>OY728132.1:1515963296-1525963296 GCA_963277665.1 Viscum album
GCACATTATATAAATGTATTTAAACACATTATAAACACACACACACACAAAGACACTATATAAATACTTTAAATAAATACTTATACACATAAATAAAAATGTTTACAAATATAAATATTGGTATACATAATATAAATGTAATTATAAATATAGTTATTCAAATATAAAAATTTATATATGGTTTTATAAATACTATATATTTATATTATGATTTATATTATATATATTTTATATTAAATACATTTTTATTGTATATTTATGTCTAATACATTTATACTATATTATGTATTCAAATATATATAATATAGACAAAATTTTAATATATATATATATTATAAAATATTTTATTATATATAAATTTATATAAATTATATATTTACTTCATATATATTGAAGAATACCATATTAATTATAAATTAATTTAGTAAATATATATATATATATATATATAATTTAATTATATGATATACTTCTAATTATATGAATGTATTTAATTTTGTTTATATATATGTGTGTGTATGTGTGTGTGTGTATACATGATATAATATAAATGTATATAATTACATACATAAATATATAATATACATTTATTTAATATAATATATGTATAATATAAATCATAAAAAATATAAATGTATAGTATTTATTAAACCAACATCTAATTTGTATAATTTAAAAAATAGGTGCAATAATAATAACAATAATTAATAATTAATAATATTATTGTTACACACACATAAATATATATAAATATATATAAAAAATTATATTGTAACATCCCAGTTCTGGAAGCCGCCCAGAGGCGCCCCGTACCTGGTTGGTCACATAGCCTCAAGCGCATTTCTCCAAACACCAGAGGATGCCGACTAGCAACGAGGGCCTTGGTTGTGATAGTGGAGAAACTATGCCCTCATTGGCAGAGTAACACAATGGAAGTAAAACAAATATACAATAGCGGAAGTAGTAAATATACCAACAACAATAAACAACAGAAGACTGATGAGAGAAACAACTGAAGCACATATATATAAATGATGCATGATACATATGTCTAGGAAAGTATCCAAACAAATCACAATGCTGAAATAAAGTACTAAAACAAAGTACAAGAAAAGAAATAAACACCTCCTCAGCATCGCAAGCCTCAGCTTGGTCCCATGCTCTACAGCTCCAAAGCAGTCAAGTACCTGAAGTAGAAGGGCGATTTCCCTTATCTATACCTGTAACAATATAATCTGTTTGGGCCTAAAAGCATGACCCAAATAGGGTGTGAGACTAAATCCCAGTAGGCAACCACTACGAGATCTGTGCCTAACAATCAGTGAATATATATGGTAGGTAATAAGCAAAAGTAGCAGTAAACAAGGAAGTACTCAACAGTAAACATTCCAACAGTTTCAAAGCATTCAACACCACATATCAAGAAAGTAGGTAATCACAAATAGGTAACCCTCTAGGTTGTACTCACAACCTATCCCCTGTGGTCCTACCTAGAAAACACAAGCAACCCTCTGAAAATTACACATATTCTAACCCCTCCAGTTCAGCTTTTGTAAAGGCTCTCTGAGGAAGCACTCAACGTCAATTCCCCTTATAACCAAGTATGATTAAAGACTCTCTGAGGAAGCACTCACCATCAATTCACCCTATAGTCTTTTAACAGAAACTATAGGAAATCTGAGGAAGCACTCAACGTCAATTCCCCCTATGGCCTCGTAACATAACTATTGACCCTCTGAGGGAGCACTCAACATCAATCCCCCCTATGGTCTCGTAGTGTGATTAAAATAAAAGACACTTTGGAGAAGCCCTTATGTCTATTCTCCCTATGGTCCAATACACCAGGTTCTCACGGCCCTATGTAAGTCAACAAGCCTGGAAAAGTGTATCGGCCAAAGTAAACCTCAAGAACTACTTGGCTAATAGTCTACAGCATAACAACAAGACAGATAATAATCACTCAATCCTAAAATACTAGGCATGGAAAGCAAACAAGGCAGCCTAACGGGAAAACTATACCAAACAGTCATAAACAAAATATGCATGGGTAAACACTTCCAAAGTATATAAATTAAACCTATTATCATTCAATTAACCTCTATTCAAGCATACAAGCATAGCAGGAAAGCAACAGGGATAAAATAGTAAATACGCAATACCCCGTTCTTGGGTATTGGGAAAATTTGCACATATAACTCAATGACTTTCAATAGAAAGGAAAAAAACACCTACCTCAGTGTTATAGGATCGATATAAGTGAACCTCAAGCCTTGAATTTCCCAAGAACACCGTAGATCTACAAAAACACTAAAAATGATCAACCGAAGATAACTTGAGAAAGGGGAGGAATATGGAAATGAAGCTCTAGAAGAAGGAAAAGCTTACTGAGGCGATCCCAACACAATCGATGGCGGTCAAATCAGAGAACAGACACTTGATTGGGGGCTTGGAGGAAGATCGCGACCATACGAGTTCTCTCAGACGAACTAGGTCGAGAAGTAGACGGTTCTGTCCATCAGACGTGACCCCGTTACATTTAATAAATAAAAGAAAATACACGAAATTTAATTTAGAATTACATGACATGTACTTTCCTTCATCGGCCCCTGCATTAGGTGGTCTCCAGGTCACCACACACGGCCGTTACACGGCCTGCACCCGGCTACCCGCGGTAAATGAGTACACGTCATGTAATCATAAAGTACACGACATGTACTTAAGAAATTTCCAGAAAACTCATATTTTTCTCAAAAACACCAGAAAAAGAAAAACATACCTAAAAAAAGATTCGGGTTCTTACAAACTCCCCCCTTAAAGAAATTTGTCCCTAAATTTCCCTAGCAAGGCGGCGTATAAGAAGAATCCTCAAACAGCTCCGGCCACTGTGATCGTACATCGGCCTCCCTCTCTCAGGTCTTGTCCTGTACCCGCCCGTGCTGCCATAGTACTCGTACTAGAGGAATAGACTGGCCATAGAGAACCTTCATACTACGATCCACAATCTGGATAGGATGCTCCTCGAATGGGGCACCCACATCTAACTCAACCTCCTCAGGTTGAAAAGAATGAGACAGGTCTAAGAAGTAATGTTGGAGATGAGAAACGTGGAAAACATCGTGCATAGCCCAGTACCTCTGAGGTAACTGCAACTGATAGGCAACCAACCCTACTCTCTCCAAAATCTCAAATGGCCCGACGTACCTCGGCAAAAGCTTACCCTGTCTCGTAATCCTCCTATGCCCCAACCTCGGTGTGACATGCAGGAAAACCTGATCCCCGACCTCAAACTCCATAGGTCATCTCCACTGATCAGCATAATACTTCTATCAAGACTGTGCAGTAGCCATCCTCTTCCAAATCAACTCTATCTTCTCTATGGTCTCCTGGAAAAGACTTGGTCCCAGCATAGCTACCTCTCTTGCCTCCATCCAACATAAGGGTGATCGAAATGGCCTACCATACAAAGCCTCATAAGGTGCCATCTAAATAGTTGCTTGAAAACTATTGTTTTAGGAAAACTCCACAAGAGGTATGTGCTTCTCCCAAGAACCTCCAAAATTCAGGATGCATGCACGAAGCATGTCCTCAAGCACCTAAATCGTACGCTCGGACTTGCCATCTGTCTGGGGGTGGTAAGCTGTACTCAAAAGCACCCATGTACCCAAGGCCTTCTGCAATCCTTTCCAGACCTGAGAAGTAAAACGAGAATCCTTGTCTGAAAAATTGGAGTGTGGAAATCCATGTAGACGTACTATCTTGCAGATGTACAACCGTCCCATCACATCAACCCTGAAAGTCTCCTTGATTGGCAAGAAGTGAGCAACCTTCATGAGTCTGTTAATGAAAACCCAAAAAACATCATTCCCTAGAGGCGACCATGATAAACCCATCACAAAGTCCATCGCGACATCATTACATTTCCACTCGGGAATGCGTAACTGCTATAAAAGCCCGGATGGTCACTGATGCTCCGCCTTCACCTGCTGATAGGTGGAACACCTCATCACAAAACCAAAAAACATCTCTCTTCATACCTATCCACCAATACTGATGGTGTAGATCATGATAAATCTTAGTGACACCAAGATGAACTACCCAAACTGAGGAATGAAAATCCCACATCATCTCCTTGCGTATGTCTTCTGGAACCCATACGTGCCAATGAAAACAAAAGATCTCATCCTCATCTATAGTCCATCCAAGAATAGGGTCCTCTCCTGACACACTTTTCCATAGGACTAGGACTTCAGAATCTGATAGCTACCTCATTCACACTTGATCAAGAAGAGTAGAGGTAACAACTAGAGAAGAAATAAACTTCTTCCCCTATCTATCGTGCACCTACAAATGAATTTTAGAGAACAGATCCATAAGCTACCACTCACTATTGGCCTCCTGAACTTCCTGTATCTGAGTCCTCCATCTCAGCGCATCATCCACCGCATTGCATTTCCCAGGCATATAGGCAAGCTCAAAGTCAAAAGACTGAAGGTACTCAACCCACATTCGCTGTCTCAAATTTAGGTCACGCTGAGTGAAGATATACTTGAGACTTTTGTGGTCGGTGAAAACCACAAAATGCTCTCCCAACAGATAATGTCTCCAACAGGATAAGGCATGAACAACTGCAGCCAACTCAAGATCATGCGTTAGGTAATTCCTCTCATGTGTCCTCAACTAAGAGGACCTGTACGCTACAACTTTTTGTTCCTACATAAGCACTACTCTAAGTCTGATACCTGAAGCATCACAGTACATAGTATAAATCTTGCTCAGCTTTGGAAAAACTAGTATCGTTACTGAAGTAAACCTTCCTTTCAACTCTTGAAAGGCTGACTCACAAGAATCTGACCACAAAACCTTGGAACCCTTCTTAGTCAGGCCCATCAGAGGTGCTTCTAAGTGTGAAAAGTCTTATATGAAACATCTCCAGCCAGCCCTAGAAAACTCCGTACCTCGAAGACATTCTTCGGCTGCTCCCAAGAAACTACTGCTCTCACTTTCTCTGGGTCCACTGATACTCCCGTATCCATGATAACATGACCCAAGAAGTGAATTTACTCCATCCAAAAGTGTCATTTTGAGAGCTTATTATATAAATGATTCCCTATCAGTAAACTAAAAATGATCTCAATATGGGTAGCATGGTCGTGTCAAGTGTGAGAGTACACCAAGATATCATCCAAAAAAACCACCATGAAAGAATCCAAGTATAGATGGAACACTCGGTTCATCAGTTTCATGAAAACTGCAAGAATGTTTGTGAGACCGAACAGCATAAACACATACTCATATAGACCATACCTGCTTCAAAAGGCTATAAGAGGTACACTAGATGGTATAATTAACTGATGATAATCAGATCTCAATTCAATCTTCAAGAACACCCAGGCTCCTCAAAGTTGATCAAAGAGATCATCAATACTTGGAAAGGGATATCAGTTCTTGACCGTAAACTGATTCAACTTCTGATAATCCACACAAAGTTGGAGGGTACCGTCCGCCTTCTTCGCAAATAGGACAGGAGAACCCCAAGGAGAAGTACTGGGTCAGATAAAACCCTTTGCCCACAACTCCTCCAACTACTTCTTGAGCTCTTGTAACTTTGGTGTAGCCATCCTATAAGGAGGAATGGACACTGATGCCGCTCCTGGCATAAGATCAATAAAAAATTCCACCTCTCGCTCTGGAGGAAAACCTGAAAAGTCCTCTAGGAAGACATCCCTAAAACGATCCACCACTAGGGGAAAGTCCATTTGTGAAGTCCTCTGGTCATCCATATATAGACTAGCAATATGGGCTGTAACTCCTCTCAACCCATGATGCTCAGGTCTTGCTTTGCTCGCCTAGACATCCCATTCTCCCTTATGAAGAAATGATCCGCCCTTTGGTGATATGAAACTCACCCTACGATGATAGAAATCGACAAATTCTTGGAAGGGAACTAACCAGTCCATTACAAGAATGACATCATAGCCTGTCATCTCTAAGACATAAAGGTCCCATAAGAAGTGACACCCCCCAATCTCCAGAGGGAACTCCTTACACTGACGTATACTAGCCGTTCTTGTCCCCAATGGAGTGTCTAACTTCAAGAAATTAGTAGAAATAAAGATACAAAGCACAAGTATCTCCACAACAGCAATAGATATAAAGCCATGGGAATCCTCTGTATCTAAAAGATAAGAAGCTAAAACTAAGACAACTAAGATCGTACCTCGAACAATAGAGGGTCCAGGATCCTACTCCGGATGGGTCTGCTCCATTGCAAAAGTCTGAACTGCACCGCGGCCCTGTGACCCTTCCTGACCACCCTGATCTGATCCGCCCTGTTGTCGCTAAAATCCTAGTGACTGACTACCATGGCTGTGACCTCCACCTCGGCCTGAACAGCTGAAAGAACTCCAGTTCTTAGACTGATGAGAAACTAGTGATACTGCTCTTGAACAAGGAGTCATAGAAGACCCCCTGTCACCAGCTGCTGGTGAGAAGATCTGATAGAAATGCTGTAGATGACCCATCTTGCCACAAGATCAGCACTCCATTGGGTCTCTCAGGCAATGTGGCCTCGTATACCCGACCTTCCCACACTGGTAGCATACCACCTAGCTACCTGAAGGTGCATCCCATCTACTCGGATCTCCACAAGTAGTCTCCACGCGGTGCTTCCTCCTATCAACCAACAAAACACTAACTTTGGATACTGAACCGCCCTAGATCATAGCTCCAGAATCCCTCGGGTTATGCTCTGTGATCAGTTCTTGGTTGACGATAGAAGTGATGGGAGTCAACTTGAAGATGTTCACCTGATCCCGAATCTCCTGCCTGATACCAGCCTCAAACTTCCATGCCAGGAACAACCCATAACCCCATAGAAAGTGTGTAAAGTGCTGCAGATCGGTGAAGCGAGAAGATTAATCTGTAACAGAAAGAGTACCCTGCTCCAAACTCATGAAATCTCGGGCTCGATCGGCCTTCGAAGTCTCAGGATAGAAGTAATCATAGAAGGTGCACTGGAACTCCTCCCAAGCCATATCCTGCTAGCATCCTGCCTGTGAGATCACATCCCACCATCTCTGGGAAGAATCACAAAGCATATATGTATCAAGATTTACCCTCATCTCTGGAGGCATCTCCAGATGCTTTAAAATCTTCAGCATGGCTTTTAGCCATGACTCTGCAGCCTGAGGTCCTCCATCCCCTGAGAAAGCGGGATGATGCTGCTACTGAAAGACCCGCGTCAATTTTTCCATCTACGGGGCATGAGGCGGTACTCCCCGGAAGGTCTGCATAAACCTCATAAATCCCTCTAGGAACTGTGCATCAACACCTATGTCTAGAATGATGGCTGGTGCCAAGACTGGCATAACTTGAGGATCTGCTGGTAGTCCCTGATCAGCTATGTTTGGTGTCTGATCGTTGCCCTATAACTGGCGTACAACCATAGGATGTCTCGGTGGCATGAATCTACAAGGTCAAGCACACACCTTAGATCAAGATTATCATGGACTGAAACTAAAATAGTAAGGAGGGAATAAGAGAAATAAAGCATTAATGTTTTTTAAAACATGGATACATGGCGTGTATAATGACTACATGGCGTGTTCCCTTAATCCTTTCACATGGGCATATACCTCTTCCAAAACTGGTCGTGTAACAACCCCATACACACGACGTGTTGTCCTTACACACAACATGTACTTGAATATTCTTCCCCTGCCCGAGTTCCCTTACACGTCTAGGCCACATGGTTCTCATAGAACAAGAGTACACAACGTGTACTAGATGAGCTTCACTGACCCGTGTTGTTACTGATATGACCAGATACACAGCTCACACTACACGACGTGTTCCAGATAGAAACGACATGTACTAGGAAGACTTCGCCGACCCATGTTGTTATTGACATGGCCTGATTCTAGGGATTATACTACACGGTGTGTTTAAGATTGATACGACGTGCATTAGATAAGACTCAACCGACCCGTGTTGTTAGTGACACTGCCAGCTACATGATTCTACATCACAACATGTACATCCGGTACACGTCGTGTCCTACCAAAGATTTCCCAACTCCATGTCTCTGCTCACACAGTTTGTGACACAGTTAGAGACTACATGACATGTACATACGGTACACGGTGTGTACTTAAGAAAAACAGTTTCTTCCCAAACAGAAGAACACATGAAGTGTATTCATCATTACACGGTGTGTATCCTGGGTTTTTCTGGACAGTAATCCTCAGAAACTACTCAGGATCCCAGAAAAACACTGAAATGAACATATAAGGTTCCAAATTACAATATGTGAGGGCCCATAATCCCTACAAATCAAATATTGACATCTTAAACATGTTATAAACAAGCATAATAGATCAATGATCCACCAAATTTTGATCCATGAGGGACCATAACACCACAAGAACCAAAGTTTGGCATTCATTAAAACAAAACCTTACACAACCAATACCCTATCAAACAAAATGCATTTTTATCAAGGCATATATCACAAAAGCATGCATATCTAGCACAACATCTATCACAACAATATGCAATCGCTAATGCAACCTAAATGACATGACAATAATGCATGACATGTAATTTCTAGTAAGTTCCTATATGATTCATGAGATGGCATAACCTCATCTCATCATGTTGCAACAGAAATAGAACCTCAATAATATTAACAATAATAGCACAAAACATGTGAATCACTCAAGGTGAAATCAAATCAACTGTAATAATTTAAAAACCAGAAAACTTGAAATAATGAGGTAGATTGGCTTTTACCTGTATATGGGTTAGCTACTCCCGGGCACAACTTATTACCAAGTACCAATTCCATCCTATACCTGTCTATAGGCTCCAAATAGTAAGTCAAGAGAAAATAATTCCTCTGATACCACTTTGTAACGTCCCAGTTCTGAAAGCCTCCCAGAGGCACCCCGTACCCGATTGGTCATATAGCCTCAAGAACATTTCCCTGAATGCTAGAGGCTGCCGACTAGCAGTGAGGGCCTTGGGTGTGATAGTGGGGAAACTATACCCTCATTGGCAGAGTAACACAATGGAAGTAAAACAAATATATAATAGCAGAAGCAGTAAATATACCAATAACAGTAAATAGCAGAAGACTGATGAGAGAAAAAACTGAAGCACATATATATAAATGATACATGATACATATGTCTAGGAAAACAGCCAAAAAAATCCCAATGCTGAAATACAGTAATAAAAAAAGTACAATAAATTCAATAAAAAACTCCTCAGCATCACAAGCCTTAGCTTGGTCCCATGATCTCCAGCTCCAAAGCAGTGAAGTACCTGAAGTATAAGGGTGCTTTCCCTTGTCTATACCTACAAAAATATAATATGTTTGGGCCCAAAAGCATGACCCAAACAGGGTGTGAGACTAAATCCCAGTAGGTAACCACCATGAGATATGTTCCTAATAGTTAGTGAATATATATGGCAGGTAATAAGCAAAAGCAACAGTAAACAAGGAAGTACTCAATAGTAAACATTCCTACAGTTTCAAAGCATTCAACACCACATACAAGAAAGAAGGTAATCACAAACAAGTAACCCTCTAGGATGTACTTATAGACTATCCCCTCTGGTCCTACCTAGAAAACATAAGCAACCCTATAGGAAGTACACACAGTCTAACCCCTCTGGTTCAGCTTTTGTAAAGGCTCTCTGAGGAAGCACTCACCGTAAATTTCCCCTATAGTCTCTTAAAGGAAACTATAGGCACTCTAAGGAAGCACTCAAAGTCAATTCCCCCAATGGACTCGTAACGTAACTATAGACCGTCTCAGGGAGCACTCAATGTTAATCCCCCCTATGGTCTCGCAACGTGATTAAAATAATGGATACTCTGGAGAAGCCCTTATGTATATTCTCCCTATGGTCCACTACATTAGTTTCTCACAACCTTGTGTAAGTCAACAAGCATGGAAAAGCGTATTGGCCAAAGTAAACCTCAATAAATACTTGGATAACAGTCTACAACATAACAACAAGACAGATAATAATCACTCCATCCAACAATACTAGGCATGGAAAGCAAACAAGGCAGGCTAACAGGAAAACTATACCAAATAGTCATAAACAAAATATGCATGGGTAAACACTTCCAAAGCATAGAAATTAACCCTATTCTCATTCAATTAACCTCTATTAAAGGATACAAGCATAACAGGCAAACAACAGGGCTAAAACAATAAATACGCAATACCCCGTTCTTGGGTATTGGGAAAATTTGTACATATAACTCAAAGAATTTCAATGAAAAGGAAGAAACCACCTACCTCGGTGTTGTAGGATCGAAATAAGTAAACCTCAAGCCTTGAATCTCCCAAGAACACCATTGATCTACAAAAACACTAAAAAAACTCAACCGAAGATAACTTGAGAAAGAGGAGGAATCAAGAAATGAAGCTCTAGAAGAAGGAATAGCTTACCGAGGCAATCCCAAGGCAATTGATGGCAGTCGAATTGGAGAACAGATGCTCGATCAGGGGCTCAGAGGAAGATTGCAGTCATACGGGTTCTCTCAGATGAACTAGGTCAAGAAGCAGATGGTTCTGTCCGTCAGACGCGACCCCTGGTACGTTTAATGAAAAAAAGAAAATACACAGCGTGTACTTTAGAAGTACATGACGTGTACTTGCCTTCATCGGCCCCCACATTAGGTGGTCTCCAGGTCACCACACACGACCATGTGCACGGACGTTACACGGCCTGCACCTAGCTACCCGCGGTAACTGAGTACACGACGTGTACTCATAAAGTACACAGCGTGTACTCATAAAGTAAACATCGTGTACTCATAAAGTACACGGCGTGTACTTAGGTAATTTCTAGAAAACTACTCTTTTTCTCAAAAACACTAGAAAAAGAAAAACATATCTGAAAAGAAGATCCAGGTTCTTACATATATAAATATAAATATAAATATATTATGATTTTATTATATCTATAAATATTATATAAATACATAAATACACACACACGCACAAATATACATGTATGAATATATATTTATATATGTAAATATAATTATTTATATATATTATATACACACAAATAATATATATATATAAATAAATAATATAAACAAATATATTATATATTATACGCAAATACAAATATATTATATTATTTAAATTTATATATACAATATATATATATATATCTTCTATAATTTAACACTATCTAAATAAATATATTTTTATTATCTATATAAATTGTAAGACTTGTTGCCTTAGTGGTAAGGTCGCAAGCTTACTTTTGAGATGTCAGACTTTCGAATTCCAGTAGTAGCAGGATTTTTTAATATATTTGGTGATAGGCGTATGCGTATTGGGGCCTGTGGATATGTGTCGGGCCATGGGGTGGGGTTGTCTAGGGGGCTATCTAGGGTGAGGAGTTGTTGTCATGTGGTTTCTTGAGGGGGCCGCGTCTGGGGCGGGGGGTTATTATGTGGTGTCATGGGAGGGGTGTCATGGGTTGTCTGGGGTGTATGGGTGGCGTGTCAAGGGTGTTTGGGGGGGGGGGGTCATGGGGTGTCTGGGGGGAAGGTTGTTAGGGTTGTCATGGTTGTCTGGGTAGGGGGGGGGGGTTGTCATGGGGTTAGTTGGTGTTAGGGGTAGGGGGTGTCATGGTTGTGTCGGGTGGGGGAAAATTATATAAAAAATAGTGATTGATTAGGGGCAGTCTAAAATTGGGATTTGGGACTTGATTAGAGGCGGTTAAAACCACCCCTAATCCACTATTTACAATGGATTTAGGGTAAAATTAGAGGGGGTTAAAAACCCCTCTAATCTAACAGCCTCTAAATTTGGGTTCACTTTACCAACGCTTATGAAGAACCACCTCTAATTAGAGTAGGTAGGCATATTAGCGGAAATTAAGGGTAACTACCACTAATGTGTCTAGATGGGGTTATAACCCCCTCTAAATGAAAAAAATCCCTTATAATCTCCTAGTTTTTTAGTAGGCCACCTCAAAATCATGACAAAAAAGCACCACCTCGCTGCCCCAAAAGCATGACCTAATAACCATAACCTCATTTGTCCAAAAGCACGACCTAAAAACCACCACCTCACTACCTCAAAAGCATGACCACCACTTACCCATAATCCCCACATCACATTTAAAAAAAAAAACATCACTGTCCTATAAGACTGAGAACACATCATAACACATCAAGATCATGTACATATTTTTAGAAGGGGATTTTATCCCAATCTACTTTATTTTAGGGGCATTATCATATGAGCCATAATCTCAAGGTAACCATTTCAATATAAAAATATAAATGTTTATCCAATTTTCTATTTTAGGGTGATATCACAATAAAATCACAACAAGGGTTCCAAAACACATGTAAATTAGCACAAAAAAGCCCCCAAAGGTCACAATTTTCAGCAGGGCATCAGGCCTATATAATTCACAATATCACAATTACAACAAATCTGTAAAAGCATGAAAATATTTCCCATTTCCCCTTAAATTTTAATTAACCAATTATTTATCTTTTATTAATACATCACAACCATAACCCATAGATGAACAGTAGTAAACCCATCCCACATTATACATAATAAAGAGAAATAAGGTATTACCTACCTCAATGAATCTTTGTTAACTCTCTACACACCATAGAGAAAATAAGAAATACCCACAAAGAAAAACCTCACATGGGAAACCAAAAATCATCCTACACCACACCAAAATATCATCAAAAAATAGCCCAACTCACATCCCAAACCAAAAGAACATCGCCATAATGAATCCCTAAGAGAAGAACAAGAGGGAACTAACCAATAAGATGGAAGGGCTTACCACGGATTTCCAATAGGGATCAACTGAATATAATGAATCAAAGAGAGAGGAAGGGAGATATAAGATCCCATCATGGTGCTTAGGGTTCTGCCAAAATTAGAGGGGGAGAGAGTGGCCGAATGAATGAATGTTTGGCTGAGAAAAGGACGTAAAACCTTGAATCCCACCGGTTTCACATTGTGTAACGATTACATGTCGTGTAATCCTTGAGTTTCCAAAAATTTCCAACATTCACAAAATAATGTCACCTCAGGATTTATTTAATAAATATTGTGAATTCCACTTACACGATATGTAATACATCTCACAGATTCCCCCTTAGCTAATTTACAAGTCGGTAACTCACTAGTAATACAAGCTGTGAAACACTAGTTCATGTTATGTAAACTATACACGGTGCACATTCCATAAAAAAGCTCTGTTAAACCTACATCCTCCACCAAAAACTCTCAAAACCTCCTTAAGCCTCTTCCAAAACATCTCCAACACCCAAAACTGGAAAATTAAGAGATCGGAGAGGCACTGGAATTTACATTATATACCTTTCAAATGATTTTCTCCCCAAGAATCCAAAACCAATCCCAGAAGGAAACAGGTCTGAATAACCACCCCATGAGATACCTCTCAAGGATATCATCATACCTCAAATGCTACCACAAGCCAAACACACCAAACCAAATGAAAAAAAACATCTTGCATAACCTCAACACCACACAACCACAAATCTCCTCCTCTCACACAACCACACAACCACACCACCACACAACCCTCTCAACCTCCATGCATCCGAAACCAAAAACCACCACAACCAACAAACCACACTTCCCAAAACATATGAATCAGGGAATTCCATCCTCTATGTCATGATTTTATCCACTCTCGGTAGCACTAACTCACTTGCATGGGTTTAATCGCATCATAGTTAACGTGTCTTGGTTAGGAATTAGGTCCTCCACTTTTCATATGTTAGGAATTTATAACACATCACACAACACGCATCACATAAAGGGAAAACAACATATCTCATAAAACAGAAGGATCCAAACATTACATTACAAAGAAAAATAGAGAAAGAAAAAATCAAAACAAATCTAGGTACTGGGCATGAATCTGCATCTCTCGCTCCCAAGTACTATACTCCAGGACATCATGCCTCTACATCACATGAACCAAAGGAATGGTCTGTCCACACAATGCTTTCTCTCAGCGATCTTGGATCTCTTCTGACCACTCCATGAATGTCGTTTTTTCCTCAATATCCAACTCTCTAAAGTTAATGACATGGGAGGCATCATGGAGATACCGACGAAGATGATAGATGTGTAAGACTTCATGGATCCTCTCCATACAAGGTGGAAACTCAAACCGATACACCACCTATGAAACTCTCCCAAACACCTAAAAGGTCCCAAAAAACCTAGGGGATAACTTAATTCATCTGAAAAACCTCTACTATCCACATCGAGGGGAAACCTTCAAAAACACATGGTCCCCGATATCGAAAACCAAGGGCCTCCTCCTACAATAGGCATAAGAATTATTCCGATCCTATATAGCTTTAATCCTCTAATGAACAAGATAAACCTTTTCTATCATGCTCTGCACCACATCAGGTCCAGGAATTACTTCCTCCCAAACCTCTAACCAACACAATAGAGAATAATATGGTCTCCCATACAAATCCTCAAACGAATCCATTCCAATGTAATAATGATAAATATTATTATTTTCAAACTCAACTAAGGTAAATTTTCACACCCAAGATCCAACAAAGTCCTAGATTCATTCTTGTAACAAATCCTTTAGAGTATGGATGGTCTTCTCGGTCTTCCGATCTGTATGAGGGTGGAAAGAAAAAATGATATGTAAATAGGTGCCAAATGCATTATATAATACCATCCAGACTCATGAGCTGAAATGTGAATCTTGATCCAAGACAATGGACATCATAACTCCATTAAACTACACCATAACATCCACATAACTCTTGGACAAATCATCCACTATGCCTAACTCCTTGATCACTAAGAAGTGGGATGATTTCATCAACCAATCCACGATTACCCAGATATCATCACAAAATCCCTAAGATTGGGGTAAACCTTAGAAGAAATATATCGTGATGTCATCCCATTTCAACTCAAGAACATCCAACAACTACAAAAAACTACCAGGGACATAATTATTCGCCTTTAGATTCTTTAAAACCAAACACCTTTCCACAAACTACGCCACTACCCATTTCATCCCGGGCCACCAAAACTATCTCCTTGAACCAAGATACATATTGGAAACTCCCAAGTGTATCGCTAAAGGTGATATATGAAACTCAAAAAGCAATACTCTGTGAATCACTACCAGAACAAACAATATCCCATGAAACAACACTCAGTTCCAACCATCCTATGATCATCCCTACAGAGCATAACCATGGTCAACACAATCATGCATCACCTATGCCAATGAGTTTAACCACTAATAATCTTCTACATGATTCATCATAGAAAACTACACTGTTATTTTAAATAAACAACCTCTACTATCATCCACCCTTGTATCTAAGTGTAAGGCTTATAAATCCACCATTTCTCTCCAAGCATCCCCAAAATCTCAAATAAAATCCTTCCTTGAATTCCCGCTCATGTAATAATCCACAACACTCCATTTTCCTAAGGTGTAAGAGATATCAAAATCATAATCCTGAAGAAACTTTATCCACCTTCACTACTTCAAATTCAGATTATGCTGAGAAAAGATATACCTAAAGATCTTGTGATCCATAAAGACCACAAAGAGATCCCTAATGAGGTAATAATGCCACAAAATCAATGAAAATACAAATGATTCTAGCTTCAGATCATGGGTGGAATAGTTATACTCATTTGGATGAAACTACCAAGAACAATAAGAGATCACTACTCATTGCTGCATCAATATACATTCCAATCCTAGATGGTAAGAGTCACAAAACACCTCAAGCATCACACCCTCCTCAGGAAACTGAAGCACTAGATCATTAAAAAACTTCCCCTTTAGGTAATCGAACACTGATTGACACTAATCAGTCCACAAAAATCCTGGTCTCTCATTATCAATGTTATAAATGAGGATGTATCTTGAGAGAAATTAGGAAAAAACCTCCGATAATAGCCTATAAGACTAAGAAAACAGCAAACATCTGCCACAAACATGGGTTTTACCCAAGAAACAACTAATTAGACCTTCGATAGGTCCACTATAATACCATACTAAGAAAACACATTCTAGAGTAAATTCACCTCTCATGTATAAAAATTACAATTGGAAAACTTCTCATAGAGACGGTGGCGTCGAAAAACCTACAAGTTATCTCTAAGATGATTGACATGCCCCTACTCTAACTTTGAGTAGATCAAGACATCATCAATGAATATGAAACCAATACAATCTAGGAACTCACAAAATATGGATTTCATAAGTCCCATGAACATGGATAGTGCGTTCGTAACACCAAATGACATGAATACAAACTCGAAGTTCCCATATCTAAACCTTAAGGTAGTATTTGGGATATCACCCTCCTTCACTATCAACTGGAGATATCCAGAAAATAGATCAATCTTAGAAAAATAACACTCCCCTCTCAACTAGTTGAAAATATATTCTTTCCTTAGAAGAGGGTACCCATTCTTAATCATCACCTGATTCAACCTCTAGTAGTCTATACATAACCTTCTACCATATTACTTATTAACGAAAAACACTGGTGCACCCCATGAAAACACACTGGGCCAGATAAAACCCTTCTACATTAGATCATCAATTTGAATCCTCAGATCCCATAACTCAAAAGGTTTCATGTGATAAGGAGGAATTGAAATTAGATAAGCAATAGGCTAAAAGACTATACCAAACTCAATAACACATTGAGGGTGTAGTGTCTGAACCTCATAGAAAAAACATCTAGAAACTACCAAATGAAATTTGAAACCTATAACATCCCATTCTATGCTGATTATATAGAAAAATAATCCATCAAATAAATAAGGGGCTCCACACGCTGACTACCCATCTGATAACCCCACTCGCCAATGAAAGCCACACACTAACAATCCATAACTGAGAAAATGACTCTATTTCAAAAGCAGTCGATAACAACACATATGGAATACAACCAGTCAATGTAAAGGATAACATTGTATAACTGCATCTATAGCAAGAAAATATCCCCATAGTACAGATGTGACCCTATAATCAGTATACACCCTGGCACATATTAAACAAGCTACCATAGACTCCAACTAGCGTAGTCAACATCAGAGGCATGGTAATCCTCTATACGTCTAGTCCCAAAGCATGGACTAGAGTGGGTGAAACAAATCGGTGTGAATATCTTGAATCAAAAAAGGTACAAAAAGGGTACTAAACAAACCGATCATACCAATGGTGATCTCTAACCCCTCTAGAACTGCTGCCTCCTCTATGTAAAACTGACCATGCCTAGCTCATCTACCTCTTTGAAAATGACCACCCACACAAACACACTTGGGTCAAAGGCACTGAGCATGAGCAACATCCTGGGGGTAAGCTTCTAAATTCTTTATCTCTCCTTGGTGGAGCATAATCCAACCGCCCCTACTACTGAAATGGTCTCATTGGAAATATTTGTTGAGGGTGGTGTTGAACTAGTCGACCTCCACTAAACTGAGATTGAAGGACCACTGGGCACCAATTTTGGAAATGGACATGAACCCCAAAACCAAAAAATACTAGCCTGATATCTCCAGGAAAAGTAGAGAAACCATTTTCCATAGAAAGTTGAAAGGGAAACTACTGAGTTCGACTCCCCGTTGGTCGAAACCTCAAAGGTCCTGGAGCTTGATACCTACTACTAGAAACTCTGCTCCTTGATGAGCCTTATTAGTTTTTATCTTGAGAAAAACTTCCTCATGAGTGTATCCACATGATCACCTCGACATTTTTATAGACCTCCATATACATTGGCAACATAAAGGGATTAACTCCATACTAGATATAAGGGTGTAGTGCCTCCTCAAGACATCTCTCATGAGACTCCTCATCTAGAAAAAGAACATGGGAAAAGTGAAGAAGGTACTTGAACTTTATTCCAAGATCCCACCACTACTACAAAACAAGCCTTTAACAACACTAAAAATGGCCTTTATCAGCATTAGAAAAGTGCTGACTACCGGAGCACAATTAAAAGACCAAGGTTTTTATCAATGCATTTAATAGAACTAATAAAGGGGAATATTTTAGTGTGTTATAATAGCACACTACAACACGAGTGAAGTGTGCTGCAGCAACACACTATAGCACCATAAATAACATAAAAATAAAATAAAATCAAGTACCAATAAATAATTTAAATGAAATAAAATTTACAACACAAATACAAGAAAAACATTATATTATAGACATTTCAAACATTTGTTTATACAATTACATGAGTAAGTACAAATTATTACATACATTTAAATTATCAATGTTTCTTTGTCTTTCTCCCCTGACCCTGACTTATGCTATTACCGAACGAACCACCCCTTCTCAAGAGAAAGAATTAAACTTTATAAGAAAATAATTCTTATGTTAATAATAATATAAAGAAATAAATTAAATAGAAATTTTAATTTTAAACTAAAATTTGATTCATACTATGAACAATGTGTATCAGATTGAGTTGCAGTTGATTCTCACACGTCACACCATTTCTTATTCATCCTCAAGAATTATCTCTATGAAAATCAACTAAATAATTATAATATAAAAATGATAAAGAAATTAATTAAGTAATACCAGATAGAACGATGAGAAAACAATATAGGCTTGTTTGTTCGATTTTGGCGATGTGATACTTTAAACTAAAATGACACTTATATATTGAAAATAAGCACTTGGAGTCATACTGGTCACACCATGAATCAGATTTAGGTGATGATTTATACATGCCACAAATGACTTATGGATCATTTTTATAAAGTATTAAAACAATTCGAATGAATTTTCTTGGTTTTGAGTACATCACTTGTGTTTTTTACTAAAATGTCATTTTAAACTAAAAACAAAAACTTTGAGTCATACTGGTTACATAGTGTGTAGGTTTGATGTGATAAAGATTTATACACATAAAAAATGACTTATTAATCATTTACCTAAATTATCAAGACAATCCAAGTTTGTTTTCTTAGTTTTCTGTGAGTGACACTTTTTGACCTAAAATGTCAGTTTTAAACTGATAACAGACACTTAGAGTCATATCAGGAACATCATGCATTAGATTAAGGTGTGGTTAATTCATACACATCAAAAATTACATATGGACCATTTTCCTAATGTATAAAAATAATATGAATGTTTTTTCTCAGTTTTGAGTATGTCAGTTGTCTTTTTTACTAAAATTAATGTCAATTTTAAATAAAAAGATACACTTGGAGTCATACTGGTCACACCGTGTGTTGGATTGAGGTGATGATGATCACTACATGTTCCAAATAACTTATGGATAATTTTAATAATGTATAAAAACAACGTGAATGTGTTTTCTTGGTTTTGAGTATGTCACTTATCTTTTTTACTAAAATGTCATTTTAAACTGAAAACACACACTTTGAGTCATACAGATCACATCGTGTGTTGTTTTGATGTTAGAATGATTACTACATATAAAAAATGACTTATGAATAATTTTAATAAATTATCAAGACAATACAAACATGTTTTCTTGGTTTTAAGTGAGGGATAATTTTTGAATAAAAATATCAATTTTAAACTAATAATGGATACTTTGAGTCATATAGGGAACATAGTGTATCATATTAAGGTGAGACTGATTGATAAACATCAAAAATAAATTATGGATCATTTTTTATAAATTATAAAAATGATATGAATGCATTTTCTTGGTTTTGAGTATGTCATTTTTCTTTTTTACTAAAATTAATGTCAATTTTAAATAAAAAGATGCAATATGAGTCATATAGGTCACACCATGAATCAGGTTTAGATGAGGATAATTCCTACACATCTAAAATGAATTATGGAATATTTTAATAAAGTATAAAAACAATCCAAATGTGTTTGTTTAGTTTTGAGTATATCACTTTTCTTTTTTACTAAAATGTCACTTTAAACTGGAAACACACAATTTGAGTCACATTAGTCACATCATGTGTCAGTTTTATGTGAGACTAATTGCTACAAATAAAAAAATACTTTTAATTGTTTTCTTAAATTATAAATACAATCTGATTTTGTTTTCTCAGTTTTTAGTGAGTAAAACTTTTTGAACTAAAATGTCAAATTTAAATTCATAACATACACTTTGAGTCATACCAGACACATCGTGTATCATATTGATGTGACTATAATTATTACATGTAAAAAAAGACTTATGGATTGTTTTAATAAAATATCAAAACAATATTAATGTGTTTTCTTAGTTTTGAATATGTCACTTGACTTTTTTACTAAAATTAATATCAATTTTAAATAAAAAGACACACTTGGAGTTATATCGGTCACACCATGAATCATATTGATGTCTAGTTTATTAATAAAAATCCCAAATTACTTATGGATAATTTTAATTATGTATCAAAACAATATGAATTCATTTTCTTAGTTTTTAGTATGTCACTTGTTTTTTTACTAAAATGTCATTTTAAACTCGAAACACACACTTTGAGTCATACTGGTCACATCATGTGTCAGTTTGACATGAGAATAATTACTATACATATAAATGATTTATGAATTGTTTTACTAAAGTATAAAGAAAATATGAATGTGTTTACTTGATTTTTAGTGAGTGACATTTTTTGAACTAAAATGTTAATTTTAAATTGATAACAAATACTTTGAGTCATACCAGGCACATCGTATATCGAATTGAGGTGAAACTGATTAATTCATGTTATAAATGAATTATGGATAATTTTAATAAAGTATAAAAATAATATGAATTCATTTTTTTGGTTTTTATTATGTTAGTTGTATTTTTACTAAAATTAATGTCAATTTTAAATAAAAAAGACACAATTAGAGTCATATTGGTCACACCATGTGTCAGATTGAGGTGTGGATAATTCCTACAATCCCCAAATGACTTATAGATCATTTAAATAAAGTATAAAAATAATAAAAAGTTCCAATGTTACCACAGTTTCCATTTCTTTTATTTTTCGAACTGCCAACACTGCATATTGAGTCGATGTTCTTAGCTGAAAAACTTTTCTCATTGTTAAAAACTAGAAGAGTAGAGGAAGATCCTATGCCCATTATAACATGATACATAACCATAATAGGAACATGACCTTCCTCTAATCTTATGGTTTTCAACAATAATAAAGGTTTTTCATCTAATAACATCGACTCAATATGCAGTGTTGGAATTTCGAAAAAGAAAGGCAATGAAAAGCATGGTAACATTGGTAGAAAGAAACATGTTATCTCTTTTTTTTCTTGTTTAAGATAGTTGAAAGAAAAATATGAGATCCCAAAAGACTTGTGATGAAAACTAAATAAGTATCAGATAAAAATGAAAAAGAAATTAACTTACAAATAGTAGATAAAATGATAAAAAAATGAATTAAATAAGTAATAGGAATTCACATTTTCATGGTGGTTGTATACATTCTTGACCCATTTCCTTGTTATTATCTTAGTAGAAGCCTTGAAGTCCAATTTCTCACAAGAGTGAGCATCTTTGAACAAACCACTCAAACTCAAAAAAAAATCCACATGTATAATAAAATAATCCTTATGTGAGTAATACTAAAAGAAATAAATTAAACATAATTATGAAACAATACATTAATTCTATGGAAAATTATTTTACTAAGAAAACATCAAGATTACCTCTATGATTGAGTAGAGGTAGAACCATTTCTCTTCCTACAAAGGAAATGGATGGAACTTTAAGTAAAGTGATAAATGCCAACACTATAGGGGTGAAAAGGTTTTGAGGGAGAATAAGTTTGTGGAAATTTTGGTTCATAAAGGCATAAAATATGAACATAAATCTTATATAATAAATGAAATCTACAAGGAATAGTGAAAATTAAATCAAAATTTCATTATATAATTTTTAGTAAAATAGAGAAATGATTTCATAACGCCACCTTCACGTATTACCAAATGATTTTCTTCATTATAGTCTATTATTCCATATGATTAGTAACATCATCATGTGAAAAATACATTGTCTGCATGAGTAGTCAAACATTTAATTTATATTATGTTAATACAATAGAGAACAAATAATATTACGAGGAAAAACATAATATATTAAAAAACACTTTTACCTTCTCATTGGAATCTCTTTCTTTTTTAAAGGTTTTAGGGATCTAGATCCTCTATCAAGAATCCAAATCCCCTATTTGTGGTCCCCTATAACATACAATACATCATATACATTGGGACCATCATGAAATGATTGTGATCTCCCAATGAAAGAGTCATTCTCGATTGAATTTTCATTTTACATGATAGTTTTTTTAGTCACCATAAAAACAATCAACCAATTCTTGTTTAATAGACCTGAGAAATATTATACTTACACTACTTGTGATTCCATTTTGAATGACTCTTCTTTTTCCCCTTCCATGCTAAAATTCACCTTCATGAATCCCATTTCATCAACTTTAACTGCACTCCTATTGTCAACCCATTTTCAATGAAAAATATTCACTTGAAAATGTTGTATAATACAACTCATATATTTTTAAGATAATGCCAAAATATGACATATTTGCATAAATTGGATTTCTATCCTTAAAACAAGATATATTCATTGCTTACACAATAAGCATAACACCACTGTTTTTCATCATACTACATTCATTGTGTTCTTTTGTATAGAATTTATAACCATCGATTAACAAACTAGTGTAAGATATAACCTTTGTATTTGGTCCCATGGCTATCCATCGAAGTCATTCAGAAATTAAATTTGGATTTTCAGACAACTCCTTATAAATTTGATCTCAGAACCATCCTATAAACTTTTTATTATGTGTATTCGATATCCATCCTTTATCCCTTGTTGTATTTAAATCTATAAGAATTTATTTTTTAGATTCAACCTATGGATCAACATCTTCACTATTATGTAAAATGTAAATATGTGATTACTCCCACTCCGTGAAGGTAATTGTAACAAAATCTCTTCTAGAAATCCCTTCACCCATAAGGTGTTTGCTGTGACGAGACTTTAGGAGACCAATGTTGTCGACATCTAATTGGTAATTGGTACATAATTCAAAATTTTCTTCAACAATATATCATTTTGCAATAAAAACTTTTTGATGAATTTGATTCTTTACCTACCCTTTAAAAATATTTATATACCATTCATTGGAATACATCCATCTATAATAGAAAAGACCATATAGTTGAACCTCTCTAACCAAGTGAACCATCAGGTGGACCATTATATCAAATAATCATGGTGTGAAGAATATATCTAATCCACATAACATGAATAAAAACTCCTTATTCATGATTGGAAACTTCATCAGGTCTATAAATTTACTGTATATGACTTTGAAAAAGAAGCAAAGTCTAGTTAATATATGTCGTACATTTTTAGGCAGAAAGCAACAGAAAGCAAAAAGCATCAAATCTTACATCAAAACATGATAGTCGTGTGATTTTAGCCATTTCACCTTCAAATTAGTCATTGACACGACATTATTGATATTTTATGAATACCCCTATGTAAATTTTACACTATTAAGGAAAAGGAAAAATTGTAATTTTTCTCATCTGTATAGAGTGTAAGATGCCAGAGGAAGAAAATTACACCCTTTACCCTTCACCAATGCCCACTCTTACATTATCCTCATGTAAATAATGTCCAACCTACCCTTTATTCCATATTTTATTTTGACTGGAACATTTATTAACATTCCAATAACACTATCAAATATATTTTTTCTATATTTATGACATCAAGAAAAAGTCTCATATGCAAACAATTCCAATATGGCAATTCAATGAAAATTGATCTCTTTTTTCCAACCTAATTTTGTAATGTTTTTCAAAAATGGTTTACCAAAAATAATGTCAATATCTTTTACTTTAACAATCAGTTTATCACACATTAGTGAAGATGGTGTTGTACCTTGTTCGATATTCCCATTGAATGTTGTTGTCCAGGATTGGTATTTATGTCGTCGAAGTAAAAACCTTTGATGTACTAAAAATAAAGTCTTTGAGAAATGTTTCAACCGAAATGAGTGTGTTCATTCTTCACAAACATGAAACCCCAATATTTCATTAATGTTATAGCCTAATAAATTTCCATAAGCAGAAAAGTCATTGATTTCCCCCTACAACGTGGCCCTCAATGTGAATCATTTACTTCTATGAGCATCATACACTATAATAGTTTTATCCCACATCAATTTCAGATTTTTAATCAATGGAGAAAAATATACATCAATATCATTATCAGTTTTCTTTGGTTCAGATATAAATAGAGACAAAAAAATGTATTTATGCTTCATGAATAACCATGGAGAAAAGTTATAATTTACCAACATGATGAGCCCTGTATTATAAGTAATACTCTGTACACCCAAAGGATTTATTCCATTTGTAGATAACACAAGACAATAGTTTCTAAGATCATTTCCAAATTCATGATACTCATAATCATTTTTTCCACTAAGAAGAATATTCAAGATGAAATAGGTTCCCATATTTAAATATTGAATCTGTATTCTATGTTAATTGTCTTGTGTTTTCATAAAATCTATATAGTCTTCTAAATTATGGAATGGTAGGAAAGCACCATGAAACTTTTGAAGGGCTTGATTCATTTTTCTTGTATTGATCCATAACACACTTATGGAATTTTATGAGTGATTCATGGTCCTTGAGAAACAATATGAAATCATTTGGACAAGCATGTACTTTTTCAGAGATCTTTCCCATTAAACGCAAAATTCATTTAGCATCATATGTTCGACATGGAATTTCATTTTCTTCTAGCATCATATCATTCAAGAGACTAAGTAGTTCTGTAAAGATGGTGTTGCTCCATCTACTACCAGATTTTAAATTATATAACTCTAATACAACTAACAATGTTGTGTATTTAGAACAATTAGTAGACAATGGTCTCTTAGCACAACTATTTATCTTCTCAAACAACTTTGGGAAATCATGAAGGTCATCTTTAATTTCCATTTTCATTTCTTCTATGAAATATATATCATCATTTACAATGGTATTCATATCAAATGATTCATAAACCATAGTATCATCCCGGTTGTTGTGAACATTTAGTTTTTCTTTGTGTTTATTATAACATTTATTACTCCGATATATTTTGTGACAAATCAATTGTTCTTCCAACTCCTCCAGACTAATTTGTATTGCATAAAAAAAATGTAAACACAGAAAAAGGATTCGAGAAGGGTTGTATGTATGCTCTATTACAAACTTGATCAGATATTTAGCTCCATCATTATAATTGTTTATCAAAAAATTAACGTGCATCCATTTTTGATTCATATCCATCCTATTAGGTTCATAAAATATTTATTTTGTACAATAAACAAATAAATACACATGAGATATTCATTATCAAAGCTGAAAGTTATAAATAATTCTAATAAGAGGAACCCAACATTTTATTGTTTCAAATAATTTCAGTATGCTTTGAAGGAAATGGGTAATTTAATTTAAGAAAATAATTACTCCATTATGGTAGGTATTATCCTATGAATTCATCCAAAGGTGAAAGTTATAGACAAATTTCATCCTCATCAGCTTCATATATCAAACAATTATTATTGAATTTTGTTGCTTGAGACTCATCCTCCATCCCTTGTGGATGTGAACCTATGTTTCTTGAACTAATCTAAGCATTATTAATCTATGGGGTGACTACTTTTAAGAGTATTTCAAGAAACATAAAAGAGATGGAGGATGCATCTAAAGTAAAAAATTTCAATAATAACTGTTCATGAGAAGAAGCTAACAAGAATTAAATTTGTATTCCATTATATTCTCTAAAAGAGATAATGCCTCCCATTTGTGGGAATCACACCATTGGAACTAGTTTTTAACTCGTACCCTATTAAAGGTGAAATTGGGGGGGGGGGGTGGCACGTTTTTTTGTGATTCAAGGGGTCTCGAAGGGGATATGTTATGATATATGAATCCTTGGGGCCTCTATATATTCTATATTTATATGAGAAATCCCAATTTTAATACTATGAATCCTCTAACTAAGACCAGTCCTACCTCTATTAAAATGAACCATCGAGTCTTTCTTAAATCCCATAAACAAATTAAAATATAATATAGGTAATTAAGGAGTAATAAGAAACCCAAATATGATAAATAATAATAATAAACTTTCATTCCATCAACTAGAAGATATAAAAATTTATTGATAAAACATTTTAATAAATAAAGAGTTATTCCATATACATGGATGGTAATCATAGATTCCTAGGGGTGGAACCAATACATGTAGACCTAAGATGATAAATACCTAAAAATATTTTCTAATAATTATTCCAACATATATATAATTTTATAACATCCATTATATTTTTTGGAACAAATGTTGTAACAACCTAAGGAATTATTGCATTTAATATTAATGGTATATCAAATATCATTAATCTTTATAACTTCTATTAATAAATATTTTCACCTTAATAACTGATATTTTATTGAATAAAGATACTTATATACTCTATAAATGTTCTAGGGTCCTGGAATAATCCTCTTTATAACCATACTCATGAAGAATAATATATAATAATAAAATGAAACATTTACTACTAGAAATTAAATCTATAGCCACTGACCTATAGCCACTGTTTTATTGGTCCATGGATATATCTTTCCAATTGCCACAGTTTAATTTAATAACCGTGGCTATACCTTGTGTTTTCCTATTTGGTATCGGGGTCCCCCGATTTTCTACTCTTGCTCCCGACTTCTTCTCCTCCCGACTTCTTCTCCTCTGGACGATTTCTCTTCCCAGACCTCGCCTGACCATGGTGCCCTCCTCCCCGACCTCACCTGACCGTGATGCCATCCTCCCCGATGACTTCTCCTTCCCGGCCTCTCCTCCCCGACCTCTCCTCACCGTGGCACCCTCCTCTTCAAAAAACTCTCTCACCGCGACACCCTCCTTCCGACGACCTCTCTCACAGCGGCACCATCCTCCCCAGAGACCTCTCTCACCGTGATGCCCTTCTCTCTGACGACCTGTCACCACGGCGCCCTCCTCTCCAACTACCTGTCACCGCGACGCCCTCCTCTTGGCTTCCAATCAATGCAGGTATTTTAAAAAATGGGGAAAGTATTTTATCCCATATATTTTCTCTCATCAGTATGCTCTACTATCAAACAGGCCTATTGTGATATTATGGGTTGTTCTAAATGGGTGGTTTGTAAGAATTACCAATTGAATATCTGGAGAACTCCATGGATTTCTAGAGCCATTATTTACGATTTTTCCAATCCGATAACTCTAAAGGATGTTAGTATTTCTGATTTATAAATTAATCCTAGTATCTGTGATCTACTGCCTCCTCATCTAGCTGTGGATGTTACCTAGTATGATTTCTATGATTGTGATATTTTGGTTTAGATGACAAAAATGGATTGTAAATTCACTAACAGGGATTTATATTTATATCACAGTGGTGACCTTACTTTCATAACTCCTTGGGTAGAATTTTTTAGAAAATAATTTATTTCCCCTTCTAATTTGTTGTTGATCTGGAAAATTTGGAAATAACACTTACCCATACAACGCCTCATTTAGCATACATGAATTCATTTAGCATCAGTCTTCTTCTTGTGCTTAAATGTTGAATAAACCGAAAAATATTTATTCATCTATTGCAGGTTCAGTTATCAGTTATGGAGTTATGTGTAGGGGTTATTTAGATGAAACTTTAATATACAAACCATTGAAAGGATACTCCTCTCAATGTGTAGAACACCATGTAGTGATCAAATCCATTCCATTATGGTGGTAGTGACTGTTAGTGTAGTTTCTTATACTTAGAGAGCAAGAAATGATCTGAAATCTAATAATCACAAATATTCTTTTCAGGCTGGAGTTTTGGCCATTCATCATGGAATTATGTTGTTATGTAATATTCAAATTGGGTCAATGACTAATGATGTTTTTGATATGGTTGTGTTAGGATCACTTGGTGTTCATGGAAGGGCAATGAATCCATTAGTGCTCAAATCTATTTGGTGTATACCGCCGATTTTAGGTTGGTTGAATGTCAATATTATTGGGGCAGCTTCGGGTGCACCAGGGTCTGCTGGTTGTCGTGGCATTATGGTTGGCATGCTTTATGGTTGGAATCATATTTATCTATTTCTAGGAAAATTCTTACGGACTGTTCAAGGAATGTACCATAGAGGATGCCCACACCTAGGACTGATTTACTTCATCTTTCTAAATATATTTCTATTGATGTTACTCATGTCTATAGATAAGCAAACTAAGTTGCTAAGTCTCTTTCTAAAATAGCAATTTTAAAGGTCAGTTTCATCTTTTTCTTTGTCTTAACATACTATTGTTCTAATATGGGGTAAGGTGATTGTCTTGGTGATTTGTATACCAATTTCTATAAATCACCTTTGTATGTTTCTATTTTTCACATATATATATATACTAATCTTAGGTTTTTCCACCTACCACATGTCAGTCTAATAAACCTCCACATATTAATTCCCATAAGTGTCAAGCCTAGACACATCCACGACCCTCCTACGCTACCTGTCTCTACCATTTTCTCCCTCCTCCCCCTGCTCCCACTCAGGATCCCCATCGTGATTTCCATCTCCCCCATTTCCATTATCCAGTGCTCCTCCATTCTTACCCCGCTCATGATTTCCATCAGGTTCACCTCCTGCTCCCTCTGTCTTCATCGCGATGTTTCCATCAATGTGCCATCCCACTAACGCTGTTGATATCCCATAACCCTCTTCCATTATTCCTTCATCTTCCCCTCTCTCCTCGTCACGATTTTACTCTTCCAATTCTTCAGTTTCTTGACCTCCGCTATTCTTCCCACCTCTTCAGCCACCAATTTCACTGACATCAGCGTCTTAATCTTATAGTTTTCACTACATCTCACTACTCCATCTTCTCCTCTTCGTACCTCCACCCCATCACGACTTCGCTACTAAATGTTCACCACTATCGATCTCCTCCCCATCGCAAGTTACCAATTCCGAATCACCTATTTGAAAACCACCACTATTTTCCCTTTCTCCTCATCCTTCAAATTCACCAAGATCAGCCTCCCAAATATATGGTTATCACTGCTTCTTAAGACTCCATCTTCACCTCTTCCAATATTTGCAATCTAGGGTTTCGTAAGCTACTATATTAAGTCTCCCAAATCTAGGGTTTTCATTCCTTCGTGCTCAGCTACTAGGGATCCATCACCCCCGAATACCTTAAATTCCATCCTGTACCTCTGCTATAGTAATTGATAAATCATTCACCACCAACTACTCCCCCATTTCTCTCTAAAATCCACACTCTTATACTCAGCGAATTCACTCGGATTATACTTGGTTCAACTCCCGCAATCCCTTCTGCAACAGGTATGTTATCCTAATATCCTTCAATACCTATCCATTCTGTGCATCTTCTATTATGTGCAGGTTAAAATAAGGTAATGATAATTTCATAATACTTTATCCTATGTCAATACTTCAAGTATTATTTGTCTTCACCATTTACCATCTTATGATGACAATAAATTACTATAATTTGACAGCCAACCATAGCAGTATCTGTATGCACATTCTAAGTATTATTTTTCTTCTGCATATACATTTTCTATACAATGGGTTCAAATTTAGTTTGAATTTAATGTTATGTTTGAAAATAATAAACTTCTACTGTGTTTAGTTTTATGTCTGTGATTATATCATCTTGGTTGAATTCCTGCATCTCCTATTCCCTCTTACACCATCTTTAAACTTCAGGTATGTGATAAAATATGTTTCTATTTTTATGTTGCGGTTGTGCATCACGTGTTTAGGAGTTTGTAATATGTTCAAGGAAGAATTTATGTTTTACTAATGGTTTAACTTGTGGGCATTGTGGCGATGTCCAACAGACAAGAGGGACTTTTGATATCTTCTCACTTCAGGTATGTGATAAATTTATTGTTTTTCCCTGTGTAGATGAGTTTTTTATAAGATATTACAATTCATCTGTTTTAAGTCAGGAATTTGGGAATCTAATTAATTTTTCCATCATGTTTTTGATCATCACTGTTTGGACTCACATCAATTTGGATTCACCTCTATTTGTCTTTACTGTTAGTCTGTTGTATTCACTGCATGTGTTCCAATACTCCCAAGTATTATTTTTCTTCACTATTTACCATCTTCTGATGAGAGTAAATTACTATAATTTGACATCCAACCATAGTAGTATCTATATGCACATTCTAAGTATTATTTTTCTTCTGCATATACATTGTCTATACAACGGGTTCAAATTTGGTTTGAATTTTCATGTATTTTTTTTCACCATTTTCACTACTGAAACACTATGATGTCAACATCCAGGATAGAGGATGTAGTGTAGCAAGTATTGAAAGCACTACTGATGGATATTATTTAAATGGATTTCCTTCACAATGTCTCTGAAGGAAACAATATTTACTATTTACAAAGGTGCTCTTAATTTTTTTGAAATCTAATATGATATTAGAGGATTTTATTTTATTTCTATGTTCTTTTATAAACCAGAACCTTATGTGGCATAACTCAACCTTATTTTCTGAAACAACCACTTTTCTAGAAGACATAATTATGTAAAATTTCAGAATATCAATACTCAAACTGATTTCAACTTCAAAGATATTCCATGGGAATGACTTCTTCAATCGCTCAAAAAATATTCCTTCTTGAGCTTTTGGGACTGTTTTCTATGCCCAATGTCTCTACTTTATATAAGATGTCATTACTAGATATGGGATGTCTACTTGTTCTAACAGGTCCCTGAGGGCTTTACAGGTTTTTCTGTGAACTGGATTTCTTCCTGTTTGTGAAGACTTTTAGAGTTTTACCTCCATGATGTTGTGTTACATTATTTCATTGTTTTTGATGGTTTTTTGAATGTATTAGCTTGCTCGCACTAGATAGTGGATTTTTCACCCTGTTCAGTGATCTACATTGAGGTCTTAATGCCATCCTGGAGTTATTTCCCTATTTTGTTTGATGATATGTTTTTTTCTCTTTCCTGGGTGGATTTCTCAACTGGAATGCCCTTTATTTTCTAAATATCAATTTGACAGCTTTATGGCAGTGCATGGATGTCTTCTTAAGGTTTCAGTTTTGAAGAATGTGAAGGCTTGGCATGGTCGACTTGCTCCTGCAAAGGCTTCCTGGAATTCATTTTCCACTGGTATAACCTCCTTTTTCAGTTTCACTTATTCCTTCTGGTAGTGAAAGACAATCATTAGGTAGTGCATGACCTATGAGTATAAGTAGTTATTATAGTATACATTACCTTCACTCATGACTATGGGATTTTAATACACTTATTCATTAATAATTTTTTTTAGTACCATGTGAACAATTAAATTATTTAATATTCGTTAATAATAATCTTATGAGTTGTTCATTTATTTTTTCCAACAGGTTTTATTCTCTTCATGGTCAGGTTAAACGATTTGAGGGAAAGGTATCTATTAATATACTAATCTTAGGTATTTCCACCTACCACATGTCACTCTCATAATCCTCCACATATTATTTTTCATACGTGCCAAGCCTACATCCCTCCACATCGCTCCACCGCTCTCTATCTGTACCATTCTCTCCCTCCCGCTCCCGCTCCCGCTTGGCATCCCCATCACGAATTCCTGCTTCCCCATTTTTATTTTCCATTGCTCATCCCTTCATCCTTCCTCGATGTCTATGGGCTTCACCATCTTCACTCTCCCCAATCAAGGGTTTTCGCAGTTTCACCATTCTCCAGCTTCCCCACCTTCACCTTCCCCCCCTCTCGTGATTTCCCTCCTTCCTTTTTCTTTCCTCTCCATCCACCTCCTCCACCTCCTCCACATCCTCCAAACCCCGTTCCTATTTTACCTCTACTCTAGACATCCCGGTGCTCCTACGATTCCCAATACAGGTTTCCTCCTCCTTTGATTCCCACTAGTCCTATGGTTCTCACCGACATTTCACCTCCGCCGCTACTCCTAGGGTTCCCGCTACTCCTCCGCCGCTGTTACTAATTCCCTCTATAGATTTTCTCTCTGCATCCCATTTCACCTATGACATTTCTCCTATGATTCGCACTCCTGTTTCCCCTCTAGCGACGCTCTTACGGTTCCCTCTCCCGTCACACCTCCACTGCCGCTCCTAGGGTTCCTACTCGCGTTTCCCCTCCCATCATCCTGCAGTACCCGCAATACACTTCCAGTGTCTTCCGCACCAATCTTTCCATCTTCTACTATAGTTCATCCTCTAGAATCCCCTCAACTCATCGTATGTTTTCTATTTCTCCTACTATGTAGAATTATTTCACTCAGGTACCCTCAAAATTCACAGCATCCCATTCCATGATTCCCTCAAGCACATGATTTCCATCCATATCTACTGATAATCTTACTATTCAATTGAGTTTAGAACAATGTGTTGCTCGCCCCACAATAGCTATGTGTTTCTATTCACTAACTGATTATTGTATTCACTGTTAGTTTGTTCATTGATCATACTGTGTGTTTCTACTACATATGTTATTCCATATTTATATGTGATCTAATAGTTCATGCTCTTAATATATAATGTTTTCAATGTGTTTTCAAACATATTATAGAGAAAAAATTTCCCTAAATACCTTACATTGTTAATTGTATTTTTATATTCTAACTTGTATGACCTATATTAGTGTATGTGGATGTTTAATTTTTCTTTGCAGTGATGGATAAGATGAAGCGTATTCATTCCAATTGAGAATGATTTGGGGGATGAAATAAGAGATCCTATACCACATTATCTCTCAAACTATATGACTTCAATGAAGCAGGTAGTCTCCATTTTAACGTTACCGTATATTAATCATACATGTGTTAGGCTAAAAGGTTTTATTTTTTAGTATACGCAACTATAATGTGAAATGATGTATCATTCATGGGAACCACTGGATAATTGTGACTAACCAACTACACACAACTTCATGTTTGGTCTATATTTTGTGGGTTGATATAGATTAATTCATTTAAACTAACTTTCAATTTTTTTATCAAAATATTAATCACGTGTTTAGTTCTGTTTAGTTTATTTGGAAATATTTTTTCTAGTAGTTAGCATTTTGTTCATAACGTAGATTAAACAAATCATTTTGGTGTAATTTTTTTCCCTTTATCATTTCAATGCATTTGGATTTGAATCTTTGTTATTTTGTTAAATTCATATGGGTCACACTCCCGCCAGAGTTGCATCAATAAATTATTATTTCTCTGAGGTCTCTAACTACTATAAGACTTTCCAGTGATCCTCATCAGAGTTTAATGTATTTCTATTCTATGTTGTGGTTTGATGAAAGAGTCAACTAATTCAGAGGTAAAAAATATCCAAAGTTTTCATTGTTTTTTTACACTTAGTAAAATCAAATTGCATGAATTTTATAATCCAACAGAATACCTAAATCCATCATTTTTTATGATAGATCTAAGGATGTAGGAAGTGTTTGTGATCTTATCCACCTTTGAAAAAAATGTTCACTATTATTATTTGTGTGTATTCTTAAATTATTTATGTATAATTACATTCTATGATAATATATATATATATATATATCATTTATTATACAATTAGTCACTTCTAAAATAATTACATTCTATTTTATGTAATTTTCTTCATCACTTTGGTGATACTTTTGTTTATTAATTTAATCATATACATTATAATGAAATTATAGGTTTCTAATTTCATCATAATTACGGCTTTCATTCACTTTTCCAGTCACCGATCACTAAAGGAATTCATATTGTGAATACTGAATAATATTTTTCTTCATACTTAATGTATTAATGTCATTATTCTGAATCATTTCATTAATTTTATGATACAATAGTATAAATAGTTCTCATATATTTTTTATTTTACATGCCTTGAACATTTACTTAGTTAAAGTCTATATCATTTTTTATATATCTTTTGCAATGGGTGTTACAGAAAAGTCTCATTGTTTAGTTAATTTCAGAATTGTCATTTTCTATTTACTGTACATTTTAATTCATAGCTATAATTTGGATCCAATTCTATGATTCATTTACAATTTCATTTTTTTCATTTCCTTTTCCATTTATTTATTTAATTTTTTACATCTGTATTTTTTAATTGTAATTCATTAATTTATTATATTTTAAATTTAATTAATCAGTATACTTTAAATAGGACATATCTATCTGATTCAATTATGAAATAAATTGTATACTAATTTTGTTACCTATATTAAATTGAAGAATAGGTGAAAACCAAGTTGGAGGGGGTGAATTATAGAAATGATATGGGGCCTCCACTAGGAAGGTAAGCAATGCTTTAGATCTCGACCAAGATTCATTTGGGCACTATAAATTTTGATCAAATTACGTTTTTTTTGTCTTTTGTGAGGTACCCCAAATGGATCAAGGTTGTGTTTTACATCAATAATTGAACACTGCATCATGCAATATATTACACAGTAATTAATAATGATATATTGTGTATTATTCTGCATAATAATAAAAGTTCATATGGTATATCAAACTCTAATATACATAATTTTTTCCCCTATGTTTTTAGAAAAAACATATTGATCATTAAAATAATAAAAAATAAAAGCATTAGAACATACCTCTTTGAAATATTATCCATGTTTAGATGATGTTCAGTTCAAATAATAACACCTTTTAGGGCTTCAACATTACTTCCTATTACTGAAATGCATAGTTCATTGGGAACTAAAGATATGTATCTTGTAACTACAATTCATAGGTCATTGGGAACTAAAGAGATCCCTCTTGGTCGATTTTTATGCAATCTAGCTATTCTGAGTGCCTATGTGCAAGGATCCCCTTGAACGTTCTCATGGCCATGCATGTGTGTGCATAGGGGATAGGTGTCCTTGCATGTGTGTGAAGGTGTGTATACCCAGTGGGGGAGCAACAAATTTCTACCGGCGGGGTGATGACCAGAATGTTGCCCCACCTCCTCCCACTCCCTTCCCTCCTGGCCGGAAGATGCTGCCCCGCAGATTTCGCTGGACCGGGCCAACACGCCGCGGTCACGCCGCGATCACGCAATGCTCATGCCGCGATCACGCCGTGGTCATGCTGCGGTCAGGCCGCGGTCACGCCGCGGTCACGCCGCGGTCACGCCGCGGTCACGCCGCGGTCACGCCGCGGTCACGCCGCGGTCACACTGTGGTCACGCCACGGTAATTCCGTGATTTGGCCCTCCTCCAGGACGACACCCTGCGGCGGTTCACAGTGATAGTATTCTATGTGTCTTGTGATCAATGTTGAGACTGACTAATCACAAATTTCTGCCGGCGGGGCGATGACCAGAATGTTGCCCCGCCTCCTCCCACTCCCTTTGCTCCTGGCCGAAAGATGCTGCCCCATGGATGTCGCTGGACCGGGACAACATGCCATGGTCACACCGCGGTCACGCTGTGATTTGGCCCTGCTCCAGAACGACACCCCATGACAATTCACAGTGATAGTATTCTACGAGTCTTGTGATCAATGTTGAGACTGACTAATCACAATTTCTACCGGCGGGGCGACGACTGGAATGTTGCCCCGCCTCCTCTTGCTCCCTTCACTCCTGGTCGGAAGATACTGCCCTGTGGATGTTGCTGGACCGGGCCAACACGCCGCGGTCATGTCGCGGTCACGCCGCAGTAATGCCGTGATTTGGCCCTGCTCCAGGACGACACCCCGCGGAGGTTCGCAGTGATAGTATTCCACGAGTCTTATGATAAATGTTGAGACTGACTAATCACAATTTCTGCCGGTGGGGCGACAGTCAGAATGTTGCCCTGCCTCCTCCCGCTCTCTTTGCTCCTGGCCAGAAGATGCTACCCCACAGATGTTGCTGGACCGGGCCAACACGCCGGGGTCACTCCGCGGTCACGCCGCGGTCACGCTGCGGTCACGCCGTAGTAATGCCATGATTTAGTCCTGCTCCAGCCATATCCAGCCCACACCAGCCCCCTTCCACCTTCATTTCAGCCCGCTGCCACCAGCCCGCAACAACCCCCTGCCACCTTTGAATCAGCCCACACCATCCCCCCAACACCTGTAACCAGCCCCCTTCCACCAGCATTCCAGCCCCTTCCACTTACATTCGAGCCCGCACCAGCCCCCAGCCATCTGCAATCCAGCCCACACCAGCCACCATACTATCCACCAACCCTGGCCTCCTGCAAAACACTCATGCCAGCCCTCTGCCACCTGCAAAACAGCCCCAACCACCAGTTACAGCCCACACCAGCCCCGAACTCCTACATCCCTGCCCGCACCATCCCCTAACACATGCCCAACAACCCCCATCCACCTGCAATCCAGTCCACACCAGCCCTCTTCCACCTATTCCAGCCCGCACCAGCCCCCTTCCATCCCCCTTCCGCCCGCCTTCCCGCCCGCACCAGCCACTCTAGCCCGCACCAGCCACCGCACCAACCCCCAACCTCCTGCATTCTAGGATGCGTGAGAAAAACTCCATGAAGATCACAAAAAGGAAAGACAAAGGGGGGTGTCCAAGGGCTGTCCGGGGGGGGGGGGGGGGGTTCAGGGGGGTCTGTAGGGTAGGGGGCAAGGTGCAAGTGGGGTGTCTAGGGGGGCTATCCAGGGGGGTGTCCAAGGGCTGTCTGGGGGGATGATTTGAAGAGATAAACCCATGAGAAATGGGATCTAACCTCATAGCAATAATTTTGATAATGATTTTTGGAAAGGTATTCCCAATAGAAATATGTCTGAAATCCTTTACATCCACAACATTTTCCTTCTTTGGGATCAGGGAAATAAAATTAGCATAATCTTGTAGGTTTCGACATATATTCTAGAAAAATCCTCTATATTCAGAAAGTAGGGTTGATCTTTTTAATGTATCCTAGTGTTCAACCTATGTTCCTAATTTTTTGTTTCAAAATGTCTTAAAGTCGATTCCCTTGAATAGGTTTTTTATTATAGGAATTTTTTGTTGGAAGTTTCTCATTTTCTTCAAGAAAGTCATATTTTAAGTTGGATAGAAGAATCTTTAATTCTATTTCAGTGGGTTTTCTATTAATGTTTTCAATTTTAAGTTATCCATGATATCATCCTACACATGTAAAGTATAAGGGTCATTGATATTATTGAATAAATCATCAAAATAACTATCATCAAAATAAATTTAATTAGTAGACATCATAATTTCCAGATTAAGTTCATTTTCAAAAATATATTCAATAAAGAGATAAGATGTTTCCAGAGCTCCTCCTAATCATATTATGTCATCAAACATTTTAATATTTTTTTAAAACAACAATGTAACTCAAAATGGTTTAATGTAAATAGATATTGATCCTCATGGGGATATTTAATTGAATCAAGAATATTAAAATTCACTGTATATTCTCCAAAAGTCCTTGAAAGGGTTCCATCATTAACATTTATTGTTGTTTCAGAATCCTTGATAAACGTTCGGCCTAGAATGATAATGTAATGAACCTTAATTATTTATTCCTCCATTTTTAGAATTTATAAATTAGTTGGGAATAAAAATATATGTACAGTTACCAGAAATAACCTTAAAACTCAAATAGGAAAGCCAATGGTTCAGTTAACAAGCTATAAAACTAATCGAGTGGGTTTGATCTCTCCTATATATGTGGAAGAATAAAAAAAATAGGGAATTACATTAATAAATGATAAAAAATCACACAGTGTGTTAGAAAAAGTGAGTTCTCATATGGTGAAAGGGATAGTGAAAGTATATGGGTCGGGGAATTTATTAGATATTTTTAGGGTAATAAGAGCAGATAAATTTCTATATAAATTTAACTTTTCATTAATTTGTAGTCACCTCTTCCCAGTGTATATATATTTGATAAATTCTACATGCCTTGGGATTTTTCAAATGTATTCCAGTAGAGGAATATTGATTTCTATGTTTTTGAATATCTCCATAATCATTTTCTATATTGTCTTATTTGGTTATCTTGGGTGGTTTTACTCTAGATGGGAAGGGAGTTTGGGGTTTATTTGAGCCTCCCACTATATTTTCCCCCTTATACTTCTTCAATGAAGGGTTTTCTACTTTTATTACTTCTTAAGGTTCATTTCTAAGGATAGATTATTCATATTCAGTGGTTTTTCACTTATAGTTTCAAATTAAAATAGGGGTGCATCACTATTTTTATCTATTTACTACTCCTTAATGAAATGGAACAAACATTTACTTTATTTTTATAATTTTGTTAGGTAGGAAGATTACCTAATACTTTATTTTCAAGTTTATCGAGAGTATAAATAGACTATACAATTTTTCCATTCATCTATTAGGTTGGATCCATGAGTAGAGAGAGTAGTTTTTTGATTGTTTTGTGACACCATGACTTGTATCAGCATGTTATTCATGGAAGGTTCTTGAGTGTGTCTTTTTTGGTAACTTATAGAAGGACGAGAGTGGATTCTTTGAAAAGGTTATTGTGGGAAACACTATTGGAAGGGTGGTATTTGATGTTGTTGGTTCCTAACTAAATATTGATTTTTGGAATATTTTTTAATCCTTTATTTTTTTGGTTTTTGTTAGTATTGTATTTGGTACATGGCATCTAAAATTTCAATTTCTTGAACTTGAGGGAATGAATTAGTGTGGTGGTCCTAAGAGTAAAAAATTTGGAAAATTCTTAGAGGTGTAGTAGGTTTCATCTCTTGTAACTTGTTCAATGATAAATTTCTCAAAGGATATGTTATTTATTTAATTTTATTTTTATGTAAATTAGATTTATAAATTTAACCTCATGCACTCCTCTTATTGTAGTCCCTATAAAAATTTACTAGTAGTTTTGGTAAATTCTATACACCACTTATTTAACTTAGGTAGGGTACATGTATATAAGTTATCCTCTAGAGGAATCATTTAGTAGGTTTGAGTCAATATCCATTAATCCCTGGTAAAAGTATTCAAGGAAATAGTGATTTTCATAAATCTAGTGGAGGAAGGATGCATACAGATTCTTGAATCACACACACACATCCACCCACCCACACACAAGTTGCCAAAATCCATCACCCATCCAAAAGTCTAGCTTTATCCAAAGAAATAAAACCACTGAACCCCCAGTCCCATATCCAACATCAACCAACCATACCAACATCCCTATCCAAACAAATCCTAGAGTAAAATACATCTAGACAAACATGCCAACTAATGGCCACTACACCAACACCTACTTGCACAAGAACCCTAAACCACACCATATCCAACCACAATAAGCACCTATAGTAGACACAACACCCAAAATATTAGCTAGAAACCAAATCGTCCCCAGACCACCATATGGCCCCATCCATCACCATCTGAACATCTTGCATCAAAATGGACCACCCCACCATAAGAAAGTATAAAAAACCAGCAGTCAACTAGTACCATCCATCTGAAGTGCCCCGCATCACCCACACCTAACCCATCATACAACCTAAAGAATCCCCAAGAAGTCCCTGATCCAAATGTGAGCTAATACCCACCCTGAATCCAACACCTCTAGACCCACCAAGTAGTCAACATGCACCCGCCCTAAAAAGAGAACCACTCATCTACCAGAAACATGCCTCCCAACCTACAGCATCCAGCATCTCAAGGGAATTTTATAACATCCACCATAGAAATACCTACACCATCAACAACCAGAATACACAAGATAGGGAAACTGAGCACAATCCAACTGAACTTACTCCAAACCACCACCTGAAGACCCATCCCAAACTATATCCACCACACTAGACAATCGAGAGAACCAGAAGCCTACAATAGTAATCCAAAACAAAGAAGAAAGACCAGAAATCCAACCCCTATGCACCCAAAACATGTTACCAACCATACTAGAAATCAAAAACCAACTAGCACCATGCACCATGTAAGTGTATCCTATACCACACCATGTAGAAAAATCCAAACAGAAACACCCCAAGATGAAAACTATCTTCAAAGGTCCTATAATTCCAAACAGCAACACAAAACTCACAAACTCACCTCCTAAATCCTCCACAAGAAACCTATAACCCCACTATGAGAATCTCTGTAAGTATCTATTGGATAAACCCAAAATCTCCCAGCCTCAACCTTAAGAAGCATCCAAAGTAGGGGGGCTGCTGTTCAGGGGGTCCAGTAGGGGGCAACTGTTCAGGGGGGTCTAGCAGGGGGGGGGGGTTCTGTCAGGGGGCTGCTATCCAGGGGGGATGCTATCCAGGGGGGTCCAGTAGGGGGGGCTGCTGTCTAGGGGGGTCCAGTAGTGGGGTGGGGCTGCTGTCCAGGGGGTCCAGCAGGGGGGGCTGTACTATTCTTTTTTATTGAGTTATATTCTTTGTGAATATTCTAAGATGTTTTGTTTTACCATAATTTTAGGGGATGATCACTACTACGTTCTACCTTGTGTTGTAGGTACTTTTGAGATGGTTTCAGACTTCTTTGATAGTTTGTCTTATAGGGAGACTCATGTAAGTGCAGTTATGTGTTTTCTTTATATTTGGATTTTTTAATTCTTATTATGTAAGTAGATTTTGTGTATAATTTAATTTGGAGGGGAATGGCAGGGGGTAGGGGGGAAACTGGAAGGGGGGAGGGGACTGGTAGGGGGTGCAAGTGGGGGATGGTAGGGGGGGGGTGCAATTGGGGCTGGCAGGGGCAGGGGGGAGGGGAAACAGAAGGGGTAGGGTGGGTGGGGCAGGACTGGGGGGGGGGTGTTTGGGGGGGGGGTTCCAGGGTCTGTCCAGGAGGGTGGGGGTGGCTGTCCAGGGAAGTGGAGGTCTGGGCTATCCAGGGGGATCTGTCCAGGGTCTGGGGGGGGTGTCCAGGGTATGGGGGTGTCCAGGTTCTAGAGGGGGGGGGAGGGTTCTAGGGTTTGTCTAGGAGGGTGGGTGGGGGGCGGGTGGCTGTCCAGGGGATTGGAGGTCTGGGCTGTCCAGAGGGATCTTTCCAGGGTCTAGGGGGGTGTCCAGGGTCTGGGGGGGGGTGTCCAGGGTCTGGGGGGGTGTCTAGGGTCTGTCCGGGGGGTGTTCAGGGTCTGTCTGGGGGGTGTCCAGGGTCTGGGGGGGTGTCTAGGGTCTGTCTGGGGGGGGGGTGTCTAGGAGGGGGGATTTGCAGGGGGGGCTGTCTAGGGGGGGGGGGGCTATCCGGGGGAGGGGGTTTATGTAGGGTGGGGTGTCCAGTGTCCAGGAGGGAGGGGTCTGTATGGGGGGTCTGTCCTGGGGGGGGTGTCCGGCAGGGGGGGGGGTGCAAGGGGTGTCCAGTAGGGGGCTTCTGTCCAGGTGGGGTTGTCCTGGGGGGGGGGGTGTTCGAGGGGGGGGGGGGCTGTCCAGGGGGGGTCTATCCAGGGGGGTGAGTGGGGTCTGTCCAGGGTGGGAAGGGGGCCTATAGAGGGAGGGGTGCATGGGGGGCTTTAAGGTGCAGATGAGGTGCAAGGGGAGAGTGGGGGGGGGGGGGTTGCAGGGGCGGTGGGGAAGATGCAAGGGGCCAACACCAGCTAAACAATGCTGTTTTTTTACGAAATGTGAAGGCCTATAGCCACGATTTTAAACCGTAGCTCTAGGTATAAATCCACGGTTCCTAACCATGGCTATATGTCTATATCCACTGTTGCAACCGTGGCTATAGAAGATGAGTGATTTTAGCCTACGCGACGGGTTAAAAAACGTGGATTTAGGGTTGTTTCCATTGTTGGAACCGTGGCTATAGGGCTATAAACACAGTTCAAAACTTGGATAAAGGGCTATATCCACAGTTGGGAACCATGGCTATAGGTTTTACCCTATATCCACGCTAATACCAGCCACGATTGTGGGAACCATGGCTATAACCTATAGCCACGGTTGTGGGAAACGTGGCTATAACCTATAGCCACGGTTGTTGGGCCTATAGACACGGTTTAAAACCGTGGCTATAGCCTGATTTTGTAGTAGTGATTATTAAACAAAATAAATAAATAAATACAACCAAATAACAAATATAAAAAATTGGTCACATTATAATGGATCAATATAAAATTTAAAGCGAGTAAAAAATAATATACATATAAACAATAGTAAATGAATGATATGTAATCTTGGGAAATTCCAAATCTCGTGAGGTGACTCTGGACATACTTGGGTTAGAACCACCTATAAGCATGATGATGAGTTTTTTTGTTTATAAACTACTAGAGAACCACCGCTAGTCTACCTTGTTGGACTCCCATATGAACTTTGATACAAGTGGGGATCCATAAAATCTAACCAGGACTACATTGTAACTATTTCTCATTCCTCACTAAGATGCATAGGATCCCAATTATGATAGTAATGGGAGGTATGTTTTCCTTTTTAGAAAACATATCAATCGACAATCAACATAACCCAAAAATATATATTCAAACATCCTACTAACACCCATAAATATGATCTCTATATTTAAAAGAAAAAATCTTACCTCATCAAAACTAAAATAGAAAGCTTCCATAGACAGTGATATATTTTTATAAAAACCATTTCATGGTACCAACAAGGCTATAACACTTGATACTACTACTAATTTTCAATGAAAAAATTCTTTCTTTAAATATTATTCAAAATAACAAAGTGAGAATAAAAGTAATTTTAAAAAGTTCCAAACATGCCTCAAAGTCATAATTAAAAAAAAACACATTAATAGACTCTCTTGGAATGAATTTTTGAAACCAAGGGAAAATATTATTGTGTACTTTATTGAATAAATCCTATATATATTTCATATGACTATATACTTACATATATACATGAAATAATGTGTTTATATATATATATATGTAGATTTAAAAATGCATATATATATACATATATATGGATGTTCATATAGGATATCAAGAAAAAAACAAAGATATAAGATTCAAGACACTTAACATAAAATAAAAATATCCATGTAATATCATTAAATCTTCAAAATAGAAAAAACCCAAACAAACCGCATCTCAACATCAAGAAATAATTACATAAAATAAATTTTTATTTATTAAATAAAACCATGGTTGGAATTTTAACAAACACTTTGTGTGCGTTATTTCCATGGAAGAAAGTTCCAAACATTTAAACTTAATATGCTTCAAGGATGAAATCGGTGTGTGGAATTCTTAATACGCTACAAGGAAGCAAGAAAATCCCTTAACCCAAAATCATAAAAACCCCAAATTAGAAATTCATTCTAGAAGGGAAAGAAGTGACGAATAATTAATAGAAAGAGATAATGAACAAAAAAAATACAAAAAGATATCGCTAAACAAACAATCAATGAGTGAGGAGGAGGAGAAAATAACATACCTTGGATTAAAGCTTGGAATTGTCTGAGCCTTGATTCAAGATTTGATTCGATTAGGAGGAGCACCAACAACAGGTGTCTTTTGAATAAAGCTTCAGATATCGTGACTGGTTAGGGTTCTTTAAATAGATCGGTGACACTTTTATCAGCTCTTCCAAAAAAACACTGATAAAGATCCCTTTTATTAGTGCTAAATTAATAATCACTGATAAAAGACATCTTTATCAGCGCTAAAGTTTTAACGCTGATAAAAGATTTATAATTATAATTATAAATAATTTTTTTAAATATATCTATATAATTATATATATATTTAATAAATAAATATAAATATAAATATAGTAAATATATTCATTATTTAAATATATTTATTATAATTTTATAATAATTTAAATATATAATTATTTATTCATAATTATTTAAATATATAATTATTTCTTTATAATTATATAAATACTTTTAAAAAAAATAACATTTACATATTTATATATTTATATCATTATATATTTATATATTTATATCATTTTATATATTTATATAATTATATATATATATAATAAATAAATAGAAATAGAAATATAAATATGAATATGAATATAAATAGAGTAAATATATTAATTATTTAAGTAAATTTATTATAAATTTATAATTATTTAAATATATATAATTATTTATTTATAATTATATAAATACTTTTAAAAAAAATAATATTTATTAATTTATAATTATAATATATAAATGTATAAATATAGTAAATATACATTTATAAAAATATTTATTTATAAATATTTATTTACAAATATATTTTTAACATCATTAATTAATATATAATCTTAAATGCATACATGTTAAAAATGAGTAAAATTGAATAATTAAAAATGAGTACAATGTAACAATATTGAAAAAAATGAATATGTTTTATTAATTAAATATAAATTATTAAAAAAATATGAATATATATTGAAATAAATATGAATATATATTTAAAATATTTAAAAAATATTAAATAAATATATTTAAATAAATAATAGAAAATGATTAAATTCTTTAAAAAATAAAAAATAAAAAATAAAAAAACATTAAAAATGAATTAATGCCTAGCTGTAATGATATTAAAAATAAATAAATAAAATTTACCAATTAAATACATAATATATTAAATTTATCATGTTATAATGAAATTAAAAATAAATACTAAAATTTGAATAAATTACATAAATATTAGGTGTATGTGTTTCTACAAAAGATCTTATTAATTACGTAAATATTTGTGTATGTGTTAAATGAATTAATTCTGTATATGTATCTAAAATCAATGTAACACATATTTGATATAGGTTAAATTGAAAAATTAAATGAAATTCAATTATCTCCATTACTCGATGTAATTCGTTAGTATTTTTAATTAATATTAATTTTTAATTATAAACAGTCTTCACTAAATATATGACTTATTTAATGTAAAGAATAAATATTTTGTATTATATAAATCATATTTTAGGAAATATATATGTATATATTTCAATATTAAATGTATTAATGAATAATTATGCATAAATACTATTAAAAATGAATAAGACATTAATATGTTTTTAATTATTACATTTTATTCATTTTCTATATTTATATTTAATATATATTATTTATTACTATTTATAATTAATATATATGTATATATATATATTAAACATATTCATTTTTATTAATAATTGTTTCATTAATAAATCTTTAAATAATTTTGTAATTTACTCATTTTTAGTTTTTTGTTTAATTATTATAATTTATTAATTTTTTTGTTTAATTATTACAATTTATTCATTTTTAATTTTTTGTTTAATTATTACAATTTATTCACTATATATATATATATTTAATATAATATTTATTAATATTTATAATCTATATACATGTATATTATATTTATTCATTTTTATCAATAATTACTTAATTAATAAAATGTTTAATATTTTTCTTAATTTATTGATTTTTATTTTTTATTTTTTTCATTCTTTGATTTTATTCATTTTACATATCTATATATTTAATATATTCTATTTATTAATATTTATAATTTTTCATATATGTATATTAAATTTATTCATTTTGACCAATAATTATTTAATTAATAAAATTTTTAATACTTTTTTTTAATTTAATAATTTTTAATTATTTCATTTTATTCAGGACCTTTATCAGTGCTTAAAAAGCACTGATGAAAGGCCCCCTTTGTTAGCACTTTTTTTAGCGCTGATAAAGAGCCCCTTTATCAGCGCTTTTTGCTAGTGATGATAAATTGTAGCACTGTTAAATGCCTATTTTGTAGTAGTGCACATTGACATACTGCCCTAGTGGAGAGAAAGAAGCTCCTAGCCTTCATCCTCGTTTCATCAGGTCAGTCCTGGATGAAAATCATCAGGAGCTTTTTGATCTCATTACCACCAACTCTGAGGCAGATTGATGTGTCTTCACTACATCATCTTCAGGGAGCTTCAATTTGAGGGACTTTGACCATGTAGTTAATACCCAGGCTCACAGTGACAGTATGGCTGATGCTGTGTGGTGCAAAAAAATTCCCATGAAATACAACTTCTTAACTTGGAGAATCAGAAATCACGCTATTCCTTCAGATGTAAGTATCAAAAGGCTGGGCATAAGTATGGCGTCGTGCTACCACTGTTGCAGGAGTAAAAGGGAGGAAAGAACGCATCATATTTTATTTGATGGAGAATGGGCACGTGAGGTGTGGGGATTCTTCAGCCAGATTAATGTTCACATCTCCTTGGATTCCAATGATACTTACTTCTTGGAGCGATGGTTCGAGGGAACTGACAATGCAGGTCATGAAAGAATGGCGAGAGCAGTAATCTTCAATGTAGGGTGATGGACCCTGTGGCAAGCAAGAAATCAGTCCAGGTTTGAGGGGATCCCTTCATCAGGGAGAACCATTATTGCGAGAACTCGGAACCTACTGGCTGATTGGATGTCTTTCCTCAGTAGCTAGAAAGATTCCCCCTCTCTTCGACTTCTTCAAATTCCATTATCAGCAACTCTCACCCGCTCTGCGACTCAGGGGAACTGGGTGTGATGGATTCCTCCATCAGATGGGTTCAAGCTTAACACGGATGGGTCCTACATCTCGAGTGTCATTGCGGAGGAGGAATAGTTAGGGATTACAACAACAGTGTTGTTCTGGCTTTCACAACTCATTATGGAAATGACAACTCCCTCCAGGCCGAGACGAAGGCAGTCTTGACTGGTATCTCCCTTTGCATGAAACAGAACATCAGGCTTTCCTAGGTGGAAACAGACTCTAAGGTGGTTCATGACTCCTTGAAAGGGAAACACTACTAGAAAATAGGTCTATACCCACGGTTTTGAAAAAAACCTTGGGTATAGGGACAGTAGGAGAACCTATACCCACAGTTCTCCAGAACCGTGGGTATAGTTTTCCCGCGTTATGGCGGGAAACTAAACTTAGGCGGGACATGAAAAATTTGGCAGGTAGACATTTTTTCATATATTAACATATATATTCCGATATATTAACATATAATAGATAACAACTCTAGGTTGGTTGGTCTGTTGGCGCGTGCTGGGCCGCGAGACTCCACACAAGTCGCGGGATCGAAACCTCGCGAGATGTTTTTTTGAATTTAAATACACAATATTAATATATATAGGCAGATAGATGAATATATAAAAAATATGAAATCCAGCTCGGTTGGTCCACTGTTGTGTGCGGCACTGAGACCTTACGTGTGGCGCTAGTTCGAAACCATCCAGGTTGCGATTTTTTATATAACAGCATTGTTATTAATATATTATAATAAAATTATTCTTATATAAATCAAAATAAGTTAGCTTGGTTGGTCCACCGAGTTGCATGGCAGAGCCTCCATACGGGTGGCGCGGGTTCGAAACCTGCTGCTTGTGATTTTTGAAAATTTTAAATTTCCCACGGTTTTCAAACCGTGGGGTATGTTCCCTGCCACGCTGTACAGCAACGGGTTGCTGTGTGAAACACCTATACCCACGATTCTAAAAAACTGTGGGTATAGGTCAAGACCCCTATCCCGACGCCGTTCCAGCCCACGGTTCCCAAAACCGTGGGTATAGCCTATACCCACGGTTTTGGGGGATATACCCACGGTTTTGAACCGTGGGTATAGGTCATTTTTCTAGTAGTGAAAGGTCCCATTCCCTGGTCGATTACATACACCACCAGGAAGTGCTAATCTCTCATTAACAACAACATGAAGGTAACACACACTTGGCGGGAGGGGAACAAAGCAGCGAATCATCTTGCTTCCCAGGAAGATCAAAATTTCAAAGTTACCTGTCTCAATAGAATCTATTTCCTAAAACTTTAGGGGGTGAACCTGATATGAGGGGATTCCCTTAGACTGCATTACTATAGGCCTCCTTAGGTCTGGGTGGCCTGTGGGTCTTGTACTCTTCAAATAAATAAAAATAAAAATGATGATGATGAGAAAGAAACTCCTACCTCTTTACTTCCTTCAAGGTTTATGAAAGGAACTCTATCCTGAACTCTTTCTAAAAGTCAACACATAAAACATCTTCCTCCTTCCGTTCACCTAGATACAACACCCACCACTGATGTATAACTCTCTGTATCTGACTAACTGCCAAAGGGACCTAGTATCCCACCAGGGCTTGGATCAAAATGAAAGTGATCTTGAGCTTCTCCAGATAGCTCTATTATCACAACCCATCCCAGTGGGGCCCATTACCCGACTCCCTAATCCCACAAAATACTGAAATGTAAAAACCACTAAGAAACCAAAGCATGCATACATCTATATCCCACAACCAAAGTATGACATGAAGTAAAGTAAAATAGGGCCAAATACAATCCCACCACAAAGAGTCTGTAAACAAAAGTCCAACCTGTATGTAAAGGTACTGGGACTGCTGTCTGAAAGCTGTAGGAACACACATTAGTCTGTCTGGTCTCACTAAGCACCATTTGATCCTGGTCCACCAAGGACTCCTTCAAAAGGTTGATCATATTCACAAGACACGACATGTGCGGGCAAATCCCATGCATGGGTGAGTATAACAATACTCAGTAGGACACCCCAAAACCACCAAGCAATGTAACAAAGGAAAATATAGTCATCTATACACATGTATATTTCTATAGTACATATAAAAAGAATATCCAAATATACTCAATCCAAGACACACAGTCTAGAGGTAAACTGAAACCATAGTATATAAGCCTTAGAATTTTAGTTTGAATATTTCATGAAGCACTCATCTTGGAGAACACACTCCTGAGTCTGATAGCACTGATGATATCCATCTGAGATGTACTGTTTGGTAGGTTTCACCATGAGGAAGATATGCAGATAGTCTATAGAGAATATGATACACAGATGAGGATCACTACCAGGGCCATGGGGTGATACCAACAACTCAATATGGATTAACCCTCTAAGTAGAGGATCGAAACCCGCGTAGTGTTGTTCACGTCGATACGAAGAACTCCACCTAGGGTAGAAAGATTAATAAAGGATCCCACTCTAAGCCTCTTAGAGGGATTACAAAAAATCTATTCAGGAAGTCCTAATGAAGGGATTATAGTCCTAGGAGCAGGAAATGATTCGCACCAACCTTCAGGGAAATGATAATGGGAACAAACCCTAACAATACTTGTCCAAGATATGGAGGAAAAGAAACCCAAGTCATATAGAAAGGGGTACACAACATGTAGTAAGGGTACAAGCCGTGTCCCTTGACCCCAGGTATTGCCCGTGTAAAACGGCCCGTTTCATTCAACCCGTGTTGTGTATAAGAGTACATGATGTGTGGAAGAGTTACACGTCATGTCTCTGTATTTGGTATCCTCTCATGTATCCGTGCCCATGTACATGGTCTAGGACATGCTGTGGGGGGTGGGGGGGGGGGGGTGCACACCGTGTAGGCAACCCATGTACTCCACCTTGTGTCTGTATACTATTTAAAGTACACATTGGGTTCATCCAAGGGGACTACACGCTGTGTGTATCAGGTTTTTCCAAACCCTTATTATTCTTCCCGCTCATTCTGATCGATCCTACGGTCTCCGTTCTAGTGGTTGGTTCACCTTGAAACTCAAGATCCAGGATTTTTTTCATGCCATCACCAAATCGATGAGATTCGGGCCTTCAATCCACTCAGAAAACAAGATCGTCACTGTTCTTCATTATGCACTGAAGAACACAAAATCAGCACCAACTATTGTCTGATCCATTACTGTAACCATTGTATCATCTCTGTCAAGTAGTACCGATTCCTTATCTATGATTTTGGATCGTTTTTCCAAGAATCAGATGCACAATGATCGATTATTCAAAGGAATGTTGAACCGTGGGGAAGAATGAAGAACACCACAAAGAACGGTGAATTGGGGGAGAAAAGAATAAAACCAAATAGAGGAACAAATATCGACCGATATTGATTTCAATATCGATCTCTTACCATTAGAATGAAAATTTAATAATCAATAATCACAAAGATTAATCTCCTGATAAACCTGCAAAAATAACCCATCCTGTAAATATGATTGAACCGTGGATCAATATGTTCATTGATTGGTTCGAGTTCATTATGGAATTCAAGAATAGGAAAAATAAAATCAAAATCACATGCCCTACCTTGATTTGGATCACTTTCTAATGAAGAACTATCACTGCATCATTGTCATAGGCAAGATCCGTTGAAAATCGATGTGCGTTGATCATCGATCCACAATCCATCATAATTCATCGAAAACGATTCTCTAGATATCTTTTCCATGACTCTCTAGAGGATTAAAGGGTTACGAGACTAACCCTGGAACTCTAACATAATAATATTATTAAATATTTTTAATCTTCTACATCAGCAAAAATGAATTTTAAAATAATTTTATTAAATTATTTATTCATTTTACGCCCACAACAATATTTTCACAAATGGAATGCACTGACCAATGTTAGGTCATGACTAGGGTAAAGTTGTCATTATCAACTCAATAGCTTCCTCATATTTATGATATGTGCACCCATTTATGAGTTATTCCACTTTTTTGGGAAAATCGCACACATGTTCTATTTAATATATTTAGTACATCTCAAACATTTATTCTGGACACACCAGGTCTAAGAATCGAACTTCATCTCATATCTTGGTCTCGAAATTAATCCATATAATATTTAAAAATAATACATAGAAAATTGAGTCATTACATTCTCCCCACCTTGGGGCTTTACATCTAGAAAAACCAAAAGAAGGGCTACTAAAAAATATGTGGATACTGAGCATAAATATGAGCCTCCTACTCCCAAGTGCTCTACTGAAGATTCTCATGCTGCCACCGGACATGCAAAAAAGTAATCAATCACCATGAAGGATCATCTCTTGCTGATCCTCAATCTCCACTGGGTAATCAACAAAAGTCGCTCCATCCTCGATGTCCATCTCACCCTAGTTGATAATGTGTTATGGTTTATGCACATACCTCATCAACCGCGACACGTAGAAGACATTGTGTACCCAGTCTAACTGCGGAGGTAGATCTAAAAGATATGCCACCTTTCCAACTCAACAAAGTATCTATAAAGGGATAATAAACCTCATAGATAACTTGTCACATCAGCTAAATCTCCATAATGTATGTCGATGTGAAACCCATAGGAACACATGGTCTCCTTCCTCAAACTCCAAGGGACTTCATTTCCCATCAGTATAAGACTTATAATAGATCTATATAACCTTTATCTCTCCTGGATGATATGTACCTTCTTAGTTGTAGCTTGTACCAACTCTAGGACCATGAGCGTTGACTCTCCTAGGTCAGTCCAGCAAAGTGGTAACCTATAGGTTTGCTTGTACAAAGCCTATAATGGTTCCATAATGATGGTTGAATTGTAGATATTATTGTACACAAACTCCAAAAGTGGTAGGTTATCCTCCCAACTACGACCAAAGTCTAACATGCAATATCACAACATGTCCTTCATAACTTGAATGGTCCACTCAGTCTGTTCATTAGTTTTTGGGTGAAACACTGTGCTCAAGCATAACTAGGTCTCAAACACCTCATGTAATCTCTTACAAAACAGATATGTAAAATGATCAATATGATTAGAAACAGTAATCAATAGAACTCCATGGAGTCAAACTATATCCTAAACATAGAGGCTCCCTAAGATCTCTATTGAACTCTACTCTCGAATAGCTAGGAAGTGGGCCGACATGGTGAGTCGGTCAACGATCACCCATATGGCATTGTTTCCTATGGATATACATGGTAATCCCATCATGAAGTCCATAGATATCCCACCCCACTTATATTATGGCCCCTTAAGGGGTTGATCCCAACCTTCTAGATCTTGGTGCTCAACCTTCACTTACTGAAAAGTAAGGCATCGGGAGATAAAATTTTCAACACGTTTCTTCATCCCTACCCACCAAAACTGATGTCGTAGGTATTGGTACATATTTTTCACACCCATATGTACCACAAAATGGGACATATAAAACTCCCTCATAACCTCCTCCCACAATTTCACTGATACCATCATGCATCCTTTGAAAAGAACGATGTACTTCCCACCTTCATAATATCCATTAAGAGCATGCCCTATAGATATCTAAGCATGTAGGATTTCATAGTCAGTATCCCCAAGTTGTCCCTCCCTAACTTGCTATAAGAGTGGAGGGGTGAAAACCATTGAATGGAGGTAAGCTGCTCTATCTCCATCCACAAAGGATAACTGCAATGAGGCTAACTGCTCTGTTGTATTGTTTAACAACTACGAACTAGATCTCATGATGAGAGAATCTGCCCCCACATTCCACTTCCTAAGAGTATAGATAATCTTTAATTCATAATCCTGGAAGAACTCTAGCCATCACCTCTATCTCAAGTTGGGATCCTTCTGAGAGAAGATATGCCTTAGACTCTTGTGATCATAGTAAATGATAAACCACTCACCCATCAGGTAGTGTCATGACATCTTAAAAGTGAAGACTACCACTAATAACTCAAGATCATGAGTTGTGTAGTTCTTCTCATGTGGTATTAATTGGTGTGAACCATAGGCAATCAACACTTGCTTCTATATCATAACAAAACCAAGTCTGGTTCCTGATTAATTGGAGAACACTACACACTCAACACCTTTCTCTAGAAATCTCAATATGGGAGCACTCGTCAAACTCTACCTCAACTACAAAAAATCCAACTAGAACCTCTCTGTCTAAATGTAAAGATTCCCCTTTTGATTCAGAGATATCATTGGTGCTGATATCCTGGAGAAATTAGGTATGAATCTCCCATAATAGCCCGCCAACCCAAGGAAGCTCTGCATTTCCGTCATGCTCTTAGGTGGCTCCCAAGCTAACACTGCCTCAACCATGGACGAGTCCACTGCCACTCCATCTGCTGAGATAACGTGTCCTAGAAATTAGACCGCCAAAATACAGAACTATAACTTCAAGATATTTTTTGTAAAGATGGTTCTATCAAAGTATGTCCAAAACTATCCTTAAGTGTCTCGCATGTTTCTCCTCGAACACTGAGTACATAAGTATATCGTCAATGAAGACTACCACGAACCGGTCTAAGTAAGGCTAAAAAATCTGATTCATGAGTCCCATGAACACTAATGGAGCATTCATCACACCAAATGGAATCAAAAAGTACTCATAGTGATCTTAGGAACATTGGGATTCCATATTTAGCATATCCTCATCCCATACTCACAATTGGTGATAACCTAATCTGAAGTCAACCTTCGAGAACCATCATGACCACCTCAACTAATCAAAGAGGTAATCAATCCTTGATAGTGGATACTTGTTCTTCATAGTCACCTGGTTTAAGTTTTGGTAGTCCACACACAACCTCAAGCTCCCATTTGACTTCTTGGAAAAAAAAATTGGGGTTGCTTAGGAAAAAACACTGGGTATCACAAAGCCCTTCCTCTACAAGTATTGAAACTATACCCTCAGATCGCGAAGTTCTGTAGGAGCCATTCGATATGATGGAATAGATATTAGTTCCATACTAGGGTGTATTTCAATGAAAAATTGTTTCTCTCGATGGGGAGGTAAACCTAGAACATATTTAGGAAATATTTCCTCATACTCCGCCACCACTGTAGGAAACTAGAAACTCAAAACATTCACCTAACTAAGGGTTAGTCTAGCCAACTAATGAGTAATCAGCTACACCCTCCTATGTATGAGTCCATCCTGCACTTCCTGGGTTTCCTTTTCACTGAAAAAGGAAAACTTGGTTCCATCACTATGGACACACCGCACCCTTCACCTAAAATAGTCAATCTAGGCATGAACTGTAGATAACCAATCCATGCCAAGAATGACATCATAAGGCCTTTATGATACTACCAAGGGATTAGAACAAAAACTCTCACCTCTAAGAGTCAGGCCACACTGTCATCATATGTTCATGATCTTTTAGTCTTCTCCACTAGGAGTCTCCAATCGTAAGGGTTGATTTAACTGTTTAATCAGAATCTCTAAGTCTCATTTAAGGTATATGGAAATAAAGGAATGGATAGATCCTGTGTCTATAAATACTGTAGCTAAAGTAGAAAAGACACAAATATTACCTAAAATCATTCCTATATCCCTTGGGTCATAAGCCTCAACTGCCCACATCTATCCCCGCTCCTGTCCTTCAAATCCCTAAGACTAGAGTGGACCACCTGAGGGTGGTGGTGGTAACTAGTCGAAACATCAACCACCTCCTTTCTCTCTCCCAACTCCTCTTCCACACCTACCACCCTATGGATCTACCTACTTCGGCCACTGTCTCTACCTCGGTAGTCCATCCAAAGTATCCCTATCAGCTGTATGGTGGGTCATACAACCTCGAGTGAGATGTACCCTATTGTCACATGAGTAACACTGCCTCTCTCTAGGCTGACTGGATCCACCCTGTGAGCCTTGAACTGCATATCCTCTATCCTGGGACCTCCTCCTAAAACATCTCCCATTCCTATGTCCCTTAGACTGATGTCAAATTCCTACTACCAAGGTCTCGACTCCTTCTTACCCACTACTGATAGTCATCGGCTGTATCTTATCATCCAAGAAGCTTTCAACCACCAAAGCTCACTCAAGCACCCCAACATAAGTAGAAATGCACAGAGGGATAACAATGGATCAGGTTTCTCTATGCATAACTCATTAAAATGTCCAAGAAATGAAGTAATGATCTTTAACTATATACATAGAGTACCTAGAAAAGTTTTTAAACCTCAATGAATAATCAGCCACTAACATGCTGTCCTGTTGGAGCTGCAGAAGCTCCTAGATACGCACACCTCTCAGCATAGCTGGTGAGAACTCCTCTCTGAAGAGACACTCAAACTAATTCCAAAAGAGAGTCCCCTCATCGTAAGTATGGGTAACCAAAATCCACCATCACTCTACTGATCCATGAAGAAGGATCGCTTCTAGGATCACCATATGATCTGTTGGTGTCCTGACTAGAAGGAAAACTCAGATCACTACCTCAAGCCTGTCCTTATCCGACGTGGTTCAGGCTCGCCTTAGAACCTGAGGGGTCACTGCTGCTAAAAATCATGAAGTGTGCTTAGCCTACACACCTTATCCATTAGCACTGAGGGTACCACATGCTGCTCTATAGGTGGTGGTATGACTAGTGCACCAACTAGAGGTAATATCTCAGAAACTGGTCCTTGTATCGAAGCCTCGTCACTGAGGGGATCATCCTTATGATCATCACACTAAATCCTAGATGGTATGAATCATGGAGGCATCCATTGTTTTCCCACCAACCAGTGTTCTCATGTATTGAGTCAAAAAGTAGGCGATCAGAGTCTTGGCGTATAGATACATCGGCTACCACACCAACACCGGAGTCCTTGGTCTAAAATCCGAACTCAAAACACTTACACTATTTACCCAAACCAATCTCATAGAATCTAAATCTTAATGTAGAAATAACCCCACACTGATACCACTCTGTCACGACCTGTCCCAGTGGGGCCTGTGCTATGACTCCACAAGCCCAAAAAATGATGAAATGTAAAAACCATTAAGAAACTAAAGAATAAATAAATCTATATCCCACAACCAGAGTACGATAAGAATTAAAGTAAAGTAAAACATGGAAAAAAACAATACCGCCCCAAATATTCAATAAACACAAGTCCAACATGTAAGTAAAGGTATGGGGACTACTATCTGAAATCCATAGGAACACACCTCGATCTGTTCAGTATCACTAAGAACCATCTGGTCCTGGTCTTCCTAGGACTCCGTTAAAAGGTTGATCGTCTTCACAAGACATGACATGTGTGGACAAATCCTGTGCAGGGGTGAGTATAATAATACTCAGTAAGAAACCTCGAAACCACTAAGAAATGTAACAAAGGAAAGTATAGTCATCTCTAGACATGTGTATGTCTACAGTATATATAAAATTAATATCCAAATATACTAAATCCAAGACACATATTCCAGAGGTAAATCACAACTATATTATAATAACCTTAGGATTTAATTTCGAAGATTTCATGAAGAAATCGTTTGGGAGAACACACTCTTGAGTCTGATAACACTGAAGACATCCACACGAGAGGTACTGCTCATCGGGTCTCACTATAAGAAAGATAAATTGATAGTCTAGAGATAATATGATACACAAATGAGGATAACTGCTAGGACCATAGGGTGATACCAACAACTCAATTTGGATTAACCTGCTAAGTAGAGGATCAACGACCGCATAATGCTAGTAACATCAATACCAAGAACTCTACCTAGGGCATGGAGACGAATAAAGAAACCCACTTCGGGCCTCTTAGGGGGATTCCAACTACTCTATCCAAGAAGTCCTGCTGAAGGGATCATATTCCTAGGAGTAAGAAAATTATTCGCACCAACCTTTAGGTAAATGTTAAAGGAAACGAACTCTAACAAAACTTGTCCAAGATATAGAGGAAAAGAAACCCAAGCCCTCTTTAAAGGGGTACACGACGTGTAGTAAGGTTACACATCATGACCCTTAACCCTCGGTGCTACTAATGTAAAACATCCTATGTCATTCAACCTGTATCATGTATAAGAGTACATAACATGTAGAAGGTTTACACACTATGTCTCTAGATCCGAGGTCTACCTGTGTATCCTTGCCTATGTACCAGTACATGGGGTAGCCCGTGTACATGGTCTAGGCTACGCCGTGTGTGTGTGTGTGGGGTGGGGGTACACACCATGTAGACATCCATTTTACTCCAACCCTTGTCCATGTACTATTCGAAGTACACAATGGGTTAATTCAATAGGACTACACGCTGTGTAGTCAAGAACTACACGTCGTGTGTATCGGGTTTTTCCAAAACCCTTCTTCTTCCTCCTGCTCACGCCGGTCGATCCTATAGTCTCTATTATGGTGGTCAGTTTGACTTGAAACTCAATATCCAGGCTCTTTTCTCCATTACATCACCAAATAGATGAGATTTGGGCCTTCGATCCTCTTGGAAAACAAGATCATCATCGTTCTTTGTTACACACTGAAGAACAAAAAATTGGCACCAACCAATGTTTGATCCATTACTACAAACACTATCGCACCTATATCAAGTTGCATCAATTCCAGATCTATGATTTTGGATCATTGCACCAATAATTGGATGTGCAATGATCGACTATTCAAAGGAATGTCGAAAAATGAGGAAGAATGAAGAACGGTAAATTAGGGGAGAAAAACATAAAACCAAAAAGAGGAATGAACCTAGATTGATGTTCATATGGATATTGATCCATTTCCATTAGAACTATAGTATAATAAACAATAATCACAAATATTAATCTCCTGATAAACCCCAAAAAATAACTCATCCCACAAATATGATCAAACCGTGGATCAATCTATTCGTTGATTGGTCAGAGTTCATCGTGGAATTCAAGAATGGGGAAAAGAAAATCAAAATCACATACCCTACCTTGATTTGGATCACTTTTTGATGAATAAATATCACTACGTCATTTTTGTAGGCAAGATTCATTGAAAATCAATGTGCGTCGATCATCAGTCCATGATCCATCATCGTTCGTTGGAAAGGATTATCCAGATCTCTCTCTAATGACTCTCTAGAGGATTCCAGGGTTATGAAGCTAACCCTGTAAATCTGACATAATAATCTATTTAATTATTTTTAATCCACTAAATCAACAAAAATTAATTTTAAAATAATTTTATTAAATTATTTATTCATTGTACGCCCATGAAATTTTTTTCACAAATAGCCTGTGCTGACTAATATCAGGTCTTACCTAGGGTAAATCTATCATTCTAAACTCAACGGTGCCCTTAAATTTATGATCTGAGCACACTTTTAGGATTTATTCTAATTTTTTAGGAAAACCACACACTCATGTTATTTAATATATTTAATATATCTCACATATTTATTCTGGACACATCGGGTCTTGGAATCACATGTCGTCTCAGCGCCTGGTATCAAAATTAATCCATATAATATGTAAAAATAATAAAAATAAAATAAGAGTCATTACATTTATGCCTCCAAATCTGAAACATGACCCTTATATTTAGTTAAATAATTCCTCTAAAAAGAACACAACATCCTATACCACTAATAATCCTCCTCAACTAGATCATCCCTCTAGTGATCAACCCGATAATCCAGTTGAACATCAACTGCCTAAAACACATGCGAATGACATCCAGGAACCATAAATGAAAAGAAAACAAAAATTTTCTAAGCCTGGTAGTATGAATTTTTTTTATTCATTTTAATTCACCATATTAGTTTTAACCTTAACAAAAAAACCCAAATCAAATAGGATTAAAAGTCATCATGATGCATGTACCTCTCCTAGGTCTCTACCTTTCAAATAGGTCAACCTTAATTGGTCGTTCAATAAGCTCAAAGTCTATGCATTAGATCACGGGTCCCCTAAAATATCATTTCCTAGTTAGTATCTCTGGCCTATGTCATGCACCAAGGTCAAATGGCACTGTTTCCATACCAACAAATGAAATCATCAATATTTCTAACTCTAAAATTCATCATATCTCTCAACTATCACCTTTGATACCACTCTTTCATGACCCTCTCCCACCAAAGATACCATAATTAGGGGAGAGATATAATGAGTCCCGAGTCCCACCTCATGTAGGAATTGGGTTGGAGACTAACACTGAGGGTCTAAAAATCTCATGAAATGAGAGGCATTACACTCTATAATAATATAAGATCATGATATAAGACGAATCATCCATAATAAATTCCATGAAATAATATAAAAAGAAATCAAAACCATCCCAAATTAATATATGAATAAAAATAATACAAATAAAAGTCTCCATAGTAAATACCCAAAAGTAAATCTAAAGTAGTGAAATAAAAAATATCTAAATATATGAGCTAGTAACATTTATCACGGTCCATGTAATCCTCCCGGAAACCTGAAAATAGTTTTATATACATACAGTGAGCATATAAGTATACTCAGAAGGAAAAAAAAATTCTCTCATACACATTTGAAAGAATAATACTAATGAAACCATGAGAAAATAGAATAACCAAGATCACCTAAATAGGTCAACTATCCATCCCAACCTCACTAAATAATGCTCACCAAATAATGCAAGACAAGTAATATAATATAACACGAGTCACATCAATAAAGGGTACCCCACAATGCTTTACTAATTTTATGCCACTCGCACACCCCAACACAATACGTCCTGGTGCTCCTATATCTTCTGAAAACACACAAACCCATAAGCATGGTCACAACACATCCCACCCATAAACACCTGAGCTCACCACTCCACAAGCACGACCATAACACATCTCACCCGAAAACACCAGAGCTATCACACATCCACAACCATAACTAGAGTAGTAGGGTATCATGAACATGAAGTACATAAACCTCATGAAATCCTCCTATAATGCACAAAACCCACTGTAATCCACCACATCCCATCTCATCCTCCATGTAGACACCTGGACTACATCACATCTCACCTGAAGAAACCTGGGCTCACCACCCCACAAGCATGAGCACATCACTTCTCATTAGAAGTAATCTGAGCTATCAGAACCACCATCTAGTGCACTAACAGACCTCTAACCCGCACATTCTGTGAAATACATACCTCACCTAGAAGAGAGAGTGAGAAAGAGTGGGAACCCACACATATTTCCTCCTCACTGGATGTCAGGAAAAACACCCTCGCGTGACTATAAGGGTGTCGACACATAGTTCTCAACGTAGGTGGGGTGCGTATAGAAATCACAAGGAATATACAAGTATATACATATATCCACACATAATCCTAACCTATAGGTTCACAAACAAACACTAATTAACTCAATACATCATCAATTTTGATGCCCCTCTAAATGCATAACACCACACAATCCATAATCCGCATTTCACTTTTCCAACAGATTCCCATTATCCTGCCAATTAACTTCATTATAAAGCATAATACACATTTAACCCCACAACCCATAATTTATTTATTCATTATACATTTCCATCCCATCAACCAAACCAATCAACAATCATTTCAAACATTATTGACCAATTAATTATTCCATGCCTACCTGGGCATCTAGCACAAATCAACCACACATCATAAGCATCTTATCATCCCCATAACACCATCTCATCACCACCCTAAAAGAATGACCAAACTAACACCACCTCATTGCCCCAAAATTACAACAAAAAAACAACCTCCTAGCTAACCAAAATCATGGCCAAACACCACCACCTCACCGCCCCAAAAGCATGGCCAAACAACCATCACCTCACAACCCCAAAAGAATTTCCAAACAACCACCACCTCGCCACCCCAAAATCATGACCACCTCTCACCCATTAGCAGCACATTGCATCACAAACAAACATTTCCATCCCAAAATCACAACCATACATCAAAACACATCAGGACAATTTTACAGATTTTCAAAAGGAGATTTTATCACATTATTCTTTATTTTAGGGGGTTATCACACAATCCATAATCCAAGGGAAACCATTTCATTATCCAAATATACGTGGTTATTCAATTTTATATTTTATGGTTATATCAAAAAAACCAAAAAATAATGTTTCCACAACACATGTCAATCAACGCAAACAAATCCCTAATGAACACAATTTTCAATGGGGAATCAAGCCCATACAATTCCCAATATCACAGTAATAAAAAATTTATAAAATCATGAGAACCATTCCCCCCTTTTCATGAAATTTAAATCAACCAATTATTTATCTATGATTAATTACACATAACTATAAACAATACATGAAAAAGAGTAAACCCCCCTACATGATACTCAATAACGAGAACTAAGGGATTACCTACCTCAAGGAAGTTTTTCCAACTCGCTACACACCACAGGGAAAAAAATAAATGCTTGAAAATCACAACCACATATGGGAAACCATATATCAACCTACACTATACCCAAAGATCATCATAATGCAGCCCAACTCACATCCCAAAACAAAACAACATCACCATAGTAAATCCCTGAGAGAAGAACAATATGAAACTAACCAATAATAAGGAAGGGATTACCACATATTTTTAATAGGGATCAACTGGATCCAAAAAATCAAAGTGGGGGGAAGGGGAGATAAAATCATCTCAGGGTGCATAATGTTCTTACAAAATGATAAAGGGAGGGAGAGAATGAATGAATGAATGTTCAGCCACGACAATGATTAAAATCTGGAATCTCACTGATTTCATATTGTGTAACCATTACACAATGTGTAATCATCAGGTTTCCCAAAATTTCCAACTTTCAATAAAAAACACGTCGCCTCAACCATTATTTAACACACATTGTGAGTTCCACTTACACGATGTGTAATCCATCTCACAAATTCCCCTTTATCCAATTTATAATATGTGAAATCACTGGCTATACAAGATGACATTGTGTAAACTATACATGATGTGTATTCCATACAGAAGCTCTACTACACCTCCAAACTCCACAAAAAACTATCATAACCTCCTCAAGACTCCTTAGGAACACCTCCAACACCCAAAACTAGAAAAGTAAAATAATCAGGAGGTATGGTCTGTTACAATTATTGAGTCAAAATGTGTTTCAACTGTCTCATTGATCTTTTTTGTTTTGGAAATCAAAAATTACTTCTTGTTATGTATTCTCATCGTAATCACATGCATCATAATCATATATTTTGTTTTCTTATCATAATCACATACTTTTGTTTTACAATCAAAATCACATATTTTGTTTTCCATCGTAACCACAAATGCTGTTGTTCTACATCGTAATCATATACTGTTTGTTTTCGATCGTAATCACATATATTGTTTCTCATCATAACCACATAAATTGTTTTACAATCATAATCACATATTATGTTTTTGTAACCATATGCATTGTAACTAGGTTATGTATCACATTCATGTTATGCATTGTAACCACATGCATCATAACCAGGTTATGTATCATATTCATATTATGCATCATAACCATATGCATCATAACCAGGATATACATCGTAATATCATCGTGCATTGTAACCATGTTATGTATTGTAACCATGATATGAATCATATCCATGATATGCATCTTATCCATTACAAGCATCATAATAGTGCCATGTATCATAACCACGATATGCATTGTAATCATGATATACATTGTAACAAAGTTATGTATTGTACTCATGTAATGCATTGAACTCATGTCTTACTCCAATACCACATACATGTTTTTAATTATATTTCATCTTAATCATTCTTTCATACTTCTATACTTATTGTTTTCTAACTGAAACGATGTCATTGAGTCAGTCATACACTAATCAAAATGATGTGGTGTATTTTATTTGTTTTGACCGTTATAATTACAGGTGTCCAAGTCCATCTGAATTTTTTGGAGAAATATGATCATTGGAGAAAATATGACCGTTGGAACCTGAGGCCTATAAATAGTAGGTCATTCAAACCAAAAAGATCAACTTTTTCATCTTTCAAGTTTTAGAGAGAGATTGTGTGACATCTCTATTTCTTCTTGCTAACGACTTGAAGATACAATACATGAACAACTTCTTCCTAGTTCTTGCATTTCAATAAGTGATTTATTTTTCTTTGTGCATACGATCATTGTGATAATGATTGAGGGATTTTGGGGATAAGAAAATGGTGGTTCTGATCATTTTATCGAGGGATTTCAAGGATTTTCAAGAGAGAGGCGCTGATTAATTTCTTAATCGAGGGATTATAGAGATAGGAAGACAGACATGCCAATCATTGTATCAAGGGATTACCCGGGTGGTGGTAAGACAAACCTTTTATCCAAGGTGAAAGGACACCCTAATTTTTGGGATGAAAGAATTGTAATAAATTTTATTTTATGCTGCCTTTGTAATATAAAGGGAATAATTTTGTTTCTTCTTTCTATTAATATTATTTTTTATTTTAATTGTTTTAATTATGATTCATTCATTACGTATTGTATTAAAATATTCTATATGCTGTATGGTATAATCATTTACATTTGTTTTACTTTGATCATTATATTTAATTCAAATACAATTTTTTTAATAGTCCATCATATCATATCTTATCCATCGGATCTAGGACCTGTATGGTCATTTGTATTAGTTTTGAATTGTATTAGTTTAAGACATATTAAATTAAGTTCATTATTAAGAGTTTAAATACAAAATTTTTAAACCTGCAATTTACCCCCTCTTGTATTGTGACATCTCATATACACTTACATCTATATTTCAATCCAAAAATTGGTATCATAGGAGGTTTCCACTGATTTGTTTTAATTGATTGATTTATTTATGTAATTAAATTGTATTTATATTATAAATATTTTGTTTATATCTACTTACTACACTAGTGTGTCGAGCAAAAAATTATTGTTTTATAAGATTTCAGGAATGAATATTGGATCAATTGACAACCTGAACCCAACTAGAACACCTATTTTTAATGGGAATTATTGTGAGTAATAGAGAGATCAAATTAAGAAATTTTTTATTAATATTGGATTAGATAATTTTTTTATGCTCATTGGAAATTAAAAAATATCAGATAAGGAAGTCAGAACAGTTACCAACTAAGAGAAACTATAATATCAACTGAATTACAAGGTATGCAATACTTTGTTATGTTATATTACTAGGAATATATATATTAGGATAACATCATCTTAAGTGGAAAAATGTATCTAGAAGAAATTGGAAGTCACACATTTTGGTACATCTAAAGTTATAGAAACAAGAAGAGCCATGCTCCGAGCTGAATATCATGGTTTTGTTTTTCCCTATGGAGAACCAGTATGCAAGATTCAACAAAGATTTATGAATATTGTCAATAGTCTTTAATACATGTGATAAAAGGGTTTTGATCATGAAGTGCTTGTGGAAAAGATAATTTATATAATTCCAAATGAATGGGAATAAAAAAGGATAATTATTGATGAGAATAAGAAAGTTACTCAAATCACTCTTGATGAATTATTTGGTACTCTCTTATAGTATGAGACAATAATGAAAAGAGATGAATATTTTAAAAAGAATAATAATGGAAATAGAAGTGTAGATTTTAATACTACATCTAAAGCTAAGACACCAGAAAGGGTAACAAGATCCAAAGATAAGAAAGCTATTGTTATATCAGAATCTAGTGAATGTGGTCATTTAGAGAATAAACTATCCAATATTTCTTGAAGAATGAAAAATATTGTTGTAAAGAAAGAATTTTAGTAAATATTAAAAAATAAAGATAAAAAGGACAATAAAGACTCAGAAGTAACATGTTATGAATTTAAAAGAGCAGGTCATATTAGACCAGATTTTATTTTGCTTAAAAGAAAAGATAGGAAGGATAAACATTATGAAAGAAACAAGAAAAAGTATTACAAGTCTAAGAAAAATAAAGTATTGAAATAAAATTATAATTATAGTTCAAGTGGTGGTGATTCTTCATATTAATCTTCTGAATATGAATCTTATAGTCAGAAGAATATAAGACTCATATCCAGACTACTTATTAAAAATCATTGTCTCATGGCTAATGTACACAATGTAGAATCACTTAAAAATGTATCTTTAAATGAAAATTACCCTGATGAGAAATATTCTTACTCTTCAGATGAAGAATCATCCTCAGCAGAGGAAAATTTACCTTCTTTTGAAGAAGTATCCAGATTTTCCAAATTACTTGAGAATGAGAATTCAAAACTCAAGAAAAATCTTGATAAGGAAAATTTTAGAATAATTATTATTAAAAAATAAGTATCATATCTTTCAAAATATCTTGATCATAAAACTATTGAATTTTAAAATATTTCAAAAAAACCTTATAGAAGTAAATTCTAAGAAGGATAATCTTTCTAAGGACTTTGAAAAACTTTTTTTAAAGAAAAATGTTTTTGAAACAAAAAAAAATTTAAAAATATTTCTTGTGAGAATGATAATTTAGTCATTAGACTGATATCTAATTTTTTTTCTCTTAATAAACTATTATCAAACTTTACTTCTGGTAAAGAAAACTTTGACAAGGTGTATTATAATATTTGACCTCTTAGAAATAATTCTGGAATAGGTTATTCGTATTCAAAACCTATTTTTAGACATAATTATTTTGTTCCTAAAAGTGCCCCATTTTGTACTAAATGTTAGAGTGGTAAAGATTGGGAAGGAAATTGTTCCCTTAATAAAACACAATCTTTAGTATTTCATAAATCTTATTTTTCAAAACAAATGTGGATTCCTAATGTTATTTTATCTAACATTTTTGGATCCAAAAATGTTTGGGTTCAGAAAAAATAATTGTTTCTTTTTTAGGAAAACAAAAAGTGTACCAAAAAACAAGAAAATTTGGTACATGGATAGTGGTTGTTCCTAACATATGACCAGAAATAAATATTTCACTGAAAATATTTTTGAAATTAAATGTGGAAGAGTGACCTTTGGAGATAATGTTCAAGGAAATATAATTGGTATATGTAATATTGTTCTTTTAGGAAAATTTTTAATTTCAAATGTTTTGTTTGTTAAAGGTATTAACCACAACCTTATAAGAATAAGTCAATTATATAATGAAGGTTACCTTGTAAATTTTAGGAATGATAAATGTTTAGTTCACAATTAAAAGGATGAATTCATTCTTTATGCCCATAGTCATGAGAATATATACACACTTAACTTAGAAGACCTTAAGAGCCACGACTTAACTTGCTTAAGTGCAATGGAAGACCAATATTGGTTTTGACATAGAAGGTTAGGACACTATAACCTTAGGAAAATTTAAAAACTCTCAAAGAAAAGACTTGTTAAGGATATAATGAATCTAAGGTATGATTCTTTAAAATTTTGTGACCCTTGTCAATATGGAAAGAAACATAAAACTAGATTTAAATCAATCAATGAAGTTTCAACTTCTAATGCATTATAGTTAGTACACATGGATCTTTTTGTTCCTACAAAAACTCGAAGTATTGGAGGCAAGTAATATATATATTTTTTAGTTTATGACTACACTAGATTCACATGGTTTTATTTTCTAGCAAAGAAATATGAAGCCTTTTTCTATTTCAAAACTTTTATAGCCCAAGTTAAAAATTATAAAAACCTACCACTGATAACTATTCATAGTGATCATGGTAGAGAATTTCAAAATTTGGATTTTGAAACTTTTTGTAGTAAGAAAGGTATTAATCACAACTTTTCACCTCCAAGAACCCCTCAGAAAAATGGTGTTATTGAGAGAAGAAATCATATTCTTTAGGAAATAACAAGAACCATGTTTATTAAATACTCAATTGCTCATCATTTCTAGGCTGAAGATGTTAGTACTACATGTTATACTATAAATCGTGTTTTAACTAGACCTTTTCTTAATAAAACACCCTATAAATTGTGTATTGGCCAAATACCTAAAGTTTCTTACTTTAGAGTGTTTGGATTCAAAGTATTCATATTGAATACAAAAGATAATTTACATAAATTCTCACCCAAATTTGATGAAGGAATATTTATTGGTTATTCCACTACTTGTAAGGCCTATAGAGTTTTAACAAAAACTCTTTTAATATTGAGGAAACATTTCATGTAAAATTTGATGAAACTGATCCCTTTGTTTTCAAACTAACCCTTCATACATCAACATATGTGTTTTCTCAAACTGATTATCAACCTTTGATTGAAAAATCTTCTGAAAAGGGAAATACTCAAGAAAATGTTTCTGAAATATTTACCCCAAAAGACTTTCTATCTTATGTTGATGAAATAGTTTTACAAAACCCAAATAAATTATTTCTTAGGATTCATCCCAGTGATAATATCATTGGTGATGTAAATCAACCTATAATGAATATAAATTCCTTGAGAAATGAAATAGAACATTTTTATTTTCTATCTTAATTTTAACTTAAAACTTCAAATGATGCCTTAAGTGGTGAAGATTGGATTAAAGCAATGAAAGATGAACTAAATTAATTAGAAAGGAATCAAATATGGACCTTGGTTGAAAGACCTAAAGAAACAACTATAATTGGAGTAAAATGGGTTTTTAGAAACAAATGTGATGAAAATAGATTCATTATAAGAAATAAATCAAGACTTGTTGCTAAAGGCTATAATCAATAAGAGGGAATATACTATAAAGAAACTTATGCTCCGGTTGCAAGACTTGAATCTATTCATATTCTATTAGCCTTTGTAGCATTCTTTAACTTCAAAATTTTTCAAATGGATGTAAACTTTTCTTTTCTTAATGGTTTTGTACAAGAAGAAGTTTTTGTTAAACTACCTTATAGTTTTGTTGACTCAAAACATCGTGGTCATGTTTTTAAACTTACCAAAGCTTTGTATGACCTTAAAAAAGCCCTTAGAGTTTGGTATGATAGACTTACATGATTTATTTTTCAAAACAATTATAAAAAAAGTACTGCAGATCCAACTATTTTTATAAAAATGGAAGGAAAAAACATTTTGATTGTTCAAATCTATGTTGATGACATTATATTCAGATCAACTTAGAAATCCCTAATAGATTATTTTTCTAATATTATGAAACCTGAGTTTGAAATTAGTATGATGGGTGAGTTAAAATTATTTTTAGGTTTTCAAATATCTCAAAAACTAGAAGGAAAATATATGTCCCAAAATAAATTTGTCAAATATTTACTTAAAAAGTATGGATATGACAACACTAAGAGTATAATTACTCCAATTGGTACCTCAAATACACTTAATCTTGATGAAGCTGAGAAACCAATAGATCAAAAATATTTTAGATGTATGATAGAAAGTTTGTTATACTTAATAGCAAGTCATCTAGACTTAATGTTTTTAGTATTCTTATGTTCAAGATATAAATCTAATCCAAATGAATCTCATTTAAAATTAGTGAAAATAATTTTTTTCTACTTAAAGGGAACTATGGATTTAGGACTATTTTATTCTTCTAGAAATGATTTTTTTAAAAAGTTTTCAGATGCTTACTTTGGTGGTTGTAGAATGGATAGAAAAAGTACATTCGAAACATGTCATTTCTTAGGAGATTCATTAGTTTCTTGTTCGAAAAAAAACATTCAGTAACACTTTCCACTGTTGAAGCTGAATAGGTAGCAGCTGGAAGTTGTTGTGCTCAGGTGTTGTGAATGAAACACACTCATTGACTATGACATGAGTTTTTCTAAAACTCAAATACCATGTGATAATACTAGTTCCATTTCTCTTAGTAAAAACCCTACACATCACTCACGTGAAAAACATATAGATATTAGACATCACTTTCTTAGAGATCACACACAAAAAGAAGATATTATTTTACAATTTATCGGAACACAAGAACAACTTGCTAATATTTTCAAAAAACCATTAAATTTCGATAGATTTGAATACATTAAACATAAACTAAGAATGATCACTATAAAGAAATCATTTAGAACTATTTCTTGTTTAAAATATCTTCTTACATTAAGTTACTTATTTTTAAAGGGGGAGTATACATTTCTTTTTATCAGTTTTACCTTTTAATAAGTTTCAATTTTTATTGGTTTCACTTTTTATTGGTTTTATCTTTTAATCAGTTTCACTTTTTATCGGTTTCACTTGTTATTGGTTTTAATTTTATCGGTTTCACTTGTTATCAGTTTTACTTTTTATCGATTTTACATTTCATCAGTTTCATGTTATTGGTACTAGATTATGTTATCAATATTAGATTATTTTATCAGTATTAGAATATTTTTTCGGTATTGGATTATTCCATCGGTACTATATTATCAAAGTTAGATTATTCCATCAGTACTATATTATCAGTATTGGATTATTTTATCGATACTAGATTATCGGTACTAGATTATTTTTATTTTATCAGTTTTAGAATTCTAATCAGTCTCATATGATTTTCAGTTTTGTTGGTATTATTATAAGATCAATATACTGAAACCAATAAATCTATCTTGATACTCCGATAGGTACACTTTCTAAAACCTTATTTTGGTATTTCAAATAGTTATTTTTCAATTATTTATTTTAACTCCTAATTAGATTCATTTTGAATAAGATTTTATTTTAAGGAAAACCTCAAGAGTTCGAATTCATTCTCAACCATCGGATCTTTTAGATCTAATACTGACCATCAATTTCTTTTTTAAAAGAAGACATATCTACCCATACCACATCAAATTCCTATGATTTTCTCTCAAGTTATGATGCTCTATAAATACTCAGAATGGTTTGTAATTAGAATTTACCTTATTTTTTGTAATCAGAGAAGACCTCAGCTTTCGTAACCAGGAAATATTTAGGGTTTGAGATAGTATTTCATGTATGAGTCTATTTCCTCTTCTCCAAATAAAATGTCTCCAAAATATTTCTATTCCATGACATTTCTAGGTGAAAGGTTAGTCTCTAGAGACTTTTATAAGAGTTTTGATTCATCGTTGAAAAGGATAATAAGCTTCCAAGGGTGGGAATCTATTTGTGTTGAAAGATCAGATTCAGATCAGGATTTTGTGTTCTATGAGGAGGTGTTATAATTTATAAAACAATGGATATAGACAATGGTCTCAATATTTCCATTATGATGTATGATAATAAGTATATAACCTCTATAAAATTGGAATATACTTTCCTAGGTGTTCCATATGAGGGTGATTATGTCCTTCCCAAAAATTACCGTAACTTGATGGGACTTTTGATAAGATCAAAAGTGAAGAATCTATTTTTGAGATTCATGAGGATAAGAGAAAGGTAATTCATTTATCAATAGATAATCGACTCATAGAACTCCAGATGCAAGGCTTTTTAGTACTGAGAAAAGGTGATAAGGAAACTTTGAAAGTTTCAGATGTTTATGTACTTGATTATTTGGTGAATATGAAGAAGTTAAATATAATGGGATTCATTTTCTTGACAATTAAGAAGCTTAAATCCAATGCACTAAAGTGACAACTGATCATGTTTCCCACCATTCTCAGTAAGTTTTTGAAAGAATTCTTGAGTTTATGAAATGTTTCAATCAATTCAGAACCAAAATCTTTCAAGAAGCCTCTTATTAGTAAGGATATGATAAAAAGACTCAATTTATGATTCAATCATGAATCCAAAAAGTTTGAGAAATATTTGAATGCTAAGTAAGGAAAGGAATTAGCTGAAGGGAGTGAAAAAGCTTCTTAGCCATCCAAGTATTCTTCAAGAAGAAGAAAGGAAGTTAAGACTAAAAACCCCAAAAAGTCAAAACACAAAAGGTAGTATCGAATAAGTTTGTGGCCAAGTGTAGGAAGAAGAAGGAAGAAAGGAAAGAAGGGGTTCCTCAATTTGGTTTGGATCCAGCTAAAGATCTAGCTCTGAAAATAATATCAGAAGAAACTTTAAAATAATAATAAAGAAATAAGAGAATGAAGAAGGGAAAGGCCCAAGCTATTGACATTGATAGTATTCTCAAAATAGGTGAGAAATCCAAAACTGGAATTATAATAAGGGAACCACTTGTTCAAACTCAATCAGATCCAATCGAAAAAAGAAAAGAGAATCAAGAATTTGGATAATCCACCACACAACGTCTCATTCAATAATCTGAAGAAGAAGAAGAAGAACAAAAAGAAGAAGGGGAAGAAGAACAATGTCAATAAGAAGAATAAGTGGAAGATAAAGAGAATTAAAACAAGATAAATCATTTAGTAGATTTTTTATAAGTTACATCCTTTAATTTTACTTCTCCTGATCTACAACCATCAAAAAGAGTCTCTCAAAATGTTTCTTCCAAGAAAGTAATTCAAATTTCAAACAAAGAATAATAAGAAGAATCCGATAAGAATCAAAATCAGCCAGCTTATTTTATTGTTACAAAAACTCATTTCGTAAATCTCCTAGAATAAACTGTAGATATGGATTCTGAAAGGACAATCACACTAAAGGAAATTCAATACATCGAACAAGCCTTGAACAGATTGGAAAATATGATACCGATCATTCCAAAAATTGAAGCCAGGCTTGAAATCCTTTCAAATAGTCATAATGAAAGAACATACTCTGTCAAGATTCTGATGGACAGGTTTCTAAATCTTGAAGCTGATTTCAAGATATTCAAGGAATATGCTGCCGAGCACAGTAAGGCTTGTAACAAGGTTGTCAAGTGGTCGTACAAAATTGATTATAGTTTCAAGAATCATGTAGAAAAACTTGTTGAATTGGTGAGCTGGGTAAATAATCTCAATTTAGTCTACCAAAAGTTTGTTTCTTATTTGAATGAAAAGATTTAAGTATTTCAAAGACCGGGTACCTCAAAAGTAATCGCCTCTAAAGAGATTGAAAATATTAAGGAAAATTTGGAAGATGGTTGTAATGACATTTTTTTGCTCTCAAATAGAGCTATAATTTTGGAGAAGGACTAAAGACTCAGAATGGAGGATTTCAATGCCCAAGAAGCAAGGCTCAAAGATCAGAAAGCAATCAATTGGCTTCATGAAGATAGGCTCTAGAAGAAAGAAAGGATAATTGCTAAACATGATGTGAATTTGAAGGCTCAACAAGAAGATCTTGAAAAATTAATGGAGGATAAAAAAGAGTTCAAGAAGATGAAACTTTATATGTTCAACCTTTTGGAAAAAGAAAAGGGGAAAGAGTGTTTTAATACAATCTTGTTTCATTCCGAGTAATGTCTATTGTTTCGTACTCTATTTCTAGAACCATTTGTAGGAAATTAATGTTTTACCTAATTCTTTTTCAAAATCATGGAGGGGGAGAATAGTTTAGAGAAGAAGAATTTTATGAATACCTTATTAAGGGGGAGAACTCACAAGTAAAAGTAAAGAGAATGCGATCATTAGAGATAATCTTTATCCTAATGTGGATTTAGTCATATTCACTATTACTTTTATAAGAGTTACTAAACTCATGGGGAGATAAGTTTTTTTGTTTTATGATTTCCAAAAAGGGGGAGATTGTTGAGTCGAAATGTGTTTCTACTGTCTCATTGATCTTTTTTTGGAAATCACAAATTACTTCTTGTTATGTATTCTCATCATAATCACATGTATCATAATCATATATGTTGTTTTATTATTGCCATCATATACTATTGTTTTACAATTGTAATCACATATATTTTTCCATAATTACCACACATGTTGTTGTTCTACATCATAATCATATGCTGTTTGTTTTCAATTGTAATCACATATATTGTTTCTCATCGTAACCACATAAATTTTTTTTACAATCATAATCACATATGATGTTTTCGTAACCATATGCATCATAACTAGCTTATGTATCATATTCATTTTATGAATTGTTACCACATGAATCATAACCAAGTTATGTATTGTGTTCATATTATGCATCATAACCATATGTATCGTAACTAGGATATACATCATAATCACATATTGCATCATAACCATGTTATGTATTATAACCACGATATGAATCGTAACCATGATATGCATCTTATCCATGATAAGCATCGTAACCGTGTCATGTATCATAACCACAATATTCATTGTAATCATGATATACATTGTAGTCAAGTTATGTATTGTACTCATGTAATGCATTGAACTCATGTCTTACTCCAATATTGCATAAGTGTTTTTTCATTATATTTCATCTTACTCATTCTTTTATACTTCTGTACTTATTGTTTTCTAACTGAAACGATGCCGTTGAGTTAGTCATATACTAATCAAAACAATTTTGTGTATTTTTTTTGTTTTGACCATTATAATTCCAGGTGTCCAAGTCCCTCAAAATTTTCCAGATAAATATGAACGTTGGAGAAAATATAACTGTTGGAACCTAAGGCCTATAAATAGGAGGTCACTTGAACTAAAAAAATCAACCTTTTCATCTTTCAAGTTCTAGAGAAATACTGTGTGACATCTCTCATTCTTTGTATGAAATCCTTGAAGATACAAGATGTGAAAAAATTGTTCATAGTTCTTGTATTTCAATAAGTGATTTGTTTTTCTTTATGCATTCGATAATTGTGATAATGATCGAGGGTTTCCGGGGATAGAAAGATGGTGGTACTAATTATTGTATTGAGGGATTTAAAGTATTTGAAAGACAGAGGTTCCAATTACTTTCTTAATTGAGGGCTTCCGAGGATAGGAAGATATATGTGCTGATTATCGTATCGAGGGCTTACCTGGGTGGTGGTAAGACAAACCTTTTATCCTAGGTGAAAGGATACCCTACTCTTTGGGATAAAATAATTGTAATACATTTTATTTTCTACTTCCTTTGTAATAGAAATGGAATCATTTTGTTTCTTCTTTCTATTTGTATTATTTTATATTATAATTATTTCAATTAAGATTCATTCATTACATATTGTATTAAAAGATTCTATAAACTGTATGGTAGAATCATTTACATTTTTTACTTTGATCATTGTATTCAATTCAAATACAATTGTTTTAATAGTCTATCATATCATATCTTATCCATCGGATCCAGGAATCGTATGGTCATTTTTATTGGTTTTGAATTGTATTAGTTTAAGACCTATTAAACTAAGTTCATTCTTAAGAGTTTAAATACAAAGTTTTTAAACCTATAACTCACCCCCTATTGTATTGTGCCATCTCATATACACTTACATCTATCTTTTGATCCAACAAAAATATATACACATCCCCAGGGTTCTCACAAAAATATTCTATTCATAATCCGTAAAAATAACTAGAACTTTCTATGATAACAAATATATCATCCCAATCCTTATACACATATCATTATACATTTTTTAACATAAATATCTAATAAACACAATATAAAGATCGATGAGACTGGTATCATTGGAATATTATAACCACAATAAATAAAAAGTAGACTAAAACTGATCAAATTTATTTTGTACTCTATAATGATAGCCTAAATTACATTAATATGCTAAAACATTATAGAATAACCAAAGGAATACATAAATAATAAGCATGAGATAAAAATACTAATAAGGGAATAAGAATGATAAAAAAGTATAACATATGAATCAGATGAGATATCATAATGTAATAAAAGGAAAGGTGTATGAATGATAACATTATTTCATGAAATAATAATATAGGAAATATAATATCAATTACACATAGGAATGTGGAAATAACATAAACCATGACCTAATCCCAAGTTAGTCTAACAACCAAGAGAACATCACATGGTGGACATATTCCCATCTTGGATTTGGATTTATCCAAAATCCCAAAAATATCATCTCATGAGACATAAAAATTACCCAATTCATTAGATTCCAATATGTATACACCAATCATAAAATTTACATGCATTTTTGATCTATATAATGAAATCAAACATAAGGCATAAACATAAGAAATTCACATGGAAAGAAAAGGTCTACATTATCTTGCCTCATGTCACAATCAATGAAGAATTCATAATGATTACAAGTAGAAAAATTAATTAAATATTATGGATGTTCATATATGAATAAATAATAATAATTCCCAATTAAAATGTTCATTTAAAAAAATATCATTAGAATGGGTAGATAATTGCCTATAGAAATGAACTTTTAAAACAGTGTATCAAGGAATCGTTAAAAGAAATTTGAATTAAGACAGATAATGGAGTTTTTATTTAAACATTAAGGTAAAATAGAATGTAAATCCATTAAATATTCCTTTAATTAATGAAATAATAAAATGTAATATATACTTTAATATAGTGTTACATAAAAGGATTAAGTGATAGAAAAGTTTCCCTTAATCTGATTTGATTTTAATGGAGGCATTGAAAAATGAACATAAGGAATCTATAACCCCATAAACGAAAGGGAGAATAAGCTCAGAATATATATAACATCCACAAACACACACACACATAATTTCTAATATTTCCACAATGTTAGATAGAGACACATTATGAGGTATAGGCATAGAGGTTTATCGACAATTTCATTTTATAAAGATGAGGTACTCAATATTTCCTCTGATCTTCACTTTGAGATTGTTGGAAGTTTTTTCAAGAATCATACCTCGCTTCTATTTCTACGCAAAACACTGGAAAACATCGGTTTCATTAATTTTCAGATTGGTCTAATTAATTAAACGCATGTTTTATTTCATTTTTCTTCAGATAATGACTATTATTTTTTCTGGACTCGAGGCTCTTGGTCCTTTGGAGGGTCGTTTATGAAAGTTTTAAAGTGGTCTTCGGACTTCGAAATTGGTACTAAACCTCCTATCGCTCATGTCTAGATTGGGTTCCCTAGTTTACCCTTGCATCTTTTCAAGCAGCGTGCTCTCTTTGCAATTGAAAATCTATTTGTAATTCCAATTAGACTTGACTCAGCTACCTTCAATCTGTCTCGGCCTTCAGTAGCTAGGATTTTCACTGAAATTGATATCTTGCACGAACTGCCTTCTCGTTTCTGGATTCAAAATAGAGATTCTGGTTTTATTTAGGACGTTGTTTTTGAGAATATTCCAGCTTACTGTAAATGCTGTTCTAGAATTGGTCATTTGATGACTGATTGTGAGTCTCAAAAGTTTGAATCTCATCCACCTCATTCTAGGCTCATTTGGGTGGAAAGGAATGCTTCCGAAAACGATCAAACAATAAGGACTGCTGCTAACACACCAACATCAAATCCCATTGATATCCCTAAGCCTCTCACTGAGACTTTGTCCTCTAAGGGAACTCTATACAACCATGAAGATAGGACAGACACTCCTTTGGAATAGGGTGAGCATTCTGATAAGGACAAGACAAGTCTCATTCATCCTTAAAATAATCCCAATAACCATAATATGGCGCTTTCACCCCTGATTGAGGAACAAGAGAAGCACATTGAAGTCAATGAATCTAAAAATAAGGATAAAAATGATGCTTCTGATACTGAAATCTCTTCTCAGGAGGCTGAAGATTATCCTGGTCAGATTGAAGAAACCTATTTAAGTTCAAGATCCAGAAAAGGAAAAAAACCCATGGTTGATGCTGATGGCTTCATCACCCCCAATCCTAGAAAAAATAGAAAGCATAGAGACTATTCTCAGATGGAAAGAACTATTATTACAAGGTCTCTATCTCATGCCAATATGGAAAATTCTGATCCTACAGTGCCCCCGTTACTGGATGATAACCCTTCACATCCCATAACTGTAGAACAATCAACTCCCTCCTCTCAATCATATGACTCAGATTGCTCTGAGAGTGATCCTAAAAATGACCCTACTTATAGGGATGCCTTCCAAATTGATAAATATTTGGATATATCTGAGGAACTCAGAGCTTGGATGGATGATAATGACATACATGCATTCTGAGAATACAAGAATAGGGAAATGACGGCAGACAACTACTTAGAACTCAGGAAGAGAATGTTCCTTAGAGTGGTGGAAGAATTCAAAAGGAATCCTCATTTTGATTTCAATTCTATTACTTGGGAATAATAGTTGTTTGCAATCAATCCTTTATGATTTGATTTTCTGACTTTGACTTGCATCGATCTTGCTGGGACTTTGAGGAATCTTTTCAATTTCTATCTCTATTTTTTATCGTATGTCATGGTAGATTGTATTATCGGATTGCACTTTGTTGGTTTCCTTTTAGTCTATCATTTATCAGACTTCCCAGGTGCTCTCAAAGACATATGGAGCATTGTTGTTGGTCTAAATTTTGGATCACATGTTGGTTGTCATTGCTAATATTTTTCTTACTGCTGGATATTGATGTGGTTCAGTAATATAAAGCAGATTCTACTTGACTCCTTGGGTCTGGTCTGCTTGGTTGGATGGGAGTTGATTGGTTCTGGAGATTTCTGTCTATATCTTCTTGTGGTTTAATTAACACTTCACTTCTTTAGACTCTCAGTTTATACTGATCTTGTGTAGGAAACAACTTCAGTGGTTTTATATTCTGATGTGGGGTACAAAGGTGGTCATTATTGCCGGCAGTTTTTCTGTGTATTGCTGGAGTTTCTAGAACCCCCTTTTGTTCTGCTAGTTTGATGCAGTCTGCAGTACAGTTGATCTTGGATGGTCTCTTTATGGAAAAGAGTAATTCTCTCATGAAACAAAGAGCATGTCTGGAAACTCCTTTTTTTTATCCTATATTCTTCACTGTCTAACCTAAACTGTCTCTACAACTTGGTGATGGTGTAAGCATATTACACCTCATGTTTCCATTGTGACATTTTTGATTTAATAAATTCCCGAGGCATGGACTGGTTTTCCAGTTCATGTAACTTTCATAAAAAAAATATTACGAGGTAGAGAGATAAATTTCATAACTTAATGAAAATAAGGTTGTTCAGAGAGATCCCTTACCATAGGTCAAAAATCATTCTACATATGAACTTAACATCCAGAATAATAAAATTAGATTAATTAATTAATTAAATTAGAGATTTTTACATCTATATTTTATTTACAATAATTATTTTATGTTTATTTATAACTTTTTTAATGAGATATAAAGTTTTATTTCCTTTTTATGAGGATGTTTATTTCATGGTTCCAAGGTCGGATCACTTGTGGATGATTATGGAAGTTCTTGAAAAATGGGTATATAAATACAAAAGTGAAATTAAATACTATTAATTTACTTATATAAATTTAAATAGTCCCATATATCCATATTTTTCTGATATAGGGATGATTCATTTAGTAAAAACATTAACATTATACAGTTAGTTCATTTTAGCAGTTTTACCGACCATCATGATCTAAATAAGTTTTATTTAGTATTATGGATAAATATAAATTCTAGAATATGAAACAATATATAATATACATATTTATTTCATTTTATGAAATTATATATGAATTTAAACTATCCATGAATGCATTAATAAAACATAGAAACTCATCATCCATAGAGATGGTGAACCAACATAATATGGATGCTGTTTTCATTTTTAGATTCAATTATAAGGAGGATTGAAGATGGATATTCCAAAATAATAATAACATATTAGTAAATTATGGTTAATTATGTTAATATGTCTAGGTTAGTAGAAAACCTATGGGGGTGGTAGGAGAAGATTAAAAAATTGAAGTGATTTATTTTGAGAATTTACCTCTTTCTTTGGCTGTCCCCTCTTAGGCTACCCCTTAGGGATCCTTATAATTGATTTCCATGAGATGATAGCTTTTAGGGAAATGTGGGATATATGGGGAAATAATTTGAATGATTTTTGGTAAGATGGAATGTGTAGAAGGTGTAAGGATTTGGTGTGGTGAGGGGTGTTATTTATTAGTGGAGGAGAGGGGTATTTTTTGAATATTATATTCATTAGTTTATTAATTTGAATCCATACTACCAATATTTCTGATTATTATGACTATATGTACTAATTAGTTCATTTTTTTCAAACCAATGCTAGCTTACATCACCCCTTATGAATATAATCATATTTTCAACTTAACTATTATATATCATATCTTGACATATTTCACTATTCACAAAAATTTAACTATTTTAAAAAAATAAAAAAATTCACTATAACCATTTTTCGACATGTATATTTCAAGAATGAAATCTATTTTAGGAAAATAATTTCTAAATATAAGTAATTTATGTTTAAATTAAAATCATTATTTAAAAAATACTAATTTATAATTATCATCATCAATTTTCTAATACTGAGAAAAATTATTACAATCACCTAAAATTATATTAACATTATAACATAATATAATATTAATTTATAAACCCATTATATGAAAATAAAAATTATTTTAATTAATTATATTTTTTTATAAAATGAAAATAAAATATTTATGTTTTACAAAAATATAATCACTTATTTTTTTATTTATAAATATTTATTTTCATGTATCATAATATAAATATGTCATATATTAATTTCATAAGTTACCTAAATATTATTTTATACTTCTATAGGTGATGATACTATTTTTATAGTCATTTTACTATTCCTAATGGTCATATTATTATTCCAATGTCCAAAATACTATTCCTATGATCATATTTGTGATGGTCATATTAATTCCCCAGATTCTATAAATACACTATTTTTTTCGTTATGTATCTAATTCTATTTTTTCTCAAGGTTATATATATTTTTATTTTTAAAATGAATATTTCATTACTAATATTCAGATTAATTTCCACAGTTTTTTTTCATGAGTGCAATTATTTAGGGGGATCGATAGTGTAATATCCCGAGATAGCGTACAAGACACACAACAATGAGCTTAAACGAACAATGAAATATTATTATATGACCATTATATCCTAGACTATATATTGGTGGGTATTAATGAGAATAATTGTGTTCTAAAATATATAATGGCCTTAATCATTGTTAATTTATTAATTAATTCTTTCTCTATAGGCACTATATTTTTAGTAAAGTCAAAAAATACATTTTATTTAAAAATGAGTTTTATAGATTTTTATGAGAAAATATTATAATTAATTTATGTATATTTTATAATATATATCTGATAAAAGGAACTTAATTTTTTAAATCAGCATGTCAGAGTTATCTTAGGATGAATTTTTGAGAATTTTCTAAAAAGATTAATTTTTCAATGAATAGTGAAAAATATTTATTTTTTTAAAACTGTATTTTATTTTAAAGTATTTAAAAATTTAAATTATATTTTTTATTTTTTAAATTTCATTAGTTCATTTGATTTAAATTATGGTTTTTGGAATACATTTTCTACTTGAATTTAGCATAAAAACATTTTATATTTTAAAAGGGAATTTTTTTGAAAAATTGTTTTTCATTTCGTTTTTCCAATTTAATTTTAAATTAAATTATTCCACTTATGTGATTTTAATTTTCAAAAATGGATTCAATATTTGTAATCTGGAGCTCAAAATTTAGTAAATCAGTCCTTTTTAATTTTGGAAAACATGAATAGTAACCTTAATAATTTTTATTACCATGGTAAAGAGTAAATCAGTTAATTTATGTTATAAATGTAATGATAAGAACCATTAAATGACCAAAAAAACTAGACTAAATATTATTTGATAAGTATATATCTACTATAATTATCCAAAGGTCTAATTTATTACCTTTTGGGGCCACTTGTGTAAAGACCCAGAAATTCCATATAATTTTTTTTTTAAAATTATATGGGATTATTACGACTCTGCGAAAATTGACGATGCTTGATTCTAAGGCCCGGTGTGCCTGAAACAGAATTTTTTTTAAGGTATGTTCATTAAACATGAGTGCGGGAATTTCTATCTTTTGAACCGGTGTTTGAAATTGGAATCTGAGAGCACTGTTAAATCTATAGCGCTGAGTTTCACTTAAGGGAGGCTTAACTTCGACCGTAGTAGGTCAGGTGAAAAAGATAGTTTTGTAGACTTTTTGGAGAATAATAAAATAACATAAAATTATTATTTTAGTTTTTCTACCAACTGTTGAGCGATAGTGGTGGGACCACTGGGTTGTCAAGCCATTTAATGGCGTAACTCTTCTGTTGTATAACCACACCGTTGAGAGTAAAGAGGTTTATTAAGTAAAACTCATTAATGAACCTCATTAATTCTTACGATGCGTTAATCTCCCTACCCCTCTATTTAAATGAAGCCCGAGCTTGGTTTTTTGACACAGAAGAGAGGAGCCTCTAACGAAGTTCTGTGACATATTCCACCAACTTAGAATAGAGGCTTGAACGACATCGTTGGAGGAATCAATTCAGAAACGAAGAATGCCGATGGCTTTATCAAACGTGGAATTATTCTTCCACAACCGTGACATCTCCTATGAATATGAGGTAGGGGTTTTTGTTTAAATTAACGTGAATTTATTTCAAATTATCATTCTTTAAAACATGATGAACGTGGATTAACCAATAATGAGTTAATCTATGATTCATAAGAAACTACATGTGGTTATTGTGGGAATTATTTTGAACAGGGTTTTAATTTATCTTTTTATTTCCACACCCTTGTTTAATTGTTAATGTGGAGGATGTGGGCCAACTGAACAAGGCCTGAACCCTCCGTCGCTTTGGTTTTTGTTGCGTTCTTTGGGGGTAGAATTTTCAACTCCACGAAATCTTAAATTCGGGATCCACACAGTGACGACTACAACCTGGAAGGCCTGTTGGCGCATTTGGAAGGAAAAACAGACAAACGGAGCTCACCTGGTGGCCTCTGAAAGCCTCGCTAGTGCTGGCCATGGCACGAAATAGGGGTGGTTGACCCTCAACCAGTCGCATTGGCGGAAGGTGGCACGTCGTCACGCACCGCAGATGGAGGCCGCGACTTTGAAGCCACAACGGAGGGGGACTCGCGCCCCGTAGGTCCCACTGACAAGGGTGGTGCCACGTGGCACTATTAGTTAAAGAAACTAAAAGGCTTTTAGCCGTTCAAGAAGGGGGAGTGATCCCTGTGCGGGCCACCCAATTGGGGGCCGCACCCAGCCAAGGCGGGCTGGGCTGGTCTGCAGCCTAGCGGGCTAAGCCCTCCGCCGCCCAACCCACTTGGGCTGGCTCAGCTGTTTTGGGACGGGCTAAGTCGAACCCAGACCGGGTCAAGTCAGCCCGAATCGGGTCGGGTCAGCTTAGGTCTGGGTGGGTCGGGTTAGTCTGACCGGGTCAGATCAGACCTAGACCCTTTTCGTCCCAAATACGCTTAAAATAAATATCTCAGAAACCAGACGCCCGTTTGACAAACCATATGAATAAATGGAATCCTTGGAATGAGATGGTCCTTTTGAGATAATCCACCTAAATTTATGAGAATGTTGGAGTATGGGCGGGTTGGGTCGAACCCAAATCCAACCAGGCCCTCGGTACTAAAACACTTACAACTCACTGACCGGGCATCCGATTGATTCCCCATTTGTTGCCTTTGGACCCTTACAACATGGCGGTCCTTTGGGATACTTCTTTTTTGGAACGTAGTGGAAGTTGAGGCAGAGAAGATATCTTGAGGAGAAAATACTATGGAACTCAAGTGCATCGGGTGCGGGGAATCCTGTGGCTGACTGTCAATTGAAGAGAAACCCTGTGTGGATAAACATCATAGATAACCTGTGTGGATCAGCATCATAGAGACCCTATGTGGATCGGCATCTTAGAGACCCTATGTGGATCAGGATCATAGTGATCCTATGTGGATTAGCATTCTAGAGACCATGTGTGGATCAGCAGTGCGCGACCCGACGAGGACCAACCTTAGAGCATCCCATTGTGGATTGGAAACATATGACCTTGTGTGGATCGACAATGGAACAAATTCTTCATGGTTCAGTTGTGGAACTTCCTAACGGAATAAAATGGTATATCTTAAGACTAATCATCTTTATTCCTAAACTCCGAGTTGAATACCTGGTGTGAGATGTCTTTTTCTTTGTACTTTGTGATTGAGATCATGCTTTGTGGTTTTTCCTTTGTGGAATTTTGAGATAACTTCAGGGGTATCGATATCCCTACTGGGTATTATTATACTCACCCCTGCATGAGCTTCGCCCCCACCTTGTTGTGTCTTGTGCAGACGAAGAGCAGCTTGGGTGATACTTTAGGGAGACAGGACTAGGCGGTACACGGTGGAGACTGGTTGACGTGGAGAGTTGCGGAGATGAGCTGTACCTACCCTTCAGGTAGGATACCTAGTGGATGATCTCAAGAGCTATTTTCTATTTTAGTTGTATATTTTCAGTTGGGCTTGTATTCCGACCCCTTTACTTTTAGTACACACTTTTACTACTGCAGTTTTACTACGTGGTTTGCATCTTGTCATGTTCTTGGTCTGTGTGTCTGCAGGTTTAAAGTCAATGCCTTCCCACTTTTAGGGATATGACTTTCTGGTACTAGTCTCTAACCCCTGGAATATGAAAGGTGGGCTTGGGGTAGTCGCGACACGGTCCTCAGGGGACGGTTCGTGACAACTTGGATGATATTATGACTATTATATTATTTTGTTTAAAGAAAAGTCAAACATGTCACCCTCTTGTTTTTATCAAATAAAATATTTTTAACATTGGGTTATCTATAGGATATTTCAAAAACAAAGATGGCATGCCATCTGACCCGACACCTGACCTATTCCATGGCATATCCTGAAGGGAATTCCCGGGCCGGAAACTAGTGCCTGAGTATCAATGATATAACATGGGAATGATTTCACCTATTTATAAAACCATAAACAACAGAAGGCTGAATAACATAACCAAACATAGAATAATAATTTTCATATTCAATGTTTACAACCTTAAACAAAACCAAAAAGGGGCTATGATAAAAAAATGAACAAGACACTATCCCAAACAAAACACCATGTAATAAGAGGAGCATCATCCTCAAGTTTCCACCACAACAACTGCATGGGAAGACCACTAGCATCCTAAACCACCATCTACAAACATCTTTCCTTTACCCGTGTCAAACATAACCAAGTCTACTCACACCCAAAGGTGTTAGTAGGGTGTGAGCCAAAGCCCAATATGATACCACCCAATAAAGATTTTTGGATATAAACATTATAATATAAACAAACATGAATGTTTTATAAAAGAAAGATTAGAAACATTTTTATAGAAAAAATTTTAAAGGAAAACATGCTTGTTTTTCAAATAACCAACAAATTATACCATATGTAGATGGTGAGTAAAATATCACAAAGGAACACTATGTCATGGGAAAACCCCATAGGCACTAGCTAGAAATGGGAAACTAGGTACATTGTATCTTGGTGAAAAGTGGTATAACAACCATGACCAATAGAGTTCTTATGCCTGAGCCACTAGGAGGGGACACCCCATAGACCTAGTGGTCTCCAATCATCATCAATATTTAGTTAGTGTTGTAATATTTAATCCTACTAAAAGAAATAAGGACAATAAACTTATGAATCAACTAGTGTACTAGTCCCAGTCTGCCCACCTAGATATCTAGGTTTCCCTTTGTTCTCATTTATCACTTCATATATCACATGCAACAACAATTAACATACACATGCCGAACAATATAACTATTCTTGATAAATCACTACTTTCACAACCAAAACCACATTTAAATAAAAACTAACATAAAAAACATTCTAAAACATGTTTCACACCAATTGCACAATTTATTACACTACCAAAAAATCGGGCAAGGCCAGTGCCTCCCTTTATCAGCACTAACGAAAAAGCGCTGATAAAGGGGGGGGGGGTACTTTTATCAGTGCTAAAAAAAGTGCTGATAAAAGTACCCCTTCATCAGCACTTTTTTTAGCGCTGAAAAAGGTACCCCCTTTAACAATGTTTTTTTTAGTGCTGTTAAAGGGTAACCCTTTATCAGCGCTTTTTAGTAGCGCTGATAAAGGGGGGTCTTTATCAACGCTTTTTTTAAAAGTGCTGATAAAGGGTCTACTTCCAAAAAAAATTTCATTAAATAATATATATTAATATTTAAATATATAGATATAGGTATATTTATATAAATATAATATATAATTTTTAAATATATTTTAGATAAGTATAAATATACATTTACACTTAATATACTTAATATATAATATATTTAGTGAAAATGGATTATAAAAAAATTAAAAAAATATTTTTTATTAATAATTTGATAATTATTATGGATTAATAGTCATTTAATAACAATTTGAAGACTAAAAAAATTAAAAAAAATTAAAAAAAGATCCAAAATATGTTGAAAACGCAACTCGAACTTCGAACAACCATAAATTTTGATCCGAGTGTCCATCTGAGCTCTACAACATATCAAATCGAAGCCTACAATAATATCTACGCACTAACGATTGAGGAAAATCCTTTGTCACATTTTTCAAGGCCAAAAGGCCCAGAAGGCCTCCAAAACTGAGTTTTTAGTCGGGATACCCCGATTTTTTAACATTTTTTGGATTTTCAGCCTCGTTTAAGGGGGTATTATTGGATTTATTTTGTGAGGACTGAATTTATTCCAAGGTATTACATTCATATTGACATTATGTATTTTAAATTTTACCATTTTTTATAACGCACTTCTATTTATAATCAAATATATAACGATATATACATATTTTTTATATATTCACACATTAAAATTTAATTATAAATATAAATAGTAAATTATATTTACATATAAAATATATTAGCTTTATTTAAATAATAACTAATATCCATTTTATTTAAAATACAAATATAGGAATATTTATATACCTATATATTAATTTAACTATATATATATATATATTAATATAACTAAAAATATATATTCATATAACTATAAATATATATATTAATATCACTATAAATATATATATTAATATAACTATATATATATTAATATAAATATATATTATTATACAAATAAATATAACTATATATATATATATAAATAGAGATATCATGAAATGGAAAAAAAATAAAAATAGAGGAGTGGTAAGGGCTTAGGCGCGCAAGGGGGAGGTCTCAAGTTCAAAACCTGGTGGAGGCAGGGGCGCGCGCATGGGGCTGGATTTGGGGGGGGGGGGGCTAGAGCTGATAAAGGGTGGAGGGGGTGCGTGTGAACGCTGGAGGGTCTAGAAAGTTCTGTAAAAATGGGGGATCGAGAGCTATAAAATCCCCTCCGATTGGCAGGATTTTTTTTAAATTTTTTTACTTTTATCAGCGCTAACAAAAAGCACTGATAAAAGGGGTCTTTTATCAGTGATAAAAATAAAGAGCTAATAAAGGACCCTTTTATTATGTGTATTGTTATTATTATGAAGATAAGATTCAATTTTTTTTCATTTAAGAGATAACTAAACAGTATATGCCTTTATGAAAATCTCATGAAATGTAAAAAAATGATAGTTTATCTTAAATGTAATCAAATAAACTACCTGTAATATCTAATTAATTACCCAATAGAATATACTCCATGGAAAAAAATTTCTACCCTATGGAAGTAGATATAAAAAAATATAGTACTTCTCCCCATTTATAAAGAGTTATGACACAAAAAGTATCCAACTTTTTAAAAAAAATTACCATGCAAAATTTACCCCCATTGAAATTTTAAAAAAGAAAAAATTGAGTGTTTTGAAATAATTATAATAAGTAAAAAAGTCAAAATAATTTTAAAATAGAACATATTTTCAAAATATAGATATATATAAAATTTTGAAATTTATTCATTCATTAATAATTTTTTAAATGATTTACTATGTCTATTTAACCTATACTCAGGGTCATCCATTTTTTTCTCAATAACTAAAAAAAGTCATTGAAAATATGAAAATTATATATCAAAACTTAACCAATGTAAATTGAAAAAAATAATGTAAAAAATGAAATTATTCAACAATTTTTTAAAGAAAATTAGTAAAATCCATTAAAATATATTGACAAATGATATAATAGTTACAATAAACAACACTCTTCACATTTAATTGAAATCAATATGAGTATTTGTATCTTGATCAAATGTAACCATGTTTTAAAACTCTTTAAAATTCTTTACCTAACATATAAAAGGAAGAACTCTTATGCCTAGACTTATTTGAGAAATGTTTGCAGCAACAAGTTTTATCCCTAATATCTTAATCAATTAGATGATAAGTCGTGAGTGATATTCCTAGAAATAATTGTCCTAGATATTTGGAAGAAAATATTCTTATCCATAAAATATATTTAATCACACAATATAATAGTAAAATAACTGAAATCAGAATATTAAATCTTTTCCAATGGAAATATATATAATTTTATTCTCTAAGAATACTCTAAAAAATATAATAATGGATGTAGTGAAGAAATGAGATACTTCATAGGCCTCAAATGAAGGATGGTCAGTTTTTAATGAGTGAGTATTCCTTAAAACAGTGGTCTATAATTTATGGGAATTGAGAATAAAATAAATTTAATTATAAACTCTTAAAACATTGGGTATAACCTTCATTTTTTCACAAACATGGAAACTCAAACTTGAACATCAATTCTATAACACCCCCATGTCACTATGGTGTGTATTTTATTTTATTTTAATTTTGGATAGTTAAAATTTTTAGAGGCATCAAGAAATTTATGAATTTTTTAACTATTCATGAGCTATTCATAGTTAGGAGTAACCATGCATAAACTGTGCATAAGGGACTGTCAATAGGATTGTGCCATTTGGAAAGTCTAGAGAACAATTTTTCTAAACATGCGGTGTTGAGAAGAAACTGTGTGGGGTGTGATTGTGCTGGGAAGTGCCTTGCACATGGATGGAACACAGTTAGGAAAAACATACTTCCTAAACATTTATATTACATGGGTTTTTAAAATTTTGGGTTTTTTATTTTTACTTTTATTTCCATATTAATTTTTTTTACCACTACAAAAAATGCTCACTCACTCACCCCGATCCATCGCATGACCCCCACCCCCAGAGCCACTCTCGCCTCTCTTTCATACATCCCCCTTGTGTTCCCCCCTCTCCCCACTAATTTCTTTCCTCACATGACCCTCCTCTCCCAATAGGTAGACTCCCTCATGCAACACCACTAAGAGAAGACCTCGTGTGTGACACTACCTACTCTTACCAGCTCTTCATACTCTAGTTCCATGTAATTATCTCTCCAATTTCATGTGGTAATCCTTTACTTTCTTCTCCAATAGAGTTTCCCCATTTCATGAACCCTAATCACTACCGGGCCTCATCCAGGGTTAGGGATGATTTTAAAATTTTGAATTGGGGTGTTTTGATTTTGGGGTGACATTATCTTTTGTATGGGTGCCTTTACCTTTTAAGGTGGAATAATTTGGATCATCACAATATAATTATGGCTTAATTTTTATTGTTCTGAGGTATGTGTTACCTTTTCATCACTTTTAATTATATTCCTTTAAATGAATAATGTTTTTAAATGATTTTTTTATTTGAAATTATTCATATATGTATAATCCATGAGAGGAAAATTTGTTATAAAATTGATTTTATATATTTTCATTGGATGTGAATCCATGATAAGTGCTTTTGAAAATTCATGGTTGGCTTTCAAAGAATAATTTTGGGGTTTTAAAGCATTATAAATAACCATACTGATTTTTTAAAATTTTTTCAAAAAATTAAATGAATTTAAAACTGAGTATTGTATTTTTTAAAGTGTTTGAAATGTTTAACTTGTGTTGGGTTATTTCAGTGGGGTGAGTTAACCCATGTGGATTTTATTTTGAAACTCACTATAGATTTTAATGTTTTCAATGGGAATTTTAAAAAGGGGAAGGAGAGTTACCATTTGAGTTTCAAATTTTTTTGATGAATTCGATTTTTATTCTTAACAAGTTTTAATAAAATGAACCATTTGGATGTTTATAGAATTGAATTCTCATAAATGGTGTGAGTTCTTCTTGAGCCCCTTTGTGGTTCTTATGGGCCACAATGGCATGTGACCCCCTATGTGGGGATTTTTATTTTGATATTTTATATATACTACATATGCTTATTGATTTTGGATTCTTTTCTTGTAATAGTGTGGGAGGTGAAGAATGTTTTATTTTCAAATCATTGCATGTGATTCATGTGGTTTATTGATTGTGATCACCTCTATTTTGACTCATTATGGGAGTCCTAGTATTTTTTGGGTGACCTATTTGAGGGAAAACACTTGTATGGTAGTGGGTTGTCTAGGGAAGTGTAGCCTATTCACTAGTTGTGGAGTATAAAAGTTTAGTATTGACACTATGTGCTAGGAAAACTACCTTTACAAGATTATAGGGATAGTACACTACATCCCTCAGATCACTTCCGTTGACTTCCCCTTGATCACTATATTGAGAAGAATCTAAACTCAGTTTATCAACTTGAAGGTCAGTTCAATGTATTGGCATTAATTTAGGCATCCTCAACTATAAATAGATGCTCTGTTGAAGTCCTGCTTTTACCCACAAATTTAATTCACTTTTCTGTGTACTAGTAGTTCGTGAACTGTTCCTATGCATACTGCTACTCTTCCTCTACATATTGCTAATCTCCACCACATACTACCTTGATCCACAAACTTCTTTCTTTCTCTGTGAACTGCTCCACTCCGCGTACTATAAGATCTTCTTCCGCATATTTCTTAGTTCCGAGAACCGCCTTTCACATAAAGTTTCTTTCTGCGAACCATCTTCACATCACAGACTATATTTTCTTAATCTCTGTGTACTGCAGGAGAACTACGGACCAAGTTTTTACTCTACGTACTAGATCTCCTATGCTGACATTTATTCCAACAAACCACTTCACACTTCACCAAATTTCTCCGAATTTCTAACCATAACCTCCTTTGTGAGGTTTTATTCCAATGAACCACTCTAAACTTCAATGAAATCCTCTTGGATTTTTAATCTTAGTCCTATATTCTAATGAAGGGATTATTGCTCCTTATATAGGAAAATAGATCTGAAAAATTGACTAAATCAAGATTTACCAAATCTTTATTGTGGCACTGCCTTCACCACGTACCACACATCTCCTACGAACCATTTTCCTTAAACGGTCCACTTACCTCCATTCTCCCTTCGTGGATGTTGATCTATTCCAAAAACCGATCTCCGCCTCATTTTTTCCAATTAAATGTCATCTTATAAACTATTTTCCTCCTATGAACTAAAAGCCTCGATGTAAACCACAAACATTCACTAAAAACCATTTTCCATTCCATGAATTTTTTTGTCCGGTCTGCATAGTGCCCTTCATCATCCACGAACCGATCTTAGTACATAGTACGTGGTTCGTGTCCCATGTTACATGGTTCCCTTCATTTTATGGTTTCCTTTTCCATTTCACATCTCATTCACTCCTATGCAGAAATCCTTCCTTTTCCAAAAACAAACTCCCAATTTTGAGGCCGAAAAATTTGGTAAACACTGGGAAACTGTGCCACCTTTAATACTGCTTTCAACCTCAAATGCAAGACCACCTACCTTAAAAAATCCTTGATAAAACCAATGAGTATTGAAAAAAAAACACAAACCATACTCTATTTCCAATAAAGAATAAACTTGGTTTCAATAATCTCCCCCTTTGAGTTTGTTGGAAATCCGCAGATAAATTCAATGAAGCATCAATCGCAAACAAAACTAAATCTAAGCATCGAATTTTTTCTCTATTCTCATTGTCTCCAAACTTTTTTCTCTTTTAAAACTCATAATTATTTCCCATTATAACATTTTTGAATTCCTCATTTCTCCATCATCCTTCTACCAGAAAAAAATTTCATATTTCATCCTCATCTTTTGAACTATAAAATGTTGAATTTCTCCATTCTCCCCCATTATAAATACACCCAAAGAATCAAAGTTTTACTTATAGAACACCCCCTAGATCATATCTCCCCCATAAAACTGCATCACTTCAACAAAAATATTAAAATAGTTAACATAAATTGGGAGAGGGGACTCTCATGACCTCCTCATGCAATGAGAGGTGGTTGAAAACCAAGGTGAAACTAATGTTTATTGAACACATGTGTTGACAATGGATGTGTAATTATGTTAGCCACTTGATCATCAGTTCCAATATGATCCATTTTAATCAGGCCTTATTCAAAATTTTCCTTGATGAAGTGATATCCGATTTTAATGTGTTTTGTACGAGAATGTGGAACATGATTTTTTGTAAGATCAATTATGTTCTTGTTATCATATTTAATCACCATTGGTTGTTTCACCTCATCAAAAATATCTATCATTTTTTGTTTCATCCAAAGTATCTGAGTGAAATCCTTTGTAGCAGAGATTTACTCATCTTCAGTAGTACTAAGAGAAGTACTTTCCTATTTCTTACTCAACCAGCCTACACATTTATTTCCAATAAAGAATGCTCTGCCACTTGTATATTTTTTATCAATAATATCTCTAGCCCATTCAACATCAGAAAATGCTAATAGTTCACTATCTCTTCCTGCAGAAAAGTATAATCCATAATTGTGTACACCTTGAATGTACCTCATAATTATTTTCATTATTTCCATATGTTATTCTTTTAGATTAATTTGAAAGCGGGATGCTAAGCATGTTAGAAAGACAATATCTAGCTATGTCGCTATTAGGTACAATAATCTTATGATGATTATCCTATACATGGTGGGATCCAAAAAAGTCCCATCCTCATGCTTTCTAAGTTTAGTTCCAACTGAAATCAGAGTCGATATTGGTTTGGAGTCATGCATATTGAACTTCTTCAGAAACTCTCTTGCATACTTTTCCTGATTAATAAACATGTAGTCTTTTCTCTAAATCACTTACATCCCCAATAAGTATGTGAGTTCACCAAACATAGACATTTAAAATTTTTAGTTCATGTGATTGGAAAATTCATCTACTCATCACTGCCTATTTCCACCAAATCTAATATCATCTACGTACACCAGTACCACAAACTAATCTTTTTGATAATTCTTCATATAAATATTGTGATCCACTCCTCCTATTTTAAATTTTATCTTCTATAGATAATAATCCAGCTAAGAGTACCATGATCATGGTGCCTGTTTTAGACCATATAGAGACCTCTTTAATCTACAATCCTTTATTTCATCATTACCATGTAGAAAACCAACTGGTTGTTCAATGTATACTTTTTATTTAGAAACACCATTTAATAAATCTATATTGACATCCATATGATACACTTTGTAACCTCTTTGAAATTCCATGGAAAGAAAAATCCTGATTGAATCCAATCTGGTCACCGGAGCAAATGAATCTTCAACATCAACACCTTAAATATGTGAATAACCTTTACACATGATTCGTGCCTTATTTCTAATCACATTTCCATGATCATATTTTTTTAAAATCCACTCCATATCCATAACATTGTGGTTAATGGGTCTCTCAACTAAATCCCATGTTTGGTTCTTATCGATCTGATCCAACTCTTCATTCATGGCCTTAACCCATGATTCATCCTTTGCAACTTATTCAAATGAGGATGGTTACACAACTGAAAGGAATGAAAATTGTGCATTATTCCTTATTCTCCTTGTCTACTTTGGTGTATTCTAATCCCCAATGATGTTATATCGATCAATTTATACTTTTATATTTCTCCTTTGGAGTTCAGAAGAATTTTCTTAAGTCATGGTTTCCACCTCTGATTCTTCTTCTGAGTCAACTTCATGATGTGATTCTTGAGTGTTTTTCATGCCTCCCTATACTTTTTTATTTGAATCAGTTCCATGTACACATTCTTCCTCATCATAAACCACATCGGTAGAATAATTTCTTTATACATTCATGGTTTTATCTTCAATGATATTCACATAATTGATTTCCACAATTTTTCAAAGAAATTTATTGAAACATTTTTGGGCTTTTATATTAATTTAATATTCAAGGAATATTCCTTCATCTACAGAATCACCATACTCACCTTGATTTTCTTCTTTGTTTCTAATGAAGAACTTACTTACGAAAACAAAAAATACTTTAAAGAGATATTCCTTTCATGCAATAACTCATATGGTGTCTTGGTTTCCCCCATATAAATCCCTATTCTATTTTGAATATATACTGTAGCTTGAACAACCTCTTTCCAGTAATGGTGAGAGATATGACTCTCAATCAGCATAGTTCTGGACATACTCTCCACTTATCGATCCTGGCACTCAACAACTCCATTTTACTATGGAGTTCTCACAACATCCACCTCATACTGTATTCCATGTTTATCCAGGTAATTTTCAAACTCAATAGATGTATATTCTCTTCCATTTTCATCCCACAGAACTTTTATTTTCCTTCTAGTATCATTCTCATAAATTTGAAGATAAGTTTTCATGTAATCAAGTACTTTCCATTTCCTGTGTATGAACATCACACAAAAAATTATACTATAATCATCGATTAAAAATATGAAGTACCTTTCTCTATATGTTCCAACAAAATTTATTGGACCACATATGTCTATATAAATGAGATCAAGATTATTTGATGCTCTTTTTGTATTTGGATGATATGAACTGCACACCAACTTTCCTCGCATGCAAGCATCACAAGTATTTTATCATTCACGCTTCAAATTTGGGATATCCACAACAATATTGTGTTTAGATATATTTTCCATATCTTTTTGATTGATGTGACCCAACCTCTAGTTCCATAAGTTGTTCTCTTATTCAACAATCATTTAACAAATGTTCTCTTTACTATCAACCTGATATAAGTTGCCATATGTTTTGCATCCTTTCATGAGAGAATTCCCTATCTTTCCTTTGATAGTAAAAACTTTTTGATTTAAAGTAACTATAAGTCATGAGTCACATAGTTAACTCACATTCAATAGATTGTGATGCAATCCATCCACATAAATAACTTAAGTCTTCTTCATCTCACCATTATCCAGTTCAGTACTTCCACTGCCTTTGATCTTTAGAGCACCATCATTACTAAAACTCACTATTCCATTTACCTTTTTCTTAACATTAATTAATAGATATACATTTTCTATCATATGGGATGCGAATACACTATAAATAATACAAGTACTACTATTCTTGGTAGCCTTAAGATCTACTTCTGCAAAGTTGGATTTTTCAAATTTCTTCTTTTCCTTCCAGGAAATACCAGTTTGAGTGAGGGATAAAGATATTTTTTCAAATATCATTTCCATGTGCATAGTTTCTTCATAATTATACTATTATTATATAGGATAAAACCTATTTAAAAGAACAACACCATCTGGTTGATGAGTATTGACTTTTTTCTGAGTTCTATATGAATTGTTTTTTCCATTCCTCTACCCACAATCAATAGCCTTATGGCCAAAGTTATAACACTAAAAAAATGTCCATATAAACTATTTATTCTATAAGAATTATGATATGAATACATTATTATTTGTTCAATTCCTAGATCTTTCCCTTTCAAGTATCTATGTGTCTTTTTACAGTATGACATCGTATGGCCCAAATAGCCACAAAATTGACATTTCATAAGTGGAAATGTATTTTCCCTTCTATTCCTTCTCATATAAATTTCCTTAGGAGGGCAGTTTTACTTCATATCATCTTGGGATTCTTGAGAATAGTTTTCAATTATTCTTTTAGTTTGAATCAAGGGTTTCTTCTTCAACACTTCATGTGACTTTTCAACTTGTCAAACTTTCATATCTTCTTTATTTTGTCTCATTTTATTTCCAACATTCTATATTTCTGCATCACAACTAATTCTACTATTACCCATGAATGATGGTTTTTGTCTATTTAAAATCCTTTCAATTCAAACGGAACCATGCTTAGCTCTCTCTAGAAACTCAACATTTGATAATTTTCCGAATTTTATTTCCTTCTTTATTTCTTTTGAAATTGATTCACTTTTGAGTTTACTCATTAGAGTAAAAACTTATTCCCCTTGAACCTCAACAATCTTGGACTTATCTTCTAGTTTGGAGGTAAGGAAATTTATGAACTTTCCCTGTTCTTCAATTATGAGTTTTATTTCCAATACATTTTTTATGCATTCAAGGATTGATGACTATACTTTCACAAATTCTTACAGTTATTCAATTTCAGCTTCAATATTATCAACATATTCTAATGATTCTTACACAATTTATCTCCAATTATTTCATATATTACATTTATTATCAAGATTACCAAAAGCACCCTTGAGTTTCAAATTAGGATTGGCATTAGTGGTTAATTAATTATCTCCAGCTTTATCTTTTGATGGTTATGATTTTTCAATTATAGCCATTATGGAAGCATGGTTTCCACATTTAAATCCCACTTCTTCTTCCTCAAGGAATTTATTGACATCATCACCTTCTTTAAAGATAAAACTTTTCATTTTAATTTCTTTCCATATTTAAAGTCTCTCTTTTTGAAAAACCTTTTCTAAGGCTTCTGATTTTCTCCAGCTTCACTTTCTTCATCACCAAAGTTTCTTGGGAACCAAGAGGAAATGTGCCCAACTCTTCCAAAACAAAAAAAGATAGAGGAAAAATACCTTCAAATTTCCTTATTCCCTTCTTGAATTTCGTGGAAATAAGAGAAAGAATTTATTTTTCCTCATTATCTTAATCAAAACTATCTCTTGAAATTTCCAGTTTTCCATGGTTTTAAATTTCATTTGCTTGATTACATGATTCGTTGCATCTTCAGGTTTGAATATCATTTCATAAGTCACTAGACTACTCATTAGATCATTCAAAGAAAGTTTAGAGATATCCTTTTCATTAAGGGCTGACACCTTTGAATTATAAAGAGGTGGAAGTTTTCTCAATTTTTTCATTACAATATCGATGTCTTTTATTTCTTCACCAAGTCCTCATATTAATCCAACAAATTTATTAATTCGATTAAAAAAGGCATCTACATTTTCATCTGTATGTATGTTTAGATCATTGAATCTGTTGTGAAAAACTTGGAGTTTCACCTCCCTCACTCTGTTTTCTCCTTCATATATGTTCTCCAGTGTTTCCCACATAGACTTGGAAGAAGTAAAATTCATTACCTTCAGATAAATTTGATCAAAAAGAGCTAAAGTTATGGAATTATATGCTTTAGAATTAGTATCCAGCATTTTTCTGTTAGTTTCAGTCATAGATAGACCCGTTTCATCAGTTACTTGAATACCTTGTGAAACAACAAAAAGGACTTCAATTCCTAGAGATATTAGATGAGATCTTATCATGTTCTTAAAAATTTGTAAGAATCTTCCATAAAATAGGGGGAAAACCCTAACATTTACTGAGTTCTCCATGATAGTAAGGATAGATAGATTTACCACCAGCAACCTTTACCCTCTGATACCACTTGAAGGACCCCGGAATACCCTGAGAGGGGAGGGGTGAATCAATGTGTCAAATTTTTATTTTAATCTGATGGATCTTATTCACACATTGGTAGGAACCTATTAAATATATATAATGAGAAAGTTAATAACATAAACAATCACATGAAAAATGAATACACAACAATTTTAATTGGTTCACCACTAAGGGATTCGTCCAAGGATCATACACTAACAATATTTTGGTCATACCAAAATACACTAGTCTTTACTAGTTGTGGAGTAAAAAGGTTTATAACTAACACTCTTTTCCAGGAAAACTACCTTTAAAAGGTTTTATAGATAGAACAATGTGTCCCTCAGATCACTTCCATTGAATCCCCCTTTCTTACTGCGTTGAAAATAATCTGAACTCAATTTATTGAATTAAAGGTTGCTTCAATGTATTGACATTAATTAATGAATCTTCAACTGTAAATAGATTCTCTATTGAAGTCCCTATTTTACCCATAGATGTAATTCCATTTTTCGTGCACTGGTAGTTCGTAAACTATTCCTCCGCATACTACTTCTCTTCCTCTATGTATTGTTCATATCCACCGTATACTGCCCTGCTCCATGTATTGCTTACTTACTTTGCGAACTTCCATGCTCCTCATATTGTAAGAGATTCCTTCACATACTTCTCAGCTCCGTGAACCCCCTTCCACATACATTTTCTTTCTGTGAACCATCTTCACTCTGTGGACTATCTTTGCTTACTCTCTACGTACTGTAGGCAATCTGCAAACTGAGTTCTTTCTCCATGTACTAGATCTCCTATGTGGACATGTATTCATGCAAACCACTTCACACTTCACCATATTTCTCAGAGTTTCTAATCATAACCTCCTTCATGAGCTTTATTCCCGCAAACCACTCTATACTTCACTGAAATCCTCCCGAACTTTTAATCTCAGTCCCGTATTCTAATGAAGCGATTAGTGCTCCTTATATAGGAAAAGAGATTCAAAAAAATATGATAAACTGAGTTTTACCAAATATTCATTGCAGCATCACCTTCACCGTGTACCGCACATCTCCCGTGAACCATTTTCCCTACATGGTCCACATACCGCTATTCTACCTTCATGGTTGTCGATCTCTTCTGTGAAAAAATATCCACCTCATTTTTTCCAACGACAAGCTGTCCCATGAACTGCTCACCTCCCACAAACTACAAGCCTTAACGCGAACAAAAAACCTACACCGCGAATCATTTTTTGTTCTGTGAACCATTTTTGTCTGGTCTACATAGCACCCTTCATATTTTGTGAACCGTTCTTATTACATGTTATGTGGTTCATGTCCCGTGCTATGCGTTTCCATTCATTTTACAATTTCCTTCACCATTCCACATCTCATTCAATCCTATGCAAAAATTATTCCTTTTACAAAAATAAACTCCCTATTTTGAGACCCAAAAATTTGGAAAACATTGGGAAACTACACTATCTTCAATACTGCTTTTAGCCTCAAATTCAAGACCACCTTCCTTGCAAACTCCTTGATTAACCCAATAAGGATCGACAACAAACAAAAACCATGCTCCATTTCCAGCAAAGAACAGTCTTGGTTCAAATAGTGGGTATGAATAGTATTAATAAAATTATAATATATATATAAGATACCTAATAAATAAAAATTTATTTATTAATTTTTAGGAAATAATTACTCAATTTTTAGTTAATTTATATTATTATTTCAAAACATGTTATCATAAAAAATGATTTTTATTACCACTTGGGAGAAAATATTATAATTAATTTCTTGAAATTATATAAATTATATTTTATAAAAATAATAATTTTTTTTAAATAATATCATCAAAATTATATTAGGGTGAAATTTTTAGATTTTTTCTAAGAAGATTGATTTTCTAGTGAATAGTAAAAAATGCAATTTTTTATTAAAAAATGTATTTTTGTATTAAGCATTTCCAAAGTTCCATTTTTTTATAATGATTTAATATTAAAATTATTTCTATTATATTATTAGTAATCCAATCATATTAATTATAATCCATTTCATTATTGAATTTAGTGCAAAAACGTTTTTATATGTAAAAAGTCATTTTTCTGAGAAATTGTTTTTCATCACATTTTACACAGTTATTTTAATTTTTAATTAATCCACATAAATAAATTTAATTTGATAAAATTAATTCCAAATTTTTAATTTTAAGGTTCAAATTTGGTTAACACGCCCCTTTTATTTTTAGTCAATATGAATAATATTTTTTATAATTTTCTTACCATGGTAATGGGTAAATCGGGTAATTAGTGTTAATAATAAATTGACAAGGAATAAAAAATGGCTCTAAAACTTGACTAAATTTTATAGGATTATTATATATCATCCATAATAATTAAAAGGTATAATATATGTACTTTTTTTTTATTTAGATGTGATTATGATCTTTATAATATTTTTTTAAAGAAAAGTCATAAATGTCACACTATTGTTTTTAATAACAATAATATTTTTATCAGGGTGATAACTAGATGATACGTTTAGTTATAAATAGTTTTTTTTGATTTATAAATGATTTATATTTTTCACAGTATTTTATTTATAATTTTTATTTAAGAAATAATCGCCTTGAATGCTAACACAACACCAATGCAATAATTATTCAATTAATGAAAAAATAATGTAAATGATATTAAAATTTTAAAAGTGATATAATTTGAATTATTTAACATGTAAAAAAATTATATATATCTATGTGACATATTAGGGTGGTTTTAAATTATTATATTAAAATTTAACCTTTGTATTGATGTATTTAATGTCAAATTAAATGAATAGTGTTAAAAATAACATTAATGATATTTTATAATAAATATAATTAATTAAATGATTTAAAAATTAAAAAAAATGAAATTTTACCATGTGAATGGTATTTGTTTTTAAATGTCATCCATGGTCTATTTACTTGTCTTTTTTTGTATAAACATTATTAACCTTTAATGGTAGAAAACATTAATATTATGGTATTTGTCAAAAGGGTTACCGGGGGTTACAACCTAAATATAAGGGTAGAAATTTAATTAGAACTTTTCAAAATTATACAGGATGAGAGGATTTCAAGTTAAATTTATATAATCTTAGAATCATATCAATTTGGTTTCATTTAGACATAAAAAATAATTTATATTAATTTAATAATTTTGAAGTTCCAAATGTACCCCTCCCCTCAATTATAAAATGTCACCCATTCCTTTACTTATTCACACCACATTAAGAAATATATCTAAAAAAAACCCAATATATTATTATTATAAACATATTTCTCCATGTTCTTTATGTTATTGTCTCCCCAAAATACCTACCATTGGTCCCTTAAGAAGATATCTAAAGGAATTCTACTGAAGAAGAAGTAATTATCTTTTCCGAGTCGTTCAAGTTTATTTCTTCTTCTACATCCTATTAAAATGTTATACCCCTACTATGAAAATAAATACAGTATCATAAATATAATTATATGTTATTATGATCATGTAATAACCATATTCCATCTCTTTTAGATCCTTTGAAAGGTAAAAACATCGCTCGTGTGTAAGTACGACTTAACATCTCCAAATAGCGGTGTAAATTATTTTTCCTCACCATTTCACTTGGAAGGTTATGAAGATGTAACAAATGAATTTATATGATATTTATGGCATAAATATTCTTCTATAATTATAATATCATATATACATTCTTCCCTTTTAATCCGTTGGAAAATGATAATGTCTCCCGTGTGAAATTGTGGAATAAGACCTCCACAAAGTGATGTGATATGTTTTTCATTTATTCTATACATGGATGGAAATAAGGATATATTTAATGAATATATATGATTTATATTTTATAATAATAATTTTGTAAATGTTAATTATTTTTTACCTTTTTTTCCATCCCATCTGTTGAAAAGTGAAAACAATATCTATGCATACGTACGACTTACTGTCTTAATAAACAATGTAATTCATTTTTTCTATCTATATAATGTTTGGATTATTATAAATACATATATAATGAATATATATGATATTTATATCACAATTAAAATTATTTATTTTATGTAACCTTGACAAAAATAAAAGTACCAAAACTACCCAACCAAAACTTACATGAAAAACGAAGTAGTTAAAACCCAGAATGGTGATTTTAACAAAGAATTGTTAATAAACAGGAGATAAAAGATTATAAGTAAATAATATATAGTATGATATATATGATTGTTTTTCTAGAATAGATTTATAATATTAAAATATTTATTATAGACGATATTTGAACACGTACGAATGAAATTATAGCTGAGTCAAGGTTTTCTCATCTCACTTTTACTTTTATGAGACATATTCCATATTAAACACCTATTTTTTTTGTGTATATACTAAAACTATGATATGTTATATCATTAATATCATTATATTAATGTTATTTAATGTTTTATTTGATATTAGTTCTTTTATGGGGGTTATGATTCAAAAGTTACCAAAGATGTATGGGATTATTTCACAATCTCTTCATTATTTGAGATTGTTTATCTTTAAGTATCCCTTGGTGTAATTATTTGATATTTCATTATTAATACCTATAAATTTTATTCTCCTATATTTATTCATGAACTCTTCATTTAATAGTAGAATTTTCATCTCCTTGGTACTTAATTTTATTGACAAAATGTTTTTAAGAGAAGTTGATTTCATTCCTCTCTTTGGTCAAAAATCCCTTTTCATCTATATATATATTTTCTAAAAATATTTTTAAAAATGATTCCAAAATTATGGAAATTATTTATTAATGAAATTTTTATCCATGTTCGAAATTTTTACAAAATGTTTTGAAGGGAATCTTCTTATCATTTTCCAAATGAGGTAACTTTTTTACCATTTTACAATAGTGTGAAAGAATTTTTTTTAACTTATATGACATGAATAGAATTTTCATCCATGATTTACAAAACTTTATTTGAATCCTTCTTTATATTTTTAGATTATTACTTTCAAGGAAAATGTATTTTCTAATATTTAAAAAAAAAATGTATTTTTAAAAAGTGATTTTTAAAATGATAATGGTATTTTAGTCAATAATGTTTTTAATGATATATTTGTTATATTTAAATTAATAAAAAACATAAACTATGATATTTATTATGCTCTATTGGGGATATTTTATAATTATATAATCAAACTTATTTCTATGGATGATTTATGATCAGTTTTATTGCGAATGTACTATTTTGATACCATTCACTGTATTACTCTAGATTGTTTATGTTTATGTTTATTGATCAGTGAAAGTATTAAAATTTAAAAAGATATACTTAAATATTAATTTTCATGTTAATTATATTCCACCCCTTTGATATGAGGAATGAATTGGACTTAGTGTGTGATAGAAAGAGCACACTATATCGTCTTGACGCATTGGTAAGTCATACTAAAAAAACTAGATTTGGTATTTTTTCATGGAATTAAACATTTATATAAGATGTTGTGGCATGAGGCCTTAAAAATATGTTTATGTTGTCTAGATTTATGAATTCCATAATTATAATACAATTTTTTTATGTCTATGTAATTTTTCGATTAGTTAAAATACCCATGAATAAGTTTCAAGCTCATGTGATTAATTATACGAAATTATTTTCTCCCCATTTATTTCCTCTATATTATTATTCATGTTCAATTTGTTGAATAAATGACCTGTGATTTTAGTTATTTATCTTTCCATATTGATTATGTATTATTTATTCACAATATTTTCCATTTTATGCATACCCTTACCGAGAATTGGAGCTCAACCCTTTCTATTTTTTTCCTTCTATAGGATTCCAAGAAGTTTATTATTATTGATATATAGGGATATGTTAAAGAGAACTATGGTGTTCTTAAAGAAAATTCCATGACATATTTTATTTTTTTTAATTTTAATGTGAGATTGAAGTATATATATAGTTTACCAATACTAATAAACTATTTAGTCCTTTAGGATTTGATTCCTTTTATTTAGTGCTAATATAATAATGTAACCACTAATACAGGGATACTAGGGTCAGAGTATTTACTGCCCCAATGCTAGCGAATTATTTTTATATGTTCTTATAGGAAAGGAAACCAAGGAGAACCTTGTTGTTGGTCCCTTGGGAGACTATTTCTTAGTGACAAAAAACCCCTATTATCGTAGACACAGGTGTTCTAAAGACGTTATCAAATTTAGTTGAGTGATACCCCCGTTGATGTTGATAGGTTTAGTAGTGCCATCTTAGGTTCCTTACCTCCTGTTAATGTACTTTAATTCTAGATCCTAGGTAATACGACCATGATTCTAGGATAATTTAGATCATTTTAGGCTATTTTTATTTATGATTCAATTGTATCCCCTAATATTTACATTATTTCTTGGAATATATGTACTTGTTATTTTTTCTATTTATTATACGACCTAATATAACTGTACCTATCTATGTAATTTCTTTATTAATTGTATAAAATTATTTTAAAATGCATAGAAATATTATTTTGAAATGTTTTAATTAAGGGAAAATGTAATGCATGGTTTTCATATATTTTTAAACTATTTTTAAAAACGTGTTTTGAAAATTGTATTTTAGTCAGTTGTGCTTGTTTTTATAAATGGTTATTTTTCAGACCTATTTTGGAAAACTATGTACTAAATAGAATATTCTATAAGTATTTAAATTTTAATTTCTAAAATAAGTTTTTTTGATTTTTTTTAAATTTTGCGACTCTAAAATGGTGTTTTGGATAAGCGGTTTAGGCTGGGAAAAAATTGATTTCCATGTAATCATTTTTATTTAATAAAAATATTTGAAAATTGTTTTCAAAACACTTTTGATGTGTTTTTTGTATAACTATATTTAAAATGGTTTTTATTTTTTATTTCAAACTATAATGCTTAGGATGTAATATAAAAATTGGTTCATTAGTTTCTATGGCCTACTGAGGGCTTATGTTCTCATGCATATATTATCATCTTACTTGCAGGATACTGGTTCAATTTTTTTGGATAATTCTATGTGAATTGGTTTGTATAAGTTTATTTTTAATTTTACTGAATTCAGCCAAATTTTCCTATAAAATAAATTTTTAGTACCTACCGTTACATTCCTATAATGCTCAACAAGTTTCACTTTATATGATTTATTTTGGATAATTTGTATTTTAATTCTTTTTAAAGTTGGAGGATTTGTTATATTCTAGTGGAATGGATATGAATTTGGTTAGTGTATTTTCCTTACTAAATAGGGAGATAGGGTTCGTGAGGGAGGTTTTTTTTCTCTTTGAATCTTACTTCATTTCTTATTATCTATTTAAATTAATTTCCATACTTTTTTACTTCGGCATAAGTGTCTAATATATAGAAGATCCATGCAAGATTTTGATTATATTTCTGATGTCATATTTACTTTGATTATTGCATTAAACCATTCCAAAGTGTGTTCCTATGATTCCCAGATACTAACTTCCATCCTTTGGGGATAGGGAATGCCCTTTGGAAAAATGGAGGTCCTATTTGATCATTTTTTAGATAGATAACCAAGGTCATTTTATTAAAAACGTTATTAGAGGTTTGGGTCCTTTTTCACCATATGATCATATGAATTTGTAATTTACTATGTTACTTTGGGTGTTAGTATCTGGAAATATTGTTTTTGGGATTTGAAAGGTAGGCATGGGGTGACTTTGGGAGCACATTCTTTCCCAGATCCTTGAGTTTCCATGGGAAGTTATGATTTTTGCATTGATTTTGGTTTTCTGTTTGAAGGTGTTTTTTTGATTATGGTTGATTTTAATAGTGATGGAATTTGATCCTCATTTGAATGTATTGAGTTTCCATTTGGATCATGTTTGATGTTGGGTTGGAAAAAAGGGGTAAATAAAGAGTGAGGCTAGATTATAGGGTCTAACAAAGCATATAAAATGATCAATGAAAAAACATCATAGGGATTAATTAACAACTGGGATGTGTCCATAAACCATATGGAAAAGTTGGTCATGGTTCTTCATTCCGATTGATTTTTTTATTTGGACTGATTGACCATTGGATTGACTATTGTCTGTATAAGTAATGAGATATGGATTATGATTGGTATTCTGATATAATGGAATATTTGAATTTATTTTTTTATTGAGTATTGTGTTATAAATTTTCTTGTGCTATTGTGCATATGATGTGAAATTCATTTTTGGGGGTAAAAATGGATTTATAAGAAAATGTTTTTGGTTTTAAAGTAAGGACTTAGGGATTATTTTTTAAATGAGGTTGTTTTTATGAATTTTTTTGAAATAGTTGATTTCCTTTGGAATATGGAACTTTTTTTACATGTGATTGGTTTTCCAACCAATTATACATGGTGTTTTAATAGATGAGTTTCTTATTTCAAGGGAATCCAGTGACTTCCAAATTAATTTTTATGGAATGTTTGAGATTTTACCCTAGTAAGTGTATTTCCAAATGGTAAGTGATTTAAAAAACTATTTTAAAAGGGTAGTGGTTGATTAATTTTGAAACTTGATATTATTTTTTGGTTTTAAAACAAGTTTTTTTATTTTAAAAATAGTTTATAAAATGTTTCAAAATTAACCAAGCATAGTAATGGATTGGGGTTCAAATTTTTAAAATGGATTCCAAATCGTTTTGGATGATAGAAGACCCAATTTTATTGGTTCCATTTTTTCTAAATTCAATTTTCGTAAAACCTTTATTATCTTAGTATATAATTTTTTTCACCTTATGTGTTTTGGGTAAACTTGGTGTGATTTTTAGGACATTTTCATGTGAGGGTCTATGTATAAGGTTGTTTTATGTACCCCTCTCACAGAAAGGTCTAGTGTGAAGGTAGATCATTTTTCTTAGGGGTCCTTACTCCTATTTAATGCTTTCTAGGATCCAATTTGAGTGGTAGGTGTCATTTCCTTTTGAGAGTGATGTTCTATTGTTTTACCTAAGGAAATGATTCTTCAGTAGATCCTTTAAATAATATTAGGTTAGTGGTTTTGACCTGTCAGACATGGATTGATTGTTAGATCAATGGGGACCCATTTTTCTTGGAGTCTCTTGGGTGAGCTCTTACATGTGGATGTTTTTTTTGACTTGGTTTGGAAGCATTCATAGTCTGATGGATGAGTGTACATTGATTAGAGAATCCTTTGGGTTCTTAGTTATGTCTTTTCTGGGTGACATGATATTTTGGAATTTATATATATTGGTTATAGGGTGGTTTTTTCATGAGTAATATTTTTCCTAGTGCTTTCTAGTATTTTTCTTTAATTTCCCATTTTAGGTGGTGTTATTTTTGGGAATTTTATTATGCCTCTTTCTTATATGTTTTTTAATTCCCTTGTATGGTGTAAAATATAGGATGTTTTTTATTCACTGGTTTGTACATGGGAAGAAACTAGGTAAGATTATTGGAAACATGGGGTGTATTTTTGTTTGTAGTTGGACTGTGAGTGACACCAGGTTTTATTTTCATCCAAAATTAAAATTTACGGTATTTCGGGGAGATGGATTTAAAACCCCATCATATGTCAATTGAGACCCTTAAGTTAAAACCCTATCATTTATTGTTGAGTAATTTTTTCTGTCAATGAGATTATCATTTGGGGGTTTTTTTTGTTTAGAGATGAGGATTGTTTCCCTTTGGGATGTTTCTTAAAGTAGGGATATCCTTGTGATTTTGAACTTTTTGTTTATGGTTTCTTCATATTATGGTGATTTTTTCTATGGTCCTTTGGGATGTTTTTGGTTCATGCTATATATGGGTGGTTTTAGAATCATTTGTTTGTGGTAGTCTTTGGAATATGAAGTTTTGGGATTCTCTTTGGAGATTGTGGAAAATGTGGCTACTTGTTTACATTCTCTTGTGTTGTGATATGAGGTTACCAGTTGTTCCATAAATTTGGTTCAGTTATAAATAGTGGGGAGATTGATTCTCAGTATCTATTTCTTTAAGAGATTTTACTTATTTGGATATTTATCAGTATTTGATCGGGTTTTTTTGAGGATTATATTTTCTTGTAGGGTATATCTTGAAATTGAATCTAATTTTTACCTCTACATTAAACTTGGACTTTCCGGGGGAATAATTTTCCATGGTGGGGACTTTGTGACACCCCCAAGTCAAATTAGTATGTATTTTATATTAATTTAATTTAATTTAAGTGATTAAAAATATTCATAAGTACCTAGAATTAGTTTTCATAAATTTTAAGAGTTTATTACTATGCATAGGTTATAAAGGGTTATAAGTAACTGTGAGGCATTTGTTTTTGGGGGTCTGTCAACGAGATATTATCATTTGGAACTAAAAAAGAATAGATTTTCCAACTATTTAGAACCTTGGAGATACCATGTTGGGTTGTGCTTATCTTGGTAGTTCCTTTCACACGATTGGTGCGAGGTTAGGTAACCTAGGTGGACTAATCGTGAGGTTTACTCAATATTTTAGAATTTTGGTTTTTTGTGTATTTATTATTAATTTTATGTCATTTTTTACCCATTAAACAAAAACCTAACACTCCCTCACTAGCCTCCATCAGACCACACACCTCTAGGGTAGATCACTCCTCTCCTTCGAGTGGCCACCCCCACATGACCCCCATCTCCTTGCCAGTAACCTCAATTGAACAAAACCTCTAGGAGAAGCCTTTACATGCACCAACATATCCTCTATACATCTCTCATTCCTTCAGTTTTAGGTGTTTTTATCTCTAATTTCAAGTGGTAAGACTTTACTTTCCTTTCTCTCATTTCTTCTCCCTTATATTTCCCACATTTTGACCCCTAATCTCTCACATATCACTACTAGGTTTAGGGATGTTTTTTGAAATCATAATTTGGGTGCTTAGGGTTATAATAGATTTTATCTTATCTATGGGAGCCTTCAAATTTGAAGGTAACTTGTTTTAGCTTACCATATACTACATCTGGCATGATTTCCATTGTTTTAAGGTAGGTGTTTCTTTATTGTCACTTTCTACTAAATTACTTTAAATTATTGATGTTTGTAAATGGATTTCATTTTAATGTTATTATTATACATATAACACATGTGGGGAGAATTTTTTCTAAAAGTGATTTTACACCTTGGAATGATATGTGAAAACTTTCCAAGTGTCTGTGAAAATGCATAATTGGATTTGAAAAAAATTATTTTAGGTCTTTTAAGCATCGGTGAGCATCGACATGATGTTTAATTTTTTTATTAAAATTAAATATCTTTTAAACTGAATGTTAGATAGTTTGAAAGTGTTTTAAATTATGAACTTGGGATGGGTGATTTGATAGGGGTGAGTTTACCCATGTGGATTTTATTTTGAATCTCATTATGGCATTGATTTTTTTCAAAGAGAATTTTAAAAGGGGGAAGAGTGAGTTCCCATTTTAGATTCCAAAACGATTTAGTGGAATTGATTTTCATTCCAAGCTTGTTTTAAAGAAATTTCAAATTTTTAAATTTATGGAAATTAATTTAATAAATGTTGTGAGACCCTCTTGAGAACCTTTTTGATTCTTGTGGAATATAGTGTCATGTGACCCACATGTGGAGAAGATTATTTCGATGCATTGTATATACTACATATGCCTTTTAATTTTGTTCTAATTTATTATGAGGTTTTGGGGGGTGATACATGTGTTATTTTCAAATATTTTCATGCGATTAATGTGGTTGAATGATTATGATCACCTCTATTTTGACTCTTCATGGATGTATAAGGATTGTTTTGGTGACCTATGTGATTGAAAACCCTTGTATGATAGTGGATTGTCTAGGGAAGTGGATATTGGCCACAATAAGATGGTTAATCCAAAAGGAGTGGAAAGCCCCAAGGATTGAGAAATATTTTTATATATTTCTATGGGAATGGAGACACATGGACACCCCATTGTTGGTCTTGCGGGTGAGTGTGTCCGAGCAAAAAATACACCCCTATTACCATGGAAGAATTATTTATGGGTACATTGTTATGGGTAGTTCAACGAGAGTTCCATTAATATTGAAAGGTTTAGTAATATCAGCCTATGCTTAATTTTTCTTGTTTAGTTCCTTTATTACAAGAGCCTAAGGATTATACCCATGATACTAGAATCCTTTGGATCATTTTAGGGGATTTATCATCATTATTTGATTGTATCCCCTATTTTTTACATTATTTCATGGAACATGTGTACTTTTTATAGTTTATCTTTATTGTATGACCATAAAGAGTGATTCTTGCCATTTTTCTTTCTTCCTTCATGGTGTATATTTATTTTCAAATGGTTTAAAAAGGGATTGTGAAAGGTTTTAATGAAGGGATAAGGAATTTTTGTTTTTAAGTGTTTTTAAATTACTTTTAATAATAAGTTTTGAAAACATGTTTTTAGGTCATTATGCCTGGTTTTAGAATGGTTGGTTTTCAAATATGTTTTGGAAAATAATTTGATAATTGGAAACTCTTTCAGTTTTAAATTTTATATTTTTAAAATTGGTTTTTTTGAAATTTTTTAATCTGGGACTCTAAAATGGAGGTTTTGTCTTATGCTTTAGGCTAGAAAAAAATTATTTCCCAGTGACTATTTTCATTTACTAAAAATCATAGAAAAGTGTTTTAGCACACTTATGATGCGTTGTTTATTCTTTTTCATTACTATATAGAAAATATTTATTTTTTTAATTTTATTTCAAACTAGAATGATTAGGATGTAATATAAATGAAACTTATTATTTTTGGTGGATAGTGATGGACTACTAAGTGATTATGTTCCCACACCTATATTATCATCTCAGTAGTAGGTTCCTGGTTCATATTGTTTACTGCTCTCGAGATAATCAATTTATTTTATGTTAATTTCTATTTTACTACATTTATATAACTATTCCTATTACTTGATTTTTTGGACCCACCTTTACTAAACAAGAGTTCCTAGAAAGTTTTCCTTTATATGATTTACTTTATCCAATTAGGATTTTACTACCATTTATAGTTGGAGGCGTATTGATATTCTAGTGGATGAGGATTGACATCTAGTGGGATTATATGCCTTGTAGAAGGGGGATACCAGGGGGGGTGATTGAGGGTTTTTGTGCTCTTTTACGTTTACTAAATTCTTATTATGTTTTCGGTTCATTTTTTATAGTTTTTTTCAGCATGGATTTCAAATATATAGAAGAGTCACACTGGTTTATTATTATCATATTTTTTTCACTTTTACTCTAATTATTAGATGAAACCATTTTTATGTGTTTTATTATGATTACTAAGAACTAGTTTCTAGTCCATGTGGATCAAGAATACCCTTCAAGACAATGTTGGGATAGTTCAATCATTCTTTAGATGGAAAACCTAGAATAGTTCATTACAAATGTTATCAGATGTTTGGGATCTTATTTCCCATATGATCCAAAACCCTTTTAATTCCCTCTATTATTTTTGGGGTGTTGGTAGCTTTGAGATAAGGTTTTTGGGAAATGAGATGTAGGTGAATGAAGAGTGTCACAAGATCTTTCCCACCCTGATGCCAAATTTTCCATAGGAATATTGGAATTTCCATTGATTCTTCTATCCCATTTGATATAATTGTTGGATTATGGTTGATGCTAATGGATGTTATGTTTGGTACTCAATAGAACAACACAAGTTTCCTTGGGGTATCATGTTTAGTGTTGGTATGGAAATAGAAAAAGGGAGAATAGAAGTGTGACATTGGCTTTGTGGTAAAGACAAACCATACAATAACCAAACACTTGATTGCTGAAACATTATAGGGACCATTTCACAATTGACACGTAGCCATCAACCATATGTCCAAGTTGGGCATGGTTCCATATCTCTATTGGTTTTATTATTTTAACTGCTCAAACCTTGGATTTCCTTGTGTGTGTAAGGGAAATAAGATATTAGTCATAGTCTATCTTATAATATATTTTAAATTTTGGATTTAGTTATGATTGAGGCTTGTGATATGCATTCTATTTTATTATTGGGAATGTGATGTGAAATTCAACTGTGTTAGTGAATGAAATGGATTTCTATGATTTTTTTGGTTTTAAAGCAAGGCCTTAAGGCTTGTTTATGAAATTAGGATAGTTTTGTGATTTTTTTGAAACAATTTATTTTTATTACAAGTTTGTTTGACTAATTGCACGTGATTTTTTAAAATATGGGTTTCCTATTTTAAAGAAAATAAGAAATTTAAAACTTTATTTTTATGGAATGTCTTGGATATTTCCCATGGAAAGGGAATTTTAAAATTTAATGTTATTTAAGAACTATTTAAAAAGGAAATATTTTGATTAATTTTGATACCTAAAATAGCGTTTTGGTTTTAAAACAAATGGTGTTTGTTTTAGAAATAGTTTTAGAAATGTTTTATAATTAACCAAGCCATTCGAGGGATTGGAGTCTGAATTTTTAAAATGGTTTTTTTTGGTTTTGGATGAATGAATTCCCAATTTTATTGGTTCTTTGGTTTTTATAATGGGATTTTAGTAACACCTTGATTTGTTAGTAAATATTTTGTTTTTTTATCGCTTATAGGATTTAAAAAACATGGTATTATTTGGGGTTCATGATTGTGTGAGGGTCTATATCTCAGGTTATTTGATGTGCGCCTCCCCACCACCTATAAAAAACCACTGTGAATATAGAGTGTGCGTCCTAGGGGTCTTTCCTCCTTATATTTAACAAAACCCATGATAAAATTAGAGGATCATGCGTGGTTCCTTTTTAGATTGATGTTCTATGGTTTTACCCTAGGTAGTTCTTCTTTAGTGGATCCATTAGTTATTATTAGGTGTAGTTGTTTAGACCCATGAGCCATGGATAGATGGATGGATCAATGGGGATAAGTTTTTCTTAGAGTCTATTGTGCGAGATATTTCTTGTGGATGTTTTTTAATCTGTTTTGGAAGTGTTTGGGGGTTTAATAGATGATTTACTATAATTTGTGGAATCATTTGGGTGCTTGGTTATGTCTCTTGTGGGTGACATTTGATTTTGGAATTTATGATTTGTGAGTTTAAAGCACTTTTGGCTTCATAAATCCATATAATTGTATTTTCTTGGGCTCTTCCTTGTTTTCCTGTTGGGGGAGGTGTCCCACTTGGGAATTTTTTTGTTGATCATTCAATGACATTAATTTTTTACCTTGAATGGTGTGGACCATGAGAAATTTTTTATTCATTTTTTATAAATGGTAAGGAACTAGGGTGAATTCATGTATACTTTGGGTGTAGTTTTGTTTCCATTTGGGATGTAGTTTCCACTGAGTTGTGATTTCCCTCAGAATTACCATGGGATGGTATTTTGTTTCCATTCTATTGTATTGTGAGAAGAGGTTATCATCTGTTCCCCTATTTTGGTTTAGTTCTAAATTATGGGGAGACCACTACTTGATCTTGGTATCATTAATAGTTTTTTCTTGTTCATTTGTTTGTAGGGTTGTGATATAGTTTTTTTGATGATTATGTTTTCTTATATAGTTTTTCATGAAATTCATTTCCATTTTAACTCTATTTTAACCAGAGATTTTCTAGGGTTAGAAATTTCCATGGTGGCGAGTTTATGACAACTCCCATGTCACTATGGCGTGAATTTTTAATTAATTTAATTTAATTTGTTCCAGATAAATATTTTAGAGGTCTCATGCTTATGATTATAAAAAATTTAAGTTTATTTTTACTATTATAGGGTTACACATGGTTATGTGTAACCGTGTGAAAACCATTCATGGGGGTCCATCAATGATACAATGATGTGTACTATGGTTTTTTCATGGTGTTTCCAACCATGAAACACTTAAGAGAAATTGTGTGGGGTAGGATTTGGATAACTATTGCCTTATACATAGTTGTTGAATGGTTAGGGAAACCCTGTGGCCTAACAATGTTGTTTACCCAAGTTTTTATAATTTTAGGTTTTTGGTTTCATTTTTAATTACTTTTTTACTTTTACCTAAATTAAATACCCCTCAATCCCTCCCCCCTCACCATTGTGAGACACCACACCTAGGTCCTCTCTTACCTCTCCCTCATGCGGCCACCCTTAGGAGACCCTCCTATCCCTACTAGAGGCCTCCCTTACATTACCCCATATCCCTTTCAGATACCTCCCTTATAGGTAACCCTTATGAGAAGTCCTCATGAATGATTCCCCATCCTCCTATCATCTTTACTTCCTTTGGTTCTCTGTGTTTTCTCCATAATTTCAAGAGGTAAGTATTTCCTTTTTTCCTCTCCTTTCTTCTCCCATAGAATTTACCCCTTTTGAGAACCCTATTCATTACCAGATCATGAATATGGATAGGGATTATTTTAAAATTCACATTTTGGGTATTTAAGGTTTAAAGGGACTTTATATTGTGTGTGGGAGCCTTCACCCCAGATGGAAACATGTTTATGCTCACTATAGATTACTTATATTTTAATTTACATTAGTATATGGTAGGTGATAATTTTTTATTGTATTATTTACGTAAATTTACATTCATTTTGTTTTTAAATGATTTATATTTTAAAATTATGCTTATATGTATAATATATGAAGGTAATATTTGTTATAGATGTGATTTTAAACCATGGAATGGGAAGTGCATCCATTACAGGTTAAAAAATACATGGTTATATTTTAATGAATTAGTTTTGGTTTCTTAAATCATTTCCAAGCACCAACTTGATTTTTTAAAAAGTTTTCTTGAAATTAAATGACTTTCAAATAGAGTGTTGGATATTTTGAAAGTTTTTCAAATTTATAACATGAGTTGGGTGATTTCAAAGGGTTATTTGACCCATGTGGATTTTATTTTGAAAATAATTATGGATTTGAATATTTTAAAAGGAAATTTAAAAAAGGTAAATAGATGGTTAACATTTCAGTTTCAATAATCTTTTGATGAAATGTATTGTAATTCCAAGAATTTTTTAAATAAATGTACCATTTTACATTTTATGGAAATGAGTTTTAAAAAATTGTGTGAGAACCTCTTTAGCCCCTTTATAATTCTCATGGCCCACAATGGTATGTGTCCCCCATGTGGGGATATTTATTTTTGATGCATTGAATATACTTCTTATAATTTTTTTGTTATTTTATCTTTTTTGTGAGGGTGTTTGTGGTGAGGAAAGTGTTATTTTCAAGTAATTGTATATGATTCATGAGGTTGATTGATTTTGATCTCCTCTATTTTGATACATCATAAGATTCCTTGTATTTTGTGGAAAACTAGTGTGAGTTAAAACCTTAGTATGATATTGGGTTGTATAGGGAAGAATAACATAGCCAAAATGAGATGGGTTTTATAGAAAGAGTGTTTGACCCCAATGCTATCGAATTATTTATATATGTTTCTTTGGGTAAGGCAACCCAAGGAAACCCTATTGTTTGTCCCATGGGAAAGTTTATCTGAGTGAAAAAAACACACTTGTTCATGTGGATGCCTTATTTATTGGGATGTTATCATGGGTAGTTTATAGAGAAGATTGGGAATGTTGATAAGTTTAATAGTTATGGACTAGGTTCCTTGTCTCTAGATCAGGTCCATTATTACTAGTGTCAAGGGAATATTACCATGAAACTAGGACCTTTTGGATCATTTAAGTGGATTTTTATACATTCTTCAATTGTATCCACTATTTTCAAATTATTTCTTATCACATATGTACTTGTAATTGTTTCTCTTTATTGAATGACATGTCATAGTGGTGCCTTATGATGTGATTTCTTCCATCTTTATGTAACATGATTTTAAAATGGTTTGAAATGGGATTGTGTAAGGTTTTAGAGAAGGAAAAATTAATGCGTGGAATTAAAGTTTTTTCAAACAATTTTTTAATAATGAGTATGGAAAATTGGGTTTTAACTCATTGGGCCTTATTTTTTAAATTCTTCATTTTCAAAACTATTTTGGAAAACCATGTGATTAATGGAAATATTTTTGAGTTTAGAAATGTGTAATTATAAAATAGGTTTTTGTGATTTTTTTGAATTGGGGATTTAAAATGGTGTTTTTTCCAAGTGGTTTAGGCCAGGTTAAATGATTTCCAAGCAATTGTTTTCATTTAATAAAAATAATGAAAAATAGTTTTTAGAAAACCCATGAGGCATTGTTTCTTATATTGTATGATTGTATAAAAATGTTCATTTTCATATTATATTTCCAAATAGTATGATTAGGGCATAATATGAAAGAAGCTACTTAGTTTTGGTGGTTAGTGGTTTCCTACCGAGTGCTTATGTGCTCACACCTATATTATCATCTAAACTATGGGTTCCATGTTTAGTTTTTGTTTTATCATTAAATCATTGGTTTATCTAAGGTTAGTTTTTATTTTTCTACATTCATCCAGTAGTTCTTATTATCAAATTCTTGTAAGACCTACCTTTTCATTCTAAGAATGCCTAGAATGTTTCCCTTTATATGCTATAATTTTCCCAATTAGGATTTTACAAGGTTCTACGATTAGAGGTGTAGTAATGTTTTTTTGGATGAGGATAGGCATGTGTTGAGAATCATTACCTTATTGGAGTGATAGAACAGGGTGGTGAGGGAGGTTTTTGGTTCTCATTAATGCCCACTGATTTCATTATTATCTTTTTAGTTAATTTATTCCCTTTTGGTTTTTTCATGGATGTTTGATATACTGATGATTCATGATGGATTTCTATTATATTCATATTGTTTCATTTACTCTAATTATTGTATGAAACTATTCCCATGTGTGATCCTATGTTTCCCAGGCACTAGTTTCCAGACTTTGGGAATGGGGGATGCCAATTGGTCTAGTGGTGAGATGGTTTGGGAATCCATCGAATGAAAGAACTAGACTAGTTCATTATAAATTCAATGTAGTATAGTTGAATTCCCAAATAAATAAAATTCATAGGTAAAAATCAACTCATCAAAAAAAAGTAATTTATATGTTAAATCAACATACATAGAAAATAAATAAAAACTTTCATTTTAACAAATGTATAGTATGATGTGTATTGAGATTTTTAGAAAAGGATTATAAATATATCATTTATTAAATAACTGAAGAAGTTCATGGTTCATTAATACCACCTTACAATTTGGTATATGTGATTGATTTTGTATATAATTTTAAAAAAAATTATAGATCAATCACATAATATATTTTTATAAAATTTGGTTAAATTTTTAGCCATTAGGTATAAAACATCATATAGTAAATCACTATTTTTCATCTATTCTAAAATAAATATGTATAAATGAAATTATTTATGATTAAGGGAATGATATTTTTTAAGGTCTAAACTGGTGGAGGATGTTGATAATATCCAACATTAAGATCTGTTAAGAAATATCTATATATTTATTTTAAATTATAATTGGATATTTTATATTCTCCATAAATTTAATCTAGATAATATGTACTTAAGATTGAGACTTTATTTGTTTCCTATTAAATACTCTTAAATATCTTTCCAAACCTTAGATAATAATCATTTATAAATAATAGTGGATCCCTAAACATCATTAAAACTTCTTTGATTTATATGTTATTAAATTTATGGTTCATGGAATATTTTAAATTACAAATTATTTATAATGAATTTGTAATATCTTTTTCTAGAGACTGAAATAAAATAATTTTATTAATGGTCTATATATGATCCAATATAAATTTTGAGGTGATATCATCCCCTTTATATATTTCTATAGGTAATGGTAGTATCATCCTCGTGAACTTCTAATGTTATTCCTTAATTTTATAGTATAACAAAGTCATTAAAATTTATTCTATAGTATCTTTATTCATATTTTCCAACCATAAGTAGTATCAAATATCAATATATATTATTTTTCATTCATGGTTAATATATTGAATGATATATCTACATCATCTGAAATCTCATTATTTATTTCTAAAATTATATTCACACATACTCATGTTTGAAATATTATAAATACAATTTTATTGATATTTAATTAGTGAATATTTTTATTCTTTAATGTTTTCCCTTTATTTATGTCTCTAAAACATCCATTTCTGCCTCTTTAGTACACATTAATATGGATACTTCAGAAAATATTTATAAAAGTTCTATAATAATTCAATCCATTGATATTTATATGTATATAAATTATATATAATTACATATTTAATCCTTATCATGCATTAAAGATAAGGGTTATTTATATTTAGATAATTTTTTACCTTGTTCATCATTCTAAAACGGAAATGTATAAATAAATAATAATCACTAATTTGATCGAACCATAACCATTATAAAATTAGGAAATAATTCATTATAATTCTATACATAAATTTATTACAATCAATATATATATATATATATATATATCACACTACTTACTAATGAGATAATAATTTTAACATTTGAATACATATATTATCACTACAAACTATAGATAATACATCAAAATTATTTCTAATGAACCTTAAAATATCATAAGTTATAGAATATAATCCTTAAATTTTGAACTATATATTGATCCTAATAGTTTCATTTATTAAAATCCTTTACCAAAATCACTTCTCATGTTGAAGTTTTTGTTATTAAAAGTTTAGAGACCACTCTTTTCTGAAACTCCTTAAATCTGTCTTCACATTATTTTATCCCATTTAAATTTACTCTCTTCAATAATAACAAGTTTTTTGGGTTGGATAATCATATTAAATTTCTTATTAAAGAAAAATTATAGTCGAATAATTCATGAAAACTTGGAATCCACATCATTAAAGTTGGAATATATTATTCTTAAATCAATATATTCAATAAGTTGTTTATAGATATCCCCTCAATTGTAATTATATAAAATAAGAATTTGTGTATCTATATATAATGTTATAAGTTTCTGAATATTGTAAATAAGTTCCCCTTTTCTAGAGTCTTACCACACATCAAAAATTATCTTTATATAATTTATTTAGGAAATGTATTAATACATTATTATTCACATTTATAAATATTTTTAGAGTTTTGTGTGTGTATGTAGAATTATCATAAACTTATATTGGATATATCTAGTACAAATGGTTTCCTTTCGAATATATTCCATTTTAACCTTTAGTCACTGATATCATAAATGAAGATCTACCTTTCAGAATTATTGAGCACCATGATTTTGATTAAGGAGGTCATAAATATAAATTTGAGTATAATTTTTCTTATAGGGATCATTTTGTACTCTTAATAATCAATTAAAATACATAATATTTATTATTATTCTTAATGAAGAGTACTGGTGGACCCTAAGATAATGAAATATTTCATATATACCCATTATCGATATTTTCTTATAGTTTCTTATTTAATTAATAAAATTAAATAAATGAAATTATATTTATCATATAAGATATATGAATTAAAAAAGATATTAGTTTTATAGATTACTACACCCCTTAATCAGAAGGAAGACATTGATTTTATTATAAAAATATATCATCATATTCCTTTATAATGTGTCTAAATTTATTTTTGACTTTTTCCATTATCAAAACCATTTTTTCTATGTATTATTATTAATTATATAACAAGACATATATTTATGATGGATTTTTCAAATTATATTCATAATTCACTATGAATGTATATAAAATCAATTGGATGACTAAGATATACAATGATGATTACTTTTATAAAAGGTTGATTTACTAGATCTGGTAATCATTATTCTAACAAATATTAATTCTGAAAATTTAAATAAATGAAGTGTATAATTTAATTAACCAGGTGTTATTACCAATAACTAAAATTGAATAATTTTTATTGGAGAATTTATATTTTGAGAATTTTTTTCTTATATGAAACAATGAGATAAACCAAAATGAAATAAAATATTCATCATTAGTTAATGTATAATATGTGTAAATAATAATAAATTATTTTGTTGAACTATATCAGTAAATTGATAATAGAGACATATCCTATCATTCAATTATTTAGTGTATATTAAATGGATTTTCATCTAAGACCCTTTGTTTTGTAAATTAATAGGCATAAATGACATATAATTTTCAATATAAAAACATTATAATTAGAGGATTATTTAATTCAACATTATTTATATTCATCATATTTATTTTTTTTCTTATCTCTATTTTCAATGAATTACATTAGAACTATAGCATCATACTCTATTGTGAATGGTCATGATCTAGGTCCCTAATTCCTTCTTTATAAAGGTAGGTGGTGTATCACCACTAGGGTCATAAAGATGAAACCATTATCTGATTAGGAGGACTAGATGTCATCACTTACTACCAAGGAGATTGTTTCCTAGTTTCAGACTCCCTTATATATTTTTACATGCTTTTGAATCTTGTTATGATTTTCATATCCATATGGACATTTGGTAATTACATTATTTACTACCTAAGATATGGGAACACCTTTACTTGGATAGAATGAGTCTTTTAGGAATATTTATCATCATAGTAATATTTTTTTCGTCATTTAAAGAAATAAGGGAATTTCATAATCATCATATATTGAATCTTATGGTTACTACATAAGGTATCCTAATCATGTAACCTAGGTCATCCCATTCTTGTTACATAATCCAACTTATTCCTATAACATAAGCCATCCTAGGATCATAATATATGAAATATAATTCTTATCACATGAGTAAACTTATTCTAATCACATAAAATATATTAGGCTTCTAGGATAAAGTATCCCATTCTCAATTCATGTGACATCCCATTCTGGTCAAATGATACTTCTTGTGCTAGTCTCATAGGGAAGGATGAGTTTTTGATGCATCATTGAAGGGTAAAAATTATGCTCATCACATACATATTATGCTCATAAAATAAGTAATTATTCAACATATTCTCATCACATAAAGGTCATGAATCCTCTTACAATCATCACATAAGGTAAGGAAAAATTTAATTTCTATGGTGGAATTGATCTACTTATTATCACCTTGTAAGGGTGAGAATGGTTTAACATATAGTGAGGGAGGTGATCCTCTTATTCTCATCATGTAAGTGCATCAAAAAATTAGAGTCTTGTATGGAAACTATAGAGGGACTACTATCCTATAAGATAGTGTAGGTTTCACTATCTCTCAAAAGGGAAATTTTTCAGTATGGTTGTTTCTATGTTAAGATTTAATATAAAAGTGGTATCGTATGAATCCTACCAGAGTTTGAATAAAAACTCATGTAGTTTTAGGTGCATAGTTTAAGTTTATATGATATGAATGGTTTATGTAGGTAAAAATCAAGTGGTAATGATAATTGTGTAGCTTAATGGGTGAAATCAATGAATAATGTGTGGTATACACATTATGCTTCCTGACCATGGATTAGAAGAATAAAACATGGATGTTGACATACCTATCCATGATCTAATTCTAATGAGGTTAATATAAATTATATCTATGGAGAATATATTTTTTCATGAATAAAACCCGAATCAAATGGTTTTGAATCACACATTCCAATAATATTTCACCCATTTGTACCATGAAAATTGAGTTTAGTAAATGGGTTTCCATGTTATGGTTTTCATATAAGGTTATGATTTCTTGAAACTATTACATTCATGGTGTTTTAGAATCTATGTGAAGTGTTTTCAACATGGATATGAGTTTCATTAGAACATATTAAGAAAAAATAAATACATTGAAGGAAACATGTAACATAATTCAAATATGATTATCACCTTTATAATTCCATGAAGGGTTGGATTGGTTCAAAAATGTGTAGATGTTGATTTGTGTGAGTAGAGAGATTAAAAAGCCTAAAAATCCAAAATAGAATGTCTAAAACATTGACATGGTTTTATTATTTATATTTATAGGCTTCAATGTAATGATTTTTTTTGCATCACATGATTTTTGTAAGCTCATGTAATTATGGACTTGTGTGGTACCTCTGGATTCAGATTCACTAAAGTCAAGTTTCATGAAAAACAATATATTAATCATGAATTTATTCTCTCCATTAATTTTCCTCCAATATTCTCCTTATATTCACTTCTATACATAAAAAATTCCCCCTATGAATTCAGTCCAATAGCGAAGATGATGATCAAATTCTATGGAAAACACAAAATTCCATAAATTTTTACCTTTAGGATCCTCAATATCATGTCACCACCATAGATATAAATGGAAATGTGGAACTCAAAGGGGATCATGAGTTATTTATAAATTATAATAGTTTTATTCATTTAGTGTAACTTATTGATATTACTATAATCAAAATCCATGGAATTCACACAATTAACCTTTTACATGATTTTTCTTAAACAAATGAATGGTGCATGAATCAAACATCAGAAAATCATAAGTTAGTAGTTGAATTAAGAAAATTTAGATGATAATAGATTCATATAATAGACCAAACTAATTGATAAAGACCTCATTAAATGGTCATTCAAGAAGTTGAGGCTACAACTGGTTGGAGTAGAGATACAGTAGTGAAATCAGGGATTGATTTAACAAAATTGAGCCAATATATAGACCCAGAATTAGTGGGAATTATAATAAATAAAAAATGTATATTTGATATGAAAATGACCACCTATGTATGGGATTAGGCTAAAAGGCGTTTTCAATATTCTATATTACAACCTCAACGCTCCCGATCATTGGTTTAGAAATTCAGAAGGGTATTTCTGATGGAATATTGTCATTTTTGGAAAAATTGAATGTGACCAAAAAATATAATTGTCCCACACACTCTTGAATCCAAAACGTATGATAAAAGGGGATCCCAAAACATCTGAATAATCTATTAAATAGTTTTTCATAATTACATTCCTAATCATATACATATCAGATAGGGATTGAAAAAATAATTAGATCTATACCTGGGGAAAAATTTCATTGATGACTAGGAATAGGCCTACTGGGTCCTCTAGATATATGAGTATTTTGAAGATATACATTGTGGGTTTAGGTTGTATAAGGTATTAAAGAATCCACAATAAAAAATCTAATATTATCGAGTCATGATGGCATGACTTCATTGCTGGTGGTCAATAGATACAAACACTTTATAACTACATTACAGTGGGGATGGAATCTGTCTATGGGATATAAAAAATACACAAGGGATCCCATACATCTAGGGATGTATAAAAAATTCATTATAGTATTGAATTCCATGAAAATCATGGGAAATACCCCATTTCTTTAGGGGTCACTTATGGGGGAATTTATAATAAAGTAGTTGTAGAAAAATTTTATCTGCATGGAAATAATATTCAAGATATAGATTCATATATTAGTTATAATTCCTCATTAAAATATTTTATTGGGGATAAATAAATGTTTAGGATTTTTAACATGATGAAAACATATGTTATACGAGGTCCTTTTAGAGTATGACTAGTTTTCCTAGTGTGGTTTTCATGTAAAGGATAGGGACTCATAGCTGAGGATGAGTGCAATATTTGTGTAATTCCATATTGGATACTTGTTTCACATAATTAATGCACATGTTGAGGTGAAACCATGATATTTATTAATGGATGATAATCTGGGTCAAGGTTAATGAATAATCATCATTGAACCAGTTTCAGCGTCATACTATTGTGTGTAGAAGCAAATCACAAGGGATAATTATTCATTAAAAATATTTGGACCATTTAAACTATTATATATTTTTTTCAATATAAAATTTTGGGGGCCCATGTATCTCAATCCAATTAGCCATAAAGACACTAACTTCAGGCCCCCACTATTGAACATCATTAAGTTCCAACCTCTATAGATTGATCATAACTAGGTAATCACGGGGATTAGTTAAAACAAAAAATTAGTCTTAAACCATGTCCATATTAAAAATGGGTAAATCAAGGACTATTACCATGTAATTATTAATAAAATTTCACATCTAATGGACTTTAGAGGTAGTGTTTGGGTTTTATACATCAATAAAAATTTCACTCATGAGTTATAAAACCCATACAATTTTCATGTTTTTATTAATACCATCAATGGAATACACCATATGTGTATATGATAGTCTTATGTGAACATAATACCATGGTTATTTGGAAACTTTTTTTAATAATTATATATAAAATAATTTTTGATAGGATCATGCTATAAATGATCGATGCCGGAATGAGACTACTCCAAGAGCACATGTAACGATTATCATCTTTTTATCATATGAGTATATAGAGGTATCCATTGAATCATGTATAATTTCTATAATAATTCAGTAATTATTGAGTATAGGATGAACCATATCTTGAGAAGAATTTTAATTAAGGAGGACAACTCCTATTGATGAGACTGCTGAAGAATAGGGAGAACTGAGGCCACCCATATGACATTAAGGTGAGGTCTTGGGGTTGGATGAGCCTAATTGTCAGTGTATCCTTAGAAAGATAGTATAGTGTTATTAATAAACATTCAATAATGTTCTTTCTAAATCTATAATGACTTTGAGGAAATTACTATGCTAGACCATAAATATACTTAATGATGCAAGATTCCCTGAACCTAGAAAAACTAAGTGAATTTATACTGACACGTCTCCCTATGATGAATTTGGGGGATAGGGGGATCCAAACAATGAGATATACCCTATTGGAATTGGGTATTCCAAGGACACATTCAAAACCTCCCATAAAGAAATTATGGTTAATGTCACTGATTAGGAGGAGTTTATCTACTCTCTAGGACATACATGTGCCATGAGATACATGGTCAGTGTATTTCTAGATAGGAAGATTGTTGAGAGTTTTGATTGTTTTGAGTTTTTTAAAGAGGAAAATATGAAGTATTATAATAATGAGGACTCATAGGAAGGTGACACAAACTTATTGGAGGATTATAAGGATGGAAATATGACTCCACCTTTTGATGACATAGAGGAACATGCAATGAATGAGGTAATCAATGAACTCCCATGACTAATGTGATATCACATATTCAAATTGAATCAGATTATATTATTTTTATTCTCATATATAATCATGGAATAAGTGGATTATCTTGATAATCATATGAAGTTACCACAAAGGATTGATGGTGGATAACTCTTGGGTGGCAAGGAAGTGGATGTATAATAACCATTTGGGGATGTTGGTGAATGTCCATCCACTGATGAAGTGCATCATCCAATAAATCTTATAATAAAATTCTTATGGGGATTGATAGGTAAAATATAACTCTCTAATTTTCATTTATAATTATTCGATACTATGTATATAACCATTTTATTTCCCCATTATAGAGCCATTAAGTCAAATTGAAGAGTCCCCTATGGTGGTTGATGTTGGATCCAATGAATCTCAGGGATCAAGGATGGTATAACCCATCTCAATAACTTTGAACCTCAACAAACTGATTGGTGCATTTACTATGTAATGGGTTATATCTAGGATTTAGATCACTCTGACTGATTTTGATATCGCTACCCTCAATGCAGAAAGTAAGACTCCATCATGTAGCATTTCATCAAATTTACTATTTCTATAGAATGAGATTGAGACTTTATTTTATACAACATTGTATCCATTATATGTGTATCCTATATAAAAGGTGGATCATTGCTATGTTGGTGGTCCATATATAACCCATCAACAATTCTATAATGGAGTAGGTAGAGAAGACACTAGATGCATTAATAGGATATGATGGCGAGGCACGCGACATGTTAGTGTTGGGAAAAGATCTTGAGAAATAAACTACTCAAGAAGATCATATCCTGATTCTTATAGTTTTCCACCACTAATAAAGGAATAGGTAGTTAGAAATATGATCCTCTCACAAAAAATGGATCTCAAGCCATCAATTGTGGGGCCTAAAGCTGAGAAATCATCTACACTAATGCCAAAGTTCCGTTAGAATGGGTATTCATATTTAGATGATGGATAAATGAGGACAAATAGAAATGAAAAAAAACCATGTTATCCTATGGGGGAAAGGAAGACCATTCATATCCTCATCATTCATATATCACTAGGTGAAATGGAGGGTTTTATGGGGTGTATCCACCACTTATTGGTGAACCTGGGATCTAGTGGCGATTATAATCATTCACTCTACATGATGAACCATGTGTTTTTGGTTGAGAATAAATGTTTGGTTCCATGTCTATTCAACTCTATTAAAGCCTCATCTATTTCACTTGGTTTGGTATCTCTTCAGGAAGCTTAGAATGTGATTGGTGACTATTTTTTTAGGGGAACTAGCTATAATATTTGAATTAGACACTAGAGGAGGAGGCTATGAACTTATGAAATCATATTACTACAATTTAAGCCTCACTATACCAAATATCATCTTGAATAGGGAGATAAAAATCTTATAAGTATGTGTTGGATATGCGAGTGACTAAGGTACATCCATAAAAAGAGGAGGACATAGAGGCTTTGAATAGGTTACTGAAATCTACTAACTCCTCTAGGAATATTTTTGTCAAGATTAACCATGGTATGTATTAAGAATAACTATAGGTTAATTTCTAATAAAATGAAAGTATTTATTCTATGAATGACCCAACTATTTTTCTCTAAGTAATAAAAGCAATAAATTTTTAAAATAACTATTTTGAATTAATTTAATATCAATCATGTTAGTTAATAGTCAATAAAACCATAAAAGACAATGTGAATCATGTCTATTTTGAGAAATAAGAGACGAATAAATGATTATTCAGGTTGCATGATAATGTGAAACCCGAGTGGACATGTTGGGATCAGATTTTCACATCAACCAATATTTATAAACCATTTAAATTAGTTGAATCATATTATTTCTATTAAAAAAATTATTCTTCCTAAAAAAATTCATTGTGTCACAACATATTTAATGTTGGAATTATTCCCATGAAAAGGGATGTGTATAATATGCATGTCATGAAACTGAGAGACCAAATCAATAGTTAAAAAGTGAAATTTGGATGAGGATGCACATTGATTAAGTTTAAACAAATTTTTTTACTACCATATCATCAAGGATTCTTCATCTAGGATGTGTATTTAGGATGGGATGCAATATATGGGGCATTGAGCCTACATCATAGAGGATTACCTTCATAAATCCGTATCGTGGTTCCTTTGAGATGTGTAACAAAGATGGGAGGTGGTCTATGGGTTACTGTTCAATCACTATTATATATTACATTTATAAATGAAGTGGTGTATTGATCCAAAAATTGACATAATATTTTTTATGGGAGAGAAGGATTATCATGAAGAGTTTGATCACAAATAATTTTTTGTAATCAAAAATTTGAGAATATTTGTGATCCATACCAAACATATAGATTTTTGGAAGGATGGTGGGACAAGTGATAAATCCATCTCAAGAAGTGGCATGATAATGTGTTTCATTGAACTCTTGGGAGGAGATTAATCTGATCATAAAGGGTGATTGGTTTAAGGTCACCTTGGTTTCACCAATGGGGTTAATGATTTATGGTTACACAACTTAAACTGTAGGTAACCTAAAGTGTATAGTCATATAACATATATCAAAGGGTTTTAAGGTTTATTGTCATATATCTAGCATTATAAAGGGGATGTGTTTTATATTTACAATTCTTGGACCACCCTCATGGAGAAATTCATCATCATGATTCCTATTGTGTAGAGAGAAGATCTATGGAATAACATTATAAAATTATATTATATTAGGGTGATTGTTGATTTATGGTTCCATTTGATATATATAATACATGTTTCTTTACATATACCATGGTATGGGAATCAAATAACATATAGTTACCTTGGATAAATTTTATTTTGAAGATCTATTTTAGGAAAATAAGTGGAATAAAATTTATAGAAACCTTAGTGAGGAGAGGGTATGAATAAAAACATGAGGTTACACAATCATATTCTATTCACTTGGTCATGAATATAATCCATGTGGCTAAAACTGGGATAAAAAATCTAAGTGTCACTATATAGTACATAATGGGAAAATAAAGACACAAATAATTATGGGGAAGTGATTCCATAGGTGACCAACTTTAGAGGGGGGTGTTCTTTGGAAAATAGAAAATAATTAACAAGTTTTAACTCTTTCAACAAGGAATTTTTTGTATACTTTAACATTATATAACAAGGACATTGATTAATCAATTTAACATCATACAGTGAGGCTGAGGAGGGGTTACGGGTGTTGTTCAAGATTATATAGTTAGTTAAAAAGTTGTTTATTTTCATCTAATTCTATAACATATCAATCATGTTACTAAAAATTCCAAACAATAATCCTATTATAAATTTAGTCAAACTTAATATGAGAAATAGAGGGAAGTTTAAGGTAACTCATGTCACACATAAGTATCCAATTAGGATTAATGATAAATGATTAAAATGATTCATTGACCACTTATAATACCCTTAGAGATGGAGAAACTAGTTGGTTATGATCCTTGTGGAATTATTCCCTCCACAAACCTATAATTATGTATGGGGGAGGATCACTAAGAGGGTTAACATTTAACCTGAAAACTGGAAGATGGAGGTGAGTTTAATTATGACCTTAAATATTTGAATCATAGGTGGAGTGATAAATAAGATATGGATTACCACCAAGAATGTTTGAATAATGGATTTTACTTTTGTTCTATTCAAAATAGAAGAGGGAATTGGGGGTATTACAATTGGAGCATCTAAATATATAGATTCATCATGTTGTTTAAAAGAATGTTTCCTTTAGGATTTTCACCCTAGATGAGAGGTTTGATGAGGCTAAGGCATTGTGCCATCACTGTATCAGATTCTATTTTGATGTGGAGGATGTTTGGGGATTAAAACCATGTAATCCTATGGTTTAAATGAAAATGTAAGTATGATGATCAAGTATATTTTGAACACATTTAAGGATACATAGTTGTGCATTGTGCATTTTGATGGTGTGTACCAGTGATGGTGGAGATACATGTAGTCTAGTGTGGTTTCTATCCAAATGGGAGTACCAGATTCAAAAAAAAATATTGACTATTAAATTTTATTATGCATTTGGGTGACCAATATGATCCCTAAGTCATTATATTTTATGACTATATAGTTCTGATCATGAAGTTGAAGAAGTCTATATAAAAATATGGAATTGGTAAATAATAATATAAATTGGAATACTGACACCAATATAGAGAACATTAGGGAATAATTCATATATATTATGTTCATGAGGCTTATATAATGAGAGGGGAGCCAGATTTTAGGGTTATACAGTTTTGATTAAATATTTTTGGGGTTTATTTTCATATTGACTTGATGTAAGAAGTGCTAAATATTTTAGGTAATATCACTTAGACCATAAAGTAATATGAATTTATGATCATATATCTCTAACCAGGGTTTTTTTTGGATTAAGGTATTGGATCTAGGACTAGAGGTTTATTTTTACTAGGGTCATGAAACTAGGACCACAGCCTTGATGTTTAATGGTATATAGAAAAGATGATGACTAGATGGTTTAGTGTCATATGGCATAGATGAGTATGGACCACGAGGTCATTTTTAGGGAGATGAGTGAAAAAGGGAAAAACCAACATATATGGAAGTTTAATTCTATCATAGAAAAAAATGTTGAGTCCAAAATATTTTAGTGATGAATCTTGGATAGTGATTCCTATTTTAGGATTGTGGACTCATACAATCCCATTATAGATTAATGTAATCTCATTGTTTTGTGGGAAAATATATATCAGTTGGAGAACTTAATGTAAAGAAGATATGGGTGTTATAATGAATTTATTTATATGGATTTGACATGATATCCATGCATCAAGGTCTATCCCATGAGATAGGGACAAAAAGACACATAGTTCTTGACCCCTTTTACAAATGTGACACACACATATGGAAAGAGGAGAAATGAGATGAGCACCTAAGTGAGAGAAGGGGGACCCAAACCCGAGGTGAAAAGGTAGTAGTCTCATCATTAGGGAATATCCAAAGAAAAACTCATATAATAATCTCTCTAAAATGTATGAGATTTTTAAATTGGGTATTTTTTAAGTGTTAGGTAATTAAATTTGTCTTGATATGAGTTAAAAGGTAAGTTGGACTGACTATATGGAATGAGGATTAAACTTGTAAGATGACCTCAAATAATTAATTATGAAATGATTACTTATCTCTTGGATAAGAAATTAAGACACACATTGTTCTAGGGGAAGTGCGGTAAGTGAGGAGCCCCAAAATATGTGTGGTTCACTCTTATATAGGGACTAAAACATCACAAAGTATTAGGTTATATGATAGGGATAGTTTTAAAAATACTTACATTGTGAGGCCAACACATTGATTTTTTTGTATAACATCATATGGTGAGGATGAGAACTGTGCAATTTAATTTCATACAATAAGGATTTTAGAAATAAATTTTAACATCATAAGGTGTTCATTTTTGGAATTACCTTATCATTAATGTCTATGTTTCTTGATAATTCTAGAGAAATGATAAATTTTATCCTCTAAGATAATGTGAGTTTTTTATTGTTATAAAAAAGGTAAATGAAAGATTACTCAAGTCATATGATAATTCCACATAGTGATATAAGTGTCAGGATCATAATGTTGTGTCAATGTCCTAAAATGTCCTTGTATATGGGGTCAATTATTGGGTAAGATCCATGATACCGGTTCACCCTAAAAAATTAAAACACACACTAAACAATTAAACAAAATGTGTTAAGTCACCACACAAGAAAAGAAGAATGTGGGAAGGGTTAATCCTGACTTCCGAGCCTAAATTATAAAGGTGGTGATGAATAGGTTGATTATTACTACCAGACACATCTGAAGAGAATATTTCAATGCCATATCCTCAAGAATGTAGGAAAAAAACATAATAGTCAATCATTAGGAACATCTAAAGTGTGAGATACATTATTTTACATCCATTTAATATTCCATCATAATGTGTACATTGGATGCGGGGTGGGTTGTAACCAGGGCTTTTTCAATCACCATATGTGAGTTTTTTGGAAATAGTTGTTTAATAAAGAAATTAAAATTCTAGAGACATAACTAGTAGAGGTGATTGAAAGGATTATTCACAAGGGGAGGTCTATGATCCATGGGGATACATAATCATGCATTAGGAATATAGATATAGTGGACCAGGTTCGACGGACTACCAAACCCATGAGAGGAAATGGATATTTTTCATCATTCCTTTAGGGAAATTGGGATGGTATTTGAGGATATAGAGTATATATTCATCATGAATTGAAAAAAAATATGAGGTGGTATATATGAATGCAGGGAATTGAACACATGGCATGAACTGAGGACCCATTCCATTATAGATAACTACTAGGAAAATTATTCCATGATTAAGGTAATATAATATAGACTATAGAGAAACATGAGAATGTGTACATTGTATTAGGAATAATAAAACATATGTGAAATTGAATTCCCAATGATAGTATAGATGACTGCCAACATGCATGAACATCAGATAAGGTTATGATTCATAGGCCATGATAGATCTAGAGTTTAAGGGAATACATCCTAGACTATCTCCTTATGAGTGTTAAACCATTTTTATGCCGCGAGTGAAATGGAACCCAGATTATGGGGTGATGATTAAAAGTATTATGTGGAGGAAATGAGAGAATTGTTACTAAACCTGAGATTAGGGATCTAGAATCAATATATATCCCATCAAGTGGGAATAAATCCACATTTAATTATTAGAATATGGTATAGTAGATGGAAAATAATAGAGTATAATGTGGACTCCACATGGGTGGTTAATCACATATAGTTATATATTTCATGTGTAGTATAAAAATAATTTATTTTTTTAGTTTATGGTTATGCATCTTGGATTAAGGCTAGTGTAGTTTAACATAATGACACAAGGATATTGATAACATAGTTTAATGTCATATGATGCATAAAATATAGTATTTATAATACGTTATGTTATTTGGGAACTTTGTTCCATTCAGTTTAGGGGTATGCGATGAATTCCATTTATATTGAATTTAATATCTTGTGAAATAATATTGGGTGCTATGTAAATTAATATCTTAGTGAAATGATAAAATTATATGAAGTATTAGAAACGTTATTGGGACTAATGCAATGTGAAGTACTTCTTTAGGAACCTCACATTGTATGGAGGCATGATTTTCACCTCATATATACTAGTCAAATACAACAAACCATTATACTAAACCATTTAAATAGAAAAACAACATTACCTTTTGTGTTCCTCCTTCAGTGGTTTTCTTCTAGGTATCATAGTTTTTCAAAATGCTAGAACCAAATCACATTGAATAAAAAACTGAAGGTGAGACCTTTCATTAAATTCATGGGAAACATGATTCTTTTTATATTTTATATTATGCTACCCATCGAGCCTATTTTCATCAAGGGATTAAAACTTAGGTAGATAGAATTCAAACATTTTATCTTGTATGATCTTGACATAGGATACTTTTCAGAGTGATGGTAGCTCGATATGAATATAAGGAATTGCCTTTATTCAATATACTAAAGTGTAAAAAGTCTCATCAATAAAAATATGAGTTAGTTTTTTATATCCCCACAAGGCATTGAATATATTTTCCAACCTTCTATTATTTTTTTGATCCAGAATCATCTGAAGAATATTATAGGTTTTTTTTGAAATCCTCAATCTATCTATTTGTTTTCATATGATAGAGAGAAATATTAATGGATCAAATTTCATAGATGGAATACAACTACATCAACTCATAATATTTTTAGTTGGTACCAATATCAATTATAATATTATGCAGGATTCCAAACTAATTGTTGATATGTAATTTTATAAACTCAATCATAAACCCAGTCCAAAATTCCATAAGTGGAATGAATTTAGCTCACTTTGGTCAGAAATAATGAGTAGTAGTGAAAAACCTGAACTATCCAGTTATCATTAGTGGGTAAAAATCCAAGATGTTAATTTCTAATATGTTGAATGATAAAGTGTACTTGGTTGTATGGAATAACTCTAGAGGATTATGAAAGAACTTGGTGTGAACTTGGCATGCATGACACTTGTTGGTGAATTCCATACAATCATGAACCATGGTGAGAAAGAAGTATCCTAGTGTTTAGATAGAGTGGGAGAGATTCAGTCCAAAATTATGAGCTCCACATGTCTAATACTCAACCTCTTTAACGAGTTCAGTTATATCCTTACCATGGATGAAACAACAAAGAGTTAAATCAAAAATACACTTGTAGAGGAATTTCATAGATTTAGGTCCATAAGAGAGGATCAAATTTTCTTCCCCTCATTAGATCTTATCCCAATTTACCTCTCTTACTAGAAGTGACCCATATCGGGGATACCCAATCATTTGAGTCATGAAATAAGATTCCTCTTTTAACAAAGGGTCATTTTAGATCCCTACATTTGGAAGAGCTGGTGATGATTTGATTATGATCTTGGCCTTTCTAAATAGAAGTGACAAAGGAAATAAAATTACAATCTACCAAGGGGATGTCCATGTTATCCAAGCTTATATTGGTGAGGGGAACAATCATGTTTAATAGATAAAAAACCAAATCATTATGACATATCCTGACATGAGAAAACTTTGGATCAAAGGGAAACCTAACCATTAACTTTCCGGTTCCCTTGAGAAATGGAATGAACTCATATTTCTTGATACTGTAGTCACCATTGATTTTCATGATGACATTCCCCTTCACATAAATCCATGGAACCGTGATTTAAAGATCCATACTATGACTAAAAATGAATGATTAATAATTATCCTCATTTTTAGTTTATCCCTATAATGAGGGATTGTTTCCAAAATGAGGAATATTGAGGTTTTAATAAAGAAAAATCAAATGAAATCCCCATTGAACTTAGTTTTATTCATTATTATCTATGTTGAGAATCAAGAGGAACAATAATGTCTATATCCTAGAATGGTGTTATGTAATTGATGTAGAAAATGGTATCATTAGGTAACTCAATATCCAAGGGTAATTCATTAGGTGTTAGGTTCATGGTATAAAAATATAGTATTTATAGTCCCTTGACTACATTATGAGGAGTCAAACTGATATTGAATTACTAAAGGAACCCTCACCACAACACCAGTGATCTATTTAGCATGGGAAATTTAAAGATATACATCAACATGTCAATGAGGTATATTAGTTAAACATCATTATATTGAAAATAATGGAGAAATTTTTTGACTGAAATGACCAAGGTAGGAAATTAATTATTGATAAGTGAATATTTAGACTCATTATTAAGCATTATGCAACTAAATTAATATATATTTTCTCTTTTCTTTCATATTTTTTAATCCAATTAGACACTAAGGGATCTCATATAGGAATTAACAAAAAGTATAAAATGATTCCCCAAGACCAAAAATATTTTATTTAGGGGGAATAATAAAAATGGAATGATTTACTCAAATGTTCATTGGCATTCTTCATCCCACTGGTAGGTTATGATTTTCCTCATAAAACTGGTGAAGGAAATAGAAATTCCTTCAAGGTTGAAGAATATAAAATTTATGTCATCTATGCACCATTGAAAAATTTTTATATGATTTTGATTACATGGAGGTAGATTTTAATAATGAATTTAATAATATTTGGGTCTATTTTTTTTGAATTTTTATCAAAAAAAAAATCCTTGGAATTTATATAAGGTCCCCTAATTAGAAACTTCGATGGGTTCATCTCAAGTCAATTAGCATAGAGCATGATGATCAATATATCAAGATATTTGAAACTATAATAACATTGAAAGTATTATACCACTATTTAATTTTCATAGCACTCTCCAACATTCTAAGGAGAGGATTGATGATATTATACATAACTTATTGGTAGGTTCTTATAGTTTTCCTTAATCTGAAGGAATCACCCAATAGTAATATATTCCCTTAGGTTCCCTAAACACACTTAGCTCTACATAATTAGGATCCATGAATATTTGATTGTATATGGAGCTACCTTCCATAAATAAGAGTTCTAAGAAATAGATCATTTTTTGATGAGTAACTCTATGACCGTGACATTGATATCTTCCATTGGGTAGTGGCAACTGAGTTTTTAAAATTTAATATTGAATAAAATCATTCAATTATTCTTCTTTATTAAGAAAATGATAGAAATCAATTGGGGGAACTAAAAATCCTTGAAGAATATGTAAATAATAAAATTTTCAACTTTGTCAACAAGCATGGAACCATTTAAAGGTTTCATATTTTTGGGTGCCTATATTTATCCATATTATAAAATAGATAGACATAGATGGTTAATAGTTATCTAGGTATCAAGACCAATAATATCTTTATACTTATATAATAATATGTTATAGTTTTTCTTCATGAATGAAACATATAACTTTTTCCTATTAAGAAACTTGAAAACACTAATAAATTTTAGCCTAAAATATTCTTCGATAATGAGTTTAAACTCGATTAGCTCATTAATGATAGTGGAATCTCCTTATTTAAATAGAAAATGAGTTTTAACCATATTCTCCTCACAAGAATCATGAGGAATAGATAGGGAAATATATCCTTGAGAACCAACATCTATGAGGTCCCATCATCTTATTATACAGGGGAAGAATATTTTGAATCAAATTATTTTCTTTATAGTTTTGTAGAATCCTTACTGAAAGTGTCCATGAAACCTATCTCATATGCTCTATACAGCACAATCTACTTGGTATTTCAAAACAAAATAGCCTATCAGAATACCAATTTATCAATTCTTCTCTTTAGTATAAATATTTTTACTGATATTTTTCAATAATAGGTATGACTCGAGAATATTAAATGTGATGCAAATTTACTCAATTAAGATGCACCTATCCCTTGTATGTGAAGTGGTTAACCTAATTTCACTTCTTTTTTCTACTATGATGATGCGTTGTGTGTGTCCAAGAGTTATTCCTTTGAGATAATGGATGACTAATAGAAAAATTCTTTGCATGTCTTCCTAGGGATCCTCTAAGATGGATGTTAGTTCAATGGGATTGTTGAAATAATTTTATACTTTATCCTATGTATTATTTCCATCTCTCTTGTAATGACCATTTTTGAGGTATCGTATTTTGAACTAATTAATATTAGTTGCATCATCATGGAGAATATATACTTGAAATTTATGGGAGTAAATGAGGAACTTGTGATTTCTTGTAGGATAAGACAAGTCTCACCTGGAAAGGCATTGAAAGTAGTTTTATTAAAGAGAACCACTAATTCGGTATTGGATACCAAATTTCTAAATTTGGCCTTCAACTGGATATTATTGAGCAACATCATTACACTATTTTAATAAACTTTAATCATCAGGTTAGATTTGGATAAATCAGTGCATGTGGACTGAATCCTATATAGTGTTCAGTTCTAGAAGAGATTGATCTTAGAGAAAATATTCACCAAACACTGGTGGAAATCATGGTCATTGAGATTTTAGCAGATGTATAGGGGGTGTATGGTTCCCTATATGATTATTTCCTAACCTTACATAGAGAAGGATATGACAAACAATAAGACCTCATGTTTTATTTCCTCTATGTGGGGGAATTAAAAAACATCAAATTTGGTATAAAACTTCATTGGTCTCTTCAAGGCCTAGAGATGGTCCTTATGAGGCAACATTGAGAGGAAGAACATGCCATAAATAGAGAGTTAAACCAAAATGTTTGTGAGGTGCTAAAACACATCGTATTTCCGTTCAACAAGTATAATTTTTCTCCCAAGGTTCCTCTTTCTAACATGAAGTGTAGAGGTCATAACTTCCCAATACATGGGGATCCTAACAGGTATCTAATGAATCCTAATATCAATTATATGACTATTTTTGAGACAAATTATCATTCAATTGATTAGGATATAGAGCCACACTAGGGGATTATTTCATGGAAGGCTTCTCTTTTTGGGAATTAATCTATGATTGAAATCTAGTCATGGTGGTTTAGAAAAAAAAATTAGGGATATCACATTGGGATTTATGAAAACCCAGAGAAGCATTTCACTTTTCTTTATAACTATAGTGATAATATCTAGGAGGATATTTATAGTAGGATTCACATTTGAGTTTTATATTTTCTTCCAATAATATGATTAAATTGACATAGGAATATTGTTATTCATTATTACAATATTATTCTAGAGTCTTACAGGTCATGGAACATCCCCTAATACTAGGGGAATGATGTTTTTAGGACTACACACTAGATTTGGTAAAAGTAGGACTTCTTGGTTTTCCTTAAAAATTTGGCACCATCGACTTCTAGAATTAGAGGTATCTGAAGATTTTCCATTATCATAGAAGATATGTTGACTGAGGACGATTATTTCTAATTCAATCATGAAAAAATGATCCCATGGTCTCAAGCATTCAAATTTTGGCATAGAAAATTTTCAATCATCTATGATCATGGTTAGAGAGTTTATGAGAATCCATATAATAAATTTTATATCCAAGAATGGTGTAATAACATTTTAAATGTGTTTGAGGATATCCTGGTCCCAATATGCTGAGATATAAAATGCCTTGAATCCAGGAAATCAAGGAAATACACTATTGAGAGGTGTGTTAGAGTAATCTATGGCAGGGAAAACATTTGGGATATATCTTCAACTAAGCCACTTATGGCTTCTTGATATATAGATGTTAGAGAATGTTCTTATCCATCAAATATATAAATATATTGGGGAATTTATCTATAATGACCCAAACATTTATCAATGGAATTTCACTTCTTATAATTATTTCATAAAAAAAATACATCACATAGAGATCCTAATAAAAATATCACTCTCATAAATGAATAATGAAATAAGTGATATTTATTGAAATTAAGGATCCTATGCCGATGGAACTGTAACCCAACCATTGGAATAGTAACATGACCATTAAGAATAGTAATATGGTCAATAGAATAGTAACCTCACCTATGAATGTATAAATAAAATTTAGGAATCTTATAAATGAAAATATGATATAAATATATCACAGTAGAAGTAAATAAATGTTTTAAAAATGATAAATTAAGTGATGATATTTTTGTGAAATGTAAATGACTATTTACAATTTGATAATAAATATAATGATTTTAAAAAACTTATTTTAATAAAATATATCCATACATTAATATTTTGTTGTATTATAATTATAATATAATTTTATGAGACCTTAATTAATTTTACAAAGTGTCATAAAATCAGTTATAATATTAAAATCAGTATTTTTTGAATAAATAAAAATTTTAATTAAAAAAATTATCATATTTAGAAAATTATTTTCATAAAATAGAGTCCATTTTTGATTATACATGTTAAAAAATAGTTAGGTTGATTTTTTGGGATTTTTCTAAAATAGTTGAATTTTTGGTGAATAGTGAAATATGATAATTTACGATATAAGATAAATACATGGATTTTTGAGTCACTATTATTGTATGGATGATGTAAGAACCATTATATAGAACTATCATTGTCTATTTACTATGTATAGTCAGGGTAATCCACACTATTGACATTCTTGATCCAAAATAATAAACTAATGAATAAAATAATTAAAAAACTCCCCTCTCCTCCCCTATAAATACCAGCCCTCACCATCTCTTCTCCTCAAAAATTATAATCCATGTATCTTGTATAAATTATATCAAATTCCCTCCAAACCTCTTAACCATGTCCATGGGATTCTAGTCTCAAAAAAATACCAAACCCAAGTTCCTTAAGGAGGTTCTCAAGGAGACATCATTCAAGAGGTAAAATCCTCAATCCCTCTCTTTTAATTTATTTAATTTTCTTATCCCCTCCTTACCTATCCTATAAAAAGTGGAATGATAACTCAATTATATTATATATAATGTAATTTTATTTTTTTAATGGAATATACATCAAAAAATTTATTCTCTTATCCTTTTTTTCTAAAAATGAAAACATCGCCTGTGACATGTCGATTCACCGCCTTCACGGATGATGAGTTTTCATTTTCCATTAATGTTTTCAAGGTTTGTCCTAAAAACATTATTATAGTTAAATAAGATTTTAATATACACATTATAAGTTATATCATGTTCTATTACCAATATATAAACATAATATTAAATAAAATGATACAAGTTCATGATGGTTGTAAAAACTGCCAAAATAAATTAAAACATTTTAATCAATGTTTTAACTAATGAATCATCCTAATACCATATAACCAAATGATATATGAGACAAATTAAACTTATTTAATTTAATTAATAATAAATAATTTCACTTTTGGATAATTCATTCCCATTTTACAAGAACTACCATATTTATACTCAAGGAAACCGACCATAAACCATGAAACAAACACTCTCAGACCAAAAAAATTAAACACTATAACTCATAGAAATGAAAGAAAACCAACTTAGTAAAATTATAATAAATAAAATAAATGTAAAATAGGTCCTGGATTAAGTTTAATTATTCAGTATAGTATGTTCAAGTGAATAATGTATCCATACATAAGGTGAGAGGATTCTCGAACCCAACTCCCTTTCTTTAGGTTATTCCTCTTTCATTCCAAATTTCAGAATGAATATTCTTTTAATATTCTTGATTTTTTTTTTGTAATTTCATTTTTCTCAGGGATATAAATATTTATAATATTATTTTATTACATATAAAAATATTTTCTATATGAACTATTCTTTCCAAAACACATCTTGAATCTTCTTGAGTTATTTCTTCTTTGCTCAAAAAATGATAATTCTTATACCAAATATGTTCTTTTCCATTTTCCATTTGGGAACACCATGTTTATTAATGAATCATGCTTTATGAAATCATTATGAACCCCATTAAATTACATGTGTTATGTCATGAATTTTATTGATATACATTATATGTGTCATGCATGATTATTTAAATTTTATGATGCGATAGGTGAGATTGGAATTATTTAGCCCTCCAATGCATTGGGTAATGTGATGTATCTCATGAGATAAAGTGTATTATTCATGAACATGATGATATATTTGTTCAAAATGATGATGTTATGATTATGGACATATGGTATGTGTGAACATGATGCTAGCTTTGTTCACAACTATGTGTGGTATTTGACCACTAAGACATGATGTTTCATTTTTATGAATTTCCACATTCCATATATTTATCCAATGTTTCAATCATGATGTTAATGATGATACTATTATTATGTTATGATGATTATTATTATGATCACTCATTATTTAATGATTCATTACCCTTTTTCATCCTCTTACTGGGATTTTAGCTCTCCCCTTCTCTTTTATGTATATCCTCAGGTGACTACATGTTCTAAGGAGAATGTGAGATTTAACAAGATAAAGAATAATATTTTAAATAAATGTTTTTGTTTTGTTATTATGAAATTTATGAATGTGCCTAATATTCTCAAGACACTAAACCTTTTTATTTTAATTTAGTAATGCTATTATGTTGTTTATCTTTAAAATGATGTAATAGTTATATAAGAAAGGTAGGGTCTCTATAGTTGGTATCAAAGCATAGTTTAGTTAATTTGGGATTTAGGATTAGAGAAAATTAGTGAAAACCCTTAGTATAAGACTAAGTATATGTAATAATCCAAGAATATTTGATAAACATAGGGATACGATAATATATCCCTTCAGAATTAATTACACAAAATAATAAATTATTTATTCATGATTTTTTACTTATGTTTTGTTTAAACCTATTCTATTTTATAAAATAGTGAGATCCAGGAGAAACCAGGCCAATAACTCATGTGAAGGATAATAAAAGGATTTTCAGAATGAAATACCCAATACCTTAGGTGGTGGTGTTAAAAACTTCATGGATATGCTTAACCAGTTGTATCATTCTATGAACAATAAACTAAACAAAGTGAAATATCCACCTTCACTTAATAGGGAGCAACTGGATATAGAATATTTTATATAGCAATGACCACTGATATTTAGAGGATCTTCTGATCCACTTGTTATGGAATAGTGGGTTAACTCAATAGATAAAATCTATTATGTGTTCCACTGTTCCAAGAAGGAGAAGGTAACTCTAGTCATCTATCATTTAGATGGAAATTCCGATCAATGGTGGTCATTGATTAAGAAAAACAAGCTGAGGGTTGAAAGAGAATAGATGGAGTGGGAATACATTAAGAAAATATTTCTTAATAAGTATTTCCCTTGAACTATTCAGACAAATATGGAGAGAGAATTCTTAGAGCTAAAGAAAAAGGAAGGTGAATCTATCCTGGCTTATGAAGAGAACTTCACAAGGATTGAAAGGTATGCCTTGAGTTTTGTTATCAATAATTATAGAAAAATAGATAGATTCTTTAGTGTTTTAAATCCACACATTAGAATATGTATAGCTATCCAAGACTTTGGTAGTTATGAAAAAAATGGTTTGATATGATCTCAAAGTAGAAATCGAGTCTGGTGAATAGTCCCATGGTTATGGAGATAAGAAGAGAAGAATTTATTCTCAAGTTAGTGGATTAAATGAAAAAGTAGGAAAGAGGATCCAACCACCCACATGTCAAAAAATGTAGGAAATGGATTATGATAATTTCCACAAAGGGATGGGGAAATGATTCAAGTGTGGGATAGAAGGCCATCAAGATCATGAATATCAAATAGACGTGAAGAAGCCGACCAAGATGATGGAAGAAAGGAGAGCACCACCTATGGTTCAATAATTCAACTATAGGGAGCAAGGGCACTATACAAGACAGTGCACTAAACCTTGACTCCTTGAGAATAATATGTGTCAAAAACCACTAAATCTGAAGGACAAAGGAAAATCTTATGAAACACTACTGTTGAAGTGGATAAATTAAAAAAATCCGTACAAGGTACACTTCCTATCCACTCAATTATAGAAAAAGTCTTATTTGATTTTTATTCTATGCATTCATTTATATCTTGAAAGTTTTCTATAACTATTGAATATAATCCCCAATACCTTTATGTAAAAATATATATAAAAAGACTTAGTAGTGAGATCATTGCAACCCAAGTATTGGACTCTTCTCTTGTTAGTATACGTGGGAAGATTATTCAAGGTAATATCATGATACTTCCCTTGGTGGAATTAAATGCTATACTAGGAATATATTAGATCTAATTATATAGACCATACCTCAACTATAAGGAAAAGTAATTATCATTTCATTTTCTAAACCATCCCATGCTCCTCTACAAACTCAAGGAAGACCACGATTCTCCTTTGGAAAATCCATCAATGGTGTTGGTGTTGATTCTATGTGAATAATCACACTTCGATCAAATGGTTGACTCAAAGGAATGTATCAACCTAGAGGAAATTCCCATTGGAAGGGAATACAATGATGTATTTCCTAAAGAGTTACCCGAACTTTCCCTAGATCATGAGGTAGAGTTCTCAATAAAACTCATACCCGAAGCTAATTATATATCAAAATTCCCCTATAGGATGGACTCAATCGAACTAGACAAGTTAAAGAAGTAGCTGAAAGAGAATTTGAAAAAATGGTTTATATTACCTAGTGCATCACCTTGGGGTGTGCTGATGCTATTTATAAAAAAAGGATGGATCAATGTGACTGTGTGTCGATTACCGTGATCCCAATAAGGTTACCATAATGAAAAAGTATCATCTTCCAAGGATTGATGACTTTTTTGATCAAATATGAGGATCTCAATACTTTTAAGATGCAAATCTTCATCTGGGATATCATTAACTAAAGGTGAAGAAGGAATATATTCCAAATACTACTTTCTATACAAGGTATGGGCACTATGAGTTTCTAGTGATTCCATTTGGACTTACTAATTCCCCCGAAATATTCATGGATTTTATGAATAGAGTCTTTAGACACTACTTTGAAAAATTTGTGGTAGTGTTTATGAATAATATTATCATATACTCCAAGAGAATGGAGGAACATGAAGAACATATAATGATTGTGTAGACGAAATTAAGGAAGGAAAAATTGTATGATGCAACAATTCACATTCTTGGGACACATGATCACAAGTGAGGGACTTTCTATAGATCCTTTAAAAACAAAGGAAATTTAGGAATGAACCAGACCCACTAGTGTCATTAAAATCCATATATTACTTGGATTAGAAGAGAACTAATGATGTTTTGTGAGAATTTTTTCATGATTGTCTAGCCCACTAACTAAGTTAACAAGGAAAGGGGTAAAGTATTTATGGACGGAATAATTTGAGGAAGGATTCAAGAAGCTAAATAATAGGCTAATAACTGCACCTACACTCACAATACCAACAAATGGATAAGATTTTGTGATATACAGTGAAGATTTAAAGAAAGGATTGGGTTATTTACTCATGCTGAATGATAAATTGATAACCGAATCCTCACAATAGTTGAAGATCCATGAGTAGAACTACCCAACACATGATATGGAGCTAGAAGCAAAAATTGTTTCCTTGAAAATCTCACAGCACTACCCCTTTGATGAGAAGTGTGAAATATATATTGGTCAAAATATTATAAATTATATATTCACATATAAGGAACTCAACATGAATCAAATAAATGGTTATATATAACAATGGATTATGTTTTTTCTATTAATTACCATCCAAGAAAGATGAAAAAGGTATCCAGTTATCTTAATAGAGAAGAAACTGCTAACCTATCTATGTTGAAGTTTGAGAAAGTCCTTATTTTCATGGATATGAAAAGGATGGATTTGGAAATCATAATGGTATGGAATAAATCCTACCTTTCCAAAATGAATACCGAACCATCTATTCAATATAATATCAAGGAGGGACAAAGGGATGATATGGAGTTTCAAAAGAAGGTGAATGTAGTAAATGAAGGAAAGATACATGAGTTCCACATCAATTATGATGGAGAGATTCATTTTGGAATGAGGTTGTTTGTTCCTTAATCAACTGAGATAAATAAGGATCTATTGGATAATGCACATATCTCACCTTTCTACATCTATAGTGTAAGTACTAAGATGTATCGTGATATTCAAGAACAATTTTGGTGGGTTACCATAAATAAGAAGATTGTAGAGTATATCTCAATGTTCTCGATATGTTAGAAAGTTAAAGTAGAATGAAAAAGTATGATGGGATGATGCAACCATTACCAATATCCATGTGGAAATGGGAGAATGTCACTATGAAATTTTTCAATGGTTTCTTGAAGACATACAAAGGAAACAATGCGATATGTTTTGTGATGGATCGACTCACCAAGATTGACCACTTTATCACTATTTGGGACGATTTATAACTTGAACAAATTTCTAAGATATAAGTGAAGGAAGTGGTGAGGATACATGGGGACCACTTTTGATCATATAAAATCATGATCCAAGGTTTACATATAAATTTTGGAGAAGTCTTCAATATGATATGAGCACTGAATTGAATTTTATCATGGCGTAGAACCCCCAAACCGATGCCAATATGAAGGGACTACTCATACACTCAAGGAAATTCTAAGAGATTGATCAATTTAATTTAAATGAGAATGGGATCATCATCTCCCATTAGTTGAGTTCTCATACAACAACAACTTCTACTCGAGTATTCAAATAGCTCTATATGAATCTCTGTATGGAAAGTGATGTATAAATCCCATATATTGGGATGAAGTTAGTGAATGAAATCTACTTGGACCTAAACAGGTGAAAGAGATTACCAAGAATGTTCAAGACATCTAACTACACATAAAATCTACTCGGAGTCGGCAAAAGAGCTATGCTGACAACTATAGAATTGATTTGGAGTTTGAAGTTGGAGAAAATGTTTTCCTTCAAATATCACCATGGAATAAAGTCATTTGGTTTAGAAAGAAAGAAAATATTATCCTAATGTACATTGGCCCCATTGAGATCCTTGATCGCATAGGAGCAGTGTCCTATCAGCTTTAACTTCCACCAAGTATGGATCAAGTTCAGGATATGTTTCACATATCACTCATAGGGAAGTATATACCTGACCTCTCACATGTACTGAATCCATAAGTGGTATAAATGGAGAATGATCTCTTGTATGAAGATAAATAGGTAAAGATATTAGAATAAAGAGAAAAAATCCCACACAACAAGAAAAATCACCAGGTAAAAGTGTTATAGAGGAATTATAAGTATGAAGAGGAAACAAGTGAATTAGAGGAAGAAATTAAGGAGAAGTACCATCACATGTTTTTACCTTAGAATGTAAAACAAAATTTCTATGGTAAAATTTCAAAAGGTGGGAAGAATGTAATGAACCAAACTTTAATCAATGGAATTTAACTTCTTAAAATTATTTCATAAAACACATAAATCACACAGATATCCTAATAAAAACATCATTCTCATAAATGAAGAATGAAATAAGTGATATTTATAGAAATTGAGGAACCTATACTGATGAAATAGTAACATGATTGTTGGAATAATAACATGACCATTAGGAAAAGTAATCCAACCAATATAATAGTAAAATCACTTAGAAAAGTATAAATAAAATTTAGGAATCTTATAAATGAAAATATGATAAAAATATATCATTTTATAAGTAATAAATGTTTTAAAAATGATAAATTAAGTGCTGGTATTTTTGTGAAACGTAAATGTTTATTTAAAATATTATAATTAATGTAATGATTTAAAAGAAAATTTATTTTCATAAAATATATTTATAAATTAATATTTTGTTTTATTATAATTATATGATAATTTTATGAGTCCTTAATTAATTTTACAAAGTGTCATAAATTAAGTTATAATATTAAAATTGTTATTTTTCGAATAAATGATAATTTTAATAAAAAATAAAAAATATCATATTTATAAAATTATTTTCATAAAATGGAGTCCAATTTTATATTTTAAATGTTAAAAAATGGGTATGATGAATTTTTGGGAATTTTATAAAATAGTTGAAATTTTGGTGAATAGTGAAATACAATAATTTATGATATAAGCTAAAAACCTGAATTTTTGAGTCATTGTTGATGTATGGATGATGTAAGAAAAATTATATCCAAATATACTTCTTCCTTTACTATATTTAGTCATGTTAATGAATAATATTGATATTCTTGAGCCAAAATAATAAACTAATGAATAAAATAATCAAAAAACACTCCGCTCCTCCCCTATAAATACCACCCCTCACCACCACTTCTCCTAAAAAATTATAAAACTTTTATCTTGTATAAATTATACCCAATTACCTCCAAAATACTCTTCCCCACACCCAAGGGCTACTGGTATTAACAAAAGAGCAAATCCAAGTTCCTTAAGAAGGTTCTCAAGGAGACAACATTCAAGAGGTAAAATCCTCAATCTCTCTCTTTTAATTTCTTTTCTTTTCTTATCCTATACTTACCTCCCATGTAAAAAATGGAATAATAAATATTGTATATTATATATACTATAATTTTTTTTATGTTAATGTAATATTCATCATCATATCTATTCTCTTATCCTTTTATTCTAAAAATGAAAACATCGCCCGTGACGTGTCGATTCACCACCTTCGTGGATGATGATTTTTTATTTTCTATTACCACCTTAAAGGATGTTCATAAAACCATTATTATGGTTAAATAATATTTTAATAAACATATTATAAGTTATATAATGTTATGAAACCAATATATAAACAAAATATTATATTAAATGATACAAGTTTGTGATAGTTGTAAAAACTGCCAAAATAAATTAAAACATTTTCATCGACGTTTTATCGAATTAATAATCCTCATAAAATATAAAAAAATTATATATGAGGACATTTAAACTTATATAAGTTAATAAATACTAAATAATTTCACTTTTGTATAATTTATTCCCATTTTATAAGAACTCCCATATTTATACTCAAGTGAGCCGACCATAAACCATGAAACAAACACCGTCAGAATGACAAAATCAAACACTGTAACTCTTATAAATGGCCATAAATGAGCTTAATAAAATTATAATAAATAAAAAAGAATAAAATGTTCTAGATTTAGTTTTATTATTTAGGATATTAAGTGAAAGTGTAGAACACATCCATACATAAGGTAATGGGATTCTCAAACCCAACTCCCTTTCTTTGGGTTATTCCTCTTTAATGCCAAATTTCAGTATGGATATTATTTTAATATTACACAAATATAATTAAACTATTATTTAATTTTTTTTGGATAAAAATGTTTCCAATTTTATTTTATGACAAATACAAATATTTTCCAAAGTAAGTCTTCTTTCCAAAACACATTTTGACTCCTCTGGAGTTATTTATTCTTTGCTAAAAAATGATTATTCTTATACCAAATATATTATTTCCCCTTTTACATTTGTGAACAAAATGTTTATTCATGTATCATGATTGATGAAATACTTATTAAACCCATTCATTTACATGAGTTAAGTCATGAATTTTATTGATATAAGTTTTATGTGGCATGCATGATTATGTAAATGTTATGATATGACGGGTGGGCCCAGAATTATATATCCCTCCAATGCGTTGGGTTATGTGATATATCTCATGAGATAATATGTATTATGTGTGAAAATGATGCTATATTTTTTCACAATGATTATGTTATGACTATGCACACATGTTATGCGTGAACATGATTCTATCTTTTTCACAACTATGTGTGATATTTGACCACTAAGACATGATGTTTAATTTTTATGCATTGTCACATTCAATTACTTTATCCAATGTTTCCCTCATGATGTTAATGATGATCCTATTCTTATGATATGATTATGATGATTATGATCACTCTTGATTTATTGATTCATGCCCCTTATTCATCCTCTTACAAGGCTTTTAGCTCACCCCTTCCCTTTGATGTATATCCTCAGGTGACTACATGTACTAAGAAGAATAGAAGCCTTAACGGGATAAAGAAGAAGATTTTAAAAAAAAAATTATGTTTTATTATTGTTAAAGTTATGTATGCACCTAACTCTCCCAAGACACTAAACCTTTGGATCCTATTTTTGTTATGATATTATGTTTTTTATCTTTAAAATGATGTAATAATTATGTAAGAAAAGTAGGATCACTATATTATCATACTAGAAGAAGAAGACCATGTTATTTATATTTGTGAAGGCTCTATATTCTTGTTCCTAATAGGGAGATGAGGATAATTATCAACACAATCCTATGCATTATGGGTCTTGTTTTATGGGTACACATGGTGATAAATTAGGCAATGTTTTAGATCTAGTATTACAATATCCATTTTTTTACCATTACAGAGTTTTTTATAGGCATATGAGGATGCAGGGAAGGAATTTTATTTGTCTATTTTACATCCACCTCTAGGCGCTGAGATATCTATGTGAAATCATGGAATCCACCTTAGAAATTAAGAGAGTTGATAATCATGAACAACTCATCACGAACCTCCTCTATACACATCAAAAATATATTATATAGGGTATGGTAAGTGTCTCGAGAGAATATAAGGTCCTTCCACTAATTGATAGTTTTAGAGTATCTTTAATGTTCTTTATGTTTCACTTATATATATTGGTGAAACTCATCCTACTCAAGGAGATACTAAAAATGGGATGAATTTATTTGAAAGATCCTCCAAGATGTTGAAATATCTTGGTGTTATGTTACTATACTAGATAAAATAAGTTAATTATAATTTCTAGATAAAGAAATAGATTTTGAATACCACATATGGCTATGGGGTACCCATCATGAAGAAACATAGTGAGAAAAACTGTATGAGGGTATAATCCTAGTCATACATTCAATTGATGGATGCAAAACATAAGATTATAAATTCTGGTATGGGAGGAAAATTGTCTACCCACTTTGGTCATGACTTATTTTTAGGTTATATTAAAGATATGTTGGTTCTATTTTTTCAATATTAAAGAGAAATTAAGATAAGGAGCAGTATCCCCCTAGTCACCAGACCTACCTCACACAAATCCTCTTTGGAAACATAACCCGCCTCTCCCTTATCATCTATTTATGCTAGGACTACCTTGCTGAAGTTTCCTCTAGATTACCAACATTTTCCACTCATCTCACCTATGTGCAATGCCTAAATCACTTAGCCTACTCCAACTAGATTTTATTTTTTTCCCTATAAATAGACCCCATTAGTAATTTTATAGTGTATGAGTTTAATTCTTTTGGAAGAAATATAAATATTCTCAGAGATTCCTTTCTTAGGCCCTCAACACTTCCTCTAGGTATCATACATTACTCTATAAAATAGGAAAATTAAATTAACTAAGAGTTATGTATTATTAGAATCCATCACCTATGCGAGAAAGTGCCCAGGGCTTATCACTTTAGTGAAAAACCACCCAGGGTCCTTCCCCTGAGTGACCAACTGCTCAGGAATAATCACCTAGGTGACTAACCACCCATGGTATGCCACCTTTGTAACAGATTTCATGGGGATTCCCACTTACATGAACTATCATAAATGGCTACACAATTAAGTGAATAGTACAATCAATGACTCCCCCTATTCAACCATTGCCCATGGATTATCACTTAATTTAACCATCACTTGGGGTTTCATCTTCCTTAAAATTCCATCCTATTTTATCCAAGTATCTTATTTGAGATTAGTACAATCAATAACTCCCCCACATCCACCATATTTACATAGACATGGTATAGGTCACACTAATATTCCCCCTATTAAATCATGAATTCATTTGGTAAAGGATATACCATAATTTTCCTCCATAACTTATGGGTTTCTCATGTTTTTTTCAATCATTCATCCCCTAGGTAATGAGGACCACCATCTCAGGGGAAGTGGTAGGAATCTTATCGGTTTAAGAAGCAATGCTTACCTCATGTATGATTCCTAAAACATGAAGTGAATTGAGTAGAATCTACACCTTCTGTTTTATATCCAATGAATGTGTAAGCCCAAATACGAGGTCTAAAATAAGGCAAAATGATGAAGATGTGAATCCCTCCAAAATTAATTTCGCAGTCTTTCTTCCTGGCTAAATCACTATAGCCCCTCCCATATCCATCAATATATGAGGAGTGGATTCACTAGGGAATCAATCCTAGAGTTAGCCCCTAGTCTTTCTAATAGGATTTCACATCACTCCTAGATTTCATAACACCCTCCCTCACCCATCATTCGATAAGGAATGAAATCATATAATTGGATTCCTCTTCATGTATAAGTCCCATAAAATTATTCATACCTAATTTTTTTGATCTCATACTATCCCTTGATTCTCACAATTATCATGACTCATGTTGGATTATGGAAAAATTGTGATCATGCCACTAGCATGATAAAAATCCCTCCAGTAAGCCTCTTTCATATGTATATATCCCAACTGAACTACCTTCTCCTTCAACAGGACACATTCAAAATGTAGTAAGCTCATCCCCCATTATTAGGTATAGTCCTCAATGATCATTAACATTATGTGGGCTTTGATTTCCATATTAATAGGTTATGTTGAATGCCTCATTGAGTTTTAAAACAAACATTATTAACTCATCCTAATTGGGACACATTCATGGTGGGATCCATATTCATAGGGCTATATTTCTTGTAAGATTAACCCTATCTCATAGGAACAAATTACCTTTAGGTAAACCATAAAGGGACTCTCATGTGTAAGTCACACATTGAATATTTTGAGGAATATGTTTAAAATTTTTCATTAATGTATGATGTTAAAATGTATAGAATGGTCCTTCACACATGAAATTAAAATTTATGATGTGTCACATTAAGTTACACTGAACTATGTGGGTTTAGATTACATTCATGAGGATACTAAATAAGCCCCACCATGTTCTTGGTCCCCAAAAAAACCGACCATCGAGTTCCTATATGGTTACAAACATTACAATGAATAAATTTTTGGATGTAAACAATAGTCCTATGAAATAAGGAATCATCAAGTAATAACAAAACAAGATGAGAAACTATTAAAAATAGAGATAGTATCATTGATGGTTAAGATATGATAAATATAGATGTTCAAATTAATTAAAAATTAATGACATGTAAAAATGTTTACTTCAAAAGATGATAATAAATGATTTCTAACATGAGGGTGTGAAACTTATCACTTACTAGGATTTTGGAAGGATTCATGAACCTGAAATAAATCTACATGAGTGTTTCAGAGTATAAAATAATTCCCACCAATAGGGTATGATGAGTCAAAACACCCATCCACTTGACTTATGTGAGTTCCTAAGTGTTATTGAAAAAATACCTGAGTGACCACCTACCTTTGGAAATCTAGTCCGTAGAATGTGATGGATGCTAGAACTATTTGGTGTTTCCACATACACAAATAAACCACATTGGAAACCATCCAAAGAGTCTGATTAATTCCCTACCTAAAAATAATTTTACCCCCTTTGGGTTGGAAACAAAAAATGGTAAACCTAATGTGAATATTTAATTAACCCAAATAGTAGGGTATCCCACATGTCATTTTATTTTTTCTTTGGTATTTTATGAAATAGAAAAATAGAGACTAGTATCCTTTAATGAACTCATCCATGCATGTATTTGTTACTTGTGATAATTATATTATGGATTTATTATTATTTTTTGTTGATTCTTAAACACTATATAAACCATAAATATCTTCAATATTAATGGAACCATACAAAACATAAAGAACTTTTCCACCAAAAGATACCCAATCTGAGTCCTCATTAAACCATAGGCCACCATCACCCACCCATAACCTTCAAAACTAGGTGTAATATATAGAAATAAAGTAGTACCACCTAAATTGTACGATCAGAATACTGAATAATACTCATGAATCCCTCTAGTACATGATTCACTATTGACCATCTACTTAGTGATTAGTAGTGGTAAAGAATTAGATGACACATTTTTCTATTTTAAATCATTATAGGAGAAACTCCTTGTAATGTAGAATTATGAAACTACCTTAAAACATGGAGGTGGACTAAGTGGTCCATTGTAACATCACTATAAATCTACATTTACCCTTTAGGTATCCTATCAAAAAATGTTGATTCCAATTCCATGCAGTATTAATACCTCAATATCCCACTGAGGAAACCACCCTATGGGTCCTCACTAGGGTAACTCAAAATAGAGCACTCATAAATACCCATAAATGGTTCCAAACCATCAAAAACATGTAGTAGGACCATTTCCCCAATTCCATTGAAGAAGATGGCCAATATATTGAGGTGGAAACCAGTGAGTTGGAACACATTGCTTCTCACACCCATTAGTCCTACCAGTAGAATCTAGTATCAACTGATAAAACTTATTCACATATCCTATTAATGAACATGATCATGAACACATTCCCTCATGGAACATGAATCCCATTAGTAAATTTTGATTGAAATTAGAGGTCATTATTAATCACACATACTTTCTCTAACTAAATAATGGGCACATATTCCTATTGTACCTACATAAGGCCATCATTAAATCATTGTTTAAATAGAGGTATATGCATATATCCCTAACCACATTCTAAAAATATGCTAATTTGTCACGAAAAAAACATCGATTAGGTATAGGAACACATACTCACCCCCAAAAACTGAGTATCTAATCAACACACATTAAGGGTTACTTAGGATATAGAAAAAATTCATGCCCCTATTAGTTAGGGTCATCAATACACCCCTTCAAAAAATAGACAACGGGACCAGGAAAAAATATATATTCCAATTGGAGAGTATTGTCACATCCCAATGGCTACTTGAGGTTAGTCATAAATTCCTACCAAAATTACCAATATTTTTTGGGGTATTATAGAACATCACAAGTTTCATCCAGACAGACTCCCATACATGAATGGTTTGTTCACAATATGTGACTCCATCCACCCAACATAAAACCTCAAAGAAGAAGTATCACCAGGAGAAATCTGAATTCCAAAAAAGAACCATGATCTATCTCTTATTTATTTTGGTGTTCTTTATACCCTCAACCATGTTTAAAGGGTAGACTAAGATCCTGTTAACTCACTATCAGATCAAGGAATAAGCAGTTTTAGATGTGGAGGTCATCTCCAAAATTTTTATACCACTAGATCCGAAGTTAATTCCCATAGTATTTACCATTAAATCCATTGTCGTATCCATACCAATATTGATCATGGGAAAATTTATCATGATTACACTAAAAAATTCCCCCTCAAGGAAGAATGATCTAATGAAAAGAATGTCCTACTCTTTCAACTGTCCACCATGAAGGTCCTCACTAGAGTATATTCCATTGAATTACCCCCATGTTTAGACATTGAACCATGATGATACTCCTTCTTAAGATACAATTCTTGATGAAGCACCTCCCCATAGTGATAATTCATTTTGGAGAGAAGGTCATCCCTTTACTGAATCAACTATGAGAAGACCCATATACTATCAATCACTTGAAAGGATAAGGGAATATACACATGATTCCTCTTCTTTGATAAGAAAATATAATTCTTATCCATAATATATCCCAATTTAATGATCATTATCTCACCCACCATTAAACCTCTTAGATTTTGTTAAAATAGGGAAGATTTTGGTCAACCCTATTTTCTATAATAAAGAATCTAGGAAAAAACCATATTAATTAGAATAAGTAAAATAAAATCTCATAGAAGTTGAAATGAGTACATTGATTAAGAGGAAATAAATATCCATAGAAAACATACTAGTCATGTTTTGGCCCCTGACTACCCCTTAGTACGATATTCTGAAAACCCCTATATAAGTGTGTGTACATCAGACTCATCTAAATAACTATATGAATCTTCACCTGTCATGACCCGACCCATGCTAGGGATCAAGATGCAACTACCCAAGCTTGAATCCATAGGTTAGGGGGTGAAAAAAAGAGTTTAAGATACAACTAAACTCAGGGAGACCTTTTCCTAAGTACCTATATAGACACACATAGAAAACTCAATGCAAAAGTGTAGAGGGAAAGAAATAAAGGATGGAACACTGCTATAAATAAACCAATTATGCATGGACCTATAAACAGTATGAAGTACAATAGTGTAAACTGAAAAGAAAAGGGAAAAATACATTCCCACCCAGAAATATGTCCCAACCTAAAAAACTAGAAAATAGTAAACAACTGAGATCCTAGCTCATGTATCCCAAGCTATGACCACCATACGTGGTCCAAATAGTTTGTATCCCTAAGCTCCTATGAAGTCACGATCGACCTATCCACCATTTATAAAAGACAAAAAACATGTTGGGAGAATCCCATATAGGGGTGAGTATATACATACCTAGTAGAATTCCCCAAAAAGGTGAAGGGGGAGCAGTAAGAGATACAATTGAAGAGGAAAGTAGTAGATAGAACAAGGTATGGTAAAAGAGTATAGCTCAACCCAATAAGAGAGTGAAAGTAAACTCATCCAAAAAAATGGAGCTCCAAATGGTGAGAATATGAACTTATCATCAAGTCTTCTCTACCTATAGTAGGAGAATAGACTCGTACAACCATGAGAAGCTAGATAGAGAAAACACATGGCATACTCCATGCGTCTTTGCATCTCTTAGAAGAAGAGTAACCAAAACCCAAGGAGTGGTAATTAAAATATGATATATATATATATACTCAGTAAAATAATCCCAAATGAGAGATTAAGGGGATCAATATCTCACATCTCAACCCAAAAAGAAGAATAGAAAACAGTTCCAAAAGTTCATCAACAAAAATCAACATCCCACACGTCTTCCCTAAACACACAAGTATAAGGAACGCAATCACAAAAATTTGATACTATCTACTTTGGGTGAAACTAAATCTTCCACATGGTTTTAAGTCAAGTCACAAGGACGCGTCTCGATGGGGAAAGTGTTTCTCTTCCTCTTGAGTCCAAATATATGGCAAACCACATCTCGTCACTATGATGCACAGTTAAGGGACCACAAGTTCTAGGTAAGGATCCCATGACCTGGTATGATAGGAGGGTCCTACTCTGGTAGTCATCAAGAAATTCCACTACCCATCCCATTAGAGGGTACCATTCGGGAAGGTCACCGAGGAATGCCACTGCCCAGTCCTTCTGGAGGGCAATCCCGGTGAGTCATTAGGGAAACACTACTACCCAGCCTAGCTAGAGAGTTATGCTTGGAATATGTCATCGGGGAATTCCACTGCCCATCCCAACTAGAGAGAAATCCCAAAATGTTGAGGAACTCCACTGCCCATTACTACTATAGGGTAACTCAAAAATATCATCATGGAATGCCAATGCCCAGTTCAACTAGAGGGTAAGCCTGGAACTTCCCTTGGGGAATGCCACTACCCAGCCTAGATGGAGGGTAAGCCCAGTACTGCTCTGGTGATTTTGTACAATCACTGCCATCATCGAGTGTCACCTTAGTGAATCATGATCATAATTTATTGCATCGTATCTCAAAATCCACAACTGAGGGAACCATCATGGTCTATGTGAAAAAACACACAGGATAGGTTACTCTCTTTCCCGAATCAGACAACCGGTGAGAAAGTCATTTTTCACTGCAATACACACAATGGGTGCTTCATGAGCCCCACCCAAGAATCTGAATAAAGCACTCAATATTGGTCTAAAAAAATCTACCTAAATTTTAGGGTCTCATCATCACAGATGGTTCATCATTCTGACACTATATGAGGGAGATATGTTAGATACAAGATTCCAAAATAATAATAATTTTATTATTAGTGGGTGTTTCATTAACCTGAGGCACAAGTTTGAAAAAGATATCCAACATCAGTCTTAAAACGAACATTTCAATTCTAGGATCACATCATCGCTGACGATTCGTCAAATAGATGCCTCAGTTAAAATATATAATCGATATAAGATTATTTAACCAATATTTATATCTCATATCTCATATCTTATATCTTATATCTCATATATCATATCATGTATAAAAAATAATTATCCTTTTCCAACAGGGGTATATCTGTTGGTAAATGTGCATTTTTTGTTGGTAAAACGTTTTACCAACAAAAATTACCTTGTCACTAAACTGTTGGTAAAAACTCTACCGCTAATTTTTTTTGCAATAGATAAAATAGTTCTGTTGCGATTATTTTAATACCAACAGATAATATATGTGTTGGTAAAAATGTTTAGAAACAGGTTTCTATAAAAAATTTATCTATTGGTAATATTATTATCAACTTTCATAACCAATACAAATAATTAATATTTGTTTGTAATTTATATTTCAAAAAAGATATTATGTTTAGGTGTTGTTTCAATATATTGCTAAAATCTTATATTATATTTATTAATTTATCATATATAATACACATGTTTAAATTATCAAATCAAAGAATATTTTCACACATGTTCAAACTTAAAAAAATATTAATCACATTACTAGTAAAATTTAATACAAAATGATTCAATACATAGTTATGTTGATTGATACATAAAAAGATCATAAAAACACAAAAACCCAAAAACCACCACCGATCCCCCACCCCCATCCCCACCCCTGAAATGGAAAAATGTCATGTTGTCTCTTGACTCAAATCCTCCATCACCCATCATTGTATAAGTATAGTTACTCATGCTGAAGATATTTCACCACCCCCCATTTAGATCATTAGATGTACAAACCATATCAGCTCTAATACCAGTGAGTAACCTCAAGTCGTTATGTCACGCCCTTTAGCTCCAAGATATACACCACCAACAACCAAAGAGAATACCCACAAATTAGTACAAAATATCTATATGAATTGAACCAAAAAATGAAGGTATAAAAAATGATCAGCATAGAATGATCATTTTTCAGTCAACATCCCTATTGACATCTCAACAAATCAAGTTGGTTCTAGTACTAGTGAGGAACCTCAAGTCACTGTTATGACACAACCTTCACCTTCAAGATCTACACCACACAACTAAATAGAATACCCACAAATTAATGAAAAATATCTATACAAATTAAAACCAAAATAAAAGAAAAGAAAATATAAAAAATCATATGCATAGAATGAGAATTTTTTATTCATCGTCTCTATTGACATACCAAAAAATCAAGTCACCTCCAATGACAGTGAGGAACCTCAAGTCGATGTTATGCCACACAATTTAGCTCCAAGATATACACCACACACAACCAAAAAGAATACCAAAAAATCCATGAAAAATATGCAAATAAATTGAAACTAAAATAGATGTAAATGAAAGTATAAAAAAATGTAGTGAAGGTGAAAGACATAATAAGAATGAAAACATTATAGAACATATTGAGTTTCCTAATTGAAAGTGTTTTCAAGTTGGTGGATACCAGCATAAATAGATTTTTAGGGCAAGTTTGGAGGTCCATGTTGGATACCTGGGTATCCAGTGCTGTCGAGAGTTCATTTTAACTGAAAAAACCATCACATGGACCCAAAAAGCTTCCCCTATGCTTTCTCATATAGAATCTTAAACATGGACCTCAAAACTTGAAAATATATCTACACCTTCATGCCAAGTTTCCACACTAATCTGATGTGAATTTGATACTACTATTATAAATATATGCTGGACATCTAGTAACACAACAGTCCCTACTAATCTTGAGGATTAGAACCAGAATCAGAACTGGCTGGGGAGGAAGCATATAAGGTACCCCTAGCTATTGAAATGCTGCTACTGGCCACAAACTGTTGGCTAATACGAATTGTCTTGGATGAGTAATGTATGTGAATTCAGGTTGGAATGGTAAAGTGATTGAAGCCCCAATGGACTAAACATGTCCTGATGACCTTGAAACCTCTTAGAATTCATCATGAGTTTCTTATCAGCGAGATGATAGTCCAGAACCTCCAGTGTGTTTCACTTCACACTGCACAAGTCACAGATGGGAAATTTATTACAATAGTATCAATTACAAAGCACATAAAACACATGATTCTAATGGTATGTGACATGGAATTTGTAAAGAAATTAACTTTCGAAAATAAATTATGTTAAAGGATAGAGAAAAGAAAAGAAAGAGCTAACCAATGAATAACTTGAACATTCTTGTCAATTTTCGTTGAGGTGAAAGCCAAAAAATATGAGAATATGTTGATAAGTAGAGTCCATGGTCTACTACTAAAAGTATTGTTTTATTCCTACACCACATCAAACACACATAAATACAATTAAAAGTTATTGAGCATTTACACCACAAATACATGAATATTAATGCAGAACAATATTAATATGATATTAATACAGAATAGTCCACTATGATATTAAAAATACAGAATAGTCTACCATGCACAATGTACCTGAATAGTTGTTGCATGTCAACATCTAATATAGGATAGATGTTTGGACCATCAATGGAAGTTTTACGATAAGAGAAGATAAAACAACTAAACAATTGATTGAAATGTGTTTCTATGTGTGTGGAGTCTAAGGTATTCATGTGTCATTCCCCAAAGAGAATATATAAAAATAAAATGATGTTATGCATCTAGTGGATCACACCTTGGTGATTTTCATTTAATACAATCATTCACTCTAGCTGAAGGATTGTGTCAAAACCACCATGAAAATTATGAAATTTATGTTTGAGACCATTTAATACCGAAAGATACCCTTTTTTAGACTTATTGTCAATAGATTGACGAAGGTTAACATAACTCTCATGTGATGAGCACCAATGCATGATGTGCTTCCTATGTTAGATTCAACACTTATCCACTTCATGAAAATACAAAACTGGTTTTATCTAGGGTTTAGGTAATCTCTCTAAGGGGAACTTGAATAGCTGTGTAGAAGATGTGAATCATTTAAACCATGAAAAGGGGACTGGCTGTCATTTTTTGAGAGTTTATCGATCTAAACTGATGGTCAACCAACCCCTCATTCTCTAAGGAGAGGACCATGTCCAGGAGCTGTTATTTGAGAGTATCAGTGGATTCTATTAATGAAATGGATGATGATGAAGATGAACTTCCATATCAAATTATATGGATTACTGAAAGGATAAAGAAGTATTGAAGAAGATGATGAATTACTCATAATCTGTTAAGCATGCCCATGGGTCGCGTCTGGCTTTTCATTACTCTCTCCCCCTAGAGACTCTTTAGTGTAGAATGAAATGATATTAAAAATAGAAAACATGCTACTATGATATTAATGCAGAATTATCTACTATGATAATCCAGAGTTATCTTATTTAGAATGACCATTAAAGAAGATCAAAATACTATAATATTAAAAATACATTTTTCAAAGTGTATAATAAGCTATGAGGGAAATAAAGAACTAAAAAATTAAGTCTACCAACAACATGATTATTTATGTCCCAAGATACTAGAAGTCATGGTCATACCGTTGAAGTGAATCTGATATGTAATATCAAAATCCTACGAAGTGAAACTTATGTTTCTCCTGGTGATTCTTGAAATGTTTCCAGTTATGCGCAACAATAACAAGACAATATTCAACTACATCGATGCTCTGGCAGCATCAACATCATGCGACCCTATTCCAACTATCTATTTCAGACCAACCAGATAAAAAACCTCTACAAAGAATAATATGTCATTACCACCCACACACCATCGTAGAGAACCCCAATAAACAAGCCTGAGCAATCAAAATAGAACAAAAAAAGAATAAACAAGAACAACACCTTTTTTAACATGATGGACTGGAAGCCTCACATTGGTGCCCAAAAGGTGAGGATGGGTCCGTTAAACCACCACCATAATTTGTATTAGGTACAGAAGTCTGAACTAGTCGACGTCCAATGAGATGATCCTAGGTTTCAAGGGGAAGTGATGAAATACCTTTAATGGTGCTTTTTTACCATTTTTTATTTCATAATGCTCCCATCATTAGTAGTTTTCCACCTCACAGCACCAGAATTTGGAAAATTATCAAGAAAAGGTTTTTCATTATAAAAAAATACAGAACCATCCAATCCTGAAAAAATCATATTATAACTATTCCAAGTCTTGCTTTACTAATAAAGAATACATGAGTTGGTTTCCCAACCCATTCCCCCAAAAAATTTATTGTAGAAAGTGAAGTATACAGTGAAAACATGAGGTGTAATGAGGTTACACAATCAAGGAAATGAAAAAGATAAAAAACAACCTAACATGAAACAAACATTAGAGGAGATACCAGGAAAATTTATTAATTCATGTTTCTGCTCAGTCCATCCCCAGGTGCAGCTCCGACCTCCCATAGCAGTGACACATGAATCTTCCAATGTATCATGTGAACTCTAACTCTCCAAATGATGATTCCATTCCAAATTCATCATAATTTCATTACAACCCAGCTGATCCTACATGAGATCCAAGATTTCTGGTAACTACAAAATGATAAGAACATAGTTATCATTAGCGGAAGTAGCACATCTTTCAGTTGATACCTTTTGGTGGGGTAACAAAAATATCCTTCAGGTGCTAGTGAGAGAAGGAGTGACATGGTGCTTTTTTCGGGTTGCCATCTGTATATTGTAAAATATCCTCTAAAATAGACATAAGCTTTTCCATTACACTCCAAAAATATTTCAACAGCATTAGCAGTTTTATTAGAGCAGAAATCCATCCAATAAAAGAACAAGGATTCCAAAAATTTTCAACATTTGGATCTAGTTCAAATAAATCATCAGAAAAAACTAAAACTTCAACACAAACTAATATGAAATTAGTAACTAGCCCAAAAAACATCACATAACCATAGCCAGAATGATATCATGCAATCCCTTACTGAGGTTGCAAAGGAAATATCAACGAATAAGTCAAATACTCTTAGATAGTCTTGAGATGTTCTTAACATCACCTAACTCTTATCATTAAAAATATTCATTAAGAATGTTCCTGCATACTATTAAATTTTCATCCAATTGAACACAGTAAATAAGCATGTTATTACTAAATCTTATTAAAATTTAATATAGATTATAAAATTAATTAACATGGAAACTAAAACTAGAAACTTTCTATCATAAAAAGAAAAAAAACTAAAATTGAATATTAATTTTTCATCTTTTTCATCATTTTTAGGGCAGCGGAAGAAATTTTTTTCTTTGATAAAAATTACCTTTGTGAAGTAGAATATAGGGATAGAGAGGAACACAATAAAGAAATATTTATTGAAATAATGAAGCAAATAGAATATGAACGAAATGCAAAAAGATCTAAGCTGATGATGAAGAGCGTAACAGGAAGTACATACCCGATAAGAGGCCCCAACATCGACCGATTGAATGTAAAATGGGTTTTTTCCCATGCCCCTCCCTATACCTCATTTGTATAGTTGAAAGAGGGAAAATGCAAGTGAACATTAGTAGATTAAGGTGTGAGAAACAATAGATAATAAAGGGTGTGGATGTGGGGGAATTCGATGGTGATGAGCCGGGAGTGTTAGTGTAGGTGTAGATCGCCACTGTGCGAGTGATGAAGAACAGGTGGTAATAGGGGAAGAGGGAAGCATGGGGAGAAAGTGCATAAGGTGGAAGAAAACTATTTTTCATTTTTATTTTTTACATTTTTTAAATGACCGATTAACCATCAGATGTTCAAAAAACATAACAAACAAATCTAATATCTAATACACCTTCCGCTCATTTCAATCCAACTATATTAGTGATAATTATTCAAAATATTAAAATAAAACGTATGTATTAGGTGGAAATAAATTTTTCCTATGATGAAACATAAAAATGCTCATCCATAAACAAAAAAAAACTATTTTATTTAAATAAAAATTGATGTTGAAATGATAATAGGAAAAATTTTATTCCCCAAAGTCAAATTTTTATAATGGAATGAGCAATAAGTTCATAATTGGAAATTTACTCTTGAAAAAATCACGGTGCACCAATTTATGGTCTCGTAAGATCTATAAAATCTAATAAGTACCGCCAATCCCAAGGAAATACAAGTAGCATCATATCACACAAATATTATATGTAGAAACATAATTGGTTTAAATGGATACAAAAGCGAAACTTCAAAGAAAGGGGCATATGTATAGACAAGATTTCTCAAATAAACAATTACATGAGACAAAAAATTAAATCCACTGAGTATAAGAATGAGGTTGGAAGATGAAAATCAACTAAATACAACAAATATAAGTAGAGTACATTTATAAAAAAATACCATGAAGGAATGTGATTACCATATGTGAACAGAACAAAGAATGAATTCCTAGATAGATCAGTAAGTTCATCTTCTCATACTGCAGATCAAATTGCAATGTAAAAGTTAATACTATCAATAATTCCACTCTTTTGTAAATTAAAAAAGATGTTTATAGAATAAAAAAATGTCAAAAAATTAATTATTATATATTTTTTAATAACCAATGCTATTGTAATGGATAAAAACAAGAAAGTTTAAAGAAAAGTTAAATTCAGAAATCTTACTAGAGATGAAATATCATATATTTTTACTGAGGAATAGAGAGTATGTTGTTGAGGAAGATGTATGACAATCACCATTAAACCAAAAATACATTAGACACATCCATATATAACCTTTTTTCTCCAATATCGCCTTTAACAGGAAGTGTTCAAGAGTGGCATGATTCAAATCAAGGACTATATCACTCAAAAGGGAAATTGTGATATTTTCTGATAAATAATACAATTTACCAGAGATCACAGAGCTTCAAATGGTAGGCATAACCAAATTGACTCCATCATGATGCCTTTGGATCCTCAACAGGTCGTTCAGTTTCTATGAATTTGCTTCCCCCAAATGGGAAATGCGGTTCCAGCATCCCTGAGGTCCCCCATCTATCAAGTGTCATGAAGAGGTAAGCTTTTCCTTGCAGAAGATAAAATCTTTCATGGACGCCGCCGATGCCGAGGCCAACACCTGTAGAGCACCTATGAAAAAATTAATCGTCTTTTCCATCACTGTAGTAACCCTACACACCTCCCAATCAAGCAAGAGCCACAACGAAGAACCTCATAGGAAATATAGAGGCCAAAACAAGGATATTACCACCCGATAATGAATAACAAAAGAAACCCTAAAAGAAATTAACCAAGAAATCCCCACGGAAAAAGGAGCGAGAAAAGGAATGGGTTTTTTAAGGAACAGGGTTAAATGAATGGTTATCAAATTAAAAATATTTCAAATAGAGTGTCATGTTCATAATATTTATCAAACTATTTTTGTTAATATCAATATAATTTTTTTAGTAAATTGTTAAATGATAGTGATAAAAAAAATATTCTTAAATTGTTTGTTCGAAGTGAATAAATATTAGTAATCGATTTATATGTTGAAAAAAATTGGTAATAACAATTAATTACAATAGATTCATTTGTTGGTTAAAAAACTGTCGGTATTAATATGATAAAGTAACAGATTTAATTGTTAGTAAAGCATACATTGGTATTAAACAATTAATAACAACATATATATGTGTTGGTAAAAATAAATGTTGGTACTTGAATTTAATACTAATAAAACTTAATATCTGTTGGAATTACTCATTAATACCAACATATATATTGTCTGATATTAGTTTTATGTTGGTATAAGTTAAATATTTTGTAGTGGATATATATTATATCTTGTATATCATATGTCATATATTTTATCTTATATATTATATCTTGTATCTTATATCTTATATCTTATAACAATAGATCGAGTATCCCTGTACCAAAATGATGCCAAATTTATGCTTCACTTTCCAAACCGTTGTTGCATCATCGATTCGCCATGAATCCAGGGGCCTGATCAAGCTCGGTGCCACCCGAAAATGTCAATCCAGGACTTTAAGGATCTAACCAGGGAATAATGAGATGAAATAAGGGATAATAACCATAAAAAAGTATTAAACATCACCAAAAAATCATTCTTGGATAGAGATCAAGAACGGGGATTTGAGGTTAGAACATTGATTAAACAATATGAAATATGATACTTGTGTTCATGAAAAGTCCATAACAAGATGCAAATTGAAGAATGAATAATGATCTACTCAATATTTTAATCCAATGGGGTAAAAAACCAAAAGACACATCCTACATCAGTTTGGATTGATCACTATTGAAGGATGTTCTGACCAATGATTTCAGAAGAAGCCACTGCATTTGTTGTGCTTCAATCCACATGGAATCTGAGGTTCTTCATTTGTCTCTAACAAAGAAGTATGAGAGAGATATCACTGGTGAATGGTGGAATATGATCCAAACTTGTCCAAATTATCTTAAATACCTATTTATAACTTTTAATTTAGTCAAAAGGTAATTAATTAATGAATTAATTAATTCACTTAAACACACCACCGATGAGATAGGGGTATGAACATCCCACACTTACTCATTTTATGTTGTGCCTAGGGTAATCACCGCATTCCAGACCAAACTATGGTCTCAGATTTCAGATATGATCAAGATTTTAAGAGTTATACCATTTTATTTACTTAACTATACACGTACAATAAAAAATATATTTACTATTTTTATAAAATTAATTCTAGACACACCGGGCCTCAAAATCACACGCCTTCTCAGCTTCTAGATCTGGAAATATATTTATAAATATTTTAAAGTCTTAAATGGAAAAAAACTAGGTCTCTGTATTGACACTTAAAAGTGATGTTGTTACCTTATGAAGGATATGCATATTATATCAATAGAATAGAAATATTTCACCAATATGTTGACTTGGCTAAAATTTCTATTATATGAAACAAAAAATTAGGAAATAATCATGAGAATATTAAATGTGAATTCCATGATGCTTTGAGAAACATATGTCATTTGACCACTGTAAATCCACCTAGTGTACATTTCATAGGATAGGGAGAACATGGAAAATTTCATTTTACTTCACTCTAAAACCATAAAGTCCCACAAAAAGAGACATCATGAAATGTAATTTCTTTGGGAATAATCTTAGAATTTGGATCTTCACATAATAGCTATTATACTTTAAAGGGATCCACAATGAATAAATATCAAAAAATTTAGACCTGATGAGAGGGAGTCATTGAAATATTCTTACTTCAAGCATCTAAAAGGAATGAGAAATATTCTCATTTGAGGAAATCCAAACCTCAAGTGACCACATTGCCTCCATTTGAAAGCAACTCATATCCAGAGAATGCATTTCACCTAGATCATGCTCATATAATGTTTTAAAAAATCAAGAAGGTTGCAGTTATGGCTCTAGTAATGAAAATTTGGGAGTATCCCCAACCCCCAAGGATGGTGGAATTTTTACCTCAATTTTATCCTTCGAGGTCATCAAATCTACAATAGGCAAAAAATATTAAATAAATAAAATAATGGTATCCCTAGTCCATATGAAAGGGGTCATATTTACCTTATTCTTCTTCTTATCTATAAAAATTAGCCTTTTCTCAGTTGAGAGGTAGGTCAGGAGAAAATTATCTGTAGTTCATATCATACATGACCAGTCCTCCTTATGAGTTTATAAAACATTTCTTTCTAGACATTTTCTATAGTATACCCTTAGAAAAACTATTTTGAGAGAATTATTGAAGAAAAAAAGTTCTCCCTAAAGAGGTCACCTACAAATGTGACCCATTAAAAGAAAATCCACTCCAAAAAATGAAATTTTTTCACGTAAATAAAACCCCAAGGGAGATCAATCCTATTTTCCTTTTTATGGTGATTTTATTTAAAAATCACATTAGGCAATGGTAAACATCATCAACACTAGCCATGGAGATTCTATAAAGCATGAAGCCAGTGTAGGGGAATATGGGGAGGATGTCTATATTAAAAGTAAAGTTTAAATTTAAATAAATAAAGAAGGCATGTAGATTAGGAACCAATGGAAAGATAATAATTATTCTACTCCCTCAAAATATTAGTTTCCCTCTTTCCAATGGACTTCAAATAATGAAAACAGAAAATATGTGACCATATCCCACCCACTACCAAAATAAGTTGAACCCCTTATAATTAAGGAAATATTTTATCAGTATAAGGATGAAATGAAGGAGTTGAAGAATAAAAAACTTGAGTTTCTTAGGATAAAAATCCCTACTAGGTATCTCCTCCAAGTAGAACCTTACATAACTCTTCCAATATATATCCTTCAACATGAGTATCCTGTCATATCGATAATACTAGAGTTGATTCATTTACTCAATTTAGGGTCTTGATTTTTTTACATAGATCCAATAGTTGAAGGATGCCAAGAATTCTCTCAATTAAGAAAACATCCTGGACCATGTCATGTGAAATACACCGGGCAAGTCTATTCTAGCTATCAGCTATAAATCTAGGCAGTCTCATCGTGGTAGGCTCTACCCATCATTGACCCATTTCAAATGTCTACCCATCCAGTTATCTGGAAATAAATTATTGAATCTACTAAGTCATTAAATGCTTGAATGGAGGCTATGGAACGATGGTGTGCACCAATGAAATCTGAGAGAAAGAATTATCTTTAATGGTTATATGTATCTCCTCCCCCACCCATTTTTTAGAATCCCATATTCCAAATATTCCATTGAACTGGGGACCCATAGGAGAACCTGATGTATTTCATGTCTCAATGTGGTCCCATGATGGGAATCCTTGAGTAGTAAAAAGGCACCAAAGTTATATTATTCTTAAATATGATACAGGGGACAAATTTTGTTTAGTACAATAGTTTTCAAGCTCGATAATTTACATGATAGGAAGATCTCTAGCGGTAACTCAATTATTTATTTAGCATTATACTGTGAGAATTAATACCCATAATCATACCGTCTCACTATCATCAAATCATCATTAGTGAGTTTTGATACCAATCAATGAAGCTCGGTGAAACAAGATGAATACCCCATCACCAATATAGAACCATGTTTTAGACATATAAAATCTCTAGCACAGTCCTCTCATAGTGTATGATGGAAGAAGTACTCAAAAAAGACTATCTAAAATTTCTCCCAATCGATAACCTGATGACTTTCAACTCGAGTGATAACATCCCTCCATCATTTAGCAGAATCACCCAACATATAGGTTGTGAGATTAACCCTTTTCTTCGGATGTATATCTAGAAACTAAAATATAAATAGCTTGGAATACAATAATGAATCAGTATCCTGGGGTCCCCCATCCCCCAAGAACATAAGTTGATGTTTCTTCTGTAACTATTGTATCAATTCTTCCATATATAAGATTCATCTTAGGGAGATACCTACATATTATCTATAAAATGCATGAAAATCTTACAAAATTAACTATTAGTTCCCAAGTCATGTATACCAGGCAGTTCTTCAAGTGGAACTATAGGATATAATTTTTGTGGCTCAGGTCCTACCACCTATGGAGCATGATCATCACTTCCTTCCTAGATCTTGACTTGAGGTTTTCATGGTGGTATATTTCTAAAATTTCGAAATGTGTGCCACTATATAGAATTGATAAAAGAACATATCATGGATAAGGAAATAGGTTAGGTACAACACCTTATTATACAAGACTCAACACCCATAAACCTGCTCCAAAATCTTGTTCTAGGTATATCTAGAAGGCCATTAGATTTATAAGAGATACTCCCTAATTCCCGCTACTAAGTTTGGGTTAGGGTCAAGGTTCTATATCAAACAAAAAAGGACCCATATATGGAGTTTCAATTTTATTTAATAGAGGAAATAACCCTTTAAGTTGAAATTGGAATCCACATTTAATGGTAACCATCATTTAAGAGTTTAATTCTTTTAGCCTATTAATTTTAATATATATAGGTATTTATATTTACATATTTATCCTAGTGTAGTTAAATGTTTCCTCCATTCCCAAGTTATAAAGTCCTATGCTTCATAAGTTATAATTTGGCACCCCATGGAACTCTCACTATCCTTTATAATGGTTTAACGATCTAAATCACCATTCCAAATTTATAAAGGAACAAACACTTTATAAATTGTAATTTTCACCCACTAAATTTCAAAAAATAACATTTAATCCCATGTAAACAATGGTCCATGGATAAATACCATCATAATTGTTTATTTAGAGTACCAACATTAATATGTAAGGGAGAACACCATTTAGGTCGATTCAGACACATTAAATAACAAATTATTTTTATCCTTATAAGAAACATTTTTGAAATTTGAGTATAACTATTAAAGAACTTACAGAAACCACATCAATACACAATACATAAGTAATGAGATTCACCTATATGACATTGTATAATTCATTACATGTGAATCTCTACACGAAAATGATGTTTAATGTACAATAATTCCTTACCTTACCTGGTGATGGGTAAATAATAAATCCATAAATTTTACATCTTAACACAATTTTATCACCTAATGGTGACATTAGTACACATGTAAAAAGAGAAATCTAGAACCACAAGTCACATCCCAGGAAATTTAGATTTCTTCCACATGTGGGATAGCTACTACCAAGAACAAGCTCAATAAAAAATTCTAAAACTTTAAAATCTCTTATCTAACCATTCCCAAACTGTATGAAAAAAGTCAAATAAGAATATTTGATACCACTTTATAGAATCTCGAACCTGATTCAATCCTATATAACCAAAATCAAGTTTTAAACAATGCCTCAAGTGAGACTGCCCATATGAAAGTGGTTCTTGACTAGTAGGGATGTCCTAGGGTGTGTCTCTAGGGAGACTATTCCCCATGGCTTTAGTGGAGCACAATGGTGAATATAAAATAAATCATCCGATTATTACGATAATATGAAACAATGGAAGTTTGAATAGATCATCTAGATAAAGACAACTAGATCCATATATAAAATGATGATCATGTCCTGATACTATACCAAAAGGGATAACACACATGATATATAGTAACATGAATATAAAAAAGTCCCATGATAACTCCAATATCATCATGATCATAAGCTCATTCCCTTTCTCTCATACACCATTATAGGCTTACAATCAACCATCTATAGCTGGACCATTTCCCTTGTCCTTATCCAAAAGAAAGGAGTTTGTTCGGGTACCAATTGGCAGCCTGAACGTGGTGTGAGATATACTTAGTAGGCCACCACTAACCATGTCTAGTATGATCAAGCCAGTTCATATAAAATGGAAGTGTTCATTTATAACAATGTAAAATTGAAATTTTAATTATAAATGAGTTATCTTTGGTTTCTAATGGGCACCATGCTGGAACTACATGCTTCAGCTAAGCCAAGATACCTATGACCATGTCATTATATATATATATATAAGTATATGAATATATATTTATATAGATATGTATGTATATATAACAACTATATATGTAGAGACATATATGTGAATATATATATATATATATATACTAATACTATCCAGGACTCGAGGCATAACTCAGGTGTCTGCACATAATCGTAAGAGTCTCATGCTATAGATAAGGGTACTAGAACAAACATTCCACTAGGGATACAAATGTAATCATATCTATTAACTGAATGAGTGATGTGGAACATCATATCCAACGACCTCCAAGGAACATGAAACATCATTTCCACCATTAAATAAATAACTTGAGACACAATTCCAAACATCACTCATCAAGGGAGAATGAAGTATCATTCCCAATGCTATCCTTAAACATGTATCAATGTTCATTATACATGGTAGAGTTATAGTTATAATAATCCATCATGCATTTAATTCTTTATTATAATCCAAGATATGGTTTCCAACCATTGAACTTTTTATTTTAGTAAGAGGATAGTCCATTGTTCATGTAAGAGTCACGTGACATGGCCATACCACTTAATTTCAACTTAATTACACTAATACATTCAATTATGTAGAAAACCATCACCTTATAAAAGATGGTTCATCCACATTATCATATATAAACTCAAGGGTATTTGATAAGCACACACAAGGGAATGGATCTTATCGAGGTGGGTGAACTCTGACAATAAATAAGGGTTTACAGTAGTATCTCTAAAAAGGTTAAAAAATTAAATAAGGAAATTCTTTTTTTAAGGAGACACTTGGAAAATTTAGTGTGTGGAATGACGATGTATGATATAAAATAACTTTACTTTAGTGAAAAATTACTAAACCACATACCTTATGGTGGTAGGTGATTCCTCATCTAGTATCAACTTCATATTAATGCTAGAATGGGAGGAACTAGAAAATTGAAAAATTCCAAAAAAATAGGGGATATTATCTCACATGGAAAAAAAATTCATGAGGGTGAGATAAAAAAGTAAAGGAAGGAAGTGGATCAGAGAGGTTACCATTAGCTATCGAATGTAACTGATGGTGAGTGAAACAGGGTCAAGATGAAGAAGCTAGCTCAAAACCTAGCTTGGATTGCAATGGAATGTCTCAATGTGAGGAGGAAGATTATATGGGGATGGAGGGTTAAAATAGGGTTAAAGGTTATTAGGGAGGAAGATAAAAATGGTAAAGTCTCCCATTTTAAAGGGTTCATGGTTTGCCCAAACCATGCACCAACTGTGTGCTCCCACTGACTATGCGACAATAAGCATGAAGGCTTGGAACTTGGTTTGGGAAAATCATCTGTATCCCATGTTACCCTATGTAGAGACTTTATAAAAACCCTCACTATATACAAAAACCATGTTTCCTTGGGAGAATGTTTTAAATAAACAATGTGCTTGGTCTCTTTTCCCTAAAAACCGGGGCTCCGAGCTCCAAACAATCACCGGATGCTCCTGAAACATCCTTGACCATGTTAAACACAAGCATACGGTTAAAAGGTAATATTAAAACTATAACATAAATGATCCATACCTCATTAAAATTCCATGATGTTAAAATAGATAAAATCAGAGCCATATATATATATATATATATCTGAAAAGATGGATAACCTTCATATCCAATGAGACGTCCTTAAAAAAGACTAAGGAATTAATCTCATTCTATCCCAGATGCTCTGTTAGTTAGGTAATAATTAAACATATTTTCCCCCATCAACATTAAAATATTAGGTTTTTAAAAAAATTTAGTTGAAACCTATTTGAGGAATAAATTTCCAAGATACGTTTGGAGACCTTATCTCTAATTATGAGTTCATGGTTATCTAAGAGGATACAACATTCAATGTCCTGTTAGGGAGTCCTTAGTTGTATCAAGATGCATCAATTCCCTCATTATATCATCTTGTATCAAATACAATTCTAATGGATAGTTTGGGACATTTTATAGTGATACATATCCATTTTAATCCTATAGGTCTAAATACATCGATGTGTGATTTAATAAATGGCAATGAAAATAAGCCATGATTGAGGATGTCGCTTGGGTTACCACTGTAAATGGTTTTTAAATGACTCAAGTGATTCCATTTATTGAACATGGAAATGAATATGTAATTCACATTAATTTAATCAAGGTGAGAATTCATTTTTTTCATGAATTCATTTGTATTCATGATATCACTTACACCATTTGAACCTGATTATATAGAAATAGTATCTAGTTATTACAATTATAATAAATTTCCAAATCAAAATTACATCACATTATATACATGTATTCAAGAGACCCCCCATCATTAGCTAGATTAAAATAGGATAACATATCACTAATATAGTGTGAGAACATCTGTATCCAACTTCTAGGATACATGTATGTTGACACCTCTTATAACTCTAATGAAACTGAAGAAGAGGGAGAAGGGGAGTTCCCTCAGAATCTCACTAATGATGATATTGTTATAGTGACACATTTAGAATATAGATAAGCCTTATAAACTTCTATTGGGAGAAATATTACCACACCATGTCTTCTATCTATAAATATACCCCTTTGTCACCCATTTTTTCCTTAATATCGAGCCTGAGGGAGAAGAAAAAGAAGATTTTAAAGAAAAAACTCTAGAATTTGAGGACTATATCTCAAACACTATTAATTATATATATAAAAAATAAATCAGGGCACATAAGAATATAAAACACACACATTAATCTATTAATAAATGAATTCTTAAGAGTAAAAGGTGTATATTTATTTTTTGAAACAACATTGAGATGTGTTTTTATGTAATTATTAATAAATTCATATCCTTGATCCTAATGTTTCCACCCTTCAATTTATTTCTCTATAGGACTAGTATGTTAACAAATATGCATCAATAAGGATGCATCATACTCATCCTGCTAATTTCAACACCAAAGATAATAATCTTATTAAAGACAACATCATTCGGGATGTTCAATATCTATAATTACTCAACATCATTGTCCCGATCAAAAATAATAATGAGAAGATCAATGTTTTCATTGACTTAATACATGTCAACAAACACTACTTAAATTATGGTTTCCTAGTTCCAATTATAGAACTCTTAATTGAGGAAACTACTGGATATCATGACATTTCCATCATGGATTGATATTCAGGATATATCAAAATTTTAACCTCTCATGAACATTAATAATATACTATTTTTAGGGAACCTAGATGAATATACTTCTATCAAGTCATGCATTTCATTTTCAATAACACTTGTCCATAAATAAACATTCCATGAATAGTATTTTCAATACATTCTTGGGAATACCATTTAATGTTATAGTGATGATATGGTGGTATAATTCTAGTAATGTTTTGATAATATTTATGATCCTAAAAATATTTTCAACATGATTCCACAACATAGCCTGAATATAAAACCCTTAAAATATACTTTCAGAGTTACCTAAGGAAAGTTCCTCAACATTATAGTACATTACTGGGGTATTAATTTTTGATACTCAGAAAACAAGTGTTATCCATGACATGTCACCTCCTCAAAAAATCAATGATTTGAAAGTGATTTAAGGATTCCTCTCCTACATTAGATGCTTCATAACAAACCTTGTAGGAATGTGTTTACCCTGAAGTAAACTAATAATCAATTGAGTAACATATTTTTGGAATAATGATTGTCAAGTTTATTATGAAATTATTAAGTAGTACATTTTCAACCCATCGGTACTAAAGCCCATTGTTTAAAGAAGGATACTCATTGTATATGTGACATCCTTAGAGTGAAAAAATATACATTTTTTATAAAGAATAATGATGTAGGAAATTTGAGTATTCTCTATTATCTTAGTAGAACCATGTTTAATACTAATACATGATATTTAGAAATCAATAGAAAATGACCTTGTTTAGTCTTTTCTCTCTATAAATTGAGGTACTACTATGAACACCACAAGGTCCATTTAGTCTCTCACAATGGTACACTCAATTATATCTTCAATTTTCCCATGTTAACTAGATGCTTTGTATTTTGGGAGGTCATTTTGTAGTAGTTTTACATTTAGTTCATATCGCAAAAGGAAATAAAAGGACTTACATTACAATATTTTTTTTTGTAGAAAATCATTCTATTGAAAATGATCAATTGGAAACCGATTTTCCTAATAAAGATGTTTCCTTGGGTTAAGACTACCCACACATAGAAAATGCACTTTGATGGAGCTTCTAGAAGACTAAAATAGAAGAGAAGGGAATATTATAAAGTAAATAAACTGTTTTTGGTAATCAACCTTATCTGTTCAACTAATTAATTTTTGAATTACTCTACCCTACTATCAAAATGATGTTCCAACTATGAGGTAAAATACCAATCCCTAATTAATGGTTTTTAATTGGAAATGAAAATATTAGTAGAAAACCAAAAATTAAAAGGTTATTCAGAGTTGTATATTAAGAATATTAATGGATTCTATTCAATCAAAAAGGAATATATCACTCCCTTCTTGACTATATATGAGGTTTGATGGAAGAATATATCTTATAACAAACATTAAACTACATATCATGTTTTTAGAATTCATAAGAAGATTCATTTGATAATGTGGATGTAGCCTTGGTAGATCTATACCTAGAAGAAATTTTTAGTAACACTGCACATCATAGGGTGTTTTCATTATTCATTAATAACAATATAGAAGAAATTAATGATTAATATTTCACCCAAAAAAAGATTATTTTCTAAATGGATGGATGTTGACCATATTAGATTATCTCTAAAATTAGATTCTTCTATTGGATAGATAAAAATAGAGAAAATATATCAATAGGAAGTAAAATATTGACTTTATAATAGTTTAAATATCATAAAGTACACTATAAATGCATTTTTGTTGGATTTATCCTCAAATGAATTATTAGAGGGAAAATAATTACTATTATTTAAGAAGTCCATACAAGTTCTTGTGGTTCTTATCTATATTATACCATTGTCTCCCATCAAATAAAGAGGCTTGTATATTTTAATCCATCAATCATAAAGGATTGTATAAATATCACCATGATATTTAATTTTTTTAGATACATACTAAAATTATTCATAAACCACTAGAATTGATGTATATTACCAAAAATTCATAGATTATTTCTATTTGGGGAATAGATTCCATGGATATATACCCCCCGATAATATATTCCCTATTCAAGTACATCTTTACTACCACTTTCTTCTTCTCCAAGTGTTCAAAGGATATATCATTCAAAGAATTTAGAATAATGGCTACCATCAAATTTTTGAATACAAATAGTATTATCATATTTTTCCCCTCATAAAATACTAAAATATAATGGAACCTACTTTTTCTCTTCTAAAATGAATATTTTTTATTTATAATATGAAATTTAGTCTAACCAATCATTCTACTACCATGTAGTAGCAAATGGATAGATATAAGGTTTCAATCAAACATGATCAAGTATACTATAGAAGATGTGTTACAAAGACATGAAATCATAGAATGAATTTTTTTCATGATTTTTGGGATTATCACACCACAACCCATACATCTACATAGGTGAAACTGTATTCTAATGTGTATGATAAAAATGAGTTTATAACTATCTAGGTCCAATTAATTTCTGAACAAATTTCCATTTGTGATAATTTGTCCATTGATGGTAAATATCAAAAGTTTTTGGATGAGTTGAAATGGCTTGATGAGAAAAGGGTATATACCAACATAACTTATAAGTCCATAAAAATTGAGTAATGTGAGACTTGAACATGAAATATAACCTCTATTCATTCCTCTAAATGGAATATGTATTAGATCTTAGGAACTAGATGATACTTGGGAAGAAAATTAAATAATATAAACCAATGTGTAAAATACCTTACGCCATACAAAAGGACTCCTCTAATGGAGCTTATTACTTTGTCATGATGGATGGTGAGAATAAAAAAACCCATTTCAAGGTAAGGTTTTTTTTAAATACTTTGAATAACCCATAAAATTGGTATGATATATATGACCTTAATCTATGATCAAGCCATTGGTCAAAGTAATATGAAATTATACTATATAAACCATTAGTCTAAGCTGCATGACTATAAACGATATAACACAAGTCCCAGAGAAAAGAAATTAAACTAAATAACACCCATGTACCAACAAAATGATGTTAAGATATGTTTCCAATGTCCTAGTCACATAATAATAAATTTTAATACATAATATTTACCACATGATGTTAAACTACAAGGTTGTTTCCCCCACCAAATGACATTAAATTACATGGTTAAATCCTATATTTAATGACACTAAACTGCTCAGATTGGACCATTCCCCATCTCATTTTTCCCCTATATGAAATAATTTTTCATGTAGATATTTTTGGCACACAATCTATCTATGTCTAACAGAATAATTCTCTTTACACACATATGATAGATATATGTAGGTGGTATTCTCTAAAAAGAACTACATGTGGCTTGGTTTCTCTTAATTAAGGATATATAGTAATGTTCACATTGTTTACCATAGACCCAACCACCATACTATGAATAAAATATAAACATATCCCCTTATTGAGTATGAATTAGATATGAAAAATAGGTTTCAACATAGGTTATTTCTTTTATAAACTCATGCTCGAAATAAAATTCCCCTTTACTAGTATACAAGTAAGATCAGTATAGGGACACTTATCTAAAATGAACTACATTTTGATTCATTCTCATTTAAATGAGATATATATTTACATCGAGATCCCACATCCTAGGAATAAATATATATTTTTAAGAAAAGTTCCCTCCTCCCATCATATGTGACAGATCTATGTGAATATTCCCCTTAAAAAGATCTCTATGTGGCTTGATTATTATTCTAATGAGATACGTAGTGATGTTTTCATCCCTTATCTAATTCCTATTTTTTTTAAAATGAAAATTTCCTCTTTTCCTACATATAATCTAGACATATTTAAGGAAATAATTATGTGATCAACATAGAGATTAACCTATACCTCTTGATAAGATCATGATCACCCATTCTAAGAAATATCATGTTTGAATGCCTCTATTGTTCCTATTGAACATATTATTTTCATAAAACACACTTCATATCATGAGAAACTTAGATTTTTTCATAAATTCATTCACTATCACTAAAAAGAGAATCTAACTCAAAAGTAAACCTCTGTTTTGACTATGTATATCATACCCTCAACATGGATTTGTATAAATGTCACAAGACATTTCCTATCTATAAGAGACATATTAATCTTAAGTACAAAATACTATTATCCCTATATGATTTGACAAAATCACAATGGGGTGAAAATCTCAAACATGGTCTGTAGTTATTCCTTGAATACATTTCCCATACCAGATTTTTTAATCTGATAGCATCAAGATAAGACTTACATTGTCTTTTATCTTATTCAAGAAATTGTTGGAGAATTATTATAATGTAAGATATAATTTAGGAAAAAATTCCCATCACATTGGTATAATCATCATGGCCTTAAAATGTGTGCACACCTTTATGGGATTGGTTCAAAATGATATATTCACACTATGAATGTGTTCCTTACACAATGATGTAATTATTAAGGGGTATGAACTATTCTTGAATATTTATATCCCCCATAAACCCACCTCAAATCTCTTATGTGAGATTCAACATCATGAAATTACTTAACTTAATATACCCATCTTGGAATCCTTCAACATCAAGTGGATAAGTAATCTTACTGTTCTATTTCATATAAAAATTCATAACATAGATTTATTGACCTAAAAGGACCCCACTAGGATTTGATGGTGAATAACATAGTTTTACCCTGATCCTATTATGTAACACATATGGGATATTATGGTCCAAGATGAAAGGTCCACCTGAATCAAACATGCTATAATTGGACTATGTTTAGGAATAACCTACCTACTCCCAGTAGTCTCTATAGACTGGGTGAAACATTGGTTTTCCACCATTACTAATACTTCTAAAAATATCCACAGTCACTATTTACAATTCATTTATACATTCACTAGATATGATTTATATATTCCATAATGAAACATTTCCAGTAGATTCACCATCCTTGATATTACACACATGTGTATCTTACCCATTTCTAGGGAAATAACCATTGGTCAAATCAATAAAACTATAAACCATATCATCCATTGGATAAATATATATGAACATAAGATATAAAAACCATTTTTAGAGCTATATGACCTTAAAATACAATAACCATTGGTCTAAAATGCATAAACTCAAATTACATAAGGAAGGAGATGTAGATCTCAGTAGAATTAATACCTACAAAGGGAATTCTACACAAAATTTGAGTTTCTTCTCTCTAGAAACACACATATCATGGTCTAGGAAACTATATCTCTTGAAATTTAAAAGGTTATTAATTTTATAAGGTTGAAAACCAATTAATTATAGTCTAAGTAAAAAAAAAATAATTTCTCTCTATGTCTTCTCTGTATCAGGCATATGAAAAATTTGGGTCAATTAAAATTAAAGGAAAACGTACAAAGATTGTGGGGTTCACTATAAGACCCAAACAATAGTCACACTATGCACATTAGGAACCCAACCCAAGAATAACATAGTGTATCCTTTCATTCCTAAGATATTTTTTTCTGATATTTCCATAAATACTTATAAAAGTGTAATATATTATCATCCTTCCAAATGGAGTAGCACTACTATTACGGTGAAGACTAATTATAACTATAACCATATGTGTTCCATATCCTAGAGAAGATAATTTTAAAAAACATTGAAAGTTGTGATGAGTTAATAATAAAGTTTATATGAGATATAGATAACTACATATAAATTATATTTTAATTTATTCCTAGATTGAACGAGAAGAACATCCATAGATTGGAGTCTCTATCTTGAGAGAAAAAAATGAATCCAACAAAAATAGCTAAGTGAGAAACTAATAGATCAGATTCCGTTGGCCAGTTAATGCTATCTATGAAGTACAAATCAACAGTTGAATGTGCGTGTACTATGAATATTATTTTTGAGCCAAATAATGCATTTCTTACACTTTATTAGATAACTTCTATCTCCTTCTCCAAATTTATGGATTCTCAATCATTTATTTTGAGAGTTGGGACATTTTATTCAGCATGAGGTCTTCATATTGATTTTATTCCACACTCAAGAAAGATAACCTCTCATGGAGTCATGATTCCCATTGAGTCAAATCCTAAGTACTCCACTCTATAAGTTCAAATTAGTGAGCCAAAATTTGGAATTTCTAAAGAACATGCTCCCGAGTCACTAGCATATCATAAATAATCATCATATTATGGGTGATTGAATATAAATCATAATACTCAAATCCACTAGTTTCTATAATTATAAATATTTGAAGGAGATAATTGGCCTTTCTCTTCATCTCTACAATCAAAGTCTGAGTGATTAGGTAGAATTTTTTTCTAGACTCATTCACCAAAGGATCGATTCATGAAAGAGGATCCAGGATCCAAAAAGGCCTTATATTTTGGAACATGAATGTATTCTAGAATGTAGTTTCACATTGAGTGGCCCCATATAACCTTAAGGGAAGTGATCAGGATAGGAATTTTGAATTCTCTATACATAGTTACTTTACCTAGAGAGGACCGAATTACACCAGTTTCAGAAATCCCAAAAGTTATGTGTTTCTCTGAAGATGTATTGCCCAATACTTGATCCCCATGATTAAAAATTTCAAGGTCATTTCCATGAGTAATATCCTTTTCTTCATTACCTAATGAATTAATCTCAATGATTTCAACATCCCATGATTTTTATTTATCTCATATTGTTTATTTATTGGTTTCTCCTCTAATAGGAAATGGAGGTCTACATATTCATGGAGTGAATCCCCTTAGATACATGTTATAATAATGTTAAATATACGCATGGGGATACTCTAGGGATAGTCTAATTTTTTCTTCATCTAATGAAAAAGTAATCAGGATATCTCTATCAGCCTTCATCAACATTGGACAGAATTGATGCATGATCATTTGGTGTTTCTCACTATGTGTTTATAGAAAAGTCATATTTTCATTTTATGAATACATAAAACCTATCACCAAAAACCAGATTCTTTGTGGGGTTAAAAAATTGATATTTATTCAACCCTCTCCATAATAACTATGACTTGTAATGAAATTAGTTATGATCATGCGACGACTGAATCATTAATACCAGCCCCCAATGTGAAAATGGGAGTATATTATAGATTGAAGGAAAAAATTAATAGTCCCCCAATGTGACATCCCCAGCCCCCGAGTGCCCGAATCCGGTGCCCATGAGACATGATGTACCATAATTATTACATTACATTAATTTACAAATATCACATCATATCCCATGCTATAGAGGATTGCGAGGTTTAGGTTTCTAAAACCAGATGCATTCTGAAACTTCATTGAAGACATGAATAATACCTGAGAAATTTTCATTTAAACATAGGGTGAGAAAAAGAATTCCCAGTAAGGGGTTTTAAAAACATTTGAAAATAAGGAAATAAAAATTACATTACTTGAAAATAACTGTTGAAAGTAAACCTAAGACTTTTTCAAAAGAAAACCAATTAATCCTGAAATAAAAGAAAACTTTTAAAATTGAAAAACATGATCAGAGTACACAGTTCTAAAAAGTGAAATAAAGTGTCTATGTGAAGCATGCAGGGTTATGAAATTTACTAACAAGACAAGTTCTGAGTGTACAAGACATAATAAAAATGTTGTAACATAAACTGGTGCACATATCATGATAAACTTATCCCTAATTTCTCACATGATGAGACATAAAATCTACTGATAAATGGATTGAGTCTGAAAATTTTCTGAAACATAACATGTCAATGCATTTAATTTATCTGTGCATACAATATTCTCTAAACCAGGGATATACAACTAGTCAGAATAATCCCATAGTTGGTCACATACTAAAACATTAAGAGGAGGGTATAATGCCAGACTGTATCAAGGCCTCGTGCCAAGAAAATAATCATCTATGTCTGGGAATTTCACCCGAACCGTAACTGTTTCCAGGCCTCATGCCATCACCGTGATTTGTCTCATGAGACCTGCCAATGCATCGAGGTGCTAAATTAGGCCCCACCCGTCACATAATATGTCCAATATGATCCTATTAAGTCTTAGGGGCTATGTATCCAAAGCATCCCATACCACCTTGGATACCGAATTAAGGTGTTTTTATTTGGGATGTCCCATACCACTCCAAATAACAGGATATTAGATTCGTTAATTATTATTTGGTGATCATTATTTCAGGCAGAACACACAAAATATGATATGGAAACTACTAAGGAAACACATGCTTGACAACAAAGTGGTACATGCATAATACAATGCGCTAAATATCAGTGATGCACACATTATTAATTCATAAGGAAAATCTTCCAAGGAGTCACATGCATCATCTACAAAACATTATGATAATTGGTTCACAGATGCGAGTGTATATAAATATGAGTAATTGGACCTAAGTAGATATCTACTGGTACATGGTATCATTATTTTACAAAGAACATAAGGCCTTGGTTTGATGTTCAAGCAGACACAGTAAGACTATCTACTTTAACATTTTTCTCCAAAGTTATTACAAAGGAAAAATTTACAAAACTCCTTGAAATTGTGGAATTGAAATTTGAAAATGAAATTATGGAGTTATTGGAAAATATGCATATACATATTGAAGTTTTGGATCATAATTTCTAGCCATTTACTTAGTTTTAAAATTATAATTATACAAGATATACATGTATATATTTAAATTTATAGTAACTGTTTGTAAAATTTGTAAAACTAAAATTCGCACAACCAAAAATTTTAACTCTTTCCCAAGCATGAAACTCAGTATGTTCTACATAAGGTTTAGGTCTTGAAAACCTTAATTTCATAGTAAAACATTTAAGTTTACTTATACATCCATATATATTTTATATCCCAACCTTAAAGGAAAAAGATTGTGAAATAATAACTAAAAGAACATCTCTTAAAACATAGGGATCTTGAAAACCCAAGGGTATGATAGAGGGTTAGTGGTTTAGAATTTTAATTGAAACACCATCAACATGTATTTACAATTATACAATATATACATATATATGTAAAACTTAATCTGCATGAAATCTAAGGGGAAAATTCCTTTCATAGTTATAGGATCTTTAAAACATGATTAACCTTGGAAGATGGAAGGTTGTAAACTAACTTAGCATATATATACATGGTATGTAATTATATACACACACACACACACACATATATATATATATATACTGTATTTGTCTATATGCACATATAAACTTGTTTTCATGAAAAATAGAAACATAAAACACTCAAAACCAACTTATTAACTTCAAAATAGAAGGCAAGGTAGGAGATGAGGGTTTTAAAGTAGAGGGTTGGATTCATATGTATGTATATATACAAACTGTATTTATATATACAGTTAATAAAATCTTGGTTTCATGAGAACTAAAGAAAGAACACCCAAAATCAAACTTATAAGCCTCAAAACAGAAGGTAAGAAAGGAATTTAGGGTTTTTAAAATGGTTCAAGGTGTGCATATACATGTGTATACAAAACTGTATATGTATGTATTTATATAAAAAACCGGTGTGTATGTGGATTAAAACAAAATATCCCTTACAGGTCTTATTACCCTGTAAACAGGAGGCAAAAAAGGAGGTTAGGGTTTTATTATAGTTGACCAAATCCATATATATACATATATGTATATATATATATATATATAAAACCTGGTTTGCATGAAAAAGGAAGAGAAAAAATCCATTACATTAATGTTAGGAGGGGCTGGAGGAGGAAGAGGAGGAGATGAGGTGCACTTGCAAAGCTTCGGGAGGGGAGGTGTGGGTGCAACCGTAGGGTTCACCAAGGTGAGAGGGTAGAGATCTTAAAGAGGATCTTCCAGACACATGCAGGTGACCCAACACCTAACTCGCGACTAGGTCGAGCTCTAGGAGAAAAAAAAACAAGTCCGGTAGGGAGGTTGTGGAATAAATGGATGGGGAGAGGGATGTGGCTGAACCACTGGTGCAACATGGGGAGAAGAAAAACAGAGGAGAAAGAAGATGGAAAAGATGGATGGTCAGGATCATCCGCAAAATGATCTAACAGCCGAGATTAGAAGAGACGTTTAAAAAAAAGGGATGGCTAGGATTAGATCATTGATAGATTGGACAACCCTAGGCCAACACAACATTTTTAAAGGGATCTATGGCTGAGATCACGTGATGTCACGATCGACGACTATGACTTAATCGCGCCGCGATCCGACGATCGAGAAGCGCTCCATGGTTTTTTTGTTTAAAAAAATATTTACATCAACCGAATATAAACGTATTATAAAAACTTATCTCCACTTTAAAATATGCATAAAAAACCTTAATTAACCATTTATATATATATATATAGGGTTTAAAACATATAACTTATGAAGTTAAATATTTGTATCTTTCAAAAAAAGAAATTTAAATACAAACTCCTTAAATCATTTTCTCTAAAAGAACTCCTTATTTAAGAATCCTTAATACATTTATAAAACATGCTTTAAAGTATCAACATTTTAATTAAAAGGAAACTAACAATCATAAAATGGTAACCGTTTTAACAGTCACATTTAAACGGTCCACAAAGATAACAGTCGCATTAGTGTCTTATAAATCCAGGACTTAGGGTGTCCTAACACTCAAGTTGATTGAAGAAGATGTTTCACGTCATAACTTTAGTGATTAGTGTGGCCATAGTGGATTTGGCCATTCTTATGTTCGTTATAGCAGATGCTAAGGATCCCTATTATCTTCTTGGGGTTCTTGTTGTTTTGGGAGGTCTCCCTGTAACCTTAATAGGGTTTTTGGTAGGTATCTTTGGTTAGTTGGTTTCCATTTTAACCTCGGTTTATTGTAAACACTAAGGTGTTCCCATTTGAATAAAGAGACTTGCGTTCATTTTGTTTGTTTCACTCTACTGTATAACAAAATATTATTATAGAAAAAATATAAAAATCCCCATTATATGAAACAAAAATTTTTGGGGTGTTAAATTATCCCCCACTTACAAGAATTTCGTCCTCACAATTCGATTCAAAAACTGGAAAAGAAATTCCTAGACGATTATCGTCACCAAAACGGGAGATTCGGTGTGGTCAATGGAATACCCAGGTTGGTATTCAGTTCCTCTGCTTCTTTGGCTCAGACACACCTCGAGAAGTACATTTTGAACTCTGGCTCTTGCACTCTATACTCAGGCTTCTACAAGGAGGCTCGAGCGGTAAAATTTTCAGAGATGCCCGAATGGACATATTCTCTGATGCCCCGTCGGACTACATCTCGATTGAGATATTTGATTAGAACTATGTGGTTAAACAGACTGAAGTTTAGGATCTGGAACATAAAGGCTGCTCTAAGGTTCCCATCTTGGGCAGCCACTAGGAAACATGCTCTCGCAGAAAAATTCTTTTCCAGATTGAAACACTGAAAAAGACCCTCTAAGTATCTCCCCCTTCGCCTATAATAGGAAAGTTGGGTAATGGTGATGAAGTCGAAGTCATGGTCATTCTCTTGACAGGAACGAAGGATCTCAGGGCTGTTAGAAAATCCAAACATTCATTTACATGATCCTCGCAGGTTGAGGAAAGAAGGATAGTCCACAACACAAGTTTTGATTAAGATATCCTCCAATATCTCATCAGGTAGAGATGAGATATTTGTTTGTCTAGCCATCTGAAAACATATTCATGAGAATTCAATTTGAAAGTTCAGATAAAGTAAAGAAAGAAATGGGAAATATAATATTTCAATAAAGCATAAGTTTATTACTAAACATCAGGTCCTGAGTTCCCCTAATGACCTACTACACGAACTCCTCACAGAGAAGCAAAAATCCCTATCTCTTCAAACCAAACATAGGCTGAGAATTCAGGGTTAAACTCATGGAGACACCTGTGCTGTCTCTTGAGTGTAGCATGAGGGGTATGAAGTTGGGAGAGGTCAAAATACACTTGTTTCCTACAAAATAGTCAGGTGGACTCATCTTTTAACACTCTAAAGTCCAACAACTGGACCCAAAATCCATACTTCAAGATTTGAAAAAGGTAGGGTGCTCGAAGGTCACCGACAGCAACAAATTCTTGAAAAGTGTTGAGGGACATAAAGCCAAATTCCTCACCTGCCGTGAACACTCAGAAAAGTCCCTCATAGTACCTTCCCCGACGTACATAGGAGGGGAATTTGGTCATCATCATGAGAAGGTAATCCAATCCTAACCCCTGGTGTAGCCAAAGTACCCTTGGTGAGTTTGACACATTGTACAAGTGTTTTCATGTCATGCGAATATGAGTATAGTTAATAAAATTCCCTCAGCTAGCTAAAGACACAATGGTATCTAGGGACTTAGTGGAGAGTGATAGTAGATTGGTAGGAACATTTTCATCTTCCATGTGAAAGTTATAAGAAAATCACTTAGTAAGGTTCAGTCATAGCTATATATTTCTATTACCTGGTTTTTCTATAATTGTTTGAACCTATCCTCTGATACCAACTGTGACAGCCCCATCCCCCAAGTGCCCAGAGCCGGTGCCCATGAGACATGATTTACCATAATTATTACATTACATTCATTTACAAATATCACATCATGTCCCATAATATAGAGGATCGTGAGGTTTAGGTTCTGGGAAAATAGATGCATTCTGAAACTTCATTAAAGACATGAATGATACCGGAAATTTTTTCATTTAAACGTAGGGTGATCAAAAGAATGCCCAGTAAGGGGTTTTAAAAAAATTTGAAAATAAGGAAATAAAACTTCCATCACTTGAAAATAACCATTGAAAGTAAACCTAAGACTTTTCCTAAATAAAACCAATTAATCCTGAAATAAAAGAAAACTTTTAAAATTGAAAAACATGATCAGAGTACGCAGTTCCAAAAAAGTGAAATAAAGTGCCTATGTAAAGCATGCATGGTTATGAAATTTAATAACAAGACAATTTCTGAGTGCACAAGACATAATAAAAATGTTGTAACATAAACTGGTACACATATCATGATAAACTAATCCATAATTTCTCACATGATGAGACATAAAATCTGCTGATAAATGGACCGAGTCCAAAAAATTTCTGAAACATAACATGTCAATGCATTTAATTTATCTGTGAATACAATAAGCTTTGAACCGGGGATATCCTACTAGTCAGAAAAATCCCATAGTTGGTCAGTTACTAAAACATTAAGAGGAGGGTATAATACCATACTATGTCAAGGCCTCATGCCAAGACCATAATCATCTATGTCTGGGAATTTCACTCGAACCGTAACTGTTTCCAGGCCTCGTGCCATGAACGTGATTTGTATCATGAGACTTGCCGATGCACCGAGGGGCTATAGCGGGCCCTGACCCATCACATAATATGTCCAATACGATCCTCTTAAGTCTTAGGGGATATGTATCCAAAGCATCCCATACCACCTTGGATACCCGATTAAGCTGTTGTTATTTGGGGTGTCCCATACCACTCCAAATAACGGGTTATTAGATTCATTAATTATTATTTGGTGATCATTATTTCAGGCAGAACACAAAAAATATGATATAAAAACTACTAAGGAAACACATGCTTGACGACAAAGTGGTACCTGCATAATACAATGTGCTAAATATCATTGATGCACACATAATTAATTCATAAAGAAAATCTTCCAAGGAGTCACATGCATCATCTACAAAACATGCTAATAATTGGTTCACAGATGCGAGTGTATATAAATATGAGTAATTGGACCTAAGTAGATATCTACTGGTACATGGTATCATTATTTTAAAAAGAACATAAGGCCTTGGTTTGAAGTTCAAGAAGACACAACAAGACTCTATACTTTAACATTTTTCTCCAAAGTTATTACAAATGAAAAATTTACAAAACTCCTTGACATTGTAGAATCGAACTTTGAAAATGAAATTATGGAGTTATTGGAAAATATTCATATACATATTGAAGGTTTGGATAATCATTTATAGCCATGTAATTAGTTTAAAAATTATACTTATACAACATATACATGTATATATAAACTTATAGTAACTGTTTGTAAAATTTGTAAAATTAAAATTCGCACAACCACAAATTTAAAATCTTTCCCAAGCATGGAACTCAGTATGTTCTACATAGGTTTTAGGCCTCAAAAACCTTAATTTCATAGTAAAAATATTTAAGTTTACTTATACATCCATATATATTTTACATCCCAACCTTAAAGTAAATAAATTTTGAAAGAATAACTAAAAGAACTTCTCTTAAAACATATGAATTTTGAAAACCCGAGGGTATGATAGAGGGATAGAGGTTTAGAATTTTAATTGAAACACCACCAACATGTATTCACAATTATACAATATATACATATATATGTAAAACTTAATCTGCATGAAATCTAAGGGGAAAATTCCTTTCAAAGTTATAGGATATTTAAAACATGATTAACCTTGGAAGATGGAAGGTTGTAAACTGAATTAGCATATATATACATGGTATGTACTTATATAGACACACACACACACACACACATATATATATACTGTATTTGTATATACTCACATATAAACTTGTTTTTCCTAAAAAATAGAAAGATAAAACACTCAAAACCAACTTATTAACTTCAAAACTGAAGGCAAGGGAGGAGATGAGGGTTTTAAAGTAGAGGGTTGGATTCATATGTATGTATATATAAAAACTATATTTATATATACATTTAATAAAATCTTGGTTTCATGAGAACTAATGAAAGAACACCCAAAATCAAATGTATAAGCCTCAAAACAGAAGGCAAGAAAGGAATTTAGGGTTTCTAAAATGGTTCAAGGTGTGCATATACATGTGTATACAAAACTGTATATGTATGTATTTATATAAAAAACTGGTTTGTATATAGATTAAAACAAAATATCCCTTACAGGTCTTATTAAACTTTAAACAGGAGGCAAAAGAAGGAGGTTAGGGTTTTAATATAGTTGAACTCATTCATAATGTGTGTATATATATATAACGTATATATATATATAAAACCTTTTTTGTATGAAAAAGGAAGAGAAAAACTCCCTTACATTGATGCTAGGAGGGGATGGAGGAGGAAGAGGAGGAGCTGAGGTGCACTTGCAAAGCTTCGGGAGGGGAGGCATGGGTGCAACCGTAGGGTTCGCCAAGGTGAGAGGGAAGAGATCTTAAAGAGGATCTTCCCAAAACATGCAGGTGACCCAACACCTAACCCAAGACTAGATGGATCACTAGGAGGAAGAAAACAAGGTCGGTAGGGAGGTAGGGTGGCTTCTGAATAAATGGAAGGGGATAGGGACGTGGCTGACCCACTGGTGTAGCGCGAGGAGAAGAAAAGTGGAGTAGGAAGAAGATTAAAAATATTGACGACCAGGACCGTCTGCAAAATGATCCAACAGCCGAGATTAGAAGCTACGTTTAAAAAAAACGAGATGTCTAGGATTAGATTGTCGGTAGATCAGATGACCCTAGGAAAACGTGGCCTTTTAAAAGGGATCTACGGCCGAAATCGTGCGATGTCGCGATCGACGGTTGCGACTTAATCGCGTCGTGATCCGACGGTCGAGAAGCGCTTCGAGGTTTTTTTGTTTCAAAAAAATATTTACATCAACCGAATATAAAGGTATTATAAAAAATTATCTTCAATTTAAAATATGCATAAAAAATACCTTAGTTAACCATATATATATATATATACATATATATATATATAGGGTTTAAAACATATAACTTATGAAGATAAATATTTGTATCTTTCAAAAAAAGAAATTTAAATAAAAACTCCTTAAATTATTTTCTCTAAAAGAACTCCTTATTTAAGAATCCTTAATACATATATAAAACATGCTTTAAAGTATCAACATTTTAATTAAAAGGAAACTAACCATCATAAAATGGTAACCTTTTTAACGGTCCCATTGAAACGGTCCACAAAGATAACGGTCACATTAGTGTCTTATAAATCTTGGACTTAGGGTTTCCTAACACTCATGTTGATTGAATAAGATGGTTCATGTCATACCTTTGGTTCTTAGTGTGGTCGTAGTGGCTTTGGCCATTCTTATGTTAGTTATGGCAGATGCTAAGGACCCCTATTATCTTCTCAGGGTTCTCGTTGTTTTGGGAGGTCTCCCTGTAATCTTAATAGGGTTTTTGGTAGGTATCTTTGGTTAGTTGGTTTCACTTTTAACCTCGGTTTATTGTAAACACTAAGGTGTTCCCATTTTAATAAAGAGACTTACGTTCATTTTGTGTGTTTCACTCTATTTCATAACAAAATATCATTATAGAAAAAATATAAAAATCCCCATTATATGAAACACAAATTTTTGGGGTGTTACACCCAAATATATTCAAGAACTTATGTATCCATTCTTATGGGTTAGACTCATTAAATACCCTATAATATATTCTTATGACCAAGTTGAGGACCCATGGTTGTGTGTCTCTAGTTGTAACTACCAAGATGCATTTCTATCCAGCAATATAAGAGTTAGATCAGTCTATAAGTTATGTGTGGATATTAACTATGATTAAATTTACCTACTACTTGATAGACCCCCCCAATTATTGAATAACATGTTTCATTGGAATTAGAGATTCTAGTAGAGACTCTATTATTAATGTGGTTTCCCTTCACCAGGTATGTGTATCTTGAGTAGGTAACAACCATCCACTGAGGAACATATCTACCAGTCCTACATGTTTTATATCTAAGCTCAACCCCAATCTGATTTTATTACCCCATTTTATATATTGACAATTTTAAGGGATGGACCCTAATGTATTTGAATAACCACCATCTCTCTATATAGGGTAGGACATTGGCCATTTCAGTCTAGTAATTGATCCATGGGGGAGTTGGAAAATTTGGATCCATGATCTAAATGAATCATTAAGAGAAAGATTTATTTCCTTATTCAACTCTCTTTAAAACAATTATAATAGTACAACTCTAGCATTTATGTTAACTTGAAATATTCCCAACTTTTTTGATGAGGAAGGAATTCACCATACATATCCCCTAGGATGGGGATTCCCTTAATTTCATAAACATCATAGAGGATAATTCCTCTTCCCAATGCAGAAGATGAAACATGATGGTATTATAGTAACATTGAATTAAAAACTCATGGATGAGATCTAAATGATGATAGTCAAAGAATTTAAAGTAAAAATAGCCCCATGAAGTAAAAAATCCTGTAAAAGATCCTCTTATGTGATATAACATTATTTCACCCAATCCTTCCATTCCCATTCTTCATATAAGTTCACTGAATGATTAAGGTCCCATTAAAGGAACTATCATTTTCTATAGATTAATATAGAGGAATATTTATTTTCAAATAGTAATTAATTTCATCATCCATTTTTGATGAAACATAAAACATGTGATTTTAAATTTTTATTGGGTTCATAATTGATTATTTATGTTATGGGAAATATTAAATATTTATATACACCAAGTTGAAAATATGAATTCCATAAAGGGATCCTTTAGTAATTTGGGTTTCAATTGGAAGGATGAAACAATATAAGGGAATTATATTTGACGATATACAGTTCAGAAAATTTTTCTTGGGAAGGATTTTTAGATCTCAATATCAATTAGAGATCATTTCCAAAGTGTTATATTGATTATCAATGATTGTTTCATATATATGAGTAGGATAATTAGAATTCACAATGAAATTGGAATATATGGAAATTTTAATGTTTACAAAAGATTTTGACAAATATATTAGTATAAAAAATCAGAAATCATAAGGGGATACCCTAAACATGGAAAATCTAGATGTGACATAAGAAACTTATCCAAGATGGCCTCACTAGGGAGGGCCTACTAAGGCCCCTCACTAGGGTAGAGATTCTAGGGGCCCCTTTCTTAAATAGACCAACTAAGGAACCCTCACAAGGTGTCCCCAATAATTCAATTGTGCTACTGTGGCCTCACTAATGAAAAAGAACACCAGTTCTCACCTTGGATAAGTAAACGTAGAATGGGAAAAAGGGTAAGAGAATCACACACTTAGGTTATAGAGGGAAAATACCTTTTTATAAGAAATTCAATCTCATAATTCATCCCTTCTAGTGTGTACTGATCAACAGGGCCAATTTATCCCACTAACATTGTCTAGAATAACATTCCCCAAGAACCATAACAAATTGGATCAGATCCCATTTTCCAATTGTAACACCAAGTGGTAGGGGTGGCCTTAGAAGCCAAAACTCATCATTCTTCTTGAATCCAATTTTTATGGGATAGGGTGGATTTTTTGGTTCCCCCTTTCAATTAAAATAGTAAAATAATATAATTCTTGGATCCACTCCAGTCACTAGGATTGCCTCAAAAAAGTCCTATTTGGCCGGTAGTCCTGCCTCTACTAGTTAATATTACGTCTCTAGCCCTTCCTCTCTCAAGTATACTCTGTAAACACATCATGGAACACAAAAATAACTTATTTACATCACCTTCCCCACTCAAATATATCATCCAAGCCCCTATTTTTCCATATCAATAGACCCCTTGGTCATTTTATTATGTAAAAGTTTCCCACTTGTAGTAGACAGAGAAAAATTTATGAAGATACCTCATTAAATCCTTTAATAAATCCTTTAGGTTTTCTATAATACATTATTACATTGTAAAATTAACAGAAGTAAGATTGTGGTGTTATTTGAGGCCCTCACTTAGGTGACCAGCTGCCTGGGACTCATCAACTAGGCAACCAACCACCCGTGGTCCTTTAACTAGGAGACCAACTGCCTAGGGTCCATCACCTGAGTGACCAATTTCTGAGGGTCCTTCACCTATGTAACTAAATGATTGGGGATCATCACCTGGGTGACCAACTTTCCAAGGTCCCCCACCTATGAGACAAATCACACAATCCTTACCACTTATGAGAACCATTTCTTAGGGCTTCACACATAAGCGAACTAGTTCCTAGGGATTCCCACCTATGAAAATCATCACATAGTATTTCTCACATAAGAAAACCATCACCTGGTGTTGGTTAATACTTAATTTTTTATCCTTATTTATCCAAGTCCCCTATTTTCGAATCCATCCATCTAGGACTTCCCCACAACCACTATATTTAGCTATAAAAGGTTTACAGTTACCTATCATTCTTCCCATTCAATCATACATTCTCTTGGTAAATGATGTCCCCTAAATTTACTATATAACTGATGAGGTTTACTCAAAATTTTAAATCATGCATCCCCATGGTAAAAATTACCCTAACATGGGGGAATTGATAAAGATACTCTTAGTTTAAAAAGAAATACTTATCGCCTACATGCTTCTTGAAACATAAAGAAAATTGGTAAGCATCTACACCTTATGTTTTCTCATCAGCGGATGCATAATCACTAATATGGAGTTAATAAATAGAGAAGAGGATAGAGATTGAAATAACTCATGGAGTAAACACCTATACTTTCATTCCAACTACCCCACCATATCCCCTTCATCATCCGTCATCAGATGATGAGTAGCCTCACAAATAGATTGACCGAGTTATCATGACACATCAAATTGAGTATGTTTTTAAAGTTGATTTATAGTATAGGGAAGACCCTAGGTTGTATCTCAGGGATATTTTATAGTTTAAAATGTGTATTTTCAATAAAAAATACTAAAAAGTTGGTGGTTTCGAAAATAGTATTAAAAATAAAATGACTTAATTAAAGAGTTTAATAGTTTAAAAATAAAGGTGGTGTTTTAGAATTATGAGAGAAGTAATTTAATGTTAACTACACATATTTGTTAGTTCATTATTCTGAAAAATACACATGGTTTAATGGAATTATTTGGTTGAGGGTTGTCAAGATCTCAATTATGCTCTTTCCTCTTAAAACGATGCACAAAGAACCAAATATTGACACAACAATCATGTTTTCAAGTTTTCAAAATCATGCATAGAGTGGGGGATTCCATATCATACTGATATCACTTATGTGCAGGAGAAATAAAATTCTTGTGTTGTCCAATCAGAACAACCCACAATTCCCACTTGAAATCTAAACCCAATCGGTGTTGAGATGAAAAGTGTTTCATTCTTGACCCCCTATGAGGATAGGGGCCTCCAGAAATTATTGGATGAGGAGATGACTCCTTTGGGAATCCAATATGGTAGAGCTTTTCCTTTGGTTCGAACTACCAAATTGGGTGCCCAAGGTTCCATTTTATAGGCAAAGTGGAAGGTGCTTTTGGGCACACAGATTTCTTAAAACCACTTAGCCCATGGTTTTCAACATTCATAATGTCTTATCTTGATTTTTGGAAAACTAAAATGTTCTTTCAAAACCTCTTTTCTATCTCCACCAAAATTGTGGCATCATTTGAACACATGTCGCCTGAGATATGGAAAAAACATAGCACACCTCTTTTGGATTCATCCAAATTCAGTGTCTTGGAAAGATTAGTTCGGTTGGTCCACTTAATGGGGCTTGGGTACCTTCAGGAAAGTTTTATAAAACTGAATTTGATCAGGGAAAAAAATTTCAATCCAATTGGACTCACAAATAAGTATAAGTATTCGGTTTAGTCCATATATGTTCTTCGGTTCCTACGTAATTTGGCTCATTTTTCATCAACTTCATCTTGGACCTTCCAAATCACCTCCAGCTGTAACCAAAACATCAAAAAATTGAAATATCCTTTTTTTTAAATGATAATAATTAAATTATTAAACCAAAAATGAATTGAAATTTGTGATTATACTTTTAATTTTCAATAAATAACCTATTTAATACATTGGTATAATGGTGAAATAAAATAGTGAATCATGGTACAATCACACCCCCACACCTAAACATTTTCACTACTGGGAAACATCACATTTCAAAAAATTATGCATGTAGATATTTCTAACTTCATAACGATTGAGCATTCAATGAAATTTAAAAAATTTAAAGCAATGTGATCAAATAAAAAATCACACCAAGGAGTTATTCTGAGTGATCATAGAAAAAGATGTCTCATAAATTGTATCAGATAAAAATTATAAGAGATGCATGATACCAATATGAGAAAATAATTAAAAAGTTACCCATCTCACTAATTATCTACATGTGTGTGTGAAAACTATTCCATTCTATTCTTTCCACTTTCTATCCACTAAATATCGGTTATTTTAACATTTCTCTAATTAAATGATTATGTCCTTTGAACCAATCCTAAATACTTTGCAATAAAATTTCAAGACCCACTAACTTAATCATTCCCAGAAGTCAAACCATAAGCTCCTAACATAGATATCCCCATATGTTTAACATTTCATCACTCCCCTCATTTATTTTTTTTGAAAAAATTCACTTGGAACAAATCTCACACTCTTCTTTCAACCCTTATTTGATCTCCTCATGACACTTATTATAATAGTTATAACAAGATCAAAGGTTGAGGAAAAGTGGTTTTTGACCAACCCCAGACACTACCCATATTTTTGTGGTGTTTTTTGATGGCATAAAACAGTTGGATAATAGGTACACACACACACAGGTCAATTCGGTACAGTAATGAAATAAATCAAATAAGGAATGAACGTATGGAAAAATCATTTTATAAAGGTGATAAATTTTAACCTAACTTATATTAACCTTGTATTAAGTAATAAATATTCACAATTAATAGTTTGGTGTAAAATATGTGTGGAGGTATTAAGTGACACAATTTTCCCATAAACTAATCACACAAACGGTACCAATTTTCTCAAAGGTTTCAATAAGATAAATCCATTCATATCATCGAAAACAACCAATTTAATAAAAATAACCTCCCAATGTTAAATTCATGCTAAAACACAAATTTAAAACAACATGAAATAGTGAAATTCCTTATGAATTTTTAATAACTTCCATGATTAAGAGGTCATAATTTTCCATGATAAAGTGGTTATCAAAAAATTAACATTCTGACATAAAAGTGAGGGAGGAAAGTGAGGGGGGGGGGTAACAATACTATTCAAAAAGAAAAAAAGAAGAAATAAGAAAGAAGATGGAAATTACTAACTAACCTAGGAATGTACCCAACCCCCACACCTGGAGTATATAATGTGTTCACTATAATAAAATAGAATGTGGTAAGGAAGGATAAAACCTAGTGGATGCTATTCATTGGTTTCTTAATTAACTCGGAGTTCCCCAATTGGGGACTCCAAAATGGATTTATGAAATTGTTCCAGCCACTGTCCTTTAATAGTGAATGTTTTTTTTGGTTTTATCATTTTGAACCTGTATGACACCACATGGATAAAATTAGAAACAATATATGGTCCAAACCAGTGAGAATGAAGATTACCTTAACCTGAAATTGTAAAGGAGGAACTTCTACCTAATTTGGAATTGACGATGAAGGATGAGGCATTCATGGGATACCTTGGTTCTATCCTTATAGATTTGGGAGTTCTTATATGCATTATATCGAATTTCTTCTAACTCTTGAATTTTCAACTTCCTATGCTCACCTGTATCAGATAGATTCATATTATATTGTTTTATAGCCTGATATTCATAGTTATATACCTCCACTAGGAGGTGACATGCCTTTAAAAAAACAATCCTATATGGTGAAATTATGATTGGGGTTTTAAAATATGTACGGTATGCCCAAAGTGCATCATCCAAGTGTAAACACCAATCTTTCCTATTGGGCTGTACCATTTTTTCTAAGATTTTCTTAACTTACTAATTTTATATTTCATCTTGTCTATTAGTTTGGGGGGGATAAGCAGGTGAGAATTTATAAAAAACCCCATAATTATGGAGCAAGTTTTTTATGTTGCAATTGAAAAAAGGTGAACCCTGATCACTAATGATGAATCTCGGAAAACCAAACCTATTGAAAATTTGGGACCTCACAAAATCACCAACCACTCAAGAGTCATTAGTCATTGTGGTTTTTTCTTCCAATTTTTTTGAAATATAGTGAAAAGCCAATAAGATGTAAACAAATCCAAATGAATTTGTAAAAGGTCCCATGAATTCAATGCCCCATGCATCAAAGAAATCAAGAAATAACATGGCTTGTTGGGGTATTTAATTCAACTTTGAGATATTCTTTCTAAATTGACATCTTGTACATGAATTACAGAATTGATGAGAATCTCTAAAAAATATAGGCCAAAATGTCTAGAGTCAAGGACCTTTTGAGCTGTACATTGAGAGACAAAGTGGACCCCACATTCTAAGGGCAAACTAAAACTCATGGTAAGACACACACCTTCAAACAACCTGACCACTAAAAATCCTCCATAGGTATGGAACATCCCAAATGGACCATCATTACTCATGTATAAGTATTTTGGAATGTGAAGTGTTAAAATCTGTGGGGACCCTAGATGCTACCAAAATGTTCAAAATGTCTGCATACCAATGGGTAAGTTTGACAACATCATAAAGGTTATCATGAGGAAATAATTCTCCAATGGGGAAGAATGTGTCAACACAGTGGTCCAATGGTGGGGAAATCCTAATAATGTGGCCATCTACCACATTTTTCACTCCTCTATTATAAAAAATCTCAAGGTAAAACTCTTGTATGAGGAGCATCCACCGAATGAGGTGGGGCTTAGCTTCAGGTTTCTTTAAGAGAAAAAAGGGAAACATGATTAAAAAAGACAATGATTTTTGAAAAAATAAGATATGAATGGAATTTTCCAAGGAAAAAACAATAGAAATAAGTTCTTTTTCAGAGGTTGTGTAGTTTTCCTAGGTAGGGTCAAGGGTACGCGAGACATAAACAATGACACAAGAACCCTTTGTGGTAAAACTACCCCAACTGCAAAGTTATATGCATCACACATAAGCTCAAATGGGAGATCCCAACTTAGAGGTTAGATGATTGGTGGTGATGCAAGACTGATTTTTAGTTAATTGAAAGCATCCTCACAATTTTTATCAAACAAAAACTCATAATATTTTTTTAATAACCGGGACAAGGGAAGTACAATCTTACTAAAGTATTTAATGAGTCGGTGGTAAAAACTAGCATAACCCAAGAAACATCGCACCTCACAAATACATTTTGGATATGGAATGGATTAAATTAATTAAATTATTTATTTATCAATTTTAATTCCATAATTTGAAATAATATGCCCAAGAACTATCTCCCGCTTAACCATGAAATGACATTTCTCATAATTTAATACGTGATCTTTTTCAATGCAATGACGAAGGATAGAACCTAGGCGTTCTAAATAGTTATCAAAGGAAGATCCATATAATGTGAACTCATCCATAAATAATTCCATAAAATTATCTAGGCACTCAGAAAAAATAATCATCATATATCGCTAAAAAGTACCAAGAGCATTACATAGAACAAAAGGCATCCTTCTGTATGAAAATGTGTCAAATGTATAGGTTTATGTTGTCTTTTATTGATCCTCAGGGGCTATATGAATTTAAAGATAACCCAAATATCCACCAAGAAAACAATAATGGGATAACCCAAATATTTCTAAAATTTGGTCAATTAAAGGTAGAGAAATGTGGTCCTTTCTCATGGCTTGGTTCAATCGATGGTGGTCAATACAGGCTAGCCAACTGTTTTTCACATGTGTTGGAACCAATTCACCCCATTCATTTGACACAACTGTTATTCCAGTTTATTTAGAAACAATTTTCACTAGGATAACCCATTTACTATTAGATATGGGATAGATGATCCCAACATCAAGTATTTTACCAACTTCTAATTTTACAACTTTAAGTAGGGTGGGATTCAATCGGCTTGCCTTACAGGCTTAGCCTCATCATCTAAAAGTATATGGTGCATAAAAATAGATGGGATAAGGCTGGGAATATTAGTCAACGTCCATCTAATTTTCTCTTTAAACTCTCTCAAAAGGTCGAGTAGTTTTGATTCCTGCTATAGAGGGAGGTTATTGGAAATAATGACAGGAAATTGGTCAATACTCTCAAGATAGGAATATTTTAAATTAGATAAAAGTGGTTTTAATTCCAACACTGGTGTTTTTTTATTAAGAGAGGGGATTTAGGGGGAGTGAGGTCCGTGAAACTGTCTATATGATCATGTTTATTCTCTAATGAAAGAGAATCAATGGAAATGAGATTTGTAGAATCATCGAAAATCATGGATACCTCATAATGAACACACTCATCAATTAAAGCACAAAATTTACACTTTTTTGAACCCACACAACACTCAAAACATGAATCAAAACTCAAATCATCCAATGGTGAAAAAAGAAAATGAGTCATAGTATGGGGCGAGGAGAGAATTTTGTGTGTGTGTGTGTGTCATTAGAGATCACTTCCATTGAATAGACAAGAAGAGTGGAGTGTTATTTGTTGGGTTGTCTCATAGCATCAAGGATGTTAAAACTTACCTTTTCTCCACTGAACTCTATGGAAAAAATATCACTGTGGACATTGATGATCATCCTTGCAATTTTAAGGAACAGTCTCCCATGTATGAGAGGATAATTTCCTTTTGTTTGAGTGTCTTCTATCTCAAGAATATATAAATCATCAGGGAAGATGATATTCTTCACTCTTATGAGGACATCCTCAATCACTCTTGATTGGCATGTTGTGATCTGGTTGGAAAGTTGATTGATGATTCCCATTGGTTGAAGCCCTCTAACATGTAGAGAAGTGTAAAGAATGTAAGGCATCCTGTTAATTGAAGCAACCAAATCTGGCATTACATCCTAAAAAAGGTCTCCCCTATAGTTAATGGTATCATGAAAGTGACCAAATCCTTGAATTTGGTTGGTATTGATGGTTGGATCAAATATAAGACATTTCTTCCAAGGTTTACTCTCTCATTCCCCTTTAATATCTGTTTATGGGTGAAAATCTCTTTAAGGAATTTGGAATAGCAAGGGATCTGTTTAACTGCATCCAATAAAGGAATATTAACTTGAACCTTTTTAAATATATCCACTATTTCTTTATCAATCTCGTTATCAAATTTTTTATCAGGTTTAGAGAGTCTTTGGGGGAAATGAAGAGGAATGGATTGTTTAGGTAAATCCACATTAATAACTTTTTTACCCTTTTTGATTTGTTTTTATTCATTAAAATCCTTTTTTGGTAGAGAAATGGAGTTTTCAAGTGGGGTAATTACATTTTGTGTAAAATTACTAGAAGAAGAAACTTCTTTACCACTATGAAGTGTTATTCCAGAAACATTACCTTTATATTTTATATTAGAAAAAAGGCTGGGGTGGTAGTTTTCTAGAACCTTGCATCTTTATCTCACCGATAGTGTTTTATAATTGTCCCACTTGAGTTCATAGGTCTTGAATAACTGATTTTTCGGTCTATTGAAACTAGAGGTTCTGGGTTTCCATTTGATTCACAATATCCTTGAGGCTTGGTTTAGACTTAGGAGGATGAGGATTATTCTAAGAAGGTAAAGGATAAGAAGGTTGCATACCTTTTCCTTGTTGATACCAGTTTTATTTAGGGTCACTCAAGTTTCCTCCTTTTTTTTATTGTGGTTGTTCTTGACACCCGAGGTTTAGATCTATCCTAAATGGTTCTTTCTTAAAGGTAGGTTCTTGTTGGAATGGGTTCTGAGGGAATAATATTGCATAAGAATCAGATGAATCTTGAAATTGCGGGCCCTAGTCATAAAAATGAGTATTATCAAAACAAATACAACAAATTAATAGAACAAGAGGAGAGTTTGAGTTACCTTATCCTTGAGATAATTGTCTTAGAATGGTATGCATCTCATCATGTTTATTATCGGTCATTTGTTCTAGGGATGAATTACTAACCTCATGAACTCCTCGGGTTGGGGAAATTGATCTTGTAAAAAAATGTTGTGCATTTTGAGTCATGTTGGCTATTAAGTCATGAGAGGAAACTAGAGTTTTTTCAACAAGGAAACCACCAGCTACAACATCTATCATTCCATGATCCATGGGGATATGTCCCTCATAGAAGTATTGAATTAGAAATTGTTCAATAATTTGGTGGTGGGGACAACTTGAGAAAAGTATTTTAAATTTATCCCTGTATTCATGAAGGGTATCTCCCTATGATTTTATGATGTTACATATTTCTTCTACAATTGATTCAGTTTAGGAATCAGGAAAAAACATCTCTATAAAGAGCCTTTTATGGTCATTTCAACCCCTAATTGTGGTAGACAACGAGTATATACAGTATTTGGATACACCATATATGGAGAAAGGGAAGGCCCTAAACATAATGAAGTCCTCATTTACATTTTGGGATATCATTCGGAGAAAAAAATATGAAATTCCTTCATATGTTTGTGAGGGTCCGTACCGGGAAGACTGCGGAATTTTGGAAGGAGGTGGATGAGGCCCTATCTCATCTCAAAATTGGCTTCTTCCTCAGGGTATTGAATCTATTCATGTTGGTTCTCCACATATTGGGTGGTTATTTATTTTAAGGTATGATTGTTTTATACCATGTTATATGCGTTAATTTTAGTTTCTATTTTAGTTCCATAAGAAGATGGGTCTAGAGGAGTCTCAAGGTTTGGTGTTTCCTTTTTCAAAGGATCAATCAGTGTGTCTCGGTGCCATTGATGTATTATCCTATCTAGTTTGTGTTTGAATGGAGGTAGTTCACTCAGATTAGAATGAATCATGCATAACACCTATATAAAAATAAGATGTTATAACACCACTTATATACAATAGTATAAGAGATAAACAAACAAATACTTACAAAATACACAAAGTAAAAACACACACACTAAAAACAAAAGCACTCCCCGAAAAAAGTGATTTTTTTTACTATGTTGTCTTGAAATGTAAAATTGATTATGTTCTTAAAGTTGATTTATAGTATAGGGAAGACCCTAGGTATTCTATCAAGAAGAATTGACAGTTTAAAGTGTGTATTTTCAATAAATAGGACTAAAAATTGGGGTGCTTTCAAAATTAGTTTTAAAAATTAACTAACTTAATTAAAGAGTTTAATAGTTGACAAAGAAAGGTGGTTTTTTTAGAATTATGAGATAAGGACATCATTTAAAGTTAACTACTCATATTTTTTAGTTCATCGTTCTAAAAAGTACACATGCTTTAATGGAATCCTTTAGTTGAGGGTTGTCAAGATCTTGATTTCTCTCTTTCCTCTTAAGATGATGCACAAAGAAACAACCCTTGACACAATGATCATGTTGTCAAGTTTTTGACCTCAATAATTGAGTGAGGTATATAAAAGAATACTAATATATCATTTATGTGTGGGAGAAATAAGATGATTGTGTTTTCCAATTAGAACAACCAAAGATTCACACTTGAAATCCCAACCCAATCAGTGTTGAGATGAAAAGTGTTTCACTTGATTAAACAAAAAAAACATTTAAAGAAGAATAATGTTAAGATAAAAATTAAATGAAATGTTTCACACAAAAATTACACAAAAACATCATAATAAAAAGCACTAGAACACCCTTAACAATCCGTGTATCTCCCTCGAAATTAATGTCCACCGTTTATCCCACCATCGAGAGGAGGAGAAGGCACGGGTGGAACTTCGCCTTCATCCTTGATCCCCATATGAGGATAGGGGATCCATAAATTATTGGATGAGAAGATAACTAGTTTTTGCATCCAAAATGGAAGATATTTTTTTTGGGTTCGAACTACCAAATGGGGAGCCCAAGGTTATATTTTATAGGCAAAGTTAAAGGTGGTTTTGGGCACACAGATTTCTTAAAACCACCTGAACCATGGTTTTAAACACTCATAAAGTATTATATTTATTTTTTGAAAACTAAAAAGTTTTTTCCCCACCTCTTGAATATATCCAAAAAAATTTAGTATTTATTTGGACACCTAATTCTCGAGATATGGACAGAACACATCACACCACTTTGGACTTCATGCAGATTCGGTGTCTTGGATAGATCGGTTCGGTTGGGCCAATTAATGGCCGAATTGGGTTTGGGTTCCTTCATGAAATTTGTATCCCACTAAATTTTGGAACATAACACAAAATGTAATCCCAATTGGAAACAAATATTAGTATAAGTATGTGGTTGAGTTCATAGATGTTCTTGGATTCCTGTGCAATTTGGCCCATTTTTCGTCAATTTCGTCTTGGGCCTTCCAAATCACCTCCACTTATAACCAAAAATCAATAAATTGAAATATAACTTTTTAAAAATCATAATAATTAAATATTAAACCAAAAATTAAGTGAAATTTGTTATTATAATTGGAATTTTCAATACAAAACCAGTTTAATACATTAGTATAAGGGTGAAATAAAACCGTGAATCATGGTATGATCAAAGATCCCTCTTATAGTCAACCCATATTCTTTATCACATAATATAATATCACTTCTAACTTTTGTAACCCCATCACTAATCCTTCAACAGATAAGGAATTAAATTCATCTATGAGCTTCTTCTTCATGTATATGGCCTATCTAATTATTCACTCATACAATGTGACTAATGTTCTAATTTACCTTATTTCTCACACCGAGCATGACTCATGTGAGCTTAAAGATTAATGGTGATAAAACCACTAGAATGATAAATATTCCTATAATGGGAATCCTTATTAGGTCTAATTCTCTACTGTACTACCTTATCCTTCAAAGGAGAACCTTCCCAATAAAGTAATGCTAGGACTCCTTCTTAGATAAAAGCCATAACATTTAGGCGAACTATGTAGGATTAAATTCTTATCTCTATTAGATACATAAAATACATAAATCATGTTTAAAACCATCATAATTAAATCATCATCATCAGGAAAAATTTCCAATGGGATCCATCTTTATAGGGTTATATTACTTGTAACATTAACCGAATATCACAAAGCTACATTCTACTTAAGGTCTACCATAAAGGGTTACTCATGAATATGTCCCACATAAACCATTTATATGCATATTTTTATTATTCATACTTGTAGAGTGATGTTAAATTGTAGGGACCTATCCTTGTTACATGACCATAAAAAGCATTATGTGTCTTATTAAATGACACTAAACTATATGGGTTCTAATTCATTTTACTGGGATATATAAGAATCTATACCATAGGTTCCGTACCAAAAATAATCCAATCATCACCTTTTAGGATGGATATAAAATCAAAAGTTCCTAGATATGTGTAATTAAACCATATTCCCATAAAACAAGTAATTATCAAGTAATAAAAAAAATAGTTTCAGAACATCAATTATAAATAAATGGTTTAATTAATATAGACCCCATAATGAATAATTATGTTCACATTAATGAGAAATAATTAACAAGAAAATGACCATATCGACCCATGATAATAAATGATTTCTGACAATAGGGAAGGTAAAAAGTCCCATACTAGAATTTGGGAAGGATTAAAACACACGACATATATATATAAGATAATGTCTTAGTAGAAAAAAAATTCCCTTAATAAGGTACAATAAGGCTGTACTAGAATCCTATAAACCACTATTAGTTCCTAAAAATCTTTTAAAAAAATACCCAAGTTACCACCTATATTTGGAAATCAGGACATTTACCTATCATGGATGCAGGGACTATTGGGCGTTTCTGGTTCCAAAAATAATCCATAATCAAAACCATCTAAAGAGTGTGATTAATAACTCATATATGAGTAACTAAAATCCACTTAGAGTAAAAAACATGTACACTTAATCTCTATGCATTAAATGTGAGTCATAATGGAACTAATAATATCTTTATGGTATTATTTGGAATTTGTGCTTCCCTTGAATAGTGAGCTCACCTGCAAAGATGAACTACCATGGTCTAGTGGTGGGAAGTCACACTGATCCACTAGGGTGATATTTGTTTTTTATTTTGTACTATTTCACTTTTTATAAGATCACAATACCTTAGTTTTTTCTTAACATGATGAGGAATATTAGTTGTAAAGTTTCCTTAGAAAATATAATAGGGTTATATTTAATATTCCAATGATTAGTGTGGTATCCTCAAAGGATAATTTTAGTAAAAAATTTCCAACTCCAAGCTCATGAAGTATAATAGAGATATATTAATCAAATATTATAGCCTCAGTAGATTTCAGAATACCATAATGGTTGGAAGAAAATTTACCCATGTCAAGTTTTATACAGGTGTTCATATGTTTTAGGTTAGGAGGGATTCTAAATCCCATGACCTTTTTGCAGATTGGATTAGGCACCTCAATTGATATTCACCTATCATGAATTATAATCCTATAGAAAATATTCACAACCTTTTTCTCATTAGTTTTATGCTTCTGATTTTCTGAGGGATGACAACCATTTCTTTCAACAAATAAATGATTAGAAGTGGATAAGTTATAGAATCATCAGATAAATAATCCTCGGGAATTTTATTTCCACACCCATGATATTACACAAAAACTAATTTTTTTATATTTTTATTTTATTTATTTAATTATTTTTGAATTTTTCCAAAAATTGCAGCTCAAAATGGTAGGTATTTTAATTTTTTATACTGGGAACATTGTTAGTTCATAGTTAGTAGAAAACCATGCAACAAATTTTCATGAATTTATACAACTATAATGCTATTTTTCATAGTCACCACATGGTTTTTAAAACAATGTAAGGTATTATAAGAAAGTTTGAAACATGTTAATTAGTTTCTTTTATCCCCTATATGGTTGGTGAAGAATTTATGATACCATGTGGACAAACTATGCACCATTACCAATTTTCAACTTTTATGGATTTACTATTTTAAACATCCTTGAATAAGAATCCAAAAATAAAGTTTTTATTTCCTCCTGAATTGTGTGACCCCCTTAGTCAGAAAACCTTATCATCATGTTCAATCCTCTTTTATTCTCCTTTTCCTTAAGTGATTAAACATAGATTATTTATTATTTAAAACCAGATTTCAATGGTATGACAACTTCTTCCCTTTATTAATCCTCTTATAATTTGTTTTACTCTACTTAGATCTCCCATTTATTAGGGAACACTAGGTGTTGTTTCTTTATAGTGACCCAATACTTTTACATATATTATTACGTGTCTTTTAACATAATCATCCATTACTTACAAACAAAATATCATGAGGCCTATTATTATAAGTCTCTGACCTTAAACTTTAAATAATCTTGAGTTATGTTATGAATTTACATTCATTCACATTGAGGTTCTTTTCAGGTTTAGAGTTTTAGATATTTAGGCCATAACTATTACATAACATCTCAAAACTTACAATGTATACAAGTCTACACGCTATCCATTTTTTCATAATCTAATTTTTTTAAAATAAAACATGAATTATTTTTCTTGATAAAAATATTCATAATATTCAACTTGGATTCTTAATTTCTCTTACCCATCCTTATACCCCGTGGAAAACATTTCAAAAACTTGGGATGATCACAAAAATCTCAGTAAGGGGCCTAAAATAAGGAAATAAACCATGAGTCCATGAATATTTTAAACTCATGATTTTTTTATAAAATCACAATTTTCACCCATAAAATATAAAATCTTTCACTTACCTCATTAAATAATAATATTACTATAAAACTCTATAGAAATCATAAATCATAAAGGTAAATTTTGGCATCCATATCATTCTTACATTATAGCTTGCATGGATACATAGGGAGTAACCTTCATGGTTACATTTGGAATACCCATCATGGTATATTACCTAAATCTATTTGAATGAACCATATAATTTAACTCCATATCATTACCCAATTCATTGGGGAGATATAACCAGCTCAACTACCCTTGGTTTATCATGGAACCATCTGTATACATAAACAATGTCCAAGAATCTTAACATAATCATAACATATAAAACAAGCATAAAGGCAAAATAACATTTCCGCATTGAAATCACAAGATATAATTTAAATATATTTAAATAATCAATCCATTTACAAAACCATTTAAATACCAAAATATGAGAAAATAGAACAAAGGTTTTATTTTTATTTTAAAAACATTAAGGATTTTATAGGAATCCAAATATCAAATACTGGTCACGACGACGGAAAAGTCATTGTCGCCGTATAAGTTTAAAAAACATTCCTTTTATTTTTTTGTAAAATTATTCATATAAAATTATTTATTTTGAAAACCTTTAAATGAAATTAAAAGTTAAAGGGGTTGATTATACTCATTATAAAAGAAGGTGGTGTATAACATCAAGATATGTCTCAATGAAAGGAGATTAAGTTGAAGTCCATTACCTTGAGTCTGAATCATCATGTAAAATATTTTTATTCTTGAATAATAAACATAGGTTATTATCTAAATTCTATAGAACCTTTTTCAAGTTAATTATTCCTTTTATATCACTTATTACCTTAAAAATTACAAAATTTTTAAGTTTATGTGGGATGCTTTGTTGATATTCAGCACTTGACTCGAAAATGAAGTTGATATAATATCAATAGTCCTTATGATAATAAATACATCATCTAAAGAATAATATGTATGAAATTATTATCATTTTTATACATAAATTATACTTTTAAATCAAACCACTAATTTTGGTTATGATAAATGAACAACTTTATAATCATGGAGACAGTAGGTCGTACGTATGCATGAGTAACGTTTCCATTTTTCATTGATCAATATGGAAATAAGGTAATTAATATTTTTTCTTTAAAAAATTATCATAATATTATTAAAATCATATTAATAATTTAAATATAATTATATAAATCATAAAATTGATGTGACGAATAAAAACAAATCACATCGCTTTATAGAGGTGATAGTTCACACATACACATGAATGACATTATCATTTTTATGTTCATGGAAATTAAGAAATTAATTGATATATTATTATATTATAATGATAAATATGTAATTATTATCATATATAAAAATTTATTCCATAATTATAACTTGTCTTGAGAGATAATAATGAAAAAACAGACTATATCATTTCGCGAGGCAGTAGTCTACCGAACACATGAACTAAAAGTCTAGTTACCATTTGATTAAATTAGAGATGGATTTATGTGATGATATTAACATAATAGAATATAATTATATTGAGGATACTGTATTTATTATTTAATAATTTTTGGAGATTATTTAAATGTATTGGAAGAATAAATAAAATAGAAACTTAAAAAAATGATACATTTTCTTCGAATGGTTTCCTTTAATTACCACCTTAACACCTCTAAGGAGGGAATTATGACAAAAAAAAAGACTAAAGAATGTGGTGAGGGATTATAGGAATGAGTTTTGGTAGATATTGGTTAATCCAAAAGGTTTTTTAAATGTATGGAATATATATGAATGGGTTCCCTTTTATAGGATAGGGGAGGGACACTCTTGAAATTATTTAAAGTATTAAAATAATATAAATTAATTTTCTATTTAAAATGGGTCCTAATTTATTTATTTAAAAGATAGGATGAGTATGAGTCTAAATATAATCATCAAATACAAATTATACAAGTTTTGAATATTTTTTAATCCTTATCTTTTTGTTTTAACCCTTATTTTACCCTTTTTAATATTACCATGATATCATGTTATTTACAGTTTGTGGGTTGATATAATTTCCATAACATATCAAACGACTAAAAAAAGAGTCATTTATGACATATTAGGACTTATACCAACCATTTGGATGAATATTTTATTTATATAAGTTTTATAACATTTAATAAAATATTTTATATTTTAAAATACCAATAGTTTCAATTTTGACACTAGGCATTATTTGATTTTTTTTAAAATAATCTCAAAAGAAAGATAAGTTTGAACTAACACCCTTAAATCATCACCAACATGTAAAATTAATCCAAAAAATTATTGGATTAATTCAATTATATCAAATTATATTTATTTTAATATTTATAAAATAATTTATTTTTTTCTTTAATTAATTAAGAAATTACTACATCATCATTCTGTCACTATTTAATTTAATTATTAATTTCATAAAAATTAGAAATAAATTAACACGATTTAGGTAATATCTTTATATTTATAATTACTTTTTATAGTCTAATATATCACTTATATGACCCCATATTAAAATTGTTTTAGTAATAAGAGACATGTTTATGACATCTTTGACTTTACTTAAAATAAAATGTTATAAATGTCATAATCACACCAAAGTGGCTTCCAAAAGACAAAATTTTGGAACAAGGATTTTATTTGTCAAAAATAACTCATTCAATAAGATTAGGATAAATTTTAGGTTAGTTTTATTATATTTATAATATCATTTTAACCTTTGATTACCCGATTTACCCTTAACTATGGTAATAAAAATAATTATTAAAGTTACTATTCATAAAGTCAGAAAATAAAAGAGACCATATTTACACAATTTATACCTTATGATTAAAAATATGGAATCCATTTTTCCAAATTCAAAACACATAATTGGTATAAATTAATTGAAAATTATTCCCATTGACGGAATAAGAAAATAGGTTTTTTTAAATAAAAGGTTCAAAATTTCACATAATTTTTTATTCAATTTCAATATGAAATTTATTCTAATGAACTAAATTATATTAAATGATCAAAAAATAATCTAATTGTACCATAAAATCAAGTAAAATTTTAATCTAATAATATAAATAAATCAGACGAAAAGGTAGTTTTGAATTAAAAAACTATCTTTTTCACTATTCATTAAAATATGAAATTTATCAAAAAAAAAACCAAAAAATCCAAAAAAAAAACGAAAGTTTTATGTCCCTCATCCAAAGAATAAGTTTATTTTTCCAAAAATAACTTATTAAAGTGTCAAAAACTATATTTAAAATGGTTTTGCCATCAAAAGGTGGCAAAACTAGTCTTTTTGAAAAAATACATTTTTAAGCATAAAGTAAGATTTATAATTATATTATTCTTATCAAATATAATAGATTAATTTTAAAAACTAATTAAATAATTACCTAAGTTGTTAAATTCTACACCTATTTTGGAAATTTCATCATTTCAATTTTATTCACTTATTAAATGAGTGGGAGTATTTTTCCCTCATAACATTTTTAGATTCCCATGTTGCCTATTCAACCATATAGTTTTTCCACAAAACCATAACATGATGAATAGAATTATTCCATAAAACTTTCTCTCTATAGTCATGAATATAGACCGACTGTTCCTTATAATAAATATTCTATTCCAACTGAATTACTTCCGGACTCAAAACATGATATGGATCCGGCAAATACTTTCTTAACATTGAAACATGAAAAAAATTGCATACCTAGGATAAACTCGTAGGTAAAGAAGATATATAGGAAAATGATCCAACTTTTTATAAGATTTACTAGGGTATAATGAACTTTGGGCTCATCTTCCCCTTCTTACCAAAACACATCACAATTTTCCATGGAGAAACTTTGAGAAATACATGATCACTTATCTCAAATAAAAGATCCTTCTACTAGTTATTAGAATAACTTTTATGAATACTCAGAACTGTTATCACGTGTCATGGAATAAAATGAAATTTCTCTTCCATTTATTCCTCCAACTCTAGTCCCATCAACTTCCTTTCCCTGACATCATCCTAAAAAGATGGAGTTTGACACCACTTTCCATATAATTCCTCAAATGGTTTCATATATATACTAGAATGAAAACTATTATTATAAGAAAACTCAACCAAAGAAATATGTTGATCCAAATTTCCTTGGTAATTACTTGAACAAGAACATAGAATATCCTACAACATTTTAATTTTTCATTTTGACTACCTATATGATTGAGGATGAAAAGTTGTACTGAAATTTAATTCATCACCCAATGACTTCTAAAGGCCTTTCCAAAAGTTAGAAATGAACATGGGATCATGATCTAATAAAATGGAGAGAGGAAATCCATGTAACTTGACTATATCTTGAAGATACAAATGATAAAGTTTATCTATATATAGAGTATGTCAAATAGGAAGAAAATGAGCAGATTTAGTCAATAAATCAACAACAACCCAAACCACATTATTACCTAGAGAAGTCTTTAGTAATAAAACTATGAAATCCATGGATATATTTTCTAATTTCCACTCTAGCACTGGTAAAAGGCTGAAGAATACCTTTTGGAAACCTCCATTATAATTTAACCTATTGACATGTCAAACTCTTTATAGTAAAGTTAGCAATATCTCTTTTCATTCCTTCCCACTAGTAATACTCTCAAAGGTCTTCGTATATCTTAGTACTACCAGGATGAACTGAAAACAAAGAACCAAAAGCTTTACATAATAACTCTATCTTAAACTATGAATCACAAGGCACACATAACCTCTTAACAAATCTCAAAACACAATATTCATCAATGATAAATTCATACAACTTACACTTTTGAAACAATTCTACCTTTTTTTGCAATTCACCATCTTACTTTTGTGCTTTCTTTATTCTATCTAATATAGAATATTGCACTGAAACCTGAAATAAAATAGATAAATTTCTTACACCAATAATTTCCAAGCCCAAGTTTATAAAATCATTAACCAAAGGGTCAAGTTCCAAACATAACATGGTTAATTTTTCATTACTTTTTTTTATCTCAAAGCATAAACCACTTTATTTTCTTTTCTATGATGGTAATAAATTGTGCAATCATAATCCTCGATTAATTCCAACCATCTTCTCTATCTCAAGTTAAATTATTTATAAGTGAATATTTACTTGAATATTTTATGGTCAATATATATTTTACATTTTACTTCATACAGATGATGCGTCCAAATTTTAAAGTAAAAAAATAGAAACTAATTCTAAATAACATGTAGGGTAATTTAACTCATGAGGTTTCAATTGATGTGAATCATAAAAAATTACCTTATCATTCTTCATTAGGATACAACCAAGTCCTTTCAATGAAGCATCACTATAGATAACAAATTCACCATTTCTAGAAGGCATGGCTAGAAATGGATCATTCACCAATATTCTTTTCAATTCCTAGAAATAATCATCACATTATTTTATCCAGATGAACTTAACACCTTTTCAAGTTAACTTAGTCAATGGTCTAGATAACTGTGAAATTTTTTCAAAAAACCTCTGGTAATACCCTACTAAACTAAGAAAAATATGAATCTTGGTTATATTTTTGGGTCTTGGAAATTCTTCAATAAATTTAATTTTAGCAGGATCAAAAGTTATTCCATATTTAGAAAGGATGTGACCATGTAATGATTTTTTAACCAAAATTCAAACTTTCCAAATTTCCCATAAAATTTATTTTCTAATAAGGTTTTAAAAATAACCCTTAAATGAATTTCATAATCTTTAATTTTAGAATATACCAAAATGTCATCAATAAACACAACCAAAAACTTATCTAAGAACTCATGAAATATTATATTCATAAGATCTATGAATAAAATTGGTCTATTAGTTAACCTAAATGACATAACTAAAAATTCATAATGGATATATCTAGTATAAAACACAACATTTGGAATGTCCTCTTCTATTACTTTCAAATGATGGTACCCGACCTCAAGTCAACCTTTGAAAAATATTATGCTCCCCAGAGCACATCAAACAAATCATCAATACGAGGCAACACATACTTGTTTAGAACAGTGATGTTATTCAAGGTGCTATAATTAATAAAAAGTCTCATTGAACCGTATTTATTTTTAACAAACATGATAGGATCACCCTATGGTGATGTGCTGGGTTTAATGAAACCTTTATCTAATAACTCATATAATTTCTTCTTCCACTCTAAAAGTTCAATTTTATACCTTTCATAAGGGGGATTTGAAATTATCTTAGCATCAGGATCTATGTCAACATCAAGATACTCATTTATCACTGAAACATAATTAATCTGAATAGTTCCTTTGTTTTCAAAAATATGTGAAAGACATCAAGATAATACCAGTAAAATTATCATAAAAAATATCAAGATACTCATTTATCACTGAAATATCATTAAACTGAACAATTCCTTTGTTTTCAAAAATATGTGAAAGATAACATTAGTTTCCATATTTTAATAGTTTCTCAGCTTCCAAATATGTTATCAATAATAAGAGTTCAATCTGGTACACAAACTGAAACTCTTTCTGAAAAGAAACTTCTTTAGCTCTACAGTCAATCTTATCATGGTAAATAGAAAGCCTATTCTTACCCAGGATAATGTCAGACTCTAATAGTGGAAAAAAAGGTTTGTAGATAAATTATTTCCATATATAATGATAAAAATATTCTTATAATTTTTTTACCTCAACATTTACCCAATGTGTTTTTACCATAAGTTATGGATTCATTTCTTAAGGTGGAATTTTCAATTTACCAGAAAATTTCTCAGAAATGAAAGAATGTGTAGACCCCAAATAAAAAAACACATTGGAATAATCTGAATAAACAAAAAATATACCTTATACCACATCATTTTATGGCCCAACATATATTGAAGTAGTTTCAAAGGATTTTACAACACCTTTGTTCCTATAGTCCATCTATTTCCCACTATTTGAGTTCTTCATTGGATACTCATTTTCATAATGACCCATATCACTACACTTAATTTTTTTTACTAATTGTAAATTAGATTTTATATTATCACTATGATTATACTTTTCATTAATGTTACGAGTATTATGTCCCATTTTATCACATCATAAGCACTTACCAGAATTCAAAAGGCATTCTCTAGTGTGTTTTTACCATAATTTTCACAAATTGTAAACATAATTTTCTTACCATAAATTTTTTTAATGAATTATTCCGTTTATCCTTCCACACCATCCTATTATTATTATAGTTTTAAAAGAACAAATGATCATAAAAAACTCCATTTTCACCTTCTCCGCACATCGAACAAGTTTTTCATAACTCTTGAACACACGAGAAGCTAGAACCCTTCAATACTTTCTCTTTAATCCTGAGTAAAAATGATTAATTTTACAATAAAAATCTTGGATGAAATTTGGAGTATACCTTACTAGCTGAGTGAATTATTCTTCATATACAACCACTAAATCCTCATCTTTCCTCAATTACAAGAATAGTTTTTCCATCCTAAGTCAAATATCCTTAGGAAAATATTTCTCAAGAAAAATGTTTTTGAATTCATCCCACTCAAGATCATAAATCTATTCTATGTCCTTGATATTCTTAACCATTGACAACCAATAGTTGACTTCAACTTCAAAATGGTAAATAAAAAGACTAAACTTTTAATTTTTTGAACACCCAAGGACGTCAAAAATATTTTCTAGGACTTTAATCCTCCCTTCATCTAGAACAAGGTCAGATGATACTCTGAATAATGGAGAATGTTTCCCCATTAAATTCTCCACTGTTGACATGTTCCTCTATGATTTATATGGATGATATCATGCATGGATTTCACCACCATTTATAGTTTGAGATAACTACACCATCACTACAACAAAATTTTCTATTCCACTTCCGACCATCTTAGGTTGCTGATTTGGAAGGTTGTTTTCCTCTAGATGTCGTCCCAACACAGCTACCCTATTTCCTCTACCAAAACCATTATGAACAGACATATCTTAGATGAAGCAACATGGTAATCTTCAAATTATATATCATTTCAATTTTACCATAAAGTAAAAATCATTTATGGATACTCTATTAACCATATCCTAACCCCTAAAGTTATTTAAACCGACCTTTGATACAAATTATAAGGCCCTAGACCTAAACATTAAATAATATTTAGTTAGTTAAATAATTAAAATTCATTTACATTGAGGATATTTTTAGGTCTATAGTTTTATATATTTAGGTCATAACTATTATATAACATCTCAAAACTTATAAAGTAGAAAAGTATACTTTCTATCAATTTTTTTCATAATCTATTTTTTTTAAAAATAAAACATGAATTGTTTTTCTTGATAAAAAAATTCTTCACATTCATCTTGATTAATTAATTTCTATTAACCATCCTTATACCCTATGTAAAATATTTAAAAAACTTTGGATGATCATAATAAGACCAGTAAGGGGCATAAAAGATGGAAAGAAACCATTAGTCCATGAATATTTTAAACTCATGAAAACATTTTCACAAAATCATACATTTATCCCACAAAAAATAAAACCTTTTTCTTACCTCATGAAAAAAATAATATTACTATAAAAGTCTATATAAATCATAAATCATAAAGGTAACTTGTGGAATCCATATAATTCTTATATTGTAGCTTTCATAGCTATACAGGGAGTAACCTTCATGGTTACATTTGGAATACCCATCACCATATATTACCTGAATCTATCAGGAGAAGCCATATCATTTAATGCCATATCATTACCCAATGAATTGGAGAGCTATCATGGGCTCACCATTGCTCGATTTATCATGGAACCACTTATATACATTAACAATTCCAAAAAACGTTTACATAATCATAACACATAAAACAAGCATAAATAAAAAATAACATTGACACATTGAAATCACAAGATACCATTTAGATATATTTAAATAATCAATCATTTTTTTTAAAAAATTTAATAACAAAATACCTGAAAAGGGAATAGGATATTTATTTTTCTTTTAAAAACATTACGCCTTGTAGAGGAAGCCAAATATCAAATAATGGTAATGGTGGTAGAAATGTTGTTGTCACTTTATATTTTAAAAGAATATTAATTTTTTCATTTAGGAAAACACTTGATATAAAACTATTTATTTTGAAAAAAATTGAATGAAATTAAAATTTAAAGGGGTTTATTATACATCTTATAAAAGAAGGCGGTGTATAACATCAAAATACACCTCAATGAAAGGAGATTGAATTGACATACCTTACCTTGAGTCTGAATCATCACGAAAAATATTTATATTCCTTAATAATAAAATTATATTAATATATACTTGATTAATAAACTTTATCAAGTTTATTATTCCTTTTATATCACTTATTACCATAAAAATTACATAATTATTTAATTTTACATTGTACGCTTTGTCGATATTCAGTACTTGAGTCAAAAATGAACTTGATATGATGTCGATAGTCCATGTGATCATAAATCCATCATATCCAGAAAAATATTCATGAAATTATTATCATTTTTATACATAAATTATACTTTTAAATCAAACTATTATACATGGTTATGATAAATGAACATCGTTATAATCACAGAGAGAGTAGGTCGTATGTATGCATGAGTAACGTTTCAATTTTTCATCGACCATTATGAAAATAAGGTAATTATTATTTAATATTTATAGAATGATAATAATATTATTAACATCATATTAATCTTTTAAATATACTTATATAAATCATAAAAGTGATGTGGTGAATAAAAATGAATCACATCACATCATGGAGGTGATAGTTGAAACATACGCACGAACGACATTATCATTTTTATGTTCATGGAAAGTAAGAATGTAATTGATATATTATTATATTATAATGATAAATATGTCATGATTATCATATATATACATTTATTCCATCATTATAACTAGTCTTTTGAGACGGTAATGAAAAAATAATTATATCGGTTCACGAGCCTGTAGTCTGCCATACACACAAATAAAAAGTTCATTTCCCATTTGATGAAATTGAAGATAAATTTTGGTGATTATATTAACAAAATAACATCTAAGTATATTGAGGATACTAGAGTTTTTATTTCATCATGGTTTGAGAATATTTTAAGGAAGTTTAAGATGAAATAAAATAGAAACACTTAAGAAAAATGATACCTCCTATTCGAATGGTCTCCATTAATTACCACCTTAATGCCTCTAAGGAGGCTGTTCTGCCTGAAATAAGGCCTAAAGAACGTGGTGATGGATTTTAATAATGGGTTTGGGAATATATTTTCCAAACCAAAAGTTTTTTAAGTGTATTAAATATAGATGAATGGGTTCCCTTTTATAGGAGAGGGGAGTGGCACTCTTGAAATTATTAAAATTATTAAATAAATATAAATTCATTTTCCATTCCAAATGGATCCTAACTGATTTAGTTAAAATAAAGGAAGATAATGGGTAAAAATATAATAATAAAATTAAAATTATAAAATATTTGAATATTTTTTGTTCCTTATCTTTTTTAAACCTTATTTTTCAATTTTTAATCTTACCTTGGTATCATGTTATTTACATTTTGCGTGTTAATATATTTACCATAACATGTAAAATGACAAAACAAGAGTAATTTATTACATATTAAGACTTATCCCAACCATTTTTATGAATATTTGATTTTAGAAATGTTATAACATGTAAATAAAATATTTTCTATTTTAAAAAACCAATAGTGTAAATTTTTATAATATTCATTAGTCGACTTTTAAAAAGAATCAAAACAACAAGATAAGTTCGAACCAACTCCATTAAATCATCAAAAATTAATCCAAAAAAATTCATAGATGACATCAATTATGTCAAATTATATTTATTTTAATATTTATAATATCATTTATTTGATTCTTTCATTAATTAAAAAATTACCACATCATCATTGTGTCTCTATTTAATTTAATTATTTATTTAATAATTTTTTTATAAATTACCATGATGTAGGTAAATTTTTTATATTTATAAGAACTATTTATAGTCAAATATATCACTTATATAACCCCATATTATATTTTTTTAGCAATAAGATATATTTTTATGACATATTTGTCTTTACTTTAAATAAAATGTTATAAATGTCATAATCAAACCCAAGTGGATTCCAAAGGTGAAAATTTTGGTCCAATAATTTTATTAGTAAAAAATAATTCATCCAATAAGATCGTGACAAGTTTTAGGGTAGTTTCATAATATTTATAATATTATTTTAAACTTTAATTACCTGATTTACCCTTCCATCCATCCAAAGCTAAATTTTTATAAAAATCACTTTTAAGGAAAAAGTGTGAAACCTTCCAATTCAACCAAATCCATCGAACACAATAATAGGAAGCATAATTATTAAAGACCAACTTAAACCCATTATCCCCAACCTCCCTATAAAATTTCCAGGAAAGATATGTTTCCTCTTTGTTCTCATCACCTTCGATAATAACTTCGAATTGATGGGCCAGTTGATCCCATGTGTATAAGAACTCCCCATTTCTATCTTCTTAGCATTGAAGCCTCTGGTCATAATTGAATGCTGCTTGACAATCCAGTCACTCTGCTCTATATTTGTGTCCACATGGATTGGTAACTCATTAATATTTTTCATATTCTACCTAGAAGTGAGAATATTCAAGACCTTTTCCACCATATCTTCATCAAAGTTCATAAGGAGGTCCCATGATTTATATGATTCCTCTACATCTGTTTCCCACTGCGGTCCTGCAAGGTTAGCCAAAGAATCTTCACCTGCTTCAGCCTCCGTACCACCCATCCTCGGTAATCCGACCTTGGAATCATGAACCAGTTCCAAGGTTTCCTCCCTCTCCACTCCCAAAAGACCTCCCACCCTATCTGAGCCATCAACCAGCACCGAACATGCCTCCACCTCAGCTCTGCCCTTCAGAGATTTGTAAAACTCCACAAAATTCTGCTTGCATGCCTTGCCAGAGGCCGATTTCACACTTTTGGACAATAAATAATCCCTCGACTTTCCATATGTACCCTTGCACGGTTCTTTGACTGAATATCTGGTTACTATTGTCTTTTGGGTGTTTGAGTAGTCTTTAAGAGGTCTTGATTTTTTCTCCCCCTTGGAAACTGGAAAATTCCCGGTCAAAATGTTCCCTTGTTTCCCCTTCCTTGTCCATTCCCAACCAAGACATCATGCTCATAGTCCATTTTGGGCCGGGAGTCCCCATCTTTGTCACATGGTTCGTCATCTTCTGACTGTCTAGACCCGACCTGTTTTAACTTCCATTTTGGAATGACGGTTGTCCATCCTCCAGTGTCCTGCATTGGAATGGTCAAGCAAGCTGGTTTCAAAAATCCATGACCCATGGAATGGGGCAGTGTATTAGTGTCCTCACAGGCTGCTTCCTCTACCTCCCTCTCCTTGTAACCACTATCCTCAGTCTCCTATACCAGAACATAATTAGACAGTAGTTCAAAATGGTTGCCCAACTCAATGTGAGCCATTTCTCATCAGGGGCTTGTCACCTTGGAGGCCGACTGGACCCACTGCCAGCCTGGGGAGTCCCAATTGGATCCTCTACACCACCTGCTCCACCATGAGAGTCACATGCCACCACAATACCCTGGATAGCATCTTCTCCTGGAGTCTTACCCACCTTTAAATCCCTCTTTAGCCTGTCAAAGATAGTCTTAACCTTTGGGTCATTGGGAATCACCTTTGTTGGTTTCTGCATTGCAGCATCCACCGAGATCACATGACAACAATCCTTACCGGTGCTTCGATCTGAGCCATCATGGACCAAGTCATCCTCATGATCCGTTGTAGTACCAACACAAGCAGTAGGGAATTCCTTTCTCAGCTCCTGTGACTTTGTTCTTAGAGGCCCTCTACGATAGGCTGAAGCAACATGTCCCAACTGATTGCACGACATGCAGTAATCAGACCACGACTCAAAAACCATGGCTTGTCTCCACTGGAATTCCCGACCATATGTTATCCACACCTAGTTTACTGGTGGCTTGGAGACATCGACCTCCACACATACGCGAGGGCAGACGGGGTGTAACACTGCATATGTTCTTCTATCGGATCAGAGGTACCGACCAACCAAGTTCTCTAGAAGATGCATAATATAGGGGTTCTAAAAGGATAACAGGAGGGAAGGGAAGCTTACCCATATAGCAGTAAATGGATTATCATGTTGCATATGGAATTATAAATTCCACCAAAGAAGGTAGAAGAAGGAGTTACCACACCAACGAGGAGCCTTGGACCATGCAGTAATAATATCTTCTGTCGATCCAAACCGAATCATGACATGCCGTCGATCAAGAAGCCCAATAAAAGCATATTCTTGTAAACCCCAGGACTTGAAGACAAAGTAGTCGAATGCATAAGTCGAAGGCCAGAGATTACAAAATCGAGCCACTAGCATCAGGGAGAAAATATTCGAGTCCCTATTGACCTTAGACGACAATAAAGGGAGTTGAGGAGATCCATGGTATATATCTGGGACTTTCAGGCAAATCAGGATTGAGGGAAATGGGGGGAGGAAATCTGGATTTGAGAAAGGAAGAAAAGGGGAAAGGCGGTCCTTAGGGTATGGATGAGCGCGAGAAAATCCCCCTCCGAGAGGGAGGGGGGATCCATGATCTCCGACATGGAGACCTAGGGCATCGCCAAGAGCCGCACCGTCATGGAGACGAATATCCTTCCCTGATTTACCCTTAACAATGATAATAAAAATAATTACAAAAGATACTATTCTAAAGTCAAAAAATAAATGGGACCTATTTACATAATTTGTACCTTCTTATTTCAAATATGGAATCCATTTTTCCAAATTCAAAACAAAAAATTAGACTAAATTAATTAAAAAATTTCCCCATTGACATAATAAGAAAATCAGTTTTTTATGTAAAACGTTCAAAGGTTCACATAGTTTTTCCATTCAATTTCAATATGAAATTACTTCCAATGAACTGCATTGGATTAAATGATAAAATTAATCTAATTATACCTTAAAACAAAGTAATAGTATAATTTAATAATATAAATAAATTAAACAAAAATGTATTTTTGATTTAAAATGCATTATTTTTTACTATTCATTAAAATATGAAATTTATCAGAAAAATACCAAAAATTAATCCAAACTAAATTTTTATGTACCACTTCCAAATAATAAGTTTATTTTTAGAAAAAGAACTTATTAAAGTGTCAAAAACTAGATTGAAAATGGTTTTACCATCAAAATGAGATAAAACTAGTTTTTTTTGAAAAAATACATTTTTAAGTATAATGTAAGATTTATTCTTATATTATGATTATCAAATATGTTAGTTAAAATTTAAAAACTTATTCTATCATTACCTGGGTTGTTACAATTATCTTTGGAAGACTAGGTTTATAGTACATCAAAGTGAGACTAAAAAAATTTCTTTATTTTTATCTCTATAATGAGATTCTAAATCCTTTTGAGATCCTAAAACTAAACGGGATAACCTAGGTAAATGATAGACTGAATGGGTGAGAAAAAATACTAGTATAGGAGTAAACATGATAATAAAACATAAGGTGTTAGTCAAGGGTATAAAATGATATCATAAAAGAGATGCATCATATGAATCACATTAGAGAATAAAATAAAGAACATGGAATAATAAGATCATTGAATCATTAGAAATGTTGAAGAAACATAAAACCTTCAATAAACATAAGTCACAGATAACCACTGAGACAACATCACATAGTGTACAAAGTCCCATTAGGGATTGTGTTCACTCCTTAATCCCAAAAATGATTTATCACGAGACTAAAATAATACCCACTTCATTGGAGGGATATATAATTTTGGTACCACCTGTCACATTCATTTCATGTACATGAATATGTGTTCCTTAAAAGGAATTCAATCATAAATAATAACATAATAATTACCCTTGGAAATAAATTGGGTGGAATAATATTACCCCATATCATAATCAAAGGATGTTTAATAATTAATGAATTTGAGAAATGAACGTAAGGCATGCATTACCCTATCAAAAAAAGGTAGGGTGAGAAAGGTATATATGTAAGAGACATATATAAATATTTTAACATCATTATATAATATTAATGGTTGGTTTTATTGATGAATATTTTTTTTAAAAATTCATTAAAAAATCTTGAGTAAAATGACCTTTCCACTTTGAAAATCACTTTTGAAAAATAAAAAATCACAAAAAATTATATAAATTATTTTCTTTAAAAATATACTTGAAAACTTATAAAGGATGTTTGAAATAAAATATTGGTCATGAAAGATGATAATTTCATATATTTCATACGAGTTAAAAAACATTCCTTTCACGTTTTTAAGAAAAGTAAAAAAGTTCATCATTCATAAAACGATGGGAAGATTCTTTTTAAATATTTTCTACAAATAAAAACATGTTTCACAATTTATTTAGTAAATTATTTTAAAATATTAAAAAAATTATTTAAATGATTTCTAGAAAAAATGGATTTGGAAGGATGAGGATTTTCAACCAAAGAGATAAATGATGTCAGATTATCTTAAAACGATTTTATCAATCAATTTAATTTTCTATGTGAGGAAAATGGTACTATAACATAACAATTTCATAAATAACCACAAGAGAATAAAATTAAGGTGTTTTATAAAACAATGATAGAATAATTTCCTATAATTGAAATTCAAGCATAAATAATCATAATTAAAATGACACTGAAACATAAAAACTTACCGCTTTGGTAACATTTGATTGAAAACTCCCATAAATACAAAAAATATTTAGTTCATTAATATTAATGACATATTTTACTACTTTGTAAATTATGCCAACATTGGTTGTTTTGAGGACACTCAATTTATAATTTAAAAAAGACATCAACGTGTTCACTATGGTTAAAGGGGTCATTTTTATATTATCTCAATAATAATAATAATTAATATTATCATTTTTTAATACATTATATATTTAAAACTTTCCATAAAATATGGTTATGAAAAATTAATTACTTTACAATCATGGAGTTGGTAGGCCATACATATGCATGTGTAACATTTCCATTTTTCAATAATCATGAAGGAAAAAATCGTTCTTTTCTATTTATGGAATGATCATAATATCATATTATTTATTTAAATACAATTATATATACCATCCATGTTATCAAGTAATAAAAAATAAATCACATCACTACGCATGGTTATAGTTAGCCATACATGCAGATGACATTATCATTTTCAATGGATAGTAATGTAAGGAGGTATATAATATATTAATTTTATATAATTAATAACATTTAATGAATATAATATATATAAATTAAAGACACCATCATCAACATCCATGATAGGTGATGACAGAAAATGAATTACATCAGTTCACAAGGTGGTAATCTGTCGTACACATGATCAATTGTTTTGTTTCCCATTTGATGAAAGTGGAGATAAGTTTAGGGTATTCCATTAACATAATAACATCACTTTATATGGTATATACTTATACAATTATATAATCAGGATTTAGTAAGATTTTAAGGAGGTGGGAGAAGATATAATATAACGACTCTCAGCTAAGAACATCACCTCTTCTTCAGACCACCTCTTTAGAACCATACCTAAATACTCACTAGATTGGATTTATGATAAATATAAGGCCTTTATGACATGGTTAGGGAAGTAAGAAAGGGATTTTGGTAGGTATGTTTCAAAAAAATGGGTTTTGGATGTCTTGAAAGGAGACGAGAGGGAGTGTCCTTTTATAAGGGAGGATGAGTGACATTCTTGTACATACCCAAAACTATTCAAGAATGAGAAGTCACTCTCAATCCCAGTGAATCCAAAATTAAAAAATAATGTAGTAGATGATATATTAGTCTAATAAAAACTTCTACCATTCAATATAAAAATTTTTTAAACATGTTATTCCATTTACTATTTTAGTTTAACCCCCCAATAAAATGTTTTAAACATAAACTATGGAATTTTTTTTTTATTTTTTTACTATTCATTATAACCAAAAATTAAGTTGACCTTATTATATAAAATAATTTATTATTATTAATAATATTTAATACATTTTAACCAATTAAATTTATATAAATGGAATGATATAATTTATAATTAATCCCACAGATGTGTCGACAAATTGGTTTTTCAAGAAATGATTTTTTAAAGAAAAAGAAGATCTTATAATAACTATTTGAAAATAATCATAATTAAATGAATTTAAATTAATATTTATAGATATATTTTCTATAAATATTATTTTAATAATTCATAATTATGGGTTAATTTAATTTTTTATAATGGATTGACATTATTCACTTCAAAATAGTTTTTAGAAAATTGTATTTTAAAGCCTAAAACTAAACTTATAATAAAATAAAATATAAAAATGATTTAAATGTAATTAATTGAATAAAATATAAATAAATAATAATTATGATATATTTAAATAAAATTAATATAATAAAGTTACTTTTAAATTACTTAATTTATTTAAAATAAATGTCAGTTTACCAAAAATCAGTATATTTCACTATTGAATAAAAAATCAATATTTTCCAAAAAAATTAGAAATTCAACCCTATTCTAATATTTATATGTTAATATAATTTTTTTTTATTTTATAAAATAAAATTTCTAAAAGTTCAAAAAATTAATTATAATAATTTCACAAAAAAATCTATAAAAATCATTTTTGAAGGAAACAATTTTTTTATTGAATAAAATATATTTATAAAAGGTGATTTATTATTTGTTAAATTTTTTTAAAAAAAATTATATTAATTAGGCCCATAATATATATATATATATATATATATATATTTCATAATACATTTAATAATATTAATACCCTCTAATTTAATGGCTAGTTTGTAACGGTCATATTTAAATAATAAAAGTTTAATATTATATCGTGTTTCATTTAAAATTAGTGTTGTGTATTGAATATGATATTGAGTATAGTGTTATTTTAAAATCATAAAATGTTACATTTTATCCCCTTTAGTAAATTTATTCTTCATAATTTAATAATTTTATTAGTAATCGAGGGTTTGACATTTGAAAATCACTTTATAGAAAATCCACCTTTTAAAAATAATTAATAAAACCTACACTTAAAAAGAGAAAAAGGGAAAAAAGTAGGTCATTAGATAATTATATTTCCAAACAGGAGAAATTTGGTGAGAAGTGAAAATATAAACATGGAAGAAAATCTTAAATAATTATGTAGTGTGATAGAGATCATTGATCAAATGAAAGTGAATGATCAAGATAATGTTAACAATCAGAAAATCATAAATCTGTGATGAATTAAATGAAGATTAATTCATCGAATATATAGGTAATTTGATAATTTTTTTTTCAATCCTTTTCCTATATTTGAGGAATTATTTTACTATCAAGATATAGAACACATTAAATATACTAACTTTATATCTTTTTATTTCATAAACACAATTTCTCCCTTTTATTATGCTTTGATAAATTATAACTTCAACTCTTACTCTAATTAACGAATATCCAATATGAATTTTTCTATGAATGAATCACTAATGATAATATTTAACATATTATAAGATCCATAAAAGAGTAAAAAACTATTCATCCTATCTTTAAGAAAAAAATGGTTAGCACTATGTAAGATAATACCCAAAATGAATATTAATATATTAATATTCAAAATTCAACAAAAAAACAAAGGATTAATATAGATCATTCCTTAAATAAATATCCCTATATCAAAAATTACCTCAATAAAATCATCATGAAATATGGTTTTAACCTTAAAGGTTATCTCATAACCTTTAATGTACATCTCAAAAAACATAACAATATTCCTACCAAATAATCCTTCATGTTAAACCTAAAGGGTATATATATCTCAAACCATATGAAACATTTCAAAAAATAGAATTAGTCACATAAAAATTCTAAATATTTATAAGGATTGTATAATATAATATGTTTCCAAAAATCAAATTAACATTAATCCACAAAAATGTTTATTCACAAACAATTTCATAATAACCAGTACATCATGTTGTCCAGTGGTAGGAATTAGACCGTTATTGTACTTAAATTGTTATTTGAATCCCCACATCCTTTATAGATACTAAAAGTTGTCACCCATATTTCAATTTGTCAATTTTATGAAATTATATTAATATAATTCAAATAATGTTTCTAGAAATAAAATAGAAATCCTCAAAATAACATTAATCATTAATTTAGTTTGTAAGTAATAATGTTTTCTATAAATCTTATTTTTTCCACAAAATAAAATAATATTAATTTAATTTTATTACCTTAACATGAAATATATAAAAAACCATAAAGTTTACCAATACATTTAAAACTATGTCAAAAAAATATAAATTCGTTCTTCCTCAAATAAATTATTTTTTACTAAAACCCATTCTAAACCCAAGGGATATATTTATATAAATATCTCCCAAAAAACTGTTAATCATCTTAGTCTTCTGTAATATAAAACATTAAAAGTGGTATTTATCAAATGAATTCCTTTATTATGGTTTATAAAGATCCTATTAATTTCCTTAACATATACCTTGAGAGTGTCACTCTAGTTGTGAAACAAAGTCCATTATCATGCACCAGGTGATGATCATGTCAAATCCCAATGTTCCATTTTATGAGTTATTACCCCTAGGTAAGCCTATTCTAGAGCCTCATCTATTGGTACTATCTAGATGGGGATTTAAATTCTTGGAAACCATTAGCTTTATGCATCTTCAAAATTCTAGGATATTTTCTTATAAATAGAATTATACTTAGACCCACCCCTAAGGTTATCACTAATATTTTCTCATCCAATTTTTGAATGGTTAACTAATCATTTTATATGAAACCAACTATAGTGACAAAATCCATTTAAATAGATTATTACATGATTTCTAATGTAAATATGCATTAGTTACCACCTAGATATCATGAGGTCGAGTTCCATTAGAAGACGAGATTTATAGTACATTAAAGTGAGACTAAAATAAAACATATTTACTTTTATCTCTATAATGAGATCATAATTACTTTTTAGATCCTAAAACTTTCTGGGATAACATGAGGAAAACATAGACTAAAGGTTTGTGCTAAAAAAGATATGTTAGGGAATAATTATGGTAAAGAAACATAACATATGAGTCAAATGTATAACATGATATCATAAATGATATGACTCATGAGTAATTGCATGGGAGAATAACATAAATAACATGGTTTCATAATATCATAGCATCATAGTAAATGTAGTAGAAATATACAATATGAAATAAACATAATTCAATGCTAATTTCCGTAACAAAATTACATGGTGGATAGAGGCCCATAATGGATTATGTTTACTCCCTAATCTCATATATTACATCTCTTGAGACTATAACATTACCCAATTAATTATAGGGATATATAATTTTAAGACCTCCTAGAACATTCATTTCATGTACATGCATATGTGTGCCACCTAAGAAAATCAACCATAAGAAATAATATAAGAGTTACCCACAGAAAGAGAGTGGATTGTATAATATTTCCTCATATCATAATCAAATGAAATTTAATAATGATGAAATTTTATAAATGAGAATTTTTAGGCCATAAAAGGAAGGTATAATGAGAAAGTTATATATGTAAGTAACATATAAATATTTTTGAATAAATCTTTAAAAACAATGTTTTATGTTTTTGATGAATAGAAATACTTTAAAAAATATTAATTTTTTTAGGAAAATAACCATTGCACTTTGAATATCTCCTTTGAAAAACTAAAATTCACAAAATATTGAAGAAATAATTTTATTTTAAAATATACTTGGAAACTTATAAATGATAATTCAATGAAAAAATTGGTCATGAAGGCAGTTAATTCTACAGATGTCGTATAAGTTAAAAACACTCCATTCACATTTTTTAAGAAAAGAAAAAAATATTCTCATTCAAGAAATGACTGTAAGATTAATTTTAAACAATTTTTTTAAAGTAATTTTTTTTAAAACTTCTATAAGAAATAATTAAATAATATTAAAAAATACTTTAACATATTTTTAAAAAACATGGATTTGTAAGGAAAATGATTTTTTACCAACGAGAGAAATGATGTAGAGTTTTATAAAAAAACATTTACAATAATTTTAAGTATCTAAGATTAGATAATGTTAATATTATATGAAAATTTCATAAGTAATCACAAGGTAATAAAATTAATGGGTTTTGTTGTATAATTATCAAATAATTTCCTATAATGGAAATTTAAGGATTAACAATCTTGATTAAAATGAGATTGAAATATAAACCCCTACTAATTTGAATGTTTTTTAATCAAAACTCCCATGAATGAATTAGATAAATTGTAACAAAAAATTTTATGAATAATTAAGGATTCATTATATGATATATAAATGGTTAGTATATACACAATTGAAATGAAATTAGGTGCATAAAAGTACATGTGTCTCAAAGAATTGTGTTTTGAGATGAAACTCTTACTCTGAGTCCATAATTTGTCTTGTATGTATTTTATATCCATTATGATAAACATATATAAATTATTTTTTTGTTAAGAATAATCTATAGGTTTAATCCCTTATAACCTAAACTTTTTTACCTCATTTATTTTAATTATGTATTTACCTACTCAATCAGTTGTGTCCAGGTCTTTTTTTGAGGATGCTCAGTTCATAAATTAAAAATGAAATATGTGTATTGAACATGGTCAAATGGGTCATTGTTAAATCATCTAAAAAATAATAATAATGAAATAATTATCATTTTATACATAAATTTTACTTTTAAAATTAACCATGAATTATTTTTATTAAAAATTAATTATGTTATAATCATGGAGATGGTAGGCCTTACATACGCTTAGGTAACATTTCAATTCTTTAAATATCATGAGAGAAAGAAGGTAAGTGTTATTTTTATATTTATATAATGATAATAATATAATATTATTTAATTAATCTCACTTTAATATACTATCAATGTTATGTGGTAACAAAAAAATGAATCACATCGCTTCATGTGGTATTAACATTGGTCAAAATGATACTTTTTGATATACATTTCCCAATATTTTGACTCTCATAAATATTAAAATCATGGAATTTTCACAGAAAATAGACTTATTTGATAGTGGTGGTCAGTGGACTTTCCTTCATTTTTTTTGTGTGGCAAATTTTTTTGAGCTTCTATGATACCCCTCCGAATGGCCTGAAGGCCTTCTTTTTTATTTTTATTATGGATAATCCCCCATTTAAGGGTTGAATGGGAACCCAAACATGAACCATAGGCCCAAGGCACAAGACCTAGCATGACCTGCAATACATGACTTGAAGGCCCAGAGGCATACCATGCCAAATACATGACCAATAGGCCCAACCCACTAAAACTGACCCTCCCCAGCTTCTACATCATTGATCTCCTAGAACCCCACCTTTCATTTTTGATCGACTAGCATTGCCCCATACAAAGCTACACGGTGCCTGGTCCCGATGGCGGTTTCCATACGCTCTCATTCATCAAATCTGGTTAGCTCTACTTCTGGTGACTGCTACTCTTATTGCTCTAATCCTCTTCTGGGGCTTGCTCGATGTGAACTAGGCTACATCATGGTCTTTTTGTCCTGAAGGTCCTATGTCCCTAAGTCCCTGTGGCCCAAAGGCCTTTGATGGCTTGAAGGCCCTTGAGACCCGTAGGCCCAAACCAGTGGCCCGAAGGCCCAAATTAGGTGAATAGTTTCGGCTACTATAGTACCGAACAATACTTGATACAATACTATTACAATACTTCTATAGTACTTCTATAGTAACCTGAAAATTTTCCTTCACCTGGTTTTTGAACTTGGGTCTCTTGGATGCCAAGCAGGATCCCTTACCACTCGGGTACGAGCTCGTTGGCTATGATACCCCTTAAAACAAAAAATTCTCTGTATTAATTTTACAATTTATTTGAATCAAAATTTTTATATTGTATCCCACCTTGATAGTCTATAATGAGTACATTGTTTAGTTTTATTTTTGGGATAGAGGGGTCTTTGTTCTCTACTAAAATTATGGTCACCTAAATTTCCCTCTAACTTTTTTGTCAAAAAATATGTCAATTTTTTTCAATTTTTTTCAATTTCCATTAATTTTTTATATTTTTATTTCACATCCTAAGATCCATTTAGCTTCAATTTACACCTTATTATTTCATATGTAGAGTATAACTACTTACTGGGTGTTGAGGGTTTCACTAAGTCTAAAACTGTTGAGGATGCATGATTATTGACTGGAGCATCATACTGTTTCTATGGATTTACTATTTAAGAACCCTGGAAGGAAGTGATATAGGATAATTATTGTGGAATTATGATCACTAATTTAGGTAATTGAAAATTTTAACTATATCATAGGGTTATCACATTTAAATAATAATAATAATAATAATCACTTTAAATATCCATCTCAAGTGATAATCTTATAAGTCCTTTGAAACTAGAGTAAAATGGGAAAATGGGACCCCACAATGAACATATGGGACTATAGGAATTGAGTGTATGAGTTATCACGATGTACATATTAATAAGTTTTTTTTCATAGTGCTCTTTTCACAACATAAATGGCTGGGTAAAAAAAGAATAAAGTACCAGTAATCAAAAATTAATTCATTAAGGTGAGGAGAATTTTGAACCCAAATGAAGAAGGGGATGATTGAATTGTTTAAAGATCATTTTAGTTATATAAATAATGTGATAAAAAAATTAATTTTTGGAACCTCAGAGAAAGTGAAAATTGAAGGTGCCTCTAGTTAAGATTTTAATTACACTTGATCTAACCTGTATCACTCTTATATTTGGAAGTTGAACAAAAATTGAAGTAGGATGGAAGGTAATTTCATATAGGAGGCATGAAATACTTGAAAGTGAAATAATATACGTGCCTTTTATTTTTAGTGTGTGTTTGAATTTAGGTAAAAGAAATTCTATACATTTCATTTGAAAATCTAAATCCTAACCAAATTATATGCATATGCTTTTAAAGTCTTAACATGATCATTTAGAAAAGGCTTTATCAAATCATTTTTTATGTTTTATAAATAAAAAAAATGCATTTGTTTGAAGAGAAACAAACATTTAAGTGTGGTAGAGTTTGATGTGTCCTTTTTTCAATTATCTTTTACACATCTATTTTTATATTTTATTCTCTTTTTATGTTTAAAATAATGTATTTTAGTTAAAAAACAAATTTTTTTTGTATTTTTATATTAAATTGTTAAAAATTTGTTTCTATGTTAAAAGTACATATTTTTGTGTTTATTTTAGTTGTTTTTGAATAATAAAATTAAATAATTCGTTCTGCTTTTACATTATTTTTCTATTCATTTGTGTTTATTTAGATAGTATTTTTTCATTTTTTTATTACTTTAATTCGTTTATTAATTTTATAATTATTTTTTTCTTTTCTTTTATTTTTATTACTTTTAGATTAATTCTTTATTTTAAATAATTCATTATTTTTTTTGTAAATAAATAAATTCTCACTGGTTTTGATACATTAAATAATTAAATTAATTATTACAATTTAATTATATTCTTTAATTTTTTTTATACATAGTCTTACTTAATTTTAATTTAATTATTTTATTTATTAATTATTTTAATTAATCAATTAATTAATTTAATCAAATTTCTTATTAATATTTCTTTTCATTATTTAATTAATTTTTTTATGACAAATGTAATTTTTTTTCAATCCGTTGAATATTTGCAGTTAAGATTATTTTTATTTTTTAACTTTGTAAAATCATAAGGTTAATTTTTATTTATTTTGTAAATTTTTTTAATTTTTTATTTTATTTTTACTTAAATTAATTTATTTTGTTTTAATTTAATTTAAATTATTTGTTTTATTTTTTGGGACCTGCCACGCTGTTAGGACTCACCACTATGGCTGTCTAACAGGGACTCATTTGAGTCACTTCGAGACACCCAATGGTGAATCTTTTGAGTCCTCACCAGTTTCCTCCCTTTTCCATAATTCTCAACAAACTCCCCAGTGGTGACTCATTGAGTCACTGCCACCACTGCCCGATGGTGACTCTTTTGAGTCACCATTCTGTTTCCACCCTTTTCTAACTTTCACTTTCCTTCACATACTTCCATCACTACCCTTGTCACCATTGCATCTAACTTCTACTCATCGCCATCCACAGCTCCTCTCCATATACACTCACCATTGCCATCCCCACCTCACTCAGCTGTATCACCGATAGTTCCAATAGTGAGTCTTGTCTCACCGTTCCACCCTCCTCTGTCTCACCATTCCACTTTTCCTTCCACTCCGCCACATATCGAGCGGTGACCCAACCGAGTCAACGCCAGATCAAACCAATGGTGATTTCTTGTCCCATCACTCCTCTTTATTGCACACCACTTCCACGACCACCAAAATTAAACCAGAAGCAACAAAAACTCAACCAAAAGAACAAAATTCCATCAATGGAACCATAGATTGAGGAAAACAATAATACAATTGATCCAAATTTCTAAACGAAAATACCCAAAATCAAAAGAAGAACATCCGAAATCAAATCAAAACTAGATCTGGAAATACCATATCCTTCACTACATTGAGCCTTTAACAATGCTAAGAAGGTCAGGGCCGACTTTGATTCCTAAATCTGTGTTCTTCTCATACCAAGGCCGCATCACCACTATCCACCAGCCAATAAAGCTGCCCCAAAAAACACCACCGCGAGCCTCCATGCCCTTCAGTGGTGCTGCGTGACTCACCAGATTTAGAAGAATAAGAATAACCCCCGAATCTCTAAAACAAGAAACCCCCCATACCACGAGCTCCCCCCGTGCAAGCCTCCCCCTTTCTCCCTACACCGTGAGCTTCCCCACACCTTCTTCCCATTTGTCGTGCTCAAATACCCCTCCACTAATTCACCCTTCTCTTTTTTCATTTCATTTTATTTAATATATAATATAATAATAAATAAAATATATTATATATTATATATAATAATAATTAATATATTTTTTATAATATAACTTCAATAATAGTATAATTAATTTTAATAGATTTAGTATATTAAGTATTTATATATATTATTTTTTATGTATATAATACTATTATTAAATTAAGTAATATATATTTATAATAGTAAATATAAGTAAATAAATATTATAATTATAATTATATTTTATATTAGTAATACTAATTTTAGGAATATATAAATAAATATTTATTTTTAATAAATTTACTTATTAACATATTTCTTTTATAACTATAATAATGTTAATATATTTTAATAGTCATCATTTTTTTAACTGAATGACGCTATTGCTACCTTATATTGTTTGGCACATGGGGAGAGGTCGTGCTGCATGCTCAGGGTTTTGACGAGTTGATCATTCTGTGAAGGAGTTCGTGATTCAGGGACAGTTATAGAGGAAGTGGCACACTGGATGTGCCACATGGAGGCTAGAGAAATGAACTGGGAGTGGTGATGGGAGATCAGGTAGGGAACATTAAAAGACTCTAGAAGTATGAGATTTTAGAGGGAACCATTTTTTACACATTTTATTCAAGAACCATCAAACATAGCAGAGGAGGAATTTCAGATTCACTTAAACTCCCAAGAATAATTCCTCAAGCAATAGTTGATGGAGTAGATCATTTCAAACCACTCCCAAAATCCCAGGGTGGTTTATTAAGAGACATACAATATTCCAATAACCATCGCTGCGAGAGAAAAGTAAATCATAGACTTCTAGAGACTGATATAGGAGAGTGGACTTCTTTTTCTCCTTGCTCTATTTTTCTGCATTTTCTATAGCATCAATTAATTTGTTTTAAATTTTGTTGATATGTTAAGTAAAACCATGATTCCAGGATATTCTCTATTGGGGGAATAAGCTAGCTAGTGAATTTGATCTTCCCTTTTTTTTCACTTATATTGTAACACCCCAAGATTTTATGAAAAATATTCTTTTAATTTCATTAATGTCTTGTGCTACACCAAGATTACCTTGCGCTATACACAACACCGTATTAGCTTGCAGTATACGCAACACTATTCTTGGATCGTGTTACACACAATTTTGATAATAGTTATTCTACACAACATTGAGTATATATATATATATATATATATATTCAATGTATAAATGAAATATGGTTGGATTATGTTATACGAAACAATGAAGGATTCTTGCGCAACACGCAACCCTGACTTGGCTTGCATTACACGCAATCACGACCTTCCTCGATAGCGTGTGTTGTACGCAATACCGGGTTTTACTAAACAACGATATATTATTATAATATTGTTATGAACTAGCCGTTATGAATAGTGTTAACTAAATTTTAAATTTTATAACATTATTATTCATCTTACACATTTCCAGAACATGGTATAAGAACAAAATAAATTTTTCGGGTAAAATAAGTATTTTTCAAAAAATGCAGTTTTGCCACCTTTTGATGGTGCACCCACTTTAAATCTAGTTTTTGACATGTTTATATGTTCAATTTGACAAAATAAAATTTTTCTTTTGAATCAGGATATAAAAATTTACATTAGATAAAGTTTTGATATTTTTCCGATAACTTTCATATTTTAATGAATAGTAAAAACACGCTATATTTTAATTAAAAACAACTTTTTTCATCATAATATCTTATGTGGTTAAATTATAATATTGAATGGTTTTAAAGTATAAATAGAATAGATTTTTACCATTTAATATAATTTATGTCATTAGCATTGATTTTACCTTGAATTCGTAGGTTAAATCAATTCAATCTTTTGCAATGTTTTAAAGAAAAACCTGTTTTCTTTCGACAACGAGAATAATTTTAATTTAATTTCTGCAACTTTTTTGTATTAAATTTGGAAAAATGGATTCCATATTTGGAATCATTGGATCCAAATTATGTTAATAAGCTACTTTTTATTTTTGGGAATTATGAATAGTAAATACGGTAAATTTTATTTACCATAGTTAAAGGTAAATCGGGTAATTAAGGGTAAATATAATATTTTAAATTTACCCTAACAAATGTCAAAATACTATTGGATGACTAAAAGTCGACCCATATCAACTAAGGGTCGGATTAGATTCATTTAATTAAATTTTTTCAATGAAAATAATTTAATTATTATTAAAACCAAAGAATGTGACAACATGTCACTTTCTTAAATATTATAAGTATAATAATTTTAATCTAGTGATAAACTTCATGAAACTTCAAAAATGAATAGTCTCCAGAAATCTAATACAATTATCTACATCATAGGAATTTATTTATAATTTTTAGGTATTAAATAATTATCATTTATAATGACACAAAGATGATGCAATAATTGTCTTATTAATGAAATATTGACATAATTGATGTTATAAATGCCCAAATAAATGTAATTTGAGACTTTTTATTACTTAAACTAATTTTCTAGGTTAATATGACATTTTATTGTTGATTTAAGTAACTTTTTTTGAACTTATCATTCTTTTATGAATTTCATAAAAATCATGTACCAAATAGTGTCAAAATTGACATAAATTAGTTTTTAAAACAAATATTATATTATTAATTGTTATTTTATTCCTAAAAATCTAAGGTTATGCCAAATGACTTAGATAAGATTATATATATTAATAGTAAACAACTTGGGGTTCGTTTTTCTTGATATAGTAAGTTTATTAACCATATAGTGTAAGAAAACAAAAAGACACGGTAAAAGTTAAATTATTTAACTTAGAGTTAAATCTAATTGATAAGGTTAAAATAATAACCTAAACTTGTCTAAATCCTTTTGGATGAGAGGATTTCGACCCATCCCCACTTTAGCGTCTAAATAAGACCCTTTGGAAACATTATAAACCGAATTTGATCTTAAATATAAAATAATATTTTGAGATTTTCCTAAGGTGCCCCTCTCCTCCCTTATAAAAGGGCACCTCCTCCCTCTCCTCCTCACACCAATTTGAGCATTCAAGCTCGGCCAACCCCTACCAAAATATCTTCTCCACTTCCCTAGTATCATCCTAGAGGTCCTGGTCTTCTTCAAAGACCATCCTTAGTTCTTTAAGTAGAGGTTATGAAAAGGCGCGTCAAAAAGAGGAGGTTCAGACACGTATAAAGCATATCGAACCTAAGGTAAGGGAAATATCACAATCTCATTTTTATCTGAGATTGTTTATACTTTGGTATTTTCTGGGGTGTATTTTATCATCCACATCCATGTTTCCTAAATATGTAATATTATTTCCATCCACCTATAATTGTTTAAATCCAATTTATCCTTCGGTGAGTTTTTAGTAAAAGATATGAAAGGAATCTTTTGTCGTTTTTCGTATGATGTACTTTTTGACTTTTCCGACAAAAGTATGAAGAATGTTTTTTTAACTTATACAGAATGAATGGATTTTTAAAACATTATTTCCAAGAAGCTTCCTTTACAAGTTTTCAAGTTTATTTTTAATCAACTTCTTTTAGTTTATAATTGTACGGCATGTTAAGAAAGGAAAAGTGTTTTTGAAGCAGAAAGGATATTTTCCTCAAGAATGGAGTTCAAGTGTTTTATCAAATTTATTTTCCATCTAAGATAATAAAGGGTTCTTTTTTTATCCCTATTATTACATTGATTTGATTATGTTGTGATGGAATTATATTTTTATAAATTCCTTTATCTTATATGAATTGTTTTATGATGTCACGATGTTTAAGATTCCCATTTTTATTACATGGGTTATGAAATGATGTATGATTTATGATTTTGTGGCACACATAAGAATGGTATAATTATGATATGGGTGGGACCTATATCTCCCTCCAATGCATTGGGTAAAGATTTTATATCTCATGAGATAGACATGGATGGAATGGTAGGTTATATCGGTTCAGTGAAACCGGACTGAAACGAGGGTGACTCGGTTCAGAAATGGACTTTGTCCACTAAGATAGTCTTGGAAATGAGTCTTGACTAATTAGAAATGATTCTCTATGATTGTGTGTGTATGCCACAAAGTTTCATGTTTTAAGTTATGATTATTGGGATTTCATTTCACTGCTATGATTTATCCCATGTTATGAAATTATGCTCTCTTTTGCAGATTAAGACTTCCAAAATGTTATGTTCTTATGAATATGATGTGATTGATATTTATTTTGTTTACCCTTACTGAGCATTTGAGCTCACCCTTTTATGTTTTCTTTTCCCCAGGATATAAAGAAAAGTTTTAGGTAAAAAAAAAAGGAAGATCTTTATGGGAGATGTTGAAGATCTTTCACCACGATTAGAAGATTATATTCTGAGTTTCCAAAGACACTAAACTATTACAGTCCTTGTGTGTGTGTTTTTGTTATGTATTAAGTATTCCGCAAAAGTAATGTAATGTCCATGTACGACAGGCTTCGGGTCTCTACAGTTGGTATCAGAGGAAAGGTTTAGTCAACCTTTGGAAACTAGGATGTGAGAACGTTAGTGAGATCCCTAGAGATATTTCTAAGGTATGTCTAGGGATGTACCTAAGGATAAGTATATGTATAGGATATAGTCCTAGAACTACGGTAACGATCTTAGAATTTAACCTAAGATGTTAGATATTGAGGGTACTCCCCCTTTACTATGTTGTTTTCTCTAGCATGATTTTTTCCTCTCACAAGATTCTTTCTGTGTTTTAGTTAATGGAGGGAACCAGAAGGAATTAGGTTAACATTGAATCCAATGGACAAATTGGTGACTATGAGCAACAAAATTGTGTAATTCCTAGAGAGAAAGATATTGTGATTATGCTGAATCAGTCATCGCGATATATGATTAACAAGGTGAAATTTAGTGGTATGCCTAATTCATCAAAGAAGAGGAAGATAAACTATTATTCATGTTCGCATGTTGAGGAGCATAAAGAAAGGAAGATTGAGATTTCTAAAGAAGGGAAGAAGAACCTTGAGGAATACCTCAAATGGAGGGACCGATGTTATCTGTGTGGAGAAAAGGGTCATAGAGTGACAGACTGTTATGGAGTTCAATGTATTATTTGTGGAGAACATGGGCATTACCCAACTCAATGCCCTGACCTAAAAAGTTACTTCTAAATCAAGGAAGGACTTATTCCAGGAAAATCATTGAAGTGGATGGACTGAAGTGTTTATGTATTGGTATTTAAGAATAATGTTGTTGAGGTACTTTTATGGTGTATTGAAATATTTATGTATTGGTCTATTGTGGTTTTCAATAATTTTAAGGTACCGGTAACCATGAAAAGTAATTCAAATATTTTGGAAAGTAGATGATATGTGCATAATGAAGGGATAAGGAGAAAATGAAATGTTTGACAGTATTCATGAGCTCATGATTGATATAAGGACTAAGTGATATCATGGTTTGATTATATAGAATTTTGAGGATTTTGGTATGTAGAAAGAGTTAACTTTTAACAGCACTCATGTTTTCAATAAGGTTCAATGGGTATTCAAGAGAGTACAAGATTAAGTCCTTTGAATGTTTGGAATGTGACCAACAAGATATATCTTATGATATATGGGGATCAACGATGGTATTAAATCTCTGAGAGTGGACTGCAGTATTATGGATAAGCCTAAATATTGGAATGGATTATGTTGGACATAAGTTAGTATTGTTTGTTTTTCGATATTATTGATGGGATGTTATAGTAATATAGTTTTAGAAAAAGGACAACCTGCAGGACGGGCGACAACCCATCGCGTCAGACAAGGCTGTGGGAATCGAACCCACAACCGAAGTGCGACTAGCCTTTATCGCCTACCACTGGCTTACAGGAAGTCCCTGGTTAGTATAAACTAGTTTTATTTTATTAAGCGGTATGATATATGAAGTATAAGTTCATTTTTGGAACCATATACGATTAATCTAACCATAAGACGGACTTATAACTTTTTCTAACCTTTTGTTTGAAAGAGACGGAATGACCCATCATTCTATCACATGATCTGCTAACACATCACAAATAACAAATTCAACTTCATTTCTTTAAGGGATGAAGTGGAAATGGTTCAATTCACGAACAACAGTGAGATTTTACCAAAATCATGCAAGTATTTCTCTTAATTAATCAACTTTAGGGAAATGATCTTGAAAACCAAAAATATTGTCCTAGTTCCCTTATATCCGATTAATCAGATGGTACCTTAGATCATCACAAATCAATAGCTTTGTGATTGTTGGCTTTTTCATAGCCATGTTCTCTACCACTCTCCATCAGAACTTGATGGTTATATTTTTCTTCCATATCCATATTTTCACCTATGTTCTCCTACGTGGAAACCCCGTGATGAGTTAATTTGGGTAACCGTTACATTTCATACTTTAGTTTTTAAAAGCCATGTTTTGGTATTCCTTTTTACGATGTGGGTTTCTATTAAACAAACTTTCGAGTAGTAAACCATTTATAACCCCGACGAATTTCGAGGGCGAAATTCATTTTAAGGGGGGTAGAATGTAACACCCCGAGATTTTATGAAAAATATTCTTTTAATTTCATTAATTTCTTGTGCTACACCAAGATTACCTTGCGCTATACACAACACCGTATTAGCTTGCAGTATACACAACATTATTCTTGGATCGTGTTACACACAATTTTGATAATAGTTATTCTACGCAATATTGAGTATATATATATATATATATTCAATGTATAAATGAAATATGGTTGGATTCTGTTATACGAAACAACGAAGGATTCTTGCGCAACACGCAACCCTGACTTGGCTTGCATTACACACAATCACGACCTTCCTCGATAGCGTGTGTTGTACGCAATACCGGGTTTTACTAAACAACGATATATTATTATAATATTGTTATGAACTATCCTTTTATGAATAGTGTTAACTAAATTTTGAATTTTATAACATTATTATTCATCTTACACATTTCTATAACATGGTATAAGAACAAAATAAATTTTTTGGGTAAAATAAGTATTTTTCAAAAAATGCAGTTTTGCCGCCTTTTGATGGCGCACCTACTTTAAATCTAGTTTTTGACATGTTTATAAGTTCAATTTGACAAAATAAAATTCTTCTTTTGAATCATGATATAAAAATTTACATTAGATAAAGTTTTGATATTTTTCTGATAACTTTCATATTTTAATGAATAGTAAAAACACGTTATATTTTAATTAAAAACAACTTTTTTCATCGTAATATCTTATGTGGTTAAATTATAATATTGAATGGTTTTAAAGTATAAATAGAATATATTTTTACCATTTAATATAATGTATGTCATTAGCATTGATTTTACCTTGAATTCGTAGGTTAAATCAATTCAATCTTTTGCAATGTTTTAAAGAAAAACCCATTTTCTTTCGACAACGAGATTAATTTTAATTTAATTTCTGCAAATTTTGTGTATTGAATTTTAGAAAATGGATTCTATATTTGGAATCAGTTGATCCAAATTATGTTAATAAGCTACTTTTTATTTTTGGGAATTATGAATAGTAACTACGGTAAATTTTATTTACTATAGTTAAAGGTAAATCGGGTAATTAAGGGTAAATATAATATTTTAAAATTACCCTAACAAATGTAAAAATCTACTTGGATGACTAAAAGTCGACCCATATCACCTAAGGGTCGGATTGAATTCATTTAATTAAATTTTTTCAATGAAAATAATTTAATTATTATTAAAACCAAAGAATGTGACAACATGTCACTTTCTTAAATCTTATAAGTATAATAATTGTAATCTAGTGATAAACTTCATGAAACTTCGAACATGAATAGTCTCCAGAAAGCTAATACAATTATCTACATCATATGAATTTATTTAGAATTTTTAGGGATTAAATAATTATCATTTATTATGATACAAAGATGATGGAGTAATTGTCTTATTAATGAAATATTGACATAATTGATGTTATAAATGCCCAAATAAATGTAATTTAAGACTTTTTATGACTTAAACTAATTTTATAGGTTAATATGACATGTTATTGTTGATTTAAGTAACTTGGTTCGAACTTATCATTCTGTTATGAATTTCATAAAAATCATGTACCAAATAGTGTCAAAATTGACATAAATTAGTTTAAAAAAAAATATTATATTATTAATTGTTATTTTATTCCTAAAAATCTAAGGTTCGGCCAAATGACTTAGATAAGATTATATATATTAATAATAAACAACTTGGGGTTAGTTCGTCTTGATATAGTAAGTTTATTAACCATATAGTGTAAGAAAACAAAAATACATGGTAAAAGTTAAATTATTTAACTTAGAGTTAAATCTAATTGATAAGGTTAAAATAATAACCTAAACTTGTCTAAATCCTATTGGATGAGAGGATTTCGACCCATCACCACTTTATATTTGAAATAAGACCCTTTAGAACCATTATAAACCTAATTTGACCTTAAATATAAAATAATATTTTGAGATTTTCCTAAGGTGCCCCTCTCCTCCCTTATAAAAGGGCACCTCCTCCCTCTTCTCCTCACACCAATTTGAGAATTCAAGCTCGGACAACCCCTGGAAAAATCTCTTCTCCACTTCCCTAGTATCATCCTAGAGGTCCTGGTCTTCTTAAAAGACCATCCTTAGTTCTTTAAGTGGAGGTTAAGAAAATGCGCGTCAAAAAGAGGAGGTTCGGACACGTACAAAGCATATCGGACCTAAGGTAAGGGAAATATCACAATCTCATTTTTATCTGAGATTGTTTATACTTTGGTATTTACTGGGGTGTATTTTATCATCCACATCCATGTTTCCTCAATATGTAATATTATTTCCATCCACCTATAGTTGTTTAAATCCAATTTTACCCTTCGGTGAGTTTTTAGTAAAAGATATGAAAGAAATCTTTTGTCGTTTTTCGTACGAGGTACTTTTTGAATTTTCCGACAAAAGTTTGAAGAATGTTTTTTTTAAATTATACAGAATTAATGTATTTTTAAAACATTATTTCCAAGAAGCTTCCTTTACAAGTTTTCCAGTTTATTTTTAATCAACTTCTTTTTGTTTATAATTGTACGACATGTTAGGAAAGGAAAAGTGTTTTTGAAGCAGAAAGGATATTTTCCTCAAGAATGGAGTTCAAGTGTTTTATCAAAATTATTTTCCATCTAAGATAATAAAGGGTTCTGTTTTTATCCCTATTATTACATTTATTTGATTATGTTGTGATGGAATTATATTTTTATGAATTCCTTTATCTTATATGAATTGTTTTATGATGTCACGATGTTTAAGATTTCCATTTTTATTACATGGGTTATGAAATGATGTATGATTTATGATTTTGTGGCAAACATAAGAATGGTATAACTATTAGATGGGTGGGACCTATATCTCCCTCCAATGCATTGGGTAAAGATTTTATATCTCATGAGATAGACATGGCTGGAATGGTAGGTTATACCGGATTAGTGAAACAGGATGGATACGAGGGTGACTCGGTTCAGAAATGGACTTTGTCCACTAAGATAGTCTTGGCAATGAGTCTTGACTAATAAGAAATGATTCTCTATGATTGTGTGTGTATGCCACAAAGTTTCATGTTTTAAGTTATTATTATTGGGATTTCATTTCACTACTATGATTTATCCCATGTTATGAAATTATGCTCTCTTTTGAAGATTAATACTTCCAAAATGTTATGTTCTTATGAATATGATGTGATTGATATTTATTTTGTTTACCCTTACTAAGAATTTGAGCTCACCCTTTTATGTTTTCTTTTCCCTAGGATATAAAGAAAGGTTTTAGGTAAAAAAAGGAAGATCTTTATGGGAGATGTTGAAGATCTTTCACCACGATTAGAAGATTATATTCCGAGTTTCCAAAGACACTAAACTATTACGGTCCTTGTGTGTGTGTTTTTGTTATGTATTAAGTATTCCGCAAAAGTAATGTAATGTCCATGTACGACAGGCTTCGGGTCTCTACATATATTCCCTTGGATCTCTCTCTCTCTCACTTTCTGGACAGTCATTCAATTCAAAACATCAAGTATCAGTGAAAACTGAACTTGATTTGATTTAAATTCAAACTATTTTTAATAAAAGGATTTACACTAAAAAGTGAATCAATATCAAGAGAGATACACACATTGAGTTCAACCGACAATTTGAACTCAACAATTTCTGATTTTTCTCACTAGGTGATGGAATGATTTTTATAGTTGATAAGCTATAGGGATTATTCTATCACAAGTTTACCAGATGATAAATATGGTTAACATCCTTTCAATAAGATCCATATTTTTTAATTTTAATACATATCAAGGGAAGACTAGTATAAATACTGGCCATCTGATTTCCCCCTTTCCATCGTATTGGTTGATCTCACTGTCCCACTGTTTGTTAGTTTTCCAGTTTTTATACACTCACATTCACTCTCACATAAAAAACCATCATTATCTACACTATTTCCCCACCATCCACTATTACTTGTTTGTTTTAATTTTTGTTTTAATTTTTTTGGTCACCTAATCACACAATAAATCCTTCCCTTTGGCATGATACCCTCTTACCACTACACTAGTAGTAAGTTGGTTTTATAAATATAAATTTTCACATGCTCAACGGCCATCTCGTCGCATAACCTAAAAAATGGTGAATATAAATATATAATGATATATAAATTTATCACATACATAAGTATATAAAATCATATTTTATGTCAAGGATCTTTACGAGTACTATCACCACATAATGGATTCACATGTCACATATATGACAAAACTTCTCATCATTTCACATTCATACATGATTTATTATATAATATGAAACTTAATACAAACTTGAAGATTGAAAAGTATAGTGTCTTTGGGAATAAGGTACATAACATAACATCTTTAACACGGGATACAAAAACATTATTGAAAACTTCCTTAACATGCTTGCACTTAAAACTTTAATGGATAATTTGGGTACATACATAAGAAATGGGTGAACTATAAAGCTTAGTAAATGAATAAATATTTAATAAAATAAAGAGAATAATATATGTTATAAAATAGGTATATAAGGGGAGTATTAAAAGAGTATGAATCATAAACTTGAACAGTGAGACATGATATTACTTGATAATCATAAATGCAACATGGGAAATATGAAAACAACTTAAAACACTGCATCATAAACATAGGTCAAGGAAAAATGCCAAGACATCATGATGGAAAAAGTCTCATAAAAGAATAAGGTTCACTCTCTATCCTAGAATGATGTCTCATGAGACTAAACATTACCCAGTGCATTGAAATGATATATAATTCCGGGCACACCCGTCACTTTCATTTCATTGTCATTCTTAAGTGTGCCATATATATCATATAACATAGATTCATTCACCATAATATTTTATTCCATGATCAAGGATTATGGAATAAAGTCATGTATGTACCAATTAAAATAAGTATAAGTGTATAAAGGTGAACACCCTCGATAAGAAATGAATATGGTATTCACTACATAATTTTTTTGGCATGGGAAATTGCGTTGTAATTTCGGCAGCATAACGATGTCACTTAAAAATTCATAAAATGGGTTTATGAGAGAGAAAGTGGTATATTATCATTTTTAAATAAAATGGTTAGTAATAGGGAAATTTAAATACATATCCCAACATTAGGAATTGGAAATAGGAGGCATAATATAATAAAGAAGCTTTAATAATGAGGAGAATGAGAGGATCACTTACTTGGGTGTGTGACTCCAAATGCTTGGGAGGAGATTCTTGAGAGCTTGGGGGAACCTTGGGAGGAATCTAGAGAGGATAGTTTAGAGTAAGTACATGCTTGAAGGATTTTTAGTGAAGATAAATGGGATCTTGAGTGGGTTTATATAGGGAATGAGTGGGGAATTATTTATTATTTTTAAAACTTAGGTTTGGGAATCTATATTATAAAATAAAAAAACCACAAAACTTACCATGGTTTTTCACATGGTTTCTACCAAATGGTATTGGATTTAATTGTTTTATAAGGCCAAGGACCTAAATTAATAAAATAATACCCTTTCTTTTATGTAAGTGAGTAACACTTTTAAAGAAATGATTTTAAAACCTTGAAATATATTAATGGTTTTGGAGGATTCATAAAGGATTAATAAAATTAATAAAATAAAAATAAAATCACATTATTTTAAATGGAAAAATTATATTTGTGCATGGATACCATTTATATTATTTATTAGATAAAATTTGTGTCATTATGATTTTATAACACACTTACACGATATTTAAATTTTACCCAAAAATTCAACTATCTTGGAAAATTATGAAAAATTCACTATTGGATAATTTTGACATTATAATTTAAAAAATAATATTCATTTTACCTAAATAATTTTAAAAATATGTGAATTTAAACTTTTAAAATAATATCATCATTTATTAAGAAATGCTAAGTTTTTTGATAATAACAATTTTCGAACCTTTATAAAAATTACATTTGACTTGATAAAAATTATATGATAATTTATATTTAATAAAAATTATTTAATAATAATATTTTATTAAAATATATTCTTTTTTCAAAAATCCATTAATTAATAAAAATAATTTCTTTAATTTAATTTGAATATTACCCAAAAAATACTATTTGTGTTTTATTGTATCAAAATAAAATTCATTTATAAAGTAACAATAATAGGATGAAAATATATTCATTATTCTTATTCAAAATAAAGTAAAAAATCATTTTTATAGGGTCTTGATACATATCCCTTTAATACACGAATAAATTCCCTAAGGGTAAGGTGCACGATAGGGAGACTTTCATGGGGTGGTTCAACATACATGGTTTGGGCCGTGGTCTCAATGAGCTTGAAATTATCCCATAAATACTTTCGCTCATACTTAAGTTGTCAGATCACAACTTGGTATTAGTAAAGGGAAAATCCCAGAGATGATATCTCCCTTAGAAGCTCTGATAAATGGGCTTCATAGGGTACGATCCTACTATTTGAGGTTATTACTTCCTTTTACTATGTCAATTGGATTTATCAAAGCCCTATATTTATACTAATCATATAATCACTACTCAATGACTATATTATCAATGGTAATGATGATTAATGGTATTTTAAATATGATTTTATATAAAACCAAATAATTTCATGTGTTTTCCATAACCATATTACATAATTATACATTTAATTAAATCATAATGGAAATTTTATTTATAGTCGTTCAGGTCATTATAATTTCTCCCGTTTTGAAAATTTGGGCCTCAAAAGTTTTATTTCACACACTAAAATAGATTAGGGTAACTCTTTTGCATCACCTATTCCGGTTACCATGTCACTTCTCCAAACTTGTGCTTTCTCCACAACACATTGACAAGGTGCATTATCTTATTTTATAGAACATTATCTCTATGATATAAAATCTTCATAGGATGCTCTTCATATGAAAGATCATTATCCGATGGTACCACCTCTAGATTGAGTACATGTGAGGGGTATGTTATGTTCTTTTTTAAGAGGGATACATTTAATACATCATTTACTTTAGATATTTTAGGTGGGAGTTCTAGTCAGTAGGCCACCGATCTTATTCAATCAAGGATCTCAAAGGGGTTGATGTATCTTGATATAAGCTTTCCCTTCTTCCCAAATATCATCACTTTCTTCCATGGAGATATGTGGAGTTATACCATTTCTACAAAATTAAACTCCAGGTATCGTCAATGATTATCATCATTTCTATTCTATCGAATCTGAGAAGCCTTGATGTGCTACTGAATAGTCTTAACCTTTTACAATATTCCCCAAACCATTTTAGGACCTAGAATTTTGCATTTCCCAACTTCATCCCAACATGCATGTGTTCTTCACCACTTCCCATAAAGGGCTTCATAGGGATCCATTTGGATTCTTGAGTGGATAATGTTTTTATATGAGTAATATACCATATGAATATGTTGATACCATCCTCCTTTTAATTCAATTGAACATGCTCTCAACATGTATTCAAGTGTATGGATAGTTCACACAGATTGAACATCTATTTGAGGGTGATAAGGCATGCTGAAGTTTAACTCAGTATTCAGAGCATGTTGGAGACTCTTCTAGAACTTAGAGGAAAATCATAGATCTTGACCAGAAACAATAAATAGTGGTGTTCCATGCATCCTCACCACTTATATAATGTATATACTTGCAATTTTATTTAGTGAGAAATCCTCTAAAATCGAAATTAAGTGTGCAGTCTTTTCAAGATGATCCACCACAAACCAGATGGAATTTTTTCCTCTAGATTTCTTTGGATGTCCTATGATAAATTCCATGGTGATGTTTTCCCATTTCCATATAGGTATGGTTAATGGATGCATATTCCCCTTATATTTTCACCTTTATTCCTTCGCTTGCTAACATACAAGACATTTTGATGTATATTCCATGATCTCCTTCTTCATATTATCCCACCAATAGTGTTCTTAGAGATCTCAATACATATTTATGCTTCCTAGGTTGGAGGAGAAGGTTGAGATATGTGCATAATTCAATAACTAATTTAACCTGATATTTGATGGTACACATAATCTTGACCCAAATCTCATAACTCTTTCTTCATTAACATCGAACTATGAAGATTTCACTTTCCATATAGTTTCCAATTTCTTTTTAATTCCCACATCATCTCTTTGAGAACCTTTTTTATTCTTCAGAAGGGATGGTTGAGAAATAATTTTTGAAAGGATTTCTGATGTTCCTTACTTTATTATTACAATGTCCATCTTTTTCAAATCTAATAATATTGGATCCTTTTCAATTATCATCAATGATCAAATTAGTGGATACTTTCTACTTAGAGTATCTTCCACCTCTTTTTCTTTCCCATGATGGTAGTGAACTGAGTAGTCATAGTCCATTATCATCTATAACCATCTTTATTAGAACACATTTAGATATTTTTGTGTGAATATATACTAGAGGGTTTTGTGATATATATATATATATATTTCACACTTCTCCCCAAAGATATAATACCACCATATTTTCAAATCAAATATCACCGAAGCCAACTCCAGATCATATGTTGGGTAGTTCTGTTAATGAACATTCAACTACCTTGAAACATAGGTTATGGATTTTTCATTCTTCATTAACACACAACCTAAGACCTTCTTCAAATCATTACTTAATACCACAAAAAGTTATCCAGTTATGGGTAGTGCGAGCACATGGGAAGTGATAAAACTTCTTTTGAACTTTTTGAAGCTCTCTTGACATTCATAATTCCAAGAAAAATTTACTCCCATCCATGTTATCTTGGTTAAATTGTTTTATAATTGTGATAAATTTCTCAAAAATTGATGATAATACCCAACTAATCCAAGGAAACTACAGATATTTGTCACAAATGTTTCCCTTGACCATCCTTCCATTGCTTATATTTTTAAGGGTCCATCAATATACCATTTCTTGTGATGATATTCCCCATGAATGAGACTTCCTTAAACTAGAACTCACATTTTCTATAATTTTAATAAATATTATCCTTTCACAAGGTCTTTAGTATAGTGCTGAAATGCTCCTCCTTGGTTTTGGAGCATATTAGAATATCATCTAGAAACACTATAATTTTTTTTGAGGTAATCTCTAAAGACTATATTCTTCAAGTACATAAAGATTTATGGAGGATTAGTGAGTCTGAATGGAATTAATATGAACTCATAGTGACCGTACCTTATACAAAATGTAGTCTTGGGGATATACACCTTCTTCACCCTATCTTGGTAATATCCTGATCACGCGTCCACCTTAGAGAAGTATTTTGCTCCACATAGCTAATAAAACAAGTCATAATCACATGGTATATGATACTTTTTATTTATCATGATATTGTTGAGCTCACGATAATCAATACAAAGGAACATTGACCCATCAATAGTCTTGGAAAATAGGACTAGTGAACCCCATGGTGAAGCACTAGGGCATATGAACCCTTTATCCAAATTCTCTAGTAGTTGTTTCTTCATATCCTCAAGTTCCACAAAATCTATTATATACGAAGTATTGGATAAGGGAAATGCACCATGTATAATCTTGATTGAAAATTCAACCTCTCAGTTAGGAGGAAGACCAGAAAATTCCTCAGGAAACACATCAGCATATTCCCTCACAATAAGCATGTATTTGAGGATGATTATTTCCTTAGACTTATTCATTTGATCTAGATACTCATTCTCATAGGGTAAAAATATCCATTATTGAGATGTTGGTGCTAAATAAGATTCATCCTCATCCTTGAACTTGTATAGAATTGAAGGAGAATTCACAATACAAATAGTGATTTCATTCTCATGATAATTTATGTTGGATATTTATAATGAAAGCCAATCCATGCCTACAATTGAATAAAATTACACTAAAGGGAGTATAAAAAGGTTATATGGGAATTTTTTCCAACAAATTTTGATAGGGGAGGAGTTATAAATTTTGGATTTAATAATTTCCCCATTTTTCATTTTTACCAAAAAATCTACATCCATGCTTTGCAGTGGTATTTGAATAGTTCTTATAAACTTTCATGATATAAAGGAATGTATAAAACTAGAATAAACAATTATATTATCTATTATTGAATTAATAACTAATGTACCTATCCCAACTTTGTTTTTGGGATCTAACTCAGTGGTTACGATGGAAAAACATTCCTTTGTTGACTTGGAGGTTGTTGGTTGTCTTAGAAAACCCTTGGATTAGTGCGTTGATTTGAAAAGTTCCTTGGTTATTTGATGCTTAAGCAATGAAAAAAGTGCACTGATGGTTGATAGGAGCATTCATTTTCTCCATTGAATTTGTGGGTTTCTCCTATCGAAAATCACTAGATAGGTGACCTTCCTTCCCACACCTAAAGTATTTCCTCGACCCCTTAAGGAATTTACAGGGTGTTTCTTTCCACACCTTCGACAAGGGGGATATTGAATTTTTTTGGAATCATTAGATTTATCCATCAGACCATCAGAGTTAAACTCCACTTCCCACTAATTATCCCCATGATACCCTTGAGATTCACTATTATATATTTTGACTTCGAGGGAACATCAAAAAAATTTCCTCATAGCTATCAAAGTCTCAGATCACTAGGGCTTTTCATAGACTAAATTTTATCCCACCAAATAAGAAGTCATCCTTACATTCAGGGAAAATGATAAATCCGTAGGTGTATCGTACACGTCTTGATAATTTTTCCTAATACTCCATAATATATTCGTTATCTTTTTTTCTTTAGGGTAAGGAAATACCTTTTCATTTTGAGTCAGAGATTGTGAGTAAAATATTTATCAAAAAATATTTTCTAAAATTACTTCCACCCCATAGCTTAGATCTCTTCCTCAGGATTTGTATTCTTGATCAATTTACACCAATTATTAGCTTCTTCCTCCATACAATAAACATCCAATAGAACCTTATATTATTCAAAATATTTAAGGATATATAATATCTTCTCAATGGAGTTGATCCATTGTTCTGTGATTAAGGGATCATATGATCCATTGAAAGTCAGAGGCCTTTGTCGCATAAAAGACTCAATTTTATCTTGTTCTTTCTTAGGGGGATTTGGGAAATCTTCATGATCAAGGTTTCTATTAAAATCCTCAGTCAACTTAGAGAGTATTCTCATAAAATTTATGATTCCCACTCCCATCTGGTTAGGCATCACGCTGGGGTAGTCATCACACTTCTCGTTACATTGATTGTTTACCCGATTCATCCTATTTATGGACATTGGATAGAATAAAGATAAAATTAGGGATGATTATTTTTAAATTATTAAATAAATAATCAGGAATTCAATAAAATTTAATGGACACCCTATAAATTATAATTATTTCATTAACTTATGAATTTATAGGATTCAATCTATATTATCCATGATCTCTTTCCTAAAATACATTCTTGTGGGATTTTTTTTGTTCCATTAATAATGGTTCGTAATGAGATTGTAATTTTACCAAAGAATATCCCCTGGGATTGTAAAACTGGATACACAATAAGTATATTTATCATGTACCAGGTTGCACCGAGTTAGGCTTGACACACCTTATCATATTTTTCACCCATAGGTACATCTGTGCCTGAACCACACCCATTTATAGTATCCAGACAGGGGTTTATTTTCTTGATAAAACACTTGCTCTATACTTACCAAAATTTAGGGATGTTTTCTAATAATTAGTCTTATCTATTATTATTTTTACATAGTTTTCTAATCATAACCTAAAAAATAACTAAACTTTTCCTTTGATACCAACTATAACAAGACTTTTCTTTATTTTACATTAATACATGATTTATTACAGATGATTACACTTAATAAAACCCAAAATATTGAGAATTATAGTGTCTTTTAGAATTAGGTCCATATTATAACATCTTAAACATGGGGTATAACAACATTATTGAAAATGTTCTTAACATGCTTGCACTTAAAACTGCATGGGATAACCTGAGGAAATATATAAGAAAGGGGTGAGCTATAAATCCCAATAAGGGAATAAAAAAGTAATAACATGAAGGGAATAATATATGTTAGAAAATATTCATATCAATTGGGCATAAAAAGAGTAGTAATCATAAACATGAATATTGAGGCAAGATATAACATGATAATCATAAAGGAAACTTGTGAAATGTGGCAACAACTTAAAACACTATATCATAAACATAGTTTAAGGATAAATGAAAATAAATCATGATGGAAAATATCCCACAATGGAATTAGGTTCACTCCCAATCCCATCATGTCATCTCACGAGACTAAACATTACCTAATACATTGGTGAGCTATATAATTTTGGGAATACCTGTCACTTTCATTTCATGTCACCCTTAAGTGTGCCACATAGATCATACAACATGGATTCATTCGTCATCATATTTTATTCCACAATCAAGGAGTGTGGAATAAATAAATTTAAGTAATAATTAAAATATGTATACATGTATAAAGGTGAACAACCTTGATAAAAATTGGCATTGTATTCACTACACAATTGTTTTGGCATAGAAAATCACGGTGTAATTTCACCAGCATAACGATGTCACTTAAAAATTCATAAATTGGGTTGTTGAGAGAAAAAGGGATCTATCATCATTTATACATAAAATAGTCATTAATAGAGATACGAAAATACATATAATAAAATTTAAAACTGGAAATAGAAGGTATAAGATAATAAAGAAACTTTAATAAAGGGGATAATGAGAGGATCCCTTACTTGAGTGTGCACTCTAATTTCTTGGAAGGATCTTATTGAGAGATTAGAGGTGCATTGAGAGGAATATATATAGACTAGGTTAGAGTAAGGATGTGTTACAAGGATTTTGAGTGATGAGAAATTGGTCTTGGGTGGGATTATATAGAGAATGATTGGGTAATTATTTATTATTTTTCAAACTTAGGTTTTGGACTCTATATAATAAAATAACCAAAACCCCAAACCTTCCCATGGGTTTTCCCATGGTTTCTACCAAATGGGGATGTTTTTAATTATTTTACAAGTTTAGGGGATGAAATTAATAAAATAATACACTTTTTTATGTGGAAGTGAGTCATAATCTTAAAGAAATGATTTTGAAACCTCAAAATATATTAATAGTTTTGGAGGATTCATAAAGGCTCTATAAGATTAATAAAATAAACATAAAATTACATTATTTTAAAAGGAAAATATATATTTGGTCATGTATCCTATTTATATTATTTATTACATCACTTTTGGATCATTATGTTGTCATATTACACAAAGTATATTTATACGGTATTTAATTTTTACTCAAAAATTCAACTATCGGAGAAATTTATAAAAAATTAACCATTATATAATTTTGAAATTATAATTAAAAAAATAATATTCATTTTATCTGAATAATTTTCTAAAAATCTGAATTTTCACTTTTAAAATAAAATCTACATTTATTAAGAAATGATGGGTTTTTTGAAAATAACAATTTTCGAGCCATTATGAAAATTACATTTGACTTCATAAAAATTATATGATCATTTATATTTAATAAATATTATTTAATAATAACATTTTATTAAAATATTAATTATGTCAAAAATCCATTAATTCATCAAAATAAATTCTTTAATTAAATTTAAATATTACTCAAAAATATTATTTTTGTTTTATTGTATCAAAATAGAATTATTTTATAAATTAAAAATAATAATATGAAAATATATTCATTATTCATATAAAAAATAAAGTACATACTCATTTTTCTAGGGTCTTGATACACATCCCATTAATACACCATAAAAATTTTTAATAGTAAGGTGTGAGATGGTGAGACTTTTATGGGGTGGTTTGATATACATGGTTTGGTCCACGATCTTGATGAGCTTGAAATTATACCATAAATAGTTTTTTCTCATGCTTAAGTTATTGGATCTCAGCTTGAGATTGATAAAGGGAAAATCATATAGATGATACCTCCCTTAGTTTATTTGATAAATGGGATTCAAATGGTATGATTCAACTGGTTGAGTCCATCACTTCCTCTATCTATGTCAATTGGATTTATCAAAACCCTATATTTATACTAATCATATAATCACTATAAAATGGTGATATTATCAATGATAATGATGGTTAAATATCTTTTAAATCTAAATATCTATAAAACTAAATAATTGTTTGTGTTTTATATAACCATGTTACATAAAAATACATTTAATTAAATCATAAGAGAAATTTTATTTATAACTGTTCGGGTTGTCACAACATATTACAGTGGAATAGGATTATATTTAATTTCCAATAACATAAAATTTCATTAGATATAATCCATACCAAAAAAATTATATGGATAAATATATTTATTCCCACCTTTCACATAATGTTAAACTATATATATATATATATATCTATTTAATGATCATAAAAACAAAAAAAAATCATTAAAATAAAATTAACCAATGAGAATGCGATCAAATTTATAAATATCACAATGATTCAAAAAAACAAATCTTCTAGAGAAAGAATATGGGTGAATCTACTATGATATATCCCCTGTGAAACATAATAAAAGGACATAATTTTTTTGGAACATAGTTTAAAATATTCAGAGAGAAACATATTGAAAATAAGATTAAATATCATTTAAATTTCATTAAATTATTCTAAAGAAATAAATAAAAAATAAAATATTATAAAAATAATTTCAAGGTAATTAAAATTTACATAGAATAATTTGGAAAACATTAAAGGGAATATTTGAAAAGGTATGAAATGAAAATAATGGTAGAAAAAGACAAAGAAATAAAAAAAAGGGAATTGATAAAAATATTTCATTAATTTTATTAAATAAAAATTAAAAAAACATCTAAAGATACATTATAAAATTATAAATGTATAGTGAATTAAATTCATGAATTAATTTAAGGAATATTGACATTTATAATAATGATTACCAATAAAAAATAATTTATAGAGACTGTTGCACCCATAATTTTTTTAGTGAATTATAAATCCAAGAGAGAAAAAATGGTGAGAAGACATATATATCCAAAAAATAACCAATTTAGAATAAAATAATTAGTGTTTAAAAAAAAATTCATATATGAATAATCCCTTAATAATCTTTGTATTTGATAATATCAAATATAAATAAATATTGGGAGAGGCACCTCTACCATCACTCCTAACTTTCTCAAGAAGTATCAATCTTTTTGTATATTAATTATAACAATCTTAATCACCTAATACATAACCAAATTTTTTTATAAAATATTTTTAAATATATTTATTATTTTAAATATGTTGGAGAGTTATAGAGTATTTTCATCATTACATTATAGATGTTTTTTAATTGCTTATAATATTTTTGGTTTTCCGATGTTGATCCTCATTTATTGATAAAAATTTCATTATTTATAGATTATTCACAGTAGTGGAATAATAGTTTATTTTTTTATTCATAATATTTTTTATTCATTTTATTTAAGATATGTGTATGGTTTAGAGGAATGAAATTTAAAACCCACACATTTTAAGTGATTTTATTAATAAAAAAACGTTAACTTATAATGTTTATGAATTTTAATTTTAACCGTAAAGTGAAAAAAATATTATACAATTAAATTACATATATGACCATAATTATGTTTTTATTACTATATATTATTTAATTGAATATGATAATACATATTTTTTTCTTGTAATTGGTTGAACCAACCCCCCAAAAGAACATATTACTCTAATGAATGAGTAAGAGTATAAAGTTATTTTATAGTAATTTAAATGTTATAGAAATATAATGATAATCATTTAACATAATTAGTGAAATTAATGAGTATTTTAGAGTGTGTACATAAGAATTAAATTTAAAATGGTAAATACATATATGACACTTTAATTAAGAAATTCCATGCTTATAGAAACTAGTTCATTCATAATGAAGAATTTAATCCACCATCTTATAACTAGAGGAAAGTAATAATTGAGAGGGGGATTTATGAGAGTTAATTTGTGTAGGTATTTATTATCAAAATGAATGAAATTTTTATTTTTATGCGAGTTTAAGGGTCATCCTTCTATTTGTGAATTTGAGCGGCATTTCCATAAACACCGATTTTTTAGTTTGTAAGGAATGCACTTTAAAAGCCATGTGAATCCAATGCTTAATTATAATTGAATTTGATTATGAATCATCTCATCATCATAATTTAGAGATAATTTTAGTGATAGTTTTGGATTTTATTCTTTAATTTGACCCCTTTAACCACATTTTACATTTTACCATGGTAACTAATTTTGTTACCTCTAAAACTTATTTTTTCCCGAAACATAACATTAAAATTATTACCTATTTCTAATGCGATAATTGTAAATATAGAACAATTTCATTAGATTTAATTTCTAAAATTTAGGGAAATTTATTTTAATATAAGAATTCACAATAGATAAAAAATAAGTTCTTTTAGAAATTTATTCCTTCAAATGTAAAATAATGTTACTATTATATATAAAAATTATTATTAAATCTATTAATGTTAAATAAATTTAAATATTTATATAAAATTAAATTCATTAAATTTTATATTCAATATATGGGAAATTTACCCATAAAATAAAACATAAAATATATAAAAAAATAATGTTCTTAAACAAAACATATTTCTTGGAGTAATAAATTTATATTCCTTGAAATGCCATAATTATTTACTGGATTTTATTTAGTTACATTAAAATAAATTAATTGAATTTTATCAATATATTTTATTAAATAGATTCATTAATATTATTAAATTTAAGTAAAATTGAAATATGTACAAGACTCAACTACATAAAAATAATAAATATTTCCAAAAAATTAATACATATCATTTAGTTTAATTCCAAAATTATTTACCTTTAAATTAATTACATGAAAAATATATTAGTTTTAATGCTTTAGTCACTTTGATTTATGAAATATTCAATATACCTATTGGAAACATGTATACCAGAATATTATAAATCATATGATTATATTTTTAAGATCCATATAATAGTAATATTTTACCTTTTCATACTTATAATTAAATATATATACTTAGATAAAATTCATTCATACCAATTTCTCATCTCTCATAAATTTTTTATTATATTTCTAATTAATGGACTTCTTTCTATGTTTTTTTAGGTTATATGATCTTTAAGGAAACCCATGAGGATGAAAATTTCTCATTTATGGTTTTATTATTTACTTTTTTTATTTATCTTATACATTCGAAATGATTATTCATATTTCCTTATCATAATGTATTAATTCTTATCATTTTGTGTAATATTAATTAATAATAATATATAGAGGTTTTTCTTTTTGTTCATTGTTCTCTTTGGAAGAGTTTATTTACATATTAATTTTAAACAAAATATTCAATGTTATATTCTACCCTATATAAGTAAATTTCCTATTTGATGTTACATTTTAGTGATGAAAAAAAGTTAAAGATACCTTTTACTCATTAAATATTTGGGAACCCATGTAATTTCTTTAAACATATGATTTATTTAGAAAATATAGACCAGGTAAGCAGTTATATTTTATATTACTTAATCTCATTGATCAAAAATCACAAATATTTATTCATAATAATAGAGATCACATTACAACTATATAACATGTGAGTGAAATTAATGTGATGGATTGTGTATATACTTCCTCAAAATTTATACATGGAACACACTGTGTCTTTAAGAGAGGTTTGATGTACGTTATAGGTGATAAGCCATAGTCTCCACATGATCAAGAATAATCAAGGGTAAGATGTATCTACATCTCGATATTACCTTATTCTTAAATATCATAAATTTATTACATAGTGATTTTAAATGGATATATTCTCTATATCTTGAAAATAATAAAAATGATATTGATTATGGGTATAAATGATTTATAGTTTTTGAGAAACCATGATGTGTCACTGACTAGTTTGAGTGTTTTTAGTCATCTCATGGGAATGGACCCATCCAAGTATATTCATATCTTTAACATCATCACATTATCTTAGAGTTAATGACTACTTTCCATATAGAGTCTCTTATAGTGCTATTTTATTCATAGAGTTCAAACTATTATTCTATGAAAAAACGAGAGGAAAATTCTGATGTTAAAATCATTTGAAAACCATTAAACATGATATCAACATATCTTATAGAGTTTAAATGGTCATTTTAGATTGAACCTTAGTTTAAGGATGATAATTCATGATAAAAAACTTTATCATACTAAAGAAAAGTTGAATACTTCTCTAGTACATTTATGTAAAACTCAAATTTCAATAAAATACAATTTAGTGTGGTAATACATGTAGAATTTCCACTTTCTTAATGTATATAATAACAAAGTTATTGAGAGAAATATCTTCTTGAATAGTAATGAAATTAAATGATTTCAAAAATCTATCAATCATATTCCCAATATAGTTATATCCTTTATATGTCATCAAATTATAATAATTAAATTCAAAGTGATGTTCTTCAATTTCAATGGTGTTAAGGGTAATGGTTGTGTCATCCCCATAGAAATTTATCATTGAAAATTAACTTTCATTCAAACAATCCATCTTGATTTATACTATTCAATCCAAATATAAATTTTCTATTTTTTTTAATTTTTTCTATAACTTTACATCATTTTTTTCAATTAATCATAGATAATGATGAGTTTTATGCATCATCCAATAACTAATTTTTTGATTTTGGTATGTAAGGGACTCAAATTAATTTATTGATTTTTATATTTAATTAATTATCATGTTGGATTTATAAAATATTCATTACCTTCTTCATTTTTTATATCCTTGCTTAACTCCACCTTGATGATAACATGGATGGATGGTTGAGAAATAAATTTATAAATTTATAATTTAATTCTTCATTTATTATTTATATTCCCATATTTACATATCCATAATGACTCGGTCAATATCTATTTTCATCTTGGATAAGGAGGAATGATCAAATATGTTTTGAGTATGAAACAAATAATCTTGATGCATATCATGGCAATGTATTAATAAATCATATTCTTTGATCAACCAAACCCTTATCCCTTGGTTTAGGTTCAAATACTTCTATGTGAATATATATTTTAATCATTTGGGCTTAGTAAATATATAATTTTTTTTCTATAGTGGTAAATACTTTCTTAAAATAACGATAATATTAACATTTGTATATATGGATCATGAATTAGGATGTTTTTCTCACTGTACTTTATGTGATGTGAGGCACCACCTTTTCATTTTGAAAATGAAGACACACAAATCCGTCCATTGATGAATTTTTATATATAAAAAACCCTAATAAACTCTTATATATTTTTGTTATAGTTGTAATGACCAACCTTCTCATAGTCTGTTTAAAAATATTTCCACATTGATATTTTGAGAGTAACATGACTCCCTTCATAGATAACATGGTTTTTTTATTTGAAATACATGAGAGAAATTATCATAAATGATAAATAATATCAAGAAAATATAAAAATTATATTGATTGATGTTACAGAGGTTGGTCTATGTAATTCATTAATAACATTTATCTATGAAAAATATATTAAGATACCGACACTAGTGATTAAATGACACAATAATGATACATTGAATAATAGTAATTAATACATATTAAACTTATCAAATAGTTTATCCATTATTAAAATCGTTATTAAAATCCTCGAAATACTATTCAAGATCTTCCTTATTCATATAATAAATGATATTATCATCTATAAGGATTATATCAAATTAATCAAGGTAATATATAAATAATCCATGCATAAAATCGATGAAGATTACGGGGTAATTAGTATTTATGAAATGAATAACAATGAAAACATAAATTCCACATCTTCTTTGATGATTTGTCTTTAGAATATTTTATATTTTACCATTAATTTATGATATATTGGTCAAATTTATATCATGGTGATTTATTGAGACCCTCGTAGTAAAAAAACTCATCATCAACAAGAGGTAGGGTAAATATTTTATTGATCACTATTTTTTAACATCTTGAAAATCCTTTTGAAGTTACATTTATCCAAAATTATTCTTAACAAAGAGTACTTGTACACCCCTTGGTAGTGAACATGGTAATATTAAACCCCTATTTATATTCTCATTGATTTTATTCCTTAATTACTTTAATTAAATAGGTTATATTATATAAGTAGTATTTATTATTGTAATATCATTTGGTATGTGTATAATTGACAAATCTATATTAGGATTTAGGGAAAGGATTGGAATAATTTGTAAAATATATTTATATATCCCAAAATAATTAGATTATTGTTAAAATTTTGTTTTTACCTACCCATTTGATCCAAATAATCCTCATTTTTAGATTTTTAGACCTACAAAAGGTGATTAACTTCCATAAGCAGTATATAATCAACCCTTTATAGAATGACGATAATGGGTTCATAAGAGATATGATTTGGGATTTTCTAATCCCAAAAATTGATATGGGATATATATAGAGTGAAAAAATCCATTCCTAATGGAATATAAAATTTTACCAAAGTGATTATAGAAAGATCTATATGACCACCTTCCCTTAAAACTCAATTGAATAAGATTTTTTTACTTTAGATGAATTCATTACACCATTTGATGTTTTCATCAAAAATTCAATATCTAATCAATTTGGTGGTCATTTAATTATTTTAGAATACATTCTTGGTAAGATGCAGTGTGTAAAACCAGAATAAAATTAAGGTTTTTTAATTCTTATTTAGATGATAATTATACCATTCATCACATCATTTTCATGATTGACTTTAGTTATTATGATTATATAAACTTTTTCTTTGTATTTTTTCATTATATTTTTCTTATGTTGATTTTCCTCATTACCCTTTGTGTTATTGAATTGGTTGTAATAATGAACAAACAAATTTCAATTAAAGATTTGAATTGGGGGTGGTTAATTTGGATTATTCTTCCAATCAATTATGTGGGTTGACCCCTTCAAATCTCTTTATAATAAATGTTAATTATGGAATTATATTATGTACTTGAAATATTTTCTCATTCCTTTGAGGCAATTCCCCAAATATTCTCTAAAAATTTTCAGCAATTATGATGGTGAATATTAATCTCACCATGGGTTATTCTATTTGAGTTTTGATGGAAATCCATTTTTCTCTTCTTTTATTCAATACCATGTGAATAATTAGAGTATCCAATTTCAATTATATCTTTAATACACATATAATAATATAATAATATCATCAAATAAATCTTATATTTGATAATTTGGAAGTGAATAATATTTTTCCACTAAAGAAAGTAATTTTTTTGAGGTAAATGATAAAACCAAACATGTATCATGGAAGTCTCATGATTTTATATTCATATATCTTAATGGATTTATATTACCTTATCCTTTGATCAAAATATACTATGTCCATGTCAATTTAAAGTTTACTTGGAAAATATTTATTGATTAATAATTTCTTAAACTCTTCCATTCTGTGGAGTTATTTACATTATTTATCTTTATATTTTTAATGAGTGTTAATAATTGATCAAAATTAGATTCTAAATAATACATAGCCAAAAAACCATTTTTTACTATGATAATTGATGAATAAAAAAAATATAATTTTGGTTATGTTGAACTATTTCATAGCAATTAGTAAATCATAAAACCCAATAAAGGAAGGTGGATGTTGTAATATGATGGAATTAGAGGAGAGTTATTCCTTTATTGGTGTGTTTTGGAGTTTTATATGGTTTATGTTTTTATTCCAAGAATTAGATAATTAAGTGAGAATTGAAATTATATTTAAAACTCCTACTACAATCCCATTTGGTTTCACATTGAGGAAATAATTTCATTATCCATCACATTCATTGTTCACTCAGTTACTCTTGCATTTAAATATTTCCTAAAAAAGGTTATTTTGAGTATTAAACAATAATAACTTGGATAAGAAATAATTTTAAAAATAAAATATATCCTGTTATTTCTCATCGTAATACATGTCATTTCATCTTATAAAACATCATGTTCAACCTATATCTCTATTTTTACAACCTAGGTTGTCTAATATTTTATTATCTTATTCTATATAACCTAATTTACAAAATTAACTAAACCATACTCTCATACCAACTTAGATGACTTGACAATAAAAACATACATATATAATTATTAGACATTAGTTTCCATCACAATTAATATTAAAAAACCCCAAAAACTATAGGAATTGTCTCTTTGGAGAATACATACATAACAATATCATTTTAAAAAGAATCTTCAACATCGACTATAAAATTCAATGCACATGATATCATTAAGTAAATTTCTTACACAATACTCTTCTTCATTAGTTATGTATTGGAAACATAAGCAAAGAGTTATATTAGATTCTTAGTATGGGGTAAAACATAAAGGATATCGATAAAGAAAACATAAAATACCCTAATGAACATTGTAATTGATTAGAATATTATCATGCAGGTTTGAGATCCTATTCATTGTATTTGGACATGACATAAAGAAATACTACCTATAAAAAAGTATCATGAATCATGAAATAATTATTTTCATATAACATAAGATATGAGGGGTAGGAATATAGAACGATTAAAAATTTTGGCATAAACATATGCATAATTAATCATATATGATGTTTAAGATCCCTTCTAAGACCACCATCACCCAGTGGATACATATTTCCTATAGCATAGTGGACAAGGATAACATCCCATGTACAATAACATAAAATACCATGAGATATAATCTTTTTATCATTTAATTATATGGATATATAATTTTGGGAATAACCATTACATAATTCTAAACCACACACATATGTGACACATGATGGTAACAACATTAAAAAATTCCGCCTAACAAAATTATCCCAGGATAATGAGATGGATTTCATAAACACCACAAAAATTCATAAAAACTAGTATTATAGTGAAATAACATAGATTATTCCAGTATTAAATATCCCAAGGAATTTATATTTTGATTTAAAGTAATTTGGTTTAGTTGAAAAACACTCTAGAATAATATTAAAAATTTGTTTATAGAATAAGATGAAATATGCATTCCATTTTGGAAAAAATTAATGAAATTTTTTTGAAATAAATTTCTTTTTAAATAATGGTAAGGTGAATTAAAATTAAATTGATGTATCATAAAAAGAATAAATTTAAGCTTCGTAAATAAGATTAAAGAATGCTGTTGTGGAAAATGATTGAGAAAGAATCATAAAAATTGGGAGATAAAATGAATCCATGACACAATTTATTTTAAAATTTTGAAAATTGGAATGATAAATAAAAAAAATCATGGAATTATAAATGATAAAATTCATGAAATAATATAAATTATATGTTCATGGAGAATAAAAATTCCCCACCAAATAGAATTTATAACATTATTCTGTAATAAAACATCTTTTCGCATGGATTTTCAATCAATTAGTGGAAAAATATTTATAAGATATAAAAATACCAAATATAAAAAAGGATAAAACATAATGGAAAATTTAAAAGGAATGTATATACATATTATTATATTGTAAATCTATCTATTGATAATCTCAAATAAGAGGAATGGTTGGGAGATGAATTGTTACCTTTACCCCCAACTTTTACGAACACACTCTATAATCTTGTATTATATACAAAGTAATTTTACTGACTATAAATATATATATATATATATATATATATCCTTTTATAATTTTTAATTAAAATTATATATTTTCATTGTCAGATGATACCAGTTTTGACTACCTCTTACTAGATTCAGTATGGGGAAGTCAATCCCCATTTTTTGATAACAAGTTCATAATTAATATATTTTTAAAGGTATTAAAATCATATTATCCTTATTTTTATATATATTATATTCTTCATTTGATTGAATTTATTAGTATGGTTTATAAGAATGGAATTTATGACGTGCATATTTTAGGTTATTTTAAGAACAAAAACGTGTTACTTTATAATGATAATTTATTTTAAATTCACCCTTGAAAAACCATAATCATAGAATAAATTAATAGTTAGTATATTATATTACAATGTATAATGTTTTTATACTTTTTAATGATATAAATTAAAACTAATGAACAACACAGTTCATGTATTTGGTAGAACCGACCTAAATAAGAATTTTTATACTAATAGAGATTATGAATTATTAAGAAACATGATTGGATGAATGTGTGGGACACACCATTTCCATTTTAGAATTTATGGACCATTAATGAAGGTTCAACTATATTGGAGGAGGTTCATATGCATTATTCCCAACACTTTTCCTCAGCATTTCACAATATTTAATGTCGTTGGGTAGATCAATTGATCATCATTTCCTTTGATTACCACACTATATTCTTATCCACTATTATGTTCAGACTCAACATAAAAATTATAGGTGATTGATATTGGAATCATCATTATATTAGGAACTATCATGTAGATCTACAACATAAAGGTTATAGTGAACCTTCATCCACATTTAGGGCCACCCTTTCCTCAAGATGGTCCTTAATTTCAGTGCCTCCAACGGTTCTCCCCATCCTCAAAGGGCTCTAATACCACCCATCCAAACATTTTCCTTAGTGTTAAAGCCTTAAAAAGAGTTAGTGGGTAGTTTGTTGATATACCTCTCTTTTTAAGAGTTTAAATCTATAATAGAATAACACAAAAGGTATCCCATCTACAAGTGTGGTGTAGCTTAACCCTTTATTAGGAATTTTTCCTATTTTTAGGATCCTAGAATCCTTCCATACCTGTGAAGACATATATTTTATATCATTAATTATTTTTTATTCATCTCCTCTCAATGGTTGACTTCATTCCATCCCAGGATATGGAGGTTTGTGTCTATGAATAATAGAAATTATAGCTTCACTACTAGTCATTTGTTTTCTATAGGGACTGAGACACCCCTTTTACATTAGTCTAGATGCAGATCTCTAGAATCCATATATTATTTCAAAACTCAAAGATACTCAATCCTATTAGTAAGAGATTTGTACATTACTTATGAACTAATAAAGTATTAATATAGAAGGAATTTACAATGGTTACATAGATATATATAGAGATTTAATTGGGAACTTCTCTTCCATAATGAATCCTTCTTCACGTTGATAGTGATATTTCTTTCTTGTAGAAGATCCTTTACTCAAAACATATTATATCCATCCCCATTTCCAACATACAATGATATTCAGACCCGGAATATTGAAATAAAATCAAATAGATCTCTACTATGAGATGTATGATGGATGATTCCACTAGATATTGCACAAGGATGTCCCCCATATATATTCTAGATGTGGCTATAACAATCCTAGGCTATTAAATATTGTGGGCCCTCTTAGATGTTGGGATCAAAGAAGGATTGTCAAACTCAAAAGAATCTCCAATTCAAGTCACTAGGATATCCATTTGAACCCTAGATGAGGTTACCCCTCACCACATAGTGCCTCTATATGGGATTATAGTAATCTATGTAGTGTTCTAATGGTGGTGTCCATCCCAAGGCTTGTATCTTTGACATTTTTTCATTGTTCACTATAGTTGGAACCCTTTCAAATTCCCATGATCATGTTGTCTTATCATAGGATTCTGATTTTAAAACATAGTCCACTAGTTTATGTTCTCCTTTAACTATTGGAATACCCATGGTAGTTTCATCCTCCGAATTATCTAGTGTTGTAGCTACTCATACCCTTGAGGTTTTAACAACAAAATAACCTCCTACTTTTATAGCCGTTAGAGTTTTTTTTATTTCACCCTTCATTAAAATTCATATCACCTTGTGTGATTCATCACCTCCATGGATCCCCAATTAAGTTTATATCCCTATCATATAAGAAGATAATACTTCATTCCCAAATTCTGTTGAGGCCTGAGTGTAGTTTGGTGAGGATATTCAGTTTTATCCACCCACTTGAATGCTTCTTAGAAATAAAAAAATGCTTATTCCCCTTCCTCTAGTTTTGTGGTTACTCATTCATGATCCAAATATAGGAATTAAAATTTATCTCCATGAGGTATAGTTGATTCATGATTAAAAACCTTATCCATATACTACTCATGATTTCCTTGATAGTTTGGAATGTTATTAGCAATATATACTTGATAAAATTAGAGTTAATGTCATTGTATATATGTTAAAACTGAATTTCTCTGATAGATATTCTAGAGGTCAAGCACAATGTGTCTTCTATTAAATAGTTTTGTAGAAAATTCATTATGATTTCCCCTTTCATGGTTCTTTATTTAATAACCATATATGGATTTTGAGTTAAATTTTACTTTAGGATATAGTTATTAACACCAAATATATTTTATTAATAATCATGGTCAATAAATCCTCTATTTACATCATTATTTCCATAATTTATGCCAAATGTGAGAAATTAAAAATAATGTATCTATAAAAAATTATCTCTTAAATTTATCCTAGTTCTATCATTTGGTTAATAGTGAGAGACTTCAATACTATCCTTGTTATTGAAAAAAATTATGGATGGGTCCTTACCCAAGCAGGACTATGGATGAATTTTATTCATTTCATTCTGACAACAATCTCATGGACTTAGGATTTATCTTTGATTGTTTCATGTAGTAAAAAAATAAAAAGGGGTGTAAACTAATTCAGAGTTAGATAGATTAGTGTATAGATTATCTATTATAAATAATTATTTTCTTAAGATCACCTGTTAACCTCATGACATGTGACATATACAACCATTCTGTACAAATAATTATGGTATAAATCTCATTATCAACTATCTAAAATATCTATTTTTTCATATGTTTTATGGTAGGAAATGATTTCAAGGACATGTTTCACACAACCTGGAATGCTCCCATGGAATAAAATTCATGGGAATACCTCTAGAATAAACATATAAGATGAGAAGAGGATATTCTAGAATGGAGTATCAATCAACTATCCTCAAAAAACATCTTATAATATATTCAAGAAAATATCACCCATCTTGATTAACATTTTTTTACAAAGTTATAATGATATTTTTGTTCTCATCACTCAAAAATGATATTTTATAGAAGTAAAGTATAGTTAGTAGGATAAAGTAGTAATTTAAAGATCTATAGGTAGACTATTGTGAGAGGGATATATCAATACTAGTTTTTTCCATGATTTACTAAGAGAGAGGTAGTTTGTGGGAAAACTCAAAATTTAACTAGAGAATGCCTCATATAATAATAATATTGATATTATAGGTCCACTTGGTATTTCTCATTTAACTACCTTACTTTCAGGTCACCTATAAGGAGTGAGGGAGGGGTCTTTAATGTTAAAATTTAAGGTCTTCATACTTAAAAACATCCAATATATGGTAGAGGTGAATGTAATTTTTAAAAAAATTTCAGAGAATGTGGAGAAAAAATTGGTTGTACATTTAATAAACCAAGATTTTGTGTCATGTACAGAGTATATCCCCAACTCATTATAAACAAAATATTCAGACTATATAAATAAAGAGATAATAGAGGACATGCATTCTTACTTTAATTAAGGCTCACTCCCTCTAGTTACTATAGTGACTATTGTTATTTAAATCATTATATTGAACCACCCAAGAGGTTTTTCAGGTTCTGACCGATTATAATGAGTAATTATTCCTTTAAAGTGAATTATGTGTTCTAAATAAAAAATAATTTCCTCATCCTACCTCATCAAATTTGAAATAAATAACATATATTATTCAATAGTATAAGAATATTTTATGTGATTAGTTTTATCGATGGAATTATTGTGGAACATGAAAGGAGGGTGGTTAGGTAAAAAAATATAGTGAAAATTGAAATAGAAAATTCCTATTATTGGATTGAATATATCATTATTCTTTGAATACTAAGGTAGTATGGCCTCTCTAAATTGGATTCTGACCACTTTTTTTTATAAATATATGCACTATAATTCAGGGCCTCTCTTAAGGGTAGAATAATTTGTTTCTTTTTTTAGGTTATAATTAATGATATTTTCTATCATCGAGCTTATTTTTTTCTATATCAGAAAGTTCTTAGAAGGAATCAAGAAAAATGGATTTATAATAGTATAATGAATATGTTTTGTGGTCATTATAGTTCTACTAGAGTCTCAAATATTTTTTCATGGATGATATGATTTTCATTAAAAGTGTACTAATAATTTATTTTTAAGACCTAAAGGAGATTCCAAATACTTATAATTGAAATATTGGTTAGTTCATTAATGTACCAAGGAGAAATGTATGTATCATTAACAAATTGATAGTTAGGTGTTACAAACTCATTAACATCTAGAATGTAATATCTAAATGTAAAATTCAAATAGAGTACATGGGTGCCCTATCATCTTTTCTAAGAATTTATATCCATCACTTTTATGGTATCATAAGTATAACTACACTGAGGATTACTAATTTTAAGAGAAATATCCTCTCTTATTATGGTAGGATCACACTAGTTAATAGTGTTCTGACATCAAAAAAAATGTATGTGCTGTGAGTTATTCAGGATTTGATTTATGAGATTATATATTTTGAAATAATATTCCATAGAATCATCTAGTAATAAAATAAATAAGTTATTTAGCATTGGTCCAGTTTATATAGGTTTGAAAGGATTATTGAAGTTATGGGAATCAATATTAGAAGGATAGATATAACCATGTATTTTTTGTAAGCAAAAAAACTCTTGGATGTGATATCAGGGAAATCACAGTAGGAAAAAATTATAAAAAAATGTATTGGTGTGATTCTAGTAGTTTTAATGAGTTTATTTTAGGATTTTCGTACATGGGGTAGCCTATGTGTTTCTATTCAATCTAATTAGTTTAATTCATAGTGGATTTTTTGGTAGAGGATACATTGAATTCCTGAAAGATTATTCTTCTAGAAGAATTGCATTTATCATGGTCCATATTTTACAATAACAAATCTTTATAAAGGATTATAAATATCAATAATTCATTGAAATTTTCCTCAATAATGATCAATATATAATTTTTCCCAATATCTATATGGTTGTGGACCTAGATATTTGTGTCTTCACTCCTTATGATATAAGAATTATCAATGTACCGGCTTATCATAAGATAATTTATGTACAAATGAACTTAAATTAAATGGTCATCATCCATTGGTGTAAAGATATACATACTAATATTAACTTTTACTTGTTTAATATCTATAATAATTCTATCCTCATGAATGACTGTGTGAAAATAAGAAATATCCATCTCAACCAAAATTCATGTGGTGTGTGAGCACCAAGTCCATGATAGTGCTCTAATTATTAACTAAATTTGTGAAAACATGATTCATATGGTTGACCAAATACATTTGTATGATTGAAAAATCATTTAAAAATTCATGGAATATTTTTGATGCATGAATACCCATTAGTGTCAGTGTTATTATTAAAATATAATCCTTTAGTATTATATTTCTATATTTATGCTGGGTGATTTTGAAAAAATTGAATTAAATGTGTCACCATATATGAAATTTTATATGGAACAACATAGATCCATGTTCCTTTATTTGTAAATTCAACATAGCTCACTATGAAAGGTTATGTGCTTCAATTAGTACATCAGTAGTATATTTCTTTCTCTACTAAAAATGAGGTTCATTTACACAATGGTTACCAAGGGAATTTAAATTCTTGTAATGTTCCCAGATAGGGAATCAATATCAACTTTGATGGATCACACGTTCAATGAATTATATTTGAAGGTCATTTTATTCATCATTACTAGGGTTTTTTCACTTTGGTATATAAATAATTCTATAGGGTAAGAAATTATCTTCTCATCGAAGCTAGATAAATGTTAACACGGTTTTCTATTTGTATGATGAATAACATTGATCTATATAAGGTGGAATAAAACTAAACCTTTGTGTAAAATTTCTTTCCATTTACTTTCCCCATATATTGGAGTGCTTTTAACATAATCAGATTAAGTAAAAACATGGTTTATCCAAAATTGATTATTCAATTCACTTGGAACATGCAGAATATAGCATATAATCATCTTATATTAAAACATGACTAGAGATATATATTAATTATTTTATATAGATTATATTCATAACTATTTTATTATAATAATATTTTCTATGAGGATACCCTTAGGCTCCAACACTACATACCTCCCAGAATATTTCTATTCTCTTTAATGATTTCATGATTTTCCTAGTAAAAAAAATAAATTATTAAAAGTTAATACTAATAAATGGGTAATATTATAAAGCAAACTTGTTTTAATATAAATTTTATAGAAGAAAAATGATTTTAATAGAACATTATTAAAGTGTTCAATGATATTTTATAATAATTGATATGGGAAGGTAATTGAAATATTTGAATAAGTTCATGATTCATTTATGATTTTGCTCCATTATGAAATAGGTTCCTTCATCATGAATGATTTAATCCTCATTCAAGGAACCAGAGGATACCCAATGTGAGAATTGAAATTTAGAGGAAACTCAAGAATTTATTAATGATGAAATAAAATTAAAAGTGCAGTATGGATAATGTATAATAAACATCTCTTAATAAGTGTTTTTGGGTGGAACTTTGGAAAATACTCATTCTTTAATGTGAAAAAATGCCACATTACATAGAAGGTGGATCTAATTAGATAAATATTGGTTTTGGGCCATGAAAACCCTCATCTAGTCAATTTAGACATATGACTATATGTATTTTATTTCTTTATGAATTAATTTTTCCCATTTACCTTCTTTTAACCTTTACCATGATAACTCATTTTTTACCGTGACAATATTTTATTTCAAAAATACCATAGACCATGTATACTAATTTTAAAATGATAATATTATAAATTAAATATTATTTGTTAGAGTAATTATCTCAAAGTGAAAAATATTAATTTTAATATATTAATTCATAATTAATGAAAATAATATTTTTAATTTAATTTTTTTAAACAATAAATTATTTTATTCTTATCTAAAATATATTTATAATTACATAATGAATGATTATAAATATTTTTATGTATAAAAACAATAAATTTCACCAAATTTCATACTCACTATATTAGAAACTCATTATCAAATAAATTACATACTATATATAAGAAAACTATTTTTTAAACTAAACATATATCTTAAATAGATAAATTTTTATACCTTACAAATATTGAATTATTAATTAGATTATATTTACTTATTTGACCAACATAATTTATTAAAGTGATTATATAAATGAAAAATTTTTAAAGAAAAATTCATTAAGGAAAAATAATCTTAAAAATAATTGACATTTTAAAACTCAATTAGTATATTTTTATTTTATTCAAATTTTAATTAATTTAATGTTAATTACATGTAAAATATATATATTTTTTGTAATTTATGATTCACTTACAATTATAGTGTATTCAATATACCTTTTGAATATATATTTACCCCACAACCATATATCCAACAACCATATATTCAATATCCATGTAACAATTATGTTTACAATTTTTGTACTTATATATAACCCTGACATAATTTTTAAAAAATCATTCTGACACTTTTTCTTAATTATCTCAAAAAATATATATTATATTTCTAATGATATTAGCTCAATATATTACTTATTTAGTAAAAAATATCTATAACTAAAACCTGGATAATGCAAAAATCTCATATTTGGTATTTTTATTTACTTTTAGTTTTGTTCATATTATAGTTTTTATAATGGTATTACATTTTTTCATTCTCTATTTTTTAAATATTTATCATGTATTGTAACATTTTATCATAATAAAGTGTAACATTTTTTATTTCATGTTTTTATTGGTTCTAAAAAAATTATTCATCATATTAATGAAAAAAAATTATTATTTTTATTACATAAGAATCTTTACCAAATGACTAATAGTTCAACTAGAAATTTTTGGATTTTTATCCCCTCACTTGCATCGTTTTACTATAATCTATTCAAAAATTCTATAAACCCCCCAAAAAATCCTCTCAATACCATCTTAAAGGAGATATACACCCAAAATATATCAATCCTATTATATTATTAGAGGGAATAGTATATATATATATATAAATATATATAAATTATCATATTTTTGATGTTTATGCTAAATCATAATGAATTGTGCATGTTGTGTAAGAATGAAATGATTTTTCATTTTACTACTTTCTAAATTTCATGATGTGATCACATCATGAAATAAGGAATGAAATATTATTTCATACCACCACTTCATCTATATTATATTATACTATTAAGGGAGTCTTAATGCATGGATGAATGGAATGGGATTCCATGAAACTACCTATACCATTATGGAATATTTTGCAACCATGATTTATCCTAAAGAATTTCTTGTTATTCCTATATACATTCATCATTTATTTTTATATGAAATCTTCCATGATGGTATCATTAAGTATTTTTTGCATAATATATAATGGAAAAGAGTTAATTAATGAATTATTGTGATGATTTATTGGTTGATGAATTAATAGATTCATTCTAATGAATTATTAATTAGTAAAATTTTAAGTAATTTCCTTGAGAATCAAATAATAACACACTTCCATGTGATGCAAGTAGATTAATGGATGCGATCTATTCTTGGTAATGACTCCCATCAACATTTATGCTCGATTCATCAAACTTCATATCACCGAAGGTAGTAGAATTATATGGAGAGAGGTTATATTACATTATAGAATTCAATGATTTAGGTTATCCCATTCATAAGAAATGAAGATGGTATATTTTTGGAAACCCTTGGTGATCAACATGAATCCAATAAATGGTATAAATATGTTTTAGTAGATCATATGTGTAAGGCATGTGATTTTATATATTATTCAATTAAAATTTTCATGTTTTAATATTTCTTATACATCATTATCATGGATTTTTATTTTTTATCATTTATACAAGTTATAATAAGTGTAATATAAAACCATAACTTACAATATAAATGAGATGATTAATTTTATACACATGATTTATGATCCATTAAATTTTATAACATGTTTTAAAAGGAGGCAAGGATAAAAATTTTTTTCTAAGAGAAAGTTTTAATTTAATTTATTAAAATATTACTAAAGATGTTTTCACTAGCCATGCATGGCATATTTTAATAAAAGTTTAATTTTCGAGGAAATTATCCAAACATGTAGAATAAAATATTTGATAGTGAATCAATATTTTATTTGTTAAAAATTCATAAAAAAGGAAATGAGAGTTATTTTTGAACAATAATGAAGTTCATATGCTTTGGAATGATATTTTGATGAGAATATAGTTCCTAATAGTCTAGTGGTTGTATCTTTTAACTTGATGAAGTTCAATAATTAAAATATAAATGGTTATACCAGTTTATAGTAAATGTTTTTAAACATAAAATCCAAATAAAATTAGAATATGTAATGATAAATTAAAATGTAAACATTTTATTTATGTACAAAAAGAAGGTAAATATGACTATTTCTTAAATTATTATGGTAGTCAAATTCAAATAGAACCTCAAATTATATATAAGCAGTTTATGATGTGATATTCAGTAATAATGTAAATAGTAAAATTATTTTTTGTGGAATACATTTGATGGAACTGTTAAAATGATAATTATGTTAAAATATATGAAATGATCTTAGTAAAAAGAAGATTATAAAAAAATAACATTGGATATCATGGAGTTAACAAGTCTAAATATGTTCATGGAGTTTAACATTTTGAATATGATTCTAGAGTATCACTATTATTAAATCAGACATCCATAATTTTATTTACTCACTAATGATTTTAGTGTGTGAGTTGTTTCATATGATAACATAGAAATGTGGAAAAATTACATATAGATGTAATGATTTAACAAAACACTAAAAGTTTAGTAATTATAATTCTGATCTGGTACATAATAATATGAGATATGGTATATAAGATCTTATGAAGGATTTTTTATGAATTATTAAAAATTATTTAATATTTTAAATTTATAATATAATATGAAATATTAATTTTATTATTATTTAATACTAGTTATATAAATATATATTGATATAAATATGATGATATGTAATAATAATTGACTATTAAATATATGACATTGATCTATCCCTACATGATGTTCCTCATGGAGTATGATAGGTTATGATAAAATTTTAAGGTCATGATGAGTTTGATGATGGTGTTATACATAGAATATGATCATGAGGTACATAATTTATTTTTTCAATGGTTTCCCCACTATTTATACCCCATGGAGTCTCATCCACACTATATTTATTATTTTAAGGAGTTTTGGATTTTATTCATTCCACGTTACTAATTGTTGGTGAGATATTAATAAATATAAAATTTATAATTTGATAGAATTATTAAAAAAGAAAATGTTTCATAGCTATTCTGGGGGTGGTTGTTAATTTTTTGATCATATCATCAGTTTGAGATCATCCATGATTGGATGTGTATTATCATTTTATGAGTATGACATCTAGGCCTTTGACTGATCTAGATTGGGGAGTGTGTGGGTACATCTATATAGTAAAAAAATTTTGATTATATATTTGGATGAGGGAAATATGATTTGATCATCTAAAAATGTGAATGTAATGTAATGTATTCATCAATCATGTTAGTATTTATTGGAATAATCATGACTATTTGAGTTTGATATATGGTGTAACTCCCCAAAATTCTAAAGTAATAATCTTATATTCGATAACGTGCAAGAAACGTGACACCAAACGCATAAGGGGATATAATACCCTAATACATTATCATATATTTACTATTTTAAATACATTTAATATATTTTATATTTGGAAATTCATGAAACACTGAGTTAGCGTGCATTACACATAGGAGTGATCTTCTTCGATGGCTTGCGTTATACGCAAGACCGAGTTTTACCGAACAATAATATATTATTAATATATTATTATTTATATAATATTATATAAACTATACATTATGAATTATATTAAATATATTATTAAAATATATGGTTTACATAAATATAAAATGAATTCATGGGTTACTAATTAATGAGAAATGAAAATATAAACCAATTGTATATAAAGGAAATATTATTATTTTTATAATCACAAAGGAATTTTGTCATAATAAATCAAATTAATTAAAATTAGGGAGTTATATTAATGAAATATATATTTTATATATTCAATAATTTTTTTTGATATTCATCCATTAGGTTTGATAGGCATAACATAAAAATGAACCCAATAAAACACATAAAATACTATATTTTTTTACATGTAGTTTTTCCGTCTTTTGATGGAAAACCCATTTTAAATCCATGTTTTGAACCATTTATTAATTTAATATGAAAAAATAAACTTAATATTTTGAAAATAAAGATAAAATTATATTAGGGGTGAAGTTTTGGTATTTTTTTTGTGAAATTTCATTTTTAAATAAATAAATAAAAATACTAAAATTTAGTTCAAAAGAGTTTTTTCATCTAAATTATTTAAATGATTAAATTATAATTATAATTTATTTTAATGTTTAATTATATAATATTTTTACCATTTAATCCAATTTTGGTCTTTTTAATCAATTTTACTTTTAAATTGACTATAAAAACTTAGAAAACAATATGATGTTTTTACTTTAAAAACCCGCATTATCGTCTAGTCCGTGGGACTAATTTTAATGTAATTTAAGCCTATTTAATGATATTAATTTGAAAAAATTGATTAAATAATTTTAATAATAGTAATTTATAATGTCTAATAAATTCGACTTAGTTTTTTTATCAAAAAGATTAGTGAAAGTAATTAAAATTAATTACAACGATTAAGGTTAAATTAAGATTAATAAGAGACTAAACCATAACCTTAAGGCCTAAAAAGACCTATAAACTGGTCCAAAATACATTTTATGGACATATTTAGACCTTATATTTCCTTAGATATACTTTGGATCATTATTTATGTCACGACCCGTCCTCGGGGCCCGTGTCGTGACTACCCCAAGCCCGCCTTCCATAGGCCAGGGGCTGGCGACAAGCACCAAGGCGTAAATCCAAACAAAAAGGGAAGGCATTGCCTTTGAAAAGTAATCAAGCAACACAGAGTAAGCAAGCGGAAAAGTAAACACTAAGTAAAAACTGTACAAGCTGTGCTGAAAGTAAAAGGGGCCGGAAATACAAGCCCAACTGTAAAGTACAACTGAAAGGAAAAACATCAACTAAAAGGAAAAACTGCAGCGTCGAGCCGTCCTCTGGAAGTCCCACCTGAAGGGTGGGTACAGATAGCCTCCACTGCTCCTCGGGTCCACCTAACCGCTCCGAGTACGTCCCGCCCAGTGGTCCACCTCCAGGTACTGTCCTGCTCCGCACGCCTCCTCCACGGTCAGCGCTGTCCGTCGTCTGCAACCAACACCACGAAGTGCGGGCATAGCCCGTGCAGGGGTGAGTATAAGCTACTCAGTAGGGACCCCGATACCCCCGAAGGTCTCCCGAAATCCACAAAGGATAAGTCACGAAGAAGAGATGAAATCACGAAGTAACATCTGACACGGCTTAAGTATATGCCCATAAATATACCTAAGTCATCAATTCCCCGATCGGCTCCAACGTCCGAGCCCTAGCACAACTCAGTCCACACAGGAAAGCAAAACGCATACCCACGCAGGATAGAACAACACAATCCAAAAGGAGAGTAAACAGTAAATCCACACAAGATAGCTCAACACAATCCACAAAGGAGAGAAACACAAGATTCAGCTCACACAGGTATACTTCTTCGGATGACGATAAAGATGATCACTGAACCATCTAAGTCGTCGGACCCACGAAGGATCAATAGGTACTAACCTTGCAGTGACCCACACAGGATCAGACCCACACAGGATCGGGCCCACACAGGACCGGGCCCACGCAGGACCTGTAGGCGCTGGCTCACACAGAACCGCGGAGCGCTGACCCACGCAGGATCGGACCCACACAGGATCGGGCCCACACAGGACCGGTAGCACTGATCCACGGAGGATCGCTGAGTGCAGTAGTCGTCGCAGTCCACGGAGGATCTCTGCACGGTCGTCGCCGCAGTCCACGGAGGATCTCTGCACGGTCGTCACTGTCGAAGTAGCAGTCGCAGCCAACACTAGGGTTCCCGCACACAGCAAGCTCGTTCGGGAGGGTCCGCTCCACGAGCCGAGAGGCTGATACATCAACTGACACAAAGTCTGAAGTTGATGTATCCAAAAGTTCCGTATCGTCAATAGGAACTCAACGTCGCAGACGGCGCGTCAATCGGACGCCCGGTGTGAGAGATATTGGCATTTTCATCCCAGGGGCCCGGTTGGTTTTTAAGGAAAAACCAACCCGACCGCACTCCACCTGCGTCCAAACCTCGGGCGGAGTATGCCAAAAGATCCGTCTCACTTAGAGGAATTCAACAATGATGACGGCACGTCAATCGGACGTCCGTAGCTCAAGATATGAGCGTTTCCGCTCCGAGGGCCCGGTTGGTCTCGTGCACGAACCAACCCGGCCGAACTCAAAGTATTCCTAAACCTTGAGTGCGATATACCGAAACGACCGTCTCGATCCAAGGATCGCGTTGCCGCTGACGGCGAGTCGTTTGGAGGCACGTAGCTCAAGTTACGGGCGTTTGAACGAAAACGTCCGAAGAAGGGGGGGTACGGGCCCGGGCCGACCCGGCCCGACCCCCCCTGGGTCGGCCCGAACCGGGTCCGACCCGGTTGGCCTGGCCCGGCCCGGCCAAGGCCGGTCCGGCTCGGCCGAGCGGCGCGGGTGGAAGCCGCGGGCGCAGCCCCCGCGGTCGAGAGAGAACGGCGGCCCGCGTGCGGGCCGTGCTGGTGAACCGCGGACGCGGCTCTGCCGCGTCCCGCCTGGGCGAACCGGACCCGCGCAGCTGCGGGTCCGTTGGCCGCCGCCGCGCCGGCGACCCGCGCCGCCGGCAGCTTCCGCGGGCCGCCGGCGTCGCTCCGGAGGCCCGTTTTCCTTCCCGTCTGCGCCGTTGCTCCTCCCGGGATCCGTTCTTTACTGCGGGATCGTCAAACATCCGTTGTGGCACGTTCCGTCGTCGTCCGTCAAATCTGCACAAAACGAAGAACGGCGGAGGGTCGTCGGGCCGTGTTCGTTTGGCCCGCACCCTCCGCGTTAGATATAAACAACCGGGAGAAATTATTCCACACAGGAAACAAAATTTTTTAATAAGATTAAAAATTGTTCACAAAAACGGTTCATTAATTTCATTAAGAAACATTGACGGGAATAAAAAGGGGTAATTCCCATAATAAAATCCCTACCTCGTCGATCGTCGCGCGCGGGCGTTCTTCGCGGAAAAGATCGTCGCGGAAGAGAGAGATCGTCGCGGGGAGGCGTCGCGTCGTCGCGGAATCCGGTGTTGAGTCGGCGAGCTCAACGAACCAAGAACAACAGATTTAAATTATTAATATTTAAATCTGTGTTTTGATTAAAACCAAAAGAAAAGAACTTAAGAGGAAAAATCCGACATCACTCACCTCAACGGTCGGTGATCGGAGATCGGAGCGTGGAAGAACGTCTCGGACGGAAGCGTCGTCGATTTCCGGGTTCGGCGTTCTTCGCGTTCTTCGCTTTCTTCGCGTTCTTCGCGAGGGAGAAGAAGAAACAAGAATCCTCTCAAATCTTCTCAAAAGATTTTAGGTTGGTCTTATTTTATTAATATGCCAACACACGAAAAACAGGTTAAGAAACGATTGAATTAATTCATTGAATTAATTCAACGAAAGAAACAGGCCATTTAATTCATGAAAGAAACAGCCCATTTAATTCACGAAAGAAACAGCCCAATTAAATGGTCTGTTAAGAATTTAGAAAACGCGTCGGTTGACTTTCATTAAGACGGGTTTTCACGGGTGCGTTTCATAGCGGAAAGAAACGGCGGGGCTCGTGCGGGCCCCACCTCACAAATATCCTACCAAGGGGGTAGGATATTTCTGGATATCATCCTATCCAGTTCAACTCAGTTCAAGCCGCCTTTAAGTGGATTCAAGTGGCTTTCAAGTGGCTTAAGTGAAATAAAATAAAGTTGTCGCAAAATTATTTTATTTCTTAACTTTAAGCCCGAAAATTAAAAACCACACCTGAGAAAACGCAACTCTAGAAGAGGCGTTTCTAAGCGAATACCGGCGCTGCGATTTCATCGGTGCCCTCAGAATTCGATTCCGGTCACCGGTTCAAAAGTTAGAAAAACCCGCTCGTCCGTTCACTGAACGTACCCGAGCCAAACTTCGGAAAATGATTCCGGGCACACCGGGCCTCGGAATCAGGTGCCGTCAAAAACTACGCTCTTGTAAAATTCCAACGAAAATTAAGAAAAAAATTTCCTTGAAATTTACGGGTCTTTACAATTTATCCACTATCAATAAAACAATGTTGGTGGGGTTTCTTTCTTTTAAAATATTACAAGAGATTCCACTCCTCCTCCATTATAAAAGACCTCCTTTACTTACACTTCATCAAACCTATAAATCCCCTTAGGATCAGACAAAATCTACCTAATTCACTCCCCAAAATCCCACCATTTCACCTTGAAGCCTCTATTTGGGAATAAGGCAACCCTAGCAAGTCTTTTGGTGCAAACCAAAAGGAGTTACCCGATTAAGAGGTAAACCCTCCTTCAAACTCCTATATTTTATTTTCTTTATCCACTCCCTCAAATATTTTTATTCAATAATAATATAAAAACACCGGTATCATCAATATACTTGGATGTTTTAAGGCTGATTAGTTGACCTGAACTTATACACACTTCCATATAACGGGTAACGAACATATTGTTTATGTGTATGATGGACTACCACCTCACTAAACTATGACTGTTCAATTTCCATTTACTGCCTCTTATGGTATCCAATATGATAGAAATTACTATTATATATGATATATATGATATTTATAATATATTTATGATTATTTAATTCCATTATAACACATACCTATATACATTCCATTTTTGCATAAAAATGATAACATCGTTTTGGGAAGTGTGGACTACTACCCCCTCAATGCGATGTGATTGGTTCATGTTATACATGAAACATATTAAGGATGATGTTAATAAGAACATATGACATATATTATATAAATATTGTATTGGAATTATAATATACATATGTATCATTTATTTTTCATTCCTTTAATATGACAGAGAAATGAAAGTAGTGTTCACGTGTACGTACGACCTACCATCTCCATGAAAGGTGAAATTCATTTCTTATCTCCAAATATTATGAATTATTATAGATAATTATATAATATATATATGAGATTTTAACATAATGGTATACATTCTTAAGATTATGAAACCATGATAAATTTGATAAGAACAAAAAATATAAAGTTAAAACATACTCGATGAACTAGACAATTAACACACAATATAGTTAAATTAATTAATGTTTCTTCACAAATAGATAATGAGAAATTATAAGAAGATGTTATATGGTATTATAATCATGAGTATGGTTATATTATAACTTAGTAACTCATTTTTAACCACTATATAGTATGTTAAAGACCACAAAAAATAAAGGTTAAGGTAAGCAATTTTCGTCTGAATTTAAATTCCATTGAGTCTTAATTGTTGTTTTTCACCTAGTTTCTTTTATATGGTGTATATAATACCATTTTACATGATATATCATGAATATACTTAATCTAAAGATATTAATATAATTTTATTCCTTCATGTGGTTATGATTTAAAATGTTTCAAAGTGGTATGAGACACTAAGGAATGTTTAAAGATTATTTCTCTAAAAAATAATACTAATAATTTTACAATAGTATTTTAATTAAAGGAAATTAAATAAACATTTTTGATTAAATAATTTTGTTCTCCTATGGTTATTAATGACCATTTTCATATATTTTTACCATTTTTCAATCTTTGGTACAAAAAATGTTTTAAAAATATTTTTAAGAAAACATGACTTCATTTCTCTCTTTAGTCAAAGAACCCATTATCTTCTAAAAACCATGTTTTAATAAAATGTTTTCAATTTTTTTACCTTTTAAAAATAATATAGTAAATACATTTTTTACTTTTTTGTATTTTACCCAAGTTTTCAAAGGAATCTTCTTATCTCTTTCCTGAAAAGGATTTTTTAAACCTTTTTACCGTACAAAAGGAATATTCTTTTTACCTCATATGAGATGTACAGATTTATCATCTTCCATTTATTTGAAGGCTCATATTCAAGTTTAAAATGTTTATTTTTAAAGAATTTTTTTTAAAAGGGATTTTCAATGAAAAATATTTTCAAATTTTTTTTCAAAAGAAAATGATATTTCCCTCAAGAATATTTTTAAAAGTTATTTTTTTTATTTCATCAACAATAAAAACCATTTTTGTTACTTATCCTCCTTTGAGGTATTATCGATAAATATATATTATTTATTCAATATGGATTTTTGATGAGGAATAATATTTATTTTTTATATTATGAATGATTTGGACATATAAAACATGAGTTATGGACCATTTAAGAAAAGCCCTACAGGTTAGGGATCAGTGAACGAAAGCCCCTCGATGCATCGACAGTCTAATGAGACGAAATAGTTATCCAAAATAGATAGGTTTTACCTGATAGGTAAAATATTTTGTGAATGGTATTTACGATATTGGTTCTATGTACCTATGAAACATGACATCCAATAATTAAGCATTGCCTTAATATTAGCGTTAGTTATTATTCATTCATGAGATTTTTCATCAACATATCTATGGATTTATTTCATTTTCAGTTTATTTATTAATGGTATTTATTTTAGTTTCTTACATTTCCTTATTGATGATTCCTTTTCTTTTTGTTTAAATAGAAATTTTATTCAGTTATTTACCTTTCAATATAGATGGATTCATTATTTCTTCCATTATAGTTACCCATACCGAGCATTTGAGCCCACCCTTATTATGTTTCTCTCCCTAGGTTATTAAGAAGATAAATTTAAATAAGATTACAAGGATGTAGTTCATTTCAGTTTTTTTATATCTCATATTTTATTTTTTTCCCCATGTATTATGGGTATCATGTATGTAATCTTAATTTCCAAGACTACTAAACTAATCGGTCCTTCAGTATTTGATTCCTTATAACAATGCCAATGTAAGATAATAATGCAATGGGTTCGGGCTTCTGGTGTTGGGGCGTAACAATTAGTATCAAAGGATATTTAGAAACAACCTTGGAAACTAGATTTAGAAAACATATATCCAGGAGAACAACCCTATGATAGATATTGAGGATAATTATATATGAAGACCCTATAATTTTGGTAAGGTCGAGATTATGTGGGTATTTCCAGAAATACATCCCTTTATAGATACTACAAGTGGACGTGGTTCTAAAAAAGATGTACCTAGGAGTAAGAACTCTCATATGGTGTTTCGGGCCTGACTCGGGGTATCCTGGTACATGACAATGGGACATACTGCACACCAAGTTTGAAACTCCTAAGGGATATACTTAGGATAATTCACATTTTATTTACCTATAATTTTAAGGATTTTGAAAATAATTATTTCCCCAAAGTAACCAAAGTTTATGATTTAGGGATTTATGATGCATAATTTTACGTTATGATTTATGTCAACACTCATGGACAATGTAGATATTTCCTACTGAGGAAGTCAATGTATCTAGTATTAGAACTGAGCAAGTTATGAATATATTTGGATAACTTAGTCAGGTTATGATAAATAACCTTTCCTGAATAGAGAAACATATTCCGTAGAGAGAATCTCCTATGATGGATCACTTTATACTGTAGAATCCACAATAGTTTAGTGGGACTACTAATCGAATTATATTTGAGTAACAGATTAAGTATCTAAATAAGATATTTATGGATTTGGAATGCAGTGAAAAGAAAAAGGTTACACTTGCAGTCCATTGTCTCTAAGGTGATGCAGATCCATGGTGGTATTTCATCCATAATGCTATAGAGGAAGAAGAAATAGATCTCATGGAATGTATAGAATTTAAGGATATATTATTGTATAAATACTTCCCTCATGATCAACAAATTAATATAAAGTTAATGTTTCTTATCTTAAATAAAAAGGAAGAAGAGAGTGTTGAGGATTATGAAGATACATTTATAAGGTTAGCTAGGTATGCTATAAATTATATATGAAAAAAAGTTAAATATAGATCACTTACTTGAAGGTATTAGTAAAAATATTCAAAGGGTGTTGTTTTATCATAATTTTTCATCCTATGAAGAGATAGTTTTATATTCGATAAAAATAAAAAAATAATTATATAGATCCTATATATTCAAGGGAAACCAAGAGAACAAGAGGTCTTTTGAATACCATAAAAAAGGGAACGAGTCAAAGAAGATGAAGGGAAAGAAATATTTTATGACCTGTGATAAATGTGGAAAGAATCACCTAGCTAAATTCTCGAAAGTATTGAGAATTTTTTATAAGTGCGGCGAAAAGGGTCACTAGGAAAAAGAATTCAAGGGGAAGAAGCCGATCAATAATGTTTAGTGCTACAACTGCAAGGATATGGGGCACTATGAAAATGAATTCCCCAAGCATCAAGGACATATAACTTTAAAAAGATAAGTGATCAAGGTCAAGCATATGTTTTTTAAAAAACCTAAGTGGAATTATTAATGTACATCTGTATTTGGATATAGGAAATATATTGTAAAAGAATTTTATTTATGATTTTATCATCATTTGATGCAAGAAAAATTTAAGGATTTTACTATAGTACATTTTCTTTATGGATTTTATAATCATATATTGAATGGAACCAAAAAAATTTATTCAATATAAAGTTAAACTTTTCAGAAAACACATGATTTAGGGAAGGAAACCTTTAATATGTTCCTAATTTTGAGATAAAGATGATGAAATGATTGATTTGGATAAGTGCTGACTACCTTAATGGATTTTAAATAAATGGTCTATGATATCATTGATTAAGTTTAAAAAACTATTGTATTTAAGGAATATATCCAATAACATTTACCATAATTAATTAATAAGGAAGATTTCATGTTTACAATAAGGTTTTACGGTAATTCATGTTATTAATATATTTCAAGAGGATACATGATGAAGTTATTCACAAGTTTGAAATGTAAAAATTTAAAACTGCTTCATGTTAACTAAAGTCTAATGATAACTTCATTTTTGAAATTCAGTGCCTTTCCTTCAGAATTGATTGGATCATAATTGGTTAGAAAAGTAAACCGTTTAAAAAATCGTTTAAGATAATTATTGGATGATATTTTAAAGATTAATGTATTGTTTCACCATATGATAAATCATGTGCTAAGAGATGAAGTAGAAATAGTTCAAGTTATGACCAAATGATAAGAATTTTCTTATAGAAACATACCAAGGAAGTGTATTTACTTATATTCTTGGAGAGTAAAATAATTCCTCAAGGCCAATAAAAATGATCTTGAAACCAAAAATGTAGTTCTGGTAACCTTGTTTTCGATGAATCAAATGGCCTCTTAGATCATCATGGAATTATGGCCTTATGATTGTTAATTTTCTCCTAACCATTTTCTATAGCACTCTCCATTATAACATTATAGTTATATTTTTCTTCCATATCCATCTTTCCATTTCCCATCTATGTTTTCCTACTAGGGAACCTAGTTATGTGACCACTGTACATTCCTTTCTCTCTTATTAAGACTATGTAATATTAACCCTTTTTACGATGTGGGTCTTTCAAAAATATTTTATATTCAATCCTGTCATCACCAATATCAAGTTTAAATTGCGAGAAATTAATTTATTTAAGGTGTGGATAATGTAACACCCCTAAATTTTAAAGTAGAAATCTTTTGTTCAATAATGCGCATGACACACAACACCAAACATGTAAGGGGATATAATACCCCGATACATTATCATAAATTTAATATTTTAAATATATTTTATATATTTTATATTTTTCCATTCATACAACACTGATTTAGCTTGTGTTACATGTAGGAGCGATCTTCTTAGATGGCTTGCGTTACACACAAGGTCCAATTCTACCGAACAATAATATATTATTAAAATATTATTTTTTAATATAATAAGATATAAAATAGAATATATGAAATTATTAACTATATTATGAAAATATATGGTTTACATAAATATAAAATTAATTCATGGGTTACTAATGAATGAGAAACAAAAATATAAACCAATTGAATATAAAGGAAATATTATTATTTTTATACTCACAAATGTGTTTTGTCATAATAAATTAAATCAATTAAAATTAGTGAGTCATATTAATTAAATATATATGTTATATATTCAATAAAATATTTTTTATATTCATCCATTAGGTTTGATAGGCATAAGATAAAAACAAAATCAATAAAACACATAAAATACAATATTTTATACATGTAGTTTTGCCACATTTTGATAGAGAACCCATTTTAAATCAAAATTTTGTCCCTTTTAAAAATTTAATATGAAAAAATAAACATAATATTTGGAATATAAACATAAAAATTATCTTAGGGTGACGTTTTGGTACTTTTCTATTAAATTTCATTTTTTAATGAATAATTAAAAATATTAAAATTTTGTTCAAAAATAATTTTTCATATAATTTATTTATATGATTAACTTATAATTATAATTTGTATTTAAGTTTAATTATATAATTTTTTTATTAATTAATCCAATATAGATCATTATAATCAATTTCACTTTGAAATTGACTATAAAAACTTCACAAACTTTAGGATGTTTTTTCTTTAAAAACCCGCAATGTCGTCCCATCCACATGATTAATTTTAATTTAATTTCTTTCAATTATATGATTGTAATTTCAAAAAAATGGATTCAATTTTTGTAATAATAATAATTTATAATTTATAATTAGTTAAACTTAGGTTTTTAACAAAAATATTAGTGAAGGTAATTAAAATTAACTACAACGATTAAGGTTAAATTAAGCATAATAAGAGACTAAAGCATAAAATTAAGTCCTAAAATGACCTAAAAGCTTGTTTAGAAGCCATTGAATAGCCATATTTTTACCTTACACTAAATTTTATCTAATTTTTACCATTATTTATCATCTTTAAATAAAGTTTTTTGGTGGGGTTTCTTTGTTTTAAAATATTATAAGAGATTCCACTCACCCTCCATTATAAAAGGACCCCTTCACTACCACTTCCTCAACCTCTAAAGACCCTTAGGATCAAAAAAAATCTTCCCAATTCACTCCCCAACATACCTAACTTTATCCTTGAAGCCTCCATTTGTGAATATAGAAACCCAAGTATGTCTTTTGGTGAAAACGAAAAGGAGTTACCCGATTAAAAGGTAACACCCTCCTTCAAACTCCTCTCTTTTATTTTCTTTCCCACTCCCTAAAATATTTTTATTCCATTATAATATAACAAAAAAAGTATCATAAATATATTAGTTTTTTTTATGATGAATATTATACCTTCACATACACACGCTTCCATCTAATGGGTAACGAACATACTGTTTATGTGTATGGAAAACTATTGCCTTGCTAAACAATGATTGCTCAATTTTCCTTTTCTGCCTCTCATAGTGTCCATTATGATAGAAAATATTATTATATATGATATATATTATATTTATAATATCTTTATAATTCTTTGATTCTATTATAACACATAAATCTATACATTCTATTTTGCTTAAAAATGATAACATGGCTTGTGGAAGTGTGGACTACCACCCCTCAATACGATGTGATTAATTCATGTTATACACGAAACATATTAAGGATGATATTTATAAGTATATATAAAATATATTACATAAATTTTATAATTTAATTATAATATACATATTTATCAGTTACTTTTCAATATTTTAATACGAAAAAGAAATGAAAGTAGCATTCATGCTTACGTACGACCTACCATCTCCATGGACAGTGCAATTCATTTCTTATCTCCAAACATTATGGATTATTCTAAATACATATATAATGAATATATATGATATTAAAATCATGTTTAAAATTCTGTATATGATGAAACCATGATAAATTTGATAACAACAACAAATAACAAGTTAGAACATACTCGACGAACTAGGAAATTAACACCCGATATAGTTAAATTAATGAATGTTTGTTAACAAACGGGTAATGAGACATTATAAGAAGTTAATATATGGTATTATAAACATGATTATGGTTCTGATATATACTATTAACACATTTTAAACCACTATAAAAGAGGATAAATACCACACAACAAAAGGAAGGTTAAGGTAAGGGATTTTTATCCCAATTTACATTCCATTGAGACTTAATTGTTTTTATCCACTTAGTTTCATTTATATGGTATATATACTTCCATTTTACATGATATATCATGTATCTAATTACTCTCATGATATTCATTTAATTTTATTACTTCATGAAGTTATGATTTAAAATGTTTTAAAGTGGTATGAGACAATTTGGAATGTTTAAAGATTATTTTCCTCAAAAATAAAACTGATAATATTACAATGGTATTTCCATTTAAGGAAATTAATTAACCATTTTTAAATAAATAATTTTATTATAATATGGTTATTAATGACCATTTTCATATATTTGCACCATTTTACAACTCTTTGGTACCCAAAATGTTTTAAAAATATTATTAAGAATACCTGACTTCATTTCTCTCTTTAGTCAGAGAATCAATTTTCTTCTAAAAACCATGTTTTTGTAAAAAATTTTCAATTTTTTTAACAATTTAGAAAATAATTTAGTATTTTAATTTTTAATCTCTTTTTATTTTACCCATGTTTTCAAAGTAATCATATTTTCTCTTTCCTAACAAGAAATTTTTCAAACCTTTTTACCTTATAAAAGGAATATTATTTTTACCTCGTATGACAAGTACAAATTTATCCACCATAATTTCTTTGAATACTCCTTTTCAATTTTAAAAGGTAAATTTTTTAAGAAAATGTTTTTAAAAGTGATTTTCAATGAAAAATATTTTCTAATGTTTTTTTAAAATAAAATGATATATTCATCAAGAATATTTTTAAAAGTTATTTTTTTTATTTAATCAATGAAAACAACCACTAGTTTTTCTTATCATCCGATGAGGTATTATTGAGATATTTTTATTCTTTATTAAATATGAATATTTGATGAGTCATATTATTTATTTGATATATAAATAATTCTTTGTACAAGTAAGACATGAGTTGGGGACCAATTAAGGAAATACCTATAGGTTGAGGACCAGTGAACGAAAGACCCTTGATGCATCAATAGTCTCATGAGACGAAATAGTTGGCCAAAAAAGATGGGTTTTAACCAACAACTAAACCATATTGTGAAAGGTCTTGATGGTACTGGTTCCGTGTACCTAGGAAACATTGCGTCAAATAATTAAGTATTTCCTTCATATTAGTTTCAGTTATTATTCATCCATGAGATTTTTCATCAACATATATATGGATTTATTTCATTTTCAGTTTATTGATTAATGGAATGTATTTCAGTTTATTACATTTATATAATGATTATAAATTTTATATTTTTTTAAATAGAATGTTTATTTAGTTATTTACATTTCCATATAGATTGATTGATTATTGATTCTGTGGTACTTACCCTTACTGATAATTTGAGCTCACCCTTATTCTGTTTCTCTCCCCAGGTTACGAAGAAGAGAAATACAAATAATATTAGAAGGATGTTATTTATTTCAATTTTTTATTCATCATGTTTTATTTTTTTCCACTATATTATGGGTATCATTGATGTAATATTTCATTCCAGGACTACTAAACTAATCATTCATTTGGGATTTGGTTCCTTGTAATAATGATAATGTAATATAATAATGCATCGACTCTGTGCTTTTGGGGTCGGGACATTACATATGGTATTTATATAATCCATGTCCAATGTTTACTTTATGTCTTTAAAAATGTTAACATATGATAATGCACACTAACCTGATATGTGGTTGGTGGACATTGGTATAGAGATTCATGTGTTTTATAGATATCTTTCTAAGACCATTTATAACATTATTATCATTGAAACTTCCCTAAAAAAATATATATTCATAAAATTATAGACTAAATGATTGATATTTTTGAGATATCTATAAATTAACATGAATAAATAATTAATGGTTTAAAGAATTTAGATATAGTTTAACTTAAAGAGATTCCTTAATTGCAATATTATTTATTTAGTTGAGAAATATCATCTGATAAAAAATTAAATTTCCATTCTTCCTTCTAGTTTATTTTAGACATAAAATCATTGAATTATTAAATCTCATATTAATTTTTCTCATTATCAATTATATGATTTGATAGTTCAATATTAGTATCTATTTTTCTCTTTAACCACTTTGTTTAATTCTAACTCATGAGAGAAATGTATAGTCATGATTTTATTTATTTTATCTAGATACTTCCCATGAATCATGTATAATATTTTATTAAGTTAATGTTCATATATACAACCATTATATGATTCAAAATAACAAACCTTAATATAATTTACAATATTACTTATATTAATATAATTAATGTACAATTTAGAAGATTTTTTGGATCCCTGATTGTACATCCTCTTCATGATATATTTATATATCTATCATGTTTTCCCATAAAATAGATCATTTCCTTATATGATTATATCTATTATATATAGATTATCTAATAAATAGATAATATTCGAAAAAAATAACCAAAAATGATAAATAGTATTGTAAAAGTCACTATATCTAATATTAATTGTATGTTATCATGGTAGAAAATAAAATATTGTATAATCATGGGATAATATCTAGTACCTATTTTTCATTTGGTGGAGATAGAAAAATAGTGTAGAGGTTGTGTTAATTTATATTTTAAAACATTAAGTGAATTATAAAATCATAAAAGATTATAAATGTGCTAGTTCATCAAGTAATTCATACATAGTATAATGGTTGTGTTTAATCAGATAAAAAAATAGAATAAAATAAACAAAAAGAACACCAATACATTTATGAAATTTCTTATCAAGGTAACCTATATCTACTTTTCATAAACTATCAAACATAGTCAGATTAGTGGTATTCAGTATAATAGAGACAACCCTTTACATAGTTATAAACCCGAACAAACATAGCCATTTTAAGGTACAGGAAGATCCCAACCAATTGCAAGACAGAACATGTTATATCACTTCCAAAACCATTGTCTTTGTCATGTTCAGAGCTGATAAAAAACTTATGTGACATCCAAAAGACTCCATTGGATGAAAATAAATTCCAAGGGATTAGTAAAACATTACAGGGTGATTTTCCATGAAGAATAGACACAAATTGAAAATAGAAAATACCAAACATCCAAACTAACTATATGTTGCATAATAAATAATGATTAAACTTTATAAAATCCACATAAATTATAACATTAGTGTAGCCATGATAATTTAATAAAATATAACACAAAGAAACCAAAGGAAAATACAACACAATAACTCCAATATGGAATCATACTAAAAAATACAAGGGAGAACTCCAAACTATAAACTTTAACCAAAGTAAGAAGCATCATGATGGGACACTATAGAATTATGATACCTCTTCTTTACCAGTATTTCAATAAACAAAATATGTAAACACACTCAAATTCCTAATATGGGGGTGAGTATAAAATACAGTAGCCTTTCCAAAATAAACATCCTAACTCATGCCACTAGGAAAAGAAAATGTTAGCTCATAAATTTAAATATATTCCTTATCAAAAGGGAATCACCATAATAATTATGCAATTTAATATATATGGAATTTTAAATAGTTTAAGAAAAAACATTATACTAAATTAGTTTTTAAATTCATTCATTCCAATTGGAATACTCATTCATTGTTCCCCACACATATGCGCAAACATGCATTCCAAGTGATTGTTCCATTATCATGAAAATTTTATCATTGATTCACCAATTCATCACAAGGTGTCCAAAATCTAGGATCCCTAATAATTCACACCACTAATACATGGTCATATCCTATGAAAATGAACTCACTCCTACCATGTTTTCCAAATACCATGTAAATTCATTACATATAATCCATTTATACCCTTTATAAAATTTTAATGAAAAATGTTATTCCATTGAACCAAAACCATAATGTTAAAGGAAAAATATAAATTTATAAAACCAAATGTTTTTCCAAATGTCATTCACATACTCATGTTTCCCAAACCAAAATTCTATAATCCATCATTTTAAAATTTTCAACTAAAATGTGTCACTTCAAGAAGTCATTCAAATTTTCCTTTTCAAATACAAGTAAAACTAACAACAAAAACTAATCCTTACAATTCTAGAAAAATTAGAGAACAGATAGAGGACACATATTACACAAAGGTTTACAATAAAGAAGAATGGATCAAGAAAAATTCTAGTTCTGAGTTTAAAACCAAAATCCTTGAATATATACAATCATAATACCATTAAAAGAAAAAAATTGATCATTAGTATATCTATAATGGATAAGATATATTGTCTTCAGGGAGAGAAGATGGGGAATTCTTAAATAATGATAGAATAAAATGACTTACAATTTATTCTAGATATCCAACACACATTGATTTGTGAAAAATGAATTTCAAATAAATGATAATCACTAATTATTCTTAGGAAGGGAGATGAGTTTGGAATACCAAGATAAGAGATGAAAAATGAGAGATCTAGAGTGAAAATCCAAGATAAAGTATAATGTTTTAAGAATTTAATGCAAATATCATGGTTAGGTCACAAGGTATAACAATCTGTGCACCACCCATAAACCAATCGTGAAGATATACCATCTCTAAAGAATATAACCACAATGTTAAACCATGTGATTTGGAAAAACATCCAAAAAAATTATTCCTTCTATAATCCATCAACAAAGATGTTGCGCAATTGTGTTGTACAATTTAGAAAACTTTATGCCAACAATGTGCATGCCGCTATAAAAAACTCACTTCCATCATAGTTTCTCTTGGGCATCGACATAGTTTTGAAAAGTATTTATCAAACCATGTTCCTGTCCAATGAATCTTATAACCCATTTTATAGTAAGTGTAAGATTTCCACTAACTATTATTGAACCATGAACCCCCCAATGTTGATTCCAAAAATTACAAAACATTCTATAAACTTCAAAAACTCAATATAAGAATAATATAACTTCAAAATATATACTAAGTCAGTAATTTACCTAAAACTATGGGTATTTAATTCTTCCCACCGTTGGTCTTTCCATACATATAATATTGGATGAGTTTAGTTCATTTGAAATGTTCAACCCTTTCCTCAAACAAAATTTCATCTCATTCCAATGTATTCTCTTGAATTTGATGATTATTCCATAATACTCATACTAAAACCATAATTTTTCTAGAAAAAAACTTATAATGTCTATCCAAAATTTTTATCATTACATAAATCAATTTATAATTTGTATCAATATCAACATGGTCCTATAAAAAAAATGGTTTCGATTAGGATGGTACTTCTTGAATTAGATACATGAAAAAACATTTTGCACTAAGGTAAAAAATGATTATAAATATAACCAATATGGCACATCACTAATTCAATATACTTTATCAAAAAGTCGAATTTAATGAGGTGAAAATATATTTTTTCCTAAATGACGAGGTCTTAGACTGGGATATACTCTCAAGAAAACTTGACCAACCTCACTGAACAACAATGGTTTTCGTAGACAATCCATATATGATATATGACGAATCTAAGTCATTTCCATTATCTTCCCAATCATATGGTTCTTTTTTATTATCTCATGCACAAGGTTGTATCTGATAAGTGAAGTATCACCCATTTCCACTCTATAAAGTAGATAATGATAAGGATAATATTTCATAGTTCCCAAATGATCCATATGTGTTGAGTAAAGATAATATTTATTATACATGGACTTTATTAATATTATATATTCCTCCCAATGGGACTTTAAAATTCATAAAAAATATCAAATCATGTCTTACATTATTTCAATCATTCATTCGGATTTCCCATCCATTTTAAGATGATAAGATATAATAATAGTTAAATATTTTTTGAAGGAATACTACTATAATTTCTAAAATAATTATGTAATCCTATGGTTTGGTTAAAAAAATTGAATCAAGAACACCATACAACATTAAAACATCCCAAATGTGGATTTTTTCAAGTCGTCCACCACAATGTATTCATGAATATGGATTAAGTGAGATGAAATTATGATTTCATCGATAATCACCCATATGGGATCATATTTCCAAATAGTTAATGATATAACCTTGAAAAAATACAAATATATATTCTCTCATTACAACATGGGTACAAGTATTGATTGAAACATACTAGTTATTCATTGGCGTTTCACCTTGACCTATTGATATGTAAGGAATATCGAGACATAATACTCCACATTCCTCTTTTGGTAAGCCCAAAAATATTGTTATCTCATCACCCTATACTTAAATTCTAGGATGAATGAACCATATTTAGTTTTGGTTGAAATAATGGTGTTATCCCTACTTTATTGAAGGAACCATAGTCTAATATCTAAAATGAAACAAAGATCCCCCTTCTAGTGTTCATCCCTTAATAGTATCTTCCCCATTGGGTTTCAACCTCATTTTTAAATATTCAGGATCTGATGTATGAGAATCATTAAACTAATCAACTAATTATGGAATAAGATAAATAGAAAATAATATTGAAACATCCTGTTGATCATAAAAATAAAGTTGAATATCTCTTATGACCATCATCAACTACACCTGATTTTATTCATCTTCAACGAACTAACTATATGAATTTATACGTATTGAATTAGCGATATAGTTCCCCATGACCAATGTATCCATCAATTCAATGTCAATCATATAATGATATTTCATCCCACTTCATTTCATTAAATACTAATATCACTGTGAGAAGATTTGTTTCATGATTTTATGATTTGTGTACACTAGGAAATTATAAAAAAATATGTAATGATTCCATGTTTTCAAGTATTCAACTATATAATATAACACTAAATCTTGTATCGGGTAATATTATCATGAAACCCTAACTATATTGATCCATAAGATACAACATGATCCCCATGTATGAGAAAAAAACACAAACTAGTTATCATAATAGATCATATATCCTTTTCCTGATATTGGAAATTTAAGGATATATCTAGATGTAAGTTGAACCTTAAGCTCTAGAAAAGAGTTTTGGAAAGTATACTTTCATTTGAAAGGAACATCTTTCCTCAAAAAACCATATATCAGAGAGGTATGTTGAGAAAAGTCATGAAAAAAGCATTCATATTACCCTACTCTTCCTAAAAAATTGTGTATCTCAAAGATATTATTTGGTTTCTTCCAAAAGATAATAGTATCTATCATTTTAGTGTATATAAAAAAACCTCTTTCAAAAATGTCATGCCCTAGGAATTATACCTCATGAATTTATAAATGACACATTTAAATCATACCATAAAGGAAATGTTCCCACTAGAGAGACAACACTATGCCTAAATGTTTTTCAATATTGTTATTAGTTCTAGAATATAATGGAATGTTCCCAATAAAAAATACTACAAAAGAGAAAAGGTACATAATAATTATCTTATTTAATAATTCCATAAACACTCTTAGTGAATTCATAATACCAAAGGTAACAACACCATATTATAAAAGACCATAATGACTCCTAAAAGTTGTAATTGGAATATCCTTCCTCTGAATTTGAAGATAGTGATACCCTAATCATAAATCAATCTTAGAGAAAAATTTATATCCCTCAATTAACCAAATAAATTTTCAATTCATTAAATAGGATATTAATTCTTTATCATAACCTGGAATAAACTATGATAATCCAAACAAATATGAATAGTTCTATATGCTTTCCTTATAAAGGGAACTAGTGCTGCCCATGGAGACATACTATGTTGAATTGAAACTTTACATTGAAAATCTTCCAATTAATCCATCAATTACCTTAATTATATTATTTTCATCCTATAGAAAGAATGTGAAATAGGAATAACCCCCAGCAAGAGATCAATCATAAATTCCACACCTCTTTCAAGTGGACACCTGGATAAAATTTTTAGAAAGACATCAGATAATTGATTCATGATGGTTGGAAAAATTCTATGTATAGTTGAATAAATAGTTTCTATAGTAACTAATTTCAACTGGTATATGATATTCCCATCCACTAGTAAAAAATGTACATCTATGGTTTTATTCAAAACCTAATCCCCTTTAATTATATGATGAAAAACATCCAAATATTTGAAAATAACACATTGAGCCTATCATTCAATATTGTAATTAAAGGATATAAAAAAATCCATTATAAAAATCAGGAAAAATATTTCTGTATCAGGAAAAGTGATATGAAAAACAAATTTGTCTCCATTTATAGTTATATATGATATTTTACACATCAAGGCTTGAATGCCTCATATGACGATATGTGTTTGATGTATCAAGACAAGAGGAATCATTTTTACATGAAACACAATAATATTTACAATAAGAGTATCAATAAAAGAGAGGGACATGCTAGTATGAAACAAAACGTGCTTGAAATTAGAATTAAATATAATAGTACCTTGCATTATCAAATGAATAGTTTGACCCTCTGTGATTATCTACTCCGAACCATAAAATGTATTACTTGGCACACCCCCTAATTCTTTATTACTCTGTTGTGGTTGTGATGACTATTGATGTGTCGGTGTGATACAAGATTCCCCATGGGTTTCTCATTTTTGATGGTTATTACCATTGATTCTTGATTAAAACATATTAGCATACTAAACATGGGATATGGTTAAGCCATTAAAATTAGTTATCCTTAGATTCATCATAAAATTATGTCTCAAAAGTTTAAACTTACCATAATCATGTCATTCTTACATAGATGTCTTTAATTCTCACATGATATGCTCTTGAGATCAATAATAGTAGTATATCAACTTTATTTTGGGTCATGTATGAAAACTAAATGATTCATTTGTTTTAGAATTAGGTTTTACACCTCCTTGGAAATATATGACCCTCTTTTGAATGTTTACATAATTAGACTTTCCACCTATTCTAGGGAAAAACAAATATCCTCATGTTATATTCCCAATGATATCACTTTCTTCCAATATCTATTTATTTAACATCTATTTATAATCCATGAAATATAAGATAAATTTCTTGTAATTACTCTCTAGTCATAGCCTAATAAATGATGTCAACATTCAAGGATTCACTAGAATCTACCTTTAGAGAAAAAAACTATGTTCATAAACAAATCTTCATATTCCATCACTAACAGATTATTTTACTTATGATAAAATAAATCCATTATTCAATATATCTTGAAGGTTTGTGAATTTTATATTTTGTTGAACAATTATTCAAATTCGTCACACATTAGGCCCTAAAAAAATTTAGCTTGGATAGCTAAATCCCAGCATTGGCGTGAAAGATCAATCAATATGTATACTACTAACTATAACATTTGACTAGTCAAGGTACCCAGGAATTAAAAAATATGATTCATTATATTGAGATGAACTTCCACTTGTTTAGATTCTAAATCCCATTTAATTGATAAAGGATTATTAATCTAAAAGTTCATGAGAAGATCCTCTTGTATAGGTTCTCTATTTCAATTTCCTTTTCCAACATCTTGTAAATCATGAACAGTTCTTTGAACAAGCTGTTCATTCACCTATGGATCAAGTGAAGTCAAATTTTCTATAGACACATATTGAGGGTTTCTACAACATTGGACGAGTTCCATTTTTTATAAATATAACAAAATACAATTATTCATCACTAATTAGCAACTGAAAGATTAAATTATCACAAATCAACATAAGCAATAATCATTGCAACCAAATTTTCAAAAATCAACAATTTTATTGATTTTCCCAAAATCATCAAATATAATATGAGCAATGTAGTATAAGTGGGATGTATCATTTTCAATGCATGATATTCTATAGTCAATGGCTAAACACATGAGGATGACATGATAACACACCTATATGTTTATTAGGAAAATTTTAAACTAAGACCACCCTAGTAACATGGTGTTAAGAATAAAGGGATTCATTATATCTTTTAATTTCATATATTTCATTTTTTGACATTCTCGTCTCCTTGAAACCATACCATGATTATCGGCTGAACAAGAATGATACCATTTATAATATCCCTGAAAAACCCATTGGATTAGACTAGGTTAGAGGTGAAACTAACCTTTAGTGAAATCCCCAAGATACCTAAGGCAGTTAATACATTATATGGGCTTAGTAAAACATTATGGGACGATTTTAATTGAATAAAAAACACAACATGACAAGATATAATACAAAACATCCAAACTAACTATATAATGCATCATTAATAATGATTCAACAGAAATAAATCCAACTAAATAATGAGATTAGATTAGAAGCAACAATGTAATAAAGTATGACACATAGAAACCAATGGACAACCAAACATTATAACACCAATGTGGTATTACACAAAAAACACCAAGAGAGAAATCCAAGATCCAAACATGAACTAGAGAAAGAATAATTGGGATGGAACATTCGAGAAATATGGAACCTTTCGTATATATGTATCTCGATACAAAAAATATGAGAATTTGATAAATTTATAAAGAATGGGGTGAGTATAAAACTCAGTAGGTTTTCCCTAACAGACTTACCAACTCAGGCTAACTGGATAAGTAAATGTTAGATAGTATTTTAAAACATAATAATTATCAAACCGGAAACACAGGAACAATTATTTAGTTTAAAATATATGAAATTTAAATTATAAATATTTATCCATAAGAATGAATTTTATGAAAAAAAATTAAACTAAATAATTATTTTCACATATCATACCCATTCAATGTTTGTCACACACACACACACATGAGTGGAAGGTTATAGTTCTATACTCATGATAATTTTCTCATAGATTCACCAATTCATAATAATGTTACCAATCTCAAGGTAACCTAATATCACTCACCCCATATTTAGTGTCATAACTAATTAAAATGAACTCATGATAATGGGTTTTTATAAAGGGGTTATACAAATGTCTTCCAAATTTTAACAGTTTTAAAACCATAATTTTAAAATGAATAATTTAAATAATAAAAACCATAAGTATTCACTTGAATAAATAATTAAAAATTTCATTTATAAATCTAATAAAAATGTTCAACAATAAATAATACTTCCTATTTAAGAAAAAGTGGATAAGAGAGAGAATACTCCTATCCCTCAATGATTGATGAAAATAAAGAACAACACTAGGAATCTTACAGATCTAACCTAACATCATATTTAATTTAATATATCTAATCACTGTAGCATCAAAAGAACAACAATGACCATTGATCTATCTAAAATATACTTTATCTAATGTTATAAGTGAGTAAAATGGGGAAACCTAAGGAGAAAGAGAGAAAATGGAGGCTTATTATTGATTCCAAATATCCAATGCACCTTGATTTTCAAAAAATTACTTATAGATCCAAGGGAATATACATGGATTCCTAGGATGGAAGAGGATTTTTAGATCCCTAAAGAGGGTAAGTGAACTAATATCTTTGAGGAGAAATTTTGAGTTAAATTATAATTTAGGGATAATTTAATACATGCCTCATGGTTAGGATGCAAAATTTAAAAAATCATTTTCAACCGTTAACATTATCCTATATCCAAATCATATATTCCCATGGTTGTGCCAAATGGTTTGTAAAACCATGCACCAATTTTTCCCATGACACTATCCATTTATAAATAATCCTAATAGTTTTCCCCATAGTTTAAAAAATCGCGTATTAACTTTAGAGATTCCACTTTCGAAAAACACTCATCCCAGATGGTTTCTACTAGGGACACACACTTTTTTAAAATAAACTTTTCCAATAATTTTCCCACCAAGTAACTCCTAAAATTATTTACACAATTTCTTAGAGATAGTGCATGGTTTCCACCAACTTTTCTCAAATCTATAACTAGTAAAAATTCTTCCAAAACATTCTAAAACCTTCCAAAAACTCTATAAACTCAACTAAAGTATTATATAAACTTAAAAATAAATAAAAAAAGGGGAATGCACATGATACTATGTGTTTTATAGAAAAATATTCAATGTTTATAACTAGATCAATCTCAAAATTTGTACACATACTATTATATGTGGTTAACTTAACCAAGACTCTACCTTTTGGATGAAGTCACAATCATGCATTGGTTGGGTTACAAGTTAATGAAAAAATATACAATAGAATAAGAAAACTTGACGAAAGGTAAAATTAATAAACTATAGAATGAGATGAGTGAAATTATGGTGTAGAACATGTTTTGAGAACCCTTCAAGGTTGATGATGAATAGTAATGTTTTGGTCAAGCTAGAAAGACTATATAATTCAAAATAGGATAATACTAACAATGTATCTTGGGAATATACTAGAACTACTATAGTAGATGAATCATATCACGTGAATGAACATATTTCATTTTCATTCTCATTCATCTCAAATTCATTATAATTTCATTTTAAAAATATCTTCACTAACCATATAAACAAGTGATTTTTTGTATTTATCACCATGTTATTTCTTGTAATTCACTCTCAACCATCCATGTTTAGAGGAAATAATAAAAATGAATAATATTTATACTTGTTAAATGAAATATTGAGAATAGCTTGTAAAATTATCCCATACAAAATCCATAATTAAACAATTAAAACCCTCATAGAATGGACTATTTCAAATTAATAAGAGATTTTTAAATCAATAAAATAGTGAAAATATCATATAAACATATAATAATTAAAACTATATAGACCATAATATAAAGTGTATCCTTATCTAGTATCTCATTATTCCATAATGTCATTCATAATTCCTACAGTGCACATTCCATTTCTCATAGGAATTTTTTAATTTCAATATATATTCAATTTTGTTGTTGAAAATAATAACAATTAATTTCCATACTCTACATAAATGTAACATGAAAATATTATATATTTTGTAAAGATAAGATTAAGATATTATATGATTATTAAAATTAATCAAAAATTTAGTAATCTATGTAATTGTAAACATGAAGTTCGATAAGCTATGTAAAGGTAATAACCATATTCCATAAAGGTTTTACACATGTTTTATAAAAGTGATATGTAGTTCTTTGTAATGGTCAGTTTTCATATATGTAACAGTAAAGTGTAATTTCAATATAATGTACAAAGTTAATAAATAATCACATTAAGGTCATATAATATAATGGAAGATAAATTTAATTGTGTAATGGTGAGACAATAATAAGATATGAAATCAAATATAAAATCTCACGATTTTTAATATAATTATATTAACATAAAATCTTTTGAAGAAAACTAAAATTCCTAAAACTATAGGTTTCCTATAACAAAATTATAAACATAAAAAAGATATTATAAAACATTATAAATAATAAGCACTATAACGAATGATGTTAGGTCTTTCTAAATAATTTGACATGTGTGGTATCTATAATATTCAAAACAACCAAAAAATTATAAATAATACAATAATAATATCCCCATTATAAAAAAATATGATTTTAATTATTCCTGTTTTTTTGAAATTTTATATGTAAACTGTATATAATATAAATTATAATAACTATAAACTTACAGAAATTTATCCAATAGATAACTGATAAATTATAAATTATCCCCTTTTAAAAAATATTCCATTTTTATAAAATTAAATATATTTTTAATAGAAATAATAACCCCATTATAAAAGGATAAAAAATCAAGTTTCAATAAATTAATTTCAAACATAATTTAAAAAACATTCATTCTTTAGGAATATTAAAATTCTATTTGTAGATAATTAAACATTAATGATTCCAAAAAAATATTTCAATCTCAAATTATAGCAATATAAAAGTTATAACATTCACTATGTTCTTTTATATTGAGAACATATATAAATAAATTATAAACTCAAAAACTTTTAAAACACCCCTAAAAATAAATCCTACTTTTATACACCTAAAGTAGAGAACATAAATTTTTGAAATAGATATGAAATATTTTTAAATTATATTCAAGAAATTTGAAAAGGATTTTAAATTAATTTAAAATGACTTTTCATATATACTCTAATAAACTATAAATAAAAATTGAAAGCATGCTCACTAGACATAACAAGAAATATATGCACTTATGATTATTATATCACACCATTATATTAAAAAATGAATGGGTATATATATCGAAAAAATGATAATATACGTATTGGAGTATCTGGACAATCTTAGGTCCAATGAGATTCCAAAAAATGTACCATTTAGAACCCAAATAGAGTGAAATGATTGGAAATTGAAAGTCAAATGAGAAGAATAAATAAAAGAAATATTATTAAAAATTTTCTATTTAAAACATGTAGAATAATTTTAAACATAAATTGAATAAAATAAATATTTAAAACAAGTATTTAAGGAGTAAAAATTGATTCTCCCTATTTTTATATCATATTTTTTAAAATTAAATTTTCTCTCAATGTTGAATTTTCAAATAGTTTTTATAGATATTGTTTTTCTCAATGAATCTCATTCTTTCATGATATTAGAAAAGTCACCATTTATCATATCATAATTAGTTAAAAAATAATCTAAATCAATAAAAACATTATAATATAAATAGGAAAAAATATATCTAAAGATATCATTTTCATTTGTAAAATTCATACATTTATTCATCTCTTGAGAAGTATCATCTAACAAAACATTTAATTTCCCTTCACCCATCATATTTTATTTGAAATAACATAAATAATTTTTTATTCTCCACTTTTAATTTATTATTTTCAATTATATGTTTTGATAAATCAGGGTAAACGTTTTTCCCTTCATACACTTTCTTATATTATAAAACAGGAGAAAAATGTATTATTATAATTTTCTATATTTTCTCATAATTAATATCAGGAAATCATATAATATTTTTTAAAATAAAATTTTATTAATTAATATCATTAAATGATTTAGAATCACTAGACTGAGAAGAATTTATGATATTACTTATATTTGGAGAGTGATTCTCCCTTTAATTGGATTTTTTCTTGAACCGACGATTATAATTATTGTTTATAATATATTTCTTTTTATATCTACCTATCACTAAGAATAGATCGCTGCTTTATATTATTATGTATAGGATATTTATGTTATATTACTAGAAGAAAACATTAAATAATAATCAACAATTAAAAGCTATAAATTTAATTAAACTATATTTCATATCAATTTTATAGTATTAATAAAGAGAATAAAAGTTTGAATGGTTATGGGATACACTGTAACACCAATTTTTTCCTAATTGATATGGAAATATTGTTTATAAGGGGGATAGACTTATAAAACATCATGTGAATTATTACATGAGAGTCGATTATAAACATGTGGGTGGAATAAATTATGTGTCTATAGTGCAAGAACAGTGTCCATGCATATAACATGGTTGAATAAAATAAAGAATATGAGCACCCTGACTCTTATAGTTGTTCATAATAAGAGATCCTACATATACAATTTGTTAACTCTCTAACTCAATGAGAGTAGTGGTACCCACTATAATAGATTTGAATTTTTATATATATGAAAACTCAAACTAATAAAAACTTTTCTAGGTACAAGAAGAACACATCCCATTATAGGATATATAATAAATGTATATTTTTACTAGGTTTAATCCCAACTAGATTGTACATACTTTTTTATTATTTTCATAAAATCATGGTATCATATTTTTTATGGAACCGTAATATTGTGTGAGTTTTGTTACAAATCAATGAAAAAATAAATAGTTGGACACAAAACTTATAAGAAAGAAATAATTAACACACTAGTAAATGATAGGAATGGAATTATTGTATATAACCATGTATTTCTAGAACTCTTTTAGATTATCAATATAAAAGGAATCATATCTCATGAAGGTTTTTAAGTATTATTTATTCTCACATACCTTGAATTCCTCAAACCTATATTTTATTAAGAACATATCTAATGGTATGAATAAGATCTATATTATTATTATCAAGTGGTTATTTTCTTGAAACCATTAAGAAAAATACAATGTGAGAATCTATAGTAAAAGAATGAAAAATATCATTTGAATATATTACAAATAAAGGATATAACTTTAAAATTATTCTCATGTATAACCTTTCATTAATCTAGTTAAATCCTCTTTTTATGGAATAATTAGAATTAATATGAATTTTATAATTTAATAAATCAAGTATAAAAATTCTTGTTAAAATATAGTAAGCGAATCTATAAAAACCATCATAAAAAATTGAATCCTTGTTTCATTTCTAATATGTCCACCATGACTATAATAAAACCCATAATTCACATTCCATTTTTAATAGGAATTTAGAAAACTAAACATTTTCCCACTACGACGTGGAAAAGAATATGATGCCATTTTTATAGTCTATATAAAGGTAATGTGAATGTCTAATAAGATATGTGAAAGCATTATGGAAATCATATAATCTATGTTATAGTAATCAAAAAATTTCATGTGATTTTTAATGTTAAACAATAAGATCTATAAGCTATGTAAAGGTACTAAAAAATTCCACAAAGATATTAAATAAGATGTGTAAAAGTGATGTACGGTTCTACACAATGTTCTCTTAGTATCTACGTAAATGTAAACAAATATTTTAATATTATATATAAAAGTAATTTGAACTAATGTAATGGTTATATAGGATTCATGCAAATGTAAACTAACTTGGGTAATTGTGAGACAAGAATATTACATGACTTAAAATAATAGATCGTATGAATATGAAAATAGTCATATGAATTTGGAAATAATTATATGGATTTTATATCTGTAGGGTCCCGTAAATTCAGTAAAGGGAAAGTAAATACTCCCACATGTCCAACAAGGCAAATTGGATCGAAAATTTGTGAAGAAATTTAAGGAAATCAAATTTTTAAAATGAATCCTGCTTAGACGCATACCATCACCGGTAAAGGTTAGCGGAAGACCTAAATCATGAACCACTGATACGTGAATGGATTATGAAGCGCTAGCACGTGAGGTGTTGGCCATCAAACGAAATTGTTTGTGGTGAATTTCCACTTAAGAAATAAAGCCTCCAAAAACTGTTTTTGCAGGCAAGAATCCAAAGGAAGTGCGCCCCATGTACCACCCCCAAGAACGATGTTGTTCGCAGATGAGGAGATGCCGATAGTGTACCGCACATCCGAAAACCCCGGATTGATCGAGTCTTCCATGAGTTAGATTTCCTCCATGGGATTTCAGAGAAAGTTCCACACGTACCATAGATATAGATTTCTCGAAACACTATAAAAGTACCACCATGAGAATTGAAGGAAAAAGGGAGGGAGTCAAGGGAGAGATATCAGGGACGGGCGAAAATTGGATGAAGAATGTAAAGGGTGTAAGATAAATTTCTCTTTCACCCAAATCAGTTCACAGGACTCCATCCCGCATCTGAAGTTGTTTGTAGATTCCATCCCGCAAACAATAAATAGGTTGTGGAATCCATCCCACAAACCATATGAAAAAATCAGTTCGCAAAGGTCCTCCCCACGAACCGTATTCAGAAGACACTTTGCAGCCAACCAGTGAATCAATAAAAAATATATAATAAAAGTGGTTCATGGATGCCCATATGAGGAAGACAGTACGCGGGCAACCATATGAAGAGGACGGTTCACGAATGCAACTATGTGGAGGATAGTACGTGGATGCCCCTATGTGGAAGAAAGTTCGCAGAAAGTTCCTTAACATACCATAATATGTAGCCAACTCCTCTGAATACCATCCTAAGCGGCCTAATCCTACAGGGCTATCCCCTTTGCGAAGAGACAGTTCGTGGCCAACTCTTATGTGGACACTCTTACACGACCAGCTCTTATACGGATGCCCTATGTGGAAAACCGTTTGCACCCACCGGTCCATACCATGGGGGCTACGTGCCCACACCCCTGCTTAGGATCAGTGTCGGGTTGCGGTCCCGGCCCTCCGGGCTGGTCCCTTCGCTTTCGTCACTGACCCCCATGAGAAATAGAGAGTCACACCGTGAACTTTTCTGGCTAGGTCGATGAAATTTTCCATTACGCCCTTATGCCGCCCCAACATGCATCCCTTAAATACATTGAGAAGAGACATTCCTCATGCACCTCATGAAAAGCCCTATCACATACCTCCTATTCCAGGTTGACCGAGAACTCCATGGAAAATCACAGCCTGAGTGTTTCTTAAATGCCCGAACACATCCTTTCCGTCCATCAAACTCTGCTTATCTAGTGATTCTGGATCCTCATAAAAATCCATGGCTATCAGAAGAGGAAGGCCAATGTCTAGCAGACACCTTTGTTTGACTATGCACATCATGCCCCGGTGGCTCTACATATGAAGCCTAAAAGACAACGGTCAATCAAAGGAAAATTATTCCTTAGGAGAGTCATTTCCTACCTCTATACACCTCAATGGATTCCATACCCTATATCTCTCCTGATCCGATAATCCCTAAAGTCATAGTTTACACATTACTTCCCTCTCATGTTCGAGGCATGTTAGAACATCCCATACTGATTATCCTTCAGTTAATAATGGATCCTTCCCTCAAAGGGTCAAAATCTATGACCTTAAACTATGGGTTATCATCCTAACCACATGATGTTAAACTATACAATATCAGCCCATGCCATACGACATTAAACTGTGGTTCCATAGTCCAAGCTATATGACTATAAACTATAGTATACCGAGTGATTTTGGATCCTCATAAACATACTCGATAATCAGAAATGGATGTTCAGTGTTCTGATGACACCTCTTATTGACAATTCACATCATGCCCCGGTGGATCTACATATGTTGTCCACAAAAATGGCCTGTCAAAAAAGACAAATTCTTCCTCAGTAGAGACCTCTCCTACCTCTGTATTCCTTAATGGATTCCATGCCCCACATCATTTCCTCTAATATAAAATCCTCCATAATCATGGTTTACACATTATGTACCTCTCATGTTCAAGGCATGTCAGAATATCCAAATATGTTTTTCCTTTAGATAATCATGGTTTCTATAATAAGTGGCCCTCATCGCATGACCCTAAACTACAAGACCCTGAATAGTCCCATCCACATGATGTTAAACTATGATGAAATACTCCAAGATATATGACTTTAAACTATAGTATACCTCATATGACACTCTGGGGCCCTCCCACTAATGTAAGTCCCCAATATCCCGAGGTAGGGCCACATGACCTTTAATGCCACTTCACATGGAAAGGTTCATCGCTCCGCGCCCTTGCCCATGATCGACCCAGCCTCTTCTGTCGTGGGATCTCCCTCTCCCACCAACAGGGGATGAGGCATGTGCATTGTTTAATCTTTAAAATCCTATTGTTTCCCACACTAAGCATGAATCATGTGGGTTATAGGTTTATGAGGATTACAACATCAACACACCTTTTAAACTATGAGAACTCAGATTCCTGATCAAATTAGGATACATAGTACACCTACCAAAAGGCCCAAGATCAAAAGGGGTGCCCATCCATAAAGGGTACACCCAATCATGGATCCTAAAATGGGAAACTTCCATGTGTAATCCCCACACCTTCTGAACTACAAGAACTATAATTCCTAATCAAATATGGATACATAGGAAGCCTACCAGAAGGCCAGAGCTCAAAAGGGGTGCCTATCCCTAAAGGGTCCACCCAATCATGTCTATAAAATGGGAAGATTCCATGCATAATCCCCACACCCATCCAAACTATGCGGATTTTTATTCCTCTCCCGAGGATACATAAGAATCCCTCCTTGTGGGCCCGATCCCAATATAAAGTCACCTTCTACCCCCCTGTATGACTATAAACTCCAGAGTGCCTTATAATATGGCTAAGTTAACATCACCTCCATGGCATCAAAGATATGCATGCTCACGATGATCTTACAAACCAAGGGTAGCCCATGAAAACACTCTTCGGGAATGAACCATGGATTAATGAACATATTAACATGACTTAAATCTATAATATAGTCCCGGAATAGGAAAAAATATTCCCCCAGAAGGGTGCGGTGAGCCTGACCTCCCATCTTTTCGACCAATGGAGTCCTTAAGTGTCATTGTACAAATCATCAGTCAACGATATCCTGCCTTTGGAAAGAAGGTCCATGAATCATGGATACCAGGTCTGTTGGGAATTCTTGGCTCCACTAATAAATCCATTAGAGACCATCCAAGGAAGTTATATCTGAGAAGGACTGATTTAATGAGTTCTTAACCCCTAGATAATCACCTATTGGGACCAACAGTTCCCCATAGGGTTAATTCAACCTTATTTAAAGGATAATGATACTGAACGGGTCGAAACAAAGGAATGGTAAATTGCCATTTCCCCACCACCCGTAAACGCGCCACCTCGGAGGAGGAACAATATCATTAGGAAAAACTAAAATATTATAAATTACAAATTGTTTATAGAAAAATTGAAAAAATAAAAATAATTTATAAAACATTATATATTATCAACACTATAATGAATTTTTTTGGTGTTTCTAAAAAATGGTACATGTGCTGTATTTTTAATATTCAAAACCCCCAAAAAATAAATTATCAATATTAAAATTAAAATATCTCCATTAAATGAATATAAATGTAACACTCTACACCTTTTGAAAATGTCAATACCAATGATAATTTTATAGAATCTACAAAAACTATCACATGTAAATAAATTTATCAAAATGTTCATAGAAAAAACTAAAATCACCCCATAAAAAATCTACAATTTTAAAAGAATAAAAAATATATTCCATTGAACCATTATCCCCATTTTTAAAAGGATAAAAAATCATATTTCCAAAAATTGAATTCAAACATAATTTTAATGAAACATTATTTATTAAATAATATTTAAAATGTATTTAAAAAAATTAAACATTAAATCTCCCTATATCACACTTTAAACTCAAATTATAGAAAAGAAAAATGTTCTGATTTCTCACTTTTTATATCACATTAGGAACACATATATATATATTAAATTATTATAATGCTTTTAAAAACCTCAAAAATTAAGTCCTTATTTAATACACATGTGGTACAAAATAGAAATATTTCAAACACATGTGGAAAAAATTTCAAATATATTAAATTAATTCAAAAATCATTTGAAAAAACAATGAAAAAACAATTAAGTAAATACAAGTAAACCTAGAATAAACATGGAAATAATTATCACTAGCCTATATAGAAATTTTTATGTTTATGTCTTTTCCAACACACCACTTAATTGAAACATGAAATGGTATGCATGATTGAAGGTTGAAAATATACATACTTTGGAATCGAGACTAGATTAGGTTCAATGGGATTATGAAAATTATATTTAGGAACCCAAAATGAGTGAATTTTTGGAACAATAGAAATTAATTTTTATAAAGATATAAATATAATATTTTCCCCAAGTGGTTAAAAAAAATCTCAAAAAAGTAGATTCTAATGTTAGTACAAGATACATTTAAAATAATTAATATAATAGTAGAAAAAATCCATTAAATTTAGTATCTTATTTCTTAAAAAAATAGGTGTATAAAATTTCAATTTGGAAATAATTTTTCCAGATAATATAATTTGAAAACAATATCATTCATTCATGAATTTTTCTAATTCACCTTTCAACACATCTTCCACATAGGAAAAATTTAAATGATAACAAATTTTATAATTTCAATAGGAAGAAACTCTTTTTAATTTATCAAATTCATTATTATGCTTCCTATATGATTTATTATCTTGAAAAATGTCATAAATAAAAAATTTATTTTCTTTTAATCCTTCTCAATAATCTAGAAATAAAATCATTGATTTTTTTATTATTCTCATTAAATTACTAATTTTTATTTCTATATTATTATACATTTGAATCAAAATCTATTTTCTCTTTACCATTTTATTATAGTATAACTAATGATAGAAATGTATAGTCATCATATTCACTATTTTTATCTCAATACATCTCTTAAATCTCATATAATATTTTATTAATATGAAATTCAGAACTGAAATCCATTAAAGAATCAAAATGGCCAACCACAATATAATTTTCATTATTATTTATATCACGAGAATGATTCTCCACATTAGAATATTTTTTCTTATCTCCCCAACAGTGCATACACTCTATAATATCATTTTTTATCCCTTCATTATATAAGTTTTTTCCTTCAAATTCAATTATTAACTATAGGATATACATGTTATCTTAATAACAGATAATATTAAATAAATTCATCAAATCTAAAATGCATATTAAAAGGAACTATCTATGAAACTATTTTATGATATTAGAATAAATCTATAAAGCATGAATAATCATGGGACAAGCTCACATAAAAATTTTTAGACTTGATTATGATGAGAAGATAGTATTGGGGGTGAATATACCTTAAAAAAATAATTGAATTATAATATTAGAGTAGGTAATAAACATGCATGTGTAATAAATAATGAATAAACAATGCAAGTGAAGTGTTCAAGAATACAGTGAAACAATTTAAAATAATGAAGCAAAAAAAGGCATTTATATTGGTTTGGGTTAATATATTATACTTCTACACTTCAAAAAATCACCAACTCTACGAGAGTTGTGGTATCCACAATAATAGAGTCTTCCTTTTACAGTCGAGAAGGCCTATAAAGCCACAAAAAATTCATTTAAGTTATTAATAGAACTCTTTTTTTATATTTAATGTTTAATTATGAGCTCATAGAAATAATTTTACATTTCATAATAACTTTACACATCATGGACAACTAAAATTGGAACAGTAATTTGATTATTTAATGATATAATAAAAATTGTATTATTCTTTTGGAGAATATCAACATATTTAGTTTAAAAATTATTATATGATGAAGGTAGAAGTTTTAGATAAAATTTATTTTCGTTAAAAAATGATTTAAAACTATTTTTAAATGATAATATATTTTAATGAAGTCCTGTGTAATTTTTATAATGTTAAATGTTTATTTTTCTATGAAATTTCTAAATTATAATAAATTAGGATATTTATTTAAAGTTTAAAAATTATAATATTTAAAGAATTAATTTGGTAAAATTATATTTATTTTTTGAAATATAATAATAAAATTAGGTTAGAGTAATTTTTTGGGAATTTTCTGACAATGTTTATTTTTTGGTGAAAAAGTTAAAATTACCACTTGACAAAGAATTGAGATTTTATGACATCATTACTATGTTATAAAGAATAGGAAATTATGATAAATTTTATTTAGTAAAATTATAATTTAATATGTGTAAAAATAAATTTAATAATATTAAGTTTAATTTATAAATGTATAGCTTACATTTAACAACCAAAAATGGAAATTTTAGAATATTTTTTTTATTTTTGTGAATTAATTGGGTGATTTTTATTGTGATATTTATTTTACGAGGGTCTTAAACATCCAAAAACATTCACCCAATTATTTTTAATCTATTAAACTAATTTTAATTTATTAAAACCACAAGTGGTTGTCTTACATATTAAAATAACTAATATTTTAACCCTTAAAATCACCCATCCTCATGTATAGGTAACCCATTTCCATCCTCACATTCAACATAAAATCCATTAAGTAAAAATAATCTCTCAATTACCATATTAATAGTCCCAAAATTGTGATTCCAAGGTTCTAATCATCCCACATCAAAATTTATGAGGCACCCACCCATGGTAATGGATCTTTTCCCCCACTTCTATTGATTAAAGTTCTCCTTTTATATAAGACTTTGATTATCAATTTATTATGTTTTAAAGTGATTTAAATACCCCATATTACTATTAATATTATGTATTTTTAATTATATAATTAATTTTACTCCTATTATAGATTTTCCTATGTCCTTACATTGCTGAAATAAGGGTTCATCACTCCTCTTTTACGACTACCTTTACAAGACATTAATTTTTTTTCTTATTTCAATATAAAATTTTATAATGTGTCACTGTTACAATTTACTTTCTATTTTAATAAATTAAGGATAAAAATGACACTTAATTATACTACCTTTATAACCAATTCTAATTTTCATTGTTTCCCATAGACATAAAACTATCTTAATTTTTTCTAAATAAAAGTGTGTGGTTTTTTTAAGAAACAACATTCCAGTCTAGATATCACAAGTTGATATGGCTTTAGAATAGATGTTACTAGGGGTAAAAACCCTGAAAACACTATATTTATCTAGACTCAATTGGTAACCGGTGCACAGAATGGTCTTTTCTACACCCCTGGTTTGACACTCCTGATGGATTTTATTTGGATAATTCATGTGAACTTTACAATCCATAATAAAGGATCAAAATATATGGATCACTATTTACATTAAATTGATAACCCTATTACAATAATATACCCTTCACAACTTCTTTTTATCATTCATTCAATTTGGTCACTACCATTTTTCGTTGTGAACATCTTACACATTCCAAGTTGATCATTGGATATTCATAATGATAGCCACATTAATCCATTAAAAGGGGTACTTTTCTAGTCAATGTGTGATTGATGTTTATGTTCTCATTGAATCTCCATCCTTCTATTGAATTTTACCATTCTTCTATTTGTATATGTTCTTATTTACATGTGGTGTGGTGTAAATATTATCTCCCTATAGAATGATACATCACTGCCTTTTCATGCCTTGTAATCAGCTACATGTAATCATTCATTTCAATGTGAGTACACATGAATGTTTCTTCTGACTGAATGTTATTTTCCTAGATACCCACACACATATTTATTGGGTAAAGTATTGAAAAATCCATATAAAATTTATTCTAAATGGTGTAAATACCTTATAATTCATTACCTTGATTGAATGGTATTTATAAAGATTCTAAATTTCATTGGATACCCATTTATTTTCTATGGGTTCATTCTACGTTTATTGATAAGTTTCACTTATGTGGTATACATGAATTAATACATATGAAGGGTTCACCCTAATAACACTCAATGAATTGGGTATGGTGAAAAAGTTAACCGATGTGAGTAACACCTAAGAGACCAATGCATTGGGTAAATAATTAATCTATAGAGATGACATGTGCATGATACCTCAACATCATGCTTTGGTAACTATTTATGATACCATGCTGAACAACTTTGGTAATATGAAGGGTTCACCATTATAGTACTCCAATAAAAAGGGTAATGTGATAGAGTTAACTGATGCACATTACTTCTAAGAGACCAATGCATTGGGTAAAGAAACCTTGTCCAAAATCCTTGGTAATATGTTTTACAATTCCCTAGTGATGAGAAATGATGATATGTTTTTGAATACCTCATTTTATATCGTATACTAATTTCCATATTATGATTCATGGTCTTTATATTATGATATGTCTCATATTCATATGATCATTATTTATTTTTATTACACTTGATCACTTGCTATAAATTTCTTTTTTATTCCCTTACTGGGACTTATTATCTCCCATTTCACATATGTATGTCCCTTGTATATGAGATTCCATAAAAGTGACATAGGGTGAAGCTATGAACAAGTTTGTCTAGTGGTTTAGAAGAAAGTATAATGTTTTAGTTTTTCATGTATTATGTTCATATTTCTAAGAAACTAAATTTTTAAATATCATTTTTATTGTTAAATATTGTATAATGTAATGAATTTTTTATATAATAAAAATGTGGGTCATCATAGTTGGTTTTAGAGGATGGTTTAGTTATTTGTGGAAATTATAATTTAGAATATTTTGGTATAGATCCATAGATAGATAAAAATTTTCACTAGTGGACTAGGTTAGGTATATATAGTATGCCCTAATAGGATTAATTACACCACCATATTCATTATGTGTCTTTTCTATAGCTAATATTTACATCAATATTTTGGTTTAATTAATGTTATTCAATTAGTAAAATTACGAGAACACAATTTATTTTAGGGGAAGAATGTAACACCCCCAAAAATTCATTTATGTTATTAATATAACTATTTTTTTATAATGAATGTTTTATTATGATATCATAGAAATAATTTTTCATTTTTCAATAACTTTACTCATCATGGAAAGATATAACTAGGAACAATAATGGTATTATTTTGTGATATAATCAAAATTGTATTATTAATTTTTGAATACTATAAAAATATTCAGAATAAAAGGTGTTTTATGATAAAGGTATATGTTTTAGATAAAATTTATTTTCATGAAATAATATTATAAAACAATTTTTATATGATAATATATTTTAATGAAGTCCTATATAATTTTTATAATGGTAAGAATGCTTATTTTTTATATGAAATTACTAAGTTACAATAAATATGGATATTTATTTAAAAATTAGATACTATAATATTTAGAGATTTTTTTTGTAATAAATACGACATTTTTCTTATCATAACATCAAAATTATGATAGAGTTGTTTTTTTATGAATTTTATGACAAAGATGATTTTTGGTGAAAAATTACAATTGCTGATTTGTAATGCACTTTGATTCTATGAAATAATTATCATGTCCACATGAATAAAATTTATGAAAAACTATATTTAATAAAAATATACTTTAATAAGTATAAAATTTAATTTATTAATATTAATTTTAATTTATAAGTTTATACCTTACATTTTCGAACCAAAAATGGGAATTTAAAGAAAAATATTATTATTATTGACTTGTGTGCATTAATGGGGTGGTTTATAAGGATTTTTTTTTGTATTTTGGAGGTTATGTAACATATAACGACTTTATCCAACTCATTAATAATCCATAAAATTGTTTGTAATTGATTAATCCCACTAGTGGATGGCTTATATATTAAAATAACCTATATTTGAACCTCAAAACACCCCTCCTCTTGTATAAATACACACTTTTACTCCCATATATTTCCAAACTAAATATATTAAGCACTATTACTATAAAAAACACCTCTTAATAGTACCTCAATTTTTTCCATGGGTTTATGGATTCCGTCTCTAGATTTAAGAATAATCCTCCCATGACAAGGGATCTTTTCGTCCACTTATTTTGATTTAAGTTCTTCTTTTGTATAAACCTTTAATTATCAATTTATTATGTTTTCATGTGATTATGAATACCTCTATTAAAATGAATGTGATTTATTTTTTATTATTAGATTCATTTCCCTCTCATTATAAATTTTTCCTAAGTCTTTACTCTGCTATAATAAAAGTTCCTTTCCCCTCTTTTAATATTTTCATTAAAAGAGATTTTATATTAATTATTATTTAAATATGAAACATTAATATGTGTCATTTTTATATTTTATTTACTACTTTTATTAATGAAATATCACTATTCTGTCTCATTATACTAACTTTATAATCCATTGTAATTCTCATGGTTTCCCATAGCCATAAAACCATCATAAATTTGGTATAGAAAAGTGTGTGGTTTTCAAAAGAAATGACATCCTTGTACTGATTGTACAAGTTTATGTGGTCATGGAACATATTTATCTAGGGGAAAAACCCCAGAGATATATTTTATCTAGACACATTCAGTAACTGGTTTATGATAACAGGCCATGATGGACACTTAGTTTGACACACCTCTAGGTTTTTCTTTGGATAATTCATATTCACTTTATGATCCATAATAAAGGATTGGAATATATGGATTCATATTTAAATTAAATTGATATCCCAATGGCATGAATGTACACTTCATTACTTCTTGTTATCACCCCTTCTATTAGGTTACTACCCTTTTACATTGTGAATATCCTATAGTTTCCAAAGACGATTATGGGATATTAATCAAGATAGACACAATAATCTATTAAAAGGTGTAATTTCCCATAGAATGTGTAAAAAATTACCATGTTCTCTTTCACTCTCCATATTTCTCAGGGATTTTACCTTTCTTCTACATGTCTATGATCCTATGTAAATGTGGTATGGTGGAATTTTTTCTCCCTAGAGAATGATCCATCACTACCTTTGTCTTACCTTCTCATTAGCTACACACAATCCTTTTTTTAAATGAGAATACCCATTAATTATTCTTCTTATTGATTGTAATTCTCCTAGATACCCACACATATATTAAATAAGGATAATTATTTACTAGTCATTTTACTATTTATTCTGAATAGTGTATTTACCCTATATTTAATTACCTTGATTGAATGCTATTTTCAAATATTCTTACCTTCATTGGATACCTATTTATTTTCCATGGGTTCATGCTATTATTATTGATAAGTTTCTATTACAGATAATATATGAATTAATACATATATAGGGTTCATTGTGATAGCACTCTAATTAATTAGAAAAGGTGATAGAGTTAACTAACATGAGCTACTCTTAAAAGACCAACACATTGGGTAATGAATTAATCTATAGAGATGATATGTTCACGATACCTTAGCATAATTCTTTGGTAAATTTTTATGATCCCATGTTGAAAAAATTGGTAATATTAAGGGTTTTCAATAATAACACTCCAATTAATGGGGTAATGTCATAGAGTTATCTAATTTAAGTTACTCCTAAGATAACAATGCATTGGGTAAAGATACCTTGATCAAAATCCTTGGTAATATGGTTTAAAATTCCCTAGTTATGATCTATGGTGATATGTTTATTAATGCCTCATTTTATGTTGTTTTTATATTTCAATGTTACAATTCATGTTTTTTCTATTATAATATTCCCCATTTCATATGATTATGCCTTATTAATATAAATCTTGAACACATCCTATTTATTTCCTTTGTTTTTTCCCTTTTTGGGATTTATACTCACCCCTTTATTTTATATTTTTAGCTAGAATATAAGATGCAGTAAAAGTAATATAGGAAAAACACATGAGAAAGTCCATCAATTGGATTAGAAGCATGTTTACAGTTTTAGTTTTTCATGTATTATATTCTAATTTCCTAGACACTAAACCTCAAAATATCATTTTTATTATTAATTATTGTATCATGTAATGAATGATTTATGTAATAAAAAGTAGGTATTTTTAGTTCTTATCAGAGGATGGTTTATTTATTTAAGGAAATTATAATTCTGAGTGTTTGGGTATGAATCCATAGATAGATAACGATTTTTTTCTAGTTGACTAGGTGTTTCAGATGAGGACGTTATGGTTTTTTTCATGATGGGGGGTATAGCCCACTAATGTGATTGTATGGGGATTATAGGTGTTCTATCACTAGCATCAGTTATAACATCTTAGATGGCCTCTAATGAGTCTATTTACATATCAAAAAAGACCCAACAATTCTCATATCCATGATTCATGGACATAATTTTCAAAGGCAGGCACTTGTTGGATGATTTGGCCAACGACACTTTGAGAACTCATATTGGTCAAGAGGATTGGAACTTAGGCTCATATCTCCTTTTTGGGGGGGGGAACTATTTCCTATTATGGGATTCTTTTAGATATTTAAGTCATGATCATATGTTTATGAATCCTTGGTTTGTTCCCAAGCATGTTTCTACGGTATGTACCTGGGGTGGTAAGATGAATTAGAGTATTAATTGTTTTGTAATTTGCTGATACAATGCTATTTTAAGCAGAATAATGAGGTTCTTTGGAGTCTATCATCATCCAAGGGGGAATAGAGCTATTTGATGTTGAGATCGAACCATAAAATGAGCTTCCTACATATCCTCAGGAGAGGAATCACAACCCATGTAGTTCAGTTTCACTTTACTGGATGCATCACCTATTAAGGTTGTGTGACAAGGACCCATTGATGTAGTATAACGTCATGTGGTAAGCACATCTAGGTAGAAAATTCCTAATCAAGATTTGGTGTGGGACTTACACCGAGGCGACCCAAGATGCCCAGAAAAGATTTGGTCTATTAGGTGGATATTAACCTACCTAGGATGTGGCCTAGAGAACATTTGGGTGTTTTGTGTTTCATGTTTGGACCATATAGAGGCTTCCAATGTATCTCAGTTAGTTGGGAATAAGAGACCTCATAGTTTAGTTTGAGTTAGAACTTACCCATAGTGGAGGCCCATAAAGGGGGCATGATCGGGGATTACACATGGGAGATTTCCGTTTTAAGGGATTTGAGTGACTGGATTTGGGGATTACATCTATGAAGAATGACCATTTGAGCTCAGGCCTTACACATGCATCCTATGTATCCTGGTTATTACAAAAATAAGAGTTCTTGTAGTTCATTTTTTTGGGGATTACACCTAGGAGGATGCCCATTTTTTGGGGGGCATGATTTCTCATTTCATGGATTATATGACATGGAGCTCAAGCCTCTAGAAGGCCTCCTATATATCCCAGTTATGGTGGGAATCAGAGTTCTCGTAGTTCATTTTCGGGTGGATCATGTGGATGTCGTTATCATCATTAACCTCTAAGCCCACATGAGTCATGCTCGGTGTGAGAAACAAGGGGAAGTAGTAGTTTCGACAAACCACACACTTTTCTTTCCCATCCCATGATGGATGGTACTTGAGACCAAGGGGGGCTTTTAATGTGCTAATTTCCACCCTTGTCTTGATATCCAGGATAGTCATGTCTGGCGATCTATTTAAATGTGTCGTGGGATGAGGTGAAGAGGGGGAATAGCACCACCTCCCACAAGAAAAGCCATGGTCTTACCTTATGAGGATTTCCTTGAAATTTCTTATAGAAAATAGAAGGATCATCACTCCTCATCAAAGGGGAAATCAAGTGTGATTGACCTTATTTATCACTATACCTCATTAAAGGGAAAGGACATAGATTACCCTTAATCCCTAAAATTGGGAGGTTCACATGAGTACCCCAATTTTGGACCTCATTTTACTATGGGAATATAAACTTAGGGACATTCTGGGGGTCTACATTACTTCGTGGATTACCCATGTAACTCTGCTTACCATGGGCATGTAAACTCATAAGGGTAAGATAATGTGCCTGATGGTTTTATCATATGGATCTAGTGGGTTTAGACTGGTTCATGGAGGGGACACATATGATGTGACCGAAACAGAAGGAAATGACTAGAGATAGAGGGTGGAATTCCCAAAGGTACACCATTTTGCATACCATTTGTTCATGTTGGATGGGGTTTCCCTTACACAATGTGTTTCTATGTAGGTGGAGGGGCCGTCTATGTAACTTGGTGGTACATAAACCTAGATGTTGTCTGTGTAGCATTTTGGATTGTGGAACCAAGTTTATTTCTCATAGTAAGATGTTATGAAGCATCGAGTTCTGTCCACGTAACATGGTGCTATGTGGAATCAAGTTCCATCTGCGTAGTATCATGCTACACAATTTTGGGATCCATCCACATAGTGATTTTCTATGCAGTGTATGGTTCCACCCACATAGCGATTTTCTATACGGGATGCCGATTTGAATAAGGGGAATTGGTTCTGCACCTTGTATGAAATTCATTGGCGAAGGTATTTGGGTTCACAGTCTTCCAATTAGTATTATGTTTCCTTCTTTAATCTTATGTGGTGGTTTATACCTTTAGGGAATCATCAATAGAGTCTCTCTTTTTCTATGATCTCTTCTTTCATTTTTTTTATTCGCTCTCTCCAAAAAATCCCTTGAAAGAGCCTCTAAAAATCTGGTCCCTTCTTATCTCCCCTTAGGGTATTTTTATAGAGGGGTAGAGGAGCCAGATTGATGGGCCACATAGCTTTTTTCATGGAGGCCCTTGGAAGAAAACCCAACCCATGGATGACTCAATCAGTGGGGGTATGGGGTTTCTGTTCGTAGTCGTGATAATTGCCTCTTTGATCCTACAGACAACTTTATTTTGTTTGCGGGATGATGTCAGCCGCACCTCACTCATGAACCATTTTATGTTTGCGGGGGATGTCATACACGAGGGAAAATTTATCCAGATTCATCCTGAAAATGACTTTGTTCATTTGCAGGGGACCAAAAATACCTTCATCATCCCACAAACTATTTGGTTCGTGGATTCCTCATGAGGCCTTAAACTGTCATGTGGAGCAATGACCCGCAAAGGACATATGATTCACGATGCTTCTTATTTCCTTTTCAAACTTTTGTCTTCTTCAAAATTCTTCCTCAATTATTTATTCAGTTCATTTTAATTCCTTTTAAAATTCATGGGAGTATTTTCATTCCCTATTCAAAGTTTTCAAGAACGAAAAAATGACCCCATCAGAATGGGTTCAGATCGGGATTAAGAGAAGCAAATCCGATGTAAAAAAGAAGTCCTGACTTGAACTAGATTTTATTATAAAGGTGGACCCGTAGGGGAGACCATGATAATATATTGGGGGGCCTAGGTCATTTTTATTCTATAGTGTTTCTTGGTGATTCCAGCATTCTCTCAATTCTATTGTCTTTTTCGTTTCTGTGAACCATCTCCCTCGGAGGATGCCCTTGCCCGAAAACCGATCCTTGCATCCTGTGAACTAAAAAAACTTCACAGTCAACTTATTCTATAAACTAAACATTAAATACGCAAATTGAAATTTGAATATACGAATAGTGAGTACATATTTTCATGTAGTGAGGGTTGTTGTACAACTCGCATGTTCTATGAACTAATGATTCACTGGCTAACGCTTCGCGGTCCATCACCTTTCGAGATTTCTGCGAACTGTCAGTTCATGAAAGATAACTTCCTCGGACTAAGGGTTCAGAAGATCTTCCATATGTGGACTGCTGTTTTATTCTTTTGCTAATTTTTGTTGGACTAACCCTTTTCATGGTCATTTGATGCAGATCGGGATGGATCCTTCATAGGTTTCTTCTACTGTTTCTCTTTTTGCTGACCCTATTTCCCCCCTTTTTAGCTGTTGATGAAAGGATGAATAATATGATGAACCCTATTAAAAAAAGGACCCCTTCATCCCATTTAATTGATCCTTAGTTAACCTACTTAGTATGGGTTAGAGGGAGTATCCAACTTTTTATATGCTTCCCATTTATGGATTTGGTCTAATGTTTGATGCGGCGATTCCAAAACCACATCGGTCCAACCAACTCACCACTTGGATAATTAACAACACTATTCCTAAGGCTCTTATATATATTGAGGAGAAATTTATAATAGAAGACACCACTACTAGATATTTTTTTAACTATGCCCCTCTGTCATTAGAGGATGCACGACGAGGACTGGATGACAAGGCTCATTACTACAACAACATCACACAAAAGACCATGGAAAATGAACAAAATAATTGGTCATCAAAATGGGACCTTCATTCTAGAGGTTCATTTGGTTTATACTAGGGGTGGCCTTTTTGAGTTCATCAATTCTTTGAGGAATTTTGGAATGAATTGCAGGCCGTAGGGTTGTATAAGGCTGTTTGGGTATCCCAAACCTACATTCATCGAACCATCGCCCTCATTTCTTAGCTTCTGAGTAAATGGACCCCTGATACCAAAAATATTCATCTAGTCCATGAGGAGGTTAGTATTAGCCTTATGGATATTTAGTTGATTTCGGGGGATCCCATCATCAGAGACATGTATGACGAGGTCCTACCCCTTCTTCCACTTAGGAGGATGAGGAGAGGACTCCTTCTATGGATAATTGACTTATTAAAAAATTCAATTCTCTTCCAAATGACATCAAACCTTGCCCAAATAAATGCATCACCTTTTATGATTGGATTATTGACTTTGCTAAGTGAAGTGGTCAAGAGCCCCATGCATTCAGACCCAGGTCCTACCCAACCATGGACACCTGAAGGCGAGCTGGTTCTTACTGGACTGTGTTAGAGGAAGGTTAGCTCCAAAAATGGGGATTGGAACTTGTTCCTAATGTTGAGTATTTTTTTCACTGGTGGCCTTCATAGCCATGTTTATGAGTGGATGAATTCTACTGGTATGTGATTCTAGTCATAGGGTCATAACTACAGCCTTTATCATGGAGGCTCAGAAGGCTACATAAAAATATATCGACATAGCCATTCTGGTATTGGAAAAAATATATTTCTTTTAGGGTTGGATAAGCAAGGGTAAGCTTCCTCATTGGATGGTAGGGTCTTTCCAAATCCTCTTCAGCTAGATAGGATCCCACATAGGGGGTTTCACATTCATCAATCCTCTACTGATTCTAAATGATGCTCTTTTGCCGTATCTTCAGAGTACTTGGGGGGTCATGTCAGTAGGATGGGCTACACAAAATAAGTAGGATGAGTGGAATGAATAGAATAAACATGAATTGATGAATTGAATCAACTATCTTGACTGCTTCACTTATAACCCTTACTCTTCCTCTAATAGTTATTTAGTGGATGTTGAATGAGAGGATTTTTTTAAACGATACTATGTTTTTTCTTTGAGAGAGGGTGTCTTGGTTGCCCGAATTGATGGGGAACTTATCTGTGAGGGATATATGACTTGAAAATATGACCATCAATTTAGTTGTGTCCAAATTCTGGGTCATGCTACCATCAATAGTGCATACTAGAAAAAACATTTCATGATAGTCTGATAGTTGTGTCTAATTTTTACCTGAGAAGATACACAATGAATGATTAAGCTTATTGTTCTTTATGGTTTTGTACACATCCTCACAAAAGTTTATGATGAGGCATGGATTTAATCATGCCTAGATAGCAAGATGGCAGAGAAAGTTCACATTGTCATAACCCATAAAGTATCTGGAGCTAAAGGGAAGTAGAAGAAAACCATTGATAATTCCCGACCAGTGAATTATCCCCAGAAGTATCTTGTTTCGGACCCTCTGAGGAAGGACTTAAAATCTTGGGGTTCGAAATCTCAGGCAGTCAGTGATGCTGCTAAGGGCCAACCACCCATCACCTCTAGTGCTGCCTTTCGTGTGGCTTGGAAGCAGTGGAACTTTCTAAGTGGTATTTAGTCTTTTCATGATAATCCCCCTCACACCTTGTGGCAATTTCTTCAAGAGAGGGAGGTCGCTCTTATAAATCTTGGTTATGTGTCCATGCATGCTGAAATTTCCTATGATGGTGAGACTAAGAAGGTGAATCGTTACCTTTAGGACTTTGAAACCCTGATTCATGTTTGAAAAAATCATTGTAAATACTCTCATCGATTACTTTCCATGACGAGACATGAGGTTTATTATGATGAAGAAGATGATCACTCTTGATAGGGTGACGATAATTGTAAGAACTTTGTCCTTATTATCGAGGTACCAGTTTCTTCTTTTCTTTTTCCTTAAGTTTTTTTGAGAAATCAAGGGAAATGTGGGAAAAATCATAAATTTATGGGTACATGTTGTGTACTTTTTTACACATGCCATGTACTTTGGATTTATGGGATGATAATATAGGGCGTGTAGGCTTGTCGGCAATTAAGGGTGTAAAAACTAACTACACACCGTGTACTTAGTAATACACACTGTGTAATCAGTCGGCATGAGAATAGTAAGGAAGTGGAAAGTATCTTCTAGAGGAGGATAGTACACGCCGTGTACTTAGAAATACACAACGTGTAATCAGTCGGCAGGTGAACAGTGAGGCGGTGGAAAGTAGCCGCTAGAGGAACATTTAAAAAGGATAGTACACGCTGTGTACTTGAGATTACACGTCGTGTAGTTATGTTTTTTTGTAAAAAATAGGAAGAATCCCCCTCATTCGACAGAGGAGGCATAGGGCTCACCAGGAGCAGTGAGAGAGGATGCCGAGACTTGGAGGAGCTCCCGATCGCTCACCAGGACTCCGATTCTTCCACTGTTGATCTCATTTGAACCGCACAGGTAAGGTATTCCTTATTCTTTAATATTTCCATCCAATTATTTCCCTAAGGGAAGTTATTTAGGTTTAAATGGGTAATCGTTTATCTCAGATCTACGTCGTTCTTGGTTGTTTTGGGATGCACCTTTCATGTATATTGATCATAGGAGGTCGAGGTAGGTGGTCTTGTGTTTAATTCCAACTGTCGAGTTGATTTTGTGTACCGTTGTGCCATGAACCCATGTTCGAGGTGTCGTATGGCTGAGACTTTGACTGTTGAGATACCTAGAATTACATAGGTAATCTAATGAATAAGTATAAACTACTGTTTGAGATCGTTTCTTTGATCTAGGGCCACCATGATGGTTCACTTCCCCTGTTTATCCATTTGGCCAAGATACCCATGGGTATGCTATGATTATAGCATGTTTTGAGTTTTCTTGAGAGGAAACATATATAAATTGCTTTCTTATGCTTTGGGCTTGTCCCAGTCACTTTCTTTTTATAACTACCTATACTTTACATACATTTTTATTAATTCAAAATTGAAGCATACTTATTACAACATTTAAGAAAACAATGAAAGGACTGTATAGGTATAGTCTCTTTAGAAACTGGGAAACATAAACAACTGGTTCATAAAGTGTCTACAATGTCTCCCATTTATTTCATCATATCTATAGTCCCTTTTGGCATATCTTACTTAATAAGCTTCTTCCTGACCTGGGGAAATAAAAGATACAAAAGGGTGATCTCAAATTCTCAGTAAGGGTAAACAAAAGAAATATCAATCACATCATATTCACAAGAACATAACATTTTGGAAATCTTAACCTGCAAAAGAGAGCATAATTTCATAACATGGGATAAATCATAGTAGTGAAATGAAATCCCAATAATCATAACTTAAAACATGAAACATTGTGGCATACACACATAATCATAGATAATCATTTCTTATTAGTCAAGACTCAGTGCCAAGACTATCTTAGTGGACAAAGTCCATTTCTGAACTGAGTTCACTCCTCGTTTCAGTCCTGTTTCACTGAACCGGTTTAACCTGCCGTTCCAGCCATGTCTATCTCATGAGATATAAAATCTTTACCCAATTCATTGGAGGGATATATATGTCCCAACCATCTCATAATGATACCATTCTTATGTGTGCCACAAAATCATAAACCATACATCATAGCATAACCCATGTAATAAAAATGGGAATCTTAAACAACATGACATCATAAAACAATTCATATAAGATAAAGGAATTCATAAAAATAATTCCATCACAACATAATGAAATCAATGTAATAATAGGGATATAAATAGAACCCTATATTATCTTAGATGGAAAATAATTTTGAAAAAAACACTTGAACTCCATTCTTGAGGAAAATATCCTTTCTACTTCAAAAACATTTTCCTTTCTTAACATTTCATACAATTTTAAACTAAAATAAGTTGATTAAAAATAAACTTGAAAACTTGTAAAGGAAGCCTCTTGGAAATAATGTTTTAAAAATACATTCATTCCTTATAAGTTAAAAAAACATTCTTCTCGTACTTTTGTCGGAATGGTCAAAAAGTACCTCGTACGAAAAACGAAAAAGATTCCTTTCATATCTTTTACTAAAAACTCACCGAAGGGTAAAATTGGATTTAAAAAATTGTAGGTGGATGGAACAATATTACATATTGAGGAAACATGGATGTGGATGATAAAATACACCCCAGTAAATTCTGTAGTATAAACAATCTCAGATAAAAATTGAGATTACGAGATTTTCCCTTACCTTAGGTCCCATTTGCTTCGTAAGTGTCTAAACCTCCTATATAATGATTTAAATAATGTTATTGACTTATTCCAGAATCATAATTATTTTTATGATATCATATATGGTCATATTCTTAGCTTCTTATTAGTAATATTTCATTACTACTTGTTATTCATGTGTTTATTACTTTTTGTTCTTATGCGTGTTTGTCGAATAAATTCTTATTCTTCTCTTTAGGTTATAGATACCTAATTTCCAGAATGGTATTAGTGTCATATATATCATATTAATTCATTCAATTCATTTATATAATCATTGTGCAATGAAGATCATGTAGAACGAATCGCATCACATCGTGGAGACGGTATTCCGTACGTACGCACGAGCGATGATATCATTCCCATGACCGTGGAATTATATTGGAGTGTATGTATACTATTTCAGAATAAATACCACTTTACAATAATCATATATATTCATTACTTTGACCCTTATACCCATCCATGTATGGTGGTGGTGGCAAATAGATTACACCACGGCGTGGAGACGGTATTCCGTTCGTACGCACGCGCGATGATTTCGTTTTTCGTAGGATGGATAAGAGGTGAAATAGGGTTGTTTCATATTTATAATAACATATCAGTATATGAGTAATACTTATGTTATTACCTCATAATGAAACAACTAAAGAAGAGGTAGTAGAAGAAGAATGGAACTTGAAGAAAACGGTAGAAGGTATTTCCTCTTTCTTGAAGTGCCTCCTTTAAACTTTCTCTTAAGGCACTAGAGTTGGTCTTTTGATAAGACCAGTACCTCTAGTAGGTTTCTAAGGAAGTGGGGAAGTGAAATGGTCAGGGGTTGGCCGAGCTTGAAGGCTCAAATTTGTGCGAGGAAGAGAGGGAGGAGGTGCCCTTTTATAAGGGAGGAGAGGGGCACCTTTGGAAATATAAGAAATATTAGTTTATATTAAATCCCAACCCCACTTAAAAACTTCCCAAATGACTCATATCCAAATATTAGACTATATAGGGTTGTAGTATCATCAAACAATAAAATTTAGACATGTTAGGAATTTATTTTAAACATTATCAACTTGATTTATCCTTATTTATCAATTTAATTTTATTTGTGGTAATAATATTCTAAATTTTAAATTATTATAAATAATTACATATGTGTTTTGAATTTTACATAATTTGACACTTTATGAAATTGTCGACCATATAGATTTTAATTTATAATTTGTAAATATTTTTGTGATTTTAAAAAAAAATTATAATATGTTATTTTTATAAAATAACAATAGTGTCAATTTTGACACTATTCATTTATTTGAATTTAAATAAAATATATACAGAAGATATGTTAGAACTAAAAGCTTTAATAGATTCATAAAATGTCATATGTATCTAGAAAATTATTTTAGCACATTAAATATTTCATATAATATTTATTTTAATATTTTTATAACAATTTATTTGATATTTTAATTAATAAAATAATTTCAACATCACTATTGTGTCATAATTAATAATACTTATTTAATCCCTAAAAATTATAAATAAATACCTATGATGTAGATAATTTTATTAGATTTCTGGAGACTATTCATGTTCTAAGTTTCATTAAGTTTATCACCAAATTAAAATTATTATACTTATAAGATTTAAGAAAGTGACATGTTGTCACATTCTTTGGTTTTAATAATAATTACATTATTTTCATAGAAAAAAGTCCATTAAATGAATCTAATCCGACCCTTAGGTGATATGGGTCTACTTTTAGTCATCCAATAGGATTTGGGTAGGTGTTAGGGTAATTTTATAATCTTATATTCACCCTTAATTACCCGATTTAACTTTAACTATGGTAAATAAAATTTACCGTAGTTACTATTCATAATGCCCAAAAATAAAAAGTAGCCTATTAACATAATTTGGACCCAATGATTCTGAATATGGAAATACATTTTTCAAAATTCAAAACATATAAGTTGCAGTAATTAATTTAAAATAAATCCCATTGTTAAGAAAATGGGTTTTAGAAGTTAAAACATTGCCAAAGATTGAAATGTTTTTACCTATGAATTCAATGTGAAATTAATGCTAATGAAATAAATTATATTAAATGGTAAAAATATATTCTATTTATACTTTAAAACCATTCAATATTATAATTTATCCTTATAAATTATCTCAATGAAAAAAGTTGTTTTTAATTAAAAATTAGCGTATTTTTACTATTCATCAAAATATGAAAGTTATCAGAAAAATATCAAAAATTTATCCAAAGTAAATTTTATACCCTGATTCAAAAGAAGAATTTTATTTTGTCAAATTGAACTTATAAACATGTCAAAAACTAGATTTAATGTGGGTGCGCCATCAAAAGGCGGCAAAACTGTATTTTTTGAAAAGTATTTCTTTTATCCAAAAAAACTGATTTTGCTTTTATACCTCATTCTAGAAAATGTATAAGTTGAATTAAAATGTTATAAAATTAAAAATTCAGTTAGTAATATTCATAATGGCTAGTTTTAATATTATTTTAATAGTATATCGTTGTTTAGTGAAACTCGGTATTGCGTACGACGCAAGCTATCGAGGAAGGCTGCGGTTGCGTGTAAAGCAAGCCAAGCTAGTGTTGTGTGTAGTGAAAGATTCCTTTGATGATTTATATAACATAAAAACAAAAAATTTCTCATAAAAGTCTCGGGTGTTACATTATACCCCCCTTAAAATGAATTTCTCCCTCGAAATTCGTCACATTGTAACAAACAGATGAGGATACCTCTCCCTCATCATATCCTCAAGATCCCATGTAGCTTCTTCTAATTGGTGGTTCCTCTATAAAACTTTCACCAAGAGAGTGGTCTTGTTTCGTAGGACTTCTTCGCTATGATCCAGAATCTCTATCGGCTATTCTTCATAAGAAAGATCTTGCTCCAACAGTACAACTTCTGAGCTGAGTACATGTGAAGGATCAGGTATGTACTTTCTCAGGAGAGATACATGGAACACATCGTGTACTTGAGAGAGATTCGGTGGAAGTTCCAATCGGTAAGCTACCTTCCCAAAACGATCTAGTATTTCGAAAGGACCGATATATCTAGGGCTCAACTTCCCCTTCTTTCCAAATCTCATGACCCTCTTCCAGGGAGATATTCGTAAGAACACTTTATCACCCACTTCAAACTCTAGGTCTTTTCTTCGGTTGTCAGCATAACTTTTCTATCGACTCCGAGCTGATCTTATGTGTTGTTGAATAGATCGGACCTTTTCTGCCATTTCATCAACGAGATCAGGTCCAAATAGCTTTCTTTCCCCAACTTCATCCCAACAAGTTGGAGTCCTGCATTTCTTTCCATAGAGAGCTTCATAAGGAGCCATTTGAATACTGGAGTGAAAGCTATTATTATAAGAAAATTCCACCAAAGGTAGGTGTTGATCCCAACCACCTTTGAAATCCATAGAGCAAGCTCTCAACAAATCTTCTAGAGTTTGAATTGTTCTCTCAGACTGACCGTCTGTCTGAGGATGATAAGTAGTGCTGAAACTCAACTCTGTATCCAGAGTATGCTGAAGACTTTTCCAGAACTTATAGGTAAATCTCAGATCCCGATCAGATATAATAAAAAGTGGTACTCCATGCAATCTTACCACTTCCTTTACATATATCCTGGCAAGCTGATCCAGAGAGAAATACTATCTAATAGCGATGAAGTGTGCAGACTTTGTAAGACGATAAACTATGACCTAGATAGCATTATTGACTTTGGATGTTTTAGGAAGTACTGTGACAAAGTCCATAGTGATGTTTTTCCATTTCCATTCGGGTATGGGTAATGGTTGTAACATCCCCTTAGACTTCTGTCTCTTAGCTTTAACTTGTTGACAAACCAAGCATCTAGAGACATATTCAGTAACATCTCTTTTCATTCCATCCCACCAGAAGTAATCTTTCAGGTCCCTATACATCTTCGTGCTTCCAGGACGAATAGAGAATGAAGAACTATGAGCCTCATCCAGCAGCTCCTTCTTTAATTCGGGGATGGGAGGAACACAAACCCGATTCCTGAACTTTATTATCCCATCACAATCAAGGTTGAATTCATGAACATTTCTCACCTTATTTTGTAACTCTACATCTTCTTTATGTGCCTCTTTAATCTTCACATGTATAGATGGATGAACATTCATTTGAGAAAGATACGATTTTCCCCCTTCCATTATAATTCCATGATCTATCCTTTGTAAATCCATAAATATTGGATCTTTTGTGATCCTCATCATGGATAAACTGGTATGGTCTTGTCAACTTAATGCATCTTCCACCTTGTTTGCTTTCCCAGGGTGGTAATGAATTGAGCAGTCGTAATCCTTAATCAGCTCCAACCATCTTCTTTGATGCATATTCAGCTCCTTTTGTGCGAAAATATACTTTAAACTTTTATGATCAGTATAAATATCACACCTTTCACCATAAAGGTAATGCCTCCAAATCTTTAATGCAAAGATTACCGCAGCTAACTCCATATCATGAGTTGGGTAATTTTGCTCATGGATTTTCAACTATCGTGAGGCATAAGCTATCACCATATCATTTTGCATGAGAACACATCCCAATACCTTCTTGGATGCATCACTATAGATCACAAACCTTTCTCCACTACAAGTAAGTGTGAGTACAGGTGCACTGGATAACCTTCTTTTCAACTCCTTGAAATTCTCTTCACATTCGTCCATCCACACGAACTTAACTCCTTTTCGAGTCAACCTGGTGAGTGGATTAGAAAATCGTAAAAAATCTTTCACAAAATGTTGATAATATCCATCCAAACCAAGAAAACATCAGATCTTAGTTACTGTTGTTGGTCTCAACCATCTTTCGATAACCTCTGTTTTTACTGGATCCACAGATATCCCCTATTTTGAGATTATGTGACCCAAAAATGTAACTTTTTGAATCCAAAATTCACACTTGGTAAATTTGTCATAAAGCTTCTCCTTTCTCAGGGTCTTCAATATAATTCTCAAGTGATCTTTATGTTCTTCTTTGATCTTTGAATAAACAAGAATATCGTCTATAAAGACTACCAAAAATTGATCAAGGTAGTCTCTAAAGACTCTATTCATCAGATCCATGAAGATAGCGGGGGAATTAGTAAGACCAAATGGCATCACTATAAATTCATAGTGTCCATACCTTGTACAGAAATCCGTCTTTGGTATATCCTCCCTTTTGAACCTTAATTGATGATACCCTGAACGAAGATCAATCTTGGAAAAGTATTGATCTCCGTGTAGTTGGTCAAATATGTCATCAATGTGTGGGAGAGGATATTTGTTCTTGATAGTGATCTTGTTAAGTTCTCGATAATCAATAAAGAGTCTCATTGATCCATCTTTCTTCTTAACAAACAGAAAAGGTGCTCCCCAAGGTGACGCACTAGGGTGTATGAATCCCTTATCAAGATTATCTTGGAGTTACTTCTTCAATTCCTGCAACTCAATTGGGGCCATTCTATAATGTGTCTTTGAAATAGGCAAAGCACCCAGTATGAGTTCTATTGAAAACTCAACTTCACGATTTGGTGGAAGACCCAACAATTCCTCCGGAAAGACATCATCAAACTCTCGTACAATGGGAATATTCTTAATTGTGAGTTTCTCACCAAACATTTGAGATAAATAACCTTCATTAAGTGGAATCAAGACCCATAAGATGGAAGAAATTTCCACTAGAAGGTTATGTTCATCCTTGCATCGATAGATGATCATAGATTGATCTGGAATATGAAATACGACATCCCTTATTTGGAAATTGATATGAGCTCCATATAAAGAAATACAATCCATGCCAAGAATCACATCAAATTCCACTATAGGAAGGACCACAAGATTTTCAGGAAGCAATTTCCCACAAACTTCAATTGGGGAAGAATTATAAACTTTTGATGCGACTGTTGTGTCATTAGGTGTTGTCACAGCTAACTCAACATCTAATTGTTGAGGTAATACGGTGATACCCTTAGAAAAATATTCAGAAATAAAAGAGTGGGTGGATCCAGAATCAAATAAAACATTTTCTACTTTAGAGTGGATGGTAAGTGTACCTTTCACCACATCGTTATCATACTCCACATCTCTGATAGAAATTTCATGTGACTTTACTTTTTCTTTAGCCTTAAGATTTTGTTGATGTTGATCATCATCAACAACCCTTGGATTAGGGAATTTATTGGCATAATGCCCCATCTCCTTGCAATTGAAACATTGAAGTGTAGTAGGTTCATTCTGTGTGTCCCTTCCTTTGTTTTCATCATTAGACATCTTCTTCCCAACATTGCAGCATTCAAATGCCCAATGACCTTCCTTTCCACATTTGAAACATTTACTTGTCCCTTTAAGACAACTCCCTCCATGTTTCTTTCCACACTTTGAGCATAAGGGAAAGATCATCTTTTTTTTAGTGTGCTCTTTAGATTTTACTTTGAATTCCATTTTCCTATTCTTATCAAACCCATATGACTGATGGGTTACTCCAATCTCCATCTCGACTTTGAGATCACATCGAACGATTTCCTCGTAGCTATTGAAGTCCCTTATGGCTAACGCCCTTCAAAGACTTGGTTTTAAGCCACTAAAGAATCGATCAATCTGACTCTTTGTTTGGATAATAATACCAGAAGCGTACCTTGCAAGTCTTGTAAAATTTTCTTCATAGGTACCAACAGATTCATCATCCTTTTTCTTCAGTTCAAGAAACTCTTTCTCCATCTTTGTTCGGAGAATACGAGGGAAGTACTTATTGAAAAATAAGTTCTTGAACTCGTCCCATTCCATGGACTCAATTTTATCCCTTTGCCTCATATTCTTAATAAGATTCCACCATTGATCAGCATCTCCTTCCAAACGATACACTGCTAGGATGACTTTATCATGTTCAGAACATTGAAGAATTGAAAATATCTTTTCAATAGTACTAATCCATTGTTCAGCAACTAATGGATCAGTAGACCCACTGAAAGAAGGTGGACGCTGCCTCATGAAGGATTCAATAGAATGTTGCTCCTTCATTTGCTCATTTGGAAGTCCTGCATGATTCATAGCTTGAGAAAGTTTTGTGAGCATGGCTACAAGATTTTTCATTCCAGCTCCCATAACATTTGGTTGCTCAGGGGGACAATCATTGCATTGCCTGTCGCATTCCGCATTAACACGGTTCCTTCGGGTTCCAGCCATTGACTAAAACCAAGAAGAATAGTGTGAGCAACACTAATTATAATTGGAAAACCACATAATCAAGAATAAAATTTCACACATAAGGTCTTATTGTAAGTTATTCGTGGTCATTTCTAAAACACTAAGATTGTGTTCTATGCTTAGACTTTTCCTTAGGGTTCTTACTAAGGCTTTCACATCCTAGTTTCTAAATGTTGACTATACATTTCCTCTGATACCAACTATAATGACCCATACTTTACATACATTGTTATTACTTCCAAATTGAAGCATACTTATTACAACATGTAATAAAACCATGAAAGGACCATATAGGTATAGTGTCTTTAGAAACTGGGAAACATAAACAACTGGTTCATAAAGCATCTACACTGTCTCCCATATATTTCATCATATCTATAGTCCCTTTTGGAATATCTTACATAATAAGCTTATTCCTGACTTGGGGAAAGAAAACATACAAAAGGGTGAGCTCAAATGCTTAGTAATGGTAAACAAAAGAAATATCAATCACATCATATTCATAAGAACATAACATTTTGGAAATCTTAACCTGCAAAAGAGGGCATAATTTCATAACATGAGATAAATCATAGTAGTGAAATGAAATCCCAATAATCATAACTTAAAACATGAAACTTTGTGGCATACACACATAATCATAGAGAATCATTTCTTATTAGTCAAGACTCATTTCCAATACTATCTTAGTGGACAAAGTCCATTTCTGAACCGAGTTCACTCCTCGTTTCAGTCCTGTTTCACTGAACCAGTTTAACTAGCCATTCCAGCCATGTCTATCTCATGAGATATAAAATCTTTACCCAATGAAATGGAGGGAGATATAGGTCCCACCCATCTCATAATGATACAACTCTTATGTGTGCCACAAAATCATAAACCGTACATCATAGCATAACCCATGTAATAAAAATGGGAATCTTAAACAACATGACATCATAAAACAATTCATATAAGATAAAGGAATTCATAAAAATAATTCCATCACAACATAATCAAATCAATGTAATAATATGGATAGAAACAGAACCCTATATCATCTTAGATGTAAAATAATTTTGAAAAAAAACACTTGAACTCCATTCTTGAGGAAAATATCCTTTCTACTTCAAAAACATTTTCCTTTCTTAACATGTCATACAATTTTAAACTAAAAGAAGTTGATTAAAAATAAACTTGAAAACTTTTAAATTAAGCTTCTTGGAAATAATGTTTTAAAAATCAATTCATGCCGTATAAGTTAAAAACACATTCTTCTCGTACTTTTGTCGGAAAAGTCAAAAAGTACCTCATATGAAAAACGACAAAAGATTCCTTTCATATCTTTTACTAAAAACTCACAGAAGGGTAAAATTGGATTTAAACAATTGTAGGTGGATGGCACAATATTACATATTTAGGAAACATGGATGTGGATGATAAAATACACCCCAGTAAATTCTGAAGTATAAACAATCTCGGATAAAAATTGAGATTGAGAGATTTTCCCTTACCATAGGTCCGATTTGCTTCGTCAGTGTCCAAACCTCCTGTATAATGATTTAAATAATGTTATTGACTTATTACAGAATCATAATTATTGTTATGATATCATATATGGTCATATTCTTAGCTTCTTATTAGTAATATTTCATTACTACTTGTTATTCGGGTGTTTATTACTTTTTGTTCTTATGCGTGTTTGTCGAATAAATTCTTATTATTCTCTTTAGGTTATAGATACCTCATTTCTAGAATGGTATTAGTGTAATATATATCATATTCATTCATTCAATTCATTTATATAATCATTATGCAATGAAGATCATGTAGAACGAATCGCATCACATCGTGGAGATGGTATTCCGTACGTACGCACGAGCGATGATATCGTTCCCATGATCGTGGAATTGTATTGGAGTGTATGTATACTATTTCACAATCAATACCACTTTACAATAATCATATATATTTATTAATTTTACGCTTATACCCATCCAAGTAAGGTGGTGGTGGAAAATAGATTACACCACGGCGTGGAGACGGTATTCTGTACGTACGCACGCGCGATGATTTCGTTTTCCGTAGGATGGATAAGAGGTGAAATAGGGTTGTTTCATATTTATAATAACAAATAAGTATATTATTGATACTGATGTTATTAACTCATAATGAAACAACTAAAGAAGAGCGAGTAGAAGAAGAATGGAACTTGAAGAAAACGGTAGAAGGTATTACCTCTTTCTCGAAGTGCCTACTTTAAACTTTCTCTTAAGGCACTACAATTGGTCTTTTGATAATACCAGTACCTCTAGTAGGTTTCTAAGGAAGTGGGGAAGTGAAATGGGCAGTATTTGGCCGAGATTGAAGGCTCAAATTGGTGTGAGGAAGAGAGGGAGGAGGTGCCCTTTTATAAGGGAGGAGAGGTGCACCTTTGGAAATATAAGAAATATTAGTTTATATTAAATCCCAACCCCACTTAAAAACTTCCAAAATGACTCATATCCGAATATTAGATGAGATAGGGTTGTAATATCATCAACCAATAAAATTTAGACATGTTAGGAATTTATTTTAAACATTATCAACTTGATTTATCCTTATTTATCAATTTAATTTTATTTGTGGTAATAATATTCTAAATTTTAAATTATTATAAATAACTACATATGTGTTGTGAATTTTCCATAATTTGACACATTATTACATTGTATACCATATAAATTTTAATTTCTAATTTTTAAATATTTTTGTAATTTTTAAACAATTTTATAATATGTTATTTTTATAAAATAACAATAGTGTCAATTTTGACACTATTCATTTATTTGAATTTAAATAAAATATATACAGAAGATATGTTCAAACTAAAAGCTCAAATAGATTCATAAAATGTCATATGTATCTAAAAAATTAGTGTAGCACATTAAATAGTTCATATAATATTTATTTTAATATTTTTAATACAATTTATTTGATATTTTAATTAATAAAATAATTTCAACATCACTATTGTGTCATAATTAATGATAATTATTTAATCCCTAAAAATTCTAAAAAAATTCTTATGATGTAGATAATTGTATTATCTTTCTGGAGACTATTCATGTTCGAAGTTTCATTAAGTTTATCACCAAATTTAAATTATTATACTTATAAAATTTAAGAAAGTGACATGTTGTCACATTCTTTGGTTTTAATAATAATTAAATTATTTTCATGGAAAAAAGTCCATTAAATGAATATAATCCGACCCTTAGGTGATATGGGTCGACCTTTATTCATCCAATAGGATTTTGGCAGGTGTTAGGGTAATTTTATAATCTTATATTTACCCTTAATTACCCGATTTACCTTTAACTATGGTAAATAAAATTTACCGTAGTTACTATTCATAATGCCCAAAAATAAAAAGTAGCCTATTAACATAATTTATACCCACTGATTCTGAATATGGAAATCCATTTTTCAAAATTGAAAACATATAAGTTGCAGTAATTAATTTAAAATAAATCCCATTGTTAAGAAAACGAGTTTTAGAGGTTAAAAGATTGCCAAAGATTGAAATGTTTTTACCTATGGATTCAATGTGAAATTAATGCTAATGACATACATTTTATTAAATGGTAAAAATATATTCTATTTATACTTTAAAACCATTAAATATTATAATTTATTTATATAAATTATCTCAATGAAAAAAGTTGTTTTTAATTAAAAATTAGCGTATTTTTACTATTCATCAAAATATGAAAGTTATCAGAAAAATATAAAAAATTTATCCAAAGTAAATTTTTATTCCTTGATTCAAAATAAGAATTTTATTTTGTAAAATTGAACTTATAAATGTGTCAATAACTAGATTTAATGTGGATGCGCCATCAAAAGGCGGCAAAACTGTATTTTTTGAAAAATATTTCTTTTATAAAAAAAATGATTTTGCTTTTATACCTCATTCTAGAAAATGTATAAGTTGAATTAAAATGTTATAAAATTAAAAATTCAGTTAGTACTATTCATAACGGCTAGTTTTAATAATATTTTAATAACATATCGTTGTTTATTGAAACTCGGTATTGCGTACGACGCAAGCTATCGAGGAAGGCTGTGGTTGCGTGTAAAGCAAGCCAGGCTAGTGTTGTGTGTAGTGAAAGATTCCTTTGATGATTTATATAACATAAAAACAAAATATTTCTCATAAAAGTCTTGGGTTTTAGACTTTTACTATGGAATGCCTGAGGAAAGTTTTTTGTTTAGCTGAAGTGAAATATTTTTTTTACCTGAGGGAAACATTTCATATGCCTGTGGGTAGTAGATTCTATGCCTAAGGGTGATATCTTGTATACCTGAGGGTAATATTCGTTATACCTTAGGGCAGTCACCTGAGGGTTTTATTTTTGCTTTCCTGGGGGTAAGGGTTTGCATGTATGGGGATAATGTTTACTTTGAATATTCACTGTGGTGATTTCTTATGTTGTACCTACCAAGCTAAAGCACATGCTTGGTATTATTATTTTCTTTTACTTGTTAGATATCCCGTTGTGGTTTCTGCTATGGCACTGGTATAAATGATTTTCGGCCGAGGCCAAGTATCGGAAAACTTAGAATTCAATTATATTGAATTGTTAAATAATTATTAAAATGACAATGTAACAGGTAGGAATGGTTACTTCTGAGTACTTCCAAGTTTACTGCAATTCATTATTGCACACTGCTGTTGTACATTTTCACTCACAGTTGGGCATGGGCTTTTGGTGGTTGCCTACAGGTATTTATTTCTCACACCCTATTTGGGTCATGTCTTGGGCCCAAAAAAATTATATTGTTGCAGGTGTCGATAAGGGAAAGGGTCCCTACACAGGAACATAATTGTTATAGAGGAGTAGGAGAGCATGGTACTGAGATTAGGCTAGCGATGCTGCTGCATTCCTGTTGTACTGCTTTGGTTTTGTTTTGATATATTTTGAACCTTGTGCTGTATTGTATCAGATTGTAGTGTATCCTCTTTTTGATGCTTTCTTAGAATTTGAGACATGTTGCATCATCATATATATGACTGTTGGTTATATTTTACTTCAGTTCTGTTGTCCATTTCAGGTCTATATTGTTTACTGATTCCGCTTTTGTATTTTTATATTTTTGTTCCACTCCGCTACACTTTAAAAAATTAGGGCATAGTTTCCCCACTACCAGTCCTAGGCCCTCGCTGCTAGTCGACAGCCTCTGGCGTTTGGGTAAATGCGCTTGAGTTCATGTGACCAACTGAGTTCGGGGCACCCGTTGTGTGGCACCCGAATCCGGGACGTTACAAAGTGGCAACTGAGGATTTTTTTCTCTGGGTTATTTTCTTATTTGGAAACAACAGAAAGAGATAGATTGTTAAGGGTTTCGATAATAAACTTTGCCTGTGAGTAGCTACCCCGTATACTGTTAAAGGCCGGATTACCTCAAATTAAATTGTGATTTTTTGTTATGATTATTACAATTGATTAGATTTCACCATTGGGTGATGCACTTGTGGTGTGCTGTTTACATTTTTTTACTTGGGTTATATTTAGTCGCAACCCGATGAGATGAGGGTATGCCATATCATGCATCATTTAGGAACACTTTAGAATCACATGTCATGTATAGTTTCCATGTCTTGTAGGTGCATTAGAAATTGCATGTTGTTGTGATAGATGTTGTGCTAGAAAATGCATGTTGTTGTCATAGGTACCTTGATAGGTACACCTACTGTTGATAGGGTATTGGTACATGTTACAGTTGGGTTTATGGATGCTAAACTTTGGTTCTTGAGGAGTATGGGCCCTCATGGACCGGAATTTGGTGGATCATTGCCCTGATTTTCTTGTTATAACATGTATAAAATGCCAAGATTTTATTCGCGGGGAGTATGGCCCCTCACAGATCGAAATTTGGAACTTTGGTGTTCGTTTCAGTGTTTTTATGGGCTCCAGAGTAGTTTCTAAGGCTTACTGTTTGAAAAAACCCAGAATACGTGATGTTTAGTTTTGAATACACGCCCTGTGTTCAACTATTCGGGAAGAAACTGTTTTTCTTAAGTACATGTCGTGTACCTTATGTACACGCTGTGTCGTCTCTAACCGCACCATAGGCCATGTGGACAGAGACATAGGATAAGGAAGTTCTTTGAGGAACATGCCATGTACCAGTTTTACACGCTATGTCGGGTTGACCCTGTTTCTACTGTGTGATTAACAAAACGGATGGAGAAATCTTAGCTTATACACGCCGTTTCAATTATAAACATTTCGTGTATTGTAATCTTGGGATTCTGCGGTGTAGCTAACAACACATGTCAGTGTTATCTTTTTAGGTACATGTCGTATCCTTCTGGAACACGCTGTGTAGTTTGAGCCGGGTATTCAGCCGTGTCAAGAACAACACGGTTCGGTGAAGCTCGTCTAGTACACGCCGTGTACCTATGGTACATGCCATGTAGTCTTGAAAAGTGAGAGACCGTGTGGACTTGGCCATGTGGTTGGGGAAACAAGGTGGTGTACATGCCATGTGTGGGTGTAACGCACTGTGTACCTAGGGTTGAGACACGCCCATGCCAGCATCTGAACACGACCATGTAAGGGCTTAAGGGTACACGCCATGTAGACCTTATACACGTCATGTAGTCTCTTTTTTCCAGTTCTTGTGGTTTTTTCCCTTTTCATTGGAACTCTTAACCAGACAAAATAAACCTCGACAGAAAATTAAAATAATGTGTGTGTTTGACCTTGTAGAGTTATGCCGCCAAGACGACCACGAGTTATTCTACAAGATAGTGGTGACAATTATACTCTAGAGATGGTTGTCCATGGGCTACCGATGGATCCTCCAACAGTGTCAGATGCGGCGCTAGCCGTTATGACGGACGTAGGCACGGATGTGCGGTTCCATGAAGACTTCATGCGGTTCATGCAAACCTTCCAGGGAGCACTGTCGATTGCCACATCTATGGCAGAGATGACATGTATATTCCATTAGCATCATACGCCTATGTTTTTAAGGGATGACAGACCACAAGCTACGGAGTCATGGCTAGATTCTATGCAGACGATCTTCAAGCATTTGGAGATGCCTCCTAGGAGGAGGGTCAGGCTCGCTACTTACATGATGCATGATTCTTCCAAGAGATGGTGGGATGTTACCATCCAGACTGAGTATCACTGAGACATGGCGTGGAAAGATATTCAGGCAGTCTTCTATGAATTTTTCTTTCCAGAGACGCTAAGGGAAGGTTGAGCTCGAGAGTTTAGGAATCTGCAGTAGGGCGCCATGTCAGTGATGAACTATTCTGCCCGCTTCACTGAGCTACAATGTTTTTCACCTATTCCAGTGGGTGATGAGATGTTGAGGGCTAGACACTTTGAGGATGGTATTCGATATGACATCTGAGTGCTGGTGAATGTTTTCAGGTTGCCTATAGTTCATACTATTGTAAACCAGACGTTGATTACTGAGCGAAACCTATAGGCTTCTAGTGGTGCGGACCAAGGCGGTTTGGCACCGGTCTCTAGTACTATTTCTCCTGGCAAGAGGAAGAGGTAGATGGAATTCTCTCATAGTGGAAGTACTAGCCAGAATAATTCTTCAGGTGGATAGGTAATGTTCTAACAGTGTGGTAAAGAGGGGAACAAGAGACCTCAGTGTCCACGTGACATAGTGGAGTGCCGAGCTTGCGGTAGGATGGGTCATCTTCAGCGTTTTTTCAGGGTGTTTCCATAAGTGACTAGTGAAAGGGGTTTTGTGCAGACTCTGCGTGCAGGAGCAGGGCCAACAGCTTCTTACTAGTCAGGGAATTGGAATACATCAGGACGTTTAGGCTGATGTGGTGGTTGTGGCCATCGTATCCAGACATCAGGATCTCATAGATAAAATGGCGGGTCAACTCAGGGTAGCCAAGCTGTGTCGTAAGGCCACGACACTAGGCAAACATATGCAGTGCAACAGACCCAACATAATTAGGATCCTAGACCTTCCACTGTCAGAGGTACTATTCTAGTTGCTTCTATTTTATCTTATGTACTTTTCGATACTGGTGCTACACATAGTTTTATATCTATTCCCATTGTGGAGAGCCTTGGACTCTTTGTTTATTCTTCTTATGATATCATGATGCTAGACACTCCATTGGTAATTAGAACAGCAAGTGTGCATTGGTGTAAGGAGTGCCCCTAGTGGTTGGTGGGTGTCACTTTCTGTGGAACCTCTATGTCTTAGAGGTGACAACCTATGATTTCATTCTCAATATGGAATGGTTAGTATCCTTTTGAGACTTTGTATATTTCTATTTTCGCAGGGTGAGTTTCATGTCACAAGAGGGTGTAGAGTTTCTATACAAGGGAGAATGGGATGTCCAGGCGAGATGAGCTGGACCCAAGCATCATGGGTGAGGTGGAGTGACAACACAGATTGCAATTTTATATCTAGATGAACAGGGAAATTGTTAGAATGATTTCCCTCTAGGGTTTAATTGTTTCAGGGACGTCTTCCAGGATGACTTTTCAGGTCTACCTCTAGATTGAGAGGTGGATTTCTCAATTGAGCTTGTGCCAGGAGCAGCACCAATGCCTATTCCTCCTTATAGGATGACTACACCCGAATTGAAGGAGCTCAAGAGGAAGTTAGAGGAGTTAAAAGCCAAGGTTTTCATCTAACCCAGCATTTCTCCCTAGGGTTTGCCTGTCCTTTTTTCTAAGAAGGTGGATGGTACTCTCAGACTCTATGTGAATTATCAGAAACTGAACCAGTTGATGGTTAAGAATTGATATAACTTATTGAGGATTGATTATATTTTTGATTAACTTCAAGGAGCACGAGTGTTCTCAAAGATTGGATTAAGATCTAGATATCATCAGTTGCACGTTAGACCATTAGAAATACCGCTTACAGCCTTTCGGAGCAGATATGGTCTATACGAGTACTTGGTCATGCTGTTCAGACTCAAAAATGCGCCAATAGTTTTCATGGCTCTAATGAATCGTGTGTTTCACCCATATCTGGATTCTTTTGTGGTAGTATTCATGGATGATATCTTGGTGTACTCTCACACTCTACACGACCATGCCACACATCTTGAGATCATTTTGAGTACACTAAGAGAGCATCAATTATATGCTAAGCTCGCAAAGTGCCACTTTTGGATGGACCAGATTCACTTCCTGGGTCATATTATCTCAGAGGCAGGAGTTGCGGTAAACCCAGAGAAACTGAGAGCAGTAGTTTCCTGGGAGCATCCTAAGAATGTGTTTGAAATACAGAGTTTCTTGGGGCTGGTGGGTTACTACATGCACTTTATATAGGACTTCTTCCACTTAGCAGTGTCGTTGACAGGTTTGACTAAGAAGGGTATAGAGTTCGTTTGGTCAGAAGCTTACGAGACATCCTTTCAGAAGATGAAGGTAAGGTTGACATCAACACCAGTCCTGATACTTCCAGGGCAAGGGAAGATCTATACAGTTTACTGTGATGCATCAGGTATTGGGCTGGGAGTAGTGTTGATGCAGGGAGATTGAGTAGTTGCGTATAGGTCTCGGAAGTTGAGGCCACATGAGAGGAATTACCCAACGCATGATCTCTAGTTGGCTATAGTTGTTCATGCTTTACGCTGTTGGAGACATTATCTCTTGGGAGAACATTTTATGGTGTTTACGTACCAAAAAAGTCTTAAATAAATCTTTACCCAGCGTGAAAAGAATTTGAGACAGCGAAGCTGGGTTGAATACCTTCAGTCCTTCGACTTTGAGCTTGCATATACACCTAGTAATGGTAATGTAGTAGTTGATGCACTGAGTAGTAGGAATCAGATACAAGAATTTTAGGAGGCCAGTGGTGAGTGTCAGCTTATGGCTTTGTTCTCTGAGGTTCATTTGGAGGTGCACGATAGTCAGGGGTGAAGATATCTTTAATCCTTAGCTGTGACTTCTACCCTTATGCATAGAGTGAGGATGAGACAACTATCATATTCAGAAGGCCTAGTTCTATGGGAGTTGGTGGCAAGTGAGGAACCTCCTCCTGGTTGGACAATAGGCGATGAAGAGGTACTGCGTATCCATGGACGAGTGTGGGTTCTAAGGGATATACATTAAGATTTGATGCGGGAATTTCATGCTTCATCTTGGGCAGTGCATCCTGGAGTTTCCAAAATGTACTGTGACTTGAGACGTCAGTATTGGTGGTCGAGTATGAAAAGAGAGGTAGCTAGTTTTGTTACAAGATGTTCCACCTATCAGCAGGTGAAGGCAGAGCATCAGAGGCCAACCGGACAGTTAAAACAATTACCCATTGCAGAGTGTAAATGGGACTATGTCGTGATGGAATTTGTGACCAGGTTGCCGAGGTCACCTTGAGGCAATGATGTCGTATGGGTTGTTTTGGACAGACTTATAAAGTTATCTCACTTTTTTCCGATCAAGGTGACCTTTGGTGTTGATGAGCTCATGAATTTGTATATCTGAGAGGTTGTACGTCTTCATGGGGGCCCTCATTCTATCATTTCAGATAGGGACACCCATTTTACGTCTCATTTCTGGCAGAGTTTTCAGAGGGCACTGGGTATACATGTGCTTCTGAGCACAGCTTACCACCCTTAGACCAATGGCCAGTCAGAGCGTACAATACAGGTGCTTGAGGACATGTTGTGTGCATGCGTTCTGGACTTTGGGGGCTCTTGGGAGAAGCACATACCCCATGGTCCAGTTTGCCTACAATAATAGATTTCAGGAAACTATTGATATAGAACCTTACGAAGCTTTATATGGTATGCCATGCTGATCACCCTTATCCTGGTTAGAGGCAGGTGAGACATCTTTACTGGGACCACATCTTATATAGGAGACTTCAGAGTAGGTTTAGTTGATTCAGAAGCAGATGGCTACTACACCGTTTTGTCAGAAATCTTATACTGATCGCTGTAGACGACCCTTGGAGTTTTTGGTCAGGGATCAGGTTTTCTTGCCTGTTTCACCGAGGTTGGGACACAGGCAGATCAAGAGACATGGTAAAATTTCACCAAGGTATGTAGGGTTGTTTGAGATTCTGGAGAGAGTCGGGCCGGTTGCCTATCAGTTGTGGTTACTATAGAGGTAGCGGGCCATGCATGACGTCTTCCACATATCTCAGCTGCACCATTGTCACTCAAAACCGTCTCACATTTTTCAACCCGAGGAGGTTGAACTTCAGGTTTATGCATCCTTTGAGGAGCATCCGATTCGTATTGTTGATAGGAGCACGAAGGTTCTCTGAGGTCGATCAGTTCCTCTCGTATGGGAGCTGTGGCAGCATGGCTGAGTGTAAGATGAAACCTAGGAGCGAGAGACTAATGTACGTGCTCAGTGGCCATAATTTTTCTCAGCTTTATATTTACCACCATTGGAAGGGAAATTTGGGGACAAATTTCTTTAAGGGGGGGAGTTTGTAAGTACCCAGTTCCTATTTTTGAGGTACATGTTTCTTCTTTTCCTTTTCATTAAGTGTTTTTGAGAAAATGATGGAAATTTGGAAAAAATCCCAAATTTATGGGTACATGCCATGTACTTTTGTACACATTTCATTTACTTTGGCTGTGTGGGATGAGAATAAAGGGTGTGTAGGCTTGTCGACGATTAAGGGTGTAAAAACTAATTACACGCCGTGTACTTAGTAATACACACCGTGTAATCAGTCAGCAGGTGAATAGTGAGGTAGTGGAAAGTAGATGCCAGAGGAGGATAGTACTCATCATGTACTTAGAAATACACACCATGTAATCAATCGACAGGTGAACAGTGAGGCAGTGGAATGTAGCTGCCATAGGAACAGTTAAAAGGATAGTACACGCCGTGTACTTGAGAGTACACACCGTGTAGTTTTGTTTTTTTTCGTTAAAAATAGGAATTAGCCTCCTCATTTGGTATAGGAGGCATAGGGCTCACCAGGAGTAGCGGGAGAGGAGGCCAAGACTTGGAGGAACTCCTGATCGCTCACCAAGACTCCGATTCTTCCGCCATCGATCTCGTTTGAACCACGCGGGTAAGGTATTCCCTCTGCTTGAAACTTTTCATCTGATTATTTCCCTATGGAATGTTATTTAGGTTTGAATGGGTAATATTTTATCTCAGATCTATGTCTTTATTGGTTGTTTTGGGAGGCACCTTTCGCGTATATTAATCAGAGGAGGTCGAGGTAGGTGGTCTTGTGTTTAATTCCAACTATCGAGTTGATTTTGTGTACTGTTGTGCCATGTGCCCATGTTTGGGGTGTTGTATAGCTGGGACTTTGACTGTTGATATACCTAGAATTACATAGGTAATCTAACGAATAAGTATAAACTACTATTTGAGATCGTTGCTTTGATCTAGGTCCACCCCGAGGGTTCGTTTCCCTTGTTTATCCATTTGGCCAGGATACCCGTGGGTATGCCGTGATTATAGCATGTTTAGAGTTTTCTTGAGAGGAAACATATATAAATTGCTTGCCTATGCTTTGGGCTTGACCTAGTCACTTTCTTTTCCTATGGAATTCCTGAGAGAAATGTTTTTTTTATCCGGAGGGTGATGTTTTGTTTATCCTAAGGGAAATATTTCTTATGCTTGTGGGTAGTAGCTTCCATTCTTGAGGGAAATATCTCGTATAACTGAGGGAAATATTCGTTATGCCTTAGGCTAGTCACCTGAGGTTTTCATTTCTGCTTGCTCGAGGTTAAGGGTTTGCATGTATGAGGACAATGTTTACTTTGAATATTAACTGTGGTTATTTCTTATGTTGTACCTCCCAAGATAAAGCATAGGCTTTGTATTATTATTATCTTTTACTTGTTAGATATCCCATTGTGGTTTCTGCTATGGAACTGGTATAGGAGAATGTTGGTTGAGGCCGAGTCTTGGAAAACTCAGAATTCAATTATATTGAATTGTTAAATAATTATTAAAATGGAAATGTAACAGGTAGGAATGGTTAATTCTGAGTACTTAATAGTTTACTGCATTTCGTTATTGCACACAGCTGTTGCACATTTTCACTGATAGTTGCACACGAGCCTTTGGTGGTTCCCTACTGAGATTTATTTCTCACACCCTGTTTGGGTCATGTCTTGGGACCAAACAGATTATATTTCTATAGGTGTCAATAAGGGAAAGGGTCCCTACACATGTACATGATTTTTATAGAGGAGTAGGAGAGCATGGGACCGAGCTTAGGCTTGCGATGCTGCTGCGTTCTCATTGCACTGCTTTCGTTTTGTTTTGATGTACTTTGTACCTTATGCTGTATTGTATCAAATTGCAGTGCATCCTATTTTGGATGCTTTCTTAGAATTTGAGACATGTTTCATCATCATATATATGAATGTTGGTTATCTTTTACTTCAGTTTCGTTATCCATTTCTGGTCTACATTGTTTACTGCTTCCACTTTTGTATGTTTATATTTTTGTTCTGCTGCACTACACTTTGACAGATGAGGGAATAGTTTCCCCACTATCAGTCCTAGGCCCTCGCTACTAGTCGGCAGCCTCTGGCATTTGGGGAAATGTTCTTGAGGTCATGTGACCAACCGGGTTCGGGGCACCCATTGTGTGGCACCTGGATTCGGGACGTTACAATAATGCTATTTCTTTATGCTATGAATAGAGCAGGGGAAGATCCTCTCTTTCATCCAGAGCGTAAAAAACATGCATCCCCTAAGAGTTTGAGGGATTTGGAGGCACCTAGGATGAAATAAAGGTTAATGGAACACATTTTGTTACTCCTAAAACACTAGCCATTCCTATTAAGACTACGTTATCAAAATCTTGGAGGGTCTAAGATTACTTTAGGGCGAGCGCTTATAATGCTTACATCTAGGAATGGATTGTAGAATGATTTGATATTATTGTATTAGAGCAGACATTATTACCTTTTGGATTTCTATTAGGGGACATTTGGGTGAAGTAGTCATGTATCTGAATGAGATGGACACCTACCTTCATTCTTTAATGACAGACCTCACTGGTCTGATCGGGTGGAATGTATGGTGATAATCTCACATCTGAATGATGTCAAAGGATATTTGGATATATTTTCTAATCAAAACCTTAATTTACTTCCTTTTGAGGATTCTAAACCCCAATCCTTACTCTTACAAGAATTTGAGGAGTCTCGGGAGACAACACTTTCTCCGATGTATACTCGCAAGGGCACTGTAACTGTAGAACATGCCCCTTCAGATGAGGGGGTTTCTGTAGAGGGATCCCCTTGATCTAGAGAATATATGGAGGCCATCATTGCAAACCCCAATTGATTATTTTAACCTTCATTTTTCATAATTATTTTATAGGAGGTTCATCTACTTGGAACACCATGAAGGGTCAACAGGAAAAACATCTGTCGATACACATAAAATTGGGTAATATAGGTAACCACAACACCCCTTTATCTAGATTACACACTATGTATTTCCATTTTTTTCACCAATTCTCATACACATATCTTGAAGCAGAGCCAATAAGAAACCAGATGACCAATTCCCAGACGTCTACAGATCCCACCTTATCTGATGTTCAGAAGATACCCCAAGCGACTGTGGCTGAACAAGGTAGGGAGCTCAGGCCAATCGAGGGGTTTGGGGGTATTCCTAGCACTTGAGGAGTGCCAGTTCTAGATTAGATGGCCCCTTCCCTAATAGTGGGGGAGTATTTAGAAGTCGAATCCAAAACTAGGCATGTCTATCCCTCCATTTTGGAGATGGATGAGGAAACATTAATAGAGATAGTTGAGCTGGGTGGAGATCCCTAATTATCATAGGATATCAGAGTGGTTCCCAGTATTGAGAGTTCTACAACCCTAAACCAAATGAAACCCACCCTTGTAGTGGGGGTTTATTTGGAAGTTGATTCCCTGATTGAGCAATCAAATCTTGCGATTCTAGAAGAGAAAACCACAGGGGAGGAATCTATCATAGCTTAAGGAGGTTTAGAACTGGCCATCATTCCTTTTTCTAGACTGGTTATCCTTTTGGGAAAAATTTCTATTGGAAATATTTTAGAGTCTAACAATCCATTCAAGAATTTCCTCGAGCCTCGGGTGCCTTTGGATAACCCTGAAGCTCAATTTCACATTGAAGATGAAAAACCATCTTCACCGGGTGGTGATGCCATAATGGAAGTCAAAGGTGTTGATGCTTTGGAAGGTGGAGGTTAGTTTTCCACCTTTCCAACCATGGTATATATATTTTGTTTTTTTTTGTTAAAATTCATAAATTTAGAGTATTCACTTGTCTCACACTTGATTTCAGGATCACAACTATAACCACTTGTGATTGTGGTTGATACCTCATCCTTTCCTCCTACCAAAACTGCTAGAGATGCAGTTGACGAGGGGTCAAGTCGTACTGAAGTCATTGAATCATGAACTCCTCTGGTAGAATTCATTCCTAAATATGTTCTTCCATTAGGGAGATCCTCTTAAAACAATAGAGAGGGTCTGGCCAACCTTCTTCCTAACCACCGAAGGGTGTGGAAAAACATTTGAAGGATTATTTCCCAAGCACATCTAGTAGATATTCCTATGAAGTTTCCCATATTATATCGCTTATTTTATGTCCTGGGGTTTGGTGGGTTCGATTATCATGTAATTTATAACATAGTGAAGTAAGTGGTCCCATCCAAAGAGGAAACTAGCATTATTGAATCATGTACTTTCACTACAGAGTCTATGACTCACATTTCCATCACCAAACAAATCATTTTGAATGAAGTTGACAAGAAAGATGGGGTAGTCACTAGGTTATATGATGAAATCACAAATCCGAGGTCCTTAGGAGAGAATCTTGGTCAGGAAGTGGATCAGTGTAGCAAAGAACTGGAGCAACACAAACGGGAGTGTGTACATACAATGAAAGTGGTATATGAGGGGCAGGGACTAGTGGAGAAAGGGGAAATGACCAGACTTGATCTAGTGAAGGAAACAAAGGCATCACAGGGGGTGCAGAAGCTTAGAATACAATGTTTTCTAAGATTAATTGTGCCATTGAAGAATCAAATCAAGCATTAATACAATTTTGTGAATCTTCTGAACATCTTCTATAATTATTATGCCCTACTCATATGGAGAGACTCCAGGTTGTGGATTCCCTCCTTATCTTAATTTAATGGAATGAAGTTGTTTTTATATCTTATGCTTGTCCTTTATCTTTTCCTACAATATCAATTGATTATAGTTTACCACATTTTAAATAGTAACCTCAACCAGATATCAATTTGAATCACAATCCATGATAAGTGAAACAATCAAACAATGCACTAATTTTTCCCTGATTTGAGGGACTCAGCCAGTGTAGTTTGACTATTACTGGGGTTACATGGGAAACCCTATGAACATTGTGTCTTTTTTATAAAACTAATTTTTTTCCTAATCAGGATTTTTTTGGGCTTAGTAGGTATAAATTATCTTTTTCTTAGGCTTCCATTTACAAGTTTTTGACCTAACAATTTTTTTTACTCTTTCAATGGTTTATTTGCTCAATATTTTTCTTAACCCTTACAATACTTAGGTTTAGTGAGATAGTACTTAACTTTTTTCTAGGGTTCCTTTTACAATTTTTCATCTGAGAAAGTTTCATGTCTATTTTCATGGGAAATTTAAAGTATTTCTAGCTGGAATATCATTACTAATGATTTAGGTCAAACAACTTTTACCACGACAAATTCTTTAGGTCAAAAAACTTTAACCATGACTGATGTTTTATGTCAAACATTTTTGACCATGACTAAAATTTTAGGTTTATCATATTTGAACATGAATTGTGGGGTGAGAGACCTAATTGATGATTCATTGACCGAGCATGTACCAATTGCTTTCAGACATGGAAGAGAGATTTTTCTTGACACTAACTTTGTGATTTTTTTGATATAGTACCTGTCATGAGGCATGGGATCTATGGGGCGTATGTAAGTAGAAAATCATCTCATAAGGATGAATTTTCTTTCGGTTGATAGACTGTTTTGTGGAAAACTTATGCAGAGTTTCTAGGGAATTGTGTGAATAGTCAAACAAGGGTGTCCATAGGAAATTGGCCATCCATTTCCAATGGCTAGGAAATTTTATGGATATTTGGATTTGTTTTTTTGTTAAAGACCATAGTGGGTGACCTGTTGGTGGAACAATGAATTAAATTAATAGGGGAATTTGTATTTCGGTTTTGTATGAGAAACTTCTCCCACAAGAATTTGACTTTTGTAAAGGAGGGCTAAAGTATGGTGTAGTTTAATGTTATACAACTGGGAAATTTGTGATATAAGATTTACAATAATTTTTCTCTAACCATAGGGGGTACATGATTCATCTTTTTCATGGTTGTTTGGCTAGAGATGTCCTGTCGTCTTTAGGTTTGAAAGAGGATAAAATATGTAAATTTTAATTTGGGGGGTTTCTGAAACTGATGAGTGAGGTGGAAAATAAATGTTATAAGGGAATATATATCTTGGAAAATCCTCTCATGGGGATGAATTTTCTTTTGGTTGACAATCTGTTTTCATGGGAAATTTATGGAGAGCCACCAGGGCATTGTGTGAATAGTCAAACAAAGGTGTCTATATGACACATACCTTACATTTATTATTTAAATTCATGATTATGGGGATTCATAACTTTCTAGACACAAAGTATGGTTTTTGAAGGGGGGATGCATGAATAAGGAAGGGGGGCATTTTAGGCCAAAATTTCCTAGGAATAGGTGAAGACGTTCTTCCCATACATGTGTGAGTGGGATGTTCCTTAAGAAGTTATAACCCTTTCACAAGAAAGGATGTGACAATATTGTTTCCTGGATGAACATGAGATATGACACGTAGGTGTCACTACGTATCCTATGATGATAGGAATCAAGAAGGTCATAGTTCTTTTAAGGTTTATTCTACACGCAAATCTGGTTCACACATAAGAATGAGGCATTTTTGTCATCTATATGAGGTCACCAATAAAGAGGGACCCATATTAGAATTTATTATTTGGATCTATCTCATGAAAAAGAACACAAGGGAAACATTCTTTGATATGTCTGGGCCGTAGGGTGATCATTGGGTATCACGCATCATGTAGTTTGAATGTCATTCAATTTAGACATTGATGCTAAAGCCTTGATTAACTGAAGGATAACCAGGCTGAGATGTCCAATCATGTCTAAGATGTGAGTAAGTAGGAATGTGTAGGCCATGGTTCTGAGGGCCTTCAGATTAGGAGAAATGACACGGGGCTTGGAATCCATTGGGTATATAGATGTATAAAAGCCTCTCCTAAGGATTAATTTTTCTTTGGTTGATAGTCAATTTTCACGGGCAACTTATATAGAGTCGTTGGGGAATTGTGTACATAGTCCAACAAATGTGTCCTCAGGACATTGGAATTCTATTTCTGATGTCCATGGAGGTTTATTAGGATCTAATATTATTCAAAGCATGGTGTTTTATGGGTTGAAAGAATGTGTTTTGACATGTTAGAAATATTCAAACTATGATTACCTACAGAATTTTGGACATCCCTACATAGATCTAACTTGTATGTAGGGTGGGGTATTTGAATTACTTTATTAGAACTTGATCCAGGTTTGAAGATTCGGGTGTATTGGAATTAGGATCCCTATATAGGTCTGATCCATACATAGTAAAAGGGGAATTTTAGCTATATTCAGGGTTCCTTGTAGTTTAAAGTCATACAATTAGGACTTTGGGCTCCCCATTGTGGGGGGAAAAGAACCATAACATGAATTTTATGGTTTTGAATCTAGGACCAACCATTGGGGAATGATTTTCCTTGGATTTGTGGGCAATACCCTTCCAAAATTCCTTAGCCCATGTGAAATATGATCAGTGTGAGATAAAAGGGGTGAAAAGGGTTTTAATACACCACCTAGGGATATCATAATCAAGGAAGGGAGCATTTTATGATTGGGGTGGTGTTGTGTAGTTTAATATCATACAAAAAGTAAAATTTATCATGCAGTTTAACATCATTCGATTAGTAAAATTTTCATATATTTATGAATAATGTGGAAAGGATGTAAATGTTGTATAGTTTATCATCATTTGGTGAGGATATGGGTGTACCGTCTTGAAAGAGGGGATACTTGGTCATTCTTGGAATGGTCTTTTAAATAAGGAACATGTGAGAGTCCCCTGCTTTGACTTAGCTCACATGTAAAGGAGGGTGCATTTCTTACATTCCATAGTTGGATTCGGGTCATCATATTTAGGAATCAGTACATATCCCCTGATACGAGAATCAAACCACACACAATTCTTCATAGAACACCCCCTGCATAGGTCTAGCCCATAGAGAGGGGGAAGGCGTTTTTTCCATTGTGGTGGATGAATCGGGGTGAAGGTATGGATTTTCCTACATATCCTACGAGGGAAAGAGTCAATCCAGACGTAGTTATAAGACATAGCATGGTAGGTGACCGATACCATAGGTAAATGTCCTCTCAGGTGAGAACACTATTATGCTACGTAGTTTGTCATCATGTGGTGAGGATGTGGTGGACATTCAGTTTAATGTCATGTGGTGATGAAGTGGGTGACTTGATGTGAATGAGATAGATGTTTTGGGTCCATGCGGTTTTATGTCTTGAAGAAAGGAAATTGGTAGCACAACTTAACATCATGTTATGGGGAATAAATATCATATAAATCATATATAAGTTTTAGATAATCAGGTTGGAATATTTTGGTATGCCCCAGATGTGAGCGGGAGAAGAAACTGAAAACTGTGATTCTGGGAGCCCTCAGATCAGGAGGGATAATGCAAGGCTTGGGATCCAATGGGAGTGCATAAGTAAGAAAAGCCTCTTTTTAGGGAAAATTGGATTTTGGTTTATAGGATTTTTTCTTGGGAAAAATATGAAGATCTATCAAGGAATTGTGTGCATAGTCAAACAAAGGTGTCCTCAGGACACTGACAATCCATTTTTGATAGCCATGGATGATTATAGGGATCTGAGATTTCTCGAGGCATGGAGTTTGTTGGATAAAAATGGGATATTTAAGAACATAAGAAATATCTAGATTGTGATTGGTTATGAAGTATGGAATCTTCTATAAAGACCCAACTCATATGTTGGGGGAGGAACACTATTCTAAGAAAACCATGCTGTAGAAATCCATGTATGGAATCTACTGCATTGACTCACATTTTACATGCCAAATATTAGGGGAATTTTTCTCTTTTTCCATGGCTTAGCCTAGCTACAAGGGCCAGAAATCACTTCGTATCTCATTATGTTGAGAATCAATACACACATAGTTCTTGAGGTACCTCATAGTTTAATGTCATACGATAAGGAATTTTTCCTATAGTAGATTGATTTACCCATAGGGAATCTTATATAGAAATTTATAAGCCCATGTGAGCTGTGATCAATGTGAGAAACAAGGGATGGTGAAGTATTACTTTTCCACATAAGGGTAAAATAACAAAGGATAGGGTCATTTCACCTCTGATCCTTTATGCAGCTAAATAGTGATTTGAGAGCCTAAGCATTACTATGTACCTTGTATCGACAAGAACAAATCTGGGAATAGTTCCATGGATTTTCCATATGCAAGTATGAACCATATGAAGGGAAGTGGGATTTTTTTGTTTCAAATGGCAGCTGGACGAGGATGTGGAATTCGGGCGTCACTACTTATCCTTATCGGGTAAGAATCAAGCCACACATAGTTATGGATGGTAGTCTTTCTATATAGGTTTGGTCCATACACAGGGTGGGAGGGATTTTTAACTATTCATTCGAGGTGGTATACTTTTCATATACATTCACGCTTCATTCATGTAGGGAAACCCATATCACTATTCCCAAGATCACATGAGTAATTATCAGTGTGAGAAACAAGGAATGAAAATGATTTCTCTCACAGTCCAGAGGAAACTCAGTGTATGATAGGGGAATTTTGAATCATGAGGTTGTAGGACTAGGATATAGAATCCGGGGGTCTCTACGTATCCCATTGACATATGGGAATCAAGCTGTATGTAGTTCTTTAATAAGGCCTCCCTACATGGATTTGGGCCATACACATGAAGGGGGAGCATTTTTATCTTAGGGTGTCTGATCTAAGATGAACTTATATGGATCAATACATATCTTGTGAGGATAGTAATCAAGCCACATGAAGTTCTAAAAATATGTTCCATATAACGGTCTGACCGTTGTACAGGGAGGGGGCATTTTATTTTTGAACGGTGGATATGACATGATATAGAATCCAAGCATCACTGCATATACTATGAGGACCAGAATAAAGGTATACATAGTTCTAAATAAAAAATATTTCCTTTGTGAATATGTCCCTCACATAAGAACATGGTCATTTTATCTTTCTCACGCATAGATCTACCTTATGTGCAACAAGCCATTAATTGGAGAATAATGATACTCATACATTTTAGCATCATGTGGTTAGTATGATCTAGCCATTTAGTTTAATGTCTTGCATTATGGAAAATTATCACTATATGTGAGTATGTATCATCACAATTTTTTTTTATCAGGAGATTAAGATGAGGATGCTAAGTAGTGTAATGTTGTAAAGCATGGATATATATTACACTATTTAGATTCAAATTATGCAAGAAAAATGAACTTTGTATGATTAAAAAATTTATTTCTTCAATAACATAACATTAGTGGGAGATGTGGTTAGGTTCCCATCCATTGAAATCAGTAAATAAGCTCTGTTGGAGTATACTTTATGTATGACATATGGTCCTTCCCATTTTGGATCCAATTTTGGGGGTTTATTTCTATGTTTCATCAGATTTCTAAGGACCAACACCATTTCTTCTTCAAGGAAATATTGGAGGATAACCCTTTTATTGAAGGCTTGTACGATTCAGTTTTAGAAAACTTCCAAATGGTGTAAAGTTCACAATATTTTCTCATCCAATTTCTCCAACCCATCAGGCCATTTTTGGGATTGTTCATCCGCATAGAGCTGATCATAGATGGAAATACAGAGCAAGGGTAATTGGACTTAGATGGGTAGAACCACCTTTATCCTGTATACTAACGAGTACGAGGTTTCATGAGTGGAAGTGTGGGTCATGGTATGGTAATCCCAGAAATCATTGAAGAGATTGTTAGACCATGATTTCTTATCATTGTCTACCATTTTATGGAGTATATTGGATAAGGTCTTTTCGAAGGCCTCTATCTTCTCATTGGCTGTTGCATGGTAGTGGGATGAACAGTTGGCTTTGATACTGATTAGCCACTAAATGAGGATAATAATAATTGTTAATATACATAATATTCATGTTCGTTATTATTCATAAACAGCATTTTAGTTCATTTTACACTTTGAACATCATTTCACATTATGATTGTAATACCTTCTTAAAATGCACTATTATGAGGTACATTTTTGAACATCATTTGAGGTGCCCAATGATTCATCTGATTTTAAGGAATATAATTATACATATTTTAATTTTATATTTTTGGAAATTTATCTACACTTAAATATGAACATGTTTTATTCATGTATCAGTGGAGAATTCATGGAGGATGATGAAGATATTTGGAAATGAAAGGAAGCAATTCTGGAGAAGGAAGATTGCACACCATCCCACTGATGAGACTTTTGGGCCCAACATACAGGCTAAATTAATCCCAAATTTCGTGGGATGCTAGAAGACATGTATAAGAACAAATCACTCTTCAGGAGCCAATGCTAATTCGGCTTCCATGGTGGTCCTTTAGGTGGCCCAATTTAGAGATAAAATTCTGGTCCTGATTCTGCGGCCCAGAAAAGCATCTCACTAATTTGATCATATCTGAAAATATAAAACTCCAAATGGGCCCACATTTTACAGAAGGTTATAAGACATCTGGAGCTCCATTTTCTTCTTCTATGGCCCACTATGATTCGGCCATATAGAAGGTCATCCAAACGCGTCTGTTCGGTGGATGAAAGCTGGCTTCCACCTCGGGTCAAATGTGGAAAAGTCCAAATTTCACAAGCTTTCCACCACCTATGGCCTACCAAAATTAATTTAGATGCTTTGTACTGTTGGAGACTCGACCTAAGGGCTCAAAAATGCCTATTTAAGACAGTGGTTTTTGAGTATTGAAGGATCTTGGATGCTTTGTTCAATTGTAATTTTATGCTGCATTTTTGTTGCCTCAAATTTGTCTTTCACATGTAAGTTGTTCAATTCACTTTAGTTTCTTAATAAAAGTTCTTCTTATACTCTTATTCTATTGTTCTTATCATCAATTTTATATCGTTGGATCAAGGTGTGAATTTATTCACACCAACCCTTGTGAAATTATTCACACAATGGTGGAGTGATCATTTTATTTTTGTTGTTTTCTTTACTTCTCCATTTCCTCCCTCATGAGTCTACTTTCCGCTTCCATAGAAACCATGGGATCAATGGAGGGATAACCCACTTATGGGTTGATCCAAGGGAGTAGCAAGGGGCTGGATTGGATGTTATTTATCACCTAATTAATGTATAATCACTTCTTTAATTGGGATTTTAATTTGATGATTTTTAAACTCCATCGTCCTTGTTGAATTTAAGGCCACACACTTCAAGGACTAATACGATCCTTTACCTTGAAGTGATCAAAACTTTGATCCTTCAAGTATATATTTGATTAGTATTAGAGAGTGTAGGCATTAAACCAGTAAGTGATGATGTTGTTTTATCTCCTTAAATGAACCCATCTCAAATTTAAGAAATTGAAATCATTAAAAAGAAAATACGTCCAATCCACCCTGAGCGATAACCTAGGATCAACTCATTCTTTTAAATTGAATTCACTTTAATCTATTAGATATATTTAAAACCCATCTAAAATAAATCCAATTTGGTCACTTCATAGCTAAAAATAGTCCATATAATGTACGTGTCTATAGGTTTCTTCTTAGGTCTATGTGGATTCGATAACCCAAGCTAAACTACACGGACCGTCTTACCTTCTTCTCTTGGGTAAATTTGAGCGAGAATCAAATTTTGGCGCCGTTTCTGGGGACCTAAGTAAGTTATCTTAGACACTATAATCTTTTTTTTCATCATTCCAATTCTCTTTGCCCACCCCTCACTCCTATGGAAGTCAATTTTGAACAAGTCCAAACATGGGAAACCTATCCCTACTTTGATCACCCAAACCCATGTACGACATACAATGACCATCCTAATTATTACTTGTGGGATCATCAACAACCTACTGAACCACAATGTTTTTATTCATATGATCCACAATACATTCCAACATATTATGAGTTCTAATCCCAACAAGGCCAATCTGAACATCCTCCTATGGAATTTCAACAACATAGTTATCCTCCTAGAATAGACCATCTATCTCAACCCATTTCCCATCATGATCCACAACCATTACTTGAAAAATTGTGTCAACAAATTGATATAATGAATTTTGAGGTTTCATCATTGAGGTTAGAACTAAAAATCATTAAAACTTGTGAGGAACCCATCCCTACACAAATTGTCCCTTCCATAACCTTATGTGAAGTGTCTAGTTTCACACAAACCCCACATGAATTTATTGAAGAACCAACCTTTGGATTTGGGATAGATGAATAGGGTCAAGTAATTTTTTAAGGGACTTTAAATCAGGAGGAAATTAACTTTTTGGATTCAAAAGAGGAGAATTCGACATCATGGATTGAGTCTCCTAAGTATAACTCCATCGATGAATTTTCAAAAACACCAACCTTTGAACCATTGGGAGAAATCATAAACTTTGAGTCCATATCCATTTCAAATACTGATCTTTCCAATTTTGTGGTTGAATCTTCTATTCAAAAGGAACCAATTTTTTTGAGAAATTTGGAAAATGAAACTGAGTTGGATTCAAAATATCAACTTGTGTCTAAATGTCCTATCCAAACCGAGCCCAAAATTATTGTCCTTACCTCCTCACTAAATAATACCTTCATAAGGTATAATAATGACCTTTCAATTGGAACTCATTCTTCTCTTGAAACCAAAAAATTTTTAATGGTCATTTATGTCTTAGGAAAGACTATAGAAGAAACTGGATCAACCATTTTTGATATTCCTTGGATTTTACCACCCATTTTAGAACATAGGTTTTCACACACAAAAAATTATAAAAAAAGAATAAATATCAATCTAGTGGACATGGAGAAATATGGGGTCCTTCAAATGTTAAAAATTGGTATTGGATAAGTTGGGGAGTTCAAGTCGAGCTAACGACATTAAACAAAGCACTGCATGGGAGGTAACCCATGGTTTTTAGGTTTCCTATCATTTTGTTGTTTGAATAAAATTTATATTTTAATTAATCATTTTTATATTAAAAAAATATAGACTGTTGACCTGTTCTTCTATTATGAGTATGGATGGGTATGAAAGTGGAGCACCATATTCATTCATGTCACGTGGTGTGATCCTTGAGTAATACCTTACCCAGAAATTTAAAAAGAAGACAATGTATCATCAGTTTATTTTATTATATATATATAATTATATTTTAATTATATATATATATATACTCTTTTGTTTTGTTTGCATGTTTTCCCTTTTCCACTAGGGAACTCTGCAAGCGACATGGATATCAAAGGACTAAATTGGAGCAGCAAGAACTTCAAACTTCAACATCCAGGTGACTTCATTCCATGACCCTCATTTTCAATTTCCTTTTTGAACTTTCATTCTCTACCTCTACCCCCTTCTAAATTTTATTTTCTTTAAACACTATGGACAGTGTTATTTTAAGTTGGGGGGAGATAAAATAAAAAATGATTTTGTGTCAAAAAAAAATGATAAATGATTTGATTTTTTTTTGTGAAAATGGAAGGAAAAATTCCTTTAACTTTAAACATGGTAATACACATTACACAATTTGAAACTGAATATCAAATAATTTAGCATACCCTGATTCTGATTTTAATCCTTGTATAATTTCATGAGCATAGATTTTGGAAAGTCTGGATGTCCAATGTGATATTTCATCATTTATATTTTCATCCAAATAAAAAAAATTCACAATGCACGTCCTTTGGATAGTGGGGTATTAGTTTAAGTTCATGGGGTCCCCTAAATAAATATCATAGGTTTAGTGATCATTTTAGTTTAATATGAGTATTCAAAAAAAAAAAATTGCGCGTAGAGCAATGGAATGACCTAATGCGTGGCTTTCGGCACTTGGGGATCGTGACTCCATAGTTGTCTGGCCCAGAGTTAGTAATTTTATCTCTATTTTTGGTAATTTGAATTTGTTTTTTACTGAGTTAACTCGAGATAATGCCTGATTATGTGGGCTTCACTTGGTGCCCTAAGTTCTCTGAGCCTGGGAGTCATCGGCAAAGTCTCGCTACAGGGGTTGACTCTTTTGAGTGCAAATTCAATTACCATGGCAAAATTGCAAAAAAAAAAAACAAAACAAAAATATTATACAAAAAAAAATTAATACTCATCTTAATATTGAAATGTGATTCCACCTAGAACTTCTGTAATTTCCCCCTTGAATAAAGATGAACCCCCATGTCTATTGTGATGCACAACACATCCTCATACTTAATTGATATTGGATGAAATATGACAATGAATTTGAACAAATGAATGAGCTTGGGATTGGGATCTGCTTATGAAACTATATTGTATTAAAATATTTTGATGGGTTTCATGATTGTTTGGTATAATTTTTTTTGGTGATCATTGTTTATTAAAATGTTTTTGGAAAAGGGAATTCGAATTTCATTTTTGATAAGATATATTTTGCTCGGGACTAGAAAAACTCAAGTTGGGGGTGTGATTAGCCACTAAATGAGGCTAATATTCATTGTTAATATACATAATATTCATGTTATTTATTATTAATAAACACCATTTTAGTTCATTTTACACTTTGAACATCATTTCACATTATGATTGTAATACCTTCTTAAAATGCACTATTATGAGGTACATTTTTGAACATCATTTGAGGTGCCCAATGATTCATCTGATTTTAAGGAATCTAATTATACATATTTTAATTTGATATTTTTTTAAATTTATCTACACTTAAATATGAACATGTTTTATTCAGGGATCAGTGGATAATTCATGGAGGATGATGGAGATATTTGGAAATGAAAGGAAGCAATTCTGGAGAAGGCAGATTGGACACCATCCCACTGATGAGACTGTGGGGCCCAACATATAGAATCAATTAATCCCAAATTTCGTGGGATTTTAGAATACATGTATAGGAACAAGTCACTCTTCATGATCCAATGCTAATTCGGCATTCATGGTGGTCCTTTAGGCGGCCCAAGTTAGAGATAAAATTCTGGGCCAGATTCTGCGGCCCAGACAAATATCCCACTAATTTGATCATATCTCGGAATATACAACTCAAAATGTTCCCATATTTTACAGACGGTTATACGACAGCCGTAGCTCCATTTTCTTCTTCTATGGCCCACTCTTATTCGGTCATCTAGAAGGTCATCCAAACGCGTCTGTTTGGTGGATGAAAGCTGGCTGCCACCTCGGGTCAAATGTGGAAAAGTCCAAATTTCACAAGCTTTCCACCACCTATGGACTACCAAAATTAATTGAGATTATTTGTACTGTTGGAGGCTCGACCCAAGGTCTCAAAAAGGCCTATTTAAGACAGTGGTGTTGGAGGATCTAAGGATCTTGTATGCTTTGTTCAATTGTAATGTTATGCTGCATTTTTGTTGCCTCAAATTTGTCTTTCACATGTAAGTTGTTCAATTCACTTTAGATTCTTAATAAAAGTTCTTCTTCTACTCTTATTCTGTTGTTCTTCATATCACTTTGATACCTTTGGATCAAGGTGTGAATTTATTCACACCAACCCTTGTGAAATTATTCACACAACGGTGGAGTGATCATTTTATTTTTGTTGTTTTCTTTACTTCTCCATTTCCTCCCTCATGAGTCTACTTTCCGCTTCCATTGAAACCATGGGATCAATGAAGGGATAAAAAACATATGGGTTGATCCAAGGGAGTAGAAAGGGGATGTATTGGATGTTATTTATCACCTAATTAATGTATAATCACTTCTGTAATTTGGATTTTTATTTGATGATTTTTAAACTCCATCGTCCTTGTTGAATTTAAGGCCACACACTTCAAGTACTAATATGATCCTTTACCTTGAAGTTCTCAAAACTTTGATCCTTCCAGTATATAGGTGATTAGTATTAGAGTGTTTAGGCATTAAAACAGTAAGTGATGATGTTGTTTTATCTCCTTAAATGAACCAATCTCAAATTTAAGAAATTGAAATCATTAAAAAGAAAATACGTCCAATCCACCCCGAGCGATAACCTAGGATCAACTCATTATTTTAAATTGAATTCACTTTAATCTATTATATATCTTTAAAACCCATCCAAAATCAATCCAAGTTGGCTACTTCATAGCTAAAAACAGTCCATTGAATGTACGTGTCTATAGGTTTCTTCTTAGGTCTCTGTGGATTCGATAACCCAAGCTAAACTACAAGGACCGTCTTACCTTCTTCTCTTGGGTAAATTTGAGAGAGAATCAGATACCATACTACTGATATATCTTATCCAATTCAACATAATATAAATTGGTGCCATTTTCTATTAGTATTTTATGAGGGACACCAAATATGGTGATGATATTGGCTTTAACAAAGTTGAAAATTCTTTTTTCCCTGAACTCCTTGAAAGGTATAGCTTCTACCCATTTGGAAAAAAAGTTGGTTACTATGATAATATACCTTTTTTCCGTGTCAAGAGGATACAGTCCAATGACATCCATTCTCCATATAGAAAAATGGGAAGGAGTACTTGGCTATGTGAAGTAACTTTGGGGGTTGGTGGGTGAAATTGGCATTGAATTTACAGGAATGACACTTCTTAGTGAACTTAGCACAATCCCACATCTTAGTGGGTCAATAGTATCCAAGCCTTCAAATTTGATTAGAGAGTTTGGATGTTGACTGGCGTGCCCCACAGGCTCTGGCATTCCCTTCTTTGATGAAGACAACAGTCTCTTCTCAATCAATTCACCTGATAAGGACTCCATTGAGGTCCCGCTTGTAGAGGAACTTTTTTGGGTTTGTGATATCATACATGACAAAGTTTATTTCCTATCTTCAGATTTTCCTCTTCCCAACCCTATCTGGTGGAAGTTATCCCTTTTGGATATAATTTTCAATGGGATCCATCCAGCCGGTAGTACGACCATACAACTTAGGGATGGGTCTAATCTCATTAATTTATTTTATCTTGATCTATAAAAATGGTATAATTATCCAATGGTGTTCAATGATGATGATGGTTTCCTCCCATTTAGAATCAACCAAAGATGTGGCTACATTTGCTAATACATCGGCTTGTGTATTTTGTAACCAGGGGACATGAGTTAATGACCTCTCTGATGAAAATTTGTCCATCAGTTCTCAGATATAATCCATAAAAGGGATTAACTCCTTATAGATAGCATAGTCTTTGTTGACATGCTTGATGACTAGTTCCATGTCACATTTTATCTTTAAGTGTTTGATTTGTTCTTGAAGTGCTAGTTCTAGGCTTGCAATGAGGGCCTGGTATTCTAATTTATTGTTTATGAACCCTTATGATAGTAGGAATAAGTAAGGAAAGAATGGATTCTTGGGAGATATGAGTATAACTCCCAACCCCACTTTGTTGATCTTGGGGTCTTCCATACATTTTCCTATCGGGCTTCTAGATGAACCGTCAAAATTCTTCTCCCATGTTTGGGAGCCCTCTTAGATAGAGAAAACATCTTCATCCGGTAGTTAAACATCTAATGGAGTCATTTCTTCTGAGGGGTATTCTTCTATAAAGTCTACTAATGTCTTCCATTTGATGGATTTCTGAGGCACAAACTATATATCAAACTGCTGCAGGATGACCACCCATTGTGATAGGAATCCAATCAACATTGGACGACTGAGAATATATTTTAGCGGGTTTCTATGAGAGACTAGGTGGAACTTGTGGTGCTGTAAATAGATATTCTTATTCTGGAATACAAAGATCAATGCAAGGTATCTCTTCTCAATATTTGAATAATGAGTCTCAACATCAATCATGGTTTGGATAAGATAACAGAGACTATTCTCACTATTAGCATCATTCTTCTGCATAAGGAAGGAACCTAGTGATCATTACAAGGCATTCACGTACATGATGAGTGGTCTTCTATCTATAGGTGGAATTAGAACTACTGGTATTAAGAAATATTTCTTGATATTCTTGAAAACTTCCTAATAATCATCATTCCATCGATATGCAACCCCTTTTTTCATTAACCTAGTGAATGGAAATCATTTTCTTGTAAGGTTGGATATGAAGCGTCGAATATAGGCCAAATATCCTTGAAGTCCTCTAAACTCTATGAAGTTTTGAGGAGGTTACATGCTGAGGATGTACTTCATCTTCTCGAGATCGACTTCGATGCCACAATGACATGCAACGAAGTAGAGAAATTTCCCTGAGGTAACACTGAAGGCACATTTTAAGGGGTTCATTTTTGGACTATTCTCTCATACTTTATTGAAGAAGACTTCAAGGTCTATCAGGTGGTCCATGAATTGTTGTAATTTAACCACCAAATCATCATCATAACATTCAAAGGACTTTCCTAAGAAGGGTTTGAAAATTCAATGCATGGCATGTTGATATGTGGTGTTGACTTTTTTCAAACCAAACGAAATTTCATTGTACTAAAATACTCCTTGGGGGACCTTGAAGGCGGTGGATTATTCATATTTTTGGGAAATTCAGATTTTATTATATCCTCAATAGTCATCCATGAAAGAGAGATCCTCATATCTGATAGTTGCATTGATCATAAATTCTATGATTGAGATAGGGAAGTCATATTTAGGGAAATGCCGATTGAGATCCATGAAATTGATGAAATCTATAATTTGACCCTTCTTATTTTATTCATGGATGATATTTTCCATCCAAATAGGATATTTTACTTCCCAAATGAAATTAACTCTGATGATCTTGTCAATTTCAGCCTATATCTTGGCAGTATGTGTCTGATGCGTCCTTTTGGAAGCTTTATTGTAGACACGATGGTCTTTTGGTAGGCCCAGGTGGTGAGGGGACACCTCAGAATTAAGGTCTAGAATTTCTATATAGTTCTAGGATAAACATATCGATTATGATTTATGAAGGAGGTGTATACCTCTTTCTGTTCATATTTTGTGGTCATACTAATCAGAGTGAGCCACGAGTCTTCTTCAGTACCCAGGTTTATTTCCCTGAGTTCATCAATGGTGGTAGAGACCCCCTCTTCTAATGATGGAGGGGAATCCCAAGGGTCTTCTTCTTCTTCCTCCTCTACATCTTCCTCATCCCCATCTTCTTCTAATGGGGAAACAATTCTTGAGATGAGCTCTTCAGAATAGGGATAGGAGTCAAAATTCCAGTATTTGGAAGCTAAAAAAACATCCTCTAACCCAACTAATAGAGGGGGTTCCTGTGGAGAGGATGGAGTGAGGGGTGGAGGAGCGTCTGTCTTCTCTTTAGGTGGAAAGACATCTCCTTATACCTTAGTGGATGAGGTAAGGGTTATTTGGAGTTCGAAAAATGGATTGAAGGTATCTCTATCAAAGTGCTCACCATTTTCTTGGGTATCCGTGGATTTCTCAACACCAATAGGCTCTATAACCACAACTGAGATCATGAAGATGGCTTAATACGTGTCTGAATTTGGTTTCACTCACTCTACCTAATTGATGGGTAGTAAATATTCCTCACCGAGCTGTTTGAATGGGTCCGTCAGAACCATTTACAAACCTTTTGGGGTAGTGACCCAATCAAGCCCATCGACAGAAGGTCACTTCTTTTTCGTCTCATAGAACCCCGCATAAATGTAGTGTGATTCACACAATTCAAATGAATAATTATTGGTGTGTAATGTCCTATTCTACCTATTAATGTAATATTTGACACATTGATGGTATAATGAGGGGACTGTTGCATGTTGATGCAGCTAGGTCCTTCCTAATAGGACGTTCAAAGCCATGTTTTTCTGAACCACCAGAAATTATGAGTTGGCTACAACATATCTGAATTGAGTTTTGAGATTGATTTGGCCCAATAAATTCTGCTCACTTTTGTCATAGCCCAACAGAGTTGTGCCATAAGGTGTAAAGATATCTTCATGGTAGCCCATCTGATGATCTGTCCATAGTGGGATGATATGAACCTCAAAGTTGTTTTCAATGAAGACTTTTCAAACATTGACATCATTTATCCTGCCAGAAACATATATGTATTTGATGTTACCTTGTATGATATAATATTAATCTCGATTCGTGAAGGAAATAACTGCATGGAATTCTACTGGATCAGTATCCATCTGATATAATTATGCAGTGGCCACCTCGACCTAGAACTCTTAAGGATTTATAAATGCTTCTAAGAGTGCTTCCTAAGATTTAATGATAGATTTAGTGCATCCAGGATTGATAGCTTGTTTTGTACTGAGACTAGGTATTTCATAATATCATATTTCTTCTCTAAAGGTCAGTTCTTCCCAACTTGGGGACGTTTTTTCATAGGCACATTATGGGATTTAGCATTGAAAGTAAATGGACCAGCCCCTGGAACATGAAATGGGGGTGCTTCTATACTCTGTGGATTTGTATGGGAAGGTCTTCAAGCATAACGTGGGAGATTAGATATTTGTTCCTCTTCTGATGGATATTACAGGATGATCGGGTAAGAGTTTCTTCCAGTAGGGGTAGAGAAATAATCTATTTCTAGTTGGGTCAATTAGAGTGATCTTCCCTGAGTTTCTACAACATTGACGGTTTGAGTGGGGGCACAACCAAAAATTTGGTTTCTTCCAAGACTACAACTTTCTAGGTACCCTATACTCCAACAAATTCTTCCTATGGCTCCCTGATTGGGCATGGAGAACTTGGGTTCATAACCATATTCTTTGTTGGGGAAGGGTTTCATTAAATGGATGATATTAATGGAGTCAAATATCAATTCTTCATAAGGTGAGGAGTCTTCTTAATTGACTTCTTTTGGTGGTTCTATGTGGTGGGACGGTACATGTTTCTTGATATTTGAGGGTATAAAATCTAAGAGTGTCAAATCTAAATTTTTTCCTTGGTTCATGTTAATCTTCTTGAACTTTCTCTATGCCTTTCTGGTTGGACTTATTTTTGGATTCTTGACCCTTAGAGGATTTTGGGGCCACAGACGTCAGCTGTGTTGTATTAGGAGCTGTTGGGGGTATATTATTTTGAATCAACTGTTCTTGGAGTATGACATGGGATTTTTTTACTATCTTACAAGTCATCTAACTATAAATATTCTATTCCTTTCAGGTAACAACCTTCTACCTCACTCCTCTTTCATCCAGGTAAGGGGTGGAAACACATGACACTTATAATGGTAGTGGTCCCAACATGACCTATCTGGAATCTATCATTTTTATAGAAGGTACGTGAAGAAAAATCACTCCTAAATGTTGTGCCCTAGTATCTGGAGGAAGTGGAAATAGTATGTATGGTCATCAAGACATGATTTTTCAGCCCTCTTTGGCTCGGGTAGCCAGAGCAAGTTTCAACTCATGACAGCTACAAAGTAGCCATAGAAATGGTCATCTCGGAATGAGTAAAATTTATTTCTTGGTTCCTTAAATTTATTTATCCTAGAACCCCTTTGCTTATATCATTGGGGCAGGGGATGTTGTTGATGATCAAGGGCCCCAACATGGTTTAGTGTGGGCCATAGAGCTGGAGCTGGCACATGGGATGACTTAAGTGTAACAGAGGCTTCTTCATCTCTTCCCCCTCTTTTTCCAGGGGCCAATAGGGCCACCCAAGACTTGAGATTATTACCATGTAAGGAGTCTTCTATACTTTTTTAAATGGTGTATAAATCCTGAAAACCACTTGTATATTTATTCAGAATGAGTGGTGTTCGCAGATCATCATAGATATTGTCGACGCACAAAGAAAGCATCTTGTCTTGGGGGAGCAGCCAGTTCAAAGAGTAAGTCAAACCTTTCCATCTGTAAATGAGGTATGAAATTCCCTCAATATCCTCCCATTTTCAATTCATAAGGTTAATAACTATTGCCTTTGGAAATGTTGAACTGAACTATTACATGAACTACTGTCGGAGATCCTCCGAACTTGTTATTGAATTAGCTGGAAAAATGGTGTACCACACAAAAGATGAACCTTGCAGTGTTCCCATGAAGAATCTGAGCTTTACTGCTTCTTTTTGATATGGGGTTCCCATCAAGAGGTCATATTAAGTCATGTAATTCATTATATGTTTTTATAGGTAACCTGATCCATTGAATACTAGGAATATGGGGTTCCAAAAATTTGGCGGCGGTGGGACATTGCTCACCCAATCGGGGTACAATTTCCATTCTGGTTGTATCAGTGCATGTCACCCTTCCATGGATTCCAATCAATATTCTAATGACTCGATGATATTAATGATACCTTGATGAGTGTCCTATTGAACCTGAGCTTGGCCAGGCGCAATAGTGGGAAATACTAGATGTGCTAGATCTACTCATAATAGAAGTGGATACCCGATTGATGGTATCCTCTGTGGATTCTACTGAGTTTGTTCTGGTTGTTTCCTTAATGGATTGAAGTCTTGATATCCTTCCAAGACAATATTTTGATATAATTATGATCCTGACCCTATGCGACATGATCATCTAGGCCTTTATTCATTTATTAGTATGATCCCTCTTGGTAGAGGCACCTCTGCTAGAAGTGTATGTTGACGCTCTTCTTGGGGAGCATATCCAATAGAGTAGTTTTCCTTGGAGTATCTCAACATTTATTCACCTTAGTTATTTCATTTATTCCAACTTATGAGTGAATCTTTCTTCAAGTGAAAGGGGTTCATTCTCATGGGGAGGATGAGGTGGGTTGTATGTGACCATGTTTTTTTATTATGATTGTTAGGTATCCTCAAGGGAGTTAATAAGGTTTCAGTTAAGGGAGTTACCAAATTTAGGGTGGACCTTTGGTTCTATGTGTTCACACCTTCGCATTCGGTGTGGATCAGATTCTAGGTGGAACCATCCTCTTCCTAGTCTTTTTCATTTTCATCATCATCTATGTGGCCCATATGATTGATTCCCATGGAATTTACTAATTCATAACACATCACATGTGGCGTACCAGGTGATGAATGGTAAGGGAGCTTCGTGAATTATTTTTTGTATATTCTCATTCCATTTCGAGGTGTTTTTTGGGGTTCCTAGTGAAGAGTAACTCAAAGGGAGACTTTATTTGACCTTGTAGTGTTCCTCCATCTTGGGGGACATGAGTCATGAGACAGGATGAAATAGGTGACCTCTCTACCTGTTACCCTCTCCAGGTAGGAAAATACTGGAATCTACTGGGTGGGTGGTTGAGGTAAAAAATCCCCCAGCCCTACAGGCTGGGGTTGCTCCCATTCCCTTGTTATTATGCCTCAACCCATGTTTTATAGTCACACAGTGGAATGTTGTTTTAAAAATTACCCTAGAACTACGGGAAAGGGCTGATCTCGTACTATGGTAGTTGCTGCTACTATCACCACATTCTTAATCTCCTTCATTCTTATTCGGGCATGAGTAGGAAATTGTGTCGGGTCTACATGTTAATTATTTGCTTCTAAGTACATGATCAGTGCTTGATGATTGGATTCCCTTAGCTGAGAAGTCTGTAGATTGTTCTTGGTGGCCTAGTTCAAGAGTTTTTCAATGGCTTGTTCTTATTGAGTCTGATGCTTTTGAGACTTACTCAAGGCCAGTTCTTATCGAGAATTCCACCTCTCAAGAATAGGGATTCCATTTGACCACCATCATGGGAATATGACATCGTGAGATGTGAATTCTAGTGGGTTCTGCTAGACACGTCATGGGGTGAAGTGTAGAGATCCATGTTCTCCCCATCCATGGATATGAACACCAGACGAGGTGTCACTGATAAGGCAACAAAACTTATATAGTGCATGGAGTTAGTCTGGTTCGAGATATTTTTTACACCTCTCTGATTTTGACCGCTATGCAGATAGAAGAGATTCTAGTTCAGTTAGACAGAGAATGTCACAAAACATATTGACATGGTCTACATACCCATTATAGGGAAATTATTTTCTTTCAACTATTGGAGAATTTTCCAGATATTGATATGAATGTTATGCATGCATTCTTATTACAACTCCCTGGGTATGTTGACTTGAGAAGTGGCTGTGGACTAGAACATAACTGGTATTTCATCCCTGGATAGCTTTCTTCTCATGAGAAACATATATTTTTGTTGTTACACAATATAATCCTATTCTTTTTTATACCCAACATTGATGTTTATTAATGATTTAATTCCAGGAATTGGGGATAATAGGAGCCTCATTGGTATACAAATAGTACAGGGGCGTCTTGGAAGATGAGCATTGCCCTAGGATATCTTCTGGATAAGAAACGATGTCGCTTGTCATTGAAAGGTTATCAGAAATGTCTCACCTTTTTTTTGAAGGTGGTGCGTCGGTCAAAGACTGAGACATATTTTGTTAAATAAAATAAGAGAGAACTACATGAATCTGAAATAAGGAATCATATTACAATATTTATCATAAAGAGGGAGAATCTCAACCAGCAAGTCATCCCTCCAAGTTATGCCTTGTTTGATTCCATTGTTAGAAAGATTTTCTGCAACCATATTCACTTCATGAAAGGCATGCATGGAAATAATGTTGGTCCCCATAAGCGAAGCAAGGCAGTTCATCCAATGGGTGGTCAGTGGCTAGGCAAGATGCACCTCACCCTCCCAAATAGCAAGGAAAATAGTGGTTGAATCACTTTCAATCCAAATATTGTTCCTTCCCTTTTGCTAGTCAAAGTTAATGGCATGTATCACACCCATCATTTCCACCTCCAAAGATGATGTAATACCACAACTGCCAAAGAAGCACCCAAGACACTGACCAAGGTAGTCTCTAAAGACAACACCACAACCCGTGAGACCCGGGTTGCCTTTAAAAGCACCATCCACATTCATTTTGATCCATCCTGGGAGCAGGGCTTTCCAGAACACCTCAAAATTGCACCATGGATATTTGTAGATCCCATCAATTTGAAGTCAATGAAGGATTTCAAATTCTCCAACAGTGTTGTCGTAATGCGCTTTTTAGATCGAAGAAGCATCCCTAATGGTAATGAGAATTCACGTCCTACCTACATTAATATTAAATGAGAAATTGTTGTGAATAATATAATTTATATCATTCTAGATCACATGGAGGAGTTCAGAAATAGGAGTTAGGAATAGGTACTTGATCTGTTGAGATGAATCAATCCCCACACATTATTTTAATTGAGAGATGATAGAGTCGAGGAGTAACCATCTGTAGTCAAAAATTTCATAAATATAATTCCAATGGGAAGAGGCTATAACACAAGATAAGAACAGATGGTTAGTATCTTCTCTATGCTGAGGACAAAAAATGACACCTGGAGAAAAGTTGGACCCCAAAAGATAGAAGACAAACCTTAATGGGGACATGGTTGTGGGATAGATTCTAAACTAGAGTAAGCCTTGAGGTTTTAATCTAGGGTTTGTCAAAAGATTTCAACCAACAAAAATCAAGATCAGAGTTTGAAAAATTGTGTTTATAGAAGGTTTTGGAATCAAGGACACCATTGTGAGAAGGCTCCCAAGTAAATAAATCATCATAATTATATAAGTAATAATAATCAATAACATGAATGATGTTATCAGTAAAGTTGAATATATGATATTGCATAAAATCTTTTATAGAGTAGTTGGTATTTTCTGGAAGGGAATTAAGAGAGAACATAGAGATAAGGGGGGTGTCAGACTAGTTATCCAGCCAAAAGTTTAGGGAATAATCCATGCTATCAATCCATCTATAATTATTCATAATATTAGCAAAATATTTCCTAATGGAGGGACATAGAGAAGAGTTAATGTAGTTCAAATTTCCCGTCTTTAACTTCGAAAGGAATCTTTTTTTAGAAAAGAAATGGAGTCAGAATTGTTATGGATTAACCTCTAGGTGAGTCATTCTTAAAGGGAATCATTAAAAAGACTATGATTTTTGATTCCAAGACCACCTTTCTCTAAAGGTTTGAAACAAGTGGCCCAAGAGATGGTTACTAGATTACTTTCAAGAATACTTCCAGTCCAAACAAAATTCTTGATGTAAACATTAATTTTCTTCAGAAGACCATCAGTAAATTTGTAGTCCATCAATGAGTAGACTATTTTGGAGACAATAGTAGACTTCACTTGGTAGATCCTTCCATCCATAGAAAGGGACATACCCTTCTACGAGGACAATTTATTTATAACCTGATCAATAACGTTGGAAAAGTACATGGATTTGGGTCTTCCCCAAAATATTGGAACTCTAAGGTAGGTGAAAGGGAAGGATCCTTCTTTGATTCCTAGACTATTAATGATGCTATTTTTTCTAGAAGAAGAGAACTTGTTTCCAAAGAAAACATAGGATTTGTTCCAGCTTATAGACTGAACAGATATTTATTCATAATGAGACAAGGTATTTTCTACGTTTTGAATATTATTTTTATCATCTTTTACAAATATGATAATGTCTTCAGCATATATGAGATGTGTAGGCACATTAAAGTTTATAGATGCCTAAATAGGTTTGAGTTTGCTTTGATCCACAAGGCAGGTGAACAATCTTCTTAGATAGTCCTCTGCAATAGCAAAGAGAATGGTAGATAAGGGATAACATTTTCAGACTCCCTTGGTGCATTTAAAGTAACCTTTAGGGGAACCATTTACAAGGATAGATATGGAATATGATTTGGATTTTGACTATGGGGAGGACCTTCACAGCTGGTGCTACAATGGATTGGCATACCACTATAGATTAATGTATAACCACAAGGAGTGTCCTTATGGAATATACCCTGGGGAGGACCTTCAGAGTAGACCGTGGAAAGGGGAGGATATTTTTGTTACTTGACATAGTTATGGGGAGGACCTTCATAATGACTGCCATCATAGAGAGAGCTACCATCATGGCTTGATGTCAAAATATAGGGAAAATATATGCAATCTACATTCTAGGGAGGACCTTCAGGATATACTAAAATGATGGAAGGACCTTCTCGTTGCTTGATGTAACTTTGGGGAAGGCCTTCATAGTGAATACCATTATGGTGAGGAATACCATCATGGATTGATGTCTGACTACATGGAGAATTTCTAGTGTATACCCTACGGAGGACCATCAGGGCAGATGATAGAAAGGGGATGAACTTTTTTCTGTTCAATGTCTTGTTCAATGAGAGGGAAACTGTGATACTCATCAAAAGATAGGCTCTCATGACAGATCGTTTATTTCCCATGAAGTAAGCCCCCATTCTTACTCTAGGGAGGGCCTTTAAAATTGCTGGAAGTGACATTCTAGGGAGGACCTTCACAACTGTTACCACCACTTCTGTGATTTGGTAATGGGCTGACATGATCTTGAGACTCTATTGATATATGTTTGATGGAATCAAGAAATCCATCTTCCAATGAAGCATAATTATGAATGTACGGTTCATTTTATAGTTTCCTTTGGAACGTTTCATTTTTGGGAGCTCTCTTATAAGAAACTGAGGCTGCCTGCTCTTGGTAACTGCCTTCATATACGGGTTCCTATCTGAATGGTTCCCATGATGCTATTGGGATATGCCAATGAGAATATTGAGTTATAGTAGGGATAAATTCCTACCCTGGAGTGGCCACCATGATGGATTGATGTCCCCCTATTAGAATGGGTATTTCCATCAATATGATTTTCCTTTTATCATGGAATATAACCATTGAAACTCTTAGACTGGTGCAGGGATGCAAGTATGCTTTAGAGTGACTATCTTATTTTGTGGATGAATCACCACTCTTGGGGAGATGGGGTCATGGGACCGACTCCTTACTTTTTTCCATAGACATGATTACATCTTGATAGGTCTGGATGATATGATCTGGAATCAATGTCTGATCCTACATCATTTCCAGGGTGTGTGGAGCTATGTCTTTGAATGAGATGAGAGTCAATTCCCATTCTGATGTTTGAGCTGGAGTTTGTTCCTACTACGATCCATCTTGTGTTTCAAGTGGGTACTGGCAGTTCTCCTGTGCCGGGGGATATGAAAGAGTCTACCCCTAGATTATAACTGGGATACAACAACTGTTTTCTACTGTTTCCACTATATTTGACTGGTGGGATTCATGTTTACGAATAGGAATTTGTGTCTCCTCGTTTTCCACTATATTTGTTTCATGGTATTCATATTAATCCAATTTTTTTGACTCTGCTTATATTTGATTACCACCATATCTGATTGGTGGGATTCAATGTGGTAGGTAGGAATTTTTATCTGCATGTTGATTGCCCTCGTATTTGACTGGTGGGATTCGTATGCATTGGTAGTATTGTATGACTTCACATAGGTTGCCACCCTATTTTGATGGAGGGATTGGCATGCATCTGTCAGAACTTGTGTCTTCTTGTAGCGGGTTTCCACCCTATTTGGATGAAAGGATTCATGTGAATCGATATGGATTTTCATCTGCCTATAAATTTTCACTCTACTTTTTCGGTGGGTCTGCCAAGCATTGGCATGAATATGAATTTGATTATAATGTTCCACTTTATATCCATTATGGGATTCATAAGAGTGAGAGGGAATATAATTCTGCTCTTAGATTTCTGCTATATTTCCATGCCAGGATTTAGAAGTGGGGGTAGAGTATTATGTCTACCCATAGCATGCCGCCGTATTTTCATGGTGGATCTCCTTATCATGATCTAGGGTGATAACCGGTTCCTGATCGTACATTCACCACCCTTAGAAGACATCCTGAGGGGCCTGTGTCTGTTGAACTTCAATAGGAGCCCTTGGTATGATATTCTCTTTATAAAGAGGATATTGGGTTGCAATGTATTGACTGGGGCGTCTTTCAGTAGGAGACCTCGAGTGGGGATCCTATTCAGTAGTGATGAAGTCTTCCGGTAGGGGCCCTCTGTGCTGGAATGACAACCATTGATGAAGATGTATCTTGAAAGTTTTCATCAATTAGAGGTCCTATCTTATAGCCTCCATTGTGGGGAGAATACCATTTTTATGGTACTCCTTTATCAACATGTTTGAAACCTAGCATTGAAGATGATGGTTAGCTAATAGAGTCCTATTCTTTATTGGGGACCCAACTGCCTATGTGATCGTTGAAATGTGTGTCTGAGAAAAATTTCAAGATACCATTGGATTAAAGGTAGCTCTAAAAATTTTATTTCAATATATATGAAAAGTAAAATCAAACCCCCCCCACAAATGTAGCATCTCTTGAAGACATGTATAATTGATTTTCTTACTTGTCCCTCTTCCTTTTTAGATGTGAAAGGGGCTTGAGTGGGGGTAATACCACCACCTTGGTTAAGGAGTCACATTGAGTTCACTATTTTTTTTCATATGGGGGAAAATAGACCGATAGATAGTAACCAATCTCATGATATCATATAGGGTTTCACCTCAGGGTAACACCACCACCTTGGTTAAGGATTCACGTCAGGTTCACCATTTTTGTTTCGGACAAGGAAATTATGGTTTTGGTCCTGATGGGGGGTATGGACCACTAATGTGATTATAGGGGGTAATAGGTGTACAATCTCTAGCATCGATTATAATATCTTTGATGGTATCTAACGGGTCTATTCACAGAGCTAGAAACACCCAAAGACTCTCATATCCATGATTCATAGAATTACTTTTTAAAGGTAGGTTTTCTTTAGATGATTTTTCCAAAGAAATTTTGAGAACTCACATTGGTTGAGAGGATGAGAACTCGGGCTCATCTTGCCTTTTGGGGGGGTGGGACTGTTGACCATTCTGGGACTCTTATAGATTTAATTTAAGTTCATATGTTTATGAATCCTTGGTTCATTCCCAAGAATGTGTTTGCGGTATGTCCCTGGGGTATCAAGATCAATCAGAGTATGCATGGGTCTATACTTTGCAAAGACAATTTTTCTTTAAGCTACATAATGAGGAACTCTAGAGTTTATCATCATACAAGGGGGGATGTGAGCTATTTGATGTCAGGATAAAACCCATAAAATGGGAATCATATGTATCATCGTGATAGGAATAATAACTCATTTAGTTTGGTGCCCCTTTTCTAGAAAAATCACCTTTTAAGGGCGTGTGACAAGGACCCATCTATTCAGTTTAAAATCATGAAGCAAGGAAACCAGGGTAGAAGATCCTTAGTCATGATTTAGAGTGAGACTTACACTAAGGCGGACCAGGATGCCCCGAAGAGATATGGCCTCCTTGGTGGATATGACCCTACCTGGGATGTGGCCTAGAAAACATTAGGGTGATTTGGGTTTCAGGTTTAGACCTCAGGGAAGCTTCCAACATATCCTAGTTAGTTGGGAATCAAAGACCTCATAGTTTAGTTTTATTTGGGACCTATACCCTAAGAAAGGCCTATAAAGGGGGAATGACTGGGACTTACAAATGAGAGATTCCTATTTGGGGGATTTGAGTGACTGGAGCAGATTATTACATTTATGAAGAAGGACAATTTGAGCTTGGGCCTTGCACATGCATCCTATGTATCCTGGATGTTGCAGGAATCAAAGTTTTCATAGTTCATTTTGTTTGGTTCTTACACCTAGGAGGAGGCCCATTTTTAAGGAATTATTTCTCATTTCATGAATGAAATTACATGGATCTCAGGCCTCAAGAAGGGTTCCTACACATCATAGTTATGTTGGGAATTAGAGTTCTCATAGTTCATTTGTAGGTGGATCTTGAAGATGTCATGATCCCTATTAACCTCTAATCCCATGTGAGTCATGCTCATTTTTAGAAATAAGGAGAAGTGGTAGATTCTGAAAACTACACACTTTTATTTCCCATCCTCTAGAAGATGGTACTAGAGCCCAAAGGGGAGGATATATTCTTTGAATGTACCACTTTCCTCCCTTGTTTTGATATCTAGGATAATGATGTATCACAAGCTATCTGAACACATCATGGGATGAGGAAAAGAGGTGGAAGAGTGCCACCTCCCACAAGAATTTATAGGGGATTACCTCAGGAGGAGTTCCCTGAAATTGGCTCTGGGAAAGGGAATGAGAATCACTCCTCATCAAAGGGAAAATCATGTATTATTTCATTTATTTATCATTATCCCCCATCAAAGGAATAAGACATCAATTAACCATAATCCTTAGAATGGGGAGTTTCATGTGATTACCCAAAATTTGGACCCCATGTTACCATAAGAATGTAAACTTAAGGACATTTCGGGGGTCCGCCTTACTTCGGGGATCACCAATGTGACTCTTCTTACCAAGGGTTTATAAACATAGAAGGGCATGTTGATGTGCCTGATGATTTTATCATGTGGATCTAGAATATTTGTTAGAGGATTTATCCTATAACCATTATATTGGTTCATGGAGGGGACAAATATCATGTAATGGAAATGGAAGGAAACGATTGGAGCCAGAGGGTGGAACGCAAGAAGGTACCCGATTCCGCGTACTATTTGATTATGTGGGATGGGTTTTTCCTCACATAGCGTGTTTCTATGTGGGTGGAGGGGCCACCCATATACCATGGTGGTATGCAGACCCAGCTGTGGTTTGTGTAGAATTTTTCTATGTGGAACCTGGTTCTGTCCGCATAACATGATGATAAGTGGCATCGAGTTCTATACGTGTAGCATGGTTCCATGTGGCATCAAGTTCAATTCACATAGCATGGTGCTACGTAGGGCTAGGATCCATCCATGTAGTGATTTTCTACGCAGTAGAGGGTTAAAAACACATAGATATTTTCTATACAGGATGCCAATTTGATGGAGGGGAATTGGTTTTGCACCTTGCGGGAAATTCATCTGAGAAGGGATTTGGGTTTTTAGTCCACCATGTTTCTTTCTTTAATGATAAGCAGTGGTTTATACCTGTACATAATCATCGAAAGAGTCTGTCTTTTTTGGATATCTCTTCTTATGAATTTCATCAATTGTTACCTAAAAAACCCTCAAAATATCCACTAAAAATCCGATCCATTCTTGGCTCTCCTTGGGGTCTTTTTATAGAGGGGTGGATGATCCAGATCAATGATCCGTGAAGGGTTTTTCAGGGAGGCCCATGGAAGAAAACCCCACCCTCAAAAAACTCGGTCAGAGGGAGGCATGAGGATTCTATTTTCGGAGGTGAGAATCACCACCTTGATCCCATGAATGACTTCATTTCATTTGTGGGATGCCATGAAACATGCCTCACCTATGAACTATTTTGAGTTTGCAGGGGACATCGTACATGGGTTCATATTTCTCCTCCTTCATCTCGCAAAAAAATTTGTTCATTTGAGGGGGACCAATGCTTTTGTCATTCTCCCATGAACTGTTCGGTCTGCGGGTGCCTTATGAATCCATAAACCACCATGTAGAGTGGCATGCCATGAATGACTTCTTCTTCATGGTTCCTTTTCTTTCCTTTTCCAAATTTTTTCTTCTTCAACATTCATCCTCAATTCTTTATTCGGTTTGTTTTACTTCCTTTGAAAAATTCATTGGAGTATTTGATTTCCCTTTGTAATGTTTTCAGTACCCAACACTAGGTTAAGTATAACTAGTATGACCCCATAGTATTAATTACACATATGTACTCATAATGTGACCTTTCTATAGTCAATATTTATATGAACATTTGGGTTTATTAAGTTTTATTTAATGAGTAAAATTTTGAGGACACAATTTCATTAAGGGGGAATAATGTAACACCCATAAAAAGTATGTTATCTTATTAATATAAATATTATTTTTTAATTAAAGTGTTATTATAAGATCATATAATTAATTTTAGATTTCAAAATAAAATTACACATCATTGAAAATTATAACTAGGAACATTAATGGGATCATTTAATAATATAATCAAAATTCTATTTTTTTTAGAGAATACATGCATATTCAGCTAAAAATGTGTTTTATGATAAAGGTAGAAGTTTTAGATATTTTCTTTTCATGAAATAATATAATAAAAAACTTTTAAATGATAATATATTTTAATGAATTCCTATTCAATTTTCATAATGGTCGTATTTTTTATTTTTTCAATCAAATTTCTATAAAACCATAAATAAGGATATTTATTTAAAAGTTAAAAATCATCATATTTAGAGAATATTTTTTTTAAATAAACCTAATTTTTTATCACATTAATATTATGTTATAGGGAATTTTTGGGATTTCTATGAAAAATTTTATTTGTTGGTGAAAAAGTAAACATTGTCGCATTATAAAGAATTGCGATTTTATGACCTCATTATTATGTCAACATGACTAAAATTTTATGAAATATTTTATTTTATGAAAATATAATTTAATAATTATAAAAATTAATTAATTTATATTAATTTTAATTTATAATTATGTACTTATCATTTTGGATTCAAAATTTGAATTTTAGGATAGATTTTTTTTGATTTGCGTGAATTAATTGGGTAGTTTGGAAGGTGAGTTTCGGTTTAGGAGGGTCTTGAACTTACAAAAACTATATCCAACTCATTAATAATTCTGAAAAATGGTCAGAATTTATTAAACCACAAGTGGTTGGCTTATTTTTTAAAATAACCATTATTTTAACCCTTAATGCCACCCCTCTTCAAGTATAAATACCCCCTTCCCCTACTCACTTTCCACACAAAATCCATTAAACTCCATTAATATCTAAATTACCCTATTAATATCACCTAATAGGTTCTTAAAAGGTTTTAAGGAGTACCTCTATATATTTAAGATGCATCCTCCCCAGCTAAGGGATCTTTTCCTCCACTTCATATGATTGAAGTTATTCTTTTGTATAAGTATTTTATTTTTCAATTATTTATGATGTAAAGTCATTTTAAATACCCTAGTATTTTCAATATGATTTATTTTTAATTATATACTTCATTTACCTCTCATTATATCTTTTCCCTTGGTTTTTACTCTACCAAAATAATGGTTCCTCAAACCTATTTTATGACTACTTTTTCAAGACATTTTAAATTCATTATTATTTAAATAAGAAATATAATAATGTGTCAATTTTAGAATTTACTTCATAGTTTTATCAATGATATAACTATATTCTCTCTCATTATAATAACTTTTTAGGCTATTATAATTCTCATAGATTCCCATTGCCATAAAAACATCATAAATTTGGTAAGTAAAAGTGTGTGGGTTTCCTAAGTAATGAAATCCCTATATAGATACTAGAAGTGCATGTGGATCGAGGATAGATGTACCTAGAGGTAAAAACCCCAAAAACATTGTATTGATCTATACATGATCGGGAACTAGTGCATGAAAACAAGCCTTGATGTACACTTGGTCTTACCGTCTTGGGGGATTTACTCTGGAAATTCACATTCACTTTATATGAAATAATAATAGATCAGAATATTTGGAATGATATTTACATTAAATTAGTATTTGTATCTCATGAATGTAACCTTCACTACTTCTTTTAATCATCCCTTCAATATTTTCACTACCCTTTTACTTTTTTAATGTTCTAAAGTTTCAAAATCCGATTGTTGGATATTCATCAAGATATCCAAATTTATCCATTAAAAGGGGTACTTTCCCACCAATTGTGTAACCCATAATCATGTTCTCTTTTACTCGCCATATTTCTCATGGATTTTACCTTTCTTATACATATCCATGTTTCTATTTACATGTGTTATGGTAGAAATATGATCTCCCTAGAGAACGATAAAACATTTCCTTTGTCTTAACTTATTATCATCTAAGTGAAATTATTCCTTTGAATGTGAATAACCATGAATGATTATTCTGATTTATGGTAACTTACATTGATAGACACTCATCCTTTGATTGGAGAAAATTATTGAATAATTATTAAACCATTTATTTTATATGGTGTAAATACATAATAATTCATTTCCTAGATTCAATTGTATTTATGAAGATTCCTACATTCATTGGATACCAGTTTATTTTACATGGGTTTATGCTTTTATTATTGATAAATTTTCCTACTATGGAATACATAAATTAAGACATATAAAGGGTGCACCATGATAAAAATCAAATGAATTGGTTAATGTGACATAGATAACTGATGTGAGTTACTCTAAAGAGACTAATTAATTAGTTAAAGAACTAATATATAGAGATGACATGTTCATGATACCTTAGCATCATGCTCTCGTATTTTTTTATGATACCATTTTGAACAACCTTGGTAATATGAAGGGTGAAACCTGATAGTGATCTAATATAGTTTGTAAAGAGACAAAGTTAACTAATGTATGTTACTACTAAGAGACCAATTCATTGGGTAATGATGCATAGTCCAAAATCCTTGGTAATATGGTTTTTGATACCCTAGTGATGATCTATAATGATATGTTTATGAATGCCTCATTTTAAGTTGTATCCATATTTCAATGTTATGATTCATTTTATTTCTATTATGATACGCATCATATTCATATGATCATTCCTTATTTACATGAATCTTTCTCACATGATAACTATTTCCTATGGTTGTTCCCCTATTGGGATTTATGCTCACCCATTTCTTTGATGTATGTCCCTAGGATATAGGATGTGGTAAAAGTAACATAGGAATAACGTATATAGAAGTCTATCGAGTGGATTAGATGAATTATCAATGATTTAGTTTTCATGTATTATGATCTTATTTCTAAGACACTAAACCTAAAAATATCCTTTGTATTGTTAAATGTTTTGGCATGTAATGGATGTTTTCTGTAAGAAAAAGGTGGGTCACCATAGTTGATATCAGGGGACAATTTAGTTTTTTTTAAAAATTAAGATTCAGAATATTTGAGTATAAAGCCTTATAAAGATAACATTTTACACCAGTGGACTAGGTTATTCATGACTAGTATGTCCTCATATGATTAATTACACCAACTTATTCATAATGTGTCTTTTCTATAGTTAATATTTACATTAACATTTGGTTTTAATAACTTCTATTCAATGAGTAAAATTATTAGGGCACAATTTATTAATGGGGGAAGAATATAATGCCCTAGAAAATACCTTTATGTTATTAATAGAAATATTAATTTATAAAAAATGTTTTATTATGATCTTATATAAACAATTTAACATTTCACAATAACATTACTCATCAAGGAAAACTACAATTAGAAATGGTAATGAGATTATTTAATGATATAATCAAAATTGTATTATTATTTTTGGAGACTATAAATATATTCAGTTAAAATTTTTTTTATGATAATGGAAGAATTATTAGATAAAATTTAATTTCATGAAAAAATATTATTGAACAGTTTTTAAATTATAATATATTTTACTGAATTCCTAAGTAATTTTTATAATTGTAATATTATTTATTTTTTCTATGAAATTTATAAATTATAATAAAAAAGGATATCTATATAAAATTTTAAAATTATTATATTAAGATAATTACTTAGGTAAAATAAACATCCATTTTGGACTCAAAACATCAAAATTAAGTTAGAGTGATTATTGGGAATTTTATTAACGAAGTTGATTTTTCAGTGGAAAAGGGAAAATTGCCGCCTTACAAAGAACTATGATTTTATGAATTCATTATTATAACAACATAACTAATTTTTTTGAAACCTTTTATTTAATAAATATATATTTTAAAAAGTATATAAATTAATGCATAAATATAAATTTTAATTTATAAATTAATACCATACAATTTGGATAAAAATGGATTTTTTAGATAAAAAGTATTTTGTGATTTAAGGGCACTGATTGGATGGTTTAGAAGGTGATTTTTTGTTTATGAGGTTCTTTAACATTCAAATATTATTCCCACTCACTAATAATATATAATATTTGTTTGAATTTATTAAACACACAACTGGTTTTCTTATATATATTAAAATAGCCTATATTTTAACCCTTAAATCCACCACTCCTCAAGTATAAATACCCCTTTTACCTCCCCAATTTCCCCAAAAAAACCATTAATAGTGATTTTACTCTCAATTACCCACTTATGAGTAATTAAATTGTTGTTTCAAGGTTATAGGTATCCCCTATATAGATTTATGAGGCATCCTCCCAAGGTAAGGGATATTTTCCTCTACTTCTTTTATATTCAAGTTCTTCATTTGTATGGGCCTTTAATTTTCAATTTATTATGTTGTCATGTGAATTTAAATACCCTTATTTTTTTAATATTATTTAATTTTAATGATAGACTTTATTTCCTTCCTAATATAGCTTTTTCCTAAGTCTTTACACCTCTAAAATAAGTGTTCCCCACCACTCTTTTATGATCTACATTTTCAAGAAATTTTAAATTAATTATTATTTAAATATGAAATATTATTATGTGTCATTATTATAATATATTTAATATTTTAATCAATGATATATAACCATTATATTTCATTATACTACCTTTATAATATATTTTAATGCTGATGGTTCCCATATCCATAAAACCACCTGAAATTTGGTAAAGAAAAGTGTGTGGTTTTCCTAAGTAATGACTTCCATATCTGAAGACTAATAGTGGTTATAGATGTAGAACAAAATTTCCTAAGGGTAAAAACCCTAAAAATACCGTATTGATCTAGACTCAATCAGGAACTGGTGCATGAAAATTGTCTTTGCTCGACCCTTGGTTTGACACTCCTGATGAGTTTTCTTTGAATAATTCACGTTCACCTTATGAGCCATAATAAAAGATCAGAATATATTGGAATGATATTTGAATTAAATTAATATCCATATGAAATGAATTTACCCATAACTATTTCTTTTTATCATTCATTTAATTAGTTTAGTACACATTTCCATTGTGAACATCGTATAGTTTCCAAATCTGATTGTTTGATATTCATCGAGATAACTTCATTAATCGATTGAAAGGGATACTTTCTCACCCAATGTGTAACCAATATTCATGATATCCTTAACTATATAAATTTATCATGTATTTTAACTTTATTATACACTTACATGTTCCTATGTATAAGTTGTATGGTAGAAATATGATCTCCCTAGATAATGATCCATCACTACGTTTGTCTTTCATTATAATCAGCTACATGTAATCATTCCTTAAAATGAAAATACCCATGAATGATTATTCTTATTGAAGGTTATTGAACAATATAATAACAGTTCTATTAACTATGAAAAATTATTGACTAATACATATATTTACATTAGGTATAACTACTAATGGAATATCACACATGCTATAAGAAATGACAAATAAACCAGCTGGCCTAGGGACTCGACCTTAAGACGACACCCCAAACACCATAGCACTCTCACCACCCTAGCCAACCATCGGGGGAAATTGACTAATCCACATACCATTAATCCTATGTGTTTTAAAAATCTCTTATATTCATTACCTTTATCTAATAGTATTTAAAAATATTCTTACATTCATTTGATACGCGATTATTTTCCAAAGGTTCATGCTATGGTTAATGATAATCTTACCTTATGTGACATACATGAATTAATACATATTAAGGGTGTACCCCAATAGTTATCCAATACATTTTGTAATTTGATAGAGTTAACTGATTTGAGTAAATCTTAAAATACCAATGCATTGGTTAATCAATTAATCTATAGAGATGACAGGTTCATGAAACCTTAACATTGTGTTATGGTAATGTTTTATGACACCATGGTGAAGAATCATGGTGATATAAAAGATGATACTTGATAGTGCTCTCATTAAATGGGTAAAGTGATAGAGTTAATTTATGTAAGTTTTCTTAAGAGACCAATGCATTGGGTAGAGATACCTTGGCTGAAATCTTTGGTAACATGATTTAAGATTCCCTAGTGATGAGTTGTGGTGAAATGTTTATGAATGAAACATTTTTTTGTATCAATTTTTTGTGTTATGATTTATGTTTCAAATATAATGATATGCATCATACTCATATGATCATACCTTATTTATATGAATCTTTATCAAATAAAAAATATTTCATTTTTTCCCTTGTTGCTATTTATTCACACCCTTTTCTTTGATGCATGTCCCCATGATATGAGATATAGTAAAATTAACATAGGATGACCCTATGAGTAAGTATAAAATTGGATTATATATATGTTTAATGTTTTGGTTTTTCATGTATTTTGTTCCTATTTAGAAGACACTAAATCCCAAATAATAATTAGTATTGTTAAAAAATTTTTATCATGTAATGAATGATTTATGTAATAAAAATACAGGTCTCCACAAAACCCAACCTAATAAAACATTATTTTAGTACATGATATATATTTCTTATTACAAAATATGAAAAACATCAATCTTTTTTCTAGATTCAAGCTCAACTTGGGTATACTATCTTTTTGATTAGGATCACATAAACAGGACACTGTCTTTTGGATAGTGATGCAACCATGTATTAGTTGAGTTATAAATCGAGGAAAACAATATTCTGAAGAAGAATACAATTCATACAAAGAATAAAAAAAATAAAAAAAAAGAATATAATGAAAATAATTATAAGGTTGAAAAAGTTTCCTCTTCCATTCTCTATTGATTATTATCTTTTGAGATTTAGTAAAGATAGTATGTCTCATTAATTCTCAATAGAGCAGTATGAATAAATAAGTTAAATTAAACTTATAGAATATTAGTTATAAAGGAATTATATCATTTGAATACACATAAGTCCAAATACTTCAATTTCAAATCAAATGTTTGAGCCATTATTTTAAAAGAGAGTTTTTATAATGGAAATAAAAAGGGTTCCAAGATCATCATCAAATTTTTATTTCATGCAACCGAATCACAACTACACACTATTAGAATAAATAATAATTAGTAATAAGATCCTTACTAGTTATTTGAAACATAGAACACAATTAGGAAAAATAGTTCCAAATGTAATCCTTTATTAAAAAATTTAAATCTAATTAGTCTAGTGTTGTTATAGTTCATTAGAAATTTTTAATCCTGTAATACTATTAAAAAAATCATATATACTTATTATAAATTAAACTATAAAAAAATTCATGAAACTAAGAATATATCTCTATTTTCTTATAAGTCCACCATAAATCATAACATCCATAGTGTGTATTCTATTTCCCACATGAATTTCACAAACTCAAAATGATTTCTACTGTGGTATTTAATATAATTATATCCATTTATACTATCTATGTAAAAGACAGTTGTAATATGTTTAAAGGTATACATTAATTTAAATTTTCAATATAATGGTAGTTATAACTCATAAAGAGGACACATTAGATTACTGTATAGGTTAATTTACATTTATAAATATGAGACAAGAAAATCGTATGACATTAAATAATATATTGTATGAATTTGAAAAAATTCATATGACTTGGGAAGTAAACATATGGATTTATAATCTTAATAAAAACACTAAAAATCCAAAAAACAATATATTGTTTCTAAAAGTAATGTAAACATCAAAATATTTTACCAATAATTATAAAAACTAAAAAATATAGTAAAACAAGTGATTATTTGGTAAAAAAAAGTGACATGTGATGTATTTTTAATATTCAAAACAACAAAACATAAATAATCAAGAATAAAATTTCAGTCTCCCCATTAAAAAACTTAACACTAATAATATGATATTATATAAGGTGCAATGGTGTAATGTAATCTATGATTTTGTGCAAGTGTCATATTGATGGAAATATATTCCATAATTATTTTAATCATATTATATGTTTATTAGAATCATAAGGGTATATAAAAGTTATAATTTGTGTGATTCATTAACTAAATCATAGCCTATGATTTTTTATGTCATAAGGACACAAAAAGGTCTTTCTTGAATCTAATTTTTTCCATCATATGATATGACTAAATCTTGTCATAATTAAAGATAATGGTATGAATAAAATTATATAATCTATATCATATTTTATCATTAAAATATTCATAATGCATGGATACATGAAATTGGGTTCTATCCACTTCATTACATATTAAGTGGTATTGTAAAACTATTCTTCATTATAAAGCATTATATGTAATTCCTAGCCACTATTATCAATGATATTTATAGAATAAACCAACCATGATGTTATCATTAAGGTTATATTACATGATATATAATGATATTGAGTTCTTTATTGCATGAATGAGATTCATGTATTAGAAAACAAAATAACTCATGTGTTATAATGCATGAATTAACTATTTCAATTATAAGGAGAGTCTTCAATAATCCTATAAGAACCTACATACATGCGATGATAATAGAGGTATGGTTGTGATTAATGTTTCAGTGAGACTCCAAGGAACCCTTATTTTCTCTTTAACATTCTCCATAGAGAATGAGTTACCAACATTCGATGCAGAGGGTATTGATTTCATCTAACCATCATATAATTGATCTTGGCCCATGGACACATCATATAGAGAGGGTGTATTATGTATTACCTTTGTGATATACATCATACCATTTGATGTTATGCATATTTTATAGTTTTTAAGGAATGAAAGCTATATGATTTAAAATATTATTCATTCTCTCTATTTTACTATTTTCATATTTCAAATACATAGTGATGTTGGGTTGAGACATTTGATTATTTTTTAAATTCTTATAAATGTTATTAGACATTCATCAATACCAACACCTCTTATACTCATTACAAAAAATTAATGAATTGTGTATATATATATTCACAATTATGTTAGTCCCATTTTATAGTATTTAAAAATTGAAATGAGGGATAATCAATGGAAATTAAATAAAAAGACACAAACATGTTTTCATATCACCACTTTGTGTGAATTATTATAAATGAATGGATTTTATTATGTCAAAAAGTGTGAGAATAAAAAAAATTCTATTAGAGTTGATAATCCATAATTGAAAATTGTACTGATTCAAATAAAAATATTTTTATCTTATTAATAATAAGATATTATATTAAATCTTGAAGATAATGCTGGCCACTAAGTAAAAAAATGATCTAAACTAGAATCTAAAAATAAATTAATCATTACATCCTTCCTCATGTTTTTATGGAATTAAGATCAAGTGTGTGATATTTTCTTCCTAATCACATCTAAAATCAACATAGAATAACCTCTAGAATTTTTGGTCGATTATCTCAATGTTTCATAAATCCTTTCTCTAGTAAAATCATCACATAATTATAGGCCATTAACACAAAAAATCATATCACACTTGGTTGTATCATAATATTTAGAAACAAAAGTCTTAGACAATATCTCTCAACCTATAAAAAAGTACCTCAAATATTTTTTTATAACAAGTGGAATTGTATCTAGATCATTATATATTATCATTTATGTTGTAGTTAGGTTTTGGAATAAACCTAAGCCTTTTTATGTGTAAGGAATATATTCCATGATATTCGTGAATAAAAATTTCATAGAAACATACTTTACAATGTGAATTAATTTATTATGGTGTGGTTCCTTGTATGGAATATGGTTATATACAGCTACCTTTGAGAACCCCACACTAAATTTTTAGGTATCCACATCCTGACAATATCTAAAACCTATAACTCATTATGCAGAATCATTGTGGTACAAAACATACTACTATAATTTTATATCTTTACTAAGTGGGTTACCTAGAACCAACATCAATATGTTTTTTAATACAATAACATGTATAAAATTTTATATATACATTTATTTTTACTTTACATGATAATGAAATTACTTCTGTATAAAGTATAAAATTGTTAATGTCTTTATATTACACGTGGTATCAGAAGGTTATAGTAGTTCTCATCTATATTATGAACCTTGAGATACCATGAAATCAATTTTTATTATATATCTTATTCTCTAGATTCATTATACTAATATGATGTAGTTTATATTTGAATATCATGTTTTGGGGTAACATAACCCTTAATAAATATCCTCATTATGTTAAAAGATGATTATATTGGGGAGATGATATCATAAGTACTGACCTGAGAAAATGAACACCACATGTTACATGTTTCATTGGATATTTATATCTTAAAACACATATATATTTCTCATGACATGATATGATTATTAGTATACGCTATTTTATTTTTTACATTGATTATATATGGAAACATGTAATTCATTTTTGTTGGATATAACTTCTAATAGCGGTGAATTTTATGGTATGAAATTCAATGAATAATGAATATAAGATGTGTTCCTTTTCAAAGGGAGAGATATATCATGATTTTTGACTAATTTAGTAGTAAATTTTCTAAATCCATGTACATGGTAGGAGAATTTAAGTCCACCAAGTATGGTATTTAATGTAAGGCACCAAAAATTTCTTTTAAAATAATATTATTCCTGATAAATTTCTTAACACACAACCCCAAGCATTAAACAAATTGTGGTATACTATAAAAATAATATTTAAATGTGAAAATCATAAAATAGAAAATAAATTTGTGGAATGAATAAATATAGTCCAATTATAAAAAATTATGTGTAATGTTTTTATATAAAGAAAATTTATTTGTTAATTCACAACAGATAAGTAATGACTTATCTGTAAACACATTTAATGCTTCAAAAATATTTTTTATTTCAAAAATGGTTTTTATTACATTTTGTGCATGGAAATTATAATTAGTTTCTACCATTTTTTAAAATTAAAAATCAATAAATGAATATAAATTTTAAAATAATAATATCAATATTATCTAGGCATGAAAGTTTATAATTTTTCAAAAAATATTTTATTTTAAGTGAATAATAAAAATACCAGTTTTTGTAAAATAATCATTTCTATTCATTAAATCATGTAATTAAAAAGCACCATTAAGTTTTTAATTTGATAATAAAGTAACATAAATATTAATTAATTATAAATAATCTAACATATTATATAGATATCGTCATTATATCTAATTATTGTTTAAGTTAATTTTTTGACTTAAAAATGCTTTTATCTAAAAATATTATTTTATGTGAAATTTTTCTTTATTTAACTAAAAATATCAATAATTTTTAATTATTTTTACTTAATTTAAATAGTATATATTAAATTAAGAAATTTAATTTTCATCTAATAGTTTTTTCAAGGTAAGGAATTGATGTAATTTGGGTTTTATGCTTAAAAATAATTTCTCTATGAATGGGTTTTCATTGCATTTTTCACACTTATATAAAATATAATTGTGATATATATAGAAATTAAATATAGTAAAATGTATTCTATATTTATAATAATTTTAATTAATACAATTTAACATGGTCAATATAATTTTATGTTATAATGAAGTTAAAAGCAGTAAAAAGTTGTTACCATCGATAAGGTTAAAATTAGTTTATTGGGGAGTTTAAACATAGAGATAATTGTAGGAATTCTATATAAAGTAGTTCAATTCTTGTTTTTTTGAATATATTTCAACCTTTTCATATATTATGTACAATATATTTCTTATTTTTTTCACATTGACCGGAACGAGACCTTGTATTATTGAAATCTTTTTTCATAATTCAATTTGTATCCCTCCTATCACTTATAAATGAGTACCTATTATCCTCAATTATTCATACACTTCAATCCTCCCATCATAACCAATAACATCCCCAAAATCTTCCTAGAATCTAGACCTTCATTCTTTATAACCTAATATTCTTCTTTGACCAATATTTCAAGGCTTAAGTTGTAAACTAAAGTAGGTCTCTCAATGAAAAGGTATACATTATAACAAAGCCATTTCAACATTATTTTTTCAAAATTCTATAAATATATTATATCTATTAAAATATGATAAATAAATTATGATATATACAATTATATGTTATTATAAAAATGAGAAAACCATTTATCACCTCTTATTTATCAAATGGGAAATGAAAGTATAACTCATGAATTTGGGTGGACTAAAACCTCCACCTAGAGATACGATTCAATTTAAATTACCATATTTCATGGTTGGTAATTATGAGATATTTAATATATATATATATATATATATATATATATATCTGAAATTTATGATATTATAATGAATCTATAATGTTGAATTATTATTTACCTGTATTTCATTCCATCCATCTAAAATTTAAAACATCACTCGTGTATATGTACAAACTAACAAATACACACAGTAATCTAATTAATGTTTCATTCCCATATTATGGATAATTATAAAAGTGTAAATGATGAATATAAATGTTAAGTATAAGATTATTTTGATTCTAGGGATTATAGAACCAAGATCAATATTCAAGGACCATAACTTCTAAATAGAAACATACATGAAAAATTAAATAGTTTTCACACAGAAACATGAAATTGCAAAATGAATTATTATTAAATGAATGATAAAATGATATAATACAATAATATATTATATTAGAAGTGTTAAAATTGTTCTGTTATGTAATTATAATAAATCTAAATATGTTTCATAGTATAATAGATAACTTATGAATCTAGTCAAACATATGATAAAGGGTTCTTTTTAAAAAGCTGAATTTCATGAGATATGTTTAGGTTATAAAACAAATGTTCATTTTAATAGTGAAAAGAAAACCCAATAATAATTTTTCATCCTAATTTAATTAAATATTATGATTTTCAATGTTTTATTACTTGTTAATTATCTCATGGGGTTTTTACTCAAAGATTACAAAAGTGGCAAGGGTTCTTGGTCCAATATTATTTCATTTAGAAAAATTTTATGTTATGAAACTATTTATGTTATTGAGGTGTATATAATAACCCTTTGAAATTTTATATCTTGAATTCTTCTTAATTAATGGTATTTAATCTTAATATTAAAAATATATCATACAAGGGGGTTTGATTTGAGAGTTATGATAATAGAAAGGGTTCATCTTATCAAATTGTATTCCTTGGGAAATATGTTATGTGATACACCTATGTTCTCTTATGAGGTGTATCTATTTACCCATTTATATATAGTATAAGAAATATATTTATATTTTAAGTATTTAATATTTTATTTCAAGTTATTTATTTTATGGGGGTTATGATTCAAAACATACAATTGATGTAAGGGTTTTATGTTACAATATCAATTTTTAAAGGTATTGTTTATGTTTAAATTTCTGATGATGATATTTTTTGGTCTATAATGGATTGGTTCCCTATACCCCATTCCATCGTGTTTTTTTTACATTTAGAGGTGTTTAGATAAAATTTTAAGGAATATGGAGGGTATTTAAGATGAAATTTTATCTTAAGAGTAGAATTGTATCATGGAAGCTTGTGCTATATTGTGGATTCTAACTGAGAGATATGGTTATTTATTAGACTAATATTTTAGACATAGAATCTGAAGGGGAATATTTGGGTTCTTCTTCCAATTTCAAATCCTTTACACCATTGGGGGAGGCTACAATATCAATTCTCAGGAGTTGCGATTTGGTGATTATTTTTTTTGGGGTTACTACTCCAAGGAATTGGGATCTGGTGTAGCTTCCTTATTAGAGATTAGAATTAATTAACATAGTGGTTATATTACATCATGGTCCATTTAATAATTTATAACATTTTTCATATTGAATTTAGTGTATTTCTATGATTCATGTTTAAGGCATGATTTTTTGTGGTCAGTTTACTTATACTATAGTTTTGTCTTGATTCAGGATCATTACATTATGGAGCAAGGTGTTGCATTGTGGTCTTCAAATTTCCAGTTTCTAAATAAATTCCTAAACCAGAAAAACATGTTTCTTTCTCCCAAGTTTCACTATTTAACCCTAGTTTCCTAGTAGATATTTTTTAAGGCTATTTAATCCCCTTTGATTGAATTCACCCCATCTTTTTAGAGATTTATTCTTGGGGATCTGAGGTGAGTTTTCCATATTTATCTTATGGTTTCTTCTCTTTTTTCTTATCATACTACCTTTCCAAGATATGATGATTGATCTACATTTTTTATGGAGTTATTTTGATGTTTGTCATCATACTCCTTGAACAATTCCTTTTAGGGATATTGATTCTTTGTTGGATAAGTGATCAAAGAACTTTATTTTTTCCATTATCATTATGTGAACATTAAAACCCATAAAGTAGATGATTCATTACTTATCATTATTCTTATGTGAAACCATAAAGTTATAATTAATTTTCTCAATTTTTAATAGTACAATTTTTCTTAATTAAGGTTAAATTGTAATTAATAAAATGTCATTTTTTAGTTGTAGTGATCACAATTCTTCAAAACATGTTGAAATTTTTCCTCTTAATCCTATAGATAAAGTGATTTATTTCCTTATTCTATTGTTTAACATGTTTTTTGTTCTAATATTGGGTAATGATCACAAATTTAATAACACATGATGGTTAATATAATATATATTAATGTTTAATTTCAAATCATTCTTTATTTATAGTTTGAGGAAACAATAAGTTATATTAAAAAAATGTTTGAACAATTCATAAATGTTTATAACTGATGACTTAAGACTCAATTGGTTGAAAACTATGATAAATTAACTATTAATTAAATATAGTAAAAAATTATTTCTTATTTGTTGAAATTTTTTGGGTTTTATCTATATCATTTATGTATGATGTCCTGATGACTTAGTTCTAAGGCCTAGATGCTCTGTTAATTATTTTTTATTTTCTTTCTGCCCTATGTATTTTCATTGGATAAGGATCCTTACTATGTGATGTTATGTGAGACTATTATGACTAATGTTTTAGAGAGAATGGTTGGGGATAACAATGTGTGTGGTAGTTTTTAGTGACCATGATGACATGATGCATGGTGATATGCCGTATGGTGTTGGGGATGGAACTAGGACTGATGGAGCGAGGTAAAGTTGGGATTTCCCATTGTTGTTGTTCGAGATGTATAAATGATTTATTATTAATGAAAATTATTTAATTTATAGATGGCTGGGTTTCTTGTTTTTCATTCCTTTCCTTAATTTATAAAATAGTCAGTTTTCATTGGATTATGTATCTTTTATGGTATCATAACATGAGTCCTAGAGTAAAAGTAATAATGGATTGATAATGAATTCTAAATGATTTAACTATGGGGTTGGGTTTTTGATTATGTGATAAATGATGATAAATCACAGGGATCCTTAGAATAGGTTGGAATATTCTTATTCCTTTCTAATTCTAAATTTTTTCAACCACTTTCTTTATCAAACATTATTTTTCCCTCAATCTCTTTTGTCGTGGGTGTGTATTTTAATAAAAAAACTAAAAAAACTAAAAAAATAAAAACAAAAAACAAAAAAACAAAACAAAAAGGATTCGTAATTACTCACCATTAAAATGTCACTTTTTTCCAAACTTTTTTAGGGGGGGTCCAATGACTTTTATTAATCTCAAACATTTGGAATTTTAATTATAAATTTGGATAATGAATTTTGCGTCAAGACCAATAAATTTTTATTGTTCAATTTTTGATTTTGAAAATGATTCTTCCCAAACCATGAGGAACAAAATTATCTTCCATGCCAAGGTCACCTATGACCATATTTTCCTATAATGTGTTTTTCACCCTATATTGTGAGTCTTGAGTTTGTGGATCTTAGATATGAATTTACATCTTTAGAATACGTTAATATGATTTAGGAATTTTCTCAACCACATGAGAATCACAATATCTAAATAGCCTCCCATTACCCTTACGTTGATCATCCTTTTGAAAGACACTTAAAGCTTATGAAAATCATTTTCTCGATAGCCACATTACAAACCCAAAATCTTGTCCCACCCAAAATCTACATCGATTTTGATTTCTAAATTTATTGAAATTTATGTGTGGGGGAATGGATTTCATTTTGGGTATTCATTCATTGATTTTCATTGTGTTATTATATTTTGAAGGGAAATCATCAATTTTATTGTGTGAGAGAGGGTGTCATTCAGTGATTTTTAGTAATGGATTTATGTTTATATAATTCTATACATGTAATTGAAAAGATTTCATAGAAAAATAAAAAAATTGGAAAAAAATGAAAAAATAACGGGTTGTGTCTTGGGTGAGTCAAAAAAAAACTCTCCCTAAACATTTGATCTTATTGTATAAATTAAATTAGTGTCATGAGGAGATCAAACAAGTGTTGGGGGATTAATGTGAGATTATTTCCAAGTTTAAATTTCAAAAGAAAAAAGAAAAAAGAAAAAAGAGGAACACTTACATCATGTTCTATTACATCATTGGGAGTTTTTTTTGTTTTTTACACAATTCATTTTGTTATCATATTCAGATTTTATTCATCTTTTGTGTCTTACTTCATATAGTCATGCCCTTGTAAATATGTGTTTCTATTTCCTTCCATTTCACATTTTAAAAAAATGTTATTTCTTTTTTACATGTTAGAGTTTCACCCCACTTTTCATCTCCTTTGGATATTATATTCCTACAATCACATAGCCATTTAAAACCACCTAAAAACACTTCATGATTATTACGAACTTTAGAATAGAAAATGGAAGTAGATATCTATTTCAAACTCTAAGATTTTTACTTCCAGTTGGCGAATGAGTGAACCTCCATAAATAAATTTGTATCATCTTGAGAGGAGTGAGTTTTGAGTTCCATCATTTTCCATTTCTAATTATTAGCATGAAATTTTTTTTTTGGAAAATTATTTTTGTAATAATTGTTGGGGTAATTATTTATAAATGAGTTATCTAGTCTAGACCCCCTAATCAGAGATTTTTTTAATATTTTTTTGTGAGTAAATATTATTTAGTTTTGTTTTTATATTTTTTTACATGAGAAAATAAACAAGAATAAGTGTGGGAGATTGAATATTATTCATTTATTAATAACTCTTTGTCTACTACCTTTAGTAATTTTCAATTAAAAGTGCACAATTGGTGTGGAATACCAATGTTTTAATACTAAATATAATTTTTGATCATTATTTGAGTTATTCCAGGTTCGATTTGGTTTACTATTCTAATAATAATTCTCACCCTAATTATCAAAATTATGTTATTATTTTTTTAGGATTACTAATTCAGTTTCCTAAAAATAATTCATTTGGATTTTGGTATGATTTTTCCATCTAAAGGATTATATGGACCACACAAGAAGGCCCACCAAATATGTGATGAAAACTGGACTAACCATGAAGATATAATTTTTGGGCTCAATAGGGAAGTCCAATTTTTATGAAATTATAGAATATTTTCATAAATATAAAAAAAACATGGATAAAAAGTATAAGTTCCATATCCACCAAAGGGGCCTAACTGATGCTTTGAAGTCTATCCCCCAATTCTGTCCTAGAATTAAGTACAGTCCACCACTATGGACTATAAATATATTCCCCACTTATCCTTGAAAGGGGTTGAGAATTCAAAACATAAGGAGGATATTTGGAATGAATATTGACTTTCCTAGGGTCTGGGAGGACTTTTCTTAATGTTGTTTCTACAAGAGATATCTCTCCTTAACTTTTCTTTTTATGTTTTTTACAATTGTTTTCAATTGCAACCATGTATGTTTGTTTTTATGTAAATTAAATATTAATGCATGTTTCTTCATCAAAATGTACAATTATTATCCTCCCTCTATTTTTTAATATATATATTTTTAAATTGTTTAAATAAATTTTATAATCATTTCCTTCTATCTCATTCTCATTCAGTCAAGAATCTGTGTTTAATTATCTTCACTGTTCACGTGTGTGTTCGATACACTACTCTTATCTTATCCTATTTATTTTTATTCTCTTTTTAACTCATCACGCTAAAAATATTAAACTATATTACTAAACATATCAATGACCGAGTAAATATACCATTGTGGAGAGTCATAATTTGTGGATGTTAAGTGATTGAGATCTTTTTCTCAATTAATATTCTTAAAATTGATATTGTGTATTTTGAAAATAAAATTTCATGGATTAATTTCATGTTCTGTTTGGCATGTGGATTACATATATTATTGGAACCTAGAGTACAAATGGGTTCATGAAATATTTTTCTGTTCCTCAGAAATAATTTATTGAGATCAGTTCCCTATTTGAGGATTGGATTAAATCCAAAACAATAGTGAATTCTGATGAAAATCATATTGTGAATATGGAGTTAATTTAATGAAATATTTAGAAAATATGATGGATATCAAAAGCTTAATCCATAATGATGAACTCACCCCAATCAAAATTAAAATTTTAAAACAAATATAAAATTCATTCATTTTACATAAGCTCTCTAAATACCCCCCACTCAAAAGACAAAACAAAAACAATTAACTCCAAAATTTAAACCATCATTTAGTATTTTACCCGAGTGATGCTACACACATTATTGTAGATCACAAGACCATTTAATGGTTAATAAGAAACAATCTTCTATGCTTCAAGCACACAATTTTTCCCTCTAGTGTTTGAGACACACCATATAATACCCTTACATGTTATTTACTACTACATGGAAAAAAATTTGTGTGTTGGCTGGGAAACATCTACGAATAAGAGTGGGGAAACATGCCATGCGGACCCCTTAAACATCATTTACTTATGAATAATTTTATACTTCTTATATCTTCATCATTTTGACTTATATTTTGGCATATTAGTATCCAATCATGGATGTTTTTTTTGCGTAGAACATGATGTTGGAATTTATAGTGGTTTTTTAGATATTATGAGAGATAATCCCAGAATAATGATTATGTAAGAGTCACTCAATGATGACAGTGATTGGGTAGGATCATCAGAGAGAGGCCTAAGCGGAACCCTCCAACTGTATCAGGGAATGGGTCCTCTAATTATTTAGTGGAACCCTACTGTTGTTTCAGGGCATCGATCCTATACCTTTTGAGTGGAAACATTTTTTATCAAGGAATGGTTACTCTAACTATTGTGTGGAACCCTCATGTCATACAAGGGCAGGAGTCCTCTCCCTATTGGGTGAAACACTCATTTCATATAAGGTAATTTGTTATTTACTTATAGAGTGGAACACTATTATTGTATCAAGGAATGGGTCCTAAACATGGAGATTGGGCCCATCGGGATTTGGAGAAATGGTGAGTTGCAGACCCTCATCATGTTTTGTTTGGATAAACACACGATATGAAGGGCATCACTGACAGACATTTGGAAATGTTGGAAGAATAGTTTCTGGAGCTAGGTTGTGATATAAAGATCCCATGTCTATCTCATTTTAGATTATTTTATGAGCATATATATATTTATGGTTGAGTTTTTGGTTCCATATTACTTTGGGTTGAGATGAATAATTCTATCAAGTCTCATAATTCCCCCTCTTCAGTTTTCATGGCATCATACTTGGTATGTATATACTCACCCCTACCTGGGGATTTTCCACATGTTTCATGTCTTATGAAAGTGAATGAAATGTCATATGTGATTTCATAGGAGCATAGGGATACCTATGTGCATTTAACAAGATGCAATAGTTAGGTCTTATAGATTTGGAGCTAGGTTCTCTTATAATTTCTTTTCTATTTTTCTTGAGGTTGGGATATCATTTTTGGTTGGGGTGTATTTTTTCTTTTTATTTTTCAGATTTCACTATCATGCTATTTTTTATTCCCTAGAGGTTTTTACATGCATGGTTTGTAATGAATATGTTACAATGTTTTATTATTATTCACTACACTTATGAATGGATGGTTGGGTCTACGCATACAAGTACTTTATATAGGGGAATACCATTTTAGTTATGCCTCTTAGTGTTTTTTATTATCCCTTATCCTATGAAAGAAATTTTGGGGTAGTTTCGGCACAATCTTCCACCAGCCAAGTGGACCCTGATGGTTTAGGTCTTGACAGATTGGTATTGGAGGTGGTTTAACATTTGGATGGTTTTTGGAGATTTTCCCCTTATCAGGTTTGACTGCGAACTTGGGGAAATGGTGTTGAAGTGTCTTGAGTGTGGATTTAAGGCCTAGGAACCCAATGTTGTTCTGGCGGCTAACATATCTATTCACTAGGACTCTAACTACCTTCTTTTCAACTTGAAGTACCGCTACATTGGTTTCATAGATACTTGGTACCTGAATCATATAGGATTTAGTCCTTTGACTATCATTCTTGAGTCATGTCACCATATATATATATATTCTCATTTGACAGTGGTATGTCTTGATTAATTTTCTAGATTCCCTCATAAATACTTCTAGCTAGGTTACCCAATTAGGATCATGATAAATACATGATGAGTAATGAGGACTCAGTTTAGGGGATACCTGACGAGATCTTCCTCCAAGAGGGAAGGTAGAAGCACTCCCACCTATAAAGTAGCATATTATACTAGCAGAGTAGGTTGATGATGTGTACAAGCTTAGATAACCATGAGAGTTATATATATAGAGGTTACTATGGTTTTTTGATGAGACAGATCCATATTAAATGGAGGATTATCATGAGATGGGGATCAATTTTTTCAAAATTGTATAAAGATGGACTAATCAGATGGTTATTCTAGTTTCCTGTTTTTTCCAAGAAACAAATGGGTGCTGGTGGAGTCTAGTCATATAGATGCATGATGGGATGGTACAATCACGATCCAACATCCAACATTGGTTTTATGAGGAGTACTAACCTTCATGATTTCACTTAGTTTGGATTTAGGAGTATTTGGAGTTTCATCAGGGAGGGATGATAAATTATGACTATGCTGATTGAATTAAAGACCATACATGGTACTCCCTCAAGATTATTTGAGATGGTTTCTTCCACAAATATTTGTTTGAGAAATGTATACATTGATACATATATTCTATTTTGATACCGATGCTCATACATAGATATGTTGGAGTGGTGGAGTGGAAACTAGTGACAGAGAGCTTCCTATATGATGGATGTCATATAGATGGAGCTAGTAGAGGAGGCCGTAAGACTGAGTCTTTTGTAGTATCTAGAAGGTTCTAGTCAGTAGGGTCTTGGAATATGATATCTTCTCATAGATGGACTTATTCATGTGGTCATGTGTTTCAAGGACCAAATGATGGACCATGGAATCCTGGAGAGGGGTGATGCTATGCATGTGAAAGATGATGTTACATAGCATGCAATTTCCATACTTTATTTGCAGAGGAGGGAAGAAAAATAGTTGATGGACCACTATAGAAGAGGTAGCACAATGATCATGGATATCGTATGTGTATCTTTGAGGAACCTAATAGGTCAAAGATAGAAGATGAGTAGGTGGGGTTCTTAGAGGAGGGTTTTCTGGTGGTGGATGACATTATGAGATCATTCCACCTCCACCACTAGGAGGCCCAAGTGATGCTTAGGGAGCTAGAGGTCGGGGCTAGGACATATGGAGGCTATGAAGTCATATGAATCAGTAGCTCACAAGATGATTAGAGTTATGTAAATTTTTTATTATACTCTTTATTTAGTACTAGTAGAAATATTTACATGTCATTACTTCATATTCTTACTCTTGGTGCATGAGATAGAACTCCTAGTTGAGACTTTATCCACGTAGCCTTATCTCGATGTTCGTACAGGTAATGCTTCTTCGATATGACTTATCTACCATTAGTTTGAGATGTCTCAAAATGGATAATATTTCTCATGTAACCTCTTGGTCATCACAATGATACCATATGATTTCATATTGGGTATGGTCTGGTTTTCTATTATCCCAGCCCAGATTGACATTCACCACAGATGAGTTAGATTCCTTTGTACTGATAGGATGAGATTCTCATTTGTGGGAGAGAGATCTCTTGGTAGAGAAAATGGGTCTTTCTAGAAGGAAGATTCAACCCATCACCAATCAGCTTGAGAGTTTATCCCTTAGTGAAGTTGGATCTTCAGGCATCTAGGTTCCTTCAATAATGAAGGAATATATGGAACTCCTCTCTGAGGACATTCTAGGAATACCTCTGAGAAATAATATGGAGTGTTTTATTAATATACACCTTGATAACTCTTTGATATCTTATTCATCATATCAACTAGACCCTACCAATCTCCAGGAGCTGAGGATGTAGTTAGAGAACCATCTATAGAAGGGTTTTATTAAACCTAATGTGTCCCCCTGAATGCTATAGTTTTTTTCTTGAAAAGGAAGATAGAATCTTATGGATTTGCATTGATTATCCTCACCTAAATTAATACATGATGAAGAATGAGTAACCCTCTACAAGGATTGATGTACTCTTTGATAGATTGTGAGGTAAAATATTGTTCTTAAAGTTCGATCACAGGTTTGGATACCACCAGTTGAGGGTTTGTGAGGTTGATATTCCAAATCTCATATTCTGATGTCTTTATGGACTTAATGAGTTCTTGGTGATTCATTTTGGTGTGAAAAATTCCCCTTCCATGTTTATGGATATGATGAAAAGGATCTTCCAGGAATAGATGGAACAATTTTTTTGTCTTTACTGAATACATACTCATATAATTTTTGATATAGGAGGAGCATGCATAACACTTGTGGATGGACATAGACTTTCTTCGAGAGCACCAGATTTCTGGTAACCTCTTGAAGTTCTAGTTATGGATCCATGATATTCAAATGTAATATCTTAACAAGGATTATATTTGGAACCAATGATGATTGATAAATTTATTACTTTCTAGCCACCTAAGATCATTTTAGAGTTATCTTGGCTTGGAGGGGGTAATATAATAGGTTCATAGAGGAATTTTCTTAGATTGCATCCCCATTGAATGCCTTAATAATGAAAGGGAAGTAATTTACCTAGAATGAGTAGTTAGAGAGATAATTTTAGGATTTAAGAATGAGGCTGAAGAGTGATCCTATTTTTAGACTATCAGAGGAGGGTGTGGAGTACATATTATATTTTGATTTCTTTGGATCCAACCTCATATTTTTGTTTATTTCACTCTAAATTCATATTTTTTCATTTTCTGAATAAACCACCTTTTGGGTTAGTGGGAACCTCACAACCACAAATCTCATACAACAGATCGAACCCAATATTAAAAACCACCATACAAAGTAGGATAATACCAAATTCAAAAACAAACAGATTCAAACCAAATAAAATTCAAAATCCTGCACCACAATATTCAAAATTCAAATTTGAATTGCAAATCTGAACCAAAAATCACCTGGGGAATCACGTCGCCTACCAATGATGCACCACACGACACTGCCATCCTGTCACCCACCTCCATCCCGTCACCAATGACGTCCATCGTTACCACCATAACCAACAAAAATGAAATGCCAGACTAGCAAAACATCAGCGAGGAAGCACCAGAAACCATCATCAAAGTCGCAGTTCACCATATCGTCAACAAAAACACAGAGTACCAAAATACCCCTCGCTAGAGAACCACACCACCAAAAACCTCGGGCCGCGAGTTCTGAGCCACGAGCCACCACCATCAGAAACGTTAAGTACATTGACCATCTCACAGTCGTCCTCCTTCAATAATCATCACATCCTCGTGCTAAGCACGCCGGTGGCCACAAACAACCACACTGGCAATCGGAACAGGACTCCATCGAACCATACCAAGACCGACGAGGCCATCGAAAATCTGCAACACCGTCCCCACAAAAACAGAAAACCATAAAAAAAAACCTCTTTCATCATCGCCATAAAATCAACACCGTCGTCTAAAAACCAGACACCAGAGTTCGACAAGGCCGTCGCAAAAAATAAAATTCATAACCACAAACAGAACCATCACTGAACAAGCGTCAAAATCTTTCACAGATAACATAAATCTAAAAAAAGAACCGCATAGAAGTAAAAAGAACTGGGGATGAAACCATAAAGGAACCCGGAACAATGAAATCGGGGAGAAAACCCTGACGGAAACTGGGGATAAACCCCTAAAAGAAATCCCCACGACCGCGAAACCGCATTTTCCAAAACCTCTGAGTATCCATCACTCCAAGTCTGACCTAGAGAGGAGCGGTAGAATGTGAGATCAGAGCATGGATGAGGCGGCTGGGGGAATGGAACGATAAGAAGTAACACTGGGATTTAAACCCTAGGGGGAAACAGAGAATGAAACCCATAACTGAAAGGAATGAGGAAGAGGGAACCGGTGTTAAAACCCTAGAAAGAGGGAGGCTAAAGAATCCAGGGAAGGAGAGCCACCAAAGGGGACCATAGCACCATCAAATCCAAGCGGACAAAGCAGGAAAAAAGGAGAGCAAGGGGACGAGGGGAGAGGAAAGAAGAGGAATTCCAGAGAACTCTCACCACGAGAGGGCGATGAGAGGGAGGGAGAAACGATGCTGTGAAACCCTAGTGTGTGGGGAGATCGAACCCAGAGAACTATCTTCTGGGGGAGTGGTTTTTTGATTACTCATACAACCAGAGTCTTAGGTATATCTTCACAAAAAGAGACCCCAACTTGAGATAGAGCCACTGGTTGGACTTCTTGCCTGACTATGACTTTGAAATGTTTTATACTATTTGAAAGGGAAAAATGGTGGAATATTCCCTAAGTAAGAAGTCCCATTCTCATTTGGGGGAGGAGGTGTCTGCGAAGTTATCTTCCATACATATGACCATGGTTCAGGGTAGGGGTGAAACTTATCTTTATCAAATGGTGATGAATCCTCCATTTATCTAGCATGTAAGGGAGAATCAGTTAGAAGAAATTGAATGTGAGGTCCTACATGACTAGAAACCCTCATGAGATTCATCATATGGGTTATTTAAAGAGTTAATCACACCATCCTTTTCCAAGGACGAACATTGGATTCTATCACAATGCATGAGGAGGTGACGAGTGAGTTTCACACTTACCCTTTGGTTGTACATCCTAGTGTAGTGAATATGTATGTACACCATTAGTGATAGTTTTGGTTGGTTTAAATTAGGTGGAGTATTGCTAAGTTCATCTAATTATGTCTCACATGTCAGTAGTTGAAGGCCCAGAACAAGGTTTTGCTAGGTTTGTTATAGACTCTTGAGATCCCATAGTGGAAATGAGACATTATATCCAAGGACTTTATGAAGGGGTTTCTGGTGATAGTGAGTGGCCACAATTCCCTATGTGTGATAGTTGACCGACTTACCAAGTTTTCATAGTTATTTTTTATCCATGAGTAGAGTTTAGTGGAGATTTTGTGGTAGTTGTATCTGCAAGAGATTATATGCCTTCATGGGGTTCCCTCAACAATTATCTTTGACCGTGATGTTGTTTCATATCAAGGTTGTGGAGAGTCCTACATGAGAAATTTAGGACACCATTAAGGATGATTACAACACTCCCCCCATATGGTAGGGTAGATAGAGTGCATTATACAGGCGCTGTAGGATATGATGAGAACTTATGTGCTAGACATCAACTAGAGTTGGAAGGATCACTTACCATTGATGGGTTTTTCTTGCAATAATATATCTAACTTTACTATCAGAATAACAAATTTTTAGACCCTTTATGGTATAACCTAAAGGTCACCCTTATGCTGGAAAAAGACCAGTGAGGCATATATTGTTGGGATAGAAATAGTGGATGCCACAATAGAGAAGGTCTAGGTGATTTGTGAGGTGATGAGGAAATCCAAGTGATGGAATAAATCTTATGCAGGTGAATGTCATATTTCCTTGGATTTTGAGTAGGGAGACCATGTTTTCTTGAGAGTATTCCCATGATGAGTATTGAAGATATTTGGTTTGGGAGGAAAGCTATCCTCAAGGTTGACTAGGAGATTCAAGATATTGCAGAGGGTTGTCAAGTTTTATTACCATCTCATCTTACCCCAACTATTGGAGTTAGTACACGACGTCTTCTATGTGTAACATAAGAGGAGATACATGGATGATACTACATAGGTTATTGACTAGGGTGAAATATACATCAAGGATGTAGCCAATATCATGAAGTACCTATTGGAGACATATGATTGGATGGATATGATTCTGCATGTATGGATCATTCCCTCGGTCCGTTTGATGTTCCAATATTAGAGAATGATGGAGAGCTCCTGGGAGTGGGAGAACCATATGCAGGCTCAATATCCTCACTATTTTTTATAGTTTTTTATTTTTATGGGAAAATTCATGAATGATGGAATAATATAGAGACAATATTTTTCATTTTAATACATTGAAATATATTAATAAATATTTTCATAGTTAGGCACTAAGATGACACAAGATTCCGAGTCCTTGAGAGCCCATAATGTATTTTATAAAAATAATAAAAATATTTTAAATCACTCATGAATTTTTTTTCATAAATAATAGAATATATACTTAACAGAGTTTCAGACAAAAACTTTGACACCATGGTTTAATCTAGAGTGTGGGTTTTACCCTAAGTGCGACCTAAATTTGGCCAGTGTCAGGCATTCAGATGAGACAATCATTGTAGGCCACGTTATGTGAATTAATTAATTAATTCATTTAATTCACTAAACATATTTTAATCTATAAATATGATGTTATATAATATCTATATAGTTAACATCATATCCCTAATATCATTAAGAGGATGATTCCTCAATTCTTCATTTGTTTAATGAGATTGGATGACGATCAGTAACCAGATGAAGGTAAATGATGGTGTAGCGAACACAACAGGTCCTACCCATTATTGGAAACTACATTATTCACCAAAAAACAATAAAATATCACTGTATGTCTCATAAATTTTGGTTTTCATCCCATTTTCATTATATCATTAAATAATTTAATGTAGTATGATTTTGATTCTATAAATTTTCACTCACCGTATGAGCCCTGATGATGAATAATTTGTTATTAAATGTATTATTTTTTTCCTATGCCTTGGTCTCACCCCTAGATTCCCTACTTTGTAATTTTTGGATAAGAATTCTTGGACAATGTTTTTTATCAGCCATTAAATAGTGGTTTCCCTGTTGTTATTCTTGATCTTCATCGTTTTCGACTTTGTCGAGAAGGTTTAAGCATGATAGAACCCCTAAATTCATAAAAAATTCCAGTATGATGAATGAATTAGAAATTTATAGATGGATCAAGATCTATATTGGGATACATGTGACGATTCACGAGAATTTCAGATCCAGGATCAATAATAAGGTGATAGGAGATGCTTTTCACAGTGTGCGTGTTTCGTGTGGATCAACAGATTCCAATTTTATTCCATTGGAGTGTCAAAATAGTTATTTATAGGTGACTACCATTGAGTTTTGGTTTTCAAAAAAATGTTAATGGTAGAGGAAATGGAAAATATTATATCCAAATGATGAATCTAGTGTTTTATGGAAAACCTAATTACATGTCGTGTAGTCGTAAGAACCCACAATGTGTACTCCCCTAGCTATGGTAGTTTGGGTTTTTGAGTGATTTAAATATCACACATCGCGTGGGACCCTCAAACATTGTGATACCCAATGATAAAAGCCTAACCAATACATCAGGAGTACATGGATATAGACATCTCATGGAACACACTGTGTACTGGCACACAACCTGGTATAGGGACACAACTCGAAGGATATGGGCACAGTTAGGAGCACACAAGATGGCACTGGGTGGCCAAGACACATCATGTAGTACCCTTACATTTTGTGTATATAGAAACTCAGGCCTCTTGTACATGTATATTGCATATTTTTAGATGAATATTCATTACATTTCATAGAAACACATATAAGGACCATAATAGTTTAGTGTCATTAGAAATGTGGAACATAATATTCCAATATAGTGAAATATCTTCAATGTTTCTCACAAAAATCTTCCCATTTAGTAATCTATATAGAAATACCCTATATAAAACCTTTCTTCATAACCTGGGGAAAGGAAACATTTGAAAGGGACATCTCATAAGGTCAGTAGTGGAAAACATAAAAAAATATAAATCAACGATCATACAAAATCATAATATAAGAAAAAGGGTACGTGACAATGAAAAAACTTACAAAGATCATACCCAACATATCATAGATCATAAACATGAGTTATGGCATAAAAAGTGGTCATTCATAAGTCACGAATAATAAATTAATCAATAAAAATGATATATGAGAGAATAAAATTGGAAAAACATTGATTTGTGGCATAAACCTAATATTATACCACTGTGAACATGTGAAAATATAAATAAGTTCACGAATTAAGTTAAGTAAGTGAAATAAAAACCTTGATAAAACTTATGGACATGATACCGGGTCTACTCATAACATTATGGACATGAAATAAAAGTCCACACATAACATTTTGAACATTTAATTAGGTTCATGCATAACATTTTGAACATTTAAATCAGGTCCACACATAATATTGTGAACATATAATTTGGTTCACGTATAACATTGTGAACATATAATTAGGTACATGCATACCATTGTTAACTTGTAATCAAGTTTATGAATAACATCATTATATTCAAGGTTCTCTCTCAGTACTATCATAGTATAAACACTCCCTTATATAACTGGGTTCACTCCCTGTTCTAGCCCTATCTTACTGAACTAGGTTATATTCTTGTTAGATGATTGTACTACTAAACTGAGTTCTCTTCCCATTACAACATTGTCATAATGAACCTATTTTACTCTCCATTCCATTCCTATTTGACTAAACTAAGTTCACTCCCAATTTTAATATTGTCTATATCAAGAGATATAAATCATTACCCAATACATTGGACAGAGATATAGGTTCCACCCTTATTTGATTATAATGTAACCACCATCACATAATGAAAATACTACATATGTGTTCCATCAGATCATAAAACATTCATCATATCAAAACCCATGAAATGAAATGGTTTTCATAAACATTTCATTGTAACATAAACTGTGGAAAACAAATAGTTTTCCTAATCATTTCTTCCTTTAATAAAATAATAACCTCTAAAAAAAGAAGCATGTTTCCTAATTATTTTATCATGAAATAACTACTAGAAGAGAAAGGGGTTTCATAAACATCCTGTTAGCATAAAAATATACCATTTATAGAAACAAATAAAGGTATCCTTGGATAATATTCTAAATGAAGTGTAAGTAACCTCAAATAATGTCATATTAGATGGATTTTTTGAAAGACTAATTTGGACATTTATTAAGGAAAATATCTTTTATTTGATTTTTTTTAACATAAAAAAATATGAAAATAATTTTCTTTGAATATATACTTGAAATATTATAATGGAATATATTAAAATCGTATAATTTTTTTTACACATAAAACATTTTTAAAATCCATTTCTTTGAAAATGACCATTTAAACATATATCAGAAGAATTGAAAATCATTTAAAACACTTTTAAAAACATTAAACATTTTCAAAATACTTTTACATAAAATTGATCTTAGAATAACATTTCAAAACATTTTTGAAAACATTTTTGAAAACATTTTTAGAAAACATGGTTTTTGAAGAAAACATATTTCCGATGAAAGAGAAAAATAAATTCAATTGTTTTTTGTTATTAATTTTAAGTACCAAATACAAGAAAAATGGTACCATTACATGAAGATATCAGTAATAAATAGATGATAAGAAAATTTATGAGAATTATTAAGAGGTAGATCATGATATTTGAACATTTTATAATAATCATAGACCATCTTGATAAATGGTGAGATTGTAACATAAAATACTTACCACTTTGGTAACCTTGAATCATAATCCCCATGATGTAATAACATAATATTAAACATAAAATATTATGAGGATTGTTAAATTCATGATATTACATATCAAAGTGTCTTTATATACACCACTTGAATTAATACAGGTTCATTACATAATGTACGTCTCAAAGAAGGAAAATTGGAACAAAAACACCTTACCGAATTGTTAACTTTTGAACTAAAAACCCCCTGAGAGAGAGATCCTAAAATGGATATGTAAACCCCAATAGTTTTAAGAATAATCATAATAATGTACATTGATTTGACTCACATCGTACCTGATCAAAATTCCTATATAATGAATATAATTTTATTATAAATATATTAAGGATACATATTCATATATATTATACCACAAATTATTTTCTTGTGACTATTTATTACCTATTTATTAACAATTATTTATTAATTTTACATTTAGGGTAATAACCGGATTATTTTTTGTTTATTTTTTGATTTCTTATTTTTGCGGTCCTCTAACATTGATCAAGGTTCCATAATCTCTAGAATGATAAAAATTATAAAAATGTCATATATATATATATGCAATATATATTTATATATATTAACTATTTAAATATAGTGATAGGAAATGAAATACATCGTTCATGGAGGCGGTAGACCTTATGTTTGTATGAATGATGTTTCTGTTTTATTGTCATATTGAAAAAATGTAAATAATATATATATATATATATATTATCATTCTATTATAATTTTTATTTCATATATATCACATATGTTTATTAAACACATCCTTAATACATTCCTTGTAATTAATTCCAAATCACATCACTTTGTGAGATGGTAGTCCACTGTACACATGAACGATGTTATCGTATTCCCACAAAATGGAAATAATGAAGTTATGTGTGATATAATAAATCTAGATTCATAGTTAAATCATAAATATCATAAATATAATATAAAAATAATAAATCTATAATATGGTCCAACCGTGAGAGGTGGTAATTGAAAAATGAACAACATCGGTTTGCGAGGCGGTAGTTCTCAATACACATGAATGATGATTTCATAACCCATTTTATAGAAGTGTGTTTAGTTTTATGGATTAAACATAACATATAAAAATTGAAATATATGTAATATAATTTTTTTATTATATAATCATGGTATAATATTAATTAATGAAGGCAGAGAAAGAAATAAAAGAATGGTGCTCGTTGAAGAATATTACCTCTTATTTGGCTATTCTCCATAGGTTTTCACTAAATTCTTCCTAGGATGTATTTTGAAAAATAAATAGGGAGTTTAAGATGAAGGGATGAAAATTTGGAAGTAATTTTTATATATTTTTTTCAATCCAATTTCCTTGAGAGGTGTGGCGAGGGGAGGGTAGTGAGTGCACCTTCATAATTGAGGAGTGACATTTTTCAAAATAGCAAAACGTTTTCACTATTAGAAGGCCTTCCTTACCTCATGTTCTAAAAAAATTGAATAATAATGTAGTTTATGGTTTAATTAGTCTAGAAACTCCTCAAACACAAAAAAATATATTTTTATCTTGTTATTACTGAGTCTTTAAGTTTACTCTATTTTACCCTTATTATTTTTACCACAATAAGTTGTATTTTTTATTTACCTAGGTAAGTCATCCTTTAATAATAGAATTAAAAATGAAATTTATTTTATAATTTATACCTAATTATTCAAAATATGAATTAAAATTAAATAAAAAAATCTTACATGTGTGTAAAATTAATTTTAATACAAACACATGCAATGCCCAAAACCCCATTTTAACCTTAATCGTGTTAATTAAAATAAATTATTTTCACTAATTATTATTTTCAAAAATTAATTTAACCCTATTAGATAATATAAAATATTATTATTACAAATATGGAGTATATTTGTCCAAACTAAATTCACATAAGTGGTAGAATTTAATTTAAAATTAATCATGTAGATGCAACAAGAAAATGAGGTTTTAAAGTGAAAATAATCAACATATTATAAAGATTTTATATCTAGTTTAAATAGGAAATTTATTCCAATTACCTAAATTGGATTAACATATTTATAATTTAGCTAATTATACTTTAAAAAAAATTTAAAATATAATTGAAATTTATAAATAATTTTGGGAAAATGATCATTTTTAATTAAAATCCATATTTTTTTACTATTAATCAATAAATGAAACCTTTCAGAAATACAATAAAATCAACCCTAAGATAATTTTGACATTATTAATTCAAGAATTATGTTTATTTTATCAAATTAAATTTCTAACAGTGTCAAAAATTAATTTTATCATTGTTCACAAAAATACATAAAAATATTTTTTTAAAAAAGCAGTATTTTAGAAACAATAAAGAGTTTACCGAAAATTATGTATCATATTATCAGTATGTTTTATTTTTATCAAAAAATATAATTAATATTGAAAAATTATTTATTAATATTCATACCACTAAGTTTGAATCCTAGGTTATAACATTCATGTTAATAATATATCACAGTTTTGTTAAAACTTATTGTTGCGTGTAATGCAAGCTAATCCAGTGTTGTGTGTTGTGAAAGCCTAAATTTATGTCACATATAATAAAATACATCAAGTAAATTTAATTTATTCAAGAAAAATTCATGAAAACTCAGGGTGTAACATTATACCTCTTTGAAATGAATTTATCCCTTTAAATTTGTCTCAAACATCAAACATTTAATAATTGAAAATTCATTTCATTGAAACCCACATCGTAAAAAGGGTTGATAAAAAATACTATTGAAATAGAGAAATAGATGAGAAAATATCATTTGCAAAAACACATATTAGTCTTAGAAATAGGATAACATAGGTGTGAAGGTATTATTTTGACATGTAAGAACTAAATAAATAATTATAGTGAGTGATAATGATTATTGATCACAAGAAAGTGGGAGATCCAAAGAAAATTAACAACCACAAAACCGAAAATCTACGATGGTTTAAGGGACAACTTGATAAATCATAAATAAAGGTACTAGGATAACATGTTTTCTAGATCCTTTTCCTAATTTTGGGGAATTCATTTTACATCTAGTCTAAGAACATATGAAAATTTTCTTACTTGATATCTTTATTTTTCATAGGCACAATTTCACCCATTGCTCCTTGATCAACATCTAGTTCATCTCTTACTCCAAGAAATCAAGAGGAATTTTTAATCCCTAAAGTAATAACAGATCATAATATCCATAGATAATTATTCATTATATTATTATTTATCATAAAAAATTGTTTTCACATGTTATCCAATATGAATAAATCTTTATATAGTGAAATAATACATTAATCTCTAAAAAAACTTTCAATTTTAAACCTAAGACATTTTATAAATGTTTAACCTTTTGACCTTTCTGAAAGGTGAAAATAAAAAACTTTAGAAATATGGTTGCTAAAATTTTAAAAATCCATATTAAATTGATCCCCCATATAACATAAAGTTGCTCTTGATTGTCATATACCAAACATGTGAATACCATCATCATGTATTCTTTTGAAAAATTATAATAACATGAATTCCCATAAAAAATATTGAAAACACACATTATTTTTCATTCCTTACATATAACACTAAATTTTAGATATATTCCTTAGATATAAAAATGTCGTAAACTCCATCCATGATAGAAGATTCAACATTTTCAATAAATGAGTAATCTGTTCAAAGGTAATCAGTGTTGTCCAATTTACTTTATTCGTACCCAAAATCAATTTATCTAAACTAAAAAACATTTTATCAACATTAGGTAAATATTAATGGTTACCTTCCATTAATCATAAGATTTTTATAAAATATAACCTTGCTATTAAATCAGTTTTCTTGGTCATCTACATCATTAAACATATTCTTTCAAATCCTTAATGAAAAAATATACTGAATATTCCTTATATATTTCTTAATTTCTGAATACCAATACTAAAAGACATCAATAATATCCTAAACACCTCCCTACAAGGATAACCCTCTTGGGATGTAAATGAAAAAAAGGGAGATAATGACCCCCGAGTACCACCTCCATTAGGCCCTGGGTTAACGACTTGCACTAAGGGTGTACAAATCTTACAATATGGGAGGCATTAAACTTTATAAGGAAACAAGATAGGGAAATAGAATGAATCATCCACAAAAAACTCCAAGACATACTATAAAAGATAACCCCAAATGATCCAAATTATTGTATAAATAGAATTGATAAAAATAAAATAAAGTCTCCAAATTAAATACCTAAAAGAAAAGCTAAAGCAGCGACACAGAAACTGTCAAGAATCTGAGCATGTAAGGTCCAAAACTATCCAAAAAACTTTCCTCGGAACTTGAAAATAGTTGTATATATGTGGGGTAAGTATATATATATAGTCATTATGAATACCAAACCCTTTCGTGCATATTTGAAAGAAGCATACTAATGCCCATGTGAGAAAATAGTAGAGCCAAAAAACACTTAAAAAGGTATACTAACCATCCTAACCTCACCAAGGCACAATCAAACAATAATGAAAACCAATTAATATAATATAAATTAAAAAAAATTGATGGTAGTGTACCATGCACTACTTTCCCACTAGTATGCCTCTCTCACCCAACGTTTCACATCCCGGTGCTTCTATCTCTTTTGTATACCACATCACATCCTTCCTGCACACACCTGATCATCAAAAAACATCCCAACCATAGAAACATGGTACTCACAACACATACTACCTGCTAACATATAGGCCTCAAAATATATCCTGCTCGCAGACACCTGGTCCCCACAACACATCTCACCCACATACACTTGGGCCTCACAACACATCACATCTCATCCTAAAGACACCTAGGACATCGGGTCACAACTCATCCTGAATAAACCTAGGATATCAATTCATAACCAACATATAATTCACTAACATACCTCTGGCCATCAAAACATTTGAAATAACTACCTCTCCTGGAATAGAGAGAAGAAAAGAGAGGGTACCCATCCATCCATACTCCTCACTAGATGTTGGAAAAAACACCCCCGCATGACGATGCAAGTGTTCGACATATAGTACATAGCATGGGTGGGGTGTCTATATAATTCACAAGGAAAAAACACGCACACACACACACACACATATATATAGTAAATAACACTCAAGCCCAACCTATGGGTTCTCGAATAAACTATCAACACATAACACTGTTACCTTTGCTTCCACCTCTAAATGAATTTATTATTATCTACAATAGTGATTTTAGAAGGTGAAGGTCCCTTATTAGTGGATTCACATTTCATCTTTATTTAATATCAATCCATTTTGTTATTTAGTGTCGATCGCATTCGATCACATAACCCATCATTAAATTTCCATTAACCATTTCCATGCCATTAACCATACCAACCCATGATATTTTAAACATTATTTAATATTTCATTATTTATGACACCACTACTCAGGAATCTAGAATAGAACAACCACATTCCACAATAGCCCAACATATAGTCACCTCGCTACTCTAAAATCAGTGCCAAAAAAACCACCTCCTTGCCACCCCAAAAGCACGGCCACACAAACCACATCCCCGCCACCTCAAAATCACGACCAAAAAAACTAAATTACCCCTAATTCCCCAACCACACATCATAGTACCACAAGAATGAAAATACAACCACACATTAGGAATAAATTTTTATAGGTTTACAAAGGGGAATTTATCACATTCCACTTTATGTTAGAGGCGTTATCACAAAAACCGAAGTCCTGAGGAAACCATTTCATTATCCAAGTATACGTAATTAACCAATTTCCATATTGGGTGATACTATACATTAAAAACCAAAAAAATCACATCACACATTTATAGTGCAAAAAAATCCCCCAACAACCACAATTTTCAGTGGGGCATAAAGCCCGTATAATTTACTATATCACAAATAATATTGAAGCTATAAAAACATGGGAATCAAAACCCATTGCCCCTTTCAAATTCAATTAACAAATTACATTTCTTTTATTAATAAAAATAAACCATGATTCAAATTTAAATAGAAGTAAACCCCTTCCGTACGATACCCAGTAAAGAGAAATAAAGGGAATCCGTCCTCAATGAGTCTTTTCAACTCATTGCGCACTTCAGGGTGAAGAAGAAACCACATGGAAAAAAAATTGCACCAGAAAATTGTAGATCAAACTACATCGTACCAAAGGGTGGTGAAAAAGCAACCTAAACACATCCTAAACCAAAGAAACACTATCCTAGTAGATCCCTAGGAGATTAATGGAAGAAAATAGAAGATTAAAATAGGAGAACATAACACAGATTAACCATAGATCACCAATGAACAACTATCAGGATCAAAATATCATAGAGGGATGAATAAGGGATCGAAGAACACCTTGGGGTGCCTAGAGTTCACCCGTAATGAAAGGAAGAAGAAAACATAGACAAATGAATGAGGGTTCAACTGGAAAATAATTTTAAAACTGCATTGGATCAGGGTATTATAGGATGTGTAATCCCATTTCATGTCGTGTAATCCTGGGATTCTCTAAGAAACATGTTGCAAATTCATTTTATTATTTTTTAAACCATGAAAATTCTACATGCCATGAACCAGGCCTGGACAGCCATGAATTGACATTCACATTGTTTAATCCTCCTACACAATGTGTAACTCCTACAGTAGTTCTACTACACCTCCAGCTTCCACCGAAAACTCCAAAAATCTCCCCCAAACACCACTAACACTCAAAACCGGAAATGTAATGGATCAGGAGGGAAAAAACTGTAACATCCCAGGAAAATGAAGAATAAGAAATATTTTATATTTATTAATATTTGTGAATTAAATATTAATTTTACTTTAAAAAGGTTTCTATGTTCGATAGCATACCCGATATGCAACAACGAGTTTCTTTGAAATCTTACATTGCACACTAATAATATAATATTATTATTTTAAATGGTAGTTAACTCCTAGACGTTGTATTGGAAGGAATGAAAAAAATAAACTACAATATGATTATACATGTTTTTTAAATGTATTTAAATTTATCCAATAAAAGTTAGATGCTTAAAATGTGAATGAATCTAATTTTAAGCATAATTTACATTAAAAGGCCGATTTACCGCCTTTTAATGGTGAACCCTCATTAAATCAAGTTTTGGTCACCTTTATATGTTATAATTGACCAAATAAAATATTTCTTTATAATGGGACATCAAATTTTATTTTGGGTAATTTTTTGGTATTTTTCGAATAAAGTTCACTTTTTAATGAATAGTAGAAAATATTGTATTTTAATTCAAAAGTTCCTTTTAATCTAATTTATTTATATGGTTAGATTATATTTTTAATTGGTTTTAAAGTTTAATTAGAATATATTTTTACCATTTAATCTGATTTTGGTCATTTTAATTAATTTCACTTTGAAATTGGACATAACCAAGTGTTGATCTTTTGATAGTTATTGTTTCTTAAAAACACGCTATTTGTTTTAACAATGGGAATTAATTTTAAAATTAATTAATGACACTTTTATGTTTTAAATTGGTCAAAATAAAAATCATTTTTGAATTCATAATATCAAATAAAGCTTAGGCTGAATTTTTGGTATTCTTCTGAAAAACTTCAATTTTTGATGAATAGTGAAACCACTGAGTAGAAGTTAAAAAAACGGAATTTTTGATTTAAATGAAATTTTAGTCCTTTTGTGACTTTAATTTCAAAAATACGATATACACGGTTGTTATCAAGAACTAAAACGTGGTTCAATAAGATAAAAATAATTTTTGGTGAATAGTAACTTTTGACTTTTATTTACCACAGTTAAAGGTAAATAAGGAAATTCAAGATAAAAAGAATATTATAATAATTCAAAATTACCTTAACACTTGTCCAAAACTTATTTATTGAGTCATTTACGACCATGGAAATCTTTGGGTTGATTTTGGTACCCCATTGAGCCACTTGGGAGTGATAATGACAATTTGGATTAATTAATTTAATGTAAAGACAAAATTGACATTAACAAATATCTTTTAGTAATTAATTTTTATATGATGTTATATAAGTTCTAATTTCAACTATAAATATTTATTGTAAAGCTAAAAATATTTCCTACATGATTGTATTTTTTTATAATTTTTAGACATCGAATAAATTAAATTATTCATGACACAATAATGATGCAGTATTTACCTTATCAATAAATGATTTAAATAAATAAGATTATAATCATTAAAATATTATATAAAACATGTCCAATTCTGATTGGATGATTTTATTTCGACCATGAGTCATCATATATTCATCTTTAATGATTTTTGGACTATTAGAAACTGAATATCATTATATAATAAAATAATATTTTCACACTTTCCTAAAGAGCCCCTCCTCTCCCTTATAAAAGGAGACCATTTCTATCCAATTCCTCACACCTCTCAAGCCATTTGGCTCGTCCAAACTCTGTCTAATTAAGCTCCCTACATCTTTCTCCTCCTCCTAGAAGCCTTACCTTAGGCATAAGGCACTTAAACAAGTCCTTTTGGTTCAAACCAAATGAAGTTACCCAAATTAAAGGTAATGATTTCTCTTAAATTATTTTCTTTTATTTTACTTCTCCAACCCCTAAACTCTTTTTATTACTTTATTTTGTAACAAAACCACTATCCTAAATATACTAGGATGTTGTTATGAGAATTATTTAAACTACACTTACACACACCTTCATCTAATGGATGAAGAACATAATATTTCTGTGGATGACAAACTAACGCCTCACGAAATGATGATTGTTCAAATATCTCCATCCACCTCTCATGGTGGCCATTATGATGGAACTATATTTATATATGATATGTATTATGTTTATTATTTCCTTATTCTTCTGTAATTCCCATTTATAGAACGCCTTTACGGTTTCCATAGTGGGTAAATACGGTAATCTCATTTGAGGAAGTGCGGACTACCGGCCCCTCAAAGGGATGTGATTCGTTAATGCCTTATGTGGGATGTATAAAGGATAGAGTTAATGATATTATACCGTAATTATCATATACCTATGTATCATTATGTTTTAATTACATTAAAATAAGAAATAGAAATGAAAGTATCGTTTATGCGTACGTACGACTTACCGTCTCCATGAATGGTGCATTTAATTTCTTACCTCTAAATGTTATGTAATATTATAAATACATGTATATACTGAATATATATGATATATAAGATTTTTAAATCATGAATATAATTCTAGATATAATGGACTATTGACCACATGGACAACTTGTAAATATAAGGTGTTCATTTTTGACTCAAGTACCAAATATCGACAAAATGGACGTTATTATCTTAAATGATTACATAATAATTATAACATGGTAATGAGTGATATAAAAGGAATCATAAACTTGAAAAATGTTCTTAATCAAGTAGAAATTAAATTTAGTTTATTATTCAGGAGATTAAATAATGATCGAGTCAAGTCGGACACAAGGTAAGGGACTTCGTCTGAATCTCCTTTCATTGAGGCATATTTTGTTTTAATACATGATTTTATTTTATACGTTGTATAAACACCTTCGACTTTTCATTTCATTCAAACAGAATATTTTTATACAAAGCATTTTACTAAATGAAAAAGAGGAATGTTTTCTAAACGTTAGCGGTGACAACGACCTTTATGCCGTTGTGAGTATTATTTGATCTTTGGCTTCCTTAACAAGACATAATGTTTTTAAAAGGAAAAATAAATACCATATACTATTTTTACGTATTTTGGTATTGAAAATTTATTTGGGAGTGAATTTATTATTTCAATATCTTGAAATGATATTTTTTTCTTTTAATGTGGAAATGTTATCTTTCCTTTATACTTATGTTATGTGTTATGATCATGTTATGGTTCTTGGGCATTATTTATGTATACGGGTGGTTCCGTGATAAACCTAGGGTGGGTGAGCCCGAGATAGCTCTCCAATGCATTGGGTAACATGATGGAGGTAAACATGAATGTTTCTCCTAAGAGATTTAGGGAATATACTGTGATGGGTATTCCAAAGTAACTCCCTAAGTAGTTATGATAGCTACAATGTAAGTATGACATGGATGCCACAAGTTGCCTTTATGATTTATGATTTCTATGCGTTATTCATAAATCATATGTTATTATGATGTGAGTAAAAGATTTTATGTTTTGTATGTATTAATGAACAAATGGATTCTTTCATTGTTTTATAACCCTTACAGAGCTTTTTATGCTCATCCCAAGTTTTGAAATGCTTTCACAGGACTTAAAGATGAATAGGGTCAAGGATGGGATCAAGGAAAAGTCATGCTGTCTAAAACCTGGAACTAGACATGACTCTTTTTTTCAATAGTTTTTATTTTATAAAAAAATGGATACTGGGTATAATTTTCTACATGTAATATTCATTTTGTTATGTAAATTTAATGACCTAATTCTCTACAACTCTAAACCTGAAAAGATCCGCAAAGTGAATTATTCATTTAATTCAATATTATCTAATGTTTATGTCCGGGTCCTTATAGTTGGTATCATAGGGAGGTTTATATAACTTTATGAGTTAGGGTATTGTTAAATAAATGTCCATAAATTAATTTTTGGTAATATTGAAATGATGTAGAATTTACAGATTACCATGTTGTTTCGCCTAAGATATTTCTCTGTTGAGAATGGTTTTTTGTAGAGAAAACTGGGTAGTTGTGATGGGAAGTCATACAGAGGGAAATGACCTTCCAAATCAGCATCTTGAGATGGTCAAAATCAGAATTGAATAGTTTGATGCAGTGATGTCTCAGTTGATTCAAGTTATAAATGGTGGTTGTGTTCATTGATGATATTTTGGTTTATTCAAAAAGTAAAGAGGATCATGAAAGTCATTTAAGGGTAATCTTGCAAACCTTAAAAGAAAATAAACTTTATGGGAAATTCAGCAAGTGTGAGTTTTGGTTTCAACAAATTTCTTTCCTTGGTCACATTGTTTCAAAAAATGGAAAAACTGTTGACCCTACTAAAACAAAAGTTTTTGAAGAATGGCCAAGACCCACATATATAACCGATATTTGTAGTTTTCTTGGTTTTTCAGGTTATTACTGGAGTTTTATTGAAAAATTTTCAAGGTTATCTAGTCCAATGACTAAGTTAACTCGAAAAGGTGTTAAGTTCATTTGGACAAAAGAATGTGATGATTGTTTTTAGAAATTGAAAAGAATATTGGTGAATGATCCAGTTTTGGAACTTCCATCCAAAAATGGTCAGTTTGTTATCTATAGTGATGCTTCATTGAAAGGAATGGGTTGTTTCCTAATGAATAATGATCAGGTAATTGCTTATGCTTTACTTCAGTTGAAATCTCATGAGTTAAATTACCCAACACATGATTTGGAATTATCTGCTATTGTTTTTGCTTTAAAAATTTGGAGGCATCATTTGTATGGAGTAAAATGTGAAATATATACTGACCAAAAAAGTTTAAAGTATATATTCACTCAAAAATAATTGAACATGAGATAGAGGATATGGTTGGAATTAATCAAGGATTATGATTGCACGATCCATTACCATCCGGGAAAAGAAAATAAAGTGGCTGATGCTTTGAATCGAAAAATTAATGCTTCATTAACCATGTTACGTTTGGAACAAGATCATTTGGTTTTTGATTTGATAGACTTAGGCATAAAAGTTGTTGGTGTAGGAAATTCCTTTGTTTTGTATCAGGTGTCCGTGAGAACATCTCTATCAGACATAATAAAGCAAGTGCGAAAGAAGACAATGAGTTGTAGAGAAAGTTAGAGTTGGTTCAGAAGGGTAAGTTGCCTGATTTTAACGTTGATAATGATTGTTTTTTGAGATTTGGAAAGAGATTATGTTGGCCTTGTGATTCACAGTTGAAGAATGACATGTTATGTGAAGCTCATAGTTCTCCGTTTTCAGTTCATCCTAGCAGTACTAAGATGTACATAGATCTTTGGGAGTATTATTGGTGGGATGGAATGAAAAGAGATATTGCTGATTTTACTGTGAAGTGTTTGACTTGTCAGCCGGTTAAAGCAGAGTGACAGTTACCGAAAGGAATGCTTCAGCCTTTACCAGTTCCATAGTGGAAAAGGGAAAATATATCCATGGACTTCTTTGTGGGATTACCAAATACATCTCGAGGTAATAATGTAATATGGGTTATAGTTGATTGATTGACTAAATATGATCATTTCCTTCCTATTTGAGATACTTTGTCTCTAGATCAACATGATTGGTTGTATGTTAAAGAGATAGTCAGGTTTCATGGTGTTCCCCTCTCCATTGTATCTGATCGTGATCCCAGGTTTACTTCAAACTTTTGGAAATGCTTTCAGAAGTCGTTGGGTACTGAGTTAAATTTTAGTACATCTTTTCATTCTCAATCAGATGGGCAGTCAGAACGAACAATTCAGACCTTACAGGATATGTTACGTGATTGTTCACTGGATTATCAGGGAAGTTGGGACCAACATCTTTCTTTGGTTGAATTTTCATATAATAACAGTTTTCATTTCAGTATACATATGGCTCTATTTGAGGAATTATATGGAAAGCATTGTCGAACTCCAGCTTTTTGGGATGCAGTAGGTGAAAGGAAGTTGATGGGACCATAATTGGTAGAAGAGATGGAAGAAAAAGTTCAGTTGATTTGGAAGCACATGAGAACAGCTCAGAGAAGAAAGAAAAGTTACGTGGATAACTAGAGAAAAGATCATTCTTTCGAGGTAGGTGATCATGTCTTTCTCAAAGTTTCTCCATGGAAAAGTGTGATGCGTTTTGGTAAGAAGGGAAAGTTGATTATGAGGTTCATTGGACATTATGAAATTCTGGAGAAAGTTGGATCAGTTGCGTAAAAAGTGGATTTACCTCCAAATTTATCCCAGGTACACAATGTTTTCCATGTTTTTATGTTGATAAAGTATATGTCAGATCCATCTCATGTTTTGAGGCCAGAGGTAGTTCAGTTGGAAGAGAATCTCTCTTATGAAGAACAACCAGTCCATATTTTTGAGCATAGAGAGCAAGTGCTGTGGAATAAGGTAATTCACCAGGTAATGGTTTTGTGGAAAAACCATATGGTTGAAGAGGCATCGTGGGAATCTGAAAATGTTATGAGGGATAAATACCCCCACTTATTTTGATGAGTGAAAAAAATTACGAGAACACAATTCCCAAAAGGGGGGAAGGATGTAACATCCCTAGTAAAAGAACAATAAGACATATTTAAAATTTATTAATATTTTTGAATTAAATATTAATTTTACTTTAAAGGGGTTGCTATGTTTGATAGCGTACCCGATATGCAACAACAAGTTTCTTTGAAATCTTACGTTTCACACTAATAATATAATATTATTATTTTAAATGGTAGTTAACTCCTAGCCGTTGTATTGGCAGGAATGAACAAAATAAACTACAATATGATTATACATGTTTTTTAAATGTATTTACATTTATCCAATAAAATTTAGATGCTTAAAATGTGAATGAATCTAATTTTAAACATAATTTACATTAAAAGGCTGATTTACCGCCTTTTAATGGAGAACCCTCATTAAATAAGGTTTTGGTCATCTTTATATGTTCTAATTGACCAAATAAAATCTTTATTTATAATGGGGACATCAAATTTTACATTGGGTAATTTTTTGGTATTTTTCGGATAAAGTTCACTTTTTAATGAATAGTAGAAAATATTGTATTTTAATTCAAAAGTGCCTTTTTAATATAATTTATTTATATGGTTATATTATCTTTTTAATTGGTTTTAAAGTGTAATTAGAATATATTTTTACCATTTAATCCAATGTTGGTCATTGGAATTAATTTCACTTTGAAATTGCACATAAACAAGTGTCGATCTTTTGATAGTTATTGTTTCTTAAAAACACGCTATTTGTTTTAACAACGGGAATTAATTAATGACACTTTTATGTTTTTAATTTGAAAAAATAAACATCATTTTTGAATTCATAATATCAAATAAATCTTATTCTGAAGTTTTGGTACTTTTTTGAAATACTTCAATTTTTGAGGAATAGTGAAACCACTTAGTAGTAGTTAAAAAAGCCGACTTTTTGATTTAAATGAAAAATTACTGCTTATGTGAATTGAATTTTATAAATCTGACATACACGGTTGTTATGAAGAACTAAAATTTGGTTCAATAAGATAAAAATAATGTTTGTTGAATAGTAACTTTTGACTTTTATTTACCACGGTTAAAGGTAAATAAGGTAATCCAAGGTAAAAACAATATTATAATAATTTGAAATTACCTTAACACTTGTCCAAATTTTATTTTTTGAGTCATTTACGACCATGGGAATCTTTGGGTCGATTTTGAGACTCCATTGAGCCACTTGGGAGTGATAATGACAATTTGGATTAATTAATTTAATGTAAAGACAAAATTGACATTAACAAATATCTTTAAGTAATTAATTTTTATATGGTTTTATATAAGTCCTATTTTAGAATATAAATATTAATTGGAAAGATAAAAATATTTCCTACTTGACAGTATTTGTTTTATAATTTTTAGACATCGAATAAATTAAATTATTCATGACACAATAATGATGCAGTATTTACCTCATCAATAAATGATTTAAATAAATAAGATTATAATGACTAAAATATTATCCAAAACATGTACAATTATGATTTTATGATTTTATTTCTACCATGAGTCATCTTATATTCATCTTTAATGATTTTTTTACTATTAGAAACTGAATATCATTATATAATAAAATAATATTTTCACACTTTCCTAAAGAGCCCCTCCTCTCCCTTATAAAAGGAGACCATTTCTATCCAATTCCTCACACCTCTCAAGCCATTTGTCTCGTCCAAACTCTACCCAATTAATCTCCCTACATCCCTATCCTCCTCCTACATGCCTTACCTCAGACATAAGTCTCTTAAAGAAGTCCTTTTGGTTCAAACCAAAGGAAGTTACCCAAATTAAAGGTAACAATTTCTCTTAAATTGTTTTCTTTTATTTTACTTCTCCAACCCCTAAACTCTTTTTATTCCTTTATTTTGTAACAAAAACAGTATCCTCAATATATTGGGATTTTGTTATGAGAAGGATTAAAACTACACTAACACACACCTCCATCTAATGGATGAAGAACATAATGTTTCTGTGGATGAAAAACTAGCGCCTCACCAAACGACGATTGTTCAAATATCTCCAACTGCCTCTCATGGTGGCCATTATGATGGAACTATATTTATATATGATATATATTATGTTTATTATTTTCTTATGATTTTTTACTTCCCATTTATAGAATGCCTTTTTGGTTTCCATAGTGGGTAAATATGATAATCTCATTTGAGGAAGTGCAGACTACCGCGCCCTCAAAGTGATGTGATTTGTTAATGCCTTATGTGGGATGTATAAAGGATAGAGTTAATGATATTATATATGATATTATACTGGAATTATCATATAACTATGTGTCATTATGTTTTAATTCCATTAAAATAAGAAATAGAAATAAAATTAGCATATATGCGTACGTACAGCTTACCGTCTCCATGAACGCTGCATTTCATTTCTTACCTCTAAATGTTATGTAATATTATAAATACATGTATATACTATATATATATGATATATATGATTTCTAAATCATGAATATCATTCTGGATATAATGTACTATTGACCACATGGACAACTTGTAAATATAAGATGTTCATTTTTGACTCAAGTACCAAATATCGACAAAATGGACGTTATTAACTTAAATGATTACATAATAATTATAACATGGTAATGAGTGATACAAAAGGAATAATAAACTTGAAAAAGTTTCTTAAGCAAGTAGAAATTAACTTTAGTTTATTATTCAGGAGATTAAAGAATGATCGAGTCAAGTCGGACACAAGGTAAGGGACTTCGTCTCAATCTCCTTTCATTGAGGCTTATTTTGTTTTAATACACGATTTTCTTTTATACACTGTGTAAAAACCTTTGACTTTTTATTTCATTCAAAGGGAATATTTTTATACGAATCGTTTTACTAAATGAAAAATAGGAATGTTTTTTTAAACCTTAGTGGTGACAACGACCTTTCTACCTCCGCGAGTATTATTTGATATTCGGCTTCTTTAACAAGCCGTAATGTTTTTAAAAAGAAAAATAATCACCATATACTCTTTTTACGTATTTTGGTATTGAAAATGTTTTTGGGAATGGATTTATTATTTCAATATCTTGAAATTTTATTTTTTTATTGCAATGTGGAAATGTTATCTTTCCTTTATGCTTATGTTATATCTTATGATCATGTTATGGTTCATGGGAATTATTTATGTATACAGGTGGTTCCGTGATAAACCTAGGGTGGGTGAGCCCAAGATAGATCTCTAATGCATTGGGTAACATGACGGAGGTAAACATGAATGTTTCTCCTAAGAGATTTAGGGAATATACTGTGATGGGTATTCCAAAGTAACTCCCTATGTAGCTGTGATAGCTACAATGTAAGTATGAAATGGATGCCACAAGTTACCTTTATGATTTATTATTTCTATGAGTTATTCATAAATCTTATGTTATTATGAGGTGAGTAAAAGTGTTTATGTTTTGTATGTATTAATGAAAAAATATTTTCTTTCATTGTTTTATAACCCTTACTGAGCTTTTTATGCTCATCCCAATTTTTGAAATGTTTTCACAGGACTTAAAGATGAATAGGGTCAAGGATGGGATCAAGGAAAAGTCATGCTGTCTAAAACCTGGAACTAGACATGAATATTTTTTTCAATAGTTTTTATTTTATAAAAAAATGGATACTGGGTAGAATTTTCTACATGTAATATTCATGTTGTTATGTAAATGTAATGACATAATTCTCTAAAACTCTAAACCTAAAAAGATCCTCAATGTGAATTATTCATTTAATTCAATATTATGTAATGTTTAAGGCCAAGTCCTTATACAAACAATTAAATTAGATACTTATCAAATTATTTTCACCATTGAGAATCAAAAACTAAACCCATAAGAAAAGGGGTCCGAACAACCACCCCATGAGATACCACTCAAGAACCTCGTTATACCTCAAATGCTACCACCAACCAAACATGCCAAACCAAACGACCAAAAAAACATCGTAAAAGATCATCATTAAGAAACCAAAACTAAAACCCGTCTCCTCTCACACAACCACACTACAAAATCACCACTAAAAAACTATCTTAACCTCCATACAGCCCAAAACAACAACTACTAGAAACAACAAACCACACCATCCTGAAAACATGAATCAGATAATTCCATCCTCCATGTCAAGATACTATCTGCTCTGGGCGACACTAACTCACCTGAGTGGGTTTAATCACATAAAATTTAATGAATCTCAAATAGAAATATGGTCATATCCTTTTCATATGTCATTAAATTATCACTCATATAACAACACATGTCACAAACCAAGGAAAACAACACATTTCATAAAATAGGGTTCAAAAATCACATTACAAATAAAAATAGAGAAAAGAAAAACTCAAAAAAACTCTGGGTACTAGGATTATGTCTGCATAACTCACTCTTAAGTACTATCCAATAGGATACCATGCCACCACAAAAAATTAATTAAAGGAATGTGAAGGCCTCACAACACTTTCACTTGATGATTATGGATCTCTACTGGCCATTCAGAAAACATTGCATCTTCCTCGATATCTAACTCTCCCCAGTCAATGACATGTGATTCATCATGAAGATACCAATGAAGTCGATAGAAATGGAATAATTCATGGATTTTCTCCAAATATGGTTCCAATTCCAACTATTACACCACTTCACCAACTCTCCCCAAAACCTCAAAGGTCCCAAAAAACCTGGGAAAAAGTTTACTCCCTCTATAAAACCTCAACTCCCCACATTGAGGGGAAGACTTAAAGAACACATGGTACCTAACCTTGACCTCCAAGGGCCTAATTCAATGATAAATAGAAGGATTTTTCCAATCCTACACTCCTTTAATCCTCTCATTAAATAGATGAATTTTTGTTGTTCTGCTCGACACCACATCAAGACCAAGAAAAACTGCCTCCCCAACTTCTGTCCAGCACAACCGAGAACAAAATGATCTCCCGTATAAATCCTCAGATGGGGATACACCAATGGAAGAGTGATATATATTATTATAAGAAAACTTGACCAAGGTAATGTTTCTTACCCAAGATCCACCAAGGCACAATATGCATGCCCACAATATATCCTCTAATATCTGCATAGTTCATTCTGTCTGCCCATCTATCTGAGGGTATAAAGTATTACTAAGGTGTAACTGAGTCCTAAAAGTGTGATGCTATCCCCTAATAACTTTTTAAGTAAACCAAGTATCCCAATATGAGATAATGGACCTTGTAACTTCAAGAAACCACACCACCTCATTCATATACCTCTTATCTACGGTATTCACTATGCCCGACTCCTTGATCTCTAAGAAGTTAGCTGATTTTGTCAACTGATCCACTATCATCCAGATAACATCACAACCTCCATGAGTTTTAGGTTACCTTTTGAATAAATTCATCGATATTCCATCCAATTTACACTTGAGAACGTCTAAGAATTTCAAAAAACCTCTAAGAACATGAGGCTTGGCCTTTACCTATTGGAATACCAAGCACTTCACTATAAACTCTACCACTGCCCATTTTATCCCAGGCTACAAAAACCATACCCTCAAGGCATGATACATCTTGAAAAGTCCAGGGTTTACCACCAAGGTGATATATTGAATTCCTAAAGAACTATCTTGGACATTACTACCATAACAAATATCCTTCTATGAAACAACATCTGGTTCTAAGCATCCTCCTATAATCCCTCCATAGCATCACCATGTACAACATGATCATGAATAAACTCTTCCTTTAAGTCTCCCCATTGATACTCCTCAACCTGATGCATCAAAGAAAATTTCATCTTTAACTAAAAAAAAAAGAATCTACCACCATATACTCTTGCATCTATGTGCAGGGCTATAAACTCTTCCATTTCTCTCCAAGCATCCCCATATTCCTGAACAACAACCTTGCATGACTTCCTATTCAAAGAATCAACTACACCATTTCCCTTTCCTGATGTGTTAGAGATATTGAAATTGTAATCCTAAAGAAAATCTATCTACCTATATTGCCTCAAGTTTAGATCATGCTGATAAATGATTTACCTTATGCTCTTGTGATCCGTGAAGACCAAAAAAGTTCCCCCCAATGAGGTAATGCCACCACAACTTCAGCACAAACACAACTGCTGCCAGATCTGAACCGTGGGTGGAATAGTTATTCCCATCGAGATATAACTAGAAATAACCATAAGATATCACCATCTACTACTGCATCAACACTCATACCAAGAAAAATTTGTAGTGTCACAAAACACCTAAAACCTCACCCCTTCCTCTAGGAACTAGAGAATTGGAGCCCCTACCAACTTTCCCTTCAGGTAACCAAACACTAGATGACACTAATCAATCCACACAAAATCTTGGTCTTTCCTTTTCAAAGCTATAAATTAGGCTACAAATCAAGAGAAATCAGGTATAAACCTTCGAAAATAGCCTATAAGAATAAGAAATCTAAGAACCTCAACCATTTTTCTAGGTGCTTCCCAAGAAACAACTGCTTCAACCATTTATGGGTCAACTGCAACACCCTAATGACACACCACATACCCAAGGAAATCCACCTCTCATGTATAGAACAAACACTTGGACAAATTTGCATAGATATGGTGGAATAAAAAAACATGAAATATGTTAGGACCAATAGGGGCTTATATACCCTGAGAGAGGGGTGAATCAGGGTATGGATATTCTTTTTCAAAATTCCTCCTGCCCCACTGGATCTTGACCTATTTATTACAAGGGCCACTTTGTTTACACTTCTGTGTTTATTATGATCACTTATTTTATTCTTTATCTGATGATGTTTCTTTAAATGCAGTACAGAGAAGTAAGTAGGGAGACACAACGATTTTTACTTGGTTCAACCTCATTGAGCTACGTCTAAGGATCATACGCCGAAAAGTTGACGGTCTTACCAAATTCCACTAAACTTCACTAGCTGTGGATTACAAGGATCGAGCTAGATCACTTCTATGCCCTGGCTCACTGCCTTTACAAAGTTTAGGGTTAGCTCACTACTTTCCCAAGGGTCACTCCCTATTTCTCTCTCTATGGCTCACTGCCGGTGGAGAGGATCACCTTATTCCTCTTCCTTTGCTCACTGCTTCGGAAAGGATCCAATCATATTTTATAGACCTATAGGTCTCTTCATTTGAATTAAGGAATGCATCTTCCTCTGTAAGTAAATGCTATGTTGAATCCCAATTTGCACCCATAGATGAATCTCTCTTTACACCGAAGGTATGGGGAAAACTTCCAGCTTCCATGTAGCCCGAAAATCACTGCTGGAAATAAACCTTACTTGGCGCACAAGTCAATCCCGGTGCACAAGTGTTGATGTGTAAGTCACAACTGGCGCGCAAGTCCTCCTTAGACACTTGCGTGACACAAGCTTCCCCAACTCCAAACTTGTGCGACTCTCTTCCTTTTACGCCCAAACCAATATTGGTGCACAAATGCCAACCGGCACACAACTTCTCACACTGGCGCACAACTTCAACCACTAGCGCGCAACTTCACCTGCGCGACCACACACCACTTGCGCGACCACCACACCTGCACGACGGGAGCTCTAATTTCTCAAAGTGTTGAACTCTGGTGAAGAATGAAGAGGGGTGGTCCAGTATTTATAGGCATTTGGCCACCCCTGTGCGATGGTGCACAAGTCTCTCCTCGGCGTGCAAGTCTCGGCGCACAAATCTCTTCTCCTATAGGTCACTTGCACGACCTAATTCCAAACTTGCACAAACCTCTTTCCTTTGCCATATTTTTATATTATGATCTTGAAAACCCATAGGTGCACAAGTTCTCAAGCTTCCAAGGCATCGACACACAAGTCTCTTTCACAGCGCGCAAGTAACTTGCACGACACCACCAATACTTGCGCGACACTTATCCCTTTGCCACATTTTGATGATATGATCTTGAAAAACTTATGGTGCACAAGTTTCCAATCCTTCAAATACACGGTTCACAAATCCCTTTTCCAAAAACCACTTTTCTTCATTTGATGATTTTCAGGCCCAAAAATTTGGCAAACACTGGAAAACGGCACCACCTTGTATCTGTTCTTTTGTACCGCCTCCAGATCATCCATTCCTCTTGTCGACGTTCTTGAATCAAACATGGATCGTTGAACTCAGCTCTTGAACTTGACATTCCATCATGAAATACTCTTTGTCAATAAATTTTTATGTCATTGTTTTTCTTTGTCAACAATCACCACTCAGATGTCCACTTTGTCAACAAACACAATCACCTAAAAAATGCTTCAATGATACCTTGAGGGATTTTTTTCCAACAAAATACATTTTTGAGATGCTCGACATGCCCCCACTTGAATTCGAGTATACCAAGATGTCATCAATGAATACAATGACTAACTGATCCAAGAACTCATGGAAAACATAGTTCATATGTCCCATGAACACAACTGGTGTGTTCATAACACTGAATGAAATGACTAAAAAATTGAAGTGTCCATACCCGCATATGAAGGTAGACATAAGGATATATCCCTCCTTCACCCTCAACTGGTAGTACTCAGACTGCAGATGAATCTTAAAAAACCAACTCAACCCTCTCAGCTATTCTAAAAGATATTATATCCTTGGAATAAGGTAACAGTTCTATAATTTCAACAGATTCAACCTATGGTAGTCTATAAAAAACATCATACTACCATACACCTTTTTAGAGAAAAACACTAAAGCACTCCATGAAGACACACTAGGCCATATAAAAACCTTCTGTATAAGATCATATATCTGAATCCTAAAATCCCACAATCCAGAAGGTTACATCTGATAAGAAGCCATAGAAATCATAGAAGCACCAAGATGAAATTCTATCTTGAATTCAACATCATGTCGAGGAGGTATCATCACAACATCTCTGGGGAAGGCATTCAGGAACACCCCAATGACCCCAAAAAACTATACCATCTCCACATCCACTGATTCCACTGACAACTAATCCAATAAGAAAAAGGGGATCCACATGCGACTACCCACCTGACAACTCCACTCACTGAAGAAAACCACACGTTGACCATCCATATATGAAAACATGACTCTCCTCTAGAATCCATTGATAACATCACCTATATAATAAAACTAGTTGATGTCAACAATTACATTGTATGGATACATATATAGAAATAAAATATCTCTATAGGAATTATGTGGTCCCATCATCAGTCGATACACCTGGCACACATCAAACAAGCTGGTCTAGTTTTTGACTGGAGTACTAAACACCAGGGGAATCCAAAGAATCTTTATGTGTAGTCCCATAAAATAGTTCAGAATAGTTTCAACAAAGGAGTGCAAAGCTTATGAATCAAACAAGGGTACTACACAAACTGAACATTCCTCTAAAAATATATGACCCCTATAGAACTGCTTCCTCCACTCTGTGAAATTGACCATGCCCAGATACTCTACCTCTATGGTAATTACCACATCAATGACCACACTCGGGTCATGGTCTCAGAAAATGAAGAATATACTCAGGTTGGCCTCTACCTACTCTATCTCCCCTCGACTGAGAAAAAACCTCTTTCCCCTGATGCTGAAATGGTTTCACTAGCAACTGCTACTAAGGATGGCACTGAACCTATCCAAATCCACCAAATAAAGCTTAAGGAACCACTTGGAACTGGTTTGGTTAAGGCCACGGACCCCACAAACAAAACATCTATAACTAAGCTCCGAGGAAAAGCATGAAAACAACTAGCCCTAGAAGGCCAGAAAGGAAGATGCTGAAGTAGAATTGCTGCCTGTCTAAACCTCGAGGATCCTAGAACATGTGACCTACCACTGAAAATTATACCCCTCAAGGAACCCTTCTAGTTCCCATATTGTGACAAACCTCCTCATGAGTGCATCCTCTTGATCACCTCCACTTTATTGTGAATCTCCAGATACGTTTGAAATGTAAAAGGATCAACTGCATAATAGATATAAGGATTAAGTGCCTTCTCAAGACATCTCACATGAGACTCCTCGTTTGGAAAATGTTATAGTGAAAATGAAGAAGGCCCTTGAATTGTATTCACAACTCTAGAACTGACACGCTCCCCTAATGAAGATAAAGAAGATCCTACCTGTTCATGACCTTCATGATGGATGAAAAGAACTCTTCCCAAAAACTCCTTCTAGAAGTCAATCCAAAAAAAATCTTCCTCATTCTTCTCTCATACATACAATGTCCACCATTGATGCACAACTCCATGCATCTGACTAGTTTCTAAAGGGAATGAAGCTTCTACCACACAAACACATATCCTACCCGATATAGGTAAGGTGTATACCTTTTTTTGTTATGAATATAGTATTGGGAATGGAGAAGTGTTGATTCAGAATGATTGGGTAGTGGGGTATGGGTCTTAGAGTTTGTGGCCTCATGAACAAAATCACCCTACACATGATCTTAAACTGGACCCGGTGGTTTATTCCTTAATGAGTTAGAATCATTACTTGTTGTGATAGAGGATTAACATGTATACCAATTATAAAAGCCTTAACTATGCATTCCTTCAGCATGATTTGAATACTAGACAATGAATATTTTCTGAGTACATTTAGTCATTTGATTTTGAAAAAATATACACACTAAGGAAGGGAAAAAGTGTTGTAGAAGGTTTGAGTCGAAAGACTCAATATTAGGTGGTGTAGGAATTCAGTTTCGAGTGAAAGATGATATAATTGTTTGATGATATGTAGATAAAGATTTAGGATTTGTAAGGGAAGATGGACCATGCATCCTAAGCAGTTGATTCTATGCTTTAGAGGAAGATCACAAAGATGTTGTGTGAAGATCTTGATTGCTTGGCTTTGAGGGAATGTCCCAAAGGTGGGGAATCACCTTCTATTTGGAATGTTGGTGACGATGAGATCGTTTATTCTTATGACCATGTTTTTATTCTTACTTGTATATGGGAAGAGTTGATGTGTGAGTTCTATGTTTCAAGGTGTGTTGTGCATCATGGTTAAACAAAAATGTATCATGACCTTTGTTTATAATATTTGTGGCCAGGTATGTAGAAAGAGGTTGTGGGTTCCATGGCATAATGATACATCTTTCAGTAGTTAAATGCTGAGAATCATTTATTTAGTGGGTTTTTATAGCCTTTTCCTATTCTGTAATAGAAATGGGAAGGAATTAAGATTGATTTTATGGTGGGTTTTCTGGGGATTTCTCAGAAGAATGATGCGCTCAGGTTTTTTGTGAATCAGTTGACCAAGGAGGGAAATTTCCTACCAATTCAACATACCTTCACCATTGATCACCTAAGTGAGTTTTACATCTTAGAAATAGTGTGGTTTCATGGGTTTTTGTTGACTATATTTTAAAATAATTATTCGTATTTTACATTGCACATAAGGAAGGGGTTAGAGAAGGCACTTGGTACGCAGGTGTTTTTGAGTATGAATTTCAACCCATAGACATATGGATAGTTAGAGAACACCATTTAGGAACTTGAGGACGTGTTTAGGGAATGTGTCCAAGACACTAGTGGATCATGGGATAAGAATTTGGCAAATGTTGAGTTTGCATACAAAATCTGTTATCCAGTGAAAATTAAAAAAGTGGTGTATGAGGATCTCTATGGTATACTATGTAGATCACTATTATTTTAGATTGAGGGGGGGATGAGAGTTTTTGAGACCGATTTTTGTTTAGGAGATTTCATAACAGGTTCAATTGATTCTACAATGAAAGGATATGGCTTAAAGTAGGTAAAATTCATATGAGGATCGACATCGTGGACCTCATGATTTTATGTTCGATGATTGTGTGTTTCTCCAAGTGTTGCTGAGGATGGGTCACTATTATATTTGGATGTAGGGAAGTTTGGTGCTTAAGTACATGGGGGCATATGAGATAGTGGAGAGCATTGGAGTGGTGGCTTACCAACTAGCACTACCACAATTATATAGTGTTATGCATGATTTATTTCGTGTTTTTCTACTTTGGCAGTATCACCCTTATACTTATCATGTGATTTATGATGATTATGTTGGGCTTGAAGAAAATTCATCTTTCTATGATCATCTGGTTCGAATTGTGGATTGTGGTGAGAAATTATTGCGAGGAAAGTCAGTGAATTTGGTTCTATTTTTGTGGAAAGGTGGTAATGTTCAAAAAGAAACATAGGAGAGGTAGATGGATATACTTTCCCAATGGCCCGATCTCTTTTCATTAGAAAATTATTGATGCATTTGAAGAGTGTCTCTATGAGGCGCCGTTATAAAGTGGGTGGGTTGTAAGTTCCAAAACATTGGTGAGATAAATTATTGTTTAAATTATAGACTAAATACCTTTATTATGGTTAATGAAATGGTTTACGAGTGTATAAGGAGTCTTTGGAGTGTTATGGGGGCTTGGGACATGAATGATGGGAGAATGGTGTTATCCAGTGCATGTCACATAGTTGGTGCATGGTTAGTAATAACTATTCTCCTTAACTGTGCATACAAGGAGGTAGGGAGCATGATTTAATGAATGCATGAAAGGGGGAAAATTGTGAAGGATTGATAGAGTCACCCCACATAGTTATATAATAGTTTTCAAAATCATGTGAGATCCCTAGGTAATAGTGCGGCCTATACCTCTATTGGAAAAGGGTGGCACACAGTTGGCACACGATTTTTCCAACCGTGTGGCTAAACCATGAGCCACATTTAAAGTGGGATTTTACATTTTTTCTCTATTATTCTATATGGGTTATAACTTAATATTTACCTCCATTCATCCACCTTAAACCCTAGGGATGAACCAAATTTCTCCATGATTCCCAGGGATCAATCTCCCCTATTTCTTGGCCATGTGGAGTACCTTTGGTTTCGAATAGAAGCTCTAAGTGAGTCTAACATTCCTCTTCCATAACTTTTTTCGGATTAGGTCTTGTGTAGATTCAATTCTTCTTCCAATTACCTAAAAAGTTATTATTGCAATGGATCATTGGTTGGGGCTTCAATGGGTGCCTGAATCCTAAGAAAAGGATAGGATTGAGCGAGTGTTCGTCTTCATAATCGAGGTGGGTGATCTAAAAGATTCATCCCACTATTTTGATTCCATTTATACATGTATGTGGTTGTGCTATGGATAATTTTTATTGGTATTTTGATTCACATTGTATGATTTTGTAAATTGGTTCACTAAATGTTGAATTGAACCCATTATGATCCCCATGGGATTGATTGATTAGATGAGACTGGTTATAGGGCCACCCATGGGGTGTGTCATCATCTCAAAATTTGAAATTTTTAATGATAAGAATATAATTGAATTATTATGAAGTATAACCCATGTTAAATATGTTGGCATGTTATCTTGAATTATAAAAATGGCTTAATGGTTGTGGTGTCTAGTTGTTGACTTGGCATAAAGAGTTGTTTGGAATATCACAAATGGGTTAAATGAATTAATGTGAATGGGATAAATGGATTATGAGTTGTAATTAAAATATATAAATAAGTCAAGTCATATGAATGAGAATGTGTTAATGGGTTTAGGAATGAAGATGAATTATATATTGAAAAAACAATGAATTTTGAATGTTATGTTCACTAACATAGTATGGGTTTTGGTTTGATATATGTGGTAAACTGTTAAAGATGCATGTGCACATGGCTTGGTGGATTTTGGGATACTAACTTAAGGATAAAAAACCACATGTTGAGTTTTTCTGAGGCTCTAAACCCCACCCAAAAAATTCATGGGTCATATAGTCATATTGACACTTTATTCCCCTAACAGTTGCATTGGATGAGACAATAAGGACACATGATCAAAGGTAAGTGTATTGAAATTTATTGTGAAATGGTTTACCTAGTAAGATAAGGAACTTGAATTTTCCCCTTATGGATAGTAGTTGATCAAAATATTCCGTTTTGTAACAAATCGATTTTCTAACCCATGGATCAAGTTATGCAAATTGTTTATGTAAATATTTTTAACTAATGGGAACTAATTTATCTTTTTTTTATCTTGTAAGTATTCATGAACATGATTATAGTATCTATATATAATTGATATATTGTAGACACCATTGGTGGTGGACTATATAGTTTTAATCACACCCTACTTAGGCCATCATTTGGTATATGAGAAAATATCATGTTTGTAGGTCAGGAAAAAGGTAATGCCCCTTTTATAGAGGATTAAATAGGGAATGTGATGTTCATGGGGGAGGGGACCATACATGGTGTCTGAACCCATTTTGGGGATTTTTTTTCATTTATTTTTGGTTTTAGTTACACATGGAACTATTTTTCATGGAATAACATATTTAAAATTTGGTTGTGGGCTTGTACACATTTTTGTAAAATGATTGGTAATGCGGGATTATTGATTTTTATTTGTGTCTACTTCCTAAATTCCATATTTTATCTATTTTTCCATAATCCAGTAAATATGGTATAATATCCCCCATTATTATTAGACCCCTGATAATAGTAGGTATCCGATGTCATATGGGGAGATGAGCATGATTCCATATGGTGACCTGACTTAGAGCACTAGTGTAGTGGCATTCGAGTAGGATATGTTACATTAATAGCCATTAAATGATGGAATTTTAGGGTATATAGTGTTATTTATCATTCCATAGTGGGTTGATAATGGAGATTACAAGAAACCCGAGTGTTATAATTATTGAGAAGATACCGACAATGGATTCTTTTTAATGAAATCATTTTCATTCATATGAAATAGTTACTAGAAAATTTTGTATTTTTTTCTGATGTTCCATGTAATTAAAATTTATTTATTTCCACATCAAAATATAATGAACAAATTTTAATAAAGGAACATATAAGGTTTTCCATAATCTTCAATTATGCACCACATTCATCATTAATAGAGAATTTAATTTTTTTAATGAAATATGTTCTCTAAACAAAGATTGTCCATGTTCGTTGAATGAATGGGTTTCGTAGATGTTATGGGTACTCATGAATGATATAGTTTCATGATGGAAAAAAATTTCACACTAAAGGAGACGTCAAATAATCAATGTCGTATGGACTAGTAATTTTGTGTTAACTTTTAAAATGTTGATGGGAGCCTTAGGATGGTATAGAGCATCATAATAAAGGGGAATCCAAATCATTGATGTTCTAAGAACCTATAATGTTGTGTTAAAGATTAATGATGCGCATGTTTGTTATGAAAATATCCATCCTTGTTTGAAAATAGGTATTTACCCCCCACATCTTTTTGACCAAGAAAAATAAAGAATATTTGAAGAATATACTTCATAAAAGAGTTTCATGATGTAGAGTTTCACAAATCAATAATTATTACATAAATATCATGAAGAATGATACTTTAGTTTACCCATACAACGTATGATTTGTGAAAACTATGAATTGAGTTGAAGTTATAGTTACATGATAAAGTGAGTGTTGAATTAAACTAAATGGACACACCTACAAGGACAAAATATTTGAGAAGTGATAGTTGTATAAATCTTACAGATTTTATGAAAGTGGATGTTATTTCAATTGAAGACATTGAATAATAAATATCATGTAAATAATGAAATAAAGGAAAATAAAATGAGTAATATGATAGACATGGAGTCTAATTTAAATTAGGGATAAATAATTTTATGAAAAAAAAGACTGATGATACCTAAATGTATATAGACTGTGGATGTTCTTACACTAATGTAGTGAATTAGAGTGAAAAAGAGGCAGTGTGGATTAAATTATGACTAAGATAACCCTAAACATTGTAAAGGTAGTTTTCTTAGAGTAGTGTGACTTTATTTGGAACATTATATCCACATATCCAGTTGTGCTTCATGGATTCTGTTAGGACCGACACACGATTGGTGCATACTCCTTGGACTATCCATTGTTGGTGTACTGTGTAGAGATATTATTTTATGTTTCTGTTAAAAAATATAGGTTTTGGGTGATTACACGATTATTTTCGAAAGGTGTAATTAATACCCACCAATGTGGTACATGATCAATTTAATACAACAAAAAACCAACACTATAATTATCCATTAACCTCTCATGGTGTTCAGGTGTTTCAGAAATGGTATCAAAGTGATCGTCTTTTAGTCTTCAGTTATATCCTTAAGCTTAGTTATAATTGAGATATCAATGAATATTATGGGAGTTACCCATTTTATTGATGTGAAAACACAATTTGGATGAATATGATGATTTCAAATTTATTATCTCATGGATGGAAGTTCTCTTTTACTCGGTTCAAGGTGTTCTCATTAGCGATGTGATAGGAGTGAATATAACTAAAATTCATAGGGAAAATCCTCATATATATTCCAAATATCAAAATTATATTACTAAATATATATATAATAAAATATATTTAATGATGATTAGTTTAAAATCCACAATTAAAATGTATGTGAAACTATAAAATATATTTTATACTAAAATCAAAGTGAAGAACAAAAAACCATGTGTTAATAAAAAAAAATTCAACTATATCTAAATAAATCATAATGAAAATATAGATTGTTTCATTAGTATAACTACTAATGTGTTGTACATATTTGAGGTCTTGGTTTATAAATTAAGGTTATTTATATTACAAATAAAATCATGAGAAGAATTTCACCTATGTACAACATATAGGTTTCAAATCATGAGAAAACAGATCTATCAGTGCTTTATGTTGATGATATTATAAGAATATGTGTGTCCAATGAAATGAATGTTAAAAAATAAAAGACACATATTTTCATGGTATGTAAATACAAGCCAATGAAATGTAAAACAAGATATTACTTATGTCTATGATGATATAGAAGAAGTGGATAATGAATTTCATTCTCTTGATTATAGAAAATTAAAGATAGGTAAGGGGAAATTCCAAGGAAGGATTTATTTTTATTGTTTTAATGTGGAATTATATAGAACATTGTTTAAAGGTGCTAAAAAATATAATAATGAAGAATGTGAAGAAGAAAATACGTAGAATATTATAAGGAGGTTCCCAAAAAATTAAACTATAAATTAGAAATGAAATTTTAGGGGAAGTGTGTATACAGAAAAGAGGATCATAATGATAGTTCCTTTTGGGGGAAGAAAAAAATGAGTTGCAATTAAATTTTTGGGATTCCATACTTTTTATAGTTGAAAAAGATGAACATATAAAAGAATAAAATATTAATCTAGATGGTGTTTTCAATCTCAGTGTATAAATTGATGGTACATAAGATGATCCTAAAATTAAATGAAATAAAAAAATAATGATTTGATCATTTATAAAATAATCATTAGAGTATGTGTATTATCCTAAAGAGGAGATTGACATATATTATGGGGATGAAGAAGAACACCTGATAAAAATGAATTTTCAATCTAGTTTATTTAGTTTAAACTAAATATTTATGTCAAGAAAAATATATCAATGACCTTACATCATGGTTGGTGTTGAATTCTTGGATAGTAGAAACTATTGATGAAGTAGTACATAACTTATGATGTAATCTAGATAGTGGAAAAACATAAGGGGATCTAATGAGGAAAATAAAAATTTTATGGTTCGCATATATATATTTTTGGATACTTAAAACATGTCTTTAGTGGACTAGATAATGTTTTTATTGATCAATGAACTGAATTTTTTGGCATAATTGGTGTTTGGTATGATATGGAAACATCAAAGGATGGATATTCCATGGGATAAAACAAAGGGATGCCAAATGTTTTTCAGATACATTAAAACAAAAAGGCACCTGATGTTAGAAAAGATCTAGATTTGAACCAAAAAAATAAGTGTATTCAAGCTAATTTCCAATCATGGAGAGATAATCATTAAACAAAATCCTATATGAAAGTTCTTTACTTTTTAGAAAATGAAATTGGGAAGACATATCCTCTTATAAAATGTAAATATTGTTGCATTCTAGGCCATACTATGCCTTATATTGATGAGGAATAGAGTTATAAAGATGTTGAATCACCTAAAATTAATAAAAAGATAAATATGACCCAATCCTTCATCATGTAAAAATAATAATTTCTAAGTATATTTTTATGGGATAACACTGGGAATAAATCAATTAATTATAGTAAAAGGGAATGTTGAAAAAGTAATTTCAGTACTCAATTAATTGTAAATATAGGTTAACCAAGAATAATAAACCATGAAAATATGTTCTTTCCATTTGAAGAGATAGAAGTATATGATTCAATAATGAATATAGTGAATAAAATGGATAATACATATTATGAATCATCTAAAACAGGTATATCAAGGAAGAAAACTATGAAAATTGAGAATACTAACCTAGTGGAGATCACACTCAAAGTTACAAAGAACAGTATCCCCTATATTCTTGATAGTTGATCACTATAAAAAATGATTTTAATCTCAAATTTATAGAAATATTTTATGGATATATTTATTGAAACTTTTTGATATAGAAATGGTGGTTCTTTAAAGAATGTCAGTTGTAAAATAAATAATTAGTAGCTTATTATCTAATGAAAAAAGAATTTATTCATATATAATTTATATGTATAAACTATACAAAGTGTTATTTCTTAATGTTACTCTAGATTGGTGCTGAAATTTAATAATTAAGTATGTATTTTCAATTTATTGATACAAAATTAGATAATGTAATTACCAAGGGAAAATGGTAATTTATATATGGTATGAAAAAATTAAAACACATGTTTATTAACAATTGCAGAGGATATCATCTTGTTGAATTAGAGTATGGGTCACATTAATAAATAGTTAATGGTGAAATTATCCAAGATAAAGGATATTGTAGACATTACCAAATTGGGTCACATTAATAAATGGATCTTGTTGAATCGCATGCCGTTTATTGATTATACATTAAATAGGTAATGAGAGAAAAATTGTAAGAAATTATTATCATATGAGGATACAAAGGGAATAAAATAATCTAGATCTATTCCATATATTTGTTTGTGGTCTAATTAATGAGACAAAAAAATCACTATATAGGTAATTGATTATTTTTATTTATAATTATAACAACATTGGATGTGTGATTATTATAAAGACTAAATGAGATGTGATTCACTATTGGAAGAGATACTTCCAAAGAGTTGAGAATGAAACAAGTAGGATAATAAAGATATTATGATATGAATGTGGAATATAATACATGAACATTTTATATCAAAATTACCTTAAAAACATGGGATCAATAATGATATGTAATCCGAAATAACACCTCAAAAAAAGGTTCTATTGAACATAGAAATTGAAAGGTGAAAATATGGCCAAATCTTAACTAATAAAGGGGTTTCTCATCACTATTGGAATGAATTTGATTAATTTTAGGTAAACACTCAAAATTGGAAATGCCCGAGTTATGGAGTGGAATGTTAAAAATATAGTATATGATATGGAATTGACATCACACTAATAAATTTCTATGTTTTCAGATGAAAACGATTCATTTTAAACAAAGAATCCAATTATGGAAAGTATAATGATGTTACATATGCTGAAATATTCATTGGATATTCAATGAAGAGTATATATTATAAAATATATAAAAATTAGCATATACTATTTTAGGAGAAAAATGTTTTTAATATCATTGAGGATCAAATTATGAATAACTATAGGACCTCACATGTGGGTATTGTAGGAGCTGAAGGGGAAGGTAAAAAAGGAAAAGGTTAAAATATAGAAGACGTGGAAGGCTTTCATTACATTTTAGGTTCCCTAAAAGATGATGATTTAGATATGGAATTATAATAGGATGTCCTTTTTATTGAAATAGAACTTGATTATAAAATGAGTAGTGAAAGACAATCTATTGATCCATCTATCGTTATTGAGAATTGGAAGTCCTGTATATAGTAATGGTGAATGTGGAAAGTGCAATATTCAAAATTCTTATTTATGGTCAATACAATTTCATTTTAAGATGAAATAAAGTTAAAATCATGGAATAACTCCCTAGATGAATAACTAGATCATATTAATAATTCATTTTCCATAAACATTACAAAAAATTGATTTTTATTCAACAAATTTACTTTCTTTAAAATTGAGTATCTTTTCATGTTTTTTATGTTAAAGAATTAGGCGATAAATCATACATAACAAAACTGTAAAATACAAGGTGGAAACTTGCAAACAATATCCATTTTTCCAAAAATATCTAATATTTAAAATAAATAAATATCTATTTTATGGAAACTATTCATGAATTTCAACCTTAATTTATCCAATCTCTTACTCTACCTTTTTTCATGTGAAAAACATTAAAAAATGTGGGATGAGGATAAAAAAATAGTAAGGGATATAAAAAGATGAAAACCATTAGTCCATTTATAAACATTAAAAAAACATGTAATCTTTATCACAATGTAATACTTTTCACCTAAAATAAGTAGTAAATAATTTCCATTGAAAATAATTTAATTTCATGTCCTTTTTTATAATCATAAGGTTACCTTAAAACCGATAAAAACATAGAAAACAAAAAAAGATTTCTTGGGATATAATTTTAATTTTCACTCTTAAAAATAAAATTAACATGTGGTCAACATCCATAAATGTCACTTTAAACAATTGAACAACCTTACTTGTGACTTCCACACCCAATACATTGGAGGGCTAACATAGACCCACCCGATGTTGGTTTATCAAAATACCACCTATCATTGGTTTATCATGGAACCGCCCATAAAATTTCAAATTACCATTATATAATCATAACACATAAATAGATTATAATTTTAAACATTTTTCTCATAAAATTTCTTTTTTAATAACAAGAGAACATTTCATGATATTGGAATAACCAATCCATTTTGAAAACTCATTTTCAATAACACAATACCCAAAAAATAGAAAGAGGGGATTTTTTCTTTTCAAAACATGAAGGATTATATTGGAAACCAAATTAAAACAATATAAATAAAATTTTCATTATATTCCTTTTTATAACCATATAAATAAATATTTAAAATAATATCAAGAATATGAAAATAGAGGAGTTTTTAATCTTTAACCATTCAAAGCATCCCCTACCACTTTCGTAGTTTAAATTATAATCCCTATGAAATAATAATTTAAAAAAACCATTAAATAACATGTGAATAGACCAAAACATTGATATAAAATTTCAAAAGGGTTTTATATTCACCTTACAAGAGAATAAAGTTGGATATCATCAAGAAATGCATCAATAAAAGGATACTAAGATGAAATCCCTTAACTTGATTCTGAATTGTCACGTGTTACATTATCTTGATGAGTAACAAATTTATGATAATTATTTAATTACATAATAACCATTTTAGTGTTTATTATTACTTTTATTTCACTTATTATAAATTTTTATACAACTACTTATACCATTAATTTTATATTGGGTGTTTTGAAATTATTCAATTTATGTGTCAATAACCACTTTGGTTGATCGAATAAGGTAAAAAAGGTCATTATATAAAGATCACTAAAATAATAATAATGAAATATTTATAATTTTTTTACATAAATATTATTTTTAAAACCAATAATGAATGATGGTTATGAAAAATTGACAAACATTACAATCATGGATACTGTAGGTCATACGTATGCACGAGTAACATTCCCATTTTTGAATGATCATTATAGAAAGAAGGAAAGTAAAATTTATCGTTATATAATGTTCATTATATAATATATACCATATTATTTAATAATATATAATTATATATATATAAGTATAGAGATGGAAAATTAATTAGATCAATTTGAGGAGGTCGAAGTCCACACATCCATGAATGAAGTTATCACTTTTCCAGTGTGTGAAAAGGTAACAAAGAAAATGCTATATTATAATTCCATTATGGTAATTATGTCTTGAATATCATATATATGTCATTTATTTCACATATTTTTAATTAAAACCACCCTTAATACATTCCACATAATGTGTGACCACATCACATCGCTTTGGGGAGGAGGTAGTCCACACATCCATAAACGATGTCATCGTATTTAGAAAAATTATAAAGAATGAAGGTATGTGTTATACAACTATTTAAATAGTATTAAGAAAATAAAAATAAAAAATATATCTTATTAAAACAGTTTCACCATCATAATTCCCAACCATGAGTGTTGGTAAATGGAAAAAAACAAAAGATGACGTTTCGTGAGGTGGTAGTTTTCTATACAAGTATGGTAATTTTTTTATCCATTTGATTTAAGTGTGTGTAGGTATAGGTTGAACCCTTAACACAAGAAAATATCAGTATATTTATGATACTTATTTTATTATATAATCATGTAATGAGAATAATTGAATGGGTGGAGAAAGAAATAAAACATAAAAGGACATTGAAGAATGTTACTTATTTTTCAAATAACTTATTTTGGTTTGCACCAAAGGGATTCCTTGGTTGGAATTCATCCCAAATAACAACTACAAAACATGACTTTAATAGTGCTATAATAGGCCTTTATCAATGCATGAGAAGTGATCACTACCTCAACACAGTTAAAAGGCCAATTCCATTATCAGCACAAGAAAAGAGTTGATAAAGGGTATCTTTATTAGCATAAATTAATGCATTGATAAATCATAATATTATAAAAACTTATAAAATGTCTAATAAAATACCACATTTTCAACACATTTTTTAGTGTTAAAAAGAGACAATTTATAGGCACTTTTAGAAGTGCCGATAAGGTATATGTTTCTCTGCACTTTTAGAAGTGCTGATAAAGATACCATGATTGGAACATAAAAAAGTGTTGATAAAGGAATCCTTTATCGGTTCTTGTAAAAGATATGGGAAATGCTATCTTTATCAATGTATTTACTAGTGCTGACAAAGGTGTAAACTATAGTGTGATGATATAACACACTCTATCCCCAGAAACAAGTGTAGTGTGCTGTAACAACACACTACATCACATGAAACAAAACAGAAATGAAAAAAATAAGATACAAATATTGCATTTAAATGAAACGAATTTTCTAACACAAATACAAGAAAAAAACACTATTTTATAGCATGTTTTTACTAAAATTAATGTAAATTTTAAATAAAAGGCACATTTGAATCCATATTGGTCATACCGTGCTTCATATTGAGGCGTGACTAATTCATAAATTTCACAAATGGCTTATGGATAATTTTTCTACAAAACTAAAACAACCCAAAATAATTTTCTAAATTTTTGCATGTCATTTGTTTTTTCACTTAAATTAATGTTATTTTTGAATAAAAAGATGAACCCGGAGTCATACTGGTCACACCATGCATCAGATTGAGGTTCACCTGATTCCTACACATGAAATCTAACATAAGGATCATTTTCCTAATGTATCAAAACAATTTAAATGCATTTTCTTAGTTTTGAGATTGTTAGCAGTTTTTTTCCACTAAAATTAAAGTTACTTTTGAATAAAAAGATGTACTTGGAGTCATATCAGTCACACCGTGCATCAAATTGACGTGAGGATGATTTCTACACGTCCAAAAAGACTCATGGATCATTTTCCTAAAGTATCAAAATAATCATAATGTGTTTCCTCAGTTATGAGTATGCCACTTTTTTACCTGAATATCAATTTAAACTTGAAACACACCCTTTGAGCCACACATGTTGAATCATGCGTGGTTTTTGCTTGAGACTGATTTATACATGTCATAAATTACTTATAAATGAATTTACAGAATATTCAAGTCAATCTGAGCACATTTACTCAATTTTTAGTGAGTGACACCTATTTTAATAAAATATCAATTTCAAGCTGATAATGGAAACATTGAGTCATATCAGTCACACCATATGTTATATTGAGGTTAGAATGATTCATAAAAGTAACTAGTGAAATATGGATCATTTTTTTAATGTACCAAAACAATACTAATGATTTTTTTTCACGTTTTTGTGTATTTTAGTTGTTTTTTGAACTAAAATTAATGTTAGTTTTGAATAAAAAGGCACCCTTGGAGTCATACTAGTCACAATGTGCATTAGATTGATGTGGGATTGATTATTATATGTCAAAAATGACTCATTGATTTTTTTCCTAATGTATCAAAATAATTTGAAGACATTTTCTCAATTTTTAGTATGTTAGTGGTTTTCCCCACTCAAATTAGTGTAACTTTTGAATAAAAAGATACAATTGGACTTATAACATTCACACCATGAATTATATTTAGATTCATCTGATTCCTACACATCCCAAATAACTAATGGATCATTTTAATAAAGTATCAAAACAATCATAAAGAATTACCTCAGTTTTGAGGATGCCACTTGTGTTTTTTACTAAAATTTCATTGTAAACTAGAAACACACTCTTTGAGTATCATAGGTGGATTCATGTGTGGGTTTGACATGAGAATGATTCATACACATCGCAAATGAGTTATGAATTTTTTCCAAAATTATTAGGTCAATACCATCACATTTACTTGGTTTTAAGTGAGTAAAACTTTTTGTATTAAAATATCAATTTTAAAAATATAATAGACAATTTCAGTCATACCAGACACACCGTGAATCTAAATAATATGTGACTAATTCATACACATCCTAAATGAAAGATGAATCAATTTCCTAAAGCACCAAAAAAATCAGAATGCATTTTTTTAAGTATTTTATTTGTTTTTTACTAAAATTAATGTCAATTATTAATAAAAAGACATACGTGGAGTCATACCTATCATAGTTAGGGTTATATTGAGGTTATGATGATTTGTACACGTCACAAATAAATCATGGATCATTTTTATAAAGTATCAAAACAACCAGAATGTGTTTCCTCGATTTTGAGTATTTCACTTGTGTTTTTTTACTAAAATGCCATTTTAAACATGAAACACACACATTGATCCACACAGGTATCATCATGTGTGGTTTTAACATGAGACTAATTTATAGATGTCAGAAATTAATTTTGAATTGTTTTACCAATTATCAAGAATTTTTTTGAAACAATTATTTCAATAAGTCACTTGAAACAGTTGCACAATGGCTCTTATATAAAGTTACATATGTTGTGTGAACTATTAAACAATTTTAATAAAATTCAATCATGGTATGATCCTAATTAAACTTCATTTCCCATAAATTTTATTATTTACAATCCAAGATTTCTTATCCTCCTCTTCCTTGGTCTCTACCTTCTTCTTTTCCTCTGCCTCCTCCTCTATGTCAGTATCTGACTTCAAATCTTCCTCTGACTCTGCCTCCTCATTCACCTCTACCTCCTCCATTTCCTCCACCATCTCCTCCACCTCTTCCTCCCTAATTTCCTAACAATTTTATTATTTACAGGTCAAGCCTTCTAAATACATTTATTTCCTCCATTATTATTCTATTTAAGAAAGTGATCAAAAATAAAAAATAATCAATCCTAAAATAATGTTTCACACCCCAAATATCATTCGAAGTTCATAACATGTACTAGATCACAAACATAGAAAGTAATCACCTAAATTTGTTTTTAGAAAACATTCTAAAAAAGGTATGTTTCCCACTCATCTCTAAAAAAATTGATTTCTTTTATTTAGAGTAACTAGGTTTTTGGAAATCTTAATAGAACTGAGAAAATTTAAACAAACAAATTATTGTGAAATACATTTAATGAAATTGTAATTACCTAATAAAATTACCTATTGGGGGATGCTGGTATTTTCATGATTTATGATTTCTCTCACAAATTTGAAAACATAATATCTAAAATCAGTTTCATTATATTGTTTCAAGCACTGAAAAAACATCGACCATAATAAGTAAATTGTTTTGAAATGTTTTTATACTTAAATCATTGTATATATACACTAATTTTCTTCCATTTGTATCAATTCACATATGTTATCCCTTTAGACAATAACATAATTCAATAATCTTTCATGTATTGAGCGATATCCCTATCATAACACAATTATCGTTAAAACATATGCTGAACATATAATTCAAGGTTTATTTATAAACTTTTGATTCTGTTGTATTACATATTTACAATACACATCATTAGTGGTTCGTTGGTTGCATATCCATACATTGGATCCAAAAACTAAAAATGTTTGGTGTCTAGATTGACTGATTTGGGAATCTAGTGCATCCATAAAACAATTAAGTAATGAAAAAAATTAAAAAAATATTTTATGTTTTTATGTTGATAGTTTTACCTTTTCATTTTAGGAATAAAAAATACTTTCTTTTCTGATTATTTTTTTTAAACCCTTGGAGTGACTAAACTTTTATATTCTTAATTTCATTGTTCTCCAAAGTAAGTTCTAGCATAGAAATGATACATGGATTAAGGAATACAAATCACGATTCACACGATATTCCCTTCATTAAGTTGTGATATAAATTCATATAAAAAATATGAATAGTTATTATCTTTAATAAAAATATTAGATCACTATTTTGATAGACGTATTAAGAAAAAGTGCCTTATATTTGTATTCATAATTGAGACACCTATCCATTCATTCTTGATAATATCAGTTAGATTCTCAATACCAATTAATTTTATGAAGGAATATCCATATATATTTTATTTATATTCAATGTAATATATATATTTTTCTTTAAATGTGGTCTCTACATGAAGTTATAATGATAGTAAATGTTTCTTTGGAAGAGGTGGGGATAAGGTAATCTCTGAAGGTGGTTTTGTTTTCTTGGATGATTCTGTAGATTTTATTAATTTGACCTTCCAGATATCAACCTCATTATCCATATGTAATATCATACCTCACATTAGACCTTTTATAATAAAATATAACCATTATATCTTTTCAAAGGATTTCCTTCGTGATAGGATTGACATGATACTATGAGTCAATATCAATCAGCAAATTCATCATCATTGTTACACCAACATAGCTAATGATTTTTTACTTTTTGGGTTCAATAGGTTGGCCGAGTTGATTCTAACCAACCTCAAATTTTATACCATGACTTCTTGCCTCAATAATTTTATTCAAAATAGTGATGTTGAATCTTTTTTATTTTTTCACCAACATGTTGTTGATCCACTAGTAATTCCATAGTTTCATTATCAATAGTATGTTATTCCTTAGGATATGTAACATTGTATTTTGAAGAATCCATTATCTCTCTGAGTAGTTAAAGATTTGATTTTTCATAAATAACATTAATACAATACACTTCAAGCATGATATTCCAAATTTTCACGTGTCTTGCGTGAATATTTTTTACTCTCTTGAACAAGGACACAATACTTAAATAATCTAGTACAACTAACCATCACTACATTTATTTAATCTGTCCTCAGATGTTTATTATCTTCCATCTCATGATGATGGATTGGACTCTCTCTTTCAAACCATCCTTCCCCCATCATTTTGGTTCCAATATTCCTTGATGACATATATTTAGACCAGTTATTATTTCATTTTGTTGTTTGATGTTTATCTCTCATCTATTTTGGACATCCACCTATGATTCTTGAACTACTCTATCTAAAATTAATCCCATAATAATTTAGAATGACTACTAGTCAGAGTAGTTCAAGCAACATATAAGAGATGGGGGACAAGTCTCGAGTAGAAAAATACAATAAAAATGTTCTATGAGATATGAGTCGATTTTCCAGTGAGGTTAAAAAATAACATAAATGCAAATTTAATTATGGATTCTAACATAGTAAATTACAAAAAATGAATGAATGAACATTCAAATCCACATGACTTCCACTTGTAGTCATGTACTTCCACTCCCAAACATTTATTTTTTTCACTTCCTCTAAAATGTTTCATATATTTTCAGGGCTTAGAGGAGTCACAAAATTGTGGTTTTACTTATGTGAGGAATATAGGAGAGCTTCAAAACAAGTTATTTCTCAATTCTTCCAAGAGAAAGTATCCAGAATTTGAAGCCGAAAATAGGGCCAGAGAACTATTCTTAGTATGTGAGGAATACGTTCGAGAGTTATATTCGATGACTCATCGTAGAAGTATTCTCCCCAATGTATGTTTAATTCTAATAGTGTCTAATGTGACCACACTCCAAAAAATTAAATTTTTAATATATTTTTTCAAATGTTACAATGTGAGTCATATACAAAAATAAATATCATGAAACCAAAAAATTATTAATTATGTATTGATTAATTTTTCAGTGTAATTTTTTTTGTTCCCAAGAAGTAGTAAATGAGAACAATGAATGGATCAATGAGAATAATAAGGTGTTGGGTGAAGCTAAATTCATATCCAAGGAAGAATATTTGATGAATATTAATGAATACAATCAGATCAAGAGGAATGTCATCAAAGAAGTTTGGAACCACAATTATGGGAAGAAGGTTGGTTTAAAAGAGGGAGTTCAACCCATAATCAAGAGATTAAAGGAAATAAAGCATCTCATGATAGATTAAATTAATGTAGTGAAGGTTAGTTGTAATTTATTATCGAATTATTATATCTCGGTTCAAGATAGTAATAATTTTCATGCAAGATGCATGCAATTTTGGACTTTTATACATGGAGTGTATTGTATTTTATATCTATCTTACTAAAAATAATCCTTACTGATAAATAAAATTGATACTGATTACCCTTTAATATATTTTTTCTTATAGTGAATATTGATTCTAGTAAAACTATGAATAAGTTTGAATCTCAATCTCAAAATAAATATAAGATACTCATAAGCCTTTCCATACTTAAATATAATTTGAAAGAATATAAAAGAGTTCTTTCAAATATAAGAATGAAAAAATGACTAATAGTATCGATAAAAGGGGGTTACTAAATAAACATAATAAATTAATAAGTTATATAAACCTAATCATCACTAATAAGTAAATAAACATATTCTATTTATTTATTATTCACGGGTCTATTAATAAAAAGATGTAATTAAATCTCAAAAAAATAAACAAATATACATAAGAACATGGAATTTCATATATTCTTACTGATTCAAACCTATCAACTTCAAAATTGGAGGAATGATACTTGAGATCATAGGTCAAGGAAAAAATAAACAAAAAACCTAGATTTCATATGGTAAATCATGTTTCCAACATTATTATGATCTCTAGACATATTTATGGATTAATTTTTATGTTTAAAATGTTTTTTATTTTGGATATAATCAATACCAATATCCCTTATTTCACTCTGATTCTATTTTGTAATATTTTTCACCTAGTATACCAAAATAAATCCCAATTTAGGTCAACACATCACCTCATACACACTTCTCAATCACTTATGTTGTGTGTCAATGTAAAGGGATATAGATAACATTAACTTTGTAGTAGAATGTGGTTTAAAATATATTTTATTTATCCATACATTCCAATACACATATGTAAAATAACTATACCTTCTAAAAACATCAATATCTTTCTTTGAAATCATTGTATATAGAGGAAAAATGTGAAATAGAACAACTTGTAATATTTCTATGGCGAGGAGGTGAGATGTAGAGTTCGTCATGTTTATGAAATTTTAAATAGTTAAAATGATGAACCAAAAAAATCAAACAATGATAGAGGAAATGTAGAAAATATCATAAATTGGATTCTAGCCTTGATTAGTTTGAGGGATTATAGAGCAGTCACACCATCGGTAGAGGAGTTATTCAAGAAAATGGGAATCCTGAGTGACAGAGTCCCGATTAGGGTTCGGTAAAAAAATTATGGAGTCTTTTAAAAGTGATTTCATAAAAGTGTAGACAAAGGATTTCAAATTATATTTATTTAAATAAATTTGTTATAATTTTATAATTATTTAAATATATATAATTATTTATTTATAACTAAATAAATATTTATTTAAAAAATAAGAATTATTTATTTACAATAATTATAAATTTATAAATTTATAAATATTGTAAATAATCATTTATAAATATATTAATTTATAAATATTTATATAAAAATATAGTTTAACATTATTGGTGGATATATAATCTTAAATACATGCATTTTGAAAATGAGTGAAATTGAATAATTCAAAATGAGTACACTTTAAAAATACATGAAAATATATAATCTTTATTAAATAAATATAAATTATTAAAATAATATGGATATATATTTTTATAATTAAATATGAATACAAATTGAAAATACTAAAACATAGTAAATAAAATATATATATATAAATAATATAAAATGATCAAATTTAAAAATAACATAAAAAATAAAATAATATTAAAAATTAATACCCAATCTGTAATAGTATTAAAAATAAATAAATGAAAATTTACTAATTAAAAATGTATAATATACTAAATGAATCATGATATACATATTCATTTTTATTAAATATTGTTTAATTAATAAAATTGTAAGCAATTTTTTCATTTATTCAATTTTATTTTTTTGTTTGATTATTAAAACCCATTCATTTTATATATCTATATTTGATATATACTATATATTAAAATTTAAAATATATATATGTATATTAAATTTATTCATTTTTATCTGTAATTATTTAATTTACAAAATGTTTAATATTTTTCGTAATTTAACCATTGTAATTTTTTATTTTTTTAATTATATCATTTTATTCATTTTAGATATCTATATATTTATAACATATTATTTATTTATTTTAAATAAATATATGTATATTCATTTTATTCATTTTTAATAATAATTATTTAATTAATGAAATTGTTAATTTTTTTATTTTTATTTTTTAAATTGTTTCATTTTTTTGTGGACTATCATTAGTGCTAATAAAGCAATGACAGAGGATACCCTTTATCAGTGCTAAAACTAAGGTGTTGATAAAATGTAACCTTTATCAGCGCTAAAATAAATCACCGATAAATGTTACCTTTTAACATTGCTAGAAAAAAGTGGTGATAAAGGGTTCCCTTTATTATCGCTAAAAACGTGCTCATAATGGTCTCCCTTTATCAGTGCTTATTTTAGTGTAGATAAAGGTGCACTTTATCTGCACATTTTTCAACACTACTAAATACCAGCACTGTTAATGCCATGTGTTTTTAGTAGTGAATTGAAGAGTCTAAGTTTAGGGGAGGTAAGTTGGGAACTTATTTGTGTAGGGTTTGGTTCAGATAAAGTGGATTAAGAGTTCTAAAGAAGTCAGAGGGAGATGAGGCGTTTTATAAATGGGGAAACCAGAACAATGGGTATTCTTGAAAATTTTTTAGTGCTACCCACATTTTAATTGTCCCCCAATAGTTAAAAATATATCATTACATATTCTTAGTTGTTTAATGGTAAATATATGGATATAAAATAATTATTAGACAAGTATAGGATCATTTATACACCTTATTTTACAATTTTAGTCATTAATTATTCTCATGTTCCTTAATCATTATAATTAATTTTAATTACTTTCACTAATAATTTTGGTTAAAAAAAAATTTGAACTTATTAGAAAATATGAATTCTTAATATTAAAAATATGCAATCTATTTACCCGAATTCCAATCACATAAGTTTCATAAATTAATTTAATATTAATCCAAAAATATTGAACTACAATGTAGGTTCATACAATTTAAATGTTCAAAGGTCTTCTCAGTATTTATATATAAATTAAATGTGATATTATTTCTGATGATTTTTATTGGTTTAAATGATTTAAAATTTAATTAATTATTCTATTAAACTAATTAAAGACATAATTGAACTATACAAATTATTTAGATGAAAATTTTGTTTTCAATTAAAATTCTGTATTATTTACTATTCATCAAAATATGAAAGTAATCAGAAAAATAACAAAAAAAATACCAAATTAAATATTGATATTTCACTTTAAATAAAAAGGTATTTTTTTATGCATATAATAAATATAAAATTATCAAAAATTATATTTAAAATATTTCTCCATTAAAAGGTAACAAAATTTCGTTTTATAAGAAAAGTTATTTTAAGCATAAACCTGAATTTATTCTTATCTTATACCTATAAAATCCATTGTATGAATATCAAAAAAAATTATAAAAATGTGTAACCATAGTATAGAAAGTTCTATTCATTCCCACCCATACAACATCCAGGTGATAACTTCCATATTAAAAATATATTATAAAAAATATATTATTATTTATAACTTAGTCTTGCATGAAATGAAAGATTTTAGACAAATTCATTGTTTTGTGTCATGTACCCTATTAGACATAACATGAATTTAAGGTAATATTACTCTCTAATTCATAAAAATGAGTAAATATGAAAAAAACTTATTTTATCATTACGTAGGATGTTACATGCTTCCCTATATTTGGAAATTGTGTCCTCGTAATTTTATTCACTTATCAAATAAGTTGGGATAGTTTTCCCACATAACATTTTCAGATTCTTATGTTGCCTCTTCAACCATATGGGTTTGCATTAAAACCTTAATATGGCGAGTTACCTAAATATGGTGAATCAATTACATTCTTTATTATCATTGAAACATGAGATAAGTTGTGTACCTGAAATAAACTCGGAGGTGAGGCCACTCGGTAGGAATCTGATCCAACGTTCTCTAGAATTTCATATAGTCCAATGAATTGTCAAATCATCTTATAATTCTTACCAAAAGAAATCACAATTTTACTTGGAGAAATTTTTAAAATTATAGGATCAACTACCTCAAAATGAAAATATTTTCTCCAGTTATGAACAAAACTTTTCATTCTACACTAATCAGTCCTCATAGGTCACTGATTCAACAGAAATTCATCAACCATTTTCTCTACAAATTTTGGTCCAATCAAGTTCCTTTATCCCACATCATCCCAAAATAGTGGTGTTCAACACCTCTTTACATATACTTTCTCTAAAGGATCTATCTGTATTCTAGAATGAAAACTCTCCTTATAAGAAAAATCAACCGAAGAAAGATATCAATCCCAACTTCCCTGGTAATACATTGAGAAATAATGAAGCATATATTATAAGGTATGAATCTTCCACTCAATCTATCTATCATATTGGGATGAAAATTTGTAATAAAAATTAATTTAGTACCCAACTACTTCTGAAGTGATTTCTAAAAATCAGACATGAACCTGGGATCACAGTCTTATACAATGGAGAGAGGATCTCCATGTAATCTGATAATAAATTTTACATACAGTCTAGAAAGTTTATCTAGATATATTGTATCTCAAATGTGAATGAAATGAGTAGATTTGGAAAATTGATAAACAATAGCATAAATCACATTATTACCTTGATAATTATTTATAAATCCTACCACAAAATGCATTGATATATTCTCCCATTTACAATCCTTCACAAGAAAAGGTTGAACGATATACATTGGTAACTTTCCCACATATTTGACCTATTGGAATTCAAACACTTCATGGTTAATTCAGGAATATATCTATTCATTCCATCCCACGAGTAATACTTCTTAAGGACTCTATACATTTTAGTGATTCCTAGATAAATGAAAAATGGATAGATATAAGCACCCAACAAATACTATTTCCCCAAATGTGAATCACAAGAAACACATAATCTTTTTAAAAATAATAAAAAACATTCATGATCAATATTAAAACAAAAAAAACATACCATTATTAAAAGATTCTACATTTTCTTGCAAAGAATGATCCACCTTACGAGCCCTCTTAATATTTTCTAACAAAGTATACTGCACAGAAATATGAAAAAATAGAGGATATCCCTATGTCCAAAAATTCCTATCCATAATTTATAAAATCTATAACCAAAGTTGTACATTCAAAATGTAACATGGTTAATGTAGCATTACTTTTTTGACTCAAAGCCTCATCTACCATGTTTGCTTCCCTATAATGATAAAGAATCATGAAATCATAATACTTTATTAGTTATATCCATCTTATTTGTATCATGTACAACTATTTCTAATTGAATAAATGCTTAATACTGTAGTGATTTGTATATAGTTCAAACTTCACTCCATATAACTCTTACTTTTTAATTAAAAAACAATAGCATCTAATTCCAAGTCACATGTAGGGTAATTTTACTCCTAATTTTCAACTGATGTGAATCATAAAATGACACCTTATAAATTTTCATCTAGACACAACCAAGACCATTTAATTATGAACCATTTTAGATGAAAAAAACACAATTTTTTAAGGAAGGAAAAAAATATGATCATAGACCAGTCTTCTTTTCATTTTCAGAAAAAAAAATCACATTCTCTTATCTAGATAAACCTATCTCCGTATCTTGTTAAGCTAGTTGGGGATATGGATAACCGAGAAATGACAACAACAGACTATCATTAATAATCCACTAATATAATAATACTATGAATTTCTATTCTATTTTAAGGTTGTGGCCACTCTTCAACAACGTTTTTAGTAGGTTCTATAGTTATGCCATCTTAAGAAACAATATGTCCAAGGAATGAACTTTTTACAAACAAAAATTCACTCTTAATAAATATAAATAGTTTTTATTTTCTTTTAAGGTTATAAATAACAGTCCATATGTTCTTTTGTTGTTCCTCTTGTAATTTAAAATATACTAAAATATCTTTGGTAAACTCAACAACAAACATATCCATGAGTGGTTTTTTATATCCTAAGTCGAACAGTTGTTGGAAAATATTCATAAATTCATCTCATTCCATGAAGATAATATTTTCATAGTGTCTAAAATTCTTAACCATTTACTATTTAATGGCTCTTGTTTTGACATGTAATACTTTGGAATAATTTATAGAAAATTTATGAAGCTAGGCACTGAGTTGGCATTGGAATCTAAGGCCCATATAGCCTCAATGAAGAAATTTAAAAAATAATAATTATATTCTGTCACCCACAATAAAGTTATTATGAAACATGGAATAAATCATTAGAGGAGTCTTAGATTTGAATTATAAGACTGAAGATGAGTTTAGAATGTTGTGTTTACCCTAAGCTTGACATAAAGTTGTTCTTACTGAGAGTTTTGGTCAGAAGTGAGTTGGCGGGGCATTATGTGATGGATTAATTAATTGAATGAAAATTTTTATAAAAATATAACATAAAATTACCCCCCATTAATGTTTTTTACTCATGACCCAAGAGATGAAACATCTCACCCCATCTCCCCCTTTGGCGAGGATGAAAGCAATGTCAAATCAATGGAAAAAGGTGTTGCTGATCTCTGTTTCTGACACTGATTTCCATAATATCAAGATGCATCATGATTCAAGCATCATTCTACATTGGAGCTTCATTTTTTTTCTCCCTTGAGGATGGAGGTGTTTAGTTTTGGTCATAATCCCCCTTTTTTAATTGTTTTATGGTTGTTGATCCATATTACAAATTTTAGAGATCCCTTCTAGGTCGATCTGTAGGTTTAGGGACAAACCAGGGTGAATTGGATATTTTAAAAGATAATTATTAACTATAATTACCATCTTCATGGAATTTAGTATAGTGATATACACTTTATATCCCTTTTTATTCGGGGAATAATACTTTTGTTCACTACATGTCATGTACTGAAGCTACACATTTTGTAGTGACCCCTTGTCATTTGGCCATGGGACATGTATTGGGAGGCCTTGTAATACTACACATCCTCGTAAAAAACACTGAAAAAGTACATGGACATTGGTTCTGGTACACATACGTAGAAAAACCATACAGCCAAGATTAAATTTATCCTGAACATGCCATGTAGTAATAGTGTGAGTGACATAGTTGGTCGGCCATGTGGAAGAGGAAAACAACCATGGGAGGAGTTCAAAGGATCACACCATGTTGGGGATGAACAAGACATATAACCCTACAAAGATTTCCAAACATTATAATCCAGATACATGGCCATGTTCTTGTGTGGGTTCACACAGTATGTGGACCCCAGTGCACACCGTTTAATCATTAATATCTCCCTGATATGTTCCTCCTTCTATATCTTCATCTTTTGAACTCATATTTAGTCTTTTTAATATCCTATCTGGAGAATTTTTCTATGTATAACACAATGGTGGTCACTGTTTCAGCCTACAAGATATGATGTTTCGTTTATCTTTCATGGCGATTGTGTAGTAGTGATTAACCTTGGGTAGTGATAAGGGCACATCATTGGAATGACATCGGGGTCATTACCCTTCCCATTCTTTTTAATATGTGGGTCTCTAGGACTCATTGGGTCAATAAATTGTGTGTTTCATAAATAGAAAAACTATGACTAGTACGGCCCTATTGTATTTGGGAGTGTGTTTCCCTTTCCTCTTTGCTTCAGCTGATACGGAACTCCCCACATCATGGATGTGGGTTATTTTACAATTGGGTAGTTATTTTAAGGTTTTTACTCCCTAATGAATTAGGTAATGAGTTCCCCATATAATTTTTATAGTTCGAGATAACACTCCCCTACCAAGACAAGGTTTAGGGCCTCCATACATGTTGGAATGATATGGTAGTTATTCCCTGATCGTACCAGGGTGTGAATCATCTTTCTGTGGAGTTGGTACTTCCATGCTATGCTAGGGAGTGAGATTTCTAGACATGACATATAGATAGTGTGGGTACACCCTTATCATGTTAGGGTGTGTGTCCTCCACTGGATTTAGTTCTCCCTTTTATTTTGAGTATAGTTACGAGGAGATAACCCCTCCACTAGTTACATGTGACACCTAGTTAGGAGGTAGTGACCCCTCTCCAAGTAGTGGCTCGAGCCACTCCATGCATGATTGAAAAATTATTCATAGGTTAGTTTATGAGATATTACTCCCTTTAATTCATTCAATTGGTGAGGTGTAGGTCCCTCCCTTTTCTCTCTTTAGGGATGATGCATGCGGTGCAAATTTTGGAGAAGTTCTCCCTCAACTATGTGTAGTGGTGAGGGGATGGCCTCTCCATATGGGATATTATAGACTTGAACTGAGTATAGGTGTTTACCTTGGAATGTGTTTAATATATATAAATCACTATTTTCGAATAGTTTAAAATGGATTTGGTTATGGAAATGTAAACACCAATAGGTTACGTACCCAAACGGACTTACATTCTAAAGGATGGAATTCATTAGTTGTTTTAACCAACGATTATTAAGAACTCACCTTGTTCGATAGGACGGGAGGTCGATCTCATCACACCCTTTTGAGGGTAAATATTTCCTAATTTGTGACCCTCTTATATATTTAAGATATGTTCATGAATCCTTTATTAATTACCATGTATGATGTGAATCATTCCAATATTAGCGATCAAGTGTTAGCATGTATGGAGTTCAGAATCATTTGTATGTATCCAAAAATCTTCATCAATAGAGATATTTTTCTTTATCCAAATTTCTCCATCAATGGTACCCTCTTATATTATACCTAGATATTCTTTGGTCCTAATTACGATAATTTTGGTTTTGAAGACACTCAGTGGGGCACTCTGAAATTCACTGTTATCCAGGTTGATGAAAGTCACTATGGAGTTTATCACCATCTAGGGAGACAAATGTTGTTTTGATTTTGGAATAAAACCCACATATGCGTTACCTATATATTCTCATGAATGGAATATGATTTCATGTAGTTCAGTTCCACTCAAGGGGACACAACATACCTTTTATGGTCATGTGATAAGGACTTGACCAGATATTTTAACACCATGTGGAAAGGATATATGGGAATAAGGTGCCTAGATTAAGTTTTGTGTAGGACTTATACAAAACAATCCCAAGGAAAATTGAAATCATAAGAGTTTCCAAGTTGAATTATACTCTGCTAGGGGTATGCCCTAGAGAGAACAAGGTTGATTTGGGGTATTGGGCTTACACCTCATAGAGGCTTTGTGCATATCACATTTGGATGGGAATCAATGCACACAGAGTTCTGTAAGTCTCTCAGGGTAGTATAACACTTTGATATAATTATGTTAGTGATTACTCCTGAGGAGGATTCATTAATAAGAGAGTCCATAAGTGATTTATCAACTAATTATGGTTTGGCAGTTATCATATCTCATTTCATGGATGATATTCCATGGAGCTTGTGGCTCATGAAATATTATTACATATCCCAATTATGGTGAGAATTAGAGTTCTCATATTTCATTCATTTGGATGGATTGTGTGGTTGTAATGATCATCACAAACCTCTAAGACCAAATGATTCATTCTTGGTGTGAGAAACACCCAAATTTGGATGACTCAAAAAAGCAACACGCTTTTCTTCCATCACTGGTGGAAGAGGTCAGGGCTATAATGGAAGAGGACATGCCTGCGATAGAAGAAACATGGTCAATAAAACTTCCCTATCTTCACTTTACATCAGACGAGAATCCAATGTAAGGAAGGAATGGAGATGAAGGGTGTAGATAAGAGAAATAAGGAAACCTCCTACATGAATGTAAAGGGGATTAATCTTGTTGGGATGTCCTAAAATATCTTCCATAGTTGGAGGAGGATCTAATTCCCTGTTGAATTGAAAAGAATTTGTGACTCTTCCCCTCACAACTAGAAACCATAGGCTTTGATTTTTAGAGATGATAAGGGGTGGAAAGAGTCCTATCCATAGAATCTAGAACTATGAACTCTTCTACACTACCCCTAGGGTAAGGGTCTACCTGAACATAGATATCCAAATCTGCAAATTCCATGAGGATCCTTACCCTCTGGTAGGACAAGTGTGGGAAACTTATTACCCTATAAATCCAAATCCAAATGGGGGACATGCTGATGTTACTTTACTGAAGGTTTTTTAAATTAAGAGGTCTCGGTGGAGGTTTTGAAATGGTCCCTTTCAGACAAGGAATCTAATGAGAGAGAAGATATTCCATGAATTTAATTAAAGGAGGCCTCATGAAAGTCTCGCATAGGCTGATAAGGTGAGGGGATCCATCAATAATTGCACAAGTAGTACACTGCAAAACGAGTCCCCCTGAAATTAATCTTGGGTGAATTTGATTCACATTAAGTGATAAAAAAATGGATGACTATAATTGGTAGAGACTTGGCTCAATCCTTCAAGGGTCTTCATATGTTATCCCATAAGTGTGTATTGCAAGTTCCTGTTTGAGGAAGGGTGGTCGAGCTACTCTTCTTAAATCAGGGGGTTGAGAGAATGAGTCACACAATATTTGTTTATTTTGAGCACTTAATAGACATAAGTCTCACTATACCCATTTAATTCTCTCTCATTATGTGTTAAAAAACTACCTTAGAGGTTTCAAAGGCCTTAAGTGATGCTCTAGGGTGATCAGAGTAGCAATCAGCCTTCGGGGAAATTTTTCCATACAAATGAATTCCCCAAGGTTCTATTTATAGATAAATATTAGACCTAGGGTGAAGGTGTCTAGTCGCGCATGTGGGTGGTGTGTAGCTTCTTGGGTTATGATGGTACTTAAAGGTACCATGTGAGAACCACTTTTTGAGGCTTTTCAAATCATGGATTTCTTCATCTATCATCTATTTCTTTTCTTATGGAATTTCCCATTGTCACATTTTCATCCATGTGATGGAACTGAGTTTCAAAAAAATCCCCCCCTCAAGATTGAATCCAATCAATGAAAGAGGGTATAATACTGAAAAAAATCGATGAAAAAGGATAGATGGATTACACAGGCATCTGTATTTGGTTGATTGCACAGTTCTGTCATGAAATTCTGTCATGCGGGTAAGCTTCCACATCTATATATAGGGCCTTGACATTGATGAAAAAAAAATCGATTCAAGAATTCTATCTCTCTACATTTAAGTATTCAATGAAGATTCATTTATTGTTTAATATTTCATTCACACAAATAAATTATGTATTTGAGTGAAACACACACACACCAGACTTTGAGCGATACACTTGCAAACAACAATTTGAGAAAGATAGTTACACACCCAAATTTATTTTCCAAAATTTTCCTTATTTCCAAAATTTTGAAATTGAAGCTTCTTTGAAATGAACAAGAAATTTCTTTGCAGGTTCAATGGCTCCCAAAAAGATCACAACTTCTAATGAACTAGATAGAAAGTTAGCTTAGGTAATGATGAAGATCATAGGGCATAATCACTATGAAATCTAAGATACCACCCTTCCTAGACTATAAGGGTATATGAAGAAGTATCACCATGACCTTCAGAAGAGAACCTATTTTCCACATTACAGTTGTGGCCATCTATGATAATTCCACTGTTGGAACTGAAAAATTAATCTACAAGATATTACAAATTCTTCCATACATGATCGAAGTGAAAAGACCATTTCACAAGATTTGACTTCACTGGTCTAGATCCCAAACCGAGTTACCAATTACGAGTTACAGACATTTAATGTTAGGCTAGAAAATGGGTTTGTGGAGCCCACTCACTTTTCTCCCAATTAAGATGCGAAGTAGATGGATAAAAGGCTCTATGATTCTGAGGAACTTAACTGGAGCCTCTGAGAGTGCCACGAAGGCCGCGACGGTAGCCTCTATGAGCCTGAGAAACATGAAAAACTTGACGGATCTACCTAAAATTATGAAGTTCCTTTTGCTTCTTATCACACTTCTGAGCATCGTGAGACCCCCACTTCCTATAAATACACCATAATACCTTCATTTGAAGGGATGCCGACATCGGGTCTCACCCTTCTGCTCTTGATTCATGGAGCTCATGTGATCCCCAAACACCCTCTTTTGTATATCCCACATGCTCCACGAAATATCCTTCTTATGTTATTTTAAGCCTCCAAAACATATGAAGACTCAATTTGAGAAGGCATATGCCCTTCACAAAGGAATAAGACCCTCTAAGGCACTTGAGGCTTTGCGAAGCATTCAGCCTTCACTAAGAACTCCCCCTATAAATCTAGGCATTCTCCACTAGACCTTGAGCTCCGAGAGATCCTCAGATCCATAAATCCCCTTGCTCTATGAGACCCTTCAATCTATGATGACCCATGCTCCATGATAACCTATGCTATGTGAAGCCCCATGCACTGAGTGACCCTGGGCTCCATGAATATCCATGATCTACAAGACCCTGATATCTGGGAAGCTACTTCATGAATCCCTATCCTTCATGAAGCTCCTTCCCTCTCCCCCATTGGTCTATACTGTGTGGGCTGCACCCCTACACCCCTAATGAAAAATAGAGAGTCGCACAATTAAATTTTCAGGACGGGATGTTGACATTTTCCATTTCTCCCTTATGTACACCCACTATCCACTTATGGAATACCATGATTCAAGATACTACTCCACAGACCATGAAATACATTGATTCAACATATTCCTCTTGTCCCCTTTCATCTATATTGATTTGAGATTCTCATCTTCAATTCCCGGTGTTCCTTAAGTGAAACCATTAATCAAGAAACGCCCCCAAACCCATTCACTTGAAACTTTTCCCAGGTTGAACCAAAAAGGGATTATCTTACATAAGTCACAACACCAACAATTCATAGGTGACTTATTTCTAATAGTCCAATCTGTATGACTTTAAACATTAGTACAATCTATATGGGAAAAAAGGATTTCACTTTCTCCAAATAGGTGATTCCTTATTCTCCAAGAATAAGATTCCAATACTCCTCTCTACATTACTAAAAACTATATTACACCCTAGGTGAAAAATATAGGATACCCTTTTTTTTCCGAATAAGAGATGCCTTGTGCTCCAAACATAAGATTACAATAGTCCTTCCTGCATGACTATAAACTGTAACATGCAATATCATTCAGTAATAGGATGCCTCTTGATCCAAATAATAGATGGATTTTGTAAAAATCCTAAGGTACCTCATTCGATGAGTACTGTGGCATAATTTCAAGAGTATTGAAATCCGTTCAAACATTCCATCACTCCACCTCATGCTTTTCCAATACATAATTTGGATATCTATCCTATTTCATGTTTGAAGGGACCCCTTAACAGCATGGTACTATACTTCTTAGAATCACCTAGAATTCTAGGCCAACACCCCAGAAAACATTGGATAACACTTTGAGTTTGGACCCATGTTTCGAATACAGACAGCGGTTATCCCTCATTTTTTTGTTTCCTTCTCAGGATAACATGATGTGGATTCAATGATTTGAATATGGTCAGTAGTTATATCCCTCTGCCAGGTCTCCCCCATTGTTTTCTGAATGCTGGGCATGTGATTCACACATTTTGTCTCTTTTTTTTGGACTGATTCCAACTCCCTTGGCGTTATTCCACATATACACTAGCTCATAGGTGTAGGCCCCAATTATATGCCACAAACCACTAGTGAGTTTGTATTCTCTCATGTCCAAACATGAGGAAGACATTATGAGAAATTTCTATGCATAAACCTCATCCACCATTACCTATCCTTAGAGACACCTAGGAAGCTTCCTTTTGTAATCCCCATATGTCATTTCCACTACTTAGAGTCATCCGAGAAGCTTCGATGCGTAAGCCCAATCTGCCATTTCTGCTCCTTAGAGGCACCCGAGAAGCTTCAATGCGTAAGCCCCATCCACCATTAACACTCCATAGTGGCACCCATGCTTCATCCATGTGTAATACCCTTTCACCATTTTCACTCCATAGCGGCACTTGTGCAGCGTCCATGCGTAAGACCCTTTCACTATTTCTTCTCCATAGCGGCACCTAGGGAGCGTCCATGTATAAGACCCTTTCATAGTTTCCACTTGTTAGTGGCAACCAGGGTTATTACATTCATAATCCCCACTATTTATTTCCATTTTTTATTGTTAGTTGAGATGCATCCATGTGTAAACCCCCTTAACCACCCTTTGTGGTCGTACCTTTAGCACCATGATCATCGTGTCTTTTTTTTCCTCTTGTTTCTCACACTGAGCATGGATCATGTGGGATTAGAGTAAACATAGACCATGAAATCCTCTTTGGGCTGCCTTAGTGTGTATTCCCCAACTACCATCCTCTCAAACTATGTGGACATTGATATTTTACCTTTCAAGGAAAGGTTCGTAGGAAGCCTCCCCGAGGTTTAATCCCATCACACATCAGTCCCGACCACTTCACATTGTCTCACCCTCATCCCACATGGCATTAAACTGTATGACCCATTCATCCCACATGACACTAAAATGTATTATTTTTAACAACATGATTTTTGATCCTTGTCTCCTAGACAACGTATGTAGGATGCCTCCCTGTGGTTTAACCCCAAACACTGGTAATCTTTGTCATCCCCTTTTTTGGGACCCACATCCTTGTTCCTCCCCTTAGTATTTCCAAACCGATTTTCGGGCAGCTAACCATGCGTAGGCCCTATCCTCAATCCATATTCTTGCAACCAAGTGTGTACCTCTTGCAATGGGCCTCTAATAACACAATATCCCTAGCATGTATTTGGGTCACTGTCTTTTATGTACACCCGGAATCTATGTATTATCCTAAACTGTGTTGACATTGATTCCCAACCATGGGGATACGAATGAAGCCTACCTAAGTTTTGAGTCCATTAATACGTGTCTCATCATGGTATTTCATTAATGCCTTTGTGTTTTGGAAAGATAATACCCTTTCTTGGAGGTTATGATTCCGTTCGAGTCCCCATCCATGCGATCCATTCTCACAGAATGCCTTCTTAGGTGTCCCATTGCCCGAAAAAACTATATGGACATTGATTTTACTCCATGGGGATATGTAGGAATCCTCTCTAAGGTTCATGCCCAACATCACCATCATTGTCATGTCAGTTTCATTCAATTCCTTACATCCACTTTGTTTAACCATCCATCACCCGTCGTGATTCCTACCTGGGACGCCACATCCCGGTGTGATAATTCCATTTCGTTGGGAAGAAAACCATGCATAAGCCCCACAAACACCCTAACCATCCAAATTTTTTTCCCTATTGCTATGGGACGCTATCCATGCATAAGTACACACATGTCCTTGGGTTTTCGTCCTTTGTGTGCACCTCGATTCCATGTCTTGCCCTTCGAACTACATGGGTTTTGATCCCTGTCATCTACAAAAGGTACATTAGAATTCTCCCTGAGGTCCAATCCAAGATAATGGTAAACCTTGGTGTCCCACATTCTAGGGTGAACCTTCCTTGATCAACCCTTAGTGGTGTCCAGATCATCCTTTACGGTGTGATATCTTCCCTTTATAGGACACACCACCCTAGGCCTCCTCTTATTGGGTGGCTTGATCCATCCATCTGGTAAACCATCCAGGCACTCCCTCATAGGGATTTACCAATATGATATTCCTCCATGGGGTGTTCTTATCACTCTCATTCTATCTATACAAGATGTTAAAATCATGACAAACCCTGTGTTGAACATGGGATGTCTGAGGAAAACCTCAAATACTATGCCTTCAACATAACTGTCTCTGCATGAAGTTAAATGCGTGGCATACCCCATGCTAATCATTTTAAGCTGAGGAAAAAATAAAAAAAATGCCTCTTTCATATGATACCCTGCAATTGATGTGGGATGCCTCAAGTTTTGTGCCCTTGAGATTCTATCTTATGAGGAAGAATACAATTTACCAATGTCCACACATCCAGATATGCTCTAACCTACCTGATGTAACAATATACTCCAACCGAAGGTTGATGCCCTATCATGACCTCTTGGAATGTCCTAACGGAAGAACTATAATTAACTGGAATCCACAATGATATGGCACCTTGATGAGTTTCACAATCCAAAACTCAAATATATGAGGGATACCTGGACTAGGCGATGAGTTTTGAGGAAGAATCCACAGAAGGAGAGACTGAAATCCCATCATCCCATTTTGATCAAGGAGAAAACATCACTGAAGAAGTGATAGATTCCACCTACCTTTGAAATGTGGGAATATAGGGAAATGACCAGCGTGTCCTCACAGATAGATTTGCGCCTCGACGAAAGCATCAGAAATAACCATATACCATAATTGAAGAATTATCACCTGATATCTTGGTTTCTGGACAACAAGAACATCTCATATGCCAACAGTTCTGGTTTGTGAACATATATTAATATTGGGATGGTAGCCACAAATTTTTTATGCACAATTTCCCATGTGGTATAGATATGAAACCACACAATGATGAGCTAATTCCGCCCTATTATTCATCCATTTTTTGAGATTCACAAATAGATCAATCAAAGGGCTCAAATAAATGTTGGTAAATTCACCTATGAGTGGTTGTGAATCCCGCAAGGATGTCAGCTTATTGGGTGCTCCAATCATATTCCGAATTCAGAAGTGATTTGGAAGGTGCTATTATTTATGAATCCATGTGGGTATGGAAAACCTATGTATATAGGAATGAATATATTTTTTTAAATTTGTTTAGTTGGTGGAGTCCACAAAAAAATACTTCCATCTGACATAAGGATAAGTGGATATCATTTTTTGGGATGTTTATAAGATCTATAGTGCTCTGATCCTTGGAGATATGATAGATGGATTAATCCCTTCAAATGCATCATGTAATGATGCCGGAAAGACACCAGCATTGGAGTGTGAGCTAGTTAGAATAGTTCAAGATATACTAGAGGAGAATCCCTACACAAAAGAGGATATTAATCTAGATGCACGGATGGAAATTTTCTTAAGGACGATGGGGAAAGGCACCACCTACAAGCATCCAACGAGTTTTCCCTAGGCATCAAATATAAGTGCACCTGTAACCTTCTATACAACACTAGAAAAAGAGAGTTTTAAAAGTGTGTATATGAATTCAATCCCTAAATTTATTCTAAGATGCATCTTGCAGGTTTGTTGGCTATGTGGATCAGAATTTATCTATTTTATGTTTATGATTCCAAAGGTGCTATAAGGCCTGAAACAATACTTCTAGAGGACAAGCAAGAAAATAAGATAATGGTTGGGTTGAAAACCCATATTTGGGAATAAATTCACATGATATTTTTTCACATTCATGGAAATAAGGATAATTTCATAATTTTAGGACAATTCCAGGTCTTTTGGGAATGGATTGCAACCCATTTTAGGACTTATGCTATGCAGAGTGGGATCCGAGTCATTGGGATATCGTTCATACCATTGATTTAGGATTTATCTTTTATATCCCCCTTATCCTTGAAACCTTATGTAATTCATGAAAGGATGAGTTTATTCATGATTTTTCAATTCTATCTTTAAAGGAATCCACCCCTGGGAAGGTTTTTTGATGTCGAGATTACCAACATAGAACTGATGATGTATACTCCAGCTTGCAGGGATGGTGTATTGGAAACCATGAACGATAATAAAATTATACGTGAGACCAATGATCGTTACCAATTTTCAAAACAATTTAAATTCCAGAAACATATTATTCTATCCCCTTTGGTGTACATTATATTATAACATCATTTTATGGTGTCTTGAAAACTATGGTGGCTGACAGCCATGAAACTAATAGTGGAAGTGATTAATCTACCCATAGCTGATGCCGAAATAAAATTAACTACCTGGTATGCTGAAGCTGATATCGAAACATACCCTGAAGGTCTTCTAGAAAATATGGTTCCACCTATTGGAGTAAATAGATGGAGGAGTAATGTACCTTCTTATTTTAAAGGTGCTTCATCTCCATCAGAGGATGAGTCATGAAAGTTGGAGTTCAAGGATGCCGAGGGTTTTGGATCACTGAAGTGACCTCATACAAGATATAATCCACCTAAAATAATTAAGAGGCCCAAAACATCTTCACCAACTTATGCTTCCCCTAAGAAGTCTAGTTGTCACCATCAAGAAGAGGATTAGGATCCGTTTTCTTGTTGACTATCTCTGACTACAAGAATTGGGAATCTCTTCAAATATAAGACCATAGGATCATCTCATAATAGCTAGGGTTTTATTCAATATATTTATTACTAGAGGAAGTTCACATGTGGTAGGACTTGTACATTGAATTTGAGACTATGTGGGAGCTCATATGGTAGGGGTTTCATATTATAGAGGTAGGAGATCTCCGAACCCTGCCTTATATTCACCTTGAGGATAATCCCATTGAAGTAGAAATTTATATTCTAGGGATAGATATTCTTATATATGACACTGATAATCTTTTCCCCACAAAAAATAAAGTAAAGGTCATGATAGAATTTGGCGCCACTGAGAGGATTGACTATTCTTATTTTGAGGAATGGTCTTATTTATTTGATCTCGAAGATGCAATTCTATTCTTCTAATTTTCTTTTCTAATTTCAATTTTGTGTTTTATATAAAGAGGTATTACTTTGGGCAAATACAATTTTGAATTCATGATAGAGAAAGGAAAGTATTTTTAGGTTCTATCGCCATGGTATAGCCTAGGTGGTACTCTGATTGGGGTTACTAGATTACCCCTTGAATCATCAGAGTTATCTTTATGCCCACATTCCATGGAGAATGAGATAGTGGGATACTTCCCATCTCTAATACCTGATTTTGAGGATGATGATGAAAACCCTCCTTTAATGAAGATAATGAATCTGGGACACCAAAGAGTGAAAGGTGTGGATAAAATCTTTATCAACAACAATAAATCTTCCTATCATCAATAATTTTTTTCTCATCTATGGAAAGTTCTAAAGCTTCTTGAAATTGAAATAAATTCTTCTATTTCTCCCCACAATGAAGTTACAAATGAACCTCAAAGAACAAAGGAGGGAACATCAGACCAAGTTCAAGTCCCATTGAAAGATAAGGCTCTCTCAACTGAAGAGGCATCTAGGCTAGATAAATCATCATCTTCTCTTGGAACTACTCATATCACTACTTCATGGATAGAGGAGGCATATGATATTTCATAAGTTATTCATGAGAATATATATTTTGAAAACTGAATTCCATTTCTATAGTATTTTAAGTTCATCGCATGCACTAGCGAATCTTATGATCAATGATGTTAACCCTGTGACTATCATTGAGGAGCCTCTTTGGGGTCTTAAGTTTTCAAAGGTGGGTCATGAACCAACAACTCCCAATGTTACAACATTGGAGAACAACAAGGGACTTGGGATATCGATAGATTACATTGTAAATCGTGGAATTTTTCTTGATGAAATATTGGAACATACTAATATTATTACCAATTTAGAAGAATTTGAGGAACTATATAAATACATTGGACTTGAGTATTTATTTTCCATCCAATCAACCTTTTTATGACTGATTATCTAATAATGATAGGTTGGAATGCACATCACCATCCAAGGAAACTACTATAGTGAGGGTGTATGGAGAAGATATTTAAATCACTCTCAATACCACTAATAAAGAGGATCCATCTCAAGTAAATCGTGAAACATGGATCTTTTCTGAAGATCAACTGGTAGGTCTTGGGTAGACCTAAGGAAATATCTCTCACTAAGAGGGGGCAACTCAAACTACTGAGGTTGGGAATATTGGGGAACAATCTTATCAGGCCACTGATCTGCTATTGGGTTGGTATTTCCAACAATTTTTATTGTGTCCCATTATTTCCATTCATTTTTAGAAATCCATGATTTTAATTCATCATTTCAGATTATCAGCTTCAATTGCTAGGGCTGAGTGTGAAGTTTTGGCATCAGCATGACCAGCATCAGGAGTCAAGGAATACACTATTTGAGAGGTGGTAGAAATTATCACTTCGTTGAGTGAAATAATCTTAGATTACATCTATCATTATGATAGTGAATCTGAGTCAGATTTTGAGTTTTAGAGAACACACCATATTGCACATCACAAGGCTTGTCATGATATGTGGAAGATAATATTTGAGTATCACCTCAAGGTATTTTCTTTATGAATCTAATGACTTTTAGCTCTATTTTTCATGTTGGGATATGATGGTTTTCAACACCGTGTAATCCAAACTATAGTGAAGGAGACTATTCATAGGCGAGATCAAGTTCACAGGACGTATAATGATCTTATCAAGGGAAAACTAGTCATCAAAATTGATGAATGTTGGGATTATTTATCTCAAGTGGAGACCAGTCATAGTAAAATGATGGTGGAATTTATGCATAAGATAAAAATAAAGACTATTCATGTGTCATGACATCTGCAAGAGTGGGATGCTACTCAAGGGGAACTTGATCAACTTAATTTCTCATTAGAAGAATCCCAAAAATAAGGGGAATGTGTCGCTATGGCTGCCAATAAAGCACTTCTTTAGGCTGGGGAGACTGAGGTTGGTTGACTGATTGAACATCAAAAGGAATCTGATGGGTTTCCAGATGCTATTAAATACATGAAAATTTATGTCGAAGGCCTCTTGTGATTTATGACTAAGAGAATCCAATTTTTGGATGTTCCTATGGGATTTTATTTTAGATAAATGAATGGAATTTTGTTTCTAATCATCTATGCATTCATCTTTGCATTTTTATTTTAATCTTAATGAAAAAACTTATTTTTATTTAATTAAATCACCATCCTAGGTAATCATAATTACATTGATAGGGATAGGGGAACTCTAATTTTTACCTATGCCAATGGGCCTTGTGAGCATAGTTTGAATATTACTAGGGATGTATTGACAACCCTAGAAACTTTGTGGATTCTCTATTATCGACCTAATTTTTTCCTAAGACTAATATTGGGGAGACATAATGGGTGAAGTATGGATTTTTATTATGCCTACCTTTTAGTTTTCAGCTTAATATATTTATGCCTTTTAACTTTTATCACACAATATTTCTTAAACTATATAGAGTATAGGTCTAGCAAGGTGAGAAATTCCATTTGTGTATAGTTCCCTTTACCAATTTTCAACCTGGTGAGTACTATGTCACTTTTAATAGTCAGTTTAAAGTCATGCATGTCAGAATATTAAATATAGTGTTTTAGGTCGAATAGATTTGACCATTAATTTTGAGATTATGACCCAAACAAGGATCGATGGCTGGGAAGGTCCTGGTATTATTTAGATACTTCCATGGGGAATCATGAGACAATTTATTGATTTTTGAATCCAAAACATGGTATTCAACTATATATAAGGTATATCTTGAGAACGATGTTACCAGAGGTTGAAAGACCAATTATGAGGGTTGTTTTATGAAATGAAATCTATGGAATGTATGACATAGTCAAATAGCTAAATCTTTAGGACGACATTCCAATTATGTGGGAAACTTATGCAAGGCTAACTGGTGACACATACTGCATATTCTGGTAAATGTATTTCCAATAATTTTGACATTATTATTTCGGATGAACATTGAAAGTTTAATATTTGGATGTCTCATGATCAAGGTTGGTGAATTTTCCATGGAAGGATGTATGAGAATAAAAGAATCATCTGTACCGAATTATGTGATGAATATGAATCCACTCCTACAAAAATATGCCATGTGGATGAGTGTAATTTTTTTAGAAATAGTATTTATGATATTATTCTATTCAGTTTCAAGTCATGTAGTAAAGAAATTAGGGGGATTTTTAGTTTCAAGTCTTAAAGCAAGTACACTAGGGGGTTGTGTAGTTTTAATTCAAGGACCAAGGAAATTAGGGGGTTGTGTAGTTTCATTTCATGAAACAAAGAAATTATGGGCATTTAATTTAAGTTCTTTATCTTTGATTGAAAGATTTATGGTTCTCTAATTGATGGTATTTGACTTCAAATGTGATACTATATTCAGGTATAGAAGGAGAGTTGGGTAAGCTATGATTTGGGGATTCTCGGATCTGATTAATGATATTGTAAAAAGGGTTAATGTAATTATAGGAGGCATATTCTAAGAATGGAGTTACCACTAATTGAAAAATCTGTTATGAGGGTTGTTTATGAAAGGCCAACTATGGAATGTACTACATAGTCAAGTAGTGGTATCCTTAGGCTGATAGGACTGCTGTGTGGGGAACATATGAATGGACAACTGGGGAACATAAAACATAGTAAGGTAAAGGATATCTCAAGAATTATGACATTATATATCTAAAACTGAAATAATGTTTATGGAGATTCATATTTCTCTAATCACAAATATTGGATAGTAGAGGAATGTTCCTAAATACATAAGTGGTATTTTAATTTATGATTTCCAATGAATTGGGGGAATAGGATCTATAAAAATGTCTGATGCATGAAAAGAAAGTATGTTACCTTTAGTTTTAGGTCATACGACTAGGAATATAAAATTATTGAAACAATAAATGATATGTGGTAAAATGGACTATGGAATTATAGTATTCTTTGAAAAAATGAAGGGAAAAAAATTACACCATGGTCTTGGAAACATTCACAATAAGAGAAAGGGTATGAGAAAAATATATAAATGAATATCACTAATTTCAAAATTTGGGTTCCTGCATACCATCAATAAAGCATAAAGGGACAAAATGGGATTATACCAAGAATGAAGTTACCACTAGATGACAAACCCATTATGGGGGCTATTTATGCAAGGCCAACTAGGGAAATTACTACATAGTAAAATAATGGAATCATTAGGCTAATAGGTGTGTCATGTGGGTGACTTATGGAAGGCCAATTGGGGGAACGTTTTATGTAGTCATGTAAAGGATCTCTTAAATATGATACATTCTTCCACTAAAAGCTAGGGAATGACTACTAGTATCTGATATTATTAAATATTTGGAGTATGATATGTGAAAGGGGAAATGTATGATGCACAAGGGAAGCGATTGGACTGATAATGTCTATGAGTTTGGAGTCCGTTGGTTAGATCTAACTAATATGTATAATAGGGAAATATTTTTTTTCTTGGGTGGGATATCTAAAGAGAGGACCCAAAATAAATTATCCTATATATATTTTTAATTGTATGTGAGATAGGGGAAATTCTTATTCACCCCACAGCCTAGAATAGGATCTATGTCCGAGTCTTCACTACACATCTAAATGGGATGATAATCAAGGTAAACGTAGTAATCTGGGTTATGTTCATTTTAAGGACATGCGATAAGGACATTAGACATGTAGTTTAATGTACTACGATAAGAACATAGGTTATTCTAATGTGAAATGGAATATTTTATCTGGACTAGGGGATAAGACCTAAGTGTCACTACGTAACTTTCTAGGGAAAGAATCAAGACACACATAGTTCTTAATAAGGTTCCTCATGTAGGTATGATCCGTACAAAAGGAATGAAGGATTTTTTCTATGGATGGACTCAAGATATGAGATATGAGTTTCACTATATATGTCACTGGGATATGAATAAAGACACATGTATTTCATGGAATTCCATGATGTTTAATGTGATTCGGTAAGCATGAAAATTAACTAACATGAAGTGATGAAAACATTGAGGCTGGCCCCAAGAGTGAAGATCTAGTGGCACTACATATCTCATAAAAACGATATTCAAACCACAAGTAGTTCTTAATAAGGTTTTTTCGGTTTATTCTCATATGACAAGGACATCTATTGTATCATTTGATTTCTTACAACAATGACCATTAATAACTCCAATGGGAATTAAGACACTTTGTTTATGCAAAGAACCTCTTTACCAAATTCCTAAGCTCACGTGATCTGTAATCAGTGTAAGAAACAAGCAGTGGGAAAAGATTTTTCTACAACACAATGGTAACACCAGTTAAGGATAGGGGTATAATTATTTTATGGTGTTTGAACTAGGGTGTAGGACCAAGGACTCACAAAGTATATTTTTGGAGAAATAATCAATCCACACATTGTTTGGAATAACTATTCCCCTATCAATTGAGAATTTATATAGAGAAAAGGGCTTATGATATTTTCCAGACTGATGGTGGACCAAAAACATGAAGACAAGGTATCACCATGATTCTCGTTATAATGTGAATCATTCCATAAGACCTGCAATTGTTCCTTATGTTGTTTTGATTCACGCACCGGGAAAATGAAGGGGGGTTTCTATTCCAAAATCTTGGCTGGACCCATGATTTTAGATCTTGGAACCATTATGTTTCTCATAAGGGTAAAAATCAAGCCACACATAGTTCATGAAATGTTACCTGTGTTAATATGATTCATATTCAACATGATGAAATGTTTTTTTAATTGCAGATGGACCCAAGATAAGAGATCTGGGCATCACTATGTATACCCTAGAAATGAGAATCAAGCAACACATAGTTCTTGAACTTCCATGCAGTTTAATGTAATTCAGTATGGACAAAGATGAAAAGACAAGAAAAGATGGAAATATTTCATCTAGACCATGGGATAGAACCCATGTGTCACTACATATCATTCTAGGAAATGAATCAAGCTACACATAGTTCTTAAAATATTCCTTTTTTTATATTTGATTCACACACACAAGGAATGAGTTTATTTTATTATTGGTAATGGATGAACCCAAGATTGGAGATCTAGGAATCAATACACATCTCATTGAAATGAGAATCAAGCAACACATATTTCTTGAAGATGGTTCCCCATACTAACTAAGTTTTGATGTGAGGAATGAGGTCTTTAATACTTTCTATGATAATGGTTGGACCCAAGATACAAGATGTTATTAAAATCAAGCCATATTTCATAGAGGATATCCTAGTATAGAAATAGATCATATATAAGGAAAAAGATTTTTTTTTCATTTATGGTCACTCAAGGCCCGATATTGGATATTTGGGCATCACTACATATCTCATTGGGTGGATAATCAATCCACACTTAATTCTAGAAGGATTGTCTGGTTTATCATCATACGACGAGGGAGTGAGTCACCTGACCTGGAAGGAACATTATAGTTGGACCATGGGATAAGACCGTGGTGTCACTATGTATCTCATTATAATGAGAATCAATCCACACATAGTTCTTTAAAATTTTTCCACATGCAGGTATGATCCAAACACATGAAGAAATTGGGCATAAGTTCTATTAGGGACTAGCAGTGATGTTAGTAAGGCTTATGCATAGAAGCTACTCATCATTTGAGGGACCACAAGGAATTACGAATCATGGTATCTTTGGGGATTACATAACATTGAGGAGACATTAAACATACTGTTTAATTTTATGTGGTGATGAAAAATGATGTTCGGTAATTTTAGGTCTTGTGTCTAGGACCTCATGTCATTTATTTTATCATCATATGACCATGAATATGATGCTATGTAGTTTAACAACATGTACATAATAAAAACTCTATATGATTACAAAATGTATTTATTCATGAACCTAGCATTGTTTGGAGTTTTGGTGAGTTCTCCATCCATTTAGATTAAGGAATAAGCTTTATTAGAGTGGACCTTATGTATAGAGTAATGTCCTTCCCACTTTTGATCAAGATTCAGAGGCTTCATCCTTAGTACCATTGGAGTCCTACAGACCAAGAACAATTCTCCTTAAATGAATTAATGAAGGAGAAATTTCTTGTTGAACGTTCATGATATCCGATTATGATATACTTCCATGTGATGATAGGTGTGAAATCAATTTTCGTCCAATCACTTCATCCCATCCAGTCAGTTCTAAGATTGCTCATCTATGGATAATTTCTCACAAATGGAAACTCAAAGTGATTGAAACTAAAATTCAATGGGTAGGAATACTTCTATTCTATATACCAATGAGTATATAGTTGCTTGTGTTTCTATACATGTTGTAGTCCGGTAATACCTCAAGGCATAAAAGTTCTTATTAGAACAAAAATTGTTATCTTTATCGGCCATTTTATGGAGTATGTTTGAAATGGTCTTGTGGGAAGACACTATCTATCGATTGGCTACTATATGATATCAGGATGAATGGTTGGATTTGATATTGTATTATTGATACAACTTACCTACCTCAGCAGAATAGAAATTGGTTTCATTGTCTGTCAATATGTTACAAGGGACAGAAAATGTAGTAATGATATTGGGTTTTAATGAAGATGAAAATGATCTTGGACCCAAAGTATATGAGATGTATTTCCTCAAACAATTTGGAGAATAAATTGGTAGCATTAATAATGTATGTAAAGACCTGGAAATTCTGTGATTTTTTTCTTAAATTCATGGTATTTTTACGAGTTCGCAAAAATTTACGGCGTTTGATTCCGAGGCCCGGTGTGCCCAGAATCATTTTCTGAAGTTTTGTTTAGGTACATTCAATAAACATACAAGTGGGATTTTATAAATTTTGAACCAGTGCATGGAATTGAAATCCGAGGGAACCGTTGAACTCGCAGTGTCGGTGATTGCTTAGTGAGACCTTCGCCGTAGTTGCGTTCTAACGAGAATCGAAGTTAGTTTTTGGGTTTTTAATAAGTTAGATAAAAATAAGGGTGAAACATATTTTTATTGTGGCGGTTAAAATATCCAAGGGGTGGTTGGAGGTAGGGACCACCGCACCCTAAACTACCTTGGGAGGATAATTAAGGTGGGGGCCACCCGAGCATCTAACCCCTTTAACACCCCATTTAAGTGGAGAACCTTTAAACTTACATGGTTTAATTTCTTGCCAACTCTCTTCATTTAATTGAAGACTCTTGATATTACCCCACCTATTAAAGTTCCAACCCCTTCTATTAATTAATTTAGCTCCTTGAATCAATTAATTAAAACCCATTTGAATTCTTTAAAATTCTTTGTCCAATAAACTAAATAATGGGTTATCATAACCCATTATTTTTGGTTGGCTATTCTATTGGTGGAACCTTTAGGAGAGGAGGAAGAGCATGGAAGAAATTGGAGGAACAAATTCTCCAAACGAAGAACGTCTCTTCCACCAATGAAGATCGACGGACATCTCTCCCTCTTTAACCGGGGTAAGAAGTTGAAGCACCACCGCCCACAGAGAATACCGATGACGTCATCTTCGACTCTTCTTCTCTGAACACTCCCTCTTCCGAAAATAACGAAACGATGCCGCCTTCCCGTGACTTCGTCAATGATCATCGTCATATGAGGTAGGGGGATTTGAGTTGATTTATGTATGAGATTTACCCTTTATTCTTTGTCGTTTTTTTGTGTTCCTTGTTGCCGATTGTTATCATCTTAACAAGGAGGGCTCAGACCGCACGAACACAGTCTGACCCTCCCCCTGTTGTTGTTGTCGTTGTGTTGATGGCGGAGGTGGAGTAAAGGAAGCTGACATTGGGCCGACCGCGAAGGAACCAGCGGCACAAGGCTGCCAGGTCTCCAAGAGGGTGCGAAAATACTATGCCGCGTGGAAGGAGAGTCTCAGCAACGATGGGACGTGGCGAAGGCACGCGACACCATCACACCATGCGGAGGTCAGCAGAGGGCCGCAGACAAGGCGGGCCACGGTGGAGGGGCACGACGCTGGCGTGCCGCACCGTGGTGGGGAGCGGCTGGCTGCTCGGTCTATTTGAGAGGTGTGGGACCCCGTCGGGTCCCACGTGTGCTGGACCGGCACCACCTGGCTCCGATTTTGGCTCACACCCAAAGGGCTCTACCGTTCGGGTGCCAGGGGGCACGCGCCTCACTTCTGGGCATAGCTAGGGCAGGCCGCCGGGTCACCTTCGGCGAGGCCGCCCTCGATTGGGCCACCCTTAGGCTGGGCTGCCTTTGGGCCTGGCCACCCTCAGCCTGGGCCGCCCTCTTCCGGGCTGCCCTCGGGCTGGGCCGCCCTCTGCCGGGCTGCCCTCGGGCTGGGCCGCCCTCTCCCGGGCTGCCCTTGGGCTGGGCCGCCCTCTCCCGGGCTGCCCTTGGGCTGGGCCGCCCTTTGTCGGGCTCCCCTCGAGCTGGGCCGCCCCCTCGGGCCTGGTCGCTTACTCGGACCATATTGGACCCATGGATCAGGTCGGGCCGGGTCGGTCCTACTGGGTCGGACCGGACCTGGACCCGGTCCCGTTTGGCCAGTTTTACACGTTTTTGCCCATATTTTGGGCTATAGTTTTCCGAACGACAAACTGTTTGCAGCAGTAGAAAGATTAGAGAGAGACAGTTCTTTTGGAATACCCCACTTGAGGTTTGGATATAGTTGGAGTACTGTTGGGTTGGTTTGAACCCAAAAACCAATCGGGCCCCTAGGAGGAAAATGCCAATAACTCACAGATCGGGCGTCCGATTGACGTACCGTTTGTCACGTTGGAAGCCTTTCGACATAAATGTACTTTGGGTTACCTCTTTGTGGAGTTAAGTGGAGATAGAGGTATGAAAAAAATCTCTAGGGCAGATTCTATGGATCTCGATCGCACCGGGTGCGAGGAATCTAGTGGCTGATAGTGAGGCGGAGGTTGGAGACAGATCATATAGAGGTCAGCACTCAGAGATCCTATGTGGGTCAGCGCATACCGATCCTATGTGGGTTAGATCATGTGTGGGTTAGTACTCAGCAATCTTGTCTGGGTCAGCGCATACCGATCCTGTGTGGGTCAGATCCTGTGTGGGTCATTGCGGGGGTTAGTACCTATTGATCCTGTGTGGGTCAGACTCCGTATGGTCAGAAGTAGTGCCTCTTGACAGAATAATATGATCTAGCATCATGATTAATCATCTGTACTTATATACTTCACTGAAATCTTAGTTTGAGCTGAGACAATGACTTTCGTGTTTTCCTCATGATTGAGATGAGTTACTAGATAACTTAGGAATATGTATGGGCGTATACATAAGTAAGGGTTATCCATTGTTTACTTACTTTGTGGTTATCCTTGTTGTATTTTGTGAGACCTTGATGGTCTCGGGGTACCTACTGATTATCATTATACTCACCCATACACGGGCTATGCCCGCACCTCATTATGTTGGTTGTAGATGACGAACATCACTGATCAGTGCAGAGAGTAGCAGAAATGGATGGTACTCGGTGGTGGAACACTTGAAGATACATACACGAAGTGGATAGACAGACTTGGGGTGATGAGGTGTCCATCTGTACCCACCCTTCAGTTGGGAATTCTGAAGGACGACAGTAGCTGATTTACTTTATTTCTTCAGTTGTACTATCTTTTCATTTTTATTGTACTTTACTGTTGGTCTTGTATTTTCATCCCCTTTACTTTCATCACCCTCTTTTGTATATAGTTTTACATAGTGTTTTACTTCTAGTTGCGTACTCTTTTGTGTTTGTTTACTGATATAAAGGAAATACCTTCCCAGTATAGGGACCTACGGCTTTGGTGCTAGTCGTCATCCCCTGTCCTAGGGAAGGCGGGGTTGGGGTAGTCATGATACTGGCCCCGGGGGACAGGTCGTGACAATGTACTTGATCATCAAAGCTATAGCTAGAGGATAAGTCTATACTATATCTATTCTCCATGTAAAAAATGACCATGATTATTTAGATGTATGTAGAAACTTCAGGGGTTGATGGTTAACAATGGCATGCATAGGGAATGAATGAACCTTCTTAGTAAAATCTGTCCAATACTACATCATCGAAGTCCATAAGTATCCAAGACTACATGTTTGATTAGAAAGACTATACCCTAAGTGGTGGGAAATACAGGCTCCGACATGTAATTCTTTCTTAAAAGAATTTATATATTCCCCTTCAATTTATCTAAATAGTATTACATCAAAGCCTTTTTATAAATGATCTTCTGGTGATTTGGTCCATCATAAAGAGTGAAATAGATCATTTTTCATCGGATTTCCTATTTCCCAGCTCTATCCATGGGAATTACTCTATCCTTGAGATATTCTATGATGGGCATCATCCATCCCATGGTAGGGCCATATGGATTAGGAATTGGGATAACTTTATTGATTTCCTCTGTTCTAATTTAAAGAAAGGTGAAACCACATGATGATGAGAAATGATGAGGATGGTTTCATCCTACTTTGGATCTACAAATGTTGTGGCCACATTTCCCAATGCATTAGCTTTAGCATTTTGTGATTTTGGGATGTAAGACAATGTTGGATCTGAGGTAAATTCTTCCATTAAATCTTGAATACAATTATATAGGGAGATTATATCTTCATATATAATTGTGTAATCTCCATTAATCAATTTTATTACTAATTCTGAATCACCCTTCACATCTAGGTGGTTTGCTGGTACGTGGAGTGCCAATTATAGGCTTTCAATGAGAGCCTGATTTTCTGCCTCATTATTGGTACCACCTTCTGATAATAGGAAGGAGTATAGAAACCCTAACTTCTTTGGGAAGATAATCACAATTTCTAGCCCATCCATGTTGAGTTTAGGGTCATCCATTATCTTCCTAGTTATACTTCTATAAGCACCATAAAAATAAATTTTCCTTGTTCGGGTATTGTCTTGAATAGGGAAAATTTCATCATATGGTAGTTCAGTATTTAACGATGTTTCTTCTTCAGATGAGTTCTTATCAAGAAAGTATGACAATTTATGGCCTTTCACTACTTTCTGAGGAAAAAACTGTATATCAAACAGCTGCAGAATAAATTCCCATGTAAGAACCTAGATCTTCCTTTCAGGTATGTTTTCTTTTTCTGGTCTATTTTTAGAAAGAGAGGAAAATCTGGAAATTTTTGAAGTACACATCTTGTACTTTATGAGGAAATGTCGTGTACTTGGCTACCGTGGGTAGCCGTGTGCTGGTCTTGTAGCGGCCTTGCACATGGCCATGTGTGGTGACATGGAGGCCGCCTATAGTGTGCAGAGTTAGGGAAAGTACATGCCATGTACATCAGAAGTACACACCGTTTACATTCTTTTTTTTTCATTAAACGTATTGGGGTCGCGTCTAATCGCTAGAATGGCCTTCTTCTTGACCTAATTTGTCCGAGAGTGACCGTATGACCATAATATTTCTCTGAGCCCTCAAGCAAGTATCTGATATCCGATTCGACTACCGTCAATTGTGTTGGGATCACCTCAGTAAGCTCTTCCTTCTGCTAGATCTTCGTTTCATGATTCCTCTTCCATCTCAAGTTATCATCTGCTGAACGTTTTAGATGTTTTTGTATATCTAATGTGTTCTTGGGCGATTTAAAGATTTAGGTTCACATATAGCGATCTACCAATACTGAGGCAGGTGGTTTTTGCATTTTCGTTGAAAGTCTTTGAGTTATATGTGAAATTTTTCCCAATACCCTTGAATAGGGTATTGTGTGTTTACCATTTTAACCATATTAATTTCCTGCCATGCTGGTATGTGTGAGTAGAGGTTAATTGGATACGAATAGGGTTGATTGCTATGTCTTAGAAGTGTTTTCCCATGCATGTTCTGTTTGTGGCTGTTTGGTCCTGTTTATCCTATTAGGCTTCCTTGAGGTTTTCCCATGCCTAGTAATGTAGGATGGAGTGATTATTTCACCTGACATGCTTGATATGCTATAAACTGTTATCTACGTAGTTATCGAGGTTTACTTTGTCCGTATTGTGATTTTATTCTTGTTTGACTTACACTGGGCCATGAGAACCTGGTGTAGTAGACTGTAAGAGGAATTGACCGTGTGAGCTTCCTCAGAGAGTCTTTATCACGTTTCACTATAAAGGGAATTGATTGTGTGATCTTCCTCAGAGAGTCTTAAACGCTTTAGACTATAAAGGGAATTGACTGAGAGAGCTTCCTCAGAGAGTCTTTGTTATCCTTGTAATTGAACCAGAGGGGTAGAATGTGTGTGCTTCCTAGAGGGTTGCCTGTGTTGCTAAGTAAGACCAGAGGGGATAGGTTGTGAGTGCTTCCCAGAGGGTTACCTGTTTGTGTTTTCCTGTTTGATTAGTTTTTTACTTGATATATGAAATTGAATGCATTGAAACTATAGATTTTTTATTGCTGAGTACTTCCTTGTTTACTACTTCTTATTATTTATTACCTGCCATATATTTACTGACTATTAGGCACAAATCTTGTGGTGGTTTCCTACTGAGATTTAGTCTCACACCCTGTTTGGGAAATGCTTTTGGGTCCAAACAGATTATATTTCCATAGTTATAGATAAGGGCAAGCTCCCTTCTACTTTAGGTACTTATGTGGTGTGGAGTTGGAGAGCATGTGACCAATATGAGGCTTGCGATACTGAGGAGCTATAATCTGTCATTCTTTTGTACTTTGGTTTAGTACTGTTTGTATTATAGCATTTTGATTTGTTTGGATGTTTTCCTAGACATATGTATCATTCATCATTTATATATATATATATATATGTGCACTCCACTTTATTAATTCTAGTCTTCTGCTGTTTCCTTTTGTATGGATTATTACTACTTTTGCTATTGTATATCTGTTTTACTTCTACTGTGTTACTCTACCAAGGAGGGCTTTGTTTCCTCACTATCACACCAAAGGCACTCGGTGCTAGTTAGTATCCTCTAAAATTCGGGGAAATGCGCTTGAGGCCATGCGACCAACTGTGTACAGAATTTCTCTGGGTGGCTTTCAGAACCGGGATGTTACAAAGTGGTATCAGAGAAATTCTTTTCTTCTTGACTTACTATTTGGAGCATATATCCAGGGATAAGATAGAATAAGTACTTGGTAATAAGTTGTGCCTGTGAGTAGCTAACCCGTGTATAGGGAAAATCCAATCTACCTCGTTTATTTCAATTTTTCTTGTTTTTCAATTTTACAGTTGATTTTATTTAACCATTGGGTGATTCACAAGTTTATTTTTTGTTATTGTTGATGATATTGAGGTTCTATTTCTATTGAAACCCAATGAGATGAGGGTATTCCATCTCATGTATCATATATGAACTTGCAAGAAATCCCATGTCATGCATTCTTGCCCTTCCATTTAGGATGCATTAGTGATTAATGTTGTTTTGAAAGATTTTGTGCTAGATATGCATGAAGTTGTGATAAATTCCTTGATAAAATACCTACTTTTGATAGGGTATTGCTTTGCGTACGAATTTCTTTTAATGAACACCAAAATTTGGTTCCTAATGTGTTATGGGCCCTCTTGAACCGGGATTTGGTGGATCATTACCTTGTTTTCTTATATATGACATGTATAAGATTCCAAGCTTTGATTCGTAGGGAGTATGGGCCTCACAGATCAGAATTTTTCTCTTAAATGATCGTTTCAGTGTTTTTCTGGGCTCCGGAGTAGTTTCTGAGGCTTATTGTCTGGAAAAACCCCGAATACACGCTGTGTAGTTTTGAATACACGTCACATGTTCTTCTATTCGAGAAGAAACTTTTTTTCTTAATTACACACCGTTTACCACATGTATAAGACATGTAGCCTCTAACCATGCCTCAGACTGTGTGGGAGGGGACACAGGGTTTAGAAATCTTTGGCCAGACACATTGTGTACCAGTTGTACACGCCATGTTGTAGACTGTGTAAACTGGCTGGGTCACTAACAACATGGGTCGTTTGAGTGTCTTCTAATACCCGTCATGTCCTTCTAGAACATGCCATGTAGTGTGATCCGTGTATCCAGCCATGTCACTAACAACACGGGTCAATGAATCTCGTCTAGTACATGCCGTGTCTGGAGAGAACACGCCGTGTAGTCTTCTTCTAGGAGAACCATGTGGGTTAGTCATGTAAAAGGACTCAAATAGGGGAAGAGAATCCAAGTAAACGCCGTGTGTTAGGACAACACACTGTGTGTATGGGGTGTTACAAAACCTGGGTTGGCAGAAGTACACGCCCATGTGAAAGGCTTAAGGGAACATGTTGTGTTGGCATTATACATGCTGTGTATCCTTGTTTTGTAAATCTTGAATGTTTTATATCTCTTGTTCCCTTCTTACAATTATAGGTTTTAGTCCCTATCAATCTTGATCTAAGGTGTGCACTTGACATTTCAGAGTCATACCACCAAGACATCCTTCAGTAGTATGCCAGTTACAGGGCAGCGATCATACATCAGATATGGCTGAACAGGGACTACCGAAAAATCCCCCAGTTTTTCCAGTCTTGGAACCAGTGGTTATACCTGACATAGGTGCTGATGCATAGTTCAAGGAGGTATTTTTGAGGATGATGCAGACCTTCTAGGGAGTACCGCCTCCTGCCCTGTCGATGGTAGAATTGACGTGGGTCTTTTAGAAACAACATCCTCCCACTTTCTCAGGGGATGGAGGACCCCAGGCTGTAGAGTCATGGATAGAAGTCACGTTGATGATTTTCAAGCATCTGGAGATGCCTCCAGAGAGGAGGGTCAAGCTAGCTACCTACATGCTTTGAGACTCCACTAAGAGGTGGTGGGATGTGATCTCATAGGTGGGATGCCAATAGAATATGGCTTGGGATTAGTTTCATCACACCTTCTACGATTACTTCTATCTAGAGACCTTGAGGGCCGATCGAGCCCGAGAGTTTATGTGTCTGAAATAGGGTACTCTTTCTGTTATAGAGTACTCTTCTCGCTTCACCACCCTTTCTAGGGTGAGATGAGTTGTTCATTTCTCGGAATTTTGAGGATGGTCTCATGTAGGATATTCAGGATCAGGTGAAAATCTTCAGGTTGACTTTGATATCCTCTATATTCAACCAGGCACTGATCACAGAGCGTAATCTAAGGGATTCTAGAGCTGTGGGCCAGGGTGGTTTAGCATCCTTAGTCAGTGCTTCTCTGACCGAAAGCAGGAATCACTGCAGGGAGACTACATGAGGAGATCAGAGTAGGCATGATGCATCTTATGAAAGCCAGGTGGTGTGATAACAGGGTGGGAAGAGTAGTCATATGAGGAAACATTACCCTAGGGATCCAATAGAGTGCTGATATTGCGCAAAGATGGGTCATATTCAGCGCTTCTTTCAATTCTTTTCACCAGAAGCTGGTGACAAAGGTTCTTCGATGACTCCTTGTTCAGAAGCAATGCCACCGGTTTCTCACCAGTCAGGTAACTGGAGTTTTTCTATCCATTCAGGCCGAGGTGGCAGTAGTGGCCATGGTATTTAGTCGCTTTGCTTTCAACGACATCAGGGTGGATCAGCTCAGAGTGGTCAAGGAGGGTCACAGGGCTACAGTGTAGGATAGACTTCTACGGTGGAGCAGACCCAGCAGAAGCAGGATCCCGTACCCTCTACAGTTCGAGGTACGTTTCTAGTTTCCTCAGTTCTATCTTTTGCTCTTTTCGATACAGGGGCTTCCCACAACTTTATATCAGCTGCTCTTGTGGAGAGACTTGGGCTCTAAATCTTTTCTTCTGCTGATATCTTGACGCTAGACACTCCGTTGGGGACTAGAACAGCTAGTGTATGTCAGTGCAAGGAGTGCCCTTTTGAGGTTGGTGGGTGTCACTTCTTATGAGACCTTTATGTCCTAGAGATGACAAGATTTGACATCATTCTCAGAATGGACTGGTTAGTTCCCTTCCAGGCAATCGTTTACTATTATCGCTGTAGGGTGAGTTTCACATCACTAAAGGGCAGATCATTTCTTCATAAGGGTGAATGAGTTGTCCAGAAGAGCAGAGCAGGACCTGATCATCACGGGTTAGGAGGAGTTATTTCCCAGATTTCTAGTCTATATCTAGATGGCTAGAGGACATAAAAGTTGGACTTTCCTCCTGTGGTGGATCATTTTAGAGATGTCTATCTAGAGGAATTTTTATGTTTGCCTCCGGATCGTGAGGTAGAATTTTCCATTGAGCATGTGCAAGGAGTGGCATCGGTGTCCATTCATCCTTATAGGATGACTACACAAGAGTTACAGGAGCTCAAGAAGCAGTTGGGGGAGTTATAGGAAAATGTTTTCATCTGACCCAATACTTCTCCATGCGGTTCGCCTATCCTATTTGCGATGAAGATAGATGGTACCCTTAGGATTTGTGTGTATTATCGAAAGTTGAACCAGTTGATGGTTAAGAACCGTTATCCATTGCTGAGGATTGATGATCTTTTTGATCAGCTCAGAGGATCCCAAGTGTTCTCAAATATTTATTTGAGATCTGGTTATCATCAGTTGTGTGTTAGACCATCTGATATACCTCTTAAATCTTTTCAGAGCAGGTATGGTCTATACGATTATGTGGTTATGCCGTTCGGTCTCACGAACGTGCCTGCAGTCTTCATGGAACTGATGAACCGAGTGTTTCATCCGTACTTGGATTATTTCGAGTTTGTCTTCGTGGACAATATCTTGGTGTACTCTCACACTCAACATGACCATGCTACCCATCTTGAGATCGTTTTGAGTACACTGAGGGAGCATCATTTATATGCTAAGCTCTCAAAATGTCACTTTTTAATGGACCAAATTCACTTTTTTGGGTCATGTTATCTCAAGGACAGGAGTATTAGTAGACCTAGAGAAAGTGAGAGTAGTAGTTTCCTAGGAGAATCCGAAGAACTTATTTGAGGTTTGGAGTTTTCTAGGGCTATCTGGATACTACAAACATTTCATATAAAACATTTCATGCTTAGAAGCACCATTTACAAGTTTGACTAAGAAGGGTGCAAGGTTCTCGTGGTTAGATTCAAGTGATTCAGCCTTTTGGGAACTGAAACGGAGATTGACTTCAGCACTGATACTAGTCTTTCCAGATCCAAGAAAGAGTTATACTATTTACTGTGATGCTTCAGGTATAGGGCTGGGAGTTCTGCTTATATAGGGGGAAGGATTCGTCGCGTACGGGCCTCGACAGTTGAGGCCACATGAGAGAAATTACCCAACGCACGATCTCGAGTTGGTGGCAGTTGTTCATGCCTCACGCAGTTGGAGACATTATATTCTTGGAGAAAATTTTGTGGTTTTCACCAACCACAAAATCCTCAAGTACATCTTCATTCAGTGCGACCTAAATTTGAGACAGGGAAGGTGGGTTGAGTACCTTCAGTCTCTTGACATTGAGCTTGCCTATATGCCTGGGAAAGGTAAAGCAGTGGCTGATGCACTGAGCAGGAGGACTCAGATATAGGCAGTTCAGGAGGCCATTAGTGAGTGACATCTTATGTCTCTATTCTTTGAGATTAATTTGGAGGTGCATGAAAGATAGGGGTGGACATTTTTTTCTTCTATAGCTGTTACCTCTACTCTACTTGATCGAGTGCGAATGAGGTAACTATCAGATTCTGAAGGTCTAGTCCTATAGGAAAGCATGTAAAGAGAGGACCCTGTTCTTGGATAGACCATATGCGAGGTGGGGATCTTCCATTTCCAGGGGAAATTATGGGTGCCAATAGATATACGCGAGGAGTTTATGCGGGACTTACATTCCTCAGTTTGGGCAGTTCATCCTGGTGTCACCAAGATGTATCGTGATCTACATCGTTAGTATTGGTGGCCTAGTATGAAAAGATATTTTGTTGGTTTCTTCATTAAGTGTTCCACCTGTCAGTAGGTGAAGGCAGAGAATCAACATCCAGCAGGGATTTTGCAGCAGTTACCCATTCCCAAGTGGAAGTGGAATGATGTCGTGATGGATTTCGTGACAGGTTTACCGAGGTTTCCTCGAGGGAATGATGTAGTATGGGTGGTCATTGATAGACTCATGAAGGTTTCTCACTTCTTACTGATCAAGGAGACCTTCAATGTAGATGAGTTGGGATGGTTGTACATCCATGAGATTGTACATTTACATAGGGTTCCACACTCTTTTGTTTCAGACAGAGATGCACGTTTTACTTCTTGGGTCTGGAAGGGGCTTCTGAAGGCTTTGGGTACACATGTACTTTTGAGCACAACTTACCATCCCCACATAGATAGTCAGTCCGAGTGTACGATTCATGTGATTTAGGACATGTTGCGAGCATGAATTTTGGATTTTGGAGGTTCGTAGGAGAAACACACACGTCTTATGGATTTTTCCTAAGATAATAGTTTTCAAGAAACTATTCAGATGGCACCTTATGAGGATTTGTACGGTAGGCCATGCTGATCACCCTTATATTTGATGGAGGAAAGAGAAGCAGCTATACTGGGACCTCATTTTTCTTAGGATACCATAGAGTAGATAGAGTTGATTTGGAAGAGGATGACTACTGCACAGTCGTGATAGAAATCTTATGCTGATCAATGAAGATGGCCTTTGGAGTTCGAGGTCGGGGATTAGGTTTTCCTACGTTTCACACTGAGGTTGGGGCCCAGAAAGATTAGGAGACAGGGTAAGCTTTAGTCAGGGTACGTTGGGCCATTTAAGGTGTTAGATAGTGTTGGGTTGGTTGCCTATCAGTTGCAGTTACCTCATATGTACCAGGCTATGCACTATGTCTTCCATGTTTCTCACCTTCAATGTTATTTCTTAGACCCAGCTCATGTCTTCCAACCTGAGGAGATTATGTTGGAAGTGGATGCATCTTTTGAGGAGCATCCTATCTAGATTATTGATCGAAGTATGAAGGTTCTCCGTGGCCGGTCTGTTCCTCTAGTACGAGTGCTATGACAATACAAGCTAATATAGGACGATGCTTGGGAGAGAGAGGAAGATGTACGATTACAGTGGCCATACCTGTTCGGGGTTTCTTCTTCTACACCACCTTACTTGGGAAATTCAGGGAAAAATTTCTTTAAGGGGGGATGTTTGTAAGATCCCAGATCTTCTTTTCATGTATGCTTTCATTTTGTGGTCATTTTTGAGAAAAAGAGGAATTTCTGGAAATTTTTGAAGTACGCACCATGTACTTTATGAGTACACGCCCTGTACTCGGTTACCACGGGAATCTGTGTGTTGGCCGTGTAGCGGACTTACACACGACCATGTGTGGTGACCTGGAGGCCACCTAATGTGGGACACAGTAAGGGAAAGTATACGCCGTGTACTTCAAAAGTACAAACCATGTACTTTTTTTTCCTTAAATGTATCAGGGTTGCGTCTAATTGCCAGAAAGGCCTTCTTATCGACCTAGTTCATCCATGAGTGCTCATACGACTGTGATCTTTTTCCGAGCCCCCGAGCGAGCATCCGATCTCCGATTCGACTTTAGTCGATTGCATTGGGATCACCTCAGTAAGATATTACTTTTTCTAGAGCTTTGTTTCATGATTCCTCCTCCTTCTCAAGTTATCCTCTATTGAACGCTTTAGATGTTTTTGTATATTTATAGTGTTATTGGGTAATTCAAGGCTTGAGGTTCACATATAGCGATCTACCAACACCGAGGTAGGTGGTTTGTTCCTTTTTGTTAAAATTATTTGAGTTATATGTGCAATTTTTCCCAATACCCTTGAACGGGGTATTGCGTGTTTACTCTTTTAACCATATTAATTGCCTGCTATGTTGGTATGTGTTAGTAGAGGTTTATTGGATGTGAATAGGGTTGATTTCTATGCCTTGGAAGTTCCTTCCCATGCATGTTCTGTTTATGACCGTTTGGTCCTGTTTAGTATGTTAGGCTTCCTTGATGTTTTTCCATGCCTCGTATTGTAGGATGGAGTGACTATTTTATCTGACATGATTGATATGATATAGACTATTATCTAAGTATTTATTGAGGTTTAGTTTGGCCGTATTGCATTGCTATGCTCGTTTGACTTACATAAGGCCATGAGTACCTGGTGTAGTAGACTATAAGGGGAATTGACTATGTGAACTTTCTCATAGAGTCTTTATCACTTTTGACTATATGGGGAATTGATCGTGTGAGATTCCTCAGAGAGTCTTTATTACTTTTGAATAAAAGAGGAATTAACCGTGTGAGCTTTCTTAGAAAGATTTTAACACTTTAGACTATAAGGGGAATTGATTGAGAGAGATTCCTTAGAGAGACTTTGTTATCCTAGTAATTGAACCGGAGGGGTAGATTGTGTGTGCTTCCCAGAGGGTTGCTTGTGTTTCTAGGTAGGAACAGAGGGGATAGGCTGTGAGTACTTCCCAAAAGGTTACCTATTGGTGTTTTCCTGCTTGATTAGTTATTTAAATGATATATTAAACTGAATTCTTTGAAACTGTGGATTGTTTACTACTGATTGATTCCTTGTTTAATGCTTCCTATTATTTATTACCTGTCATATATTCACTAACTGTTAGAAATAGATCTTGTGGTGGTTCCCTACTGGGATTTAGTCTCACACCCTGTTTAGGTCATGCTTTTGGGTCCAAAAATATTATATTGCTATAGGTATAGATAAGGGAAAGCTCCCTTCTACTTTAGGTACTTTAGTGATATAGAGCTGGAGAGCATGGGACCAAGATGAGGCTTCTAATGCTGAGGATCTGTCATCTGTCTTTCTTTTGTACTTTGGTTTAGTACTGTTTTTATTCCAGCATTGTGCTTTGTTTGGATACATTCCTATACATATGTATCATGCATCATTCATATATATACATATATATGTGTGTGTGTGTGTGTGTGTGTGTGTGTTCTCCAGTTTATTAATTCAATTCTTCCACGGTTTCCTTTTTTATGGATTATTAATTCTTTCGCTATTGTATATCTCTTTTAATTCCATTATGTTACTCTTTCAAGGAGGGCATAGTTTCCCCACTATCACAACCAAGGCCCTCTATACTAGTCGGAAGCCTCTGGAGTTCGAGGAAATGTCCTTGAGTCCATGTGACCAACTACGTATGGAACGTCTCTGGGTGGCTTCCAGAAATGGGATGTTACAACCCATCAATCCAAACTTCCTATCAACACAAGACGACTGAGGATAAATTTGAGTTGGTTATTGTAATAAACTGAATGGGCATCATGATGATGTAGGTATTTCATCATCTTTTGAACTCCAAATATTAATTCTATGATGCTTTTCTCATTATCTGAATATCGATTCTCTGTATCGAGCAAGGTTCTATTAAGATAGTAAAAACTATTTTCATTACCTGAAAAATTCTTTTGTGCAAGGAAGACACCCAGTGATCGCTCCAATGTTGTATCATAAAGAATGAGTAGATTTCGATCAATAGGTGGCATCAATAGTAGTAGGTCAATATGTATTTCTTGAAGGTATCAAATTCTTCTTAAAAAATTGGTCCATTGATATGTCACCACTTCTTCACTACTTTGGTGAAGGGTATAAACTTTCCTATGAGATTGGATATGAAACACCGGACGTAGGACAAGTGTCCATGAAGTATTCTCAACTCTTTAATGTTTCAAAGAGTTAAAATTACAAGGTTAGTTTTAGTTTTCTCATAATCATGTTTTATTCCATGATGGAATAAAACAATGATGAGAAAGTTTCCTAAGGTTTACCTGAATGTACATTTCAAGGGGTTCATCTTTAGATTATTTTGTCAAAGATTGTGGAATATGGTCTTTAGTTCGGTTAGCTAATCAGAATGTTATCTAGATTTGACAACCAAATCATCAATATATAATTCAACATATTTTTCCATGAATGGTACGAATATGTGATTCATTTCACATTGGTATGTTGTTCTAGCATTCCTTATGCCAAAGTGCATTACCCGATAGAAAAATATGACTTGAGGGCCTATGAAGGATGTTGATTATTCATCTTATAGGGACATCCATATTTGGTTGTATTCATAGAAACCATCCAGGAAGGAGAAATCCTTGTATCTAGATATTGCATCAATCAAGAGTTCTATGGTCAGAACTGAGAATTTATCTTTGAGGCAATACCATTTGATATATCTGAAATCAATAAAAAATTAGTTATTTTGAATTATTTTATTTCACCAAGACAATATTATCTATAAATTTTGGATATTTCATCACTCAGATGAAGTTGGCCTTGATGATCTTGTCGATGTCATCCTCAATTTTGGAGGTGTGAGCTGGGTTTGTTCTTCATGTTATCTTCTGATACCCGTGATGTTCTTCTGGAAAAAAATGATGGCTGGCCACCTCGGGGTCAAGGCATTGAATCTATAGGTTAAGCTAAGAAGATACATCATGATGTTAATTTATAAAGGATGTATACACCTATTTCTCTTTAGGGGTCATGTGAGAAATAATCATATAGGACCATGGATCTGCTTTTGTACACATATTTATGACTATATGTTCATCCACAATGGTGGAGATTCCTTCCTCAAAAGATAGAGGGGTGTCCCTTAGAACTTATTCTTATTCATGTGTTACTTATTTTACTTATTCTTAGAGTATAGTTGGATAAGTCATATTTTCAGATATAGGGTAGGAGTTAACCTTTGGTCATCCATAAAAAGAGGAAACCGTCTCTATCCCAACTAATGATGAAGGGTTTCTTGATGCTTTGAAGAAAAAATGATGGGTTTAGAATCAGTATCCCTTTCTTTTTTCATCTATGTGGAGACTTATTCCTATCTAGTTGATGATTAAGTGACATGCTGTTGCTCAGAACATGAAATGAATTTTTTTAGGATTTCATCATTTCATGGAGAGTTAATGAATTCTCTTGTAATTTCTAGTTCAGTTACTAAAACTAACATTATGGAAGACACAAAGAGAGTGATAGGATTTTATCCTACCCATTCAATTTGATTGGTGGAAAGAAAATAATTTTCATTAAAATTATTGAATGGGATAGTTGGGATCTTCTACAGACCATTCAGTTAATTGATTCAAGTAACATAATTTTCCATGGATTTTTTCCCCTTGTGTGATAAAACTATGCATCAATGTACTAAGATTTAAAAGATTTGAATGGGTCTTTATCACCATTAAATTTCCTAATTTGACCATTTATGAAATATTTACGAAATTTGTGTAACTATAAAGGAATGTAAGTTTGCTGATGTAGCCATGGTCTTCCCAATATAATGTTGAAATCATTATCCTACCGAACAACCATGAACACTGAGTCAGATTTGAGATCCCCAAATTTACTTCTGAGCGTAATCTGGTTGAGAGGGTCTTGGACATTATTTTCATAAACATGTTACATCAGAGTGGAGGTAGAATAGTAGGATTCAATAGGACTCAATTGGAAATGTGTCTGGATTGGAATGTGATTGACCCCTGATCAATTATCAATGAAGGCCCATTGAACATCAGTGTCATTAATCCAGCAAGATAGGTATAGGGGTATGATGTGTCCTTGTAAGAAAACATCCTTGTCCTGGTCCCTAAAATATATGACCACATGGAATTCTGTTTGATTATTCTCTATATTATAATCCTATGTGGAAAAAACCACAGTTTCAATATCTTAAGGTCTTTATAAAGCCTCAATGAGTCCATCCTAGAGGACCTTTGATAGAATCAGAGAATCTAGGATTGATATCTGGGATATTACATGGGCTATTTGCTCTAACACATCATACATTTGATATATATGTATTTTCTACCCCACATGGAGATTCTATTTGGTAGGTAACCCGAGAGCTGATGTTCCTGATGTGGATGGACCGACTTTTGGGGAAGGAGTTGTAAGATCTTCTACTCTAGCTGGATTAGTTTGACTAGGTCAACCAACATTAAAGGAGGTGGTGGAGTTTCCTCTAACATGTCTTCTAATACGACCATGATAGTGTAGAATTTGTCATGTGTGGGGGAGTTCCCTTGTACCTTTAGAGCCTATTGGAGGGCTCACCAAATAGGTTCATCTATATAAACAGTTCATGGAGGGATGTGGTTAGAGTAATGATTATAGGAACAAACACATCTTCCCCTTTATCCTTGACCTTGATGAAATTTTCCTTCAGTTACCAAAAAATGTATAGGGAAATTAGATTAATAACCATAATCATCTTTTGAGAAGGGGCCCATTATGTGAATAACATAAATGGAAGAAAATATTAAATCTTATTTTGATAAAGATTCTTTTTGATAGGTCAAATCTTGTTGTGTCATTTGGTTGGGTAGTGCCTATGCTTTAGAGATGGTTGGTATGAATTATGCTAAAGTGATGGAAACCATTTTCCTTATAAGTGCTCATCATCTTCTGATTTATCTACATCTTTCTATAAATGTATCTTTTTTGAGGATTTTCCTTTAATGGGATGGGATTTTGATGAAGATGGAATTGATGTAGAAAAAGTGGTAGGAGGTACAATTATTTGTTTCAACTATATTCGTAAAATATATTGAGTTAGGTTGATTGTTTTCATAGACATCAAGTCATCAATCTTCCGTACATTCTTTCTTTTGACTTCCAATAACTAAAATTCCTCTTCTGGATCCGTAGCTGAAGAACATGCTACCAGGGTTGGTGAGAATTTAAATTTAAATTTCCTAGATTCCACCATCTTTTGTAGGAAGTATTTGGAACAAAAAAATCTTGGATGGGGTGCCTAAAAATTTTATTACAAGGTTAGTAGTATTAGAGATTCTTGTTTCCTTCATTGTTTGGATTTTGGGGGTATGGAAGCTGGAAAAAGTTTTTTTTCAAAAAATGAGATGAAGTAGTTAAGAACCAGTGAATTCCTAAAGGAATAGGCTTTTTTCAACTGCTCGAACTATCTTCACCTTTGATCTCTATGATCATCTTGATGAGTCAGTCTTTGTTGCTGACGCTCAAGAGGTTGATCCCAATGGTATGATTAGGTATTTTCATTATGAGTGGGTACAAGGGACCATTTAAGTGTAACTATAGTAGCCTATTCTTTACCTTCTCTTTATCTCGGAGCATATGGGATTATTTGGGACATTGTTTTGGTTTTTGTGATGGAATTATCCACTTGTTGGGAAATTGTGGAAGGTTCATGAAGCTCTATTATGTATTTCATAGGGATAAATGGTATACGCAACTTATCACAGAGATTCACCACACATATAGGCAATATCTTTTCTTGAGGGATTGGTATATTTAAGGAATATGTAAATTGTTTCCACAAATAACTGAAATCTATGAATCTTTCATTCTCCCTTTGCATGCAGTTCTTGAGATAAAAAACATTGGTCTTTTGCAGCATTGAGAAGAACTAGAAGAGAAAATTTTGATGGAGATCTTCCCATCCAGTGATTGATCCTGACATCAAACTCATCTACCATACCAAGCCTATCCCTTATAGTGATTTCACAAAGCATCTGAGTTAGACTAACTCTTATTGCTCAGGGGTCCCCCTTATGGGATCACAGTGAGTGAAGAAATGCATCTAGTGATATTATAGATCTCCCAAGGCATTGAATATTGGAAATGTGGGATTCACAATGTTTAGAAGGGGAGGAGTCAGATCTTCCCTTTTAGGGCAAGACTTATTTTCTAGCAATACAAAGATATTCCATCCTTCCATGGCTTACAATCATGTCATGAATGACTCAATGGTGTCCATAACCATTAGTGTAATATCTTGTAGAGATGGGACCAAAATAGGTGTCGTGGATGGTGCCTGAATAGGTGAAGTGATAGGTAGGACCACTAGTGGTGGTACTTCTAGTATCTATCATGTGTAATCCATGGGGATAGTCCAGTAATGATGTTTCTAAAATGGAGGGAATTCTTGATCTTCTTTAGTTTTTCAAAAAAGATCTCTTAATTGATGTGTTCTAACTTGAAGTACCAGTTGGGGATCTTCTTGTGGAGCATATATGTAAGTAAGATTGTTTCAGACCAACAATGTATTGTATCTTCACAACTCTTTCATTTCTTTCTCCAGCTATGAAAATAATTCATTAAATGAACGGGACTAGCCCTCTCTAGGGGGAATGTGAGACACCGTCTGACTCTTACCTTTTCCCCAATTTGATGCCTTTCAAAGGGGTGTAAGTGGATTTTTTGAGGGGAAACACAAATTTAGGGAAAACATGTAGTTTCTTATATGCACACCTCCTTCATTTGCTTCAGTGTGGACCATATCATGAATAATAAAATATTCTTGTGAATCCTCTGAATATGGATCATGTTATAGAGGATATATAGTGAAAAAACTGATGACATTCACCAATGTGTAATTCATTGCAGGGATTATATTAGTATGTCTACAAGATTGTCTTCCATCACATCATCCTTGAGACCCTGTCCTCCTGTTTTTCGATTCCCCTTGGAATTTTCCACAAGATACTAACTTGAATGGAATTTTATGGTAATTCAGTTTTGTGAATTCCTAGTGAAGGTACTAAATCATGGAATGGCATGATCTAAAAGGATACATTTTGTGGTTTCTTCCCTAATCTAGAGAAAACTATTTTCCACCAAGGAGGGAATTGTTGAGGTGAAAAACTCCCCATCTCTGAGGGCTAGGTATATTCATATTCTTCCTTCACAAAACTTTGGGATATATTTTTATTGCTCAGAGTGTTGGGTTACAAAATTCCCAGCCTTGCGAAATGGGGTGGCTCTTAAACTACTATGATTGATATCAGCACAACTACTCTTCTGATTTTATGGATGTTAGTCTAAATGTGGATAAGGATATTTATTCGATACTATCTTAAATAACCCATTTTAGAATAATGCTATGTTATTTCATAAATTTGTTCAATCTGATGATTTAAATCATCTAAATAGGTGGCTTGCCTCATATTATCAAACTCTTGATGAAAATTTCTTTCAAAAGCTTGCTATCATCGGGACCGACATAGGTGATAGTCGGTCAGGGCCTATTCTTGTGGATAATATCCTCATTCTTGAACTAAATCTGTTTGTTGTAGCTATCTTGGGGTAATAGAATTGCATCAAACAACATTTGGAGGGATTTTCTAGCTATGGATTACAGTGGAATGGAATTCCGCATGTTCTTCCCATCCTCTAATATGAACTACAAATTGGTTATCTATGATCAATCATCACAACACCACTAATTCATCGAGGAATGCACATTGAATGGCACCCTACTGCTTCTAAATTTTTGGATGTCAGGAAGAAAGGACAGATTCCAAGTCAATTTGGTGTTGTAACCCTTCTATTAACTTGAAATGAATTTGATATTCATCATATGGTTATAAATTTTCATTTTAAATTATGAAGTGTTTTTCATATGTTGGGGAGGATGCCATGCATACAATCTTCCACTAACAACTCTGGAATTCTATTTCGAGAGGTGGCCAATGGCAAGAACATGATTGGAATATCATATTTTCATAGTTGTTTCCTCATGTTTAACTCATTTTATTCATCTATTTATAGATTCACTTTTACATGATTTGACCAAACATGGAATTTCCCTACGGTTTTATCTGAATTAGAAAGATCAATAGAGAGTTCCTCTTTTGAATTAAAAGATATGTTTCTCAAGGGTGGTTCAAAGAATGACCATCACCTTGGGATATATTCTAGTTGAGAAAGTATTTCAACTTCTAATGATAAGGCATCAGACATGACTCTCCTTATGTTCACAGGTGCCTCATGATAAGAGGGATTTCTTGTCACTACATTGTTCATTGAATAATTCTCTTGGAAATATGAATCATTATTGTCAGAAGAACATTCCTAGCGAATTAAATCATGGGGAGGAAAACCATGGTGGAATAATGAAAGGGGTAGACCCATATGATCTTGGCCTTCTGGCCACACAGAGGGTATCTATGGATATTATCAAGAGATAGGATCTCAAGATATACTTTATTGTCATGAAGCAAGCCTTCATGAAGTTTTTTCTGATTAGGACTTTCATAATTACTAGTACTACTCCCATAATTTGGTTATGGGGGCCTAGGATCTTGATCTATCATAGATAAATGTATTAGGGCTTCTAGAACACCACCATTAAGTATATCCAAATCAAAAATCCGATATTTATTCTCAAACTATTAATGATAAGACTTTTTCTTAGATTCATTATTTCATGAATTTGGGGTCCAATGATAGAAAAAGTTGTTATTATGGGTAGGTTTACATGTCTTTATTGGAGTGTCCATGAGGATAAGCTGATTATCTCTAGTTGGAAAGAGTGTATGTTCCTGATACAGTTGTCTGTATGATATGGGAGAGTTTTCCTTGTGAACCTCCCAGATGGGAGCATTGGTATGTATATAATCTAGGATGACATGTCGATGAGCCATCCTAAGTGTAGGGATAGAGTTATGTGTACATCCCTCTGGTACTACTATCATCACAATTATGATATCTAGAATGGTTCTAGGATGTGGTCAGGGATTGGCATCTACCCTATTACCATTTTCAGAATGTTCTTGGTCACATTAGAAATTGGAATGGGAATATAAATCCATTCTATATCTATAATAGGTGTATGTACCTTATATTGTTCTCCCTTTCTGGAAACTAGATATTGACAATACTCGTGTGTTGTAGAAGAGAGTTGAGTTTTCCCTTTACTTGTCATGGGGAATTTTTGACTGACTTCTACGAGAGCTTCCAAATGCGATTTTTGGTAGGATTGATTAATACTAGAAGTCATGTGTGTCTACTCACCGTTTTCTGCCAAATGTGGTTGACATACATCCTTGGGTGCTACAAGATTAGTCTTATATCAGGACTGATGGGTGCTGGCCGGTGTATGTTCCTTCATGTTGGTTGTTGTCATATTTTGTTGGTGGGGTTCATTGAATGTCGCCAAGATTGTCTTCTAGCTGGATAAATGTTGGAGAATATGTGTATCCACCCACTCACTATTTTCCTATAAACAATGTTGGTGGGTTTATCTAGAGGGGGAAAGGTAGAAACATTCTCCCTGTTAGTCGGTTGTTATCCTTGGCGGGACATCTTGAATGTATGGGTCTGAGATACCTAGAACGAACCACTGAAGAAGACACCCTGATCATGATGAGGGTTCACTTACATGCGATGTTGGAGGCAGTGATTTATGGTATGATCCCATTGGAAGGATCCATATGTCTTCATAATGAGAACATTACTGACCTCTTGATCAACATCCTAGAAATATGGGAGGGAATGGTTATTGTGTTCCATTGATAAGCTCCCAATACAGTAGAAGACGACGGTAAGCTCTGTCTACTTCTAGACCATTGGTCATCATTGGAAAAATGATGGGGGTGGTTTATATATCTACAGGGCCTATCAGGTGGCATCAAAATGTCATTATGGTACCGTGTTTATATTACTCTCAAACTAGCGCATCCATATTATAAGATAAAGATTCAGTGATTATTTCATTCACACAGATGGGGGTCAATCATGAGTAACAGTTGAGGCATTCAAGGATGAAATCATGAAATAAACCATTTCAATCAAAGGGAGTTCTGAAAAAGAGCGTGTTTGGATGTATGATAGACATGATCAAGAAACCCCCCATTAAATCAGTTATTTTGGGATGAACATGTGTGTGATTGATTTCCTTATCGACCCTCTATTATTGAAAAGTTCCTCACATATGGGTAGCATTATCATCATGGATGAGGATTCAAATCGAGTCCAACATTATTTTTTTTATAACGGAATGTGTTTTCTAGTTAGGAATCACTATTTCTAAACGATTTCCATTAGTTTTTTTTAATGGAACTGGAAATACCCAATAATTTATTATCCAAAGGGACTTACTTTCCCAAGGTAGGTATTCATTTGGTGTTTTTATGTATGATTCTTGAGAACTCACATTGGTCAAGTGGATGGGAGATCAGGCTCATCACACCCTTTTGAGTGGAATTATTTCCTACTCCAGGAATCTCTTGTAGATTTATTACATGTTCTTGAATCATTAATTAATTACATATTATTATGTGAATCCTCCCAATATTAGTAATCAAGTATTAACATGTATGGAATTCATAATCATCTATATGTATCAACGGTTCTCCATCAATAGAGATATCTGTATGTATTTGAGGTTCTCCATCAACGCTATTTGCTTATATACTACATATAGATTTCTTTGGTCATTATTATGATGAAGCTGGTTTTTGAGCCACTCAGTGAGGCACTCTAGAATTTAGTATTATTTGGGTAGATGAAAGTCACTCTAGATTTTATCCTCATATAGGGAGATGGAAGATTCCTCTAAATTTTATCATCATATATGGAGATATAAGTTATTTTGATGTTGGGATCAAACCCATAGATGGGATACCTAGATATCCTCATGAATGGAATCAAAACCCATGTAGTTCGGTACTACTTAATTTGACACATCAAACCTTTTAAAGTCATGTGATAGGGACTTAAACAAATAGTTTAAACTCATGTTTAAAGGAGCTCTTGGCAGAAGGTTCATATTCATAGTTTTGTGTGGGACTTATACCAAAGTAGCCAAAGGACATTTTAATGGATTAGAGTATCCAAGTTAAATTAGACCCTATTTTGTGAATGACCTAGAGATAATAGGGTTGATTTGGGTTTATGGGTTTGAACCTCAAGGATGCTTCCAACGTATCCCATTTGGATGGAAAACAAAGACCACATAGTTTGGTAAGTCTTGTAGGTGAGTATATAAATTTGAGAGAATTATGATTGGGCTTAATACCGAGGAGGATTCCTGAATAAGAGATACATTGAGTGATGTATCGACTTGTGGTGTTTTTGGGGTTTTGATTTCTAATTTTCTTACTCAGTGACGAATGCCCTAAAATAGGTTCTATGTGTGGAGGATCTAATTCCCTATTGAACAGAAAAGAAATTTGGATCTATATCCTCACAGCTGGTAACAAGAGGCTCCAAGTCTCAGAGATGAGAAGGGGTGGAAAGAGTTCTATCCCCATAATCTGAGGCTGGGATGTCCTTAACATTGTCCCGTGGGTAAGTTTCTTCATGACCATAGATATTAAAATCTACAGACGCCATGAGGATCCTTACCCTCTTCTAGAACAAGTGTGGAAAATCTATAACCGTAGAAACCCAAATCCAAATGGAAGACATGCTAATGTGAAATTATATTACATTTTGTAAACCAGGAGGTCTAAGTATAGGTTTTAAAATGATCACTTTCAAACAAGGGAGAAAATGAGGTAGAAGATTCCATGAATTGATTTGAAGTAGGTTTCATGAAAGGATAACGTATGATCAGAAGGTGTGGTGAGCCAAGAAAAATAGCAGATGTAGTACGCCGAACAAGGGGTATCTGAGCATGTAGGCATGGGAAAATTCTTTTCACCTTATGTGGCGAACAACATGGATGCCTACACTTGAGTGAGACAGGGCTCTAGACTTTAATGGTCTTTATAAGTAATCCTAGAAGTAAGTAGCTCAAGTTAATGTTAGAGGAAGGGTAGTTTCACAAGTATTCTTAAATAAGGGGGTTGGTCAAATGAGTTTCTCAAGTGTTGTTTATTTTAAACACTAAATGGTCTTGTGTCTCAATATCCCCATTTAATTCCCCCAGTAGGTTTTAGGAAACAATCTTGGAGGTTTCACAAGGTGTGAGAGAAGCACTAGGGCGATCAAAGAAGTAATCAGCCTATGGTGAATTTTTTTCAAAAAAATGAAAACCCCAATGGTCTATTTATTGAATATTAGGAGACCTTGGGTGAAGGTTACTGGTCAAAAAAGTTGGTGGTGCGTAAGTGCTTTCATTCCAATAGTATATAAGGGTACATTGGGAGAACCAATTTATGAGTCCTTACATATCTTGGATGTCTTCATCTATCTTCTCTAGTTTTTTCGAAGGCATTTCTCTGTGTTACTTATTCATCCATTTTATCGAATGGAGGGTCAATAACATGTTAGTGAAGTCATGACCTCTAGTGATAGGAACTAGATCTAGGCTTAGTGATTTGTTCCCAATAGTGTGTATCTCTCAGATAGGTTCTATCAATGATGGCTGAGCTTGTGGTGTCTGTACACATGGTTTTATGTTAGCATTAGAACCATGAGTAGAATCCTTTTTTCTCGATATGAGGTCAGAATGTCATGAGAATTTTTTTCTGAGAAGAGTTTATCAGGGTGATTTTTGGGAGTCCTCATGGTGTGTCATGTGTTTGGGTTGACACCCCTTGTGGACTGAGTTACTAGTCATGTATAGCTGAGGATGGCTCAATATAGAGTCTATCTCTCGATTGGGATCCATATGGATAGGTCGAGTGGGATATTTATTTTCAGTTTCTCAACTTTATTTTGGGTTTTTTGGGTTTATACTGAGTATTATCATAATCACACCTTCATGGTCTTTTTCTTGACTTGTTATGTCTTCTGCAGACCACATGCCTTTCGATGAAGTCCCCGAAGGACCCGAGCCAAATGGATTTTAGCAAGATAGACCAACCAAGGTGTTTATTGGAGCTTGGATGAGGAGAATTCTGGAAGTTAAATTTGAAAGCGATCACCTCATTCTGAGAATGTTGTAGGTTTTTATTGTTTTATTTTTGGGGATTTGTGTTTTCCCCTTTTTACACTTTCATTAAATTTATTTTACTTGTGTTTGGGAAAGATCTGTGCATGCATTTTTGGTTTCTAACTTTTTATGTATATGTACAGTTACATTGTTATTTTTTTGAGATTGTGCATACATGTACTTTAGAAAAATGACCCTTATATGTGTGATATTACTTCTAAGTTATAGTCATCAGATCCTCCCTTATTGGGAGTGATCTTATGGAGTTTCATACTGGGCCCCATCAGGTTGGGTCATGATATATTGGTATCATATTAGGTTCCACCTTGGGACCATTAGGTCATCATATTGGTTTGGGTTGAATAGAAATAATTTTTGGGTGTTTGAATTTCGGATCTCAAGCCATAGGACATAGTGTTTGTGTGGTGAATGATGTATCCATTCACCGAGACATAGATATCCTACTTTTCCATTGGGTACATTTTAAAACTATTTGCAGGGAAGTAATAGTACATGAATCATATAGGACTGGGTTTTTGTTTTTTCTTGTCCTTCTTGAGTTGGCTCTCCAATATACTCATTGAACATGGTGCATATTGATTCTATTTTAGGATTCCACCATGAATATAGTCAGATAGGGTTCCCCATCAGAATTGTGGTGACAATCCTCCCAATGATGAGGCTTCAGTGGAGAAACTATTTCTTGAGGAGGTACATCTTTGTGGTCTTCAAGCGGATCCCCCAACTATTGAGTACCTGGTTGTTCTGGTAGTTCAGGCATGGTATGCACACATGATGACTATACTTCTCGATTTCCGGAGGTAGATACATCTAATGTACTAGGGTGATCCAAACACCTATGAAATTGATGACTAATTTATGGAAGGGATTCATTTTTTCCTCCTTGTAAGGCCACCTTTCAATAATATGGTGGTACTAGAAACGATCCTTCTGCATTGTTTGGATAAACAATTGTTGAGTTTAGTGATGTGGTCCCATGATGAGTCAACACTCACTTGGGTGGAGTTTGATCAACTATTTAGGGATGAGTTCTACCAAGCCACAAATTGGGTGGTGAATATCCAGAAGCTTCTATATCTTTTAGATGGTAACATAACTATGGTGGAGTACTCAGTGATGTTTAAAGACCTATCTTATTACTCGATAGATATATTATGAGACCCTTTATTCAGAGCTCAGACCGTTGAGTATAGCCTCGGTAGATACATAAAATAAGGCGTGGTCTTATTGTTCCTTGTATCTTTTACAAGGGATCCTAAGTGAGCTCTTGTCATAGAGAGCTTGACATATGAAGAACATGCTTCTGTGGTTTGTAGTGGTTGTCACAAGGCTACACAATTTATAATAGATGGATAATGGAAGATGATAGGATCATGGTGCAAGAGGCATAACCATGATCAGACCCATGCACTTGGGCATGTGGTGTAGGAGCCGTACCATGGATAAGTTTAGCAGTAGGTGAGGAACTGTTATTCATGAAAAGAAGGGGACATCTTTATAGAGATCACCCAACCCATCATGCTACTAAGAAGGATCTTGTCAACATACCTCTTTAGAAGAGGAAACATTTAGAGTACAAACTTTTTCAAGAGGGAGGACATGTTAGAGGATATTGGAGACTGACATCATGTGGAATACAGTTCAAGGTGTTTCCACTATAAACCCAAGGTGGTCTACACTAGGCTCGAGGAGCTAAAGGATGTGGGTGAGGACTACTACAGGTCATAGAGGCCTATAACCCATAAGCATTAAGGGTGAAAATAGGTATTCTCTATTTCTTTTCTATATTATCTATAGTCAATTGTTAGAAACTATTATGAGGTACTCTTTTCTTTTAACTTCTTGTTCGTGGTTTAACTAGGGTGCTGTAGGGTTTTGGTAAAACCATGTGTTTGTGTTTTTCAACGTAGTTTTGAATAAATGAGTAAGAGAGTTCCTTACCCCTATAATGATGTGTTTTTGTGAAATAAGTAAAACCATGAGGGTGAGTTAGTGAAACCTAAATAAAAATATATCGAGTTGTGGTGGATTATTCTCTCTGACATGTGTGTTTGGGGCTGGGTGATGTGTTAGTATTTTGCTAACATACGGCCTATTAAAAGATAATGTAAGCATTTTTCATCCCATTTTTATTCTTTAGTACCTTCTTGACCTTGGCGTTAGCTTTTCATGAGAGATGCTAAAGGAGAGCATGACACTATTTGACGTAGATTTGGAATCAGAAGGAAAAAGTACACTTACCCCACAAAGACACATTTTTGTGACATGACCAAAACCATGTGAGAATGTTAGTGCCACCCAAAGAGTATATTGTTGAGGTGTGGTGGATAAGTTCTTTAAAATTATGTTTTCAGTGTGAGGTTTTATTATGGAGTGTCATAGAATTTCCTTTCCATTCCATTAGAGTTTTTCTATTGGATCCATTTTTATTGGTGGCCTTGGTGGAGGGAGTACCTTACTTTGAACCATTATGCAGCTATGGAGTAAGACCCTACGGTGATCATATTGTGTGGATTGGTTTCATACCATCCATTCTTAGATGGGATGCCGCTAATGTGTGTGGATGTGTTTCTATTATGTTTTCCACCACCCTCGCATGCTCAGCTTTGACACTGAACGCATGATGCATGATGAGGTTTTAGTGCAGTTCATCGAGGGGTGGATGTGAACTGTTGACTTTCATCGATATCTGTGATAGGTTAGAGATGTGATGTACCACTAGAACCTATGAATCAGATTGACTATGGTGCATTGTGATTTTCCACCTGTTTCATCTAAGGAGACATGTGTAACTTTTCACATGATGTTGACCTGGTTGAGACTGGACATGAGTGTGGGTTCTCTTGTGTGATTCCCCCAAGTGCGTGCTTGGAAGCCGCACAGGAAACCCCTGGGAGCTTGCTGGCATGTGATTTCCAATAGAGAGATTAGTTTCTTCCATCATTCCCAGTATTTAACTTTTTTATGATAAAAATTCCTAAGGTGGGGAGAATATAATGACTTAGGTTTTGACCTATAATTCATTGTAATATTTTTTTAGAATATTTCTAAATCTAGGTGTTTAGTAGGTGTAGGAATCCGGGATCCCAAGATCCTCGACACAATGATTTAAAAAAATATTAATTATATTTCGTAAATCACATGAAATTTTGATTGAAATGTGGGATAACACCCAAGCAGAGTCTTAGATCAGAATTATAAGACCGCAATTGTGTACAAAATGTTTTTTTACTCTAGAAAAAGCATAAAGTTGTCTACATTGACAATTTGGTTTTAGGTGAGTTGGTGGGGGTGTTATGATGTTTATTAATTAATTAAATGGAAAGTTTATTTAAAATATAACTTAACCTACCCTCACCTCACATTTTTTGAACTTAACCCAAGAGAAGATATATACCCTGTCCTCTCCCCATTTGGCGATGATGAAACTGATTCCAAATAAATGCAATTAGGTGTTTTCAATCACTATTTTGGACACCGATCAACATCAGATCAATAATCCACACAATACGAGTGTCATTCAACAATTTAAGCTTTCAGTTTTCACCCTCAAGGTGGTATGTTTTGAGTTTTGGTCATGATAACCTTTGATTATCATTTTATTTAGTTTTTAAAGCCCTATCAAAAATGATATAGATCCTATCTAGTTTGATCTATAGGTTTTTGGACAAATGGGGGGGGGGATGTTGTTACAAGAATTACCATCTACAAAATGTGCAGTATAGGGATACATTCCGTGTATCCATTCCTATTTGGGGAAGAAGTTTTTTGTGGACTACACTCTATATAGTGGAGTTACAGGTAGTTTAGTTATGTCATTTTTTGTGGCCATGGGATATGGCATGGGATGTACTATAATTGTACATTTTCATATAAACCTACATGTCCAAAGTTTATGGAAATTGGGTTCAATACATGGAAATAAGAAAACCACATGGCCAAGTAGTTTTTTAACATAAATATGCTATGTAGTAGGGGATACACGATGTTAGAGGGACACAGTTGGCCGATCGGGTAGAAGAGAAACATGGGAAAGGGCCAGGTGAGGTGAGGCATGTCGTGTAGGGGCTGAACATGTTGTGTACCATTTCACATATTTACAAATTTTGTAATCTGAATACACAGTCAGGTGCTTAGGCGGGTTAATACTCTCGATGGAGACTAGTGCATGCTATGTACTACTTGAGATCTTCCACCTTTTATATCTCCTTCTATGGAACCCAGATTAAAGATTATGAGTATACTACACTAATAAGTATTACATGTAGAACACAATTGTGGCCTCCATTTTTTCCTAATAGAGATGGTGTTGTATATTTCAATCACGACACTTGGGTAGTAGTGCTTGAACCATGGGTAGTGATTGGGGTGCATCATTGGGTTGGTTTCTGGGTCGGTACTCTTCACATTCCCTTTAAGATGTGGATCCCCTAGACTCTTTGGGGACATAAATTGGTTTAGTTAGTATAGGGAGACAATGGGACTAGTACTCCCCTATGGTATTAGGGTTTGGGATTCCATTACCTCTCTACTATGGCAGATACAAGACTCCCCACATCACAGGGAGAAGTTATTTCTCCTTTGGGTAGTTCTTATGGAGTTGATACTCACCTGATGGATTAGGGTATATGTTTCCTATTTCATTCCTTTAGTTAGAGATATCACACCCCTACCGAGCCAAGGTGCATGCCCTCCATACTTATTTTCTAGATATAGTAGTTTCGCCCCTATCATACAATGGTGAAATTCAACTATCAGTGGAGATGGTACTCCCCTACTATATCAGGGAGAGGGTCCTCTAAAATTGACTTATAGATTTAATGGGTATTCCACTATAGTGTGAGGGTGCGGGTCCTCTATCCCTGAAGTGAGAACTCTCCTATGTTATACAGGTTGGGTCTGCCATACGTGTTTTTCTAGATGAGTTGGTACTCCCCTGTCATACAAGAGAGTGGGTCCTCAAGACTGGGGTCAAAACCCCCCCTATGGTGTCATTGTGTGGGTCCCCCATAGTAAACTGAACAATTAGAGTGGTACTACCCTATCTTACCATGATGTGGGTCCTCTAGGAAAAGAGTATTAATCCCCACGTCGAGGGCACTGACCCTCTATCTTTTTGCGATGTACTCCCCTCACCTTGGGTTTGTGTCCCCTATCCTTTTTGAGTTGCACTCCCCTATCGTACTAGGGTGCGGGTACTCAGATATAGAGTAGTAATACCCTATATCTTGTGTAACAGTGGAGAGCATGTCCTCCAACGGATTTAGTGCTCTCTCTTCTATTGAGTACATTTATGAAGGGAGGGACCCTACATTAGTTATGTTTTATACCTAGTTAGGTGATTATTCACCCTTAACGGACTGAGGTGCATGACACTCAATATAGGAGAAACAGAGGATTAACATGCCAGTTTAAGAGCTAGTACTCCCTCGACTACAAATAAGTGGAGCGGTGTAGGTGCCTCTATTGTCTCTGATTAGACAGGTTGCACGTGCTGTATAGTCTGTAGAAGTGCTCCCTCAACTATGTGAAGTAGTGAGGAAAAGGACTGTCCAATTGGGTTCATACAACCTTTTGTTCAGCACAGGTTAGTGAAGAAGGGACCTCCAGTGGTAGGCATTAGTATAATGCTTTGTGTGTTTTTAATGAGGGGGCTTATCTCTTAGAAAGTTTCCATCTAAGATGGCTGAGATAATGAAGTATGTACTCCTAGTTCTGTGTTACCATTAGATCCTAGAGCTAAATCTTTTTTTGCTGGATCTGAGGCTAGATCCTCATGAGAAATGGATTCAAAGATGAGTATATTTGGTTGATTTTTGGGGGTTCTTTCATTGTGTCAAATATCTGGGATGACACCAATTTTGGAATGAGATGACTTGTCATGTATACCAATGGATGGCTCGAGACGTAGTTTCTATCCTGATTGGGTTCCCACTAGTTGGGTCGAGTAGATATTATTCTTTCAATCTCTCTATTTTTTAAGGTTTTCTTGGGGTACCAACTAATTATTCTTATACACTCACTTGTAATATATTTTACCACATGTTTTATGTCTTGTGTTGACCGCATGCCTTTTGACGGAGTTCCTGGTGGACACGAGGTAGGTAGATCTTAGTGAGCCAGACTAATCGAGGTTTTTACTAGAGCAGGGGAAAGGATATTTCCAGTAGTTTCATTTGATAGTGATCTCCTCCTTCTAAACACGATGGACACTTTTAAAAATTTCTTTTGGTGGGTGTTTTTACCCATTTTATACCTTTAGAACATTTTTTATACTCTATTTTGGGATAGATGTATGAATACATTTGTAATTTCCATCACTTTATGTCTCAGTATTATTTCATTGAGTTGTTTCTGGGTGTATGTGTAAATGTACATCTGGAAAATGCCTCTCGTATGTGTGATATTTCATCTTAGTTCTAGGCTCCAGCCCCTGCCCTATTGGAGGTGATCTTGGGGAGTTGTGACCCTGGCCCCGTCAGTTTGGTTGGTGATATACCACAACTAATCAACTTCACCTAAAAAATGATAAAATTCAATAGTTAGGGTTTAGTGACCCGAACAACCATGTCATAAAATATATTTTGTAGGGATTTAATTCATCTTTTAGCTAGAATATGGTCATATGATCCTATGAATGATGCGGGTTTTTATCGCATGAAATGGTCCAATATCATATTTTTCCTCTATGGTAGATCTTTATTCATTATATCATAGGACCCAACACCATTATATTCTATTTCAACTAAATCATTACAATATAAAATTATTATATTTCAATTACAACCATTACTGGATGCTGATTTAGATGGATATTTTTATTTTGGTGCCTTCCAACTATAGCTTCCCAATTTCCTCTATGGGAAAACCTTATGAACAAAAATAATTTAGATGAAGAAAAAAATGTATTAATCAAATTCTATAACTTGTTTACATGACCATAACGTAAAATCATTCAATGTAAAGTTATTAATATTACCCAAACCTATAAAGTTATCTAAACCAAACATTGATACCAACTATAAGGACTAGACCTTAAGCATTACATAATATTGATTTTCATTTATGAATTTTTCATTCTTTCGCATTGAGGATCTTATTAGGTTTTGTTTTTTTGATAATTATTCCATAAATCAAACATATAAAAACCATAAAATACGAAGTGGACACTTACAAATAGTAACCATTTTTTCATAATATAAAACATTTAAATTAAATCATGACATCAATTATGAAAACTTTTCATGACCTTTGACATGAATTATTCCAATCCCTTACTCACCATTAAGCCTTGTGAAACACATTAAAAATGTGGGGTGAACATAAATTTTTTAATATGGAATATAAAATGAATTAAAGTGTTATTCCATTGATAAAAATTAATATCCCTAAAACATTATCATAATGGAATACTATTCACCATTAATATGCATTAAATAGTTTACTTTTAGAATAATCTCATTTCATATGGTTTTTGTAATCACAATATTACCATATAACCCAAGGGAAGCATAAAAATATATAAAGATATCTTGGGAAGTTATTATACTTTTCACTCTTATAAATAAAATATCTATGAGGTAGACTTCCGTACATGTCACCCTTAAAAATGGAATATCCATATAGCTAGCATCCATACCCAATGCATTGGAGGGATATCATGGACCCACCATTTGTTGGTTTATCATGGAGCCTACCAACATTGGTTTATCATGGAACCACATGTCCGATGCATAAGTACCATTATATATTAATAAAAAATAAGAGATTTCAATTTTCAATATTTCACTCGTAAAATTTCATTTTAAATCACAAGAAAATATTTCAAGATATTGAAATAATAAATCCATTTTGAAAATCCATTTTCAATATAAAATACCAAAAAATGTAAAGTGGGGTTTCTTTTTCTTTTAAAAACATGAAAGATTAGAGTGGAATCCAAATACCAAAATAGAAATAAATTTTATTTATAGTCATTATTTAATCCATATAAATAAAATTTTAAAATAATATCAAGATTATAGAAATGAAGGATTATTAAATCTCTATACATTCAAAGTGTCTCATACCACCTTGAAAAATTTTGTTATAAGCCTCATTAAAGAATAAATTTAAAAAAATAACATGATAATAGATAATATATAGATCAATAATGTCAGAAGGGCTGTATATTCACATTATAAAATAATAATGGTCTATTCCATCAACAAATTCCTTAATGAAATGTGATTGAGATGAAATCCCTTACCTCAAGCCCAAATTTTCACGTGTGTATTTATCTTCTGGAATAATAAACTTATGTTAATTATCAAAATTATTTATAAACATTTTACATTTTTTATTACTTTTATTTCACTTATTACAATGTTGTATCATCTACTTAAATAATGTAGTTTATATTAGTTGTTTTGACCAGATTTGGTTTTTTTTAAAACAACTTTGGTTACTTATTTAAGGTCAAAGAGGTCATTATATAAACAACTAAAAAATAATAATGAAGAAATATATACCATATTTACACATAAATTATATTTTTAAAACCAATCATGAATATTGGTTATGAAAAATGAAACAAAGTTATAATCGTAGAGATTGTAGGCCGTACGCACTCATGAGTAATGTTCCCATTTTTCAATAATCTTTATGGAAAGAAGGTAAGTGAAATTTATAATTGTATAATGATCATTATATAATATATAAAATATTATTTAATCATATATACTTATAAATATAATTCATGTGATGTAAAAGGAATCACATCACTTTGAGGAGGTTGTGGTACACACGCCCATGAATGATGTTATCAGTTTTTAAGTGTGTGATAAGGTAGTATAGATAATGATATATTATAATTATAGAAAATTATTTATGGAAATAATATCTTATATATGTTATATATGTCACATATTTTTAATTAAACCCTTACTTTATACATTACACTTAATTTTTATCATATCCCATCACTATGAGGAGGTGGTAGTCCACACATCCACAAACGATGTAATCATATTTAAACAAAGTGGATAACATGAAGTGACGTGTTATATAATCATTATAGATGTATGGAAATAACATAAATATGGTATATATTATATAACAATAGTTTTACATAGTAACACCCAAACATTATAGGTGGTAAATAAAAAACTAATTACATCATTTTGTGACGTGGTAGTTCGCCGAACATGAATGATAATTTTGTACCCAATTGATGAATGTGTGTGAAGGTTAGGTATAAACCTTAAAATAAAAAAAATAATAGTATATTGAGGATACTGATGTTATTATATATGCATGTAATAATAATAATTTAATGTTTGGAGAAAAAAATAAAACATAAATGCATGTTGAAGAATGTTACATCTTTTTTGGGTAACTCATTTCGGTTTGCATAAAAGGGATTCCTTGGTTGGATTTATGTGAAAATTGAGGACCCTATGGTTTGGGGAAGTAATTGTGATATTATTTCTTCAGGTTTTTTATGATACAATGGGGTTTTATAGGTTTGAATATGTTAGGAGGAGAGGAGTTCTTTCATAAGTGGGGAAAAGGACACATTAGGTATTCTTGAAAAGAATTTTAGTGCTCCCCACGTTTTACGTGTCCCCAAATGGTTAGAAAATGACCATTATATACACTTAGTGGTTTAAGGGGATAAATATGGACAAAATATAAATTTTATACAAGTGTAGGGTCATTTTTATATCTAACATTTCAAGTTTACACATTAATTAAGCTCATTTTTCATTAATCACTGTAATTAACTTTAATTAAATTCACTAATATTTTTTGTCACAAATAATTTAACTTTATTAGAAATTATATATTATTCCGATACTAAATATGTAATCCATTCACCTAAATTGCAATCACAAAAGTGAAAAAATTAATTAAAAATCAAAACCACATATGGGGCGATAAAAAATATTTTTAAAGTAAAAATGTTAAAAAATTGGCAATGTTTTTTATATCAGAAATTCAATTTGAAATTGTTTCCAATGAACTAAATTTGTATAATTGATAAAAAATTGATCTAATTATAATTTAAAACTAATTAATAATATATTTTAACAATATAAATTATTTAGATGAAAAAATAGTTTTCAATTAATATTCTTTATTATTTACTATTCATCAAAATATAAAAGTAATTAGAAAAATACCAAAAACTAACACAAAGTATATATTAATATTTTAACTTAAAAAACGATTTTTATTTTTTCATATAATAATTATAAGTGTAAAAATATATATTTAAAATAGGCACTCCAATTAATGGAAATAAATGTTTTTAGGGAAAAAGTGTTCTTAAGTATAAAACATGATTTATTCTTATTGCATGCCTCTAAAATCTATTAGATTAATGTTCCAAAAAATTATAAACCTATGTAAAAAAAAAATATTTAGTATTATTAATTCTATTTGCTACAACATCTATGTGATGACTACCATATTAAAAAAATTAATAATGTATTTTTATTGGACATAACTCAATCTTGTGTACAACATAAAATTTCAGAGAAACTAATTATTTCATGCAATGTATTCTATTGGAAATAGAATCACTTAAGAAGTAAAATTAATATATAATTATTAAATATTAATAAATATGAAAATGAATTATTCTATCATCACTAGTGATGTTACGATTTTGATAAAAACTAGACATGATATTTTCTTGAGCGGCTATAAAATTACAATGTGAATAAAACAAAGTATATCTTCAAGAAAAAACAGATAATAATAGAAATTTTATTTGAAATAGAGAATTACTAGTTTGTGATTTCTATTCATATATTGAGGGTCTAGATGTTGAAGAAAAATTTTCTCCTGCAGCTTTACTAAAGGACATTAGGATCTTCATATTCCGTGAAACTTAAATAGGGTAAAATGTTAATAATATAGATTTAAAAATGGATTTTTTAAATGTTTTTATTGAAGAATACATTTATATTGAATAGAAAATTTTATTTATCAATGAAATTGATGAGAAAAGGTTTATAGATTGATGAAGGATCTATATGGTCTACTGGAGGAACCATGATCATGGTGTTCTCAATTTGATGATTTTATGAATAAGTATATATATAAAAGGGGAGGTTCCAACCATAATATCTATGTGAAGATAACTCAAGGAGATCAATTTATTGTGAATTTTTTTGAATGATATAAAATTTGATGGAAGTAAGCATCGATCAGAGATAATTTTTTTTAATCACATAAAATAATAAGTTGACATTCCTATCATTGGTTAAATCATACAGGGGAATCAAAATAAGGAACAAACTTTAAATTATTAAGAAATGTATGAAAGAGATCTATTGATGAATTTCATACTAAATTTTTTAAACCTAATATCGACTCTAATGACTATTAAGAAAAAACATTCAAAGAATAATGATGAGAAATCTATAGTCCACACCTTATACAGAAGGATAATTAGATAATTTATATATTTGATTGCAAGAAACAAAGTTATCATAATTTTAACATGTTTATCATATGTATTCCAATTTAATCTAAAAGAAGATAAATTTTTATTGGGTAAAAAACCCTGAGGTAGCTTCTATGTTCTATAAATTTTTTCTCATACTTTGAAGTAGGAAATAGATCATGAATTGTCATAATTTGTTTTACTATAACAATGATAGTGGTGTGGTGGATCAAAATGAGACATGTGGTAGTGACTTCATAATTGTAAATAAATTTCTGGTATTTATATGAAATAATAATAATCTCATCTCTTTTTTTATAGATAAAGTAGATTATATATCTTTTAAAATTTCACAAAATCAACTATTGTGGATTAAAAAGAATCATTCTTATATTTTATAAGAGTTTAACTGATATATGATTATATTCTTGGATAATAAGCCATAGTATGAGGTCATGTAAAAGATGGTTTCAAAAATCTCATACAAAACATATCGAGTACATATAACATTCAATAAAATAAAATTTTGAATAAGTCATTATTAAAATTGAGAATGCTTAAACTAGTGATCAAGTGGAAGATATCATTACAATCATATATCATTTATTAAAAAAAATTTAACATATCATTATTAAAATAGATAATGTTGGAACTAATGATAATGTGCAAGATATCATGACTAAGATGGTTGTTGCACTAATTTTAGATAAAAATTTGTTTATTCTTCATGTACATCCACATACCATTTCATGTTATGGATTATATTTAACACAACCCCGTGTTTTAAAAAGTTTCTATCTATCTGTAAAAGTGGTGAAGAATTCAAGGAAATATATGACCCATGGTTGTTTGGTGTTAATGAAAAAAATATGGTTTAAATGAGTTTATTACCTAAGGGTAATAGTAGTAAAATTCAATTTAATTTAGGTATGTAGGAAATGAGGTTTATAGGACATGATGTATCTCATTTCATGAAATTATCTATTGAAATATTGTTTTCTACAACCTGATTTACACACATGGACATAGAGATATGGATTATTTATTTCACTACTAGAATGTTTTGGTTATATGTATATGTGTTATAGGATTTATCATTGGATTCCTAATAAACCCTATGGTTGATATTTATTGAAACAAGGTTATTCATATATGGAATTTTATGGTATTAGTTTTTCTATTCAACCAATACTAGGTTGATTATGGAGTTCAAAATCTATATGAGTGTTAATGCTGTTGAGTGGATATCGGTTTTGGTTTTTGGTAAATAATAGATTTTAATGAAAGAGATCATGTTTCATGATGGATATATTTTGTTTTGTGAATATGAGCACAATTGAAAATTCAAAGTTCCCTTATGAAAATATAACAATGGATTGGGATCCATAATATTATTATGTTTTTCATTATCATGAGTTTCACGACACATGAAATGTTATAAAAAATGGGTAATTTTTAGTGAAAGTATTTTTTAAGAAAAATTATCCTTTTTTGTGAGGGAAATGGTTTTATGGAAGTTAAGTGTTTTCACAAAAGTTAAAGTTAAATGATGAAAAATATATTAACTATACAGGTGAAACCAAACCATAAAAGTTCTTGTACTTTGGTAAGATTCACAATCCTACAAAACGAAGATGAGAGTTTCATGACATTAGGGTGTTTCATTTTATAGGTGATCCCAAATCATAAAAGGTTTTTGAAATCTTAATGTTTAATGAAATATTAGGGCATCACAATTCAGTTTCATGAAGGACCATCTACATCTGTAAAGGTATATCTAATCCACCGTCTTTTTGAAAAATAAAATTAATTAATATCTAAATGCACTGATTCTTTGAAGAGTTCTATGAAGTATAGTTTCATGAATAAGTGTTGTGAGAAATATTTATTATTACCTTAGTTTCACAGTGAATGTAACATGAGTCTTCCCAAACCATGTAATATTCTTGAAACATTCATGTTTCAAAAAAATTCATATTTTCATGAAAAAATGATATTTACCTAAATTGAAATGTCAAAATTTCATGTACTCCTGATTCAAGAAGTGATAGTTTTGTGAATGTTCAGTGTTTCATGAAAGTCGAATTAACATGAAATGTGGGCATTAAACATTATATTTCAACTAAATAGTGAAATCTTGTAGAATACAATCAGGACACAGATTCACAAAGTGAATCATGATAATCCTGGAAAATAATTATATTGGAAAAAATTTTAAGATACCTATAAGTATTTATATTATAAAAGTTTATTCAATAATTAAATTAATGGGAGTAAAGAAGAGGTAGATTGACTTAGGTGAAGAGTGACCTAACCCAAAACATTGTAATGGATGTGCACATGTAATGTAGTGACTTCAGTTAAAACTCTGTATCCCCCAAACTGGTGAATCTTATTGTATTTTGGTATGAATGAAATAATTTTGGGGTACACTATATGAACTTTAACATAGAAGGGAACCACATAAAATATTTGTTCTGTGTTTCTATTTCTATATATCGGTGTTGGGTGACTACATGATTCCTTAAAAAATATTCAATGAACTTATTCTAATGTGAGAAAATGATAAATTTAATTCAAAGAAATATTTACATCATGATTCAACCCACCCATCACAATGGGTCAAGGGTTCTAAAAATTAATCTTGAAAACTCAACCAGTTACCTCTATGAAATTTTAAATAACCATTATGAAATCAACCATATGTATAAAAGACACAAATTGTAATTTAAAATTTACATTATGTGTCTCTTTTTACTCCTATATTATTCTAAATTTTGGATGATGGATAACCTTTATAAAATCTATAATAACTATTATTAAATAAAATTACTTTTCAAAATAATCAATGTAACTACTATGAATACTATTATGAATTCACAATATTTACTCTTATAATAGATAATTGAATACATTAAATAGATATATTTAATATCCTATTAATTTTTTATAACCACTAAAAATCATTCAATGGTTTTATAATTTTATATATTTCAGAAATGAGTTCTTAATATGCATTCAAATAGTGGTTTTTGACCACATAAACCATTTCCTTTTTTAGTTTAAAAACATCAACTCCAATAATCAGGAACAATAGTACATCATTGTAAACACATTTTTTGAGAGTCCAAAACAACTAAAAAATGTTCTTAATCACTTTCTACTTATTCCTAATAATTTTTTATAATAAATAAAACCCAATTGTATAATCACAATGGGTATGTTAATATCCATATTTGGTTTTATTTTTAACATTATAAAGTCTCTCACATAAACCTAAAAACCCAAATTATCACCATAACACTTATCTTGTAATTACACTAATTTCTAATATATGTTTTGATATAATTTTATCCCTTGGTGATAAGAAATGTTTTTCAATGTGACATAAATGCAGTCCTCCTAAATTAAAACTCTCATAACTCTACATTTTTTTTCAACAAAATGATATTTTTGTTAGAGATATAAATATAAAATAGATTTATAAAGTTCTCTCCCTTTAGAAATAAAAATAAATGGAATGTTTCCTCTGCCTAATGTCCCTTATTTGGGAGGGAAGGGTTGAAAATTATAGTTCTATATTATAGTCTCAAATCAATCCCTTTGAATTAAATTATTGAAGATATAAACCAATTGATATCGAGTAGGAATAAATTCTAGCCTTATTCTCCCATTGGAAACCATCTCATTTATGGAATGAAATTTAATGTTAAGGTTATTATACTGTGAGTGTTGCAATAGTTTTTTTGAAATATAAATTTCACATTTAATCTCAAATGAAACTCTAAGTGGTGAATTAATATTCACCCTATGGTCTTCTTACAATTCATTCAACTAGATCATATAGGTTCATGTACGTGAAACAATATACACTTTGCCTCTATGGCACTCAATATATGTAAAATTATCATTTTTCTAATGTACACTCATACATATTCCTCCTAGGAAAAATTTCATACGTAATATATTTTTTCTATCAAAATAATCATATGCACAATATTTCTAGTAAATCCTAACATTTTATGGTTCTCACTATTAGGTACATAAGGAAAAAATTAATGGTTCATTTTAAGTACATGTAAAATAAATTGGAAGCAAATAAATGAGATTATTTAGGAACACATTGATTTCATTCAAACAATGTCACTATATTAGAAATTTAGTTTTTTTGATGAAATGATTTAATTTTATCTTTCAATATTCCATTTCAACACCTTCATATTCAAACTATTTTTCTTCAACAACCCTTCCTAACACCATATCAACCTGTATTGGTGTGGGTTTATATATATATATTCTATAATTTCAGTCTTCTTCAAAAATTATTATGAAAAAATTTCACAGGAATGAAAAATGATATCCACATTACTAACTTCTTTCAGTCCCTAAAAGTCACTCATTTTTTCCAATGTTGATATCCCAAACTGATTATTCAATTCCCTAGAAATTTATTTAAAATATCCCTCTACAAAAATGAAAAAGTAATATTATCATAATATTTCCTTGACATATAAGTTGTTTTCTAATTTTCAATTAGTGGAAATAATTTATATTAAGCATCTATATATCATATAATTCCAAGATCTATGGGGAAAATTTAGTGAATATAAAACCTTCATTAGCATAAAAAACATATATATTTTAATATTAAGAAAAAACCTTCATTCTTCTCAATATAAAAGTCCCCATCACAATATTTATTCATGAAAAAATTATACACATCCATTTTATAAAATCAATACTACCAATGAGATATAATATATATGAACATCATTATAGTTTTAGATAATAAAATAGGATAAATACTCTCATCATTGTCTACTCCTTCAACAATTTAGTATCCCTAAAAGAAAAATTTTAACCTTCTATTTGAAACAATGTATTATCGTTTTCTTATTTATAAATACCCACCTGGTCCAAGTCACATTTTACTATTTTATCCATGGAACAAGATATCATGTGGAATTTTTATCATTCGTATAAAATTCATTGTTAATAGTATATACCCATTCTATATGTTTTAAAACCTGATAAAATGAATGTCCCTCAATTTTAGAAATTTGATCTAATATTTATCAAACAAAATTTTCCTTCTTTGAAAAACTAATTCATTACATTTACCAATAATATTTTATTATTCAACATTATTTTTAAACATATGTTATTCAAATTTCTCAGTACCACATGTTCTTAATCACTATTCTCATATGTGTCAACATAATTACCTTGAGGATCATTTCCATCTTGTTCCACACAATTTTACTCTAAAACCATCTCACTTTCTTTGTAAGAGTTCTAAAAATATGATTAAATTAAAACATTAACATAGATATATTCTTCATAACCTTTCCATTATAATATTGAAAAATAATATGAATCCTTTTATTTTAGTAAATGTAGCATCTTCTATTAGTTTTATATTCCATAAATTTATGTTCCTTAGCATTATCATTAAATATTTGATTATTTAGGTTAATAATACTCATCAATCATAAACTACCAAAAACCCTAATGTAATACACATTTACATTGTACGTAAACAAATCTCCTCAAAGTCCATATTTTAATTTAGTCTATGAAAACAACTCTTTTGAATATGTACCTTAATGCATAGAACATATATTTAGAAAAACATTGACTAGTTCAATATAGAAAATATGGTTCATCCAATTTCAACCTTACATCGACTCATTTTTTCAACAATATAATTTTGTGATATGATTAATGAGTAATATATTTATATTTTATCACATATATATAAATATATGATTACTTTAAATGTCCTGTAAACTCACTTTCATTATATATTCTCAGTTTTTAGTTAAGAATCCTATATTCTATCTCATATTTAATTGTGATAATTTTTACTGTCTCAACTACCTCAAAAATATTCTTGGTAAGATTCACATTACTCATTAATTGTTGTTTAATTAATATATTTTCTGTAATATAAATTAACCATTGTTGATTGATTGTTCATGGGTCAAAATATGTATATGTGAATCAATTAGAGCGGAATAGTAGATTATATTTCAACATAATTATGTATTCTATGTTTCATAATACACATTTTATAGAATTACCAAAAATATATATATCTTGTTAATTTGGGTAGATATCTAACACTATTTTCTTAAAAAATTACTCTCAATTCCTTCTGATCATAATGGAAAAGACTCATATACCATATATTGTTTTATTTTCCTACATTAATAAAATAATAATTACATAGATCATAATTTTTTAAAAATATTTTACTTAATCATTCACTGTTAGTGTTGATCCTTCTATATATTATTCAACTGATAAGAAATGTGTTTTCCATGAAAATTATTTTATTTCCTTTGACATAAATATTTCACAAACACAATATTTAAAGAGTATTACCCTCAACAAATATGGTGCCCCTTAGCTTTAATTTTTAGTTCAAATCTAACCTATTTAATTTAATTTTTATATTTGATGAATTTTTTTTCCAAAATTATAATTAAATTTCAATCATTTTATTATATATTCAGAAATATATTAGTATAACTAATCATTATTAGTGACATTACATAGTCAATAATTCATTTAGTGACCCTCTTGATATCATTAAGAGACACTTCAATAATAATTCACTCTTCTATATTCATAAATCTATTAGTGTTGTTACCTTATATATATTATTTATATATATTTACAGCATGGTTGTAAATTAATTTTCCCAAGGAAAATTCAAGTTATAAGTTCCATATATTCCCCACAAACTATCAAATATGTTTTGGTTGTGTGATGATAAAAATTTTATTCATCACTTTAATCTTCTCATACATACACATTATATTTTCAACATATATCACCTTCCATTACATACTTACTTAATTTAATTTTAATGAAATATTATACTATAAAATATATCCATCATTACCAATTTCTCCACAACAATGATTGTAGCTTGTATCGTTTTTCAATTTATATAGGCAACCATTCCTTCTCAAGACCATTAATACAACATTTTACATATGTTTATATTTTTTAGATTTTGTATCAATATTATATTTCCTATAAATTATATGTGATCATGCACTATTTGATGAAACAAATTTAACACTCTTATTTTCCATAGGTGTATGTTTTTCTTGAGTTCGTGTAAAGCATTTCATATTATAATTTGGTTTTAGAGTGTTTATATCCATAACATTATCATAATAATATCTCATGTTTAAGTTTTTTTAAATATTATACCATGATATTTTCTTGTTCAAATCATATTCCTTTTCCTAAACATTATTCTCTACCTCACTAAGTATTTTATCTTGTTTAGAAAAAATTACATTAGGAAGATTAATATATTCCATAGAATCATTTTTATTGTTATAAAATTCATCTTTAAATTCATTTTAAACATCAAAACCTCTTTCATAATTGATTTTATTTTCATTTTGTGTTGTGTGTTCCTCTCAATACACATGTCAATATAAAACCACTAGCATCTATTCCATATATAATTGTTCTCCTTATCCCTTCTTGATTTAATGTTTTTATTGTTATTCAAAATGAGAAATAAAATTACTAAATTTACAATATAATATTTATAAAACTAACTACTTGAGTAATTGTAGTCATACAAATATATTTTAAATAAGATTCCCATTTTTATACTATGATACATTTATTTATTCTCACCACATTTAATGGAATCATTATAAAGCATTCAACATTTCACACTATAATCCTTTCATTATCGTATTCACTTTTATAATTCAAAACATTATATCATAGATAATTATCTACAAAGTGTCCAATTTAACCACACAAAGAGAATTTATATGGATGTATACTTTTATAATTACACATGCCTATTTTTATGTCTTTATATATGAGGTTCATTGTCCTCTTCTATTATTCATCATTTCACTAATCTTATTATGAATCATAGGAGGATTTTAAATCCACCTCCTAGATAATAACTATGTTAAGTAATTTGAATTATATTTCTTTATTTGTGTTTTTCATAAACATATACACATTCCTTATATAATAGTTTAGAGAAAATTGGTGTAACTAATTATGAGATAAGACATTCATTTATTTTAATGTTGATATATTTGAGTCAATAATTTAAATAAAATTCCCCATTTATTTCTATAATATTGTTAAATATATCAATGTCTGAATAAATCCACTTATGTGTCATAACATCTATAAAGACTCCAATCTCAGTAGCCTATAACTAGTTCCTTATACAATTACATTGGTGTTATGAAAAATAATTCTAATCCCAAAGGGATGAATGTTTTAGTATTCTTTGAAAACCAATTATATACATAAGTTTTACATTACAACATGAAAGGAAAAACAACATAGAAACTCCATAGGAAGCACCCAAAAACTCTTACATTGTCCTTGGAAGTCATTCATAATATACATCTCACATAATGGGGAAAAATAAAACATAAGAAATGGGTGTTCTCAAATGATCTATAAGGGTATGAAATAAAGAAAAAGAAAATATACACATATACTATATGACATGATGAATAACTGAAATAAATTCTATTAAAAAATAATATTTATTATATTATGGAAGGAATAAAAGCTGAATAAATAATGTCTATAAATAGTCAAATGAAAATGAAACTAAACAATAGATATTATAATAATATAATATTCACCTGGATTATCAATTAATAATATCATAATTATGGAATATATAATGTTGGATATCTAAAATGTATCATTGAGGACTTGACCAATACATCTAAAAATAAACGATTAATGCCTTGGCCAAATACACATCTAAAAAATGGGTAAGGCCACAACTAATTCCATATATGTTTCATATAATGGGTCTTACCGATGCATCGAAAGGATATAGTGAGCCCCACACATCACATAATAATTACAATGCATTGTGAAAATGAATTTTTTGAATCATATACAAAATATACATATGAAATGTAAATAAAAATCCCCAATCAGTAAACATAATAACTAACCATTATAAGTAATATGATGAATGGTATCAACATAACACATCCAAAGTAAAAAAGATCACAAAACATTTGATAAAATAACTTATATTATATCATAAAATATAAATCCCAATTAGTGATAATATTCAACATAGGGTGTTAACATAGATGAAAATACATTAATAAAATCATCAAGGAATTAATGAAAATAATACCATTTTTACTTTGGAAAGAAGAGTTATTTTCTGAGAGAATTCTCATTTTTAATAACCTTAGATTCAAAAAATTAATATCCATGAAAAGTATGAAAATTATATTATGTTTGAGGCATAAATTATTTTCAACTTTAGTGAAAATATGAAAAAAGTTTTTTTTAAGAAATCGTAAAAATGGGCTTCTTTAGTGCGGTTTGATGGGAAATATAAAAGTTTCTTTAATGATAAAACATGAATAATTGTTCAAATAAAACAAAAAATAGATAATATAGTTTTTTATGATAAATATAGTTATTTTATTAAAATTAGGCTATCTTAAAAAATATTTTGGACTGTTAATTAAAATCACTACGAATTCAAGAAGTTCCCTTTTATCAGACTTGCATATCGGGAAGAATTGAGAAAGGAAATTTTTGAAACATATATTTCCCCAAAAAATAAATATTAAATGATCTAGATACATTATTTAGGAAAAAAATAAAAATAATTAAGAATAAGTGCATAAAAATGATGAATAATTACATTATTTTAAAGAGAGAGAATGTGTAACCTGAATGAAAAATAGTGGTTTGGAAAGAATCCCCTACCTAATTTCTAAAACCATTATGAACATGTACATAATTTACTATATAGTGAAATTAGAATCATTAATAACTTAATTTAGAATCATTAATAACTTAATTTAGAACTATTCAAAATTTATTTGAATTACTATAATTTTTTCAATATAATTTTTAGTCTTTTGATGAGTTATAAGATTCAATTTTGTCATTCGTAAGTGTTCGTTTATTTAGTTTTCATGATCAATTAACTTGTATACATGTACGAAGGATCTTGTGAAATGGGAATAATCTTCCATAATTGAAATAATATTTTATTAATTAACATTTATAATATTTTTTATTCCATTATATAAATATGTTATAACTTCATTTATAAGATACCGAAATGTTATTTATACATTCATATTTGATGTTACAATTCTATTGGTCATATTAATATTCCTAAAGGTTACATTACTATTCCAATGGTCATATTTAATAGTGTATCATTGTTTTATATTTAGTGTTGTGAGAAGTATAAAATATTGAAGATTCTAAATTTCAAGAGATATGCCATAAAATACCGGGGTGTTACATTCTCCCCACCATACTAAAATTCCAAGCTTTAAATTTCTAGAATTTCACCTCATAAAATGTGTAGGATAATTTTTTGACATAAATTCATTCGGTTCCCACATTTAATCTTCAATTTTTTGAATCTTCCAATGTACCTTTACTTTCTGAGTCATTAGATCCATCAACACCTTCTCTATAGTGTCCAGAATCATGAAAGTATCTTCAATGTAGGATAAATCAAGTTCCAATTATATTTCTTCAAATGTGGGAAAATTTGTTGGTTTTGGAATGTACTTCCTTAAAAAAGAGATGTAAAACACATTATTTACTTTGGAAAGGCATGGTGTAATTACCAAATGATAACCCATAACTCCAATTTTCTCTCAGATTTCAAAAGGTCAAATTTACCTAGGGCTCTATTTCCCTTCCATTTCAAATATTGTAACACCTTTACATGGAGATAACTTCAAGAACACACGATCTCCCACATGAAAAATATGTCCACTTTTTATCTACATAGCTATTTTGAATACATTATACTGCTTTGATATGTGTTTTAGTAGTCTTTACATTTTCTATTGTTTCCTCCACAAGATCCGGGCCCACGAGCTTCCTTTCACCAGCTTCATCCCAAAAAGTTAGAGTATGAAAATAATTTTCATTCAATTCTTCATATGGTTCCATTTGAATACTTTAATGAAAACAATTTATGTTGGAAACCTTTATAAAAGGTAAATAATAATCCCACAAGATTGGAATGTCAAGTGAGAATGATCATAAAATGTCTCTTAAATTTTGGATCGTACATTCCGACTTCCAATCAGTTTGAGAGTGATAAGCATTACCCCAAAGAATCTCAGTATCCAATGATTTATAAAGACTTTTCAGGAATTTTGATTTAAATCATAGATCATGATCAGACGCAATTGAAATATTTGCTCCATGAACTCTTTCAAATTCATTATTATAGAGTCGTGCAATGTGATCCTGTAGAAAATACTTCTTTATAGAAAGGAAAAGTGCATATTTGGTACTTTGATCAACAATTACCCATATTAGATCATTATTTTATAGATTTTTCGGTAATTAAGGGAAAAATCCATATTAATATCATATCATTTCCATGTAGGAATATATAGAGGTTGCATGAATCCTCTAGAATTTTTTCTTTCAGCCTTCACCTATTAACAGACTAAAAATCTTATTACATAGTCATTAATTTCCTATGTTATATTATCCCACTAAAAATATTCCTTAGTATATCTACACATATTAGAGATACCATGGTGTGTAGAGAAATTTTATCTATGGGAATCATCCATAAATTACCTTTTTAGATGAGGTATAAGGGTAATACAAATACTCTTCGCAAATTTTAGTATTCAATCCCTATAAATGAAATATTCCAAATTCCCAACATTCATAGGTTTAATATTCCTTTGAAAATTAACATCTTTAGAATAATAAATTTTAATCCTTTATAATAAGGATGGTGGGGAATCTAAATGCAAAATTAGTGATGTTTTAACTTTCATGTTAATTCTAATAGCCATCTTCATTAGATCCAATGACACATTATCCCTATCAATAATTAATTAGTCTATAACTCCATGATTATTCATACTCAATGAATTTTCAACCTTATTTTCTTTCCGTAGGTGATATTGTATTGAAAATTTATAATCATTGAGTAGCTCAATCCATGATATTTGCCTCGAGTTCAGTCCATTCTATGGGAATATATTTTTTAAACTCTTAGGATCTTTATATATCTAACATATTTCCCAATATAGGTAATTTATACATATATTTATTGAAAAAATTATAGCTACTAACTCAATATCATGAGTTGGATCATTCTGTTAATGAGTCCTTAACTAAATTGATTCATAAGTAATAACTCTATCGTTCTCTATAAATAAACATCCAAGTCCTTCCTTTGATGCATCACTATAAATCACAAATCCACCATTTCCCAATGGTAGAATCAATTCCATAACATTCAATAATATATTATAAAATTTTTCAAAGAAATTTTCACATTACTTTTTCAAAATAAACTTAACCTCTTTACGAGAAAGCTTGGTTAATGTGTTAGCTAACCAGGAAAACTTCTGAGAAAAATACAGATAGTAACCTTCAAAACCACTGAAACTACATACCTCATGTATGTTTATTGGCATATTCCATTCATGAACTTCTTTTTTCATCACAAGATCAATTGATATTCCATCCTTTTAGAAAATATGTCCAAGAAAATAAATGGTTTTATGCCAAAATTCCCACATGCTAAACATCCGATAAAACAATTTTTTTCTAAGTGTCTCTCGAGAAATCTACTTTTGGTTTTCATATTCCTCAAAGATTTTAGAATATATAAATATACCATCGATAAATACCACTTTTTTTAAATATATTACTTAAAAACTATGTTCGTTGGATCTGTAAAAATAGATTTTTCATTAGCCATTTCAAATGGAATTACATTAAACTAATAATGTCCATACCTATTTTGGAATGATGTCTTGCGGATTTCTTCCTTCCTCACAAGAAATTAATGATATTCAGATCTAAGGTAAATCTTCAAAAAATATTTATCTCCATGAAGTTGATCAAATAAGTCATCAATTTAAGGTATATGAAACTTCTTCATTATTGTAATAACATAGATTTCTCTATAGTCAATGTAAAACCGCATGGATCCATATTTCTTATTACGAATGATAATAGGGGCACCCCATGGAGAAACACTATGGAAAATAAATCACTTATTGCTCAACTCCCCTAGTATTTTCTCATGCTCCAAAAATTCCACAATGTCAATTCCATAAGGATTCTTTGATAGTGGAATTTCATCATAGATTAAATCAATAGAAAACTCAACTTCTTATTCTAGAGGAATTCTAGGTAAATCCTTGAGAAACACATTCATTTATTATTGTATAATATTTAATTCCTAAATTTTAATATGAACTTCCTCGTTTATATATGATATCTTTTCTTCTTCCCCAAGAATGTAATTTACAAGAGCTTCTGGAGGTGGATCCAAATACGACTCAGATGATGACGTCTCCCCTCAAAAGATGATAAATTACATACCTTCATCACGAATCAAAATTTCTTTCTAATTAAAATTAATTTTTTAATTATATTTAAAAATCATGTCCATACCCAGGGTTATATAAATATCAACCATACACATGATGATAAAATAATAAATTAGAAAATTTTTCATTTTTTATAAAAAAATTCTTTACAAAACTTTGTTGCAATAAGGTTTCCATTATGAGTATTTAATAAAAATTCCATTTTTAATTTAACTTTTATGCATATAATTTTTATTGAATACTGGGAAGATATAAAGGAATAAAATTATCCCAAATCAAATACATATTAATCTAAATTTTAGTAGTTGATTAAAGTACGTCCCAAAAAATCATTAGAAACTCTAAACTCAGTTGTTGTGACCGCATAAGCTTGTCCTTGATCACGTGTCCTTTTCTGAGTCATGTTCCCTTAACTCTTCATATAATAATTTTCATAGTGTCTCATCTCTCTACATTGGTAGAATTGTATATTGAAAACTTCTTTCATTCTCCTTCAATCATGAGCTTGATGGCCTTTATAATAGGATGTGTAGAAAACTAATTTTTCTTTTAAGCATACAAAATGGTGTTTCCTTCTACAAGTATGACACATTATAAAATTTTATTTTTTATTATTTCCTTTATCCATTATTTTTTCAACCACCCTATTCTTCTCCCATTTCCCCTAAAATTCATAATATATAGAGAATTATTTATCTATCTTTAAAGTACATGGGACTATATCTTTGTATGATGAGAATGTTTGGGAGAGAAGTTTGCTTCAGATGAATGGTTTTAACCCATAAACGAATCAATCAATATTGATCACTGAATTATCTATATAATCAATGTCATTCCATGTTATACTTATTAATTTGGATTAATATCTGGAAACATTTTTATCCTATTTTTGTCTCCGTGTGAAGAATTTTATCTCCATATCCTCTCACTCTTCATGACGAAAATATTTTTCTATGAAAATTTACATAAAATACTTCCATTACACATATGAAATTTTTTCTTCCTCCTTTGAGTTTTGAATTAATGAACACGGTTGATCTTATTTTCCTGATAGATGATAAACTACCATGATAATCTTCTCCCTTTTGTTACTTCTCAGAGAGATAAATATATTATCTAAAGAACTTATCTGGTGATCCGTTAAAAATGAGTATGTAGTCCCATTGAATGATGGGGTTGTTTTCTCATGAATCTGTCTAACATTTTTCCTGTATGTTGTGGATCAAGATGCCCCATACGGGTAAGGTTATTTTTTATACCTTGAGTCAACTATCCTGGTATGATTATAAGTTTCTTAGCAGTAGTTGTAGCTTCTACTCCAACATCATTATCTTTCATAGGATGGAAATCCCAACATAAAATAGGTGCATTGATATAGTCTATATTCCTTCCACTAGGTTCCATTTATAAATAATGTCATACACTAAATTCTATTATTAATCATAATACATAATTTTATAATTATAAAAAAACAGAACATAAATTGGAAAATTTATACATATCTAATATCATAATCATTTTCAAGATTTCATTGGGGGACATAATAAAATTAAAATTAATTCATAATGGTTGTTAAATAAAATTTTGAAATATCCTAAGAATATCCCTTTGGAGTGTCAAACTTGATGCGCAGTAAGGTCCATTTTCAAGTACTAAGTTACGCCATGTTAGGCCTGACACTCCTTGTGGGAGTTTTCATCCCTATGTACATATATTCGATAACCACATCCATATGTAGTATCTATACATATATGTATTTATAAGAATACACACAAAATATCTACCATACCAAAATTATAGGATGTTCTTATATTCTTATCATCAAAGTCTATATTTGAGTTATTTTCTCTAATCTATTATTTATAAATCTAGTTTCTATGGTTTCTATAGAAATCTATATCATAAACAATGTAAATAACCTGAGCATAGTGACTTGGAGCTTGCACCTTACTTAATTACATTGGTATTAAGAATAAGCATTCACATCCCAATGGATTGAAAAGTTTAATAGCATTAGAAAAATAGATACATAAATAATATACATATTACAACCTGAAAGGAAAAAAATATAAAATATATTACAAACAAACATAAACTCCGATATTATCGCTACAAGTAATTAAAACTATACATCTTCACATCATGTGGAAAAATAAAACATAATAATGGGGTCATCTTAGATGGTTAACAAGGGAAATCAATACATTAGAAGCTAGTTTAGGCATAATAAATGTGGAAAGGTGAATAACTAAAAACACATTCTGTTAAAACATAATATTGTGCATATTTTGGAAGGAATAAAAGCATAATAAATAATGTACTATAAATATTCATTTGAGAACTACAAAGAAACCGTGGATATTATTCTTCTATAATAATCATCGGGAATATCAATTACTAATATAAGAATGATGGAATGCATAATTCTTAACATCTAAAACATAACTTTGAGTCCTTTTACATGAAATTAGAAAATAAATGGGTAATGCCTCAGTGAAATCCAAATCTAAAAATAAAGGGGAAGGCCTTATCCAAGTCCATATCGAGTTTGTTTCACAAGAATTACTGATAACTTGAGGGTATATAATGGTCCCCACCCATAACATACTAATTACAATGCATTACACATATGAATGTTCTGAAACATAATCAATATATACTTATAAAATGTAAATTACTTTCCCTAATCAGTAAACATAATCACTGACCTTTTTGAGTAATATGGTGAATGGTATCAAGATAGAATATCCACAGTCAAACTAATCATAAACCATTTGATAAAATATGTTAGAAGATTATATATATGATAAATCTAAATTACACAAGAAATTATATAGAGGTTTTATAAATAGATTAATTTTTTTACTAAAATGATCGTGGAATTATTGAATGATGTACCCTTTTACTTTAGAATGAAGAGTTATTTTGGAGAATAATATGCATTTGTCAGAAAATTAGGCTATAAAAAGGTATTTCCCAAAAAACGAGAACAATGAAATCATTTTATATCCATAAATGATTTCTAATTGAAGAAAAAACATCTAAAAGTGTTTTTAAGAATCTTTTGAAATGGGCCTCTTTAGTGCGGTTTGAGGAAAATATAAAATAGTCATTAATGCTAAAAAAGTGTTAATTGTTTACATAAAAACAGAAAAAAGATAAGAGAGTTTTTCATGATAAAAAGTGTTATTTTATAAAAATATTGGTTTCATAAAATAGATTACGGAGTTAACTTTAATATGGGTCTAAAATCGGGATGCTCCCTTTAATCATGCTTGTTTATCAGGAAGAATTGGGAAGGGAACCTTGTAAAACATATACATCCCCATCAAATAAAGATGACATAATATGAATACATGATTTGGAAACATATACATAGAATTTAGTGGAATTATATAAAATTAATGAAGAATTGTAATGTGGTAAATAGATAGAAAGTGTAACCCGAATGAAAAATGGAGGTTCGCGGTGAATCCCCCCCTTATGCTTGAAAGAATTATACACATGTACATAATGTCATGGATAATAAGATTAGATTCATTAATTATTGAATTAAGAATATATTCAATTTTTTTTTATCATAATTTTATTAAGTCATTTTATGGTCTTTTTTATGAGTTATAAGATTCAATTTTGATGTTTGTAAGTGTCTGTTTACTTGGTCTTCATGATAAGTTCAATTTTATACATGTATGAATATCATGTGAAATGGGAATAGTTATTCAGAATGGAAATTATATGTTATTAATGAATATATAGAATATTAAATGGTATTATTTATAAATTTTTTCATAATATGGGTATGATTTATTAGATTCAATAGTAATGAAAACCGTTTAGATTATTTTAGCGTTTTTTCGATCATCACGTTCAAATTTTGGTTTATTAATTAACATTATGTAAATATTCTAGTTATAGATCACTAAATAATTTTTAAATATTCATACATATGTATATAATATATTAACAACAAAAATGTTTTTCTATCCAGCCTTGAAGGAGGTTTTAGAAAACGATAGAATCATCATCCATGAATGTGGTGAATCGACACCTCATTGATGACATCTTCATTTTAAATAAAGGGGGATGAGAAAAGAATTGATGATGGATATCTCATTATCATTATTAAAATTAATTATATATATGATAAAATATTAATCATTAATGTTTGAACGTAGAAGGTATGTAATGTATAAGAAAAGAAAAAAATTGAAATAAAATTAAAAGAATGAAAGAAGATTTTACCACATGAATTCCCCTCCTTGAGAGCATCCTTAAAAAACATTAAAATTATATTTTCCTGAGAACTAGATCAACAGAACATGGGGGAGTGGTTTGGGAGATTTATTAGGTATAAATTTTTTAATATTCAAGTCTTTCTAGGTTTGAGTAGAATAGGTGGTGAGGGGTGGTATTTATAGTGGAGGAGATGAGTGTTTTTTTGATTATTTTATCCATTAGTTAGTTTTTTTAGAATAAGACGATCAATAGTTTGATCTATATCACTGAATATAATAAAATAATAAAGTATAGTTAAAGATTATAGGATTACATCATCAATAAATTATTTTTTACTCAATAATTCTGGTATTTGTTAAATAATGTAAATTGTCGTATTTCACTATTAACCAAAAAGTAATATATTTTAGAAAAACCATAAAAATTACCCTAATGATTTTTTTGATGTTTATAATTAAAGAATAAACTCCCGTTTATGAAAATAACTTTATAAATATGAGAAATTTAATTTCCAAATAAAATATTCATTTACTAGAAAAATACAGATTTTAATATTATAACTATTTTTATGATACTTTGAAAAATTCATTAAGGTCCAACAAAATTATCTTATAATTATAAGAAAAAAATATTAATTTATGAATATATTTTTTGAAAACTATTTCTTTTAAATCATTATATTAATTACAATTTTTAAAATAAAAATTTATCTTTCACAAAAATACCAACACCTAATTTATCATTTTTAAAATATTTATTTACTTATTACATGATATAAATATACCATATTTTCATTTATAATATACATAAATATTACATATACTTTAATATGTGAATTTAATATTATTTTGGTCATATTACTATTCTTAATGGTCATGTTACTTTTCTAACAGTCATATATAATAGTGTATTGCGACATTAAACTTAGTGTCGTGTGAATCATAAACTATCGAAGATGCTATATTTTAAAATATACTTGACAAAAAATCATGGGGTTTTACAATATTTATTTTAAAATTTTGGATTTAATAATCAATTATCTTACCATCTACCATTTTAAATTAATCAATCAAAGGTCTCTAAATCAATAGATTAGATTTTGGAATTTTGAAATTTAAATCATATATATTCTCAAGCTTACCCAAAACCACATTGGATATTTTTAGTCCAAATCCTATTATATAAAAGTTATCATTACTTAATAAAATATTGGTTTTTCATGGTATTCCATCAAATTCCATATTTCTATTTTTTAAAAATTTCATGATAGAAACTCCCTCATAGGCTTAAATACACTATAACAGCATCACTAAAGTAGAGGATGTGAAACAAAAGAGAGAGGGTCATCCTATTTCTTTATAAATTTATGTTTATTCCATAGAATATTGGAACATACTTACATTTGATAGAAATCATATTTTAAAATTTTCCCCATCAACCATGTATGATCTCAAATGTAATTTTCACTAATGATGCATACAATGAAAATTTAGTTGATATTACACTAAGAAAGGTGAGAAGAATCAATTGTATTGTTTTTAAAATGTATCATTTAGAAATAACCCTTAGTAAATTTTAAATTTATTCATATAGTATTCTATTAATTCTTCCTCACCATACAATAACTATAATTTAAAATGAAAATAACATGATATTTTTTATAAGGTTTCATCTAATTATCATTACCAACACAATATTTTGTTTAGTTTGTATCCATGATAATGATTTTCCACTATTTAATTTCTATGTATTTGAATGTTTGTGATGATATAATTCATATAATGACATAAAAAATCACTAATAATGAATCATACACTTCTCATTGTTATACTAGAAGGTATCATGAACTTTCAATGCACTATCTCCTAATAAAAACATCTGTGATGATTATACTAGAAACAACTATCTACAAAAAGTTATTCTTCATTATAGTATATAAAAAATATTCACTTCCTTTAATGACTCTTATATGGCTGATACTAATATATTTTTCTTCAGGAAAAGACATTTTTTAATAAAAATATCTATTGAGAAACATTCATGTTGTCTTTCTTTCTCTAGATTTCGGAATACCCAATTTATGCTTAAAATAAAGAATGAACATAGTGTTATTTTTCATTCCCAAACAAAAGAGTCAAAATGATTAAAGAAATAATAAATTTCTTTAACACTGATGATTAATAATTCCTTGAATGTGTAGATCTTATATTATAATTATTTGATACAACATTTCTACAATCTTGTAAGTATATACATTAAAAAATTACTACTTTTATTCTTGTTCTTTTTCAATATATATTTCATTCAATGCCATGTTGAAATAATTTCTTAATTTTTAATTTAGAAACACTTCTATAATTTTAAATCATGGAGAACCAAATATTACACAATACTTTATCTGATCAACAATTTCCTGATAAACAATACAACATCACCGTGTATAATGAATTTTAAACATTTCCATTTTAAATTTCAAAAAATATAGCCTTATTTTTATATAATATAATATTTATTAAAAAATGTAAATAAATCATTGAAAAATTAGATTATCATTTTATATTGATCACTAATAATAGAAATGAATCATCCATATTAGTTTTCACAATAAATTTTTTCAAACATGGAAGACCTATGAAAATGAGAATCGTCCATATAAAAAACAAGTGAACCTTATGAAATCTATATAATCATTATTATTGTAAATATTTTTTACCCTTATGAACTTATCTATTTAAACATATGAAATTTTAAATCACCTTTATGAAATCTTCCTTAACATAGAATGCCACTTATTAAATTTTGAATCTCCCTTACATACCTAACTGAATTCTAGGTTTTTTGAAAATTATCGCTAATTGACCACCCATAAACAATCGTTAATGGTCCCTATAGACATAATTTAATTTTCTAATTTTTCATTGAATGTTTCTAAACAAGTTTTATGCATCTCATGTATTTACTATTACAAAACATAACAGATCTTAATTTAAAAGAAATTTAACCATCCTATCAATTCTGAACTACCTGAATGAAATCTTGGGTTGTTTTGGTATTTACTGAATTTCATAATTTATTTCATAAGTAAGGATTAATGGTTTTTATAAACCATAAGAACTAGTATATATTTCTTATTTTAAACTTTAACACAAAATATCCATAATCATTCTCCATCTTCTTGAAACCTTTTTAATCTTGATTTAAAAAATAAAAAACATTCTTAGTCACATTCCAATACTATTTAATCACATTTTAAAATAAATATAAGAAAAAAATATTCCAAAAGTGTATTTCAATTTTAATAGAGAATATTTAGAATAATAAAATTATCTCTTAAAATTGATAAGATATGTACAATGGATATCGAAAAAAATTTATTCCTAAAGATTATATCCAAAATATAGAAAAAAAACGTAATTTTTTTGATGAAATCTTTTATTTAATAATATTACGTGATGAAATATCTTCTATATAATTATTAATGTCGTAGATTATAGAACCATGACATGATCCCCCAATACAATGATTTTTAGTGAAAAATTCCTCTAGTCAATTGATACCTACATCCATATCCAATATTCCCAAACACTTGACACATATATCAATGATTCAAATATATTATTATATATGGAAAATTATAGGTCAAATGGAATTTATTTATTTTTTATTAATTTAATAAAAGTAACTAATAAATTTTCCCTCCTAAAATAACAGTTACTTTTGGTTTTCAAAAAATTTAAAATTTAAATTATAAAGGTAACACACCATTCTGTACGTAATAAGGTAGAATTTTGTTCAATAAGACTCATTGGTAAAGTTGAATCTATGTTATTACACTTTTTGGGAAAATATTTACTCCAAATTTATCTCGTGGATATTAATTGAATTCTTCAGACCATGTCATGTCGTAAAAATGAGTTCAAATAAATTGAATTATATTAAAAAAGTGTAGATTACTCATAATAAGAAAAGTCATATGTATTTGAAATCTCGTACCATTATATCATCTCTATATTAAAAAATTAACATATTTTAAAATTATAAACCATTAAGGAACATTTAATTTGTTGAAGATAAAGTATTGGTTTTCAATAAAATCTGTATGATAAATTTTTGAATGATATGGTTATCATGATATTTATTCAGATTATTGTTGAAGTGATCTAAATAATTCTGAAATGTAATTTGGAAAGTGTACACGTTTAACAATAGAATGTTGAATATAAATATTGACAAAGTATTATAATAAATATTTAGATAAAAAATTATATTTATAATTTAGGAATAACTCTTTTGAGTTATTTTTAGTTGGATTGTTTGAGTTATGGTCATAAAACACTTATGATGTTTTACTATGTGTTTTACTATATATGAAATGACCCAACCATAATTATTACGTATTCAAGTGACAATAAATTGTAATTCACAATCTAACATTCCCAAATATATTTTTGGTTTGTTGTTTTAGAGTGTTAGGTTATAAATCTTACATAACATACCTATATATATACAATGTGGAAACATATAATTAGAATCAAATATTTCCCATTATATAAAAAATTTAAATTGAAACATGTTTTATTTTAATGAAATATATTTATGACTTTTAACATCAATTATTACATTACCTTAACCATCCTTAATCCCTATTAAACCCATTTTAAAAGTTCTGATGTGAAAAAAATATCATAATGTGACCTAAAACAAAATAATGGAACAATTATTCCATGAATTCTTATAAAAATTTACCATTTTAGTAATATTTTTGTTCGAAACAAACCCTTTTTATACCCAATAAATCATATTCTCTTCCCAAAAGTTTTACTAAATCATTTAATTTGAAAAATTAATGGAAAAATAAACACACAATTTTTTATTTTTATATTTTAAAATCACATGAAAACTTTTTCATAGTGATAAGCTTTTCACTATATCATATGGAATAACCACTATAGTAAAATTTGGAGTATCTAACACAACTCAGCAAGAAATTATTTCATGGTAAACTTACCAACATTACCATAGGGTAATAATTAAAACCAATCATATATAATTCATCATATTTAATCGTGGAATAACCAGTGTAGTATATTCCCATTATCCCTTAGAGGATACCTAATTAGTAAACTCTGTACACTATTTAGAATAATTGTATGGTCGAACTCCATAACCAATGAATTATAGGTCTATCATGGAACCAGTAGTGTTTATTTTATAATAGATCCACCCATCATGATAATCACTTTATAAAAACCATAAACTGATACATAAAAGAACATCTTATAAAAAATTTCATAATAGGAATAACCTTTCTATTTTGAAATCACTTATTTAAAAATATACACAATTATTAAAGAAAACAATTTCTTTTTAATGATCCTTGTAAACATGTGAAGGAATCTAAAAATAAAATATTGGTAATGAAGGTGTGGAAATCTACTAATGCGATAAATGTTAAAAAACATACCTTCCAAACTTTTCTTAGAAAATTCAAAACATTCGTAGTTTGTTAAATGAAAAAAAAATTCAATTATTTTTTTTGTAAAAAATTAAACATGTGTATACGTAACATTAAAAAATCATAAAAATATTGTAAATTATTTATTTAAAACATATTTGTTAAATATTTATTGGAACTAAAAGAGTGTTTTAATGGAATATTTAACCGATGATTTCTAAGAGAAACTCCATTACCTTTAATCTGACTTGTCATATATGTTATATTTATTTGTCGATAATAAAAATATGTAAATTTATAATTTCTTGATATAATATTTCAATTTAATTATTCCATTATTATTATTTAACACCATGTTATATACAAATACTCAGTTAATTATGTTCGATTCAGTTATTTTGATGATTTTTTGTTAATAATTAAATAATAACTTTGTTAAGATGAGTACTTTCAAAGTGTTCATTATTGCAGTGACTCTGGTTTTTCCCTATCAGACTTTGGAATATTGCGACAAATAATTTTAGAGATAGGCACGAAGACGGTATTCGATTCTGAGACCTAGTGTTCCCGAAATTAATTTCTAAAAAATATTATATATTATTATACTATACACATGGAGGAAAAATGTTACCATTCAAATTGTAGGTAAGATCATAAATCCAAGGGCACAGTTGCATCGAGAACATGTTGTTTACCCTAGGCAGGGTATAATTTTTCTCACCATGGACTGATAAAACACTATTTTTTTGAATATTTTATTGATAATAAATAACAGATTTTCCTCACATTGTGCTAAATATGTTCATTTATGAAATATTTGGGATTAGATCATTCATTTGAAAATTTGATGAAAATTTCAGTTTTACCATTTTAAAATGCACTGTAGTATTTCACACAAACATATTTTAATATGACTTTATAGAACATAAAATTTTGTAACTATGTTTCTAATTTAATGTTCTACAACTTTTATTCTAGACACTAGAGCTAAAGAGTGAATTTGGATGGAGTAAATGAGCCATTAAGTCAATGGTTGTCTGGACACGCGAGATTGGACATCACTTTAGTGTGTGGGACATATCTTCTACATCATTACATGGAATAAGACCAAATTTTTAGAGGGGATCGAAAAACGAATTTCTCACACATTATCCTTCTATACGGATAGATAATTCACGCCTTTTGATGATCAATAATTCGGTTCAAGAGGGATTAAAATATTAGAAGAATCTTCTTATTCACACTTGAAACCACTTGTAACCAAGCCTCTATCCACTCTATAAACATGTATTTTTAACATTTTTAAGGGTTGGAATGTGAATTAGGATATTAAAGGTAGAGGATAATAGGTTTCACCCAAATTCTACAACCATTTTATGAGGGGTATCTTTTGAAGAAAGGATCCCTTCATCGAAGCCTTCTTCTTTTGTTCGTGTTGAAATGTTTTCATTTTTGTAACCAACTTCTTTGTTCTTATTTTCTTTATTATATTTTTTTCTAGTTTGTTCAAATTTATTTTCTATTAATCTTCCAAATTAGGCTGGAATCAAGATTTGATATGTGATTGGGTTCTACCCTTTTTAAATCTTAGCACATGCAAAACATTTCTAGGATGATTGCAACGCCCATGGAAAAGTAGTTCTTTTTAGTAATCAGCCTACCTCTAAACTTCTTCATTCATTTATTATGAATCAATGATATACTATAATTCACATAATATGATCTATTAATTGAGTTTTTAATTTAAATGAAACTATTAAATTACTTGAACAATTGTCACAAAAACACATGAGGTCCGAAGTTGTGTAACTTCTGAGAGTGCGATGTTAATCAGTAATAAAAGACCGCACAAGATAGGGGAGTTGCACTTTTCTAATGATATTTGTGATTTTTGAGCTTCCATAAATGTAATTCCTCACTATGTATTCTCTTCATTACAAGTTAGAGAGTTGAATCTGACTAGAGTAGTGGTGCAATTGGCGAATAGGGATACAACACGTCCAATGGGAGTCCTTGAGGATGTACTTGTCTGGGTAAGAGAAATGATCTTCCCAGTAGATTTCTATGTGAAAAACATGGAGGACGATTAGGTAAGTTCACATGCTCCCATTATCTTAGGCAGAACCTTCCTCAAAACTACAAAAACTATCATAAATGCCAATGAGGGTACACTTTCCATGGATTTTTGGGATGAAGTTGTGATATGTACTGTTATGGACTCCATGAATTACCCCTTATAAGACCATTCTGCATTTTTTATCTCCCATTTTGAAAAAAAATAAAAAACCCATGGAATTTAATTGTCCTGTACTTAGGGAGATTATGAGCATTGGTTATAGTTTGATGTCTTAGAGTATTTTCACTCCATTTTATAATGTATAAGACACTCTTAGATTTGATTTTGAAATGGAATCATAGTCTGATTTTGATCATTTGAACACTGCTTATAACATGGTTGTTGAGTATGCTGATGGATTTGATGTGTTATTCTCTGATTGTGATGATTTATATTCTGATACTGATGCTCTTTGTGCATATATTTCAGTTCCTTCAATTTGTCCATCCATACATCACCCCCATCATTGTAAATTAATCCATTCTCACCTAATCTCAAATACTCATACTTATTATGTGGAGAGAGATTACCTGTTATAATTTCTAATAATATTACTTTTTAACATGAAGAAAAGCTTTTAAATCATTTAAGGGAGAACATTAAGGCAATTGTGTGGACCTTGGATGAAATATCAAGTAATAGCCCCTAAATTTTCATGCATAGGATTATTTTAGAGGATGGGGAAAAACCGGTTATGCAACCACAACAAAAACTAAATCCAACTCTTTTGGAAGTCATAAAAAAGGAAGTTGAGAAATTTATTGAGGTAGGTATAATCTTTCCCATTTCAGATTATCAGTGGGTAAGTCCTATCCAGGTTATTCCCAAGAAAAGTGGTGTTACTGTTGTCAAAAATGAAAAATATGAGTTAGTTTTGATGAGGGTAAAAAAAAGTTGGTGTGTGTTTATTGACTATAGGAAACTAAATTAGTCCACTCGCAAGGACCATTTCCCCCTCACATTTATTGATTATATTCTTGAGAGACTTGGTGGGAAAACACACTATTATTTCATGGATGGATTTTCTAGATATTTTTAGGTTCCTATTGCTCGGGAGGATCTAGAGAAGACAACATTCACTTGTCCATTTGGTATGTTTTCCTACCGGAGGATTCCATTTGGAATTTTCAATGCCCTAGTTACCTTCCAAAGATGCAGGGTGAGTATTTTTTCTGATTTTATTGATACCTTCATTTAGGTATTTATGGTTGATTTTATAGTGTATGCATCCTCATTTTATGAATGTTAGTTTAATAATGGTGTTGAATCACTGTATTGAGAATAATCTGGTCTTGATCTTTGAAAAGTGTCATTTCATGGCAGGGCATGACATTGTATTAGGGTATGTAGTGTCAAAACATTGGATAGAGGTTGATAGATCTAAGTTAGATATTATATCATCCCTACCCTATCAGTCCTGTGTGCATGATGTTAGATATTTTCTAGGGAGTACAGGATTTTATCGACGCTTCATTAATGATTTTAGTAAGATTTCTTTTTCTATGTCACGATTACTTCAAAAGGATTTTGATATCGTGTTTGATGATTCTTGCAGGACTTCCTTTAATGAGCTAAATAATTTTTTGACCACTCCACCGATCATACATCCCCCACAATTGGACATTCCTTTTGAGCTTATGTGTGACGCATCCAACTTTTCTGTTGGATTTGTCCTAACATAGAGTGTGGAGGGACGTTCACATGTGATTGCCTATGCTTTGGGGGCATTTGAGTTAGCCCAATAAAACTACACAACCATGGAAAAGAAGTTTCTTTCCATAATATTTGCTTTAGATAAATTCGTTTCGTATTTATTGGGCTCTAAAGTAGTTGTTTTTTCTGACCATGTAGCTCTAAGGTACCTTTTGAAGAAGCCAGATGTAAAGCCAAGACTTATCTGATGGATTCTCTTTCTTCAAGAATTTGATATTAAAATAAAATACAAGAATGGTTATGAAAACCTAGTGGCGAACCACATGAGTAGGATTACTCACACACTAGATGTTGACACCTTGAACCTTGTACCACTTCGAGACACTTTCCCCGATGAGGATCTTGATTCCATCTTAGGTACGCATCATTGGTATACTGATTAAGTGAATTACCTTGTTGCATCAAAAATACCTACAAATTTAAAGAAACATCAGGTCCCAAAATTAATATATGAGTCTCAGTATTATGTGTGGGATGATCCCTACTTATGGTGCATGTGTAGTGACCACGTTATTAGTAGGTGTGTTCATGATCATTAGTTTGAGTATGTTCTACAATTCTATCATAACCATGCTTGTGGGGGACACTTCGGACCCCAATGGACATCTAGGAATTTTTTGGACTCTGGATTGTATTGGCCTAGTTTATTACATGATGCTCGAGTTTTCTGTAAGTCATGCTCATGTTTCCAACACACTAGTAATATTTCTAGGGGACACGAGATGACCCAAAAACCCATATTGTTTTGTGATATTTTTAATGTATGAGGCATTGATTTTACGGGTCCTTTTCCTAGTTCCATTATTTTTTTTATATTTTGGTTTCTATTGATTTTTTGAGTAAATGGTTGGAGGCTAAGGTCCCCAGGATTGATGATTCTCATGTTGTAGTGGACTTTGTCAAGACACAGATTATTTGCAGGTTTTGAGTACCAAAGGCCACCATCAGTGACCAAGGGACACACTTCTACAATCAGAATTTGGTTCCCTCCTTAGGAAGTATGGGGTGACACACAAAACATCAACACCATACCACCCCAAAACAAATGGCTTGGCTGAGGTTTGAAATCATGAGTTGAAACAAATTTTGGAGAAAACCATGCAACCAAATAGGAAATATTGGAGAAATAACTTGGTGGATGTGATATGATATTATATGAAAACATAAAAGACACCCATTGGAATATCCCCATTTGGGATTTTTTTGGTAAATCATGTGATCTCCCCATGGAGGATGAGCATCGGGATTATTGGGATATAAAAAAATGCAACCTGGATTGGGCCCAAGATGGAATTCAACGGAAGCTTCAAATTCAAGTGCTTGAGGAGATTTGATTATCTTCATATGAGAACTCAAGGTTCTATAAGGAAAGATACAAAGATTCTCATGAAAAAATTATACAACAATGTGAGTTTCATGTTGGAGAGAAAGTCCTTCTCTACAGTTCAAAACTGGAGTTGATGCCTGGAAAGTTGTGTTCCAGATGGTTAGGTCCTTATGTTGTGAATAATGTTTATCCTTATGGTGCAGTGGAGATCACACAATAAGACACTATAAAAAGATCTATAGTCAATGGGAAACGTTTTAAGAAATACAATGAGGTACTTCATAGAGATGTAGTGGATTTCATCACACTAAATTACCCCATCATCACTTAGGCATATCAAGCTGTTCCTAACCATTTTACTTCATTATTATTTTTTCTTATTTAAAATTATACATTTCATGTGCCTATATCATCTCATGGGTGCACATAGAGGACAATGAAATATTTTAGGAGTAGGGGAGAGAACCTTTTAGTTTAGTAATTTCAATTGCTTTCCAGTTTTTCAATTATTTTTTTAAAAAAAATTGTGTTTTTTAAATTTTGTGTGTTTATTTTTCAACAATTTTGTATGTTTTTGAAAATTTTGATTTGAAATGATTCTCATCACTATTTTTAAATTCATATTAATAAGTGAAAAAATTTATCCCATGAAACTGAGCTTAAATGAGTGCTGAAAATAACATTGTTTCAAGTTCAAATATTTATTAATTTCTTTAAAGGTACTCGGAATTTTGAATCCCATGTCACATCTCACAGCCTTTATACTTGAAATCACTTTCCTGTGAGGCTTCTGAACCATTCTTTTCATATTCATTACATTTACCTCATTTCTTGAGAGAACCAAACCATGCTTGAGTTGACAAGAATTTGATTTATTCTTGTCAAAACATGAGGGTTTGAGGTACTTTAGTTTAAATGATTGAGGCATTTTTTGGTATTAAATCCTTTATTTCAAATAATCCTTTTTATAATGGCCTACCTTCAACATTTAATTATTGTAGCCCTTAGAAGCCTTGAAATCTTGTTAGGTTAGAGACATTACAAGCCAACTTTCTCTATCCAACCAACTCTTGAAGTGAAATTGCATAATCTAGTTGAACTCAAGTGTGGGAAAAAATGTCTTGTGTTGTGCTACCAAATTCTATGATACTTTGGGTGGGAAGTTAAATTCTAAAAATATGTGTTTTCTATGGAAGAAAATCATTATATCAAAAACCCAAGTTCTCACATCCATGCATGGACTGAGCCCAAATTTTGAGAGGGGATAAAAAACCCAAGTTCTCATATGTTATCCTTCTACAAGGACATCTAATTCATGCATTTTTCTGGTCAAGAAGGTAGTGCATGTGGGATTAAAATATTTGGAAGAATCTTCTCCTTCACACTTAGAACCAATTATAATCTTGCCTCCCCTCTACTCTATAAATATGAATTTTTCTCATTTGTAAGGGTTGGAACGTGCATTAGGAGATATAAGGCAGAGGAGAATTGGTTTCACCCAAATTATCTAACCATTGTATGAGGGGTAGCTCTTGAAGAAAGGATCCCCTCATCGAAGCATTCTTCAATTCTTTATGTGGTAATGTTTTCATTTATGTAATAATCTTATTTTTTCTTCTTTTATTTCATCTATTTTCTTCTATTTTGTTCATATTTCTTCTTATCTTAATCTTCCTAATTAGGTTGGAATCAAGAGTAGAAACATTATTGGGTTCTACCCTTTCTAAACCTTTGCACATGAAAAACTTTTCTACGATGACTACACCGCCCATGGAAGAGTAGTTCTTTTAAGTAATAGATATAAATCTAAACATATTCATTCATTTATTTTGAATCAATGAGATACATTAATTCACATAATATGATCTATTAATTGAGTTTTTAATTTAAATGATACTAAGAAAGTAATTGAACAGTTGACCCAAAAACACGCGAGGTAAGAAGTTGTGTAAATTATGAGAGTGGGATCTTAATCGGTAATAAAAGACTGCATGAGATAAATTTGTAAAGTTCAAAAATAATTCCTAAACTCAATAAATCATCATTTCCAGAATGGATATGTTCTCTAATTAACCATTGTCTATAAGATAACCTAAGAACATTAATCAATGCAGGGTGTTCTGATTTCATGTTCTGAAGATAGCCTAGGTTTTATGTAAATTCATCTTTGTGGAGATATTTACTCCCGTATGGTTTGAGGGTTAACAAATTAGAGGATTAAAATTAAGTGGATGATAATTAAAATGATAATGAAAAATAATTGAGTGAAGAGGTAGATTTAGATCGAATACGCCTTTTAAAATATTTTCTAAAAAAATCTTCTTATTGCGTCGAATTTCATTTCAAAATTAAAAACAAAAAAATGAACTCTTCTTCTAGAAAACTTCTTCTAGTTTTAGAAATGATAGAAAATCCCCCTATCCTTTCAAGTAGTGTTTTTATTCTCTTTTATATTATTTTTAGAATACCTTTATGAAGTTGTTTTAATTTACTTCCTCCTTTGAGAGACACCCTTGGTCAACCACTCTACTGCACCTAAGTAACCCAAAACTGAACATCATTTGAAAGCGCCCATGATAGCACATTTCATAGACTTTCTGTGGAAAACGTTATTGAGGGAATTTTCTTAAATAAATAAATTAATTTATTTTGATGTCGGATATTGAAAAAATCCTGAAAAGAGTGTTGAATAATAGTTATAAGATGATCGTTGAGTTTGGGATGATGTGTTTACTCTAGGTGAAACATAATTGTAGTCAGTGATGGGTGTTGGGTGCTGGTTCAGAGGCATGTTGGAGGGGTGTTAAAATGAGGATTTTGTTTTAAAAAATAAAATTCCATCATCACTCTCCCTCCCTCATTACTCTATAGGAAAAATCCCCTATATATCCTTCAATGAAACAAGGCCAAAGTGTGCCTCTACGTTCCATTTTCATTGTCAATCATCTCCAGATCGGGCTTAAGCGCATCGTAGGAGTCACTCTGCACCTGATGATTCAGTGATTTTCCAATGAGGTAGGTGGTTTGATTTTTAAATTCCCAATCCCATTTATTTTTTCTTTTCATTTGATGTTTCATCATATCAGTGTAGTTTGTGTCCCTAGGGTCGCAAAACATCCATTGAATCGAAATTTGGTCTGACAAGGTGATCCCGATGGTCTGCAGAAGACTCGCCGGCATGACACCGGATAGTGGTGCGGCAGCCGATTGCTACGAGGCACTGTGGGTCTAGCAGAAAGCAACGAGGGCCACTGGAGTGTGCTAGGGGTGTGGGGAACCACACATATGAGGGTCGTCGGCATGGGCAGCTAGGCCGGCTGAGGTGGGCCAACCAATGCGTATCGGTCCAGTTATTTCAGGCCTGGGGGTTGTTAAATCCCTAGTAACCCACAGACCGGGAGTCCTATTTGTGAGACGTCTTCGGTGACATGACCCTAATATCAAGATAATTCATTTGAGATTGGTTCAAGAAATTAATAACCAGGTTCATGGCCCAGGGCCACCAAACGTTCAAATAATAATATTATTTTATTGTTATTCAATTTCGACCCAACATAATAACTGCATGGAGCGTTCAATCGGAATTTTGTTAGTGGATTTGTGATCCTAGTAGTAAGATAGAAATTTATAGATAAATATTGGGTGCTTAATCAAAAATCAGTTTTTGGACCCCATGAATCCCACTTTGGGCGTTTTTGGTAAAATGTCCTAATTTCACCGGGAGTTTGTTTTGGATGAATGAGTAGTCACTTTCAAGAGGAATACAATGGTGTGATTCATTCGATGTGGTCTAGGATCGAGGAATAGGCCCCATGTGACCCGTTCGGGCTTACTGTTATGAATAGTTCTCTTTTCATGGGTTTTCCATTTCGATCGAGTAAATAGCCTATCGTGTGTGTTTTTCTGCATAGAACGTGATGGTGGAAACAGTTTGGGCCAATGGGGTGAAGGGTGAGGTGATGTTGCATGTATTTTGGGTTAGAAATGTTTGGACCTACAGTGGTAGAGTGAACTACCATGGTTCGTTATTATGAGGGTTTGTGTGGAATTACATCCATAGTAGAGGGTTGTAATCCCCCCGATAAGATAAAATGGATAATGTTGTGGTATCCCTCTAGATTGGCTGGGGTAGGAACCTCTAGCATATAATTTACCCTAGATCGGGTTCTCAGAATTATTATGACTAACACTACATGGGACAAGTTACCCTATCTAACATGATATCCCTATAGGGCTTGTGGTATCATTGGGTATACAATCCCCTACATAGTGGGTAGTTTCAGAAGGGTTGTGGCATCACCGATTATATGATCACCTACTCAACATATGTTTTATGTTAGATTATGGTATCATCAAGTGTATGATCTTGTACTACATGTGTTATCCCAGATGGAGTTCACTGTATCTTCGTCACGAACATTACACATGCAAAGATCCTATGTTTGAGTGATGTGATCTTCATGATGTTTGATTTGGTTGTAGTATCCCCGAACAGATCTTGGGTGTGATTATCACTCTTATAGATTATGGTATACCAGTTATGGTTTTGGTATCCCCTATAGGATCCTAGGAGTTATACCCTATCCGAGGATTTATAGTTTATGGTTTGATAGTAGTGTTTATATTATCCCCAGTGGATCAAGGGAGGGTTCCCCTAACTGAGGATTGAGATCTACTGTGTTTTAGCATGTCATGTTTTGTAGAAATATCTAACGAGCGTCTTCCCTTGGTTATGTGTTTCCTTAGAGCTTCGAGTTGAATCTGTCGCTGGCACTATGGTCCAAACCTCCTGAGGCATGGTGCCTGAGATGAGTATATCTGGGTGATTTCTGAGTTTCCTTATTGTGTTGTCACTTCTTCTTTGACACACCCGATAGTTTGAACTGACTATTAATGATTAGCCAAGGATGGTCTTGTGATGGAGTTTCTCACTCATTTTGGTTCCCTCTGGATGGTTTGAGTGAACTTTTGACTTTCAGTTACTCATTTTCATTTAGGGTTTTTGGGTGCCAACTATGTTTCTATATACTCACTCCTTCATGGGAATTTTAGGCACATGTTTTGTGTCTTGGAAAGACCACATTACTATCAACAGAGTCCCAAGAGGACCTAGATCAGGAGGGGCATAGTGAGCTAGAATAATTTGGGTGTTGGTCAAAGCTTGGATGATGAGATTTTCAGATGGAGCATTTGACAATGATCCCTTTATTCTGAGCAAGTTGAATTCTTTTACTGTTTTCTTTGTTGGGCCATTCATTTGTGTATTTTGTACTGCAATTGTACTCTGGTTGTGGGAAAGATGTATGAATTCATTTATTTTCTATTTTTATATATCCCTCCACTATTTTATGGAGGTGTATGTGGGTGCATGTTTACATGTACCTTAGGCTAAGGCCTCCCATGTGTGTGATAGCCTACTCGGTGCCGGTCTCCATCCCTTGGCTTATTGGAGGCGGTCATGGGGAGTCGTGGGTCGAGTCCCATTATGTTGGTTCATGACAGAGTTATATTAGAGGCGCACATTCCTTTCTATTTTTTTGCTCAATTTTTTGTTTGGGGTTTTGCATAGTCTCTTCGAACGAACGAGGAAGAGGGATCTTTCCCCCACCGATATGAATTTTTGTGAGGTGATGAAAATTGTGTGGGCGAGTCAGTTCCACCTAAAGCGGAAACTATCGAGGTTAGGTGGTTGAGTCTTCTAGACATGTCTGTTCAAGGATGGGTGGTGCATTGAATGTTTTGAACTAAGGGTCTGGTAAGTCCCAGTGTGTGCTTGCATAGCCCTATTTGTTCATTATACACCAAATGTTGTGATGCGATGGAGTGGTTAGTTTAAGCATAGATTCAAGTCCACAAGAATGAGGAACACTTTCCCCATTAATATGCATTCATGAGACGTGATGCAAAGTCGTCCGGGTTAGTCAAGTCCACCTAGAGTGGATAGTATCAAGGTTTGGTGGATGATTTCTTTTTACATGTGATGTCTGAAGTGGGTTTTCATTGGTCACTGCGTCATGCTAGCGAGGGGTGAGTTCCGCTGGACCCGATGACAGCAGATAGACCTAGTTTTTGGTGTTTTACCCCCATCATAGTTATATAGACATGTTCCAAGATGAAAAATATTTACCTGGGATGAGATGGACATGGGTGTGGCCTTGGGTTCAATAGAGTTTGTGCTTGTTGGAAACATGAGAACTCTTGGTGGATTTTTGGTGTTTTGGTGAAATCACTGTTGTGGGAGACCTAGTTGATTGTTTAGTTTCATTCATTTTTTCTAGAATTTGGATTTTTGGAATGAAAAGTCTTATATCGGAGAGGATGTAGCACTCGGGTTTTGCAATGTCAGATATTCAAATATTCCTACGAATAATTCCATATCAAGGTGTGAAGACGGTGTGTGATTATGAGGCCTGGTCTACCTAGAATTAATTCCACAAAAATATTAAGTATTCTTATACTATGAATGTGGACGAAATGGGTATCATTCAAACAGTTTCTCAGATCATAAATCCTAGGGCATGGTTGCATCCAGAGCATGCCATTTATCCTAATAAAGGTATAATTATTGTCGCTGTGGACCTGATGTTGAAAAAGTTATCGAAGGAGTTTTTTTAAATAAATAGGTTAATTTATTTTTATATCATATCTTGAATAACTCGTCAAATGAGTCTCAAATCAAAATTATGATGTCGCAGTTGAGTCTGGAACATCATGTTTACCCATGGTGTGGCATAATTTTAGTCGGTGCTAGGTGCTGAGTCAGAGTCGTGATGGCAGGGACTTAAAATGAGGATTTTGTTTAAACCAATACATAATCTCTCTCTACACCTCCATTTTTGTTGTGCAGGCAAGATCCCCCTCTCCCTCATTCGATAAACCAAGTCTAAAGGGTGCCTCTAGGTGCCGTTTTCGTTACCGGTCATCGCCAGATCGGGCTTTAGCATGTTGCAACCATCATTCTACAACCAATGATTTGGCGATTTTCCAACATGGTAGGACTTTTGATTTTTAAATTAATGATCTCGATTTTACTTTGTTTTTCTTTTATTTGTCATTGTAGTAGTGTAGTTTAGTCTGAAGGGTCACGAAATATCCTTCGGATCAAAATTTGAACCGTTGGGGTGATCCCCACGTTTCGCCGAAGATCCAGTGGCCCGAAACCGGTGTGATGGTGGCGGTCGGGCAGAAATTGATTTGAACCTCTAGAGTATAATAGATACATGGGACACGGTGCAGAAGAGGGCCACCATGTGGCAGAGGGCCACTGACCAGCGTGTGCTGGCAGCGACGATAGTCAGCAGGGATGGGGCGGTGGGCCCAAGGGTTCTTAAAACCCTCGAAACCCGTAAACCAGGAGTGTAATTTTTGAGACTTCTATGGTGAAATGACCCTCATATCGAAAAATATAGTTGAGATTGGTCTAGGAAATAAAATAACTAGTTTAGTGGGTCAAGGCCACCAATGGTTGAGATAATAAAATTATTTTATTATTATTCAACTTTCACCCATCATAAATTCTGTATAGAGTGTCCAATTGGTGTGTTGTTAGTGGCATTGTGACCCTGACGGTAGGTTGGAAGTTTCTAGATAAATTTCAGGTTGTTAATATGAAATTAGGGTTTGGGCCACATGAGGCATGTTCAGGAAATTTCTTGCAATACATTCCTTTTTCATGGGGTGTCTATTTTAGAAAAATGAGTAGTTGATTCTGTGTGTTTTTTCATCATGATCATAATGGAATTATTCATTTGATGAGTTCTGGGATCGACATGCAGGCCCCACATTCCCCAATCAGGCTTTATATGGAGAATAATTCCCTTTTCACCAGTTTTCCATTTTAGGAAAGTAAATTGCATATCCTTTATTTTTTTCCACGTAGAACATGATAGTGGCCTCGGTTTGGGCCTAAGAGGTGCAGGGTGAGGTGATGTTGTAGGTTGCATGGGTTAGTGACGTTCAGACCAGCAACTATAGAGTAAACCCTCTTGGTTCATACCTACGACGGTTCATGAGTCATTACAACTCAAATACACAGTTGTCATCCCCTCGGTAAGATGATATGGATATACTTGTGGTATCCCATTGATGTGGTCAAGGTAATATCCTCTAGCATATTATTTACCCAATATCAGGTTCGTGAAATTACTATGACCAACACAACATGGGTTAAGATCCCCTATCTAATAGGATTACCCTATAGGGTTTTTTGAATCATTGGGTATATGTTACCCTACGTAGCTGGCAGTTTTAGAAGGGTTGTGGAATCATTGGGTATATAGTCCCATACTCTACAAATGTTTTATGTAAGGTTTATGGTATTAGTGGGTGTATGATAACCTACTGCACATGTTAACCTAGATGGAGTTCATGGTATCGTTGTGACCAACATTACATGGGTGAAAATCCTCAATCTAAGTGATGTGATCTCCGAGATGTCAAATTGGGTTCTGGTATCCCCCAGAGGATTCTGGGTGTGATCCTCTCACTGAGAGATTATGGGATACCAGTTATGGTCATGGTATCCCCTAGAGGATCCCATGAGTGATCCCATATTCGATGAGTAGTAGTTTATAGATTTCTAGTAGGTTTCTTAGTATCCCTAGTGCATCTAGGGAGGGATCCCCTATCTGAGGAAAGAGATCGGATGAGTTTCAGTGTGCCATTATTTGTAGCAATATCCGACGACTGCGTTATCATTGTAATCTGTTGCCTTAGAGCCTCAAGATGAAACATTCAATGGAGATGATGTTAGATACTCTTAAGGCATGGTTCTTGAGATGTGTATATTTGGGTGACTTCAAGGTTTTCCTGCGGTGTTGTCACTTCAACATTGACACACCTGATGGTTTGAACCGACTAATCATGTTTAGCAGAGGATGGTCTTGAGATGGAGTTTCTCTCTAATTTTGGTTCTTTATGGCATGGATGAGAGAACTATTTCCTTTTATTTTCCCCATTAATTTTGGGGTTTTGGGGTTCCCACGTTGTATCTTTATTCTCACCCCTTTACGGGCTTTTCCCAGACATATTTTTACTTATGGAGACCAAATACCTTTTGACATAGTCCCTGGAGGACTTAATGTAGATGGATCATAGTGGGATAGAATGATTGGGGGTGTTGACCGAAGCATGGTTGAGGATCTTTCTTGTTGGTGTAGTTGATAGTGATCCCTTTTTTCTGAGCATGTCAGATGCTTTTACATTTTTCTTTGGTGGGCCCTGTATTTTCCCTTTTTGTACTCTTGTTGTACTCTGGTTGTGGGATAGATGTATGTACACATTTATTTTTAGTTTTAATATATATATACACTATTTCTATGAGGTTTTTGGGTGCATGTGTACATGTACCTTAGGCTAAGACCTCCCATGTGTGTGATTGCCTACTCAGCACTAGTCGTCAGCTCCTGGCCTATTGGAGGCAGGCTTGGAGAGTCACCTTTAGAGTCCTGCTGGGTCAGGTCATGAAAATTATTCCATCATATCCAACATAATAAACATGAAATATTTATCATTTTTATAAATAAATTATACTTTTAAATAAAACCACTAAATACTGTAATGAAAAATGAATTACATTAAAATCATGGAGATGGTAGGCCGTATAAACAAAAGATTAATGTTTTCATTTCTAAATGATAATTATGGAAAGAATTCAATTATTATATTATCATTAAATAATAATAATGAGATCATAAATTACATATTTATTCATCAATTATACTTATATATTTCATCCATATGTTGTGGTGATGAAAAATGTATCGCATCCTTTTGTGGAGGTGGTAGTCCAGACACACGTGATATAGTTTTCATTTTCAATTTTATGGAATAGTGTAAAAATATGGGTTATATTATATTTAAATAATCATAATTATCTCATTAAAATCATATATATAATGAAAATACATCATTAGTACTAGTCTTGAGAGATGGTGATGGTAAAAGAAAAACATCATTTCACGAAATGGTAGTCCACCATACACTCAAATGATCATGTTCTCTCCAATGTGATGGATAATTGAGATGGATATGGGTTTTTACATCAATATATCAAAATATCATGATATTTAGGGTAATTTTATTATTATTTTATCACGGCTTAATAATATTTTAATGATTTGAATGGAGAAACAAAATTAAAACATGTAGTTGAAAACTATACCTCTTCTTTCAAACTCCCAAATTTCATAACAACTTAAGACCTCTAAAATTGGTATTGTTTCAAAAATAAGTCATAAAATTGAGAATATGGATTCTAGAATATATTTTTTGTAGTTATAGGATGAAAAATGGGTTTTGATGCATGGAGTAATGAGAAAAAAATGCACCCTTTTAATAGAGAAAGGAGGGGCACTCATGAAATTTTTCAATATACAATATTAATATATCTTTATATAAAATTATAAAAAATTAATTAATTTCAAATATAATATGAGTTTAGGGAGAAATATACTCATAAAATAAATTTTATATAAGTTTTTAGTATTTTTGTATCCTTATCTATTGATGATAGCCCTTTGTTTACCATTTTTAAACATACCATGACAACAATGTTTTTTATAAATTAATGGTATATATATATATTTATTATAAAAGGAAAATATAGTCCTTAAATATACCATTGTCGATATTATAAAAAATATATTAGTCCCATGGATGAATTTTTTATCTTAGTTACTCATATAATTTAATAAAATATAATTTAAAATAATAAAATTTAAAATAATATATGATTACTGTAAATTTTAGAACTATCCATTACATTGATATTAATAACATCATGGAAACACGTATACTTAGAATAAAAATATTTTAATACATCCTAGAATCTCATGTAAATATGTTAAATTCATGTACCACAATAATTAGCACGTGTTATATTTCTTTTAACATATTAAATATAATTTATTTAATTTGTCCTTGAATTTAATAATTTTTGTTTCAACATTTTATAAGTATTAATGTAATTATTTTTTCATTAATAAAATAAAAAAAATTACCATTATTAAGAAAAATAATTTTGTTTATAAAATAACATTTATAAATGAATATAGTATCATGTTTAAATTATGTTTAAAATATTATATTTGTAATGCCCTGACCCTAGTTACCCAAATTCGGTGCATTATTACATAACATTGACATGATACAAGGAATCATGTCCTGAATGACTGACCAACTTAGTAGATTTGGAAGTACTAGATATATACAAAAGTTTTACATTACATCCTGAATTAGAAAAAACAACATTGTGTATCCTTTTAACACAATCATCTCCATTAGACTATCCCTTAAGGCTAGTCATAATTTACTTCTACACATCCTGGTAAAAATAAAAGATAGAAAGGGGTGAGCTCAAATGCTCAGTAAGGATAACAATATAGTAAAAACTTTTATAAATAAGAATACAAATTTAAGGCAATGTATAAGACTAAAACAGAAGACTTTTAAACTTAAACTTCAGTATAATATGGAAAATATAAATCAAATAATTCTGTTTACTTATCCACATTGATATTCTACAAGTCGAATAATCACATTCAATATCAATATCCAATTTCATATTGTTGGAATGCATAATGCCAGACTTCATAATTACATAGTCAAGGCCTCGTGCTAAGACTAAAAATAAAATTTTGTCAAGGCCTTATTCCAAGAAATTAGTTTTTCTCATGAGACATACCGATGTATCGAGGATCTAAAACGAGCTCGACCATTCACTCACTATGTCCAATGCATTCCTCATATGAAATGGTTGAAACATAACATAATTTTTTTTATTAAAACTAGCATAAAAAATGTCTATACTTTAACCATAAACCATGAATGGTATAAAAATATCACATCCACAGTCCAAAAAATCACTAAACCTTCAATACAATATAGAGAATTGTATCATAATAAATCAACTTGAAACTAGCCTAAAGTAGAACAAAGGATGTTGACATAGATGAAATCAACACTATTTGAGAGAAATATATATTTATATTTTGAAATAATTTAAAAGTCCTGTAACTTTAAAAGAAAACAATTATTTTCAAAATATTCTTATAATATTGTAAGGGAATCTTTGATGGTGTTATAGTAGTGGAAAATAACTGCACCCACCGTATAAGTTAAAAAAATATTCTTTCCTTAATTTGGTCGAAAAAGTTGTAAATGACCTTGTTTGGAAAACTACTGTAAGATTCCTTTATAAAGATATCATAAAAAGTAAAAAACGGTCTAAATGACTTTAAACCATAGTCTCGAAAATATTAAAAATCTTTTGAAATAGATTTTAAGAAACATAGATGTGGATGATAAAAAGGCCCCAATAGATACTCTCGTATAAACAACCTCAGATAATGAAGAGATTGTATAATTAACCCTTAAATTATACTTTTAATTGATCAAGGGTATGTTAAACTTTTATATAATAGTTAAATAATTTTTATTAAATTATAAAAAAACCACATACATAAATATTATATCATATATGATCTTCTAATATTGGGTTTTTAATAATATTTCAGTAGTATCATTTTTTCGGGTGCTAAATAATTTGTTTTCCTTTATATACTTGGTTACATCAGCCATTTTTGTTATATATATGATGTATTTCATTCATATACAAAAATATATTAAGTTATTAAACATTATTTTTAATCATAAAATGCGTATTATTCTTGAATGTTTATGATGGGGAATGAATTTCATCGCTTTCATGGAGACGATAATCCGTACATATGCCCGAGCAACAATATCAATATATTGATGGAGAAATTGTATGTTATATCATACATAAATAATAATTAACATGTTATATTTATTATTTACATCAGTTATACTCATTATTATACCAATCCAAATAATGAAGTGTTTGAATAACAAACTACACCATGACGTGGAGACGGTAAGCCGTACGTTCGCACGTATGGTGAATTTTCATTAATAGGATGGATAGAATAATGAATATGGATGTACTATATTAATAATCACATCAATTTATGTATAAGTTACTGTATTTATTATTTTTTAATGGAAATAACAAAGAAAGAGGATGTGGAAGAAGAAAAGATCACTGAAAGAGGTGGTGAAATTATTACCTCTTCTCCGGGTCTTTCCTTTTGAGTTGATCAAAAGGGCTCCTTAGGTTGGATTGATGATGATTTTAAGGCCTCTAGGTATAATTGAGGGTAGTTGGGAGGATATTTAAGTAGGTTATGACCGATCCAAATGGATTTGGAGGTGTGATTTTGAGTGAAGGGGAAGTACCCTTTTATAAGAGAGGTGAGGGTCACTTTAGGAAATCCTTGAAATATTATTTTATTATACAATCCAATTAGGTTTATAATTGCTCCCAAATTATTTATTTAGAGGATAAGGTAGATATGGATCAAAAACTATAAACCAATAGGTTTTATATAGGTTTAGGTCACCTTATTAACCTTATATTTTAGACTTAACTCTTAGTTAAATAGTTTAACATTTTCCATATATCCTTGTATTATTATAATAAATGGTTAGTAAACTTACTATAAAAAGACAATAGAACAAAAAATGGTTAATTATCGATATATCTATCCTTATTTAAGTCATTTTCCTGAAAATTAGATTTTTTGGAATATTATATCAATTAATAATATAATATTTTTTTTAAAAACTCATTTATGTCAATTTTGACACTATTTGGTATTTTGTTTTTTTGTGAAAGTCATAACAACTTTATCACTTTGAAAAATTTTATTCAATCAATACTTACATATAATATTAACCTATAAAAATAGTGAAATTCATCAAAAGTTCCAATTTACAATTATATTAATATTTAAAATATCAAATTTTTAATCGTTCAATAATAAGGTAATTACTACATCAGCATTGGGTCATAAATGAATTTAATTAGATAATGTATAAAAATTATAAATAAAATAAATTTATTTAGTAAATCTATCAATATTTATAATGAATATTTATAGTTGAATTTATCTTATGTGTATCCTTATATTAAAAATGTTTTAGTTATGCAAATTTGAATTTAAAAAATTTAACTATTCTTTAAATAAAATAATAATAAATTTCCTAATCTAATCCAAGTAGACCAAAAGGATCATATATTATTCCTATAGTTTATTTTGATCGAAATAAACTTATCCAATAGAATTAGTACATGTGTTAGGGTAAAAATAATATCATTTTCACCTTTAATTACCCTATTTTCTATTAACCGTGGTAAATAAAAGTCAAAAGTGACTATTCACCAAAAATTATTTTCATCTTATTGAACAAAAATATACTTAATGATATCAATAATGTATCTCAGAGATTTTAAATTCAATTTAAAGAGGCAGTAAAATTACTTTTTATGCAAATTTGCTAATGTGCCGAGAATATGGTTAAAAGAAGTTAAAAAGTTCAATAAGATTTTATACATCAAATTTTATTATAAAATGACTCCAATGAATTGAATTGAACAAATATAGGTATTATGTATCTATTTTTACTTAAAATAAATTTAAACAAAATAAATAATTATTTAAATAAAAAGTAAATTTTAAACAATAACTCTGTGTTTTCACTATTCATCAAAAATTGAAAGTTTTCAAAAAAATCCCAAAAAACTATCCTAAGATAATTTTGATTTTCTGAACCCAAAAATGAAGTCAATTTTAAAAAATTAAATTTATAAAATTTTAAAAAGTAGGTTTCACTATTCATAACGGCTAGTTTGATTTGACGTGGTGCGCTAAAACTCCAAGTTATGTACAATGCATGCTATTACATTATTCAAAGGGAAACGTACCGTGAAAGCTTGAGGTGTTACATTCTACCCTCCTTTAAATAATTTCATCCTCAAAATTTCTATAATATTACTACATAAAAAGTTTTGGGTGGTTCTTCATCATAATTTCATTGGGTTTGCACGTTGCCTCTTTCATCTTATGATTTCTAAGTGGAACTTTTACCAGACGAGTCGTCTAGTTTCGCAATACTTGTTCTCTGTTATCAAGAATCTTGACAGCCTCTTCACAATTAGACAGATCAAGTAACCGTTCAATTTGTTCATAGGTGAGTACATGTGTTGGGTCTGGCATGTATTTTCTCAACGGTGATACTTGGAACACATCATGAACTTTGGAGAGACTTGGTGGAATTTCCAAATGATAAGATACAAATTCAATTCGTTCTAGAATTTTTAGAGGTCTAATGTACCTAGGACATAATTTACCCTTCTTACCAAAACATATAACACCCTTCCACAGAGTTACCTTCAAGAAAACATGATCTCTAACTTATAATTCCAAATCCTTCCTTCAGTTATCAACATAGACCTTTTGCCTAATTTGAGTTGCTTTGATGTGGGTTTGGATAATCTTCACCTTTTCCATTGTTTCCTCAACACGTTTTGGCCCTACGAGTTTTCTTTCACCAACATCATCCCAAAAAGTTGGTGTGCGACATCTCATTCCATATAACACTTCATATTATTTCATCTGAATACTTTAATGGAAGTTATTGTTATAGGAAAATTCTACCAGTGGTAAATATTGACCCCACGTACCTTGAAAGTCAAGTGAGCAGGATCTCAACATGACTTATAAGGTTTTAATAGTCCGTTTTGATTGTCCATCAGTCTGAGGGTGGTAGGTAGTGCTCAAAATAAGTTCATCATCCATGGATTTCTGGAGACTTTTCCTAAATCTTGATGTAAAATGGCAATCACAACCAGAAAAAATCGATAGTGGTACTCCATGAATTTTTACAAATTCATTAATATATAGTCTTTCTAAATGTTCAATTGTCAAATCTTCTCATATAGAAAGAAAATGTGCTAACTTGGTAGGTCGATCAAAAATGACCCATATTGCATCATTCCTTCTAGGAGTCTTTGGTAGTCCCATGACAAAGTCCATCGTAATATCATCCCATTTCCACTCAAATATGAAAAGAGGTTGCATGAATCCTCTAAGATGTTGTCTTCTTTCCTTCTCCTGTTGACAAACAACACATCTTGACACATAATCACCAATCTCCCTCTTCATGTTGTCTCACCAAAAATGTTCCTTCAAATATCTATACATCTTAATGCTAATAGGGTGTATAGAAAAATTGGAGCTTTGTGTGTCATCCAAAAATGTTCTTTTCAGATCAGGTATGTCAGGAACACAATGTATCTTCTCAAATTTCAAAATTCCATCTTTATATATGAATTCCATCAATATCCCATCATTCATAGCTTTAATATTCAATTGAAACTCCTCATCACCAGTCTAAGAAATTTTTATCTTTTCTAGTAAAGATTTGTTGGAAACCATTTGAAAAAGTATCAGTGTTTCACCTTCCATGATTTTTCCCATATCAATTTTTACTAGATCCATGTACATATGATCCCTTTCAACTCTCATCTTGGTCAAAACACCATGATCCTTTCGACTCAAAGAATCTGCCACCTTATTTTCCTTCCCCAGGTGGTAGTGTATAGTGAAATCATAATAATTGAGTAGTTCAAGGCATAGTCTTTGCCTCATGCGTTGTTCTTTCTGTGAAAAAAATATTTCAGACTCTTGTGATCCGTATATATCTCACATTTTTCTCAATAGAGATAGTGTCTCCATATTTTTAAAGAATTGATTACAGGTGATAACTCAAGATCATGAGTGGGATAGTTTGTTTCATGATTTTTTAGCTTCCATGATGCATAGGCAATAAATCTATCATTCTACACAAGGACACAACCATGTCCTTTCTTTGAAGCATCACTATAAATAACAAACACATCATTCACTGATGGTAGAGTCAATATAGGATAATTGAATAATCTCATATTCAGTTCATCAAATCATTCTTCAAACTCTTTTTTCAAAAAAAATTTAACCCCTTTACACGTGAGGTTGGTTAATGGGGTTTTCAATTAGGAAAAATTCTGGATAAAACATTGATAATAACATGCTAAACAAATTAAACTACATGCCTCAGTTATACTCGTCGGTGCTGGAAATTCTTGTATTACTCTTGTCTTAGAAGTATCAATAGAGATTCCATCCTTAGAGAAAATATGGCCATGAAAAGAAATTTTTTGAATCCAGAATTCACATTTTCTAAACTTCCCATATAATTCATTTCTTCTAAGAGTTTACAGAATAGTGTACAAGTGATTTTCATGATCTTCGTAGTTTTTTGTGTATACCAAGATATCATCAATAAATACTGCTAAAAAGTCATTATGATATTCATTGAAAACTCTATTCTTTAGAGCCATGAAAACAGAGTGTGCATTATTCAGTTAAAAAGGCATAACTGTAAACTCAAAATGCCCATACCAGGTAAGAGATGATGTCTTCAGAATGTCTTCCTTCTTCACAAAAAAACTGATGATATCTCGATCGAATGTCAATTTTTGAAAAATATTGTGCTCCATGAAGTTGATCTAATAAATAATCAATGATAGTTAGGGGATACTTGTTCTTAAATGTTATAGAAATGATCTCTCTGTTGTCAATGAAAACCTCATAGATCTATCTTTCTTCTTAATATAATAAACAGGGGCTCCCCATGGAGAAACACTAGGGAGAATAAATCCTTTATTAATAAATTCATTTAGTTGTTTCTTTAGTTCCAATAATTCGACATTTTCCATTATATAATGGGTATTCGATATGGGTCTTGAACCCAGAATTAAATCAATGGAAAACTCAATTTTTAATTCTGGAGGATGTCCATGTAAATTCCCTAGAAACACATCAACATATTCATGTACAATATGTATGTCCTCTATTAAAACATTGTTTTCCTCACCCATAGTTATTTCATTCTCTTCATCCCCATTAATTTAATTTAGTAGGGATACTAGGGGTGGATATAGATAAGAATCAGATGGTGACGTTTCTGCTCTAAAGATATGGTATTCCTTATCATCATCAAAAAAATTAACCTCTTTCTTCTTACAATAAATTTTCGCATCTTGGTATGAAAACCAATCCATACCAAGGATTATATCAAATTCAATCATAGGTATGACGATGATATCAGTAGATTAATAACATTTATATGCCCTAATGGGATCTGTTTCAAAAAACATTGTTGCAATGATACTTCCCTTAAGAGTTTTGACTGACAACTCCCTTGTTAAATCAAATAAGAAATATTTAATTTTCTTAGCAAACTGGGAATATATGAAACAATTCAATGATCCAAAATCAAATAAAGAAATGAATAAATTTGAGGAAACCATTAAATTACCTGACACAATGTCTTTTTGAGCTTCAAACTTAGCAGTAGTGATCGCATATGACTGTCCTTTCTCTCTTGTCTTTTTTTGAGGTAAGTTTACTTGGAGATTAGGGAATTTATTTGAAAAATTACCCATTTATCTACAATTTTAGTATTCAAAATTGATATCCTCTTTCGTTCCCTTTAAATAACGAGCTTGGTGGCCTTTTTCACCACACCTGTAACATACTCCCATTCCCTTCAGTCATGTACCAGGGTGTTTCTTTCCACATTTACCATACAATGGAAATTAAACTTTTCATTTCTTCCCATTTTTCCATTTCTAGAGTGTTCAATAGATCTCTTCTTCTCTTGCTTTTCTTTAAAGTCATAAGAATTAGAGAATTTCTATTTCTGTCTCGATAGCACATTAGACAATATCTTCGTACGATGGGAAGGATTGTGAGAGTAATTCTCGATGGATAAATGGTTTTAAAAATTAAAGAATCAATCAATTTTACTTTTTGGTTTATGTATATATTCTGTTGTATTCCTTGATAACTTTGTAAAGTTAGCCTCATACTTTGCGACATTCTCATCCACCTTTTGCCTCAGACTAGGAGATTGCCTTTCCATATTTGCTCGATGGTCACGACAAAAGTATTTTTCTATGAAAAGATCATTAAACTCCCTCCATTCCATATTTTATATTTATTAATATTCCTCTGTGTTTTTAATTAATGACCACCATTGATCTATATATCCCGTGAGGTGATACACTACCACGAAAACTTTTTCCCTTCCGCTACTCCCAAAGCATGAAATATTTTCTCTAAGGAACTAATCCATTTCTCAGCTACAAATGGATATTTAGTCCCATTGAATGTTGGTGGTTGTTGTCTCATGAAGCGGTATAACATTGATCCTCCGCGTTGTGGATTAGGGTTCTCCATATGGGAAGGGTATTATTCATAACCTGAGTGAGTTGTCCAAATATGGTGATAAGATAATCAGCACCAGTTGCATCCCTAGCTCCACAATAATTATATTTAGTAAGTGAGAATTCCCTACATGTGTTACGTGAGTGGATATGGTTTTCATTCCTTCCACTATGGCCATTTATAAACAATATCATACACTAGATTAGTTTATGAATCACAATACATAATTCCAAACATGTAAAACACTTAACATACATAGATTTTTTTTGGATATAATACATAATCATAAAAAAGTTTTCTTTGAGGAGGTATATACTAATAAATCCTTTATAATGGTTTGTAAAGAAAATGTGAATTATCCAAAGCATATCCCACAGGAGTTTCATAACCCAGAGTGCAGCAAGACCCGTTTTCGTGTACCAGGATACCCCGGGTCGAATCTGAAACTCCTTTCCAGAGTTTTCACTCCTAGGTACATCTGTTCCAGAGCTGCCTCTACCAGCTCGTATCCAGCCAGAGATTTATTTCATAGAAATTACACCAAATTTCTACATTACCAAAATTCTAGGAAGTTCTTCTATACTAATCCTCAAAGTCTATCTTAGGGCAATTTTCTCTAATTAGAGTTTTTCTAAATATAGCTTCCAATGTTTGTACTAAACTTTCTCTAATACCAATTTTAACACCATGAACCTAGTTACATAGAGTTGGTGAATTATTACATAACATTGGCATGATACAAGGAATCATGTCTTGAAAGACGGATCAGTTTAATAGCTTTTTAAGTACTAGATATATAGATAAGTTTAACATTACATTCTGAAATAAAAAAACAACATTGTGTCTCCTTTTAACACAATAATATCTCTTAGACTATCCCTGAAGGTTAGTCATAATTTACTTATTCACATCCTGGGAAAAATAAAACATAGAAAGGGGTGATCTCAGATACTCAGAAAGCATAAAAATATAGTGAAAACATTCATAAATAAGTATAAACATTTAAGGAAATGTCGAAGACTAAAACATAATCCTTTTAAACATAAACTTCATAATAATATGGAAATTATAAATCAAAAAATGATATTTACTTATTCACATGGATATTATACTAGTTAAATAATCACATGCAATATCTATAGACAATTTTATATTGATGGAATGCATAATTTCAGACTTCATAACTACATAGTCAAAGACTCGTGTAAAGAATACAAATAAGATATTTTCAAGGCCTTATGATAAGAAACTAGTTTGTCTCATGAGACCTACCAATGCATCAAGAAGATATAGCAGGATTATCCCATCAATTACTATGTCCAATGCATTCCTTATATTAAAAGGTTGAAGTATAACAGAAACATTCGTATTAAAACAAACATACGAAATTTCAACACATTAACCATAAAACATGAATGGTTTAAAAATATTACATCCATAGTAAAACATATCACAAAAACTTCAATAAAATATGGAAGATTTTATCATAATAAATAAACTTCAAACAAGCATAAAATCTAACAAAGGATGTTGACATAGATGAAATCAAAACTATTTGAGAGAAATATCTCTATCTATATTGAAATAATTTTAAAGTCCTGTAATTTTCAATGAAAAAAATTTATTTTGAAAATATTATTATAATCTTTTAAGGGGAGATTACAAGGTGATACAATAGAAGAAAATAGTTGCACCCTCTATTTAAGTTAAAAAAACATTTTTCTTTAATTTTTTCAAAAAGGTTGTAAAGGACCTTGTTTGGAAAACGATGGAAATATTCCAATATAAACATCTCATAAAAAGTAAAAAAATTGTATAAATTACTTTAAACCATAGTTTATGAAATAGTAAAAATGTTTTGAAATACAATTTAAGAAACATGAATGTGGATGATAAAGAGGTCCCAGTAGAAAATCGCATATAAAGAACCTTAGATAATGAAGAGATTGTCGAATTTACCCTTAAATTGTACTTTTCCTTGATAGAGGGTAAGTTGAACTCTTTTATAATAGTTAAATAATAGTTATTAAATTATAAAAGAACCACATACATAAATATGATATCATATATGATCTTCTAATATTGCTTTGTTAGTAATATTTCAGAAGTATCATTGTTTTGGGTGTTAACTGATTCATTTTCCTTTATATACTTGGTTACATAATCCATGTTTGTTTTCGATAGCATGTATTTGATTCATATCCAGAATGATATTAAGTTCTTAAACATTATTTTTAATCATAAAATGAAAACTATTCTTGAACTGTTATGATGGGGAATGAATTTCATTATGTTCGTGGAGACGGTAATCCGTACGTACACTCAAGTGACAATATCATTCTATTTATGGTGAAATCATATATAATAGGATGTTATATCATATATAAAGAATCCATAACATGTTATATTTTTTATTTACATATGTTATACTCAATATTATACCCATCCAAATAATTAATTGTTTTAATAACAAACTACAACACGACGTGGAGACAGTAACCCGTATGTACGCACGTATGGTGACTTGTCATTCATAGGATGGGTTGAATAATGAATATGGTTGTACGATATTTATAATAAAATCAAAATATGTATAAGGTAATGTATTTATTATTTTGGTATGGAAATAACAAAGAAAGAGGAAGTGGAATAAGAAAAGAACTTTGAAAGAGGTGGTGAATTATCACCTCTTCTTTGAGTGTTTCCTTTTGAGTTGATCAAAAGTGCTCCATTGATTGGATTTTTAATCAATGTAAGGCCTCTAGGTCAAATTTAGAGTAGTTGGGAGGATTTTTTAGTAGGGTTTTTGGCACCTAATGTTTTTGGAGGTGTGATTTTGAGTGAAGGGGAGGTACCGTTTTATAAGAGAGGTGATGGTCACTTTAGGAAATCCTTGAAATATTATTTTATTATACAATCATATTCAGTTTATAATAGATTAAAAATGATTTATTTAGAGGATAAGGTAGGTATGGGTCTAAAACCTCTCAACCAATAGGTTTTAGAAAATTTTAGGTCACCTTATTAACCTTAACCACTAGATTCAACTCTTAGTTAAATAGTTAACTTTTAAAATGTATCTTTGTATTATTTTTATAAATGGTTAAAAGACATACTATAAAAAGAAAAACGAACCAAAACTGGTTCATTATTTATAAATATAACATTATCTAGCTATTTTGGCTGAACATTATATTTTTAGGAATATTATATCAATTAATAATATAGTACTTGTTTTAAAAATTCATTTATGTCAATTTTGACAATATTTGGTATTTCATTTTTCTGAAAGTCATAAAAGCTTTATCACTTAGAAAAAATTGTATTTAATCATACCTTACATGTCATATTAACCAATTAAAATAGTTCAATTCATAAAAAGTCTCAATTTACAATTATATTAATTTTTATAATATCAATTTTTAATCATTCAATAATATGGTAATTACTGCATCACCATTGTGTCATAAATAAATTTAATTATTTAATGTCTAAAAATTATAAATAAAATACCATTTTATTGGAAATAATTTTATTTTTATAACTAATATTTATAGTCAAAATTATCTAATGTGTAACCATATATTAAAAATTATTTAGTTATGAAATATGAATTTAACACTTTAAACTCTTTTTTAAATAAAATAATAATAAATGTCCTAATCAAATTAATGTAGACCAAAAGGATCATATTTTATTCCTAAGGTTGATTATGGTCTAAATAAAATTATTGAATATAATTAGGATATGTTTTATAATATCATTTATACCTTTAATTTCCCTAATTACTTTTAACAGTGGTAAATAAAAGTCAAAAGTTACAATTCACCAAAATTATTTTCATCTTGTTCAACCAGATTTTAACAAAATATTTCAAACATGTCTCTCAAATTTTTGAAATTCAATTCACATAAGTGATAAAATTACGTTTTATGCAAATTTTCTAACGTACCTAGAAAGTGGGTAAAAGACGTTAAAAAATTCAATAAAATTTTATATATATCAAATTTTATAATAAAATGACTCCAATGAATTGAATTTGACTAATATAGATATTATGTATCTATTTTTACTTAAAATAAATTTAAATAAAATAAATAATTTTTTAAATATTTAGTCGATTTTAAACAATAACGGAGTGTTTTTCACTATTCATCAAAAATTGAAATTTTTCAGAAAAATACCAAAAATTCATCCTAAGCTATTTTTGATATTCCAAACCCAAAAATAAAGTCCATTTTGAAAAATAAAATTTATAAAATTTCAAAAAGTATGTATTACTATTCATAACTACTAGTTTGATTTGTCGTGGTGTGCTAAAACTCTAAGTTGCATACAACAGAAGCTATTACATTATTCAAACAGAAACGTATCGTGGAAGCTTGTGGTGTTACAATACTTGTAAAAAAAGAGTATGACTTTTTAAATATTATTGAAATAAAATATTATAATTGACATATTCACATCCAAATTGAAAATAGGTCAGATATTCGACCTTTGGAAGAATTATGGATGATATATATTCATCAAAAAAAATTTATACAAGTGTGATGTTATATTTATAGTCCTTATCAGGTCATTTTAATTCTTATTTTTTTTGATTTATGCTTTTAGAGTGGTAAAACAAATTACATAGGTTACTATTCATATATACCAAACATAAAGGGGAACTATTTAGTAAATTTTTCACCACTAATTATAAATATGGAATCCATATTCTAAAATTAAACACAAATACTTGGAACATATTATTTCAAAACTACACTGATCAAACACAAAAAATTAGTTCTTTTGAAAAAAATAACCCTTTTAAATATAAAATTTCTTTATAATAAATTAAATTATAAAAATAATTTCAAAAAAATATTAATATAATTATGAAAAAATGGAAAAAATTAAATTAAAAAAATAATAAAAATTTTAATTCGAATTTATAAACAATTTAACAGAAAGTGTAGTTTTCAATTAAAAATTATTATTTTCACTATTTATTAAAAAATTAATATTTTCAAAAAAATCTGACGATATCATCCTCACTTTATTTATAATGATGAATTAAAAAACAAAATTAATTAATTTAAATAAAATTTCAGTAATTTAATGAATTTAATTACAATATTACCTCATGAATAGAAAGAAAACACATTCATGAAGAAATTTTTTTTCTAAGAATTAAATTTCATAACAAAAAATTGTGTTCTTAATTAAAAACCATTAATTAATACATTATAAATGATTAGGATAATTAAATATTTTAATATATGGTTAATACTATTCATTTATTCCAATTTAATGGTTATGTTATTACAATCAAATTTAACTAATTATAATGCATTGTTAATTTATACTCGTTGTTGCGTATCTTGTATGTTTCATTATTTCTTTTCAAAATACTGAGATATTACATTATCTCCACTCAAATATATATATTCCTCATAATTTAAACATGTAATAAATAACTAGAGATTTAACTTTTCAATATACATGTAATTAAATTCACACAATATAAAAAGTGTAAATAAAACTTCCACTTGAAAATAGACAAAAGGGAATTACGAAGGTCATTCAGAATAATATATTACTTAGTTTAAATGTAGGATAAAATAATTTTGACATTAAAAAATGTATATGGAAGAGAAATCATACTCTAATATTCCAATATATTTTGATTGAGAACATGATCAAGAGAAAGTTAATCATCACAGAACCATAAATCAGTAATTGGTTAATGAGCCATTGATTTCACAATATGAAATTAACATAGACAACATTTTTAATTCCAAATCCTTTTACTAAATTTGAGCAATTATTTTAATTCGTATACTATGAGTATAAGAAACTTTATTTACTTTAATAGTAGAGTTTTATACATTAATCAATTTTTACCATAAAATCATCTTTTATATCGAATGGATGAGTCTTCAACATGAATTATTTATTTTTGAAGCACTAGAACCATCATCATCATATAAAAAAAATACAAAAATGATAACAATATATTCATCATATCATTAGGCATTGATCAAAAAAGGTTAGAACATGGAAATATAATTCTACAAAAGAAGAAATTATCATATTATGAATATAAATTTTAATATCAAAAAGTAAATAGTAATAAGAAATGTTTAAAATTGATCATTAAAAAAAATAAAAAACCTTTAAATTCATTAAAAATATTCTGAAAAAATATTGAAACTCAAAAAAAGATGGATTAGATTATGTAGTTTTCAATGATAAATTTAATGTTTCTCTTACAATAACATCAATCACTCTTAATGTATCATACTAAAAATCAAATTTCTCTTATCATATAATATCCAATATATACAAATCATATCATTAAATAACATTAATCACCATAAAAACATCATAAATGAATATATTATTATAGAATATTATTCATCCTTTATTTCTCAAATAACATATTATATTGTTCTATTAACATTAAACATATATGGTTCCCAAAATAGTGAACTTCTTTCTTAAATAACATTATTAACTTAATCAAAGATGACATTTTCAATCCTATGGATATTGAGAAGATGAGAAATATGATCCCAAAATCAACTAAAAAATTATTTTACAAATCATTAATGTTTAAAAGCAATTACATACTAACCGAGACTCCATATAGGCCAATGGTATGCATTGCATGCTTATTTCCCTTCTGATGTGAGTTTAAGCATCATTACCATTCCAGATGTGATGGGTTGTTTCCCAGCCTATGAGTTGTAATTTTTATGAAAATATATTAATATAATACATATAAAATTCCTCTAAATTGGTGAAACATCTATGAAAATAACATTCATATAATAATCATTAAAAAACATTTGTAACATCAAAGCTATCCCATACTTTTAATTTTGAATCCCAAAAAATGTAATAACCCATAAATACATCAAAAATAAAAGACCAAAAAGACCAAAAAGGGTACTAATAATATAATGCCCCAGCCTTAAACATTACTTAATCTTGAGTTACTTCAAGAATACAAGTTTAGGATCTTTTCAGGTTAATATTTTTAGAGAATTAGATCATAAAACATGCATTACATTCCACATTTAAACAAAGTGGTTACATAAAAGGTAGTACTCATTTTTCCCATCAACGGAAACATATTTAAAATAAAACATGGATTATTTATTAACACTTCCTTGACACTATCATCACATCATGTACCTTTCCATTGACCTATGAAAATCATTTCAAAAACATGGGATGAGCATAAAAAGCTCAGTAAGGGATATAAAAGTACGGAATGAAAACATTAGTCCATGTATGAAATCATAATTTACTCATAAAACTTAATCAACTTAACATAACTTATCAAATCATGAATAAATCATAGAAAACATAAGACATAAAGGTAACTTGAGGCATTCATAACATTCTTACGTAGAGAGTAACCCTCATGGTTACGTTTGGAATACCCATCACAGTATATTCCCTAATTCTCTTCGGAGAAACCTTAACTTTTAACTCCTTCGCGTTACCCAATGCATTGGAGAGCTATATCGGGCTCACCCTCACTTAGTTTATCACGGAACCACCCGTCTTCATCACAATGCACAAGAACCATAAGATAATCGTATCACATAAAACATGCATAAAGAAACATAACATTTCCACATTTCAATCACAAGATATCAATACAGAACATTGATATAATAAAAATATTATGAAAACAATTTTCAATACCAAAATAAAATAAAAGTAAAACATGGTATTTATTTTTTATTTTAAAAAAATGTTATGGCTTATAGAGGAAGCTGAAGCTCAAATAATGGTCACTGCGGTGGAGAAGTCGTTGTCGCCACATACGTATGACAAAAAACATTACTTTTGTTGTTTAGTAAAATGATTCATATAAAAAAATATTCCCTTTGAATAGGCGTAAAAGTCAAAGGGGTTTATACACCGTATAAAAGAAGGTTGTGTATAAAACAAAATAGGCCTCAATGAATGGAGATTGAGACGAAGTCCCTTACCTTGGGTCTGACTTGACTCGATCGTTCTTTAACGTCCTAAATAATAAACTTGAGTTAATTAATACTTTCTTAAGAACCCTTTTCAAGTTCATTATTCATTTTCTATCACTTATTACCATGTTATTAACACTATGTAATTATTTAAGTTAATAATGGTCGTTTTGTCGATCATTGGTACTTGAGTCAAAAATAAACTCTTTATAAATACAAGTTGTTCATGTGGTAAAATATCCATTATATCCAGAATTATATTCATGATTTAGATATAATATATGTCATATATATCCATTATATACATGCATTCACAATATTACATAACATTTAGAGGTAAGAAATGAAATGCACCGTTCATGGAGATGGTAAGCCGTACGTACGCATGAACGCTACTTCCATTTCTATTTCATATTTAACGGAATTAAAACATAATGATACATAATAGTATTATAATTCTAGTGTGGTATCATATATAATATAATTAAATCTATCCTTTATACGTACCACATATGGTATCAACGAATCAAATCACTTTGAGGGGGAGGTAGTCCGCACTTCCTAAAATGAAGATATCGCGTTTACCCATAATGGAAACCACAAAGGTATGACATAAATGAAAAATACATAAGCTTAAGGAAAACATAAAAATATTATATATCATATATAAATATAGTGACATCTTAATGGCCACCTTTGAAGGTGTTATAAAAATATTGAACAATCATTGTTTCGTGAGGCAGAAATTCACCATCCACGGAAACAGTATGTTCTTTAACCATTAGATGTAGGTGTGTGTAAGTGTCGCTCAATAATTCTTATAAAAACATACTAGTATATTTAAAATACTAGTTTTGTTACAAAATAAATGAATAAAAATAGTTTAGGGGGTTGGAGAAGCAAAATAAAATAAAAGAACACAAGTGAAGACATTACCTTTAAATCGGGTAGCTCCCTTTGGTTTGAACCAAAAGGGTTTCTTGAAGAGAATCCTGCCTAAGGTAAGGCTTCTATGATGAGGAGAGGAATGTGGAGAGACAAAATGAACAGAGCTTGGATGAGCCAAAGGCTTGATAAGTGTTGGTAAGGAGGTAGAGGTGGGGGCCTTTTATAAGAGGAGAGGAGGGCCACTCTTGGAAAGGTATAAAATGTTACTTTATTTTCAAATGAGTTTCGGATTTTAAAGGTCCCACATTGATTTATTTCTAAGATAAGGTGATAAGGGATCGAAATATACTCATACAATAAGTCTTTGATAAGTTTATGTCTTAGATTTTACATTATCTTTTCATTTTATTTAAATCGTTCATTAATGAGGTAATCGCTGCATCATCATGATGTCATAAATAAATTTATTTATTTAATGTCTAAAAATTATAAAACAAATAATATGATATAGGAAATATTTTTAGATTTCCAATGAATATTTATATTCCAATTTATCATTTATTTAGACAAAATTAAAAATGTTTTACTCAGGTGATACATTCTTTGTTATATTTAACATTCTTTAAAAAATAAAAAGATAAAAAGTCATTATCACACAAAAGTGATTCCATGGGGTCCCCAAGTTTGGAACAAGGAATCCTATGGTCAGACATGACACAACCAGTAGTATTAGGACACATTTTGGTGTCATTTTTTATTATTATGATTTTATTTTATTATCCTTAACTACCCGATTACTAATTAATCAAGATAATTAACGATAATTACCATCGTTACTATTCACAAAGTCCAAAAACAAGAGTCTTGATTACATAATTTTTAACTTATGATTAAAAATATGTAATTCATTTTACCAAATTAAAAATACATAAATTCCAAAAATTAATTTAAAAATAATTCTCGTTGCAAAAAAAATAGCGGGTTTTTTAGAAACAATATCTATGAAAAGTTTAGCACTTGTTTATTCCCAATTACAAAGTGAAATTAATCCCAATGACCACCATTGGATTACATGGTAAAAATATATTATATTTAGACTTTAAAACCAATTAAAAAAAATAATCTAACCATATAATTAAATTAGATGAAAATACAGTTTTGATGTCAAATGCAGTATTTTTCACTATTCATTAAAAAATGAACATTGTCAGAAAAATACCAAAAATTTATCAAAAGTAAATTTAAATGTTCCAATCATAAAGAATAAGTTTATTTTGACAAATAGATCTTATAAAATTGTCAAAAGTTTGATTTAAAAATGGTTTTCCATCAAAAGGCAGTAAAACAATCTTTTAGAAATATTAGTGTATTTCATTCTTAAGATTAGATTTATTCTCGTTTTAAGCCTCTAAAACACTATCTAATTCATAAATAAACATAGATAAGGATATTTATTATTCATTACTTACTTGGGATGTTACAAATAGCAATAATCTTACATCCACCAAATATAATTTCATTATTCCTAAAATGAACTTTCCCACATCTTAAACATAAGGGTTACATCTATGTCAAACAGTTACTGAAACTCAGTAAATGTTTTCCAACAAATTTAACTGATTCAATACCCCACATTTCAAAGATATATATTCTATATATTATATGTTTCCAAATATTGAAAACACAATGTACTATATAATACCCTTTAATTATTTTTCAATTCCTATAATATTGATAAAATACCATTACATCATAATTTTTGAAAACATGATACATAAGTATCCATCCATAGACATTATATATTGTTGGGATTATAACCTATAATTCACTTTCTCAAAATTACCATGATATTTTAGGTTTAAAATTTTAGAGTGTTAGGTCATAACTCTTATGTAACCAATACACACACACACACACACACATATATATATAAAGTGGACACCCCTAATTAGTATCCATTTTACCTTAATTGAAAATTTTCAAAATGAAACATATTTTCATTTCATGACAAATATTCCATACTTGTAACTTGACTTCTTCAATTCCATTACCCATCTTTATTCCCTGTTAAAAATATTTTATAATGTTATATGAGAAAGAAATGATGTAAGTGAAATAAAAATACATAAAAAACTCATGATTTCATGAATACTTCTAAAAATTTCATTGGTCAAAATAATCAGTTTTTTCAAAAATAAACTATTTTAGCACCAAAAAATTAATACTTTCATTCAAAAAGTTTTAATAAAAAATTTAATAATAAATATTTATAGATAAATAAACTCATAATGGATTCTTTTGAAACATGAATATCATAAAGAAACTCTTTCACAATTTCATACTTTTAACTGTTACATATTTAATAACCATCACATTTAAATTTTGAATAACCATCACAAATACTCTTGGATGTCCTTAAACATAACGTCCAAAAAATTCCTTAGAGTTACCATCATAGCTACTCATGGATTAACCATCATAGTTAATCTTGGAATAACCATTGAAGTATATTCCCATTATCTATTTGGAGATACATAATCAATTAACTCTACCCTATATTAATAATATCCATATGGTAAATTTCTATTTGAAATTAATTGGAGGTATATCATATAACAACATATATTTGGTTTATATTGGAATAAAAAGTAATAAAAAAATTCCATGAACTATAACATGATACGTAAACAATTACTTCATAAAAACTTTTCTGTAGAAAATTAACATTTCAATTTTAAAATAACTAATTTAACATTTTGTGTGAATATAAAAGAAATAAATTATGGAAATTATCCTTGTAAACTTTTAAAGAAATCATCAATTAAAATAATATTAATTAAAGTGAAAAACATGATCATCTAATATAAATTAAAAAAATTCATCCATACGTTTTTCAGAAAAGTCATAATGATCCTTATTTTTAAAATCATTGGAATATTCATTTCAAATGACTTTATAAAAATTAATAAAATGGTAAAAACATCATTAAAATCATAGGATTACTGTGAAAACCTTATTTTATTTGTTTTTATAAAATATTGATATGGAATAAAAAGTAAAAACATTATAAAAATTGATGGAGGATTTTAATAAGAAAGTCCCTTATCTTGAGTCTGACATGACACATATGTTATTTTTCATCCTTAATAATAAAATTATATTATTTTATGGTTACATAAGATCCATTTACATGTTTATTATTACTTTAATGTTATTTAATTCCATTTTATATAAAATTACTCAATTAATTAATTTCTATTTGTATATTTTGTGATATATGGTTTGCATGTCCAAAATGACTTTGTTAAGTTGAATAAGGTAAAAGAATTCACTAATACATCATATATCAAATATTAATAATTAAATTATTTTTATATTCATACATAAATTATTCTTTTAAATCCACCCAATAAATATGGTTAGGGAAAATGAACTATGTTACAATTGTGTAGATAGTAGGTCATGCGTACACATGATTAATGTTTCCATTTCTCAATGATAAATATAGAAAAAAGTTAAGTATTATTTTATAATTTAATAATGATAATGATTTTATATATATTATAATAAATCATTATATATAGTTATCTATATATCATCAATGAGATGTGGTGATGATAAATTAATGACATCGCTTATGGAAGTAGTAGTCCACACATACACATGAACGACATTATCATTTTAATGTGTATGGAAATGTTAAAAAATATGTGTTATATTATATTTAAAGAGTAATAAATATTTCATGAATAATATATATATATATATATATATATATATAACATAAACCATCATTATAACCCCTATTGAGACATGCTGATCTAAAATGAATAACATCGGTTCCCAATACCATAGTCCACCATGCACAAAAACAATGAATTGATATCACATATGATAGAGGGTTGAGATGGATGAAGTTGTTTTCATTAAAATAATAGAATATTATTATATTTATTACAATTTTTTATTACTTTTTCAGGTTTTAAAACTATTTAAAGGTTTTGTAAGATGAATCAAAACTATAATATAAAGTTTAAAACTATACGTCTTCTTTGGAAAAACTCATTTTCATAACAAAATAACACCTATATGATTTTTATTAAAAAAATAAGGGATATATAGTTAGTGGATTTTTTATATGAAGAGTTTTTTGATATTATTAGCAAAAAAAGTTGGTTTTGAATTATGAAGGAATGAGAATATGATGTTCCCTTTTATAGGACAGGGTAGAGGCACTATTGAAATTCCGAAAAAAATATTAACAAATTTTTAATTCTATATGGATAAAAACAAATTCATGTCAAACATAAGAGGATTATGGGTCTAAATAACTTAAAATAATAAATTTAATACATTTTTTACTAGTTTTTTATTCTTATCATTTGGTTTTATCCCATTGTTACCCCTTTTTGAACTTACCATGAAAATAATGTATTTTGTATATTAAGGATCAATATAGTTACTATATGTTATAAAAAGACACATAAATAGAACATGTTTGATATTATAAGCCACATCGTGGTTTATTGAAAATAATATAAATTTTCTTTGTATTTAATATCATTTAATAAAATATAATTTTTTATAATATATTGTTAATATCAATTTTTAAAACTATTTGTTAAATTGATTTCAATAAAATAATACAAGTAAAATAAAAAAATATATATTTTAATACATCTCCATAATATAAGTTTCATCTACAAAAATAATGGACCATATTAATTATCTCTGATTACATTTTGTTTAATATTTTTTATTTTATTTATTTGATTTTTCCATTAATTTAATAATTATTGTATCAGCATTGTATAAGAATTTAATGTAGTCATTTATTTTATAAATATTAATGATAAATTACCATGATGAATATTATTTATTTAAATTTCAAAATAAAATTTATAACCTAGCATATATTCAGTATAAAATTATGTTAAAAATATTATAGTTATTAAAAACAAGAGTGTGACATTTTCTACTTTTCATAAAATAAAATATTATAAATGTGACAGTCACATAAAAAAGGTTACAAAATTGATCTATGAATGATTATGGATGGAATATTATAATATAATAAATTTTATCCAATTATTAGCGTAATTTTATCTTCCTTATTTTATGATTTTTAACCATTAATTACATTATTAACCCATTTTCCATGGGAGAAAAATCAGCATGGTTACTATTCATCATGAGAAAAACATAAAAGGGGCCTATTTACTAAATATTTATCCAATGATTCCAAATATTTCTTCATTTTTTCAAAATTAAATTTTTTTGTGTGGATAAATTAAATTTAAAAATACATCGGTTATACACTACAAATAACTATTATTAAAAAATATTTCCTTTTTAAATATTAAAAATATTTATAATAAATTAAAGTAAAAAAAAAATTAAAAACAATAATGTTATCATTATAAACATTAATTGTATCATTATGGAACTAATCCATACCTAGAAATCCATTTAAGATATGTAGCTATAAAAATCAGTGGTTTTTAAATTGACAATGCACAAAATTATCTGAGAAAACATGGTGCTTAGTGTACACATAAAACATTTCCAATTAAAGTTTACACTAGATTGTGTGAATAATTAAGGGTGTGTGTGAATGTTTAAACTAGATAACCACATTTACATGGAGGTGTGATGAACTTTAGGCCTTATTATGTAGAGGGAACTCATATCAAATGTTGATGAAGGATGGCTGTTATGTTAGGAATAATTTTTCTGATTCAAATTTAATGTGAATAACATACATCACCTAATAAATATGTTTGGAATATATATACAAATTATAATTTAATTTATATTTCTATTTATATTATTGCATTCCAAATAGAAAATTTAAAATTTAAAACTATTTGAGATCATTTAGAAGATCATCAAATCATTGAATAATTATGAATTAAAGAACATCTAAGACCATTAATAATTGTTTCCAATGACAATTGGTAAAGAACGTATCCAATACTAATAGGTTATTGGGTTGGACATTGTAAACAAAATTATAAAATATAGAAGAGTTTCATAAATTACATAAAAAACTATTATTTTGGAAATCATTGTGAACACATATTCAATGAGATTAGCTAAACAGATATTTGGATCATGTAGTATGTATAGATCATATATTCTTGAAAGCATAAGAAACATATATTTTGGAATCACATCCATTTGATTGGTGATATTTTTTGGGCTTTTAGGTGTTAATCACATGTATTTTATCTTATATATACCTTTCCAACTTGTAGGAACCCGATACTTATTTTTGACGTACGAGATTCTTCTTTTCTCTTTTCCTAAAGTGTTTTTGAGAAAATATGGGAACTGGGGAAAATCCTAAATTTTGTAAGTACATACCATGTACTTGTCCACACGCTGTGTATTGTTGGCCGTGTGGGATGGGTACACGGGGCATGTAGCCATGTCAGTGATAAAGGGTGTAGGAACTGACTACACGCTATGTAGTGGTACTTTACATTCCGTGTAATCAATTGGGAGGCCAAAACAGTAAGGCCGTGGAGCAACCGCCAGCTGGGCGACAGTAGACGCCATGTACTCAGGAATACATGTCGTGTACTCATGTCGACGGATGAACAGTGTGGCGGTGCTGCCAGTGGAACAGTTAAATGAAGGGAGTACACCCAGTGTACTTGGAAGTACACACCGTGTACTTGGAAGTACATACCATGTACTTTGTTTTTTTCACTTAAAATGGGCAGTAGCCTCCCCTGTTCACAAGGAAGGCTTTGAACGGAAGAGGGAGCGGGAGGGGACGACCAAACCTTTGAAGATCCACTGGGTGTTTGTCTGGAATCTGATTCCGCTTCGGACAATCTCCTTGGAACCACACGGGTAGGCCCCCTCTTCTCCTGGAGTGTTTCTTACCAATTATTTCCCTAGTGGGAGTTATTTGAGGTTGAATTAAAGTTTTCTTACCTCGGATCTGCATTGTTCTTGGTCGTTTCTGGAACCGATATTCGAGTATAGCGCTCGTTGGCGTATAAGGCAGGTGTCTTGGTGTTAATTTTTCCAACTACTGTGCGTGTTGTGTGTTTTTGTACCACAAACCCATGTTGGGGTGTCGTGTGGCTGAGGCCGTGGTTATTTTGAATACCTATAATTTAATAGATGATTAATTGTGATATTAAAATACTGGTTGGGATCATTTCCTTGATCCGAAACCACCCCAGTGGTGGGTTCCACTGTTTAGCCATTTGGCCAAGATACCCGAGGGTATGCCTTTAAAGTAGTAATTGTAGAATTTACTCAAGAGTAATTTCTTGTTTACTGCATAATTACATGTTGGTAAAGGACCGGTTACCTGTTTAGCCAGAGGGTGTTATTGTGGTTAGCCTGAGGGCGTGATTGTTTTAGCCCGAGGGAGACGTTCTATTTCGGCTGAGGGAAACCTTTCACGCCTGAGGGCTTGACTTCCGTGCCTGAGGGCGACACTTCCTACGCATGAGGGAAAATTCTGTTACGCCTGAGGACTTTACCTATGCGTTGGATTCTGTTTACCTGAGGGTAAGGTTTTTCTTGTCTGAGGATGTGGACTGTTTACCTAGAAATGCACTGTGGTGATTTCTAATATTTAATGGATTAGATGAATAATAAAATGGCGATTTAATTGTTAAGTCAGTTACTTTTCAGTAATGCTTACATTATTTTATTTTATTATTGCACACTGTTGTTTCATGCTTATACACAATTGGGCACGAGCCTTTGGTGGGTGCCTACTGAGATATATTTATCACACCCTGTTTGGGTCACGCTTTTCGACCAAAACAGATTATGTTGCTGCAGGTGTAGATAGGTCCATAAGTCTTTATACAGGTACATTATTTCTTCTGAGGAGTAGGAGGGCATGGGACCGAGCCTAGGCTCACGATGCCGCTACCAGCTGTTTTGCTTTGTATTGTTGTACTCTGCTTTTGTTGTACTATATTTATGTATAACATGTTCTGGCTATTTTCATGGAACTTGAGACATATAGCATCATTATTTATATACTGTTGGTTGTATCCACTGCAGTTTTCTATTTCAGTCGTGTATGTTTTACTGCTTCCGTTATTCATTGTACGTTTTATTTTATATTCCACTGCGCTACACTTTGACAAATGAGGGAATAGTTTCCCCACTATCAGACCTGGGCCCTCGCTGCTAGTCGGTAGCCTCTGGCGTTTGGGGAAATGCACTTGAGGTCACGTGGCGAACCGGGTTCGGGGCACCTGTTGAGTGGCACCCAGAATCGGGACGTTACAAAGTGGTATCAAATGTTTCTTTTCTTTGACATACTATTTGGAGTCGTAGTCAGGGATAGGATGAGTGGTAGTTGGTAATAATCTTTTCCCGGGCGTAGCAAACCCCTGTACAGGGAAAATCCAGTCTACCTCGTATTTTGCAATTTTCTGATTTTGCAAACTTTACAGTTAATATATTTTCACCGTTGGCTGACGCAATTGAGATTGTACTGTTATAATTTATCTATGGGTTCTATTTAGTTGCAACCTGATGAGATAAGGGTATGCCATCTCAAGCATCATTTAGGCACATGCTAGAAATCACATGCCATGCATAGTTTCCATGCCATGTAGGCGCATTAGAAATTTCATGTTGTTGTGATAATTGATGTATTAGAAAAGCATGTTTTTGTGATAGCTGCTTGATAATTACTTTCTATGTGATAGGGTAGTTTTTGTATGAGTTGGTTTATTGAATGAACTCCACACTTTGGTTTTTGGGGAGTATGGGCCCCCATTTACCGGAATCTGGTGGATCATTGACTAATTATTTTGTTATAACACAGATAAGATATCAGACATTGATTTGTGGGGAGTATGGGCCCTCACGGGTTAGAATTTGACACTTAGGTGTTGTTTTTCGGTATTTTTTGGGTTCTAGAGAAGTTTTTGAGGCATATTGTCCGGAAACCCAGTATACACGCTGTGTAGTATTTTAAACACGTCGTGTATGGCCTTCTATTCGAGAAGAAAAATGAACTTTTTGAGTACACTCCGTGTACACAAAGTACATGCCATGTAGTCTCTTCCCGTGTCACAAACCGTGTAGGCGGCGACACGGGTTAAGGGAAGGATTGGGTAAAACACGCCGTGTACCGGATGTACACACCGTGTAGTGTTGACTCAGAGTCCGCCCGTGTAACTAACAACACAGACAGAGGAGACCTTAAGACATACATGCCGTGTCAATGATGAACACACTGTGTAGTGTGACCTGGGGACTCAGCCGTGTAACTAACAACACGGGTCGGTGTCACCTCTCCTTGAACACGCCGTGTACCTGTGGGACACGACGTGTAGTCTTGTCTGAGGACAGACCGTGTGGCCTTAGCCGTGTGACTAGGAAACGGGGTGGTGTACACGCTCTGTGCAGGTGTAACACACCGTGTACTATCAAGCTGAGTAGTCGGCCATGTCACAGACGACACGAGCAGTTGGAAATAACATCATACATGTCGTGTAGATATTACACACGCCGTGTAGTTTTGTTCAAATGGGAACCATGTGGCTTAGCCGTGTCAAAGGACCCGGGCAGGGAAAGGGAAGCCATGTACACCTCGTGTAGTTAGAATACACACCGTGTAGTCATGTTTTTCAAATCTTGAAATGTCATCTTCCTCTTGTTCCCATTTGATTCCTTCGTTTTTGGTCTTGATAATCTTTAATCTAAGGCGTGCTTTTAACCTTGTAGTTTCATTCCGCCTAGATTACCACGCATTGTTTTCCAGGAGAGTGGCAACGAGAATACTCCAGAGATGGTGGGCCATGGGCTACCAGTTGATCCTCCATCAGATCCAGATGCGGAACTAGCTGCTATACCAGACATAGGCACAGAGGCGCAGTTCCGTGAAGGCTTGTTGTGGTTTATGCAGACCTTTCAGGGAGCACCGCCGGCTGCCAGATCTAGGGCTGAGCTGACGTGCATATTCCAGCAGCAACATCCGCTGACATTTTTAGGGGATGGTGGACCACAGGCTGCGGAGTCTTGGATGGGGTCGATGCAAACTATTCTTGAGCATCTTGAGATGCCTCAAGGGAGGAGGTTCAAGCTCGCGACATACATGCTGCATGATTCCGCCAAGAGGTGGTGGGATGTTACCACCCAGTTAGAGCATCAGAGAGACATGGCGTGGGAGGATTTTCAGGCAGTCTTCGATGAATTATTCTTTCCTAAGACGCTGAGGGCAGACAATACTCGAGAGTTCATGAATCTGTAGCAGGGCGCCATGTCGGCGATGGACTATTCTGCTCCATTCACTGAGCTTCAGCGTTTTACACCCGTGGTGGTGGGTGACGAGATGTGGAGGGCCAAACGTTTTGAGGATGGTCTTTGTTATGACATCCGAGCGCTGGAAAATGTTTTCAGGTTGCCTACTGTACATTATATTGTGAATCAGGCGCTGATTACCGAGAGGAACCTATGGGAATCTAGTGTTGTGGGCTAGGGCGGTTCAGCACCAGTTACTGGTACTATTTTTGCTGGCAAGAGGAAGAGACAAATGGACTTCTCTCAGGGTGGCAGTACCAGCCATGCAGCTTCTTCAGGTGGCCCTATCGGGTGCTACTAGTGTGGTAGAGAGGGGCACAAGAGACCGCAGTGTCCACGAGACCTAGTGGAGTGCACAGCTTGCGGCAAGATTGGTTATCTGCAACGCTTGTGCAGGGCGATTCCACCAGTGGCCAGTGAGAGGGGTCCTGTACAGACTCCGTGTGCGGGAGCAGGACCAGTGGCTTCTTACAAGTCCGGAAACTGGAATACGTCAGGGCGTGCAGGTAGAGACGGTGCTCGTGGCCATGGTAGCCAAACACCAGGATCTCAGAGGCAACAGGGCGGGACGACTCAGGGTAGCCAGGCTACGTCGTAGGGCCGCGACACTGGGCATGCATATGCAGTGCAACAGAACCAATAAGAGAAGGATCCCAGACCTTCTACAGTCAGAGGTACTATTCTAGTAGCTTCTGTCTTATCTTCAGTACTTTTCGATATGGGTGCTACACATTGTTTCATATCTGTACCCATTGTGGAGAGCCTTGGGATTTGTGTTTCTACTTATTCTGATATCATGACTCTAGACACTCCATTGGGGACTAGAATGGCTGGTGTGAATCAGTGCAAGGACTGCCCCCTTGAGGTTGGTGGGTGTCACTTTCTTTAGGACCTCTATGTCTTAGAGATAACGAGCTATGATGTCATTCTCGGAATGGACTGGTTGGTTCCCTTTCGAGCCTTTGTAGACTTCTATCGTCGCAGGGTGCGTTTCACATCACCAGAGGGTGGAGAGTTTCTATACAAGGGCAAGTGGGATGTTCCAGTAGGTTGAGCTGGACCAGAGCATCGTGGGAGAGGTGGAGTCACATCCCAGATTGCGAGCTTATATCTGGATGACTAGGGGACTTGTCGGACAGATTTCCCTCTAGTGGTTGATCGTTTTAGGGATGTCTTCCCGGACAACTTTTCAGGTCTTCCTCCGGAGCGAGAGGTGGATTTCACTATTGAGCTAGTTCCAGGGGCAGCACCGGTGTCCATTCCTCCTTATAGGATGGCTACACCTGAGCTGCAGGAGCTCAAGAGGAAATTAGAGGAGTTGCAGGCAAAGGGTTTTATTCGACCCATTACTTCTCCATGGGGATCACCGATCCTTTTTGCCAAAAAGGCGGACGGTACCCTCAGACTTTGTGTGGATTATCGGAAGCTGAACCAGTTGATGGTTAAGAACCGATATCCCTTACCAAGGATTGATGATCTCTTTGATCAACTTCGTGGAGAACGAGTGTTCTCGAAGATTGAATTGAGATCAGGATATCATCAGCTGCGCGTTAGACCATCTGATATACCTCTCACAGATTTCAAGAGAAGGTATGGTCCATACGAGTATACGGTTATGCCGTTCGGACTCACGAACACGCCAGTAGTTTTCACAGCTCTAATGAATCGTGTGTTCCATCATTATCTGGACTCTTTATTGGTAGTATTTGTGGACGATATCTTGGTGTACTCTCACACTCAACACGACCATGCCACCCATCTTGAGATCGTATTGAGTACACTGAGAGAGCATCTGCTATATGCTAAGCTCTCAAAGTGCCACTTTTTGATGGACCAGATTCACTTCCTGGGTCATGTCATCTCAGAGGCAGGAGTTTCAGTGGACCCATAGAAGGTGAGAGTAGTAGTTTCCGAGGAGCAGCCTAAGAACGTGTCTGAGATACAGAGTTTCTTGGGGCTGGCTGGTTACTACAGACGCTTCATACATGACTTCTCCTGCTTAGTAGTGTCGTTGATGAGTTTGACTAAGAAGGGTGTGAAGTTCGTTTGGTCAGAAGCTTGCGAGGCATCCTTTCAGGACCTGAAAGGAAGGTTGACATCAACACCGATCCTAATACACCCAGAGCAGGGGAAGATCTATATAGTTTACTGTGACACATCAGGTATTGGGCTGGGAGCTGTGTTGATGCAAGGCGATCGTGTTGTTGCATATGGGTCTCGGCAATTGAGGCCACATGAGAAGAATTACCCGACGCATGATCTCGAGTTGGCCGCAGTTCTTCATGTGTTGCGTTGTTGGAGACATTATCTATTGGGAGAAAATTTTGTGATTTTCACTGACCACAAAAGCCTCAAGTATATCTTTACTCAGCATGACCTGAATCTGAGGCAGAGAAGGTGGGTCGTGTACCTACAGTCCTTCGATTTTGAGATTTACTATATACCTGGTAAAGGTAATGCAGTAGCTGATGTGCTGAGAAGGAAGACTCAGATACAGGTAGTGTAGGAGTCCAATGGTGAGTGGCAGCTCATGGCTTTGTTCACTGAGATGCATCTGGAGGTGCACGACAGTCAGGGGCAGACTTATCTTTCCTCTTTAGGTGTGACTTCTACCCTCCTCGATAGAGTGAGGATGGGATAGATATCTGATTCAGAAGGCCTAGTTCTACGGGAGTCGGTGGCAAGTGAGGACCCTCCTCCTGGTTGGACGATAGTAGATGATGAGGTTTTCCGTTTCCATGGATGAGTGTGGGTTCCAGAGGATATACGCGAGGAGCTGATGCGAGAGTTTCATGCTTCAGCTTGGGCAGTTCATCTTGGGGTTACCAAGATGTACTGTGACCAGAGACATCAGTATTGGTAGCTGGGTATGAAGAGAGATGTAGCTGGTTATGTTACGATATGTTCCACCTCTCAGTAGGTAAAGGCAGAGCATCAGAGACCAGCTGGACTGTTACAGCAGTTACCCATTCCGGAGTGGAAATGGGACAATGTCACGATGGATTTCGTGACTGGATTGCCGAGGTCACCTAGAGGCAATGATGCCATGTGGGTTGTTGTGGACAGACTCACAAAGGTAGCTCACTTCTTGCCGATCAAGGAGACCTTCGGTGTTGATGAGCTCTGAAGGCTATATATCCGAGAGGTCATACATCTTCATGGGGTCCCTCATTCTATAGTTTCAGATAGGGATGCCCATTTTACGTCTCCTTTCAGGCAGAGTTTTTAGAGGGCACTGGGTACACAGGTACTTCTAAGCACAGCTTACCACCCTCAGACTAATGGCCAGTCAGAGCATACGATACAGGTGCTAGAGGACATGTTGCGTGCATGCGTCCTAGACATTGGGGGCTCTTGGGAAATGCATATACCCCTAGTTGAGTTTTCCTATAACAATAGTTTCCAGGAGACTATTGAGATGGAACCATATGAGGCTTTACACGGTAGACCGTGTTGATCACCTTTATGCTGGTTAGAGGCAGGTGAGGTAGCTTTGCTGGGACCACGTCTCGTGCAGGAGAATTCTGAGTAGGTCAAGTTGATTCAGAAGCGGATGACTACCGCACAGTCTCGTCAGAAATCTTATGCTGATCGCCGCAGATGACCTTTGGAGTTCATGGCCGGGGATCAGGTTTTCTTGCGTGTCTCGCCGAGGCTGGGACACAAGCGGATCAGGAGGCAGGGTAAACTCTCACCACGGTATGTGGGGCCATTCGAGATTCTGGAGAGAGTTGGGCTGGTTTCCTATTGGTTGCGATTACTGCAGCGGTACCGATCCATGCACGAAGTCTTCCATGTATCTCAGTTGCGCCGCTATCATTCAGACCCATCTCACATATTTTGGCCCGAGGAAGTTGAGTTGCAGATGGATGTGTCCTTTGAGGAGCATCTGATTTGTATCATTGACAGGAGCAAGAAGGTTCTCTGAGGCTAGTCAGTTCCTCTCGTATGGGTGCTATGGAAGGATGGCCGAGTGCAAGACGAAACCTGGGAGTGGGATACCGATATACATGCTTAGTGGCCAGAGTTGTTCACAGCTATATCTTCTCCACCCTTGGAAGGGCAATTCGCTGAAGAATTGCTATAAGGGGGGATGTTTTTAAGAACCCGGTACTTATTTTTGAGGTATGAGCTTCTTCTTTTCACTTTTCCATAAGTGTTTTTGAGAAAATATGGGAAATGGGGAAAATCCTACATTTTGGAAGTACACGCCATGTACTTTTCCACACACTGTGTACTCTTGGAAGTGTGGGATGGGTACAAGAGGCGTGTAGCCATGTCGGCAAAAAAGGGTGTAGGAACCGACTACACACCGTGTAGTGGTACTTTACATGCCGTGTAGTCAATCAGCATGCCAAAATAGTAAGGCGGTGGAGCAACCGCCTGTTGGGCGACAGTACACACCGTGTACTTAGGAGTACATGCCGTGTACTAATATCGATAGATGAACAGTGTGGCGGTGCCACCAGGGGAACAGTAAAATGAAGGGAGTACACAACGTGTACTTGGAAGTACACGCCGTGTAATTTGTTTTTTTCTCTTAAAATGGGAAGTATCCTCCCCTATTCATAGGGAAGTCTTAGAACAGAAGAGGGAGCGGGGGGGGGGGGGGGGATGGCCGAACCGTTGAAGATCCGCCAGGTGTTCTTCAAGAATCCGATTCCGCTTCAGACGATCTTGTTGGAACTACATGGGTAATCCCCCTCTTCTCAATGAGTGTTTCTTACCAATTATTTCCCTAGCAGGAGTTATTTGAGGTTGAATGAAATTTTTCTTACCTCAGATCTGCGTCATTCTTGGATGTTTCTGGAACTGACGTTCAAGTATAGCACTCGTTGGCGTATAAGGTAGGTGGCTTGGTGTTAATTTTTCCAACTACTGTGCGTTTTGTGCGTTTTTGTACCATGAACCCATGTTGGGGTGTCGTGTGGCTGAGGCCATGGTTTTTTTGAATACCTAAAATTGAATAGGTGATTAATTGTGATATTAAAATTCTGGTTGGGATCGTTGCATGGATCCGGAACCACCCCAGGGGTGGGTTCCACTGTTTAGCCGTTTGACCATGATACCCGAGGGTATGCCTTTAAAGTAGTAATTGTAGAATTTCCTCGAGAAGAATTGCTTGTTTACTGCATAATGACATGTTGGGAAAGGCCCGGTTTCCTATTTAGCTTGATGGCGTTGTTGTGGTTAGCCTGAGGGCATGACTGTTTTAGCCTGAGGGTGACGTTCTATTTCGCCTGAGGGAAACATTTCATGCCAGAGGGATTGAATTCTATTCCTGAGGGCGACAATTCCTACGCCTGAGGGAAAATTCTGTTACACCTGAGGGCTATACCTGTGGGTTGGATTCTGCCTACCTGAGGGTAAGTTTTTTCTTGTCTAAGGACGTGGACGGTTTATCTAGAAATGAACTGTGGTGATTTCTAATATTTAATGGATTAAATGAATAACAAAATGGAAATTAAATTTTTATGTTAGTTACTTTTCAGTAATGATTACTTTATTGCATTTTACTGTTGCACACTGTTGTTGCATGCCTACACGCAGTTGGGCACGAGCCTTTGGTGGGTGCCTACTGAGATATATTTCTCACACCCTGTTTGGGTCACGCATTTTGGCCCAAACAAATTACGTTGCTGCAGGTGTAGATAGGGGAAAGAGTACCTATATAGGTACATGATTGCTGCTAAGGAGTAGGAGGGCATGAGACCGAGCCTAGGCTCGCGATGCCGCTGCCAGCTGTTTTGCTTTGTATTGCTGTACTCTGTTTTTGTTGTATTGTATTGATGTATAACATGTTCTGGCTGTTTTCTTGGAAATGAGACATGTAGCATCATTATTTATATATGGTTGGTTGTATCCACTACAATTGTTTATTTTAGTTGTGTATTTTTTTCTGCTTCCGCTGTTCGTTGTATGTTTTATTTCGCATTCCGTTGCGCTACACTTTGACAAATGAGGGTATAGTTTCCCCACTATCATACTTGGGCCATCGCTGCTAGTTGGCAGCCTCTGGCATTTGGGGAAATGAGCTTGAGGTCATGTGGAGAACTGGGTTCGGGGCACCCAGAACTGGGATGTTACAAAACCCACATATATGTTATATGCACAATTCTAATTAAGTGATTCCACAGATCTAAACCCTTGGTTTGTTCCACATAAGCTTCACCATGTACATTATTTTTAGAATATCAAATCCCTTTAAAATAAAGTGTTATATATAAAACAAGAAAATAATTTTAAGTGCTAAGTGAAGAGAATAATACATGTATATTTTATTAATATAATTTTATAGTCCAACTTGAGTGTTCTATATTTCAGGATGAAAATATCACTTACTATATATTACATTAAGTATAATTAAAAAAATTGATTTTTTCAATGAATTATTACATAAAGAACCATGTGATTGATGAGAAAGTATACAGTGAGACATATAACTTTCAATAATACCTTATAATTTACATGGATAAAATTTCAAATATTATATGATAATAAAATTTTTTAGAAACATATATTTTCATGAAATTTTTGAAAAAAAAGTCCAATTACCTTCATAATACAATAGTTGTTGATTATGATTATGTCTTGTCTATATTATTAAATAAGTTTTTTTAAAGGTTGGGGCCGAAGCCCCATTTATTCTTAAATCAAAGCAAAGACCTCCTTAACTAGGTATATGGAGACATATTACATAGCCCGAAGGCCCAGTGAGAATTTAGCCCATTACATGGCCTATAGGCCCAATTTTGTGGCCCAAGGCCCATTCTGTGAATAATAATGCTATAGTACCCACCTGCTACATTACCATACAATACCCACCGCCACTACAGTGCTCTGCCACCACTATAGTGCCTGCCGTTGCTACAGTTCCATCACTGCTAGAGTACGCTAGAGTACTGCTACAGTACCTGCGCCCAATGGGTTTTGAACCCCCATTTTTCATGTAGGATTATGGGGTTCTTAAGACTAATCCAAACCCTAACTATAGATATTATTAAATAAGTGATCATATGTTATTTTTACATCTTTAATGATCAAAAGGAAATATCTTTAGCAATAGTTTCTTGGTTAACCATCATTCAAGGGAGATATTTCATGTTTTATTATAAATCACATTGTATCTAGTACTGTGAAGTTATTATTTCAGTGGGATACTTGTGAAAACCATGTGAATCTATTATATTTAATATGTTAGGGTTTAACATCTTATTATTATAGTTTGTTATAATTATTTGTGAAATATAACCAATCAATGCATGGAGTGGGATCATAACGAGATCAAACCTTGTAATAATCTACTGTTTATGTTTTATTATTGTTTACTTAATTCATATTATTTTTTGTGATAATAAGAGTATATTGGAAACTAAAAGGTCAAAAAGAGTTAAATTTAAAATAAAGTTAATTTTTTAATATTTATAAATTATTCAACCCTACCCATCAAAATGGTGTTACGACCCCATTGTTTCCTTAGTATGTAATAGATATACATCCCCTTTTATAAATATCTATCATGGGATAAGGATAATTAATTTTATTTATATTAATATAATGGGATATCCTAAATTATAGGACAAGAAGAATAAAATTTGGAATTATATTATGTTTCCATATCTTCTATCACTAGGTCTTAAAGATAATGATAAATCCATGGAAGGATTCTTACCTATTAGTATTGGTGGTCATATAAAATTTTCTCATAAGCAAAAAACAATACTTAATGAAAAAGATTATAATTTCATTTTCTTAAAAAATTAAAAAATTATTAAAAAATGTTATGGGTCTCAATATTTAATCGAATTTTTGGAATGTTGGAATGTATTTGCAAATGAATATTAAATGAAAATGGATGAAAAATAAAAATTTGGAAGTGGAAGCTTTCAGATATTGAGATGTCTAAAGAATGATACAACGATTACTACTTTAAAAGGGATAATGAAAATATCAATAATATTATTTGATATAGTGAAATGATAGATATATCTAATGTTTATGAAAATATGATGAGAAACATTCCAGATAAGTTTTAACCTAATTTCATATTTTTACAAGATGAATAAGATCATAAACCCAATGAACTACACAATGTTATCATTCATTATGAAATGTGAATGATTCCACACAAAATGAAGAAGATTAATGATGATATGGATTGTGAGGAAATGATAATTAAAAACATCAAATATGATGAATTATTTGAATTATATGAAATAAATGATGTAGTGGAGAATAGATAATAAGATAGGGTTATATAAATAATTTATTCAATTAGGGAAATAACATGTGTAATGGGAACTACCAATAAGATTCAGTAATTGTAATGAAATTGAAAATTTTTCCATAATTTGTCCAATGTATATGTTTATATGTAATTAAGCTAATGATAATGAGAGAAAACATAAAATAAATATATCTTAAGGTATCCCAAAATAGTAATTTTTTTTAATGTATGTAGAAGTTGTTTACATGAAAATTATTATTATTTCATTAAATTGATAAGATGTTAACTCTTCATTAATAAATCAATCAGAATTTGAAAGTAATTTTATGGTTCAGGTGGAAAAGGTTTTTATATTTAACATTGTAAAGATAAAAAATTATAACTTATATATAATGCACACATGATATAGAATGAATTAGAAACCCACCTTTAGAAAAACCCAAATCTCAATTGGGAAAAGAAGTTTCTAGTTAATGGACAATATATTATTTCTAATGAAAATGACTAATAGAAAGGAGTAATTTACAATAAAATAATACTTCTACATAGATGATATAAATATATACATATTTATGATGGATGGAATGGGAAATTTGGTAAAACACCATGATGGAAAAAAATTTCTCAAAAAGGAATAACAATCAAAGAAACAATTAGTTTATTTTTAAGTTAAAATATATTTTAAAAATATTAGATAATATTTTAACAATGATATTAAGGATATGGATGAACAATAATGAACTATTGAAAAGAAGGATAAAAATATTATCAATTCATCTACTTATGAATTTCAAAATAAATACTTTACCTAAAAAATGAAAATTTTAAATTCAATTTATGACTAGTATAGATAATAAATACTACTGGGAAACATTCATCCAATTCAAAGGATGTATATAATTCTTCATGAAAATTACTTCTCAAGAGGAGAGAGAACCACGTTATGGAGAGATAATTCACCAACAATCATTATGGTTAAACTGTTATTAGTATAAAATAGTATGTTTCAAAGAATAATTCTATCATCATGGAGTTTTTGGCCCCATATTATTCTAATGATGGTACAATATGTCACGTACAGAGGTGATAAATGAGCCGATGGGGTGCAATAATATGAAAATGGAATTTTTTTTCAAAGAATTCATGATATGAAAATAAATTCATATTTTTCTTAAAAACATAACAAAATTAACATAATATAATGAATTTCTTGAATTTGTTTTCATAGGGGATAAAATATAGAGGATTTTTTTTCTATTCTACTAGGGAAAAATTCAAATGATTTGAATAGAATATTAATTACAAATATAATGAATGAAAACTAATATTTTTCTTAATTTTATTTGAAGGTTAAAAATATGAATTATTTAGGATACATGATAGTGAATGTTACTCACAACTAACTGGTGACATAAAAATTCATAGAGAAATTGAGAAGCATAAATAGAGAGATAAAACTATTTGAAATTGTTGTTCCATAATAATTAAATGAGTTGTACAAGTACTAATTTTATCTCAATATCCTTTCTCTAGGAATGTATTATTTATTAAGGGGATAAAGATGTATTTACATAGTTCCACTCAACTTTGTTATGATAGACATGAGGTGGTACTATAGAAAAATTCTTATATCATCAAAACCACAATGGTTTGAATAATTACCACTGAATAGAAAGGGAGAATATGGAAACTATTTCAAATTCTTGATCCTACCCATTCTTGTTATATATGTTACAATGATGAAAACAACTATTGGGATAAAATTCTTGATCATCATAGTTAAATAGGTATAATTTAAATTTTGAACAATATATTGTGAGGGATTTTCTCAAATAGAATACTGAATGTGATCAAATCAGTGAAACATTTCATAACAGAAAAATTCCGAGAAGTTAGAAAAAGTAGTGGAAATTAAATATTTTATACTAATTGATCTTCTTCACACTAACATATGTTGTCCCATTAGAAAAATTATAATAATTGTTTTTTATACCATTACAATATTTTTTGATTATACCTGGTTGAATAATTTCATGTCTATCATGGAAATGTTAGAGAAAATTTAAAAGTTTAAATTAAATAATTTTAAAATATGAGTAGGAGTAAGGAATTCATAAAAAAATAGAGATCATATAATGTAATTATGATTACATGTGATTATTTTGAGTGCAATATTTCAAATCATGATATTATGTATCATTATAGAACACCATATACTCTATAGAGAAATAGTTTCATAGAAAGTATAAAAATAATAATTATTTATTTTGGTAGGATTATGTTATAAAAAAACCTATAATTGAATTTTTTGATTGAGTATGTATATGATTCCTTAAATATATAGTTATGGTGACTGTTGTGGTTTGAGAAAAAAATGAAACTATATGAAATGTGTTATAAGATACAGTCAAATATTAGATATTTTATCTTTTTGGGAATTACATGTAATAAAAATTATGAAAAATATCATGATATAAATTTAGGAAAAATATAAGTATGATATTGTAACAGATTTTATTATGTATTGGTAGTGGCTATATATGATGAAAAAAACAGATTCACATGCAAGATGATTATTAGGATGGAAAAATTGTTTAATAAAAGAGAACATAAGATAAAACAATTGATGATGATTTTTGACAATTCCAAGGAAAATAACATGAATATGTCATAAAAATGAATAATGATATAACTAGTAAGGAAAAAATCAATGTTGATATAGATTCTGAAAATACTATTAGTGAAGTTGATATTTTTAGAAATGAGAGAAAATAATGGAAAAAATAATAAAACATGTTGAAGATAACTATATAATTATATATCAATATGATCCATTAAATACTGATGAAGATTAATATTTAATGATAAACCTAAACTAATTTCACAAATTTAAGATTATTTTTTTGTAGATATATATGTGCATGGAGAGTGAATGAATGATAATAATGATAATCTTGATCTGATTGAGAAGAATACTACTTATGATAATATTATATGAAATAAAAATAAAAATAAAAATTAATCTAGTGGGTTTTTAGAAATAATAATCATGGGATGGTTGGGGTATATGGGAATAAATCTATTATGGTGTGAAAATTCCATCCTGAAATGTAAGGAATTTACTTTGAAGAAATTTTTTCACAAGTTGCAATACTATAGAATGTATGAATATTCATGGATGTATTAGTAAGAAAACAATATAATGTTTATCAAAGGGATGTGAAAAATACTTTTTTAATTTTTATCTTAATAAATAATATTATTTTGAAAAATATAAGGGCGTAAACTTCGACTTTTATGGAATAATTATATCTTGATTAAAGAATACATTTTATAGTTTAAAACATTCCCTTAGTGCTTTATAGTCTAAACTTTATAGTTTTCTAAGGGATAAATATTTCTAAAAATATATAGAGTAAGTAACCATTATATGGGATATATGTGTAATGAGAAAACAAATAAACATTTAAATGTAGAAGACATAATATTTCCAAGTAATAAAAAGTTTTTATTTGAAAAATATTCTAAAAAGTGGAAAATGACATATGATATTTCAAAACTCAGTGAGATGAAATAATTTTTAGAATTTTATATTGATATGATGACTAATTAAATATTAATAACTAATTAAAAATATGTATTGAAAATTTTTTCCATGGAAAACATAAAATATGTTTCAACTCTAAATTCAGTTGCAATCAAATTGTTTAAGGATGGAGCCAGATAAAGTGTTAAAAATATTAGAAGTGTTTTTTTGAAACATATTATATATAATGGTATCATGGATTGATATAGAATATAAAGTGAATATATGTTCAAGGTATAATAATGATACTAATGAGTCCCATTCATTGGATACTAAGATAATACACAATGTTATGGAAATAACTCTGACCTATAGGTAATAATATAAACATGGTTCAGGTATGAAATTGTAGGTATTTATAGATGTAGATTGTGTAGGTGATTGTAAAGTCATATGTTTTACAGCATGTGAAACATTATTTTTACGAGAGGGATGCTATAGTAGGTATAAAATATAATGTAATTAATCTACACAAATCATAGTTGAGGTAGAAAAATTTTCTACTATATATAATTATATACATATGATATGGATGAATATATAGATGGGATAAAAAATGCATGATACATAGACACCACACAAAAATTCGTATGACAATAAATGTTTTACTGGGTTGTATATTAACGTAGTGAAACATTATGTATCATATAATTTTGAATTTATACATTCATTTATCAAATATATTATTATATTTTGAGACACTAAGTTGAATTTTTTTTGAACGAAAAATAGGTTTCATAAATTATCACCACATCTATTCCATGATAGTGGTTTTCTGAAATTGGGATTAAACATTATATCTAAACTTCCCCTCTCACATGAATATTCATGGGTGATAGCCTAACTGTTCATTGCATTATATTTTAAAAGTGGTAATAAATGTGTAATATTCTTTATCTAAAATGAGTGATCATTTTTGTTACTGTAATTTTTTTTTTTTGGTTGTTTTGAAAAATAGAATATAAATTAATGAGTATTTAGGGTGAACCTATAACTCACATTGGGAAAATTTTAATCTCAAAAAGAGTTATAAAACCTTAAAAAACATTATTATAATTTTTAGTGTGTGGTTAGGATATTTTCATTGATAAATGCTATGATGTGATAATTCTTAGTGGGATCATTTAAAATTGAGGTTTTTTTTAAAATACATAATTCGAGAGATCTATTGACCCTTCTGTTTTTAAAAAATGATTTAATTATTCTCATCAAATTTTATATAAATGTTTTTAATGATATATAAGTTTTGATTTTATTTAGATTTTGGCTAAACTCATCATATTGATCATTTCAGGTGATTTGGAAAGTTCACACTGTCAAAAAAAGTATTATATGTAAATGATGATCATGATTTTTTATCATATTTGATTAGAAATATTTTTATAATTGATTATGGATTATATTAAGATTTTTGAGACGAATTAATTGAGGGAATGGTAAAACATTGTTATAAATTTTTACAATGTGTTTGTTGTGGAGTTAGTGAAACATTTATCCAAGGAAATAATTGATGGATAAGCTTGCCATCCATCTCAATGTTTTAGGTACCCAAATCAATGGTTATTTTAGGGAAAATTCCAAAAATTATAGGATCATATCAGGTGCATAGTATTCCTAAGTGGAGAAGATCAAATAAAGTTCATATGGGGTTGTGTGAAGAGGAGAGGAAGTGTGTGAGTATGTTAGGGAGATGAATCGAGTGTAATGGATGAAGGGTGTGAGGAATAACCTGCCTTATTTAGCACATTCAACCCATTACCCAAACAAAATTGGGATGGATGGGATGTGATTCATTGTATATAAACATAAATTGTTTCAAAAAATATTCCCTATCTAATCCATATAATATTAGCCATCTATTCTAAATTCACATCATATTCGACCTTAAACATTGGGGGTTCCATGCAATAGACCATATACAAATTTAATCCTCATATGATACCATATTATCCTCTTTGGAGAAATGAAAACTTATTAAGTATTGAATTTTTATTATATTTTAATCTAAACTGTGATGTTTTTTTTCTGAATATTCCTTGTTAAGATACGAGGTTAATGAGTTTATGCTTTCTAAAGGAATATTATATGAGAATATGAGTGTGGAAATTGATATGTAAACAGTTTAGGAAGAATTTAATTTGTGAAAACATATTCATTATAAATGGATTAATTTTTATGTTTTTCATGCTGTATGTATGGAGCATAATGTTTTAAAAAAAGTGGGGATTCAATTTTTTTCATCACATACAATTGAATGGCTACCCATTTTTTTCAGGATTATCATGTACCAATCATGTGTATTATATCTGATAAATAACTATTTAACTCTATTCTATGTGTGTTTAAGAATTTTATAGAGTGATTTTGATGATCTGAATACATCATTTTCCATAATTTATTGGTTCCCATTATAAGATTTTAAGAATCATTATTCCCTCATAAAGCATGAGTTCTATGTTAATAAGGATAATAATGTGAAATTATATGTGAAGAGTATGGCGGAGATTTTGGAATGTGAAATGAGGTTCTATATGAAATTTTTGTTCTATATTTTGATTATGAATGTTTTGCATACAATTTATGTAAATATAATTAATTAACTAATATTTATTGAATAAACATTATGAAAATAACCAATTTATTGAATAAATAGTGCATGATGAGACATATGTGCAATAATATTATTATATTATGATCATGGAAATAATTTAGATTACTATATGAGGAGGATATTATTATGAATCCATGAATTGGAATTTTTTGTGCAAAAAAATAGTTGAATAATTTTCTTTATAATGTAAGGAAAAATGAAAGTAATAATAATAATTTTAACAATTTAATATTTATGATGAATTGAGATTCTGTTATTCAGTTTATCTTTAACAATATAAATTATAGTTACACATTTATAGTTATAGGAGAAACTATCATTCATGATTTATTTTTATTTTTATATTTCAAATAATTTTTTATTACTTACATTGAATTTTTTGTTCTAGTGAGACCATTTAACTCATATATTTACTATAAAATATTAAATATTATATTGTGTATATAGTTGTGATGGAAATTGATAATATTTGATTTGGATGTCTAACCAATCAAACCCTAGAGTATGTTAACTTTAAGAAAAAAAATAAAAAATATTTTCAGTTCATGTGGTGTTCTTTTTAACTTTATTCCTTTAAGGATCAATAATAATAAGAGTATATTAGATCATAGCAGGTCAAAATGGTAAATTTTAAATTAATGTGAAATGTTAAAATTTTAGAATATATTTATCCCCCATTTCAAAGTTGCAAGACAACCCTTTCCACGCCGAAGTTATGATTTATTTAGCATTTTTTCGAATGTTAATAGATTGAGATTGAAAAGTCAAAGGGCATGATTCATATTTATGATTTTGGGAAGATGCTATTATAGAATAAGATTAAAAATCTGTCTTAAATGTCATGAATTATGTTTAATGTTAAAGTGTCTAAATTTTTGTTTTCTAGGTTTATGATTTAGTGGTATTCAATTTAATTTTTTATAAATTAAAGTTTGATAATATTTTTAAAAGCATTGATATTGTTTTTTTTGTTTTTAATGATATTGTTTATGATTATTGAGGATATTTTGATATAAATTTATTAGGTTTTCATACATGATTGAGGTAATAATATCCCATTGGTGTATCATGTGATTTACTATGATTGTTAATTGGAATGAATTATTTTCTCTTGAGGATATAAATATAACCACAAGGGAAAATGTGATCAATGATTTTGAGGTAAGTGTGGTTTACTAGAATAAAGGGTAATTACATTTTGGGAACCCATGTTTTATCATATCTATGAACAGAAGATTGAAAATTTATTAACTAAGTTGTTATTTTTTTATGATGTTTGATATATTGTATCATTATAATATTAAAGAGTAGAATATTTTGGGAATTAATACTGAGTTAATTTATCAATTTATGTATGATTTTATTGTGGATTTTTTTGTAAATGAAAATTATTTATAGAAAATAATATATTATAATGGAGATTATAAGTGTAACGTCCCAACACAGAATCCACTAAACTGGTGCTCTGAGCCAGTTCTCCATAAGGCCTCATGCGCACCTCCCCGTATGCCAGAGGCTGCTGACTAGCAGCGAGGGCCTGGGGTGTGATAGTGGGGAAACTATTCCCTCATACCAGAGTAAGAAAACAACGAAAATAACTAAGTATTATACATAGCCGAAAGTAAACAGAGTGCGGAAGTAGTAAACAACTAAAATAGAACAAACTGTAATAGTAAAATGCTGTAAATTCCCAAACAACTATGCAATACAATAAAACATTGGTCACCCACTGGGCCGACCATACAGATACAAGTACAAAAGAAACTGAAAGTAAAAGTATAGGGCTCTGCTACTAACTCTGAGCCAATCCACGTACCCGATCTCCAGACACTGTCAAACTACAGCAACCCGATCAGTAGAAACACTCGAGCTGCTCTAATCGATCATGAAACACTGGGCCTCAGCCCTATCCACCATGAAACTCATGCTCAACCTAAAAGGAATACATAAGGTCTACATGTACATCAAGGTGCATGTGCAGGGGTGAGAAATAATCATAGTAGGGAACCCCGACAAGCAACCTATAACCGTGCTGCTAAAAGTGTATGCAACAACAATGCGCTCAGCATAGCTGGAACACAAAAAAAGGAAGCAAACCAAACGTGTAACCACAACCGAACTTAGGGTATGTAATCCATGTCAACTTGGAAAGTTCCAGCATGGATATCCATATCTATATACATACACATGTATAGTCGTATACCTATACACATATACATAAATATTAATAGTCATGATTAGTTGAATTAAATAATAAGAAACCACATCAATAGTCGATCCTTGGGACTATAAGCTCGATCTTCAAGACATCTTATAGAAGGGAATTGAGTTGGACATCATGACACTCAAGTCGTGTATCATTAAGTCGATCTCTGGGTCCGTAATCCCATCGAAAAGAACATGCTTCATCCAACGTTGGAGATATGCCTTTGAATAAGCTAAACAAAAAAATTAACCCTCTAGTTCAACTAATCAATCACAAGCAACTTTCTGGGCGATACTCACAGTCTAACCCCTCTGGTTCAAAATACAATAGAATATATAACAAAGACTCTCTGAGGTAGCACTCACAACCAATATCCCTTATAGTCATGTGTAATCAAAGAATCTCTGAGGAAGCTCACATAGTCAATTCCCCTTATAGTCATCTGTAATCAAAGAATTTCTGAGGAAGCTCACGTGGTCAATTCCCCTTATAGCCCGAAGTGCTCAAAGTCTCTCTAAGGAATCTCACACGGTCAATTCCCCTTATAGCCCAAAGTGCTCAAAGATTCTCTGAGGAAGCTCACATAGTTATTCCCCTTATAGCCCGAAGTGCTCAAAGAGAATCTGAGAAAGCTCACATGGTAAATTCCCCTTATATCCTATAGCACTCAAAGAATTTCTGAGGAATCTTACTTGGTCAATTCACCTTATAGCCTGAAGTGCTCAAAGACTCTCTCAGGAATCTCAAATGGTAAATTCCTTTTATAGTCTACTACACTAGGTTCTCGCAGCCCTTTGTAAGTCAATGAGAATATAATAGTAATACGGACAATGTAAACCTCAAGAACTGCTTGGCCAACTATCTACAACATATCAAAACATGTCACATAAAACCAATCCATCCTAACAATACTAGGCATGGAAACAAGGCAGCGTAACAGGAAAAGCTGGACCAAAAGGTCAAAATCAAGAAACATGGGAAAAAACATCCACAACAAGGTAAATAACCCCATTTACAATCAAACCACCTATACTTAGGCTCACAAGGAATAATAGGCATCCAAAAAAACAAAAAAGATGCCTCTCGTCAGGCTTAACAGCCACCAACTAGGAAGCACCTCAGGTGAACACTATAACATCCGCAAACCAAGTCAGATATAAACAAATAGTGAGGTTGGCCCGAATGCCCAAGCAAAAAAACATCCAAATATCAAAGGGATCACCAGTTTGGTATAGGTTCTGGGTGACACCCAATCACCATCTCTACCCAAACCCGATGTAACAACTTTGGGTCAGACAAACAATGGGCACCCCCTGGGTCCCTCAAGTCAAAAACTGAAGAGGAATCATACTAGGGATCCTCCTGTTAAACACGAGCAAAGGAATCCTACATGGGATCCTTAGAGAAGAGTAAGGGGGGAATCATACACATAATCATCAAATGAAGGACAACATAGGCATTCCATAACATGGGTCCTATCAAAGGTAGAAAAAGAGAGAGATCCTACAAGGGACTCCCTAGGTTAGAACCCAAGTGAAGCCATCCCTTAGGGGATCCTTGAAAGCATTCGGTCTCACGGCCTCATAGGCCTGAATGGAATATCTCACAAGAGGAAAAATGATCAAAATCATATTTCATAAGAGATAGCTCATAGCTCATCGTATCTCAATAAGTCTCCACTACGATGGTCCGAACACCCAAACCTATCATTCATGCCAAGTCGCACTCTCAGGTGACAAAGGAACACGATAACTGGAGGAAGAACCTATCCTTTTATATAGAAACTTCCAAAACATCATTTAGATGACCTATAAATGTAAAAAGGATTCCACCATTGTGATCTAAATGGAAGAATGCTTATAATAAACTACTCAAATGCCCAATTACGACTTCCAGTGCCTAAGATATCCCCAAATTACTAAGTTGAAGTAGAACATGGCTAGAACACATGGCTAGACCCCTAGAGTCTGCATGTGTAATAGTACATGGCATGAAATTTACTTTACACAATGTGTACTATTCAAAAAAAAAAATCACTCCATGTTCATTTTCACCTGAACACATGCCCATGTACCACTAAACGACGTGTACTTTACTATACACGGCGTGTACACCTTAAAACCCACAATTCCATGTTCTATTTCACACGGCCAGTCACATAGACACCCACTACACGACATGTACTCAAGTTACACGGTGTGTACCTAAGAATACTTTATATTACCCAAACAGGAATAACACACGGTGTGTACCCCTGGAACACATGCCGTGTATTCTGGGTTTTCCGACGGGAAATCCCTTAAAACATACGAAACAACCATTTTCACCCCCGAAACAACAGATCGATCCCCATGGGATTAAAAGAAAGAAATATAAATCTTTAAAGACATAAAACAAAATTTTTAAAGAGGATCAATGGTGAAAACATAAATGGCCCTACCTTTGGGTAGAAACCGCTGAACCTTCGGTTGATTTCACTACTCACGGTTGTCGCACACCGACTCAGTGCGTCGAGAGCTTTGAATCAGTACCACTCTTGGATTACATCTCTCTATATTGATCAAAATACAATTTCTCACATAGTTCATAGCCAAGGAGGAGGTTTAGGAGACATGCGCAAGTGGGAGGAGGAAAGAAGAGACGGAAGAAAAGAAAGAAATGGAAAATAAGAAAAAGGGGCCCAGCTCGGCCCCAACACTCGACATGAGTTTATGCCTTCCCTATGCTAAAATCCACATTCCGAACTCAACGACGCAGAAAAAATTTCAATCCGAAATTCTTTTTAAAATTTATTTCTAAAAAAACCTACGCGAATAATTTAATATTTAATTTAATAATATTAAATATTAAATATTCTGCTAAAATTAAAAGAGCTCAGATTTCCACCAAACTCATGTCCTAGTGTAAACTCCCTATTCCGAGACCAACAGAGTTGTCAAAATAATTATCCGAGATTATATGGATGGGGAAAATGATTATTCTACCCCTCATGAGCATCCAACAACCAAAATGTAAGCTTCTGCTCAAAACTACAGTCTGGAAAAACACAGGTTCTTACAAAATCCCTACTATAAACCATCTCGTCCCCAAGAATCCCAATGAAAAGACTAGCATCTATGCTCCATACTCAATCATCTACACAACCAAGCCATATGAACCATCCAACGACTAGAATTATAGAGTTAACAACCACCTTCTACATAGAAGACATTCAACTACAACCGATCTGGTACTCCCCACTATAGGAATACCCTTATCGTTGTCTTAAAAGAAACTCCAAGCTCAAAAGCCCACTAGAAAACACTGTAGTTTAACCTAAACAAGGAAAACCACCCTCAAAAGGCCAATGGTTCACTCCCCACCATATGGATTTCCTTACACTACTCTGAGAGCATAACCAGAACAGGTTCTATCCTCAACAGGGATGAACATTAAGAAAGAAAAAAAGAGATCGATGTTGGGTCGAAGCTCTCTAGCATACTCAAGATGACTAAAGATATCACATGATCGTCTCTTATAGGAGTACACTAATATTTCACAGACGGCATGTCCAGATCCCCTCGAGACACACTAACATCATGCCAAAACCCAACCAGAATTCATTCACGGGTCAACCATTTTCACACATGTTTCCCTAGAATAGAACATACATCGACCTACAAGGGTTCGAGTCAAACCCAAGGGTCTCTAGGTCTTCCACCTATCCCTACAGAAAAAGCCTCACAACTGGGTCACAAGGTCTAACCACCTAGACCAAAAGATCCAAAACCACTCAGAAGATGGTAAAGATCACCATGACCAACAAATGTCAAAACTGAACCACAACCTACAAGGGCCCTGATCATCTCCGAGCATCCTTAGAAGGAACTACTTCCATGAGGTCACAACCCAAGAAGGAGGGAAACTGAACTAACACTCATCAGGTATCCGCATATGGAAATACACCAAGGAGGTATAGTTCACAATAAAATCCTTGGTATATATCAACATCATACTCAATGATCTGACTAAATAACCACAGACCTGAGAAAAAACTCCCAATAAGGGGTTAAAAAAAGGCATCACATGTCACACAAACCAACTGGGGTTACCGCACCACCAATACATGAGGTATGAGTCATCATCCTCAAAAAACATCTCAACATAGATCCACGTAACCTCCTATTAGAGTAAATGTATGTGTAAGCAGACCAAAAGGCCTCAGTCATCAGCAAAAACAGACACTAGCAGGCCTATATATTGTGAATCCTACATGCCTAGTATGATGCATGAGATGCCTCTTGCCTTTTCCAGCCAAGAGTCAAAATCCATCCCTGGAATCTTACCAATGGCCAAGAGCTAGATATCCATAGTAAATAAAAACACCACACAACATGTGCGTCTCTCAAGGAAAAAATCATATATAACTGTAACATTGCAAAATTAGAACAACATTCCCAAACCTAGGAAACCAAGACTTCTTACTGGAACAAGTGTTCTCAAGGCACCAGCCCGATATCCATCACAGGTTTCGACACATTTCTAATACTCCTATATACTATATCCCTAATAGTAAAGATCAGGAAATAAAACTCATCTGATACCACTTTGTAACGCCCCGACCCAAAAACCACTAAACCGGTGCTTTGAGCAGGTTCACCATAAGGCCTCAAGCACGCCTCCCCGTACGCCAATGGCTGCCAACTAGCAGTGAGGGACTAGGGTGTGATAGTGGGGAGACTATTCCCTCATTCCAGAGTAAGCAAACAACACAAATAACTAAGTATCATATATAACTGTAACATTGAAAAATTAGAACAACAATCCCAAACCCAGGCAACCAGGACTTCTTACTAGAACAAGTGTTCTCAATGCACCAGCCCGATATCCATCACAGGTTTCGACACATTTCTAATACTCCTATATATTATATCCCTAATAGTAAAGATCAGGAAAGAAAACTCATCTGATACCACTTTGTAACGCCCCGACCCAAAAACCACTAAACCGGTGCTTTGAGCAGGTTCACCATAAGGCCTCAAGAACGCCTCCCCGTACGCCAAAGGCTGCCGACTAGCAGCGAGGGCCTAGGCTGTCATAGTGGGGAGACTATTCCCTCATTCCAGAGTAAGCAAACAACACAAATAACTAAGTATCATACACAACAGAAAGTAAATAGAGTGCAGAAGTAATAAACAACGGAAATAGAACAAGCTCTAATTGTAAAATGCTGTAAAAGTACAAACAACTATGGAATACAATACAACACTCACTACGGAAAAATCACGATTTAACGGTGGTTTTGAAAAACCGCCGCTAAATCATGCGTCAGAAAACTATTCGCGGTGGTTTTGAAAATCGCTGTAGAACATTTCGTGGCAGTTTTTTTATTTTTATTTTTATTTTTTTGTTTTTTGTTTTTTGTTTTTTTTATTTTGTTTATTTTGTTTATTTTGTTTATTTTGTTTATTTTGTTTATTTTGTTTATTTTGTTTATATTGTTTATATTGTTTATTTTGTTTATTTTGTTTATTTTGTTTATTTTGTCTATTTTTATTATTTGTTTTATTTGTTTTATTTGTTTTATTTGTTTTATTTGTTTTATTTGTTTTATTTGTTTTATTTGTTTTATTTATTTTATTTTATTTATTTTATTTTATTTATTTATTTTATTTATTTTATTTATTTTTATTTTTTTATTTGTTTTATTTTTATTTGTTTTATTGGTTTTATTTATTTATTTTATTTTATTTTTTTGTTTATTTTATTTATAATCGTATTTATTTTATTTATTTATTTCGTATTTTATTTTTTTTATTCGTATTTATTTTATTTATTTCGTATTTCATTTATTTATTTTGTATTTTATTTTTTTATTTTGTATTTTATTTATTTAATTTGTATTTTATTTATTTATTTCGTATTTATTTTATTTATTTCGTTTAATTTTCATTACTTTATTTACTTTATCCATGCATGCATGCCCATGCAGATGCCCATGCCCATGAAAATGCCCATGCACATGCCCATGCAATATAAAGAAATAACGCGTTTAGTGAGATTTGAACCTCTAACCTCTTACATATTTTCCAAAGACTTTACCACTCCAGCAAGCTCATGATGTGGTTAATAAACTGAATTTAATATACTTATGTTTACTAATTGAAAAAACAAATAATACATAACTAGTAGATATAAACTCAATAATAATTAAACAATAGTCAATAATCAATAATTAATAACCAAAAATTAACTAATAATAATTATTGATTTATTAGTTATTTATTGAGTTATTTATTATTATTTCCTATTTATTACAATAAATAACAAATAAATTCTAATAATATTTACATAAATTATAAAATTATAAAAATAAAATAATAAAATAAAAAAATTACGAAATTAATAGAATAAAGAATAAAGAATAAATAATAAAGAATAAAGAATAAATAATAAATAATAAATAATAAATAATAAATAATAAATAATAGATAATAAATAATAAATAATAAATAATAAATAATAAATAATAAATAACAAATAACAAATAACAAATAACAAATAACAAATAACAGATAATAAATAATAAAAAATAAAAAAATAAAAAATAAAAAATAATAATAAACAAATAATAAACAAATAATAAATAATAAATAATAAATAATAAATAATAAATAATAAATAATAAATAATAAATAATAAATAATAAATAATAAATAATAAATAATAAATAAAAAGCAACAAATAATAAATAATAAATAATAAATAATAAATAATAATAAATAATAATAAATTATAAATAAATAACAATAAATAATAATGAATACAAAATAATAAATAATAAACAACAATTAATAATAGATAATAATACATATATAATAAATAAAAAATAAAAAATAAAAAATAAAAAATAAGAAATAAGAAATAATAACAAATAAATAATAAATAATAAATAATAAATAATAATAATAAATAATAACAATAAATAATAATGATAAACAATAAATAATAAATAATAAATAATAATAATAATAAATTACACAGAATTAATAATTATAGTTAATTAAATAAATAATAAATAATAATAAATAATAAATAATAAACAACAATTAATAATAGATAATATATATATATGATAAATAATAAATAATAAATAATAAATAATAAATAATAATAATAAATAATAAGAAATAACAATAAATAATAATAAATAATAATAATAACGAATAATAAGAAATAAGAAATAAGAAATAAGAAATAATAATAAATATCACATAATTAATAATTATAAATAAATAAAAAATAAAAAATAAAGAATAAAAAATAAAAAATAAAAAATAAAAAATAAATAATAAACAATTAACAATAAATAATAAATAATAAATAATAGATAATAATAAATAAATAACTAATAAATAATAAATAATAAATAATAAATAATAAATAATAAATAATATATAATATATAATATATAATATATAATATATAATATATAATATGTAATATATAATATATAATATATAATATATAATATATAATATATAATATATAATATATAATATATAATATATAATATATAATAAATGATATATAATATATAATATATAATAAATAAAATATTTTTAATAATAATAATAAATAATATATAATAAATAATAAATAATAAATAATAAATAATAAATAATAAATAATGAGTAACAAATATTATTAATAATAATAACAAATAATAAATAATAAATAATAAATAATAAATAATAAATAATAAATAACAAATAACAAATAAGAAATAAGAAATAAGAAATAAATATAAATAATGAATAAATATAAATAATAAATAAATATAAATAATAAATAATAAATAACAAGTAACAAATAATAGATAATAAATAAATTATATTATATTATAAATAATAAATAATAAATAATAAATAATAAATAATAAATAATAAATGAAACACATGAAAAATTACGAAAAGGCATGATAAGGGATGAAAAATTATGAAAACACATGAAAACAGATGGAGAAGCATGAAGAAGGTAGGATTAGAAAGCATGAGAACGCATGAAAACTCATGAAAACTCTGGAAAACCCCTTAAGAAATCAACATAATCATCATAATAACCCACAAAAAACCATTGATAAAGATACCAAGTCATGAAAACCCAAATAAACAGTAATAAATGGAGAAACCATTAAAACCCATCAATACAGTCAAAAAGTGACAAAAACATTGGACACACAATAACATAGATAACTTATGATCCGGGAGTCCGTTCCAGATCTGCGACTAGTCAAATCAAGGATACTAAAATGATCTTCGAGTTGATAGGTGAAATAGGCCTAATGTACCGGTGGATCGAAAGTTACGACCATTTAAAAAACTGACGGGGAACAGGTGCTAGAAACGAGGCATCGGAAAACATAAAAAAACTGATACCCACTAAAAACGCCATAAATTATGATACATGAGTCAATTTGAGCACCGCGACCAGTCAAACTGAAGCTCACTGAAAGAGATACTATCTGGCAGGTGGAGGAGTCCGAACTGACACACGAATCGAAAGTTAGGTTCATTTGAAGACAAGTTCGACGTGACACCGGTGACAAAAACAGGGTTTTAGAGGCCTTAGGAGGGGTTTTGGGGTTGAAGAACAACACATATGCTTGCTTGTTTCAAATTGGTGCATAGCTCTTTTCGCTGGCTTCGATTTGATATGTGGTAGAGCCCAAACGGACACCCGGAGAAAAAGTTATGGCCGTTTGAAGTTGGGGAACTTTTTTCAACTTTCTTATAACTATCATATCATCTGCATCTTAGATCGTATTACAGTTTTGATTACATGTGCCTCTAGATCTCTTTCTGAGCTTCAATTTTACTGGTTGTGGCATTCTAACGGATACTCGGATCAAAAGTTATGGTGTTTTTTGTGATTTTGGGGTTTCTCATGTTTTTTTTATTTTTTTATTTTCATTTTGCGGCCGTTTTACGCAAACCGCCACTATTTCGGGGCAGTTTTTAAAACCGCCGCGAAACGCTTGTTTTCCTGTAGTGACTGGTCACCCACTGGGCCAACCATACAGATACAAGTACAATAGAAAATGAAAGTAAAAGTACATGGCTCTGCTACTAACTCCAAGCCAATCCACATACCCGATCTCCAGACACTGTCGAACTACAACAACCCAATCAGTAGAACCACTCGAGCAGCTCCGCTCGATCATGCAACACTAAGCCTCATCCCTATCCACCATGCAACTCATGCTCAACCAAAGAAGAAGACATAATGTCTACACATACACCGATGTGAACGTGCAGAGGTGAGAAATAATCTCAGTAGGGTACCCCGAAAGCAACCTATAACTGTGCTGCTAAAAGTGTATGCGACAACAATGTGCTTAGCATAGCTGGAACACCACAAAAAGAAGTAAAGTAAACCTTCAACCATAGTCAAACTCAGGGTATGTGTCACACTCGAACTTTTAAATTAATATTATTTTATTATTTTATGAGACTTTGAAATTTTCCATCGAGCTACGGATCAAGCCTGTTTTAAATTTTTGCATATTATTGACAAATGGATGCTTTGCCCTTGACAACATCCGGTGCATGGGCAGGGCATTTTCAAAACTGTGCGGCTTTTCCCTGGTCACCGTACGACCTGCCTCATGTTAAGATAGATAAAGAAAATGAGTTTAATGATGTATTTTAATAATTATAATTAGGGTAATTATTTTTATTATTGTTATAAAGTTTATTATAATTATTATTAAGTTATGAACAATATTATTATTATTATTAGAGTTCGTTAAAATTATTATTATGTTCATTATTACTTGTTAATATTTTTATTTATTTTGCATTCTTTTTTCTACTTCTTTCTTTTCATCTATTTTATTTATTTGATTATTATTATTATTATTATTATTATATTATTATTATTATTATTTATTTATTTATTTTTTCTCTCAAACCCTATTTCCCCCACACCTCACCTGCTCGCGCTACCTCTTCCCCCTCACCTCACCTACTCGCGCTACCCCCTTCCCCCCATTTCCATTACTCGCTCGCGCTACCCCCCTCCACCGGCGAAGGCCCTACGGCGTGCCCTCCAGCGCGGTGACCCCTTGGCCGGCTCCCACTTCCTCGGACGGACCTCCCTCATCGTGGCGAAATCTTCACGTCGCTCCCCTTTGCTGCTTCTCACCGCTCAGAACCGCGCCTCCCTCCCTTTCTGGCCGGGATTTCTGGCGCGGTGCATCTCCGGTGGCCCACTCCCTTGCTCGGTTGCCCATCTACACCTTTCCCGTAGGTTTTCTTTTCTTCCATTGTAATCTTCTTCCAATTGGTAGATTTTTCAGGTTGGGTTTCATATTTTAATTGGTCCATTTTTGGCGTAATTGCTTCAAAACTTTATCTTTAGGGTTCATCTTTGGTCCCCCTTGGTGCGAATGTAGTGCAATTGATATTTCGCACCCAATTTCAGAAGTTTCAACACCGAAGGTTAGAGTTTCCATGTATTAGTGTTGTTTGGTGAATTAATTCTCTTATTTAGTTAATTTGGCATACTCTTTTATTTGTTTACTTGGTGCGAATATATTTTTACATGATATTTGATATGATTTCAATGTGTTTAGTAGCATGTTTATTTGATAAGCATGTTTTGATTTTGTGAAAACCCATTTTAAGCCTTTCATTGTCTTTCATAAACTTTTTTGTTGGTTTATTATGTCGCACAAGGGTTACGAATTCATGTTTCATCATGTTATTGGTGTGTGTTTGGCCTTAGAAGATGTTTTGATTTGGCGTTTGCGTTCAAAGATCGGTAATAATTCTTAGAGTTGCATCATAAAATTTTTTTATGTGGTTTATCAAATCTTTTAATGGGATGTTTGTTTAGAATTGAGGTGCGACCTCCGATGATTTGAAATGGGGTATTCACTTTTAATTGAAATGGAGGATTGCCTTGCAAAATGGAACTTGGTTTTGAAATGGGGTTTTATCCATTCTTTATATTTGATAAAAATTCCAATAAAAGTTTGATTTGTGAAATAAACTTTAGGATTGAACTTTAGGCCAAATGGGAATTAGCATGGGATGTCTTTGTGTTCGATAGGTTTCTTTAGTTTAAAAAGGGTTTTTGGTTTTATAAAATGGAAATGGGGTTTCCTTGGATTTATGTTGATACACTTGAATATGCTTATACATTCCTTTATAACTATGTATAAAAATTCAAATTGGTTTAGAAGTGAATTTTTCAAATGTTTATGAAATGAGTGAAGGCCTAACTGGTAGTTGTGATGTGATTTTGATTTCCCTTATTGAGCTCTCTTGTTGCAGATGACGATTATGGTTTATGCGATTAATTCTTGTGTTATATTAAATGGGTGTGTCTTTAGCGCAAACCCTTATGTGTTATTTTGAAACTTTCTATAGATGGTTAAGTGTTTAATTATTTTATTAAATTATTTGTGTAGTGCGCTGGTCCTTGCTTCGATGGTTTTGGGCCGCGGGTTTCGAGGATCCTACATGTACTTGCATATGGTAAGGCATATATATATATATGCCCTCATTGTACATATTCCCTTATGGCACGAGGAATATGTGCAATACAGCTAGGGGTGTGTATATAGATATGTATAAATGCATGTATGTATATGCACCAAGTGTCGGTTCGAGTGGCCGTCGACAAATAATGACATGTTTTATGTAGGACCCCTATGCCTAAGCTTTTAATTTGAAATTCATAATTTCTTGATTGTTTTAAAAATATGTTTTACACTATGCTATATACACATGCAATGGAATCTGATTGAGGTTGCTAGAAACTATTATGCCTTGTATTAGAAAATTTAAATGTATTTCAAATGTCGTTGGTCTTAAGTGACTTTTCTTGAAAAATTGATTTCTTAAGTTGTTTTGAATTTGTAAGGTGTATTTCCAATGGTGTTTGGCCTTTTGGTCAGTTGATTGTTAAAAGTGTTCCCTTTATGTAATTAGGCCCGTTTGGCATCTTAAGAATGTTTTATGAAATAGAAAAACCTCTATTGAGGCTGGCCCCCCCTTGGTTTTAGAAAAATGTTTTTTTAGTTGAATGTGTTATCATGTGCCTAATTTGATGCTTATGGATTGTGTGACGTGAAAGAGGGGGAATGGGCTCAAGGAGTGAGAGTAGTGGTGAGATGTTGAATGATTTTTAGAAAAAGAAAGTGTTATGTACATATATGTTTTCTTGATAAGGAAAACATGCCACCACTTGAAATAGAGCACAATGGGAAACCTGGGTATCTAGGTGGGTGACCAGGACTAGTACGCTAGATGACACGACATGGGTTTGTCCCGGTTTGTCTTGTAGGATTGACGCAACAACACTAACTAAACATATGAATTTCTGAGGGTCGTGGTCTTCTAAGCCACGTTTTCTGAGGGTCGTGGCCTTCTAAGCCACGTTTTCGGAGGGTCGTGGTCTTCTAAGACACATTTCACCAAGGTACGAGGTCTCTAGGTTCCCACTTGTTCTAGCTACCTATAGGGATTACCCATAGTGCTCATTTGTGACATGCTACTTGGGATGTAACCTTTTTTTAGTTGTTTCATACCTGGTGTCTTGTTTGTAAAAATCACAATTTATTCGAAACTGGTTTCTTTTCATTTTGAAATGTTAATGCATGATTGGAACCTATTTTGAAAATGTAGTAAAAGTGACATGGTTTATTTTAAAATGCAAACTCATTACTCAAACTTGAAAGGAAGGGAAGACATTATTTTATTATATCTTATTTTCAAACTGGCATAGTCAGATTTCTTACTAAAGGCAGGGGCATAGGGCATGGTTACATTTTTGGTATTCCTACTGAGCATCTCGGTGCTCACGCCTACTTTAATTTTCAGTTGCAAGTTTCAGTCTTGGATCGCTTGTGGGAGCGAGTGTGGTTGACGTACCCTGGTGATCCACGGGGTCACCTGAGGTATGTCACGTTGTTTTCCTTATTCTTTTTTTCCACTACCATGTTGTTTAGTATATTTTTCTTTATCTATCTTTTTATTCAGTTTCTATTTAATTATCTTTGTTACAGGCCAAACCATTCCCAACTTGTTTGTTTTGATGCCCGACGCTAGTTGCCAGCCCGTGGGGATCCGGAACGCCCTTCGGGCCATGTCGCGGACCGGGTCGGATGATGACCCGGCCTGATTCATGAAAAAATGGTATCAGAGGGAGGATGTCATTATTTGGGGTGTCAGGTAGCTTGGTGATTAGGTGTGTCGGGACTCGAGAGGTAGGTGTGGGAAGGACGTCCTGAACCCTTTCCCGTCCCGAGACTCGAGTTTCCAGGAGTAGTTTGGGATTTTAATTTTCTTCTTTGGATTGGTATGTGTGGATGAGGAATGACCAAGGAAGTGAGCCAGTGTTACGCGGCAGACTTGCATGGAGTATCGACCCATGTACAACCAAAGTGAACGGTTCAAGATGCTTCATGTGGTTGATGCTCGCTTGGAACATGTCCTTCTAAGCCATGTTACCAGGTTGGTATAACCACTAGTCCCTTATTTTTGGATGTTTTAATGTGAGTTATGTTTAACCTTCGTTTTGGTTGGTGTGAGTAGATCTCAAAAATGAAAATGGATTTTTGTGAAGGTGTTTTGAAAAGGGAATATGGTTGTTGGAGTGGAAAATGGTTTTTGAAATGGAAAACGTTTTGGAATTTTGAAATGTGTTTCTTTAATGATACATGACTTTCTTAATTGGTTGGGAATTTGTGCTTTGTGCTTAATGGTCTATTTTGGAAATGATAAGTATCTTGAATTGACCCTTGGTATTCCTATGTGTGATCACATACATTGAGGTGCGCATGTGGAAAGTGGGGAAATTGGTGATGTGAGTGGATGGGTGCTTGAGCTAGCACAGGGATATGTATGTGTGAGACTTCATGGGATATCAATGGTGGATATTTAAGTGGTTTTGGTTGATGAAAAATGGTTTTCAAAAAGGGTTTTTCTGATGTTCAGAAAAGTGAGTGAGAAATTTTTTAGTGTTCTCTTTTCGTGTTGGGTATTCTTTTTTCGCGGGTTCTTGGTTTTGACATATTGAATTGTGGTTGGAATAGGGATTTGAGTTTGAGCTTTCTTTTGTGATTGTGGTGTGGAATTTTGATTTATGATAAGTTTTGATTCGGATTCGTGGCTCTTGTTTTTTGAGTATGCTGCCCAGAAAAGTCCCAGAAGATCCTATTGAGCCTCTTCTAGTTGTTGGTTCTACCCAAACTCTTAGCAGAGTGGTGGAATTAAATTATTTTCGGTTGTTGTCCATCTTCTATAGTGATTGTTATCTATCAAAGGCAGCAGACTGGCTTCGTGAAATCGTTGGTGTTTTCAGGTTATTGGAAACTCCCAAATCCATGAGAGTCCGTGTTGGTTCCGGTCCGTTTGAAGCTGCAACTTGGTATTGGTGGAGGAGATAATCCCAGTGTCGTTGCATGATGGTATGTCCTGGAAGGTGTTTAAGACCACTCTCATCCGATGGTTTATACCTGAGGAAGTTAATGCGAGGAAAGTGACAGAGCTAGTGGGTGTCGAGTAAGGCCAATGAGCAGTGAAGGCCTACGTGGGGCATTCTAAGGGGTTAATTCCATTTTCTCCAGGGGTAGTGTCGTGGAATCAGTTAAAGTTTCTCTTGTGTGGGGTATTCATCCAGGGTTCGAGGACCATTTCTTTTCGGTGCTCGGGAAGGTTCCCCATCCAGTGATGAGAGAGAATCGAAGGAACCTGTCTCAGACAAGTCTTCTTGTCAATTCCATCTTCAATTAGTTGGGCCACCCCATGTTTTCTCATAGTGTGCTCAGTTTGGGTACTTTAATTCGACTTGTCATCATCCTCTGAAGGCTTGCCGTCAGTATGGCCATTTGGGACAATTGGAGAGGTTTTACTAGCAGCATCGTTAGCTAGAGTCTTGACCTAAGGATGTCAGCTCTTGACTGTGGGGCAACAGATTCTTCAAGACATTAGAGCTCCAGCCACAGGTCTTGGAGTGAAGCCTTTCACACAGTCAAGAATCGTTGGGTGTGGGTCACATTGGTCTAACTTTTGTCTCCAGTGCTAAAATAGGGACCGTTTAAATTTATCGGTTCAAGCTTCCACTTCTTTGAAGGTTCTGTTTTGCTGTAAGAGGCATACAAGTCTCTTTTTCTCATTGCAGTCTTTGGTCTTTGAATATCCCACTGTGGTTGTAAGAAGGCGTGGTGATCTCGTCTTTTTGGAAGTTCCAGTAGTTGTGCCTCCTCAATTGTGACCTTTTTTGTTTTAGTAAATTCTTGTTTTAGAGATTATCACCTCTTTTGGAAATGATGAGTCATGGTTAAGTTTGTCATTTGGTAGAATTCTTCTGTGGGTTTTCTCATGTGTCAGTGGTTTCTGGTTTGGGTTGGGAGTTCTCATGTCAGTCTATACTAGTTGGTTTAAGCTGGTCAGTTCTTAAATGGTGGGGAGACCCACCACGAATCTTTTTATCCTTTCTTCGAGGTTTGGTCTGTGTGGCGGTTCCCTCTTGGATCAAGTTAGCAGTTCCAGAGTTAGCCCATGCTAAGAGTATCAATGTCGGTTGTGCTAGTCGGGTTCTTGTGGTGGGGAGAACCCTCCTCATTTCCTGATGGTTCTTCTCTTTTCAGTTTCCCTCAGAGTTGGTCGGGTGTGACTGATGGAGTGAAAAGTCACGCCGAGTTGTGATTTTATTGGCCTCATTTAGTTTCGAACTAGAGTTTGTTTCCTAGTTTGGCTGGGTGACTTCCTGGGGGCAGAAAGTTTCTGTGGTGGGGAGAATTATCACACCCGAACTTTTAAATTAATTTTATTTTATTATTTAATGAGACTTTGAAAGTTTCTATCAAGCTGTGGATCAGGCCTATTTTAAATTTTTTCATATTGTTGACGAATGAATGATTTGCCCTTGACAACATCCGGTGCATGGGCAGGGCGTTTTCAAAACTGTGCGGCTTTGCCCTGGTCACCGTGCGACCTGCCTCATGTTCAAGATAGATAAATAAAATGAGTTTAATGATGTATTTTAATAATTAGAATTAGGGTAATTATTTTTATTATTGTTATCAAGTTTATTATAATTATTATGAGGTTATGAACAATATTATTATTATTATTATTAGAGTTCATTAAAATTATTATTATGTTCATTATTACATGTTAATTTTTTTATTTATTTTGCATTCTTTTTTCTTCTTCTTTCTTTTCTTCTATTTTATTTATTTCTTTTATTATTATTATTATTATTATTATTATTTTTATATTCTTATATTTTTCTCTAAATACCTATTTCCCCCACACCTCACTCGCTCGCGCTACCCCCTTCCCCCCATTTCCCTTACTCGCTCGTGCTACCACCCTCCACTGGCAACGACCCTACAACGTGCCCTCCGGCACGGTGACCCCTCAGCCCGCTCCCACTTCCTCGGACAGACCTCCCTCATCGCGGCGACATCTTCGCGTCGCCCCCCCTTTGCTGCTTCTCATCGCTCGAAAGTGCGCCTCCCTCCCTTTCCAGCCCAGATTTCTGGCGCGGTGCATATCCTGTGGCCCACTCCCTTGCTCGGTTGCCCATCTACACCTTTCACATAGATTTTCTTTTCTTCCATTGTTTTCTTCTTCCAATTTGTAGATTTTTCAGGTTGGGTTTCATATTTTAATTGGTCCATTTTTGGTATAATTTCTTTGAAACTTTATCTTTAGGGTTCATCTTTGGTCCCCCTTGGTGAGAATGTAGTGAAATTGAAATTTCGCAACGAATTTCGGAATTTTCGACACCGAAGGTTAGCGTTTCCATGTATTAGTGTTGTTTGATGAATTAATTCTCTTATTTAGTTAATTTGGCATACTCTTTTATTTTTTTACCTGGTGCGAATATATTTTTACTTGAGATTTGATATGATTTCAATGTGTTTAGTAGCATGTTTATTTGATAAGTATGTTTTGATTTTGTGAAAACCCATGTTGAGCCTTTCGTTGTGTTTCATAAACGTTGTTGTTGGTTTATTATGTCGCGCAAGGGTTACGAATTCTGTTTCATCATGTTATTGGTGTGTGTTTGGCCTTAGAAGATGTTTTGATTTGGCGTTTTCTTTCAAAGATTGGTAATACTACTTGGAGTTGCTTCATAATTTTTTATGTGTTTTATCAAATCTTTTAATGGGATGTTTGTTTAGAATTGATGTGCGACCTCAGATGATTTGAAATGGGATTTTCACTTTTAATTGAAATGGAAGATTGCCTTGCAAAATGGAACTTGGTTTTGAAATGGCGTTTTATCCATTCTTTATGTTTGATAAAAATTCCAATAAAAGTTTTATTTGTGAAATACACTTGATGATTGAAATTTAGGCCAAATGGGTTTTAGCATGGGTTGTCTTTGTGTTCGATAGGTTTCTTTAGTTTAAAAAGGGTTTTTGGTTTTATAAAATGATAATGGGGTTTCCTTGGATTTATGTTGGTACACTTGAATATGCTTATGCCTTCCTTTGGATCTATGTATAAAAATTCAGATTTGCTTAGAAATGTATTTTTCAAATGTTTATGAAATGAGTGAAGGACCAACTGGTAGTTGTGATGTGATATTGATTTCCCTTGTTGAGCTCTCTTGTTGCAGATGACGATTATGGTTTATGTGATTAATTCTTGTGTTATATTAAATGGGTGTGTCGTTAGCGCAAACCCTTATGTGTTATTTTGAAAAATTCTATAGATTTTTAAGTGTTTAATTATTTTATTTAATTATTTGTGTATTGCGCTGGTCCTTGCTTCAATGGTTTTGGGCCGCGGGTTTCGAGGATCCTACATGTACATGCATATGGTAAGGCATATATATATATATTCCCTCTTTGTTCATATTCCCTCATGGCGTGAGGAATATGTGCAATGCAGCTAGGGGTGTGTATATAGATATGTATTACTGCATGTATGTGTATGCGCCATGTGTCGGTTCGAGTGGCCGTCGACAAATAACGACATGTTTGAGGTAGGTCCCCTATGCCTAAGCTTTTAATTTCAAATTCATAATTGCTTGATTTTTTTAAAAATATGTATTACACTATGCTATATACACATGCTATGGAATCTAATTATGGTTGCTAGAAACTATTATGCCTTGTATTGGAAAATTGAAATGTATTTCAAACGCTATATGTCTTAAGTGACTTTTCTTGAAAAAGTGATTTCTAAAGTGGTTTTGAATTGGTAATGTGCATTTCCAAAGGTGTTTGGCCTTTTGGCCGATTGATTATAAAAAGTGTTCCCTTTATGTAATTAAGCCCATTTGGAATCTTATGAATGTTTTATGAAATAGAAAAACCTCAATTGAGGCACGCCCCCCCTTGGTTTTAGAAAAATGTTTTTTTAGTTGAATGTGTTATCATGTGCCTAATTTGATGCTTATGCATTGTGTCACGTGAAAGAGGGGGAATGTGATCAAGGAGGGAGAGTAGAGGTGAGATGTTGAATGGGTTTTATAAAAAGAAAGTGTTATGTACATATATGTTAGCTTGATAAGGAAAACAAGCCACCACTTGAAATAGAGCACAATGGGAAACCTGGGTATCTAGGTGGGTAACCAGGACTAGTACGCTAGATGACACGGCAGGGGTTCGTCCCGGTTTTTCTAGTAGGATTGACGCAACAACACTAACTAAACATATGAATTTCTGAGGGTCGTGGTCTTCTAAGAAACGTTTTCTTAGGGTCGTGGCCTTCTAAGCCACATTTTCCGAGGGTCGTGGTCTTTTAAGCCACGTTTCACCAAGGTAAGAGGTCTCTAGGTTCCCACTTGTTCTAGCTACCTATAGGGATGACCCATAGTGCTCATTTGTGACATGCTACTTGTGATGTAACATTCTTTTCAGTTTTTTCATACCTGGTGTCTTGTTTGTAAAAATCACATTTTATTCCAAATTGGTTTCTTTTTATTTTGAAATGATAATGCATTCTTGGAACCTATTTTGAAAATGTAGTAAATGTAAAATGATTGATTTGAAAAATGAAAACTCGTTACTTGAACTTGAAAGGAAGGAAAAACATTATTTTATTATATCTTATTTTTAAACTGGCATAGTTGGATTTCTTACTAAAGGCAGGGGCATAGGGCGTGGTTACATTTTTGGCATTCCTACTGAGAATCTCAGTGCTCACACTTAATTTACTTTTCAGTTGCAGGTTTCAGTCTTGGATCGCTTGTGGGAGCGAGTGTGGTTGACGTACTGTGGTGATCCATGGGGTCACCTGAGGTATGTCACGTTGTTTTGCTTATTCTTTTTTTTTCGCTTCCACTTTGTTCAGTATATTTTTCTTTATCTATCTAATTATTCAGTTTATGTTTATTTATCTTTGTTTCGGGCCAAATCGTTCCCAACTGGTTTGTTTTGATGCCCGTCACTAGTGGCCAGCCCGTGGGGATCGGGAACGCCCTTTGGGCCATGTCGCGGACCGGGTTGGATGACGACCCGACCTGGTTCGTGACAGTATGTAATCCCTATCAACTGGGAAAGTGCCCCCATGGATATCCATATCTATATACGTATACATTTTTAGTCCCATACCAATACACATATACATAAATATGAATATTCATGATTAGGTGAATTAAATAATAAGAAAAAACATGAGCAGTCTGTCCTTGGGACCATAAGCCCGATCTTATTGACATCATGTGAATGGGCATTGAGATGGACATCATGCCACTCAAGCTGTGTATCATTAAGTCGATCTCTGGGTCCGTAATCCCATCGACATGTACCTGCTTCGGCCAAAGTCGGAGATATTCCTAAGAACAAGATAAACAAAAACAATTAATTATCTAGTAAAACCAATCAAACACAAGAAACCCTTTGGTTAGTACTCACAGTCTAACCCCTCTAGTTCAAAATACAATAGAAGATATTGGAAAGACTCTATGAGGAAGCACTTTTAGTCATTTCCCCTTATAGTCATGTGTAATCAAGGACTCTCTAAGGAAGCTCACACAATCAATTTCCCTTATAGTCATGTGTAATCAAAGACTATATGAGGAAGCTCACATGGTCAATTCCCATTATATCTTGATGTTCTCAAAGACTCTCTGAGGAAGCTCACATGGTAAATTCTCTTTATAGCCCAAAGTGCACAAAGACTCTCTGAGGAATCTTACACAGTCAATTCCCCTTATAGCCCGAAGTGCTCAAAGACTCTTCGCGGAAGCTCACATGGTCAATTCCCCTTATAACCCAACATGATCAAAGACTCTCTGAGGAAGCTCACATGGTCAATTCCTCTTATTGTCTACTACACCAGGTTCTCGTAGCCCAATGTATGTCAATGAGCATTGGAAAGAAATACAGCCAAAGTAAACCTCAAGAACTACTTGGCTAATAGTTTACAACATATAACTACATGTCAGATAAAACCACTCCACCCAAACAATACTAGGCATGGAAATAAGGTATCCTAACAGGTAAAGCTATACCAAACGGTCAAAATCAAGCAACATGGGAAAACTCATCCACAATAAGGTAAATAACCCCATTTACAATAAAACCACATCTACTCAGGATCATAAGGAATAGTAGGAATCCAAACAAACAATAAAGATGCCTCATGTCAGGCTCAGCAGCCACAAACCATAGAGAACCTCTTGTAAACACTACAACATCAGCAAACCAAGTCAGATATAAACAAACAGTGAGGGTGGCCCAAATGACCAACCCAACAAACACAAAAAGCCCAAAGGGATAACCAGTTTGGAACAGGTTCTAGTTGACAACCAATCACCATCTCTACCCAAAATCGATGTAACAACTTAGGGTCGTTCAAACAATGGGCACCCCTTGGGTCCCTCGAGTCAAACACTGAGGATGCATCATACTTGGGATCCTCCCGGTAAACACGAGCGAAGACATCCTAAAGGGGATCTATAGAAAAGTGTAAGAGAAGAATCATATATGGAATCCTCAAATGAAGGAAAAAATATGCATTCTATAACATGGGTCCTATCAAAGGAATAATAGGAGAGAGATCCTACAAGGGACTCCCTAAGTCAGCACACAAGTGAAGGCATCCCTCAGGGGATCCTTGGAAGCATCTGGTCTCATGGCCTCATAAGACAAAATGGAATATCTCAGAAGAGGAACAATGATCAAAATCATATATCATAGAAGATAGCTCATAGCTCATCTTATTTCAAGAAGTCTACACTAGGTTGGTCTGAACACCCAAACCTATCATCCACGCCATGTCTCACTCCCAGGTGACAAAAGAACTCGATAAATGGAGGTAGAACCTCTACGTTTATATAAAAACCCCTAAAAAATCATTTATATGACCTCTAAATGTAAAACTAATTCCACCATTGCAATATACTTAAAAAAACGCTCAGAATTGACTTCTCACATGCCCAATTCTGACTTCTAGGGCCCAAGATATACCCAAATTACTAAGTTGAAGCTGTACATGGCCAGACCCATGGGGTCTGCCTGTGTAATAGTACACAACATGTACATTACTTTACATGGTGCGTACTATTCAAAAAACTCACTCCGTGTTTGTTTTCACCCAAACACATTCCCATGTACCACTACACGGCATGTACTTTACTATACACTGCGTGTACACCTTAAAAACCACTATTTCGTGTTCTATTTCACACGGCCAGTAACACGACTACCCACTACACGGAGTGTACTCAAGGTACAAGTCATGTACATAAGAAAACATTGTCTTCACCGAATGGGAAGAACACATGGCATGTACCCCTGTAACACACGCTGTTTATTCTGGGTTTTCCGACTCGAAATCTCTCAAAACGTCTGAAACGCCCGTTTTCACCCCTGAAACAACAGATCAAGACCCATAGTCTTACAAGAAATAAATTTAAAGATATAAAGACTTAAAATAACATGTTTAAAGAGGATATATGGAAAAAATATAAATTACCCTACCTTTGGGCTGAAATCGCCGAATCTTCGGTTGATTTCACGACTCACGATTACCACACGCTGACTCAACGCGTCAAGAGCTTTGAATCAGTACCACTCTTGACTTATAACTCTCTATATTTCTCAAAATATAATTTCTCCCATAGGTCACGACCAAGGAGGAGGCGTAGGAGATGTGCTCAAGGGGGAGGAGGAATGAAGAGAAGGATGAAATGAAAGAAAAGGAAAAGAAGAAAAAGGGGCTCGGGCCGGCCCTGACACACGACATGAGTTTATGCCTTCCTTAGGCTAAATTCCCCATTCCGAACTCAACAGAACAATAATAATTTCAATCCTAAATTCCATTTAATTGTTATTTCCAAATGAACGTACGCGAATAATTTAATATTTAATTGAATAATATTAATGATTAAATATTCTGCTAAAATTCAAACAACTTAGATTTCCACCAAACTCTAATAATAGGGTAAAATACCTATTCAGTGACCAAAAAAGTATTCAAAAAAATTATCTGATATCAGCTGGTAGGGAAAAATTACCATTTTACCCCTCATGAGCATCCAAAAGCAAAAATTCTAATTTCTGCTGAAAACTGCAGTCCAGAAGAACATGGATTCTTACAATAATATTTGGGTATAGAACATTTTTTTATAAGACTTTATAAGTGATCAATATTACTTCAAGAAAATTGTTACATTTATTTTGGAAGAATATTCTGTCAAATCATTTTAATCTTTAGGTTTGAAATTTAGTCTAGATTATTTTGATTAACATTAAGGTTAGTTTTTTAAGGACTAAAATTTATTTATCATCATGTATTAGTTTTTATTTTTCTCAAAATTTTAAACAATATTCAATGTCTTAGGCAAGGAAAATACATTATAATCTCTTTTATGGATCATATGGTCTATTGAGAAATAATTTTGTTTCTTCCACAATGAAAAAATTTGTCATAATTATTAATCAAATAAGATTATTCATGGTTTAAAATACACCATAAGAGAAAATAAAGAATGAAATTCTTCAAATGGAATTGACAATAATGATTTATGTATATTATCTCATCTTCTCCATCATGATGGTAAAACAGTTAACTATCTCATGTAGAGTGAATGGAAATCTCTTTATTATTTCAAAAAACAATTAAGGTTTTATTTTTCAAAATTTTCAATAGTATAATTCTGAATATATTAAATAAATTATTTAATAAATATTTATAATGTGATGAGATCCTTATTAATAATATAGAAATTAAAAAACATTTAAAAAATAAATGATATTGATGTTTATTAAAGAGTATTTCCTTCCACTAATGCATATTTATCTTCCACCCCTTTGAATTTGATTCTAAAAATGTTTTAAACTATTTTAATTAGAAACAAGATAAAATTGGATGTTTGAAATTTATTTATAAGTGTATAATATTACAAAAATATTTTTTGAAATTTATTTTCATTAAAATAATACAATGTTCTATTTCATGTACCACACATAACATAGATGTTACACTGACCATTATATACTATTAAAATATTATTGTTTATTAATATCAGTTGTAACCAAGCCATTGGGTTAGAGAGTAGGAATAAGAGTAATAACATTATGAAATACATATAGATTATTTTTCCTAAAAAATATTCTGACTCACGATAATAATAAAAATATTAAATAATGTTAAATTAGATTATTAAATAATGTTTTTTGGAAAATATATTCTTGTGTGTAATTTACTTTTTTAATCATTGTAAATTATGTTAATGAATATCAGATATTGAGTTTAATGAAACTTATGAGTCATATATTTTATTAAATAAAGTACATTTTATAGAATGGTGGTTACATGAAATGTAATGATAATAAAATCAACTATTAGTTGGAAAATATATTTTCAAAAAAAATTGTTTTTATTGCATTTTGTTCAATGATATGTTGACTAATTTAAAGATATTTTAAAAACTATAATTGATAAAAATGAAATAAAATGTAAGTTAATTTTTTTTAAAATTATCATAACATTATTATTGTACATTTTCTTTGAAAAATTTGTTTTGGGGTGAATGATGAAAAGAACTAATTTTGAAATAACTATTAATTATTTTTAATTAATCAATATAATTAGACTTTTCGATTTATTTTTTTATTTTACTGAAAGTAAATTATAATTAATTTTTTAAAAGACAAATTAAATACATTCAAGTGAATTAATATTATAATGATTTTTGTTTAAAATATTTCAATGTTTTAAATGTAGTCTTATAAAAAAACTATTTTTATAAGTGTTATGACCACTTTATTAAAATTATGTTTTTCCATTTCATGAAATTAAATATATTAAAATTAATTTTTTTAGAATTATAATTTTAAAATGAGGTAAACTGGAACCTTTTAAATTTTCACATATAAGAAATTTACCTTGGAAAAAAAATATCACAAAGTTAATGGGTTTAACAAGTTAATTAAGGTCAAAAAGATGTGATAATACCAGGAAATATTGTCTCTAAATTGGTTTATGTGATACTATAATGTTAAATAGTAAAAATTATTTTATTTTATATTATCCCTTTTTTTATTTTCAGTGTTCTTAGGGGCTAGGGTTTGAAAATATTGTACATTGGGAAAACTGACCATGGTGCATGGTTGGTACACATATTTTCCTAATGTGTTGTTAATCTCAAGAGGGTGATCTCTTGGGTATAATTGGATTTTTTATGGTTCAATAATTTTTCTCAGGGAAATGTGAGGTTCCCAAAACATAGATAATTATTAGTTTTTTGGAGATAATAGATCACATATGGTAGACAGAAAATTTAACAAAATATGAATGGATATTTTGTAGTCTATCCCATTCAATAAATATTTGTGTTTTCCCCATTATTCCAATATATGATTTTAATTCACCCACCATTATTTTTCATCTCCATCATGTGAATATCTCCCTCTTTGTACTTAGAGGTTTCTACCATGATATTGGTGTATTCACTATATATTCATGGTAGTTTAGCATAAGGTAATCTGTTTTCATAAATATTTCTCATTCCTTTCCCTTATCATGGCCATTGTTCTTCATTTTTCAATGATATGTGAAATCCTATCATACCCCATGTAAAATGTAATTATTTTAATGGGGGATTTGGTTTTTATCATTAATTATTAGATATGCGAGGAACTCTCATCATTTAATTTATTGGTTTTCATCAAAGGTGGATTGTTTGGAAATGATTTCCACGTATGTGTCTCTATTGAATGGATTTTATATTATCTAACATCAATTTCATTATCACATTTAGATTTAGTTTATAAAATTTACCTTATACTGATTTTTCATTTATTATTTATTTTTGTTTGGTGTGATTTATGTTTTATGATGAAAATTTGATGTTTTAATGTTTCTTTTCAAATGTAAATCATTTTAATACTCTCAATGTGCTTCTTGAAGTGGATCAAAGGGGTATACTGGTAAAAAATACAGTTTATAAAGTATTTTTAAATATTTTGTTCATGGTGATGGATTTCTAAAATATTGGAGGAATAAAAGATTTATGAAATTTGTTTTTAAACGTATCATGTGATGTGGAGTTGTTATGTATTTAAATATATTTTAAATTGGGTTTTGATAAAGGGTTTTCCTGAAGGAAGTCATTATATTTTAATTTGTTCCTATTTTACCTTGAGAATTGATTGATATTTTTAAGGGGAATTTTTACCTTGAGTAATATGTCAGTTTAAAATGGGTATTTTCATATATTAAAATGGATTGAAAATTAATTTTTCATTGGATGTTGTAATTGTTTTCTGTTTTTGTTTTTATTGTGTATCACATGGAGGAACACATGTGTGTGTATAGTGACATAAGAATTTGAACCTTATCTTATGTCATAGGCATGGTAGGTTATTATTTCCATAGGACCAAAAAAAAATTTGTTAGGGATATTGGTGGATTTTTATTAGGTTGAATAAGGGGTTGAAAGGGCATTTGGGAGGATCATAGATGAAACATTTCTAATGTTATTCAAGGGTCCAATATTTCATTTTAGTGGAACACTAAGGGGGAGTCAGTGATGTTTTCCAATTTACCAAGAAATACATTAGGATAAAGACCAAGAGACCATAAAATATGTTTACTAAGGTGTGCATAGAGAGAAAAGATGATTGTTTTTAAGAATGAAAATGATATCTTCCAACATGTTATACTTTCATATCTGGCTTTCAAATCATTTTTCAAAATAATTCCTAATTGAACCATATGGTTAGAGCCCATTGTGTAAATGATATATTCCCTCTCAGTTTAATAGATTTTTTATTCACGATGTTAGATCCATATGACATTATGTTAAAAGGTTATACCTTTCCCTCCTTAACAATATATTTTTATGAAATTATTTCATCCCTAGGTGATTATGTTTAAAACCCATTTTGTTATAATTTATGTCCCTAATACTTGTTTGCCTTTCAAATAAGGTGATTAATTAAAGATATTTGCCTCTATGATCATGTCTATAATGTCCCATGATTCCAATAAAAGGATACTACATATTTTTAGATGAACAATCATTTCTTTTTATAAACACACTATTGAATATTGTAACAGTTTAGTGTATTTGGAAGCATGTAACTAATTATTCTAATTTGGTGAAAAATCATTAACATCTCTCATAAAGATCTTCTACTTTATTATGAATACTTAAACCTTTCTTCAGAACCTAGGGAAAGGAAACATAATAAAGGGTAGTCTCATATTCTCAGTAAGGGTAAATTTTGGAGTTACTTAAGTATAACATGAGAATAAGGGAATGATGAAATGAATATAAAATTTGAAAATAAAAACTTTCATAGCAATGATCATAATCTTAAATTTTCTAATTAAATATTTGTAGCCTATAAGACATGAATCAACTGATAATAAACGAACATTAAAAATGAGAATATAACAATGGAATAAGATATTGATTTTTCAGAATACATATAATTATAGAAAATTTTATTTCAAGTCTACATACTATGAAATTCATAACATGTTTAGATTGGGATATTATCTCGTGTACCTTTTTTAAGCGTGGAATGATATCCTATGTACCATTTATTTTCAGGATTAGGATGACCACCCACGTAAATTCATTTTACATTATTGGGATGACAACCCATGTACCCTCTTTTTTTGGATGAAAATTACCACCCAAGTAATAATTTTTTTGCGGGTTTGGGCTGACCAATCGTGTTTCATTTTGTTACAGGCTTGGGTAGACCACCCATGCACCCAATTAGAGAAGGCTTGGGATGACCAACCATGTACTATTTGAGATCATAGAAAATTTATCACTAAACAATTAATTGGAGGGATATATTGGTCCCAACCATCACACAATGAAAAAAAAATAAACATGTGTTCCACAAAACAGAAATCATTAACCACATCAGAACCCATGTAAAGAAACCAGTTTCATAACCATTTTACCATAAAATAATTACTATAAAAGAAACAAAATCCATAAACATCATCTCATTATAAACATAAAAAAACCATTAAAGAATGAGGATAACATCCTTAAGATATATCCCTAGTAACATTAAATAATGTCATCTTATATGGAATTTAATTTACAAATATCCATTGAAATAATTCTTGTGGAAAATATCATTTCTGTTTTGATTTTTTTTAAAATTCCATGAAATTATAAATGAATAAATGTTCTTTAAATAGAAACTTGTGAGCTTATAATGGATGATTAAATGCATTAAATCATCCTTATTGTGGGAAAATCCTCCCATTCCATATAAGTTAAAAAAAATTAATCAGTATTTTTGGTGGAAATGTTATAAAGAAACTCTTTTAGAAAACTACTAAAAGAATCATTTAAAAACATTTTTTTAAAGATTAAAGAATAATATGAAATAAATTTTAATAATCAAAATATAATTTTGACAACATTTTTGGAGTTTTTTTAGATATACATTGGCATAGAAGAAAATGATAGTTTTAAGGGATACATTAAAAAGATAATTTTTAGAATAAAATCCCATATAAATACTATATCATTGAAGTGATCATTAATTAAATAATTTTATTATTTTTATTTGTTGTAAATCCATATAAAACAAGTGTAAATATAATATAAGATGATAAAATCTCATCCATTACATAATCATAGCATGCCATAATCAATGAAGTAGAATGTTAACCCCAAGAATAAAAATTTGGGTTTAGAATTTTCTTACCACTTTGTAATCAGTAAAATTTTATTCCCCATTAAAGTAATAATTAACAAATTAAATAATCAATAACATTATTATTGTAGGATTTATGATATTATATAACAATTTTTTGTATATACACCACAAACATAAAATAAGTTGTGAATAAAGCATATATCTCATTGTAGATAACGAGAGATGTGAAAAACATTCCAACTTCAAATCATTAATTTGAGAATGTGTCAATGGGGTGATTATTTTAAAAAAAATTATATATAGAAAATTGAAATTGGGAATAAAAAATAATGAAATTAATAGTGGATTCCACACATAATCATGTTATAATTTATTCAATAATGTAGATATATAACCTAATGAATGGAAATTGAGTTAAGAAATACTTACCCCACATTTCCCATTAGTTTTTCGTACTTCAATGTCATGTATAATTTTCTAAAGAATATTAGTAATTTCTTTGAGAACTATATTAATATACATAATTGTAAGAACTGCAGTTCCTCCTTTGAGGTACAAATATTTCCTCTTCAGTTTGTATGTAACATAATGGAGGAAAAAGAGATCAAAGTCAGGCTGCATGCATATTAGATTACAAGACTGGGAGATACACTCCCTATATTTCCAAGTAAACACTATGTAATGAGGGTTTCCCACCATATAATCATAGTACACAACCATGTAATGACATTTTCAAGTTTTTTACACACACAACATCTAGTTTATAGTACACACCATGTAATTTTCTTTTTATTCGTTAAATTATAAAGTAGAGTCATCTTTGGTCATTTGGATAAAAGGGATCACCTATCTAATGAACCAACAAAGATATACCTAATTTCTTCTCCCAAATATCCATCCGAACTCCGATTCGATCACTGTCGGAGGTGTTTTAACCCAATCGGTAAGATCTCAATTCCTCTTGAGCAGTTCATTGTAATTTTTCTTCTCATCCAAGTTATCAAATATTTAGAATTTGTGATCTTTTTGTATATATACTCCATTATACATTGAATAAAAGGTTGAAACTGGATGAGGAGAGTTGTACAATAACGAGTTATGCGGTCTCAGGGCTTTTGCTAATGTCTAGTTTATTATATGTGACAGAGTGTCGCACACCCACTTTTAGAGAATCATTTTGTTAATAATTGGCCTATGTTTTTTCCTAATGTTGATTAGGTAATTGGTTATATTTTTAAGGTATTTTATAGATTTTTCCTTGATTAAGGGACACCCATTTGGTGTGTTTCCCTTCGAATGACCTTGTATGGTCGTTTGGCCTCAGATATCTATGGTCATACCTTTGATTCCCATTAACGTGTTGTTTAAAATGGAATTGGATAATTGAATGATTTAATGTATGAGATAATTAATATCTAATCTTGGTGATAGTTTAATTCACATGTTTGGATAGTTATATAATTTTCCCATTTTGGTATATATTTTTTAGCCTAGTAACTGTTTATATTTTTGATATTCTTGTGACATAAGTGGTGCCTATGTGAGTATTTAAAAGGCCAAGCACTATGAGGTAGGTCCTTGATTCTTTATATTGAATGCCTATGGGAGAGGTTTTTCAATGCCTGCAGTCAGGGTTCTTCTATGCTTGCAGGTGATGCTTTTCAATGCTTGAGGGTGGGATTTTACCATTCTTAAGGGTGATGTTTTTTTATTTTTGGGACACATTTACCAAGACAAAGAACATGATTAGATTTAGTCATCTATTATACTTTCTAAGATGATCTCTTGAGACATTTTTTGTGCTTATTTATAAGACTATTTAATTTTGATTACATCAAATTTTACTGCTTAATCCATTTTACACTACTTTTTATATATATTCACTGATAAATCAAGAGAGATCATGGGTGATTGTTAACTGGTATTTTGTCTGACACCCTATTTAGGTCATAATTTTGGGCCCAAATAGATTATATGGATACAAGTTTTGGTCAGGGTAAGATCCCTTCTGTTGGTTCTTGATATGCTATTTAGGAGCATGAGAGCATGGGACCGAGATGAGCCTTGGGAGCTTCAATGTTTCATTTTTTCTCTATGGTTTTGGAAAATATATTTTGGATTTTTTAGTGTTCCTATTTTTTAGGATTTCAGAGAACATAACCTGTTGCACCATCTTTGTATGTAATGATACTTAGTTATTTATCTTATCAGTCTTATGTTGTTTATCAATGTTGAATAGTATTGTTGCTTGTGTTATTATTCTACTATTGTTTTCTATTGTTTTATACTCTTCCAACGAGGAAAAAGTTTCCACACTATCACTCTTAGTCCCTCGCTTCTCGTCATAAGCCTCTATTGTTTGGGGAAATGTGCTTGAGGGCATGTGGTCAACCGGGTACAGGGTATCTTTGGGTGGTATCTAGACATAGGAAATTAAAAAGTGGTATCAGATCCATGTTTTGATCCTAGGAAAGTTGGATTATCAATGGGGTTTGTTGGTCCTTTTTGCAAAAAAATGCGGATTATAACCTCAGGCTATGCATGTATTATCAAAAGATATACCATTTGAAGGTTAAGAATCAGTATCCTCCTCCAAGGATTGATGATCTCTTCAACCAGCTTCATGGAGCTCAAGTGTTCTCAAAAATTGATTTGAGATCTAGTTATCATCAGGTGTGTGTTAGATCATCATACATACGTCACATATATTTTGGAAGTAGATATGGTCTGAACGAGTATGTGGTTATAACTTTCAGTCCCACGAACACTCACGCGGTCTTCATAGAACTCATGAACCGAGTGTTCCATCATTATCTTGATTCTTTTGTTGTGGGTTTCATGGATTATATCTTGGTGTATTATTATAATCTACATGACCTTTCCACCCATATGAGATCATTTTGATTACATTGAGAGATAACTATATATATGATAATATCACAAAGTGACACTTTTGGATGGATTAGATTCCCTTATGGGGTCATGTCATCTCAGAGATAAGAGTATCAGTAGACCTAGAGAAGGTGAGAGTAGTAGTTTCTTGGGAGAAGCCTAGGAATGAAATTTAGGTGTGGAGTTTTTTAGGGATGGATTGTTACTATAGGAATTTCATATGGGAATTCGCACTCTTAGCAGTGCCAATGGTAGGCTTGACAAAGCAAGTTGTGAAGTACGTATGATCAGATTCTTACGAGATAACCTTTCAAGAGATGAAAGGGATATTAACGTCATCACTGATACTAATTGTTCCTGAACCTGGTCGGAGTGACACTATATACTATGAAACATCAGGTATCAGGTTGGGATTGGTTCTCATGTAGGGGGGTCGAGTGATTACATACAAGCCTTAACATTTGTGGACATATGAGGAGAATTACCTGACAATATATCTCGAGTAAGCTGTGGCTGTTTATGTCATACGCTTTTGGAGACCTTAATAAATAGGGGAGAATTGTGTGGTTTACATTGCCCCAAAAGTCTAAAGTACATATTTAGTCAGCATGATTTGAATCTGAGGCAGAGAAGGTGGGTGGAATACCTTCAATAATTCAACTACGAGCATGCCTATATACATGGAAAAGGAAATGAAGTTTTCGATGCACTGATTAGGAGGACTCAGATATAGGTAGTGCAGTTGGCCATTAGAAAGTGGTAACTTAGGACCTTGTTCTCTAAGATGCATTTGGAGATGCATGACAGGAAGGGTAAGACTTTTCTTGCATCCTTAACTATTAACTCTACCTTACTAGAGAAGGTGAACGTGAAACAACTATTAGATTCTGAAGTCGTAGTTCTATGGGAGTGTATGTTAGGTAGAGACCATCATCCTGGTTGAAACATTGATGAGGATGAAAATCTATGTTGGGAGGGTCGTGTATGGGTTACAGCAGACATGCATGAGGAGCTATTGTAGGGTTTTTATGCTTGAGTTTGGGTAGTGCATCTTTGTATCACTATGATGTATCAAGATTTATATCATCAGTACTTGTGGCCAAGTATGAAGGGAGATGTAACTTGTTTTATCATGAGATGTTCCACCTATTAGCAGGTGATAACAGAGCATCAAAAAATTGCTGAACTATTTCAGTAGCTAGCCATTCCCAAGTTGAAATGGAATGACGTCACGTTGGATTTTGTGATGTGTTTACCATGGTTGCCCTGAGGAAATTATGTAGTATGCGTTGTGGTTGAAACACTTACAGAGGTTTCACATTTCTTGTCCATCAATGAAACATTTAGTGTTGATGAGGTTGGGAGGTTATACATCCATGGGATTGTATGACTACATGGGGTTTCACATTCTATCGTGTCACATAGGGATTCCGAATTTACTTCTTTTTTTTAGAAGGTGCTATAGAGGTATTTGGGTATACAGGTGATTTTGAGCACAACATAACACCATCAGATAGATAGCTAGTTTGAGTGCATGATTCAATTGCTAGAGGACATGTTTCAGGCATGCATCCTATATTTCAAGGGTTCTTGGGAGGCACATATACCCCTTGTTGAGTTCTCCTACAAAAATAGCTTCCAGAATTCTATTTAGACGGTGCCATATGATGTTTTGTAAGGTAGGCCATGCCGATCACCCCTGTGTTGGATGGAGGTAAAATATACAACTATGTTGGGACCTTGTCCTGTTCAGGATACCACAGAGCAGGTTCAGCTAATTCAAAACAAGATGGATACTACACAATATCTTCATAAATCTTATGTCAATCACTGCAGACGTCCTTTGGAGTTCGAGGTTGGGGATAAAGTTTTCTTACATGTCGCATGGAGGTTGGGACACTATAGGATCAAGAGAAAGGGTAATATTTCCCCATGATACATCTGTCCATTTGTGATTCTTGAGAGAGTGAGGCTGGTTTCATGTCGATTGTAGTTACCTCAATGGTACATGGCTATGGATGATTTCTCCCATATATCCCAGTTATTAAGTTACATTTCATACTTGTCTCACGCTTTTCATCCCATGTAAGTGGAGTTACAAGATGACACGTCCATTGAGGAGAATCCTATTCATATTATAGAGTGTAGCAGGAAGGTTCTCCATGGGTGATCTGTTCTTTTAGTATGGGTTATATGGTAGCATGACTGGTTGTAGTATTAGAATTGGGAGAGGGAGGCCGACATTCAATCATAGTGGAAGTAGTTGTTCTTAGTTATTTATTCATCACCCTTAGAAGGGAAATTTAGTGATGAATTGTTTAAAGAGGGGATGTTTGTAATAAACCAGTTCTTCCATTGAGGTATGGATCATTCCTCTTTAGTTTTTATATAAGATAATAGAGGAAAAAAAGATCAGAGGCTGGTAGAAATCCGGTTACCTGACGTGACTAGAAGTTATACGCTGTGTATTTCCAGGGACACATCGCTTAATGAGGGTTGCATGCTATATAATAGCAGTACCCGACCATGAAATGACCTGGATAGGATATGTATGGACATGACATGTAGTTTTTATTACACCCCTTTCACTTTTCTTTTTATTCATTATGTTGGGAAGTAGAGACATCTTTTTTCATTTAGATAGAAGGGTTTTACTGTCTCAAGAACTAGTAATTCCGAACCTAATTTCTTCAACCAAATATCTATCTGAACTCTGATTCAATCTCCATTACAGAAGTCTGAACCCAATCATTAAGCTCTCAATTCCTCTATATCAATTCTTCTTTATTTAGACTGTAAACCAAGTTATCAAATGTTTAGAGTTTATTATCGTTTTCTAGATATACTCATTTCTAGGTTGAATTAGAGGTCAATGCTGGATGAGGATAGTTATTTGACAATGATGTTGGTGGTTTCATGCCTTTCACCAATGTCAAGTTGATTATATATGTCAGAGTGTCACACACCCACATTTAGAGCATCAATTTGTTGATAATTGGACTATGCTATTGGCTAATTATGATTATGTAATTGATTAAATGTCCTATGGTATTTTTGATATTGTTAGCCTTGATTAAGGTCCACCCCATGGGTGAGTTTCCCTTGGAATGAACTTGAATTGTTGTTTGGCCTAGAATTCCTATGGGCATGACATTGATTACCTTTAATGGTTTTTTTTAAAATTTAATTGTTAATTGAATGATTTCCTCTACGTGATAGTCAATAGCTAAGCCTTGTGATAGTTTAATTCACATGTTAGGGATGTTATATAAATTTCCCATGTTAGTATATATTATTAATCCTTGTAACTATTTGGGTTTCTTGATAGGATATTGACATAAATGGTGCCTATGTGAGTATTTGGAAGGCGAAGCCTTAGGAGGGTTGTATTTTCTTGTTTATATTGGTAAACGGTGGGTGGGGTTTTTCTTTTCTTATAGGTGGGGTTCTAATATGCCTATGGATGAGGTTTTTTGTAAGCCTACGGGTGGGGGAACTTTCTTGGATTTGGTCTTCTCTTATACTTTCATAGAAGTTCTCATGATACATATGCTGTGCTTATTTATAAAATAGTTTACTTTTGAGTACTTCCTAGTTTTCTTATTAAACATTTTTAAAGATCCTATTATATATATTAAGTGATATATCAGAATATATCTTGGGTGGTATCATACAAGGATTTAGTGTCACACCCTATTTGGGTCATGCTTTTGTGCCCAAATAGATTATATGGTTGTAAGAGTTGATCAGGGAAAGTGCCTTTATGTTGGTTCTTGATATACAATTTAGGATAAAAAGAGCATAGGACTTAGATGAGGATTATGATTCTTCATAGTTTACTTTTTTCTTTTTTCTTTTGGAACATACATTGTGGATTACTACAATATAACTATTTTGGATGATTTCCTAGAACATAACTTGTTGCATCATCTTTTTATTGAATGATGATTGGTTATTTATCTTATCAGTATTATGATTTTTATCTCAATTGAATGGTATTATTGATTCCTATATTGTTCTACTATTGTTTTCCACTATATGACATTATTCTCAACAGGTCATAGTTTCCCCACTCTCATTCCTAGGATCACACTGCTATTCGGCATCCTCTAGCGTTTGGGGGAATGTTTTTGGGGCAATGTGGCCTACTGGTTATGGGGAAACATTGGGTGGAATATGAACGTGGTATGTTACAATAATATCTTATATGATATTTCTGTAACATCTTACATCCCATTAATAAATAATATTTCATTATTTTCTATGTTTCAGGTGCGTTCATTTCATGGTTTCAATGTCGGTTCAATTTTGTATAATTAAAGATTTTAAATTAAAATAGAAGTAAAACTTGAGTAATTAAGTGAAATTGAATTAATTTACTTACAAAAGTTTACATTTTCCAATATACTATGTTTATTTCTATCATGATGATGATTTATTTGATAAAATGTTAATGATAAATGTTTAGTTTAATTTGGTTTTTTTCTCAACCATCATGAACTAGTTTCATTTTATTTACTATTATCTTATTATATTAGTTATAGAAAATTAAATAGGTTATAATATATCTATTGAAATTTTATTTAATAATAATAATTCTTTTTATGACCATTTATGAATGAATTAATTTAAAATAAAAAAATCATTATTCACAAAAGCTACTTACCGACATAATTTGGACAATAGTTTCGTTTATTTTATTAAGAGTAGGTAATGAAAGCGATGGATATAGAAAATTCAGTTAGAAACATAAAATTCCAGTATATATAAGAATTTTTTTTTGTAATTCTTTTATGGATAAATTATGTGATGATAATGTTTGATAAGAGAAGAAATTAATAAATGTGGTTTGAAAAAATTACCTCTTGAATATCACCTGTTTGAAGGATACCATGAATGCCTTGGAATTGGAATTTTTTTGATATAATCATAACATGGACATCATTATAGTGGTTAAGAGATGGTTTGAAATATATTGGGGGGGGGAATCAAGTGTTTTTGGTGAAATAGAGTTGTGAGAGGTTGTATTTATACCTGAAAAAGGGGTGGTTTTAAGTGATAAAATAATGATTGTTTTATAATTAAAGACAACCACATTTGTGTGCAATCAATTTGAAATTATTATATTGATAATTAATGTTTTAAATTATTTTTAAGGTTTAGAAATACATCAATAACCTATTTAATGTATTATTTCTTATGTATTTTATGTCATTACCATTTAACGTTAACCCATTTTATTATTTATCATATTCCACGATAAATATTTATTTTTACACTGGTAATGATTTTGACAATAAAAAATCTTAATAGTATGTAATTTGGACCATATTATTAAAAATATTGAATCCATTTTACAAATTAAATTTAAATAATTGGAAAATTATATTTAAAATTAAACTCATAGACGCAACGAGAAGGTGGGGTTTTAAAGTGATAATGTTCAAAAGTTTGAGATGTTTTTATATCCAATTTCAATGTGGAATTGATTTAGAAGACCTAAATTGTATTAATTAATGTATAGTTTAATTAATTATATATTAAAATAAATTTAAAATATAATTTATATTTGTAAATATATTACCCAACAACACAATTTCTAATTAAAAATTAGACATTTTCACTTTTAATTGACAAATAAAAATTCTCCAAAAAATTAAAAAATTACCCTAAGATATGTTGTATAGTAAAATATAAAAATAATTTTATTATCTAAAATATAATTTATAATTGAAATAAAACTAATTTTTTAATCATATTTCTCCATCAAAGGGAAAACAAAACTACCATTAGAAAAAATTTATTTTTTATATATTAAATTAGATTTATTCTTATATTAAGCATATCAAAATTATTGGATGAATTTAAAAAATTTTATTTAATATGTTACATAAAAATTTAATTAATATATTTTAATAATAGTGATTAATTTATTTTATTTGGAAAAATTTCAATTGTAAGCATAAAAATAATTTTTTTTATAAAAACACATCAATTTTGTCCAATTGGTTTTTATGTTCATCCATATTTAATTAGTAACCAATGAATTAATTTCATAAATGGATGTTAACTATATTTTTTTATAATTAAGTTAATCTCATTAAATAATCCAATTATAATGGGTAGGTGATTACCATCACATTACAATAACAATATGTACTCATGTAATGAAGAAAGAATCTTTAATGGCCTCGTCTTGTAGAATCAGGTAGTATAAATCCCATTTCATAGAGCCTGGGAAGGTGGCATCATCACTGGGCTGCACTCTGGACCAAGTCGAAGATGAGCTTCAACATATTACAATTTAATGAATTTTCTTATTGGAGAAGTTCATGTCAGTAGGGATTACCACTCGAGTGATGTTTTCCGAGTCTCCCCAATAGTCTATCACCATCGCAAAGCTTACACTTTTATCCTATACATGTGTTATAAGTGGTTATGTGTCAAGGACCTAGTCACTTAAATTGCAATCCAATTGTTTTAATGAAACATTCATATCGTCATTTCTATTTCATGAGTAGTTTTTCTTAATAAAATAATTGTTTAATTGAGTAAAACTTGAAAAAATGGTTTTACAAGTAAAAAATGTATCTTTCAGAGATTTATCATACACAATGAATTAATATGGAAAATAAAAGTCATTTTTTAATTTAAAATGTAAAAATTAACCTAGGGTGAATTTTTAGTATTTCTCTAAGAAGTTTTATATTGATGAATAGTAGAAAATAATGTCTTTTTAACTAGTTATTATACTTTAAATAATTTATTTTGTTAAATAATTTTCAAAATATTGACATACACTAATGAAATCAGTATGATTTTTTGTGTCCGATTGGATCATCCTATTTTTTATTAAATAGTAACTTTACCCTTTAAAATAGTAATGTTACATTTATGAATAGTAATTTGATCAATGTAATAGAAACGTCACCTATTGAAGTATGAATATAAATTAGGCATTTTAAATGGTAATGTGATATAATTATATCACAGTATAAGTATATAAATGTTTTAGGATTATTAGTTGAGTGTTAGTATTTTTCAAGTAAATAATTATTTTACATAAAAATTAAATTTATGGAATTTATAAAATAATATTCATAAAATTGATTTCATTTTTGAATTCTACATGTCAAAAAATGGTTAGGGTGAATTTATGAGAATTTATTATTGTTTTTCGATGAATAGTAAAAATTTAGTTTTGAGTTTATGGTATGTTTAATGACATCATTAATGATGGAATGAGTAAGTTAAGATGTTGTTAGATACTTTTGGATTAAAATATGATATGATGTTTCCTAATTGGCCAATACCATTGTAAAATATAATGGGAAAGACCATGGTTTTTCAAAATACCACTATTGAGGTGTCCTAAAAAATTAATAAACAATTATTTAAATTTTTATATAAAAAGGAAAATATTTTTTGACTTATATTTCATTATAAATTTATTATCCTTGAATATCTAATTTTATTAACTCCCAAGGAGTCCTCCTAATGTTTTCCTAAGCCATTAAGGTCTCGATCACTAAATTTTAGGCGTCACTATTCAAGGTAATGGAAATATCAACTTTACTTTTCCTATCAAGTTCAATTTTTATGCGGTATGTTTTCCAAATTTCCATATCATGTTCTTTTGTCTATTTTATTCCATATATTTATTTTATGAAAAGTAATTTTTGAATTATATACCCTTATCACCAGTATTTTTATTGTTTTATAAAACCTTGTGTCATACTTATTTTGTTACTAGATTTTGATCTTAAAATTTCTATCTCTTTATCAAGAAAAAGTTTTAATTTATTTTGTGTGTAAAAAAACCTATATCTTCTCCTAGGATATTCACATAGATGTAAAAATGATATATTTTATTTTGGGGATTAACATAAATAAATCCCACCTTCCTTTTTTATGGGTTTAAAATGAAAAACTGGAATTGATTTTAAGAGCCTTCTAAAACACCCAGATTTTGGAATGAAACCCATTTATTTTATTCTCCACATGATATTTAAGAGAAGGATTATTATGATCTATGTGTCTCAAATTAATTAATACATATTAATTGTGTTCCCTGATAGTGCTCCAATAAAATGGGTAAGTAATTAAATATCAATATATTAAAAGTTTTATGATTCCTTGGTGAATGACCTTAGTAATTTTTATGACACCTCAGTGATAAACCATGGTTATATGATTATGAATGACTAAATTAAATGTTTTATACACATTTAAAGGTTATTAATCATGTAATTTTTATTATTATAAAAGTATTTTTTCTATTTTTCATGAATTTACATAATTCTTCATGTTCTTATTGATATTCCTAAATAATACAAGTAAACTATTTTCCTTGTATACACTTATTGATCCCTCTGCTAACCCCTTCCTTTGATTTATGTCCCCAAGTTATGAGACGAAATAAGTATACTAAGGATGAACCTTTATGAATCCCATCAAAAGGAATAACATAATTTTTAGGGTTTTCATGTTTTTTGTACCTTTTTCCATGACACAAAACATTATAAGATCCTCTTTTTTAAAATGTTATGTAAAATTATGTAATAAAATGGAAAGATGCTATAATTGGTATCAAAGGATTGTTTAATTATTTATGGAAATTATGATATGATTTTTTTGAAGAACCCCAAAGAAAATTTAAAATATTGGAAATCTTCAAGGTATTTGGGTGAAATATTTAGTAAGTAGTTTACAAAAAATAAGGTCATGTATGGATACAAACTGGTGGATGTGGCTCTGGCACAAATGTATGTAGGTGTAAAACCCAAAATAGTACACTGAGCTGGATTCGAATGAGAACGGGTGCACAATAATGGGAATTGATTTACTTCTATTTTGACACTCCTGGATGTTATTATTGGTTAATAACAAGATTTTTATGAATCATTATGAAGGATTTATAGAAAATTTTATTTTTGTTATTGAAAAAAATGATTATGAATGATGTTATATGACATAAATGATCCCTTGGAACTATAATATTATTAATTGAAACAAAAGTTTTACTATGGTTTTTTTATTTTATAAAATGGAGGGAAATAGGATAAACCAAATAAATATTAAGAGCACTAGAGAAGGTTCTTACGGTCTTCTAATGGAAACTAGAATGAAAAGCTTCATGAGAATGATGAATCAACAGTCTTGAGTTATGGGAAATTACCTAAATCAAGATAAGGGACATAATTCAACATGAATGGAATAGATTTTTTTTTGAGTCCATTAAGAATTAACAACCACCAAAATTCAATTGAACTACCAACCCATTGATTTATAAAAATAGATAAGCTTTATAAAAAAGTTCATTCCATTACTCCAATGTTCAGAAAAAGAGAATGTCACCCTTACTCTTTACCAATTATAGGGAGAATCTGATCAGTGGTGGGTGTTGATAAAAAATATGAATATAATAGGGGATATTGAAGCTATGGAGTGAGATGTGTTTAGGGGAACCTTTTGCAAAAAATATTTCCCACCTTCAATGCGAATGAAAACAGAGAAGAAATTTCTAGAGCTGAAATAGAAGGAGAATGAATCTGTGGAAATATATGAGATGAACTCCACATGTATTTCCCCTTAGACATTCAGATTATTCATGGATCGTAATTGTAAGGTTGATATATTATTTAGTTTACTAATAACTCATCTATTAAAGAATATTTACAACTGAGAATATAACATCAGTGAGGAGATCATGAGTGATATGAAAGTTGAGGTGGAGTTTATTGAGACCCAATGTTCACACAAGTTGAATGAAAAGAAGATATATTTGGATCCAAAATGGGGAGGGGATTTTACCAAGGAAGAGGAGGAAAGAAAGTTCAACTTTCAACATGAAATAAATACGGGAAGAAGCATTCCATGAACTTCTTGCTCAAGAGCGGGAAATGTTACATGTGTGGTAAATAAGTTCATATTGCTCTGAATATTCGTAGTGAGGTGAAACCTCAACTTCCGTACACTAACGATAATGAGAAGATAATGGATTCCCTACTTGAAGAGTAATTCTCCATGTGTGGACATATTGGGAACTTTTCAAATCACTATCCAATTCCAAGGTCAGTGTAGGAGAATCACCATCAACCTGATTATTGGACCAGGGGGAACGTACATTCTTTTTTAATCATGGAGGATAAAGATGATGCTATGAGTGATTTAGTGGCAGGAACTCTCGTTTTTCTCTCAAAGCTAGAAGGTACATTATTTTATTCTTGTTCTATGAATTCCAATATTCCCTATAAGTTTCCAAATAATATAGAATCAGTCCCTAAACTACTAGAAGTATATAATTCATTCAAGACTACTAGAAATATTTTCCAAGAATAAATCGGGAATAGATACTCTTTTACTCATTTCGTCCATCACAATATCATCGCAAATCATGTAGTCATTACCATGATGGAATTTAAAATTATAATACATATGGACTGTCTCATGAACTGTCATACTAAAACCAACTATATAAGTAAATAAAACTCCGTTTTTTTGAATAAAAAAACTATTGTTTTTTTAAAGGGGAGATATATCGACCTGAGATTTTCCTAGAAGGACCACCCGCATCCTTTTCTATGGAGTTTATCAGTGAAGGTAAAGAATGAAATAAAAGTATATGAATAGATAAGGTCCCCATAGTTTAGGAATAAATTGATGAATTTCCTGACGAGTTACCTATGCCTCCCCCTAAAAGAGATGTAGAGTTCTCCGTTGAAATAATGCATGGATCCAAGATGATTTAAGGAAACAAGTATAATATATAAAATTTAGAGCTAGAGGAATTAAAGAATAAAATATAAGATCTTTTGGTGAAGGGGTTTATCTAGCCATGTTTGTCTCCTTTTGGAGGAACTGTTCTATTTGTGAAGAAGAATGACAAATCAATGGGGTTATGCATTTATTATAGATAACTTAATGGGATCACAGTGAAGAAAAAATACCCTCTACCAAGAATTGATTATCTATCTGACCAGTTGCATGGGGATCAATTCTTCTCCAAGTTTGATCTTCAATCTGGCTATAATCAATTGAGGGTGAATAAATAAAATATTATATAAGATGCCTTATAATCAAGATATGATCATTTGGAGTTTTTTGTTATTCCCTTAATCTTGACTAATGATCCTTCTATTTTATGGATTTGATGAATAGAGTCTTTAAGGACTACCTTTATAACTTTTTTGTAGTTTTTATTATTGATATTCGGATATATTTCAAAAATTGTATGGAACATGAGTATCATCTATAGATTATATTACAAACTATGAGGAAAAATAAGTTATTTGGATAGTTCAACAAAGGTAAATTTTGGTTACACCAAGTTTCCCTCTTGGGGAACATTGTTATGAAGGAATGAATCTCTGTTGACCCTACCAAAACAAGGGTTGTAGAGAAGTATCCTCAACCTAAAATAATAAATAATATTCATAGTTTACCTATATATTATAGGAAGTTTTTGAAAAAAATTAATGGATTTATAATCCATTAACCAAATTAACACAAATGGGGTTAAATTAATATAGAAAAAGGTGTATGAAGAAAGTTTCCAAGAGATGAAGAAGAGATTGGTTACTTCACCCATGATAACTCTACCATCTATCATAGAAGGATTTTTTATTTTTAGCGATGCATCTCTAAAAGGTATTGGGTGTGTCCTTATGAAAAATGAAAATATGATTTCGAATACATCTCAACAGTTGAAGCCTCATGAGAAGAGCTATCCTACCCATGATCTTTGAGCTGGGTTTGATTGTTTTTACTCTAATGATATAGAGGCACTATCTTTATGGGGTGAAATGTGATATATACATAGTCCAATAAAGTTTGAAGTATCTTTTCACACAAAATTAACGAAACATGAGATAGAGGAGATGTTTGGATCTTCATAAAGACTATGATTGTTTAGTTAATTATCATCCCAGAAGTGAAAAAAAAAGTCACTGATGCCTTATGTAGAAAAGACCCTACTGTGCTGGAAATGATGAGGATTCAAAGAGATCCTTTGATCAATGACCTAGTAAAGCTATACATTGGAATCTTAAGGGAAGGGACATTATCAACCCTATCCCAAATGATTTCTCAACCGTCATGACTAGAGAAGATTATGAAATATAAGAGAGAAGATCCTTTTTTCATAGAGGAAGATAAATTCTATGAAGAATGCGATGTTTCCAGAGATTAATATTGATCATGAATCTGTACTTATCTTCAATATATTTCATAAATAAATAAATATTTAATGGATGAAGCTAGTAGATATAAATTCTCTATACATCCTTGAAGCATGAAATTGTATAGTGACATTCGTTATCATTATTATTGGGATAACATTGAAATACAAATTGCTTACTACACTATATGGTTATTGGTGTGTAAAAAAGTGAACTTAGAGAGAAAAATTCCTAAAATGGGTATTACAACCCCTACACATACTAGCATAGAAGTGGAACAATATCACTATAGAAATTATCATTGGTCTCAAAAAAACTTTTAAAGTATACAATGTGATATAGATTATATTGGGCCGTCTCACCAAGACTTCCCATTTTATCTAAATTCAAGATGACTTATCTATTGACAAACACACCAATATATAAATTAATGATGTGATAAGGATACATGGATTTCCACTTTCTATTGTATTTGATCATGATCCAAGGTTCACATCAAAATTAATGGTGAATCTTCAATCTGTTATGAGTATCGAATTGAATTTTAGTATGTCCTATCATCCATAAACTAATGGACAATATGAATGGAAAATTAAAACACTCGTAGAAATTTTGAGAATATTCTCAATGGAATTTAAAGGTGGATGGGATCAATATCTCCCTTTTGATTAGTTCTCATACAACACATTTTCTATTAGAGCATTCAAATGAAAACCTATGATGCTCTATATGGGAATTTATGTATAACTTATACTTTTTGGGATGTATTTAGTGGGAGAATGATTCTTTGTCCAGATCTTGTGCAAGAGATGAGAGAAAATGTTCATTCCATCCAACAAAATATAAAGGCTTATCAGAGTCGGTAGAGGATTTATGTTGAAAACAATTAATAGGACTTGGAGTTTGATGTTGGTGAAAAAGTCATCCACGGAATTTTACCTTGTAAGAGAGTCACGAGTTTTGGTAATAAAGGGAATCTCATCCCAAGGAACATTTTTCCCCTATGAAATCCTTGATCTCATTGGTGAAATGTCCTATCAGCTTGCACTTCCTCTAAATAATGATAATGTTCATGATGTTTTCCATGTTCCAATTTTGATGAAGTACATACCTAACCATCCCCATGTACTAAATCCGGAGGTGGTACAACTGGATCATGAACTCTCTTATGAGGAGAAGTCGGTGTAGATCTTGGACCGTAGAGACAAGGTTCTATGAAATACGACTACCCACATCATTATTGTGTTTTGATGGAACCAAAAATATGAAGAATAAATATGGGATCTGGAGGAAACAATGGGGAAGAGGTACTCACATATCTTTATAATAGAGACAATGAGTCAAATAATCGGGGACAAAAATTATTAAGGGGGGAAGACTGTAACAACCCAAAATTTTTGAATGATAATTTTCTCTTGAAAATGTGGGATATATTATATTTCACAATAAAACTATTTCTAATTAATAACGAAGTATGTTTTTTGATTGTGACCATCGAGTTTCGACTGTTATATGACCTTTGGTCAATTGTTACAATTGGTCAATATTACCATTGAAAACTATACTATTAACATTATGATTATTATCTATAAATAGAAATTATAATCATTTATTAATGTGAAAGGAAGTGTCAATGGCCTCATCCAGTTGAATCTTGTCGTATGAAGCCCTTTTTTAGAGGTTGGGAAGGAGGTTGCATCACTGGGCTTCACTCTATACCAAGCACAAGTTGAGCTTTAACATGTTAAGGTCGAATTAAATATCCTATGGAAGAAATTCAATTTAGTGGAGATGACTACTCGAGAGATGTTTTCTGATCCTCCCCTAGATTTTGTCACCATCACACATATTACCCTTATGTTTTATGCTGGTGTTATAAGTGTTTATATATCTTTTCCACAATCACTCAAATTATAATTGATTTATTTTAATACAATTATTATTTCTTTATTTCCATTTTAAGAATATTTTTTCTTAATAAAACATTTTTTTTAATTGCGAAAAATTATAAAAATTGATTTGATATGTAAAAACTATATGTTTTAGATATTTCTCATACATAGAGAACTGTTATAGAAAATAAGCTTCATTTTCGAATTAGGAATGTCAAAATTAACCTAGAGTAGTTTTTTAGTATTTTTATAAGAAGTTTCATATTTTTTATAAATAGTAAAAAATAATATATTTTTTAAATAATTATTACACTTTAAATAACTGATTTTGTAAAATGATTTTCAAAAAAATAGACATACAAGCTTGTGATCACCATGATTTTAGTCTGATAGGATCAACTTAGTTTTTTGGTGAATAATAACTTGACCCTTTGAAATAGAAATGTTATACATACGAATAGTAATATGACCAATGGAATAGTAACCTCACCTATGGATGTATAAATATAATAAATAAATCCTAAATGGCAATGTGATAAAATTATATCATAGTATACATAAATAAATTTTTTAGGAATTATTATTTAAGTATTAGTATTTTTTTCATCAATAATGATTCTACTTAAAAATTAAATTTCTCATATTTATAAAATTATTTTCATAAAATGAATTTATTTTTTGAATTCTAGATATCAGAAAATGGTTAGGGTGAATTTATTATAATTTTATAAAATATTTTTTTTCATTGAATAGTAAAAATACAGTCTTCAGTTTTTAGTATGTTTAGTAAAATAATTAATTCTTTATTGAGTAATTTAAGATTCAAGTATACTATTGTGAATTGAAATATTATATGACGTTTCCCATGTGGAAAATACCATGGGCATGTACAATGGGAAATCCCATGATTTTTCAAGATACCACACCTGAGGTGTCCTAAAAAATTAATAAAAAACACCCTCAATTTTGATAAAAATACCCAGCTATTTATCAATTATATTTAATTACCAATTAATTATCCTATAAGAATTGATAATATTAAATTCCAAGGATTCCTCCAATGGTGTTATCAACCTCCAAGGTCTCAATGTTCTATTTTTAGGAGTCTCTATTCAAGGTAAGGGAAATCTAAATATATTTTTTCCTTTCAAGTACTCTTTTTATATGTTATATATTTTAAAATTACATATCATGTTATTATTTCAATTTTACACTATATATTAATTATATTAAGAGTAATTTATTAATGATAGTACCTTTTCCCCTCTCTTTTTAATGTTTTCTAAAACCATGTTTCATACCCGTTATGCTGTGTGATTTTCTTCTCAAATTTTTCTCTCTTTTTATCTAGAAGAAATTTTATTTTCTTTTTTGAGTACCCAAACCTCTATATTTTATAGGGGAATTCACATAGATGAAAAAAATGTCTATTTTAATTCTTGTATTAAGATATATGAAACTGGTCTTCCTTTTTGATGGGTTGAAAATGACCAATGGATATTGTTTTCAAGAACAATCTAAAACACCATGATTTTGAAATGAAACCTATTTCTTTTATTCCCCATGAGTTATTTACGAGATTATTTATTAGGATATTTGGGGCTCAAATTAATTAACAAATCTTAAGTGTACACTCTTATTGTTCCCCAATTCATTGGGAAATTAATTTTGGTCTCTACAGATGGAAATTTTTATGATACCTTGTTGAATTACCTTGGTAATTTTTATGAAACCTTAGTGATAAAACTTGGGGATAAGATATTGAATCAATCAATTAAATGTGAAGAAACATTTCAATATTATAAATCATTTTATTTGTTTTTTTATATGTTTTTTTATTCATTTCTCATGCCTTTATGTAATTCCTAGAGTTTTTATTGATATTCCACAAGATTACAAGTAATCTATTTCCCTTATTTATCCTTATTGGGCCTTCTACTCACCCTTTCAATTAATGTATGTCCCCAGGTTATGAGATTAAATAAGTTTAATTTTAATTAACCACTATGAATTCCTTAAATAGGAATAGAATAATATTTTTAATCTTTAGGTATTATGTACCTTATTTCAAAGACACTAAACATTAAAAGGTACCCTATTTGTAAAATGTACTTAAAAGTTAAGTAATAAGAAAGTGGGATGTTATAATCATTAGGTTGTTAATGATTGCAAAACCATAGAACAAATAGATCATAAAATAGTCATTAATATCATTATAAATTATTATAAAAGAATAATATTTTATTATAAATTAATTTGAGAAAACATATATAATTTATTTCTTCTCAAAAGTACAATATAACCCAATGGATATAACATGATAAATCTCTACATCTTTTCTTAATCCATGAAATGATGATTAAATTGTAATGATTTTAGAGATGCTGGATCATATGATCTATAATTGGATTCAATTCATTCATTTTGTCTACAATTTTCATAAAAGATGGGTAGCATATATTATTCAATACAAAAGAATAATTATTTGGTTATGTGATACATTAATCTCCAAAATCTCATCCATTTTTTAATGTAAAGAATTTAATAAATGGTAAACCTTGTGAAACTTTTAAAAATTTTTTGAATAAAAGTCACTAAATTTTCAAAATTAAATTATTGTTAATCCCCTAAAACAACGTGTGGTAGATTTTAATTTTTGCACAAAAAAAATGTGAAGATCATTATCATGTATTATCTTTAAGCCTTTTAATAACCTAAATTACCATGAAAAAATATTAAATATAGTCATTTCTATTCATTACATTTATAAGATATTTTTTTATAAAAAATATTATTATTAGACACTTGGTTTCATCCTTGTCCCAATAGAATATGTGATATCATTATTCCAGAATCCTTATAGACAATCACACTAAACATAAATAACTGATGAAAAATAAGATTTTCATATATCTCATTCAAACAATATCAAACATGAAATTCCAAAATAAGGAAAATAGGATAAGTATTTCCCTAATTATCACGGATCTCTTCACATATTATAAAAGAATAAGCTTTCCCTTTTTCCTCTATTCCTACTGATTTTTGCGGATTATCATCCACATTTGTCCTTAGATTTTGGAACTTGATAGAATAATTACCAAACTCCTTGTAATTGAAACAATAATGTGAGAGAGAGTATTTTGTGGATATTAATCATTATTCAAATCATTTTCTATTCTCTTTCCATCACTACGACATTATTCTTCTTGATAAACTTATTTTCCACACTTGTAACACCCTATTATCCTTTTAAATAATTCCCATGAGTTATTATTCCCATATTTATGAACACAAATACTTGAAATCACTTTCCACTATTTAATTTTTCATGAGATGTGATATTCATTTTCTCTTCAAAAGTAGTGAAATTTTTGAAAAATTCAATTTCAATTTATACCATAATTTCACATTTAACGACTTATTCATAGATACCAAAGTATCTAATAGCCATGGACTTTGGAAGACATTGTTTCAGGCCACCAATGAATCGATTGATTATTCTTTCAGGGATAATGATTAATGCATAAGAATACCTTTCATGTTTTGTAAAATTATATTCATAGGTACCAACAGATTCATCCTAAATTTTCTTAAGATCACTGAATTCTGTCACCATCCATTTTTATAGAATACAAGTGAAGTACTTACTAAAAAAATATCCCATTAAACTCTTCCAATTCCATATATTAAATTTATTCTTATTCCCGCATGTTTTAATGAGATTGCACCACAGATCTGATTTACCTTCTATATGATAAAAAACCCAAATAAATTTTATTTTCTCCAAAAAAAAAATATATTTTCAGTGGTACAAATACATTTCTCATAAACTAGTGGATAATTGGAACAAATAAAAGAAGGTTGAAATTTTCCCATGAAGGAATCAAAATAACATTGTTTCCTCCTTTTCAAAATTTGAATTTCATCATGATTAAAAACCTGATAATTTTGTTTTATAATATCCACAAGATTTTTCATTCCATCTCTCATATCATTTGTTTGATTAGGAATAAAGTCATTGGATAGTCTTTGACACTTTTCATCAACACAACGACTCTAGTTTCTATCGATTAGAAAAACCAAAAAATCAACATGTGAGAAACACTAACAATTTTGGGGAAGTATATAATCATGAAAATTAATATATAGGATGACTAAATCGTGACACATTATATTTAATGTATTTCATCTTATGTTTATCAAAGGTCATTCATAGTCATCATATACCGAAATTGGTCACGATAGTTCATAAAGAGTATCAATAATTAAATGAATATCCACAAGGGGTGTCAAACATTGTTTACAATAAGGCCTATTGAATTTCACCTATTTCTGATCGAGTCTATATCAATATATTGTTTTAAGGTTTTTTACCCTTATATACATCTATTCCAGAACCATATCAACATGTAGTATCATGGAGGGGATATAATTTCCTTGAAACCAATCTCTTAATCCATTACCAAAAAATCCATGATTTTTTTCTTAAACCTCGAATCATCCTTATACATATCATCAGAGAAATCCATAGACATATCCTTATAAATATCCCTAGGGATCTTATTAATTATTTATAATCATTGTTTCTAATGTATAACTAATTATTTCTTCTAATACCAACTATAACTACCCAGTCATACCATACATGGATATTGCATATTTTTAGATGAATATTCATTTCATTATAGAAACAAAAATTTATGGACCATAATAATTAAGTGCCTTTGGAATCATGGAACACATTAATTTAATATGGTGTAAGATCATCAACATCTCCCATAAATATCATCCTCTTTTTTACTCCTATATAAACCATTAATCATACCCATTGGAAAGAAAACAAAAGAAAGGGTGAGATAAAATTATTAGTATGGGTAGAAATGGGGGAAACATGAGCACAAGGGTATAAGTAAATGAGAATATCATTTAAATAACATACCATAGATGTCAAAGATCATAATATTGAATTATAGAATTAATGATTGGTAGTTAATAAAACATGAATCATATGATATTAAAATAGAATTCTATACAATAGTATAACAATGGAATAAGATGTGTAATTTGTAGGATACACATAAAAATAGAAAATATTATTTCAAGGATACCTACCTAGAGCTTCATAACTTGTTAGTCATGGGATTTTCACCCATGTACCTGCATTGGGATTAAGATAACCTCCCATGTACCCTCTTGTTATGGGATTAGGATGTCCTTCTGTGCACCCTATTATTGTAGGATTGAGATGACCACCCATTTACCCTCTTTATTCTAGATTTGAAAGACCAACCATGTTACTTTGTGATATGGATTTAGGATAACAACATGTATTCCCTTTTGTTATAAGCTTTTAATAACCATCCTTGTACCCTTTTTTTCAAGCATAGGTTGACCATTGGTTTACCCTTTTGGAGCTTTGAAAATTTATCATCACATAATGTATTGGAGAGATATATAGTTCCCACCTGTCACATATTGAAAATAATACACATTTCTTCCACAAAAAATAAATCATTCATCACATTGGATCCCATGTAATGAAATGAGTTTCAAAATCTTTTTAACATAAATTATATCATGAAAAAAGAAAAGAAATTCATAAAAATAATACAATCATAACCATAAAAAACCATAAAAATATTGAGGATAGTATAGTTTAATATTATCCCTGGTAAATTCAAATAATTTTATCATATATAGAAGTTAATTTCGAATGATCAGTTGAAATAATTGTTTGGGAAAATATCCTTTTAGTTTTGAAATAATTTTTTTTCAAACGCCATGAAATTATAAAGGAACAAATATTTTATTTGATCCGAACCTTGTAAGCTTGTAAAATAAGATTCTAGGAATTAATACGCCATTATTAAAGGTAAATCCCCTCTTTCTGTAAAAGTTAAAAAACACATTCTTTCCATAATTTTGTCGAAAAAATACTTAAAGAAACTTTCTTAGAAAACTTCCAAAATAATCCTTTAAAAATATATTGTAAATAGTAAAATATGATTAAAAATGAATATAAAAAATCATAAGAGATTAATAAAAACATTTGATGATTTTTTTTATAAAAACATAGGCATGAAGAAATGATATTTTTATTGGAAACATTAAAATGATAATTTTTAAAAGAAAACCCCCTATAAATATCATATTACTAAAGTGATCATTATAGAAATTAATAAATTATATATATTGAATAAAAATAAAAATAAAACAAGTATAAATAGAAACAAATATAATAAAATGTCATTAAAAAATAATCATAGAAAATAATAATAAATGATGTATAAGTTTGACACAAAGAATATTAATTGTGTACAAATTCCCCAACTACATTATAATTAGTCAAATTTTAGGCCCCATTATTTTCAAATGAAACATTTAATGACATTAACATAAATAGAGTCATTATATTATATATAAAGGATCTGTATATTCACCAAATACAAGAAAAAAGTGATGAATGTGGAATATATATCACCAAATAAAAAGTGAAATGAGAAACCCCCAGAAAGTTTGTATCATTGAGTTGAGAATTAATCAATCGGGTGATTATGTGAAACAAAAGTATATTAAAAAATAGAAGTTTACTTACTTAAAAAATAAAAAAATTATTGATTCAACACATAATATTTTCATTATATATTCAATAGTGCTGATGTGTAACCCAATGAATAGAAATTGAGTTATGAAATCCCTTACCTCATGAATCCTTTCTATTCTGTGTACTTTAAAATCCTTTATAATGGTATAAATAATAATAATTTTTTTAATAACTATGTTAATATTTTTAACATCTTATATGATACTTTTATAATATCTTACCACACCTAAATTAATAATATTTCATGATTTCCATTGTTTCAAGTGTGTTCATTTCATAGTTTCAAGGTGGGCTCACTTGTGTATAATTATGGATTTTCTTGTCAAATGGAATCATAAATCAAAAAGTGAAGTGAAATTTTATTAATTAAATTTTATAAGAATTAAATTTTACCATATATAATTATTATTTTTGAAATGGAGATTATTAATTTTATAACATATAAATGATAAATGTTTAGTTTAATTTGGTGGTTTTTCTGACCATCATGAAATAGTTTGGTTTTATTTAATATTATGTATTTTAATTAGTTCCAGAACATGAAATATGTTATAATATTAAAATATAACATTATTTAACAATAATAATACTTTTATTACTATCCATTATGGATATAATGGGAAAACAAACAATTTCATTATTCATAGAGGTGATTTACTAGCATAATTTGTATAGTAGATTATTTTTTTGAATAAGAGAAGATAATAAAAGGGATTGATATAAATATTCCATTAGAAATATAAAATTATAGTATATACATGGTAATAGATTTATAATTCCTTGATGGATGAAGTAGGAAAGGAGAAAGTAGGAGAAGAAAAGAAATTTTGAGATGTGGTTTGGGAAAACTACTTATTGAATATCAACTACTTGAAGGATCCCTTTATATGCATAGAATTGGTATTTTTGTTAGACAAGAAGAAATTACACTTGGGGAGAGTGGAGAGGATAAGGTTTAATGATATTTTAGTAGCTTAACAATTGTTGAGGACAAATACTGTGGTTAGGAATGGAATTCATACATGTGTAGGGGTGGTTTTTCGTGACTAAATAGTGATTATTTTATAATTAAATACAACCACATTGAGGTGGAATTAATTCTGAATAACTAAATTGATAATAAATCATTTATTAGAATTTTATGCATGAAAAATACCTCAAATACCCATTATATTTACTGTTTTTTATGCATTTTATGTCTTTACCTTTTAATTGTAACTCGTTTCATTATTTTACCGATATCGTGGTGAATATTTATTTTTACCACGTTAACTTTTTTTATGATTAAAAATGGAAATAAACTTACCAAATAATTATAGAATTATTATTCTAAACATGGAATCAATTTTTGAAAATTAAATCCAATGAAATGAATAAATTATATTTAAAACCAATCCCATAGACACAATGAGAAAAAAAGGTTTTTTATAAGGCCCCAGCCTTAAACCTTACTTAATATTGAATTAAATGAGTAAATCACATTGAGGATCTTTTCAGGTTTAGAGTTTTAGAGAATTAGGACAAAACTATTACATCTCAAAAGATTACAAAGTAGTCGCTTCTTCTAAATTTCCATAAAATAAAAACTCTTTAAAAGAAACATGTATAGTTCCATGTTTTAGGTAGCATGAATTTCCCTTGATCCCATCCTTGACCCTATTCCACGCTATGTCCTGTGAAAAACATTTCAAAAAAATGGGATGAGCATAAGAAGATCAGTAAGGGTTATAAAAATATGGAAAGGAAACATGAGTTCATATATACATAAGAATGAAATCATACTTTACCCATAAAACATAGGCATATCAAATCATGAATAAATCATAGAAAACATAAGACATAAAGGTAACTTGAGGCATTCATAACATTCTTACGTAGGGAGTAACCCTCTTGGTTACGTTTGGAATACCCGTCACAGTATATTCCCTAAATCTCTTCGGAGAAACCTTAATGTTTCACTCCTTCGCGTTACCCAATGCATTGGAGAGCTATATCGGGCTCACCCGCCCTTAGTTTATCACGGAACCACCCGTTCGTCATAACAATGCCCAAGAACCATAACATAATCATATCACATAAACATGAATAAAGGAAACATAACATTTCCACATTTCAATCACAATATAACATTTTAGGATATTGAAATAATGAATCCATTCAAAAAGAAACCATTTACAAAACCATTTAAAACATTTAATAAAGAGATTTTTGAATCAAAGTGTCCCATACCACCTTGAATCTTTTAACATTTTAAACCATTAATATCCATATAAATAAATCCTTAAACCCATTTTGAAAACATGGATATTAATAAGAACAAATAATTAAAACATTTAAAACAATATTTTGGTTAAAGGAGTTTTACCAAAATTAGAGACACTTGAATACAATAATCGAGGAATAACATTTAGTCATAACTTTATAATATCATGAGAATAAAAGGATTCATGATATAATACTCCAAAGGACAGTATATACACCATATAAGAGTGAATTGGTGCATAACAACAATGAACCCTCAATAGAAATGTCAAATGTGATGAAATCCCTTATAAAGAAGGTATCCTTAAATTAAGGAAAAATAAATCTCAAAAATATGTGTGAAAAATATATATACACCCAATATAAGTGGATATTAAGTGTAATACAATAAAAGGTCATTCACACATATTCAATGGATGACATATTCAATGACTACAAGTTGATCCCAAAGAAATCAAAATTGGGTTAAAAAGTTCCCTTGACAGCCTAACGGCATCACATCAAAATGAGTTGATGAGAGATAAAAAGTGTATCTCATCACTTGGACATAAAATTTAAATCAATAAGGATATATGAGAACATATCCCAACATAACAATATGTAAATTAAAAGACCCAACAAAAGAAGTCTTTTAAAAAAAAGGAGGGTGAAAGGTTCCCTTACCGACTTGGGTATCTTTCAAAGCATACACCCCATGAAAGAAGGACAGTAGATCATTGATGTAAATACCCATAAACGAAAGTATATTACACAAAGAGTAGAATAATGGGCAGTAAATACACCACTCAAAGGAATTTGTGGTGAATGTAGCATAAATCTCACGGGAATAAAAGTGAGATGAAAAATCCCTTATGAAAACTCGGCAGCCTAACGGCACCACATAAAACTTCCGAATATGGATTGATGAGATCAAATAGGGTCTCTCATCACATTACAATAGAATTTAAAGCAAGAGGAATATAAAATAACATCCCCCAACATTACAAAGAGGAGCTTAAAAGAAGTGACATAAAGGGGAGTACTTAAAAAGAAAGAGAGAGGTTAGATCTCTTACGAAAGATCGGCAGCCTAACGGCGCCACTCAAAACTTCCAAAATGGATTGATGAGAGAGAATATGGTCTCTCATCACATGAACATAAAAATTACAGTAAATGTAATATAAAATATCATCCCAATAACAAGAAATATGAGCTTTAAAAGGAATGACATAAAAGTGTGTACTTAAAAAGAAAGAGAGGGGTAGGATCCCTTACCTCGGGTCCGACTTGACTCGATCGTTCTTTAATCTCCTGAATAATAAACTTGAGTTAATTTCTAATTCCTTAAGAACCTTTTTCAAGTTCATTATTACTTTTATACCACTTATTACCATGTCATAAACATTATGTAATCATTTAAGTTAATAATATTTGTTTTTCCGATATTTGGTTCTTAAGTCGAAAGTGGACTTCTTACAATTACATGTTGTTCGTGTGGCCAAATGTTTATTATATCCATAATTGTATTCATTTTTTAGATATCATATATTTCATATATATCCAGTAAATGAATGCATTTATAACATTACATAATCATTTAGAGGTAAGAAATGAAATGCACCGTTCATGGAGACGGTAAGACGTACGTACGCATGAACGCTACTTTCATTTCTATTTCGTATTTTAAAGAATGTAATAATAATTATATAAAGGTATATTATAATTCCTGTATAATATCATATATAATATCATATTTCCATCCTTTATACATCCCACATATGGTATTTAACGAATCAAATCACTTTGAGGGGGCGGTAGTCCGCACTTCCTTAAATGAAGATATCGCGTTTACCCATAATGGAAACCATAAAGGTATGCCCAAAATGAAAAAAACAGAAGCTTAAGGAAAACATAAACATATTATATATCATATATAAAAATAGTGACATCATAATGGCCACCTTTTAAGGTGTTAAATGAGTATTGAACAATCATCGTTTCGGGAGGCAGAATTTCACCATCCACGGAAACCGTATGTTCTTTAACCATTTGATGTAGTTGTGTGAGAGTGTAGCTCGAATAAATCTTATAACAACATCCTAGTATATTGAAGATACTGGTGTTGTTACAAAAGAAGTAAATAAAAAGAGTTTAGGGGGGTTGGAGAAGCAAAATAAAACAAATGAGCATGAGAGAATGAATTACCTTTAAAAGTGTAACTCCTTTTGATTTGAGCCTAAAGGCTTCCTTTGAAAGGATTCTTCCCAAAGGGAAACCTCTAGGATGAGGAGAGAGATGTGGAGAGAGTAAATGGGCAGGGGTTGGCCGAGCCAAGGTCTTGAGGAGTGTGTGAAATGAGGTAGAGGTGGGGGCCTTTTATAAGAGGAGAGGAGGGGCACTTTTGGAAAGTAAGAAATATTACTTTATTTGAAAATCTGTTTCTATTTTAAAAGGTCCCACATTGATATAATTAGTGGATAAGGTTATAAGGCTTCGAAATCCACTCATCCAATAAGTTTTGGACATGTGTAGTTCATAGATTTTACATTATCTTTCCATTTTATTTAAATCGTCAAATAATGATGTCATCACTGCATCATTATTATGTCATAAATAATTTAATTTATTTAATGTCTAAAAATTATAAAAAAAATACTATGATGTAGGAAATCTTTTTATATTTCCAATGACTATTTATAATCAATATTTGGACTTGTGTAACCCTACTTAAAAACTGTTTTAGTAAAACAACTCATGTTTGTGTCAATTTAATTTTAACATTAAATAAAAATATATTATTGTCATTTTCCAACTAAAGTGGCTCCATGGGGTCCCCAAGTTGGCCCATGGCTTGTCTTGGTCTGCCATGACTCACCCAATAGGTGTAGTACAAGTGTCATGGTGTTTTCACATTCTTATAATATCATTTTTACCTTAAACTACACTAATTACCACTAATCGCGATTAAAAACTTAATAAGTTACTATTCACCAAAAAATTATTTTTATCCCATTGAACAACATTTTACTTCATAATGACAACCATGTATGTCGGATTTTTGAAAATCAAAACACAATGATGGAAAAATTTCATTTAAACGGAAAATCAGTTTTTATAAGTACCACTTAGTGGTTTCAGTATTCATCAAAAATTGAAGTTTTTTAGAAAAATCCCAAAAATTCACCCTAAGCTATATTTGATATTCTGAATTCAAAAATGAAGTCCGTTTTAAAAAATTCAAAACATATAAGTTACATTAATTAATTTAATAATTAATTCCCGCTGTCATGACAAATAGCGTGTTTTTATGAAACAAGAAGTATCAAAAGATTGACACTAGTTTAAGTCCGATTCCAAAGTGAAATTAATTCCAACGACCACTGTTGGATTTAATGGTAAAAATATTTTCTAATTTCACTTTAAAACCAATTCAAAATATTATCTAATCATATAAATAAATTAGATTAAAAAGAGGTTTTGAATTAAAACACAACATTTACACTATTCATTAAAAAAAATGAACTTTATCGGAAAGATACCAAAAATTTACACAAAGTAAATTTTGATGTCCCGATTCTTATTAAGAGTTTTATTTGGTCCAAAATAATGTTTAAGAGTGAAAAAAACTATATTTAATGGTGGTTCAACATCAAAAGGTGATAAGTGAACCTTTAGTGAAAACTAGGGCATATACGCCTAAAATTGAATTCTTTCCGTATTTTAATCCTCTATCATTTATTGTATAAATGTAAAAACATTTAAGAACATATATAATCATATTTTAGTTATTTCTATCCATTCCCGCCATTACAACGGCTACATGTTAACTACCATTTAAAATAATATTACTTTATTATTAGAGTGCAACGTAAGATTCCGAAGAAACTCGTTGTTGCGTGTTGGGTATGCCATCGAGCATTGCATCCCCTTTAAAGTCATATTAATATTTTATTCACAAATACGGATAAATATGAAAATTTCATATTCTTTATTTACCCGGGGTGTTACATCCTTCCCCCCTTTTGGGAATTGCGTCCTCGCAATTTTAAAAAAAAATTGAGCTCGGAAACATCCTTGAAAGTCCCACATCGGAACAAGAGTTGGTAAAACCATCACTTTAAAATAAAGAAAGATAAGCACAGAGGTCACCCGAGTTAACCCATACTAGGATTCCAAGTATGAAAATATGGAAATGGAGGAGAAAACAAAGGGTCATGTTCCGATGGAGAGTGATAGAAAACATGTTTAGGAGAAAGTTAACAATAAGAAAATCACAAACTTGTGATGGGTTAAACGGTATTGGGTTCCCCAGTAGGAAAAGTTAATAGACAACATTTTTGTTTTAAGTTACTTTTTATTGAGGAATTTATTCATAAGGAAGCATAATCACTTGTCATGTTGACTTTCAACTTTTACTAGATTCCTTAGTCGAACGCATTTTTTTTCCAAAAGACGAGTATTTAGGGAGACTTGTTCGCATTAAGAGTACTATAATCAACTTCTAGAGAATCAACTAATCCAAAAGAGATAACTATATACTTCCAATATCTTTAGACCTTAACCATAACCAAAACCAAAAAGGTTAGTACAAGGTCAGATAATCCAGAAAAGGATAACCCTTTATAAAAAGAAAATCTATTCTTAATCTCTAAAATTTGTCAAACAAAACCCAATGTTCAACAAGGATCATCCGATAAACAATTTTTCCATAAAATTCTTCAAATTAAACCAATATAAGATTTAAACCCAAATATTTGAAGGATTTAGTCACATAGTCTTCCAAGTTGAATCGTAACATTTATCTCCAAACAACATTAGTCGCTCCTAAAGTCTCGCATTGAAAAGTAATTAACCTAATCACATATCCTCTATGATAGGTTAATCATTTTCATAAATAACCCAAAATCAACTTACTATTAATTAATAAAATCATATAACTAGAAAGAATCAGTCAAACTAACCAGGGAATTCACGTAGTCCAGTGGTAGGTGATAAATACCAGTCGCACTTTGGTTGTGGGTTCGATTCCCGCAGCTTTGTCCGACACGACGGGTTGTCACACGGTCTGCGTGTTGTCCTTTTTCCAAAACTATATAATTCTTAAAACATTCCCCAAAATGAGATAAAATCTTAAAAGATGATCATAACATATTTTAACCTCAAGTTTATCTCATGCCTTTCATTTTCCAGCATATCATATAATAACCCATAATTACCTCAAAAGTAAGGATCATATAAACTCTAATGGTTACCTTTATAATTTTTACCTGAAATTCCACATCGATTGGCCATCTTGTACATGATGCATTAAAGATCATACCAAGGTTTAAGTGGTTAATCATGACTCCTGGATAGTTGGTTTAGAACAACCACGAGTTTCCTCATTGAATCCCCCATTTTATCTAGTATCTTAATCATAGAACCACCATAGTTTCCTTCAACCCTCTTGTCTCTTTGGTGCCTGCTAGATCCATACATTCACTAAGAACAGAAATGTCAGTGTGAGTATATCAAAAAAAACCATCATGTACTAATGAGGAAGGTAAACACTAAGATACACTTACTCATTCACTTTATCTAAAACTAGGACTCTTCCTGAAATCCTAACGATTATGGTAATGTCACTTATGCTTAAAGAATACCCTAACCTCTAAAGTTATCTAAACCGACATTTGATACCAACTATAAGGCCCCAGCCTTAAACCTTACTTAATATTGAATTAAATGAGTAATTCACATTGAGGATCTTTTCAGGTTTAGAGTTTTAGAGAATTAGGACATAACTATTACATCTCAAAAGATTACAAAGTAGTCGCTTCTTGTAAATTTCCATAAAATAAAAAATCTTTAAAAGAAACATGTATAGTTCCATGTTTTAGGTAGCATGAATTTCCCTTGATCCCATCCTTGACCCTATTCCACGCTATGTCCTGTGAAAAACATTTCAAAAACATGGGATGAGCATAAGAAGCTCAGTAAGGGTTATAAAAATATGGAAAGGAAACATGAGTTCATATATACATATGAATGAAATCATACTTTACCCATAAAACATAGGCATATCAAATCATGAATAAATTATAGAAAACATAAGACATAAAGGTAACTTGAGGCATTCATAACATTCTTACATAGGGAGTAACCCTCTTGGTTACGTTTGGAATACCAATCACAGTATATTCCCTAAATCTCTTCGGAGAAACCTTAATGTTTCACTCCTTCGCGTTACCCAATGCATTGGAGAGCTATATCGGGCTCACCCGCCCTTAGTTTATCACGGAACCACCCGTTCTTCATAACAATGCCCAGGAACCATAACATAATCGTATCACATAAACATGAATAAAGGAAACATAACATTTCCACATTTCAATCACAATATAACATTTTAGGATATTGAAATAATGAATCCATTCAAAAAGAAACCATTTCCAAAACCATTTAAAACATTTAATAAAGATATTTTTGAATCAAAGTGTCCCATACCACCTTGAAGCTTTTAACATTTTAAACCATTAATATCCATATAAATAAATCCTTAAAACCATTTTGAAAACATGGATATTAATAAGAACAAATAATTAAAACATTTAAAACGATATTTTGGTTAAAGGGGTTTTACCAAAATTAGAGACACTTGAATACAATAATCGAGGAATAACAATTATTCAGAACTTTATAATATCATGAGAATAAAAGGATTCATGATATAATACTCCAAAGGACAGTATATACACCATATAAGAGTGAATTGGTAAATAACAACAATGAACCCTCAATAGAAATGTCAAATGTGATGAAATCCCTTATAAAGAAGGTATCATTAAATTAAGGACAAATAAATCTCAAAAATATGTGTGAAAAATATATATACACCCAATATAAGTGGATATTATGTGTAATACAATAAAAGGTCATTCACACATATTCAATGGATGACATATTCAATGACTACAAGTTGAACCCAAAGAAATCAAAATTGGGTTAAAAAGTTCCCTTGACAGCCTAACGGCATCACATCAAAATGAGTTGATGAGAGATAAAAAGTGTATCTCATCACTTGGACATAAAATTTACATCAATAAGGATATATGAGAACATATCCCAACATAACAATATGTAAATTAAAAGACCCAACAAAAGAAGTCTTTTAAAAAAAAGGAGGGTGAAAGGTTCCCTTACCGACTTGGGTATCTTTCAAAGCATACACCCCATGAAAGAAGGACAATATATCATTGATGTAAATACCCATAAACGAAAGTATATTATACAAAGAGTAGAATAATGGGAAGTAAATACACCACTCAATGGAATTTGTGGTGAATGTAGCATAAATCTCACGGGAATAAAAGTGAGATGAAAAATCCCTTATGAAAACTCGGCAGCCTAACGACGCCACATAAAACTTCCGAATATGGATTGATGAGATAAAATAGGGTATATCATCACATTAAAATAGAATTTAAAGCAAGAGGAATATAAAATAACATCCCCCAACATTACAAAGAGGAGCTTAAAAGAAGTGACATAAAGGAGAGTACTTAAAAAGAAAGAGAGAGGTTAGATCTCTTACGAAAGATCGGCAGCCTAACAGCGCCACTCAAAACGTCCAAAATGGATTGATGAGAGAGAATAGGGTCTCTCATCACATGAACATAAAAATTACAGTAAATTTAATATAAAAGATCATCCCAATAACAAGAAAGATGAGCTTTAAAAGGAATGACATAAAAGTGTGTACTTAAAAAGAAAGAGAGGGGTAGGATCCCTTACCTCGGGTCTGACTTGACTCGATCGTTCTTTAATCTCCTGAATAATAAACTTGAGTTAATTTATAATTCCTTAAGAAACCTTTTCAAGTTCATTATTACTTTTATACCACTTATTACCATGTCATAAACATTATGTAATCATTTAAGTTAATAATATTTGTTTTGCCGATATTTGGTTCTTAAGTCGAAAGTGGACTTCTTACAATTACATGTTGTTCGTGTGGCCAAATGTCTATTATATCCAGAATTGTATTCATTTTGTAGATATCATATATGTCATATATATCAAGTACATGCATTCATTTATAACATTACATAATCATTTAGAGGTAAGAAATGAAATGCACCGTTCATGGAGACGGTAAGCCGTACGTACGCATGAACGCTACTTTCATTACTATTTCGTATTTTATAGAATGGAATAATAATGATATAAAGGTATATTATAATTCCAGTATAATATCATATATAATATCATATTTCCATCCTTTATACATCCCACATATGGTATTTAACGAATCAAATCACTTTGAGGGGGCGGTATTCCGCACTTCCTTAGATGAAGATATCGCGTTTACCCATAATGGAAATCATAAAGGTATGCCCAAAAAGAAAAAAACAGAAGCTTAAGGAAAACATAAACATATTATATATCATATATAGAAGTAGTGACATCATAATGGCCACCTTTGAAGGTGTTAAATGAGTATTGAACAATCATCGTTTTGGGGGTCAGAATTTCACCATCCACGGAAACCGTAAGTTTTTTAACCATTTGATGTAGTTGTGTGAGAGTGTAGCTCGAATAAATATTATAACAACATCCTAGTATATTTAAGATACTGGTGTTGTTACAAAATAAGTAAATAAAAAGAGTTTAGGGGGGTTGGAGAAGCAAAATAAAACAAATGAGCATGAGAGAATGAATTACCTTTAAAAGTGTAACTCCTTTTGATTTGAGCCTAAAGGCTTCCTTTGAAAGGATTCTTCCCAAAAATAATCCTCTAGGATGAGGAGAGGGATGTGGAGAGAGTAAATGGGCAGGGGTTGGCCGAGCCAAGGGCTTGAGGAGTGTGTGAAATGAGGTAGAGGTGGGGGCCTTTTATAAGAGGAGAGGAGGGGAACTTTTGGAAAGTAAGAAATATTACTTTATTTGAAAATGTGTTTCGGTTTTAAAAGGTCCCACATTGATATAATTTGTGGATAAGGTTATAAGTCTTCGAAATCCACTCATAAAATAAGTTTTGGACATTTTTAGTTCATAGATTTTACATTATCGTTCCATTTTATTTAAATCGTCAAATAATGATGTCATCACTGCATCATTATTATGTCATAATTAATTTAATTTATTTAATTTCTAAAAATTATAAAAAAAATACTATGATGTAGGAAATATTTTTATCTTTACAATGAATATTTATAATCAAAATTTGGACTTCTGTAACCCTACTTAAAAACTGTTTTAGTAAAACAACTCATGTTTGTGTCAATTTAATTTTAACATTAAATAAAAATATATTATTGTCATTTTCCAACTAAAGTGGCTCCATGGGGTCCCCAAGTTGGCCCATGGCTTGTCTTGTTCGGCCATAACTCACCCAATAGGTGTAGGACAAGTGTCATGGTGTTTTCACATTCTTATAATATCATTTTTACCTTAAATTACACTAATTACCAATAATCGCGATTAAAAACTTAATAAGTTACTATTCACCAAAAAATTGTTTTTATCCCATTGAACCACATTTTACTTCTTAATGACAAACATGTATGTCAGATTTTTGAAAATCAAAACACAATGATGGAAAAATTTCATTTAAACGGAAAATCAGTTTTTATAAGTACCACTTAGTGGTTTCACTATTCATCAAAAATTGAAGTTTTTCAGAAAAATCCCAAAAATTCACCCTAAGCTATATTTGATATTATGAATTCAAAAATGAAGTCTGTTTTACAAATTTCAAAACATATAAGTTACATTAATTAATTTAATAATTAATTCCCGTTGTCATGACAAATAGCGTGTTTTTTTGAAACAAGAAGTATCAAAACATTGACACTAGTTTAAGTCCGATTCCAAAGTGAAATTAATTCCAACGACCACTATTGGATTTAATGGTAAAAATATTTTCTAATTTCACTTTAAAACCAATTCAAAATATTATCTAATAATATAAATAAATTAGATTAAAAAGAGGCTTTGAATTAAAACACAACATTTACACTATTCATTAAAAAAATGAACTTTATCGAAAAGATACCAAAAATTTACACAAAGTAAATTTTGATGTCCCGATTCTTATTAAGAGTTTTATTTGGTCCATAATAATTTTTAAGAGTGAAAAAAACTATATTTAATGATGGTTCAATATCAAAAGGTGATAAGTGAACCTTTAGTGAAAATTAGGGCATATACGCCTAAAATTGAATTCTTTCCGTATTTTAATCCTCTATCCTTTATTGTATAAATGTAAAAACATTTAAGAACATATATAATCATATTTTAGTTATTTCTATCCATTCCCGCCATTACAACGGCTACATGTTAACTACCATTTAAAATAATATTACTTTATTATTAGAGTGCAACGTAAGATTCCGAAGAAACTCGTTGTTGCGTGTTGGGTACGCCATCGAGCATAGCATCCCCTTTAAAGTCATATTAATATTTTATTCACAAATATGGATAAATATGAAAATGTCATATTCTTTATTTACCCGGGGTGTTACATTTTTAAAGTAAACATTTTAAAAGGATTGATATGTATTATATCCAATTTCAATGTTTCATTGATTAAAATGACCTAAATTTTATTTATTGATTTATTATTTAACATATTATACTTTAAAACAAAATTAAAATATAATTTATCTATATTAATAAATTTGACAAAAATTCAGTTTCCAAATAACATATAGTATTTTCACTATTCATCAAAAAAATTAAACTTCTCTGAAATATACATAAATTCACGCTAAGATAATTATGAAACTCCTCAAAAAAATGATTTTTTTCATATTATATTTATAAAATCATAAATTTTTTTAACCTATGATCCATCAAAATGAAAAACTACTACCTTTAGACACAATTTAACTTCTTATTCATAAAATTGGTTTTATTGTTATATTAATCCTATAAAACATATTAGATGAATTTTAAAAAAATTATTGAATATATATCATATAAATTTCATTAATATATATCACTAATACTGAATTATTTAATTTACTCATATTAAATTCCATTGTGAGTAAATAATTGCTTTTATTAAATACACATCATTTATTTTCAATTGGTTTTTATTTTCATTTCAAATTAATTAGTAAAAAATGGACATCTGTAATCTATATTTTTTAAAAAATTACTTAATATCCTCATTCTTATCATTGAACGGTTTATGTTATGACCATCACATTAAAATAATAATATTTAGCCATTTGTTTAAGAATGATGTGCATATCTTGTATGATATTGATAATAGTTATTAGTTTTAAAAAATATTAGGATGTTAGAAGGATTATGAGTTGTTTTGGTGTGTTGATAATTCAAATGTTAGGTGTATTTAATTTTAATTTGAGAATTTTTACCATGAATTTAAAAGATAGATTGTTTTTGATAAAATCTAATGTGATTGAATTTATTTTAAAGTGAAATTGTTATGAAAATGAACATAGTTTTGAGAAAATAATATTCATATGAAATATATTACTTAACATGAATTATGTATTAAAAAGATTCATGGTGGTGCCCTTCTAGTATTTTAGCCACAAGTTATGTATGTCATAAGTGGTTTGTAGATATTTTTTCAGGACAATGGCAAGGGAAGGGTCACCAAGATTTAAGAAGTCGCATATAAAATATCACCATAGTGGGTTGGTAATTTTGGAGTAGACATGGACACATGGGGTTTAACAAAAGAGGATCTATTTTTGAGTTTATATTTTGTAGGTATTTTTAATATTGACCCTGGTGTTTTCTTTTTTCCTTCTTTGTTCTTTTTAATTTTATGACAATTCGAAATCATTTTTTTTATTCTTATGACATGGGATGTACTTCTTTATATTATCTTTATTGGATTATTTTTGTGTTAACTCCATTATAGTTCTAAACATTTTGGTCCAATTAATTTGGTTTCTGTCACAACCCATCCTAACTGGGCCCATGATGGGACTCCCTAAGCCCCCCTCCCATAGTGATATCTATATAGGTATATTAAAAGATTAATAATGGTGATACCTAAATTGGTATATGTCTGCAATACATATTACAATGATATCCACATATACTCAACAATGAAACACAATCTCAAGGTAATTTCAGAACAATAATGCTATCCTAGGATTCTAGCATGATGGTTCCACACAGTACATTTCTAAGAGAAAATACCCCCTAAGTCAGATAACACTGATGACATCTATCTGAGAGGTTGTTATCATTGAGACTCTCTATTATACGTTTACAATCTAAGTGTTAAGATATATGATACACACATTAGGATAACACCTAGGGCCCTGGGGTACACAAAAAACTCAATCGGGAACATCATTCTTTGTAGAGGATCAATGCTAGAGTAGTATTGGTCATGAAAATAACAATAACTTCACCAAGGGAAGGAAAAAGTTAGAGGATCACACTCTAGGACTTAAAGAGAGATTCAAATTTTTTTATCCTAGATTCCATACTAAAGGGATAACCACCATCTGTGTAGGATGTGATTTCATACTATCCCTCATGGAATGGATATAGGGAAGGCACATGAATTAAACTTGTCTAAGATACATAGGACAAGGGATCCAAGCCAACATTGAAGGAGTAAAAAGTGTGTACCAGGAATACATGATATGTCCCAATACCTCCATGTTATTACCATCTAAATAGATGGTTTCCATGTCCCTGTAACAATACACGATGTCCAAATGCCAGTGTACCATTTCCTATGTACATGCACATGACTTTTCCAATGTACATCTGGTCTGGCCATGTCTATGTTGGAGTACACAGAATGTCTATGCCAGGGCACTCATGCCCCTATCTTTGTAACCTCCACAGTATACACAAAGAATCTTGTGGAGTCATCACATGTCGTGTGATAGGGGTCACCCATCATGTGATCCTTAACTATACATAAAAACCCTTGCCGCCACACTAGGGGTCCCACAAGTAATGTAATATCAGATTACAGGCCATGATGATTGGGATTTCCATAATACATTTTTTTCTTCCTCCCATTGAGTCTTCCACTCATTTGGGGAAAAATATATATATCAATCACACTCTTGATGGTGGATCAGGTCCATTGGACCCTTTCCATCAATGTTCATCAAATTCAGGTCATCTGATTCATATGAGAATTAGTGTTGTTCTTTTTTGTCACCACCACACGCACCACTCAAACCCAGTGGTATCTAATTAAGGCTGATATATTTGTTTCTACCATTTTCATATGATCCTTGAATCATATAGAGTATATATCGGCGATGTTGAATCATCGCACAAAAAAACTGGGGAACAATCATTGATTCCTCGGTATTGGGTTGAACTATAGGGAAAATGAACCCCAGTTATGAATTCCAAAATGAGGGATAAAAAACAATCACCATATTGAAAAAAAACCATAACCAATGATTGTTGCGGACTCAATACATTTATCTTAGAAATATTAATGAAGATATAAACACATAATCAGAAAACAATTCCCGTGAAAATATCCTCACAGATAACCCATCCTGCAAAAGGTTTGATCCATGAATATATCTGCTGATTCATTGATTTAGTTTTTTCATATAAATAGATAATGTATAAAGAATAAAATGAACAGAAATTCCCACAAGCTATATTTTGATCTATTATTAATGAGAAATTATGTTTCATAAATTTATTTGTCATGATCCTCTGTTTCAATTGCACAATGATCATTGATCTATGATCTGGTTGTTGTTTTCCCATGTAATCTCCTCTATTGCTTTGTCTAATAGTTATCCAAAGGCTCTCGGGTTCTATGAATAACCCTATGAATTATGAATAACCGTGTATTTATTGAATATATTATGTCTCTTTATCAATGAATGAAATTAGATAATTTATTTATTTTTCTAATCCATTTTACACCTATGATTATTTTTTAACAAATTCCCCATGTCGTCAAACATTATTTCATGCCTAGGGTAAAAACATGTTTTGAATTTAACGTTTCCCTAAGATCTCTGATTCCATCCCCCATATTTAGTGGTTATTCAAAATTTTCAGGAAAACTATCCATGCCTTCTATTTAATATATTTAATATACTTCAAAGATCAATTATGAGCACCCTAGGTCTTAGAATCACATGTCATCTCTATTCATATTCTCAAAAATTATCCATAAAATATCCAAAAATTAAGACATGGAAATTTCAATTTATAAAATTCTTATCATATTAGACTTTTACAACCTGAAATGAAAAACAAGTTATGAAAGAAAAAGATATAGGTACAAGGCTGAATCTGAACCTCCCTCTCCCATGTTCTTTTCTAATTATTCTTGTGCTACCACTGGAAACAATCTAATGGAATCACTCAACCATGAAGGATCCTCTAAAGTTGATAACTGATCTGTACTGAGTACCTAGAAAATATATAATCATCCTCTATGTCCAGCTGTCCCTAATGGATAAAGAGTGATGATTCATACACATCCCAAGATCTCTATTGAACTCTGCTCTTCGATATCAATGAATTTAGCTGACTTGGTGGGGTGGTCTTTGACCTCCCATATGACAATATGTACCCATGATGTACATGGTAATATCATCGTGAATTCCACGTGTATCCCATCCCACATCCACTATGGCCATCAAGGGGTTAAGGTAAACTGTCTAGAACATGATACTCAACCCTTGCTAACATGTAAGGCATCAAGATAAAAAATACTCAAATATATTTTTCATTCCTCACCACAAAAACGGATGTTGGAGGTCCGGGTACATATTTTCAACACCATGATATACCAAAAAATAAGATATTTGAAAATCACTCATAACCTCCTTGTGAAACATCATTGGTACCATCACGTGTCCTATAAAAAGAATGAAATGATCCCCATCACAGGAAAATCCATTAGGAGATTTTATAATGGAAATATGAGTCCATAGGGTCTCATAATCAGCATTCCCAAGCTGTGCCTCTCATACTCACTGTTGATGCAGAGGGGTAGAAACCACCAACTGGAGGTAATATACTTCATATCTATCCACAAATGATTACAAAAAACAAGGATAACTTTTGTAATTCCATGTTCAGGGACAACAAATTAGATCTCATACTGAGAGAATATACAACCACATTCTCCGTCCCAAGAGAACAAACAATCTTGAAGATATAGTCTTGGAGGAGCTATATCCTTTTCCTATTTCTCATGTGGTGATCCCTCTATGAGAATATTTAATGGACTCTCTTTTGGTCATAATAAGTGATAAACAACTCATCCATAATGTAGTTTCACAAAATCATTAGTGTGAAAACCACTACTAATAAATCAATATAACGGGTAACATAATTCTATTCTTGTGGTCCCAGATGATGTGATACTTTGGAAATCACCACCACCTCTTCATCAGAACATAACCAAGACCGGTTCCTAATGCATCGAAAAGCATTATGTACTCAACACCCTCCTCTGGATATCTTATGATGGGAGAACCTGCCAATATCTGCCTCAACTCTTGAAAATATTTTTGGCACATCCTCGTCCATAAAAAGTTCTACCCCTTTTAGTTCAATAGTTTTATGGGATCAATTATCATGGATAAATCATGTATGAATCTCCAGTAATAGACTGCCAACCGACGAAAGTTCCACAACATAGTAACTCTAATTAGATTCTACCAAGTTTACATTGCCTAGATTATTATTGGGTCCACTAACAAACAATCCTCTGAGAAAACATGTCCCAAAAATTTGACCTCCTAAATCTATAACTAAAACTTAGAGAGATTAATTTAAAGATTATTCCATCAAAGTATGTCTGAAACATTCCTCATGTGTCTTGGGTGATCCTCATCAAAGGCCTAGTACACCCAAATATAATCGATGAAGACTACCATGAACTGGTCTAATAAAGGCTAGAATATGAGGTTCATTAGTCCCATGAACTCTGATGGGGTGTTCTTCACACCGATGGTAATCATCAAGTACTCATTGTGACCGCAGAAATATTAGAATGTTATCTTCGGTATGTTCTTATCATGTACTCACAACTGGTGATAGCCTGACCATAAGTCATCTTTTGAGAACCATCATGACCCTATAAACTGATTAAAGAATAAATAAATCCTCATAAGTGGATATTTTATATTCATGATGACCTTGTTTAAGCATCAGTTGTACAAACATAACCTCAATCATGCATCCTTTTTCTTGGAGAACAAAATTGGGGCTTCACATGGTGAAACACTATGTATGAAAAATTACTACATCTACAAGTCCTCTAACTGTGACCTCAGCTCATGATGCTTTATGATGGAAATTTAATATGCTGGAATAGACATTATTTCAATCCCGAGTCATAGATCAATAAAGAAGCCAATCTCTCGATGGGGATGTAATCCTAGAATGTTCTTAGCAAAGGAGTCCTCATATTCTTCCACCACTATAGGAATCTGAATGTTCATAACATCCACATCACCAAGGGTCATGCTAGAAAACCCAGGAGTAATCATCAATAATCTCTTATTCATTAGTCCATGATTCATTTCCATGAATTTCTTTTCACCCACATAGGGAAACCGACTACTATCTCTACAGACACACTCCATCCTCCTCTTAAAGCAGTCGATCTGGGAATGACCTCTAAATTTTTTTCCATACCTATAATGAAATTGTAAGGCCTAATTTCTACTACAATGAGATACCCATGGGAACTATCAAATTTAGGAGTCAAGAAACTCAATAAACACATTTTTTTGATCACTAATTCATCACCAGTATGAGTTTCCAAGTGTAAGGGTCATGCAAGGGCTCAACTAGAATCTCTATTTCTCAAACAAGATACATGGACATAAATTAATGACTACAACCTATGTCTATTAGTACTATATTGAAGGCTTAAAAGACACATATCATACCATGTATCATTCATGTAGCCTCTGGTTTGTAATCCTAGACCATCTTAAGCTACCCCACCCTTATCCTTCAGCTATCAGAGACAGGTGAAAACCGTATGGTGGTGGTGGTGGTAACATGAAAATGGATCAACCACACCTAGTTTTTCTCATATGTCCTATTCCACATATTTTACCTTGTGAACCTGTCTTCTCTTATATCTTACTCTTCCTTAGTGTCCCATCCACAGTCTCCCTATCAGTTGTACAACAAGTCTGAAAATCTCATGCAAGATGTCCCCTTCCATCATATGAGTATAACTACCTCTCCCAAGGCTGACTAGACCAATACTATAATCCATAAACCACAAAACCATTGTCTTGTGACCTCCTCTTGAAATAAGTTTCACTTATAAGTCGACAATACTAACATTATCTCAATATTTACAAAGTATATGCACCTATATTCCCACTGCCGACAACTACTGCCTCCAATTTCTCAACCGGGATACTTTCGGCAAGTAAATATTTCTCTCGATAACAATAATTGGTAAGAATTAAAATAGGTATAATGTTGGATCAAATGATTCTACATGGACCTAAATTGAAGGTCCTAGTATAAAATAATAAATCATGAACCATATCTATTGAGTATATAGAGAGGTTGGTGAACATTGATGAATAATCAGCTACTGTCATGGATCACTACTTAAACCATAGAAGCACCTAGATGTGTACATACTACATTGTAGTTAAAGAGAACTTCTATATTAAATGGTTCTCTATCTCTGACAATGATAGAGTAGCCTCATCATATGTATGGGTCATTACCCCCCATCATTGTCATGTTGATCCATAGAGAAGCCCGACTGCTAGGACCTCCATCTGATCTGTTGGTGTCCTTAACAGATGAAAAACTCGCATCACCACCTTAAGAAAATCCTCATATGCATGAGGGTTGGGATCACCTCAGAACCTAAGGTGTCTCTCTCACTAAAACTCATGAAGTGTGCATATCTTGCACATCACCTTTGCTGGTATTGTATTTACCATCTTCTGGTCTATAGGTGCTGGTAAAACTTGTGAACCACCTTGATTTAAAACCTCTCGAATGGGGCCCTATATCAATGGCACATCATTAAGATGATAATCCTCATGATCATGATATTGAATCATAGTTGTAATATATCACAAAAGATTACTATAAATAAAAATGATTCTCCAAAATAAAGGAATATATACAGAGATATAACTGATTAAGGACATAGAAACCACAACACATGTCGACATGATGCATGTACCATTATTTTCACTAAAACAAGTATTCTTATATACTGAGTCTAAAAATAGTTGATCATAGTCCTGGTGTATGGATATGTCGACCGCCACACAAGCACTGGAGTGCCTTTCCCGAAACCCAAACTCAATATGCTTAACATTGTTTCCAAAAACCAATATCATAGACTTCATGCTAAATGTAGAACTGACATATCTGATTCCACTCTTTCATGGCTTGTCCCAATGGGGAGCATTCCAAAATTCCTCAATACCAACACCCATCAGCTTGGGGCAGGAGACTATCATGAAGGAAGCATATAATGCACATGGGAGGACTTAGCCTAAAGTAACTACACACACATAGAGAGAAATATTCGAGCCACAAAATGATGTAATGTAAAAATACTAAAAGAAACCTTGCATTAAAAATTAATTCCACAAACAAAGTAGAGGAAAACGCAAAGAAAGGTTGACATGTCTAAATACCTTCGCACCGCAGAGTCTAAAAAAAATTCCAAACAATAAGTAATGATGGGGACTACTATCATGATACCACATGAATTCACGTTGGTCTATCCATTCTCACTAATCACATCCCAGACCTGGTCCGTCAAGGACTCTGTGAAATGGTTGATCATATTCACAAGTAACAAGGTGTCTAGGAAAAGCATGTGAAATTGTGATTATAACAGTACACAGTAGGACACCTCGAAGCCAAAAATCATATAACAGAAGAATAATAATTGCATCTACGTGGGTATATGTCTAAAATACACCAAATAATGATATATAGTAATACAAAAAAATGTGACAAAATATGAAGGTAATATCACAAATATAATCTCACTATAGGATTCCTACTCAAAGGATCCACATATAATTCTTTTAGGAGAACACACTCCATGAGTCCGATAGCACCGATGACATCTATCCTAGAGGTAGTGCTTTTAACCCCCAAATGTTTTCTATAAATAAATTTAAATTCATGAAAGTTTTTTTTATTATAAATTTATAATTATCTTTTAAACATAATTTTTTCACTTCTATATTTTTAATTTCAACAAACAGTCACCTACAATTATGATCAGTAAGTTATTTCGAGTCTGAGAGAACCAAATTTTTTTAGTGAATAGTAACATAACCTTTTGAATAGTAATATTAATATTAATACAACCCTTATAAATATTAAATAAAATTAGAAAATTATTTTCTTAAGGATATAATATAATTATATGTCGATTAATTTTTCAAGGTGTTAAAAAGGAGTTATAGATTTAAAACTGTTAATTTGAATAAATTATTTTTTTTTAAAAAAATTAAATTAATAATATATAGAAAATTATTTTCAAAAAAATGGAGTTCATTTTTTAATTCTACACATTGATAAATTGTGGGGGTGAATTATTTGGGATTTTTTTGAAACAATTGAATATTTGTTGAATAGTAAAAAATATAGTTTGATTTTTGGTGTGTTTCATGACATAATTAATGATGTAATAATGATGTAACATTCTTGGTCAAAAATATTATAGTAAAAAAATGTTATTATGTGTACCATGTGGTGAATACCATGGGAAAATACCATGGGATAGCCCATGGTTATGCAAATACCACTAATGAGGTGTCGCTTTGAAATTAATAAAATATTCTCTCAATTTTTCTATAAATATCAAGACATTCCTTTAATCCATTCATTAAAAATTAGTCCTCAAAGAATTTATTATCTTATTACCTCCCTAGTAGTCCTCACAAGGTTTTCTCATGCCCCTAAGGTCCCAAAAATCATGTTTTAAAAGTCACTCCACAAGGTAAGGGAATCCACCACCATTCTCTTTTTCAAAATTTCATTTTATGTTAATGTTTTTAATTTCCATAGGCTTATGTGAGAATAAGTCATTCCAAATTACCATTAATGACTACATTATGTAATAATGATTATATATCCCATTTATTTCATCAAAATATTTTTTAAACTTTTATGCGGTGTCGTTAGGATACCAAATTTTCAGAGGGGATTTCTCAACATTTTTTGTTATTTTGAGATTCCTTTCTTTTATTTTTTTCCTCAACTCCCATTATAAAAGAAGAAAAAATGATCCAGTGTCTTACATATTATTTATTTAATCATGTATATGGAAGACTCACCATTATATTAATTCTTCCCTTCCACCTATTCAATATATTAAAACACCGTCTGTGATGTGTCGATTTACCAACATCATGGATAATGTGATTTCAAATTCTATTACATCCTTCAGGACCGGTAAAGAAAATTTTTTTATGGTTGAACCGGATTATAATTTGTGTAATATAATTTATATAAGGTTCTAGATTCATATTTTATACATAATATTAATTTATAAAACAAAATAAGTTTTTTACGATCGAAGAACCACCAGAATGACTTACACAATTATCAATAATGATATAACCCATTAATCAACATCATCTTAGAATTAAAAATAAAAAAATGTATATTTTATGATTCTTGAAAAATTTAATTACCAATCCATTAAAATTATAGCGTTTCACTTCCGATTGACATGAATATCTATCATGGATCGATCAGGAAAAGCATGTAAATAACGTACCTAAAATAATAGACAGAACAAAATACTAACAATTAAAAGGAGAAATGATGTAATGAAATGATCTTATAAGGTATTATAAACCTGAAAATAGTTCTGTATGATATTAATAAAAATCTATTAACCATTATACAGAAGGTTTAAAACATGTTTGAAGTAAGAAAAACCCGAGTTAAGGGAATTATTAACCCAATTTTCATTTTTTGGGATAGCATTCTACTACATTATTTATGTATTATTAAAAATGTTTGGTGGATAATTTTGATTATATTTTATTTAATTATAAGTATTTCCTGTGTATATACATATTCCATCCATTCTATTAAGTTTATTTTTAATCATATGATATTTGTAAGGGGCTTTTGTTCTAAAATACTCTTTTAAAATTCTATTTTACAAAATTCAATATCAATGTTTTTTTGAAATTTTTCATTTTGTATGATAATGTTCTATTTATTGGGAATTTATCATGATGATGGGCATGAACTATATCTCCCTCCAATGCATTGGGTATGTGTACGTTGGAGGTCGTCTATATGGTTACTCAAAGTCTAACTGTGATGGTTACACAAATTGTAAGGTAGCCGCGAGCGTTACAAATTATAAGGTAGCTAAGAGGGTTACATGATTATATAAGTAATAACCCAATATAAATTTATGTTTCTATATTTGTTCTATTTGTTTTGTGGAAATCTCATTTAAATCTCATGTTTCACAAAGTATGTTTATATGGGTGACAAGTAAGTCTTTTGAAAATGATTTTATATAATACAAGTATTCAAAGAATAATATTGTCTTTCCATGTTTTATATCCCTTAATGAGCTATTTGTTCTCATCCCAATATTTTAAATGATTTTCACAGGTTATAAGTATGTGCAAGACAATTAAGGAATCCAAGTTAAATGTTATTAACATTTTTCAAAGAAATCATATTTTCTTTGAAAAGTTTTATATTTTGGAATAAATGAATATTATTTTTATAGTATCCACACTGTATTAATGTGTAATTTTATGAATGTATTATGTCCCATTTCACTATATCTATAAACATGAGAAGATTTTCAATGTGCATGTAAATGTGTTCTTTTCTAAATTCAGGGTTATGTAATGTAATAAGGTCAGGTCCCTATATTTGGTATTAGAGGATGGTTTAGATAACATTAGAGGTTAGGGTGATGTTAATAGAATAACATTAATTATTTTTAATAGTTTATTAATTTAAAATGTTATAGAATTTAATGATTAACATGTTCCTTTGACTAAGACATGTTTTTTCAGAATGGTTGTCTGTCGAAGAAACATGGAAGTTGAATAAGAGAGGCACCGAAAAAACAATATCCTTCCGAATCTGTAGCTCAGAATGTTAGGGATTGGAACTGAGTAGTTTATGATAGTAATGCATCATCTAATTCAGGAAATAAATGGTATTTGTATCCATGAAAATGAACAACTATAGGTACCACACCAGAACATGAATATAGTGAAACATTTTATGAGACAACACCCTTTGACTTCAAATAGATCTTATGACTGAGTAGTGGTTGAAGGATGGATTAAAGCCTTTGAATAGATATTCAATGTTATGGGATTTTAATATAATCAAAAGGAATGTCTTTCCATTTATCATTTTTAAGGTTAATCTTATTAGTATTGTTCAATGTTCATGAATATTAGGGGTTGATAGGATGTTGATTCCCTATAGTGAGATGAATTTAAAAGTCTTTTCCTTGTAAAATATTTTCCAAAGGTGGTTTGACTTTGGGTGGAGAAGAAATTACTTGAATAAATGAAAAATTAAGAATATTTATTGGTCATGTATAAAGAGAAATTCACTTTAATAGTGTGATATTCTGTAAATGTTATTCTAGATCATGATATCAAAATCAACAACTTTTACTGAGGATTAATGAAAAGGTATCACTGGGCGTTGGCCTCCCGTGAATTCCAATGTTATTAGAAACTTGTATGATTTGATGAGAGGGTAGATATGGTGTTTTCTGATGATTGTATATATTTTGACAAAATGTAAGAAAAGATGTCCACATAGAAAGTGATGGGTATGAACCAACCAAATAAATCCACTAGTAGAAAAATCTAGTTTCCAGTTTTTAAAAAGTGTGGAAAGAAGAACCTTGTGGAATCACATACCAAAACTGTGAAGTGTTTTCAAGGTGGTATGCTTGGACATATTTCCTAAGATTTTAATGAAAATGATCCTAAGAATAATCCTGATAATAAATCTGTAAAGTGTTTTAAATGTGGTGATATGGGTCATTATGAAAATTTATGCCCAAAGAGAGATTCAAATGATTCAAAGAAGCCAGAATATAAACACGATGTTTTAGTGAGATCCTTTTTGAGTACATTAGCAGACGTCGGGAAATCCAATGAAGTTGTATCATGTACACTATTTTTTTACTCAATCTTTTATATGTTTTTATTCGATAAGGGGTCTACCCATTCATTTATGTCCAAGGATTTTTTGGAAAATTGAAAATATCACCTCAACAAACTAGACCTTAACTTATTGTTAATACCCCATGGGAAAATATTATAGCAAAGAGGAATTATAAGATTCTTTTTTATTATGGTTTGGGGAAAAAATTTACCAGAAAACCTTGTTTTTTTACACTTAATAAATTTTGATTTCAATTTTGGAATGGAATATATTTATATTTATCATCCAAATATTGATTTTAGAGCTAAAGAAGTAGTTTTTTATAAAGTGTTTCAGTTTTTATACAAAACTGAACCCATATAATTGATACAATTTTAGGAATTTGAGAAACTGTTGAAATATGGAAATGAATGTTAACTTGCTGATATTATTGAAAATAAGGGAAATGTTCAGATTAATGATGTGCCAGTGATAAATGAATACCTGAATGTTTTTCCTAATGATTTTCTTGGTGTTATTATTAATCGAGAGGTTGAGTTTACTATTGACATAGTTCTTTAATGTTAATCCAATTTTAAAACCCCCATACCGTACGACTCAAATGGTCCTTCTTGAATTGAAAAATTAGCTTCAATATTTTCTAGATAAAGGCTTCATTCTCCCTATCACTTCATCATGGGGTGATCCTGTTTTGTCTGAAAAAAGAAAGATCAATCCATGATAATTTTCATTGATTGTAGAGATTTGAATAAAATCACTTTTAAAAATAAGTATCATTTTCCTCATATCAATGACTTGTTTGATCAACTCGATGGAGCTCAATACTTTTCTAAGATTGAATTGAGATCTGAATACCATCAACTGAAGGTGAAGGAGGAAGACATCCAAAAAACAACTTTTTATACTAGATATAGGCATTAATAATTTTTTGTTATTCTGTTTGGGTTAACTAATGTACCTACCGTATTCATGGATATTATTAATATATTATTTTATGAGTTCTTGGATAAGTTTTTTGTTTTGTTTTTTGATGACTATATTGTTTTTTATAAAAGTAAAGAGGAGAATGAAAAACATCTAAGGGTTGTTTTACAAACCATAAAGGAAAAGAAAATTTAGGGAAAATTTAGAAAGTGTGATTTTTGGGTACAATAGATTTATTTTTGTGGGAACGTTGTAAATAAGGATGGAAGAATTTTTTATCCTTACAAAATAAAAGTGTTTGTTGAATGTCCAAAACCTAAAAATGTTATAGAGATTTGTAGTTTTATTCGATTAGCATGTCATTAATGACGGTTTTTCAAAAACATTTCCCAATTATCTATCCTGCTAACAAATTAAATGCAAAAAGGGTTTAAATTTATTTTTACCGAAGAATGTCATGTTTTTTTGATGAACTGAATAAGATATTTTTGAATGCTCTAGTTTTTGCCTTGCCTTCCTGAAATGGAGAGTTTTTCATATTTAGTGATGCTTCATTTGTAAGGACATGGTTTTGTTCTGATGTAGAGTGATCAGGTAATTGATTATGCTTAAATACAACTAAAACCTCCTGAGTTAAATTATCCCACACAATATTTGGAATTAGCATTTGTGGTTTTTAATTTGAAAATTTGAAGGTAACATTTATATAGAGTCAAATGTCAAATATATAATGACTATAAAATTTTGATGTATATATTTACTCATGAGGAATTAAACATGATACAGAGAAGATAGATTTAATTGATAATGTAGTAGGACTGCTTGATCAATTACCTTTTGGGAAATGAAAGCAATGTGGAAGATGCCTTGAGTTGAAAACATCATGCATCATTAACCATGTTATGTTTGGAACATGATCCCTTGACTAATTATTTGATGAATTTTGGCTTAGATAATGTTGGTATAGGAAATGAAACTATTTTGTTTCTGGTTTTAGTACAATCAACATTATAAGAATGAATTATGAAAGCGTAGAAGGAAGATCATGGGCTATAGAAAAAGGTAGAATAGGATAAAATGGGTAAGTTGCTCGAATTTATCCTTGATATAGATTTTGTTTTATGATTTAGTAAAAGGTTGTGTGGGCCTTGTGAATCCAAGTCTATGAAAGATTTGTTGTGTGAATATCAATGTTCTCTATTTTAAATTCATCCTGGATGTATTAAGATGTACATAGACATTCAAGAGTATTACTGGTGGGATGGAATGAAAAGGTATATTGCAGAATTTAGTGTGAAATGATTGACATGTCAATAGGTTTAAACAGAGTGTAAATTACCAAAGGGGATGTTTTATCCTTTTCTACCTATAGAGAGGAAATGGGATAATGTATCCATGTAATTTGTGGTGGGACTACATATAATGTCTTGAGGTAATAATGATATTTGGGTTATTATTGGTAGGCTGCCAAAATCTTCACATTTTATTTCTATTCAAGATACAATGTCATTGGACCAGGTTTCTCGACTATACCAAAATGATATTTTTAGGTCACATGGAGTTCCAATTTCCATTGTATATTATCAGGATCCCAGGTTCACTTATAATTTTGGAAGGGCCTTTAGAAGTTTTTGGGCACATAACTAAATTTTAGTTCAACTTTTCATCCTCAATCACAAGGGAAGTCTGAACGAATGATTAAGACTTTGGAGGGTATTATTCGAGCTTGTTCAATGGACTACCTGGGAAGTTTGTTTAATAATCTCTCTTTATTTGAGTTTTCTTATAATAGCAGTTTTCATTCCAATATACAGATGACACATTTTGAGGGATTGTATGGGAAGCAGTGTCGAACTCCATATTTTTGTGATGAAGTTGGGGAAAGGAAATTGATGGGACTATAATTAGTATAGGAAGTGTATGAGAATGTGAAGATGATCCAGAAACAACTAAGGAAAGCCAAGAGCAGGTAGAAAGTTTATGTGGATAACAGAAAGAAATACTTCTCTTTCGACGTAGGTCGCCATATTTTCTTTAAAATATCTCCTTATAAAATTATGATGTGTTTTGGTAAGAATGAAAATCTATGTCTATGGTTCATTAGTCCTTTTAAAATCTTATAGAACATTGGACAAGTTGCATACCAATTATCATTGCCTCTGATTTTGTCTTAGGTACACTATGTTTTTTATGTTTCGATGTGTAGAAAGAATGTGCTAGATTTAACTCAAGTCTTGATCCCAGAAGAAGTTCAAATAGAATAGAAACTTTCTTATGATGATAAAATGGATTAGATTCTTGATTGAAGATACATGTATTATGGAATAAAGTAATGCACCAAGTAATGGTTTTGTGGATAAACCATATGGTTGAAGAAGAAACATGGTGTCTGAAAATGCTATGAGGGAAATGTACCCAAACTTTATTAATATGTAATTAAAAGTGTGTGGATAAAATTTCCAGAAGGTGGGGATAATGTAAGACTACAAGGTTTTCTAAAAATATATTGAAATAAATGAAAAATTATTTTAATTAGATATTTATAACTATCCTTTAAACATAATTTTTCCACTTCTATGTTTTGAATTTCAATAAATAATCATCAATAATTGTTATCAGAAATTTCTTTCGAGTCTGAAAGAACCAACTAGTTTTTTTGGTGAATGTAACATACCCATATGAATAGTACTATGAATAGTAATATGACACTTATGAATAGTAAATAATAATAATATTTTTATTTTATTTAGTATATAACATCATGAGATGTTAATTAATTTCAGATGGTGCTGAAAAAGAGTTAAAGTTTTTAGACAGATAATTTTTAATAAATTATGACATTATTTAAAAATTAAATTAATACTATTTAGAAAATTATGTTAAAAAAATGGTGATCATTTTTTAATTCTTCACATCTGAAAATTTTTGGGGTGAAATTTTGGGATTTTTATGAAATAGTTGAATTTTCCGTGAATAGTAAAAATACAGTATGAGTTTCTGTGTTTTTAATGACACCATTAATGATTTAACAATGAAGTAATATTTCAGGTTGATTTTTTTACATTAGAAAAATTATTAGGTGTCCCAAGTGGCCAATACCATTTTAAAATACCATGGTAAAGCCCATGGTTTTGCAAATACCACTAATGAGGTGTCCCTTAGAAATTAATAAAATATTACCTCACTTTCACTATAAATACCAACCCATTCCTTCATTACATTAATTCCCAATTCCTCATCAATGAAGCTCTACACTTCATAAATCAATATTAGTCCTCCAATTGTGTCCTTAGTTCCCAAACGTCCCAACCTTTATTTTTAGGAGTTACTCTACTAGGTAAGGGAATCCACCACCCTTCTCTTTTTCAAGATTTTATTTTATGTCATTTTTTTAATTTCAATTGGATTATTTGGTGATAAGACATTATATATTCCCATTATTTCCCATATTATGTATGAATAATCAGTATACCCATTTCTCTCATCAAAATATCTTATGAAATTTTATGCGACGTTGTTAGGATCTTAATTTTTCAAAAGCGATTTCTAAAATTTTCTTTTTATTTTGAGATTCCTTTATTTTATTTTTATTTCCTAACATATCCTCACCCATGAGTCATTAATGATACTATATCTTAAATATTCTAGATTTAATCATTTATATGGATGAATCACCATTATATTCCTTCTCCTCATATACTTATTCATGAAATTATAACACCGTCCGTGATGTGTCAATTTACCGACATCGTGGAGGATTTGATATCAATTTCTTTTACTTCTTTCAAGACTGGTCATGAAAAAAAATTATGATTTAAACAAATTATAATTTATGTATTATAACATTTATAATATTCTGGAATAAGTCTCTACACATGTTATGAATTTATAAAACAAAATGAGTCCTTTATGATTGAAGAACCACTGAAATGGATTAAACAAATATCAATAATGCTTTAACTTATGAATCATCCTCATGTCAAAATTCAAAATTAAATAAGGTTTAATTTATGGTTATGGATAAATTTAATTACCACTACATTCTAATTATGGAGTTTGACTTCCAATCGACAAGAATATCCATCATGAACCGATCATGGAAATCATGTAAAGAACGCGCCCAAAACAATGGAAAGAACAAAATAATAAAAATTAAATAGAGAAATGATATGAAATAATCATATATGGTATTATAATAATGAATATGTTTCTATAAGTTTTTAATAATACTATCATAACCATTATAAAGGAGTTTCAAAACATTTTTGGAGTAAGAAAAAACTGAGGTAAGGGAATTCTTACCCTGATTTCCATGCCTTGGGTCAACATTCTCCTTCATTATTTATGTTGTATTAAAATTGTTTCTGCAATTAATTTTTTATATTATGTTTAATTATGTGTATTTATAGTTAATATACATATTACATCAACACTATCATGTTTCACTTCAATCTTATGATATTTGTAAGGGGATTTTCTTTTAAAATCCTCTTTTAAAATTCTGTTTTACAAAATTGAAAATCATTGTTTTTGTGCAATTTTTCAGGTTGTATGATTATGTTCTAGTTCTTAAAAATTCTTCATGATGAATGGTGGGACCTATATATCCATTCAATTAATTGGGTATGTGTATTTTGGAGGTCAGCCATAAGGTCACTCCAAGTGTAACTATGATGGTTACACAAATTGTAAGGTTTCCATGAGGGTTGCAAATTATAATTTAACTGAGAGGGTTAAAAGATTATGAATTTAATTCCCCATGATACCTTTATAGTTATTTTTATGTTTTATATCTTTATTTTAAATCTCAAATAAACCTCATGTTTCACAAATTAAGTTTATATGGGTGACAAGTATGTCTATTGAAAATGACTTCATATGATACATATATTCATGGACTAATGTGTTTTTCCTTCTTTTTATATCCCATACTAAGATTTTTTTTTTCATACCAAGATTTTAAACGATTTTCACATGTTATAAGGATTTGTAAGACAAAGAAATAATCCATGTTAATTGTTAGGAAGATTTTTGAAATAAATCATGTTTTATTTAAAAAGTTTTATATTTTGGAAGAAATTATTACTATTTTTATTCTATCCACTCTGTATTAATATGTATTGTTATGAATTTATTATTTAGGAATTCACAAAATCTATAATCATTAAAATATACTCAATGTGAATTTATGTTATTTAATGACTAAATTCAAGATTATGTAATGTAATAAGGCCAGGTCTATATAGTGCTTGTTGGGTCTCTCCATTAGAAGTATACGATGGAGGTCTATTGAGGTACGATACATAGATGAGGATCAGGCCCTTGTACCTAGGATATAACAAAACTTTAATATGTAATAACCAATGAATTATAGGATCGACACGTACATAGTATTGGTCATGATGTTATTAATAATTCCATATACGTAAAGAAGATGATATAATATCTCACTTTAGGTCTAATGATGTGATTCCAAAAACTCCATCCAAGAAATCCTACTGAATGGATCATCATCATATGTGTAGGATAAAGTTATATACTAAAACATATGGAATAAATATTTGGAAGGCAGCAAAATGAAACATGACCAAGATATAGAGTAAATGTTTAACACCTTGAAAATTTTAAAATAGTTACTTGTATTTGATAGCGTGTATGAAACACAACACCAAGAATGTAAGGGAAAATAATATGACAAGAATTTATAATATATTTACTATTTTAAATAAATTAATTCTATTTTATATCATTCAATGCACATGATACTAAGTAATAATGTGACATACACAACAATGAGTTTCTTCAATGGCTCGTGTTACACTCAAGACTGAGTTTTTCAGAACAATAATATGTTACTAAAATATTATTATTTAATATAATAATACGTAACCAAGTCATTAAAATGCCTTTTATGAATTATATTAAATAAAATTTGAAAATATATGGTTTAAAAAAATATAAAATTAATTAATAGGCTACCAATTAATTAGAAATATAAATATAAGCCAATTGAATATAAACGAAATATTGTTATTTGTTTACTCAAATATGACTTTTGTCTATAAAATCTAAACTAATTAAAATTGGAGAATGATAAAAAATATATATTGATTATATTTTCAATAAAATATTTTTTATATTCATCCAATATATTTGACAATTTTAAGATCATAACAAACCCAATATTACAAATAAAAAAATAAATTTTTATTATGGAACTTTTACTTATTTTTAACGGTGAACACATTCTAAATCAATTTATTAGAACATTTATTAATATAATATGAAAAAATAAAAAAAATAATTTAAATAGGAACATAAAAACTATGTTAGGGTTAATTTTTGGTGTTTTACTATGAACTTTCATTTTGTGATGAGTAATTAAAGATACTAAATTTTAACTCAAAACATGTTTTCCATCTAATTTGTTTCTATGGATATGGTTTATTTTTTATTTAATTTAATGTATAATTAGATCATATTTTTATAAATTATCACAATTAATTTTATTGGAATCAATTTCACTTTGAAATTTAATATAAAAATGTTAGCAATCTTTTGAACATTTTTACTTTAAAATATCTCACTTTCGTCTCATGCATGAGATTAAATTTAAATTAATTTATGAAATTTTTTTGATTGGAATTTTGAGAAATGGATTCCATATTTTTAACAATAATAATATTTTATATCTAATACCCAAATGGCCCGAAGGACTACACTTTATTTTATTATAGATAATCCACCTTTTAAGGGTTGATGGGGAACCCCTACATGACCCGTAGGCCCAAGGCACAAGGCCCGACATGACTTGCAACACATGACCCGAAGGCCCAGAGGCATACTATGCCCATTACATGACCCATAGGCCCAGCACACTAGAACTACCCCTCCCCAGCATCTTGCATCATTGATCTCCTTAGCTCCCCACCTTGCATTCCTGATCGGCTAGCATTGCTTCGTACAAATCTGCACGGAGCCTGGTCCCGATAGCAGCTACCATACCCTCTCTTTCTTCCAATCCGGTCAGCTCTGCATCTGGTGGCTACTACTCCTGTTGCTCTGATCCTCTTTTGGGGCATGTTTTGTGTGAACTGGGCACTCCATGGTCTACGTGACCCAAAGGCCTCTGATGACCTGAAAACCTTGGAGACCCATAGGCCCAAACCGGTGGCCCAAAGGCCCAAATCGGGTGATTAGTACCGACTGTTGTAGTACCGAACAATAACTGCTACAGTATTGCTACAGTAGCCCGGAAATTTGCCTCCACCTGGTTTTTAACCTGGGTCTCTTGGATGCCAAGCAGGAGCCCTTACCACTCAGGTACAGACTCGTTGGCTTATGTCTAATACGGTCAACATAGTTTTTGAACAAAAACATTAGGGAAATTAATTAAAATTAATTGCAACATTATGGTGAAATTAATCTTAATTAGGGACTAAACCCTAATCCTAAGACCTAATACGACACTAATACTTGTACAAAATAAATTTTGTGGCAATATATTGACCCTAATATCAATTTTATTTTAATTGTAATATTATAGATCCAATATCAATAATAACATGGGTGGGGTTCATTTTTTCCAAAATATTACTAGAGTGCCACTCCTCCTGCACTATTAAAAGGACTCCTCTCCTCCAAATTCCTAAAACATCTCATGAAAATTGGGATCATATGATATCATTATAATTAACTCCATATATTTCCAACCTTCCCCCTTTATGCCTATATTTTTTTACCTATCAATCCAAGATTCCTTTTGGTGGAAACTGAGTGGAGTTACCCAATTAAGAGGAAACATATTTTCTAAAGGTCATTAATTTTATTTACATCATCCAAACCCTAAAATATTCTTATGTCATGTTAATATAGAATATCAAGTGTCCAATATATAATAGGTTGTTTTTATGATAACTTTTCAACATAAAAATACACACACATGCATCCAATGTGTAACAAAAATACTATTTACGTGTATGGTGAACTACCACCACATGAAATGGTGACTGTTAATTTTTTATATACCACCTGTCAGGAGGGAAAAATGATAGAAAATATATGTATATATGTTATATATGATATTTATTATGTCCTTAATCATCTATTATTCTTTTAAATCACATATTTTTATACATTCCATTTTGTGTAAAAACGATAACAAAGTCTGTGGAAGTGTGGACAACTACCCCATCCGAGAAATGTGATTCATTCACATGATATATAGAATATATAAAGGATTATTTCAATTAAAAAATATGACATAAAGAACATATATATGATATTAACGAAAATATAATTTTTTGTACATCTAATATATCATTTTATTTGTTACCCTATCACACACTTAAGAAAGGATAACATCGTTCATTGACGTGTGGAGTACCGCATCCTAGACATGATGTAATTACTTTTAAACCAAACAAATTATATGTATAATTATACATGATTAAATAATTTTTAATTTATTATATAATTATCATTATTTAATGATTTATTTTACTTAACGTCTTTCCACAATGATCATTGAAAAATGGGAATGTTACTCATGCATACGTACGACCTATCGTCTCCATGAGTGTAATGTTGGATCATTTTCTATAACCATTTTTAATGATGATTTTAAAATAATAAATGGTGTATAAATATTAAAATTATGTAATTTTTATTTTTTATTATATGTTATATAATGACCCCTTTAACCACAGCTGACCTACCAAAGTTGTTTTTGATATATAAACTTAATGAGACCAAAACACCCAATGTAAACATAGTTGATTTAGTAGTTGTATAAAAAATGAAAATAAGTAAAATAAGAGATATTATAAAAAATAACAATTTTATAATGTAATTAAATAATTAACATAAGTTTTTTGTTTAGGAATATAAAGGAACGCAATAGAAATCAAACTCACGGTAAGGGATTTTCATCTCAATTTTAACATATGTGAGACAAATGTCATGTTTTCCACTTACTTATCTTGTATGATATATGTACTACCCATTTTGTTATATCATACAATTAATTACTTTATCAACATGTTATTTTTGAGGTTCAATTGGAATTAGTTATTTTATGTGGATTTCATCACAATTTACATTCCATGGAGTCTTATTTGGTTTTATACACCAATTAACTATTATTATTTTTATACTATCATTCGAGATATTATATCATGAATATTTTTAATCGCATGATATTATATGTTTAATTTAATATTATTCCTTCATGTTTATTATGATTTAAATGTTTCAATATGGTATGAGATAGTTTTGAATTCTTAATGGCTATTCTATTAAAGAATGTTCATAATGATTATCTTTTCAAACTATCTGTATTGTGTGATTGTTAAATTTCCCTTGAAACAATAACTTTATTTAAATCATTTTTATGGAAAATTCACTTGAGTATACATATTATCATATAAGGGATATTATTATCGATTAAATCATATATCATTTTCCCATACAGGGTTTACATTGACAATTATTTTATTGACTAGGGAATTATTGATAAATCCATATTATTTATTCAATATGGATATTTGATAAGGAATATTATTTCTTTTGATTCATTGATATAAATAATTCATTGGACTAGTAATGATGTGTGGGTTCCAGACATTGTATACCCCTCGATGCATCAATATATTCTCATGATACAATGTAGATGGGAAAATTAAAAGGTTTTATATCCATGTCTTTAAACTATATTGTAAAAGGACGTGACAATATAAGGTTTCATGTTCCTTATACATGACATCCAATAATTATGAATTCTCCTCATTTAGTTTCATTTATTATTCATACCTGAGATTTTACATCGTCATATCTATGGATACATCTCATTTGAGTTCATTGATTTTTATGGCATGTGTTTTGGTTTATTACCTTTCCATATTGATTTTTCCTTATCTAGTTATATGAATGGAATGTATTTCTAGTTATCACCTTTCCATATTGGTTATTCACTTACTTATAAATTTTTTACATGCTTTGGGTGTTAAATTATACACAAGTATGTAATGATTAATATCATTCATTCATCATTTCATCCTTTATGTTTCTCCCTTAATAAGAATTTGAGCTCATCTATATTTGGTTTCATTCCCCAACAATCCAAGAAGCGTACTATGAAATATATGTAGAGATATATTAGATAAATTAGTGTAATCCTCACTGTTAATTACTTACATAGAAGATAAAAATTAGTTGGTAATTAATGTATTCATTTATAATAAAAAACACATTTATTTATCAGGTCTACTAAGACTATTAACCTCTTAGTTCCTTTAGGGATTGATTGCTTTTAATCATGCCAATGTAATTATTGTAAAAACTAACTCCAGAATATTTGTGGTTTGGTCACTATAGTCTGTATCAAATTATGTATAGTAGAAACCATTAGAACTATATTTAATAATATAGATTTGATAACATATCCATAAGGTAGAATTTTAGGATAAGTATAGAATAACATCCTTGAATTTTGGTTAGGTATAGAACTTGTGGGTATTCCTAGAAATAAATCCCTTTAAAATACTAAAAGTGGATCTGGTTCTAAAAAAGATTTACCTAGGGGTAATAACTCTGACAAGGTGTCTTGGGAATGACTTAAGATAACCTAGTATATGACAATGGACCTATCTTTACACCTAGTTTGACACTCCCGTGGGACATGCTTACGATAATTCACATTTTCTTTACAAAACATTATTAATGAATTGAATAGACATTGATAATAAATATCCTTGGATAAATCAAGGGATTATAATATTTAAGATAAATTTTAATGACTAAGAACCATAAAAATTATATTATAAAAAATCCTTAGATCTATGAAGGACCTATGTTGAGATAAAATGGCTGAATTATTAATGTATTGAAGTTGTATAGAAAACCTCAACTAAAAGTCTAGTTATGATTAAATTTATTTCAAGGAATTGTATCATATTTGTTTTTTAAATTGTAATAATATGGTTCTTGGAAAGGACAAACTTTAAACTGGGTGACAACAAATCAAATCTCGGAAGGCCATAGGTCATGAAACCTTAAATGAAGGATGGAACAACTTTTATGCCAACCACTATCCTATGAAATGTCCTGGTTAATATTTAATTTTTTTTAATTGAACAATTTGATGAATAAATATTAATGATGATTCAATATTGTTACTTTTCGGTTTAGATATTGACATATTAACAATATTTTCATTTGATAATAGTTAGAGACAAATAGTCAGACTTCTCACTCTTTTATGGTCCTTACAATCCAAAAAATGTTTTAGTTCTTCATGGACCAATGTTAATTTTTTGATACGCATTTGTTGAGGTAAGGTATGAATTATAATTTCATCGATGAAAAACCAAATGAGGAAATTGTTTTTAGGAAATTAAAATTAATCAAGAAATTGTATTTCCATTTATTCATAGGCAATAAAATAATTACTCCACATTAAAAGAATTATCAAAAAATATGTAGTCCTAATACTTTAATTTTTTTTAAATAGGTGTTCAACAAAATCTTCACAAATTTATGGATTTGAGGACCCAAAATGTATATTAATCACTAACATGTTTGTGATCGATGACCACAATAACTCCCTATAAATATTTATGATTTTCATTCAGGTATATATATCTGCCTTCCACTAATTTCCCCTACATAAATACCTAGTTATATGTTATTCAGTGTGGCCATTGTACTTTCCATGCTCTCCTTTTTAGAGGATTTTTAGAAAAATTAATTATGTTGTATTTAAAACAAACTGAATATCAAAAAAAATATCCTAAAGTATGAGTATAAATTTTGAGGACACAATTTAATTTTGTTCTGTGGAATGTAACACCCCAAAAAATCGTAAAGAGTTACTTGTAATTGATAGCGTGTAAAACATGAGACACCAAGAACGTAAGAGAAGATAATATGATGAGAATTTATAATATATTTAATATTTAAAATAAATTCTATATATTCTATATCTTAATATTCCAGTGATTCTGAGTTAGCATGATACATACGCAAGAATGAGTCTCTTCAATGGCTTACATTACACATAAGACCGAGTTTTACCAAACTATAATAAAATTTTAAATTATAATTATTTAATATAATAATACATAACATAGTAATTAAATTATATATTTTTAATAGTATTAAATAATTAAAATATATGTTTTACACAAATATAAAATTAATTAATTTTTACCAATTAATTATAAATGAAAATAAAAAGAAATTTAATATAAAAGGAATATTATTATTTTTATGCTCACAAAAGGTGTTTTGTATTAATAAATTAAATTAATAAAAATTATTGAATAATATTGATGAAATATATATGTTAGATATTCATTAAACTATTTTTTATATTCATCCAATAGCTTTGATATGTATAATTTAATAACAAACACAACAGTACACATAAATCGTATATTTTTATTAATACAGTTTTCCCACCTTTTAATAGAGAACCTATTTCAAATACATTTATTAAAAATTATATAAATAATTTATGGAAATATAAAATTAAAATTTATAATTGTAACATAAAAATTATGTTATTTTGGATTTTTTTTTGTATTTTTCTGTGAAGTTTCATTTTTATGAGGAATAATGAAAAATACTACATTTAAACTCAAACCTTCTTTTTCCATATAATGTATTTATAATTATATATTACAATTTTGAATAATTTTAAATTTTTTAAGATCAAATTTTTATCAATTAATCCAATTTATGTCATTTTGTTCAATTTCACATTGAAATTGAATATAAAAACTTGGAAAATGTTGGAATGTTTTTACTTTAAAAACCGCATGCTCGTCCCTTCTACAAGATTAAATTTAAATAAATTTATTCCACTTATCTTATTGTAAATTGAAAAATGGATTCCATATATGAAATAATAATAAATTTTAATGTCTAATAATGTCTACATTGTTTTTGACTAAAAATATTAGTGAAAGTAATTAAAATTAATTACAACGATTAAGGTGAAATTGAGCTTAACAATTGACTAAACCCTAAACATAAGGCCTAATATGACCAAGAAACTTTTACAAAAGTAATTTTAAGGATATATATTTACCATATACTACCATGTATCTAATTTGGACCATTATGGATTCACATGAAATAAATCAACATTGGTGGGGTCCATTTTTTATATTTTTTTACAAGAGTGTCACTCCTCCTACACTATAAAAAGTCATCATATCCTCCCACTTCCTCACAACTCTCAACCCACTCAGTTTAATCCATGATATGTACGATTAAATTTGATAAATCCCTACCTTCCTTATTGAATCCTCACCTTGTTTATAAATCAATCCAATGAATCCCTTCGGTGGAAACCAAAAGGATTTACCTGATTAAGAGGTAACATCTTTCCTAAAGCTCTTTAATTTTTTTTCCATTTCCCACTCCATCAATTAATCTTATTTCATTTTTATATTGAAGCTAATGTATCTTCAATATAAAATGATTTTTTTATTATAAGGTTTGTACCTACACTCATACACACAACCATCAATTGGGTAACAAGAATTATATTTACGTGTACGAGAAACTACCGCCTCAAAGAACAATGATTGGTCTTTTTTACTATTAAACAAATAATGATGGACAAGAGAATGAAAAATATTTTTATATATGCTATATATGAAATTTATTATATATTTAAGCTTCATTAATTCTTTTACAACAAATATCATTATACTTTCTATTTTTTTGTAAGAACGATAACATCATTTGTGGAAGTGTGGACTACCACCCCTCAATGAAATGTGATTCGTTCACACGATACATGGAATTTATAATTGACGATTTTAAAAAAACATATGTGACCTAAAAAACATTTATATTATATTCATGAAATTATTAACTTTCTTGAAATATAATATATGGATTTATTTATTACCCGTTCTCACTCATAAAAAGTGACAAAGTCGTTCATGGATGTGTGGACTACTGTCTCCTCGAAATGATGTGATTCATTTTACATCAAAAAATTATATATATATATGCATATATGATTAAATAATATAGTATTTAATATAAAATTATCATTTTATAATGATTTATATTACTTACTTTATTTCCACAATGATCACTGAAAAATGGGAATGTTACTCATCCATACGTACGACCTACCATCTCTAGGAGTGTAACATTAGATCATTTTTCATTTCCATATTTAATTATTTCTTTTAAAAGTAAAATTTATGTATAGATATGACAATTATTTCATGTTTTTAATTCTATATACGTTACATTATTACCCCATTGAGCACATATGACATTCCAAAGTTGTTTTTGTCAAATAAGGTTAATGTGTTCAGAACACCCGACAGAAACATAGTTGATTTAGTAGTTTTATAAAACATGGTAATAAGTTAAAAAAGTTTTATGATAAACATTAAAAAGGATATTGATTAAGTAAAAAATATAACAAATGACTGTCATTCAGGAATATAATGATAGACAGGAGAAGTATGACTCAATGTAAGATATTTTCATATCACTTTTCACACATGTGAGATAAATGTCATGTTCGCCACTTAATTAATTTGTGTGATGTATCTGGTGACCTTTTTAATATAATATACCACGAATTACATTAATTTTATGGTATTTTTAGTTTTAATTATAATAATGCAACCTAAGGGGATTTCATTTGAATTTACTTTCCATTGATACTTCCTCCTCTAATCCATATTTTTGGTTTTTTCCAAAAACGATAAGGGTTATGTGTGAACCCTAACATAAAGATAAACAAAATAAAATATTCAAATATTAGATTACTAAATTAAAAAACACAATTTACATTCCAAATTTTAAAATGACAAAAAAAAAATTCACTATAAATCCGGATCTGAAATACCCCTTGAACTATGCGCACATTCATGTCACCCAATGCTGACTTGGACCTTGAACTCAACACCTACCACGATGCCTATCGAAAAAATATTTCCTCGCTATCACCACCAAAAATTGTTGTTGTAACCACAACTCAACATCATTTATAGACTAGTAAAAACACTAGCGAAGAAACCAAAATAATCTAATGCACCAAAAATACATCTAAATCCGATTGCATTTAAACAACCCCACCAACATCACAGGCCACCCACAAACACTGACGACAAAAATGAAAACATCAACTAAGATGAGGAAACCAACCTATATAAATTTAAAAGTAGAAAACCAGGACGAATTTTAGTTATAAGAGAATCTTGAATGAATTAACGGAGAATAATTAGATCACATCTTTTGATAAACCATCAAATGGTGAACTAGCAGATCCCAAAACATCACAATACACTACCACTTCACACCGACCAGGGGATGCTATATAACATGAGGAATGAGTGAAGATTGAATTTGGAAATTTTCTCAAAAACTGATCCACAACCTTAAATTGGACAACAACATCTTCCATTGAGTCAGAAAAAAGAGAATACAATCTATATTTCCTACATGAATGAAGAACCAGAAACAACAAAATGCAAAGAAACACTAGAAACCTCCCAAAACAGATCGAATTAAAAACCTAGACTTTCCTTCATAGATAAGCCTCCTAACCATCCAAATCCCCTACAAGACACCTCACACTAGACTATAGATGGAGTCTAGTGTGTAGTTAATAAGTATTGATGGGTGGGGCCATGAATTTATATAGTCCCTTGATGAATAGTTAGGTTCTCATGAGACAAACTAGTTGCGTAAATAAAATGGTTTTATATCAGTGGTTTTAAACTGTCTTTGAAATGTTCCTGATGGTATTGGTTATAATGTTCCATAGACATGATTTCCAATAATTAAACATTTCCCTCATTTATTTTAATTATCGTTCATCGATGAGATTTTTTGTTTACATATCTGTAGATACATTTTATTTAAATTTATTAGTTAAATGGAATGTGTTTCTCTTTATTACCTTTCCATATCAATTTTCCCTATCTAGTAATTTTAATGGAACATGTTTCATATTATTACCTTTATATTTTTTTACGTGGTTTCTTCTCAGTTTAATGATTACATGGTATGCGAGTCCTGCTATTTACCATGTCATAATTAGTACTCTAATTGACTCATTACATGTTCTTCTATATTTCACCCTTACTAGGAATTTTAGATCACCCTTATTATGTTTATTTCTTATGGAATCCAAGAAGAGTACTATAAAATATATGATGGAACGTACAACATAGACTAGAGTTAACCTCAATGTTACTTATTTACATAGAAGAAAAAAATTATGTTGTCATTAGTGTATTCATTTATAATGCAAGACACATTATTGTCTCTAGTTTTCCAAGACTACTAAACGATTAGGTCCATTGGGGTTTGATTCATTATAATAATCCCAATGTAATAGTACCAAACATTGGCTTCATGCTATCTCAGGTGGGGTAAATACAAAATAGAAACAAGATAATGATGAAGGAGTACACAATGTGTACCTAAAGTAAATGACATATACCTTTAACACTAGGTTTTTCCCATTTAAACAGATTATGTCCATGTTTATTTAATAAAACAAGATGATCCCATGATAGTGTGCCTTTTCACATGTTCAAGTTCAAGGATTTTCCCATGTACATCTTGTCTGGATTTGTCTGTGGGGGAGTACACACTGTGCCCAAGCCCGTGTTTTCCTACCACCGTTTGCGTACACTTCAAGGTATGTTTTAATCATATGAGAGAGGCATCACATGCCATGTTACCATTATTACCACTGTGTGATCCTTAGATTCACATGGTAACCCTATCAATTTCACTATAGGTCAAAAAACTGTGTAATCTGAGATTACACACTACATAAATTGATATTTTCCAAAATCTTATTGTTCTTCCTCAAGAATATTTGTTCATTACTTGGGGTGACAAATCAAGCAACTAAAGGAACTGAAGATGGTGGATCTGGTCCCACTAACCCATGTCATCATCATTCACATAATTTTATCCATCCAATTCATTTGAGAATTTGTGTACAATAATTTCCATCACCATCGCACCTAGCACTTAATCCCAAAGGTCTTCAATCTAGTCAGATCCATTCAATGCTACAATCATTGCATGATCATACCATAATACCGAGTCCATATATATGATATCAAAACATTTCACCAATAATAAAGGTCATAATGATTGATTCCCCGATATTGGGTTGAACCACATGAAAAAAACATCAATGATGAATGACAAATCAATGGAAAAAAGAAAAATCACAACCATGAGGAATGAAACTCTACCAATATTCATGTTGGAGTAAATAATTTTCAATCAGAATGATGGTTGAAGAGAAAAAAAATAAACATGAACAATTCCCCCTATAAGATCCTTACAGATAACCCATCCTGCAAAATGGCTGATCCGCAAATCAATTTGTTAGTTAATTAATTCATGTTAATCATAAAAGTAGATAATGGGGAAATAATCCAATCAAAATAGACACTCTAACTCAATTTGGATCTACCAATAATGAAGAATATCCTTGTTTCATAGTCATTGGTGAGATCCTATAATTTAATTTCTCACTGATTGTCAATCTACCATCCAGCGGTCATTTAGAAATAGTGTCTCCTCTAAAACTCTCTCCAAATAGTTCTATAAAGTTGCCATGGTTTTTTGAAATTTACAAAGAATTTTTCATTACCATGTATTTTTAGAATAAATTAGTTTTGTGTCCAAAATAAAATAAGGCAATTTATTTAATTATGTTATCCATTTTACACCCACAATGACTTTTTCACAAACACCCAGTGATGAAAAAGGACACATCATGCCTAGGGTAAAACCCTTGTCCTAAACTCAATAGTTCTCTCATATTTTTTAACTGAACCATTTTTAGAAGCCATTCTATTTTTTATGGAAAATTGTGCATGTGTGGTACTTAATGAGATTTATATATCTCAAAAATTTATTTCAGGAGCACTGATACTCATAATCACATGCTGTATCAGATCCTATTATAATAATTAATAAATAATTTCTCCAAAAATAATAATTGAAAATTCCATGTCATTATAGTTTCCATGACCTTCAATGAAATGGATGGACCGAGGTAGTTCTCTAACAAAAACACTGTCATCAAATGGTAATTTTCATGTCCTTGTGGTTTTTGGTAGCACATTGTTATTATGAATGAACATCTAATCTTTTGGTGAACCAATGTGGGCGATGGTTCAGTTCAAATATGTTCATTCAGTAAAAAATTTAATTTGGGAAGTAAATCTTATTTTTTAGGGTGTATCTATATAAGAAAAATAATTGTCTCATTGTCGAGGTTTATGTAGAGTATGTGGGAAAGGGTGTAGTCAGCTCTTCATCACACATAACCTGAAGGTTATATATTTTTTCCATGGTTCAGACATGATTTTTGGTTTTTTATTTGGTTATCCCTAATAGATTTTTATAATATGTGACGTTTAATTGACCTCTATTGATTGTATCAGCAATCTCAAGTGTCTCTTAGAGTTTTGGAGTTGAAAGTCTTAACTGAACTAGATTTTCTAATTTAAAATTCATTATTCAGAAAACTATATGGTTACCATGGGGAATAAATCTACAACCATGAAAATATATGTTTCATTATTGGAACATGGTTTACCTACCCTTGTGGGAAAACATTTAGAGTGTAAATTATCCCTAGAAAGTTTTTCCTCCCTTTATTCTTATTTTAATTCCCATTCAGTGTTCCACTAGATTTTTATAGGACGGGGAATTTTTATAAGTGTTTTATAGAAATTGATGTTATTTAATGTGGTGTTATTTGATTTTTGTTCTTGTGTGTTTAGTTTTATTATTTTGGGAATGAAGTTTGAAATAAATGTATGGTTTTTAGAATATATGGGAGGAATTACATGAGGTGTTTTTTAAATGATTTTTGATGGTTTTGGAATTATTTTATTTTGATTATAAAAACCTATTCATTTTTATTTGAAAAATAATTATTATAAAATCATTTTGGGTGAAAACCCATTTCAATTTTAAATATTCAATTTTATAAATAGTTTTATTTTTGTAAAGGGACAGATTATATATAGGATAATAAATGTTTTTTAAACGATGTAGTTGATTTCAAAATCGAGTTTTGATTTTTTTTGAAAATTGAAAATGGTTTGACGATTCATGAACAACGTCGTATATTTTAATGTTCATAGAATGTTTTAAATATTTTATCTTTTAAAAAAATCATAATTTTTCATGAATGGGATTCTAGGATTTCAATTTTGAAAATATTTTGTTTTGTTTTTCTGATGGAAGGTGTTTTCCCCTTTGGTTTAAAAAATTTTGAGACTAGTTGATTTTGATGAAAATATTAGAGAAAATGGTTGGGTTTTCAAATTATAATTGAGATATATTTTTTAAAAAAGTTGATTTGAAATGGGTTCTTTAGTTTATTCCCTATGTTTTGGGGCTAGTAGTTTTGATCAATGATCCTGAGTAGTTAGGATCATCTCATGTATTATTTGGTAAGTTCCATGTATAAAAGTCATGACAGAAAATAGGATATTGTTTCTAATAATTAGTCATTGATGGTTTCATCCACCTTTTGGATATAAAATTTTCTATTCTTTAATCCAAGAAGAATCTAAATATAGTTTCGTTATTCACTATATGTTTTTATTGGGCATTCATTGGTCTTAAAGAGGATCCATTGAGGATTTTTGAGGCATTAATCATTGTATGAAATAATAGATGACCCAATTTTTCAATGAACCATGGTACATATTTTGGTTACATTTTCTTATTTTGTAATTTTTTTAGTGTTTTATAGTTTTAAATTGATTCAATTTCAAGGTTTAATAGACGTGATACTAGTGGTTTGGGAGTTAATCATTATAAATGTGAATAATAACTTGTAAAAAATGATTCTCACATGTATTTTAATGTGGGGATTGAAATGAAAAATAGTAGTTAGTGTTATTAGTAGGTTTAAAATCAAAGGTGGCAATTTAAAAGGGATTTAACCCCATCTGGGTCATGAAATGAAGAAAATTCATTCTAGTGAAACAGCAAAGGATTTTTTGAGGGGTATTCAAGTATAAATTTAAAATTTTAGGTGTTATGAAATTGATAAAAATATATTTATAAATAAAATTTACTATTTTAAAATTATTCAATATTGGTTGGGTCATTATGTGAATTTAATGGAGGTGTTTTTAAGCTAATTTAGGTGTTTAAATGAAAATGTGTTGTTTAATGTTTTAATCCTTACATTGTTTTTGTGATTGTTTATTTGGTATATTTTTTTGAATACTAATTCATTAATTCAATTTTAATAAATGTTTTTATGTGGGAATTCAAATCATTAAAAAGTGACTTGGGTTTTAAATTCATTTTATAGTAGCCTATTTGGCACCTTGTAATGGTTTATTAAAAAGAGTGGGTAAGTGAGAGATTATCTTGAGTCTTAAGAGGTTTTATTAGATACATTGATATCTATTATAATATTATTTAGTTGATTATATCAGTTTTTCAATATTTATATTTCCCAACGTTGAATCTTTATGGAGCCATTTTTTCATTTTCCCTTTGGTAATTGTTTTTCGTTTTAGGTGCTTCATTTTTGTCACATGTGTGAGTAGTGTTTCAATCACTTAATAAATGGGTTATGTAAATTATTTTTTAATAGGTTTATAATGAAATACATTTTTTAAATGATCTTTTAAGGGCATGTTTTGAAAGATGACAACAATGTTCTTTGGTTGTATAAGTTGATTCTAAATAATGTTATCTTTTGTTGTTTCTAAGTGATCAACAATGTTGTTCAGAAATTACCCTAAATTATTGAATAATAATGTGCTTTTATTTTATATTTTTTTTCCTCTAAAAATATTGATTTCAGAGTGGTTAGTTTTTTTTAAATAAAATGGATAAGTTTTTGTGAAATGTGTGTGTGTGTAGTTTGGCGTCAGAATTCTTATGGTTTGGGATCTTCCATACTAAATTTTGTGTTTGTGTTGGGATTTTGGTTTTTGATGAATTTTTTATTATTTTAGCTACATTCAATTGATATTATGATGTTTTCTTGTATTGTCACCATTATCTGGTTATTTCTTATTAGATATGGGTGTGAGTAACATTTGAGTTTGTGCTTGTGAAATTAAGATGGGTGTTTCCTTCGAGAGATTGATTATCCATTAGTTCTAGAATTATTGGGATAATCATTACACTATGTTTTTATTTTTGATCCATGATTACACATGGTTTATGGTTACTGAGGTTAAAATCCCATATTGTTTCCCATTATATAATTCTCATATATTCTCCCTCATAGAGGTAATTTTTTTATGCTGAAGATGGAAAATTAATGTATATATTTAATTCAAAGAGAATTATTTTCCTTAAAGGAAGTGGTAATATACTATTGGTTGGATCCTAACAGTTCATTTTATCTTTATAGATATTTTTACTCCATTTGTATATCCTCATTTTGGGTGGGATATCTTTTTGTTACTCTATTTAGTGAATTTGTAAATGTTGGGGAGACCTATAATCGATCTCAGAACACTTTTATATCTTATCATGGCACACTTGGTTTTGTTTTGGGATACATATATAGTTATATGGTCTTAGTGAATCATTATATAATAATCTATAATGTCTATTAGTTTCATTATTAAGGTCCTCCATAGTTTTTTATCATCCACACTGCATCACCCAATAGTGTGAGATATGAAATGGTGTTTTTATTACATTTTTAAATGGGATGTTATTGGGGTAGAAATATATAATTTTTGTTAGTGTTGGGAGCTAAAAAAATCACTATTATTCCATATTTATATATTTGTTTTCATTTTATCATTATCAAGGTTTCAGTGAGTCATCAGTAAAAAATATTATTATTTTAAAAAAATATTCCATAGAGAACAATTGGAAAACGATTTGTCTAACCCTACAATATTGAGGTGGGGGGGGGGGTGTTTTTAATAAGTCTAGATAATGGATTCCAAAACAATGTGTGGTTCCCAAAAAACCACGAGGTTTGAGTTTGAGGGAGTAAGTGTCACCCTCATGGTAGGAACAAGGAATTGAAAATCATGTATTAATTCATAAACATTAAATTTTGGGTTTTTTTATTTTCCCTTACGAGATTCTAAGCCTCCTATAAATTTTTCTCCATCCCGTCATGTGCAGTACTCTACCCAATTAATTTGATACATATACCATAGAATTGATAGATTCCCCTAAATTATATGGAGGTTTTATTTAAGGTAAGAACTTTTCATCCTGATTTCCCCATAAGATCCCTTATTATTTCATCTATTCCTCCAATTTCAAGGAAGTTTAAAACCCAACCATTCTAACTGATAAATCTGGGGTTGTCACAGGAGAAGTTTGTCTGTTTCATTGTGGTCTTTTGGTTTCAAGACATATCTTATTTGAATATATTTTGTGATGTTGAAGGAAACATGTTTTGACATTATATGAAGTTACATGTCTCTATTTAAGGGCATTATAAACATATTAATCATTGTTGAATTTGGTTTTCTATTATAGAATTAACCTTATATCAATTTATAATTGATTATTTTTTCATGTTTGGTTTTAATTCATAGTTTGTGTTAGAAATATGATGTTTCAATGTAGATTTAAAGGACGGGGGTTTCATTGACTATATAGGTTTAAATGGATTATAGAGGGTTCATTTTTTCAAAGTGTGTTACGATAGTGTTTTTAATGAGTCCATACATGGGTTTTAATGACTGAAATATTATGGGAAAAATGGTTTTTTGAAAATCGTTTTATACCTAATCATATGATGGATATTTTTTATGGATTTATATTAACATTTATGTGGGGTTCTTAAAAAGTTTTTACCATGAAGAAGGAAATGAATTTTTATATTGGAAGGTTTTCCCGTGTTTAAGCAATTCTATTTTGAATGGGAATGTTTTACATTGGGGATATTTTTTAAAAAAGGGAATGTTTTTTTATTATATTTGATTGAATAGGGTTTTTATATTGGCACATAAAGATTATTTGGGTGTTTCGAATTGTGTAAAACATAGGGAAACTTAGGTGTGTGTATGACAACAAAAGAATTGAAACACTATATTAGGTCATGGAAAATATAGGATATGTTATCCAAGGGACTTAGAGAGCATTTGAGAGGAAGGTATAGAATGATTATAAGATGTTGTCTCAGGGACCCATAGATCCTTTGGGTGGAATATTGAGTGAGATATTGTGATGTTATCCAAAGGATCGTGAGGGACTTTAGGCAGAATAATATGGGTGAAACTAGGTTATTATCGAAGGGAGTGAGAGATGATTTGGGATGAATGATGATAGATACCTCAAAATATTTCAAAATGGACCTATAAATCTCTTGTATGTCTGGGATCTGAGAATGAAGAGAGTGATTATTATATTTTTTAAAATTCTTAGTATACTAGAAAACCATGTTTTAGAATAATTAATAATAGTCAACAATGGTTAGAGGAATGGTTCCTATTACCTATTCATTTTTTTATTTATATATTTATTGCGTATGATTTCAATATAATGTGTGGTTATATTATAAATTTTGATCATGACATCATTATTATTTGGTTTTTTAATGATTATATACCCATGATTTTATGTTAATACAACACTTTTTAATAAATATTGTTCTACTTTATTATAAAATTTTCAAATTACATAATTAGGTAAGGATTATCACCACTATCCTTATGTCTATGAATTTTTATCTTTTATTGAGAATTCATATTCTAGGTGTATTTATTTCATTATTTAATAATTATTTTCCATTATTTTGAAGGATTTTTATTTTTTATTGAAAAACCAATGGGATTTATTATGTATATTTTAAGAAATATGTTCTAAATGTGAACAAGGTTTTGATAAAAATAAATGAGTTTTCAGAATATATTTTTTGATTTATGTGGTTAAAATACTTGAAGTGAATCATGTATGTATCCTTCTGGGAATTTTGGATCACACAATTCATATTACATTGGTCAATAATAGATATTTTTTTACTGGACAAAGGTAATAGTAAGGGATGAAATATTTAGGGAGCTTTTATTGAATTACGTATGTATGGGTTGGTTACGTTAGTGGAGACAAGGTCTCACAATGTTTTTATCTTGAATATTTATTTTCATGTTCTTATTTACATGGGATTTTTGTATCTACCCTTGTGGTATTTATTCCCTATTTTGTAAATTATTATTTTATTATTATAAGATATCATGTATTTGTCAACAAATTACATGTGTTGTGCTTGTTTATGAAATAAATTTCATTTCATTATTATGTAGTCTCTATTATATATCTATATCTATTGATCATGTTTTAGTTTGTTTTACTTATAATAGAATTAATATATTGGTCATTCTAGTTATCTATAAGTGAAACTATTTCTAAATGGTAATTTTCGATTCCTTAATTCCAATAACCAGCCAGTGGTGATGAGGAACATGCTTCAGGATTTATGTTGTTTCATCTAGGGTGGTGGTTTGGGTTGACTTGGGTTGGTTCATTATAGTGGATGAGTATGGATCATCCAATCCTTTATCCATGGTAAATTTTGATACATTTTTAGTCCACCCGACTTTACTATGACATCCCTTTTTAGATTAGTAAAATTATAATTAAAAAAAATCCACTTTATTTCACTTAAATTATTATATATGTTGTAATGGAAATGATTATAGAAAATACACATTAGGAATGAACATAGATGATTATAGTGATAATAAATAAATTATATTCATATTCATATTCATATTTATATTTTTTTAGAAAAAATATAATTATCCATGTATACATTTGTGAATAAATTAACTGATATTTGTGAATTAGGTAATTCCATAAATTTTTTACATATTTATAAACTATAATAACTAATTTATTTATTTTAATTTTAATTATTTCATTTTCATGGGTTTTTAACGTAAAATTTGTTTTATTATTCTAGAAATGTATTAATATGATATTTAATGATTAAAAATTATTTTATAATCCTTAAGAAGACATTAATATACTATATTTAATCAAGTGTTTGGAAAATTTTAAAATATATATTACATGTTAATGAATTTACAACTTGAAATTATTTAAATTTTATTGATTATCCATAAAAATAGAATATTGAAAATAATAAATTTATTCTTTATTGTATTAGTTACCCAGTATCTTGGTTACATGTCAAAGGAGATATTAAATCCAAGAAATAGATTGCCACTATACCACACTCTTGAGGGTCCATAATCTCTATCTATGAAACCCATTCCCTGGTTCATTAGGAGGGTTCCTCTCAATAGATATCTATAGGTTTCATTCTGTATCTAGATTGGAGGCTTCCAATCAATAAATCTATTAAAGTCTAATGCCTAGCCCACCTATAGGGTTCCACTTAGAAAGTTAATAGAGGACCCATGCCTTGCCCAAGAAGTGGGTTTCACTCTCGCAAACAATGACCCAAGACCTTTGTCCATAGGATGGTGCCACTCGATGGATAGTTAAAGGAATCATTCCTTATCCCAATAAAAGGATGACAGTCTAATAGCTGATAGAGGACCCTTTTCCAACCCAGTTGGAGGGTTCCAATCTAGAAGCAACTGGTGATCCAATACAATCACTACTATTGTTGAGATTTTCCAAAATATACATCCCACCCATAACATTTTGAATCATATATAAAAATAGATTATGTATTCCATCATTGTGTTCTATGTGGAAGACATTAAGATAGGCTACAGACATGCCAAAATCATAGTCCAAACAGAAGATATTTAAGATGTTGATGTTTCCTAAAAATGATTTAATTGGTACTTGAAGTTTAGGGGTCCCACATGGTGTGTGGTCCCACTTATTTTCCAAGATGTTTCCCTACTGGTACATGGTTCACTAACCGTGTAGCACTACATAGTGTTTAAGTGTACTAAATATTGTTCTTCAACCACATGGTGTTCAGCCCATACTCCCTGGATGTGTTTATTTAAATTTTATGTGTCTGTGTACTCTAATACATGACATATATCTCCACATGGGGTTCCACTTGTGTCCCTAGCCATGTTTTTTTATCTCAGCACATGACCTATTCTAGGCTCTTCCCATGGCTAGGTAATCATGAAGTTCACACCGGACCACCAACACTAAGTCATACATCGCGTGGGTGTCCTACATGAATTGTGACACCTATAAACATATGAAATACTAATTTTTGTACCCAAGGGACTACACAACATGTGTAATTTGGAACATATTGAATATGGTTATGTTTTTATATATTCTCTCATATATACCAAGAATCTCATATGTACGGCCATTTCATCAAATCTTACCTCTGATCCTCCTGAAGAATTTAGATCTTTCTCTCGTCGGATATTCTGGCCCTTTAGAAGCTGAAAATTGAACATCTACCTTTTCCCACATGAACCCGCACACACTTAAATCTCCTTGCATACAACTACCATCACTTAAATATATTGTTTGGATCTAGGATCAACAAATATATCAGCCAAAAACCATACATCCTCCAATTTCATCCAAAATTCTACATTCTATTCATTGCACTAGAATCCTCCACAAATCCTGGGGTACAATCATGATATATCCCACTCAACAATGTCAAAACATATCCCTAACATCCAATGATGATTAATAAAAATAATGAAGTGAAAATAAATAAGAAAAAATGCGCAACGATCATTGGCTAGGTGTTATTGATAAATTGATATAGATTTAGGGTCCCAAGGTGATAAAAATGAATTAAAAATTTATTGTCAATACATAATTGACTAAAATGGAACTATTCGAACATATATCAATGATAAAATATAATCACAATGAATCAATTTAGTCAATAAGATAATAAACCAAATATTTAAGACTTCCACCGAGTATTGGGGTTTTTATTTTTCAAAGAGCACACTCGCCAGTGAATAATAGGAGTCGTTCTATTCATTTCGTATCGATCTGCCAAGATATAGTGGTTCATAATCATCTGATTCCTATTCCCCATCAAGATGAAGAGGAAGAAACTTATCCATGATCCATGGGTAATGAAACTAAACTAATCAATCATTCTATAATGGTGTATTAATATCTAAATCCAAATTAGGATAGTTAATTTATTAATTTGTTTAATTATTATATTAACCCACTAAACATACTGCCGATGGCCATTTTATACGATTCCTAGTGTCGAATATCTCTTGGATGCACCAAGGGTAAACATTACATTCTGGAATCAACCATAGTCTTTTATTTCTAATTTTATATTTCACTTAAGATTTACCAATTGTATTTAATAAACATTGAGTGCGTAATAGAAAATAAATTCAATATTTTTATAAAATTATATTCAGGCACACCCTGCCTCGAAATCACACGTCGTCTCAGCACATGACTTCAATTATATATATATATAGAAATAATAAAATTTTAGAAAAGAAATGAATATTGTCTCTACATCACCCATTTAATATTTTTATCACAAAAAAGGAAAACAAAAAAATTGGATATTGAGCTGAAATCTGGGTCTCGCATTACCTAGAGATCTTCTGCATTCTCCCTTGACACCAGAACACAGGAACCAATGAGATGGTACATCTACACATGGTCCTCTTCCTCTGATCATTGATGAAAATTGGGTGATCAGAAAAAAGGGATCCATCCTCTATGTATACCTTTATCTAATAAATAACATGTGTGGGGCCATGCAGGTGTCTCCTAAACTACAACATATGGAAGACATTGTGCACCCGCTCTAACTATTGAAGTAGGGTGAGGTAGTAAAAAAGCTCTCCAACCCTCTTACAAATCTATAACAGACCAAACAACCTCATAGATATCATTCATACCTCTCCAAATCATTGAAATCATTATCATGGGGAGGCTCTCAAGAAAATACGGTCTCCCAACTCGAACACCATGTGCTTACAATGTCAATATATTTAATATATCTAGCTGCTATGATATTTCTTCATCCACTCATGGATAAACTATATTTTCTCTTTCATCGCCTATATCATCTCTTGACCCATAGTAGATTCCTCTTGGATCTCTATCATGTATAAGGGTGACCTAAAGGGTCTCCCAAACCGGGCATCAAATGATACCATGACAATAGTAGAGTGGTAGCTATTATTGTACAAAACACTACTAGTGGAAAATACTCATCCCAACTCTTGACAATGTATAACTCCCATTCCTTGATATAATTTTCCAAAACCTGAATAATTCTCTTGTTCTAAGCATCCTCCCAGGGGTGGAAGGATATACTCATCCTCATCCCGGTCCCGAATTCCTTTTACAGGACTCTCCACATTAGTGATGTGAAACATGTGTCATATTTGGAGAGAATATTCAAGGGAACCACATGAAAGAGAATAATATCCCATGTGTACATCTAACCCAAACTCTCTACTTTAATAATCTGCCTAATAGCAAGGAAGTGCACTAACCTTAATAGTAGGCCAACTATAACCAATATGTCCTCATGGTCTCTAACTTTCCATGTAATTTCTATCACAAATTCCAAGGCTATGAAATTCAATGTCCACTCTAGGATCTCAATACGATAGAGAAAAGATATCTAAACATGGTGATCATCCTTTACCTGATAACTAGTGAGGGACTGTGAGATTATCTAGGCCACTCTTTGTCTCATGTTGGCCCACCAAAACTACCGATGAAGTTCTCTATATATCTTCCCATCACCGGGATATACAAACCAAGAATAATTTTTGAAATCCCTCATCAACTCATCCCACATCATGATGGGGATCGTCTTCCATCCCTATAAAAGGATGAAATGGTTCCCTTATTCATAAAATACATTGGTTTAATATCACGAGGATATATGGTCACATAAGACCTCATAGTCGATGTCTCCCAACTGGGACTCTCTAACACACTGAATCAAGTGAGAATTCAACACCATGGACTAAAGAAAAGCTAAAACATCTTTCTCCGAAAGGGCTAGCTACAAAGAAAACCAACTTCTTAGAAACCACCTACACCAAAAGAGCATGAGATTTCCTCCTTATATAATCTTATACCACATTTTTCTTCCCAAGAGTATAGACTATCTCAATGTCATAGTCCTACATGAATTACAACATTCCCATTTGTCTGGTGTTCAAGTCTCTATTCATGAAGGCATACATGAGACTTCAATTGTATGAGTAATCCATACTGTAATTTTCCATAATATAATGCCTCTACATATTTAGGGTGAAGACTATCTTTAGAATATCTAGGTTGTGATTCAAATAGTTCTAATCATGGGGTCTCAATGTCCTCAACCCATATGCAGTAATGGATTTTCTATACATCAACATGTAATCAGGCATAGTTCCCAAGGTGTCTCAATACTCTACGTACATAACCTCGTCCTCTGGTAATCTCTAAATATGGGAACTCATAATCCTTGGTGTCAAATAATTGAGGACTCTCTGGCAGTGCTCAGTCTAGGTAAACAACTTCCCTTATCAATACCCATCCCAATAAGGCCCATGTATCAACTCCTAAAGCCTTCCAGTAGTTTTCATAGGGATATCGACTATCATCGAGTAGGCATATCACTCACGAGGTATGCCTTTTCCTAAGGTATATATTAAAAAACACACATCTCATGGTCTATACAATGTTGAAATATAAAACAAATGAATTAAAACATGAATTAATACATCTAATCCCACAACCAATGCATGATAACAAGAAATAAAATGTTAATAGGGCCAATTATAAGCCCACAAAAAAGTGTCTGAAAAAATCTCCAACCTAAAACTAAATATGGATCCTACTGTAAAAATACCATAGAAACACACCTCAATCTATCTAGTCTCAGTATTCCCTACCGGGTCCTGGTCCCTCTAGACTCTATCAAAAGGTCAATCATCTACAAAATACACGATACATGCGACAAAGACTATACATGGGAGAGTATAACAATAACAAGTCAAACAACACAAAAAACAAAAATAATACAAAAAATAATAGCATTAATCTATACAGATGTATATGTCTACAATACATATAACAATGATACAAAAATATAATCAATAATGAAACATAGTCTCAAAGTTAATTCAAAACCATAATTCCAGTCTAGGATTCATGCTCAGAGGATCCACATTACAATCATCTAAGTTAACATACTCGATGAGTCAGATAGCATAGATGATGTCCATCTGAGGGGTAGTTCTTATCATGTCTCCCCATTAGAAGTATATTTAGGAAGTATGAAGAGATAAAATAAACAGATGAGGATAACACCTAGGGATATGGATTATACCAACAACTCAATCTGGAAAACCATGCTAAGTATAGGAATAGTGCCCACATAGTACAGATCATGAAGATACCAAGAACCCCACATTGGGAAATAATATGATAGAGGATCTCACTCTAGGATAGATGAAGGTATTCCAACAAAAATATCTGAGAATTCGTAATGAAGGATTCACCATCCTATGTGTAGGATGATATTCCATGAAAATAATCATGTAATGGATATAGGGAACACATTCAAATGACAAAAAGTCTAAGATACATAGGAAGAGGGATCCAAGACAACATTAAAGGAGTACACGATGTGTCCCTTTGACACTAGGTTATTTTCGTGTAAAAGGCCTTTGTATATGTCCATTTTATATTACACGGTGTTCCCAAGCCAGGGTACATATTCTTGTGCACATGTTCACAAATATTACCATGTACATATAGTATGGTATTTTTCATATGGGAGTACATAGTGTGTTTGAGGTTGTATACTTCGTCTTGATTTCATATACCCTCTATGGTACACATCGATCTTTTAGAAGGGGAATCACAGACAATGTGATAGGGATCTCATGTTGTGTTGTCCAGAACATCAAATAGAAACCCTAGATACTGCATCAAGGGTCCCACACATCATATAATCCCAAACTACAATCCATATAGACAATGTTTTTAGAATCCTTCCTTTCATTCTATCAAATATTCAACAACTTATCCAGTTTCAAGTATAGCTATGAATTTCACCAAAGATGATGAATCTTGTCTAAATAACCCATTCTTCCACCATTATCAAGATTTTGGTCATCTTATTTGTACAAGAATTGGTGTTTGTTCATTAATGTTGGCACCGTACACACCATTATAAATTATAGGTCTCTAATATAAACCATTACATTCACATATACCATTTTTACGTGATCCATTCATCATATAGAGTCCATATATGCGATATAAATGTTTTGATCCACGAAATGTGTGTGAAACAATTGATTCCATGGTATTGGTTTGAAAAACTGGGAAAACAAACCCATGATGATGAACACAATATTGAAGGGGAAAAGAAAAATCAAAACCATGAGGAATTAACCAACAAAAAATTATTTTTGTCCTTTATCAATTTCTATTTGAATTATCAACACTGTGATAAAAAATAAACATGATGCAATTTACTCTAAAATACCCACACAAATAACCCATCTAGAAAAATGACTAATCAATGAATCCATCCATTATTCAATTTGTTCATGTTCATAATTGAAATTTTTTATAGGATATAAATACGATTAAAAAAATCCTCTACCTCTATTTGGATTGATCTCGGACGAAGAATGATGTTGCATCGTTGTCGTTGGAAAGATCCTTTGATTATGTTGTGAACTGATCATCTGTTTTCCCATTAAATCTCCTCCACCAATCCCCTTAACAATTCTATAAAGGATCTAGAGATATTCATCTGACCCTAATAATTTGGAAAAACCATTTATTTTTAGAAGATATAATGTTGATGTGTCAAATAATGAAATAAGGAAATTTATTTAACTATTTTATCAATTTTATTCCCACAATATTTTTTTTCATAAATAAGCCGCGCCAATAATTTTTATCTCATTCATGCGGTGAAATCCATTTTATAAACTCAACAGTTCCCATAGATTTTTTTTGTATATGACCTTGTTTAATATTTTTTCCAAATTTTTAGTAAAAATGATTATGCATGATATTTAATAGATTTAATATAATTAAAACAGTTATTTTGGGCACACCTGGCCTCATAATTACACACTAACATAGTACATGGTCTTGAAAATAATCTATATAATATCAAAAAAATAATACATGGAAATTCTTGATTCATTACATTATCTCCACCTTAGGTGTCTATACCCTAAAATACCAAAACAATGTCTAAACAATAAGATTTGGGTAATGGGAACACATTTGATCCCCTCGCCCCCATGTTCTATCCTAAAGATTACCATACTACAATTAGACACGAAATAAAGAAATCTCTATTCCATGAATGGTACTCTCATGCTGATCCACAGTCTCTACTGGGTACTCAAAAAATGTAGAACAATCATTGATGTCTAGACCGCCCCATTCGATAATGTGTGAGGTGTCATGAACATACCTCATCAGATGGGACAAGTAGAAGATGTCATGTACCTAGTATAACTATATTGTTAAATCAAATAAGTATGCCACCCCGAAAAATCTATATAGTATCTAGAATGTGATAATGAATATCAGAGATATCTTTCCCCTGACCAAATATCGGTAATCCATATCAAGGTGAAACCGATAAGAAAACATGGTATCCCTCCTCAAACTCCAAAGGGACCTATCATCAGTCATCATAAGACATATGATAGATCATTATAGTCCTCAACCGCTGATAGATGTTCTCCACCTTCTCTATAGTGGCTCTCACCAAGTATGGGACCACAAATGCTGACTCTTGTTGGTCAGTCCTAAAAGTGGTGACCTTTAGGGTCTCACATAAGAGTCCTTGATTGGTTCCATACTAATGCTGGAATGGTCGTTATTTATGTACACAAATACCAAAAATGGTAGGTGATCCTCACAATTATGACCAAAGTCCAACATTAAAGATGACATAATGTCCTCCAAAAACATGAATGGTCTGCTCAGTTTAGCCATCTGTATAGCGGTAGAAAGTTGTGTTGAAGTGAAACTGAGTCCCAAAATCCACCAAAAATCTCTCCCACTATTGAGATTTAAATTGATCATAATAGTCAGAAATGACCAGCAAGGGACTCAATGGACTATGACAGTCTCCTTCTTATAGAGGCATCCCAAACTATCTTCTAGACTCTTCTCTAAAATATCTAGGAATTGGGCCTAATTGGTGAGTCAATCTAGGATCACCCTGATGGAATAATTTCTTCTAGACATATGTGGTAATCCAATCATGAAGTCCATGAATATCTTATCCCACTTCCACTCTACCACCTCAAGGGGTTGAGATAAACCCACATGAACTTCGTGCTCAACCATTACTTATTGAGAAGTAAGTCATTGGGAGAAAAAGTATGAAACTCCTCTATTCATCCATGGAAACCAAAAATAGTTTCAAAGGTACTGGAATGACTTATAAACACTAGGATATATCAATAAAAAAAAATATAAGGAAATCTATTGAACCATACTCCCACAACGTCACTATTACCATCATGAATCCTCTGAAAAAGAACGGTAGGTTCCCCACCTTCAATAAATTCATTAGAATCATGTCCAATGGATATTTGAGTATATAGGGTCTCCCAGTTAGCATCTTCAAGCATTTCCACCCTGATATAGTATAGAAATAGTGGAGAAACAACCATGGACTATAGATAAACTGATCCATCTTCATCCAAAAAGGATAACTATAATGAGGCTAATTAATCTAATACCTCATTACGAAACAGTCCATAAGATATATTGCTAAAAGAATCTTCTACTATGTTCCAAATCCCATGATTATATAAAATATTGAGTTCATAATCTAGGAGGAACTATATCTTTTTCCTCAATTTTGTATTAAGATCATTCTAAGGGAAGATATACTTGAGACTCTTGTTATTAGAATATACAACAAATTTCTCATCCATTAGGTAGTGTCTCCACATATTTAGGGTGAAGAATACTATTGTTAATTTAAGATTATGGGTCCCATAGTTCTTCTTATGCGGTATTAAATAATGCGAACCACAGTCAATCACAACCTCACTCTGCATCAAAACACAACCATGCCCGGCTCCTGATGCATCTTAGAACACTGCAAACTCAAAACCCTCCTCTGGAAATATAGAGATGATAGTTCTTTTAAATCTATAACTCAAATACTAAAAATATTAATTGTACCTTTCTATACCTAAGAATATCTACCCCTTCTAGTTTAAATAGGTCATGGTAGATTTTATTCTAGAGAAATAATGTATAATCTCCATTAGTATTTTATAAACCCATGGAAGCACTACAAAATAGGCACACTCTTAGTTGGATCCCAGGCTAACACTTCCTCAACCTTTTCTAGGTCCACTACAATGCCATATGTTGAGATATTATTCCACAAATAGTGGACCTCCAAAATACATAATTGACACATTTAGAGCTTCCTGTAATGCTAGTGATCCTAGAGTGCATCGAGAACCATCCTCAAATGTATCACATGCTCCTCCTTATATACTGAGTAAACATTGATTCCATCAATGAATACTACCCTGAATCAATGTAATATATGATGAAAGATAACTTTATTGATTTCTATGAAAACTAATTGGTATTTCATCATGCTAATGGAGATCACTGAATGATCTTAGTGACTCTAAAGACATTTTAATGTCATCATTGGTACATCCTCATCACGTACTCGTAACAGGTGATATCCTGATCTGAGGTCAACCTTTAAGAACAATCATGCCCCTATAAAATGATCAAAGATTTAATCGATTTGAAATAATAAATTATTTTTTGACAAGGTCACCTAGGTTAATCTCTAGATGTCCACACATAACCTCATACTCATATCTACCTTATTAGTGAAAAAAACTAGGGCTACTGAAGGAGAAACACTAGGTCAAAAAAATCCATTCCTCTACAAGTCCTCTAGCTACTCTCTCATCTTGTGAAGAAATAAATATGTTATCATATATGATTGTGTATGAACCAGTGCCATATTGAGTTATGGATCAATGTTGAAGTATTTATCTTGGTAGGGTGGTAATCCTTGAATGTCCTCCAGAATGGAATCCTCATATTCCTCCACCACTATAAAAAACTGAAAACTCATAACAACCACTGCACCAATGATCATGTTATCCAACTGAGGAGTAATTAGACGAACCATCATATTAATGATTCCATATTATGATTCATATGATATCTGTTCACCCATAAATGAACACCTAGTCCAATCGTTGCAGAAACACCACATCATCCACCTACAAATGTTGGTCTATGCATGAACCATAGATATCCAGTCCATTAATAAAATGAAATCATAAGGCCTCATATATTATACAATGAGATCCTAATATAAATACACACCTTGAAAATTATTTTCATATAGTTAGCACAATTGTGTGATCACTAAGTCATCTCCAGCATGAGTCTCAAATCATAAGGCCAAGCCAAGGGGACAATAAGAATCACTATTTCTTGAACCTGGTATGTGGAAATAAATTAATTACTAGAACATATTTCTTCCAGTACATTAGATAAGGTATAAAAGAAACATATCATATATCATATAATTATCGTAACCTCTATGTCACAAGCATTGACTGCCTACAGATTCACCCACCCATGTTCCCCAACTCTCCGAGCCTCGTACAGTCAACATGGGTAGGGGTGGAAACACGTCAAAGAGTTTACCACCTATAGTAGATCTCCCACCTCCTTGACCACATTTCTACCCTGTGGACCTATTTGGTCACAACACTACCTTATCCTCTGTGATACATCCATGATCTCCCTCTTAAAGATATGACTATTAGAAAAATGTTGCACAAGAGGTCTCCTTTCATCACAAGAGTAGCACTGCCACTCCATAGAATAACTAGACACATACAATAGTACTTAAACCACAGATCCTTTATCATGGGACCTCTTAAAAATCCTATCATATACAGGTCCCTAAGACTGATGTAATCCCTTTAATATATAATTCACTACACCTGTATGCCCACTACCAATATCACCATCTTCATCCACTCAGCCAAGAAACTTTCAACCACCAGTGATCTTTCTATGACCACAACGTAGGTAGGAAAGAACATTGGTATAATTCTAGATCATAATTATCTAAAAATTCATTGCTCGATGGTCTTATCCCAGAAGAACTGATAATGAACCATTTCTATCAAGTACCAAGAGATGTTTTTGAACCTCAATGAAATCAAAAGTACGATCCGGAATCCACCATAAAGATATATAAGTTCATGGATATATACAACCCTCATCATGAATAGGGAGAAATCCCCTCTAAAGAATTTCTCAAACTATTTCCATGATAGAGACTCCTTTTCATAAGGCTGATTTTCTAACCCCAAATATTTTCTTGATAATCCATGGATGTGGCTCGCCGCTAGAACCACCATATGAATTTCTGGTGTCCTTAATATACTAGAAACCCATGTCACTGACCCAAAATAAGCTTTGAATACCTATGGTCGAGCTAACCATGGAACATGAGGGGTCTCTCTCATTTAAAATCATGATGTATGCTCAAATTTCAGGTCTCTTACATTGGTATTGTGGGTACTATCTTCTTCTATATAGGTGGTTTTATAACTAGTTTACCACATGGAGGTAAAACCTATATAACTAGTCGATCTATTGATTCATCATAACTAATGAGATCATAATTGTGATCCTAATTCTAAATCCTAGCTAAAATAATTCACAATGACATCCTAAAAATAAAAATGATGTACCATAGTCAATGTTTATATCTAGAGGTCTAACCCAAGAAGGACTTAAAAATCACAAACAATTCTTATATGATTCATGTACCATTATTTCCCGTGTAGAAATTTTTTTCTTGTAATGCAACTAAAAGTAGTTGATCAAAGTCCTGGTGTATGGATACTTCATCTAATATTCCAATACTAGAGTCCCTAACTAGATATCTGAACACAAAACACGTAAAACTATTGGCTCATACCATTCTCACAGACTATGGACCTAAGGTTGAATAGACTGATTTGAATAAAAATTTCATTACCCATCTCAGTGGTTCTTATTCCATGACTTCCCAAGCCTCCCCAAATAGGACAGGGGAAGAATAATAGAGCCACATAGGTATATCACTCACATGGGAGGGATAGGCCTAAGGTTCCTGTACACATGCATACATCTCCAAGCCCATACAATTATATAATGTAAAACAACTAAAAGATTCATTTTATTCATACATATAATCCACCAACCGTAGTTCAAAAATATAATTAGAATTTAAATTGTTCGAACTACAATCCCTCCACTAAGAGTTTTAAAACATGTCTAACATGGAATAAAATATTGTGACTGTTTTCATGATGCAATAGAAATACAAATTGGGTTGCCTAGTTTCACTATACACTGCAAGTTCCTAATCCCTATAGGACTCTATCAAAAGTTCGATCATCTAAAAATCAAACAACACATGTGTAAAATCCTATCAAGGTGTGAGAATAATAATTCCCATTAACAAACCCCCAAAAACAAATTCTATAACAAAATAATAACATTCATCTCTATATAGGTAGTTGTCTAAAATAATTATAACAATTATATCCAAATAGACTAAATAAAGACACACAATATCAATGTAAATTCAAAACAATAATTAAATCATATGATTCCTAATAAAAGGATACAAATATCACTTATAAGGACACTTTATTTTAATCCATTAACATTACATAATATTTACAGAATACGTAAAACATTATACAAATAGAAACCCAAATACTATATTAGTCTTATGCCTTTGGAAACCTAGAAACATAAACACTAGTACATAAGTGAGCTAAATTATATCCCACTAGGTTTTTGTTTGCTAAAACCCTTCCTAGACACATCAAACATAATACATATGTTCATAACCAAGGGGAAGGTAAGCATAAAAAGGGTGATCTCCAATGTAGAGTGAAGTTAAACAAGAGTGATATGTAAGAATAATCCTAAGCATAGGGGTATGATAACGTAATCATGGAAATAAAAGATCATACTATTCATATTAAAAAACAAAAGAAATTATGGAATAAATATTAATAGTTCATAAGACATAAATCATATGAAAATTAGGAACCTAAGACATGAAAGAATAACATAGTGATAAAACATGGAATTGGGTAAAAAATATAAGAATATAATATGATTTCCATATCAGAAAAGTGATCTCTTCAAAGAAAATATTAGTAGCATGGGTTCACTCCCCATACCGTCATTACATTCATGGTTCACTCCAATGGCCATATTAGTATCACGATTTCCCTCCTTATACCATCTTGTTAGTCATGTTTCACTCCCATGGCCAACTTAGTACGCATGGTTCACTCGGAAGGACATATTATTCTATCTTATGAGATATATATCTTTACCTAAATCATTATAGGGAGATATAGGTCCCACCCAGATCATAATTAAATCATACATAAAAGTTCCATAAATAATTAGAAAGAATATCATAACCCATGATTTGAAATGGGCATCATAAAAATTTAATCATATTATATCCTCTGGAAAATGATACAAGTTTCATAATCATTTAATAAGAAGCATAAACCATGAAAATAAGTGGGTTCCAAAATAATCTAACTCGTGAAAGAGAAATGTATTCCATGAAAATAATTCCACAAAAACATAATCAAATTATAGAAATAATATGAATGGTAATATTGAAATATTTCTCTCGAAATGAGTAATTAAATACAATGGATGATATATTAGATGCGAAATAACTTTTAGATATACATTAAAAACAATTCTTTAAGAAAATTTTTCTTTCTATATTGAAAACACATTTTAAAACATAATACATTTTTAAAACATTTTTATTTAAAAATATAATTGAAAACATAAAAAGAAAGATATAAAAACAATAAAAAATATTTTATTTTTGTAAATGATCTTCCTGGAACATTTGAAAACATTTTTTAAAACATGGTTTCTAAAATTAAAATGATTTCTGACCGAAGAGGGAAATATGGTCATATTTTTTATAAAAACAATTTCTTATTAATTTTATATACCAAATAGGGGAAAATGGTACTAATAAATGTATATATCTTGAATAAATAGAGTATAAGGATACTCATTAGTATTCTTTAGAGATTAATCATAATATATCATTAATAAAAGCATAATCATAAATAATGTCAATAAATGGATATATTTCTTCAATAAACTCTTACAACTTAGTATCTTTTATCATACATTACTTGTAATTAAATTATTTTACATGAAGCTGAAAATATCATGAATATAAGGAGATTAATGATATAAACTTTTAAATAAATTTATGTAAACCTCAAAAATTAATGTAGGTGTATAACAAAATATTTTTCTCAAAGAATGAAAATTGAGACAAAAATGTCTTACTAAATTTGTAACTTTTTAAACATTAACCCCATGAATGAAAGATAATATAATGGATATGAAAATAACAATAAATTTTATAATAATAATCATATCATACATTAATTTGTATTATATATAGCACAAAAAAGACAAGATTGATGTCTAAGGCATGTATCTCACGGAAAGAAAATGTGAGAGGAAATTTCCCATACCTAATGTATTGACTATCTTCATACTCATAACAAATCCATTTATAATAAATTTATTTTATTATACATATTTTATAGATTTATATTCTTATATCTAATACAATATATTTTTTTATTATGATTGTATATTTCCATATTATTATCAATTCTATATTATGTTTTCACTTCGTATAATATTCTCTTTGTTATGTGCATGTGTCTCTATTTATTACATGTTTGGTACTTAAAAATATATCATGATTTAAATAATTTAAAACCATGATATAAATATCATGTATAGTAATTATATATGTATTATAATAATATATGCGATATATAAGTATGAAATTGAATAAATCATTCCTAAAGAAGGTTAGTCGTACGTATACAAGAACAATGATTCTCTTTTATTGTCATATTGAAAGAAAGAGAGAAAATTACATATAAATATATATATGTATATATATCATTATTAATGTTTTATTATTATATCATAGATATCATATAAGCTCACTAAACACATCCTTAATACATTCTATGTAATGTTTGAATGAATCTCATTGCTTTGATGGGGCAGTATTACACACTGCCACAAAAGAAATTATTATATTTTAACAACATAGTATGTATAAATAAATAATTTATAAAATTATTAAATAAGATTCATGAAAAAGGAAATATAATATAGAACATATATAAATAGGGTGTCCTTTAAAATTTACACCATGAGAGGAGGTGAATGAAAACGGAACAATCATCATTTCATGAGGCGGTAGTTTTATGTACACGTAAACAATATGTTTTTTATGCATTAGATGGAAGTATGTATATGTGTTGGACAAACCCTTTTCATAAAAATACTTGATTATATTGATTATACTGGTGTTTTTTTAATAATATAATAAGGAGATTTGAGGGGGTGGATAAAGAAAATAATATAATGGTGCTTCCGGGAGGGTGTTACATCTTAATCGTGTAAATAATTTCGATTTGCACCAAATAGACTCTTGGAAGGATTTATGCCCAATGTGATGCTTAAATTTGGAAGGTAGGGATGTTATAAAGTGTATTGTACATATCCTAGCCTATCATATGTAGGTTTGACATGTATGAGGAATGGGGGAGTTTTGGTGGCCTTTTATAGAAGAGGAAAAGGTATCACTTGGTATTTTTTAAAACATGTTAGGTGTACCCATGTTTTTACCAAAAAAAACACTTACAAAATCAAAAGAACTCAATAATGGATTTTTCATGGCCTAATAATTCCCATCCAAAAGTTTTTCGACTATTATCTAGGCCATTTAGGGCCTAACATTTATTTTTTTAGTTTTTTGTTAACATAATTTGTCTCTAAATCATTGTAATTAAATTTAATTACATTATCTAAAATTTTTGGTATAAAATTTGTTGAAATAATTTGAAATGATAATTTATTCTAATTTAAATTACATATTCTATTTTTCCATATTTCAAACAAATAATTGTAATAAATTCATTTAAATTTAATCCTACTAACATGATGACATTACGGGTTTCTAAAGTAAACAATAATATAATGTTTTCTTTATTTTTATATCCATTTTCATTATGAAATTGGTTACAAAGTCCAAAATTTTATTAATTGAAAAAAATATTATCTATAACTACTTCTAATTCAATTAAAACTAAAATATATCCATACAAATAAATTAGATGAAAAATTAGTTTTGAATTTAAATTCGGTATTTTTCACTATTTATCCAAAAATGACGTTTCACAAAAAAATCACAAAAATTAATCTTAAGATAAAATTCACATTATAAATTAAAAAAATGATGTTTATCTTATCAAATTATACTTATAAGTGTGGAATAAATTAATTTTTTATAGTATTACATAAAAAATATTTATTCGAGAATATTTTATTTTTTAAACATATAAGGAATTTACCGAAAAATATATCGTCCATTATAAAAAATTCATAATGATTTTTAGGAATATTAATATTAGTAAGTTTAATTTATAGGTTACAATTAATTCAATTAACTAATAATAACATAATAATATTTGTTTCATAGAAACCCATTATTGCCTGTATCGTACGCCAAGTCAGTATTGCATGTAACGTACATTAAATCTGTGTGGAATGTAACATAAACCATGAATGTTCCATGTGGAAGGAATGTTTGAGTTATATAAATTCAATATATCAATTAATTTAAATTCATTTGATAAAAATGGTCCATAAAAACTCAAGAAGTTACAACACTCATCTAGGAGAATATATTCCATGAGTCACATAGCACCAATGAAATCAATCCATTAGATAGTTATCATTGGAATTTACCAATATAAGTATAAATTTAAAGTATAAAGAGATAAAATACATAGACAATGATCACACCCATTCCCAATGGGTATATCAATAACAAAATATTTAATAAAGTGTTATGTAGAGGATCGAAGCCCAAGTAGTGTTGGTCAAGAAAATACCAAGAACTCCACATAGGAATGTAGATGATAGAGGATCTCACTTCGGGTCTCATAGGGGAAATACCACAAGTCATTTAAAGAATTGTGGTTTAAGGGATCACAATCCTAATTGTTGGATGAAATTCCATACAAACCCACAGTGAATGGATATAGGTAATGCACTCGAATGAAAATTATCCAAGATATAGAGTAAAAGGGCTCCATGCCAACAATGATGTAGTATACAGATTGTACCTAGAGTACGCAGAATGTCACTTAGAATTTGGTTCTACCCCTTAAAATGGATCATGTCCATGTCCATGTAATAGTCCACTACATTTCCATACCCTTGTACATTTTTTTGAGTACAGGTAGATGACCTTTCCCGTGTATATCTAGTCTGTCCATGACTATGTGGGAATACATGCCATGCATGATCTAGTGTACACTATCCCATATCCTTGTAACAATTGAAGAACATGCTGAGCCTCCTGGATTGAAAACAGTCACCCTGTAAATGGGTCAGATGCCGTGTGATCCTTAACATCACACATAAACCCAAGCTGCCACAATAAGGGTCCCACATGCCATGTGATACCAATTTACAAGTTGTGTAGATTGGGATTTCTGGAATCTATCTGTTCTTACTCCATCAGAGTCATTACCTCCGGTGAAAAACATGGTCATTAATCATGCTGGTCATGGAGGATATTTTCCAGCTGAATCTTACCACCATTTTTCATCTAAATCAGGTCGTCAAATTCATACGATAATCAAAGTTTGTTCTTTCTCATCTGCACTGCATGCACCACTCAATCTAGAAGGTTCCCAATATGGTTTAATCTATTCACCACTATAACCCTTTCACGACCTGAGAATCATATTGAGTCTATATCAGTGATATAAAATCATTGTGCAATTGAACATGTGCATAATGATTGATTACCTGGTATTGGGTTGAACTACCGGGAAAACAAAACCCCAGTGTTGAATGCAGAATCAGAGGAGAAAAGAACAATCACGTCCACAAGGAAAGAACCCCGACCAATTTTTCATGTTCGACTCGATCCATATCCATTTTATTGATGAAAAAATATATAAAAAACAAACACTAATTTATCTCCAAAAAAATATCCCTACAGATAACCCATCCCGTAAAATAATCGATCCATGAATCAATCCGCTGGTCGATTAATTCATGTTCATCATAGTAATAGATAAGGGGGAATTTATCTAATAGAAAATTTAATACCTTGATTTGGATCGATCATTTCTGAAAAAAATGTTGCTTCATTGTTGTTGGCAAGATCCTTTGATTCGGTGGTGCTTTGACCATTGATATATGATCCTTTTGTCATTCTCCCAAGAAATCTACTTCAGCAGTTTCTCTAATGGTTATCTAATGGCTAAATGGTTATGTGGATAACACTATGTATTGTTCCTATGTATATATTTATTGAATATATTATATTGTCTTATTAAAAAAATGAAATAATGTAATTTATCTAATTATTTTATCCATTTTAATGTCCCTGATGTTTAGTTCAAAAACACCCACGCCAAAAAATGTTATGTCACATCTTGGGTAAAAACTATGTTTTGAACTGAAAAGAAACCTCATATTTCAATACCATTCCCGTATTTAATATTTATTACACTTTTTCTGAAAAATGGTGCACTTTTTCTATTTAATATATTTAATATATTTAAAACATTTATTCCAGGGACACCAGGCCTCAGAATCACATGATGTCTCAACTATAGGTCTAAAAAAATTTCCTACAACATCAAAAAAATAATACATAGAAATTCTAGGTAATTAAATACAGTTCCATATTAGGGTGGTCAGATGGGCTTTAATATTAGTGACATCTTCCACAAGCCTCTTGTAGGTTCCCACTAAGAGAAGAATATTTTTCACCTTTAACATGCTCTTAGGTGGCTCTGAAGATAGCTCTGCATTGAAATGTACTAGGTACATGACTAAAACATTTATAGAAATTAAATTCTAAAAAAATGATCCTCAAGAATCCAATATAGGTATTTTTAGAAATTACCATAATGATGGATCTCCCAAAGAAAATCTAGGACCATCCTCAAGTTATCTACATTTTCCACTTTTGAGGAAAATTATATGAGTATGACATCAAGGAAATAAATGAAAATCTATTAAATATAAATTTGAAATATAAAATCCATAAAATCCATGAACATGTCCGGTGAATTCATCACACCAGAGGGAATTATGAAGAACTCATAATGTCTTTAGCGACATTGGAATGATTGCTTTGGAATATCATCCTCAGGAACTCTCAACTGGTAGTATGTGGAATATAGATTGATCATATAGAACCACTTAGATCCATGAAACTAGACCAATTGGTCATAAATTCCCATTAAGTGGTACTTTTTCTTTATTATGTCCTGGTTTAGGTGATGATAACCCATTAAAAGACATAATATATCATCGTCTTTTTTCACAAAAAGCATTAGAGATTCTTAGGGGGAAGCACTAGGCCTAATAAAACCCTTCTCTTTAATGTTCCTTAACATCAACCATATTTATTTGATCTCAATAGGGTCCATCTGATATTCCATAGAAGATATCAGAGTGGTGTTGTGATATAGAATGACACAATACTCCATCTCCACCTTAGAGGTAGTCCTAGAACATTCTTGGGGAAGACGTCCATAAAATCATCTATGACTGAAGTAATATTAATTCATGAAGGAAATTATTAACAAAGGTATACACTCACCAAATTATAGGAAATGGTATGTAGTCTCTTTCTTACAAAACCCACTTGCCCTTCCATGAGTTATTTCACTCCCAAAAAGGAGAATCGAATCCCATCAGTATAATGGAATCTGGATAATCTATGGTGATAATCAATCTATTTAGGAATGTGGAAAACCAATACATATGCATTATGAAATAAAATGGTTCAATAACAACAACCAAATGGTCTCACAAGAACCTCTATCCTCAATGAAATATCTCACATAGCTGACTAATAAAAGATACAAATGCAGCATTCCCCGTAGGAAACTCAAGACCAAGATGATGAGCTAGTGCCTAAATTTGGAACTCTAACTCATGAACCAAAAGTAAAGAGATGAAGAGATGACTCAAACCAGTGTCTAATAATAGTAAATCAAAAGTATAATAAACATAGATTGTACATATAATCAAGGAATTTACTATTATTTCAAAAGTATCCATTACATGCATCTGTCCGTGACCCCAACCAGTAAATCCGTATGCCTAATGTGGGATTCATGGGGTGGTGGTGGAAGGATCACGTTACTTCTTACACCACCCAATACTCCTACGATTAGATATTCACATACTTCTCTACCTGTTCCATCTCCCAAGGGGTCTCCCTTGCTTCTTCTGAGCTATCTGTGATATCAGTTCTACCTCTGACAAGGCAGTATTTTAGCTATTTCATAATGCTCTATAGAATGTATCATGCTATATCCCTGAACCATGTGACCTTCACTATCAAAATCATAGAACATTCTATCTATGGTATGCATTGGTCCTCTTTGTTTTCCTTGACCATGTACCCCATCATGATACTAGGAATATCTATTGTGCTGAGATACTTCAGACTATCACCTTCTAGCTGTTGTAGACGACTCAGCCCTATGACACCCAATGCCGGCTCGAACCACATGGATTCCCTATGACTGAAATATATCCATCACTATTTAAATATTTAACACTACATAATATGAGGTAATGCACAATGGATCTATGCTGGATGAAATATCTATGTTCAGTCCCTTCTCAATGTTTTGTTCATGAAAGTAGCCATCATGGATCATGTAAAGGGAGTACCGTGTAATATTAGTGAACATCTCAATGTAATCATCTTCTATTATCCCACATGTCTAGTGGTCTGAAATCACATGAGGGAAAACTAGGTGTGAACCGAATGTGTAGTGAACAAATGGAACAATATCTGGAAGTTTGTGTATAAGAGTGTCAACTCATATTGCATTTGGGTAAGAAGATTCTACTGATGCCAATCTACTCTAGGGAAAAGTCAAGATTATAACACAAACACCTGATCCTTCAACATATAGATTAGTTTATTACTGAAGACCACTAAATAATTCCAATCCTCCAGTAACCGAGGATCTGGACCTTCGTGAAACCACAATAGCCTCTAGTGCTAAAACTTTCAGAGTGAGAAAAGCATGCATGCATATTTTGAATTTTATTCTTCTATGATAATAAATCTAAAAATGTGGAAGTGTTTCTACATATCCACATGGAGGAATATTATTTCATGATATACCCTAAATTGAGGCCTCATCACTCATTAAATATTCATCATGATCCACAACTGGTAACCAATCTGGCTGTCATTGTAGAGGCATCCAAAACATTTAATTAAGTCATTCCACTGTCAGATGATCATATATATATATATATATATATGTATAATGAGGATATGACTCAAGAAGGAATGTTAAGGACTCAATAATATATAATTCATGTACCCATGATCCCTGTAACCAATGTCTATGTTTTCCGAGTCAACAAGCAGGTATTCATGGTCACAGTGAATGGATGTGTTAGATGCCACACCAAATCTAGATCCCCTGGCCTGAAATCCACACTTGAGACACTTTTACACTATTTCCCTAAATCGACAAAAAATTCTCAGAAGGGGAATACACCAAATTCCATCCCAAATAATGAACTTATTTGATACCAATCTGTCATGATAGACTGAATGGCGCTCAAGTCGTAACAACCACATAAATGCCTCTACAGATAAAGGGTTGAGAAAAACATTGAATGGAATAACTAATATGTTATTCCTTTTCCTAATATACCTGTAAAAAATCCCTCGACCATATAAATGCATAATTGCAGAGGAATAAGTTTAAAAAGAATCAATATATAAATAATAACCATGCATGAGATAAACCTATTGGTTGTACAAGAGTAAATCATTGTAAATAGAAAAGTTAAAGGGAAAAAATACACGGCCAACTAGAAATATATCATAACCTAAATAAACTAGAAAATTAAAATTATTAGATATCCTAGCCTCTGATCTCAATATTTCAACCACCATACATGGTATAAATGTACAAGGGATCTATAAGCTCTTTTTTAATCATTGAGGACTTGTTTGTCGTCTGCGTAAGACACGACTCATGCGAAAAAGTCCCATACATGGGTGAGTATATACATATCCATTATGACATCCCAATAGATAAAGGCGGTGTAGTAATAGACACAATACGAATAGGAAACCGATAGTAGGTAGTAGACAAGTCCACCAGAATGAAGAGAGTAATAATTCAACTGCATTGATACACACACACACAAACATATATATATGGTCAAACCAAAAAAACCGAAATGAGAGATAAAGTGGATCTATATCTCTCATCTCAGCCAAGTGCTAACAGTTTTAAGATTCCATCAACAATACACAATATCTCACATGAATTTAGGAAGAGTCATCCAAGTCAAGACACACTTATCCACTATTCAACAAAGTCAAGTAATAACACAATCTCTAGGTATATGACCCATGACCTGGTACAAGATGAGGGTTCCACTAAGTAGATATTTATAGGACCCATGTCCTATCCCAGTAGGATGGTTCCAGTCAATAAATATTTATAGGACCCATGCCTTTCCCAACTAGAGGGTTCCACTTAGTATTTATCTAGAGGACCTACGCCCTTTCTAATAAGGTGGTTACTAATCGATTAATATTTAGAGGACCAATTCCCAACATATCTATATTGTCCCTCTCAGATATCTAATAAAGGAACCATGATCGACTGGTAGGAGGGTTCCACTCTCATAGTCGAGGACCCGTTCCCTATCTTAATAGAATGGTGACACTGGGTGGATAGGTAGAAGACCCATTCCACATCCGAGTTAGTGGGTTCCTCTCTAATAGTTTATAGAGGAGTTATTCCTATCCATGATTGATGGATACACACAATAAACCTTCAGTGATCTTACCCAAAAACTTCTATCATTCAGTATCTCCTAAACAAGACTTTCTCTCAAAACATCTCATGTTGTATCTCAAAATACACTATAGAGACCACCATCAAGATGTATGCCTAAAACACTCATAATAGGTTATCCATGGGCCAAAATATGAGTCGAAACAAAGAATATTTTATTGTTTGATGTTTCCTAAAAATAGTAGAGGGGGTTCACTTCATGTAAGGGTCTCACATGGAATGTGGTTTCACTTATCTGGAAGGATGTGTCCCTGATGGTACAGAGCTCACTGACTATGTATCTCTATAGGGCTTGTAGGTGTACTACAAGGAATGGATTATTCACCTGGGGTCCTTCCCATGATTTCTGGACATGTCTATGTAAAATGTCTATGTCTGTGTATTCTACTACACAATGTCTCTCTCTACAAGGGGTTCCTTTCATGTCCCTAGCCATGTCCATGTATCAATGAACACTGCATGTGCCTAGAAATTACAAAGCCTATTTACTATACAAGTATATTATAGGATACCAATGATGAGTCACAGTGAATTTGGGGTTTCCAATTGACATTTGATACTTATAAACTCACCAAACCCTAGATGCGGTAGCTAGGGGACTACGTGACATGTGTTCTTTGGAACACACAACATGTTATTGAGTTTTTCAGAGATTATTGGATCCATTACAAAGATTCTAGATATATGAACATTTCATGGGATATTTCATTCAAGGAACTTTAAAACTATATATCATTCTCTCATCGGTGATTCTACCCATTAGGAGCCTGAAAATCGAACCTCTGACACTTCCTAAAAAACCCACATGCAACATTGTTACCCTAAGCATGAATCCCATCATCCCCATCTCAAGTTTTGATCATTGATCAAAAATTACATCACCCAAAACATGTTAATCCTCTAATTTTTTTATGGATCACCATTCTATTCATTTCACATGAAATAACCAAGAATTTTGTTGTCAGATCATGTTATGTCCCACCATGAAATGAATAATCAAGACTCAATGGTCCAATGATAACTAACATGAAATGTGGGGGGAGAAAGGAACAACAAAAAGATTTGAAACAAACATTGGACAAACTTTCATGGCCAACAGATACAGATTTAGACTAATTAGGATGAGAAAACCAAATAAAAATCTTAATGTCGATACACAAGAAAATGAAATGGATCAATTCAAATACAGATCAAAGAAGAAATATGATTATTCTCAATAAATTTAATCAATAGTGGTATAAACCATGGATTTATGAGTCATATTATGTTTTGTATTATTATTCATTGAACAACATGCTTTCTATGAAATTAGTGGAGTCATTAAATTCAATGCAGGTCGATATTCTAGGATCCAAGGGTTCATCATCTGCTGATTCCAATTATCCAATGTGAGGAGGAAGATACTTCTCAATGATGCCAAGGTTATGAAGCTATCCCAAGAAATCTTCCTATAACATTTTATTAATATGAAAATAAATATTAGGATAATTAATTTATTAAATTAAATAATTAATTAATTAATGTGGTGAACATACTACCAATGAATGTTTTATTCAAATACACAACGCTAACCACCATTAGGCCGTTCATAGGGTAAATGTTGAGTTTCGAACACAATAGTGGTATCAAATTTTGGATCTCATAATAAATTTAAGATTTATCCCATTTTCATTAAGAAAATGTGTTCTCATAGTAAAAAATATATTTTTTTATAAAATTAATTATAGGCACATTGGTCTTTAGAATCACATGTTGTCTTAACACCTATATCCAAAAATATATCTAGATATATTTCAAAGTAAGACAATGTAAAAAAACTGTCCCTACACTATTTCCTCCTTCAATATTTTTTTCCATGAAAAGAAAAACTAAACAAAAATAATGTGATACTGGGCCTACATCTAGGTCTCCCTCTCCCAGGAGCTCTTCTACATGCTCCCATGCTGCCACAACAGATGAACTAATGGGATAGTCTATACACATATGTTCCTCTCTTACCAATCCTCAACCTCCAATGGGTGTTCCAAAAGGGTTTCTCCTTCCGCGATGTCAAGATATCCACAGTCAATAACTTTTATTGGTTCATGCACATATCTCCTCATCTACAACATGTGGAATACTTCGTGCACCAGCTCTAAATGTTGGGGGTATGGTGAGGATGTAATCAACCTCACCAACAATCTACAAAATCTTGAATGGTCTAATGAAGCATGATGATATCTTTTCTCCCTAGTCGAATCCCTGTAATCATCATCATGAATATACTCGTAAGAAAATATAGTCTCATTGATTGAAATCAAAGGGTCTATAACATCAAGGAGTTAATGATTTCCTCATGCTCTAATATCTCCTCATCTTCTCATGGAAGACCTAGAACTTCTCCATCATTTCATACACTATCTCTAGACCTAGAAGAGATGGTTCCCCAATCCCTATCTAGCACAAGGGTGACCTATAGTGTCACCCATATAGGGTTTTGGAAGGTTCCATACAAATAATAAATTGGTAGATATTTTTGTATGAAAACTCTACCAATATAGAATGATCATCCCAACTCAATCTAAAGTATAAAAGGAATTCATTTATCATATCCTCCAACACCTTAATAGTGTTTGATGACTTCCCATCAAATTGGGTATGGAAGGATATAGTTATCCTCATATTAATCCTAAATACATCCCGCATCCCTCTATATAACCTTGAATTGAAACTAAAATAACAGTCCGATATAATAGTAGAATGAACCCCATGAATGAAAACAATCTACTATATATATATCTTCACCATAATCTCCACCAAACTCTTCTCCCTAATTGTAAAAAGTGTTCCAACATCATGAGTCGTTAAACTATCAACCAAATGGTCCCATGAACTCTAAGAACCCATTGATGTACTATCATGATGTACATGGATATTCAATCCAATTTCTGCTCTAGGATATCAAAAGGCTCTAAAAAACATATTGGTACCTAGTGCTCTGCATTCACTTAATGATAGGTTAGGCACCATGAGATAAACTCAACCATGATTCGACTTTTGTCAGACAACCAAAACATCCACTAAATATCTCTGTACATATTCCCCACACTAGGTTTCAAAAACAAAGGATTTTTGTTAAACTCCCTCATCACCTCCTCTTGTATCATTACTGGGACGAAAATCCATCCATGGAAATGATGACATGATTCCCAACATCATAAAATCCATTGAGTGAATCTCTTGAGGATATATGCTCACGAAAGACCTCACAGTCAATGTATCCTAATTGGGATTCTCTCACACACTGGAGGAGCAGAGGATTCAACACCATGGAATAATGAAAATTTCACCCCCTACTCAACCAAGTTCAACTGTTTGGAAGAAAATTGAAATAAATGAGCTAGATACTTCTTGATAAGGGAATATTCTATGATGTTTCCCTTCCTATGAGTATAAACTATCTCAATTTCATAATACTGAAGGAATTAAAACTAGATCCCATGTCTAATGTTCAGGTATCTTTGTGTGAATAAATACCTATGAATCTTATGGTATGAATAAAATATAATTTACTCTCATAGAAAATAGTGCCTTCACATTATTAGGGAATAGACTACCACTCCCAACTCTAGGCCAGGATTCACATAGTACTACTCATGGTGTCTCAATTTCCTCCACCTGTATGTTATAAATAAATGTTTTTCATCAACATATAGTGAATCCTAGTTCTTATGGAATTAAAGTACACTACATACTCCAATAACTCCTTTGGTATTCTAAAAAATAGAGCACTCATCAGCCTCATCCTTATATTCTTGAAGGATCTCTAGAACTACTCAGTTTTGGTAAACAACTACCCTTTCTACATCAGGGTATTCGAAGGGTTAAAATCATGGATATGTATACCAAAAACAACCTCTAGTACCCCTCCAATCCTAGAAAACCCCACACCTATGCGACATGATTGGGTGTATCTCTACCAACTGCTACGTCGATCTTCACTGGGTCCATGGCTAAACCATGCACAAAAATGACATGCACTAGAAAGTGATCATCTACATTGTGAATAGACACGTCAAGATATTTCCCTATAAGTAGTTATCTGGAAGAAAATCGAGGACGATCCAAATTTCCAATGCATGATCCTCCTATGAAAGATAGTATATGAGTATGTCATCAATGTAGAAAACCGCATACTAGTACATGTACGAATAAGTGATATAGTTGATCAATTTTATATGGATATTGGGAGCATTCAACACAACAGAGGGAATCAACAGGAACTCATTATGTCTTTAGTGACATCAAAATTCAATCGTCTAAATATCAGCCTCATGAACATTCAAATAATGGTAGATGGATTAGTGATCAACCCTTGAGAACAACCTAGTTCATAACAAATGGTGAAATAAGTCATTAATCCTCATAAATGGGTAATTTTGTTTGTTGAGGACTATTTTAGGTGATAATAATCCATGAATATCCACAATCTCTCATCATAATTTTTCACTAAATAACTGGTGTTGATCAGGGAATAAACATTATTCCTGATAAAACCCTTCTCTCAAAGGTCCTCTAATTGAAACATTAGCTTAATAGGGGTCATCTCATATGACTGAGAAGATATTAGAAATTCCTAAGATAAATTTTGTCAAAAAAATCCATATATCACATCAAAGGTAGTTCCGAGACAACCTAAGGGAAAACATCCGTAAAATCCTTTATGAATGAAAGAATCAATATTATTTAAGGGTTTATTGCACCATGGTTACACATTACAACTGAGGCGTGATGAGATGTAGTCTCCTGATCACAAAACACACTCACCCATCCATGAAGTTTCTATCTCCCATAAAATAGAATATTTTTTCATTAGTGCGAATTCATCTGAATTGTCTGTAGTAATAGTCAATCTGGGCTCAAAATTTGTAAATACAATCCATAACTAAGATTATGTCACATGGTTCCATCATGATGAACAAAATTTCCCTTGAGATCCTCCCTCCTCCAAGAGATATCTCTCACTACTGAAAGATTAATTATATAGAAGTAACATTCCCCAATGGAATCTCAAGAAAATGATGTAGGGTTAATGCCTCAATTGGGATCTCCATCTCGCACACCAAGAGTAAAGAGAATAAGTAATGACATAAACTTGAGTTTACTAATAACAAATCAAGAGTATAATAAAAAAATATCATACTATTTGTCATTGCATGCACTAATGGATCAAAAGCATCCATTACCAGTCGTTATCTGTGGCCCCGACGACTAGTTGCCCGAGCCTGACATGGTCTTCCTTGGGGTGGTGGTAGAACTATATCATATATTTTTCCATCACCCACTACTCCTACTATTGGAACTCCATGTGATCCTATTCAAACTATAACTCTATAGGGACTTACCCAGCCTCCTAGGAGAACCCTAATCAGGACGCTCCTTCTGCTATGACAGTGTATCGATAATTTTCTTGCGCACCTTGACACATCTTGTCGGGAAATCACACATCATGTATCCTCACTCATCCCAAGCATAACATATCACCTATTTGACCTACCCTTGTTCTACATGCTTTTCACGACCACATGCCCAAGCCTGATACTGGGAAGATCTAATGCACTATGATCTTATCAATCAGTGTAAACTGGATACTATAAATAACTCAGCAACATGACACCCACATTTAGATCCCACTGTCTGGAGTCCTTTAACATAAAATATAAATATCACCAACACCTGCGCCAACAACATTGAGTATGTGAGAATTCACACATGCACTACATTTACATGGATATCTTTACAATGTCACAGATCAATTTAATGTGGTAAAATGTATCCATACCAGATCATGTCACGGGAGTTTCACATAAGTTATGTGAATCTTGAATCATTCATAGACATATTCCAGCCTCCCTACAACATATTCATAATCTCTTTAATCCAAACCATGTGAAAATATAAGGGTTATTAATCCTAAATAAAATCTAGAAGTTGGGCCATGAGAATGTCGACTCATCATGCAATTGGTTAACCAAACTCCTATAACACACATCTGCACCATGGAAAAGGATGCCTACTAGGAAAATCACATAATCTGTAGATTTCTAGATAACCAAAAAAATGAAGACCAGTATTTAATAAAAATACACTACTTCTTGTGGATCTGGCTTATTGTGAATCCAAAACGACGACTAGCACTAGAACTCACAGAGTGCGCTAAGCCAGTGAATATCATTAGCCTGCTCTGCTAGTATGATCCACAACTCAATAGGTGAGGGTACTTATACCAATCCACTTGGATAAATAATCTCATGGGATGGTGCCTGAAAAGATGCCACATTATATATCATATTTTCATCTTGATCCGAAATAGGTAACATGGATGCTTGTCCTGATGGAGTCATCCTAAAAATTTAATCAGTACATACCATAGTTATATGAAGACATATATATTTTAAAATGGGGAGTTGAATCCAAAAACATTTTTACAGTCTAAATACTATATGATTAATGTAACATAGATCTATTTAAGAAATTTCTCAGATGCTGGGTTGACAAGAAGGTAGTCTAGGTCCTATTGAGTGGATACATAGGCCACCGCCCCAACACTGGATCCCCTAGATAGAAATCCACAGTTGAGACACATTGACACTATTTTAATTAAATCCCATCCAAATACTCAAAAGGGTAATACAAAAAACATAGTCCCAAGGAATGATCTTCTTTGATGCCAATATTTTTTGACCCAACCTAACAAGGCTCGACCAACAACTACCCGAATCTAGCCTCCATAGGTCTGGGGTTGGCAACATTCACCAGAAGAATTATATAATATGGGAGGAATTTTTATAATGCATATGTATGCACACACCTAACCATATCAATGCATAATTTTATAGGAATAAAAGTAAAAATATTCATTATCTCGAGAATAACCACGCATGAGATAAACCTATATCGTTTACAAGAGTACGAAAGATTAAAATAATAAATTATTGGTAAAAATACACACCCTACTAGAAATATTCCCCAACCTAAAAAACTGGTAATTTAAAATATTGAGATAGCCCCTCTCCTAATATCAAATTCTCTCAGCACTAAAAATTGTACGTGGCCTAAAAATGTTCCAGGTAACCCTATGTAACTATGTAATCATCACCGACCTATCTTTGATCTACATAAGAGATGAGACATGCACACATATCACTTGTATGGGTGAGTATATAAATACCCATTAGGGTGCCCCAAAAGGTAAAGGGGGATCACTAAGTGAAAAAATAGGAATATACAGTAGGAAACATATAGTAGAAAACTCATCCCAAAGTAATAGAGTAAAAATCCAACAACATTATTCAATACATACATATATATATAGTAAAACCTAATTAATTCATCTTAGATACAATGGGGATTCTCATGTCACACCCAAACCTAGGAAAATGTTTCAATAGTTCAATGAGTCCATCAATAATTACCTTGAACTTTCACATTTATCAGAATATATAACCAAGTCAAGACAACCCTCACCATTGTGGATTATAGTCGATGGGGCATAATAAATACGTAGAGGAACTATGACTGGTACAACTAGATGGTGGAACTCAGTAGATTTATATGGGACCAATTTACTTTATTGGAAGGAAGGTTCCACTCAATAAATTAGTAGAAGTCACAAGATTAGCCCAAAAGGAGGGTGCCTCTTGGATAACCGATAGAGGACCCATGCGCTACCTAGTAGAAGGGTTCCAATTTCATAGTTGAGGACCCATGACCTATCTTCACAAGATAGTTCCACTTTGTGGATATATTTACGATCTAATCAATATCCTAGTAGGATTGTGACACTCTAATAGTTAATAGAGGACCCATGCCCAGCCCAGGTTGAGGGTGCCACTATAAAAGCCTAGGGTTATCTAGCATGATCACTACCACTATTGGGAATAACATAAAGGTGATTCCTACATGAAAAATCTATTGTTGTATATCAAAGTCCTCTATGGATACCAAAATCACATTCTAAGTTAATGGAAACTCGAGATAGGATACCCATGGGCCAAAATTTGAGTTTAAAAGAATGGTATATGAGGGGATGAAGTTTCATAAAAAAGTTAGAAGGGGTAAATGACATGTTAAGTTCCCACATGGTGTGTGGTCCCACTTCTCTTGCTATCCATGTCCCATTTGGTACATGGGTCACTAAACATGTACCACTAACTAACATGTTGGTGTACTACATGGTCTGCCTCAGCCACTCGGGGTCCTCCCCATAGTCCATGGTTGTGTCTGTGTAAACTACCCTTGTTTGTGTACTACGACACATAGTGTGAATCACAAAATAGGCTTTCACTAGTGTCCCTGTCCATATTCGAGTTTCTCATCACATGGTGTTTTCTAGGTCCTAGCCTTGACCATGTACTCCTAGAGTATACACAGGGCCACTAGCACTAAGTCGCATGGCGTGTGGAAATCCCCCAAAACATGTGATAATTATAAGATCTCAAAAACCTAGCTGCCACATCTAGTGGTCTTCATGACTTGTGTCATTTTAGACACATGATGTTTTGTTGGATTTCATGTAGATTACAAAAATAATTTTTTAGATTCTATATCTACATTAATTTCATCATATATTTCCTCCATTACACCTGAAAACTATGGATCATGCTCTGACTGATGATTCCGGCCCTCTAGAAACTAGAAATCGGAGCTATAAATCATCCCACATAAACCCACATACTCCCTTGTCACCCCTCCATGAACCTCCTTTATCCTTAATCTTTTTTTTTGGATATGGGGTCAATACATCAATCACCTGAAACTCACAACTCATCTCATTTCATATTTGATTCATCGTTACATTTGATGTATGTGAACTAATCATGGAGTTAGGGGCCTCATCACACTCAGTACCTCCCACAAAAGTAAAATCACAACCTTGTGTTCCAATGATTACAGAAAAATAGTTTATTGAAAATTCTCTAGAAGAAGATGTACAATGATCATTGGACAATAATTCTTGGCCAACAAATATAGCTTTGGGGTTCCCATGGTGAGAAAATTGAATAATCATTTTAATGTCAACACATAGGCACATATAATGGATCAATTAGAATGAATATCAATGAGGAAGTATGATCATGGTCATTAAATTTATTCAGCATGATAATAAACAAACTATTTATGATTATTACCTAGTTTTGGATCATTCATTATCAAATAACGTTCTTGCCAGCGAGTATAAGGAGTCGTTGCATTAACTGTGCTTCGATCTTCTTAGATCCATAAGTTTATCATCTTGTGATTCTGATTCCCTAGTGAAAGGAGGTGGAAGAATGTTCTTCAAGAATCCCATTGTTATTTTTCTGACCATATATATCCTTCCATAATGGATTATTAATAGGAAAATTCAATATTTTTTTAATTAATCAATAAATTAATTGACCCGTTGAACTTAATGCCAATGACCATTTTATCTGAATTCCCCATACTGACCAACATTAAGTAATACATAGGATAAAAATCACATTCAAATTAAACTATGGTCTCATATTTCTTATCCAAGATTCCCTTTAAGAAATTTTACATTTTATTGAAGAAATTGTTCACCCATAATATAAAATATATTTATTATTTTAATTTATTTTATTCTAGGAACACATGACATCCGAATCAAAAGCACTATCAATGCCTCACTCAAAAAATATGTTTATAAATATTTCACAGGCATATAATGAAAAAATAGGGTCTCTACATATGTAACAACATATAATTTCATCTTATATGGAAAATTATTTTTAGATATCACTTGGAATAAATCTTGAGTAAAATCAAAATTATATTTTAAAATATTTTTTTAAACCTGCTCAATTAATAAAGAAAAAAGCTTCATTGAAAAGATCCATTAAATCTGATAAATTATTCTTGAAAGATTTTTTTTCATGCCCACAAGAAAACACCTTCATGTTGTATATGTAATTAAACTCATTCCTTATATATTTTTATCGAAAAAGTCACAATGTAATTTTTCGGGAAAATAAAAATAATATTCCTTTCACACCATTATATAAAAAGTAAATCATGGGTAAAAATCAGATTAAATAATCAAATGATAATTTTTAAAACTTTTTTTAAAGAAATTTTATAAAATATGGAAATGGATGAACATAATTCACCACTGGGGACATAAACATATACAATAAAGAACACTGACGAGATTAAAAAACATACCACTAAGGTACCTTTTGATTAATAATTACAATGAAAGAAAAAGCCATATATGGTTATTTGAATCATTACAATTTTCATTAGAATACTCATAAAATAAATTCTTAGGTATCATAATAACCACACAAAATAATGAATTGGTGTATACAACATGTGTCCAAAAGAAATAAAAGTGAGACGTAAAACCCTTACCCCTAGTCTGATATCAATTGTAGGTGTTCAAACCAAATTTATTATAAAAATTGGTTTATTATAATTCTAATACACAATTATTTTTATATGTATCTTACAATATATTATTTTCATTTATCTTCTTCTTACCGACATATTAATAATTCTTATCTAAAATAATGTTTCAGGTAATGACTGCTTTGTTTATCATGCATGTATTGATTTTTTTCAGTACTTTCACATTGATCATGATTCCACAAATTAAGGAATTATAACTATTGTTTAAATATAATATATAGTAATTAAATATTTATTTAGAGTATTAAACTAAATTTAACGGTACATAATGAATTAAACTATTCTTGGAGAGGTTTTCTCATATATAACCCTATACACTATTTTAATTTTTCAATGGATTGAATGAATGGAATGTAAATTATAATTCACATATAAATATAATTATTATATCATATATATTAAATATATTCAAAAAATTAATCCCCATCACTGTCCATGGAAAATATAAATGAAAAATAGAATCACATCAATTTGTAGATGTGGTAGTTCACACATATGCATGAGCGACTCTATCATTTCCAAAATGAATGGATGAAAAAAAGAAAACATGTTATTATCATAATAAAACAATTACTTTTTTATGAATATTGTATAAAAATATTAAATTAATAATGTAATAATCCATAAAATATGGTGATGAAAAATAAATTGCATCGCTACTTGGAGATGGTAAGCCATATGTACACATGAGCGATACTTTAACTTCTCATTTGATGGGAATGAGAGTTTATAATGGAATTTTCATAATAACTATAAATTTTCAGAATATTGAGTATATTAAAGTTATTATTTTATTATAAATATCACTGAATTCAATGACTAAAATAAGATTATAAAACGAAGTGATTGGTTAAGGCGATTGTGTGTTCTTTAAACAACTCCTTTAGATCTATTTTAATGGGATCTAGGGTCAGTATTGTGTTTTGAAAAAACCACTATAATGTGTATAGGGAATATGAGAAGAAAAATATCCACAGTATGGTCATGACATATGTCTCAATGTGGTGTGATGATGTTGGGGAGGAGGTTCTCTTATATTATTGTGGTGACAATCACTTTTGGAATTTTACAAATGATTAAATTTAAATTAATACATTCTATTCAAAATGAATCAAAATGGACATTGAATTGAATATAAGGTTGGATAGGTTTGTAATACCATAATCCAATATACTTTAGAAAAGTCTTGGGGTCATTTTAAACCATATCTTTTTTATTAACCCTTAGTTTACCAATTATATTTTTAACTATGTTATTAACATTTTTTTAAATTAATAGTTGTAATTTTTAACATATAAGGCCAAAATCATCACCTAAATTGAAAATTAATGAGTTATTACAATATATCATATAAAAATTGACTTCTTTCATAATTTTTCAGATTTTTATAAATTTAAAAAAATATGTATTTGATAAAATATAATTAATGTTTATTTTAACACTGTTCAGTTAATTTGACTTAATATACATCAGTTAGGGATTTAATCTATATATAATTTACTAAATCCATATAAATATGTCATATATACCAATAAAAGTCTTTGAGATCAATAAATTAGTCAAATTATATCACTTTTTAAAATTTTAAAATCATTTATTTCATTTTTATTTAATTGAATAAATAATGTTTTGAGTAATATAATAATTTATGATAATTATTTAATACCAAAAAAGTAAAATTAAATATACAATATTAATATAATTTTATTATTCTCAAAATAACTATTAATAAATATTCATCACATTTTTTTCACTATGTGAACACAAAAATGACATTTTAAACTAAAGAAGTGACATTTTGAAGATTTTTTTGATATAAATAATATATAATTAATTTTCAAGGACATGTGTTTATTAAAATAATAATTATAGTGGATAATATGAATAGCATCAAATTAAATTCTTCCAATAAGAATTATGATAAAAAATGATGACTGTATCACTTATTTTTAATCCATATTATCCTGATTTATCACATACTGGGGTGATAAATTTTATGATGACTATTATTCATATTGGCATAAAAGAGGTATATTTATACAACTTGATCCTTAAAATTAGAAAAATTTATTTCATTTTACAAAATTTTGTATCTATACGTGGAATAAATTAATTTTAATATAGGTTCACAAAAGTGTAAAAATTACTTTTTATAAAAAAATCATTTACAAGCATAAAACTGGACTTATTGTTATCAAATGTCTATTAAATTTTTATAGAATGTTATAAAATTTTGGACAATGTGACTAATATTAAAATTTAATTAAAATAAATCAATAATATATATAAATTTAAATTAATATTATAAAAATTTATGGTAGGCATACAGACTATTTTTTTCAGCAAAATACATTTTTATGTATAATAAAATTATATACTAAACCAAAAAATATTTTCCAATGAAATTAATTGAATTATTTAATGTATTATATAAATAATTTAACAATAAAACCATTTTAAATTAAATTTTATCATTTTACATGATTGAAACAAAAATATAATTTATAAAAAATGAGTATTTGTTCAGTATACACTATAAAATAAATTATTTTTTTCGAAAAATATAATATATTCAACCTAAGCTTATAATGATATGGAAATATAAAAAAATTATTTTATTTTAAGAAATAAAATTTGTAAAATTTTCGTAAAGTATGTATAAAATTTTCTCATAAAAATTTATTTAAATATTTTGAAGGAAATTTTTTTAATCATAATATAATGTTGTTAAAAATTGATTGATTATTTCCGAATAATTAATCAATAAATTTATAATGATCTGAATATTTTGATATTTTAAAAAATTTGGTTAATATTATTCATTCCCACCAATTTAATGACTATTTTATAATTATGGAATAATAATATTTTAGTAATATATTTTTGTTCTTTTAAACTCAATGTTGCATGTAAAATAATCTATCCAAGAAATAAAATTATATAAAGAGAAATATTTTTTTAAAAAACAAGGTTTGATAAACATATACCTGGGAAAATGGGTATATAAGCAAAAAAAGGATAACAATTCGGTTTTAAAAATGTGATTTTTAAACTACATTAACAAAATAACATTAAATAGTGACTATTTTTTAATTTTTGAAGATATAATATTAATATATTTATTTATTCCCTTGTACAATGTGACTAAAATTTTTTAATTCCTAATTTAACTCCATCTAATTTTATCAACATTGATGATCCTATATATATCACACTAGTAGACACCATAATCAATGATGTTTCATAAATATTATTTGAATAATATTATATTTATGTTTATTTCTAATTTTGATAAATATTTGATAACTAATTATATGTTTAGAAAAATATATAATGATAAAAATGAATATAAATTAAAAATTTATAAACATGGAGTTAATAAAAAAGTTATTCCTATATGAAGTATAATTTTTTTGACAATTTTCCAAGTAAGAAAATTAATAAAAAAAATTATGGAAATTTGTATATGGTAACTCAAATAGTGAATATTCTATTAATGAAGGGTGTAGAAATAAATGATCAATATTTGATACAGTTAACTTTTTTGTAAAAATATTTAAATATATTTTAACTTATTGGTTAAAAATTGATACATAATTCTATTTTGTCTCATGAGTAACTAGATGACTACTATAGTTCAATTTTAATGAAAAAGATGTTTTCAATAATATATATATATTTATATATATTACATATAAAATATCATTTAATGGTATAAAATGAAAACAAATTCCTATTTAATAACTTTCTTTTTTCAAATTCAAAATTTTCTTTGATCTATAAAATCAAGAACAAGATCTATGAAGAATAATGAAACAAAAATGCGATATACTCCAAATAAATTATTTGGAAATATTCATTAAATTATAATTTTTGAAAATCTCTAAAATTCCCTCTATCAAAAAATAGAACCATTACAACTAAAAATCATCCATGGGACTATACATGAATGAAACCCTTGAGAAAATATAAAACCATAAACATAACATTAGAGAAATAATCAGCCCTACCCTGTAGGCCAAAGCACAACACTTTGACCAAATGAAAAATTCCATTATCATAGATACACAATCCACCCCTGAGATACCTCCTAAACATACTAACTGTAATAAGATAATTCTAACAATAAAATAACATGCACCATTTGAACTAATCATGTCACCAATAGCCCCCACCATAAATGTTGATGAATATCCCACTAAGAAATTATAATTTTTAAGATCATTATGTAACATAATCATTATGCGGAAGAACCCCAAATAATGTAACTAAAAATTATCTAAAAAATATTTAGACCATGAGAAAGAAAAACCCACTAATATAATTTAAAAAAATACAATGAAACAAAAGGAATATGAAGTGTAAAACAATATTTCACAAAAAAGAATAAAAAAAATAAATCCCATAATCAAACAACAGTTACTATGGTATAGTAAATTGAAAACACAATAAATTATTTCAAGTTAAATGTTAGTAATAAGGTTGTTTATCAAAACAATATCACCAAATTAATAGTTACCTTATACTTATATCTCTCATTGGAAAAGAAACTCAATCTTATTAAGAAGATCTCTAAAATATTTCCTTTATCAACCACTCTAATTCAGATGTGATTTCTAACTGAGCACCCTACATCAAATAAATATCCAAACATGATAAAAAAGGACATTTATTTTTTAATTAATTGAAAAATCTACAGTATCATGAGACAACCCAAAAGATAAATATTAATATATTAAAATCAAATTCATCTACATATGCATTAAATAATATAGGAACCCATATTGGAGAGGAGAAACCAATATTATAAAGATGAATAAGTGGGTTTTCTAATAAATTTTATCTAAATAATGGACCAATCAATTAATTTTCATGAGAGTTATAATATACCTCTATGAGAAATACCCTTCTCGAATAAATCATACCCTAGGATGAAAATATGTAATGTGGAATTAGAAATATTAATACACATGCCAAAAAATCGTGGAAAAAAATAATTCTACAATCATTGGTGATAAATTACTTAACCGTAAAAATGAAACCCCCATAACCTGCCCACGTCATCAATTATTCATAAAAACAGAGGAAAAAAACATACATGAGATGATTTAAAAAAATGTTATCATAAGAGGGACATTATAAACACAATTGAGGGATGAATATCCATTTAAATGGTGTGGATAATTGATATAATCCCTAAAATCTATACCTATACAATCTATAACTAAAAAACCATGAAAAATAAATAATATAGTGAGGAATCATGAAGAAAAAAAATTCCAGGACACTAAAACCAAAGTGGGTGGACATATCTATTAAGTTATAAAAAAATTACACATATCTATTATTAATGTCATAAATCATTGATATTTAAATATTTTTTTTATTTATATAATTTTATTAATAACATAACTATTATAAGAATAATGTGAGTATGGGAAATACTTAATCTTATAGTAGACCATAAAACCCACTCAACAATTATGAAATAATCACCAATCCTTATACAACATCATCATTAAATCACCACTGATAATGATTAAATCTGTATATCAATGAATGTTTTAATTTTTTTGACATTAATATATTTTTTAAAAAATTATATAGGAAAAATATTTATGATTCATTTTAAAAATGTCGCATACAGTTGGGTTCTATTTAGAAGGGGGGAAATTATCATTATATAAAATCATAATTTCCATCAGTTAAATTCCATAAAGGAATTATACCTCACACCATCCTTTAATATATTACCAAATGTATAATATTAAACCATTTAGGATCTTATATGTCAATTTTAACCTGACATGTAATATGACTGTGATGTGGAAAGGTGTGCCTTTCTTTTTTATTTAATAATAGGTTATTACGAATTCGACTCCAGTACTAAGGGAGGTGTCCAATGAGATAACATAATTCACTATAATAGTGTGATATAGACTATTAGATATATCAAACATGATTTAATAGACTCATATGATAACTTTTGAGTTCTAATATGGTCCATATATTCTATTGGGTACGACTCAAATCCTAAAATTATATCTGGATAAGATATTCCTTTTGATAATTGATGGGTATCCAATTAGAAATGTTTGGATAAATTATCCAAATAGTAACATCCATGAGTAAAAAAAATTTCTCCATAGATGGGAAATAACATTTCCACGTATTCCAAATAAACCAGAAAAATTTAGATTCTCTCCGTAGTTCTAAAAATATATCAAACGAAATATTATGGTGTATAATAAAAGATTACCTTCTATAAGTATCTTGATTAAAAATAAATTTTAAGGGAAAAATTACTCTAATTAGTCGTATAGAGTAATAATAGAATGTTTTATCAAAATTAGGCTTCTAATTCTACCCAAAATATTACTATTTTTGTCGTAGAGAAGCAAAATTTATGGAGAGAGACATTGTTAAATGTCCCAAAAGGCTTCATCTACTAGAATATATGTTATCCATTTTATAATTATACACTAATATACAATATGTTTTCATTTTATTTATAAATAAAATATAAATGGTAGAGATTAAAAAATGATGAAACTAGTGATATTCAGTGTGAAAATTTCATATTTTGGAAAATGAGGATTCATTAACTCTATAATGAAATAAATTTATTTCATCATATATCGACATTAAGGCCCCCAATATCAAAAAAAGAGACACATTAAGTCTTCAAAACATGAACAACCTATGAAAATATTAATTTTATTTTATGATGATAGATATTGGATATGATTGAAAATATGTTTGTAAACATTTACAAAAATCTTCCAAATAAAAAAGTTACATAGGTTGCCTTAGAGAAAAAAACATGAGTGATCATGTGAATATTAATATGTTTATATTAAGAAAATATATATCTTAACTGATTATATATAGAAAATATTTCATATATTATTCTTTTGAAACAAAATATAGCTTATAAGATTTAATAAAAAAATAAAAAAATTGAACCTAGAGTATTGAAAAACATTATAGATAAACATTACCATTCAAGGAGAAATATTAAAAACACATAAAAAATAAGATTTATGGTATTTACCTAAACATGTATGGCCTCAATGAGGAATAATTATTTTGATTGAGTATCAAATAATTCATTTATCTTTTTAGGTTATTTTATCATCTTAATATAATACATAACAATATATACATATTTTATGGATATTACTTTTATAATATATAATAACTTTTATGGTATTCTTAACAGAAGATGATAATATAATAATTTTACTGACTTGTGTTCTTGGAGGAGTGATCTGATTGATAATGTTGGATTAGATTCATTATCCAACAATGTTAATGATTTAAATAATTATAATTATTAAAAAATATGGGGATTTTTTATTCTTTATTCCTTATTCATCACATGTATAAATTAATGCTTATGACTAATAATCTAGTTAATATAGAATAAAAATAAATAATTTAGTAATATAATTACAGGTCAGTATTATTTATATTAGTGATTGTCATTCCTCTTGCTTCATGTAATATAAATTCCAAATTTTCATTTGAATGAAATTAATCATTGAGAAAAATATATTTAATAATTATAATTTTATAGACACATGAGTTTATATAAATTAATGAATTTAATTTTATGGATAGTTTGTGATTTGTTATGGAATTATTCCAACAATTAATAATTAGTTTAATAATATTCATTTAGAGTGTGTTCATCATCTTCCGACTTATGATAAAAAATAAATATAATTCAATCATAAAATTTTGAATTTTTCTCTCATAAAAAACATTTCCCCATTATATCCCATCAAAATGATTTCTCTATGACTATAATAATCGTTGGTGGTATGATAATAGTTATGTAGAGAATATTGAGAGTTATAATAGTCAATATGGAATTAGGTTTTAGTAATGGATATTTATATAAGGGATGAAATGTAGAGTGAAAAATCCCACTCTTTTATTCTGATGATGGAGGTTGATTCAAGAGGTGAACACAAGAGTACATCAACAATAGTAATAAGGGAGGAAATTTTTTGGTGACCAGGAAATGTGGATTTTGATATGAGTAGATAATAAATAAAAAATTCTAGTAAGGAATAATGATGAAATATTTAGCCCATGCAATGAAATAATCACAACTATTTATACAATATATAAATATATATGTTGTGATCTAATTTCTTAAAAACATTGGTACACATAAAAAAAATTTAAAAAAGGATTATTTTTTAGATATTAATATATATATATTGTTGTCTATAATTATAAATTGTGTAATTTTTTTTACGATGGCTAGGAATTTATAGATGTTTGATTTTTAATGGTGTATGATAGAATTGAACGTATTTTATAGTGTATTTGGTGGAATATAGAGTTTAATTTAGAGAAAATGAGCAGAATGACCTATTGTGTATAAGTAGATTTCATGTAGTTATACCCCACATGATGTAATGTGTATAAAGATAGACCACCAGTCAGTCAACTAGATATACATTACATGTAGTAAATGATCATTTTGTAACGTTTATAACTATTTAGAATGATAGTGGATTTTTTTTCCAAATTGGTCATATATTTAGAATATAATATAGCATACCATGGATAATGTGTCATTTAGTTGTTTTTATATCCTCTCACTCAGATGTAATAATGATACATTACAGTTGTTTAGTCAAATAATGTTTTCCACATAGAGTGTAGTGAAATAATACTCATAGTAATCAGAGTCAAATTAGGATTATCTTTTTGAAAATTATGGTCCTTCTCTTTTTTGAGACAAAAAATTTGTGTGGGAGAGAATCTGAGAGTAGGCATGAGGTTGATAACTCCATAGGTAGAACTTTAGTTCCATTTTATGGGTCATAAATAAATATTTTGGAGTAGGTAACACCCCATTTTCAGAAGGAAAGGGTTCTCCACTAATGTTGTAGGAATCTATTTCAGCTTCTACACATCCAACAAGAGGATTTATGGGTCATCCATAGGGTTTGTTACCCCATCATGTGAAATGAAATAAATTTTGAGGCATGATTTCAGATCTTAGTATATGAGGTTCATGGTCATCCCATGATATCAAGGAAGCATATTTTGTCCATGTAGTTCCACCGTTAACTCATTATTTTTTTATATAGGAGTCATTATTTATATAGTCATCATAAATTTGTTTGATGAGTTGTAGATCTACTCTAAATATTCAAAGTGGTGGCATGAAAATTATTATTAAATATATTTCTAGGGTAATTTGGGTCCTAGACTGTTTCCAAAATGCATTCAAAATAAAATATTTATGTTTTTTGACATTTTGTTTTTGGATTCATTTTTTAACACTGGTTTCCACCATTTATTTACTTAATGGATCTTTATTAACTAAAAAAACATTTTCTCTAAATTTTTATAGCAAACAAATATTTTTAAAATTTATAATCCTTTACATAGACGAGACAATATTGTGGGAACTTCTCTTTATCCCTAAGGTTTCATCCTCTAATGTATATACTGGTTTACATCATTACAGTTAGCTTCTAATTCAAGTGAATTATCAAATATTTTATTTCATCTCCCCTTTTTTCATCCTAAATTGTTTTGATATACTCAAATATACATGGGACGTGTTCTCTACATTTTTTTGTCCTTGAAGACATGTTAATTTTTTGTAGTTGGATCAATTGTCATGGAAATATAAATTAAAGAAGAGGTGATGTTTTGGATATTATTATTGAAAAAATTACTGCCTGTGGATGTAAAAGATCATTTATAATGTCCATATAGTGAGAAGGTGGATTCCATTACTTAGTTTGAGGTGTACCTTATGATTATATCATTCATATATGTTTCACTTTTTGTATTCCCTTATGAAATTCTATTCAATTTCTATCATCTCACATATGAGTCTTAGAGATAGTTGATTATTTATAAAAATTTTGGGTGGTTATTCATTTATATATATATATATTATGTATTAGAGTAAAATTTCTTTTAAAGGATGAAATAGGAATATCCTTCCCAGGTATGAGTATTAATTTCCAGTATAAGTAGTCATACCTCGTTCTATTGGATGTGGGACTGGGATTGAACTATCAAATTACTTGTAGAGGTCTGAAGCTTGACGTACATAGATATTACATTACTTTTTCAGAATACATAATACATAAAAAAACAAACACACAAGGACCGTAATAGTTTAGTGTCTTTGGAAACTCGGAATATAAACTTCTAATCATGTTGAAAGATCTTCAAAAACTCCCATAACAATCTTCCACTTTTTGTTTCCTTATCTAAAACCTTTCTTTATTTCCTGGGAAACATAAAACATAAAATGAGTGAGCTCAAATGTTCACTAAGGGCAAACATAGAGAACATAAAACAATCTATAAACATTTGAAAGCAAAAACTTGATCATGAGATTTAAACATCAAAATCATGAGCAAAGACATAAATCGTGGAAGTATGTAAGGAATATATCATAATGTAACATCAACCATAATAAAATATAATGGGAATAAAACATGTAATTGTGGCAACCATTATGCACCTGTCATGATTTCCATAGTAGCCAAGGCATTGCTGCCAAGACCATCTTAGTTGACATAGTCCCTTTCTAAATCGAGTTCACTCCTCGTTTCTGTCCTCTAACACTGAACTGTATTAACTTACCGTTCCAGCCATGTCTATCTCATGAGATATAAATCATTACCCAATGCATTAGAGGGAGATATAGGTCCCACCCATCTCATAATGAAATCATTCTTACTTGTGCTACAAAATAAACATACATCATTCATAATAACCCAATAAATAAAATGGGTTTCATATACATCATCCCATCATCACATAATCAATATAAAAGAAATGGATATCATTTCATAATAAGAAAATTGAAACCATGTAAATCATAAAGACATGATATTTGAAACATAAACATATGAAATAATGTCATCTTAGATGAAAAATGGTTTTGATAAAACACTTGAAATGAATTCTTGAGGAAAATATCCTTTCTTCTTCAAAATCAATTTCTTTTCACAAAACATCATTCAATTTTAAAAGAAAAATATTTTGTTTAAAATAGTCAAGAAATATTTTGGAGGAATATTCATGAAAATAAGGCTTTATAAAACTGTAAAAATCCATTCGTGTCGTATAAGTTAAAAAAACATTCTTCTCGTACTTTTGCCGGAAAAGTCAAAAAGTACCTCGTAAAAGAAAGATTGCATACATACCATGTAGTAAAAGTCAAAAATGGGTAAATAGAACATTAAAAATACCTGAAAACATTTTTAGAAAACAAGTACATGGATGATAAATATAACCCCATTAAATACTTACGAACAAACATTCTCGGATAAAAACGAGATTGGAAAAGTTATCCGTTACATTAGGTCTGATATGCTTCGTACGTATCCTAACCTCCTATATAATGATTTAAATAATGTCATTGACTTATTAAAGAATCATATTCATTGTTATGACATCATATATGGTTCACTTATGACTTTATATTACCCGCTCTTTTGTAAATTCCACGTTAAAGAGTGTTTTGGGTAAAATCGTTTCATTTGTCGTCCGTGTTTTGACTTGTAATTATTCATATGATTACTTAGATCATGATTAATTAATTCCAAAATATAAAACATGATTTATATATAATATATATTCTGAATATATATATATATATATTAGATCGATAAATAGAATGAAATACACCGCTCATGGAGACGGTAGGCCGTACGTACGCATGAACGTTGTTTTCGTTTCCTCATTGAATTGAATGGAATTAGTTGGATGACATACATATATATATACATAATTCTAGTATAATTATTATGTAATATATTTCATGATTACTTATTATATATACTTTATAATCATTCATGAATGTTTAACCATTGAGAATGAATCTCATCGCGTCGTGGAGACGGTAGTCCGTACGTACGCACGAGCGATGATATCGTTCCTATAATTATTGAATTGAATTGGAGTGGATGATACAATATATCAGAAATAGTATTATGTTATAATAACTATGTATAGTTATTATTTACATCATTATACCCATCCAAGTAAGGTGGTGTTGGAAAAATAGATTACACCACGGCGTGGAGACGATATTCCGTACGTACGCACGCGCTGTGATTTCATTTTCCGTAGGATGGATAGAAGGTGAAATGGGGTTGTTTCATATTTATAATAACATATCATTATATTAGTGATACTGTTGTTATTACTTTACAATGAAACAACTAAAGAATAAGAAGTTGAAGAAGAAATAAGCTTGAAATAATCGGTAGAAGAGATTACCTCTTCTCCAACGCACCTCCTTTAAACTTCTTCTTAGGGGACTAGGGTTGGTCTTTTGAGAAGACCAGTACCTCTATAAGGTTTATAGGTTAGTGGGGAAGTTAAATGGGAAGAGGTTGGTCGATCTTCAAGGCTCAAAATGGTGTGAGGAAGAGAGGGAGGAGGTGCCCTTTTATAAGGGATGAGAGGGGCACCTTTGGGAATATAAGAAATATTAGTTTATATTAAATCCCAACCCCCCTTAAGAACTTCCAAAATTACTCATATCCGAATATTAGATGATATAGGGTTTTAATTTCATCAAACAATAAAATTTAGACATTTTAGGAATTTATTATAAACATTATCAACCTTATTTATCCTTATTTATCAATTTAATTTTATTTGTGATAATAATATTCTAAATTTTAAATTACTATAAATAATTACATATGTGTTGTGAATTTTCCATAATTTGACACTTTATGAAATTTTAGACCATATAATGTTTAATTTATAATTTTTAAATATTTTTGTTATTTTTAAACAATTTTATAATATGTTATTTTTATAAAATAACAATAGTGTCAATTTTGAAACTATTCATTTATTTGAATTTAAATAAAATATATACTGAAGATATGTTCGAACTAAAAGCATTAATAGATTCATAAAGTTTCATATGTGTCGAGAAAATTAGTGGATCACATTAAATAGTTTATATACTATTTATTTTAATATTTTTAAAACCATTTATTTGATTTTTTAATTAATAAAATAATTTCAACATCACTATTGTGTCATAATTAATGATAATTATTTAGTCCCTAAAAATTCTAAATAAATTTCTATGATGTATATAATTGTATTAGGTTTCTGGAGACTATTCATTTTTTAAGTTTCATTAAGTTTATCACTAAATTTAAATTATTATACTTATAAGATTTAAGAAAGTGACATGTTGTCAGATTCTTTGGTTTTAATAATAATTAAATTATTATCATGGCCAAAAGTCCATTAAATTAATCTAATCCGACCCTTAGGTGATATGTGTCGACTTTTATTCATCCAATAGGATTTTGGAAGGTGTTAGGGTAATTTTATAATCTTACATTTACCCTTAATTACCCGATTTACCTTTAACTATGGTAAATAAAATTTACCGTAGTTACTATTCATAATGCCCAAAAATAAAAAGTAGATTATTACCATAATTTGGACCCACTGATTCCAAATATGGAATCCATTTTTCGAAATTCAATACTCAAAAGTTGCAGAAATTAAATTAAAATTAATCCCGTTGTCGAAAGAAAATGGGTTTTTGGTTCAAACATTGCAAAAGATTGAATTGATTTAACCTTCGAATTCAAGGTAAAATCAATTATAATGAAATAAATTATATAAATTGGTAAAAATATATTCTATTTATACTTTAAAACCATTCAATATTAAAATTTAACCATATAAATTATTACGATGAAAAAAGTTGTTTTTAATTAAAATATAGCGTTTTTTACTATTCATTATAATATGAAAGTTATCAGAAAAAATATCAAAACTTTATCCAATGTAAATTTTTATATACTGATTCAAAAGAAGAAGTTTATTTTGTAAAATTGAATTTATAAACATGTCAAAAACAAGATTTAATGTGGGTGCGCCATTAAAAGGCGGCAAAAAGACATTTTTTGAAAAATACTTATTTTACCCGAAAAATTTATTTTGTTCACATACCATGTTCTATAAAATGAGTAAGATGAAATAATAATGTTATAAAATTAAAAATTTAGTTAATACTATTCATAACAGCTAGTTCATAATAAAATTATAACCATATATCATTGTTTAGTGAAACCTGATATTGCGTACAACACACACTATCGAGGAAGGTCATGATTGCATGTAATGCAAGCCAAGTCAGGGTTGCGTGTAGTGAATGACTCCTTTTTCACTGTGTTTAACAAAATATAGCCATATTTCATTTATATATTGAATATATATATATACACTCAATGTTGCGTAGAATAACTACTATCAAACAAACATGAAATTGTGTGTAACACGATCCAAGATTCGTTTTGCATTTACTGCAAGCTAATACGGTGTTGCATATAGCGCAAGATAATTTTGGTGTAGCGTACAACAGAAGATATGAAATAAATTAAAAAGAATATATCTTATAAAATCTTGGGGTGTTACATTCTACCCCCCTTAAAATGAATTTCTCCCTTGGAATTTTTCGGGGTTATAAATGGTTTAATACTTGAAAGTTTCTTTAGTAGAAACCCACATCGTAAAAAGGGAATACCAAAAACATAATTTTTAAAACTAAAGTATGAAATGTAATGATTACCAAAAGAAACTCATCACTGGGTTTCCACATTTGAGAACATAGGTGAAAATATGGATATGGAAGAAAAATCTAACCATCAAGTTCTGATGGAGAGTGGTAGAGAACATGGCTATGAAAAAGCCATCAATCACAAAGCCATAGATTTTTGATGATCTATGGTACCATCTGATTCATCAGATATAAGGTCACTAGTACAACATTTTTGGTTTTCAAGATCATTTCCCTAAATTTTATGAATTTGGAATTAGAAGAAATACTTTCGTGATTTTGGTACAGTCTCACCATTGGTCGTTCTTTGGACAATTTACACTTCATCTCTTAAAGAAATGAAGTTGAATTTGTCATTCGTGATGTGTTAGCATATCATGTGATAGAATGATGGGTCATTCCATCTGTCTAAAAAAAAGGTTATAAAAGTTACCAAAAATACATAAGTCCATATATAGTGATATTAATCATATATGGTTCCTAAAATGGACTTATACTTTATATATCACACTGCTTAATATAATAAAACTAGTTTCTACTAAACATGGACTTCCTGTAGGCCAGTGGTAGGTGATCCAGTCACACTTCGGTTGTAGGTTCGATTCCCACAGCCTTGTCCGACGTGACGGGTTGTAGTCCGTCCTGCAGGTTATCCTTTTTCTAAAACTATACTATCATAACATTTCAGAAATAAAATGTTACATCCTTAACTAATACTATATGATCTCCATTCCAACCATTGGGCTTATCAAAAATACTTCTGTCTGATTATTAGAAATTTCAACTACCGAGCATGTGAATTCCTTCATTTGTCCCCCATATATCATAAGATATATCTTTTTGGTCACATTCCAAACATATGAATACCTTAATCATGTATTATTTTGAAACATGAATTACCATAGAACCTTAGAGAAAACATGAATTCTGTCAAAAGTTAACTCTTTCCATGTACAAAAATACGAAATAAAATCTATATACTCAAATCATGATATCACTTTGTCTTTTTATCAGCCATGAGCTCATGAATACTATCAAACATATTATTTTCTCCTTATCCATTCATTATGCGCATATCATCTTCTTTCCAAAAATATCTGAATAACCTTTCATTGTTACCAGTACCATTCAATATATACATTCAAATACTTTAGGAAAAACAATAGTGTAACAATCCTTAGATGATTCTTTATTCCATAGTACCATACATTATTCTTGATAAACATACAATCATTCCACTAACTTCTTAAACCACTAGCTGAGCTTCATCCAATCTTTCATCTCATATTTCATTTGTAGTCTCTTCATCATCATCCACATAAATACTACTCATATGACCATGCTGATTCTCTTCATGAGATTTTTCCTTAGGGAATTGGTTTGCATAATGCCCATATATTCCACATTTAAAACATCTAATCATTGTGGATGTCGTAGAAATAACATTATCCTTGTCCATGGTGTTAAGTGAACCTTTTCCTTTTCACTTACTGGCATTATGTCCTTCTTTTCCACACCCAAAGAATCTTCCAGTTCCTTTGAAAACAATCTCCCCAATGCCTCTTCCCACATGATTTACATGAGGGAAATTGAACTTTCTTTCCTCTATGATCATCATGAAACTCCATCTTTCTCTTATTATCTGAGTCGTGAAACTTACCAAAGATGAGATTATTGATCATATAATGAGATTTCTGATTAGGCATAATATTGATGTTTAGACTTCCAAATCCCGTTTCATTTGGTTTCTCAGGAAGAATATCATTCCATTGCCCATCATATCCTCCATTATCGTGAATCTTCCTGTTTCCAACCATTTTTTAAAACCCAAAATGAATAGTGTGAGAGGAAAAAATCATGCTAGGGAAAACAACATAGTAAATGGGGAGTGCCCTACATATCTAAAATCTTATGTTAAATTCTAAGATCATTACTATAGTTCAAGGACTATATCCTATACGTATACTTATCCTTAGGGACATCCCTAGACATACCATAGAAATATCTCTAGGGATCTCACTAACGTCTTCGCATCCTAGTTTCCAAAGGTTATCTAAACCATTCCTCTCATACCAATTGTAGAGGTACAAAGCTTGACGTACATAGATATTACATTACTTTTGCGGAATACATAATACATAAAAAAATAGACACACAAGGACCTTAAAAGTTTAGTGTCTTTGGAAACTCGGAATATAAACATCTAATCATGTTGAAAGATCTTCAACAACTCCCAAAACGATCTTCCACTTTTTTTCATTACCTAAAAGTTTTCATTATTTCCTGGGAAACATAAAACATAAAAAGGGTGAGCTCAAATGATCAGTAAGGGAAAACATAGAGAACATAATATAATCTATAAACATTTGAAATCAAAAACTTGAACATGAATTTTAAACATCAAAATCTTGAGCAAAGACATAACTCGTGGAAGTACATAAGGAATATATCATAATGGAACATCAACCATTATAAAATATAATGGGAATAAAACATTTAATTATGGAAACCATTCAGCACATGTCATGATTTCCATAGTAGCCAAGGCATTGCTCCCAAGACCATCTTAGTGGACAAAGTCCCTTTCTGAATCGAGTTCACTCCTCGTTTCAGTCCTGTAACACTGAACGAGATTTACTTACCATTCCATCCATGTCTATCTCATGAGATATAAATTTGTAAACAATGCATTGGAGGGAGATATAGGTCCCACCCATCTCATAATGAAATCATTCTTACTTGTGCCACAAAATAAACATACATCATCCATAATAACCCAATAAATAAAATGGGTTTCATAAACATCATCCCATCATCACATAATCCATATAAAAGAAATGGATATCATTTCATAATAAGAAAAGTGAAACCATGTAAATCATAGAGACATGATACTTGAAACATAAACATATGAAATAATGTCATCTTAGATGAAAAATGGTTTTGATAAAACACTTGAAATGAATTCTTGAGGAAAATATCCATTCTTCTTCAAAATTAATTTCTTTTCACAAAATGTCATGCATTTTTAAAAGAAAAATATTTTGTTTAAAATATTCATGAAATATTTTGGAGGAAGCTTCATGAAAATAAGGCTTCATAAAACCGTAAAAATCCATTCGTGTCGTATAATTTAAAAAAACATTCTTCTCGTACTTTTGCCAGAAAAGCCAAAAGTACCTCGTAATAGAAAGATTGTATACATACTATGTAGTAAAAGTCAAAAATGGGTAAAAAGGTAATTTAAACATACATGAAAACATTTTTAGAAAACAAGTACATGGATGATAAATATAGCCTTAGTAAATACTTACGAACGAACAATCTCGGATAAAAACGAGATTGGAAAAGTTATCCCTTACCTTAGGACCGATATGCTTCGTACGTATCCGATCCTCCTGTATAATTATTTAAATAATGAAATTGAATTATTACAGAATCATATTCATTGTTATGAAATCATATATGGTTCACTTATGACTTTATATTACCCATTCTTTTGTAAATTCCATGTTAAAGAGCGTTTTGGGTAAAATCGTTTCATTTGTCGTCCGTGTTTTGACTTGTAATTATTCATATGATTACTTAGATCATGATTAATTAATTCTAGATTATAAAAATTGATTTATATATAAGATATATTCATAATATAGATATATATAATAGATCGATAAATGGAAAGAAATACACCGTTCATGGAGACGGTAGGCTGTACGTACGCATGAATGTTGTTTTCGTTTCCTCACTGAATTGAATGGAATTAATTCGATGACATACATATATATATATATTCATAAATCTAGTATCATTATTATGTCATATATTTCAGGATTACTTATTATATATACTTTATAATAATTCATGAATGGTTAATCATTGAGAATGAATCTCATCGCGTCGTGGAGACGGTAGTCCGTACGTACGCACGAGCGATGATATCATTTCCATAATTATTGAATTGAATTGGAGTGGATGATAAAATATATCAGAATCAGTATGATTTTATAGTAACTATTTATATTTATTCTATACACCATTATACCCATCCAAGTAAGGTGGTGTTGGGAAAACAGATTACACCACGGCGTGGAGACGGTATTCCGTAGGTACGCACGCGCGGTGATTTCGTTTTCCGTAGGATGGATAGAAGGTGAAATGGGGTTGTTGAATATTTATAATTACATATCAGTATATTAGTGATACTGATGTTTTTACTTTATAATGAATCAAATAAATAAGAAGAAGTTGAAGAAGAAATAATCTTGAAATAATTGGTAGAAGAGATTACCTCTTCTTCGACGCACCTCCTTTAAACTTCTTCTTAGGGCACTAGGGTTGGTTTTTTGAGAAGACCAGTACCTATATAAGGTTTATAGGGAAGTGGGGAATTGAAATGGGCAGAGTTTGGCAGGGATTCAAGGCTCAAAATGGTGTGAGGAAGTGAGGGAGGAGGTGCCCTTTTATAAGGGAGGAGATGGACACCTTTGAAAATATAAGAAATATTAGTTTATATTAAATCCCAAAACCACTTAAAAACTTCCCAAATGACTCCTATCATATGATTAGATGATATAGGGTTGTAATATAATCAACCAATAAAATTTAGACATGTTTGGAATTTATTTTAAACATTATCAACTTGATTTATCCTTATTTATCAATTTAGTTTTATTTGAAGTAATAATATTCTAAATTTTAAATTATTATAAATAATTACATATGTGTTGTGAATTTTCAATAACTTGACACTTTATGACATTTTAGACCATATAAATTTTAATTTATAATTTGTAAATATTTTTGTGATTTTTAAACAATTTTATAATATGTTATGTTTATAAAATAACAATAGTGTCAATTTTGACACTATTCATTTATTTTAATTTAAATAAAATATATACAGAAGATATGTTCGAAATAAAAGATTTAATAGATTCATAAAATGTCATATGTATCTATAAAATTAGTGTAGAACATTAAATAGTTCATATAATATTTATTTTAATATTTTTAAAACCATTTATTTGATATTATAATTAATAAAATAATGTCAATATCACTATTGTGTCATAATTAATGATAATTATTTAGTCCCTAAAAATTATAAATAAATTTCTATGATGTAGATAATTGTATTAGTTTTCTGGAGAGTATTAATTTTTTAATTTTAATTAACTTTATCACTAAATTAAAATTATTATACTTATAAGATTTATGAAAGTGACATGTTGTCACATTCTTTGGTTTTAATAATAATTAAATTATTTTCATAGAAAAAAGTCCATTAAATGAATCTAATACAACCCTTAGGTGATATAGGTCGACTTTTAGTCATCCAATAGGATTTTGGTAGGTGTTAGGGTAATTTTATAATATTATATTTACCCTTAATTACCCGATTTACCATTAACTATTGTTAATAAAATTTACTGTAGTTACTATTCATAATGCTAAAAAAAAGTATCTTATTAACATAATTTGGACCCACTGATTAAAAATATGGAATCCATTTTTCTAAATTCAATACGCAAAAGTTGCTGAAATTAAATTAAAATTAATCATGTTGTCGAAAGAAAACGGGTTTTTGGTTAAAACATTGGAAAAGATTGAATTGATTTAACCTATGAATTCAAGGTAAAATCAATTCTAATGACATAAATTATGTAAAATGGTAAAAATATATTCTATTTATACTTTAAAACCATTCAATATTATAATTTAACCATATAAATTATTACGATGAAAAAAGTTGTTTTTAATTAAAATATAGCGTGTTTTTACTATTCATTAAAATATGAAAGTTATCAGAAAAAATATCAAAACTTTATCCAATGTAAATTTTTATATCATGATTAAAAATATGAAGTTTATTTTGTAAAATTGAACTATAAACAAGTCAGAAACTATATTTAATGTGGGTGCGCCATTAAATGGTGGCAAAACTACATTTTTTGAAAAATACTTATTTTACACAAAAAAATTATTTTTTTCACATACCATGTTCTAGAAAATGAGCAAGATGAAATGATAATGTTATAAAATTAAAAATTTAGTTAATACTATTCATAACGGCTAGTTCCTAATAAAACTATAACCATATATCATAATTTAGTGAAACCTGATATTGCGTACAACACACTCTATCGAGGAAGGTCGCGATTGCGTGTAATGCAAGCCAAGTTAGGGTTGTGTGTAGTGAATGAATCCATTGAAGTTGCGTTTATCAAAATCCAACCATATTTCATTTATACATTGAATATATATATATATATATATACAATCAATGTTGTGTAGAATAACTACTATCAAACAAACTTGAAATTGTGTGTAACATGATCCAAGATTAGTTTTGCGTATACTGCAAGAATATACGGTGTTGCATATAGCGCAAGATAATCTTGGTGTAGCGTACAACAGAAGATATGAAATAAATTAAAAATAATATATCTTATAAAATCTTGGGGTGTTACATTACTACCATTAATGGTTTGGATATTGTGGATGGATTTAGTCCATAATGGTTTTATAATATGTAATGTAAGATGGATGAGTTTTGGAGTTATTAGTATTTTATTGATTTACTTGTGAAGTATAGGGTTACTTTGATTAGTGGTATTTAATTAAACCATAAACCAAGGAATAAAATATTAGATAAGTTGTAAAAATACCCATTCACCAAAACTTTGATAATCTACCATCCTATATTAGGCTCTAGGTAATTGGTTTTTTTGATAGTCTTAATGGTATTTAAATCATAAATTGGTAATGTTTATCATGTACTTTGGTTGTCATATAACCATGATATTCACTAGTAACCATGGCATCAACATATTATAAGAGATACTACATGATGTTTATGAAAAATGTTTTTTAGTAAATTCCCTGTTGTATCTAGGCTAATGGTAGATCCTCCCACTATTGAAGAGTTTATTTATAATTCATTGAATTAGAGATATAATTTAGAAATATCCTCAATATATGTATAACATTTTGGATTCAAACTATGTTTTCATGGGTCATAATTTGTATATTGTGATTGGTAATTTTTAGGATGATATTACATATTTTATTATTGTGTTTCATATGTCCATGAAATAGGGGCCTCCTAGAATATAAGGTGAACAACATCCTTTAATGATAAAGGATTAGTTATAATAAATATATTTCACATTATTTTTAGTTCCAATTCCATTGTACAATATTTTCATACTTATATTGAGTTTCCATCATAACGTAAATATGTATGGGTTGATTTTTTTTGATACTCAAGATAAAGTAACGCTATTATTTTTGTATTTTAGGTAGTCATTCATGGGTTATTTTCAGTATCATTGAGGTTGGTTTTATTTTAGATGATATTGGACATTATTTTGGGAATCCAAACTAATACTGATTTCATGTTAATGTAAATATGAATATAATTCCATAGAAATAATTTATATTAGACACCATAGATATAGTGATTTTGTGAAATAAATGATGGATAAGATATGTTTTTTAGTTATACGATATAGAATTACCCACCTACACCAGATTCTTTGAGAGATAATGAAATATTGTTGTTTTCTTTTGTTATTCTCCATTGTTTTAGATCAAGAAATAACATTCCAAGGGATGATGAAATTGATTCCACATGAATTCCATGATATTAAAGGTAGATTTTAAAAATAGACCTACCAATTATAATTGTTCTGATATAATATTCTGTACAATAACTTGTCATTAAACAGCTAATATGGTTTGAAAAGTAATTTATATTCTTTTTCCAATAGAAGTTTTTGGTGTTCCTCATTATATAAAGAGATGTGAAAGTTATGCTACAAGTGGTTTCACAAAATGGATTTCCTAAAAACTATGCTTCCTAGTAGATTTTGAGTAATAAATTATGTATTCCTTATTTATTTTCATTTCTTCAATTTCAACATGATCTATTCTTTTCTTTATGAATTCTTTTTTTGAATTGGGAACAGTTGAAGATAACTAATATAGATTGGTTTCATTGAAGCCTTTTATTTGTGTTGAAAACCACAATTATCACAATGTTTAATAATGTAGTATTGTTTTCATGTTAGTAATATGTTATATGAAATTCCATAATATCTAGATAATATCATGTGAAATAATTCATAGAGTGCAATGGTTATTAGGAGTTCATGTTTGGAGGATTATAGTTGTGTTTGGTATTTTAATTTGAAGAGATGTCTCATTTTATATGTGTAGAATATATAAAGTCCTTCAGTTTAGAGTTGTAGTTCCACCCATGGATTATTTATACTTATTATTATCCATTTTTATGTTTCATTTAATGTTATTAATAAAATATAAGAATAAATCCCATTTTAGTGGTTAAACATATGAATTATTTTTTAATGATATTCCGGGGTGTCCCTTATCTAGTGATTAAATTCGTTATCATCTTGATTTTGGGGATATACAAACACATACATTAGTGTATTAAATAAACTATGTCTAGTCATAGAGTTTATGGAGTAGTTGAGTGATATACAAGAAACAAATTTCATTAAACACTTCAAAACATCTATATCTAGTGGAATAAACATGATTGTCCTTTTTTGAATTCAAGTGTGATTGATTTTTTTATTAGTATCACAATAATTTTGATACATGGGTTGGTTTTAAGAAAATCCATATATACCATAAATAATTTTGGAGCTATTAAGAGTAGTGAACAATTTATTTATTTTCATGAAATCCGTGGATCACAGATAATAGGTTTTTGGGATAAAATAATGGAATAAAATAAAAGACAATTATTCTTAATGTTTCTAAGAATGTTCATTCATTAATTTAAGATCAATAGTAATATGGTACACTTTTAGGGATAAATTTATATTTTACCACGAACTAAAACGTTTTTTCATTTTATTCATGTAATAGATTTTCAATGGTTGATATTTATGATATGTGGGTCTATAAGGACTTATATGATTAGAGTGGTATAACATTAGAACTGTAAATGGTTCCCCAAGTTGTGATTATATGCTCAATTATTAGAAGATATATCTATGTAGTTAACCTAGGTCTGGTTGGTTCCAATAAATGTTGGGGATGTGACATATGTTTCTCCAATTTTTATTTCCCTCACTTTTGATTAGTGTGAATGGATTTGTATAAAATTTTTTTTTGGATCTTGTGTTTTTTGGTTTTTTGATATATTATATTTCATATATCATCCTAATTTTGGGACTGAAATTTATTATTCCAGGGATGGGTTTCCTATGGAAAGGTAATTTTCTATCAGTAATTCTTAAAAATAATAATTTCATATGTTCTATATGTTCTATAATGTCTCTACAAGTATCCTATGTAGTTATTTCTTATAATAATGTGAAATTTTTTGCCGAAATTATTAATGTTAATTTGGTGGTGATTTTTTCATAGGTATAGATGTGTTTTAGGATGGCATAGTGTCTCGACAAAAAAGAACAGATGAATGGAAATCGAGGATACTTTATATATTATATCAAGATTTTTGAGGATATTATTGGTAGAGTGGGTCTACATATTTTCATTTAAGTGAATTAAAGGCTTTAATATGAGGTGGTTGCAATGGCCTTTATTTTTCATTGAGCATGAAATAAATAATTTTCGAGTAACATTTGAGATAATTTGGTGGATTTTGTAATCTATTAAACTATTATGGAATATATCTTACAAAAGCCCCACCCATGAGAAAATATTGTAGAACTATTATTAAGTTAAATGAAATAGTCGATGGAGTTGTAGATTCAGTTAGAAAAGAGATAATGTTCATTACTAGAATAAAGTCAATAATTCTTTTAAAATTACGAAAAAATAATTAATCTCCATAATTATGATCATTACAACTATTGTGTGAGCTTAACATTATATGATTTGGTTGATGAGGTAGTAGATAGTTTCTTACGATGAATGGAGTAATCCATCCAAAAGATTCTTTTTTAAGGGACACAAGTTAACACTTTATAATGAAAAAATTTGTCTTTTAGATATATATGGACTCATTAATAGATTTAACATCCATTTCTTCTTGTTTTCTATGTTGTCCATTACCCAAGATGCTATATGGCTATTATCATATTTTTCTTTCACCCACATACCAAGAAGAAAAGAATACTATAAATTCAAATTACTAGGTTGGGTATTATACTTATTCACCTACCATAATCACAAATTTTCATTAGATTCATTTGATATTACCCAATTTCTAACAATGGTTTGTCAATTTGAAGCATCCATTTTTTTAGAAGAAAAACATCTGAATTATACATATTCAAGGAGACAAATGTTTTTTAGAATTCAAGTATGTATATTTATATATATTCCTCAACATATTCTCTATAATACCAATATTATCATATTCCTAGAGATTAGTATATCCACCCCTTTTTATTAATTCCATGAGGTGGCCCAAAGTTTCTATAAAAAATAGTTTAATTTTAGAGATTCATTGGTGTAGCTAGATGAAATAATGCATTCCCTTAATTATTGAAATTATTCACCTAGTAATTTAATGAGATCATTGATTTTATAGCCTAGTCAGCTACCTTCTCACCACTCTCAACTTTCATAATTTGGATTCCAGGAGAGTTATCCAATGATTTATTTTAGCAAACACCATGAATTATAGGAAATTCCCCAAAAACAAACTCAATATCTTAACCATGATCAATATAAACCCAAGATTTCATCCAATTTGGTTAATAATAAAAAATTTATCACTACTATAAATCTTATCCCCCTATTGATATTCTTCATTTCCATTCTAGTTAACACATTCGTTTCTATCCAATGGAAACCATGTATCCTCTCCAAATATTGAGAGTAGTTAGTTTACTATATAACTTTTCCTCACACATTTCTTATAAACATTTGGTTCATACACATATCTAAAATAGATTCAACAGTTTTAATCTATTTAAAATTTATAATATATTGATATGGAACACAAAATACCTATATCAACTAATAATAAACATTCAAATTTATATTTTCCTCAAATGTGTAATGATTTATATGATTAATTAATGATGAGTTAAGATTAATAATAAATAGAATTCCCATAATGCAACCAAATATGTTTATATTCATGGATATATACATTTTTATAGGGATATTCATAGTTTAAGTGACATCAAATTGATTATAAGGATGATAGTGTATCAAATCCATACATATAATTTTAATAAATACCTATACATTCACGTACCTGTGAATTAAATTATTAATGTGTGAATTAGATTTTGGTAATCTCAACTTCATGGAAATTCAACCATTCCACCATCCTAGATGATTCACCTCCTCTAAATATTAATGAATGTTGAAAACACATTTTAGAGCTACAAATCATTTTTAGTTCTAGATTGTATAATCCTTAGAAAATCTATTCATTAATTCATTTACTTATAATGAAATACCATGAGAAGAAAAAACTAGTGGACCAATAATCATATATTAGAGAAACATGAATCTTTCAAAAATAGATTCAAAAAACGATTTTACATGTTCAATTGATCCTTTAAGTATTATTTTCTATAAATAAGTGCATTTCTTTGATGAAAAATTCCTTTTTTCACATTCTAATTATGATACAACATCTTAGGAATAGGTTTTGTATTATTATGTATAATCAATACATCCTTGGAGTGGACTAATTTTGTTGGATTAAAATTGATATGATATGGCACATATACTAGAGGGGGTGAATTTTTTGTTTAAAAATTTATATTAAAACCTATAAGTAAGGTTCATAGTTTAATATGACATAAAATAAAAAAAATCAAAATATCTCTTATCAAAGATAAAAAATATCAGACTGATTCTTGTTCCAATGTTATGATATCCTAGGTTATGAAATAATTGTATTTGATTTGAATACAAATATCGGAGTGTATCAAATGGAAATGATTCTACCATATAGTATATAGAATCATACAAAAAAGTATAAATTCTAACTAAAACAATTACAATGTTAAAGAGTAAAAATATAAAAAAGAAATAAAAGGGTTTTCTTTCTATTACAATATAAAACATAAAATTAAATGGTATTACAATTCTATTATCCCAAAGAGTAGGGTATTCTATCATCTAGGATAATAGGTTTATCTTACCAACACTAGTAAACCCTCAATTGAATGATCATAACATCCTCCTTGATATCTCCACATGCCCTCAATTTTATAGGTAATCGGCACCTATGTCTTTTAAATACTTGAATTCCCTTGATACGATGATCAGTCGCACTGTCTACCTATCCTTGGAAACCCTCGATTGTTATCACTTGATATGAAAATGAAAATCACTTATTGAAATACCAAAACTAAGGACGATCTGTTCACATTTTTTTAATTTCAAAGATTTCGAATGAAGTAGGAGATATGTCACACACTATCTTTCTAGAAATTGTAAGTAGAAGAAGTTTATTTATCTGGATCAAATGACTTCTTATTTATAGGCCTCACGTTCAAACAGTCAAATTGTCTCTAATGGTTATCCTTCTTCATAAAATTCAGAGGGTCTTAGACACCTATCATTTTAATGGGAATATTGAAACAAAAAACATGACATCATTTTGATTAGTTTGTAACTAACTCTACGACATCTTGTTGGTTAATACAATAGATATATGAAAATGATAACATTAGTATGCTTGATATAAAACACGACTTTTAATAAAAGAATGAAAACGTTCATGTGATAAATGTATTACATGAGTATGATTAATATCATAGATATGGTGATAGGTATAAGTAAGATTATCAGTACGAGTCAAATTGGGTATGATGATCAGAGTCAGTACGATAAACAGTGTGGGTATGGTGAAATATTGAGTATGATAATCTGAATACATATGATAGATAGTGTAGGTATGATAAAATTAAAACAATATTCAATGTAAATCCTTTACTAGAGAATTTAGTAAAAATATATTTCTGCTTTCCAAAACAAAAGACATAAATGTAAAAATAATACTTTTGACTTAACAATTTCCCCATTTTTGGAAAGCACAAACCACAATGTAAAACTATAAATAAATACTTATATCCTTATGAGTTATGAAATACTCTTCATAATAAAAAAATGAATAAAACTAATTCTTCCTTAGGTATATACATTCTTAATGATTTTATTCATATATATTTTCCTTGGTTTAGATTATTATTTTCATTAATGTATTAAATTTGAGTGAAACCTTAAGTAATATCCCCTTTCCAAATTATCCTACTTTGTAAAACATTCTACCCTTTTAATAAAACATTATCCCCCTTTGTTATTTACAAATAGAAAGGGTAATATTGTATTTCATGAAAATGTTAAATGGAAACAGAATACAAAACAATTGAAATGAAAACATAGAGCTCCTTGAAATGGAAAAAGTTCAATGTTATTTAAAAGTTAGTCAATAAATAAAAATACAAAAAAATCATTTATTTTCTCTATTCATTTCTTTCTTAAAGATCTCATGGAAAATTAATTTCATATTATTTATCTCTTTCTTGTCCTATGAGGTGTGAACTCCCTAAGATTTGAGAAGCTCTTTTCAGTATGTAAATAGCTGATTCTGGGTTTTGATGATGTCTTATTGAATTCTGATCACTTCTTTGAGAGTAACAATTCACTCATAAATATTCTAATTTTATCTATCCAATAAGTTGTTATTCTTATTTAATAAGAAAATTTCATCATTTAAACTTGAAACCTTAAAAAACACTGATTGGAAACATTAAAATTTTTTTAACTCTTTCACAGAATCATCATTAGCACCACTTGTTTTTGGAATCTGTTTCCACCCCTCAATTATTTCATTATCAAGATTATTAAAAGTAATGGCATGATCATTTGAAATAATCCTTAAGTATTAAATGGAATCCTCATGTTCATTAATTGAAATTTCTATTTTGTATGGACATTTAGTCATCCTATTAGAAGCCTTCTTATGATAAATGGAGCTATCACTCAAAAATTTTAGATTGGCCTCCACTGTCATCACATTCTTTCTGAGATCTACTACTGAACGAAATATCATACATTGATTCTCTATGATGAAATCAATCTTTTATTATATTACAGGAAGGTATGGAATAGTACTCGTAATCCTTCTTAGAACATGGACAATGTAATCAAGTTTCTTAAGAGAAATTTTGTGCTCTATATTAGTATCACCATCGTACGATTGAAGTTCATGAGATCAGATTGAGTCTTCAGTATGTTTTTTTTCATTTTATTTCTATTTCAACGTTTCAACTCTTTATACTTCGACTCTATCACTAATGATAATGTCTCTCTTGGCATGGAAACTTTGTGCCATTTTTTTATCAGAGAAAGAGCTCTTCCTAATTGAGTTTTCAGAGATTGTACTTGTTCTTGATCAACATAAGCATTATGTGGTTGAACTACGTCACTATTTTTTTGGAAATAATTTTCTTCTTTAATTATCATAGAACTCTAAATATACTAGATAAGAAATTTATCTTATTCTTCTTCTTCACCTTTCTATTGTAAAGTAGGTTGAAATAATTCTTGGACATTTTATTTTTCTATTTATAGAACAATGTCTACGATCAGGTCTTGTTCTATCTCTTCTGTATTTGTGAACTTTGTAACTCAACACCTTTCCATATCGTAGCAACATCAAAATCCTATGATTTTATTTTCAAATGTTTTTTATTCTTCTTCTCAGCCTTTATATTATCTCCAACTATTATTTTTTCTTCTAGACCGTCAGTTTGGTTAAGTCCAAACTGAGGATCACCTTATTTTATTTGTTATTTCACCTTTCTCCATTTTGCTACATCATTTTTAACTTATTTTATATTCATCCTAGAATATTTACCAGATTGAGGATATTACTTTTGAGAGTCTATTACTACTGGAGATGTTTCCACTAATGGTGGTGCTAATTGATTTTGTTCAAATTCTTTCACATCATTGGAAAAACAAATTATTCAGCATTTTAATGAACCTTCAATTTTCTAATCTTATCTTTTTATAATCCATGATCCCTTCACTACTTTTAATTATCATTTCTCTGGATGATTAAAAAACATCCAAATTTAATGAATAAAATTTGTAAGGATGGTTTGATAAAAGATTATATGAGACTTAATCGCTTCTGACTTCACATTCAAAATCCTTTTGAAAATGTAACCCATGAGATATGTATTTCTCATACTCATAAGATAATCCAACATACAAATATCCGAAATCATATTATTTTCTGCAACCCCTTTCCATAGAATAAGTAACCCTTGAATCCATATGGCGATAAGCTGATTTTCTACAAAGATATGCAAAACCTTTATATTCTTTTCATTGATAAGAAAGAGTGAATTTTCATATCATTCCTTATTAAACATACTGACATCCTTAGGTACCTTATGAGAGGGACAAAAGGAGTCACCTTCATTAGATTCATTGAGAAAGTGTTCCATTTGTTTCATTGAAAAAGAAAACCTTATATAATAAAAAATAAAATTAATCAATAAATCCTTATAAAATTTCACTGTATTATAGAATTTTCTAACCTCTTCAACAAGAATCAGACTTTTAGAAATAAATTTCTCGACATATAGGTGTTCGCAGCCATGGAAAAAAATTATCCTTTTAATTGAAGAATCAAACTTATCAAAAAAAATATAGAGAAAATAACCTTTATCTAAAGAAATACATATATGATAATGTCTTTGAAGACATATCAGCAAAACTATTAGAATAAGAATAAGACATAATGTTGATTGATGGAAGAAAAAACACACTGAGGCTTAAGAGGAGGAGCAGTGGTTCCTCAAAAAATTCTGAAGAACCACTGTAGGTTTGAGGAGGGGTCTTCTTTTTATATGTGAATTTGGGTGAATGTTGGTCCTCTATAGCTGAGATTAGAAGATAATGAATCCAATGGTAGAGAATAAAAGATTTCCCTGAGGTTTTATGTTTTTTAAATGAGAAACAATAACATTAAAGAAATGTGATGAAAAAGAAAAAGGGAATGTACCTGTCGAATATTTCAATTGAGTTGGTAGTTTCAAACTATTATGAAAGTAAAAAAATAGAATAAAATACAAACAAGAAACAGTTAAAATTAGCAATGTGAATACGATAAAATAACTAATCAATAAAAAGGAATGTGAATACACTCAGTTTTCAATCTGATGTAAATCAAAGTGGATAGACTAAGTTGTCACGATGATTGAAAACAATGTCAATGCTTATGGTTGTCATGCTGATAAACTAGTTATTTTCAAACCGATTAGAAAAAATTTCATTATTCTATGTTTTCAATATGATAAATAATATAAAATCAAAAAAATTTCAAACCAATTAGAAAAATAGTTAGGCATAACTTTCAAGCCAGAGGGAAAAAAAGTGAATACCCTTGGTTGTAAAGTCGATGGATAGGGTGTCAAACCGATATGCAAGGTGTCAAGAAGATAGGCATAAATAACCAATAAATAAAATAGAGAAATTAAAATAATAAAATTAAGAATTAAGATATGATACAAAACATAATAAAAATAATATATAATAATAAAGAAAATTAATGAAAGTAAAATAAAATAAAATAAATAAAACAAGAAAAAAATAGATAAAAACATATAAAAAACTAATGTTCTCCCCCTAGGAAGTGGAGTGTTTTAATTTAAAGAGATTTTCAATAAAAAAATTATATTTGAATGATTATTTTATTGTAATCATTCCGAACTTCTATTTAAAATATTCAAATCTATCGAAAGGGAATGGTTTTGTAAAAATATTAGCATGTTTTTCTTGTGTTCCGATGAATTGTAAAATGATATATCATTTTTGTGTGTGATACCTAGGAAAGTGATGCCTAATATCTATGTTTTTTAATGGGAGTGATGTTATAGGTTTTTACTTAATGTAATGGAACATGTGTTATCATACAATATTTGAGTTATAGTAAAACTCATTTCATTGTTAGTGAGATTGTGTTGCATCCACAAAACCTGAGAACAACTACTTCTAGCTACCACATATTCAGCTTTAGTAGTGAAGAGTGCAGATGAGTGTTGTTTTTTTAATGACCAGGAATCTAAATAATATCCTAGGAAATGAAATGATTTATAAGTACTCTTTATATCCATTCTACATCCAAAAAAGTAAGTATCTGAAAATATTTTCAATTCAAAATCATTTACAGAAGAAATGAAAAGTCTCAAATCCAAAGTTCATTTTAAATAGTGGAAAATTATTTTCAAATCTTTTAAATGGGATTTTATTATATTTTCTTAATATCTATAACTGAAGCATACAGAAAACATTACGTTTCTATGACTAGTTGTTTAGTATATTAATCTTAAAATAATATCTTTACAAGTTGATTGATCAATTGGATTCCCAGCTTCATCAAGATCAATGGTGTTTGAGGTTCTAATGGGAGTAATAATACTTTTAGTATCATCATATACATACTTTTTTAGTAATTCATTGATATACTTATGTTATAATATATAAGTACCTTGTATTTTTTGAAAAAATTTAAATCCAAGAAAAAATGTTATTTCACCCACTATACTAATTTCAAAATCATATTTTATTATATTTAAAAATGAATATATTAATGAATTTTGAGATGACTTGAAAATGATGTCATCAACATTAATTTGAACTATCATAAGATTTATTTATCTTTCTGTATAAAAAGAGTTTGGTCAACAGTTCCCTTAATGTAATTATTTTGTAACAACAATCTTATTATCCTATCATACCAAGATCTAAGGGATTTTTGAAGTCCATAAAGGGACTTGGTATGTTTTTAATCATATAAATGATGTTTTTTATCTTCAAAACCAGGGGGTGGGTCTACATATACTTTCTCTTGTACATATCTATTATGAAAATCACACTTGAAATCCATTTTAAAGAGTTTGAAATTAATGAACGATTCAATGGCTAATAAAATTATAACAGATTCGAGTATTTGTACTGGAAAATATGTTTTTCTATAATCTATGCCTTATTGTTGATTATAGAATTTAGTAACAAGTACAGATTTATTTCTTACAATGATACCATTATCATCGTATTTGTTTCAGAAAACCCATTTTACTCCAACAATAAGTGTATCCTTAGGTTATTCAACCAAAGTCCAAAATTTATTCCATTCAAAATAATTTAGATAATATTTCATTAAATTTTTCCAATCCTTATCACCTAAATCCTCACTTGGTGTTTTAGGATCAAATTGAGTGAGAACAGAAAGGTGTTCTATTTCATTTCTTAAGGAATTCATAGTCCTTATGATTTTATTTACTTCACTGATGATGTTATCACTGGATTATTCCTAACTTATAATTGATATGGATTTTGTAAAACCTGATCATCAATATATGGTAGAAAATATTTAGGTGTAAATGTCACAGAAAAATTTTCTTGAGTATTTAAAATATTTGATGGATCTTCTTTCAAAGGTAGATAATCAGTTTTGGAAAACATGTCAGATGCAATAGTTATAAGTTTTTTTAATACAAAAGGAATCGTTTCATCAAACATAACATTTATTGTTTCTTCATCAATATGTGTGGCTTTATTAAAACCTCTATAATCCATTGAAGTAGTGGAATAACCAAAAAATATTCCTTCATCAAATTTAAGTGAAACGTTATGTAAGTTGTCTTTTGTATTTAAAAACATTACATTTAGACCAAATACATTGATGTATGAAACTTTTGGTTTTAGACCTGTACACAAATCATAAAGAGTTTTATTAAGAAAAGGTCAATTTAAAACTCAATTTATATTATAACAAGAAGTATTAACATTTTCTTCCCAAAAATGTCTTTCTCTTGAGTATTCACACAACATGGTTCTTGTTATCTCTTGAAGAATTATGTTTCTTATTTCAAAAACAACATTTTTATGAGGTGCTTCTAGTGAAAAAGGTTGTGAGTAATACCTTTCTTACTACAAAAACATTAAAAATTTGAATTTAAAAATTCTCCACCATGATCACTTCAGATAGTTAACAATGGTATGTTTTTTTTTCATTTTTATCTTCATAAACAAAAGTTTAAATGAAACAAAAATATGCAGATTTTTTATTGAGAAAATATACCCATGTAAATCAAGTGTATTCATAAACTAAAACAAATACCAAATACTTTCCTGAAATACTACTCGTTTGTGAGGGAATAAATACATCCACATTCACTAACTATAATACATCGGAAGTTGTGACCTCAATAATTGATTTAATGCTTGAATTATGTTTATTTACATATTGAAAAGGGACAGAAACTTTAGAAGAATCCAATATAAGCTCATGAAGATCTTTAACAATTACTTTCTTATAGAGTTTATATATGTTTCTAAAGTTACAATGTCCTAGCATTCTATTCCATTACCACGATTCATCTTCCATTGCATAAAGACAAGACAATTCATGGATCCTAAGGTCTTTTATGTTTAAATTGTAAACATTATCATGCCTTTGGGAAGAGAAAATGAATTTATCCAGGGAATTGTGAACTATACATTTATCATTCCTACAATTCACAAGGTAACCTTAATCACATAATTGACTTATTCTAATGCCGTTGTCATTAAGACCATCAACAAATTAAACATTTGAAATAAAATTTTTACCAAGGAATGAAATAATACATATACCAACAATCGCTCATTGAGATTTTTTTTTGCTCTAGCCACATTGGGAGCTCTCACGATGCCCTAGTTTCATGGAAGCGGTGATGCCCTAGCTTCATGGAGGTGGCGATGGCCCCTCCACGTCATGGGGAGGGGCATGCTCTTCCTCCTCCTCTTCGGGATGTAGTACATAGGAGGCGCCCGTTTTTACCCAGAATTGACGTCTCTCCAAAGGTACCTGGCCTCTGTAACGGATATCCAGTTGTCCCGGTTTTGTCCAAGGAATTCTATGAAGCTTCATCGCTTCTCTCCACGGCTCTAGTTGCAATGTTCACTCGCCAAAGACCTCCGGTTGAGGTGTTCGAGAGGTTCGCGAATCAGGAATGGGGTCTAGGCCACCGTGTGGTTTTCGGTCTCCTTGGACTACGACAAATTATTGTTTGTCTCGCGGATGAAGATGACCTGGGTATGGCTTGGTCCCGTGCTAGCAGATCTGTTAGGGGGTTTACGTTTCATTTCCATCGTTGGACGTTTGATTTGAACATGAATCACGACGCTTCCTTGTCGGCAATATGGATTCAACTTCTGGGGTTACCGCTTCCATTTCAGAATCCATCTCTCCTTCGGTCAATTGGAAATTCCTTAGGCCGTTTCCTCTGTGCGGATTGGAAGACAGACTCCATGGTGCATCCAATCATAGCATGCATCTGTGTGGAAATGGAGCTATCCCATCCTCCACCCGTCAAGGTATGGATCGTGATTGAAGGGCAGTACAGGTACATGCAAAGTCTCTTCTACGAATCCTGGACCTCTTCTATTCCTTCTTCCATAGACATGGTCACCATGTTGAGGAGTGCCGTAAAAGGGCTGCAGTGGTGGTGGCTGAGTCCTCTACGGTGAGAAAGGGTGACTCAGGTCACGTCGAAGGTCACGGGGCTGGTTCTGGTATTGGCTCTGAGCATGTTGCGCACCAACTGAGGGCACAGGAGGCACTGGCGGATACTAGTGATCGTATTGAGGAACTTCGGGGTGTCCAAGAGTAGGGGTCGCTTGGACATCCCGGGGGGGTTCCACTTTCCTCCTAAAGCTCTGGTGAGGGATTACACTGACTCGGGGAGGACGAGGTCTGCGGACATAGTTTTGAAGGAGGCTTCGAAGGTTTCAGAGCCTTAGGTGGAGGTAGTGGTTGTTGACCCCAAGAAGGATTTGGGTGTTTTACAGGCATCAAGTAGCATGGGGAATGAGGACCGGGGTCCTGTGGTTGGGGCATTGGCGATCCCCTCTTTATCTGCAGGTGAGCCTTCCAGGTTTGAGGCCAATTGTGTTCTAGTCAGAGGATGGGAGACTCTGAACCCACAGCTTCAATATATGGGCAGGGGTTTTGATCAACCCGCCTTCTTGGAGGGATCAGGTGTTGAGGAAACCTATGTCATGGGGAAGGAAGGGATCCGTGGGGTAGGGCCTGTTCTGGGTAGTGCCCCTAGCCAACTGATAGAGACTGTTTTGGAAGTGCAGGTTCAGTCTAACCTTGAAGATGCAGGGGGGTTGAGCACTGCCTGTCTGCCAGGGGCTAGTTCTTCAGTCTGGAATCCAGTCTTCTTGAGCAATAGGTATGGAATGCTGGATGAGGAGGAACATAGAATTGAACTAGCTTCCTTGGTTGAGGATGGTAAGGACAATAGGGGGAGTAGTGGTGGATTATTGTTGGAATATCGGATTAGGGGAAATGCCTATCCAGAGTATGATGATGGTGGAAGGGGAAATGAATGCGACGTAGTCTGTAGAAGTTTCTCAGAAGTAGAATCTGGTTCGAGGAGGGTCAGGAGGAAGCGAGGAAGGAGGGGTAGGAAGGATTACTCCTCCTTACCTCCTCCTATGAAGACCCGTTCAGCAATGAAAATATTGGTGGAGAAGCTGGATAAGGAGTTCAGGTGTCACTAAAAGGCAGCTGGACAACATGATCCCTCCCTGGATTTGGTTTTAAGCTCTGGTGATGTGGTGTCAGAGCAGGTGTTATTCCTAAATGCCTCGGAAGATGATGCATCCAAGATGATGGGTAGTAATCTTGAAGTGGATCTTAATGAGGACCAGTATATTTGGGTGGATAAACAGGACACGATCCTGGTTGGAGGTTTCAACAAGGGGGTGATCAGTCATGAGGAATATATGCAGGTCTGGAATAAGCTGAATTATTCCTTTGGAGACCTGACAAGGGGGGATCCACTTCTTTCAGGTATCTAATTTATCCCGGAGACTGTTTAGAGACACTGACTCTGGTATAATTTATCTGGTTTTCAATGATTCCTTTTTTACTTCTTTTCGTAACTTATGCTGTGTTGAGTTACCAACCTGGTTGTGTGAGGAATGTGGAAGGGTCAGTTCGGCTCAGACGAGCTAGAGCATGTAGCTTGTTCCTCTACAAGCCATATGGGATGTGGTTGATACAGAGGGATGGCTTTCCATCGAGAGGGTCCATGCTTTCATGGGATCACCGAGTGGTCCTTCTTCGGAGTCTGCGGTTGCTGCTTTTTCTTGGCTGAGGTTGTTTCTGATCTTCTGCTTGTTGTTGTTTGGTGCTAGTTGCAACTTATTGTTTCTCACATTTTCCTCAAAAGCGTCTTTATTAATAAAAAATAATTTTCAGTCAGTTCATTGAGCATTTTCTCTGAAGGTAACTTGTCCACCTTTCACCTTGATAATTTTGTCAAAGAATTTTCATTACCAGTAATATTACTAGAACATATTCTATCTATATACCATGTATAGTTGGTTTTTCTTGTTTTGTTCTCTGGAAACAAAAAAATATTATCATTGTTTAATCCAAAATTTTTTGGTTCTGAATTTTTTTGAAAGAAAAATTATTGAATCGACAATTGTTTTGAATAGTGTGCCTTGCAGAAAACCAAATATTATGTTTTATTTAGATAAAAATGTTATTACAATGATAACCAAATTGACACATAGTGTAGAATAATGACTTTTTAGGAATAAAATATTTACTTTTAAAAACATGTTTGGAATGGGTGTAACCTATTCCTTTACTATTACCATATGGTTGTATTTCAGAATAAATTTTATCAAAATTTATTTTATGGATTAAAAATTAGAAAATATATTCTTCAAAGAAAATATTTCGGAATTTATTTTGATGAAAAATTCTTATACTAATTTGTGTTTGTTTTAGAATCAAGTTTTTCTTCTAAAACATTTTTCTAAATAATTATATTATCAAAATCGTTATAATGTTTTTTCTTTTCTGAAATCACTTTATCAAGGTTTTTATAAAAACATTCAATGTCAATAGTTTAATAATCATGATGATCAGAGATATATGATACTTCTCTTGTTAATATATCAATCATAGTATTTTGTTTACCATGTTTCCTAGAAACATTACAATTTTCATTTTCGAAGAGTTTAGAAAAGCTGGATACTTCTTTGTAAGAAGGTAAAGAATTATCATTCTCTAATGAAGATTTTTCTTCTTCAGAAGAATAACCTTTATTAGGATAAGTGTTAATCAATAACATACTAATCAGTGATTCAAGACTGTGTACCTTGTCGATTAAGCAATAATAAAGAGTTTTGGCCGGGAGAGAAAAATTCTTGTGATTTTAGATATCACTATCATATAAGTCTTCAAAAAAACACCTCCACTAGAACTCAAGGAGTCATTTACATTCAAGAATTTCTTTCCATTGGATTTCAAGTATCTTTTCTTTTTCTTATTTTAATGTATTTTATTTCTATCATTGTCTTTTAGCATAGGGAAATCAATTTGAATGCATCCTACTCTTTTACATTCTTAGAAAGTTAATTCAGAATCATTCTTGTCCTTGTTACCATTGTAAGTATTTTTATACCTATCTTAAAAATCCTTCATTTGAAAAATTGTGTTCATTATTTTAGTAAGATTTTAAAGATAATTCTATGAATCATAGTATCATTGGAATCTAATAAGGCTTTAAATTTTTTATTTCTTGACTTAGTTCTTACAGGTGATTGAGACTTGGAAGGATTTTCTGTAGAAGTGAATGCTACTCAACTATTTTTCTTTTCCACTTTTTCTGCATCTCTCTTATGTTTTCCATAATATTGTAAAAAAGTTATAAATAAATCCTCATGTTTAAGATTATTAATGTTTCTATATTAATAAACTATTGTCCTCTTGGATCCCCATTCATTTGGCATAATTTCAAGGATCTTACCTACTAAATCATAATCTTCTAAAATTTTCTCTCCCTTATCTTAATGAATATTAACAATAATCACAAATCATTATTGAACCTAAACTACAGGTTCACCATAAGGAAATTCAAATGCTTGGTAGTCACCTCTTATCATTTCCCTTCTTGTTTCAATGAATTTGGTGGATCCAAAGTGTGTAATATCCAATTTCTTCCATATGATATACTCAGATTTACACAAAGATATTTGACTATAAATTTTCTTGGTCATGGGCCACAATAGAGTATTGTATACCTTATAGTGTAACTGATATTCATGTTTTTCTTAGGCTGCAAAAGTTCTAACATCTTTCTCAGGGTTCTTATAGTCACCAATAAGAATAATGATGTCATATACACAAGTATTTATGATAAATGTCTTCATATTCTCCCTCCAATATTCAATGTAATTTCCCTAAAAAATCGGTGGTCTTATAAGATTGAGGTTGTCGATTGAATAAAAATTCATCATGCCTACCATCATAATGAAAAAATTTCCTTTTCTACAAATATTTTTCAGTGTATTTAGAAATATATAAAAATAATATAACTTAAAATAAATATACTAAGAAATGGAAAACCTCCTCTAATACTAATTGTTGGATCGAAATGAAAATGAGATGGAACAAATACAAAAGGGGGAGGGGTGAATTGTATGTTTTAAAATTTTTATTAAATTTTTTGAGGAAGTTTGTTAGTTTAATATGACATAAACTAATAAAATTCACAATATATATTATAAAAGAAAACAAATGATTGGACTGACTCTTGGTACGATGTTATGATACCACAGGTTATGAAAAAATTGTATTTGGTTTGAATACAAAATTAGATCATATCAAGTGTAAATGATTCTTCCATATAGCATTTAAAATCAATAATGGAATGTATAAATTGTAACTGAAACAATTAAAATAATATATAATAAAAATATTAAGAAGAAATAAAAGGGTTTTCATTCTATTATAATAAGTAGTGGATAAGTAAATGTTATTGCAATTATTTTATCTAAACAAGTAGGGTATCCTTTCACCTATGATATTAGGTATTTCTTACTAACACAGGTAGGTCCTAGATACAATGATCAGCACGTCCATCTTCCATTCTCCACAAGCCATCGATTTTACAAGTAATCGAAACCTCTATCTTTCAAACACTTGAAAGCCCTTGATAAAAAGATCGGTCACATCGTCAGCCTATCCCCAGAAACCCTAAATCATTTTCACTTGATTAGATGCCCAATGAAAAAAAATCACTTATTTAAATAAAAAAACTAATAATGATCCATTCTAATTTTTTAATTTCATGGATTTTTCACGAAGCAAGAGAGACATCACACAATCTCTCTCTAGAACTTATAGGAAGAAAGTCTTGTTTTCACTAGTTCTAATGACCTCATATTTATTGGCCTCAGGTTCCAAGAGTCACATTTTCTCTAATGGTCATATTTATTAGGAAAATTCAGAGGGACTTGGACACCTGGCATTGTAATAGCCATGTTGAAATAGAAAACAAAAAAAATCATTTTTAGTAGTTTATATCTAACTCTGTGATATCCTTTTGGTCAAAACAATAGATATATGAAAATGATAATAGTAGTAGGATTCATATAAAACATGGGTTTTGATAAAAGAATGTAAATGTGAATGTGATAAAATTATAACATGAGTATGATTAATATCACTTTTATGATGATAGGAATAAGTATGATTATTAGTATGTGTATAATGAATAATACTGATACAATGCAAAGTGGGTATGATGGTCAGAGTCAGTACGATAAACAAAGTGGGTATGATGAAATAGTGAGTACAATGAAATAGTGAGTACGATAATCAACTACCTAGGATGAATTGTGTGGGTATGATAAAATGAAAACTGTATTAAAATTAAATTCTTTACATGAGAATTGAGTATAAATGGATTTGTGATTTCCAAACCAAAACACATAATAGTCAAAAGAAGACTTTTTTACTTAACATGATATAAGAATTCACCTCAAAAAAAAGATCAAACTCCAAATCATGTGATAATTTAGATGTGAATTAAAGAACTATTATTGTGTATAGAATGAGTTATTTTACATATAAAAAAATAATTAATATTCTTGGGTATTGGTTCTTTCTCTGATCCTTCTCAGGCATTTCACAATTATGTATTATTAATCAATGATACGCATCCATATACATATTGTATTTGTCTATCAAGGTTATTCTACAAAATATTTTGATATAATCCTATAGAGGTAAAAGAAGGATTATAATTTCAATATAAACTATTCCTATAGAAGTGATTATATCATGGGTGTTGGAGAATATTCAAATTATAGTGATGAAAAACATGTATTTCATCAATTATCCACGAATATGGTTGCACTTTTTTAAATTCCACTTTCCTAGTGCATATTTTAAATAAATAAATGGTTATAAATCTTGATTTATTTAAATGTATTAATGATAAATCATTAGTTTTGATCATTATGTTATTTAAATTATAATAATTTTCAATTATCATACATCAATATTCATGTTCTATTGTTTTTTTAATTTTTATGGCCATATAATACTCATTGAGAATAATTTTTTTGATATTTTTTTTGATAAAAAATGTACAATTATTTATATTAATTAGTTAATATTTGTATAATGTATATCATGGCTCATAAATTATTCAATTTTTTAATAATATTTTTAATATTCTATTTTAAACATACATTGTGTGATAATTGATTGTCAGTGATGATGAACATTCAATTATAGACCACCATAATTTTTTTCAATAATTTCTCTTTTTCTTCCTATTAAATATGTTCACTTCATGCATTCCTAATTGAAAAAGGATCAACATGGGTAGTTGATTAGGGTATCTAAGGTTATAATCATTAATGTGAAATTGGATTCTAGGAAAGGAATTCACTTTAAGTCTAGTGAATGGGGGTGGAGGCCCCCATGATCTATTTCAATAGTGGAAGGGGAATCGAGAAGGTGTCTTGAGAGTAGTTCAATAATTATAGCTTCATGTAAATCCAGTATGATGATACAGAATTACAATTCTGATAGTGAGAGGGAATAAATGTTTTTGTTATTATGAGGAATATAAATGGTTTGTGCAACATATGCATCTTAAAAATCGTCAATTCTGATCTAGGTTTGGAATAAATAAAACTGATAAGCAAATTATGTAAATGATGTAATATAAGGCCCCATCCTTAATCCTTACTTAATCCTGAGTTATTACAAGATTACACATTGAGGATCTTTTTGGGTTTAGAGTTTTAGAGAATTAGATCATAAAACATGCATTACATTCCACATATAAACAAAGTGGTTACATAAAGATAGTATCCTTCATTCCCATCAATGGAAACATATTTAAAATAAACATGGATTCTTTCTTGACACTTCCTTGACACTATCATCATATCATGTACCTTTCCCTTGAACTGTGAAAAACATTTCAAAAAAACTTGGGATGAGCATAAAAAGCTCAGTAAGGGGTAAAAAAATATGGAAAGGAAACATGGGTACATATATACATAAGGATGAGATCATACTTTACCCATAAAACATAAGCACTTTAACATACCTCATCAAATCATGAATAAATCATAGAAATAATAAGATATAAAGGTAACTTGAGGAATTCATAACATTCTTACGTAGGGAGTAACCCTCTTGGTTATGTTTGGAATACCCATCAGAGTATATTCCCTAAAATCTCTTCGGAGAAACCTTAACGTTTCACTCCTTCGCGTTACCCAATGCATTGGAGAGCTATATCGGGCTCACCCGCCCTTAGTTTATCACGGAACCACCCGTCTTCATAATAATGCCCAAGAACCTCAACATAATCGTATCACATAAAACATGCATAAAGTAAACATAACATTCCCACCTTTCAATCACAAGATATCAACACAAAACATTGATATAAAAACATTATGAAAACCATTTTTGATACCAAAATAAAAGAAAATTAAAACATGGTATTTATTTTTCTTTTAAAAAGAAGGTATGGCTTGTAGAGGAAGCCGGAACTCAAATAATGGTCACGACGGCAGAGAAGTCTTTGTTGCCGCATACGTACGACAAAAACATTCCCTTTTGTCATTTAGTAAATGTTTCGTATAAAAAAGATTCCTTTTGAATAAACGTAAAAGTCAAAGGGGTTTATACACCGTATAAAAAAAAGTTGTGTATAAAAAAAATTATGCCTCAATGAAAGGAGATTGAGACGAAATCCCATACCTCGGGTCCGACTTGACTCGGTCATTCATTAATGTCCGGAATAATAAACTTGAGTTAATTTCTACTTGTTTAAGAACAATTTTCAAGTTCATTATTCCTTTTATATCACTTATTGCCATGTCATGAACACTATGTAATTATTTAAGTTAATAACGGTCGTTTTAACGATCATTGGTACTTGAGTCAAAAATAAGCCATTTATAATTACATGTTGTTCATGTATCCATTATATCCAGAATGGTATTCATGATGTAGATATCATATATGTCATATATATCCAGTACATGCATGCATTTATAATATTACATAATCATTTAGAGGTAAGAAATGAAATGCACCATTCATGGTGACGGTAAGTCGTACGTACGCATGAACGCTACTTTCATTTCTATTTCGTATTTTATAGAATGGAATCATAATGATATAAAGGTATGTTATAATTCCAGTATAATATCATATATAATATCATAGTTCCATCCTTTATACATCCCACATATGGTATTTAACGAATCAAATCCCTTTGAGGGGGCGGTAGTCCGCACTTCCTTAAATGAATATATCGTGTTCACCCATAATGGAATCCATAAAGGTATGACGAAAAAGGAAAATAAAGAAGCTTAAGGAAAACATAAACATATTACATATCATATATAAATATAGTGACATTTTAATGGTCACCTTAGATGTAGGTGTGTGTAAGTGTAGCTCAAATCCTTATTATAACAACATCCTAGTATATTAAGGATACTGGATTTGTTACAAAAGAAAAGAATAAAAAGAGTTTAGGGGGTTGGAGAAGCAAAATAAAACAAAAGGACTCAAAAGAAGACATTACCTTAAAATCGGGTAACTCCCTTTGGTTTGAGCTCAAAGGATTCCTTGGAAGGACTTCTGCCCAAAGTGAGGCTTCAAGGAGTAAGAGAGGGAAGTGGAGAGACAAAATGGGCAGGGTTTGGCTGAGCCAAAGGCTTTGGGAGTGTGGGTGAGGAGGTAGAGGTGGGGGCCTTTTATAAGAGGAGAGGAGATGCACTCTTGGAAAATAAAGATAAGTTACTTTATTTTAAAATGAGTTTCGGATTCAAAAGGTCCCACATTGATATAATTCGAGGATAAGGTGATAAGGCTTAGAAATCCACTCATCCAATTGGTTTTGGCCATGTGTAGGTTTTAGATTTTACATTATCTTTCAATTTTATTTAAATCGTTAAATTATGAGGTCATCACTGCATCATTATGATGTCATAAATAATTAAATTTATATAATGTCTAAAAATTATAAAAAAAATACTATGATGTAGGAAATCTTTTTATATTTCTAATGAATATTTATAGTCAAAACTCTGACTTGTATAACCCCATATAAAAATTGTTTTAGTAACATAACTCATGTTTGTGTCATTTTTACTTTAACGTTAAATAAAATGTTATTTATGTCATTTCCGAACCAAAGTGGCTCCATGGGGTCCCCAAGTTGACCCATGGCTTGTCTTGGTCGTCCATGACACATCAAATGAGGGTATGACATGTGTCAAGCTCATCTCATACTATTAAAACATTATTTTTACCTTAAAGTACACTAATTACCACTAATCGCGATTAAAAACGTAATAAGTTACTATTCACCAAAAAATTATTTTAATCTCATTGAACCACATTTTACTTCTTAATGACAACCATGTATGTCGGATTTTTGAAATTCAAAACACAATGATGGCAAAATTTCATTTAAACGGAAAATTAGTTTTTATAAGTACCACTTAGTGGTTTCACTATTCATCAAAAATTGAAGTTTTTCAGAAAATTACCAAAAATTCACCCTAAGCAATATTTGATATTCCGAATTCAAATATGAAGTCTATTTTAAAAAATTCAAAACATATAAGTCACATTAATTAATTTAATAATTAATTCCCATTGTCATGACAAATAGCGTGTTTTTATGAAACAATAAGTATCAAAAGATTGACACCAGTTTAAGTGCAATTTCAAAGTGAAATTGATTCCAATGACCAACATTGGATTAAATGGTAAAAATATATTATAATTTCACTGAAAAATAAATTCAAATGATAATATAATCATATAAATAAATTAGATTAAAAAGAGGTTTTGAATTAAAATACAACATTTTTCACTATTCATTAAAAAATGAACTTTATCGAAAAAATACCAAAAATTCACACAAAGTAAATTTTGATGTCCCAATCATAAAGAATAAGTTTATTTTGACAAACATAGTTTATAAAATTGTCAAAAGATAGATTCAAAAATGGTTTTCCATCAAAATGCAGTAAAACAATCTTTTAAAAAATATTAGTGTATTTCATGCTTAAGATTGTATTTATTTTCATTTTAAGCCTATAAAACACTATCTTAATCATTAATAGACATAGATAAAAATATCTATTATTCATTACTTACTTGGGATGTTACATCCTTCCCCCCTTTAGAAAATTGCGTCCCCGCAATTTATTTACTTATCGAATAAATGGGGGTACTTATCCCTCATTGAATTTTCAGATTCCCATGTTGCCTCTTCCATCATGTGGTTTTCCACAAAACCTTTACCTGCTTAATCACCTTATTCCGTAACACTTGCTCCCCGTGGTCAAGAATCTTATAAGGCCCCAGCCTTAAAACTTACTTAATATTGAATTAAATGAATAACTCACGTTGAGGATCTTTTCAGGTTTAGAGTTTTAGAGAATTAGAACAAAACTATTACATCTTAAAAGATTACAAAGTAGACACTTCTACTAAGTTTCCATAAAATAAAAACTCCTAAAAAGAAATATGTCTAGATTCCATGTTTTAGATAGCATGAAATTCCCTTGATCCCATCCTTGACCTAATTCCACTTTAAGTCCTGTGAAAAACATTTTGAAAAACTTGGGGTGAGCATAAAAAGCTCAGTAAGGGATACAAAAAGAATGAAAACTGTTAGTTTTTCAAACATCAAGTAAACCATATATACTATATCAAAGTAATACCTTCACCTTCATGAAGTAGTAATAAAAATCTTCACTGAATAAAGTATCATTACTTACCTTTTTGTAACCAAAGTATTACCATAAAACCCATATAAAAAACACATAGAATATATAAAGGTAACTTGGGACATAAACATACTTAAGTGGAATAACCATACGGTCAACTTCCACACATATCACTTAATGGAATAGCCATACGGCCAATTTCCATACATACCTAATGGAATAGCCATAAGGCCGACTTCCATACCCAATGCATTGGAGGTTATAACGTAACCACCCGTCCTGGTATTCACGGCACCACCCGTCATATGGTTTATAACGTAACCACCCGTTAAAATGTCCAAGTATCAATATAAAATCATAAAACATAAAACCAATATAAAGGAATGATTACATTTCCACATTTCAATCACAATATATCATAAATATATTGACATAATAGAATCATTTATCAAAACCATTTTCAATACAAAAATACATAAAATAGTATATGGTATTTATTTTATTCTAAAAACATTACGGCTTGTTGAGGAAGCCAAAGACCAAATAATACTCGCGGTGGCGGAAAAGGTCGTTTTCGCCGCGTACGTTAAAAGAAACATTCCTTTTTGTCGTTTTGTAAAACGCTTCATAGAAAAAGATTCCTTTTGTATAAAAGTAAATTCAAAGGGGTTTATACACCGTATAAAAGAAAGTTGTGTATAAAACAAAATATGCCTCAATGAAAGGAGATTGAGACGAAGTCCCATACCTCGTATCCGACTTGACCCGACCGTTCTTTAATCTCCTGAATAATAAACTTGAGTTAATATCTACTTGCTTAAGAACCTTTTTCAAGTTCATTATTCCTTTTATACCATGTTATGAACATCATGTAATCAGTTAAGTTAATAACGTTCATTTTGTCGGTATTTGGTTCTTAAGTCAAAAATAGTCTTCTTACACTTACATGTTGTTAATTTGGTCAAAGGTTCATTATATCCAGAATGGTATTCATGATGTAGATATCATATATGTCATATATATCAAGTACATACATGCATTTATAATATTACATAATCATTTAGAGGTAAGAAATGAAATGCACCGTTCATGGAGACGGTAAGCCGTACGTACGCATGAACGCTACTTTCATTTCTATTTCGTATTTTATAGAATGGAATCATACTTATATAAAGATAAATTATAATTACAGTATAATATCATATATAATATCATAGTTCCATTCTTTATATGTCCCACATATGGTATTTAACGAATCAAATCACTTTGAGGGGGCGGTAGTCCGCACTTCCTAAAATGAAGATATCGTGTTTACCCATAATGGAAACCATAAAGGTATGCCCAAAATGAAAAAAACATAAGCTTAAGGAAAACATAAAAATATTATATATTATATATAAAAATAGTGACATCATAATGGCCACCTTTGAAGGTGTTAAATGAGTATTGAACAATCATCGTTTCGGGAGGTAGAATTTCGCCATCCACGGAAACCGTATGTTATTTAACCATTTGATGTAGTTGTGTGAGAGTGTAGCTCGAATAAATCTTATAAAAACATCCTAGTATATTGAAGATACTGGTGTTGTTACAAAAGAAGTAAATAAAAAGAGTTTAGGGGGGTTGGAGAAGCAAAATAAAACAAATGAACATGAGAGAATGAATTACCTTAAAAAGTGTAACTCCTTTTGATTTGAGCCTAAAGGATTCGTTTGAAAGGATTATGCCCAAAGGGAATCCTCTAGGATGAGGAGAGGGATGTGGAGAGAGTAAATGGTCAGGGGTTGGCCGAGCCAAATGCTTGAGAAGTGTGTGAAATGGGGTAGAGGTGGGGGCCTTTTATAAGAGGAGAGGAGGGGCACTTTTGGAAAGTAAAGAAATATTACTTTATTTGAAAATGTGTTTCGGTTTTAAAAGGTCCCACATTGATATAATTCGTGGATAAGGTGATAAGGGTTCGAAGGCCACTCATCCAATTGGTTTTGGACATGTGTAGTTAATAGATGTTATATTATCTTTCCATTTTATTTAAATCGTCAAATAATGATGTCATCGTTACATCATTATTATGTCATATATAATTTAATTTATTTAATGTCTAAAAATTATAAAAAAAATACTATTATGTAGGAAATCTTTTTATATTTCCAATTAATATTTATAATCAAAATTTGGACTTGTATAACCCCACTCAAAAATTATTTTAGTAAAACAATTTATGTTTGTGTCATTTTCACTTTAACATTAAATAAAAATATATTAATGTCATTTTCCAACTAAAGTGGATCCATGGGGTCCCCAAGTTGGCCCATGGCTTTTCTTGGTCGTCCATGACTCACCCAATAGGTGTAGGACAAGTTTCATGGTATTTTCACATTTTTATAATATCATTTTTACATTAAATTACACTAATTACCTCTAATCGCGATTAATGAAAAAAAATTACTATTCACCAAAAAATTATTTTAATCTCATTGAACCACATTTTACTTCTTAATGACAACCATGTATGTCGGATTTTCAAAATTCAATACACATTAGTGGTAAACATTCATTTAACTGAAAAATCAGTTTGCTTGGTTACCACTTAGTGGTTTCACTATTCATCAAAAATTGAAGTTTTTCAGAAAATTACCAAAAATTCACCCTAAGCTATATTTGATATTACGAATTCAAAAATGAAGTCCATTTTACAAAATTCAAAACATATAAGTCAAATTAATTAATTTAATAATTAATTCCCGCTGTCATGACAAATAGCTTGTTTTTGTGAAACAATAAGTATCAAAAGATTGGCACCAGTTTAAGTCCAATTTCAAAGTGAAATTGATTCCAATGACCACCATTGGATTAACTGGTAAAAATATTTTCTAATTTCACTTTAAAACCAATTAAAATAATAATCTAATCATATAAATAATTTAGATTAAAAAGAGGTTTTGAATTAAAATACAACATTTTACACTATTCATAAAAAAATGAACTTTATCAGAAAGGTACCAAAAATTTACACAAAGTAAATTTTGATGTCCTGATTCTAAAGAAGAGTTATATTTGGTCCAAAATAAAGTATAAGAGTGATCAAAACTATATTTAATGACGGTTCACCATTAAAAGGTGATAAGTGAACCTTTAGTGAAAATTAGAGTATATATGCCCTAAAATTGAACTCTTTCCATATTTTAAGCCTTTATCTTTTATTGGGTAAATGTATAAACATTTAAAAACATATCTAATCATATTTTAGTTATTTCTATCCATTCCCGCCAGTACAATGGCTACTTGTTAACTAACATTTAAAATAATATTATTTTATTACTAGTGTGCTACGTAAGTTTCAAAGAAACTCATCGTTGCGTATCGGGTACGCTATCGAACATAGCAACCCCTTTAAAATAAAATTAATATTTAATTCGTAAATATTAATAAATATGAAAATTCTTTATTCTTTATTTACCTGCGATGTTACATCCTTCCCCCCTTTTGGGAATTGCGTCCTCGTAATTTTATTCACTTATCAAAATAAGTGGGGGTATTTATCCCTCATAGCATTTTCAGATTCCCACGTTGCCTCTTCAATCACATGGTATTCCACAAAACCTTTACCTGATGAATCACCTTATTCCGTAACACTTGCTCCATGTGGTCAAGAATCTGGACCGGTTGTTCCTCATAAGATAGGTTCTCTTCCAGCTGAACTACCTCTGGGCTCAAAACATGAGATGGATCTGGCATATACTTTCTCAACATCGAAACGTGAAAAACATTGTGTACCTGAGATAAACTCGGAGGTAAAGCCACTCGGTATGCAACTGATCCAACTCTTTCCATAATTTCGTATGGTCCAACCAACCATGGACTCAACTTTACTTTCTTACCAAATCTCATCACACTTTTTCAAGGAGAAACCTTGAGAAAAGCATGATCACCTACCTCAAAAGATAGATCCTTCCTCCGGTTATCCGTATAACTCTTCTGCCTGCTCTGAGATGTTCTCATGTGTTTTCTGAATCAACTGAACTTTTTCTACCATCTCTTCTACCAATTCTCATCCCATCAACTTCCTTTCACCAACTTCATCCCAGAAAGCTGGAGTTCGACACTGCTTCCCATATAATGCCTAAAATGGTGCCATCTATATACTGGAATGAAAGCTGTTATTATAAGAAAATTCAACCAAAGAAATATGTTGGTCCCAACTTCCCTGATAATCCATCAAACAAGCTCGTAGCATATCCTCCAATGTCTGAATTGTTCATTCTGACTGCCCGTATGATTGAGGATGAAAAGTTGTACTAAAATTTAATTCAGTACCCAACGACTTCTGAAGGCCTTTCCAAAAGTTAGAAGTAAACCTGGGATCACGATCCGATACAATGGAGAGAGGAACTCCATGTAACCTGACTATCTCTTTAAGATACAACGGGAAAGTTGATCTAGAGAGAAAGTATCTCGTATAGAAAGGAAATGAGCAGATTTTGTCAAGCAATCAACAATAACCCAGATTGCATTATTACCTCGATATGTCCTCAGTAATCCCACAACAAAGTCCATGGATATTTTTTCCCATTTCCACTCTGGCACTGGTAAAGGCTGAAGCATCCCTGCCGCTCTGCTTTAACCTGTTGACATGTCAAACACTTCACAGTAAAATCAGCAATGTCTCTTTTCATTCCATCCCACCAGTAATACTCCCGCAGATCTCTGTACATCATAGTACTGCCAGGATGAACTGAAAACAGGGAACTATGAGCCTCACATAACAACTCATTCTTCAACTGTGAATCACATGGCACACATAACCTCTTCAAAAACCTCAAAACACAAACACAAATTTATCCAAGAACTCATGGAAAATTTTATTCATAAGGTCCAGGAATATAGCAGGTGCATTGGTTAACCCAAAAGGCATAACTTCAAATTCATAATGGCCATATCTAGTACGGAACGCAGTCTTCGGAACGTCTTCTTATTTTACTTTCAATTGATGGTACCCCGACCTCAAGTCAATCTTCGAAAAATACTGAGCTCCCTGGAGCTGATACCACTTCATTCGATGGCCCAACATCTGCTGAAGTTGTTGCAAATGATTTTACCACCCCTTTCTGCTTGTAGTCTAGCTGCATTCCCCCAGTTGAGTTCTTCGTTGGACACTCGTTTGCATAATGACCCATTTCATTACACTTAAAACATCTTACCGTTGGCTTTTCATTTCCTGCTTGATCATCTTCCTTACAGTTACGAGCAATATGACCAGACTTACCACGCCGAAAGCACTTACCATACTTGGATAAACATTCTCCAGGATGAATTTTACCACACTTCTCATAGGATGGATATTTGGTTTTCTTACCTCCTTGCTTCTTTGATGAATTCTTCCCCTTTGCCTGCCAACTAGACCTCTTATTCTGTTGTTTGTCATAGAACACCTGATCATCGGCAAACTCCATTTCCACCTTCTCCGCACATCGAACAAGTTTTTCATAACTTTTCAACTCACGAGAAGCTAAAGCCCTTCAATACTTTGGCTTTAACCCTGAGTAAAAACGGTTTATTTTACTATTAAGATCTCGTATGATGTTTGGAGCATACCTTGCCAATCGAGTGAACTCTTCTTCATAAGCAGCCACCGAATCATCCTCCTGCCTCAATTCTAGGAACTATTTTTCCATCCTAAGACGAACCACCTTTGGAAAATATTTCTCAAGAAACATACCTTTGAATTTTTCCCAGTGAAGATCCTCAATCTCATCACTATCCCTGATATTTTTCACCATCGACCACCACTGATCAGCTTCACCTTCAAAACGGTAAACAACAAGACTAACCTTTTGATGTTCTGAACACCCCATGACATCAAAAATCTTCTCCAGTGCTTTAATCCACCCTTCAGCTTGCACAGGGTCAGATGATCCTCTAAATGATGGGGGATGTTTCCTCATGAAATGTTCCACCACTGACATGTTCCTCTGCGGTTGATCTGGCTGATCTCGTGCATGGATACCACCACCATTTATAGCCTGAGTCAACTGTGCCATCACTGCCACAAACGGTTCAGTTCCGATTCCGACCATCTCAGGTTGCTGATTTGGAAGGTTATCTTCCTCCTGATGTCGTCCCAACATAGCTGCTTTGTTTCCTCTGCGAAAAACCATTCTGAACACAGAAATATCTTAGGCGAAGCAACATGGTAATTCGTAAATGCTATATCATTTCAATCATATTATAATTTAACACTTTTCTAACTCCTAAAGTTGTCTAAACCGTCCTCTGATACCAACTATAAGGCCCCAGCCTTAAAACTTACTTAATATTGAATTAAATGAATAACTCATGTTGAGGATCTTTTCAGGTTTAGAGTTTTAGAGATTTAGAACAAAACTATTACATCTTAAAAGATTACAAATTAGACACTTCTACTAAGTTTCCATAAAATAAAAACTCTTAAAAAGAAATATGTCTAGATTCCATGTTTTAGATAGCATGACATTACCTTGATCCCATCCTTGACCTTATTCCACTTTAAGTCCTGTGAAAAAAATTTCGAAAAACTTGGGGTGAGCATAAAAAGCTCAGTAAGGGATACAAAAAGAATGAAAACTGTTAGTTTTTCAAACATCAAGTAAACCATATATACTATATCAAAGTAATACCTTCACCTTCATGAAGTAGTAAAAAAATCTTCAATGAATAAAGTATCATTACTTACCTTTTTGTAACCAAAGGATTACCATAAAACCCATATAAAAAACACATAGAATATATAAAGGTAACATGGGACATAAACATACTTAAGTGGAATAACCATACGGCCGACTTCCACACATATCACTTAATGTAATAGCCATACGGCCAATTTCCATACATACCTAATGGAATAGCCATACGACCGACTTCCATACCCAATGCATTGGAGGTTATAACGTAACCACCCGTCCTGGTATTCACGGCACCACCCGTCATATGGTTTATAACGTAACCACCCGTTAAAATGTCCAAGTACCAATATAAAATCATAAAACATAAAACCAATATAAAGGAATGATAACATTTCCACATTTCAATCACAATATATCATAAATATATTGACATAATAGAATCATTTATCAAAACCATTTTCAATACAAAAATACATAAAAGAGTATATGGTATTTATTTTATTCTAAAAACATTACGGCTTGTTGTGGAAGCCAAAGACCAAATAATACTCGCGGTGGCGGAAAAGGTCGTTTTCGCCGCATAAATTAAAAGAAACATTCCTTTTTGTCGTTTTGTAAAATGCTTCATAGAAAAAGATTCCGTTTGTATAAAAGTAAATTCAAAGGGGTTTATACACCGTATAAAAGAAAGTTGTGTATAAAACAAAATATGCCTCAATGAAAGGAGATTGAGACGAAGTCCCATACCTCGTATCCGACTTGACCCGACCGTTCTTTAATCTCCGGAATAATAAACTTGAGTTAATCTCTACTTGCTTAAGAACCTTTTTCAAGTTCATTATTCCTTTTATACCATGTTATGAACATCATGTAATCAGTTAAGTTAATAATGTTCATTTTGTCGGTATTTGGTTCTTAAGTCAAAAATAGTCTTCTTACACTTACATGTTGTTAATTTGGTCAAAGGTTCATTATATCCAGAATGGGATTCATGATGTATATATCATATATGTCATATATATCCAGTACATACATGCATTTATAATATTACATAATCATTTAGAGGTAATAAATGAAATGCACCGTTCATGGAGACGGTAAGCCGTACGTACACATGAACGCTACTTTCATTTCTATTTCATATTTTATAGAATGGAATCATAATTATATAAAGTTATATTATAATTCCATTATAATATCATATATAATATCATAGTTCCATCCTTTATATGTCCCACATATGGTATTTAACTAATCAAATCACTTTGAAGGGGCGGTAGTCCGCACTTCCTAAAATGAAGATATTGTGTTTACCCATAATGGAAACCATAAAGGTATCGCCAAAATGAAAAAAACAGAAGCTTAAGGAAAACATAAACATATTATATATTATATATAAAAATAGTGACATCATAATGGCCACCTTTGAAGGTGTTAAATGAGTATTGAACAATCATCGTTTCGGGAGGCAGAATTTCGCCATCCACGGAAACCGTATGTTCGTTAACCATTTGATGTAGTTGTGTGAGAGTGTAGCTCGAATAAATCTTATAACAACATCCTAGTATATTGAAGATACTGGTTTCGTTACAAAAGAAGTAAATAAAAAGAGTTTAGGGGGGTTGGAGAAGCAAAATAAAACAAATGAACATGAGAGAATGAATTACCTTTAAAAGTGTAACTCCTTTTGATTTGAGTCTAAAGGCTTCCTTTGAAAGGATTATGCCCAAAGTGAATCCTCTAGGATGAGGAGAGGGATGTGGAGAGAGTAAATGGGCAGGGGTTGGACGAGCCAAAGGCTTGAGAAGTGTGTGAAATGGGGTAGAGGTGGGGGCCTTTTATAAGAGGAGAGGAGGGGCACTTTTGGAAAGTAAAGAAATATTACATTATTTGAAAATGTGTTTCGGTTTTAAAAGGTCCCACATTGATATAATTCGTGGATAAGGTGATAAGGGTTCGAAAACCACTCATCCAATTGGTTTTGGACATGTGTAGTTTATATATGTTATATTATCTTTCCATTTTATTTAAATCGTCAAATAATGATGTCATCGCTACATCATTATTATGTCATATATAATTTAACTTATTTAATGTCTAAAAATTATAAAAAAAATACTGTGATGTAGGAAATCTTTTTATCTTTCCAATTCCTATTTATAATCAAAATTTGGATTTGTATAACCCCACTCAAAAATTATTTTAGTAAAACAATTTATGTTAGTGTCATTTTCACTTTAACATTAAATAAAAATATATTAATGTCATTTTCCAACTAAAGTGGATCCATGGGGTCCCCAAGTTGGGCCATGGCTTTTCTTGGTCGTCCATGACTCTCCCAATAGGTGTAGGACAAGTTTCATGGTGTTTTCACTTTTTTATAATATCATTTTTACATTAAATTACACTAATTACCTCTAATCGCGATTAATGAAAAAAAATTACTATTCACCAAAAAATTATTTTAATCTCATTGAACCACATTTTACTTCTTAATGAAAACCATGTATGTCGGATTTTCAAAATTCAATACACATTAGTGGTAAACTTTCATTTAACTGAAAAATCAGTTTGCTTGATTACCACTTAGTGGTTTCACTATTCATCAAAAATTGAAGTTTTTCAGAAAATTACCAAAAATTCACCCTAAGCTATATTTGATATTCCGAATTCACAAATGAAGTCCATTTTACAAAATTCAAAACATATAAGTCAAATTAATTAATTTAATAATTAATTCCCGCTGTCATGACAAATAGCATGTTTTTGTGAAACAATAAGTATCAAAAGATTGACACCAGTTTAAGTCCAATTTCAAAGTGAAATTGATTCCAATGACCACCATTGGATTAACTGGTAAAAATATTTTCTAATTTCACTTTAAAACCAATTAAAATAATAATCTAATCATATAAATAATTTAGATTAAAAATAGGTTTTGAATTAAAATACAACATTTTACACTATTCATAAAAAATGAACTTTATCAGAAAGGTACCAAAAATTTACACCAAGTAAATTTTGATGTCCCGATTCTAAAGAAGAGTTATATTTGGTCCAAAATAAAGTATAAGAGTGATCAAAACTATATTTAATGACGGTTCACCATTAAAAGGTGATAAGTGAACCTTTAGTGAAAATTAGAGTATATATGCCCTAAAATTGAACTCTTTCCATATTTTAAGCCTTTATCTTTTATTGGGTAAATGTATAAACATTTAAAAACACATCTAATCATATTTTAGTTATTTCTATCCATTCCCGCCAGTACAACGGTTACTTGTTAACTAACATTTAAAATAATATTATTTTATTACTAGTGTGCTACGTAAGTTTCAAAGAAACTCATCGTTGCATATCGGGTACGCTATCGAACATAGAAACCCCTTTAAAATAAAATTAATATTTAATTCGTAAATATTAATAAATATGAAAATTCTTTATTCTTTATTTACCTGGGATGTTACAAATCTGGTCCGGTTGTTCCTCATAAGATAGGTTCTCTTCCAGCTGAACTACCTCGGGACTCAAAACATGAGATGGATCTGGCATATACTTTCTCAACATCAAAACGTGAAAAACATTGTGTACCTGAGATAAACTCGGAGGTAAAGCCACCCGGTATGCAACTGATCCAACTCTCTCCAGAATTTCATATGGTCCAATAAACCTTGGACTCACCTTTCCTTTCTTACCAAATCTCATCACACTTTTCCAAGGAGAAACCTTGAGAAAAACATGATCACCTACCTCGAAAGATAGATCCTTCCTCCGGTTATCCGCATAACTCTTCAGCCTGCTCTGAGCTGTTCTCATGTGCTTCTGAATCAGCAGAACTTTTTCTACCATCTCTTCTACCAATTCTGGTCCCATCAACTTCCTTTCACCCACTTCATCCCAGAAAGTTGGAGTTCGACACCGCTTACCATATAATGCCTGAAATGGTGCCATCTGTTTACACGAATGAAAACTGTTATTATATAAAAATTCAACCAAAGTAAGATGTTGGTCCCAACTTCCCTGATAATCCATAGAGCAAGAACATAGAATATCCTCTAATGTCTGAATTGTTCATTCCGACTGCCCATCTGATTGAGGATGAAAAACTGTACTAAATTTTAATTCAGTACCCAACAACTTCTGAAGGCCATTCCAAAAGTTAGAAGTGAACCTGGGATCACGATCAGATAAAATGGAGAGAGGAACTCCATGTAACCTAACTATCTCTTTAAGATACAAACGGGAAAGTTGATCTAGGGAAAAAGTATCTCGTATAGCAAGGAAATGAGCAGATTTAGTCAAGTGATCAACAATAACCCAGATTGCATTATTACCTCGAGATGTCTTTGGTAATCCCACAACAAAGTCCATGGATATATTCTCCCATTTCCACTTTGGAACTTGTAAAGGCTGAAGCATCCCTTTCGGTAACTGCCGCTCTGCTTTGACCTGCTGACAAGTCAAACACTTCACAGTAAAATCAGCAATATCTCTTTTCATTCCATTCCACCAGTAATACTCCCGCAGATCTCTATAAATCTTTGTACTGCCAGGATGAACTGAAAACGGAGAACTATGAGCTTCACATAACAACTCTCTCTTCAACTGTGAATCACAAGGAACACACAATCTCTTACCAAATCTCAAAACAAAATCATTATCAATGTTGAATTCATGCAACTTACCTTTCTGAACCAGCTATACCTTTTTCTGCAACTCACTATCTTGCTTCTGTGCTTGCTTGATTCTATCTGATAGAGAAGATCTCACTGATACCTGAAACAAAACAGAAGAACTTACTGCACCAAAAAATTCTATGCCAAATTTCATCAAATCCTTAACCAAAGGATCACGTTCCAAATGCAACATTGCTAATGAAGCATTACTTTTTTGACTCAAAGCATCAGCCACTTTATTTACTTTTCCCGAATGGTAATGAATTGTACAATCACAATCCTTGATTAATTCTAGCCATATCCTTTGTCTCATGTTCAATTATTTCTGAGTGAATATATACTTTAAACTTTTTTGATCGGTATATATTTCACACTTTACTCCATACAAATGATGCCTCCAAATTTTTAAAGCAAAAACAACAGCAGCTAATTCCAAATCATGTGTAGGGTAATTTACCTCATGAGTTTTCAACTGTCGTGAATCATAAGAAATTACCTGATCATTCTGCATTAGGACGCAAGCAAGTCCTTTAAATGAAGCATCACTATAGATAACAAACTCACCATTCCTAGAAGGTAGTGCCAAAACTAGAGCATTCACCAATATTCTTTTTAATTTCTGAAAACAATCATCACATTCTTTTGTCCAGATAAACTTAACACCCTTCCGAGTTAACTTAGTCATTGGACTAGATAACCGTGGAAAATTTCTAACAAACCTTCGGTAATATCCTACCAAACCAAGGAAGCTACGAATCGCCGTTACATTTGTGGGTCTTGGCCAGTCTTCCACAACTTTTGTTTTTGCAGGATCAATAGTTATCTCATCTTTAGAAACAATGTGACCAAGGAAGGAAATTTGTTGCAACCAAAACTCAAACTTTCTGAATTTCCCATACAATTTCTTTTCTTTTAAGTTTTGCAAGATAACCCTTAAATGTCTTTGATGCTCTTCTTTACTTTTAGAAAACACCAAAATATCATCAATGAAAACCTCCACAAACTTATCCAAGAACTCATGGAAATTTCTATTCATTAAGTCCATGAATACAGCAGGTGCATTGGTTAGCCCAAAAGGCATTACTACAAATTCATAATGGCCATATCTCGTACGGAACGCGGTATTCGGAATATCTGCCTCCTTTACCTTCAGTTGATGGTACCCCGATCTCAAGTCAATCTTTGAAAAAACTGAGCTCCCTGGAGCTGATCAAACAAATCATCGATATGAGGCAAAGGATATTTGTTCTTAACAGTGATATTATTCAAGGCCCTATAATCAAAGCAAAGTCTCATAGAACCATATTTCTTTTTAAAAAATAAAACAGGAGCACCCCATGGTGATGTGCTAGGTCGAATGAAACCTTTCTCTAATAAATCTTGCAATTTCTCCTTTAACTCTAAAAGTTCAATTTGAGCCATTCGATAAGGGGGTTTTGAAATTGTCTTAGCATCAGGAACTAAGTCAACAGTAAACTCAACTTCCCGATCTGGTATTATTCCAGGAAACTCATCAGGAAAAACATCATGATACTAATTTACCACTGGTACATCATTAATCTGAACAGTTCCTTTATTTTCAACGATGTGTGCAAGGTAACATTCATTCCCATCTTTTACAAGTTTCTCGGCCTCTTGATAAGTTATCAACAGTAAGGGTTCATTCTTGTACACAAACAGAAAGCCTTTCTAAAATGAAACTTATTTAGCTCTACAGTCAATCTTAGCATGGTAAATAGAGAGCCAATCCATACCTAGGATAACATCAAACTCTACTAGAGGTAGAACAATAAGGTTTGCAAGTAGGTTTTTTCCACATATAAGGATAGGAAGATTCTTATAAATTATTTTTGCCTCAACATTCCCCCCAGGTGTTTCTACCAAAAGTTCAGGAGTCATTTATTGAGATGGTATTCCCATTTTACTAGAAAAGGTTTCAGAGATGAAAGAATGTGTAGACCCCGAATCAAACAACACACTGGCATAATCTGAAAAAACAAACAAAGTACCTGATACAACTTCATTTGATGGCCCGGCATCTGCTGAAGTAGTTGCAAAGGATTTCACCACCCCTTTCTGCTTGTAGTCTAACTGCTTCCCATCACTCAAGCTCTTTGTCGGACACTCATTTGCATAGTGACCCATCTCATTGCACTTAAAACATTTCACTAACTGTAAATCAAATTTGGTCTTACCTTCACCTTGATCCTTTTCAGTGCAATCACGAGCCTTATGTCTCATCTTACCACATCGGTAGCACTTTCCAGAATTCAGAAGACATTCCCCGGCATGCCTTTTTCCACATTTATCACAAACTGGAAACTTAGTTTTCTTACCATCAGAATTTTTTGAAGAATTCTTACCTTTCTCCTGCCACCTCGGTCTCTTCTTCTGTTGGTTTTTATAGAACACTTGACCATCGGAAAACTCCATTTCCACCTTCTCAGCACATCGAACAAGCTTTTCATAACTTTTAAACTTACGAGAAGCTAATGCCCTTCGATATTTTGGCTTTAATCCTGAGTAAAAACGATTGATTTTACTATCAAGGTCTCAGATAAAATTTGGATCATATCTTGCCAATCGAGTGAACCTTTCTTCATAGGTAGCCACTGAGTCTTCCTCTTGCCTCAATTCCAACAATTGATTTTCCATACTAAGTCGAACAGCTATAGGAAAATACTTCTCAAGAAACATACCTTTGAATTCATCCCAGTCAAGAGCATCAATCTCATCGGCGTCCCTGATATTTTTAACCATAGACCACCACTGATCTGCCTCACCCTCCAAACGGTAAATAGCAAGACTAACCTTTTGATTGTATGAACACCTCATGACATCAAAAATCTTCTCCAGTAATTTAATCCACCCTTCAGCTAGCACAGGGTCGGATGATCCTCTGAATGATGGGGGATGTTGCCTCATGAAATGTTCCACCACTGACATGTTCCTCTGCGGTTGATCTGGCTGATCTCGTGCATGGATACCCCCACCATTTATAGCCTGAGTCAACTGTGCCATTACTCCAACAAACTGTTCAGTTCCAATTCCGACCATCTCAGGATGCTGATTCGGAAGGTTATTTCCTTCTGTATGCCTTCCTAGAACTGCTTCCCTGTTTCCTCTACGGAAAACCATTCTGAACAAACATGTCTTAGATGAAGCAACATGGTAATCTTTAAATGCTATATTATTTTAAAAAAAATATATATATTTTTGGATAATCATTTAATAGAATTCTAACTCCTAAAGTTATCTAAACTGACCTTTGATACCAACTATAAGGCCCCAGCCTTAAACCTTACTTAATCTTGAGTTATTACAAGATTACACATTGAGGATCTTTTCGGGTTTAGAGTTTTAGAGAATTTGATCATAAAACTTGCATTACATTCCACATATAAACAAAGTGGTTACATAATGATAGTATCCTTCATTCCCATCAATGGAAACATATTTAAAATAAACATGGATTCTTTCTTGACAATTCCTTGACACTATCATCATATCATGTACCTTTCCCTTGACCTGTGAAAAACATTTCAAAAAAACTTGGGATGAGCATAAAAAGCTCAGTAAGGGGTATAAAAATATGGAAAGGAAACATGGGTACATATATACATAAGGATGAGATCATACTTTACCCATAAAACATAAGAACTTTAACATACCTCATCAAATCATGAATAAATCATAGAAATCATAAGACATAAAGGTAACTTGAGGCATTCATAACATTCTTACGTAGGGAGTAACCCTCTTGGTTACGTTTGGAATACCCATCACAGTATATTACCTAAAATCTCTTCGGAGAAACCTTAACGTTTCACTCCTTCGCGTCACCCAATGCATTGGAGAGCTATATCGGGCTCACCTGCCCTTAGTTTATCACAGAACCACCCGTCTTCATAATAATTCCCAAGAACCTCAACATAATTGTATCACATAAAACATGCATAAAGGAAACATAACATTCCAACCTTTCAATCACAAGATATAAATACAACACATTTATATAAAAACATTATGAAAACCATTTTCAATACCAAAATAAAATAAAAGTAAAACATGGTATTTATTTTTCTTTTGAAAAGAATGTATGGCTTGTAGAGGAAGCCGAAACTCAAATAACGGTCACGACGGCGGAGAAGTTGTTGTCGCCGCATATGTACGACAAAAACATTCCCATTTTTCATTTAGTAAATGCTTCGTATAAAAAAGATTCCTTTTGAATAAATGTAAAATTCAAAGGGTTTTATACACCGTATAAAAGAAAGTTGTGTATAAAACAAATTATGCCTCAATGAAAGGAGATTGAGATGAAATCTCATACCTCGGGTCCGACTTGACTCGATCGTTCTTTAATGTCCTGAATAATAAACTTGAGTTAATTTATACTTGTTTAAGAACCTTTTTCAAGTTCATTAATCCTTTTATATCACTTTTTTCCATGTCATGAACACTATGTAATTATTTAAGTTAATAACGGTCGTTTTAACGTTCATTGGTACTTGAGTCAAAAATAAGCCCTTTATAATTACATGTTGTTCATGTATCCATTATATCCAGAATTTTATTCATGATGTATATATCATATATTTCATATATATCCAGTACATGCATGCATTTATAATATTACATAATCTTTTAGAGGTAAGAAATGAAATGCACCGTTCATGGAGATGGTAAGCCGTACGTACGCATGAACGCTACTTTCATTTCTATTTCATATTTTATAGAATGGAATCATAATGATATAAAGGTATATTATAATTCCAGTATAATATCATATATAATATCATAGTTCCATCATTTATACGTCCCACATATGGTATTTAACGAATCAAATCACTTTGAGGGAGCGGTAGTCCGCACTTCCTTAAAATGAAGATATCGCGTTCACTCATAATGAAAACCACAAAGGTATGACCAAAAAGGAAAATACAGAAGCTTAAGGAAAACATAAACATATTACATATCATATATAAATATAGTGATATCTTAATGGCCACCTTTTAAGGAGTTAAAAGAATGTTGAACAATCATCATTTCGGGAGGCATAAATTCACCATCCACAGAAACAGTATGTTCGTTAACCATTAGATGTAGGTGTGTGTAAGTTTAGCTCAAATACTTATTATAACAACATCCTAGTATATTTAGGATACTGTATTTGTTACAAAAGAAATGAATAAAAAGAGTTTAGGGGGTTGGAGAAGCAAAATAAAACAAAAGGACTCAAAAGAAGACATTACCTGAAAATCGGGTAACTCCCTTTGGTTTGAGCTCAAAGGCTTCCTTGGGAAGACTTCTGCCCAAAGTGATGATTCAAGGAGTAAGAGAGGGAATTGGAGAGACAAAATGGGCAGGGTTTGGCTGAGCCAAAGGCTTTGGGAGTGTGGGTAAGGAGGTAGAGGTGGGGTCCTTTTATAAGAGGAGAGGAGGGACACTCTTGGGAAATAAAGATAAGTTACTTTATTTTAAAATGAGTTTCGGATTCAAAAGGTCCCACATTGATATAATTCGAGGATAAGGTGATAAGGCTTCGAAATCCACTCATACAATTGGTTTTGTCCAAGTGTAGGTTTTAGATTTTACATTATCTTTCAATTTTTTTTAAATCGTTAAATTATGAGGTCATCGCTGCATCATTATGATGTCATAAATAATTTAATTTATTTAATGTCTAAAAAATATAAAAAAATACTATGATCTAAGAAATATTTTTATCTTTCTAATTAATACTTATAGTCAAAAATCTGACTTGTATAACCCCATATAAAATTTTTTTTAGTAACATAACTCATGTTTGTGTCAATTTTACTTTAACATTAAATAAAAAGTTATTTATGTCATTTCCCAACCAAAGTGGCTCCATGGGGTCCCCAAGTTGACCCATGGCTTGTGTTGGTCGGCCATGACACATCCAATGAGGGTAGGACATGTTTCAAGCTCATCTCATACTATTAAAACATTATTTTTACCTTAAACTACACTAATTACCACTAATCACGATTAAAAATTTAATAAGTTACTATTCACCAAAAAATTATTTTAATCTCATTGAACCACATTTTACTTATTAATGACAACCATGTATGTCGGATTTTTGAAATTCAAAACACAATGATGGAAAAATTTCATTTAAACGGAAAATCAGTTTTTATAAGTACCACTTAGTGGTTTCACTATTCATCAAAAATTGAAGTTTTTCAGAAAATTACCAAAAAATCACCCTAAGCTATATTTGATATTCCGAATTCAAAAATGAAGTCTATTTTACAAAATTCAAAACATATAAGTCACATTAATTAATTTAATAATTAATTCCCGCTATCATGACAAATAGCGTGTTTTTATGAAACAATAAGTATCAAAAGATTGACACCAGTTTAAGTGCAATTTCAAAGGGAAATTGATTCCAATGACCACCATTGGATTAAATGGTAAAAATATATTCTAATTTAACTTCAAAACAAATTCAAAATATAATCTAATCATATAAATAAATTAGATTAAAAAGGGGTTTTGAATTAAAATACAACATTTTTCACTATTCATTAAAAATTGAACTTTATCGAAAAAATACCAAAAATTCACACAAAGAAAATTTTGATGTACCAATCATAAAGAATAAGTTTATTTTGACAAAAATATTTTATTAAATTGTCAAAATATAGATTCAAAAATGGTTTTCCATCAAAAGGTAGTAAAACAATATTTTAAAAAATATTAGTGTATTCCATGCTTAAGATTGTATTTATTTTCATTTTAAGCCTCTAAAACACTATATCAATCATTAATAGACATAGATAAAAATATATATTATTCATTAATTACTTGGGATGTTACATGTAAACACTACTTGAAAAGTTAAAAGGGAAATAATTTTGAAATTACATTTCTAAAATATGTATAGTCTAAAACTACTAGGGATGTACATGTTTTTATGTGGTAAATAGGGTTTCTAAAATATTTAAATATATCTCATTATTTGACCTTGGGTTACACTCCACTTTTGGTCCATAGTGTTACTGGGTTTACATTACAACCTTACGTTCTATGTGGGTGTGTATACTAGAATTATATATCCTAATGTTTTAGGTGAGAAAAGATTGTGTCATCTAGAGTAGGAATGTGTTTAGTTCCATAGATATACACCTTGTATAAAAAAAGAAAATTAATTTAATTTTAAACCACATGATTTAATGGTATTAGTACATTCCAAGAAGGAAAATAAGGAATGTACATAAAAGAACATGTCATGTCCAATGTGGGTATTAGAAATTATCATATTTTATTATCTTGAACCTATAATCAGATATTTGATTAGTCCATATTGATTTTTTCATAGATATCAATTGGAATACTCTCAAGTCATTATGGGCTCCTAATGATGTGTTTGTTGTAGCTCATTTTACATACTATTATAGATATGTATATAGAGTGTGGGAAATATATTTCAGTTTGAAATAGGATAATTAGCCTCTATATTGGGAGATTAGAATCAAATCATGGGAAATCCTTACACATTTTGGAATAGGTAATAATCCATTTGTATTAAGGAAATGGTACCCCATCTGGGTAGTAGGTAACACTATTAGCCAATTCACATCACACATGATGACATATGGGATCGTTAAAGGATTTGGTATCCCTTTGAATCAAATTAAATTTTCAACAAGGTAGAGGTAACCCCAAAAAAAATTTTAGAGCTGGGATGAAATGTTACAAAATAATTAAATATGTTCTAGGTACTCCCCCTTGTGTTGGGGAATAGTCCCGTATCCACAGAGTAAGTATGTTGAAAAAAATCTCAGAGCTATAATAGAATGAGATAATATTAATGTTTTTATAATACCATTCATCAATTAGTTGTTGATCTACTATAATGTTTTTGAGTAGTGTTATAGAGGTTAAGAGAAACTACTTCTTTCAAAAAATATAGATCCCATGATTATTTAAGGATTCTTTATAAATTAAATATTTTTGGTTTTGCATTGGTGTGTTTGAGATTAATATTATAGAAATAATTTTCACTGAGGAATTAGAAATACCATGACTATAGTCATAAGATAGATATTATATTATTTTATTTTTTTCAATAATTGCTTCAGGTTAGATATCAATATTCATCATGGTGAAATGAGATGGATGAGATCTATATTTATTCTCAAGTATTAATCTATTTAAAAAAATAATAGTTCAACTTTACCTAGCCATTCTCCTATATCAATGTTTTAACATGCTTGTAATTTTTTTCTTTCCTTTATTTTTTCGAGGAAATTACATTTGAATCAACATACACACCAATGAATAGACCTTATATACCCATGTACTATGTCTTTTTAGACATAATATAGTTTTTATGACTTTGGTTGATGTTGATAATATATATATAATGTAATGAAGGTTACATTATTACATTAGAGAGTCAAAGGAAGATGAATATCATTCTAGGAGTCTTTATAGTAGAGATTTTTCATTCACTAATTTATGTCTGATATACATAGTGATAATATCTTTTTTATTAACTTCACTAATAATTTTCCCACGTGTGTTTGTACACAATATAAATTTACCCATACATAATGATTTTATACCATTGGCCAATTATATATATATATATATATAAATATATATATATATATATTAGGATGTTCCCCAAATGTATAAATTTTTTAGTGGGGTTAAATTTCAATTAATTGTTTACATAGTATAATCCCTAGAATATATATATTTTTTTATCACGATGCAAGTATAAAATTCAAAGCATAATGTATATGAGAAGGTTGTAAGACACTCGACTATGCTCTGAACAAGGTGGGGGTTCCAATAGGTTAGGAATTATTACTATACCAAATCAAAATTTTTATTGAGAGTTGAAAAATAACATTTTAATAGACAGAGTCAATTTAAGAATATCTATATGGATTATATCATTAGGATTTTGTAGTAAAAAATTGTTAAATATTCTAAAAGGGTTCCCATGACATGGATTAATTTTAATCTATATACATTATTAAATAATCGAAAACTAAACCCCAATTATTTAATTGGATTCTATTGTCATGAAAATATAATAGTTAATATATATAAATGAGAGAATTTTGGTATAAGAGGATTCTATTGGATATTAATTTGACACATAAGTTATTTTAATTATTGTTGACTTAGAGATAACATACCAACTAATTTATTATACATTAAATGCCACACCAACTGTATTGTATTCAAAGTATTAAAAAATTTATTTTAGAGTTTTTATTATAAGATTAGTTTCTTTTATTTCTATAGGTATAATAGATTTGTTTGAAAATATCTAGTATGATTTTTTTGAATTGTAGTTTATGTGTCTTCAAAAGGCTAGGAAATTGACACTACATTCATACAATAGATAATTCCACAGGAAAAAGTGGGTGAAATATAACCTAGTCGGTATGATAGAGATCATCTCCTACATATGATGTGTTATGGTATCATTTGTTGCATATTCATAATGAAACACTATCGCTAAACTAACTCATATGGAGGGATAGGTCATGTCGCATCTTTTTTCGATATACCTCAGAGGCATGGTATGGATTTTTCATGATTGTGAAACCTTGGGGGTTATTTTATAGATCTTTGAAACCCACATACTATATAGGATAAAATAGTTACCATTATGAAGCCCAAAACCTATGGGATGGTATCCAGGGGGAGCTTATTCCATATCTTTGGAGGCTATGCCATTAAGACCTATCCATTAAAGTGTGTAATAGAACTGACTATTAGTATATATCATTAATTCATGAGTGTAATGGGGAATGACCCTCTATTTACATGGTGAAAATCATGACTTATCCCAATGACAAAACCTACATGTTATTTCATACTAGTACACCAAATTGTGGCCTCCTAGGATTTATCATGTTGTATTGATATATATTTATAACATACTGATATTACATATTTGATACCATTAAACATAAATCCAAAACCCCGACTTGACTCTCTAACTATATTGTAAAAACAAACACACACTCTATCATTGAAATCCACCACTCACACAATCAAGATATTTTAACCCTCTTTCGTGGTTGGATTTTGTGTGTTTTGTCTTCATGAACATTCAACAAATCAACACATATACCCCTGTTCTCTATTTCTTCACATTAACACTTCCAAATATATATTAATTTTATTTAACCTTATTCTATAGAACCCTATGTTAAATATATCTAGACATTAATGATTTTATAATTATTACTAATTCAATTTTATGGTTTCGTGGTAACTTTGTGTCTCATTATTACGGGGTCTCATCAATACTTTGTGTTTTAGCATAATTGTGGATTTGGGATTTGTGTTCTTTTCATCATCAGAATCATAATGTATTCATGGAATTTTTCAATGGAAACATTAAATATTTTAGAGGATATTGTATTTGAGTTTTCGAATTAGTTTATATATAATATTTTTTGATTGATATGTTTTTTCATGTTTTTGAAATGTGAAGTACCTTTTTCATAGAAATTGAATGTCCATATGAATTGATTAAAAAATGATGTTTTTAGTGATTAATGTTGTAACTAATGAACCAAATGGTAAGGCCGCTATTTTTAATATGTTACCCTAAATTAGATAATATTCCCCACACTATCTAGGATACTTATTTTATTTTTGTTAAACCCCCACAAAGCTTTGATTTAGTTGAATTCATCCCAAAAATAGATGGAACTTGCCTAATTTGTCATTTAGAGTACTTTTTTTCATTGGAATTATTAATCATAGTGTGTAATCCCATGACAATTAAAAAATATTTCATTCAGGAATATATTTTTCATTGATTAATTATTTTAATATAAGTAATATACCTTTTGTATTAATATCATTAAAAAATGGAACAATTATTTTTATTTATTTTCATCAAACTAAAATGTTTATTTGTTCTATAAATGATTTCGTTTAGAACAGTAGAAGCTATATTATTAGTATTATAATACTCAAAACATATATAAAACCATTAGGTGTATGAAGAATTAATTTAAATGTATAGAGGTAAGGTAAAAGCATCATATGCTGTGAATTGATGTTCATAATAGATCAACCTAAGTTATTAGAGGTTAAATTGATGGATGTTCCCTAATGATAAATGTTTATGATTTGAAATTAAATTTTATTGATATTTTTTTATATTTTAGTATATTTCCTCTGGATTATGTATCACCATAATGACATCCCTTTCCATTCATTATGTTATTTGTGTCACATTATTTTCATTTAACTTTTTTTATTAGTTATTCATTATTATGGAAATTTTTCATATTTGTTTCCATTGAATTTTTTTCATGTTTGGATGATGATTATGGTTTCCTTACTATATGGATGTGAGGATAAAAATATATATTGAGGTCATGTCATGTTCTAATATTAGTAACATGTATTTTCTATTAGAAGTATTCTCAATCATATTGAAATTTATCCTGGTCTATGAGGATCGATAACACCATTTAGGCCATTTCAAATACTAGATAAGGTGCACGGTCAGGGGTTGCAAAATTATTTATAGGTAAAATTTTATAAAACTACTAGGATTATAATATATTTTATTGATATTGTTTGAATGAAATTATAATTTCTTATAAATACTTATAGGGAATATTTGAAGCAATGTATGGAATGTATTTTTAGTATAAACCTTTAGTTTTAATGGATATTTTAATTTTATAGTTATTCATCTGAATTTAGACTTGACTATTTCCTCTATGGAATCAGTGTATGGGTTGTAGAACATTCACAAAGACTTCATGTTAGGAAGCAATGCAATTTTCTATTCATTATCTATGATTGTGGAATTTTATTTATATCCTATTTCAAATTGTAAAATTATTTTAGGTTTGATATGTTCACACGCACACACACAGATATTTATATATTTATATATATATATATGATTTTTATTTAGAACCACATCTTCCCAAAAACCCATAGTAAACCCTTCTAAGTGGAGAGATAATTTTGTTTTGTGGGAAACAACATTAATTTAACAAAATTAGCTTTTACATATAGTACTAACTATATTATCTAGGAGATATAAAGTTTGTTTAGATTTAAGGTTGTTAAAGGAATGGGATTTAAGGTTTCTTTGACATAATAAGACTTAATTCTATGGCCTTAATATCCTAGAAGAAATAAAAAAAATTATATAAAAAGGAGTAATTTTTCAAATATGATGAGAATATTATGGTAGTTTATGTTTGATTCGCATATTTTAAGTTAGAGGGACTCAGTCAGAAGTTGTTGGACATAATGGGCCTTGTGAAACAATAATAGAATATTTACTGTAAGGATTTCAAGGTGATGAAAATCCATATTATGTTCCCATATGTGATGGATATATTTATTTCTCATATATTTATGACCCTTTCATAACCACCTTCTTAGTAGGTATCCTCATTACCTATGGGGGGAAGGCTCCTACATTCCAAAAATGTTTTAAGCTTTGTAACATGATGCTCTTATATCTAGAGAGTACTATGGTGTCCTGTGCTTATTGGAAGTTGGGACACAACCCAATATTACTCAAGAATAATTTATTTCAATATCATGTATTGTGAGGTATGAAATCATCATCGTATGGGAAATTATAGTTGATAACTGAGTACTAGGATATTATAAATTCCATAATCGGTAGTATATGGGATGCCAAAATCTCTTGTTATAGTACCATTGGAATAAGAGATGGGATAAACAATAGTGATATATTCTATATAAATTTTACATATATGGATATTAAATTATTCAAAACTATTACTTCTCACACATTTATCTCTGATCTTGTGTTGATGTTTTTCATCCTCTATTTTGAGATCATTCTTTATGTGATTCATTAAGAATATAAGATTGGGAAAAATTACAAGATTCTTCTATGGATTCATTTTTGTGTTATCTATAGTTAATAGGTGGATATATTTTTTAGTTTCCTCATTCAATAAATTTATCTCCTTGATTTATTTATTTTGATATTATAGATTATATCTTTGATGGATTATTGAAACTATTATCATAAGAGAGTACCATTCACATACCTGGATGTTAGTGTCTATTTATTCCAAGGGTTTAGGGATGTTCACTTGTACTGTTTTTGACCTTATATCTTGGATGTTATATAATATTCATTCCAAATATGTTATGTACTATAGAGTCTAATAAAAATGGATGGGTTACTGATTTTCCAACCATGGTTAGAGAGTATTTAAAAGTGTATGTCAAAAATTTCTCTGTGTCACCCAAAAAGTGGGATGTCTATTTTTTTATTATTTATATTATACGATAGTATTTGATATAATTACCATAATATTACATGGATTTAACAAATATAAATGATTTATAGATCCATCTTTATGATTCACAGTCTAGGGGATTCAATTGTACAATTGTGTCCTCATGAGAAAATATTCTGCTCATTACTAAAAATACAGATTGGTAGCATTGAATTTTTATTTATTATAAGATTTTTAATAAGTTAACTATTATGTTTATGTACCACATTACTAATAATAATGAGTTATTTGATTAGTTAATGTTTCAATGTTGATTATCAAAAATTGATTTCCCGTATGGTAACCACAAACCCTTGGTGAAGGAATCAAATATTCCAAAATAAGATTTTTGATGAATAAATATTAATTATGAGTAACTCATGATTCCTTTTTGAAAAGTAAAATATCACATGGTGTTTATAGATATAATTAACATTATTTTTCAATGGCAAAAAAACTCTTTTATGGTGGTGTATTTAGGTGATATGTTATTCTACAATTAAAATATGGAGGACATGGATGAAATCATTATATCATACATGTGATTCTCCATGAGAACCATATATTTTTTATTAATTTATAAATCTATCCTTTATATGTAAGAATATATGTTTCTTATACATTTTCTAGCCAAAAAAAGTTTCTATTGATCCTGAGAAGGTGACAACCATAATTTACTAGGTGGGCCAATGAAATGCCAGTGAGATTGATTGATTATTATAATTAGTTGGTTGTTATCAAAATTTCCTATTATAATTCTCAAAGAATGCATATCCGTAGACCATACCCAATTTGAATGGATTATATATTATTTTACCCAGAGTTTCAAGCTTCATTTAAAGGGATGAATAAGATTATGACATCGCCCCTATCTAGATTTTTTAGTCTAATTTTTGGTATATTATTTTATATTATGATTATGGTTTGTTATTGTGATCTTTCCTTAATTTGGATGATCATGTCTTGTCATAGGGATCATGCTAATTTTGACTCCATGGGAGGAATTATACCACCCATGACATAAAATGTAAATTGTGGGGAACATTCTTAAATAATGTTTACACTATCATTTTGGTTTAGAAATTATTTATCAATATAAAGAATAAAATCATTATGTACATATTCTATCAAATGATCTTAACCACTATGAAAAGATAGTTGGTGGAGTACCTGTAAACATTTTACATTGATCTTGCAGACAACACAAGTAATAAATATCTTCTAACTAATTCCCTTAATAAGGATCTTAAACCTCATACTCTGAATGTGTTAAGTGTAAAATATAACCCTATAGTCCACTTTTATGAATTTAAATTAGTTGCATAATTATAATATATAATTGTGTTTATTGAAAATGTGATATTTACTCATTGAATTTTAAACCTCATGTCAAAGGAGATATTAAATGATAAAGAGTTTAGTAAATTATGTGAAACATCTATGAGGGGGATACCATATTTTATTGATCTCTCTCCTCAAATGGCCATGTATTCATTATGAATAATGGTATAGTTCCACCTAATTTAAAAAAGAAAATTATGGTGAACATATATCTATCTTCATAGGTAATTCATTATGGTTTAACCACAATAAATTATTATATGAGGTGATGGTATTGGTGGTCTAGAAGGTAGAAGGTTGTAGATTTATTTAAATATATATACATTTCCATATAAAATGTACAAGTTATAAATATAGGCCCTTTAATTGCATTAACCACTTATAATCCCAATATTTATGTTTTATGCAGTGTCAATGGAATTCATTATTTTACTACCTCATACACACTTGGGGGAGGAACTCATTTTTTCCATTTTTTATTAGATAATAAAATTATGAAAACTCTGAACTGATCAGGGAAACCACAAAGGTGGAGGATCATTGGACATTTATTATTCAAAAGATCATGTTATTATATGAGGCAATTTCATCCATTATATCAAATATGGATCATCTCATTATTCCCTATAATAGAAGGGCCTCCAAGAGGAAATGATATCACAATACATGCAAGGAATAAATTACCATACATAAACAGATGTATATATTGTTAGAGATAATTAGATTCCTGTAGGAATTCTCAGAGATTGTGTTTTGGAATGTGATACCTCATGGGTTTTTCATATATCATTAGTTTAATTATTTTATAATAATACATATCATTAATCTTCATTAATGGAAATATTTTATGGTTTTTATGGTCTAAAATGTCTCTACCTCTTGTTTTATATCAAGATTCACAGATTCCCATGCAAGGGACTAAGACTCAACTAAAAGACAACTAATATAATTCATTTTATTTTTAAAACATATAGAAATGAGTTAAAGAAGAAATAAATAATGTTTAATAATCCTTATCATAATAGGGAGTTATATATTATTCCAATATTGTTTTTAAGAATGTAACTGATATTATTCCACTAATAGTTAAGAAAAATGTGATTTTTTCCTAGAGAATCACTAGACTACACTAGATCATGAAAAGAGTATCAAATGTTTCATTTCTAATTAAATTTAAAACATAGTAGGAAATTAAGGATTTATTTAATGATTCTATATTGAATATGTATCATTATGACCAATCTCACATGATTAATTCATAGGATTATGTATTGAATCCTAAGGTTTAATTAATTAGGAACCCAATATATATTGATGATTCTTAAATAAATTTATCTTATTTTAATTCCTATGATTTTTTCTTCTGTTGGGTTAATGTGTATCTGATTCAAATGAAAAATCGGATTAAGAAACTCGTATGAGTGATCAATGGAATTTTTTTATTGAATGAAGAATTTGGTTTACTTCTTAAGGTATGAAAATGATATGATGGAATGTATTTTTCTACCCCTACTTCCACATTTAATAAATAAAAAAATTTCTTATTTTTTTTGGTTATAATTTTTTTGTCTTTTAAATAATTTTTTCTAATTTTTTTTATTTTTTTTTTAATATTTAGTTTTAGAGTCTATTGTTTTTGTGTTTGAGGAAGGATATAATATACCAACTATAGCTGCACCCTTGGGTTCCCCAAATGGATAATATGAGGCATAATATACTATGGGATATGTTTCATAGAATCCCATACCAGTTTTGTTAAAAGGAAACACTTGTTACACTTACACTTCATATAAACAATGTATGGTCAACTCATTTAGTGTGATAGGTTTTACTATAACCCATGAGGCTATGTCCAGAATGCCTTATATTCCTGGTGAAAAAACTGAGTAACCCAAGGGGCCCTTCAATGGAGGCCCCTATGATGTGATATATAAAATTAATACAAGATACAAATGCATTGTGTGACACTGACTTGAGAGAATCATGGGAAAGACTCTACCATTTCCTTGAAGTCTTAGTCATAGAGATTGATTCGGTGGGGATCACTACAATGTTTCTATATATAATTAAATATGGAGGCCTAGGGTCTAAGGACCATTTCCAATTCCTCCCAAGGTTCATCATGGAACATGTTAAGGGATATGATATAGAGGTTTCCAGGTGAAGGAAATCACAAAAATCCCTCTGGGATACATCACGGTCTAAACATATATTTTTTTTAAAAGAATACACAAAATTATAAGTTTTCCCTCATACTGATTGAACAACATAACCAATCATTTTATATTGTTCACTCATTATCTATCTCTCTCAGATTCCACACCTTAAAATGTTAATGGGTCTTCTCCCCCCATAATTTTATTTTATATTATGTGGTTTACCATTATGATTGACCAATGAAACACTAATTAAGATATTCCCCTACTATTCATGTAGTTCCTCCTTAATTATATCATGAAGCTGTCTTATCACAAAATACATGGATGTATAGTGTTTATTCAATATAATATTAAATTATTTGGGTCCTAATTTTCAATCATTTTCCATGGTTTTAGGGGGTCCACCTCTTCTATCAGTATTGGATTTTACTATTATTTCTTTTATGGATAAATTATGGTCATAAGATCAGTATCAATTACATTATTATCTTAATGAATGATACATAAACCTTACTGATCAATTTTTTTAAAAAATAGGATATTATATAATATTTCTAAAAATATATTTCAATGATTTTTTAGGAATATAATTTTCAATTATAATTTAGAAATTAAATATTCATGTCCTTCATATAAATTGAAATAAATTATAAATTTATAAATGAAATTATCAATTTTAGTGATTGAATACATAAAAAAAATTCTAATTGGATTTCATAAGTACATCGGTAGGTTAAACAATATCATATTACCCCCATTACGAGTAATGCTATTAAAATTGTTTTTATGGTTCCCTCAAGTGATTGTTTCACAATTTTATGCATACTTATAATTAAGTCAACTTTCCTAATTAATGATATACTATCCCTTGATGCCCTATGCATAGTTATCGTAGGGTTTAATCCCATGATGTTTCATAGAAATTTATTTTTGGAAAAGGTACTTAATGGATTCCCTGTTTTAGTAGTAATAATCTACCATGTTAATTGTAATATTTAAAATGATTAAAAGGATATTATTAGGTATTCTTTTCAAACGAGATGGATTTGTTTTTCTAATTTTTTTTATGCTGATCTCATTCTTGGATTCTATTGGTTTTATTAGGGTCTCTCTCTTCTCTGCATTACTCGTTTCATGTAGACATCATATTGTTTAATGTATGGGAAATTAACTACATTGTAAAGGTGGTTGTTTTTACATAATTGTCTAGTTTTTAGAGGTAAAATAGTTATATGGGGAGTCATGTGAAAAATTTATTAATACATGTCACTTTTTTATTTTTTTTCAACATATAATATATATCCTGAAGATGAAATATGACTATAAAATCTCCACATGTATTATTTTTTTATTGTTGTCAGATCAATTTTATTTTGGGATTTATTCTATTTACTTTCTATTACGAATTTTTTTCTTATATATTTCCCTTTATACTATGTTATTTTGGGATGATGGTTTCTTTTAAATATTATATTTATGTGTGATCCTCAAATTTTTTTCATATATATGTTGTGATCTCATATAATACTTGTTAACTTCATACTGATTTAAACATTTCACAATGATTTTTATCGATTCCCATACACTTGTTTCTAGACTGTGTGGACTAGGAATCCCTAATGCACCTTCCTATGGATTAGATGAAGACACATTTATTGCATTGTTGGTTGTGTTTTGATATTAATATAATTATTGAATAAGTAGATTTTATCTATAATGAATTTATTATTTCTTATTCACATATTCATTTCCAAATTTATGAATTTTTCTATTATAAAATAACATATCCAGAATAAATAGTCAAGATGGATTATAAAGAAAAAAATTATAGCCGCATTGTATATATAGATATTATTTATATTTATAATTTTTAAAGTATCTACTTATAATATTGATAAAAAAATTATATATGCAATATATATAGTCAATTATATTAACATAATGTGGATATATTTCATCTTCAACATAATATAATTGAATGGAAAATGGAAATGATCAAATGGAATCAGTTAGTATGAAAAATATAAAAATATAAATTCAAGTTATATATGTTTTTTAAAATGTATTTTTTAGATTCATAGTTTGATGGTGATGAATATTTGATTGTGAAATCCTAAAATATATATCTAGTTTTGTATCCAATGGAAAATTCTAGAAGATGGTGGTATTTATACTATTACATATGTCCCCATACATAGAAATAATCTAATTGGAATCCATTTATACAATGAATCCATATAAAATTTACAAATTCAAGAAATAGAAGTCAAAAAAGATTTCTTAAATGTTTTATCATTTTAGGAAATAAATTTTTAAAAACCAGATGGATTATATATACCTAAAAAAGTATATAAGCATTATAATTTGATTTTTCCTCTAAATGGTGTAATAGAACCTCCAAAATAGTGGAATGATAAACTTATTAACATATTTATATAAACTGAGGTAATAATTATTCATGAGAATATAATTTTTTATTACTCATTCAATAATAATAATAGTGTTGATATTCAATTATATATTGGTTACATTATTATAATTTATTATAAATCATCTAATTGTGAATACATGTTTTATATTTCAAAAAATATATAAAATAATTTGATGACAAAATTATATTATTTTAAATTTAAATTTATAGGAATAAAAACAATATTTCACATTCTCAAAATCATTACATTGAAAGTTTGATAAACTATATTGATTAATTTTATTTTTCATTGACATATACACTTGATGCCTTAAGGAGTAGCATGATACCAAATCATAGTTAGAAATTTTCTCAACTAGAAAATGAAATAGTTATCAATATTCCCTACTATTGGATATTTATGCAATATTAATGGTATACAAATGTTGGTAAAGGCTATCAAGCATTTGGTATGGCCTATACTAATGGTTCAATATTATGTTTCGTGTAAAATTGTTGGTATTGACTTATATAAATTGTTTCCCAAAACTATTTTTATAGATATATATATTACCATTATCAAATAGTTATTATATACATATAGAAGTGGTTTTACCAAACCATTGGTATACAAACAGTAAAAACATTGTGGTTTTTAATGAACACTAGACCTCTTTGTAAGTAATTAATTAAGTAACCACTAAGAAATGAATAATTTTATCACCAAAAATAGGTAAATATTATATATATATAATAAATTAAAAAATTATCTGTATTTAAAATTAATTATATAAAATTAATCATATAATTGTTTAACCTATATTAATTGTTTTGGAAATCAACAGAAATAATTTTTCTTCAAATTCCACTTGTATAGGTTCATAAAATTGTTAGGAACTACTTCTCTTTTCACCATTAATTTTCAATTCATATATAATGGTATAAATTGGGAGATATAATTATTTAGTTAATTTTTTATACTGTCTACAATTCATGGTATTCAAAATTAGAAGAAAATATTATATATTTTATGATTTTTTGGGATATTTGGGGGTTTCTTGAATTATTTAAATATTCAACTTTTATTTTTTATAGGGATAAAAAGTTCTTAATCCTTCATTAAAATGATAGAAATAGTGGGTCCCCCTTAATGAGGGAATGAACATTATAATTAATAATAATGATAATGTTAGTGTGATAAAATTTTATATGGAATAATGAACTACCATATCCATCCATACATGCACAAGTACATACATTTATCTAATATGGTTCTTTGATGGCACACCTTTTACATCACATTACCGATTGATATTAAGTGAATAAATGATACTTCATTTTTTTGATTGACTAAAAGGATCATACTAGTTTTGGTCCAAAACTAAATTGGTGTCTCTGTGGATTCTACCATGTTCAATAAAAATGTATTATTTGAAATGTTTATCTCACAAACCATGATATAATAGATAGATAACCACTATCTGAATATATTAATTAAATAACATAGTAAATTACATTTAATATGAATCAAATGATCACATCTCGATGTGATATATCATTCTAGACTAATTATCTATAAAAAAATAGATATAATTTTTTTTAATAAGAACCACGTTTTCTATAAATAGAAGTAACCATGGAATGTGAAGATAATTCCCATGTATTTCAGTCCTTCTTTTAAAAGAAATTTGGTTTCTATTAATACATTTTAATAACATCACATATGGTTATTATCATAAAAGTATATTCACTAAGTCTCTTGATCCAAAATTTTCTACCATGATGTTTCCCCTCTATATACAACTGCAGTGTAACAATCCAATATTATATTAAATGTTTGAATCATTTCTATCCCATAATTCTATGTATTTTCTTTGTGGGAATAAACTCTTATTGATAAAAACATCATAAAATTCCATTTTGACAACCATCTATTATCATCCAAGATGTCCTCTCAATAATTACAGATAAATATTCCATAAAAAGTATGATAAAATCCTGATTTATATTTTATTAATGATTTAATAATATGAATGGAATGTGATAATCCAAAAGATAACTTATATTTAGTGGGATATGTTATATTCCTATTATTGTAAAGGAAATAATTCCATAAAAGGAATGTGATATAGAAAATGATGCATATTTTAGGTATACATTACAATGATGATTTATTCGTGGGAATGAATAAAAAATTATTATAATTGTTATAAATGGAAAAAAATTCATCGTTTTTAATGTGAGACATTACCACATAGCTGAGTACAACATTATAAGAAATATTGAGATAAAAACATAGATAAGAAGTTGTTTGAAGGGGCGATATTGACTTTATTTGTAATGAATGATTCAATGATAAAACAATTATCATTGAAGGAATTTAGGGAAGGTGTAGAAAATTTATAATGTCAATACTGGGGTTACCAAAACTAATATATGAAAAATAATAATATCCTTATCATCATAATGACGAGAGTGAAAAAGTAAACAATATCATCAAAATTTTAAAATGAAATGGATGTAATGTCATAGATTAATGAAATGCAAGAGAAATGTGTTTTAATTAATGTTTTAAAAAGGTTGTAAACATATATATTAATAAATATTTTGGAATGATAAAATAAAAATAGATTTCTAATTGTATCATTTGAAAGGTGGGTTAAGACAAGGGAGTGGAAAAAGTTCAAAAAATATAGGATGATCTCATCCACATCCCATAGATCATGGATGGAATCTTTAAATATTGATTAAAAATATAATTTTTTATCAATTTGATATGAAATTAAAAAAGAAAAAATTTTATAGTGTTTTTTCAAGAAAATATAGATAGTTTATTTTTAATCTCATTTTGGGACTGTGGAACATGTGGTTAATTTATGTAATATAAAAATTCTATAATTTAATAGAATATTAAAAAAAATTCACCAAAACATATATATAATTTCCTTAATAAGGATATAAACATGATTCGAGTATTAAAAGTGGAGGGTTTAATAACATTATAGGATATACATATTTTTCTACATAAAATATATTCATTATATAAATTAATTATAGGTTTCATTTTTGTAACACACCATGAAATTAAAATATTTTTCTTGTGAGAAAAGATTTAATATTTTTTCTAGATTTCATTATTTGAAACACCTTGTTAATCCTGAACAACACAAAACACTAAGATTAACTTATAGACCAAGAAACACTAATCATAAAATAGAATATGAAATCCCTAGTCTTTAAGATATATTTACTATTTTATATATATTCAATCAATGTTTTTTGTTTTAATACAATATATTGAATTGACATGTGATAAGAGAAAATATAGTGTTATTTATAAAAAGATGCAATTTTCTATAGCTAGTTTTTCCACCTTTTAATGCCACACCTATTTTATAACTAAATTATCACCATTTCACAAATTTTATTTTTAAAATTAAATTTCTTTTTTTTATTTCACAATGTCAAAAATATCATTGTAACGGCCCCCACCTCCGATAGCCTAGAGCCAGTGCTCTTGTTTGTTGTGTAATTTATTTCATACATACGAAAAAAACAAATTACACATCATAACCCATCAGGAGGAACTTTCTGGTTTAGATCATATAGAATCATAGTCAACGACTTCACTTCTTCCTTACAAAGCTAAGATCAAAATCCAAAAACATGGAAAGACTCTATAAACCTATAAAAATTTCATAAAAAACGTAGGGTGAGAATTGAAATACTCAGTAAGGGGTTTTTGAAAATACTTAAATACAGCCTTTGAAAACTACTTTAAAAATACTTTTCCAAACTTAAAATGTTTTCTTAATGGAAAAACTTCAAGGAAAAACAAAATTTGATATAACAAAGTTAAATCACTTCATACTTATGCTCTAGAACACTTAACTGAAACCCACTTAATAGACAAGATAAGCATGATAATAAAAAGGTAGGGGTTATACTAAGTAAAGTAGCCATAAACAAGAAAGGTGTGTATGAACAACAAGGTGTAAACATCATCAGAGTTGTGCACAAGTGCATTATCTACAAAAAATACACATCATGACATGATAAATGTAATGTAACATTTGTAATAAAATTATAGAAAAGAAAACTGGTCATGCATCAACATTTCCACATCATATATGTCTTGTGTTTTTTTAATCTGATACTCATAGGTAAAGGTTCTATAACCAAGGATATTCCTCTAGTCGGAGTAATCACTTGGTTGGTCATATACTATGAAATGTATGCTAAAGGACTCATGGTCTCTGTGTCATGGCCTTGTGCCATGACCTAGGGGTAATGACCCAATCTAACTCTCTCGAGAACTATCGATGCATAAATGAACTTACTTTTACCGGTCTCCAACCCAGAGGGCTTACTTTAACCAGTCCCCAACCTGGAGGGTTTTCTTTTTACCGGACCCCATCCCAGTAGCACCATACATTTCTCACATGTTGATAAGGTCCGATATTCAAGGTGTCCCATACCACATTGAAAATTTAATTTTAGTTCATATTACCCAAGGTGCCCTATACCAATTTGGGTAATACCATTTTCATTTCTCATTACCCATGGTGTCCCATACCACTTTGGGTAATTTAGTTCTTAGTTCATTATCATGTTGAGTCATATGCATGAATAATAATATGAATAAGGTAACTATTATATAATTGGTTTACATATACATGATACGATAGTTAAAATTGAATATATGGAATAAAAACAGGCATGGTTTAGTAAGCAGACTATGTGCATAGAAGAATTATTTAAGCACATAAAATGATGAATGCATGAGATTTTCCATAAGGGGTATTAAATGATGAGTCTATACAATTCCAGTACATGGAAATGAACTACTTAAAGAAAATAATTGGCATTAATTATTGTTCTTCACAGGTCATTGTTCTTGCAACAAAACTCCATCCACTAATAATCATTGTGGCATGCTTGGTATAAAAATAATAAACATTTGCAATCTTTAAAATTCCAATACATAGAAATAAACTAAATTAAATAAAATACTTTGCATTAGTTAATGTTCTTCACATGTCATAGAATTTGCAGTTAAGCTCTGATAACTAATAATCACTACAGTGAGTTTGTTATAAAAATAATAGAGGATTTCTACATATTAACATAACCCTTAAATACCTATCCTTTTAATACTAGTTTAAAACAGGTATAAGAATATACTTTAAAAAACATAAATCATTGCGAGGGTGACATTTTTAATTAATCAAGTTCATTGGTGTACACTTAGACACAAAAATATAAAACAACATAGGAAAGCAATAAAATCCTACATGCATAAAAATATTAATAACCATTTCTTGAAACTAGGGTTTCAGATATTAATCTAAAAAACACATACATACATAGGGATATATACACAAAGTATATATATAGGTTTTCACATAAATTAAACATGGTTCACTTAAAATCTGAAAACCTCTAACTACTTATCATTTATTTAGTTTAAAAATCAAAACCTTATGGGGGTTTAAATGTTCATGAAACTATAAATACATAAATATATAAAAACATCGTTTTTAACTATAACATAATGGTACTTAAACCAAAGAGCAAGTTTTCATAAAAAATATTCTTCAAAGATAAACATTCATTTATTAAAAATCAATACTGATTTCCATTCCAATACATAACCTTATATAAATATATAGTTATATATATATATATATACGGCTTACATAAAATCATACATTTTAGGAATTGATTTTAGAAAGACCCTTTCAAAAGTATAATTCTTAGTATAAAATACGGAATAATCTTCGATACCCTAAAAATAATTGGGTTTTATGTATATACATATATATTTGTATATATATATATATTCAAAATTTTATATACACTATACACTAAAACCTGAGTTTTAGGTTTGTAAAATAGGATCGTTAAAACTAACTTAAAAAGGATAACCCTATTTATATCACGATGCAAACACCCTTGAAAATTATTCAAAACCGAAGGGTTTGTGTTGTATATACATATATAAAATTATATCAAAACACCTATTGTATCACACCGGTTACGAAATAAAGAATCAAAAGAAACAAAATCTTTACATCATATTAGAGAAACACCCTTCCAAAACCACACACCCCGTTTTTGAAACAAAGAGTGAAACGATTCTGATATTATATAAAATTTATATGTATATATATATAAGTTGCATGTAACTGACTACACGTAGAGGGTTTATACTAGGTTTTCTATTATATAAAAAAACGGGAGTACCCCTCAAAGGAATGCACCCTTGGAGTCCTCTGTTTAAAAAGAATGGTTACCATGGAATATATATATATATATATACCTTTAACTATAAGTCGTATATATACCCATGTATATATAAAAATGAACTGAGGAACATGGGTGGGATTAAGAAAACATATAAATAGGACACCCTTACCTTGATGTGGAGGACACTCAGATCATAGGAGCCTGCTGGTTTAGCTGGAGAGACCGTGAGCAGATCGGGAGTCCGAGGGAGATCATGGGGAGAGAGTTTATATAGAGGATTTCGATGCACCTAAAAGGATTCGATCCAGGAGTTAGGCCATGCCTACAATGTCCAAGGAAGGTGGGGTGCGCAAGGTCAACATAACAGTGGAGAAGGAGGCATCTTGGGCAAACCAGTGCTGGTTAGAGTGACCCCGACGTGAGGTAGAAGACGACCGAGTTCGCAGAGAAAGAAAAAAAAATGACGGCTAGGATCCGACTTAGAGAGATCGGACAGACGAGGTTAAAAGGGATGAAATGAGCATTTAAAAAAAAATCAACGACTAGGATCTGTCTTGGCGAGATCGGATGGAGGAGGACCATACGGGGTTGGTATTAAACACAGGAGTCCTGGGTTGCGTGATTGGCAGAAGAAAAAAAATAATTAGAGAGAAAAAAAAGTATAATAAATGTTAAAATTAGCTAGTATACTAGTACCGTTTAAAAAATAAATATAAAACATGAACATTATAATTTGAATTTGTATACCATAAATACTTTTAACTCATAATTTTCAAATACAAAAATCCCATTTTAGTTTATGTAAAAAAAACGACACTATTTCATATAACCCTTTTTTTAAAAGATAAATATTTCATACTAAACATTTATAACTACAAGGATCTTATAACCATTAAAATATAAAATCCAATTTATAGCATAATTCACTTGTTGATTTATAAAATTATTTTTAAAAGACCTGTAGTTTTTCTGTAATTCAAAACACATAGTTTTAGAGATCCAATAAGATACATTTTTCAATTATTACAGATACCCCTTTTAGACATGACGTTCGACACATTTAAAATACTATGTTTTCCACCATATTGATATCATCAAGATTTTGAAAAAACACCAAAATAGATTCATTTTCAAGAATAATATTTTATATTAAAATTAATATACTCAAAGTTATAATTCTAAAATTTCTTAAATATTAAGATATTGAAATACCATAAGATTATAAGAGCGTTATAAAGACCAAATTTCTATAAAAAGATGCACTTTATCCATTGAAACCCAACGGCCATATAATGGTCATATTCTCTTAGAGGTCCATTATAAAAACAAGGGGTAGGGTGTTTTACATTTTCAAAACACCTGACCCTAGAAGGATGGCTCTCCTCATACGACTGGTGCTGAGTACGTGCACGATGGTTCTGGCTGATATATTTTTCACACTGATGGACCCTAAAGATGATGACTATCTGATTACTCAAGTTGTGATTATCAGTAGTCTTGATGTGGCCATGTTAGGCATTATGCATGGTATTTTCAATTAGTTGGGTCTTGTTGAAATGTAACTTTTAAATATATACCGGTTTACCGTATTCTTCATGTTTTATTTCGTTTCAAATTATTTATTAGAACACAAAGCACAAAAAAAAAACAAGAGACATCATTAGAAGCATAACATTGTTCACTTGGACCAGTTCATTAAACATAGGGCGTCACATTATCCCCCTCTTAAATGAATTGCGTCCTCGCAATTCGATCAATGAACATACACTGACTAATTCACACGACTTCCCTGACACCCTTGGTGATGTCCCTCTACCTCCACTGCCCATGGAAGAATGTACTATTCAACTCTATCCCCAAGGCAGAACAAAGATTGTGGGTCTCCTCTTCCCAAATACATTCTTGTCAAAGTGGATCATGGTTAAAACCAAGATTCTGTTTGATAGAGGTGGTTTTCTAGAGATGGGATGGAGTAACATCAAGCTTTGTGAAATCCGCATGGATTTGGTTCCTAAATATCTCTCGAACCACTTCATATCTAAAGGATTCTATGAAAGACCTGAAATCGCAGTGCTCCCCAAGCATGCTGAAACACAGGATTTGGTACATAAAGACTGCGCGGAATTCCAACTCCTTTGCAACTTCTCTAAAGGCCGTGAAGACCAACCATTTATTATTCATGGTGAAACATAGGAAGAGTCCCTTGCAGTACTTCCCTTTCTTTTTCTAATTCTTGAACAATGCATTGGACATTTGGTTATACACAACCTCCGACCCTCGGAAGATTCGAAGGACATTCAAGCTTTTCGATATTTCATAGAGGGTTTTTTCACGTGAGTTTTAAGTTAACAAAAGGTTGGTTACTTGTTGAGAAGTATTTTGCTACAATAGTATCCATGATCTCTATATGGAGAGTCAAGAGTCTAGGTGTGGTTCGCTGTCTTGCCATCTGAGAAGTTTAAGAACAAACCCTACTTAGTAAAACATTATTAATGTTTTTGTGTTGTATTAATTTTCCAGGGTTGCCTAAACCATTCCTCTGATACCAACTGTAACGGCCCCCACCTCTGATAGTCCGGAGCCGGTGATGTGGTAATGGTGTGTAATTTATTTCATACATATGAAAAAAACAAATTACACATCATAACCCATCAGGAGGAACTTTATAGTTTAGATCCTGGAGAATCAGAGTCAACTGGTTCACTTATTCCATAGAAAGCTAAGATCAAAATCCCAAAACTTGGAAAGACTCTATCAACCTGTAAAAATTTCATAAAAAATGTATGGTGAGCATTGAAATACTCAGTAAGGGGTTTTTTAAAAAACTTAAATACAACTTTTGAAAACTACTTTGAAAATACTTTTCCAAACTTAAAATATTTTCTTAAAGGAATAACATCAAGACAAAACAAAAGTTGATATAACACAGTTAAATAACTTCATACTTATGCACTAGAACACTTAGCTGAAACCCAATTAATAGGCAAGATAAGCATGCTAATAAAAAGGAATGGGTTATACTAAGTAAAGTGGCCATAAACAAGAAAGGTGTGTATGAACAAAAAACTGTAAACATCATCAGAGTCGCACACAAGCACATTATCAACAAAAAAATGCACATAATGACATGATAAATTTAATGCAACATTTGAAATAAAATTCTGGAAAAGAAAAACGGTCATTCATCAACATTGCAACATCATATGTCTTGTGTTTTTTTAATCTGATACTCATAGGTAAAGGTTCTATAACCAAGGATATTCCTCTAGTCGGAGTAATCACTTGATTGGTCATATACTAAGAAATGTATGCTGAAGGACTCATGGTGTCTATGTCAAGGCCTTGTCCCATGACCTAGGGGTAATAACCCAATCTGGCTGTCTCGAGAACTATTTATGCATCGACGAGCTTACTATTACCGGTCTCCAACCCGGAGGGCTTACTTTAACCGGTCCCCAACCTGGAGGGTTTTCTTTTTACCGGACCCCATCCCAGTAGCCCCATACATTTTTCACACGTTGATAAGGTCAGATATTCAAGGTTTCCCATGCCACTTTGAATATTTAATTATAGTTCATATTACCCAAGGTGTCCCATACCACTTTGAATAATACCATTTTCATTTCTCATTACCCAAGGTGTCCAATACCACTTTGGGTAATATAGTTCTTAGTTCATTATCATGTTGAGTCATATTCATGAATAATAATATGAATAAGGTAACTATTATATAATTTGTTTATAAATATGTGATACAACAGTTAAAATTTAAAATATGGAATAAAAGCAGGCATGGTTTAGTAAGCATACTATGTGCATATAATAATTATTTAAGCACATAAAATGATGAATGTATGATATTTTCCACAAGGGGTATTAAATGATGAGTCTATAAAATTCCAGTACATGGAAATGAACTACTTAAAGAAAATACTTGGCATTAATTATTGTTTTTCACAGGCCGTTATACTTGCAACAATACTCCAACCACTAATAATCACTACAGCATGCTTGGTATAAAAATAATAAACATTTGCAATCTATAAAATTCCAATACTTGGAAATAAACTACTTTAAATAAAATACTTGGCATTAATTATTGTTCTTCACAGGTCATAGAATTTGCAGTTAAGCTCTAATCACTAATAATCACTACAGGGAGTTTGGTATAAAAATAATAGAGGATTTCTACATATTAACAGAACCCTTAAATCCCTATCCTTTTAATACCAGTTTAAAATAGGCATAAGCATATCCTTTAAAAAACATAAATCATTGCAAGGGCGACATTTTTAATTAATCAAGTTCATTGGTGTACTCTTAGACAGAAAAATATAAAACAACATAGGCAAGCACTAAAATCCTACATGCATAAAAATATTAATAACCATTTCTTGAAACTAGGGTTTTAGATATTAATCATAATGACACATACATACATAGGGATATATACACAAAGTATATATATAAGTTTTCTCATAAATTAAACATGGTTCACATAAAATCTAAAAACCCATATATACTTATCATTTATTCAGTTTAAAAATAAAAACCTTATGGGGGTTTAAATGTTCATGAAACTATAAATAAATAAATATATAAAAACTTCATTTTTAATTATAATATAATTGTACTTAAACCAAAGGCCAAGTTCGCATAAAAAATATTCTTCAAAGATAAGCATTAATTTCTTAAAAATCAAAACTGATTTCCATTCCAATACATAACCTTATATAAATATATTGTTATATATATATATGGCTTACATAAAATCATACATGTTAGGAATTGATTTTAGAAAGACCCTTTAAAAAGAATAATTCTTAGTATAATGATACTGAATAAACTTCGATACCCTAAAAATAATTGGGATTGAGTTATATATATATATATATTTTTATATATATATATATATTCAAAACTATATATACACTATACAATTAAACCTGAGTTTTAGGTTTGTAAAATAGGATCGTTAGAACTAACTTAAAAAGGATAACCCTTTTTATATCATGATGGAAACACCCTTGAAAATTATTCAAAACTGAAGGGTTTGTGTTGTATATACATATATAAAATTATATCAATACACCTATTGAATCACACCAGTTACAAAATAAAGACTCAAAAGAAACAAAATCTTTACATCATATTAGAGAAACACCCTTCCAAAACCACACACCCCGTTTTTGAAACAAAGAGTGAAATGATTCTTATATTATATAAAATTTATATGTATATATATATACATTGCATGTAACCGACTACACGTAGAGGGTTTATACTAGGTTTTCTATTATATAAAAAAACAGGAGTACCCCCCGAAGGCAAGCACCCTTGGAGTCCTCTGTTTAAAAAGAATGGTTATCATGGAATATATATATATATACCTTTAACTATAAGTCATATATATACTAATGTATATATAAAAATGAACAGAGGAGCATGGGTGGGTAAAGAAAACACGTAAATAGGACACCCTTACCTTGCTGTGGAGGACACTCGGATCAGAGGATCCTGCTGGTTTAGCTGGAGAGATCGTGAGCAGATCGGGAGTCCGAGGGAGATCATGGGGAGAGGGTTTATATAGAGGATTTTGGTGCACCTAAAAGGATTTGATCTAGGAGTCAGGAAAAGCCTAAAGTGTCCTAGGAAGGTTGGGTGTGCAAGGTCAATGTAACAGTGGTGAAAGAGGCATCTTGGGCGAACCAGTGCTGGTTAGTGGGACCCCGACGTGAGGTAGAAGACGACCGAGTTCGCGGAGAAAGAAAAAAAACGACGGCTGGGATCTGACTTAGAGAGATCGGACGGAAGAGGTTAAAAGGGATGAAATGAGCGTTTAAAAAAAATCAATGGCCAGGATATGTCTTGGAGAGATCAGATGGAGGAGGACTGTGCAGGGTCGGGATTAAACATAAGAGGCCTGGGTCACGTGATTGGCAGAAGAAAAATAAAATAATTAGAGAGAAAAAAATAGTATAATAAATGTTAAAATTAGATATTATACTACTACCCTTAAAAAAACAATATAAAACATGAACATTATAATTTGAATTTGAATACAATAAATACTTTTATCTCATAATTTTCAAATCCAAAAATCCCATTTTAGTTTATGTAAAAGAATGACACTATTTGATATAACCCTTTTTTTAAAGATAAATATTTCATACCAAACATTTATAACTACAAGGATCTTATAACCACTAAAATCTAAAATACAATTTATAACATACTTCACTTGTTGATTTATAGAATTATTTTTAAAATACCTATTGTTTTTCTCTAATTCAAAACACATAGTTTTAGAGATCCAATAAGATACATTTTTCAATTATTACAGTTACCCCTTTTAGACATGACGTTCGACACATTTAAAATACAATGTTTCCCACCATATAAATATCATCAATATTTTGAAAAAAAATCAAAATATATTCATTTTCAAGAATAATATTTTATTTTAAAATTAATATACTCGAAGATATAATTCTAATATTTTGTACATATTAAAATATTGAAATACCATAAGATTATAAGAGCGTTATAAAGACCAAATTTTTATAAAAAGATGCACTTTATCCATTGAAACCCAATGGTCATATAACTATTATATTCCCTTAGAGTTCCATTATAAAAACAAGGGGTAGGGTGTGTTAAATTTTCAAAACACCTGACCCTTGGCGGATGACTCTCCTCATACCACTGGTGGTGAGTACGTACACGATGGTTCTGGCTATTATATTTTTCACATTGATGGACCCTGAAGACGACGACTATACGATTACTCAAGTTGTGATTCTCAGTAGTCTTGATGTGGCCGTGTTAGGCCTTGTACATGGTATTTTCAATTAGTTGGGTCTTGTTGAAATCTATCTTTTAAATATATACCAGTTTACCGTATTCTTCATGTTTTATTTCTTTTCAAATTCTTTATTAGCACAAAAAGCACAAAAAAATAAAATAAAACCAGATACATCATTAAAAGCATAAAATTGTTCACTTGGACTAGTTCATAAAACCTGGGGAATCACAATCACTGGGTTTTTTGGTATTATTATGAGAAGTTTGAATTTATTGATGAATACTGATAAATACTCCATTTCTGTTGAAAATTTCCTTTTCATTTAAATAATTTTAATCGTTAAATTATATTTCAATCTAGATTTAAAGTAAAAATAGATCAATTATACATATATTAATTAAATTTAAGTCATTAGAGAAATTTTCATATTTAATTAAATATAAGAAAACAATGATCTTATGAAAATTTTCACTTTAGAAACCCACTTTCTCTTCATGTCTATAGAATTATATTAAAATTAAAATTTTCCACATATATGAATTGAATTTTGAAAATGTATATAAAAATTTGAATAATTAAATTATTTATATTCTAATAATATAAAATTATTTTGTGAACAAAAATATTAGTGAATGTAATAGATATTAATAATAACAATTAAGTTAAAAATCAGTTTACTTAATGGTTAAACATTAATCCTATGGAGAATAATGAATTTGAAAATATTCTAAAAGCCTTTAGATACCCATTTTTAGACTATATAACCTCGTGGTTATAATTTAATGAGTTATTATAGAATGATTACCAAAAAATTAACTATATAATAAGTTATGTATGAAAAAACACAAAAATGGAACCCTCGTTATCTTTAACATTCATAAACCCCTAAGATATTAGAAAAAAATCATATTTTACTATATTCATTTATTTTTAAAATATAATTGATTTATTTTTCCCATAATAATTTATCTTTAATTTTTAGAGACAAATTAATTACTTAAAATGGTTATAAAACGTCAAGGTAGTGATTATTTAGTCAATAATTAAATATAATTAATGATAATAAAAATATTATGTGAAGGATATTATATGAAATATTGTGTTCCTAAATTTTTTGTACATGTATATTTCATTTTTCATTATTTTTAAATTATTATATTTGAATTTTATCATTTTATAGATATTAATAAATTTAAATTAAATAAATAATGTAAATTGTTTTATTAATGAAAGTTTACAAGAAATGATATTTAATTAAATGATTTAAAATTACTAAAAACCCTATATTATTCCAAGATATTTTTATGTTTTATTAAATATCAAACAATTTACATTAATGGACCTATTTTTTGTTTTATAATAAACATATTGACCCTAAATAGTGAAAACATTATCAGCATGGTTCACGTTAAAGAAGTGTTTCTACTGATTACACGCGCTTTTGTGAATGTTAATTTTCACCACATATGGGTTTTTTATTTTTTAAATTAGATATCCTATGAAGAATCAATTGGTTCTATATTTTCTAATAAATCCAACATTAATTTATTGTTAATGTTAAAATTACTTAGGCTATAAAACTAGTTACCTTAATAAAAACAAAAAATGTAAATGTAGGGAAACATAGAAGTCAATAACAAAATATATAAAAATTCATTTATTTTTGTGTGGTGGAGGTTTAGATCGACCATAAATTCAATTTAATCCATTATGTTTTCATTTTTGAATCAAATTATTTATAGTAGCCCTCTGAATATAATTTTCCTTTATGTATTTAAAATAACGGAACTACTCCTCTACTATTAAAAGGAATTCACTATTACCCATACTCACACCTCTAAAAACACTTTTTACCATCCAAAAACGTCCCTAATAGCTCCCGAAAAGATCTCAACTCACATAGAATCCTAAATTTATGTAGAGAGAAAAATAAGTAAGACATTTGGTATATACCAAAGAGAGTCACCTGAATAAGAGACATCAATCTTCAACGATCACATTTGTTTCATTTCGTTCAATACCATTCTATTATTTATATATCATGATTAAATAATAACATAAGTATCCCAAATACACTGATATTTTTAAATCTAGGATTTCTATAGAAAATTTCACTCACATTTATAAAATGGGATACCCAATCATCATTCATGTGTATGGTGGACTACCACCTCACAAACCAATGTCATTCATTCATCCATTACCACCTTTCAAGGATAGAAATAATAATGCATTTATATTTATATGTTTCATATATTATATTTATAATGTATTAAATATTATTGAATTTATTTTATAACACATACCTTCATTATTTTTATTTTGTAGGAATACAGTATGATCATTTTTGACTGTGGGGACTATCGCATAATCAAAGTGATGTGATTCATTTACAGCATACATGGAATGTATTTAGGATGGGTTTAATAATAATATGGGACATATAAGACATACATATGATATTATAAGGATAACACACACACACACATAGATATATATATATCAACTACTTGTTAAATATGGAAAATAAATGGAAGTCACGTTCATGCATACACACGTCCTACCATCTCCATAAATGATGAATTTAATTTACTATATCCAAACATTGTGGATAAATATATAAAGAATATATATTGAAGATATATAATATTTAAATCATTTTTTACAATATTAATATGATTAAATCTAGATATATTTAATAATAACGAAAATAAAAAAATCGAGACATACTCAGAAAGCAAGGAAATTAAGACATGAAATAATGAAAATAATGAAAAACTATTAATAAATGGGTAATAATATTTTATAAGGGTATCATATATGATATCATAAATATTAATATGTTCATGTTATAAGTTATTTACATTCTTGAAACCATTATAAAGTAGGTTAAAAAACATTTAACCAAAATAGAGGATAAGTTAAGGGCATTTCATCTCACTTTTTACATTTGTGAGATTAATGTCACATTCACCACTTACTTATTTTTGTTGTTTATCTAATAAAACATGTTATATTCTATATAATTAATTCTTTTATCATCATGGTGTTTAACGTTTTACTTTGATTATCTCATCCAAGATATTTTAACTTCAAAATTAGCAACTGGTATAAGATATCTTGTAATCTCATATTTTTTGTGATTTTTATCTTTATCTAAAAACAATCCCTTTAACATTATCATGTTCATTTGAAGTTTTGAATACTTGATATCTAAATATTCTTGTATAATGGATATTATTTCTCTTAAACCATATACCATTTTTACATAGGATGTTTTATATGAAGGTTTTTTGATTAACATTATAAATTATGATAAATCCATATCATTTATTCAATATAGATATTTGAAGATAAGGAATATTGTTTATTCATCAAATAAATTATTATATATATGTTTACTGCACGGTGCTATCATAAATTCGTGGTTATTGGTTATAGATGCCCCCTTGATTCATCAGTTTTCTAATGAGATGAATTAATTGGCCAAATCAGTGTATATTAAACTATCCTATGAATAGATCCTGATGGAATAGTGGTTCATGTGATATATACATGATGCCCAATATTTATTAATTTCCATCATTTTTTATTCAGTTATTATTATCCAATTATTTTTCACAACGAAAAAAATCTATTGATGCATTTCATTTTTAGACAATTGTTTAAAAGGCATGTGTTTCATTTATTTTCCATTACATATTGTTATTACCTTGTCTAGTTATTTAAATGGAATGTGTCTTCAATAATTACCTTCCCATATTGTTTATTCATTATCCAAATATTTTAGTGGAATTTATTCTCTGTTACTTATCTTTCCATGTGGATTTATTTTCATAGATTCATGATTTCTTATGGAGTACATAATCCTTTCAGAACTTCTGAGCTCACCCTTATTTTATTTTCATTACCGGGATATGAAGATGAATTATTGGAATAATTATTAAAGATTAAGTTTATTTTTATTTGTTATATATTATATTATATTTTATAGTTACATTATAAAAAGGGTATCATTTAAGTAATATGGGATTTAAAAACTTCGAAATAGATCAGTTCTTCATGATTTGATTCCTTGTAATCATGCCTATGTAATAATGTAAGGAACCGAATCCAGGATTCTATGATAAGGGCATTATAGTTAGTATCAAAGGAATTTTAATAGTATTTGTGGAATCTATATTCAAGAAAAATATATTATGGGACCTTAACCTAAGATAGACATTGAGGATAAATATAAGAGAACATCCCAAAAAACCATGTTTTTGTTCATGAGATTAGATATTCATAAATTATTAAATTTATGATAAGTATTTAAATAGTTTTGAGATCATACATTATTTTTTATAATATTGTTACCTAATAAAGGGTAAAAAATCATTTAAAAATGGATGTCAGAATATGTAATGGGTACCTCACAAATTTATGTGATCCAATGAGTATGAATGATAATAACCTTTATTGTCTTGATCCATTATTTTGAAGGTAAATAGTCTCCCAATAATTCTAATAATTTGAGGGAATATTATCATGTGACAATGAGATAGGTAATGATTTATCAAAGTCTTATGGAATTTAACAAAAGTAATAGAATAAGGGAACTATAATGAAAATGATGGAAAAGGGGGAGAAAGGAAAAAATAATTTTCCCACATGTGATCATTGTGGAAAGAAACACACTGGTACTTTCTTAGAAGGATAATAATTTTCTACAATTATAGAGGGAATGGTCACCATTAGTGTTATTTCAAGGATAATAAAAAAATTTATAATGTAATATACTTTAGCTGAATGAATATGGGACATTATTTTTGTAAATGTCTTAAGTTTCAAAGTAATATAACCTAAAGGAGGCCAAATGATCATGACCAATATTTTATACCACCATAGACGAAAAGGGTGGTTAATATACCTATGTTTGGATTTTAGAATTATGTAATTTGAATATTTTAATAGTATGGTGATTTTTATTATATTTATAAACTATATATGTATTTTATTGTTGAACTTTTCATCAAGGGTTTAAAATCATGTCTTGAGTAGTCTAGATGACCAAGAAAAATTATTCGGTGACATGTTGTACATCATCGAAAACATATAATGGATGGAAAGAGAATCTAAAATATCTTCATAATATTAAGGAAATTATTTTTGGGATAAATAATGTATTGGTATGGATAAATTAAATTGGATATTACTGAGTACCTAGGACTCATTATTGATTTGATGAAAATGTGGTTAATACCATCATGGATGGATTTTCCATCATTTTTTGATTTTAGGAATATGTCAAAAAACCTATTTTCTATTTAAGGAATAAGGAAGCATGCATGTTTTAAATAAGGATTAATGTTAAATCATGTTATTACTATCTTACATGAGAATACATGATATGTATATTCACATGTATGGTATGTGATGATTCAAAGAAACTTCATATTGTTTTCATTTAGAAAATTTGTGACCTCCTTTCTAATGTGTTGAATCATAATATTTTGGAAAATTAAAACATTAATTAAATTATTTAAGAAGATATTTGGATGTGGTTTTAGAGATTAATGTATTACTTCACCATCTGATGCAACATTTTATGAAAGATGTAGAGGAAATAGTCTAAGATGAAACCAATGGATAAAAATGTGTTTAATAAGTAGAATCACATCATGTATATTTCCTTATATTAGTAGAGAGTGGAATAATTCCTAAATTCGAGGAAAAGGGTCTTGAAAAAAAATCATAATACCTTAATTTTTTTGAACCAATGGTCTTTTAAATCATTAAAAATTTAAGGCTTTGAGGCCCTCTCCTTTCAGTTTATAATTTATTTTTTATAACCATTGAGATCAATCACTATCTATAATTATTAACACTATTATTCTCAGTATATATTATCAATTTTGACTAATAATATTCAATATAGAAACCTACATATATGTTTTACCATGTGATTTTTTAACTTCTCATTCTCTTTCATTAAGAGGATGTTTTATTTACTCTTTTACGATGTGGGTTTTTTCAATAATAGTATTTTGAAATACCAAACCCTTGATTACTGAGATCAAGTTTGAATTGCAAGGAAAAAATTTATTCAAGTTGGGGAGAATGTTACAACTGATGAAATTATAATAATTTGCATTTAGAATAAATTTACCTTTTCTACTAGCTTTCACTATACACAACACCATGTTAAGCTTGCACTACACAGAACAATGAGATTATCTTGTGGAACAATAAATAGTGTAGAAGAGAATTAATATCACAATAATTAACATATATATAATATATATAATATATTTTATAAATTTTTATATTATATTCAATAGATTTGATAGACATATGATAAGAAAAATCTTGTTTATGCATAAAAAGATGTATTTTTCCTTCAGCATTTTTGCCACCTTTTAATGGAACACCTATTTTAAAACTCAATTTTGACCCTTTTATAATTTTTGGTCAAAAAATCTTCATTTCTTATTTAAAATTCCCAAATTATATTAGTGTTAATTTCTGATAAATTTCTAGGAAGATTCATTTTTTGATGAATAATGAAAAATAATGCATTTTAGTTGAAAAAAGCCTTATTATTTAAATATTTATTCATCTTAAATTATATATACATTTAGTTTAAAAGTAATAATATATCAAATATACATATATTAATCCGATTAATGTTAATAGAATCATTTTTATAATGAATTTAGATATAAAAACACAATGACCATTTTCACATTTTCACATTTAAAACATACTTTCTCGACATGTGTACGAGATTAGATTTTAATTTTTTTATGAAGCTTATGTGAATTGAATTTGTATAAATGTATATATATATATATGTTTAATTATTAAGATAATTATTTTCTACAAATATAAACTTATTTTTTGTCCATAATGTATAGTGAAATTAATTTAAATTAATTATAGCAATTAAGGTAAAAAAATAGTTTACTTAGTGGTAAAAAATTAAATTTATGGATAGAAATGACATAAAAACATTTACAAAAGAATTTTTATGAAAAAATAGAATATATAAACTATTATTTCTATTTTTATGAGTTATTGGGACAATATTCAATAAACATGAAATATATAAAAATTTTAAGTAAGTAAAAAAGACAAAAAATGATCTTTCATTTCCTTTAACATTAAGAAAGCCTTGAGATATGGGAATAAATTATATTTTAGGTTATACATATCAATTTGAATAGAAATTTGTAATTATCAACATAATAATTTGTCCTTAATTTTTTAAGATGAATGAGTTACTTAAAATGCTCAAGAAATGACAACACATTGATTATTTAGTTAATAATTATATAAAATAAATGAAACAAAAAATATTTGAAGTAAAGAAACATTAATTAGTTATTTTGTTACATTATATTAATAGATTAATATGTAATTTTAAATAAATTTTAACTTATTATGTTATAATTCCATTATATTATTGATATTTATAAATTTAAAATAATAAATAATGTCAACATTGACATTACTATTATTTTACAATAAATGATATTTTATTAAATTATCTAAAATTATCAATAGTACAATCTTATGAAAAGTTATTTTTAAGTGTTAATAAATAAAAAATTCGTTCCAATAATGGAAACATTTATCTTTTTACAATTAACATATTTAACTCTAACCATTGAAAAAAAATGCTATCATGGTTCATGTTATTGTAGGGCGTTTTCACATTACACGTGCTTTTATTAAAATTAATGTCCAACAGACATTGGATTTTATTTTTTAAATAAGATATCATATTTATAATTGTCTAGGTATATATTTTATAGTAAATATAACTTGAACTTAGTCTTAAGGATAAAATAAATCATGTTAAAAACTAGTTACCTTAACAATACCAAAATGGATAAAACGGGGTGATATAGACGTCAAGGAAACAAATAATAAAAATGAATTTATTTTTGTGGGATGGAGGTTTTTATCATCAAATGTTTCACCATAGTCCATTATTTTTTAATTATGGAAGCACATGAGGTAAGGTAGACAACCCAATGGTGTTTACCTTTTCGTATTTACAGGAATGCCACTCCTCATCCACCATAAAATGGAATTCAATCTTCCACTTCCTCATGCCTCTAAATCCACATTCAATCATCTAAACATTAACAAATAATCTTTGAAACATACCTCCAATAATACTAGAAGCCACCCATTGGGACTAAACTTTTCTATGTAAGGCTTTTGGATTAAGTCAAAAGTAATTACCCGAATAAGAGGTAACGTTCTTCAACGATCACTTTTGTTTCATTTATTCATCCACCCCTTAAATTTTTTATATGTGTCGATTATATAATAAAATAATTATCAATAATATACTAATGTATTTTTATTATAATATTTCTACAAACATGTTCACACACATCCATCATATGAGATATGCAATCATCATCCGTGTGTATGCCAGATTACCCCCTCATGAACTGGAATCATTCTTTCATCCATTACAATAATTCAAGTTTTAAAATAATGATGGATTTATTGTTTATATAATAATTATAATATATTTATAATGTATTTAAGCTTCTTTAATTTTTTATATAATTCATAAATTCATCCTTTCCATTTTTTGGGAATTTGATAACATCATTTGTGGGCATATGGTTTACTGCCTCCTCAAAGTGATGTGATTTGTTCATGTTAGACATGGAATGTTTTAAATATTATTTTAATAAAACTATATTAAATATATGTTATAAATATAATAAATTTATTATAATATATAAATACATAATTCTAACTTTTAAATCAATGTAAAGAAATGGATGTAGAGTTTATGCATACGTAAGTTATAATGTCTCCATGAACGGTGCATTTAATTTCATATCTCCAAACATTATGGATTAAATAAATACATATATACTTCATAAAAATAATATTTTAATCTAGTATTAAATTCTGAATATTAAAAAATATTGCCTAATGTAAAAGTAACTAAAAATAAAAAATTATGAAAAACTCAGAAAACAAGGAAATTAACCCCCGAAACAACAAATATAATGAAAGACTATAACAAATGAGAAATAATATTTCATTTGGGGATCACATATGGTATAATAAATATTAATATGGTTCTTATATTATTTATGGACATGATTTATACCATATAAAAGTGTAAATATCTTTGAACCAAAATATATTGTAAGGTAAGGGTGTTTCATCTCACGTTTTACAGCTGTGAGACAATTGTTATATTCACCCCTAATATATATTTTTGTGGCACATATACTTACCCTATTGATATATTATGTCATGAATTATTTGATATTCATAATATTTAAGATTTTCGACTTTTAATTATCTCATTAATGGGGTTTTGGTAGGAAAATTACCAACTTGTAATAGTTATGTTGCAATCTAACATTATTTTTTGATTGTGATCTTTCTCTAAAAACAATAACATTATGGTAATAATTTTCCATTATAAATTATACTTATTTGTGATATGAGTATTATTTTATAATGGATATTATTTCTGGTTAATATTTTTTCCATTTTTACACAAGGTTCATACTTTTAATGTTGTTTGATTAACATAAAAAATATTGATTAATTTATATTTGTTATCCAATATATATTTGATGATAAAGAATATTGTTTATTATTAAAATTTATTATTTGATATATGAGGAATAATTTGGACTAGAAAACATGGGTGTGTCCAAGTTATAGGTATCCCCTTGATGAATCAATAGTCTCATGGGGCATAATAGTTGGCCAAATAAGAGTATTTTAAAATCACTTACGATAAAATATTTACGATATAGTGGTTCAAGTTCCAGATACCTAGCATCCATTATTTTTTAATTTATATTATTCATAATTTATTTATTATTATCCAAAATATTTTCACTATAAAAAAAAAATATGATGCATTTTATTTCCATACTATTGATTAAATATAATGTGTTTTAGTTATTTAACTTGCTGTATTGTTATTTCCTTATCCAGTTATTTAAATAAGATGTGTTTTTGTTATTTACATTTTCATACTGTTTATTGAAAATCTAGTTACTTTAAGGGAATTTGTTCTTAGTTATTTAACTTTCCATGATGATTTATTTTCAGGGATTACTAATATATTCTACAATTATTTATCCATTATTATCATTTGATCTCACCCCACTTTTTTTCCTTTCCCCATTATATGAAGATAAATAATTGAAATGAGTTTTAGGGATTAGGTTTATGAGTATTTGTTATATATTATATTCTATATTCTATTCTCAATGTAAAATGGGTATCACTTATGTAATTTTGTTTTACAAACTTCTAAATAGACAAGTATTTTAGAACATGATTCCTTTTAATCATGCTAATGTAATAATGTAAGGTACTAGCTCAGGGCTTCAACAGTAGGGGCATTAAATTTTTTAAGGAGTGCAATTTTAAAACTAGGGAACTTCTACAATATATAATCAAATTATATGATTTTGTATTATTAATAGATATTAACTGATTGTTATTGTTAATATAACACAATTTTTGTATAATTCATAAGTTATTATTAAAAGAGTTATAAATGTTGGCACAAGTTAATCAATTTTTATTTGAAATATATAACATTAAATAATATTATTAAATAATTTATTAATTAATGATAATTTTTTTGATGATGAGTAAAAAGTATTTTTTATAAATAGTAGTGAAATAATTATTTTTAAAAATAATTAAATATTTTTTTATTTTTTTAATATCACTCATTAGTGGTTTTAATTAATTATAATTGAGAATCATGATGATACCTCCATGAGGATCAATTATAAAATGTATTAAGATAAGGCTGTGAAACTTGTTAACTAAATTAGATATTATGCATGGTTCATTGTTTATTATATGTTGAAACTAATAAAATAAAATTTACGATAACTATTTTTTGGATGTATTGGATTTAAATGTAATCAAAATACTGTCTTTTAGATTTATAATTTGTTTATATCATTGTAACTTATAATTTTTATACAATTCAAAATGAATTTGTATTGATTTATAAGATTTTTATAATATTGATAATTTCATTTATATGATTGATTGTAAAATATATGATGTGTTATATGTCACTTTATAATAATATTTTTCTTATCATTGAATGGTGAATTATTTTAATTTAATTAATTTTTTTGATGAATATATAGAAAATGATAGACTTTGAGAATTATTCACAAATGTGATGAACACTTTTTGTTACATTATATTTTAAAATAATATTTTTCTTATTGTGGGTGATAACAAATGATTAATAAATATCCTTACCAACAAATTTTTCTAACTCTTGTATAATGAAAAATAATATAAAAATCCAATTTTTGTGAGATTTTTTTAAAACAAAAAATTTTCCACTCTTTAATTTATAAGAAAAAATTATTAGTTAGAAGTCATCTTCATTAGGAAATTACTATATTTGAACTTTAATTTTATCATATATGTTATCATAATTAATAATAATTCATATATTACATTTTTTGAGATTTTTGACATTAATATTTATTTTAATTTAATTTAATTTCACTAGCCTATCATACTATGATATTTATTTCAATTATTACATTTTTATTTTTAAATAATCTTACATGTTTTATTCTTAACTAATGAAATAAATTCTGATTTATTAGAATTAATGTATGATTTTTTTATTTAAAATGCATATTAAACATATTTTAAATGAATTTATATTTTTAAATTATATTATCAAAGAAATTTTACACAACTATAGATCTCATACTACTTAAGTTTCTTTTTTTTCAACATCATTAATGAGATATATGTTGTAATTATTTTTATTAAAATGAAAAATAAATCTTTTATAGGAAAACCATAAAAAAAAATTTAAATAAAATTTTCTTAAAAATATTTTTTAAAATCATGTAAATTAAATTATATAATTTTATTGTTTTAATTCAAAATTATTATCATTTATAAACATTGAAAGTTCTCTAATCCGATGATGATCATGAAACTGAAACTATCTCTCAATCATGAGAATTAGGGATACCATAAAATATTGTGATTTATTTTATAACTGGAATTGAGAAAGCACACTATAACTAATATTAATTCCATTAACCTACCCTTCATATACTCTTCTTGATATGGTAGTGAATATGAGAGTGTCCCACGAATCCCATATTTAGAAGTCCATAGGTTAGAGACTAGAACTGATGGTATAGAACATACATAAATGGGAGGCATTTCCCAATCAATTCCAATTAAATAATTAGAATAAAAAAACTCTCCATTTTAAAAAATAAACCAAAAAAATACAAAAAATGTAACATAAGAAATGAATAGATTATGAAATAATAGAAAAATATCATATAAAAGTACATGTGAACCCTAGAATCCCGTGAATGACCTATATTATCTTTAGTGTCCAAGCCTGATAACGAAATCATAGATATAGACTTGATATATATATAAATATATATATTTTGTGTGTGTAATAATATGCTTATACTTATCTTTATCCTCTAAAAAATATCTCCTCTAAATGTGGAATAATAATGTTAAAAATCATGTGAATAAATAGGGAAATACACTCATTAAGTAAATATAGTAAACAATATTTTGTACTCACTAATACTTACTCATAATTTATTGGAGAGAAAAAAGAAATATAGTAATTCAATTTCATATATAGAAGAAATGTAATAATCTTCCACTTGGAAAATGAGAATATCCCTCTAAACCACACTTTCTTAAAAACAGGTTCTCTCATCCCCTCTATAAGTTGTAATGCACAAAAATGAAAATAAAATACAACTACATACATATATCCTTTTTAAAATCATCATCTCATCCCCATAATCAGATAGTAAAACCCACATCCATTATAATCAATGTGAAACACACTATAACATAATTCATTACACCCTATATAATTTTTTTTTGTTAACCATAATATATTTCAACCTACATTCATGTTTAAATTATAACGTTTAGTAACCACATAACATATATGTTGGTATTCATAAACCCGAGTCTCTATAGCTTATATGAGTACATACCTAAGAATAATAATGCACCATAACATGGATATTAAACGACACCACACTACATCAAATATAGGGAGTGAGGCATGGAGATTATATATCCTCTTTTATATTTAGTTACATTGATTTTGGTAATACATTCATACCTCAAGGTAAAATTTGGACATTAGTCCCCTGATCTATCTTGAGTGGTGTTGTCTAGAAATTTTCTAATGATAATGAATATTTCACTCAAATTTATTATTTTGGAAACTAATTAACCCACTAAAATAACTATACCAATCATCCAATAAGAAAACCCATATTTCCTTACTAATGAATTAATATATAATACCATTATATACATAAAATCATCACAGTGAATATTTATTATAAATAACCTTTTATAAGGAAATTACTAATCCTTTTATAATACCCTACATTCATTCATTGATTCATATTTAGATGTATAATCGACATACATGTCTCTCTCATCCAACATGACAATATTAATTTTAATAACCATTATATTCTTGATTAAATTATTATTAGTAGAATCCATGATTCAAGGAAACAATGCATACCTTTGTAAGGATTTAATCGGAGTGGAACAAGGAATAAATTGAAATGTTTTGGTAAAACAAATATATTGGGATTAATACAACATCCATTTATCCAGATATCATCATTAATATTGTTCTACACCATTCATACCATCCCAAAATTATTCACAACAAGGTAGAACCACCACATTATAATCCATGATAAAACCTCCCCATATAAACCTTCTATACTTGTTTTCTATTCATATAATTATAAGGGGTTGTAATGAAAATTGTTTATACCATTTTTCTTCAATTTTAAATGATTTTTTATCATTATTATGAATAATATAAAAGGATATATCCCACTTATTTTTATTATGTATAATTTATATTTAATTTTGAAGATTAAGGAGACTATTAGTTTTAATTTTTTTAATTATATTTTGAATTATTATAATAAAAACATCATTTATTCATTTGATAAATTTTTATTTTAGGTCAATGATATTTTTTATAGTTTAAAACTAAATCTATAATGGATACTAGAATAGTGGTATAATTTAATATAGATAAAAAATTATAAATGGGATATAATTTATGTGTTTTGTATAAAACATAATACTTTTGACTATAAGATATTTCTATTTATTTGAATAAAAATTTATTTCTAAAAATTGTAATATTTTTTCATAGAAATATTTCTATATACTTTAATACTTTCCATTTAAAATATCCCTTTTCAGTATAAAATTATGTCTTTTTCCACATCATATGACTACCAGCCATTATAATGAATTTGAATAATTTATGTTCATGAGTAGGCTTTGAGAAAATTCATCAACACTCCAAGGTAAGGTCTTTAGTGCCACATCATCATGCATTTGATAAATAGGAGGCTTGTAGGAGGATTATGATGTATAAAACCATAAATAATTAAAAATACATACTCAATATAAATTATTCATTTTTGATGTACATGTGATGACCAAAAGGGAAAAGATAAATGGAAATATGAAATATTGAGAATTTTAAAGGATAGAATATCATGCATGGTTTCACTAAGAAGAATGATAAGGAATCAATTCTACTAGAAAATAATGTTCAGACTATTTCTGATAGGGGGATCTAGAATGTTATCATATAGACTATTTTTGAAGAACAAAATTCTTGTATTTATCTATATTATTTTTATTTTATCATTGTTATATAATTTAATCTTCTTAATTTTTGTTCTCTATTTTCCTTCAAATATCAATGTAATCTAATTTTTAATTAGGGGATGGATGGAATTCATTTCTAATTATTTAGTTATATTTTAATTTAATGAAAATATATTAGGATATATTTAAAAAAAATTAGTTTGTGTTTGAGGATTATAATTAAATTATATTTATGGTCATTAATACATTCATTTCTTATATTCGAGGTTAAAAATAATAAATCTACAAATACCACATGCATATTATCATCATGAAATAGGATTTGTTAGGTTGTGAGTGTCTAATAATAACCACCAGGTGTGTCATACCTATAAGTCATATCTTGTTTCATGGGGTCACAAATTCAAAATTTTATATCTCCTTAGTAGAAATGTGTTTGTTTTTTAATAGAAGACACTAAAGGAAATAAGGACATACCAATTGGTAATACGTAGATAGAATTATCCACTATATCTTTCATCATGTCATAATTTATCAATGTAGCAAGGTGTCATCAAACTATCAATTACAAAAATTGAATTGAAAACAATTTTTTTAAAAAATGGAAACATATTAAAATGAAACCCCAAACTCAACTGATCACACTTCATATCTACTATGTTCAACCAATTATCATTTATTCAATGTTCCCTTTTTATTTCAAAATAAAAACTCATAACCAAGTAGTATTTTCCTTATAATATAAAATTAAGGAAAGTTAATTTTTTTCACACTTTATTGGAGAAATACTATTTTAATAATATAACTACATTTAATATAAATGATAATAAAAATTTTCCATTCCCTAATAAGCGTCTTTTAAAAAAATATTTTGTTTTTTCTATAGAGGTCATGAAAAAAATAGAAGGTCCTTCAATTTTCATGTCTATATATTGTTATGAAGAACATATCTCTATATAACTATGTATAGTGATAACCTTTACATTATTATTTAATACATTAAATGGATAATGATGGAAAATACATTGTAGTATCTTCTGAAGTAACTACTTTTATATAGAGCCTAAAAATATAGCTGGAAGTCGTAACCAAACCCTAAGGGTTCTATGTTCTACAAAAATTGTTAATGAAAACAATCACACACACACAAACACATATTTATATATATGCCTGAATTCAAAAATAAATTGAATTTAAAATTATTTTTATTTATCTATTTATAAAGATCAATTGTCTTATTGGTGATGACCCTAGTAGAAATATATAATCCTTCACAGATATATGCTATACTCATAAACCCTTTGGAGTTGCTTTTAATCACATTAAGTAGAGAGATTTTTTATTCTCAAATATACTAGTAATAAAGTAACAGATGTAAAACATACCACCAATATATGTGTTTTAATTGGATGATTTAGAAATAATAATCAAATAATAATTCTACTCTTTGTCTAGGTTCATTAAAATTAGGAAGGATATTTATTTCATTAAGCAGTCTTTAAGAGAATCTCATTAAGAGTACTGGGAGAGATTCACAATTATTAGTAACCAATTTTCACATAATACTATAAAATTTAACCACATATTTATTTAAATTAATCTATATTTTTTATAATGACACTATTATTTTAAATTGATCATCTGTAAGAGTTTTGATTTAAAATTCACTAGAAGAATCATTTTATTGATTGCTAATATTATAATGAACTCAAAACAACTTGGTATAATTTGTGTAGAAATAAGATTCATTTATGGGGTATACAAACCTTTATTCATCAACATTTAATGATACAAAGATTAGTGAGTTATTAGTCTGATGAGATAGATAGATCTAAATATGAAAGGTGAAAATATTGTATCTGTTATGGTATTTAGTTTTTTCTCTTCACCTATCCTTTTAAATAACCAATAAGATAAGTTATAAGGCATGGTTTTTTGTGGATTTATCTTTATTCCATGTAAATTTCAAAAAATAAGGATATAGAGATCATATTATAGTAAAATATCGATTTATAAAATAGTAAAACCCTAATAAACACCTCAATAAGAACCAATTTTAACAACTTATGGCATTATAACAAACTTCAAAATTCCATAACATTACACAATTCTAATATCTTTTTGTAAAACATAATAAAACATACATCGTTCACATCATCCCACTCATTTAAATAATTATATTTTTTGGAGTATAAGGTATTTATATATAATCATGAGATAAATTATAAATGAATATCTAGATTTCTTGGTATGAGTAATTGAGATGATTAGAGTCAATCCTCATTGAAAGTATTATGAATATCATTTATATATATCCATGAGGAATTCTTTGTAAAAAATTCAGAAATTGAAATGAAAATGTGACGACGATAACCACTATATATAGAATCTAGATTCATCACATAATTTCTGTTAAATTTTTTAATCGACCTATTAGTAAATAATATGGAGATAAAAATTACAAATTATAACATGCAAAACCAGACCATGAGGTTCATGTTGGGGATGTAGTTAAATTTATTTATGATGAAATAGAATATAAAAAATGTGGTGTAACACCCTGGATCTGGAAGCCACACAACGGGTGCCCCGAACCCGGTTAGTCACATGACCTCAAGAACATTTACCCAAATGATAGAGGCTACCGACTAGCAGCAAGGTCCCAGGTATGATAGTGGATAAACAATGCCCTCATTTGTCTAAGTGTATCATAGTGGAAAAGAAATATATCATACAACATCAGAAGCGGTAAAGAATATGAAACAGAAATGAACAACTTCTGTAAAAGATAACCAACCATTTTATATAATGTTGCAGCATGTGACTATTTCTATGAAATCATCCAAAACAGGATACACTACAATACAATACAATACAACTCAAAGTACAAGGTAAAACAAAACAGAACAAAACAGAGTGAACAAAATGCAGCACCATCGCAAGCCTAAGCTCGGTCCCATTCTCTCCTACACCTCTCCTGCAATCATGTACCTGTATAGGGACCCTTTACCTTGTAGGAACCTACACCAATATAGAATATTTGGGTCGAAGACATGACCTAAATAGGGTGTGAGAAATAAATCCCAATAGGCACCCACCAAAGGACCGTTCCCAACTGTAAGTGAAAATGTGCAACAACAATGTGCAAAAGTAAATGCAGTAAACTAGTAATTACTCCAAAGTAACTATCACTACCAGTTTCATTTCCATTTTAATTATTAATTATCACCTCTAAGCTTGTGATTCATCTTGGTAGGTACAACATTGAAAATAGACATAGTGAATATTCTAAATAGTCATGTCCTCAGATATACTATCCTTTCTCTCAGGTAATAGAATCAAATACACACATGTTATTTCCCTCATGCATACCGATCATTGCCCTCAGGCATACATGATATTTCCCTCATGCATAGAAACTAATTCCCATAAGAATAAACAAAGGTTAACCTCAGGATAACCAAACAATTCCCACATACTAAGTAAAATACTGCTCGTAGGCTAATAGAACACTGCCCACATGCTAATAAAACATTGCTCATAGGATAATAGAATGTTTCCTTCAGGCTAAAGAAATTGAGCCGATCCCAAAGCATAAACAAAAATTTACATAAATTTTCTCTTATGAAAATGTAGTGCACAATATAATCATGGAATTTCCTCGGGTATCCTGGCCAAATGGCTAAACAGAAGAATGCACCCCTGGGGTGGTCCTGGATCCAAGAAGTGATCCAAACCAACAATTTAAAATTATCAAAAGATTATCTATGAAATTATAGATATATTTCATCAAAGGCATCAGCCATAAGACTTCCCAACCGTGGGTTCGTAGCACAATGATACACAAATTCAACTCAATAGTTGGAAATAAACATCCGACCACCTACCTCAATCACCTCTGATCGGTATACTTGAACGAGGCCCCCTGAATCATCCAAGAATGATGTAGATCTGGGATAAACATTCACTATTTCAAACTTAAATAAATTTCCCTTGGGAAAGAATTGGTAATAAACACACAGGGAGATAGAAGAACTCACCCACACGGTTCAATCGAGCCTGTCATAGAAGGATTCAGATTCCCGGTGTGTGGTCAGTAGATCTCTGAAGCTCCGACCTCCTCTCCCAGCTCCAAAATGAACTCAAAACCTCCTCTGCCGAACGAGGAGGCTAATGACCATTTTAATGAGAAAAAAACAAACTACATGGCGTTTACTCTCAATTAAATGGCGTGTACTTTTTCATTTTTTATTGTTCCTCTGGTGGCTAATTTTCCATCGAGGCACTGTCGACATGTGTACACGACGTGTATTCCTGATTACATGGCGTGTACTGTCACTCTGCTGGCGGCTGCCTCCACCTCCTTACTATTCACCTGCCTACTGATTACACAACGTGTAAATGAAAGGTACATGACGTGTAGTCAGTTTTTACAACTTTTATTTCTGACAGGCCTACATGCCCTTTGTACTCATCCCACATGGCCAATGTACACGGCCTATACCCAAAAATTTAGGGATTTTTCTCCATTTTCCTTATTTTCTCAAAAAAAACTTAAGAAAAAAGGAAAAGAAGAAACCCATACCTCAAAAATAAGAACTGAGTTCTTACAAAAATCCCCCCTTAAAGCAATTTTTCCCCAAATTTCCCCTCCAAGGGTGGTGAAGATACATCTATGAACAACTCTGGCCGCTGAGCATGTACGTTGGTCTCCCACTCCCTGGTTTCATCCTACACTTAGCCATGCTTCCATAGCACCCGAATGAGAGGAACCGACCAGCCTCAGAGAACCTTTGTGATCCTATCAACAATATGAATCAGATGCTCCACAAAGGATGCATCGACCTGAAGCTCAACCTCATCGGGCTAAAAAATATGATACAGGTCTGAATGATAGCGGTGTAGCTCAGATACATGGAAGACACTGTGCATGGCCTGATACAACAATGGGAACTGTAACCTATACGAAACTGGACCAACTCTCTCCAGAATCTCAAACGGCCTCGCATACCACTGTGAAAGTTTACCCTATCTCTTGATCTGCCTGTGTCCCAACTTCGGTGAACCAATCAAGAAAGCCTGATCCCTAACCACGAACTCCAAGGGTTTTATGCGGCAATAAACATAAGATTTCTAATTAGACTGTGCAATAGCCATCTGCTTCTGAATCAACTGGACCTACTCAAGAGTCTCCAACACGAGATGTTGTCTCATTAAAGCTGCCTCACTGGCCTCCATCCAGCACAAAGGTGATGGGCATTGCGTACCATATAAATCCTCGTAATGTTTCATCTCAATAGTCTCCTGAAAACTATTATTATAGGAAAACTAGACCAGAGGTATATGCTTCTACCAAGAGCCCCCAATGTCCAGGACACATGTACACAACATGTCCTCAAGCACCTGTATAGTACGCTCTGACTGGACATCGGTCTGAGGGTGGTAAGCTGTGGTCAAAAGCAACTGTGTACCCCGTGCCCTCTAAAAACTATTCCAGAAGTGAGACGTAATGTGGAAGACCCTATTTGAAATGATAGAAAGAGGGACCCCATGAAGGCATACTACCTCTCAGATATACAAATTCCTAATATCATAGACACCATAGGTCTCCTTGATTGGAAAAAAGAGAGCTACCTTTGTATGTTTGTCCACAACAGCCCACACGACATCACTGACTTAAGGTGACCTCGGCAACCCTATGATGAAGTCCATCACAACATCATCCCATTTTCACTTTGGAATTGGTAACTGTTGTAATAGTCTAGCTTGCCTCTGATGCTCTACCTTCATCGGTTGATAGGTAGAACATCTTGCAACAAAATCAGCTACTTCTCTCTTCATACCCGACAACCAATACTAATATCTCAAGTCACGGTACATTTTGGTACCTCCGGGATGTAGTACCCAAGATGAAGCATGAAACTCCTGCATCAGCTCATCGCATATATCCCCTAGAACCCACACTCCTCCATGGACACACAGTACCCCAACATCACCTATCATCCATCTAGGAGGAGGGTCATCACTTTCCACCCACTCCTGTAGAACTAGGCCTTCTGAATACAACAGATTTCTCAACCTAACTGTACCAGGGAGGGTAGAGGTCATAGATAAGAATGAAATATAGGTTTTCCCCTGACTATCGTGCACCTCAAAATGTATCTCAGAGAACAAATCCATAAGCTTCCACTCACCACTCGCCACTTGCACTTCCTGTGTCTGAGACTTCCTAATCAGTGTATCTGCTATTGTATTACCCTTTCTAGGTGAATAGGAAAGATCAAAGTCGAAGGACTGAAGGTATTCGACCCACCTTCACTGTCTCAGGTTCAAGTCACGCGGAGTAAATATTTAGTTGAGTCTTCTGTGGTCGGTGAAAACCACAAAATTCTCTCCTAAGAGATAATATCTCCAGAAGCACAACACATGGACAACTGCTGCCAACTCGAGGTCATGTGTCGGGTAATTCCTCTCATGTGGCCTCAACTGCCGAGACCCTTATGCAAAAACATGGTTGCACTGCATCAACACTGATCTCAGCCCAATACATGATGCATCACAGTAAAATGTATAGCTCTTCCCTTGCTCTGGAAGTATCAAGATTGGTGCAAATGTCAACCTACCCTTCAGCTCTTGAAAGGCGGTTTCACAAGATTATGACCAAACAAACTTCACACTATTTTTATTCAAACCCATCAATGGAATCTCTATGTGGGAGAAGTCCTGGATAAAACACATTTAGTAACCAACCAGCCCCAAGAAACTCTGTATCTCAAACATGTTCTTAGGTTGATCCTAGGAAACAACTACTCTCACATTTTTCGGGTCTACCGCAACTCCTTTCTCTGAGATAATATGACCTAGGAAGTGAATATAGTCCATCCAAAAGTGGAATTTTGAGAGATTAGCATATAGTAGATGCTCTCTTAGTGTACACAATATGATCTCAAGATGGGTGGCATGGTCATGCTGAGTGTGAGAGTACACCAAGATATTTTCCATGAAGACTACCATAAAATAATCCAGATAAAGATGGAACACACGATTCATCAGAGCCATGCAAACTTATGGCATGTTCATGAGTCTGAACGACATGAACTAGTACTCGTATAGACCGTATCTGCTCCAAAAAGATGTAAGCGATATTTCGGATGGTCTAACTCATAACAGATGATATACAAACCTCAAGTAAATATTCAAGAACACTCATGCTCCCCGAAGGTGATACAAAATAACATCAGTCCTCGGTAAGGGATATCGGTTCTTGACCGCAAACTGATAAAACTTCCGATAATCCACACAAAGTCTGAGGGTACCGTCCACATTCTTAGCAAACTGGACAGATGAACCCCAAGGAAAAGTACTGGGTTGGATGAAACCCTTTTCCTGAAACTCCTCCAACTGCTTCTTGAACTCCTGCAACTCTGGTGTAGCCGTCCTATAAGGAGGAATGGAAACCAGTGCTGCTTTTGGAACTAGCTCAATAGATAAATATACCTCTTGCTCTGGAGGTAGACCTGAGAAGTCGTCTGGGAAGACATCCCTAAAATGATCAACTAATAGAGGGAAATCCTTCTAAAATGTTCCCTGGTCATCAAGATATAATCTCGGAATCTAGGATGTCACTCCACCTTGCCCACGATGCTCAGGTCCAGCTCAGCTCACCTGGACATGCCACTCTTCCTTGTATAGAAACTCCCCGCCCTCTGGTGACGTGAAACTCACCCTATGACGATTGAAATCTACAATGGCCCGAAAGTGTACCAACCAGCCCATCCCGATAATGAAATAATATCTCATCCTCTCTAAGAGATAGAGGTCCCATAGAAAGTGACACCCACCAACCACTAGTGGGCACTCCCTATAATGATGCAGACCAGCCATTCTAGTCCCCAACGGAGTGTCTAGAGTCATAACATTAGAAGAAGAAGAAACAAAGAGCCCAAGGATCTCCACAATGGCCATAGATATAAAACTATGGGTAAAACCTGTATCGAAAAGTACAGAAGATAAAACAGATGCTACTAGAATAGTACCTCTGGCAGTGGAAGGTCTAGGATCTTTCTTCAGATGGGTCTGTTGCACTGCATATGCATGTCCAGTGCTACGTCTCTGCGACATAGCCTGACCACCCTGAGATGACCCACCCTGCTATCTCTGAGATCCTAGTGTCTGGCTACCATAGCCATAACCACCATCTCGGCCTGTATGTCCTGACTTATTCCAGTTTCCTGACTGGTAAGAAGTTACTGGTCCTACACCCGCACGCGGAGTCTACACAAAACCCCTCTCACTAGCCACTGGTGGAAAATCCCTACAAAAAAGGATGGAAATGACCCATATTTCCAGACGCTCGACACTCCAATGGGTCACACAAACATTGAGGTCTCTTGTTCCCCTCTCTACCACACTTGTAGCACATGACCTGGCCACCTAAAGTTTTCTTTTGACTAGTACTACCACCGTGAGAGAAGTCCATTTGCCTCTTCCTCTTACCGGTATAAATAGTACCAGCAACTGGTGTCGAACCGCCCTAGCCCACACCACTAGCGTCCCGTAGGTTTCGCTCTATAATCTATGCCTGGTTCACAATAGCATGTATGGTAGGCAACCTGGAAACATTTACCAGTGCTCGGATGTCACAGCGAAGACCATCCTCAAAGCGTCTAGCCCTCAATGTCTCATCACCCACCAGAATGGGTGCAAAACGCTGAAGATCTGTGAAGTGAGAAGAATAATCCATAACTGACATGGTGCCCTACTGCTGATTCATAAACTCTCGAGCTCAATCGACCCACAGTGTCTCTGGGAAGAAGAATTCATAGAAGGCTTCCTGAAAATCTTCCCACTCCATGTCTCGGTGATTCTCAGACTTTGTGGTAACATCCCACCATCATTTGGAGGAATCACACAACATGTATGTAGCGAGCTTGAACCTATACCCTGGAGGCGTCTCAAGATGCTTGAAAATAGTCTACAATGAATCAAGCCATTACTCCGTAGCCTATGGTCTGCCATCCCCTGAAAACATAGGAAGATGCTACTGCTGGAATATCTGAATCAGTTATGCCATGGATGTGGAAACCGGTGGTGCTCCCTGGAAGGTCTGCATGAACCACATGAAGCCTTCACGGAACTGCGCATCAGCACCTCTGTCCGGTATAACGGTTGGCACTATATCTGGCATTGCTGGAGGATCCAATGGTAGCCCATGGACTACCATCTCAGGAGTATAATCGTCTCCACTCTTCGGGCGAACAACTGGTGGTCGTCTCGACGACATGAATCTACAAGGTCAAACACACACCTTAGATCATGATTTATCAGAGACCACAACTAAGAGGTCAAGAAAGGAACATGAGAAATAAAGCATTCAAGATTCACAAAACGTGACTACACGGCGTGTATTAATACTGCACGGCGTGTTCTTACAATCCATCCACATGGGCGTGTACTCCAGCTTAAACTGGCCGTATAACACCCCAAATACACCACATGTATTTCTGACTACATGGCGTGTACATGAATCCTTCTTCCCTACCTGAGTCTTTCTAAATGCCTAAGCCACTCGGCTCTCCCAAGACAAAACTATAAGGCATTTCCCAGAGGTACACGACATGTACTCTACAAGCATTCACCGACCCGTGTTGTTAGTGACAGAACCGGCTACTCGGCTGACTCAACATGGCGTGTTGCACCCGCACACGGTGTGTACACCACCCTATTTTTTACCAACCACACAGTCAAGTCTACATGGTCTCTCACTGGTCAAGACTACATGTCATGTCCCTCAGGTACACTGCTTGTGTAAGAAGAGGTAACACCATCCCGTGTTTGTTAGTTACACGGCCGGATCCCTAGGTCAAAATACATGGCATGTTCGTCATAGACATGGCATGTATAAGCTCAATGTTCTTTTCTCCACCCATATCTGTTAGTTACATGATGGACACATGTTCAACACAACATGGCATGTGAAATCAGTACACGGCGTGTTCTTTCAAGGTTATATTACCCCATGTTTCTTCCCACACAGCCTATGCCACGGGTAACAACTAAACGGCGTGTACATAGGGTACACGACCTGTACTTTATTTTTTTTATTTCTTCCCAAACAGAAGAGTAAACGGCATGTAATCATTATTACACGATGTGAATTATAGGTTTTTCTAGACAGTAGGCCTCATAAACTACTCTGGATCCCAGAAAACACTGAAACCAACACCAAAGTGCCAAATTCCAATCCGTGAAGGCCCATACTCCCCGAAAATAAAATCTTGGAATGTTATACATGTTGTAACAAAATAACCAGGTCAATGATCCACCAATTTCTGGTCAATGAGAACCCATACTCCTAAAGAACCAAAGTTTTGAGTTCATTCTACAATAACTCATATAACAATACCCTATCAAATTGTAGATATTTTATCAAGGCATCTATCACAAAAACATGCATTTCCTATCACAAAAACTATCACAACAACATGTAATTTCTAATGCACCTACCTGGCATTGAAACTATGCATGGAATGTGATTCTAATGTGTTCCTAAATGATGCATGAGAGGCATACCCTCATCTCATTGGGTTGCAAGTGAATAGAACCCATGTATAAAAATATAAACAGCACACAACAAGTGTGTCACCCGATAGTGAAAATCAAATCAACTGTAAAATTGAAAAATCAGAAAAATTGCAACATGGGGTAAATTGGAATTTCCCTATAGACGAGTTAGCTACTCCTGGGTACAAATTATAACCAAGTACCTATTCCATACTATCCCTGACTATAAGATCCAAACAGTAAGTCAATGAAAATAACTCCTCTAATACCACTTTGTAATGCCCCAGATCTGGAATCCATGAAAATGGTGCCCTGAACCCGGTTGGTCACATGACCTCAAGCGCATTTTCCCAAATGCCAGAGGCTGCCAACTAGCAGCGAGGGACCGAGTTTGATAGTTGGGAAACTACACCCTCATTTGTCAAAGTGTAGCATAGTGGAAAATAAATATACCATACAACAACAGAAGCAATAATGAATATGAAGCAAAAATGAACAACTACAGAAAAATTTATCCAACAGTTATATATAATGATGCAGTATGCCACTATTTCTATGAAATCATCAAAAATAGGATACACTGCAATACAATACAATACAACTCAAAGTACAAGGTACAACATTACAAAACAAAATGGAGTGAATAGAATGTAGCAGCATTGCAAGCCTAAGCTTGGTCTCATGCTCTCCTAATCCTCTGCTACAATCATGTACCTGTATAGGGACACTTTCCCTTGTCGACACCTGCATAAATATAGTCTATTTGGGCCGATGAAATGACCCAAACTAGGTGTGATAAATAAATCCTAATAGGCACCCACCAAAGGCTCATTCCCACATGTCAGTGAAAATGTACAACAGTAGTGTGGAAAAGTAAATGTAGTAAACTAGTAAGTAGTCAAAAGTAACTATCAATACCTGTTTCATTTCCATTTTAATTATTACGTATCTCCTCCATGCATGTGCTTCATCTTGGAGGGTTCAACATAGAAAATAACCATAGTGAATATTCTAAATATTCGTGTCCTCAGACATACTATCCTTACCCTCATGTAACAGAATCAAGTACCTACAAGTGATTTACCTCAGGCATAATGATAATTTCCCTTGGGCATATATGATATTGACATCAGGGATAGAAACTACTGCCAAAAGGAATAAAAAAAGGTTACCCTTAGGCTAACCGAACACTTCCCACAGGCTAAGTAAAACACTGCTCGTAGGAAAATAGAACACTGCCCACTAGCTAATAGAACACTTCCCATAGGCTAATAGAATGCAGCCCTTAGGCTAAAGAAATTGGGTCGAGACCAAAGCATAAACAAGAATTTACATAAACTTTCTCTCAAGAAAATGTAGTGCACAATATAATCATGTCATAACCTCGGGTATCCTTGACAAAAATCTAAATAGAGGAATGCACCCCCAGGGTTGTCCTGGATCCCAGCAGTGATCTCAAACAATAGTTTAAAATTATCAAAAGATTATCTATGCAATTATAGATATCTTTTATCAAAGGCCTCAGCCATATGAAACCCCAACCATGGGTTTGTAGCACAATGATACACAAATTCAACTCAACAGTTGGAAATAAACCTCAGACCACCTACCTCGATCGCCTCTGATCGGTATACATGAACGAAACCTACCGAATCGTCCATGAATGATGTAGATCTAGGATAAATGTTCACTCATTTGAACTTAAATAACATTCCCTCAGGAAATAATTGGTATGAAACACACAAGGAGAGGGAAGAACTCACCTGCGTGGTTCAATAGAGACCATCAGAGAAGGATTCAATTTACCAGTGTGCGGTTGGGAGATCTTTGAAGCTCCGACCTCCTCTCCCGGCTCCAAAATGAACTCAAAGCTTCTTATACTAAATGAGGAGTCTACTACCCGATTTATTCAAAAAAAAACAAACTACACAGTGTGTACTGTCAAGTACATGGTGTGTACTTTTCATTTTTTAACTGTTCCTCTGGCAGATTCTTTTCCACCACGACACTGTTTATCCATCAACATGAGTATATGATATGTATTCCTGATTACGTGGCATGTACTGTCGCTCCACTAGCAGCTACCTCCACCACCTTACTGTTCACCTATTGTCTGATTACATGACGTGTAAATGAAAAGTACATGGCATGTAGTCAGTTTTTAAACTATTCATTGCCGACAGGCCTATACGCCCTGTGTACTCATCCCACATGGGAAAAGTACATGGCGTGTGGAAAATTACATGTCGTGTACCCAAAAAATTTGGGATTTTCCCCCATTTTTCTTATTTTATCAAAGAAACACTTAAGGAACAAGGACAAGAAGAAACTCGTACCTCAAAAATAAGAAATGGGTTATTACACATGGAATTTACCTAATGGGTACAAAAAATATTACAATAAAGAATAATGAAAATATCTATAAAAACAATAGAGGTGAAAAATACAATTATAGAGATAAAATGGTTAATAAAAATCTCTCATATTAATTTTCTTTAATAATGATTCAAAAAAAACCAAGAAGTAGAATTCCAATGAAAAATTATTGAAACAATAGAGAAAATCGAGATCAATATCAATTTTCGTGAAACAATAATATATATTCTCTATTATTCTTATTTTTTATGTAACATTTCACAAAAAAAGGGTACTCTAATGGGATGATAGGATATATGTCGTTAAATTTTTAGCAACCTTTATCAATGCATAATATCTCACAAAATGAAAATATTGTGTGACATTTTTTATCCCACGAACCTCTGGATCTATAAATATATTTTTATTCATTGTATAATTTAGGATCATTGAAAACTATTTTTCACCAAATAATATATTAATATTTGATAACATGATAGTTTAACACAAATTGGTTGGTGGTACAATATGAAAATAGATGCACTATTTTTTCTAACATGATTTTGAGAATATTTGTTAGTAAAATTAAAAGATTAAAATTTGTAGCATGAATATATGTGAATAATATAGGGGAATAACGAACCCAATCACACTCAACCAACATTTTTGGAAGACCAGTACTCAATAAAATGTGAAATATAATCAACGTTAATGAAGGAATAATCATCCACGAGTTTAGACAGAGTATAATATATTCAATATCATTGACTTTATGGGACTCCCTTTATATAATAATTCACTACATAAACTATCCTGATTTTAAAAGGATGATATTTTTTATGACATAGTAATTCCTTATGGAACATTATCTCTATATTATTTCTTATTTATTGAAAAGACCTTATATGATAGAGATTTCCAGAATTTTGTAAAAAAATTATTCAATTTGGGGGAATTTCTAACCCTTGAATACATTGTTGGTTTTGGTTATTTATTTTTTTATATGGAATATTACATGTCATGATTCATTGTATAACATAAAACCATTTTATGTGTGAAACTGTAATTTAATTTAAGAACAATAATAATCTTAACATCATGAATTTCAAACATTATATAATGAATAGAAGTATATATAACTTATGGAAGGAGAGAAAAAAAAATTCATCATTACAAATAAATTATTCATAACCTAATAAATAGACTAAGTTATCATTTAATATATAATAATAAATAAATAGAATATTGTTTATGTGATTTTACAAGATTTTGTTTTAAAATATATTAAAGTGAACTTTCTCTTAAAGGATACTATATACCTACTATTTATAACCAAAATATTTTATATACGACTATAATATAGGTCTTGAAAATAAAAATTGAAATTTTATTAGTGGGTTATATAACTGACATCATTTATAACTCATAATGGGTACGCTCAATCTCTATAGTCCCTATGAAATTTTTTTTGAGCATTAAAAATATGAAAAAAATGAATTAATCAAATTTAGAATGGAAAAAATTGGATACTATATATAGATAACCGGTTGCTAAAAAATTTAATTAGTAAATATCACATATGAATCCCATTCCATGACCATATACTATTATGGTTGGTTAGGGGAAAAAATATATTTTTCATGCTTATCATGTCTATTTCGGGCACCCCATTCTCGAGAGGACTACAAGAATTCAACCAATAATTTTCTATTTGTATCCTTTTTATAAAAAGGTTTTCAATCTAGTTTACGTAATAATAAATATAGATTTTATAGGTGTGTGGTAAGTATATTATCAAAAAATAATTTTGGACCATATAAACAGAGTTTTTATTCATTTTATAGTTTTTCATAATTTACTTGATCAATTTATATGGAATTTATAAATAGTTATAAAATATTTCAATGAAAAAGACAATATTTGGAATATTTAAATATACTATTTAATGGTGGAAGAAAGAAGAGTTTACTGTAATTTCATCTCTACGAATGGAATTGAGGTAGACAAGGAAACAATTATGGTGATAAATTAATTTTTGGACCAATCAATTTTTAATCATGGGATATATTTTTAATGGAATATTGGGTTTATAAGAATATTTTAATGTAATGTAGTATTTTATCACCTTATCTAAATTGGTTTCTATTTAATTATATTGATATTGATTTTAGTGATGAATGTATATATTCATTTGATTAATTTAATAGGTTCTCAATCACCCAAAAAGTAGTGAAACCAACATTCATGGGGAACCATTTGATGTTACTACATAATATTTCTACAAAACATGTTAGATAATTGATTTTATTAATAATTTAATACAATCAAAAATCTATTTCATATAGCTTGATGATAGTTGACACACTATACATCAACAAAAAAATTACCCAGAAGATGTCCCATGCCATTTTTTAATATACTCATGTACTATTTACATGGATATAAGGTCATTATATTCTTCGACAATGCATCGATTTCATACATGACGAGGAATGAAAATTCTATAGCAAGGATAGTTAGGTGAATTTTTAAATTATAAGTATTTTACATGATATTATGGAATATGATTGAGTAGAAAACCAGGAATCCAATCACATAATAATATTACCCAACACTACTGAATCAAAATATCCAAATCATAATCAATTAAATTACCACCTACTAGAAGATAAGTTTTATTTTTTTGATGGAAAAGTTCCATGGTGTACAATAATGGTAATTTTTTTGTACCACCATAGGTATCATCTAATTTAATTCACAAAACAATTCATAATTTTAAATACATATCTTGATATTGAATATGTTATTAACTTTAATTTTGGATAATATTAAATGATAAAGAGATATAAAGAGGTATAATATTTGAAATTCACATTTTAAAATTTTTATACTTTATCGTGAAGGGACCACTTTTGACCCCAATACACTTTCTGAAATGTCTTAGACTATTTAATTTAATATCCCAAAATATTCAATGATGCACATGCCTTTTTATGACAATTGAGCATAATGATTATATATTAAAAACATTTTAAAGATACATGAGATACCAAAAAACCCAGTATCTATTATAAAAATATTAATTTATGAAAAACATTATTTATAAGACAGTTTCCCATTTCATTTGGTAATTCTTAAATAATTATTACTAAAGAATATTTGTCAAGAATTATAGAAGAAAAATCTCTATGAACTTATTATTTATATATTTATTGTCATTTTTTGGACTAAAATTATTTATAGGATTATAGAGCCAATATCTAATCTTAATTACCATGGATATTATTTTATTAATTGGATTATAGAGTCTTGGAAGAAAAAATATAGAATATATTACCAGAAACTAACCACTAACAATATATTTTTGTAAAGTTGATGTTTAAAATAAGTAAGTCAAAGAAATTATTGATGAAACTATAAAAAATTGAGAAATACTTGAGATAAAGGATCAATGACACATTATTGAATTGTAGGATTTATCAAAAGACTCCAATATTAATAATCTACTTCATATAAATATATTTTAAAATATATCTTTTACATTATGAGTTTTAATCAAATGAATATTGAGATGTCAAATAACTGAATTTGGATATAGAAAAAGCTAAAAAAATTGTAGCTAAAAAAGATGGATGAAATCATTATATAATTCTAATATAATTAGATATTTTTTAAAAATAAAGGACATGAGTTTATTATGAATGGTGGATTCAACAAAATCACTTCTATCCTAGATACCAAGCGTTGTTATTCAATTTAAAATTTTAGAAAATTGGGAATTATTTTTATCATAATGGGAAAGAACAATATATATTAATAAAGAATTACATTTTGGTATAATGGAGGTTGTGAAATAATTTAACTAGAATAATGTCACTGTGATTGGAAATATGATGAAGAATTACTATGGGACTCTAATCCATGAAAAAGTAGAGGATATCACACTAATTTTACTTATCAAAAACATAAAAAGTAGGTTTAAACTTCGCTTAAAATTTATATATTTTAATATCTAAATATTTTAAAATGAAGGCATTATACTCAATAAATATTATGACATGAAACACTAAGATTAAAAGAAACAAGAAATATTATTAAATAAATGTTATAACCTAGTTCTAAAATTATGAGAAATTAAAAGGAATAGATAATTTTTTAAATATTTTTATTCTTTTTAATAAATACAAATATGTTTCATAGTTATACGGAAATAATCACTCAATTTGTTTAATAAATTTTATTCTTCAAAAATCAGTTGTCTTAAAATGTAGAATTTGAAGTTTTTACTGAGCCAATATTCTATTTAACTTCTATGACTTTTATAGAATTTTTTTTGATAAAAAATATATCAATTTTTTATTATACTATCAAAATTATAGAATAGAGAAATTTTATAACATTTCTCAAAATATTATTTTCAAATTAAATCGTGAAAAATAATGATTTTTATTAAAAATACGTTTTTTATTAATTTATTAAAAAATTAAAAATCTACTTTGAATTAGTTTTTAAATATGATTTGTTACATTTGATTTTAAATTTTATAATAATGGTTTTCCAAATTAATTTTATAGTTTAATTTTTTGTAATTACATTCTAAACTAATAATGTATTTTTTTAGAAATCAATTTTTACTCTGCTTTTCCTATAAAATTTTCAATTAAATTATACAACCTATATAATTTTAATTTTTAAAAAATATCTTCATATTTTTTTTAGAGGTAAATGTTTTTGAATTATGTACCTTTCACTTTTGGAAAATATAAATTGTAACCTTAGTAATTTTGTTACAACGATAATGGGTAAATCGGGTAGTTAAATTTAAAAATAAAATTATAAGAACTAATGAATGATACTAAAACATGAATTCATTTTATTATATGGAGATATTTTATCAATAAATCTCTTGATTTAGTTATATTAAATTTTCTCCATTTGGATGAAACTATTACATTTAAAATATTTTATGTAATGAAATGTTTAAATAGACACACTATTGTTTTAATAAATGTAATCTGTTGAGAATTGGTACAAATAGTGGATGTGTTCTAATATAAATAATATTTTGAAATAAAAAAATTTATCACCATCTAGGAAGTTTATTTTTAATTTTTATTAAATAAATAATAACCTTAAAATCATACACAATGCTAATGATGTAATAATTAACATTATAAAAAATAAACCTAAATGGTTTTTAAAATATTTACAGCAGTATAATTTGAAATAATTAATTTAATTTAAGTATTTTATGGAAAAAAATAACATGTTATGGATATATTAAATTATTTTATTCTAATATAATTTGTTTACATGATGATATTAAAGTCAATTAAATTGATTTCTTTTAAAACAGACATTACTATTATTTTATGAAAATAATATTTTATTAAATGAATTAAAAATGTCAAAAATATTATAATAAAAAAACGAAATATATATGGTTTATAATATGAACCATGATATTTTTATTGACCTCTTTAAATTTTTGGTAAATATCCTGACCCTTAAAGAGTAAAAACGCTTGATATATCAGTAAGTGTGAAAATGGTTAATGAAAGGTTAAACCGAATCATAAGGGTTAAAATATAGTCCACAATTTTTAAAATTTTTATTTTATGACATTATATTTATTTATAAGCTTATAATATTTTAATATTGTAAATTCGATGTCATTTTTACAATAAAAATAGTTTATATTAATGTAAATGTTTAAGAAATTCCAACAGTACCCTCAAAACACCTATAAAAGGGAACCACTTATTCTCATTTACTAAAACATAAAAAATTTAATTATATAGGACATTACCAGACCAAATTACATTCTAACATAAATCCACATATCCTAGTTTCCTTATTTTGGATTTAATAACAATATTATTAAGTATAATTTTTTAAATGATAGAGGCATTCCAAAGAAGATGTATAGTTTTAAACCACATTTTTTACTTTCAATTCTTCTTCCACCACCTTAAAATTTTCACCAAACATGATTAAATAATAAATCTAGTATCTTACATATACTTATATGCTATTATGTAAATGTAATATCCAATATCTAATTCCATCAACCATAAATTGAGATAGTAATTCTCAATTTGTGTGTAGGGTGTACTATAGTTTGCAAACCAATTAATTCATTTTCCAGCACCACCTGTCACTGCTGGTTGTGATTATGGATTAAATGTGTATATCTAAAATAAATGAAATATTTATGAATCTTAAATTATAAAACTTCATAAAAGTTTTCCATTACATTCATTCGAAAATGAACACATTGTTTGTGCGTACATATGGACTACCATCACCATGAGGCGATGCGATTATTTCCCATCACCACATTCAATAAATGATATATATATATATATACTTTTAAATAAATATGACATAATTTATGATATTTGGATATTATTTTAATATATAATAATATTATTATTATTTTTTCAACAATTGTCATTGAAAAATGGAAATGTTACTCTTACAAATATACGAACAATCATCTCCAAGATTGTAACATAGTTCATTCTTCAATACTATCATTAAAGATTGGTTTTATAAATATAATTCATGTAAAAAAATAATAATTATTTTTTTATTATTAATCTAGATATGATTTAATGATGACCATAAGCAACCTATTGATGTCATTTTGGACTTATAAACCAAATATCATTAAAACATGAAAGGTAAAAATAACGGACTGAGTAATTGTATACGACATAGTACTAGGTGATACAAAAAGAAAATAAACATGAAATGATTAATAAGAAAGTAAATGATCTCATAATTTATTTATTAATAATGAAAAATAATTCACATGATGAGTTGGACTCGAGGTAATGAACAATTTAACATAAAATATATTTTTAATTAATATAATGATTTATTTTCAAATTCATTCACTTCTACATCAATTTTTTTAATATTTTTTTTATAAATTTATTTATATGGAAAAATAAATATAAAGGGATTCCTAATATATTTTATTTTAATGGTTTTCAAAAATGAATCCCTTTATTAAATATTTTACAATCCGTAAAAAATATTCTATGAATGTTATATTTTAACATGTAAAGTGACCTTGACTATTCCCAATGATGTTACCATTATTTTTAGTTTGGATTTTATTAAAAGATCTCAATTTTTATTTAATGAAAACCAAAATTTTGTTTATTTGGGAAACATTTGTATTGAAATTGGAATTTCTTAAATAATAATATGTTCATATCCAAATTTTTTTAACACATTGGTTTAAAAGATATTTTTATAGTCTATATTCATGATATTGTCTTTAAATTTTTTTTACAATGGGTTGGTCCCCTTTATAGATCATGGGTGATCTCAATATAAATTATAAGACGGGTGTGACTAGATAGTTCCCTAATTGATTAGGTAATGATTATTTTCTCTAATGAATTATATTAGAAATCATTCATATGGTTATTCCAATTAAATGTGTTCTTGTATAGTTGTTTGTAAGGGTTATATGATAAAGATTTCCTAAGGAACATACATTTATTTTTAATTATTAATATTTAGTTTTTGTGGAAAATTTTGAATTCATAATGGTATGATAATGATCTTTTCAATTCAATAGTTATGGCCTTTTATTGTAATGAAATATTTGTTTTTATGAAAATGTATTTCTATAAGGACCGTACCTTAAAACATTACGTAATCTTGAATTAAATTAATAATTCACATTGAGGAAATTTTTAGGTTTAGAGTTTTAGATAATTAGGCCATAGCTGTTACATATCAACTTGAAAATTAGATGTAGGCACTGCTACTCAGTATCCTTTATTTCAATAAAAAAATACTCTTAAAAAGAAACATGACTTGTTCCACGTTTTAGATAATATGACTTTTTCGTTGATCCTATCCTTGACACTAATCCTCCTTAAGTCCTGTGGAAAACATTTCAATAACTTTGGATGAGAATAAAAATCTTAGTAAGGGTTACAGAATAGAGAATGAGAACATTATCCCATCAATAAATACAAAACAATGAAACCATGCTTTTTTAAACATATGATAACTTATTAAATCATAAAATTTATGTATAACACATAGAAATCATAAATCAGAGAGGTAACTTATGGAATACATAACATAATTACATTATAGCTTTCACAGCTACGTAGGGAGTTACATTTGGAATACCCATCACAGTATATATTCCCTCAATCTCTTAAGATAAACATTAACGTTTACCTCTTTCAAATTACCCAATTCATTGCAGTGCTACCTCGAGCCCACTCACCCTAGGTTTATCATAGAACCACCCGTATATATAAACAATGACCAATAATCCTAACATATTCAAAACAAATAAATAAAGAATAAATGAAATATAACATTTCCACATTGCAATCACAACATATCATTTTAAGATATAGACATAATCAATGATTTATCAAACCATTTTCAAAACCATTTAAAACATTTAATAAAGATATTTTCGAATCAATGTGTCCCATACCACTTTGAATATTTTAAAGGAATTTATATTTTAAAACATAATGTACATATAAATAAATCCATAAAACTATTTTTAAAACATGGACCTTAACGAGAAATATTTAGAAGAATAAATCATTAATAAAATTTTTTAGTTAAGGAGTTCTTAACCAAATGAGAGCTGCTTGAATACTAATAATTCTGGAATAAAATTTAATCAAAACATTATAATATCTTGAAAATAAATGTATTCATGATATAATCTTCCAAAGGATAGTATATACACCATAAAAAGGTGAATTGGTGCATAACAACGTTGAAGTCTCAATGGAATGTATATTGGGACGAAATCCCTTATAAAGACCGTATCATTAGATTAAGGAAAAATCAATGACAAAATTACATGTGAAAAATATAAATACACCCAATATAAGTTTATATTATGTGTAAAACAATAAAAGGTTTTTAAAACAAATTAATATCATGACATAATTAAGAAATAGTAGTTTAACCCAAATAATTGAAATTTGGTGAAGAAGTTCCCTTACAAAAATTCTACAGCCTAACGACGTCACATTAAAATTCAGAATGTGAGTTTGTGAGAGAAAAAAGGTATATCATCACATGGACATAATATTTACAGCATTAAGGATATATAATAACATATCTCAATATAGTAAGATGTAAATTAAAAGACATAACAAAAAGAAGTCTTTTAAAAAAGGATGGTGAAAGGTTACCTTAACGATTTGGTAACATACAAAACATACACCCCATGAAAGAAGGATGATTAAATGAAGATGTAAATACCAATAAATTAAATTACATTACAGAAATAATACAATCATGGGAAGTACATCCACCACACAAAATAAAATAGTGGCAAATATATCATGAATTTCACAGGAATAAAAAGTGAGATAAAAAACCCTTACCAAATGGTAATCAATCGAGTCGTATGAACAAAAGTTAATAACCAAAAAATTAATAACATAATATCATGAATATAATGAGAAATATTATAATATATATCAAATTTCAATACACAATACACCACAAGCAAAAAATAAGTTGTAAACAATGGAAATCTCAGGGAATTGAAAGTGAGATAAGAAACTCCTTACCTCATGTCTGACTTGACTCGATCATTATTTAAAATCTTGAATAATAAACTGATGTTAATTTCTACTTTCATAAGAACCATTTTCAAGTTTATTATTCCTTTTATATCAATTATTACATTTTTATAACAATTATTTTTTAATTTGAGTTCATATTGGACATTTTGTCGATGTTTGGAACTTGAGTTGAAAATGACCTAGTTATAATTATAAATTGAACATGTAGTCAAAATTATGTTATGTCCATAATTATATTCATGATTTAGATATCATATATATCATATATTTCCATTCTGTATATGTATTTATAATAGTACATACAATTTTGAGATAAGAAATGAAATGCACCATTCACGGAGACGGAAAGCCATGCGTACACATGAATACTTTCATTTATATTTCATAATAAATGGAATAAAAACATAATTATACATTGGTATATTATAATTAAAGTATAATATCATATATTATACCATTAACTCCATAATTTATACGTTCCACGTATGGCATGAAAGAGTCATATCACTTTGAGGGGGTGGTTGTCCGCACTTCCTCAAATGAAATTATCGTATTTATCCACAATGGAAACCATAAAGGTATTCTATAAATGAAAAATACTGAAGAAGATAAAGAATATAAATATAATATATATCACATATAATTATATTTCTATCTTAATGACCACCATGAGAGGCAGTAAGAAATAATTGAACAATCATCGTTTTGTGAAGCAGTAGTTCATCGTCCACAGAAAGAGTATGTTATTTAACCATTAGATAGATGTGTGTGTATGTGTAGTTAGAATAATTATCATAACAATAACATAGTATATTTATGATGCTGTTTTTGTTATAAAATAAAGTAACAAAAAGTGTTTATGAAGTTGGAGAATTAAAATAAAACAAAAGAACGTAAGAGAAGATGTTACATTTAAATCGGGTATCTCCCTTTGGTTTGGACCAAACTATTTAAATTAATTTCTTTATTCTTAAAAGAAGCCTTCTAGGGTGTGTAAAGGGATGTAGGGAGACTAATTGGGCATATTTTGGACCAAAAAAGGTGCTTGAGAGGTGTGAGGAATGGGTTAGAAGTGACGGATTTTTATAAAGGGGAGGGGGATCTTTAGGAATGTTTAGAAAAATTATTTTACTATATAATTATTTATGGTTTATAAAGTTCAAAAACATATTATAGTTGAAGATAATATGACTCATGTTCGAAATAAAATCATCCAATAATAATTTGATTGGTATTAGATATTTTATTAATCATTATAATATTATTTATTTAAATAATTCATTATTGAGGTAAACAGTGCATCATTGTTGTGCCATAATTAATTTCATTTATATGATGTATAAAAATTAAAAACAAGATTATCATGGTGTAGGAAATATTTTTATATTTCAAATGAATATTTATAGTTGAAGATATAACTTATATAACCCCATTTAACAATTGATTTACTAAAAGTTATAAGTTTAAGTCATTTTTTTCTTTACTTTAAATTAATTAATATAAAGTTTCATTATCAGTACCATGTGGCTCCATGTGGTCCAAAAAGATGACCATGGTAGGAAATGTATCAAACAATAGGATTATGATACATTTTATGGTGACTTAATATTATTATATTAATATTTTGTTACCCTTATTTACCAGATTTACCCTTTAACCATGGTAAATACAATTTTTACTAAAGTAATTATTCCTAATGTCTAAAAATAAAATTTATCTATTTACAAAATTTGGAATTCCTGATTCCAATTATGGAATCAAATTTTCCAAATTCAAAACATATAAGTGGAAGAAACTAATTTAAAATAAATTCCCGCAGTGAAAACAAAAAAGCCTGTTTTTAAGAAATAATATTTATCAAAAGATTGCCACTTATTTATATCCAATTTCAAAGAAAAATTATTCCCAATGAACAAAATTGGATTAAATGTTAAAAATATATTATATTTAAACTTTAAAAAAATTTAAAAATATAACCTAACCATATAAAATATTAGATAAAAGGCAGTTATTAATTAAAATAAAGTATTTTTCACTATTCATAAAAAATGAACTTTTTCAAAAAAATATCTAAATTTTATTCAAAGTAAATTTTGATCTCTTAATTATAAAGAAGAATATTATTTTGTCAAATAGAATATATAAAAGTGGCCAAAATCAGTTTTAAAGAGGGTTCGCCATCAAAATGCAGTAAATTATCCTTTAAATTAATATAAGAGTATTTATGCTTAAAATCAGATTCTTTATTATTTAAAGCCTTGAAAATTTATTGGATAAATGTTTAATGATTTAACAAACATGCATATTCAAATAGTAGTTAGTTCTCTCCATTATCTCCAATACAATTTCTAGGAGTTAACTACCATTTAAAATAATATTAAATTATTATTTTTCAGTATGACTCAGTGTTGTGTGCAACATAAGATTTCAAAGAAACCTGTTGTTGCGTATCAGGTACGCCATCAAACATAGAATCCCATTTAAAGTAAAATTAATATTTAATTCAAAAATATTAATAAATATGAAAATGTTATATTCTTTATTTACCTGGGATGTTATATCCTTCCCCCCTTCTGGGAACTACATCCTCACAATTTTAAAATTGGGCTTGGAAACATTATTGAAAGTCCCACATCGAAAAATGTATCAATAAAAATATCACTTTAAAAGAAATAAATAGAAATAAAAATGTCACCCAAGATATTAGATAATAGGATTCCATGAAAACATGGATCTGGAAGAGAAACAAACTCTCATAGATTAATAGAGAGTGATAGAGAACCTCATCATGGAAAGTTAACCACCACAATACCTTAAATTTGTGGTTGGGTAAAAGTATGATAATAAGAGAGAGCTTATAATACTTTTGCTTCAATATATTATTCATAGAGTTGAATAATTTTATTAAAAATTGGACTAAGATTGTAGGGAAATATAAATACTTGTCAGGTATAGTGTCATCCTTTAATAAAATTCTACCACAAAATCATCTTTTCTCTAAACGGTAACTATTCAAGATGAATTGGTCACACCTAAAGTGCTAGAATAAACTTATAGAGTTTCAAATAAACTAACAAAGATGAAATATATATTTCCCATAACTTTAGACATCAACCAAATCCAAAATTAGTTATTAGAATATTAGATAATCCACAAAGGGACAATCCTTTATAAAAATAAATACTACTCTTAATCTTCAAAATTCAACCAAAAGAACTCAAAGCTCAAGAAAGACCATTCAATATACAATTTTACTTAAAATTATTCAAAATAATAAAAACTAATATTGAAATCCAAAACTCAAAATGATTTAATCACATAGTCCCCCATAGTAAATCTTAACATTTATCTCCAAAACATCGACTACTCTAAAAGCCTCATACAGATGTGTAATTAACCTAAACACAAATACTTTATGATAGATTAGTCATTTCCATAATCAACCCAAATAACCCTATGTCTACAATAAAAACAGAGATTCATACAAAATAATATTTCAACCAATACTCCACAAATTAAATCCTATAGTAGTTTATTTTCCATAAGCATATAGTGTTATCAAAGGAGAGAATGTATTCAAAAATGACCTTTATTACTTAATCACCAAATCATTTTCCTATACTAAGGATGTACATTTGATAAAACATAAGATCCCAGATAAACTTATTCTTGATCCATAAAATCATTTAACTTAAAATAATAAGTTATACTAACCAGGGACTTCACGTAGGACAGTGGAAGGTGATGCGCCCTTGTCGCCCTTCGGTTGTGAGTTTTATTCATGTGGCCTTGCCGGATGAGATGGGTCGCCACCCATTATATGGGTTTTCCTTTTTATAAAACTCAGAAATATCCATAACATGTTTTGACCTCAATGTTTTTCTTATACCTTTCATTTTCATCCCAATACATTAAGACCACAACATCTTATATATTCTCATTTTTTTCACCTCTATATGATTGAATAATAGTATTCCCAATAGAAAGAACATCTTACCTTGATCATGGTGTCTATATGGTTTCATCAACATTTTTCTCAAGTATGTAGAAGGTCCATGAATTGAAATAATGATTTAGAGATCCTTCGAAATCATTTTCTTCCTTCATCCAAATACACCTTGTACAACATGGGTCATATAAGTGTTCACAGAAAAACAGTTTTGGAAAATAATCATGTATGACATATAATTTCCAAACATCTGATAAAACATGATTTCTATAAAACAGTTGGACCGATATTGAGTTGAAGCTTTCAATCAATGGTCCTTCTAAAATTCCATAAGTATGTGATGAGAGACTATATTTTAAAAGAAAATATAAATATGTTGCGCAAGGTTCTCCAACATGAGAACATTTTTCAAAATCATAATATGCTTCAAAATCAAGTGATAAGGTAAAATATTTAAAAATTCATGGATAATATATACCATTCGAGGAAATATGATAATATTGAGAAAATAGGAATTGATTAAATACAAACCAAGATCCACGATGATATCGAGGTACAGTAGAGGTGTTTGATATCTCAAATGACCACTTTGAAGGGGGTTATATGCAAGAAAAAGTTTCACAATCAACTGAAAATGACTTTGCAATTATTATTGAAATCATGTCATTAGAAAAAGATAGGAATGATTTTAGAGATCCTCCTCCTTCCATTTGTAACCAACATTTCTTGATCTAAAAAATTTATAAAATAAGTATTTAACTGAAATAATAGACTTAGGGACTAACCATGTGTTTAACTAAAACTCATAATCCATAATGTTATCTAAACCAACCTCTAATACCAACTATAAAGACCTGGCCTTAATATATTTCACAATTATGAATTAAATTAATAATTCACATTGAGAATATTTTACGGATTAGTGTTTTTGATAATAGGCCATATCTATTACATATCAATATGAAAATTACATGTAGACACTACTACTCAATATCCATTTTTTTTATAAAATAAAAACTCTTAAAAAGAAACATGTCTAGTTCCATGTTTTAGATAGAATTCCATTTCGTTAATCCCATCCTTGACACTATTCATCTGTAAATCGTGTGTAAAACATTTTAAAAACATGGGTTGAGCATAAAAAGCTCATTAGGGGTTGTAAAATAAGGAATAAAAACATTATCCCATCGATAAATACAAAATAATGAAACCATACTTTTTCAATCATAACATAAGTTATGAAATCATATGATTTATGAATAACACACAAAAATCATAAATCATAAAGGTCACTTATGGAATTCATAACATACTTACATTGTAGCTTTTATATCTACGTAGAGATTTACATTTGGAATACCAATCACATTATATTCTCTAAATATCTTAAGAGAAACATTAACATTAACCTCTTTCACGTTACCTAATGCATTGGAGAGCTATCTCAGGCTCACCCATCCTAGGTTTATCACGAAACCACCCATATACGTAAAGAGTTCCAAATAATCATAACATATTCATAAAACACCAATCAATAATTAAGTAAAGATGAAATTTTCACATTTCAATCACAACAAATAATTTCTAGATTTAGACATAATCAATGCTTTATTATACCATTTTCAAAACCATTTATAACATTTAATAAAGTGATTTTAGAATCAAAGTGTCACATACCACATTTAAAGTTTTAAAGTAATTAACATTTTAAAACATTAATGCCCATATAAATAAACCCTTAAAACCATTTTTAAAACGTGGACATTAATGTGAAATATTAAGAAGAATAAATCATTAAAACAATATTATATTTAAGGAGTTCTTAACCAAATGAGTGCTGCTAGAATAAAAATAGTTGAGGAATAAAATTTAATCAAAACAGCATAATATCATGAGAATAAAGGTATTAATAATAAAATATTCCAAAGGACAGTTTATAAACCATATAAAATTTAATTAGTTCATAACCAAAATGAAGTCTCAATGGAATGTAAATTGAGACGAAATCCCTTATAAAGATGGTATCCTTATATTAAAGATAAATCAATGAAATAATTATGTGTGAACTATATAAATACACCAAATATATTTGGATATTATGTGTAAAACAATCAGAGATTATTCACACATATTCATAGCATGGCATAATCAAGAAGTAGAAGTTTAACCCAATGAATTGAAATTAGGGGAAGAAGTTACCTTACAAAAATATGAAAGCCTAACGACGTCACATTAGAAATTAATAAAATTAGTTGATGAGAGAAAAAAGGGTATCTAATCAATTGAACATAATATTTACAAGATTAGGGATATATAAGAACATATCCCATACTTAATAAGATCTCAATTAAAAGACATAACAAAAACAATTCTTTTCAAAAAGGAGGGTGAAAGGTTCCCTTACCGATTTGGTACCATATTAAACATAAACCACATTAAAGAAGGATAATTAAATGAACATGTAAATACACATAAATTAAATTATATTACTCAAATAATACAGACATGTTCAGTACATCCACCACATAAATGAAAATAGTGGCAAATATAGCATGAATCTCACGGGAATAAAAAAGTGATATAAAAACCCCTTACCACGTTGTAATAAATCGAGTCATGTGAAAAAAAGTTAATAACCACCAAATGAATCACATAATACCATGAATATAAATAAAATCATTAAAATATATATCAAATTAAAAATTACAATACACCACATGCAATAAAGAAGTGTTGGACAATGGAAATCTCACAGAATTAAAAGTGAGAGAAGAAACCCCTTATCTCGTGTTCGACTTGACTCATTCATTATTTAATCTTATGAATAATAAACTAAAGTTAATTTGAACTTTTTTAAGAACATTTTTCAAGGTTATTATTCCTTTTATATCAATTATTACCTTTTTATAACAATTTGTTAATTATTTGAGTTCATATCAGACATTTTGCCGATGTTCGGAACTTGAGCTAAAAATGAACTTGTTATAATTATAAATTTTCCATGTGGTCGAAATTACATTATCTCTAGAATAATATTCATGATTAAGATATCATATATATCATATATATCCAGTATATATATGTATTTAAAATAGCACATAACATTTGGAGATAAGAAATGAAATGCACCGTCCATGGAGATAGTAATCTGTACGTACGCATGAACACTACTTTAATTTCTATTTCATATTTAATCGAATTAAAACATAATGATAAATAAATATATTATAATTCCAGTATAATATTATATATTATTTTATTAACTCTATATTTTTTACATTCCACATATGGCATGAACCGGTCATATAACTTTGAGGGGGTGGTAGTCCACACTTCCTCAAATGAAATTATCATCTTTACCTACTATGGAAACCATAAAGGCATTCTATAAATGAAAAAAAAAGTTGTATAGAAACAATATAAATAAAATATATATCAAATATAAATACAGTACCATCTTAATTTCGACCATGAGAGGCATTAGGAGATAATTGAACAATCATCATTTCGTGATGTAGTAGTTCACTGTCCACAGAAATAGTATATTCTTTAACTATTAGATGGAGGTGTGTGTATGTATAGTTCAAATAATTCTCATAAAAGAAACATAGTATATTTTGTATACTATTTTCATTATAAAATAAAGTAATAAATAGAGTTTATGGGGTTGGAGAAATAAAACAATACAAAAGAACTTAAGAGAAGATGTTACCTTTAAATAAGGTATCTCCATTTGGATTGAACCAAAAGATTTAATTTAATTTCATTTTTCCTAGGGGAAGGATTCTAGGAGGAGGATATCAATTTAGGGAAGTTAATTGTGATTATTTTGGAAGAAATAATCAGCTTGAAAAGGGTGAGGAATGGGTTAGAAGTGATCTATTTTTATAAGGGGGGAAGGGGCTCTTTAAGAATGATTAAAAATATTATTTTATTATATAATGATTTTCTGTTTCTAATGGTCCCAAAATGATTAAAGTAGAAGATAAGATACACATGTTTGAGATAAAATCATCCAATAAGAACTGGATAGGTTTTTATATGGTTTTAATCTTTATAATCTTATTTATTTAAATCATTCATTAACGAGGTAAACACGACATCATTATTGTGTCCTAAATAATTTTATTTATTTGATGTATAAAAATTATAAAAATTCTCAGGATGTAGGAAATACATTTAGAATTCAAATTAATATTTATAGTATAAGAGATAACTTATATAACCCCATGTAAGAATTTATTTACTAAAAGATATATGTTTATGTCTTTTTTTTTGTATTTACTTTAAATTAATTAATATAAAGTGTCATTATCACTCCCAAGTGGCTCCATGGGGTCACAAAATAGACCAAAGGATGCCCAGGATTGGAAATTTATCAATAAATATGATTAGAACACATGTTAAGGTAATTTAATAATATTATAATAATATTTTGTTACCCTTATTTACCAGATTTTCCCTTCAACCATTGTAAATAAAACTTTTACTACAGTAAATATTCATAATGCCTAAATATAAAAGTTACCTATTTAAAAAATTTGGACCTATTGATTCCATATATGGAATACATTATTCGATAGTCAAGACACAGAAGTGGAATAAATTAATTTAAAATTAATTCCAGTTGTTAAAACAAAAAATGTGTTTTTTGGAAATAATAATTATTAAAAGAATGACAATTATTTAGGCCTAATGTCAAAGTGAAATAACTTACAATGACCAAAATTTGATTAAATTGTAAATATATAATCTAATTAAACATTAATTCCATTTGAAATGATAATCTAACCATATAAATAAATTTAATTAAAAGGCCATTATGAATTAATGTAATGTATTTTTCACTATTAAAAAAATGAGCATTATCTGAAAAATACCAAAATTTTATCTAAAGAAAATGTTGATTTCCCAGTTATAAAGAAAATATTATTTTTTCAAATAGATTATATAAAAGTGACCAAAACTAGATTTAATGATGGTTCACCATCAGAAGGCGGTAAATTGACCTTTTAATGATTATTAGAGTATTTATGTTTTAAATCATATTCATTTTTATTTTATGCCTCTAAAATTTAATGGATAAATTTAAAAACATTTAACAAACATGTATATACATATTGAATTTCTTTAATTTCATTCCAGAAAATACAATGGATAGGCATTAACTAACATTTAAAATAATATTATATTATTATTTTCAGTATGACTCAACATTGTGTGCAACATAAGATTTCAAAGACATCTGTTCTTGTGTATTGGGTATTCCATCGAATAGAGAATTCCCATTAAAGTAAAATTAATATTTTACTCACAAATTTTAATAAATATGAAAATGTTATATTCTTTATTTACGTGGGATGTTACAATTTCATTGGATCTAATTGTATCTATGATTCTCTCATGATTATGATTTTCCCTTATTGTATGACTTATCATAAATTATTTAAAGAAAATAATTTTCAATTAATTTTGATATCAAAAGTATGTACATGATTAATTGATCTAATTTATTAGTTTTTTTAGTGAAAAAATCTATTTATGAACTCGTGGTTTAAATATAAAAATGAGTTTTCTTTTATCTATTCAAGTCCATTACTAAGATCGTTTTTCTAATCCATTGTCATAAAATGTTATTCACATGGATTTAATGATGTATTGGAACATGTGTGAGGTTAAGATAAAATATCTACACTATATTGTTAAAAAAACATGTTTCCATTTAATTTTTTAGTTTAATGAAAAAATGTATTTTGAATAGAGATAATCTATACTTAAAATATGATTTTGATATGTATGGGTTATGTACAAATTCTGTAGAAAAATGAAATTAAAATAACCTTGGTAATTCGAGTAAAATACCTCTAGTATATGGACCATATAATATGTAATTTTTATATCTAGGTTCTTATATCTATTATTAATGCAGAGTTTATACAACTATAGAGATAAAGTGGTTTTCATGAGAGGATATCATAATATAGTTATTGATACAATCATGGGATCAGTAGTTTAAGTTTGAAAATATGTTCAATGACTTAGAAACCCCATGTTGTGTTTCAATTTATTCTATGTTAAAGATATTAATTAAAACATGGATGATATTCTATTGGGAGGATTTATTTTTTATTTTTTGTCTTTAAAATGTGAAATATTTATTTACGTATTAATTATATTTTAATTTTGATAATATATGATTATTGAAATTGATAACCTTTATAGTTTTATAATCTATGAAAATTATGGTTATTCTTGAGGATTATCATCATATTTTTTTGGAATATTCTAGGAATTTAATTGGTAAAATTTTATTTAAAATAAATACCAAGGATGTGCTACCACCCATCACATCCGGTAATGTCGCAGTGCATAAAAGGAAAACCTAATGAAGATAAGGGTGCATCACCTACTACTGACCTATGTGATGTATCAGTTCATATGAAATCATTTTTTAGATAAATGGTTTGATGAGTAATTATTATGTTGATTTAGGGAACATATATTTTGACATATAAATCACCTTGAATTGAAAATTAATTTTTAGAATAAGAGACTAAAGTATTTTCATATGAATTTCAATATTTCGGAGACTTATTTCATTATATTTAATAGAATATTATGGGATTGTACATGAAAAATGTAATTTTGAATAACATAATGGAAGTATAAATTATTTTTTTGTAGAAATATGGTGATTCATATCATTTATGGAAATAATTATCATATTTGATCATATATTTTTTTCTCAGAGACATAAAGAGTGAATGATGATATTTGTATATAAAACTGATATTTATCTTGGAATAATATGTGATTAAATTATTATACTATTTGGTGATCAATATTATACGTGAATAAATTGAATATTTTTAAGTATAACTATTTACATATTAATTTTTTAGAATTGTGTATTGCTATAGAATTATGCAGAATAATGATATATTTTTCAAATGAGAGTATATTATTTTTGAGAATTATTTTATTTTTTATAAATGATTTGGTTCTGCTTAATTTATAAGGACATAATGAATAATATTTTATCCTTTTGAGGATTATGTTATTCATTAGATATATATTCAAGTGGTTCATGCATAAAAAACATTCTTGAATAATCATCGTTTATAGAAATGGATGAGAGTGTGGTTCAAATATATTATAGGATGAAATTATACGTATAATGTCAGTATATTTCCTTATGTTATTAGTATAGGTAGTAAAATAATTCGTCATGTATAGGGAATGGCTCTTGATATAATAATTGTTTCATATTAGCATCATTGTTTATGAATCCATCATCTATTCTCCCATTATAGATTTATGATTTTGTGGCTGTTAATGATATCATAACCATGATTTTTATAACTCTCTATTAGTTAATGGGATATAGTTTTCCCTTCAATGTTTATATTTCAACTTCCCACCAATGTTTTCCAATATGAAATTTATTTATGTATTCTTCTAAATATAATTTTTAGTTACCTTTCCCTCTTTTTCATAAGATGTTTTATTAAACCTTTTTTAGTTTGGGTTTTCAGAAAGAAATTTTTAAATATAAAATCATAAATTATTGATAAAAATTTAAAACTTTTATGATGCAATTTATAAACTGTAAAATAATGCAATATCTCGATATAATAAAAATGATTATTTTTTTCAATGACATTTTTAATAAACAACATCAATCATAAAATGACTATGAAATATTGTTATATGACCCATATATCATTGCATTTGAATTTTAAGGTATTAATATAAATAAATAATTCTTCAAATAAATATAAAGGATTTTAAATATATATATATATATATATATTGACTAATTCCTAAAAAATAAGAACATAGTTTTTCAAAAATACACTATATTCTTAAAAAATAGTATCTCTTAAAAAATTATATATATTTGTTTTTTGAGTGAATTTTATAAATAATTTCATTAAATATTATAAATTTTATTTGATCAGAGAATATATTATTCCAAATCAGTATACTAAAGTTTTCTTTTGGTGATATTTTGGAAATTTTCTGAAATGTTTTATCTATGATTAAATAGTGAAAAATGCATTTTTTTTCTTCAAACTGTGTATTTGTTTATTATATTTATAATGTAGAATTATTTTTTAGGATAGTTTTAAAATTTTAATATTCAATTATCATTTATAATAATCCATTTACTTTATGAAATTAATTTTATTTATTAAGACACCATAAAATCATTTTATGCATATAAAGATTACTTTTCTAAAGAGCCTTTTTCATTTCGACTCTTTGGTTCAATCATTAACTAAATTCTACTAATTTTTTATTTTTAATTTTGGAACATTGATTCCATATTATGAATAAATAAATATTTTTTATTTGTAAAATTTTTTGATTTATTTTTTGTACATATAAATAGTAAACTTATTATTATTAATATCATTGTAAAAGGGTAAATTTTGTTAATAAAGATAAAAATAAATTGAAAAGGGCTAGAAAATGACTATAAATGTTTAATTAATTTAATCATATTATCCAATTTCATCAATTCATATGAATTCTTTAGTTATATTAATATTTTACCAATTTTGGTGTGATTCTAGACTTGGAATATTATATGTAAATAAATGTGAATAATACCACACATTAGTTTTTAATAACTATAAAATTATTAAAATGGGGATGAAGAGTTGATATATCTAGAAACAAAAATTATTTTTAAATCTAAACTATTTTTCTTCTTCATGGAAATTTATTTTTAATTTTTATTGAAGGAATAATAACTGTAAATACATACAGAATGTTGTCATTGTATTTATTCTATTAATAGAAAATTAAATAAATGATATTAAAAAAATTAAAAGAATTATAATATGAATTAATAAATATGAGAAGTTAATTTGATAAATATATATAACAAATTAGGGTTGTAGTAAAATAAATTATTTAAATTTCAATTTTTTCTACGTGATATTAACTTTAATTCAAATTAATTGTTCTAAAATTGACATAATTTATATTTTATGAAAATAATATTTTATTTGATGATTAAAAAATACTACAAATATTATAACCTGAGAATTGAAATTAATGTGACTGGTAATATTAACCATGGTCCATTAATGTTTGTTTTAATCATTTATGGTTTGTAGCATGGCCCTCAAGGAGTAAAAAACTTTGTTATCATAGTAAGTATGAAAAGAGTTAATGTGGAGTTAAAAAAATGACATGGGTAAAAACAGAGTCCATAATTGTGAAAACAATTTGATGAGATTATTTAAAATCATATTCATTTGATCATATAATAGTATCCATTTGGAGTCATTTGAATATGAATTGTTTTTACTAATTTAATATTTCTATAAATTCCAAGAATTCCCCTCCCCTCCCATATAAATTGTCGCCTCATATCCTAATTTCTTCACCCATCAAAATAATTTTGTATCATAAAATTAGTACCAAAATTATTTCATTACATCAATAAACACATTCTATATTCATTAGTTTTGGAATAATACTAATCATCAAGGTAATAACTTACTGGGACAAGAGGATGTTCCAAAATAATATGTGTAGTTTTTAACTGCGTGTATGAGTTTAATTTCTCATCCCACATCCAACAAAGCTTCATTAATCATGCTAAAATAATAACACCACTAAAGTACATATAATAAGATATTATAATGTTTATGTGATAACCTATATACATCTACTATCTATATCAAATTGGAGATGATTTCATTGATCGTGTGGACATCAGACTACTACCTCACAACCCGATGTAATTTTCTATCCATCACCGCCTCAGATATATAGTTATAATGATGGTTATAATGTTTTATTTAATAGGTATATATTATATAAATGAAATATTTATCATTATTAAATGAAAAAATATCAAATAATTTCATACCTTTCCATTCATTTAAATTTTAACTTTGTTCATGTGTACATGCGGACTGCCACATCCATGAATCGACTTGATTATTTTTTTATCACCACATCTAATGGATGATCTATATATGTTTTTTAAGTATCAATATAGTATTTATGATATTATTATCATTATTTAAAGATACAATTATATTATATTATTTCCATTATGATTTTTGAAAATGAATATGTAACTCATGTGTAAATACAGACTACCATATTCATGATTGTAACGTAGTTCATTTTTAATAACCATACTTCACATATGTTTTAAAATATTAATGAATGTATAAACATGATAATTATTTATTGATTATTATTCCATATATGGTGTACTAATAACCATAGTAATCTTACCAAAAACATTAAGGGGTAATGAACCCAATATTATCAAAACATCCAAAGGTAACATAATTGACTAAGTAGTTGTATTTAAAATAGTAATAAGTGTAATAAAATTAATAATAAAGATGAAAAACGTTACAAATAATGTTAGAAAATATTTTTTTTGGATGGTAAAGAATGAAAATGATGGTCCATTCTTAAGGTAAGGGGCATTTTAGCATAAAAATTATTTTAAATGTATTAATTATTTCATTGGAAACTAATTCTCTTCCATATCCATGTTTCTATAATTACATAATAAATTTATTTATATATAATTAAAATAACTTTAAAGGGAATATTATTCTGAATTATTTTAGTGGTTTTCAAAAAGGAATATTTTTATGGAATATTTTAATTTCTTGAAAAAAATAAATAACCTAATATTTTATTATAATATATACGATGAAAATGAGTTTTTGCACCGCCATACAATTTATTTTGAGTTATCATTCCTTTAAAATTATTCATGTTTTCTTAAAAAACATTTTTTCCTTTTTCTATTTATTTTTCTATAATAAATGTTTTTTAAAAGAGAATGGTATTTTGATAACCAAATTTTTTCACATGGGATAAAATGATTTTAATAGGTTTTGTTAATGATATAGTCTTTGGAAATTGTTTACAAAGGGTTATGATGAATTTTAGAAAATCGTTGCGCCCAATATATAGTATACTATGGGTGTACCCGGATAGTGCACCATTTCATTAGATAATGACTATGTTGTCCATTAAATATTTGGATAAAGGTCAAATGATTATTCCAATTGTATTGATTCTTATAATGTTTCTAAAATGTTTTATTGTTAATGATTTCCCAAGGAACCTATATGAATGTTCTATTATTTCTAATTAGTATTCAGAGAAATCGTTTGATTTCAAAAAGGGATGGGATATATCTATTTGAATAAATGATTATTTCATTTTGGGTAAAAATGTTATGTTTTTATGAAAATAATTTAATGGAATATCATATTTTCTAAGAATATCATATGATTATGATTTTTTCATTTATTGTTTTTGTCATATAAATTGTTAAATGAAATAAAGAGGGAAGAAAAACTAATTTTATGATTATATAAAAGATTATTGTAGATCGAGGATTATTTATTTAAAAATTAATCTCATTTTAGGATCTCAAAATTTAAAAATATGATAACGTGTTTTTATTCTTCTTTTTATGCCTCTTACTGAGATTTTTGTTCTCATCCAGTGTTTTAAAATATTTTACATAGTGTTTTATGGATTAATAGGGACAAGGATGAGGTCATGATCACATTTCTTAGATATTCCATGAATTGAAAATGTGTTTCCTTTTAAAAGATTTTTTTTTCAAAAATAGACATTAAATAGATGTGCCAAAAATGTGAAATATAAAATTAATTTTTATTATTTAAGACCTAATTCCTAAAGAATGAACTAAAATTTTCATCTTGAATTAATTTAAGTGAATTCTAGTCTAAAATAAACTACAATATATAATGATTAGGTTTTGTTCCTTACCGAAATTTTCCGATTCAATTTATTTTCTATTTATTATGATAAAATAGTTTGAACAAATTATTGTAACTACATAATTTATTTTTGGTGGAGGGAAGCATACAGTTCATGAAAAATATATTAGTATATTTGAATTTATTTTTTCTTTTGAAAATTTTGTTTCTTCATTACATAATTTTTTATTTATTATTAAGTTTTTACCATTCTTAAAAATATATATCTTCACATAAATACATTTGAAAACATTATATCAATGTCAATGTTGAGAAACTGTTTTTAACTATTCACTCACCTTAGGGGAATGCATAAATGAACTTTTATTAAAATTATATTTTTTTGAAATTCATTGAAAAACCTATTCTATTTTTTATTAAAAACAATGACATACTTCCATATATTTTAAATAACCTACTTAAGATCATTTTAAAGAAATTATGACATATTATTTAAAATTCTATTTCTCTTTAGAGAACCATTACATGATTTCATAACTAGAACACGATGAGTAATATTTTTAATACTATAGAGCATCCATGGAGTTTTTCTAATAAGTGATTGAGACATTATTTTGAATTGAAACCACTTTTTTATAAACTAAATACCAAATCCCCCCAAAAAATATATCATTGAGTACCATAGTATCCATAATTGAAACTTTAAGCATATCCATTTCAAGATAAATATCTATATATTCAATTATCTACAAACAATATCATGATATATGTTTGATTCAAGGGTGGAAGAAGGGAGAAAATGAGCTAGAACATTATATATAAAATAATGTATTCATATTTAATGTTTTTTGAATCATTATAATTTAATTAATATTAGAAAAATAATTATTATAAGAGGAACAAATGATCTAGATTTTATCCATGGATGACCATGAATGTTCCCAATATTTTTAAATAATGAATTCCCTTAATTTCATTTTGAAAGTTAAATTCTACACAAATATTATAGGTCTATAATAGATGGAAAAAATATATTATAAAAATGTAAATAGGGATGAAACATATAATTAAAACCGAAGATTCATAATAAATTAAAAAATCATATGCTATGGAATAGTTTGGTGGGTAGTTTGAACAGATATCTATTTTGTTTTGTTTGAGTTAGTAACATTCTTTTGGAGAAGCTGTTTGAGAAAAACGAATACAAGCTTGACATTTATTATGTAGGTTTTGGATATATCCATAATATGTAAAAATATTTCATATGTTGGGTAAAGACATACCGCACACCTAAAAACAAAAAAATGTCCCTTTCTTTATTAAATAGTAAAACAAATGTAATTTTTTTTATCAAACCACCTTTATAAAATTTTGGGATTAATGACTAGCTACTGAAATAATTAAAGGAGTGGTATATCCATGTTTAATTAAAATAAGTAAATATTATTTTGAAAAGTAGTATGTTAAGGTAGAATCCATTTTTGATGTAATAGAAATCCAATCATTAAGCTTATTTTTAGATCCATTCCTTCTAATTTATCCTCAATAGTTTAACATTAAAATTGTATATACCATTATTATATTGGATAAATTGTATAATACCTTCAAATATGAATAATATTAAACTAATTTTGTGGAGATGAAGAAATTAATATAGAATTTGATGAAACATGTATGATCATGGAATGGGAAAAACAATAAATTGAAGTCAGAGAGTAGATTTCAATGAAATATTTTGAAAAAATTAGGTATAAGTTTACATGAGGGGATGAAATAAGTAGGAATTAAATGTTTCTATAAAATGGAAAAAATTGAATCAATAACATTTCTGTTTTATCATGATCAAGAGAAACCAGTGGTTGAAAAATAGCCCCACATTGGAGAGGAATTTCATTTTTTTATTGCGTAATATTTATGAATTTAATATGTTTGATGTCCAATGATTATATATCAGGGAATTGACATGTTAAATTTTCCAACATTTTTTTAGATTTTTCATTTTATTAATCCCTCATTAATAAATTATTTCTTGTTCAGAGTATAATTTTTATTAAATAGAAATATTGGATTAAATTAGTAGTTTAAATTTTTTAATGTCATTTGAATTATTAAAATAAATAACACCATTAACCTTGTTTTGGAGTATTATCTAATATTGTGGATGTTTTTAAAGCATTAATTTAGATCTATAATATAATCAATAATTATAGATGGGTTTATAGAAAATAAAATTTTTATATTGGGCCATAACATAATATGTTTTTCCAGACTATACTCCTTTTAATAGGAAAATAATTCTTCATCCCTTTATTATGAATTTTCCACCAGTACAAATTTTTATCCTTTATTTTAGGTCTCTAGATTGAATGAAATTTCACTAAAAATAATTCTACTAGTAAATAAAATAGAACTTTTATCACATCATATGACTTCATTCCCTAGTAAAATTTAATACCAATTGGAAGTTGGGTGAGGTTTTGGGGATGTATTTCCAAAATTTAAGCTAAGTTATTGTTTTATTATAATATATATATTGATAAATTAGTCGATTATTCTTGTAATATGGTTTATAAAATCATACATAATAATTCATTTAAACTAAAACTAAAATAAATGGTCTTCATGGGTATTTAGAGAGTGAAAAGATAAATTATTTGAAAAAAAATTGTAACTAAATTTGAAAGAGGAAATAATTTGTGAGTTTCGAACCTTAAAAAGTTTAATAAACCCATTCAACTATAAATAAATGAAGATGAAGATACATAGAGTGATTTAGAACTAAAACGTACAAAACAATCTTAGGGAACCAACTATTTATATTTCATTATTATGAATTTATTCAATATGATCTATATAATTAAATTTTCATCCCTTTTATTCAATATTATCTTTATAATTAAGGAAAAATATTTTGAGTAATTTGGTAATGATCATAGTTAATTTATAATTATTTTTCCCTAATTTTTTTATTATATCAATTCACTAATTTATTTATATATGATTCATGTGGGTTTTCAAAACTTATATGGAAATTTTATTTCAGATCATGAATGTGATAATTTCATACAATGAGGTTCAACATAAATCACAACCCTCAACCAGGTTTAGCTATTCTTAAAGGAACAAGATGTGTTCCCTGGTTATTGAAAAAGAATAGATGGAACATGTGTAATTATATTTTACTGCTTCTAATTTTTCATGGAAAATGGATTTATGATGAAATATTAACATGGTATTATGGTTTTAATATATTGACTTACCACTATCACATGATGGAAGTCTAATAGATCATAAATATTAGGAATAAAACCTCTATTGTAGCTTCCAACCAATGGTGATTGATATCTATATCAATAAATCATTCAATTGAAAAAAACATGTGATATCCATTTAAAACCATTTATTGAAATGAAAAATAAAATCCAACAAAAATTATTAAATTTATCATTCATTATTTGTAATTCATTTCCATTTTGAAATTGTTTATTTTAGTCATAAAAATCAAAGACTCAAAACGAAACATTCGTTTTACTTATGTGATAAAATAATGAAAATAAACTCTTGGTGAACTCCTCTCAAGGAGACAACATGGGTTATCAATACAGAAAAAATTATTTTATGTAATAAAAATTCATTCTCCATATTGAAATATTGGGTTTTGTTTTAATGAAACAGTTATAATTATATAGTGGAAGGGAAAAAACACTTCAATTTCCATTGCCGAATATTCTAGGGACCGACATTTATCTCTTAGACATGAAATTGTGATAAATTTACCAATAAGTACTAAAATATTAAAATTTAAAATGATAATTTAATAAATAGCCATCAAATAATCAAATAATACAACTATGGTTTTTTTGATCTTAAAAACATGGAAAGAAATCCTAAATGAGTCATAAGAGATATAAGTGCACTATAATTCATTATTAAATAATTATATTAAAAATAATTTAAATTAGAAATAAATTTTTATTAATACCCTCATGATTCAACAATTTCTATTGTTCAATTATCATGTAATTGAAGATCCCAATAGTCATATATTCTCATTTACACATATCTTATCAAAACAAAAACCTAGAGGACGGGCTGAGAAACAAGTGTAATGGATGGAAATTTCATTGTCACATGAAGGTAAATTGATGGATTGGTTATAAATTTATTAATTAGGATAGTACGATTATTATAATGATCTATCAAAAAGATTTAAACAATGATTCTTTCCCACCTCCAGGAGAAAAATAATAATAAATGATATTATTCAATTAGATAATAGTTATGTGAAAAATATAATGTGTTCTATGAGAGATTAAGAATATTATGTTCATGCTTTCTGTAAGTATCTAAATTTTATAAACAACCCATTTTTAAAATTTTATCATTTCGTATATGATAATGGTAGAATTTTTTTTACATCTTTTAGAGATGCACTGATTGTAATGTCACCCGAAGAATCTAGGAGCCTTTTTGATTTTATTACTAATAAGTCACATCAACATGGTACCATTGTTACAATAAGAAGAGGTATAAACAAAAAAATTATCTATAGTGTGAAATATGTCAATAGAGTAAGCATGTTTACACTATATAAGTGTTAGGTTATGTGGTTTATTCTCATTACCAAACTATTTCACTAATTAATGTTCTGTAGTGAAACTTATTGAAAGTTACGTTGTATCTATTCAACCAATAAAATACGACCAAAAATATTTATTAAAAAAAATCCAAAAATAGTATAATATGTATTTTCAAATTAGTATAACCAGTAAATACCCCATACAATAATAAATTTTAATAAAAAACACCACTCCATCAGGCTCCACTATTCCAAAAACCAACTACTCTCAAAGAAAAATTTATGAAAACAAACAACAAACATATTTAAAACATCCCAGACCATTAAAATAAAATTATAAATTTCAACATCCTTTGACTATTGAACTACTCTTAATATAATATCTACCACATTTCAAGGATGATAAACTAATAAATTTAGTATATTAGTTCAAATTATAGGTTAGAAATATTATGGATAACTTATCAAGAAATCCCAAGAATCTACCAGATCAAAATTTACATTATAGAAGTGAAAATGGGATTATGATTACCACCCAAATATAAGTTTATACTCACCATATTACAATCATCGACCATGAATATGATCAACATTACAACAAAGGAGGTTTAATAAACATTATTTAACAATATGAACAACCCACCATTGAGGAGTATAATGTGCAAGAATCTAAAAAATTGAAAAGATACCTATTTCTAAAGAACCTGGGAATTTGTTTAATGATCCCCATGAAGAAGAAAGATGGAAGGATATATGAAGTGATGAAAAATGAATTAACTAGTCTATAACAACATTATTAAAATAAAGATGTGGGAAAACAAATATTGTATTTATATTCACATTGAGAATGATTTAAACAAAAAAGTCTAATAAAATAGAAATCAAAATTGAAAAACTAGTTATTTATTGATTATTTAGAATAATAAACATTATCTCAAATAAAATTATATATATATATATATGATAAATATTTTAAATAACATTTCACTGAAAACATAATAAACCAAGGGAATGAGATAATTAGTCATATAACATGTGTATCATCTCACGTCAAACAATAAATGGACAGAAAATTTTAGGTTCCATGAAAATATTATATCCCATTAAACATTGTATCTAAATAATTTTAAGATTAATTATGTGATTTAGGTTATTATATAATTTTTATTCTCAGTACATTGATTACATCCTTCCATATGAATGATTTGAATCCCACTAGGGAGGTGGGGAAATATGCATTTACATTAGTAGTATGACCATATGATATTATTCAATACATTTTAGTTTGGAATATATTCATAGTATTTTAAGATATATTATCAATATTTAACATTAATTAATTAGGGACCCCATAAAAAACATATTTCAGAGACCATTCAAAAATAAAATAAGTAAAATTATCAATCACCATATATGAACATTGGCCATATGATTTTGAAGTAGTAAAATCAATTTCAATATCATTTACTCATTGAAGAGCCATTTATATTAAATATTTCATGTTATTCCATCCAAATATGATGAGGATAAACGCATTTTGGAAAAATGGTTTGTGCCATGAAATTTTCACTCTATGGGACAATATAATTATTAAAAACTCATTAGAGGATGAATCTTTCAATAATTAAAAAGAATCTAACATTAGTTCGAAGGATGATTTAACCCTTGAATAACTTAATGAATTTATTTCCTTCACAAATGGGGAGGTATCCTATAAGGAATCTCCTATAAATAAAATGAAATCTGTGGAAGTGAAAAATAAAAATTTAATTTCAAATATTTAAAAACATCCAAATATTTAATAGAATACAATTTGGGATTATTGGATGCATGTTTAACTTATGGAAGGAGAAAAAAATTTCTCGTTAAAAATAACTCTTATATAATAAATAATTAAAAATATAAGCCGGTTTTGAAATAAAATATATAATAAAAATTTGGACAACGAGGTGATTTCCAAGAAATTTATTTGATAATATTTTGACATGGAGTTATTTTTGATGCAATCACTACACTTATTAGTAAATCCTTTAAGATTATAAATCTCACCATAATAGAGGTGGTGAAAAAATAAATTTAAAACATACAATTGACAGACAAAGTTTTTTATATTTATGAATCATAGTGGTTAATACCAATCTATGTTGTTCCCATGAACATATCTATTAATCTATTATCTGGTCATAATAGTGGATTTCCCAACCCCTATGGAGTATAAATTCTAGATTCATAATTACTAATCAAACTCAAACTGGTAGATAGCATTAATTTGGTTGAAGGAGATGCACCTTTGTATATAGTCATGGAAAATTATTTTATAACTACCCAAATATTTTCTAAAATAAATCTACACCAAATACAAAAATGTAATTATGAATATTGATTTCATATTTTACAAAACCCCAACATGTATAAAATTTCTTTTGTTAATGTGATAAGAATATGTAATCATGTACGTGAAATTTAATCTGTTTTCAATTTTATCATAAAATAGAAAATGTATGGAACAATAAACATCAATGATTTGGAAGTAATTTTAAAACATATTCTAATATTATACATTTTTTTAAATATGAATTTTTTATTTAAATAAAATATTATAAATAAAAATTCTATGTTAAAATTTTAAAAGTACATAATATTCAATGAATAATCATTATTTTATTATAAATTATATGTGAGGGGTATAAATTATTTGTATTCATTTCCCATGTTTTTTGAATATTTTGACATCATTTTTTCTTTATAATATACCTCGAAATGGTTCGAATATACAACCATCAATAATGATGACACCAAATATTTGTGACCATTTATGATGTCTAATTGTAATTCAGTTTTGGAGCACCATGTGGCGTCATTACTAACCCGAGAGCCCAATTTTGAAATAGGAATAAGGATTCATTTCTATAAAAATATGGAGCACATTCCAATTCAACTGCCAATTTCCATTCATAATCAAATGGGAAAGATAATATTTCATATAGAAAACTTCATAGAATTATTAAAAAACAATAAAAAAATGTGAAATAATGGAACCAAATGTTAGAGGAACAATTTGGGATTATTGGACAACATACCACAAACCAATATTAATAATTCGCTTTGATTTTATTTAAGATAAATGTTTTGATAATGCAGTTGAAATGGAACAAAATAATTTTTTTTGGATTTTAAAAGTGAATGTGGACATCATTATACCTAATAATTTGGGGAAATTTTATAAGGCCCCAGCCTTAAACCTTTCTTATTATTGAATTAAATGAATAATTCACATTGAGGATCTTTTCAGGTTTAGAGTATTAGAGAATTAGGTCATAACTATTACATCTCAAAAGATTACAAAGTAGAAACTTCTACTAAGTTTCCATAAAATAAAAACTCTTTAAAAGAAACATGTCTAGTTCCATGTTTTAGATAGCATGACTTTCCCTTGATCTCATCCTTGACCCTATTCCACATTAATTCCTGTGAAAAACATTTCAAAAAAAAAATGGGGTGAGCATAAAAAGCTCAGCAAGGGATACACAAAGAATTAAAACTATTAGTTTTTAAAATCAACAAGTAAACCATGTATACTTTATCAAAGTAATACCTTTCACCTTTAGAAACTAGTAAAAACTATTCCCTGAATAAAATATCATTACTTATCCTTTTGTAACCAAAAGATTACCATAAAACCCATATAAAGAACACATAACATATAAAGGTAACCTGGGAAATAAACATACTTAAATGGAATAACCATACGGTCGACTTCCACACATACTTAATGGAATATCCATACGTCCGACTTCCCTACCCAATGCATTGGAGGTTATAATGTAACCACCCATCCTGGTATTCACGGCACCACCAGTCATATGGTTTATCACGTAACCACCCATAAAATGTCCAAGTACCATATTTACACATAAAATATTGAAAATATAATCATTTCAATAACAACATTTCATTTGTAATCACAATAAGTAATTCCAAGATATTGAATTAAGCAATCCATTTTCAAAAACCATTTAAAAGAGATTTTTGAATAAAAGTGCCCCATTCCACTTTCAACCTTTTATTTGAATTATAATTTTAAAACATTAATTTCCATATAAATAAATACTGAAAACCACTTTTAAAACATGGACATTAAAGATAAGGGTTTAGAATAATAAATCTTTAAAACATTTAAAACGATATTTTTGTTAAAGAGTTTTTAACAAAATGAGAGACTCTTGAATACAAATAATAGCGGAATAACATTTAATCCGAACTTTATAATATCATGAGAATAAAGGGATTCATGATATAATATGTCAAAGGACAGTATACAGACCATATAAGAGTGATTTGGTGCATAACAACAATGTAGACTCAAAAGAAGTGTAAAATGAGATGAAATCCATTATAAAGAAGGTATCCTTAAATTAAGGATAAATCAATCTCATAATTATGAGTGAAAAATATAAATACACCCAATATAAGTGGATATTAATTGTAAAACAATCAAATGTTATTCACACATATTCAAAGGATGACATATTCAATAACTACATGTTGAACTCAAAGAAATCAAAATTGGGTTAAAAAGTTCCCTTGGTAAAATTCGATAGCCTAATGGCGTCACTTCAAAATTCAGAAAATGAGTTGATGGGAGATAAAAATGGCATCACATCACATGGAAATAAAATTTACATGAATAAGTATACAAAATAACATATCCCAACATTATTAAAAGACATAACAAAAGAAGTCTTTTAAAAAGAGGAGGGTGAAAGGTTCCCTTACCGACATGGGTATCTTTCGAAACATACACCCCGTGAAAGAAGGACAGTACAACATTGATGTAAATACTCATAAATGAATGTATATAACACAATGAGTAAAATAATGGGCAGTACATACACCACTCAAAGGAATTTGTGGAAAATGTAGCATAAATCTCACGGGAATAAAAGTGAGATGAAAAATCCCTTATGAAAACTCGGCAGCCTAACGGCGCCACTTAAAACTTACAAAAATGGATTGATGAGATCAAATAGGTTCTATCATCATATTTCCATAAATTTTACAGCAAGAAGAATATAAAAGAACATCCCCCATCATAACAAAGAGGATCTTAAAAGAAGTGACATGAAGGAGAGTACTTAAAGAGAAAGAGAGAGGTTAGATCTCTTACGAAAATTTGGCAACCTAACGACGCCAATCAAAACGTCCAAAATGGATTGATGAGATAGAATAGGGTATCTCATCTTATGAACATAAAAATTACATTAAGAGTGATATAAAAGAATATCCCAATAACAAGAAATATGAGCTTTAGAAGGAATGAAATAAAAGAGTGTACTTAAAAAGAAAGAGAGGAGTAAGATCCCTTACATCAAGTCCAACTTGTCTTGTTCGTTTCTTTATATTCCTGAATAATAAACTTTGGTCAATTTATAATTGCTTAAGGAACTCCTATAAAGATTATTATTCAGTTCATATCACATATTTTAATGTTATAATAATTGGTTAATAATATGAGTTCATATCCGACGTTTTTGTCGATGTTTGGTACATGAGTCAAAAATTGAACTTGTTGGAAAATAATTTTCCATGTAGTTATAGGTACATAATATCCTGAATAGTATTGATGTTTTAAATTTCATATATATCCAGTATATATTGATTTTATACTATTCCATAGCATTTGGAGATAAGAATTAAAAGCACCGTTCATGGAGAAGGTAGGCCGTACGTACGCATGAACACTACTTTCATTTTTTTCGTCATATTAATGGAATTAAAAAAAATGAGAGATATATATATGTTATAATTACAGAATGATGTCCATCATTTAGATGTAATATATTACATATATATCCATTATATATATGTACTTATAATAGTACATAACATTTTGAGATAAGAAATGAAATGTACCGTTCAAGGAGACGGTAAGCCGTACGTACGCATGAACGCTACTTCCATTTCTATTTCATATTTAATGGAATTAAAACATAATGATACATAATAGTATTTCAATTACAGTATGGCATAATATCATTAAATTTATCCTTTATATGTACCACATATGGTATTAACGAATCAAGTCACTTTGAGGGGGCGTAGTCCGCACTTCCTTAAATGAAGATACCGCGTTTACCCATAATGGAAACCATAAAGGTATGCCATAAATGAAAAATACAGAAGCTTAAGTAAAACATAAACATATTATATATCATATATAAATATAGTTTCATCTTAATGGCCACCTTTGAAGGTGTTATAAGAATGTTGAACACTCATTGTTTCGTGAGGCAGAAATTCGCCATCCACATAAACAGTATGTTTTTTAACAATTAGATGTAGGCGTGTGTAAGTGTAGCTCGAATAATTCTTATAAAAAAATCCTATTATATGGAAGATACTGGAGTTGTTACAAGAGAAATGAATAATAAGAGTTTACGGGGTTGGAGAAGCAAAATAAAACAAAAGGAATCAAGTGAAGACATTACGTTAAAATCGGGTAACTCCGTTTGGTTTGAGCTCAAAGGCTTCCTTGGGAAGTCTTCTGCCCAAAGTGAGGCTTCAAGGAGTAAGATAGGGATTTTTAGAGACAAAATGGGCAGGGGTAGGCCGATCCAAAGGCTTTGGGAGTGTGGGTAAGGAGGTAGAGGTGGGGTCCTTTTATAAGATGAGAGGAGGGCACTCTTGGAAGGTAAAGAAAAGTAACTTTATTTTAAAATGGTATTCGGATTTAAGAGGTCCCACATTGATATAATTCGATTATAAGGTGATAAGGGTTCGAAATACACCCATAAAATAGGTTTTGGACATGTGTAGGTCATAGATTTTACATTATCAGTTCATTTTATTTAAATCCTTTATTAAGGAGGTAATCACTGCATCTTCATGATGTCATAAATAATTTAATTTATATGAAGTCTAAAAATTATAAAAAAACAATCATGATGTAGGAAATCTGTTTAGATTTCTAATGAATAATTATAGTCAAAAAGATGACCAGTATAACCCCATGTAAAAATTGTTTTAGTAAAACATCTCATGCTTGTGTCATTTTTACTTTAACATTAAATAAAAACGTATTTATGTCATTTTTAAACCAAAGTGGCTCCATGGGGTCCCCAAGTTGTCCCATGGATTGTATTGGTTGGCCCTGACACATCCAACGAGGGTAGAACATGTGTCTCGGTCATTTCATTTTATTAAAACATTATTCTTACCTTAAACTACACTAATTACTTCTAATCGCGATGAAGAACATAAAAGTTACTATTCACAAAAAAAATTATTTTAATCTCATTGAACAACATTTTACTTATTAATGACAACCATGTATGTCGGATTTTTGAAATTCAAAACACAGAAGTGGTAAAATTTCATTTAAACGAAAAATCTGTTTTTATAAGTACCACTTAGTGGTTTCACTATTCATCAAAAATTGAAGTTTTTCAGAAAAATACCAAAAATTCACCCTAAGCTATATTTGATATTCCGAATTCAAAAATGAAGTATATTTTACAAAATTAAAAAAAATATAAGTCACATTAATTAATTTAATAATTACTTCCCGCTGTCATGACAAACAGCGTGTTTTTATGAAACAATAAGTATCAAAATATTGACACTAGTTTAAGTCTGATTTCAAAGTGAAATTAATTCCAATTACCACAATTGGATTAAATGGTAAAAATATTTTCTAATTTCACATTAAAACCAATTCAAATGATAATTTAATCATATAAATAAATTATATTTAAAATAGGTTTTGAATTAAAATACAACATTTTACACTATTCATTAAAAAAATGAACTTTATCGGAAAGATAACAAAAATTTACACAAAGTAAATTTTGATGTCCCGATTCTAAAGAAGAGTTATATTTGGTCCAATTGAATTTATAAGATTGATCAAAATTATATTTAATGATGGTTTGCCGTCAAAAGGTGATAAGTGAACCCTTAGTGAAAATTAGGGTATAAATGCCTAAAATTGAATTCTTTCCTTATTTTAAGCCTTTATCTTTTATTGGATAAATGTAAAAACATTTAAAAACATATATAATCATATTTTTGTTATTTCTATCCAATCCGACCAATACAGTGGCTACATGTTAACTACCATTTAAAATAATATTATTATATTACTAGTGTGCAATGTAAGTTTCCAAAGGAACTCATCGTTGCGTATCGGGTACGCTATCGAACATAGCAACCCCTTTAAAGTAAAATTAATATTTAATTCATAAATATTAATAAATATGAAAATTTTTTATTCATTATTTACCTGGGATGTTACATCCTTCCCCCCTTTTGGGAATTGCGTCCTCGCAATTTTTAAAATTTAGCTTGGAAACATCCTTGAAAGTCCCACATCGGAACAAGTGTCGGTAAAACAATCACTTTAAAATAAAGAAAGATAAGTACAGAGGTCACCCGAGTTATACCATAATAGGATTCCCTGTAGGAAAACATGGACATGGAATAAAAAGCAAAGGGTCATGTTCTTGAGGGAGAGTGATAGTAAACATGTCTAGGAGAAAGTTAACCATAAGAAAATCACAAACTTGTGATGGGTTAAACGGTATTCGATTCCCTAGTAGGAAAAGTTAATAGACAACATTTTTGTTTTATGTTACTTTTTATTGAGGAATTTATTCATAAGGAAACATAATCACTTATCATGTTGACTTTCAACTTTTATTATATTCCTTACACAAACTCATATTTTCTCCAAAAGACGAGTATTTAGGAAGACTTGTTCATATTAAGAGTACTATAATCAACATCTAGAGAATCACCTAATCCACCAAAGATAACTATATACTTCCCATGTATTTAGGCTTTAACCAAAACCAAAACCAAAAAGTTTAGTACAAGATCAGATAATCTAGAAAAGGATAACCCTTTAAAAATAAAATATATGCTTAATCTCCAAAATTTGTCCAACAAAACCCAATGTTCAACGAGGACCATCCGATAAACAATTTGTCAATAAAATTCTTCAATGTAAACCAAACTAAGATTAAAACCCAAATATTTGAAGGATTTAATCACATAGTCTTCCAAGGTACAAATTTACTTTTATCTCTAAATAACATCAGTTGCTCTTAAATTCTCATATTGAAACGTAATTAACCTAATCACATATCCTCCATGATAGGTTAATCATTTCCATAGATAACCCAAAATAAACATACTCTTGATTCCTAAAATCATCTAACTAAAAAGAGTCAGTCAAACTAACCTGGGACTTCACGTAGTCCAGTGGTAGGCGATAAATACCAGTTGCACTTTGGTTGTGGGTTCGATTCCCGTAGCTTTGTCCGATGTGACGGGTTGTCACACGGTCTGCGTGTTGTCCTTTTTCCAAAACTATATAACTCTTAAAACATTCCCCAAAATGAGATATAATTTTCAAAAAAAATCATAACATATTTTATCCTCAAGTTTATCTCATGCCTTTCATTTTCCATCATATCATAGAGTAACCCATAATTACCTCAAAAGTAAGGATCATATAAACTCTAATGGTTAACTTTATAATTATTACCTAAACTTCCACATCGATTGGTCATCTCATACATGATGCATTACAGAACGTACCAAGGTTCAATTGGTTGATCATGACTCCTTGATAGTTGGTTTAGAACAACCACGGGTTTCCTCATTGAATCCTCCATTTTATCTAGTATTTTAATCAGAGAACCACCACAGTTTCCTTCAAACCTGTTGTCTCTTTGGTACCTGATAGATCCATCCATTCACTAAAAACGGAAATGTCAGTGTGAGTATATCAACAGAACCATCATGTACTAATGAAGAAGATATACTTACTTAATCACTTTATCTAAAAACTATGACTCTTTCTGAAATCCTAACCATTATGGTAATGTCACTTATGCTTAAAGAATATACTAACCTCTAAAGTTATCTAAACCGACCTTTGATACTAACTATACGTCCTCGGCCTTAAACATTACTTAATATTGAAGTAAATGAATATTTCACATTGAGGATCTTTTCAGGTTTTGACTTTTAGAGAATTAGGTCATAACTATTACATCTCAAAAGATTACAAAGTAAAAGCTTCTACTAAGTTTCCGTAAAATAAAAACTCTTTAAAAGAAACATGTCTAGTTCCATGTTTTAGATAACATGACTTTACCTTGACCCCATCCTTGAACCTATTCCACATTAAGTCATGTGAAAAACATTTAAAAAAACTTGGGGTGAGCATAAAAAGATCAGAAAGGGATACACAAAGAATGAAAACTGTTAGTTTTTCAAAGCAATAAGTAAACCATGTATACTTTATCAAAGTAATACCTTTCACATTTAGGATGTAGTAAAAACTCTTCACTGAATAAAATATCATTACATACACTTTTGTAACCAAAAGTCTACCATAAAACCCATATAAAGAACACATAACATATAAAGGTAACTTGGTACATAAACATACTTAAATGGAATAACCATACGGTCGACTTCCACACATACTTAATGGAATATCCATACGGTCGACTTCAATACCCAATGCATTAGAGGTTATAACGTAACCACCCGTCCTGGTATTCACGACACCACCCGTCATACGGTTTATAACATAACCACCCGTAAAATGCCCAACTACCATCTTTACACATAAAATATGGAAAATATAATCATTTCAATAACAACATTTCATTTTCAATCACAATAAGTAATTCCAAGATATTGAATTAAGCAATCCATTTTCAAAAACCATTTAAAAGACATTTTTGAATCAAAGTGTCCCATACCACTTAGAATCTTTTATTGGAATTATAATTTTAAAACATTAATGTCCATATAAATAAATACTGAAAACCACTTTGAAAACATGGACATTAAATATAAGGGTTTAGAATAATAAATCTTTAAAACATTGAAAACGATATTTTTGTTAAAGAGTTTTTAACAAATTGAGAGACTCTTGAATACAAATAATAGCGGAATATCATTTAATCTGAACTTTATAATATCATGAAAATAAAGTTATTCATGATATAATAAGTCAAATGACAGTATACACACCATATTAGAGTGAGTTGGTGCATAACAACAATGAAGTCTCAAAAGAAGTGTAAAATGAGATGAAATCCATTATAAAGAAGGTATCCTTAAATTAAGGATAAATCTATCTCATAATTATGTGTGACAAATATAAATACACCCAATATAAGTGGATATTAAGTGTAAAACAATCAAAGGTTATTCACACATATTCAATGGATGACATATTCAATAACTACATGTTGAACCCAAAGAAATCGAAATTGGGTTAAAAAGTTCCCTTGGTAAAATTTGATAGCCTAACGGCGTCACTTCAAAATTCAGAAAATGAGTTGATGAGAGATAAAAATGTTATATCATCACATGGACATAAAATTTACATCAATAAGGATATAAAAGAACATATCCAAACCTAATTAAAAGACATAACAAAAGAAGTCTTTTAAAAAGAGGAGGGTGAAAGGTTCCCTTACCGACATGGGTATCTTTCGAAACATACACCCTGTGAAAGAAGGACAATACAAAATTGATGTAAATACTTATAAATGAATTTATATTACACAATTAGTAAAATAATGGGCAGTACATACACCACTCAAAGGAATTTGTGGCAAATGTAGCATAAATCTCACGGGAATAAAACTGAGATGAAAAATCCCTTATGAAAACTCGGCAGCCTAACGACGCCACTTAAAACATACAAAAATGGATTGATGAGATCAAATAGGGTCTCTCATCATATTAACATAAAGTATAAAACAAGAGGAATATAAAAGAACACCCCCCATTATAACAAAGAGGAGCTTAAAAGAAGTGACATAAACGAGAGTATTTAAAGAGAAAGAGAGAGGCTAGATCTCTTACGAAAATTTGGCAGCCTAACGGTGCCAATCAAAACTTCCAAAATGGATTGATGAGAGAGAATAGGGTCTCTCATCATATGAACATAAAAATTACAGTAATATTGATATAAAATAATATCCCAATAACAAGAAAGATGAGCTTTATAAGGAATGACATAAAAGAGTGTACTTAAAAAGAAAGAGAGGAGTAAGATCCCTTACCTCAAGTCCAACTTGTCTTATTTGTTTCTTTATATTCCTGAATAATAAACATTGGTCAATTTATAATTGCTTAAGTACCTCCTATAAAGATTATTATTCAGTTCATATCACATATTTTAATGTTATAATAATTGGTTAATAATATGAGTTCATATCCGACGTTTTTGTCAATGTTTGGTACATGAGTCAAAAATTAAACTTGTTGGAAAATAATTTTCCATGTAGTTATAGGTACATAATATCCAGAATAGTATTTATGTTTTAAATATCATATATATCCAGTATATATTCATTTTATATAATTCCATATCATTTGGAAATAAAAATTAAAAGCACCGTTCATGGAGACGGTAGGCCGTACGTACGCATGAACGCTACTTTCATTTTTTTCATCATATTAATGGAATTAAAACAAAATGAGAGAGAGAGATATATATATATATGTTATAATTCCAGAATTATATCCATCATTTATATGTAATATATTACATATATATCCATTATATATATGTATTTATCACAGTACATAACATTTTGAGATAAGAAATGAAATGTACCGTTCATGGAGACGGTAAGTCGTACGTACGCATGAACGCTACTTCCATTTCTATTTCATATTTAATGGAATTAAAACATAATGATACATAATAATATTTTAATTCCATTATGGAAAAATATCATTAAATATATCCTTTTTACGTACCACATATGGTATTAACGAATTAATCCACTCTGAGGGGGCGGTAGTCCGCACTTCCTTAAATAAAGATATCGCGTTTACCCATAATGGAAACCATAAATTTATGACCTAAATGAAAAATACAGAAGCTTAAGTAAAACATAAACATATTATATATCATATATCAATATAGTGTCATATTAATGTCCACCTTTGAAGGTGTTAGAAGAATGTTGAACAATCATCGTTTCGTGAGGCAGAAATTCGCCATCCACAGAAACAGAATGTTCTTTAACCATTAGATGTAGGTGCGTGTAAGTGTAGATCGAATCATTCTTATAAAAAAATCATAGTAAATGTAATATACTGGATTTGTTACAAAATAAATGAATAAAAAGATTTAAGGGGTTGGAGAAGCAAAATAAAACTAAAGGAATCAAGTGAAGACATTACCTTAAAATCGGGTAACTCTTTTGTGTTGAGATCAAAGGATTCCTTGGGAAGACTTCTACCCAAAGTGAGGCTTCAAGGAGTAATAGAGGGATGTGGAGAGAAAAAATGGGCAGGTTTTGTCCGAGCCAAAGGCTTTGGGAGTGTGGGTAAGGAGGTAGAGGTGAGTGCCTTTTATAAGAGGAGAGGAGGGGCACTCTTGGAAGGTAAAGAAAAGTCACTTTATTTTAAAATGTTATTCGGATTTAAGAGGTCCCACATTGATATAATTCGAGGATAAGGTGATAAGGGTTCTAAATCCACCCATCCAATAGGTTTTGGACATGTTTAGGTCATAGATTTTACATTATCAGTTCATTTTATTTAAATCCTTTATTAATGAGGTAATCACTGCATCCTCATGATGTCATAAATAATTTAATTTATTTAAATTCTAAAAATTATAAAAAAACTATAATGATGTAGGAAATCTTTTTATCTTTATAATGAATATTTATAGTCAAAATATGACTAGTATAAGCCCATGTAAAAATTGTTTTAGTAAAACATTTCATGTTTGTGTCATTTTTACTTTAACATTAAATAAAAAGGTATTTATGTCATTTTCCAACCAAAGTGGCTCCATGGGGTCCCCAAGTTGACCCATGGATTGTATTAGTAGGCCATGACACATACAATGAGGGTATGACATGTGTCTATGTCATTTCACTTTATTAAAACATTATTCTTACCTTAAATTACACTAATTACTTCTAATCGTGATTAAGAACTTAAAAGATACTATTCACCAAAAAAAATATTTTAATCTCATTGAACCACATTTTACTTTTTAATGACAACCATGTATGTCAGATTTTTGAAATTCAAAACACAGAAGTGGTAAAAATTTCATTTAAATGAAAAATCAGTTTTTATAAGTACCACTTAGTGGTTTCACTATTCATAAAAAATTGATGTTTTTCAGAAAAATTCCAAAAATTCACCCTAAGCTATATTTGATATTCCAAATTCAAAAATGAGGTCTATTTTACAAAATTCAAAACATATAAGTCACATTAATTTATGTAATAATTAATTACCGATGTCATGACAAATAGCGTGTTTTTATGAAACAATAAGTATCAAAAGATTGACTCTAGTTTAAGTCTGATTTCAAGGTGAAATTAATTCCAACGACCAATATTGGATTTAATGGTAAATATGTTTTCTAATTTTACATTAAGACCAATTCAATTGATAATTTAATCATATAAATAAATTAGATTAAAAAGTGGTTTTGAATTAAAATACAACATTTTACACTATTCATTAAAAAAATGAACTTTATCGGAAAGATACCAAAAATTTACACAAAGTAAATTTTGATGTCCCGATTCTAAAGAAGAGTTATATTTGGTCCAATAGAATTTATAAGATTGATCAAAACTATATTTAATGACAGTTCACTGTCAAAAGGTGATAAGTGAACCCTTAGTGAAAATTAGTGTATAAATGCCTAAAATTGAATTCTTTCCATATTTTAAGCCTTTATCTTTTATTGGATAAATTTAAAAACATTTAAAAACATATATAATCATATTTTAGTTATTTCTATCCATTCCCTCAAGTACAACGGATACATGTTAACTACCATTTAAAAAAATATTATTATATTACTAGTGTGCAACGTAAGTTTTCAAAGGAACTCATTGTTGCGTATCAGGTACGATATCCAACATAGCAACCCCTTTAAATTAAAATTAATATTTAATTCATAAATATTAATAAATATGAAAATGTTTTATTCATTATTTACCTGGGATGTTACAAATTTTATCGACAAGTGCTGGTTTAAATCAAATGAGAAGCCCTGGAGAATAAATATTTGATGTGAAAATCAAGTCCAAAGATAAGTATATAAAGTAAATTGATATCTAACATGGAGACTAACTATTTCAATAAAATTAAAGACACCTATAGATTCTATTTAATATATGTTCCATTTGTGAATTTTATTTTATAGATACTAATATAAGCCCCATATGGTGTAGTTATGGTTGTGATATACGGATATAAAAAAATATTCACTGTTATTATACATAGGAAAAATATGTAAAATGGGAATCTACCCCCATAAACCAATATATCATGCATTCAACTAGTTTATCACTAAAAATTAGTATCTTATACCATTTTTTAACAATTAATTATTTATATAATTAATATTAAAATATTATTACAAGTAAATTAATATGGATCTTATTTATAACACTATGAAATTCATGGATTGGGGATGAAACATTGTAGTTTAGCACATTAAAATTTTTAATTTTGGATTATTAGGATTTTTTAATTTTTTTGTTCATAGTAATAATTTTTTGTTTCCTATATAGTTTTCTATGTTTTTGAACACTATGAGCTTAACTAGAAATACCATTCTTCCATTAAAAAAATTTATGTGTTGAGAAATTGGTAATATTATATCACTCTTAATAGATAAATGATGAAATTATCTATTTCTTAAAATTATATGTAAATTAAATTCACGAAAAACACCATTGAGTTTTTAATCTCATTTGATGAAAAAAATTATTATATTTCGAGTCACTTACTAGTGATGAGTCTTAATTTTATTGAATCCATCAAAAAAGTTCCACTATTATCTATTGAACTAATACACTCTTGAAATGTTTAAACATGATGAGTAGTCTAGCCCAAACCAAACTGAATACTTGGGAATTTTTTAAAAATGATTTAATAATTTACTCAATTTTAATCCCTATTATCAATGGATATAATGTGTATTCAGATGATTACATTATTAATTTTGTCCCCTATCTTCTATGAATAGATATTTTAGGAAGACACATTACATGAAAAAATTCTCTGTCTACCATTATCAATAATAGTTTTCATTATCATTGATGAAATCAAGATTCTATAAGGGATGAAAGGAGATGGAATAATATATTTATATGAATGTATATAAGCCATAATAATAGTATTATATAACATTTAGTCATTTATTTTTATAGAAAAACCCATTATGATAAGAAAAGTAAAATTAATTTTATGTCATCCGTGTAATACGATGGATGTACAACATTATTTTAAAGAAAAATGTCCCTCTAGTTCCCAATAAAATAACATTTATGCATTGAAATTTTATATATGATAGTGATAAAATAATTCAATAAAAAAATTAGGAAAATATTGACAAAATATATAAATTATACTTAATATAAATATAGTGGATAATCCATGAATATTATGAAGAGTTTTGAGGGTAGTTAGTTCTCTATTATATTTTTAAATTCAGTAGTTTGTGAATTATCCTTTGATTATTATATTTTTGAATGATTTTTTTGAATATGGAGATGTATTAATTTGAGTTCAAATACATGAAAATTTAGGAAAAATAATTCATATCCTTTGTTAAAAGAGATGCCACAGAGACTAAAGATAATTTGATTTCCCTGTTTTTCTTCCATAGTAGAAAACATGTTGAAAAGTTATGAATCCAACAAAAGAAAATATAGATCTGAATAAAATTTACTAACAAATTGATTCATGGAGTGGTTACTCAATATATTATTCTATGAAGAGTATTCGATTTATGAATTATTGTAGGTTTGGGAGAATCGATTCTTGGAAGAAATAAAAACAAATTATTGGGATTAATTTTAGAGTTGATAGTCCTCATTATGACTTAGAAATTTAATAATAAATTCTTAAAAAACCATATGAAATAGCATAAAAATGAATAATACCTCAATATATACACAAATAATTAACTCAATAGGTTAAAACATACCCTTCCTATAGTGAAAAGTGTCTAAAAATGGAATGAAAAAATTGAATCATTAAAATAATATAAAAATAATGGGTGAAAACTTTCTAGAAAATATGGAAAATAGTATTAAGGGAGGGATAAATGATGTGAGAAATAGATAAATCTACAAAATGGAGAAAATTTACTCTATAACATCATAGAGGCAAGTTGAACATTAAAAACGTTTTGTTATACAGGACCCACATTAGTGTGGTATATGAATATTTTTGGGTTTTTGTTTTGATGTTTTGTTTTTTAGATTTTAAGGTGTATGTGATAGAAAAATGATAAGAAACATTTTAACACATATTATGATGAGTTTTCTATCATTATAGTCTGACGTTTTTACATAATTCATATCGTAATATCTATTATTTCATTATTAATTCGGATTCATTTTTTAAAATGACATAAATAATGTTTTTAAAGTATTTTATTAATGATTTATATAATTTTATAGAATTATATGCATAAAATTGTTGGTTTTATTATTCTTTTAAGTGGTTGAGGTGTTTTTTAAAGCATCAATATTGTTAAATAAAGAATTTTTGATTTATTGAAGGTTTCAAGATAGGGAAAAATTGGTAATGGGAAGAAAATTAGTATTCTTATAGAACATATTGCTTTTGTATATAATTCATATAACCTTTCTCCAAACATAATACTTTTGAACAATTAATAAAACTAGTTATTATAGGTCTATTCATTGAAAAATTATTTTTTGGTCATAAAATAATTCTATGGTTCGATCATATGAATTCATGCGTTATGAAAAAATTATTATTGGAAGATTAGGAGACTGATTTAAAGAAAATTCATCCACACTTCACGATTAGTTCATGGGTGCCACATCAACATTCATGTAGGTAATTGGAGCCATACATATAGATTATGTTTTAGAAATCATCAAAAATTAAATATGATAATACAAACTAAAGAATTATGATTTGATAGAGATAAGAAGACTAGAGAAGTGGAATTATCTTTTAAATGAGATAAAAATGGGAGTGTTGAAATAATGAAGATCACATTTGGTTTTTCCATGAAGAATGATATGGAAAATATGAATATATGAAAATAGAGGTTTCCACTTCTAATATCGGGATCTAAACTTGGATAATCCATAATAATATTGGGGAATGTGTTATTGTTATTTTTTTCTATAATTTTTACACTTTCATAGTTATTAATACATTTTTCAACCCCGTTACTCATTGTTACCCTTTGAATAGTGGGGAAATATTTTATGTAACCAAGGAATGGAAAGAGTTAATTTGTGAATTTTATGTATTAGTTTTATAGAGTAAATATACTATTTTATGGATTTATATATCTTTCTAGTGAATTTCATTAGGATATATTTGAATTTATTTTATTTTATTGAATATATTAATCATATAAAACCGATAAAGAATATTAATAATCTCACTACATCAAGTGAAGCTTTTTAAAATTGAACATCTTGTGTTCGATGTTGAGTTTAAGGATTTAGCCAGAACATGTGTTTTAATAGTTATTCACTTCTAAATTACCTTTTCAAAAAATTCTTTACATAATGTTAACTTGGTTGGTCATTTGTAATATTTTTACTAATCAATCACATTATAAGGGGGACTGGCCAATAATTAATATTCTATGGATAATATTTACCATATTTTTTAAGCAAAGGAAATAGTTGAATCTATTGGGGAGTCTTCCATTTATTAATCAATAAAAATATCCTTAAAATATAATTCAAATAATATGATAATAATAATAAAGGAAACAGAAAACTTATGTGATCACATTTATTGTTACATCCTGTTAACGTTTTTCAAGTGATTCCCATCTATTTATTCATTTTACTCATTATTTGGGTGCATCATAGGACTCCTGAGATTGAGATAGTTTTCAAGAGAAAATTTCCTAAAGATAAAGTATGAGTATTTATATGAATTAATCGAGTTTGGGTAAAACATGTAATGGATTAATGGAGTTATCCATGAGTTCAGATAACAACCAATGAAATTTGGATTTTATTGTTGAGTGCTATAGTTTTCGCTATCTTTTGTGAATTTTCATACCATGTAATGGGAGAAAAATACATGAATTTTTTACCAAGATCAGTTCGTGAGTTGAATATATAGAAATAATGGTTACATATTCTGAAAATTGTCTACCTGACATTTAATTATTAATGATCATATTTCGTGAAAATGCAAAGGGATTTCCTTGTATGTGGACCCCACAGATTACATGATGTGTCAAGGGATTACATGTGGTGTAATTATTGTGAGGGAGGTTTTTTTATATTTATAAAAGATATTCAATATTCATTCAACTGGAAGCCTCATTTCTCTCAACCTATATCTCTTCTATAGAGATTTTGGGATCTTCTACTCCTTCCAGAACACTTGTTCGGTGCTTTGTTATTAGGGTTCTATGTGGTGTCTCTATGGTGAAGAGAATACTTATGCTTCTTCATATTCATGGATCATGGTAGTAATATTGTGTTTCGTTATTTTAATTGTTGGTCTATGATCAAAATTATATTATTTCCTTTTAGATGTGTTGTGTGATCATCCAATAGGGTTTGATCCTTTATTGTTTACTGTGCATCAGTTGTGAGTTCATTGAGGAATGCCACAATAAACCAACTAATCCATATTTTTTTATGATTAAATTCTATGAGATGAAATAATTTATTCTAGGGAAACTATTTTCATTTTTGTGTAATTATATTTGGTGGATCCGTTTTCGGGTATGTGAAAACCTGAGTTTGAGGTATCTGGTTCCATATCTAGCCTATGTTGGATAAAATGAAATGCTATGGTCTTGAAAAATTATTCTATAAATGAAAATATATGATTCAGTGGTTTTATTTTTGTAGGTGGAAATGGTTTCTTTATAGTATATAGAGTTTCCTTGATTCTATTAAATGAAAAGGTCATTCAAATCATTTTGAAATTGTTTTTGAGAATTTGTTTCTATGCATATTAATGATGAAATGGTTTAATGAATTGGTTTTTAAATTAGACCCTATGGTATTCCATGTATATATATATATATGGAATTATTAGTAATTGTAATCATCCATTGATACTATCGAGGGGTTTTCTAATGGGGTGTTCCTCCGCTCACTATTCCTATTATTCTAGGGACATTATAGACACTAGTTGGATGTTAAATGTCTATTGTGTTCCAATACTGCCTTGTTTCAATGAATATTTCTTGGGGATTGAGGTGTGCAAGACTAGCTATTTTTGGGTTATGAATATACTATTTAGACTAACCTATAGTGATCCTTGGTGTGATGTAACCTATTCTTTTCGATTGTAATATGTTGTTGTAAATCAATGGATTTTATATGATATGAAAAAATTGTATTTATTTGATTTGATAAATCTGATTTGATATATGTATATAAAATTATTTGCAACTATTTTACATGGAATTATTAGGGAATCTTAAAAATGGGTAAATTAAAGGATTTTACATTCTATTTTCATAAAAAAAATAAATTGTTGGTCATGCCTTGTTTTATTTATAATTGAAAATTATTAATATTTTTTTTATAGTGAATGGTTATGGAAAACTGAGGTGGGATCATATAAAGCACGTTATCTCCCACCCTATGCATCCCTCAACTGGTGCGTAGACAACTGTATTTATTTTAATATAGTGAAAGGAAAGGTGCCATAATGATTTGGAGAGGTTTTCTTTCCACTGAGTCTAGGTAGATGGTGGTGATATGGTGAGAGATTTCTCACACTATCACATGAGGTAGTAGTTTTTTATGTTGTCCATTACTATTATACTTTTCACTTAGAGAGTGCATTTATTTTGTGTTTTTTATTTTCCATGCTTTTCCTTTGGTTATGGAATATATTTATCTATTCCTATATTTATCTTATTTCTTTATACTTATATGGCATGTTATTTTTTTGGGATGGGCATAATTGTTCCCTCTAGTTGTTGTTTGATGCCCAGGTGCTAGTCACCAGCACATGGGGACTGGGAACACCTTTTAGGTATGTCAAAATTTGGGTAGTTTACTAGTTAGAGAATGTTTCCAATATGAATTTTTATTAGTTTGTTATCATAATGGGTATTTCATCAACTTTCCTTGTCTTGGGATGTTAGGCATACTAGGGAAAAAATTATCAAGACATGAGTGGTAGGATACAGTGAGTGCCTAGCCTACACTTTCCAAGACATGAATCAAGTTAATATTTATGTTGGGATGTTTGTATCATGTTTTTATTTCATATTCTTAATCGCTATTTTTCTTAAAATTCCCTATCTGCACTAAGGTTTATTTTCGGTTTGACCATTCTTTCTATTTTAGTGTGAAACAGTATGCCTTTGAGGAAACTTCTACAGGTTCCACTAGAGGGTGAAACTAATAATCCTCAAGGGAATCCTCCTATGTATGAGAATATTTTGGAGGATTTCATGTGTTGTGTTCATGATGATGACCAAAATGTATTAGAGGACTAGAAAGAAATCATTGAGTTACAACCATGAGCCGTAGGAGACGAATATCAATCATGGGTGTTATTACGTGATGAGCCCCCATATTCTAAGGATATTAATGAACATCAATATGGGATGGAATGGATTCATAGGATCAGTCATATATTCAACTTCTTAGATATACCTAAGAGTGTCACGAGGATCTTCATGACTTTAAGACATGCGGGTCTGAGCAATCGATGGTGGGATTCTATGGTACATGCAGATAGGCATATAGTATTGGACTGTAACGGTATAATGTCTTCCTTATTCAAATGTTTTTTATAGATTCACTGATGATAGTGAAGTATCTAGAGTTCCACACATTGTTTTTGGGAGATCATTCTGCTTCAGGGTACGCCAATCAGTTTGATGAGGTGGTTTATTTTTCTCCAGAGGTTGTAAAGAATGACTAGGTGAATTCTATGAATTACCTACGTGGATTTTGGTTATATATAAGATCATATATATGTATGATGATTGTTTTAACTATGTAGATACAGTGGGATTTTATATGATTGTATATATGAATAGGTAATTTATGGTTGGATTTTGTACCCCTTCTCCTCCACCTGGTGGTAGAATTAGTGTATTGTCGAGGGAAAAGAGGAAGTGGTAGGATCATCGCAGGAGTGGCGGGAGTGGTCCCCAGCAGCAAACCTCTATTGAACCTTCAGTTTCAACTATTTGTGTTCCCCTGAATTAAAATATATGTGAAATGGTTGTATACACCCTACATTATTTTACCTACACTATAAATATGTAGAAAAAATTAAGATGTTATGGTCATTTGAAATGTTTAACTTATTCTATGTTTGATCCTTGATATTGTAAGGGATCATCAGCTCCAATGGATAATATGGTGTAATTAGATGCATCAAAAAATATGGGACTACATCCAGATGACTCATGATTGAAGTACCTTCACATAGTAGATAAATTTTAAGAAGATATAGAAACATATCTAACAATATTCAGAGGTACCATCTTTATTACATCTTCCATAGAGATTAAATTATTTGATATTGATTCTTCTTACTCATTTAAATCTTCTCATTTTTTTATATGCTTAAACCTAGATTAGATATCATGCCATTTTTATAGATTTATCATCACATCTTTTTAATATTAATTAGTTGGGGTTTTGATGGTCTTATTTAGCACTTTGAATGGCGGATGTAGAGATAGTCTTGGATTTACTCAATCTCAATTTGGATTGGTTTGACGTCATCAATTAGATGGATTGTATTGTTTCTCATCATGATGAGGTTGAGTTTTATCATCATAAAGTCTTTCATGTTACAATTTATGGGATATTTGTTGTGTTTCAGGGAGAGTGTGATACAAGGTTTGGTCATGTTAGACCCTCCCACCCAAATCAAAGGATTTTATTGTCTTTTGTAATAGTAGTTCCCATTGAATATACCTCTTTATTTGACCATCCCTATATTTTTCAGGAATTTCATTACATTTTTACAGAAAATTTCAATGGACCAACTCTAGAGAGAGATGTGGAGTTTACAAATTACTTAGTGCCAGGTACGCATCTAGTTTTGATACCATATCATTATATTCCACTAGTGGAGATAAAATAGGCCATGATTAAGTTGAATGATTAAATCGAAAAGGGTTTTGGTTTCAATTGTGTTTTTCCTTGGGAAGCATCAGTTCTCTTTACCAGGAAGGAAGATAAATCCCTTGGATTGGGCATAGACTATATGAAGTTGAACCTGGTAATGGTTAAGATCGAATATCTTTTTGTTCTCGTGGATGAATTTTTGATGAGTTAAATATGGAAGATGGTTTTTAGAAGATCAATACTAGGTCAGGATATCATTAGCTTAGAGTTTAAGAGTCTAATATACTAAAGAGTGATTTTAGGATACGTTATGTCCATTTCGAATATATTTTGATGTCATTTGGTCTGATTAATTATCCTATATATTTTATAGAAATGAATAAGTCAATATTCTATATGCATCTCGACACTTTTGTGGTAATTATTGTTGATGATATTTTCATTCATTTGAGATTTGAGTTCATGAATGGGTAACATTTGTATTTTGTTCAAGAAATCCTATATAGTCACTATTTCAATGGAAAAATTTTGAAATCGAACTTATGTATTTAATAATTGGTGTTCTTACAGAAAGTAATTTTTAAGAATAACTTATCAGTTAATACTAAGAAGAATTTTTTTGTTTTGTCTTGGTAAGAACCCCAAAATGTCTTTGATATTTAGAGATTCCTTTGTATGGCTAGATATTATCGACTATTCGGCTGGGACATATCAATGTTTGAAACACCTTTGAATTCTCTTACTAAGAAATGGGTCAATTTTATATGGGAATAAAATTTCAATATTCTATCAATGTGTTGAAAATAATTATGATATAAGATCCTACTATCTTCTTACCCGACCCCGGTAAGGGGTATGCATTTTTCTAGGATGCTTCTTATGATGGTTTGGTCCATGTTCTCATGTAGGATTAAAATGTGGTAGCTTTTGACTCTCATAATCTATAAAAAGAGATAATAATAGGCCCACTAATTATTTAGAGCATTATGTAGCTATACAAGTTTTTAAATGATGTTGTCACTAATTTTTGGGGACAGTTTCACTTCTATTTATAACTATAAGAGTTTGAGCTATAATTTTTCCTAGAATAAATTGAATCTTAGATAGAAAAAGTGGATGGAATACCTTTATATGTTTTAATTTGAAATTTCCAAGACCTCAAAGAGGGGTAATATCCTTACAGAATCTCTTAGCATGAAATTTTCATCGTATTTTATTTTAGAATGAAAGGAAGAGTGGAACCATATATGGATTTTCATGTAGTTGAATCTAAATACATAAAAGGGTGTTTTAGGTATGGAGTTGGACATCGTGAAATTATAATCATCTCTCATTGTGTATATTTTATAGGGTTATCAACATTATGAAGAGAATAGATGAACTCGATAAACACTGTATTGTGAGGTGACTGGTTCTAGTTTGTCTCATTATTTAAAAGATATTCATTGTTTTGGGAATTGGTTTTTCGTCCAATCATATGTGGTGAGCTTGGTATTGTTTTACAATCATATTTTTTATGGGACCACTCATCTAGGAACAACATAGATGTATTGTGTCATGATATGGTTATTCTAGAGGATATGTATGAAGAATGGAATTTATAATTTTTTTCCCCACCATTACACATTCCAATTGATAATAAAAGGGCATATGATAACTTCTTGTTTTCTTCATCCACTTCAAATGCTTTTCTAATGGTTTATGGTGTCTATTGACATTTTTTTTGGATAACCATAGACTCTTCGAGGGATGAATGCTATATGGGCAACGATTGATTATTTAAAAATGTCAACTCACATTATTTTTATTATAGACACTGTAAAATATAAATATTTGTGTAATTTTCATGTGCAAGAGATTGTGATGTTACATGGGGTTCCATTACAAATTGTTTCATATAGGGATACCACAATTACATCATTGTTCTAGAGGAGTATCCAAAAGGTGATGGGGACTCAGGTCATTTTTTTATAGATTACCATCACAAGAGAGAAGTTCAGGAAAATTATTCTATTCTAATCTGTGAGGATATGATTCATGCCCATTTATTGGATTTTTTTTGGAACTTGGGATTAAGACATGTCACTAGTTGAGTTTTCTAATTCAAATATCATTAAATCATTGATCAGAATGAATTATTTTGAGTCATTGTATGGTCACTTGTGTAGATCACCTCTTAATTTGGTAGAGGTGGGAGAATCCACTTTGGTTAGAATGAGTTTGTTTTAGGAGACATCTATAAAGATTTATGATATACATTCACATCTATTTATAGCTTATATTAGAAAGAAATTTTATATAGATCAGCAATAGTATCATTTTTAATTTTTCATACATTATTTGGTTTTATTAAATATTTAGCCTCATGTTGGTCACCATTGGCTTGGAAAATTATGAATGTTAGATTAGTGATGTGTTGGACCATTTTTTATCATTGAGATTCCTGGGAATAGTGCATATCAGTTGGAATTATCATTTCAGACTATATAAATTCATATGATTTTATACATATCAAAAATCCAGGAATTCATTCATTATCCCTCCCATGTTTTGAGTTTGCAAGAGACTAATTTATATCAAGATGTTTCTATTATGGTCCCACCGGTAGAGGCCATTATCTCTTAAGTTAAACTCTTTCACGGTAATTTGATTCCATTTTCAGAGTGTTATAGTGACACCTATTATAATCTCATGAGACATGGAAGAATAAGATATATATAAGGGATTAGTGGCATCACCACATTACTGGAATTCATTCTTACACACGAATTATTAAGAATAGAATGACTTATGATGGGCAGTGTGTAAAATCCCTTTGTTGTCTTTTATGTATTTCCATACTCTTTATCCATTTTCATCTTTGTTTTGGTGAGTATTGGGATTCCCAATATTATAATTCAATTGTTGTGGAAAGTTACATAATGTAAAGAATGATTATTGGTTTTAATTAATTAAGTCCAACTATAAATTATTAATTGCATAATGGGGTTCTCCTAATGTTCGTGGAATGCTCAAGGTTGTTTGGATTTTTTCTACTAAAAAATGATGTTATCATTGTTTTATGAGAATTTACACATTTTTTAGTTGGAGTACATGTCGTGTATCATTGTCTAGGCTCATGTTTTTAGTTATATACACATCATGAATTGTTACATGTTGTTAGAAGGGTTTACATGCCATATAATGTTTAAATACCATTTTTTTTTAAAATGAGATATGTTTTCCAATGGTTATGGACCCTATAGATTACATGAAATGTAAATGTATTATACACTATGTAATTTTCATCAGGGGTGAATTTTAGAGAATTTTAGATGTGATTAATTATTGATTCAATGTGAAGCCTATTTTATTTCAACTCAGAGATCTTCCTTCTAGAGTTTTAGAACCTCATCTCCTTTTAGATTGAATCATTTGACATTTGATCATCAGGGTTGTGTGTGGGGTATCTCTAGGAAAGATAATCCTTTTACATTTTCATTTTCATTGATCAAAGAATCATTATTTTTTTTACATTATTTAGATTTTTGATATTTTATGTTAATTATGTTGTTTTCATTTATATATGGTGTTTGATAATCATATAGAGATTGTTAATTTGTTGGTTTATATGAGGTAGGTGTGAGTTCATTGAATTTTATCATGATATACACTTTCCACTATCCATTTTTTAATCAATTCTATGAGATGAGAGGATTGAGTATAGAGAATTTATTTTGGTTCATTAGTTCTTCTTGTTTGTGGATCCATTTGTGGGTTTCTGTGACCCAGAGTTTAAGGTATGTGGTTCTATCTCCATCTTATGTTCGAAGACCATCATTGACCTAGTTTTGATAAAAAAATTTATTAATGAGATTCCATGATTTATTGATTTGATTTGTGTGTGTGTGGAAATATATTTTTAATTAAATTTGGGTTTCCCTAATGTTGGTAAAATTAAATGGGGTTTCAAAACATTTTAAAATAGTTTTTAAATAATGGTTGTGACAAAATATTCTGATTAAATGGGTTAGAAAATAGAGCAAATTGGAAGCCTTGGGAACTTAGGTGAAAGGTGTAGTAATCAAATTTCTCACGGATATTATTGGGTGGGGGTCACTCATGGGGTGTTCCTCTTCTCTATAGTCCTGTCATTCTAGTGAATTGGTAGAAACTATTAGGAATTTCACTTTATTTGGTGTTCATATGCTTCATTGGTTAGATACATAAGCCTTGAGTCCTGATGCATGCACTATTGACTATATTGGGAGTACATGTGTCTTAGCTAGCCTAACCGATAGAGATCCTTATCATGATGTTACCTCTAATTTTGGTTTCCACTATTTGGTTGTTGTGTAATCGATATGATATGATAATCAATACACGATTTTCATTGATTTGATATATCTTCTTTGATATATGTATGTGAAATTATTTGACACTGTTTTACCATAGATTACTTGGATATGTTTAAAAATAAAAAAAATATATGTTTTCTAAACTTTTGATATAAATCATATAAATTGTATTTCTGAATTTTTTTTCTTGAAATACAATAATTCCACATATTTTCGTATAGAGCATATTTATAGAAAACCTAGGTGGAATCCTACTAATCATGTCAACTCACATTCGATACACCCCATCAGCAGTACATATACCATTTTATGACATTCTATGTATAAAATAGAATGGAACCATTGTGAGGTTGGGATGTTTTCTATCATCTGATATTGGGTAGATTTTTGTTATATAATGACATATTCAACACACTATCACATGGAGTATATTATATTTAACATTTTCCTTTGATGATGGAAATGGACCTTGTTGATTTTTTCTACTTTTAGAGTTGTGTACTTTCTATTATTTTTTTAGTTGTGGACTATATTTTTATCTTCCAATATTCATCTCTATTGTGTATGTACATATTCTTAGTTGTTTTTCAAGATGAGATAAATCATTCCCTCAGTTTTTGTTTGATTCCAAGGTTCTAGTCTCCTTCTCATGGGAATGGATAATGCACTTCTGGTATATAGAAATTTGGGTTGTGTACATGTTTGAGTGGGTATCTCAGTCAAGTTTGACACACTTCTAATATAGTATATTCAATTAATTTATTTCATTATTTTTTTCAAATAAAAAAATCTATTCCAAACTTATTTTTTCCTTAACTAAGTAATTTATAATAGACCGAATTTTGTGTAATCCGCTCAAGGAGATATCATAGGATAATACTATAAATTATTTTTCTAATATTATAAATTTTCGCCTTTCTCTATGATAAGACTATGTTCAAGGATGCCATATATAAATTTACATATGATTGAAAATTAAAATTCCAGGAATAGTAATTTAAAATTTAAAATAAATATAAGAAATGTTATATAAAATATTATTAAGATATAATCATTTATTAATAATAATTTCATTAATCATCTTTATCAAATACATTTATTATCCAATTAACTATGGGTTATTTTTATAAAATAATAATATAAATAAATATTAGTTAAAATCAACATCAATTTTCCAAGTAATACTTTTTATGGAATTATTTATCATATGAATAAATAATATGAAAATATAAATTATTAAATTCATGCTTCATTATTAATCCTCTTATCATAACATCTCTAAATAATTTTTATAGTTGTACGAATCTCATATATTTGTGGAAAAAAATTTATAACTAATGATATATAATAGAAACAATTATTGAAAATATAATTATGAGATAAAATGGGAAAGATCTAGAATGTATAAACATTAAAACACATTTGAAATTTTACCATTTAATTATATATTACTATGTTAATCAGAAAAAATAAAAATATTACCCACTATAAAAAAAATAATGTTCATTACAAAATATCTCAAACTATAAATGCTAATTTTATTATCCCCCACCTCAATATGAAGCATCAATATTTAATGAATTTGAAAGAAATTCAGAATAAGAAATAATAATACAAACTCTAATTAGAAACTATTATCTCATAAAAATCATCATATCAAGAATTGATAAGAAACAAACATAAATTAGGGTATTAATTATAACAATTCTTAGATGGGATAGATGAAAAAATAATGTGGATAAAAAAGATTTGCATAGACGTACCTTAGGTCGATGGTAGTCCTCCCCAAATTAAAATAAATATTCATCAATCAAAGAGTCCTTGAGAATTTAAAAATTCTCCCATAACTACATAATTATTAAGAGGATATATATGGAATATAATAAATTAAATAGGAACTAATAATATATATATATATATAATCCTAGAAATCACTATATCATATCAGGATTTGGACTCATCACATCATCATAGACAAGATCTGAAAACTAGGACATAATCTATCCCTATGGGTCATTTTATCCCAGAGTTCAGTAACCATTTCATATAAAAATTAAAATAAGTTAATATAATTTTCCATTATGTCACATAATTGTGTTTTTCACCTTAAAAAATTATTTTGTGACTCCTAAAAATTTTCTTCACTTTAATAAAACAGAAGACTAGACTCTTGGAATTACCCAAATAATGATGGAAAAGTGATACTAAAAAATAAACATCCATGTAAATGGTATATGTCATCATGTCATCACATACATACCAAATTTCATTAATATAAAAACAGAAAATGAAATATATAATTTTAATTACAAAGGAAATGATATTTCAGTTGATGTTGAAGGGTTTCCCTTTTACCAAAATCCTCCTTCGAAATAATTAACCTAATACTGATGGATGTAACTTCATAACGAGAATCCTATCCTAAAAATTCATGGTTCTTTACACACATGGGTTATTCCCCCTTATAATGAATCAAAAGAAAACAATGACACACAAAATAATGTAATTACATCAACCATCAAGGTGTTATTCTTCAAAAATCATCCAACCTCCATCCCTATACCATATGAGTATTTACAAACATCCATGGACTCCTATAATCCCGTTACATGAAAATGGAAGCATGTGAGAAAATTTTTTCATATACACCAAATGCATAACAAAATGAAACTAATCTAAGTGAATCCAAATTTGAACAACTTAGGATATAGAAATGGGATGTGAAACAAAAAAAGATAGAAACCTCTATGTGATGACCCTATAGTAAGATCATAACCATATCATCTTAGTGAGGGTCATATAAAACACATCATAAATAATAATAATATTATTAAGTGAAATAGATTACACATATAATAATGTAATAAATAGTTATATAATATTATATATTGAATATGTATAGATGTCTCACATTTGTAGGTGCATTATTTTAAGCAATTGTGTCACTGTAGAACATGAAACATGGTAATAAATTCCCCACATAACACTTTCTCCCTATGGTCTTAAATACAAACATGTTGTTCCTCAACTGTTGCATTATTGTCAATATCTATCTCAACCCATTCAAGGAAATAGTTGACACTAAGAAGATACTGATGAAACTAATAAATGTAGAGCTTTCATGGATTTAATCAATTAATACATGGAGTGTTAATTGATTATCAACATGACTGGCTTACTCTAAGACCTTAAATGGCTAAAAAATTATTAATTTTATATTAATCCCATTAAAAAAGCTTCAATTCACATGTTGACAATACATTATAAAGAATTCATGATCTTTAAAGTAGAACCCCAATGCCTTCTCATAGGATAAGTATTTCCATCACAATTATTATGGATTACTTTCATTAGATCAATAATCAAATGCATTGCCATTATAATTCCCATTATTAATTCTTGTATATGAATTTTCCACACCACTACTATTTTCCTATACAAAATATATTTATAGTTTTCACCCTATTTCTCATAGGATATGCCCATATAAATGGTTTTATAATAGTTTTTTTCAAATGAAAACTCAACCATGTGATGTTTTTTCACCTATAAACTTGTAAAAGACATAATAATTAACACAACTTGTCCTCATAGTTATGGATAGAATGGTAAATCTAATCATTCATTTATTGATGAAAATTTAATTTGATCTATAGAAATTACAGAAAACACACCAAGGACCTCCCTAAACAAGTAATGTAAAACAAGAATCATGATCAGAGGCGATCATCCTCATAAACCCATGGAACCTCACTGTCTACCCTGAATATAGTCATTTGGAGACATCTATCTATATAAGCATATTAATTATAATGAATTTAGAAGATATAATTGGATGATCTATACTCTCTGACAAATATTTATAAACACCGATCCCTAATGGGAAATTAGACAATTCCACTGTCTATCCATTTCAAATGGATAATATAATTAGCTGAAGAAACCCAATAGGAACACCATGTTTGTAGTTTAATGATTCAAAAAGAAATAAATTAGATACAATCTTCGTGACAAATCACTTCACCATGATCTACTAGAAATCACAATTATAGGGATGAATCATCATATTCACAGTAGAAAATACTCCCACATGTGGTCTATAAAACTCAGAAATTACGCATATCGTATATATCTAATTTAAATGTGTGCCTTATATAGAAAAAAACATAATATAGATTATCCTCATCCATTCAGTAGTGTAATATCCACAAAAGACTTATCATAAAAAATTTGACCTCATTATATCCAATATGAGAAACATCCAGATTTTATATAAATTATGACTACTATATATTTTTACATATATTTCATCAACCATTAACTTCTATTTTATCATTATCCATCATAGAAATCTCCCCAATCACTCACCACGAATTTACTTACTCACAAACCACAACAAAATGTGTCTTCATTCTTAGTGTTTCATTAAAAAATTACCATTACATGTTATATTGTAAATCACATTGTCATAATCATATTATAATGATACCAATTAGTACAATTTTATGATAAAATTTCATCTAGAGAATATACATACCCAACCATTGTTATATAATAATACCAAAAAGTACTCACTAAGGAGTCACCCTAACATCATATAAAACACAACTGTGGAATGATCAAGTTAATTTGTTCCATAGTTACATTAATGTGATCTTATAATAAAAGAAAATATGATATTATCTTTCTCTATTTTTTTAAAACACAACCAAAGACAGTTAACACTATTTTGTATAAGAAACATTATAAACCCCATTCATGTAGGAGTTAGAAGTAAATATTCATGAACATGAAATTATTTTCAAAATAAATTAATCTAAGTAATGTTTATAGAAAATTAAATCATAAAAAAATATTTTAACTATTGTTATAGGAGTCATAATACATGTAATATTATGTAAATGGATCCTATAATGATATGTGGGACCGATTAATCGCTGAACCATTATAATTTTATTAGTGTTTTCAATGAAACAAAATCCATGATTGATAAATGATCCATATTCACTGTAGGATAAAATGTGACATTCTGCATGACATAAAACTCAATGGAATTGAGAAAAACATTTACTACACAAAATATTGTTGATGATGATGAAAAAAGCAGATCACAAAATATATAAATTCTGTTCAATAAACTTATAAATTATGAGGATGTTGTAAATAAATAAAATGGAAAAAAATAGAGATACACAATGAAAAAATAAATCATAAGTATGATTATTATAATTGGTTCATTTTTGAAATTGATAGGAATTCATTGTAAAATTTAGCTTATAGAATAATAGTTCATGGATATTTTTTTATATCACCATCCATGAACTATATATAATGATACAATTCTTATAAATAAATCATTGCGAACTACAAACCACTATTAAAATAATGGAATAGATTATAATTATAAGAAATGGGATAGTCGTTTATCACTATCACCTTGTCCAAGTTATGATAATAAATAAATAGAAATATACTACAATATATATATTCATCACAAACAAGCCTTGAGAACCGCAACTAGGAATATTGTGATGAATAGAACCATTGAGAAACAATAATGAATATTAATATTAATCACCATCAACTATTAGGGAACTATATTGTATAGAGAAATAGATATTATAGTGACATTGAAATGTAACCATATACAATACATGATCTCATATCTAGGTGGTAGCATCCAAAATACAATAGAAAAAAATTGGGAACTCCTTGAAAATAATGGGAAAACCATTAGATGAATCTCAAATGAACTAAACATTATCTTGGATATCATGAAGGATAATGAAATAACACACCAATTTCATATATAAATGTAAAACCCCTTGATTTCAGAATATAATTTAATAAAAAATAAATTTAATTTTTATAACTTCTAATTGATATAGAAATGAAAATTGGTGAATAATAATTTTTATAATAAAAATTTCATTTAGTTTAATGGTGATTAGAAAAAATACTAAAATAGAAACATATGTGATTTTTTAAATTAATAACATTTTATTTTACTTTAAAAAATAACATTATTTTTATTAAAAATTGTTTTTAGAAATAAATATTTTTAATAATTTTATTACTTTGAGGAAATTTTATAAATTAAATATATTTATTAAATTGAAATATTTATTATCAAAATAAATAAATAACATCAAAATATTTTTTTAATAAAATATAAGGTATGTTAAATTAATTATTAATGTCCAAATAAAAATATTTTATTAAAATTGTTAATATTATTGTATATCATATTTGACTTGTTAAATTTAATATTTGAAATATTAAAATATGAGTCTGATAAAATGATATTCTATTTTGAATCTTGCATGAAAATATTATCTTGTTGTAATTTTTGAGATTTTTATTTTAAATGGTTAATTTTATATCTATACTAAAAAAACATTTTTATAAATACAATAAATTTTCTTATATCATTACGAAATAAGTTTTAATCAAATATAAATGAATCTATTTCATTAATTTTTGATTTTATTAAGGACTAAAATTAAGAATTTACATCAGTTATCTTGAATTTTAAAACTCATGACTAACTTTTTGGAACCTATGATATATTTATCCAAATAAAAAAAATTATTCCACTTTATTTATGTAATTAATCATAGTAATCCTTAAAATTGTACATTTTTTATGTCATAAAACACTTCAATTTTTACCCATAATCTATGAAATATTTGAGGGATAATTTCTAAGCAATAATGTTTTATAAAAGATTTTTAATGTTTAAATTGTTTTTCACAAACAAATTATCATCTATTTTCACAAATTATTTTACAACTAATTTTTATTAATAATAGATATAGAATATATTAATACAAAATCTATATTTGTAAAAAAATATCCATATTTTTATAAAAGGTAATTTTTTATTTTATTCATAATATTTTAGTTAGAATTGTAATTTTTTATCACGGTAAAAGATAAATTTTATTGAATGGTTATATCAAAATGAAAAAGAATTAAAATATAAATAAATATAATCTATTCTATTTTTTGATGAGTGGATATTAACCAACCTCACATCAAGTATATTATTGTGATAATTTGTTTCTATATTCCCTTTTTAAATAGCTTATATTATTTTAATGGTAAGTGTATTTATGACCATGTCACTCATCTAAAATATAAAATTTCACCACCTATCCTCACATCTTCAAACACATTGAGCACAATATCATAACCAAGAAATAAAAAAATAAATTCCCATATCTAATCCATATGTGTTAAGGGTTAAGGATTCAAAAATACTATACCATTAAGCCACATAGATGATATAAATGTCAAAATCCAATGGAGTGGTAATAGTCTTAAGAAAATTATATTATGAATACTTATTACACCTCCTAATAAAAATCATTTATACGCACTTGAAATATTTGTGATTCTAAATTATGTAGATATGATATTTGAAACTCATTTTTAATAATTTCATTGTGTTTTAATAATTCATGTATACTGATCCATCGTGTGACAATGGTAGTGGGATTTTAATATATTGGTTGAAATGTTACAATTTATTATAGTCATCAGAATATTATTTTGTTGTTATAATATTTTTTTATTTTTTCTTATACTTAATAGAAATGGTGTGAGAGTTCATGAATCATGGATAGAAACATAGTACCACATTCCATTTACTATATTTCATAATATGAATGTAGGTTTTAATTAGTTAAATGAAAATAAAAATGTATTATGTGTTTTTCCAAAAATATTTTGGTGAAATCTAATTAATTTTAACTAGGTGGTGTTGTTATTATAATACATAGGAATTCATAAAACATGTATATTCAAAAGTCCCATGCTGTTTCCATTGGAATGGTATGTATAGGCTGGTTTTTTGTTTTGGGTGGACCACTATGGCTTATTTCCTAAGAGATTTTTTTGGATTCCAACTATTTAATCTGTATATAAGGGTTTCATTTTTATTTTTATGAAATGAAACCTTATATATAAACCTTGGAGACCCCTATAAACTCCGGATAAAGAAATATCGAAATACGGATTGATACAATTGAAACCAAAGATGTTAATGAGGTATAATTTGAACATGATCCACATACATCCCCGGTAGTTTATACATTAGTTCCCATTCAGCTGGGGGTTTTTTGGAATTCTGTTAGTGGAATGAAAAGGAGCCCATCATTGAGGGCCTATGACAATAGTTTTTTTCAGGTATATATTCTTACAACACCGTATATACTTTTATGGCGTTGGAAGTACTCACAATACCATGGATAGGATTGATATCCATGAGGGTATATTCATGATTATAGAGACGCTCTATGTGAAAATGTTGAAAAAAGATTATTTCATTATATGAAGATATCCTATAATAAAGTGTATTATAAAGATTATCGTTTGGGGGTATGAGGTTCTATCATAGGAAGCATTCTAGGACTATTTTATCAATGAGTTTTACCCTGATACATTAATGATGGATAAATATTTTGAGTTTATGGACCACTCATAGTGGGGTTGTATTTGTAATACTATGTAACAAATTTTTTGGAGATGTTAAATCTCAATTATTTATTACCAATGAATAAGGATATGAGGTTAGGGAGGCCTCAATTCAGCAATAATAATAAGGTGTGTCATTATGTTAGGGAATTTTAAATATACCCATAATTTGGTGTGGTCCAAGTCTCACACTCATAAAAATATCACATAAAATGAGGATTTGAAGGGCCCCCTCCATTATTCGGTGGTCCGGGAGGTGGAATTTGTTATGTCCTAGAATTAACAAATGATATTGGTTTCATGAATAAACATGTTTGATATTATATTTTATAGATTAATATAAATAAAAAACAAAAAATCAACAAAAATATATTTTATAAATAGATATAATTACATATTAGTCAATAAATAAAATAATTATATATCAAAATGTAAAAATTCGATGAAAATAGAAAATACATATTGTGAAATGGTTTAATGAAAATCTTCATGATGTATTAGGGTCATATCTCCCACAAAAAACACTATATAAAATTTTAAAAAATATAACTTAAAGAATTATTATTTTTAACAATGAGAATATACAAAATTTTGAGTTAATATATGGAATGATGTATAAAATAATTATTTGGTACTTTTGATTAATAATTTCAATGTTTGAAAAAAACATTTATTTTCATAATAGGGCCTGACTATTAGTAACATTAACTTGAATGTTTTAAATAGTATCATAACTGTTGGAATACTAAATAAAAATCAAAATATTGAAATTCAATATAAATAATATTTAACCTACATAATTAAAGAATCATTAAAAATCATTTTTCTATAAAAAAGATGTAAAAATTTAAAACTCAAAGAAATTATAAACACATTTTATTAATAAATTGTTTTAAATGTATTTCATAAAAATGGAATTATAATGTTATTAATTAAAATTACATCTATTAAGAAAACATTTTGTTAAATTGAAGTTATTTTTTAGAATCATCATGTGCATATTTCCCATTGCTGAATTTGTTCTATTTTTATGAGTAACGTCATTTATTAATTGAACTCTAAAAATAAATTTTATCAAATTAAAAATGTTTTATGAAATAATAATTATAAAGTTATTACCCAATAATATATTTATATTTAAATATCATTCCAAAAACATTTTATTAATTTTAGAAGTAATAAAAAATATTATTCAAAAAAAATTTATTTTTCTACGTATCAAAGTCTAATGTATACCATTGAAATTACATTTTTCATATTTCTGCATCACAATTTATTAAACTAAAAAATCCATGTTATAAAGGGAGTAAATAATTTAAAATCATATTATTTTTTTAAAAATACATTTAAAATGTAAAAAAAATCCATTAATAGGTTTACCTTGGATGTAATAAAGTTTACATTATACTAACAAAAAAATTAACCTCTCTACAACTATAACCTCCCCATGAAATCCTACTCCCCACTCACATAACAAAAAAATATTACCAAATATCATATCTTAATCCATTTAGGAACCTTATTTATGATATAGAGTCACTCAACTCTATGAAATAAAATGATTAAGTGTTTTAGAAAGGAAGAAACACCAAAAAAGAGGGTTACAATTCACCATCATTTTTTCCCATTTTCCTTCTTTCCTATAACATTTATCATTTCTCCTTAATCCATAATATTTAAATAATAGTTTAGTAATATATTAAAATTATATTAATGATTTTAATTAAAATTATTAATATATTTCTAACTTATTTATATTTCTGACATATCATTACTTCTCTTTTGAAAATGTTCTTTCAACTTTCGATTAATGACTAATAAATATGTTTTCGGCTCTACAATTATCACATTAATTATGGTTGGCTATAATAAATTATCTTTAAATTATAAATTTATACAAATATATATTTATATTATTATAGGGTTAATCATAATATTATATTTATAAATAAATAATGATAATTAAAATGAAGCATAATGGGTTATTTTAAAACAAGTATGATTCCAAAATGCATTACCTTGAATTAAGGGAATTAATGAGTTGAATAAAATAATTATATTGGGAATATAGTAAAAAAATTAACATAAATAAAATTAGGATACATGTTTCAAAAACCCTATATTTAATATATTATAAATGGAAAAGTGAAGAAGTAACCCAATATACTTGTTAAGGTGATTCAAGAACCTAACTCCCTCTACATTTGGTTATGACATCTTTCACATTATATTTAGTGTGGATAGTCAATATTTATTCCTAAATTTAGTTTCAATATACCTTCCATTCACATTATGAGGATATATATTGTCTATCATTTCAAAATGATGGTTAAGAAATATATATTTATTTATCAAAAATACATTATTTTACAAAACACTTTATTGACTCTTGTTGAGTTTTTTATACTACACTACAGAATGATGATGTTTTATGAAAACATATAATTTCTCTTATTCATTTTGGAACCCAAATAGTTATCCATGAATGTTTTTTTGGAACTAAATTTATATAATAAATTCATTTCCAAGGGTTCATTTAATGATTATGATTGTTATATGTTCTCTCTCAATGTGGCATTATTTATTATAAACATTTTATGATGTGATGGGTGGGACTGAAATATATATCCTTCTAATGAATAGATAAATCTTATGTATCACATAATTATATATATACTATGTCTGAACATGATGTTCGAACTGTTTATTATTATTATGTAATGATTTACTCACATATGTTATGTGTGAACATGACTCTAGATTTGTTCACAAAAATTTATTCTCTATGAACCCTATGTTATTATGTATCATAATAAAAAATATAATAGCTTCCAAGACATTTCAAAATTTTCTCCATGAATATGAAAATGATTTTATTCTTATGATATGATTATGATGATTATTCTAATCCATGAATAATTTATCTATATACCTTATGACACCCGTATTGTTCCCTACATTACTAGGATTTTAACCCATCCATTTAATTGATTTATTTACTCATGTGATTACATGTATTATTGAGATAATGAATTTTTGTAGGATAATGATGATGATGAAATTAAAAAAAATTATTTTTTATTATGTTTAAGTACTGTGTGAACCAAATTTATTAATTATATGAACACTTTTCATCTTTAAATGTATCTATGTTTTTTTATTTAAAATTAAAATTTTATAATTTTAATGTATGAAAATTTTTAGTCACAATAGTTAGAATCAAATTATAGATTTTAAATTTTTAGAATTAGGATATGAAAAATTTTGTGAAGACCCTTGGGATATATATAATTCTTAAGGGAAAACACTATTTTTTTAATGTATAATATTATGTTGTTTCATGGAAATAAAATACCAAACAATATACTACAAGATGATGTGGATCTAGAATTTATGTAACTATGAATAATAACAATGAAAAGGGTGGATTTTGTATTAATGTGGTGCCACCTGATGCAATAAAATATAGTCTTACATCATAAATAGATTGACACCCTCATGGGATATTCTTTGGTTAATCACAATCAATATTCAAACAATTATGAATGATATATAAATATAATTCATTAATCATTTTAAAGTATTCAAACTATAAAAATCTATTTTCCATGATGAATTGTATAAGAAAATGGGTACATATTGAAATATCATAATACAAGGCCTTATAATTAATGTAAAAATTATTTTTTATAAAAAAAAATATTGACTTATGTTTTTTATATAACATTTTATTGAAAATAGTGGGATCAAATATAATCTAAACCAACCTAAAATTGGTGGAAAATTTTAAATATTGTGTGATTGAAAATCCCAATGTAGGGATATGTGGATCTTAGAACTACAGGGATATACTTACCCTGATCTCTCAAGATATAAATAAAAAAATATACTATATCGACCACATTATTTTCTAAATAAAGAGAAACAAGTTATCATGTAATTTATGATTAAATTACCACTAACATTTAGTTGATCTTTCAATCCACCTATCTTAGTATACTTGGGAAACCCTATACAGAAGATATTTTTTATACAACTCATTTATTATAAGGAAAATTCTTCTATGGTTTTAAATCATTTTGATGGAGAATATCATCAATGGTTGGTATTTACAAAGAATAAAAATCTTGAAGATGAAATGGAATAGTGTGGGAATACATTGAAATGTTTATTCAAAACATGTTCTTAGCTCAAAATTTTTCAAAAAATATTTGAAGATAATTTTTTGATATTAATTATAAGGATAGCGATTGATTCATGAATTATGAGGAAAATTTAACTTGTTATATATGATACACCTCATGTTTCATTATCAATGGTTATATAAAAATAGATAGATTCTATAGTGTCATATAGCCATACACCCTAAGGGCTCAAGCTATCTGATACATCGATGGTTACCATTATGTAATTCAATGTACTCTCAAAGTATAGATGGAGATTTTAGAATGATCAAGTGAATATGGTGAAAATAACACATAAATGATGGTTCATTATGGGGGATCAAATGAAGAAAGTGGAAAGAATATAAAACAAAAAACAAGTCAAAGATTTTGAAAAAATTACACATGAATTTCCTTGACTGAATAGGGATATTCTATATCATTAGAATTAGGGAAAAATTTCACACAAATATTGTAGATACATGAAGAATATCACTAATGTGATAGTGGAAAGGAACACACATCCTAATATTCCACTAATTATTCAATTGTATAACTATGAAAAGACTTTGTACCATGTAATCCATATCTCTAAACAATTTTTCCATGAGTGTATCCAATTTCAACAACTAACAAAGAAGAATGAGTATGGAAAATATTATTCCATCACCATGGCTGAAGTGGAAATTGAAAACAATGCGATATATTGTATAATTAATTTTTTCTAAATAGTGGAAATATTTTTATTAGATTATGCTTCTTAAAATTCAATTATTACTTGATGATTTTACAGAAATATTGCATTCCATTTCTAATACCTTGAAGTAGTGTTATTTGAAAAAACAATTAGTGGAGAAATAAAAAAGTCTCATATATTGGACCATTATCCTATTTTCATACGTGGGATAATTCATACTGGAAATATTATAAGTATTCCTTTTTTGGAATCTACAATCTATACTAAATTTTGGTTCCCTTACTACTACGTTTCACCCTTATAAGCAACCACATCTCTCTAATTTACATTTCCTTTCTCCAAACCTGATCTCCCTCACGTTATTCCATGGCTTCTCCAAGGGTTCCCACTTTGATTTATCCTATCCTTATAATTCTTTTTCTACAAGCCAAATATGGTATACTCCTATTAGTTAAATCCCCCTTTATATTGGGTCATCTTATATAATTCCCTCATATCATCATATGGTTCATGTATCATAAGGTCGGTGCCTTTCTATCTTTGTCTATTCTGAAGAATTTATTTATGAATCCATTCATTTAAAACCATTAGGATTCCATCCCATCCAACCCCATCAAGATCATGATTTATATTCCCTATACCTATGTTAACACCTCAATTTTTACATATCTAACGTCCACACATTGCACCCTATAAAGTAATTTCTTCACATTAAACCAACTTGAAAATATATAGTGTCCGTATCAATCTAGTCAATGTTATTTACACTTACGTGCTACTCTCCCCATTACAATTTATAGATGCACTTTAGTTCCTATGACACAACTTTTATGAATAACCATTATATATATATTTTAAAAAATATTACACTGGTACATCATCATGTAGAAATATATTCTTCCACACTTTTATATTAATTTAATTTTATGGATTTTCTAAAAATGTCCCCAATGTTTGTTACTTCCTATTTTTTATGAATTTTCTATAAATTTAATCTACATATCCACTTTTATAAATAAATAAAAAAACTAAACTATTTTCATTCAGTTTTAATATTTTCATTCTCTACAATCATTGAAACCTTTCTATCTGACCACAACATACATAATGCCACTGGTATGTCTAATTTATTCCATTTAAAACCTAACATCCCTATTACTCTCAAGAGTATTTTGTGTAATGGTCCATGAAATTTTAAACAATGTTTTAGTTACATGATCTATTAATATTTTGTTGGTATATTCAAAAAATATTTCATTCACTATATACACAAATATTTTTAGTAAGATTTACTGGGAAACCATGAAAATTGAATACAAATAAAATCATTCAGAACATACAGTCCCTGTTAATATCTATAGATTCAATGATTCAGATGATATTACTAAGTGAATAACACCAAAAGATTGCGAGTTATGTATTATATTTACATTATACTATTATACTATTTATCATTCTTTTAGTACATATTTTTACTATATTACCATTATAATAATTTTAATATCTATAAGAAATTATTATGTGGGATATACTTTGTTTCATTACACTGTAATAAGTGAACCACTACCAAAAAATGGCATCATGAAACAAGGAACACGTATGCCATTATCACCATTATGTATTAATGGTTCATTAAATTTAAACATATCAGTACAATCAATTATATTTCATACTTTACTTCAAACTACCACTAATTAATAAAATTTAGGTTCTATTTACTTCATATTTCATCATGAATGTGCTACTTTTTCAAGAATATATTTTTGTCCAAGAAAGAGAAAACAATGACCAAAAACCATAGTACAACATGTTATTCCATTTTTTATGGATTATTTCAATTTACTCATATAAATTACCTATTGGTTATATAACCCTTTTATTTTACAACAAACTCTTTGTTCAATACTTTTAATAGATTTGAAGAATGCATATAATATTCTTTCTAACTCATCCATTGTATCTTTTTTCATAGTATGTACAACTCATATATTTTCCTATTTTTATCCCTATTATTTATGTGTTACTTCTTATGCATTACCCTTCCAATAGATACTTTTTTCTTCTATAGTTACTGGAAACCACAATTCATTTTAATGTCGAGATGTGTTATAAAATTTTACTCACATATAATAATTTACATAGAACATTATCTTTTAATCATAATTCTTATTTGGTAAGAGTATTCCACCAATATAAAAATATTTAAAATTCTATGTTTTCATTCACATCAATTTTTTAAAAGGCTGATGGGTAAGGCAAAAATGGCCATGATTCAATGATATTCCTATTAAATATATGACACTATCATCGCATAGGTAGTTTGTGTCCTCCAAAGGTAGAACAACTGTGGTTTCACAAATATCCATGTACGAAACTGAAAATGTGTTACACAACAGGGTTAGATTCATCAGGTAACAGTAAAATTAAGATGTTAAAAAATCAAGGTAAAACTACATTGAGTTCATATTAACATGAATTTATCATGTAGGAATGACGAAATAAATCGAAACTCATCTATTAATTAAAATATTGTTGAGAACATACAACATATTATTCAAGAGAACAATTCTTTATCATGTCATTTTAGAAGTATGAGGGATGTTCATTATCATCCATAAATTAAAATTTTAGAGATACATCTTCTTGAAATAATTGGAATCGATGCAACGAAATAAAACATAGGCACTAGTTATGAAATCAAATTATTTTTGTTGGTGACATTGAAGATCTCAATCAGAAAATAGATATAATCATTAAAAGAAAAATTGTTGATTTATAATGCATCGATGAGCTTCACCAACTCTATATTCCATTAAAATATACATACTTTTTCACATGTGGACATGATGGATATTCTTTCAAAAATATTTTAGATTTATAAATCATTAACTAAATGTACTAAACTATAAAAGGTAACAATGATACTGTAGTTCTCTTACCAATTTCACTTTATTTCCTATAATGAATCGGCATTAATGTGTTATAGATGGTTGTTTCAACAATTTAATTTTTTCACATATAATAGTTGAGTCTCAAATACCTATTTTTATTTACATCAATGAAAAGTAATAGATGGTTGAATGGTACAATGTGTTCCAAGATGCATTCCTTCAAGGTTATTGAGATTGGTTTTCATGTGTGAAGACTATAATTATACCTTATACATTTAATAGTGGTCCATGTTACATGATTCATAATTACCAAGATTCTATGTCAATTTTTAATTGGGCAGTTTATCCATATTTATTTTTATCATTTACATGAAATCCATCAAGGCTTGAAATTTATAGATTTGATACACATAACAATATAGATCTACTAGAATTCATTCAGATACAATCATGGGTTTTCAATATTATGGTTGAACATATAATGAATTATTTATGAGAAGTCTGTTTCTTTGGAAATTCATGAGTAGGTAAATATGTTCATAACTTCTATTCTTCATGTTTATCATATTCTCTATTATAGCATCATGTTATGTTTTATTTCATTAATCCCAATATTATCCATATACTTTTCCATACTATGGAGTTTAAAAAATTTGGGTTACCTCATGTCTCGATTCTATTATTTCATTATTATGAAAACAATTTGAATGCTCTGGTAGACATTAAATGATTTTTTTATGATGAAATTTTGAATAAAGATACATTCCCAAAACTACATTAATCTGTTAATTTTTTTGAATCATTCCCCTTGTGGTGATGGTAATCATTTCTCTCCATATATGAGAAATAGAATATGTAAAAAAATTATCCAAAGAGATTTATTACATGTACAAAAATTGATGATGATGGCTATGTAATTTACGAAAGACTGAATAATTGTAACACGACCATAAAAAATGATGTTGATCCAGATAATTGATTTGTTCTACCATATAACCATACTTTTCTATAAAGGTATTAAGCTCATCTCAAATCCTCAAATATAATTTTTAATTATTGCACTTTAAATAAAATGTGGCAAACCATGGTTCACAATACGAGGGTACTGCTACGCGCTGAAAGAGATTAGAAATTTATTAAACATAATACTATGATTATAAGAATTAGACGGTCTATGTAATTCCAAGTGAAAAGTACTAACCTGGGTGTCCGGATCCACGCTGATGAACTCTTCAATGTGAGAAGCCATTCTGTCCATTGTCTTTAAGAATTACTCAGAGACTATTTTACCTTGGTCGAAGCCACAGTCTAGGATTCTGACTTGTTTGTCTAACCATGCCTACTGCTCCTCTTTGGAATCAACCTGAAACCTTATTTCATTTATTCTTTCAATAATCACTATTGAATTACTTACCAATACCTCTTTTTCAAGAATTTATTCCTCAGAATAGAGGACGAGCTTCCAGCACTCCCATTCCTCTTCTTAAACTGTTCATGTTCTGCATATTTGTTCTCCACCTTCCCCATTCTGAAAGGTCATTCCTTCCTTGTCTCCACCCTTCTTAGCCGACCTAGTTTCCATTGGTTTAGGTAGGTGTGAATAATCCTTATGCCCCATTGGGTTTTCCCCTAACCATAATTAATTTTTACAAGTCTCTATTTCCTTTTCCCCTTTATTTCTTATATGGATATGAAGACCTTTACCTTTAATTCTTTCCAAATTGTCCACAGATAATTGGTTGTAGCTCTTATTACCTAAATCATATTCTTCTTAATCAAGTGTTTTTCCTTGATCATCCAAACCATTAATGTAGTTTCCCTAATCAACCACTAGGACTTCTTTTGAGGAACTCAACCAGACTGGCGCCTTCGCCTTTCCTGTTTCAAAGCCCTTTTTCTTTCCCATACTAATAGTCTTCATGTGGGAATAGGGTTCTGTGGTGAGATTTTTAGGGTCTAATGGTGTAACATCCCATGTAAATAAACAATACAAAATATTCGTATTTATTAATATTTTTGAATTATATATTAATTTTACATTAAAGGGAATTTTATTTTTTATAGAATACTCAACACACAACAACAAGATTCCTTGAAATATTACGTTTCACACAACATTGAGTAATACTGAAAAACAATAATATAATATTATTAATTTAAATGGTAGTTAACAAAAAACTCTTGTATTGGCGGGAATGAATAAAAATAACTACAATATGATTTCAAATGTTTTTTAAATGTTTATATTATTATCCAATAATTTTTAAAGGCTTAATATAAGAATAAATATAATTTTAAGCATGAATACTCTAATATTCTTTAAAAGGTCGATTTACTGCAATTTGATAGCAAACCCTTTTTAAATAATTTTTTTTCACTTTTATATGATCTATTTGAAAAAAATAAAATTCTTCATTATAATTGGCACGTCAAAATTTACTTCGGATGAATGTTTAGTATTTTTATGATAAAGATAATTTTTTAAGGAATAGTGAAAAAATTGTATTTTAATTCAAAAACTTATTTTAATCTAATTTATTTATATGGTAAGATTATATTTTTAAATTGTTTTGATGTGTAATTGGATTATATTTTTACCATTTAATCTAATTAAATTCATTGTAAGTAATTTCACTTTGAAATTGGACATAAAAATGTGTCAATATTTTGACAGTTATTATATCATAAAAACATGCTTTTGGGTTTGGAGAACAAAAATTAATTTTAAATTAATTAATGTTATTTATATGTTTTGAATTTTTTAAAATTTAAATCATTTTTTAATTCATGATATCAAAATTATATTTGGGTGAATTGTCAGCATTTTTCAAAAAACATTCAATTTTTGATGAATAGTGAAACACTGTGTAGTAGTTAAAAAACCGACGCTTTCATTTAACCAAAATATTACCGTTTCTATGAATTGAATTTCCGAAATATGACATACATGGTTTTGATCACTAAGTAAAATGTGGTTCAACAAGGTGAAAATAATTTTTGGTGAATTGTACTTTTGATTCTTATTTACCGCAGTTAAAGGTAATTAGGGTAATTCAAGGTAAAATAATATTATAATAATATAAAATTACCTTACCACTTGTGAAAACAATATTTAATGATTCATTATAGAGTAATACAATCCTTGGGTGAGTCTTTTTTCCTTTTAAAACATCTTGGGTAAGATAATGACATTAATAACTCTTTATTTAAAATAAAAATTAAAATATCCTAAACATGTTTTGTTTTGTTAAAAAGAATTTAATGTGGGGTAATATAATTGATATATTTCACTATAAATAGTAATTATAAGGCTGAAAATATTTCCCATATCATGTTAATTTATTTATAAATTCTATACATAAAATTAATTAATTTATTTATGACACATTGATGATGTAATGATTACCTCATTAACGAATGTTTTAAAAAAATGAGATTATAAGTATTAAAGTAAATTTAATTTGAAACTATTTATCCCATCAAATAATTTTATAGATGTTAATGAAATATTATCTTTAAATTAATTAAGGTTTTTTAAAAGAACCAATTTGGTATGGATTTTTTAAAAATTCATGATATGAATAGAATAAATATTGACAGAAATGAGTTTTTAAATCAATTAATATTTTATTAAATTATAAAATAGCCCAAAAAATCTAATATTTGGCCAATGAAAAAATATGATGTTAAAAAATTCCATTAATAATCCATTTGGGGTCTCTTGTATTTTTATAATAACTATATTAACCATATGTTATAAATATAGAAGAGGACATGGTAAAAGTTAAATTAGTTAACTAAGGGTTAAAGCTAAATGATGATGTTACAAATGAAACAAAAACATGTCTAAAACATATTGGTTGAGAGGATATTGAATAATATTCATCTTATATTCGAATTAAATGTTTTTGGGACCTTTATAAACCTAAATTTAGTTTATAATAAAATAATATTTCAAACTTTTCTAAAGAGCCCCTCCTCCCCCTTATAAAAGGCCATCACATCTAACCAATTAAATACTCCTTTCAAGCCACTTGGCTCATCCAAACTCGACCCATACAAGCTCCCAACATCTCTCTCTTCCTCCTAGAATCCTTACCTTAGGCAGAAGGAACATCAAGAATTCCTTTGGGTTCAAACCAAATGGAGTTACCCGATTTAAAGGTAACGTCTTCCCTCATGTTCTCTTCTTTTATTTTACTTTTCACTTTCTATGATCTTCATATTATTATTTTTTTAAAAAACATTATCCTAATTATACTTGTTTTTTGTTATTATAATTATTCTAACTACCCTTACACACACCTTTGTGTAATGGGTAAAGAACATATTGTTTCTGTGGACGACGATCTACTACCTCACGAAACAATGATTGTTCAATTATCTCCTACTTCCTCTCATGATGTCTATTATGAGGGAAATATATTTATATATGATATATAATATATTTATATTGTCCTTAAGATTCTATATTTTTCATTTATATCATACCTTTATAGTTTCCATAATGTGTAAATACGATAATTTCATTTGAGGAAGTGTGGAATACCGCCCCCTCTAAGTGATATGATTCATTAATGCCATACGTGGAACACCTAAAAGATTAAATTAATAAAATTATATATGATATTATATAGTAATTATAATATACCTATTTATCTTAATGATTTCTGTCCATTAAATAAAAAATAGAAATGAAAGTAGCATTTAGGCTTATGCAATGCTTACCATCTCCATGAACAATGCATTTCATTTATTATCTCCAAATATTATGTACTATTATAACTAAATATATATACTAGATATATATAATATATAAATCATAAATATCATTCTATAGATAATGGATGATTTACCACATGGACAATTTTTAATAATAAGATGTTCATTTTTTGCTCAAGTGCCAAATCTCTACAAAAGGAACTATATTTACATAAATGATTATGTAATGTTTATAACGTGGTAATAAGTGATAAAATTAATAATAAACATAAAAAAAGGTTCTTAAGTGAGTATAAATTAATATTAGTTTATTATTAATGAGATTAAAGAACAAACAAGTCATGTCGGACATGAAGTAAGGAGTTTTCATCTCACTTTTATTCCTAATAGATTCATGGTATATTTTCACCTATTTACTTTTGTGTGGTGTATGTGCTTCCCATTATTGTATTATATTTGTAATAAAATTTAATTTCTGTGTATTTAAATCTTCATTTTATGATCCTTCTTTCATGTGGTGTTTGTTTCATAAGATACTAGATCGGTAAGGGAACCTTTCACCCACCTCTTTTAGTAAAAGACATATTTTATGTCATGTATTTTAATTTCCATTTTATAATATTGGGATATGTTATTCTATATCCTTAATTCTGTAAAATTTATTTCTATGTGATGAGAGACCCTTATCTGTCTCTTTAACTCATTTTTTTAATTTTAAAGTGAGGCAGTTAGGCCGTCAAATTTCTATAAGAGAACTTCTTAACCCAATTTCAATTCTTTGGGCTAAACCTATAATTCTTGATTATGTAGTGCTATGAAAATTAGTGAATGACCTATGATTTATTTACACGTAATATAAACCTATATTTGGTGTATTTTTATTTTTCACACATAACTTTTACCTTGATTTTTACATAATCTAAGGATATGATCTTTGCAAGGGACTTTCTCCCAATTTACATTCAATTGAGACTTTTTTGTTGTTGTACACTAATTCACTTTTATATGGTTTATATACTTCCATTTGAAATATTATATCATTAATATCTTTATTCTCATGATATAATATGTTTTGATTATTATTCTTTATCAATTAATTGTATTCAAGCATCTCTCATTTGGTTAGTAACTCTTTAACTAAAATATCAATTTTAATTTTTTAGTGGTTTATTCTTCTAAATCTTTCTCATTAATGTCCTTGTTTTAAAAATGATTTTAAGGATTTATTTATATGGAAATTAATTTTTTTAAATTATGATTTCTTTCAAGATATTCAAATTGGTATGGGACACTTTGATTTAAAAATATCTTTATTAAATGTTTTAAATGGTTTTAAAAATGGTATGCTAAAGCATTGATTATGTCAATATCTTGATATGTTATATTGTGATTGCAATGTGGAAATTTTATCTTTCCTTTATAATTGTTTTATGTGTTATGAATATTTTATGGTTATTGGGAATTGTTTACATATATGGGCAGTTCCGTGATAAACCTAGGGTGGGTGAGCCCGAGATAGGCCCCCAATGCATTCGGTGATATAAAGGAGGTAAATGTTAATGTTTATCATAAGAGATTTAGGGAATATACTGGGATTGATATTCCAAATTTAACTCCCAACATAGATGTGAAAGCAATACTGTACATTTGATATGGATTCTACAGGTTTCCTTTATGATTTATGATTTCTATGTGTTATTCATAAATCTTATTATTTCATGAGGTATTTCAAAGAGATTTTATATTAAGATTGAAAACAATGATTTCTTTGATTTTTATGTATTAATGGACTAATGTTTTCATTCATTATTTAATATCCCTTAATAGTATTTTTATGCTCATCCCATGTTTTTTAAATTTTGACCACAGGACATTAAGATGAATAGGGTAAAGGATGGGATCAAAGAAAAGACATGGAATCTAAAACATGGAATTTGTCAAGTCTCTTTTTTCAAGTGTTTTTGTTTTATGTAAAAAATGGATACTGAGTAGAAGTTTCTACATGTAATATTCAAGTTGTTATGTATAAGTTGTAACCTATTTCTCTAAATATCTAAACCTGAAAAGATACTCAATGTGAATTATTCACTTTATTCAATATTATTTAATGTTTAAGGCTAGGTCGTTATAGTTGGTATCAATGGTCGGTTTAGATAACATTAGTGGTTAGGGTGTTCTTTAAGAATAAGTGACATAACCATAATGGAAAGGATATTAGAAAGAGTCATAATTATTTTAGATAAAGGGAATTAGTTTAAGATAACATGAATAAGTATATCTTAGTGTTTACCCTCCTCATAATATATAGTATGATGATTTTTCTGATATACTCACACTGACTATTTTGGTTTTAGTAAATGGTTGTTTATAGGAGGCACCAAAGTAACAATGGATGTTATGGAAACTGTGGTGGTTTTCTGAATGAGAAACTGAATGAAATGGGAGCTGAAATGAGAACTCTTGTTGTTATTATTAACCAACCATCTCAAGTTCTGATTGAACACATGAACCTTGATGATTTTTATAAGGAATCATATATGTGAGAAAAGAATCCCAATGGGAGTTCATGTAATTAAAATAAAGGTAAGTATTTTCTGAAACCTATGTGTCAAGGATGTGTAAAGAAACACCTAGGAAAATGTTTCAAAGGGATGGTAAGGTGTTTCAGATGTGGTAATGAAGGTTATAAAGAAATAATATGTCCATGAATAAGGAAGCGTCCTATTGACTGTAGGAATGGGAAAGAAGTTCATTTTGAAGGATCAATTGAATGTTTTAAATGTGGTGTGCATGGTAATTATACGAATATATTTCCTATGAAGATGGTTCGGGAATGGGATCAGTATGATCGAAAAAATATATGTTTACCAATACCTAATTCCACTCCAATTGAGGAAGAGGAAACTGAAAATTGACCAATGAAATTTATGGATTATTTTTTAGCTGTTGTTTTGACATGATTGAATATTAGGATATGATTCATGATTTTGTTTGTAGGAAAAAAGTATTACAAAATAAGTTGGAAAAGAATTTTTAATGTCTCATGAAGCATGTTTAATGTGTAATAAGACCTCATATAATAGATTCAAGAGTTATGGTAGATTTTAGGATGATGAAATACTTAAAAGTATTAATTCTATTTTGATGATGAGATTACTTTGGAAGAATATTTAAACTATATGTAAACCTATTGTTTGATATGTGAAAATGTTTTTCAAAGAATAATTATATTTTCTTTTGTAGATATATTGATATAGAACCATTTGGGTTTATATGATCCATGAATTCGAGGTTATTATAGGTTATTACTTTTTTGGATGAAATTGTAAGGTATGAGATAACATTTGTGTTTAAAATATGTTATAGTTATTTTTGAGGAATTTCTCTCATTTTTTGGAATGTTTGAAAATTTTATAGTTTCTGAAATAGGATAACATGAAGACTGGGTGACAACCCATTGTGTCAGACAAAGATGCAGGGAATAGAACCCACAACCGAAGTCCAATTGGGATTTATTGCCTACCACTGGACTACGAGATGTCCCTGGTTAGTATGACTTATTAATTTTATTTAAACAATTTTATTGATGAATAATATGGTTATTTGGGATGTTATGTTTTATCAAGTGGATATACATAGTATAAGAAAATGATTTGGTGATGAAGAGATAAATGTTATTACGGAAGACTTTTGGTCTTTTGGGAACACTATATGCTTAAGGAAAATAGAATACTATGGGATTTAATTTGATGAGTAATGGTTGAATTTTATTTTGGAAGAATATATTTTTTATTTTGGACATATTTTTATTTGGGTTATTTATGGAAATGATTAACCTGTCATAGAGAAAATGTGATTAGGTTAATTAGAATTCAGTATTATACTTTTAGAGCAAGAAATGTTATTTGGAGATAAATGTAAATATTTTTGTGGAAGACTATGTGATCAAATACTCTTGAATTTTGAGTTTCAATATTAGCATGGATTACTTTGATAAATTTTAAGGATAGTTTTTTATTGAATGGTCTTTGTTGAACTTTGGTTATTGTTTGTCGAATTTTGGTGATTAGGAATATTATTTCTCTTCATAATGTATTGTCCTTTTTGGAGATTATTTTCTCTCATTCTAAAATTTTTTTGTTTTGGTTAATGTCTAAAGATAGGGGAAATATATAGTCTATATTTTTGGATTATTTGATTCTATAGAAGTTTATTTTAGCACTTTTTATGTGACCAAGTCATCTTGAATACTCATCATTTGGAGAAATGAAGAGTTTTTTTAGAAATTTAGTAAAGCATGAAAGTCTACATGATAAGTAAGTATCTGTCCTTATGATCTTAGTCAAGATATTAAATAAATTCCTCAACATTATGAAAAGGAACTAAAAAAAAACTTTTCAGTTTACTTTTCCTACTAGGTAACCAATGACAATTTTACCCATCATAAGTTTGTGGTTTTCATATTATTGTCTTTATCCAAATTATGTTTTCTATAAATCTCTATAAGAATGTGACACTTAGATTCTCCTCCATATCCATGTTTTCATGGAATCCTAGTATGTGTTTTTCAGGTGACCTTTTTTACTTCTCTAATTTATTTTAAAGTGATATTATTATTAACTATTTTTCCAATGTGGGGCTTATATAAATGTTTTTGAGCCTAATTATAAAATTTCGAGGATACAATATACAAAATGGGGATGGATGTGACATCTCAGGTAAATAAATAATATAAAAATTTTATATTTATTAATATTAATGAATTAAATATTAATTTTACTTTAATTTGGATTCTATTTCTAATAGAATACTCAACATGCAACAACAAGATTTTTTGAAATCTTACATTTCACCCAATGTTGAGTTATACTAAAAAATAATAATATAATATTATAATTTTAAATGGTAGTTATTCTATAGACACTGTATAGGAAGTAATGAACAGAACTAACTAAAATATGATTAAATATGTTTTTTAAATGTTTTTACTATTATCCAATAAGTTTTAGAGGCTTAAAAAAGAATGAACCCAATTTTAAGCATGAAAACCCTAATAGTATTTAAATAGTCAATTTACAAAACTTTGATGGTGAACACTTATTAAAAATATTTTTTTGTCAATTATATATGTACTATTTGAAAAAATATATTTTTTTAAAATAGGGACATGAAAATTTACTTTGTATGAAAATTTGGTATTTTTTTTGGTAAAGTTAATTTTTAATGAATTGTGAAAAATGCTGCATTTTAATTCAAAACTCGGTTTTATTATAATTTATTTATATGGCTAAATTATTGTTTTAAATGGTTTTAAATTGTAATTGGATTATATTTTTACTAGTTAATCCAATTTTGGTCATTATAATTAATTTCCCTGTGAAATTGGACATAAACAGGTGTCAATCATTTGATAGTTATTACTTCTTAAAAACATGCTTTTTGGTTTTGACAATGGAAATTTATTTTAAATTAATTTGATAAAATAGATATACTTTTTGACTTCGGAATATCAAAATTTTCTTTGGGTTAATATTTTTGTATTTTCTGAAAACGTTTTATTTTTTATGAATAGTAAAACACTACGTAGTTGTTAAAAAACATACATTTTCATTTAAACAAAATTTTAACACTTATGTGAAGTGAATTTCAAAAATCCAAAAAGATATGGATTTCATCAGTAAGTGAAATGTTGTTCAATAAGAAGAATGTAATTTTTGGTGAATAGTAACTTGTGATTTTTATTTACTACGGTTAAAGCTAAATAGGGTAATTCAAGGTAAAAATAATATTATAATAATATAAAATTATCTTAACACGTGTCCTAACTTTATTGGATGAGTCATGAACGACCAATAAAATCCTTGGATGAGATTTTTGTCTTTTGAATGCCACATGGGTAAGATAATGACATTAATAACTTTTTATTTAAAGTAACAAAAAATATCTTAAACATGTATTGTTTTGCTAAAACAATTTTAATGCGTGGTTATATAATTGAAATATTTGACTATAACTATTCATTAGAAAGCTAAAAAAATTTATCCATCATCTTATTTTATTAATAATTTTTCGACATTATATAAAGAAATTTATTTTTGACACAATGATGATGTAATGATTACTTCCTTAATGAATGTTTTAAATAAATGAGTTTATAAATATAAAAATAAAATTATTTTGAAAATATTTATTCCATAAAATAATTTTAAAGATGATTATCACTTGTTTTCTATAAATTAATGTAGGGTTTTCTAATGAATCATGTTGTTTTGGATTTTTTAAAAAGTCATTATATGAATAGTATAAAAATTTACATAAATGAGTTTTTAAATCAATTAATAATTTATTAAATAATAAAATAGCCCCAAAAATCTAGGATTCGGGAAAATGACATATATGATGTCACAAATGTCATTAATGATCCATTTTGGGTTGATTGACATTTGATAGTAACAATATTAACCATATAGTATGAATATACAATAAGATATGGAAAGAATATAAATTAGTTAACTAAGGGTTAAAGCTAAATTATATAGTTAAAACTGAACCAAAACATGTCTAAAACATATTTTTTATGGTATTTATAAAGTTAGTCATATTAGAATCAATTTTAATGAGTTTGGGACGTTTTTAATTCTAAATTCAGTTTATAATATAATAGTATTTTCAAACTTTCTTAAAGAGCCACACTACCCCCTTATAAAAGGCCATCACCTCTAATCCATTACACACACCTCTAAATCCCCATGTCTCGTCCAAACACTCCCCAAATAATCTCAAAAAATATATGTTTTCCTATAAAATCCTTAACTTAGGTAGATGACACTTTATGAAAGCCTTTTGGTTCAAACCAAAGGGAGTTACCCGATTTAAAGGTAACATGCTCCATCAAGTTCTTTTAATTTATTTTACTTCCAAACAACCATGGATCTTCTTATTATTTTTTAAATAAAAACACCAGTATACTCAATATAATAGTTTTTTTTATTATATGTATTCTAACTACACTTACACACACCTCGGTCTAATGGGTAAAGAACAAACTGTTTTGGTGGACGATGAACTATTGTCTCACAAAAGGATAATTGTTTGATTATCTCCTACCACCTCTCATGGTGACCATTATGATGGAACTATATTTATCTGTGATATATATTATATTTATATTGTATCTATGCTTAATTATTATTACATTATATATTATATTTATGGTTTCCATAATAGATAAATGTTATAATTTCATTTGAGGAAGTGCAGACTATCGCCCACTCAAAGTGATATCATTTGTTCATTCATTAGGTAGAACATATAACGGATGTAATTAATTAAATTAAATATTATATTATACTAGAATTATAATATACCAATTTATAATTAATATTTTATTCTGTTAAATAAGAAATAGAAATGAAAGTAGCGTTCATGCATATGTACGACTTTCCGTCTCTATGAATGGTGACTTTAGTTTCTTATTTCCAAATGTTATGTACTATTGTAAATACATATAAATAATGTATATATATTCTATCTAAATCATGAATATAATTCTGTAGATAATTTTATTATGACTACATGGACAATTTTTAATTATAAGAAGTTCATTTTTGACTCAAGTACCAAATCTCCACAAAACGACCGTTATTAACATATATGATTATGTAATATTTACAACATGGTAATATGTGATTTTAAAGGAATAATAAAATAAAAAAAGGTTACCAAGAATTATAAATTAATTTTTTTGTAATCTTTTTAAGATTAAAGAACGAACATGTCAAGTCAGACATGAGGTAAGGGGTTTTCATATCACTTTTCATTCCCGAGAGATTCATGATATATTTGGAACTATTACCATTTGTGTGGTATATGTACTGACCATGATTGTATTATTTATATAATAAACTATAATTTATGGGTATTCACATATTATTTTTATGATCCTTATTTTATGCGGTGTATATTTCATAAGTTACCAAATCAGTAAGGGATCCTTTCACCCTCCTCTTTTAGTTAAAGACATCTTTTGTGTCATGTATTTTAATTTCCATTTTATTATGTTGGGATATGTTATTATATATCCTTACGGATGTAAATTTTACATCCATGTGATGAGAGACCCTTTTATCTATCTTCAACTCATTTTCTGAATTTTAAAGCGACGCCGTTAGGCTGTCGAATTTCTGTAAGAGAACTTCTTAACCCAATTTCAATTCATTGGGTTAAACTTATACTTCGTGATTATGTTGTGATATGAATATGTGTGAATGACCTCTAATTGTTTTACACTTAATATCCCTTTATATTTGGTGTATTTTTATTTTTCACACAAAACTATATCATTGATTTATCTGTAATCTAAGGATATGATCTTTGCAAGGGAATTTGTCTCAATTTATATTCCATTGAGACTTTTTTGTTGTTATACACCAATTCACTTTTATATGGTGTATATACCACCCTTTGAAAAATTATATCATTAATCTTCTTATTATCATGGTATTATATTTTTTGATTAATTTTAGTAATCAATTATTTGTATTCATAAATCTCTCATTTGGTTAAGAACACTTTAACTAAAATATCATTTTAAATGTTTTCCAGATTTAATTTTATAAATCATTATCAATAATGTACCTATTTTAAAAATGGTTTTAAGGATTTATTTATATGGACATGAATGTTTTAAATTTAAAATTTCTTTCAAAAGCTTCAAAGTGGTATGGGAAACGTTGTTTTTAAAATCTCTTTATTAAATGTTTTAAATGGTTTGATAAAGAATTTATTATGTCAATATCTTGAAATAATATATTGTGATTACAATGTGAGAATTTAATATTTTATTTATTATTGTTTTACATGTTATGAATATGTTAGTGTTATTAGGAATTATTTTTGTATATAGGTGGTTCTGTGATAAATCTAGGGCGGGTGAGCCCAAGATAACTCTCCAATGCATTGTGTAACGTGATAGATGTAAATTTTAATGTTTCTCCTAAGAGATTTAGGGAATATATTTTGATGGGTATTCCAAATGTAACTCCCTATGTAATTACAAATGCTATGATTTAAGATTGATATGGATTCTATAAGTTACTTTTATGATTTATGATTTCTATGTGTTATTCAAAAATATTATGATTTCATGAGGTATGTAAAAGTGATTTTGTTTTCAGATTAAAAAATATGATTTCCTTGATTTGTATATATTCACACACTGATGTTTTCTTTCCTTATTTTATATCCCTTACTAAGCTTTTTATCCTCATCCCAAGTTTTTAAATTGTTATCCACATGAATTAATGATGAATAGTGTAAAGGATGGTATCACAAAAAAGTCATGTTATCTAAAACAAGGAACTAGACATGTCTCTTTTTCAAGTGTTTCTGTTTTATGTTAAAAAATGGATACTTGTAGATGCGTCTACAAGTAATATTCAAGTTATTATGTATAAGTTATGACCTAAATATCTAAATCTCTACACTTGAAATGATCCTCAATGTTAATTATTAAAATAATTCAAGATTATGTAATGTTCAAGGATATGTCTTTCCAAATAGACCCAATACACCCACCCCACCCTACCTCCCTTGCATCTAAAGTGAAACTGCAGCAGATGCCTCCAGTAATGAAAATCCATAAGGCTTGACCTCCACTCTGATAAAATCCTTAGTCGCTACTTCATTTTTCTTTGGGGGAACACTGATTGATATTTTTAGTTCATTGCATCTTAGATATCCAAGGAACCATCCCCCCATATCAACTGGATCCTCCACATTGAGGTGCATACCCAGTTCTTGTTTCAAATGATAAAAAACATATTCCATCTTCATAATTTCACTAGACCTTTTCTCCTTGCACATGAGATCCAAATTATTCATTACCCCTTGATTATACTCCAATGAAGCTATATTCATATCAAATTTTTATTGAAATCCAGAAACAACCTCTCCTAGATCTGATTGAACCTTAGTAGCCTTCCTATCTGCAATCACATCTCCATTCAAATGAATTCTATAAAATACCTTATTAATTATATTTTAAAAGGTCATGATTGTGTTACATCAGCACTCTACAAGACCAATAGAATACACATTTACTACATTTAAGTACAAAATCAATATTCTAAAGAAAATTCACACACTACATAGAATTCAATGTTATATTTATATGTTCCACACATTATTTCATTATGATTGATAATTTCTTTGAAATAATTTTAACATTTGTTAAATAACATTTTGATCAGTCTTATATATTTTAGAAATTATTGGACTTCTACATTTCTAACATCATCTTCACTCTATGGGTAATTTTATCCTAAAGATGAATATTTTTTATGGGACGAATGGTTAGTCATTATGGATTCTTTATTTACATGACTGAAAAAATACATTGAAAATAGTGTTTCTTTATGTTCCAAGCTATAGTGAGTTACCATTTAAATACAGTTTATGGGTGGACTATGTAAATTAAATTTCATGTTACATGTAAAATAATGAGACAAGTCCTTTTATATTAATTTTGTTCATGGAAAAGATATTTAACAGTTCTATTTGAATCAATATTGTAGCTTTTTTTCTAGGCATATTTTCTCTTATTTTTGTATGTTACATCCACAATAATCCCTTTGATATTGTTTTCAAACTAAATTCATCCTCTATTATGGTCACAAATACCATTAATTCAAGAAATATTATATTTAACATAGATATTCCAAAGGTCGACAAATTCAAAAGTATGTGTCATTTTACATATTATTAATTCTGAATTTTTAATGTTTAATTCAATCTAGAACTTAAATGTAATATTCAATTTTTTTTATTTATATAGTCTCATATTATACAAATATTATGTATGGGTTGATAATTCCATGAGAGTTACGTAGTCCACCACAAATGTATCCCAGTAGTTATTCTAAAACATTGTTGTATTGGAATAACAAAAAAACCATTTCTAATGTGAAAATGTTTCAACAGGTTTATAATGTAATGTTAAATTAAAAATTTCATTATGTAGTCTTATGTAGTGTAAAATTATTCCCAACTATATTATAAAAATTTGTATGTTCTCGATCCTCTGTAGCCTACAATGTGTTTAATTGTAGTCACGACTCAAAAAATTCAAAGCACCCACATTTAGTTTTATGAATCCCGAAACTCTTGCATGAAGAAGGTGCACACTTGAGATGGAAAGACTGGTTTCAGAATTTCAAATTGTAACTTAATAGCTCTACTCACAGGTTCTCACTTTTTTTCTTTTATAATTTCATAATATTAAATCAATATTTTGTTAGTATTCAAGTATATTATTTTATATGAACCATTGTGTAATTAGAATTTTAAATATAGTAGACATAGAGTGAAAATGATTGTGACAGATAGCATGAAATCATTTTGAGTTGTTATATTTTGAAAAACATGTAACTCAATTGATAAGTAAAATAACCCAAAAGTTTAGAGATGGATTAATATAGGTCCAACTACAAAACAATTTATATCATCTCCATATGTATTTGGTTTATTTAAACTAACATTAATTTATATTTTCTAATTTTGATGATGATGAAGATCGTTTTCCCATAGAGATGAATATTTTGAAATCAAAAAACAGTTTGGTTATCACTTGATGTATCGAATTAAAATATTCAAAATTGTACCCATTCATTATAAAAAAACACATAAAATGTACTTTTCATCAGAAAAAATTAAAATTACATCTGTAATTATAATGAATGCTTTATAAAAAATTTGGTACTATAAATGAGATATTCTAAAATTATTTTAAATGAATAAACTATAAACAATTACACTTTTTATCCATTTTTATATAGGATCATCATAGAAGTGGATCTTCATAAGTAAGTAGTGATAATAAAGAAAAACAGTTATAATTGTTTTAAATTTCCTAAATTTGGTTTCTTTACATGAAAATATCACCTTATTGTAATATTCTTTTTGACCACGCATCATAGGATCATCATAGTGGTTGATATTTTTGACTATGTTCGAACAATGACATCGTATTTCATACATCAACTGAAGATATTTCATCTAATCAGGCGTAGAACTGTTATATTGAGTAAATTTTATTTACATGCCATCATTATAACTACAAATAATGCATTTTTCAAGTATTTTTTATTTTCTATACATTTAAAACATACATGCCCATTAATTTTCCCAAATCACTATTTATAACATTCTAATTTTATATAATATGAATATAATTGTCAACTATACTGGTTACTAATTCTTTTAATGAAATTATTTATGAAAAAATATTTTGTGTGATGTTGATAGTGAGGATTGGGTCAAACATAATCTTTTAAAACCATCAGAAACCCTGGCTACAACAAGACATTCTAGAGAACAACATACCATAGTGATGTAAGACATAACAAACAATATTGAAAAAATTAATTAATTTTCTACTAAAATTTAAAGGTAATACTACATTTTGATCATTTTTTGTCTTAATATTTGTTTTATGAATTATTATATATTGTAAGAGGTGTATTATTCAATGTAGTTTATAAAGGGGTTATTTTAATATGTTTACCATGTTTTATGCAAGATCCTATAGAATGGATTATACATAAAATATGTTATATGTAATACTTTTAGTTTTTGTATAGATAGGTTTTTTGTACTCTAATGCGTGGACTCCATTCTCTATGCTAAATGTTGTGTGGTCCCTTATTTATTCCATGTATTCCATTCCATTTTTATGTGTTTTTTATGTTCTATAAAATATTTAAAACATCTATTTCATATGTCATCTTTTTTTAGTATGCTAATCATCATAAAATGACACTAATTGAAGCAACATATTAAATCACAAAATCTTTATAAAACAGAACAGATCATGGCACTATTTATGACTGCTCACATTTTGAAGCATGAATTCAATGAAAACATTATTTATATAAAAGTACTGGTAAAATGAAGGGGAATCCCATGACATGAATTCATCAATATGATCACTCAAACATCAATTTTTTGGGACTATTAGTCTTGAAAATGGCATAAATATCCACCTTCAACCTTTATTAGATATCATAGTAATCAATAACTACAAATTTGAACATCGCAAACACTATCTTCACCAAGGCATGCATCCTAAATATGGATTTCATTAAAACTGGAATTATTAGTGTAGTTTTAATTACTACCTATATTTGAACAAGTTCCATCCCCATAACATTTATTAATACTAGAATATATGTTTTGTTCTCATTTACCTGCTGAAGAATACAAGCATGGATATTTTGTTTTGGAATGTGTCCATGTGTATCCTCCATTTCAAGGATGACCACATACAGTATTTTGGCTATGACATTGTAATGATCATATTATAAGGTGTCCATTTATCTCAGAGGAGACATAATATTTTGGAACATAATAGAAGATCCTCTAGTATGACTCTATCATGACCCCTATTCATATTGGGACAAATGAGTAGGATTTAGCCTAATGTTTTTTGTTGTTAAATAATTTTCTGTAGTTTAGTAATGAACCACATGGATGGAAAATCATAGTTTCAAAGTGGATGATGAAGTAGGTATGTGCCATATGTATTCATGTTGAGACTAATGATGATGATTCATAACTAGGATATGATATATCCATGAAGGATGGTAAAGGTAGTTTTGTGTCTTCTAAGACATCCTATAATTGTTTTTAGTGGGAATTATAGAAACAAATTTCTATTTAGGTACAATAAATAGTTATGAGTTATTCAAGTAATTATTTGGATAACTAAGGTAGGAAACAATTTATTCCATGATACATAAACAGATAACTAAAAGATAATATGAGAAGTTAATTGGGCCCAATGTACAAGGGATGTTACCCAGACAAGAGCAACAAATTTAATCATAGTTTATCCTTAAAACTATTGAAATATATGAAATGTTTACGTATCAACACAGTCTGAAGCCAGCCTTCAGTGGTAGTTTTAAGTATATAAAATCATATGAAAATGGAAATCACAAAAAAACATGCAATCAAAATATAACATTCATTCATTAATATTTATCCTTTTCAGTTATGTGTAATTTGGTCATTCAATTGTAATTTTTCAATATTCATTACTATTTATTCTTATTTTGAAACATTAATGTATCTGTAGAAAAACATGATGGAATATTTTAATGTTGAAAATTTTGTATCAAGGCACATTTTGATTGTCTCATTCTATAATATTACCAGACTATCAAATTACTGACAAATTACATCACATATTATCATCAAAATTTTGGATGCATTTATTTACTGACTAATTATCAATACCAATTAATATTTTTCATCTTCTCTATTTCATATTTATTATCAACTAGTGTCATCTATTTTTGTTTTCTATCATGTTTTATTTCAAAATAATAATTAATTTTTATGAAAGTTGTTTAATATTTTTTAATACTTGTAAGTGAAATCTTTTCCCTCAAAAATATTTAAAAAACCCCATTCCTTCAAATATATCCATTACATTTTATACTATTTTAACTATCTCCATAATATATCCCCTTTTATTGTACTATTATATACTACTAATTTTTTATTTCATTATATTCAATATTAATTTTAATTATTAATTTTTAAAAATAGTAAATTTTTATTTAAAATAATATTTGACCTATATAGTTGTGTGAACTCACAGTTTAGTACTAGTTTTATTCAATACTAGGGATGGATTGGCTCTTGTTTTATAGATCTCACATAATCTATTGTGTGAAGGAAATATGTTTCTATATTATGAACCATCCCATGATCCTTTGAAATTCCCTTAAATTTGTGGGTGTTGATACCCACGGATGATTCATATCTTTCCCAAATTGTATTTTAAAATTAATGAACCAAATATAATGAAATTTTCATTATAAGGTACGAATCAGGTGGATTTTCTAAATATTTATGTAAACATCCCTTATGTCATGATGATGAGTTAACAATTGAGAATATACCAAGATCTACCCTTTTATCCAAATTCTCCTATACGATGGACCTGATATTAATATTGGTGTTAAATAAGTAGCTACATAAAAATCTAGATAAAGGGTTCATACATCCTAGTGCATCACTGTGGTGTGCATCGGTGATATTTTTCAAGAAAAAATTAATATGTATATGGGTGTGAAATTATTTTATAGATATTGAAAAGATTAATCTAAATTATAAGTATTCTACTCGTAGTGTTGATGACTTGTTAAATAAATTTTAAGGGGATCAATACTTCACGATGAATGGTCTTATTTATGTATATCATCGAATTATCTTGTAGAGTGAAGATATTCATATGGTAACCATTTGTGAAAGGTTTATACCCTATGAGTTTATAGTAATTCCCATTGACTTTAATAATGATCTAGAAACTGTTATGCAATCGATTAATAGAGTATTTGGAGGCTACCTTGAAAAATTTATGGTATTATTTACTAATTACATTGTAATTTATTCCAAGAGAAGGGAGGATCATAAGGAGAATCTTTGGAATTTTATGATGATAATAAGAAAGGAGAAAAGATTTATTAATATAAAAAATTATGACTATTGGTTAAAGACAGTTACATTATTGGGTAACATGATAACCGGTGAGTAAATATCTTGGTACCCATGAAAAAAAATTGTAATTGAGGAATTCCTTATACCCCATAGTGTAATAGAAATATGTACATTACTTATATTAGTTATGTACAACTGATGGTTTTTATAAAAATTACTATTATTTTAATGATCATTGACATTGTTAATATTGAATGTTGAAATATTTATTTGTGTAAAATAATTAAATCAAATAATTCATGTTCTCATGGAGAGGCTAATCAATACACTTATATTCAAACAACCCTCAAGTAGAGATTGTTTTGTGAACTTTCATATGAAATGAAAAAAATGTTTAATCTATCCAATCAGAAAAAAAGTATTTTCAGAGTTAGAAAAAGAGCTATACCAACAAATGTTGATGGGACATAGAGTATTATGTTGTTAAATTAGTTTCCTTCAAATAGAACTAAGTAAAGTGTGATATGTTTTTTAATTAAATGATAAAACATAACCCAATACATTTCCCCCGTTGAAATCATAATTTTTTTAGTTATAATGGAATATTAATTAGAACTTCTATCAAACATGGGCCATGTTCATGATGTGTTCAACATATCACTTCTTTGTAAGTATATACTTGATCTGTTCACATGTACAAAATCCAAATGTTATATTTTGGGAGTATGACATCTCATATGAAGATAATTTAGTGACATTCTTGGATCATATAGACCATGTTGTACACAACAAGACAACTAAATGTGTCAAAGTTCTATGAAGGAACCTTAAATTTGAAGAGACGTCATGTGAACCTAGGGATATAATGAAATAGATGTAACCTCATCTATTCTCAATGATTAATATGATTTGAAATTATGTGGATGAGTTTTTAAATTTTGGGAAGAATGTAATGACCCATACATTATAATATTTATAGGATTCCAGAATAAATTTGTTTAATGTTATATTGTTTAGTATTATAAAGATAGAAAACCGAGGAAAAAAACACATTATATTATTATTATATATATTTCAATTTTTGACTAACCAGTCCCATGAAATTAAAAAAAATATATAAACATTACAATTAAAAAAATGGTAAATTATGAAAAAAAATTAATACAAACATTTGGATCATCCCAATCTGAAAGAATCATCACTCCCATGACCAACAGTATAGAATAGATAAATATATTAGAAAAAAATGAAACTTTAGAAGGGGAAAGTAATAAAACATGGGGGGATATTGTTGTGAATGATTTATTATGGAATGAAAATATATTTATAGTAAATAATATTAATGTTGGATTACTAATGTGATCGTTGTAATAGTAACACAACCATTATGAATAGTAAAATGACCTTTGTATAAAATTACATGAATTCTTGAATATGAAATTTAAATAAAAAAATTAAAACATCATACACAAGAAATTTTCATATTAATTTAATAAAATATAAACATTTTAATTATATAAAATAATATAAATATGAAAAAAATTAAATTATATGTACATATATTTTTAGAGAATTATATTTTAAATCATTTATAGAAAAGTTATCTTTATATTAATAAATAAAATTTTCTATATTAGAAATTTATTTTTCTTAAATGAATATCATTTATACACTCATCACGTAAAAATTTTCAATCTTGATTTTTTGATACCTTTTTGAGAAAAATAAATTTTTACGTGAATAATAAAACATCTATTGTCCAAATACAAAGGTTTAATGATATAATAATGATGTAATAATGAATTTATCAAATAATAAGTTTTTATATTTAACCAAATTCTATTTAAAAATACAAATGGGTCATTTAAAAACTGTAAATCTAATTTTTTGAACCTGAAATTTAATTCCAATGTCTAAAAGTCCAATGTGCCCTTTGAAAAAGTTATTTTTTCATGTTTCTCCTCCTATATTAATTATAATAATATATTTTATCTCTAAAGTCATTAAAATTCCTCAATGATTGATATTTTATTCAAATAAGTCTCATAATTTTAAAATAATACTATTAAAAGTTTTATCTCATATACAATAAATTATTCATTATTATAACATAAAAAAGTATCTTCTCGGAAACTATAAATACGCATCTTCCCTTCCCATGGAAAAAAATCATCCCTAAATTTATAATGACATAAATCATCCAAAATTTCATCTCTTAATCTTTTTGTAATTCTTATTGTGTTTCTTTAGTCATTCAACACCATTTATTAAAAGAGTCTTGTTCAGTACAAAGGATGGAACACCAAAAAATTAGTAATTCTTGTCCAATTAGAACCTAATTTTCTAGTTCTCTTCATCTTAATCCCCATTCCTTTTCAAAAAAATCTAACATGACTATTTTTTCGATATAATAACATTATATGAACTATCCAATCTTAAATAATTATTATATTAAATCTATATTTATATTTCATACTTTAATTTCCATATCTTTCTACAATGTTTCATCAACAGTCAGTTAACCCCCATGAGGATATTTCAATCTCTCTAATTATCACAACTACTGTAGATTATTATAACGAATTATTTACAATATATAAATTAAAAAAATATTTATTATCATATAGTTTTAATGTTATTACTATATACATAACAATATAATAAGATCATAAAATCAAATAGAAACATGATATTTTAATGAAATTATGATAAATTTGTTTTTTACCATTAACAAAGGGAAAAGGAATAAAATAGACTAATTAAAATTAGTCTATAGGGGAAAAATAATTCAATTCCATTTCGTTGTTTTAATAAATATGTAGTCAATATAATGGTGGCATACAAGAGACAAATTAAATTTGAATATAATGTAAGGGTAATATCAAATCCAACTCCCTCTTTCTTTGGTTATCACCTATTTCACATTGTTTTTGTAGAGTTATTCATAAAAAATCCTTAATATATTATTCCAAAATTATTAAACTATATTCTATTTGGATACACAATTTTCTACCTTCTGAATATTATTTCTATTCTAAATACATGGTGTTTTCAAAGAGTATTTATTTTCTAGAACACCCCATAAACTCTCCTAAAGTTGTTTCTTCTCAAATCAATAATGATTTTGTTTAAAAAATGATTTCTCATATTCAGTTGCAAACCCTAAAGTATATACACGAATTAATTAATTACATATCATTCAAGAAACTCATTCTTTCCCTGATTTCATTTCCTAACAATGATTTTTATGTGTTCTCTTTACATATAATGCAAGATAATGATCATTTTATGATGTGATGGGTGGGAACAAATCTACACATCCCACTAATGAATTTATTTATATTATATATCTCATTTTATTCACTATATTATTCATGAATATGATTATATATTTCTTCAAAATTATGATGATAATTTTTATAAACATATTTTATGAGTGAACATGATGGTAACATTGTTTATAACTATGTGGGGGAATTTTTCTACTATGTTTTGGTGATTAATTATTATGAATATTTCATATTCCATTAAATTTTTTTATTTTTTCTCCATTTTATACTAATAATACTATGATTATGATATTATTTGGATGAATATTCTCACTGATGTACAATTGATTCAAGTCTCTTAATCTTCCCCATAATGGGATTTTAGCGCAACACTATCATAGTTGTATATCTATATGTGATTAAATGTTCAAAGTTGATAATGGGATAATTTATTAGGATAATTAAGAATTATGAAAACATTTTTTCGTTTTGTTATGTACAAGAGTTGTATAAGATTAATTTTCCTAATATACTCAAACATTTGATCCTGTAATATGTTTCTATTATTTTATTTATCCTCAAAATGATGTAAATGTCATTTAAGGAAATATTGGGTGTTTATATCAATCCATGGAAAGTTACTTTTTCTTATTATAGTAGTAGAAGAGTGATATCTGATTTGATTCAAAAAGAAAACATAAGGAAGGTTTGTTATGTAAAAGGTGCTTCTCCACTATCACTAGGGGACTTCATTTATGTAATGCCCCAACCCCATGAATCCCAGATTCGGTGGATTATTTTAATACATTTTCATTTATACAAGGAATCATGTCCAGAAAATCTGATCAGTTTAGTAGTCTTGTAAGGTAGATTACATACATGAACGTTACATTACACATTAGAAAATAAAACACAACATAAGTGAACTATTGATAATTCCATTAATCCCCTATCTTAACCCTACTAATCAATCAAAATACACTTCTTGGAATCCAGGGAAAATAAAACCTATGAAAGGGGTGAGCTCAGATTCTAATTAAGGATAAAAATATAGCAGAAATTTTCATTAATAAGCATAAACATTTAGGGCTATGTATAAAACCAAAAGAAAATCCTTTTTAAAATAATATTCTGCCTAATATGGAAAAGATAAATCAAATAATGCAATTTACTTATTAACATGGATATTCTACTAGTCGAATAATCAAATGTAATATCAATAGTGAATTTCATAATGATGGAATTCATAATGCTAGACTTCATAACCACATAATCAAGGCCTTATGCCAAGACAACAAATAAAATTTTTCCAAGGCCTTGTTCCAAGATAGTAGTTAGTCTCATGAGACCTACTAAAGCATCGAAGAGCTATAGCGGGCTCCACCCTCCACTTACTAAGTTTGTAGCATTCCTCAAATGAAAAGGTTTAAACATAACATAAACATTCATATTAAAAAGAGCATACAAATTTTCAATACTTTATCAATAACAATAAATGGTATAAAAATAACACATCTACATTCAAACATATTACAAAACCTTCAATACAATAAGAAATATTTTTATCATAATAAATCAACCTCAATCAAGAATAATATCGTATAAAGGATGTTGCCATAGGTGAAGATGATCAGTATAAATTATTGAGAGAAATATCCCATTTTATGAAATCATTTAAAAGTCACATAATTTATAAAGTAATTCATCTAAAATATAGTTTTGAATCAAATTTTCCCATACCACTTTAAAATTTTCAAAGGAATTATCATTTTAAAACATTATTGTCTATATAAATAAATCCTTAAAATCATTTTGAAAACATGGACACTAATGAGAAAGGTTTAAAAGAATAAATCATTAAAAAATTTAAAATGATGTATTAGTAAAAGACTCCATTAAAAATACTCAATTTGAAAACATTCTTATGAAACATGGACAAGGATTATAAATATTTACGAATAGATACTTAGGTAAAAAACCTCGGATAATAAAGAGATTGTGAAATTAACCCTAACCTTGCACTTTTCTTTGGTCAATGGTACATTTAACCTCATTTATAATGACCATAGTATGTTATTAAATTATAATAGTACAATATTAATATTTATTATATCATACATGATTCATTTATGACTTTATACAAGCCATTTAATAATGATTTCCTTTTTAAATTAACATTTTGGGTAATAATCGCTTTTTTATCGTATTTGTTTTTACTTGTTATTCTTGATCGTATCATTTAGATCATGATTTAAATACTTCAAGAATATAAATATTGATTTATATATCATATATATTTAGAATATAAATATTTATTATAGATAGATATAATAAATGGAAGGCAACGTTTATAGAGACGGTAGGCCGTATGTAAGCATAAACGTTGTTTCCGTTTTCATATCGTATTGAATAGAAGTAAGTGAATAAGATATATGTAAGTAAATACAGACACAGAGATATATATATATATATGTATATATATTTATATATCTCCAGTATCATTATTATATCATATATTACATACTTATTAACAATATATATTTTTATAATCATCGTTGAAAGTTGAAGGTGGGAATGAATCTCATCATATCGGGGAGACGGTAATACGTACATATGCACGAGTGAAAATTTCATTAAATTGATGGTGAAATAATATGTAATTGGATAAAATATAATATATAAAGAATAATTAAAATTTAATATTTATTATTTACATCAATTATACTCATTATTACACCAATCCAAATAATGAAATGTTTGAATAACAAACTACACCACGATGGGGAGATGGTAAGCCGTACGTATGCACGTATGGTGACTTTTTCATTTATTGGATGGATAGAATAACGAATATGGTTTTACCATATTTAGAATAAAATAATATTATCTAGGAGGTACTGGAGTTATTATTTTCATATGGAAACAACTAAGAAAGAGGTAGTGGAAGACTAAAAGAACATGAAATATGGTGGTGAAATTATTACTGCTTCTTCTAGTGTTTCCTTTGGAGTTGATAAAAATGGATCCTTAGGTTGGATTTATGATCAAAGTAATGAATTGAGGTTGATGTGGGGGATTTTGGGAGGATATTTGGGTAGTTTTGGGCCAATCCAAATGGCTTTAGAGGTGTGATTTTGAGAGAAAGGGAAGTTCCCTTTTATAAGAGGGGTGGTGGTCACCTTAGGAAAAGATTAAAATATTAATATATTATACAATAATATTAAATTTATAATGGCTCCAAATTAATTTATTTCGAGCCTTAGGTGGTTATGGGTCAAAATAATCTCAACCAATAGGTTTTAGATAAGTTTAGGTTACCATTTTATCCTTATATTTTAGATTTAACTCTAAGTTAAATAGTTTAACTTTTACCGTGTGTTCCTGTATTCTTACACTAAATGGTTAATAAACTTACTCTAAAATTACAAGAGAAACTAAAGTGGTTTATTAGTGACATATACAATATTATTTAATCCCTTTTTCCAACAAATATATTTTTAGAAAGATTATATCAACCAATAATATAGTATTTGTTTTAAAAATTAATTTATGTCAGTTTTGACACTATTTGGTTTTTTGTTTTTGTGAAAGTCATAACAACCTGATCACTTTAAAAAAATTATCTAATAAATAATAACATGTCATATTAATCTATAATGTTCGTTTATGTCATCAAAATGATTAAATTATTTTTATTTTAATATTGATCATATAAAATATTTTAATATTTAATTAAAGAAGGTAATTACTGCATCATCATTGTGTCATAAATAAATATAATTATTTAACCTCTAAATTTTTTAAATAAAATACCATTATGAATTAAATAATTTTATCTTTCTAATGAATATTTATAGTCAAACTTATCTTATGTATAACCCATTACTAAAAATAGTTTGGTTAATAAAATTGAACTTAAAACATTTAACTCTTATTTAAATAAAATAATAATAAATGTCTTAATATAATACTAGTGGAACAAAAGGATAATATTTTATTTCAAATGTTGTTTTGGTATAATTACACTTATCCAATTGAATTAGTACATGTGTTAGGGTAATTATAATATTATTTTTACATATAAATACTCTATTTACTTTTAACCATGGTAAATAAAAGTCAAAAGATACTATACCCAAAAAATTATTTTCATCTTATTGAATCATATTTTACTTATTGATTTCAACCTTGTCTCTAGGATTTTTTAAATTCAACACACAGAAGTGGTAAAAATAAATTTTATGCAAATTTGCTAACGTGGCTAGAAGGTGGTTAACCGAGTTTAAAAAGATAAATAAAATTGTATACATCAAATTTTATTATAAAATGAATCCAATGAATTATATTAAACATATATAGGTATTATATATCAATTTTTAATTAAAATAAATTAAAATAAAATAATTAATTATTTAAATGAAATGTTGATTTTAAATAATAACGCAGTTTTTTCACAATTAATCAAAAATTGAGAGTTTTCATAAAAATACCAAAAATTAAACCTAATATAATTTTGATATTATGAATTTAAAAATTAAGACTATTTTATCAATATCAAAAAATAGATGTTTCATTTATTAATTGAAAATTAATTCCCGTTGTCAAAACCAAAAAGCCGGTTTCTAAAAAGTATAAACTATCAAAAGATTGACATGTGTTTATGTCAAATTTAAATGTCAAATTAATTATAATGACCTAAATTTTATTAAATAATGATAATATAATCTTATTATACTTCAAAATCATAAAAATAAATAATTTAAGAGTATAAATTATTTTGAATAAAAAATATGTTTTCAATTAAAACAGAGTAATTTTCACTATTTGTCAAAATATAAATGTTATCAATAAAGTAGGAAAAATATATCCAAACTAATTTTTTATTTACCAATTCTAAAGAATAATTTAATATCATTAAATTTAATATATAAAATTGTCAAATATAGGTTTTAAAAAGGGTTTTCCATTAAGAGGTGGTAAAATTGATTTTTTTTTTGAAAAATACTTCTTTTATCTAAAAAAATGTATTTGTTCTTATATTATTTCTAAGAAGCACATAACATGGATTTTAAAATTAAATTGAGAATATATGATTCAAAATTCAATAAATACTATTCATAGTGGCTTTTTGAATTGCTAGTTTGGTAAGTTTTGGTGGGCTCAAACTCAGTGTTGCATGTAGAGAAAACTATTGAATTACTTTAATGGGATAATGTACTACCAAATAAAGGGGAATTGACCTCTCCTTCAATAAATATCTTTCTCAAAATTTTAAATTCTTCTTTTAAAATAAAAGTAAAAAAGTAGAAAAATATTTTTATAGAAAACCCACATCAGAAATTGGGTTAATAAAATTTAGTCTTAATAAGAGGGAAAGGGAATGAAAAAGTCACCACCAAATTATGATCTTGAATAAGATAAAATTGTTGGAAATTATAGGCACATAATTGGGTGGAAAACATAAATAATTATAGGGAGTTATTGAGGTCATCAATCACAAAAAAAATGTACAATTGAGGGCTTCAAAGACATCGATCTATGATGATTTAAAATATTATAAGTTCAATAAAACATAATGTATTAGGATAACACATTTTCAGTATTAAAATTCCTTCACTAATGTTTAAGAATTAATTTATTCATAGAATAAGATAAAAATATATATATACTTGACAAGTAGTGTTTTATCTATCAAATAATTTCTACCACAAACTCATATTTCACTCCAAAAGATAATAGAATTTAGAAATATTCTATTTATCCTAATCGTATATTGTTCCGAAAATAACGAATTTATAATTCATTTGTCACACTATTTAGAAAAACTACATTATACAAACTAAAACATCATGTATGCCAGTGGTAGGTGATCCACCCTTGTCACCCTTCGGCTACAAGTTTAAGTCTCGTGGTCTTTCCAGACGTGACAGGTTGCCGCCCGACCTCCGAGTTGTCCTTTTCTTGACAATCCAAAAATAATCTCAAGAAATAATTTAACCTTAACAATAATATCCAATGTCAAACATAGTATATTGCAACCTTTATACTTATCCAAAATAATTCTATAAAAACTCACTTTCCAAAAATTATAAGGAGGTTAAACACAATGAAGATCCTTTTTTCCATGTAATAACATGTGAATAACTTCATAATGTATTCTTTAAAAACATTATATCACCCTAAATTACCATAATACCTTATTGATTTCATTCATTCTCCCTTATTTATTATAGAATACTGGATATACTATTTCTATCCAAAAAATTTATAAACTCCAACAATTATGGAATATACAAATCATTAATCAGTTTCAAGGTAGTCAAGAATATCCAATATAATTTTCCAAATAAATAATATATTATTCCAAAAATAATACCTTAGTATCATAACAATATTATGGTTTATATTTCTCTCAACCATATATTTTCTAAAAAAATTAACCTTTTATTGAGTCACTTTTCTTGGTTCCACAAAATCTCAAGTCCTTAATGAAATAGTAATGCAGTACAATTCATATATACTATATAATATATATAACAGGTACATAATTAATACAATACTAATATGACACAATACTTTAATAACAAAATAAGAACTCTAATTATTAATTTTCATCTTCAGTAGTATAATAACATTATTATTTTCCAATAACATCATTTCGGGTATAGTCTGATGATTTGGACATTGATTCACGTAGTGTCCCAACTCCTTACAGATGAATCATTTTACATTTTAAACCATTTTCTTACCCATGAAATCACATACTTGGTGACCTTTTTCTCTACACTTATAACAAACTCTCATTCCCTTAAATAATTTACCAAGGTGATTCTTTCTATAGTTATCACATATGGGAAAATCCTACTTTCCCCTCTTCACATTATCCATCATTCTCTCTACTATCGTTTGTGTCTCTTTCTTTTTTTCAAATCCATTAGACTCAGAGAATTATATACTTATCCTATTAACACATGATACTATTTCTTCATATAATGATAAAATGGGGGGCGAATATTTCCCTTTTAAATGTTTTCTTAATAACAAGAAAAATATGATCCTTCTTAATCTTTTGACCATGAATATTTTAGGAAATCTCATTACATATTCTTAGTTCCATTTATAAACAATAGCGTCAACTAGGTTAGTTTATGAATTGCAATGAATAATTCCAAACTTGTAAAATACCTAACATAAATTGAAAAGATTATTCATATAATCTACAATAATAAAATTTTATCTTTGAGAAGTGTTTACTCATAAATCCTTCATAATGGCTTGTAATGAAAATGTGAATTATCCTATGAATATCTACTGGGAGTGTCATAACTAACAGTTCAGCAAGGCCTGTTGTCGTGTACTAAGATACCCTAGCTCATGCTCGAAAATCCTTGTCAGAGTTTTCACTCATAGTTACATATGTACCATAGCCACCTCTACCTGCTCATATCAAGACAGGGATGCATTACATTGAAAATACACAAAATCTCCAAATTACCAAAATTATAGGAAGTTCTTCTATACTAATCCTCAAATTCTATCTTAGGGTAACGTTCTCAAATCAGAGTTTATCTAAATCTATTTCGAAGGTTATTGATAAACTCTATTTGATACCAATTGTAACACCTCGACCCCAGAAGCCCAGAGACAATGCATTATTTTAATAAATTGGAATGATTACAAGGAATGAAGTCCTGAAAGGCTGACCAGTTTAGTAGTCTTGGAAAATAGATTACATACTTGAACATTACATTACACATTAGAAAATAAAACACAAAATAATTTATCCTTTACGAATGCCATTAATCCCCTATCTTAACCCTGCTTATCAATCATAATGCACTTCATGGAATCCTAGGAAAATAAAACATAAGAATGGGGTGAGCTCAAATGCTTAGTAAGGATAAAAATATAGCAGAATCGTTCATAAATAAGCATAAACATTTAAGGTAATGTATAAAACTAAAAAAATCCTTTTAAACTTAAAATTCAGAATAATATGGAAAAAAATAAATCAAATAATTCCATTTACTTATTCACATAGATATTCTACTAGTCAAATAATCACATGTAATATCAATAGCTAATTTCATAATTATGGAATGCATAATTCCAAACTTCAAAACCACATTGTCAAGGCCTTGTGCTAAGACTACAAATAAGATTTTGTCAAGGACTTGTGCCAAGAAACTAGTTTGTCTCTTGAGATCTACTGATTCATCAAGGAGCTATAACGGGCACCACCCATCACTTACTATGTCCAATGCATTCCCCCTATGAAATGGTTTAAACATAACATAAACATTCATATTAAAACTAGCATACGAAAAGTCAATATTTTACCCATAAACCATGAATGGTATGAAATAACACATCCATAGACAAACATATTTCAAATCCTTCAATACAATATAGAATATTGGTATCATAATAATCAACATGGATTAAGAATAATATCCCATAAAAGATGTTGACATAGTTGAAAATGATCAGTAAAAATCTATGAGAGAAATATCTATTTTTCATGAAACCATTTAAAAGGCACATAATCTATAAAGGAAGTCATTTAAAAGATAGTTTTGAATCAAAGTTTCCCATACCACTATGAAAATTTTGAATGGAATTATCATTTTAAAACATTAATTTATATAAAAATGAATCCTTAAAACCATTTTGAAAACATGGACATTATTTAGAACAGTTTAAAAGAATAAATCTTTAAAAAATTTAAAATGATGTTTTCGTAAAAGAGTACCTTAAAAAGAATCTTTTTGAAAACTATTTTATGAAACATGGACATGGATAATAAATATTTCCCAATAGATACTTACCGAAAACTACCTCGGATAATAAGGGGATTGTGAAATTTAAGCTTACCTTGCACTTTTCTTTGGTCGAGGGTACATTTAACCTCCTATATAATGACCATAGTATGTTATTAAATTATAACAGAACCATATTCATATTTATTATATCATACATGATTCATTTTTGACTTTATACTACCCATTTAATGATGATTTCCATGTTAAATTAATTTTTTTGTTAATAATCACTTTCTTATCGTACATGTTTTAACTTGTTATTTTTGATCATATCATTTAGATCATGATTTATGTACATCCAGAATATATTAATTGATTTATATATAATATAAATATAGAATATAAATATTTATAACAGATAGATAAATGAAATGGAAGGTGCCATTTATGGAGAGGGTAGCCCGTATGTACGCATAAACATTGTTTCCATTTTTCATATCGTACATAATGAAAGTAAGTGAATAAGATATACGTAAGTTCATACATACATACATATACATATATATATATATATATATATATATATCCAGAAACATTATTAGTTCATATATTACATAATTATTAATCATATATATTTTTATAATCATCATTGAATGGTGAATGTGGGAATGAATTTCATCGCGTTACAGAGAATGTAATCCGTACATACACACAAGCAACAATATCATTATATTGATGGTGAAATTGTATGTAATTGGATTTAATATCATATATACAGATTCATTAACATGTAATATTTATTATTTAAATCCTTTGTACTCATTATTATACCCATCCAAATAATGAAGTGTTTGAATAAGAAACTACCCCACGACGTGGAGACGGTAAGCCGTACGTATGCACATATGGTGACTTTTTAATTTATAGGATGGAAAAATAGTGATTATGGTTGTAAAATATTTATAATGACATAAAATTATTTATTATGTACTGGAATTATTATTTTGGTATGCAAACAAAAAAGAAAGAGGAAGTGGAAAAATAATAGAACTTGGAAGAGGGTGGAGAAATTATTACCTCTTCTTCAGGTGTTTCCTTTTGAGTGGATCAAAAGGGATCCATAGGTTGGAATTATGATCAAAGTATGGACTCTAGGATTATGTGAGGGAATTTGTTAGGATATTTAAGAAGGGGTTGGCCGAGCCAAATGGCGTTGGAGGCATGATTTTGAGAGAAGGGGAAGTTCCCTTTTATAAGAGGGGTGAGGGTCACTTTAAGAAAAGATTAAAATATTAATTTATTATAACATCATATTCGGTTTATAATGGCTCTAAATGAATTTATTTCAAGACATAGGTAGTTATGAGGGAAATACTTTCAACCAATAGGTTTTATACACATTTAGAGTACCATTTTAACCTTATCGTTTAGATTTAACTCTTAGTTAAATAGTTTAACTTTTACCGTGTCTTCTTGTATTTTTACACTATATGGTTAATAAAATTACTCTAAACTTACTAGAGAACCTAAAGTGGTTCAATAATGACATATATTATATTATTTATCCCCTTTGGCCGAAATTTACATTTTTAAGAATATTATATCAACCAATAATATAGTATTTGTTTTAAAATTAAATTTATCTCAATTTTGACTCTATTGGGTATTTTGTTTTTTTTGAAAGTCATAAAAACCTTAAAAATTTGAAACAAAATTTCCGAATCAACCCTGAGACTTCATAGTAACCTAGAAAATTCTTGGATGGCATCACTATTCTTAAATTATATTTATTTTAATATTTATAATATAAATTATTTTAATGTTTTTATTAAGAAGGTAATTACTACATCATCATTTCATCATAAATAAATTTATTATTTTAACTCTAAAAATTATAAATAAAACACCATTATGTAGGACTTTTATTTTGATTTATAATTAATTTTTATAGCCTAATGTATCTTATGTATAACCTTATATTAAAAATGGTTTAGTAAATAAACATTGAATTTAACACTTTTAACATTCCTTTTAATAAAGTAATAATAAAGGTTCTAATCTAATATAATTACACCTAAAGGATATCATTTTATTACTAAGGTTTTTTGGTCGAATTACACTTCTCCAATTGAATTATGACATGTGTTAGGGTAATTATAATATCAATTTTACCATTAAGTACCCTATTTACTTTTAATCGTGGAAATAAAAGTCAAAAATTAGTATTCACAAAAAATTATTTTCATCTTATTGGACAAGATTTTACATACTGATGTCAACCTTGTCTCTCATATTTTTGAAATTATACTCAATTAAGTGGTAACATTATGTTTTATGCAAATTTGTTAACGTGCCTATAAGGTGGGTAAAAGAGGTTAAAAAGTACAATAAATTTTTCTACATCTAATTTTATTATAAAACGACTCCAATGAATTTCATTGATCTTATATAGGTATTATATATATTTTTTTACTTAAAATAAATTTAAATAAAATAAATAATTATTTAAATAAAATTTTGATTTAAATAATAACGTAGTGTTTTTCACTATTCATAAAAAATTGAATGTTTTCAGATAAATACCAAAAATTCACCCTGAGCTAATTTTGATATTCCAATTTTAAAAATGAAGTATATTTTAACAAATTCAAAAAATAGTTCTTTTATTTATAAAATTAAAATTAATTCCTATTGTCAAAACCAAAAAAGCGAGTTTTTTAAAAAGTAAAAACTATCAAAAGATTGAAATGTGTCTATGTCAATTTTAAATGTAAAATTAACTATAATGATCTAATTTGTGTTAAATGATACAAATATAATGTAACTATACTTCAATACCATTCAAATTCATTATTTAACAGTATAAATAACTAAGATTAAAAAAAATTCAATTAAAACATTGTACTTTTCACTGTTCGTCAAAATATAAAAGTTATTAGAAAAGTATCAAAAATTTATCCAAAGTAAACATTTATGTCTCACTTCTAAGTAAGAATATAATTTCATTAAATTCAATATATAAAAGTGTATAATATTGGTTTTAAAAATGGTTACCCACTAAAAGGCTGTAAAATTTCATTATTTTTGAAAAAACTTTTTTTATCTGAAAAAATGATTTTGTTTATATATTATATCTAAGAAACACATAACATGGATTTTATAATTATACAGAGTATATAATATTCAAAATTTAGTTAATACTATTCATAACCACTTTTGAAATGTATAGTTTGGTAAGTTGTGATGTGCTCGAACTCGGTGTTGCGTGTAGCGCAAGCTATTGAATTAATTTAATGAGATAACGTACTATAAAATCTTGGAGTGTTAAGATTTATGTGTTTTTAGTTAATTAGTATAGTAAATTTACTATAGACATGTGATCTTCTAACAATTTACCACCATAGATGTTAAATTATGGGTAACATATAATATTTATGTTTATAGCTAACTCGGTTTTATTCACGTAGATGATTAGGGAAGACTCATTACTTCAAGTCATGGTTTTGGGGACCTCATTTGTATGGCATGGTAAGGACTTCGAGTATTATAAATAAAGATATTTTAGGTTCCTCTTATAATAAAAACACCTAGATAACTCATGTTACACTTCAATATATGTTTAAGGTATCAATGGATTAGGTTCATAGGTCTAAATATGGTTGAGTATATTCATGGGACCATGTTCTAGTTGGTGATGTTGAGGGTTCATCAGCTATTTAGGTATATTACTGTCCACCTCAATATTTTTTATTTATTTACTCTATAATGGAGTGTCTCAATTAATTTTTTTATCATTGATATGTACCATGATTTCGATTTAACATAGAGTTTCTCACAAGATTATTTGTAGTTGATACACATTTTAGTAATTTTTAATATTTTTATAAAACAATTGAATATTATATAGTGTTGGAAGGTAATGGGAATGTCATTGATTTATATAACATGAAAATGAGGATATTTGATATCATCATTAGGATGAATTTCCAAAATCACTTTGGGGTCTACATGTATTGATATTACACTTTGTTTTTTTACTTCCTTTATAGGAGTGTATTTTGTTAATATAGAAGAGTGGGAGGTAGATTCTAGTATATTTGGACCAAATATTAGTATCATAGGATATATTATCACAAAATTAGAAATTAAAATCCTAGAAAACATTTATTTTATTGTTAGAAAATAAAATTCATCCAGTGGTGGAGAATTTGGATGAAACTCTCGGTAATGATTCACAGGGTTCTTTCTTGAGAGAAAGGTCATGTTTGTGTTTGATCTCATGATTTTTATTAGAAAAAATATTGATTCCAACTTATCATAGGGAACTATCCATGCTAAGGGATATAAGGTTTATACTTGAGGACTTTGGGATAATGGGAATTATTTGTCCAAGAAGCAATTCATTATTTTTAAGGGATTTATTCTCTAAGAATGTTATTGGTTACCTCACGATTTGGGTGGGTAATTAAAATTTTATAAAATATATGATATATAACAAGTGGTATTTCATGAAAATGGAAGACTTATTTGACCAACTAGGGGGATCTAATTGGTTTTCTAATATCAGTCAATTATTAGCTTTCTATTAGTTTCAATTCAATGAAGAGGATGTAAAGAAGATGGTTGTTTATTTTCCATGTGGGTTATAATTGTAATTTAGTATTCCATTAAGTTTATTGAATTTGGAATATGTTTTCACGGATCAAATGAACAAAAATATTCATCCCTAATTGAAATTAATTATAATAGTGTTTGTTGATAACACCTGTGTGTAATCACGAACTATAAAATCACACAAAAAAGTCATTATAAGGGTATTTATTATTTAATGTGCTCATAATTTTATTATAAAACCATTAAGTATCACATTTTTAATTAGCATGAATTCATTTATAGTGTAATGATATTAAAAGTATGTTTTTTTCTATCTAGGTAATATATATGCAGTGATATCATCAGATCGACTAAAAAATGTGACCAATATCTAGAGTTTTATTATATTGGATAGATATATATGTTAAATATTCTAATATACAGTCATTTTGTAGTATCTATGATTAGGCTGACCATGAATGTGGAAAATACTGAGTGAAGTTGTAGTTTTGAGGAGGTATTTCACCAGATTAATAATATTTTAACATGTACTCTAAATACAGTTATTCTCGTCAAATATATAACTTATACAGTCAATTGTGATTCCTCATGAGTTATATCGAATGTTTTTTTGATGAAGCGAGGTCATGTTGTATCATATGGGTGTTACTAACTATGACCCCAACAATGTATTAATACTTACCAAGATTTAGATATAAATTTTCCTCTTAAGTAATAGGAGTAGTTATAATATGACCTATATGAGAAGTGTTAAGTCTAGGATGATAATGGATGTCCAGTTTCAGAACTACCTCTGTCAAACCAAGTCCATGTCACAATGTGGTTTTAAAAAAATGGGATGGTATTTAATTGGAACATGATAATACTATTAAATTCATTTTCTATATTATTTGAACCCAACATGGTATATATTTATGTGATCAATTTAGATTGAAAACATGGGATCTACCATATTAATTTTTGATAGTTTGAAATAATAGTCATTATGGAGATTCACTCTTACTGATCCTTGTAAATGGATGTCAAATTATTCTACTATTTTAATTGATTAATTTCCTCAACCCTATTTGTGTATATTTTTAATGATTATATAAAGTATGGTGTCTATGGATTTAATTGAGAAGCATGTTTTTTTCAATAACCATCGTTAATTATGATGTAGGTAATCCATAGATTTTTACGAATTGTATATAAAGTATTAGGTTATTTTAGGAATGTTGGTTCATGGGTAGTTCTTTGAGACAATAAATATGTTATCAATTTAATTTCATAGGTATGTTTGGTAGTGTATTACTCCTTACATGGGAAAGGTTTGATGTATCAAAAGGTAAGAGTTTAACCCCACCTTGTTCAATAGATGATAGTAAGATTGTCACATCTGGTTAATTTATACATTAAGTACTAGTACAGCCTCAAAATAGGCCATGTGTGTATAATGAAATGAAAAAGGTATGGGTGACTGGTCCCCTTTTTTGTTTCTGTATTTAATTACTTTTATACCTTGTTTAATTCTATATTAAATTTCTTTTGTGGGATACTATTTATAGATAAGGTTTTCTTTTCAAGGTGATATGTGGCCCACTAAGAGCGATAAACCATGACAAATAAATTGAATTATACTTCTACCACTAGTTGTAAAGTGAATCTTAAGACATCTTATGTGCTTCACATGACTGTGAAGGAATTTTTTAGGAAGTGTAAAATAAAAAACTAGAATGAGAAGTTGTATTGTGCCATTTTGGTGATATACCATGAGTTACAATGGAATGTTATAGTTATTTTCTTGAGTTTGTGTCTTGAGTGAAAAGAAATTGGTGAGGTAATGTATTTCTCTATGGTTTATAAAAGAGAAATACTTCTTACATGGATCTGATGCTAGTATGACGTGGAATTTATGGTGTCTTTTTTTGTTCATGATAACCTAGTGTTTTGTTATTTATTTATGTTTTTATATCTATCAATGGATACAACATTCTACACATGTATCACATCTGAAAAAATAATGTTAATTATTTCATAATTGTTTTTTTCTAGAAAAATTCATCATAATATCAGGGTTCAGGTAGTTATTATTACAGTGGACCCCAACAAGGGAAAAGGTATTATGACATATTGATGGAAAATTAGTGGTGGATGGGTATTAAGAAGATGTATGGAAATACATTTAGAAATTTTATAGCCAATCAACAATCAACAATTTTTTTATGATGAATAAATATATTTATCCTCCATATTCAAGGACTATTTTTCATTTTATTTTTTTATTATATTAAATTATAATAATCAATATGATTATTAGATCTATTGCTACCATTTTTTATGTTATTCATATATTAATTATTTTTCATTTAAATAAATTATATTTTATTACAAAAATAGAAATATAAAATAATCTATGTAATTTTAAATGCGATTCTATTTCATTTGTTATTTATAATCATGAATTAGAATTTATAGAGAAATATTCATTATTAGAATACTATGTATCTTTTCCATCCGAAATGAAATATTTTTATTTGTAGTATATTTTTTTACTACTATTTTATGGGTTTATTTAAATGAATTACTTAAAAAATTTAGAGACTTAACTTGAAAAAATTATCAGAATTAATAACATCATATTTAAAAATAATCTTTGACTAATGTTTTTGATATTTATATGAAAATATTGATTTTTTGGTGAATAGAAGAATATACCAATTTTTTTAAATTGTTTTTATCATTTCATGGATTTAAGAAGTCATATATTTTTGGATTTTGTTTTCAAAATTTACCTCATTATTTATAATAAAATATAATATAAGAAATGAAATTTAAATCAATATAAATACTTAATTTTGTATAAAAAATTTATTGTTAAAACAAAATTTATATGGGAAAAATATTTTACTCATCTGTTATGGGTTCATTATATATTAAAATACTGAATCAAAATTGAAAATTAATTTGATATAATGAAATAAAAAAATTTTATCTCTATTTCCAAATATGTTGTAGAGGAAATATTCATGTTTGGTCATTATGAGTAATATCATTGTAAAAAAATTATTACCATCGATAGAAATAAAATTGGTTAAATGTGATAAATATAAAAATATATGTTTTTAACTATTGTAAAAACAATTATAAGTAGTATATTATGGTCATATGGAAACACTATCTTTCCCACTGTTTGAAATTACTTTTTTACGGCCGTTTGGTTTAAGAAATGCATAAATATATTTTATTAGTTTGAAAAACTCCCTATGAATCCTTCTCACATATATAAAGAGACACCCACTCTCCTATTTTATACACATATGAAACACATATTAAATTTACATATACCTAAAACATCCCATGATATTATCCATATCAATGTCTTAGGGGTTTTGGTTGTATCCTAATACATTCTTTTATAATCTTTAGGTATAATCCTTAGGAGGTTATATGAATAACATAAATAATTCTTATTAGAGTGTTTTATTTTTGTTTCGTTATATTCCTCCATTAAACCTCCAATAACAATTGTAATATAGTAACATAAATATATAAAATATAACTAAATGTTATTATGTATATATTATAACTCAATTTTTTTTTTCTCATTATCCATCGAAAATATTATAAAAATATTGGTTGAACATATATGTGGATGACCACCTCACCAGGAGATGTATTTAATTTTTCATCACTGACTCATATGGTAGGTATTAATTATTTATCAAAATAAAATAATAATGAATATATTAAATAAATTTCATTCAAGTATGGTCAATTAATGTTATACTGATTTCTTTTACTATCCGAAAAAAATAAAAACATCGCTCGTCTATACATGTAGATTATAGTATTAAAAACAGATGGATCATATTTTTCAGCACTACCTCCCATGAACTGTAATTACATAAGTGGATTAAATTAAATATTTTCAAATAAATTATATAAATAAAAAAATTAATGAAAAAATACTACTTATTTTCATTCGATAGTATTCGTTGAAAAATTGAAATGTTACTCGTGTATACATACATATTAATTTCACCACACATTAAAAAAATACCATTTTATACTCATCATACAAGGATGGTTTAATATTATAATTAAAATTTTAAATTATATATATTATATTATTAGTGTTATTTAATGAATATAATCAATATCCTTTTGACCATTGTTAACCAACTTAATTCATTTCTGTCCTATGAACCAAACAAACATTAAACATCAGACTTAAACTAAAAAAATTATATAACTATGTATTTATTGATATATTTAGAATAAATATAAGTCAAACAATAGGGAATGGACGATTTTCATTAAAATATCATTTTATGTTTTTTATTTATATTTTTTAAAACATATTCTCAATGTACATATTCATAAAATTTTATTATGGCTGTAAATATATCGAAATAAATAAATTATAGTGAAATTTTATGTTCTATTTTAGTCGGTTTCAATTATTTTTAAGATATATCATTTTACGTAGTTTATACTAGATTATTTGAAATTATTTATTAAGAAAAAATGAATTTTATTTTTTAATGTATATGAAATAAATGGATTTTAAAATTATTTTCTTAAGAATTCAAAATTATTTATTTCTATTTGATGAGGTAAATTCGATTGATTATGTTTTTAGGATTGTTGAGGTAATTTTTCATTATTTATGATGATGAATAATCCTAATATAGCTCCCATATTAATTAAATAATTATTATTTTCTACTGATAAATATATTGGAATTATACACGTATGTTATTCCATTATCAAAGATTATTTAAAGGGTTATTAAAGCTTTTCTCTGAATATGACATCGTAAGATAACAACATTGAATTTCAATGCCTGAAAATGTGTCATCATGGAGAATTTTTCATTTCATAAGGTATAGTATTGATAAGTTTTTTAATGTAATAATCATTTTAGTTAAGGGTTAAAAGCTAATTTTATGGAAAAAATTCATGTGTTATTTTGTTTTCTATGAAACCCACATTACTATCATTTTACCTCTAGGTTTTCATATATATTATTATAATAAAAAATATTATAAAAAATATTATTCCATGTGTATGAAAATGAAAATTTGAGATAAATTTTAATTATATTAATGGAAAACATTCTTATATGATATCATTGGTTAGAAATAGAATAATAGGGTTCTAGGATCCTTTTTATTTGTAGATTACAATGATTTTTCCCCATACCACATATTTCAGATATCTTCCATAGGTTTTAAAGATGATTATGAATAATTTTTAATTAATTTTGAAAATCACGATAATTATTCATGAATACAAAAGATGTATTATTTTAAAAGTAATATATTGTTATTGAATATAGACTAATGGGATGATTCCATGTTATGTTTTATGTATTTTATTGTAAGAGTGATAAAATAATTATATACAATTATAAAAATTTATATTTATTTATGAAAGTAAGAAAATGAATTCACAATTTGAAATTCAAGATATGGGTTGAATAATAATTGTGGCCTTCTATATGGAATTAGAGTATGTTTTATATAATTTTAGAGTTTAGGATTATGTATGTATATAACATTGGGATTTTATAGTTTATTTTTTTCTTGATACATCATTTTATCATTACTCTATTTATTATTCTAAACTATGTCTTTTTAGAATGGGTTTTTATAGAAGAAATATGTAATTTGAATTATGAATTTATCAAGAAGAAATTATACTTCAAAATAAATAAGCTAGAATTTTTAGAATAAGAAATGAATAGTTTTTTCTATGGTGAATCATTTTTCATGGGTTATAATATGTGGTGATGTCCATCTTAGAGGTAAACAACATTAACTATAGTGTATCATTTTCAAATTATAACATTTCCTAAAAAACACCATATGTATTCATTATATAATTTTTTCAAGTATTATTAAAGGGATGTATTAATTCGTTGAAATATATATTACTAACTCGATGTTTTTGAGAGAATCAAATTTAAATTATTTCTATCTATTATTTTGGATTTGAATCCAGCTAATGGTAGTCAATGGTGAATAATATAATTAAATATAAGTGGGTGATTACTTGTAATGGGGTCTGCCTATAAATATTTTCCATGATAAAATATTTTCATTTGGATATTTGAATTAAAATGGAATAGAAATTCATGGAATTGATTAAGACTGAGGATGTTTCAGTGGTTTTGTCTGAATAAATCGAGATATTGTTTTAAATTTATACACCAAACTGTATACATGATGTTGATAGGTAAATTATTTATATTTTCTCCTGATTGAATCCAAGATATCTATGGGAATTCATATATGATGAATGTAAATTTACTGAGAAACGTCTTTGATATTGTGATAAGTTAGTATTTTAGTTTATTGAGGATCATGTTCAGTGTGAATAAATATTTAAGAAGAGCTAAAAATAGAGGGAAAATGGGAACCAACCAACAATGAAATCTGAATATAGAAGAACAACATTACAACATGTGATATGTGTTGTAAAATGAACCTTTTTTAATGTGTTATATACAATTCAAAATTTAATAATATTTTATTTTTGGAAATTTGGGTAATGGATTAAAAAAAGCATAATAGTTTTAATCAAACAAATTTTAAAATTATTATATTAAGATGTTTTACTACTAATAAAATTGTTCATTATACAGATTCTTATCTAAATATAAGAGTAAATGACGGATGACATCAATGTCAAAATAAGAATGGGGACGATAAAACATTCCTCATTATTTTAAAAGATTTTGGACGCTATAGGATGTGGTGTCATGTATATTACATGTTAATTCAGAAAATTCCAAGGTATTCATTGATTTAGTGTTTACACATTCGTTCATTTTGAAAAAAAATTCTGGAAAATTTGAAATTTCACCTAATAAAATAGAGAAATAATGTTTTTCTAAAAACAAATTAGGGTAGAATAAATGATTTTTTTAAGAATATTCCTATTAATTTATATGGAATGAAATTATCTATAATCATTTTTCCCATTCCACTTATATATTGATATATTATTCAGGGTAAGTATTGTATTTCTATTTATAATTTTAATATAGATCATAGATATAATGACTTATTTTAAAATAAATTATAGTATATAAAAATACAATTTTTAAATGGATCATATAGATTCGATAGAATATAACATTTTCATACATGATCTATTGAAAAATTCTTCATTTATTCTACCACTTCACCATGTGGTGCTACTTTTATGTTTGTAAAAATTATATATGGTTCAGTAAGGCTTTTAATTTATTTCATAATATTTAATAAATTCACTATAATTAATAAGTATTTTTATCCTCACATATATGTCGAATTTTATCTACTATAGGGAGATTATTAATTTTCAAAGGTTTTTCTCTAGTCCATGTACCATCAACTAATGGAAAATGAGGCTGAATTTATTAGTAAGATAATTCATATATGTTTTGGATGTTATGGGTTTTTTTCATGACCTTTGGGCTGATTAATTCTTCTTATATATTTATAGAAATTATAATTAGTGTTTCCTTTTGGTTCTTGCCTAAAATTAATATTTTTTATTATTGACATAATTATATATTTAAAAATTAATGATTAACATGAGAAAAATTTGAGACATGTTCTGAAAATCATAATAGAATAATATCATATTAAAAAAAATTTTAATGTGAATTTTGATTGTGAATTTTTATTCCATGAAAATTTTTTAAATAGTGATCGAAAAATATTTACCAATCCAAAAAAAATTCTTCTAATGGGTGGTCACGGCCTCAAAACATCACTAATATTTCTATCGTTATATAACAAGTAGGTTCAAACAGTGTGTTTTTTGAAATATTTTCAAAAACATATTGCTTTAACTATGTTAACTCTAAAATGAGTTAATTTCACATTGGTGATGTGATATAATGACTGTTTTAGGAATCGAAATGAATATTACTTAATTATATATCTTTATATGTGCCATCCCGAAATAGTGACGATATTTTCTTAAATGATTCATCATTAAAGAGCCATGGTTATGTTTTAATGAACAATAATCTTGTAATTTATTATTATTCTTGTCAATTGAAACCTCATGAATTAAATTATCCTAAAAATGACCATGAATTGGGTTTTATTTGTTCTTTAAAATTATTTAGACATCATTTATATGTAAAAATTTGTGATAAATATACCAGTAATAAATGATTACTGTATATATACACATTGAATGTATCAAATGTGAGGTAGAGAAGATGACAATAATTTAATAATGATTCTAACTAAATGATTCATTATTATCAATTAAAATCATATGGAGTATCTAATACATGAATTCAAAAATACAATGCATCATTAAATATGAAATTTTTGTAACATGTCACTTCAGTAATTTATTTGTTGAATGCTTTCATAAAAATCATAAATATAGAAAAATCCCCTATTTTGTTTTAGGTGTTGATGAAATTATCATTATTAGATATAATGAAGAAAGCATAGAATATGTGTTGTTTTTACTAGGTTTTGGTGGAATATTATAATAAAGATAAGCATCCAAGATTTAACATTGAAAAAGATGGTGGTGTATGATTTTGATAATTTTTTTCCATAAGATTCCAATTTAAAGTGATAAATATTCCTTCAATATTATGGATCTCTATTATTTGTTCATTCTAGAAATACAAATATCTACAGAATCCTTCAGTGGTATTTTTAGGGTAACAGAAGGAAGAAATATATTGAAAAATTTATATTGAAATGTTTTAATTTTAAATAAGTTAATGAAAAATGAGAAATAACTAAAGGGGATTCCCATGTATTTACTTGTGACATGATATAAATAGGATAATATTTCCAGGGAATTCAATGTTATATTACAAAATACATCTCAAGTTAATAATATGATATGGGTTATTGTTGATCATTTGACTAAATCTACTCATTTCAACCGATTTGAGATAATACTTCATTGCTTCATGTTTCTAAACATTATGTTAATGGGGTCATCATACATAATTATGACCCAATTTTAGTTATAAATGATTATTATCCTATGTTCATATTTAATTTTAGTAAAATATTTGAAATATTATTGGTTTCTAAATTAAAATTTAGTTCATCACTTCATACTCTCTTTTATAGTTAGTCCGAGGGAACTAAAGAGATATTAAAATAGATTACAGGTCAAAATTTAATTGATTATAAAATATGTTGGGATCACCATAATTTATTAGATTTATTTTATTATAATATTATATTTCAATATAATATATTATTTGCACCATTTGAGAAATTATAATGGAAGTAGTGACAAACTACAACTTATTAGGATATAGCATGGGAAAGAATTTTATTGGGATCAAAATTAGTGGATGAGATAGATTGAAAGTGAATGAAATTCAGCAAAATAGAAGGAAGGCTCATAGAAGGTAGAAAATATTTATAGACAACCAGAGGAATGATATTTCATTCATGGTATATAATCATGTTTTCTTAAAATATCTACTTGAAAAATAATTGTCCATTTTGGTAAAAAGGGAAAGAAATGTTTGTGGTTTTAGATCATAAAAAAACATAGAAATGGGTAGACCATTTAAAAACTGAGTATCCTTTTCTGCAAGTTTATTCATGGTATATGATGTGTTTAATTTTTCAATATTATGAAAATAAGTACCAGAACCATTTCATATTTTGAGCACTGTAGTATTACAGTTGAAGTGATTCATTATTATAAGGAATATACTATTCATATTGATAACTCTAATGAGATGGAATTGAATAATAAGGTATATCACAATGTTAAATTGTTTCTGGGAAACCATTATGATTGATGAATCTATGTGAGAATCAGAAAATGAACTAAACGAAATATATCCCCCTTGTTCTTTATAATGAATACAAATATATAGGATGATGTTTCCAAAATGGGGAAGAGCTTATTATCCTAGTTAACATTAACCGTAATAATATTACATAACTTATTAGTATTAATGAAATTGATTTTATAAATATATATTCATTATAAAACATTAAAAAATCACTCAAAATAAAATATTTTAATTCTTACTAAATTTACAAACATTTATCATATGATTTTACGTAAATAATTTTTTTACAAATTATAGGGTTTTATTTTAATGAAAATTAAATTTATGTTGGTATCATCACAGAAGAATTATATTAGTGTGATGTTTTTGTATTTTATGATTTTTTTTTTGATTAATAAAAAAACTGAATTTTAAGATAATTGTATCTTATTTTTTAATATTATATAATATAATTTTATTATTTTTTAGTGTATATAATTTTATGGGATAATCACAATAAAATAAATGATATTTTAATAAATATTATAATTAAAGTGGGTATAAAATTATTTTTATACATTTTAAAGACTTTTATCTGGAAAACTCTTTTCCGTCATGTATCACTGCTTTATATTCAATGTAATTTATATAGTGTATATAATTTAATTTTATAAAAAAGGATAAATAATTTTAATCATCTGATAAAACTTGTGTAAAAAGGCTAATTTCATTTATTGGATTTAAAATTATATCTTTTGTAAAAAATACATTTACCCCAATGAGATATAATTTTTTAAAGCGTTAATATAAAATTATAAAGGATAAAATGACCAAATAACATGTTGAAATCTTATATTTTACTCATATGAATATTCCATATGTTCTATTTTATGAAAATAGTCCATTTTTTAGAAATTTTGATGGCGTAAGACATTAATATATTGAAATATTTTGACACATTCCATGAGTGTCTTCCCCCTCATCATAAATGTAAACCCCATCCCCTATTTTATTCAACCCCAATTACCTCACAGATCAACCAATACCTACCTAAATCCATCCATAACACCCACACATCCTAGTTTTACTTGTATGATCATAACACTAAGAAATGGTGTTTTCAAGTATAATCATATGGTGGGATTCCAATTAATATGTATACTTATTATAAATGTGTTTTCTTTTTTATTTATTTATTTACCCCCCTCAATCCACTCTTGACCATTATAAAATAGTATCATTATTATCTACCATATACCAAAACATTTCAATGTTTTTCTTCATCACATTTAATTATACTAAACTATTTTAAAAAATGAATGAATCCATGTACAAACTAATTATTTGTTTTATAAGGAATAAGAAAATATTCAAGAATATTACCAAATCTAGGAGCATAGTTTGCGTAGTTATCTGAGGCCCCGAGATCCCTATTGCGGTGATTTAAATAAATGTTTTGTTAGCACGCACAGTTTCACTGGACATATAAATAACAGTCACTCAAATTTTGGAATCAGATTTATAAGGATGAAGTTGAGTCCAAAAAATCACATCTACCATAGGTGTGGCATAATGTTTCTCCTTCCATAAGTTCTGAGTGGGGCATTAAATGATGGTCTAATTTATTAAAATATAATATAATTATTTAATTAAAACTGCACATAATTACCCACATTCCCTCACATTAGAGAGACGCAAGGGGAGATCACATATCTTTCTCTTGTTCTACCTTATGCTACCTTGGTGAATAAGGACACCATGACAAAATAATAAAAGAGAGCTTCTATTGACCACCATTTCTGATGTAAATCATCATTGAATCATGATCCAGAGTGATCATAGAACAATTCTTCAACTAAGGCTTTGGTGTTCGGCCTTGAGGTAGGAATTTTGGATTTCTAGTCCCAATCCCAATCGTTTTGGTTGTTATATGATTATAAATCCCAATTATAATTGTATATGATCATTCTAGGTAGATCTATGATTTTTTTGTTGAATTAGGGCTAATCAATAATTTTTTAGGTTATACCTGACTGGAATTACTGGCTACATGACGTGTAGTCCATTGAAACACGATGTGTGTGACTTGATATTTGGGGGAAGATAATAATTAGGGAATAAATTTCATGTATATGGGTTACACATCGTGTAGTACACCAATCCTTGAGTCCATAAAAAATGTCTTGGGAAGTTGGTTGAAAACTACATTGTTGTTCAGTAACACACAACCAAAGTATATATAACGACCCATACTTTACATACATTGTTATTACTTCATAATTGAAGAACACTTATTACAACATATAACAAAACCAAGAAAGGACTGTATAGGTATAGTGTCTTTAGAAACTGGGAAACATAAACAACTGGTTCATAAAGCATCTACTTTGCCTCCCATTTATTTCATCATATCTAGAGTCTCTTTTTGGCATATTCTACTTAAGAAACTTCTTCCTGACATAGGGAAATAAAACATACAAAAGGGTGATCTCAAATGCTCAGTAAGGGTAAACAAAAGAAATATCAATCACATCATATACATAAGCACATAACTTTTGGAAATCTTAACATGAAAAAGAGATTATAACATAATAACATGGGATAAATCATAGTAGTGAAATGTGATCCCAATAATCATAACTTAAAACATGAAACTTTGTGGCATACACACATAATCATAGAGAATCATTTCTTATTAGTCAAGACTCATTTCCAAGACTATCTTAGTGGACAAAGTCCCTTTCTGAACCGAGTTCACTCCTCGTATCAGTCCTGTTTCACTGAACCAGTATAACCTACCATTCTAGCCATGTCTATCTCATGAGATATAAAATCTTTACCCAATGCATTGGAGGGAGATATAGGTCCCACCCATCTCATAATGATACCATTCTTATGTGTGCCACAAAATCATAAATCATACATCATTGCATAACCCATGTAATAGAAATGGGAATCTTAAACATCGTGAAATCATAAAACAATTCATATAAGATAAAGGAATTCATAAAAGTAATTCCATCACAACATAATCAAATCAATGTAATAATAGGGATAAAAACAGAACCCTTTATTATCTTATATGGAAAATAATTTTTATAAAACACTTGAACTCCATTCTTGAGTAAAATATCATTTCTTCTTCAAAAACAATTTTCCTTTCTTAACATGTCATACAACTTTAAACTAAAAGAAGTTGATTAAAAATAAACATGAAAACTTGTAAAGGAATATTCTTGGAAATAATGTATTAAAAATCGATTCATGTCGTATAAGTTAAAAAAAGAATATTCTTCTCGTACTTTTGTCGGAAAAGTCAAAAAGTACCTCGTAAGAAAAACGACAAAAGATTCCTTTTATATCGTTTAATAAAAAACTCACCGAAGGGTAAAATTGGATATAAACTATTGTAGAAAGATATAAATATTACATATTGAGGAAACATGGATGTGGATGATAAAATACACCCCAGTAAATACCAAAGTATAAACAAAATGATATTGTGATATTTCCCTTACCTTAGGTCTGTTTTGCTTCGTAAGTGTCCGAACCTCCTGTATAATGATTTAAATAATGTTATTGACTTATTCCAGAATCATACTTATTTTTATGATATCATATATGGTCATTTTCTTAGATTCTTAGTAGTAATATTTCATTGCTACTTGTTATTCGGGTGTTTATAACTTTTTGTTCTTATGCGTGTTTTGTCGAATAAATTCTTATTCTTATCTTTAGGTTATAAATACCTCATTTCCAGAATGGTATTAGTGTAATATATATCATATTCATTCATTCTATTCATTTATATAATCATTATGAAATAAATATCATGTAGAACGAGTCGCATCACATCGTGGAGACGGTATTCCGTACGTACACACGAGTGATGATATCATTCCTATGATCGTGGAATTGTATTGGAGTGTATGTATACTATTTCAGAATCAGTATAACTTTATAATAGTCATATATATTCATTATTTACACCATTATACCCATCCAAGTAAGGTGGTGGTGGAAAATAGATTACACCACGGCGTGGAGACAGTATTCCGTACGTACGCACGCGCGGTGATTTCTTTTTCCGTAGGATGGATAGATGGTGAAATAGGGTTGTTTCATACTTATAATAACATATAAGTAGATGAGTGATACTGATGTTATTACTTCATAATGAAACAACTAAAGAAGAAGAAGTGGAAAAAGAAATAAAGATGAAAGAATCGGTAACGAAAATTACCTCTTCTTTGAAGCGCCTCTTTGAGACCTCCTCTTAGGGCACTTTGAGGAAGACCAGAACCTCTAGGATGTTTCTAGGGAAGTGTAGAGGAGAAATTGGCAGGGTTTGGACGAGCTTCAAAGCTCAAAGTGGTGTGAGGAAGAGGGGGGAGGTGTCTTTTTATAATGGAGGAGAGGGGCACCTTTGGAATAACTAAAACTATTATTTTATTATATAGATAAATTCGGTTTTAAATATCTCCAAATTGATATATTTAGAAGCTAAGGTGGGGATGGGTCTAAATCCTCTCATCCAATAGAATTTAGACATTTTTAGGTTCCTATATTAACCTTATCATTTAGATTTAACATTAAGTTAAATAAGTTTACTTTTACTGTGTCTTCTTGTGTTCCTATACTATAAGGTTAATAAACTTACTATAAGAAGCCAAACGAACCCCAAGTTATTTATTATTAATATATATAACCTTATCTAAGTCATTTGTCCGAACCTTAGATTTTTAGGAATAAAATAACAATTACTAATATAATATATGTTTTAAAAACTATTTTATGTCAATTTTGACACTATTTAGTAATTGATTTTTGTGAAAATCATAACAGAATTATTAGTTCAAAAAAAGTTAATTAAATCAATACTAGAATGTCTTATTAACCTATAAAATTAGTGGAATTCATAAAAAGTCTCAAAGTACATTTATTTTGGTGTTTATAACATCAATTATGTCAATATTTCATTAATAAGATAATTACTGCATCATCATTGTATCATAAATATATTAAAATATTTAATGTCTAAAAATTAAAAATAAAACATCATTATGTAGGAAATATTTTTATCTTTCTAATGAATATTTATAGTCAAATTTATCTTATGTATAACCTTATATTAAAAATTATTTACATATTAAACATTGATTTTAACTATTTTAACCCTTCTTTAAATAAATTAATAATAAATGTCCTAATCTAATCGAAGTGGGCCTAAATGGTCATATTTTATTTCTAAGTTTGTTTTTGGTCGAATTACACTTATCCAATAGAATTAGGACATGTGTTAGGGTAATAATAATATCATTTTTACCCTTAATTACCCTATTGACTTTTAACCGTGGTAAAAAAAAAGTAAAAAGTTACTATTCACCAAAAAATTATTTTCATCTCATTGAACCACATTTTACTTACTGACATCAACCGTGTCTCTCAGATTTTATGAAATTCCACTCACAGAATACCAAAATTTCACCCTAGGGAAATTTCGATATTCCGAATCCAAAAATGAAGTCCATTTTGAAAAATAAAATTTATAAAATTTCAAAAAGTGGTTATTACTATTCATAATGGCTAGTTTTAATAATATTTTAATAGCATATCGTTGTTTAGTGAAACTCAATATTTCATATGACGCAAGCTATCGAGGAAGGTCATGATTTCGTGTAATGCAAGCCAAGAAAGTGTTGTGTGTAAAAAAGATTCCTTTGATGATTTATATAACATAAAAGTCTCGGGTGTTACATTCTACCCCCCCTTAAAATGAATTTCGCCCTCGAAATTCATCACTTTGTAACAAATAGATGAGGATACCTCTCCCTTATCATATCCTCAAGCTCCCATGTAGATTCTTCTAATTGGTGGTTCCTACATCAAACTTTCTCCAATCGAGTGATCTTGCTTCGTAGGACTTTTTCGCTACGATCCAAAATCTCAATCGGCTGTTCTTCATAAGAAAGATCATGCTCCAGCGGTACAACTTCTGAGCTAAGTACATGTGAAGGATCAAGTATGTACTTTCTCAGTAGAGATACATGGAACACATCGTGAACTTGAGAGAGATTCGGTGGAAGCACCAATCGGTAAGCTACCTTCCCAACACGATCCAGTATTTCGAATGGACCGATATATCTAGGGCTCAACTTCCCCTTCTTTCCAAATCTCATGAGCCTCTTCCAGGGAGATATTCGTAAGAACACTTTATCACCCACTTCAAACTCTAGGTCTTTTCTTCGGTTGTTGGCATAACTTTTCTGTCGACTCTGAGCTACTCTTATGTGTTGTTGAATAGATCTGACCTTTTCAGCCATTTCATCAACGAGATCAGGTCCTAATAGCTTTCTTTCCCCAACTTCATCCCAACAAGTTGGAGTCCTGTATTTCTTTCCATAGAGAGCTTCATAAGGATCCATTTGAATACTAGAGTGAAAGCTATTATTATAATAAAATTCCACCAAAGGTAGGTGTTGATCCCAACCACCTTTGAAATCCATAGAGCAAGCTCTCAACATATCTTCTAGAGTTTGAATTGTTCTCTCAGACTGACCGTCTGTCTGTGGATGATAAGTAGTGCTGAAACTCAACTCTGTATCCAGAGTATGCTGAAGACTTCTCCAGAACTTCGAGGTAAATCTTGGATCCCGCTCAGATATAATAGAAAGTGGTACTCCATGCAATCTTACCACTTCCTTTACATATATCCTGGAATGCTGATCCAGAGAGAAATCCTCTCTAATAGCAATGAAATGTGCATACTTGGTAAGACGATCAACTATGACCGAGATAACATTATTGCCTTTGGATGTTTTAGGAAGTCCTGTGACAAAGTCCATAGTGATTTTTTCCCATTTCCATTCGGGTATGGGTAATGGTTGTAACATCCCCTTAGACTTCAGTCTCTCAGCTTTAACTTGCTGACAAACCAAGCATAGAGAGACATATTCAGCAACATCTCTTTTCATGCCATCCCACAAGAAGTACTCTTTCAGGTCCCTATACATCGTTGTGCTTCTAGGATGAATAGAGAATGAAGAACTATGAGCCTCATCCAGCAGCTCCTTCTTTAATTCCGGGATGGGAGGAACACAAACCCGATTCCTGAACTTTATTATCCCATCACAATCAAGGTTGAATTCAGGAACATTTCTCACCTTATTTTGTAACTCGACATCTTCTTTCTGTGCCTCTTTAATCTTCACATGTATAGATGGTTGAACATTCATTTGAGAAAGATAAGAATTTTCCCCTTCCATTATAATTCCAAGATCCATCCTTTGTAAATCCATAAATATTGGATTTTTTGTGATCCTCATCATGGATAAACTAGAATGGTCTTGTCGACTTAATGCATCTGCCACCTTGTTTTCTTTCCCAGGGTGGTAATGGATTGAGCAGTCATAATCCTTAATCAGCTCCAACCATCTTCTTTGACGCATATTCAGCTCCTTTTGTGTGAAAATATACTTTAAACTTTTATGATCAGTATAAATATCACACCTTTCACCATAAAGGTAATGCCTCCAAATCTTTAATGCAAAGATTACAGCAGCTAACTCCAAATCGTGTGCAGGGTAATTTTGCTCATGGATTTTTAACTGTCGTGAGGCATAAGCTATCACCATATCATTTTGCATAAGAACACACCCCAATCCCTTCTTGGATGCATCACTATAGATCACAAACCTTTCTCCACTACAAGGCAGTGTGAGCACAGGTGCACTAGATAACCTTCTTTTCAACATCATGAAATTCTCTTCGCATTCTTCCGTCCAAACAAACTTAACTCCTTTTCGAGTCAACTTGGTGAGTGGATTAGATAATCCTGAAAAAGCATTCACGAAACATTGATAATATCCAGCCAAAGCAAGAGAACTTCGGATCTCGGTTACTGTTGTTGGTCTCAACCATATTTCGATAACCCTTGTTTTTTCTAGATCCACAGATATCCCCTCTTTTGAGATTATGTGACCCAAAAATGCAACTTTTTGAAGCCAAAATTCACACATGGTAAATTTGGCATAAAGCTTCTCCTTTCTCAGGGTCTTCAATATAATTCTCAAGTGATCTTCATGTTCTTCCTTGATCTTTGAATAGACAAGAATATCGTCTATAAAGACCACCACAAACTAATCAAGATAGTCTCTAAAGACTCTATTCATTAGATCCATGAAGATAGCAGGGGAATTAATAAGACCAAATGGAATCACTATAAATTCATAGTGTCCATACCTTGTACGGAAAGCCGTCTTTGGTATATCCTCCATTTTGACCCTTAATTGATGATACCCTGAACGAAGATCAATCTTGGAAAAGTATTGAGCTCCACGTAGTTGGTCAAATAGGTCATCAATGCGCGGGAGATGATATTTGTTCATGATAGTGATCTTGTTAAGTTCTCGATAATCAATGCAGAGTATCATTGATCCATATTTTTTCTAAACAAATAGAACAGGTGCTCCCCTAGGTGACGCACTAGGGCATATGAATTCCTTATCAAGATTCTCTTGGAGTTGCTTCTTCAATTCCTGAAACTCAATTGGGGCCATTCTATAAGGTGTCTTTGAAATAGGCAAAGCACCCGGTACGAGTTCTATTGAAAACTCAACTTCACGATTTGGTGGAAGACCCGGTAATTCCTCCGGAAAGACATCATCAAACTCCCGTACAATGTGCATATTCTTAATTGTGAGTTTCTCACCAACCATTTGAGATAAATAACCTTCATTTAGTGGAATCAAGACCCATAAGGTAGAAGGAATTTCCACTGGAAGGTTATGTTCATCCTTGCATTGATAGACGATCATAGATTGATCTGGAATATGAAATGTGACTTCCCTTATTTGGCAATTGATATGAGATCCATATAAAGAAAGTCAATCCATGCCAAGAATCACATCAAATTCCACTATAGGAAGGATCACAAGATTTTCAGGAAGAACTTTCCCACAAACTTCGATCGGAGAAGAATTATAAACTTTTGATGCGACTGTTGTGCCATTAGGTGTTGTCACAGCTAACTCAACATCTAATTGTTGAGGTAATACGGTGATACCCTTAGAAAATTCTTCAGAAATAAAAGTGTGGGTGGATCTAGAAACAAATAAAACATTTTCTACTTTAGAGTGGATGGTAAGTTTACCTTTCACCACATCGTTATCGTACTCCACATCGCTGATAGAAATTGCATGTGACTTTCCTTTGTCTTTAGCCTTAAGATTTTGTTGACGTCGACCATCATTATCAACCATTGGATTAGGGCATTTATTGGCATAATGTCCCATCTCCTTGCACTTGAAACATTGAAGTGTAGTAGTTTCATTCTGTGTATCCCTTCCATTGTTTGCATCATTAGACATATTCTTCCCATCAACACGGCATTAAAATGCCTGATGACCTTTCTTTCCACATTTGAAAAATTTACTTGTCCCTTTAAGACAACTCCCTCCATGTTTCTTTCCACACTTTGAGCATAAGGGAAATCTCATCATCTTTTTAGTGTGCTCTTTAGATTTTCCTTTGAATTCCATTTTCCTCTTTTTATCAAACCCATATGACTGATGGGTTACTCCAATATCCATCTCAACTTTGAGAGCACATCGAACGATTTCCTCATAGCTATTGAAGTCCCTTATGGCTAAGGCCCTTTGAAGACTTGGTTTTAAGCCACTAAAGAATCGATCGATCTTACTCTCAGGTTAGATAATAATACCAGAAGCGTACCTTGCAAGTCTTATAAAATTTTCTTCATAGGCACCAACAGATTCATCATCCTTTTGCTTCAGTTCAAGAAACACTTTCTCCATCTTTGTTCGGAGAATATGAGGGAAGTACTTATTGAAAAATAAGTTCTTGAACTCGTCTCATTCCATGGACTCAATTTCATCCCTTTGCCTCGTATTCTTAATAAGATTCCACAATTGATCAGCATCACCTTCCAAACGATACACTGCTAAGATGAATTTATCATGCTCAGAACATTGAAGAACTGAAAATATCTTTTCAGTACTACTAATACATTGTTCAGTAACTAATGGATCAGTAGACCCGCTGAAAGATGGTGGATGCTGTCTCCTAAAGGATTCAACAGAATGTTGCTCCTTCCTTTGCTCGTTTTGATGTCCTGCATGATTCATAGCTTGAGAAAGTTGTGTGAGCATGGCTACAAGAATTTTCATTGCAGCTCCCATAACGTTTGGTTGCTCATGGGGACAATCATTGCATTTCCTGTCGCATTCCGCATTAACATGATTCCTTCAGGTTCCAGCCATTGACTAAAACCAAGAAGAATAGTGTGAGCAACACTAATTATAATAGGAAAACCACATAATCAAGAATAATATTTCACACTTAAGGTCTTAACCTAGGTTATTCATGGCCATTTCTAAAACACTAAGATTGTGTTCTATGCTTAGACTTATTATTAGGTTTCTTACTAAGGCTTTCGCATCCTAGTTTCCAAAGGTTGACTATACCTTTCCTCTGATACCAAATATAACGACCCATACTTTACATACATTGTTATTACTTCAGAATTGAAGCACACTTATTACAACATATAAAAAAACCACGAAAGGACCGTATAGGTATAGTGTCTTTAGAAACTGGGAAACATAAACAACTGGTTCATAAAGCATCTACTTTGCCTCCCATTTATTTCATCATATCTAGAGTCCCTTTTTGGCATATTCTACTTAACAACCTTCTTCCTGGCCTGGGGAAATAAAACATACAAAACGGTGAGCTCAAATGCTCAGTAAGGGTAAACCAATGAAATATCAATCACATCATATACATAAGCACATAACTTTTGGAAATCTTAACCTGCAAAAGAGATCATAATTTAATAACATGGGATAAATCATAGTAGTGAAATGTGATCCCAATAACCATAACTTAAAACATTAAACTTTGTGGCATACACACATAATCATATAGAATTATTTCTTATTAGTCAAGACTCATTTCCAAGACTATCTTAGTGGACAAAGTCCCTTTCTGAACCGAGTTCACTCCTCGTTTCAGTCCTGTTTAACTAAACCGGTATAACCTACCGTTCCAGCCATGTCTATCTCATGAGATATAAAATCTTTACCCAATTCATTGGAGGGAGATATAGGTCCCAGCCATCTCATAATGATACCATTCTTATGTGTGACACAAAATCATAAATCATACATCATTGCATAACCCATGTAATACAAATGGGAATCTTAAACATCATGACATCATAAAACAATTCATATAAGATAATGGAATTCATAAAAATAATTCCATCACAACATAATCAAATCAATGTAATAATAGGGATAAAAACAGAACCCTTTATTATCTTATATGGAAAATAATTTTGATAAAACACTTGAACTCCATTCTTGAGGAAAATATCCTTTCTTCTTCAAAAACATTTTTCCTTTCTTAACATGTCATACAACTTTAAAATAAAAGAAGTTGATTAAAAATAAACTTGAAAACTTGTAAAAGTTGCTTCTTTGAAATAATGTTTTAAATATCCATCCATGTCCTATAAGTTAAAAAAGAACATTCTTCTCGTACTTTTGTCGGAAAAGTCAAAAAGTACCTCGTACGAAAAACAACAAAAGATTCCTTTCATATCATTTACTAAAAAACTCACCAAAGGGTAAAATTGGATATAAAATATTGTAGAAAGATATAAATATTACGTACTGAGGAAACATGGATGTGGATGATAAAATACACCCCGGTAAATACCAAAGTATAAACAAAATGAGATTGTGATATTTCCCTTACCTTAGGTCCGTTTTGCTTCGTAAGTGTCCGAACCTCCTGTATAATGATTTAAATAATGTTATTAACTTATTCCAGAATCATACTTATTTTTATGATATCATATATGGTCATTTTCATAGCTTTTTAGTAGTAATATTTCATTGCTACTTGTTATTCGGGTGTTTATAACTTTTTGTTCTTATGCGTGTTTTGTCGAATAAATTCTTATTCTTATCTTTAGGTTATAGATACCTCATTTCTAGAATGGTATTAGTGTAATATATATCATATTCATTCATTCAATTCATTTATATAATCATTATGAAATGAAGATCATGTAGAACGAGTCGCATCACATCGTGGAGACGGTATTCCGTACGTACGCACGAGTGATGATATCATTCCTATGATCGTGGAATTGTATGGGAGTGTATGTATACTATTTCAGAATAATTATCACTTTATAATAGTCCTATATATTCATTATTTACACCATTATACCCATCCAAGTAATGTGGTGGTGGAAAATATATTACACCACGGCGTGGAGACGATATTCCCTACGTACGCACGCGCGGTGATTTATTTTTCCGTAGGATGGATAGATGGTGAAATAGGTTTGTTTCATAAATATAATAACATATCAGTATATGAGTGATACTGATGTTATTACTTCATAATGAAACAACTAAAGAAGAATAAGTGGAATAAGAAATAAAGATGAAAGAATCGGTAACGGAAATTACCTCATCTTTGAAGCGCCTCTTTGAGACCTCCTCATAGGGAACTAAAATTGGTCTTTGAGGAAGACCAGAACCTCTAGGATGTTTCTAGGGTAGTGTATAAGAGAAATTGGCAGGGGTTGGACGAGCTTGAAGGCTCAAAGTGGTGTGAGGAAGAGGGGGAGGAGGTGTCTTTTTATAAGGGAGGAGAGGGGCACCTTTGGAATAACAAAAAGTATTATTTTATTATAAAGTCAAATTAGGTTTTAAATAGCTCCAAATTGATATATTTCTAAGCTAAGGTGGGGATGGGTCGAAATCCCCACATCCAAAAGAATTAAGACAAGTTTAGGTTCCTATTTTAACCTTATCATCTAGATTTATCATTAAGTTAAATAAGTTTACTTTTACCGTGTCTTCTTGTGTTCTTATACTATAAGGTTATAAACTTACTATAAGCAGCCAAATGATTCCCAAGTTGTTTATTATTAATATATATAACCTTATCTAAGTCATTTGGGCGGACCTTAGATTTTGAGGATGGAAATAACAATTACTAATATAATATTTGTTTTAAAAACTATTTTATATCAATTTTGACACTATTTAGTAATTGATTTTAGTGAAACTCATAACAGAATTATTAGTTCGAAAAAAGTTACTTAAATCAATAATAAGACGTCATATTAACCTAGAAAATTAGTGGAATTCATAAAATGTCTCAAAGTACATTTATTTTGGTGTTTATAACATCAATTATGTCAATATTTCATTAATAAGATAATTACTGCATCATCATTGTGTCATAAATAAATTAAATTATTTAATTTCTAAAAATTACAAATAAAATATCATTATGTAGGAAATATTTTTAGATTTATAATGAGTATTCATAGTCGAATTTATATTATGCATAACCTAATATTAAAAATTATTTACTTATTAAACTTTGATTTTAACTATTTTAACCCTTCTTTAAATAAATTAATAATAAATGTCCTAATCTAATCCAAGTGGGCCTAAATGGTCGTATTCTATTTCTAAGTTTGTTTTTGGTAGAATTACACTTATCCAATATAATTATGACATATGTTAGGGTAATAATAATATCATTTTTACCCTTAATTTCCCTATTTACTTTTCACCGTGGTAAAAAAAATAAAAAGTTACTATTCATAAAAAATTATTTTCATCTCATTGAACCACATTTTACTTACTGACATCAACCGTGTCTCTCGGATTTTTGAAATTCCACTCACAGAAGCGGTAAAATTAAGTTTTATGAAAAATTCAGTTTTTAACTACCACTTAGTGGTTTCACTATTCATCAAAAATTGAAAGTTTTTAGAAAAATACCAAAATTTCACCCTAGGCTAATTTCAATATTCTGAATCCAAAAATGTAGTCCATTTTGAAAAATAAAATTAATAAAATTTCAAAATGTGGTTATTACTATTCATAACAGCTAGTTTTAATAATATTTTAATAGCATATCGTTGTTTAGTGAAACTCGGTATTGTGTACGACGCAAGCTATCGAGGAAGGTCACGATTTCGTGTAAAGTAAGCCAAGAAAGTGTTGTGTGTAGAAAAAGATTCCTTTGATGATTTATATAACATAAAAGTCTCGGGTGTTAGAGTATATGAACATGATGTCTTGTACACAGACACATGTTGACCTCATGGCTAGGGTATGGTTGAATAGTGACCCAATGTGTACCTCCTATACACTCTGAGTACCCAAACATGGGTTGGATACCATGTAATCTGATTACACAGTAAGGTGATTGGGCAAACTCACACACCATGTGTGCCTTAGTGCATGCCATGTAATACCAGGTGATTTATTTGAGATCATCCTACTTCCATATCCCTTTATATGGGATTGAATTTAATCTTGTATACATCCTATCATGAGTGTTTTTTCATGTAGAACATGATTGTGGCATCAGTTTTGGCCTACTTTATATGAGGTGGCTTTACACCTGATTAGCAGTGCAAAATCTGGGGTAGTGATTACGGTGAATCGTTGCATTGACTTTGAGGGTCAACACCCTTCCCCTCGACAATAGTATTTGTGTCTCATACCCGCAGTAGGGATAGTACATGAATATTGATAAGTGTGACACTCATTTTACCAGCTCTTCACCAATTCTGATGATCAGTGTGGTTTTTAGGGAGACAGTTGTGGGACAGGTACTCCCCTATGGCATCAAGGTGCAGGTTTCCATACCTTTTTATTTAATAGAGACTGGACTCCCCTCATAGTGAGAAATGGACCCATTACATTTGGATAGTTCTTTAAGCTGAGATGTGGTTTTTCATATACTTTGACTTATGAGGAATAGAAGAACTCTCCACATCGAGATACGTCCTTGTGACATGACTTAAAACTGTGCGTGTGAGTCAATGCTGCATAAAGCGAATAGTATCAAGGTGTGGTGATTTAGTTCCTTAGACTATGGCATTAAGTTTAGACACTTGAGATATTTGTCAACATTTATGGTCTTATGAAATTATTTTTACTCCTTTAATGGTTTAAGGTTTGGGTTCCCATATCATTCATAAATATGGATAGTTCTCCCCTACCGTGTTAGGGAACGAGCCTTCCATAACGTGGGAAGGTGGAGTGGGTACTCCTCTATTAGACCATGGTTCAGGTCCTCTATTTGTGGATTCGGTAATCCCATATTGGACTAGGTTTTGATTCCTCCATAGATGACTTATCGAGAGAGTGTGTACTCCCCTACCATGTTAGGGTGCAGTGCCTCTATCCTAGGAGTCAGTACTCCCCAGTCACTTCATGGTGCGGGTCCTCAATAAATGTTGTTATGGTAGTGTTCATACTCCTCTATCCTACTAGGGTGCATGTCCTTTATCCACTGAGTGGTTCTCCCATACCGAGTTAGGGAACGAGTCCTCATATATTAGTACATCTCAACCGTGAAAGTGAGTGGGCCTTCTAGCATGGGGATGATACTCCCCTACAATGTCAGTGTGTTGGTTACCCATAATGAATGAGATGGTAGAGTCGATACTCCCCTAACCTACTAGGGAACATGTACTCTATTCACCAAGTAGTACTAACCTATTGGGTTAGTGTGTGGGTCATCGATTTATGAAGTAGTACTCCCCTATCGTATCAGGGTGTAGGTTCTTGATTAGTTGTACTCTCATATTGGATCAGGGAGTGGGTCCTCACATTGGGAGTAATACTCCTCTATATCTGAGTCACTGCGGGGGCAGTTTCCTCTCATGGAGTTGGAGCTCCCCTGACTGTTGGATACAGATACGAGGAGTGGGGACCTCCACATGATGTGAATGGTACATAGTTAGGAGTTATTGCTCATTAAATGGATGGATATGTGGGCCACTCCGAACATGATCATAAGAGGTTTCACGATTTAGATAGGTTCTAGTACTCCCTCAACTATGTGGCAGAAGCGAGGCATGGATCCCTCTATTACCTCTCATTGATAAGATGTATATAGTGCATGATGTTGATCAGTACTCTCTCAATGGTAGGTCAGTGGTGAATAGTGAGATTATCCTTTTGGTTTTGGTATCCTTGCGCAATGTACATGTTGGAGATGGAAGATCCTCTAGTGGTGGGAACTTGAGCTGGATTGTACTAGTTGTTCCTGATGGAGCATGTTCGTTCAGATGTTTCATTCAGAATGGCAGAGTTGTTCGTGATGCAGTGCATCTCTAAGAAAGGTTACATATGGGTTGGAATAGCTCGTGGAGTTTTTAAGCCAGGATTTTTTTATACCTTTGGAGACTCAAATATAATCATATTGTTGGATATGAGGTTGAAACATCATGAGGCTTGGTGTATCATATGAGTATATCCGGGTGATGTTTTTGGGTACCCTTGTGGTTTTGTCACATTCTGGGTTAAAACACATTCAGGAATGAGTATAGAACTTCAGTTCTCATACCATTCCCTTGGATACTATCCTTCCATGAGAGGTTAAAATGCTTGGGGTATGACACATGTTAAATTTTATTAGCTTCTTATGATTACACGAGACAAATCTCCTACTATAGGTAGCAAAGACTATATAAGAAATTAATCTACTCAATTTTTCAAGGTCCTTGTGTTTGAAAGAGTTTAAATTCACTCTCTTATTGGGTTACACATTTGGATGATGTCTTTTCCATACTATCATATTGGGTATTATTATTTCAACATAGGTGACTAGTCATGTACAACCGAGGATGACTCAAGAAGCAGTTTCACCCTCGATTGGGTTCCCTCTGGCTTGGTCGAGTAGACTATCTCTTTTATGTCAGTCTTTTTATCTCTATGGGTTTTTGAGTGCTTATTGAGTTTTTTATACTCAACCCTATACCAACTTTTCGTGCACATGTTTTGTGTCTTGTGTAGACCACATGCCTTTGGATGGAGTCAATAGAGGACCCAAGACAGGTAGAGTTTAGAGAGACAGACCGAAAGAGGTGCTACTAGAGTTGGGCCCGGGAGATTTCTAGTCATTATATTGGGTAGTGATCACCTCCTTTTGAGAAGGTTTTAAGATTTTGAGGTATTATTTTTTCGGGTGCTTGTTTTCCCCTGTTTTCTTCAGAACATCCTTCGTACTCAATTTTAGGATAGATGTATACATGAATTTATATTACATATTTTTATATATATTCACTATTTCATTGAGTTATTTATGAGGGTTTTTATAGAGTTACTTTTGGAAAAGTTCTACACGAATTTAGATATTCCTTAGACACTTTAAATTTCTCCAACCCTTGGCCTATGTGGGTGGGATTGGGGTTGTTGTAGCTTGAGACTTCTCTTGGGTTGGATCATGACAGAGTGGTATCAGAGAAAGTTCATTCCTTGGGAAGTTGTTCATAATTTTCACCTAAAATGGATCTAGTTGGGTTACATATATATATTGTTATGATGTTTCACATTTGGCTCTCAGTCCATATTTTCTAGTGTTGGTGTGGCATCCAACTTATTAATTAACTAGGACTCTAAACATGTTTTTTTTTGACTCAGAAAAATAGAGTTGTCTTCGTAGGGGAAAATAATGGTACATGCATCATACAGAACTGGTGTTTGGCCTTTCTTTTCCATCTAGAGTTATCTCAAAAGATAAACTGTTTGAAAATTGTTCGTATTGATTTTATTTTAGGATGATTCGATGATGACAACCAGACACGATTCTTTTACATGATTGTGATGAAAATCTGCCTCAGGATGAGGCTTTAGTGCAGGGCACTGATTCCGAGGTGTTACCCTTGGGTGGCCCACCGGTAGAGCCAACACTGGTGGAGAAGTAGGTTATACTAGTAATTTAGGCCATGGATTACTGTAGAATGAGTGAACTACCCAAGTTCTAAAGGTATTGAACTCTAAGATACCATGTTGATCCAAACCCCCTAAGCATCAGATGACTTTCTCGAGGCAGTCATGAATTTTTTTATCATAGTGAGGATACCTACTGATCAGATAGTTGTCAAAGTTATTCTCCTCATGCAGGGTTTTGTTGGGTGATGGTGTACGTCAGTGATGCAGAATCATGATATGGAGATTCTTACATGGTATGAGTTAGATCAATTCTTCATGAAAGAGTTATACCCCTTAATATTCAGATCAGTACATATCTAGGAGCTCTTACAGATTAAAAAGGGTTGCACGACTGTGACAGAGTTTTCTACAAGGTTCACATACTTATAAAGATACATAGTTGATATGGTTTAAGATATTTTTTCATTGTACAGACCTTCGATTAGGGATTATGCTGGGATATTAGGGTGTCCATGATTTCATTGTGCATTCCCACATTTGCTGGGGTATTGGAGCGAGCCCTGGTAGTAGAGAGTTTCCTGTTAGACAAATCGGTGGTTGTGGCCCATGGTTGTTGTCATGAGGTTGAGGAATCTACATTAACTGGTAGATATAAGGTTACATGATTGTGGTATTTTAGGTATACCCATTCCCATACATAGACATGAAGACCTATAGCACAAGAGAAGCGCTAGAGAACATGGCTACCATAGGAGAGGTGGTGTTATTCATACGACAGCTGGGAAAATGTATCTATAGAAATTTAGACCCACTATGCTACCGAAAGGAAGCTGGCTGACATAGTACCCTGGAAGAGGATGTGTTTTGATCAAGGAGTTCTGCAAGTTGGCAGATGAGGTAAAATATTTGGGATTTCCATAAGAGGTAATCCATGCATGGACCAAGGAGCTGGAGGACGTGGGAGAGAACAACTTCAGTCCATATAGGCCATCGACCTAGATGATCTATGTATTAATATTTGTACTAGTTGTTTTGTTTCTAATTTTTATAGTAATAATTTTTAGACACTACTATAGGTACTCTTTTCATTCTTCTACTTTTTCATGTTTTAAACCATGGTGTCTTGTAGTGTTGGTAGAACCATAGGTTGGTGTGGTTCAATGTATCTTATAATCCAAGAGAAATATAGGTCATTTCCCCACCAAAACATGTTCCTATGATGTGTCTAGAATGGTGTGGGAATGTCAGTGTCGGCCGAAGCAGACAATATCTAGGTGCAGTGGATGAGTCTCTCCGAATTGTGTTTTTAGGGAGAAGTTGGGATGTAGTGATCATTTCAGAGAATTGAACCGCAGTGTAAGAGTAAGACCCTATGATGTTTCCATAGTATGTTTCAGTTTTCTAAAATCCTTGCTCAACTGGGATTCCACAGGTGGGGTGGTGATGTTTTTTGTTTTGTTCTACTCTTCTCCCATGAAAGGAAAAGACGTACGAGGTATTCCACATGCATTACATGTGTATCTTCTCAATGTTATATGTTTTTCCATGTTCTATTTTTTGTTGGTACTCATATATTTTTTACATAATCCTTTAATGAATGGTTCTTGATTAGGTCATGAGACAACCCATCCATGGGTGGATGTGAATAGTGGGTTTTTGTCAGCATCTGCATCAGGTTAGCGAGGTGGTGTACCCCTAGAACCCATGACTGCATATAGATCATTGTGCATGGTGCTTTTTTCACTTGTAAAAGCATATGAGACATGTTTCCATGTGTTGAATGATGTTCCACTGTTAGAAGACAGACATAAGAGTTGTTTATCCTTGATGTCTTTTCCATAAGTGTGTGATTGGAAGCATCATGAGAACCCTTGGTGAGCTACTGGTGTGAGTGTTCGAGTGTAGAGATCAGTTCCCCTATCTATGCATATCCTTTTTCTTTTATAGGCATAAAATATTTCATGGTCGTAGTGTTATAGAGAATTGGTTTTTCTTCTATAATACTTTGGAATATTTCCATAATTTTTCCCAATGCCAAGACCTGAGTCAGCGCAAGTATCCAGGGCTCTAAAAACCTAGACAAGGTGATTTTGAAAAATATTAAATATGTTTTTTTACACATGAACAATCTCACTGTAAAATGTAAATAACACATGATCAGAGTCTCAGATTAGATGTATGAGGACTTCATTGAATTCGGACCATCATTTTTACCCTTGTCGCAACATAATTTTGTCTGCATGAGATATTTTTGATGGGGAATTAAATGGTTGTTTAATTTATTAAATCCTATCCAAATACAACACCTTACCTAACATTGGATTGATGGAAGTGTAGGATGCGTATATCCCTCTCATTATGCCATATCTTCCCTCTTTGGAGAAGCAATACACCGCCAAATCAAACATGAGAGTTTTTGTTAATCCTCATTTTTTATGGAAATCATCATCAGATCAGGAACCAGAGTAATCTGGGAACCTCTCTTAAATCGAGGCTTCGACGTTCCGCCATTGTGGTATGTATTATTAAGTTCTATTTTTGATCCAATTTTTTCCTTTTTTTATATTTCTAGTGCCCAATTAAAATTCTATATGATACTTTTTAGTTAGATCTATGGGTTCTGGGTTGAATTAGGGTGAATAGGTCCAGTTTATAGGTTATTTCCGTCTAGAATTGTCGACTACACGACATGTAGTACATTGAGAAACACTGTGTGAGATGTCCTATTTGGGGAAAGATAATATTTTGGAACTACACACTCTGTATTGGGGTTACATATTATGTAGTACCCCAATCCATCTGTCCATGGGATATGGCTTGGGATGCCGTGTGAAAACTATATGGTCGTGCACTAACATATGATCAACGTACACAGACACAGGGTCTGGTACACTAACACATGTCAAACTATGTTTCCATGGGATGGTTCAATAGGGATACACTATGTACCTCCAATACATGTTGTGTACCCATACATGGGTTGGAAACCATGTAATCTAGTTACATGGCCTAGTGCATGGGTGGACTCACATGCCATGTGTGCCCTAGTTCACACCGTGTACTACTAGGTGATCTCTTTGAAAAATTCCTCCTTAATTATCTCCTTATCTAGTACTCATATTTATGATTTTGAGTAGCCTATCTTGAGTGTTATTCCTTGTACAATGTGATGGTGTCCTCTTTTTGGACTTTGACATATGAGGGTTAACGACAATTGGGCGGTGGTGCAAAATCATGGGCAATGAACACAGTAAATTGCTGGGTTAACATTGGGGGTCGGTACCCATCCCCTCAACTTTAGGTTGTGGGTCCCTTTACTAGAACATGTTTACTACATGATGATTGATAAGAACAAAACTCGTTTTAGTGGTGATTAATCAGTGCTAGAGAAAAATGTGCATCTAGGAGAGAGAGATGCTGGGACTGGTAGCCCCAATGGAATAAGGGTGTGGGTTTCCCTAACATTTTGTTTATTAAAGAAGTGACTCCCTACATTATGAGAATGTGTTGTTTTACCTTTGTATAGATCTTTGAGACAATATGTGTTTTGGTATAGCCTTGGATGTATGAGGAGAAGGAGCTCTTTCCCCATTGAGACACGTCCTTGTGACGTTACAAAAACCCGTGCAAGCGAGCCGGTGCCAGCAAAAGTGGATAGTATCATGGTGGGGTGATGGGGATCCTTACACTTATGAATTTAGGGCAGACATGTGGGATTTTGAGAATCATTGATGGATTTTCAAAACTGTTGGTACTCTATTAATGGTTTAAGTTATGGGTTCCCATATAATTCATAAAGATGAATAGTTCTCCCCTACCATTTCTGGGAATAGGTTTTCTATAGTAACGGAAAGTTAGACTATGTGCTACCCTATTGGACCATGGTGCAGGTCCTCTATCTATGGATTTGGTACACCCCTGTTGGGCCAGGGTGTGGTTTCTCCACATATGACTAATAGAGAGAGTGGGTACTCCCTTACAATTTTAGGTTATAGGTCCTCTATCATATGATTTAGTACTCCCATGTCATTTTGGGGTGAAAATCCTCCATATGTGTTTTTTTGATAGATTCAATACTCCCATATACATCTAGGGTGTGGGTGATTTAGCCACTGAGTGGTACTATACTAACGTCTTGGGAAGTATGTCCTCATAGAGTAGTAATTCCATTTCGTGTCAGGGAGCGGCTCTTCAAGCATGGGGTTGTTACTCTCCTAGAGTGTTAGGGTGTGGCCACCGATAGTGAATGAACATGACGAGTTTTTACTCCCCAGACCTACTAGGGAATGATATTTCTTGTCACTGAGTAGTACTCCCCTATACGGTTATGATATATGTCTTCAATTTTAGAAGGGGTACTCCCCTATCGTATCTGGGTGTGGGTCCTTTATCCACTGAGTGTTACTCTTCTAACAGCTTGGAGAGTAGGTCCTCACAGAGTAGTAATTGAATTTCATGTCAGGGAGTGGTTCTTGTAGCTTGGGGTTGGTACTTCCCTATTGTGTCAGGGTGTGGCCACCCATAGTGAATGAATTGGAAGAGTTTGTACTCCCCTGACCTACTAGGGAATGAGTTTTCCAATCACTGAGTAGTACTCCAATATTGGGTTATGGTGCGGGTCTTCGATTTATGAAGGGGTACTCCCCTATTGTATCTGGGTGTGGGTCCTTCATCAGTGTTACTCCTCTGTTGGATCAGGGCAAGGGTCCTCACTTTCGGAGTAGTACTCCCCCACTTCCGAGTAGCTGTGGGGAGCGGGTCCTCAAATGGAGTTGGAGCTCCCTCAACTGTGGGATATGTATATGAGGGAATTCCTCTCCACTTTATCAGAAGGTTACCTACGTAGGATTTTATTCTCCCTCGATGGAGAGTGGTGTGGGACAATCACTACAGAAGTGAAAGAGGATTCATGGATTAGATAAGAGATGGTACTACCTCAACTATGGGGTAGTGGAAAGGCATGAATCCCTCTGTTTCCTCTCTTAGAGAAGATTCATGGGGTGTATGGTGTAATGTATCACTACCTCAATAAAAGGGTAGTATTAAGGAGAGAACATATCCTTTGGGTTTCTATTACCTTGTATAGGGAACATCTTGTCTGTGGTAGGACTACTAGAGTTGGGCACTCGAGATGGACCATATAGGTAACCCACGATCGATAAAATTCACTTGGAAGATCCATTTGGAATGTTATATCTATTACTCATGGAGTGTATCTCTCAAAAAGGTTCCATTTGGGATGGTAGAGATCATGGTGTGTGTACTCCTCATATTGTGTCTACCTTTAGATCCTTGAATATAATCATATTTTTAGTTATTAAGTCAGAAACTCATTACAATTGGAGTCTGATATGAGTATATCTATGTGATATTTCTAGGATCCCTTGCGGTGTTGTCACATTCATGGCTGAAAAACCTTCAGGTCTGAGTGTACTTACCACTTATGTGCCCATTTATTTCCCTTGGTTTCCCTCCATCCATGCGAGGCATAGAGGTGTGAGGTATGGAACATGATTTTGATGTTTATCTTCTCAAGGATAGATGAGAAAACTCTCCTGCAGTAGGTAGTGATGATTCAGAAAGATTTTTATCTTCAAACCATGTCATGTTCCTTATGTTTGGATGAGATTATTTTCAGTCTCTTATTTGGATATGTTGTGGGACAAAGGCTTTTCCTCACTCTCATGTTGGGGATTCCTATTTTGACTTTTCTGATTAGTTATGAATAGATTAGGATGATTTGAGATGGTGTTTCATTCTTGATGGGGTTCTTTATGACTAGGTCGTGTGGACTGTCGCCTTTCAGTAACTATTTTTTTTCAATTTTGTTATTGGGGTGCTTAATGAGTGTTTTTATACTCACCCCTATATAGGCTTTTACCATACAAGTCTTGTGTCTTGTACAGACCACATGCCTTTCGACGGAGTCCATATATGACCCAAGGTATGAAAATCGTAGTGAGATATAACTAATGAGGTTTTTCAAGAGTTGGGTGGATGAACTCTCCAGTAGTTAATTTTGGCAGTGATCCCCTCCTTCGGAGAAGCTTAGATGATTTTGATGTTTTGTTTTGGTGGGCTCTTGATTTTACCTTTTTTACTTTAGTACTTTGGTTGTACTCTGATTTGGGATATATGTATTTATGTATTTCAATTTCATCTTTTTATATATCTGTGATGTGGAATTGTGGTGTTTGTGGGTGCATGTGTACATATAAAACAATAAATGCCCAAACTGAGTTTAGATATTCATTCAATGCTTGTCATCAACCAATGGACTATAAGGCGGGCTTTGGGTAGTCATGGCTCGATCCCCGACATAGTTCAGGTTACAAAAATCCCTCTGGCATATGGGTGTACTACTGCTTTGCAAGACAATGTATTTACATTTTAATATCGAAATCTAATATTCAGTCAAAATAACAGAAAAAAAGAACTTAATATTATATTTTTTTATAAAAATTTAATTTTGTAATGGTAAGTGAATATTATAATTCATTAGATATAATCTAATGAAAAATAAATATCTCACTCGTGTGTTTGTGTGGATTACAGCCTCATAGACCCTTTTATTTTATTTTTCATCACTTCCTATCATGTAATGTTTATAAAAGTGTATTTAAATAAATAATATGATATATATTATAGTATTATAATTTTATTAACATAATTTAATATTTACTTACTTTCCTTGATTTTCATTGAAAATATGAAATGATACTTGTGGGTAAATATTTTGTACCATATCTATGTTGTAGAATAATGATTTTTTCATGACCAGGTTATAGGGTTAGTTCTAAATGTATAATTAAAACATATAAGTATAATTATATCATTAATAATATTCAACGAATTATAAAATCCTTATCCAATAATCCATATTTAGAAATTTCACATCATTTTTGTAATGACCAAAAATTTTATCAATGGAAATTCCCTTCTTATTATTTTGTAATATAGTAAAAATATCATAAAATCACATAATTAAGAAAATAAAATCTTTATAAACTAATAATAAATGTTGTAATATGAATTTGAAGATGTTAAGGAACCTGCCCCGATTAAATAGTAACTTGACCATAGGAATAGTAATGTGACCCTTATTAAAAGATAACCAAAAAATAGAATAGCAACCACACCTATGAAGGTATAAATAAAATTCATCAATATTATAAATAGAAATAAGATATAATTATATCATAGTATAAGTAAATAATAGTATTTGAAATAACTAATTAAGTGTTGATATTTTTATAAAACATAAGTGTTTAATTTCAATTTTAAAATTAATATAAAATTTTAAAAGAAAATTTTTTTCTATATAAATTTTTCTTAAATTAATAATTTGTTATATTAAGATTGTAAGATAATTTTATGAGACCTTAATTATGTTTTGAAAGTAATACAAATTGCTTATAATTTTAAAATTTCTATTTTTCAAGTAAATGATACTACTAATTAAATATAAATTTTTCATATTTGTAAAATTATTTTCAGATAATGGAGCTCACTTATGAATTATAAACTATGAAAAATGGTTAAGGTTATTTTTTGGTATTTTTCGAAAATACTTGAATATTTTTTGAATAGTAAAATAAAATAATTTACAATACAAGCTAAATTCATGAATTATTGTGTCATCGATGATGTTTGACCATTATAAGCCCAAACTCTAGATATATCCTAATTTTTTTGATATTTTTTTTGATAATTATAAATCTATTTAGATTATTAAGGAATAATAACAAACTAATGAGTAAAATAATGAAAACCCCTCAAATTATCCTCAACAAATACCACCCCTCACCACCTCTTCTTCTTATACGTCTCAAGATTAGATCCCTATCCAAATTCTTCTCACACATATAATGATTTGATCCTTCTCAAAATTCTTTTTAAAGAACTTCCCAATCCGTACCCCAAGTATTGGAGAATGTTTCTCAATAAAATACCAAAACCAATTTCCCCAATGAGGTTCTCAATAAGAAGGATTGAAGAGGTAAAATTATCTTTCCTTTCTATTGAATTTTTATCAACTTCTTTTCATTCCTTATTTTTTTCTCATCTACCCTAATCCAAATGGTATCATTAATACAGTACCATTAATATACATTAATGTTATTATTCAAATGGAATAATCCATAATAATTTCTTTTCCCTCTCTTTTAGTATAGAATATGAAAAGGTTTACCAATTTCAAAGATAAAAATGTTTTCAATTTCCATTACCACCTTCAAGACTACTCATAAAAACATTTATAATGTTAAAAATGATTATAATATATGTATTACAACCTATTTAATGTTTTGGAGAAATTATATATACAAACTATTAAATAATGAGACCAAACTAGTTTATGATGATCAAAAAATGGAAAATATAATCTAAAAATTTATAAAAACATCTTATCAAATGATTCATCCTCAACCAAAATTACCATATGAATTTAATAAAAATTTAATCTTCTGGATTTACATTAATAACTTATAACTTCAATTTTGGATAACCATTCTCATTTTACATGATTTTCCATACACCTATTTAACAAACCAATGATAAAATCCATGGAAACCAACACTCTAGAATGACGAAATTGAATCCTATAATCCCACAAAAGTCTATGAAATCAGAATATAAATTTATAAATAATTTAAATGTAGAATTAATTTGTTAATTTATTAATTAATGGATTTTAATTGACTATTTTGGGTATTAAGATAGAGTATAGAATCATTTTTGACATAAGTTAATGGATTCTACCTGAAACCCAATTGTTCCTCCAGGTTACTCTTTCTCTCTCTTTACTCAATTGTAATTTTTTTATTACTTTTATTTACATAATATAAAAAATTTGAACATTTTCAAAAATCTTGTATCCAGATCTTATCAACCTTCATTAATGGGGAAATACATGTTTAAAAATTCATCCCTTCTCAATTTTTCTCTATAAGAAAACTTGATAAAATCAAAATTCCCTATTTCTTATCCATTTTAAACTACTCTTCATAATATGATTAATGAAACAATTATTTTTATAAAATCACTCATTTTATCATTAAAAAATATCATGGTTTGTTTTTGGTTTTATAAAAACAATTAATTTCTATCCTTTTAAAATAATCATTAATAACTTACTTAAACCCTACAAATATGTTTTATTTCTACATGATTATTAAATATTATTTTTACATTTATTCACATCAATTTGAAATCGCATATGATGATATGTTATTATTTTTACTTATTAATGTACATGTATTATTTAAATCCTTACTTTCAAGGAAACCATTATGATATTCCCTTATTTTATGCCTTTTTACATGATTAGTATACTCAATTTATTCCATGGGTAACCCTTATGTTTATGTTTGAATACTTATGTATGATTCGTCATGTTTCCTTCATATTAATGAACATGTTATGATAGGTGAAACTTTATAGTGCTCCAATAAATAAAGTAATCATTAGTCTTATGAGATTTCATCATGCGATAGGGATTGAACCTGATTCATTTATAGGACTTTGTGCACCATGTCTTCACAACTATCGATGAATCTTGTTAATGTCATATTATATGTCATTTCCATATTCCAATGATTTCATGGTTATCTATTCATGTGTTATATATGTTATTATTCTTTATGTTTATTAATGTTTCACGACATTTTTTCCTCCTATTATGACTTCTAACCCATGTGATATGTTTTATTCCGCATATTATTCCCTTATAGGGCTTTATAACACAAACCTCTTGTTCACAAATTACCTAGGTTATCATATGTAGATATAAGGGATAAAATTGAGTTAGGAGCTCATTATTATGATTAAATAAAAGTTTTTTTTTAGTTTGGTTTCATGTTGTTTAATTATGTACCTAATCTTACAAGATACTAGAATTTACAAACCGTGGATTGTATTTTGATTTTTAATTATGATTAAAATCATCTAATAATATTAGTAAAAGTCTAGGGTCACTATATTTGGTGTCATAGTAAATTTAATGTTAATTTTTGGATTATTATTTGAAAACTCTAGTGAAAGACTTAGGGATAAGACTTTGTATGTAGGGACCCAAATCTTGACGTACATGGACATTACATTACTTTTTCGAAATACTTAGTACATAACAAAAACACACACACAAGGACCGTAATAGTTTAATGTCTTTGGAAACTCAGAATGTAATCTTCTAATCACGGTGAAAGATCTTCAACATCTCCCATAAAGATCATCCCCTTTTTTTTCTTACCTAAAACCTTTCTTTATATCCTAGGGAAAATAATACAAAAAAGGGTGAGCTCAAATTCTCAGTAAGGGTAAACAAAAGAAATATCAATCATATCATATTCATAAGAACATAACATTTTTGAAATCTTAACCTACAAAAGAGATCATAATACCATAACATGGGATAAATCATAGTAGTGAAATGTAATCCCAATAATCATAACTTAAAACATGAAAATTTGTGGCGTACACACATAATCATAGAGAATCATTTCTTATCAGTCAAGACTCGTTTCCAAGACTATCTTAGTGGAAAAAGTCCATTTTTGAACCGAGTTCATTCCTCGTTCCAGTCCTGTTTCACTGAACCGGTTTAACCTGCCGTTCCAGCCATGTCTGTCTCATGAGATATAAAATCTTTACCCAATGCATTGGAGGGAGATATAGGTCCCACCCATCTCATAATGATACCATTCTTATGTGTTCCACAAAATCATAAATCATACATCATTGCATAACCCATGTAATAAAAATTGGATTCTTAAACAACATGACATCATAAAACAATTCATATAAGATAAAGGATTTCATAAAAATAATTCCATCACAACATAATCAAGTCAATGTAATAATAGGGATTGAAACAGAACTATATATTATCTTAGATGGAAAACAATTCTGATAAAACAGTTGAACTCCATTCTTGAGGAAAATATCCTTTCTACTTCAAGAACATTTTCCTTTCTTAACATATCATACAATTTTAAACTAAAATAAGTTGATTAAAAATAAAATTGAAAACTTGTAAAGTAAGATTCTTGGAAATAATTTTTTTAAAAATCCATTCATGTCGTATAAGTTAAAAAAACATTCTTCTCGTACTGTTGTCGGAAAAGTCAAAAAGTACCTCGTATGAAAAACGACAAAAGATTCCTTTTATATATTTTATTAAAAACTCACTGAAGGGTAAAATTGGATTTAAAAAATTGTAGGTGGATTTAAAGAATATTACATATTGAGGAATCATGGATGTGGATGATAAAATACACCCTAGTAAATACCAAAGTATAAACAATCTCGGATAAAATGAGATTGTGATATTTTCCCTTACCTTAGGTCTGATTTTCTTCGTAAGTGTCCGAAACTCCTATATAATGATTTAAATAATTTCATTGACTTATTACAGAATCATACTCATTGTTATGATATCATATATGGTTCACTTATGACTTTATATTACCCATTATGTTGCAATTTCCATGTTAAAGAGCGTTTTGGGTAAAATTGTTTCATTTGTTGTCCGTGTTTTGACTTGTAATTATTCATATGATTACATAGATCATGATTACTTAATTCCAGAATATAAAACATGATTTATATATAATATATATTCAGAATATACATATATATAATAAATCAGTAAATGGAAAGAAATACATTGTTCATGGAGTCGGTAGGCCGTACGTACGCATGAATGCTGTTTTCGTTTCCTTATTGAGTTGAATGGAATTAAGTAGATGACATACATATAGATATACATATAAATACAGTATCATTATTATGTCATATATTTCATGATTACATATTATATATACTTTATAATCATTCATGAATGGTTAACGTGGAGAATGAATCTCATCGCGTTGTGGAGACGGTAGTCCGTACGTACGCACGACTGATGATATCGTTCTCATGATCGTGGGACTGTATTGGAGTGTATGTATACTATTTAAGAATCAATATCACTTTAAAATAATCATATATTGTAATTATTTACACCATTATACACATCCAAGTAATATGGTGGTGGAATATAGATTACTGAAAGAGCACTGTCGTGGGGCGCCCTCAAATGATTAGTGTAATTTGGGGTACTTAGGTGCAGCAGAGTGGCTGACCAAGGTCGTCTCTCAAAGGAGGCAGTGAATTTAACAACTTATTAGAGGTATTATAAAAAAATAAAATAAAATAAAATAGAATAAAAACACAATATTAAAGGATTGGGGTTTGTTGTAGTTTATTAATCTAGAAGAAGTTTGCTGGAAGAAGATTTTATAATTTTTTTTGTTTTTAGTTTTGAAATGAATTTCGATTAAAATGACACAACAAGAAGATGTGTTTTTAGAAATCTATTTAAAAGGCGTAATCAATCTAACTCTACCTCTTCACTTTATTATTAATCATTATAATTTAAATTAACATTCACTTAATTATGATCCCTTAATTTTTTAAATCCCGAACCCTATGAGAATTAACTTTACCACGAAGATGATGTGAATTTAAACCTAGGCTAACTTCGGAACATGCAATCGTAGCACCCTGCTTAGATTGATGTTCTAAGATTAGATTATGGTCAGTGGTAAATTAAGGCTCATATCCATTCTGGAAATGAGGATGAATTGTGTTTAGGGATTATATTTGAACTCTAAAAATTTATCCCGTGTGGTCTTGTATTACCGATTAAGATCGCGCTCTCACAATTTACACAAAAATCCGACCTCGCATGTTTTTGTGTTAATTGTTCAATTTATTTCTTAGTTTCTTGTAATTTAAAAACACAATTCATGGATCATATTATGTGAATTATAGTATCTCATTGATTCAAAATAAATGAATGAAAAATGATAGAGGTCGATCGATTACTAAAAAGAACTACTCTTTCATGGGTGGCGTAATCATCGTAGAAGCGTTTTGCATGTGCAAAGGTTTAAAATGGGTATAACCCAATAACACTTCTACTAAAGAATTACAGCCCAATTAGGAAGATTAAGAGAAGAATAAATTTAAACAAAACAGAAGAAAAGAGAAGAAATAAAATAAGAACAAGGAAGTTTATTACATAAACAAAATCATTACAACATGAAGGAGAAGAAGAAGGCTTCGTCGAAGGGATCCTTGCTTCAAGATCTACCCTTATTGAAATGGTTGTAGAATTCGAGTGGATCCACTTCTCCTCTGCCCTCAAATTCCCAATGCACGTCCCAACCCATCTAAATGAGAAAAACTCCAATTTATATAGGAGAGGGGAGAAGAGGTTACAAGTGGTTTCAAGTGTGAATGTGGAAATTCGTCCAAATATTTTAATGCAAATTGAACCGCCAATTTGACCACCAAAACGCGTGAATTGGTCGGCCTTCCAGAAGGATAAAATGTGAGGATATGGGTCCTCTATCTCCTCTCCAATTTTGGGATCAATAAAAGCCCATATGTAGGAGGTATGGCTGAAATAAAGAAGCTTATCCATTCTGGCGAGTCCAGCCCAGCTATGACTTTATGGCCCAATTACTCCATTAAAATGAATTCTTTTGATCTAGTGTCCTGAATAAAATATGTAGATAATTAAGTTAGGAACACGGTTAAAAAATTTAAAATTCACATAATAAACATAAAAAAATTTATATTCGAAATACTACAGTGCACTATTAAGGGTAAAAATGGAATTGTCACCAAATTTTCAAATGAATGATCAAATCCCAAATATTTTATAAATAAACATATTTAACACAATGTGAGGAAATTATATCATTTATTATAAATAAAATATTCAATAAAATAGTGTTTTATCCACTCCCCCACACTTACCCTTTTGCACACCTAGGAAAAACCTCATATCAAGTAAACATCAATATCAAATCAAAACCAATTTTAAAACACATATCCTTAAGATCAATCAATTTCACACCAAGAATCAAAAGATATCATGCTTCATAAAAAACCTTATTTCAAGTTCTCCATTTATATGATTCAATATATTTCCACTTCATTTATCCGCCTATGCACAAAACACTTACCTTGCTTGAATTTTCTCTCATCACTCAAATAACAATTTTTTTGCAATGTATTTCTCATCCAAACTCATACAAGGGTCACCATAGGCTTGATAGATTCCTACATCACTACCCAATGTGAGTCAAGGACATATGTTTATCAAGAGGACTTTTCAGGGTTGTTCTGTGGCTTTCGGTTGGTACGATTAAGATGTGAAAAACTCTGAGGCTGAATGAGGAGGGCTTGACTCTTTTGAAGCAAAATTGCATTAATCTAATTTTCACTTAAATATGGCCTTCTCTTCAATCCCCAGAGTATCAATTCAGCTCCATCATCATGAAAAGTCATGAAAGGTTTACACCATTCATCATTTCAGCATAAAAATATGCCAATCTTCTCAAACATGATTTTCTTGAAAGCTCAAGATGGTCATAACTTTCCACGTCAATTAGAAGCTCCAAAAAGGCACAGCTTCACTTGTCATGAAAGCTCCAGAAAAGGCACAACTTTCAATATAATGACTTTCTTTAGCAACAAATACATCTCTTCAGAATTTAATTTTCCACCCAAAGAATCACAGAATGTGGTGGCAAAACCCAAGACAACATCCCCCCACACTTAAGCTCAACTAGATTATGCAATTTCACTTCAAGAGTTGGTTGGATAGGGAAAATTTACTTGTAACGTGGCTAACCTAACAGGCTTTTCATGTCTTCTAAGGGATAAAAGGAATAAATATTCAAGGTAGGACATTATAAAAAAGGATTCTTTGAAATAGGGGCTTTAATACCAAACAAATGCCTCAATCATTTAAACATAAGTACCTCAAACCCTCAAGTTTTGACAGGAATAGGTCAAATTCTGGTTAAATCAAGTATGGTTTGGTTCTCTCAAGAAGTGAGGTGAATGTAAAGAATATGAAAATAATGGTTTAGAAGCCTCACAGGAAAGTGATTTCAAATATAAAGACAGTGAGATTGGTATGGGATTCAAAATTCAGCGTACTTTTCATGAAATTACTAAATATTTGAACTTGAAACAAAGTCATTTTAGCATTCATTTAAGATTAGTTTCAAGGGGTAAATTGTTTCACTTATTGATATGGATTTAAAAATGGTGATGAGAATCATTTTATCTCAAAATGTTTCAAAAAAACACAGAAAATTGTAAAATAAACACACAAAATTTGAAAAACACACATTTTTTTTTGAAAAACACGCAATTTTTTTGGTTTTTTTAAACAGGAAAACAATTGAAATTACTAAACTAAAAGGTTCCCTCCCCCACACTTAAAATATTGCATTGTCCTCAATGTGAACCCGTGAGATGATATATGCACATGAAATGCAGAATTTTTAAATATGACAAATAATATAAAAGTGAAAGGGTTAGGAACATCCTGATGTGATCAAGTGATGATGGGGTCATGTAGTGTGATAAAATCCACTGCATCAGTACGATGTCCCTCAATGTATCTCTTCAAACGTTGTCCATTGACTGTAAAGCTCTTTCCAGTGTCCTCTTGTGTGATCTCCACTACACCATAAGGAAAAACATTAGACACAATATAAGGACCTAACCATCTGGAACGCAACTTACCAGGCATCAACATCAGTCATGAACTATATAGAAGGACATTCTCTCCAACATGAAACTCCCTTTGTTGGATCATTTTGTCATGAGCTGCTTTTGATCTTTCCTTGTAGAGCCTTGAGTTCTCATATGATGACAGTCGAATCTCCTCAAGCTCTTGAATTTGCAACTTCCTTTGAATCCAGCTTGGGCCAAATCCATGTTGCATTTCTTTATATCCCAATATGCCCGATGCTCGACTTCCACTGGGAGATGACACGCTTTCCCCAAAACAATCCGATATGGGGACATACCAATGGGGGTCTTGTATGTTGTCCTATAAGCCCACAATGCATCATCCAAGTTCTTTCTCCAATCCTTCCTATTTGGATGCACGGTTTTCTCCAAGATTTGTTTCAACTCACGATTTGAAACCTCATCCTGGACATTTGTTTGGGGGTGGTATGGTGTTGATGTTTTGTGTGTCACCCCATACTTTCGATGGAGGGAAGAAAAATTCCTATTGCAAAAGTTTGTCCCTTGGTCACTGATGATGGCCTTTGGTACTCCAAACCTGCAAAAAAACTGTGCTTTGACAATGTCCACAACAACATCAGAATCTTCAGTCCTGGTGGCCTTGGCCTCCATCCATTTACTCACATATTCAATAGCAACCAAAATATAAAAAAATCAAAATGAACTAGGAAAAGTACCCATAAAGTTGATGCCCCATACATCAAAAATCTCACAGAATAGTATGGGTTGTTGGGGAATCTCATGTCTCTTAGAAATCTTCCCAGTGTGTTGGAAATGGGAGCATGACTTAAAAAATAATGGGCATCATGGAACAAGCTAGGACAATATAATCCAGAGTCCAAAACCTTCCTAGCTATCCGTTGGGTTCCAAAGTGTCCACCACAAGCAAGTGTATGACCGAAATGGAAAACAGACTCAAACTCATGATCGGGAACACACCTCTTAATGACTTGGTCACTACACATGCGCCATAAGTATGGATCATCCCAAACATAAAATCTTGACTCACTCTTTAATTTTTGGACTTGATGTTTCTTTAAATTTGTTGGGATTTCAGAAACAACAAGGTAGTTAACTAAATCAGCATACCAAGGATGTGTACCTGAGATGGTATAGAGATGCTCATCAGGGAAAGTGTCTCGAAGTGGTTCCTGATCTAAGGTGTCATCCTCTAGTGTGTGAGTAAGCCTACTCATGTGATCTGCCACCATGTTTTCTGACCCCTTTTTTTTCCTTTTTCTCGATGTCAAACTCTTGAAGAAGGAGCATCCAACGGATAAGTCGTGTCTTTGCATCTGGCTTCTTCAGGAGGTACCTCAAAGCTGCATGGTCAGAAAAAACAACTACTTTAGAGCCCAATAAATATGAACGGAATTTATCTAAAGAATGTATGACAGAAAGAAACTCATTTTCCGTGGTTGTGTAGTTTGATTGGGCTGAATCCAGTGTCCTCTATGCATAGGAAATCACATGTGAACATCCTTCCACCCTCTGAGATAAGGCAGCTCCAACCGCGAAGTTGGAGGCATCACACATAATCTCAAATGGAAGGTCCCACCGTGGGGGCTGTATGATAGGTGGAGTGGTCAGACACTTCTTCAACTCATCAGAGGAAGTCCTACAAGAATTATAAAACACAAAATCAGAATCTTCTTCAAGTAATCGTGACATAGGAAGAGCGATCTTACTAAAATATTTGATGAAGTGCTGATAAACTCCTGCATTCCCTAGGAAAGATCTAACATCACGCACACATGAATGATGGGGTAAGGATGAAATAATGTCTACCTTAGATCTATAAACATTTATCCCTTGTTTTGACACCACATGCCCTAAGACAATGCCATGCTCTACCATAAAATGACACTTTTCAAAGTTCAGGACCAGATTCTTCTCAATACAACAATTCAACACCTTTCCCAAACTACTTAGACATTCATCAAATGAAGACCCATACACTGTAAAATCATCCATAAATACCTCCATGCAGATCTCAATAAAATCAGGAAAAATACTCACCATGCATCTCTAGAAGGTACCTAGGGCGTTGCAAAGTCCAAATGGCATCCTTCGGTAGGCAAAGGTACCGAATGGGCAGGTGAATGTCGTCTTCTCCTGGTCCTCCGGAGCTATAGGAACATGAAAATATCCAGAAAATCCATCCAAGAAACAATAGTGTGTCTTCCCAGCTAGTCTCTCAAGCATATGATCAATAAATGGGAGGGGGGAATGGTCCTTGCGAGTAGACTGATTTAGTTTCCTATAATCAATACACACACGCCAACTATTTTGCACCCTCATTGGAACTAACTCATCTTTATCATTTTTAACAACAGTAACACCACTTTTCTTAGGCACAACCTGAATAGGACTTACCCACTGAGAATCTGAAATGGGAAATATTATATCTGCCTCGAGGAATTTCTCAACTTCCTTTTTAACAACTTCCAGGAGGGTGGGATTGAGTCACCTTTGTGGTTGTCTCACCGGTTTAGCCCCATCCTCCAAGAGAATCCTATGGATGCAAATGGAGGGGCTAATACCTGATATGTCATCCAAGGTCCACCCAATTGCCCTGATGTTCTCCCTAAAAATATTCAAAATCTTTTATTCATGTTCAAAAGGGATATTGTTAGCAATGATAACAGGTAATCTCTCACCATTCAACAAGTATGAGTATTTCAGATTTGGTGGCAATGGCTTGAGTTCTAATGAAGGAGGGTGTAGTATGGATGGAGACATTGAAGGAACTGAAATATGTACACAAAGAGCATCAGTATCAGAATATACATCATCAAAATCATAGAATAAACCATCAAATCCATCAGCATACTCAACAACCATTTCATAATCAGAGTGAACCTGATCAAAATCAGAATATGAATCCACATCAAAATCAAATCCAAGATAGGATTGTGTATCATCAACATGTGCGGAAGTGCCCTTAGACATCAAACTCGAACCAGTACTCATAATCTCTCTAAGAATAGGACAATCAAATTCTATGGAGTTTTTATTTGGTGGTTCAAAATGGGAGATAACAAAAGCAGAATGGTCCTATGAGGGGTACTTCATGGAATCCATAACATTAAATATCACAACTTCATCTCCAAAATCGATGGAAAGTGTACCCTCATTGACATTTATGATAGTTTTTGCAGTCTTGAGTAAGGTCCTACCTAAGATAATGGGGGAATGAGAACTTACCTGATCATCCTCCATGATAAGCACATAGAAGTCTGCTGGAAAGATCATGTCTCTTACCCGAACAAGTACATCCTCAAGAACTCCCGCTGGATATGTCGTAGCTCTATTCGCCAACTGCACCACTACTCTTGTTGGCTTCAACTCACCAACCTTCAAGGAAGAGAATATAGAGTGAGGCATCACATTTATTTAAGCTCCTAAATCAAAAAGAGCATTAGAGAAGTGAAACTCCCCTATGGTACATGGGATGGTGAATGTCCCGGGATCCTTGCACTTTGTTGGCATTGCTAAAGTTGGTGTAATGAGTGCCGATACATTCCTTCCAAGGTTGATCCTCTCATTCCCCTTGATCCCTCTTCTATTGGTACAAAGTTCTTTTAAGAATTTCGCATACCTTGGAATTTTCTTAATTGCTTCAAGTAGAGGAATGTTGATCTCCACACACTTGAATGTGTCCAAAACCTCCTTTTTCATTGCTTCTTCAACCATCTTCTTGGTTTGAACAACCTTGTTTGGAAAAGGAAGGGGTTTAGGAGGTACATCATCAATCTTTTTCTTACCTTTATCTTTCTCCTTGGATTGCTCATCAGTTGGTATGGAATACGGCTTCTCTAGAGTAGAGGTAAACCCCGGAGGAATGGTAGGTCCAGATGTATCATTAATTTGCTTCCCAATTCACAATGTGATGGCACTAACATTCTCCTTTGGATTTGGAGTGTATTGGGAAGGTAGATTTCCAGAATTCTTACTCACAAGTTCATGGAGGGCAGTTGCAATCTAACTCATTTGAGTCTTCAACTCTCTCAGCTCCGAACCTTGACTCTTCAGCTCATTCTGTTGATTAAGAACAATTTGGTTTCAAAAGATCCTCAGTGTTAGAGTCTACCTTGTGTTGGATATTCCCTTGTTGCAGACTCGTTGATTTTTGAGCTTCGAATATCCTTTGGGGTTGTTGGAAACCCTGTTGGTAAGGTGGAGGCTACTGGAAGTTTGGTTGAAAAGGGGGCCTTTGTTGTTGTCCAGAGCCATACCTCATGTCTGACTGATCTTTCCACCCTTGGTTGTATACTGTATCAAACTTCTTTTGGGTATATGGTTGTTGTTGTTGCTGCTGAAATGGTCTCCCATGGAACACTGCTGCACAATCTTCTGTCTCTTGTAGTTGTCGGTAACAGTCAGTTGGGTGGCTTGTCTCTGTGCAAATGTCACATTGCCTTGAAGGAGGGGGTTGGGATGTCTTTTGAGCCAATTCAATCTGCCTCACCATAGTTTTCAATTCTTCTAACATAGTATCAATAAAATGACTTTCAAGAGAAGAAGGGCTTACTTGATGTACTCCTCGAACATGTGGTGTACCTCTATCGCCGAATTGTTGGGAGTTTTGAGCCATCTTGTTAATCAATGCACGTGCGGTTGCTGGTGTCTTTTCCACCAATGCTCCTCCATCTGCAGCATCAACCATGCTCCTCTCCATGGGTGTGAGTCCTTCGTATAAGTGTTGGATGAGGAGTTGCTCACTGATTTGGTGATGTGGAAAGCTTGCGCACAACTTCTTGAATCTCTCCCAATACTCATACATTGACTCCCCTTGTGCTTGCTTGATCCCCGAGATCTCCTTACGAATGGAAGTGGTCCTTGATGCTGGAAAAAATCTCTGCAAGAAAAGACATTTCAAATCGTTCCAAAAAGTTACATCTTTGGGTTGTAAATAATACATCCAGTCTTTTGCAGCTCCATCAAGTGAGAATGGGAATGCTCTTAATTTGATTTGATCTTCAGAAACATTTATTGGTTTAAGGGTTGAGAAAACCACATTAAATTCATTCAAATGTTTATTGGGATCCTCACCAGAGAGGCCATGAAACTTTGGAAGTAAGTTAATTAACCCAGATTTTAGTTCAATGTCTGATTCGAGATTTGGGTATGCAATACAATTTGGCTGATAGTTAATATCAGGTGCAGCCAATTCTCGAATGGTTCTATTAAGTTCATTTCCATTGTTTTCAGCCATTGGTTCCTCTTTTATGTTTGAATTTGAATAGCTTCCAATTTCAATGTTTCCAGAAGAGGGGAATTCACCAACTGGTTGAATATTGAAACTTCCCGTAGACTGAGAATTTCTGATTTGAGCCCTAAGGCTACGTTCAATCTCAAGTTCATGATCTAAGAGATCTTCAGGATTAGTTCGTTTCATAGATCAAATAAAAATGAAAAGAAAGAAAGTGGACCATAGTAAAATAAAAATGAGAAGTTTGAGTTGATGGTCCCAAAAGAAGTAGAAGAAAATAAAAGAAGAAGAAGAAAAATCAGATTGGGTAAAGAAGGAAGAAAGAAGAGAGGAAGAGAATAAAATGTAAAATAAAATAAATAACTCTAATTGGTTGAAATAATTACTTGACTCCCCGGAAATGGGGCCAATTTGAAAGAACGATGTCGTGGGCGCCCTCAAATTATTAGTGTAATTTGGGGTACTTAGGTGCAGCAGAGTGGCTGACCAAGGTCGTCTATCAAAGGAGGCCGTGAATTTAACAACTTATTAGAGGTATTCTAAAAAAATAAAATAAAATAAAATAAAATAAAAACACTACTTTAAAGGATTTGGGTTTTTTGTAGTTTATTAATCTAGAATAAGTTTGCTGGAAAAAGATTGTATAATTTTTTTTGTTTTTAGTTTTGAAATGAATTTCGATTAAAATGACACAACAAGAAGATGTTTTTTAGAAATCTATTTAAAAGGCCTAATCGATCTAACTCTACCTATTCACTTTATTATTAATCATTATCATTTAAATAAACATTCACTTAATTAGGATCCCTTAATTTGTTAAATCCTGAACCCTATGAGAATTAACTTTACCACGAAGATGATGTGAATTTAACCCTAGGCTAACTTCGCAACATGCAATCACAGCACCCTACTTTGATTGATGTTCTAATATTAGATTATGTTCAGTGGTAAATTAAGGCTCATATCCATTCTGGAAATAAGGATGAATTGTGTTTAGGGATTATATTTGAACTCTACAAATTTATCCCGTGTGGTCTTGTATTACCGATTAAGATCGCGCTCTCACAATTTACACAAAATCCTGACCTCGCGTGTTTTTGTGTTAATTGTTAAATTGTTTGCATAGTTTCTTGTATTTTAAAAACACAATTCATGGATCATATTTTGTGAATTACAATATCTCATTGATTCAAAATAAATGAATGAAAAAGGATAGAGGTCGATCGATTACTAAAAATAACTACTCTTTCATGGTGGTGTAATCATCGTAGAAGCGTTTCGCATGTGCAAAGGTTTAAAATGGGTATAACCCAATAACGCTTCTACTCAAGAATTCCAGCCCAATTAGGAAGATTAATAGAAGAATAAATTTAAACAAAACAGAAGATAATAGATTAAATAAAAGAAGAACAAAGAAGTTTATTACATAAACAAAATCATTACAACATGAAGGAGAAGAAGAAGGCTTCGTCGAAGGGATCCTTGCTTCAAGAGCTACCCTTATTGAAATGGTTGGAGAATTGGAGTGGATCCACTTCTCATCTTCCCTCAACTTCCCAATTCACGTCCCAACCCCTCCAAATGAGAAAAACTCAAATTTATAGAGGAGAGGGGAGGGGAGGTTACAAGTTGTTTCAAGTGTGAATGTGGAAGTTCGGCCAAATATTTTAATGCACATTTCACCACCCATTTGACCACCAAAACGCGTGAATTGGCCGGCCTTCCATACGGATAAAATGTGTGGATATGGGTCCTCTATCTCCTCTACATATTTGGGATCAATACAAGCCCATATGTAGTAGTTATGTCCGAAATACAGAAGATTATCCATTCTGGCGAGTCCAGCTCAGCTTTGACTTTATGGCCCAGTTACTCCATTAAAATGCATTCTTTTGATCTAGTGTCCTGAATAAACGTTGTAGATAATTATGTTAGGAACTCGTTTACCAAATTTCAAATTCAAATAATAAATATAAAAATAGTTATATTCGAAATATTATAGTGCACTATTAAGGGATAAACTGGAATTTTCACCAAATTTTCAAATGAATGATCAAATCCCAAATATTTTATAAATAAACATATTTAACACAATGTGAGGAAATTATATCATTTATTATCAATAAAATATTCAATAAAATAGTGTTTTATAAATTACACCACGGCGTGGAGACGGTATTCCGTACGTACACACGCGCGGTGATTTTATTTTCCGTAGGATGGATAGATGGTGAAATAGGGTAGTTTCATACATATAATAACATATTAGTACATGAGTGATACTGATTTTATTAATTCATAATGAAACAACCTAAGAAGAAGAAGTGGAAGAAGAAATAAAGTTGAAAGAATCGGTAACGGACATTACCTCTTCTTTGAAGCGCCTCTTTGAGTCCTCTTCTTAGGGCACTAAAATTGGTATTTGAAGAAGAACAGGACATCTAGAATGTTTCTAGGGAAGTGGAGAAGAGAATTTGGAAGGGGATGGTCGAGATTTAAGGCTTAGAGTGGTGTGAGTAAGAGGGGTAGGAGGTTCCCTTTTATAATGGAGGAGAGGGGCACCTTTGGAATAACAAAAAATATTATTTTATTATAAAGACAAATTCGGTTTTAAATTGCTCCAAATTGATTTATTTCGAGGCTAAAGTGGGGATGGGACTAAATACTCTCATAAAATAGAATTTATACAAGTTTAGGTCATTATACTAACCTTATCTTTTAGTTTTAACTCTTAGTTAATTAGATTGACATTTACCATGTCACTTGTATTTTTATAATATAGTTAATAAACTTACCATATACATCCAAGCGACCCCCAAGTGACCCATTAATGATACATCTATCTTGATATAATTATCTTGTTCTAACCTTATATTTTTAAGAATAAAACAACAATCAATAATATAATATTTTCTTTAAAAACTATTTTATGTCAGTTTTGACACTATTCAATAGTTGATTTTTTGTGAAACTCATAACAGAATTATTACGTCAAAAGAAGATAATTAAATTATTACTAACATGTCTTATTAACCTATAAAATTAGTTTAATTCATTAAAAGTCTCAAATTATATTTATTTGGGTATTTATAATATCAACTATGTTAATTTTTCACTATTACGGTAAATACTGCATCATCATTGTGTCATGAATAAATTAAATTATTTAATGTCTAAAAATTATAAATAAGATATCATTATGTAGGAAATATTTTTTTCTTTCAAATGAAAATATAAACTCAAAAATCCAACATATATAACCCTATGTAAAAATTGTTTTTCTAAAGGATATATGCTTGTGTCATTTTTGTATTCATTTTAACTTAATTAAAATAAAGTGTCCATATCACTTACAAGTGGCACCATGAGGTCCCAAAATTGACCCAAATATGCCCATGGTCGAACATGTATCAACCTATAAGGTTATCACACGTTTTAGGGTAATTTTTTTATTAATATTATTTTTTATCCCTTATTTACCGGATTTACCCTTTAACCATGGTAAATAAAATATTTGCCGAAAAAATTATACAAAATGTCTAAAAATAAAAGTAACATATTTACACAATTTGAACATCCTGATTCCAAATATGGAATCCATTTTTCCAAATTCAAAACACAGAAGTGGCAGAAATTAATTTAAAATTAATTCCCGCTGTCAAAACAAAAAGCGTGTTTTTAAGATATAATAACTATCAAAAGATTGATACTTGTTTATGTTCGGTTTAATTGGGAAATTATGTCCAATGACCAACATTGTATTAAATTGTAAAAATATATTCTAAATATACTTTAAAACCACTCAAATTAATAATTTATAACTATTAATTATTTTGATTAAAAAAGTTGTTTTTAATTAAAATATAGAAATTTTCACTCTTCATCAAAATATGAAAGTTATCCGAAAAGTACCAAAATTTCACCTTAGGATAAATTAGATACTCCAAATCCAAAAATGAAGTCCATTTTGAGAGATTAAATTTCTAAAAATTTAAAAGGTGGTTATTACTATTTATAACAGCCAATTTTAATAATATTTTAATAGCATATCGTTGTTTAGTGAAACTCGGTATTGTGTACTACACACGCTATCGAGGAAGGTCGTGATTGCGTGTAATGTAAGGCAAGTCAAGGATGCGTGTTGTGCAAGCTCCTTTTGGTGTATCGTACAACACAAGACATTAATGAAATTAAAAAAAATATTTTTCATAAAATCCTGGGGTGTTGCATTCTACCCCCCTTAAAATGAATTTCTCCCTCGAAATTCGTCGTGATTATAAAGGGTTTACTATTCGCAATTTTCTTTAATTGAAACCCACATCGTAAAAAGGAATACCAAAACCAATCTTTAAAAACAAAAGTATGAAACGTAACAGTTACCCAAATAAACTAATCACTGGGTTTCCTCATAGGTGAAAATATGGATATAGAAGAGAAATCTAACAATCATGATCTGATGGAGAGTGGTAGAGAACATGGCTATGGAAAACCCAGCAAACACAAAGCCATAAATTTTTGATGATCTAAGGAACCGTCTGATTCATCAGATATAAGATCACTAGGACAACATCTTTGGTTTTCATGATCATTTCCCTAAAGTTGATGAAATTGGAATTAAAAGAAATACTTTCGTGATTTTGGTATAGTCTCACCATTGGTCATTCTTTGGACAATTTCCACTTAATCTTTTAAATAAATTAAGTTTAATTTTTCATTCATTATGTTTTAGGAGATCATGTGATAGAATGATGGGTCATTCCATCTGTCTCAAACAAAAGGTTAGAAAAGTGATCAAAAATACATAAGTCTATCTATAGTGAGATTAATCATATATGGTTCCTAAAATGGACTTATACTTCACATATCATACTTCTTAATATAATAAAACTAGTTTCTACTAAACAGGGACTTCCTGTAGGCCAGTGGTAGGTGATAAAGGTCAATCTCACTTCGGTTGTGGGTTCGATTCGCACAGCCCTATCTGACACGATGGGCTGTCGCCCATCCTGCAAGTTTTCCTTTTTCTAAAACTACATTACTATAATATCACATAAATAATATCAAAAAAACTTCTATCCTTAAACAATACTAACTTATGTCCAATATAATCCATTCCAATCTTTAGTCTTATCCAAAATAATGATGTCTAATCTCATATTATAGTGAAAACGATTACCAAATAGTTCATACAACTAGAATGTTAATACCATTGTTGATCCCCATATATCATGAGATATGTCTTGTTGGTCACATTCCAAACATTCAAACGAATTAATCATGTATTCTCTTGAAAAAAATGAATAACCATTGAACCTTATTGAAAACATGAATGTTGTTAAAAGTTAACTCTTTCCACATACCAAAATCCTCAAAATTCTATATACTCAAATCATGATATCACTTTTTCCATATATCAGTCATGAGCTCATGAATACTGTCAAACATTTAATTTTTTCCTTATCCCTTCATTATGTGCATATCATCTTTTTTCCAAAAATATCTCAATCACTTTCCATGGTTACCGGTACCATAAAATTATTGAAAACAACAATAGACCAATACATAAATATTCCAATATTCCATGATACTATATAGAACATTATTTTGGAATCCCATTACATAAACACTTAATCATTCCACCACATCGTTGTCATATTCAACATCGCAAATGGTGATCGCATGTGACTTCCCTTTGTCATTTGCCTTAAGTGGTTGCTCATGTCAATCATCACTAACCATTGGATTAGGGCATTTATTAGCATAATTCCCCATTTCCTTGCACTTGAATCATTGAATTGTAGTAGGTTAATTATGTGTATTCCTTCCTTTGTTTGCATCATTAGACATCTTCTTCCCATCATTGCAGCATTCAAATGCCTAATGAACTTCCTTTCCACATTTGAAACATTTACTTGTCCCTTTAAGACAATCTCCACCATGCTTCTTTCCACACTTTGAGCATAAGGAATCATTTATCTTCTTTTCACCATTATTATAAGACTTCTCCTTGAACACCATCTTTCGTTTCTTGTCAAAACTATGAGATGGATAAGTAACACCAACTTCCATTTCTACCTTGATAGTACAACACACAATTTATTCATCTCTACTAAAGTCTCTTATAGCTAATGCCCTTTGAATATTTGGTTTTAAGCCACTGAATAATTGATCAACTTTACTTTCAGGTTGGGTGATAAAGCCATATGCATACCTTGCAAGCCTTGTAAATTCGCTTCGTATATACCAACAGATTCATCATCCTTTTTCATTAGTTCAAAAAACTCCTTCTCCATCATTGATTGAAGAATATGAGGGAAGTACTTATTGAAAAATAAGTTCTTGAACTCATCCCATTCCATGGACTAAATTTCATCTCTTGGCCTCGTATTCTTGATATGATTCCACCATTGATCAGCTTCACCTTCCAAACGATATACTGTTAAGATGACTTTATCATGTTCAGAACATTGATGAACTGAAAATATCTTTTCAGTGGTACTGATCCATTGTTCAGCAACAAGTGGATCAGAAGACCCACTGAAAGAAGGTGAATGTTTCCTCATGAAGGACTCAATAGAATATTGTTCCCTTATCTACTCATTTGGAAGTCCAGAATGATTCATAGCTTCTGTAAGTATAGCAATAAGATTTTTCACTCCATCTCCCATAACATTTTTTTCTTTAGGAGGACAATCATTGCATTGTCCATTGCATTGATCGACATGGTTCTTTCGGGTTCCAGCCATCGTCTAAAACCCGAAAAGAATAGTGTGAGAGGCAAAAATTATGCTAGGGAAAACAATATAATAAAGGGGGATTACCTTCAATATCTAACATCTTAGGTTATATTCTAAGATTGTTACCATCGTTCTAGAACTATATCCAATACGTATACTTATCCTTAGGGACATCCCTAGACATACCTTAGAAATATCTCTATGGATCTCACTAACGTTTATGCACCCTAGTTTCCAAAGGTTGACTAAACGTTTCCTCTGATACCAACTGTAGAGGAACGAAACCTGACGTACATGGACATTACATTACTTTTGCGGAATACTTAGTACATAACAAAAACACACACACAAGGACCGTAATAGTTTAGGGTCTTTGGAAACTCGGAACATAATCTTCTAATCATGGTGAAAGATCTTCAACATCTCCCATAAAGATCTTCCCCTTATTTTTCTTTCCTAAAACCTTTCATTATATCTTCGGGAGAAGAAAACATAAAAGGGTGAGCTCATATGCTCATTAAAGGTAAACAAAAGAAATATCAATCACATCATATTCATAAGAACATAACATTTTGGAAATCTTAACCTGCAAAAGAGATCATAATATCATAAAATGGGATAAATCATAGTAGTGAAATGTAATCCAAATAATCATAACTTAAAACATGAAACTTTGTTGCATACACAAATAATCATAGATAATAATTTCCTATTAGTCAAGACTCATTGCCAAGACTATCTTAGTGGACAAAGTCCATTTCCGAACCGAGTTCATTCCTCGTTTCAGTCCTGTTTCACTAAACCGGTTTAACCTGCCGTTCCAGCCATGTCTATCTCATTAGATATAAAATCCTTACCCAATGCATTGGAGGGAGATATAGGTCCCACCAATCTCATAATGATACCATTATTATGTGTGCCACAAAATCATAAATCATACATCATTGCATAAGCCATGTAATAAAAATGGGATTCTTAAACAACATGACATCATAAAACAATTCATATAAGATAATGGATTTTATAAAAATAATTCCATCACAACATAATAAAATCAATGTAATAATAGTGATAGAAACAGAACCCTATATTATCTTAGATGGAAAATAATTTTGATAAAACACTTGAACTCCATTCTTGTTGAAAATATCCTTTCTACTTCAAAAACATTTTCCTTTCTTAACATGTCATACAATTTTAAACTAAAAGAAGTTGATTAAAAATGAACTTGAAAAATTGTAAAGTAAGATTCTTGAAAATAATTTTTTTAAAAATCCATTCATGCCGTATAAGTTTAAAAAACATTATTCCCGTACTTTTGTTGGAAAATTCAAAAAGTACCTCGTATGATAAACGACAAAAGATTCCTTTTATATCTTTTACTAAAAACTCACCAAAGGGTAAAATTGGATTTAAAAAATTGTAGGTGGACGGAAACAATATTACATATTGATGAATCATGGTTGTGGATGATAAAATACACCCCAGTAAATACCAAAGTATAAACAATCTCGGATAAAATGAGATTGTGATATTTTCCCTTACCTTAGGTCTGATTTGCTTCGTAAGTGTCCGAACCTCCTGTATAATGATTTAAATAATGCCATTGACTTATTCCAGAATCATACACATTGTTATGATATCATATATGGTTCACTTATGACTTTATATTACCCGTTCTTTTGTAATTTCCATGTTAAAGAGCGTTTTGGGTAAAATTGTTTCATTTTTCGTCCTTGTTTTGACTTGTAATTATTCATATGTTTACTTAGATCATGATTACTTAATTCAAGAATATAAAACATTATTTATATATAATATATATTCAGAATATACATATATATAATAAATCACTAAATGTAAAGAAATACATCATTCATGGAGACAGTAGGTCGTACGTACACATGAACGCTGTTTTCGTTTCCTTACTGAGTTGAATGGAATTAAGTAGATTACATACATATATATAAACATAAATATAGTATCATTATTATGTCATATCTTCCATGATTACTTATTATATATACTTTATAATCATTTATGAATGGTTAACATGGAGAATGAATCTCATCGTGTCGTGGAGACGGTAGTCCGTACGTACGCACGAGCGATGATATCATTATCATGATCGTGGGACTGTATTGGAGTGTATGTATACTATTTCAGAATCAATATCACTTTAAAATAATAATATATAGTTATTATTTACACCATTATACCCATCCAAGTAAGGTGGTGGTGGAAAATAGATTACACCACGGCGTGGAGACGGTATTTCGTACGTACGCACGCGCGGTGATTTTATTTTCCGTAGGATGGATAGTTAGTGAAATAGGGTTGTTTAATACTTATAATAACATATAATTATATGAGTGATACTTATGTTATTACTTCATAATGAAACAACCTATGAAGAAGAAGTGGAAGAAGAAATAAAGTTGAAAGAATCGGTAACGGACATTACCTCTTCTTTGAAGCGCCTCTTTGAGTCCTCTTCTTAGGGCACTATAATTGGTATTTGAAGAAGACCAGGACCTCTAGGATGTTGCTAGGGAAATTGAGAAGAGAATTTGGCAGGGGTTGTCCGATATTGAAGGCTCAATGTGGTGTGAGGAAGAGGGGGAGGAGGTGCCCTTTTATAAGGGAGGAGAGGGGCACCATTGGAATAACAAAAAATATTATTTTATTATAAAGCCAAATTCGGTTTTAAATAGCTACAAATTGATTTATTTCAAAGCTAAGTTGGGGATGGGTCGCAATACACTCATCCAATATAATTTAGACAAGTTTAGGTAATTATACTAACCTTATCTTTTAGTTTTAACTCTTAGTTAATTAGATTGACATTTATCATGTCACTTTGTATTTTTATATTATATAGTTAACAAACTTACCATATACATCCAAGAGACCCCCAAGTGGTCCATTAATTGTAAACCAATATTGATATAAGTATCTTGGCCAATCCTCATATTTTTATCAATAAAATAACAATCAATAATATAATATTTTTTTAAAAACAATTTTATGTCAATTTTGACACTATTCAATAGTTGATTTTTTGTGAAACTCATAACAGAATTATTACTTCGAACAAAGTTAATTGAATCATTACTAACCTGTACTATTAACCTATAAAATTAGTGTAATTCATAAAAGTCTGAAATTATATTTATTTGGGTATTTATAATATCAATTATGTTAATATTTCACTATTATGGTAATTACTACATCATCATTGTGTCATAAATAAATTAAATTATTTAATGTCTAAAAATTATAAATAAAATATCATTATTTAGGAAATAGTTTTATCTTTCTAATGAATATTTACAATCCAAAATCCAACATATAGAACCCTATGTAAAAAATTGTTTTTCTAAAAGATATATGCTTGTGTCATTTTTGTATTCATTTTAACTTAATTAAAATAAAGTGTCCCTATCACTTACACGTGGCACCATGGGGTCCTAAAATTGAACCAAAGATGCCCATGGTCGAACATGTATCAACCAATAAGGTTATCACGGGTTTCAGGGTAATTTGTTTATTATTATAATATTATTTTTTAACCCTTATTTACTGGATTTACCCTTTAACCATGGTAAATAAAATATTTACCGAAGTAATTATTCAAAATGACTAAAAATAAAATTTACCTATTTACAAAATATGAACATACTGATTCCAAATATGGAATCCATTTTTCCAAATTCAAAACACAGAAGTGGAAGAAATTAATTTAAAATTAATTTCCGCTATCAAAACAAAAAGCGTGTTTTTAAGATATAACAACTATCAAAAGATTGATACTTGTTTATGTTCGGTTTAACTGGGAAATTATGTCGAATGACCAACATTGTATTAAATGGTAAAAATATATTCTAAATATACTTTAAAACCAATCAAATTCATTATTTATCACTATTAATTATTTTGATTAAAAAAGTTGTTTTTAATTAAAATTTAGTAATTTTCACTATTCATCAAAATATGAAAGTTATCCGAAAAGTACCAAAATTTCACCTTAGGATAAATTCGATACTCCGAATCCAAAAATGAAGTCCATTTTGATAGATAAAATTTCTAAAATTTTAAAAGGTGGTTATTATTATTCATAACGGTTAGTTTTAATAATATTTTAATAGCATATCGTTGTTTACTGAAGCTCGGTATTGCGTACTACATACGCTATCGAGGAAGGCCGTGATTGTATGTAATGCAGGGCAAGAAAAGGGTGCATGTTGTGCAAGCTCATTTTGTTGTACCATACAACACAAGACATTAATGAAATTAAAAAGAATATTTTTCATAAAATCTCACGGTGTTACATTGTATAAGAAAACATCGCTAACTTTTGGTTAGTAGTTATTATGTGGTATGTAAAAAATACATCATTTCCTAGATACATCAAGTGGATGTGGTTCTCACATAGATGTACCTAGGAGTAACACATTGACAAAATGTTTTGGGCCTGACTTGGGGTTACGTAGTACATGACATCAAGAATAATTGTTCACATAGTTTGACACTCCGAGGGGATATGATTTGGTAAATTTATATTCTCAATACGAACAATTATTAAGAGATGAAAAAAATACAACAAAAATATATTCTAGTAAATAGATCATGGATAACCTATATTTAACCCTAGAGAATCAAAAGATAAGATATACTTTTCTTTTACATGTTCATCCATTATGTTCAATGTTGTATTCTTATATTCTTATTAGATAAGTATTCAAGCCACCTAACAGCAAATTATTGATCACAATAAATTGATAGAAATAGACGAACCCATGCCATAAATAAATGTTATAGGCAATGTGATGAATTCCCAAATGATATTACAAAAATGATTGTAACTGATTCTCATAAATTCATGATAGTACTTTCTCATTTGGCTCATGTTATAAATAATAACATGAATCATGTGGAAGTCCCTCCATCCCCTAATAATGAGAATTTTCTCATCGAATACTTCTTCCAGATAATTCCTACCATGTTTAGTAAATATTCTAATATTCTCATTGCTGCACAATGGATTAACACCATTTATAAAATAACATATGTCTTCTAGTACATAGAAGAAGATATATTTGTGATGGTGGTTTATCATTTTGATGGGGAAACTGATCAATAGTGGGAATTGATCAAGAACTCAAATTCAAAAGTAAAAAATGGTTTCCCTGAAACCTCTAAATGATGATAGAATAGGGATTACATGGACTGAAGTATATATAAGTTTATTCTATCAGGGTGTACAAAGAAAACATCTCCAGGATATCAATATATGCCTCCATATTTTTCATTAACAGTGAATGAAAGGTGGATTACTTATTTAGTGAACTAAAGATTATTTGATGAAAATAATTGGAAATTGGAGATTTTAAATGTTATGAAGAGATTGTTCATTGGCCCCTTAAAGATGAAATGAAGATTGTAGACTCTCAATGTTCTCTTGAGGACAATGAATAAATGCAGAATATATAGTATAATATCGGTGGATTGACTAATAAATCACACGATGGAAGAAATACGAAACATTCCAAGTATCAAAAGTGTGGGAAGAATTGTCCTGGAAAATTATTAAATGAACCAAGATAATCATCACATGTAGAAGAGAAGGTCATATAGATAATAAATATAGAAGGGATATAAATAATCCCACTAATGAGGAAGAATAAATTAAGGTTCATATCAACAATTTGTTTTTAGTGTAGTGTTTCAACTATAAGGAACATGGTAATTATGTGTTTTATTTACCAAAGACAATGATTTATGGATGCATTCAACAACACAAGCCTCCAAGGGAGCAAGAAAGGGCATATTCAATCACTACTACTGAGGCGAGGCCTGAAAATAATGTGGTGACAGGTAATCTGGTTATTAATTAAAGAATATAGAAAGTACAATTTATGTATGGTTCTATGAATTCTTTCATATTATGCAATTTTAGTATAACTATTCCATCTCCACCTTAATGTTTAGATGTTGAGTTATCTAAGAGTAAAGAAAATGGGGAAGCTATTTAATCCAGTGATTATAAATCCTCCACAGTTAATGTTTATGGACTAAACCTCCTAGAAAATCTTTTTATACTCACTTTTTAAGAGTTTGATGCTATATTGGGCATGGATTGGCAATCATTATATAATCTTATCAACAACTATTGGGATAGGAAGATCACTCATCACACCTTCAAGAATCATTGAATTTTTTACAAGTGTAAGGTGGAAGATGATACTTTTTCAAAATAATTTTATCAATTGTGTATATTGTTACTTTATGACTAAGATTATATACCTCAAATTCTTGTGGAAAAGGTGAAAATCATGCTAAAGGACATGCCCATCATGATGTATTAGACTGATGTATTCCATGATTAATTGTGTGGTCTTCCTCTTAATCGAGATGTTGACTTCTAAATTGAAATTATTCTAGGATCTCCAACTATATCAAAGAATTCATATAGAATGGCCACAATGTAGTTGAAATTAATATAAAAGCAGTTATATGAGAACATATACAAGGGTATTATATGCTTGAGTGCATCACCATGGGGTCTACTCATCCTCTTCATCAAGAAGAAGGATGGGTAAATGTTCCAATGCATTGACTATCCTATGCTCAAGAAATCATGATAAATAATAAGTCTCCCTACCACTAGTAGATGACTTGTTTGGTCAGCTACATAGGGACACTTATTTCTGTAAGGTGGACTTTCAATCTAGATATAATGAATTCAAGGTGATGAAGGATGAAATTTCCAAGACTTCCTTTTGAATGTGGGATGGACACTATGAGTTCATAGTGATTCCCTTCAGACTCACTAATTCTATTGAAATGTACATGGATATAATGAATATATTATTTAGAGATTACTTTGTCCAATTATTGTTAGTCTTTACATATGACATTCTAATATACTTAAATAGTAAGGATGATCTGAAGGATCATTTACATATTGCGCTAAAAAAATTGAAAAGAGAAGAACATTATGAAAAGTATAAGAAACTTTGAGTTTTGGATAGAGGTTGTACCATTCTTGGTGAAAGTAATCACAAAAAGGGAAATATATGGACCCTTATAAGATAAAGGCAATAGAAGAGTGGCGTAAGAAAACATCTTTAATGGATATCCACAAAATCCTTTGTCTATATGGGTACAACCAATGAATTTTTCGGAAATTATCACGAATTTAAAAACTAATTTCCAAGCTAACACAAAACAGAGAAAATTATGTCTCAACTAGTGAATGTGAATACTAGATTAAAGAGTTAAAAAGGAGGATTATTATTACACCTGTTCTAACACTTCCCACTAGTGGGGTACTCTTCGTGGGTTTCACTGATGCTTCAAAAATGGATATAGGTTGTGTACTGATGAAAAATGGTAAAGTGATACGTTACGCCTCACGTAAATTTATAATTTAGGAGAAAAACATACACACAAAATATTTAGAGTGGCCAGCTATGATCTTTATGGTAAAAATCTATAATCATTATCTCTATGTAGTTAATTGTAATATATATACAGAGAATAAGAGTCTCAAATATATTTTCATAGAGATAGAGACTAATATGTGCTAGAGAATATGGTTAACGATCATCAATGATTATGACTCATTTGTCCACAAACATCCTGATAAGGAAAATAAAGTGGTGAATGATATAAGTAGAAAGGATCATGTATCATTATAAATGATGATAATAAAGAGGGATCCAATCTTCTTAGATTTCAAAAGGATAAAGATTATAATAATTAAAGAAGGAACATCATCATTCCATTCTCAAATTATTTCTCAACCACCCTTATAGATAAAATTAATGATGCTAAAATAAATGTTGTGGAAATTCAGAAAAAGGTGGAAGCCATTAGAAAATGGATCCCTTAGATCATAAAATTGATGAAGAAGGAATCATGAGATTTTTTTCATGACTATGTGTACCATCCAATCCAGATATAATGAAGGAGATTCTGAAGTACAGATATAACTCAACCTTTTCTATTCACTCTGGGATCCCAAAGATGTATTGATATGTATATGAGAACTATTGGCTTGAAAATATTAAATAGTTGATCATTGAATATACATCAATGTTATTGGTATTTCAGAATGCAAAGGCTGGAGGGAAAATTTCTAAATGGATGATGAAACCATTACCAATACCAACATTGAAGTAGAAAATATCACCATGGACATTGTCATTAGACTTCTAAAGACATCAAGAAGAAACAATTCTATTTGGGTTTTTGTGAATCATCTTATAAAGAAATATCACTTTATCTCACTTGTAGAGGATTTATCAATGGATAAAATTGAACAAATATATATCAGAGAAGCAGTAAGGCTTCATGGAGTACCATTATCTATTATTTCTGATTGAGACCCAACTATCACCTATATGTTTTGGAAAAGTATTCAACATTCTTTAAAACATGATATGAACAATAGTACGGTATATCATCCTCGAATTAATGGCCAATTTGATTTGATTATTCATACAATGGATGATATTTTGAGGCCTTGTTCTATGGACTTAATGGGTTGATTGGACCAACATCTTCCACTAGTATAATCACCTTTCAATAATAATTTCCATCATAGAATCCAAATGGCACCTTATAAATTTATTTATGGGAAAATATGTAAGACAAAAGCATGTTGGGATGATGTTAGTGAACATAAACTACTAGGGCCTTAAGTGGTAAAGAAATGGTAGAAAAGGTGAAAATCATTATGCAGCACATCAAGGTAACCCAATGATGAAAAAATATCTATGCAAAAAAACATCAATAAGACCCTCATATTATGGTTGGAGACATTTCATTTCTCGACATGTCTCTATTAAAGAGGATCATGAGATTTGGGATGAAATGAAAGATATTCCCTATGCACATTACCCCATCCATGATTCTTGATCATGTTAGAGATGTAGACAATCAATTAACAGATCCAACTACAATGTATCTAGTACACAATGTATACTATATATCCCTCTCAAGAAAGTAGATAATAGATCCTTCACATGTACAGAATTCATAGGTGGTAATGTTGGAAAAATATCTCCAATAGAATGTGAAGCCAGTGATGATATGGAATCATAGAGATAAAGTTCTGCGTAATAAGACTAATCACCTGGTAAATGTATAATAGCAGAACAATAAGTATAAAGAGGAAAAATGGGAACCTAATGATGCCATGATGGTGATTTTTGTAAACATATTATCATCATATAATGTAAACCGAAATTTTGATGATGATATTTTATAAGGGAGGAAGAATATAACGTCTTGAAATTTTATCAATGGAAATTCCCTTCCTATAATTATTTCATATTGTATAGATCCTGTAAAATTACATAAATAACATAATACTAAAATTATAAATGAAGACTAAATTAAATATGATTTATTTCATTATGTTAAGGAACATATACAGATAAATTTGTAACATGGCATTTGAAATACTAATGCGACCCATATGAATTGCAAACCTAAATTAGAATAGTAACATAACCAATGAAGGTATAAATAAAATTTATCCATATTATAATTGAATATATGATATAGTTTATGATGGTGTAAATGAATAAATTTTTTATAAATTAATAATTATTTGTTGATATTTTTTTATAAAAAATAGGTTTATATTTTCAATAGTTTAACTAATCTAATTTTTAAAAGAAAATTTATTTCCATAATTTGTATTCATAAATTAATATTTTTTTACCCTTTGATTGTATGTTAATTTTATAAGAATAAAATTAATTTTTCAAAGTGATAAAAAATCACTTATAATTTTAAAATAGGTATTTTCAAAGTAAATGATTATTTAATTTAGAAGATAAATTTCTCATAATTAAAAACTTATTTTCATAAAATGGAGCTAATTTATGAATTATAAACATAAAATAATGGTTTGTGTGAATATTTTGAATTTTTCTAAAATATTTGAATTTTTTGTGAATAGTAAAATATGATAATTTACGCTAAAAAATAAATATAGGGATTTTGAAGTCATAAATGATGTATAGACGATATACATAAAAATTCTCAAACTAGACTTTAATATTTTAATATTTTTGGTGATAATTCTAAAACTATTTGTAGTCTTGGGGAAAAATAATAAATTAATGAATTAAATAATGAGAAAATATCCCTCCCAATTTCTATAAATACCACCAATAAACACCCCTTCTCCTTGAATCAGTGAATGTTTAATCCTTTTACAAATTCTAATCAAATCCCATAAAAATCCAATACAACATGTTCATGATCATTTTTCGTCAACAAAAGACTAATTCCAATCCACCTAAGAAGGTTCAATAGAAGAAGGATTCAAGGGGTAAATTTATCTTTCTTTTCTTTTAATTTATTTTCAAGTTAATTATTTCTTATTTTCACCTCACCTAGCCATACAAATATGGTATAATAACTCCAATAACTTACATATAATGAAATTTTATTATTATAATGGAAGAATCCATCATCATTTCATTTCCTCTCTTTTTTTATAAAAGATGAAAACTCCATCCGCGATGTGTTAATTTTTCACATTCAAGGATGAAAAAGTTTTTAATTTACATTCCATCCTTCAACACATCCCATAAAACCATGTTTTATGGATAAAAAAGGTTATATTATATTCATTATAGGCTATATAATGTTTGGAACCATCATATATACATAATATTAATTAGTAAATCAAAACTAGTTTGTGATGATCAAAAAACCAAAAAATTAATCTAAACAATTATCAATGATGTATTATCTATTGATACATCCTACACATAAATTAACAAATGAATTATATAACCATTTAATATTATATATGTTCATTAATAACATTTAAATTCAAATTAGGATTACAATTCTCATTTTCCATGATTTTCAATACATGTAGACCAGGAAAATGAAGGAAGCCAACAGTCTCGAATGATGAAGTTGAAAACTATAATACATCAAAAAGGCCCTAAATGAACATAAAAACAATAATAAATCAAGGTAATGTAGAATATTTTCTTGAATTAATTAATTAATGGTTTTTATTTTATTTTCTAACATAGTAATATTGAGTGTAGAACCATTTCCAATATTAAGTAAGGAATTCTATCAGAACCCACATTTTTCTTCCTTCGAGTTAATCTTTATCTCTCTTTACCCCAATGTAATTATTATTAATTTTTATTTACTTATTCTAAATCATGTTATATGTTCCAAAATCAGGTATCCAAATTATACTCTTTCTCTCTCTTTACACCAATGTAATTATTATATATTTTTATTTACTTATTCTAAATCATGTTTATATATTCTAAAATCTTGTATCCAGATCATATCATCCATATTTAATGGGTAAAAATGTGTTTTAAAAATTTCCCCTTCTCAATTACTCCTGATAAGAAAACTCGATTCAGTGGAACTTCCAAATTAGATACACATTTTTATGTTCTCTCTATAATCTGATTTAATTAACCATTATTTTAATAAAGAAAATAATGTTATCATTAAAAATATCTTATTTCCATTATGGTTTCAGAAAAATAATCATTCTTTATCCTATTTAAATAATATTTAATATTTTCCTTCAACCAACTAAAATTTTTTATTTCTAAAATATTTTTAAACACTATTTCACTTATATTCTCATTGGTTTGACTTAGGTCATTATTATCAATTTCTATTCTCCCTTATAAATGTCCATGTATGGGTTAAATCATTTCCTTCATATACATCATTATGATATTCCCTTATATTATTAATTTTTATAGGATTATGATACCTCATTATTTCCATGGATAACCCTTATTTTTATGTTTTATTCCTTATGTATGATTATTCATGTGGCACAAATACTTATAAAAATTTTATACTAGGTGTTCCCATAATGCTCAGTAATTAGTTGGGTAATTTGTAGTCTCTTGAGACGTCATGTTGGCGATGAGAGTGAACCTAATTATTTTATGGGACTTTGTCCACCATGTCTTGGCATCTATCCTAGACTCATGTTTATGTCATGTTATATGTTTTTTCCACATTCCAATGATGTCATGGTTTTATGTTACCATGTTATACAAATTATTGTTCCATGTTTTTATTCATGTTTCATTCCTTTACGTCACAATGTAATTCCTTTTAACCCATGTTCTATGTTGTATTCCTATGTTTTTTCCCTTATATGGGTTTTTAGCTCATTCTTTTTTTCATTAATTTTCCTTGTTCTCCTATACAAAAATAAGTTCTTAAATGGAGTTATATTTCCATTATGAAGATTAAACAAAAGTTTTTTTTAATTTGTTTTAATGCATATTCATTATGAACATAATAATCCAAGACACAAGAATTTATGAGCCTTGTCATTTAATTTGATGTTCAATTATTTTTAAAATCATTTAAAAATACGCATAAAAAGATATAGTTACTATAATTTTGGACTTAAAAACATAATTTCCATAAAATTTAAGACCTAAATTAAATATATTATCAACAAAATATAACATACATTGAAGTGAAATAAATTGAATAAAAATATTAAAAGATTATTAGAAATGTAAATAACTGACATATTCTTATTATTCTAGTAGATAACTAATATACATGATCATTCAGACATTAGTTATGGTTCACAAAAAATATAAACCTCATTTTAAAAATTTTAATGTATTTTTATAGAAAATTTTCTTCCATGTCTATATTATTATAATTATTTTGTGGATGTATTCATATTTACATAAATTAATTAAATTTCATATTATATCACCTTTTAGATTTTTTTAATGGATTTCAGAAATAATTTTTTTATATTTTATACTGGATGTTTTATACATTTATTAAAAAGGAAAAAATTAATGTGATATTTTAACGTATGTGACATCAATGAATTTTCCCACCACTCTAACACTTGGATGTTTTATGGAATACCATCATTATAGATTTTTATTTCTTCATCATCTTGTATTGAATATAACCAGGAGTTTAAACAAACTATGAGTCTCCCTTAATATAAAATTACAATTATTACCTAGCCATTAGTTTATCATGAATAAATATAACTAAATTATGAATGTGTATAGTGAATTTATTGGATATCAATTATTAGCATAACATATAAATTAATTATATATTTTTATTTGTCTACTAATAAATTTTTTGAATTTATAACAACCCTGATATTTTATTACACAGTTAAACATAATTTATTACATAAAATTCACTTGATAAAACATATAAGATAGATATTTCTAGTGTCTTTGGGGATTAAGATCATAAAATAACAACTTAAAACAAGATATACAACATCTTTATTGAAACCATCCTTTACATGACCACTACATTCTCTCATACATAGCATTGCATGGAATAACCTAAGGAAATGCATTAGAAAAGAGTGAGCTATAAAGCCCAGTAAAGGAATAATCATGGGATCACATCAGATATAAAATACATGTTATAAAATATGCATATTGATGGATCACAAGAGAATCATAAACATCAAGGCATGATAAAGCATGATAATCATATCATGGAAATGTGACAACAACACTTAACATGGAAGTAGCATGAGCCAAGGATCATTGCACATAGAGCTCACGTAAATCCACATTGTACATGAGTCATGAGTAAAACCTCATTGAACTTTAATTATAATAAGTAAACACCCATTTCACATGACGTATCATGATACTATACTTTACCCAATGCGTTGGAGCGCTATAAGGGGACACCCTTCATAAAAATTTCATTTCATGCATAAGTGTTCCACATGGATCATATAACATGGATCCATAAAACATAATCATTTATTCCATGATAATGGAATGTGGAATTCATACATGGAACTTTATAATTAAATATTAAATGTTCATAAATATGAATACCCTTGATAGAGAAATGGGCATGGTATTCACTACACAATGACATAGGCATAGAAAATCGGTGCAATTTCACCAGCGTAACGGTGTGAAATAAGAATTCATAAAATTGGGTGATGAGAGAGAAATGGGAGTATTATCATATAAAAATGAAATGGATTGTAATGGGGTCATATAGATACATTTCCCAACAATTGAAATGGAATTTAGAGTTATTATACAAAAGATTTCTTGATTGTAAATGAAGAGAGAGAAATTTCTTTCAGAATTTTGGCATAGTAACGGGTGTAAATGGGAGGAATTTAATGATAGAAAAAGGGGTATCAAATCATTAAAACATAAATAGGAAAGTATGGGGTAGGTGAGAAACGATACCCCAACATTTATATTTGAAATTAAAAGTTCCTAAGAACATTAAGGAAATTAGACAAAAATGATAAAGGAAGAAAACCCCTTACTTGGAAGTGTGCTTCCAAAGGCTTGAGAGAGGCTTGAGAGAGGCTTCTTGGGAAATTGGGGCACCATGGTAGGATTCTAGAGAGAGTATAGAAAAGGTTATAGGAACTCAAAATCCTTTGCGTGAGGAGGAAGTGTGAGCTTGGGTGGGTTTATATAGGAATGGTGAGGGAATTCTTTATTATATAGGTTTGGGGAACCTCACATTAAACTAACCCGAACCACAAACCAGCCCATGGTTATTGTCCTTGGTTTTAAGAAAAGGGATGTGGAAAATAATATTTTATAAGGCCAAATTCCTAACTTCTTATAATAATGGGGTTTCTTATGTGTAGGTGAGTCGCACACCCATGGAAAACAATTTAAAAAGTCAAGATGTTTAATAATTCTTAAAGGGTCCATTAATGCTTTGTAAAATAAGTCAAAAAACCCAAAAACATATTATTTTAATGGTAAAACATATATTGGCCTAAAATAAAGCTTATTGTATTTTATTACATTACTATTGGGTCATTATGATGTCATAAAACACATTATATATTTAAACGGTATTTAATTTTTATCCAAAAATTTGACTATCTCGGAAAATTATGAAAAATTCACCATTGGATATTTATGATATACTGATTCTAGAAATAATATTCATTTTATATAAATAATCATATAAATATGTTAATTTTCAATTTTAAAATAAAAACCGATATTTATCGAAAATTCATGGGTTTTGGGAAATATGGATTTCAAACCTTAATAAAAATTACAATTTCACTAATAAAATTATACGATCATTTATATTTAATAATTTTTTTTAATAATAATAATATTTTATTAAAATATTAATTAATTAAAAAATACACTAATTCATAAAAATAGATTCTTAGTTGAACATTATATAAAAATAATATTTGTGCTTTAAAAACAATTAACACAGTAGCAATAATAAAATGAAAGTATATTCATTATTATATACAAAAATGATGTACATAACCATAGTACTAGGGTCTTGTTACATAACCCCCGATAACACCTGCATAAGATCAAATAGTAAGGTGTGCGATGGTGACATACTCTTGGGGTGTCTCGGATAACATTGCTCGGGTGGTAATCTCTATCAACTTCCATTTCTCATGTAGGTAGTCTTACTCGAGCTGAACATATTCAAGCTTGGATTGGGCTTGGTCAAGATCGAAGACCAATGAAGCCACCTCCTTTCCGAGCTCTGACAAATGGGCTTCATATGGGGCACGTCTAATGGATGAGACCATCACATCCTTTTTCTGTGTAAATTGGATTTGTTAAAGCCCTATATTTATACTAACCAGGTGATCATTGTTCTAACGACAATATTAGAAATGGTCACAATTCTTTACATACAACCAAAGAATTTGACATTTTATATAAAAAAATTACATAGTGAGGAATTTAATTAGATCAAGAGGGATATCAATTAATTAATGTTCAGGTCGTTACAATCATACCCCCTTAAAAAATTTCACCCTCGAAATTTTCTTTTCCCACACTAAAATAGATGTGGGTAACTCTGCTTCATCATTTTCTCCGATTCCCACATTTCTTCTTAAAACTTGTTGTTTTTCCACAACTCCTTGATGAGGGGCATTGTCTTATTTCGTAGAACTTTTTCTCTACAATCTAAGATCTTCAGTGGTTACTCCTCATAAGAAAGTTCATCCTCTAACTGTACCAACTCTGAAGAGAGTACATGTGAAGGGTCTGGTATGTACTTTCTAAATAGGGATACATAAAAGACACCATGTACTTTTTCCATGGTAGATGGAAGTGCTGGTCTATAGGCCACAATCCCAACATGATGAAGAATCTCGAAGGGGCCGAAGTACCTTGGACTTAAATTCCATGACTTTCCAAACATCATGATCGTCTTCCATAGAGATATTCATAGAAATAACATGTCTCCAACATTAAACTCAAAGCCTCATAGATAGTTATCTGCATAACTCTTCTGTCGACTCTGGGATGCCTTGATATGCTGCTGAATGGTTTTCACCTTCTCCACCATTTCTTCGACCATTTCTGGTCCAAACAACTTATGCTCACCAACCTCATCCCAACACGTCTGTGTTCTGCACCTTTTCCCATAAAGGGCTTCATATGGTGAAATTTGGATGCTCTAGTGGAAACTATTATTATAAGATAACTCAAATAGAGGAAGATGTTGATCCCATCCTTCTTTAAAGTCCATTGAGCACCCTCTCAATATGTCCTCAATTGTTTGGATAGTCCGCTCAGATTGGGCATTAGTTTGAGGGTGATAGGTCGTACTAAAGTTCAGTTTATTATTCAGAGCATGTTGAAGACTCTTCCAAATCTAAGAGGCGAATCTTGGATCTCAATAAAAACCAATAGAAAGTGGTACTCCATGCAGCCTTACCACTTCCCTGATATATATCTGTGCCAGTTGATCTAATGATAAATCCTGCCAAATAGCATTGAAGTGTGCAACCTTTATATGATGATCCACAATAACCTAGATTTCATTTTTTCCATTTGATGTCTTCAAAAGTCCGGTGTCAAAGTCCATGGTGATGTTCTCCCATTTCCATTCTGGTATGGGAAATGGTTACATCATCCCCTTAGACTTCTACCTCTCTTCCTTCACTTGCTAACACACCAGAAACTTTGATGTATATTCAGTGATCTCCTTATTCATATTATCCCACAAATAATGCGCTCAGAGATCTCAATACATCTTTGTGTTTCCTGGGTGAATAGAGAAATTCGAACTATGTTCATCATCCAAAAGTTCATTCTTCTGCTCCGGACATGATGCAACACATAGTCTTTTCTGAAATCTCACAATACCTTATGCATTAACATTAATCTCTAAGGATTTCCCTTTTCAAATAGCTTCTACTTTTTCTTGAATTCCCACATCATTATTTTGAGAAAATCTTAACCTTTCCAAAAGTGAAGGTTGAGAAATCATTTTTGAAAGGATTGATGATATTCCCTTATTTGTGATTCCCATGCCCATCTTCGTCAAATCTAAGAAGACTAGATTTTTTCAATTCTCATCAATGATAGAATCTCTAGGTCCTTTTTACTTAGGGAATCTGCCACCTTGTTCACTTTCCCAGGGTGGTAATGGATTGAGTAGTCAAAATCTTTGATTAGCTCTAACCATCTTCATGGGAACATGTTAAACTCTTTTTTTTGTGAATATATACTTGAGGATTTTGTGGTCTGTATAAACTTCAGACTTCTCCCCAAAGAGATAATGCCACCAAAGTTTCAAAGACAGGATCACTGTAGCCAACTTGAGGTTATGTGTTGGATAGTTCTATTCATGAAAATTCAATTTTCTTGAAGCATAGGAAATGACTTTGTCATTTTTCATCAACACACATCCCAAGCACTTCTTCAAAGAATCCCTGAATACCACAAAAAGTTCTCCACTTATGGGTAAAGTGAGAACAAGTGCAGTGATAAGCCTCATTTTTAACTCCTTAAATCTTTCTTCACATTCATCAGTTGAAGAAAACTTTCCTCCTTTTTGAGTTAACATGGTAAGAGGGTTGGACAATCATGAGAAATTTCTCACAAATCTTCGATAATATCGAGCTAACCCCAAAAAGCTGTGGATATCCGTTACCGATGTTGGCCTCGACCATCCATCAATTACATATATTTTGGAGGGATCCATAGATATCCCATTGTTTTTTATGATATATCCTGAGAATAAGACCTATTTAAACCCAAAATCACACATGCTATACTTTTCATAGAGATTCTCCTTCCGCCAGGTCTCTAGTACAGTTCTTATATGCTCTTTATGATCCTCCATGGTTTTGGAGTATATCAGAATATCATCTATAAAGACTGCCAAAAACTTTTCGAGGTAATATCTAGAGACTCTATTCATCATGTCCATGAAGATTGATGGATTATTAGTGATCCCGAAAGGCATTACTATGAATTCATTATGCCTGTATCTTGTACGAAAAGCAGTTTTGGGGATATCGTCCTTCTTCACCCTTACTTGATAATATCTCAACCGCAAATCTACCTTAGAGAAGTATTGTGCTATATGTAGCTGATCAAACAAGTCATAAATTTGTGGAAGAGGATACTTTTTTGTTATCATGATTTTGTTGAGATCATGATAATCGATGCAAAGGCGCATTGACCCATGATTCTTCTTGACGAAGAGGACTGGTGCACCCCATGGTAAAGCACTTGGGAGTATAAACCCTTTATCCAGATTCTCTTATAGTGTTTCTTCAGCTCCTCTATCTCCACAAAATTTATTATATATATAGTCTTGGATTTTAAAGACACCCCAAGTAAAAGATCAATTGAGAATTAAACATCTTATCTAGGGGAAGACCAGATAATTCCTCGAAAAACACTTCAGTGAATTCCCTCACAATAGGCATGTCATGAAGGATAGTTGCATCATTTGACTCCATCATCTGATCCAGATACGCATGCTCATAGGGTAGTTATATCCCTGCTTGAGATGATGAAGCTAAACAATATTCATCTTCCTCCTTCAACTTGTATAGAATCAAGGGTCGATTAATTATATAGAGAGTGATTTCCCTCTCACGGCAATTTATGATGGCTCTATATATGGAAATCCAATCCATGTCAAGAATTGCATCAAATTCCACCAGAGGAAGTATGAAAAAGTTCTCTGGGATGTTTAATCAACAGATTATGATAGGGGGTTATATTCAAGAGTTTCAATGATTGCACCATTTTCTGTACTCACTGATATCTTCACTCCCATGATTTGTGGTGGTGTTGGGATTTTTCTACTAAACATTTTAGATATAAAAGAATACATAGAAAATAAATCAAAAAGTATATTCACCATTATTTAATGAATAACTAGCATACCAATCACCACTTCGTTGTAGGGGTTCACATCGACAGTGGTGTTGTAAAACTCTCTCTTTTGCTGTCTTGGAGGTTTTTGGTTTCCTCTGAAAACCCTTGGCTAGGAGCATCGATTTGAAAGATGCCCTAGTTCTTTGTAGTTGTAGCAATGAACCACATGTTGAGGTTCGAATGGAGCGTTCCTCTACTTTGTTACGGTTAAGGATATTTCTTTCTGACAATTAATAGCCAGGTGCCCTTCTCTTCCAAACATAAAGCATTTCCTCATCCCCTTCAGGCAATTTCCGGGGTGATTCTTTTCACAACTTTGGAAAGTGGAATGTTGGATCTTCTTAGCAACATTGTATTTATCCATCAAACTACCAGCATTGAAAGACACCTTATGTTTCTTATCCCCATGATACACCTAAGATACTTAGATCTCTATTTCAACCTTGAGGTAACATCACAAACCTTTCCTCATAGCTATTGAAGTCACAGATCACTAGCACCTTCCGCATGCTAGGTTTCAGCCCACCAAAGAAGCAGTCAACCTTGCATTCAGGGGTAACGACAATGCTGGAAGCATATAGTGAAAGACTTGTGAATTTTTCCTCATATGCTCCAACAGATTCGACATATTTTTTCTTGTGGTTAGGGAAGTTCATTTCCATCTTAATCCAGAGGGTGTATGGAAAATATTTATCGAAAAACATCTTCCATAAATCCTTCCATTTTAATGCTCAATCTCTTACATGGGCTTCTTATTTTTGATCAACGTCCACCATTGATCATCTCACCCTCCATACGATAATCAGCAAGGAGAACCTTCTATTATTCAGAACTTTGAAGGACATAGAATAACTTTTCCATGGAGTTGATCAATTGTTCGACGATTGAGGGATCAGATGATCCATTAAAATTAGGAGGCCCTTGTCTAATGAATCCCTCAATAGAAACTTGTTCATTCTTAGGAGGGGTTGAATGATCCTCTTGACCCATGTTTCCATTCAAATATTGAGCTATCTGAGAGAAAAGCATGACAATGTTTGTGATTACTTCTCCCATCAGATTGGGCATCTCATTAGTACAATCGTCACGTTGATATTCACATCGGTTTTTAGCTCGAGTCCTCCTATTACCAGCCATTGGCTGAAATAAAAGGAAAGTTGGGAGTAACACATAAAGGGTAATATAAGGACAAAACTGATGACTTATAAATAACTTTTATTTCCTTAACATATGAATCTATTAGCTACAGTCTATGTTATCCATGATCTATTTTCTAAAATATATTCTTATGGAATTTTTTCCCCTTAATAATGGTTCATACTATAATTGTGAATTTACCAAAGCATATACCCTGAGAGTGTCGTAACCAAGAGGGAATCAAGGGTCGTTGTTGTGCACCAGTTCTCTTTCGAGTCTAGCTCAATGTGGTGTTTTCGGGTTTTACCCCTAGGATACATTTGTGCCAGAGCTGCCTCTACCTGCTCGTATCCAGACAGGGATGTATTTTCATGATAAAACACTCAATACTCACCAAAACATAGGGATGTTTTTATTATACTTAGTCTTGTCTCTAAGTCATTACCAGGGTTTTCTAATCCTAATCTAAAAACAACTAAACCTCCCTCTGATACCAAATATAATAACCCTGATCTTTTATTACACAGTTTACCATAATTTATTACAAAAACTTCACTTGATACAACATAGAAGATCGATATATCTAGAGTCTTTGGGGCTTAGGATAATTACATAAAAAATTAAAAATTGAAACAAAACATCTTATTTGAAAAAATCTTGTACATGACCACTACATTCCCTCGTACATAGCATTGCATGGGATATCATAAGGACATGCTTAAGAAAAGGGTGAGCTATAAATCCCACTAAGGAAATAATCGTGTAATAACATGAGGAATAAAATACATGTTAGAAAATAGGAATATCAATAGAGCACAAGATATTAATAAACATAAAGGCATCATAAATCATGATAATCATAACATGGAAATGTGGCAACAACACTTAACATGGAATTAGCGTGAGCCAAGGCTTATTGCATATGGAGTGTGAGTAAATCCTCATTGCACATGAAGCACGAGAAAAACCTATTTCCACTTGAATTAGAATGAGTAAACACCCATTTAATATGATGTATCATGATACTATACTTTACCCAATGCATTGGAGCTCTATAAGGGTGCACCCTTCTTAAACATTTCATTTCATGCATAAGTGTGCCACACATATCATATAACATGGAAACATAAAACATAATAATTTATTCCACGATAAAATAATGAGGAATTTATACATGGAACATTATAATCAAAAAGAAAATGTGCATAAAGGTGAATACCATTGATAGATAAATGGGTATGGTATTCACTACACAATGACCTTGGCTTAGAAAATCGGTGCAATTTCGACAGCATTACGACGTGACGTAAGAATTCATAAAAATTATTGATGAGAGAGAAAGGTGAATCTCATCATATGTACATGAAATGGACAGTAATGGGGTAATATATATACATTTCCCAACATTTGAAATGGAATTTAGTGTCATGATACAAAATAATTACATGAATGTAAAATAAGAGAGAGAAACATCTTTCGGAATTTCGACATAGTAACAGGTGTACATGGGAGGAATTTAATGAGAGAGAAAGAGGACCCCAATAAATCAAACATAAAGAGGGAATTATGGGAGTGGAGAGAAACCTTACCCCAAAATTGATAATTGAAATAAAAGGGCATAACAACATTAATAAAATTAGACAAAAACGAGAAAGGAAGAAAAACCCTTACTTGGAAGTGTGCTTCAAAAGGCTTGAGAGAGGCTTGAGAGAGGATTCTTGGGAGATTTGGTCACCTTAAAAGTATTATATATAGAGGAGGGAAGAGTTTGGACGATCTCAAAGGATTTTTGTGTGGAGGAAGTGGGAGCTTGCATGGGTTTATATTGGAAAGGTGAGTGAATTATTTATTATTTAGGTTTGGGACACCTCACATTAAACTAATCCAAACCACAAACCAGCCCATGGTATTTGCACGTAGTTTTTGGAAAAGGGAATTGGAAAACAATATTTTATAAGTCCAAAGTATGATCTTCTTAAAATAATGGGGTTGCTTATGTGGAGGTGAGTCACACTCCCAAGGAAAATAATTTAAAAAGACAAGATGTTAAATAATTTCTGAAGGGTCCATTAATGATTTGTAAAATAAGTCAAACAAACCCAAAACCACATTATTTTAATAGAAAAAAATATATTTTCCGAACATAAAGCTTATAGAATTTTATTAAATTATTATTGGGTCATTATGATGTAATAAAACACATTATATATTTAAACAGTTTTTAATTTTTACCCTAAAATTTGACCATCTCAAAAAATTATGAAAAATTCACCATTGGATAATTTTGATGTAATAATTCCGAAAATAATATTCCTTTTATCTAAATAATTTTCAAAATATTTTAATTTTTACATTCCAAATAAAAAGCAACATTTATCGAAAATTCATTGGTTTTGACAAAAATGGCTTTCAAACCGTAATAAAAATTACCATTGCATTCATAAAATTATATGATCATTTATATTTAATAAAAATTAATTAAATAATATTAATAATATTTTTTTAAAATATTATTTATTTCAAAAATCCATTAATTCATGAAAATAGATTGCATTGTTGAACATTAACTAAAAATAATATTTGTGCTTTAAAAAATATTTTCAAGGTAACAATAATAAAATGAAAGTATATTCATTATTATACACAAAAATAATGTACATAACCATAGTACTAGGGTCTTGTTACATAACTTTTTATTACACGTGCATAAGACCAAAGAGTAAGGTGTGTGATGGTTACAGACTCTTGGGGTTTCTTGGATAATATTGCTCTAGTGGTAATCTCTATCAACTTCCATTTTTATCATAGGCGGTCCTCCTCGAGATTAAAATATTCATTCTTGGCTTGGGCTTGGTCAAGAGAAAATCCCAATGACACCAACTCCTTCTCGAGCTCTTATAAATGGGCTTCATATGGTGCACGTCTACTGGATGAGGCCATCACTTCCTTTGTCTGGGTAAATTTGATTTGTTAAAGCCTTATATTTATACTACTCATGTGATCACAGTTCAACATCTATTTTATAAATGGTCACAATTCTTAACATATAACCAAAGAAGTTGAACTTTTTTATAAACATTCTACATAAACAGGCCATTAATTAGGTCAAGAGGTATTTCCATTAATGAAAGTTTGGTTCAATACAGAATTAATATTGGTAAATGAAATTAATGAAATATAAATGTAATATATAGAATAAAATATATTTGATATTCATCCAGTAGATATTTTTGACATAGGGCATGAATAAACACTACTTGATGTATAAAAACCAATATTTTTTAAATGACTCATTTTACACTTTTTAATGGAGAACCCCTTATAAATTAATATTTGAAACATTAATTATATTTATATTAAAGAAAAGATTTTATTTTTTTTTGGGATATAAGAATTTACTTTGGATAATTTTTTGATACTTTTTTTATATATATTATGTTTTGATGAATAGTAAAAATACAATAAATTTTAATTGAAAAAAACATGTTTCATAGAAATAATTTATATGGTTAAATTAAAATATTAAATTTTTATAATATAAATAGAATATATTTTAATCATTCAATATAGTTTATGTCATTATCATTAACTTTACATTGAATTAAGATGTAAAAACATTAAAATATTTTGTAATGTTTTAACTTTTAGAACCCATTCTCTCTTTTAGACAAAGGGTTTATTTTAAATTAATTACTCAAACATATGTTTTTTAAATTTATAAAAATGTATTCCATATTTTTAATCATTGGTTTAATATTTTTTAAATATCATTCTTTTATTTTTGGTCATTATGAATTGTAAATTCTATAAGTTTTATTAATACAGTAATGGGGAAACATGTAATTAAGCATAAGAATGCAATTATAAATATACCCTAACTCTTGTCTTAATATTATTGGATGATTATTTTTTTACCTAAGTCATCCTTGGGTCGAAATGGTTTTCTTTTGAAGCTATTTGGATGGGATTAGAACATTTAATTTATTTTATTTAAATAAAAGTTAAATATGTATCACTCAAATTTTAATAACTATATCAATTGTAAAATAATGTTATATAGAAGAAAATTTTGATCAAAAATAATCGTTTGGGATATAATTTTTTTTAATTTTCATTGTAATTTATTTTTAATTCTTATAAAAAATACCCTTAAAGCCACATTCTTTGATGATGTAAAATTTAATTAATTGATTATAAATCAATAGAGAAAATTTAATAAAATAATCATTACCATTTAAAGACCAAAAAACTTGTTCAAATCATAATTTTTGAGTATATCACTACAAAAACCATTCAATGGTTGTGTTTTGAGCATTTGGACCCTTATAGAAGATATTATGACACTTATATTATGTTTATTAAAGTGATGTTAAAGTTTTCACACTCATAATTTAATAAGTGTAACTTTTTAAATTTTAACATTTCTAGTTGATAAATTCAACTAAATATATTGTTATGATATCTAGTAAATTCATCTTTATCGTAGTATTTTATTTTTAATTTTTATTCAGAAAATAATAATATTAAATAATTACACAAAATTGATTCAGTAATTATTTTATTAATATCAATAAAAAATAAATGGTATTAAAAATATAAAAATAAATATAATTTGTGATAATTAATATTTATAATGAATTTTATAGATTAACTTGACCTCTTAGAAATATAATTAAATAGAATTATCAATGTTTACTTGTTATATTAATTTTAAAAAAAATATTTAATATTGTCAAAATATACACTATTATTTATTTAAGAAAATAATTATTCATTAAATTATTTAATAATCATAATTTTTTAAATTATATAACATAATTATTATGTATATATAATTTTATATTGTATTTATTTATTTTCTAGTTGAAATCAAATAAGTAAATATTTCACCCTTTCAGTATTTGAATATTTTTTACCCAGTTAAAAATTAAATAAAATAAATAAATGTCAATTAAAATTTTAAGGTTTAAATGGATAGAAAAAAAATATTGGTTGATGATATTAAAACCATATATAATTTCATCTTATAAATTGGTACATTTTGGATGTTTTTGGAGAAAGATAGATTTTATTATAAATTTATATTTTTGGGGATCCCAAAAGTGCATGTCACCTCAATTGTAAAAGGCAACCACCTTCCTCACATATTCACATCACAATGATCAATCATTCTAATCCACCCCTACCCTTTTCAATTCTCAACTTCCATAGTTACAATATAGATGATCAGTACTTTTTCAAAGACCAACTCTATTTCTTTAAGAGGTGATTTAGTGGAAGCAAGTTGAAGAATATGTAATCTCATATTCCAATTATTTCAAATTTATTTCTTCTAATAATTCTTTTTCATGAGTTGTTTCATTATAATGTAATAAATCCAATATCAAATATAAACTAAGATTTTATTTTAAATATGAAACTACCAAATTACACCTTCAATCCATCCTATGAAAAATGAAATCACCCAATGTGTATATGTTTGGCTTACCGTCTTTATGCCATGGTGTAATATAATTTCCACCACCACCTCATTTGGATCGGTATAATGAATAAAATAATAACTAAATATTATTAGTATAACATTATATTTTTTTAAATATTATACACTATCCACTTCAATGCCATTAAACCATTATGGGAATGATATTGTTGCCCAAGCATACTTAAGCCCTTCCATCTCTACAATGTGAAGTTATTCTCTCTACATAAAAATAATTAAATCATGGTTATATAAATTAATTAAACGAATAAATATGATATATTTTATAAAAAATATTATTCTTTAAATTATATAACTAGAATATAAGAAAAGTAACTTATTTGAAAAAACATGCATATGAAAATAAAGAAGTTAATGCCTGATTGTTGAGTAACAATGTTACTAACAACCATATGATAATATGATCTTATATGATATAAAGGTATGAATATTAATATTCAATAACTCAATGATATTATTTAAATCATTATACAGGATATTTGTGTATATACAAAAGAAATCCAACCTCAAGTAATGGATAATTTTGCATTCTCATTATTATTTGAGATTGTTTATATGTTAGTATTTAGTGGGGTATATTTATCATCCATTTCCATGTTCCCTAAATATGTATTCTTCTAAAATTTAATAAATTTAATTTCACCAATTAATTAATTTTTATTAAATGGTATGAAATTAATATTTTTTAAATATTTGATATGATGTACTTTTTGACTTTTCTAGTAAAAGTATGAGGAGAATATTATTTTTAAATTATACAAAATGAATGGATTTTTATGTGTTCATAATTCCTTATTTACATGAATCTCTCTATACATGAATTCATGTTTATTCTCAAATAAATTATTTTCTTTAAAATTATTGAAAAACTTTAAGAAAATAATATTTATAAGAAAGTATATTTAACTTCAGAATTAATTTCAAGAATTATATAAATATTAAATTCCTTCCGATATGGAATTTTTTAATAGGTTTATGTTTCAAGAATAATATCTTTATTGTTACTATGATTCTATTATGTTTATAATGGAATGGTATTTATGAAATCCATTTTTTTACATGGATTATGTTATGGTGCAATAATGTTTAACTAAACCCATTTTGTTGATTATGTATGAGGAATTATTTATGTTATTGTGGATCATGTAAGAATGGTTTAATTTTTTTAAGGGTGGGACATATATCTCCCTACAATTCATTGGGAGAAGTTTCATATCTCATGAGATAAACATGTCTGGAATGGGAAGTAATATCGACTCTGTAATACAGGGTTGTAATGAGGACTAAACACAGTTCAGTAATGGACTTTTCCAGCTACGATGGTTTCCTAAATTATTCTTAACTAATATGAAATTATTTTTTATGCTTATATTTATTTCATTCTGATCTTTAAAATTACATTTATTCATCCTTATTGCGTTATTTCACATGCAAACTCTTCAAGACCACCTTTAGGCCTCTTCTAATCTCTACAATCCATAGAAACTCACAAGGGGTGGGACAATATAAATCTGGGCCCTTAGAATGTCACACATTGCTCAAGAGAAAATTAGATAGAAATTTTTTCATATACATGAAATTAGAATGTGTTACCACATACAATTTTAAACATTAATTTATTCTTAATTTGAGGTATTAAATATATTGTAAATCATGAGGACTTCATGATCTTGACTTTTACGATTAAGTGTTGTGGAAAAAAAATAACAAAAGGCTGGAAAGGGTAGCCTAAACAGATAACTTATATTAACTTAATATTCAAGTAAAATGACAGAAATATACCTCTCTAAATTCCATAAACTTATAAAAGACAAAACCCCATTTCTATAACATGTGAAAGCAGTCAAAATGTAAATTCAATGAATGATTTTATCATCCTCTCCCTTTTTATTTTTTGTTTTTTGTTATTAATTTTCATCTATTTACCTCATTGATTATGAGATATAAATTAGATATAAATAATGAAATAAAATAATTCCCTCTACATTTAAGAGGTTTAATAATCATAAAAGTACGCATAATTATTAATTCAATCTTATATCCATTTTAATTTCAATTTTCAGTTTACATTTTTTTCATATTTTTCACTTTTGTATATTTTATTTTGGAGAAATATATGATAAAAATTATGAAAAATTAAAAAAATTGAATCTTTAAAATTCTTCAAAAACCAAAGAAAATGATATTCTTATCAAATACAAAAAAAATAGATTCATACCATCTGAAAAAAATTTAGAATCCCTTCCTCAACATCTAACATGAAACATTCCAAAAAAAATATTAATAGCGTTCATAGGTATGGAAAATTATCTTATAATGTGGATGTAACCCATAATGAAATTCATGTTTTTTAAGTTCTAAATATGTTTAATTGTAATGTTGGTTCTCTTGTAATAATATGTATTTCCTATTGAGCTCCTAAATCACATGAAAAAATATGAACTAAAAATCATTAAAAAATAATAGTCTTAACATTTTTTTGGAAATAAAATATATGTTTCTCTCAATATGGTTTGGGTATGAAGAATTATATTTAAAAAGAGTTTATAATATATCAATTTATAGGAAAATATTATTCTATTCAGTGTTTCATCGAAATGGATTTCCAAAATTCAACAGTCCCCGAAAAACAATTGAAAATAAAAATGAATGAAAATTTTTCACATAAAAAATAATTTAAAATGAATCGTATTTAAAATCATGAAATCTCACTCCAAATATTTTAAAGTTTGAAAAAATAATATATATATTTATTTAATCTCAATTATTCTAAGAAAATGGAAACAAAAAAACACATACACTTATTGTCCCTCCCACAAATTTAATTTTTTATACTAATATATTAACGTAGACAAAATAAGAATATAGAGGAATATAATAAAAAGAGAAGGAAATATAGTACCTAAATATATTATTCAGTATAATCTAATATATAATCATCCAACTCTTAGAAAATAGACCTATAATGAAATAATAAACACATATGGATGTTATGAAAATTAAAGAAGATAAGAGAATTTTATAGAACCTGGTTTGGACCCCCCAAGTGGGTTAAAGGTTTTCACTACGCAAAGGTAGGATGTTGACCAACACTCTCCAAAATATTAATTTGGATGGGGTTTTATTCTTAGATTCTAAAACATATTATTTATCATAAAATCCATATGTGTATTCTAATTTTTGGACACCCATAGTAAAATAAAAATTTATCAACACTAAGAAGAGATGAAAGGTAGAATTTGAGTTGTATAGTAGAAGGAAAAATAATATAGTGGTTATTACTAGAAAATAATATAATTAACACCTTCATGTTATATGAATTTTGATTTAGAATAGGAAGTAACATCATCAAATACTCCTCGATACTTTCATCCACATCATCATATAATTCTTGCACCATATTCATCTCTATAGTAGACACTTCAACCAAATCATTATAAATTTCTTTGGAAATAAATGGATATAATTCAATAAAAGAAAATAGAGTGTAGTAAATTTGATTCAATAACAATGTAAAATAAAAATACAATACTATATATTGTTTTGTCTAATCTTTTCAAGCTTCCTAATTTGTGTGTTTTGTCTTCTTGTAAGGCCTCTAGGGGTTTTATATATATATATATATATATATTATGAAGTGATGTGAAGATTAATTTCAACCTCTTTGTTTTCTTCTTCAAAAGATGGATAGATAGTATCATTTTATTCCAAAAACTACTCATAATGGTACACTAAAATGAAATTTTATAAATCATTGAGATAAATTACAAATCCCTCTAAAAAAATATATCACGGTATTTAGATAATTTCTATATGAGTTCCTTGATTTTATCTATACTATATATTTATAATAAAACACTAAACTCTTACCTAGATAAAACTAAATCCTTTTTATAGATTAATGGGATATATAAATTTATAGTTTGAAATTAAATACAAAATTAAAAACAAAATAAGGGGAAAACCATATGTTTTTAGTACAAAAAAATTTGTTGTTATTTAGAGTTCAAGAAAATGCACTCATTGTTCATTAAAATATTTATTATAAACTTTACACTCAACTTTCTTATCAAAACTATCACTCAACACTATACCTTTTAATTTTTAATTTCCCACACCAATCCCCCACATGGGGGATATTATTATATCACATTATCCCCATAATTTTACTCTAAACTATATGAACCATTAATGTAGTGAGGGGAAGAATAAAAATATACCAGATAATAAATACAATATTTGTGAAATTGGTTTGATCGAACCCCAGAATAAAATTTCATCATTAATAAAATTATCAAAATAAAATATATGTGTTACATTGATACTCAAGAAACTAAAAATATCACTATTCCCCACTCAATCAATGATATGGGTATATTCTATATACTAATAGATATTTGAAGGATAATGATATGGGAAAAAAGATAAAATGAATGACAAGATTGCAAGATGAAATAAATTTATATTGAACATATAAAAATGATTACATCATAATAAGATTTCATATTCAATGTATAATTTCCAACCTATGTTACCAATACATGACATTGAACATAATGTTAATTTTTAAATTATAGGGGGTGGAAAATATTGTCTTCAATTTTATCATATGAATGTTTCCTTGTGGTGGGTATAGAAAATGGATGAATTTTAAAATGTGATATTGTGAAAAGTATTTTTTTAAGGTATTGAATGTATTTTAAAAAATGTAATAATTTCTATACATGGGTAGATGATGTTATAAAAGGGTTTTAAGAAATATTTTTTATTGGATGTTGTATGAATTATAATGGTCTGAAATTCACTGATTTTATGAATGTATGGGAGGAAAAACATCACATGGCACTATTTAATAATGAAATTCCCAATACTTGTATATATTTCCTTATGAAATTTATAAAACTTTTAGTGGACCATGTGTTAGATATCAACCCTTGTGAATAATTATTTATATTTAGGCATGGATATTGAGTCCTAGATTGTGATATAGTGATTCTATTCAAAATGATTGATTGAGATTCAAATAAAATTGTATAAAATGAATACCAACATTTATTTGATCAGAATTATTTTTAATTTTTTACAGTGTAATATTTTATTATATATTATGTATAAAATATCAATATAATATTAATTATCTTAAATAAATAAACGACTTCATTTTAATGATTGGGATAAAATTATTAATAAATCGTAAAATTGTGTTAACTTCCCCAAAAAAATTCTTTTATTTTATCCAATCATATAATTACATAATTATATATTTGAAATTATGAGCAAAATCCATCCACACACATTAACATTTCATGGATGTTCAATCATCCAATATCAAAATCAAAATAAATACTAATTTCAAAAATTAGAAAAATTCCAATATATTTTTGAAAATAAAACATGTTTCAACTGTGAAAGACATTTCCACTCCATTTTAATCTCTCAAATTTTATTCCATTCAAAACTGAAAAATCTATCCCTAGACAAATGACAACTTCACTAATATTGACTTTCACATCACATATTTACTCAAGATAAATTAAATATAGGGTTATGGTCATACTTGGAAAAGAAATGTGTCTCCATAGGGATGTGTAAAATTTCATTTCATCACTCTATGAGTAATAAAGTTAAATATATCAAAGAATGAGGGATTTTAAAGGGGAATTATTTTATTAAAGATTTTTGGATAGACTATTTAAAAATTCATTCTGAGATAGATATGGTTAAAATATTAAATATTAAATATTGAATGATAATTTAAAATACATGATATTTAACTTAACAAATTACCCATAAATGTGAAACACAAAAAACCCCTTTTGTGACACTGCTTATGAATAAAAATGTTAATCGAGTGAATGATATTATCAAAATCCTCCATTTTTTAAATTTCTACAGTGTCATCATTTTTCTACACTCAGGATGGGATGATAATAATATACATTGAGTATGAGGTATTTATTCTATGTATATAAAAGTGATAATTTTTTCATAAAACATATAAAAATATATTCCAACTCTATTTTTTACATTTTCTATTTTTATCCATTATTTTATTTTAGTTTTTGTCTTCCATCCTTTAGGAACAACCTAATGATATAAATGTTTCAAGATCAATGAATGAGACCCATTAACAATAATTAATTTCTTAAGATAATAAATAAATCCCCACACCCCAAAAATATGATACATCCCATTGAAAACAAATTAAAATCCTTCCCCCACATCAAATTTCGAAATATTAATTCAAAAAATATTAAGGGAAAATTTATGTAAAGAAAAATAATATTATAATATAGTCTAATCCTATAAGAAAATTCAAGGCTTATAAGAGGGAATGAATTATAAATTTAAGGGTGGGTATCATATTAAAATATTTCCTTCCAAAATAATTAACTCAATCACATAATAAACATTTTATGATCTCTAATGATTTAAATGAAAATGATAACAAGTTCTGTATTCTGATAACAAATCCATGGTTCATGCATGAACTTTTTGGTATTAGATGGGATATTATAAAAGGATTCAGAATACCTCAACTTGTGAGAAAAATAAATTTTACTTAGTGTTTTAGGGGAATGGATATAAAAACTTTTCCATACATATAAAAATGAATGAAAATAAAATTCTATATTAGGTTTCCACAAAAATAATAATTGAAATTCCATTATATCCAAAATGTTGAAATCTACCAAAAAAAAAATTCAATTTTAAAAGAGAAAAAATATATTCATTGATGATAAAAAAACATAAAAAATGTAAGTAAATTTTTGTAAAAAACATAAATCATCATTGTAGGTTGACTGTACTAAACAGATAAACTTTATCTACCAAAAAACAAAACAAAACATTATAATTTAATATAATAGAATAAAAACCAAAGAAAATAAATTAAAAAATAGGAATTTATAATCTAGTGGAAACCTTGAATAAATATTCGGGATACTACCTCATTAACCTATAATGAAAGAAAATATAAATCAGCAGAAAACTAATGAAAATGAAATATGATCAGAAAAAAGGATAAAACATGGTTTGACTTCTCAAGTGGATGCTAGGGTTTTTTATTCACCAAGCTAGTCAATTACAAAAAATTGGTCACCAATATTATTTTGTATAGGGTATCATTTTTAGAATCCCTTACTTGTCATTTCTCCCAAATTTCAAAATTGGATTCCAAAAGTGGTTAATGTGATAGTAAATAATAAATTTTTTAACACTAAGACGATAAAAAGGTTAAAATTTTAGGGGTACATGTGAAGAAATAATAATATAGTGGTTCTAGTTTATATGAATGTTGATGTCGGTGAGGTAGTCTCATCACCAAATGTTCCTATGGATTTTTTCCTTTCTTTCAATAAAACAGCACATTATCTTCTCCTTAGCGGTGGCCATCTAATCATCATCATCATTAATATATTTTTAAATAATTAGAGAAAATTCTATAATGGAAAACCAAGGGTAGTGAATTGGATTTGATAATAGTGTAAATTCATAACCAAAAGTATCCAATGTTATGTCAAATCACACCAGTTGGTTATATTTATGTTTTGTCACTTCTTGTAAGGTATCTAAGAGTATTACATGGTTGTGTGGAAAAGAATGGAACTGTAGTTTAATTTCAATATCTATGATTCCATCATCAAAAGTTATATATATATATGTTATGTTTATTCCTCTACCTCCTCATGATGGATCTCAAAAAGTAATTTGACAATTCATTGAGCTCCATGGCACAAAAATATATTATATATTTCTCACATTATCCCTTCAGGTCCTCTATGAAATCCATGAATGCATAAACAATACAATTAGATATAAAAACCCTACATGATTTTCTTTATAATATTATAATTTTTTCACTTGAAGATGCGTGGGGTTGATCATTAAAAAATTCCATATTTTTTAATTTCAATTTTTTTTTATTTTTTTTTGTTTGTTTTGAAAAAATAATATACTATAGATCATGGAATCCACATAAATGGTGCTAAATATTTTAGAGATATTTTTTAGGAATCCCTCACAAGTAAATTCATATTATTTATTAATGAAATATAGTATAAAAACAAGGTTGATCTTTCCAAGATCCCCCGTACGCACATGGATTTTCTAGTATGATTATTTAATAATTGAATATAAAATTATAATAAACTTCTAATATAAGTGGTATATTAGAAGTTAACGTGATATCTAAATATGAAAATGAAAAAGGAGAAAATCAAAAAATGATATAGTGAAACCATAGTGATTCTATTGAGTAATAAAGAATTCACTATTTTTAGATGTTCCTAACGATGATATCACTATTTTTTAAAATATTAATTCTCAATGTTGTACTCAATATTGAGGAAAATAATATAATTGTACACCCTACTATTTAATTTTCATTATTTACACTAACCATCCACACATAGGAGAATACTCTATCATGTCATCAGTAAAATTATACTCCTTCCTTTATGAGACATTATAGTGATGAAGAGAAGGAAATATTTAACAGGAAGATGAATAAAATGATAGTGAAAGTTGGGTCATGCATACAAAAAACTAGTTTCAACACACCTAAAATTAGAAGAATTAAATTAATCGTTGACACTAAACCCCAATGATCTCAAAACACCACAACTACACCACAAAAAAAACATCTATGATATGGTCTATGCATTCATGGATAATAGAAGAAGCGTAATAGTGAATAAAGATAAAATTAATAAGAGGATAGGATGGTGAAAAACAATATTAAATGTAAAAAACTATTACAGCATTATAACATCTCATATTCTATAATAAATACCAAATCAATGTTTCAACCCCTTAACATGGAGTTGTAGGTTCATTTTTGTAGTGAGGGAAGTGAATTTGGTTTCTCAATTATCTTCTTCTAATGTTTCCATGTGATGGGAAAAATAAATATGTAGATTTTGAAAATTTATTATTCCAACAAATTATTTAATAACTTTTTCCACATTCCATTAATAAATCTATAATTTTTTTATCATGTGTAGATGGTGTTATCGCTTGATCATTAATGAAAATACAACTTTACAAGAGGTTGTATGAAATCGAATGTTCTGAATTACCATGAACCTATGGAAATTAGTTAAGAAAAGCACCCAATGTACACTATGAATTATGTTTTTCACTATCATTTTATCTATCTCCATGGGAAATTTTATATAATTAGAGATGGGCATATGTGAAATATGTTCCCATCATCAAAATTCCCTAGATCTATACTTAAATTTAATATATTGGATTTTGAGCTGCTTTTGGGAATCAATGTGTTGGATTGCGCTTGGGGTAAAATTGAGTGAATTGGAACTAACATGTATTTAAACTTACGAAGAATGATATTTTTAATTTTTATCACTGTATAAGGTTTTCCAGCCGAAATATAAATCGGATAAAAGAATTAAATTTTTCATTATGTTAATATCACAAATAAATCTCAAATTCTTTATAATAATTATAATTGAGAGAATTACCCTTAATATTTTAAAATTATGGGAGTAAAAAATTTATTTTTTGAATTATATATGATAAATTAAGAACTTCAAAAAAATTACATGTAATAAAAAATTGACTTTAATGAAATAAATGGTAAGAATGAGGGAATATGATAAATGGGATGTAGAAACACTATTCCAAATAAACCATGGTTTAAAATAAAAAATATTACTTAATAAGTGAAAATCTGAGGCATAAAACAATTAACATTTTTTTTTCAAATACTCATAAATCTCTATAACCCCAATATAATTAATATAAATATCATAATCACTTATCATAAAATCATATTATATGTAAAAATATTTTTAAAAATTTTTATAACCATGTATTAGAATTATATAAACTGATTCCAGTTTATTTTCATCATAAGGTGTTAGAATATTTAGTAGTTTTTTTTGTAATAAATCACCAAATAGGGTAGTTTATCTAAATGTGATTTCAATTTCATGATACCGATATCATTAAAGATATAATAATAATTAATTTTCATTGATTACTTAGTGACCATTTTCATTGGGTGATAAACATAATATTGTTTTCACAAATTGAAATTATGATATATTAGTTTTCAAAATGATAAACGTATACAAAGTCATTTATTAAATAATATTTTAAATATTAAATAACACATTATTTAATCAATAAAACATATTAATTATATCATTATTAAATGAAATTTCTATTATATTATATACCATAATAATTTTTTTAGAAATCATTATAACATCGTTTACATAACTAGTATAAGTGAAAAAAATTATTATATATTATAATATTTACATTAGTAATGTAACAAATTATGTTAAAAACATAATTAAATATTTATAAGCTTATAAAATTTCATAATTATCATAAATAATGTGTAAATATATTCTTATAACCATATAGTATGGGTGTTGATTAAATATGTATTTAATTATTCATGGTTGAAGTAGTCTTTTGTATGAATTAATAATGAACATGAAACACCATTGGTTTCAAGTAAATTACTAATTTATATGTATATTGAGATTATATATTTCATGGGTAATGTTTTAGGTTTTTTGAGAAGGATTTATAGTGTTTTTGACGCATTTCTAGAGGTGGATTCATTAAGGTTGGTTGGGAGAAACTATAAACTATCTCAAGGAAACCATTCGAGGTGGTGTCAAAAGACACTAGGTAGGTGCATAGATGAAGCATGTTTTGACCAAAACATGCACATTCCAAGTGAACTTTATTAATATGATATAATTAGAGATGTAGGGATAGTTCACTATTCATCAAATCATGTGAGAACAACCTATGAAGGTGTGTCCACAGAGTGGTAATACCACATAGTCGGGCACATAGTTTTATAAACTAGGTGAAAAAATATGCATCTCCCAAGATCTGTTTAATTACCACTTTCATGGTTGGTGCATGGTATAAATTTTTCTGTGACCTAACAATGAAACATGAAAGTAATGAATTAATTTTTTTTAATTCAAATTAAGACAGGAAAAAACATCATTAGACTTTTATTCATCCAGAACCTCAATCTTCATTACTCTAATTATCTCCCAAGGTGGTTCCCATTTAAGCAAAAGAAACTATTAGAAGAATAAATGTATATTGAAAATATTGAATCAAAGGCTTTACCTTGTTCTATATTTTTTTCCCATGTTAATCATTTATCCACTATTCTTCTCTCACATAGAGTACTACATATATTACATTTTTTGATACATTATTGTTCTATGATGTAAACTGTAATGATATCTTGTTGGATTTGTTTAAGAGGAAGATTTTTTGTTCCCAGATATAATATCTTGTAGAGTTTTCCATTGTTTTTATCAACCTATATGTGGTAGGCAACATAATTTTCATTTAATTTCTTCTATTAACCTGGAGTATTGTTTTGGATTAAATGTTTTCCATAGATTTTATATAGAAACATTTTCTAAATTGTAAAATAAAACATTTTTCTGTATGTTTTAGAAATTTTGGTAATTTTAGGGATTTTTTGAAAACCCACCTCACTATAATTTTAAAATGATGCTCTTAAAATTATAGATTTTATTTAAATGAAATATAAATAACTGATCAGGTTTTCTAAAGGAAATAATTGTTTTTGTAAAAATAATTTCCATATAATTTTCTATAATTGTGTAGCAGTCTGTAAAAAGTATCACAGAGAATCATCATGAAGTAATACTTCAAAAAGTGGGACGAAATATGGTTGGGAAGTACCACCATCAATGTATAAAACTAATTGTAATTATAGGGATGGGTGTGGAAATAAGTTAATACAGAAAATTTTTATGACATGTATTGATGAATGGTAAAAATATAGTTTATGTTTTTCTCACATGAGTTTCACTACTAGTTTCTGAAAAATTATATAACTATTTTTCAACTATTTTATATGATAGGTTCCAAATACTTCTTATCCCAATGGCATGATTTTGAAAATATCTATGGATTACATTCTAATATTATACTCACACCCTTTTTCAACAAATTGGTCTGTTTACAGATGTTATGAACTAGAAAAATGGAAAGAGAATGGTATTATACTTTTCTATTTATCTGTTATGAGACCATGGATGTGGAGAGTGGTGTTAGTGTCCAGATCTAATCCATGATGTTATCTTGATGATTCCACAATGGTGTATCAGATGGTTTTTTTATATTGAGTTTTTATTTATTATTCACTATTTTTTAAAACGATGATATGATTATTCTATTAGTTTTACCATTGAATTTTATTATATTTACTATTGCATTATAACGATGATTTTAGGTATTACAATTTAATTTTTTAACCTTATTGATTTTATAAATGGAAAATAATCCACCAATGTTATCATATGCCCTTGCAATTTAATTTCATCCTTTAGTTTCTTGGGGATTGCACCTAAATTTTTTCTCACATCATATCACCTCAATACAATGAGTTAGTGTGGGATTTTACAAATGGTATTAGTCTTAGTCAGACCATCAAACTTTTTGGGATGGTATAAAGGATAGAGGAATGTCAGAACATGAATTGTAAAAACATATAATAACATACATAACCTTTTTTGATGAGCTTCATGTTACCACTATTCCATTAGTAAAAAAGTATGTTAAGACACTTGTACATTTTTTTCATATCATTATCAGCAGTTCAGCTGATGAGTTTTTAATATCATGCATTGTTAGTGAGCCATCACACTATGATTGCATTGTTCATTTAATGTTTAATAATTTATTGAAATGTTTAGAATGAACTGTTTTTAATAGAATGGGTGTTTATTGATATTAGTAGCGATTTGGATACTTTCTATGACTTATGTTGTTTGTTATTGATATCTAAATTTTGTTTTTCTGATTATATTAAATTGAAATATGATGATGTCATAAAAATCTAAAAGAAGAGGTTGTAGGAAATTTGGTAGTGCATGAACCCCAATGAAAACAATATATTGTAAAAATAATCATTTTGTATTCTCAATTCATTTATATAGTAAATTGAATCAATGATTGAAAAAAATTGGATCATTATGTATCTTTTCATAATCATAATCCACCAATTATTCAATAATATCATCAACAATAAAATGTAGAGGTGGTATAGATTTGAATATATTTAATGACTTAATTCCTTAGTAATATAGATGAACTAAAGCTCAAGTTAATGATGTATATGTTATATTATATTACACCCCAATGGTGGGATAATTCACTCCTTGTGATAGTTGACCAAGGAATTAAATGGGTGGAAATTGAAAAAAAAATCACCAAATAATTCTTCCCCTCACATTAAAGATACAATGAAAAATTGTTTGATTCATCATTAATCAATCAAATTTATTTATCAAAGTGTATGAAACTATGTATATTAAATTAGTTTTACAATATATATAATTTTATTCAACCATCTTTTTGATGGAATACATATATGAGTATGACATGTTACAATAGATTCACTAAACGATAAAATTTCACAATTTTATTGATGAGAGTGAAATTGTAAATATATAAATGGGGTGAAAATATATATCACTTTGGATTTGAGTGGAGTGAGTATGTATATCTCTATGAAAATATGTGGGAACTAAAATTTTATGAATAAGATATAGAGTTACACATACATCCAAGCTTTAAGAGCATCTAAAAATAATTAAAAATTCTTAATTACTTTTTCACCTTGTCCCAAGAGTAATATTGTGTTTTTAGTGTACTTTAATTAAGAATATCAAGATAAATTTTATAAACACACCTTTATACTATAAAAACTATAATTATGTTCTACATCTATAGTGTTAGTATTTTAATTTACAAATGTCTGTTGTGGGAGATTCCATCCATGTTTCTCAGACAACCTAGGTTTCGACGATGAGATCTCTATAGAATAACAATTTTTACTCTTAAGTGAACGTGCCATTATAATTTTAGGTACATGATGACAACCCATATTATGTAATCTCTCATAGGAATAAATATCCATGGAAGATCTATTATTATTCCTTATTGATACAAAAAATTGATTATAGAGGAACAATATAGTTCTTAAATAGTTCAAGGTATGATTCTTTTGAATTCCACCCCCATGATGGCCTTATTTGTTATAGGTTCATACCATGATTCTATTTCATCTCATATTATTTATCATTTGAGATTAAATGATGAGATAATACGTTTTATTTGGAAACTATATTAATTTTTGGGAAAATATGTGTATCAATCATTTAATTGTGAATCATGTTCTATATCTATTTAGCGGGCTGAACTAGTTTGGTATTTCTCAACACTTGAGAAGGATACCAGTGAACAGATTTATAGAATGTATTTGTTGAAATCATTTATAGTCCATATTTACTATTATTCTTTATAGGTTTGTTTCATATCTTATAATGACATTAATATTATATTTGAAGGATATATTTATAAAATTCAATTTAGGAACATACCGTTCTTATTTATGGTTGAAACTATATCTTGTTGTTGAGTATTTGTAACATTAGAATCTATTGATGATATTAAAACTAATGATTTTCCACCCATCATTGACTAATTTATTAATGACTTGAAGAACCTTTTCTTTAGGTTTCCTCCCAATAGAGAAGAAGAATTTATGATTCATCTCATTCTATAGACCAGTCCAATTTCAGTTCCATCTTATAAGATTACCAAAATAGAAATAACTAAATTTTATGTCTCGAAGGAAGTATTGGAAATCAATGGGTTCATCTAACATAGTTCGACACCATGGGAAGAACGAATTATTTTTTATATAAGTTGAACGGAAGAATAAGTCATTGTGATGAATATCATAATATCAACTAGTTCATGATAAAGAATATTTATGGTATTATAAAAAATGATGACATGTTTGTTCAATTTAGGGTAGTTAGTGTTTATCGAAAATATATTTATGATTGGGATATTAGAAACTATGGGTTTGGAAGGTGGATATTATTAAAATAGGTTTCTTGATTTGTTATGATCATTACCAATATGAGAATAAACCATTTTATCTTATGAATGCACTAGAACTGTTTACAAAATTGATGAATTGAACCATTTAAGGGTATATTGACTTCTATATGGATGTGTTTTTAAATGATAATAGAGTTTATTCTCTAACTAAGTATAATAATGACCAAAAATTACCTATAGTGTTGATTATGTAGTAAGAAAATTGTCCTTTTGACAATATTTCAAAGTGTAATTTATGGGAAAAAGATGAATGTTTCATTCATCAGGTTTTTTATGAATGGGAATTTTCTATAAACCCTTAATTTTAACAATTAATTTATCATTGAAACAACCAAATAATATCTTTGAGATACATAATTTCCATGACATAGTTAGATATTAATGTTGCTTTGTTCATTATTTTTCACAACTAGCCAAACCAATGAAATGCATTACTAGGAATGGCATTACTTTCCAATAGAATGATGAATGAAAAAAAATATTTCAATGAGTCTATGGTTCAACTTATATAATCAATTATTTTTTTGTTTATGGAATCTTTTAGAGGTATTTTTTCATTTTTTGATTCATCTAGATTTTGGGGAGGATGTGTTGTCTTGAATGATGATAAAATTATACTATGAAGATCATTATAATTATCGGTTCATGAGATTAATTAAATGAAACATGATTTAGAATAAGGTATATTTTTCTATTCCTTGAAGGCTTGGATTTATTTCCAATTTGGAGTGAAATTGAAGGAGTTAAAATATCACAATACAATGAAAAATATTTTTGAACCAGGGGATTTGAACCTAATGTAGCATATATGGATGGAATTCATGTAGACATTTAGCTTTAAAATGATGTAAACAACCAAATAATATGATTTCATAGAAAATTCATGGAGAAGGGTTAGAAATAATCAGATGAATAAAGAAGAATTAGGTCACTAGTGGGTGATGTTTTTCATAAAAGATGTGAATTTGTATTATTTTGTCCAATGTTATTTCAATGTTCTCTTTATTATTTCTCTTGTGATGATTTGTTTGAGTAAGTAAATATTGCCCAGAAATATGATCCAAAATTTTCAATCATAGGTCAAACTTGTACAGTGGGATAACCATATAATAATGGACACTAGATTAGAGACCTATGTTTTATTTTAGGGTTCAAAATGTGGTTCCTCCGACCAATCAGAAATGTATTATTTCAACCTACTAAAATTGTATAGGGTCTATTCATCATGGTAATCAAAAAAATTATTTAGAGAAAAGAATAGTTCTAGGGGATGGAATAAATAGTAACATTGAAAAGTTTTTCTCGATATGTCTCAACTATAATTGATTCAATGTATTGTATTAATGGTTAGTCAATATGTTTTATTATTTTCTAATTCTTATCAATAAATTAGAGAAAATAATTTCCAATTTTGTAACTGGTCTACCAAAAATGGTTAGGAAACCAGATTCAGTAGGGTTGATCGAGGATTTTTTTCATATATGTTTCTCATATCATACCTATTCTAGAATCCAATTTAGTGAAATAAATTTATAAATTGTAGATTCTGGATGTTATCATGATGTATTACATAATAGTTTCAATTTTCTATTCCTAGGACTCAAGATTTCATAAAAAAAATTCAAAATACTATTATAATGACCATGGAAACTAGATGAGATTTAGAATATTCTATCACCCAAAATAGATGGTAAACTCGATGATCAAAACATTGGAATTCATGCTTAGAGATTGTGTAATGGATTTTTGTGGCTCATATGAGGATTAGACACAAATATTTGAGTTCTCATATCGTAACATTTTTCAATCCTCTATTCAAATTTATCCTTATAAAGAGTTTCATGAATTTACTTATCGTTCTACCTTTTTTGGGTGGAACCCATGTGGTAAATGACTTAATCATTCCTAGAATTATTCATGAAATGATGGTGAAGATTTAGATGTTTAAGAAAAGGGTTTTCATTTTATAAATTTCATCATAAATCATATTTTGAACATCATCAATGACTGTTAATATTTGGGGTGTTTGGTCATGATTTCATGAGATTCTCACTAAGGCATGGGTATCATCATTTTTGTTCTTAAATTAATTTCATCTCCTCAGTACAGTATCCTTTTTATATATATTAATTAGTTGGTTTTGTGGTTTATTATTTGGTTCTAAATCAATAGTTTAGTTTTATGAATAATGTGTTTCATGTATCTCAATTGATGATATATTAGAATTACCTTAACTAAATAATTTTAGAAGAAAAATGTGACCTTGAACAAGATTTTATTTTTATTCATGTTTTTATATAGATTTTGGAATTCAATGATAAAATATTTCATAAGAAAAGTATCAGTTGTGTTGGTGTTTTATGGAATCATGTTATGATTCAATAAGAGATATGAGTGCATGAAAAAGAATTGTTGGAGATAGGGCCCAAAGAATTCTAATAAAACACTAAAATTCTATATTCTATGGATGGAAAGACCAATGTTGGGGAGAATTTAGCACTATAAATTTTCATCTAATTTTCTAAATTAGTATGGATAATGAACTTATATAGTTATTTTGTTATGATTAAGGAGATTCAGGATGGTATTGTGGTGTTTTGTAGGTGTTTTGGAGTCCAAAAGGTTGGTCATGTTTTTTATAAACCATTCTTTATATCAAGTAAACCATGAATGGTTATTATCAAAGTAGCTTAGTCGGTGCACGAATAAATCATTATTATTCAAAAACATACACATGAAAGAGGAATTAATGTCGGTGGATATAATCAGAGATTAAATCTTGCCTCGTAGTTTTCCAATAGTATGATCCAACAATGCAATGGTGTGGATTTGGGATTGTGGAACAACAGAGTTTTCCAAATCATGTGACAAAAACACTGGATCTATCTAGATCTTGTGCAATATAATTTTCTAGTTTGGCCCATGGTTCAAAAAATAATTCAACCTAAACATGTAATGTATAGTTAATGCTCTAAATAATCTCATAAAATTATCACTACTTCTTAAGAGCCCTCATTATTCTTTTATTTTGATAGAGTGTTTAAAGTCATTCCTATCCACAACTCCCAAAGCAGTTCCCATTGAACTAAGTTAATTTTTTTTTGATTAATATAGGTGCATTGGATATCTTGAATCAATGGTAAGTTGTTATTTTTCCTTCTCCATCATCATTCATCTTAGATATACTATTTTCTTATTTAATAAATTCATTGATATATTTTGTATGGATATATATATGTTATAGTTTGTGAATCATTATGATATCTTGTTTGATATATTGAAGGAATACTGTTGTGAGTTGGAATCTAGAATATATTAGATTTTTATATTTCTTCATTATCTATGATGATGTAATTGTCTTATCTCAAATCTCTATATGTTATAAAAAAATGAATTTATGATTGTATTTGGATGTATTTTGGTATTTTTTATTGAAGAATTATGTGATATCTAAAATGAAATATATTTTCTTTGTGTCTTAGAAATATAGATTATTTGATGGTTTTTTTAGAAAAACCAATTTTCATATAATTTTAAAATAAATGGTCTTCAATTTTTTATTTAATTCATGAAAAAAAAATTATTAAATTTTTTCAAATGACAAATTGATTATGTAAATTGAATAGGCACCGAATTTTGATTAACTTGGTAAGAATGTGTTCAACATGGGAAGAAGCTTGGTTTTAAAGTACTATTTTCAAAAGTGGGATTATATATAGTCATAAAGTACAACACCCAAAATTTTCATCCATTACTAAGTGTATTAAAGGGGTTATGGAGTGTAATACCCAATGATTTTATGAAATATTTCATTTAAATAAATTTATTCTCTTCAATTGCATTTGGTATATAAAAAACTAAATATAAATGAACCATAATATTGCATAAATTTAACCAAGATTTCAAATTTAGGATTATGAATAAGAATATCAAAAATAATAATACTATGTTACTTACATAGTAAATTGAATGGTTTTGAAGTGGTTTGAAATAAAAAAATTCCATAAGTGTTTTTCAAAAAGATAGCTTCATGCAGCTGATACTTTTTTATCATAATAAATTAAATTAACCACTATTGGTGAATTAGTTTTAGTGAAATTTATATAATATCAATAATAAAATATTCATCAAATATATTTTATTATTCATTGGAAAAAGAATAAATCTATGTTTATTCTTAAGAAACTGTATTTTTGAAAAATGTAGTATTCATCATGTTTTACACACATATTTTTAAAATAAACTTCATCCATGTATAGTTGATGAATTGTATAAAATATATTTCTTATTTTTAATTGGTGGGTTCATATTTTGTTAATTAGTCCTTATTTTTTGGAACTATTAATAGTAGTTGTGGTAAAAATATTCCCTTTGGAAAAGTGTAATTCGGGTTAATCTTGGATAAAAATAAGTGTTAAGGTCACCAATTTCTATCTGAATTACTGTTGGATAACGTTAATTTTAATTTTATCAACAAAGGATACAATTTGTGCTGTTTATGGGACAATTTTCCATGAAAAGATTCTATATAATATATAATTTATTGGAAAAATAAAAAATATAACTATCTTGTTTTTAAATCATTATTTGTGTCTTTATGGAAGAAAAAGAAAGTAATGATTGAATCTAAAATATAGTTTAAGAATAATGTAACTATTATCAATATGTATATTTATTACCATTCATTAGTAATTATATAATTTTTTAAATCATTCTAAACACAAATATAGTATTTATTCAATTAGAAAAAAAACAATTTTAAAAATATGATAAGTAATATAATTAGTGTAAATTATAGTGTACCATGAATATTATAGATGAATATGTAATATTATTATTCTGTTAATGGATATAATTTTAATTCAGACTTCTTTTATATGTCTTTTAATTCAAATTATATAATAGTGTCATAATTTTAAGTAATGATAAATTTAAAAAATATTATGTTATTAAAATATTTAAAAATAATTAAATTCATTAAAGAGAAGAAAGGGTATAGTATATATCAATGACGTCATACCTTGTCTGTTTATGTTTCAACATATATCTTATATTTTTAATTATAACCTATTATGTTTGAAAAATTTATTTCCATAGCAAATGTTAATGTAAGTTAATTAAGGTGTTAAACCAAAAAAATAAGTTCTTAAAAAATGCATTTACACGTCCAAAATTAATTGGTTAATTTTATTTAAACCCCAAATTATCATATATTATTATTATCAGCCTTTTTGAGGAATTTTACCAAGGTAATGACTTTATTATAATTTAATATTTTATGAACCTAAGAAATTTCCCATCACATCAATTGAAAATAGGAACCTCCACCCCTAGCATATTTACAATGTTTGACCCATCTAGCTCAGAAATACCCTACCAATATCGCTAATACACTTCCTCATACCCATTATAGAGGTGGGGGACTTCTAAAGACACCAACTCTGGGATCCATTAAAAAAAGGTCTAAAAAAGTTGATTCAATGAAGAGGTAATTGCATTAACCATTAACTTTCTTATTTACTTATTATTTTACATACTCTAAATAAGTGGAAGTTATTATAATTTAACAAGTTCATTATCCTAAATATATTTAAATGTTATTTTATTATAAAACAACCATTATATATCAATTCCCCTTCAAATATAATGTGAATGTATTTCTTGTACATACGTACGACTTACTGTCTCCCATAGAGATACAATTCATTTTTATCACCATATTTTATTGATTCTTGTTTGGTTATGTTTAATATTAATATTTAATATTTTTTAAGTAATTAGTCTTGGGATATTATAATATCATATATAGCTTTAAACCTTAAAAACAATTATAAAATTATAACATCGCTCGTGCGAATGTGTGGACAAACCCCTCCAAGGAGCGATGGGATTTGTTTTTAATTTCTATTTTACCTAGATGGTAATAAAAATATATTTAATTAATATAGATGATATGTGTAATAAAATAATTCTTTCAAATAGGTTAATTATAATTTAATCATAATTTTTTATATTTTTGGAAAATGAAAACATCATTAATGTGTATGTACAACCTACCATCTCCATGAACATTTTAATTCATTTTTATGTTTGAATATTTTATATATTATTTTAAATATATACATGAATAATTAATATATATGCTATTTATGTCAATATTAAAATTTTGGTGATGAATAAACAATTATGAATGTACAATGACAAAAACTACTGAACCAAAACATACGTGAAAAATTATGTAGTTATTACATGTGATAGTAATTTAACAATGAATTGTAAAGTAACATATGATAAAATCATATATTAAAATCATATATGTAATGGTATATATTGTTATGGATTTGGAATATAGTTATAAAAAATAAATTTATTATATAATAGGGTTTGAAATGTTTTGAGCAATTCGGACATGGGGTATGTGTTTATTTCACAAACTCTGAATTATTCTGGACTCTATAGGATTTTTTCTCCCTTTGGGGAATTTTTTGGTATTTCTATAATAAAACATTAATATATTATTATTTTCTATATTTCATTAAAATTTAAATTGATTTTATAATATTATTTTCTTTATTACATAAAATTATTAACAAAATGTTTCCATGAAAACCATGATTTATTTCACTCTTTGGTCAATAATCCTTTTTCATCTACACACATATTTTTTAAAAATACTTTCAATAAGGTTTCCAAAATTTTTATAATGATTTATTAAGTAAATGTTTTCAAATATATGACTTAAAAAACGTTTTTTCAATGAATATTATTATCGTTATCTAAATAAGTTACATTTTTCCTTTTCACTACTGTATGAATGGAATATTTTTAAAGTTGCATCATAAGTTTAAAAGGACCCATAATCAAGACAAATATTTTTTTGAAGCATATTTTTTTTCAAAGTTTTATTTCAACGAAATCATTTTTACAAATGTTATTTAAATTTATATTCATTGAATTTGAATTTTAATGTGGAAAGGGAATTTTCATTAAGAAGGTTCTTAATAACAGTTTTTATGGTGTTTCATTTCGTAAAAGGCAACCATATTTATTTTACATATGATAAATGGGGGGGTTTTATAATCAAACCATAGTTATTATTTCACTATATGATTTATGATTTGATGGATTTTCATGTACTACATTGATACCTATCACCATGTTACTCTAGATGGATTGTGATTATGTTTATTGGTTGGGGAATGTACAATGATTACATTTTCAATTTTTTAAAATATGAAAGCTTACTTTGATTATGTTTCACATATTTAAAATGCCTAATTCATTGAATATAGTATGTGATGATAAAGAACCAAAATAGAACTATAGTGCATCATTAGGTATCATGAGAAATACTACCTTGGGTATTTGGATGAGGCCTTACAAATTTATGTATGAATTTTTTCATTTGGACTTGACTGTATGCTTATAATGTCCAAAATTATACATTCCCTCACTATTTGATGAATTCTTAATTTTAATGGGATTATTTGATTAGTTATGATATCCATGGTAACGATCCAACCCCGCATGATTATTTATATGGTTTTATTTTATAATCATTTTCTCATACTATATTAATCGGCATGCTCTAGTGAATTGTTAAATGGAATGTGTTTTCAGATATTTACTTATCTATATTTATTGTGTCATATGTATAAATGAAATATCATTCTATAATTATAATCTTATTGAGAATCTTAGCTAAACCTTTTATTATTTTTCCCTTACTTTGGATTCTAGTATGTGTAATATTATTGATATGTTGAGATATGCTAAATGTATTAACTGTAATATCAATAAAAATACAAGGTAACAGTTTTTTTCATATGAAATTTTAAATTCATGCACGAAGGTAGTTTTCTGAGAACACTAAATTATCTCATCCTTTAGGATGATAATCCTTATTTGTTTACCAATGTAATAAATTAACGACCTAATTGAGGATACAAGGACTAGGGTTGATATTGGTTGTATCTGATCATGTTTCATAGAATTAATAGGAAAAGGATTGAGGAAAGCATAGATTAGGTAACATAACCCTATGACTGACTGTTAAAATATTCCCAAGGAATCTATTATTATTATTTTTATAATTGTTATACATAAAATTTCAATTTATGTTAATTATTTAATTATTTTAAAATTTTAAATTATTTTTCATAACGTTTTAATCTAATAATGTGTATTCTATTGTTTGGGAATGTATCCAAGTGCATGGAATGAAAATAGTATCCATGAAAGTTATACAAATGGAGACTACCCTATTGGGTTAGATAATGATGTTGGTACCCAAGTGATTGGTGGAGATAAATAAATTATAAAAATATTTGGGTATATAATTCAAGATAATAACAACATCCATGCCTGTATAGAGTAGCATACTGATTCACAGCACAATGTAACCATTTTAGTCTAATTCATTCATCAACAATATCCATTGACATAATGGGACTATAGAATCAATTTTTGGTAATAAATGGATAGGATCTTTAGAGAATATACTTCTCGCTTTGGGATGTAATGAAACAGTGATGGTTGTCACCATAGTTTCTCCTCTTTTATGATATGTGCATAAATAGTGGCCATTTATTCAAAACACTGTAGATGTAAAAAACATAGAGTGAATATATTTTAAATAAATCATAATGGAAAAATATTTTCATCATGAGAAATGATTATATATAATGATAAATTTCTTGATTCCATGGATAACTGTAGATGAAAAAGTTTTTAGCTGTGAAGATAACTTTTCAAGGTTAATATGACTTAGAGTGGATTACATATGTAATCCATTGGGCATTATTTAGAATTTTATTTTAGGGGATAAAACTATCCTTCAAATTGAATTAGTCTTTAAAAAATTATCATCATGTGAGGATATATTATCACATACTATCAAGATAGAAAAATAATTATCCAATTATTTTGTATTTTAAATAAAATATTGATAATAAAAGGGATGTGGTGGATGCTAGAAAAAGAAATTGTAGAGGAAGGGAAGAGCGGAAGGGTGTAATTTTCATTTTTTAATACATATTTAATGAAAAATCATGGAACATTGTTATTGGAAATGTGAGATTTCTAATTGTGTAGTGTGAAAAGGTTGTTGACTCATTTTTTCAAGGAAAGGAAATAAGCTGACAATGTTCAATTCTTTAAATATTCGAATAATGGGAACAATGAAAATGATGTCCTCAGAACCAAAGTAGTTCTCCCTAGGAAAGGACAAGAGAAAAATGATATGATTATGGGATCACAACATGTGTGGATGAAGTTCCAAATTTTTTTAGGTAGAAACATTAATGATATACTCAAATTTAGCTATTTCATTTTTTGATTTTGGATCTTCTCTCAATATTATATCCTCACTAATTACTAAGAAAATTAGATTTTTGTCTGTAACTACAATTAGGGACTTATCAGTCAAGCATCCAAGTAAAATACTTACTAAAAAAATGATGCGTCAATCAGTTCCCATTTGTAATCATAATCATTCCCTATTTTTTGAATTCACTATTATATCTATGGATGACTTTAATATTTTCCATTGTATGTACTGGTTTTCAAAATATGATGAAAAATATTATTTCAATGGGAAATAAATTATGATTAAAGATTATGATATGGAATTCCAAATCATTATAGTTTATAATTTAACAAATGAGCTATGTCTAAACCAGCCCCTAGTATTTTTTTGATTGAGATTACTGGGGAATAAGAGAAGACATAATATATGGATAAAAAATGTATTCTTTTAATTGATTATGTAGATATTGTGATGTAATACATTAATGTATTTCATGATGAACTACCTAGAAACCCACTTGATCGTAATATTGATTTTCCAATTGATTAAAACCAAATCACAAGACCAATAACAAATTTTCCACATAGTATGGCCATAGTGAAAATGGAATAAATAAAGAAACAACTATAGGAGTTATGTAATGGAAAATCTATATTCTTTAGTGTTTCACATTACTGATCTCATGTTCCATTTGTTAAAAAGAAACATGGATACATGACGATTTGCATTGATTATAGGGAAATCAATGATATTTCGATAATAAACTTATATCATCTTCCCCTAATTCATGATTTATTTGTTTAACATCACGGTGCTCAATACAGTACAACGAAATAGGCATTTAATAACGCTGACCTTTATCAACGATTTTTTTAGCGCTGATAAAAGGTTCCCTTTATGAGTTCTAATTTTAGAGATGATAATGGGTAATATTTACTAGGATTTTCTTTAGCACACATAGAATTTACCGCTTATAAACACTTTATATTTAACAGTGATAAATGGTACCCTTAATCAACACTTCACTTTTAGAACTTATAAAGGGTATCCACACTCAATACTTTTTAGAACTCATAATGGTCCTGGAAAATAAAAAATAATATTACAAATAAAAATTAAAAAATATTAAATTAAAAAAAATAATTAAATAATTATTGATAACAATTAAAAAATTGAATACACTATAAAAAAATAAATACTAAAAAATTGAATATAATAGATATATAGATATGTAAAATGAATAAAATGAAATAATTAAATAAAAAATTAAGAATGTTTAAATTAAGAAAATATTAAACATTTTATTAATTAAATAATTATTGATAAAAATTAATTAACTTAATATACATATATATAGACTATAAATATTAATAATTGTTATATATTAAATATATGTCTCCATGATTTTATATAATATTTCCAAAGATATTATTTATATAATAAAAATTATTTATTCTTTTGAATAAATAAGCCATAAATTTAGTGAATAATGATATATAATTAAAAATTAATATGAAATAAAAATATTGGTTCATAGTATCAAGTAATAGACATAATTGAATGTCGTTTTACTTTTCAATTTAACACATATCACACAGGTCTCACATTGATTTTACATATATATAAATTATTAATTCATTTTTATATATAATGAACATACCCCAATATCAATGTAATTAATGAAATAATATATAGAAAAAAATATTGTAAAGACACGGAAATTTCAAGGAAATTTTTTTCTTAATTTATTTGGAATTTTACGAGTCTTTGGTTTCTGACGGCACCTGATTCCAAGGCTCGGTGTGCCCAGAATCAATTTCCGAAGTTTAGCCCGGGTATGTTCAGTGAACGAACGAGCGGGTTTTTCTATCTTTTGAACAGGTGCTCAGAATTGAAATCTAAGGGAACCATTGAACTCACAGCGCCAATTTTCTTTCAACCGGGGGGTTGTAACCCCCCGCACTCGTTGGCCACGCGGGCGCCGCGCCTGCGCCAGGCCGGGCTGACCGAGCCGGGCCGGGCCGCGCCGGCCGTGCCGGGCCGCGCCCTAATGGTCCGGACCTAGACCCGGTTCGGGTTGAACCGGTTCGGGCTGACCCATGGGGGTATCGGGCCGGGTCGGACCGGGCCCGAACCCCCTAATTTCAGATAGATGTGTTCAAATTCCCATAACATGGGCTACAGACATCTGATCGACACACCGTCAGTTTACATGCGATCCTTGGATTGAGTCGGTCGTTTCGGTATATTACACTCAAGGTTTTAGAGAACTTTGGGTACAGCCGGGTTGGTTCAAACACGAACCCAACCGGGCCTTCGGAGCAGAAACACTTATAATTTGAGCTCTGGACGTCCGATTAACGTGTCATTGACTTTATTGGATTCCTCTTGATGAGATGGAACTTTTGGATTTCTTCACCTGAGGTTTGTACAATGTTGGAGTAAGGCTGGATTGGATTGTACCCGAAATCCAACCAGGCCCCTGGAGCAGAAAAGTTGATAACTTTCACATCGGACGTCCGTTTAACGAACCGTCAGTGGAGTTAGTGATCACATTGAGAAACGGTCCCTATGAGTATACCATATGAGAGTTCGGGGTACAGTTGAGATACAGTCGGGTTGGATCGTACACAAAACCAACCGGACCCCTGGGACGAAAAGGCTAATAACTCACAGACCGAGAGTCCAATTGATGTGCCGTCTGTTGCGTTGAGACCTGTATGATGAGGGGGTCCTTTGAGATACTTCTTTGTGGGACTTTGTGATACTTGGAGTATCGACCTTTAGATCGTGGAGCGGACCCTCCTGGAGACGAGCGTATGGAGTAGGGAGACCGTGTAGCCAGGTGAGACCTGACGACTGCTTGACCAACTCTACTTGGAGTGAGTTGACTAGCCCAATGGATGGAGCAATACTATGTTTGGGTGCAGACCCACGATGGACAGAGCACGTGGTAGCAAGCAGAAGACCTGCAGTACTCGACAAAAGGAGTACCTCTGCAGGCTATTAGGGGGGTGCACTACTGTGTTTGTGTGGCAGACCTCGGCAGGAAGCACTAATGTGTTTGGGTGGCTGACCCGCGGTACTCAATAGGAGGAGTACCTCAGAAGTCTTAGGTTAGTGAGCAGTACCTCGGAGTCATGACATGATCACTTTACTCACCATAGACGGGGCTCTTCAGCAGTTACGGTTTCAATAATTAAAATCCTAGTTTGAGCTGAGTCTATGACCTTTGTGTTTACCTCATGATTGAGATGGGTCACTTGATAACATAGGTATATGAATGGGCATATACCTAGGTAGTGGTTATACGTTGATATCCTAACCATTGTGATTCCTAATGAATGTGATGGGTCACTTGATAACTTAGGTATAAGTATGGGCATATACCTAGGTAGTGGTTATCCGTTGATATCGTAACCTTTGTGTTTCCTCATGATTGAGATGGGTTAATTGATAACTTAGCTGTAAGTATGGTCTTATACCTAAGTACGGGTTATCCGTTGAGTTCCTTCTTTGAGGTTATACTTGTTGGATTTAGTTAGACCTTGAGGGTCTCAGGGTCCCTACTGAGTATCTTAGACTCACCCCTGCACAGGCTATGCCCGCACCTCATTGTGTTTGTTGCAGATGACGAGAAACGCTGATAGAGGCCAAGTGTTTGAGGACTGGATGGTACCCGGAGGTGGATCTCACGACGAGTCAGTATCCAGAGGTGGACTTCACAATGAGACGATACTCGGAGGAGGTTGACGGGCAAGATCACTATGGATGCTATCTGTACCTACCCTTCAGGTAGGATCTATGGGGGACGATCCAGGAGCTGCGCTATCTATACATACCCTTTAGGTAGGATCCGAGGTGGATGACCTTAGAGCTGCTGGTATTTCTCATCCAGCTATTTGTCTTTCCTGTTGTACTTTCATTCAGTTGTAGCTATTCTTTCAGTTGGGTTTGTATTCTAGCCCACTTACTTTTCATCACCTTCTTTTGTACTTAGTGTATTACTTCTGTTTGTACTCTGTGGTGTGTGTTTACTTTTATAAAGGCAATGCCTTCCCATTTATCGGGATTTACACCTTTGGTTCTAGTCGCCAGCCCCTGGCCTATGAAGGCGGGCTTGGTGTAGTCACGGCATGGTCCCCGAGGATGGGTCGTGACAAATTGGTATCAAAAAAGTCGGTTCTACCGGAGAACATATGACTTTGATATTTTATTTCTGTGATGAAATAGTTTTAAGGGTACTAAGTGTGGTTTTCAGTTCAGGGAGTCCAGTGTTGGTGCGGCGGCCGACGTATCCGTACACCAGGACCCTGACTACTGATTTCCGACTTTGTGCACAAAAAAACTGATTGTGTGTGTGTTTCCAAAAATGTTTAAAGTCATATCAAACCAGGTCATCTCACCAGGTATAAATCGTTGACCATGTTTCATCTATTCAGAATGTCTCCATGCAGACAGTCAGTTGGAGTTCTGAGATAGCACATGATGACGGCCCACCGAGTGACGAGGCTCCGGTGCGGGGCCCTTTTTACTATGTTGGCACCCTCGGGTGGTGTACCACAATTACCACCACCTGTTGGGAAGCAGAAGCCACCATCCATACTAGAGAACTGTGCACGCAGGCAGAGCGCGTTTCACGAGTTCCAGCAGCAGCGGCCTCCGAGGTTACGAGGCGAGGCAGATTCCCAGACAGCAAAGCTCTGGCTGGATGTGATTTCTAGAGTTTTCCGCTTAGCTGAGACATCATTAGAGTGGATGGTGGACTTGGCTACTAATTATTTCTAGTGAGTGACCATGAGGATGGTCCACATAGTGATGAGGCTTTGGTATGTGGACTGATTCCTGAGATAGTGCCTTCAGGTAGTGTGCCGGCTATAAATCACTACCTGTTGGTCAGTAGTTACAACCGGCCGTACCGGTATGTGTCACATGTAGAATTACTTCTCTACGTGTGTTCCAACATCAGATACCCTAAAGTTCCGAGCCGAGCCCGACTCACAAGCAGCTGAGGACTGGCTTGAGGAGGTGGCTGAGAGTTTTCTAGAGCTTATACAGCTTCGGTAGGACGACATGTTTGTAGCTGAGAATTCATCGGGGCGTACCAACCCATTCCTGGTACTCGATGAATGTGATGTGATTGGTGCTTCAAGGATCGGACATCTGATCCAACACCTTTTCTATATGCATCCCTACATATGCTAGGGTGATAGAAAGAACCTTTGTGGTTGAGAATTATTTTGCTGAATGGATGCAGTCAGTGATGGATAGCAGTGGGAAAGCTGGAAACTGCCGCCAGTCTCAGAGACTTGGGCCTGTAAAATGTATCAAGTAGAGGAAGTAAAAAAAGGACAGATGAATCTTCAAGGCAGAAGACATGGAAGCAGAGCTATGAGAGCAGCATGGGGTGTTGAATGTTTTGACATGTTACAATCACCCGCCTTTGTAGTCCCTGCCAAGCTCAGGGAGCTGAAGGGCAGGGGAAGAGAGTAGCTGCATGCGGTCAAGGAGTGTGACCCAATGGCTCTAATAATGATTCAAGGGATAGTCTGTGTCCATTACTAGCTGTCGTAATAGAATACATTGATACAGATCATTCCTTCCACGAATCTTGTCCCAGACCTAGAGTTTCTGGTAAGCCGTAGACTTGACCCTCATGTTTGGAGATACCCTTGGGAGGAGACTCAATAATCACACTTACGTCGACAGTTTTATCTGACCCACAAGGCGAGAGTTTTGGATGGAATCTCTTGTTGGCAGCGTCGAGGCCTTACGATGGTGGTCTGAGTATGGATTGGATCCAGAGTTCTTACACAGATTGACTGTATTAGGCAAAAAGGATGTGGTTTTTCTACAACATTGGGATGGGGTTTTCCTTGGTCGGCGAAAAGGAAAACCCATGCAGCACAAGACAGAATCATGCATAAGAGGGTGCATTCGATCAATAAGGAGATGGCAAAACTTACCTTTGTGCCAGGATTCGCCGAAGTTGTGGCACCACTTCCAGCAGAGCTAACAGGAGGCCTCTAGAGTTCGAGGATGACGACCACGTCCTTATATGGGTCTCACCTCGATGAGGTTTATGGAGATGTGGCCGAGGTGACAAGTTATCTTCGAGGTTCAACTGACCATTCTAGGCCCTCAGTAGGGTAGGTGAGGTAGTTTACCTCTTGACCTTTCCACCCCAGTTGCACCGGGTGCATGATGTCATCCACGTACCTCGGCTGAGGAGGTGCGTGCATGATCCTTCACACATCATCGACCACAGGGAGTTGGACGTCGATGACAGGGCAACATGTACGGAGGTTCCAGTGGAGATCAAGGATAGAAAGGAGAGGTACCTACATGAATGGTCGATTCCTCAAGTGCGCTTTCACTGGCAGCTCGGGAACCTCCAGGAGAGCACATGGGAGCTGGAGGCTCAGTTGCGTGCTCAATACAACTTTTGTTTCCCTTGTTTGTGTTATATCTTTACGGGGATGTAAAGCCCGGATGTGGGAGAAATTTAACGACACAGAAATTTAAAGGAAATTTTTTTCTTAATTTCTTTGGAATTTTACGAGTCTGCGGTTTCTGACGGCACCTAATTCTGAGGACCGGTGTGCACGGAATCAAATTACAAAGTTTATCTCGGGTACGTTCAGTGAACGAATGAAAGGGTTTTTCTAACTTTTGACCAGGTGCTCGGAATTGAAATCTAAGGGCACCATTGAACTCGCAGCGCCGGTTTTCTTTCAACTGGGTGGTTGTAACCCCCCGCACCCGCTGGCCACGCGGGCGCCGCGCCAGCGCCAGGCCGGGCCGCGCCGCGCCGGATGGGTCGGGCCGCGCCGGCCGGGCCGGGCCGCACCCACCGGGTCGGGCCGCGCCGGCCGGGCCGGGCCGCACCCACCGGGTCGGGCCGCGCCGGCCGGGCCGGGCCGCACCCACCGGGTCGGGCCGCGCCGGCCGGGCCGGGCCGCACCCACCGGGTCGGGCCGCGCCGGCCGGGCCGGGCCGCACCCACCGGGTCGGGCCGCGCCGGCCGGGCCGGGCCGCACCCACCGGGTCGGGCCGCGCCCTAATGGGCCGGCCCCGGACCCGGTTCAGGTCGACCTGGTTCGGGCCGACCTAGGGGGGTATCGGGTCTGGTCGGACAGGGCCCAAACCCCCTATTTTCAGACAGATTTGTTCAAACGCCCATAACATGGGATACAGATCTCTTCTTGATGCACCGTCAGTTGCGATGCGATCCTTGGATCGAGATGGTCGTTTTGGTATATTACACTCAAGTTTTCAGAGAAGTTTGGGTATGTCTGGGTTGGTTCGAACCCGGAACCAACCGGGCCTTCAGAGCGGAAACGCTTATAACATGAGCTCCGGACGTCTGATTGACGTGTTGTCGACTTTTTTGGAATCCTCTTGATGAGACGGAACTTTTGGAATTCTTCACCTAAGGTTTTAACGCAGTTGGTGTAAGACTGGATTGGATTGTACCTGAAATCAAATCGGGCCCCTAGAACGGAAAAAATGATAACTTTCAGACCAGACGTCCGTTTGACTAACTGTCAGCGGCGTTGGTGATCACGTTGAAAAAAGGTCCCTATGAGTATAACCTATGAGAGTTCGGGGTACAGTTGAGATACGGTCAGGTTGGTTTGTACACAAAACCAACCGGGCCCCTGCGACGAAAACACTAATAACTCAAAGACCGGGCGTCCGATTGACACGCCGTCTGTTGCGTTGATACCACTATGATGAGGAGGTCCTTTGAGATACTTCTTCGTGGGACTTTGTGATACTTGGAGTATCGAATTGTTGCTCTTGGGGCGGACCCTCCCGGAGACGAGCGTACGGAGTACAGAGACCATGTAGCCAGCTAAGACCTGACAACTGCTTGACCGACTCGACTTGGAGTGAGTCGACTAGCCCAGTGGATGGAGCACTACTGTGTTTGGGTGCAGACCCCTGGTGGACGGAGTGCCTGGTAGCATGAAGCAGTCCTGGGGTACTCGATAGAAGGAGTACCTCTACAGGCTATTAGGGGGAGTGCACTACTGTGTTTGGGTGGTAGGCCCCGGCGAGAAGCACTACTGTGTTTGGTTGGCTGACCCGCTGTACTCGACAGGAGGAGTATCTCAGCAGTCTTTGGTTAGTGAGAAGTACCTCAGAGTCGTGACAGGATCATTGTACTTTCCAAAGACGGGTCTCTTCAGCAGTTACAGTTTCGATAATGAAAATCCTGGTTTGAGCTGAGTCTATGACCTTTGTGTTTACCTCATGATTGAGATTGGTCACTTGATAACTTAGGTATATGTATGGACATATACCTAGGTAGTGGTAATCCATTGATATCGTAAACTTTGTGTTTCCTCATGATTGAGATGGGTTACATGATAACTTAGGTATAAGTATGGTCTTATACCTAAGTAAGGGTTATCCGTTGAGATCCTTCTTTGTGGTTATCCTTTTTACATTTAGTGTGACCTTGAGGGTCTCGGGGACCCTACTCAGTATCATATACTCACCCCTGCATGGGCTATGCCCGCACCTCGTTGTGTTGGTTACAGACAACAGGCAGCGCTGACAGAGGCCGAGTGTTTGAGGACTGGACGGTACCCAGAGGTGGACCTCATGACGAGTCAGTATCCGGAGTTGGACTTCACGAAGAGACGATACTCGGAGGAGGTTGACGAGAATGAGCATTGTGGAGGCTATATGTTCCTACCCTTCAGGTAGGATCCGTGGCGGACGATCCAGGAGCTGCGCTATCTGTACCTACCCTTTAGGTAGGATCCGAGGTGGATAACCCAGGAGCTGCTACTATTTTTCTTCCAGATTTTTGTCTTTCCGGTTGTACTTTCGTTCATTTGTAGCTGTACATTCAGTTGGATTTGTATTCTGGCCCACTTACTTTTCTGCACTTTCTTTTGTACTTAGTGTATTACTTCTTCTTGTACTCTGTGGTGTTTTTTTACTTTTTTAAAAGCACTGCCTTTCCAGTTATCGGGATTTACACTTTTGGTGTTAGTCGCCAGCCCCTAGCCTATGAAGGCGGGCTTGGGGTTTTCACGACACGGGCCCCGAGGACGGGTCGTGACACATACTCCTAATATTTATTTAATTTATTCAAATTTTAGTATTACCTTGGAATATCATTATGAAATGATACGTTTAATAAATTATATCTTTAATCAGTAAATTTAGTTTATTTTATTTTTATTATTGCAATGTATTAATTCAACTTTAATATTTTTTAGGGGGAATTTAATCATTTTCAATTTTTTATTTATAAATATATTTTAATATATTTTAATATTTTCAATTGTAATTCATCTTTATTTCAATATATATTCACATATTTAGTAATTTTTATTTAATTAATTAAAGTTATCTATTTTCAATATTTTTTATTGGTACTCATTTTTAATCATAGAAATTCACATATTTTTAACATGCATTAAATTTAGGCTATATATTCATTAATAATGTCAAAAGTATATTTTTAATATTTGTAAATATATTTATTTATAAATTAATATTTACTATATTTATAAATTTATATATCTATAATTATAAGTAGAATTGTTTTTAATGTATTTATGTAATTATAAATAATTTATATATATATATTTAAATAATTCTAAAATTACTAATAATTGTTTTAAATAAATGGTATATTTACTATATTTATATTTATATATTTTTTATTTTTATATATATTATTATATATGTATACAATTATATAAATATTATTATTTTGGAAGATTATTTATAAAGTTACATATTTAAATAATTATGAAATTATACTAGACATATTTAAATTATTATATGTAAATAATGAATATATTAACTATATTTGTATTTATATTTATATATATCTATTAAATATGTATATAATAATATAAATATATCTGATGGTATAAATATATTTATAATTACAAAATTATAATAAGTATCATAAAATAATGAATATTTTTACAATATATATATATATATATAATGATATAAATACATTTATAATTATAAATTAATTATTATAAATATATATACAAATATATATATAAAGTAGTATTTTCAATGTTTATAAAATTATATATTAATAATTATTATTAAAAAATATTTTTTTGGAAATATGATTTTATATAATTAGAAATAAATATCATATATGAAAATAATTATAAAATTATATAAATATATTTACAATTTTTTTTATATAATTTTAATTATACTACTTTTATAAGTGTTAAATTTTTAGTGCTGATAAAGATCAAATTTATCAGTACTAAAACCCGATTATAAATATTCCTTTTACCATTTCTTCTTAATCTAGTGTTGATAATAGTGTTCCTAATTTATTTAATAACCTTAATTGTGACTGAATCATTATAGACTTCACACGTTATCCGTAGAGTCCAACTCCAAATAGGGATCCTCATCAATGAGTCCTAGATTGAATCAAGTCTTGAATGAATCCATGGCTCGAATCCATTATAGAATGAATTAGGGCCTGTTGGATCTGACGGTAAAATGAATTTAAGCTTTTGGGCATGATATATATGTTTCTCTAGGATGAATCAGTGATTCAGTCTAAGTTATGTTAATTTTTATCTTCCTCCTCGCTCATTTTTGTAGTATGAGGATATCATTTTGTAATTATTTTGTTCATTATCTCTTTTTATTCATCATTAATCACTTCTTCCATTCTATAATGAATTTATAATTGGGGATTTTTATGATTTTGGGTGTATATTGAACATTAAAAGGATTTTATTCTTTTTTTGTAGGTTATTCATATTTCCACACATTTATTTCATCCATTTTGGTAGGTGGCTTAATAAAATTTCCGTTAAATATGGTTCTATGAATGATTAAATACATTGAATCAATTTTTTATCTAAAGTATATTATATTACAGTTTTCCTTGTTGGGTATATGGATTTATAATTGTTTTTCTTATGTTTTGATTAACAGGAAATGATATTTTATTTTCTTTAAACATTTTGAACCTCCATCCATGGAAATTACACATGCAAAGTTTTTTATTAAATTCCACCCATGGTTTTTATTGAATAAGTCAATATGGATTTGGTGTCATGATTTCTTATGATTTATAATGAATTATGATTATGTTTTGATCATGAATTTCTATGAATTAGACTGTGTGTGTCTATTTTTCAAGATTATTTTTTTGATAGCAAATAACATGGAAGTATGAATTGCATTAATTATTTTAATTTATTTGGATGGGTTTCAAATAGATTTTTCTATGTCAATTATAATATTTTCATTTTTAGTAATCTATTTTTGATATTTTTCCCAATTAGATAATTATTTTTCTTCATCTACACCCTTAATGTTATGCTCCATGTATATTCACACGTGAATGGATTATTACTTTTATAATATGGATTGATCTTGGGTCATTGATATCATTATATTTTTAATGTTATTATATCTAGGGTTGTTCAATAATTAGTTTTTGAAGGTGTGAGTGAGTTTATGTTGGTCGAAATACATTAATAATTATTTTTATTATTTGGAGATGTTTTATATTGTATTGTTCACCTATACATACATGTCATGAGAAAACATGTGTATCTAGTTAAATGATCTGGGAATGAGAATTTCACTAGTCTATGATCATGCAATGCACAAAATTGTTCATTTTATTGGTTTTATGACAATTTATCTTTTAATTTTTTCATAAATATCCCTTGATGTATATTTTATAAACATATCTATAAGGTTCTTACTTGATTTTACATGAACAATTATTATGGTTCAATTTTATAAAAATTATCCACATATCATGTCTGAAAGTAATATTTGTAGACATTAAATTATACATGAAACAGTTATATTTCGAAAATATTTATTCCCATCCATAACTAATTAAAATAAGAGGCATTTAAAAAATAAATACCTTAAATTCCATTAATATGACTATGATTCATTTTTTCTGTTCTACAAGCTATTAAAGTATGAAATTGAGACAATAATTTTTTTGGTGAAATGACTATGTATTTCCATCCCAAGAAATGGCATAATATTTAATAGTAAATATCATTAAAAATTGGGATTTGTAATCTCCCATGATTGTATTTCATCATGAATTAGTTCCTACGTAATGTAGTCAGTTAATTATTGTAAAATAATCTTGAATTTTGTAGCCTTTTTTATCTATAAAAATATTCTAATTATAAATTTCTAATAATGCTCTTCATCATTATTAGAATATCAACACATTTTAAAAAACAAAAATGTGATATTAAGTTTATTATATTATATCAAAAACATTGAAGAAACAATTGCACTAGAATGTTCTTGTTGTAATATGTCTATGTCTGTATTAACAAATATTTATCACAAGAGAAAAATGGAGTATTTGCAACATTGACACACATAATTTCATTTGTATCAACATTTTGAAAATATAATTAGTCTAGAATAAATAATAACCGCCAGAGTGTATTCTTACCTTTATAATTAGTATAGTATTTATTATTATAATTTTAGTCATTTTAATCGTGGTGGAATAATATTTCTTCCTCTCATTAACAACGATCATGTTTTCGAAAAACATTAATATTTAATATAAATATATACTCACAATAACATATTATTAAAATTAGAACATTAAAAAAGTACACTTATCATCATTATTTTTTAAAAATCTATTTGATAATGTAATAAAAGCATACTTTTGATGTTGTTTGGTGGTTCTTTAAGTCCATAAGTAAATTTATCTATTTTAAATAATCTCTTATAAATATATTATATATAAAAACGTCATATTTGTCCATTTAAATTTAATTTTTGAATTTCCATTTAAAAATATTGTTTTATTTTTTGTTTAATGAAAAAACAAATAATTTATCAAATTTAAAGGAATCTAATCTTCTTATTATTTTAATTTTAACTAAATAAGAATATATATCAAAATAACCAATCTATTCATTTTTTAAATATTTATTAAAATAATATCTTTAATAATATTAATGTTTTCCTTGAAGGAATACATGCTTCTAAATACACATTTAGAACCAATATGAATTGATTATTTTAGAAAATTTGACAATATAGAAGTATTATTTATCATAATAGAATCTGTTTCATCATAAAATGATTATATATAGAACACAATATATTTTGAAGACAATTTTTTTATATAAATTGATATCATCGTCTATGGTTAACACCATAGGATATTTTTTAATAATATTATTATGTTTATCTCTATCAATAAGAAAAAATAGAGGATTTCAAATTTATAAATTCATGATATGGATTTTTCTACATTCTAGGTCTAGTACTCAATTTGTGTTTAACTAAAGAATCATCTTTATTCTCTTCTATTCTATCTTAACTAAATGAAACATAATATCCATGGCTATGAGGAACAATTTTAGATTAATTATCTCTATAAAATTTATTATTAAAGAAGTATACAACTGCTGATTCAAAAATGGCATTAGCTTAATTGTGAAATTTACTATGTGATTTATTATTATATTAATTATGTGAAAAAAATATTTCATAGTTTTATTTTAATTATTAGTTCATTTCATAATATAATCTTTATAAAATTGTAAGAACTCCAATTATTTAATATAATAATAGTTTTGTTTCATCCTCACATACTTCATCTCCCAATAAGTTATTAGTGAATTTTGTTGCATGAGTCTCATCACATATTACGTCTATGTTTCTTGAACTACAATGAGATTAATTCTTCAAAAATGATAATTAGTCCTTGGTTTGGGATGAATACTGCTTATAGTAGTTCAAATGACATAGTTGGATATGCACAGGATATGGGGGATGAGACTCAAGTACCAAAATAATGAATTAATTATTCGTGAGAAGAATCTGATGAGTATTACAATTTTCTATAACTTTCACCTTTAGATTAATTTATTGCATAACAACTACCTTAGTAGAGTAGTTAGTCTCATAAAAGACTTTGGGATGTGGGACTTAGTGGTCGGCGGTGTTCTTAGTGAGTCTGGTGTCGGTTTTCCTTTGATGCTCTGGTTTTATTCGTCTAAGATGTTGGTGATTTTGTTATCATTTTTGGCATTCAAGTTGTTTTTGTTTTTTTTTGGTTTATCAGTGGTGAAAGTTTTGTCTTTCGATGGGAATTCGTTCTATTCTCATGGTGATACATTCAATGACGAACGTTTGTTGCGTTTGTTGATTAATGTTTTTGTTTGGATTGCGGTGAAGTTCGTCTCTGGTGTGTTTGGTTACTCTGGTCATCGACACTGGCGGTTTGGGAGGTGTTGATGTTGACGACGATGTTGTGTGGTGATGTCAGATAGCAGCGTCGAGGCTTCGGCTGATGGGGTGATGCTTAGAGAAGTGACATTGATGACGATTTAGGGAGATTCCTTATGGTGTTCTATGAAGTTTCATTTTGGTTTTTTATGGCGGTGACGATGGACTCCCACAGTGATGGGATGTTTGTTGTGGCTATGGAGCGACACAGATTGTATCTAATGAAATGTGTTCTTTGACGTATGGGTGTTATGAAGGACGATGAAAATGACAGCGACGATGGGTTGGTGTCAACAGAAGGTGTGAATCATGATGACGATGTCATATCTCCGGGTGATGCGGCTCCTCATGGATCAAGTCATCGTTGGATTATGTGCTTCTGATACATTTTAAATGTTGAATTTCAAATCTGGTGTGTATATTTGATATCCCATGCGTGATGTTTTGGTTTCCGATCAGCCTCAAAGTGGTTTGTTGATAATAAAAAAAAGATGATTGGTGGGGGGGGATAATACCCTTCTAAAATCGTTTGTATGTGTTTAAGATATTTTTAATCAAGAAAAATTAGCCTTGGAGATTTGGGAAAACTTATTTTTCATACAATATATCAAATTAATAAAAGTTTCAACAAAAATGTTTAAAAATAGAACATCCACACATATTGGGATGATAATGTGGTTTATGGATGCCTGGATATGAATACCTATATAAATGATTATAGAGGCCACATGGAATAAATGAAAATGAAAATTGTAGATGAACATCATATTTGTCAACTGTTGTTTGAGAATTTAAATAACTAGGCTAAGAGACCATTGTATATAGATTATACATAGCACACAACGTTTTATATTTTATTGAAGATATATAATTTGAATGATGGGGGCAGATAGTGTGACACAAGCTTTATAGAACTACATAGTGTTAAGAATGATTTGCTTCCACAAAAAATGATCATCCATGTCAAACATATGATGCTAAACGAATGCTACATTCAATGGGAACGATCTCAAAAAATACATGAATGTATAAATGATTTCATATTGTTTCAAATATATCATGAATCATTCATAAAATTCCCCATGTGTGGTGAAAGTAGATACAAAAAAAATTAATCATTTACTTCAAAAGATTTATGGTACATTCCTATCATTCAATGATTTAAAAGACTATTTGGATTTCAAGAAAACCCCAATACAATTTACAACTAATTCATATAAAATAATTAAAAATGGGAATCTACTCCATCCAATAGATTCTTCTCAATGGATAAAATTTATTTATGAGTATCTAGAATTTGGAAATGTGCCGAGAAACATTCAAATTACATTATCAACAGATGGAATTAATCCTTGTAGTGTATAGAACAGTACCCATAGTACATGGTTCATTAGTTTACAAATTATAATATGCTTCCATGGTTATACATGAAGCACATACACATTATTTTTTAACTACTGATATCTAGAACAAACCAATCTGTTAAAGTTATTGATGTATATTGGGAACCATTGTTCTAAGCTAGGAAATTGATGTAGGATACTTGTGTTACAGTGTATAGTGATCATAGAATTGGATAGTTCACATTGAGTTACATGCTATATGGGTTGATAAATGTCTTTTCCACTTATGAAAATTTAACAAGGTATATCATTAATGGAATGTTGGGGTGTCCCATTTGTGAAGAATTCAAACACTCAATTCGATTGAAACATTCCTCTAAGATTTTATTTTCAGGATATCATAAATATATACCATAATGACATGACTACTAATCTTAGTTGCTATCATTCAATGGGAATATCAAATAAGGTATAGGAACATCACGACTAATAGGTGATAATATGTTCACTAAGTTAAAATATATTGATACTATATTCTGGAAGTCCTTTTCAATAAACATTACAAAATCTTCTTCGAAGAAGAGATCAATTTTTGTTATATTACTGTATTGGAATTTATTTAAGTCTGGAATTTTCTTGTTCTCATTCTTGTAGAGATAAACGTATTTTATAGTATTATTGGAACATTACAAAATGTTCTGGGAAAAATAAAATATGGCATCAAGGATAGTACGGATATGATTGACATGGGGACACGGGAAGTGTTGGAACTAGTGAGGGGTAAAGTGCATACTTTTCTTCCTGTAGTACCTTACACTCTATCAAGATAAAAAAATTAAATTTCTCCTTCTCATTAATAGTGTAATGATTTAGAGGGGTATTCCCCAAATTTCAAGAATTTCATGTAATGGACTAATTTGAAGTTACGAGGGAAAAACAAACTAGTTCCATGTTTTAATTCAAGGTTTTATAATTGTTTCGTTCCACTAAATTCTCTATAATAATGTAAAACATACATTAACACAAATCTATTTATTTTTCAAATATATATGATACAAAGGTATTGGACAAATGAATATTCCAATCATGAATTTGGAGGTTTCAATTATATTATGTAAATTAGAGAATTTATTTCCACCATCATTCTTTGATATAATGGTCCATGTGATGGTTCACTTGGTTAGAGAGGTTCCCTTATCTATCCCTATTCATTAAAGATGGATATACCCTATTGAGGGGTGTATAATGATTTAGAAATTCTATGTCAATAATCAATGTTTTCTATATAGTTGTATTGTAGAGCAATAAATTGTTGAAGAAACTATTGAATTAATTACAATAGATTCCTTATGGGTGAAGGGATTTCTAGAAGAGATGTTTTTAAAATTACATTTACAGGAAGGGATAAATCACATCATTAAATTTTACACAATAGTACTTATATTTATTAAAACATTGAATCCCACAATGAAATTCATTGAGATTGGAATCCATCGAGGTTTGAAGTAAGGATATCAGATGTACATAATCAATTGTTTATAAGATTATACTAAGATCATATTTATAAGGAATTATCTAAAAATATGAATTCAATGGTCCAACGAATTTGATGGCTAGCCAGAGGACTGAATGAAAACATTATATACTAAACTAGTTATTTAATAAATTATTATATATTATATAAAAAAAATCACAATTACTATAGTACGATAGAAAATAGTGGATTCACGCTTGTGGCAGAAGAGAATCACATATTTGTTTCCATGGATCGAACTCCAATTTAGTTGAATATGTCATGTTTTTTAATTATCAAACATATATACGAGATGGATTATTTGAAAATTCTATTTTTTATTTTTCAATTCAAATGGGATGACAGTATGAGTGTAATGAAAGTTGATGCAATGGTATGTTTGAAGGTAAATTTCTGCATATAAGTGGGAATGGATGAGATATTCAGAATGGAATCACAAGCTGTGAAATTATTATTTTTTCATAAATAAAAAACAATTATTAGTCAATTATACTACTAGATACTAAAATAACAATCATGGTAGATGAATGTTCCACTAATGATAACCCATTCATTTGGTGATCAAAATCACTTCATGTCGCTCCAAATGCTCCCAATTTCTTGTATGTTAGAGTGGACCAGAAAAAGTGGGGATTTGGGTCATGACCCATCCCTCGGGGCCCGTTCCATGACTTCCCCAAACCTGCCTCCCATAGGCAAGGGGTTGGCGACTAGCACCTATAGGGAATATCCCTAAAAGGGAAGGAATTACCTCAAAACCTGTACACACACAGATAGGGCACACTGCACACAAAAATATCAAAATGGATGAAGAAAGTTACAACCATAACCCAAAACCACAACTGAGTGTAAAAGTATGTTATGAGTGTAAAAGGGGCTAGAATAAAATGCCAACTAAAATGAAATTCCACAAGAAAATAAAAATAGTACAAGTGGTCGTCCTCCAAGGATCCAAACTGAAGGGTAGGTACAGCTCGTCACTGAGGCTCTGCACGTCAATCAGTCACCTCCGTACACTGTCATGTCTTGGCTCCATGAGTCTTGTTCAAGCTTCTCATCTTTTTCACCCGACAAAACAAGGTTTGGGTGAATCCCACGTAGAGGAGAGTATAAGAATACTCAGAAGGATCCTCGATATCCCTGAATGTCTCTTAGAATTTCAAAACGGAATAAACACAAAGCACGATATCAATCACAAAGAATAAGGAAAGACACATCTCAAACCAAAAATACAACTTATGTATAGAATTACAGATGATTAGTCATAAAGCTAGATCATATTATTCTGTCAGGAGGATCTGCTGCTAACCCGTAGAGGATCGATAGATGTTGTCTAAAACATGATCTCATGGTGTTGACCCACACATGATCGCTGAGTACTGAACCACCCAAGATCTACAGGCAATGACCCACACAGGATTATTGAGCGCTGACCCACAAAGGATTGGTAGGTACTAAACCCCACAGGGTCATAATGTACTGACACAATAAGGATTTCTAGGTGTTGACCCATGGTGGATCGCTATGTGATGACCCATGGATGACTGTTGGTTGCTAACCCATGGGGCATCGTAGAGTGTTGGAAAAATGAGGATCTTTATTCCTTAAACACTTCACAACCATCCATTGGCATTCTGCACTAAGAGAACATTATTTTTGGAGGATCCACTTCTCAAGACATTGTTTGTACCTCAACTTCCAAGAATTACCAAGAAGATGAAACCTAATAAACCACCATATCATTAGGGTTACAACGCAATATACTGCATGTTAATCAGATGGACAGTCTGTCTGTTATAGGCATTTTAGTGCTGGGGACCAGTTGTATTCGAGTCCAATCCAACACAGCCATACTCCAAATTTCTCCAAAACCAAAGTTAAGTTTCTCAAAAGGACCACCTCATCTAAAATTCTCCAGTATCATAGATGGTTTGTCAAACTTATGTCTGGTTTTTGAGATATTTCTCTTTAATCGACACTGGGTCGTAAGGGGGTCTAGGTCTGGTCCGACCTAGTCAGAAAGACCGAGCCCGAAGGGCTTGGCTCATCCCAATTCGACTAGCCTAGATCGAAGGGGCAGGGCAGTGGGCTCGATCTGCAGGCCAAGGCCTCCGCCCTCTAGGCAGTGGGATCAGCCAAGCCCACCCGACATGGGGCGGCCCACTGGCCGAGCATGGCCTGCTAGCTGTGCGTGGGGGTCGGCTCTCCTCCTGAATGGATCGGCCGTTCGGGATCCTCTTTCTGCAGTGCCTATTGGCACCACTCCACTTGGCCGGTTTGTGTGGATCGGTCACCTACTAGACCTGGGGTGCGTGAGTGTGCTCTCCGCAGTGTCTTGGAGTCAAATACCTCCTCTGAGGTTCACCGCTACTACCAATGCGATCAGTGAAAGCCGGCTGCCGCCTCCTCCAGTTGCCTGCATCGTCGCGCCGGAGGAGCTTCTACGGGCCACCTGTGAAGCCCTGTTTAACCAATTTTCTTCCCAACTTCTTGTACGGGCCTTCTAGAACATCACCATCATTGTTTGGCCTCCGGTTCTATCGTGCTACCGTAATGGTCGATTTCCCACAAAGAACGCAATCAATACCATGTTTGGAAGAGTGTTCGAGCCCTATTTGTTTGGGCCACGCCCTCCGTGTTAGCATTATATCATGGTAATAAATTCAAGAATAAAAAAATCATAGTTAAACAAGAAACCCCCTACCTCGAATGTGTTGCAAGACGTTGCAGATGAGGGAGATAAACCTGTATTCAAAGGTGTTCATCGTCGCTCGACGTTGTATGGTTTCGATCCTCCAATGGTCATCAAAGGTCCGTTCTATGTTGTTGGAAGATTTCATTGGCACTTCAGTAGAGGTTCCTCTCGTGATTCCCTAAAACTCAGGCCCAAGCATTGTTTAAATAGAATGATGATGAGTTTAACTCAATTCACAATTAATGTGGTTCATTAATTAGTTAAATTAATGAATCCTTATTATCCATATGATGCAGTTACACAACCAAGTGTAACTAGACATTAAATAATCTGAATACCTAGCCGTCCTTCCACAATCGCTCATCAGTTACAATGAAATAAATAAAATATCCAATGGAGTTAATTTTTTTATAAAGTCCAAAAAAATAACCTTTTTCGATCCTTTTCAGTGAAATTTATGCTTCTCCCAAGCAAATCCCAGTGTTTCAAATTCAACAGTTCCCTCATATTTTTAATTTGAGTACTGGTTCAAAAGATAGAAATCGTCGCTCGCATGTTTACAAGATGTACCTTAGAAAATAAATAATTATTAACAGTCACCCTCGCCACGCGTCGGTCGAGGTTAGGATCTGCCTAAGGGGAATACTCCATCACGAGCTCAACAATACTCTTTAATTTTCTAATCTGAGTTACCATTTAGGAGTTAAGTAATTTAACAACAAAGTAATTTTCCCTAATTTTTTTATTTATGGCCAAAAACTAACAACACCTATTGACCCGCACTGGCCAATGTTAGGATCTTCCTATTAAAATTATACCCTCATAACCTTAGCAGTGGTATCATATTTTTAATCTGAGTCACCATTTATGAGTTATAATCATTTGAAAAAATAATAATTTTAGGTAATTATTTTATTTAATGTTTTTCCATTTTTTGGTTTTCTCACTGGAGGCATGCGCCAACTAAACAGAAGTTGCACCTAGGGTAAATTTTCCATCCTTAATGCAACAGTGCCCTACGATTTATGATCTGGTTACCCATTTAATAGTTATTTAAATTTTTCAAGAAAATTGCTCTGGCACACTATTTAAAGGTTAACATTTTTTTTGACGGATCATTCCGGGCACTCCGGGCCTCAAAATCATGTGCCTTCAATTATTCTAGTCTCGTAAAAAGTCTCTATAATTAAAAATATATATACGGAATTTATGAATATTTATATTCACCCCCACAATAGGGCTTTACATCCTCGACATCCAAAACAAAGGAAAATCAAACAGGTGGGGGGTACTGAGCACGTATTTGAGACTCTCTTTCCCATGTGATCTCAAGGAGGATCCCATGCTACAAATAAACTCAGGACCAGGGAATCGACCTCCCACTAAGTACCTTATCCTATAGATCCTCTATCAGAACCTGGAATTCTTCAATAGTAACCCCATTGTTAATGTTCAGTTCACCTAATTCGATAACGTGTGATGGATCATGCACATATCTCCTCATCTATGACATATGGAAAACATTATACACCCGGTGCATCTGTGGGGGAAGATCTTGGCGATATGCCACCACGCCTACTCTACTGAGGATCTGGAAGGGTCCGATAAACCTCGTAGAGAGATTTTTTCCCTAACCAAATATTTGTAATCCTCATTGGGGTGAGACCCAGAGGAAGACATGGCCTCCCTCCCCAAATTCCAAGGGTCCATGAATCCTGTCAACATAAGACTTCTGCGTGCTCTGTATAGTTTTAATTCTCTCCTGGAAGACCTGCATCTTCTTAGTGGTTGCTCATACCAGTTCAGGACCCTTATGTCCTGACTCCCCATGGTCTGTCCAGCATAGAGTTGATCTGCATGGTCTCTCATAAAATTCCTAAAATAGTGCCACGCTGAGGGTGGAGTGATAAATTTTGTTGTATGTGAACTCCACCAAGGGAAAGTGATCCTACTAACTATAGCCAAAATCAAGGACACAAGCACGAAGAATGTCCTCATGTGTTTATATGGTACAATGCATCTCACCATCAGTATAATTATGAAAGGCTGTACTAGAACATATATGAGTCTCAGACACCTCTTGTAATCCCTTCCACAACCAGGATGTAAAATGGGTGTCACAATCTGAGACGATCGTTGATGGTACTCAGTGATGTCGTACAATCTCTTGTATGTAAAGGCATCACAAGCCCTCTACTGATCCCTGCTCTCGGATCAGTAGGAAGTGAGTCTACATGGTAATTTGGTCAACGATCACCCAAATAGAGTCGTGGACCCACGAATTACATGGTATTCCCATCACGAAGTCCATGGAGATACCATCCCACTTCCATTATAGAGACTTGAGTGGTTGTGATAAGCCTACTAGAACGTGATTCCCAACCTTCACTTACTGAAAAATGAATCATAAACGAACCCTAGCACTTATTTTTTCATCTCTAGCCACTATTATTGATGTTAGAGGTCCTAGTACATCTTTTCCACACCCGGATGTACCTCTAAAGGGGATGTTTATAACTCCCTTATCACGTCCTCCCATAGCGTCACTGGTACCACGGAGCATCCTCTGAAATGGATTATGTGCTCCCCATATTCAGAAAATCCATATGGAGAATGTTGAGAGGATATCTAATCACGTTGACTCTCATAGTCAAAATATCTACACTATGCCTCCTTGACACGCTAATTTAGTGTGGGAGTGACTATCATAGACTGGAGGTAAGATTCATGTAGGATAACTGCAACGCGACTAGCTGCTTTGTCGCCTCCCTCATCAACTGTAAACCAGACCTTTTGCTGAGTGCATCTGCCACCACATTCCCCTTCCCAAGAGTATAAACAATCTCAAAGTCATAGTCACATAAGAAATCAAACCATCACCACTATATAAACTACTAAAATGCCTACATGCACCTTTCCATTATTGAAAATGGCTACCCACTTTAACTAATTTATGTTCCCATTGATCCTTTGGTAGTTGGTACTCGCTCTTCATTTCCACTTGGATAAGGTGTTAATAGTCCACACATAACATCGAAAACCAGTTCATAATAATCAATTCCTCTTCATGTCATCCACCTACATCCCCGACTTTCAATGTTTTACAAAACCCTCTGATGTAATGATGATGATATCAGTGCCATCTTGGGGTGTAGAACAGAACAGAATTCCCTCCCCCTGTAGAGAGGTAATTCTGGAAACATCCTTTGATAGGATGTTTCCACAATATTCCACTAATGTTGGGAACACAAAACTCAAAACATACACTGCCCCAAGGGTATGTCTAGCTGACTCAAGAGTGATCAGATGCACCATTTTATGCATGAGTTTATCCCATGCTTCCTGAGTTTCCTTTTTTGCCGACCAAGGAAAACCAGATTCCAACGCTGCAGATATATCGCATCATTTTTTCTTAAAATAGTCAATCATGTCATGAACTCTAGTTGACTATTCCATACCCACACTAACGTTGTAAGGCATTGATGTTTCCACTAAGAGGTTCCAACATAAACACTTTCTTCAAGGGACAGATCACATCATCAGAATAAGTATGATTATTGAGTCTCCTATCAAAAGTATCTTCATATGTAAGGGTCAAGTTAATAGTTTAACTAGAAACTCTAGGTATTGATTATTATTCATGATAATTTAGAATTATTTGTTCTTATGTCTATTAATATGGAATCTAATAGTAGACACAGACCGTACCTCGAGTCATTCATGGATCCCTGAGGTCACACTCCTTGACCACATGGCGCTATTCCTCTCCCAAGTTCTCCATATCCTTGAGCCTTGTGGGGACCACATTGGGGTGATGGTTATAAAATGTCAAAATGTATACCACCTCCTACTGCTATCCTCAATCCTCTTCCACATCTGCTACCCTGTAGATTCATCTATCCCTATCACTATCTCTTCTTGAAACATTTTACATGTCCAAGTCTCTGAGACTGAACTCGGTTTCTTACATTCCCACTGCTAACATTCACTGGATGTATCTCCTCAGTGAATGAACATACAACCACTAAGGTTCTCTCTAACACTCTAACAGAAGTCGGAATGCACAGAGGAATAGTTCTATCTCAGATGTCCCTAAGCACATCTCACTCATAGGTCCAAGCCCTGAAGCACTGGTCATACTGTATTCATCGAGTACCTAGAATGGTCGGTATGCCTCGATGAATACTCAGTTATAGATATGTCATCCCACTGAAGATATAGAAGATCTAGGAAACACATACCCCTTATATTTTTATGGAAATAGACCACCTTCTATAAGGAAGGTTCTCAAGCTCTTTACACGGAAAGAGTCACCTCATCATAAGATTGGGGTAATATGAACCATACCATCACCCTACTGAGCCACCTAGAATGCCCACTATCAAAAACACTATATGATCTAATGGTGACCTGTTTAGAAAGAAACTTAGTCACCACCTCAATCCAGTACTTACCCTCTTATGAGTCAGGCTCGCCTCAGAACCTAAGGGGTATCTATCACTAAAACTTTTGTAAGGCACTAAGACTACATGTGTTCTCTACCAGCAGTGCTGGTAGTTACTGTTGACCATTAGGTAGTGGTATTGTTGGGACACCACATAAGTGTACCATCTCGGGAAACTGTCCTTGTACTGATGCCTCATCACACTGTGGAACATCTTCATGGTCACACATTGGAATCCTAGTTGGCTATTTACATGGAGGCATCTTGAAAGAGAATAAAGATGAACAACAGTCAATAAGTTAACCTGGTGAGCTAACATAAAAGAGATCCAGAAAAAAAGATTTTCAAAACACATGCAACTAGTGTTCATGTGCATTGAGTCAAGAAACAGAATTCTAGGTCCTAGTGTGTAGAAATGTTGGTTGTCGCACCATCACTGGACTCCATGGACTGAAATACAAACTCAATACACTTAACACAATTGCTCCCATTGAAAATACAACCCATTAGTTATTTTAGTAGAACCGACTGCCCTTTGACACCACATTGTAATGACTCATCCCATGGGGCTCATGTTGTGACTACCCCAAGCCCTCCTTCCATAATCCATGGGTTGGTGACTAGCACCGAAAAGGCATATCCCAAAAATGGAAAGGTATTTACTCAATACCTATACAGACACACAGATAAATAACACTGGGCACAAGTACCACACAACAGAAGAAGAAAGGTACAACCACAACCAAAATCCTTTACTAATTATAAAAGTATGTACTGAAATTAAAAGGGGCCAGAATACAAGCCCAACGGAAATAAAAGTATAGGAAAAAGGAAAAATAGCTCCTGAGGTCGTCCTCCTTTGATCCTACTTGAAGGGTAGGTACAACACATCCCTGAGGCTCTCCACGTCAACTGGTTACCTCTGTACAACATCAAGTCTTGGCTCTCAATGTCTCAGTCAAGCTGCATGTTATCTGCACAAGAGACAACAAGGTGCGGGAAAATCCCGTGAAGAGGGGATTATAAAAATACTCAGTAGGGACTACGATACCCCCAAAGGTCTATTATAATTCCATAAAAGAATAACCACAAAGAATTATTTCAATCACAAAGCACAAGGAAAGACTCAGCTCAAACTAGGTATGAAATCTAAGTACAGAAGTACGGATGATTAGTCAGAAAGCTAGATCGTTTTATTCTATCGATATGCTCTACTACTAGCCCACACAAGATCGATAGATGCTGACCAAAAGTGGATCGATAGGAGTTGACCCACACAGGATTGCTGAGCACTGGCCCAGACAGGATAGATTGGTGCTGACCCACACAAGATTGTTGAGCGCTAACCCACACAAGATCGATAAGTACTAACCCACATATGATTGTTAAGTGTCGACCCACTGAGGTTCAATAGATGCTGACCCATAGAGGATCGCTAATTGATAACTCACTAAGGATCATTGTGTGCTAACCCATAGAGGATCACTGAGTGGTGACCCACTAAGGATCATTATTCCTTCATCACATCACAACCAGCCACTAGATTTTCGCAATAACCATGCTTGATTTCAGGAGGATCTCTTCCTCAAACCATTGGTCACACCTCAACCACCATGAATTCCCCTAAATAAATAAGCTGGTGAACTACCATATCATAAAGGTTACAATGCAATAGACAACACGTCAATCGGACACCCAGTCTGTTAGTTAAATCCATTTTAGTGATGGGGTCCCAGTTGAATTTGAGTCTGATCCAACCTGAAAATACTCCGACTTTCTCCAAAACCGATGTGGAGTATCTCAAAAGGACCTCTTAAACTAAGGGCTCCGGTGTTGCAGATGGTTCGACAAATGGATGTCCAGTTTAGGAGACTTAGACCTTTAATCGAAAGTAGGCCGTAAGTGGGTCTGGGTCTAGTCTGACCCAGTCTGGCCAACCCAACCTGAATGGGCACATCTCTTCCCTATTCCACTCATCCATGACCAAAGTGGAAGGGCTGCGGGCTCAGCCTAATGGGCTATGGGACCGACCTAGCCCACCCATCTAGGCTTGGCCCACTAGGTGACTGAACCAACTAGGCTAGCTGTCTAGGCATTGTTCGCCAGCTGGATGTGGGAGTCAGATCCTCTCCCGAATGGCTCGGCCATTTAATCTCCACTATCAATGATGCCAATGGGTGTTGCTCCACCTGGACGGTCCATGTGGACCAGTCACCTACAGGACCTAAAAGGTGTGGGATCACCCTCCTTCATAGATCTAATCTGCAACCCTCATCTATGGAGCACCGCTGCGGTTCCTTCGGTCTTTATCATCCCTTCATGGCCAATGAGTGTCGGTAGAAGCCTCTTCCAGTCATCATCGTCGATGCACCAGTGAAGCTTCTGTGGGCACCAATGAAGCCCCAGTGGTCTGATTTTCTTCCAAACTACACCTATGGGCCTTTCGGGAGGTCTCCATTATTGTGTGGCCCCGGTTCCATCTTTTCTCCATATTGGTCTATCACCCACGAAGAACACAATCAATACCGAGATTAGTGGAGTGTCCGGGAATTGTTCATTTGGCCCGCACCCTCTGTGCTAGAATTATAACATGGGAAACAATTCAGGAATGAAAAACTGTTAGTTAAACAATGAATCCACCTACCTAGAATCCTTTGGAAGATGCTGCAGATGAGGGAGAGGAACCCCTTCATGAAGGTGTTCTTTGTCGCTTGACGTTGTCCAGTTCAAATCTTTCAATGGTCGTTGAAGCTCCGTTCTATGTTGGTGGAAGATGTCATTGACACTTCGATAATATTTTCTCTCATGGGTCCCTAAAACTCATGTCTATGCATGGTTTAAATAGATAGAATAAGAGATTAACTCACTACACAATTAATTTGATTCATTAATGATTTTAATAAATGAACACATTAATCTCTCGATGGTGTGGTTACACAACCAAGTGTAAAATACCATTAAATTATCTGACAACCCAATGTCCCACCACTGTCGCTCATAGATTACAAAAAAAGAAAAAAAAGTAACTCATGGAGTTATTTTTTTTATAATGTCCAAAAGTTAACTTTTTCGTCAGACCTTTACCGACATAAGATAAGCTTCTCCCAAGAGAATCCCTATATTGAAAATTCAATGGCTTCCTCAGATTTCAAATCTGAGCATCAATTCAAATTATAGAAACAGCCGCTCGCACGTTTACTAAACGCACCTTAAAGAAATTTAAAAATTATTAACAGTCACCCTAGACCTGTTTCAGTCAATGTTAGGCTCTTTTTAAGAGGAACACACCCTCATGAGCTCAATGGTACTATCATATTTCAAATCTTATTTACCATTTTAGAGTTAATGGATTTAACAATAAAATAATTATTACTTAATTATTTTATTTACGACCAAAAACTAACATGCACTGTTGGCATGTGTTGACCAATGTCAAGATCTGCCTAATGAAAGAATATCTTCAAGATCTCATAAGTTGTCTCATGTTTTTAATCCAAGTCATCGTTCGTGAGTTTTATGCATTTGAAAAATAAAATAATTTTATTTAACTATTTTATTTATGGTTATTACATTTTTGGGTTTTATCACTGAGGGCCTCTACCGACTAAACTTTAGTCATGACTGGCATAAAACCACTATCTTGAGTGCAATTGTGATCTAATATATACGATCCAAAATCCCATTTAAGAGTTATTCCACTTTTTACAGAAAAAATGCTAACACGCGCTATTTAAAGCATAACATTTTTTTTGACAGATCATTCAGGGCACTCCGGGCCTCAGAATCATGTGTCGTCAATTATTTCAGTCTCAAAATAATATCATATAATTAAAAAAATTATATAGAATTTATGGGTCTTACTGGTTTAAAATATATAAATCATCGTTCGACATTTAGTAAACATACCTTAAAAAATTAAAAAATTAATAACAGTCACCCTCGACCCATGCAGGCCGAGGTTAGGCTTTTCCTAAAAGCAACACACACTCACGAGCTCAACCGTACTCTTGGATTTCAAATACTATTTACCATTTATGAGTTAAATGATTTAACAATAAACTAATTGTTACTTAATTATTTTATTTACGACCAAAAACTAACCTCCACTGTTGGATCGCACTATCGAATGTTATGACATGCCTAAAGAAGAAATACCCTCACATGATCTGTGGTGGTCTCAGACTTTTAATCTGTGTCATCTTTCATAATTTATAAACATTCTAAAAATAAAATACTTTTATTTAATTATTTTATTAATGGTTATTCCATTTTTGGGTTTTCTCATCACAGGCCTGCACCGACTAAACTTAAGTCACACCTTAGTTAAGCCCACTATCCTGAATTCAATTGGGTTATTGGATTTCTAATCTAGTAACCCATTTAAGAGTTATTCTATATTACCATGAAAAATGCTCATGCACGATACTTAAAGCATAACATTTTTTTCAATGGACTATTCCAAGCACTCCGGGCCTCAGAATCATGTTTTTTCAATTTTTTTAGTCTCTTAAAAATTCCATATTATAAAAAAATATATACAGAATTTCCACATCTTGAAAATTTGGGTTCTCAATAGAGGAGTAAAATTCCTGAAACCTTTTTTAAAACATAAAGATATTTGAATGGGAATGTAAAATTGGGTTTTAATATGAAATGTTTTACCTCATAATAATATTTATTCTCAACACTATTAACATAATATAAAATAAATTTTTGATAGCTACAACAATGGAATATTTTTGGGTACATAAAGATAATGTTAGCATATAATTTTTCTATTTTACTATAAAATAATATAATGAAACATTGATTTAATTTTCATTATGACATGAATTTTTCTTTTATTTTAGAATATAGGTTTAAATTTTTTGGCCTTTCTGCACTAATACATCCACACACTTATTCTACCTAAAACAATTTCACCCCAGTAGTGTTGGAATTTATCACATCCCTTTAATATCCCCCACTACCCTTGTAGGATGACAAATGGTGCTTCCTCAACTGAAACACCGATTAATTATTGATGTCTTCATAGTAAAATCATTGTCCGAAGAATTAATGTATTATTTCATATTTATGTAAATATTATATTATTTATCGTATTAGTCCCATAATAATTATTTTATAATATAGGTGTATTCATTTATTTGAGTTGGGGAGGTTTATTTAGAGATTCTTATAATCATGAAAGATTGGACTAAAAGGCTATAACATAGATAATGTATACAATAAAACACGTCAAGAATATATACAACCATAATGAAATGTTGAATACATACAACTTATTAAATTAATTAGAAAATATTTTTATCTACTCTTTTAAAGTTAATTTCCTAGTAATATTTATTTAAACACATGTATATTTCTTCATAGATAATTTTAGATGTCAATTTTTTCATGTAATTATCTTAACAAGTGCACAAAGGATATAACATGATCATTTATACCAATGTTACCACACTTTCAATTGCCTTTATTTATCAAACTTCCAACACAACATATTAAGTTTTGTTCATAACTAAATAACATTTTCCGTTGTTCACAACTAGAAGAGTATATGAAGCTCATGTTCCTGTTATATCATGATACTTCATGAAAAACTGAAGGGATGGGGAAACCTCTTCTTGGTAATATTTATCATTGGAGTTTTTTTAATAAAAAAATTCGTTTTCTAGTTAAAAACTTAAAATTAATATCCAATGTTTGATTCTTTAAAAAGAAAGGATACGAAAAGTGTGGTAACATTGGTAATTTCTAATATTATGATACTTCAGAAAAAAACCATAAATCAGGTGGAATGCATTTAAATCATGTGCACATCAATCCAACAGACAGTGTGATAGATATGACTCCAAGTTATCCTTTTTATATATAATTGACATTAATTTATTAAGAAATACAATTATCATAACAAAAATAGAGAAAATTATTTTGGAATGTTTTAATACATCAATAAAATGATCCATCATAATTTTAAATGGGTTGGAAATAAAAAAACCTCAATAAAATAAATTATGTGCCCGATATGACTCAATGATTCCATTATCTGTTTAAAATAATCATTTTAGCTCAATACTACCACTTACTAAAAATGAGAAAAAATGATTGTATTGTCTTTATAATTAAGTAAAATGATTCAGAAGTCATTTTTTATGTATAGGAATTAGTATCATGACAATCCAACACATGATACAACTGTTATGACTAACAGTGTGTGTTTCCAGTTTAAAAATTCATTTTAGATAAAAATGAAAATGACAAACTCAATGAAAATAATGCCCATTAATATTATTTTGATTCATTCGAAAAATGATTCATATGTTAATTGGGGCATGTAGGAATCAACCAAACATCAATCAAACTCAAGGATTGACTAAAATGACAGCAAGTTTTTCTTTTTATTTATAATTGTCATTAATTATAGTAAAAAAGTAAATAAACCTTCTCATAATTAAGAAAAAACATTTTGGGTATTTTATACTAGATGAAAATGATCAATAGTTTATATGTGGAATGCGGGAATCTTCTATATCTTAATATGAAACCTAATTTGGATGGTATGAATCAAAGTGTTTGTTATTAGTTTAAAATTAACATTTCAATTTAAAAAGATCCACTAATTCTAAATAAAAAAAAATGCATGGATTGTTGTGATAATTTTGGAAAATGATTCATGTGTCATTTTCGAAATGTTGGAATCAATTTCTTATCAAACCGACACAATGTGTGACCAATAAAAATCAACATTCATGATTCAATTATAAAACTACAATTTAGTCAATGGAGAGAAGTAAAGAAAAAAAATGATACAAAACATTTGGATTGTTTTGATAATTTAGTAAAATTATACATATGTCATTTTGGATATCTATGAATCCATTTCACCCCAATCCTATGCACGGTGTGAGCGATATGACTATATGTGAAACTTTTTATTCAAAATCAACTATAATTTTTGGAAAAAAGAATCCTAACATACGAATAAGTAAGAAAAAAGTATGAATTTTGTATATGTTATTACAATTATCTATATTTTGTTCTTTATTTATAGGAATTATTCAGACCTTAATCTGATACAATATATTCCTAGTATGACTCAAAGTATCTGTTGTTAGTTTAAAACTGACATTTTAGTTCAAAAAGTATCACATGCTAAAAACTAAGTAAACACACTGGGATTGACTGTTAAATTTAGGAAAATTATTGATAAGAATTTTTTATGTCTAGGAATAAGCCTCACATAAAACTAACACGTGATGCAACCTCTATGGATAAAAGAGTGTGTTTCCATTTTAAAATTCCATTTTAGTAAAATATAAAAGTGGCACACTAAAAACTGAGAAGAAAAATCATATTTTTTGATAATTTATGATAATTACCAAAAAGAAATAAGAGATGTGTATGAATCATATTTACCTAAATAAGACACATTTTGTGAACAGTATGAATCTATATGCTCCTTATTATTTAAAATTGGAATTAATTATAATAAAAAATACAACTTTCATAATCAAACATAAAAAAACACATTAATATTTTTTAACACATTATAAAAACAATCTATATTCCATTTTTGATGTTTAGGAATCATCCTCACCTCAATTCTATACATGATGTAACTGATATGACTCCAAGTGTCCGTTATTAGTTTAAAATTGATATTTTTGTTAAAAAATTTCACTCAAATAAAATTGAGAGAACATTTAAATATAGTATTGATAATTTATTAAAATGATTAATACACCATTTTTAATGTGTAAGAATCTCTCTCTCATCAGACAACCACATGATGGGACTGGTGTTGCTCAATGTGTTTGTTTCGACTTTTAAATTTCATTTTAGTAAAAAATGACAATAAGAATACACAAGACAAAGAATCCACATTTTTAGTTTTTTAATAAATTAAGAAAATGATGAATATATTATTTGGGATGTGATAAAATCAACCAACCATAAATATGATGCATGATGTGACCAGTATGACTTCAAATTCCTCTTTTTATTTATCATTGACAGTAATTTTAGTAAAAAATACAACTAACATATTCAAAACTAATAAATAAAAATAATATTTTCTTGATACTTTAGGGAAAATATACATAAGTTATTTTTAAAATTTAGGAGCCATTATAACATTAATTTGTCATAGGATATGTCTGATATAAAAAAATGTGTCCATTATCAGTTTAAAATTGACATTTTAGTTCAAAAAGTTTCACTCACTAGAAACAGAGAAAACAACCTCAGATTGACTTTCTAATTTAGGAATATGATTCATAATAAATATATGACATATAGGAATTAGTATCACTTAAAACCAATATATTAAGTTACCTATATGAATTAAAGTGTGTGTCTCCTTTATAATATGTAATTTTAGTAAAAAAAGACAATTGACATACTCAAACTGATAAAACACATTTGGTTTTTGTTAATAATTTTGAGAAATTATCCAAACGTCATGTGGGGTGTGTAGGAACTATAATATTCACAATACAATGCATAATGTGATTATAACTACTCCAAGTTCATCTCTATAATATATATGTTTCATTTTAGTTTTAAAAACACATCAGATAGCCCAAACTAAGAAAACAAGACTAGATTTTTTTCTTATCATTCTATGTGATATTACATTATTCATTTTCTATTAATTTTTATATTATAATTATTTAGTTAATTTTCATAGAGATAATGCATGAAGAAGAAAAATAAATGATGTGACTTGCTAGAAAAAACCAAAACCCAATTTAATACACACCGTTCCATGTATGACTCAAAATTTAGTATAAAATTTACACATTATATTTATATTATTTCTTTATATAATTACTAACTTAATAATTTTTTTCCTTATATAGGTGAATTTTTTTGATTGAGCATGGGTGGTCTGTTCAGAAATAGTAGGAGTTGAGGTTAGGGAAAAAAGACCAAGGATCCTTGATATTTTTGAATGTATATAATAATTTTTATATACTAATATAATTATATATGATATATGTTTTAAATGTTTATAATATATTTTTTATTAGTTTTTTACATTTTATTTCATTTATATTTTATGTTGTTACTTGATATTTTTACACACTAGTGTTTTTTTTTGGTGATGTAGTGTTCTGTTTTATCATAATGCAGTTTTCCACCTTATTAGTTCTAAATAAAATCAAGGATAAATGGGGTCCTTTATCATCATATTTCTACAACTAATAATATAACATGGATTTTAATCATTCTATGATAGTCAGTGCTTATGTTGCACTGATAAAGGCCTATTTTGTAGTAGTGATTTTTTTAAATACTAGACTCCATTCATGGAATCATCAATTGTGAGTACGAATAGACATATTATAAAGTAAAACATCATTTGAGGTATGTAAATTATGCATCCACTATAATTATTTTTGTAATTAATAATTCACCCTCTATATTTAGGGATTAAATGAACTAATTATTGAGGGAAGATCTTAATAATTCATTTTTTGTATTTATTGATGTTATATTATTATACTCTAAAACCAATTAGGACCATGAGAATCACTTCAATATCACTATTGAGACACATAATGGGAAATCAATTATATAGGAAATTTAGAAATTGTTAATTCTAGCTTCACAATGTTTCTTTTAGTGTCCATATTGTCTCTATTGATGGAATCACAATGGATTTTGTGTGCTTAATGAATGTACAATAATTTTCAAATCCTATAATCATAACTGAGGTACATGGATTCATTTGTATGGTTGGTTAATATCAATGATTTATTCAAAATTTTCCATGATTAGCTAACATGTCAAACAAGATTACATGTTTGGACATTAGGTTCTATTGTAAGTGGAATGCAAATAGTATTTTTAGGAATTGAAGAGGGTATCAGTGAATGTTATTATATTGAATCTACTATTGAGAAATTATGGATTTATATATATATTGACCCACTTAAGAAGGTAATAAGTTTATTTTGTTTTGTAGAATAATAAATTTATTTTATATTCATCATCATATTTGAATATTCGTAATGAAAATTATCCTACCAATGATCTTGAGATAGAATCTATTATAATTTATTTGAAGAGATGCAAGCATTATCTCTATGGTGAAATTTGTGAGATATAAAAAGTCCACTAGAGTTTGAAATAAATACTTTGACATAAAGGTATCAAAATGTGGAAAATGTGATGGGTCAAGTTACTAATGGATTGAGATTTTTCTAGTTTATATTTAATGGATGGAATATAAGGCAGTGGATGCATATAACTGGAATGATAATAGAGTTTGACCAAAAGGAGTATACATGGGAATCTTTTTTTCATTGATATAGTATTGATTGATATGATAGTTATTAAAGAAGGGGATACATAAATCCCTATTTGAATTATTTATATACTATATTTATTAGAACACATAATATGATATTATCCTGATGATGAGAAACCTATAATTAAAATTGTATCCAAGGAGGATTATAAATTGATGGACTTCATTTTTCTAGATAAACATCTATAACTTAAAAGGAATATATGTTCCTTATATACATAAGACAAATGGGTAATCATTATATGATTCTATTAGATATAAATTTTTTATACACCATGGTTTCCCAAGATGTATAGAGATTTTAATTTACATTTTTGGTCACACAATATGAAGTTAAAAATTACTGATTATGTGTTGGGATGTTTGGGTTTTCAACAGGTGAATATTGATATATTGTATCCTATAGGATTCATGTATCATTCATGTATTCTTAGGTGAAGATGGTTTGTAATTACTATAGCCTTTTTCACAAGATTTCTAATGACTCATTGGAAGAATAAAACAATATTGGTTATTTTTTATTTCCTCAAGAAGCATAAAATTTCCTCACTATAAGAGATTATTATTCTCTTTAGCGCATTTCAATGATATATTTTAATGAAGTTGTAATACTTCATGGTGAAACCATTATAATTATTTATTATCATTTTCCATGATTTACATTGGAATTCTGTGAATGTGTTTAGAAATATCTTGATACTACGAATCAATTTATCATTTATTGTCAATTTCCAACTGAAGGATATTACAAAAGGACTAATAAAATGGTATATGACATGTTAAGGTCATGATTTTTTTGACTTTAAAAATATGTGGGATCAATTTTTCCCATTTATAGAGTGTTTATATAACAATAGATTTTATTTATACATTCAAATGATGCCATATAAAGGTTTCTATGGAATGAATTTTCATACTGGAAATGTTTCAATTGATGTTGATTAATTGAATATTTTAGGCCAAAGAACATTGGAGGAGACAACTAAAATTGTAATGACAACTAAAACCTAATTAAAAATTTATTAAATTAAGAAGAAGTTATATGTTGCTAATTAGTGAAATAATTGGGAATTTTAGGTGGAATATCATGATTTCTTGAATGTATCTCCATGGAAGGGTGTTATATGGATTGATAAGAAAGGGTATCTTATCCCACGGTAAATTGGATCTTTTGAAATCCTTGAATTATTTGGTGTTTTAGAATACAGTTTTTGTAATAAATTTATGTCTATATAGAGAACTAGATGAGTTCAGAATATCATTGTTAAGGATGTACATGATATACCCAATAATTGTTCTCACAACTGATTAAATTGAATTAAAACATGAAAATTCATATTGTGAAGTTCCAATTCATATTTTGGCCATTAGATATTATGTTTTGAGGAATCAAATGACTGTAATGGTAAAGGTACATTAGATAAATAATATGATAGATGAGGCTCAGTGGGAAACTAATGAAAATATCATTATGAACAATTTACTTATCATGTGGTGGTATTTTGAATGATTTATGGATGAATTTTTTTGTGGGGATTAATGAAACACTCCGAGATTTTATAATATATATATATATAAAGTAAAATGAATCTCTCAAAAAGCATGTAGTATAAATAAACCCGTGTCTAAATGAATCACAATATAGTATATATTCCTAATATAGCCTTTAATATTCTATTATGAATATAAATAACTAAATATGGAATATTTTACTATTGATAAAAAACATTATTGGTTATTAATTGATTATAAATAAAATTAAAAATAATTAAACATGTGTTTTTTGATAAAATAGTTTTTATGCAATAAATCTAATTTTATTATAATAAATTAGAAAATTAAATTTTTCTAAATGATATAAAATTTATTTATTTAGTATAAAAAATTTTAAAATCATATAATATTTTAATTATCAATTGGATAAGAATAAATCCAATTTTATACGTAATGAAATGTATTTTTTTCTAAAAGTGGTATTTGACATATTTTCTGATCATTTTTAAAAAAAAAATCTCTCACATATTGTTGATGAATTTCATAAAATCGAATAAATATATGGAATCATGGAGTTAATATTTGTTTAATAAGTAAATTTTATTTTTATCCACTACGAATAATAACGATTCTAAAATTTATCACCCCATTAATGGGTAAATCATGTTCATCTAGGATAAAACTAATAATGAAGGTCACTGTTTGCAATAAAAACTACAGTTGGATGAATGTTTTTCAACCAATATATTAGTAGTATAATATTATAACTTTTTATAGGACAGTTGTCAATGACAATGGCCTATATAATAATTAGATCATTGAAAAATACAAAATCTCAGCCTCCTATATTTAAATATATATTATGTTTCTATATATGAAAAAAAATTAATGAATGAATATAAATATCTATAATGAGGTTAGTGAAATTATTTTGCAGACATAAATTTATTTCCAATATTTAGTACGTATATAATTATCTTAAATTCTTGTGAAACACTAATATAATAACAATTAAAATAATAGAAAAATAAATTAAATGATTGTTAAAATATAAAACTAATATAATTTGTGTTAGTTAAAGTGTTCCATTATTTTAATAAATGGGTATAAATTATAAGAGTTGTGTTGATGGATTTGATTCAAATTCAATGTTTTTATTTTTGACTTACTAGTCAAATGTAAAAAAATTAAAATTGAAATTAATGAAAATTTATCAAAATAATATTTTATTAATATATTTAAAATACATTAAAAAAGGAAGAGGACCATAGGGATAATATAGTGTAGAGACCCGAAGCCTGACTTACATGGACATGACATTACATTTTCGGAATACTTGATACATAATTAAAACAAACACACAAGGACCGTAATAGTTTAGTGTCTTTGGAAACTCAGAGAAATAATCTTCTAATCGTGGTGAAAGATCTTCAACATCTCCCATAAAGATGTTATTTTTTTTACCTAAAACCTTTCTTTATATCCTGGCGAAAAGAAAACATAAAAGGGTGAGATCAAATGCTCAGTAAGGGTAAACAAAATAAATGTCATTCACATTATATACATAAGAACATAACTTTTGGAAATCTTAACCTGCAAAAGAAATCATAACTTAATAACAAGGGATAAATCATAGTAGTGAAATGTAATCCCAATAACCACAACTTAAAACATGAAGCTTTGTGGCATACACACATAATCATAGAGAATCATTTCTTGTTACTCAAGACTCATTTTCAAGACTATCTTAGTGGACAAAGTCCCTTTCTGAACTGAGTCACCCTCGTTTCAGTCCTGTTTCACTGAACCGGTATAACCTACCGTTCCAGCCATGTCTATCTCATGAGATATAAAATCATTACCCAATTCATTGGAGGGAGATATAGGTCCCACCCATCTCATAATGATACCATTCTTATGTGTGCCAATAAATCATAAATCATACATCATTGCATAACCCGTGTAATACAAATGGGAATCTTAAACATCATGACATCATAAAACAGTATATAAAGGATTTCATAAAAATAATTCCATCACAACATAATCAAATCAATGTAATAATAGGGATAAAAACATAACCCTTTATTATCTTAGATGGAAAATAATTTTGATAAAACACTTGAACTCCATTCTTGAGGAAAATATCCTTTCTTCTTCAAAAACATTTTTCCTTTCTTAACATGTCATACAACATTAAACTAAAAGAAGTTGATTAAAAATAAACTTGATAACTTGTAAAGGAAGCTTCTTGGAAATAATGTTTTAAAATTCCATTCATGCCGTATAAGTTAAAAAAACATTATTCTCGTACTTTTGTCGGAAAAGTCAAAAAGTACCTCATACAAAAAACGACAAAAGATTCATTTCATATCTTTTACTAAAAACTCACCGAAGGGTAAAATTGGATATAAAATATTGTAGAAGGATATAAATATTACATATTGGGGAAACATAGATGTGGATGATAAAATACACCCTAGTAAATACCAATGTATAAATAATCACGGATAAAAATGAGATTGTGATATTTCCCTTACCTTAAGTCTGTTTTGCTTCGTAAGTGTCCGAAACTCCTGTATAATGATTTAAATAATGTTATTGAATTATTCCTGAATCATACATATTTTTATGATATCATATATGGTCATTTTCTTAGCTTCTTATTAGTAATATTTCATTGCTACTTGTTATTCAGGTGTTTATAACATTTTGTTCTTATGCTTGTTTTGTCGAATAAATTATTATTTTTTTCTCTAGGTTATAGATACCTCATTTAAAGAATGTTATTAGATTAATATATATCATATTCATTTATTCAATTCATTTATATAATCATTATGAAATGAATATCATGTAGAACGAGTCGCATCACATCGTGGAGACGGTATTCCGTACGTACGCACGGGTGATGATATCGTTCCTATGATCGTGGAATTGTATTGCAGTGTATGTATACTATTTCAGAATTAGTATCACTTTATAATAGTCATATATAGTCATTATTTACACCATTATACCCATCCAAGTAAGGTGGTGGTGGAAAATAGATTACACCACTGTGTGGAGACGGTATTCCGTACATACGCACGTGCGGTGATTTCTTTTTTCCATAGGATGGATAGAAGGTTAATTAGAGTTGTTTCATATTTATAATAAAATATCAGTATATAATAAATACTTATGTTATTACTTTATCATGAAACAACAAAAGAAGAAGAAGTTGAAGAAGAAAGAAATTGAAAAAGATTGGTAATTGATATTACCTCTTTTTGACGCGCCTTCACTTAACCTCCACTTAAAGAACTAAGGATGGTCTTTGAAGAAGACCAGGACCTCTAGGATGATACTAGGGAAGGGGAGAAAAGATTTTGGCAGGGGTTGGCCGAGATTGAATGCTCAAATTGGTGTGAGTAGGAGAGGGAGGAGGTGCCCTTTTATAAGGGAGGAGAGGGTCACCTTAGAAAAATCTCAAAATATTATTTTATATTAAGGTCAAATTCGGATTATAATGGTTCCAAAGGGTCTTATTTCGAAGAGAAAGTGGGGATGGGTTGAAATCCTCTCATCCAATAGGATTTAGGCAAGTTTAGGTTATTATTTTAACCTTATCAATTAGATTTAACTCTAAGTTAAATCATTTAACTTTTACCGTGTCTTTTTGTTTTCTTACACTATATGGTTAATAAACTTTCCATAACATGCCAAAAGAACCCCAAGTTGTTTATTATTAATATATCTATCCTTATCTAAGTCATTTGGCCGATCCTTATATTTTTAAGAATTAAATAACAATTAATAATATAAATTTTTTTTAAACTAATTTATGTATATTTTGACACTATTAGGTACATGATTTTTATGAAATTCATAAAAGAATGATAAGTTCGAACCAAGATACTTATATCAACAATAACAAGTCATATTAACCTATAAAATTAATGTAAGTCATAAAAAGTCTCAAATTACATTTATTTGGGCATTTATAACATCAATTATGTCAATATTTCATTAATAAGACAATTACTGCATCATCTTTGTGTCATAATAAATGATAATTATTTAAACCCTAAAAATTCTAAATAAATTCCTATAATGTATATAATTGTATTAGCTTTCTGTATACTATTCATTTACGAAGTTTCATAAAGTTTATCACTAAATTAAAATTATTATACTTATAAGATTTAAGAAAGTGACATGTTGTCACATTCCTTAGTTTTAATAATAATTAAATTATTTTCATGGACAAAAGTCCATAAAATTAATCTAATACTACTCTTACGTGATATTGGTCGCCTTTTAGTCATACAATAGGATTTTTCCAAGTTTTATGGTAATTTTATAATATTATATTTACCCTAAATTACCCGATTTACCTTCAACTATGGTAAATAAAATTTATCGTAGTTACTATTCTTAATTCCCAAAAATAAAAAGTAGCCTATTAACATAATTTGGACCCACTTATTCCAAATATGGAATCCATTTTTTTAAATTCAATACACAGAAGTTTCAGAAATTAAATTAAAATTAATCCCGTTGTCTAAAGAAAACGGGTTTTTCTTTAAAACATTGCAAAAGATTGAATTGATTTATCCTACGAATTAAAGGTAGAGTCAATGCTAATGACATACATTATATTAAATGGTAAAACTATTTTCTATTTATACTTTTAAACCATTCAATAATATAATTTAACCATATAAATTATTGCGATGAAAAATGTTTTTTTTAATTAAAATATAGCGTGTTTTTACTATTCATCAAAATATGAAAGTTACCAGAATAATATGAAAAATTTATCCAAAGTAAATTTTTATTTTATGATTTCAAAGAAGAATTTTATTTTGTCAAATTGAACTTATAAAAATTTCAAAAACTAGATTTAAAGTGGGTGCGCCATCAAAAGGCGGCAAAACTGCATTTTTTAAAAAATACTTATTTTACCCGAAAAAATTATTTTGTTCTTATACCATGTTCTAGAAATGTTTAAGATGAATAATGTCAGAAAATTAAAATTTTAGTTAACACTATTCATAATGGGTAGTTCATAACAATATTATAATAATATATCATTGTTTAGTAAAACCCGGTATTGCGTACAACACACGCTATCGAGGAAGGTCGCGATTGCGTGTAATGCAAGCCAAGTCAGGGTTGCGTGTAGTGCACAACGACTTTGTTGTTGCGTATAACAGAATCCAACCATATTTTATTTATACATTGAATATATATATATATATTTATACACTCAATGTTGCGTAGAATAACTTCTATCAAACGAACTTGAAAATTGTGTGTAACAAGAGCCAAGAAAAGTGTTGCGTATACTACAAGCTAATATGGTGTTGCGTATAGCACAAGATAATCTTGGTGTGTCGTAAAATAAGAGATATGAATGAAATTAAAAAGAATGTATCTTATAAAATCTCGGGTTGTTACATTCTACCCCCTTAAAATGAATTTCGCCCTCGAAATTTGTCGGGGTTATAAATGGTTTACTATTTGAAAGTTTCTTTAATAAAAACCCACATCGTAAAAAGGAATACCAAAACCAATCTTTAAAAACAAAAGTATGAAATGTAATGGTTACCCAAATAAACTAATCACTGGGTTTCCACATAGGTGAAAATATGGATATGGAAGAGAAATCTAACCATCATGTTCTGATGGAGAGTGGTAGAGAACATGGCTATGAAAAAGCCAACAATCACAAATCCATAGATTTGTGATTCTCTAAGGTACCATCTGATTCATCAGATATAAGGGCAGTAGGACAACATTTTTGGTTTTTCAAGATCATTTCCCTAAATATGATGAAATTGGAATTAGAAGAAATACTTTCGTGATTTTGGTATAGTCTCACCATTTGTCATTCTTTGGACAATTTTTACTTCATCTCTTAAAGAAATGAAGTTGAATTTGTCATTCGTGATGTGTTAGCAGATCATGTGATAGAATGATGGGTCATTCCATCTATTTCAAACAAAAGGTTACAAAATACATAAGACCATCTATAGTGAAGTTTATCGTATACGATTCCAAAAATGAACTTATACTACATATATCATACCGCGTAATAAAATAAAACGAGTTTCTACTAAACAGGGACTTCCTGTAGGCCAGTGGTAGGTGAAAAAGGCCAGTCGCACTTCGGTTGTGGGTTCGATTCCCACAGCCTTGTCCGACGCGATGGGTTGTCGCCCGTCCTGCAGGTTGTCCTTTTTCTAAAACTACATTACTATAAAATCCCATCAGTAATATCGAAAAAAGTTCTATCCTTAAACAATACATAGCATATGTCCAACATAATCCATTCCAATCTTTAGGCTTATCCATAATACTGTAGTCCACTCTCATAATATAGAGAAAACGATTACCAGAGATTTAATACCATCGTTGATCCCCATATATCATAAGATATGTTTTGTTGGTCACATTCCAAACATTCAAAGGCCTTAATCATGTATTCTCTTGAATACCCATTGAACCTTAGTGAAAACATGAATGCAGTTAAAAGTTAACACTTTCCACATACCAAAATCATCAAAATTCAATATACTCAAACTATGATATCACTTAGTCCTTATATCAATCATGAGCTCATGAATACAATCAAACATCTCATTATCTTCTTATTCCTTCATTATGTGCATATCATCTACTTTACAAAAATATCTGAATAACCTTCCATGGTTACTGGTACCATTCAACATATACTTTCAAATACTTTTAGGAAAAACAATTGTGTAACAATACTTAGATGATTCTTTATTCCATAGTACCATTAACTATACAACATAACTCTCAATAAACATTCAATTATTCCACTACCTTCTAAAACAACCGACTGAGCTTCAACACTTCTTTCAGCTCATATATCATTTATAGTCTCCTCATCATCATCCACATAAATACTACCCATATGACCATGATGATTCTCTTCATGAGATTTTCCATTAGGGCATTGGTTTGCATAATGCCCGTATATTCCACATTTAAAACATCTAATCATTGTTGATGTTGTAGCAATACCATTATCCTTGTCCATGGTGTTAACTGAATGTTTTCCTTTGCACTTACTGGCTTTGTGTCCTTCTTTTCCACACCCAAAGCATCTTCCAGTTCCTTTGAAACAATCTCCCTGAAGCCTCTTCCCACATGATTTACATGAGGGAAATTGAACTTTCTTTCCTCTATGATCATCATGAAACTCCATCTTCCTCTTATTATCTGAGTCCGGAAACATACCAAAGTTGACATTATTGATCATATTATGAGATTACAGATTAGGCATAATAACGATGTTTGGACTTCCAGATCCCGTTTCATTTGGGTTCTCATGAAGAAAATCATTCCATTGTCTATCATATCATCCATTATCGTGAATCTTCCTGTTTCCAGCCATTTTCTAAAACCCAAAAAGAATAGTGTGAGAGGCAAAAATCATGCTAGGGAAAACAACATAGTAAAGGGGGAGTATCCTCAATATCTAACATCTTAGGTTAAATTCTATGATCGTTACCGTAGTTCTAGTGCTGTATCCTATATGTATACTTATCCTTAGATACATCCCTAGACATACCTTAGAAATATCTCTGGGGATCTCACTAACATTTTTGTATCCTAGTTTCCAAAGGTTGACTAAACCTTTCCTCTAATACCAACTATAGAGACCCGAAGCCTGACGTACATGGACATGACATTACATTTGCGGAATACTTGATACATAATTAAAACAAAAACACAAGGACCGTAATAGTTTAGTGTCTTTGGAAACTCGGAGAAATAATCTTCTAATCATGGCGAAAGATCTTCAACATCTCCGATAAAGATCTTGTTTTTTTACCTAAAACCTTTCTTTATATCTTGGGGAAAAGAAAACATAAAAGGGTGAGCTCAAATGCTCAGTAAGGGTAAACAAAATAAATTTCATTCACATTATATACACAAGAACATAACTTTTAGAAATCTTAACCTGCAAAAGAAATCATAATTTCATAACATGGGATAAATCATAGTAGTGAAATGTAATCCCAATAACCACAACATAAAACATGAAACTTTGTGTCATACACACATAATCATAGAGAATCATTTCTTGTTAGTCAAGACTCATTGTCAAGACTTTCTTAGTGGACAAAGTCCCTTTCTGAACCGAGTCACCCTCGTTTCAGTCCTGTTTCATTGAACCGGTATAACCTACCGTTCCAGCCATGTCTATCTCATGAGATATAAAATCTTTACCCAATGCATTGGAGGGAGATATAGGTCCCACCCATCTCATAATGATACTATTCTTATGTGTGCCACAAAATCATAAATCATACATCATTGCATAACCCATGTAATACAAATGGGAATCTTAAACATCATGACATCATAAAACAATATATAAAGGAATTCATAAAAATAATTCCATCACAACATAATCAAATCAATGTAATAATAGGGATAAAAACAAAACCCTTTATTATCTTAGATGGAAAATAATTTTGATAAAACACTTGAACTCCATTCTTGAGGAAAATATCCTTTCTTATTCAAAAACATTTTTCCTTTATTAACATGTCATACAACTTTAAACTAAAAGAAGTTGATTAAAAATAAACATGATAACTTGTAAAAGAAGCTTCATTGAAATAATTTTTTAAAAGTCCATTCATTCCGTATACGTTAAAAAAACATTATTCTCGTACATTTGTCGGAAAAGTCAAAAAGTACCTCATACGAAAAACGACAAAAGATTCCTTTCATATCTTTTACTAAAAACTCACCGAAGGGTAATATTGGATATAAACTATTGTATAAGGATATAAATATTACATATTGGGGAAAAATTTATGTGGATGATAAAATACACCCCAGTAAATACCAAAGTATAAACAATCTCGGATAAAAATGAGATTGTGATATTTCCCTTACCTTAGGTCCGTTTTGCTTCATAAGTGTCCGAACCTCCTGTATAATGATTTAAATAATGTTATTGACTTATTCCAGAATCATACATATTTTTATGATATCATATATGGTCCTTTTTTTAGCTTCTTAGTAGTTATATTTCAGTGCTACTTGTTATTCGGGTGTTTATAACTTTTTGTTCTTATGCTTGTTTTGTCGAATAAATTATTACTATTATCTTTAGGTTATAGATACCTCATTTACATAATGGTATTAGTGTAATATATATCATATTCATTTATTCAATCCATTTATATAATCATTATGAAATGAAGATCATGTAGAACGAGCCGCATCACATCGTGGAGACGGTATTCCGTACGTACGCACGAGTGATGATATCGTTCCTATGATTGTGGAATTGAATTGGAGTGTATTTATACTATTTCAGAATCAGTATCACTTTATAATAGTCATATATAGTCATTATTTACACCATTATACCCATCCAAGTAAGGAGTTGGTGGAAAATATATTACACCACGGCGTGGAGATGGTATTCGGTACGTACGCACGCGCGATGATTTCTTTTTTCCGTAGGATGGATAAAAGGTTAATTAGAGTTGTTTAATATTTATAATAACATATCAGTATATAATAAATACTGATGTTATTACTTTATCATGAAAAAACTAAAGAATAAGAAGTTGTAGAATAAAGAAATTGAAAAAGATCGGTAATGGATATTACCTCTTTTTGACGCACCTTCACTTCACCTCCACTTAAAGAACTAAGGATGGTCTTTGAAGAAGACCAGGACCTCTAGGATGATACTAGGGAAGTGGATAAGAGATTTTGACAGGGGTTGGACGAGTTTGTATTCTCAAATTGGTGTGAGGAGGAGAGGGAGGAGGTGCCCTTTTATAAGGGAGGAGAGGGGCACCTTAGGAAAGTCTCAAACAATTATTTTATATTAAGGTCAAATTCGGTTAATAATGGTTCCAAAGGGTCTTATTTCGAAGATAAAGTGGGGATGGGTCTAAATACTCTCATCCAATATGATTTAGACAATTTTAGGTTATTATTTTAACCTTATAAATTAGATTTAACTCTAAGTTAAATAATTTAACTTTTACCGTGTCTTTTTGTTTTCTTACACTATATGGTTAATAAACATACCATAACAAGAAAAACGAACCCCAAGTTGTTTATTATTAATATATATATCCTTATATAAGTCATTTGGACGAACCTTATATTTTTAGGAATTAAATAACAATTAATAATATAATATTTGTTTTAAAAACTAATTTATGTCAATTTTGACACTATTTGGTACATGATTTTTATGAAATTCATAACAGAATGATAAGTTCGAACCAAGTTATTTATATAAACAATAAAATGTCATATAAACCTATAAAATTAATTTAAGTCCTAAAAAGTCTCAAATTACATTTATTTGGGCATTTATAATATCAATTATGTCAATATTTCATTAATAAGACAATTACTGCATCATCTTTGTGTCATAATAAATGATAATTATTTAATCCCTAAAAATTCTAAATAAATTCCTATAATGTATATAATTGTATTATCTTTCTGTAGACTATTAATGTTCGCAGTTTAATGAAGTTTATCACTAAATTAAAATTATTATACTTATAAGATTTAAGAAAGTGACATGTTGTCACATTCTTTGGTTTTAATAATAATTAAATTATTTTCATGGAAAGAAGTCCATAAAATGAATCTAATCCGACCCTTAAGTGATATGGGTCGACTTTTACTCAAAAACTAGGATTTTATCAAGTGTTATGGTAATTTTATAATATTATATTTAAACTTAATTACCTGATTTACCTTTAACTATGGTAAATAAAATTTACCGTAGTTATTATTCATAATTCAAAAAAATAAAAAGTAGCCTATTAACATAATTTGGACCCACTGATTCCAAATATGGAATCCATTTTTTTAAATTCAATACACAGAAGTTGCAGAAATTAAATTAAAATTAATCTCGTTGTCGAAAGAAAACAGGTTTTTCTTTAAAACATTGCAAAAGATTGAATTGATTTATCCTACGAATTCAAGGTAGAATAAATGATAATGACATAAATTATATTAAATGGTAAAAATATTTTCTATTTATACTTTGAAACCATTCAATATTATAATGTAACCATATAAATTATTGCGATGAAAAAAGTTGTTTTTAATTAAAATATAGCGTGTTTTTACTATTCATCAAAATATGAAAGTTACAAAAATAATATGAAAAATTTATCCAAAGTACATTTTTTATTTTATTATTCCAAAGAATAATTTTATTATGTCAAATTGAACTTATAAAAATTTCAAAAACTAGATTTAAAGTGGGTGCGCCATCAAAAGGCGGCAAAACTGCATTTTTTGAAAAATACTTATTTTACCTGAAAATTTTATTTTGTTCTTATACCATGTTCTAGAAATGTGTAAGATGAATAATGTTATAAAATTCAAAATTTAGTTAACACTATTCATAACGGGTAGTTCATAACAATATTATAATAATATATCGTTGTTTAATAAAACCCGGTATTGCGTACAACACACGCTATCGAGGAAGGTCGCGATTGCGTGTAATGCAAGCCAATCCAGGGTTGCGTGTAGTGCAAAAATCCTTTGTTGTTGCGTATAACAGAATCCAACCATATTTTATTTATACATTGAATATATATATATATATATACACTCAATGTTGCGTAGAATAACTTCTATCAAACGAACTTGAAAATTGTGTGTAACAAGAGCCAAGAAAAGTGTTGTGTATACTGCAAGCTAATACGGTGTTGCGTATAGCACAAGATAATCATGGTGTGTCATACAATAGAAGATATGAATGAAATTAAAATGAATGTATCTTATAAAATCTCGGGTTGTTACATATACGGTGGAAAATTTCATCCATTATCCATTTATGAGTCAATAATAACCATATATATAAAATTATACACCATCAAGGGTAATAAACAATGATTTTTTGAATTAGATCTCTATAAGTTAATATGATTTCATTGATAGCTTGCCTTTTTTGCAACACTGAGCTTAAAAGAACTATATAATGTTATTATAGGTCAATTATAACATAGTAATTAAATTTTTGAGGATGAATATGTTCAACTATTTTATCAAATATATATAAAGGTTATTGTAAAATGAAATTTATTAATTAATAATTAATAAATATGTACATAATTTTTACTAATGCTAATTTATTCATAACAAATGGGGTTTTATTGATTTTTTTAGTGAAAATATTATAAATAATTTATATTTCATTTATAAATTATATTTTATGAAATGAATATTATTTTAAAATTTTTGTTGACAAATTATTTTTGGATTAATTATTGACTTTTTTGTAAATGTATGATTTTTAATGGAATAGTAAAAAAATACTAATTTTTAATTTAAACTATATTTTAATTTAAACCATGTATAATGGTCCAATTTCTATAAATTATTTTAATGTGAAATAAGTTCTTTATTATTTTTAAAATATTACAATAATAATCAATATAATCCATTCCCAATTACATTTTAGTATAAAAAATATTTTATATGTAATAACATCATTATTCAAAAGAACTATTTTTTACATACAATGTGAAATTATATTAATAAATATAATAAATAACATTTGTTGAATTATATATTTAAATTTATTTATTATATGTTTTTTACATTTTTTGAAAGACCTATATATTTTTTCTATGCATGTTATAAATTAAAAAGATATTTTGTTTCTAGAACGTGGTATTTCTCATGTTTTTCACACATTGTTTAAAATTTAAATAACATTTTCCACATTGTTAAAGGGTAAATTTGGTTATTTTGCATTAAATTTAATTGAGAAGGCCATAATTTACCATCATAAATCTTGTTTAATGAATTTAATTCTTCTCTTATCCTGTTATTCTTTTTATTTATTTTTTAATGGAATCTTTTACATTAACGTGATAAATATAATATTTATAGGTTAAATGTTGAAAACTTTCACTCTATTGGATTCTAATATCTCTTTTAACTAAAGAAATGAAAAAAATAATGTTATGAATTAATACAAATATCTATATTTAGATTAATAAAATTATATTAATGATTTAAATTTATTTATATTTTTTAGATATTTTATAATTAACTTTAAATCTAATTTAATAATTTCACAAAATTACATGAATTTATTGAAAAATATAAAAAATGATTTTGAAAAAAAATAAATTTATTATTATTTTAAGGGAATTACATTACATATTATATAAAATAGTTAAATAAAACATATAAGTGATGTGTAAATTAATTATAATTAACTTATGACATTTTATTTATATTAATTTTGTAAAATTAAATTAATATCATCAAAATTAATGTTAATGAAATTTTATTAAATAATAATTTTTAAAATTATTTAGAAATAATAAAATTCAATAAGGATGATACATTGATTATTATATGGCATAAATTTTAATCCTGTGAAAATTTATTACTCAATTGTTATCTTATAAGTAAAATTAAATCCCTTTAACTGTAAAAATGGCGTTATCATGGTGAATATCAGAATTGGTTAACTAACATGTTAAAAATATAAGGTAAAATAAACCACATAAAATTGTTAAAATTTATTTTTTTGGGGATTTTTAGCCCAAAATTTCTTATCTTTCAATTCATTTCAATTTGGAGACATCTGGTCTAAAGAGTGAATTATTAAATATTTTAATATTTTAGTAAATTCCAATTGTTACCCAAACTTCTACTATAAAAGAGAACCCATAAAATCTTTTATTCATAATATATAGAGAAATAGAGCTTGAAAATACCCCCAATTTACTCTTTGTCATCTTATGTAGATACAATCTATATGTTCTAGTCATAAAAAATCCCAACACTAGGATCCATAATTGGTTATCTTAAGGGGTTCATTCAAATAAGAGGTAATCCCTTTACAAATCACAATCATTTCACTTCTTATTTACCTTTTATAAATCTATGTAATTTATCATAAAATAATAACTTTAATATCATTTATATAATAAAATGGTATTATGGTTACTAAATCAAAATTATCCACCATATTTCATAGAAATTGAGAAGTAAATTTATCACTCATGTGTACGTACGACATACCATATCCATGTATATATAAAAAAACATTTCCTAAAAAAATTTGAGGGATTATTATTATTATGATTTAAATGATTATATATAATAATTATTTCATGATTATACAGATACAATCATAATATAACATCAACCATTTTACCTTACTATCCAGTGAAAAATGAATATTTTGCTCATGCGATCATGTGGATTGCCACCTCCACAAAGTGCAGTGATTTGTTTTTTCATTTCCATCTTTCATTGTTGGTAATAAGGATAAATTTTATTAATATATAATATATAAATTTTATTATACTCATTATTGATTATTTAATTTATATTTACAATTCATTTTCACCATCAATCAAAAAAAATACAACATTCTTGCATACATATGACCTACCATCCCCTTTAATGATGTAACTCATTATTCATTCCAATTTTTTTTGCATGAATATAAATATTAATAAAGTGGATTTATATGATATTTATTTCATTGTAAATTTTAATTATATTATGAAACCCTGATCACTATATATAGATCAGAAATAAAAAACTTAATTTATTATGAAAAAATCAAATCATTAACTCCACAAAATGACGATTTTAATAAAGAAATAATGATAAATGGGGGTAAAAATGTTATAAAGGGAACATATATTATATTATAATCTATTTAAATATTCTTTTTTATAATTATATTAAATTTAACTTTATTATATATGATATTAGAGTTCTTTTGAAAAATGTATAACTCAATTCAACAAAATTTCATCTCACTATAATTTAGGTAAGGAACATTCCATAGTCTCCTCTTGTTTATTTTAAGTGGTTTATATAATTTCTATGATGGTATTTTATGAAAATTATTAATATTATTTTATAGATTTACAAATCCATCTATGTTATTTTCATTTATGGGGCTTACGATTTGTATGTATCTAAAGGGAAAAGGGTTTTATGTAAAAATGTCGTTTTTTATTGAGACCTTTTATGCATAAGTATCCAATAATGAATTATTATGATATACCTAAAAATAAACATTGGAAATTTCTTATCCACTAGTGTTTTTTCAAAAAACCTTTTTACAATTAATTTTCAACACCTTTTGTACTCAAGAGACAAAAATTATATATTTATGTAAAAACACTTCATTACACACCTTGGTCAAAAAAGATATTTTTCCATATCCATGTTTTCTGAAAAAAAGTGTCAATGGTATTCAATATTATATTATTCTTTTTTAAATAAAATTTTAAAAAGAATTTAATTTTTATAAAAAGGGATAAGAGGAATTATATTATTGTGTCTTGACTCATGTACTTTATGAATTTTTCAAGAAAATAAATGAAAGGAATGTTTTATTTTTAATGTATGTAGAATTAATGGAATTTCTCATATGTATGACCAATTAGTGATATAATCCTTCCATTATATTTTACAATTCTTATTTTTAAATAAACTTTTTACATCAAAATTTAAGGAATTTTTATGTTAAAAAGAAACATTTCAATGTGAAAATGATATTTCTCTCATGAACAGTAACAAAGTTCCTTTAAAGGAGTTATTTATATATGATAACATCCTTTGATGTGATTAATTATTTAACGGGGATATGATACTTGTATATCATCTTTATTCCCTCTCTATGTGGTTCATGTTTATGATGAACATATATCTATGAGGGCCATCAATTTTCATGGGATAAACTATGTTGAATTGATAAAATGTTTATAAAAACCATATTATTATTTAATAATGTTATAAAATGATGACTATAATTATGATCATGTAAAATTGTATTTTATTATTTTTATTATTTTATGGCTAGTCACCAAATTAAATTCATCTTTAATGAATTGGGTAATTTATAATTTATCATGAGGTAGCCATGGGAAACAAGTCGATCTGGTGTATCCTATATAGTAAAAAATCAATGTGCACAATACATTATAAGAAATCGGTCAATGTTCATGATGCATAATGGGAAAAACTATTCAGGCTTATACGATTTTGATATGATGTCCTTGGCAGCTACACTTTATGAAAAATTGTTTTTATACTTACGATATTGACAAACTTATATTACATGAACTGATGACTAATAATGGATTTATGATGTTAGATATATCTTATGGACCATTTTTTTGGAAATGATAATGATTTTTGAGATAAATAATTTTTATTATTTTTGAAATATTTGGCATGAAATTTTTTTAGTTTTGGATATGATTCCATTCCTATATTGTTTTATTTTTCTATCATATGATCATCGATTAACATCTCACATTTTTAACCTTAATGAGAATCTATGATCACCCTTTCCTATGTTACCATTCCAAAGATTATGAATAGTAGTTTTATGTAGGTTTAGGCTATGAAAAGTGCTAAATGGGAAGATATTATTTGCGTATATAGATGATAATTCACAATATAATAATATAGTGTATCTAGTTCCCAATAAAACCAATCCTTTATAGTCTTTGTGTAATTATTTTGAAAATATATTTAATATTGAGCCATAATGTTTTATTATACATTTATAACATTTATGGGTCTCTAAAATTGACATCACAATTTTTTTAGTCAATACATAGAGATTAGTATTAGAAAAAATTGGTGAAAACCGTAAGGATATAACTTCATAAATGATACTATCCAATTGTTTTTGTAATGACCACAAATATCCAATGTTAAACCCAATGTCACATTGATTGAGAAGAATGTTTTATGATATAGGGGTTATATGAATTATATTGAATTATTATATGATAATTTCACTCTGATTATTATAAATTGATGCTTTAATTTTTCTATTTTTGTTTTTGTAAATGGAATGAAGCTGAAGGACCCTCGTAAATGAAGAATGTGAAAGACAGTGCAATGATTTTCCACATGAGAAAAATGTTTTATATAGAATTAAAAAATATTATTTCTATGATAACATGACATTATAAATATTTAAATTATTTGAGTTTCTAAATGATAATGGAGAGAGAAAAATTATTCTGAGTCCTTCATGAGATAATGATCACCTTCTTTATGTGATTCTATAAGTCAATTAGTTATTGACCAATGGATTAGTTCCACTGATTTTTTTTGTTTTATAGATTTCAGATCTTGATAAATTCATTTTGGTTGTATATTGTTTGTATGGTGAAGCTAGTCAATGGTTGACACTAATAATGTATATGATGAAATTAGAATAAATTGACTGCATGGAGTGGGATGAATTTATGAAAATAATTTTAATTAAGTAATTTCTTTGTTTCAGTAAGTAATTTTTTTATTATTCTTACAGAAATTAGGAATGAATTACTAGATCTAATTGATAGAGATAATGAATTATTTGGTACATATGAAGTAAATTTATCATGACATGTGACATATTCCTATAGTATTATCATCCAACATGAATGTAAGGTTGTTTGACTCATTAATGTCTTAAAAACAAGTCACAGAAAAGAGTTATCTCGAAGATAATTTAGTAGATATGATGATATTTTTGGATTTATAATTTATGTACAAATTTAAATTTTATATTCTCCTCATTCCTATGTTTTTTATATGAAAAGAAACATTGAATATCATTAACAACCGAATAAGTCAAAATTTGGAATGAGATGCCATACATCTATATACCATAAACTTTGGAAGGAATATCAAACGAATTTCATGAATTGAACTAGGTTTTGATTTAAATGATAAATGATCTGTTATAAATCCCTAAACAATGAAAAGAGATGTATAGGTTGGGTAATGAAATGGATGAAAAGAAAGATCAATGTAATTCAGAAAACAAAAATCATTAATTTAAATATAAGGAATATGGGCATTATTATAACAAATCAACACTATATAAATCATTTTCTATTCTTATGTTTATTTCATATTGTATAAGTCACATATAATCACATATTGAACACAATACAATCTTTATAAATGATGAATAAATGGAATAAGATATATTTCTTTATGTAATGTAACCTATACTGATGAAATAGTAATATGCCATAAGGAATACTAATATGACCTTTATGAATAGTAAACCAACCAAATGAATTGTAACCACACCAAAGAGATTTTATATAAAATTTAGGAATCTAATATGTCAACGTATGATATAATTATATAATAGTATAAGTAAATGAATATTTTTAAAAAATATTAATTAAGTGTTCGTATAATTGTGAGACATAAATATTTAATTATATTTTTATAATTAATTAAACTGTTTAAAATAATATAACAATTCATAAAATTCTATGATAAATCAATATTTTGTTTCCTTATGATTATATATTATTTTTATGACACCTTGTTTAATTTTTAGCGTGTTATAAATGCAATTTTAAATTTAATGTTATTTTTCAAGTAGATACTTATTTCATTTAAAAATTAAAGTTCACATATTTAGTAAATTATTTTGATAAAATGGATTCACTATTTTAATTCCACTAGATGAAAAATTATTATGGTGATTTTTTTGGATTTTTCAAAAATACATGATTTTTTTGTGAATAATAAAATATGATAATTTTTATAAATGTTAAATAAATGATTTCACGAGTCATAGGTGACCTATTGATTAAGTAAGCCCATAATATAAAAGTATCATTAAATATTTTTTATATATTTTTTATAATTCTCAATCTATTCATATTATTGAGTGAAAATAATAAACAAATTAATAAGATATTCAAAAATCACCCATCTCCTCCACTATAAATAGTACCCCTCACCTCCTCTTCTTCTCACTCCTCTAAACCTTTAAGATTGTAAAATTTCAATCCAAATAATCTTCCCAAGTCTTTCCCCAAATCCAGAAGGTATTTTCTATATCAGAATACCAAAACCCCATTCCTCAAAAGGTCCTCAAGGAGGATAACTCAAGATGTAAACCCTCTTGACTTTTCTTTTAATTTCATTTTCAATTTATTTTCATTTCATATATTATCATAAACTCTTATAAAAATGATAATTATCACTATAGTATCATATATATATATATATATATTAATTATATCATTTTAATGGAATATTCATCACCACTCTCCTTACGCACACACACGCAGTCTCTCTCTTTTCTTTTAAAAATGAAATCACCGTTTAGGAGGGGCCGATTTTCAACCTTTATAGATGAAAAACCATCATTCATCAATTTATCCTTAAAGACTAGTCATGAAACCATTTAATTGTTTTAATAGAATATAATATAGGTATTATAACTTACTTAATTTTTGTTAACCAGCATATATACATAATATTAATTAATATGACAAAACCAGTTTGTAATAATCAAATTACCGCCAAAATAATCTAAATGATTATCACTAATGTTTCACTCTAATATCCATCCTCACACAATATACCCAAATGAATTATATAACCATTTAATAAAAAATATTTTCATTAATATAATTTAAATTAAACTACCTATAACAGTATCGATTCCATATGAACTTCTATACACATATGCAAGTATATTGATTGTGAAAACAAAGGAAACGAACGCTTACAAGTGATAAAATTGCATTTTATAATTCATAATAAAATTAATAAAATTAATAAATTATAATAAATCAAATAAATGTAGTTCTGGTTCTATGTTAATTAACTAATGGATTTAATTTGATTATCCAGGATGTTGAGGTCAAGTACAGAACTCATTCGGACATAAGGTAAGGGATCCTATCCGAACCTTCTTTTTTAACTTTAGGTTATTATTTCAAAATCATTGACTGAATATAATGCTTCTTTATTTTTTATTAATTAATATATATAATTTTTATATATTCCAAACTATTATATCCATATCATTATATCTTTAATTTAACATAAATCAATATTTTATAAGCTTTCCTTCTCAAATAATTAAACCTGATTAAAGGGCAGATCTCAATTTCTTACCAATTTTTTATACCATCAGTAATATATTTTTAAGCCAAAAATTTATTTATAAAATCACTAATTTTGTCATGTTAAACTATATTTTTTCATTTTCTATTTTATGAAATCAATCCTGATAATAACAATATATTTTCAAGAAGAACTCTTCCTTGCAAAGTAAATGTATATTTATCTCAAGAATTCCTTGATAATTTTATGAGAGTATTTTAATATATGTAAACAGGTCTATTGAATTTTATTCATTACTGAGGTTAATCTAATATGTTTAACAACCAACATATTTTATTAAATGTTTTATGATCCTTTTGACATTTGATGTGCTATTTTGATATCATTCCTCATATTACTCCGGATGATTAGTGATTATGTTTACATATAGGGGAAAGTTATTTGAATTTCATATATATAGGTTTTTTTGTTTATCCATGTTCATATGAGTAAATCATTGGACTTAGTATTTGATGGGTTGGGCCCATTATATCCCCTTGAGGCATTGGCATGTCTAATGAGAAAAAATAGATACAGACTTGCCTAAGGCTATACCCATAATGTGATATGGTTTTAGCCGAGGCCCTAATCATTTTTAGTTGTATTGGCCAAGGCCTTGAGTATATGATTCTGATGTCCCGAATTATACATTCCCTCACTATGAAACTATTAATTGATAGTCTATGTGACTATTTGACTAGTATTATTTCAATGTTTATGTTATATTATTAAATTATCTTATCAGCTTTTATTACTACAATATTATACTCAGGTTTATTTTTAAAGGACTATGTGGTTAGTTATTCACTATGCCTAATGCTTGTGTTTTTGAAATATTCTATGGATCTTTTACCCTTGTTGATAATCATATCTCACCCCTTCTTATGTTTTATTTTTAATATTATGTGAATAATTATACCATGAATGACCTTCAAGGATAATATATGAGTTGTGGATGTATCCAATTGAATTACTACATTTTATTCCATTCAAGTTATAATTTTGAACTTATGCATGAATGTTTTTTCCAGAGATACAAAACTATTCAGACCTCCTAGATGCACATTCTTTATTTATATGACATTTTAATGAAATAAGGCTCCAGATCCATGAAATTGGGGTAAGAGTCATTATAGTTGGTATCAGGGTAATTTTAGTTGAAAACATAGAAACTAGATTTAGAAAATGAATATTATGGAAGAAAATACATAAGTTATAATTTGCAGATAATTATTCAAGAACATCATATAATTTTGGTAAGTAATAGATTATCTGGATCATCCATGAAATACATCCCTATTTAGAAACTACAAGTGGAAGTGGTTCTTGTACAAATTTACATTGGATTAACAACTTCGACAAGGTGTTTCAAGACAGACTTAGTGTAACATGGTACATGATGCTAGGACTTACAGTGCCCATAGTTTTACAAACCTATGAGATATTCTTAGGATATTTAATAGATTCTTTACAAACTATTATGAATTATTTAAAATTAAATTCTTCCTCAATGAAACCATGTTTATGGTTATGGAATTACCTATGCATAAGAGTTAAATTTATGTTAAATATTTTCTACTTCAAGATTATTCATTATGATTCGAATCCAAATTTAGTGTATACTATTATTAAAAAATGGATCGTAGTGGAACTAATGGAAACTGCATGAATGCACATATCCCATTAAGGTATTTCCCTCATATGCATGATAATATTTTTGGTTCTGTGGAAGCCACTAGTGATTCGAAATATATAAATATACCGGGACAAAATAATTAGGTTATGATCAATAACCATAGTAGTATAGAGCATCCTGATCAACAAAAACCTCCATCTTTTAATGTGACTATAAACACATTTGTAATGGATAAGTTAAAACATTATTTGGAGAGTGTATTTCATACCTCTGAGGTAATGAATTGGTATGGTTATCATTTTATTTTATCATATTTTGGGAGATGTGGAATAGTGGTGTTCGTTGATTCAAAACAAAAAGTAGGAGGAATAGATTATAAAATTGGAATCAAGGGATTTTATGAAAATTTTCCAAGAATTTGTTTTCCTTATGACCGATGAGTATATATAATGATTCAATTTTTTTGCTCAAATAGAAAGAGGATTAAAATATTGTAATGTATGAAGATAACTTTACATGGTTATAAACGAATACGATGAACTAAAACATAATTCAAGTAGCAAGATTGATTTATTATTTGATGTTTTAAAACTATTCATCTGAAAGGCACTAGTTTCTCAATGTATCTCATCATATAAGAATATTTTCTCATGTATTATCAAGACAGAAAAATCATTCTTTGAGTTTTATGACTTGATTGAAAAATAATATAATATTAGGGTGGAACGGGATAGAATGACTAAAGTGAAGTATAAAAATGGAAATTTTCTAACATTTTATATTTTGGGAAGGAAATACCCATATTCCTCTATAAAAGGAAAAGTAGTGTTCTACATGTTTGGATATAAAGAGAATCATGTTGGTGATTTCAAGCCAAATAAAGAATTAATAAATAATAAATTCTATAGTTCTTGACATATGGAACACTATTTTAATGATTTTCCAAAGCATTAGGGGTACATACCCCAGAATAGGTCAAAATAGAAGGTTAGAGCTTAGGAGATCAAAACAAATGAGGTTGAAATTCCTAATGGTGTGGTGGCCAGTAATTTTTTCATTTCCAAAAACATAGCCAATTATTTATTTGATTATGGATCATAACATTATTTTATATATTTCTAGTTTTCCATGAAAATTAGACATTTCCAATTTTATATAATTTAAATGTTCATACCCAAAAGTACTAAAGTATGAATCATTTCCACATAGATGTTTCAGTATTTCCCCTTTATGACACATACATGTTCGTTAGTTTCTAAAAATATCATCATACCCATGATTGAATTTGATGTAATCCTTGGTATATATTGTGTTTGAAAATATTATGAAAACATCTATTGCTAGAAGAAGGAAGTTACCATTTTTGAAAATGATGTAGAATTACTTAACAATAGAGAAGAAATAGTATCATCTAATTATAATCTAGATCTACACCTAGTAGATCAACTGAATGAAATTCTTGGGGAAAATGAGAACACAATATCTATGGGTGAGGGAAAAAATATTCAAATAGAGGATGTACCTATTATGAAAGAATATATTGATGTGCTTCAAGAAAATTTATTTGGAAATCCTATGGAGATGGAAATTTAGTTTTCTATTGATTTAATTCCTGGTTCAAGGATTACAACAAATATTCCTTATCGAATTGAAATAGTGGAATTAGTGGAGTAGAAGAAATAGCTTGAGAAGTTCTGTAGTAAGGGGTTTATTTTCTCTAGTGTGTATCATAGGGGAGCTCATGTTCTCTTTATTATAAAAAATATGGATATATGGGGATATGGATTGACTATAGGGAAATAAATGTTATTACAATAGAGAACATGTCTTCTATTCCTCACATTGATAATTTATTTGATCAACTTCATAGATCCCATTATGTTTCTAAGTTTGGCCTTTGATTTGGATATCATTAGTTGTGCGTGAGGAAGGAAGATATTCCAATGACATCATTTTTAACAATGTATTAGCATTACGAGTTTACAGAAATTCCTTTTGAACTGACTAATGCACCCATTGTTTTCATGTATCTAATGAATACAGTTTTTAGGTAATATATTGATTAATTTATTTATGAAATCTTGGTATGCTCCAGAATCTACTAAGATCAAAAAATCACATTCGCATTATTCTTAAGACTCCTAGAAGAAATGACTTGTATTGGAAGTTTAACAATAATGAAATTTGGCTTCAATTTATTTCTTTTTTGGGATATATTATCTCTATAGATGGAATATTAGTTAATCCTGTGAAGATAAAGGATGTTCAAGAATTCAATACACCCACAAACATAACAAAGGTACATAGTTTTATTAGTTTAGCAAGTTATCATCATTTTTTCTTTCAGAACCTTATCCTTTTAGTCACACATTACACATGATTACTCTTAAATGGGTTATGTTCATATGGAAAAAATAATATGACCAATGTTTTTAATAATCAAATAGGATATTATTGAATGATCTGCTCCTGAATATACCATCAAGAAATGGTGGATTTGCGATTTTTAGTGATGCCTAAATGAATAGACATGGTTGCATCCTTACGTAGAATGAAAGAGTTATTTTTTATGCGACAATGCATTTAAATATTTAGAAACAAAACTATCTAACTCATGATCCTGAGTTATAAGATGTAATCTATTCTTTAAAGATATAGAGACTCTATCTCTTTGGAGAAATATATGGGATATTTAAGGATCACAAGAGGATGAAGTATATGTTATCACAGAAATAACTCCACATGAGGAAAAGGTGATGGATTGAGCTACTCCAGTATTATAATTGTTCAACACACTATCACCCAGGAATGGAAAATAGGGGATCTCTTGCTTTGAGTAGGGTGGATCATGGAGTTCTAAATAAGTTGGGGATTCTTAAAGACCCAATATAGATGGATTTAGAAAATATGGATATGGGAATTATTAGTGAAGGTAAAATATCAATACATTTTCAATTGGTTTCCCAAATATTGTTATTGGAAATGATTAAAATTCATCAGTCTAGTGATGAGAATCCTCAAGAAAAAATTAATGTTGTGAATGGTGGAAGGTTGGATGACATTGTGTGTGAGGATGGAATTAAAAAATTGGGGGAAATGATTTCTTCCCTATATACCCAAGCTAAAAATGGAGATATTGGATGAGGCCTGTAGTTATAATTTCAATATACACCCTAGTACTACTATTGTGTATAGATATTTGAAGGAACATTTTTGGTTGGATATTATGAAGATGAAAATTAATGATTATGAATCAAGATGTTTAGTCTGTCAACATGTGAAGGCTGAAAGGAAAAAACATAGAGGATTAATACAACCACTTACAATTCCTACATGTAAATGGGATGACATCAATATTTATCTTTTCAATAGATTATCTAAAAATCCAAGAATTAATGAGGCAATATGGTTAATTGTAGATTGTCTTACCAAATATTCCAAATTCCATTAAATAAGGGAGGATTTTCCACTAGAGCACCTTGAATGGAGATATATTAATGAATTCATAAGAATTCATGGGGAACCTCTCTCATTAGTGTATGATTATGACTTGTGATTTAAATAGAAATCCCGAAAAATTATCTAGAATGCTTTGGATATTGTGCATCATTTGAGTACTTCTTACAACCCTGAAACTAGAGGGAAATAAAAAAGGATAATCCATACATTAGAATACATGTTGAGATCATGCTCACATGACATTCAGGATATGTGGGATCGGTAGTGACCTTTGGTGGAGTTTTCCTACAATAATAGTTTCCATTTAAGTATTTAAATTAAAAAATTGTAAGCATTGTATGGAAAGAGATGTCATACACTAACATGATGGGATAGAGTTGGTGAAAGGAAGATTCTATGCCCAAAACTTGTATATTAAACCATAATGATAGTAAAACTATCAAAACTATATCAATGTATCTAAAATTGGAAAGAATATCTATACTGATAATTGGAAAAAAAATATTTGGAATTTTAAGTGGGAGATAACGTTTTCTAGAATGTATCTCTGTGGAATGGTGTTATATGATTTGGAAAGAAATGGAATCAAATCCCCAGGTACATTTGTCCCTTTGAAATAACGGATAGATTTAGAGTTTTAGCTTATCATTTGGCAATGACGCCTATCCATTATGAATTACACAATGTCTTCCACATCTCTTTCTTATGGAAGTACATTACAGACAAAACACATATAGACACTTATGAAGGAATAGAATTGGAACCTAGTTTATCTTAATGTGAAGAGCCTATCTAGATTCAAGACACTAAAGAAAATTTGTTTATGAATTAATGACTGAGCTAGTAAAGGTACTTTAGAAAAATTGTAAAATTTAAGGGGTAATGTGGGAGCATGAGGTTCTTATTATGAAGACCTACCAAAATCATTTTATGAAGTAATAATCTGGAAATTTCGTGGATGAAATTTCTATAAGAGGTTAGAATGTAATGGCCTAGAACTCCATCAATGATTTTCCTATCTTATATTTATTTAATATAGTACAGATCACATATAATCACATATATTACACAATAAATTCTTTATAAATGAAGAATTAATGGAAGAAGTGGTATTTCTAGAGGTTATAGAACCTTTATCGATTAAATAGTAACATGACCATATGAATAGTAATATGACCTTTATGAATAGTAAAACATCCAAATGAATAGTAACAAAATGCATGAAAGTGTATATAAAATTTAGGAAACTCAATTTATAATGTATGATATAATTATATAACAGTACAAATAAATGAATATTTAAAGAAATTTATTATGTGTTGGTATATTTGTTAGTCATAAAAATTTAATTACATTTCTTTAAAAAAAATATTTTAAAAAATTAATTTTCATACAATGTATTCATAAATATATATTTTATTGTCATATTATTTTAGGATTAATTTATGAGACCACAATTAATTTTTCAGAGTGTCATAAAATCAGTTTTAAAATAAAAATCTCTATCTTCCATGTAAATAATGATTTTATTTAAAAATAATATTTCACATATTTAGAAAAATATATTGATAAAATGGAGTCCATTTTTTAATTATACATGTTTAAAAATAGTTACGGTGAGATTTTGGGATTTTTCAAAAAGATATCAAATTTTGTGAATAGTAAAACATGACAATTTACGATAAATGATAAATACATGATTTATTGAGTCATAGATGATATATGAATGATTTAATCCGATAATCTCAAATTATAATTCACTATTAAATTATATTTGGAGATAATTCTCAACTATTTATTGTCTTGATTCAGAATAATATTAAAATTAATAAGGTATTCAAAAATAACCTCTCTCATCCACTATAAATACCATACATCCTCCCCTATTCTCTTCACTTCTCTAAGATTGTATGCATGTAAATGTTATACTCAAATCCACTTCCCTAGTCTCTCCTTATGTGAAGGATCCATATTCCTTTTCAAAATTCAACATCCCCTTTCCGTGATGAGGTTCTTAAGGAGGATAATTCAAAAGGTAAACATTCTTAATTTTATTTTAATAACATTTTCAATATATCTTTGTTTCTTACCATATCCTCACCTCCTATGTAAAAATTATCGTGATAACTCTAGTATCATGTATATACTATAATTATATCATGTTAATTGATGATCCATCTTCAATCACATTATTCTCTTACTATTTTATTTTAAAAACAAAATCATCGTCTAAGTGGTGACAATTTACAACCTTCGTGGACAACGAACCATTGTTCCCAAATTAATCCTCCAAGGTAGGTAATAAAACTATTTTTATTGTTGAAACTGACTGAAATATATTTACTGTATCATATCTAATGTTCTTGATCCATTATATATGCATAAAATTAATTCATGTTACAAAACTAGTTCGTAATAATCGAAATACCGCAATGAAAATATAAAAGATTGCCACTAATGTTTCATATAATGAATCATCCTCATACCATATAACCAAATTAATTAGATAACACTTTAATATTATTTATGTTTATTAATATCATATAAATTCAAGTCTATAAAATTATACCCATTCCAAATGAACATCCATACTCATATACAAGTATATAGATTGTGAAAACCCATGAAAAGAACACATCTGAGCGATATAATTGTATCTTCTTACGCATAAAAAAGGAAATAAATGAAAATTACAAAAATAAAATAAATAAAATAAATCTAAATAAGGTTATTAATTAAATAATTAATTTATTTAGTTTTATTATCCATGTCTTAAGGTCTAGTGCATGTTGGAACCGGGCGTACAACGGAAGCCCCAAACATTTGAGTTTTTAAATTTTTTCCACCGACAGTCAAATTAAACTTTTAGACGTCGGAGAAGAGCAGTCCAGTCTTTGCTGAGGACCAGACGTGGAGGATTTTAAGCACAAACATAAATAGTAAAATACCTTGTTCAAATCCAAACCGCACACGACGTCTGCTTGTCATTGGTTACCGTTGTTCGAAGAATCCGAAGCCTAATTCCACTAGATCATCCACACATGCTTCAAGAAATCCATTGGAGCTCCATTCGTCGTAATTCGGGTGCTAGCGTGGATTTTCAATGATGCCTTCGATGCTCCAATGACCACCGCATCGTATCGCCAGCGATTACCGAGAGAGAGCTCCATCCAAGCTCCTTGGATCTAGAGAGTCTCTCTCTAGAATGTGGGAGAGAGGAGAGGAGAGATAATCTCCATGAATAGTCTTTGGAAAATTCCCCTCCTCTTTTATTTATAGTGCTTAATTAAAATACTCGGTATCGCCTCGCCGACCCCAAATACTTAATGCACTATCAACGACATTTTATGACTACTAAACTGAGCCATAAATATTATTATCATTTACTTGTAATATATTAAAATATATTACATGATAATAATTAAGTCATTAACCCAAATCTTCTCTCCCATAAATATTAATTGAACCGTGAATAATTTAACATTCGTCAATTAATATTTTTTCATGTATTTACTTAAAACTCGTAAATACATTTAACAAATAAATTCAATACTCATTATTCTAAACTCGAATAATATGAATTTATTTATTTCATTGGTGATCGTTTAACTTTGGAAAATTCCAGGACCCTTTTGGCGGGGCCCACTATGTCCAATTCCCCAATTCAACTGAATAGGGCAGATTCTTGAATATGCTATTGTGTGTGACCCTCTAGGCCCTTATTTCAACAGCTGTGAATTGTATTCATAGACCAAGAGCGGGATCTAGCAACCCATAATTTCCCCCTGAAGAAATAAGGATTGTCACAGTAGTGACAACCAACCTATGAACACACACTGTGTACTATAATCTCTTTGTCTATAATATCTCATAACGCAGGACGCACTCTCGTGTCATCGCCCTTTTATTGCTTTATTGTTTGTTGATGTAACTGGATGGATTTACCCTCGACTGTCATGGCCATGGTCTTATAAAGGTACTACCATCCATATCAACATGGCCAGAGATATATTACTTCCATAACCCGGATGTGACAAATCCTTTCTTGACCATTCAACCAATGTCATGCCACCAACGACGCACATGACACAAAATACCTCGCCACGACTTCATCGACATGGTTTTCATCTTGCATCAAAGTACGCAATCAAATGACATACATTGGTAATGATCTCAATTCAGGAGACCATTACACATCATTGTAGATAGGAACGTCCAATGACACCCAAAACATGTAGAGTTCCAAATGGTGGGTCAGTCCTCATGATCTCACTACTAGAGATCACCAAGTGCGAACTTCATGAGAATAAGTCTCAATGCTTATGAACCCCCAACACCTGATGGTCAGACATATACTATGTCTAATTAGTAAGATGTATCTAGACCATAGAACATATATTTAAGATTAATGTCATAGTATCTATAGGTTTTCATTATAGCCTGGGAACTGATATAACCATTCGATACGACATTTAATCTTTGGACATTACCATTTCAATAGTGGACACAGAAAAGTCTACACTATAATGGTAAGATGACATCATGCATAGTTAACTCTATACACGATATGGTAATCAAAAGCACATAATAGTTGGGTCTATGTCACCCACTATTTCAACACTCCCACTTGCACTAGAGCCAACTTTCTAACCAAACTTGTTAGATACTCACATGATAAGAATCATGTTTCTATTGAGTAAATTCCTTAGATATTGGGTTCACCACGGTACCGCCGCATGGCTATTCTACTATAGCGACCTCATCTCTTTGATTTAAACTTGTCTACAGATGGTATCCCGAGTATATACCTTTTTGTCCACTGTCATAATTTGACATCTTGGCTAGTAAGAATATCCTAATCTACATTATGATAATACTTTTCTCACCAGGTGTGATTCCAAGAACTGGAACAAATCATTGCATTTAACTACTTCTTAGATATCTTAGAAGCTGCAATGTACTCAGTCTTGTAGATATGGCCACCACAGGCTAATATGATCTTGAATAGCTCATTGCCTTTAGCCTAACTGCAATACTGGATCACATTGATCTGTAGAAGACTAGTTTTTATCCCCAGAAACTAGTATCCTTTCTTCTCTACTTACAAGGTACATATCTATTGTACTTGCCGAAGTACAATTAGATTGTTCTGACTACATCCCTTGTCGTGCTCCTGGATATGACTAATATTTGCCTATTGTAAAATATACCTTGGCAATATCGGTTCTTCTACATATCATGGAATACGTGATTGATCCATCTCTCCGACGTATGGATTTAAACTCACCACATTTATCTCTTCCATGTCACGGACAGGTCAACATGGAGAGATTATTCCTTGTGACATAGGCAACAATTCATCTCTCGAATTGTTCCGACATGTATTTTTCAATACAATGTCAATATATGTACGATTGACTAGGGTCAAGCACCATATAGATCTACCTTAGTAGATCCTATTCCCTATAACATAGGTTTCTACTTTAAGTCAATAATTGGAGAGTAAATTTCATTTGGGTCTTAACTAACTGTCAGACCAATGTTAGTTTATCATATGTTACCGAACACATTTATTATTGCAAAACCATAACGCTCCCACTAACCTCTGGTAGAAACATGGAAAACATTTGTTTTAAATGTCTATACTATGATCATGTTGCTTAATTTAATCCTAAACTGGATTTCAGTAACTTGCAACCATTATTAGCATTCTGTGATGTTATCATCCCTTTCTGGTTGCATCGTATAGACACCATCCAGAATTGGTGGTCATGACATCCAATGCTAAATAAATTGATCGTAAATATTAGCTATGATAAGTAAAATTCTAATGGATTTAGGCATAACAACTTGGTGAAACCAATAGAGCCTTATTGGTACTAAGTTCGTACCATCCATGTATCAACTCACTTGAATACCCACCGTAGTAATCAAAATAATAGCCTCCTTTTTGCAATTTGATACATGGAATCCATTAATTGAATTTTAGATAGTCTTATAAATTTTAGCTAATTTCCATATACTACTAAATTGTAGGAAATATTATTCACTTTGAATAAAAGATCACCGACCGCAGTGAATATAAAAACCATTACCATGGTTTTATCCTTCCTACGCAGTATGTGTCTCTTGAACATTCATTGTTCCACATGTGCTTGTGGAACTAGTTCCTATGCAAACTACTTTTTCATTTTGAGCATTGACTAAACATGAGTCAATATAGATCCCACTATCTCTAATAGATATGCACACCATTTTATAGAAGTGCAGTCTATTACTTTACTACCTACTCTTCTATCTTAGGGATTTATGTAACATCCTAAAAAACTGTTTGGATTATTACACTAAATGCACAATGTGTTCGTCTTGACGCAAGTTTGTTTATGTCCTAACAAACTCTTTGAATCCAAACACAGGTTCTTATGACATAATGGTTTTACATCATACTATGACTCATATGATATCCATTTGTCATTATAGTTGGAATATGGTTGTGGGATATCGCTGTTATTTGCAAAGCATTTCATGAAATATAATGGATGTTTATGCCAGTTCCAACATTGATATTACTTACATCAATACTTTGATGTATAAAATGTGATTTTAGGAAATACTCCACGCTACATTTTGTTGATCAATGTTGATATGTAAGACTTCATAATCAATCCTCCCCATTAACATCAATGTCGTGATGTCGATAAGGTAATGTGCATTTAGGAATTGCTCCACGCTACATTATCATGATTGATGAATGCTTGGTCGAGATATTCTTCGGTATCACAACCCGAAGAAACTCATATCTCCTGACCATGAAAATACATCAATTTGATATTCCATAATTTCTTAAAAGAATCTTATGAAGTATATATACCTTTAGCTTATACTTGGAATAGTTCACACTTTTTTGTTGAACTATTTCCAAAAGCTTTGTGACGTACCTATATTTCTAAAGGATCCTTTTTCCAAACTAAAGACATTTAATACCATAAGTATTTAGCTGTGCCGATCCAAAATACCATACTTGGTATATTCATGATGTCCATTATTGTATTACTTGACAAAGAATTATGCTATCAAAACTAGGTATAAGTCTTACATATATATTCATCACTAATTGCCTATGATTCATGTATTACTAAACTAGTGATTGAGTTTATCAAAAACAAAATCATTCCAGAAACTGATAGAATGTCTCCTTGCGTCCACGGAGGCATGAGATTAATATTTGTGGTTATACTCAACAATAGTTCAACACGACTCTTTCACTTGGAAATTAAATAAGTTGTGTACTTCTCACCACTAGCCTAGGTATCACCCTTTCACAGCCACTTGGAGAATACACCTGACTTCTAGTAAGGTTTCTTTACTAACTTGTTAATTGTATTAGATTACTTATATGTTACCAACATATTGTATTTAATACCCAATTAGTAAAAGAGAAACATTACGATGTTGAATACGCCTAATGTAGAAGCGGAAACGTGCTCTTTTAAATCAGGTTATTGATTTTAAAATTCCATAGTATTATGTTATAATGTGCAATGAAAATAATCTCTATTAATACCTCATTAATTGAAGGAATTAGTGAGTATGTCATTGGCATTAAAAGCATTTGACCTTTTCACATTGTCTTTCAATTTATCCTCCATAAGAATTAAAGCTTAATTGTCTTTTCTTCTTATTCACTTGGAAAACCTTACCTAAATTGGTAATGAAACATTTACTCAGTACTTGTTCCTTTTGTAACATAAAACGGGACTTGAGTAATGTGGTGAAAATGATATTTAAAGATCATGATCGATCTTTCAATTTACACATGCCGGTGTAAACTTCACCTTATTCATATCATTTCTTCACTTTCTCCTTGCAAACATCTCGAAGATGACACTTTATATTATATTATCTATGTCCTGGTGTAGCAACCGCAACTGACACCAGACATTGATGAAAGCATAATTATATAACTATTATATGATTTGTATATTAGTCTCCTGTAAGCAATTTTCACCCTCGCTTCTTGAGATAGTTTAACAGTGTTGGGGACACTGACACCTTGAGTTTCCTATATCATAGTACTATGCACATGTGCCTGTACTATTCATGGATACTTTTGTCACTGTGGACATTTACTTTGTCCATTATATTGTAGTTTTAATCTTGTGGTATAACATTCCATTTTTCTATAAAAATAAATTTTTAGCAGATGAGTGCCTTTTATCTGGATTATCGGTTTAGACATTTTGATTAATTACATAAATCATTTAATGTCTCCCTCTATTTTATCGGATTCTAGTAACCCTCTGTGCTAGAATCAGAATACTCTGTCGCTTGAGTATTCCAGTGGTAAGGATCCTGGAACTACACCTTATAGTCTACAAGATAAGGCTATGTCACTACTTGGAGGGTTCTAGGTAGGCTTTTGGCCGACTGCCCATTTATAGTTTGAGGTTCCTTGATCTGTTGAGTGAAGTCATAGCTTCAAAAAATCAAAATTTGATTTACTCAACGCTTGCCTTTAGAATGATAGCAAGTTAGCTAGGTCTAATCCTTACTAGCACTTTAGTTAAGTCGACTCATCATTCTTATAAGAACTCCCTAGTAGTAAGAGGCACCCTCAGCTAAGGCATGAACTGGTACCTCAAACAGTTGGGTTTGTCCAAATTTGAATGATGAAAGAATGTTTAGACTTAATATATTTTTTAGGTTTTTATTATTTTTAGTGTGACAAAAGAAATAATATTCTAATTTTTAAGCACGTACTATGTGATCGCACTCACAACTGACTGTGCAAGAAATAGAAATTTTATCGCGTCACATGTTCATTTTTTCTTGCATTCTTTTTTATTATTATACTATGTGATTTTGTAATAAATTACACATGCACAAAAAAATAAACCATGCAGAAATAAAATGAACAACTGGTCATGAGCCGGTACTATTGGTTAATCCGTTGAGTGAATAACGGACCAACCGAAACCCTTGGGGTAAATACCATTAGTCGCGTGGCATACAACTTGAATAGCAATGTCTGCTCATCCAATGCATCCAACTATTGTCTGGTGTGTCGCCGTCACATGGCATGAAATGCGTCACCGATCGTGTCTCCATTATACAATTGTACTCGCACGCAGGCGAGGGGGTCTCGGGGTATAAACATACAACTCTGAGAATGGGAGCGCAGACCCTTATACATATAACGACTCTGAGACGACATGCAGATCACCTTTTATTTGAAAATAATTATTACATAACCACATGAAATAATTAAATAAATAAATAAAAATAAATAAACACCATACATACATTGGTCGGTCCACGACTCATGACCAGTATACACTTTAACTCACGTATATAAAATAAATGCAGAATAAAATTAAACTTTCATTAAAAATATACTTGAGGGAATATTATTGAATTAAATTTTCACGCTGATTTTAATTCAATAATTTAATCGTTCTGTCCCGATTAATTAATTAATTTAATTAACACCTAATTAAATTAATTAATCGGCCTTAATTTATTTAACCAAAAAATAATAATTAATTAATTTAATTAACTATTGCAATTAAATTAATTATTAAAATTAAATTTTGACTTTAAATAAAATTACCCAAGTCCCATAAACTTGGGAAGGGGTGTGCGGGTTGGGGAGAACCCGCGCACGCCCATCTCAGACTTGTTTCGAGACAGTGTGGGCTTAGAGAGTACATGCCTGCTAGGAGGACCGAGCAGCGGCCGGAGTTTCAAACTGCGGTAGTGAGCCTCACTGCTCGGGGTGGTGCCGCGGGACTTACGGACATCAAACGAGACAGCGACCAGCGAGTCACTGGCCTTGCGGCTTCGGCGGAGCAGCACGCTGCTGCTGTGCAGGCTCGGAGAGGGCTAGTCGGGGCCGCTGCTGTGACTAGGCAGTATGATGCTTCTACAGCGCAGTGAAGGGGAGGTGTGGGCTACAGCTACTGCCATCCGGAGGGAGGGCCGGGTCCAAGGTAGCAAGAGGAGGCCCGAAGTGGCCGGGCGGTGCCTTGAGGATGCAACCTGTAGAGGAGTTGCAGCGCGGGAAGGCCGGAGGCCAGCTTCGGTGTGGGTTGGACACGGCAAGCTGCTCGGGGAGTAGCCAGGACAAGAGGATGGGCTACTGCGCTGGTTTCAACCTAGTTGTAGGCGCGATGTGGTGCAGCGCTTCAATGCATGGGATCTCCGCAAGGGAGGAGGCGAGCAACAGGGGCGGCCGGAGTGGCGTAGTGCAGTGCGCCGGATCTGTCTGGACTATGGGAGGATAGAGGAGGCCGAGGGGGATGTTGCTGCATGGGAGAGGAGGCACCGCACATAGCTGCTGCAAGTGAGCAGGGAGGTGGCAGCCGACCAGTGTGGACATGCTGCCTGGTGCGCTGATGCAACGCACCTTCATGCTCGCGGGTAAGAGAGGTGGCTGGGGCCTCCGCGCGGTGAAGATGCCCCCGCAAAAAAAAGTTCCTTTAAAAAAAATATTTCTTGCAACCTGGCGGTGTGCTGGGTAGAGGAGGCCCCAAAAATAAAATTTCATGGCAGGTCGTCGCCCCAATGGGTTTTTTTTGGTTTTCTTGACTTGCTTTGCAGGTCAGTCACCTTTTTTTTTTTGCTTTTCATTACCTGGTTTGCAGGTCTTTCACCCAAAATATTTTTTATTATTTTTCATTATTATGTCTATATATAGACTTACAAAGAATAAAAACTTATAATAATAAATATTATTATAATAGATTTTTATAATAATAAAATTATTATTATAATTAAACTTTTATTATTATAATTAAATTATTATAATAATAATCATTAAGGTTCACCGGAAAACACTATTCCTGTAATCGGGTGTGCACCTGGTTCAAAAAACAACCGGTGTAACTCCGATTTTAAACTGGGGATGACTGCAGATGGGTCATCGAATATCGGATTCAAACGCAGTCTGCTGTGTTGGGACCGTAACGATGACCTTCATTATATTTTTTGAAAATTTAATTTATTTGGCTTAAAATCAATACACGCTCACTCTAATACCATATGTTGGAAACGATCGTGCAACGAAAGCCCCAAACATGTGGGTTTTTAATTTTTTCCCACCGACGGTCGACGTAAACTTTTCTACGTTGGAGAAGAGTAGTCTGGTATTTGCCGAGGACCATGCATGGAAGATTTCAAGCACAAACATAAACCGTAAAATACACGGTTCAAATCTGAATCCGCACACGACGTCTGGTCGTCGTTGGCGATCACTGCTCAAAGAATCTGAAGCCGAATTCCTCTATATCATCCACTCATGCTTCAAGAAATCTTTTGGAACACCGTTCGTCATAATCTAGGTGCTAGCGTGGATTTGCGACGATGCCTTCGATGCTCCAACGACCACCGCATTGCATCGCCAGCGATGCCCGAGATATAGCTCCATCCGAGTTACTTGGATCCAAAGCGTCTCTCTATAGAATGTGGGAGAGAGGAGAGGAGAGATAAGATCCATGAATAGTCTTTCTAAAAGTCCCCTCATCTTATATTTATAGTTCTTAATTAAAATACCCAGTATCGCCTTGCCGGACTCGAATACTTAACGCACTATCAATGACATTTTATGACTACTAAACTAAGCCATAAATATAATTATCATTTACTTGTAATATATTAAAATATATTATATGATAATAATTAAGTCATTAACCCGACTCTTCTCTCCCATAAATATTAAGTGATACTTGAATAATTAAATATTCGTCGAATAATATTTTTTCATATATTCACATAAAACTCATATATACTTCTAATAAATAAATTCAATTATCAAATTTCAAAACTCGAATAATATGAATTTATTTATTTCATTGGTGACCATTTAACTTTGGACAATTCCTGGACCCTTGTGGTGGGGCCCACTATGTCCAATTCTCCTATTCAACTGAATAGGGTAGATTCTCGAATGCGCTATTGTGTGTGACCCTCTAGGCCCTTATTTCGACAGCCTTGAATAGTATTCACAGACCAAGAGCAGGATCTATCAACCCATCATGCCCCCTGAAGAAATAAGGATTGTCACAGTAGTAAAAACCAACCAATGAACACACACTGTGTAATATAATCTCTTTGTCTATAATATCTCATAAAGCAGGACGCACTCTCGTGTCATCGCCCTTTTCTTTCTTTATTGTTTGTTGATGTAACTGGATGGATTTACCCTTGACTATCATGGCCATGGTCTTATAAAGGTACTACCATCCATATCAACATGGCCAGAGATATATTACTTCCATAACACAGATGTGACAAATCCTTTCTTGACCATTCAGCCAATGTCATGCCACCAATGACGCACCCGACACAAACTACCTTGCCATGACTTCATCGCCATGGTTTTCATCTTGCATCAAAGTACGCAATCAAATGAAATACATTGGTAATGATCTCAAGTCAGGATACCATTACCCATGATCATAGATAGAAATATCCAATGACACCCAAAACATGTGGAGTTCCTATTGGCGGGTCATTCCTCGTGATCTCACTACTATAGATCACCAAGTGCGAACTCCATGAGAAGAAGTCTCAGTTCTTATGAGCCCCCAGCACCTGATGGACAGACATCTACTATGTCCAATTAGTAAGATGTATCTAGACCATAGAACATATATTTATGATTAATGTCATAGTGTCTAGAGGTTCTCATTATAGCCGGGGAACTACTATAACCTTTTGATACGACATTTAATCTTTGGACATTACCATTTCAATAGGGGAAGCAGAAAAGTCTATAATATAATGGTAAGATGAAATCATGCATAGTTAACTCTATACACTATATGGTAATCAAAAGCACATAATATTTGGGTATAGGGCACCCACTATTTCAACAGTGCAGTACTCCTTTAGACATATGGTTGGAGAACCAACCCAAATATTATTTTTTTTTCTTCGAGTTACTCTTTCACAATCACTACTCTAATATAATGTTTTTTTATTTTTTGTAATTATTATATATACTATTTTTATATTCCAAATTCATATATTTGGATCATTTTATATTTATTTTAAGCTAAATACACATTTTATAAGGTTTTTTTCTCAAATAAGAAAACCCAATTAAAGGTAACATCTCAATTTCTTACCAATTTTTGAGTACCATGCATAGTGTATTTTATGATTCCATTAGTTTTATAAACTCACTAATTGTTTTGTTAATGTATATATTTTTTCATTTTAGGTTTTATACAATCAATGATGATAATAAAATTGAATTTTACATAAGAATTATTCTTTACAAAGTAAAAGTGTATTTCTATGAGGAAATCCTCGATGATTTTATTAGAGAATATTATGTATTTCAACACCTATATTGAATATTATTCTTTACTAAGGTTTATATATTATGGTTAACATCCAACATATTTTATTAAATTGTATATGGTCATTTTGAGATTGGATGAGCTATTTTGATACCATTCACCTTATTTCTCAGAAGGGTTACTGAGTATGTATACAGTCTGGGGAAAGTTATTTACATTTCATAAGTGTATATTGTTTATATTTCACCTTTCTAATATGAGGAATGGATTAGACTTAGTATGTATTGGTGAGGGACCGCTATATCCCTTCAATGTATCAGTAGGTATCATGACACAAAAAAGATATGTACTTGGTCGAGGCAATTCGAATTTTCATATATGGTTTTGTTCGACGCGTTAACTATATGATTCAGAAGTCCCTCACTATTCACTATCTCATTATGAAACTAGTGATTGATATTCCATGTGATTATTCTAATAGATTTATATCTATGGTTTTGTTTTATTGTGGAGTTATGTAATAGTCATTTGTTCCTGGAATATTATGCTCAAGTTCAATTTTAAAGGTATGGGTTTTATGTTATTGACCATGTCTAATGTATATGTTTGTGATATCTTCAACTGTATATATTACCCATACTGAGCCTCTGATCTCACACCTTATTATGTTTTATTTTCCCCAGGATTTTAATAGGCGTATTATGAATGAACAGTGGTGATAATCTAGGATTTTTGTATTTTTTTCAAAGGAATTTCTATATTGTATTTCTTTTCAAGTTATAATGTTGTAATTATATATGCATTTTTTCCAAATCTATTAAACTATTCTGTCCATCAGGTTCCATATTCTATATTCATATGTTAATGTAATGAAATGAGGTTCCAGATCTAGGATATTGGGGTCAGGATCTTTACAATTTTATCACCCTCTACACAAATCAATAGTTTTTTATGATCATAATTAACAAAAACATAACCCTCGGGTAAATGGGAATGATTATACATTAAAAATAGTTTAATTGAATAATTCTAATTATGAAAAAATTATCCACCACTATTGGGTTTAGGATTTAATTATATTATTTTTATGAATAAACCCTATGAAAATCATATAGTACAACCTTTATTGAAATCTTATGTTATGTTCATCATTGAATAGCTACACATATATATATATATTCTTCTTGTGAGAGCCCCACTGAGCATATTCTGTATCTCTCGCTATTAATTCATAGATGTTATTTCTCCCTTCCAAGTCAATATATTCATTGTCCAAAAAAATAGTCACTTTCACCATCTAGTTTTGTGTTATTTTTGATGGCCTTCATATTTCATATTCCTTCATTTAAATAAAAATATTAACTAACCAATTTTACAATGTGGTTTCCCAAAATAAAATCAAATTTCAAGCCCCTGATTACCATGCATAAGATAATTTTTTTGAAGAAAAATCTATTTAAGGGTGTGATAATGTAATACCATAATATTTTATGAATTATATCTCTACACATTAGTTTTATTTCTTTATACAATCTTTTACAGACAACACATAGAATAAAAAACCACAAAAAATATTAAATAACCATTATAACCCTTTTGTTATATAATAGGGTATGAATGGGATTAACTAGATTATGAAATGCATATAATGGAATGACTAAATTAAAAATTATTAAATAATTCTTAGGAAATAAGAACATGCTTTTTATTGAGTGAAAGTTGATATTTTATTTCCAAGAGATTGAAAAGCTAAGCTTACTTCAAATCATGGAGGGTGAAAATGATGATGAATGATAGAATATCTTATAACAAGGATACCGTAATCATCTAGTAGAGGTCACATGAATGATTATACTATAGTACTCACTCCATGAGTTTATTTTCTAGCTAAAACATTTTTTGTGATGCTTCCTTCCATGCATGTGTGTCTCACATGAATACCCTGGTTGATATAGCTTCTACAATTATTAATGATATAGGATAGATCCCAAGGATCTCTATATTCCCTTCAATTAAGCGGACAAGAAATGATGAACCAATTTCATATTTTTTGATCAATAAATTCTTCCTTCTACACAAAATAAATCTAGTATCCATGGTTGTTGCCGTTTCCCCCATATAATTACATATACCATAATATCAAATAAAATCCCATAGGTATAGAGCCCATTTTGTCTCTTAGTAAAGTACCACCCATCATCTCCCAAAAGATACAAGAACTACCCAGATTTAGTTTTATAATACTTATAGGAGGATTTCATCCTATCCATAGTGCAGTATGTTCTTGGTAAAATTTTTCAAAAGGGGGAAGATAACTTCCCAGCCTTAAACAACATACATTGTTCATCAACATGTGTCATGACCCTAACTATTATTATTGTGGATTACTATATTCTTTCCTCTATTAATATTGTTTCTATAATCCCATTGAATCTAACAAACAATGAAAAAGATCATTTCTCAATCATTCATTTCCACAACATGTTGTCATGCTCCCCAAAACTAGTTTTCTAGGACCTCTTATATTATATCATAACTTCCCAAAAGGCCCATAATGAAACTCATATGTCTCCAAATCAACATAGTAAAATATCTTGTGAAGAAAACATGCCATGTTGATTATTGTTTTGGGGAAGTGAAACAATGAAACCCAGACCCTAAAACCACCACTTTCCTTTGCACGTTTTCTTTAGTAGGCAGAGCACTATTCCTTATTTTTCAAACAATAGAATTCAATTTAACTCGGTTCTTTATACAAAATTTTTGGAAGACTTGTTGTATATTCCACTTCATACATGAATCATATTTTTAAAGTATCAACCAATGAAATTCCCTATCATTAATCCATTGAAAACATACCTATCATGTTCATCAACAAACCATATACTACTATAGAGACCCTTCTGGTCCTGGTCGATGACCAGATCAATAAATTATAGAATAATGCTCTCCTACATGATAGGAATATATGGAGTTGGGAATCGGAGAATGTATAGCTTATCAAAAAAATATTTTCACTTCAATAAATTGATGTCACCACATCGCACCACCTAATGGAATTTGTCATGAAGCTCCTCCAGACATTCACTCATGCACCGAATAAGGATGGATTACCTCCTATACCATTCAGATATCTATTCCTAGTTATGTACATATTGATTATTCTTGAATTTCTCTTAAAGGGATCCTCCATCCATGATATTTGATTCCATACAGGCCTACATGGAAAGCATGGTTTCTGCACCACTACATATATTAATACCCCCTTCATCGATAGGTCTTTCAGACATGTTCCATGATTCCCAAGGATATATTTTGGCTTGATTTGATTCCCATAAGAATATATTCATTATTTTCTCCAAAATTTCAATCATAACCATTGATAGAATGGTGATTGATTGGAAATGTATTAGGATTGAGGAAATAATGATATTGACTAGAGTCATTCACCCTTCTAATGATATGAATTAATTTTTCTTGCGGTAAACTCTTCCGGTAATTATTTCGATGGTGTTACTGAGAAGTGATTTTTTCATTATTCTATTATAAATTGGTGCACCAAGGTACATCATTTGGTTTTGAAACCTCTAGATAACTAGGATCTCAAATATTTTTTCCCTATGATTATGAGAGCATTTATCAGATATGAAAACACTACTTTTCCTTTGTTTAATACCCTATTTAATAATCTTTACATATGTAGAAATAATATCCAATAATAAATTAATTTTTCTCCACTTTCCATTGATATAAATAATTATATCACTAGTATACATAATATGTGACACAATTCCTCCTCTGAACCTTTTCTTACAAGGAATCAAAAAATAATTCTCCAAGCCCTATTTGATGATTTTAGAACGGACCTTTATATCCAAGATGAAGAGGTTATGATACAAGTGATCATCTTATCATACACCACATATAGTTTTGAAAAACATAAAACCATTCCCCATCAATGACATTGATATCCATGGAAAATAAGAATATCATAAATATATTTCACAAAATACAACAACAAAACTAGGTTTATCTAATGCTAGGTCACTAACAATGCTAGCTAAAAAACACTATTAATGACCCCATTTTTCTATACTAAAAAAAGCATTGATAAAGAGTTGGAGGAATTTTCTGTACTTTTTAACATGTTCTGATAATGACCCGCCCTTTATCACCTCTTTTAAAAAATCACTAATAATTTTTTCATTTATCCGCACTTGTCAAAAAGTATTGTTAAAATGGATATTTTATCAGTACTTTTTTAGAAGTGCTGGAAATATAACCCCCTTTATTAGAATTTTTTATAATCACGGATAAATGTATTCTTAAATACAATTATATATCATTAAAAAATTAATTGAATATAAAAATGTTTTTATATTAATATAAATATAATATATATTTTTTAAAAAATGTTTTATTGATGGTAAATTTTAATTTACAATGAATATATAAGATATGAAGTGGGAATAACATAGAAAATAATTTAAAAATAGTTTTAATAATTAATCTTCTTGTTATTACCTTGTAATTTTAATTTAATATCTCTTTGAAGATAACATAGTTCAATAAATTCACAAATGATCTAAAATAAGTTGAAAATGTAACATGAACTTTGAATCACCATAAAATTTGATCAGAGTCTTCGTTTGGGCTCAACTACATATAAAATTGAAGCCTGTGAAGATATTTATGTACATTGTGACACAATAAATCGTCTATAAACTAGTTTGAGGCAAAAATGGCATAAAAGTCCTCCAAAACTGATTTTTTAGGGGGCGTACCAAGATTTGTTTAACAAAGAATTTTCAAGATCATTTATTGGGGTCTATTTTCCCTTTTTAGTAGAGACTAAATGTATTCTAAATTCTCACATTATTATTAATATTATAGTTTTGAAATTTTATCATTTTTCAAAATACAATATTATTTATAATCAAATATATAAAAATATATCCATATTTTTTATATATTCAAGCATAAGAATTTAATTTTATAAATAAATAATTAAACATGTTTATATATAAGACATATATTTTAGTATATAAACATATGTATAAATATATATATAAATATATGTGTAATAAAATGTAACAATATATATATATATATCAGAAAATGTGTAACAAAATAGAATAGGGGAGTATAAAAGCCTTTAATATATATGTAGGAGGTGTAGGGTTCAAAGCCTTATGGAGGTAAGGGTGTGCATGGGAGGGATGGATTATCTAAAGTGTTGATAAAAGGGTTGGGATGGGAACCACTGATGAAGGGGATGGGTGGTGTGTGATAAGGAATTTATATAACCTTTTTCAGTGGGGCTTTTATTAGTGTTTTTTGCACAGTTAAAGGGGGACTTTAACATCACTTTTTAGTGCCAATAAAAGCTTTAAGCCTTAAACTACGCTCAAATTATTAGCACTGTTAAAGAAATCTTTTTGTTGTGGATCCATTCCTACAGTCCAAACTTTCACGTCACGTATGTAATAAATTTCTATTCTAGTTTTTCTTATTCCATGACGAAGTCAGTCATAATCATATTGTTACATCAATTCACCCTTAAATTCAAATCTTCAACCATATCTTTTTCAATATTGATTAACCCATGGATTCACCTTCCCAACATGAAACAATGTTTCTCCTTTGAAATCATATATGGAATGAGACAACACTGCTTTCTATTCAATATGATTTCTAAAATTATGAATCTACAATCACAATGACACATAGGCGTAAATTGGTTCTGATCATAAGGGTTATTGAATTTATGTAGAATAATGACCTAAGAAGAAAAAAACATCCCTAGGATGTGGTCCAACAATGAATAAATCCTTCACCACCTCTTGCACCTATTTTTTGAAAATATTCCATAATGAAACAAAGAAGGATCTATGAAACCCACCATGACTGGGGGAACATTCCTAATTCAAACTAAAAAAAATATTCCTTTATTTCACATTATCTCTATTGCCCGATTAGTAAGTTGATATTTTCATATTCCAGTAGACATGGTATGTGTCTCATGATTTGTTTTGTTTGAGTATCCCACAATAAAAATCATCGATATATTCCCTTGAAACAACTAGATGGCCCATGGTTTACTCCATAGACATACTTCCTTCCACATCTACATCAGATATTAAGGATAAATCATCACATTTATGAATATTCATCATTGTCACATTCATATAAATTAGAAAAAACTGACAGAAATAAGTGTTTTGGTCTCTTTCTATTATCCATAATGCTCTATAATTTTCCTCGCATATCATCTCAATCTTTAGTATGAATTTTGAAAACTAATTTTATTTCTCGGTCAGGGCCCTAAAAATATCATCATCTTACCATGCCTATAGATTCTCCTCATGTCTTTTAATTTGTTGTTTTAGATCCTCCAGGATGGGATCACAACCATCCTTATTAGAGATCCAATCTATGATATCCCTTTTGAGATGATGGAACAACTAAAAAGGACTATCCTTGCAGAAACACTAACTGGTTGGTCCCATGATTCAATAACCACTTGATAAAACCCTTAGATATGAATCCATTTATAAGTTTCATAAATGATTTTTTGTATTTTATTCTCCATCTTGAAGACGTCCAACTATACTTTATGATATGAGAGAAATACGTTCAGTTTTAACAATGTGGCATGTGAAAGTAAATCAAGACCCTGACGTTTCATGAATTATATATGGATCATGCTCCATATTCGTACATTTTCATTTCTGTTATTACAGCATGTAAATTTATTCTTAATGAATCCAATATCGATGAGGCCATTAAAACACTAACAATCCTGAAAATTTTTAATAGATTAGAGTGAATGATTATTCCCTCCTCATTTCATCAATACATCAACAATTATATTAATGTCATCTAATACGAACCTTGTTAACGTATCTGGTTGGATGTACAAAATCTATTTATAATGATCCATTCTATTTGATACCACTAATTTCTCATAAAAAATAGAATATAACCTTAAGAACACCTTATGAGATTCTGGCCTTCATATGTTGCGTCGAATCATCTAGATCTTTAACTGAAATACAATTTTATCAATAAAATAATGATGTGGTAATTATACGGATTTCATTGAATGATATTAATAAATCCAATTTTCTTTGCGAAGGCATGCGATCAATCCCTTGTTTAGGTTTTAAGATAAGAATAATGAAATAATTCCTTCACCATGACTCTATGGTAGTGAAGGCTATATTCATATGAGATTCAAGCCCTCAATCATTCCATATAATGAGGAAAAACATTTAGAAAGAGGGGATTATTTCCTTGCAGTATGGAGTGTATTAATTAGATGATGAGATGAGTACAGACATACCTCTCTCCCTAGACTAGTTGATACAGTCACCATCCGTTGCAGAGGAGTCTTTCTGGGAACTTTTATCCCTCCTAACAGTTGAAGTGGGGGGGATTTTAATGGTATAAGAGATTACACCTGCAATGAAAACATATTTCAACAATTGATCTTAGTCTTTACAGATGCCAATGGTGAATTTTTTTGCGAATAGATAGTTTAAAAACTGTCTTTCTAGTAAGGTCCAAGTATAGTGGTTCTATTCCACTACACCTTTCTTTGTTTTGAATAACAACCATGGATTATGGTTTTTATGTGTGATGTAGAATTTTATATTATTAAATTAAATTAATTAATTTCTATGAATGATTTTAGTAAAATGTAAATAAAATATATTCCATCAAATATTTGAACTGTGATCTTTTATTTTTTCTATTCATGAGATAAGAATAATTCCAATTTTATGCATAAAAGTATACTTTTTATATCAAATTCATTTCATCATGTTTGGAATAATATTTAAAAAAATTAGATTCAATAAATTATATGTATTGATTTTGATACAATATATTACATATTTGGAAATAGGGTGTTTAAATTTTGATAATAGGTCTCATTTATTTTTATTAATTCGGAAGAATAACTATTGTAGAATTTATCACGTATGTCAAGGGTAAATCGAGTTAATTTAGTTTATAATTTGGTGATATAATCATAATTTTTTATAGTATTTGTTAATGGATGAAGAAAATTCAACCCTTATCACATTAGACTTGAAATATACATCTTTAATTGGAAAACTTCTCTAAAAAATTACCTATATAATATTTAATGAATCGAATGTAACAAAATTACATATAAAATTCAATTTTTGAGATTAATGAAATTTTTTTCATGACTGATTTTTTTACATTTTAGATATTTTATAATTACCTTCAATTATGATGAAACAATGATCAAACATTTTAGAAATTAATATAATAAAAAAAATTTAAAATATTCAACGTAAAATAATTTGAGGAATTTATATCTTTTTACTATTTCTATACATAAAAAAAGTATGATTTTTCAATTTATTGTAATAAAATGTTAGATATTTTATTATTCCCATTAATTAAAATTAATTGAATAGTTCCAAACTTGTAATTAATTTTATTTTACCCAAATAATATATTGTTATATTATTTAGAAATAATAAAAATAATTAATGAGAAAAATGATAATATGATACGATATAGACTACAAATCATCTATAATTTATGAATCATTTTACACCTTATACATAAAATTATAATCTTTTAAGGTTTAATAAGATGTTACCAGGTTTGGGGTTAACATAATTTAACAAAGAGGCCAAACCAAAAGAGAATATTTAAAACAAAAGAGAAACCTTTAATTTTTTTTTGATTTCTGTTTTTTCAACCCCATCTATGATACCAAATACTATTTAGATTTTTTTTGGTATTTTGGATAGGTAATGACATTATAGTATTTCAATCATTTTAATAAATTTCCTAATTTCCTCGGTAATGACCCACGTTTTGGACCGAACTAAAATCCGATGGATTTTGAACTTTTCATTTTCTAAACCCATCATTTTGAAGACTGGAAATTGGAACGAGGTTCTAAAGGTTGGAACCATTCATTTTAATGTTTTTGGGTGTGGGAGAAGGCCCGTTAAGTTTCGCGGGTGGCTCGAGAGGTTTCGGAAGCATTGGACCCTTGTTCTTAAGGAGCTGTAGAGGGCGCACGGTTGGTGCATGGTTTGGCTAACCGTGCGGCCTAAACCGTACGACAATATTTTAAGAGACAGTGGCTTGCGCACGGGATGCGCAGATTTTCCCAAACCGTGCGCCTAGCCCGTGCGAGAGATCTCTTGGAGGCAGAAGACTCTGCATGGTTTGCGCACGGTTTGGCAAACCGTGCAGGTCAAACCCTGGGCTCGGGTGAGTTTATGTTTTTTTTTTAAATTAAAATAAAAAATAAATAATAAAATAAATAATACATAAACTTTCTCTCCCTCACCCTCACTCGGTAGAACCCCCACCACACTCTTTCCTCCTCTCCCGTGATCCTTGCATGACACCCCCCTTGGCTCCCCCTATGAGCTTCGATCTCCAGCCGATTTCTCGAGGTTTCTTAACTGAATCGTCAAGGTAATGTTCTCTCCCTCATCTCCTCTTGTTTTATGGCTGGATTTCGGCCTATCCGTCACCGGTGAGATTCTTCCAAGCGCTCTAGGATTGGGGTTGATTCAATTTTTGGTTTTCTTTTGTTCTATGTTGGTGCGAAAGGTCCGCTGGGACTCCATGGTGCGCGTTCCGGCAACCGCCGCTGAAGGCGAAGCGGTTTGAGTGGTTTTAGATCACCAGATTGGTTTTGGGGTGAGTATTTCACCTTTCTCCTTGTTTAGAACTTGTTGAATTTGGGGCTTTTGATGTTATATGAGTTCTTATCATGTTGTTTAAAGTGTTTTCGAGGTTTTGGCATGGTTTTGAGTCTCCAAAGACTAGGCGACTCACCTGTGACTCTTAGTTAGAAATCACCAAGAGCCAGAGTGGACGGATGGATCCACCTAGAGGTAGGGTCCCTCTCCTTTCCCTTTTATATGAGTAGAGTGAAAGAGAAGTTAATATTGAACTACCTTAGCATTTTAATTCTATAAGTTTAGTTCCGGTCAAATTCTTCTATGAAAATTATGTGAATTGAAAGTATACGTTAAAATAGTTTTCATGGTCGCTAAACCAACGATTAAATAATAAAACACCTTAATCAGAGGCGCACTGACTTAATGATAAAAATTAGGGATAGACTTTTTATGCTTGATTGCTGAATTTATGTGGTGCCTGGTTGATGCTTGTGTGTGAACATGCTATGTTGAGACAAGTAGAATGATATGGCTATGATACTCATGCATGGGTCAATTTTCCATGTCAGGCAAAATGAGTAAGATGGTAACCGTAGTGGGATGACCTAAGAATAAGTGACATGTTTCCTCTAGAAGGTATAAAAGGGTTTGAGAATGATAAAAAAATATTCCTTAAAATGAAATGGTTAAACTAGAATGAACAGACTAGGGTGGTATGACCATGCCCTGGGATAACAAAATGGGAAAGACTCATGTTAGAAAAATGAACGTGTGAGTGTCTCGATTTAGATACTTAAGATGGGTTGCCTTAAGTATGAATGTGAATGTGTTCACCTATGTGTATGTGGCATGATTCATGAATTCTTTTCAGGCAATTCCATAAGTAGAATACTATAAATATGTTTGTATTGTGAGTGCGCACATACTGATGCCACACCATGAATGATTGATTGTGAATGTGGAATGATTACTTGAAATGCATAAGTGCTACTTCCTTATGCATCATAATAAAATGCTGATAATGAATGTGTGTGGTTATGGATGGGAGGCATTCATACCCCATTCCATCTACTTTGAATGATTTTGTGTCTGGATGAGAGGCAGTTATACCCCATGCCATAGTGATGAGTGTGACATTACATGTCTGGAAGGGAGGCATTCTTACAACTTTCTTGTTGAATTCAGTTGATGATTACATGTCTGGAAGGGGGGAATTCTTACCCCTTTCTAGTTGACTTCTCTTGATGACTACATGTCTGGATGGGAGGCAGTTATACCCCATGCTAGTAGTATGGATGTGACGGATGGGAAGCAGTTATAACCCATACTGGTTGAATGAATGTGATAGAAGGGAGGCATGCTTACCCCTTTCCAGTTGACTCATAGGGACGAGAGGCATTCTTACCTCGTGCCCGCTAATCACTATTTATGGGTAGGAGGCATTTTTACCCCACACCATCTAAGATCTAAATGCTTATATATATATATATATATGGTGACATGATCAGGTTACTATACCGGCAACAAGTTGAAGAATGTATAACCGTTAGGTGTCTCTTGGGAACCTGCATGGGTGTTATTTACTTATGAATTTCTGGTTACTCATTTCTCCATACCTGTCCACTGTTTAATTATTATACACTGTGTGGATTGGGTTAGACACTGATGGTTCTAGCCTACTGAGATTCATATATCACACCCTACTCGGGCCGCCATTACACTGGGGTACACGAGTAGACCTTCTTTCTTGTAGGTCCTAGGTTGTGTGTTGTGTTGTTTGTACATGAGGAGTTAGGAGCAAAGGACCAAGTGGGAGCTTTGGTTGCTCAAGAGATTCATCATTAGGATATGCTGCCTTTTCTATCTGTATTGTTTGTAATGAATGTTGTATTGTTTACTTCTTTCAGAAATTTATCATTATCTATACATGCATGCATTGTAAACTGGCATTTTCCACCATTTATAAAATGGATATTATTCTGTCTTCCCTTGTTGTCTTTCAATTTCTTACTGCTTTCGCTACTGAATGATATTTACTCTGATAATACCACTGCGTTACTCTGATATGAGGGTATAGTCTCCCCACTATCATCTCCCGAGACCCTCGCTGCTATGCGGCAACCTATAGCGTACGGGTTGACGATCTTGAGGCCATGTGACCACGGGTCCATCCACTGGTTCGATGGTAAGCCGGGATTTGGTGTTCTAAAGTGGTTTCAGAGGTGTTTATTTCTTTTTGTCTTATTGTTTTGGGTTGGGAGGAAAGAGATTAGGAAAGTGTCAGTGCTTGGCTAATTGTCATGCATGGGACTGATCACCCCACCTACGAGAAATGACCAAGTGGGCAGGGCTGGGAATTGTTGTTCATGTTGTTTTCTATTACATGGGCTATAGTTTCCCATTGAGTGACTGTTGTATTTTCTACTTCTTATGGTTTATAAAATTCCTTGAATTTTTACCCTTGGCCATATATGGAAAGAAAACTGTATTTCATGCATCATTATAAGCACATAGGGATTAACATGCCATTCATAGTGCCATGCCATGTAGTTTTATTTTAGGTTTCTTATTGATTCAGATTGTGTGCCTTGATTGCATGCCATGCCTTGTATTTTTTAGAAAGCCTTTTTAGAGAGCATGTTTCAGTGATAATATGCCATGCATCCTGTTTTGCTTATGTGTCGTGCTTCTATGCTATAACATGCCTCAGTGTTAGCTGCTTGTAGTGACATGCTTTGTTTTATATAGGCAATTTATGTCATGGGTAATATCTGTTGGTTTCGATTACGACGGGATCCAATTTTCAGTTGTAAGGTGTATGGGCGACTTATAACTGGGAAAAGGTAACCCATGTATTCGAACTAGTGAAAAATGATGTTATGTTTAAAATTCTAAAGTAATTTTGGTTTTGGTTAAAAAGGGGATCCAAATGATAATTTATAAAGTGTATGGGAACTTTATAGGTTGGTAGATGGCCACCGATATACTTGGTTCATTGTATGTGAGCATGTTAAATTCTGAGTGGAATCTGGTTTTGATAAAAGGGGAGTCAATTTTCAATCCATGAAGGGTATGGGCACTTCATGAATTGGGAAACGACAACCCATGTTAAGTGAAATGACCATGTGGTGTCTTGAAATGGTTTTAAATGTATGAATTGTGTGGCTTTAATTTGAAATGAATTGGTGATTGTCTATGTGCAACTGGACCTGAGTAGGTCATTTGGAAATTATTGTATAAGATAACCCGATTTGGGGTGTTTGAGAAAAATTGAGTAATTTCTTTGGGGTTGCTTTTTTAAGAACCTGATATGGATAGAATGGGACCCTAGTAGGTCGCCCCTTTTGTTTAAATGGGTTTTCTTTGCTCAGTTGGTTGATAAAGATGGGATTTCATTGAAGGTGAATGTTTTTAAAAGGATTTTTTTGTGAAACAAGATTTTTTACGTTGTTGTGTAGTTGAGACTTTCATATGGTTAAATATTAATGGGGTAAAATTTTATGGTCTTGGTAATGGAAACCGTGGTGGTGTGTAAAAACCCTAGCGTAAGGGTTAGTCTGGAGTTTCTCATTGAGTTGCCTTGGAATGGGACCGTAGTTGGTTTCCCACGGGCGTTGTTTCCTTTGCGGTGTTTTAATGTTTGGCTTTTGAGCCTAGTGACTTTGTTTTGTGTGACCCGTCGTTAGGGTCGACGTATGATCTTCTTAAGGGGCTAGCCCGTTGTTGGAAGCACCCTAACCATTTTAATGCCTTGCTTGCACCACATGATTTCTGACAGTAGGTGTTGTTCGGGTGCACTTGTCCCTTGTTGGACTCTTGTTTTTCTAATGACACCCTTGTTCAGATGGGTGGTCATTGGGTTTTGACTTTCGTTGCGGATTTGGGTCATCTTCTCAATAGAGTGGCCCAACGTTAAAGAATTTTTTTTCCCAATGTTCGGGATGGCTTTCGAATGACTCATGTGTTTTGACACGCTGGTTTCCTTATTTTGGATCTCTTAGTTTGTTTGGTGATGTGATTGTGGCGGAGGAGCGTCACAGGATCGTTGCGATGTTTGTGTACTAGCGTGTTTGTGCTCGTCTAGTTTATCTGATTTCCCTTCGACAACTAGGATCCTACTAGGTGGGGAGCGCATCACATCAAATCTGGTAAATGTGTCCTTCCAAGTAGAAGAGACAGAACCTGGAATTCCATCTATAAATGGTTTGATCATTTTTGAATTCCTTGTGGCATGTGAGTTTAAAATGTGTGGATGCGTCGGCAGGTGAAGCCGAGTTCCTTACTTGAAGTCGACTAGTTGAGGTTTGACTGTTCATCCTTCTAGTAATCTGGTATGATTAGCTATAATCCATTTCAATCATCTTGGTGTATTCTGCTTAGCGATGAACATGTCCCCTATCTTGTCTTTGTCCAATATGCACTAAGAGAGCATTGGTCTTATCCCTGCTAATGCTTAAAAGCCACTGGGCTTGTTCGAGTGTTTCTCTTTCGGCGCTGCATAGGGGATACATTTTTTCTTGTGTGGTTTTATCTTGGAAATGTCATCAAAAGTCGGGTGTAGGCTTGGATGAGCGTGTTTTTGTTAAAAGTAAGGTGCCTTGGAGGAAGCCATTGTGGTTTTTCTCAAAATACGCTGGCCATCTAAGTCAGACGCCTTTTTAATGGTCAGTTGTTGAGGCTTGACTCTTTCCTCCTTGGTTTAAGTGAATGTGGTTTGTGGAGAACTGTTTTTAGGCACGTCATCAGGTAGAGGTGAGTGCGGTTTGTGTCGGACGATGCCTTATATGAACATCCGGCTTGACTTGGTCCTTGAGGTTGATGGGGAACTGATCATTTGATCAGTTTCGAATCACGCTAGGAGTGTTGTGGGAACGCTTGGGGCATGCTTTGAAAGTAACTACAATGGTGGTCCGAACCATAGTTTGGATATTGTCTTTTAACATTAAAAATATAAGGTGGTAAGTACCTGTGGTTGGATTCTTGACGAGATGATGACGGGTTTGTGTCTCTGGCTAGATGGGATCGGGAAGAGTTGTCTTGGTGTTTTGTTGGGAAATGAGTGTTGGCTCGAGTTTTGGTGGATTAAGCGCCTTATGGTTCGATGGTTTCTTCAGGATGTGTTGGATGTTTGTGAATGCAACATGATCATTTGAATGAAGCTCCACGACCCTTCTAGGTTGGGTGATGTGTACGTTTTTCCGAAATGCTTCTCGGGGATGAGAAGTTCTAAGGTGGGAAGGTTGTAATGACCGGCGTTTTGAACTGGACTAAAATCCGAAGGATTTTGAACATTTCGTTTACTGAACTGGCTGTTTTGAAGACCGGGCTTCCGAACAAGGATCCAATGGTTGGAACCATTGCTTTTATAGTTTTTGGGCGTGGGCGGAGGCCCTTTATGTTTCTCGTGTGGCACGAGAGGTTTCAAAATTGCCAGACCCTTGTTCTTAACGTGCTGCAGAGGGAAAACGGTTGGCACATAGTTTGGATAACCGTGCGGCCTAAACCATGCGGCCTTATTTTAAGAGACAATGGATTGCACACGGGCTACGCATGGTTTCCCAAAACGTGCGCCTAGCCCGTGCGAGAGATCTGTTGGAGGCAGAAGACTATGCACGGTTTGTTCACCATTTGGAAAACTGTGCGCTCAGGTGAGTTTATTTTTTTGTTTAAAATTAAAATTAAAGAAAAATAAAATAAAATAAATAAAACCTAAAATAACTCTCCCTCACCCTTACTCATCATAACCCCCACTGCACTCCTTCCTCCTCTCCCGCGATCCACGCGTGACACCCCCCTCAGATCCTTCTTTGAGCTTCGATATCTGGCTGATTTCTTGAGGTTTCTTCACTGAATCATCGAGGTAAGGTTCTCTCCCTCCTCTCCTCTTGTTTTCCAGCCATATTTCGGCCTATCCGTCTCCTGATGAGATTCGACCGAGTGCCCTAGGTTTGGGGTTGATCCGATTTTTGGTTTTCTTTTGTTCTAGGTTGGGGCGGAAGGTCTGCTGGGACTCATTAGTGCGTGTTATGGTAACTGCCGCCAAAGAAGAAGTGGTTCAAGTGGTTTCGGATCGCCGGATTGGTTTTGGGGTGAGGATTTCACCTTTCTCCGTGTTTAGTACTCGTTGAATTTGGGTCTTTTTATGTTATATGAGTTCCTAGCACGTTTTTTATAGTGCGTTCAAGGTTATGGCATGGTTTCGATTCGCCAAAGACTAGGCGACTCGCCTGTAACTCTTTGTTAGAAATCACCAAGAGCCGGAGTGGATGGATGGATCCACCTAGAGGTAGGGTCCTTCTCCATTCCCTTTTATTTAAGTAATGTGAAAGTGCATTTAACATTGCACTGCCTTGGCATTTTAATTCTGCAAGTTTAGTTCTAGTTAAATGCTACTGTGAAAATTGTGTGAATTGCATGTATAAGATAATGGAGGTTTCTTCGTCGCTAAACCAACGATTTAATAATAAAACCCCTCAATCAGAGGTGCGTTGTCTTCAAGATAAAAATTAGTGATAGAATTTTTTTGCTTGCTTGCTGGATTGCTGTGGTGCATGGTTGATGCTTATGCGTGAACTTCCTTTTTGGATACAAGTAGAATGATATGGCTATTATACTCTTGCTTGGGTCAATTTTCCATTTTAGGAAAATGGAGTAAGATGGTAACCTTAGTGGGAAAACCTAAGACTAAGTGACATGTTTCCTCTAGAAGGTATCAAAGGGTTAGAGAATGATAAAAGCATATTCCTTAAAATGAAATGGTTAAACTAGAATGAACGGACTAGGGTGGTATGACCATGCCTTGGGATAAAGAAATGGGAACGACTCATGTTAGTAAAATGAACATGTTATTTTCTCGATTTAGATACTTAAGATGGCTTTCCTTAAGTATGAATGTGAATGAGTTCACCTATATGTATGTGGTATGATTATTGAATGCTTATAAGGTAATTCCATAAGTAGTATACTATAAATATGTTTGTATTGTGAGTGCGCACATGCTAATGCCACACCATGAATGATTGACTGTGAATGTGGAATGATTACATGAAATTCATAAGAGGTACTTCCTTATGCATCATAATATAATGCTGATAATGAATGTGTGTGGTTATGGATGGGAGGAATTCATACCCCATGCAATCTACTTTGAATGATTGCGTGTCTGTATGGGAGGCAGTTTTACACCATGCCAGAGTGATGAGTGTGACAGTACATGTTTGGAAGGGAGGCATTCTTACCCCCTTCCAGTTGACTTTAGTTGATGATTACATGTCTGGATGGGAGGCATTCTTACCACTTTCCAGTTGACTTCTCTTGATGACTACATGTCTGGATGGAAGGTAGTTGTACCCCATGCCAGTAGTATGGATATGACATATGGGAAGAAATTATACCCCATACCAGTTAAATGAATGTGATGGAAGGGAGGCATGCTTACCCCTTTCTAGTTGACTCATAGGGACGATAGGCATTCTTACCTCATGCCCGATAATCACTATTTATGGGTGGGAGGCATTCTTAACCCATGCCATCTATGATCTAAATTCTTATATATATATATATATATGGTGACTTGATCAGGTTACTTTACTGGAAATGAATTGAAGCAGGTATTGTAGAGACCCGAAGCTTATCGTACATGGACATTACATTACTTTTGCGGAATACTTAGTACATAACAAAAACACACACACAAGGATCGTAATAGTTTAGTGTCTTTGGAAACTCGGAACGTAATCTTCTAAACGTGGTGAAAGATCTTCAATATATCCCATAAAGATCTTCCCCTTTTTTTTACCTAAAACCTTTCTTTATATCCTGGGGAAAAGAAAACATAAAAGGGTGAGCTCAAATGCTCAGTAAGGGTAAACAAAAGAAATATCAATCACATCATATACATACGAACATAGCTTTTGGAAATCTTAACCTGCAAAAGAGCTCATAATATCATAACATGGGATAAATCATAGAAGTGAAAATGAAATCATAACTTAAAACATTACTCATTGTGGCATACACACATAATCATAGAGAATCATTTCTTGTTAGTCAAGACTCATTGCCAAGACTATCTTAGTGGACAAAGTCCCTTTCTGAATCGAGTAATCCTCGTTTCAGTCCTGTTTCACTGAACCGGTATAACCTACCATTCCAGCCATGTCTATCTCATGAGATATAAAATCTTTACCCAATGCATTGGAGGGAGATATAGGTCCCACCCATCTCTTAATGAATCCTTTCTTATGTGTGCCACAAAATCATAAATCATACATCATTGCATAACCCATGTAATAAAAATGGGATTCTTAAACAACATGACATCATAAAACCATTCATATAAGATAAAGGAATTCATAAACATAATTCCATCACAACATAGTCAAATCAATGTAAAAATATGGATAGAAACAGAACCCTTTATTATCCTAGATGGAAAATAATTTTGATAAAACACTTGAATTGAATTCTTGAGGAAAATATCCTTTCTACTTCAAAAACATTTTTCCTTTCATAACATGTCATACGACTTTAAAATAAAAGAAGTTGATTAAAAATAAACTTGAAAAATTGTAAATAAAGCTTCTTGGATTTAATGTTTTAAAAATCCATTCATGCCGTATAAGTTAAAAAAAACATTCTTCATACTTTTTTCGGAAAAGTCAAAAAGTACCTCGTACGGAAAAACGACAAAAGATTCCTTTCATATTCTTTACTAAAAACTCACCTAAGGGTAAAATTGGATTTAAAATATTGCAAGTGGATGGAAACAATATTACATATTGATGAAACATGGATTTGGATGATAAAATACACCCCAGTAAATACTTACGAATAAACAATCTCGGATAAAAATGAGATTGTGATATTTCCCTTACCTTAGGTCCAATTTGCTTCGTATGTGTCCGAACCTCCTGTATAATGATTTAAATAATGTCATTGACTTATTACAGAATCATATTCATTGTTATGATATCATATATGGTTCACTTATGACATTATATTACCCGTTCTCATGTTAAAGAAGCGTTTTGGGTAAAATCGTTTCATTTATCGTAGGTGTTTTGACTTGTTGTTCTTGACATCATTATTACTTATATCATGATTTACTTACTTCCAGAATATAAAATATGATTTATATATCATATATATTCAGTATATATATATATAATAGATAGATAAATAAAATGTAAAACACCGTTCATGGAGACGGTAGTCCGTACGTACGCATGAACGCTGTTTTTCATTCCTTATTGTCTTGAAATGGAAGTTAGTAGATGACATACATATGTATATATATAAATAAATCCAGTAGCTTTATAATGTCATATATTTCATTATTATTTCTTATATATACATTATAAAATGGTTAACATGGAGAATGAATCTCATCGCGTCGTGGAGACGGTAGTCCGTACGTACGCACGAGCGATGATATCATTTCTATAAATATTGAATTGAATTGGAGTGGACTATACAATATATCAGAATCAATATGATGTTGTAATAACTATGTATAGTTATTCTTTACACCATTATACCCATCCATGTAAGGTGGTGGTGGAAAATAGATTACACCACGGCGTGGAGACGGTATTCCGTACGTACGCACGCGTGGTGATTTCTTTTTCCGTAGGATGGATAGATGGTGAAATAGGGTTGTTTCATACTTATAATAACATATCAGTATATGAGTAATACTGATGTTATTACTTCATAATGAAACAACCTAAGAAGAAGAAGTGGAAGAAGAAATAAAGATGAAAGAATTGGTAACGGTAATTACCTCTTCTTTGAAGTGCCTCTTTGAGACCTCCTCTTAGGGCACTAGAATTGGTCTTTGAGGAAGACCAGAACCTCTAGGATGTTGCTAGGGAAGTGGAGAATAGATTTTGGCAGGGGTTGGCCGAGCTTGAGTGCTCAAATTGGTGTGAGGAGGAGGGGGAGGAGGTGTCCTTTTATAGGGGAGGAGAGGGGCACCTTAGGAATATCTCAAAATATTATTTTATATTAAAGTCAAAATCGGTTTATAATGGTTCCAAAGGGTCTTATTTCGAATCTAAAGTGGGGATGGGTTGAAATCCTATCAACCAATAGGATTTAGACAAGTTTAGGGTATTATTTTAACCTTATCAATTAGATTTAACTCTAAGTTAAATAATTTAACTTTTACCGTGTCTTTTTGTTTTCTTTCACTATATGGTTAATACACTTACTATAACATGCCAAACGAACCCCAAATTGTATATTATTAATACATATATCATTATCTAAGTCATTTGGCCGAACCTTAGATTTTTAGGAATAAAATAACAATTAATAATATAATATTTGATTTAAAAACTATTTTGTGTCAATTTTGACACTATTTGATATATTATTTTTGTGAAAGTCATAACAGAATTATATGTTCGAACCAAGTTGATTAAATCAACACTAATATATCATAGTAACCTAGAAAATTAGTGGAATTCATAAAAAGTCTTAAATTACATTTATTTTGGTATTTATATTATCAATTATGTCAATATTTCATTAATAAGATAATTACTGCATCATCGTTGTGTCATAAATAAATTACATTATTTGATGTCTAAAAATTACAAATAAAATACCATCATGTAGGAAATCTTTTTAGCTTTCTAATGAATATTTATAGTCGAATTTATCTTATGTATAACCCCATATTAAAAATGATTTACTTATTAAACTTTGATTTTAACTATTTTAACCCTTCTTTAAATAAATTAATAATAAATGTCCTAATCTAATCCAAGTGGGCCTAAATGGTCATATTTTATTCCTAAGTTTGTTTTTGGTCGAATTACACTTGTCCAATAGAATTAGGACATGTGTTAGGGTAATATTAATATCATATTTACCCTTAGTTACCTTATTTACTATTAACAGTGGTAAAAAAAGTAAAAAGTTACTATTCACCAAAAAAATTATTTTCATCTCATTGAACCACATTTTAGTCCTTGATATTAACCGTGTCTCTCGGATTTTCGAAATTCCATTCACAGAAGCGGTAAAATTAAGTTTTATGCAAAATTCAGTTTTTTAACCAACCACTTAGTAGTTTCACTATTCATCAAAAATTGATGTTTTTCAGAACAATGCCAAAATTTTATCCCAAGCTATATTTCATATTCCGAATTCAAAAATGAAGTCTATTTTACCAAATTCATAACATAAGAGTTGCATTAATTAATTTTATAATTAAATCCCGCTGTTAAAACAAATAGCGTGTTTTTAAGAAACAATATCTATCAAAAGATTGACACTTGTTTATGTCTAGTTTAAATGTGAAATTACATCCAATGACCAACATTGTATAAAATTGTAAAAATATATTCTAAATATACTTTAAAACCACTCAAATTAATGATTTATCACTATTAATTATTTCGATTAAAAAATCTGTTTTTAATTATAATTTAGTAATTTTCACTATTCATCAGAATATGAAAGTTATCTGAAAAGTACCAAAATTTCACCTTAGGCTAAATTCGATACTCCGAATCCAAAAATGAAGTCCATTTTGAGAGCTAAAATTTCTAAAATTTAAAAAGTGGTTATTACTATTCATAACGGCTAGTTTCAATAATATTTTAATAGCATATCATTGTTTCGTGAAACTCAGTATTACGTACCACACACGCTATCGAGGAAGGTTGCGATTGCAAGGCAAGTCAAGGATGCGTGTTGTGCAAGCTCCTTTTGGTGTAGCGTATAACACAAGACATTAGTAAAATAAAAAAGAATACTTTTCATAAAATCTCGGGCTGTTACATTCTACCCCCCTTAAAATGAATTTCTCCCTCGAAATTCGTCGGGGTTATAAATGGTTTACTATTCGAAAGTTTCTTTAATAGAAACCCACATCGTAAAAGGGAATACCAAAACTTGGCTTTAAAAACTAAAGTATGAAATGTAACGATTACCCAAATAAACTAATCACTGGGTTTCCACATTGGTGAAAATATGGATATGGAAGAGAAATCTAACCATCATGTTCTGATGGAGAGTGGTAGAGAACATGGCTATGGAAAAGCCAGTAATCACAAATCCATAGATTTGTGATGATATAAGGTACCATCTGATTCATCAGGTATAAGATCACTAGGACAACATTTTTGGTTTTCAAGATCATTTCCCTAAAGTTAAAGAATTTGAATTAGAATAAATACTTACTTTATTTTGGTACAATCTCACTGTTGTTCGTGCCTTTAATAATTTCCACTTCATCTCTTAAATAAATGAAGTTGAATTTGTTATTCGTGAAGTGTTAGCAGATCATGTGATAGAATGAAGGGTCATTCCATCTGTTTCAAACAAAAGGTTAGCAAAATTATATGCATAAGTCGATCTATAGTGAGATTAATCATATGTGGTTCCTAAAATGGACTTATACTTCATATATCATACTGCTTAATATAATAAAACTAGTTTCTACTAAACAGGGACTTCCTGTAGGTCAGTGGTAGGCGATAAAGGCCAGTCGCACTTCGGTTGTGGGTTCGATTCCTACAGCCTTGTCCGAAGCGATGGGATGTCGCCCGTCCTACAGGTTGTCCCTTTTTCTAAAACTACGTTACTATAACATCCCATCAATAATATCGAAAATCTTCTATCCTTAAACAATACTAACTTATGTCCAATATAATCCAGTCTAATCTTTAGGCTTATACATAATACTGCAGTCCACTCTCATAATATAGTGACAACGATCACCAGAGATTTAATACTGTCGTTGATCCCCACATATCATAAGATATGTCTTGTTGGTCACATTCCAAACATTCAAAGTCCTTAATCGTGTATTCTCTTGAATACCTTAGTGAAAACATGAGTGCAGTTAAAAGTTAATACTTTCCATATACCAAAATCCTCAAAATTCTATATACTCAAACCATGATATCACTTAGTCCTTATATCAATCATGAGCTCATGAATACTATCAAACATTTAATTTTCTCCTTATCCCTTCATTATGCGCATATCATCTACATTCCAAAAATATCTGAATAACCATTCATGGATAATGGTAACATTAATCATATACTTTCAAAACACAAGGAAAGACAACAGTGTAACAATCCATAGATGTCTCTTTATTCCAAAATTACACATGATAAACATGTAATCATGCCACTACATTCTCAAACCATAGACCGAGCTTCAAAAATTCTTTCATCTCACATATCATTTGTAGTCTCTTCATCATCATCCACATAAATACTACCCATATGACCATACTGATTCTCTTCATGAGTCATTCCCTTAGGGCATTTGTTTGCATAATGCCCATACATTCCACATTTGAAACACGTAACCATTTTTGATGTCGTAGCAATACCATTATCCTCATCCATGGTGTTAACCGACCCTTTTCCTTTGCACTTACTTGCTTTGTGTCCTTCTTTTCCACACCCAAAGCATCTTCCAGTTCCCTTGAAACATTTTCCTTGATGCCTCTTCCCACATGATTTACATAGGGGAAATTGAACTTTCTTTCCTCTATGATTATCATGGAACTCCATCTTTCTCTTATTAGTCGAGTCAGGAAACTTACCAAATTTTACTTTATTGATCATGTTGTGAGATTGCTGATTCGGCATAATAATGATGTTTGGACATCCAAATCCCATTTCATTTGGTTGCTCATGAAGAATATCATTCCATTGTCCATCATATCCTCCATTATTGTGAATCATCTTGTTTCCAGCCATTTTCTAAAACCCAAACAGAATAGTGTTAGATGCAAAAATCGTAATAAAGGGGGAGTAACTTAAATATCTATCATCTTTGGTTTAATCTAATATCGTTACCATAGTTCTAGAACTATATCCTATACGTATACTTATCCATAGGGGCATCCCTAGACATACCTTAGAAATATCTCTAGGGATCTTACTAACGTTTTCGCGTCCTAGTTTCCAAAGGTTGACTAAACCTTTCCTCTGATACCAACTGTAGAGACCCGAAGCTTTTCGTACATGGACATTACATTACTTTTGCGGAATACTTAGTACATAACAAAAACACACACACAAGGATCGTAATAGTTTAGTGTCTTTGGAAACTCGGAACGTAATCTTCTAAACGTGGTGAAAGATCTTCAATATATCCCATAAAGATCTTCCCCGTTTTTTTACCTAAAACCTTTCTTTATATCCTGGGGAAAAGAAAACATAAAAGGGTGAGCTCAAATGCTCAGTAAGGGTAAACAAAAGAAATATCAATCACATCATATACATAAGAACATAGCTTTTGGAAATCTTAACCTGCAAAAGAGCTCATAATATCATAACATGGGATAAATCATATAAATGAAAATGAAATCATAACTTAAAACATTACTCATTGTGGCATACACACATAATCATAGAGAATCATTTCTTGTTAGTCAAGACTCATTGCCAAGACTATCTTAGTGGACAAAGTCCCTTTCTGAATCGAGTAATCCTCGTTTCAGTCCTGTTTCACTGAACCGGTATAACCTACCATTCCAGCCATGTCTATCTCATGAGATATAAAATCTTTACCCAATGCATTGGAGGGAGATATAGGTCCCACCCATCTCTTAATGAATCCTTTCTTATGTGTGCCACAAAATCATAAATCATACATCATTGCATAACCCATGTAATAAAAATGGGATTCTTAAACAACATGACATCATAAAACCATTCATATAAGATAAAGGAATTCATAAACATAATTCCATCACAACATAGTCAAATCAATGTAAAAATATGGATAGAAACAGAACCCTTTATTATCTTAGATGGAAAATAATTTTGATAAAACACTTGAATTGAATTCTTGAGGAAAATATCCTTTCTACTTCAAAAACATTTTTCCTTTCATAACATGTCATACGACTTTAAAATAAAAGAAGTTGATTAAAAATAAACTTGAAAACTTGTAAATAAAGCTTCTTGGATTTAATGTTTTAAAAATCCATTCATGCCGTATAAGTTAAAAAAAACATTCTTCGTACTTTTTTCGGAAAAGTCAAAAAGTACCTCGTATGGAAAAACGACAAAAGATTCCTTTCATATTCTTTACTAAAAACTCACCTAAGGGTAAAATTGGATTTAAACTATTGCAAGTGGATGGAAACAATATTACATATTGACGAAACATGGATTTGGATGATAAAATACACCCCAGTAAATACTTACGAATAAACAATCTCGGATAAAAATGAGATTGTGATATTTCCCTTACCTTAGGTCCAATTTGCTTCGTATGTGTCCGAACCTCCTGTATAATGATTTAAATAATGTCATTGACTTATTACAGAATCATATTCATTGTTATGATATCATATATGGTTCACTTATGACATTATATTACCCGTTCTCATGTTAAAGAAGCGTTTTGGGTAAAATCGTTTCATTTATCGTAGGTGTTTTGACTTGTTGTTCTTGACATCATTATTACTTATATCATGATTTACTTACTTCCAGAATATAAAATATGATTTATATATCATATATATTCAGTATATATATATATATAATAGATAGATAAATAAAATGTAAAACACCGTTCATGGAGACGGTAGTCCGTACGTACGCATGAACGCTGTTTTTCTTTCCTTATTGTCTTGAAATGGAAGTTAGTAGATGACATACATATGTATATATATACATAAATCCAGTAGCTTTATAATGTCATATATTTCATTATTATTTCTTATATATACATTATAAAATGGTTAATATGGAGAATGAATCTCATCGCGTCGTGGAGACGGTAGTTCGTACGTACGCACGAGCGATGATATCATTTCTATAAATATTGAATTGAATTGGAGTGGATTATACAATATATCAGAATCAATATGATTTTGTAATAACTATGTATAGTTATTATTTACACCATTATACCCATCCATGTAAGGTGGTGGTGGAAAATAGATTACACCACGGCGTGGAGACGGTATTCCGTACGTACGCACGCGTGGTGATTTCTTTTTCCGTAGGATGGATAGATGGTGAAATAGGGTTGTTTCATACTTATAATAACATATCAGTATATGAGTGATACTGATGTTATTACTTCATAATGAAACAACCTAAGAAGAAGAAGTGGAAGAAGAAATAAAGATGAAAGAATTGGTAACGGTAATTACCTCTTCTTTGAAGTGCCTCTTTGAGACCTCCTCTTAGGGCACTAGAATTGGTCTTTGAGGAAGACCAGAACCTCTAGGATGTTGCTAGGGAAGTGGAGAAGAGATTTTGGTAGGGGTTGGCCGATCTTGAGTGCTCAAATTGGTGTGAGGAGGAGGGGGAGGAGGTGTCCTTTTATAGGGGAGGAGAGGGGCACCTTAGGAATATCTCAAAATATTATTTTATATTAAAGTCAAAATCGGTTTATAATGGTTCCAAAGGGTCTTATTTCGAAGCTAAAGTGGGGATGGGTTGAAATCCTATCAACCAATAGGATTTAGACAAGTTTAGGGTATTATTTTAACCTTATCAATTAGATTTAACTCTAAGTTAAATAATTTAACTTTTACCGTGTCTTTTTGTTTTCTTTCACTATATGGTTAATACACATACTATAACATGCCAAACGAACCCCAAATTGTATATTATTAATACATATATCCTTATCTAAGTCATATGGCCGAACCTTAGATTTTTAGGAATAAAATAACAATTAATAATATAATATTTGATTTAAAAACTATTTTGTGTCAATTTTGACACTATTTGATATATGATTTTTGTGAAAGTCATAACAGAATTATATGTTCGAACCAAGTTGATTAAATCAACACTAATATATCATAGTAACCTAGAAAATTAGTGGAATTCATAAAAAGTCTTAAATTACATTTATTTTGGTATTTATATTATCAATTATGTCAATATTTCATTAATAAGATAATTACTGCATCATCTTTGTGTCATAAATAAATTACATTATTTGATGTCTAAAAATTACAAATAAAATACCATAATGTAGGAAATCTTTTTAGCTTTCTAATGAATATTTATAGTCGAATTTATCTTATGTATAACCCCATATTAAAAATTATTTACTTATTAAACTTTGATTTTAACTATTTTAACCCTTCTTTAAATAAATTAATAATAAATGTCCTAATCTAATCCAAGTGGGCCTAAATGGTCATATTTTATTCCTAAGTTTGTTTTTGGTCGAATTACACTTGTCCAATAGAATTAGGACATGTGTTAGGGTAATATTAATATCATATTTACCCTTAGTTACCTTATTTACTATTAACCGTGGTAAAAAAATTAAAAAGTTACTATTCACCAAAAAATTATTTTCATCTCATTGAACCACATTTTAGTCCTTGATATTAACCGTGTCTCTCGGATTTTCGAAATTCCATTCACAAAAGCGGTAAAATTAAGTTTTATGCAAAATTCAGTTTTTTAACCTACCACTTAGTAGTTTCACTATTCATCAAAAATTGATGTTTTTCAGAACAATGCCAAAATTTTATCCCAAGCTATATTTCATATTCCGAATTAAAAAATGAAGTCTATTTTACCAAATTCATAACATAAGAGTTGCATTAATTAATTTTATAATTAAATCCCGCTGTTAAAACAAATAGCGTGTTTTTAAGAAACAATATCTATCAAAAGATTGACACTTGTTTATGTCTAGTTTAAATGTGAAATTACATCCAATGACCAACATTGTATTAAATTGTAAAAATATATTCTAAATATACTTTAAAACCACTCAAATTAATTATTTATCACTATTAATTATTTCGATTAAAAAAGTTGTTTTTAATTATAATTTAGTAATTTTCACTATTCATCAGAATATGAAAGTTATCCGAAAAGTACCAAAATTTCACCTTAGGCTAAATTCGATACTCCGAATCCAAAAATGAAGTCCATTTTGAGAGATAAAATTTCTAAAATTTAAAAAGTGGTTATTACTATTCATAACGGCTAGTTTCAATAATATTTTAATAGCATATCATTGTTTCGTGAAACTCAGTATTACGTACCATACACGCTATCGAGGAAGGTTGCGATTGCAAGGCAAGTCAAGGATGCGTGTTGTGCAAGCTCCTTTTGGTGTAGCGTATAACACAAGACATTAGTAAAATAAAAAAGAATACTTTTCATAAAATCTCGGGCTGTTACAGGTATAACCGTCAGGTGTCTCTGGGGAACCTGGATAGGTGTTATTTACTTATGAAATTCTGGTTACTCATTTCTCCATACCTACTCACTATTTAATTATTATACACTATCTGGATTGGGTTAGACACATGTGGTTCTGTTCTACTGAGATTCATATCTCACACCCTACTCGGGCCGCCATTGCACTGGGGTACCCGAGTAGACCTTCTTGCTTGCAGGACCTAGGTTGTGTGCTATTCTATTTGTACCTGAGGAGTTAGGAGAAAAGGACCAAGCGGGAGCTTGGGTTGCTCAGGAGATTAATCATAGGGATCTTCTGTGTTTTCTTTTTGTATTGTTTGTAAAGCATGCTGTATTGTTTACTGCTTTTGGAAATGTATCATCATCTATACATGAAGTCATTATAATCTGGCATTTTCCACCTTTTATAAAATGTTTTTTATTCTGTCTTACCTTGCTGTCTTTCAATTGCTTACTGCTTCCTCTACTGAATGATATTTACTCTGATAATACCGCTGCGTTACTCTAAAATGAGGGTATATTCTCCCCACTATCATCTCTTGAGACCCTCACTGCTAGTCAGTAGTCTCTGGCGTACGGGGAGACGTGCTTGAGGACATGTGACCACCGGTCCGGCCACCAGTTCGTTAGTAAGCTGGGCCAGGACGTTACATCCTCTAATCCTAATTATAAAAGGGAACCAATCCTGTAATTTATTCAGACCACATTGAGAGATATATATAAACCATACCCTTTTGAAATATCTTCTCAAATTACATCGTCCTATTCTAGAGGTTATGATCTTCCCAAAAGACCAATAGTGTGTCCTTTAAAGTAGATCTAAAGAAGTTATTTTAATGATGATATCATAGCATTAACTGACCAATTTATTTTTTTTACTTCATAATTTACTCATTTAAATCATGGGTTTTTATCATACAATAGTATATTATTATAATACCTAAGATACACTGATATTTTTGTTATGAAATAAAAATTATATTCATTATTTCAAATCAAATAGTCCTTTAATGTATAGCTCATCTGTACGTGCTACTTGTCCTCTCCAAATAGTTATTCAATTCATTTCCAAAGCCAAATTTAATTAGTTGATATTACGATGGGTTTAGTGATTATATATTATTAATAATAAATAAAAAAAATTTACATTCATAATATCACATGTACCTTCATACCTTCCAATTCATTGTAAAATTGTTGTATTTCTCACTAACATGCGGGGATTACCACCCTTATGAAGCATTTAGAATTGTTTCACTTTTTTATTTTAAATTTATGGTAATAATAATATATTTAATAATATATTAATACATATATATGTTATAATAATTTTCTATTAATGGTAAATTATTACATACCCACATTTCATTCTATCCAATGATAAATGAAAACAACATTCATTTGTATGTATGGCCTACCTTCTCAATGAAGGATGAATTTAATTTTTCAATATATAAAATTTATTGATGACTCTATATATATATAAATAATATATGTTATATCTATATAATTATTAATATTATCATGATGATGAAACCCTAGATAAATTACAATGAATTGAAATATTGAAACGGAATTATATTGAAATGATGAAACATTTAACACCCAGAAATGTTGTTTTTAATAAAAAATTAATGATAAATTGGTGTTGACCTATTATAAATGGATTGTATATTCTATAACCTGTATGTAACATAATCCATAACATATTTATAATAATATTAAATTTTATATATGGGAGGAAATAGTTATTTCATTGAAAAGTGGAACTTAGGAATAGGGATTTTCATTAAACTTGTATCTCAGTGAGTCAAATTCCATTTTAAGTACTTGTTTATTTTATGGGGTGTGTATAAAACACCTAACATCATTTATGATTATTATTATGATTTTTAAATATATTTACTTATCGATATAAGTTTATTTCGTTCAATCATATTTTGATTAAAATGATACTAAAGTGATACAGGTTTTATGTTACAGTCCAATCATTTATTAGGATTATTTATGATTATGATTATGATTATGAATTATTATAATATAAATATCTATACACATATGAATTTTTTTATCATATGGTTATTTCTATAGAATACATGATTGCATTTATTTTTTCTCACATTATGTAATTAAGAGTCCTAAAATATTATTAAGGAAATTCTTTATTATTTGTATCCTCTGTCAATAAAACTTTTAATTATATATACATGTAATATAGAAATATGTTAAAAAGGTCGTTCATATTCAAATATGACTATTTAAAATCATGATAACCAATATTTTAGTTTTTACTAAATGGTTTAAAAGGAATTGATTTATGGTATTTCAAATGATGTACTTTTTGACCTTTTTACCAAAGAGTGAATTGAGTATTTGAGTTTAACAAATATGCTGTGAATATAATTTCAAATAGAAATGAACAATTGATTGTTTAAATATTCAATTAAAATATTACATTTTTATTTTCCCATTAAATTTTTTGCCTAATATTTTTTAATTTTTTTGTTAAAAAATGTATATTTATAATTGATTAGGGTTTTTTCCTTAAGAAACATTCCAGGGATTAATTAATGGAATTACTCATCTATAATAATATCCTTTGATTTTACTTATTATTTATGAGGGATATGATCTAATTAAACCATAATTATTCTTTATCTATGTGTTTTATGATTAAAATATCAAGAAAATCGAAACCAATTTATTCTCTTGGGTTATGACATGTGGAATTGATGAAATGATTATGAAACATGTTCTATATGAATGGGTTATGGTGTGATGATATGATGATTATTATAATGATATTTTCAAAAAAATATTATTTATATCCATTATGTTAGAAGTTGATCTAGAATTCTATATCCCTCCAATGCATTGGGGAAATTTTTATATCTCATGAGCTAACTATGGGAAATGAGTTGATGTGTGTGATCCCTTGTGGGATAAAAGTTTATGTGATTGATTATTTATGAGATATAAGTCAATGTTCTTGATCAATAATGTGAAACATTTTAATATACTTGATCAACAATGGGAAACAAGTTTTGAGGCCTTATCTACTATAATTTGAAAATCCTGGTAATTTACCAAGACATATGAAATTGTTTCTGTAGATATGACAGTTTCAAACATCAATGACATAATTTGATGATTTATGATTCAGTTATGATGTCTTCTAACACTTATGAATATTTTCATTTGAAATGATAATGTTTTATTCCATGAATAAATATTATTATTTTTTGACAGATTGGGTACGAATTTTTCATGCCATGGTCAGATCTCATACCCTCAATCTTATGTTATTCTGTCATATCTTAGTCAATTGATTTCTAATATATTTACCCTTACTATGAATCCGAAAACATCCTATTATATGTTTCCTTTACACATGTTATAATGAATTTATTATGTAAGGAATGAATATAATTCTTACTAAATGGAATGGTATTTGTATGATATATTGAATATAATTTATCTAAAAATAATATTGTATATCTTATGAAAAAAACCAAGCATGTATTCCCTCCTACATGACACCTAACACAGTATGAGACATAGCCTAGATGACATTATCAATCCTCATGGGATACAACTATTATTGTGCATCAATTTATTTATGATGAGTATCACTATTCCAAAATAAAATAGGATCAAAATAAACAAACTGAACATGCTTCATAGAAAACAAATGAATATTTATAAACATCAAACTAATCAAATACAAAAATTTAAAAAAAGTCATTAAATACAAAACTTAGACTAAACCAATACAACAATATCACCATGTGACCTCTTGGTAACCACCAACCACAAAAACTACCAAATCCAAGAGCAGCCAAACCAAAAACATGCACCTGAAAAACAACTCAGGTCTACTGATGCTAAGTGACACAAGTTGGGTGTGAGATTAAAGAGCTTAGTTGTTAATAATAAATAATTCCACTTAGTTCTATTCCTAGGACATTCCATAACAACTATTTTGTAATTATACAACCCTATTTATTTATTACACACATACATGATTTAATTACCTAAAATTATGATTAATAAAACTCAAATTATTGATAAATTTAGGGTATTTGGAAATTGTGAATATTATAGAACAACATTAAGCATGAAATACACCATCATTATTGATAACTTTTTTTACATGACCACATCAATCCTTCATAATTAACACTACATAGGTTAAACTGAAGACATACATAAGAAAGGGGTGAGCTATAAATCCCAATAAGGGATAAAAATGGTATAACATGAAGATAATAATACATGTTAGGAATGTCATATAAATGATCCATAAAGTAACATGAATCATAAAGCATGATATAGCATGATTTTGATAACATGGAAACGTGGCAACAACTTAAAACATTGCATCAGAGGTCATGGATAATCTTTTTAGACATCATAGTGGTAAAATTACAAAAATGGAATCAGGTAAAACCCTGTCCGAACATGATGTATCTTGTTACTAAACATTACTAAATGAATTGAAGTGCTATATAATTCTGGGGGCACTCGTCACTTTCATTTCATTATAGTCCTTATGTCTGCGACATAGATCATAAAAAATGGATTCATTCATCATCGTAATTTATTCCAAGATCCAAGAGTGTAAAATAAATATATGTAGGCTCTCAATAAAAAGTTATATGTGCATAATATTGAACACACATGAAAGGTAATGGGTACAATATTCACTACACAACTTTTTTGGAATGGAAATTCATGGTGAAATTTCATTAGCTTCATAGAGTGGAATAAATATTTATAAAGTGGGTGGATGAGTGATAAATGGGTCTCTGATCATATATAAATAAAATTTGAAGTAATAAGTTCATATAAATACATGTACAAACATATGTAATTTGGAATTAGATGGTGTGACATAATAAATATAATGGGGAATGAGGATAAATGCAACAACTCTTATGAAATTTTGGCATGGTAACAATTCTACATGGGAGGGATTAATTAAAAAAAGGGGGTATCTCATCACTCAATAATAATAAGGAAAGTATGGGGGTGCTGTGAAAACATACCTCATCATTTTATTTGAAAATAAAAGGTTGTTACAATATAAGGAACCATGGATAAAATTGAGAAAGGAAAGAACCCTTACTCGAGTGTGTGACTTAAAAAGCATGAAGAGGGAATTATTGAGAGCTTGGGGTACCTCGAGAGGATTATAGAGAGACGAGGACAGAGAAAGGACGTTCTAAATTGGTTTCTAGTGATGGAAAGTGGGATATTGGTTGGGTTTATATAAGAAATGGGAGGGTAATTCTTAAATATTTCCCAAACTTAGGTTATGTAATCTATATAATTAAATATTCATAACCAAAAACCATGAAAGGGTTTTTCCAATTATTTCTTCCAAATAGGATATATTTTAATTATTTTATTTTTAAAATGTCTAGTGATATTATGATATTATCCTTCCTTATGTGGAATTGAGTCACATTATTCCAGGAATGAATATAAAATTGTAAAATATTGTACATATTTTGGAGGATTCATTAGATCAATATAAAAATAATAAAATTATCTTAAAATTATATTATATTAATGGGAAAATATATTTGTATTATAAAACCAATTATATTATTTTCACATCATTTTTGGGTCATTATAAAGTAAGAAAACACAAGTTATATTTATACAATATTAACATTTTACCAAAACATTCGACTGGCTCAGAAAACATGAACATTTATCCATTGGATAATTTAAAAATTATTATTAAAAAAATAATATTTATTTTATCTTTATAATTTTATAAATATTTTAATTTTTACATTAAAAATTAAAAACTGGGATTTATTGAAAATTGACGTGTTTTAACAAAAAAGGTGGTCAAACCTTAACAAAAAGTACTTTTCACATCATTAAAATTATATGATAATTTAATAAAAGTAATTTAATGATAATATTTTAGTAAAAAACCCATTAATTTCAAAAATGAATTGATTCATCAAAATAAACACCTTAATTTAATTTGAATGTTACCTGAAAATATAATTTCTATTTGTTTGAATCGAAATAAAAATAATTTAAAAAAAATAAAATGAAAATATATAAATTATTAAAGAATATATATTAAATTATTCATCCCTTGATATATATACCTTTATTACACCAGTGTATTTCCTATGAGTAAGGTGTGGTACAATGATATTATCAGGGGGTCATTCGACGAACTTGTTTTGGGTTGTGTTCTTGATGAGCTTGAGCTTCTCTCGTAAATGGTTTTTCTCATGATTAAGTTACTAGATATCATCATAGGATTGGTCAAGGGAAAATTCTAAAGATTATATCTCCCTTATAATCTATGATAAATGGAGTTCATAAGGCAAGATTCTACTTATTAAGGCCATAAATTCCTTTTTTTGAGTCAATTGGATATGTTATATACTAATATTTATACTAGTCATGTGATCAGTGTTCAATGACTGTGCTATCAATGGTCAACACTCCTAATGGTCCATTAAATCCAAAAAAATTAAACCAAGTAAGTGCATGTGTTTTATATAACCTTTTTACAAAGTAATAATAATAATTAAATCAAAATGGAAATTTCCTTATAACATTTCAGGTTGTTACAATCATAAAAACTTAATAAATCTCACCCTCAAAATTTTCATTTCTTCCATTAAAATAGATGAGAGTAACTTTTTTTCTTTGCCTCCTCTAATTCTTACATACATTCTTCAAATATGTGTTTTATAAAAAATAATTTGACCAGGTGCATTGTCTTATTTTGTAGAACTTTTTCTCCACGATCTAAGATACTCACTGCTTTCTTGTTATATGAGAGGTCATTCTCCAATGGTACCAACTATGGATTGAGTACAAGTGAGGGGTCTGGTATTTCTTTTCTCAAAAGGGATACATGGAATACATCATGTTCTTGATATTTGTTAGGTGGTAGTTCTAGTTGGTATGTCAATGCTCCGATGTGATCAAGGATCTCAAATGAGATGATGTATCATGGATTAAACCTTATATTATTCCTAAATCTAATCACATTCTTCCATGGAGATATGTAGATAAAAACCATCTCTCTATCATTAAACTCTATGTATCATAAAATACAGTCACCATATCTTATCTGTCGACATTGAGTAGCCTTGATGTGTTTCTGATTGGTATTAACCTTATCGACAATTTCCTCAACCATTTTAGGACATAACAGTTTACATTTCCCAACTTCATCCCAACATGCATGTGTTGTACTCCACTTCCCATAATGGGCTTCATAGGAATAAATTTGCATGATTGAGTAGAAACTGTAGTAGTAAGAGTACTTAACCAGTGGAATTTTCTAATCACATCCTCCTTTGACGTCTATTGATCATGCTATCAACATTTCTTCAAGTGTCTAGATAGTCTACTCACCATGTCCAATATTGGGTACTCTTCTAGAACAAATAGGTGAATCTAGGATCATGATATGATATAATTGATAATGAAACGCCATTAAAACTCACCACTTCTCTAATGTATATATGTGAATTTTCATCCAATGAAAAATAATCTTGAATCAAAATGAAGTTTACATTATTTTTAAGATGATAAACCACAACCAAGATATAATTGTTTCCACTAGATTTCTTAGGAAACCAAGTGACAGATTCCATGGTGATGTTTTCGCATTTCAATATAGCTATGGGTAATGGTTGCATCAACCCCTTAGATATTTCCATTTCACAATCACTTGTTGAAATATAAGACATATTTATGCATATTCTATGATATACTTCTTCATATTGTCTCACAAATAGTGTTCGAAGATATACCAATACATATTAGTGCTTATTGGATGCATAGATAAGGTTGAGCTTTGTGAATCATCCAAAAAATCCTTCTTTAACTCTAGAGTTGATGGCACACAAAGTCTTGACCCAAATCATACAACACCTTCTTCAGTAACATTGAACACTGATTATTTCAATTTTCCTATAGTTTCCACTTTCTTTTAAATTAAAACATCATCTCAATGAGTATCCTTTAACCTCTCTTTAAGAAACTTTTTAAGAAACATTTGTGAAAGGGTTGATGCTGTTCCTTACTTTATTATTCCCATGTCTATCATATCTAATTCTATGAAGATCAGTTACCTCACAATTATAATTAATGAAGGAGTTTCTGGATCCTTTCTACTTATACAATATATCATATTATTCTCTTTCACTAGATGGATGTCAATTGAGAAATCATAGACTTTGATCACCTCTTAGAATCTTTATCTGCAAATATTAAACTCATTATATATGAATATATACTTTAGGATTTTTTGATTCGTATATATTTTACACTTGTCCCCAAATAGGTAATGTCACAAAAATTTCAAATAAAATATATTTCAAGCCAACTCCAGATCATGTGTTGCATTGTTTTTCTCATGAACATTAAATTTCTATGAAGCATAGGCAATAAATTTACCATTTTTCATCAAAACACAAACTATTCCCTTTTTGAATCATCACTAAACACAATAAAATCGCTCCACTTATGGATAGTTTGAGAATGGGTGCAGTGATAACCATCCTTTTCGACTCCATGATACTCTCTTCACATTCATCATTCCAATAAAACATGACTCCCTTCTGATTTAGCTTTGTTAGAGGGTTTGAAACGACCATGAAATTTCCCCCAAATCGATGATAAAATCCATATAATACATGGAAACAGTAGATATCTATTACAGATGTTGGCCTCAACCATTCGTAAATAACCTAAGTCTTTGAAGGGCCTATAGATATCCCATTTCTTATGATGATATTCCCCAAGAAAGATACTTCATTCAACCCTAAATCAAATTTTTTATATTTGGAATAAGGTTGTTCCTTTTACAAGGTCTTTCGAATAGTACATAAATTTTCATCATGATCATTCATTCTTTTGGAGTATATAAGAATATAATCAATAATGTCTACCAAATATTTGTCGAGGTGTCTCTAAAGACTATATTCATTCTGTCCATGAATATTATTGGATCATTAGTGAGTCTTAACATCATTACTACAAATTCCTAGTGTCGGTACCTTATACTAAAAGTAGTCTTGGGGATATCCTTCACCTTTAATCTAAATTGGTTATATCAGGACCACCGTTCCACCTTGGAAAATTATTGTGCATAATGTATCTGATTGAACATGTCATCAATCAGGGGTAGGTGAAACTTGTTATTAATCATGATCTTGTTGAGATTATGATAATCAATGACATGTCGCATTGACACATCCTTCTTCATAGTGAAGAGGACTAGTGCACCCCAAGGTGAAGCTCTTGGGTGTATGAAACCATTATCCCCATTCTCCAGTAGTTAATTATTCATCTACTCTTGTTCAAAAACAGAAATTCTATATGATTTCTTTGATAATGGTAACATCTGAGGAGTGAGGTCGATTGAACATTTGATTTCTCTGGTAGGAGGAAGACCATAAAATTCCCAAGGAACCACATTTGGGTATTCCCTCACATTGGTAATGTATTCCAGGATGATTCATTCCAACTACTCAATCATTTGAGCTATATTCTCCTACTCATTGGGAAATAATATCAATTCTTGAGAATATGGTGCTATGGAAGATTTATCTGTATCCTTGAATTTATATAGAATCATTGGATGATTCACAATACAGATAGTGATTTCTTTATCGCATTAATTTATTTTGGCTCTATATATGTAATACCAATCCATGCCTAGAATTCCATGAAATTTTACCAAAGGGAGAATGAAATGGTTTCTTAGAATGTTCATCCCAAAAATTTTGAATTGGGGGAGTTATATACATAGGACGCAATAATTGTCCCATTTTATATTTTCATCAACACCATCACTTCTATAAATTGTGAGAGTAATTGAATAGTTCTACTAAAATTTTATGATATGAAGGAATGCATAGATCTAGAATAAAAATGTTCACTTGCTATTTTTCAATGAATAACTAGAGTACATATCACCACTTAATTTTCATGATTCACTTTGGAATTTTTTATTGAAAAAGGTATCCCTTACTACATTCGAGGTTATTCGTTGCCTCCAAAAAACCTTAACATAGTGCAATGGTTGAATGAATTCCATAGTAACTTGAAGTTGTATCAATAAACAATGTGCTGAGGGTTTACTAAAGCATTCCTTTCCTCCATTGCAGAAGCATGTTTTTCATTCGTGTAATCATTGTCTAGGTGCCCTTCCTTCTCTCACCTAAATCATTTCTTTGTTACCCTTAGGCAATTTTCTCGGTGATTCTTTCCACAACCTTGGAAATTGGGATATAAATATTTCATGGAACTATAAGATCTCTCTATCAGAATTCCAAAATACGAGTTCACCTTCCACTTCATATCATTTTGATACCCTTGAGATTCACTGATCTCCATTTCTACTTTTAGGAAGCATCAAAAAATTTCCCTATACCTATCAAAGCCATGGATTGCAGGAATTCCATAGGGTAGGTTTTATCCCAACAACAAAGTGGTAATCCTTACATTTGGGGTAACGACAAAGCTAGAGGCATTTCGTGCAACCCTTGTGATGTTTTTCTCATTCACTCTAATGGATTCATCATATTTTTTCATCAATGAATGAAATACCTTTCCATCCTAAGTCAGAGGGTGTGAGGAACATATTTATCGAAAAACATTTTATAAAAATCCATTGATCCAACCACCTTGATCTCTTCCGCATGCCTTGTACTTTTTATCAATGTCCACCATTGATTTTCATCACTATCATTATGATAAGCAGACAAAAAAATCCTCTATAGTTCATATCATTGATGAATATAAAATATATTCTCAATGGAGTTGATCCATTGTTTGGCGATTAAGGGATTGGATATTCCATTAAACATAGGAGGACTTTATCTCATTAATCTCTCGATTGTGACTTGTTTTTTCTTAGGGGGTTTCACATTCCTCTAGATCCAGTTTTCTATTCAAAATTGAGTTAAATAAGAGATTATCATGAAAAATTTTATGTTTTATGCTCCTATTGGATTGGAAATATCATTAGCATAGTCATTAAATTGATATTTTCATTGGTTATTAGACAAATTTATCCTATTACCAATCATTGGATTAAATAAAATAAAAATTAGGGGTATATATTTTAAATTATTAAACATATATATTAGAATCCAATGTTGTTATAGGGATAAATTTTAAATTACATTAATTTTCAAAACTTATTAATTTATTGGTTTCAATAAATTTTTTCTATGATCTATTTCCTAATGTATTTTCTTATGGGATTTTCCCTTTAGAAATTTTCATACTAATCATATGAATTTACCGAGGTATATCCATTATGAGTTTTAAACTAGTAGTGAAAAGGTATTGTTGGAATGAAATAATTCCCATTAGAGTCTATCTCAAAGTAGTGTTTTTGGGGTTTACCCCTAGATACATCTGTGCTAGAGCCACAACCACATGTTCATATCTATACAGGGATGAATTCTCTTGATAAACCACTTACTTTATAATCAATAAAATTTACGTATGTTTTTCTTATATATAGTCTTATCCCAATCTCTTTCACTATAATTATATAATCCTAATCCCAAAAGTAACTAAACATCCATATGATACCAACTAAAAAACCCTATTATTTTTTATACCCATACATGATTTAATTATATGAAATTAAACTAAATAAAACGTGAAATATTGAGAATTATATTGTCTTTAGAAATTTGGAACATTACGTAACAACATAAAACATAAAATACAAATTCCCTAATGAAATATACTTTTACCTAACCTCAATATTCGTTCATTCTTAGGCAAGGGATATCAATGATGCATAAAGGAACATGAATCATAAAACATGATATAACATTATATTCATAACATGGAAATGTTGAAAAAACATAAAATAATACATCATAGATCAAAGATATAATTCCATGACATCATAGTAGAAAAATTCCCATAAAATATTCAGGTAAACCCCTATATGAACATGACATACCAGGATACTAAAAATTACCCAATGCATTGGAGCGCTAAATAATTCTGGGCACACCCGTCACATTCATTTTATTTTCATGAAAAAAGTGTGCCAAAAATTTAAAAATACATGGATTCATTCATCTTGATAATTTATTCTACTATCATGGGTTTTGGAATACATAAATGAAGTCCCTATATAAAAATTTATATCTGCATAAAAGTGAACACTCTTGATAAGGAATTACACGGTACTCACTACACAATTATTTTTTAAAGGAAATCCATAATTCAATTTCAGCAGGCTAACATCCTAACATAAAAATCATTAAAAGGGACGATGTAAGAGAATGGGATGTCACATAAAATATAAATGAAATTTAATGTAAAATGTCCATATAAATACAGGTACCAAAATAAGTAATTTTGAAATATATATAGTGAAATAATAATGAAACATGATTAAATATGAATCATGGAATAACTCTTAACAAATTTAATCATGTTTACGAGTGTATATTTGAGGGATTAGTTAGATGAAAAGTGGACTCCCATCATTAAAAAATAGTAATGGTAGTATTTTAGAGGTGATAAAGAATACCACATCATTTTTAATTGAAATTAAAGAGGTGTTACAATGTAAGGATACTTGGGTAAAATTTAGAACAGAATGAACCGTTACATGACTGTGTAACATAAAAATCATGAATAAGGACTTCTTGAGGGTATAGGGAAGAAATATTAAAATATTAGCCATTATTATGTGGATGTGAGTCACATTATTCATGAAAAGAATTTAAAATTTTCAAATATATTATATATTTAAAGGATTTATTAGAGAATTATAAAATAATAAAATTATCTTAAAATAAAATTATTTTAATGGTAAAACATATATTAGGCCGATAATTTACATTATAGTATTTATTACATAATTTTTTGGGTAATTATCTTGTCATAAAACACACATTATATTTATAAGGTATTTATTTTTTGCCTGAAAATTCGAAAGTCTCTGAAAAATATGAAAATTTAACCACTGGATACCATCTACATTATGATCCCAAAAATATTATTAATTTAATATAAATAAAATTTTATGTATTTTAATTTTCACTTTTAAAATAAAAGCTGGAATTTATTGAAAATTGACAGTTTTTGACAAAAATAGTTGTCAAACATTAATAAAAATTATATTTAACATCATAAAAATTATAAAATCATATAATAAAATTAATTTAATGATAAAATTTTATTAAAATATAGTTAATTTAAAAAATACATTGATTTATAAAAAATAAACCTCTTAATTGAATTTAAATAATACATAATAACACAGTTTGTGTTTAATTGAATCAAAAGACAATTCATTAAAAATAATCAATTAAATTGAAAATATAAACATTATTATTAAATATATATAAATGAATTATTATGTTATTGATCTATATCCCTTTATTACACCAATATACACCCTAAGAGTAAGGTGTGTGATAGTGATATTATCAGGGGCCGTTCAATGAACATGGTTTGGGCCATGACCCCGATATGGTTGAACTTCTATAGTAAACGGTTGTTCTCATGCATAACTTGTTGCATCTCCCCATGGGCTTGGTCAAGAGAAAATCCCAAATACAATATCTCACTAATAAGATCTGGTAAATGGACATCATCAGGGAAAAATATACATTTTGAGTACATCACATCCTTTTTCAAAATCAATTGGATTTTTTGAAGCACTATAACTTTGTTAATCATGAGATCACTATTCAATTACTATATTATCAACTGTCAATATTCCTTACATTTCTTTGAATAGAAAAACTTATAACCAAGGATGTTCCTGTGTTTTTTATGACCATTTTACATAATAATAAATTTAATTAAAGTAGAAGGGAAATTTCATTTATAACAGTTCAGGTCATTGCAGTATTACATTCATAAAATAAGCTTTTCTCGATTTAAATAAACAAACACTTATATCCCAATAACATTCCATTTGTGAAAATATATACACACACAACTTCACTTCATCATAACATTACTAGAATTTTAAAAATTACTTTTTCGCAACCAAAAATCCAATTACCATTCCAAACTATAAAACACAATATTCTTTTATAAGAATTGAGGAAACTAAATATGAATTAAAATCTAAAATAACACAACTTTCCCCACGTTCACTTTTATAAAAAAACACTGCCATTTTCATTAAAAAGATTTTTTATTACTAAATTCCATCTCAAAACCCCCAATCCGAATCACAACTACATACCATAAATTAAATGGAACCATTTCGAAAGATAAAAGGGAACATATTAGCATGCATAAACCAACAGAGATAATAACCAATCTACAATAGTAGTAAAAAAACATACAATGAGTAAATCATGGTCATTTCAAAGAAATATATAAAAGAGTTCCTTGGACATATTTAGTTCACCCTCACTTTTTGGAATACGGTGTAGCTCCCTAGTCAATAACCAACTAGACAGTGTAAACATTCCAATCCAGTGGTACATACCACCTCAACCCATTAATTCCAATGGGTCCCTACCTATCTAATTGGTGTTGAAAATTAATCTTCACTCAAACCTATAGATAATGACCATGAGTCACATGATAATATAAATAATAATATAGGAAAAAAACATCATATAACAACCATATCCCATAACCATTATCTTGTGGTCTCAATACCAATTACATTATCGTGCACATGACACTAGAGGGGATAACATCCCATTGTCTAGTGATCTCCAACATAAGCCATTTCATCATGAACATACTTGAAAAGACATTTCCTCCAAAAAAAACCTCATTCATAAATTTAAATCTTTCATGGAAACCACCGTTTCATATAATAAAAACCACATTCCAAATTATAAATATAATCATAGTTAAAAAATCTGTTTAAAAACAATTTCACACCCATTTTACATCATGAAATCACCAAATCCATTCATACTTTCACATAAAAATAATGATTATAATATTCTCAAAGCATTAAAGGAAAGCTCAAGAATCAGTGGAATGTGCTGAAAAGGAAAGGGTCAGAATCACCTACCTTAATGATGTGAGAATGAATAAAAACATCAGGAGGTGGAAGAACCAATCCCAAGAGGCAATCAAAAAACCCTATCATGAAAGGAGAACAATCCACGCATCAACCCTAACTCTTAATGTTCAAAAAATGTAATGTCCTGACATTTTTCAATTATAATTAATTCTTGATAATTTTTTTTAATATTTTTTTATACTAAAAAAAACTATATCCCTTTATTAATGAAGTCATTATACATTAATGTGGCCATCATGTTTGAACAGTTATATGATAGTCGGTAAATATGACCATTTGAAACTATACTCTTAACATTTTGATTATGGTTTATACATAGAAATGTTAATTGTTAATTAAAATAGAATTAAGAATCAATGGTCTCAACCTATAGAATTGGGTTATATGAAATCCATTTTTCAGTGAATGGGAATGAGGTAATAGCACTGTGCTTTACTCTGGACCAATCAAAAGACTGACTTTAACATCTAATATTTTAGCATAATTAATCATGGGTGTAGTCAAGTAAGTGGAGATTACAACTCAGGTGATGTTATCTAAGATTCCCAATGATTTTATGACCATTACCCACCTTACCCTTAGGTTATATGCAGGTGTTATAGTGGGTCATGTGTCAAGGCCTTAATCACTTAAATTCTAATCCATTTATTTTAATAAATTTTTCATTTCATCATTTCCATTTTAAGAATAGTTTTTCTTAACAAAATATATTTTATTGTGAAAAATGTTACAAATTTTTTTTGTAGGTAAAACATGATCTTTTATTGGGATTTCTCATACATAGAGAATTTTTATGGTAAAATAACCATTGTTTTTGAATTTAAAATGTCAAAATTAATCTAGGGATTTTTTTTATTTTTTATAAGTTTAATATTAGTGATGAATATTGAATAAGATAACAATTTTCATCTGAATAACTCTTGTACTGTAATTGATTATATGAAATGATTTTTTTAAAAACTGACATACACAGTTGTGATCACTATGATATTTGGAGACTTATAGGACAGACTTGAATTTTTTGGTGAATTGTAACTTGAACCATTGGAATAGTAATATTATCCTTATAAATAATAATATGACCATTAGAATAGTATCCCCACATAAGGATATATAGATATAATTTATGAAACTAAAATGGTAATGTTATATAATTGTAGAGTATTATAAGTAAATAAATGTTTAAGAAATTATTAGTCAAGTAATAGTATTTTTTAAATAAATGATGATTATATTGAAAATTAAATTTGAAATATTTATAAAATATTTTTCATTCTATAGAGTTCATTTTTGAAATATAAGCATTAAAATATGGTTAATTTGTTTTTTTCGAAAATTATTAAATTTTCGGCGAATAGAACCCATACAGATTTGAGTTGTTGGTAATTTTAATGGAATAATAACTATTTCATAATGATGTAATGAGTAATATAAAATGTTTTTATACTGATGTAGATAATAATAATGTAATAGGTCTCCCATGTGGCCAATACCATTGGCCACATACCATTTTCAAGCCCTTTGTTTTTCAAATACCACTACTATGGTGTCCTTAGAAATTAATTAAAAACACCCTCACCTTTGCTATAAATACCCACCTATTCCATCATTTCCATTATATTTTAATGAATCCACAATAAAGTACATATATTTTTACCTCCCATGGTGTCCTTAAACCGCCATGATCTTGATCATCGAGTTTTAGAGTCACTCTTCATGGTAAGTGTAATCTCAACCTCTCTTTTCCTTTCAATTTCTTTTTTTATTTGTTATGTCATACAAATTATTTAAATTTATAATGTGAATACCCAAACCTCTATCTTCTCCATGTGTATTCACATTGATTCCAAAATTATGTATTTTAATTATAGGATTAAAATACCTGGATCCCATATTCTTTTTCCAGGGGTTTAAAATGAAAAAAGGAACTTGTGTTTAAGTACTTTCTAAAACACAATGATTTTGATTTGAATCTCACTTCTTTTATTCTCCACGGGTTAATTATGAAATTTTTAATTAGGATATATGTATCTCACATTAATTCATAAATATAAAGGGTGAACATTGATATAAATCCAATGAATTTGGTAGAGAATTTAATTTCTACAGATGACATGTTCTATGATACCTTGACAATTTTTATAAGCCTCAGGGATAAACCATGGTAATAGTCTTATGAATAACTATACTAAATGTTGTATCCATATTTCCATGTAATTAATAATTTAATTATTATTAAGATATTACTATTTTAGATTGTGGTTTCTTTATATAATTACTCATGTTCTTATTATTCCTTATGATCACAAGTAAACAGTTTCATTTGTTTTCTATTACCGTGCCTTATTCTTACCAATTCCTTTGATTTATTTCCCCTGGTTATGAGATACAATAAATGTACTTAGGAATAACCATGAAGATTCTTTTTAGGTGGAATATAATAATGTTTTATGTTTTCATGTATTATGTACCTTTTTCCCTTGATAATAGTCTTTCAAATATAATCTCTTTGAAAAAAATATCATAATGGTATGTAATAAAAAAGAAAAACTCCATAGTTTTTATTAATGGATAGGTTAGTTATTTTTGGAAATTTGGATTTTATAATTTTAGGAATAACCATAGGGATTGGATTATAAATAGTAAAACTTCAGGTAATTCTGGATAATTATTATATAAGTGGATTTAGAAAAAATACATTCATGTCTTTATAAAAACAAGTGAATGTGGCACTATCATAGATGTATCTAGAGCTAACACCCAGAAACACTGCTTTTAGATATAATAAAATGGGAACTAGTGCATGAACACAGTTCTTTCTTCACAACTACTTTGACACTCCTAAGGCATATCTTTGGTTAATCAAAATCTTTTCATGAAACATTATGAAGGATTTATAGAAAAATTCATTATTTTTAATGAAAATCAAGTTTAATAATGATTTAATGTGACTTAAAATATCCCATCGCAATATTATATTATTAAATTTAGTAAGTTTCTCAAAATGTTTTTTTAGAAAATGGTGGGAAAAACGAGATACCACATTATTTTTTGGTGCAACAGAATTAGAACTGATGGAAATCCAATGAAAGGAGGAATAGTAGACCTTCATGAGAATGATGAATCAAATGAATTGAGTTATAGAAAATAAGTTGAATCATGCTGAGAGAACAGATCCACCATAAAGGTCCCAAATTTTTTTGAGTTCTATATGAGTCAACGAACACAATCTTTACATGGATATACCAACCCATTGATTAGTGAACATTGGATATGCTCTATCGGAAAGATGATTTTTTTAATCAGTTATTCAGAACAAGAGAATGTCACCCTAGCAATTTACTATTTAGAGATAGAAGATGAAAAGTGATGAAAAATGGTTAAAAAAATGATTCCATGAGGGAAAATTGAAGCTACGACATTGTATGACTTTTGGGAAACCTTTTTCAAAAAAATATAACCCCTATTCAATGTGAATAAAAATAGAGAAGGAATTATTTGAGCTAAAATAGAATTAAAAGGAATCTGTTGAATGCTATGATATTAAATTCAAAATACATTTCCATTATAGATATAGAATTTTCATAGTCCAAAATGGGAATTTGGATAGATTCTATGGTGGATTAAGGCCTCATCTATGAAAGTACCTTGTCAATCGAGACTATACCAACTATGAGAAGATCATGAAGTGTGATATGAATGTTAATCATGTGATTGGTGAGACCTAGTGGTCTCTCAAATAGAATGAAAATAAGATATCATGGGTTCCAAACATGGGGAGGATATTTGAACAAGGAAGTGGAGGAACGCAAGTACAACATTCTACATGAATCAAATGATGGAAGAATAATTTGTTAAACTAATTTCATAAGAGAAAGAAGTGTTTTAAGTGTGTATGAGAAGATAATATTTTTCAGAACTATTGTGTTGAGTTTAATTCTCAACATCCCAACATAGATGAAAATGGGAATATGGTGATGGATTTTCCTAGAGTACAATTATACTAGTTTTAATGGCTTCAGATCATTTCCAATCACTGTCCAAATCTGAGGGCAGTAGAGGGGAATAACTATCTTCCTTTAAAAAATCCAATGTAGTAAGGTCCAATTTTTACTATCATGATTGATGTAGTTGAAGTTTCAAATATATTTGTGGTAGGTACTTTATTGTTCTCTCAATGATAGCATGTACATTCATAGATTTTGATTCTACGCATACCATAATTTCCTCTATGTTTTAAAATAATATAGAATCAATCCCTAAACTTATTGATGTATAATTATCAGTCAAGACGCATGGAGAGATTATAAATGCATCAATAGTGTATAAAAACTCCAATATTCACTTTGAAGATCACAATCTCATCACAAATCTAGACGTCATCCCCTCATAGAATTTGACATTATACTAGGGATAGACACACTCTAAAAGTATAATGATAAAATCAACTACAAAATCAAGGAAATATCAGTAGTATTGAATTGAAGACATATATTTATCTTCAATATAGAGATATCTCAACCTGATATTTGTCTCGAAACACCATGCATAGAATATTTTATGGTGATTATAGGGGAAGATGAAAAAGAATGGGAATGTTTAAGAATAGATAATGTCCTCATACTTTATGACTAAATTGATATATTTCATTAAGAGTTACCTGGGCCACCCCCAAAAAGAGTGGTGAAGTTCTGCATTAACGGCATTTCTTCTTTCAAGACGATTTCCAATACCCTATATAGAATAGAAAAAAATGAGTTTGAGGAATTAAAGAGAAACACCAATATCTTTTGGAGAAAATATTTATCTGGCCATGTGCGTCTCCTTAGAGAGAACCTATTATCATTGTGAAAAAGAATGATTTATCAATACCATTATTCATTAATTATATAGAACTTAATGAGATCTCAATGGGGAAAAATTATCTTCTTCTAAGAATGGATGATTTATTTGACCAGCTTCGTGTGTCCCAATTCATCTCCATGATTGATCTTTGATCTTTTCATCATCAATTGAGGATGAAGAAAAAAGATATTCCAAATAATGTCTTCTAATAATAATAAGGGCATTGTGAGTTTCTTGTTATTCCCTTCTACTTGACTGATGCTCCTACCAATTTTATGGATTTGATTAATAGAGTCATCAAAGAATACCTTGATAACATTATGATATTTATTATTGATTATATTCTGATATATTCCAAAAAGTTGTCAGGAATATAAGGATCAAATAATCTTTATATTGAATACTATATGAAAGCAATGTTTATTTAGGAATTCCATCAAATATAAATTTTTGTTACAACAAGATTCTTAGTTGGGGATTGTTTTTACAAATGAAGGAATCGTAGTTTTCCCTACCAAGACAAGGGTTATGGATGAGTTTCCTCAGCCTAAAGAAATAATTGAGAATCAAAGTTTCCATGTTTTAGCAAGATATTTAACGATTTTTTTGAATAAAATACATGGCATTTTAATCCACTAAAATTGTTTACTCGAAAATGGGTCATGGTTATATGGAAAAAGGTGAGTGAAGAATGTTTCCAAGTGATGAAGAAGAGATTGGTTACATCATCCCTATAAACATAAAAATCAATCAGAGAATGATTCGTTAGTTTTAGTGATGCATCTCAAAAATGGATTGGGTGTGTCCACATGATAAATGACAAGGGATATTCTTATGAATCTTGATTGTGGAGGCCATATGAATATAAATATCATACACATTATCTTCTGATGGTTTTGGTAGTTATTTATTTAAATATATAGAGTCACTACCTTTACAGGGGGAATGTGATACACACACAGACCATCAATGTTTGATGTATATTTTCATAAAAATGATCTGAACATGAGAAATATGATTTGGATGGAACATCATAAAAACTATGACTGTTCAATTCATTATCATCCTATAAGATAAAAAAATTCATTTATGAATTATGTAAGAAAGACCATGTTATGATAGAAAGGAAGAGAATTCAAAGAGATAATTTGATTAATGACCTAGTAAAAATGGAAATGGTGATTGTAAGGGAAGGGACATCATGAACCCTATCCCGATTGATTTATCAACTGTGATTACTAGAGAATATTAAGACATCATAAATAGAAGATCCCCTATTATAGAAGAAGTTAGTGGCCGTGAAGAATGGGATACTTTTTGGATTTCAATATTGTTCAAAAAGGTGTACTGAAATGTTAGACAAGGACATGTGTTCCATCTATTTCAGAAATAATAAAGAGATCCTGGATAAATCTCATAGATCTAATTTCTCTATACATCCTGGATGCATGAAAATATATAGGGACATTCGTGATCAGTATTGTTGGGATAACATTAAAAGGGATATTGTTGACTATACTAAAAGGTGTCTGGTGTGTCATAATGTGAATCTAAAGATAGAATGCCTTAAAGGGGTATTACAACAAAATGTCATACGACCACGAAAGTGGGACAAATATCACTATGATCATTTTTGCGACCATAGTATCTCTATTTAGGGTGATTTTTATCTTGACCCACTCACCATGATATATGTGAAAGATGTGGTAAGGTTACATGGAGTTCCATTTTCTGTTGTAGCTGATCATGATCAATGGTTCACATCCAAATTCTGAAGAAGTCATCAACATTCTCTATGTACCAAATTAAATTTTAGTATAGGTTATCATCCCCAAAATAATGGACAATCTGAAAAGACTATTTTGACACTAGAGTACAAGCTAAGAACATACTCAATTAAATTTAATGGTGGATGTGATCATCATCTCCCATTAGTTTTGTTCTCTTACAACATCAGTTTCCATTCAATCTTTCAAATGAACACTATGATGATCTATATGGGATGTGTTGTAGAAATCCTATATGTAAGGATTAATATGTTGAGAGAAAGATTCTTGGGAATGATATTTTGTAAGAGATGATATAAAAGGTTCATTATATACAACAATATATAAGATCTACTAATAGTCGGCAGAAGATTTATGATGGAAACCATCAAAGGGACTTATAGTTTGATGTTGGTGACAAATTATTCCTTTCAATTTCATATTGAAAGAGATTCTTGAGGGTTGGGAAGAATGGGAAACTCATACCTAGGAAAATTTTCCTCTATGAAATCCTTGATTGCATCGGAGAAATGGAATGTTGGGTTTGAATTCTTCTAAATCTAGTACAAATCTATGATGTTTTCCATTTGTATCTCTTGAGGAAGTACATACATAACCCTTCACTTGTATAAAATATTGAGGTGGTTCAATAGGAACATGACCTCTCTTATGATGAGCAGTCAATGGATATCTTTGACCATAGAGAAATGGTTTTATACTACCAGACTACACACATTGTTAAATTATTGCTAATGAAATACAAATATGAAGATGTTACATGGTAACTGGAGGAAACAATGAGGTACAAGTACCCTAACTTTTTCTCTACTGAGATAATAAGATGAAATTTCAGGGAAAAATTTTATTAAGTGGTGAATAATGTACTAACCTTAACATTTTGAATGGTAATTTCTTCTTTAAAATGTGTGTTATATTATTTTGTAGTCAACCAAACAATATACCTTTATAAATGTGGTATGTATATTATAATTAGACCATCAGGTTTCAATGGTTATATAACTATTGGTCAATATGAACATTTGAAACTATACTCTTAACATTATGGTTAGTTTTTATTAATAGAAATGATAATGAATAATTAATACTAAAAGAATAATCAACGGCCTTATCCAGCAGAATTGGGTCTTATGATGCCCATTTTTCGATTCTTGGGAAGGATGTATCGTCCTTGGGCTTCGCTTTGGACCAATCCCACATTGAGCTTCAACATGTTATTCTTGAATAAAATTACCTATAAGAGAAGTTCACGTTAGTGTAGATTAGCACTCGAGCGATGTTATTCGAGCTACCCCAAGAGTCTATCACCATTACACACCTTACCCTTAATTTTTATAAAGGTTTTATAAGGGATTATGTGTCAAGGACTTGGTCACTTAAATTATAATCACCTTTTTTTAATAAAATGTTGATTTCAAAAATTCTATTTTATTAGTAGTTTTGGATAATAGAATATATGGTCAATTGAGACCAATTTTATAAATTAATTTTATAGGTAAAAATTTTACTTTTTAGAGATTCCTCATACTTATAGAATTATTTGGGTAATATAAACATCATTTTATTAATTTCAATTGTCCAAATTAATTTAGGGCGATTTTTTATTTTTCAAAGATGTTTCATTTTTTATGAATATTGAAATTAATTCATGTTTCATTTAAATAATGATTTTAATTTATTTGATTCTATGAAATGATTTTCAACAAATAGACATTTTTTTTTTGACCAGTAGGATATTTAGAGTTGGATAGGATCAACATAATTTATTTCTATGAATAGAAAGTTGACCCTTTGGAAAAGTAATATTTGCCTTATGAATAATAAAATGACCAATGGAATAGTTTTCTCACCTAAGTTAGTAAATATATAACTTAGGAATATTAAATGGTAATGTGATATAATTATATCATAGTTTAAGAAATTAAATGTTTTAGAAATTATTAGTTATGTGTTATAATTTTTGGGTTAATTATTATATTATGGAAAAATTAAATTTCACGTATTTAATTTTTTTTCAAAATTCATTTAATTTTTGAATTCTAGAAATCAGTAAATCATTATGGTAAATGTACAGGATTTTTCGTAAAACTTGTGTTTCCGGTGTATCGTAAACATATTGTTTTTAGTTTTTGGCATGTTTAATGACTTCATAACTATGTCATAATGATATAATGAGTAATATATAATTCTGGTAGACTCATTTGGATTATAATAATGTAATATATGTCCCAAGTTGAAAATAACATGGGAAAAACTAGGGGAAATCTAATGGTTTTTCAAATACCACTACGGAGGTTTCCTCAGAAATTAATTAAAAACTCCTTCAATTTTTCTCTAATTACCAACCCATTCCATAATTTCTAGTCATTAAAAATTCACCCAAAATAAATTTATGTTAGGTTTACCCTCCATGGAGTCCTCAAAATGTGTCCTCAATCCCTTAAGGTCCCAATCATCATGTTTTAAGTGTCATTATTCAAGGTAAGGGAAATATCAATCTCACTTTTCCTTTCAATTTCCTTTTTATGTTAGATGTATTTAAAATTTCCATACTATGTTCATATGTACATTTTTTTTCTATAGATTTTTTTTTTTTATTCTTTTATTAATGGGATACCCATGTCCCCTGTCTTTTTAATTTTTCTAAAACAATGTTTCATACCTGTTATGCTGCTGGATTTTCATCTCAAATTATCTCTCTATTTATCAATAAATTCATTTTTTGAATAAAAAAACCTCTTTATTATCAAAGTTAATTAACATGGATTTAAAAATAAACAATTTTAATTCTAGGATTATCATTCATGAAACCTACATTCCTTTTCCATAGGCTTAAAACAAAAAAAGGATCATTATTTTATGGTCATTCTAAAACACCATGATTTTTATATAAATCCTGCTTCTTTTATTCCCCATAGGTTATTTATGAAATATTTTTTTATGATATATGTGGGTAAAATTAATTAATACATATGAAGGGTACACACTAATATCACTTCATTACATTGTGTAATGAATTTAATCTCTCGAGATGACATATTTTATGATATCTTCACGAATAAATTTGGAAAATTTTATGACACCTCAGGGATAAACCTTAGTGATATGTTCATTAATTGTTAAATAAAATATTATAGATTCATTTACATGTCATAAATCAAGTTATTTTTGTTATTATTTGACTCTTATCCATTACTTATACATTTATATAATTCCTAATGTTTTAATTGATATTCCTCGAGATCACAAGTAAACCATTTCAGTTGTTTCCCTTACTGGGCATTCTAATCACCCTTTCCATTAATTTATGTCGATAGTTTATGAGATACAAAAAATGTTACTCAGGATGAACCATGAATAATAAATTCATCAAAAATAGAATAATTTGTTACATTTACATGTATTGTATAACTGTTTTCCAATACACTAATCATTAAAATATCCTCATTTTTTAAAATGATTTGTAATGTTACGTAATAAAAATGTTGGATTCAATACCTAATAAGGAAGTACAACAAAGATAAACCATGAAATCAACAGAAAAAGGAGAGGAGAAGAGGAAATCAACAAAAAATAAAATATTCTTTACTAGAAACCTTCATGGGGATTTAGAAATAGATGTTGGGAAATATAGGGGAGCTTGGAGGATCCCATGGTGTGCCTAGGTTGAGAAATGGAGGAATATATCAAATTAGGGTTAATAAACTATAGGGGAAATGGGGTAGTTTGGAACTTTTAATGATCTAGGAAAGTCACATGATTTGGACACATGGTTTTCAAATATGTACACCAACTGTCATCCCCTCACTGTCTAAGAGGAAATTTTACACAATAATCAACAAAGATTTTACAAATTGTGCACTAACTATGATGTCATCACATTCAAAATAATAGATTTTCCAAATTGTTTCATGGGATAGGGTATATGTTATCTGCTTTTTATTCATCCAATGTGCACCACCTTCTCTCAATCCCAAAATAACTATTTTTCAAAAAAAAACTAAACGAAAGTATTACAAAACTCAAAAATTCAATACATTGTTCAACTCGAACATAAAAAAGGATTTATAGCGAATAAAATAATAAAAGTTGAGAATTACCATGTTTAGTGTGTGATGATTATCCTAAAAAAACATTTTATACCCATAGAATGTCACCCGGTTGAAAGGTAAACAAAACTCAATCACAAAAATGAAAAAGCTGAAAAGAAATACAAACATCAACAAGAATATTATCTTCACAAGTTATATGCGACCATTTCTTGTTTAAACTGTATCATGGAGAACAATTTGAGAACATGAGAGAGTTCTACCCACCAAAATAACCATCCAAACATGAACATCATTTTAAACTCCCGAAAACACCACCTTGAGGATTCCAGTGTGGATACTCCAAAACAAAAACCAAAATCCGCATTATAATTGAAAACCCCATGTAAAGAACTCAAACCAAAAAAAAATCTGAACACAATTTATAATAATCGATTTTCACAAGTAAGGATATCTTCAAGGAAAATGTAGTAGAAAACTAAAACTGATTCCTGAAAGGGTGTCCAATTAATGATCAATATTTAAGGAACAAAAATATTATTACAACATACAAAACCAGTGAGTCTTTTATGACTGGATCCCTATAAGAAAGAAGCTACAATAGGAAACAGAAATTGTCTCTACCCCAACAATAGAGACAAATACTCGGCCAAGGTTTCCCACACCCCTAGTAATTTGTGACTATGTGAAAATGTTCTTATAAGAAGTTTTAGAGCCCTGATTTTTAAAGCATATGTTTTCCCATTGTTCGGAGCTAATATCCTCTATAAAAGACTAATTTTTCAAAAAAAAATCTTATCAAACTTCTTATAGTTATCCAAGAAACCACAATTGGGACATGTATTTGGAGGATTGTGACAAGACATGTTTGAATTCCAAAACTGATCTCACTAGAAATAAACATAATAATGGTCCAATTAACGAGAATGTGAACAAAATGAATGATGCTTTTCAAAAATAGGTTCCTCAAACATACACCGCCTAGATGGGGATACTTCATGAGCAGCAAAAGACACCATATTTTCAACTGCTTGTGCTAGAGAAACCAACTCCACTATGAACGCTTCATCCACTAATATTGTGAAATGATGATTGTTATAGGATATGGATCGATCCTTGATCATTGGATTAAGACCAAAAATAAAAAGAGGATACTTCAATATATCCTACAATGCTACCTACGGAGAGAATGAAACCAACTACTAGAACTAGTCAACATAGGCCATTATTGTCTGACATTCTTGTCGAATACTAATGATATTTTCCACATTGTTCATCTTCATCTCCTCATGTATGAACCATCAAATGAAGGTGAAATTAAAAACATACCATGTCATCCCAAATTGCATTGATGATGGAGAAATCACCTTCCAGAGATCCATATATAGACTATCAAACGAACACAGATGTGCACGAAATCTCATTGATGTGAGATTTTTTAATGATCTAAAAACACACTCAATTTCTTCATGTTATTACAAAACCCTTAATGGAACTCACTAACCATAATAGAGGAGAAAAAATAGATAAGTAACAGATATAAGACATGTCCTAATTGAAATTTTAGGGAAATTTATGGGTGGAAAATTATGAACAGCATAAGGGATAAAAACCGACAACGAACATAATCCCAAAACACAATAGTAGAGAAAATTTTATGTCAAATCAATAGGCTCCCAAGAAAAACACTACTAGCACAAATAAATCCACTATTCTAAACCACCATTTCATTTCAATTTAAAAACTGCTTTCTTCCAAGTCCACTCTTCAATGCCAAAATCGCAAATTCACAATCAAACCCCACATTTTAATGAAATATCATTTTACAGAAGAAATTATCATTCAAATTTATTTTTTAAAACCAAAACGTGACATTTAATTCAAATATTCACTCATGGAATCCTATAAACTATTACATATATGTTCATTACATTTCCTCTTATATCATCCATGTACACAATCCAACATGAACATTCTATACATACTCACACATATAAGAATGTCCCCATTGAATACCAAGTCCACACATACCATTTTATTATCAATTTAAAAAATATTATAAATTATCCATTCACTTTCTCTCCAAATACTAACAAAACTTTTTCAAAATTCCAATCCATCTCTAATATCAAATTTCACCTTCACAAAAAAACCATTCCAAAAATCAATTTACCTTTTGAAAAATTATTTTTCCAAATTATTTACCTCTTGAAACACCTTTTTTTAAAATATTTATTCTTTTTGAGAATCCACTCACACCCAAAAATACCATTCCAATCGAACAACAGACACAAAAAATGAGGAATGTGGAACTAGTGGGCATGTATAACCGAGTGAAATGGTTAGTGGGTAATTACCTAAGCATGAATTAAAAAATAAGATGACCTTGAATCATGTACTAAAACTACACAAGGGTCACTACTCCATGTGAGATATCAACATAAAACCTACTCACTGCCATTGTCATTAATCATCAATACAAATAATCAAAACTTAAACCTCAGACTTTCTCTAGCAACTTGAGGATCAGAACGAGAAGGGGTTCATGGAATCATGCTCGTACCTACATCATTAGCCCTAAGAGTCCTAATATCTGATCTAACATACATCACAAATAATAAGATACTTCTCTGATTCCATTTTTCAGGATCCAAGTTATGATTTCATCCTACCCAGCACCCAACCCGGTTTGAGACATGGACTGGAAGGCATTCTGAATACCCACATGATGGAAACGAGTGACATACATCAATGTAATCATGATGGGAAATATTTTTCCTGAATACACAATGATCAAAATAAACAAATTAAAGAAAAAACATAGGAAAAAATTGACTATCAATAAATATAAAAATAATCCAAATACAACAAAAAACATAATAGAAACTGAATATAAAACTGAGACCAAACCGAGAATACATAATCTCTATATGACTTCTTGGTTACCACCAACCATAGGACCAAACTGAGAAAACATGATCTCTACATGAGCTCTTGGTCACCACCAACCATATGACCAAAATGTTCCAAGGAAAACCAAACCAGAAACCTACACCTATAAAACAAATTGGGTTTACCAATGCTATGTGTCAAAAATAGGGTGTGATATTAAACAGATCAACAGGTAATCATCATAGTGTCTATGGATTTATTTTTTGAGTTAATTCACAAATTTTAGTTTGTAATACATTAAAAAAATAGGCTTTTATAAATTTAAATTAACAAACATTTCTTTCCCAGAAATATCCATTTTAAATAAAAAAATATATACAAAAACATTTCATTCATCAAAACATAATTCCACCTTTAAAACATGTCACTTTCAAGAACAAAATCCCAATTACCAATCCAAACATGAAAAATCAATTGGCATTTCTAAGAACTGAAAACCTAAATAATCAATCAAATCATGAAAATCCTAATATTCCACAAGTTCTCTTTTCTAAAAAAGGACTCACATAATTTCTTTCAAAAGGTATTATGTTTCTAAATTCTATATAAAATCTAAAAATCCAAATCACAACAACATACCATAGGGTAAAATGAACCATAGTGAAAGTCAAAAAAAGAAACAAAACAGAAAGTATAAACAAGTAAATATTATAATTAAGATGCATCAAAAGTAAACAGAATATAAAGGTAGTAAATCAAGGGAATTTCTTATATATCTCTAGAAGTAATCCTTCGTCGTACTTTGTTTAAAATCACATGTTAGTATACAGTGAAACTTATTATCTAAAAAAACCATTGGAGACTCTAAAATAGCCATACTAGTAGACTATCACGCAAGGCTCCATTAAGTATTGGGGTTACCAAACCATCTAATCAGGGTCAAAAAGAAACTTTCACTCGACCCTCCAGACAACACCTACGAATCCTATGGTAATAGAAATAACATAACTCAACATGAAAAGGTATAAAACCATAACCTACATCGTTCTCATGCATGTTCCACTAGGGGGAACATGTCCTTTGGTCTAGTGGTCTCAATACTAACAACATCTTCGTGCACAAACCCCTAGAGGGGATCTTATACCAAAGTCTAGTGATCTCTAAAATATGTAAATTCATCCTTCAAATACATGAAGACCCATTTTATAATAGGCACACTCATCTAATAATTTAAATCATGTATAAAAACAAATATTTTCCATAATCAATACCTCTTTATAACTTATTTTAAAATATCAATTTGGCCTTCACACTAGGAATGTTTTCAATCCATTTTTATTAACATTTCACAATTCCCACTAGGACATACATCACATGAGCTCCAGAATTTTTTTCCAAATACAACATAAGGTGCCAAATTGGGGTTTATCATTTACAATCCAAAATAATTTTCAATCCCATTTCCAAATTGAATATAAATCACCAATATCACATGAAAAATTCCAAACATGGATTTACATTTCAAAATAATTATTCCCATGATAAAGGGAAACCGTATGATAATATAAACATTTCCAAACGGGACATCACACCACTTAAACAATTCATTATTCCCATTTTTAAAAAACAAAAATAAGATCACATAATATATCCAACCATATCAATGGGGAAATCTATTTTCAAGCCTATATAAACTAAAAATCTTTTTTTGGAACAAATTTCACATCACTTGTAAAAAAACCAATTAAATATTCACTATAATGAATTCCACTTTAGAAATGGTCCAATTATTTTAGAAACCCTACATTAAAGACATTGTCGCATTAGATTCCTTAAAAAAACTTTTCCCACCATTCATATAATCCATTGATCACATTTCCAGCACATAAAAGAGGTACAATAGAAAAAAAAATCACATTCTTTTAGAGAACTACATTCCAAAACATGTGTACTTCCAAATTTTTTGAAAAACCCATTAAAAATGGGACGTCACTTTATTTAGACAAACACAACAAACCAAACATAATTTTCATAACATAGAAGTTTCCAAATTTCCACATACAATACCCAATCCCCAAACTAACCATATTAGAAAAAATTAATCAAAGGAAAACACAACCCAATACACTCAATTTCAGTTTAAAAGAACAATTATATTTTTATCAAACACTCTATGTGTATATAAATATAATAATAATGAAAAAAAGCTCAATTAAAACCATTTTGAACCCATTTTCCATCATAAAATCTACAAATAAAATCATAATAGCACATCACATGAATTATTATAATATTTTCATAGCATTAAAGGAAAGATCAAACATAAATAAAATATGTTAGAATGGAAATAGATGGAACCACTGACCATAATGATGTGAGAATGAAACAAAGCATTGTGAGGATGAAGAAAAAATCCTGATAGAAAATATAAACTCCCAAAAATGAATGAAAAAACCACATATCAACCGTAACTCTTACTGTTTTTCCAACATAGAAGCTCCTCCAAGAGAAACCAAGAAATGAAGAGGGAAGGGAGTGGAGAAGAGAATATAAACAAAAAACTCAATGAATATTACCTAAGACATTAATGGGGATTCCAAAATAGTAGTATGGCTTGGGTAAAGAAGATTGGAGGCTCCTATGGTACACCTAGGTCAAGAAAGGGAGGAAGATCTTGAATTGGGGTTAAAACACAAGAGGGGTAAGGATGTAACTTCAAAAATTTAATGATATGGGAAAGATAAATGGTTTTTTCACATGGTTTTCCAAATAATGAATTAACCTTTCACCCCTCACCATACAAGATGACATTTATCAGGTTTATCCATTAATATTTTCTAAACTATGTACTAACCTTGTGGTCTCCATTATCCCAACTATACATTTTCCAACCCTTTTCCTAGGATATGGCACATGGTTTCCCCTAACCATACATCAAATTTTCGCATCTTGATGTTAAAACCAACATTTCCAATTTAAAGAAAACACCCAAAAGATTCCAAAACACAGAAATTTAAATTATTTCTTAACCCAAACCTCAACAAAAGTATCCAGAAAAATTAATAGAATGAAATAAAGGAAATCCCAAGGTTGGGGTATGACATCTTGTCTCCAAAGTCATTAAAATTTTATTTTTCTCATGTGTTAGTTTTTGAAATGTATTGAATATTAATATATAAAGTTGTAATATTTATATATGAAAATCCTTGTTCACTATATTATGAGTGAACAAACATATTATCTTTCATAATCTTAAAATTTTATTCATGAGTAGTTAAACTAGAAGATATGGTTTAGAACCCCACATAAACCAAAAAAATTTAATTTTTTATGGTATTTCAACCCCAAACTATATTACCTTCGAGTATTATGTCATTTAAAAGAGTTTGAGAGAGATAATTACATTTTTATGATTCAATATATTGTTAAATTTTAAAAGTGTTCCTTATATCAATTATAAATGGAAACCTTCTCTAGTCACTAATTTAAAATATTTGATACAAATATATAAGACATACAAGACAAAAATAACATCTAGACATCTGTATCCATATTATAGATCTGTTTATATTCCAAAATACCATCCTTTGGATTCTGAGGTGGAGATATAAATGTGTTCTATCATATAAGGGGATATCTCCTTAACAGATAAATTTCAATTTTTATTATTATTTTAGCTCCTTTAAATCTATGGCCTTTATCATAATGTAATAAAATCTGAATCCTAAATATAATGGAATGTTATTATGATTATGCGATAGAAACTATCCATCCATTTTCTCTATAAATAGACAAATCATGTATCGCTCATGCGAACATATGACTTTTTTTCTCCACAATGTGATACAATTCATTTTTCATCACCACATTCTATAGATGTGTTATATGATGGATAATTATATATTATTTTAGTTTCATAGATTTTCATATATAATTATAACATTATATCAATCTTTTAACCATCCAATCCATTAGTAATCGATATTGTCATTCATGTGTACTTGTGTACTACCACCTCTACAAAGAAATGTAATTTATTTTTCATTTACATTATACTTGGGAGGTAATAAATATATATTTAATCAATATATATTGATATTTATTATTTAATAAATATTCTATAAATTTTAATTATTATTTAAATTAATTTTTTTCATCCGTTGAATAAATGAAAATAGTGTCTATGAATAGGAGCAGCCCACCATCTCCATAAATGTTGTAATATGTTTTTTTCACGTTATAATTTATAGATTATAATAATTACATGTATTGTAAATATATATTATATTTATATCTTTATTAAAATTATAGATATTTAAAACACATAATCAATTTACATGGGTAGAAACTACCAAACTAACAGATACATGAAAAACGAAGTAGCGATCACCAAAAATAGTGGTTCAACAATAAATTTTTAATAAATGTGTGATAAATAGTTAATGATTACTCATATATGGTATGATATATATTATTATGGTTTTTTAATATATGTATAATATATTAATAATTATTATATGTGGGGTTTTACATCTACGAATTGATTTTGAACTGAGGTAATGGTTTATTTCAAAATCTCATCATTATTCAATATTGTTTATGTTCATGTCTTCCATAGGGATTGTTTTGAATATTTATATCCTAAACATAATAAATTTCATTATCCATTTACTGTCCATCAACATTTTAAGTAATAATACCATTTTCCTCTCTTTGGATTTTAGAATAACTAAAATTTTTTTTGATGGAAATGCTGATATTATTTATTTTGTTGGTCGAAAATCCATTTTCCAATGTCCATGTTTTTTAGAAAAAAGTTATAATGGTCATAAAAATTATCCAAATGAATTAATAAGGAATATTTTTAAAAAATTATACATTTTATGAAATTTAATGAAATGGATTTTCTTCTTATTTAGCAATAATTTTCTTTTTGACCATTTTACCTAAATTTGAAAGAAATGTTCTTTAAATGTATATAGAATGTACCATATTACCAACTTTCATGAACGCAGATTTCATTAAATCATATTCTATAATTTTATATGATTTTTTTCAATGATTTTTTAATTAATTTCTAGAAATCATTAATTTAAAATAAAATTTCAATTGTAAAAGGTTATTTTCTTCAACAATGTTTTGAATAACAATATTTATAGTGTTATTACATCAATAAAAATTTTAATTTTTCATTTTTTTCTACAAAATGATTTTTTTCAGAATACCATCATATTATTTCACAAAATGGATTATGATCATATTTCATGGGATGTACTACTTTAATACCATTATCCAAATCACTTTATATTCTTTATAAGTGTATTAAATTGTTTGGGAAAGAATTAAAATTTCATTTTCTTGTTTTTTTAATCTGTATGGTTACATTGATTATGTTTCAATCCTTTCATATAATAAATACATTATACTTAGTCTATGAATGGTTGGGCTAGTTATATCCCCCTGATGCATTGGTAGATTTCAATAGACAAACTTATTTAGGTGTTGGGATGAGGTCATTTCCAATTATGTAATACATATTGGTATGAGGCTATTATGGTATGATAATGATTTATAACATTACCAATTTCTCTAATTATTGGATTAGTTATTAGTTTCCATTTGATTATATTATTAGTTATTATATTAATGTATATGTTGTATGGTCTATTGAGTATTTATAAAAATTTATTTTATCATCATTTAACCCTCCCATATTATTATTCCTGTTATAGTTATTTATTAAATGGAATGTGTTTTAAAATATTGAACTTTCAAAATAGATTTTTCCATATTTATTAATGATTTTAGATTCATTAAGTATATCCTTTCTACGAAACTCAGCCCACTCCTTTATAATGATTCATTTCCCTAGTATGGTGTGATGTGAAGTATGATTTATATTAATGTATATTTAGAAAAGACTAATGGTGTTGTCAAATAATTTAAAATGGTGTATTTTATTTTTTAAAATGTAATGTTAAATTAAAATATGTATCCATTTTTTTAAAACTAATAATTTTTTTGGTCATTTGGGATTATATTCCTTTTATTTAGTAATAATTTAATATTGTACCCACTAACTCCAGGATAATGTAGTTGGGGTCTTTATTAGTGGGAATATAGAAATGTTTACTCACTGTTAGAGTTAATGGTAACAATTTATTTTAATATTTTTCTCACACAGATTTATGTTATTAATTTTTATAAACTATTCAACTATTTATATAAAATGATATCAATTATTATTTTTATTATAGTGTGTAGTGTTTGGTCATTATATTTTTTTCAATTGATATTATAATCACCACCTTCCTAGAAACCATGATGTGTTTGTTAATGTTATACACAAGGACACATGAATTAAAAAGGTATATTATTTTTCTAGCATTGCATCATGATACTGTGGTAATGGAAGGTGGTGTTAGATATTTTTAATAGTTTGGGAGGTTCTTGGGATGATTTGATAGTGTTGATTTCGGTTCTTGTTTTATTTTGGGGTTTTTAGTTTATGTCCCTAAATTTTTTGTCTCTTAAGTATTGTTATCCTATGTGTTTTACCATTGATTTTTATTTCCTTAACTAATTTATCATATATATGGATTGGATTTTAATATTTTAGTTTTTATGGTTTTTTTGTTTATAAGTAGAAAATAAACCCCAAATTCTATCCATTTTTATTAAAATATATTTGATTCCTTGTGAATGTTATCAAAAATTATTTGAACTTCTACTCATCATCCGAAAATGAGTATGGGATGGGATTTATTGTTCCCATTTTCCCATGAATGGATTGAATGATTGTGAATAAATAATTTTTATTTAATAATTTTTTTCTATAATAAGACAACATATTTATCCATCAAACCATTATATAAAACCATTTATGAGAGGAAATTAGGTTAAATGAATTGCATCACTTTGTGGTGGGAGTATTCATCACATACACATGATTATAGTTATTTTTGTTCATGGGGGAGGGAATGGAATGAATAAATATTTTTATAATTAATAATAATATTATTTAATATAATAATTATATTTGTATAATATTATTTATAATGGTATTGACAGTGAGTATAGTAAAAATTATGAAGGAACAAATTAGAATAAGAGGATACTCGCATTGGGGAAGAATATTAGAATATCTTCAATAATGCATTATGGGGGAGTTAAGCCTTAATATGGTGGAAGGGTTACCATTTTATAATCAAAGGGAATGGATGTTATCTAAGAAACAATTAAAATATCAATATTGTATTGTGAATATTAAATGATTAATAGATAAATATTTAAAAAATATATAATGTAATTATGTTTGGTTCGTGATACTTCTCATTCACTCATTATGAAGGCAATGTAGAATTTTTAGGGCTTTTCAATTTACTTTTTATGTTTAAACCTATTATACCTTTATAATTGTAATTAATTTTTTCCCTTATAAATTTATATTAATCGAAAATTTAATACTAGAACATCTAAAAAATTTGATCCTTATAGTTTGAAATTATTAAATAATCTCATAATTTTTTTTGTGGATTTGAAATGAAAATATTAATATATTTTCACATAACTTATAAAAACATTTACAAGAAGAAATTGTTATTATGTTTAAAAATTAATGTAAAAGATATGACTATCATATATGTAAATTTCAATGAATTAAATGAGTTTACTCTAGAAAAATAATATTTATGAGTATTTGAAATCATAAAAAAAACAAATTTCACCATACAGACATATAATAGAAATAAAATAGTGAACATTATTTCTATTCATGTGAAAATTTTATTTTTTACCATTTTTTTAGTAAAATGTGTTTTTGAGAAAACATATTACGATAAAATAAATTATGCTCTCCCAAAAATATAAAAAGTTTATTATTCCAAATTTTTTTAATATTATAGGATAATCATACATAATGAGAAAATCATATAAATAATAATTAAAAAACATATTTTTTATTGATAAATTAACCTTTTTAGGAAAAGAACAGTAATTATTTCTAATAATATTTTAGGTATGGAATTAAAATATAAATTTTATTTTAAAAATATAAATTATTATATTTTAAAAAATATTATGAAAATATATATAATGTATAAAGAAATTAAAAAAATATTTTTTATGATAGATAATATTAATTATTTATCTTCCATAACAAAAAATATATACTAATTTTATATCATACTGTTTTATTAGCACTAATAATAAATTCATTTCTAATATTTTTTGGTTTGTTTAAATTAAAAATTTACGATTATTATCATAATATATTTATAATCAATTGTTATTTATTCCATTATAACATATAACATTCCTTTCTTCCCAAAATTATTAATTAACTACTTGAGAGGAGATGGGTTTGATGAATATTTTAATAATAAAAAATCATATAGAATTTATAGAAAGAATATGGATGGTATAAATAGATCATATATCTTGTGATGAATAAACTTTTTTATATGAAATCGATATATATTATAACAATTTTACAAATTAATCAATAATTATCATTAAAATAACAAGAAAAATATTCATTTATTATTAACATGTTTCTAATCAAAAAACATACATAAAAATTATGATATTTATTTTATTTTAAAAAATATGAAACTTCTAACAGAATATTGATAATTAATATTCAACACATTTGTAGGAAATTAATTTAAAAAAAATTGTTTTAATAACATTGCAATGTAATTCAAAACCAACCCATATAGAGAATATGAAAATGATTCATTTGAAACCATTAAAAAGAAGAGAAATATAGTTTATAGTATCCATAAATATTCATTATAATACGAATGAAATTTAAATAAAAAAGGAATATGGATATTTAAGGGAAATTGTGGGTTAAAGAATACAAAAATTCTAAATAAATGATTAAAAATAAAACTACATTGGGATTTTAAAAACACAAACCTTTTGAAAGAATGTACTTGATAAAGAACAAGTAATAACATGACTGAAAATAATTTCATTATATAAACTTTAAAAGTTTAATTATAAACCCCATTTAAATGAATTTAGGTGGATTATTCAGGACATGGCTTAACGAAAGAAATTCGTCACAATAAACTCTTACAACATTAGTATCATTTGAAAAAAATACACACATTTTAAATAGTGAATCAACTAGACTTTATATACCCTGATATATTTTAGAAATAAATTTACTATATTTCAACTGTTATTAAATGCCTCATATAAAATAAAAAATGTGGTGCAATATGATAAATATATCAACAAATCACAATTGAGAAAAATATCTCTTTCAATGTTCCTAACATTTGAGGTAAGAATAAATCAACTATGTGACAATGTGAAGTAATTTATGTCCACATTAATCAATTAGAATATATATATAAAATAATCATAGGTAATAATAAAAATAATCCTGGGATAACATAATCAATGAAGATTGGATATAACCTAGTTAATTAAATCTGAGATAAGAATCCCAATTAATTGGATGTTTGTTTAGTCTCACTTAAACTAACATGCTATATAATAAAGTTGAAGTTATTATAAAACAATATCAAAATAGTAATCATATTTATCTTACTAGATATAAATTGATTTTATTCCCAATTATATGTTTATTAATATTTTTTTTTTAAAAAATAATGATTTATATGTTTACTCTAATGTATTCCATGCATATTTGGTTTCAGTGATTTCAACATTTGATCCTTATTAATTATATAACAACCAAATAAATATTCATGATAATTGTAAATATTAATTATATATAAATATTTGGTTTCATAAATTTTCATCAAACTTATTATAACCATTAACATGGATATCATAAAAATTACAAGTGTTGGATATTTTTATTTTATTTGAGGAATTTATTATTTTTTCAATTCTAAATTTATATTAAATTTATAGATTTTTAAAAAAATAATAAATTGATCTTTATAAAATAATATTACATGTACATAACCTTATGTAATAATTCATAGCATAAACATTATAACATTGTTCACATTGGTGGTAAAACCAACCAAAAAGAGAACACATTATAATCATTGAATGGGTTGAAACAACTAATGGTATGATGGAAAAATAACTTAAACATGTGAATAATCATTTTATAAATAACTTTCTATTCATTAAATACATTATATTTATAATTTTATGAAAATAATTAATGAAAAATGATTTATGATAATCATAGATGTAATTATCGACATAAAACGTGAGCAATGTTTTCATATTTTTTAATGAACTAAAGGTGGGAAGATATCGATTATTACCTCAAAATAATGAATGTTACGTATAAATATAATTTTATATACACTATTTTATTTTGGATATAATATATTATTTGGTTGTGGATGAAGAAACATTTAGGATCTCATTGGGAATAATTACAACTTCTATTGATATCTTCCTTACAAGTGAAGTTATGGCCTTTGGATGAAGTATTTATATCAACTATTATAGAATGCTAACATGGATATGTATTTTAAGTGATATATTTAAAATATAAATTTTCATAAAAAACACCTCGGTGTCAATTTGGTGTATAGGTTGAGTAACTTTTAGGAAAAATAAAATAGTGTTTTAATAAATATTTAATATTTAAGGGTCATCATTTCTTTTAAAAAAATTGAACCTAATTAGATATGTGGATTTATGACTATATATCATACACCCATATGTTTATATATACTATTTTATTATTTTTAATTGATTAATAACTAATTTGTTACATTTAAAAATCATTAACATTAATGACCACGTAATTTTTACATTTTTACATTAAATATATATAATTATATGTTGATTTATAATTTAAGTACTTATATAAAATATAAGAATAATGATAACCCATATTAGTGATTCAAGGATCATGTTCAGACATATAATTTACCAAATAGTTTTGTACAATTTACATTGAATTTTCTAAAGCATTTCTCAAGATGGTGTATGAATTTTAGTGGATTATAATAATGTATAAAATAAAAACTGATATAAATAAAAATGATATACTTAAAATAATGATTTTAATATCGATTCAAATATATATTTCTTTAATCCTTATCTATATAATGAGAACATATTTATGACAACCTCATTCACTCATTCAAATAATTTTTTGGACATATTATATTTCTACCCCCACTTAACACTTACCTATTTTTACTCTTTATCATGATATCTAAATTTTATCATGGTAAATTAATCATAGAATGTCAAACTAAATGAATATTATTACTTAATTTTAATTTTTTTATTCTAATTATCAACAAAATTTTACAATGTCACATTTCTAGTGGAGTTAATTAATATTTCTAATATAAATATCAAAAAAATAATGGGAATAGTATTTTGAAAAATACTTTTTATTCATAAGTATTAATGTTCCTTGAAATCAGGCATATAATTGTTTATCATGACATTTATTACATTAAAATAATGATATGATAGGGTTTTTACTTTAAAAATAATTTATAGCCAAATATAACCTGGAAATATACTAATCAATGGAATTGATAAAAAGTTCATTTTTTCAAAATTAAAAATAAATTATTTTTTTATATGCCGCATATTGGTTAATAAATTAAACATAGTAAAATTAAATGAATTATTTTTCTATATTAATATATATCCCTTTTATTAAAAAAATATCAAAAAAAAATTATGTAATTATTTATGTTCTGATGATTCCATAAATGTAAAAGTATTTCCTAAAAATATATTATACATTATTCACCCAAAATAAAGCTTTTCAATAAAATATAAATAATCATCCAATTATAATATTAACATTATTAATCAAAAATTATTTTAATATAATAAAATAAAAATTATGCAAACTATAAATTTATCTTTTGAATATGAAAATAACATATCACAAAATAATACATTTATAGAATGATTCATTTGAGAAATTTTGTGTTTTTTATATTATTTCTAATAAATTAATGAAAATTGATAAAAAAAATTAGCAAAATTAAAACATTATAGTAGAATAATCATTAATAAATTTTCAATTTTTTTATTTTAAATTTATAAAACACATTAATATTCATTCCTTGAAAAATATCTCTTTCCAATATTAAATGACATCAATCACCGACCACTTTTTCATTGACTTTTAACCATTAAATATTAATATAATCATTTTAATCACAATACATAAAATAATAACTATTTTATATATAGAATTAGAGTACATGTTTTTATAAAAAATAAATTCCTTATCTTATTAGTTAGAATATTCTTTTTTCTAATTTTAATTTTTAAAATGACATTTCTATGTGTATTCTACTAAAGAATTAATGTTTACCTTATACTAAAATAACTTCCACATCGATTCATTTTTTTCTCAATGCATGATATACAATATACTAAAACAAATTATTCCAGGGAATATATATTATAAAATATTCATATATTATACATTTTACATATAGTATGTTGTTCAGATAAAATGAGAGTTTGTTGTGGTTATTGGATGGAAAATCATTCACTCATTTTGTGAGGTTTCTTAATTTGAAGATAAATCTAGTGGAAGGATTTAGTGAATATGTTTTTCATGTTGTATTAGGTTTATAATAAATTTATCATGATTAAATACACATTAAATTTATTTTCATTTGAGGAAAATACTGTTCAACTATCTTTATAAAGATAGAAGTTGTTTGGATTTGAGAGACTGAAATATTAGAGATGTTTTAGATAATTAAACTAAATCACATAGTAACTCATGTAATATTGGGATAGATAAGCCTATGATTTAATTAATATTGGTATGAAATATATATTTTAATTATTAACCTTGGTAATATATAATTAAAAATATATTCGTATTTTGGGAGGATGAGTCTTATCTCACCACATCTGTTCTGATCACGTTACAATGGGAGATATGTAATAATAATTTATTTTGAATCGAATCACATAATGTTTAGAGTCCCATTAAGGAATATAATATCATTCTATAATTACAGGACTTTTAAAGTGATTGAATATATAATCTATTTATATTTACTAAATCAAAACTAATTGGAAACCCCATCAGGTGATTCATGCTATGATTGGAAAATGATATATGGTGATGTTTTTAATTATAAAATAGAAACATGGAAGACATGCAATGATTCAATTCCTTGTGTATACAGTTTTTCAAAATTTTAGAGGACAAAAGGATTTGTGTCACAAATATATATATATATATATATCAATTAATAATATTTTATTAATAGTGTCTTGATGGATGATATTTTTACTCGATGATTTTTTGTGAGAGTTATGATTAGTAAAACCTTTTAGGTGTCTAGATGTACAATTCTAAAACATATCATATTAGGACATAATCATTTAGACATTTGAAAAATAGGATGAACAATATGTTACAATTAAATTAATATCACAACAATTGAATAGGAATTTGGAGAAGTAGTAGGAATAAAATTATTTTATCACACCAAAAATGAATGAAATCACATCAGGATTTATTCATTTACAAATAATAAATTTTTTAAAAAATTTTAATTATTATGTCAATCTTGGTTTCACACACTCATATTGAATCCCTATAACTGTATTAATAGGTGAATAAAAGAAATTAATTGATCATAAGGCTAATAAATATTTATTTTTATTTGAAGTATTTTTCATCATTACTCTAAATAAATATTTATTTTATATATTTAAATACAAATTTTTTAGACCATTTGTAGCCAAATGGATCATCTTTGTAAATAAAAAATTTAACTCTCTAGGATATGTCTAAATTATAATATAATGTTTTTAAAATGATAGTATCATAAAAGATTAGTAATTTCAATTAAATAGAAATGACCTCCATCCTTGAATAATCATGTATAAGGTCCTTGATGTAGTTGTTGATCCATTCTAATTACATGATAAATTATTCTTGTTTAATAATTCCATCATTAAATATATATACTAATATTTAATGTGTTTTCATTTATTTGGGAGTATTTCAGGATTGTTTTGTCAACTCCTTGAAATTTTTTACATTTTTTTCAACATCATCCATTATGACCGTAACATTCATCACCTCTATAATAATATATTCTCCGAAAATAATTAACAGTTTTAAAAATGTATTATTATATAATGGATCTATTATTATAAAACACATATGGGATTCTAGGACAACCCATATCATTTATAAACATTAAATAAATATTTATTACATAAATACAAAAATAATACAATCCTATAAGATCAAATAGACCAATGTCTTTGGTTAATTATATTAATAGAATAACAAATTCAATTATGTATATTAAAAAATAATTTAAAACTCCATAAAATTATCTTAAATTTATATATCTCTTTAAAAACTGAATTTCATACCCTTAGGACATACATTAGAATGAAATGAGCTATAAAGCATAATACGGGAATATGCATAGAATAAAATGATTTTGGTAATAATTTTTTTTCAAGAGTCATACCAATGTGACATAAAAGGGGTGACAATTATATACAGAACCATCAACACGTGATATGAGATGATAAAATCATGGAAACATAGGTAAGTGTAACAACATCAATAATTACATGAAATTCATAACTCAATGATAACTACCCCTAAATCAAAACATTGTGTTATAAAGATAACCACCCATTCACCATAAAAATAATATCGTGAGATAAACACATTACACACTGCATTAGAGGGGTATATAATTTTTTCCCAATCTAACACATTCATCTCATTTTCTTGAATTTTTATGAAACATAGTACATACAACATCAAGACACCTGTCACCGCTTTTAATATCATGATTAAGAACCATGGATTACTTAAATTTAATTACACAATCAATGAAGTGTATTTATCCCTAGGTTAATACCCAAGAGTGAAAATGGGTATGTCTATTCACTATACAATTTTTTGATATTGAAAATGAAAGGATAATTTGGGCCACAAAATGGTAGTGCACAATAATTCAAAAAAAATATTAATGAATTTGAATGGTTGCATATCATTACAAAAAATTATATTTATAGTAAAAGGGAAGTGTAATAAATAAATTCCAATATGAAAAACTATAAATAGTAAGTCATGAAACAATTAAATTGCTTGAATATAGAGTAGGGAGAGATATATACTTACATTGATAGGATGAATCTAAAAGCATGAGAGAATAATCTTAAGAATACTGGAATAACTGTAGAGGGATTCAGAGAGGTATATAAAGTGAAACTGTTTCCTCAATGGGTTATTAGTGAATATGAGTGGCATGTTGGGTGGGAATTCATATAAAAAGGTAGTGGATTTATTATAAACATCTAAATAGATGTTATTTACATTATATAACAAAATAATAAAAACAAAAATCATTACCATGGGTTTTCTCATTATTTATTCCAAAGGGGTGGTGTTTTAAATAAATTTTAAGTCCAATAACCATGAGTTTTAAAATTATATGATTTGTGATGTGGATATGAGTCATGATAAGAAAGAAATGATTTTAAAACCTAAAATATTATATAAGGTTTTATGGATCCAAAAAAGGATTATAATATTAATCTAGTAACTTTAAAAAACAATTTATGATGTGAAATCAAAATTTGGTTGTGGATTCTTGTAATAATATTTATTACATCTCATTTATCAAATTATTATGTCACAAAACACACTTTTGGATGTGGATTCTTGTAATAAAATGGAATCATTTTAATAAGAAAATTTCACTAGGGGGTGTTTATCCCAACATACTTGGATATCCATCGAACCTGATCTCAGAATATCCTCAAGAGTTTTATATTCAATCATAATTTTTCCATCCATTTAATGGTGATATGAAATGCCAAAAATTTTCATTATTTCTAATTCTTAGTGAAGGCTTCTCCAGATCCTCGAGGTAGGACTCAGATCATGATCATATAAAATTAATAGAATAACTCTATTATATATTAACACATATTTTTTGTATATATTATTTTATTTTTTAAGAGATAAATCATTATTACTAGTCATTAAATGTGATAACAACGTAAATGTTCAACTACATGTTAGTTGGTATTATTGATTTTAGGAATTATATAGATTCCTATGATGATATGTGTGGTTATGTTTTCCGATTTACAGTTTGTTATGGAAAAGGATTTCATCATAACCTTAGAATTAATTCATTCCCCCTAACATGTGGGAATACAATGCATCGAGATACAAATAAAAAATATCCCTCTTTATGTTATACAACAAAATGATTTCCAATATCTCACTACACACCTATGTATTTCCTAGTTAATAAAGAATTGAGATTGATGAAAATTATCTAAAATACCCCCTTTAGTTTTTGTTATCATAGGACACCGAACGTAGTTCCAAAACTTATAACTCTATGTTAAGAAAAGCTGAACACCTATATATTTGTAATCATTTTCAATAGATCCTTGTTTTATTTTTTCCCCTTATTTATCCTTTCATGAATGGATAGTTGATCAATTATTTGGTAATGCTAGGATGAAGATATTTTAATATTTCAATTTTAATCCATTGACTGACCACAATGGTTGGATATCTTTCAATCCTCATCATGGATAGGGCTTCATGATCATTTATACTTATATCTTAACTAATAATGATTGAATCAATAATATTGTAAGTGATTGAACAATCATAGTACTTTATCATCTCTAAAAACATTTTTTGGAACATATCAAGATCCATATTTGTGAATATATAATTATTACATTTATGATCTGTATATTTGTCACACTTCTCCCCAATGAGACAATGTCACTGAATCATCAATGCGATGATTACTAAATCAAATTACATATCTTGAATTACATAATTATAATAATTTATTGTTAATTATTTGTTTTCATAATTAATAAATGTTTCAACACCCATTATCACACAAAATGTTAATTTTTTTAATGTAAAACTATTGACTAAAAATCATTCCCCATTGGTGGGTGATGTGAGAATATGTATTGTACTTACTCTCTCCATTAACTCTTTTAAATTTCCCTTAAATTTGATAGTCTTATCAAACATAGACCTATTTAGAGTAAAATTATTTAGTTATATTAAAAATTCATATTAGTTGGCCACAAAGTGACTATAGTTCCCGTCGAATCCAAGGAATCTTTAGATCACTATCATAGATGTTGTTTTGGGCCATCATTTGGTAGCCTTTGATTTTGACCGATCAATCGATTTACCTTCAAAAGTGATAACATTCCCCATTTATGAAACATAATCCATACAATACATTCATTTTCTATAATTTCCCTATAAATTTCCATTTCTCAAGGTCATCTCTACGTCATTAAAATACTCTGCATGTTCACCATTTAATTTAGAGTAGATAAAAATATATTTTATAAAGTCATACAAAAATATTACGAGTAATCCCTCATGCCTATATTCATTATGAACTAGAATATAGATGGAGTATTAGATAGTAAAATGGAATCACTATGAACATATATTTCTTATATTTTGAATGAAATTTATTTTTGGGGATAACCTTCTTTTTCACATTTATTTGATATTATCCTGACCTAGGATCCACCATAGTAAAGTAAGGATCTTCACATAGGTGACAAAAAATTTAATCAATAACTATTAAAGAATACTTATTATTTATCATAATATTCTTAAGATTGCACTAATTAATATAGATGAGCATTGAAACATCCATATTCATGATGAAGATGACCGGTGCACCACATGGTGAAACACATCGGTTTATAAACCCTTTATCAATATTTTCTTCAAGTTGATTCTTCCCAACATGAATATAAAATGTAAATATTCTATATAGATTTTTGGATAATATATAGGATCAAGATATAATTTTAATTGACAACTCAAACTCATATCAAGGTGGAAGATAATATTATTCTTTAAGAATGCTGTCAACATATTCCCATACAATGGGTGTGCTATCAAGGAAGATCTTTTTCTTAGTCTCATTCATTTGATCTAGATATAATTTCTCATATATTAATTATGTCAACTCATTAGATTATAATACCATATGATATTTTTCCCCATCATTTTTCATATATAAAATTATATTGTGATTGATGATACAAAAGGTTGAATTCCTTCTCGTGATGATTTATATTAGATCTGAAAATCACAATCATTTTGTACCCATAATTGCATTAAATTCTTCTAAATGAAGTATAAAATGGTCCCATAATAGTTTAATCTCCCAATTATAGACAGGTAAGAAGTTATATTATTAGTATTCAATAATTTTCACATACACTATTTTCACAGATATCTCATCTTCCATGTTTCGAGGTGGTGTTTGAAAATTTATCATAAACATGATGGATATAAAAAAATGTATCATAAGAGAATAAAATAACTTTTTGCACTATAAATGAATACACAACTATTATATCTATCAACAAATTACTCATTGGGTTCCTCCTAAATAGTTGTAATGAAATATGTTGTTCCATTATCTCAGGGCCTTAGTGGTTGTCTGGTTGGCCATTCTTCGATAACCCTTGAAAAAGTTCATTGATTCACATAGTTTCATTGATCCATAAAATTGAAACCTTGGATATCAGGATGAAGGTTCAACAGATAATTCATTTATTCCCTCACATTGGTGGGTTTCTACCATATTCATTCTCCAACATGGTTCCCCTCATTCCTAAGCTGAAATAATTTCTTTTTCCCCTTTATCAATTACTATGAATCTTTTTCTCATAGTTGTCAAAAGTGGTGTATTAGAAATTTCTTCCACTATTGTATTTCTATATTGTTATCCAATAATTAATAATCATTATAAAATTCATATATCCAGAACCATGATACCCTTACGATTTTTTGAACTCAATTTTGTCATTTATAGAACTTCAAAAAATTTCTTTATAACTTTCAATGTATTGAATCACCAAATATTTTCATAGATTCTAATATAAATCACCAAATAATCAGTCATTGTTACATTTATTGTCAAAGAAAAATAAGAAGGTGTATTATTCATAAATTTTAATTTTCTCTTATTATTACTTAATTTATTCATTTTTTTATTGAGGATAAAAAAAATTATCTTATAGTGTACAAGGAAAACATTTATAAAAAATTGGAATTTTTTTCACTCCATCACATTGATCTCTTCCTTAAGACATTTATTTTTAATCAATTCCAAACATTTATTAGTATCTACCTCTAATATATAAACATACATTATGACCTTCTATTTCTCATAGAATTAAACAATAATGATTATATTTTCAATGGAATTTATCAATTGTTCAATAAGTGAATTAAAAAATTTTCCACTAAAATTTTAAGGCCATTATCCTAAAAAAAGATCAATTAAAAAATGTTTATTCTTTGGTAAATGTGTACAATCTACTTTATTCATGGTATTTCTAAGAATATGTGTTGTTTGAGTAAGTATTTTCTTGATTTTCAGGGATCCTTCACCCATTTTAGTAGGAATATCATTTGGTAATTACCCGTGACATTGATTTTGGTGTCAATTCCTCCTATTTAAATCCATTAAATAAAATAATGTCAAAATTAAGGTTGTGAATATTAAAACTATAAATCATATCAAATGGAAATAATTATAATTAATTGTATTTCTTATAAAAAAATACATTCCTTAACATATGATATATAGGCTTCAATATATGTCATCTATAGACTATTTCCTAATATAAAATATTATGTGCATTTTTATTCCAATCATAATGGTTCATAATGTGCTTGTGATATTACTGAATAATATACATCCAGAGTGTCAAAATATGTTTGTAGAAAGTAATATTTATCATGCACCACATGATGATCAAATCAATTCAAAATGACCTCTTTTGATGGTCATTACCCACCACCTAAAACTGTTACAGATCTATATCAAATTGCAGTATTTAGATGGGTATTTTTTTTCCTAGAATCCACTATCTCTATATTATAACATAATTTAGGGATTTTATCATATTTTCAGTCTTATATATAAATTATTCACTTTTTTATCCAAATCACTAAAAATTCCAAGACAATTCTCTATTATAAACTATGAAAACACATATCATATATAAACCATGATTTAAAATATATTTTAAAAAGAAACCCTAAATACAATCCCAAAAGATAAAAATACCTATTATCCTTGGGTAATTATATTCATAACTAAATTTCCAAAAATGAAAATACATAAAAAAAAATTAAAGTATTTTAACATGCTCTTCAATTTATAGAAAACATCTAAAACTATATAAAAGAGGATGTATATAAGAATGTGTTGAGCTATAATGCCCAAAAGGAAAATAATCATAAAATAACATGATAATTGTAAACCATGTTAGTTAAATGGTATAACAATGTGGAATAAAAGTATCTAAAATCAAAAAAATGAACACCAAAGAATGATATAAGATGATATCATCTTTGAAACATATGAATGTTTCAACCATATAAATCATGACATCATTAGTATAATTCAGGGGTATCCATCATGAAATCATAAAATACTGTTATTATGATAAACACTCATGTAATGGACATGGTGTCTCATGAGATACAATCATTACCGAATTCATTTGAGTGTTATATAATACATGGCCCACCATTCACATTCCTATCATGTACATGAAATTTTCCTCCAAATATATCATACAACATAAGGTTTCAATACATCAATTCTTATCCCATGATTGCAGATTGTGAATTTTAAACATGTAATTTCCATATCAATGAAGGATATATATATATCTTATTGAATACCATGGATTATAAATGGATAGTGGTATTATCCAAATATATTTCTACCATTGAAAATTTTTGGATAATTTTGGTACCATAATGGGTGTACATAATTATTAATGGAATACTTTAAGGATACTGAATGGTGTTCACTCATTATATGCACATAATAATGTCCATAAAATGGGATTGTAAAAATATATTCTAGTATAAAATATTTGAAATTAAAAAGATTAATATAATGATTTTTCATGAATTTAGTTGGGAAGCTCATATTTCTTAACAATGAGAGGATTCTTATAAAATAATAAGAGGAATGTATTATGTTATTGGAAAAAATGGATGTATTTTAGTTTGATATGGCTAGTAAATCTTTGCATAATGTGTTTTTAGTGAGGTGGATTGGGAAGCTGGGAGAGGTTTTTAGAAAAATTGAGTGGAATTATTTATTAATTCTTAAACATTGTTTTTGGACTATATATAATAAAATAATAAAAATATAAAACTATACCCTTTATTTTCCAAATTTTTTCATCAAAATAGAATATGTTATAAATATTGTATAAATAATGGAATTGAAAACATCAATGTAATACCATTTATGATGATGAAAAGGGCCATGATAAAGAATTTGAATTTCATAAAATGAAATCTAATATAGGTGGTAAATGATTCAGTAATGGTTTAATAATCAATTAAATTACCTAAAAATCATTATATTAAGGTTATATATTTTAATAATCACATATTTAATATATATAATTTATTAAAACAATTTTTCGTTATTATGATGTCATATTGCAGATTGTATATTTATATGTTATTTATGTTTTATCAAAAAAGCGACATTCTTATAATATTATGAAAACATAACCATTGAATAATTTAACTATTATTATTTCAAAAAAGATATTTTTTTAAAATAATCATCATAATCTCATTTTCACATTTAAATTAAAATACTTGTTTACTGGAAAATTCTCATTTTTATCATATTAATAGAATATTGACCCTTATAAAAATAATTTTGGGCATTATTAAAATATGTTATCATTTAAATTTAATTATTATTTTCTAATAACTTTATTTTATTATAATATCATTTCTTTCTAATGTTTTAGAATTTATTGAAATATCTTTTTAATTAAAAAAACATTCAAACCAAATAATATTTGGATTTATTTTGGTCAAAACATAAATATTATATATCTCATAATATAATAACTTATAATGAGTTAATCAAAATGGATAATATAATCAATATTTTATTAAAAATATAATATTGAAAATCATATTCCTGTGGTTAATATACATTACCCATAATTACACTAGAATACTACCTATCATTATTGATAGTGATGATGGTACTTGTTTGGGGTGGATTAACAATCATAGTTTCAGCTTTGATCATGGTAATATTTAATATATCTTATAAATGTTCTTTCCTGAGAATTGGATTTTAAATGAGGGATTAAGAATGGTCAATGAAAAAACACAATGATTTCAACTCCCATAGATTCAACGATAAATAGTTATCATAGGGTAAGATCCAATGGGTCGAGGCCATCCCTACATTAATATTTGTCAATTTGAATTTATCATAACCCTTGAATTTTTTTAATCCTAATAGACACTATAGGACAAATATGACAAAAATAGTAATGATTCATAAGAGTCTCCTAAATACAATATCCTATATGAGTCCAAAATAACAAACATAGTGCATGCATTTCTATAATAATATAACATTATAATATATTTATTCATTCATAAGAGGTTTTCATATTTAAATATATAGGTTGTTAGAGATTATATATACCAAAATCTATAATATTAATGAATATGGAAAATCATCAGTTACTTCAACCACTATGTTATCCAAAAAACCATGATATTTTTCAACATCACCATATTCATCCCTCGATATCCCAATTTATATTTTTCTTTTAGGGTATACATCTATTAGATAATAGATCTATTTTTTCCAAACCATGTCAGCTTGAACTCTCTTATCCTTTTACAACCTTCCCATTTGAAATTGAGAGATACCCATGGGTTTAGAATCCATATTTTTATGTTATATACCATGTTTCCTAGAATCTATAGGGTTACATTCCATTCTAGTACAAACCAAAATTGCTATGTTGGAATAGTCCTTATGCTTCCTATATTTATTTGCTTGTTTTGATTGTTAACTCCTTGATTTATAAGAAAGTTTTGTCTCTATTTTCTACCCAAACAAATGAATTCCATTGATTTCGTATCACCTTCACAATTAGATAATACATAGGAATAAAAATTTTCATTTCCATTTTACAAGGGTAACATTCATGTCCTTCCATTTCATCCTTCAAAATAGAAATTATATTATATTTTCCATTAACCAAGTTCATTTTTCTTCTTGTAACAACATCTCAGAAATAATAAGATTCCCCATTTTAAATTTATATTAAATTTAAAACCCTTTTTGTATATGAATATAATCTCTTTGGGATGAATCCTATGAAACATATGATATAAAATTCATAGGTCTATACTTATGTGTAAATTTTCATGTTCCGATAAAATATTTTTACCTCTACATCACTATTAATATTTTAATCAGTACATAAAAAATAGTATCCTAGGAGAGAACATTATAATTTTTGGTTATATATATTTCTTTTTTGACACAACAATCTATGATTTTAGGTAGATTATTTTACATTGGGAATGATTGGATTAAATGATTCTATAAATATATACACTCTATAAACATTACCTTGAAATAAGAACCAACATAAGAAAACAAATTATGAGTTGGGTCATTTAGAGAAAAACTTATCATCATATAGTTACTAATAGAACATTATTATTAGAATAGACTAGAAACTATAACATTATTAATGATGTAATATTCCTCACATATAATGGTCACATTCTACTATCCCTAAGATAGATCAACCAAAAGGGTATTCATGATCTAGTGTAATATTTGGGATTAATTACCATTTTGATAAGAGTGATTGAACTTCAGATACTAATTCAATTTAATCCTATTATTTTTCTTTTACTTGCCTTCAATTTCCATCAATGAAAAAGAAAAATGTTTAAAGAAACCATCAACCTCTGAAAAAATACATTTGGTCATATAGTGTCACACAAATTTATTTATCTATCCTAAACACATATATCTCCCAAAAAAGTTTATAATCATCTTAATGATGGAAGGTTTTATAATATAGATGGATATTACATGAATTCTATTATGAATAATTTTATATAGATAATCATACATCGAATTCATGTTATATTACCATCAATGTAGATATAATTCCCCAAAATTGAATAGAAGATGAGTATTAGACAAACTAGTAATAAAATATAATTTATCATTAATAAAAATTATAATATTTCAAGAATAAAATAAAACCTCCATAAAATTATTATATATACACATTGATATATTTATAATTAATTCAAAAAATCAATGGATAGATTCTAAGAGATTGATTGATCTATTATACTGAAGAAAATGATGATTGGTTCTTCCAAAAACATGGAATAAGTTATATAAACTTATAGAGATAGAAAAAAATGTTTACAAACTTTAATGTTTAGATAAATACATGTTAATAGGTCAAGGGATAAACATCCCTGAATGAGAATAACTAATTAGTATGTATTAGGTGAGGTAGGGGAGGGGAATGAGAGCACCCCCCTCCCCCTGAAGAGGGTGGCAGACAAACACTTATTTCCAAGTTTGATTTTCTTATGCGAACGGAAAAAAATTAATGCTAATAAAAAAATATACATTATGTATTTGATATGAATAATAGAATCAATCCATATTTAGTAAAGGTATAATAGGAAGAGGATAATGGGGATGAAGATGAAAAATAAACTAAATAAAATGCTGGTGGAAGTATATTTTTATCAATGACTCTATAAATTTTAAAATATCTTAGTTTCTATGAGAAAATCACAGAAGTTTGAAGAATATTTACATATATTAGGTTCAATGAAAATTCAGGATCATTTATGACTAAAATTATCTTTGTAATAGAATGTGAGATTGCGAGTGTTATCAAAAGTTTGAATTATGTATATTCATAATTTTATTAGTTTACCTATTAATATCCATTGGCCCTACTTTTTCAATTAAAGTGTAAAAAATGGGTATAAAAAATATATTATTTCAATTTTTTAGGATTCAATTTTTTTCTTGAAAGACTAATCTAAAAAAACTTTCACTCTCTAATTAATACCCACTCAATGCAGTCTTACTATCATTGGTCACAATTTCATTAACATTATTTCATTTTTTAAGAAAATATCATAAATATGGCAACATTTCGGGAACCTTGTATTTAAATATGATTAAAATTTTTATAAGTAAAACATGGGTTTTGACATCAATTTTTAGTCCAATTATGATATTATATATCATGTGTTTTGTATAAGAATTAGATGAGCCACATAATTGGGTGAGTGTTTTAATAAAAAAAATTGTGTTCCATCTGTCTTTGTGATACAAGTATTGTTTTTATCTGAGACATTATTATCACATAATATCTTTATTTTATTATAATTAAATATATTTCTAAATTGTTTAGTATTATTATATATATTATAAATAATCATGTAAAATACATTTTTATGGTTTCTAATGATGATGTTTTTCTAAATCGATATATATATAATATTTTTCATACATATAATATATTTGTTTGGGTAGATAAATTAGTGAGGCCATAGTTGTTAAGAGTCAATGTCATGTGACATGTTTGAGTATCATTTCATCTATTTATATTTATATATAGGGTCCTCCAAAACCATATTTTTTTGTTTATATTAATTTATACATATTATATTGATATTGAAATTTTTATTGTTTCATAATTTAGATATATGATTCATATGATAATTATTTGGTTGTTTACTTCGGTTAATAAGAAATATTTTAAAATATTTATATTACATTTTGATAACTTGTTTTTAATTTTTTTTATTTTAATCACAACAATACATTAGATGGTAAATTGATTGAATAATGATATTCATATTACATTGAAAATATTTATTAGTATACAGTGATTAGGGTGTTCATGTGAGGTTATGTGATGTTTCTCCTTTATAAATTTGTTCTCAATTATAGGGGAATTATATGATATTGTAAATTATATTTATTTTATGAGTAATTAAAATTATTTAAATTGTAATATTAGAGATTACAAGTTAGATAATGGCGTAGAATCTAGGTTTTTAGTACTTATAAGGACAACCAATATTGAAGTAAACGTTAACACGATATTATGGGATTTTGTATATTCAATTTATAAATGAGAAGTTGGGTAAATAAAAATCATTCATTAAATGGATAACTTGAATAACATTCATATAACATTTTGGAAGATAAAAATATTTCATATGATAGAGAATAGGTTATAATGAAAGATTAACAATTTGGCTTTTGATAAATGAATAAATTACCAATAAACAAATCAGTGATTTCCTGGATAAGTAATTAGGATTGAACTAGTTTACATAAATCTATGTGAATAAATATTATGATGTAATGTTACTTTGAATGATTTGATAACAAAATAGGACTTTTTACTAGATGGGTTACATAATGTATTTATTTAAAACAATTTTGATCTTGTATTTGTAACATGTTACATGATTTTTGTATAAATATTACACCATAGAAGAATTCAGATTATCCTATTGGAGAGGTTTTTGAGTTAATGAAATCTTATTTGATGAAAATGAAGGGGGTTAGAAGAATTTTCCTTTAATTGGAGTTCCCAAGAAATAAGTAGAGACAAATATTTATGATTTTTTTCTTAAATTGAGTTTGATATAGGATGGGAGATTGTAATTTTATGTTCTAGTTTCCTGTGATATTTTTTAATATTTACTTATAGAAAATACACTTATTATAATGGTTCATTATATGTGACAAGGATCGACAATGTGTCTAAATAATCAAAATACGAAATTTTAATTTATTTTTCACAAGAAAGTATTTAATTCATGATTTCTATGTTTAAACATTATGAAGTATCCTTAAAAACTATGGTTTTTAGGTAATGATAATTTTTTGAAATATTATCTCATGGAATACATTCTACGATCCTTTCATTATGTATTTATACATTTGGTCATTTAATCTAGAGATAGGTTATATGTTAACAATGATAAATTCTAAAAATATGTCAGTTCATGATTATGATGCTATATTTTTTAATATAATTTATTTCTCTCCATGTTTGGGAGTAAATTAGACATCTAAACCAATTTATATTATTTATAACATTGGAATTGTAAATTCCATTGAAGGTTATGACCATTAATTTATATCCTTTCATTGATTTTTTTAAAATCCACTTTTGGTAGTGATAGATATTGATGAAATTTTGAGGGCATCAGTTGAAACTAGTTGATCTATAAGTATAATTAAGAGGTTGATGATGGGTTTCAATAGGATAGTTAGTGACCAAGTGTAATACGAGGCCTATTTCTTCTCTATTATACATTTGTATAGTTCAACTAGAGTTTTGTGATGTTTTGACAAGTGAAATAATAAAATTTATGTTTTAGTGATTCAAATGTCTTTCATATAAAAATTTGTAAATAAATATAAAAAAATTTAGAATTGATTTCAAGAGTATATATGTCATTATTTAGTGTCTATATAGGCTCTTATTCATTTTCGAGTACACCATAAAATTTATTTATTAATATATTAGAGTTCAATTCATGGAGGTGGTTTACATACTCAATAATAATTTTAGTGGAATGATATAGCATTAAAGAGTTAGGATACACACATGGAGGGTCAATAAATAGGTTTAGAACGAATATTTTTCATGCATAAGGACCAAATAGATCATGGTAAAACATATTCCAAGGATAGAAAAATGACTTGGGTTAACTCTATAACGTCCAGTGTATTATTTAAGGATTTACCATATTTTTAAATTTAACTTTTTGGTTTCTAAACATGATTTAGATGATAACTATATGGCCATTGATTGTCTATGAAATCCCAACCTGGATATAAGAATGAATATATCTTGATATATCAATTTTTTTATTGTAGTAAATATCGGAATATTTGGGGATTATTATTTCTATTGATAAAGGTATTTTATATTAATTTATGATGTATTTATTAATAAATTTCTATAATTATAGGGAATATTTATAGAGATCAGTAAAATTTTATAAACCACAAGACAATATTTTTAGTAGAGATGGTCTATCATAAAACCAGTTTTTACTATGAATTTATCAGTTATAAAGATAACAACATACATAATATTTATTATATACATATTATTTGGGGGTTATAAGATTAATCATTTTATATCTTATTTGAAAGATATAAGAATGTCTTCCTTAATGATTATATAACCCTAACACCAAATATGGATATAAAAATCATAATATAATTTTTAATATATAACACTATAGTCTATATACCTCTTTATCTAATATGTCATACAGATATCTAGGATTTTAACATTTAGTTATATGATATTGAATTTAAGATACTCATTATATTGAATTAGATTCTATATTGTTCCCTTGAGTATTTTTCAAAAATGATAGATTGGATCTTGTGATTATATGTCTATTATCATAGGATAAACAATGTAAACATTATGAACTGATATGATTACCTAAATATTAAATATTTATATGATTATGTAGGGGGATAATGTGGGTTCCCAAGTATATGTCATTTATTCATTTTTCATCATCTGAGTGTGTAGGATAATGACGGGGCAGAGATAACCCATTGAAAAATGTGTTGTAATTTTGAGTTCATAGACAAAACACTTAGAGTGATGAATGTACTAAATATCATTATGTCCATAATGAACTATGTAATTCATTATTATTTAATTAAATTCTTCTTTCATTGAATAATAATGATATAATGTGCATTATATGAGGAGGAATGAAGAAATTTGTGAATTTAATTAGAAATAGTAATAACTCACCAATTTTATGGAATGATCTTGACGATTAATTTAATTATCTGACAAGTGAAGCTCTACATGTATTTTCCCTTTAATATAAGATATTAGTGATTTTAGAGAAGCCTGTGGATGTAATTTCGTAATTGATTCACATGAATATTTTCATCATTTTAACGAGTCAAGGTGCTCCCAGGTTTTGTTATCTTTATAAAATCTATGATATCTCTTATATTTAATCACTTATGATGCAATTGACTTCAAATTGGGTCCAATTTTTTTTATTGATGATATATGTGAGTTAGTATTTCAATATTTAATGAAGAGATAGGCATCAATAAAAATCTCCCAAATAGAGATTTTTTATGATGTGAATTTGATTCTACAAGGGTGGTCTTACTGCTAGGATTGATATAAAATGGCCATGATGTAATATCATGGAGTTCATGGTGGCATATCCTTATTTAAATTTTAGTTGGAATCCATTAAATTTCCCTAATTAATTATTTATCGGATGTATGTGGAATATCAGGGGTGTTGCGGGGGTTCAAGATGTGAAAGAAAGGGAAATCGGGCCATCCTGTACATGTTTCTCGGTTAGTGCATGGTTAGAGTAAACTATGTGATTTGGAGGGATAAAAATTATGACCTTGTATGGAGTAATTTCCCATAGTTGGTTCACTGTTTGTCAAACCGTGGTGAAATCCTCATGTAAGCATGTTACGTAACCCATCTTAGAGAGAGGTCGGCACATTGAATTCAAACTGTTTGGAAAACTGTGCTACTAAACTATGATCCCAATAAAAAGTGTGAATTTATAGTTTTAGGATTTTAAAATATGATTATTAGATTACATACATATCGTTAATGGTTTTAGGGGTAGAGTCCCAGAGATTAGAAAACCATCTGCCCTAGTGGTGCAACCAATTTTTGTATGGTTCATGGTTTCTACTGAGAGTGTGTATAGTTTTAAAACATTGTACTAACCATGGAAATATTTACTTTCATGGAATTCATGGTTTGCCCTAGGAGTTCACATATCTTGGGAAAATCTTGCACCAACCGTGAACTATCTCAGAGAATCCTAAAATTTGCAATGTTTTCACCCAAAACACCCATAAATGAAACCCAACCAATGCTTGATCAAATCAGGGGTTTTAGAATATATAAAAAATATTATTTAGATGTTACAAGATATCATGATATTATTAATCATTTCATTTTATTTTTTATCACTTTTTACATTTTTATTGTAACGGTTATTTTTAAAGGTGATGGTGGTCTATATGATATGAATTTTCTAAAGATATTACACACATTAATTTATTCTCCCCATTTATTTTTTTATATTTTAATGGTTTCAATCATCCATGATGTGGAATACATAGTTTCATGTTATTTTATTTTTAATGTTTTAGTCTAAAATATTTAAGTGTAGTTAGTTTAATCCAAATCATGTAGGACTCATTACATAATCAATTTTAGTTCAATAAAAAGTAGAATAAAATTATGTTTAGAAACATATAGATTAAGTATTTTATATTTTTTCTTTAAAAACTAGGGAATTAAATCCCCCTTCCACTAAAACAAATTACACCCTCAGATCATGGTAATAATATACTAATAAAAATAGAAAATAATCTCTAAATGATTTCATTACTAGAGTTTTTATTTCATGTGAAATTTCTTCTCTACAAGTACTGGGAACATATATTTTTCTATAATATTAGCTTATACATAATATTGACTTTTTAATTAACCACGTGTTATAATAGTTTATCATAAATAATCCTTACACAGATAGACTATCATTGGTTATAAAATGTGATTTCCTTATTCCAGCAAACAATTCTTCATCTATCTATAGAGGAAAAAATTCCCAAAAATCATTTTTAATGTTTAGTATAGATGGATAATATGAATCACATGAATCATTATCCCATTAACCATAAATAATATTTATTTACTTTTTATTAAATAACTGTATAGTAATTTTTTTATTAACCTTTAATAAGTTTTCAAATCTTAAATTCCCTAAGACATTCACAAATCTATATTGATGAAAAAGTGCAGTTTTCACCACATAATTCTCAATATCCAGTTGAATAGCAATGATTAAAAAATATGTTCCTTCAATCCATGTTCTAGGTGGGTTTTTGTGTCAATTTTAATCTCAATCCCCTCAATTAGTACTCTATCTTCCATAATTTTAAAACTTCCCATAGCTATATCATCATTCTTCTTGAAGATCCTTAGGAATATCAATTATTTATCTATGTTATGTTAAATAAACTATTTCTATATTTCCTAAAATCGTGTAGTATGATATCCTACATTACTATAGACAAACCTCTTTGTAATATCCCTAGTGTGGTTCTCCCTCGTATGAATGATCCATGTCATTATGATATCAAAGGTTCACCTCCCCATGCATATGTCGATGCCAAAAACCATTAGGGTTTTAAAGAATACTAGTCGGTAAATATACCCTATAGAAATCTGTTCCAATATTAGCGAAAATAAGATAAATAAACAATAAAATCATCCCAAATATATGTGTTCACAAAAAAAACCAGTGCAAAAATTGAAAAATAACCAAAATACCATATAATAATAATAAACCATGGTATTCAATGTGTTATTGTAATCTAATGTTTATATAAATCTAAAAAATTAAAAGACCAAACCAACTCATAAAAAACACTAAACCCACTGTACTGAATAACATGCTTGGTCACATCCCTCTTTTACAATCCCATCCAAAATGAAAACAATAAATTATATTTTCCCTTAGTATTTATATACTTACATCCATGTATTTTCATAGGATACCTTATGATTTATAATTAAAGTGTGAGTAAAACTCCATATATTGACACATATGGTGTCTAAAAAATATATTCTAAATAAATTGTGCATGAAACATGTGATAAAGATGGGATTAATTAATAAATTTATGAAGGTCATAAAATATACATCGTACCAAAAGGCTCTTTGTTGACACCCGGGGTCAGCCAATCCTACTATGGAACGATGCAAGATATCTATATCATGTAGTGTATCCTACAATTCTAGAAGGAGTACACATGCTATTAGAATATTCATCTACCTGGGATAATTATCCCACATCATCTGTTTGGTAAAAAATTTTGTCACACAAAGGTATATTGTAACAAAAAAAATTATGGGACCTATATTAATTTCCATGCAAGATCTATTTATGTATTCCCATAATTCAATATAATGAAATTGGAAAACGAAACCCTATCGTACTGGGATCTATGTGAATAAACATTCCAGAGCTGTTCATGTGTTCCCAAGTAGAAATACTCTACAAAGGTAAAAAAATATCATAGGAACCAATGTTGATTCTGATGATAGGTCAACATATAAAATGAGAGAACGTTTAACCTTATTCAAATTTTAATAATAACACTGATTCTAAAATTATCAAAAAATAAAACAGGAGTATTCCAATTAAAATTTCTCAAACATTTCATATTATTTAATTTATCCAATTTAACAATTATAAACAATTACATTTAATAAATCCAAATTATCAATTATCACATCAATTGTTAAAATTATGTTTCAACTATCTATATATAATATCTATATCTCACAAGCTAAAATTATTGTATTTAATAAAATTATAATTAAAATCCAATTACCTAAAAATTATATAATTTCAATAAAGGTGATTCTATATCTATCCAATCACCAAAATTCGCATGTTATGGAAATTAAAAATACTAAAAAGTTTCCTATTAAATTTCTAGTTCATCACATTTCTCTAGGATCAACCAAATTATGTTTCAACATATGGTCAATGAATAACAAAACATCTTGTGGATTTGACCCAATGTATCAACATCAACAGACTCTACTAGGTTCATGGTATTTCTAGGATTTTTATTATCCTAAAGAATGGGTTACATTTTTTTTGGTCATACACATGAATTGACTATACAAAAAAACATCATAACATTATAAAAAACTAAATAGACATTGGGAAATTATTTCATACCACTTAAGTTAGAATAGAAAAAAGATATCCATGTACGAGCATTGAATCAATGTGAAACACATCATTCCCCTATTGAATGTGAGGAAAATATACCGTCATGAATATTAGATGATGGATCCCAGAGAATACTAGAGAAATTTATCAAAATCGGGAATGAATCACCATTTCATGTTGTCTTAGTAAATGAAGAGATCAAGTGGAAGATGAATAGTGTCATAATATCCTTCATATCCTTAGAGAACCTTTAATATCAAAATATGGAATGAATCATCATTTTACTTATTTGTCCTTTTTAGAAACCATCAACTAAACAATTTCATCTTATAGAAAGATGATATGGGTAAGAACCCCATCACCTTTCTATAGAGTCTCTTATAGGCCACCATTGCCTCCCAGTTCTATCTGAATGGATGGTGAGATCATCCGCTAGCTGATGGGATCTTATAGCCTTTCCATAATAATCAATATCCCAGTAGATTTCTTGTGGTACTTCTGCTTCTCTATTCATTAAGAAAACTATATGAAATATCCATCATATGCTAGTATAGCTTCTCCAATCCCCTAATCACATCTAAATAAATTTCATAAGACATGAATGGGGATAATAATAACCAATTATTTTTTTTTAACCAAACTACAAAGAGTTAACAAACAAATTAATGGATGGAAACATCTAAAAATACACAAGACCATATTTTCATTTCATGAGTTAATAGCTAATCATTATGATATGCACCCTAGAAAAATAATGGGGTATCACTGAAAATCATGGTCCACTTCACCCTTATATCATATTATCACTCCCAGTGCACTTATTCAATTTGAAAATGAATCCAATACACAAAAACGAGGGGAGTAGTCTCCCATAATGATTCTCCTCAATATGGTCAATGGTACAGATCAAATGCCCATCAAAGTACGCATCAACAACAAGTGTGAAATCATCAATATCCATTACACGAGTAGGGAAAACATGATATCTCAGAAGCTATTCCATATTAAACCCTTCATGTATGTAATTATAAAATTATGGATTTGTCAATAATTATTCCTCATGACGGATTCACTTAAAGAACTCAAATGACCCAATGAAATGTGGTTTTAGGTTTCCCTTCATATAGATAATTAATATCTATATCCCTGATGAAACCTAAATAATAAGTTGATGTCCAACCTCAAAATCCAATTTTCATCTGAAATCTCTTTTGTATTGTTTTTTCATATATATATAGTCACCAACCACTATATAACAAACCACACCTTCTATGACGTCTCCTAAATAAGACTAGGTCTAACAGGATATGTCTCACCTACCCATATCTAGAACATATGAGAATTGTATGACCTTTCATTCAACTATTTCAAAGGGACCATTTATATTAATGTATGAATACTTTTATTATTAATATTCATCAATACTTAGATATGGATATTCTAAAAACCACAAAAATATAGAAAACGAAATCACAAATTATCCCCTAAACACTTTATAATTCTTTTAGATTATTTTATAGCCTAAGGTCCACATAATGTTCTCTCAAAAACTAGTTGACTATGAACCTAATAATGGACGATTTATAATCCTGACATAACAAGTGGATCTTGATTCGAATTTGATACACTATAATACATTTTTAACAAAATATCTCCTTTGAGTAGATGATAGATATATCATTGAATATGAAGGAATCCTTGAAAACAAATTGTGACTCAGTCCATGATCACCCAAACTGCATCAGTTTTTAGATTTCGACCACAATTATATCATTATTTCTACTATGATGTCATATTGTATAAATTATAATATGGTAAATTTTTTAAGAAGACTATATAGCCTCTAATAATCAACATTCACCATAATAATGGTGAAATAATACTCCACAAATACCACTACAAGATTCATATTCCATGGACACTTGTACTGGCTATAGAGACCACAATAAATAATTTTAATACGTGAATATTCCACTGATATATATGTATGGAATTCCATCATTATTCATGGAATAAGACCACAAGAACCAATAAAAAACCATGGATAAGAATAAAATCGCTAATAACAATTGGGTATATAGGTAGGGGATACATACCATATATGTTTTCCCTCATAGATAACCATTTCTAATCAGATAATCTATCCCTCATGATTAGGTATGGGGTGATGGGAACCACTGAAGTGGAAGTACGTGTTTCTCTCCCATGAAACTCTTAAACATCTAAATTCATATCTACAAATACTACAATCATCCTCCAATAATAAAAATACCCATTCACTTCCTTTATTCTCATCGTATGGATATATTAATTTCCATGTAATTATTAATTGAATGGATTGTATGGAAACTCAATTTTTAATGATTAAAGATACTCGACCAATAACCTTTCACAAAAACATATTTCCCTCTATGAAAATATGTTCTCACTGATCTTGTGTTCTATTTATACCCCAACCCTTTATATTAAGATATATTCCCTCTTATATATCAGTGTGAATACCAACCCATCTAAATTGTGATAATGTTTATTGTAATTCACTTCGTGTAGAAATAAATTTATGGAACCATAAACAACCATTAGATCCTCCTACATCATAATTATTTGAGTATAACTCTAGATGTGTCAAAATAGATGGTATATTATATAAAAAGACTAAGGATTTTGCGTATCAGTATAGAGTAAAACATATTCTTGAACTCTTAGAAATCCTCCTTGAGTGAATCTAAACAAAAAAACTCCAACCCATTCTTGGTCAATCCTGACATCTATGCTTCTAGAAGAGGTATGTACAGATTAAGAACAATTAAAAACTTACTCAAACTAGTATATTTTATTCTCAATGACATTCTTATGGTGTTTTCAATATAACACACATGTTAAATTATTTGTGTCAAATAGCACTCTACACTTTGAGAAAATGTGTTCCAACACGATCATGTTTTTAATCCATAACGTAAAATTTGAAATAATTAAATAATGTTGATGGAATAATATCATACTATAGATGATGTCATGATTTTGTTAATTATCTTTTACAAAATTGGAGTACACCAATATTTCATTTATGAATACCTCAAAAACTGATCTTTAAATTAACTCAAGACTGCATTCATCAAGGAAATGAATAATTTTAATGCATTAATTAGGATGTATGACATCACCACATACCCATACAATACATACATTATGATTATAGAAGTATTAAGTATGTCATATTGTCTCATCCCCAACTGATGTTAACTTGACATCAAGTCAATATCAGAGAAAATAAACGAACTTATCTTTTAATCATTGATATTCTGTAGATATAGAAAACGATATTTCTTCCTGACTATCATCCAGTTCAATCATTGATAATTGATAGAAAATAATATATTAAGGTCTGCATTATTGAAAAAAATAATAGGGTAACCCAATGATGATGTACTAGGCTATTTGAATCAATTATCTTTCATATCATCCCACTTCCCAGTCAACTCATAAAGCACCATTGTATTCATTTTGTATGGATGGATAGAAACTTGTTCGAACCCCAAAACCAACTTGACTATGATATCAATATCAACCTCATGTTGTATTCTAATGAAATATTCAAAAAATATTTCATGAATATAATCCAGTCCTCTAGTAAAATTACACTACACTAGCCCACCATCATCCCAAACAAGGCATGTTATCTTAGGCGTGATGCAATAATGTCTATAAAAAAAATTCAGACATGACCATCCTGAAGATCCCAACAACCATTAGGAATATAACATCCACATTATGGAGATAGAATATTATATACCATATGACAACATTTGATACGAGCATTGCACGTGACTGAACAATATTTATTAATAATTTATTTGAATATAAAAATTGAAGGAATAAACATTTCCCAAAAGAAATGGTGCCACAAATTTAAAAGGAAGTAACTTTTCATTTTTCGAAACCCTCTAATCAAACACCATACAATGTTACATTTTTTCTAAACTCAACCACTCTCTCTATATACAGATATAATCCTTTTAAAAAATTAAAATATTTTGATGGAATTTGATGCTATTATATCCGAAAAATATAGGATAGCGAGGAGGTCACATGAATTGGGCCAATATGGGTAAAATGTTCTGCATTCTGGATGGTAGTAGTAGACCATATAACTTGTATTAGACCCACCCTAATATATTTAGAATTGTAATAACTCCCTAGATATTCTCCCTCCAGCTGGTACTCACTATCTTATATCGTGGTTTGGTGTCCCCTACCAAATCATAAGCATCTAATGAAAATACAACTACCGATCTACTGAGGGGTAGTATAGTAATCCTAGGCTCTATTTCTAGGAATGATCCTCGAACACAATTCAATAATTGAATGATACTATTTAACAACTATATATTTCCCATTCATCTATATGTAGAACACTCCGCTAAAGGGAATAGAAATTGGAACTGCATGTGGTTAGCCCTGTAACACCAAAAAAACTTCCCCTGGCCATAAACCAAAGTAAAATTTCTAGACCCTTAGCAATTTTACCAACTAATTATATATAAATAACTATTATTGTGGTGCTTATTGATTAAATAAGATGGTATACTTGGTCATCTTACTGATATTGTCTGCATGCCAAATGAGTCTCTTTTAGGTTCCCTAACATGATGATATTATGATGAACCTTCCCTACCATTTTTCTTATGGGAATGAAGTTCACATGTAACTTTATATCATAATGAATCACATCGAGGAGGAACTTCACCTTTGAAGTATCCCCATATTCCAAATATGGTGTAGGATACTGTAGGCCAGTGAAATATACACCATAGTATATCAATGAAATTATCATCTGAAATAGGTGCATAAACTCTTCCTCCAACAAATTCATCTATATATGACGTTAAACGTGACTATAAAACATTAACTCTTTATGGGACACCCTCTAATGTGTTAATGTGTGACCGCTATAGCTCGAAAACATGAGTTAGATCATAAATTGTGTGCATTATGTGATCAGTCTAGCTCTGCATGTCTCTCTTGGATAATATGAAACTGTTGTGGTGTAAATAGTCAAACTAGATCCCTAGACTCGTAGGCAGATTCTGAATAGTGGAAATGTAACATCTTAGTTCCTGGAGTCACCCAGAGGTTCCCGATACCTAGTTGGTCACATGGCCTTAAGTGCATTTCCCCGAACTCCAGAGGTTGTCGACTAGCAGTGAGGGATAGGGGTGTGATAGTGGGGAAACTTTTCCCTCAATAGAAGAGTGAAACCATGGAATTACAACAGATATACCATAACGGATGTAGTAAACGCATGCAATAAGTAAAAAACATAAGACTGAAGAAATAAACAACTATACCACACACACACACACACACATATATATATATATGAAGCATGATACATATGTCTAGGAAAGCATCCAAACAAATCACAATGTTGGAATATAGTACTAAACCAAAGTATAAATTAAAATCTAGTAAACATCTCCACATCATCGCAAGCCTCAGCTTGGTCCCATGCTCCCTAGCTTTATAACAATCATGTTCATGATGTAGAAGGGAACTTGTACTTATCTATACTTGCAAAAATATAATTGTTTTGGGCCAAAAAGTATAACCCAAATAGGGTGTGAGACTACTCCCAATATGCAACCCCTGAAATATATGTTCCTAATAGTTAGGGAATAAATATGGTAGGCAATAAAGACAATAAAACATAAATAAAATAAGTACACATAGTAACAATCCTCAAAAATTTAATTGCATTCATTTTTATTTACCAAGTAAGAATATAATTAGAAGAAGGTAACCTTCTTGGAACTACTCATAGGCTAACCCCTCTAGTTCAATGAAACAAACACAAGCAACCCTCTGGGAAGTACACACAGTCTAACAACTCTGGTTTAGCTTTAGAAAAGACACTTTGAAGAAGTACTCCCCATCAATTACCCATATGGTATCTTATTGGTAACTAATAGGCACTATGAGGAAGAACCCAACATCCAATTCCCCCTGTGACCCATATCGAGGAGACTAAAGACCATCTGAGGGAGCACAATGTCCATTCCCCCTTATGTTGTCGCAACGTAATAGTAAAACAGACTCTCTAGAGAAGCCCTCTACATCCATTCTCCCTATGGTCTACCACACCAGGTTCTCACGAACCTATGTAAGTCAGTCATGAACAAACGATACATGGAATCCAAAGTAAACCTCATGAAATACATGGCTACACAATCAACAACATATCACAACATGTCAGATAATAATCACTCCATCCTAACAATACTAGGCATGGGAAGAAAAGTAGCATCCTAATAGGAAGAGGTAGACCAACCGGTCCAAAAAAAGAAAACATGGGAAAAACATCCATAACATGGAAATTTTAACCCTATTAACAAAAATTAACCTTTATCCAAACAAACAAGGCATAATAGGTAATAACATGGCTAAAACCATAAACACGCAATACCCAGTTCTTGGGTATTGAGCACTTTTTCAAATAAAATTCATATACTATCAACGGAATGGAACAAACCATGTACCTCGACATTGCGATATCAATATATTTGAATATTAGGCCTTGAATCTACCTAGAATGCATTAGATATACAAAAATATAAAAAATGTTCAACTAATGATAACTCACGAGAGAGGAGAAATCAATAGATGATGTTCAAGAATAAGGGAGTACTCACTGATTCCATTCTAATGCACTCGATGATAGTCGATTCAGAGAAAAGATGGTGAGTCGGGGGCTCAGAGAAGATCTGTGTTCATACGGATGCTCTTGGTCCAGATGGACAAATAAGAAGTGTGTTCTATCTATCAGAGGCGACCTCGGACCCTTTAATGAAAAAATTACACAGCGTGTTCTTTAAAAGTACACGACCTGTACTTCCCTTTTCTCAAATCCACTTTAGGTGGTCTCTAGGGAACCACACACAGCCATGTGCTCGGCTATTACACGGAAAGTACAAAATCACTCGTAGAAACCGAGTACACAACGTGTACTTAAAGGTACAAGGTGGGTACACCTAGAATTTCCATAAACTCCTATTTTATTCTCAAAATCAACCAGAAAATGAAAGCATACCTAAAAAAGAAGATCCGATTTCTTACAAACATCCCCCCTTAAATAAATTCCTCCCTGAATTTCCCTAGCAAGGAGGAATAGAATAAGAATCCTCGAACAACTCTTGCCACTCATATCATAGATCAGTCACCATATCCCAAGTCTTGTCATGTACTCGACTGTGCTTCCATAGAACTCATACCAGAGGAATATACTAAGCATGGAGAATGTTCTCAATTCTATGAACAATCAAGATAGGATGCTCATTGAATGATGTGTCCACCTATAACTCAACCTTCACTGGTTGGAAAACATGAGACAGGTCTAAGAAGTAACGTCGAAGGTGACAAACATGGATGAAATCATGCATCTCTTGGTACCTCTGAGGTAAATTAAACCGATAGGAAACTGGACCAACTCTCTCCAACACCTGAAATAGTCTGACGTACCTCGGTGAAAGCTTATCATGCCTCCAGATCTTCCTGTGTCCATCCTCTATGTGATGCGTAGAAAGACATGATATCTGGCCTCGAACACCAGAGGTCATTTATATCTATTATCATAAGACTTCTGTCTTGATTGTGCAGTAGCCATCCTCTTTTGAATCAGCTCTATCTACTCTGAGGTCTCATGGACATGTCGAGGTCCCAGCATAGCTTCCTCTCCTACCTCCATCCAACAATAGGGTGATCAGCAAGGCCTACCATATAAAGCCTAATAAGGTTTCATTTGAATAGTTGCATGAAACTATTATTGTAGTAATACTCCACAAGAGGTATGTGATTCTCCCACAAACCTCCAAAATCGTGGATTCATGATTAAATTATGTCCTCAGTCACCTGAATTGTACACTTGGAATGGCCATCTATTTGGGGATGGTGAGATATTCTCAGAAGTACCTATGTACCCGAAGCCTTTGGTAATCCCTGTGAGACCCAAGAAATAAAACGTGCATCCCTATCTGAAACAATGGAGTTTAGAACCCCATGTAGACGTATAATATCTTGAATTTACAACCTTCCCATATCATCAACACTGAAGGTCTCCTTAATCCACAAAAAGTGAGAAACCATCGTGATTCTGTCAATTACAACAAATAAAGCATCATTCACTCGAGGTGATCTCAGCAAACCTATCATGAAATCCATCATGACAACATTCTACTTCCACTTAGGAAGTGGTAACCACTGTAAAATCCCAATTGGTCGCTTATTCTCCACCTTCACCTACTAACTGGCGGAATTACTCACGAAAAAAACAACAATATATCCCTTCATACCTAGCCAAAAATACTGACAGTGTAGATCATGATACATCTTGGTGACACTAGGATTAACATCCCAAATATAGGAATGAAAGTATCGCATCATCCTCTCATGTATGTCTGATAGAGCCCACACACGTCCTTGAAAATTCAAGATCTCATCATATCCTACAGTCTATCCAGGAATAGGTTCCACTTCTGAAACACAATCACATAGGACAAGGCCATCAGAATATGATAGTTGTCGTGTTTCCACTCGGTCAAGTATAGTAGAGGTAATAACCACAGAATAAAGAAATGTATTCCCAAACCTATCATGCACCTCCAAATGTATCTCATAGATCTGATCCATAAGATTCCACTCAATGATGTCATCCTGATCTACATGTATCTGAGTTCTCTTACTCAACAAAAAAGCCACTATGTTGCCCTTCCTAGGTGTGTAGGCAAGTTCCAGGTCAAAGGATTGAAGATACTCTACCCTCCTTCATTATCTGAAATTCAAATCGTGCTAAGTGAATACATACTTGAGATTTTTGTGGACATTGAAAACCACAAAATTCTCTCATATAAGATAACTTCTTCAACAATGTAATTCATGAACAACTACATCCAGTTCGAGATCATGCGTTGGGTAGTTCCTCCCATGTGGCCTCAACTGCCGTGACCCATATGCAATGACCCCTTCTCCATGCATAAGCACTTCTCCCAGCCCAATACCTAATGCATCATAGTATATAGTATAGATCTTTCCCAGCTATAGAAATACTAGTATCGATGCTGAAGTTAGCCTCCCATTAAACTCCTGAAAGACTGACTCACAAGATTATGATCCCAAGTACTTCACACCATTCTTAGTTAGGCCCATTAGTGGTGCTGTTACGTGTGAAACCTCATGTATGAAATTCATGTAGTGACCAAACAGTCGTAGAAAACTCTTTACCTCAAAGACATTATTTGGATACTACCAGTAAACTACTGCTCTCACTTTCTCTGGGTCTACTAAAACTTCGGTCTCTGAGATAACGTGACCCAAGAAGTGAATTTGGTCCATCCAAAAGTGGCTTTTTGAGAGCATAGATTATAATTGATGCTCCCTCAGTGTACTCAAAATGATCTCAAGTTGTGTGGAATGGTTGGGTCATGTGTGAGAGTACACCAATATAACGTCCATGAAGACCACCATGATAGAATCCATGTATAGATGAGACTGTTGGTTCCTCAATGCCATAAAAACTAAAAGATCCTTCGTGAGACCAAACTGGATAACCACATACTTGTATAGAGAATACCTGCTCTGAAAGGCTATAAGAGGTACATATGATGATCTAATGAGCAAATTATGATAGTCGGATCTCAATTAAATCTTTGAGAACACCTGGGCTCCTCGAATCTAATTAAAGAGATCATCATTCCTCGACAAGGGATATTAGTTCGTGACCATCAACTAGTTTATCTACAGATAATCCACACAATGACTGTAGGTACCATCCTCCTCTTTCAAAAATAGGACAAGATAATCCGAAGGATAAGAACTGATTCATATGAAACCTTTTTCCGTCAACTCCTCCAACTACTTCATGATCTCCTGCAACTATGGTGTAGCCATCCTATAAGAAGGAATAGATATCGGTGCCACTCCTGGTACGATCTCAATAGAAATTTCAACCTCTCGCTATAGAGGCAAACCTGAAAAGTCATCTAGAATGAAATCCCCAAAATGATCCACCACTAGAGGAAAGTTCATCTCTAAATTCCCCTGGTTGTCTAGATATTGGATACAAATATGAGTTGTAACTCCTCCCAACCCAAGATGCTCGGGTCCCGCTCTTCTCTCATGGACATCCAATACTCCCTTATGAGGAAATGATTCTCCCTATGGGAATGTGAAACTCACCCTATGATGATTGCAATCGACAATATCCTAGAAGGGAACTAACCAGTCCATTCTAAGAATGACATCATTTCCCTTAATCACCAATACATAGAGGTCCTAGAAGAAGTGACAGGCACCAACCTCTAGAGGGATCTCTTTGAACTGTCATACACAAGCCGTTCTAGTCCCCTGCTAGGTGTACAACATCAAGATATCAGCAAAAGAAAATATACAGATCCCAACGCTCTCTACAATAGAAAAAGATATTCACATATGGATGCCCTTATATCGAAAAATGAAAAAGCTAAAATTGAGGAAACTAAGATCATAACATGAAATATAAAGGATCAGAGATCCTACTATAGCTGGGTATACTCCACTGCAAAATTATGTCTTTCATGGTGTCCTTGTGACCCTGAATAACCACCCTGAGCAGATCCTCCCTACTGTCGCTGAAATCCTAGCGACTGAGAACCACAGCTATGACCTCTACCTCGACCGGAATGGTCGAAAGAACTCCAGTTCCCAGACAGGTGAGAAATTGGTGGTGTTATTCTAGAATTAGAAGTCATAGATGATCCTCTGTAACCAGATGATGGTGAGAAAGATCTGATATAATCAATGAATATGACCCATCTTGCCGCAAGATCTGCTCTCCCTTGGGTCTCTCAGGAAATGTGGCCTCGAATTCCCACTCTTCCCGCAATGGTATCACACCACCTAGATACCGAAAGAAGTTTAATGCCTAGTCGGATCCCCACGTGTATACTACCTGTGGATCTTACTTTTTCAGTAGGAGAGATACCAACTCCAAATATCTGGCTGCCCTGGCTCACAGCTCTAGAATCCCTCAAATTTTGCTCTCTGATCAGTGCCTGGTTGACTATAGAAGTGATGGAAGTCAACCTGAATATTTTCACCTGATATGAAATGTTATTCCTAAGACCATATTCAAACCTCCTTTCCAAAAATTACTCATCACATCCTAGAATAGGCATGATGCATTGCAGCTCTATGAATCGAGAAGAATACTCCATAACAGAAAGAGTACCTTGCTCCAGAATCATGAACTCCCGGGCCTGATTGGCCCTCAACGTCTCCAGGTAGAAATAGTCATAAAAGGAACACTAGAAATCATCCCATGTAATAACCTACTTGCATCTCGCCTGTGAGATAACATCCCAACATCTCTTGGTGGAGTCCCGTAGCATATATGTAGTGAGTTTCACCCACCTCTCTGGAGGCGACTCCATATGATCGAAGATAGAAAGAATAGATTCTAACCATGACTCTGTAGCATGAGGTCATCCTTCAACTATGATGGTTGGAGGATTATGCTATTGGAAAACCCATGCCAACTCTACCATAGAAGGGGTAGGATGCAGTACTACTCGGATGGTTTTCATATACCTCATAAATCCCTCTCGGAACTATGCGTCAGCACCTGTGTCTGGAATGACGGATGGTGCCAAGATTAGCACAATTGGAGGATCTACTGGTATTCCCTAATCTACTATATCTAGTGCCTAACTATTTCCCTATAGCTGGAGGAAAACCAGAGGATGTCTCGGTGGCATGACACTATAAGTTCAAGACCACACCTTAGATCAAGATTAATTAGGAATGAAACTTAGAAGTGTAATAAGGGAACAAGACCAAGAATGAATTTAATTTTTTTTCAAAACATATATACACGACATGTAAAATGCCTACACGGTGTCTTCCCTTAAGCCTCCATATGGGGGTGTACTTCTTCCAACCCTGGTCGTGTAACACCCCATACACACAGTGTGTTTTCCTAACACATGGCATGTACTTGAATCCTCTTCACCTTCCCAAGTTCTTTTACATGGCTAAGCCACAAGGTTATCCAAGAACAAGACTACATGGAGTGTTAGTTCTAGACACTGTGTGTACTAGATACACTTCACCGACCCATGTTGTTTGTCACACGGCCTATTACACGGCTCCCTCAACATAGTGTATTCTGAATAGATATGTCGTGTATTAGAAGGATTTCAACTGATCATGTTGTTAGTCACGCGAGAGAATACACGAATGACTATACATGGAAGGTTTATCCCTGACATGACATGTACAAGATGGTATCCATTATCCCATGTTGTTCATTACACAGTCAGGTACATGAGATCCACTACACGGCATATTCAATCATGACATGACATGTATAACTTATGTTTTAACCATCTCTATTGTTAGTCACATGGGTGGAAACATGGTATTCACAACACGACATGTACTTCAAGAGCACAGCGTGTTCCACCAAATATTTCCCAAACCCATGTCTCTGCCCACATAGCCATTGGAACGGTTAGAGACTACACGGCGTGTACATACATCACACGGTGTGTACATAAGAAAAACAAGTCCTTCCCGAAAATAAGGACAAATGGAATGTATTTATCATTACACACCGTGTATTCTGGGTTCATCCAGATAGTAATCCTCAAAAACTACTCTGGAACCCATAAAAACACTGAAACAAAAATTAAAGTACCAATTTCAAATCTGTGAGGGCCCATACTCTCCTCGAATCGATGCATGGAATCTTATACATGTCACATTCATGGAAACACAAAACAATGATCCACCATATTCTGATCCATGAGGGACCATAACACCTCATGACCCAAATTCTATCATCCATTCAATCAAAACCTTACACAACCAAGAACCTATAAAATGTAGATATTCTATCAAGACAACTATCACAACAACATGCTTGTCTTGAACAACATATATCACAACAACATGAAATCACTAATGCACCCAAATTGGATGGCCATAATATATTTCATGGGATTTCTAACATGTGCCTATATGATGTATGAGATGGAATACCCTCATCACATCGGGTTGAAACAGAAATAGATCCTTAATAATATCATTGATAATAGAACAAAACATGTGAATCATTAAATAGTGAAATCAAATCAACTGTAAAATTGAAAGACATGAAAAGTATCAATAACTTGGTAAATTGGCTATTCCCGATACACAGGTTAGCTACTCCCGGACACATATTATTACCTTGTACCTATTTACTTCCTATCATTGGTTATATGCTCCTAATAGTAAGTCAAGAAGAATGCAATCCTTTGATACCACTTTGAAACATCCTGATTCCGGGATCTGCCTACAGGTGCCCCGTACCTGGTTGGTCACATGGACTGAAGTGCATTTCCCCAAACGCCAGAGGCTTTTGACTTGTAGAAAGGTCCGTGGTTGTGATTGTGGGGAAACTATGCCCTCAATGTTAGAGTGAAAAAACAAATTAATACAAATATACAATAGTGGAAGTAGTAAAATCATTCAATACTTAAACAATAGATGACTGAAGAAATAAATAAACAGGATCGTATATAAATATGATGCAAGATACATATGTCTAGGAAATCTTCTAAACAAATCACAATTCTGGAATATAGTACTAAAACAAAGTAAAAACGAAAATCAAGTAAACATCCCTACAACATCACAAGCCTCGGCTTGGTGCCATGCTCCTCAGCTCTACAACAATCTTGTACCCAAAGTAGAAGGCCACTTTCCCTAATATATACTTGCAGTAATATAATCAATTTGTTCCCAAAAGCATGAACCAAACTGGGAGTGAGACTAATCTCATTGGGAAACTACCCAAAGATCTGTTCCTAAAAGTCAGTGAAAAAACAAGGTAGGCAATAAACAAAATGAAGCTAAAAGAAAAGAAGTACACATAGTAACAATCCTAAAAATTTAATTTCATTCATTTTCATATACCAAGTTAGCATATAATAAAAAGAAGGTAACCCTATGGGATGTTCTCATAGCCTAACCCCTTTGGTTCAACCAAATAAACACAAGAAACCCTCTAGGATGTACACACAGTCTAACCCCTTTGGTTCAGTTTTAGCAAAGACTCCATGAGGAAGCACTCACCATCAATTCACCATGTGGTCTCGTATCGGTAACTAGTAGGCTCTCTGAGGAAGTACTCAACGTCTATTTCCCCATTTGTCATATATCATGGAAACTACATACACTCTAAGAGAGAACAATATCCATCCCCCCTATGGTCTCGCAACGCAATAGTAAGACAAACACTCTGGGAAATCCCCTAACATTTATTCTCCCCATAGTCTACTATACCAGGTTCTCACGGCCCTGTGCAAGTCTATCATTCAAAAATGATACATGGAAACCAATGTAATCCACATAAACTACTTGTCTAAACAATCTATAGCATATCATGACATGTCAGAAAACAATCACTCCATCCTAACAATACTAGGCATGATAGCAATGCAACAGCCTAACAGGTAGAGCTACACCAACCGGTCAAATATAAGAAAACATGGGAAAAACATTAATAGCATGGAAAAGATAACCATATTCAAAACCATTAACCTGTATCTAAACAAACAAGATATAAAAAGTAATAATAGCGCTAAAACCATAAACACACAATACCCCATTCTTGGGTATTGGGCACTTTGGCACCTAAAATTCGAAGACCATCTATGAAAAGGTACGAACTACATACCTTAGTGTTGCGAGATCGATATACATGAATCTCACACCTTGAATTGAACATGAATTCCATAGAACTACAAAAACATTAAAATTGTTCAACTGAGGATAACTCGCGAGAGGTGATAAATCACGAGATGATGTTCAAGACGAAAGGATAACTCTGTAATGTGATTCCAACACACTCGCTGATGGTCGATTCGGAAAATAGATGGTGAGTCAGGGGCGCAGAGATGATCTGTAGCCATACAGACGCTCTTGGAAGAGACGGAAAAAGAAAAAGTGTGTTCTATCCATCAGACGCAACCCCATTCCATTTAATTAAAAAAAGAAAGTACATGGAATGTTATTTAAAAGTATATGGTGTGTTCTTTCCTTTTCTGGCCTCTACTTTTGGCAGCCTCCAAGTCATCCCACATGACCTTGTTCTTTTCCATTACATGGCCACTACACTATTAACCACGACAACCGAGTACACAACGTGTACTTAATAGTACATAGTGTGTACTCCAGAAATTTCCAGAAACTCATCTTTTTCTCAAAAACCACTTGAAATGAAAAACATACCTAAAAATAAGATCTAGGTTCTTACAAGAAATAAGGGTTGTACTAATTTAAAATCCCTTCAATCTAAACTAGAAGAATCTTTAGACACATTTTCACTATAAAATAAATGTGCTCCTCTAATTACAAGATACACAACAGTATTAAACTAAAATTGTAAAGACAATAATAATTGGACAACAACACACGGATATTTCAAAACATAGATGAATAAGTTAATTATATTGACATTATAGTTCCATTTAATTATTTTTATTATATATTATCTATGATTAAATTTCACATTTTTATATTATGATATGCCACATGAAATAAAAATTTCCAAAACATAATCCTTTCTTTTCAACATATTTACTTACGTGACTACAAGTATGCACGCATAATCAGGTAATTCAAGACTTAGACACCAGTAAAACATAATTAAATAATAAAATAATAGACAAATGGAATGACCCAAGTCTAAATAAAATAAAACTAGAAAAAGAGAACATCATGAACAAGAATATCATATCTGGGAACATGGGGTTTCTCCTATACATAGGTTATCTACTCCTTTCACTTTCCCATTACGAAGTCCTCCCACACCCTAGTCTCTTATATAAATTCCCCATATATTAAATTATATTCATTATTTTTATATTACTAGTGTTATACAAAAAAAATTTAATGGAATAATAATAATATTTATTTGATAAGTAAATATTTATTATTTTCAATAAAATATTTCATTCACACTTTTTTAAATGATTGAATTATCAAAGATCATTTATTGATATTACAGTTAATTTTTTCTAAAATGTTTCAGAAAATAACATTAATGATATCATAAAAATAATATTTTTCAATTGAACACATTTTTATATCTATCTATGTATAGAGGTGATGAAAAGAAAAATAGAAATGAATCTTTACGGGGAGGAAATTGTCCACATGTTGCGATGGATGAGGATTTTATTTTCCAGAGAACTGGAAAATGAAAAATAGTTTTTATCATTGGAGAATATAAAATATAATATAACCATGATACTTAATTATTAAACTCAACATTATTATATTCCTTTTAAGGTCGTTAAGAAAAAAAAATCATGTTTCTTTGTTGAGGTAATATTCTGTTCACATACACAGTAATGTGATTTTCTCTATTTATGGGGAAACAAATAATTATATTAATGGATATAAACATAGAATGTTTTAATTTAGTACATATCCAATAATATGTACATTACATAGGTATTAAAAAAATATAGTAGGAAAGGATTAATAATAAATTGCTGATGTTATGTAAAAATGGTAACTTATATTAAGTACTTTGTGAATTCCTTGGTTGTTCCCTTTGAAATTGAGAGAAAAATATAATATATTGTGAATTGAAACCTAATATAGTGAATTTTATTCATGAAGAAAACAAAAAATAGACTGGACTTAGGTTGAAGATGAATTTTTACGAGTTCCATTAAGGGTTGATGAGATGTCCTTTTTATGAGAGGTGTGAATGGAGTTTCAATATATGTGTTTCAACTTAATATAATAGAATCACATGTAAAACATATCAAGTGTATCTAAACATATAATAATTGATATAAGGATGAAATATGTTCTATAATCTCTCTAACACAAAATTATAAAGTGGGTTTTCAAATATTTAGCCTTTTTATCTCTTGAATTGTTATATTTTCAATTTTTCCATTTTCTATTGTAAATAGTTTTTATATATTAAAACAAAATCTTTATTCATTCAAATAATTTGGACCTTATTATAAATTATATCCCCATGAATCTATATTTCAAATTATGTTTTTATTCATTTTCAAAACGTTTTATGAATTTATTTTCATATAATAAAATAATAATGTATTAAAACCATTTTTTGGGAAAATATACAAGAGTTCTAAAATATTAAATATATTTTATTAAAATATTATAAACATATTAAAAGTAAAAAAAGAAAATATAAAATATATATTTACTTTTTAAAAACTATCAAAATTTTATATGTAATATTATATAATAATAATCGAAAAAATATCATCATATTGTCATATTGAACTATGCTCCATAAATAAATTTATTTATAAAAATTTCAAAAAAAATGATAAACTGATTTTTAAATTATAAATTAAAAAATGAATATTTTTTTATCTATTTTATATTCTAATATATATATATATATATAGTTTGTAATAGAAAATAAAAAATATAAAAAGTTATTTTATTGAAAAATTGTTTTTTAATCATTACAAGTTCATAGTATTAGTTCATATTAATTTACAATTTAAACAATGATAATAATAAATTTCATATAAAATTATTTTTTAAATGTGTCTATTTTAACATACTGGGGTAATATATACTATACATAACAAAAAATATATATTATTTTATCATGATGTCATCTCTCATCTCTGGGATCTCTTAGTCAGATCCAAAACCACAAAACAAGGGTTTATTAGTTCGTAAAATTCCCTTATCAATGCCAAAAAAAGAACTTATAATCATGGAGCTACTAAAAGGGGGCCCTGTCATCAGTACAAAAAAACCCAAATAAATGCACCTTTTATAAGCACTAAAAAGTACGGATAAAAGTCAAAAAACAATTACTTAATTTAGAGGCCCCCATTTAATATTTATTGACCCCCTTTTAATAGTGGTAGAAATCCCAAGACATGTGTTCTCCCAATAGCACATTAACAATGCTTGAGGACCCCCCCCCCCCCAAACCCGCCTATGCACGCCTACCACCACTTGGATTCGAACCTAATACCTCTAACTTCTGTCCATTCACCTTGACCACTCAACCATATTTTTTTAACAATTTATTGATATATATATATAGTTATATTTATTTGTATATTAATGTTGATTTATATTAAAAATAATCTATTTAGTTATATTAATATATATATTTGTGTATATATATATATATTCGTATATTAATATATATTTTTATCTATTTATTTATATATATTTCTTTAGTTATACTTTTATATCCTAATATTTATTTGTATATTAAAATATATATATATGTTTAGTTTTAAATAAATTTATAAAATATGGTTTTTGGGTGTTTATAAATATATAAATATATAAATACATATATACAACATACATATAATTGTATATATATTATATATGTGTGTATATATAAATATATTTATAAGTATTTATATATAATTATATATATTATATATTAATACTTATATTCATATGATAGAATACAATGATAACATATTTCAGTTTTTTAATACAGACTCACACAAATATATATTCACACACACACACACACAGTATTGGTATTCAAATATTTTTGTACATGTATATTAAATGAAATGTATTATGTTCTTATTTAGATAATTCTTATATTCTGAGAAATAAATTTTACATGTAAATATGTTTAATTATTTATTTTTCAAATTAAATATTTAGGTGTCAATATATAGAAAATATGTATATATTGTTATATATTTGACTAAAATTACAATAGATTTTAAAAAATGACAAATTTTCAAAGCCATAAAATCATGATGAATGTAAGTACTGGGAGTAGAATCATTCCCCACTAAAAAGTGGCAAATAAACCATCTTAAATAAGTGAAAAGTCAATATAATGTTAAAAAAATTCGGTATCCCGACTAAAAACTCAGTTTTAGAGGCCTTATGAGCCTTTTTGGCCTCGGAAAAGGTATTTGTGTGTTTCTATATGTCATTTGTGCGTAGAGATCATTTCAAGTTTTAATCTTATATTTGGTAGAGCTCAAATGAACACTAAGATCAAAATTTATGGTTGTCTGATGGTTGAGTTACATGTTCCACTTATTTTGGGTTCTTATTTATTTTTTTTAATTTTTTAGGATTTGAAGTTGTAATTAAATGATTATTACAAGATAATAATTTGAAAATTATTAATTAATAATATTTTTTTAAAATATTTTATTTGACATTTTGACTAAATATTTTATATGTAGTGTAAAGTTCTATTTATAATTATCTAATAAATATATATTATATTTATATCGATATAAATATATTTATATATTTATATATTAATATATTATTTTTAATATTTTTTTGAAATATACCATTTATCAGCACTATTAAAATAACAATGATAAAGACCCCTATCAGTGCTACTAAAAAGGCTGATAAAGGGGGTCCCTTAAACAGTGCTATAAAAAATAATGGGTAAAAGGGGTTCTTTATTATAGCTTTTTTAGCACTAATAAAGGTAACCACTGTATAAGTATGTTTTTTTCACTATTAAATGGTGGCTCGATGAAAACCATTTTGTGGTAGTGGTATTCCATGACATATAGGAGGAAAAAATCTTAGTGGAGCTTAACTTCTCTTAAATGTGAGCTTTATAAGCTAGTCATTAAATTAGAGGTTAATAATATTAATAGTTACATTATGATATATATATATATATAATTTTCAAACCCAATGAAGATATAATGATTAATTCGTTGATATAAGGACTCAAATTTATTTTAATTCATCTAATGCTTCAAAAATGTATTTGCATCAAAATTTATTTTTATCTCACTTATTCATAGAAGTTATAATTTATTTTTCCCGATTTTAGAAATTTAATTTTAAAAAATGATCAGTCACATTTGAATTTACAATACCATTATTATCAAAATGTGAAATTTTGGGTGTTTCAAGAATTATGGACATTTTGATGAATATCAAAAATACTAATTTTATCAATTTATGTCATTTCATATAATTGTATATTGTTATTCCAAAGTTCTAATGTATATTTGGGTTTTTAAATAATGTTACATGTGACTAAATTTATTTATAAAAATCCAACTAAAACTATTTGTATAAGAAAAATTTGTTTTTTTAATATAAGTGAGATTTTTCTTAAAAAACTATTATCTATAGCATAATTTTCATTTCATTTTATAAAGTTATATTAAAATTAAATTATTCCACATCTTGTGATTAAATATCAAAACCGTGATACAATATTTGGGATCATGGGTTTTAAATTTAGTAAATAGTTCACATTTATTTTCTTTCGCTAGGAATAGTTAATATGACAATTTTTGTCACCTCGATAAGGGTAAAATGTGTTAAAATTTATTAAAACTTTGAGATATGGTATCAATATCATCCAAAAACACCCAATTATATAATTTTATGCAATTTATTATACAATATACATAGTAAATTTTAATATATGTCATTATGGTTCCATTTTCCTCTCACAATGAAATTTATAAATATTGCGTATATAATAATATCAAATTTCTTACTCGTGATTTTAAATTTCATTTATATCATGACATATAAATAAACAAAATTATTGACCAAATATAAAATGTTATATTGAAAACAATTAAATTAATTATATGATGTTAATTTATTTCTAATTTTTTGTGATTATATAATTACCTTAAAATTCTTATTCAATGCTTGAACTATTCTTGTGCATGAAGTTGAAAAGGGTTCAAAAATATTTTAAAACGTTAAAAGTAATTTCTTTTGATGAATAATGTTTTAAAAATAATATATAGTTCATAAAAATTTATTATTTATAATGATATGTTTTATATTTAAATTATATTTTTTCCTTCCTAGATATAATTTAAAATGAAATTAATGGACCAAAAATGAGATTAATGAAATTAAATATTAAATGATATTTTATTAAATTATTTAAAAAGTATAAAAAAAATTAAAGAAAATATGTATTAGTTTTTTTCTAAAGGTTCTTCACATTTTAATTTATGAGATAACTTATTAAATTAAGGTAAAACTAAAACAAATTGTTTTGAAAAACGTGTTATGATGGTTAGGGTTAAAAGTTGTTCGACAAATTGATATTATTTAAAATAAAAAAAATAACTATCTATATTTTATTGGTAATATTTATTTAACCAATACGTTAATTTGTATTTGAAATTATTGTCATATGGATAGACATTAAAATTAAAATGAATTTATTATATTTAAATGTTTTTATTAATTCAATATCTATACATTCAATCATGAATAAAAGAAAATCCCTCCTTTATGTTATTTACACCACATTGAGCATCCAATTTCGTCCATACACTACATAACGAAATTCCTGACATACCTATACATGATTTAATGTTTTGGTGGCCTATAAATTTCATTTCTTTTGTCTATTATAAGGGATCTAAAGGTGCACTACAGGAGAATATGTAATCATCACTACTGACCTCTTTCATTTTATCTGTTCTTCTACCACTATTAAATTAGTGTAAGTTATCATAAAATAATAACTTCTATATCCAAAATATAATGAAATGATATCATTATTATTGAAAAACTTTTATCCACCCTATTATATAGAAAATGGGAAATTAATATATTACCTGTGTTTATAAGTGGACAACTACCTCCACATACTAACATGATTAACTTTCTATCACAAATATTCATTGTTTGTTGTTATTTTGTATTGAATGTTTATATAATTTATTTAATAAATTATTAATGTTCTAATATTATAATATCTTATCTGACATCAATCCTTTCAGTTCTTTTAATAGTGATAATGTTGATATTTCATACATATATACTACCTCATCCATGAATCAATGTGAATCATTTTTTTCCACATTTCAATTAGTATCTTAATAAAATCTTCCAAAGTGATGTACTTAATATATGAATTTTCAAAAACTTTCTTTCTTCTAATGGAATATGTTAAGAGTTATTGTAACACCCCGAGATTTGATGAAAAATATTATTTTAATTGATGTCTTATGTTGTACACTACACCAAAATTAGCTTGTTCTATACACAACACCATATTCTCTTACAGTATACAGAACACTATTCTTGGCTTGTGTTACACACAATTTCAAGTTAATTTTTTGGGAATTATTCTACGCAGCGATAAGTATTGATTTTGTTTAATGTATAAATTAAATAAGTTTTGATTATGATATACACAACACCAAATGGATATTTCACTACATGCAGCCCTGACTTGGCTTTCATTACACGCAATCATGACCTTCTTCGATAGCGTGTGTAGTACGCAATACCGGGTTTCACTAAATAACGTTATGTTATTAAAATATTATATAAACTAACTATTATGAATAGTAATACCCACTTTTTTAAATTTTATCTTTCAAAATGGACTTCATTTTTGGATTCGGAATATCGAAATTAGCCTAGGGTAATTTTTTGGTATTTTTATGAAAACATTCAGTTTTTGATGAATAGTGAAAACACTAGGTTACTATTTAAAACTGACTCATTAATTAAATAATAATTTATTTTATTTAAATTTATTTTTGGTCAAAATTGATTCATAATACCTAAATAAGTTCAATGAAATTCATTGGAGTCATTTTATAATAATTTTAGATATATAAAAAATTTATTGAACTTTTCACCGTCTTTTACCCACCTACTAGGAGCATTTGTAATTGTACATAAAACATAATTTTACCACTTCTATGAGTTGAATTTCTATAATCTGAGAGACATGTTTAATATCAAGGAGTAAAATGTGGTTAAATAAGATAAAAATAATTTTTTGTGAATAGTAAATTTTTACTTTTATTTACCACGATTAAAAGTAAATAGGGTAATTAAGAGTAAAAATGGAATTATTATTACCCTAAAACATGTACCAATTCTATTATATAACTGTAATTCGACCTAGAATAACCGTAGGGATAAAATATTACCCTTTAGATCCACTCAGATTAGATTAGGGCACTTATTATTATTTTATTTAAAGAAGAGTTAAAAGAGTTAAAATAAAAGTTTAATAACTAAAACATTTTAAATATAGGGTTATACAGAAGATAAAATCGACAATAAATATTAATTAGAATGCTAAAAATATTTCCTACATAATGGTATTTTATTTATAATTTTTAGATATTAAATAAGTTGTGTTATTTATGACACAATGATGATGCAGTAATTACCTTATTAATGAAATATTAACATAATTGTTGTTATAAATACCCAAATAATTGTAATTTAAGACTTTTAATAAATTAAGATAATTTTTTTGGTTAATATGACATTTTATTATTGATTAAATTAACTTATTTAGAACTAATAATGCTGTTATAATTTTCATAAAAATCAATTACCAAATAGTGTCATAATTTACATTAAATTGTTTTTAAAAAAAATACTATATTATAAATTGTTATTCTATTCGTAAAAATCTAAGGATTGGAAAAATAACTTTGATAAGGTTATATATATTACTAATGAACCACTTGGGGTTCATTTGGCTTGTTATATTAAGTTTATTAACCATATAGTGTAAGAAAACAAGAAGACACGGTAAAGGTTAAATTATTTAACTTAGAGTAAAATCTAAATGATAGGGAGAAAATAGTAACCTAAACCTTTATAAAACTTATTGGTTGAGAGGATTTCGACCCATCCCAACATTATCTTCGAAATAAGTCACTTTTGAGCCATTATTAACCGAATATGACTTTATTATAAAATAATATTTTAAGTTTTTCCTAAGGTGCCCCTCACCCATCTTATAAAAGGCACTCGCTCTTCTCCCAACTTCACTCTTCCCAAGCCATTTGGCTCCGCGAAACCCTTCCCATTTATCTTCTAAACATATCTCGTTATATCATAGAGGTTCTTGTCTTCTCAAAATACCAACTCTAGTGCACTAAGAGGAAGTATAAAAGAGACACGTCAAGGAAGATTTAATCTCTTCTACCGATTCTTTCAAGTTTCTTTCATCATGTACTTCCTCTATTTTCTTTGTTTGATTATGAAGTAATAACATCAATATCACTCATATAATGATATGTTATTGTAAATATGAAACAACCATATTTCACCTTCTATCCATCCTATGGAAAACGAAATCACCGCGCGTCCGTACGTATGAAATACCGTCTCCACGCCGTGGTGAAATCTGTTTTCCACCACCACCACACTTGGATGGGTATAATGGTGTAAATAATAACTATATATGATTATTAAAACATTATACTGATTCTGATATATTATATCACCAACTCCAATTCCATTCATATAATTATGGGAACGATATCATCACTCGTGCGTACGTACGAACTACCGTCTCCACGAAGCGATGTGATTCATTCTCCATATTAACCATTCAAGAATGATTATAAAGTTTATATAATAAATAATAATGATATATATGACATCATAATGCTACTGGATTTATGTATATATATATATTTCATCTACTTACTTCCATTCAAGTCAATAAGGAATGGAAAACAGTGTTCATGCGTACATACGGCCTACCGTCTCCATGAACGGTGTGTTTCATTTCATTTATCGATCTATTATATATATGTATATAAGGAATATATATGATATATAAATCATGGTTTAGATTCTGGAAGTAAGTAAATAATGATATAAGTAATAATAATATCAATAACAACAAATCGAAACACGTACGATAAATGAAACGATTTTACCCAAAACGTTGCTTTAACATGGAATTTACAAAAAAAACGGGTAATATAAATCCATAAGTGAACCATATATGATATCATAACAATGAATATGATTCTTTAATAAGTCAATAACACTATTTAAATCATTATACAAGAGGTTCAGATATATACTAAGCATATCGGACATAAGGTAAGGGATAACTATTCAAATCTCGTTCTTATCCAAGATTGTTTATTCGTAAGTATTTATTGGTGTTATTCTTATCATCCATGACCATGTTTTCTAAAAATGTTTTCATGTGTGTTTAAAGTACTTTTTACACATTTTTTAATTTTACCACATGTTATGAAAGAATCTTAGTTTTTTTTACCACATGAGGTACTTTTTGACTTTCCCGACAGAGGGAGCTTTCACTATACAAAGCCTAGACTTGGCTTACATTACACGCAATCATGCAAATCCTCGATAGCGTGTGAAGTACGCAATACCGGGTTTCACTAAATAATGATATTTTATTATAATATTATATAAACTAGCCGTTATGAATAGTAATACCCATTTTTTGAAATTTATCTTTCAAAATAGACTTCATTTTTGGAGTCGGAATATCGAAATTATCCTAGGGTGAATTTTTGGTATTTTTTTTGAAAACATTCAATTTTTGATGAATAGTGAAAACACTAGGTTACTATTTAAAAACAAAATTTTTAATTAAATAGTAATTTATTTTATTTAAATTTATTTTTTGTCAAAATTGATACATAATAACTATATAAGTTCAATGTAATTCATTAGAGTCATTTCATAATAAATTTAGATATATAAAAATTTTATTTATGTTTTCACCATCTTTTACCCACCTCTTAAGAGCATTTGTAATTATACATAAAACATAATTTTACCACTTCTGTTAGTTGAATTTTGAAAATATGAGAGACACGGTTAATATGAAGGATTAAAATGTGGTTCAATAAGATAAAAATAATTTTTGGTGAATATATACTTTTTTTTATTTACCACGGTTAAAAGTAAATAGGGTAATTAAGGGTAAAAATGGTATTATTATTACCCTAACACATGTTATAATTCTATTGGATAAGTGTAATTATACCAAAAACAACCTTAGGGATAAAATATTACCGTTTAGATCCACTTGGATTAGATTAGGACACTTATTATTATTTTATTTAAAGAAAAGTTAAAAGAGTTAAAATCAAGGTTTAATAACTAAAACATTTTTAATATTGAGTTATACATAAGATAAATTAAACTATAAATATTCATTATAAAGATAAAAATATTTCCTACATAATGGTATTTTATTTATAACTTTTATACATTAAATAATTTAATTTATTTATGACACAATGATGATGCAGTAATTCCATTATTAATAAAATATTAACACAATTGATGTCATAAATACCCAAATAAATGTAATTAAAGACTTTTTATAAATTACACTAATTTTTTAGGTTAATATGACATGTTACTATTGATTCAATTAACTTATTTCTAACTAATCATGCTATAAGGATTTTTAAAAAAAATCAATTACCAAATAGTGTCAAAATTGACATAAAATAGATTTTAAAAAAAATATTATATTATAAATTGTTATTATATTCCTAAAAATCTAATATTAGGCCAAATGACTTATAAAAGTTTATATATATAAATAATTAACAACTTGGGGTTCTTTTGTCTTGTTATAGTGTGTTTATTAACCATATAGTGTAAGAAAACAAGAAGACACGGTAAAGGTTAAATTATTTAACTTAGATTTAAATTTATATGATAAGGATAAAATAGTAACCTAAACTTGTCTAAAACCTATTGATTGAGAGGATTTAGACCCATCCCAACTTTATCTTAGAAATAAGACATTTTTGAGCAATTATAAAACGAATATTCTTTTATTATATAATAATATTTTAAGTATTTCCTAATGTGCCCCTCACCCCTCTTTTAAAAGGGCACTCCCTATTCTCTCAACTTCACTCCTCCAAAGCCATATGTCTTGGACAACCCCAACCCATTTATCTTTTGAACATCTCTAGTTATATAATATAGGTTCTGGTATTCTGAAAAGACCAAATCTAGTTCCCTAAGAGGAAGTATAAAAGAGACACGTCAAGGAAGAGGTAATCTCTTCTACCGATTCATTCAAGTTTCTTTCTTACTCTACTTCCTCTTATTTATTTGTTTCATTATGAAGTAATATCATCAGTATCACTCATATACTGATATGTTATTATATATATGAAAAAACAATATTTCACCTTCTATACATCCTACAAAAAACGAAATCACCGCGTGTCCGTACGTACGGAATACCGTCTCCACGCCGTGGTGTAATCTATTTTCCACCACCACCTTACTTGGATGGGTATAATAGTGTAAATAATAAAAATATATTTTTATTATAAAATTATTCTTATTCTGAGATATTATATCATAAACTAAAATTCCATTCTTATAATTATGGGAACAATATCATCGCTCGTGCGTACGTACGGACTACCGTCTCCACGACGCGATGAGATTCATTCTCCATATTAACCATTCAAAAATGATTATAAAGTATATATAATGAATAATAATGATATATATGAAATAATAATGCTACTATATTTATGTATATATATATATATATATTTCATCTACTTACTTCCATTCAAGTCAACAAGGAAAGGAAAACAACATTCATGCGTACGTACGGCCTACCGTCTCCATGAACGGTGTGTTTCATTTCATTTATCTATATTATATATATATATATATAATATTATATATAAATAATTTTTTACATTATGGAAGTAAGTAAATCATGATATAATTAATAATAATATCATGAACAAAAAATCAAAACACGCACGATAAATGAAACGATATTACCCAAAACGCTTCTTTAACATGGAATTTACAAAATAACGGGTAATATAAAGTCATAAGTAAACCATATATTATATCATAACAATGAATATGATTCTTTAATAAGTCAATTACATTAATTAAATCATTATACAGGATTTTACAATACATACGAAGCATATCAGACATAAGGTAAGGGATAACTATTCCAATATCATTCTTATCCAAGATTGTTTATTCATAAGTATTTATTGGGGTTATTGTTATCATCCATGCCCGTGTTTTCTAAAAAAATCATGTATTTTTAAAGTCCTTTTTACCCATTTTTGAATTTTATCACATGTTATGAAAGGAATCTTACATTTTTTTACCACACGAGGAACTTTTTGACCTTTCCGACAAAAGTACGAGGAGAATGTTATTTTTTATCATATAAGGCATGAACGGATTATTACAGTTTCATAACGCCTAATTTTCATGATGATTTCTCTACAAGATTGCATGATTATTTTCAAAAAATCCCTTTTATTTTAAAATTTCATGGCATTTTGTGAAATGAAAATTATTTTGAAGAAGAAAGGATCTTTTCCTCAAGAATTCCTTTCAAGTGTTTTTTCAAAACTATTTTCCATAATAGAAGACATCATTTAATATGTTTATGTTTAAAGTATAATTTATCCATTATTTAAGTGGTTTTATTTTTCTTATGATGAAATGATATCCATTTTTTTATATGGATTATGTTATGATTCCATGATGTTTTAGAATCACATTCTATTACACGGGATATGCTGTGATCTATGATTTATGATTTTGTGGCACATGAAAGAATGATTTCATTATGAAATGGATGGGACCTATATCACCCTCCAATTCATTGGGTAAAGATTTATATCTCATGAGATAGAAGTGGCTGGAATGGTAAGTTAATCCAGTTTAGTGATATAGGACTCGAATGAGGAGTGAACTCGATTCAGAAAGGGACTTTGTCCAATAAGATGGTCTTGGCAGCAATGCCTTGGCTAATACGAAAATCATATTAGGTGATTAATGGTTTTACACAATTTCATGTTTTATTCCCATGATACTTTATCATGATTGATGTTCTTTTATGATATATTCCTTATGTACTTCCAAGATTTATTTCTTTGCTCAAGATGTTGATGTTTAGATTTTATGTTCATGTTTTTGCATTCAAATGTTTATGGATTGTTTTATGTTCTCTATGTTTAACCTTATTGAGAATTTGAGCTCAAAATTTTTAATTTTTCTTTTACCAGGATATAAATAGTGGTTTAGGTAAGAAAAAAAAATGGGAAGATCCTTTTGGGAGATGTTGAAGATCTTTCACCCTGATTAAAAGATTATTTTTCTGAGTTTGCAAAGACACTAAACTATTACGGTCCTTGTGTGTTTGTTTTTGTTATGTATTAAGTATTCAACAAAAGTAATGTAATGTCTATGTACGTCAAGATTTGGGTATCTACAGTTATCATAGATTTCATTAGAAAAAAACCATTTGAAAATTAATAAGTTACATAAATCCCATTATAAGAAGTTATTAAGCTTACAATTTAAAAATAAGCTAAATTTTACCTCACTTCTAATGTCAGGATCATCTCATCCAAACCCTATTCTATTAGAAAATTTTGATGTATTTATTTCATGCTATAAAGAATTCATGTGTAATTTAATGTGTTCATTCTTCTCCATTTCAATTTATATTACCATAATTATCATTTTATCAATGATAAATAGACTAATTTGGTGATTCTGTTATATTTTACATCGATTCCCAAAGCAATCTATGAGTACTATTGAAAATTTGGGTTGACCATATAATAATTAGGATATTAAAATTTTATAACATCTTCTTATATCCTAATCTATTGTTTCAATGTTTTTTACTACAGTTCCAATCATCCAAAATTTATTTCAATAGATTATAAAGAAAATATGAATCATCTAGAGCATATTCTAGGGAGTCTCAATCCAAGTGTGTATAAAGACCCATTTTATAATAGTGAGTTTCCCTATGTCAGTACCAAGACACCTTTTTGGAGTTGTTACTCATAGGTACGTGTGTTCCAGATCCACATCCACTTGTTTGTACATAGATAAGGATTTTATTTCTTTGAGAATGACATAATATTTACCCCAGAATAAATTTAAAATGTTTTACTATATCGTAAATGATGACAGTAATCATTACTTAACCATATTATAATCATTATATTAACATTATATAGTGATTAATTAATCAATAGTTAATTATATTATAACCACTATTTGATCATTGGTTGTTTATTCTTTTTTATTCTATTGTAATTCATTAATCATCGCATAGTCATTCTTTAATCATCCCTTAATCATTCTTTAATCATACCTCTATCATTCCTTAATAATTATATAATTATTTGTTGATCATCAATTAATTATTCTTTAATAATTACATAATCAATAGTTTACCACAACTTTTTTATTCACTAGTTAATCAATCTTTAATAATTACATAATCATTTAATCATTAGTTAATCAATACATAATCATTATTTAATCATTACTAAATAACTATTTAAACAATCTATAATCATTTTTTAAACATTAATTAATACTAAATTAATTATTCTTCCACAAAAATTTATTCATATGATATTCATTACTTAATTATAATTAGCTAATCATAATATGTAATCATTTTTAGTCAAAATTTATTCATTAGTTAATGTATACATAATAATTACTAATAATAACTATTATTTATAAACTATATTTAAATAACTAAAATATTTAATAAATATCGTATTTAAAACTAACATGAAAGAATTAAATTAAATAAATAAATAGTGTTAAATTGAATTAATTAATACATCTAAATGATGCTTCACAAAATAACTGGACTTCTTCTAGTTGAACAGATGAACCACACATGATGAATACTTTTTATAGAGAGAGAGGTTCGGCATGTAAAAAGATGAGTGATTTTTTATGTGAGGAGGGGTGCACTTTTATAGGGTGTTAAAGGAATTTCCACATGGGGAGGGCCACATTTGGCGTCTATGTTAGGACGAAAACACATGCCTCCCCTCTCGTCTTTCTTTGCCTCTTTATGCAAAAGGGGCATGCACCCCTACCACCTTTTCTATGTAAACGATCTGGGGAAAAGGTTTGGGGGAAGGTTGAAGGCGGAAAGCCACCTTTTAAAAACATTTTTTAAATATACCTATGCATACTAAAAAAATCTAAAAACATATAAAATTAATCTATTCAATTCACATTTCTCATTTTTAAAATTTTCAGGGTAGATCTAACAAAATTATATATATATTCATGGTATTATATCTCATTTCATGTTTTTATGCTAGTCAGGATACTTAATGTGGACAATAGTGATGCAAATATCCTATTTAAATAAATATTTATGATTTCAATTTATCTTCTATTAAAATTATAGCAGTTTTACTGGATATTATCATCTATAATGTGTAATAATTAGATATATGGGATTTTGTTGTATTACTTTATCATGAACGAATAATTATTTTTTAGTTTAATCCATATTGGGTATTAATTGTTTCATTACATATTTCAATTCCATTAAATAAATAGAAAAAATGGTTTATAATTATAATCATATAGTTTATGAAATTAATATATTTTTCCTAAAAACATCCATCATTATATATCTACACAAATGTGAATGATGTAAAAGTGAGCATAACCTTTCATAATGCTCATTCAACCTAATATGATGCTTCCATGGCCATTATGTTAGAAGGTATATTACGATTACATTAGCTAAATAAAGGCTTGTGGCAATTAAATATATTAGGATTTACCAATATCAGACACAAAACCACCGTACATGAGTTTAAACTACCCATTCATTAACATTTAATAGAAATTTATGCTGGGGAAGACTGTAATAAAATAAAAATATTGTTTCAAATAATAAATATATTAATTTTATACTTAACATGATACATTTAGATTTAAGTGAATTTCAATATACTATATAAATATTATTCTTTAAATGTGAGCTTCATGAACATGTCTTTGAATTGAAGGTTATGAATATTAATAGCCAAATTATGATAAATAAATATATATATATATATAATGGTAAAACCCAATGAAAATTTAATGATTTCTACTTTGATATAAGGACTCAATTTTATGTTAATTTAGTTTCTCCTACATAAATTCATTTTCATCCTAATTTAGTTTTATTACATTTTTTCAATGAAACTATAATTTATTTATGTAATATTTAGAAATATAATTTTTTAAAATGATTAGTCATATTCGAAATCAGTATATCATGATTAACTAAGGGTGAATTTTTGGGAGTTTTTGGAAATGATTTTCATTTTAGTGAATACATAAAAATATAAATTTTTTTAATTTATGTCTTTTATTTCAATTTAATAATACATTTAAAATGTTTCATTAAATTTTTGATTTTTAATTAATTTTACATGTGACTGAATTGATTTATAACAATATAAATAATATTATTTCTATCATCAAAATTCAACATCTTCATATGAGTTATTTTTTTAATAAAAAAACATTTCTCTATAGAATAATTTTGATATCATTTTATAAATTTATATTAAAATTGATTTATTCCACATCCTGAGATTTAATATGAAAAACTTGATACCATATTTTTGATGAAGATTTTCAATATTTTTAAATATTTCACATTTTTTTCATTCATCGTGAATATTAAATATGTTAAATATTTTTCACCTCAATAAGGGAAAATGTGCATAAAAATGTTAAAACTGTGAAAATTTTTATCAAAATCAACCAAAAACACACAATTACAACATTTTATGAGATTAACTATACCACATCCATACTAAATTCAATTATATGCTGTATGCTTCTATTTTCCTCTAATAATTTCGTTTATAAATTTTATGTAAAGATTATTAATAAATTTTACACACTTGCTTCTTAGTTTCATTTATATGGTCACATATACATAAAAATAATTATGGAATGAATATTAAATTATATATTCAAAATAATTAACTTAATTATATGATGTTAATTTATTTCTAATTTTACTGATTATATAATTTACCAAAAATTGTAATACAATTCATGTATAGTTCAAATGCATGATGTGAAAAACCGCTTTAAGTAATGATAAAATAGACAAAGTAATTTTTTTGATGAGTAACAATTAGAATATAATTTATAGTTAACAATACATTATTATTCATAATGATATGTTTTATATTTGAATTCTATTTATTTATTCCAATTTATAATTTCAAAGATAAATGAATTGACTGAAAAATGATGTTAATGAAATTAACTGTTAGACTAGTTTTTGATAAATTATTTAAAAATAATATAAATAATTAAAGTGGACTAGTAGTATTTGATATTTTAGATAATTTTATCCCATTTTTATTTTTTATGTAACCTAAAATATTGGATTCAAATTATTACATCTTGGTTTGAAAAATGAGTTATAATCATTAGAGTTAATATTAGTTAAATAGAAAGATATGTTTTAAAATAATAAATAAACCAATCCATAATTTATTGGATATGTTTATTTATCCAATATCTTAATTTTATTTTTACATTATGTTCCTAGGCTTATAAATTCAAATTAAAATGAATTTATTATCTTTAAATGTTTTTATTAATTCAATGTGTGTCCATTCCATTGTCTAAAAAAGGAAACCCTCGCTTATATTTCATACACAACATTGAGATTCATATTTCAAAAAAAATACATAAATTAATTATAAAAATACTTAACCATGATTAATAGTTTATGTTCATCCTTATATATTACAACATGAGGGTAAATTATAAAGTATCTAAAGGACTTATAACGAGGAAGAAGTAATCATAACAACTATGCTATTTAATTTATTGATTCTTCTACCTTGATTAAATTTATGTTATAAATTATAATATAATAATTTATATTTCTTAAATATTCATAAATTTTATTATTATTATGTAAAATCTATTATCCCCCCTATTTTCTAATAATTGGGAAACCATTGTATCCCTCGTGCATACCTATAGACTATTGCCTCCACATGCTTATATAATTAATTTTCCATCAGGAATATTAATTATTGTTTTTCTAATAGATTAAATGTTTATATATGTTATTTATGAATTAATTATATATATTAAATAATAATATATTTTATAACAACAACACTTAAGATTCTTTGAATAGTGATAATGTTGAATTTTCCCATGTGCGGACAACCTCCACCACGAAGCAATGTGACTCCTTTTTTGTTTTCAATATTTCATGGATGGTAATTATGATGTAATTAATTAATATTTATTATAAATAAAATATTTTAGTGATTATATAATTTTGGAATATTATATGCAATTATTTTGTTCCAACTTTCAAAAAGTTGAAATATCACTCATTCGTATAAACACATTACCCTCTCCAAAATGTGATGTAATTCATTTTCATCACTAATATATATGAATATGTATAAACATGTATAAATTTATTTAATATGATAATATTTTATGAATTAATAATATATATATATTAGTATACCATGTTCACAATACAAGGAATAGGATTTTAGAATCAAAAAATGCGTGAATAAGAAAACAGTTATCACCCATAATAATGCTTTTGGCAATGAATTGTTTATAAATGGGTGATAATATATCATAATAAATATATTTAATTATATATATATAAATATTCATGGTTGTGTAATATATTAATAATTAATATATATTTATTACATGAGATTACTAAACATGTATGATGTAAGATGATATAGAGATAATGTTTTCTCAAATAACATTTACTTTTGTGAGACATATCCCATATTCAACAAATGTTTCTTTTTTTGTGGTGTATCTACTACCCCTGAATATATTTTATGTTTATTTTAAATCATATTATGTATATTTAAAAACAAAAATATGTCCCTCTCTTTCTTTATCCTTTGATTTGTAGATTATCAATGTTTTATGTTTTTATCATCTCAAATTGTCTTCTATGGGACATATCTTATGTTATTTACCAATATTATTTTATCAAGTGTATAAAAATACCTATAAATAAGTTATATCATGAATAATTTTATATTCATTATATTTACAATTTCATTTGTACTTATTATTTCAGGGGTCATATGATTAAAATTATTCCATAGTTGTGTGGTATTTATTTTTCAATCCCATTTTATTTAGGTTTCAATATGCTTAATTTTTTAATGAGTAAATTTTGTGATCCATATTTCATAAAACCATTTTATATTTCAAATTTTTTATTTCAATAATGTTTATGTATTTTACAATTTTTCTCTCTTTAGCACTCAAAATTGGATCAAAATTGTTTTTTAAAAGAATCCAATTTAATTTTTCATTTTTCAGTGAAAAAAACATTTCTATTCCATAAAAATCATTTATTAACTGTTATAAAATATTATTCAATAATAATATATTATTGATTAAATTAAATTTAACCCATTTTAGTATTTCTATGAAAATATAAAGAAGAATGATGTTTTTTTTCTGAGTATGGTACATTTTTAACAGCGATGTTAATAGTGTCAATATCATATTGAGTATGAAATGATTTGAATTTCATACATTTATGAATAATAAATATAGTAAAGTATCATCGACGAGTTTCATTTATTTTTTAAAATTAAATTTGATTCCTTTATATGTTGGTATTTATTTATTTTAAATTAGTATTTTCAATAATAAAAGGATATAATCCTCTAGAAAAATTTCAATGCCCTTAAAAATAATCTTTAATAATATCCATTTTTGTTAATTAGAATTTATTGGCGATATGATCCACACATATAAAATGTGATCATTCTCTATATTGTTTCTAATTATAATGAATATTTCTCAATAATAACTGTTTAATTTTTATAGATTGTGCTATGATAAAATGATGAGATAATTATGGATCCCACTTCTATTACATGGGTTATATTATGATGATATGGAGAATTTTTTATTATCTTTTGGTACACATATGAATTATTTTTATTATGTTATGGGTGGATCTATAATTATATATCTCTACAATAAATTAGGTAAATATACACACCCCAAGAGATAATAAGAACACCGTTGTAGAGTAAACCGAGTTAAGAAAGTGAATCTATCTACAGTCATGGTCTTGGGAGGGTACATTGAATATGGATAGGATGGAAAGAATAGTGAACCCAATTAACTATAATAATATTTACAGTTATCCTTTACTATATCAATTTTTCTCTCCTATTATGGGTATGAAAAAAACATGTGTATTATGATTATAATATGTTATCATAGCACATGAATGATTATTGATGATTTTTTACTATTATATGTTATTTTTTCACATGAAAATCAAGATTCCATTATTCATGATCAATGATCATTGAATGATTGTGATTGATTATTATAAATATCCTGGTTTTATCATACATATATTCTACTATTATTCATCCATATGACTACCGATTGATATATCCTATATTTATCATTAATGAGAATTAGATGGACCCCATAATTTTCTTTCCATTCCAATGTTTATAATAAAATGTCATAATTAGGGAATATCAGCAATGTGATCAATCTTAGAAGATTTTTTTGGGGGATTCTGAGAGTCATGCATGATATAAGAAGATAATATATCTATTATCCAATGAAACTAATAATTATTATTTTTTCATGGACTATAATGAGAGGTAATTGACATTATTATAATAAAAATAAATTACAATGTAATAAAATAGTTTTTCATTATATATTTCCTCATGGAATGGTTTGTTTAATTCTTAGAGGATAGTATTAGAAAACCTTGTTGAATACTATGATAATAAGCTTATATATAGCATAATATCATAATGATTTTCTATGTTTTATTTTTTTCGGGATATCCATTCAATACATCCATGATTGTATACCAAAAGTGGACATAGTTTTTCAAAAAATTAATTTTGGTGTCATAAAATAGGAAATAGTTGGTTGAGTATAAATCATCCAACATTATAAAGAATGGATAATGGGAACATAATTTTCACAAATATTGGAACTCATCAAATATTTTATTGGGTTAATTAACATTTTTTTAATGAACCAATATAAATTATCTAAATAGATGATGACCACAAATCTCGTTAGTGAAACCTATGGTTTCATATTTTGAAATGAAGGATTCATTATTAAACCATCTGATGAATGATTATATCATGATTATATAATTTTTAATTTTGATTAATGTTTCTACCACAATAAATTTTCTCAAATCGATGTAACCAAGATTATTCATGATAATACTGAACGTGATATACAATGGGATGAATGTCATTATGAGAGTCCAAAAGAAATTAGAGTTGGAATATGAAACAATGTGACTATTCCTATTCAACTTTATTATTATATACTTAAAAATATCACTTTGTGTGAGTTTATTGAAACACATGAAATAGAAAAACATTGTTCAACTAAGAGGATGGAAGGAATAGATTTTTAATTCCATTGTACCTTTTATATTGGAACATGTACTCATTTTGTTTTCTTAGTTGAATGATAAAATAAATTATATATGGAAAATAAAATCATATAAAATGAAATTTATTAATATAAATGATGTATTTTATGGAGTGATATAATTTTCATCATAATGTACTAGTTATAGATAAATGTATTATATGTGTTGAACATGGTCATTATTAGAATCAATTACATTATCCAAGGGTTAATGCATACTTCATGTAAGGGAATCCATTGTTATAATCATTAAAGATAATAGATTCAATGTGATTAGGTATTGGTATTCGAGAATATGGCTCCAAAACTGTTTTATAGATAGTTATTTGGATATTATACTAAATAGATTTAATTATTAATCCTTACTAGTTTTTATTTAATGATTTAAAATAATATTTTCAATGATACTAATATCCTAGAAAAATAAGGGAGTGATAATTTGATATTTTTTGAGAAGATATGATTGAGGAAATTATAACCCTTAATATTTGACTCGTGTTGAGTAAACAATTTGTAGATGAGATAAGGAAATTATTGATAAAGATAAAATAAATTTGTTAGTATTCATGACCATTACATTTATTATAAATTTGTTGATTAAGTGATTCATGATAACGATTATTTCCTTTTTAGATTAATGGATGATAATTTATAGTACGTTATTTTATTTAAAAAACAAGTGATGTGTTAATTTGGGGATGAATTTGTTGGTTCATTATGATTTTATAAGGATTCAATTTATTTTTGGAATGTATTATAATTTTTTAAGAAAATATTTTATCATTAAATTCACGTAATTTTTTCATGACAACATTAGAGGATTTATGTTATTTGGGTATAAAATTTTACATATGATCCTAATAAAAGTGATCAAATATTTCATATTTTCTTGTATGGAATTTTCTTTGACTTATTTACAAAAGAGGCATAAATTAAACTTTTATGGAATTATTTATGTTTAATTTTTGTTTAGTGAGGTTTTATAGATTAATGTATTATATTTATTCATATTGGATAAGTTATGCTTACCATTTTAATTTTGGTATATAATTTGTGAAAGAAGGAATTACTTTTCATTGTTTTATAGATATTATGAAAATTTAAATGTTAATTATAGTACCTTAATAATTATAAATTTATATTTAATATATACTATATGAAATAAGAAATTAATTTGAAATAGATCAATGAATGAAAAATTTATTGAAATTATTCATATATAATGGAAATACATCAAGTATCTATATTTTCATAGGTTCACAAAATTGATAATAAAAAATCTCTAATATTTATGATAAGGATCAGGTTGTAAATAATAATATTATTTTACCATTATTTTTTATTAATTTATGGTCTTTTAACCCCACACAGATTTAGGGTTCTCATGTAATTAACTTCTTCATAAACATGTTTTATATCACTATTTATTAGTCCTTGGATGCCAGATTACTACTCTATGTTAATAATTTAATTTCCCATCAATATTATCCTTGTGTGAAAACAATATTGTGAGTTAAATTAGATAACCTTTATGTTTCAAACATCATCATATCAATGGAATATTTATTATCATTTTACTAATGTGGGTCTTCAGCATATGTATTTTCAAATATTGATCATTTGGTAGCTGAGATAATATTGAATAGATTAATTTTTAAGGTTGATAGAATTTAAAAATAAAAAAATATATTTAAATAATGATAATATTAACACAATGTTTAACAAGAAACAATAATTTTTAATAAAATTAAAATCTACTATATGAATTTTATCAATTAAATGTATAAATTATAATATAGACAATATATTGGATGGTATGAATATGAGTACAATTATTTTTAATTTTTTTTATAATCACCATAATCAATATAAATTTATTGATTAATTCTTATGAAACAAGGACCCATTTTATATGTCGATATCTTATACATCAAAAAATAATTTTACTCTAAAGTTATTTTTTATTCATTTTATGCGTGGAAATTATAAATACTTTCTCACACTATAAATGATTTTATTTTATAAAAGGGAAAAACATTGAATAAAAATTATCGTAGGTTGATATTTTGTGATTTTAATGAATTAGATTATTTTTTAGTGAATGGGGTAAAATAAGGATATTTTCAAATATTCTCATTCATTTTAGTTAAATTAAGTAATTTAGAAGTCACAAATTATTATGGATTTGGTCTTAATTGTAGATAGTATATAAACTAATGATTTTTATACAAGGATATTACATATATATAAATGAATACACAATACATTTTATAAATACATGTGTTAGAGCCATAATAGATTAGTGATATTGGAAACATGGAAAACTATCTTTTTAATTTAGTCAAAGATCATCAATATCTCCCATAAAGATCTTCCCAATTAATAATGTTGAAAAATATAACCTAATTAAAAAATTTATCATACACTGTGGAAGCAAATATAAGAAAATAAGATATTATATGCTTAATAAGGGTAAACTAGGGAGATATGTAAGTATGACATGAATATAGGGAAATAAGAACACAATCATAACATATGTAAACCAAACCATACATATCAATGATGAAAATATTAAGAAATGAAATAAAGGATGGATGTTCAAAATACCTGAATCATATAGAAATTAAAGAACATGTTCCATGAGAGAATAAGATTAGCATAATACCTAGTTTTGTTTCATCCACAAAATCATAAAAAATTATAATCTTTGGATTCCAACAAAGACATTCATTGCAATTTTGGATTGGTCTAACCACCCATGTAACTACTTTGGGCATGGGATTAACTCCCTTGTACCCTCTTTCGAGATAGGGCCAACTACTTATGTACCCTCTTTTTTGGGATTGGGTTAAAGGCTCGTGCACCCTCCATTTTGGGCATGGAATAACCACCCATGTACCCTATGAGATATTTTAATACTTATCATTACCAAATTAATTTTAGGGAGATATAGTTCTCACCCATCACATAATAAAAATCATAATTATGTGAGACACATGATGATAAACATTATTATAATCACAACCCCTAAAATTAAATGGTTTTCATAAACATTTAACATTATCATAAAATTTATACAGTTTTAATTACAATTTTACTGTTTCATCCTAACAAAACCCATTTAAAAATAACAGGGTTTTATATGAATTATATCTTGGTATAACAAATTGAAAATAAATAGGCTTCATAAAAACATTATTGTGGTAGAACCCATGATTGTGAAATGGGTTTCAAAAACATCATGATATCATAAACATAACCCATTTAAAGAAATGAAAACAATAATATCATTGTATATATCCCCATTAAAGAATAGGTAACATCAATGGATCTCATCTAAGATGGAAAATGATTTTGGTCGATCTTTTAGAAAATATCACGTAGAAAATATCCATTCCGATTTGAAAAACACTATTTAAAACATAAAATTATTTTAAATCAATTTAAATTTAAAAGAACATTGAAAATAAAGAAATAATATTAAATTAATTTAATGGACCTTTTGAAAATAATTATCCTTCATTCCTTAAGTGATAAAACACAGATTCTTTACCAATTTCAATAAAAGCCAAAAGAAAATTTTAGAAAAAAAAATATAATTTTTAATTATGTTTTAAAAAATTAAAATATGGATATAAATTTATTTTAAATATCAAAATTGAATAGTAACACATTTTTTGAAACATTTTTATAATTAATGGATTTTTGAAGAAAACAACATTTTGACCAAATAGAGAACTAATGGTAGATTTTATTATAAACATTTTGTCAATTAATTAACATATGAAAGAATGAAAATTAATACAATTAAATGAAAATATCATTAGCAGAATAGTATAGGAAAATAAATTATTTTATTGAGAGATAGATAATAAGATTTAAGTATTATAGTCATAATCATAAACAATCTTGATAAATGATGTTGTTGAAACATAAGACTCTTACCAGTTTAATAATGTTGAATTGTAATCCCCATGAATGAAAAACATTAAATGGAACTTAAAAATTAATGAAAATATTGATATTAATGATATAAAATCTAAAATAATTATTATATACACCTAATTATTTAATATAGTCGTATGAAATATCATACATCTGAAAGATGGAACATTGAGACAAAAATTCATTCCTGCTTCAGACACTTTAAGACCATAGACCCAAAAAAATATATATATCAAAAATGTATATTTATATCACCATAAATTAATTATATTAATCATAAAATAAATTCATCAGTAATATATATGCCCCATAAAATAAAAATGTGGTGAATATGTCATTTGTATCACATAAAACAAAACTGAGATGGAAATCTCTTACCGTAGTAATTGACATCCATCATAAAAGATCAAACCTCATGTATAATAAATATAAGAATATTATAAAAATATTATAGAATAATAATCATATTGAAAGAGCGCTATCGTGGGCGCCCTCAAATGATTAATGTGATTTTGCGGTACTTAGGTGCAGCAGAATGGCTGACCAAGGTCGTCTCTCAATGGAGGAAGTGAATTTAACAACTTATTAAAGGTATTACAAAAAAAAATAGAATAGAATAAAAACATTACTTTAAAGGATTGGGTTTGTTATAGTTTATGAATCTAGAAGATGTTTTCTGGAAGAAGATTGTATATTTTTTTGTTTTTAGTTTTGAAATGAATATCGATTAAAATGACACACCAAGAAGATGTTTTTTTTAAATCTATTTTAAAATGCGTAATCGATATAACTCTACCTCTTCAAAAATTTATTAATCATTATCAATTAAATTAGTATTCAGTTAATTATGGTCACTTAATTTGTTAACCCCTGAACCCTACGAGAATTAACTTTACCACAAAGATGAAATTAATTAAACCCTAGGCTAACTTCGAAACATGTTATCATAGCACCCTTATTTGATTGATGTTATAAGGCTAGATTATGGTCAGTGGCAAATTAAGGCACATAACCACTCTGTAAATGAGAATTAATTGAGTTTAGGGATTGTATTTGACCTCTACAAATTGATCCTGTGTGGTCCTGTATTACCGGTTGAGGTTGCGCTCTCACAGTTCACACAATTCCCGACCTCACATGTTTTGTGTTAATTGTTCAATAGCATGCTTAGTTTCATTTAAATTAAAAACTCAATTAATAGATCATAATATGTGAATTATAATAGCTCATTGATTCAAAATAAATGAATGATGAAGGACAGAGGTCGATCGATTACTAAAAATAACTACTCTTCCATGGGTGGCGTAATCATCGTAGAAGCGTTTTGCATGTACAAAGGTTTATAATGGGTATAACCCAAAAACGCTTCTACTCAAAAATTTCAACCAAATTAGGAAGATTAATAGAATAAAAAATTTAATCAAAATAGTAGAAAATATGAGGAATAAAAGAAGATCAAAGAATGTTATTATACAAATGAAAACATTAAGAAATGAAGAAGAGAAGGAGGCTTCGATGAGGGGATCCTTACATCAAGAGCTACCCCACTTACAATGGTTGTATAATTTGGGTGAAACAAATTCTACTCTGCATCAAATCTTTTAATGCACGTCTCCACCCCTAAAAATGAGAAAAACTCCAATTTATAGAGGGGAGGGGAGAAGAGGTTACAAGTGGTTTCAAGTGTGAATGTGGAAATTCGGCCAAATATTTTATTCCACATTTCACTGCCCATTTGACCACCAACACGCGTGAATTGGCCGGCCTTCCAGAAGGATAATATGTGAGTATATGGGTCCTATATCTCCTCTAAAATTTGGGGCTTAATCCAGGCCCAGATGAAGGCGTTATGGCCGAAATACAGAAGCTTCTCCATTCTGGCGAGTCCAGCCCAACTTTGACTTCATGGCCCATTTGCAACAATCAAATGCACTTTTTAGCTCTAGTGTCCTGAATAAAATTTTTATATAATTAAGATTGGAACACTGTTATAGAATTTAAAATTCAAATAATAAATTTAAAATTATTTATCTTTGAAATACTACGGTGAACTATAAAGGGTAAAACTAGAATTTTCATCAAATATTCAAATGAATGATCCAATCCCAAATACTTTCTAATTAAAAATATTTAACAAAATTTGAAAAAATTATATCATTTATTATTAATAAAATATTCAATGAAATAGTGTTTTATCAATGCCCCCACACTTACCATTTTGCACTCCTGAGCAAAACCTCATATCAAGTAAACATCAATATCAAATTAAAACCAATTTTAAAACACATATCATTGAGATCAAACAATTAAAAATCAAGAAACAATTGATATCATGCCTCATAAAAAACCATTATTTCAAGTTCTTCATTTATATCATTCAATATATTCCCACTTTATTTATACTCCCATGCACAAAACACTTACCTCGCATGAATTTTCTCTTATCACCCAAATGTCATTTTTTTTGCAATGTCTTTTTCATCCAAACTCATACAAGGGTCACCATAGGCTTGATAAATTCCTATATCTCTACCCTATGTGAGTCAGGAACATATGTTTATCATGAGGAATTTTTTAGGGTTGTTCTATGGCTTTTGGTTGGTACGATTTAGATGTGAAATCTCTGAGGCTGAATGAGGAGGGCTTCACTCTTTTTGAAGAAAAATTGCATTAATCTAATTTTCACTTAAATATGGTCTCATAATTAATCTCTATAGTATCAATTCAGCTCCATCATCATGAAAATTCCTAGATGGTTTTCACCATTCATCAATTCAGCAATAAAAATTTTAATCTTCTCAAAATTATTTTCTTGAAAGCTCCAGATAGGCACAGCTTTCCACCTCAATTAGAAGCTCCAGAAAAGGCACAACTTCACTTGTCATGAAAGATCCAGAAAAGGCACACCTTTCAATATATTGAATTTCATCAGCCGCAAACACATCTCTTCATAATTTAACTTTCCACCCAAAGTATCACAGAATGTGGTTTCACAACACAAGATAGATTCCCGCACACTTAAGCTCAACTAGATTATGCAATTTCACTTCAATAGTTGGTTGGATAAGGAAAATTTGCTTGTAATGTGGCTAACCTAACAGGCTATGCATGGATTCTAAGGGCTATAAGGATTAAATGTTCAAGGTAGGCCATTATAAAAAAGGATTCTTTGAAAAGGTGGATTTGATACCAAACAAATTCCTCAATCATTTAAACATAGGTACCTCAAACCCTCAAGTTTTGACAGAAATAAATCAAATTCCGTTTAAATCATGCATGGTTTGGTTCTCTCAAGAAGTGAGGTGAATGTAAAGAATATGAAAATAATGGTTCAGAAGCCTCACAGGAAAGTGATTTCAAATATAAAGATAGTGAGATGTGGCATGGGATTCAAAATTCTGTGTAATTTTCATGAAATTACTAAATATTTGAACTTGAAACAAGGTCATTTCAGAATTCATTTAAGCTCAGTTTATTGGGATAAATTTTTTCACTCATTGATATGAATTTCAAAATTGTGATGATAATCATTTCAGCTCAAAAATTTCAAAAACAGAATCAAAATTGAAAAATAAACACACAAAATTTGAAAAACACTCATTTTTTTTAAACAGGAAAACAATTTAAAATACTAAACTAAAAGGTTCCCTCCCCCACACTTAAAATATTGAATTGTCCTCAATGTGAACCCATGTGATGATATATGCACATGAAATGCAGAATTTTTAAATAGGACAAATAATATAAGAGTGAAAGGGTTAGGAACAGCCTGATGTTCTCAAGTGATGATGGGGTCATGCAGTGTGATAAAATCCATTGCATTAGTAGGAAGTCCCTCAATGTATCTCTTCAAACGTTTCCCATTGACTGTAAATCTCCTTCCAGTTTCCTCTTTTGTGATCTCCACTACACCATAAGTAAAAACATTAGATACAATATAAGGACCTAACCATCTAGAACACAACTTACTCGGCATCAGCTTCAGTCATGAACTATAGAGAAGGACTTTCTCTCTAACATGAAACTCCCTTTGTTGGATCATTCTATCATGAGATTCTTTTGATCTTTCCTTGTAGAGCCTTGATTTCTCATATGAAGACACTCTAATCTCCTCATGCTCTTGAATTTGTGGCTTCCTTTGGATTCTAGCTTGGGCCAAATCCATGTTTCATTTCTTTAGATCCCAATAAGCTCAATGCTCAAATTCCACAGGGAGATGACATGATTTCCCAAAAACAATCCGAAATGGGTACATACCAATGGGTGTCTTGTATTCTGTCCTATAAGCCCACAACACATCATCCAAGCGCTTTCTCCAACCCTTCCTATTTGGCTACACAATTTTCTCTAAGATTTGTTTTAACTCATGATTTGAAACCTCATCCTGGCCATTTGTTTGGGGGTGGTATGGTGTTGATGTTTTTTGTGTCACCCCATAATTTTGAAGGAGGGATGCAAAATTTATATTGCAAAAGTGTTTCCCTTGGTCACTGATGATGGCCTTTGGTACTCCAAACCTGCAAAAAATATGTGCTTTGACAAATTCCACTACAACATGAGAATCATCCATCCTGGTGGCCTTGGCCTCCACCCATTTATTCACATAATCAACAGCAACCAAAATATACAAGAAACCATGTGAACTTGGAAAAGGACCCATAAAATCACTTCCCCACACATCAAAAATCTCATAAAATAGTATGGGTTGTTGGGGCATCTCATGTCTCCGAGAAATATTCCCATTGTGTTGGCAATGCGAGCATGACTTACAAAACACATGGGAATCATGGAACAAGCTAGGCCAATATAATCCAGAGTCCAAAACCTTCCTAGCTGTCTGTTGGGTTCCAAAGTGTCCACCACAAGCAAGTGTATGACAGAAATGCAAAACAGACTCAAACTCATGATCGGGAACACACCTCCTAATGACTTTGTCACTACACATTCTCTAGAGGTAAAGATCATCCCACACATAATACCTAGACTCACTTTTTAATTTTTGGCTTGATGCTTCTTCAAATATGTGGGGATTTCAGAGGAAACAATGTAATTAACTAAATCAGCATACCAAGGATGCGTACCTGAGATGGTATAGAGATGCGCATTGGGGAAAGTGTCCTGAAGTGGTACTTGGTCAAAGGTGTCATCCTCTAGTGTGTGAGTAAGCCTACTAATGTGTTTTGCCACCAAATTTTCTGATCCCTTCTTGTCCTTTATCTCAAGATCAAATTCCTGAAGAAGGAGCATCCAATGGATAAGTCGTGGCTTTGCATATGGCTTCTTTAAGAGGTACCTCAAAGCTGCATGGTCAGAAAAAAACAACTACTTTAGAGCCCAATAAATATGAACAGAATTTATCTAAAGCAAATATGACAGCAAGATACTCTTATGTGGTGGTTGTGTAATTTGATTGGGCTGAATCCAGTGTCCTCGATGCATAGGCGATCACATGTGAACATCCCTCCACCCTCTGAGATAATACATCTCCAACCGCGAAGTTGGAGGCGTCTCACATAAGCTCAAATGGAAGGTCCCACCGTGGGGGCTGTATGATTGGTGGAGTGGTCAAAAACTGCTTTGGCTCATCAAATGATACCATGCATGAATCATCAAAATTGAAGTCAATATATTTTTGAATCAATCTAGATAAGGGTATAACCATCTTACTAAAATCTCTAATGAAGCGTCGATAAAATCCAGCATGTCCAAGGAATGATCTAACCTCACGCACACATGTAGGATATGGGAGGGATGAAATAATGTCTAACATAGATTTATCAACTACAATGCCATGTTGTGAGACTATATGACCTATGACAATTCCCTTTTTGACCATGAAATGACATTTTTCAAAATTTAAGAGCATATTCTTCTCAATATAACGATGCAACACATCACCCAAACTAGAGGGAAACTCATCAAATGAGGGCCCATAAACTGTAAAATCATCCATAAATACCTCCATATAGGTCTCAATGAAATCTGAGAAAATACTCACCATGCATCTCTGGAAGGAACCTGGGGCATTGCAAAGTCCAAATAGCATCCTTCGGTAAGCAAAGGTACCGAATGGGCAGGTGAATGTCGTCTTCTCTCGGTCCTCTGCTGCAATGGGAACTTGAAAATATCCAGAAAATCCATCCAAGAAACAATAGTGTGTTTTCCCAACTAGTCTCTCAAGCATTTGATCAATAAATGGGAGGGGGAAATGGTCCTTATGAGTGGACTGATTTAGTTTCCTATAATCAATACACACATGCCAACTGTTTTTCACCCTCATTGGAACTAACTCATCTTTCTCATTTTTAACAACAGTAACACCGCTCTTCTTAGGCACAACCTGAATTGGACTTACCCACTGAGAATCTGAAATGTGAATGATTATACTTTCCTCAATCAATTTCTCAACATCTTTTTTAACAACCTCCAAAAGTGTTGGATTGAGTCTCCTTTGTGGTTGCCTCGCCAGTTTAGCCCCATCCTCCAAAACAATCATATGCATTCAAATGGAGGGGATAATACCTGATATGTCATCCAAGGTCCACCCAATCTCCCTGATGTTCTCCCTCAAAATATTCAAAATCTTATCTTCATGTTCAAAAGGGAGATTGTTAGCAATGATAACGGGCAATCTCTCACCACTCAACAAGTATGAGTATTTCAGATTTGGTGGCAATGGCTTGAGTTCTAATTTAAGAGGGTGTTGTATGGATGGAGACATAGAAGGAACTGATATATGTGCACAAAGAGCATCAGTATCAGAATATACGTCATCAAAATCAGAGAATAAAGCATCAAATCCATCAGCATACTCTATAGCCATGTCATAATCAGAGTTCACATGATCAAAATCAGAATATGATTCCATTTCAAAATCAAATCTTAGAGAGTCTTGTTCCTTAGAAATGGGTGTGGAAGTACTCTTAGACATCTAACTAGAACCAATACGCATAATCTCCCTAAGAATAGGACAATCCAATTCCATGGTGTTTTTACTTGGTGGTTCAAAATGGGATATAAAAAATGCAGAATGATCCTCTGAGGGGTACTTTATGGAATCCATAACATTAAATATCACAACTTCATCACCAAATTCCATGGAAAGTGTACCCTCATTGACATTTATGATAGTTTTTGCAGTTTTGAGGAAGGGCCTACCTAAGATAATGGGGGCATGAGAACATACCTCATCATCCTCCATGTTAAGAACATAGAAGTCTGCTAGAAAGATCATGTCTCTTACCCGAACAAGTACATCCTCAAAAACTCCCACGGGATATGCTGTAGCTCTATTTGCCAACTCCACCACTACTCTTATTGGCATCAACTCACCAACCTTCAAGGAAGAGAATACAGAGTGAGGCATCACATTTATTGAAGCTTCTAAATCACAAAGAGCATCAGAGAAGTTTAACTCCTCTATGGTACAAGGCATGGTGAATGTCCATGGATCCTTCCACTTTGTCGGCATTGCTAGAGTTGGTGTAATGAGTGCAGACACATTCCTTCCAAGATTGATCCTCTCATTTCCCTTGAGCCCTCTTCGATTGGTGCAAAGTTATTTTAAGAATTTGGCATACATTGGGATTTGCTTAATGGCTTCTTGTAGAGGAATGTTGATCTCCACATGCTTGAATGTGTCCAAAACCTCCTTTTTCATTTCTTCTTCAGCCATCTTCTTAGTTTGAACAACCCTGTTCAGAAAAGGAAGGGGTTTAGGAGGAACATCATCAATCTTATTCTTACCTTTATCTTTCTCCTTGGATTTCTCATCATTTGGTATGGAATGTGGCTTCTCTGGAGTATAGATGAATCCCGGTGGAATGGTAGGTACAGATGTATCGTTTATTTTCTTCCCACTTCTCAATGTGATGGCATTTACATTCCCCTTTCGATTTGGAGTGGGTTGGGAAGGTAGATTTCCAGAATTCATACTCACATGTTCATGGAGGGCGGTGGCAATCTGGATCATTTGAGTCTTCAACTCCCTTAGCTCCGAACCTTGACTCTTTAGCTCATTATGTTGATTAAGAACAATTTGCTTCAAAAGGTCATTAGTGTAAGAATCTACCTTGGGTGGGGATTCCCTTGTTGCTGGCTTGCTGATGCTTGGGCTTCAAATCTCCATTGGGGTTTTTGGAAACCCTATTGGTAAGGTGGAGTCTGCTGGATGTTTTGTTGAAAAGGGGGCCTTTGTTGTTTTCCAGAGCCATACCTCATGTCTGGTTGGTCTTTCCAACCTTGGTTATATGTTGGATCAAATGAGTCAAACTTCTTTTGGGGATATGGTTGTTGTTGCTGTAGAAATGGTCTCCCTGAGAATACTGTTGTGCAATCCTTTGTCTCTTGTAGTTGTGGGCAACAGTCAGTTGGGTGTCTTGTCTCAGTGCAAATGCCACAAGTCCTTGAAGGAGGGGGTAGAGATGTCTTTTGTGCCAAAGCAATTTTCCTCACCATAGTTGTCAATTCTTCGAACATGGTATCAATCAAATGACTCTTAAGAGAATAAGGACTTACATGACGTACTCCCCTAACATGTGGTGTACCTCGATCGCCAAATTGTTGGGATTTTTGTGCCATCTTTTCGATCAATGCACGTGCGGCTACTGGTGTCTTTTCCACCAATGTCCTTCCTATTGCGGCATCCACCATACTCCTCTCCATAGGTGTGAGTCCTTCATAGAAGTACTGAATGAGGAGTTGCTCACTGATTTGGTGATGTGGACAGCTTGCACACAACTTCTTGAATCTCTCCCAATACTCATACATTGACTCCCCTTGTGCTTGGTTGATCCCCAATATCTCATTAAGAATGGAAGTGGTCCTCCATGCTGGAAAAAATCTCTGCAAGAAAAGATGTTTTAAATCATTCCAACAAGTTAAATCATCGTGTTGAAAATAATACATCCAATCATTTGTAGCTCCATCAAGAGAAAATGGAAATGCTATTAATTTGATTTGATCTTCAGAAACATTTCTTGGTTTAAGGGTTGAGCAAACCACATTAAATTATTTAAGGTATTTGCTTAGATCCTCACCAGATAAGCTATGAAACTTTGGAAGTAAGTGAATTAACCTAGATTTCAGTTCAAAGTCCGATTCGAGATTTGGGTTTGCAATACAATTTGGTTGATAGTTAATATCAGGTGCAGCCAATTCTCGAATGGTTCTATTTTTTTCATTTCCATTATTTCCAGCCATTTGTTCCTCTTTTATATTTTAATTTTAATTTCTTCCAATTTCAATGTTTCCAGAAGAGAGGAATTCACCAACTGGTTGAATATTGAATATTCCCGTAGACTGAGAATGACTGATTTGAGCACTAAGGGTACGTTCAATCTCAGCGTCAAGATCTAAGATATCTTCGAGATTAGTTCATGTCAAAAGTCAATGAAATATGAAAAGAAGGAAAGTGTATCATAGTAAAATAAAAATTAGAAGTTTGAGTTTATGGTCCAAAAAGAAGTAGAAGAAAATAAAAGAAGAAGAAAATAAATCAGATTGGGTAAATAATGAAGAAAGAAGAGAGGAAGAGAATAAAATGAAAAATAAAATAAATACCTCTAATTGATTGAAATAATTACTTGCCTCCCCGGGAATGGTGTAAATTTGAAAGATCACTTTCGTGGGCGCCCTCAAATGATTAATGTGATTTTTGGGTACTTAGGTGCAGCAGAGTGGCCGACCAAGGTCGTCTCTCAAAGGAGGAAGTGAATTTAACAACTTATTAAAGGTATTTTAAAAAAATAAATTAGAATAGAATAAAAACACTACTTTAATGGATTGGGTTTGTTATATTTTATGAATCTAGAAGAAGTTTGCTGGAAGAAGATTGTATATTTTTTTGTTTTTAGTTTTGAAATGAATTTCGATTAAAATGACACAACAAGAAGATGTTTTTTTAGAAATATATTTTAAAAGGCATAATCGATCTTACTATACCTCGTCAATAATTTTTTAATAATTATCAATTAAATTAATATTAACTTAATTGTGATCCGTTAATTTTTTAACCCCCGAACCCTACGATAATTAACCTTACCACAAAGATGAAATTAATTAAACCCTAGGCTAGCTTCAGAACATGTTATCGTAGCACCCTGCTTTGATTGATGTTCTAAGGCTAGATTATGGTCAGTGGTATATTAAGGAACATAACCAATCTAGAAATGAGGATTAATTGAGTTTAGGGATTGTATTTGAACTCAACAAATTGATCTCGTGTGGTCTTGTATTATCGGTTAAGGTTCCGCTCTAACAGTTCACACAATTCCCGACCTCACGTGTTTTGTGTTAATTGTTAAATTGCTTGATTAGTTTCATTTAAATTAAAAACTCAATTAATAGATCATAATATGTGAATAAAATTAGCTCATTGATTCAAAATAAATGATTTTAGAAGGATATAGGTCGATCGATTACTAAAAAGAACTACTTTTCCATGGGTGGCGTAATCATCATAGAAGCTTTTGTATTGCAAAGGTTTATAATGGGTATAACCCAATAACGCTTCTACTCAAGAATTTCAACCCAATTAGGAAGATTAATAGAATAATATATTTAAACAAAACATATGAAAATATGAGAAATAGAATAAGATCAATGAAGTTTATTACACAAATGAAAACATTACAAAATGAAGAAGAGAAGGAGGCTTCGATGAGGGGATCCTTGCTTCAAGAGCTACCCCTCTTACAATGGTTGGATAATTTGGGTGAAACAAATTCTTCTCTGCCTCCAATATCCTAATTCACGTCCCCAACCCTCCAAATGAGAAAAACTCCAATTTATAGAGGGTAGGGGAGGAGAGGTTATAAGTGGTTTCAAGTGTGAATGTGGAAATTTGGAGAAATATTTTATTCCAACTTACACCACCCCTTTGACCACCAAAACGCGTGAATTGTCCAGCCATCCAGAAGGATAATATGTGAGGATATGGGTCCTGTATATGCTCTAAAAATATGGGCTTAATCGAGGTTCATATGATGGATTTATGGCCGAAATACAGATGTTTCTCCATTCTGGCGAGTCCGGCCCATCTTTGACTTCATGGCCCATTGGCAACAACCCAATTCACTCTTTAGCTCTTGTGTCCTCAATAAAAGTTGTAGGTAATTAAGTTAGTAACACTTTTACAAAATTTAAAATTAAAATAATAAATATAAATATATTTATCTTTGAAATACTACAGTGAACTATAAAGGGTAAAACTGGAATTTCAACAAATAATAAAATGAATGATCTAATCCAAAATACTTTCTAATTAAACATATTTAACACAATGTGAGGAAATTATATCATTTATTATCAATAAAATATTAAATAAAATAGTGTTTTATCACATATCTATCATTCCAAAAATTATTTACCTAAGAAGTTTTATTATCCATTTATAATCAGCTCCTTAATAAAATTGTGTTTATGTAATAATTGTATAATTCTTCATGTTTGTTTCTGTTGGGTATTATTGGATTCTTTTTACGTGGATCATTGTTAACTAACATACATAAAGATAAAAATTGAATAAAAACATATATAATAATTTAATATTTAATTATATTAATCTATTTATTTTAGATATAAATATTGAAATGCATTGTTCATGGGGATACTAGGCCATACAAATACATGAATGTTATCTCAATTTCCTCAGTGGATGGAACATAAGAAAAGGAAAAATATATCACCCTTAAAGAATAATTATCATGTAATATATATCTATATAATATATCATATAAATATATAACACATATTCATTATCTATAACCTTATTAACTTCCATGTAATGTGTTTGTGAAAAAAGAATCACGTCACATAATGATAAGGTAGTTCATCATACACATGAAAGACAATATCCTATCCCCTATGGAAAAGAAATTAAAATATAAATTATGATATAATTAATCCAGAGTAATACTTATGTTATAAATATCATATATATACTTTATATCTATCATCATATCCAACTGTGATATGTGTCGATGGAAAAACAAATTACATTGGTTTCTGATGTTGTTGTCTTCTAAACACACGAATGATGATTTCATAACCCATTTATTGAATGTGGAGGTATTTTTTGGTCATAACCATAACCTAACAACATTTATTCATATATGATAGATTAATATTATTATATCACCATTGTTAAATATGAATTTAATGAGGTGGAAGAAGAAAAAAAATAAAAAAATGTCATTGTAGAACATTACATTTTCTTTATCTCACATCGAACTTGGATGTTGATTTTTTATTCTCTTCTACACACTGTATCCTTTTATTATGGTTCGAGTTGAGTCCCAATTAGAATTTTTATTTTTTTATAAGCCTTCAGGTTAGTTTTTTTAATGGTGGTGATTTTGGGCTTGATAGAAGGTGGCTCCAAGTTAGCACCTGGTTAGGGAAAATCGTGCTCCCTCGCCTAGAAAATCATTTCTCAGATGTAAGGAGTCTGCGAAATGATTCACTTTAAGCATGTAGTTCTTCAAATATTTTGGAAACTGTGTGAGGGGATGTATGTTTCAAATAGTGGAATTTGTAACATCTTGATCATAGTTTTGGAAACCGTGCGACCAATCCCTGTGGGGTTCCCCTCTTATAAAATAGATAGATCATGGTTGACAGATAGATTACCAAAGCATGAAGCCTAACCGTGAAAGTTTCCAAGATTCTTAAAAATGTGGAATTATACATTTTCCCTTTTTTATGTTTTAATCACAATTTAGGATTTCTGCCGCTTTCTTGAACTAGGCACACTAGGGGAGCCTTCAAACTCCTCCTCTATTACTATCCTTACATTTTTTAAGATTTTAAAGGTTAATACATTGATTTCTTTCATTTTTTGGTTGCTTTATTCCTTTCGTCTTACCCCTCCCTTTTTACAATATTTCTATTCATAAAGGTTATTTATTGATGAATCCTATGGTTTAGGGTTGATGTATATGTATTTTCATTAAATGTTAGGGTTTGTGGATTGCCTCTGATGTTTGGTTTTTACTTCTTCGAAAGATTGGTTAGATTCACACATCAATGAGGTCATTTTTTCTGTCCATTTCTTTTCCGTCACATTCCATTAGTGGTATATCTTTCTTTAAATGCTTTCAAAATATGATAACCTTTCTTGTGATGTGTTACAATGTCTGGTTATGAAATTTTCAGGATCTTAAAATGGGTGATAAATGGTTCGCAAATGGTTTCTGGTATTATGAATAGGGTTTAATGCATTCATGGTGTTTGATAAAAGGTTAATTGAATTTTCAAGGTGGAATTGGGTGCCTAAAGTGGTGTTTCCCTTGGTTATTGTTTGTATAAAAATTTGTTCTGTGAGTTAGGAATTCTGTGTAATCATTGGTGGCCTTCATTTTGTGACAATTTTCTATGGATTATTGTGTTTATATAAAAGAAAGTGCGGCTTTATCAAAATGTTGTTTTCAAAGTGATTTAAAGTGTACATATTTTTGGAGTTGGTTTTTGAAAATTATATTATTGTTGTTCAAAGTATGCCTATTTTTTCTTTATCATTTTGTTCAATGGATTGTGTGATTAGTGTGAAAGTTTTTTTCAATGAAATTTGAGGTGAAAATGTCTTTCAAGTAGGGTTTTCAATATAGATGAACTTTTTTCCTAAGAGATTTTTATTATGCATCTCAAATGAGTATAAAATGGTAAAAGTGAAGTGAATCATTTTTGGAAATGGATTTAGTTGGTGAATGAGAATTTGGAAAGGGTATTTTCCCATCAGAATGGTTGGATATCTATTCTGTTCCTTTTTTGTGTTTTCTGAATGGTTTACATGAGATGTTCAAGTGGTGTATTTGGATTGTTTGGTTTATTCTATGTTGTATCATGTTTTCCCATAAACATGGTAATGGGTTAGTAATTGAAATGTAAAGGCTTGATATTAATTGTCCTTGTGAAAGTAGTTTGTTACATTTATCTTGAAAAAGGGTGTTGAAATTGTCTTTGTAAATGAATTTGGATTGGAAATGGTTAAGGCCTAGTTTGCACTTTGTGTTGTATTTAAAATGTAAAATGATGTGAATTCATGATTTACACCTTTTGATGTTTTGAAATTGATTTTTTAACTCATGTGACATATGTTCTTGGTGGGAAAATTGGATTACATTGGAAAATGGATTGTGAGATTAGGTAGTTTAAAGACCCTAATTGTAATTTCAAAGAATTTGGAAAGTGGTTTTAATTTATGGAAAATGGTGATTTAAATGTGATATTTTTTTAACCACATGATTATGAGTGAAATGTATTTTCAAGTATGCTTTTATTTCTTGGATTTGTGTTGATAAAACCACTAGACCTTGGTCTTTGTTCCCTCTAGTGGATCGTACACATAAACAATTTGATATTATGTTGATTAGAAAATAGAATGGGATTCCCTCCAATAGATCCTTTGTGGGAATATTTTTTGGTTATGGTTTCTATTCCATTTCATTCCAAGTATTTTGTTATTACTATCATGGGATTCCTATTATTTTTTAGAGGTTCAAGTGATCATTTCATTTTAACCCCAATTAGATGGATTTCACCCCCCTAAATTTTTCTTAGAGGATAAGTTGAACGTGCCTTGGGATTGGACAGTTTAGAGAGAGCAGTTGGTTATTGATCGGAGAATTCCACCATATATTGGTAGTTTGGTCCAAAATGAGTACATACAGGGAGTTCCCCTAGATTTGTTTAAGAAATTATCATGAGTTAATACATATTTTCCTATTTATTTCATCTCCATATTGGATATTACATTTGTTAGTTGATAATGATTGTTGGGTTCCTTTACTTTATACATATCCCCTTTTTTATTATCTACTTTGGTTTTTTACATAGTCTTCGCTTTTGATCTAGGTTGTGGAAAGTGAAACCGTTTTTCAATTGGGAAGAAACATAAGTTGTTTTTATAATGCGAACATTGTAATGATCTGTTTTGTTTTGAAAATTATTTAAATCTCTTTTTGTTTTCTAACATAATCTACGTTTTTGGGATTTCTTGGGAAAGGAAATGCGTGGAGTCAATTTTGATTATCTACCAAGCTATTTAAGGTCACATCCTACTTCTGACACTCGGTATCTATAGACCTAATCTATTTTGTAGGTGAAGGTTTCATGCTCTTCTATGTTCTAATGAATATAGTCAGTCTTATAGTTGGTGGTCACCAAGAGTTCATGGGAATATCATGTTACCACGGTCTGGTTTGAGGTTTTTGATTCCATTTCTTTTTTGTTTCTAGTTGTTGTATTCATATCAGTTGTATATTTATTTGAGTATTATTTATTTATGATTCTTTATCAAGATTAGTTATTATTTTCATCTAGGTTTATGGGTAAAAATTGTTCCCTCAGTGATTATATTGATGCCCAATACTAATTTCCATTTATTGTGGATTTTGAATTCCCTTTAGGCTATGCCTTAGAAAATGTCAGATGTCAGGATTCATGGCATCCCATCTTGGTTCATGAAAAAATGGTATCATAGAATTCCTTTATTATATTGGGTGTTAGGTAGTTGGAGATTAGGATTTCCGTGGTTTGAGATGTTGGTACTGGAATGACGTAATTAACCCTTTCTTGTTTGGATCCTCGTGTTTCCATCGATTGTTCATGATTTGAGTCTTTTTTCATTGTATTTAAGAATGAAAACCAAGTCAATTCAGTGTTCTGTTGTGACCTAACATGATGTAGGGACCTATGTTGAGTATGAATAAACAGTTCAAGGCCCTATTATTTCTTGAATCATACTTGGGTCTAGCCAACTAACCATGTCACTAGGATAGTCATGGACAATAGTTCCTCAATCCCGTGATTTATGCAAGTTTGTGTCTTGTCTTGGTTTTGATTAGTGCGATTGGTATTTTAAAATGAAATTTTTTTATAAAAATAAATAATTTATTTCAAGTTTCAAGGATTTAATAAGAAATATTTTAAAATAAAATATTTTTGGGATTGTAAATTGGGTAAATTCTTAAATTTGGTTAATGAATAGTTTGTTTGAGCCTTGTGTTCTTGGTAAATGTTTACATATGTGTGGGTATGTTTCAAAAGTGAATTTTGGAATGTCTTTCTAGATGAGGTAAGTAGAATAATAATGAACACATATTTGAGGATTTTAAGGATTCCATGGTTGTGTATTTGAAATCAAAGCTTTGGATTGGATTTTCCAAAAATGGTATTTAAATGGGAAAATGTTTTTGTAAATTGATTTTTCATTGAAATTTTGTTTTTTTTTGTGAAAAGTGGCTTAATAATGGAAAATATTCCATAAAAGAAGAAATATTATAAAATAAAAAAGAAAGGTGTGGTTTTTGAAAAGAGGATTTTTTTATGATTAATTTTTTATCCTATTTCTTTCATGAGATTATCTTTTTGGTTGAGGTTTTTGGTTGATGTCGGTCAAGGTTCTGTGACCTTTGTGTGGTTTAGAATATGCCACCTATAATGGTCCCCAAAATTTCTAGTGGGTGTCTCCATGTTTCCAATTCTTCTATGTTTTTGCCAATTTTTTTGGTGGTCATGTTTTTTTAGAGTTAATAGAATGGACTGAGTAATTTGAATGTGTCTTTAGATAATTGGGTACTCCCGAAATTATGATTGTGTGTTATGTTCTGGGTATGTTTTAGGGTCCATCATTGGATCAATTATAGTTTATTTCTCCGTCATAAATGAAGGTTGGGATAAAGTGGGTTGTATTTATGTTAATTTTTTTGATGTTTTATACCATAGAAGGTGATGAAAAAGAAAATGTAATAGGTCATGCATATTTAGTAATGTCAATGGATAGCAAAGGAATATGTTGAAAATGTACTGGATGGGTATTCCTTATCTTTGGAGACAACATCACATGTTCTTTTGATACTTACTCCCATTATTATGTGGTATTCATCTAGAGATAATGTAGAAGGCTCTCTGGTCTAATGAAGTTCAATTTTTTAATTTTGTGGATGATGCATTATGTGTCAAAATAGTTATAATTTCCATCAGTTCTCATGAAGGATTCTTGTCACGACCTGCCTCCCTGGGCCATGAACCTTGTCATCTGACCCCATGGGTCTCCTGTAATACATTGGTTGCCTTCCTAGCACACCATAGGCTCTTACACACTAGATTATCTTATCAGACTAATGACTATCTCTGTAGGCCAACACAGGTTCTTTCAGTGTGTCTTGTCCTCACTCACACACACCCTGGGAAACATCCTATAAGTTCACCCATTTTGATTACTAATCTAGGCCAAACATTCTTAACTGTGGAGTTCTAATCAGGTAGGTTCCCAAAATGAAAGGTGATCCTTGTTGACATGGGTAGTAACATTTATTATTTTTAGGTATCACTTTTCCAAGGGTGTTACATTATCCACACCTTTAAAGCACAACACACTCATTGTGGACCCCAATCCTCAATCCCAGGCAGTGCCTAAGCACTTTCGGCTGGGTATTGGCTCTGATACCATTTTGTCATGACCCGCCTCCCTGGGCCATGAACCTTGTCATCTTACCCCATGGGTCTCCTATAATACCATGGTTTCCTTCCCAGCACACCATAGGCTATTACTCACCAGGTTCACTTATCAGACTAATGACTGTCCCCACATGCCAACACATGTTCTTTCAGTGTGTTTTGTCCTCACTCACACACACCTTGGGAAACTTCCAGGGGTGTTACATTTCCCATCTGGTAAGAGGTGTATAATATATTAAACTATTATAAAAGAGTATTTTTTGATGGTTCTGGATCTTCTTTCATTGAACCAATCAGTTGTGTGCTTCCAGTGTGGTCGGTCTAGGCACTCAAATTCATCATGTTGTAATCCTCCAAATACATATCATCCTTGTGGCCATTTGTGTCATTTAGAGAACTATGGTAAGAATAATTTACTGAAGATGATGTCCAGATTGGAGGATGTTAGCTCGTGACTGTGGGACAATAGATTCTACAGACATCATGACTCCATCCATAGGCTCTAGGGTGAAGCTTTTCACACATTCAAAAGTTGTTTGGGGGTGTTGGAAATCTTTTACCAGTTATTTATCCTACGTTAATGTTGAGATGGTTAATGTTTACTATAATGATTTTTCGTCTTTTTTTAGTTTCTTATTTTGTTGAAAAGTATTATGGGATTTATTCTTTTTTTAATATGTGGGATAAAATTTATCTTAATTTGAATATTTCAATTTATTTTAACTCTCTGAATGCGTTGAACCCTTCTGTGGGTTGGATCTGGTTTCTGTTTGTACTTGTTTAGAGATGCCTGAGTTCTGTGGAAAAGATTAATTATATTTTAGTTCTATATTTCTTTTGTTTTCATCTGTGGGTTAACACATTATATTGGGTGTTTTTGTATTATGTGTAAGAGTTTAAAATCCACCAATGGTGTTTTTTTGGTCATGTAAAGAGGTTGGGTTGGTTCGTGTTTGGAATTCCCTCATTGGGTAGGACCAAAAAAATTCAATGGAGGTAGTCATGTTTATGTGGTTGGGGGAACCCTCTCATGTTCTCACATTTTTATTAATGTTTTGGATTCCTATATAGGTGGTTATGTGTGACTTGTGAAGAAAAAAATCACCCTTGGGTTAATGGTTTTTGTTTAACATTATTTGGTTTTGGGATCCTGTTTTGTTTATCATTAATCTTGGTGAATTTTTTGGGGGAAGGATGTGTTTTTTATAATGATAATTGGAACACCCCAACCTTGTAAATTATATTATTTTATTCTATTCCGATAATGGGATCCTTTATTTTTTGTTCAGGTTGAGTCATGGTTTGAATTTTTATGTTTTTTAATCCTTATGGTGTTTTTTTGTTGAAAATTAGTGATTTGGGGCTTGAATGTAAGTGTCTCATGGTTAGAACACTATTAGGGAAAGCCATGTTCCCTCACCAAATAAATTATGTGTCCGAGTTTTGGAGTCTGGGGCATGATTCGCAATTTAGTCACATTTTTTCAAACCATTTATAATCTGTGTAAGGGGTTCTGTGTTTTGGACAATGGAATTTGTCATAGTTGGTGCAATGTTTGGGAAACAGTGCGGCCAAACCATGAGGGGTTCCCCTCTTGTCCAATATAGGGAACACGGTTGGCGCACAGTTTACCAAACTTTGAGTCCTAACCCTGGGAGTTTCTTAGATTTTTTAAAATGTGTAATTCCATGTTTTCCCATCCAATATTTTTACCTCAATTCAATATTTCATCCAATTTCTTGACCTATATGGACCTGGGGAGCCTCCAAGATTCTTCTATATTTCTCTATTTTATTTATGAAGAATCCAAAAGGTTCATAAGGTGTGTTCTTTGGGTTATTGGGGGATTTCTACCTCTCCTATTCCTCCTCCCTATTTTTTTTGGTTTCCCTTGGTTGGTATTATTCTTTCTCAATCCCGAGGGTAAGGGTTGATGGTTGGGTTGTTTTCCATAGATCATAGGGTGTCTGGATTTACCCTCAGGCTTGGTTCATCCTTCTCATAATATTTGGTTGCATTCTCACATGATTAAGGTAAGAGACTCTCTCAATTTCCTTTCTATAAAAATTCATCAATGCCTGATATTTCTTTAAATGCTTTCAAAATGTGATAAACATACTTGTGATGTGTTAATTTGATTTTATGGAATTTTCCAATAAAAATTGTAGAGAAATGGTTCCAAAAGGGATTCATTAATTATAAAAATGTCCTAATGCGTGTACAATGTATGATAAAATGATAATTGAACTTTTAATGTGGAATTCAGTGACTTATGTGGTGTATCATTTGGTTATGTTTTGGAAGAGTGTTTTGGTTTTTATTTAAGCACTATGTTTTAAAAATCATGACCTTAATGGTGTGACAAATATTTGTGTCTTATTGTGTTTATTTAAAATCATTTGAAACTTCATCAAAATGGTATTTTTCAATGTTCGTTGAAGTGATCATGTGTTGGGAGTTGGTTTTAAAAATTATATTGTTTCATTTTTATATAACCTTATTTATTTTTCTTTATCAATGTGTTCAATGAATTGTTTTAAAATAGAGAAAAAAATTCAATTCAAGATGATGTGAATATGTGTTTTAAGTTGGATTTTCAAAAGTAATGAAGTTTGTTTCTTGTGGAATTATTATTAATCAGCTCAATTGTGTGTTACAATATTACTGGTTATGTGAATCGTGATTTGAAATGGATTTGGAGTGTGTGTGAGAATTTTTAAGGGGTATTTTCTTATGGGAATGGTTGGATATCTTATGTGTTCCTCTTTTTGGGTCTTCTCAATTGGTTCCATGAGTCATGAAAGTGGTGTAAAGGATAATTTGGCCCTTTCTATATTGTTTTATCTTTTTTGATTATCTTTGGAATCATTTTTTATTTTAAATATAAAGTCTCTATTCACATAGTACATGGGAAACTGGTAATTTTATATTGATATTGAAGAAGAGTGTGGAATGGGGTAATCAAAATTTATTTGGATTGTAAATATCAAAGGCCCGACTGGAACATTGTAATACCTTTGAAAAGTGATGTGATATGTATTCTTTATTGTCACAATGTGATGTTTGGAAATTGATTTTTTTGAACTCATGTGATGTATGGTCCTATAGTAAAATGTGTCTTACTTTGGGAAATACATTGACAACATGGGTAGCATGAAGACCAGATTGGTATATTAAAATGATTTGGAAAGTTATTTTTGATTATGGAATATAGATATTTCAATGTGATAATTAAATGTGTAATGAAATATCTAAATAATGAAATGGATTTTTATTTATGTTTTTGATTATTGTTTTATTTTTGTAAAACCACTAGACATTGGGATTCATTCCACTTTAGTAGATCATGAATTGGAATGTTGTGATATTGAGTCTATTAGTCCTTGGAATGGGATCCCCTTTAAAGACTCATCCATGAGATCACTGTTTGTTGTGGGCACTATATCATGTGTTTCCATGTATTCATATTATTATTACTATTATGGGATTCCTGAAAATATTTTAGATGGTCATGTGATTGTTACATGTCAACCCCAATTAGATGGGTTATACCCATAAATTTATAAAATGCTAGGTGGTACATGACCCTTTATTGTATATTTTATAGAGTCAAATTTGGTATTGACTATGTATTTTCACCATCTACCATTAGGTGGGTCCAAAACATGTACATCCAGGGATATTTTCAAGATATGTTCTAAAAATTATCATGAGTTACTATACATTGTCATGTTTATTTATACTGCATATTGGGTATGGGGTTTGTTAGTTGTCCGTGTTTGTTTGGTTTCCCTTAAATTCTACATTAATTCTTTTTTATTATCTTGTTTGGTTATATATATGGCATTCAATTTTTATCTCGGTTGGGGAAAGTTATTTTTTTTAAAGGGATACAATGTAAGTTTTTTAAAAAATGGGCATTGTGAAAATCTATGTTGTGTCATTAAAAATAATTTAAATCCATTTTTATGTTGTATTTCAATATAACATTTTTGGACTATCTTTGGAAGGGAATTTTATGGACTCTTTAGTGATTATAAAGAATGATTTTTAAGTTGACACCCTATATCTGTCACTCAACATCTATATACTCGAGCAATTTTTCCAGTGAAAGTTTTGTGTTTTGGTGTGTTCCTTTAAAGATAATGGTTCATGTGGTTGGTGGGGACAAAGAAGTCAAAGGAAGATTAGGTTATCATGTTCTGGTTTAAGTTTTTTGTATCTATTTCACTTTTTTCTCTAAATATTATACTCAGATAATTTGTGTATTTATTTGAGTTTTAGTTATTGTTGGTTCTGCCTGATGTTCAATTAATTGTCTGAACATCTTTTATTTGAAAAAACTGTTCCTATAGTGATTAATTTTATTCCCATCTCTAGTTTACAACCCATGTGAATTGGGAATTCGCTTCTGGCCTGTCTCTCATACTAGGTTAGATGTCTGGTTTGATGGAATCCAAGCATGTTTTGTAACATTATTCAAGTATCATCTTTTGGTTTGCATGAAATCATACAATGTTTTGATTTCTAGCCAAACTACATCTATTATAATGAGATTATGGATTTTTTGAAGTTATTTTTGTAGGTTTTTGTTGATACAAATGTCTTAATATGTGAGTAGAGGTGAAGGGAGTGAGAGACCTTTTATAATTGAGGAGGGTTGCATTTTTTTTAAATACCAAAAAGTAATCACTATTGAGAAGAAAATTTTATATCATGTGCGTAAAAATATATATAAATAACATAGTGGGGGACTTATGTGGTATATAAACACCTCTAAGTCAAAAAAATAATTACATTTTTTATCATGTTATTCCTTATTCATTATATTTACTCAATTTTACCATTTATGGTTTTTAACATGGAAACTTGTTTCATTTTATTTACTATGTTAATGTAATCATTATCATTATAATTAAAATGATATTAATTAGATAATTTACATTAACTGATTATAAATATTAAATCCATATTTTAAAAATATTTATATGTTTGTGTAAAATTAAGTTTCATAAAAACAAATGTAATGTGAAAAACCCCATTCTATCATTATTTATGGTTCTTCATTTTTACTATTTTGTCTAATAAATATTGTAAAATAGTATATTGAACATGATATAAAATATAAATTATTTTAATTTCAAATATGGAATCAATTTTTCTCAATACAATATATAGATTTATAAAAAAAATGCAACAAGAAAGCATGTTTTCAAAAAAAATAATGAAAAACATAATGTGTTTTGATAACAAATTTAATTATGGGATTGAATTCAATAATCCAAATTCTATTAATATACATATTATTCATCTTATTTTACTTTAAAAACAATTGAAAATATAATTTAACTTTATAAATAATTTAATTCAAAATACATTTTTCAAAAAAAAAATCAGTATTTTTTAAAACGCATGTATAAATGATACCTTTTAAGTAAATTCGAAAATATTAAAAAAAATAATTTTGATATATTTATTTCAAAAATATATATTTTTTTGATAAAAAAATTCTAAAATTTATATTAATTAATTTTATGAATATTATGCCAAAGACGAAAAAACTTCTTTTTAGATGAAAATATACAGTTACTAGAGTGAGAGGTGGTTGTGGTGAAATGCCTTAAACCAAGAAGCATAATTTTGGAACAATAATTTATTTCCTTGCAATACATGCATGAATAAAATCCCAAAAGACCAAAAAATTTGCCATTTTCTAAAACCAGATACTTATATGATACCCATTTTATGATGTGAAAAGATGAAAAAATAATAATACATAACAAATTCTAATAAATTGTATCCTAAAAAATCATTCAAATATATCTTCTTCATAACATGAGGAAAGGAAACAACATAATGGTGAGATTAAGTTCTAGTAAAGGGTTCAGTATAGAGGAATATTTTATGAATCAATGAGAATAAATCAATATAAAAATGTAAATAATTGAGAAAAGATGCCATTAAAATAACTCAATAAGGCATAAACAATATGAACAAGTAAATATCCAAAAAAATTATATTTAATAAATATTAGGATTATGAAATTCATCCCTTTATTTATTCATAGATAAAATCTTCTTGATAATAATTGAAATGAATTATGAATGAAGGAAATGATTTAATATTGGAGGTCATGTATTTATAACATCAACAACTATACCATCCAAATATATTCTAAAGATATTTTGAAAAACATTGAATTGGATAACTGATTCACCCCATGACACTAACGATTCATTGAGGGACTATCAATAATCGAGCCCCACCTGTGGCTTCCAATCTAAAAGCATTCTTCATTAATTAAATAATTTATTTAATTATTAATAAATTTTTCTTATCATAAAAGATAAAAATTAAATAAATAATAAATATTTATCAATAACTCTTCAGTGGTGGATATGTAAAATTGAGTTTTTCCAATGTTGATGATTAGAAATACAATTGAATGATCATTAAAACATTTTTTAGGAAAATCATATTTTAACATTCCAATGATTCCCATACCATTTTGAAACATTTGAATCATAATCCCCATGATTAATAACATTAAACTAAACATATAATATTTTTATAATAATGATTTTCCTGATATAACATTCCAAATGATAGTACATACACCATATAAATGAAACTAGGTGTATAACATTACAATATGCCTCGATGAAATGAAATTTAGAAAAAATCCCTTACATTGTGTTTTATTTTTAGATTTATAATGGTTTTAATAATGTTATTAACGTATAAATGAACAATAATCATATATATTATATATTAAATTAAAGTATTATAATATCTCATTACCCATTTGATAATAGTCTTCCATTATTTTCATTATTTTGTTGGTTAATTGCGTAGTTTTTCAAGAATGTTCTGACTTGTTACTGGTTGTTTCTACTAATTATATGATGATTTAAACATAACAAGAATGTAAACCATGAATTAAACATAACATATATTCATTATATATTTATTTATAATTATCTATAAAGATTTTTATATAGGAAATGAAATTCACCATTCATGGATTTGTAAGTTTTACGTTCACACGAACGTTACTTCTATTTCATTTTCATAATAATAGAGTTACATAAAAATGAAATATTTTAATATTATAAATACAATATCATATTATTTAATATATATCAAATAATTTTATTAAAACCAGGCCTTAATACAATAAATTTATAGTGTGAATGAATCAAATCACTTTGAGGTGGAGGTAATCCACACATCAAAAACTAGGTTATAGTATTCCTATAAATGTATTGAATAATGGTATGTGTTAAAAGAAATTCCAGAAACATAAAGGAATTATAAATACAGTATATTTCATTTATAAACTATAAATCCTTTATTAGTATATCCATGAATAGTGGTAAATTGAATAATTAATGACATCGGTTCGCGAGGAGGAAATCCGCCAAATACACGAACATTGATTTCATATCCCCTTTGATGGATGTCTGTGAAAGTGGAGGTATAAATTTTAGCATTAAAATATATCTATATATATAGTATTCAAATGTTATTATATAATAATTTCATTTGAATTATTTAATACTTATAAGAAAATGAAAAAAAATGATTGAATAATGTTACCTCATTTTCAGGTAACTCTTTTATATTTATCACAAAATAATTCATTAGTTTCCTTTATGCACAAATGGATGATTCTAGGATGAGGGGAGTGATGTTGGGAGAATATTTGTATAGTGGATGAATGAATTATAAAGGTTCTTAAGTGTGAAGTAAAGATATGGATATGTTCTATTTTATAAGAGAGGGGAGATGCACTACTGGTACTGGGACCCGACCATAAAACATTTAATAATCATGAGTTTTAGTAAAAAAAATCATTATTCCACATAGAGTTTTATTTATTGTGTTTATATTTAAATAATTAGGACCTGATATATATATATACCATCCCATATCTTTTAGAATTGATATTAATAAAATAGTATCCATTTAATCAAAAATATAAACCATTTAAAATAAAACATGATTTCATTGTAAAATATTCATAACATTTATGTTGACACTCATCTTTCTCTTACACATCCTTATAACCAATAAAAAAATTTAAAAATTGGGATGAGCATAGAAATATTAGTAAGTGACATAATGAAAGAAAATTATTAGTCTAGTGAAAACATGAAATGTGAGGCCCTGAAAAACTAAATAACCTTGTATTTGATAGTGTGTATGACATGTGACATTAAACACGTAATTTAATATGATATATATAATATATTAACTATATAAAATATATTCTATATATTTATATGCATAAAACCCCATGTTAGATAGAAATTCACATGACATTGGGTTTGCGTACATTATAGGCAACAATGACATTCTATTATATATTGTGTTACACAAAAATGCGACCGTCTTTGAGGGCTTACACTATACACAATATCGAGTCTTACAATGAAATAATCTATAATAAAAACATTATTATTTAATATAATAATATATAAACTAACTATTATGAATAATATTAACTGAATTATGAAAATATATTGTTTAGACAACTAATTCATGAGTTACAAATAAATTATGAATGAAAAATAAGAACCAATTGATTGTTAAAAGCATATTTTTATTGAAAAATATTTTTTGTATACATATCATTACTGAATTAATTTTATGGAAATATTGTTCCCACCCATCACATAATTAAAATCATAATTATGTCAACTACATAATAAAAAAACATTCTTGTAATCATAACCCAAGAATTGAAATGGTTTTCAGAAACGTTTAATATTATCATAAAATGTAGTCATGTTTCATAATAATTAGACTATTTCATCATAACATAACCCATTTAAAAATATTAGGGTTTTATATGAATTATATCTTAATATAACCTAGGGAAAAGAAGCGGGTTTCAAAATAACTCTATCATGGTATAACCCATGAAGGTGAAATGGGTTTCATAAAAATCATGATATAATAAACCTAGCCATTTTAGATAAATGTAAATAATAGTATCCTTGTTCTATATCCCCATTAATTTATAGGTAACATCAATGGATGTCATCTTAGATGGAAAATTATTTTGGTTGATCTTTTAAAATATGTCATGGGGAAAATATCTATTCCAATTTGAAAAACAGTACTTAAAAAATCATTTTGAAGATATTTTCTATTTTAAAATAACATTGAAGATAAAAAAAGTGTATTAAAACAATGTAATGGTCTTGACAAAATAAAATTTCATTCATGAAATAAATGACAAAACAATGATTCGTTCAAAATTACTTTAAATTCCAAATTAAATTTTTTGGGGAAAAATTGAATATTATTTTCCATATATGATAAAAATAAAATAATGGGTAAAATTTTATTTTAAATATCATAAGTGATTTTTAAACAATGACCTCGCAACATACAACTCTTACCACTTTGTAAATGATGAATAGTAATCCCCTTGAAATAATAAAATTAAATGAATCATAAAAAATAATTAGAATAAGTTTATTCATGATATATAATATAAAATTTTTAGTATATACACCTCCTTAATGAAAATAGGCTTATAAAATAACAGACGTCTCAAAGAAGGAATATTTTGACAAAAATCTCTTCCCACTTTAGTAACATTGAAATAGCATACCCGATGAATGATGTATCCTAAAATGTATATATAAATCACCATAAATTAATTATAATAATAATAAAATAAATTCTTGTGTATTATATATACCCCATAAAAGAATCATGTGCTAAATATGGCATGTGTCTTGTATAAAACAATACTGAGATGGAAATCTCTTACTGTAGTTATTGACATCCATCATACATGATAAAACATATTTTACAATAAATATTGGAAACTTATAGATCTATTATAGAATCATAATCAAATATATCATACTAGAAATTATTTACATTTTAAATTATAGTATCCATTTATAATCAAATCCTAGTTAAAATTATGTTTTATGTAATAGTTGTTTTGTTTTTATTTTTGTTATTGTTTGGTATTTTTGGTTTCTTTTTACATGGATAATTGTTAACTAACATAAAGAAAGTAGAAAATTGTATAAATAAACTGATATATTAATTTAAAATTTATTTATATTAATGCATTAATTTTAGATATAAAAACTAAAATGTAGTTTTCAAGGCGACACTAGGCCATGGAAACGCATGAACGTTATCTCAATTTACCCAGTGGATGGAACATATGAAAGGTAAAAAATATATATCACCCTTACAGAAACATTACTATGTAATATATATCTTTATAATATAATATATATATATATATATCATACATATTCGTTATCTATATCTTTATAAACTTCAATATAATGTGTTTATGAAAAATGAATCACATCACTTCACAATAAGGTTGTCTATTGCACACATGAAAAATTTTATCGTATCCCCTATAGAATAGAATTAAAAAAATTAAATTTTATGTAATGAATCTATAGGAATAATAATGTAAAAAATATCATATATATGTTATATATCTATCATCATATCCAACCATGATATATGTTAATGGAAAAACGAATTACATCAGTTTGTGATGTTGTAATCTACCATACACATGAATAATGATTTTATAACCCATTTGATAGAAGTGGATATGTTTTTTATAATAAACATAACCTAAAAACATTCAATTATATTGGAGAGACTTATATTATTATATCAAAATGGTTTAATATGAATTGACTAAGGTGGACTAAGAAATAAAATAAAAATTCTCATTGAAGAAAGTTACATATTCTATATCGCACATTGAAAATGGAAATGGATTTTTATTCTATTGCTTAAATTTATTCCTTTGGATGATATTCACATTGAGTCGTAGATTTTATTTTATTTATAAGCCTTATGGTGAGTTTTTTTATTAGTGGAGATTTTTGTCTTGATAGCAGGTGGCGTATAGTTTGCACTTGGTTAAGAAAAACCTTGCTCCCTCACCCAAAAAATCATGCCAGAAAGGATTGGGGTATGGGCAATGATTCACAGTATGTGCATTGTACATCAAATCATGTGGAAACTGTGTGATGTGTTTTATATTTTAGGAAGTTGTATTTGGCACAGTTGGTGCACATTTAGAGAAACTGTGCGACGAACACATGTGTGGTTCCCTCTTATCTAATAAATAGTGTATGGTTGAGACACGGTTTACCAATCCTTACATACTAACCATGTGAGTTTCCATGATTTATAAAAATTTCAAATAACAATTTTTACGCTTTGATTTTTTAACCGCAATTTGGGATTTCATCCCCTTTCTTGACCTAGGCAGACCAGGGGAGCCTCTAAACTCCTCATATCATACTCTCAATCCATTTTTCTAAATTTTTTATGTTTCCTAAGGTTATTTGTTTAGGTTGTTGGTGGATTTATTCCTCTACTATTCCCCTCCCTTTGTTTCCATGTTTCCATTCATATGGTTTCTTCTTGGCCAATCCATAAGGGTTAGGGTTGATGTGTGGGTTTTTTCCCTATATGTTAGGGTGTGAGGATTTCCTCTCAGGCTTGGTTTTTCCTTCTCTGAAATATTGGCAGGGTTCACACATCATCGAGGTCAGTTTTTCCATCCATTTCCATTCTATCACATTCTATTAATGGTAGTGGTTTCTTTATATTCTTTCAAAATGCGATAATCATTCTTATGATGTGTTACAATGTTTTGTTATTTTGTTTTCATGATGTAAAATGGGTTTGAAATGGTTCCCAATTAGTTTATTTTTTATGAATATTTATCTAAGGTATTAATGGTGCTTGATAAAAGGTTAATTGAATTTTTATGGTTGAATTAGGTGCCTTGGTTTGTGTATCCTTTTGTTATTTTTTGTAAAAATGTTTAGTCTCTAAGTTGGAAATTGTGTGTAAACATTGGTGGCCTTCATTTTTTGACACTTCAGTGTGTCTTATTGTGTTGATTTGTAAGTAAGTGATTCTTCTTCTAAAAGGTGTTTTCAATGTGATTTAAATTGTGCATGTGTTGGGAGTTAGTTTTTGAAAAATATATTTTTTGTGATTTAAGTAAGACAATTTTTTGTTCTTTATCAATGTGTTCAACGAACTGTGTAAAAAGTGTCCATGGATTTTTCAAATAAACTTGAGGTAAAAATGTGTTTCAAGTTGGTTTTTCAATAGAGAATAACATTGTTTCCTGCAGGATTCTTATTATACACCAAAAATGTGTGTGAAGGGGTAAGGAAGATGTGAATCATGTTTTGAAATTCATTTGGTGGGTTTTGAGAATTTGGAAAGTGTATTTTCTTATAGTATATGACAACTCTACTTTTTATTACAACTTAAACATGATTTATTACATAAAACATCACTTGAAACAACAAAGAAGATCGAGAGGTTTAGTGCCTTTGGGGCTCAGGATCATTACATAAAAACTTAAAACATTAAATACAACATCTTTATTGAAAACTTCCTTTTCATGACCACTACATTCCTTCGTACTTAGCATTGCATGGGATAACATGAGGACATGCATAAGAAAAGGGTGAGCTATAAAGCCCAGTAAGGGAGTACACATGGAATAACATGAGGAGTAAAATTCATGTTAGACAATAGGCATAATCAATAGAGAATAAAAGAAACATGAAAATAAAAGCATGATAAAGTATGATAATCATAACATGGAGATGTGGCAACAACACTTATCATGGAATTAGCATGAGCTAAGGCTCATTGCATATGAAGCATGAGTAAACCATCATTGAAAATGAAGCACGAGTAAACCCTCGTTGCACTTAAATTAGCATGAGTCAACACTAATTTCACATGACGTATCATGATACTATACTTTACCCAATGCATTGGAGCGCTATAAGGGTTCACCCTTCTTAAACATTTCATTTCATGCATAAGTGTGCCACATGGATCATAAAACATGTATTCATAAAACATAATCATTTATTCCACGATAAAGGAATGTGGAATTAATACATGAAAATTTATAATCAATAAGTAAATGTGCATAATGGTGAATACCCTTGATGAAGAAATGGTCATGGTATTCACTACACAATGACATTGGCTTAGAAAATCGGTGCGATTTCGGCAGCGTAACGGCGTGACATAAGAATTTATAAAAATGGTTGATGAGAGAGAAAGGGGTTAATCATAATATTTACATGTAATGGACAGAAAGGATGTCATATAGATACATTTCCAAACAATTTAAAAGGAATTTAGATTCATGATACAAAATTATTGCTTGAATGTAAAAGAAGAGAGGGAAGTTCCATTCGGAATTTCGGCATAGTAACGGGTGTACATGGGAGGAATTTAATGAGAGAGAAATGGGTATCCCATCATTCAAAAAATAAAAGGTAAGTATGGGGGAGGTGAAAAACCATACCCCAAAATTCATAATTGAAATTAAAATGGCAATACAACTTAAAGAAAATTGACAAAAAAGAGAAAGGAAGAAAAACCCCTTACTTGGAAGTGTGCTTCCAAAGGCTAGAGAGAGGCTTGTGAGAGGTTTCTTGGGATCTTGGGGCACCTTGGGAGGATTCTAGAGAGAGTAGAACAGAGGTTGGATGAAATTCAAGGGATTTTAGTGAGGAGGAAGTGGGAGCTTGGGTGGGTTTATATAGGAAAGGTGAGATAATTCTTTATTATTTAGGTTTGGGACCCCTTATATTAAACTAATCCAAACCACAAACCATCCCATGGTTTTTGCCCATGGTTTCTGGAAAAGTAAAGAGGAAAATAATATTTTACAAGGCCAATGTCCGAACAGATTAAAATAATAAGGTTTCTTATGTGGAGGTGAGTCACACTCCCATGGAAATTAATTTAAAAAGGCAAAGTGTTGAATAAGTCTTGAGGGGTTCATTAATGCTTTGAAAAGTAAGTCAAACAAACCCAAAATCACTTTATTTTAATGGTAAAACATATATTGGCCGAACATAAGGATTATAGTTTTTTATTACGTCACCATTGGGTCATTATGATGTCATAAAACACATTATATATTTAAACGGTATTTAATTTTTACCCAAAAATTTGACTGTCTCAGAAAATTATGAAAAATTCAGCGTTGGATAATTTCGACATCCTGATTCCAGAAATGACATTTATTTTATCTAAGAAAATTTATAAATATGTTAATATTCACTTTTAAAATAAAAACCAACATTTATCGAAAATTCACGGGTTTTGACAGAAATGGATTTCAAACCTTAATATAACATTTTAATTGCATTCATAAATTTATAAGATCATTTATATTTAATTAATTTAATAAAAATACTATTATTTTATTAAAATATTATTTAATTCAAAAATCCCTTAATTTAATAAAATAGATTTCTTAATTAAATAATAACTAAAAACACCATTTGTACTTTAAAAACTATTTATAATGTATAAAAAATGAATAGAAATTATATTCATTATTATATACAAAAAAAATAATGTACATGAACATAGTACTACTTATTTGTTACATAACCTCTTAAAACAGCCGCATAAGACCTAAGGGTACGGTGTGTGATGGTGAAAGACTCTTGGGGTGGCTCGGATAACATCGCTCGAGTGGTAATTTCAATCAACTTCCACTTTTCCCGTAGTCGGTCACGTCCGAGCTTGACATAATGAAGCTCAGCTTGGGCTTGGTCAAGGTCAAAGCCCAAGGATGCCACCTCTTTTCTGAGCTCCGACAAATGGGCTTCGTATGGGGAAATTCTACTAGATGAGGCCATCGCTTCCTTTGTCTGAGTGAAATTGGGTTCGTTAAAGCCTTATATTTATACTAATCATGTGTTCACTGTTCAACGGCTATAAAAGTAATGGTCACTACTCTTATCATAAAACCAAAGAAGTTGACATCTTATAAAAACATTTTTTATAAAGAGACATTTAACTGGATCAAGAGGGATTTTCCATTAATGAAACTTTGGGTCGTTACAATATTCCCCCCTTAAGAAATTTCACCCTCGAAATTTTTCTTTTCCCACACTAAAACAAATGTGGGTAACTCAGCTTCATCATATCCTCCAACTCCCAAGTCGCTTCTTCAAACTTGTGGTTTCTCCACAATACCTTGATGAGGGGCATTGTCTTATTTCGTAGAAATTTTTCTCTACGATCCAAGATCTTCACTGGTTTCTCCTCATAAGAAAGATCATCTTCCAATTGTACCACCTTGGAAGAGAGTACATGTGAAGGGTCCGGTATGTACTTCCTTAAGAGGGATACATGAAAGACATCATAGACCTTGGCCATAGTAGGTGGAAGTGCTAGTCGATGGGCCACAGCCCCAACACAATCACGAATCTCGAAGGGACCGATGTACCTTTTACTTAATATCCCTTTCTTTCAAACCTCGTGACCTTATTCCCTGGAGATAAGCATAGAAACACCATGTCTCCAACATTAAATTCAAGGTCTCGTCGACGATTATCTACATAACTCTTCTGTCGACTCTGGGATACCTTGATTTGATGATGAATGATGTTCACCTTATCTACCATTTCTTTGACCATTTCTGGTCCAAGCAGCTTATGTTCACCGACCTCATCCCAACATGCCGGTGTTCTGCACCATTTACCATACAGGGCATCATATGGTGCCATTTGGATGCTCGAGTGGAATCTGTAATTATAAGAGAACTCAACTAGAGGAAGATGTTGATCCCATCCTCCTTTAAAGTCTATTGAGTATGCTCTGAACATATCCTCAAGTGTTTGGATAGTCCGCTCAGATTGGCCGTCAGTTTGAGGATGATAGGTCGTACTGAAGTTCAGTTAAGTATTAAGAGCATGTTGAAGACTCTTCCAAAACTTAGAGGTGAATCTTGGATCTCGATCAGACACAATAGATAGTGGTACTCCATGCAACCTTACCACTTCCCTGATATATATTCATTCCAGTTGATCCAAAGAGAAATCCTATCGAATAGCAATGAAGTGTGAAGTCTTTGTAAGATGATCCACAACAACCCAGATTGCATTGTTTCCTTTGTATGTCCTTGGAAGTCCGGTGAAAATGTCAATGGTGATGTTCTCCCATTTCCATCCTGGTATGGGCAATGGTTGCATCATCCCGTTATAATTCTGCATCTCTGCCTTCACTTGCTGACACACCAGGCACTTTGATGTATATTCAGCGATCTCCTTCTTCATATTATCTCACCAAAAGTTTTCTTGGATATCTCGATACATCATTGTGCTCCCTTGGTGAATAGAGAAATTTGAACTATGTGCATCATCCAAAAGTTCCTTCTTCAGCTCCGGACTTGATGGAACACATAGTCTTTTCCCAAACCACACAATTCCTTCCTCATTAACATTAAACTCCAAGGATTTTCCCTTTTTGATAGCTTCCACTTTTTCTTGAATTCCCACATCATGCTTTTGAGAATCCTTTAAACTTACCAAAAGAGATGGTTGAGCAATCATTTGTGAAAGGATTGATGATGTTCCCTTCTTTATGATTCCCACGTCCATCATCATCAAGTCTAAGAAGATTGGATCCTTCTCAATTATCTTCATTAATAGAATCACAGGATCCTTTCTACTTAGGGCATCTGCCATCTTATTCTCTTTCCTAGGGTGGTAATGTATTGAACAGTCATAATCCTTGATGAGCTCTATCCATCTTATCTGGCGCATATTAAGCTCTTTCTGTGTGAATATATATTTAAGACTCTTGTGGTCAGTATATATCTCACATTTCTCTCCATAGAGATAATGTCGCCAGATTTTCAAGGCAAAGATCATAGCCGCCAACTCCAGATCATGCGTTGGATAGTTTCTCTAATGGATTTTCAACTGCCTTGAGGCATAGGATATCAATTTATCATTCTTCATCGGCACACAGCCTAGGCCCTTCTTTGAAGCATCACTGAATACCACAAAAAGTTCCCCACTTTGTGGGTAAAGTGATCACGAGTGCAGTGATAAGCCTCCTTTTCAAGTCCTTGAAGCTTTCTTCACATTCATCACTCCAAGAAAACGTTACTCCCTTTCGAGTTAGCTTGGTAAGAGGGTTGGACAATCGTGAGAAATTTCTCAAAAATCATCGATAATATCCAGCTAACCCCAAGAAGCTACGGATATTCGTTACCGATGTTGGCCTCGTTCATCCCCCAATTGCATCTTTTTTGGAGGGATCCACAGATATCCCATTGCTTGTGATGATATGGCCCAAGAATGAGACCTCCTTCAACCAAAACTCACACTTTCTGTACTTTGCATAGAGCTTCTCCTTGTGCAAAGTCTCTAGTACCGTTATTAAATGTTCCTCATGGTCCTCCTTGGTTTTGGAGTATATTAGAATATCATCTATAAAGACTACCAAAAATTGGTCTAGGTAATCTCTAAAGACTCTATTCATCAAGTCCATGAATATTGCTGGAGCATTGGTGAGTCCGAAAGGCATTACTATGAATTCATAGTTCCCATATCTTGTACGAAAAGCAGTCTTGGGTACATCTTACTTCTTCACCCTTACTTGATAATTTCCTGACCGCAAATCCACCTTGGAGAAGTATTGTGCTACATGCAGCTGATCAAACAAGTCATCTATTCTTGGTAGAGGATACTTGTTCTTTATCGTGATTTTGTTAAGTTCGCGATAATCGATGAAAAGCCGCATTGACCCCTCCTTCTTCTTAACGAATAGGACTGGTTCACCCCATGGTGAAGCACTTGGGCGTATAAATCCTTTATCCAGATTCTCCTATAGTTGTTTCTTCATCTCTTCAAGCTCAAAAACATAAATTCTATATGGATTCTTGGATATTGGTAATTCCCCAGGTATAAGTTCAATTGAGAACTCAACATCTCTTCTAGGAGGAAGACCATGCAGTTCCTCAGGAAACACTTCAGCGAATTCCCTCACAATAGGCATTTCTTCAAAGATGGTTTCTTCCTTGGACTCAATCATCCGAGCCAGATATGCATGCTCATAAGGCAGTAATATCCATTCTTGAGATGATGGATATAAAAGAGATTCATCTTCCTCCTGACACTTGTAAATAATCGGGGGTCAATTCTCCATATGGAGTGTGATTTCCCTCTCCCAACAATTTATGTTGGCTCTATATAAGGAAAGCCAATCCATGCCAAGAATTGCATCAAATTACACCAAAGGGAGTATGATAAGGTTCGCTGGGAAATTCAATCCACATATTATAATAGGGGAGGACTTATACTCATGGGATGCAATGATTTCCCCATTTTCCGTACTAACCGACATCTTTACTTACATGATTTGTGGTGGTGGTGGGATTTTTCTACTAAACTTTGGAGATATAATAGAATGTGTAGAACCTGAATCAAAAAGTACGTTCTCTATTCTTGAATGAATAACTAGCGTACGTGTCACCACTTCGTTTTCGGGGTTCACTTTGGCAGAAGTGATGGCAAAATCTCTTCCTTGCTGTCTTGAAGGTTGTTGGTTGCCTCCGAAAACCCTTGGATTAGGGCACTGATTTTCAAAATGACCCGGTTCTTTGAATTTATAGAATTGAACAATGTGTTGAGGTTTGAACGGAGTGTTCCTCTCCTCTGTCGCAGCTGTGGGTCCTTCTTGCCGACAGTTAACAGCTAGGTTCCCTTCTCTTCCACAGGTGAAGAATTTTCTCGTCCCCTTAGGCAATTTCCGGGGTGATTCATTCCAAACTTTTGGCAAGTGGGGTGCTGGAACTTCATAGCGCCGTTGTATTTATCCATAAACCCACTAGCAATGAATTCCACCTTATGCTTCTTATCCCCATGATACCCCTGTGATTATCCGATCTTCATTTCGACCATGAGGGCACATCGGACAATTTCCTCATAGCTGTCAAAGTCACGGATCACTAATGCTTTCCGCAAGCTAGGCTTCATCCCACCAAAGAAGTGGTCAACCTTGCATTCGGGGGTAACAAAAAATCCATAAGCGTATCGTGCAAGCCTTGTGAAGTTTTCCTCGTACGCTCCAACGGATTCCTTATCTTTTTTCTTGAGGGAAAGGAAGTCACTTTCCATCTTAAGTCGGAGGGTGCATGGAAAATATTTATCGAAAAACATCTTCTGGAAATTCTTCCATTCCAATGCCTCGATCTCCTCCTCAGGCTTCGTATTTTTGATCAATGTCCACCATTGATCAGCTTCACCCTCCATACGATAAGCCTCCAGGAGAACCTTCTCTTGTTCAGAACATTGGAGGATGGATAATATCTTTTCAATGGAGTTGATCCATTGTTTAACGATCGTGGGATCGGATGATCCACTAAAAGTAGGAGGTCTTATTCTCATGAAGCTCTCGATAGCGACTTTTTCTTTCTTAGGGGGGGTTGAAGGTTCCTCTTGACCCGTGTTTCTATTCAAAACTTGAGTTAGCTGAGAGAGAAGCATGACAATGTTCGCGATTCCCGCTCCCATTGGATTTGGAATCTCATTAGTACAATCATCACACTGATCTTCACAACGGTTTCTAGCCCGAGTCCTCCTATTATCGGCCATTGCCTGGAATAAAAGGGATGTTAGGGGTAACACATAAAGGGAAATCCAAAGAAAAAAGTTGATGACTCAAAAATAAACTTTTATTTCCTTAACTCATGAGTATATAGGCTTCAATCTAGGCTTTTCATGATCTAATTTATAATATATATTCTTAGGGGAATTTTTCCCTTAATAAGGGTTTATACTAAGATTGTGAATTTATAAAAACATATCCCCTGGTAGTGTCATAACCAAGAGTGCAGAAAGGCCCATTGTCGTGCACCAATTCCCGTTCGAGTCTAGCTCAAAGCAGTGTTTTCGGGTTTTACCCCTAGGATACATATGTGCCAGAGCCGCCTCTACCTGATCATATCCAGACAGGGATGTCTTTGTTTGATAAACAACTTACTTAGTATTTACCAAAACCTAGGGATGTTTTTATTATACTTAGTCATATATCTATGGCTTTACTAGGGTTTCCTAATCCTAAAAATAACTAAACCTACCTCTGATACCAACTATGACAACCCTGCTTTTTATTACAACTTAAACATGATTTATTACATAAAACTTCACTTGATACAAAAAATAAGATCGAGAGGTTTAGTGTATTTGGGGCTTAGGATCATTACATAAAAACTTAAAACATGAAATACAACATCTTTATTGAAAATTTCCTTTTCATGACCACTACATTCCTTCATACTTATCATTGCATGGGATAACCTGAGGACATGCATAAGAAAAGGGTGAGCTATAAAGCCCAGTAAGGGAGTACACATGGAATAACATGAGGAGTAAAATACATGCTAGAAAATAGGCATAATAAATAGAGCATAAATGAAACATGAACATAAAGGCATGATAAATCATGATAATCATAACATGGAGATGTGGCAACAACACTTATCATGGAATTAGCATGAGCCAAGGCTCATTGCACATGGAGCATGAGTAAACCGTCATTGCACATGAAGCACGAGTAAACCCTCATTACACTTGAATTAGCATGAGTCAACACTCATTGCACATGACGTATCATGATACTATACTTTACCCAATGCATTGGACCGCTATAAGGGCGCACCCTTCTTAAACATTTCATTCCATGCATAAGTGTGCCACATGGATCATAAAACATGAATTCCTAAAACAAAATCATTTATTCCACAATAAAGGAATGTGGAATTAATACATGAACCTTTATATTCAATAAGTCAATTTTCATAAAGGTGAATACCCTTGATGGAGAAATGGGCATGGTATTCACTACACAATGACATTGGCTTAGAAAATCGGTGCGATTTCGGCAGCGTAATGGCGTGACATAAGAATTTATAAAAATGGTTGATGAGAGAGAAAGGGGTTCCTCATCATATTTACATGTAATGGACAGTATGGAGGTCATATAGATACACTTCCCAACAATTGAAAAGTAATTTAGATTCATGATACAAAATTATTGCTTGAATGTAAAAGAAGAGAGAGAAGTTCCTTTCGGAATTTCGGCATAGTAACGAGTGTACATGGGAGGAATTTAATGAGAAAAAAAGGGGTCTCCATTCATTAAAAAAATAAGAGGGAAGTATGGGGGAGGTGAAAAACCATACCCCAACATTCATAATTGAAATTAAAACGGAAATACAACTTAAAGAAAATTGACAAAAAAGAGAAAGGAAGAAAAAACCCTTACTTGGAAGTGTGCTTCCAAAGGATAGAGAGAGGCTTGTGAGAGGCTTCTTGGGATCTTGGGGAACCTTGGGAGGATTATAGACAGAGTATGACAGAGGTTGGACGAACTCCAAGGGATTTTAGTGAGGAGGAAATGGGATCTTGGGTGGGTTTATATAGGAAAGGTGAGAGAATTCTTTATTATTTAGGTTTGGGACCCTTAATATTAAACTAATCCAAACCACAAACCATCCCATGGTTTTTGACCATGGTTTCTAGAAAATGAAAGAGGGAAATAATATTTTACAAGGACAAGGTCTGAATGTATTAAAATAACAAGGTTCTTTATGTGGAGGTGAGTCACACTCCCATGGAAATTAATTTAAAAAGGCAAGGTGTTGAATAAGTCTTGAGGGGTTCATTAATGCTTTGAAAATTAAGTCAACCAAACCCAAAATCAATTTATTTTAATGGTAAAACATATATTGGCCGAACATAAGGATTATAATATTTTATTACATCACCATTGGGTCATTATGATGTCATAAAACACATTATATTTTTAAACGGTATTTAATTTTTACCCAAAAATTTGACTGTCTCAGAAAATTATGAAAAATTCACCGTTGGATAATTTCGACGTCCTGATTCCAGAAATGACATTTATTTTATCTTAAAAAATTCTAAAAATGTTAATTTTCACTTTTAAAATAAAAACCAACATTTATCGAAAATTCACGGGTTTTGACAGAAATGGCTTTTAAACCTTAATATGACATTTTAATTGCATTCATAAATTTATAAGATCATTTATATTTAATTAATTTAATAAAAATATTATTATTTTATTAAAATGTTATTTAATTCAAAAATCCCTTAATTTAGTAAAATAGATTTCTTAATTAAATAATAACTAGAAACACCATTTGTACTTTAAAAACTATTTACAATGTATCAAAAATGACTAGAAATTATATTCATTATTATATAAAAAAAATAATGTAAATGAACATAGTACTACTTATTTGTTACATAACCCCTTAAAAAATCCGCATAAGACCTAAGGGTAAGGTGTGCGATGGTGACAGACTCTTGGGGTGGCTCAGATAACATCGCTCGAATGGTAATTTCAATCAACTTCCACTTTTCCCGTAGTTGGTCATGTTCGAGCTTGGAATAATGATGCTCAGCTTGGACTTGGTCAAGGGTGAATCCCAAGGATGTCACCTCTTTTCCGAGCTCCGACAAATGGGCTTCGTATGGGGAAATTCTACTGGATGAGGCCATCGCTTCCTTTGTCTAACTAAAAATTGGGTTCCTTAAAGCCATATATTTATAATAATCATGTGGTCACTGTTCAACGGCTATAAAAGTAATGGTCACAACACTTATCATAAAACCAATGAAGTTGACATCTTATAAAAAAAATTATAAAGAGACATTTAACTGGATCCATAGGGGTTTTCTATTAATGAAACTTTGGGTCGTTACATAGTAATAGTTGGATATCTTTTGTGTTACATTTGTTGTGTTTTCCCAATTGGTTCCCTGAGTTTTTCTAGTGGTGTAAGGGCATGTTTGGTTTGTTCTATGTTGTTTTATTTTTTCCCTTCATCATGATAATCGGTTAGTATTTAAATTGTAAAGGCCTTATATTCATTTCTCAAGTGAAATTGATTTTTTATATTGATCTTGGAAAAGGGTGTGGAAAGGGTCTATGTAAATTTATTTGGGTTGGTAATGCTTAACGACTAGTTGGCACATTGTGTTTTATTTTAAAAGTGAAGTTATGTGAATTCCCTATTAACACCTTTTGATGTTTGGAAATTGGTTTTTTTAACTCTTGTGACATATGGTACAGGTGGGAAACATGGATTACATTGGAAAATGGATTGAGAACTTGGGTAGTGTGAAGGCCATATTGGTATTTTCAAAGGAATTGAAAAGTGGTTTTAAATTATGGAAAATTGTGATTTCCATGTGTGATATTTTTTTTATGAAATTTATTATGAATGAAATTGATTTTCATGTATGTTTTTTATTATTTGATTATGTTGAGAAAACTTGTAGACCTTGGTATGTTTTCCCCACTAGTGACTTGTACACGAAAACAATGTGATATTAAGTTGATTAGACCTTAATATGGGATTCCATCCAATAGATCTTTGATGGAAATGTTTTTGATAATGGTTTCTATAGCATGTGCTTCTAGGTATTTTCTTTATTATTACTATCATGGGATTCCTAGGATTATTTTAGAGGTTCAATTTATCATTGCTTTTCAACCCCAATTATATTGGTTGAACCCCCTAAATTTTCATAGAGGATAGGTGGTGCGTGCCTCTGCATTGGCTAGTTTTGAGAGACCATTTGGTAATTGATTGGTGAGTTATAACATATGCTGGTAGTTTGGTCCCAATGAAGTATATCCAGGGATTTTCCCTAGACATGTTTAGAAGATTTTCATCAGTTTCTACATATTTTCCAATTTATTTCCTCTGCATATTGGATATTGAATTTGATAATTGTTTATGATTTTTTGGTTTCAATACCTTTCTACATAACATATTTCTCATTATCAACATAGGTTTTATACTTAGGATTCACTTTCGATCTAGTTTGTGAAACGTGAAACCGTTTTTGAATAGGGAAGAAGTTTTTTTTAAAAAAAAAATATGAATTTGGAAAAGGACTATTTGTTCCTTCAAAATGATTTAAATCACTATTTATTCTATATCTCAAAACACTATTTCTTGAATTTATTGCGAAAGGAAATGCATTGAGTCTTTGGTGACTACCTACTAAGCTATTTAAGCTCACACCCAACTTATGCCACTCAGTGTTTGTAGATCTGATCTGTTTTTCAACTTAAGGTTTTTGGTTCTATTATGTTCCTATGGAGATAGTTGATCTTATGGTCAGTGGTTACCAAGAGTTCATGGGGAGATCATGTTACTGGGGTCTGGTTTTGGTTTTTTCATTTCGCTTTTTATATTTTTTCTAGTTGTTGTATTCAGATGAGTTGTATATTAATTTGAGTTTTTTTATTCTTCTAGATGATCAGTTATTCGTCTCATCATGGTTTATTGGTAAAATTTCATCCAATAGTTATTACATTAATGCCCAAAACTAGTTTTCATCATTTTGGGATTAGGAATTCCCCTCAGGCTATGTCTCAGACCAGGTCAGATGATAGGTTGCATGACATCTCAGCATAGTTCATGAAAAAATGGTAACAAAGTAGGCTATTGTTATTTTGGGTGTTAGGTAGTTAGAGATTTGGATTGTACGGAATCATGAGGTTGGTACGTGAATGTGATCATTAACACTTTCTTGTTTCAATCATCATTTTCCATGGATAGTTCATGATTAGAGTCTTTTTCACTGGAATTAAGAATGAAAATGGAGGTGATTCGGTGTCAGGTTTTTATCTCATATGGAGTAGGGACCTATGTGGATTTTGAGTACATAGTTAAATTCCCATTTAATTCTTAAATATCTCTTGGGGATAGCCTACTAATCATATCACTGGGATAGGCAAGGCTAGTATTTCTTCAATCCAGTGGTTTATTTTAGGTTGTGTTTTGTCTTGGTTTAAGTTCATACGAATGGGATTTTAAAATGAAAATCGCTTTTTAAATATAAATAATTTCTTTCAAGTGGTTTGGGATTTGATAAGATTTTTTTAGAAAAAAATTGTTTGAAATTGTAAATTGGGTAAATTATTGAATTTGGTAAAGGAATAGTTTGTGTGACCCTATTTCTCCTTGTAAAAGTTCACCTATGGGTCAGTATGTATGAAAAGTGAATGTTGGAATGGTTTACTAGATGAGATAAGTTGAATCAAGTTGATCACATATTTGAGGATTTGAAGGATTCCATTGGGGAGTATTATAAATCAAAGGGTTTCCTTGGATTTTCCAAAATGTTATTTGAATGAAAATTTGATTTTTAAATTGGGGTTTCATTGAAAAGTGGTTTTTTTTTGTCAAAAGTGGCTTTGGAATTGGAATGTTTCCTTAATAGAAGCCATTTTTTTAATATTTAAATATAATGTTGTGGTTTTTTAGAAGGGTAATTTTTATGTATAATTTTCGAGCCGGTTGTTTTTCATGAGAGGTTCATTTTGATTTAGTTTTTTTGGTTGATGTCAATCATGGTAGTGTGACCTTTGTGTTGTTTAGAATATGTCACCCAAAAAGGTCCCCAAGATTTCTAGTGGGACTCACCATGTTTTTAATTATTCATTGTAGTTGCCTATCATTTTTGGTGAATTAGTTTTGTTAGAGGTAGAAGAATTGATTGAAGATTCCATATTGGTCATTAGATCATTGGGTACCTATGAAGTTATGAGAGTGTGTGCAGTTCTAGGTTTGTTTCAGTGTCTAACTTTGGATCAATGAAATATGATTCCCCTATCATCGATGAAGGATGGTATTTCATGAGAATTATTTATGTTCAATTTTTTCTAATATTTTATACCATAGAAAGTGATCAAAATTAAAATTGAAGAGCTCATGAGTATTCAGAAATGGAAATGGATAGAGAAGGCCTATGTTGAACATGCACATGAAATGAATTCTTTATCTTTAGAGACAACATCTAAAGATATATTGAAACATCCTCCCATTCATCCAGGATTATCATCCAGAGATCAAGGAGTGATCTTTCTCATCCAGTTGTGTTCAATTTTGGAATTTGGTGGATGATTCAGTCTTAGTTGAATTGGTTATCATTTCCTTTAGATCCCATGATGATCATCCATCTGGTGAGAGGTGTACACCAGATTATCCTATAGAAAATGAGTATCTTTTTCCGGATCTGGCTCCTCATTCATCAAACTAGTCTCTTTTGTGCTTCCAGTTTTGTCATATCAAGAACTCAAATTCATAATTTCATAATCCACCGATGACTTGTCATCGTTTTTTAAAAGACCCGTAAATTTCAAGAAAATTATTTTTTCTTAAATTCTTTGGGATTTTACAAGTACGCAGTTTCTGATGGCACATGATTCTGAGGTTCGGCGTGCCCGGAATCCATTTCCGAAGTTTAGCTCGGGTACGTTCAGTGAACGAACGAGCGGGTTTTTCTATCTTTTGAACCGGTGCTCGGAATTGAAATCAGAGGGCACCGATGGAACCACGGTCCCTGTAATTACTTAAGAGGACCTTTACCGAAGATTCTTCTACTTTGGAGGAGTTGTTAAAAAATGTGGATTAAATGAAAAGTAAAATAAAATTGTGTTACAATTTTATTTCTTTTCTTAAAGTGGCTTTAATCTACAAGGGGAAGTTGGGGTGGGACCCACAAGTTTTTTACTAGTCATGTTAGGATATTTGTGAGGTGGGGCCCAAACGATCCCGAACCATTCATATTCCCAAACCCCTTAACTCTCCCCCTTTAATGTTGTTAAACCCCTTGTATTTAATTGGGTAACTCCCCACTCTCTAACTTTAATTCATGACAAGAAACACTAAATTAATTGATTATGCCTCTTCAATAAATTTAGCTAACTGTTTGAATTTTAATGTTTGAAATGCAAGGAAAATAATAAAATAAGGAGAGGCCTTATTTTATTTGGGGAGTTTTGTTGTGTGAGGGAATTTGGGAGGTAGATCTATTCTCTTGAAGAACTTCATCTCCTTCATTGAAGAACACCAAGACTCTGACGAAGAACATCGAACCAGCGACCCCAGATTCTTCTTCTTTTTCCTCCTCCAAGGCAAGGAAGGAAACAATGACGCGAGAATTCACCAACGACGTCACGCTTTGTTTTATTATGTCCGTGATAAAAAGAGGAGATGTTGCTTCCTCCTCGGACGCTCTCTGTCGACGCCGACGAAACATCACTACATGACGCCGTCAACCGCAACACCGACGTTAGTAATCGTTTGTTGAGGTAGGGGTTAAGTTCAATTTTAATGAACTAAAATTTTGATTTTTTATGTTGTTAAAGTATCTCGTTTAATTCGGCCAAATGTTATTGACATAACGGGAGGAGATTGGACCGCACAAACATGGCTGATCCTCCTCCACTTTTTGTTGATCGTAGTCGATGTTCGAGGCAAACACAGCGCGGTGTCATTGCACCACGCGGGGACGAAGAGGACCGTGGATGGAGTGGGCCATGGTGGTGGTTTGCAGCGCCGTCACACCGTGCCGGTGAGGCCGAAGGAGATAGCGGGCTGTAGCGAAGGTGTGCGGCGCCGTCGCGCGGCGCCGGTGAGGCCGAATGGGCCGCGACCGGAGTGGGCCGCAGTGCAGGGGCGTGGTGTTGTCGCATCGCACCTGTCAGACAATAGCCGTGGCCAAAGGGCGTGGCGGACACCCTAGGGTGACCGGTTGTACCTGCCGCCGGCACTCCAGGATGCGGGACCCCCGCGGGTCCCGCGATAGTTCAATCGGTTGGCCTATCGCCGACCGTATTTCCAGAAAAATTGGGGGGTCGTAACCCCCGACCCTCATTTAGGGAGGACACCCCGGGGGCTGCCGTTTTGGAGACAAGGGGGTGGCTCCCCCCTTCGCACCCTGCTCGACCGAAAGTCAAGCCGCGACCGGCTTCCGAGCCGGGCCGCAGGCCGCGCCGGGCTAGGCCGCCCGCGCCGTGTCGGGCCCCCAGCGCCGGGCCGGGCCGCCAGCGCCTGGTCGGGCCGCTAGCGCCGGGTCGGGCTGCCAGCGTCGGGCCGGGCCGCTCCAGCCAGGCCAGGCCGCGCCCAATCGAGCCGGACCCAGACCCAGGTCAGGTCGACCAGGTTTGGGCCGACCCATGGGGTATTGGGCCGGGTCGGACAAGGCCCAAACCCCCTAGTTTCAGACCAGGTTCATTCAAATGCCCATAACATGGGCTACAGACCTCGTATCAACACACTGTCATTTGCGCAGGGATCCTTGGATCGAGTTGGTCATTTCAGTATATTACACTCGAGGATTCGGCGAAGTTTGGGTACAGCTGGGTTGGTTCGAACCCAAATCCAACCGGGCCCTTGGAGCGGAAACGCTTATAACTTAACGACCGGATGTCTGAATTACATATCGTCAATTAAATTATATTCCTCTTAGTGAGATTGTTATTTTGGATTACTCCACTTGAGATTTTGATGCAGTTGGAGTACATTTTGGTTGGTTTTAGCTTAAAAACCAACAGGGTCCATGGGACGGAAAAGCCAATATCTCTCAGACCGGGCGTACGATGGACGCGCCGTCTATTGAGTTGAGTTCCTATTGACGAGGTGTAACTTTTTGATACATCAACTCTGGACTTCGAGACAATTGATTTATCGACCCCTTGGCTCATAGAGCGGAACCTCCATGAATCGAATGTGATGTGTGCAGGAACCCTAGAGTTGGCTGTGACTATGACGACTATGACGAATGTACTTGGATCCTATGTCGGTTCGGTAGCGAGGATGACTGTACTTGGATCCTACGTGGGTTCGATAGCGATTATGACTATACTTGGATCCTACGTGGGTTTGGCAGTGATGGTTACTGTCCTAGGATCCTACGTGGGTTCGGCAGCGATGACTTCTGTACTTGGCTCCTATGTGGGTTTGGTAGAGGAGATGATTCAGAGGATACATCTAATCATCTCCACCACTCTTCATGAGTAGTATAACTATGTGAGCTGAGTCATGACATTCAATCATTATCATCAATATCATTGACTTTCTTTCCTGTGTGGATTTGGTTGTGTTTTCCTTTGTGGACTGGGTTGTACTTGGGCTCATGAGTTGGAGCTGATATGGAAATGATGACTTAGGTATATGTATGGGAATATACCTAAGTAGAGTTGGTTGATACTTCGTGTTTGTATCCTTTCTTTGGGGTTTATCCTTTGTGGATTATGGGAGACCTTCAGGGGTCTCAGGGTCCCTAATGAGTATCGTATACTCACCCCTACAAGGGTCATGCCCGCACTACGTTGTGTTGGTTTTAGACGACAGACAGTGCTGATCATAGTTGAGGCTTGTGGAGCGGGACGGTACCTGGAGGTGGACTATCAGGCGGGACATACACGGAGCGGACGACCGGACCCGAGGAGATGAGGAGACCACCTGTACCCACCCTTCAGGTGGGATAGTCGGAGGACGACTCGGTGGTTGATGATTTACTTTACTGCTGATGTACTTTCTTTTCAGTTTTACTGTACTTTCAGTTGGGTTTGTATTCTAGACCATTTAATTTTCATCAGTTGCTTTTGTACTCAGTTTACTTAGTGTTTACTATAGCTTGCAGAATCTTTTGTGTTTCTTTACTAATATAAAGGCAATGCCTTCCCATTTATTGGGATTTACGCCTTTGGTGCTAGTCACCAGCCCCTGGCCTATGGAAGGCGGGCTTGGGTTAGTCACGGAACGGGCCCCGAGGACGGGTCGTGACAAATTGGTATCAGAGGAGTCGTTCTACCACAGAACTTGGGACTCTAATAATTTCTTTCTGTGAAGTAATAGTGTTAAGCATATTGAGTGAAGTTATCAGTCCAGGGAGTATAGTGTTGGTGTGGCGGCCGACGTATCCATACACCAGGACCCTGACTTCTGATTTCCGACTCAGTGCACAGAAACAGTGATTTCATGTATGTTTCAAAAGTTTTCATAGTGATTACATTGTGTAAGCTCACCAAGTATATTGTATTAACCATGGCTCACCTATTTCTTTTCAGGATGGCCCCACGACGGCAGCCAGCTAGAGTTCTGAGCTTTGTGCGAGATGGCAGCCCACCGAGTTAAGAGGCCTCAGTGCAGGGCCCCATTACAACAGAGGCACTAGCGGTACCTCTACCCGCTGGGCCACCGGTACCACTAGCCCCAGCAGCAGAGAGTGCACGCCGCCTGAGTGCGCTGCATGAGTTTCAGCAATAGAAGCCGCCCAGGTTCTGCAGAGAGACGAACCCTCAGGTAGCCGAGGATTGGCTGGAGGCTGTTGTCCGAGTCTTTAGATTAGTAGGGACACTAGCTGACCTCATGTTGATCCTTACGGCGAGTCTCCTGCACGTAGCAGCAGATATATGGTGGATCTTGATGATCTAGGTGCACGACGAGGAATCTCTACTATGGACGGATTTCCAGAGTCTCTTCCGCTCAGAGTTTGTTCCAGCCACCCTCCATGCGGTGCGCATCCAAGAGTTACTACAACTACGTCATGGAAGCGTGTTAGTATCCCAATACTCGGTGAGGTTTACCGACATCTCGCGCTACTCCACTGACATGGTACAAGACTCGTTTTTTTGGGCCCGGACCTTTGAGCAGGTACTGAGGCATGTGATCAGGGCTTCGATGATCTCCCCCAGTATTCTGACGCAGGAAAGATTACTTGAGCGAGCCCTACATGTGGAGTGATTCCTTGCTGAGCCTACGCCAGTAGTGAGGCATACGGCAGGGCGACACATAGAAGAGTCTTCTGCAGCTGGAAGTAGACAGATGGCGCCGATGTCCAAGAAGACCAGGGCATCAGGTGGGAGACCTCAGGATACTAGTTCAAATGTGTGGGGCACACGCAGTAGAGCCAGTCATACGAGAGGCAGGTAGTGCTATGCATGTGGCGGGCAGGGACCCATGGCTCGTGACTGCCCGAACCTCCCTGAAGAGGAGCAGTAGATGGTTGAAGGACCACCCAGGAAGAGGCAGAGGTTTGACCGTGGCAGTCCACAGGGAGTAGGCGGATGAGGCAGAGGAGCTGGCCAAGCATCCGATGGTAGACGACGCTTTGGGGCTCTACCACCACCACCGCTAGGAGGTCCACCCCGACCACAGGGAGCTGGCGAACAGAGGCAGGCTCAGCTTCAGGTAGTGGAGGCCTACGACTACGGTGCACCGTAGATGATTCGAGGTGCTATCTGTGTCTACTCTATCCTTGTTGCAGTTCTTATAAACACAGGAGTGATTCATTCTTTTATTGCCACTGCCCTTGTTCGGAGCTCGGAGATTCTGACAGAGCCTTTGGCTCGATCCTTACAGCTCGAGACTCCTACGAAAGTAGACTCAACGATTACACACTGGTTCCGGTAGTGTGAGCTTACTCTAGAAGGTGAGAGCTACGTCTAGGAACTTCTTGTAGCAGTGTTGAGGCCTTACGATGTCATCTTGGGCATGGATTGGTTATCTATGGTCCATTCTCAGATCGACTGTATTAGGCGCAAGGTGCGGTGTGTCTGCACCGATGGGAGCAGGATCACCTTCACCGACGATAAGGGAGACTTTGTAGTGTAGGATGGACTCACATAGAGGATAGGATAGCCGATCACTCATCAGTTGGATAGCCTCATAATTGGAGCAGTTGATGTGAGGAGTCTGAGTTTTCCTGTGGTCATGGATCAGTATGCGGACGTTTTTCCTGAAAATGTTCCAGGACTACCTCCTCATGGAGAGGTAGAATTCTACATTGAACTATACCTCGGGAAAACCCTGATATCTACTCCAGCATATCGGATGGCTCCCGCTGAGCTTCATGAGCTACGGGTACAACTGGAGGACTTGCAGGGCAAGGGATTCATCTGACCCAGTGTTTCACCCTGGACTTCTCCGATTTTATTCACCAAGAAGGAGGATGGGAGCTTAAGACTATGTCTTGACTACCGTCAACTGAATCAGGTGACCGTAAATAACTAGTATCCACTACCGAGTATTGATGACCTCTTTGATCAGCTCAAAGGAGAGCATTGGTTCTCGAAGATAGACCTCAGGTCAGGCTATCATCAGCTCAGAGTTCGAGACGAGGATGTGCAGAAGACAGCCTTCAGGTGTTTGTATGGCCACATTGAGTTCTTGGTTATGCCTTTTAGAAAAACCAATGCTCTAACAGTGTTCATGAGTCTCATGAATAGGATCTTCCAGCCTTATCTCGATCGATTTGTCAAAGTCTTCATTGAAGACATATTGATTTACTCAACTACTGAGGAGGAGCACACCTACCACTTGCGGTTTGTACTAGATACACTCAGAGAGCACCATCTTTATGGTAATCTCTCAAAGTTTCAGTTTTGGATTCAAGAGGTCCACTTATTAGGGCACGTCATCTCTGAGGCGGGAGTTGCAGTGGATCCTATGAAGATCGACGCTGTACTAGCTTGGGAGCCACCCAGGAGTGTGACGGAGGTGCGGAGTTTCCTAGGTTTTGATGGGTACTATCAGATATTTGTGCCAGACATCTCCAGAGTTGCATCACCACTTTCAGCTTTTCTGAAGAAGGGGAAACCCTTCGTGTGGTTAGATAGATGTCATCAGAGCTTTCAGGAGCTGAGATAGAGTTTGAATAGTGCACCCATGTTGAGGCTACCAGGGGAGGGCGTAGGGTATGTAGTTTATTGTGATGCATCAGGGAATGAACTCGGGAGTGTCTTGATGAAAGAGCAGGCAGTGAATGCTTATGGTTCATGACAGTTGAGGCAGTACGAGTAGAACTATGCTACCCATGACATTGGGTTAGCAGTAGTGGTCTTCGCCTTGAAGATGCGGCGGCACTATCTAAGGGGCGAGCGCTTTACAGTCTGCTCTGAAGGACTTAAACCTGAGACAATGACGATGGCTCAATTTCTTCCATGACTATGACTTTGAGATAGACTATACTCTTTATAAGGGGAACATAGTAGATGATTCTCTCAGCATGAGGTCAGGCATTCATCTACATGGAGAGGTGACAGATCAGTTAGCCGCTTTGCAAATATCCTTTGTGGATAGTGATGGAACATCCTTCCTACAGTACCTCACCATCACTCCTCCACTTCTCCAGCGGGTCATAGAGGCACAACGTGGGGAATTTGACTATGAGACGTGACATGCACAGATATCCACAGGACAGACACCTGATAGATTTTTTGTAGGAGGAGAGCAATTCATTCCTTTCAGAGGACGTACCATGGTACCAGTTTCATTATAGGAGGTGGTGCTGAGGGAGTTTTACCATTCCCCATTGGCAGTACATCCATGAGTAGCGAAGATGTACCAGGATCTCAGATGATAGCACTGGTAGCCAGGTATGAAGAAGGTTGTGGCAGTGTTTGTTTCATGATGCCTCACCTGACAGCAGGTGAAGGAAGAAAACTAGGTACCAACAGGCTTGGTACAACCCGTAGAGGTCCCAGAGTTGTAGTGGGATAGGATATCTAGGGATTTCATGACGTGACGTCCACGTACTTCCAGAGGACACGACTCCATCTAGGTGATCGTGGACCGACTCACCCAGTCGGCCCACTTCTTACCTATTAAAGAGCAGGGATCAGTGGAGAGCTTGGGACACCTCTATATTTATGAGATCGTACGGATTCATGGTGTTCCATCTTCTATAGTCTCTGATCGAGATGCTCGGTTTACATCTCGGATTTGGAATGGGTTTCAGAAGGCATTTAGGATGTAGCTACGCCTGAGAACAACCTTTCATCCTTAGACAGATGGCCAGACGGAAAGGACCATTCAGACTCTCAAGGACATTCTCTGTGCATGTGTCCATGACTTTGGTCGTAGTTGGGAGGATCGCCTGCCCTTGGTAGAGTTTGCGTACAACAACAGCTACCACTCCACCACCAGGATGGCACCATATGAGGCATTGTACGACCGACCTTGTAGATCACCTCTGTGTGGGACTGACCCTGGGGAGTCAGCACTTGTTGGACCAGAGATTGTCCAGGCTATGATGGAGAAGGTGCAGATCATCCAGGAGCGGATGAGGACTACACAGATCCGACAGAAGTCCTACACTAATAGTAGGCAAAGAACCCTAGAGTTCGAGGATGGTGGCCCCGTTTTCTTACAGGTCTCACCTCGACGTGGATTACAGAGATTTTTCCAGGGCAGAAAGTTATCTCTGCGCTTCATCGAACCATTCCAGGTTCTCAGTAGGATAGGAGAGGTGGCATATCGCCTGGACCTTCCACCTCAGTTGCACCGAGTGCACGACGTCTTCCACGTATCTCAGCTGAGGAGATAAGTACATGACCCAACGCATATCATCGACTATGGGGAGCTGGACATCGATGATGGGGCGGCATTTGCAGAGAACCTAGTGGAGATCGAGGATCGATAAGAGCGGGTCCTACGTGGATGGCCAATTCCTCTAGTGCGCATCAGGTGGCAGCATGGGAACCTCTAGGAGAGCACATGGGAGCGGGAGGCTCAGATGTGTGCAGAGTACCCCCATTTGTTTCCCTAGTTTTTGATATAGCTTTAAGGGGACGTAAAGCCCTAAGGTGGGAGTAATGTAAAGACCCGTAAATATCAAAGATTTTTTTTTTCTTAAATTCCTTGGGATTTTACAAGTACGCAGTTTCTGACGGTACCAGATTCTAAGGCCCGGTGTACCCAGAATCAATTTCCAAATTTTATCTCGGGTACGTTCAGTGAACGAACAAGCGGGTTTTTTCTATCTTTTGAACCGGTGCTCGGAATTGAAATCTGAGGGAAGCGATGGAACCAAAACGCCGTTAATTACTTAATAGGACCTTTACCAAAGATGCTTCTACTCGGGAGGAGTTGTTAAAAAATGTGGATTAAATTAAAAGTAAAAAAAATTGTTTTACAATTTTATTTCTTTTACTAAAGTGGTTTTAATATACATAGGGAAGTTGGGGTGGGACCCACAAGTTTCTAACTACTCATGTTAGGATATTTGTGAGGTGGGGCCAACACGAGCCCCAACCATTCACTTTCCAAACCCCATAACTCTCCCCCTTTAAAAATGTTAAACCCCTTGTATTTAATTGTGTAACTCCCCACTCTCCAACATTAATTCATGACAACACACACTAAATTAATTGATTAAACCTCTTCAATTAATTTAGCTATGTGTTTGAATTTTAAAGTTTGAAATGCATGGAAATATAATAAAATAACGAGAGGCCTTATTTTATTTGGGGAGTTTTGTTGTGTGAGGGAATTTGGGAGGGAGCTCTATTCTCTTGAAGAACTTCATCTCCTTCGTTGAAGAAAGCTAAGACTCCGATGAAGAACATCGACTCGGAAACCCCAATTTTTTCTTCTTTTTCCTCCTCTGCAGCAATGAAGGAAACAACAACGTGGGAATTTGACAATAACGTCACGCTTTGTTTTCTTCTCTCCATGATAAAAAGAGGAGACGCCAATTCCCCCTCAGACACTCTTCGTCGACGTCTATGAAACCTCACCACGTGATGTCGTCAACCACAACACCAATGTTCATCATCATTTGTTTAGGTAGGGGATAAGTTCAATTTTAATGAATTGAAATTGTTATTTGTTATGTTGTTAAAGTATCTCGTTTAATTCAACCAAATGTTATCGACGTAACGGGAGGAGATCGAACCGCACAAACACGGCCGATCATCCTCCCCTTTTTGTTGATATTCGTTGATGTTTGAGGAAAACACGGCATGGTGTCATTGCACTGCGACAGGACGTAGAGGACCGTGGCCTGAGCGGACTGCGATGGTGGTGCGCGTCGCTGTCGCGCCGCACCGGTGAGGCCGAAAGAGACCGCGGCCAGGAGCTGGCCGCAACGAAGGCGCGCGGCGCCGTCTTGCGGCATCGGGGAGGCCGAATGGGTCACCACCAGAGCGGCCCGCGGCGGAGGGGCACGGCGCCTTCGCGCCGCGGAAGACACCCTAGGGCAGCCGGCTATACCGGCTGCCGGCGCTCCAGGAGGCGGGACCCCGGCGGGTCCCGTGGCGGTTCAACCAGCCGGCCTATGGCCATCTGTTTTTTCAGAAAAACTGGGGTGTCGTAACCCCCTGACCCTCATTTAGGGTGGACCCCACCGAGGGTCTGCCGTTTCGGAGACAAGAGGGCAGCGCCCCCCTTGGCACCCTGCTCGTCCGAAAGCTGAGTCGTGGCCGACTTCTGAGCAGGGCCGTAGGCCGCGCTGGGCCGGGCCGCTCACGTCGGGTCAGGCCGCCCGCGCCAGGCCGCCAGCGCCGAGTCGGGCCGCGCTAGCCGGGTCGGGTCGTGCCCAATCAGGCTATACCCGGACTCGTTTCAGAGGTTCGGGCCGACCCAGGGGTATTGGGCTGGGTCGGACCGGGCCCAAACCCCCTTGTTTCAGACTAGGTTCGTTCAAACGCCCATAACATGGGATAAGGAATTCTGATCAACGCATCGTCAGTTGTGTAGGGATCCTTGGATCGAGACGGTCATTTCGGTATATTACACTCTAGGTTTTGATGATGTTTGTTTACGGCAGGGTTGGTTCGAACTCGAAACCAACCGGGCCCTTCGAGCAGAAACACTTATAACTTAACCACCGGATGTCTGAATGATGTGCTGTCAATTACATTGAATTCCTCTTAGTGAGACAGTTATTTTGGATTACTCCACATAAGATTTGGACAAAGATGTAGTATGGTCGGGTTGGTTTCATCTTAAAAACCAACTGTGCCCCTCGGATGGAAAAGCCAATATCTCTCAGACTGGGCGTCCGATTGACGTGCCATCTGTTGCGTTGAGTGCCTGTTAGCGAGACGGAACATTGTGATACATCATCTCTGGACTTCGTGACAGTTGATGTATCGACCCCTTGGCTTGTGGAGCAGACCCTCCCGGAATCGAGCATACTGTGTGCGGGAACCCTAGAGCTGGTTGCGGTTGTGACGACGATGATGACTGTACATGGATACTACATGGGTTCAGCAGCAAGGATGACTGTACTTGGATCCTACATGGTTTCGACAGCAAGGATGACTGTACTTGGATCCTATGTGGGTTCGGCAGTGATGGTTACTGTACTAGGATCCTACCTGGGTTCAGCAGTGACGACTTATGTACTTGGATCCTACATGGGTTCGGCATAGGAGATGATTTAGAGGCTATATCTATTCATCTCCACCCCTCTTCGTGAGTAGTATACCTATGTGAGCTGAGTCATGACATTGAATCATTATAATCGATATGATTGACTTTCTTTCCTGTGTGGATTTTGTTGTGTTTTCCTATGTGGGCTGGGTTGTACTTGGGCTCGTGTGTTGGAGCCACACTGTAAATGATGACTTAGGTATATGTATTGTCATATACCTATGTAGAGTTGGTTAATACTTCGTGTTTGTATCCTTTCTTTGTGGTTTATCTTTTGTGGATTCTGGGAGACCTTCAAGGGTCTCGGGGTCCCTACTGAGTATCGTATTCTCACCCTTACACGACCCATGCCTACACTACGTTGTGTTGGTTGCAGATGACGGACAACGCTGATCGTGGTTGAGGCTTGTGGAGCAGGACAATACCCGGAGGTGGAATATCAGGTGGGACATACATAGAGCGGATGGTCACACCCAAGGAGCTGAGGAGACCATCTGTACCCACACTTAAGGTGGGATAGCCAGAGGACGACGTGGTGGTTGCTGATTTACTTTACTACTATTGTAATTTCTTTTGAGTTGTACTGTACTTTCAGTTGGGTTTGTATTCTGGCCCATTTACTTTTCATCACTTACTTTTGTACTCAGTTTACGTAGTGTTTACTACAACTTGTGTACTCTTTTGTGCTTCTTTACTTATATAAAGGAAATTCCTTCCCATTTATCAGGATTAATGCCTTTAGTGATAGTCACCTGCCCCTGGCCTATGGAAGGAGAGCTTGGGGTAGTCACGACACGGGCCCCAAGGACAGGTCGTGACAGTTGTTGCCATTGGTGTCATTTGGAAAAGTATTGTATGGGAAATTTACTATAGATGAACTTTTTATTGGAGGATGTTAGCTCTTGACTGTGGGGTAGCATATGCTACAAACATTAGTTCTCCATCAATAGGATCTAGGGTGAAGCAATTCATGCATTCAATAATATTTTGGGGAAGTGGGAAACAGTTCCCAGTTTTTGTCCCCTGCATTGGAGTTGAGATAATTAATCTTTCCTATATCAATTTTTTCTTCTATTTTTAGTTCCTTATTTTATTGAAATGTTTTATGTAACTTATTCTTTTTTAATCCGAGGGAACATATTTATCTATTTTTGAATCTTTTAACTGATTTTTCCTCTCTTATGTGCTTAACCTTAGTGTGGGTTGGTTCTAGTTATGGTTGTACTTGTTTTGAGATTTGTGAGTTTTGTGGAAATGTTGAATTATATTATTGTTAAGTTTTTAAATTTTATTTTCATTTGTGTGTTACCCCCATTATGTTGGGGGGTTTTGGATTATACAGACTACATTCAGTTCCACTAGTGGTGTTGTTTAGGTTTTGAAAAGAGGTTATCGTGTTTGGATTTCCCCCATTGGGAATGACTAGAATCAGTCAAAGTAGTTAGTTAGGTTCTTATGGTGGGGAGAACCCTCCCATGTTCTCCCAACTTTATCAATGTTGTGGATTCCTATAGATATGTTCAGGTGTGACTTGTGAAAAAAATCTCACCCTATGGTTCATAGTATTGTTCAACATTATTGGTTTTTGGGATAAAGTTTTGATTATTATTAATCTAGGTGACTTTCTTGGGGAGGATAATGTGTTTGTGATGGGGATAATTGTCAATCCCCAAACATGGAAATTCCATTATTTTATTCTGTTCCAATAATAGGATCCTTTAGTTGAGGTTTTTTTTGATTCATGGTTTAATTTTTTTAAATTGTTGGCGTTATGGTGTGTTTATGTTGAAAATAACTTATTGGTGGCTTTACAGTAGGTGGAGCATGGTTAGACCACTATTAGGGAAATCCATGTTACGATACCCAATAATTTGTATGGCCTAGTATTGGTGTTTGGGGTAGGATTCATGGTTCATTCATGTTTTTTCAAAACATGCGGACACCATGTGAGGGGTTATGTGTTTTGGACAGTGGAATTTTGCATGATTGGTAGACTACTTGGGAAAATGTGTGGCCAATCCATGAAGGTTTCCCCTATTGTCTAGTAGAGGGCACACAGTTGGTGCACAATTTACCAAACCATGAGGCATAACCATTTGAGTTTCCAAGATTCTTAAATATGTTTAATTCTATGTTTTCTCATCTAATGTTTTAACCCCAATTCAAGATTTTCTCCCCTTTCTCAACCTATGTGGAACAAGGGAGCCTCTTATATTGTACTATCTTGCTCTCTTATATTTATAAAACTTCTTAAAGGTTCCTAAGGTGAGTTTTTTGAGTTATTGGTGGATTTCTTCCTCTCACATTCCTCCTCCCTATTTTTCATGGTCTCCCTTGGTGGTTCTTCTTCTTCGTAAATACCTAGGGTTAGGGTTGATCATTGGGTTGCTTTCCATGGATGATAGGGTGTGTGGATTGCTTCTCATTCTTGGTTAATCCTTATACCAATGTTTGGTTTCATTCACAAACCATTGAGGTAGGTGTGTCCATACATTTTGTTTCCATAAAACATATTTAATGATAGATATTTCTATAAATGCTTTCAAAATGTGATAACCTTTATTGTGATGTGTTAATATGTTTTTATGGAATTTTCATGATGATAAATGGTTTTTATATTTTCCCCAAGGGGTTTATATAATTATACATATGTTTTAATGAATGTATGGTATTTTATAAAAATATAATTGAACTTTTAAGGTGGAATTTGGTTCCTTGGGTGTTGTTTCCCTTGGTTATGTTTTGGAAAAGTGTTTGGGTTATTAGTAAAGAATTGAGTTTGAAAATTTATGACCATAATGGTGAGACACATTTGTGTGTCTTATTATGTTTATTTAAAATAGTTTTACGCTTCATCAAAATGGTGTTATCAAAGTTGGTTGATATACTCATGTGTTGGGAGTTGATTTTAGAAAAGATATTGTTTATATTTTATAAAACCCTATTTATTTTTTTATACAAATGAGTTTAATGGATTGTGTGAAAATGGTTAAATGTTGTTTTAATACAACTTGAGGGGAAATTTTGTTTCAAGTTGGTTTTTCAAATGTAATGAAGGATGTTTCTTGTGGGATTCGTGTTAAACACATCTAAAGTGTGTGGAAATGGTAATGGTAATGTGAATCCTATTTTAAAATGGATTTGGCATGTGTGTGGGAATTTGGAATGGGTATTTTACAATGGGAATGGTTGGATCTCTTATGTTTTCTTCTTTTTGGGTTTTCCCAATGGGTTCTATGAGTTATGAAAGTGGTGTAAAGGCCAATTTTCAACATTTTATGTTGTTTTTTCTTTTTTGTTGGGATTTGGAATGATTTTTTATTTTTAATGTAAAGAACCTTTTCGCATTGTACATGTAAATGTGGTGATATATATTTATATTATAGAAGAATTTGGAAAGGGAAATGGTAAATTTATTTGGATTGGAAATTTTAAGGGTCTGCATAGATCATTATGTTGCCTTTGAAAAGTGATGTGATGTGAATGTATGATTGGAAGATTGTGATGGTTAGGAATTTATTTTCTCGAACACATGTGATGAATGGGTCTGGTGGGAAACTTGGCGTACTTTTGGAAATGGATTGAGAACATGGGTAGTGTGAAGACCTGATAGGTAAATTGAAATGATATTCAAATTGGTTTTTGATTATAGAAAATGATGATTTCATTGTGATTGTTAATTGTGTTATAAAAATTCTTATGAATGAAATGGATTTTATGAATGTTTTTTATGGTTGGTTTATTTTGGTAAAACAACTAGGCATTGGGATTAGTTCCCCTTTTGTTGCTCGTGCATGGGAATACAGTGATATTGAGTATCTTACACCTTTGAATGAGAACCCCTTTAATGTCCCATCCATGAGAACATTGTTTTTTGTGGTCACTATACCATGTGTTTCCATGTATAAATATTATTATAATTACTATTATGGGATTATTCGGAATCTTTTAGAGGTTTAAGTAATAATTTCTTGTCAACCCCGATTAGAAGGGTTGGACCCCCTATAATTTCTAAGAGGCCATGTGGGACAGGCCATTGTATTGGATATTTTATTGTTTCTTGTTTGTTATTGAAAATAGAGTCTCACTATCTTTTAGTAGGTGGGTCCAAAACGAGTACATCTTGGGATTTCCTCTAGATGCGTTCTGGAAATTATCCTCAATTACTATACATTATATTTCTTATTTCTACTGCATAATAGATATTAGATTCGTTATTTGTACATGTTTTTTTGGTTTCCATTAATTTTTACATAACCCCTTTTTATTATCAAGTTTGGTTTTATACATGGCCTTCAATTTTGATCTAGGTTGTGGAAAGTTGAACAATTTTTGAAATGGGAAGTCTTTCAAGTGGTTTTTAAAATGGGAATTGTGTAAAGCTATGTTTGGTCATTCAAAATCATTTAATTACATTTCTATGTTGTATTTCAATTTAGTGTTTGTGGACTATCTCAGGAATGAAAAGGTACGAAATATGTGGTGATTACGGACTGAGCTATTAAAGCTGACAACTTGCATATGCCACATAGTATTGGGAGACTAGAGATATTTTGCAAGTTTTGGTTTCTGGTTCTATTGTGTTCCTTTGGAGATTATCAGTCTTGGGGTTGGTGGTTACCATGAAGAAACAAGAAGATCTGGTTAGCATGTTATTGTTTCAATTTTTTTAATCTATATTGGTTTTTTCTCCAACAATTATATTCAGATCATTTGTATATTTATTTGAGTTTTAGTTTTTATTAGTTATTTCTAATTTCCATTTAATAGTTAGCTCCAAGTTTAATGAGAAAAATCTTTCCCACAATGAATAGTTTTATGCTCGACACTAGATTACAACACAAGAGGATTAATAATTCTCCTCAGGTCATGTCTCATACTGGGTCAGATGTCCAGTTTGATGGAATCATAGTTTTTTTGTGACATTCTTCAAGTATCAACATTAGGTTTGCATGAAATCATTCCATGTTTTGATTTCGTTCCTAATTATGTCTTGTAGAAAGAGATTATTGATTTTTAGAAGTGATTTTTTTGGTCAATACAAATGTCTTGAGATGTGTTAATAGGTGATGGTGGTGAGAGAGCTTTTATAATTGAGAGGGGTGGCATATTTTAAAAAAATAAAAAAGTAATTACTACTGGGTGGACAATCCTACCTCATGTGCCTAATAAATATTTAAATAAAATAGTGGGAAAATTATGTTCTATATAAATACCTCTAAGACAAAAAATAAATACATTTTTATCATGTTATTCCATATTCATTATTTTTACAAAATTTTACCCTTTCTGGTTTTTACAATGGTAACTTTTTATTTTTATTTTTATTGTTAATTTACCCCTCAACATCATAATTAAAATTATATCTATTAGATAATTTAAATGAACTGATTATAGATACTAAATCTAAATTTTTATTAAAATATTATATTTATGATAATTTAATTTAAAAAAACACATGTAATTCAGAAAACACGTTTTATCATTATTGACGATTCTTAATTTTTACTATTTTCACAAATATATATTGTAAATAATTATGTTTAATTGTTAGATAATATAAATTATTTAAATTCTATATATATAATCAATATTTATAAATCCAATTAATTGATGTCCTAAAATTTTATTTAAAATTAGTCCAACAGATTCACTGAGAAAGCATGTTTCCAAATAAGAGATAATGAAAATCATAATGTGTTTTTATATCAAATTTCATTATGGGATTTACTTAAACAACCATAATATGATTTATATATATCTATTGTTAATCTTATTTTACTTCAAAACCAATTGAAAATTAAATTTATATTTATAAATATTTTTTTGTTAAAAGGCATTTATCTATTAAAATTTAGTATTTTTTAAAAATCCTTTGTAAAGGAAACCTTGTAGGAAAATCCAATATAATTACCCAAATATTTTTTTGATATTTTTTTTCAAAAAATTATTTTATTTTGTCAAATATATTTTTTAAAATGCATATATATTAATTTTTTGAAAACTGTCCCAAAGATGAGAAAACATATTTTTAGATGAACAAAATATAGATATTAGAGTGAGAGGTGGATTTGGTGTAATGCCCAGACCCAAGAGGCATAGTGTTTGTGAAATAATTTATTACATTATAATAGATACATTACTTAAATCTCAATGGAATTTTTTTAGCAATTTCTCAAACCAGATACATATATGTTACCGATTTTATACTGGGAAAAGATGAAAAAACATGATACATAACAAATTCTAATAAACTGTATCCTTGAAAACACATTCAAATATATCTTAATCATGACACAGGGAAAGGAAAAAAATAATGATGAACTTAATTTCTCATTAAAGGTTCAGTATAGAGGAATCCATCATGAATCAATTAGAATAAATCAATATATCAAGGTAAATAACTGCGAACAAAAGTCATTCAAATAACTCGATAAGTCATAAAAATATTAATAGGTAAATAACATAAAACAAATTCCATTTAATGAATATTTTGAAACAGAAATTAATTCGTAGATTTTTTTCATTGTGAAAATCCTCTACATAATAATTGAAATGAATTCTGAATGAAGGAAATGCATTAAAATTAGATTTCATGTATCTGGGACATGTACCACTATACCATCCACAAATATTTTAATGATAGTCTGAAATACTCTGATTGGTCCAACTGATTCATCCCATGATACTAATGATGCATCGAGGGACTATCTATAATCAGACCCCAACTGTGTCTTCTAGTCTAAAAGCATTCCTCCAAAAATCAAATAATTTATTTATTTAATAATAAATATGTATTATCATCAAATATCCTTATTGATTAAATAATATATATTTATCAATAATTCCTCAATGGTGGATAATTAAAATTTATATTTTTCAACATTGATGAATGGAAATACCATTAAGAGATCATTAAAACATTTTTGAGGAAAATTACTTTATAAAAATCCCAAGTATCATGGACCACTTTGAAACATATGGATCATAATCACCATGAAGTAATAAAATTAAATAAACAATATAATATATTTATAATAATTCTATTCATTATAGAACAAATCAAATTTTAGTATATACCCTATATAAATGAAACTTGGTTTATAACCTAACATATGCCTTAATTAAATGAAATTGAGACAAAATACCTTAGCTTTTGTTTCCTTTTAGGATGTATAATGGTTTTAATCATGTTATTAACTTATAACAGAACCATAATCATATATATAATATCTTAAATTAACTTATTATAATATCTCATTACTCATTTGTCAGCAGTTTTCCATTATCATTATTATTTTGGGTGTTAATTGCCTAGTTTTTCGAGTATGTTATAACTTGTTACTGGTTGTTTCTACTAATTAGATCATGACTTAATTATCCCAATAATATAAACCACGATTTAAATATCTTATATATTCATTATATATATTTATAATAATTTAAAAAATATTGTACATAGGGAATGAAATGAACTATTCATGGTGATGTAGGTTGTACGTATGCATGAACGCTACTTCCATTTAATTTTCATAATTACAGTATTAAATGTAAATTATATATATGTATATTATACTTATAGTATCATATGTTTTTCATATATGTAAAATAATTTTATTAAAACCGTGCCTTAATACAATCCATGTAAAGCGTGAACATATCACATTACTTTGACGGGGCGGTAATCCACATATCCAATAACTATGTTATCATATTCCCATCAATGGACTAAATAAAGGTATGTGTTATAAAACAAATTCCAGAGTCATAATGACATTATAAATACAATATATAAAATATAAAATATAAACCGTAAATTCATCATTATTTTTAGCTTGAATGGTGGTAAATTGAATAATGAATGACATTGGATCGTGAGGCGGTACTCTGCCATACACACGAGCGTAGATTTCATATCCAATTTTATGGATGTGTGTGAATGTTGATGTATAAATTATAGAATACAAAGTACTGATATATTTTATATTTATAGATTATTATATAATTATTTAATATGAATAATTGTATGGTTATACAAAAAATGAATTTAATCATTGATGAATATTAACTCTTTTTCATGTAACTCTTTTAGGTTTATAACAAAATAATTTCTTAGTGGGCTTGATGCACAACCTGATGATTCTAGGAGGATGATATGGAAGTTTTAAGATATTTGGATATTGTTTGGTCAAACTAGAAAGGTTCTCATGTTTTAAGATAAGAGAAGTAGAAGATCAATTTTATATGGGAGGGGAGACGAAATATTGGTATAGGAACCCAGCATTAAAACATTACATAATCTTGAGTTTTGGTAAAAAATTTACATTCTTCCACATTAAGGTTATTTTATGGTTTAGATATTTATATAATTATGGAATAATATATACATAACATCCCATATTTTTTAGACTGGATTCGACTAAAATAGTATCCATTTAAAAAAATTAAACCATTTAAAATAAAACAAGATTTCATTGAAAATACATCATAACATTTACGTAGAATTTATTCCTTCTCTTACACATCCATATAAACAATTAAAAAAATTAAATACATGGGATGAGCAAAAAAATCTTAGTAAGCTACACAATGAATGAAAATGATTAGTCTAGTGAAAACATAAAATTTGAGGCCCTGAAAAGGTAATGTAAGAATCATGTATTCGACAGATTGTATGACACGTGACAGCAAGCGGGTAACTTAGTGTACATCATACACAATAAATACATTCTTATATATCTTTCATTAGATAAAAAATAGACCTTCTTCGATGGCTTACGATATAAAATATACCGAGTCTTACCGAGAAACAATTTATAATTATAACATTATTTTTTAATATAGTAAGATATAAGGTAGATATTATGAATAATATTAACTAAATTAAGAAAATATATGGTATAGACAACAAAATAATTGGCTAAAAGTAAATTATAAATGAAAATAATAACCATTTTAATATTTAATGCTTTTTTATAGAAAACTATTTTTTTCACAAACATATTTTACCCGAATACATTAAAGTAGTTATACTTAGTGAGTTATATTAATTTAATAAATATATTCAGTAAATTATTATAATATTAATAAAATAGATTTGGTAATCAAAAGATAGTATCATACACAATATTTCACATAAAAACCTATATTTTCATTTAGGCATTTTCAAACGCCTTTTTATAGAGAAATACCGTGTTTTAGTTAAAACATACCTTTTGGTCAACATAATTATGAATGATAAATAATTGTTTAATTTTTTTATTTAAAAATTGGATCAAATATACATCTATTAATATAATTTAGTTCATTATAATTAGTTTAAATTTGAATTTTAATATAATAACACAACAATATTTTTAGCATTTTTCTACTGAAACAGATAATTTGTATGTCTATGAGATTGACATTAATTTTAATTTTTCTGCTTCTGTTATTTAAATTTTAAAAATATGAAATAAAAAAATTTAATAAAGATAATATTTGTGTTATAATAATATCAACTTAATTTTAGACAAAAATGATTAGTGAATGTTATTAAAATTAAATACTGTGATTAATGTGTAATAAGGCCTAAAATGGACTAAAACCCTTTGTTTAAGGGACCAAATTACATATACCCTTATCCAAAAATAATTGGATGGAAATATTTCGTCTATTTATCATAAATTAATTATTTTGGGTGGTTTTTATGACTTTTGTTAGGTTATATCATTTTTACATCAAACTTCTTTTCTGGAATACCATGTGAGTCCCTTTCCTTCCCTATAAAAGGCCAAAAACACTAACCATTTCTCAAACCTCTCAAAAATTTTATGTTCATCCATTATCTACCAAAATAGTCTCCAAAAATCCCTCCCCTATACCTATATGAAAATATTTTGGAATAATACCTTCCATGGATCCCATTTGGTTAAACTAAAAGAAGTAACACTATTAAAAGGTAATGTTTTTTCTCAATCTATCTAGATTCATTTCTATTCTCCAACCCTTAAAATATTATTATTATGTTCTTTTATTTCATAAATAGTATCATAAATAAAATAGGATGTTGTTTTGGTGAATCTTTAACAAAAACATACACATGCCACCATCTAATGTGTAATGAACCTAATGTTTTTGTGGACAACGAACTACTTCCTCCTAAAACGATGACTGTTCAACTTTCCCTACCGCCTCTCATGGTAGAAATTATGAAGGAAAAACTATTAAAATATTATATATATATATATATTTATTATTTATAATGGTTTAACCATATTTAATTTTTTATAACATACATTTATTTTCCAAGTTAGGTAAATGTGATAATCTCGTTTGAGGAAGTGCGGACGACTACCCCCTCAAAGTGATGTGATTCATTCGCACGATACATAGAATGTATTAATTAATGGATGAAATTAAACATATGATACATAAAAAAACTATATGATATTAATAAAATTATTACTTTTTTGTATATATATATATTATTTTCTATATTACCACTTTATACTCTTTAAAAGAGATAACGTCGTTTGTGGACGTGTGGACTTTCACTTCCTCAACATAATGTAATTCCTTTTAAATTACATATATATAAGTTTACATGATTAAATAATATGGTATTTATTATATAATTATCATTTAAGAATTATTTTCATTACCTATCTTCTTTATGTAATGATCATTTAAAAATCGGAATGTCACTCATGCGTACATACGACCTACAGTCTTTATGATTATAACGTTGATTCAATTTCACAACCATATTTAATTATTAATTTTAAAAGTTTAATTGATGTTAAAAAAATATTATTATGTCATGGTTATAATTTTTTAGATGTTATATAGTTACACCTTAGAACATAGTTGTCCAACAATAGTATTTTTTCCCCATAAAAAGAATTTGGTCAAAAACACCAAATGTAAACTTAATTGACTAGGTAGTTGTACCCAAAATGGTAATAAGTGAAATAAAAGTAATTATAAAAATTAATAATTTTAGATTCATGTATAAAATTTTCCTCATTTTATTTTACATGGATTTAAAGGACGTTCACCTAAATGGAAACACAAGGTATGGGCTTTTTTTCTCAATATCATTACGTGAGGCCTCCATAATTGGTCTATACCTAATTTCTTATATATGGTATAAAACTGCCACATTATTATATAATATCATTAATTATACTATTTTCATGGTATTATAATATTTTATTTAAGTATTATTACATTTGGGGTTTCTAATCTATTTCTTACTTCATTAGTAATGATTTCCATCTCAATTTTTACATTCCTAAGATAAATGTAATATCCACCACATAATCATTTTGTTTTATGTACCTACTGAACATTCTGATATGTTATATAATGAATTACCTTTTTCCTTCATCAAATTTTATACTTTCATTTTATATTATTATTTCATGATGTTTATGATTTAAAAATGTTTCAAAGTGGTATGGGATACACTGAATGTTTAAAGACTATTTTCCACAAAACTAACCCTAATAATCATTCCTTGGATTTCCAATTGATGAAATTATATAACCATTTTCAAGATAATAATTTCAATCTTATTTTTTTTATTCATTACCATTTTATGTGTTATTAGCATTTATCTAATCTTTGTTACCAATATATTTTTAGATAATGTTTTTTCCAAAATCTCGAATTTATATCTCTCTTTAGTCTGAGAACCTATTTTATTCTAAAAAACATCTTTTATAAAAAAAAATTCATAAACATTTTTAAAATGATTTGATAAATAAATTTTTATCATTTTTTTTATTTTTCAATTTTCTAAAGTAATATTCATGTATTATTCATAATAAGGAATTTTATATCCTTTTTATCAATAAATAAATATATATTTTTACCTTGTACGACTTGTATAGATTCATCTACAGTCATTTCCATGAATCCCACAATTAAAGTTTAAAAGGATTATTTTGAAATAAAAAGATTTTCAAAAAGATTTTCAAAATCAAAGGATATTTTCATCCTGAATATTTTTAGATGTTAATATTTTATTTAATCAATGACTATAACCCTCTATTTTACTCTACTTGGGTTTGTTCCATTGATATCATCTTTAATCTTCCTCTGGGTGGTTTACAATTTATTTGGACAAGGATGTTATTCACATTTAGATCCTTGATTTATTTATTTTTTGATTGAAAATTTTAATCTCTTATGATCATTGAACATTTAATTTCCCCTTATTATCTATTAAATTTTTAATTGATATTACTATTTCCTAAACTGTAAACCATTTTACATCTGGTACATACTTAGATATTTATTTTATTAATTGGGTAATTATTGATAGATCTATATTTATAATCTAATACAATTATTTGATAAGGCATCTTTCTTATTTTGATTACTGAATATGAGGAATGCTTTGGACTATCAGTGACGGGTGGAGCTCGAACATTATATAGTTTCTAGATGCATTGATTGGTTCTCATGATATTTATAATTATGAAAATTTGTTTCTAACCATTATGTTAAACTAAATTGTTAATGGTCTTCATGGTAACTAGTTTTCAAGTGATGACACCTGACATAAATAAATAATGAAATTTCCCTCATTGTAGTTTCAGTTTTTACTCATCCATAAGTTTTTTCATTAACCAATTTATGGATACATGTCATTTCAATTAATTAATTAATTTTTTACATTTCATTCATTGCTATATATATTATTCCATATCTAGTTATTTGAATGGAATGTGTTTTTATTTATTACCATTCCATATTTCTTAAATACTTTCATTCAATTTATTGATTACATGTCATTTGTGTTCAAAAATTTACATTTCCATTGTAACTATTCACACTGATTCATTATTTCTTCTACTATACATTTCTATTACTATGAATTTGAGATCATACTTATTATGTCTATTTCCCTAGGAATCCAATATTTGAAATATGGATGATATGATGGAATATTCCAAATGATGTATAGGTTTACTAAAAGTTTTTTATTTGTTTAGAATAAAAAATATTTTGAAATTATTGTCTCCATATGTTAAAAAAATTCTTATTTATGTATCTATATTTCAAAGACTACTAAACATGTAAGTACTTCATAGATTTATTCCAGGTCATTATGAAAATGTATTTAGTAGCAGACACTAGCTCTAGGCTATCTGTGTATGGGTCTTTACAGTTAGTATCAATGAAATTTTAGTAGAAACCTTGGGAAATGGATGTAAGATATCCTAGATTAGAAAACATAACTCTAAGTTACAATTTGAGGTTGTTTAGATAAGAACCCTATAATATTAGTAAATTATATATTATGTTGGTCATCCTATAAATATATCCTTGTCTGGATACATCAATTGGACATAGTTCTAGCATAGATGTACCAAGTGACAACTCTGAAAAAGTGTTGTGGGCTTGACTTGGAGTAACCTGTTACATGAAAACAAGCCTTACTGTGCACCTAGTTTGACACCCCTAAGGGATATTATTTTGATAATTCATTTTTATTTACAAATCATTCTGAAAAAATTAAAAGGATTTTTGACAATGAATAATAATGTTTAAACCTAATTTGTTTAATATTTAAAAACATGGTATCATGATTTAGATATCATAGAGATAATTATACACTTGTCTCACTATAAATATTATTGCTCCCACTATTCTTTATAGTTTTATTCAATGGATGGATTCTGAAGGATTATAGATAACATCTAACATAAAAGACAATATAGTAAAAATGAGGAACCAAATTATATGCTGATATGAGAGAAGAATATAATGTATATAACAAATCATTTTTTACAAAATATGATTAACAATATATACCTTTACCATCTCACAAGGGCTCTAATGATGGGAATTATAGAGGATGATAAGAGCATGAGTGGCGAATACTATATAGAAAATAAGGCTAGAATTTCGACATGTGTGGAGTGTGAAAGGACACACCCAAAAAACTGTATCAATAGAAAAAGTAAATTCTTTATTTGCGGGAAAAAGGAAATAAATTAAAGGATTGTCGAGGGAAAAGGAAGTATAAGATAGAAGGAAATGAATCTCATCAAACGAAATACTTTATTGTTATTTTTCATAAAAGTGGGGAACCGGGAAATTACCCAAGTCAATTCCCTCTCATAGAGGATAAACTCTAGACCATGGAAGGATCTATGTGGTAATAAGTGGATGAAGTGTTTATTTATTGAGGTTGTATTTAAAACATTAGTTAACATAATATTTATGGATTTACCTTATTTTAAGGATTTCATCTTATATATTTTTGGAAATTATACTAGTATTGTTTTAGAAAAGGACAACCTATAAGACAAATGATAACTATAGGTATATGGAAATTCCACGGGTCTTGAACCCATGACTAAAGGACAATAAGAGATTAACACCAACCATTAGCCTACACAATGTCCTTGTTAATTTTATTGTTTTTATTTAAACAATATAATTAATAAATATTAATGATGATCCAGTATTAACAGTTTTGATGATTTGAAATTAATCTACTAACCATATTTATTTTGGGAGATACTTAAATAAAAATAGGAAGACTTTTCACTAATTTATATGCCTTATAATAATTTAAATTTTTCTTTGGGTGTTTTAGGAATTAAAAAAACTATAGATAGTAATTAATTTTTTTGGGAGTGAAGGGATGAATTATAATTTCATAAAAGAACGAAAAAAGTTATTATTGATGATATGATATTGAAACCTATCATGTAATATTTATTAATATATTATTGGTGTGTAAAATAATTACCCAACATTAAAAAAATTACATAGGAATAAAATGTTTTCCTAATACCATAATTTCTATTGAACTGACAGACTTTAAATCGACGAAGATATATGGATTTAAGGCCCTTAAATTTTCATTAATCATCCACATGTTTGTGATTGAAGTTTTCTTTCACACATTATAAATATTTATGTTTTTCCTCAAAGTATGTATCTCTAGATTCCATTAATGGTCTCATACTTATAGACCTAGTTGCATGGTATCTCATGGGACCATTGAAATTTTAATTCTCTTATTTATAGAATATTACTTATGAACCATTCTCATGATGCATGATTTCAAACATAGGATGTACCAAACTATGTATTACCAAGATCGATTATAAATTTTGAGGATTCAATTTAAATAATGTGGGGAGAATGAGAGGACCTGAAAAAATAAAGTATGAACCATGTATTTGATAGCATGTAGGACACACAAGAGAAAGCGTGTAATGTAATATAATATCTGAAATATATTTACAATTTAAAATATATTCTATAAATTTCATCAGATTAAACACTATGTTAGATTGAACTGGAAAAGTTACTAGTTTATAGTACATCATATGCAACAACAACCTTCCTCTATAGCCTAAGTTACATGCAAAAGTGACCTTCTTCGATGGCTTGTGCTATACGAAATACTGAGTCTTACTGAAAAACAATCTATAATGAGAACATTATTATTTAATATAATAAGAAATAAACTAGACATTGTGAATAGTACTGAAAAAATTATAGAATTTTATGGTTTAGACAACTAAATCATTGATTTCAAATAAATTATATATGAATATAAGAACCAATTGAATATTAAAATCATGCTTTTTAAAAATAATATTTGATTCCATACAAAGTTGTTATACCCTAATATATTGTTTTAATTATAAACAGAGGATAACATTAATGTTTTAAATATTATAAATATTCAATCATTCATATTTTATATTCTTCCAATATATTTTTCCATCGTATGATATGATCAAACAAAATATTACCAATAAAACCCAATATTTTTATTTAGGCATTTTAAACCGCATTTTAATAGAAAACCTATTTTAAATATGAATTTTACAATATATGAATTTAATGTGATAAAATAAACATTATTATTGAATTAATAATTTCAACATTATCTTAGGAAACTTTTTTAGGTTTTTTCGGAGAAACATGACTTTTTTAGTGAATAGTTAAAAACACTATGTCTTAGTTAAAAACACTATGTCTTAGTTAAAAACTATTTTTTCATTTAAATAATTATTAATGTTAAATTATATTATAAATTTGTTTTAAAGTCACATTGGATAAATTATATGTCTCTTAATATAATTTAAATCATTTTAATAAATATAAATATCAAATTGATTGTAAAAAGATAACAACCTTTTGAACATTTTTGTACTAAAACTAGTTAATCTGGCTGTCTGTGATATTATCATTGATAAAAAAATTTCCTATTTTGTGATTTTAATTTTTAAAATACTAAAAACACCATTTTAATAAAGATAATGTTTTTTTTCAAATATTTTCTACATAACTTTTGAACAAAATTATTAGTGAAAATAATGAAAATTAATTATAGTGATTAAGGTGTAATTATTCATAAAAATGGACTAAAACATTAAGTTTAAGATCCAAATGACTTAGACAGTTATCCAACACTCATTGTATTGAATTATTGCTTCCATTCACCATCCATTAATGAGTTTGGGTGGTTTTTATGTCTTTTTGTACGTATGAACGTTTGTACACCTAACTTCATTTCTTGAATACAAAGTGAGTCCATTTCGTTCCTAATAAAACACCACCAACTCTACTCTTTCCTCGCACCTCTATAACCTCTTATTTTCAGACATGATATTCCCAAATCATCTCCCAAAGTCCCTACGATTGACCTATAAGAATCAATTTTATCATAATTCCTTCCATGTATGCCTTTTGGTTAATCCAAAAGAAGTTACCCTATTAAAAGTTGTTGTCATTCCTCAATGTCTCTATTTTTTTCTCCATTATCCAACCCCTAAAATCTAGTTATTATATTATTTAAGAAAAAACTAGTATACTAAATATATTATGATGTTTTTATTCTAATACATAAACCTACACTTACACACACAATAATCTAATGGGTAACAATCATAGAGTTACTATGGGTGGCAAACTACTGCCTCCGGAAACGACTATTGTTTAGCATTCCGTACTACCTCTCATGGTTTCATCAAACATAACATTTATTCTTTCCTCCACAACACACGATTTTTTATTTAAAAAACTATATGCCTTAGAGGTAGTGTAATAACCTAAAAAATTAACTTTATCAGATTTTGATGAATGTTTGAGTATATTATATTTCGTATTCAACATGAATACATTGATTTTGAAAAAGTTGAAATAAGAAAATTTTGGTTTTCGATTAGTCCAAAACTCATAAAAATATTATTAAGAAAAGAGTTTAATTAAATCATGATTTAGAGTATAGTATGAAGTATTAATTTCTTTATCCCAAAAAAGTTTATCAATTGATTATTCACTCAACATGGTTCTTTTAATTTCTTTAAGAATGTGGGTCTTTCTTTCAACAAAACAATTTTTCTGAGGATTTATAGGAGATAATTTTTTTTGTTATATAACTTATTTACTATAAAAAGTTCAAAATTAGAATTAAATAACTCTCCATCATGATCACTAGGAATATTTATCAATGTAATGATTATATATTTTTATCATTGGATAAAAAAACTTTGGAAGTATCAAAAGTCTTCATATATCTTGGCTAGAAAATTGGACCATGTGTATCTATTGTAATCATCAACCAAGACATACAAATAGTATTTTCCACAAATGCATTTATTTCGTAAGGAACTAAAAAAATCCATGTTCACTAACAGTAAATAATTTGTAGTTGAGACTCAACTAATAAATTTAAAAGTATAATTTTTTTAAAACCATATTGACATGTATTATAGACTTTCTAATAATCAAAACTATATTCCAGAAGATATTTAACAAGTATTTTCTTGGTCAACCTACATAAGTTTCTATGGTTACAATGTCCAAACCTTCTGTTACATAACCATGATTTATCTTCCATTTCACTAAGGTAAGGTATATTTTGGATCCTAATGTATTGTACATTATGTGTATAAATATTATCATTCAATTGAGAAGAAAGAATGTATTTATCTTGTAATTGAGTATTACACATTTATCATTTATAAACACATAAGGAAAATTTCATTGCATAATTTTTTTATTCATATAATGGTTTGATTTATGACCTTTAACAAATAAATAATTATAAATTAAAGCTTTAACAATAAGAACAATATTACCTATACTAAAAAATACACCTTGAGTGTTATCTCCATAAGTAACTTTTTTGACTATTCATCATTATGTTATTTTTGAAATGTTTTTGATATGAGTCATATTTTGGGAATAGAAACTATCCATATACCACATATTCTTTATGTTGATACATTCATTATTTTATTGAAATACATAATATTAGACATGGGGAACCCAAACATTCTTGGATCTGATTGTGTCAGAAAACACAAATTTAGGAAGAAGCATTGGTTTTAAAAAATAGGTATTGTGGAATCATAACAATTCAAATTTATTAAGTGAAAACCCATTTTCCCAATATCCACAAATTTTTCATTTATTACAAAATGGTGAACTTTTTGGGAAAAAATATGTGTTATTTAAAATTGGTATTTTATGAGTAAACACCATTCCAGAATTCGTACTACAATGTTGTAATTGTTTATAGATATTACAAAATTTTTATTTACCAGATGTAAAGTTAGAAAAAATTTAATTAGGGGAGAAATTTTGTATTTTAGTTTTATAAATATATCCTTATCCTCTTTAGTATGAGTTTGGGAATTGATTTTGTCAAAATTAGTTTGTAAACAATATTTTTAAGAAAAATATTTTTCCATATCATCAGATATAGAGCCTTTTCAAAAATATATATATTAATATATATAGAAAGATATTTTACTTATTTTGTCAAAATATTTATCATTTAATTTTACTTGTATTGTTTTTTGATAACTTTTCAATTTTAGTTTTCATAGTGTTTTGACAAATGAGATACATTATATTAAAAAGGAATTTAATGTCTCCTTCTTTGGATTATTATTGATCTCTAGATATTTAATTCTTATCATTAGGATAATTTTCATTTAAGTATAAGCTTTTAAGGTTCTTAGTTATGTTTACCTTGGCCATAAGACATCGATTTTCTTTAGGTAGAATAGTAATAAGAGTTATGTGTAACTATCTAGAACTATTGTTATCAGAAAAGTTATCTAAGAACTATCATCTAATTTCACTCCAAGAATCATTATGTGCTTTCATTCCATTAAACTTATAATACCTTTTCAAATTTTTATTATAATTTCTTTCTTTTATTTCTTTCATTTTCATCTTTGGACAATCCTGTCTGATGCTTTTAACTTACATGTAGTCATAATAAGTATGTTCAGAATATTGTTTATCATTCGTGTCCTTGTTACCCTTCATATATCAATACTGAAAATCCATTTTACCAAATATATTATTAATCCTTTGAGCATGATTATTTAGGTCGCTTTATTATTTTTCAGGTGCATATGAAACTGAATGTAGAGCAATTTCCTTCTTTTTGGATGACTTAAGTACTTTTTTTGTTTTCTAGAATTCAATAGTATTTGATGTTGTAATGAAAGAAACAAATCTATTATTTTTTTTACCTTTCTCTATATCTCTTTTTAATTTATTTTCATACAATATCAATGTTTGGATAAGTTCATCCATATTGATATTACTAAAATTCATCATATAATTGAAATATATTATTTTATAATATCCTTCATTAGGCATGATATCTATTATATTCTCCATGAGGATATCATCATCTAATATTTACTAAAAAATTTATTGTAAACTATTTATGATATTAATAATTCTCTAATTCAATTGAGATACTTATTCTTCACATAAAAACTAAATAGATTGATAGTCAGCTCTCATCATATATCTTTTCATTTCTACAACATTTTCTGTTTCAAAGTGATTAACGTCAATCTATTTCCATATAGTATTTTCTACTTTAATTGATGTTTTGATAGCTGATGCTTCTAGTCATAAAACACAAAACAAAATTTCCAACTCTATAATTATGTTGATATTATTTATTCTATTGATTTGTAAAAGCAGTAACATCATTATTAGGGATTTGGAAATTTCCAATGAGAGTGAAAAAATTGTCAACCACTATGTTGATTAGAAAAAGTATTCATTCTATCCCTCTAGTAATTATAGTTAGAACCATCAAAAATTGGTGGTCTATTGGGATTGAGAATTTCAATGGGTATGATATTTACACCTACCATAATAAATAAAAACATTCTTGTCTAGAAACCCTTTATTGTACTAATGTTTATAAACAAAAAGTTTATAAGAAAATTTAAAATCCATTCAAAATAAATGGAGACAATAAATCATCATGTATATGAAGAGTAGAAACCTAGATATAATAGTTATTATTGGATATCAATATGAGTTATATTGATATCAAGATCAAAATAATTTCTTCTTTATGGCTCAATTACAATAGAGGGGTGAATTGTAGTTTTAAAAAACATCAGTTTAAATAAATTTATATAAATCAAATTCAGAAAATTCATTAAGATAAATAGATTGGTTTCATACTTGGACTTTTTCCTAATTACAAAAGTAAAATAGTCAATTTGATAACGTTAATATTATCATATAAAAAAATTCATCGCATAAGATCTAGGAAAACATATCATAATATGAGTTAAAAAATCATATTTAAAATAGACACGATTAAATTAGTATGTATCAGATTCAGCGAAGATCCAATTAAATATATAGATTCTAATTATCACAATCAGAAATATAATGATAAAAAAATTAAACACAAGAGAATTAAAATCCTTATGAGAAACTTGTTTAGAAATAGAAACAATATATGAATGGATTGTAGTAATTTAAAAGATTATTTCTCTTTTAGCCTTAAGAGTAAGGTAGCATCAAACCTTGGATAAATGTATCCCTTGTTTTATACATAAAAAAGTATGTTGTTCCTCTTTAAGGAAATCACATGATATGATGACCAGATATAATATGTCTTCCTAACCATGGTATCCCTCAATCTGATGGATTGACTCTATCTTTCTATGCCCGAAATCACTCAATCAATATGACATTTGGATTCTCTATCTCGATATCCCCATAATCTAATGATCACAATTATAGATTTGAAACGCAATTGAAATAAAATATAACTTTTATGGGGACTACCTGACAGTGATACCTTGAGAAGGAAAAAGTCTAAATCCATTACAGAAAACTATGAACAAGTTGTTCACACCTTGTAATTTTCATAGCTCTCACACAATAAGAATTTTCAAATGAAATCAGAATTATAGAAAAATCTATATAATTTTCTCCAATATCTTATAATGAATATGTATTTATAGTTTAACCTAAAATGGTTATATTTTCTCCTCTATAGTCCTATTTTCTCTGATTTTGTTGTAACAATATGGAAGGTTGGAACATTACTGGCTCTTTTGTAACTAGTTTTATGATTACATATTATGTTACACTAATAAAGTGTAAAATATGTTCCATTATGATAGAAATTAGTATTCTGTATTCATATTTTAAACATATTCAGTCAGATTTACTTCATTGAATATGTTGCTATGACAATCCTTATGAGTGTGAATTCAGTGTTTATCGGTTCTGATATCAATAAAATTAAAAATTCTTTTCTAGTACGAAGACATGGTAAGAATTATTACATCTGATCTATTATGGTGAACCTGATATTTATTGGGTCTGAACAAATTATGATAATCATAATGAGTATTATAAGTTTATATTCATGAATAATTTATAACTAATTCTAAGTATGGTAAAATTGTATGTTTTCTACAAAAACAATTTAAAAACAATTTTTTCATAAGAAGTTTGTAATTGAGTATTTAGGAAATAGTTTGTGATTTCCAAAACTAATGTAATAGAAAAGTCATAAGTAACATTACTCTCAACATGTGGAACAATCCATAAGATTCTTCATGATACTTATATACATTATCTCATTGATATACTAATTATTAAAACAAAATCTCAAATACCAATACATAAACACATTAATCTATACATGTTAATGATATCCATTGCATATGTCCTTCCATAGTCTAGGATTTATGCCTTATATTATGGAATTGACTTGGATAATTTTCATATTCTCCAAACATAATAGATTGATAAAAAGGGTTCAATATTATGAAATTTAATCCCTTCCATTATTTTTTTTCATTTTTATGGGATCTAGAAATATTAATAACTATTTTTTCAATCATATAACACATTAGAGTTTGTTTGTGTATTTTCCCTTAGTGTCGCATTCCACATTTTTCAAAAAATTTAAATTTAATATTTTTTCCTTTATCACTTTTACAAACTGAATAACATTACTACATCATCATCATAATCTTGGATAACATTATATATTCAAATATGTTCTAGTGGTTGTTTTTTATTTTTGAAACCTGGTCTTGAATCATCATAATGTTTCTTGCGTGAGATATGATCATGTTAGACATCTTATTTAGGAATTCATCATATTTCACATTACCTTGGTTGTTGACTCAGTTACTAAAATTTTTATCATTGGAAATAATAAATAGAAAAGTAGGAGGTAATTTTAAACTATTAAAAACATTACCAATAATCAAATAACATTTAATTGATTAATTATAAATGACATTAATTTATTAATCATATTAGTATCAAGTATTAAATATATGATATCAATGATATACTTCCAAATTTATAATATTATGTTAATTTTTTCACATAACAATGTTTTATAATGAGCTTTTTCACATACCGATGAATATCCCCTAGCTATTTCGAAGTAGTTGTGTAGAAAGGTCCATTATCATGCTCCAGTTCACAATTGATTCCCGTTCAATATAGTGTTTTCATGGATTTAACACCTAGGTACCATTGTGCTAGATCAACATCCACTTATAGTATCCGGATATGGATTTTTTTATTGGAAACTTTTTTACTCTACACATTACCAAAAACATTGGTATGTTTCTATATACTCAATTTTATCTCTAATGAATTAATTATAGATTTTTAATCATAGTACCAAAAATAACTAGACCTCCATTTGATACTAAATATAATACCCTGAGAATTTATTGAAATTTGATAGATGATTTATTAAATAGGAATACAAATAATATGACCAATAAGATCAAGAAGTATAGTGTGATTGGGTAATTATGTAGATTGAAAAAAAAAACATAAAACAATTAGGTAGTACATCTTCATTATTGAAGAATTTCATAACATTCTCATAATATTACATTTCTCTTAAAACTGCATGAGATAACATGGGGACATACATCATTAATGGGTGAGAAATAAAGAGGAATAAAAAATCATAACACAGATAAATTACTACATATAATAGACAATAGGAATTTTAATGGAACATAAAATTTGTGAGTTTCATTAACATGAACAATAATTAATTATATAACTGTGGTATGATAAAGGTAAAATTAGAAATGTGGCAACAATATTAAATAATGATATCATAAACATAGTTTATCAATAATTTAAATGATATATTAACAAGGAATAAAAATACCCATAATGGATTTGGTTCACTCTCTAATCACATACATTATTTATAATGAGGATAAAAAATTATCCAATGCATTGGAGAACTATATAATTAATAGTCCTCCTATAACATTCCCATCATCTACATGTATAAGTGTTCCACATGGATCATTCAGAATAAAATCCAATTTCATAAAATTTAATTCAAGGATAAAAGAGTGTGGGATATATAAAAAGACTTCCACAATAAAAGAAGAATTTTTATATCCATGTGAACACCCTTGAGTGTAAATAAAGATGGATTCCACATTATAAATTCTTGAAATGGAAAAACAAAAGTGAAATGTCAACAACATAAAAAATGTACATAATGTTTCATATATTTTTTTTGATGATATATAAATTTATCTATAAATATTTGGAAATAAATTTTACTGTAATAGGGGTCTATAAAAACAACCCCATCAATAAGAAGTGTAAATAAAAATTCATAAAATGAAGAAGATTCTTAAAGGGAAAAGTACAGAGAGAGGTACCTTACCTTGAGATAGCGATTCCAAATGTGTTGTAGGAGATTATTTACATATTTGGGACACCGTGGCCGGATTATATACCTATGAGTTTTTATTAAGGATTATTTTCACGGGTTGTGAGTGAATTTTAAGGGGAGAATAGGTTGGTTTATATTGAAAAAGAGACGGGATTTCATTAATATTTCCCAGACGTAGGATTTCCGATCTATACAAAAAAATAATAACAACCACAAATAGTATAATGGTTTTTCGCATTCATACTTACAATTTTGAGTTATTTTAAATAATTTATATTTCTAAGGGCCTAACTAATTAAATTATTATTCTTGGTTAGGTGGAAGTGGGTATGTTTATAATGAATTGATTTTAAAATAATGAATATAATATAAGTTTTGGAAGATTCATAAATTATTTATAAAATAAATAAAATAAATTTAAATGAAATTTAAATGGAAAAAATTTATTTTTTAGTTGATACCATTTATAGAGTTTATTAAGTCTCTTTCGGGGTTATTATGATGTTATAATACACATCATATATTTATACATAATTTAATATTAATCCATATATTCAGTTGTGTAATAAAATTATAATAAATTAAATTATGAAATATTTCTATATGAATATACTAAAAATAATATTTATTTTATGAAAATTATTTTCTAACTATTTTAATTTTTACATTTAAAACAAAAATGGGAATTTATTTATATGTGATGGTTTTTGGTAAAAAATAGTTTTTTGAACCCTTATAAAAATTACATTTGACTTCATCAAAATAATATTATCCTTTGAATTTAACAAAATATTTGATAGTGTAAATTTTAAAAAATATAATTTTTTTATGTTCATGAATTCATCTAAATAGAATGTCTTAATTTAAAAGTATGATTATAGAACAATACAATTGGTGCACATCATATAAAAATATAATTTTTATCAAAATAATTTCATAACTATATATAAAGAAACAAAACAAATATAATCATTATTATATTTATATGAAAATAAAAATTCTCATATTTGGGTTACTTTTTCTGAAGTCCTTATTAAATTTAATTTACCATTAATTTACCTATTTTACATTTATAGTTGTAATAAATATATATTATAATTCTTTTCCCTACTATCAAAAAATAAAGTTGAATTTGTTACCACATATTAATTATTAATATTACAAATAACGAAGCCATTTTACAAAATTTATTCACAAAATTGGAATAATTTAATTTAAAATAAAATACACAATCATGATTGAATTAATTTTTTTAGAAAATGATTTTTCAATGAAAAAAATGATTTTACATTAACTCTATACCTACTAACATTCACTATATTAATTTATATTATTAATTTTATATATATGACCCATACATTTAATTTATGTAATTACCAATTTTGGGAGATTTTTAAATAATTCAAAAGGAGAAACATTATTCATTTAAAATAGATTTCAAATATATGGGTTTTCGTGCCAAAAAAATAGACATATACTATAATATTGAATAAATATGATTTAAATGTATTTAAATTCATTAAATAACTCTTAATAATTATTTTGTTACTTATAAATCAAAGTAATTAATAATTGGACTTTTAAAATACCAAATTTCTCTAATGAAATGATAGTTTCACAAAAAATGTTTTTTTGATGTATTTAGCAAAAAATAATATTTCCCAAATAATCCAAAAATTTCATCCTAAGTTAATTTCGTATGCAGTTTTCAAAATATATGTTCATTTTATAAAATAAATTTTCAAAATTTTCTATAAATAATGATATTATTTTTTCACAAAATGAAAAAATATTTTTTTTTTGAAGAAAACATAATTTCAATATATTACCAACAAATTGGATGATTATTTACAATGAATATATCAGTATATTAATGTTTTGTAAGGAATATATGTATATATATATATATATCATAATTTAGTTAATCATTTTCATACTTGTTAATATAAAATCTATTTTATAATAGTCTTATCTATATAATAATCATTTTTATGGGTTATGTGTTGTGTATCACATACTATATTAATCCAAATTTTCCATTTAAAAAACATGGAAAATTACAAAAACTCTATATATGGGATCAATGTTCTCATATTTTTATACATATAATTAATAATATTTTTCTTTCTAGGGGGTGGGTGGCTGAACTTAATTAGTAATTATAGTAAATCCGAATAAATTGAATTGGATGTTGTGTAATTGAATGATTGTACATGTTTCTGAGTCAATTCCTATTTTCTTTTATGGAATCATTAATCCATTTTTCATATATATAATTATTCCACCACGAATTACAAATCATTACTGATTATTGATTACCTTTATGTGTCTAGTCCACTACTCAAAAAAGGGTAATAAATTATATTGGGACTACTAACCAGTTGACTGAGAATGTGAAAACTTTTTGAAAAGACATATTCCTTAAAATGTGATTTATGTTTATAAAACTCTTTTTAGGAATTGAAGACTTATGTGTTTTAGAAATTAGTTTTATTATTCTTCTAGTATGTTTTTTGGTGTCCATTTGATTGTTTTGAATTCTTTGGATTATTAAGATGGTGGTGGTTTTCAGTTATAATATTTGATGTGTAATGGGAAGTATATGTGTAGTGGAAAATAATTGTTTGTTGGGGTGTGAGGGTTGTTCTGGAGTTGGTACTTGCATAGGGACATGATTAATTACAAATTGATTCATTTTTATATTAACCTAATAATAATTTTATATGATATTGGTAATAGTAATTCTTTAATTGTATGTTATGGAATTCAATAAAATTGGAAATGAATTAATATGTTGTTACTGGTTTAATAAAGTGAATAATTTTAACCTGGGTACACATATATTTAAATTAAATTTGGGTTTTAGCTTTATTTCATGTATTTATAAATTATGTTAAAGGTATTATGTTTTGAATAGTGTAATGTAGTGTAACTATCTAGACATTGGATGATTTTGTGTTTAAATAAAGGATATTATTAGTTTCCAATGGTTGTTCTGTGTGTAGGGTCATATCTAGTTTGTGATACCATGAGTAATTATAGTATAGTGTTGCTGATAAGATACAGATTCTGAATTATTGACTCAATGAATTAGGTCATGTTTTTCTATTTTTTGATATATATATATATATGATTTTATGTTCTTATTATTTCCACACACACCCACCCATGTCAAGTTGTAGGTATCGATGCATATATTTATGGGGATTATTTTATCCAAAATATATATCATGAGGAATGAATGAATAATTAAGCCCTCACCCCCTCATCCATCTATGGTGGTATCGGGAAATGGTTTGATTGGTGGTGGATCTTATCCCATGATGACATTACACATTGTGGTGATGCATGATGATAATATAATTTGATATTAGTGGGGTATGTGTGTTAGGGGGATAGAACATGGGTGACGTTCCTAAAATTAATGATACCCTACATCCAAGGATGTCATGTTGTTTATGATTTGTGATGAAGAATATGATGACACACTAAGTGTATATGTGATGTGGATAAGTACATTAACTATAGAATATAATGACAAGCCCATCATTAGGATTCAATAATTAGGGTTCCAACCTATCCCACATGAGAGACAACTGGATATCTCATAATGATAAAGAATGGATGGGATTGGCGCACATGGAATTTTCCATTCAGGTTTGAAAGAGTTAACATCGTGGGGTAAGTATATATAGGATGCTATTATTGATGTTTTGTTTTTATTGTCTTACTACATTTTAATTTTATTATGTCTGTGATCCATGGTAAGGATTTGATGTATATTTGAAATGTTTAGGTTCATGTTTTTTCTTTTTTTTTTCCTTCGTGCATTAGTATACTCTTTCAACATTTTCAGGACAGACCATAGGTATGATCCTATTATGTACAAAATGTATTCTCACTCTATGTATGTAAACCATTTTTTTAGTTTTTAGGATGGATTCAATTACATAATTAGACACATATATAATAAAGGGTATAGTTTTTTAGTGGTTCTACTACAGTATACCAATTGGTTTTATTTTGGAGACCTTTATACATATAACTTGACAAAAGATGTTAGATAGTTTAGTTTTATTATTTTATCTGACGGAATTTTTCCATTTTTATTTATCTTTTCCCAAGACACATGTTATATAATGAGTGTAATGCCTCCCATTTGATGGTTTTATACCCTCTATGTTAGTCACCATCCTTACGTCTACTAGAGAAGGAACTTAGAGGTCACATCTTCTCCTCACTATCATCATAGTATGTTCACCTAAGGGAGGGTTAGGGGACATAAAATAGAAAAACATACCTAACAAGTACCAAGAAGTTATTATTTCCAATATAAAGAGTTCAATAAGTAAAAACATTAATTTCATCACAAATTATATATGAGTCTTGACCTTAAATTCCCAGTGCTAATCCATAAGGTTTTCTATTTTACCCTTAGGATCTCATTTCATGTCTGGTATTCCATTCCAACATTTTAATATTTTCTACCTCATACATTTTTTTCTAAAAAAATAAAATTATATATAGTAACTCACTAAGCATGTTTTGTGACCTTAAACTAGGAAATGTGGACCAAGAATCATGTCAATATACTCCATCAATTAATACTTATTTTTTTCATTTTTACTCAGCCCCAAATTCTCATCATGATATTATTTCCTCTATTTCTATATAGATGATATCATTCCCCCAATTGATTGAATCTAGTAAACTTGATCATGGAACTATCACAATACACATCAATGTATATGATTATAAACTTTCATCCCTCATATGGCCCAAAATGTATGACCATAAACTCTACCGTAGTATGTTTTATGTTTTATGACATTAATCTAAGATCCCCCATCATATATGTCATGAAACTAAAAATAGTTTCTTGATAGAATATAAATTGTATGCTTGTAAACATTATAACCAACACAGTCTATGTGGAATTCCATTAAAATCAATCACGAGGGTCCAAATCCAAATTACCACATGCACAATCCCAAATATAAATGTTATATGAAAATAAAATATACATCTTATGGAATTGCATTAGTCATTATGATGTATCTCATGGGGTTGGTATTAGTTCTGACTAAATAAATCACAATGGCCCAAATTCACTCCATATATGTTGGTACAATAAATTTATATGATTCATGCATGGAAGTGCATCCTTAAACATTAATGAACTAATTTTGAGAATCCAAAATTCATCCAAAAATAAACTTGTTGTATCCTTAATTTTTTATTCCATCCTTCATCCAATTTCAAATGGATTACCTCTAGTCAATGGTAATGGTATAAGTTCCACTATCCTAGTCCAACTCTAATCCAAAATACTAATCTAAGTGAAGTTATCCTTAAAATCGATGTAATATAACCCAAAATTAAAATTGTTTCTATATATTCATCCATAGCCTATATCCCCCATAATTCATCTATTCAGACCCTCATTACCATAACAATATTATCCTACACCTAATTAATAATATTGAATTAAATAATTACTAATATTGTTCCCTCTTGAATATTTTCACATTGAGAGGGTGGATTAATCTTTTATAATTAGATATAACCAAGATACCTTAATATTTACCTGATTCCTTATATTGGTCAATGTTATTTTCAATACTGACTCATCCATCACTATAGTTCAGTCTCATTTTGTATTAATTACCTTTTTGGTCCCCGATCACTCTTACTAGGTGTTACTCTTGTGGGATCCATGGTCTATGTTTAATAATTTGATAATATGAATTATATATAATCAATGTAAATGTATGGATTTCAATGAAACTATAATATAATTACTAAGAGAAAACTATAATAGTCATAAAAATGAGGTACCCTCTCATTCTGTACAAGATAAAAAAAATATCAATTTTATTTACTACTCCCGCTCAATCATCCTCTATTGGTTGGATGTGGATACCTACCATAGCATTGTTTGACCCTTCATTACAGTCATTACAATCAATTCAAACACACCTTTTATTTGTCAGCATCTCAGAGCACCTTGGCCACATATTCTATAAACTCACTATATTTATCCATGTACCAAACCACATTAGATGTTAAATTGGAAAACATAAAATCAATACCTCCTAGATATGTCCCCATCTAATTAACTGCATCTTCCATATCCAATGAAAAAACATGAATTATTTTCACATCCTTCTATTAGTGAGAAATATATTTATATGTCAAAAACATAGTATATATTATTAGTGAAATTGATGTGTCCCTGGTGGAGACATAATGAAAATTTTGTTTATTGTCATCCTTATTATAATTATTCATTTATTTAAGGATAAAATAGTCAACCACAAATTACATAATCTTCTATAACTATTGGTGGAGATTTATCATTGAACAACCCATATTTCCCAACAGTGTGTAGGTTATGGATACCCATATTTCTTTTACAACTCTATTATACCACTATGTTATCCTTTCAAATATTGGACCATGATTAAATTTTATCTCCCCAATAAGTCTCATAATATAAGAACAACTCATTTTGAGTTGATCAACACTCATCTACAGGCCCTATCTAAGTAGCTTGCATCATAAGGGGAATCCTGGATTGCCATCTTTCTTAATTGTAGGTTTAACATAAAAAACTAGGGTCATATAATGTTATTTATGAATCATCAGTAAATCATCATAATTATATAACACCAATATACTAGAAGGGTTACCATTATGAGAAATTGGATAATTATATACTTATTTTACATTAGAACAATTTAGGTTATAGATAGAATCCTCCTAGCACATTATCACAAAAATTTCCAGCTACTCTATCTGCCCCAGAACTGTAAAAATTGATTATAAATTAGTTACAATTGTATAAATATATAATTAATATGTGAGGTTTTCTGAGTCATGGAATACCAAAAAAGAAATCTGGGATGATCTCTTATACCCCTTTACTAGAATAAATTGCTCCCCATATGACTGGCATTGATCAGATGCTAAACAAGTTAATAGATTGTACATCATGGAATAGGTGGTAGTCCCTAATAAAAGGGGAAAACTGTTATCAGTAAGAAAAAATGTTGATACTACAAGAGTCTCCTCAAAATGGTTTATCAGATCTTTAATTTAAAAGTAATGTGAGTTAGTATAGCAAAACCATGGTATTCAAGGGAATTAATACAGTGTGATTTTAACATCTATGACAATTAATATTATGTTTTTTAGTGTTCATTAATTTTTTTGATCATCAATAACTTATGGGGTTTCAAAATTAATTAGAGGATACATTCTTTGAATCACATGGATGGAAATAGATTTAGGGTACAATACTATATCTATTTAACTCCCCATGATATAATCACTACTCTTAAATAGTGCTTGACCCAAAGGCTGTTCTTGATCCTCCTTTACAACCTAATAGATGGAATATTATATAAGAACATAATAATCAAAATTTAGTTGTGAATTTAATAACTATAGATTTATTGAAATATTCTTTTTCAAATTAATCTCATCTTTTTTATATTTTTCATTTCCCAAATCACTCAATATAGATTTTGATTTATGAAGTCACTATGTTTGGCTTGAATTATAAAAAAAATTATGTCAATTTTATGCTAAACTGAACATTTATAATAACTTTCCTATAATGAATCATTATGTTGGGTTTTTGTTACACACAATTCAATGTTCTGTCAGTATATTGAATTACATGCATGGTTAAGTCCTACCGAACTTCTCTATACTATTAATATTGTAATTATAATATTATTGTATTTCCACCTATACATTATAGTTATGAAGAAGATCACTTAAATTGATACAATATGATTACAAATGTATCTAAAATTAATCCTCTTGGTATCAATTTTTATAAATATATATAAAATCAACTTGAAAATAATGAAATTAATATTCCATGAAAACTATTTTTCCATGTAAAAACACAATATTATCTCAATAAGATAAAAAAATGAGTATTAAAGAGTGGTTTAAATAATATTTATAAAATATATATTCAATAAATATTTTGGATAATAATCCATTTGATTTCATAGGTATAATTTAAGAATTAATCCAATTTTATAAATAAGAAGATGTGTTTTTCTAAATATTAATTTTACCACCTTTCAATGGAGAACCCATTTTAAATATAATTTTCGTAATTTTTTAAATTTTTTATTTGAAAAAATAACCTTTATTTTTTAAATAATAATATCAAATTTTTATTTGGGATAATTTATTTTATATTTTTTAGAATTATTATTTTTTGACGAATTGTGAAAAACACTAAATTTTAATTCAAAAACTTTTTTTCACAAAGTTTATTTAATTAGTTTAATTATATATTAACTTGGTTTTAAAGTGTAATTATATAAATATTACATAAATCAATAAAAATTAGTTTATTAAAACAAATTTATCAATTTAATTGGATATACAAACATTTTATCTTTCAAAAATTTTCTCATAAAAACTGATAGCAGGATACATCTATAAGAATATTATTATATAAATTTCTATCACTTGTGTGATTAGAATTTTGGAATATGGATTCCATATTTGGATTCAAGATACTATATAATATATAATATTTTCATTAAATTTTGTCACATAAAATATTAGAGAATGTAATTAAAATTAATTGTATCGATTAAGGTAAAAACAAGTTTACTTTGGGGTTAATATTTTTCTTATGGGGCCAAATACCCTATAAACATGTAAAAAAAAATATTTTATGACCATATTTAGACTATATAAACAAGTTTCTCAAAAATAGACATTTATTGGAGTTACATGTTGTAAGGTAGACCTCTCAATAGTGTATACCTTTTTATATTTGCAAGAATGCCATACTCCTCCACCATAAAAGGGCACTCACCACCCTCACCTATTCCCACAAATCCAGACACTTTAGATCATCAAAAAAATAAATAATAAAGCACCAATAGTTCATCCCTTCTCCACTGAATCCATGATTTCAACATAAATACAACAATGGAATCCCTTAGGTGGAAACCAAAACGAGTTACCCGAAAAAAGAGGTAATGTTCTTCAACGTGCATTTTTATTTTGTTTCTTTCTCAACACAGTATATTATTATTATCTAATGATTCTTTAAAAAAGTAAGTATCATAAATATTCTATGATTTTTTATTCTAATTTATATACCTACACCTACCCCTACACACTGTTACATCTAATGGTTAATGAACATACCATTCATGTGTACAACATACTACCTCCTTGTAAAATATTATTGTTCATTTTTCCTTGACCACCTCTCATGGTTGGTAAATATGATGTATATATTATTTCTATATGATATATATGATATTTATTATTTATTAATCAATAATAAATAATTACATAAAACACACTTCATTTCATTCCCTTTTGTGTAAACAAGATATCTTCTTTTGTGAACATGTGGACTACCACCACCTCGAAGTGATATGATACATTCACACATTACATGGAATATCATACGGATGTGCATAGTTAAATTATATGATATATATGAAATAAAAATTATATTATAATGATAATATATTTATACATATATTTCATTTACTTTCATTCTTTCAATATGATAATATAATGAAGACATTGTTCATGTCTACGTACGACCTACTGTCTCCATGAATGGTGTATTCAATTTCATATTTATATATATTATATATTATTTTAAATTATTATATAATAGAATATATAAGATATTAAAATCATTATGTGAAATTTTTAAGTATTTAAATACTGATCTATGTAAGGGGATCATGAATAACATTTCCAAACTTATACTGAAAACAAAGCTAGTAAAACACAAAATATAATATTAATATTAAATTGCAAATGAAATGGTAATATAATGTCCTAATAAAATAATATATTTAATGATATATGAGATCATTAATCTTTGGTAGATTTATAATAAAATTATACTTATTATACCTGAGTTTTTATCGTGTACAAAGAAAGGCAAGACGTAATGTAAGGGTTTTCTCATCTCACTTTTATTTCTATGCGACTTTTGCCGTAATCACCACTAATTTATTTTGTGTGTTATATTTAAATCTAATTAATGTATTCAAATATAATTATAATTAAATTTATGGGTATTTACATATCCATTTTATGATATTTCTTTCACGAGTTATATGGTTCAAAAGATACAAAATCAGTAATGTTATTTTTCCCCATTTTCCTTCTTTGTAAAACATTCCATGTTATGCCTCTATATTTTTATATGAGGTTTATATACCACCCATTAAAATTTTATATCATTAATATACTTATTTTCAGGATATTTTAAGAACATTTAATGTTATTCATTCCATATTATAATGATTCAATGTTACTAAAGTGGTAATAGTTTATTGCTAAAATTTCATCATTTATTGAGATAGTTTACGATTATTATACCATCGATGAAATATTATGATACATATCTCAATATACATCATGATTGTTCTTATAATATGGGTTTCCATGTCATATCCATTTTTCCTACATTTTTCAGTTGTTGGAACTTAAGATAATTAAAAAAGATTTTGTAAGAAAATATGACATTATTTCCCTCTACAGCCAAAAATTTATTTAATTCACCAAACCATGTTTTCAAAAAATGTTTTAGATTTTATAAATATGTCCTAGAAATTAGTTTTTTGTACATGTTTTATGTTTTAAATAAAAATGGTTCTAAATAGAGTCACTTTTCATTTTCCGATCAGGGCAATTTTCTAAAAATTTTACGGTGAAAAAGGACTGTTCAGCATATACATATATATCCACCACAATTTCTTTAAAGTTACATTTTAAAACAAAAAAATTTATTTTTAAAATATTATTTCCTCACAAATATTTTTTAAATTCACTTATTTAAGTTTTTTTAACTAGAAAGGTTTATTTTTTTATATTTTTTAATATGGGTTTAAAATGGTCTTCAAAGGTTCCTTTATATTGTCTTAATGTGATATTAAAAGAAAATTATTTTTAAAATATTTTATGTTATTATAATAATTTTTCATTGAGAAAATTAAATTTTCCTCATGGAATGTTTTAGATGATATTTAAGGATTTCTTTATATGTTTTCAATGTGGTTTCAATGAAAATGATTTTGAAAATTTTATATTTTTTAAAAATTTAATACCAATGAAAAGTATTGTTCCATTTAATCATTAAACATACTTCTCCACCTAAGATTATATCCTTTCATATAGTTTATTATTTAACCGGTTTATGATCCACATACAGCATTATTATTCTTTCTCGGAATGGTTTATGAATATGATGTCAATTTGTTTTTGAAACCCATTTCTCTTCCATGGGTTATAGCTTGATAAAACACTTATGAAACCAGATTTATTTCCCAATCTATTAAATTATGAATTTATTATGGAAAATATCTATTTTCCATAGGTTATGTTATGATAAAATGTTAATGATACACATTTCATTTCAAAGGTTGAAATATTGTATTTATAAAACCCATCTCTATTTTATGTCTCATGATATGATGAATTTATTTTTATCTTGTGAAATATGTATATAGGATTTCATTATTTAATAGGTGGGACATATATATCCCTCCAATTCATGGGGTAAATATATATATATATCATCACATAGACATGTTTTGGAAGAAGTTGTTAAAATGGTTAAATATGATAACATCAAAATAATGGGTGAACTCAATTTAGAAATACATGGACGGGAGAGTAGTGACATTGGATTAGTAACATAGGGATGGAACTGGTGGTGAATCTGATTCAAAAATATTGGGATAGAAACAAGAGTGAACATAGTATAGTATTATAGTGCTAGAATGGGAGGTGAACCTGATTCTCTAATGTGGGGATCGAATGGGACTGAACTCATTTAAGTAAATAGAATTATCCACTATGATTGTATTGGTAGTGAACCTTGACTACTAAGATGGTTTTGTGAGTGACACCATTCCAATAATATGGCCTTGGAATTAATCCTTGAAAACTATTGAAATCATTTTTTGTAATTATGTTTCTGCCACAATCCCAAGCCTTATGCTTATGTAATGATCTCGGGGATGGTTATCTTGATTTCCATATGCTTCGTGTATTATGAACTACCAATATTTATTCCATGACTCTTGATTATGATATTTGACATGTAGGGTATGATCTTATAATGTTAAGATCATGTTCTCATACCCTTATTCTCTTGTTATTCTTGTATATCTCCCATATTTACCCGTAATGGCCATCTGGTCTCATCACATTTTATGTTTCTGTTCCCGAGGAGAGGAAGAAATGTTTTATGTAGGATTAATAAAGGATACAATCTTAATGGGAGATGTTGATGTAATTTCACCATGTTATAATATTATTTTTTCAATTTTCCAATGGAACATAACTATTATTGTCCTTGGGACTATATTTCTATCATGTGTTGAATATTCATCTAAAATGATATAATATCCATTAAAGTTAATCCTTGGTTTATATTTTTGGTATCAATAGAATCTTTTAGTCATCCATTGAAAACTAGGATGATATAACATTACTGATATCTCATGGAATATTTCTAAGGATACATAATGGTATTTATCTAAGGATAAGCATGTGGTTTAAAAGATTTAAAATTATGTGTCATGATTTTGGAATACTATAATTAATTTTTAATAATTATGTGGTTTCTTCTATGATAATACTTTCTCACACTATGATTTAGGATCTTAACCAAAAGGGAGAACTATAAGAGAATGAGTTAAAATTGGTTTTCTTAGTTTTTGATAATATTGTTATTATTTAAATATATTTCCTATGTGTAGATATAACGAAGAGAATCTGGAAGGTGGAATTAGTATTGGTTACACTATTGATGATAAAGAGATGAAAAATGACATGTGAAAGGAATGGTATGTTCTTATAGTACTATTTACATTAAACATAATAATCATGATTTTATTTTTCTTGAGTAAACTTATGAAATTAATCATAATTTGTATTTAAGCATTGGGGTATTAAAGAATATGATGATGAAGACTAAGAAATGTTTTAATAATAACATTGGACTATTAATTTGAATACATTATGGAATCCTAATATTTTTCTATATAATATATAAATACTGTATGTAATTTTTTTTTCTTTAAGGATTTTCAAGAATGTGTTAGATGATATTGATGACATGGAAAATAGATTTCATGGATTGGTTACATTAAGGGATGGTAAACCATAACCTTTTCTTCATTAGGAGAAAACAATATTTTTATATGGGTAAATAGATTATGATATGGATAAAGTAATTGGGTTCATATTTATGACCTTAGAATAGATAAATGATTTGTTGAAAAATAGATTCATGTTATCATGGATGAAGATTACAAATTCTATGTTGGATTAAATGATTATATCAAAATTTATTTTCAAAAAGGATTCATGCTTGATTTCAATAAATTTTTATGTCAATTCAGGTTATTACCATGTTTTAAAAGAAAACATGATAAATGTATTCACATTTTTGGCATGTGAAAAACAATAGATAATTGAGGATATATGGGGATACATGTTATGTTTATTTTGAGAAATTAATTTACCCTCTTTCCAATGTTTTGGATTTTCTTCTTTTAGAAGGTTTACAAGGTAATACATTTACTGTATGGTTTGATTTAAACATCCAATGAGTTTTATAGATTAATGTAATAACTCTCAGTATTAGGATTTTTTCATATTGGATAACCAGTGAAAACCTTTTTTTGTGATGTTAACTAAATATATATGGAATTAATTTTCATTTTACCTACGAATATTATGATCTATTAGTGTTTTAGGGGAAAAATGCCCCTTCATTTCTTAGAGTAAGAGATGAAGTACGAATAGAGCAAGACACAACCAAAGGATGAGATTATTCATAAGAAATATAATATAAATTATTAACTATATTTACTTATATTAATTTATTGTAAAAGTATTCCTCATCATGAGGAAATTGATATTGAAAAAAAAATCCTAATAAAATTGTTTCTGTTGAACTAGATGTCATATAAATAAAAAAAAATTAGTTTTGAGTCCATAACTTTTCATTAAACATTCAATTACTATTGATCAATGAACTTTATCATTATCTATAATTATTTAAACTTTTCATAAATGTCTTATAACCACCCCAAATATATGTTTTTCTATGTGGGAACCTATCTATGAGTTACTATAGGTAAACATTATAGTTCCAACATTCCGTCTTTATAAGAAGTTTTAGTATTCATTTTTACCATGTGGGTATATTATAAAGGAACTTTCAAGTATTAAAACATTGTTAACCCAAGATAATTTTTAGGTGAAATTCATTTTATTAGAGGAATAATGTAACACCCCATTATTTTGTAATATATTTGTTTTTGATTTAATTTTATATTTTTGATATTTTTCATTTCAGAGAAAACTAAATATATATTTTGTTATATAAAATCACATTGTTTTTCATGCACTATACTCAATGCTAATTTAGTTTTATGCTACCAAAAAAATATAAATTATCTTTTAGTACTTAAGACACCATGTTTTTATTCTATTATAAATAATTCCAAGTTCCTTCAATATCTTGAATTACATGTAAGGTGAGTTTTACTGAATAATAATACACTATTAATATTTTCATTGAAATATTATTATAGTTACCACCAATCCATTTTCATGGAAGATACGAATGATATTTACTAAATTTTAGAAATATTATTTACACATTTATATTAATTGAATCCATTAGTTATCAAATAGTATAAATTAATGTAATAACTATTTGAAAAAATGTAATTATTTTTCTAAGAAAACAATTTTTCTATGTAAAAACGCATTTCTATCACAATAAATTAAACGACCAGTCTTATTTAATTTTATAAATAAAATTTATATATTATATATTCATTAAATAATTTTTATACTCATCCAACAGATTTTATTTTTATTAAAAAACAATAAATTCAATTTTATGAGTGAAAATTTCTATTTTTATAAAAGAAAATTTCACCTCTTTTTAATGAAGAACCCATTAGAAATATAATTGTTGAATATTTTATATTTATAATATGCCTAAAATAAACTTATTTTTTAAAATATTACTAACAAAATATACATTTGGTGGATTTTTTTCTAATAATTTTCATTTTTCCATGAACAGTGAAAATGATAAAATTTAACTCAAAACTAATTCTTCATCTAATTTATTTATTGAGTAAAATTACATTTTATTTTGGTTTTAAATTTAAATTAGATTAAATTCAATTCATTTAATTAAATTTAGGTCATTTTAACCATTTTGACATATAAATTGGATATAATAACATTTCAAATGTTTAAATATTTTCTCTTAAAAACAAGAAATCACAACTCGTATTTGCGATTAATTTTAAATTAATTTATTATTCGTTGTTATTAAAATGTGGAAAAATATATTCCATATTTCCAATAATATTTATTTATAATTTATAATATGTTTATCTTCTTTTTTTCCAAAATATTACTTGATGTAATTAAAATTAATTAAAATGATTAATTTAAATACTACTTCACTTAGTGGTTAGTTGTTATCATAAGTGGAAAAATACCCTAGAACGATGTCCAAAAGTAATTTCATGAATATATTTATAAAATATCTTACATTATATATAAAATAATAAATTATTGGTTCCACATGATGTTAGGGATACATCTCAATTTTGTTTAACTTTTATAATTTACAAGAATACCACTCTTCTACTATAATTGCGATCTCACAACCCTCACTTATTCACAACTCTCATTCCATATTCGACCATCCCAAAACTCACCAAATAAACTCCCAAATTTTTTAATATCATCATATAATATTCCTCTTGGGATGAATGGTACCAAGGGAATCCCGTTTCTGTAAACCATATAAAGTTTCCTAAAAAACAGGTAATGTCCTTCACTGTTCATTTCTGTTTTATTTATTTCTCCACATATTAAGTTCTTATTTCATAATTATATAAAAACATAATAATCCAAAATATAGTTTTATTTTTAATTAAAAGTGTTATAAATTCACTTATAGGCACATACATCATATTTATAATCAACGTACCATTCTTTTGTATGGCGGACTACTACCTCACAAAACAATGTCCTTTTTTTATGCTTTACGACATCTCATATTTAGGAATTATAATGTACATAATATCTTTATATGATATATATGATATTTATGGTATAATTATTCTTCTTGAGTTATTAAATAAATCATACCATCATTGTTTCAATTTTTTGTACTTATGATAACTTCATTTGTGAACGTGTGGACTACTGCCTCTTTAATGGAATGTGATTCATTCACACTATAAATCGAATGTATTAAATATAAGTTTAGTAAATTTATATTATTTATATTAAATAATAATTATTTGTTATTGATAATTTATATATAAATATTTTTCATTTATATATTTTTTCAAAATGACAACAAAACAGAAACATCGTTTTTGTGTACCTAAGGCCTACCACCTCCGTAAACAGTGTATTCCATTTTATATAAAAATATTTTATAGATTATTAAAAATATTTCTATAATGAATATATATTATATTTAAATAATTATTTAAATTAAGAAAATAATAAAATAATTACATAAGTAAGAGGATCAAGAATAACAAGTAAAAAAATAAATGAAAAACAAAGAATATATTACGTGAAATTTAATATTAATATGAAATTATCAATAAATGGGCAACACAATATCATAATAAAATAATATATTGTACAATATATGAGAATACAGTTCTATTGAAGTTATATAATAAACTTATACTATTTATGTAGTAGTTTTTAATGTGTCTGAAGAATGTTAAGACATAAGGCAAGGGTTTTCTCATCTCACATTTATTTCTGTGATAATTAGGGTATATTCACTACTCATTTCTTTTGGGTGGGGTATATAATTCCCATTAATTTATTCTATGAATTTTATACTTAATTTTATGGGTATTTGCATATCCCTTCAATGATATTTCATTCATGGGGTGTATGTTTCAAAATTTATCAATCGGTAAAGTAATTTTCTCTCAATTTTCCTTATTTTATTCACTTGACATGTTATGCACCTATATTTGTATATGAGTTGAATATACATCCATTTGAAATTTTATATCATGATTATAATTCTTTTTAATATATTTTAAAATTACATTAATACTATTATTTTAATTGTATTATGATTCAATGTTACAAAATTGGTATCAATTTATTACTACAATCTCATCATTTACAAGATTTTTTAGGATTATGATTAAATTGATGAAATATTATGATACATATATGAATAACTCTAGTGAATTTTATTATCCTATATTTAAATATAATATCTCTATGTATTGGTACCATTTTCCACTTTTTGGTTCATAATATAAGAAATAAAGTGTTTTTATGAAAATCTGACTATATTTTTCACTTTGGTCGAATGTTTTTATTAAAAAACCCATGACTTCTAAAAAGGTTTTGGAAAACATTTCACTATGATGTGTAGAAAAAAAATTATCCATGTTTTAACTTTTAAATGAAAATGTTTTTAAAAGGAATCACATTATCATTTTTTGATCAAGGCACATTTCTATAATTTTTATGTAGAGACCCATTCTTGACGTACATGGATATTACCTTACTTTTGGGGAATATATAATTCATTACACAGAAATTCGCCCAAGGATCATATTAGTTTAGTGTATATAGAAATTAGAAACAAATTTGACTACCTTTGGGAATGTTCTTCAACATATCCTATAAAGACATCCCACTTTTGTTTTCATACCCAAAACATTTCTTTATATCTTGAGGAAGAAATAACATATAAAAAAGGTGAGCTTAAATCCACAGTAAGTGTAATAATGTAAAATATAATGAAAAAAATTCTAATATTAATTTAAAAACATGAACATAATTATTTATAATCATTCAATCTATAAACAATATCAAAACTATGAGTCATGAAATAAATCTGGGTAGTTTAGAAGGCATGAATCAAAAAGGAACACGAACCATTATATAATGGAATTTGTATAAAAAAAATTATTTTGGAAAATTCCGAAGAATATAAAATAATTTACATATTATACATGTCACATTTCCAAGACAATAATAGTGTAAATAATCCATTACTAAACCTATATCACTCCTCATTACAGATAAGTATTATTTAACTAGATTTACATGTTGCTCAAGCCCATTATTGCTGAAATATATTTACATTCGATTATAGTCATGACTATCTCATGAGATATACATATTTTCCAATATAATTTGAAGGAGATATATTTCTCATCTGTCACATAATTAAAACTGAACATATGTGTGCCATAAAAAAAATTATTCATTTATCATAACATAACCCAATGACTAAAATGGGTTTTACAAACATCATTCCATCATAACACAATACATGTAGAACTAATGGATTTATAAAATATCATTCCTTTATAATCATAATAAACCATAATAATAATATAGATAATATACTTTAAAAATACCCTTAATTTTAAAAGGATTTTTTTAATAAAACAATTGAAATTAAATCTTGAAAAAAATATCCTTTATTCTTCTTAAAAATTTTCTTTTCTCCAAATTCCATTCAATTTTAAAATGAAATAATTCATATGAATATAAACTTGAAATCATGAAAAGTAATCTTCATGAAAATTAGGAGTTATGAAAGCATAAAAATTAATTCATTTCGTATAAGTTAAAAAACATTCTCCTTGCACATTTGCTGACAAATACAAAAAGTATGTCATACTGAAAATAGACAAGATTCCATTCATAACATTTGATAAAAATTCATAAATGGGTAAAATTTATATTGAAAAGATTATATAGGAAAATAAATAATATTATATATTTAGGAATCATAGATTTAGATGATAAATATACCATTGTAAATAATTAAGTATAAACAATCTCAGATAATAATGAGATTGTGAAATTATCCCTTACCAATCTATAATTAGTATAATCTTATGCCTCATGAAATGAATAAAATATTATTCATATTTATATATAATAAAAAATCATAATAATAATCATTGAAACATTAATGGAAAACATAAACACCACATAGATGAATTAGATGGGTTATAAGGCATATGTCCCACAAAAATTAATGTGAGACAAAATAATACCTTACCTAAGGTCTAATATGATTTATATGTATCCAAACATCCTATATAATGATTTAAATGATTTAATTGAAAAAATAAATTATCATATTCAATTTTATGAAATCATATATGATCAAATTACCATCTTTTTGGTAACTATATATCATTATTACTTGTTATTTGGGTATTAACTACTTTATTTTCTTTATGCATGTTTTTTCAAATATCTCTCAATTGTCCTTCTTTAGTCATAGATATATCATTAGAAAATGATATTAACATAATATATATCATATTTATCCATTAGATTCATTTATATAATCCTTATTTAACAGTGATAATATAGAATTAGTCACATCGAATCGTGGTGACAATAGGTCGTACGTATGCCCGAGCAACAATATCATTCCCATAATTATGAAATGGTATGAATGTGGATGGTATATATTTTTTCTAGTATCCATATAATTATTAAAATATATATATATAATTATTATTTCCATCATTATATACATCCATGTAAGATGGGGTTTAAAACATATTACAATACGACATAGAGACAGTAAGCCATACGTACACACGCCTGGTGATTTCATTTTTTTGTAGGATAGATAGAAGGTGGAAAATGTTTGTTTCATAATCATAATTATTCATTAATATACATTTAATACTATATTTATTAAGTTACAATAGAGTAAACTTAGTAATATGTAGAAGAAGAAGAAATAATTTGAAAGAATCGGTAGAGTAGATTATCTATTCTTCAACGAGCTCCCTCTAGATCTACTCTAAAAAGCACCAGGGATGGTATTTTGAGAAGACCAGAACATCGTTAATGTGACTAATAATGTTTATAAGGTATATGGTCTGGAGATGGACTAAATTTAAGGCTTAATGAGTTTTGAATAAATGATGGCATAGGTTCCCTTTAATAATTGAGGTGAGGGGCACATCTGGAATGTCCAAAAATATACAATATCATAAAATAAAAATGCATAAAAAAGCTCCAAGATGTCTTATTTTCGAATATATTATGAAATAAGGTTGTAATTTATAAAACAATTTTTATTTGTAATTTTTTATTTCAATTTTAAATTTATCATTTCAATTAATCCTTAGTTATTCAATTTTATTTTTAACAAAAATAACAAATTGTTCCATATTAAAATAATGTTATTTCTATTTATTTTTTTTTCAATTAGACCATAAATGGATAATTTAGAATATTTTAAAAAAATAATAATATTTAAATATTTTTAGGAATGTTTGATGATTTTAAATAATTTACTAAAAAATTATTTTAAAAAATATTCTATAGTGTCAATTTTAACGTTATTTAAATTGTGGATTTTTAAAAATACCAAGATAATATATAATCCCCAAATACGATATTTTATTATATACCTATTGAGATAGGGAATATTTGAACTGAATTTGATATATCAATTATCCCAAATTTTATTTATTTTATTATTTTTAGCAACCTTTATTTGATATTTTTATTGTTAAAATTATTACTACGCCAGTTTGGTGAAATTATTTAAGAAAATTATATGTTGGGTAAAAATTTAAAATAAAATACTATTATTAAGATAAATCTATTATATTTCATAGGAATAATTATAATAGAACATTGAATCTTTAAAATCAGACATTAAAAACATTATATTTATGAAAACATGAAATGATAAATTTTACAATACTTTAGATAAAATATTATATGTTTCATATTCAATTAAATGTTTCTCAAAATGGTCAACAATTTGACACTTGGATGATTATGATCAATATACACTCTAAAAATTATATTTGGTAAATTATTTTTGTATTTTAAACATTGTTTTCATTTTAATAATAATTATTTTATTTATTTTTTATGAGTTAAATAATTTATACATCATCAATGTATAATCCAATACATTAATTATGTATTTCATAAAAATTACAAATAAATTACCATGATAAATAAAAAAAATTATTTGTAATTATGATTTATAGTTTAATTAATATTCTGTATAACCATATATTAAAAATTATATGTCTATTAATACATGGATATGACATCTTTAAAATTCTAATTGAGAAATCAATATAAATATCATAATTCCTCCAAAATGGACAAAAACATCAAAAATAATGTTTTACCAAGAATTTATGATTCTAAAGTTAAAATTTTTAATTTATATTCATTCATAATAGAAATTTTTTCCCTTGTGGAATCATAATAGATATTAAAGATAATGAAAATGAAACATTGTGTATTTCTTGGATTTAAATTTAATTTAAGTCATTATCATGTAAATATGTCCCTTAAATGACATAATTTAAAATCTAAACTATTAAGGGTATATTTACATTAATTGAATAAAATTTTACCATTTTTAAGTTCATGTTATAAATGTTACAATTTTTTTAACATAAATTACTTAAATTACCTTTTACCATGGAAACCAAATTTAACATGGTTACTATTTATATTGGAAAAAAGAAAAGGGACCTACAACCCAAATTTATATCTCCTGAATCAAAATATTACATCCATTTTTCAAAATTCAATACCTAGAAGTTCTATAATTAAATTTAAAATAAAATGAGTAAAATGTCATGAAAAATGATTTGTAGGAAAATTTCACATTTAAAAAAGATTTTTTATAATAAATTTATATATAAAATCCATTACAGAATCCATAATGGGATCAAAATGAACTTATTAAACATCAAAACAAATCAATAACATAATTTTACATTGTAAATACATTAACAGAAATCACATTTTCTAAAAAAAATCTATATATAACTTTTTATCAAATAAATTTATTAGAAAATTACCAAAAATTCATCCAATTTAAATTTTGACACAAATATTTCAAAAAATATTTTAATTTTGATAAATTCAATATAGAAAAGTTTCAGAAACTAGATTTAAAATGGGTTCTCCATTAATGGGTGATGACATAATATTTTTTTTTTGAAACATACTTCTCTTATAAGAAAAATTGGATTTGTTCTCATATCATCTATAGAATATATATATTATGAATTTTATAAAATATATTAAATATATTAAACATATATTTTTTTAATGAAATACATAAATATTGATTTTAGTATATTATAAACTCACTTATCTGCATTTGAATAGTTTTTCATAATAAAGTAAATAATATTCATACTGGAACTTATAATGACTAGGTTATAAGGTAACATAATAATATTTAGTTATTCACTTATACAAGGCCTTTCTGGAAATCAATTATATAAAAAGAACACAAAATTTCATGTAACACAAGACAATAATAACATTGAGAATACCATAATCTATGTCGGTGTTGAGTATTGCGAAAGATTATCTTTGTGTAGTGTACAACACAATACATTAATGAAATTAAAAAAAAGATCTATGTCATAAAAATCTTTGGGTGTTACATTCTACCCCAATTAAAATTAATTTCTCCCACCAAATTAATTATGGTTATAAAAAGGTTACATCAAAAATGTTTTGTTCATAGAAATCCACATCGTAAAAAGGAATACTGAAACTTCATTTTCAAAAAGTGGAATGTCAGAAGCATAACAGTTACCCAAAGTTATACCTCACTGGGATTCCACAAAGAGAAACATAGGTCAAAAGAGAAGACATGTATATAAAAGAAAAATCTAACTATTATGTTCTGATGGAGAGTGTTAGGGATCAAGGTAAGAGAATTTTAACAATCTGAAATCCAGAAATCTGTGATGATTTATGGGGTCATTTGATTCATCAAAAATGAATGTACTGGGGTATTATTTTTGGTTTGAAGACACATTCCCTACAGTGGAATAATGAGTAGATATTATTAATTAAGTATAATACCATCCATTATATGGTCCTTGATAAATTTCCACTTCATCTATTATTCCATGAAATGAATATGACTTTGTTATTCCTAAAGCATTAGTATATCCTGATATCAATAAATCAAATGATAGTTCGTTCCATCTATCTCTATCACATTAAAAAGATTTTCACAAGATATAAAATAACCATAAGTCCACATATAGTGGGATAGTACTTTAATCTATCAAACATCATACAAGTATTAACTTATATATTCCATAAATGGATAACCTTACAATCCTTCTAAAAGTTAGAAATCCAAAACATCAGGAATAAATGAACTAAATAATTTTAACATTTATATCCCATATATTATAATATTTATATTTATGGTCACATTCCAATCATGTGAACAGCTTCATCGTGTATTCTCTTAATAATAACCAAAATTACTATAAATCCATATTCAAAACATGCATGTTTCTTTATTTTTAATTCCAAAAAGATGTAAAATTCATCCATGATAGCGTAAACCTCTTTTTAAAAAATAGTTAATTAGTTATATGGAAATAATTACCATCTAATGTACATATTCATAATCGACACATCACTATGTCATCATCACTCACATTTTAAGGGTTATCCATCCATTATTCATACCTTTTAATCTTATTACCCCAATCACTTTTCATGGCTACTAGTAAAATTTAGCATATATATTAAAATACCTAAGTAAGAACTATATTGTAACTATACATAGAGGTTTATTTATTCAAAACCCCATAAATGTACTTGTAAAGAATTATTCCTGATTAACATAAATTCATTCCAAAATATTCTCAATCCATTGACCAAGATTCATCATTTTTTTCATTACCACTTAATTAATCTCATATATCATTTATAGTCTCTTTGTCATTAGAAACATAAATACTACTCATAAAACCATGATGATTAACTTCATGATATTTTCTACTTGGTCATCAATTTTCATAACTTTCATACATTTCACATTTAAAACATTTAACCAACACTGATTCCTTAGCAATTCTATTATCCTTAATATACCATTTCTATTGAAATTATGTTCTTCATGTCCATCTCTTCCATGCCCAAAGAATATTCCAGTTTCGTTGAAACATTATCCATGATGCCTCTTCCCACATGATTTAGATGAGGAAAATTGAATCTTATTTCCACTATGATCAACACAAAACTCCATAATTCTCTTATTAGGTAGGTTAGTAAACTCACTAAAGTTTATATTGTTGATCATATTAAATGATTGGTGATTAGGCCGAATAAAGATGTTTTGCCTTCCAAATCCTATTTCATTTTGTTTCTCATGAGGAATATCATTAAATTTTCAATCATATTCTCTATTAACATGAATCCTCCTATCTAAATCCATTATCCAAAACACCAAAATAAAAGTTTCTACAACAATAATCATACTAGAAAACCCATATAATCATAGTAATGTACATTCAATATCTAATAAATTTTATTTAATCCTAGGTTATTAATGGTCATTACCATAATCGTAGGACTATAACCTATAATTAGACTTATCCTTAAGTCATACCTATATATCCCTTATAAATATATCTAGGGATCTCACAAAAGTTTTCATATCCATGTTTCCAAAGATTTACTAAACCTTCACTCTGATACCAACTATAGAGATCTATGGTTGACGTACCAGAATGTACATTGATTTTGTAGAATACATAATATGTTACAAGGAAAGACACCCAATGCCCATATTAGTTTAGTTTCTATGGAAACTAGAAATACATTCTGCTAATTTGGAAAAATAGCTTCAATATCAACCATAAATACCTTCCCCGTTAGTTTTTCTACCTAAAACCTTTCATTATATCTTGGGGAAATGAAAAATTATGAAAATGGAGAGCTCCAATGATTAGTAAGGGTAATAATGGAAAATGTCATACAAAACATAAACATAATAATGTATTAAAAAATATATATATTTTGAAAATCATACCATCCATAACAAATATCATAATCATGAGTCATAAATTAAATCTTGTATGTTCATATGGCACAAAAATTAAACGAACACAAAAATTTATAAAATAACACTAGAATAAAATATGGGATTATAGAGAACACATAATCATTGAATATCATTTCCATATTAGGACAGGATCATTTCATTGACCAGCATAGTGCACAAAATCCATTGCTGAACCAAGTTCACTCCTCGTTCCAGTCTTGTATTACTGAACTAGATTTACATGTTGATCCATCCATATATTACTGATCTAGATTTATATACCATTCCAATAATTTATATCTCATGAGAAATAAATATTTAACCAATTAATTATAGGTAGATATATGTACCACCCATCACAAAATAAAATTCATACATATGTGTGCCAAAAAAACATGAATCCTTCATCATGACATAACCCAATGAATAAAATGGTTTTCTTAAACATCATCTCCTCATAACATAATCAATCAAAAAAAATTGATTTCATGAATATCATTACATAATAAATATATTAAACCAAAATAATTCAATGGACAATATACTTGAAAAATATCATTAATATTTGATAGAAAATAATTTTAATAAAACACTTGAAATTAATTTGAGGAAAATATACTTTCTTCTTCAAAAACATTTTCTTCTCTCAAAATGTCATGAAATTTTAAATGGACTGAATATATTTGAAAATAACCTTGAATAATATTAAAAGAATTATAATGTAAATAATGTATTATTAAAGAGTAAAAATCCATTCATGTCGTATAAGATAAAAACAAATTATCCCCATATTTTTTCCAAAAAACTTAAATGGTTCCTTGTTCTAAAAACGAAAAATATTCAATTAATAACATTTAATAATATTTCACAAATTCATAAAATAGATATTAAAATATTCAGAATAATATAAATAATATTATATATTTAGGATTCAAGAATGTGGATGATAAATATACTCCAATAAATACATACATATAAACAATCTCGGATAATAATGTGATTGTGAAATTATCCCTTACCAATTTATAATTAGTCAACTAATATGCCTTATAAAATAAAAAAAATTATACATATGTAAAAATCATATCCTTCATAATAATATTCATAATGACATTAATTGGAAACATAAACACCACACAAAAGAAATAGATGGTGAATAAACCACATGTCCCAAAAAAATAAAAGTCAGACAAAATAATCCTTTACCTTAGGCCCTATATCCTTTTTATGTATCCCAACCTACATTATAATAATTTTAATGATTTAACTAACTTATTAAACAATGATATTTAGTTCTATGAAATCATATATGATCATATTATCATCTATTTGTCAATAATATTTCATTACTTCTTGTTATTTGTGTATTAACTACTTCATTTTTTATGAGTGTTTTCTCAAATAAGTTTCATTTATACATAATAGGACTTAGTTACATCATTAAAAAATTATATTAACATAATATATATCATATTTATTCATTAAATTTAAATATATAATCATAATTTAGTGATGCTCATTAATAATGAATCTCATCGCATCCTAGAGATGGTAAGTCGTATGTATGCACGAGTGAAAATATAATTCCCAAAATAGTGAAATGTTTTGAAAATGGATGATATATATTTTTTACCAGAATCAATAACATGATATATTAATAATATATAGATATTAATTCTATCATTATATCCATCCATGTAATATGGTGCTGATAATAGATTACAACACGGCGTAGAGATGGCAAGTCGTACGTACACACATGTGGTGATTTCATTTTTCATAGGCTGGATAGAAGGTGTAATATGATTCTTACATAATCTTAATAAGATTTAAGTATATATTTGATACTTAATTTATTAATTTAAACTGGGGGAAACTCCCATATAGAATGTATAAGAATATTTAAAATGAAAGAATCAGTAGAAGAGATTACTTCTTTTTCAACAAACTCACGCTCGATCTCCTCTTTAAGACATTATAGTTGGTCTAATGAGGAGGTAAGAACCTCTATAATATGAATAAGGATGTTGAGAAGGGAAATTTTATGTGGATTTATCATCATTAAGGCTTAATCAATTGTGAAAAATTAGGGAGGAGGTTCCCTTTTATAGTTGATGTGAGGGGCATGTTTTGAATCTCCAAAAATAATAATTTATAAAAAAAAACAAAACCTATAAAAAACCTAAAAATGTATAATTTTTTAATATGAAATGATAAAAGGTTTTAATATCAAAAACAATTTATTTTTAGTCATTTTTGTATGTAAATATAAACATTATCATTTCAATTAACCCATAGTTATTTTATTCTAATGTTAACTACTGAAACAAATTGTTCAATATTAAAATAGTATAATTTCTACTTACTGGATGTTAGTTTTACCATAAATGAATTCCTTGAAAAATTCTAAATAATATTATAATTTTTCTATATTTTTAGATATGTTTTATGATTTTTAAATAACTTACTAAAAAATTATTTTTATGAACAATCAGTAGTGTCGATTTGGACACTATTTATTTCATTCATTTTTAAAAATATCAAGATAATATTTTATCATAGAAAAAATATTTTATTATATTTATATGGGGTAAATAAATTCTATAAGATTAATTTTATATGTTAATTATCCCAAATTATAATTATTTTAATATTTTTAGCAACATTTTTTTGATATTTTCAATATTAAAATAATTACTGTATCAGTTTTATGTAATTATTTAAGATAACTAATTTTCGGTAAACATTAAAAATATATATAATTATGAAGATAAATCTACTATATTTCTTAATTTTAATTTTAGATTAACATATATTCTAGAAAATCCAACATTAAAAATACTATATTTATTAAAACATGAATATTACAACTCTTATATTACTTTAGATAAATCTTTATAAATGTAATAATATAATCCATGTGGATAAAAATGGCCAATAATTAGACCCTTGAATTATTATTGTAGATATATACTTGAAAAATAATACTTCATAATATTTTTGAAACTTTTAATATTTATTTTTATATAATAAAGACTATTTATGGGTTTTTCATCAATTAACTCATTTATGCATCATCAATGTATAAGTCATTAAGGTAATTTTTATTACATAAAAAATAACAAATAATTTACCATCTCAAATAAAAAAATTTCGCTTTATAATGATTATTTATAATGAAATTTATCTTCTTTATAACCATATATTAAAAATTCTATGTCTATTAAAACAGGGATGTGACATCGTTAAAATTATAATAAATACAAAAATATAAATATCATAATCCAACCCAAGCTGATCAAAACATTAAAAATTAATTTTTAACTTGAGGATATTTTTTTAGATTAAATATTTTCATTTATATTCTTTCATAATAGAAATTGGTCCCCTTGTTGACACATAATAGATATTAAAGACAATAGAAATTGCACTTTGTATCTCTCAATGATTTAAAAATTGTTTAAGTCATTTTAATGTATTAGTGTCCATTAAATGACACAATTTCGAACCTAAATTGTTAATAGTCGAGTTTCTCTAATTAAATAAAATGTTACCATTTTTTACGGCCATTTTATAAACATTATAATTTTATTTTTAACCTAAATTACATAATTTTTCCTTTACCAAGGTAACAAAATTTACCATGGTTACTATTCATATTGGCCAACAATAAAAGGAACCAACATAATAAATTTATATACCCTTTATCCAAATAAGGCATACTTTTTTCAAATTTCAATACAAAAAATTTTCCGAATTAAATTTAAAATAAATCATATAAAATGTCATGAAGAACAGGAATTTAGAAAAATTTCATTTTAAAATAGAAAATTATTTTACAATAAATTAGTGTATAAAATCCATTTAAAACCCCATAATTGGATAAAAATGAACTAATAAATTTTTTTAAATAATCTAGAACTTAATTTTACCTTGTATATACCTTAACAGAAGATACATTTTTTTAAAAAAAATGCATTTCCCTATTTATGAAAAAAATAAAAATATAAAACTTTTCTGAAAAATACAAAAAATAAAAAAAAGTAAATATTGATACTAATATTTTAAATAATAATATAATTTTCTAAAATAAAATATAAAAATATTTCAAAATCCAGATTTAAAATGGATGCACCGACAAAAGGTGACAAAAGAGTATTTTTTTGAAAAATACGTCTTTTTTCCAGAAAATTGAATTTGTTCTTATATCATGTTTAGAATACATATAATACGAATTTTAAAAATTATATTTAATATATTAAACATATATTTCGTCAATAAAATTCACCAATAGAGATTTTATTATTTTATAAACTCACTTATTTTCATTTAAATAGTTTTTTCTAATGAAAGTTAATACTATTTATAACCACAATTAGAATGAGTGGGATATATAGTAACATAATAATATTTCATTGTTAAGTTATACTAAGTCTTTCCTAAAATGAATTATATTAAAAGAATTTGAAATTATGGGTAACACAATCCAAGCATAGTGTTGCGTATACTACGAGGAAAGATGGTGTGTCGTATGGAAGATGTTTATCTTGGTGTAACATTCTACAAAAGACATCAATCAAATTTAATATAAAAACTCACCATCAGAAATATATTAGGCTGTTACATTTTTTTGATGAAAATGGAATGTTCAACATCTATGGATTTTCCCGCCACCATTTCCAAGAATCTTCCTTTGAAAGTTTACACGGTTAATCTTAAATGAATGTGTTTTTTATAATATACTATATATTCTTTTCTTTAGATTGGTTTTAAAATAAATATTATTTAAAAAACTTTTTTTATTTTTAAATTTTTTTCAAATGATTTTAAATTATTAATTTATATGTTTTCAATGTTATTTTCAAAATAAAATGTTATAAATTTTTTTATGATTTAAAAAAACTGAAATAGAAAAGGCTATTTTCCCCATAAATGTATTTAATGAATTTTCACTGTTCATTTATGATATTATGTTTACAACACCCATGCATTTTCATGGGATATTATATTATTAACATACTATATTCTTATGAAACTCATATGTATGATTCTGTCATGTGATAGTTGGGAACAATTTGTCCCTCTAGAGAAATGGTTAATGATTTATATATATCATTAAATAGACATGACTCAAATAGATATTTAACACAATTCATTATGACAAGGTCGTAACGATGTGTGAACTCAGTTCGTTAATATAGTAATAAAAATAAGAGTGAACTCAGTTTAGTATTACTTGGCTCGAATGTTAGGTGATCTTTGTCTAATAATATAGAGTTGGAACATTGATTGAACTTTGTTTAGTAATATAGGGCTTGAACGGGGTTTGATATTGGATTAGTAATATAGGGCTGCAACCGGGAGTGAACCCAGTTTAATAAAGGAAATTATCACTTATGATGGTCTTGAGAGTAAACCTTTACTACTATGATGGTTTGGGGAGTGAAAGCATTCCACGAAAACATCATTATCATTAATCCATGACTATTATATAAATCAATTTTTAAGTTTATGTGTGCACCAAAATCAAATTTCTTGTTCTTATATTATGATCTCATGGATACTGGTATTTATTTCCTTATGATTCAGGTCTTATTAACTACTAATAGTTATGAATGAAATTTTCATTATAATATTTGATATGAATGGTGTCATCTTTTAATGTAGAGATCATGTTATTATATCCTTATACTCATGGTATGTATACATACCTCCCTCGTATACCCTTACTGAGAATATATGCTCGCCCTTTACTATGATTCCTTATAATATGATATGAAGAATGGTTCAGTGTAGAAGTATGAAACGGGTTGATATTTATCGGTTATGTTAAAGATCATTCTCCATGATAGTAGATTATGTTTCCATGTTTATAAAAGCACTAAACTATTAAAGTACTCGAGAATATATTTTTGTAATGTTTTGAATATTAATCTAAAATGATGTAATATGCATGCATGTTATGTCTAGTTCACTATAGTGGTTCTATGGAATCTATAATATCAAGTAGTTAGTTAGTTTTGGGAGATCTCTCTCATCTCCTTAGGTAAGATCTTGTTTCCAAAATTCAGGTAATTGCCTTCTCATTACTTGTTTTCTTCATTAATTGGGTGTCTTTGGACTCTAGATGATGAATATCATTTGATAAAAAAGTACCTAATGTTTAATGATCTATATATGAAGAAATTAATGGATTCTAGGTATAAATGTGTCAAAATATTAATAGTTTTCTTCCTCAGTCTAGATAATGAATGAGGTGGTTCAGGTTTTTATGTAAGGATCTAGAATTTTTATATCTACAGTAGAAATGCACACCATGTAATGGGATTACATGACATGTCATTTCAATATGGAATATTCCATGAACATGGTACAAAGTGTTATTTGAGTACAAACTCTGTATAGATTACATGTCATGTAATGTTACAAATAGTATTTTTAATAAAAAGGATATATGTTTATGGTGTATCTAGACACCTTGGGTTACATGTTGTGTAAAGGATTTTCACATCATGTAAATTTTGTAGAAATGGATTTTAGGTAATCATATGAAAGATATGGTTATTAATTTCACTTATATCTTCCAACCTCTTTACCTAGATCCCATCTAGATCATTTTAATGATATCCAAACCTTCCAAATAATTTCATCTAGTAATTGTTCATTGTTATGATTGTGGTGAATCTCTCATAGAATGATATAATTTCTTCTATATCTCTTATTTTATTATGATTGTGCCTCTGCATTTGTTTTCATAATTATTGATTTTTTATGATTATTTTATTAAATATTTTATAGATTTTTTGTGTGATATTTTCATGGGAGACGATCCTTTGTTGGATGTGGTGTGGTGTGTGTGCATTCTTGAGGAATGTTGTGATATTTCTTATTCACCAAACCATTCATTAAATTGAATCAATTATGAGATAGTATATTTTTTTTCTTGGACCTCCATTGTGATTGTTGTGTTTTACTATTGTAGTATCCTATTGTGGGCATGTGAGACCTGAGTATTGAGGTATGTGGTTTCATCTATACTCATGTGTTATTGAAATGAATTAGTCTAGTTTGATAAATTTATTTCCTAATTAAGTTTCATAATTTATTAATTTGGTTTAAGTGTGTCGATTTTTTTTCCAAAAAATATGGTTTACCCCTATTTTGGGTGAATTGAATGGATTTTACAAAGCATTGTGAGAGGGTTTGGTGAATTGGTTATCAAATAATGTTTATAATGAATTTTTTGAATGAATTAACATGGATAGTAGATAAAATTGGAAGGATTGGGTGCTTAAGTGTCTGGGGTAGTAATAGTACTCTTCAAATATCAAGGGGTTTTATCATGGTGCAATCCTCTTCTCTATAGTCATATTTTTCTATAGGCTTGTTAGACCTATGTTTTTTTTATATTATGGGATGTTCATCTTTTTTCTAAAATTGATGAATATATTTTGAGGCCCGATGTGTACAATACAGTCTATATTAGGTATGAGTGTTCTAGATATCATAACCATTGTGGGTCCTTGTTGATATGTTATATATTTTTCTATACAATTTGGATAATTTTCACTTGAACTATTCTGATTTCACTTCCATGGCGTTGATATGATATGTGACGAATTATATTGAATTATTTGGGATTAAATATATTTATTAATATATTAATATGAAATTAATTAAATAAAATTTTTCTTCGTTATTTGGAAATGTAGAAATATCTAAAATTAATGTGTTTTTTCAATTCTTTTGATACAAATTATAAAACTGAATGGAATGAATTTTTTTTATAATTTTGACATTTCCTAGATATTTATTATTAGACTGGATATTAATCACCTGGGTGGGACACTGTATTTCTTGTTAGCTCACATTATTTGAACCCCTTTAGTGAATCCTATACATTACTATGCCTTTCAATGTAGGTAAATTTAAGGTTCTAATGTGAGGTGGGGAGGATTTATGTTACCTTTGTTTTTTGTAGCTAGTGGTTAGATAGTGTGAATTTTACCATGATATCAAATAGAGATGTTGGAGTATTTGTTCTAGTTTTTAAACTATTTTAGTTGGTCATGTCTCTTGATGATTGTATATTATACATTTTCAATTTTATGATTTCTATTTTTTTCAATAATTTATCACAAATATTTATATATTCCATTTTTACTCTCTTTTATCTATATATGTATTTTCAATGTAGTTTCTTCAGGTAGGGAGAATTTATTCACTCTAGTTTTTTATTGATGCCTAGGTGTTAGTCGCCAAATCATGTGGATTAGGAACTCCCTTTGATTATATATATGATTAGATTGGGTTTTAGTATTTAGATGGTATCATGGTCGGTTGGTTACAATATGGAATCAAATGTGGTCTTTCATCAAGAGACATTGGCTTGTGACATTTGATAAATGGAAGATATAATTGTAATAATAAGAGAGGTATATTGCATTGAGATCATGTATATATCTTTCCAGGACATGCTCATGTTACCAGGAGATGTTAGGATGTGCATCATCTATCCTAGGTTCATGAACACAATATTAGTTTTTTTATCAGTTTTCTAATTTTAATAGATATTATTATGTTGTCTTCTCTTTTCTTCTATTTTAGTGTTTAAACAGTATGCCTATGATATGTGTTCTATAGGTTTCACATGATGGTGAAAATTATGACCCTCTAGAGAATCCTCCTATAAATTTGAATATTATCGAGGTAATCATGTGGACTATTTTTTTTCAATAACAATGTCACGCAAGTCTGTAATGCTGTATTTGCGGTATATTCGGGAACTGTAGGATATATATATGGATAAAGAGAGTTATTTAGTAAGAATCCATAATCCTTTAATGGTATGAATGAACATAAAGAGGTTGATGACTGGCTTGAAATTATTTATAATATCTTTTACCACCTATATATATTTGAGAATATCAAGGTAATGTGTTCTCCATTCAATGTTGAAGGTACCATCTTACAGTGGAGGGATTCCATGTTATAAGAGGATAGAAACATTGACCTAGATTGGAAGGGTTTCAAGACTCACTTCTTTTAGTAGTTCTTTTCAGAGTCACTGATGATGTTAAAGTCTATGAAATTCCACTATTTTTATCACAGAGAGTGTTTGTTTCCAGAAAACATCAATTTTTCTAATATGGTTTGTTTATAATAAGATGTTGTAACGAATGATAAACTGACTGCTCCGATGTATGTACAAGTTTTATAACCGGATATTCAATAAAGGGTATATAAGCTGATTCCTTTAACTAATAAAGAGATAGTATAAAATGATATGATGGATGAGATGAATATGGAATGAAATGATGGATATTCATAACCTCCACATCCATCTAGTGGTATATTTAGTAGAACTGTAGGGAAAAGAGAATTTAATAGGCTCATTACAAGTGTGGTGGTGGTGGTTCTTAGTAGAGGACCTCTTCAAATCCTTTTATCAAAAATAATATTATTTATCTAACCTTTTATCACTAAGAAAATTCTAGATATAGGAAACGTTCATGTACCTTAAATGAAAAAATATCAGTGACATATATTGTAACACCCCAAGATTTTATGAGATATATTCTTTTTAATTTCTTTGATTTCCTCTATTGTACACTACACCATGATTTGATTTTACAATATACAACACCATATTATCTTGCAGTACACGCAACACTATTCTTGGCTAGCGTTACAGGCAAAAGAAACCTTCCTCGATAGCTTGTGTTGTACGCAATACCGAGTTTCACTAAATAACGATATGTTATTAAAATATTATATAAAGTAGTCATTATGAATATTAATATCCACTTTTTCAAATTTTATAGATTTTATCATTCAAAATGGACTTCATTTTTGGATTTGGAATATCCAAATTAGCCTAGGGTGATTTTTTTGTATTTTTCTGAAAACTATCAATTTTTTATGAATACTGAAAACACTGAGTTATTGTTTAAAACTGAATTTTTATTTAAATAGATATTTATATATTTTTTAAATTTATTTTAGGTCAAAATAGATACATAATACCAATATAATTTCAATGTAATTCACTGGAGACATTTTATAATAATTTTAGATATATAAAAAGTTTATTAAACTTTTTACCGTCTTTTACCAACCTCTTAGGAGCATTTGAAAATTTACATAATACTTAATTTTACCACATCTGTGAGTTGAATTTCAAAAATCCAAGAGACGTAGTTGATATCATTAAGTAAAATTTGGTTCAATGTGATGAAAGTAATTTTTGGTGAATAGTAACTTTTAACTTTTATTTACCACGGTTAAATGTAAACATGGTAATTAAGGGTAAAATGGTATTATTATTACCATAAAACATGTACTAATTCTATTGGATAAGTGTAATTAGACCCAGAACAACCTAATGAATAAAATATTACCCTTTAGGTCCACTTGGATTAGATTAGGACATTTATTATTATTTTATTTAAAGAAGAGTTAAAATAGTTAAAATCAATGTTTAATAACTAAATCATATTTAATATAAGGTTATGAATAAGATAAATGAAACTATAAATATTAATTATAAATATAGAAAGATATCCTACATAATGGTATTTTATTAACATTTTTTAGACATTAAATAATTTAATTTATTTATGACATAATGATGATACAGTAATTACCTTATTAATGAAATATTAACATAATTGATATTATAAATAACCAAATAAATGTAATTTGAGACTTTTTATGAATTAAACTAATTTTATACGTTAATATAATATATGTGGGTTGGTTGTATGAATTGTTTTCAAAGTAATAATGCTGTTATTAATTTATCAATAACAAAATACCAAATAGTGTCAAAATTGACATAAAAGAGTTTTTAAAACAAATATTAAATTATCAGTTGAAATTATATTTATAAAAATCTAAGGTTCTTCCAAACGACTTATATAATGATAGTTGTATTATTAATGAACCAATTTGAGTTCTCTTGTATGTATATAGTATGTTTATTAACCATATAATATAAAAATACAAAGAGACATGGTAAATGTCAAACTACTTAACTAAGAGTTAAATTTAAATGATAAGGTTAATATAGTGACCCAAACCTATATAATACCTATTGGGTGAGATTATTTAGACCCATACCCAATTTATCTTAGTTATAAATTAATTTGGAGCCATTATACACCGAAAATTACTTTATTATAAAATAATATTTTAAGTTTTCTAAAGGTGCCCCTCACATCTCTTATTAAAGCGCACCCCCCCTCTCTCTAATTCACACCTCCAAATCCATTTAGCTTGGCCAAAACATGACCAAATACCCTATCAACTTTACTCTCTTCAACCTAGAGGAATTACTTTAGTCCAAAAGCCAACCTATGGAGCCCTTTTGATCAAATCAAAATGAAAAACTCGAAGAAGAGGTAAATATCTCACCACCTATTTCAAGTTCCATTCTTCTTCCAACTTCTCCTTCTTTGTTGTTTCCATTATAAAATAATAACTCCAGTAAATTATATATACTTTGATTTTATTATAAAAATTGTACAACCATATTAGTTATTTTATCCATCCTATGAATGAAAAATTCATCACATGTGTGTACGTACGGCTTACCGTCTCTACGTCGTGGTGTAGTCTTTTATTCAAACATTTTATCATTTGGATGGGTATAATAATGAGTATAAATGATATAAATAATAAATATAACATTATGATGATTCTGTATATATGATATACCGTCCAATTATATAATATTTTGATATCAAAAGAATGATATCGTCGCTCGTGCGTACGTACGGACTACCGTCTCCACGAACGCGATGAGATTCATTTTCCATGATTAACCATTCAAGTCTGATTATAATGTATATATAATAAATAATCCAGGAATATATTACATAATAATGATACTGTATTTATGTAAATATATGTTTCATTTACTTAATTCCATTCAATTCAATAAGGAAATGAAAACAACGTTCATGCTTACGTATGACCTACCGTCTCAATGAATGGTGTATTTCCTTCCATTTATCGTTATATCATATGCTGAATATATATTTTATATAAATTATGTTTTAAATTTTAGAATTATGTAAATCATGATATAAGTAATAATATCAAGAACAACAAGTCAAAACACGTAAGATAAATGAAACAATTTTACCCAAAATGCTACTTTAACATGGAATTTACAAAAGAATGGGTAATATAAAGTCATAAGTGAATCATATATGATATCATAAATATTATTATAGTTATGTTAAAAGTTAATAATATGTTTAAACCCACTATACAGGAGTTTCAGACAAGTATGGATGAAATTGGACCAACGGTAAGAGGTAATTTTCCAAATCTCAATTTTATCTGAGATTGCTTATACGTAAGTGTTAACTAGGGTTATATTTTTCATTCATGTCCATAAAAATGTTTTCATAAAATGTTTAAAATTATTCCATGTATTTTTAATTTCATTTTAACCCGTTTTTGGCTTTTATTTTTTTGTTATGGAAGGAATTTTTCTTTCGTATACCATAGGAGGTACTTTTTGACTTTTTCGGTAATAGTACGAGGAGAATGTTTTTTTATCTTATACAGCATGAACAGATATTTAAGGGTTCATAAAACCTAATTTTCATGAATATTTATATACAAGATTTCATGATTATTTTCAAGAAAATTCTTTTCTTTTAAAATTTCATGGCAATTTTTGAAATGAAAATGATTTTGAAGAAGAATGGATATTTTCCTCAAGAAGTCATTTCAAGTGTTTTGTCAAAACTATTTTCCGTATAGGATTGCATTATTTAGTATGATTATGTTTAAAGTATAATGTCTCTATTATTTCTATGGTTTGATTATTCTTATGATGAAATGATATCCATTGGTCTTATATGGATTACATTATGATGGGATGATGTTTATGAAACCCATTTTCTTCTTTGGGTTATGATGAATGATTTATGATTATGTTGTGTCACAAGTAAAAAATATTTCATTATGAGATGGGTAGGACTTATATCTCCTTTTAATGAGTTCGGTAAAGATTTATATCTCATGAGATATAAATGGATGGAATGGAAAGTGAATCTGGTTTAGTAATACAGGGCTGGAACGGAAAGTAAACCTGGTTCGGTAATGGACTTTGTCCACAATGATGGTGTAAAGACCCGTAAATTTAAAGGAAATTTTTTTCTTAATTTTTTTTAGAATTTTACAAGAACACAGTTTCTGACGGCACGTGATTCCGAGGCCCCGTTGTGCCCGGAATCATTTTCCGAAGTTTGGCTCGGGTACGTTCAGTGAACGAACGAGCGGGTTTTTCTAACTTTTGAACCGGTGCTCAGAATCGAATTCTGAGGGCACAGATGGAATCACAGCGCCGGTATTTTCCTAGAAACGCCTTTTCTAGAGTTTCGTTTTCTCGGGTGTGGTTTTTAATTTTTGGGGTTAAGTTAAGATATAAAATAAAGTGGTGCGAAAACTTTATTTTATTTCACTTAAAGCCACTTAAAACCACTTAAAGCCACTCAAGATGAGTTTAAGCGGATAGGGTGGAACCCAAAATATCCTACCCACTTGGTAGAATATTTGCGAGGTGGGGCCCGCATGAGCCCCACTATTTCTTTTCCCCTAAGTAACGCACCCGAGAAAACTCCTCTTTAATGAAAGTCAACTGGTGCGTTTTCTAAACTCTTAACGCTCCTATTAATTGGATAGTTAAGACGTTACCATTAATTCACTGAATTAATGGTTCGTTTCTTAACTTGTTTTTCAAATTGTTGGCATGTTAATAAAGTAATACCAATGCATGTCTTTCTTGAGGATTGCTTGTTGAGAGGATTCGAAGAAGACTCTAAGGCTTGAGATCTTCATCCTCCTTCGCGAAGAACGCGAAGAACGCGAAGAACGTGAAGAACGTGAAAAACGCCGAACCCTCGGAGATCGACGACGCGGCGCTGTGTTCCGCGACGACGACGATTCTCCTTCTGCGACGCTTCTTCCGCGACGTTTCTTCCCCGCAACAATCTCTGATCATCAACTGCTTGAGGTAGGGGATTACGGTTCTCTAATTCTTTGTGGATTTTATCCTTAACATGGATTTAAACGTGCAATTTAATCTATGTGTTTTCTTTAACCCTTGAAGATCGTCAACGCGACGCCGTATACCGCGACGACGCGACGCCCCCTTCCGCGACGCGATGATCCTCTTCTTCCGCGACGGTCAATCCTGCGAAGAACTCACGTCCGACGACAACGAAGAGGTAGGGGTTTGTTTTTTTTAAATCTTTGTGATTTATACCCGTGGCGTTTGATTAAACTTTGATGTGAGACCTTTAAAACCGCTAACGCGGTGGGTGCGGACTAAGGAACAAGTCCGAACCCACCGCTCCTTTCATTCTTTGTGTGCGAAATGGACGACGTAGACAAAGCTGGCCACACGGGCGACGCGGGGTCCTCGCAGTGAAGGACGGACCCCGGGAGGACCTTCAGCGAAGACGGCGTGAATTTCCAACCACCGGAACTCGTCCGGTGGTCTGCGGAGCGAACCGCGGGCATGGTGGCGGAAGGCGGCGGCGCCTAGCATGCCGCCGTGGAGAACCGACGCGTCTTCAGCCGTGGCGGCAGCAGCGCGGTCCCGAGACCACGCGGGACCGGAGGAGCACGGGACGCGGCGGCCCGGCCGCGTCCGCTGGCAAAAGTGGCCCCACGCAAGGCCGTGATTCTCTCACGCGGGGGCAGCACGCCCCCCGCACCACTCGGCCGTAACCGGCCGAGCCGACCCGCCGGTCGGGACGTGTCGCGCCCAGGCCGGGTCGGGCAACCCTGGCTGGGCCGGGCCGCGCCGGCCGGGTCGGACCTGGACCCGGGTCGGTCCGAGCCCAGACCCCCCGTTTTCGGACCTTTTCAGTCTTTTGCTCATAAGTTGAGTTGTGGGCCTCTGATCGACGCACCGTCAGCGGCGATGGGATCCTTGGATCGAGACGGTCGTTTCAGTATATCACACTCAAGGTTTCGGAGTACTTTGTGTTTGGCCGGGTTGGTTCGTACACGAAACCAACCAGGCCCTCGGAGCGGAAACGCACATATCTTGAGCTACAGACGTCTGATTGACGTGCCGTCGACTTTGTTGAAATCCTCTAAGTGAGATGGATATTTTGGCTTACTCTTCCCGAGGTTTGGACGCATGTGGAGTACGGTCGGGTTGGTTTTGCCTTCAAAACCAACCGGGCCCCTGGAACGAAAAAGCCAATAACTCTCAGACCGGGCGTTCGATTGACGCACCGTCTGCGACGTTGAGTTCCTGTTGACGATACAGAACTTTTGGATACATCAACTCTGGACTATGTGTCAGTTGATGTATCAGCCTCTTGGCTCGTGGAGCGGACCCTCCCGAACGATCTTGCTGTGTGCGGGAACCCTAGAGCTGGCTGCATCTGCGATGGCGACGACGACGACTGTACAGAGATCCTCAGTGGATTCGACGGCGACGACTACAACACTCAGCGATCCTTTGTGGGTCAGTGCTACCGATCATGTGTGGGACCGATCCTGTGTGGGTCAGCGCTCAATGGTCTTGTGTGGGCCAGCGCCTACAGATCCTGTGTGGATATTTGCGGGGGTTAGTTACCTATCGATCCTGTGTGGGTCAGATCCTTTGTGGGTCATTGCGGGGGTTAGATACCTATCGATCCTGTGTGGGTCAGATCCTTTGTGGGTCATTGCGGGGGTTAGTTACCTATCGATCCTTTGTGGGTCAGATCCTTTGTGGGTCATTGCGGGGGTTAGTACCTATCGATCTTTTGTGGGTCCAACAACTTAGATGAATCAGTGGAAATATTTGGTCATCTTTATCGTCATATGAAAAGTATACCTATGTGAGATGAATCTTGTTTTGCTTTCCTATGTGGATTGTGCTATGCTATCCTATGTGGATTTACGTTTTGCTTTCCTATGTGGACTGGGTTGTACTTGGGTTAGGATGTTGGAGCCGAACGAGAACAGATGACTTAGGTATATGTATGGGAATATACCTAAGCAGTGTCAGATATTACTTTGTGATTGTATCTTTCCTTTGTGGATTATCCTTTGTGGATTCTGGGAGACCTTCAGGGGTCTCGGGGTCCCTACTGAGTAGCTTATACTCACCCCTTCTTGGGTTATGCCCGCACTACGTTATGTTTGTTGCAGACGACAGACAACGCTGATAAATCATGCTTGACAACAAGATAACTCCATCTTAGAATAATACAAGGATCAAAAGGATATTTTTGTATTTGAGATTCATGGAACATGGTATGTATTTATATCAATTGTGGTAGAGGTAATAAATGGTTATCCACTATCACCACCTTCTCAACAACCTGAAAAGTCCTCACAAAATGAGGATAAGGTTTACCATTTATGTAGGGACCTGACCTTAGAACATTACATAATAATGAAATAAATGGATAATTCACATTGAGGATCTTTTCAAGATTAGAGTTTTGGAGAATTAGGCCATAATTATTACATATCAACTAGAATATTACAAGTAGACACTACTATTATGGATCAATTTTTTCATAAAATAAAAAACAAACATGTCTAGTTCCATATTTTAGACCGCATGACTTTTCCTTGAGCTCATCCTTGACCCTTATTCATCTTTAATTACAATGGAAATAATTTCAAAAAAATGGGATGAGAATTAAAATCTTAGTAAGGGATATAAAATAAGGAATGGAAACATTATAAAATCAATAAATACAAAACAATGAAACCATAATTTTCAATGGTAACAGACCTTATCAAATTATAAGATATATGAATAACACACAGAAATCATAAATCATAAAGTTAACTTATGGAATACATAAAATACTTAAATTTTATCTATAAAAACTATCTAGGGAGTTATGTTAGAATAACCATCATAGTTTATTCCCTAAATCATTTAGGAGAAACATTATCGTTTACCTCTGTGATGTTTCCCAATGCATTGGAGAGCTATCTCAGGCTCACATGCCCTAGGTTTATTGGGGAACCACCCATATATGTAACCAATTACCAAGAACTATAAAATATTTATTACACTTAAAACAACAATAAAGAAAATATAACATTTCTACATTGTAATCACAACTTATCATTTCATGATATAGAAAAAATAAATGCTTTATCAAACCATTTTTAAAACCATTTTAACATTTAATAAAGATATTTTTTAAAAAAGTGTCACATAAAACTTTGAATATTTTAATTAAATTTACATTTTAAAACATTAATGTCCTTATAAATAAATCCTTAAAACCATTTTTAAAACAGGGGGATTAAAGACAAAGATTTAGAAGAATAAATCGTTAAAACATTTAAAATGATATTTTAGTTAATGAGTTTTTAACAAAATGAGAGACTCTTGAATACAAATAATTGAGGAATAACATTGAATTAGAAAGTTATAATATCATGAAAATAAATGGATTCATGATATAACATGTCAAAGTATAGTATATACACAATATAAGAGTGAATTGGTGCATAACAACAATGAAGTATCAATGTAATGTAAAATGAGACGAAATCCCTTATAAAAAAATGTATTATTAGATTAGGAATAAATCAATTAAATAATAAATTGTGACAAAAATAAATACACTCAAAACGATTTTATATTCAGTGTAAATAAATTATAGAACAATTACACATTATTTCGTAAAAACAATACTAATGACTTGGATGTTTAACTCAATGAATGTAAATTGAGTTAAAATTACTCTTATAAACATCATATCGATGACTTTAGAATTTGTCAATAGATTGATTATTTATATCAGAAGTATATCCACGAAAATGGGAGTGAAATTTAATAAAAAAGTAAATAAATAGTGTTTTTTTCACATAATCTTGGAGTAAAATAATCAATGAAGTATGCATAAGGCCCAATGATTAGAAATTGAAAATTGAAATTCCCTTACCGATTGGTCAGCTTACGAAACATACACCCCCTGAAAGAAGGATCATATGGTGAATATTTAAATACCCATAAATTAAAGTACATTACACTGACAATACAATCATGGTCAGTACATACAACATAGAAAATGAAATAGTGGGTAATATATCATGAATATCATGGGAATTAAAAGTGAGATTAAAAACCCTTACCACGTGGAAATCAATCGAGTCGTATGAAAAAAAGTTAATAAACACCAAATTAATCACATAAAAACATGAATATAATGATGATAATGACAATATATATATCAAATGGAAGTACAAAATACACCACATACAATAAATAAGTGGTGAACAATAGAAATCTCACGGAATTAAAAGTGAGATAAGAACCGCCGTATCTCGTGTCTGACATGACTTGTTTGTTCCTTGTTCTTCCAGAATAATAAAAATAGGTTAATTTATACATGATTAATAACCTATTTCATGTTTATTATTCCTTTTATGTCACTTATTACCATGTTATTAACATTATGTAATCATTTAAGTTAATTATGGTCGTTTTGTCCATATTTGGTACTTGAGTCAAAAATGAATACCTTATAATTACAAGTTGTCCATGTGGTCAATAGTACATTTTCTCTAGAATTATATTCATGGTTTATATATTATATATATCATATATATCCAGTATATATATTTATTTATAATATTACATAACATTTAGACGTATGAAATGAAATTCACCGTTCATGGAGACGGTAAGTCCTACGTACACATGAACACTACTTTCATTTCTATTTCTTATTTAATGGAATGATGACATAATGATACATAGTTATATTATAATTCTAGTATAATATAATATAAAATTTCATTAACTCTATCCTTTATAGTTCCCACGTTTGGCATGACAAGTCATCTCACGTTGAGGGGGCGGTATTCTGCACTTCCTCAAATGAAATTATCGCATTTACCCATAATGGAAACAATAAAGGTATGCTATAAATGAAAAAAATACAGAATCATAAAGAAAAAATATACATAATATATATATTGTATATAAATATAGTTCCATCATAATGACCACCATGAGAGGTGGTGGGAGATATTTGAACAATCATCGTTTAGTGAGGTAGTAGTTTGTCATCTACAAAAATAGTATGTTTTTACCCATTAGATGGAGGTGTGTGTAAGTTTAGTTCGAATAATTTTCATAAAAACAACCAATTACATTGAGGATACTATTTTTTTATTAAATATAGGAATAAAAAGAGTTTTGGGGGGTTGGAGATGTAAAATATAATCAAATGACTTAAGAGAAGATGTTACCTTTAAATTGAGAGTCTATCTTTGGATTGAACCAAAAGGATTACTTGAAATAAAATTTACCAAAATTAAGGATTCATGGTGGAATAGAGGGATCTTGAGAGATTATCTTGGAAGGGTTTGGAAGGGAAAAGAGTCATGAGAGTTGTATGTAATGGGATAGAAGTGGTGACCTTTTTTAAGAGGGAGGAGGGGCTCATTAGGAAAGTGTGAAAATATTATTTTATTATATAATTATTTTCAGTTAATAAAGATCCAAAACTCATTATAGTAGAAGACAAGATGACCCATGGTAGAAATAAAATTATCCAATTATACATGGACACGGTTTGGTTATTTTTTGAATCTTTATAATCTAATTTATTTTAATTATTTATGAATGAGGTAAACACTGCATAATTATTGTGTCGTAAATAATTTTATATATTTGATGTTTATAAATTTTAAAAAAAATACCATGATGGAGGAAATATTTTTGTCATTAAAAATAATATTTATAGTCTACTAGATAAATTATATAACCTCACACAAAAATTTATTTACTAAAAGATTTTTATTTATGTCAATTTTTCCATTACATTATGTTAATTAAAATAAAGTGTCATTATCACAATTAAGTGGCTCCATGGGGTCCTAAAATCGACCCATGGATGCCCATTCTCGGCCATGACACAAAATAAGTTTAGGGAAAGTGTTAAGGTAATTTTGAATTGTTATAATATATTCTTTTTTACATTGAATTACCCTATTTTCCATTAACTGCGGAAAATAAAAATCAAAAGTTAATATTCATTGAAAATTATTTTCATATTATTCAACAAAATTTTACTTACTAATAACAACCATGTATGTTTAATTTTTGAAATTCAATTCATATAAGTGGTAAAATTTCATTTAAATGAAACATTCTGATTTTTAACTACTACTTAGTGGTTTCACTATTCTTTAAAAATGATATTTTTTTAGAAAAATACCAAAAAAATTTCCTAAGATATATTTGATACTCTGAATTCAAAAATTATGACTATTTTACTAAATTAAAATCATATAATTTGTATTAATTAATTTAAAATTTACTTTCGTAGTCAAAAAAAGCTCGTTTTTATGAAATAATAACTATCTAAAGATCAACACTTTTTATGCCCAATTTCAAAGTGAAATTTCTTCCAATGACCAACATTGGAATAAATGGTAAAAATATAATCAAATTAAACTTTAAATACAATTAAAAAGATATTAAATCCATATAAATAAATTATATTAAAAGGAAGATTTGAATTAAAATATAGTATTTCTCACAATTTATTAAAAATTGAATTTTATTTGAAAAATACCAAAAATTTACCCAAAGTAAATTTTGATTTCCCGATTATAAAGAATTTGTTTTGTCAAATAGAATATATAAAAATTACCAAAACTAGATTTAAAGATGGTTCTCCATCAAAAGGCAATATATCATCCTTTTAAAGAATATTAGATTATTTTTTGTGTAAAATCGGATTCATTCTTGTTTTAAGCTTCTAAAATTTATTGGATAAATGAAAAAAAATATTTAACAGACAAGTATAATCGTTTTGTAGTTAGTTTTGTTCATTCCTTCCATTAAAATTGCTAGGTGTTAACTAACATTTAAAATAATAATAATATTATATTATTTTTCAGTAAAACACAACGCTGTGTCCAACGTAAGATTTTAAAGAAACCTATTATTGTGTGTCAGGTACACCATCGAACATAGCATCCCCTTGAAAGTAAAATTAATAATTAATTTACAAATATAAATAAATATGAAAATTTCATATTCATTATTTACCTGAGATGTTACATTCTTCCCTCTTTATGGGAATTGCATCCCCGCAATTTTAAAATTGCATTCGAGAACTTCATTGAAAGTTCCACATCGGAAAAAGAGCCAATAAATTAAACACTTTAAAATAAAGGAATAGATGTACAGAGGTCACCCATGAAAAAAGATACTAGGATTCCATGAAATCATGGATATGAAGTAGAAAACAGACCATCAGGTTCTGATGATGAGGGATAAAAAAATTGATTAAGAGAAAGTTAACCACCTGAAAATCAAAAACTTGTGACGGGTTAAACGGTCTTTGATTCCCTAGTAAGAAAAGTTAACAGACAACATTTTTGTTTTATGTAACTTTTCATAGAGTTAAGGAGTTTATTTATGATATTAACTAAAAAAATAAGTAATCATACTTACTTGTCATGTATACTTTCATCCTTTACTAAATTCCTACCACAAACTCATTTTTTCTTCAAGCGATGAGTATTGAAGATTACTTGTTTACGTTGAAAGTAATATAATCCACTTATAGAGAATCGCATAATCCATAAAATACGAACAATATTTTTCCCATGTCATTAGACATTAAAAAAAACCTAAATGCTTAGCAAAAGATCAGATAATCCCCAAAAGTATAATCTTTGACTAAAAGAAAAACTACTCTTAATCTCTAAAAAATTTCAAACAATACCCAAAGTTAAACAAAGACCATTCAATAAACATTTGTCCATAAAATTATTCAAAGTAATCAAAACTAAGATTGAAAAACAAATATTAGAAGGATTTAATAACATAGTCTTCTAAGATAAATCTTAACATTTATCTCTAAATAACATATGTTACTCTTAATGTCTCATGTTGAAAAGTAATTAACCTAATAACTTATTCTCCCTAATATGATAATTATTTCCATAGATAACCCAAAATCAACTTATTATTGATTTATAAAATCATATAACTTAAAATAATTAGTCATACTAACCAGTTACTTCATTTAGTCTAGTGGTGGGAGGTAAATCTCAGTCGCACTTTGGTTGTGGGTTCAAATCCCATGTCTTTGTCCAACCCGATGGGTTGTCACGCGGTCTGTGTGTTGTCCTTTTTCAAAAACTATATAATTTAATAACATTACCAAAAGAGAGATAAATTAATAAAAAATAACCATAATATATTTTATCTACAAAGGTTTTCTAATAACATTTATTCTTTATCCCAAAATGTATTAACCTATAACTGTGTCAAATTCAAAGATCATATAAACCCAAATTGTTCATTATAACTATATCCAAAAAAGAAAAGATAATTCTTCCTTGAATAAAATTTTCTTAAATCAAACTTTAGGGTTACACATACTATAAAAAGTCTTGGAATGTAATCCCATCATCAAAAGAGCCTTCAAAATTTTACGCATTTCACCATGCTAAAATCTACCATAACACTTAAACCCATTATATGTTGACTTATTACTCATTCAACGTTCTTCAAGATCCATTGACCATTCCTTTCCATATTATTCTACAATACTTATTTCCTACAAACAAAATCATTAATCATATCATATGATTCAATAATGTCTAAACATTACTTAATAAATCATTCATTCCTTTAATTGGTCATTGTCACTTTCCATATCCTGAATTGGAATGTAATTGGGTATTGGTAAACATATAGTTGTATGATCCTGTTGATCCAATTCCTGAACCTTCTTCATAGGACATCTATTTGTATAATGACCATGTACACCACATTTAAAACATTCAATTGATCCCTTGGAAATAATTGTTTCCCTTTTCTAAAGTCAACAAGATGCATCCTTTTTTCATGGAAGGTTATTGCTTTATGACCTTTACTTCCACATCTATAGAATATTCTCGTCCCTTTGAAACATCTTCCTTTGTGTTTCATTCCACATCCTCTATAGATAGGTTTTTGAATATGATTACCTTTATGATTATTATTAGAACATCCATGGGTATTCATTTCTCGCATATACGATTCTTGAAAAAAAAATAACCAAGGTTCGGGTGGGCAATCACGAATCTAGATAGTTGGTTGATAATAACCACAATAGTTATCATTACAGCTCCCATTTCATTCAGTTTCTCATTCAGAAAACCATCACAGTTTTCTTGAAATCCACTGTTACTTTTATGCATGCTCGATCTAGCCATTTACTAAAAAAAAGGTAAGTGTGAGTATATCAGTAAATTCATCATATAATATCTTATAAGGAGGATAAATACTATGATATAATTATTCATGTTATCTTAAAATCATTAACTTTATCTTAAATAACTATGAAACTTTCTAAAAAAATATCCATTGTGGTAATGTCACTTATGATTAAAGAACAACCTAACCTCTAATGTTATCTAAACAGACCTCTGATACCAACTATAAGGACCTAGCCTTAACACATTACATATTCTTGAAATAAATGGATAATTCACATTGATGATCTTTTCAGGTATAGAGTTTTAGATAATTAGGCCATAACTATTACATATCAACATGAGTATTACAAGTAGACACTACTAATCAGTATCAATTTTTTCAAAAAAAAAAAGAAACATGTCTAGTTCAATGTTTTAGAGAGCATGACTTTTCCTTGATCTCATACATGAAAATTATTCATCTTTAATTCCTATGGAAATAATTTTAAAAACCCGGGATGAGCATAAAAAGTTCAATAAGATATATAAAATAAGGAATGAAAACATTAGACCATAAATAAATAGAAAACAATATTACCATACTTTTCAATTATAACATACCTTATGAAATCATATAATTTATGAATAACACACAAAAATCATAAATCCTAAAGGTAACTTATGACATACATAAAATACTTACATTATAGCTATCACAGCTATGTAGGGTGTTACGTTGGAACACACATCACAGTATATTTTCTAAATATCTTAGGAGAAACATCAACGTTTACCTCAGTCATGTTACCCAATGCATTGGAGAGCTAACTTGGGCTCTCCCACCAAAGGTTTATCACAGAACCACCTATATATGTAAACAATTCCAAAGAAAGAAAACATATTCATAATGCTTAAAACAAGAATAAAGGATATAAAACATTTCCACATTGCAATCACAATATATCATTTCAAGATATAGATATAATCAATGCTTTATCAAACCATTTAAAACATTTAATAATGAGATTTTTTAATCAGAATGTCTCATAAAACTTTGAAACTTTCAAATAAATTATCATTTGAAAACATTAACGTACATATAAAAAAATCCCTAAAACCATTTTTAAAACATGGTCAATAATGATAAATATTTAGAAGAATAAATATTTAAAACATTTAATATAATATTTTAGTTAAAGAGTTTTTAATAAAATAGAGACTCTAGAATACAAATAATTTAAGAATAACATTGAATTAGAACATTTTAATATCATGGGAATAAAGAGATTCATGATAAAATATTCCAAAGTATATTATATACACCATATACCAATTAATTGGTTCATAACAACAATTAAGTCTCAAAGGAATGTAAATTGAGATAAAATCCCTTATTAAGAATTTGTCCTTATATTATGTATAAATCAATTAAATAATATTGGGAGAAAATATAAATACACTCAGCATGATTCGATATTAAATGAAAATCAATCAAAGAACATTCACACATATTTTTTTTAAAAACAACACCAATGACTTTGATATTTAACTCAATGAATGTAAATTGAGATAAAATCACTCTTATCAAGTTCATATCGATGACATGAGAATTTATCAATGGATTGATTATGTGTATAATAAGTATATCCAAACAAATGGGAGTGGAAATTAATACATAGGTATGTAAATATTGATTTCACACACTATCTTGGAGTAAAATAATCAATGAAGTATACATAAATCCCAATGAGTGGAAATTGAAATTTCAAATTTCGTTACCAATTTGGTAACTTACGAAACAGACACCACAAGATAGAAGGATCATATAATTAAAATGTAAATACACATAAATTAATGTATATTACTCTAGGAATAAAATCATGGGTAGTACTTACACCATATAAAAGTAAATAGTTGCTAATATAGCATGAATCTTTCGGGAATAAAAAGTGAGATTAAAAACCCCTTACGACGATGTAATCAATCGAGTTGTTTGAACAAAAGTTAATAACTACCAAATTAATCATATCATACCATTAATATAAAGATAATAATTATTGTATAAAAATAAAATATAAGCACACAATACACCACATGCAAAAAATAAGTGTAAAACAATGGAAATCTCACGGAATAAAAAGTGAGATAAGAAACCCCTTACCTTGTGTCTGACTTGACTTGTTTTTTCTTGTTCTTCTTGAATAATAAACTTAAGTTAATTAATATTTGAATAAGAAAATTTTTCAAGTTTATTATTCATTTTAAATTACTTATTATCATGTTATAAACATTATGTAATCATTTTTTTTAATAATGGTCATTTTGTCGATATTTGGAACTTGAGTAAAAAATAAACACCTTATAATTACTTGTTTTCCATGTAGTCAAGATTCCATTATCTATAGATTAATATTCATGATTTATATATCATATATATCATATATATCCATTATATATATATATATATATCAATTTATAATATTACATAACATTTAGAGGTAAGGAATGAAATGCACCATTCATTGAGAAGGTAAGCCGTACGTACACATGAACGCTATTTTCATTTCTATTTCATAGTTAACTGAATGAAAAAATAATGATATATAAGTATATTATAATTATAGTTTAATATACTATATAATTTCATTAACTCGAACCTTTATACGTCCCAGGTATGGCATGAACATGTGATATCACTTTGAGGGGGTGGTAGTCCACACATCCTTAAATGAAATAATCATGTTTACCCCTGATGGAAACCAAAAAGGTATGATATAAATGAAAAAATACATAATAATAAAGAAAAAATAAACATAATATATATATATATATACATTTCCTTCATAATGACCACCATGAGAGGCGGTAGGAGATATTTGAACATTCATCGTTTCATGACGCACGAGTTCGCCGTCCATAGAAACTGTATATTCTTTTCCAATTAGATGAAGGTGTGTGAAAGTGTAGTTATAATCCTTCTCAATAAAACAACCTAGAATATTTTAGATACTGGTTTTGTTAGAAAATATAGGAATAAAAAAAATTAAGGGGTTGGATATGTAAAATTAAAAAGAGGACTTAAGAGAATACGTAATCATTGAATTGGGTATGTCCCTTTGGATTGAACCAAAAGGATTACTTCAATATCCTTATGCCTAAGGTAAGGCTTCTATAAAGTATATATGGATATCAGGATATTATTTGTTCAGGGGTTGGATGAGCCAAGGGGCTTGGGAGGTTTGAGGAATGTGTTATAAGTTGTGTCCTTTTATAAGGGGGAGGGTCTCTTTAGGAAAGTGTGAAAATACTATTTTATTCAATAATGATATTTGGTTTTTAAAAATCCAAAACTCGTTAAAGATTAATATATGATTACTCATGGTCGAAATAAAATATTAGAATTATAATTGGACATGTTTTGTTATTTTTTTCAATCTGTATAATATAATTTATTTAAATCATTTATTAATGAGGTAAACATTGCCTCATTATTGTGTTATAAATAATTTTATATATTTGATGTCTAAAAATTATAAAATAATACCTTGATTTAGGGAATATTTTTCTCTTTACAAATAATATTTATAGTAACAAATATAGATAATATAACACCATGTAAAAATTCATCTACTAAAAGATATTTTTGCATGTCATTTTGCCTTTATTTTAAGTTAATTAAAATAAAGTGTCATTATCAATCATAAGTTGCTCTATGGTGTCTCCAAATCGTCCCAAAGATTCCCATGGTTGGCCAAGACTCATCTAATAAGGTTAGAACTAGTGTTAAGGTAATTTTGTAATATTATAATATTCTTTTTACCTTGAATTACCATATTTACCTTTCACCATAGTAAATAAAAATCAAAAGTTATTATTCACCAAAAATTATTTTAATCTTATTGAAAAACATTTTACATACTAATAACAACCATGTATGTCAGATTTTCGAAATTCAAATCATAGAAGTGGTAAATTTTCATTTAAATGAAAATGTCAGATTTTTAACCACTGCTTAGTGGTTTCACTATTCATCGTAAATTGATGATTTTCAGAAAACATCCAAAAATTATGCCTAAGCTATATCTGATATTTCATATTCAAAAATGATTTATATTTTACCAAATTCATTAATATAAGTTGGATTAATTAATTTATAATTAATTTTTGTGGTCAAAACAAAAAAGTGTGTTCTTAAGAAATAATAACTATCAAAAGATTGACACGTGTTTATGCCGAATTTCAAAGTGAAATTTCTTCAAATTACTAAAATGATATTAAATGGTAAAAATATAATCTAATTACTATTTAAAACCAATTAAAAATAAAATTTAACCACACAAATAAATTATATTAAAAGGAATATTTGAATTAAAATACAGTATTTTTAACAGTTCATTAAAAATTGAATTATATCAGAAAAATAACACAAATTTACCCAAAGTAAATTTTTATATCCCAATTATAAAGAAAAATTTTATTTTTCAGATAGAACATGAAAAAGTGACCAAAACATGATTTAAATAGGGTTATCCATCAAAAGGCTGTAAATTGATCTTTTAAAGAATATTAGAGTATTTATGCTTAAAATTAGATTTATTATTATTTGAGGCCTCTAAAATTTATTGGATAAATGTAAAAATATTTAACAAACATGTATAATCATTTTTTAGTTAGTTATGTTCATTCCCACCATTACAATGGCTACGCGTTAACTACCATTTAAAACAATAATATTATTATATTATTTTTTAGTACAACTCAACATTGTGTGCAACACAAGATTTAAAAGAAACTTGTTGTTGTGAATCAGGTACGCCATAAAACATAGCATCCCCTTTATAGTAAAATTATTAATTAATTTACAGATATTAATAAATATGAAAATGTTATATTCTTTATTTACCTGAGATTTTACATTTCCTCCCATGTTTTCGATGAACTAAAAGAGATGAATCTTTCAAGAACACCTAATTACCAACAGAATATTCTAATTGGAGATCGTGACAATATTAATATGACTTATACAAGATTTTTTCCAACAAAATTCTCTAATTAATTAATGGAATCACTGATGTCATCTATTTTAACAAGATTCTTCCAACCAAAGAACATTCACTGATCTCCTACCAATATAACATGGATTTATAAGTTTGGTTTCACAAGGGATCAAAAGGATCCATCATGATTGGTGAATGGTAACTATTATTATAATAATACACAACCATCCCTAAATTTTCATCCCAAGCCCCACTAATGTTGGGAATGCATGTGTGGAACATATCCTCAATAATATGTAGAACTGTTTATGTCTCTCCATCTAACAGCATATAGTATGTCCTACTCAAATCAACCTAAGATCATAGTGCCTCCTAATGGACCCTCCAAAATAAGGAATTAAAAAAGGGATCTCTATCAGAGACTATAACATACTTTAGTCTAGTAAAATGAAGAATCTCTCTCACATAGATATTTCAAACTCCCAAACATTGGTTGAGTCAAGAATGGGTATAAAATGTTCCAATTTACTCTGTCGATATATCACAAACCATATCGTATTATTCATTATATGGGTGTGAGGATACCCAGCCAAAATATCCCTAGACATATCATTCCACTTCCATGTTAGCACTAGATGTAGCTAAATAAATCCAAAGGTCTCTTCTGCTTGACCATGACTTGTTGGAGATTATAACAACAATTGACAAAATTTGAAACTCTACATCTTATACCTAGAAACCAAAATCATTTATTCAAGTCATAAAATATATTCATGGTTCATTGGTAGATAGACCACTGGGAATTATAAAAATACCTCATCATATATTCTCCAAAATATAACAAGACAACAAACTAATATGGATAACATAGAATTCTCCCCATGTACAATGACTATTGAATAATGATCTTCCCAACATAAATAGTGTCTCTATTGCCTCAAAACTCATAATAAAGATGATGATCCTAAATATTCATCTCTAAAAGATAATAGGTATACTAAAAAGTTTCCAAAAAAAATAACCCCAAGTTCTCATAATCCAATCTGCAATTTGAAAAAAAAAAGATCCATCTTGTTTCACTCATCAGATGATTTTTCCATGGACTATGTCATAAAATTATTTCTCAAATCATCTAATACAATATTCCCATTCCCTAGTGTATATGAGATGTCAATTTCAAACGATTTCAGGTATTATTTCCAATAGCTTTAGAATATATTAAAATATTTATTACATAATATATAACCCTTGTTTTCATAGTCAGAATACATGTTTAACATTTCTTATAATTGGTAACACCGCCACATCTTAGTCGCATGCATTACATCTCCATGTTCAACATAATGTGTCGGATAATTATTCTCATGTGGTGTAAGATGCCTAGGGATATTAGAAACAACGTGATAAATCTGTATAATAACACAACTTAAACATTAACCTCATTCATCGCAAAAATACCACATAGCACCACCTTGCCTCGAGAAGAGTCAACATCATAATAGAATTTCAAAAAAAAATCATCTCAAAAATAGAGTACTAACATTTTTCATCCCAACAATAATTTACTCCCATTTGAGTTAGATCATTCATCGGAGAATTTATATTCTGATAAGTACTTTACAAACTGGTGATAATACACAACTAATCCCAAGAAGCTTTGAATGTCAAAAATATTTTATGTTTTTTTAAATGTCATAATAGCATTCACCTTATCAAGATAAACTAATATACTTTGATCTGACATAACATGCCCCAGGAACATCACTTCCAAAATCTAGAAATAAAATTTTGATATGTTGACACAAATTCTGTGATTTCATAAAAATTCCAGAACTACTCATAAAAGATGCACATGATCTTCCTCAGTCTTAGAGTGATTAAGGATTTCATTTATAAAGAAAGCTTTGAAAGTATGAATATACTCATGGAAAACCATGTTCATCAATTCTATAATAATTGTATGAAAATTAGTTAGAAAAAAAGTGTAAAGCCACAATATTTTATTGTAAGTCTCTTTTAAGTTCATTGGTATCTTATATAGAACATAGAGTTCATAACCACGATGTACTATTTAAAATTTGACTGTTATAGCCTAGACATTAAACTAGTGGGAGTTAATATTATTAACAATAATATGAAATTTGTGTATTATATTTTCAAAAATATATTTTTAAATTCATCCAAATAATTTTTATAGCCATTGCATATGAATAGTATAATTTTACACATAAAATAATATATTTTTATAAAGAAACTTTAACATCATTTTAACAGTGCAATTTTTTCAACTAAAATATTAAATTCCTGAAAATTATATCGAACGAAATAAAAAACATATTTTAAATTAGAAATTTTACATTATCCCACTATGAATTTTTTTTATTTTTCTGAATAATTATTTTCCAGTGAATGGTGAAAAATACTCATTCTTATAAAATAGTCAATTTTTTATATTGAATGTGTTTTTATTATTTGAATTTTACCTCATATAATAATGTCTAAATAAATTTTATGTATTTCATAAATAAAAATATGAAATTTTTATATAATGTAATAAATATAAAAATGTTTTAAAAATCATAAATTAATTATTAATATTTTTGTGAAACATCAATGTTTATTTAAAACACTATTATTAAAAAAATATTTATTAGAAAATTCATTATCATGAAATATATTTATAAATTTATATTATTTTTATTATTATTACAAAATATTTTTATTAGACTTTAATTAATTATTGATAGTGTCATAAAATCGGTTATAATATTTAAATGGGCATTTTTCGAGTAAATGAGGATTTTATTCAAAAATAAAATTTGGTATATTTTGAAAATTACTTGCATAAAATGGTGTCCATTTTTTGATTATACACATATAAAAATTGTTTGGGTGAATATTATTTATTTCTCTAAAATAGTTTATTTTTTGTATAATGAAATATTAAAATTTAATGTATTGAAAATTATAAGTAAATAAATGAATTATTGATTTATGGTTGATGAATGGATAAGAATAGAACCCATTATTTAGAACATAAATGCACCATATACTGTATTTAGTCATAAGAACCAACACTACTCATAATCTTGATCCAAAATAATAATAAAATGAATTAAATACAAAAAAACAGACACCTTCTCTACTATAAATTCAACCACTCACCACCCCTTCTCCTTAAACCTATTAATCCTTTAATATTTATTATATTATACCCATTTCTCTCCAAAATGTATCTCGATGTTCTATTATTTATTTTCTCACCAAAATAATATTTCCAATCCACTTATCGAGGTTCTCAAGGAGGCAACACTCAAGAGGGAAAACCTTTTCTCTCTCTCTGGATTTCTTTTTTTATCCTTCTCTCACATACCATGTACAATGTGAAATTAAAACTCCAATAAATATTATGTAATATAATTTTATTATGTTAATTTTATATCTACCATTATTTCACATATCTTCCCCTTTTTATTCTAAAAATGGAAACATTGTCCGTGTGGTGATGATTTACCACCTTCATGGATGATGAGATTTTTTTTTCAATTATACCTTCAAGGCTGATCATAAAAACATATTTATGGTTGAAATAGAATATAATATATACATTATAACTATTTAGATGTTCTTGAACCAATATATATAAATAATATTAATTATTAAATCAAAAATAATGTGTGATGATCGAAAAAATGCGAAAATAATTTTAAAGATTATCATTAATGTGTTATCTAATAAATTATCCTAATATCTATATAAAAAATGACATATAATATTGTTAAATATCATTTAATTTCCCTAAATAAATACAATCTCAATTCTAGATAACTATTTCTATTTTTCATGATCTTCCATACAAGTATTCAAGTGAAGCAATCATGAAAACCAATGAAATGAACACTCCCAAATGATGAAATTTAATCATATAACTCATAAAAATGGAATAAATAAAAATTATAAAATTATAATAAACTAAATAAATGTTTAATATTTCATGAAATTAATTATTAATAAATCTTATTGCATTTTATAGGACATAAATAACATGTTCATAACACTTTCGAACATATGGTAATGGTTTTCTCATCTCATCTTTTTTTTCTATGAGATATGCCTCATTCCCCACCATTTTTTGTGTGTGGTGTACGTAAACATCCATTTTACATATAATATCATGAATATATTTATCTTCATGTTATTAAATGTATCATTTTGTTATCATTAATTTATTGCGGAATAAAATTCTATTGATTTATTAGGGGTACAATTTATTTCCCAAACCTCCAATTTTCATTTGGGTAACACTTTCTCTCTATTTACCCAATTGTAATTCAAAATTATTATTTTTACTAATTATTCTATATTCAATATATATTTTTGAAAAAAATTAATCAGATTGGAAATTCTTTCTTTGATGTGGAAATACATGTTTTATAAGGTTCTCTTTTGAATTCTTCTCGATAAGAAAGACCGATTAATGGGTACTTCCCAATTTCATACCAATTATTAAGTATACTACAAAATCTATTTTAAGAAACCAATATTTTTATGATATCACTCATTTAATCACAAAAATAAATTTTAGTTCATTTATGGTTTTAAATAAACAATTATTAATTTTACACATTCAACACTCTGTTATATTTTAACATAAACTACACTAAAGTGGCCTATTTTTAAGGTTTCATAAAAAATAATTTTACATATTTTTACATCATTTGGACATCATTTATGCCTGAAAAATAATTTCATTTTCCATAGATTTTATTTTCTACAAAATATATCATTCAATTTGGTTTTATGAAAAATAAAAATGATATTTTTTTCAAAAGTAATTGTCTTTGAAAAGTAAAAAATGATATTTCAATCAAGAATTCCTTGATGAACTTATTATATTATTTTCATATATTTAAAAACCCATTGTTTAATATTATTATAATTTTTTATTAATAATTTATGATATCACCTAAACTTTTTTATCAAATGGTTTATGATCTGTTTGACTATCAATATGAATTTTTTATATCATTCACCATATTAATCAGTATGGTTAGTGATTATGCTTACTGGTCGGGGAAAATTATTTACATTTTGTATGTGTATGTTGATTATGAATTACCCCATTAATATGAGTAATTCATTGAAATCATTATGTGATGGGTGGGGCACGCAATATCCCTTCATTTCATCAGTATGTATCACGAGACAAACCAGATATAGACATGGATGATGCCTTTCCCATTTACTTTCATATATGGATTTGGATGTGGCCTTACCTTTTTATTTTCATATGTCTTGTATGTGGCCTCAATAGTATATTTTATATGTCCAGTATTAGTAATTACATCATTATGAGATTACTAATTGATAATCCATGTGATTATTTGATTATTAGAATATCCATAGTTATGTTTTATTCTCTTATGATTATGGTACTATTCAATTAGAATTTATTACTTTTATATTATGGTAATGTTTTTTAAATGGAATGTGTTTTTAGTTAATCACATTGAGGTATTTAATATGTCAATGATAGCTTCGATTTTATTTCTTATTCCTACCGAGCATATGATCTTTCCCCTATCATATGTTTTATTTTCCCCAGGATGTTAAAATATATATTATAAGTGAATTATTGGGAAAATATAAAATTCTATGGGTGTTTACAATGATGTTTCTATGTTGTGATTTATTTTTATATTTTAATGTAAAAATTGTTTTTTTATATAGTTTTCAAAATTTACTAAAATATTCAGCCTTTTGGAATACAATCACTTGTTAATAGTACCACTATAATTATGTAAGTCACCAGATCCAAGTTACTGGTTTCGGGGTCCATATAGTTGGTATCAAAGGAATTTTAGTAGAAAAATTGGATTCTAGACTATGAAAACATTGATTAGGGAATATAACCCTAATATAGACATTGAGGAAATGAATAGAAGAACATCTGACCTTTTTTATAAGGTATATATTATGTGGGTCTTCTTAGAAATACATCTATATCTCGATAAAAAAGTTGGGTGTGGTTCTTGTAAAGATATACATAGAGGTAAAAACTCTCATAAAGACACATTAAGCCTAACTTTGTGTAACCTAGTACCTCATTAGTGGCTATATTACGCACCTAGTTTAACACTCTTAGGGAATATTCCTGAGATAATTCACATTTTCTTTACTATCCATTACGAAGGATTTAAAAGTAAACTTCTCCCCAAAAAAACCATGTTAGTGGTTATGAGATGAGTTATAGATAAATTTCAAATTTATATTAATTTTTCTCTAGTTAGAAATTATTAATTATGATTCATAACCAAATTTAATTTAAGACATTATTTATAAATGGATCCTAGATGAAATAATGTGAAACTAATCAATTCATGTGATCAGAAGAGTTAGAATGACATAGTCTTTTTTGAGCTTAATCAATTAATTTAAGGTAAGTGGTATCCCAAATATTCTCATTATATGAGGAAATAATATCATGTTATAATAAGATAATTAAAAAATAATCCAAGTCTTATGGATTTAAAAGGAATCAATAGAAGAATATTAAATCTATGAAAAAGTTAGATAATGAAAAAAAGAGAATGATGTATTTTCCCACATGTGATAATTTTTGAAATGAACATCCATATATATGTTTAAATGGAATGGGATTTTTTAAATGTTTTGAGATAAAGTACATCATTCTTTTTATTGAAAGGTTGAGAAAAATGTTTCCACTGTAAAATTATTTAACTGCAAAGATATATGACACTATCAAAATCAATGTCTCTAACAACAGAGGAATATACCTTAAAAGAGGATAATTTATAAATTTTGTGCTTATTCTACTACCATAGATGAAGAGGAATGATCTATATTCCTGTGTTTGGTTTCATAAATAATGTTATATTAGTACTTTATCAATAATTCACTAGTTATAATAATCAAGAGATATATAGAGATTATAAATTAGTACATCTTCTTTTATGGAATTGGAAGCATGTGACGAATAGAACTAGTAATCAAGAGAATTGATCTTGTTATAAGTATGTCTTGTTAAAAATACATGGCATGAGGAAGATAACCTTAAATATGTCCTTGATATTTAGATAATAATAGATATTTGTTTAAGGGGTATAATTGGTAACCATGAAAGTGGTAAGTTATTTGATGATTTATGTTATGCTAGAATTATTAGATGTTTGGATTTAGGTAATATCTTCAACAACTTGGTATTTTACTCAAAGATGAATGCATGTTTTCATTAAGGTACTAAGGTAATCCAAATATTTATTTATTTTTATGTGAGACTAACATATAAATTATGCTTGGAGAGTCTAATTTTAAGATGATTTTGGGAATTTAGAGACTTTCCTTCTAATGTTTGGGTCTTTGAATTCGGACAGACATATTTTGGGGTGAGTATAAAAATTAACTACATGTGGAATTGATTAAGGATGTTATTAATTACGGTTAATGTTTGATTTATCATATTGGATAACATGACCTAACTATTTTTTATTTAGAAACTATTTATTTTCTAAATAATGATTATGTATCTATGCTTCAAGCATATTATTTCACCTTGAATATACTTCTTTTGGTTTAAGAAATGAAGAGGAGGTGGATCAAAGAATAACCAAATAATGAGATTATTCTTATGAAATATAAATAAATTATTATTTTTATATTCTCCAATTTTTATTTATATAGAAAAATAATCTCCCAACTCTAGAGAAAATGATTTTGAAATGAAAACAGTATCCATTTACTATTATTTATGAGAAATATTTTTTCTTTCCACAAATCAAAAATTTAGGGTTTTATGGTTAAATTTATAATAACCATGTTCTATATCACTATACATCATGTCTTGAATGTTATATTTCTCTTCCATGTCTAGGATTCCACTTCCCACTAATTTAATACTATTTTAAATATTATTTTTTTGTGACCTCCAAAATTCACTTTTCCTTTTATTAAGAGGACGTTTTATTAACCTAATTTTCTATGTGAGTTTCCCATAATATGATTTTTATGTATAAAAAATTTACATTTTAAGTACAGTTTGATATTTATAGGACGAAATTTATTGATGGATTTGAGAAAGTAAAACCTCAATATTTTATGATCTGTCTCTTTAAAATTATTCTATAGCTAATAGGCAACACTGAGTTTAAAACAATGATATACTGTTTAAAATTTTTCTGTTATAACATAGATGTTTAATTGGAAATAATTCATAGAATTAAACACATTATGAGATTCATATAATATATATGCAATAATATATTTTTACATTAATTCAAATTATTTTATAGGAATAACATAAGAATAAATCCAATTTTGTACAAGAAAATACTATATTTTTCTATAAAGTGTATTACTTCCTTACAATGGAATATTTGTTTCAAAACTAAATTTTGAAACTTTTATAAATTCTATATAAAACAAAATTTAATTTCTAAATGTAGAATGGCCATATTATCTTAGGGTAAAATTTTGGTATTTTTTTAAAAATATTAATTTTCTAATGAATAGTGAAAATACTCATTTTTATATAATTTTAAATTTCATTATATCACACCTATGAAATTATAAATAATATTTAGGTATCTTTAAATTACTATATGATATATTCATATCATTTTATAAATAAATAAATGTTTTAAAATTATTAAATTATGTATTTTTATTTTTCAAATATAAATGTTTATTAATAATTTTATTTTTAAAAAAATTATTTCAAAAAATTATTTTCATCAAATTTATTAATAAATTAATATTTTGTTGTAGTATTATTATAACATAATTTAATGACACCTTAATTAAATTTGTAAAGTGTCATAAAATTGGTTAGAGTATTTAAATCTGTATTTTTCGAGTAAATGAAGGTTTTAATAAAAAATAAAATTTCACATATTTAGTAACATATATTAATAAAATGGAGTAAAATTTTAAATTATAAAAATAAAAAATGTTCTTGGATAATATTTGGTATTTTTTTCAAATTGTTGAATTTATCTTAATAGTAAAATACATAAATTTATGGTATTTAACATTATAAGTAAACAAAAAAATTATTGAGTCCTCGATGAGATTTGGATGTGGTAAGAACCCATCGGTTCGAATATACATGAACTAGTTACTATATGTTGTCACACGAACAAACATTATTCGTAGTGTTGATCCCAAATAAAAAACAAATGAATAAAATAACCAAAAAACACCCACCTCCTCAACTATAAATACCACCCTGTCTCTTCACACCTCCAAAGCCCTTAATCTTCCTTAAAATCCTCCCACTTCCTCTCCCAATATTATACCAACATTCTGGTCTGTTTAGTATCTCCCAAAGACCATTTTCAATTCCCTTAAGTAGGTTCACACAGAGGCAACACTCAATAGGTAAAATCTTTTCGCTCCCTCTATCTCTCTCTCTCTCTTCGAATTTCTTTTCATTTCTTATCCTTCCCTCACATCCAATGTCTAGAGCGACATGATAAATCCATTAAATTTTATATACTATAATTTTATTATGATAATGGTATATTAACCATCAATTATCTCCACTTCCCCTTTTCTCTAAAAATGACAACATCGTTTGTGAGTTTTTGATTTACCGCTTTTGTGGACGATGTGTTTTCGTATTTCAATTATTCCATGGAGTCTGGTCATAAAACCATTTTCATTGTTAAAACAGACTATAATATTTTTATTTGAACTTATTATATTCCCTATAGCTAGTATATATATTTAAATATTATTTAATAATACAAAACAAGTACATGATGATCAAAAAATTCCAAAATTATCTAAACCATTATCATTAATATTTCTTTAATGAATAATCCTCAAATAAAAAATTGAAATATAAGACCACTAAATATCCAGGATTATAAATAATAATATATAATTTCTATTCTATATAACATTCACAATTGTACATGATTTTTTTTACATGTATACAAGTGAAACAATCATGAAAACCAAATAAAGGAACACTTCTGAATGACGAAATTTAATCCTATAACACATAAAAAGGGAATAAATGACCTTAATAAAATTTTAATAAACCAAATAAATATTTAATATTTTAATAACTAAATTATTAATGAATAAAATTTCATTATATAAGACATTAAGTACATGTTCAAAACACTTTTTTACATAAGGTAAGTGGTTTCATCTCACATTTATTTCAATAACATATGCCTTATTCACCAATATTTGTTGTGTGTGATATATTTATATATCCCTTATATGTATAATATCCTGAATCTATTTATCATTATTATATTTTATGATTCATTTTATTATCTATAATTTTATAGGGCATACGGCTTGATTGTATACAGTGGAAAGAGTTTCTCCAAGAACTTCAATTTTTTCATTCGGGTTATGCTTTCACTCGGTTCACTACAATGTAGTTTGTAATCATTATTATATAAATATTCAAAATTTGTTGAATATGTTTCAAGATCATGTATCTAGATCATTTAATGTTTCTTTTATGGTGAAATACATGTTTTATAAGGTTCCATTGTCAATTCCTTCAGATAAGCAACCCCGATTAAAGAGCACATCCTAATTTTATACCCATTCTTAAGTATACTACATAATCTCTTATAAGAAAAAAATTAATTTTATAAAGTAAATAATTTTATCCTAAAAAAATATATTAGTTAATTTATGGTTTTATTAAGACATTTATTCCTTTTCCTTTTTAAAGACTCTTTCATATTTTCCCTTAAACTGCACTGAAGTTGTATATTTCTAAAGTTTCTAAAAAACTGTATTAAATATTTTCACTTAAGTTGGAAATCATTTATTCATAAAAAGTAATGTCATTTTCTTTAAATTTTTTTCAATATACATGTTACAATATTATTTTATGAAAAATAAAAATTAATTTTTTCTGCAATTACTCTTAATTTCAAAGTAAGAAATGATATTTCATTCAAGGATTCCTCAATAATTTTATTCGAAACTTTTTTTCTATTTCAATACCCTCGGTTGAATATTAAGATTAATTGGTGTATATCTTTTATTATTTCATATAATATGTTTTATCTTGTAGGTTATGATCAGTTTGACTATGTATGTTCATTTTTGATACCATTAATGATATTACCTAGAATGGTTAGTGATTTTGTTTACTAATTAGGGAAAGTTATTAAAATTTCAAACATATATGTTGATTATGCGTACCATCATTATTATAAGTAATGAATTGATATTAGTATGTGAATTGTGGGGAATACTAAATCCCATAGATGCATTCGTAGGTTTCATGAGACAAACTAGATATGGACATTGTAGAGGCCCTTCCCAATTATATTCATATATGGATATTGTCGAGGACTTAACCATTTATTTTCAGTTGTGATAGTCAACGCCTTGATAGTATATTTCTGATTTCCATCATTATGAATTCCATGATTATGATATTATTAATTGATAATCCATGTGATTATTTTACTTGTAGAATATATATTATTAATTTTCATTCTCATATGATAATTGTATTATTAAATCAGCTTTTATTCCATCCATATTATGCTCAAGATTATGTTTTAATATAATGTGTTTTTATTTAATAACCTTACATTACTATTTTTGTTTATAATAGCTTAGATGGTATTGAATACCTTCACTGAGCATCATAGATAACCATGTTATTAAATTTTATTTTCCCTTGGATGTGATGATATGTTTTATGAATTACTTCCATGGATAATCAATGTGTTTCTTGATGTCTCCTAGGGAGTTTCTATGTTGTTTTTAATTTAAAAGTTGTAATGTAAATATTTTATTGGTATATTGTTTTCTAAATCTACTAATGTATTTTTCCTTTTAGGATGCGATATTTTATTCATAGTTCTAAAGTAATTAATTAAGGCATCCCCTCCATAAAATAGGGTTTGGGTTCTTTACAACATGGAATGAAATGATACTTATAATGGGAATAACTTATTTGAAAGGTGGGTTTTGAATATCAGATTAATTTATTTTAAAATGATGGTAACCATATCCAATATCAATAATCAATAACCACTTTATCCCTGAAAATTGGTCAAAAAAGTCAACAATAGGTGGCAATAGATACTTATTCCTTATCATAACTCGATTTAGTTTTCATTAATCCACACAATGTTAAAGCGACCCATCAGTATTTTGCACAAATAGAATAGTTGATTCTCGAGGTGACACACTCATATGTATAACACCATTATCTAAAATATTTTCTAATTGAGTCTTCATCAATTTCAATTTAGTTGTACCCATGGAGTATGATGGAATAGATACTAGTTGAGTACTAGGAACCAATTTTATTGAAAACTCTACCTCCAATACTAGTGGAAAATGAGATATTTCAGAAGAAAAAATGTCAAGAAACTAAATTAATACTAGAGGGGGGAATCACTAAAAGATTCTCACTACAGATCAAAAGAGAATAATTACATCACTTTTACAAACTCTGGATAAGAAGGTCTGCCTCAACTCACCCTCGGGTCCCATTCTCCTCAAAATATACAAAACACCCCATTGTGAAAGCAAAAAGATAATAATCTAAGATAAAAATGAATCCATTATTTATTAAAAATAAGAAGACCCATATGAAAAATTATATGAAATGTTTCATGTCAAGAATGTGGAAATCCCAAAATGATCAATATATGTTATAGATAAAAGACAAGAAAGACTATTGAGATCCTTCTATATATTCGTTTAGAAGGCCAGACTAATATCCATCACAGAAGATAAAATCTCTATTTGATGACTGAGAATATTTAACATATGATTCGATGTAAATGAATGGGATTCACCGGTATGGAATAAATAAGTTACTAATGATGATGCTATAATTATTGAAGCTATCAGAGTCACTAGACATATATCTACTTCCTCTAGAGACTATTCTATTGGGTGACGAATGTTCGTTCTAGATGCTTATGTATAGATTCCCTTTTTTGTGAAGAATTTTTTTTGTCTATGTTTTCTTAGGCACATATGATCATGTTCCACTACATAGAGTAGAAAATAAATGGTATAAATTCCTCAAGTGACTCAAGAATTAATAGGAACATCATACCTTGGGTGACTTAGTGAAAAACAATTTTGATTTCCAAGGATTTACACAATTCTATTAAATAAAAGTACCTCTTCCAGATACTGGGTAAGGTCTAGAAATTCCATACTATAGAGAACCTCCATGAGAATCATCACACTTTCCCATACCTTTATTATACCTTATAGATCCCCCACTAAAAGAAAAAGTAACTCCTGTCAGTGCTGACTTAATATCCAAGACCATATTAACAATCAATTCCCTACCGAAAACATCATTATAATACAGAAGAATCATAATGAAAACAAGATAATGAATATTAGATTGAAGTCCCATATCTAACCCTTCAGTATTTATCATATTGTTCGATAAAATATTAGGATCGATCAACTCAATCTCATTAATGTGATTTTCATATTATGTCATTGTCCAATCAGAAAGCTCATGTTTGGAAACAATTATAGACTTGGCCAAATAAATTGAATCTGGATATAAAAAGTCAGTGGAAAGAGGATTAATGTCCTTTCACTCTAACCCCTTATGCTTATTCCCCATCACCATAATTTCCGACCATCTCTTTATAGATCTATCTAGCTTGATGTTTTTGAATTCTATATTTATTTCATTAGGTGTTTCCATGAACTCAAAAAAATCATGCAATTTCTCATCCAACCCTCCTCCAGTCAAAGATCATTAAATCCTTGGAACACTATTCGATTTTGGTGATGGATATCCTTATAAAATTCCCATAAAAATCCCCTTGATTTCCTATAGTAGTATAATAAATAATAATGGGTTCATGTTATTATCTTAGGGAATGTACTTCACTCACAATAACCTCAACTAGGTTTTAGTACAAAAGAATAATTTTCTCAATATGGTTCACCAGAAACTTCCTCCTAGATTGGATTCACATGTCTTCTGAGACACATGATTCTACAAAACATCAAAAAAACAAAATTGAAGACATCATATTAACACTTTAATGAATAAATAATGGAAATTATACCCTATAGATAAGAGGACGGAAGTTTGATTTCATTATATTCAAATAAATATTTATGAAAAGACTAGAACTAATCTACAAGATGAATTTCTATAAATACCCCTGGTTACATAAGACTCATTTAAATGATTGGTAGCAAGTAAATCGTTCATAACTACCTCCTTAGCCCCGATATGATAACTCAAACATCATACTAACATCTTGGAATGATAATTAATTGGCACCTATAATACAACTTTGTCACAAACCATCCTAGATACCCTTGTACCTTGATAACTTGGTCAGTACTAACATGGAATTAAGGGTGTTCTTGATCCCCATAGGTTAGTGACTAGCACCTAGAATCCTTGGAGATAAATGTGGGAATAGTATTCCATAATGAAAACTGAATAAATTGATACAAGTCAGTTTGTACAAAAAAACTATGTAATGAGAACTGTATAAAAATTAAAATAGGTATAAAAGACCCAATGTACAACCACAAATTACCCAAAAACATAAAGATAACAATCCAATTCCCAATGGACACAACTCTTTGTGAACCAAAGGGAAACGAAAAGAATGACTTAAAAATGGAACTTTACCCTTTCTAGAACCAGGATAATGTCATCTAAAAACACATAAAATAATATGTGTGGATTGATTTTAAATCCTTGTAGGGTTTCACTAAGGATTCAATAATAATATTCCACAATAATTTAGTAAAAAACTCATCAATTTTAATAAATAGGGATGATAATACAAAATCATAATTTAAAAAAATCATGTGTTACATTTCAATTGAATAATGTATTTCTATAAAATGGCTTGATAAGCATTTTTTATATAATAGATTATATAAATTCACAATGAATTTGTTGAAAAATTTACAACCCATAGAATATATATATATATATATAAATATTCATAAAGAATAAACACGGTCATCATCCAAGAGGTGTGATAGTTCCGAGTTATCGGATCCTCACACACTCATTTGATGATAATTACAATGTGAACACATGTATCTATGAAACTAGCCAAAGAAGACTATTCAACATCCCACCCATCATAAGATATTCTAATTAGATTATTTTAGATTTGTAATGCATTAATCTATTTCATGGGAATTCCCATCCAAGAGTGTTTGTCCTTAATGAATCACTATGAACCTAGGATTTCATGTGCTTAAACAATAATCAACAATAGGGGAAAATTTAAAAATTATTTAGAATATAATAAACCCATTTATAATTGAAATATGACAATTATCATCAAAACCCAAACTAGGTATTTAATCATTTCATGCCTTTTTCTAGGATAAACCGAGTTAGTTCTTATCAAAAACATTTAACACATATTTTTCAAATTAAAATTTTAAATCAATTTCATAAGATCCATAAAATTTCACAATCACACCCAATTCACTAGAATTCAGGTTTTCCCCCAATTTTTATTGCCAAATTCAATCCAATAAACAACACAAAATGAATTGGTTTCTCACAATTTAATTGAAAATAATTTAATTTAAATCAAGAAATTTAGGGTTAAATAAATTAGAAAATATTAAATAAACCACCAACAATTTTCATAGAAACATGACACCAACAATGGAACCTAACAATATGAATGAATGTCCAGAAGGTCTAGGATCTCTACCGGGAGAGTCAGACCGCAACCAAGAAAAAGATCAATTGATGAATAAAATGAAATGAAAGTGTTTGAGGGCTACAAAATTTAATAGAGAGGGATATTGGTTAATAGCAAGGAAACCTAGAGGAAAGGGAATATATATTTATGCTGAGACCCATCTTTAAAATTTTCCCTCGGGTATTTACATGTTGTGATACAAAGTTACACATCATGTATTTATCAAGTCCCACATATATTAAGAAACATGAAACCTTTTATCAAAAATGTAATTTATTATTATTTCACAATTTTCATTTAATGTAACTATATTACACTACATATAAATCCCTATCAGACTACACAAGAAGTTCGTTTTTTTTTAATTCAAAAAAAATACCTAACTTCAACATTATAGTTATTCTCACAGCTCCTTTATAGAGTTATACAAAAAATGATAAATGAATACCATGAAAATGCATAAAACCTACCTAAATGAAATTTAATTGGATTTTATAAGGAAAAATATTTCATTTAATGTGGGTGATCACCCCATTCATAAAATTTCTCAACAAAATAGTGTATTGAGTTTTTATAAAAAGGGATATGATGATTCTTTGAAACGTAAGAAATTAGGGAAAATATCAAATCAGTTTATTTCTAATTATCCATTCCATTATTTTTATCATAGATACATTATGTTATTCATTTTTTTCTAAGGAATTACATACCTAATGCATATATTTATTTGAGATATTAAATGATACAATTTATGTGAATTTTTAGTTTTATTGGAATGAAAATTTATATTTTGTATCTTAAAGATAATTTACTATGAAATAACCATATTCAAGATGTAATTTTTATTGGAAAATAAAATGATAGTTGAATAAACAAAAGAATCAAAAAAATATATAAGGTAAAAATAGCATCAAATTTTTGTGAAGTGAATAGAATTTCAACCATTAAATATCATAAAAGTGGAAGAATGAGTAAACAAATTGAATTCATATAATATATTATTCCTTCAAATTATAAGATTTTATTCGTTGTTTCATATTCATAAATATATTATAAATTAAATTGTGTAATGTTTTTCTAAAAAGTTAATAATTTTGTTTAAATATTTTTTTTCAATAAAATATATTATTTTATTTAATAAATTATCATGAATTTTTTATTTTAATTTTAAAAAATGAAATAATTTTTTAATTAAATATAACTAATATGTATTGTGGATAATTTTATTGACTTTTGTAAAAGGATTAATTTTTTATTGAATATTAAAAAATGATGAATTTGGTAACAAATTAATTTATTGTTCATTAAATCTAGTGATTTAAATATATTATTAAATATATTATTTTTATTTTTATTACAAATGAAATCTATGATTAAAAATTATCTAGAAATTACCATATAAATCAAAATTATTCAATATTCTTATATAAGTTCATTTCTATGTTGTGAAAACAGGTTTTCTACAAATTATTTTCAACATTGTTCAATGAATGAATGTTATATATAATTTTTTCTATATCTAAATAATTAGTCATTAAAAATATATTTCATATTTTTAATTATTATTTTAAAATTTCTTAATAATATAAATGTCTTTTTTGGTCATTATGGATAATAAGCATGGAAAACATATGTCACCTTGGAAAGTGTTAACTAAGTATATCAATATAAAAAAAGTAATAAGTAAGATATATCTTAACATAAAACTTATTTGATGATGGGATGTTAAATGTTAAAAATTTATATCAAAATGTATATTGATGTTGAAAAAATTTATAACTATTATTAAATTTATAATATTTAATACTTCAGAAAAATTACAGGTCTTCCACTCCCCACACATATAAATGGGAATTTATTATCCTCTATTAAACCCTACTTTTGAGCACTATAGTTTTCCTAATCCGCACCAAAATATCTTCCCAAAATGCATCCCCATTTACTAGAGTTCATAGCCATCTCAACACAATAATAATAGAATAATTAAGGACAAATCCAAAGGGTGGCATCTGAGGATGAGGTATAAGTCATAACCTACCTATTTAAAATTTATTTATTATTATACACCCATGAAATTAGTTATAAAAATGACAATATAATTCAATAAGTAAATTATCTAAGACGAAATCATATTATGTTTATTTAACAACACTTTTTTGTCCCTTTTTCATCAAATTTTAAATCAAAAAACCCCTCATGCCTAAGTGTGGTCTACCACCTCTATAAAGAGATATGATTCTTTTCACCATCTTTATCTCAAATATATTGGCATAATTATAAAATAAATTAATTCATAATATTTCTATGTCATTATAAATTTTATATAAGAATAATATACTACTTATCTTCTTATATTTTCTTGTTTAAATTTGATAATGTGGCTCTGTCGTACCTATTGAATACAACCTCAACCAAGCAACGTGATTCATTTTTCTTCTCCAAATTACACTGATTTTAAAAATTATATAAAAGATAAATAGACAATAATATTATAACAAATATATGAATCTCTAAAAGAGAAATATTTTTTATATTATCTTGTTTCCAAAAACTAGAATATTAAAAACATTATCCATACGTTGGTATGGTCAACTATAACTATGAAACAACATGGTTCGTCTTTCGTAACCACATTACATGGGTGCTTAAACTAATATATAAACAATTTTATTATTACATTTTTATAATTATATAATTAAAGGAACCATATACCTTTGACCATAAACAACGAATTGATTTTGTATTGTGGTTATAAATCGAATGACCCCAATCCATCTTGTGTGAATTTAACCATTTTTCTAACATTTTAAGTCTAGAAAATAAATGAAACACATTAAATAATAAAAAAATTTACATTAAAATTATTATTGATAAACTATAAAATTTATAAAATTTTAATATTCAATAGTGATAACTAAATAATTCAAGACAACTTGTAAGTTAAGGAAGATTCTATTAAAAAGGCATAAAATGTTCCTTACAACTTGTATTCTTCCACAATGCCATTATTTTAATTATTTCAAGAACGTTTATAAACAATATTTAGTGGATGATAAAATTCAATAAAAATTATTGTCAACACTCTATATAAATTATTATAAAGGAATCACTTCATCATTTTTTAGATTAGTTTCGACTTGTTACAAATATTCAAAAACTTTATTTATCATATATCAGTTGACAACCATTTCTTGAAAACAATTAAATTATTTCTGATCATTATTCATTTATATTTTTCCATGGTTATATTCAATTAATTTATTTATCACAATATTTTTTTAATTTTTATTTTTAAAATCATTTTCAATGGAATGATAATATATTTTCTCATTTTTATGAAATAAATTAATGTATAATTGATTATGTTATTAAATACCATTAAAAAGGTTGTAATGAATATAGAGTTATTTATATGCATTTTATTTATATTTTGGTTCTTGAAATTTTTATTTTAAGGATGGGTGAACCAGATATAAATCTTATTATGGGTGATCTTGATATATCTCTCTAGAACTGTGGGTGAAGAAACATTATTCATCATTTATGTGTTACTCAAAAAAGTTATTGAAATTATCTAATAAGTTTGTTTCATTGTAAGGGTTCCTTTAATAGTGAATGAAAGGATAATTTCTGAAGGTAAAAAACTTTTCTTTCATCAAATGGTAAAAATAATGAATCATTTGATTTTAATTTTAATTAAATAAGATTATATTTTTAAGGATTAGTTATAAGTTTTTTTTAAAAAATAATGGTGAAATGATTGTTTTTCAAGGAAAAGTATTCATTAATTTCCTTGATTTTCATGTTTATGAAATGACTTTATATTAAATTTTTCGGAAATAAATAAATTAAAATTTTCATCTTTAAAAAATGAGAATAGATATTTAATATCGAATTTATATTATCAAAAATTAAAACTATCATATAAATTTTATGGTTTTAAGTGAACTAATGGTTTTCAATTCTCTTATGTCCCTTACATAGATGTTTTTTTTCTTATACTATGTTCATAATTTTTTTTCATCATGATTAATCATTAGATGAATATTACTGTTATTATAGTTATATCTATAGAATATACCTTGAACTAAGATAGTGTGTGTCTATAATGAACTTCTTTTGGTGGAATATATACACATTGTGAAAATTCCCCCCTTATAATATATTTTTAACCTATGTTTAGAAATATGCATGCAGTAATATCCTTATAAATTTAATAAAGTGAAACCCCTGTTATAAATCATGTATTTATGGGTTTAATGTTATATGAGTTTTCATAATAATTCATTAATTGTGTGACATGAAAATAAATATACTAATTCTGATTTTTTAAACAAATTACTTTTAAAATTGTAATAGAATAATTTTTCAGATTATTTATTGGAATGTGTTAATATTTGTGAGAAATGTTTCTTGGGGGATAATTAACAATATAAAATGGAAAATAATTGTGTAAAAATTATGTTTAAAATAGATAATATTATATAACATTGTTATATCAGTATTTAATTATACATATTTAAATTTATCTATGTACAAAACTGTAATTAATTTTAACAAATCATAAATTTATAGTTTCATAAGGAATTTAATTTTACATTATATGCCCTGAACCTTTACTCCCAGATCTAGTGTTGATAAACATATTATTTTCATTCTGTTTTATAAATAAACTAAATGAATAAATCATAATACGACATAAAGAATGAATTTATTTATATGTTTTATTTTCATTTAAATGTTATTTCATAAATTTTAGGAGTTTAATTTTATACATCAAAAAGCATTTTTTCTTTCATAATGTCAAAATAGTAGAATGGTGAGGTTTTAATATTTTTCAAAAATAATAAATTTTTATGCTAATAGGTTTGAAATATTTATTTTTCAAATACTATATCTTTTATGAAATTAACATAGTACAAGAACATCATAAAATTTTTCAAATCCCATTTCTATAGTAATATGTATATATATATTAAAATAATTTATCTAAAAACTATATTGAATTTATAAAACTATTACTTAATATTTTCAAAATATAAGTAATATTAGACTACAAACATTTTTATTCATTTGAATTATAATTTAGTATTCATAACTTGTAGAAATGTAATATAAAGAAAATACATTTCATATTTTCGGAGAATATTTCATATTAAGTAAACAATTAACGTATCCATTTTTTAATGTCACTATTATTAAAAGTAATTATGATGATAATGATAAAATAGTTATTTTTAATGATTATTTTTTTAGAATTATTTAATTTCCTTCTAAGAAAAATTAATTAATATATTTTAAAATTTTATATTAATATATTGTTTAAAACTGCATAAAAATATTGTAACTCTCATTCAATTTTTCATAAATACTAAATATGATTAAAAATACATAATTCTAAAACAATATTTAATTATATAATACTTTTTAATACATTAAAATTTTAAAATTAAAAGTTAATATTATATTATACAGAAATTGAATAATATTTTATATATACATAATTTATATTTCGATCATAAATATTTTTATAGTGGGGTTACAATCTAATTTTTATAAAATATAAATCTTTTTTGTTAAAAATAGTTAAAATTTTTAAAAACCATACTGGTAAAATTGGAAAATATTGTTGAATGGGGTATGAAACATATTTCAGACATATGAAAAAATGATTAGGATATTTTCAAAACCCCTTATATCAATAAAAAATTCATTATTGACCACTATTGAATTCATTGAAACTTTAACAGTGTTAAACTATCATTGAAAATTTATTATGTATTTATAAAAATGGTATTGTCGTTGATTATAAATAAATATCACCTCCACCTCTTCTCTTCAACAATTATGAATAATTTTTTGGAATAATCCTTTACACTAGTAGATCCTACACTATCCCCTCATGAAAAAGAATATTTTTTGTTACAAAAATATTACACTATGTATCATTAAGGTGTTATCGATGTGAGAACATCCAGTCAGAGATGTAATAATGTATACTGGTCATTCTTATTTTTTTAATTTTATTCAACTTAAAACAAGTATTTTCAATAAAATTTTAATAGAATAATTTTTAATAATATTATGATATTTTTTATAGAGATGAAATAACGAATTTCTACCCTCCTCCAAAATATACATAAAAACCAAAAATATGTATTTGTTATATGTAGAAAACCACCTCTCTAAGAGACATTATTTTTTTCATAAGAACCATACAATGATGAATCAAACGTATTATACAGACACCAAATATTATATTTATAATATTATTTATATTCTTAAAATATAAAAATATTTGTACCTTATTAACATTGTAAATAAAATGTAAATGACACCCATTGGTACTTGATGCCAACCACCACTAGAAAGGAACATATTTCGTTTTTTTCATTGATTCATTATAATTGTAAAATTATCTTCAGTAGTTATTCATTGATATTAAAAAATCTACAAAATATCATTATAATCTTACAATAATATTATTATTCCAAAAATATAATTTTCCTAACCATACTCACCAATAGATTACAACACTGTCTAGTTCTGGTTGTTATAACCACCTTATTATACAATGACCTAAACTATTATCCTAGTACAATATAAGAAAAAATTAATAAATTTATTTGAAAATATTCAGAAAATAATTCTTACTCTATGTATTTGGAAATGTTTTATGAATATTTTACTTAAAATTTTGATACCAACTATTGATAATTAAAATTTAATTAAATAAGTTCGGCACAAAATTCATCACCGTGAATTACTAAATAATACATATGAATTGAAAATATTGTACTACAAATATATATCAATTACAGATTCCTTTACCCATGACTATTTTATATTATTAAATGTTAATCAACAAAAAAATAATGGACCCCACAATTATATAAATATAACTAAATAATAAATCAAAACAAATAACATCAGATGGTGAAAATTAAATACAACTAAAAATATATTTGTAATAAATTATACTAAATGTAATTAATGAAAGGATATGGGTTTGAATAATTTTCTAAATTAGACTATTAAGATAATTATTTTTTTACAAATTTAGAAATAAAATGTTTAGAAAAGAAGGATTAATGGTATGAGTGATTCCACTAAATTTCCATTCATTGAGACAAGTTTTTTATATGAAAAAAATATCATTTAAATGGTCTATATAATTATAGATATATATATAATGTCAAAAATTTCATTCAATTCATCATATTTCATGTCCATCTTAAAGTGGTCACTTTTATTGGTTTTCAATAAATTGATTCTTAAGCAATAAGGGTTTTCTTAAAACAACTTTTTTCTTGTGTCATATTCATTTCTCTTGGACTATGATATTATAAGATGAAATTATAAAATTATATTATGTCATTAACTTTAATATTTTACTTTTTTTATGATGAAATAAATTTATTTTCTTATTCATTGACTAAATATAATGTTGATAATCAAATATTTTATCTTCCACAAATCATTTTTCTCTAAAAATAAAAAATTAATTTTTAATGTTTCATTATTGATTATTCATTTCAAATGTTAACGTTTTCAAAAAAATTACTTCATAATTTTGAATATGTTATTTTAATTAGACCAATAACATCATCTTTTTATGACCATGTTATAATTTTTTTATAAAAAATATATTATGATTTCATTCACCCTAATGGAAGTATTATTTATCATGAATATTATACATGATTTTATATGTATTTAAAAAATATTTTTACAGAAAAAATACATTAAAATTAAATTTAAATAGTAAAATATTTTTCAAAATTAAATGTTTCATTATATAATGGAGTAATTTAATTTAAATTATATTTTAATAGATTATTTTTTAGTAATGAATCAATGTTATTTTCTAATATGTTATTTAGGAATTTTTTTATGAATATTTCACCTATAAAATATAATATTTGTAAAAAAATTCCTTAAATTAATGAATCAAGGATAAAAATTCATGGTAATGATAAAAGTACTTCATTTTAAGGGAAAATATTTTTAAGTAGTTTTCATACCTTAATATTGTTATAATTCCCATTATATTCTTCATGAATTATACAATGAACATAAAACAGTAATGTTCATTATTTTAATCATCTTTATCCTTTTATGTGTCACACTATGAATATTTTTATGCAACCATCTATCATTAAACTAAGGTTGGCATGTGGAATGTTTTAGGAATGTATTCCAGGAATCCATATCTTTACCATGGGACAATTATGTAAATTTTCATGGATGAATGTTTTCATGTTAAAATGGTTCATATATATATATATATATATATATATGTGATTATTAGGTGGTTTTCGGTCCTCCAACATTCACTAATTATTTGTTGATGGATATGAATCGCATAAGATACTTGTATTGTGAATGATTATAATTATAGTTAGTTATGCTCATATAAACATTGAGTGAGTGTAATTGTGGTAATATATTCACCCATGGACTACATATGTGTGTAATGGTATTATTATAAGATGAAAAAGGATATGTTGGAATGTAAATATAGTAATATATGCTGATAAATTCATTTTTTCAGTGTAATTGGAGTAATATATGGTCCTAAAGACTATTAATGAGTGAAACTACGTTAAGATATGCCCACATAGACTATGAGTTATTGTAATTATATTATGATATTCTCAAGAATAATATGCGTAACTCTAATTGGAGTTATAAATAACCAAATAAACTATACAAAATCAAAATTTTGGATGAATAGTTTTAAGTTGTTTTTATATCATATGTTAATGATTATTTCCATATTTCTGTATTAAATTCAAATGAAAATGTTATATGGGTATTTTTTATTTTCTCACACACTTTTTATATGATTTATGATCACTCATCTCAGATTAAATTTCTATATATAATGAATTGTTTATAACTCTTATTGTTTAATGATCTTTTTATTAATATATTTCTACCATGGTCATGTTTTATCAGATGCTTATGATCATACTCTTCATGGAATATTGGTTACATTTTCATCACTTAGAATTTGAGGTCACCCATTTCTTATATTTACATTGTAGATTTTATGATGATTAATTTATTCTCTATGAATTACAGAAGGTGGTCTTGTGTGTTTTTATAATAGATAATTGTTACCATGTGTCATTAAATATTTTGTTTGTTTAAATAATCCTCAAAGACACTAAACCTTATATTGAGTGTATAATATGTTTATTGTGACCTATAATGTTTATATTATGAAAATTATGTAAAATAATTATATTATTAATTATCATTATAATAAATACACTATCTATTTAATGCTTTTTGTTAGATGATCTACGTGTGCAGGTTTGGGATGTCTTATTTGGTACCCAATTTTGGATTAGTAAAATTATAGTATTATTTTTGTAATTTTTATTAATTTTTTTGTGTGATTTATTGAAACCCATAGAGTATGATAAATTAAATAATTGTGATATTTTTTTATAGTATTTGGGTTTTATTGGAATTACATCCCTCTCTAGGTACTGGAATGTGGATGTAATTACTGTAGAAGAACCTAGGGGTAATCGCCATAAAAATTGTTTTTGATAATCAACTTGATCTTTACTCAATGCATGATTATTGGTAATAGTACTAGAAACCTGACTCTATACCTCATAGGAGTTTTCAGTGGATTCTCATATTCTCCTTAAAATATATTATAATTTATTTCAATAGAATGGAATTTATTGGATGATAAATTTTAAAAAGATTCATAATAAAATGATTATAGAAAACGAAGGTTAAACTAAATAAGTGGCAGTTTGATCCAATAATATCACTGTTAAACTAAAAGCATCATATGTTCAAAAGACATATTCATTTGAAATGAAAACATGGGATTGCGGATTCATATTCTTAAGATATATTATTTGATATTTTTGGATATTTTTTTTACTATTTTATTTGATTATATTTATTAAATATGGAAAAGAAAATGATTCAATGGGTTGCATTTCCCTATAACATATATAACCAAACAAGGTATCATATTTGATAAAACTTTTATAAGAAGGGAAAATATCAATATATCTTTATAATATGAAAAACGATGAGTCTCATAATATATAATATTATGTGCTAGATATCACATTTGAAATGTTATCTTATGTTTCCATAAGATCCCTTACCTTATTTCATAGGTGAAAATTAATTAAAATTTCTATAAAGAAATTTATTTATTGGGAAAATTTAAATACCTAAAATTTTAAAACAAATAATTCAATGAAATAAATATAATATATTCAATAGGTCTCTCAATAATAAAAATTGAATAAAAATATTTTGAAATATATATATTTATATTTTTTAATAAAATTATTTATAATAAAGCATAAAGTAATAAAATATTTTAGTCAATTAGAAAGTAATTCAAAATAATAAAAATAACATTTAATGTTTTAATGTTTTATTTTTAAATAAAATAATATTTTACTTATATGTTGAATATCCATTGAAATATTAAATTTTGAAATTTTAAAATTTGATTTCTATAAAATAATATTCATTTTTATTAAATCATTTACAAATTATCAATAATTGAGTTTTTGTGATATTTTTAAAATAAAATATTTTTGGATATTATGGAGAAAATCCTGATTTTTTTAATACCAAAACTTTTAGAATAGTTTCATAATATAATAATGAAAAAAATATATATTAAAAATTGTTCCGGCACGAAATTTATTCTAAATATAAAATAATGATTTTAAAACTCGTGGATGAATTAAAAATGTTCTGATTAATGTTTTTGAATATTTGTATATTTTTTAATCAAAAAATTAATCTTATTGAATTATATTGATAATTAGTTTTCTTCAAATGTATAATATATATATAACTATATTATTATTTTTTTGGAAAACCTTTTCATGGTATGTAATATTTTAAATTTCATTTTAAGCCTAAATATTGGATGACTGGGATTAATGTTTATTATCTTGATAATGGTGAAACTATTATTTTCAAAAAAACATTATCAATGTTTTTAAATTTTATATAATCAAATAAATTAATATATTGTCATTAATGAATGTTATATAATTTTCTATCCTTTATATATATATAAAGAGTAATTTTATTGGTATTAAAATCAAAATAAGACTATGAATAATTAATTAATGAAATAATATGTTCCATAAAATTGTGTATCGTTGTATTAAATTTAAAAAATTATAATATAATATCATGTCATTTATAAATTTTATATTATTATAAAAATTATAATTTTTAGTTGATAACATAAATCTTTTTCTATAGGTGTTACTTTAATATTTTAATAAAATTAAAATAACATATGTAGAAACCATGTTGTCATTGTAATAATGAGAATTATGAAATATAGAAAACTAGTTCTAAAGAAAATTAAACTAGATAGAAAAATGAGTGAAAATTAATGTTAGATGTTTTCTAATTCTTAGATCACTGTACACTTCATAATTTATGACATTATGATCAATGGACACCTGAATAATGTCACGCTATTATTGAAAACATTATGGGTGTCTAAGAAAATTCAATTTTAATTAATTATAAATTGGGTGACATTTCAAACATTTCTAAAAACATTAAGATATATTTTATTGAAAAAACATTATTGTATTATCTCATCGACTACATATTCATTCTATAGAATAAATTTTCTTTTCAATTTATGAATCTCTGGATCTTTAAGGTGTTATCCAATGTAGAACATACAATGGTAGAGGACATATTCTCAACCATGGCTTCTTAATTATTCTCTTCTTATACGATCAAAATACTATTATATACATGAATTTATGATATCATCAATGCAAAAAATATTTTTTAATATTATTATAATAATAGAATATTATATTTCTGTATTACTCCAAACAATTTGTAAAATGAAAATATAATTTGTGTTACAAGTGGATTATGACATCCCTAAGAGAAGTGTCATGTTATTAAAAAATACCATAATGGGTTTATTTAAAGTGGGTATATAATGAGTAAATATTATATTTAAAAAATAATTATCATAATTAAAATATAGTCATATTCCTTCATTTATTTTGATCTATTGAAAATAATAAGGGAGTATATATGGGTGTGTAGTGTATTAACTCCATAAATCCACATATCTCAATTTCAATAAACAATTTTAATCATTATCAAATTATTTTAAATTTTAAATAAAAAAAATTAAACATCTATATAATATAATTATAAATATCTAATAATTATATAATTCCAATAAAATAAAATTTATAATTATACTCACCCATAGATTATCTCATTTCATTTTTGGGGTTGTTTTAACAACCCACATAAATGTTGATATAAATATCTATCATGGATTACCATAAAATTTTTACTGATGGTGTTTTATACATTAATAATAATAAAAATTGGTTAATTTTTTTCAATGGTTATATTACTATTTAATTTATTTTTGGGATACCATCTCCCATTATTGTAAACTTATATAAATTATGTCACCTTCAGCTTCATCGTCAACATTCATAAAAAAATATACATATAAATGAATTTAGATCATTTTTAATCTATATAAAACTCATACTATTTTAACAATTATGATCTAAAAATGATGAACCTTGAATATATAAAACATAATGGACCCCACCACAACTAAACAAGTATAAAACAAACGATTAAAACAAATAAACTCTGATGATGAAAATAAAAACATAAATAGGAAAATATAATTATATTAAATGATTATAAATTAATATTATGAATGATTATAAGAATGAATTAATTTATAAAATATTTTACTATAACAAAAATATTTTTTTTACTCGAGGATAGTGAATATTTAGTTAAGTGGGATTATAGTTAACAATGATTCACCTGATTTCCATTTATTGATGAATGTTTTTTGACGCACCTAATTTAATTTAAACTGTGTGTATACCTCTCATTGGATATATGATTTCCTGAATTATTATTCATTATTTTTATTTTATTATCAATTTCATTCTCTCAATGTCAAGGGATTTAGATTACAAATATTCTTAAGTGGTAAAGGTTTTCTTGGAACAACGTTTGTAGAATTTATCATAATTGTTCATCTTTGAATGAGATTTTAGTAAATGGTTTTCTCTTACTATAAATGGATTTAATAATGAATTTATCCATAATATTATATTTATTTCATTATTTTATTTTTTACATCCTAAAATTTGATAACTTTAACAATAATTTCCATCTTCATCAAATATGTTCATTTTCTAAACTTTTATAAAAAAATATTTTCTCATCCAGTAAATGATTTTATTTAATTATAATATATTTGTTTTTAAATTATCTATTATTAAAAAAATTATGAAAACTTATTTTTATGATGTTTTCATTTCACATTTTCAAAAATTGGATTTTATTATAACGTGTAACATCATTATTTAAAACTATTTTAATCACGTTTTCAAAAAATAATTTTAATCTTTATTTCTTATTTATGATAATTATTCATTAAAAATGTTTCATTATTTGAAAAAATGGTCTCCCAAATAATATTAGTTCACAAATAGTTTGACATGAAAATTAAATATGGTTATATTTTTAAAATGATATAGTTTATTCTCTGATGGTATACTTGATTTTAAAAGGAATTTCAATGGATTGTGTTTTTCATATAGAATCATTTTAGTTTTATGATGACTTAATAAAATAATTTTATGAAAAAATAGTTCTCTTATAAAATTTCATTTCTATTAAATATTTACGTTTATGGTAATTTTTTAAATTTTTTAATAACTTCAATGAACATAAATTTATATTGAATATTTATAGGATGTATTCAATCATTCCAAAATGGTTATTTCCTATTATTTTTCTTGTGATTTATTCATATGATAATGAAAATATATATTCTATCTATTTAAAAAATAAATAATGTTCATTATGTTATAGTGAATATATTTTCAATCCACCATCATTCATAATTCTATCCTTGTATTATGGAATATTCTATGAATGTTTTCAATGAAACTCATCACTTGTACTTTTTTTAATCAAGTAATGTTTGAAGTATTAATATTTTTATGTTCTATTTTAACACATATTTTTGTGTGATTATTATTAGGGTTAGGATCCCAAATCAATGACCCTATTATTATTTATAAATTTGTATCTCATGAAATAATGACTTCATGGTAGACTGAAGTTATAGTAAAAAATACTTATAAAGACTATGTGTTAATTTAATGGTAGTCATATGTGCTCTCAAATACTATGAACTATTGTAATTGAATTATATTATGGTAAAAAAATACATCATTTGTGTTTAATTTTAATATGTTATGCTCATAAATTATATGTACCCACATAATTATAGTTTTTTACGCCCACAAAGACTATGTCTGACTGTAATTTTAGTATTACAGACTCAAAATATTATGCATCAGCGTAATTACTATAAAAAATACACATAAAATTTTTGCATGAGTGTAATTGTGGATAGATATGCTCAATGTGAGTGTTTTCTTCATCTTTTTGATATTATTCATTCCATGCAACACTGAAAATAGTTTATTTTATTTTAAAGAACTATGTTTGGATTAGATGAACTACAAAAAACATAAATTTTATCATTATCTACATGGAAAACTAATGTAATCTTGCGTTACACACAACATTGACTTTCCTCGAAGGCATGCATAACACGTAAGACTGAGTGTTACTGAACAATAATATATTATTAACAAAATTATTATAATATATAAATTAGAAATTAAATAATATTTTATGAATATTATTAACTAAATAATGTAAATATGTTATTTCCAAAAAATATATAAGTAATTAATTAGTTAGAAATTATTTGTAAATTAATATAAGAACTAATTGAATATAAATGGAGTACTTTTATAGAAGAAACTTATTGTGCTCAAAAAGTTGTTTTAATCCTAATGAAATAAATAATTTATAAATAGTATATAATTTTAATGTAATATATATTTTATATATCCAAATTATTATTTTTAATATCTATACAATTGATTTTATAATCATAATATAATAATTTAACTAGTTTAATACATGAAACCTAATATTTTTACTAAGGCAATTTTACAGACTTTTAATACAGAAGCTATTTTAAATCAATATTTTCTAACTTTTATAAATTTTATATAAAAAACTAAATATCAATTTTTAAATAAAATATGAAAAATTAATTTCATAAATGTATAGTTTCATTTTTCTGTAAGGTTTTATTTTTTAATAGATAGATGACAATACATGATTTTAGTACAAATATGCTTTATTGATCTAGATTTTTTAAAATAAATATTTACATTTTAAATTTAAGGAAAAGTTTAATTAGATTATATTTTTATAAATTAAAACAATTTAACTCATTAAAATTATTTTCCCTTCGAAACATAATATAAAAACATAACAACCTTTTGAATGTTTTTACTTTAAAACCCTACATTATCGACCTAACTACAAGATTAAATTTAAATTAAAATTTTCCACTTCAGTTTTTTGAATTTGGAATAATTGATTCAATGTGTGGAATCATAATAATTTCTAATTTCTAATTAAATTAACTTAATTTTTTACCAAAAATATTAATGAACGTAATTAAAACTTATTAAAATGATTAAGGTTAAATTAAGATTAATTAATGACTATAACATAACCTTAAGGATAAAAACGACCAATAAACTCTTCCAAAAACCATTTACTAGTAATATTTAGACCCTATCCTCAACTGGATCTACTTTGGACTGTTATTGATCCACTTTCGATAAAAATACGTGGGTGGGATACTTTCTTTTAAAATATTTCAAGAGTGTCACTCCTCCTCCATTATCAAGGGCCTCCTCTCCTAGTACTTCCTCAAAACTCTATAGCCACATTGGATCAACCAAAATCTTATGAAATTTCTCCCCAACATCCATGAATTTCTCTTCTAAGAATCCCATTCTCCGTAAATCCTTCCATGGAAGCCCTTTGGTGAAAACCAAAAAGAGTTACCCAATTTATAGGTAACAGACTCCCTCAAACTCCTTTATTTTATTTTATTTATCCACTCACTCAAATTATTATTTTTAAATCTTGTATAATAATACTATTATCATAAATACAATCATATTTTTTTATGAAAATTTTTCAACCAACACTTACACACACTTCCATCTAGTGGGTAATGAATATATTGTTTACATGTATGGAAAACTACTGACTCACTAGAAGATGATTATTCATTTTTTCCTTTGATACCACTCATGGTGGAAAATATAAGGGATAGTATACTTATATATCATATATATAATATTTTTTCGTTATTTAATATTTTTTTATTCTTTTATAAAACATATCATTATTGTTTCCATTTTGTGTTAGTATGGTAATTTCATTTGAGGTAGTGCGGACTACTTCCACCTCAAAATGCAGTGATTCATCAATAAACTACATTAAATGTTTTGAGAATGGGTTTAGTGAATATATAAGATATATATGATATATTAAATAATCTTTAACAATGATATAAATATATAAATACATATATATGTCTTTTGCGGTCATTCATTCAAGATGAAAATTAAATGGAAATACCGTTCATGTATACGTTAGGCATACCATCTCCATGATCTATGTATTGTGTTTAATAAATATATATTCTATGGATATTTAAAATAAAAATATAATCAATATATATGATACTTATACCAGGTATTACCTTCTGGAATCATGATATAATAATGTGGACAAAAGATATAACAAATTAAGACACATGTGAAGAATAAAGTGAATATTATCTGAATGGAAACCTTAACATATAGTGGTTAAAAAGAGGGTATCATAAGAAATAATCAAACCATATATGATATATTATATAAGAATATGGTCCTATAAAATATTTATAATAATTCTATATTTATTATATACGTGGTTTGAAGGATTGTTAAGAGAGACAAGACACAAGGTAGAGGGATTTCATGTTACTGTTTATTTTTGTGAGATGCATGCTATGCTCACCACATTTTCCATTTCTATGGTGTATGTACTACCAAAAATTTTAATCAAAAATTGTTATACTCGTATTTATGGTGATTTTTATATCCATTTTATGATATTTCTTTCAAGGGTTTTATGTTTCAATAGTTACCAAATCAGTAAAAATGTCTTTTCTCAATTGGACTTCTTGAGATTCATGTATTATTATATACCTAAGATCTTTTTTGAGGTATATATATTTCCATTTACCATTTTACATCATGAATCTAATTATTTTCAAGATATTTTAGGCTTCATTTAATTTCCTTCACTTACATGAAGAGTATAATCACAAGTAACCAATTGGTGAGAGTTTTTTGAGATAATCTCATTACTTTTCAGGAATATAAATAAGCATGCATATTTGGTAAAATCATATGATCCATATCTCCTTAATATTCATGAGTTTCATCATACTATGTTTTTTCAAGATACCCTCATGCATTAGTACAATTTTTCCACTCTTTTGTTTTTATGTTAAGGTTTTTATGTAATTTCTTATCATATCTCTCTTCTTTCAGAAAACTATAGTATTCAAAAATCATGTTTTTAAAAATGTTTTCAAAAAAATGTTTTAAAAAAATAATTGAAGTATATTTTCATATAAAAAATATTTTAAGAATGCTTTACTATTTTCAATTAATTCATTATAGTTTTTTCAAATCCATCCTCAAAGAAAACGTTTTTCAAATGGTTTTACGTTTTAAAAATCATTTTCAATGCAGAAAGAAAATTTTATTAAAGAAATGTTTTTAAAATATTTTTCAAAATTCTTTCCCATATAATATAACATCTTTGGTGTGTTACTCATTACATTATAAGGAAATTATGGAATTTTTTCATTTATATTCTTTCTATGAAAGGATTTTTTTTATAGGTATGATATTAATGAAAATATTTTCTCTTTCACAGGTTATATGATTTTGAAATTAACAAATTATTATGGGTTATGTTTATGATAAATTGATTATAAAACCTATATCCTTTTCCACAAGTTATAATGTGATTACATGTTTATGATTTCCATGTCATTTCATGGGTTATGATTTGATTATTTATGATCTTGTGGTATATGTATGAAAATTTTCATTATGAGATGGGTGGGACCTATATATCTCTTCAACGTGTTGGGTAAAAATTTATATATCAATAGATATACATGAATGGAATGGGAAAAGAACTCAGAATATTATTAATGTCTGGAAATTAGAAATGAACTCGGTTTAGTATTACAGGGCTGGAATGGGGATTGAACTTGGTTCAATAAAACATGGTTCGAATAGTGTGTGAACTAGGTTCAGTAAAAGTCTTTTTCCACTACTAAAGACTTGGTAACAATTCCCTGACTACACTAGAATTCATTATATGTGCATCTGTTTCTACCAAAATCCCATGTTTTATTCCTATGATAAGATTTCATGTATTATGTTCTTTATTTCCTTATTATTCTTTCCTTATAACTATAATGTTTGATTTCATGATTTACATGTATGATCTCTGATATTCATTGTATGATCATTTATTTTCATGAAATTTTTATCATAACCTTATGATCATGATTATACATACATGACTCACTTTTTTACCCTTGCTGAGTATCTGTTCTCACCCCATCAATGTTTCCTTACCCCTAGGTTATGAAAATATTTATTATGTTTTAAGTGTCAAAGAATGGTTCTTGTCAGGAAGAATCTAGTGGGAGATGATGTAGCTCATTTATGTACATTTTTTAGGTATCCAAGATTCCAATGGAACTATACTAGTCTGGTAATTAGGAATTTTTTGGTATAATGTTTTGAGTATTCCACAAATATTATATCCTGTTAACGTATTCCAAGATTGGTTCGTTATTGTGACGACCCGGACTCTTATACATAAAATCTCCCAAATGATTTTAATTAATTATTTTGTTATATAATATGGTTATAGAAACCACAAGTAATTATTTTTTTGTTATTTTATCCTATAGAATTTAAATGACAGTTAATAATCATTACCAATGATAATATATCCATTAACAGTGACCACGATATAAGTAAAAATATAGCATTTCAACAAATCTAATTGACAAAGACAAAGGAACCGATGACCTCAAATAGTATGATAGTACAATATAAAGCCCATTTATTGGATCTTATGATGGGGATAGAATATTTTTTTTTACCCTTGACAAATCCCAATATGAGATCCAACAACATAATCACATGAAAAAACCATTTATAAGAGAAGATCATGCTCATCGAGATCACGACCCAAACCATTTATAGTGAACCACCCCATGAATGTCTCATAGTCACACACCATACACTTAGGATGTTATTTGTTGTATTAAAGGGATACATATCAATAGAATTTGAATATGATCACATACATTATTTATAATAGAATAATGATTTTATTTTCAATCTATTTTTATTACATTATAAATGCTTTTTATTTTGATATAATAAAGCACAAATAGTATATTTGGTAATATTCAAATTAATTTAAGGAATGTATTTTGATGATTTAATGTATTTTTTAAATAAATAAAATTTCATTAAATATTATTATTAATTAATGTTAATAAAATATATGTTATTATATAATTATTACAAAATCAAATATAATTTTTATAAAGGCACAAAAAATAGTTATTGTAAAAAATACATAGTATTTATCAATAAAATAATTATTATCATATTAAATGTGAAAATGAAATTATTTAAATTTTTTCACTAAATTACTATTTTGTGGAATCATAATATTAAAATTATCCAATAATGAATTTTTCATAATTTTCAGAGACAGTCGAATTTTCAAGTAAAAAATAAATACTATATAAATTTATCTTGTGTATTATAACTTCATAATGAACCAAAAATAATGTAATAAAAACAATAAAGTATGTAAATGACCAAATATATGTTTTCCATTTAAAATATATTGATTTAATGTTTATTTTATTAAATTTATAAATCATGTATGAATACTTCAAAGAAATTAATATATTTTATGGTTTTAAATTCATTTTTAATATTATTAATCTCCTCCATATAAGAAAGATAATTGTTTTATTTTTTTATGATCTAATTCATATAAAATAATGAAAACAACTCCCATTTGGTAGAAACCTTGGGAAAGACCATGGTAATGTTTTCGGTTTTGGTTATTTTATTATATAGAGTCCAAACCCTATGTCTGGGAAACAAAATCCCCACTATTTCCAATATTAACCCTCCCAATCTACCATTTCTCTTCACTAAAAATCCATATATAAAATAATTACTTTTTCCTCCCATATTTAGTGTCCACCAAAAGTTCCTATATTCTATCAATATTATTCTCCCAAGAATTTGGTGTCAAATGCTAAATTAACGGATCCTCTACATCTTTTCTTTATTCATGTTTATTATTTATCTTTTTCCTTATATTTTCAAATTAAAATTCTTTAGATATGTCTTTTCAAGTCAATATTACTTCCCATTTGATATTAAAATTATAAGAGACCCATATATCTCTCGTCAACCCATTTTATAGGTTTTTAAAATACTGCCATTATGCTACCAAATTTTCAACTTGATTTTTCTTGCCAAAATAATTCTAAAGTGAATATCATACCCATTTCCTATAAAGGGTGTTAATATTTTAAAAAAAATTATACTTATTTGAATTAGAAAAAACATGTATTTATTCTAGATTAATTTTTCGTCGAATAAAATATGATCATAATGAATTTTTGTTGTATAATCTATATCATACACTTATGAAATGAGAATAAATTGAATGTGATTTCTGTTCTTAGAATTATATAGCTCTCTAATGTATTGGGTAATGTTTATTCTCATGATAAATAATGTTTTTATGGGGATTGACCCAAATTCAAATATGGTAATATTTTTATCCATATTTATTTTTTGTTATCTTTGACTTATATTTATGTTGTATTGATATATGTTGTATCTACATTTCCTAGGTTATGATTACTGGGTTATACGATGCCTTATTGTTCATTATCCTTTTATTACCCAGTGATATGCCTATATTATAACATGTATTATATTATTCCATTCTTATTCCCTCTCTATAATTTATAGCTTACCCCTAAATTATGTATTTCCCTAGGTTATCCCTTATAGTGTTATGTGTGAGTATGTGAAAGAAGTTTTAAATTATTATGTTGTGATTTTCCTATTTTAAAATGTTATGTATTGTACCTATTTTCAGTAGAAATAGTAAATAATTATCTTTCAGGTTGTATTATGTGTAATTTTATGTAATAAATCAATAATTGATGTGTAATAAAGGGATGCGTTCTTATAATTGGTATTGAAGGAAAATTTTATTTTTTTATTAGGATTAAAAAATCTAGTAAAAGCCATAGGGATAAGATGATGTATAAGAATACATCCCCAGATTTTTGTAAGTATAGATTAATTATTTTATCAAGAGATTAAATCCATGTCGGGAATCTTCTTGTTGACATGGTTTGGGCGCAGAAGTACCTAGGGGTAACAACTCCGATAAGGTGTGTATGTCTTGACTCGGTATAACCTGGTACACGACAATGGGCCTTACTATGCTCCTGGTTTGATGCTCCTAAGTGATATGATTTAATAAAATCATAATATAGTTATGGACCAATATTATGGGAATAAAGTCCAATAAGAATATATGTTATGAAATAGATCAAGGATAACATAGATTAAAGTCTAGAAGTTTAAAAGTTAATGGAAAAAATACACGTTATAAGTTATCCATTTAATTTCATTTAATTACTACTTCTGTGTTTAATAGTTTAAAAATAACCATTCCTAATTTTACCTTTATTTTAACTAATTTCAAACATTGGAGGAATCATGTAAATAATAAATGTGATGGTCAATGTGAAGACTTCACCCAATGAGATGCTCGTCCTGATAGGAGTGGGAATAAAAAATGTGGTAATGATTGTCTATCAGGTGAGTTGGGTTTTGAATAGAAACATGGATCAAGAGTCATATACATACCCCCCTAAGAATGAACAATCAGAAATTTATGGATTTATAGGACAATTCCCTCTGACGTTCAATAGATCATTTGATCCCTTAATTATAGAACAAATGAACAAATCCATCGAAATGATCTTCTCCATCCTTCAGTGTTTTGAGAAAGAGAATGTTCAACTAGTTATCTATCATAAAAAGGGGAATCTGGTCATTTGAGTACATTTATCATTAATATTAATCGTGAGAAAGGGATCGAAGTGATGGGGTGGATGGAATTCCAATGAAAACCAACAAATATTTTCCCTACAATATGTGTGTAAAATTGGAATGGGATATCCTTACCATCAAAAAATATATGGATAATATATTAGGGATTATGAGTAAAACATCCCATGACCTTCATGGTGCTCCTTTATACTTTTCATTACCCTCAAATGAATGTTTGGCCTCTTATTTAGTGGGATAAAATATAGTATACAAAAATCCATGGTGACATATGACATTGATAGATGTGAGGAAATTATCTGATGTGGCCTCAAAGACGAAATAGAGATTGGATAATATTAAGGGTATAATAGATATAAGAAGTGGAAATTAGAGTTTAATTATGGTGGTATGACTCTAACTTTTCAAAGTTGCATAATAAGTACAAAAAAATTGGAGAATGGGACGGGGAAAAGCTAAAGGTGTGGGAAGTAAGGAAACCTTGATAACAAATTCAGAAAGTAGAAACCCGGTATTTCGATGGACGAAATGAATTATCTCATAAATGATCAGAAGATTTATCATTATTTCAAATACAAGGATCAATGGATCTTTTCAGTCCAATTCACTATTTAATGGGTTTTCAGAGACAACCAATAACATCAAATGCATCAAGGGAGAGATTATTCCATCATAACTACTGGGGTAGATCCCAAAAAAGAAGTGGTTATTGGTATTATAGTTATTCATTATATTATAGAAAATATACTTTTTTATTATAGTTCTACACAATCCTTCATAGTAGAAATGTTTATAGAAACTATTCAAACACCACCACTAATCACGGTATTAGAGTTTTCAGTGAAAATAGAAAATGGGGAAATTATTTCATCCAGAGTATATAACTCCTCCCATATCATGATTTTTTTCATGAACATCCTAGTGAAACTTGTGATACTACGTTTGGTAGAATTTGATGCAATATTTTGTTTTTATGTGATTTCATTATACAGACATAACATAAGTTATTATGATAAGGAAATCACCCTCCATATTGAGAATCAACCCATGATTCTGTACAAGTTCAAAGTGGAGGATGAATCTTCTTTATCACCAACATTTAGTGCATGGATATAATTGACCTATGAGAAATTGTATTATGATAAAATGATTTAGTTAAAGGAATTAACCATCCTTGAATACATGATTATAGTGAGGGAATACGCTGATGTGTCTCTTGAGGAATTGTATTATCTTCCTCCATGTTGATATGTTTAATTTTCAGTCAATCTTATACCTGGTGAATTTCCATTTCTGAAGACTCCATATAGAATGACTACTGTGGACCATGATGAGGTGAATAAACAGCTATAGGATAATCAAGATAAAGGGTTCATATTCCCAAGTTCTTCTCCATGGGATGCTCCAATCCTATTCATAATGAATAAGGATGGGTCAATTCTCATTTTCATTGATTATCATGAGCTAAATAAAATCATGATAAATTACAAGTATGCACTTCCAAGTTTTCGTGAATTTTTCGTTGATCCAAATGGATCCCAATACATCTCCTTGTTGGATCTGTGGTCGGGATATTACCATGTAAGGGTGAAGAAAGAATCTATCCCCAATAGTACTTATCATAAAAAGTATATGCACTATGAGTTCATATTAATGACATTCAGACTCACTAATGTTCCATAGATATTTATAGACTTGTGGAATAGAGTCTTTATATATTACCTCGATAAATGTTTTATTGTATTTATATATTTATACAAATATTCTCCAAAACTAAGGAGGAGCATCTTAACATTCTAATAAAGTCCATGCTAAAGGAGAAGCATTATTAAAAGTACAGAAAATGTGTGTTCTGGTTGAAGTAAGTCTCATTAATGTAGATTACTAGCACAATTAATGGGATATATTTAGTTCTTTTAAAGACATAATTAATTTAATGTAGGTCAAGGATAGAATCTGTGAAAGATATCAGTAGATTACTTGGTTTTTCTGGGTATTATAATTTATTTTTCTAGAATTTATCATGAGTTATAAACACTATAACTAAGATAAACCAGAAGGGATTCAGGTTTTCCTGTATTGATGAATGTGTATGGAGATTTAAGGGGATAAACATGAGTTTTATCAATGATCTCATGTTCAAAATACCCCTATGTGGATAAATTTTCATGGTGTTTAACGACACATTGAAGATGAGCCTAGGCTATGTGTTTATGTAGAATAAAAAATTCATAGCCTATGATTCATTTCTGGTGAAATTTAACTAAAATTACTACCCAATGAATGATCGAATGTGGGATATAATGATCTTTACTTTGAACGTATGGTGTAATTATCTATTTGGGGGAAAAGTGTGAATTTTATAAAGATCAAAAAATCCTCAAGTATATATTCACATTGAATGTTCTAAATATGTTCCAATGAAGATTGTTATAGTTGATCAAGAACTATAAATACTCAACTCCCTACCATCCATGTAATGTGAATAAAGTGGAAGATATTATAAGTATAAAGGATCCATTAATTCTATAAATGATGAGAATTGAGAAGGATATGATCTTTATATAATTGAAATAGATGGACATGAGAGTCATAATATAATAAAAATCATGAATAATTTCACAAATTATTATCCATATATCTCCTCTAGAGAGGTTAAATGATTCTAAATGAGACGGTGTTAAAATTATTAAGAAATTAGAAACAATAATAAAATGGAAATACTCGTATTTAAATGTTAATAATTATTTTTATTTTAATTTGGTCAATACTATGTGTACCATCAAGTCTTGAGTTAATGTTTGATCAATTAGATGATCCACATAAATAAAACTTCCCCAACCAATTATGATTCACAATGATGTATTGAGATCTCAAAAAACATTATTGGTCAAAAAATATGAAGAATGAGATCATTGAATAAACATCATGATGTATTGTATATCATTATGTAAATGTGAAAAGGGAAATATCCATGGGAAAATTTCCAATACATCCAGTACCATCATGGAAATGGGAAAACATCACTATGGACTATGTGACTAGTCCTACAAAGAAATCAATAGGGAATAATGATATATGAATTCTGGTTGATCATCTTGTAAAGGATTCACACTTCATTATAATTTGAGATGACTACTCACTAGATCAAATTTCATTGATATACATTACAATAGTGGTGAGGTTGCATGAAACACCCCTATCGACTGTATCCAATCAAGATCCAAGATTCACCAACATGTTCTTTAAGAATATCCAATAGGCTTTGAATATTGAGTTGAACATAAACACGATATATTACACTCAAACTAATGGACAGTTTGATTAGACTCTCCAACATGTTAAGATAATTCTCATTTAGATTCAAAGGAATATGGGACTAACATATTCCTATGTTAGAGTTCCCTTACAATAATAGTTTCCACTTGAGCATCCAAATGTCTCCCTATGATGCAATTGATTGGAAGAGGTGAAAAACAACTTCATGGTAGAATGATATTGTGGAATGAATACTGTTTGGTCCTGAAATGGTCATGAAAATGGTGGAAAAGTTTACAACATCGGCATCAGATCAAGGCCGATCAGAGTTGAAAAAATGTATATATTGAAAATTGTCGATGAGATATGGAGTTTAATATTAGAGACTGGGTCATGAAATGGTCGAGCAAATGGTGGAAAAGATTGAGCCATTCAGCATCACATAAAAGATGATCAGAGTTGAAAAAAATATAGATATTCAAACTCATCGATGAGACATAGGGTTTAATGTTAGAGATATGGTATTCCTCCTAAAATCTCTATAGAATAAAGTGATGATATTTGTAAGAAGGTAATGCATAGTCCAATATACAGCATCCCCTTTGAGATCCTTGATTTCATCATAGTAGTGGCCTAACAAATTTCACTCCAACATAACCGATCTCAATTTCATGTTATATTCCACATATCGCTATTTAGGATGTACATATCAGACCCATCTCATGTACTCAATCCAGAGGTGGTACCATTAAATAATGATCTACAATATTAATAGCATCTGATGATGACTTTAGATCATAAATACAATGTTTGATGAAATAAGATAATTCACCTTTTCCAAGTTCTATAAAGAAACCAAAAATCTGTGGACGTGAAGTGGGAACTAGAGGAGTTGATGCAATAGAGTTACACTCGTATATTTATGTGTGGTAATGGAAATTTTTTAATGTGTAAATTATTAAGGGTGGAAGACAATAAAAATGAAAATTGTTAAAAATAAAATTCCTCCTTTTATTTTAATTAATGTCTTATTATATAATATGGTAATATAAAACACATGAATTTATTTTGATTTATTATATACTAAAAGATTTTGATGACTGTTAAACATCATTAATGTTCATAATATAGTTTTTGAAGAATGATAACATGATTATTTCAAATATAGGGTTTTATTGTAAGTGCTCAGTCGAAGTATTGTATCACTAAGAGGGGGAGGGGTGAATCAGTTATACTCGTTTCCTTTTATATTTCTTTTCAATTGAATAAACATTATCCTCCTATTAATGATTTTAATTTCCTACTGAGAAAAAAATCCACAGACATCCAAAAGAACAAAATATTTACTAGGATTAATATTCAATAAGAATAGATACATCCTAGGTGTGGTTTGGAAATGATCAAATACCATACAATGTAGTATAAATCAATCCTTTGATTACAATGAGTAGGATGTACCCTTACACTCGTGTCTCACTATGATACAATACAACTAGTGTATGTGCACCCTCTTAGCACAATAGGGTAATACATTTGTTTTGTTGCATCTCATATTACATGTTCTTCTTTTAAATTCTCCAAATATGTTCAATTGTAAAAAAATCTCCTTTTCTATTCCTAGAAGACAGGTAAGAAGCACTTGGAATATGTAAAACAATCAGTTTGATTACCCTAAGTATGATTCTCCATGTCGGATTCTTTTCAGTCTGATATTTCAAATGTATACAATATAACTGGAAACACTATAACACTTGCATACAATATTCAATTCAACTTGAATGAACACCACATAAAACATGTATGTATTAGTAAAAAAACAGAATCAGAACCACTTGAAAACATGTATACAATAGGTAATACAAATAGAATCGGCACTACTTTAAAACCTATTCTTATATCCCTAAAACCCAAAGATTCTCTCTCTTTTATTGTGAGCAGTACTCAATGTCAAAAATTAAAAAGTACCCACACTTTTTATAGGTGTAAATTGGTGGTAATACAAATGTTTTACCTACTCACTAAAATTTTCCCAAATTTGAATTTCCCCATTAAATTATGGGATACATTTTGACTTCGTAATATTTTCTCAAAGCTTCTCAAATATTCGTGAAACTTTATCTCAATCTTAATCAATTTCATTTATATATCCATACCCATTTCATATTCCATAAAACCAAAAAAATATATTTTAGGAAACCATTAATGTGGGTTCAATTGTTGAGTATGATTGTTACTGGGTACGATGGATTTTAATCTGAACCATCTCTTTTCTTTCACTTTTACATGTGAGTTCGATGTAAAACAATTTTGTTACCTAGTCTTCATGACATGAATCATCTCTTCACATTGTCTTTCCATAAAGATGACCCTTTCCCCTTTTCCATCGACAAGACCATTTTAATTGGCATGACTATTTCCATCAGAACAACTATTCCCATCAGTATGACACAGAGTCTGATACAAAAAAATCCATACCATGTTAGTATGATGTGAATCATTTCTACTTTCATTGGCATAACAATTCCATCGGCATGAGTATTCGATCGTCATGACTATTCCATCGACACAACTATTCCATCAGCATGACATTGATTCCGATGAAAAACAAATTCATTAACATGTGGACATGGCATGCGTCGTTTCGTATTTCATTGGCATGACTATTCCATCAACACAAATGTTCCATCTGGTTGATTGTTCCATCAGTAAAACTATTATATCTGCATGACTTTGAGTCCAACGAAAAAAAATTCATTACCAAGTCAGCATGACATCCATAATCTCTTATTCCAAAGGTATGAATATTCCATCGGCATAACTATTCCATCAGTAGAACTATTCCATCTTCACGACTCTGAGTCTGATAAAAACAAATTCATTACCATGTCGGCATGACATGCATCATCTCTTCTTCCATTGGTATGACTATTCCATCAGCACGACTATTCCATCGGCATGATTATTCCATCAGTACAACTATTCCACCAACATGACTCTGAGTCCCATGCAAAATAATGTTATTACCATGTCGGCATAACATCCATCAAATCTTCATTACTCAGCATGACTACTCCTTCAGAACGACTATTCCCATCATCATCATCAGTCACAGTTTTTCAATAGTCACCACCATTCACATATTTTCAATAGGCACTACCATTCATATCTTTTCAATAGTCACCACCTTTCATAACTTTGTAATAGTCACCACCATTCACAGCATTGTAATTTCACCACTATTCACTGGTTTATAATAGTCACCACCATTCACAGCTTTTATATACCCATTTCTTCCATCAATCTTGCATCATATGTTCTACCACTTATGATATATGAGGATTCCAAAAAAATAAAGAATCGTCACATTTCACATTTAAAAGTATCATAATATTACATTTATTCTAGTTTCTTTATTCTTTTCTTATCCTGAGAGATAAATTTCTAAAAAAAGATTCTGATTCTTTTCAAAAAAGAAAAAACCCAAAACAATTGATTCCAAGACATAGTGAGGTGCTATATTGTCTTAAAAACCAACATTGACAAGAAAATATAATTATTGAAACCATTATCACCATTAACATCATCTTGGTCCCAAAAATACCCCCTTTAGATTTTATTGTCAACAAAGATTCATAAATCATTGAACTTTGTAACCTTGGGTAATGGATTACAAATCAATAATTCTAAGCCTATGTGAGCTAACTCATTGTAGGAAATAAGAATTATTAATAGAAAAACCATGAAATCCCAAAAAATGATCATGGAAAGCTCATTATTTTCATCATTATTCCTAAAAAATCAATTTCTTTTCCTACAACCACTCAAACAAAATGTTAGAATATATTTATTTTCATACAACCACTCCAACAAACTATTAGAATAGTTAAATCACAAAACAATGATAATTTCACAGCTTACCCACAACTCTCTCTTTTATGAAATAGAATTATCAAACAAAAAAATTCTCCCCCTTGAAAAAATAGTCCAAATGTAAGAAGAGAGAGGGGAAAGATACACATACATCATACATGAAGAGAAAGTGGTTGGACACCCATATTCAACCTCATTGTTGGGAATGATTCCGTAGGCAACAGTTTTTTGAAAATATCAACAACTAGTTACGATGCTGAAACATACTCTTGCTTCAATTCATTCTTCTCCACATGATCATTGATAAAACGATATTTTATATTTATAAATTTTCACTGAGAATATTGCACTAGATTCCTAGTGATATTGATTGTACATTGATTGTCACAACCCAAAAGCTAGGGTAATATCACTTCAACATTTAAATCATCCAATTTTGTTTTCATCCTCATAATTTGAGTAACGGCATGAGTAGTAGTAAAATACTCAGCTTTAGACTAAATGAGTGTTACTTAATTTCTTTTCTTCAAATTCCAACTAACATAATTCTTTTGAAAAATTAATCCCCCCACCAGATGTGGATCTTTTATCATCAACTTTTTTTAACCAATCTGCATCTGAATACCCAAACAATTTAGTACAACTTGAGCTATCATATTTGATTTTATAGTATTTTGTGCCTTTGATGTATCTGAGAATTATTTTTTCCTTCAAGTAAATGTGATTATTTTGAAGCACTTTGAAACCTTTCACATAAGGTAACAGTATAAACAATGTTAGGTCTTGAGGCACTCAAATACAATAAACATTCAATTATCTTCCAATATCTGTTTTAATAAAATTCTATTCCTTCTACATCATTACTCATCTTTGTTACCACTTAAAGGGGTGTGGAAACTAATTTTGAATTTTCCATGCTAAACCTCTTGAGATGTTATTTTGCATACTTTTCATGGGAGAGGAAAATGTATTCTTTTTTTGATGGATTTGTAACCCAATAATGTCTTTCATTTCTCCCTACAGGGACATTTCAAATACATTCTTCATTTCTTCATAAAATCTTTCATATCCTCCTTCGTCATTCCTAGTTATGATAATTTCATCAACAAAAACAATTAAAATGAGGGAATACTATTGACTTTACCTGATGTAAATATTGTTATCCACTATTCCTTTGTAAAAATTCATCTTTTTTAAGCATGTATCCCATATGGAATAACATTACCTCGGAGATTGTTTTTGGCCATAAGATGTTTTTTTCAATATAAACACATAACCTTCATATTTTTTAATAGTAAAACCACAAGGTGGTTCAATATAAACCTCTTCTTCAAGATCACCATTTAGGAATACATATTTAACATCCATTTGAATGATCTTGTGGACTCATTGGGAAGATATTCCATGCAAGATTCTGATTGTATCAAGTATTTCCACTGGAGCAGTGGTTTCATCAAAATCAATACCCTCTATCTTGGAATTACCTTTTCAAACCAATCATTCTTTGTTTCATATAACTTCACGTTTTTCATTTAGATTTTTTCAGAAAACCCAATTTTTCCAATTTTTCCAATGATGCTTTTGTTTTTTTTTCATGTGTATGAGTTCCCTTGTGTTATTCTTTTCAATATGATCCAATTCTTCATTCATGGAATGAACCCATTTCACATGCTCAAAATCCCCTTTTACATCATTCGATTCCACCTTTGAATACAAAGAAGTATGTGAAATGGAATTTATTTTTCTCTTTGTTTGAACATTCTGATGTTGATCACCATTTATATTTTGTTCTTATACATATTTCCTCATCCTTGGATTAGATTTTCAATTATCATCCTCATCACTGGAAATAGTAGAGTCCAATTATTCACCTTTATTAGGATTGTAATTATTTCTATCCAAATAAGAATTATCTTCTTCATCTTTCTTAGCTTCATTGTCCACCTGGAGATGTTTCTATTTCTCAGATACATCAATCAATTTTACATCAACTAAATCAATATTTCTTTTTGCTTCATTTTTGAAGAATTTATAACCTCTTCCTTCTAGAGAATATCCAGGAAAGATTCCATCCTCACCATTCTTCTCAAACCTACCATAGTTTCTACATTTTTTTTATAATGCAAGGACCGTCGAAAACTCTAATGTGTTTTGAACTTGGTTTTTTTCCATAAATCAATTCATAGGGAGTCATACCTAATTGAGGAATGTAGAAATATTGGATCTAAATATAAACAGAAGTTCCAATGGCTTCTCTCCAAATTTAAGGAGAAAGGGCATGCTCATGTAACATGGTTCTTCCCATTTCCACAAGGCTTATATTTTTCTGTCATCAACCCCATTGGGTTAGGGATTGTATGGAGAGATATACTCATGGATAATTCCATTGTTCTCAAGATATTATTCAAATTATTCATTTCTGTATTCACTACCATTACCAGTTTTGAACTTCTTCATAGAATAGTAACATTTTTCTAATCTTTTCGTCTGAAACATTTAATCATTTTCAAAGCATCGTATTTGTGTTTCATGAACATAAAACAAGTATTGCGAGTAAAATCATTAATGAAAGTAATGGGGTACTTATCTCTATGTGTTGTTTGTTTTCTCATTGGCCCACATATGTCATAATGGATATGCTCCATGGGTTGTTTTTGAACAAATATCAACATTCTTATGCATAACATTTGTAAATTTTCCTTTCTGGTAGATAATGTATCACCAATCTCTTCTTATTGGAGAATCATGAATGTCTTGAACATTTTATCCTTTAGATAATATTATCATGTTTATATGACACATATTTTCAATTCAATTATGACATAATTGGTTCTCTTCCACCATTCTCATGTAACAAGAGTTTTTTGAATCCCCAACCTGAAACAAATTTACTTTTGTACATTGGCATCTTATTACAATCTTTCCATACTCTTTACTTTTCAAAAAAAATCCCTCATTCCTGAAGATAACCTTGTTACCCTCATCACACACTTGTGAATAACTTAGCTAGTTGTGTTTCAACCCATCAACACATATTTTTTTCTTAAATTTCATCTTTTATTTTCTAATTATAGTAGACCCAATACCATTGATTTTCATGGAGTCATCATTTCCTAATGTCACTATTCCTTTATTATAATCTCTCGCATCCTTCAATAATTTCATGTCTCCTATAATATGAGAATAACACCCACTATCAAGTATCTAGGGTCATTCTCCTTTCATGGATTTTAATGTAGTTTCAAAAAGTCCATTTTCTCCATTCTTTTCATTCTTCATCTTCGGCTTTTGAGAATTTAAAATCTTATTTTAGTCGGTAATAAAATAAGACATACTTATGTGAGGGGTCCATGTTGTTCACTTATTTCAAAAATAGTTTCCAGGGGTTGGAACTAATTTTTAATCTTTACTTTATTCTTTTCAGATTTATTTTAGACGACCTTCTCATTTTTCTATCATTGAGGAGATTTACTCCCCCTCAATCTCTTACTTTAATAACCTATGGGATAATAGTAATGCTATTTATTGAACAAACACATACTTGTTGTGTGCCTAAAACCCTTCAAAATACAAGCAATACCCATTGAAATATTATTTTCCTTTGAAACATTTATATTAACTAGAATTGTGAAAAAATTTCTCAACCATCTTCTTTTCACTTTCAATTTTATTTTTTCTTATTAATTTCAACATTGTTTGGAACAGAAGTATTTGAAACATTTTCGGATCCAAATAAAACCTTTTATACTCAGGATGTTGTGTAACTTCTTAATTATTCACTTTGACCACATACATAACTTTCCCAAAATTATATTTTTTCAGACACAATCCATTCATCTTATCACCCTTTGAAGTTTTCTTTTGTTGAACCTTATAATGTATCTCATTATGATAACATTCACCAACTTCAGTGATTGATTTTTGAAAACACATAATTTTCTTTTCATCTTCAATGAGTTTTTATTGGGAATGTTCCGACTCTTCTTCTTTTTCCTCACCTCAAATTCCAAATGCACATTACGATTCATTTCATTTTCAAAAAACTTATTTAAATCATAACTCTCTTTAACCAGCTTTTCATTCTCCCTAGAAAAACATATATGGCTACCTGAGAATTCATCTTCCAACATATTGTTTTGTTTTTCAATCCTTCTGATATTTCTCAAACATTCTTTCAACTCTTCTTTCAAATGCATTTAAATCCTAGTTTCTACTTCTTTAAAACAACTACTTCCAAATTCTTCAGCATTCACTATTTCAATGAATGTATTTTCATTACCACACTAAATAGATATTTCATATTCTACATCACTCCCTTATTCTTCTTCATCTCTGGATAAGAAACTTGTTCTTTTTTATTTGAATAACTTCTTTTCTCTTCCTTTTTCACTGTTTTTCTTCCATGATCTTCTATTATTTCTTTATTCAATATCGATATCCTCTTCATTCTTTCATTGAGTATGATTATCTGCAAAGTGACCAACACCCCCACATTCAAAAAAAATTTAAGGGATGTTCCCTTTTAATTTCCATATACCTATTTTCACATTTTTGGAGAACAAGGATAGGATTTCATTGAGATTTTTACATATCTCATTTTCATAATCAGAATCACCTGCTTCATCTTTAATAATAATCTTCCTTGAATTTTCATTCTTCATAGACTTTAAATATATTTTTCTATCAACCATTGTTATTCTCTTCATATCATTCCCTCTTCTCATATCATATGTGATAAGAATGCTATATAAATCATCAAGAGATAATGTGTCAGGATATCTGTATTCCAATGAAGAAACTTTTGCATGGATTATGTCTGGTAGGATTCTCAAGAAAATTTCAAAAATGGTAAGGTCTTTATGCTTTAATACAATACATATCATAGTTCTCAAAATTTAATTCACCCTAGTAAATAATTCCCTGACAAATTCATGCTCACAATCTTCAAATCATCATAATTCAATCTTTATATTTGTAACTTTTCCTTCTTCTCTTTTTTATTTCCTTGGTATATGTTTTTTATTTTATCCCATACACATTTAGCTGTGGAAACACCTTTCACTCTCAAGAATTCACATTCATAAAGTGATGAAAAATTAGCATTCTTTTCCATTCCATCATTCTCAAGAAACTTCTCGTCAATAGGTGTAAGTGGAGAACTATTATCAATGGGAGGAAACCCAACTATTGATATTTTAAGAACATCATAATAGATAGACATATGATATAGAAGCATTCAATCTTTCCAGATATGATAGTTCTTTCCATAAAATATCTGAATACCTTTACACTTCAAACAGTAGACATTCTCCATCAGTAATGAATAGAGAAGGGAGCCTACCTTTGATACCAATTGTAAGTACCCAGTCAGAATATTGTTTCACTAAGAGAGGGAGGGGTGAATCAGTGATAACTTTTTACTTTTATATTTCTATTCAATTGAGAAAATATTCCCCACCTATTAAAAATTTGATTTCCATGCTGAGAAATAAATCAACACACATTCAATGGAACAGACGATTTACATGGTACGCTATTCAAAAAGAATAGATACATACTAGGTATGGTATATAAATGATACAATACCATACAATCCACTATAAATAAATCCTTGGATTATAATGAGTAGGATGTACCCTTACACTCGTGTATCACTACTAAACAATACATCTAGTGAATGTGAACCATCTTATCATGATAGGGTAATACATTTGTTTCGTAACATCTCATGTTACATGGGTTTCTTTTCAATTAACCAAATGTATTCAATTACAAAACAAATCTTTTTTTCTTCACTTAGAAAAAATATAAGAACTCGTTGGACTATGTAAAACTACCAGTCCGATTACCATGAGTATGATGCTCCATGTCCGATTCTTTTCTGTCCAATCATTCAATTGAATACGACAGAATCAGTGCCACTCTAATAATTGTATACAATAATCAAGAAAAATAGAATCAGAACCACTTCAAAATATGTATGTAATAGTCAATACAAACAGAATCAACAACACTTCAAAACATGTATGTAATAGACAATACAAATAGAATCGTCACTACATCAAAACCTTTTCTTCTCTCTCTATAACCCAGAGCTTCTCCCTCCTCTTCTGTGAATAGTACTCATATTCAGAAAGTAAAAAAGTAACTCCTCCTTTTATAGGTTACAATAGGAAAGAATCCAAAAAATTTTCCCACTCAATCAAATTTTCACAAATTTTAATTTCCCCCTGAAATTAGGGGAGACATTTTGACTTCAGTATAGTTTCTCGAAGAGTCTCAAATCTTCTCGAAACAACATCTCAATTTTTTTCTCATTTTTTTGTATCTCTATACCGATTTCTTTTTCTAGGAAATGAAAAAAAAATTAGGAAACCATAAATGTGGGTAAAATTGTTGAGTACAATTGTTTCTGGGTACGATGGTCATTAATCAGCACCATCTCTTTTATTTAACATTGACCTGTGAGACTGATGTAAAACAAATTGATTACCCAGTTGACATGACATGCATCATCTCTTCACTTTTTCTTTCCCTAGGCATGACCCTTTCCTCTTTTCCATTGGCACAACTATTTCAATCGACATGAATATTTCCATCGGCATGACTATTCCCTTCCGCACGACTCTGAGTCCGATGAAAAACAAATTAATTACCATGTCTACATGACATGCATAATTTCTTATTTCATTAGCATGACTATTCCATTGGAATGAATATTTCATTGTCATGACTATTCCATCACTACAACTCTTCCATCGGCACGACTATGAGTCCGATGCAAAACAAATTCATTACTATATAGGCATCACATGCATCATTACTTCTTTTGTCAGTATGACTATTCCATCGGCATGACTATTCCTTCAGCTTGACTATTCCATTGGCACAACTATTCCATCATCACGACTCTGATTCTGATGCAAAACAATGTCACTACTATGTGAGCAAGACATGCATCATCTCTTCTTCCATCGGCATGACTAGTCCATCGACAAGACTATTCCATCGGCACATCTATTCGATAAGTACAACTCTGAGTCTGCTGTAAAACAAAGTCATTACCATGTCAGAATGACATGAATCATCTCTTATTCCATCGGTATGACTATTCCATCGGCACAACTATTCCATCGGCATAACTGTTCCATCAGCACAACTATTCCATCAGTATGACTTTGAGATTGATGCAAAACAAATTCATTTCCATGTCAGCATAACATGAATCATATCTTCATTCATCGGCATGACTATTCCCGTCTTCATCACCATTCACAGTTTTCCAAATGTCACCACCATTCACATATTTTCAATAAGAACCACCATTCACAACTTCGTAATAGTCACTACCATGCACATCTTTCTAATAGTTACAACCATTCACAACTTTTTAATAGTCACCACCATTCAAAGCTCTGTAATAGTCACCACCATTCATAGATTTTACTTACCCCTTTCATCCATAAATATTGCTTTCTTATTTCTTCCACTTATGATTTATGATATTTCCAAAACAATAATGTATCTTCAAATTTATCATTGAAATGTATCATAACATTCCATTCATTCTAGTTTCTTTTTTTCCTTCTAATCCTAAGGACAAACATTCTGAAAACCGTAGTCTGATTATTTACAAAACAACCCAAAACAATTGTTTCCAAAACAAAGTGTAGTGAGTTATTTTCTTCAAAACCAACCTTTCATACAAAAGAAAACTCTTGAAACATTTATCATCTTTAACATTTCCTTGGTTTCAATATTTACTAAATTCAAATGACTGATGAAAAAAAGGGATAGACTCAACCAGTAGGATATACCATATGAAGCCCATTTGAAGGTAGAATCTATAGTATTTTCCCTTAACCAACCCCAAACTGAGATCCAACATGTTATTCATGAGTTAAACTATTAATGGGAGATGTTCAAGATTATTGAGATCATGACCCAAAGCACGTTTGTTGAACCACCCCATGAAAGTATCACTGTCACACACCAAACCCGTAGGGTTTTTTCTAGTGTATTAAAGGGATATATGTAAAGACACATGTAATATGAGAATGTACATGATTTTTTATATAAAAATGAATATATTTTCTTTCTATTGTTGTTACCATATAAATGATTTTTATTTTGGTACACTAAAATTGAAATATTATTTTTGGGTAATATTCAATTTCAATTATGGATTTTTTTTGGAATAATGGATTTTTTACATTATTAATATTTTAATTAAATATTATTGTTAAATAATTTTTATTAAATATAAATTATTATATAATTTTAATGAAATCATTTCTAATTTTTTAGGGTTAAAAAACATTTATTGTTGAAAAACATAGCATTTATCAATAAATTATTGTTATTTTTTTAAAAGTTAATATGAAAATATTTATCATTTATTTTAATAAAGTGAAAATTATTTTTGGAATTTAAATTTACAAATTATTCAACCATTAATTTTATATATTTGATTGAGACAGCCAAATATTTGTGTAAAAATTAAGTACCATATAAATAAATGTTGTGAATTATGACATTGTAGTGACCCATAAGTTATGTAATAAATAATATAAAAATTATCCACAACCAAATTTATTTTTTTTCTTTTAATATAATGTGATTTTATTTTTATTTGATTAATTTTATAAAGCCTTTATAAATTCTCTAAAACCATTAATATATTTTATGGATTTAAAATTATTTTTTTAAGAGTATGAATCACATTTACATAAGAATGGGAATTATTTTATTAATTTAGTCACTTAGATTTATAAAATAAATAAAAAACTCTCATTTGGGAGAAAGCATGGGAAAAAATCCCTGGTATGGATTTTGGTTTCTGTTATTTTTTTATATAAAATCCTAAACTGATGTTTTAGAAGTAATAAAAAGATCCCCACTCATTTCCTATATAAACCCTACCAATATCATATTTATCTACACTAAGAATACTTGGATAATTTTGGTGTACTATTCTCCCCTCTCTAGAGTCCTCCCAAGGATCCCCCATGATGTCAAGAACCTCCTCCCAATCATTTGGTGTCACACACTTTAGTAAGGGACCCTCTCACTCTCCTCATTAGTAATAATTATTTGTTATATTATTCCTTCAATTTTCCAATTAATAATGTTTGTATATTCCATTCTATGTTCCTATTATATCCAGTTTTATTTTCAAATTATGAGAGACCCCTTTCTCTATCATAAGCCCATTTTATCATTTATTTAATTGATGTTGTTATGCTGTTGAAATTTTATCATGATTCCATGCCACAATAAATATATATGGAGTATACCCTACCCATTACCTCTCAGGTTGTTCACCTTTATACACATATACTTATTTGACATAGAACATACATATATCTATTCCACACACTATGTTCCTTGATTAAAATATGATAATGAATTAATCCATGTTGTATGATCTATATGGCACAAATATGTATGAGAATGAAATTAAAGTGAAAGGTGCGCCTAAAATAATAAATCGCTTCATTGCTCTGAGTAATGTTTCATCTCATGAGACTTCATGTTGGGAGAAGGTGTGAACTAGATTACTTTATGGTACATTCTCCATCATTATGTCTTAGTATTTATCCTTGAACAATGTTTATAATGTAGTGTTTTAAGTTATTTCCACATTTCCAAGGTTAAGATTATCTTGATATATCATGTTTTATTGTTCATGTTTATTTTATTCCACATTGATATTCTGATTTCATATCCTGTATTACCTTATGAAATTATTATTCCATTAATAGGATTTGTTGCTAACCCCTTTCATAAGTATGTCCCTATGATATCCCATTATGTTTTCTGTGCAGTCATGAAATTGAATTTTTCAATAAAGATAATGTTTTTTTCTACTTTAAATTGTTTTCAACGTACATAATTCCTAACGAAACTAGACTTCTTAGTCTCTCAAGATGTATTATGTGTAAATTAATGTAGAAAATTTGAAATTAAGGTCCAATAAAGAGAATGGTAGGTATATAAAATTTGATAATAAATAAAAAAAAGGTCATAAGAACCTATTAATTAAGGGTATTATACAATATAATATATTATGGAATGAAGAAGGAATGAATGATTTTTCATATATAAAATATTGGAAATAAATTTTTATAAATGTTTAGATATGAATTTAATATATACAGTGATAACATAACATTATAATTAATCAACAGGATAACAAACATTGATTTAATAGTTAGAAAGTAAATAATAAAATACAACATAAAAATACCATTATTTGATCATTCAAAAATATCATACATATAATGTTTTTTATTACAAAAAATAGGAAGAGTTGTTTATCTCAAGAGTCTTATTAATGTATTGAGGGGATATATAATTCTAGCCCCCACCCATTACAATTTCTATATAATGCATTCATCATATTAAGGAATGTATATAAACAATGATATGAAACCAATATATCTTAGTCATCAATAGAAATTTGTTTTAAAGTAACAAGTACAGTAAATATCCATATTTTCCCAGTCAAAATAATTGAATAATAATGTAAAAAATTTCACTTTAAAACTGTTAATATATATAGGGTTGTATATATATGATTGTAAACTCTTCTAATAAATATAAAAAACATGGTAATTGATATTTAATATATCCATGTATCTATATAATATAGACATGATACAGAATGATTGTTTAAAGAAGAAGATTACAATTTATAGAGAACATACCATTACGAACAAGGTTTAGTATAACCAATAAATTAATAAATTAGTTAAGTGGGAATTAAATGAAATATAAATGAATTATATAATTATATATATCTAGTTTCATAATATGATTAATTATAAGTAAAAATAAAAAATCTCTTGTATCATGGTAACAAAAAATAAAAATATTAATTTAAAAATGAATTATTGAAAATTTGAATAATATAAACATTAGTTATTAAATAATTATAAATACTGAATCATTATAAAATTTAATTTTAAATATATTCAAATTAGAGTGAAAATTTTAATATACATAAATGAAATAAAATACATTTTTTTAATATTTTTAAATAATATGGTATATTTTTAAAAAAAATTAGAGAATAACATGAATTATATTTTATTTTAAAAGTAATAAAAACATGGAATCAAATAGTAATTGGGAATAAAATTAAAAATTGTGGGAAATTTTTTTTACATAGAATAAGTTATGGAAAAATTATTTTCCAATATTATTCAAGAAAGAAAAAAAATATCAATTTTAAAAAGTGAAAAATTGATTCTACTTAAAAACCTTATGTGGAATGAAATAAATACCAGAATGTGACCATATGAAATATTTTATTTATATGAATGAATATTCTAGATACAATATAATAGATATAGACATTATGTAAAAAAGATATCTTTAAAAACTTAAGAAACATTAAAGCATTGGTTTCAAAGAAAACCACTTATAAAAAATCTATGTGCTTAAGAAAGAACTATTTAGAAAGTATTTTATTAAAATGATATTCCATCCCCATAAAATAAAATAGGAATATAATTTAATTCCTCCATGTGGTGTATGTAACCAATTATATTAGAAGGAAGTTATAAAACATTATTAACTAATAAAAATTAATGGAGTTAGTAACCATACATACAAGTGAGGTAATATTTTAATCAAAGGACACTTAAAAGGGTGATCTTAAATGATATTAAATAACTGAGTATAATATATTATTTATAGTATAAGAGTTCTAATTTTTAATATTTATATGACATAAAAATAAGATGTTTCTTACAAATAATCATTTCACAAGGACATGGAATTGAGTCTAATTAACCTATACATTTTATTTCCACTTTTTTAAACACTATATATATATATATCCTATTTAATAATAATTTAAGACAAATTAATAATGTATTTTAGAAACAAAATTATATAACTAAATTTATAAATTTGACTTTTACTATAGTATCCCACAACCTCCAATCCCAAATTTGGGGATGAAGAAATAAAATTTATATTTACGGGTTTGATGATGATAATTATGAAAAACTTCTTCCCTTCCCAACCATAAAATATCAAATATATTTATTTGATCATCTATATTAAAAATGAACTTTTACATTAAGAGTTTTAGAAAATTATGACAAAAACATAAATAAATATTTCACAAGAATTAACTTTAGTATTTCTCTATCTTAATCCATGTTTTATTTTTTACATTAAGACATCATCATATTCAATATTAAATCCAATCTAGACATATCTCCTTCAACGTCATTATATATTACCTATGGAAGATGAAAAATAAGAATCATTATCCTGAATTTCAAGTAAGGGGAAAATAAGAATTAATAAATGAATGTCATCAGTGAGAATATAATGCACATATGTGTCTAATGACATAATCAAATTACGTGAATATAACATAAAAATATTTATACCCATCAATAACTAGATCATCAAACATGATAACATGGAATAATGATTTACCATATAAAATATACATATGAATATATATTAATGAGCTATGTGATATCAATATTTATCAAATAAAACATCATCAACCAATTTCATGCATAAAAAATACATATTAGAATCGTAGACATTTCTATTTATAAAACACTTACAAAACCCTCTCAAAATACTTAAATTTAAAATAATCAAATATAATTCCTCATCGAAAAAAATAATTTCCCAATGCATTGGAGGACTATTTGGGTGCACCCATAGTATATGATATGATGGGAAAACCCAGATCTTCTTAGGACACAATATCGTAGAAGATGAACTGGATCAACTCGTGTGATTTGGGATGCCCCATCGTATAAGTCGTAATTAGATTACCCAAATCTATCTGTTCCACCCCATTATATAATTAATTTCCTAGAAACACAACATGAATATGGTACAAAGATATTTCATATCATCATAAAACACATAAAAATATTCATTATTCCTTTAATAAGTTTTTCAACTCATGTAAAGCAAATGGGTTATGTGACAATGTCTTTCAAAAATTATTAACATGTGGAAGAGAAATGGGTCTTATAAAAATCTCCTTGAAAAAGTATTATTCAGTTCAGGGAAAGAATTAAGATGGTAAAAATAAAAACTTTATCTAGTGGGGGATAAGTACCAGAAATAGTTTTTTATGTTGATGAATCAAAATTCAATCATAACATCAATAAAAATATTCTTGAGAAAAAATCATTTTCATTCTAAAAATAATTATTTAAAAAAAATAACATTTTTGGAAATATATTTCTATAAAAAAATTAAAAAAAACAATTAATATAAAGAATATTATTATATAATTTTCTTTAAAAATAAAATTTTAATCCTTCAACTGAATATATGATGATATGAAGGTTATATCGGCAGGTAATTCCGTACATTCCCTAAAGAACATTTCTTTAAGAGGGTAAAAAGGTTAGACATGTTCCTTGTTCAAAAATAACCGACAAGATTTATTAGAACAAAATTGAAAATAATGGGTAAATAAATCCTTAGTAAATAAATTAATAAAGGATAAAAAAATTGAAAACATTTTTAGCAATCTAGTTTTTGGAAGAAAACATATTTATAAACGAAGATAGAAATTAATTGGGATCTTCTTAAGAAATTATCAAAAAAATATAAGTAAAAAATAATGTAAAATTTTAATATTAGATTTCAATATCATGAATAACTATATGAGAAAAAAATTCATGAGATTATTGAGATATTGATCAAATTATAACATTATTGGATGCGTAATCATAAACAATCTCAATAAACATTAATATTGTAACAAAGGACTTTTACATATTTTGTAAATGTGAACTATAATCACCCATAAAGAATAATATATTGATAAACATATAATATCATGAAGATAATAAGATTCAAGATATATCATGTAAAAGGGGAAGTATATACTCCTTGAGAATAATATAGGTGTATAACATACTATAAATCTCATAGAAGAAAAATTGAGGCAAAAATATCTTTCTTCATCTGATACATCGAAATCCTATACCCCATTTTATAACTCAATGAATTTATTTTAGTTATGTTTGATTTTTTATTTTGGTTTCATTTTTTATGTGGATATTTTAAAGAAATGGTTAATTGGGAGGATACCTATAATAGAGAAATCATGGATTTATTGAAATTTTCAGCATAAACCTGCAGTTTCATCTATTCATTGTGTAGTTACATGATGTGTAATGGGATTGCATGATGTGTAATCCCTTGTAGAAGAATAATTTAATTTTAATACATATAATGATAATTTTACATGTCGTTTATGGTTTTCATGTCTTGTAATGTGAAAAATTGTGTTCTATGTAAAAAGGAGATGTGTTTTTCAGCATAACATAAAAAAAGGATTTCATGATGTGTAAAATATTACACTATCTATAATACATATAGTTTAAATTTTTTAAGTTCTTTATGGGTGTTTTAGGATAAATTATCTAAATTCATATAGGATTTCTACATCCTTAAGGTAGGTGGGTCTATCTAGGTGTTCTAATTTCTAGAGTTGAATGTTTTTTATATTCATTTCTTGATATTTGAAATGGAATTGAAATTATTTAATTGACAATGTCATGGTTTCATGTATTAAAAGGGGTTTCTTCTTTGAAAATGGAATATCTATGATATGAAATAGAAAATGGATTTTCAAACCCTGAAGCAGATTTTCTTGGATTTAAAATGGTTTTGTAAAAATGATGGATTTTTTTAATGAAAATTGAAAAACATTACACAGTGGGAAAATTGGGTATATCAAGAAAGAGAAACATGTATCCTAAGTGTGTGTGACATGACTTGGAGGTAACATCATGTATATATACAGACTATGGTAGGGATACATATTAGTTGGTTACTACAATATGCATTTTTAGGCTCCTTGATTTTTAATATGTATTGTCATATAGGCTAGAGCCCGGCTGGTAGGTACATTATTGGTTCTGGTTATTTTTTGAAGGATATATTATTTCATGAATGTTATCTCATATATTTTTTTATATTTGGCATATTTACCTGATTATTTTCTAACTTGAAAAATATGTCCTTCAATTTGGGAAAACTAAATGATTGATTGATAATTGATTGAAAATTTGTATTATTTATATATATTCATAAGAAAATAATTTTTTAAAATATTAAACATTATCATTATTGTTATTAGAAATTGTGTATTTTCTTTGTTTTTATCCTTCTAGGCTATTTTTCTCACACCCTACTTAAGCCAGTTGGGTGGCTATAGACCATGTTTTTTATAATTTAGGTAATGGGAAGAGAATTAATTAACATGATGCGTTCTCTTTACATAGATATTTTGGATTAAGGATGGTTTGGAGGTAATGGTTGGTCAAATGGAGATTTGTTTGTCTTAATTTTTATTTGTAATTTTGGGTTGAAATTTTTTTTCTCAGTTGTATCTCTCTTGTTTATTGTTTTTTCATTAATGGTATGTATTTTTGTCCATATATATGAAACAAGTTTCTTTATATTTATTTTACCTCACCCTATAATGGGATAACATTGGTAACTGATCTGGGGGGACCTGGCTTGTTCTATTATAATTTGTTATCAAAGTATTTCCTCATCAATAATTTTGTCCTCACTATCTAAGTTGGATATTTGTTTTTTGTATACTTGAGTAGGATCATCAGAATTTGGACTATAGGTGTTGAAAGGGGGTTAGGACAACTAACTCCCATTATAGGATCTAAGGTTCTATGGGATCTCAAAAATTCTTCACTATGTCTGAGACCTGGTATTTAAGTTCATATGAATACATTTTATTAAAAAAATTTCTAAATGATCCAATATATAGTTCTTAGAGACTTAAATGTTTGAGATATTGTGAGGTATCATGGGGTTCCCTCTGTAGTTGTTTCTAACAGGGAATTGAGTTTCACAACCATATTATATAACACATTGTAGGAGGAAAATGGAATCCTAGTTGAAATTGACAAAAACATATCATTCATCAAAGTATAGACAAATAAAGAGGGTTATTCAAGTACTTTAGGATATGATCTATCATAGTGTTCTTGAAATCAATGGATCTTGGTTCATACATTTTCCATTAGTTGAGTTTCCCTATAACAATAGTTATTAGGCTTCGATTAGGATGGCACCTTTTAAGGATTGTTATGGGTAGCAATATCAATCGCCCTTTTTATAGGAATATTTTGGAGAATGGTACTTGGTTGGGATATGTATTATTAAATATTATAAAATGGTTTCAAAATTGATCTAGATGTGTTTGGTCATATAATAATGTCATTAAGAAATATTTCTTGGAATTTCATCATCGGTTACTAGAGTTTGAGATCGGGTATCATGAATTTTTTAAAGTTTTACCTCATTTGGGAAAATTTTGTTTGGGTAAGCAGGATATGTTTTTACCAAAATTTTATGGGCCCCTTTGATACCATTGCTCAACTGTTCATGGTGGCCAATAGATTTATTTTATTATCTGTATTGACTTTTATAAACAATTTGAATTATGTTCCCCAGATGATGATGTATATACTAGATCCTTTCCATGTGATTACATGGGAGGATGTTGATCAGTATCCTGATACCACTTTGTTTGAGTAGCTTGAGAAAATTATGGATTTCAAATATATGTTATTGTTTGGTAAGCTGACCCCCCTAATCTAGGTAGTGTGTCATTGTGGATAGGATTGCCACATGTTGAGGAAACATGGGTAGTTGATTAGGAAGTTGTGGACTTATCCTTTTGCGGATCCGAGATATTCTTCTCTTTTGGGGTATATATATCTTTTATGGTGGGTAGATTGTAATGCCCAAGTATGTTCAATTTTTTTATTTGGGTTTATTTCTAGTTAATTATGTTTTTAGAGACCATGAATTGATACGATACATGTAATGGTGAACTCACAATTTTTTTTCTAATTTACAACATAAACCTAATGTTGATGTTTTTTGCTGAAAAGTTACAATATGTGTAATGCATTCTAGATAGATATCATGAGTTTAAAACCCCATGTAAGAATTTTACAAATTGTGTAATGAAAAAAAATTGTTTTTAATTATAAAGGTGACACATTTTTTGGCCTAAATTAAAATAAATTGGCTTAATGACATGAAAAAGATTAGAAACCATTTATTACGCCATGTTATATCTTTTTGGGAGTCTTATATGTGTTTAAGGCTTTATTCTCTGAAGAAAGAAAGGATTTATATGTAATTGAGGTATGTAGATTTTTTCATGTCTTCTAATTTTTTGACTTTAATGTTTTTTATTGATTTCGTGAAATTTTTAGGGGAATTACATGTGTGGATTTAAAAAGGGAAGGGTTTTCAATTGAAAGGGTGTTTTTTCTCTAAAAACATAATCTCTTTGACTTTAAATTGAAATTGGATTTTCAAACCCTAAAGCAGATTAGATTATCATTGAAATGGTTTTATAGAAATATGATCATGGTTTTAAAAAATAGAAATTTATAGACATTGCACATTGGAAACCTTCAGTATGTGGAGAAAGGGACAAATGATGACTTTGTGTGTGTGAACCAATAGGAGGTAACCACTTGTATATCAATTGATTGTGGTGGGACTTGATATGATTTAGATCTAACCTTATGCATTTTTTGTAATGTCTCGACTATAGAATCCCAGAATTGGTGCAATATTTTAATACATTTTCATGATTAAAAGGACTCAAATCATGAAGGACCTATCAAATTAAAAGTATTGGAAAATATTTTAAATACATGGACATTCCCTTATGATTAAAAAAAATAAAATACATGATAGATAATCCTTTTTGAACACCATTATTCTCCATATTAACCCTACAAACCAGTCATAATACACATCCTAGAATCCTGAAAAAATGAAACATAAGAAATTGGTGATCCTAAATGCCCAGTATGGGTAAACAATATAGTGGAAGGTAATATAAATAAGCATAAAAATTTACAGTTGAATATAAAACTGAAACACCGACATTTAAACATTATATTCGGCATAAAATGGAAAAAATAAATCAATTAATGCCATGTAAATATTCACACTAATATTCTACTACTCAAATAATAACATGTAACATCAATAAATAATCTAAAAATTATGGAATACATAATTTCGAACATCATAAACACACCTCCAAGGCTTCGTTCCAACATAATACATAAACAGGTAAAAACCCAAACTAGTTTGTCTCATCAGACATATCAATACATTGAGTGTCTATAGTGGGTTCCACTCTTCACATAATAATTCTAATTCATTCCTCTTATGAAATGGGTAAAACATAAAACACGTAATCATTTGTATTAAAACTATCATATGAAATGTTAATTCATTAACCATAAACCATGAATGATATCAAAATAGTATATCCATATTCAAACATATCATAAAAACTTAAACATAATATGGTATATTTTATCATAAAAAATAAAACTCAATTAATCAAAAGAAACTAGAAAGGATGTTCACATAGATTAAAATACTCTAAAAATCATTAAAAATATCTTGAGACAAATTCCTATTTCTTTATGAAATCATTTATTCACAATTCATGCACTTATAAAAAGAATACATATAAAATGATATTTTTGAATAATTATTTTCAATTCCACTCTAAAAATATTGAGTGGAATTAAAATTTTAAATCATTCATGTCCATATAAATAAATCATTAAAACCATTTTAAAAGCATGTAAATTAATGGGAATGATTTGGAAGAATAAATCGTTAAAATATTCATAATGTTGTTTTGGATAAAGGGTACCTTACATAAAATGTTAAAAGGTTATTTTTTGAAAAAAAATTAATGATATAAAATAATACATCAAATATCCTAATTAATAATTTTATCTTCATATAAATAGTTATGTAAAATAATATCAAGAATATCTAAATGGAAGAAGGATTATATCTTTAAACAATCAAAGCATCCCATACCACATTGAAACTTTTAAATATTAAGCCAAATATATTCAAATGAATATTTAAATACCATTAAGATAATTTTCTTCATGATATAAAATATAATAGGAGCAGTATATACAAAACACACAAGAAATATGTGGTGAACATGGCTTATATCTCAGGAAAATTAAGTGAAAGGGAATTCTCGTACCATAGGTCTGATACACTCCACATGTTTCCCAAACTCTTGTATAATGGTTTTAAAAATATTATTACCTTCATAAAAACACTAAATCCTATTTATGATGTCATATATGATTTATTTATGACTTTATATTACCCATTTATTAATAATTTTCATGTTAATGCAACATTTCGTGGAATCGTCTCTTTGTTTACCATTCCTGTTTTGAATTTTTATTCTTGATCATATTACATATATCATTTTTTACTTACTTCCAAAATATATAACATGATTTATATATCATATATATTAATTATATAAATATGTATTAAAAATATAGATATATGAAATGGAAGACACCTTTCATGGGGATAGTATATCGCACGAACGCATGAACATTGTCTATATTTTCATATTGTATTGAATATAAGAATGTAAAAGAAATATACATATATACATATTATTCTAGTAGAATTATTATGTCATATATTTCATACTTATTCATTATATACATTTTCATAATCATCCATAAATGGTTGAAGTGGGGGATGAATCTCATCATGTTATTGAGACATTACGTCGTACGTACGCACGAGCGATGATTTCATCCCCTTAATGGTTAAATGCTATGGAATTGGATGGAATATGATTTTTAAAGAAACAATATCATGTTATATTTATTATTTAAATTTTTTATATTCATTATTATACCCATAAAAATAATTTATAGATGGAAAACACATTACATCACTGCGTGGAGATGGTAAGTCATACACAAGCATGCATGATGATATTATTTTTCGTAGGATGGGTAAAAGGGGAAATTTGGTTTTCCCAAATTAATAATAATAACTAATAATGTAGATAATAATGTATTCATTACCTTAATATGTAAATAATATAATAAGACGGTATTTAAGAATTAAATAAATTTAATTAAATTGGTAAAAAATTTACCTCTTATTTGAGTTTCTCCTTTTCATTGTCAAAAAATGACTTCTTATGATGGATTTATCCCCAATGTGAGGCCTCTATGATGAAGTGAGGGAAGTTGGGAGAAGATATTTGAAGGTTTGGAAGATCCAAAGGGTTTTATAGGATTTAATAAAATATATTTATATGTTCCCTTTTATAAGAGCGGGTAGTGGTGCTTTAAGAAACAGAAATAAATTTAAACTTTATATAAATTATTTTTCAATTAAAAATGGTTAAAATGTTAGTTGATTCGTGTAAAATATGATTATGGGTCTAAATACCCTCAGAAAATTATTTTTATACATGTTTAGTTCATAAAATAATCCATATCCTTTGTATTTAACCCTTAGTTAAACAATTATTCTTATACCATGAAAATATGACTTTCTACACAATAGGTTTAATAAAGCCACTAAAAAATTCCATAAAACCCCTATTGTGACATTTATGAAAATATAAAAATTATCCTATATAGATTTATGAGATGTATAATTTAATGAATTTTATTTAATTTTATAAAATATTATTTATTTTAAAATCAAATTTATGTCAATTTTGACACTATTTATCTCTGGACTTTTTAAAAAATCATAAAAACTTGAATCTTATGAAAAATCAAAATTATCACATCCCTAACATTTTATATTTATCCAAAAAATTATGGAATAAGATATTTTAAAGGTATATATTTTATTATGATTAATATCATTTATTTGATTATTCCATAAATAAATCAATTTATATATTATCATTGTGTCAGCTTTTAATTTAATTATAAATTTTCTAAAATTATAAATAAATTAATAAAATGTAGATAAATATTTTAGATTTAAAATTAATATTTTTAGTTGACCATATCATTTATATAAACTCATATTTTATATTAAAAAGTTCTTAAAATTTAAATATGACATTTCTAACTCTTCCTCAAATAAAATATAAAAATGTATTAATCTAACCCAAGATTGATTCAAAATGATCTTATTTTCGACCTAAGGTTTATTTTAGTCGAAACACACTTATCCAATGAATTTTGGACAATATTTTGGGAAATTTTATATTTCTATAATATTATTTCTACCTTTAATTTCCATATTTACCTTAAACCCTAGAAAATAAAATTAAAAATTTATATTCACAAAAATGTATTTTGGTCTAATTAGAACATATTTTCATTCTTATTGAAACCATGTATGTATTTTTTTGAAATTTACTTCATAGAAGTGGTAGAAATAATGTTTAATGTTAATCTCGTGCATGTGGTTTAAAGGCAGGTAAAAGAGACATTCCAAAGTGCAATAAATGTTTTTTATCTAATTCTATTATAAAAATAGTTCCAATGTTGTACATTGGTTTAATATATGTATTATTTATCTATTATGACATTAAAAACAATTTAAAATACAAATATTTATTTAAATGAAAAATTACGTTGTTAACAACAATGCCACATTTTTCACTATTCGTCATAAATTGAAGCTTATCCGAAAAATAACAAAAATTTACCAGAAAATAATTTTGATATTCTGAATTCAAAAATAAATTTTATTTTAAAAAAATTTATTTATAAATTTTTATAATGTGTTTAATACTATTCATAATCGATTGCTTTTGTAAATGACTAGTTTGATAGATCATGGTGTGCTCAAACTTAGTGTTGTGTTCTACACAAGAAATTGAATTCATTTAAAAAAGAAAACATACCATGAAATATTGGGGTGTTACATTGTCCCCACCTTCAATAAATGTTTTCCTCATAATTCAAAATTGAACTTCGAAAATAAAAGGTTGATACTAAAAATAACATTTTGGAAACCCCACATTGGAAGTAGGGTTAATAAAATATTATCTCACTAAGAGGGAATGGGAAATTTGAAGGCCACCACAAAATTTGGCTTTTGAATAGAAGAAAACTAGTGTCATGTAGAGATATGTACTTGGAGGAAAAACATAAATATTTATAGGGAGTGATTATGGCCATCAATCCCAAATAAGTGAATAATAATCTGAAAATTGGGGGCCTTAAAGCCATAATTCAGTGATTTTTTAAAATACCATTTGTTCAACAAAAATTAAGGTATTACGTTAACCTATTTTCTGAGATACTTTTTCTTATAGTTGAGGGATTATTTCACTCTATATATAATAACTTGAGAAAACATACTTGATTACATCAATTTTTTCTTTTGGTTGTGCTTCGATCTGTTTTCACATCATCCCTTACACCTAGAAAAGAATGTTCAGAATGATTTTTTCATGCATATAGAACTATGGACAAATCATAAGTCCCACAAGTATATCCTTCATCCTGTAAATGTTTATTGAAACCAAAAAATTTATCCCAAAGTATATAATAGATCATAATTTAACCTCAAGAAATAATATCCAATATTCATCTTAATTCATTCCAAACATAATAATTTTCCAAAATAATTTTTTCAAAATTTACATTCTAAAATGGTCTCTAAATTTCCAAAATCAATTGTAACTTCATATTACCCAAAAAAATGTAGTGTAAATCTTACTAACACATACCAAATATTTGATCACCATAAAAACAATGTTGAAAAATGTCATGCCTCCAAATCCTTAAAGAAAAGGTATTGCAGTACAATCCTTATATATCTCATGATTCTTATAAATAGAAAATAATAACATAATTCTTGAATCAAAAACCAAAAAAACATATATTATTCCATTTTTACTATATTTATATCATATACTTTATTGTGATCCTATTTTTTACCCCAAGATATATTACTTTGATACCTTGGAAAATCATATGAATAAGGTCTTGTATCATTACAACTACAGAATTTCACATGTATAGCTTCTCTCTTTATCTTACAATCATTATATAATTGACCATTCTCTCCACACTTAGAACAAAATCCCATTCCATTCAAGTAAGAAATTGTGTGTTTCTTCCCATAATAATCAAATATGGGAAAATAATCCTTTCTATTTTTCTCTTTATATATCTCTTTCTCCACTCTTTACTTCTTCTCTTGATTTCTCATAAATCACAATACATAAAAAATTAGTTCCCTATCTTGATAGCACATGAAACTATATCATTATATAATGATAATGTTTAGGATGCCAATTCCTTTCCAAGAGATGTATTCAACCCTTAAAAGAAATGATCATTCTTACTCCATAGTAACTTTTTTAGTCTTCAGAATGCCTTGCTAAACTTGTGAAGTTAGCTAGATATTTAGCAATATTATCATCATCCTTTTTTCTTAGATTTGTGAATTTTCTCCCAATACCCACTCTCTGTTCATGAGGGAAATACTTTTCAAAGAATATTTTTTAAAATTATTCCCTTCCATACCTGTAATTTCTTTCTTCTATTTAATTTTTCGAATCATTGACCATCATTGATTCGCATCTTCTAAGAGATGATAAACTATCCTAATAACCTTCTCTCATTCCATGATTCCCAAAGAATGAAATATCTACTCAAAATAACTAATACATTGTCCACCTATAATTGATTTTTTGTTCCATTGAATGTTGTAGTTTGTTGTCTCATGAAGTGGTCTAACATTGTCGCTCCATATTGTGAATCAGGGTGCTCCATATAGGTATGGTTAATGTTCATAACCCTTGTATGTTACCCCTGAATTGTTATAATTTGCTCAACACAAGTTATATCCCCATCTCCACTATCATTATATTTAGTAGGTGGAAAATATCTAAATGGATCATGTTAATTGATATTGTTTCCATTCCTTCTAGTAGGTTAAATTTATAAACAAATGGAATACACTATATTAGGTAATAAATCATAATACAGAATTCTAAACTAGTAAAATATTTAAAATAATTTGAAAAATTAATTCACATCTAATCCCACAATCAAAAAAAGATATTTTTCATGATACTTTTCCTCACGAGTCATTCATTATGGTGTGTAATTAAATTGTGAATTATCTTAGCCATATCCAACAGCAGTGTCAAACCAAGTTCCTACTATATCCCATTGTCATGTACCTGGTTACCTCGAGTTAAACCTGAAACCCCTATTCAGAGTTATTACCCATAGGTACATTGATTCTATGACCACATCCACTTGTAGTATCCAGATAGGGATGTATTTAAAAGAATTACCACATAATATCTACCTAACCATGATTCTAGGATTTTATTCTATACTTATTCTAAAATTATAAGTTAGGATAATGTTCTGTAATCAATGTTTTCTAATTCTAATTTCCATGGTTGTTTCTAAAATTATTAAGATACAATTGTAACGCCCCATACCTAGAATCCTAGAGCTTGTGAGTTATTTTAATATATTGTAATGATTAGATGGAATCAAATCTCAAAGGACCAATAAGTATAGCAGTCTTGGAAAATAGATTACAAACATTGACATTATATTATAATTCAAAACATAAAATACAACATAGATAATCCTTTGAGAACACCATTATTATCCTAGTGTAACCATACATATCAAACATAATACACATCTTGGATTCCATGGAATGTGAATCATAATAAATCGGTGGGCTCAGATGCTCATTAAGGGTAAAAAATATAGTATAAGAAACCATTAATAAGCATAAATATAATGACCTGGTCTTAAAACATTACATAATCATGAATTAAATGAATAATTCACAATAATGATATTTTTAGGATTATATTTTTAGAGAATTAGGCCATAACTATTACATTTCACTAAAAAAATACAATGTAGACACTTCTACTCAGTTTCCATTTTTTCACAAAATACGAACTCCTGAAAAAAAGAGTCATCAGTACTTCTATGTTTGAGACAGGATGACTTTTCTGTGATCCAATCCTTGACCCTATTCCACATTATGTCCTATCAAAAAACATTTCAAAAACGTGGGATGAGCATAAAAATCTCAGTAAGGGATACACAATAAATGAAAACTATTGGTTTTTAAAAACAACATGTAAGGCATGAATAATTTAACATAATTAATACTTTTCACCTTTATGAAGTAGTAAACACTTGTCAGTGAAACAAAATATCACTACATGCCCTTTTGTAACCAAATGATTACCATAAAATCCATATAAATCACACATAACATATTATGGTAACTTGAGACATAAAATTACTTAAATAGAATAACCATACAGTCAACTTCCACACATATCACTAAATGTAATAGCCATACAGCTGACTTCCATACCCAATTAATTGGAGGTTATAACATAACCACCCATCCTGGTTTATCACATAACCACCCGTCATTTGGTTTATCACAGAACCACCTGTCAAATGTCCAAGTACCATTATAAAATCATAACACTTAAAACAAATATAAAGGAAAGAAAAAATTTCCATATTCTATTTAAAATATATCACTTAAATATATTGAAATAACAAATCCATTATCAAAACCATTTTCAATACCAAAATACATAAAAGAGTATATGGTATTTATTTTTCTTAAAAAAACATTACTGCTTGTTAAGGAAGCCAAAGAACAAATAATACTCGCGGTAGCAGAAAGATTATTGTCACTGATTATGTTAAAAGAATCATTCCTTTTTGTTGTTTAGTAAAACGATTCTTAGAAAAAATTTCCCTTTGAAATTTCAAGGGTGTTTATCCATCATATAAAAGAAATTCGTGTATTAGAACAAAATATGCCTCAATAAAAAGAGATTGAGATGAAGTCTCTTACCTTATCTTCGACATGATCTGTTCGTTCTTTAATCACTTGAATAATAAACTAATGTTAATTTCTACTTTCTTAAGAACCTTTTTCAGGTTTATTATTCTTTATATATCACTTTTTACCATGTTATAAACATTACGTAATCATTCAAGATAATAATGTTCGTTTTGTCAATATTTGGTACTACAGTCACAAATGAACACCATATAGTTACAAGTTGTTCACATGGTCAAAAGATCATTATATTAAGATTGATATTAATGATTTAGATCTAATATATATCATATATATCTAGTATATACATGTATTTATAATAGTACATAACATTTGGAGGTAAGAAATGAAATGCACCGTTCATCGAGACGGTAAGACGTATGTACGCATGAACGCTACATCCATTTCTATTTCTTATTTTAATGGAATTAAAACATAATGATACATAGGTATATTATAATTCTAGTATAATATCATATATAATACTGTTATCCCAATCCTTTATATGTCCCATGTATGGCATGAACAAGTCATATCACTTTGAGGGGGCGGTAGTCCGCACTTCCTAAAATAAAATTATCGCATTTAACCAAAATGGAAACCATAATGGTATGATATAAAAGAAAAATAAAGCAGAATAAAGTAAACATAAACATAATATATATCATATATAAATATAGTTTCATTATAATGGACTCCATGATAGGTGGTAGGAGATAATTGAACAATCCTCGTTTCGTGAGACGTTAGTTTTCCATCCACAGGAACAATATGTTCTTCACCCATTAGATGGAGGTGTGTGTAATTGTAGTTTTAATACTTCTCATAACAACATACTAGTATATTGAGGATACTATTTTTGCTATAAAATAAATGAATAAAAATGATTTAGGGGTTGTAAAAGTAAAATAAAATAAAAGATGTTAAGAGAAACGGTTACCTTTAATTTGGGTAACTTCCTTTGATTTGAACCAAAATGACTTCTTAAAGTGCCTTCTTCCTAAGGTAAGTATTCTGAAAGGAGAAGAGGGATTTAGGGAGCATAATTGTGCAGAGTTTGGATGATCCAAAATGCTTGAGAGCTGTGAGGAATTGGTAAGAATTAAAGTATTTTTATAAGGGGGGGAGGGGATTTTTAGAAAAGTGTGAAAATATTATTTTATTATATAATGATATTCATTTTCAAAAGATCCAAAAATCATTAGAGTCAAAGATAAGATGAGTCATGGTCGAAATAAAATCAGAAAATATGAATTTTCTAGGTTTTGGATGTTATTTTAAAATTTATAATCTTATTTATTTAATGGATTTATTAATGAGGTAAACACTGTATCATTATTATGTCATAAATAATTTATTTTACTCGATGTCTAAAAATTATAAAACAAATACCATGATGTAGGAAATATATTTTTATTTCCAATGAATATTTATAGTCAAAAATATTACTTATATAACACAATATAAAAATTAATTCACTAAAAGATTTTTGTTTATGTCATTTTTGCCTTTACTTTAAATTAATTAATCTAAAGTGTCATTATCATTCACATGTGGTCCATGGGGTCCCAAAATAAACCAAAGAATTCCCATCGTTGTAAATTACTCATACAATACGGTTAGGACAAGTGTTAAGGTAATTTTGAATTATTATAATATTCTTTTTTCCTTGAATTACCCTATTTACCTTTAACCGTGGTAAATAAAAGTCAAAGGTTACTATTCACCAAAAATTATTTTCATCTTATTGAACCCCATTTTATTTACTAATAAAAATTATTTATGTCAGATTTTTTAAAATTCAATTCACAGAAGTGGTAAAATTTCATTTAAATGAAAAATTCAGTTTTTTTAACTACTACTAAGTGGTTCCACTATTCATCAAAAAATGATGTTTTTCAGAAAAATACCAAAAAGTCAGCCAAAGATATATTTGATATTCTGAATTAAAAAATTATGTCTATTTTACCGAATTCTAAACATAGAAGTAGAATTAATTAATTTAAAATTAATTCATGTTGTTAAAACAAATAGCGTGTTTTTAAGAAACAATAAATATCAAAAGATTAACACTTGTTTATGTCCAAATTCAAAGAGAAATTAATTCCAATGACCAAAATTGAACTAAATTGTAAAAGTAAATTCTAAATATACTTTAAAACCAAATAAAAATATAATCTATCGATATAAATAAATTATATTAAAACACAGTTTTAAATTAAAATACAATATTTTCACTATTCATTAAAAATGATCGTTATCGAAAAAATTCCAAAAATTTACACAAAGAAAATTTTGATGTTCCAATTAAAAATAAGGATTTTATTTAGACAAATAAGATATATTAAAGTGACCAAAACTATATTTAAAGAGGTTTCCCCTTTAAAGGGTGGTAAATCGACCTTTTCATGTAAATTATGATTAAAATTAGATTCATTCACATTTTAAGCCTCTAACTTTTATTGGATAAAAGTAAATACATTTAACAAACATGTATAATCATATTGTAGTTTGTTTTGTTCATTACCACCAATACAATATCTAGGAGTTAACATCTATTTAAAATAATAGTATTATATTATTAGTGTGCAATGTAAGAGTTCAAAGAAACCCGTTGTTACGTATCGGGTATGTTATCGAACATAGAAACCCTTTTAAAGTAAAATTAATATTTAAATAAAAACTATTAATAAGTATTAAAATATATTATTCTCCATTTACCTGGTAAGTTATATCCCTCCCCCCTTTTGTAAATTTTATCCCCGTACTTTATTCACTTATCAAAATGAGTGGGGGTATTTATCCCTCATTGCATTTTCAGATTCCAACGTTTACTCTTCAATCATATGGTTTTTTCTATAAAAACATTACCTCTTGAATTACCTTATTCTACAACACTTTCTCTCTTCAGTCAAAAATATGGACTGGTTGTTCCTCATAAGAGAGATTCTCTTCCAACTGAACTACCTCTGGACTCAAAACATGAGATGGATTTGGAATATACTTTCTCAACATTGAAACATGAAAAACATTATGTACTTGGGATAAAAATTGAGGTAAAACCACTCTGTACGCAACTCATCCAACATCCTCCAGAATTTCTTAAGGTCCAATGAACCTCAGACTCAACTTACCCTTCATACAAAAAAATCAGCACACTTTTCCATGGAGAAACTTTGAGAAAGACATGATCAGATACCTCAAAATAAATATCCTTATTCCAGTTATCAGCATAACATTTTTGTCTGCTCTGAGATGTTCTCAGGTGATTCTGAATCAACTGAACTTTCTCTACTATCTATTCTATGAATTATGGTCCCATGAGCTTACATTCACCTACTTCATCCCAAAATGTTGGAGTTCGACAATTATTTCAATATAATTCCTCAAATGGAGCCAACTGTATACAGGAATGAAAACTGTTATTATAATAAAATTTAACCAAAGAAAGATGTTGGTCCCAATATCCCTAGTAATCCAGTGAACAATCATGTATAATATCCTCCAAGGTCTGAATTGTTCATTCTGACTTCCCACTTGATTGAGGATGAAAATATGTACTAAAATTAAATTCAGTACCCAATGAATTCTAAAGGCCTTTCCAAAAGTTATAAGTAAACCTGGGATCACGATAAGATTCAATGGAGAGGGGAACTCCATGCAACCTGACTATCTCATTAACATACAACCGAGCAAGTTGATATACAGGAAAAGTATCTCGAATAGAAATAAAATGAGAAGATTTAGTCAATTGATCAACTATAACCCAGATTGCATTATTACCTCGAGATATATTCGGTAACCCCACAACAAAGTCCATGGATATATTTTACCATTTCCAATCTAGCACCAGTAAAGACTGAAGAATCCCTTTCGGTATCTACCACTCTACTTTAAACTACTGAAAAGTCAAACATTTCATAGTAAAATCAGTAATATCTCTTTTCATTCCATCCGACCAGTATTACTCCTGAAGATCTCTATACATCTTAGTACTACCGGGATGACCTGAAAACAGAGAACTATGAGCTTCATATAACAACTCATTCTTCAACTTTGAATCACAAGGCACACATAATCTCTTTCGAAACATCAAAACACAATCATTATCAATGTTAAAATCAAGAAACTTTCCCTTCTGAACCAACTCTATATTTTTCTGCAACTCACTGTCTTCTTTATATGCTTAATTTATTCTATCTGATAGAGATGATTTCACTAACACCTAAAACAAAATATAAAAATTTCCTACACCAACAAATTTCATTCCAAATTTCATCAAATTAAAAACCAAAGGATCTCGTTCCAAACGTATCATAGTTAATGAAGAATTACTTTTTAGACTCAAAGCATCAGCCACTTTATTTGCCTTTCCTGGATGGTAAAGGATCATGCAATCATAATCCTTGATTAATTTCAACCATCTCCTCTAACTCATGTTCAATTATTTCTGACTGAATATATAGATAAAACTTCTATGGTCATTATATAATTCACATTTTAATCCATAAAAATGATTCCTATAAATCATTAAAGAAAAAACAACAGTAGCTAATTCCAAATCATTTTTAGGGTAATTTAACTCATTAGGTTTCAACTGATTTGAAGCATAAGCAATTACTTGATCATTATTCATAAGAAAACATCCAAGTCCATTCAATGAAGAATCACTGTAAATAACAAACTCACCATTTTTTGATGGTAGTGCCTAAACTGGAGCATTCACCAATCTTCTTTTCAATTCATGAAAACAATCCTCACATTCTTTTTCCAAAATGAACTTAACACCTTTTCAAGTTAACATAGTCATTGGACTAGATAACCTTGAAAAAGTTTCAACAAACCTCTGGTAATAACATACCAAACTATGAAAACTACGAATCTAGGTTATATTTGTGGGTTTTGGCCATTCTTAAACAACTTTTGTTTTAGCAGGATCAACAGTTATGCAATTTTTTTAAACAATGTGACCAAGGAAAGAAATTTATTATAACTAAAACTCACACTTGCTGAATTTCCCATAAAGTTTTTTTCTTTTTAGGTTTACATGATGACCCATTAAATGACTTCCATGCTCCAATTTACTTTTAGAATAAACCAAAATATCATCAATGAATACAACCACAAACTTATCCAATAAATCACGAAAAATTATATTCATAAGATCCATGAATACAACATGTGCATTGGTTATCTAAAAGGCATAACTTCAAATTCTTTCTGGCCATATCTAGTAAAAAATTCTGTCTTCAGAATGTCTGCTTCTTTTACATTCAACTGATGGTACCCCGATCTCAAGTCAATCTTTGAAAAATACTGAGCTCCCTGGAGCTGATCAAACTATTCATCGATATGAGACAAAGGATTCTTGTTCTTAACATTGATGATATTCAATGCTCTATAATCATTGCACAGTCTCATTGAACCATCTTTATTTCTAACAAAAAAGATAGAAGCACTCCATAGTGATGTTCTAGGTCGAATGAAACCTTTATCTAATAACTCATGTAATTACTTCTTTAACTCAAAAAGTCCAATTTGATCCATTCAATAAGGGGGTTTTGAAATTAGTTTAGCATCAGAAACTAAGTCAACATTAAATTAAACTTCCTGGTTAGGTATAATACCAAGAAACTCATCTGGATAAACATCAAGATGCTCATTTACCACTGTAACATCATTAATCGAAATAGTTACTTTATTTTCAAAAATATGTTTATTGTATCATTCATTTCCATCTTTTACTAATTTCTTAGATTCCTGATATGTTATCAAAAGATAGGGTTTATTCTTGTATACAAACTGTAAATCAGTATGATATGAAACCTCTTTAGCTCTGTAGAAAATCTTAGAATGATAAACAGATAGTCAATCTATGCCCAAAATAATATCAAACTCTACTAGAGGAAAAACAATAAGGTTTACATGTAGATTCTTCCCACACACATGGACATGAAGGTTATTATGTTTTCGTTTTGTCTCAACATTTCTTTTAGGTGTTTTTACCATAAGTTCCATATTTATATCTTGATATGGAATTCCCAATTTATTATAAAACTTTGTATAAATGAAAGAGTGTGTAGACCATAAATCAAACAACACATTGGCATTATCTGAACAAACAAACAATGTACCTGATACTACTTCGTTTGATGGCCCAACATTTACTGAAGTAGTTGCAATGGATTTCAAAAACCCTTTATGCTTGTAGTATGGCTTCTTTCCCCTAGTTGAGTTCTTCGTTGGACACTCATTTTCATAACAGCCTATTTCATTACCCTTAGAACATCTTACTGATGGATTTTCATTACCTTCATGATCATCTTCCTTAAAATTATGAGCAATATGGCCATACCTACCACACCAGAAAGCACTTTCTAGACTTTGATAAACTTTCACCATGATTATTTTTACCACACTTCTCACATGTTGGAAATTTAATTATCTTATCTCTATGCTTCTATGATGAATTCTTTCCCTTTACCTACCAACTGGACCTCTTATTCGGATGTTTTTTAATGAACACCTAATCATCGACAAATTCCACTTCCACCTTCTCCGCACATCGAACAAGTTTTTCATAACTTTTGAACTCATGAGAGGCTAATGATCTTCGATATCGTGGCTTAAGTCCTGAGTAATATTGATTTTTCTTACTATCAAGATCTCGGATGAAATTCGGATCATACCATTCCATTCGAGTGAATTCTTCTTCATAAGCATCCATTGAGTCATCATACTTCCCTAATTCCAAGAAATGTTTTTCCATCCTAAGACGAACCACATTAGGAACATATTTCTCAAAAAAACATACCTTTGAGTTCATCCCAATCAAGAGCATCAATCTCTTCACTATCTCGGCTATTTTTCACCATCGACCACCACTGATCAGCTTCACCTTCAAAAATGTAAAAAACTAGACTAAACTTTTGATGTTATGAACACCCCATGACTTCAAAAATATTCTCTAGGACTTTAATCCACCCTTATGCTAGCACAGGGTCAGATGATCCTCTCAATGATGGGGGATGTTTCCTCATGAAATGCTTCAATACTGACATGTTCCTCTGCAGTTGATCTAGCTGATCTCATGCATGGATACCACCACCATTTATATCCTGATTCAACTATGCCATCACTACAAGAAAATGTTCAATTCAGATTCTGACCATCTCAGGTTGCTGATTTTGAAGGTTGTCTTCCTCCTGATGTTGTCCCAACATAGCTTCCCTAAGTCCTCTATGGAAAACCATTCTGAACGTAGAAATATCTTAGGTAAGGCAAAATGGTAATCTATAAATGATATATCATTTCAATATTACCATAAATTAATTTATGGAAAATTATTTAACAATACCTTACCTTATAAAGATGTCTAAACCGACCTCTGATACCAACTATAAGGACTTGGCCTTAAAACATAACATCATCATGAATTAAATGACTAATTAATATTAAGGATATTTTCAGGTTTAGAGTTTTAGATAATTAGGCCATATCTAATACATTTCATTTCAAAAAAATACAAAGTAGAAACTTCTACTCAGATTCCATTTTTTCCAAAAACAAGAACTCTTGAAAAAAAGAGTCATGTCTAGTTCCTTGTTTAAGATAGAATTACTTTTCCTTGATCCTTTCCTTGACCCTATTCCACATTATGTCCTGTGAAAGATATTTAAAAAACATGGGATGAGCATAAAAATCTCATTGAGGGATACACAATGAAGGAAAATTATTAGTTTTTCAAAACAACAAGTAAACCATTAATACTTTTACATAATTAATACTTTTCACCTTTATGAAGTAGTAAATACTCTTCACTGAAATAAGAGATCACTACCTACCCTTTTGTAACCAAAATATTACCATAAAACTCGTATAAATAATGCATAACATATAACGGTAACTTGGGACATAAACATACTTAAATGAAATAACCATACGGTCGACTTCCATACATATCATAAAATGGAATAGCCATATGGCCGAAGTCCATACCCAATGCATTGGAGGTTATAACGTAACGACCCGTCCTAGTTTATCAGGTCACCACCTGTCATTTGGTTTTTCATGTAACCACCCGTCAAATGTCCAAGTACCATTATAAAATCATAACATATAAATCAAATATAAAGGAAAGAAAACATTTTCACATTTCTATCAAAATATATCACTTAAATAAATTGACATAACAAATCCATTATCAAAACAATTTTCTATACCAAAATACATAAAAGTGTATATTGTATTTTTTTTCCTTAAATAAACATTACTACTTCTTAAGGAATCCAAAGAACAAATAATACTCACGGTGGCGGAAAGGTTGTTGTCACCACTTATGTTAAAAGAAACATTCCCTTTTTTCATTTAGTAAAACACTTTGTAGAAAAATATTCTCTTTGAAAATTCAAGGTTTTTTATACAGTGCGTAAAATAAAGTCATGTATTAGAACAAAATATGCCTCAATGAAAGGAGATTGAGGCGAAGTCCCTTACCTCATGTCTAACTTGACCTATTTGTTATTTAATCTCTTGAATAATAAACTACAGTAAATTTATACTTGCTAAGAACCTTTGTCGAGTTTATTATTCCTTTTATATCACTTATTACAATGTTATAAACATTATGTAATCATTCAAGTTAATAATGTTCATTTTGTCGATATTCGGTACTAGAGTCACAAATGAACACCATATAGTTACAAGTTGTTCACATGGTCAAAAGTTCATTATATCCAGAATGATATTCATGATTTATATATAATATATATCATATATATATAGTATATACATGTATTTATAACAGTACATAACATTTGGATTTATGAAATGAAATGCACCGTTCATGGAGACGGTAAGTCGAACATACACATGAAGTGTACTTGCATTTTTATTTATTATTCTAATTGAATTAAAACATTATGATACATAGGTTTATTATAATTCCTGTATAATATAATATATAACACCATTAAATCTATCCTTTATATATCCCATGTATGGCATTAATGAGTCATATCACTTTGAGAGGGCGGTAGTCTGCACTTCCTCAAATGAAATTATTGCGTTTACCCATAATGGAAACCATAATGGTATGATATAAAAGAAAAAAATAAAAGCATAAAGAAAACATAAAAATAATATATATAATTTATATATATATTTTCATATTAATGGCCACCATGATAGGTGTTTGGAGAAAATCGAACAATCATCATTTCGTGAGGCGTTGGTTTTCTATCCACAGAAACAGTAAGTTTTTCACCCATTAGATGGAGGTGTGTGTAAGTGTAGTTTGAATACTTATAATAACAACATACTAGTATATTGAGGATACTATAGTTATTATAAAATAATTTAATGAAAATATTTTATGGGTTGGAGAAGTAAAATAAAAGAAAATAAGTTAAGAGAAATCGTTACCTTTAATTTGGGTAACTTCCTTTGGTTTAAGCCAAACGGACTTCTTGAAGTGCCTTATGACTATGGTAAGGCTTCTAGGACGAGGATAGGGATGTTGGGAAAGTAATTGGGCAGAGGTTGGATGAGCAAAAAGGATTGAGCATTATGAATAATTGGTTATAAGTGAGGGATTTTTATAAGGGGGGAGAGCTCTTTAGGAAAGTGTGAAAATATTATTTTATTATATAATGATATTTCATTTCTAAAGGTCCAAAAATAATTATAGTAGAATATAAGATGAATCATGGTCTAAATAAAAATTATCCAATAAAAATTATACAGGTTTTGGATTCTATTTTAATATTTGTAATCTTATTTATTTAAATGATTTATTAAAGAGGAAAACATTGCTTCATTATTGTGTCATAAATAATTTAATTTATTCGATGTCTAAAAATTATAAAAAAATAAAATGATGATTGAAATATTTTTATCTTTAAAATGAATATTTATAGTCAAAAATATTACATATATAACACCATATAAAAATTAATTCACTAAAATATTTTTGTTTATGTAATTTTTGCATTTACTTTAAATTAATTAATCTAAAGAGTCATTATCATTCATAAGTGGCTCCATGGGGTTCTAAAATCGACCTAAGGATGCCAATGTTCATCCATTACTCATAAAATAATGTTACGACAAGTTTTAAGGTAATTTTTAATTATTATAAGATTATTTTTACCTGGAATTACCCTATTTACCTTTAACGGATGTATATAAAAGTCAAAAGTTACTATTCACCAAAAAATATTTTCATCTTATTGAACCACATTTTACTTACTAACAACAACCATGTATGTCGTATTTTTTTAATTCAATTCACATAAGTGGTAACATTTTATTTAAATGAAAATGTTAGCATTTCTAACTACGACTAAGTGGTTTCAATTTTCATCAAAAATTGAAGTTTTTCAGAAAAATACCAAAAATAAAGCCTAAGATATATTTGTTTTTATGAATTCAAAAATGATGTCTATTTTACACAATTATCAATATAAAATTTTCATTAATTAATTTAAAATTAATTCTCATTGTTAAAACAAAATAGTGTGTTTTTAAGAAACTATAACTATCAAAATATTTCCACTTGTTTATGTCCACATTCAAAGTGAAATTAATACCAATGAAAAAATTGTATTAAATGGTAAAAATACATTCTAATTACACTATAAAACCAAATAAAAATATAATCTAACCATATAAATAAATTATACTAAAATGTAGTTTTAAATTAAAATACAATATTTTTTACTATTCTTTAAAAAATGAACTTTATCTAAAAAATTCCAAAAATTTACACAAAGTAAATTTTGATGTCCCCATTATAAAGAAGGATTTTATTTAGTCAAATATAATGTATTAATGTGACCAAAACTATATTTAAATAAGGTTCTCCATTAAAAGGTTGTAAATCGACCTTTTGATGTAAATTGTGCATAAAATTAGATTCATTCACATTTTAAGCCTCTAACTTATATTGGATAAAAGTAAATACATTTAACAAACATGTATAATCATATTGTTGTTAATTTTGTTCATTCCCACCAATAAAACGACTAGGAGTTAACATCCATTTAAAATAATAATATTATATTATTAGTGTGCAATATAAGATTTCAATGAAACCCGTTGTTGCGTATCGGGTACGCTATCGAACATAACAACCATTTTAAAGTAAAATTAATATTTAATTCAAAAATATTAATAAATATGAAAATACCTTTTTCTTAATTTACCTGGGATGTTACAATAAAATTTTAATGTAATGAATAATACTAAAACACTATCATTTAAACATAGTCCTCAAAATAATATGTAAATACTAAATCAAATAATCCCATTAAAACAATCACATTGATAATATAATATTCAAATTATGACATTTAATATCAAAAACTAATCTCATAATGAGGGAATTCATAATTTCAAAAATCATAATCGCACCATCATGGACTCCTGCCAAAACCATACATAAATGGGTAAACCCCCCAAATAGTTTTTCGTATGAGACCTTCTATTTCATCAATGGGTTATAATGGGAACCACCCATCAAATACTATATTGAATGAAATACTATTATTTAAGGGGTATAACATTACCAATATAATAATTCACATTAAAACTATCATACGAAATATCCATATATAAACCTTCAACCACGAATGGTATCAAAATAGAACATTCATAGTCAATCATATCATAAACCCTCTAATATAATATATAATATTTTTTAATTACAATTCAAACCCAAGTAAGAATAAGATCCAAAAATGGATGTTGACATCGATGAAAATACATTATTAAAATAATTAAAAATATCATGAGACAAATACACCTTTTTCATTGAAATAATTTATTCAAAAGAAACCAACTTATAAAAGAATCCATTTAAAAAATATTTTTGAATCAAATTGTCCCAAAACCAGATTGATACTTTTGAATGTAATTAACATTTTAAAAAGTTCATGTCCATATAAATAAATCATTAATACCATTTTGAATACAATGACATTAATGATAATGATTTGGAAGAATAAATATTTATAACATTTAAAATAATGTTTTAGTATAGGAGTACTTTAAATAAAACCATATAAAGATTCATTTTAAAAAAAAATTCAATTAACCTAAAAAGAGAAATAAAATATCTTTTATAATCCTTTTATATCCATATAAAAATTTATGTAAAATAATATCAATAATGTTGATGTTGAGAAAGGATTAATTCTTTAAAGATTCAAAGCGACCCATACCACTTTGAAATTTTAAATAATAAGACTAGTATCTATAGAAAATTATTTCATTACCATGAAGATAAACATATTAATGGTATAAAATACAACATGTTCAGTACATAAACCACACACAAGAAATAGGTGGTGAACATTGCATATAACTCACAGAAATTAAAAGTGAGACAAAATTTCATTACATTAGGTCTGATACTCTTGTTAAGTGTCTAAAAGTCTTGTATAATGATTTTATACATGTTATTAGCTTCTAAAAGAAACATAATAATATTTATTATATAATATATGATTCATTTATGACTTTATATTACCCATTTTTTCCATGTTAAAGAAATATTCTGGTTAATCATCGCCATGTTTATCATACGTGTTTTGATTGGTTGTTCTTGATAATATTACAAATATCATTATTTACGTACTTCTAGAATTTAACACATGATTTTTATATCATATATAAACTATATATATATATAGAAAAATACAGATATATGGAATGAAAGACACCGTTCATGGAGACTGTAGGTCATACGTATGCATGAACGTTGTTTCTGTTTTCAAATTGTACTTAATGGAAGAATGTAAATGAAATAAACACACCCACATATATATAATTTGTTATAGTAGAACTATTATGTCTTATATTTCATAATTATTCATTATATAAATTTTCATAATAAGACATAAATGGTGGTAGTGGGGGATGAACCTCATCACGTTGTGGATATGGTAGGTCGTACGTACGCATGAGGAATGATTTCATTCCCTTAATGGTTAAATGTTATGGATCAATTTATAATATGAATTCTACTGAAAAAATATCATTTTATGTTTATTATTTATATACTTTATATTCATAGGTATTCCCATTGAAATAAATTATAAAATAAACGCAGTTTACATTATGGCACAAAGATGGCATGCCCTACACACACACTCAGGGTGATATTGTCTTTCTTAGTATGGGTAGAAGGAGGAATATGGTTTTCCCAAAATCATAATAAAATCCAAGCATATAGATCATACAAGATTTATTAACATAGTATGAAAAAAATATAGGAAGAGGATGTAGAAGAAGAAAATAAATTTAATTGAATTGCTAAAACAATTACCTCTGCATTTAATATCTCTTTTTGATTTTCACAATTGGACTTCTTAGGATGGATTTATTCAAAAAGTAAGGACTCTAGGATGATGTGATGGAAGATGGGGGTTGATATGGGAAGGTTATTTCCAAGACACAAGGTTTTATAGTGTTGAATAAAATAGAAGTATGTGATCCCTTTTATAAGAGATGGGAGGGACACATTTGGAAACTCTTAAAATATTAAATAAATATAAATTAACTTTCAATTTAAAATGGATCCAAATAGAGTTTATTCTAAGATAAGACAAATATGGGTTAAAATTACTTCCCCAAATTAATTTTATACGTGTTTAGGTTATCAAATTAACCTTATCATTGGGTTTTAACCCTTAATTAAACAACTTATCTTTTACAGTGACAACTTGTCTTTTTACACTATAGGGTTAATATAGTTACTATGACATGTAAACTGAACCCCAAATGAGTTATTTATGAAAATTTTAAAATTATACTAGTTATTTCGTATGGATAAATATTTTTATGAATTTTATATCATTTAATAAAATGTTATTTATTTTAAAATATCATTTATGACATTTTTCACACTATTTATGACTTGACATTTAAAATAATCATAACAACTTTATTACATAAAAAAATACATTAAATTATCCTTAAAATTTCATAATCATCCATAAAATTATGGAATTAATTATTTTGAATGATATTTATTTTAATATTATTGATATCATTTATTTGATTCATCTCTTAATAAATCAATTATTACATCATCATTGTGTCGCCATTTAATTTAATTATTTATTTTCTAAAATTATAAATAAATTAATATGATGTAGATAAAAAGTTTTTATTTATAATGACTATTTATTTTCCACCATATCACATATTTAACCTCATATGAATGACGATATAATTATTAAAATTTATATATGACAGTTTTTACTATTTTTAGATAAAATATTATGAATGTAATAATCTAACACAAGTTGATTAAAAAGGGTCATAATTTAAATTTAATGTATATTTTGATTGGAAAAAACTTATCCAACAAAAATATGACAAATTTTAGGGTAATTTTATAATACTATAGTATTTATTTTACCATTATTTACCCTATTTACCTTTAATCGTGGTAAATAAAATTCAAAAGCTAATATAATCTAAAATAAAATGACCCTATTAGACCACATTTCTCATACTGATTATAACCATGTATATATGTTTTTTGAAATCCACTTCCCATAAGTGGTAAAATAACATTTGACGCTAATCCCACTGATGTGCCTAGAAGACGGGTAAAAGAGACATTAAAAAGATCAATAATTTTTTTATATCTAATTTTATTATGAAAATGGTTCCAATGACATACATTGGATTAATATTTATATTATTTGTATATTGTGACATTAAAATAATTTTAAAATAATATAATTATTTTAAATAAAAATTTTGTTATTAACAATAATGCAATATTTTTCACTATTCCCCAAAAATTAAAACTTTTTAGAAAAATTATAAAAATCACCCGAAGCTAATGTTTATATTCTAAATTAATAAATGAAGCCTATTTTGAATAATAAAATTTATAAATTTTTATAATTTGGTTAATACTACTCATAATAGATTTTTGATAATGACTAGTTTGATAGATCATGGTGTGCTCAAAGATGGAGTTGTGTCCAACACAAGCTATTGAAATTTGTTAAACATAAAACCTACCACAAAATCTTGGGGTGTTAAATTTTTAGTCGTGTTATTGTCTAGAATGTATTGTTCCAAATTTTAGAGCCTGGATGGTAGGTGCTTTGTTGGTTATGGTTGTTTATTTCTTGATAGTTTATTTCATGAATGATGGATCACATGTATATTAATATTGAGCATCATTACCATCTTTGTATGTTGATTTGGAAATTATGACACGCAATTTGTGAAAACTCATGGATCATTTGAAAATGTATTTCAAATTGTTTTATTTATATAAATTATTTTAAAACTGTCTTTTAAGCCTGAAATTTTACATTCTAAATATTATAAATTAGGTAGATTCTATGGTGATATCCTATTAGGATATATTAATTACACCCTAAATCTTCCATTTTGGGGGTTTACAACTTTTTTGTTCGATTTATGAAATGGGAAGAGCATTTTTTTAACCTATTGGCGTCAGTTTACATCATAGATTCAGTCTGGGATGTTTTGGAGGTGACGATTAGTCCTTCGGAGACTAGTTTGTCTAGTTTTGGGGTAAATTTGGGTTTATTCTTTATGAATCAGATATATCTACCTTTTTTACACTTTTTATTTTTATTATATTTATTTTATCCTTATATACAAGCCTTTTTTCATTATCTTTGTTTTACCTCACCCGGGATTGGGCAGACTTAGGTAACTAATTTGGTTGACAATAGTTGGTTTGTTACCCCCCCCCCCCCCCCGTGAAAGAGAAATACTAAAATGAATTTGTAAATAAAATTTAATTTAATTATAAGAGTCATAAAATATGTTAATCTGTATTATATACACCACGCAACAAAAATAATTCTTGAATATGGTATATATCTCATCATAATAAGTGTGTGATGATGAAAACCTTACCTTAAGATTGATATATCATGCATGTTATTTATCAACCAGAAAAATAAACAAATTCTTATTCTTAACTAACTTTATAATCTTTTATATGTTTATTATTACTTTTATTTCACTTGTTTTCATTTTATGTACATATACTTAATCAATTTGTATTACGCCAGATGTTTTGACCATATTCTACTGATGTGCCAGAAATAAAATTCATAGGTTTAATATGACAAATGTGTTAAGTATATAAACATCTATAGAATAATAATAATGATATAATTAACATATTTATACATAAATTACACGTTTTAAACCAATAATGTATGATTGTAGGAAAAAATGGACAAATGGTACGATCATAGAGACGGTAGGTCATATGTACGTACGAGTAATATTTCCATTTTCCATTGAAGAAGGTAAGTAATATTTATATTTAAAAAATTATCACAATATCATAAATATAAAATTACTTAATTAATTATTATTATATATATCATTCTTGTGTTTTGGTGGTGAATAAAGGATTCACTTCCCTTTGAAGAGGCGGTAGTCCATACATCCACAAACAATGTTATCTTTTTTTAGTTTTTGAAAAGGTAGAACAAAAATGATATATTATATTTCCATAATGATAAATATGTTATAAATATGATAAATATTTCATATATATCACAAAAATTTAGTATATTTAACCATATTACATTCCACATAACATGTTATTTAAAGATGTCTCACATCGCTTCGTGAGGCGTAAGTCTGTCATACACACAAGTGTTATTAGTGTATACCTTAGGTAATGAAACATATAAGTATATATATGATATAATATCTCCATAGGTATAATTATGATCTAAATATCATATATAAACATTATATAATTCATCATACTGAAATGTGAGAGATGGTAATGGAGAAACGAATGACATGATTCCATGCTGTAGTTGTGGCATAAACATGAATGGTAATTTCATAACCCAATTGATGGAATTGTGAGTTCTTGTAGGTAATTTAAAATTCATAAAAACATCTCAGTATATGGAATATACTTCAGTTTTTATATCATCAAGGTATACAATTAATTTAAGGGGTGGATAATGAAATAAAATAGAAATGTTCGTGGATTAACATGACATCTTCTTCTTGTATCCATCATAGGTTTTCACAGAAACCTTCCTACAAGGGATTCTTTCCACAAATATGTATTATATTATGAGAGGTAGGAATTAGAGAAGTGACTAGACTATCTCATGTGTTATGTAATTGTTTTTTATGGTTTTAATAGGGGAAAATAATGGGTATATTTTTATAAGTTAGGTGAGTGGAACACTTGTAATTTTTTTATTAAGATAAGGTGAATCGCTATTTTTACAAGATAAAAGGCTCTAATAATGCACAAAAATATATCCTAGACGTTATGAGGTGAAAAAATGTCAATATAATTGGTTTTATAAATATTTTGATTCATTCTTACACCTTATATTCAATGTTTGACCACTAAGTATTCTCATTTTTTCTTTAATCTCTCGGATTAATATAACTTATTTTCACTAATTATATTTTTAAAAAATTAATTTGACTTATTAGAAAATATCAACTGTTATAATTTCCTATTTTTCTTATTTTTTTAAAAATATATTTCAAATAAGTGTGAAATATTAATTTAATAATAATCCCACAGACAAGGTGAGACAACCTGTTTTTAAGATGGGTATTTTTTGTGAAAAATATGATTCAATATTTACTGTCTAAAAAATAATTTTTATTTCAAGATACTAAATTAAAATTTATAGACATAGAATCTATATATTTTATTTATCAAATTAAAAATTAGGATATATTTTAAATAATTAAAATGGAGAAACATTATGGATTTTAAAATAGTTTTTTGAAAAACCTATATCTAATCCAAAAAAGAAACTCATACTAAAAATAAATGTAATGTTGATTCAAATTAATTATCTAGATTAAACAACATAAAATTATATTTATTTTAATTTAAAATATACTCAAAATAAGTATTTATACTTTATAATTACTTAATTTAATTAAATAAAATTAATTTTAAAAAATTATTTATTTTTCACGATTTAATAAAAAATTAATATTTTCCAAAAAGTCGCAAAATTTCACCCAAAGTAAAATTTGATATTATAATTCAAATAATTTAGTTCATTTTATATAATAAATTTTATAAAAATTCCAACAATTTATTATAATTTATTTCATGAAAATAAATAATATAATTTTTGAAAAAAATATATTTTTATAGAATAAAATACTTATAATAAGAAATGATTGGCTATTTACAAAAAACAGATCAATAATTTATATCCATTATGACATTTATATAAATAAATATTCCCTTTATTAGTTAATTCTATTCATACATTCTAATTTAATGACAAGGTTATAAAGATAATATATATCATGGTTCATTTAATTTTAGTGTTTCATGTTGAATATACTATGAAACAATGAAATATCATGGTTACTTGTAACAAAACAAAAACTGAGAGTTAAATATAATGTAATATGAACATAGTGCCGCATTTAACATAAGATAAAACAAGCTTTGTGTTTCTTTTACACAATCAGATATAATTTTCTTCTTTTAAAATGTATGGGTTTTACATCCCCCTTTAATAAATCACATCCTTATAATTCCAACTTCATCTCAGAAATAAAAGGCTGAAGATTTAAAAATTATTCTATTATAATCCCAAATCATAAAAAAGGTTTAATAAAAAATATTCTTAATAAGAGATAAATGGATGTACCAAGGGCATTTAGAATTACGCATAATTAAGATTCCAAATAGATGAACATATATGGGAATGGAGGAAAAGAGTAAATAATTAAAGAGATTGAGTGAGGTCATTGATCATAAGCAATTGAATAGTCAATGGAAATTTAAGGGCATAAAATCCATTAAACATTGATGATCGATATGACCATCGGTTTATCATAATTTAAGTTAATTTTATATTAAATTCGGTATATGATTATTTTCCTAGAGTTAAGAGATTTTATTACCATATAGACTATGAGAATATTGAAATATACCTAATTGATTACTATAAATTCATCCATTAATCAATTTTGACCAAAATCTTATCATTTTCTCTAAACTATGAGTAATTAGGATGATTATTTTTAACTCTTCAAGAACTAAAATAATATTTTCAAAGAACCATGAAATCCAATAAACAATAACAATATATTTTTCCAATAATAATACATTAACCAAAAACTAAAATGGTTATAAAATATTAATATGAAGAAAATAAAAAATTATAAATTAATCTAAAAATTTCAACAATAACACCCAAATTTTAAAAAAACCATCCCATAAATTAAATTTTTTAAAATTCTTTAATAATTTTTTAAGCATGTTTGAAACCATTTGATTAGAAGGATTTGATTTTATATTAATCCAAGATAAATAAATATTTATAACTAAAATAAAATTAAATATGATTTTTAAATAAACATAATATTTACCTATAAGAATTTCATACTATTCAGGGTATCACATAGGTCAGTGGTAGGCCTGAAAACCTTATTTCCATTCAGTCATTAGTTTAATCCCCACCACATTTCTGGATGAAAAAAGTTGTCACATTGTGCACATGATTTCGTTTTTGATTAAACATGAAAAAACTTCTTCCCTAAATAACACATCTTATTTAATCTAGGGGTTATAAATACCTCAACCTAATATATTGTCTCCATAAATGTCATTAATAACCTCTTTTATTTACTATGTAAAACCCCTAATTATGGTGTCTAAGACAATGATCTTATGATCATACTTAATCTTATAGACCTATGATGGAATCCATAACTCATAAGATGACCTCACATGATAAAATTCTTAATATCCAATGTTATCTAAACCATTAATTTAATACAAACTATAACATCCCATAACCTGTACTCCTGGATTCGACAGAGAAATTACAAACATTACATTTCTGGACTTAAAGAAAATATTTGTAACCCGATTTTTTCATCCAAAACATAAAATATAACAATGAACCAATTGATCAATTAAATCAACAGGGACCTTTTAGATTTATTTTTGTATTAGGATAAACTCTTAAACAAATAATTCCCAAGACCTTAAATAATAAATTCTATCACATGACCAATTTTTTATTTTTCAAAATAATAATTTATCATAATAAATGTAAAATCCTTTCAAGAAGTAACTCATTTGAACTCATAATATATACAATATGGAAATAGAAACCAAAAAATGGTGGGATCAAATTCTTAATAAGGTAAAATTTGTGAATTAATAACTGAATGTCATCAGTGATTGTTAGAGTATCATAAGGATATGATGGAATAATTAATAGTAAATTAGTATAATATAAGAATATTCTTTCCTATAAATACCTAGATCATTAGCCATTAGAATATAAAATAAGGGCCTAATAAATGAAATATTTGTATGAATCAATAATCATGCACTATGTGATATCAATCTAGTTTATATGAATCATTGTAAACCCATTGAAAGTATAGATAAAACATATCCATATCATTGAATGTCATATTCATAAAAATCATAGAAAAATTAACAAACCCATAAAATTAAATATCTATATGTCCAACTTTAAATATAATTATCTAGAGAAATTAATAATAACCCAATGCATTTGATCTTTATCTAGGTGCACCCATTGTATAATATTTTAATGTTTCACCCTGTAGTATTTGGGCATCCACATCATATATGTTATAATCGGCTCACCATGATCTATCAAGAAAACTCCATCATATAATTAATTCAGAAGAACCAAGAAATGACTAAATTACAATTACAATTCATATCATTATAAAACTCATTAAAACAATAATCATTCCTTTATTAACATGGAAAATCAGTGGAAAGAAATGGGTTGTATGAAAACCTCTTTAAAACATGATTAACAAATGAAATAAAAATTGTATGCATAACAATCTCCCTGAAAAAATCTTATTACATCTAGATAAATAATGAAGATTAAATCAATAACAACTATCTATAGCGAAGAATAAGTAACTGGAAGGGTTTTTGACATTGATGATTGGGAATGCCAATAAAATATTATTAAAAACACCATTGAAGAATATATTATTTTCATTATGACAATAAATTTTTAGAATATAAAATATTTTTTAAATCCATTTATTTTAAACAAATTAAGACCATTAATTTTCAGAATATTAATACAACATTGTATATAAAAATAAAATTTTAATCTTCCAAATGAACCTTCTAGGAAATGATGATCATGTCGTTAGTTAATTCTATAATTTCCAAAAAAGATCATTTCTTATTCACATTATTAATGATAGAAAAGTAGTATTTTGAATAGATATAGAAATAAAAATTCATATAAAAAACATTAAAAACTTTTTTTGAAATGTCTGAACACATTTTTGAAACTATTTCATAAAAAAAATTTGAAGAAAAAAATTCAGATTGAAGAGGAAAATAATGTCAGATAAACTTAAAATCATTTATCTATAATTTTAATTACCAAAGATTGGTAAATTTTATTATTATATTAAAATATCCTTAAAAATCATATTATAATAAAAATATTATTTTCTTGAGAGATGGTTTATAATATCTCATTGTTGATAGCATAATCATAAATAATCCTGATAAACAATGTGATTTTAAAAAAGGAATCTTAACAATTCTGTAACTCTGAATCATAATCCACATGAAATAATAAAATTATATGAAACATATAATATCTTGAAAATAAGTATATTAATTATATAGAATGTATAAGGTGATGTTTATACACCCCGTAAAATTATATAGGTGTATAACATAACATACATCTCAAAGAAAAGAAATTAATACCGAAACCCCTTACCACTTGGAAAACATTGAAACAGTAATCCCCATGAAATAGATATATGAAAATAGATATTAAAATAAACATAAATTGAAGGCTAATAATCATAAAATTTAATAATCTGACTTATATACACAATAAAACAAAAACAAGTGGTGATTATTGCATATATATATCACATATTAGAGTGAGACGAGGAAATACATACACCAAGTATGATTCATTATGATGGTATAATATCTTCCTGAAAATAATATAATTTTAGTAACATTATTTGGAAAAATTTCAACTTTATTAATATTTTATTTCATGTATTATCATGTTACATATAATTACATAATCAGTTATTCGTATGTCATATGTTGTCACTATAATTAGCATATGTGTCAACATAGAACTTTATAGATTAACTATGTCCAAATAAGTAAATATATAAAATACTACCTAATTATGATTATTATATAATTAAAATATTCATAAATAAATTAAACATTTAAAACAAATCACGAAATATGGTTAGTAAAAATGATCAAACATTACGATCTTGGAGACAAGAGTTCGTCCGTAACCATGAGTAATGTTTCCATTTTTTAAGGATCATTATGAAAATAAAGTAAAATTTATATTTATAAAGTGATCATAATATCATAGATACAATATTTTTAACAATATATACTTATATTTTATTCTTTTTATGTGGTGGGGAAAAGGGAATCACCTCGATTCATGGAGGTATTAGTACACATGTCTATGAATGACATTATCATTTTATTAACTGAGTGAAAAGGTAAAAATAAAATTATATATTATATTTAAAAATGATAAAATTTCCATTAATATCATAAATATATCATTTATATCACATTTTTGAATAGTACGTAACCTTATTACCTACGTGTTATTGAAAATCAAATCACATTGCTTCGTGAGGTGGCTGTTCGGCACACACAAAAGAGATATTACCTTATAACCTACAGAATTGACTGTAAAAGTGTATAGATGATATAATGATTCCATAGGTATAATTATTTTTTAAATATAATATATAAACTTTATAAAATTCATTATACCCAATCGTGAGAAGTGGTGATGGAAAAATGAATGACATCATTTTGCGACGTTGTAGTATTCCATATTCATGAATGATGATTACATAACCCATTTGATGGAAGTGTGAGTTGTTTTAGGAAGTACCCTAAACATAAATAAATATCAATAATTTTATGAAACTAAAATAATTATATCATCATTTTATAATGATAAATGAAGGGGGTGGAGAAAGTAATAAAATAAAAGTGCTCGTGGATGAATGTTACCTCTTCTTGGGTATCCTCATTATGTTTTCCCAAAATACAATCTAGTATTTATTTAGACCCATAAAAGGTATTGTTTTTTTATAAAAGGGAATTTGATAATTAATTTGATGTGTTTTTGGTTTATCCAATCGTATTTTATGGTGTTATGAGATGGTGGGATAGAGATTCATTTTATAAGTGAGTTTAGTGGCACAATATTTTTGAATAATGTTAGGTGAACCCACATTTTTTCCTTCCAAAAGTCAAAAATAATTACCCATAATCGATAAAATATGGAATTAAATATAAAAATTTCAATAAAATGGGATTTGGGATGTTTTTGGGTAAATATTACAACTTATATTCTATGTTGAACTACATAGTAATCACTATTTATCTTTAATGACTACAAATAATTTTAATTGTGTTCTCTAATTAATATGGATAATTTTTTTAATAATTAGATAATATAAATTATTATGATTAAAAATAGAAAATCTAATTCTCCTAATAGAATTCACAAAAGTTGAAAATTTTAATTTAATGTTAACACTTGTAGATGTTGTATGACCATAAGATTTTAAGAAGTGTATTTTTAGGAGAAAAAGATGATTCTATATTTACTCTATGAATAATAATAATCATTGAGTGAATCTCAATTAATTTTTTATCATATAAAATCTATAAATTTCATTTCAAAAATTCCCCATTATGTATGAATTTAATTAATTAAAATTGATAATAATTATTCATTTTACAATAGTTTCATAAAAAACCTCATTTTTAAAAATATAAGTAGACATATTATAAAGTATAATTAAAAAATTATTTCAATGTAATTAAATGGATTAAATATAATTAAACATTACTTAGGTTTTTGGAAACATAATCAAAACATGTTGGTTATTTTAAATTAAATATTTTATTGAAATGAAAAAACTTTTACAAACAATTTTATTTTTCAATATTCAATAAAAAATCAATATTTTCTAAAAAGTCTCATTATTTCTCCACCAGTAAATTTTGATATTCTAATTAAAAAAATTATTTTTAACATGTAAAATAATTTTTTTAAAATTAAAATAATATATTATAATATTTATCCAAAAAAAATAAAATAAATTTTAAAGGAATCATATTTTTGAAGAAAAAACCCACTTTTAAAAAAATTGTGATTATTTACTAAAAATTTCTCAATAAATTTTATTGGGTAATAAATTTATATAAATATTGTTTTTTATATTTCATAGTGTAGTTATTACTATTCATACCCACCAATTTAATAGCATTGTTATGATGGTAATATATATCATGGGTCATTTAATTTTGGTGTTGCGTGTTGAATATTCCATTGAATATAAAAACGTTGGGGTTGTGTATAACACAAGCTAAATAGAGTGTCACTTAGAACAAAATATAATCATAGTGTTTCATGTAACAAAATATATACTCATTATTTCATGTCTTTTATGCCATTGAATATGATTTCTGTTTTTTAAAATTGTGTTCTATTATATTTACAACTAGTAATTATATAGTTATAAAATATTTTTGGTTAATACTTCTCTTCGGTGATAAGTGTTGTAATCATTCCACGTATGTTTTCATATAATAATTTTGGTTAACATTCCCTTTTCAAAATTTTAATATCTCGAAAATGATAATATTAAATTATTTTATGAGCCATAAATATAGATGGACATCTATGTTCATTAAATTGTAATTTTAGGATAATTTTTTAAAGAAAAAATCCATTATTCGTTTGTTTCTACAAATTTTAATGAACTGATGCTGGTATCTTAAAAAATAGTTAAATATTAATAATATCATGCTCAGAAACATGAAAATTATTTATATAGAACTATGATATCCTATTAATAATATAATATAGAGTTGAAAAGGATTACAAAAAAAGATTCAAAAAATAAAATGTTCTTTATTATTATCATTTCAGCTGGTTGTATTTTTCAATGAATATTTTTTGTAAAGTTTTTTAATGGAAAACATATCATCCCCAAATTTTATTAATATAATTAATATCATTTTTATTCATGAAAAAAAGTTATAAAGGCCCATGTATGGTGATGAAAAAAATTTAAATACTCTATTAATTGAGGTTGTAGTCCGACCATAACATGAGAGATAATATAGTTTCTATGGAATTAGAGAACTATGAATATTTCCTATTCCATGAAAATTATTATTTTTCTGTAAAATTTTGATACTAATTTCAATATATTATTACGTGAAAATTATATTTGAAAAAGCTCAAAGGATAAAGAAACTAAAAAATCCTTGTTTAAAATTATCTCTTCCTTAAATATGATACATTGTAAATAAACCCAAGGCATCATAAATTGGTCTTTTGTGGATTATAGAATAAGTGGATGTGTTATTTCATATTTTTTAAATATAATAATAATGAAATAGAAAAGAAAAACATATTACTCAAAAATATATTTTGTACAAATATTATTTTTAAATTATTATTGGTTAAAAAATACATTATGATTATGTAAATTATTATCCATCCAGTATGTTTCATTATAATGTTTTTATTTTTAATCCATTTAGACAATATTCTTGTAATCACTTTTTAGAGTATATATCTTGTATAGATTGTTTCTTTTTTAAACTATGGGAATATTTTTTTCATAAGTAACCTTGTAGAAAGCCCTTAAATTGTTATACTACTATGTGTAAACACCATATAATCATCTAAAAACATCCCTTAAAAAATTATACCATAAAAATTATCAATCATAAATTTTCCATTGGTTGAATGGTGTAGGAGATTTTATTATAGACACCAAACCACATTAAAATTTAATTAATATTTTGTATATTGTTTTATTTTATACATACATATCTAATTTAAAAAAGAATATATAATCAGTAGTAATTTAAAAAATATAATACTTATTTATTTATAATGGATAATTCAAATACTCAATTCACCCCCAAATAGAATCATTTTATTTAGAAAATAATGACAACATTATAAAATTATAATCTATTATAATGTTATAAGTGAGAATAATTTCTTCAAAATGTATGTAAAATATAGTAAAATGTTTTTTTATTAATTTTCTAGGTGAATTATAATTTAAAATATTTTATTAGATATAACATATTGAATTTACAAGTGAAAAAATGTAGATTAATTATGTGAGATAGTTTATTAAACTGTTTTTTGATGTATTTGTTATCAATGATTATAATAATGAATGATTTGTACTAGAAGTAATGTTTAACTATGTCTCAATGTACTAATATAATAAATATGTATATACATACTCATATAAATTGATTATGAATTCTAGTTAAATAATTTTATTTATAAATATGGTATTATTTTTGTATAACTAGACATTTAGTGGTGAAATTGATGTATTATATTGAATAATATTCTAGTTGAATGTCGAAAAATAATATTGAACAAGAGTTGTTGGGAAATATATTTGATGGTCTTCATAATGATTATTTAGAGTCACAAAATAATATTCACTTCCTGGATAATAGTAATAAGTCTCCCTATTGGAAACCTGTAATGCTCAGAAAACAAAATAAAAACAAAAGAAGGGGTTTTAAAGATTTTTGGTAACAAGATCTCATAAATTGAATGTGGTAATGATGAATCATATATAAAACCCATAAACCAACTCCCAAAATATTAAATCCCATCTTTGAATATATTACCCCTTATATAGATATTACATATAACAATGTTAATTTGACTACAATGATTTAGGAAACCCTCATAAGCTATTTTTATGCCCTAACAAGAGGAAATATCTTCAACAGGATGTCCCAGACAATAAGAGAGGTGTTGATATAGAGAAATATTTTACACCAATTTTGGAATCTCACAATTTGTATTTCCCATATCACTCTTGCCATTTTATCTGCATAAGTTGTAACCATTCAACAATCTTTTTTGAAATAAGAGAGTGAACCTCCTTTCGAGCTAATGATATTTCCATGATAAAAAGAGGGTTATACATTTCTATTATAATCTATATTTGTGTAGAAATTGATCTATCTTGGAATGAGAGTTTTCTAATAAATAAAAAGATTAAAATTGTGTTTTATAAATATCTCATGAATTCTAAACTAGTTGAAAGAAGATAATACCTGATTAAATTCCCATCTAGGTTAATATTCATGTTGGATACCACTATAATACAATTAGGAATATTTCTCATATTCATATTAAGGATAATATACTGATATTTAAATCAGCTGGCATTCCAATTTTACCATATGATGTGTGGATCTTCAGAAACAAAAATTCAAATCAGTATATTCATTTGAGAAGATTCTTCTAGAATACAGTGATTCATATAAAAGAACAAAAAAGTAAAATTAATTAAATTGATCAACTTGAAAAAATTTAGAAATAATAATCTATAGTTTATTAGAAAAAAAATTGAATAAAATGTGTTGTGGTATCATTTTTAGCATTACATACTCCGTAGCATGTTCAATGTTTTAGGCTGATGTTCATTAGGTCACAATATATAAGAACACTATTATAATACACTGTCCAGTTTATGGTATATCAGGAGGGATAAATTCATTTGATAACACATTGATATAATAAGGGTATCATGTATGTGGGTATTACAATGGATAAATTATACATTAACATACACGTTATTTTGGAATTCTTGATGGGGTCCTAGATCAAGGTATCCTTGTTAGGTCTAAATGGGTAATCATAAATGTTATTCATTAGAGAAGCAAGTATTTCATTCATCAAAGATCAAATATTATCTATAATGATAATATCAATAGCTTGTATGTTACTATGAAATCCATCATTAAATGGATATCCCAACTTTTTATAATTCCACAATTTAAGAATTTAATTAGGAGATGCCTTCCATTTATTATAATTAATCAAATAATTGTAATACTTATTATAGAAGTGTATTTTAAAGAATATATGCATTCAATCCTTCAATTTGTCTTCCATTGTATAAATATCTATTTCAAAAAAAAATTTATTGTTTTTATTTTAATGTATAATAATCCAAATAATTGAGAATATATAGAGTCATCGAATACAGAAAGGTTTATAGATACCATGCCTCCATTTTTTAATGGTTTCAAACAATAATTCCATTTTACCACTATATATTTTCCTTCATAAAATTTACAACAAAATATAAAATTATGGGAACATTTTCACATACATTTAATAAATTAACAAGTCTATTTGTATTTCCACATGTAATAGACAGTCTTACGAATGCGAATTTCCTTAACGAAATAAATCATTCTAAGAAGGTAAATTGATATATCCCTTTCTAAAAAAACATTCTTTAATTAAATTTGTCATGTAATTGAAATAAATAGGATTAGGAATTTTTTAGAAAAATGGTATGCCTTATTAAATAATGGTTGAGTTACTTCATTAATTATTAAACATCACTTGATGGATGATTTCATGGGAAATTTAAATTTCACCTTAAGATGGTTATATCACTACAACATAAACAGTGTTTAGCGGCGGTTTTGTGGCGGCGGTTCACAAAACCACCGCTAAACGTTATCCGTGAAAGATTTCGCGGCGGTTTTTAACAAACCGCCGCGAAACCCAATCTATTTTGAAAAGCCGCGACGCTTTCCCCTCCCCTATCACATACCCGTCTTCCCCGATCCCCCTCAAAAACCCTCCCCTCTTCCCTGATCCCCGTCCCGCTACCTCTGGCGACACCCGCGCCCTCCGGCGACACCCGCGCCCTCCGACGACACCCGCACCCTCCGGCGGCCGCCGCGGCCCCCGAGCCCCCCGGCGAACCCTGCACCCCCCCCCCCCCCTCGACCGCTGGTGACCCCCGCGCCCCTGCGCCCCTCGCGCCCCCCACGCCCTCCGACGACCGCCACACCCCCCGCGGCCTCCGGCAACCCCCGCACCATAATTTCAGTCCTCCCACCATAATTTTCAGGTTTATTTATATATAATTTTTATTTTTTCCACATTTTAATTAGGGATATTGTGATTTTTATATTCCAAATATCGTTGTAGTGTGTTTTGGTCTTCATTTTGGCAGGTTTGAGCTGTCATCATCAAAGGATTACATGTGTATTCATAATTAAGAATCTATATATAAGTTCTCCATTTATATATATTCAACCTTGAAAGTATTAATATATATCATGGGGCTATATGTGCTTATATGTGTATATGAAAATGAATATGTGTATCATTGAAAATGGGTATATGAAAGTATAGTCAAATATGTATAGATCCCTTATACATATTTGTACACCTTAATATGTATATATGGACTAGGTATCATTACATATAAGTTAAGGTGAATATGTGTGCATTTGAAAATATTAAAATTTGAGATTCCATCATCTATTTTAGCATGGCTTGAGTTTTAGGTAGTTTCCATATTCATGTTACCATTATTTGAATTCCATGATAGCATGGATGTTTTTTAATCTGTTATTCATTATTTTATCAATTGAATATTGTATATCTTTTTATATATATTATTGGTTTTATTTCTCGGAATGTATCTCCCAATGTGGTTGATATAAATTATCCTAAACATTTAAAATGTGTTTTAAGGTGTAAAGCATGATTTCAAAGTGAGTTTTCTATCGTGTGATTTTCTATTTAGAGATAATGTTTTGAAAAAATGGTAAGATGGTGTCAAGCATTTTGAGTAATGTGTTGTGAAGAGGATCGGGCCGATGGGGAATATATTGGATATTCCATGATGGTATGACTTTATGTGAATTATTTCTTTATGTTTCATTTTCGGTGATGTTTCCTAGACTTCTCTATAGATTCCATGTGGATGAATTTTTGTTGGAGTCCGAATCATCCTTTAAGAGAATCTAGTTCATTTTATGGATCACAATGGGATGGTTTTGCAAGGTAGTATTGTACCTTTTGTTCTAGTTTTATTACGACATAGTACCATTAAAGAAGAGACATGGGAGGGGAGATGAATATGTAGGCATAGTGGTCCAATCTCTTTTTTAACAAAGCTTTTATTACTATATAGTACCATTAAAGAAGAGACATGGGAGGGGAGATGAATATGTAGGCATAGTGGTTCAATCTCTTTTCTGACAAAGCTTAGTGATACTTTGAAATGTGGCTCAAAGCTAAGACATTTCATGTTAGGGAGGGTATGATATTCTATGATTTTTTCAGGTACTTTGTCATTTCAATTTTACTTTAAATAGATAATTTTGGGATATCAAAATGTTTACTGGATGTATGAACAGTTTTTGGGGTGTCCAGGGTTTTTAGGACACAAAAGGTTGAAAAAGTGCCTATCCAGCTCAAGTAATACGATCAGAGCCCAGTTAGTAGTTATTGTGTTCCCTAACCATGATTTACAAGAGGTGGGGTAAATTCAATGAAAAAATAAGGAAAGGGGGAGAATAAACCAAGTGGAAATGGATAACCCATTCCTCATGGTTATAGCATGACTTAACAAACCATACAGGCTTTATCGAAGATCATGTGACTAGCCCGCATTTCTATCCAACAGTCCAGCATTTCTAAAATATTACTTTTGAATAGCATGAATTGTCTTTAAAGTTTCCACATGATGAACTTTTTCCCAGCAATACTCATACACTGATCCTTTCTTTTCAGCTTCATTCCATCTCTCATAAATCAGATGAAGTGCCAAACAATCACTGTAATCCTTTGCAGAAAATCTAGATTTTACCATTACAGCTAAAGTGCTTTTTATCTTGAGGAAGAACTAAAGTATCCATGACGCTACGTCCGACCACAGTGGTAAGCACAGGATCGTAGCAATGAAAAATGGCACCCATAATTAGTACTTTCCACAGTTTAGGATCCACCAGAAGGATTGACTGGGCACACCGGCTGGCCGGTGGTGTCTCACCAGCTGGCCGGTGGTCATCCACCGGCTGGCCGGTGACACCAGGCAATGGGAAGGCCTACTGCTTGGCTCCTCCGACTGGCCGGTGGGTAGGAACCGGCTGGCCGGTGCCCATACCGGCTGGCCGGTGGAAATCCACCGGTTGGCCGGTAGACTTAGTCAAGCCATTGTCAGCTTTCTTGGGCGAGCTCCTATGAAATCTTTTTCCTAACATCAAAAACACTTGAAAACAAGTTAGAATACAAATAGAGTGATTGTGATCATTAAAATCCAGGAGAGAGGGGTACAACAACTATTGTTTGTTTTATATTCATGGACTAGATTATGCATTAGAAACCATTAGTGGTGGCCTACTTAATTTACCTCACACACCATATCGAAGTTCCACCTGGCCTTCCCTAAGAACCCCCAAACATGTCCCTTATAGGTTTCTATTTGGAACCTTGATTCCTCCACATCCACTCTATAGTTTTCTCCACATTTCCATGACTAACATAATTCTCTCCACCTTAGGAGGGTCATTATCACTAATTTATTCAAGAAATTCAAACACCATGTCTCATGCTTCCATCACAAGATGAACCCCAAAACTTAAATGTGGCCATTTAGATTTACCTAGAACAATAAAACAAACATTACCCATTGTGAAAATGGTTTCAGTGAATGTAGTTAACTTGATTTAAAATGCATTATGATCAGTTTCGATCACACATCAAAGGGGTGTTGTTTGAGGCAACATAAATGTGTGATCGATGGTGTTATGATAAGTGTGTATCCCGATATTCTTATTCCTCCTCAATGAGGTGTTGGCGTTGTCTCCTATGGACCAGACTTGTTCAGTTGGTCTGAAATGGTAAATGTGGTCAATGAATCATCTTTATTATATTATGCATACTTTATAGTCAATGGTTCATCTTTATTATATTATGTTTCTGTAATCTTACAATATCATATATTTTGTGTAGGCACATTGTGATATACATGGATAAAAGATGGATCAAATTACCGAGGAACACATCTCAATATGTTAAGGGTTTGAATGGGTTTTTAGATTTTGCAATTTCTAATCGATCCGTTGAAGGGAGAATAAGATGTCCATGTCCTAAATGTAAATTTAGAACATGGTTGAAGAGAGATGAAGTTTATGAACATTTAATACTGAAGCAATTCCCTGAGCAATATTTGTGTTGGATTTGGCATGGAGAATCAAACAATACAGAAAGATTGAGGACTGATGTTAATCCACAGAATGAGGTCCCAAGTTCTTCGACAATGGAAAATGAAATGCAAAACCTCATAAATGATGCATTCGGCACTGCAAGACACCACTATGAGCATCAAAACATATCAGAACAACCAGAAGAGGGTGCTACAAATTGCAACGTGACAAGTGATGTTTCTGAGACTGTAACACAAGCAGATCAAGATTGTAACATAACATTGGATCCTCTTGATTCTGTGGAGCCAAATGTAAGGGAAAACTTCAGTGAGGAAAATGCATTTCATGATTTAGTTGACGATGGAAATCAAGAGTTGTATAGTGGGTGTTTGAAATATTCAAAGATTTCATTTCTAATGAAGTTGTACCATATCAAATGTATATGTGGAATTACAAATAAGGCAATGTCCATGTTATTGGAATTGATTCGTGATGCATTTCCTGAAGCAAAAATCCCAGAATCGTTTTATGATATGAAAAAAGTTGTTAACAAGCTTGGTCTGAATTATACAAAAATACATGCGTGTCCCAATGATTGTATGCTTTACTGGGGAGAGGATTCAAGTAGACAGAATTGTAAGAAATTTTCTTCTTCTAGATGGCAGTCAAAGGGTGATGTTGGAAGTATGACTGAACATAATTTCACGGAGAAGAAGAAAAGGAACACACCTGCAAAAGTTTTGCGTTACTTTCCTTTGAAGCCTCGATTGCAAAGATTATTCATGTCATCAAAAACCGCTGAACACATGAAGTGGCATGCTGTAGATAATAACAATGATGGGTTAATGAGACATCCACGAGATTCCCAATCGTGGAATAAATTTGATTCATTACATCCAGATTTCTCAGCTGATCCTAGGAATGTTCGATTGGGATTGGCTGCCGATGGATTCAACCCATTTGGGACTTTGAGTACGAGTTATAGCATTTGGCCAGTTGTTTTGATCCCTTATAATCTGCCTCCGTGGATGTGTATGCAACAAACATCTTTTATCATTTCGATGATTATTCCTGGAAAACAAATGCCTGGAAATTATATTGATGTATACCTGCAGCCTTTGATTGAAGAATTGCAGGAGTTATGGAGCAACGGTGTTGAGACATTTGATGTTTCTTCTAAAACAATGTTTAAAATGCATGCTGCTTTAATGTGGACCATTAGTGACTTCCCTGGGCTTGGAAATTTATCTGGTTGGAACACTTATACGGGTTTGGCTTGTCCCGTTTGTAACTTTGATTTCGAGCCCAAACGGCTACCTCACAGTAGAAAATGGTGCTTCTTGTGCCATCGAAGATTTCTTGATGCATCTCATAGATTTCGGCTGAACAAATCAAAATTTAATGGTTGCATTGATCGTAGACCACCTCCAAAGTTGTTAACCGGTTCTGAAATATTGACACAGCTTGAAAATGTTAAAACAGAATTTGGGAAGGTTCATCATTTGAATGATAGCGGAAAACGAGTGCGAAGTGCATCGCCAAGTGAAATCAGAACGCAACAATGGAAGAAAAAAAGTATATTCTTCAAACTTCCGTATTGGGAATTTAATTCTTTGCGCCACAATCTTGATGTGATGCATATTGAGAAGAATGTATGTGATAATTTGATTTTCACATTACTTAATGAGCATGGAAAGTCGAAGGATCATCTCAATGCTCGCAAAGACTTACAAGTAATGAACATAAAATGTGATCTCTGGCCAGATGAGAATGAAAAGTATGCTCCGGCCATTTTTTCATTGAAAAATAGGGATAAAGATACGTTCCTTCAAATTTTAAAGAATGTGAAGGTATCTGATGGGTATTCGAGTAACATCTCGAGGTGTGTTGACTTGAAGAATCGTAAGTTATATGGATTGAAAAGTCGCGATTCACATGTTTTGTTACAACAGTTACTACCATTGGCATTGCGTACATTATTACCTGAAAAAGTTACTGTTGTTGTACTCCATTTCTGCACATTTTTCAGACAGTTATGTGAGAAAGCTCTACATCCATTTCAGCTTGACAACCTACAGGAGAGGTTTGTATTGACCCTTTTTGCAATGGAGATGATCTTCCCTCCATCGTTTTTTACTGTCATGATGCATTTAACTATGCATTTGGTTGACGAAGCTAAATTAGGAGGCCCCGTTCATTATCGATGGATGTATCCAATTGAGAGGTATTTTATTTATATGTTTCCAGTTAAGTAAACATTTTTTGGCATTTAAATAAATGCATAATATTATTATTTTTTTTCACAGATATCTTGGGCATTTGAAAGCATACGTGAGAAATAAAGCTCAACCAGAAGGCTCTATTGCTGAAGGCTATTTGGCCGAGGAGTGTCTTACCTTTTGTTCCAGATATTTGGATGCTATTGAGACAAGATTTACTCGAGTTGGACGTGTTGACGACACATCAACTCAATCTCAAATGCATCAGAAATCAAAAATATTTCCTGCTATTGGCCGATCAGTTGGGAGGACCTCATACACGACACTAACAGAATTGGAATTATTACAGGCACATAGATATGTGCTGCTGAATAGTGAAATTGCAGATCCATTTATTGAAGAGTTGAGGATACAAACAAAGAGACGAATGAGAATCCAAACACGAAATGAAAAAGATATAACGAAATCTATGAATAAAGAGCTGGTAGAATGGTTTGCACGACGTGTAAGTTTATAAATATGGCAATAAATACGAATATTACTTTGACACATACAATTTGCAAATCTATTAAATTATATTTTTTTTTTCAGATCATGAATACTGATACTCGAGCTGACTTTTCAGAAGATTTGAAGTTTCTTGCTAGAGGTCCTATAAAACAAGTTAGAAAGTTCAACGCTTATAATGTGAATGGTTTTAGATTTCGTACAGTCGATCGAGAAGTGGGTTTAAAAACACAGAATAGTGGTATTTTTACATTTGCTGAAGTGGAATACTATGGAAAGATGCACGATATTATTGAATTAAACTACCACGGGCATTTTTCTGTTGTTTTATTCAAATGCAAATGGGTCGATTTTCTCAGAGGTGTTAAAAGAGATTCCTTGCAATTTACTTCTGTAAACTTCGCTCGCTTGATGAATGTTGGTGATCGTGAACTGCATGATCCATATATCTTAGCATCGTAGGCAAAAATGGTATATTATGTGAATGATGTTGTGGATGAAGGGTGGAGTGTAGTTACTCACGTAATACAAAGAGATTTGTATGATATGGGTGATGAAGTGGAAGATTTGACCTCTGCAATTGAATTTCATCAACAACAGGAAGCAGAATTATTTGTCCATCATGATATTGAAAATATTGTTCTAGCAAGGATGAATGAAGTGGATGAAGCAATGGAGCAGGAAACTGACATGATTGAAGGGGAAAATGATTGTATGTACAATTATTTATTCATTCAGCAACTACTTGTTTCATTTCTGTAGTCATTCATTATCATTGTTATATATATTTTGTTTGTTAATACTGGGCATCTATTATCATTTTTAATTTTTTTTCTGCATAAATTTTTTGAAATATATATTCTGAACTTAAATTTATTTGATTAAATGACAGGAATGACAAGGAAGAAGCGGTACACTATTCCTTCTTCTTCTGCGACAGATGACGATCCGTCTGTCCCCACGACATCATCTCCCCCTGCACCATCTCTGACACCATCAGTGGATGCCTCATTAGAGGATGAGTCATCGCCTCCCCCTACAGGAGCTTCAGCAGTGGGGCAGCGACACGCCCCCTCCAGTTCATCACGGACATTCTGGAGGGTCGCAGTCATAAGTACAAATTTTAATTAAATAAATTTATTGCATTTTGTTTATAGTAATTGTTTGCTCATTGCAGATGAAGACAATGAAACCGTGGAAAGAGACATAAAAAGTTCTGATGTTTGGAACATGCATGGCAAGAAGATAGTGGTGCCATTTGATTCTTATGGGGTCCCGACGGATGACGCCGCAGGTTTACTTGGTCAGATTATAGGTCAGCTGGCAGCGGAGCCCGTTTCCCTGCCTATTTCGTATGATGATTGGAGGCATATTCCTCCAAACTGGAAAAATGAAGTTTATGATTCTCAGATAAAGGTAATTTTATTATTTTATGGTTTAATTGAATGTCATTTTACTAATATATTCAAAATGAATTTCTGTATACAGATGTTCTTCCACTTTACCGTTGCTGATGTGATAGCACGGAAGTGGACATTGAAAAATCTTGGAAAAAAATGGAAAGATTTCAAATGGAGGTTGTGGTGTGATGTCAACGATTCTTCGTTGACCGTGTAGCAGATGTATGAGAAGATACCCAGTGGGGTACCGAAAGAACAGTGGAAGGTTTTTGTCGATAGACATCGTGATGAGAAGCGGATGGTATTGAAATATATATTATTATATTATCCTCATTTTACATTTATACATGTACATGAAGAGGAGATAGACATTGAATACAATACTGTTAAATTGAATTTTATTTATTTCAGGATCTCTCAAGAAAGAATGCTTCAAACCGGGTGAAGCAGGTAATCCCGCACACTGCGGGTTCAAAAAGCTTTTCAAGAAGCCGAATGTCATTGGTAATCTTTTAATTAGTTTAAATATTTATAAGATAATATTATCTATTTAACATATTTTATTGATGATTTATCTTTGTTTAATGCAGTCACAGAGTTTAGGGCATGAAGCATCCCGAACAGAACTGTGGCTGGATGTTCATAAAAAAACAGATGGAAGTTTTGTTAATGAACCTGCCAGAGAAGTTGGGGTATGAAGTCAATTATTTATTATAATAACTTAATATCAGTTTTTACTGTGTTAATATATATTGATATTTGATTTATAGGTAAAAATTAAAGAAATATGGGATGCCAATCCTGGGCAATCCTACTCAGTCTCCCAGGATGACCCGGTTGGTCAAGTCCTTGGGAAGGAGCATCCTGGTAGAGTGCGCGGGATGGGTTTGGGACCCGTACCATCTGAGGTCTTTCGCATGCCATCAGGGATTTCGACCTCATCTACTCCTGGTTATAGTCATTTCATACCTGAAGATGCTCAGAGGGAGATGTCTGCTCTACGAAACACAGTTCAGCAGCAGGGGAATCAGATATCTGATTTGCAGAAAGAGTTGCTTGAAATACGTCAGCATATGAGCAGATATGCCCCTGGTGGTAGTGCATCGGGTAGTGGTGAGCAGGTAAATCACAAAAAAATCAAAATCATTTAGTTTTCAAACTTTTATTAGTTTTAATTTTTATTATAAATATGCAACAATATTTAATTTTCAATATAATGTTCTTACAGGTGGCAGCAGGTGGTGGAGATGAAGGTGGAGAGGGTGACGATGCAGCATCAGATGATGAGTAGTAGTATTGTTGATGTGTTGAACAAGTATGATAACAGTTGGTTTGTATATGTAACATTTATGGCACATAGTTGCCACCAAACATTTCCATGTCCTAACATTTTCTTGATTTCTCATGTTTCCTTCTATGCATTTTATTTATTGTGTTCTGGATTCCTCATGTGTTGAAAAAAAGATTCTTAATGCAATATGCATGTGATGATACCATATCATATTGGGGACTAAAATAATTTTTCATAACGTTTCGTTCTTCCGGTTACAACATTCTATTTTAATAAATGAATATTTATTTAAAAATACCATTTAAAACTAGAGGAGATAAATAGTGAACCCAAATCCCACCTCTATGAGCCACTGGGATGGATACTAGTATCAGGGATATAAAAAATAAAATTTTGAATCATTGCCCCATATATTTCAAGAGCACAGAATAAAAACACCATCGAATCAACTACAATATAATATAAATTATCCATTAAACTATACATAAAAAATCCCCCATGGGTTAAAATAAAATGAAATAAATAAATATAAATTTGTTCAAAATGTTAATCATGTGGAGGAAATAAAAATAACCCAATGTTAGAGCTCTTAATTACTAGTTCGCTCAACAAATACTACCTCAAAGCCTTAAATATAGTATATTTATAAATATTAAATATATCATATACTATCCATATGATCATCACCAATGTGACTCATAGAAAACTGTAAAGAGTGTATCAATAACCTAGTTAACTTGTATCAGTAATAACAAACCACTATAAATGTAAACTAATCCCCCATCCTCTTCAAAGATCTGTCATGAAATAATCCATTTGTGGGAATTAATTTAATATTATATGAATTTAGTTATTGTTTCACTTTCACCACATGAAACTTAGTTTTCAACTATCTCCCAATAAGAATACAACATCATATCCCATCCCTCCCAAATCCACCAATAAATACACCAACATATTGTCATATATTTTAGAACAAACAAAAAATATTGTATTAGGGAACTAGGGAAGTATCATATAATTAATTCATAGCATATCCACCTAATAAAACCATCCCTCAATGCGTTATACCAATCCTTATGTAATCATCCTCTACTTGAATCAATGAAAGATACTAATATAGGGGGAGTATAAGAGATGTGGTGGTCTTCAATACATATCTTCCCCATCCTTGATTTTAATGAACACATTCTATGGTTATCTAAGAGTTGGATTTTAATCCAACTCGAGTGGGGTGTGTAGAATATTCTTAATGATTAAATGTATATATTAGTCTCTAAATAACCCAAGATTTATGTTATCATGTTGGGATATTTTCTATAGGACTATGATGGAAATTCATGTGTCATTCATAAGAAACATAGTAGGACCCATTCATATATTATTTTTTATGATTTCATGTTAATGGGGGGGGTGGATGATTTTATTCCATTCAAGAGAGACGAGAGGGATTCCTCATTCATATCAGGTGCATGCATAAAGGAGTTTATTTTCAAAGAGATAAAAAGCAAGGTTATCTCCTGGGTAAGATCAGTTGTGATTGTATCATCCACACATATTGGATTATGACTTGTTCCATCTATAGTGGGGATATAAAAATTTTGGTATCTTGAAGATTGAATTTCCATTTCACATTCCCTTTCTTATTCATCAACAAGGGAAACCCATGTTTTACCCTTCATTGTTTTGAAGTTAAGGGAATTAGAATGCTTCCTAACCAATTTGGTTGAATCATTATTCTTTGAGGGCTCACCTATATCAATGGAAGTGATTTTCTTTTATTTTATGTTTTAACCTCTTTCAAAGAGTTATAATCAATGGGTGTATTTTTGCACTTGTGAATTACTCTTCAGTTTGAAACAGAGTGTCCCAAAATCCTGTATAACTCCCAAAAAGGTGGAGTATATTCATAATTAATTTTAACTTAAATGTTATGATAATTGACATTAAAATTAATCATTTATAGGAACATATATTCAGTTATAGGATCAACTAGAATTATAGAATATATACCACACTCTCTAGATATATTCATATAATCTAACTTCATCAGTATACCAATACAGGATGACATATCACAAAGATTTTTTAGTTTCTAGTATACCCAGTTTAAACCATGTAGTCTTACCTAGAAATGAGTGGTGGAGTTGCATTGGTTTATGGGATTTAAATTCATATCCCATTCATAAATTTGAAGAGTGACTAGTTTCAAGTTAATGATTCTAATTCTTCATACCAAATACTGGTCCTCGTTCCATCTCACAAGAAGATGAAAAGACATATTCCTCTTAGAATCATTCTCCATCCTTGAATACCCCATCGATGATCAATTCTATTATTTAGATCTGGAATGGGCCAAGGTTTATCTCTCCTAGAGTATGAAATCCTTAAAAAATGGATAATTTATAAAATTCCAATCATTAGTGAAGGGCATATGGGTCTGTGAAAACTAAGAAACTATAAGAACATGATTCTTCATTTGAGGTATGAATATGTCCTTTTTAAGGTTATTCTTAAGTAAGTGGAGGAAAAAGAGGTCTAAATGCCGTGTAACCTAGTTGCATGTTGTGTAATTGGGTTTACATGACTATAATCTTAATACACACCATATAGTGTTCTGGCTAGGAACTGTATAGAAACATACACTACACGACAAGTAGTTTCAAGTACACACCGTGTACTTTTTTTAAAATTAGGCATTAGCTTCGTTTTTCTTAGATAGACAGAAACTCACCCCTTAATTCGACGAATAACATGCCCAAGAAATATGAGGACAGGGTGGTTGGGATCATGAAGACTATTAAATTCCGAGAGAATCTTGATTCCAATGAGGGACACCAAAGATGGTCTCTATTGGAAACCATTTATATGTCATGATTTGACATTTAATTATAATTAAATATTGAAATTTAATGAATTATGATGCGTCTACCAAGCCATAGCTCAATCTTGGATTCAGTCTTCACTTACACTTGTTTAGATAGTCTTTTGAGGCATCGACTGTGCTTAATTTGTTTGTAGGGATTTGGAAAATTTAGCGCAGTGGTGGAGCAGATCCAACATATTTTTTTTTTCCAGTTCAACATTTAGCGGCGGTTTTAACCGCCGCTAATTCCATACCTGTGAGCATTTAGCGGCGGTTTTAACCGCCGCTAAATGATGAACTGGGCAGTATTTAGAGGCGGTTTTAACCGCCGCTAAATATATTATGTTGATATGTAGCGGCGGTTTTCACCGCCGCAGAATAGGCGCATCAAACGCCTGAATTTAGCGGCGGTTAAAACCGCCGCGAATAAAAAATATCAGATACCCATATAACCGCCGCTAAATGAAGAGAAACCGCCGCTAAATGACGGATCTACGACACATTTCTAAAACCGCCGCTAATAGATTGCTGACGCCAAACTTAGCGGCGGTTTTTGTAAACCGCCGCCACACTATATAGCGGCGGTTTAAACCGCCGCTAAACAGGAAAAAAACCGCCGCTAGGACCGGCTTTTGTTGTAGTGTATGCACACCCTATCATATATAATGAATCTAGAGAAACCAATAATGTATATGGACCTTGATGAAAGCCTCAATATTTACTAACATAACCAAAAAAAATATTAAACCATAAATATAAATGAAATGAGAGGGTCCCTTAACACCTCTCTTAGTATTGATGGGCCTATGATTTCCATTTTTGACCATGCCAAAGATGTATAAGTATATATAATCCATTGAAATTAAGAAAAGGGTGGAAGATAAAGGATCCCATATTTAACAACATAGGTGAAATAGAAATATATATTTTTTGTACAATTCACAACTTTATAAATTATGTCCTATTTAAAAATAGATAAAATCATGTCATCAAAAAATTGTACAAACTGAACCGTTATAATATTTTAATTGTTATATACCATTTAATAGTGTAAATTCTTCTCCACACATTTAGCATTGGATAAAATCATCCTTTAATTTTATTTATCCTCATTATATTAATGAATTTATATGTTTCATGAGATAATCTTATATGCCTTTCCTATTTTCTAAACCATATTGGATGGGAAAAACATTTTTTAAATGATTATAGATATCTTAGATTATTGGGTCTTAATAGGAATCATGGAGTAATAATTTTATGAATATTTATTTATGAAAGAGTTTATGGAGTAATTATAATAAGTTAGGTGTTAAAGAACATGTAATTTGGAATTCATTAAATTTGAAATAAATCCATTAATGAGGAAAATATGAATCATCATTATAATATAATCCAAAAAAATTACAAAAAATGTAAATGAAGATATGTTGAACCCACAAGGTCCAAGGTAAATAACATGATGGATAGATAAATTTGAATCCTTAACATTCACCATATTTTTTTGTATATTGAGAATCACCTTATCCATGTAATTAATGACCATAGGTATAATATTCACAAAATTTGAAAAAATACATTTAGAACAACATTTAAAAAACTCCTTAAATTAAGGCACTATAATCTCCTTTATTTACTTATTCCGAGTTATAATTTCATATCCTTTATTTAATTTAAGTGAATTGTTTCATAGATTTTCTAACCAAATTGTGATTATTGAAAAAGAAGTGTTCCTCTATCCATCATTATGGAATTTGATTATAAAATTTTAACTCAAAATTCTATCATTATAATTAATTTTCTCATTCATCCTTATAAAGTATTCCACACTAATATTAAATAAGGACATGTAAAACTCCTCATAATGGTTGTGTTAGTGAACTATTATCTCCATTAACAAGGCATCAGTCACCCCATATATGGATTTGAATGCCACTATTCACCCAAAATTATGACTTTAATTTATGTTACATAGCTTTAAAATACATGAAAAAATATCATTATTGAATTATTTGTTAAACCAAGGCTCCATAATAATTATATTATATTCCTCATTCTTAACCAATGAATTAATAAAATTAAATTTTAGGGGATATAATTTATTTTTGTTCATTATAGTTGTATTAATTAGATAGTAAAAAAATTATGAATTTCATGAATTGTATAGAATTTACTAGTGTACCGATTTGAATTGTAAAAAAAACATTATATACCTGATTTTACATCACAAAATTCAATTATTTCCTTTAACATATATTGATCCCAATTTATAGTGAATTTTATAAGCTCATTATGAAAAATTAACACGTTAAACATTATTATTGTAATGAAATGGTTAGGTTTACTTCTTTTATGAGACCCTTGAACTATATTGAAATCACTTGACAGAAACCATAGCTCTTAAATAAATTTCATGAGATTAATAGATTTCTTCTTGATAAATCATCATAATAGGTACTATGGTAAATAAATAAAAGAAAGAAAACAAATAATAACCATAAAAATACCATTTCGGTAGTGATATAATAGATTATATGATAAAATTATGATTCTTTATTTTTTTCAAATATGAACACCATTTTTTTTTCAAGGAATCTATATATGGATTGATAACAATAGTATTATAGTTCTTTTAGTTTATTTTTAGACCATTGGAGGTGCTAAAATGAGCGTTTGGTTTTTCAATTCCAATCATCAGTGGTTTTTTGTTGTATCATGCTCCTCCTCATCAGCTTCAGAAGAGATTATGGGTGTTTCTAAGAATTAGGTGACAACTCTAAGACAAAAAATGTTGGTAATAAATGCTAATATAATCATAAATAAATGGGGTATGATTTTACCATTACAGATAAATCAACCAAACCAAGAAAAATATCTTTATTATGCATGAGTAAAATGATATACAACTCATTGTATAACCAAACCAAAATCCAATCCAAATTATATCAGAGTAAAAAAAGGAAACTAAAAAAAAACTCAAATAAATAAATTTACAAGATTAGAAACTCCCAAACATCTGTGAACATAGCCTTAAAAATCTATTCTCAAGGTATCATGATTAATTACTATATAACTGGGATACCTTTCCTTTATATGTGTCCCGATGGATAAAATATGAAAACACAGCAATGTTCCCATGCATGGGGTAAGTGTAAAGCATAGTATGGAATCTACTAAAGACTTCCAAATTCAAGACACTAGTAAATAACATAATATATCATATCTATAAAGAGTTTACTAAACATTTAATGTATTTTATATCCAAACCAAACATATTTCTTTACCAAAATAGTTTTTCATGGAAATGAAAAAAATGTGTTTAAAATATTTCCCAAATAAATTTGGCATACCAAATCCACACATCAAAAAATCAACAGATGCATTCCTGGGATATTTTTCATTAATCATGACTGGTCACTAATCGATCAACCATGCCCCAAAAAGGTAACCAATACCTGATCCCCCCCCCCCCAATTGCACACACCCCTTCCATAGGGTTGTGTCTAATACAAATGATCTCATGCCAAACAAGAATGCCAAAACACCATTCCAATCCATTCAAATAAAAAAATTCTTTATTGAAATAAATTCAATAATCATTTTTTAATATATCAAAATCAATCCATAATTTTAAAATCATTGTTTTAAAATCATGAACCAAATCACTTTCGATAGACCAAACAAATTTCAACATTTTCCTAGAAAAAAAACCCTAATGCGGTTTCAATAAAATAACGAAATGATTTAAAAAAACATTTACTCACTTAAATCAAATTGATACCAAGCCTTTATTTTCTAATGAATATGGTTTTAGGGAGAATCCACTTACCACCGAAACATAGAAACAAATAAAGACCAACACAAAATATCCCAAACTCAGCATGAAACTCCTAAAAAATTCCTTGTTTCTCATTATATTCATCTAATTAAATCATATCTCATCATGAAAATAAATACATAATTATGATCTATCACTTGAAGATTGAATAAATGGTTTCTATTAACCATATGAGAAGAAAACATTGGAAAATTGTGAGTAATTATAACTTACCAACGAATATCAACATCTAACAAATTTAAATTTTTTTAGGGATCTATACATGTTTGAAAATTTTTGGCTCCATAACCATGGAATATATTAGAAGTCATGATATTATATGGTTAGTGGAAAAAAAAATTTCTAAGACAATTTAAATTTGATCTATAATTTTTTGATCTAATTTTTCACGGTACATGGGTAAGGAAAAAACTGTTCATGAGGCACTTCCTCAAACCACACCTTGCAATGTTTTCTAGTAATGTTAGACAAACCATTTACCAACCATGCAATTATCTCTTGACTTTCCTTGGATAGCATCTCCTGGAATGTCAAATAGTGTAGAAAAATTGTTTTCCAACACAATGGAAATTGATTTATATTAATAGTTTTTTAAAGGTGTTGTACAGTTTCTAATAACTATTTCTAAACCATGGACCACTATAAAATCCCCCCAAAAAAGTAAAAATTCATCTAAAACATGTGAAATTTTATTAAAAAAATTGTATATAACAAAAAATAATTAAAAAATCATCATTAATCCAAAACTGGGGGGTGCAACATTCCCCACACCATTAGTTATTACCTCCCAAGAATTTTGAAAACCAATGCTATCCAAAATGAATTTATTCCATTAATCCATCATTCCCTTTTCACAGTCTCAGGTTTCTTCCTAAATCTGACCATGTTTACATAAAACCAACGCTAGACCGATGCTTTACCCACACATAACTTTCTCTTACCTATCCACAAGTTATACCGAAACACGAACCCACATAGTATCTAGATATAGTTTAATATGACCCCATATAATCCAATGGTTATAATCATATTGATACATATTCAATTGAGTTAGATGAAACACATTATTCACTGAACTGGTTTTTTCTAGCACATCAAACCAATATACCACCTCACTAATCATTAAGGTATTGCAAAAGGACTTATATATCAAGAAGTTAACTTTCCATGCTTCCTAAAATGGAAATGTACAATACATTTAGATATTTTAAAAAACACTTGATCACTCACCTAAAATGAAAATTTTCACCAATAAATATCCACATAAAATTTACGATGACTTTGATAAGTCTCCATCCTATTTTTGATCAATTTAATTTTCTGTGTTGTCTCTTGAAAATGGATTGGTACAACAAGTGATGTATCACCTCTTTCCACCCAACAATGTGATGAAGAACAATGAGACCCATAAAATTTTTCAAAATTAGACATTTATAGCTAGTCATGATTACTATTATTGTATGAGAACACCTATAAGGTATGTGATCCTCCCATGAGCTAAAAAATCCATTACTAAATCCCTATGAATTTCCTCCATTATTTAGATCACTCTCTCATATTTTCTATTTTTTTATTATGACAATCCATACTCATGGTCGAATGAATCCCAAGGTCTTGATATATGTATTTTAAAAAATGATATATAATAATTGGATCTCAGTCTTAGAATATCAATACTATAAAAATGAACCTCTATACAACTTCTCAGATGTAGAATTTAGATATATCATCCACCGTATAGAATTCATGAATATGGTTAAAATGATTTGAATTCTAGGGATGATCTACTATTTTGATATGGATTCATGTTTCGAGCAATGAAAGTGATAATTGTCACCAAATCTATGTTTATATACTCAAATATCCACATGGGGATCTATAATGATTGCATCATACATGATTTTAATTTGATCTCTCGCTTAACCTTATGAATGGTGAGTCATAAGAAAACGTACTCAATGACTAAAAATTTCATTCTAATCCACCATAATTGTTCTTTAATTTCCTTATACATATTTCATGTTCTAGGATTCATATCCCATCTCGAATGATGGTAAACATCAAGGATTTGTTACTGACATGCCAATGGTGTGACCTTCCAATAATGAAATCACCAAATTAATCACCCATCATGATTTTATAAATTAAATTTCTCCCCAAAGTTGTGTTTCTATCTAATAGAAACACATTCAAAATTTAATGTATGTGCCTAGTTAACTTACACAACAATATAAGGATCAAAATAAACTAGAATGTAATCCATAAAACTACCTTGATATTTGAAATCCAGGTGTATGACATCTATCACAGACATTAGATTCCACTAATATGAATCCTCTTTCTTCATCTTGATTTATGTCTTTATACATAATGCATCCACCACTAAATTTCCATTACACATTTTATACATCAAGTCAATACCCTAAATTTATATATAATCTTTCCATCTCCATTGTCTCGGATTCAAATCTCTTTTTGGTAAAATGTGTTTCACTCTCTTATAATCCTTAAACACATTATATTTAAAAAAAATGGTAATGTTTCCATTACATCGATTCATGGTCCTGCACATTGAAATCCATATCGTGTGTTTTGTATTTATTTTAATGAATAATTTTCTATGTTGATCCTTAAGAAACAATATGATCTCCATGTATTAGAAAACATCTGAACCCAGATCCCTAAGAATAAAAATAAACCCCATATTCTAGTCATCATTCTATAAATATCATGATTGGTTGTTGTGAAAGGAAAATTTCACAATTTTTAAAATACTTTTTTCCTTCATCTTTCTTTTGGAATTGAAAAAATTTCCTTGTAAAATAATTCAATAGTAAAGATATTCATGAAAATTCATGAATGAAACATCATTAATAACTAGTGATGCTGATAAAACTACATATATCAATTCCTTTCATTGGAAACTGAAACGATATAAAGTCATATATCTATTCTAGATCAAAATTAACATGTTTTTTAGAAATGACATGTCCAATGAAACGTACCACTTGTACCCCAAATTCAAACTTGGTATTTTTTCACACAAATGATGATCCTTAAAAATAACCAACACTATTACCATGTGTTTATAATGCTCAAACATTTATCTATAATACACTAGTTTTTTAATCCACAATCACAACCACAAAAAATTCAGAAACCATTCAAATATTGGATTCATCAATTCAGTAGAGATAGTTGGTGAATTTGTAAGAAAAAAATGAATAACTACATACTCGTTTTTTCCCATTTATAATCCTAAATATTTTCATCAGAATATCAACCTAATGAAATCATTATTTATGATATCCTGAACACATGTAAAATTTAGGGAACCACTACTCTCCTTTCAACTTATCTAACAAATCATAAATTCTTGGAAGAGGATATTGATTGATTTTCTTATATTGGTTAAGCTTATGAAAATAAAAAAAAGACTATGAGTTCCATCCACTTTATTCAAATAAAAATTGGTGATTTCTATGGATACGTATGAGGATGAATGAATTACTTTCTTTCCTACTCTACTAATTCTACCTTCATTTCCCTTAATTTTATCGGGTCCATCCAACAAGAGGGAAATAAAAGAGTATCAAACCTCGGTAAGAGAACAATAATGAAATACCTTTATTCTATGGTTAGAAAGAATGACAAATTTTCTAGAAAATATTAAGGACACTTATCAATAGTTGTTAGAAAAGCATTATCCCTGATCGCATCGATAGATTTTGTGGTCATATCTTCCAACTAGTATGACATAGTTGCAACAGCTGGTGCCAAATATCCTAATCTATGCGCCTTCACATTTTTATATCCTCAAAATAGATTCCTGAATACATATTAAATTGAAAAACTAACACTTAAATTATAATATTTTATGTGATATTTGATCATTTTTTACCAATCCATACCCAGGATTAATTCATGGTCTTCTGTCTCAAGTATAGATAATTTCAAAAATAATTCAGCACCATCAATATTTGTAGAACATTATTTCCCCATAATAGATTGAAATTATAATAATTAATGACGATATTGATGTTTAGATAATAATTCATAATCTCAGCATGTAAACCAAGTTGATCAATAACATGAGAAGCAATAAACAAATATGTTGAAATCATATCAAACAAATCTCTCATATAGTAGAATTCAAAAAAATTGTACCTCTCAACATCAAAGGTCTATATTGATCATCCATAATCATTTTATAAACCCCATATAATTGATTACATGATGCACCATCCCTTTTATTAACATATTAAGAATTTACTTTTTACAGAGTCATGGTATTCCTAAAATCACCAGGGTTTCCTCAATTTTATTGAAGATACCTAATCTACTACACTAATCCCACTGAATCGTACTATTCTTGAGAATTATGGGAAGTTTCTCTAACATGAGACCTTAGAGAACTAGGAAAATAATGTTAAAGATGTATGATATGTCTGGAATTATGACATTCCCTAGGAGGTATCATATAAATGTTCTTCATATGCTCAAATGAACCACATTGAAAACATCCCAACATACTATTTAGTTTAGGAGCATGATTCACTAATCCTGCTATATGGTTCTATGTCATACCATTACCTTAGAAATAACTGTCCCTATTCTTCTTATTACCAACATTATAGATTCCATAATTTTTTATAGGATTCAACATACACACTCTAACCGTATTACTTGAAATTTCTCATTCTATCACCATTTCTCTATTCTCTATCTTTGTATAATCCATTATTCAAAGCACAATAATATTTGAATTAATTTGTAGTTTTAATATTGAATCAAAAATTAATTCTATCGAGGTATAAAAAAATTATTTAGGTGAAAAGTGGAATAATTTCATAAATTTATAAGCATAGTTTTTCATTAATATATTCTCTCCTTTCCAGATGAGGAAGTGAAAAATTCTATTAATTTTGAATTTGTGAGGGTTTATTTATTTGTCAAAGAGATGTTCAAATTTCACCCATAATTCAGCTTTATCCAATTGTTAGGAGCTGTAAAATACCACCAACAGCAAGATAGATCCTATAGCATATATATTTCAAAATTCAATTTAACCTCAGCTGGTGTGCCAAGGTAATCAATGATTTGATAAATCCTATTTAGCCACACATCTAATTTTCTTATTTCTGAATCACCCCAAATGATATGGGGATACATATTTTGGAACAGAATGTAATGATCTAATTTCTTTTGTTAATCCATTTTTTACCTCTATCCAAGAAATAAAAATCCTCAACAATACTTTGACATAACATTTGGTTCACATATGGATCAAGTGAAGCCACATTCTTAGCAGCCCCTTTTGGTTGGTTTCTATAGCACCTAGTTGGTTCCATTATCTATAAAAAAATTCAATTTATTTTCCCTCATATTAAGTGAACTCATATCAATTTTAAATTTAACACATCACACATATCACAAAAAGGATTTCCAAAAATTCAATAATTTTAATTTTCAAACAATTTTGGAAAATTTGATCATGGTATTGAAAGTCATACAATTTTCAATTATTTTAAAAAAACTGATTTCCAATCAATTATTAATAACTATCCTAAATATATTATGAACTCCTTGTGGTATGTAATTTCAAAAATCAAATGTCAGGCTCTTCTCATTGGATAAACCCTTGAGGATGATGTTATAACTCCAAGAAGCATCTCAAAACCCTCATATACCCAAGTCATTAGTAACATGAAGTTCAAAATGAATATTATAGTAACATCGTTGTTGTGATCTATATTTCATTATCCAAAAATCATACTCTATAATAATATCCAAATAGATATATTAATAGTAACTGCATATAAAATAATGAATAATCAAATACTATTCAAAACATGTGTCCCCTCTTCATTGGTATGGGAAGAGGTGGAGGGTGTTACTTGGCCATATGTGACATCCTCAATAAAATAAAGTCTCAAAATAAATGTCAATTGTGCCATAAAATATTGCTGGAAGATTTTAATTTTAATGATAAAACAACCAAACCAATGAAAAAAATAAAACCACTATATCATGCATGAGTACATGAAAATTCACCTTAATGTATAACCAAACTAACAACAAAACCAAATTATACTAGAGTACAAAGAAAAATCCAAGACAAAAAATCAAAAATAAAACAATGTCACCAACTATGAAATTCCCAACCAGCTTCAAACTGCCACTCAACAAAAAATGCCAATGGTATCTCGATTCAGCACTAGTAAAATAGGATACCTTACCTTTACAAATTCCTCGATTGATACAATATGGAAATCCATCAATGTTCCCATGCGTGGAGTAGATATAACACTCAGTAAGATTTACCTAATTACTTCATAACTCACGTCACTAGAAAATATTAAGATAGAACATTTATATAAAACCATTAAGATAAATTTATAGTAGTTTAAATAAAAAACAAACAACCTAGAAAAAAAATCCATGGAAAGAAATAAAACAAATAATTAAAAAATATAAAAAATACATTCATAAAACCCAATCCAAACATCCAAATATGCACAGATGTATTCTCATGTGACACTTCCTTACACAAGAGCGTTATCTCATAGACCTACCAAGACATCACAAGGTATGAAATACTAGGTTCCCCAATGTCACACACCCCTTCCATAGGGTCACATCTAATGAAAATGAACTCACCCCAATAATGTATGGAAAAACCCCATGAAAACCCATTTCTAAACAACAATTATTTTATTGAAATCACTTCTAATTTTTTTCATGCATAAAAATCTAACTATAATTTTGAAATCATCATTTTAGAATCATGGACCAATGAACCATTCACAAAACAAACCAATTTCATCATGAAAATAATTGAGGAAAATAGATATATCCATGGAATTATAGATATACTTTTTCAAGAGTGCATATGATAATAAAACCATAGAAATAATGATGAATGTTCACATATCGATGAATCTAGGCCTCTAACACACTTAGATTCACCTATGAATTTCTCCTGAATCAAAAGGAATTGTCTCTAAATCCTTGGTAGGGAGAGTAATTAGTGGTATTTTCTATTTTGGGGAAAAATGAGAGGCTTACTATGTATATTGGATTAGATCCAAAAATTTTGGATCAAATTTTTCATGGATCATTATTAGGGTGGGCAGTTAGAAAAACAATGAACTAACAATATATATGCCACTACCTCAAACCACACATCACCTAGTTTAACTAAATAATAATACAAAATATGTACCAAACATGTAAATCAACCCTATCTAGGGTTTCATAATTTACCAAGGTATACCTATTGGTTTCAAAATTGTTTTCCTTACAAAACCCATACCAAGAGCCCATTAGGTTTATTACAGTGTTTCCTTGAGCTGTTGTATAGTTTCTACAAACCGTACTCAAACTGTGAACATCCATAAAGGGACCAAAACCTATAAAATTTCCTCTTAAACACTTGAAGCATATCTCAATCATTATACATATAATAAAAAATTAAGGGACAAGTACCTATAATTTGGGGTTCTAAATTAGATCTATATATTAAATTCATTAGAGTGCATATAGTGACTATATTTTCTATCCCACAACAATTCCATTATATGTAATTAATTTTTACCATTTTTAATATTAATTTCTTCCAACATGGGGGAGAATTTTTTTTTATTATATAAACATTTCAATAATTTTTTATTATCTAAAAGTTCCATTGATTAAGATATATCCAATGGGGAAGAAGGTTCCTCCTTGGAGAACCCATTTTTCAGTTCTAAATTACATCTTTCATCATCATTATTCACATTTTTTCTCACATCACATGTTGACAGGAATTATAATAAATTTTTAATATAAGGTTCCACATTAGTTTATATTATCCCAATCATGTTACCTTATTCTCAAATGGTGTGTTATTATTCTATTATTATATTATCATACTTCATAAAAGTCTTTTAACCTTTAAATATTTTAGTGTACATAGTGACATGTAATATAAACTTGTCTCGTTCAATCATTATCATTGTTGGGGAGTGATCTAATGTCCCTTTTCATTAGATCCTTCTTGAATATGACGTAGTGTACCCTTACTGGGGTTTATCTTTATTACCCAAGAGAATATGTCCACAATATCAGTTTGAGTTCTCTTATCATTAAGGCCTCTTAATCATCCTTTTCAAAACTATTTATTCACTCAAATTATAAAAAATAGTTGTACCATTCAAGGAGATCAACCAGTTTGGTTGATTGATCTTTATGGGATCTCCAAACATCCTTAGAAATATTACCAAAATAGAAAATAACTATACCTTCCATTTTGTTTTCCTAATCCTGAACCCTGAAGAGGGAGGTGATTTAATTCATTGAAACCTCATTGTTTTTTCAAGAGGTAATGTGAATGATATTTTACCCAATCATTGCTTTATTTTTCAAAACAAAAACATCATAGGCCTCTGAATTATTTAGACATAGAAGTTTTTGGGGTTCCACAATTCATTCCATTATCAACTAACATTATATATTGCATCCTTATTACCACTAAAATTCATATATTTTTTATTTGAAGCTTCAAACCAGACCTAAAATTTTAGATATAAAGGAATAAATGTATTTAATCATTATAAAAGTGTCTATTATTTTCATATTCAGACTAAACTTCTATTTTCTATAAATGAAAATAATTTTCTCATTTTAAGTCAAAGAGATCATGACATACAGTTCAATCAATTCAAAAGAATAAAATCTAGTTTTTACTCAATTTTATTTTTCCCCATGATTGAGTGTATCTATATTTAGGGATTAAATTTACATTAGCATATGACCGTGTAAAACATCTAGTTGATATTGTAGAATGATAGCCAAATCTGATAATGAGTGTTCCTATGATGATGAGGGTCAATGTTCATGTCATTTTTTGTGATTCTAAATATTCTTATATTATGATTTTATAATATGAATTTATAGTATATGTAACACTGAAACATTATTTGAAATAGTGTCACGAACCTCCTTCTTCAAAATGAAGGATGGGATGGAAAAGTGTCATGAAATTCCACTATCAAGATGAAAAAGATATAATGACACCAGATTTCTACCTCTAATAGGCTATGAGGTGGAGACTATCACCAAGGGTATAAAAATTTCACAAAATGGGAGGCATTATCCTTTTTATAGTAACCGTGATCTAGAGTTAATATTTTTAATCCTCAAAAAAAACCCAAGATATACATAGAAAATTGACCAAAAATCCATCCAACATGAATGTATAAAGTAACGCTACTAGAAAAACAATTAAAAAATCCAACGTAAATACCAAAAGAACAAATTTATGAAAAGACACATCATCTATCCTGACATTCAAGCTAGTAAGGTCCAACAAGGTCCACATAATCTCTCACTAAATCTGAAAACAATTATATATACGTTGGGTGAGTATTCAATTATACATAGTAGAAAAATAAAAATTCACCCATGCATATGATTGATAAGAATACTAATTCCCCTATGAGAAAAAATTAGAATCTAGAATTCACATAACTATGAATACTATTGACTCAAATCTCACAAATTCACACTCAGAAAATAACAAAAGTCAAGTAAATTAAAGTAGTAATCACATAGATATTTGGGAACCCCACTCCACATCCCACACATTAACTGCGTATACCTAATAGAAAAAGTCTTAACATTGCCACACTCTTCCACAAGCCCCACATTCCCCCATACGACTGGGCCACACACCACAACACTTTCCTCCCCGCAGACCCCTGGTCCACATCTCAAAGACACCTAGGAAATCACACATTTCCCACACACACATGGTTTTCACAACCGTACCACAAACTACCCAAATATTCATTGGATACTGATGCCTAGAAGAGGTAGTAGAGAATATACTATAAAAATCCATTTATCCAACCACCATGCTATTTGGAAAGAACACCCTCCAACATAACAATGTTTGTGTTTAGAACATAGTGCTCAACATGACTGGGTGTGTATAGAAAAACCAATTATCCACATGTATATATAAATTTGTACCAAACAATCATCCCATCCTATGGGTTTTCTTTACAAAAAACCAGCCCACACAAAATTTCCCTTACCGCCAACCATACATGCACGCCATACCATGGATGATGGAAACTTCCATAACGATAGAAAAGAAAAAGATCTAAAGGTTAACCACTTAACGTTATTAAGAACTTACTAGTTACTCCATTACTTCCTGAGGAAACTACCAAACCCACCACACCACATGTAACATCATATCCCATAGTAACAAAGCACAAGTCTTTGGAGACTCCATGTGAAAGGCCCATGCAAGGTAACACCATACTTCTTTAAAATTATACCTCCTAAACCATATTGGGAATCCCCACTACTGGAAAAGAACAACATATATCAAAACTAAAAATTTCAACCAGTTTGGTGTCCCACTACACACTCCCCTTTATTCATTACCCATTCAACCATTGGAAGAATCATTTTTCAAAGCCTTGTCACCTTTTCCATCCTCTCAACAAGAAAACCCCAAACACACCCCATCACAACCACAATAGGAAAACCCATTGTATAACAACAATACCACACCTTCCACACCCAGAAATAAAAACATAACACAACCATAATCTGCAACCTCGCTGCCCAACCACAACCCATGTATAATCCCACAGCCTAACAATTTTATCTATTCAAAAATCTATCACAACCCCAGATAACATCACACCACTCTTTCCATCACATACTCACAACCACCCTACAAACCAAAAAAACACATGAAAACACTAAACACAAGGTCAAATAGATCCTTATACATGACACATCCACACCAAATAGAAAAATGTATTTAGAGCTATAAACTCTTGTTCTTTAATTACAATTTCATTATTTATGGGTGATCACAAAATAATTTCTATCCTAGGGAATCCATATATTTAACCAAATATACATGATTAATCAAATTTCCATATTTTAGTCCTTCAAAAGTGAAACAAAAAAATATTCACAAGTCATAACCCCATATGACACAAAATTAACAGAGAGATGATTGCATCCCTACATTGAGAAATAGTCAATCTAAAATTCCTTCTTTCTCCAAATAAAGGGGTCACATGAGTAGTAGGAATGAATATAGGGAATAAATGAATATGCTACTACAACACAGGAACACAACTCCTTAAGGGAAAAAGGATCTCAGCACACCAAGATAAAATGGAAGGGATCAAAGGATAAGAGGATCTCATCTTTGGAAAAGCCATATCCTAAATATAAAGAGGAAATGGTTTCAAAGAACATTAAAGTTGAATCATGATCAAGACCATACAGTTTAGGTGTCAAAGAAAGAATTATGTTTTTATGAGATAAATACCATTTCAAGTGGCCCAAAAACTTTTTGACTTTGGAATTTAACTCTTTTAATTTCAAAGGAAACATCAATGGGGTGAAAATGGAAAAATTAAAGAAAATGGAAATGTGTCAATGATGGGTGAGTCCCCAACTATGAGTCATAATTACATGAATCACAGATTTTATTCACCAAACAGACTCCCCCGCACAATTCACTGACATAATTCACTGACACCTGACTCACTAATGTGAGTCACCGATGTGACTTGCCGACCTGAGTCACTGAAACCACTCACCAATGCCCATCCTACCGACTCCTTGACCTACCGATGTCCTGAGTTTCCAATTCCATAATTCACTGACACTGAACTACCGAAACGAGCTACTAACATGAGTTACTATTGCAAACCTATAGATGCAACTCATAGATTCTTGACACGGAAATGGAAAAAGTGGAATTTCAGAAAAATCGAGAAATGAGCTATTGTTGCCTCCCAAAACACCCCCAACATGGTATTTTTAAAATTAATAGATAATGGGGATCCATCCCAATACATCAGATACCTGTCAAACATTCTTTCCCTAGAGAATTGAAAACTAAACCCATAAGATAAATGGTTCTGAACAACCGCCTCGTAAGATACCTCCCAATGATAAAAAAATTATGTTGTTAGAAATCTGGTGTGAAACCACAATGTCTAATAACACCTCCTACCACATCTACTAACCCAACCAACCTCAATAAAGTTCACATTATCACAAAAATCCACACTTCTCGAACACATGAACCAGGGAATTCCTTCCTCCAGGTCAACATGCTATCTTCTTTGAGCGAAACTGACTCACCTGCATAGCTTTAATCGCATCTGCATTAATTATTTTCAATTTGGGATAATGTACTCCTCTCCTCATGGAAATTAATTTATCACACATCACATAACAAGAAAACAACTCATCTCATGGAAAACAATGTTCAAGAATTACATTATAAAAAGGGGGAAACAACAAGGAAAACACAGAAGAACTCCAGGTATTGGGCACACATCTACGTGTACCTTTCCCATTTAATACTCTATAGACCACCATGCATCCACAACAAAAGAACCAAGGGAATGGTCTATCCCTGAAGCACCTTATCCCGATGATCCAGGATGTCCACTAGTCACTCCATGAACATTGATTCTTCCATGATATCCAACTCTTCCCAGTGAATGATGTGGGATTCATCTTGTAGATACCAAAAAATGTGAGAGATGTGAAAGATATCATTGAACTTCTCTAACAACTGTAGAAATTCCAATTTGTATGACACCTCTCCATCTCACCCCTACATCTTGAAAGGTCTGATAAACCTAGGGTAATGTTTTATCCCTCTAACAAAACTACACTTCCCATGTCGATGGGATACCTTCAGGAAAACAAAGTATCCGACCTCAAAATACAAGGGAATACTCTTTCGATTGGTATTTTAATTATACGGGTATTCTAAAACCTTCATCCTCTCAGTTACAAGATGCAACTTCTTAGTCATAATCTACACCATGTCCAGACCAAGAACATCTGCCTCCTCATCTTTAGTCCATCACAAAGGTGAATGACACAGTCTCCTGTACATGGCTTCAAATAGATCCATATCAATGTAAGAGTGATATCTATTATTGTAAGAAAACTATACAAATGGAAAGTGTCGCACCAAAGACTCACCATTGTCAAGAAAACATGTTCGCAAAATTTCCTCCCATCCTCTTGATGGTTCTTTCTATACACCCATCTTTTTGAGTGTGGAAAGAAGTGTTGAGGTGTAACTAAGTGAAAAAGGGATGCTTCAATCCCCTCCCAAGTCATGAGTTAAAAAAATTATTCCAATATGAGATTATGGATCTAATAACCCCATGTATTTTCACCACCTCATCCACATAAATATGCACAAAGGAATCCACCATGCTCGACTCCTTTATCACTAAGAAATGAGTTGATTTCATCAGCCGATCAGCTACTACCATGATTTCATCGCTAACGCCCAGAACCCTAGGTAGCCCTATGAAAAAACCCATCAATATTTCCTCACACTACCTCTCGAGGACATCTAAGGGCTAAAAAAACCACCAAGAACATGGTGGTCAGCCTTTACATTCCAGTAAACCATGCCCTTATCCATAAATTCTTCCACAACGTGCTTCATCCTGGGAAACCAAAAATACTTCCTCATTCCACGATACATCATGGAATATCCTAGGTGTAAAAATAATGGAGATCTATGAAACTCACAGATATCTCCCTCATGCATCCTCACTAAGAAAAAAAACATCTCACAGATGTGAATCTGATTTTGACCATGCATCAACCATCACTCTAGAGCAACACCATGGTCAATGTGATCACACAACACCTCTGCCTCTGAGTCACCTCACTGAGACTCCACCACATGTTACCTTAGATATTACTATACCTTCATCCGAAAATACATCCTCCACAACAATTCATTATTGAATCTAATTGCAATTTATCCTACTCATCCATCACCCTCTATGTGTCCACAGATTCCCAAAAAACCTCTCCATGTGACATCCCGATCAAAGAATCAGCCAAAAAATTCCCATTTACTAATGTGTAAGAGATATCGAAGTCGTAGTCCTAAAGAAACTCTATCCACCTCCACTTCTTCAAGTCAATATATCACTAAAAAAATATATCTCATGCTCTTGTGCTCCTTGAAAACCACAATGCACTCCCCATTGAGGTAAACCCACCCCAAAAATATTGCAAACACAACTTATACTAGATCTAAATCATGGGTGGAATAATTATGTTAATGGGGATGTAGCTCCCTAGACCAATAATAGTTCACTATACATTACTACATCATCACACACCCCAAGCCCATACATTAAGAATCACAAAACACCTCAAACATCCCACATTCTTCTTGAATCCGTAACAAAGACCATCTTCCCTTTCAGATAGCCAAATGTGGCCTGACACTACTTGCTCCACAAATAAGCTTGTCCTTTTCTTGTCATATTTTCTAATAGAGTTACTGATCCAGATAAATTAGGTACAAATCTCTGGTATTAGACTTCCAGACTAAGAATACTACAATCCTCTACCACATACTTGGGTGATTCTAAAGAAAAAACTCCCTCAACATTCAAAAAATCCAATAATACACCTTATTTAGGCACCACATGTCCAAGGAAGTGGAAATAACATGTCCAAAACATGCAATTCGAAATATTACTGTACATATGGTGGCATCGATGGACTTCTATGATAGTCGTGAGTTTCTTAGTATGCTCCTCCTTTGACTTCAAGATGATTAGAATTTCATCATTGAACATGATGTAGAACCGGTCTAGGAACTCAAGAAATATAGAGTTCATATAACCCATGAACATGATTGGTGCATTTGTAATACCGAACATCATAACCACAAACTATAAGTTCTCGTACTTGCACCCGAATGCAGTCTTCATATTGTCACCCTCCTTCAACCTCTTTTGGCAATACCTATACCATCGATCATTCTTAAAAAACCAACTTACTCCATTTAAATGGTCGAAAAGATCATTTATCCCTGGGAGAGAGAAATATTTTGTGGCTATTACCCGATTCATCTATTGGATGTTTATACAAAACCTCATACCACCATCATCTTTCTTTGTGAACAAGACTGCGGAAGACCATGGTGACACGCTAGGCTGGATAAAACACTTATTCATTATATCGTCAATCAAGATTGACAACTACAGTAGCTCTGAAGGTGAAATCCAATAAATATCCATCAATATCAGACTAGAATCAATTTATAATTCTATCTCAAACTCAAAATCACTTCATGGGGGAAGATTCACAACCAAATTAGGAAAAAATCCAAGAACTCTTTGACAACAATGGGATCCCCCACCATCTAAGCATCTAACAATTCAACTGACAGTTCATCCAATAAATAAAGAAGATGATCCATACATCAAATGACCATTAGATAACTCCACTCGCCAAAGAATTCCTCACACAAGACATTCAATTCACAAAAAATGACTCTTTTACAGAAGCATTTGATAACAACATGCATAGTTTACAACCATTTGACTCAACAGATAACACTGTATGACTACATATATATCATAAATAGTTCCCCACTAGATTTATGTGGCCCCAACATCAGTATAAAACCCTATAAAACATCGAAAAAGATGGTCTTACCTCGTACAGGATTAATTAACACTGGGAGAATGATATGTCTATCTAATTCCAGTCCCATATCATGATCCAAATAAGTAGAAACAAAGTAGTGAGATGATTCTGATTCAAATAATTCACAAGAAAGAGTATAGAACACAATAATCGTACCTATAATGATATCTACCCCTATTGGAACTGCTGCCACTCTAGGGTAAAACTGACTATGCCTTGCACATTTGCTCCTCTTTTGTCGACCTCCTCCTTGACCACGCCCGAGTCAGGGTCCCTGAGGTATGCCCTGAGATCATCCTCTTCCTACTCTGTCTCCCCTCGGTGGAGAAAGATCTTGCTGCCACATTGGCTGAAACATCTTGTAAAACAACTACTTTTGAGGTGGGCACTGAATCTGCCCACCTCCACATTACTGATGTCTAACTTGGAAGTGAATCTGATGGTTCATATAGCTTCCACAAGCGACACAACTCAGTCCCAGGCCTACAGGAAAAGCATGAGGACCAGAAGGATGGAACTAAAACTACTGGGGTCGGCTCCCCATTTGTCGAAACCTTAATAGCCTGGGTACCAGAGACCTATTGCAGGAAGGTTTTCCTTTTATAAATCCCTTCTAGAACCCCTATCTTGGTAGACCTCCTCACAATATAATATTATCAACCACTTCCAGCTTCTTCTAGACCTCTAGATATGTTGGTAAGGTTAATTAAGTAACTTCATACTGGAGAGAAGGATGGAGTGCCTCATCTAAGCATACTTGTTGAGGACATTCATCTAAAAATAGATCCACATAAAATAGTAGGATATCCTTAAAATTGATCCCTAACCCTCATACGAAAATACTCCCCAACTGGATAGACATTAGCTCATGTTGCTTCCCATACTTCATGGTCGATGAAAGGAATTACTCTAAGAACTTATTCTCAAAATCAACCCACAGAGCATTGGTCTCCTTCCTTTACCATACGTACAATTTCCACCATTGACACACATAACCCCTCATTTGACTAACTTCCAATGAATCCCAGTTCTCCGTAGGAGCCTAGATAGAGAGGAAAGTGATCACCAACTCCCCAAGCCAACACTTCATCGCAATATTTGAAACTATTCCTTAGTACTTTCCCAATGTATTTTTCTGGAAAGAACAATGTTCCTTCTACCATTGGTTGTCCTCCTCCTCTGGATCTACCCTCCACCGATCAACCAGAACAGCTTGCTGAGCCTCTACTGCTCTTACAACACACAGATGATGACATGGCTTCATAGTTGAAAATGTAAACATGGAACACATAAGCTTGAGTAGTATGTAATTTAATTTTGGATTTATTTTAAATCGTTGTCTATTTCAATTTCCTAGAAATTCCTAAAACAAAGAAGAACAAAAGTCATCATGATGCATATACCTTCCCTAGTATCTGTACCCTGCAAATGGTGTAGCCTCACTCACTCATTTGGTAAGCTCATATTCCTTGATCTAGATCAAAAGGTCCCTAAAATTCCATGTACTAGCTGGCCTTTTCTATCCTACGTCATACACAAAGATTACGTGACATTATTTCCCTACCAACCCATGTAATCCTCACTATGCCTAAATCCAAAATTCTTTCTATATCTCAACCATTTCCTTTTATATGATTCTGTCATGACCCTCATTTTTCATGATGAGGGATAAGATAGAAAAGTGTCGTGACCTTCCTTCTTATGGATGAATAATATATAATGGCCATTCAATCCCGGCTTTAATAGGCCCTGGGGTGGAGACCATCACTAAGGGTATAAAAATATCACAAAATTGGTGGCATTAAACGTTTTATAGTAACCAATATCTGTAGATAATATGTATCATCCTCCAAAAAACTCGAATATATATAGAACAAAAATAAAAATCTATCCCACATGCATGTCTAAAGTAATACTGCTATAAATAAAAGAAAAAATTCAAATTAAATATCAAAAGAAAAAATCTTTGCAGAAAACAACAACTATCCTGACGCTCGTGCTAGTAAGGTCTAACACGGTCCGTGTAATCTTCATGGAAACCTGATATATATATATATATTGGGTGATCATACAATTATAGTCCATAGAAAAATCCAAAGTCACAATTGAACAAGTGATAGAATCATACCAATGTCCCTGTGAGAAAACAAAAGAAACTGGAAAGCACCTAACAATGTATAATATCCACCCCAACCTCTTTAAGGAATGCTCTCAAAATAACAATATTCAATTAATGTAATGTAATAATTACATTGATATCTAGGTACCCCACACCACTATCAACTGGTTAACTGCACAGCCCTAATGGTGAATGTCCTGATGCTACCACACTCTTCCACAAGACACACTTTCATCACATTCCCATATGAACATGGCCCACAAACCACACCACATTCCTTCCTGTAGGCTCATGGGCCTCACACCGAAGATAATTGGGAAAGCACACTATGCCCACACACACCTAGTCCTGGTAATCGCACCACAACCTACCCAAATAGTTTTGGTCTACTAATGCCTAGAAGAGTATGTAGAGAAGATCCAATAACATTCCATCCATCCTCCCACCGGGATATTGGGAAACAACTCCCATCACCATAACAATGGGTGTGTTTGGAACATAGTGCTCAATATGGGTGGGGTGCATATATTAAACAAAAATAACAACACATATGTATATATAGGTACCAAACACTTTACCCATCCTATGGGTTTTCAAAACAAACAAGCATATCACAGAAAACTACCCTTTCTTCCAACCCTACATGCATTCATTACCCTGAATAAATGTCACTTTCGTAATGATAAAATGAACCTACCTAAATTTTAATCAATTGATGTTATTAAAAATTTACTTGTTATTGCATCCCATCCTAGGATAATATCAAACAAACCACACCACAAGTTACACCATAACTCAAAATCACTTCATAAAAGTATATGGACTCTTTGGGAAAAAGGCCCACCCATGTTAACACCACACTTCTTTAAAATTTTTCCTCTTAAAACATCCTCAGAATTAAAACTGCATGAAAATCACCACATCTAGAAAAAAACTCAACTAACTCGCAGACCCACTATACACTCCCCTATCTTGAGCACCTATTAAACCACTACCACCATAATTATTTAAATTCATTTCACCTTTTCCTTAAAATCAACTAGAAATCCTCCAAAACAACCTATAAAAAACTCTCGGAAGCCCCAAAATATAACCACAACACCACACCCATCACACCCAAAAATAAAAACATAACAAAATCCAAATATGTAGCCTTGTTGCCCAAGAACTAACCAGATGGATTCCCACGTCATTAAAATTTCATTCATTCCAAAATAAATCAATCTCTCAGCCTCAGATACCATCACACCACCCTTTTCACCCATACTCACATATACACACCCAACCATAGCACCACATGACAAACACAAAACACATGGTTGAACAGATCTATACACAACACACAGCCACAGAAAACAACAATGTGTATTCAGTGTTAGAAACCCTCATTATTTAATTGCACTTTCATTATTCAGGGTTGATCGTAGAACAAGTTTTATCATGGGGAATCCATATAATTAACTAAATATATGTGATTAATAAAATTTTCATATTTTATCCATTCCACAAGGAAGCAACCAAAAATATTAACAAGCCATATACGTGTAAGAATAGAGGCCACCAACAGACATGATTTCTAGAAGGCATATAACCCTTACAAACATGACATGGATCCAGGATAACATATAAATCAATGTGATCATCATAAACATCTTCTCAGCCCCTCATTTATTACTTCTTATTATGGTTGTTAAACTGGTTTCAACTATAATCATAGGAAGAAAACATTACACACACCCCGCATAATACTAAATTAATAGTGAGAGGAAAGGATCCCTACTTGGAACAAAAGATAATCAACAACTCATCCTTGCACCAAAACAGGGGGGTCGATGAGCCGTGGGAAAGACTCTAGGGGGAAATTGGATAGACTACTACAATATAAGTGCATGAATTCATAGGGATGAAAAGATTTAGGTGCACCAAGAGATAAGGAAGTGTTGAAAGGAAGAGAGGATATTGGCTTTAGAAAGACCATATCCTACATCTATGGGGAAATATTTTCAAAGGCCACTAATGCTAGATCACGATCAAGACCATGTATTTTATGAGTCAAAGTAATATTCTATTATTTAAAAGATAGATACCATTTGAAACTTTCCAATAACTCAATAAATATGAAATTTAACTCATATAACATGAATGGAATCGTAAAATGGGGAAAATGAAAAAATGGAGAAAGTTGGGAATGAATCACTGATGGGTGAGTCACTAATGTGAGTCACTGGTAGTGATTCACTAAGGCCTGACTCACCAATTCTAGTGACCGATGCAACTCACTGATAAGAGTCACCAACAAATAACTCACCTGTGTGATTCACCGATGTGATCTACTGACACGACTCACTAACACACGTCACCAATGCCACTAACCTATTCTTGTACTACTAACACATCGACCTAATGATGACCCGAGTCACTGACGCCCTGAGTCATCGATGATGAGCAACCGATGTGAGCTACCGACATGAGTTACCAACACCAACCTACCGATACTAAGCTACCGATGCGACTCATTGACGCTTGACTCACCAAGGGATAAACTTGAATTATCAAAAACTCTTGAAATGAGCTACCATTTAATCTTTGAACACTCCAAACACTGAATTTGGAAAATGAAATTGATCACAGTGGTCCGGTCCATTACAAATAGTATTTTGAAGATTACTATTCCAATAGGGATGATAATTTATCTGAATGATCCCCACATCAATAATCAATTTCGATTTTTTATCCTCCTCTTTCTTGGGTTTTTCAGAACAAGAAATAATTATCATTCCGATGAGTGAAAACAAAAATGATTCCAAAAGAACCATAATTTCCATCAGATTAATAGAGATACATATCCCCATACCACTATATATTAGAAACATGATTCATATAATGGTTCAATTGATGGTTCCCCATCCAGATAGGCTATTCTCAAGACCTATATAAAAGAAAACCTTTTTTCGATGCCTTACTAAACATTACCATCACCACTCCTATTAATAAACATATTTATACCCCCAAAATGATTTGAGATACAATTTAAGATCAATGGATCTGGTTAGGAATAATGAGTTAAAAAATTTGTAATATTATATGAAATAATATTAGTAGAAATATAATATATTTTTATTAATGGAAACTCTATGATTATGGTTTTTGAATAAGTATTTTCCAGGTTAACGAGCTACCTCTATGCATTATCTGTGTAATGATTGATGTCTTATTATACTAAAATTATTATTTTTTTGTAATATTTTTATATTATTCTTTTGGATTGAATGTCTATGTAATATTGTCTCTTATAGAGAACTTTGGGTTAGCATATGAACTGTAATAGTGAAATGTGATCCACGAGTTTTGGTTAGAGTAGAAGAAAAAGTATTTTTAACACCTCTTTTATAACGTTAGTTCAACTTAAATGATGTTATAATAGAAAATCCATTATATTTCTGCATTATTTATTTTAATAATTGGCACCAAAATATAATGAGGGACATTTTTAGAATTTGTTTTATGAATAACTGATGCCGAAAAATATGTATAAAATTTTTTGTGTCAGTTTTAGTATAAACAGATGTCAAAAATCTTGGTGAATTTATTTTTCACATAGGTTTTAATAAAACTAATGTGAAAAATAAAAAACAAATGTTATTATTCGGTGTCCGTTTTTCATAAAACTGTTTCCAAAATAAATATTTAATTTGTTTTAACATTGGTTTAAGTAAAAAGAAATGTTAAAAAACTTTTTTTTAAAACCAAAATTCAAACCCTTTTTTTGAATTTCACTAATTCTTTCGTTCTCTTAAGAGAGTTTGATTTTAATGGCTACTGAAACCCATTCGACCGAGTTTTTTATTGTGTTTTTTCAAGTAATGTAATGACCAGTCCCCTAGGGCCCATGTCGTGATTACTCCAAGATCTCCTTCCATAGGCCAGGGGTTGGAAAATAACACCAAAAGGCATATACCTAAAAAACATGAGGGCATTTCCTTTAAGACTACAAACACACAATCCACGAATACAACGAGCACAATCAACGTAGTAAAGCAGCAGTAGAAATAAGATGTGTACTGAATGTAAAAAGGGTTAGTACTGTTTGTAAAGTGGAGTGGAATACATGACCAACTAAAAATAATGACAACAACAAAAATACATCTCCCGGAATCGTCCGTCAAAGTTCCTACCTGAATGGTAGGTACATCTCATGTTCATTCGTCACTATGGCACCTCACATCTAAAGGTATACCTTCGAGCACGATCTACCCCTAGCTCCCAAACCTCGGTCAAATATTTATGTCATTTGCACAATACACAACAAGGTGTGGTCAAATCCCATGTAGGTTTGAGTGTAAAAATACTCAGTAGGGACCTCAAGACCCCTGAAGGTCTCCATGAGTTCCCCAAAGGAAAAACCAAAAATCAAGAATTTAATCACATAGCTTGAAGCAATAGTTAGCTCACACCATGTATACAACTCAAATATCAGGAATATAGATGATGAACCTTGAGCTATATAATCTTAATCTATTTAGAAGATCCAAAAAGTAGTTGTTCTATTATCGATCCACTATTGGATGTAAGTCACTGTTCTACGATGGGCCTCTTTAAGGATGGTCCTCGTCATGTCACGCTACTGCTGATTCACACAGGGTGCCTGGAATAGAAATCCATACATGGTCACTGGAATGATGATTCACACAGGGTCTCTAGAAAGCTGATCCACAGAGGTTTGCTCGATGTTGATCCACACAGGATCGCCATGACGCTAATTCACACATGACCATTACTTCAAAGACAATCAGAAAAAAAAAATTCCCTACACTCGGTGCAATCGAGTTCTGTAGAATCTCCTCATCGAGATATCATTCATACCTCAACCTCCAATAAGCTCCAAAATAGAGTAACCCAAAGGAACTTCATGTCATAAGGGTTCTAACACAATGTCTGATGCGTCAATCGGATGCTCGGTCTGTGAGTTATAAGCGTTTTAGTACCGAGGGCCCAGTTGGAATCAAGTTTGATCCAACCTGGCTATACTCCAACTTTACCCAAAATTTAATTAGAGTATATCAAAAGGACAATCCCACTCCAAGGATCTTTGCACTATAGACGGTTTGTCAAATGGATATCTGGATTTCATGTTATGGCATTTTAAGCGAAATTGGGCATGGATGGCTCATGGTCCTTTCCAACCCGGCCCGACCACGTCTGGGCCGACCCAGCCCAGTTCGGGTCAACCTGACCCAGCCCTGTTGAATGGGGCTGTGGTCCAGCCAGGCCCACAGGGGGGCGCGGCCCGACCCATAATGGGGCTCGGCCCAGCCCGTAGTGAGGTGCAGCTCAGCCCGCAGGAGGGCACATCCCAGCACGCAGAAGGGTGTAGCAAATCCCATAGGAGGTCTCACGGGCCTCCCTAGCTGGAATAAGGGGGGGATTCATTTTCCCATTTCTCCCGAGTTGTTAAGTCATTCGGGACTTGAAGCGGAGACACCATGTGGCGCCACTTGGTCATCGTGGGACCTGTAGGAAGCAGATCCATCCTCCTCCGCGGCTTCGAGCCGCAACCACCTATATCGACGCACGAAAGCGTACCAATCTGCCTTTGTAGCTGGCCAGTGCCGACTGCCCAGCTCAACCGTCACGGCTGAAAATCCATAGCCTCTGGCTCTTATGGCGCACAACAACGCACTACCATCTCTGCGGTCGGCCGATGTCGACCGCCTGCTGACTGTCATGGCCTCCTTTTGTAGCGGTCGATGACGCACCACCTCCACCAAGGTTGGTCGGTGCCTACTTCCGCCATCGCCTGCCCGCATGGGATGTCGGTGATGTCGTGCTGGTGTTGTGTCAGCGGTCTTATGCGGGCCATCGTGTGAGCTCTGATGGTCCATTTTTTCATCTGATCGCACCTAAGGGCTTCTTGAGTCATCTCCTTTGCTTGTTGACCCTCGGATATACGTTCCTTGCAACCTAAAAGTTCACACGCATAGAACACAATGATTTAACAAGAGGCAGAGGTACCGTTCCTTATTCATTTGGACCGCACCCTCTGTGTTAGCATCTTATCAAGGGGGAAGGTAAAGATTCAACAACTCTTGGAAGTTAAACAAACCAAAACCCTACCTCATGAGTCTTTGGATGGAATACCATTTGTGAAGATGGGCCAGTGTTTTTCAATCCCTAAGAAAGCCTCCAATGATGCCGGTCAACAACGATATTCAGTTCTTACTTGATGGATCTGCTCTTCATCAAGAGGCTCCTCCAAAATCCTCCTCTCCCAAAAACACCCCTCATTTTTTAAAATAATTTATAAAGGGAGATGACGGGAGTTAGATTTACAACACATTATTAAGAGAGGTTAATAAATTGGTTCAATTAATGAACCACCTTAATTGCATGTAGGGTGGTTTTTACATTTTTTTGTAAATGGGCATTTAATGTCCTGCAGTAAATGTCCATCTACCACATGTGGTCCCCACCACCAAAACCTAAATAGAGGTGGAGGTTATGAAAAAAATAAATTAGAATTATTTTATTAATCCTCTATGAAAACCCCAAAAACCATCATCTTATCTCATCCCACTGCGGTCAAGCTAAAGGCCCCTTTAAGCATATCTCAGCACTACAAGTTCAACGGTGCCCTCAAATTTCAATTCTGAGCACTAGTTAAAAAGATAGTATTTACCGCTATCATGTTTACTGAATGTATCATAAGAATGTTTAACATTCCATTCTAGGAACACAGGGTATTGGAATCAAACACTTTCATATTTTGTAGTCTTGAAATATTTCCATATAATTAAAAAAATACATAGAAAATCTGGGTCATTACATTCTCCCAACCTTAGGGGTTTTTGTCCCCAAAAACCACAACATAGAATAAGGAAACAAATGGGGGCACTGAGCACGAATCTGAGCCTCCTTCTCCCATGTTCTCTCCTGGAGTTCCCCGTGGTGCCAACGAACATACACTTGAGGTATCGATCGTCCATGAAGGAACTGATCCTGTCAATCATCAATCCCCACTAAAACCTATGTAAACGTCAAAAAATTATCAATTTCCATCTCACCCCAGTAAATAACGTGTGATGTATCATGAACCTACTTCCTTAGCTGTGAAACATGGAAAACGTCACGTGCATAATGCTTCTGTGGGGGAAGATCTAGAATATTCACCACCTCTCCTACTCTGCTTAGAATCTGAAAGGGTCAGATGAACCTCAAAGATATATTTCCTCCCTAGAAAAATCTCCTCAAACCTCATCGATGTGAGGCCCGTAAAAAGACATGGTCTCCCTCCTCGAACTCCAAAGGACTCTGTCTCCAATCATCATAAGACTTCTGCCTTCTATGTGTAGTCTTCATCTTCTCTAGGATGACTTTCATCTCTCTGTGGTAGCCCGTACCAACTCTTGACCAATAAGTGCTAACTCCCCTAGGTCTGTCCAACATAGAGGTGATCTGCATGGTCAACCGTACAAGGCATCAAAAGGTTCCATACCGATGGTGGAGTGATAACTATTGTTGTACACAAACTCCACTAAGGGCACGTGATACTCCCAAGTAAGGCCAAAATCTAGGATGAATGCACGAATAATGTCCTCTAGAGTCAGTATGTTCTGCTCCGTCTGACCATCACGTCTGAGGATGAAAGTCGGTGCTCAAATGTATCTGAGTCCCAAATTCCATCTGTAATCCCTTCCACAACTGGGATGTAACGAATGCTTCATGGTTAGAGATGATCATCGATGGAACCCCATGAAGTCATATAATCTTAAGTATATAAAGGTGTCCCAAGCCCTCTACAGATCCCTACTCTCGGATGGGTAGGAAGTGGGCCGACATGGTGATTCGGTCAATGATCACCTAGATTTAATCATAGATCCTAGATGTATGTGGTAGTCCTATCATGAAATGAATGGAAATACCATCCCACTTCTACTCTGGTACTTCTAATGGCAGTGCTAAGTCTACTGGAACCTAATGCTCGACCATCACTTACTAACAAGTGAGGCAACATGAATGAAACTCTTCCACTACATTCTTCATCACTGGCCACTAGTGATGACACTAGAGGTCCTGATACATCTTCTCCATACCGGGATGTACCGGCAGAAGGGACGCATGGACTCCCTCAACTCCTCCTCATGTAGCTCCACGGGTACCATGGTGCATCCTCTAAAGAGGGTGAAATGCTCATCACGTTAATAAAATCCATTATGTTCTTATCCTGAGGGTATCTAAGCATGTCGAGCCTCAAATTAAATGTCCCCATGTTGTGCCTCCTGAACTGGCTGATAAAGTGGGGTAGTGACTTTGGTAGACTGGAGGTATGCATCTTCATATCTATCCTCAATGTATATCTACAACGCTGCTAGCTACTCTGTCACCTCACACAGTAACTGTAGACCAGACCTCCTACTAAGTGAATCTTCTACCACATTCCCCTTAATAGGTGTATATACTATCTCAAAATCAATGTCATGTAGGAACTCTATCCATCACGGCTATCTCAGGTTCACGTCCTTGTGTGAGAAGATATATCTGAGAATCTTGTGATCATATTAAACAGTAATATGTTCTCCCATCAAGTAGTGTCACCAAATATTCATGGTAAAGACCACTACTGCTAACTCCTGGTCATGGGTAGCATAGTTCTACTCTTGTTCTCAAATATTTTCGGATCCATATGTGATCACTACTCTCTTCTTCATTAGGAAACATCCCAGTTTTTCCCTGGATGCATCACAGTGGACTACATTCCCAACGCCCACTTCTGGTAGCCTCAAGATGGGGGAACTCATCAGTCTTTTCCTCAGCTCTTAAAAACTTGTTTGGAATCTCTCCATCCACATGAATGTATTTCCCTTCTATATCAACACTAAAAAGGTTTTCGCAACTCTGGAAAAGTCATGGACGAATCTCTGATATTACCCAGCCAACCCCAGGAAACTCTGCACCTCGGTCACACTCCTGGGTGGCTCCCATGAACGCATAGCCTCTATCTTCATTGGATCTACAACAAATCCAACCACCTAAATTACATTCCATATAAGGTGGACTTCTCATATCGAGAACATGCACTTAGAGAGCTTACCATAAAGCTGGTTCTCTCGGAGTGTATCTAGAACTATCTTTAGATGATAGACATACTCCTCCATCGACGCCGAGTATATCAACATGTCATCCATGAAGACCACCACAAAGCGATCAAGGTGTGGCTGAGATATCCTATTTATGATTCCCATGAACCCGGTAGGGGCATTCTTCACACCGAATGGAATAACCTAGAACTCATAGTGGCCACACCAAATTCTAAAATCCATCTTCTCCACATTATCATCTTGTACCCTGAGCTATTGATAGTTTGATATGAGGTCTATCTTCGAAATCCAATGAGCTCCCTTCAGCTGATCGAAGAGATCATCAATCCTCGGAAGTGAATACTTGTTCTTCATGGTCACCTATTTTAGGCACTGATAATCCAAATAGAGAAACAAACACCCATCTAAATTATTAGAGAACAAAATTGTGGATGCCCATGGAGAAACACTGGGCCTTATGAACCCCTTCTTCTGTAAGACCTCTAGTTGTACCCGTAACTCAAGAATCTCTGTAAGAGCCATATGATATGATAGTGTAGATATTGGTGTTGTCCTGGGGTACACGTCTATGTAGAAGTCCTCCTCAATTAGAGGAGGTGGTCCCAGAACATCATCGGGGAAGACATTAGTGCACTGGTCCACCACTACAAGATAGCTCAAACTTTAAACATCAACTACTCCAAGGGTAAGGCTAGCCAACTAATGGGTGATTGGCTTTACCCCCCTCTGGGTAAGTCCATCATGTGCTGCAAATGTTCCCTTCTAGCCGGTGAAGGAAAACCTACTTCCATCCTCTCGAACACACCACACTTTGTGCCTAATATACTCAATCAGAGCATGGACTGTGGATAACAAGTCCATACCCAAGATGACGTCGTATAGCCTCGATGCCACTGCAAGAAGATATCAGTTGAAACTATCACATCCTAGAGTAGGATCACACTACTATAACTAGTCTATAATAATCAAATCCCCTCCTGTAATAATCTCTAGTCGTAAGGATTGAGACAATGGCTCTACCAGAATCTCCATGCTCTGAATGAGGGATGTGTCAATAAAAGCGTGACTAGAACCTGTGTCTATATGTACTACAACTATAGTTGAGTAGAAACATATACTACATCAAATAAACTCATGAGCATCATGGTCATAAGGTTCAGCTACCTAGAGCAGAGCTCATCCTTTTCCACCTGCTCCCTGTGGTCGGGGGGGACAACCTGGAGGTGGTTCCGGTAGAACCATGAATCGCCTCCCACCACCGGTTGCACAGCCAGCTCCACTGCCATGTTTTACTACTACCTGTAGACTTCCCTACTCTAATATTTGCCTCTACCTAAATAGTCCCTCGACCGTCTATTAGTTTTTAGTGTGGCTAGTTGGGCTGTCGTGAGGCATGTGACCATGCCCACCGCATGTGAAACACGGTCTTCTCCACTGCTTGTCTACTCAATCTTGCGATCCTCACACCTTTGAACCTATGTCCCAAGGTTGTCCACTAGATGTTCTGGTCTACTTGGACCTCTCTGTCATATGCCTTCTACCAGCTGTAGATGACTCTGTTATGTGTCTCCTGGTGGTCGGCCTCGCTATTGGTGTCTGTTTAGCTTGGAAAATCTATATCAAGAGTGCTCTCTCCAACACTCCAGCATGCATTGGTATACTAAGAGACACCATTAAAGCTCTTAACTATCATATAAGTCCCTGGTCAAAGGTCTGAGCCCTGAATAAAGGGTCAGGCACCATGTCGGTAGAGTAGCGCGAGAGGTTGGTGAACCTCACCGAGTAGTGGGCCACGTTCATACTGCCCTGCTATAAGTGTAGCAGCTCTTGTACATTCACATAGAATAGAGTCGCTAGAACAAAATCTTCCATGAAGAGGCCCTCGAAATCTGCCCAGGTGAGGGCTGCCACATCATGTATTGGGAGCGTCATGCTCCACCATCTCCCTATTGCACCCTGGAAAAGACTAGTAGCTAGGATCACCATCAAGTCGGCTGGTGTCCCAGCCAAGCGAAAAAATCTAGCCACAGCCTTAAGCCTGACCTAAACTGCATTCGGATCCATCTCATCTTAGAACCTCAGATGCCTCTCCACTGAAACAAATGCAATACGCTCTGTTGGTGTGCACCATCTACTAGTGGGGATGGTGGAAACGACTGCCCAATAGGTAGTGGTGATGCTGGTACACCACCTGATGGTACTATCATTGTAAGAGGGACCTACACTGAAGCCTCATCACTCGGTGGGCCATCATCGTGTACTCTCTGGGGAATCCTGGTTGGCTGTCTATGTGGCCACATCCTGAATGGAAATAGGTGTTCCATTGTAAATAATTTATACCTAGTGAGATGACTTAAAAGATATCAAAGTAAAAAAAACATTTCCAAAACACACACAATCAATTCTTTCGTGCACTAAGTCATAAATCAGAATTCAGAGTCATGGTGTATGGGTATGTTGGCCACTGCACAAACACTAGACTCCCCGAACTGAAAAAGACAATCAAAACACTTAACATTATTGCTCCAATTAAAAGATTAGATTCCTAGTTCTTCAGTAGAACTGACTCCTCTAAAACCAATTTGTCACGACCCATCCCCCCTGAGGCCCATGTTGTGACTACCCCAGGCCTGCCTTCCATAGGCCAGGGGTTGACGACTAGCACTGAAAGGAATACCCCTAAAAAACGGGATGACATTTCCTTTAAACTAGCAACCACACAACCCAATAATACAATGAGCACAACCCACGTAGTAAAAATACAGTAGTAAAAAGATGTTTACTGAAAGTAAAAAACGGTGAGTACTATATGTAAATGGGTGGGGGGAGAATACAAGCCCAACTGATATGTACAACAGCTATAAGAAAAACATTCTGGAATCTTATGCCAAAGTTTCTACCTGAAGGGTAGTTACAGATCACAAATAGTCATCATTGCGGGATGTCATGTCTAAATGTCCACCTCCGAGAACCATCCAGTCCTAGCCCCCAAACCACGGTCAGAGGTGTCTGTCATCTACAAAAGACAAAATAAGGTGTGGGCAAAGCCCATGCAGGGGGTGAGTATAACAATACTCAGTAGGGACCCCAAGACACCCAAATATCTCCCTATGTTACACAAAGAATAAACCACAAAGCAATACTTCAATCACAAACCATGAAACAATAGTCAGCACACACCAAGAATACAACTCAGAGATCACGAATATATATGATTATTCATAGGCTATATCATCTTACTATATTTATAAATTCCATAACTGATTTGCAAAGATGTTTTTATTTTATCAATCCACTCTTGGATGTAAGTCAATGTACCATGACGAGCCACTGTAAGGACGGTCATTGTCAGGTCACGCTACTACTGATCCACACAGGGTCACTAGAATGCTGATCCACACATGGTCGCTGAAATGTTGATCCACCCAGGGTCGCTGGAATGCTGATCCACACAAGTTCTCTCGATGTTGATCCACACAGGGTCACTAGATTCCAATCCTCGATAGTTCATTCTAAAACTGGTCCTTGTCGGGTAGCTACGATGATAATCCCCACAGCGTCACTATAATGCTGATCCACAGAGGTTCACTACTTCAAAGATATCCATCCATAAGATTCCCTGCACCAAGTGTGCCTGAGTTTTGTAGAATCTTCTCATGTTGATATATATCGTACCTAGGATGCCACTAAGCTCCAAAAAGGAGTAATCCAAAGGAACTCTATGTCGTAAGGGTTCCAATGAAACATTTGACGTGTCAATCGGATGCTCGGTCTGTGAGTTATAAGCATTTTAGTATCATGGGCCTGGTTGGATTCAAGTTTGATCCAACCCGGCCGTACTCCAACATTCTCCAAAAATCGAGTGGAGTATATCAAAAGGACAATCCCACTCCACAGATCTCATCATTGTATACGATTCATCAAACGAATGTATGGATTTCATGTTATTCCATTTTAAGAAAAATTGGCCCTAGATGGGTTCGAGTCTGGTCCAACTCGGCCTAGTTGGAATGGACCGTGGTCTGGCCTGGACTGCTTGGAGGGCGCAGACCAGCTCACAGGGGGGCGTGGCCAGGCACTCATGGGGGTGCAACTTGGCCCGCAAGGGGGAGCAACTCAGCCTGTAGGGAGGCACTGTCCGGCCCATAGGATGGCGTGGGGCCTTCTCTAGCTGGCACGAGGGAGGCATTTCCCCAATTTCTCCTGAACTTCTAATCCATTCGGGACATGAAGTGGCAGCGCCACCTAGTCATCATGAGACCCACATGGAGTGGGTCCTTCCTTCTTCATGACTTCGATCCGCGACCACAACTAGCGGTGTGCCGCTCCTCCACCACAGTCGGCGGGTGCTTGCCATCCTGCTCAACCATTGAGGCTGAAAAGCCGTGACCTCCTCTTTCTACGGTGCACGATGGGACGCCACCCTCTCTGTGGTCGACTGGTGTTGGCCGCCTGCAGACCGTAGGGGACTCCTCCTGTGGTGCGTGAGGGAACGCCACCACCACCGGTGCTCGCCGCCACATTCTCCTGCTGGTGCAGGTTGTCGGTGCCATTCATGCGGTCTTTTGTGGGGCATCGGGTGAGCTCTGGTGGTCTGTTTTTTCATCTGATTGCACCTACAGGCTTCTCATGTCATCTCCTTCAATTCTTAAACCTCATATTTGGGTTTATCCCAATTCGAATGTTCACCCAAGTAGAACACAATGATTGAACAAGAGGTGAAGGGACCAGGCCTTGTTCATTTGGCCCACATCCTCCGTTTTAGCATCTTATCAATGTAGAAGATAAAATATTAGACAACTCTTGAAACTGAAACCAGACAAAATCATACCTCGAGAGTTGTGGGAGACCGTCATGCATTTGATTATGGTTTTTTGTTCGTTGATCCAAAATCAAGCATCCAATTTTACCGCTCAACGACGATCATTGGTTCTTACTTCATGGATCCGTTCTTCATCAATAGGCTCCTCCAAAATCCTCCTCTCCCAAAAGCACCTCTCCCTTTTCCCAAAAATTAAAAAAGAGAGGTGATGGGAGTTAGATTTACAAGAAATAATTAAGATAGTTTCATTAATTGGTGAAATTAATGAACCCCCTTAATTTCATGTAGGGTGGTTACACATTTTTGTGAAACCGGGCATTTAACTTCTTGAATTAAATGCTTGAACACCCTTTGTGGTCCCCACCACCAAAACCTAAAGAGTGGTGGAGGTTATTTATAAAATAAATTACATTTATTTAATTAATCTTTCTTGAAAACCACAAAAACCTACTTCCTCTCTCATCCCACATCGGTCGATGTTATGGCTCCCTTAAGCGATTCCCAACACTGCGAGTTCAACGGTGCCCTCATATTTCAATTCTGATCACCGATTCAGAAGTTAGGATTTCCCAGTCGTGCATTTACTGAACATACCTTAAGAAATTTAAAACTTTTGTTCTAAGCACACTAGGAATCGGAATAAAATGATGTTAGATTTCACAGCCTCGGAATAGACCCATATAATTAAAAAAATTACATTGAATATCCTGGTTTTTACAAGTTAAATCATATTTTCAAAATTTCTTATCATCAACACTTTATCCATCCGTGATTCATATTGATATTTCATGTTCGTCACGTTTATTTGATCGATTAGCATGCAGATCATATTATTTTTATATTCTTTTTTTTCATTGTTTTGAAGATGATATATATTTTTTAGATTGATTTTCTACCATCGTCATGGGACATCTATCACATTCAAACAACAATGTGAATAGAGGTTTTTTGTGGTTTTTTCATAATTGTTTTATTTTGAAACTGTTTTGATAGTTTGTTTTAGTGTTCTTCCTAACATTGAATTCAAGTGATTTTATCTATAGTTAGGATCATTCTTTTATTGTCTAACTTCTAAATTTTCTTACTTGTTTATAAAAAAAATTAAGACAAATTCGTTATTTTTTAGTTATAAATTTTTTTGAATCAATCATTTATTTTTATGAATTTCAATTTTAATTATTATGTTTTTATTGTTTTTTCAATTATCTAAATTATTTATTTACTTGTATTATTAATCTTTTTTGTTATAAGTTATAACTAAGATGAAATTTGATTTCCCTTTTGATGACTCTATGTAGAACGACAATAGTGTTGTTTGAAAGTTGTTTAAAAACAATATATTGGTAACTTGTAGAATTTTCATTACCCTTTAACATGTTCTTTAAGAATTCATTATAATTATTTATTCAAATAAAATCAATATATACAATAATTTATTTTATTATTTTATTCCTTATAATAATCATTGATATCTCACTAGATTAGAAATTTTTTAATTATTTCTTGTGTGATTAAAATCTATCAATTCATATATTTATATATATAATAGTTTATATGTTTTGTATTTATATATATTTTTTTGTGTATATGTGTCTATTTGTTGATTCAAATTAGTTATACATTTTATTATTTGATTCCAAATAAATCATCAACTTTTGGATTAGTGACATATCAGAAAAAATAAATACCTATAGTAGAATTGTTTTAATTTTATTTCTAATAATTGTAAATATTTCATTTATGAGTAACAATCATTTTTATTGAATGTTATTATGATTAAAAATTATCTATATATATATATATATATATATATATATTTAAACATTTTTATGTTTTTATATTTTTAAAAATTATATTATGATCTCAAGTGTTGAATGGATAATAATTGGATAAATATAGGAAGTAATAGTAATGAATATGAAAAAGGATTTGATGATTTCTTATAATTTTCTAAACATAATTTTCAAAACATAAATTTTATTTTTTTGGTACATGTGTGATGCTTTTGAATATGAGAATGATAAATTCACGATAAATTAATGATCCTCTCATTTCAAATGGTTTTAGCATGAATTATACATGTTGGATACAGAATGGTGAAATTAATGTAAATTCAACATCTAGTGTTGATGAAAATATTCATGATGACACAGTGGTTCTTATTGAAGAATTAATTCCTAATATTGGTGTTCAACCCATTGAAAAAAGAAAAACTGTTGAATGATTGTTTGGAGATTCTGAAAACCCATTATTCACTTATTGTAAACATATAGTTTTATCAGTAGTTTTGAGATTGGTTAACTTGAAAAGAAAAATTTTTAGAGTGATAAATGTCTTTCCAACATACATGTGATTTTAGAATAGCTATATCGAAAAGAAAACAGGCTTCCATATTCCATTTATGAGGTGAAAAATATATTGTTCCCAAAGGTATTGGGGTATAAAAAGATATATTCTTCACCCAATGATTCTGTGTTGTGTAAAAAATAATTTTAATTTTTATCAAAATTTCCTACAAGTGGAACATCATGCTATAAATGGAAGAAAATATCAATTCAGATTTATTCTTAGGTACTGAAATATAACCCCATTCTAAATAAAATAATTTCTTCCAATAATAACTTCATATAATTACAATAACTGGACTATGATTTATTCTCAGGTACTGAAATCAAACCTCCTACTAAAAAATAGGAACCATTCATCAATTCATCATTTGAATCATATATATTAAAATTTAATTGATTTCAAAAGGTTAAGATGGATTTCAGATAAATGCATCTCTGATGGTAAATTATGTAACCATTATGGCTCCTAAAAATGGAACAGATTAGATAAAAAATTTCTTGATTTTGGAAGTGAAGTTAATATTATTAGAATGGGAGTGTGTAAAGATGGAATGAATACATATCGAAGCCTAAGTAGCAAACATAGTTCACAACCAATTTTTTAGTAGTTTTAATCTTATCCCCCACAGATATGTATGAAGAAAAATTATATTATTATGAGATTGATGATTTCTAGACCAAATTAGACAGCATATAATATTGATGTGTATCTTTCACAATTGGATGATTATTTGAAACTTATAAAGGAAGGATGTGTAAATTTTTATGATGAATACAAGAAACATCATTTTATTTTTCATGATATGATAATGTTCAGTATAAATGACTTTCCTAAATATAGAAACTTATCGAGATAATTTGTTAAGGGACATAAAGCGTGTCCAATTTTCGAAGAAGGGACTTCATATTATCAATTTCAGAAAGAAAGAAAGACAATGTACACTAGACATCGACGATTTTTGAGAGTTGATCATCCTTATCATAGATTGATGTTACGCATGTTGAGAAAAATATATGTGATGGTTTTATTGTAAATTTATTAGACATAAAATAAAATTCAATAGATGGATTAAATTCAATATTGGACTTGACATCAATGAGAATAAATTTGGATTTATCTCTCACTTTGAATGAAATTAGAACATACTTACCTCCGGGTTTTCACACATTAAGCAAGAGTGACAAGATGAATTTTTTTCAGTGTATGTATGGTATAAAATTACCTAGTCGATATTCATCAAATGTGAATAATATCATGTTAGTTAATGATATCATATTAATAGGTTTGCAATCTCATGACTGTCATGTATTGATGCAACAACTGCAACCAGTCGCACTTTTTGGTATATTGCCATAAGCTTTTAGAAATACTATCTTCAGGTTATGTAATTTTTTCAAATCCATTTGTATAAATGTTATTGATCCATATTTGATAGATATGTTGGAAAATGAAGCTAATATTATAATTTTTCATCTAGAAATGTATTTTCCACCAATAGTTTTTAATATAATGGTTCATCTGGTGATTCTTTTGCTGCATTAGATAAGAATATTTGAGCCTGTCTATTTACATTGGATGTATCCTTTTGAAAGGTATATGAAAATATTAAAGGTATATGATAAAAATCCTTGATGACCATAGGCCTCTATTCTTTAAAAATATGTAAATTATGAATTTATTGAGTTCTGTAATGATTATATGTATGAATTGGAGAATATTGTTCTCCAAAAATCTCAACATTTGATAGTGGATTGTAAAGATAGAGGGATTTGAGGCTTAAAGGTATTTTTTATTCCACTAGATGAAGTTATTCATGCACAATTATATATTTTCAACAACATATATGATGATCAATAATATATATCTTCATATATTTCTATATTAATGATACAATATCTAAAAATAAATTAAAAGTGGTCGATGATTGAGCATAAAAAGAAATTTGATTCATGGTTTTAAGGGAATGTGAGAATACATATATCTACATCAGAAACATTGAAATAGTCGGTACATGTACCATTTCATAATGAGATAACGTGGAATGGTTTTGATATTAATAGGTAAACATTTTAAATAAAAAAATCTAGATGAATACATTACTATTCAACCTAGTGGTGTGATAGTTATCACTGAAGCAGAGAATTTTTTAAGTGAAAAGTATAAAAACCCAATTTCTATTTTTTCAGAATTTTTTAGAGTTCCTAAATATATATGGTAAATTGATTATACAAAATTTTATGTCAATTTGTTAAAATCAATTTGGTTTGATAGAAATAGTGGTGTCAAACCTGGGGATTGTGAATTTACACATGTTGATTTGAAAAGATTTAATTATAATGAGGAACCATTTTTCATGGTAACACATTCAAAGAAAATATTTTATGTCATTGATCTATCAAATGGACAGGGGTTTATTTTTTCCAGGAAAAAGATACCATTTGTGTGATGAGAATGATGATAAAGATTTTATTGATTTACATGATTCTTATTCATCTATTATGTGATTTCTAGATGATTACAATGACTACAATGCAGACATAGTGCTTGAAGTATTTAATGATCATGATGAAGGAATATGGTAAAAAACCAAATTAGTCACAAAATTATTATGGTAGTTATTTATATATTGTTTCTCTTTTGGAAACAAACAAATTCATGCATCTTTATTTATTTATTTTTGTAATCCTTGTTTCTAAATATTATGGTTTATGATGATATGATGGAACACAAAATTTCATTACACTTGCTTGTGTCAATCTCAAATACATAGTGGGAGGAGTAGTTACTGAGGTATATCTATTTTTTTCATATTGTTAAATGTTAATAAATATACTTATTTAATGAAAGAAAATAGTTTATTTATTTATTTTTTTCCACTGAACTATTGATGCATCCTCAGTGGATGAGACTTCTCCTGTTACTATAGAGAAATCAATTTCTCAAGTCAGTAAACAAGGTAGGACACATTTACTAAAACGGTCACTGTCATGACCTGTCCCAATGGGGACCACGCTATGAACCACCAAGCCTTCCTCTAATAGGCCAGGGGCTGGTGACTAGCACCGAGTAATAATATTACTACATGGGAGGCATTGCCTAAGAACATGTACACATGCACACTTTAGAACCCCGGGACACCCTGATAGGGGAGGGGTGAATCAGGGTGTCAAATTTTTCTTCTTAAAGTTGTGGATCTTGTTCCCACGTTAGTAGGAACTCGTTAAATCTATATGATGGATATGATCAGCAATGAAACATTCACATGCAGAGAGATGACACAACTATTTTTACTTGGTTCACCACTAAGGGCTACGTCCAAGGAGCATACGCCGACAAGTTATCGGTCTTACCTAATTCCACCAATCTTCACGAGTTGTGGATTACAATTGTTTGGGCACAGTCACTCTGTCCTAGGCTCACTGCCTTTACAAAGGTTCAGGGATAGCTCACTGCTTCCCTCGGGTCACTCTCGTTGATTCCCTTAGGCTCACTACCGTTGGTGAAGTCTCACTCAGTTTATAGACGTGAAGGTCTCTTCAATAGATATACATGAAGGTCCTTGTATCCTGTTTAGCATGAGAATTTGCTTGCATTAGAGACCTGATTTGATGCTCTGTTAAAGTCCAAATTCCATCCACTGATGAATACCCCTTTTCCCTTGTCCACTGGGCAAACAACCTTTGAAAATGGCCTTCACAAAGTACCCTACTTCGCAAGGCTCCCAATTTTATAAAGCTCAAACAAGCCTTCGCGGAGTCCCTGCCTTTTCGCGAAGCTCAATCGCGAAGAACTCTCGCGATGCTCCAGCCTCCGCAATGCTTGGATATCGCGGAGCTCCTACCTCTTCGCGAAGCTCACTGAGCCAACGTGGGGCGCACGACTTTTGCGGAGCTAGAATAGCCACCGCGAAGCTCCTCTTTCACGAAGCACACTGCCTTCGCGAGAGACCTTTGCAAACCGAGAGCAAAGGACTTTCTTTGAAATTCTCTCTGCTTCTCTTAAGGGGTCAGCCTCTATTTATAGGTGATTCCACCGACCCTCGACCCTTCCGCGCGAAGTCAACACCACGTCATCTCAAATCGCAAAGCTCTGAAGTTTCCACCGGAATTTTGTCCAAATCGCGAAGCACCTCGGAAATTTTCCATTCGTGGAGCTCGTCGTAATCGCGGAGTATCACTGTCATCATTCCTTCACGCCTTCACCGCGAAGCTCCCTGGAAAAGACCTTCACCGCCGCGAAGCGCTTCAATTCTTCCGTTCGCGATGATTTGACATAATCGCGAAGATGCACCGCCTCCATTCTTCTGGTCTTCATGATTTCCAAACCATGCATCATCTCTTTGAAAAATTCATGCCTTTTTCCATATTTAATTATTATCTTCATGGAAATCCACTTTTTGCGATGCTCAGAAACTTCCAGATTTTGGACCCCAAAAATTTGGCAAAGAGTGGGAAACAGTGCCACCTTCAATACTGTTGTCTACTTCAACGATATGATCTCTTTGTTAGCACACGATCCAAACTTCCATTGATGATTGAAAAAAACACAAACTATACTTCAAATCATGCATAGAAGACCATGGTTCCAACAATCTCCCCCTTTGGGTTTGTTGGCAATCGGAAAATAAATTCAATAGATCTCCATCTATGTGAAAACAAAAAACGCAGGAATCAACTCAGCCAACACTCTAAGTCTATGTGAGAAATGCTCGGTGTAGAAAACAAGAGAGGAGGATTGAATTGGGTTACACTATTTTCCTTCTCATTCTTCTTATCACAGAAGTTTCCTGAATTTATTCCTTCCTTCTTTCTCCCCCATTGACAATAAATCCAAAGTCCAGTAAATTTTTTCACATTCAGCTCAAACCATACTCCCCCTAGATAGTATCTCCCCCATAAACCTGTATCACAGCCATAAACAGATTACAACAGTTATAACAAATGGGGAGAGGGGAATTCCGTAACCTCCTTATGCACTAGGAGGTGGTCGAACACCGAGGTTCAACCGATTCTTCTCAAACACAGCCGCTGATAGTGGATTTGTCAGGATATCAGCCACTTTCTCATCTATTCCCACATGATCCATTCTAATCACGCTTTGCTCAACTTTCTCTTTGATAAAGTGATACCTGATTTCAATGTGTTTTGTATGATAATGCTGAACAGTATTCTTCGTAAAATCAATTGCGCTCTTATTGTCATAGTAAATCACCATTGGTTGCTTCACCTCATCACCAATATCGGTTAATTGCTGCTTCATCCATAGCTGTTGAGTGCATTCCTTTGTGGCAGAGATATACTCAGCTTCAGCAGTACTAAGTGAAGTACTTTCTTCTTTCTTTCTCAACCATCCAACACATTTCTGCCCAATATAGAAAGCTCCACCACTGGTGGACTTTCTGTCTACTACATCACCAGCCCAGTCAGCATCAGAAAACATTGATAATTCACTGTCCCTACCTGCAGGAAAATGTAACCCAAAGTTGTGTGTACCTTGAATATACCGCATGATTCTTTTGACTGCCTCCATATGTTCCTCCTTTGGAATACTCTGAAAGCGGGTTGCAAGACATGTGGAAAAGACAATATCTGACCGTGTCGCTGTCAGTTACAGTAGGCTCCCAATGATTCTTCTGTACATGGTGGGATCTATAGATGTCCCTTATTCATGCTTTCCAAGTTTAGTTCCAACTGCAATCGGAGTTGACATTGGTTTGGAGTCTTGTATATTAAACTTCTTCAGCAGCTATCTGGCATACTTTTCCTGATAGATAAAAGTGAAGTCTTTCCTTTGAGTCACTTGCAGTCCCAAGAAATATGTGAGCTCCCCAATCATTGACATTTCAAATTATGATTTCATATGATTGGAAAATTTATCCACTGATTTCTTCCTGCTGCCACCAAATATAATTTCGTCGACGTAAACTAGTACCATGAACTGATATTTCAAAGAATTCTTCACATAGAGATTGTGATCTACACCTCCTCTTTTGAATTCCAGCTTCTTGAGGTAAGAATGTAGTCTAGAGTACCATGCCCGTGGTGCCTGTTTCAGGCCCTAATGTTCTTTCTTTAGCTTGCAGACCTTTGATTCATCAGCACCAAGAAGAAAACCCATAGGTTGTTCAATGTAGATTTCTTCTTCGAGTGCACCATTTAAGAATACTGTCTTGACATCCATTTGATATATTTTATATCCTCTTTGGAGATCCATGGAAAGAAACATCCTAATTGACTCCAGTCTATCCACAGGAGCAAAGGTCTCTTCAACATCAACACCTTCTATCTGAGAATACCCTTTACATACAAGTCGAGCCTTGTTTCTGATAACAGTTCCAGGCTCATCAAACATGTTCTTGAATATCCATTTTGTTCCAATAACATTGTGACCTTTTGGTCTCTGGACAAGATCCTATGTCTGATTCTTGTCAATCTGATCTAAATCTTCATTCATGGCTTTCACCCAGGATTCATCCTTTGCAGCTTCTTCAAATTAGGATGGCTCCACAACTAATATAAATACAGATGGTGTGTTATTCCTCATCCTCCTTGTCTGTGTAGGTTCATTCCTGTCTCCAATTATGTTAGATGGATCAATTTCTGCTCTTTGATTTTTCTTATGAGGTTCAATCACATTCTCGCCATCCTTCCACTTCAAATTCTTTGTCTGAGTCAACATCATGATGTGACCCCTGAGTGTTTTGTACACCTTCCACTATTTCTTTATTTGTATTTATTCTATGTTCACATTCATTCTCATCTTCTATCTCATCAGCATAGGTACTATTTGAAGAATTTGGAGTTTTCCTTCAATGATCTTAACATCATTGCTTTCCACAATCCCCCTCAAGCGTTTATTGAAACACTTGTAAGCTTTGTTGTTCATTGGATTCCAAAGAAAAATTCCTTCTTCAGCATTGTCACAATACTTTCCTTGGATTCCTTCTTTATTCCGGATGAAACATTTGCTTTCGAAAACACAAAAGTATTTCAATGAAGGATTCCTTCCATGCCACAATTCGTATGGTGTCTTCATTTCTCCCATATAAAGCCCTGTTTGATTCTGAATGTGCACTGCAGCCTCAAAAACTTCCTTCCAGTAATGGCGAGAGATACCACTCTCAATCAGCATAGTCCTAGCCATATTGTTGACCTGTCGATTCCGGTTCTCAACAACTCCATTTTGTTGCGGACTTCTCATAGCAGCTACCTCATGACGTATTCCATGTTTTTCTAAGTAATTTTCAAACTCGATGGACGTGTATTCCCCTCCATTATCAGATCGCAGGACTTTTATTGTCCGTCCAGTATCATTCTCGGAAATCCGTCGATAAGTTTTCATACAATCAAGTACTTGTCGCTTCCTGTGGATCACCATTACACAAGCCATTCTGCTATAATAATCAATGAAAAGGACGAAGTACCTTTCTCCATAGGTTCCAGCAACATTTATTAGGCCACATATGTCTGTATGAATGAGATCAAGAAGATGCGATGCCCTTTTCTTCTTTGGACGATATGAACTACAAACCAGTTTCCCACGAATACAAGCATCACAAGACTTTTCCCATTCACGTTTTAGAATGGGAATATCCATGACTATCTTTAGCTTAGATATATTTTCCATGTGTTGTTGGTTAATGTTCCCCAGCCTTTGATACCATAAATTGGTTTCTTCTTCAACAGACAAATAGCAAGAGCTCACTTTGATGTCAACCTGATATAAGTTTCCATCTGTTCTACAGCCTTTCATAAGAGAATTTCCTGTTTTTCATTTTATAGTGCAGCTTTTTTGATTGAAGGATACTATGAGACCTGAGTCACAGAGTTGACTTACACTAAGGAGATTGTGGCGTAGACCGTCCACGTAAAGAACTTCAATCTTCTTCAGCTCCCCGTTGGCGAGAGCAGTATTCCCACTGCCTTTAATCTTCAAAGCACCATCATTACCAAACCGTACTATTCCATCAACCTTCTTTTCAATGTTCATCAAGAGTTCAGAATTTCCTACCATATAGGAAGAGCATCCACTATCAAGGATACAAGTGCTGCTGCTCTTTGTAGCTTTGAGTGTTACCTCTCCAAGATTGGATTTCTCGATCTTATTCTTCTCTTTCCATGAGATATTGGATTGAGAATAGGATACTAGTGGCCTTTTAATACTTTCTTCCACATAATCTGATTCTTCATACCCATAATATTCTTCCATAGGGAAAAAACTATTTGTGAGAACAACATCATCAGGAGGATGAACATTGTCCCGTCTTTGAGTGTTGTATGAATTTCTCCTGTCGTACCGCTGCCTGCAATACATAGCTTTATGGCCAAAGTTAGAATAATTAAAACAGTAACCATAGAAGCTATTTATTCTATAAGATGGAGGATATGAAATTGGTATCCTTTGTGGACTTCCCAGATCTTCTCCATTCAAGTAGCTCCTTGCCTCTTCGCAATATGACATGGGATGGCCCAGATAGCCACAGAACTGACACTTCATGAGAGGTAATGTCTTCTCACCTGAATTTCTCCGCATACCTTCATCCTTGGTAGAATAGTTGAACTGCCTATCATTTCTGAATGTTTGAGGATAATTGTCAGTTCTCCTTCTAGTTTTGATTGAGGGTTTCTTTTTCAGCACTTCAGGCAATGTTTCAACATGTTCAACCTTCGTTCTGTCTTTCTTTTGGCTTTCTTTATTTCCAGCAGTTGATGTCTCAGCTTTACAGCCAATTCCACTCTTTCCCATGAAAGTGGGTCTTTGAACAGTCAAGATTTTTTCAACCACATTAGAACCACATTTGGATCTTGTGAGTAATTCTGCATCTGAGAATCTTCTAAATGGTATTTTCAACCCTGATTCTTTTGAAAATGATTCAGTCTCAAGTTTACTCTTAAGAGTAACAACTTCCTCCTTAAGCCCCTCAGCAGTCTTGGACTTTTCTTCCAGTCTTGACATGAGGTCATTGATGACCTTTCCCTACTCTTCAATTCTCAGCTTTAGATCCACTACATCATCATTGCTTTCAAGGATTTTAGACTGAACTTTCACAAATTCTTCCAGACGTTCAATTTCAGCTTCATGTTCATCAACATATTCTGATGATTCTTCCACCATTTCCTTCCACTTATTACATCTCTTACATTTACTCTCAAGCTTGGATAAATCATCCTTAATTTAAATATTTGGATTACCAATAGTATTAGTTTGATTATCTCTGCCTTTATTGATTGATGATTCTGATATTTCAGTGGTATCCATCATGGAAGCATGGTTTCCGGTTTTAAATTCTGGTTATTCTTCCTCAAAAAATTCAATATCATCATCTTCTTCTTCACAAACAAAACTCTTCCTTTGCATTTTATTTCCAGATTTGAAGTCACCCTTTTTGAAAAACCTTTTCCCAGGCTTCTCAATGTCTTCAGCATCACTCTCATCATCATCTAACTTTCTTTGGCACTGAGAGGCAATGTTCCCAAATATTCCACAACGTAAACATGCAAGAGGTAGCTTACCTCTAAATTTAACTTTTCCTTTTTTCAACTTCTTGGCTATGAAAGAAATAATTTCTTTTTCTTCTTCATCTTCACCACCACTGTCTTCTGAAATTTTCAGTTTTTCCATGGCTTTGAAGGCCATTTCCTTGCTCACACGAGTCGTGGAATCTTTGGGTTTTACTCTCATCTCATATGCCACTAAACTACTTAACAAATCATCCAGAGATAGTTTAGATAGATCTCTTTCTTAATGGGCTGAAAACTTTGCATTGTACATGGGAGTAAGTCTTCTGGAGATTTTCTTTACGATATCAATGTCTTTGATTTCTTCTCCAAGACCTCGAATTTCTCCCACTACTTCAGTAATTTGATTAAAAAATGAATATGCATTCTCATTAGGATGCATCTTTAGATCGTCAAACCTATTGTGTAAAACCTGAAGTTTTTCCTCCTTTACTTTACTATCTCCTTCATAAATGTTTTAAAGTTTATCCCACATAGACTTTGCTAAAGTGCAACTCATCACCTTTAGATAGATCTGATCAGAAAGAGCTGTGGTGAGTGCATTTTGTGCTTTAGCATCTTCATCAAGAATTTTCCTGTCTGTGTCAGTTATAGCCAGGCCTGTTGGATCAGTGACTTGTATTCCTTGCACAGTAGAAAACAAAACTTCCATTCCAAGAGATCTTAGATGAGATCTGATCCTGTTCTTCCAGATCTGAAAATTACTTCCATCGAAGAGAGGGATTCCCCTAGCATTGACTACATTCTCCATGGCAACAAAGGAGAGATTCAACGTCAACAACCTCCCTCTGATACCACTTGTAGAACCCCGGGACCCCCTGAGAGGGGAGGGGTGAATCAGGGTGTCAAATTTTTCTTCTTAAAGTTGTGGATCTTGTTCCCACGTTGGTAGGAACTCGTTAAATCTGTATTATGGATATGATCAGTAATGAAACATTCACATGTATAGAGATTACACAGCTATTTTTACTTGGTTCACCACTAAGGGCTACGTCCAAGGAGCATACGCCAAAAGGTTTTCGGTCGTACCTAATTCCACTAATCTTTACTAGTTGTGGATTATAATTGTTCGGGCACAATCACTCCGTCCCAGGCTCACTGCCTTTACAAAGGTTCAGGGATAGCTCACTGCTTCCCTCGGTTCAGTCTCGTTGACTCCCCCAGGCTCACTGCCGTTGGTGATGTCTCACTCAGTTTATAGACGTGAAGGTCGCTTCAATAGATAGACATGAAGGTCCTTGTCTCTTGTTCAGCATGAGACTTTTCTTTGCATCAGAGTCCTGAGTTGATGCTCTGTTAAAGTCTAAATTCCATCCACTGATGAATACCCCCTTTTCCATTGTCCACTAGGCAAACAACCTTTGAAAATGGCCTTCACAAAGTACCCTACTTTGCAAGGCTCCCAATTTTGCAAAGCTCAAACAAGCCTTCGCGGAGTCCCTGCCTTTTCGCGAAGATTAATCGCGAAGCACTCTCGTGATGCTCCATCCATCGCAATTCTTGGATATCGCGGAGCTCTAGCCTCTTCGCGAAGCTCACCAAACCAATGCGGGGCGCACGACTTTTGCGGAGCTAGAATAGCCACCGCGAAGCTCCTCTTTCACGAAGCACACTGCCTTCGCGAGAGACCTTTGCGAACCGAGAGCAAAGAACTTTCTCTGAAATTCTATCTGCTTATCTTGAGGGGGTCGGCCTCTATTTATAGGTGATTCCACTGACCCTCAACCCTTCCGCGCGAATTCAACGCCACGTCATCTCAAATCATGTAGCTCCGAAGTTTCCTCCGGAATTTTGTCCAAATCACGAAGCACCTCGGCTATTTTCCATCCGTGGAGCTCGTCGTAATTGTGGATTATCACCGTCATCATTCCTTCGCGCCTTCTCCGCAAATCTCCCTCGAAAAGCCCTTCACTGCCGCGATGCGCTTCAACTCTTCCGTTCGTGAAGCTTTGACGTATTCGCGAAGACTCACTGCCTCCATTCTTCTGGTCTTCGCGATTTCCAAACCAGGAATCCTCTCTTCACGAAATTCATGCTTTTTGCCATATTTAATTATTATCTTCATGGAAATCCACTTTTCGAGATGCTCAGCAACTTCCAGATTTTGGACCCCAAAAATTTGGCAAACACTGGGAAACGGTGCCACCTTCAATACTGTTGTCTGTTTGAACGGTATGATCTCTTTTTTGGTACATGATCCAAACTTCCATTTATGATTGACAACAAACACAAACCATAATCCAAATCATGCATAGAAGACCATGGTTCCAACACACACATATCTAAGCCCACAAATGTTGAAATGTAAAAATCACTAAGGAACAAAATGCATGCATTTAACTAAACCCAACCAACAGAGTATGATGGAAAGTAAAGTACTAAAAGTAAATGGGGCCAAAATACAAGCCCACCAAAATCAAGAGTCTGAAAACTGCAAAGTCCAGCATGTAAAGACAATGAGGTACTTGGAATGTTGCTCATAGCCAAATGAATGCTTCGGCCTGTAGGGAACTCAGAAAGCTCAGTCATGTCCTAGTTCCCCCTAGACTCTATCAAAAGGTTGTTCATCTGCACAAGACACGACACATGCAGGCAAAGCCCATGCAGGGGTGAGTCCAACAATACTCAGTAGTGGACCCCGAAAAACACAAAGAAAGTACACAAAGGAAAGGCATAGTCAGCTATACACGGTATATGTATACTGGATTTATAATAGGAGATTATAATCCAAATATACACAAAACCCATACCCATTGTCTAGAGACAAGTCACAAGACCGCATACCCCTGTTTAGGGATTCAGTTTAAAGATTCCACGAAAAACTCATTCTGGGAGAACAGAATCCATGAGTCTGGTAGATGTGATGATGTCCATATAAAAAGTATTGTTCCTCTATAAATGTCACGAGAGGTAGTTACACTCATTATTAGAGAAACACTTCTGAGTGGTAAGATCATGAGAGATAGATGCACTCATTACGGGAGATACACTCTTGAGTGGGAAAGATCACGATACACAGATGAGTATCGCATCCAGGTCCATGGAGGATACCGCGACTCATCCGGATTCACCAGCTATGTGTATTAACCAAATAGGTAGAGGATCAATGCCCAGTAGAGTTGGTCATGTCGATGCCTGACTCTACCTAAGGTCAGGAATGGATAATGGATCTCGCTCTGGGCCTCTTGGGGGGATGCCGACTATATCATAGAAATTTTTACTGAAGGGATCATACTCCTATAGAAGGAAACAATGTATGACCTTCAGAGGGATGAGAACAAGGGGAACTAACACAAACGAAACCTATCCAAGATATGGTGGACAAGAGAACCAATCCATTTTCCAAAAATGTACAGGGTGTGTAGAAAAGTTACACACCGTGTCATTTGACCCCAGGTACTACCTGTGTATAATGGCCCATGTCATAAGGTTGGTCAAGTAGAAAAGTTATTAAATGGGGTGTAGTATAGTGTACACGCCATTTATGAGTGATTGGGGTCGTCTCTATGTATGTTGGCCATGTTCCTGTACACGATCCTCAACTCGTGTACTCCAACCCGTGTAATCGGTACATGGGTGACCCGCATTACTGGCCTCGCCTAGCCGTGTGATGGAGTAAATGGTTGTGTACTCCATCTTGTGTCCATATATCCCCTGGATACATGCTGAGTCCCACGTAGTTTCCTCTTCCATGCTGCATAGAGAGTACATGCGGTGTTCTGAAGCCATGTAGTCCATCCCGTGTCTGTGTACTTTCCAAAATACATGTCGAGCTTGGGGAAAATTCCAACACTCCGTGTGACCACAGAAACTGGCCATGAGATTCCTATCTGACCCTCGAAACCCTAGTCGCTGCCACCGGTACTACACGACATGTTCTTCAGATGTACACACCGTGTATTCTGGAAATTTCCAGAATCGCAGACTTCCATCGCCCCGCCTCAGTGTTGCCCCGATCATCGATCCAGCCATCCAATTTCCACTAATCCCCAGACTCTAGGTCATCCCAATTCTTTGAGGCCATCTCCATCGTTTTCAGGACTCTTATCAGCTATGAAAATGTGTTTTGATTCACCCACACATAGAACAATCGAAGAAAGATCTCTCACAATCTGGTCTGATTCATCTATTTCTGTCGTCGTCGCACCTCCACTAGGTCATCGTGATGGTGGATCTCTAGTTTGGGATCGTTTTGTCGCAAAAATGATGTGAAACATTCCGTTGTTAATCTCCCTAAGAAGAATGAGAAGAACCCCCGAAGAAAAAATGGGGGAGGAAATCCAAAAAGAAATTGGAGAACGTACCTCAATCGTCGTTCATCGCGGCGTTGATCTGCTCCCATTAGTAGGATAAAATGAAGAAGGATCAAAATAATAAAAAACAATCATGAATTAAATTCCACTAGATCAACCAGATTAAACCCTCTTGTAAGAATGAACGAATATGCAGATTAACTTGTTCATGGTTGATCCACGTTCGTCGTTTAAATTCAGAAACGGGAAAAAAGAATCAAAATAACAACCCCTACCTCAAATGGGATCAATCACTAATGAAGAGATAACTTCCATCATTGTTGATATTCTTCAAATCGTTGGTCCAGTGATCCTAAACTTGGATTCATCATCATTCATCGCCGAGAGTGTTCACCAAGGCTCCAATGATTCTACAGAGTTTTCTCTCAATTTTCCATCAATGACCATCGTTCGACTAACCCATTAAAAAAGGGAAGAGCATTTTGGAATTCTATCACACTGCATAATTAATGAGTCAAGTTGTCATTTAAGTGTCATTATGAAATGGAATTAATTATTAAAAATCATCCTCGTTGCAACGCAATGAATGTTTCCATATAAAAAATAAAATAAACTTTGCCTTTTATTTTATTTATTTTTTACTGAAAATGTCCAAAAATTAACTTTTTCTCTCGATCCGCACTGGTCGATGTTAGACCCTTTCATAGGTAAAGTTTTCATCCTGGACGTAATGGTTCCCTCATATTTTTAATCTGGGAATCCGTTTGAAAACTTCCACAACAGCGCACAAGTGCTGATTCACTTAATATAAAAATGTCAAACCACCATTCCGGGATCACCAAGACTCAGAATGATGTGTCTTCATAGTGCCTAATCTCATAATAATTCCATATAATATTTGAAAATAATACATTTAAAAATCTGAGACATTACATTCTCCCCACCTTATGTATTTGCGTCCTCGAAAATCCAAAAAAAATACTACTCGAAAAGATGTTGGTAATGGGCACATATTTGAGGCTCTCGCTCCCACGTGCTCTCTTGAAGATTCTTGTGCTACCAACGAATGAACACCATGGTAATAGATCACCCATGAATGATCCTCTCTTGCCTATCCTTGATCTCCACTTGGTACTCAGCAAAGGTCACTCCATCCTCGATGTCCATCTGGCCCCAGTCGATGACGTGCGATGGATCATGCACCTACCTCCCCAACTACGACACATGGAAGAAATCATGTACCTAATGTAACTACAGTGGTAGAGTTAGGCGGTACTCCAACTCACCATATCAATGTAGTATCTAAAAAGTTTTGATGAACCTCATAGATATCATTATGCCTCGGCCAAATCTCTGTAACCCTCGTCAAGGTGAGACCTGAAGAAGGACATTGTCTCCCTCCTCAAACTCTAGGATTCACCGTCGCATGTCAGCATAAGACTTCTGCTGGCTCTGGGCAGTCTTCATCCTCTCCATGATGATCTGAACATTCTCAATGGTAGCTCTCACCAACTCTGCACCCATGAGTGCTGACTCTTCGGGGTCGGTCCGGCTAAGTGGTGTCCGGCAGGGTCACCCATACAAATCCTCGAACGATGCCATACCAATGGTGGAGTGGTAGCTGTTATTATATGAAAACTCCACCAGTGGTAGGTGGTCCTCCAAACTATGACCAAAGTCCAAGATATAGGCCCGTAACATATCCTCCATAACCTGAATAGTCCTCTCTGTCTAACCATCAGTCTGGGGATGGAACACAGTGCTCAAGCGTAGTTGGGTACCAATGGACTCCTACAATCCCTTCCACAACTGATATGTAAAGTGGTCATCTCAGTCCGAGACTATTGTTGATGGGAAGCCATGAAGCTGAAATATCTCTTGCATGTAAAGGCATCCCAAGCTCTCTACAGAACCCTTCTCCTTGATATCTTCGAAGTGGGATAACTTGGTGAGTTGGTCAATTATCACCCAGATAGAATCATGTCCCTTGGACGTTTTTGGTAAGCCTGTCAAGAAGTCCATTGTTATTCTGTCTCATTTCCATTCTATAACTTCTAGGGGGTGAGCTAATCCCATTGGAACCTGGTGCTTAGCCTTCACCTGCTGGCATGTGAGGAATTGGGAAATGAACTATACTACTTCCTTCTTCATGCTTGACCACTAGAACTACTGTTAGAGATTGTGGTACATCTTTTCCACTCCAAGACGTACCACCAAGGTGGATGCATGAAACTCTCCCAGGAACTCCTCCTGTAGTGCTACTAGTACAATAGCGCGTCCTCTGAAAAGAAGTACGTGCTCACCACCTTGTGAATATTCAACTGGAGCATGTCTTGTGGATAACTGAGCACAAAATGCCGCACAATCAACATCTCCTAGCTGTACATACCTGACCCACTGTAAGAGTGGAGGGGCGACAACCATCAACTGTAGGTATGTTGTATCCTATTTGTCTATGAAGGATAACTGCAACGCGGCTAACTGCTCTGTCGCCTCACTCAACAGCAGTGATCTTGACCTTCTGCTAAGAGCATATACCACTTTGTTCCCCTTCCCAGAAGTATATATGATCTCAAAATCATAGTCTTGGAGGAACTCTATCCAATGCCTCTGCCTCATATTTAGATCCTTATGTGAGAAGATGTACTTGAGGATCTTGTGGTCAGAGTAGACGATGAACCGCTCACCCATAAGGTAGTGTCACCATATATTCAATGCGAAGACTACCACACACAACTCAAGATCATGGGTCATATAGTTCTGCTCATGTGTCCTAAGCTAGTGTGAACCATAACCAGTCATTGTCTTCCTCTGCATCAGGACACAGCTAAGCCCGGTCACTGATGTGCCGTAGAAAACTATGTACTCGACACCCTCCTACTGCAATCTCAAGATTGGGGCGCTCGTCAAACTCTGTCTCAACTACTTGAAATCAAGTCGACACTTCTCTGTACACATGAAGGGTTACCCCTTCTAGGTCAAGGATGTCATCGTTGCTGATATTTGGGAGAAATCCGGAATGAATCTTCGATAATATCCTATCGACCCAATGAAGCTTCGCACATCCATCACACTCTGAGATGGATCTCATGCTAACACTACCTCCACCATGGTTGGGTCCATAGCTACTCCATCTATTGAGATGACATGTCACAGAAAGTGGACCTCCTTAATCCAGAACTGGAACTTTGAGTGCTTCCCATAAAGCTGGTGCTCCCGAAGTACATCTTGAACTATCTGCAGATGTCTCGCATGCTCCTCCTCTGACGTCGTGTACACAAGGATGTTGTCTATGAAGACCACTACGAACCGGTCCATGTATGGTTGGAAGATCTAGTTCATTAGTCCCATGAACACTGTGGGAGTGATTTTCATGCCAAAATGCATCACCAAGTACTCATAGTGACCGTATCGGGACCTGAAAGATATATTTGTTATATCCTCGTCCCGTACTCGTAACTAGTGATATCCTTCTCAAAGGTCAACCTTCAAGAACCATTGTTCCCCTCTTAGATGATCAAAGAGGTCGTCGATTCTTAGCAATGGATACTTATTATTCACCATCACCTGGTTCAGGCACCAGTAATCCACGCACATCCTCAAACTCCCTTCAGCCTTCTTGGCAAACAAGACTTGGGCCGCCCAGGGTGAAACGCTGGGACTTATGAAACCCTTGCTCTGCAAATCCTCCAAATGCACCGTCCACTCAAGATTCTCTACACGAGCCATGCGATATTCTGGTGAGAAAATCGGTGTCATCCTGGGGTGTAAGTAGATGCAGAAGTTGATTTCCAGGCGGGGAGGTAGTACTGGAACATCTTCGGGAAAGGCGTCCTTGTACTCCACCACTACGGCAGGGAACTGAGAGCTCACAACATCTATTGCTCAGAGGGTAAGGCTATCCATCTCATGAGTGATCGGCTACTCCCCCTTATTCATGAGACTATTATGTACTGCATGGATCTTCTTTTCTCTGACAAAGGAAAACGTCGTCCCATCACAGCGGACACACCACACTCTTCGCCTAAAACAGTATATCTAGGTATTGACTGATGATAACCAATCCATACCGGGAATGACTTCATAAGGCCTCGATGCTACCACCAAGAGGTTTAAACTAAAACTCTTTCTTCCAAGGGTAATATCACACAGTATGTAAAGGTATGTGATCATCGAGTCTCCTCCCGCAGGTGTCTCCAAGCATAAGGATTGAGTCAATGGTTCTACTGGAATTTCAAGGTTTCACACAAGACATGTGTTGATGAAGGAATGACTGACACATGTGTCTATATGTACAACAAAAAAGGTAGAGAAGACACAGATCGTACCACGTATCATCCCTGGAGCCCTTGGGTTGCATGCCTCGACCGCATGCATCTGTCCCCACCCCTTTCCCCAAGCTCCCTGACCCTGGTGTAGACCTCATGTGGGTGGTAGTGGAAGTAGATCAAAGCGTATGCCACCACATTCAGCTATCCCTTCTCCTCTTCCAAGTCCGCCGCCTAGCGGTTCAGTCTGCTCCACTCTCTGCTACTACCTCAGTGGTCCATCCATCACTTCCCTGTCAGCAGCTCGACGGGTCAGATAATCTCTAGTGAGATGTACCCTACAGTCACACGTGTATCATCGATTCTCTCTAGGATTACTGGATCTAGCATGAGATCCCTCGACTAATGATCCCCTTTCTTGAGTCCTCCTCTGATCTCTCTCATGTCCTAATCCCTACGTCTGACGTCGGTTCCCTGCTGCCGAGGTCTCCGCACATGTCTGTCTGCTGCTGATTGTCGTCGGTTGTCTCTGCTCCGCCAAGAATCTCTCAATCACAAAAGTCCGCGCAAGCACTCCAGCATAAGTCAGAATGAATATAGGCACGACACTAGCTCGGATGTCTCGTTATAGACCTCACTCAAAGTTCTGATCTCTGAAGTATTAATCCATGACCATATTCATCGAGTGTCGGGAGAGGTTGGTGAACCTCGATGAATAGTCATCTACCGTCAAACTGCCCTTCTGGAGCCGAAGAAGCTCTAGGAGGCATACATCTCTCAGCATAACCAGAGATAACTCCTCCCTAAAGAGTCCCTCAAACTCCCCCAATGAAAGAGTCTCCTCGTCGTGAGTCTTTTTGGTCAGACTCCAACATCGTCCCATCGAACCCAGAATAAGGCTTGCTCTTAGGATCACCATCTGGTATACTGGTGTCCTCACTAGATGGAAAACTTTGGTCACCGCCTCAAGACAGTCCTCAGTCGCTTGAAGGTCGAGCTCGCCTCTGAACATGAGGGATCTCTGTCTTTGGAACTCATGGAGCACGCTCAGCCTACGCTCCTCGTCGGTCAGTACTGCAGGTATCACGGGCTGCTCAACTCATGGTGGTATAGCAGGTGCACCACCTGGTGGCAACGCCTGGGGAACGGGTCCATGTATCGATGCCACATCACTGAGTGGGTCATCCTCGTGATCGTTCTGTTGAATCCTAGCAGGTATGCATCGCGGAGGAATCCTATACGGAAACAATATGTACTATGGTCAATCAGTATATCTGGATAGCTGACATAAAGGACATGGAAAACATAACCCATTCCTATATGATGCATGTACCATTTCCCCGTAACTAGTGCTTTCCTGTACCGAGTCGAAAAGAAGGTTATCAGAGTCCTAGTGTGTAACACCCCAAGGTTTTGATAATAAATAGAGAATGAAATTTTATAATCTATCCATTAAACACAACTTTGCCTCTTCTATGTTTTAAATTTCATGAAATAGTCATCTAGAGTTGTGTTCCGTATGTCATTTGAGTCTGATAGAACAAACTTGATTTCTGATGAATAGTAACATACCCTTATGAATAGTAATATGAATAGTAATATGACCCTTATGAATAGTAAATAATATTATTATTTTAATTTCCTAAGGAAATATGATAATGGGATCTTAATTAATTTTTCAATGTCACATAAAACTAATTACCCTTCAAAATTGTTATTTTTCGAATTAACTATGACCTTATTTAAATATTAAATTAATAATATTTAGAAAATTATTTTTGAAAAATGGACTTCACTTTTCATTTATACATGTCACTAAATGGTAGGAATTAATTTTTGGGATTTTTCTAAAATACTTGATTTTTTCGTGAATAGTGAAAAATACAGTTTTGCATATCCAGTAGTTTAATGACATCATAATGAAATAATAATTAAAATAAAAGTATGGTCGACTTTTTTATAGTAACATATGACATGAGGTGTCCCATGTGGCTTAAACCATGGGCAAATAAAATGGGAAAGCCCATAGTTTGGCAAAAACCACTAATGAGGTGTCAGTTTGAAATTATTAAAAAATTACCTCTCTTTTTCTATAAATACTCACTCATCCATTCGTTATCTTTCATTCAAAATACCTCATACTCTAATATCTGGTGGTTTTACCTCTCTAGGAGTCCTCCCAAGATGTCCCAAATCCCCCAAGGTCCTATCCATCAAAGATCTAGAGTTATTCTACAAGGTAAGGGAGTCCTTCATTCTCTTCTTTAAGTCGACACTTCATTGATGTTATATATTTGAAATTACATTATCATATGTTTAGGTTTCATTTAATTCATTATTATTATTGTGATATTGATTTAAATATTATGAGATACCCTTTTGTTCTCATCATTTGATTTTATGAAATTTTAAGTGACGATGTTAGGCTGCAGAATTTTCGTAAGGGATATCTTAACTATTCTTTTATTTTCAAGTTCATCCCTTTTATTTTTCTCTCCTCACATCCTCATTGAAAATGATAATTATAACTCAAGTAACATATATATACTGGATTTATGTCTTGTTAATGGAAGAACCATCATAAATATTCTTACTCCATCCCTTTTATTTTTATAAACGAAATCAACGTCCATGAAGTTCAAATATAAAGCCTTCGTGGACGCCGAAGATTCATTCTTCAATTCCTTCTTCATTACTATCATGAACCCATATTTATGGTTGAAACAGAATATAATATACGTATTATAACATAATTAATATTCAGGCTCAAGAATATGTACATATAAAGAAGTTTTATGACAAAACTAGTTCATAATAATCCAAATACCGCCAAATAATCGAAGTGGTTCTCATCTAATGATTCATCCTCAATTCATATTAAAAAATGATATAAATTACCATTAACAATCATTTATGTTCATATATAATATATAATTCCATATCCTGGAGATTTATAACCATTCAACATGAACTCCATTACATTAAAACAAGTGAACAGATTATGAAAATAAAGAAAATGAACACCCCGGAACAACGAAATTCAATATAATAACTTAGAAATAAGGGTATAAATGAACTAAACAGAATTATGAAAAAATAAATACATGTATAATAGGATTTTAAATATTTTAATGATAAGTATAATTTCATATTCCAGGATCTTAAGTTCGAGAGATGAACACATTTGGAGTTAAGTTAATGGTTTTTCACCCGAACTTTTATTTTCATTCGGGTTACTTTTATTGTCTAAATTCCTCGATGAAATTATTATGTATTGTTATGTACTCTTCATAAATTATGTGTGAGTATTCTATATATATAAACCAACCATAATCCTTCCTTATTCTAGGGAAAGTTACACTTTTTAAAAGGAACTTTCAAAATTGTTTCCAAAATAGAAGCCCGATTCAAGGGAATTTCTCCAATTCATATCTATTTACAAGGGCACTCTATAATCTGTTTTTGGAAAAAATTATCTTTATAAAATACTCATATTATTATTAAAATACTATGTTACTTCACATCTGGTTTTATACAAAGATTTTCCAAAAGAACTCTTCTTTTCAAAATAAAAGACTATTTATCTCAAAATTTCTTAATGATTTTATTAGAGTATTTTCGTTAAATACTCTTGTTAATTCCATGGTATTATTGGGTTTAATAATTTATGAAGTCATATAAATTATTTTATTTAATATTTTATGAATAAATTTATTTTTGATGATCTATACTAAAACCATTCATAATATTATTCTGAATAGTTAGTGTTTATGTTCAATAATTGGTGAAAGTTAGTTACATTTAATATGATAGTTTAAATATGAATGTATATGTTGTTTATGTTGATCCCCCCTCATATTAGGAATGCATTGGAATTATTATGTGATGGTTTGGTCCCTCTATATCCCCTCTATGAATTAGTAGGTCTCATGAGACAAACTATGGTCTTGGCATGAGGCCTTGACAAAATTATTATTATATGGTCCTAGAAAGAGGCTTGGACGGTATGGTTATGATGTCCCGCATATGCACTTCCCTCATTATGAAGCTAGTAATTGAAATTGTAACATCCCAAGTAAGTAATGAATAATAGATATTTTTATCTATGTCTATTAATGATTAATATAGTGTTATAGAGGCTTAAAATGAAAATAAATACAATCTTATGCATGGAATAAACTAATATTCTTAAAAGATTGTTTTAGTGCCTTTTGATGGCAAACCATTTTTGAATCAATATTTTGACAATTTTATAAACTATGTTTGTCAAAATAAACTTATTATTTATGATTGGGACATCAAAATTTACCTTGTGTGAATTTTTGGTATTTTTCTGACAATGTTCATTTTTTTAATGAATAGTGAAAAATACTGCATTTTACATCAAAACTGCTTTTTAACATAATTTATTTATTTGATTAGATTATGTTTTGAATTGGTTTTGAAGTTAAATTAGAATATATCTTTACCATTTTATCCAATGGTGGTCATTGGAATCAATTTCACTTTGAAATTAGACTTAAACTGGTGTCAATCTTTTGATACTTATTGTTTTGTAAAAACACGCTATTTGCTCTGGCAGCGGGAATTAATTATTGAATTAATTAATGTGACTTATATGATTTGAATTTTGTAAAATGGACTTCATTTTTGAATTCGGAATATAAAATATAGCTTAGGGTGAATTTTTGGTAATTTTCTGAAAAACTTCAATTTTTGATGAATAGTGAAACCACTAAGTGGTAATCAAGCAAACTGATTTTTCAGTTAAATGAAAGTTTTCCACTAATGTGTATTGAATTTTGAAAATCCGACATACATGGTTGTCATTAAGAAGTAAAATGTGGTTCAATGAGATTAAAATAATTTTTGGTGAATAGTAACTTATTAAGTTTTTAATCGCGATTAGTGGTAATTAGTGTAGTTTAAGGTATAAATAATGCTTTAATAATATGAAATGACCTAGACACATGTCCCAACCTTATTGGTTGTGTCATGGCCGACCAAGAAAAGCCATGGGTCAACTTGGGGACCCCATGGAGACATTTTGGTTGGGAAATGACATAAATAACTTTTTATTTAATGTAAAAGTAAAAATGACACAAACATAATATGTTTCACGAAAACAATTTTTACATGGGGTTATAAAGATCAGATATTTGATTATAAATAGTCATTGGAAAGCTAAAAAGATTTCCTACATCATAGTAGTTGTTTTATGATTTTTAGACATTAAATAAATTAAATTATTTATGACATAATAATGATGCAGCGATGACATCATTATTTGACGATTTAAATAAAATGGAAAGACAATGTAAAATCTATGAACTACACATGGACAAAACCAATTGGATGAGTGGATTTAGAACCCTTATCACCTTATCCACGAATTATATCAATGTGGGACCTTTTGAAACCGAAAAACATTTTCAAATAAAGTAATATTTCTTTACTTTCCAAAAGTGCCCCTCCTCTCCTCTTATAAAAGGCCCCCATCTCTACCTCATTTCACACACTCCTCAAGCCTTTGGCTCGGCCAACCCCTTCACATTTACTCTCTCCACATCCCTCGCCTCATCCTAGAGGATTCCCTTTGGGCATAATCCTTTCAAAGGAATCTTTTAGGCTCAAATCAAAAGGAGTTACACTTTTAAAGGTAATTCATTCTCTCATGTTCATTTGTTTTATTTTGCTTCTCCACCCCCCTAAACTCTTTTTATTACTTATTTTGTAACAACACCAGTATATTCAATATACAAGGATGTTGTTATAATATTTATTTGAGCTACACTCTCACACAACTACATCAAATGGTTAAAGAACATACGGTTTCCGTGGATGGTGAAATTCTGCCTCCCGAAACGATGATTGTTCAATACTCATTTAACACCTTCAAAGGTGGCCATTATGATGTCACTATTTTTATATATGATATATAATATGTTTATGTTTTCCTTAAGCTTCTGTTTTTTTCATTTTGGGCATACCTTTATGGTTTCCATTATGGGTAAACACGATATCTTCATTTTAGGAAGTGCGGACTACCGCCCCCTGAAAGTGATTTGATTCGTTAATACAATATGTGGGATGTGTAAAGGATAAAGTTAATGATATTATATATGTTATTATACTGGAATTATAATATACTTTTATATAATTATGATTCCATTCCAGAAAATATGAAATAGAAATGGAAGTAGCGTTCATGCGTACGTACGGCTTACCGTCTCCATGAACGGTGCATTTCATTTCGTACCTCTAAATGTGATGTAATATTATAAATACATGTATATGATGAATATATATGATATATATTTTATCCAAATCATTAATATCATTCTGGATATAATGAACCTATGACCAAATTAAAAACATGTAAGTGTAAGAAGTCTATTTTTGACTTAAGAACCAAATACCGACAAAATGAACATTATTAACTTAACTGATTACATGATGTTCATAACATGGTATAAAAGGAATAATGAACTTGAAAAAGATTCATAATCAAGTAGAGATTAACTCAAGTTTATTATTCAGGAGATTAAAGAACGGTCGGGTCAAGTCGGATACGAGGTATGGGACTTCGTCTCAATCTCCTTTCATTGAGGCATATTTTATTTTATACACAACTTTCTTTTATATGGTGTATAAACCCCTTTGACTTTTATGTTTATTCAAAAGGAATCTTTTTTATACGAAGCGTTTACTAAACGACAAAATGGAATGTTTTTGTCATACGTATGCAGCGACAACGACTTCTCCGTCGTCGTGACCGTTATTTGAGTTTCGGCTTCCTCTACAAGCCATACCTTTTTTTAAAAAACGAAAAATAAATACCATGTTTTACTTTGGTATTGAAAATGGATTTCATAATGTTTTTATTATATCAATGTGTTGTATTGATATCTCGTTATTGAAATGTGGAAATGTTTTGTTTCCTTTATGCATGTTTTATGTGATATGATTATGTTATGGTTCTTGGGAATTATTATGAAGACGGGTGGTTCCGTGATAAACTAAGGGAGGGTGAGCCTGTTATAGCTCTCCAATGCATTGGGTAACACGAAGGAGTGAAACGTTAAGGTTTCTCCGAAGAGATTTTAGGGAATATACTGTGATGGGTATTCCAAACGTAACCAAGAGGGTTACTCCCTACGTAATAATGTTATGAATGCCTCAAGTTACCTTTATGACTTATGATTTCTGTGATTTATTCATGATTTTATGAGGTATGTTAAAGTGCCTATGTTTTATGGGTAAAGTATGATTTCATTCTTATGTATATATGAACTCATGTCTCCTTTCCATGTTTTTTTTATAACCCATACTGAGTTTTTATGATCATCCCAAGTTTTTGAAATGTTTTTCACAGGTCAAGGGAAAGGTACATGATAAGATGATAGAGTCAAGGATGTGTCAAGAAATAATACATGTTTTATTTTAAATGTGTTTCCATTGATGGGAATGAAGAATACTATCTTTATGTAACCACTTTGTTTATATGTGGAATGTAATTCAAGTTTTATGATCTAATTCTCTAAAACTCTAAACCCGAAAAGATCCTCAATGTGTAATCTTGTAATAACTCAGGATTAAGTAAGTTTTAAGGCTGGGGCCTTATAGTTGGTATCAAAGGTCGGTTTAGATAACTTTAGGAGTTAGAATTCTATTAAATGATTATCCAAAAATATTTTTTTTCTCGAAATGATATAGCATTTAAAGATTACCATGTTGCTTCATCTAAGACATGTTTGTTCAGAATGGTTTTCCGCAGAGGAAACAGGGAAGCAGTGCTAGGAAAGCATACAGAAGGAAATAACCTTCTGAATCAGCATCCAGAAATGGTCGGAATTGGAACTGAACAGTTTGTTGCAGTAATGGCGCAGTTGACTCAAGCGATAAATGGCGGTGGTATCCAAGCATGAGATCAGCCAGATCAACTGCAGAGGAACATGTTAGTGGTGGAACATTTCATGAGGCAACATCCACCATCATTCAGAGGATCATCTGACCCTGTGCTAGCTGAAGGGTGGATTAAAGCACTGGAGAAGATTTTTGATGTCATGGGGTGTTCAGACAATCAAAAGGTTAGTCTTGCTATTTACCGTTTGGAGGGTGAAGCATATCAGTGGTGGTCTATGGTTAAAAATATCTGGGACGCCGATGAGATTGATGCTCTTGACTGGGATGAATTCAAAGGTATGTTTCTTGAGAAGTATTTTCCTAAGGCTGTTCGACTTAGGATGGAAAAGCAATTCTTGGAATTGAGGCAAGAGGAAGACTCAGTGGCTGTCTATGAAGAAAGGTTCACTCGTTTGGCAAGGTATGCTCCAAATTTTATCCGGGACCTTGATAGTAAAATCAATCGTTTTTACTCAGTATTAAAGCCAAAATACCGAAGGGCGTTAGCTTCTCGTGAGTTTAAAAGTTTTGAAAAGCTTTTTCGATGTGCTGAGAAGGTGGAAATGGAGTTTGCCGATGACCAAGTGTTCTATAACAACCAGCAGAAGAAGAGACCGAGGTGGAAGGAGAAAGTTAAGAATTCTTCAAAAAAGTCTGATGGTAAGAGAACTAAGTTTCCAGTTTGTGATAAATGTGGCAAAAGGCATGCTGGGGAATGTCTTCTGAATTCTGGAAAGTGCTACCGATGTGGTAAGATGGGACATAAGGCTTGTGATTGCACTGAAAAGGATCAAGGTGAAGGTAAGAACAAATTTGATTTGCAGTTAGTGAAATGTTATAAGTGCAATGAGATGGGTCACTATGCAAACGAGTGTCCGACAAGGAGCTTGAGTGATGGGAAGCAGTTAGACTACAAGCAGAAAGGGGTGGTGAAATCCTTTGCAACTACTTCAGCAGATGTCGGGCCATCAAATGAAGTTGTATCAGGTACTTTGTTTGTTTTTTCAGATTATGCCAGTGTGTTGTTTGATTCGGGGTCTACACATTCTTTCATCTCTGAAACCTTTTCTAGTAAAATGGGAATACCATCTCAAGAAATGACTCCTGAACTTTTGGTAAAAACACCTGGGGGAAGTGTCGAGGCAAAAAGAATTTATAAGAATCTTCTTATCCTTATCTGTGGAAAGAACCTACTTGAAAACCTTATTGTTCTACCTCTAGTAGAGTTTGATGTTATCCTGGGTATGGATTGGCTCTCTATTTACCATGCTAAGATTGACTGTAGAGCTAAAGAAGTTTCTTTTCAGAAAGACTTTCAGTTTGTTTACAGGAATGAACCCTTACTTTTGATAACATATCAAGAGGCCGAGAAACTTGTAAAAGATGGAAATGAATGTTACCTTGCACACATCGTTGAAAATAAAGGAACTATTCAGATTAATGATGTGCCAGTGGTAAATGAGTATCCTGATGTTTTTACTGATGAGTTGCCTGGAATAATACCAGATCGAGAAGTTGAGTTTACTGTTGACTTAGTTCCTGATGCTAAGCCAATTTCAAAACCCCCTTATCGAATGGCACAAATTGAACTTTTAGAGTTGAAGGAGCAATTGCAAGATTTATTAGAGAAATGTTTCATTAGACCTAGCACATCACCATGGGGTGCTCCTGTTTTATTTGTTAAAAAGAAATATGGTTCTATGAGACTTTTCATTGATTATAGAGCCTTGAATAATATCACTGTTAAGAACAAATATCCTTTGCCTCATATCGATGATTTGTTTGATCAGCTCCAGGGAGCTCAGTTTTTTTCAAAGATTGACCTGAGATCGGGGTACCATCAGCTGAAGGTACAGGAGGCAGATATTCCGAAGACCGCATTCCGTACAATATATGGCCATTATGAATTTGTAGTAATGCCTTTTGGGATAACCAATGCACCTTCTGTATTCATGGACTTAATGAATAGAATTTTCCATGATTTCTTGGATAAGTTTGTGGTGGTTTTCATTGATGATATTTTGGTGTTTTCTAAAAGTAAAGAGGAGCATGAAAAACATTTAAGGGTTATCTTGAAAACCTTAAAAGAAAAGAAACTGTATGGGAAATTCAGCAAGTGTGAGTTTTGGTTGCAACAAATTTCTTTCCTTGGTCACATTGTTTCTAAAGATGGAATAACTGTTGATCCTGCAAAAACAAAAGTTGTGGAAGAATGGCCAAGACCCACAAATGTAACCGAGATTCGTAGATTCCTTGGTTTGGCGGGATATTACCGAAGGTTTGTTAGAAATTTTTCACGGTTATCTAGTCCAATGACTAAGCTAACTCGGAAGGGTGTTAAGTTTATCTGGACAAAAGAATGTGATGATTGTTTTCAGGAATTGAAAAGAAGATTGGTGAATGCTCCAGTTTTGGCACTACCTTCCAGGAATGGTGAGTTTATTATATACAGTGATGCTTCATTGAAAGGACTTGGTTGCGTCCTAATGCAGAATGATCAGGTAATTGCTTATGCTTCACAATAGTTGAAAACTCATGAGGTAAATTACCCTACACATGATTTGGAATTAGTTGCTGTTGTTTTTGCTTTAAAAATTTGGAGGCATCATTTGTATGGAGTAAAGTGTGAAATATATACCGATCACAAAAGTTTAAAGTATATATTCACTCAGAAAGAGTTAAACATGAGATAGAGGAGATGACTAGAATTAATCAAGGATTATGATTGTACAATTCATTACCATCCGGGAAAAGCAAATAAAGTGGCTGATGCTTTGAGTCGAAAAAGTAATGCTTCATTAACAATGTTGCGGTTGGAACTTGATCCTTTGGTTAACGATTTGATGAACTTTGGCATAGAAGTTGTTGGTGTAGGAAGTCCTTCTGTTTTGTTTCAGGTATCAGTGAGATCTTCTCTATCAGATAGAATCAAGCAAGCGTAGAAGCAAGACAGTGAGTTGCAGAAAAAGGTAGAGCTGGTTCAGAAAGGTAAGTTGCCTGAATTCAACATTGAAAATGATTGTGTTTTGAGATTTGGGAAGAGATTGTGTGTGACTTTTGATTCACAGTTGAAGAGAGAGTTGTTATGTGAAGCTCATAGTTCTCCGTTTTCAGTTCATCCGGGTAGTACTAAGATGTATAGAGATCTGCGGGAGTATTACTGGTGGGATGGAATGAAAAGAGATATTGCGGATTTTACTGTGAAGTGTTTGACTTGTCAGCAGGTTAAAGCAGAGCAGAAGTTACCGAAAGGGATGCTTCAGCCTTTACCAGTTCCAGAGTGGAAATGGGAGAATATATCCATGGACATTGTTGTTGGATTACCGAAGACATCTCGAGGTAATAATGCAATCTGGGTTATTGTTGATCGCTTGACCAAATCTGCTCATTTCCTTGCTATACGAGATACTTTCTCTCTTGATCAACTTTCCTGTTTGTATCTTAAAGAGATAGTCAGGTTACATGGAGTTCCTCTCTCCATTGTATCGGATCATGATCCCAGGTTTACTTCTAACTTTTGGAAAGGCCTTCAGAAGTCGTTGGGTACTGAATTAAATTTTAGTACAGCTTTTCATCCTCAATCAGATGGGCAGTCAGAACGAACAATTCAGACATTGGAGGATATACTACGAGCTTGTTCTATGGATTATCAGGGAAGTTGGGACCAACATCTTTCTTTGGTTGAGTTTTCATATAATAACAGTTTTCATTCCAGTATACAGATGGCACCATTTCAGGCATTATATGGGAAGCGGTGTCGAACTCCAGCTTTCTGGGATGAGGTGGGTGAAAGGAAGTTGATGGGACCAGAATTGGTAGAAGAGATGGCAGAAAAAGTTCAACTGATTCAGAAACACATGAGAACAGCTCAGAGCAGGCAGAAGAGTTATGCGGATAACTGGAGGAAGGATCTATCTTTGGAGGTAGGTGATCATGTTTTTTTCAAGGTTTCTCCTTGGAAAAGCGTGATGAGATTTGGTAAGAAAGGAAAGTTGAGTCCAAGGTTTGTTAGACCATACGAAATTCTGGAGAGAGTTGGATCAGTTGCATACCGAGTGGCTTTACCTCCGAGTTTATCTCAGGTACACAATGTTTTTCACGTTTCGATGTTGAGAAAGTATATGCCAGATCCATCTCATGTTTTGAGTCCAGAGGTAGTTCAGCTGGAAGAGAACCTATCTTAAGAGGAACAACCGGTCCAGATTCTTGACCACAGGGAGCAAGTGTTATGGAATAAGGTGATTAAGCAGGTAAAGGTTTTGTGTAAAAACCACATGATTGAAGAGGCAACATGGGAATCTGAAAATGCAATGAGGGATAAGTACCCCCATTTATTCGATAAGTAAATAAATTGCGGGGACGCAATTTTCTAAAGGGGGGAAGGATGTAACATCCCAAGTAAGTAATGAATAATAGATATTTTTATCTATGTCTATTAATGATTAAGATAGTGTTATAGAGGCTTAAAATGAAAATAAATACAATCTTATGCATGGAATAAACTAATATTCTTAAAAGATTGTTTTAGTGCCTTTTGTTGGAAAACCATTTTTGAATCTATATTTTGACAATTTTATAAACTATGTTTTTCAAAATAAACTTATTCTTTATGATTGGGACATCAAAATTTACCTTGTGTGAATTTTTGGTATTTTTCTGACAATGTTCATTTTTTTAATGAATAGTGAAAAATACTGCATTTTACATCAAAACTGCTTTTTAACATAATTTATTTATTTTATTAGATTATGTTTTGAATAGGTTTTGAAGTGAAATTAGAATATATTTTTACCGTTTTATCCAATGGTGGTCATTGGAATCAATTTCACTTTGAAATTAGACTTAAACTAGTGTCAATCTTTTGATACTTATTGTTTTGTAAAAACACGCTATTTGCTCTGGCAGTGGGAATTAATTATTGAATTAATTAATGTGACTTATATGATTTGAATTTTGTAAAATGGACTTAATTTTTGAATTCGGAATATCAAATATAGCTTAGGGTGAATTTTTGGTAATTTTCTGAAAAACTTCAATTTTTGATGAATAGTGAAACTACTAAGTGGTAATCAAGCAAACTGATTTTTCAGTTAAATGAAAGTTTACCACTAATGTGTATTGAATTTTGAAAATCCGACATACATGGTTGTCATTAAGAAGTAAAATGTGGTTCAATGAGATTAAAATAATTTTTGGTGAATAGTAACTTATTAAGTTTTTAATCGCGATTAGTGGTAATTAGTGTAGTTTAAGGTATAAATAATGCTTTAATAATATGAAATGACCTAGAAACATGTCCCAACCTTATTGGTTGTGTCATGGCCGACCAAGAAAAGCCATGGGTCAACTTGGGGACCCCATGGAGACATTTTGGTTGGGAAATGACATAAATAACTTTTTATTTAATGTAAAAGTAAAAATGACACAAACATAATATGTTTCACGAAAACAATTTTTACATGGGGTTATAAAGATCAGATATTTGATTATAAATAGTCATTGGAAAGCTAAAAAGATTTCCTACATCATAGTAGTTGTTTTATTATTTTTAGACATTAAATAAATTAAATTATTTATGACATAATAATGATGCAGCGATGACATCATTATTTGACGATTTAAATAAAATGGAAAGAAAATGTAAAATATATGAACTAAACATGGCCAAAACCAATTGGATGAGTGTATTTTGAACCCTTATCACCTTATCCACGAATTATATCAATGTGGGACCTTTTGAAACCGAAAAACATTTTCAAATAAAGTAATATTTCTTTACTTTCCAAAAGTTCCCCTCCTCTCCTCTTATAAAAGGCCTCCATCTCTACCTCATTTCACACACTCCTCAAGCCTTTGGCTCAGCCAACCCCTGCCCATTTACTCTCTACACATCCCTCTACTCATCCTAGAGGATTCCCTTTGGGCATAATCCTTTCAAAGGAAGCCTTTAGGCTCAAATCAAAAGGAGTTACACTTTTAAAGGTAATTCATTCTCTCATGTTCATTTGTTTTATTTTGCTTATCCACCCCCCTAAACTCTTTTTATAACTTATTTTGTAACAACACCAGTATCTTAAATATACAATGATGTTGTTATAATATTTATTTGAGCTACACTCTCACACAACTACATCAAATGGTTAAAGAACATACGGTTTCCGTGGATGGCGAAATTCTGCCTCCCGAAACGATGATTGTTCAATACTCATTTAACACCTTCAAAGGTGGCCATTATGATGTCACTATTTTTATATATGATGTATAATATGTTTATGTTTTCCTTAAGCTTCTGTTTTTTTCATTTTGGGCATACCTTTATGGTTTCCATTATGGGTAAACACGATATCTTCATTTTAGGAAGTGCGGACTACCGCCCCCTGAAAGTGATTTGATTCGTTAATACCATATGTGGGATGTGTAAAGGATAAAGTTAATGATATTATATATGTTATTATACTGGAATTATAATATACTTTTATATAATTATGATTCCATTCCAGAAAATATGAAATAGAAATGGAAGTAGCGTTCATGCGTACCTACGGCTTACTGTCTCCATTAACGGTGCATTTCATTTCGTACCTCTAAATGTGATGTAATATTATAAATACATGTATATGATGAATATATATGATATATATGTTATCCAAATCATTAATATAATTCTGGATATAACGAACCTATGACCAAATTAAAAACATGTAAGTGTAAGAAGTCTATTTTTGACTTAAGAACCAAATACCGACAAAATGAACATTATTAACTTAACTGATTACATGATGTTCATAACATGGTATAAAAGGAATAATGAACTTGAAAAAGATTCATAAGCAAGTAGAGATTAACTCAAGTTTATTATTCAGGAGATTAAAGAACGGTCGGGTCAAGTCGGATACGAGGTATGGGACTTCGTCTCAATCTCCTTTCATTGAGGCATATTTTATTTTATACACAACTTTATTTTATACGGTGTATAAACCCCTTTTACTTTTACGTTTATTCAAAAGGAATCTTTTTTATACGAAGCGTTTACTAAACGACAAAAGGGAATGTTTTTGTCGTACGTATGCGGCGACAATGACTTCTCCGTCGTCGTGACCGTTATTTGAGTTTCGGCTTCCTCTACAAGCCATACCTTTTTTTTAAATGAAAAATAAATACCATGTTTTACTTTGGTATTGAAAATGGCTTTCATAATGTTTTTATTATATCAATGTGTTGTATTGATATCTCGTTATTGAAATGTGGAAATGTTTTGTTTCCTTTATGCATGTTTTATGTGATATGATTATGTTATGGTTCTTGGGCATTATTATGAAGACGGGTGGTTTCGTGATAAACTAAGGGAGGGTGAGCCCGTTATAGCTCTCCAATGCATTGGGTAACGTGAAGGAGTGAAACTTTAAGGTTTCTCCGAAGATATTTTAGGGAATATACTGTGATGGGTATTCCAAACGTAACCAAGAGGGTTACTCCCAACGTAAGAATGTTATGAATGCCTCAAGTTACCTTTATGACTTATGATTTCTATGATTTATTCATGATTTTATGAGGTATGTTAAAGTGCCTATGTTTTATGGGTAAAGTATGATTTCATTATTATGTATATATGAACTCATGTTTCCTTTCCAGGTTTTTTTTATAACCCATACTGAGTTTTTATGCTCATCCCAAGTTTTTGAAATGTTTTTCACAGGTCAAGGGAAAGGTACATGATAAGATGATAGAGTCAAGGATGTGTCAAGAAATAATCCATGTTTTATTTTAAATGTGTTTCCATTGATGGGAATGAAGAATACTATCTTTATGTAACCACTTTTTTTATATGTGGAATGTAATGCATGTTTTATGATCTAATTCTCTAAAACTCTAAACCCGAAAAGATCCTCAATGTGTAATCTTGTAATAACTCAAGATTAAGTAAGGTTTAAGGCTGGGGCCTTATATAAAGTTCATGTGGTTATTCGACTAGTAGAATACCCATGATGATGTTTTATTATGGAATTATTTACTCATCTCATATTCCTACCATAATGTTTCTCACGTTTATTATTAAAGGCATGTGTTTTCAATTATTCATCATGTCTTATGTTTATATTATCTTCTGCTGTGTTTCTTACTCTTACTGAGCATTTGAGCTCACCCCTTTCTTATTTTTCATTTTCTTAGGACATGAAGAAGTAATTTATGAATGACAAGCAAGCATAATCTAGGAAACATGATGTTTCTAGTGGAATAAAATAGTGTTTTGTTTCCCTTCATTTGGTAATGATAAAATGTTGTACGTAACTTGTTTCCAATAATACTAAACTAATCAGTCTTTTGGGATTTGTATTCCTTGTATGTATTACAATGTAATCAAATAAGGTACTGGCTCTGGGCAACTGGTGTAAGGTCTTTACCATTGGTATAAGAGGATTTTTAGTAGAATACTTGGAAACTGGATTTAGAAAACGTAAAATTAGGGAAGAGTCCCTAAGTTAGTCTTTGAGGAAATACAAACAATAATGTCCTGGTATTTTGGTAAGGAATATATTATGTGGATAATTCAAGCAATACATCCCTGTCTGGATACGAGCATGGAGAGGCGGCTCTGGCACAGATGTATCTAGGGGTAAAACCTGAAAACACTGCTTTGAGCTAGACTCGAATGGGAACTGGTGCACGAAAATGGGCCTTGCGACACTCTTGGTTTCGATACTCCCAGGGGATAATCTTAGGATAATTCACATTTTCTTTACAAGCCATTATAAAGGAGATAAATGTAAATATTTCTCAAAGAAACCATTTTTGTGAATATGGGATTATCCATGCATAGGATCTCAATTTTTCTGAGTATTTTTATGTTAAGATTATACATTATGATTCATAACCTAATATAGTTTATTCCATTATCTAGATATGGTTCCTAGTGGACGGAATGGAAATCATAAGAATTCACATGTCCCCTGTTGAGATTTTCCTCCGACGCCAGATAATGACATTGGCTCTGGTGTTGTGATTGGTGCTAAGCAACTCATAACTATACTAGGACAACTTACTCTAGTTATGAATAATAACCTCACCCGTATAGAGGATCTGGATCCCCCACATGGAAAATCCATGCTAGATCTCTATATGTGACTACAACCTCCATCATTCAACGAGACTAAAAACCCATTTGTAGCAGAGCAGTGGATATGTTCTCTTGAAGAAATAATTTCTCGCTTTGGGATGTAATGAAAGCGATAAGGTTGTCATGGTAGTATATCATCTATCAAAATATTCGGATCAGTGGTGGTCATTAATCCAAAACAAAAAATAAGGAGGAAGAGATAGAAGAGATGGAATGGAGGGATTTTAAGGAAATCATCATAGAAAAATATTTCCCTCGTGAGTAGCGAGCAGTTACGGAGAGACAATTCTTGAATCTGAGGCAGAAGTAAGAGGATAATGTTTCAAGGTATGAAGATAACTTCACATGATTAGCAAGACATGTTGTAAACTACATACGAAATCCAAGGATTAAAATTGATCTATTCTTTGATGGCTTAAATCCATTCTTCCAGCGGGCACTGGTCTCCCAATGTATTTCATCATATGAGGATATATTTTCATGTTCCATCATGATAGAAAAATAATTATCTAAGTCTTATGACTTTAAGTGAAAGCATGAAAAGAAGAGGGCTGCTGAAAACTATGGGAATGGAAATAAAGAAATGAGGAAGAAGGGAAGAGTGGAATTTCCACCATGTGACAATTGTGGAAGGAAACATCCTGGTGCATTATTAAAAGGAAAATGTGTGTGCTACAAATGTGGTCAGAAAGGCCATCTTGCTGGTGACTGCAAAGGGAAGAAGGAAGTCAATGATGTTCAATGCAATAGTTGTCGGGAGATAGGACACAATGCTAATGATTGTCCAAAACGTCAAGGAGATATGAAACAAAGAAGGTCAAGGGATCAGGGACAAGCTTATGTTATCAAAACTATAGAGGTTGAAGTTCCTAATGACGTGGTGGTAGGTACTTTAATTGTTTTGTCAAGTTTAGCCAATGCCTTATTTGATTCTGGATCATCGCATTGTTTCATATCTTCCCAGTTTGCTAAGAAAATTAGATATTTCCAATTTGATTTAACAAGGGAGTTGTCAGTAAAAAATCCTAAGGGAAGTATTATAGCTACAATGTTCTGTGAATCAGTTCCCATTAGGGCATATAAATTTTCTTTATCTACTGATCTCATCATCACACCCATGATTGAATTTGATATAATGCTCAGTATGGATTGGCTTTCAGACCATGATGAAAAAATTTATTTTAAGAAGAATGAGGTTATGATTTTTTATAATGATGATAAAGAACACCTTATCTTTAGAGTAGAATTGTCATCACCTGATTATTAACATGATCCACCCCCAGTAGCTCAACATAATTCAATTATTGGGGAGGAAGGAAATGAAATAACTGTGGGTGAGGAAAGGAATGTTCAAATAGAGGATGTACCTATTTTGAGAGAATATGTTGATGTGTTTCCTAAAGATTTTCCTGGACATCCTCCAGAATGAGAAATTGTGTTTTTTATTGATTTAGTTCCTGGTTCTAGGCTCATATCGAAGACCCCTTATAGAATGGACACTGTGTAATTAGTGGAACTAAAGAAAAAACTATAGGAATTGAGTAATAAGGGATTTATTCTCCCTAATTTTTCTCTATGGGGAGCCTCTGTCCTTTTTGATAAGAAGAAAGATGGATCTTGGAGGTTATGTATCGACTACAGGGAGATCAATGCAATAACAATAATGAACAAGTATCATCTACCTCGCATTGATGATTTATTTGACCCACTGCATGGAGCTCAATATATTTCAAAGATTTAACTTCGGTATGGATATCATCAGTTGAGTGTAAAGAAGGAAGACATTCTGAAAACATCATTTTGAACCAGGTATGAGCATTACGAGTTTACAGTGATGCCTTTTATATTGACTAATGCACCCTCTATCTTTATGGATCTAATGAACTGAGTTTTCAATCAATATATCGATGATTTTGTAGTGGTATTTATTTATGATATCTTGGTATACTCCAAAAGCTACGGAGATCATGAAAATCACTTGCGCATTATCCTAAAGACTCTTAGAAGACATGAATTATATGTGGAGTTTAGCAAGTGTGAATTCTGGCTTCAGGATATTTCTTTTCTTGGCCATATTTTCATTAAGGATGGAATCCTAGTTGATCCTTCAAAGACAAAGGCAATCCAAGATTGGCCCATGCCAACAAACATAACTGAGGTACGCAATTTTATTGGCTTATCATGTTATTATTGGCGTTTCACACTGTTAGGTCCACTAGGCTAAGTACCCCGAGGGGGGGTGAATCCGGGTATGGCTAATTAAAAAATAAAGCCTGTTATGATATTGTTTCGCTGTTAAGAAAAACACTCTTCTCTCTCTTTCATGTTGCACAATATAAACAGAAGGTAAAGGATGCACAAGACACAACAATTTTTACTTGGTTCACCGCTAAGGGCTACGTCCAAGGAGCATACGCCGACAAGTTTCCAGTCATACCAAATCTCACTATTCTTCACTAGATGTGGATTACAAGGTTTGGGCACATTCACTCTGTCCCAGGATCACTACCTTTACAAGGTTTAGGATCAGCTCACTGCTTTCCCAAGAGTCACTCCCTATTTCTCTCTCTCTGGCTCACTGCCGGTGGAGAGGATCACCTTCTTCCTCTTCCTTTGCTCACTTCTCTGGATGGAATCCACTCACAGTTTATAGAACTATAGGTATCTTGATTTGCATGAAGGAATGCGTCTTCCTTTATATGTAGATGCTCTGTTGAATCCCAATCTTTCACCCATAGATGAATTTTTCTTTGCACCGAAGGTATCGAGCAATCCCCCAGCTTCCACACAGCCCTAAATCACTTCCGGAAATCAATCTTACTTGGTACCCTTCTCTAAGGCGGCGCACAAGTCTTGGTGCGCAAGTCAGAACTGGCACACAAGTCTATCTTAACACTTGCGGGACTCAAGCTCAAGCTTCTCCAAACATGCGCGACGTACTTCCTTTGCTGCCCAAACCACCTTAGGCGCACAAAAAATAGATGGCGCACAACTTCAACACTGGCGCGCAAGTCCCTACTTGCGCAACCACACACCACTTGCATGACTTCCACACCTGCATGACGATATCTCTGATTTTTTTAAGTATTGAACTCCATATGAAATGAGGAGGGGTGGTCCAGAATTTATAGGCATTTGAACTACCTGCGCGACGGCGCGCAATTCACCCCTCGACGCGCAAGTCTTCTGTCCTCCTATACACTTGCACGACCCAACCAAATACCTACATGACCCACTTTCCTTTTCCATATTTTGATCTTTTGAACTTGAAAAACAAAAAGCGCGCAAGTTCCCAAGCCTCCTAGGCATCGGAGTGCCAGTCTCTTCATGATGCATAAGTCACCTATGAGACCCCACCAATACTTGCACAACCCTTATCCATTTTCCATATTTTGATCTTCTGATAATCAAAAAAATATGGCGCACAAGTTTCCTATCCTCCAATATCTCGGCACACAAGTCCCTTTTCCAAAAACACTTTTTCTTCATTTGTCAATTTTTAGGCCCAAAAATTTGGCAGACACTAGAAAATGTCGCCACCTTGTATCTGTTCTTTTTGTACCGCCTCTAGGTCATCCATATCTTTGTCGACGTTCTTCAATAAAACAAGGATTGTTGACCACAACTCTTGTACTTGACATTCCACCATGAAATCCCCTTTGTCAACAAATTTGTATGTCATGGTTTGCATTGTCAACAATCACAACACAGATGTTCACTTTGTCAACAAACACAATCACCTCGAAAATACTTCAATGATGCCTTGAGGGATTTTTTCCCAACAATCTCCCCCTTTGGGTTTGTTGACAACTCATCCATAAAAAGGTACATCATTGCTTCTTCAGCCACCATTCGCCTATTGCGATTCCTGAGAGTGATAAAGGATTTACTCAACACCTACTCTAAGCCCACATGAACAATGCTCGGCGTGAGAAAAAAGAATAAATGAAAAGTTCCTCAATGAATCACTTCATATCTGACACCCACTGTTGACATAAAACTAATACCAATTTGTATCAAACTGATACCAATTGTTGGAGGACTTGTTGGATGACCAATCATTTGTTTGGAAATATTCTTACCGCATTCCAACACCACTCTTCTACTTTTATCACGATCATCAGCTGTCATGATATCTATTCTTTGATCGATCAGTTCTAGCATCGTCAGATTTAAAAATCTCCCCCTTTCTCATTTCTCCTCTATCTAGCTGCTCCACTGGTCAGCTTCTCCCCGTATCTGTCATGATTTCTCAAATATCCACACTATCTCCCCCTTGAACAATCACTTGAAAAATCACTATTTTCTCCCCCTTTGTCAACGAACCCAAAGGTAACTCCTTTGTAGTCTGTAATAGAGTAGAGTACACATATCAGTACATTAGGGAAAAACACATCATACTTCGGGGAGAGGGGGTGTCACATCCACATGCGTTTAAGTGCGGGCAATTGACTGAACTCCCAGAGCCAGTCGATTCCTTTCGAATGCTTCCTTGGGTAAGGCCTTTGTCAGAATATCTGCAACCTGTAACTCTATAGACACATACTCCAACTTCACAATCCCTTGACCCACTTTCTCCTTGATAAAATGATATTTGATCTCAATGTGCATTTTCCTTGAGTGATAAACTAGATTTTTGCTAAGACTGATAGCACATGATTTATCACACTGGATTCTGATCAGATACTTCACTTCAAATCCCATATCGTCAAGTTGTGGCTTCATCTATAATAACTGTGGTCATGCTTTAGTGGCCGAAATATACTCAGATTCTGCGGTTCTTAATGAAATGCAATCCTTCTTCTTGCTTAACCAAGCAATACATAGTCCGCCAAGATAGAATACACCTCCAGATGTTGATTTCCTGTCATCCGCTGATCCAGCCCAGTCTGCATTAGTATATCCCAATAACTCTGTCTGAGATTTGTCATTATATGTCAAGCCGAAATCCACTATACCCTTGATATACCGAAGTATTCTTCTCACTGCTAGCATGTGGCTTTATTTGGGATTACTCTAATATCTCGTTTCTTGGCACATGGAGAAAACAATATCAGGCCTTGTTGCAGTCAATTACAATAAACTTCCAATGATTTTCCTGTATTCTGTGATATTAACTGCCTTTCCATCCTCATCTTTTCATAATTTCATCCGGGTAGCAACCGGAGTCTTTATCTCCTTGGAATTTTCCATTCCAAATCTTCTCAAAATATCCTTATCATACTTTTATTGAGAAATGAATGTTTCATTCCTTCCTTGTGTCACCTAAAGACCCCGGAAAAATGTTAGCTCTCCATTCATTGACATTTCAAACTCATTTTTCATGAATTTGGAAAACTACCTACAACGAGCTTCATCTGATCCACCAAATATTATGTCATCGACATAGACCAGCACCATCATCCTTTGATTGCTATTGTTTTTGAAATAGAGGTTATAATCAACTCCACCACGCTGAAACCCAATCTTCTTCAAGTACTGATCAAGCCTTGTGTACCATGCTCTTGGTGCTTGTTTCATCCCATACAATGCCTTCTTCATCCTAAAAACTTTGTTCTCATCCTCATGAATGAGAAAACCATCTGGCTTCTCAATGTAAACCACATCTACCAGAACCCCATTTAGAAATGCAGATTTGGCTTCCATCTGGAACACTTTGAACTCTCTTTGCTCTGCTATGGCAAAAAATAATCTGATTGTCTCCAGCCTTGCAACTGGTGCAAATGTCTCATCAATATATATTCCCTCTATCTGAGAGTATCCCTTGCACACTAGTCGTGATTTGTTCCGAATAATTGTGACATCTTCATTCATTTTGTTGTGATAGACCCATTTAGTCCTGATGAAATTCTTATCGGCTGGCCTCAAAACAATCTCCCATGTCTGGTTCTTCTCATTTTGATCAAGCTCTTCATTCATAGCCTGAACTCAGTTTTCATCTTCAGCTACATCGGAAAAACATTTCATCTCCACCTGATATATAAATGATGTCTGCTGTAATGACTTCATTCTTCGAGTCTGAACTGGAGCTGTCTGATCACCAATGATATTCTGCCTATCAGTTTCAGCTTGACTCTTTGGCTTCCTTGGAGACACAGACCTGACACTTTCTTGTTCATCATCAATATCTTCTTCTAAGTCAAGCTTTTCCACTTCTACTCCCCCTGTGTTACTTATCTCCTCATCACTTTCATCTGAAAACTGGCCACTGGGTCATTGAGTATTCTGTTCATTTTTAACTATGGTGACATCATTGCTCTCAAAAAATATCTCGGCCTTTTTTTCAAGCATTTATATGCTTTACTTTTCCCTGAGTAGCCATAGAATATCCCCTTATCTCCTCGTACCTCATACATCCTATGATTTTCTTTGTTGATAATGAAACACTTAATTCCAAAGATTTGAAAGTATTTCAATGTTGGCTTTTTTCCATACCAGAGTTCATACGGAGTCTTCCCTTGCTTCAGAAACAACAGAGACCTGTTCGAAACAAAGATTGATGTCAAAACTTCTTCTTTCCAAAATTTCTCTGGTAGGTCTTTATCAATAAGTATCATTCTGGCCATGTTGTTGATGATCTGATTTCTCCTTTAGACCACTCCATTCTGTTGGGGAGTTCTCACTGATAAACTTGATGCCTTATCCAGTGTTTCTTAATATAGTCTTCGACTTGAATGTTTGTGAATTTTGTACCGTTGTCAGTAGGAAACTTCAGAATTTTCTACCCAAGCATCCTTTCTGATCCCCTCCTATACTACTTCATGAAATTGAACACCACTGTCTTATGGGTAATGATGAATACCCAGGAAATTTTTCTATAATCATCAATGAAAAGGACATAGTACATTTTCCCATTTATAGCTCGTGGTGAAATAGGTCCAAATACATCAGCATGTACCAATTCGATCACTCTGGATGATTTCTATTACTTTGGCCTGTATGTTTTTCTGGTGATCTTCCCTTGTTGAAAAGCATTGCATATATGAGTACGATCACATGATAGTTTGGGAAGTTCACTAACAGCATCACACTTTACAATATCTTCTATAGATGGTTGGCATAGATGACCAAGTCGCTTATGGCACAATGGGTTTTCTTCCTCTCTTGATAAAAGACATATATCTTCTTCCCCACTTACAAGGTAATGATTTCCCTTTGTCCTTTTTCTTTGCCGAACAACTGCTCCATATTTTCCCGTGATAGTACATGTATTCTTGGTAAACCATATAAAATGTCCTGAGTCACACAATTGACTGACACTGAGAAAATTGTGACTGAGACCTTCTACAACCAAGACATCATAACATCTGATTTATTTTCCCCAAAACATAGCCTTTCCTGATCCAATAATCATCAGGCCTTCATCATTTCCAAACATGACAACTCCTTCTTTGTCATATTTTATGCATGTAACTATATCCTTGTTGCCTGTCATGTGAGATGTAAAAGCACTATCATTAATCCACACACCAGAACGATCTGATGCTTTAAGGAAAATTTCAGCAACTACTGCCTTCTCTTATCTCTTCTTCTTGGTCCATATTTTTGTCTCCATACTCGGCACAGATTGAGACTCATGATCATTCTCAGAGTACGATAGACCAGCTTCATCTTGCAGAGCTGCAAATCTATTCTTCATTTTTAACTCACCTGTTGGTTTATTGATCTGCATCCTATGTACATTTTGATTTTTCTTTGGAAAATTTTTCTGAATAGTCGAAGTGCAGTACCTAGCCATGTGTTCAAATCCTCCGCACAAAAAACAGTGTCCTTCGATGTATATTCTGTAAAAATATTCTTTGTTTGTCTTCCACCTCTATTCTAGTTCCCTTCTATATCACTTGGCTATGAAACACACATACTATTAATGTCCCATGTTTCCACAACAATAACACCTGATATAAGGTGCATTCCTTCATGTTGATTCAGCACTGTGATTTTTCCTTTTGGATTCTGAATATTATGATTTTTCTTTGTCCCAAAATCAATCTTTAATTTCGGGAAGGGTGCTTGCGGTCTCACCTCAATTGTCACACATTTTTGTTTCTGATTAAGCCCTCAAACAGTCTTAGCATCTGAGCTCAATTGCTTCTTCTTTCCTGCTGAACTACGATCCTCCTCTTTCATCTTCTTTGTCTTCTGAATGGCCTGCTTTTCTGATATCACATTGGGGGTCAAAAGTTTTTCTTGATCCTTCATTTTTCATCACAGACTGACCACTTATTGTTCAAGCTATTTGATACATCTGACCTACTCCTTTCCTGTGTTAGTCAAACAATCAATTTTCTTCTTTTGTTCCTCAATTTTAAGCTTATGCTCAACAATATTTTCTGAGCTCTCTAGTGTTGAGGATTTTAGTCTTTCAATTTCTTCTAACAGCTCAGACTTTTCTTCATCCTATTGTTCCATATAGAGTTTTTCATCATGAACCACTTTATTGGCTTTCTTCATTTTGTCTCACTAAACGTCTATCTCCTCAAGAGATGATTCCAATTCGGCTTCCATATCAACTCTCCCTTCAATTTCTTCCTCTTCTTCAGTGTCAGCTTCTTCATTTTTCTGAGAACTACCAATAATTGCCACCAAGGCATTTACCCCATGATCTCTGCAATTTTCTATCTGCTCAACCACTTCATCCTCAGACTCATATAAACTTTCAAATTCTTGTGAAAGAAGATTCTTCTTCTTGAATAAATTTCTCTCGAATGGTTTCTTCCCTTTCACAAACGCTGAAGTGTTCTTCTTGGGAATTCTAGCTTCATCATCACCATTATCGTTATCTTGAAACTTCTTGGGGCATCTTGACACAAGATGACCATCCTTTCCACATTGAAATCATGCTAGTGGAAGTTTCCCTTTAAACTTTCATCTTCCTCTTTTTAGATTTGAAGAAAAGAATGACATCACCTCATTTATCTCTTATTCTTCTTGAGAATCTTTAATGGTGAGCTTCTCCGTGGCCTTAAATTCCACTTCTTTGGATTTCCCCTTTTCCACAGCATCGTTATCATCATTTCTCATTTCATATGAAACAAGAGTGCTGTGCAGGTTATCCAATGTCATTTCTTTTGGGTCTTTATCTTCCAAAATAGAAACTTTCGGATTGAATCGAGGTGGAAGTTTTCTCAATATGCGCTTCACAATTTTTATATCTTCGATAATTTCTCCATGACCCTGCAAGTCTTCTACCACAACATTTACCCTGTCAATGAATACATCAACAGACTCATTCGGGTTCATTTTCAGATCTTCATACTTTTTCCACAATAACTGCATCTTTGCCTCTCTGACCTTTGTATCCCCTTCATATATATTAAAAATCTTTTCCCACATGGCATGTGACGTTTTACTTGACATCACCTTCGTATATATGGGATTAGAAAGGGCTCCACCAAAGGAATTGATTGCTTTGTAATCAGCATCCAACTCTCTATGCTCAGCTTCTGATAATGCACCACTTTTAATATCAGCTGTGATACCACGCATTGCTGCTGAAAACACATCCATTCCCAAGGATCGGAAATAGTGTTGCATTGGATTCTTCCATATCTGAAAATTACATCCATCGAAGATCGGAATCCCTTTATGTTTAGTGACCTCCATTGAGAGAAGAACTAATATCAACCTTTCCCTTTGATACCAATTGTTAGGTCCACTAGGCTGAGTACCCGGAGAGGGGGGGTGAATCAGGGTATGACTAATTAAAAATTAAGCCCGTTCTGATCTTGTTTTGCTGTTAAGAAAAACACTCTTCTCTCTCTTTAATGTTGCACAATATAAATAGAAGGTAAAGCATTCACAAGACACATCAATTTTTACTTGGTTCACCGCTAAGGGCTACATCCAAGGAGCATACGCCGACAAGTTTCCGGTCATACCAAATTCCACTATTCTTCACTAGATGTGGATTACAAGGTTAGGGCACAGTCATTCTATCCCAGGCTCACTACCTTTACAAGGTTTAGGGTCAGCTCACTGCTTTCCCAAGGGTCACTCCCTATTTCTCTCTCTCTGGCTCACTGTCGGTGGAGAGGATCACCTTCTTCCTCTTCCTTTTCTCACTACTCGGTAAGGAATCCACTCACAGATTATAGACATGTGGGTCTCTTCATTTGCATGAAGGAATGCATCTTCCTCTGTATGTAGATACTCTGTTAAAGCCCATTATTTCACTGGTAGATGAATTTCTCTTTGCACCGAAGGTTTCGGGAAATCCCCCAGCTTCCACCAGCCCTGAATCACTACCGGAAATCAACATTACTTGGCGCCCTTCTCTTAGGCGGCGTGCAAGTCTCGGCACACAAGTTAGCACTAGCGCGCAATTATTTCTTAACACTTGCACGACTCAAGCTCAAGCTTCTCCAAACTTGCGCGAGGTACTTCCTTTGCTGCCCAAACCACATTAGGCCACAACAAATAGATGGCGCGTAACTTCAACACCGGCGCACAAGTCCCTAGTTGCGTGACCACACACCACTTGCGTGACTTCCACACCTGCACGACGGGAGATCAGATTGTTTTATGTATTGAAATCTGTAAGAAATGAGGATGGGTGGTGCAATATTTATAGGCAATTGAACTACCTACGTGACAGAGCGCAAGTCACCCCTTGCCGCACAAGTATCAGCGCGTAATTCTTCAGTCCTCCTAGAAACTTGTGTGACCCAACCAAATACATGTGTGAACCTCTTTTCTTTGCCATATTTTTGTCTTCTGAACTTGAAAAACAATAGGCGCACACGTTCCCAATCCTCCTAGGCATCAGCGCGCAAGTCTCTTCACGGCTCGCAAGTCACCTGTGTGACCCCACCAATACTTGCACAACCCTTATCCCTTTGCCATATTTTGATCTTCTGACCGTCAAAAACATATGGTGTGCAAGTTCCTATCATCTAAGATCTCGGTGCGCATGTCCCTTTTCCAAAAACATTTTTTCTTCATTTTTCAATTTTTAGGCCCAAAACTTTGGAAAACACTGCAAAACGGCGCCACATTTGTATCTGTTATTTTTGTACCGCCTCTAGATCATCCATCTCTTTGTCGAAATTCTTGAATCAAACATGGATTATTGACCACAACTCTTGAACTCGACATTCCACCATGAAATCCCATTTGTCAACAAATTTGTATGTCATGGTTTTCATTGTCAACAATCACAACACAGATGTTCACTTTGTCAACAAACACAATCACCTCAAAAATACTTCAATGATGCCTTGTGGGATTTTTGCCCAACACGTACAAAATCTTGCCCGACTGGCTAACCCGCTAACGAAGTTCACACGTAAAGGGGTTAAATTTGTTTGGACAAAATATTGTGAATAATGTTTCGAAGAACTAAAGAGAATATTAGTCAATGATCCGATATTGACTCTACCATTAGGGAAAGACGGGTTTGTTATTTATAGTGATGCTTCAAATAAATGACTTGGTTTTGTCCTTATGAAAAATGATAGGGTTATTTCTTATGAATCAAGACTGCTAAAAATTCATGAGAAATACTATCCTACTCATTATCTTGAGGTAGCTGCTGTAATATTTGATTTGAAGATATGGAGACATTATCGCTATGGTGAAAAATGTGGGATTTATACTAATAAAAAGAGTTTGAAGTATATTTTCTCACAGAAAGAACTCAACATGAGGCAAAGGAGATGGCTTGAACTACTAAAGAATTATGATTGCACGATACACTACCACCTGGGGAAGGCAAAGAAGGTGGAAGATTCCTTGAGCAGAAAGTATCATGGAATTTTTAACAACATGAGAGTTGAAATAGATCCTATTTTCATGGATCTAGTAAAGATGGATATGGGAATAACCATCAAAGGTGAAACATCAATTCTTTTTCAAATGTTTGCCGAACCATCTTTACTAGAAAGTACAAAAAGTTATAAGGGTGATTATGAGGAGTTTCAAAAGAAGATTAATGTTGTGAATGATGGTAGATTGAGTGACTTTGTATATGAAGATGGAATTTTGAAATTTGGGAAGAGACTTTGTTTTCCCGATATACCTGATCTAAAAAGTGAATTGATGGATGATGCTCATAGTTCCAATTTCTCTATAAACCTTAGTAGCACTAAGATGTATAGAGATTTGACGAAACATTTTTTCTGGGACAAAAAGAAGAGGGAGATTGCTGATTTTGTGTCATGATGTATGGTTTGTCAACATGTTAAAGTTGGAAGGCAACAACCTGGAGGAGTATTGAAACCTCTTCCCATACCTGAGTGGAAATGGGATAATATCACGATGGGCTTTTTCATGGGACTACCAAGGACTACTAGAAGGAATGATGCAATATGGGTCATTGTTGATCATCTTACTAAGTCAACACATTTTCTTTCTATAAGTGAAGATCTACAACTTGAACGTCTAGAAAGACTATATATTAATGAAGTTGTGAGACTTCATGGAGTAACCCTATCGATTGTTTTTGATCGTGATCCACATATTACATCAAGATTCTGGAAAAGTTTTCCAAAGGCCCTAGATACTGATCTTTGTTTGAGCATTGCCTACCACCCACAAAATGATGGACAATCAGAATGGACTATTCAAACATTGGAAGACATGATATATTAAAATCTTTATTAATATATATAGTGATGAAAAAAACATTAGTATAATTTTTAATTTGATAATCCACTCTCTTGTATGTATGTTATTAATTCAATGATGTTCACAAATAAAACTTTCTAAAATGTCCAATTACCCAGGAAAAATCCATCTCACATATCCAACAGACTGTTTATTTTATATCAAAATTTGATAATAATAATTTTTTCCAACTATCATTTGAAATTCCAATTAGAAAATATATATTTCATTATTTCATCTATGAAAGGAGTATCAGTTTGAAAATTATTTTATTTATCTTACCCTATAACATATTTGGGTACATATTGTAGTAAACTATTTTCACTATTATCCCATATAATTTTATTTATTAATATATGTATAAATAACATAAAAATCATTAATAAAATATATTATTATTTAAACTAAAACATAGGATAGGTAGAATAACAAAAAACCTAAGGAAAAACAATATCATTTTGAATATTTTCCTAAAAAACATAAAATAAAATATAGTGATAATAAATTGATATTATAATTTCATGTAGAATGATATAAATATATCATATAATTTATTATAAAAAAAATATCAGATAGAAAAATTATCTCACAGAAAATCATGTGGAATGACACAAGTCATGTCAAAATTTTTAAATTCGCCATTTTCAATATCAAAAAAAATTCCTTAATCACTTCCAAATATATATTTCATGTATTTTTTTATAAGAAGTCCAACATCAAAAAATTTATGTGTATTTAAAAAAATATATAAATATATTATTGTAAAACTATTTCCCATTTATATAAATTTTATGAATAATTTAAATAATTTATTATAAATAAAATCCTATAAATTCCCATTAATAATAGATAAAAAATATTTAAAAATAATGAATAATAATAACAAAATATGTAAGTATATATATTTATTTATGTCACCCATGATATTGTAATAAATGAAAAATGAGTAAAGTATTAGTTGATTATAGTTACTAAAAATTTTATACATATAAGAATCCTCATTAATAGAGTGTATGTTCTCTATGAACCACTTTCTTAATAATGAATAAACGAATATATGAATTAGCACAGAAATATACCAAAGATTTACTTTTTATCCAAACATGGACGTAAATTTTTTATGAATGTATGAAATAAATATATTAATAGTTTAATTTAGTTTTAATCTATCTAGATGTAAACAATTTTATTTCCCATATAAATTATCTTTAAAAACCCAAAAATCATCTATGATTAATCTTTTTAATAACCTTATAATGAGCTTTTATTAACTCAAAGAAGATCTACAAATAAATCAGTCATGTTCCCCCAACTAACTATGTAAATGAATAAATAATAGGTATTTGAATAAAACAATAAGATAATCATTTCATATCTTTTGGAGAACTGTTTTCTAAAATTACAAAATATACAAAAAATATTGCATCAACCACCAACATGTTGTATTCTTCTAAAATAATGAATCAATAGATATTCAACATACAACTGATATACCTATAACATAATAGAAACTAGTAATATATATATAATAATAAATATAAATAATCTAAACTAATAATGTAAGATAACTAGAAGACGAAAAATAATAATCAATGCCATATCATGGTATACTATTGACATCCTTCCTGATCTAGCCACATGAACATCAAGTCCTTTTGGATTCCCCTATAGTTATACTTACAATCTTCTAGTTCATAGATGATCCAAGATGTTATCCATGTACTAAATCATCAATTGAATTTCATAAGGGAGATTTTTTTACACTAATATTCATATGTATGATCTATTTTTAAAACACAATAAGAATAACCATGTTTCCTCAATTAAAAATACCTATGTCAATCCCATTGAGGTACATAAAATATTATAATTATAAGATGAATATAAGACTAGATCTTGCAATGTCACGACCCCCTCCCCACAATGTGTACCCCTCCTGGGCCGGCAATGTGAGAAGGGAGATAATGAACCCCGAGTCCCACCTCTAGTAGGCCCTGGGTTGGCGACTATCACTGAGGGTATAATAAAAATACAAATGGGAGGCATTACCCTCTAAGAGAACACATGCAGAAGATAGAGATGAGATAGACACCAACAAACTCCAACTCAAAACTGAAATATAAAATAAAACCCATGTACACATATGAAATGTCATATATAATTACTACAACTGGAAGGGGGAAAACTACAATTACCCAAAAGAAATTAAAAACATTAGCAACCACAACCCCGAACAGCTCCTAAAACCCCAAGCTAGTTGAAACCAGCTTGATCTCCAACCTGCTCCAAGTGGCCTGAAAAACAGTTTATATATACATTGGGTGAGTATAACAGTATACTCAGTAGGATCCTCCACAAAGCCTCTCGTGAAAAAGTAAAGAAAGCATGCTAAAGTACAGTGAACAACATGTAAAACTAACTCATCACCTAAATAGGTATACTATGTTCCCAAACTCACCATGGCTACTCTAACCATGTAACACATACAAGAATATATCATATAATAAAGAATATAAATGGTACCCTGCTACTACTTCCCCACTGGTTTTCCTCTTTTCCCCAACGTCGCACGTCCTAAGCATCTCTCTCTAAAAAGGCTTGCCTGCAGACACCTAGGCTAAGCACCACAATATGCACCTCGTGCAACACAAAGGCTTTCCCGCAGACACCTGGACGAAGCACCACACCATCCTCACAACCAAAAGTAACTAGGTAATTTCTGGGAGCCACCACTGCTCGCATAACGTGTATCATACATCGGGAATTATACCTCAAGCCATTACAGCCCATACACCGAGTAAGGATCTTCAAGCCATCACAGCCTATACACATTACACCTATTGTAGTCCATAGGATGCTATGTCCAGAATATATGTGTGTGAATAACCACAAGCCATTACAGACCTCTACACACATGTATGGGGAAAACTAACCAATGTGCCCACCAACAAAAGTAACTACCAAGATAATAGAGCGAGGACAAACGGGGTAGTCAGCCATCTATCATCCCACTGGAATGTTGAGGAAAACACCCCCCAGGGCTCAGAATCCCTAGGGTGTTAATTTCCCTTACTGAAAGGGTGGAGTAGCGTATAGAAACACAAAAAGTACAGAATAGACTATATCTCACAACCACAATATGGGCATAACCTAGTCTTAGATACAACTGCTGCTAAAGTCTCTCAGACTATAGGCTCCTATTTCTAAGACTAGGTATCCTATAAGCACACAACCATTTTAAGAGCCTTATTAGATTACATCAGTCCCTTTTTATCAGTTCCAATGTATGTTAATTAATTCTTTAAACATTAATTAACCATGAATAATTCCACATAAAGTTTCATTAGCATCACACCCAAAATCCACTATCCCTTCAAAAGTTGTCAACCTCAACATTATGTTCCAACAACTCAAACCCCATGGGATAACACCATTTATTCAAACATTCATTATAGAAAAACATTCCCATATTCCCATGAATTTTATAAAAGCATTCCATGCTAATAAACACAATGGGGATCAACACGGTGAGTAGATGTACTACCCGTCGAGTCTTTTCCCCCTATAGCAAGAGCATAGACACATACTCCCTTGAGAAGCTAAACACGGAAAGCATGTGGCATTCCACGTGCATCTTTGCCTCTTTTGGAAGAAGGGTAATCAAGACTAGCTTCCTTGAGATGTGGGGAAAAGTAAAGCAGATAAACAACCCAAGAACCAGCAAGCATCCAACAATCACATCCATCCCCTTTCTGTCATCCCTGGTGTCCTCCCCGACACCCACATGCATAAACCGATGCATCTCGCCACTCTAGTCATCGTCCACTGCCACAAAAAAAATGTCCTCAATGCCCCCACATATCACAACACCCCTCCAGGGTCACGTCTCAACAGAAGTAGCAGGAAAAACAACGATCACATCAATTGGGATATGTCCCTTTAACAAACAATAGGGTAACTCAAAACCCTTCAAAGAATTATACAACTACCAAATTCTTTAATCCATCTTGAATTAACAGATTTATAATCCCTTGTTTCCAAAATCGGGAAACCTAACCAGTAAGCTATCACAAATAATTAAACACGCTTACTGCGCCAATTTTATTAACATCAAATTAAAACAAGAACCGGATTCGTTTTCATGCCTCCTTATATTTATCCAAACAATTATCAATTAATCCCGGTTTACATTCTTTACCGATTTCCATCAAGAACAAACAGCTATGAAAAGAAATCATAGATATCACACTATATAGGAAAACAAGAGGCAACATCATATGATCGATTACAATTTAGTTATTCGGTTCAAAAATATTTATTAAGTCCATTCCATTGTCATCCAGTGCGATAAAATATGCTAACAATACTGTTGCATGTAAAAGAAAGAGAGAAATGAATCCCCTACCACAAAGGTTTTTGACGAAAACCAAATAAACGAATAATGCACAAGTAAGCCGGGTTGATTCTCCAAGAATCCTCCTTAGATCTCTTCTCCTAGCAAGATCAAGACCAAAACTCATCATATTTGGAATCCACACACTTAGATCTACCCATAATGGGCGTAGATCTAAAAAACTGAGAGAAGAGGAAGAACTATATCTAAGTAGATCTATGAAACCAAACAAGAACGATCACATACCTCCAGAAACTAGCTTCGATTCTCCAAGAGAATCATTCAGATCGCCTCCAAAACACCTGGTAGAGGTTCTCTTATCTCCAAGGGAGGTTAATCCTGAGTTATGGCCGCGTAGGGGCTTAAACGAGCAAGTTAAAGGCAAAACGTTTGAGATCCACAAATTAGGATCTCTTTTAAGTGCCCGCATGGTTTTCTCGAATGGTTAGACAAACCGTGCGCTAACCGTGCGGTCACTACTACCTTATAAAACACTCTTCGCATGGATAGGCCACATGGGTAGACAAACTTAGTGCTAATAGTGCATTAGCCACTGCCTCCATGATTAACTACACATGGTCAGGCTGCACGGTTTAGACAAACCGTGCATAGCCTGTGTGAAAGCTACTACACTTTAGTTATCCTTAATGATTCACCCAAACGCACCCCAAGTCACTACTCTAAAACAAGGGTAGTTAGAAACATCAAAAGTACCTGAAGACGTAAAGTGAAGTTATATTTCACAACTGTCTACCATTGATATAGTTCATAAAAAAAGATGATTTTGGAAAAGCATTAGGGAAAAGTTACCTTGACCTCCCGGAATGCCTCTAACACCGCATTTCACTAAGTAGTGGACCAGAGAGGTCCGAGACATTATATCAGATACCTCTCAAAACATTCTTGTCCTCAAGAATCCAAAACGTACCTAAAGAAAAAAATGAAACAGGGTCTGAACAACCACCCATCGAGATACCTCTCAAAAGGGAGAAATCAACAAAATCAAAAGGGAGCCATCTCATAAACATGAAAGTTTCATAACCACAAAAGCTACATCGATACATGAAAATAGTTAAACATCGAAGAAATCTGGGTACTGAGCATGTATCTGTGAATCACGTTCCCAGGTACTGTCCTCCAAGCCACCGTGGCTCCCCAAGACATGAACTCGAGGAATAGAACACCCGCACAACACCATATCCTTGTGGTCTTATATCTCCACAGGTCGCTCCTCAAAGGTTGCATCATCATTAACATCGATCTCTCCCCAATAAATGATGTGAGAGTCATCATGAAGATACTGATGGAGTTCTGATACATGGAAAACATCATGTATCTGAATCATCTATGGGAGAAGTGCTACTCGAAATTCCACATCTCCAACACGAGCCAACACCATGAAAGGACCAAAAAACTGGGTATAAAGCTTACTTCCACGACCAAACCTTCACTGCCCATGACAGGTAGTCACCTTTAGAAACACATGATCCCCAACATTAAACCCTAAGGGTATCCTTCCTTGATCAACATATGATTTTTGAAGATCATGAGCTGTATTCATCCTCTCTTGAATCACCTGAATCATCTCTGTTGTATTCTTTACTAGTTCCAGTCCGAGAATTTCTGACTCTCCGACCCCATTCCAACACAACAGAGAACAAAAATGCTGGACATAAAAGGCTTTAAAAGGCACCATACTGATGGTGGAGTAAAAACTATTATTGTAAGTGAACTCCTCCAAGGTTAAGTGCCTCATCCATGAACCTCCAAAATCAAAAACACAATAGCATAACATGTCTTCAAGAGTCTGGATGGTTCGCTCTGTCTGAGCATCCATTTGAGGATGAAAAGCAGTGCTAAGGTATAGTTGAGAACCGAAAGCATGTTGGAGACCTCTCCACGCCCTAGAGGTATAACGGGGATCTCAATCAGAAATGATCATCTTAGGTACTCCATGAAGTCTCACCACCTACTCTAGCTACCGACTCGACAAAACATCCACTGAGCATGACTCCTTAATTGCTATGAAGTGTGATGATTTTGTTAAATGATCCACTACCACCCAAATAGCATCATTTCCTCCCAGATAACAAGGTAAACCAGTAACAAAGTTCATTAAGATGTCCTCCCACTTCCACTGAGGAATCACTAATGGCTGGAGAAGACCACCAGGAACACAGTGTTCAGCCTTCACCTTCTAGAAGACTAAACATCGAGGCATGAACTCTACAACCGCACGCTTCAGCCCACGACACCAAAACTGGCTCCTCAAGGATCGGTACATCTTTTTCATGCCAAGATGTACTGAAAAAGGTGAACTATGGAACTCTATGAGAACCATATCTCACATCATCAAGGAAACAAAAATCCTTCCTTGATACAACACTCAGTGTTGTTCATCCTTGGTCCAACCATAAGGGGCTTCGCCACAAACAACTCAGTATCTCTAGACTTCCACCTCTAGATCTCCCCACTAGGAATCTTCCACATTCTGAATCAGGGATGACTATACTATCATCTGAAGAAGACATCATATACCCTCAAATTCCTCCATATCAAATGCAATGCTGACAGTTCTTCCATTACTCTCTAAAAATCACCGGATTCTCGCACATCATCACTACGTGACTTTCAGCTCATCGCATCCACTACAACATTCCCTTTTACAATTGTATACGATATTTCAAATTCGTATTCCTGCAAGAACTCCATCCACTGATTATGTCATAAGTTCAAGTCACACTGGGTGAATACATACCTCAAACTCTTATGATCCGTGAAAACCACAAAGCGCTCAATAATGAGGTAATGTCTCCACAACTTTAATGAAAACATCATTGTTGCTAACTCAAGATCATGGGTGGCATAGTTGCATTCATGGGGACACAACTACCGAGACCCATAAGAAACAACTGACCTCAGTTGCATGATAACAAATCTTAAACCCAGATGTGAAGCATCGCAGAAAACATCAAACTGAACTCTTTCAGCTGGAAGAAAAGGGACTGGATCACTTACTAACTTCTCCATTAGATACTTGAAAGCTTCCTGACACTAATTAGTACATATGACTGCCTGCTCCTTTCTATTAAAAGATTTTATAAGGGTCACAACTCGTGAGAAATTTGCTATGAACCTCCAGTGGTAGCCTGTGAGAATAAGGAAACTTTGTGCCTCTGACACTGTCTTGGGTGCTGCCCAAGACACAAATTCTTCAATCATCGATGGATCGAAAACTAATCCATGTTGGGACACAACATTCCCCAAGAAATAGGCTTATTGATCCCAAAACTCACACATAGACAACTTACCAAATAGCTTATGTCGAAAAAGGACTCCTAAAATGGCTTGTAGATGCTCTGCATGCTCCTCATCAGACGTGGAGTACACAAAGATGTCGTAGATAAAAACTTCCACGAACTTGTCCAGGAACACTCAGAACACAACATTCATCAATCCCATGAATACAACTAGAGACTTCATCACGCCAAACAGAATTACAATGAATTAATAATGCCCATGACAACAATGGAAAGTAGTATTCGGAATATCCACATCCTTCACACACATCTGATGATATCCTGACCGTAGGTCGATCTTTGAGAATCAACCTCAACCCTTTAGTTGATCGAATAAGTCATCAATCTGTGGAAGAGGATAGCGATTATTTATTGTCACTTTGTTTAATCAATGATAATCAACACACAACCGCAAAATACCATCGGCCTTCTTCACGAACAAAACTAGGGCACCCCATGATGAAACACTTCGCCAATCAAAACCGCACTGAAATACACCATCAAGCTATATATGTAGCTATCGCAACTCATAAGGGGTCATCCTATATAGATACATAGTGATAGAAGACACACCTAGCTATAGTTTGATCCCAAACTCGATCTCTCGTCGACGGGGTAATGGTACAACCTCTTCTGAAAAGACATCAGGGTACTTCTCTATGACCCTAGGAAACGCCAACTGAAGAACCTATGGAGAAATCAGCATCATATTATCCATTATGGATGATATGGATGGAACGTGCCTATGAACCCTTTGAGGATCTCTCTCACCAACAAACACCACTTGCTCTCCATCTGCACCAAGGGAAACGAATTTTTTCCTGAAGTAATCCACGATAGCCTGCACCAAATAAAAACAATCCATGCCGAGGATGACATCATATGGTGATATTAGTAAACATAGGAAATCTCACCAAGAGCGGTGTTGCCCCAACACTGGCTCACAATCTCTACATACTTCAAACAAGTCAGCTCAACCTCCAACTGGCGTTGTCAACGCCAAGGGCACTGGAAACCTCTCTACCTCTAGTCCCAAATAATGGACATGAGTAGGTGATATGAATGAGTGTTTCATGCCTAATCAATCAAGTAATACACCAAGGTAGAAAAAAAGCAAAGGGTACCTCAAAAGATGTCTAGATCACCTAAATCTGGCAACTATAGTGCATGAAGCTGACCACGACCTTCTCCATGGCCTCTCTGACCCTGATGACGACCAACAACACAGCCGCGCTCTGCTCTTTGAGGACGGGGAGTGTCATGGGGTTGTCCTCTACCTACCCCATCTACCCTCTGCTGATCTAAATCTGGTGCAACTGGCTGCTGCTGCCTCGGCTAGAACTGCCTCAACAGAGGAACCTGGAGAATAACACCAGGTGCACGATGACCGCTCTGAAAGGTCGGGCACTCCCGCTGTTGATGCCAAAAACACCACACACAAAAAGCACCTGATCCCTTTTCATATGCCTGAGAGTTTCTGCCTCTAAATAAACGAGATGTGAAGGGCTGGGACCTACCCCCAGCTGAACGAAAACTCTTCTGCCTAGAAAACCTGGAACCTCAGACCACAGCTTTGCTTCATGAGGGATCATGAAGATCCCCCTCTCGTGATGATCTGGTCATGGACAAAGTCCTTTCAACAACCTCTGCCCTCGCCAGCACCTCAAGACATGTCTTCAGCATAAATGGGGTGACCTGGCATTGGATCTCTGGACGCAAAGCCTCCTCGAAATTCCTTTCCCTAGCCTCCTCATCTGGTAACCGGTCTGAAGCATATCGTAAAAGGTTCCTAAAACAGATTTGAAACTCTCGAACACAGGAGCTCCCCTATCGATGGGTAAGAAGCTCCTGGAAACTAGATGCCTTCGCAGTCGAAGAACGAAACTCGACACTAAACCTATCTCAGAACTCCTCCCATGAGATCACTGACTTCTCACGATCCTCGAGGAACAAGAATCCCCACTGCCTTGCTGCTCCACATAGTATTGTCACAACCAAGGACACCCAGTTCTATTTACGATCATGAATCGAACTGAAGCCAATCTCAACCCCCTCCAACCAGTCTTCTATGACTGCATCTAAAACAAAGTCCTCGTACTTCTACAGACTCTGGGGTTGAATCTCTCAGAGTGTCTTCCTCCATGTTTCCTCCTCGACAGCCTCTACCCTTCGACGACCTGCTAGAACAACATGCTGGACATTTTCTTCTTAAACCCGACAAGGACATCGACCTAGAGCCATACCTGTAAAATAAGAAACCGTTAGACCTCCTAAACCTATAATAAGGAAGACTCAACATTAATTAATTAATTATTTTATTTTATTTGTTTTAGTTTAACCTATCCCATGGTCTACCCATTCAAACATAGGAACAAAGACGAAATAATCATGATCCTTTCCTAGGTCTCTAACCCGCAACTAGTATCACCTTGTTTAGTAGCCATTGTAAACTTAAAGATTCTTACGTCAGATCATAGGGGGGCCTAAACGCCTATGTATCAGCCAGTCTCCAGTGTTTACCTCACTTTCTAAACATGAATGACACTGTTTCCCTACCAACCCATGCAACCTCACCTGTTCCTAACTCCAAACTCCATCCTATCCCTCAACCATACCTTTGATACCACTACGTCACAACCCCCCTCCCCACAAAGTGTTCCCATCCTGGGATCGAAATGTGATAGGGGAGATAATGAACCTCGAGTCCTGCCTCCAGTAGGCCACGGGTAGGCGACTAGAACCGAGGGTATAATAAACACTCAAATGGGAGGCATTACCCTCTAAGAGAACACATGCGAAGAGAAAGATAAGATAGACACCAATGAAATCCAACTCAGAACTGAAATATAACAGAAAATCCAAGTAGACATATGAAATGTCAATGTGGAAGTACTACAATTGGAAGAGAGAAAACTAAAAGTACCCAAGAGACTGTAAAAATAGCAGAAACCACAAGCCTGAACAGCTCCTGCAACCCCAAGCTAGTAGAAACCAGATTGATCTCCAACATACTCCAAGTGACCTGAAAAACAGTTTATATATACATATGGTGAGTATAATAGTATAATCAGTAGGATCCTCCCTGAATCCTCTCATGTAAAAGTAATGAAAGTATGCTAAAGCACAGTGAACAACATGTGAAACTAAATCATCACCTAAACAGGTATACTATGTTCCCAACCTCACCATGGCTACTCTCACCATGTAATGCATACAAGAATATATCATATAAAAATAATATCTTGGGTACACTACTACTACTTCCCCACTGGTTTTCCACTTTTCCCCAACGTCGCACGGTCTAAGCATCTCTCTCCAAAAAGGATTTCCCACAGACACCAGGGCGAAGCACCACAATATGCACCTCTTGCAACACCACGTCTTTCCCGCAGACACCTGGGTGAAGCACCACACCATCCTCACAACTAAAAGTAACCAGATAGTTTATGGGAGCCACCACAACTCGCATAACGTATATCCTACGTCGAGTATTATACCTCAAGCCGTTACAACCCATACACCGAGTAAGGATCCTCAAGCCATCACAGACTATACACGTTACACCTATAGAAGTCCATAGGATACTATTTCTAGAATATATGTGTCTGAATAACCACAAGACATTATAGCCCACTACACATATATATGGGGAAAACTAACCAATGTTCCTACCAGCACAACTAACTACCAAGAGAAGAGAGCGGGGCCAAAGGGGGTAGTCAGTCATCCATCCTCCCACTGGAATGTTGGATAAAACACCCCCAGGGCTCAGAATCCCTAGGGTGTCAATTGCCTTTACTGACAGGGTGGAGTAGCGTATCGAAACAAAAAAAATTACAGAGTATACTATATCTCACAACCACACTATGGGCATAACCTCGTCTTAGACACAACTGCAGCTAACGTCTCTCAGACTCTGAGTTGTTATTTCTAAGACTAGGTATCTTATAAGCACACAATCATTTTAAGAGCCTTATTAGATTGCTTCATTCCCTTTTTATCAGTTCCATTGTATGTTATTTAATTAATTTAACATTAATTAACCATGAACAATTCCACATAAAGTTTCTTTAGCATCACACCCAAAATCCATTGTCCCTTCAAAAGTTTTCAAACACAACATTAAGTTCCGACAACTCCAACCCCATGGGTTAACACCATTTACTCAAAAATACATTACAAAAACACTTTCACATATTCCCAGGCATTCTATAAAACAATTCTATGCTACTAAACACAAGGAGGCTCAACGCGGTGAGTAGATGTACTACCCGTCGAGTCTTTTCCGCCTATATAAATTGCATAGACCCATCCTCCCTTCAGAAGCTAAATACAGAAAGCACATTTCATACCCCACATGTCATCGCCTCTTTCAAAAGAAGATTAAGCAAGACTAGTTGCCTTGAGAAGTGGGAAAAAGTAAAGTAGATAAACAACCCAAGAACGAGAAAGCAACCAACAATCAGAACCATCCCCTTTCCATCATCCCTGGTGTCCTCCCTGACACCCACATGCATAAACTGATGCATCTCGCCACTCTAGGCACCATCTGCTGCCACAAACAAAATGGCATCAATTCCCCCACATATCACAACACCCCTCTAGGGTCAAGTCTCAACACAAGCAGCAAGAAAAACAACCATCACATCAATTGGGCTATGGCCCTTTAACAAACAATAGGGTAACTCAAAACCCTTCAAATAATTTTCAATCAACCAAATTATTTAATCCATATTGAATTAGCAGATTTATAATCTATTGGTTCCAACATCCGGAAAACTAACCAGTAAGATATCACAGATAATTAAACATGCTTACTACCCCAATTTTATTAACATCAAATTACAACAAGATTCGTATTCGTTTTCTTTCCTCTTTATCTTTATCCAAAGAATTATCAATTAATCCCGGTTCACATTCTTTAATGATTTCCATTGAGAACAAACAGCTAAGAAAAGCAAGCATAGATATCACACTATCTAGAAAAACAAGAGGCAATATCATTCAATCGATAAAAATTTCATTATCCGGTTCAAAAATATTTATTAAGTCCATTCCATTGTCATCTAGTGGGATAAAACATGATAACAATACAGTTGCACATAATAGAAAGAGAGCAACGAATCCCCTACCTCAAAGGTTTGGACGAAATCCCAATAAACAAAGAACGCATAAGAAGGCCGGGTTGATTCTCTAAGACCCAAACTCAACATATTTGGCATCCACACACTTAGATCTACCCATAACGGGAGTATATCTATGAAACCGGGAGAAGAGGAGAAGTAGATCTAAGTAGATCTATGAAACCAAACAAGAACGATCACATACCTCAAGAAACCAGCTTTGATTCACCAAAAGAAGCCTCCAGATCACCTCCAAAGCGCTTGGGAGAGGTTCTCCTATCTCTAAGGGAGGGTAATCCCGAGTTTTCACTGCATAGGGGATTAAATGAGAATGTTAAAGGCAAAACAGTTGAAATATTCAGTTTTAAGATCTAGTTTAAGTGCCCTAATGGCTTTCTCGCATGGCTAGACAAACTGTGCACTAACAGTGCGGTCACTACTGCCTCATCAAACACTCCTCGCAAGGTTAGGCCAAACGGTTCGACAAACCATGTGCTAACCATGCGTTAACGACTGCCTCCAAGACTAACTATGCATGGTCTAGTCGAACGGTTTAGAAAAACCATGCGCAGCTCGTGCGAAAGCTAATTCCCTTTAGTTTTCTTTACTGATTCACCCAAACACACCCCCCAAGTCACTACTCCAAAACAAGGGTATTTAAAAACATCAAAAGTACCTGAAGATGTTACATGACACTATAGTTCACAACTATCTACGGTTGAAATGGTTCATTGAAAAGGATGATTTTGGAAAAGCGTTGTGGATAAGTTACCTTGACCTCCAGGAATGCCTCTAACACCGCCTTTCACAAAGTAGTGGACCGGAGAGGTCAGGGCCATTACATCCAATAACTCATGTTTTATATAGAATAAATCACTTTTATGATCTAATGAACAGACTAATGGAGATAAAAAAATACTATCACCATAGGGAATAGAAAGTTGAGAATAAGTGGATTACAGTGAAGACTATGAACCGAGATGACTCATTTGATAAATAGAATGAGATTAAGATTATTTTGTTCCGATTGGGAATTTGACCCACTAAACCATATCTAGAAAGAAGGAGATGAAGAAATGAAAAAGGACATGGTATCTATTGAATTAGGTTTTAATTAGTGGTAGTTTTCTAACATTAGACATTGATGAATTTTTATGTGATAGTAAAATTAAATATCCACTTGAAATATTAGTCTAAAGCATGGGTTTTTTATTATAGGTTATTTTTAATAACTAACACTAATAAAATTTCACAATTTAATATTATAATTAAACAAACTCATCATATATAAACTAATGAAATTCAAGATGTGGTAGGTAAATAATAGAGGACTCGTTATTTGGATGATTTTTTCCAAATACACCATAATGTTTTAATCTCATGAATTAAGTGTTATGTTAAGTTAATATTACAAAATTATTTTAGTATATTAATTAGTTTATTTGTATTTTTTGGATGTGGGTTTTATTGTTATGTACTATTTTCATAGAATATGGTTATTGTAATTTTTATAACACTCTCATTACATCATTAAACATGTTATGAATTGTTTCTATTAAATAATGATATTATAATTGTAATACCATAGTGTCACATTCTATTACATATAACCTTTATTTTTACCATGTTTTTATATAATTTCAAGGGTCCTTATTGTGTATTAATTAGACTTTGGGATATTTCTACTAGTGTATGGTTGACATATTATCTTTGTAAACAATGTGTAATTTCCAAGAAACTAGGTCGTGGTATGACATTTTTACGGGGTGGAAGATGTGTAGAAAATAGTTTGGGATAACAATGATACCATCCCAAAAATTCATGTGAATTTTAAGAGATTTCCTTACTACTCATTTGGTGACCGATTCATATTACCATGTGACAATACAAAGGGGTACTCTTGAGATATAGTAACTATTTCATGTTTGGAACATTATTTGTCTAACTGTGTGGGAAAACTGTAATGAAATGTTTTAAAAAAAAAAAATAATAAATTTTCTAGAATTAACAATATTGTATCTCATTAATTATACGATGATAATAGTACACAATCCAATGTATCTTTCATGATTATATTTAAAATTTTCACACTAGGAAGAAGATTATTTTTGTTCGGTGTTTGTTGGGTCTAGAAAATTATGGTTATGGGTCCATTCTTGAACTATTCTTACTCTTTATTCTTAATACCCCCTTTTTTTTAATGTATGATATATCAATACATTCATTTAATGATGTATATATTTTTTAAAATGTTATAATATATATTATTATAGATTTATTGAAGGAGGGGGAGGGAAATTCCAATATTTCATAGATCAGGTGTGTGTTCTTTGGGAACATTATTGTTAGGGTGGGTGGTATCTTATATTGGTTTTCCAATATAAAATTATGATTATTGTTCATGTTTTAATAAATTCTCTTAAATGTATTTTTATTCATATCATCGTTTCATGTGATATGATTTGAATTATGAAAATACATTAAAAATGATTCTTTAATAGTGGTTTTATTTTGATATATAAATCCACAATGAATTAATTTTAGGGCCATTTTTTATGATTGGTGAAAACCCCCTATTTTTTAAATTAATAAGTGAAATGATTTAATATTTCATTGTGATAACACATATGAACCTAGATATTTAGGTCTTAAATCAAGTACAACAATTCTATGAATGTTTGATCTTCTTACCATTAGATTTTTCCTAGAACCTTAAAGAACCCTTTTTATGATGTTATTCGGAGCCACTAGACATTTTGGTATCCTTCCCATTGAATTAAAGTTTCTCACCCAATGTCTTTTTAACATTGACAAAATATGTCACCAATAAACAATGTATTAGAATTCTATTTCACCAAGAACTAAAATACCAATGGGATTTACCCCATGGTGTTACCTTGATGTAGTTATTAACTATTTACTCATTTAAAAAATTCAAGAATTTTGTCTAAAAGAAATTTAAATTTAACATATTCTTAAATTTAAATATTCAATAATTATTTTTAATATTATTCTTTTGTAAATGATTATACAGTTATTGTGAAAATTTATATTGATCCATGCCTTATATAAAACTATGAAAACAATATTTTATTTGAATTTATCCCCATAGAATAAATAATAATGGCATATTTATAAATTTCTATATATTGATTTCATGATTGGATCATTTTGAGATTATGGTTCTCATAACCTACCAATAAATTTGGGTGTATATAGATCTTATTTTTCAGGTATATGTAAATGTAAGGCACCACTCTGTGATGGTGGGCATGTGGACTAGATTGTCTGGGATATTGGTTGTGGTGTGGTGGGATGTAGAAAATCATGTCAGTTAGAGTTGTAATTTTTTTGGGTTGTGGGTTTTCCATTAAATAATCATTTTTTAACAATTATCAATGTATGGACATATTGTTGGTTTGTACATCAATTTCCTTTCCTCTTTGTTTTCATAACCTAACACACTAGATCCAACATGGTCTAATGTATGAAGTTTGAGACCCCTTAATATTGTCACCAATAGGCAAAGGGATAGTGAAAAGAACAAAGTAGTCATATCACACAAATGGGATAACATTTCCTAAGACACTATTACACTCAAAAACGTCATCAAATTCTCATAAAATTATGAATGTTTAAATAAATATTATACCTAAATGAATTTATACTTCTATATCTAAATCAAATTGTATGATAATAGTACTAAAAAGAATCATAGACCAAATAGAATCCCACTACAACTTTAAAATACCCAAACATACTATGAATATAGGGGAATTATATCAAATTCCACACATAGTACGATCTATGGTATATCTATCTCACAGTCATCAATCCATTGCATGTTCTTTTGAGGATCCATTGAATGATATATCATCTCCGTAATTTATGACATTTTTTTGTAGATCCCATGCAAGGGTGAGTATAATATTACATAGTAGGACCCCAAAAAATGACCATAAATACACCATTAATAGAGTAGTATTCTCACCAATAGGGATATATATTAATCATTATATGCGAAATAAAAATGATACAATAACACAAATACAATAAATTTTGACACAAAGTATCACATGGTCACATCCATATAGGATGAAATAGGATTCTTCACATGGAATTAAGGTAATGATCTTCTGTGAGAACTCACATCACAAGCATGATAAACCTTATGGAGTTCATCTAAAAAACCTACCCATCAGGCCTCTCCAAGAATAATTACTCAGTGGAACTGAGAGGATCTTCTACAAAAATAGGTGGTCTCAGGTAAGGTGTATGTGCTATACAACACCCTACCTAGAATAACCATCTATGTAGGGGATAAAATTCCCATTTATAAGGTCCATGATGAATTTTAAATCCCATAAAATCAAAGTATAGGTATAAGAAGTGATTTATGATCTCACCAAATCCCACGTCGATTGATTATCTTGACTCGACATTAAATAAATTCAGCATATGGGATCACATACATTGATTAGTACAATATACCTTATTATACCCTCCCTGAAATTCACTATGGGAATGCACACTAGAGATACCAGACCATATTGTTGAGAACAAGGGGGACATAATAACTTGGATAATATACATGACATGTACTATGAATATATGGCATGTCTTTTCTACTATGAGACTGCATGTGTACATTATTTAATGCTCATGTTCTTCAACTATTTCCCATGTAATCTAGTCATTCCTATTTATATGTCCATGTTCAGGTACCTGGGGATTCCAACGTAATGGATCACTATCATGTACTCTTTTGTGGTGGTATACCTGGTTGTGTCTATGTATTGGGTAATTACCATGTGTGTAGAAGTGACCATGCCTGTGTAACTTAGGTGTAAACACTGATTCATGAGTTTTGGGTCACATGTAATGTGGTACTTCCCACTTGATGTGTGATATTTTATTTTCCATAAACCCTATCTACCCATGATAGGGTTCCATAGGGTGTGTGTTCATTATAGTACATGTCGTATAACACATGATCTTCCAAAAATCCAAAAAATATATTCCATCTTAGTCACCCCCCCTGATAAATTCCTTGTTAAAATTACCAAAAATGCTAGATTAGAGTTGAATGAACTCCTATATATGCCGACAGGTGGATTCAAGTCACATCCAATTATTGGGGATCGCCAACCACAACACCACCCATTGGGAATTCCAAAACCCACAAAAGTTTATCTCTCAATATGATTACATTGTCTATTGTGGTTACAATCCAAACTCAAGGTGATTATTATTAACATGACAATGTGGTATCAATCAATTGTTCCAATGAATGGTCTTTCATGGATCAATTTATAGGTATTTCTAAAACCCCAAACAATATAAAATAATAGAGATTAACACATAAATATTATGTGGAGAAATTAACAAAACACTACAACATGAATGCATCATGAACATTATTTGGGTTGGCCTCATTATATTTCCATTAGAATGATGGATGAATAAAAAATAATTTCATTATATTGATTCAAACCCCCCATAAAGATAAATCATCACTTATAAAACATGATCAATTCAGGAATCAATATATAAGTTGAATTCATTTTCATTCATCATGAATAAATATGAGTATTACACCAAAGGAAGAAAACCTCATACCTTTAGTTTATAACAATTAATAATTAATAATGGTTGATGTTTTTATTAGCTATATCAAAAAACTCCATTTAAGTAGAATATCCTTAGAAATTTGGTCTCTAATCCATGATCCTGTTATCATTCTACAAGGGTGTCCCCCAGGATCTATCTCAAAAATACATAGGGTAATTTGGATAAACCTATTGTTTTGGAATACATTTATTTATATAAGTGATGATTATATATAGTCCATTGATAACATATATTGTAAATAAAAATTATATTTAATTATTATTCACCCCATGGTTGCGCTCATGCGAGGCACCTAATGTGTACACTGATTATATCACACTGAGGGTAAAAAAACATATATAAAATCTAATGTATGTCTCATATTTATAATTTTGAGACTCCACCTATGTATTATTAAATTATATTTGGGAAAATTATGCATGTGTGATTTATATAATTAAAATTTTCATTATATCAATAGAGATCCTCTTCGGGCCCCAAAACAACACTCAAACTCAAAACCAAGATCCAAAAATATTCCCCAAAATAATAAAATGTACTAGTAGAAAAAATAGGGTAGTTACATTCTTCCAACTTTTGGTATTTTAATTCAAAAAAGAAAAAATCACACTCAAAAAGAGGAGTGTTTCGGGTTCTCATCTAGTTCTACCACTCTATGGTTCTCCCTGGAATATTGTTATACTACCACCAAATATGATCCATGATAATCACTCTCCCTTTATGGATCTTCCAATACTTAAATTTGACCCACACTTGGAATTATGGCATTGTAGTTGTATCCTCAATTTCCAGGTTTCCATTTTTGATAACATGTGAGGGGTCATGCACAGACCTCTTCATCTGTAGAAAATGGAAGACACTATATATGCAGTCTAACAATTTCGATATGTACAAATTGTATTCGACCTATCCAATTATATATAATATCTTGAAAGGAAAAATAATCCATAGAGATAACATTCCATCCAATCCAAATAATCAAAATTCTCACTAAGGTGAGACCTTGATGAAAATAATTTTCCCATTATCAAATTTCAAAGGCCTTCTTAATCAGTCTATATAGGACTATTTATTTTCACTGAGATGTACTCATCCACTAATGGATAAAATAAATCTTTTCTATTTTGGCTCACACCACCTCTAGGTTCATTATATTTTACTTCCTAAATCATTCCTACACAATTGTAACATATATAGACTCCTCTACAATGCATCAGATATTATCAAATCAATGATGGATTAGTGGATGTTGTTATATAAAATATCTACCATGGTTATCTGGTCTTATGAATTATAATCAAAGTTCAACATGAAATCCCTCAACATAAGCTCTATAATATAAATGTTCAACTCTATATAGATTTCAGTTAGGGAGTGAAATGTCATTCCAAAATGCTACTATATCCCAAAGGATCTTGTAATCATCTTTATAATCATAATATGAAACATAAATCATGGTCTAGAAAGATTATAAATGGAACATAGTGATTATATATGACTTATTTTACATAAGGGAACGCCAATCACTCTACTATATACTACTCTTGGATAAATTAGAATTGAACCTACATGGTGATCTAGTCTATGATCACCCAGATGATATAATTTATTTTTCACCATCATTGATTCCCTATCACATATTACTTATATATACCATACACATACTCTAGGGAACATCATGGGTTTGATATAAAACCACTAAAATCTGGACATCATCTTTCACCTAATAATATGTGAAGTACAGAGAGGCAAAAACAGTTACACACCTCTTCATTCTACAAAAATAGAATTTATGCCATATGTGTTGGTACATCTTAGAGACACAAGAACGTGCTGCTATTAGAGACATATGAAACACCCTCAAAACTAACTATTCGATCATAACTAGAACCATCATTTACTGTATTTAAAGCTTCAATTTATTCCCATCAGCAAAAAATCCCTCATCCACAGATGTTGTTTATATATGAATTAAATGGTTCTAAAAATCAGTATATCAAATATGATCCACCAAAACTAGTTGTTTAAGTGTTGGGTTAAAAGCATACATTTGGAGGTCATCATTTTTATTCCATTCCATAAGGTTCCACTATATAAGGAACATATCTGATTCCTTACATAATAATTGTGAAAATTATATCCTACTCATATAATTTCCCACAACGGTACCCTTATTGGACGTATTGAATATCATGAAGTCATAAACCTAATGGAAATTTATCCACTACATTCGTGTCATATTAAGATCCTTCTACGAGAATATATACTTGAGACTCTTATTTTAAGGTCCAAGCCTCATACATTACATAATATTGTGTTAATTCAAGAATTCACATTGAATATATTTTCAGGTTTAGAGTTTTAGAGAATTAGGACATAATTAATACATTACATCTTAAATAATACAAAGTAGACACTTCTACTCTATCTAATATTTTCAAAACAATAAAACTCTATAAATAAAACAAGAATTATTTTCTTGATATAAATCTTCATGAATTATTTTTTTCAATTATCTATCCTTATACCTTATGAAAAACATTTCCAAAACATGGGATAACCATAAAAAGATCAGTAAGGGTTATAAAATATAGAAAGAAAACCTTAGTACATCAATACATACAAGTAAATGATATCGTACTTTTCAATCATAAAATATAATCTCTTTAACATACGTAATGAAATCATAATATTTATGAATAACTAATTGAAATCATAAACCACAAATATATCTTTTGGAATCCATAACATACATACATTATGTATCTCATAGAAACATTAGGAGTAAAGTTTGGAATACACATCATAGTATATTCCTAAAATCTCTTTGGAAAAACATTAATGTATACCTCTGTCACATAACCCAATGCATTAGAGGGCTATCCCGGGCTCACCCACCCTTTTATAATCATTGAAGAACACATATACACAAACAATTACCATGTTCCATAACATATTCATAACACATAAAATAATCATAAAGGAAAGATATCATTTCCACATTGTAATCACAATATATCATTTCAAGATATTGACATAATCAATGCTTTCTCAAAAAAAAATCAACACCAAAATACGTAAAATGTGTATATGGTATTTATTTTACTATTAGAAATATTATATATTTCTATGTAATCCAAATATCACATAATGCTAGTGGCGATGGAAATGTCGTAGTCACTGCGTACGTTAAGAAAGAAACATTCCCTTTGTCATTTAGTAAAATGCTTCATAAAGAAAAATATTCCTTTTAAAAACCATTGAATGAAATTAAACGAAACATGGTATAATCATTCACCATATAAAATAAGGTTGTGTATAAAACAAAATATTCCTCAATGAAAGGATATTGACACAAAGTCCCTTACCTCGAGTCTGACTTGTCTCGTTCATTCTCGATATTCCTCTAAAATGTGTCACTCCCTTTGATTTGAACCAAAAGGATTTCTTGAATAGACATATTCCAAAGGTAAGGAATCTATGAGTAATGAATGGATTTTGGGAGCTTATTTTTGCAGAATTTGGACAATACAAGGGGCTTTAGAGGTTTGGGTTATGTGGGTAGAGGTGGTGACTTTTTATAAGAGGGAGGAGGAGCACATTATGAAAGTCAAGAAATATTGATTTATTATAAATTATATATCTATTAAAAATGATTCCAAACTCAATTAGTGCTAAGATAAGATGATTATAAGTTGAAATAAAATCATCAAATAATAATTAGATAGGTTTTGGATAGTTTTTAACCAATATCTTTGTTATTTAACTGTTTTTACTTTTATTATTTTATCAGGCATTTAACACTTTTAGAATCAAAATAGTTAACAACAAATGAAAAATATAAAATTAAAGAGTCATTAATAAAATTTTAGACTTATCATAACAATTTTTAAAAGTCATATATTTTTAGGAATTTAAGATCATTTAATAAACAAATTTATATTTGATTTTATGAATTATGTCAATTTTGGACATTATTCGTACTTGACTTTTTAAAAATTTCATAAAAACATGATTCATTCGAAAATAGGCATTAACTAAAATATAATATGTCAATATAATCTAAAAAATTCGTGGATGACATCAAAATAACCAAATTACATTTATTTTAACATTTATAATATCATTTATTTGAATCCATTATTAATGAAACAATCACTACATCATCATTGTGTCATAATTAAAATTATTTATTTAATGTATAAAAATTATAAATAAAATATCAGAATGTAGGAAATATTTCTAGATTTATATTAACTATATATAGCAGAATATATCACTTATATAACACCATGTAAATTTGTTTTAGTAAAAGATACATATTTATGTCATATTTCTCTTTACTATAAATTATTTCTTATAAAATGTTATTTTCACATCCAAGTGGGGAATATCACGTAAAATTGGATTAGTACATGTGTTAGGGTAGTGTAAGATTATTGTAAGATTATTTTTTACCTTTATTTAGCAGATTTACCCTTTAACCATTGTAATTAACATAATTACTAAAGTTACTATTCATAATGCCAAAAAAATAAAAGGAGCCTATTTAAAAAATTAAAAGCTTTTAATTCATAATATGGAATCCATTTTTACAAATTAAAAACATAAAATGTACAGTAATTAATTTAAAAAAATTCCTATTGTCAAAACCAAAGAGTAGTTTTTTAAGAAGTAATAACATTCAAAAGATTGACATGTGTTTATGTCCAATTTAAAAGTCAAATTAAATATAATGACTAAAATTGGATTAAAATAAAAATATATAATCCAATTACACTTTAAATCAATTTTTATTTACAATGTAACTATATAAATAAGATATATGAAAAGGTAGTTTCGAATTAAAATGCGGTATTTTTCACTATTCATTTAAAAATGAACATTATCAGAAAGTTACCAAAAAATTATCCAAAGTAAATTTTGATGTCACTATTCTATAAAAAAAAGTATTTTTTGTCAAATATAACATATAAAAATAACAAAAAATGTATTTAATAACGCTTCCCTATTAAAAGGCAGTAAAAAACCTTATAAAAATATTAAATTATTTCATGCGTAAAGTTGGAATCATTCATATTTTAAGCCTCTAAATTTTATTGGATAAATGTAAATACATTTAACAAACATGTATAATCAATCAATAGTTAGATCTATTTATTCCCGCCAATATAACGACTAGGTTCTAACTTCCATTTAAAATAATAATAATAATTTCATTATTTTTCTTTAGAACTCAAAGTTTCGTGCATCATAAGATTTCATAGAAACTCATTATTGCATGTCTAGTACGCTATTGGAAAAATCATCCCATTAACTTAAAATTAATATATTATTCATAAATACTAATAGAAATGAAAATTTAATATTCTATAAATACCTAGTTGTTACATCATTCCCCCTTTTAGGTATTACGTCATGGCAATTAGACTCACTTATCAAATAAGTGGGGGTATTTATCCCTCATAAATTATTTAGATTTCCATGTAGCCTTTTCAACCATATGTATTTTTTTTAAAACCATTACCAGATGAATTGCCTTCTTCCGCAACAATTTCTGTCTATGGTCAAGAATTTGGATCGTTTGTTCCTCATAAGAATGACTCTTGTCTGACTGAACTACCTTTGGACTCAATATATGAGATGGATCTGAAATATAATTTATCAACATTGAAAACTAAAAAACATTGTGTACCTGGGATAAAATTTTATGTAAAGCCACTCTAAAAGAAACTGATCCAAAATTATCCTGGATTTAAAAGGGTCCAATGAACCTCAGACTCATCTTTCCCTTCTTACCAAAACACATCACACATTTCCATGGAGAAACATTAAGAGAGACATGATCACAAACATCAAATGAATTGTAACACCCCAAGATTTTATGAAAAATATTCTTTTTAATTTCATTGATGTCTTGTGTTGTACGCTACACAAAAAGGGTCTTGCACTATATGCATCCCTGACTTGTCTTGAATTACACGCAATCGCGACCTTCCATGATAGCATGTGTTGTACGCAATACTGAGTTTCTCTAAACAAAGATATGTTATATAAACTAGCCGTTATGAATAGTAATACCCAATTTTTGAAATTTTATAAATTTTATCTTTCAAAATGGACTTCATTTTTGGATTTGGAATATCAAAATTATCCAAGGGTGAATTTTTGTTATCTTTCTGAAAACTTTCAATTTTTGATAAATAGTGAAAACACTGGGAAACTATTTAAAAACCGACTTTTTATTTAAATAATTATTTATTTTATTTAAATTTATTTTTGGTCAAAATTGATACATAATACCTATATATGTTCAATGTAATTCATTTGAGTCATTTTATATTAATTTTAGATATATTAAAATTTTATTGAACTATTCACCGTCTTTTACCCAACTCCTATGAGAATTTGGAAATTTACATAAAACATAATTCTACCACTTCTGTGAGCGGAATTTCAAAAAAATGAGAGACACGGTTAATATCAAGGAGTAAAATGTGGTTCAATAAGATAAAAATAATTTTTGTTGAATAGTAACTTTTTACTTTTATTTACCACTATAAAAAGTAAACAGGGTAATTAAGGGAAAAAATTATATTATTATTACCCTAATACATGTCCTAATTCTATTTGATAAGTTTAATTCGACCAAAAACAACCTTAGGAATAAAATATTACCCTTTATGTCCACTTGGATTAGATTAGGACACTTATTATTATTTTATTTAAAGAAGAGTTAAAATGGTTAAAATCAAAGTTTAATAACTAATACATTTTTAATATAGGTTTATAAATAAGATAAATTCGACTCTAAATATTCATCAGAATGAAAAACATATTTCTTACCTAACGGTATTTTATTAATAATTTTTAGACATTAAATAATTTAATTTATTTATGACACAATGGTGATGCAGTAATTACCTAAATAATTAAATATTAAAATAATTGATATTATAAATACCCAAATAAATGTAATTTGAGACTTTTTATGAATCCCACTAATTTTATAAGATAATATGACATGTTATTATTGATTTAATTAACTCTATTTTTAACTAATCATTCTGTTATGATTTTCACAAAAATTATGTACCAAATAGTGTCAAAATTGACATAAAATAGTTTTTAAAACAAATATTATATTATTAATTGTTATTTTATTCCTAAAAATCAAAGGTTCTTCCAAAGGACTTATATAAAGATATATATAATAATAATGAACCACTTGGGTTAGTTTGGCTTGTTATAGTATGTTTATTAACCATATAGTGTAAGAAAACAAAAAGACACGGTAAAAGTTAAATTATTTAACTTAGAGTTAAATCTAAATGATAATGATACAATAGTAACTTAAACCTGTCTAAAACCAATTTTATGAGAGGATTTAAACCCATAACCACCTTATCTTCAAAATAAATCAATTTTGAGCTATTAAAAACCGAATATGACTTTATTATAAAATAATATATTAAGTTTTCCTAAGGTGCCCCTCTCCTCCCTTATAAAAAGGGCACCCCTTCCCTCTTCTCTTCACAACCTTTTGAGCCATGAATCTCAGAAAAACCCTACCAATTACACTTTTAAACCTCTCTAGTTACATCATAGAGTTTCTGGTCTTCTCAAAAGACCAACTCTAGTGCCCTAAGAAGAAGTTTAAAGGAGGTGCGTCGAGGAAGAGGTAATCTCTTCTACCAATTCTTTCAAGTTTTCTTTCTTCTTCAACTTCTTCTTATTTAGTTTTTTAATTATAAAGTAATAACATAAGTATCACTAATATACTTATATGTTTTTATAAATATTAAACAACCCCATTTCACCTTCTATCCATCATTCGGAAAATGAAATCACTGCGCGTGCGTACGTACGGAATACCGTCTCCACGCCGTGGTGTAATATGTTTTTCCACCACCACCTTACTTGGATGGGTATAATGGTGTAAAGAATAACTATATATGATTATTATAACATCATATTGATTCTAAGATATTATATCATCCACTAAAATTCCATTCAATAAATATGGGAACAATATCATCGCTCGTGCGTACGTACGGATTACCATCTCCACAATGCGATGAGATTCATTTTCCATGTTAACAATTCAAGAATGATTATAAAGTATATATAATAAGTAATCATGAAATATATTACATAATTATGCTACTGGATTTATGTATATATATACGTATGTCATCTACTTAATTTCATTCAATTCAATAAGGAAATGAAAAACAGCATTCATGCGTACGTACGGCCTACCGTCTCCATGAATGATGTATTTCTTTCCATTTATCATTCTATTATATATATGTATATTATGAACATATATTATATATAAATCATTTTTTATATTCTATAATTAAGTAATCAAGATCTTAGTAATCATATAAATAATTACAAGTCAAAACACGGACGGTAAATGAAACAATTTTACCCAAAACGCTGCTTTAACATGGAATTGACAAATGAACAGATAATATAAAGTCGTAATTAAATCAGATATGATATCATAAATATTATTATGATTCTGTTACAAGTTAATAATATGTTTAAACCCACTATACAGGAGTCTCGGACACATATGGAAGAAATTGGACATAAGGTAAGGGATAATTATTCCAATCTCATTCTTATCCGAAATTGTTTATTCGTAAGTATTTACTAGGGTTATTGTTATCTTCCATGTCCATGTTTTATAAAAGTGTTTTAATGTATTTTTAAATTCCTTTTTACCCATTTTTGACTTTTACTACATGGTATTTAAGGAATCTTTCTTTTTTTTACCATACGAGGTACTTTTTGACTTTTCCGACAAAAGTACGAGGAGAATATTTTTTTAACATATATGGCATGAACGGATTTTTACAGTTTCAGAATGCCTAATTATTTTGAAGATTTCTCTACATGTTTTAAAGGTTGTTTTCAAGGTTATTTTCAATAAAATATATTTATTTTAAAATTATTTGGCATTTTGTGAAAAAAAAAATGATTTTGAAGAAGAAATGATATTTTCCTCAAGAATTCATTTCAAGTGTTTTATCAAAACTATTTTCCATATAAGATGACATTTTATAGTAGGATTATGTTTCAAGTATAATGTCACTATTATTTACATGGTGTGATTTTTCTTATGATGAAATGATATCCATTTGTTTTATATGGATTATGTGATGATGGGATGATGTTTATGAAACCCATTTTATTCTTTGGGTTATGATGAATGTTTTATGTTTATTTTGTGGAACAAGTAAGAATGATTTCATTATGAGATGGGTGGGACCTATATCTCCCTCCAATTAATTGGGTAATGATTGATATCTCATGAGATAGACATGGCTGGAATGGTAAGTTAATCTGGTTTAGTGTTATAGGACTGAAATGAGGAGTGGACTCGATTCAGAAAGGAACTTTGTCCACTAAGATGGTCTTGGCCGCAATGCCTTGGCTACTAAGGAAATCATATCATGTACATAATATTTTTTCAAAATTAAAACTTTTATTTCCATGCTATTTTATCATGATTGATGTCCCATTATGATCTATGCCTTAGGTACTTCCATGTTTTATGTCATTGCTCAAGATTTTGATGTTTAAACATTATGCTCATGTTTTTATGTTCAAATGTATATGGTTTGTTTTATTTTCTCCATGTTTACCCTTACTGAGCATTTGAGCTCACCCTTTATATGTTTTCTTTTCCCCACGATATATTGAAAGGTTTTAAGTAAGAAAACAAAAGGGGAAGATCTTTATGGGAGATGTTGAAGATCTTTCACCACGATTAGAAGATTTTGTTCCGAGTCTCCAAAGTCACAAAACTATTATGGTCCTTTGGTTTATGTTTTTGTTATGTATTAAGTATTCTGCAAAAGTAATGTAATATCCATGTACGTCAAGTTTGGGGTCTCTATATGAATGATCATTCCTCCAGTTATCTGCATAAATTTTCATCTTACACTGAGTTTTTCTCATGTTTTTCTGAATCAACAAAACTCTTTATGCCATCTCTTCTACCAATTTTGGTCCCATAAACATTCATTTACCTACTTCATCCAAAAAATCTAGACTTCTACCCCTCTTTCATATAATGCTTCAAATAGTGTCATCTCTGTACTGGAATGAAAAATGTTATTATAAGAATATTAAACCAAACAATTATATTGGTCCCAACTTCCATGGTAATCTAGTGAAAAAGCATGTATCATATCATCCATGGTCTGAATTGTTCTATCTAACTACCCATCTAATTGAGGATGAAAAGATATACTGAAATTTAATTCAGTTCCCAATGACTTCTAAAGGCCTTTCAAAATGGTAGATGTTAAACTGGGATCATGATCAGATAAAACGGATAGGGGAAATCCGTGTAACATGAATATCTCTTTAATATACAATCAAGAAATTTGAAATATAGATAGAGTATCTCAGATATGAAGAAAACGAGATGCTTTAGTCAATCGATCAACAATAACCCAGATTGCATTGTAACCTCGATAATTTTATTGTAATACCCCTATAAAATCAATGGATATATTTTCTAATTTTCACTTAGTAACTGTAAAAGGATGAAGTATCCCTTTGGGTAACTACCACATTACTTTAACCTATTGAAAAATCAAACATCTCAAGGAAGAGTCAGAAAAATATCTTTTCATTCCATCCAATGAGTAATACTCCAAATGATATATGTACATCTTCGTACTACCAGGATGAACTGAAAATGGAGAACTATGAGCTTCACATAATAACTCTTTCTTAAACATTGAATCACTAAGAACATATTGTATCTTTCCAAACATAAAAACATAGTATTTATTAATGTTAAATTCAAGTAACATACCATTCTGAAAAAATTCTAACTTTTCTGCAACTCATTGTCTTCTTTCTGTGCTTACATAATTCTATTTGATAGATATTATTGTACTGAAACCTGATAAAAATAGTGTGATTACATTAACCAACAAATTCCAATCTATAATTCATTAAATGAAAATCTAAAGGATCTTGTTCTAAATGTAACATGGTTAATCTAGAATTACTTTTCTGAATCAGAGCATTAGCCACTTTATTTTCTTTTCCTGGAAGGTAATGAATCTTGTAGTCATAATCCTTGATTAATTCTAGCCATCTTCTCTATCTAATATTAAATTATTTCTGAGTGAATATATACTTCAAACTTTTTTGATCAGTGTATATTTCACAATTTACACGATAAAAATAATTCCTCAAAAATTTTAAATAAATAACAACAAAAACTAATTCTAAATAATGTGTATGGTAATTTAACTCATGAGTTTTCAACTGATGTGAATCATAAGCAATTTACTGATCATTCTTCATTAGGACACATCCACGTTATTTCGAAAAATAAAAACTAAATAAAAAAATTCCCCATTTCTGGGAGGCAAGGCCAAAACTGGAGTATTCACCAATCTTACTTTCAATTAATGAAAACATTCATCCCATTATATTTTCAAGATTAACTTAACACCTTTTCAAGTTAACTTAGTAAATGGAATAGATAACTATGTAAAATTTTCAACACTCCTCTGATAATAACCTGGTAAACCAAGAAAACTATGAATATCCGTTATATCTATGGGTTATGGTCGTTCTCCATCAACTTTTGTTTTAGGAGGATCAACAACTATTCCATATTTAGAAACAATTTGACCAAGGAATGAAATTTTCAAAAATCAAAACTCAAACTTTCTGAATTTCCCATTTGTTTATTTTGATTTAATATTTTCAATACAACCCTTAAATGACTATCTTTCTCCTCTTAAATTTAAGAATATACCAAAATTTCATCATTAAACAACACCACAGTATGTGAAAGTTAACATTATTTACATCTTTTACTAGTTTCTCATCTTCCTGATATGTTATCAAAAGTAAGGGTTCATTTTTATACAGAAAAATTAATTCTTTCTAAAAATAATCCCCTTTAGCTCTACATTAAATCATATCATGATAAATGGAAATCCAATACATACCCAAAATAACATCAAACTATACTGGAGGCAAAATAGTAAGGTTTGCAGGTAGATTATTTCCACACATATGGACTGTATGGTTCTTATAATTTCTTTTTCTCTCAAAATTTCCTCCAAGTGTTTTTAAAACATGTTCAGGATTTATATCATGAGATGGAAATTCTAATTTACATGAAAATTTCTGAGAAATGAAAAAATGTGTAGACTCGGAATCAATCAATAGATTGGAAAAATATGAATAAACAAACAATGAACCCGATACTACTTAATTTAATGGCCCAACATCTACTGAAGTATTTGCAATAAATTTCACCACTCTTTTCTACTTGTATTATAGCTTTTTTCCATTATTAGAGTTCATTGTTTGACACTCATTTTCATAATGACCCAATTAATTTCCCTTAAAACATTTTACTGAAAGTAAATCATATTTTTTCATAGCACTACCCATATCATTTTTAGTGTAATTATGAGCCTTATGTCCCATTTTACCACATCAAAATCACTTAATAGAAATCAAAATTCATTACCCAGTGTGCTTTTTACCACAATTATCACTTACTATAAACATATGTTTCTTACCATATTAATTTTTTGAAGAGTTCTTACCTTTATCTTGCCACCTAGAACTCATATTTGGATGGTTTTTCAACAAACACATGTTCATCAGCAAACTATTTTTCCAAATTATCCTTAGTTCAATCAAGTTCCTCATAACATTTGAACTCATAAGAAGTTAATGTGATTCGATACTTTGGCCTTAATCCTGAGTAAAAATGATTGATTTTACTATCAATATCCTGTATAAATTTAGATCACAACTTGTTAGTCGAATGAATTTTTCTTCATAAAAAGCCATTATGTAATCCTCTTACCTCAATTCCATGATTTGTTTTCCATCCAAAGTGAAAAATCCTTAGGAAAACATTTCTCAACGAACATACATTTGAATTCATCCCAATCAAGAGCATCAATCTCATCACTATACCTGATATTTTTAACAATCGACCACCACTGATGGGATTTACATTCAAAATGGTAAATAGTTAGACTAACCTTTTGATGTTTTAGACACCCTATGACATCAGAAATCTTTTCCAGTACTTTAATCCAACCTTCATATAGAACAGGGTCATATGATCCTCTAAATAATGAGGATGATGCCTTAGAAAATTCTCCACCACTGACATGGTCATTTATGTTTGATTCGGATAATCTTGTGCATGGATACCACCACTATTTATAGCCTGAGTCAATTGTGTTATCACTGCAATGAAAATCAGTTCTAATTCCAACCATCTCAGGTCGCCGATTTGGAAGGTTGTTTTCCTCATGATGTTGTCCCGTCATAGTTGCTCAATTTCCTCTATAGAAGACCATTTTGAACACAAAAATTTCTTAGAATAAGAAACATGGTAATATTCAAATGCCGTATCATTTAAATCTTAATCTAAACCAAAAATAAATTATGGATATTTATTTAACAATATCCAAACACCTATAGTTATCTAAACCGACCTCTGAAACCGATTTTAAGTCCACAGACATAAAAATACTTAATATTGATTTAATTCAACAATTCACATTGAGGCTCTTTTTGGGTTTATATTTTTAGATAATTAAGATGCAATTAATACATTACATCTCAAATATTACAATGTATACACTTCTACTCTATCCAATTTTTTCACAACAATAAATTTATTTAAATAAAACAAGAATTATTTTCGTGATATAAATATTCATGAATTATTTTTTTCTCTTATCCTTCCTTATACCCCATGAAAAACATTTCAAAAACATACGATGAGAATAAAAAGCTCAGTAAAGGATATAAAATATGTAAAGAAAACATTAGTCCATCAATACGTACAAATCAATGAACTCATACTTTTAAATCAGAAAAATATATTCTTTAACATATCTAATGAAATCATAAGATTTATGTATATAAATAGAAATAATAAATTACAGAGGTATATTTGGTAATTTATAACATACTTACATTTTATCTTTCACAACTACATTGGGTGTTACATTGGGAATACCCATCATTGTATATTCCCTAAATCTCTTATGTAAAACATTAACATTTACCTCTGCCTCGTTACCCTATGCATTGGAGAGCTATCTTGGGCACACCCACCAATAGTTTATCATCGAACTACCTATATACTCAAACAACTCCCAAGTTCCATAACATATTCATAACACATAAAACAAGCATAAAGGAATGATAATATTTCCACATTGTAATCACAATTTATCATTACAAGATATTGACATAATCAATACATTCTCAAAACAATTTTCAATAAAAAATAATTAAAAAGGGAATGTGGTATTTATTTTCCATTTTAAAAAATTATGGATTGTTATGGAATCCAAATATTACATCATGTTGGCGATGATGGAAATATCATTGTAACTACGTACATTAAAAACAAACATTCCCTTTTTCATTTAGTAAAATGCTTCATAAAGAAAATGATTCCTTTTAAAAACCGTGGAATGAAATTAAAATAAAAATGGGATAATTATAAACCATATAATATAAGGTTGAGTATAAACAAAAATATTCCTCAATGAAAGGATATTGAGATTAAGTCCTCTACCTTGAGTTCGACTTGTCTCGTTCGTTCTTTATATTCCTTTAAAACGTGTAATTCCCTTTGATTTGAACAAAATCCTTTCTTGAATTACCTTCATCTCAAGGTAAAAAATCTAGGAGTAATGGAGGGATGTTGGGATCTTATTTTAGAATAAATTGGATGATACAAGGTGCTTGAGAGGTTTGATAATGTGGGTAGAGTAGGTGGCTTTTTATAAGTGGGAAAGGGGGCACTTTAGAAAATTTTAGAAATATTAATTTATTATAAATTCTATATTGATTTAAAATGAATCCAAATTCAGTTTTTTAGAATATAAGATGTATATAAGTAGAAATAAAATCATCTAATGTGACTTAAATAGGTTTTGTATATATTTTAATAGTTATCTTATTTACTTAACCCTTTTTACTCTTCACGTTTTATAAAACATTTAACACTTTGAGAATAAAATTTGTTTCAAAAATATAAAAATTGTAAAAATAAAGAGTAATTAATGAAATGTTAGACATATCAGAACACTTTGAGCAAATATTATTTTTATATGAATTTAATATCATTTAATAAACAATTTTATTTTTTATTTTTTGAATTATGTCAATTTTGGACACTATTCTTACATGACTTTTTTAACAAATTCATAACAACCTGATTACTTCGAACCAAAGTAATTAAATCAAAGATAATTTGTAAATATCATCCAAATAATTCTTGTATGGCATCAATGTAACCAAATTACATTTATTTGAGAATTTTTAATATCATTTATTTGAATCATTTAATAATGAAGAAATCATTGCAACATCATTATGTCATAATTAAAATTATTTATCTAATATATAAAAATTGAAAATAAAATATCATAATATAGTAAATCTTTATATCCTAATACTGATTATTTATAGTAAAATTTATCTTTTATATAAACCTCTGTAAAAATTTTTTAGTAAAAGATACGTGTTAATGTCATATTTCTCTTTACTTTTAATTAATTCTTATAAAATGTCATTTTCACATCCATGTGGAACCATGGTGTCATAAAATCGACCCAAGTATTCCCATGGTCGGACGTATCTCATAAAATAATATTAGGACATGTGTTAGGGTATTCTAATATTATTATTATATTAGTATTTCCCTTATTTACCAGATTTACCATTCAACCATGCTAAATAAAATAACTACTGAAGTTACTATTCATAATGTCTAAAAACAGGTACATATTTATACAATTATGACCTTATAATTCAAAATATGGAATCCATTTTTCCAAATTCAAAACATATAAGTTTCAGTAATTAATTTAAAATAAATCTCTGTTGTCAAAAACTATAAAGCATGGTTTCAAAGAAGTGATAACTATTAAAAGATTGAAACGTTTTTATGTCCAATTTAATATTAAAAGTACTTATAATGAACAGAATTTGATTAAATGATAAAAATATAATCCTATTGTTGGGTCGGAAAGAAAACGAGGAATGATGGCAAGAGGGGGGTGAATTGCCTTTTAAAAAATTGATTCACAAATAAAAAATCAAAGTAAAGTGCAGCGGAAATAAAGAGGCAAGACACACAAAATTGATAACGGAGTTCGGCCAAACACCCGGCCTACGTCTCCGCTCCCAACTCAACCGTTGAGAGATTCCTACCGCTTGCTTTTCAATGGTTTTAGCAAGAAACCCACTAGGCTTTGAGGTAGCACTAGGACCTATTACAGCTTGCTTTTTGTGGTTTAGCAAGAACCCACTTGCTTTCAATGGAATAGCAAGAACCCACTAGCCTTTTTAACGGGTGAAGGCTAGCTCACCGTGACACAAGCCTTTTAAAAGGAAAGGCTTGAAGAAACCTCTTCACACCTTAATGGTGATGTGAAACCCAAAAGAAAGGGGGAAGAGAAAAGGTGTTGGGGTTTGTAGGCACAAACCCAATTTTAAGCTCAAAAAGATAAATACAATAAAACCCGTAATTGGAGAAGCCTTGGGCGCCTTTGATTGATTGGAGATGTTGAAGGCCGCTTCCAAGCTTCTTTGAAGGTGCTCTTGGATGTGGAAGTTGTTGGAGCAAGGTGGGTTCCTTGATGGAAGTCCGCCGGAGGTACGCCAAATGATGGAAAATGTGTATGTTGGCTTCACAAGTGTTCCGGTTGTGTCCGGGGCTTCTTTGGCCTTTATTTATAGGCATGGAACCCTTGGGGAGTCTTCGGAGCCGTTGGAGAGGCTAAAAGAGCCGTTGGGAGCCATGTGGGCAGGCTGGTCAACAGCCCAACGGCTAGTTTGACTGTGTCCACCGGCTGGCCGGTACAGTCCCACCGGTTGGCCGGTGTTTGCAAAATGGCATAGGATTCCTGTCCAGGGGCCACCGGCTGACCGGTGCCAGAGCCACCGGCTGGCCGGTGGCAAGACAGTAGCTGTTCTTCTTTTCCAGGGGCCACCGGCTGACCGGTGCCAGAGCCACCGGCTGGCCGGTGGCAAGACAGTAGCAACCACTGTTTTGCTGGATGCCACCGGCTGGCCGGTGACAGAGCCACCGGCTGACCGGTGGAGCCTGGCAGTGGGAAATGCCTCTGCCAGGTCCACCGGCTGGTCGGTGCTATCACACCGGTTGGCCGGTGGACTGATTTTCAGTCCACTTGAGATGCTTTCTTGGGCCATTCCTTTGGCAATCTCTTGCCTATCATCCACAACACTTAAAACACAATATTAGATAAATAAGAAGGTGATTGTGATCATGAAAATCAAACAACGAGGGGAACGAGATGTACAACAATCTCCCCCTATTTTGATGATCACAATCACCAAAACAATTAAAGTAAAAACATAAATGAAAGGCATGCTTTTAAATGATAAATTGAAAATAAATACTAAGCATGAGAGAAAAGATTCTCCCCCAATCAATCAAGAAATTTCTCCCCCTTTGTGATTATCAAAATAGAATGGGGCATAAAACTTGATTGAGGGAATCGAGATTTGAAAAACAAGATGAGATTTGAAAATCAATTGAAATTTTTGAAATTGAAATGAAAATTTGAATAACAGTTTGAATTGAAAGTTTTGAATCAAAAAACAATTGAATTTTGAAATTGAAACCAAGAGTTGAAATTGAAAGTTTGAATCGAAAAATTTTGAAATTGAAAAGGGCAAAAATGATCCTAACTCCCCCTAAGTAAAAACAATGAATCACCGGGGAAAGGAAATAAATTTTGGCCCGGAGAGACTCGCAAGAAGGGATTTTTCAATCCATACTTGTCTCACGGCGGGTCTTCTCCTATAGAATTCGTCCGAATAAAAAATCGATTTGGGTTGGCCATACCGGGCGTTTTTACAATTACATTCATAAATAAGGTGCCCGGGTTTTTTACAATAATTACAGAATTTAAATTCGGAGCTCCCCCTTACAAAAATAGTGGGTGCATGGGAGGAGGAGGTTTGGTTGGTGTAGCCAAGTCCATGTGTGGTTCTAGAAACACGTTGAGAACCAAGGAGTTTTGAAAGGTTTTGTTCTCCGTTGGTGAATTTAGCTAGGGTCTCCCTTAGGTCTTTGATGGTTGATTCCATAGAATCAACATTTGGAAAATTTTGGATTTTAAGGGTCAACTCTTCCTTCTCTTTGAGAAGTTGTTCTTTTTCGGAAGAGAGTTTTTTGAAATTCTTTTTCAAAGAAACAAATTTAGAAGAAAGTTCATGAAATCCATTTTCTAATTGATCTCTAACGTGTTGGAGTTCTTCATATGACAAATGATTGAAAGAATTTGAAGAACTAGAAGACGAGGAAGAAGAGTCGGAAGATGATACCTCATGATTTGCCATTAGGCATTTTTTACCTTGGTCGCTAGAGGAGAAGGAGGAGAATGAAGAGGTGGAGCTATCACTCCATGTTGCCTTTGAAGCCTTCTTCTTCTCCTGTTTCTTGGCCCTTTTCTTGTGGAGTGGGCAAGCGGGTACGGATTTTGCATCGGGTTCTTGCTTTTGAGCGGGTTCTTGCTTTGGAGCCTTGCTAGTACCTTCATAGGTAAGTTCTAAACATTTCCAAATATCATGAGAAGATGTGCAAGAAGAAATATGATCAAAAACATAACGATCTAACCCACAATGTAGAGCATTCATGGCTTTGCCATCAAGCTCGAAGTTTGCAATGTCTACAGGGGTCCATTTAGACTCATCGGGAGAGGAGAGGGAAAATCCTTGCATAACAATTTTAAAAATTGGATAACCAATGCTTTTTAAAAAGGTTGACATGCGGGTTTTCCAAAAAGTATAATCGGCTCCATCAAAGAATGGAGCACGATCCAAAGAATGACCTTCGAGGTTTTGAGAAGAAGAAGCGGTAGAAGCCATCAAAAAATAGGATCTTTAATTTGAAACCGGTTAAGGTATTACTCAAATACGTGCTCTGATACCAATTGTTGGGTCGGAAAGAAAACGAGGAATGATGGCAAGAGGGGGGTGAATTGCCTTTTAAAAAATTGATTCACAAATAAAAAATCAAAGTAAAGTGCAGCGGAAATAAAGAGGCAAGACACACAAAATTGATAACGGAGTTCGGCCAAACACCCGGCCTACGTCTCCGCTCCCAACTCAACCGTTGAGAGATTCCTACCGCTTGATTTTCAATGGTTTTAGCAAGAAACCCACTAGGCTTTGAGGTAGCACTAGGACCTATTACAGCTTGCTTTTTGTGGTTTAGCAAGAACCCACTTGCTTTCAATGGAATAGCAAGAACCCACTAGCCTTTTTAACGGGTGAAGGCTAGCTCACCGTGACACAAGCCTTTTAAAAGGAAAGGCTTGAAGAAACCTCTTCACACATTAATGGTGATGTGAAACCCAAAAGAAAGGGGGAAGAGAAAAGGTGTTGGGGTTTGTAGGCACAAACCCAATTTTAAGCTCAAAAAGATAAATACAATAAAACCCGTAATTGGAGAAGCCTTGGGCGCCTTTGATTGATTGGAGATGTTGAAGGCCGCTTCCAAGCTTCTTTGAAGGTGCTCTTGGATGTGGAAGTTGTTGGAGCAAGGTGGGTTCCTTGATGGAAGTCCGCCGGAGGTACGCCAAATGATGGAAAATGTGTATGTTGGCTTCACAAGTGTTCCGGGTAGTGTCCGGGGCTTCATTGGCCTTTATTTATAGGCATGGAACCCTTGGGGAGTCTTCGGAGCCGTTGGAGAGGCTAAAAGAGCCGTTGGGAGCCAAGTGGGCAGGCTGGTCAACAGCCCAACGACTAGTTTGACTGTGTCCACCGGCTGGCCGGTACAGTCCCACCGGTTGGCCAGTGTTTGCAAAATGGCATAGGATTCCTGTCCAGGGGCCACCGGCTGACCGGTGCCAGAGCCACCGGCTGGCCGGTGGCAAGACAGTAGCTGTTCTTCTTTTCCAGGGGCCACTGGCTGACCGGTGCCAGAGCCACCGGCTGGCCGGTGGCAAGACAGTAGCAACCACTGTTTTGCTGGATGCCACCGGCTGGCCGGTGACAGAGCCACCGGCTGACCGGTGGAGCCTGGCAGTGGGCAATGCCTCTGCCAGGTCCACCGACTGGCCGGTGCTATCACACCGGTTGGCCGGTGGACTGATTTTCAGTCCACTTGAGATGCTTTCTTGGGCCATTCCTTTGGCAATCTCTTGCCTATCATCCACAACACTTAAAACACAATATTAGATAAATAAGAAGGTGATTGTGATCATGAAAATCAAACAACGAGGGGAACGAGATGTACAACACCTATTACACATTAAAACCAATTAAAATTACAATATAACTATATATATAAATTAGATGAAAAGGAATTTTGGACTTAAAATGTGGTATTTTTCCCTATTCATTAAAAAATGATCTTTTTTAGAAAGTTACCAAAAATTTATCCAAAGTATATTTAGATTTTCTAATTATATAGAATAAGTTTATTTTTTCCAATAGAATATATAAAATTGTATAAAATATATTTAAAAATTGTTTTCCATCAAAAGGTAGTAAAATGACTTTCGAAAAATATTAGAGTATTTCGTGCTTAAAATCGGATTCATTATTACTTTAGGACTCTAAAATTTATTGGAAAAATGTAAAGACATTTAGAGAATATGTATAATCAAATTGTAGTATGTTCTATTCATTTATGCCAGTACAACTACTTGGTGTTAGCTACCATTTGAAATAATAATAATAATTGTTATATTATTTTTCGGTATAACAAAAATTTGTGTGAAACATAAGAATTAAAAGAAACATGTTATTTTGTGCTGAGTACGCTATCACAAAAATATCCCCATTAACATAAAATTAATATTGTATTCATATATATTAATATAAATGAAAAGGTATTATTCTATAAATACTTGGGTAGTAGCATCATTTCCCCCTTTTTGGAATTGTGTCCTTGCAATTCTATTCACTTTTCAAATAAGTGGGGGTATTTATACCACATAACATTTTCATATTCCCATGTTTCCTCTTAAACCATATGGGTTTTCCACAAAACCTTTACCTCATGAAGTACCTTATTCCGCAATACTTTCTCTCTGTGATCAAGAATCTGGACTGGTTGTTCCTCATATGAAATATTCTCTTCCAACTGAACCACCTCTGGACCCAAAACATGAGATGGATCTGGAATATACTTTATCAACATTGATATATGAAAAACATTGTGTAACTGGGATAAACATGGAGTTAAATCCACTACATAGGCTACTGATCCCACTTTCACTAGGATTCCATAGGGTTTAATAAACCGCAATGTTGTCGTTTACTTTATACCAAACACATCACACTTTTCCATAGAGACACATTGAGAAAAAAACAATCACCTACCTCAAAATAAATATCCTTCCTCTAGTTATCTGCATAAATTTTCTTCCTACTCTAAGCTGTTCTCATATTATTTTGAATCAACTGAACTTTTTTTCCATCTCTTCGACAAATTCTGGCCCCATCAACATTAATTCTCCTAATTCATCCAAAAAAGATGGAGTTTGACACCTCTTTCTATATAATTCTTCAAATGGTTCCATCTGTATACTGTATTGAAAACTGTTATTATAAAAAAACACAACCAAAGAAGGATTTCTAACTCAACTACCCAGGAAATATACTGAATAAGAACCTAGAATATTCTCCAAGGACTGAATTGTTCATTCTCACTACCCATATGATTGATGATGAAAATATTTACTGGAATTTAATTTAGTTCCCAATGACATCTGAAAGCCTTTCAAAAAGATAGATGTAAACCTGGGATCACGATAAGATACAATGGAGACAATATCTCCATGTAACCTGATTATCTCTTTAATATACAATCGTCAAAGGTGATCTACATACAAAGTATCTCAAATCGGAAGAAAATGAGTATATTTTTTCAATTGATCAACAATAACTCGGATTTAATTGTTAACTCAAGAATTCATTGGTAATCTCACTAGGAAATCCATTGATATATTTTACCATTTCCACTCTAAAATTTACAAAGGGCGAAGCATCCATTTTGGTAACTCTGTCTCTGGTTTAACCTATTGACAAATAAATCAACATAGGGTAAAATTAAAAATATCTTTTTTCATTCCATCCCACCAGTAATACTCTTGAAGATCTTTGTACATCATAGTACATCCAAGATGAACTAAAAATGGAGAACTATGAGCATCACATGACAACTCTTTCTTCAAATGTGAATCACAAGGAACACATAATCTCTTTCCAATTCTCAAATGTGGTCTTTATCAATGATAAATTCAGGTAACTTTTCCTTCTGAACCAATTCTACCTCTTTCTATAATTCACTATCTTCTTTCTAAAATTTCATAATTCTATCTTATATATACAATTTTACTAAAACTTGAAACATAACAGAAGAATTCCCAACACTAACTACTTCCAATCCAAAATAAATTAAATCAAAAACCAAAGGACCTCATTCAAAACATAAAATGTTTAATATAGAATTACCTTTCAACCTCAAATCATTATCCAATTTATTTGCTTTTCTAGGTTGGTAATGAATCATGCAATCATAATCCTTGATTAATTCCATCCATCTTCTCTATCTCATATTCAATTCATTCTGAGTGAATATATACATATAAATTTTTCAAACAATATATATTTCACACATTACACCATTCAAATTATGCCTCTATATTGTTAAGGAAAAAACAATAGTATCTAATTCTAAATCATGGGTATTGTAATATAATTCACGAGTTTTCAACAGAAAAGAAGCATAAGAAATTAACTGATCCTTTTGAATTAAGACACATCCATGTCCTAACAATAAAGAATCACTATAGATAAAAAATTCACCATTTTTTGAAGGTAGTTCCAAAACTGGAGCATTCAGCAATCTATATTTCAGTTCTTGAAAACATTGATCGCATTCTTTTTTCTCGATACCTTAACACCTTTTCGAGTTAACATAGTTAGTAGACTATATAAACTTGCAAATTTTTTTAAAAAAATTCCGATAATAACCTGGTCAAAAAAGAAAACTAAAAATATCAGTTATATTTGTGGGTCTTTCCCATACTTCATCAACCTTTTTAGCAGGATCAACAATTATACCATCTTTTGAGACAATGTGAAAAAGGTATGAATATTTTTGTAACTAAAACTCACACATTCTGAATTTTACATATAGTTTCTCTTCTTTTAAGGTTTACAAGACAACCCTTAAGTGAATTTCCGGCTCATCTTCAATTTTATAATATACCATAAATTCATCTATAAACACTACCAAAAACGTATCCCAGAACACATGGAAAATTATATTCATAAGATCCCAGAATAAAGAAGGTGCATTTGTTAACCCAAAATACTTAAATAAAATTCATAATGGACATACATAGTATAAAGCACTATCTTTAGAATGTCTGCATCCTTTACTTTCAACTGAAGGCACCCTGACCTCAAATTAATCTTCAAAAAAATGATCTCCCTAGATCTGATCAATCAAATCATCGATATGAGGCAAAGATACTTGTTATTACTAGTTACATTTTTAAAGGATCTATAATCAATGAAAATTCTCATTTAATCATCTTTATTTTAAAAAAAATGATAGGAGCACACCATGGTGATGTGTTTGGTGAAATGAAACCTTTATCTAATAACTCCTCCAATTTCTTCTTTAACTATAAATGTTCTATTTGATCCATTTTATAAAGGGGTTTTGAAATTGTCTTAGCATCAATCACTAAGTCAACATTAAATTTCACATTTTGATCAGGTATTATACCAGGAAACTCATCAGAAAAAACATAAAGATACTCATTTACCACTAGCACCAAATTATTCTAAACAAATCCATGGTTTTCAACACTATGTGAAAGGTAAAATTCTTGTCCATATTTCACTAGTTTCATAGATTCATAATATATTATTAATAGTAAGGGTTCATTATTTTACAAAAACATGAATTATTTCTAAAATGAAACCTCTTTAACTCTATAGTCAATCTTAGTAAGATAAACGAAAATCCAATCCCGACCCAAAATAAAATCAAACTCTACTAGAGGAAAAACAATAAGGTTTCCAGGTATATTATTTCCACACACAAAGAGAGAAAGGTTCTCATAATTTCTTTTTGGCTCAACATTTACTCCATGTTTTTTTACCAAAAGTTCATCATTCATTTCTTGAGAATGTATTCCCAATTTACTGGAAAATTTCTCAGAAATTAAAGAATGTGTAGACCTGGAATCAAACAACACATTGGAATAATCTGAATAAACAATTAATAAACCTTATACTACTTCATTTGATGGCCCAAAATCTACTCAAGTAGTGGAAATGTATTTCACCACCCCTTTCTGCTTATAGTCTGGTTGCATTCCTTCGTTGGAGTTCTTTACTGGACATTAATTTTCATAATTACCAATTTCATTACCCTTAAAACATTTTACTAACTATAAGTCAAATTTTTTCTTACCACTACCTTGATCTTTTTCCATGCAATTATGAGCCTCATGTCTCATTTTACAACATCAGAAACACTCACCAGAATTCAAAAGGCATTCCCCATTGTTTTTTACTGTAATTTTTAGAAACTATAATCTTATGTTTTGTACCATCATAATTTTTTGAAGATTTTTCCCTATCATATGACACCTCTACCTCTTATTCTGTTGTTTTTCAAAGAACACCTGATCATCCACAAACTCTATTTCCACCTATGCAAATCGAACAATTTTTTCATAACTTTTGAACTCACGAGAAGCTAATTCCCTTCAATACTTTGGATTTAATTCTGAATAAAAATGATTGATTTTACTACCAATATCCCATATGATATTTTGACCATACCTTTCTAGTGAGGGGAATTTTACTTCATAAGAATCCACTGAGTCATTCTCCTACCCCAATTCCACGAATTGTTTTTCCATCCTATGTCAAATTGCCTTAAGAAAACATTTTTCAAGGAACATACCTTTGAATCATCCCAATCAAGAGCATCAATCTCATCACTGTCCATGATATCTGTAACCATATACCACTACTGATCGACTTCTCTTTCAAAATGGTAAATGTAGATACTATCCTTTTGATGTTATGAATATCCCATGACATCAAGAATCTTTTCCAGGGCTTTAATCCACCCTTCAACTAGCACTAGGTCAAATGAACCTATGAATTATGGGGGGGGTTCCTCGTGATGTGATTTACTACAGCAATGTTCCTTTGTTTTTGATCTATCTCATCAGGTGAATCGATACCACAACAATTTATAGAATGAATTAACTATTCCATCACTACAAAAAAATGTTCAGTTCCAATTCCGACCATCTCTGGTTGATGATTTTGAAGGTTGTTTTCATTTTGATGTCATCCCATCATAGTTGTTCTTTTTCATCTTCAGAAAACCATTATGATCACAAACATATCATAGATAAAGAAACATGGTAATATTCAAATTCTATATCATTTCAATCGTAACATAAAGTAAATATAAGTTATGGATATTTATTTAACAATATACTAACTCCTAAAGTAATCTAAACTAATATTTGATACAGATTGTAAGGCCCCATCTTTAAACATTGCATATACTTGAGTTAATTGAAGAATAAACATTTAATATATTTTCAGGTTTATATTATTAGATAATTAATCCATAATTAAAACATTACATCTCAAATATTACAAAATAGACAATTCAACATTATCAAATTTTTTAACAATAATAAAACTCCTTAAATAAAAACACAATTCTTTTCTTCATATAAATTTTTTTGAATTCTTCCTTTCTCTTACCCTTCCTAATACCATATGAAAAATATATGAAATTCATGGGTTTATCATAAAAATTTCAATAAAGGGAATAAAATAAGTAATGAAAACATTAGTCTATCAATATATACAAATCAATGAACTGATACTTTCAGTCATACAACATAATCTCTTAAACATACCTCATGAAATCCTAAGATTTATGAATAACACATAGAAATCGTAAATCACAGTGGTAAATTGTGGAATCCAAAACATACATACATTGTAACATTCACAAATACATAGGGAGTTGTGTTTAGAATACTCATCCAAGTATATTTCTTAAATATCTTAGGATAAACATTAAAGTTTACCTCTTCCACGTTACCCAATGCCTTAGAGATCTATCTCGAGCACACATGTCGGTGGATTATGACGAAACCACCCATATATGTAATAAATTCCCATGTACGATAACATATTCAAAACACATAAAACAAGAATAATTGAAAGATACAATTTCCACATTATAATCACAATATATAATTTCAAGATATTGACATAATCAATGCTCTATCAAAACATCTTTCAATACCAAAATATGTAAAAAGGTTATATGGTATTTGTTTCTATTTAAAAACATTACGTATTATTAAGGAATCAAAATATAACATGATTATGGTGGTTATGGAAAGGTCGTTGTCACCGTGTACGTTAAAAAGAAACATTTCATTTGTCGTTTAGTATAACACTCTGTAAAACAAAAGATTTATTTTAAAAAAATTGATTGAAATTAAAAGAAAAAGGATATAATTATACACCATAGAAAATAATTTCATGTATAAACCAAAATATTCCTAAATGAAATGTATTAGAGATGTTTTCTTTTACCTTGAGTCCTACTTGTCTCGTTCGTTCTTTATATTCCACTAAAACATGTAACGTCCTTTGATTTGAACCAAAAAGATTCCGTAAATTGCCTTCTACCAAAGGTAAGTCTTCTAGTAATAAGGGAGGGATGTTGGGATCTTATTTGGGTAGAGTATGGATGATCTAAGTGGATTGAGAGATGTGAGTTATGTGGGAAGAGGTGGTGGCTTTTTATAAGAGGGAGGAGGGGCGCTTTAGGAATGTCTAGAAATATTAATTTATTATAAATTATATTTCTATTAGAAATAAATAAAAATGTAGTTATTTAAAAGATAATATGAATATAAGACTAAATAAAATCATCCAATAATAATTAGACCGGTTTTGTATATTTTTTAACCATTATTTTTTATTTAACTCTTTTTTCTCATACCTTTTATCAAGAATTTAACACTTTGAGAATCAAAATAGTCACCAAAACTTGAAGAATGTCTAAATAATGATTCATTAATAAACATTTAAATGTATCATAACCATGTGAAAAAGTCATATATTTTTAGGAATTTAATATCATTTAATAAACTCATTTATATTTTAAGTGATGAATTATGTAAATTTTGGACACTATTCATACTTGAATTTTTTAGAAATTCATAAAAAAAATGATTTCATAAAAAATGGAATTAACTCAAATATAAGATGTTAATATCATCCAAAAAAATCTTCTATTGTATCAAAATAACCAAATTATATTTATTTTAACATTTATAATTTCATTTATTGGAATCATTTATTAATGAAGCAATCATTGTATCAAAATTGTGTCTATTTTAATTTATTAATTAAATGTCTAAAAATTATACATAAAATATAATGATGTATAAAAGAAATTTATATTTAAAATGACTATTTATAGTCTAATATATCACTTATAAACCCCAATGTAAAATTGTTTTATTAAAAGATACATGTTTATGTCATATTTTCCATTACTTTAAATTAATTCTTATAAAATATCATTTGCACATCCAAGTGGATCCATTGGGTCCTAAAATAGACACAATGATATCCATGGTTAGAAATATCCCATCCATGAGGATTAAGACAAGTTTTAGAGTAGTTTAATATTATTATAATATTTTTTTACCCTTATTTACCAGATTTACCCTTTAACCATGGTAGTTATAATAATTACTGAAGTTACTATTCATAATGTCCAAAAATAAAAGTTTCCTATTTACAAATTTTATTCCTTAGGATTATAAATATAGAATCCAATTTCTGAAATGGAAAACACATAAGTTTCAGAAATTAATTTAAAATTATTTCTCATTATCAAAACCAAAAATTTGGTTTTTTTAACAATTAATAACTATAAAAAGATTGAAATGTGTTTATGTCAAATTTAAAAGTAAAATTAATTAAAGTGACCAAAATTTTATTAAATTATAAATATATAATCCAATAAACATTTATAAAAAATTAAATTTACAATATAACTATATAAATAAATTAGATGAAAAGTTGTTTTGACATAAAATGCGATATTTTTCAATATTCGTTAAAAAATAATCTTTAATTGGAAATTATCAAAAAATTATCCAAAGTAAATTTTGATGTCCCAATTCTATAGAATAAGTTTATTTTTTCAAATATAACATATAAAAGTAAATGAAACTATTTTGAAAAATGGTTCACCACTAAAAGTTGGTAAAACAGCTTATTAAAAATATTAGAGTATTTGATGCTTAATATCAAATCCAATCTTATTTTAAGCCTCTAATATTTTTTGGATAAATGTAAAGACATTTAATGAACATTTATAATCAAATTTTAGTTAGTTATGTTCTTTATCACCAATATAATGACTAGGCGTTAACTACCATTTAAAATAATAATAATAATATTATTATTATTATTATTATTATTATTATTATGTATAACTCAATGTTGTGTGAAACGTAAGACTTTGGAGAAACTCATTGCCGCAGGTCGAGCATGATATCAAAGAAATATTCCCTTTAATGTAAAACTAATATCTTATTCATAAATACTAACAGAAATAAAAAACTATTATTCAATAAATACATGGGTTGTTACATTTGTGGTAAGATTAGATGATGAACTGTTCTCACATAAGGCAGTGTCTCTATATCTTTAGGTATAAGACCATTGATTATAGATCTAGATCATGAGTCACATAGTATTCATCATTGGGTATCAAATACCAAGCCCCATATGAATGATCCATGTAACGCCCCGACCCCAGCTACCCAGAGTCGGTGCATTATTACATAACATTGGCATGATCACAAGAAAGATCAAATCTCGAAAGACCGATTGGTTTAGTAGCCTTGGAAACACTAGATATATTCATAAGTTTTACATTACATCATAAAGTGAAAAACTACTACGACAACATAATGTCTCCATAGTCCACACTATTATCCCCTCATAATATCCCTGTAGGTCATTCATAACTTACTTTTCACATCCTGGGAAAAATAAAACATAGAAAATGGGTGAGCTCAAATGTCCAGTAAGGATAACAATATAGCGGAACATTCAAAAATAAGCATAAACATTTAAGGCAATGCATTACTAAAACAAAATCCTTTTAAACTTGAACTTCAACATAGTATGGAAAAAGTAAAATGAAATAATGCAATTTACTTATTCACATGGATATTCTACTAATAGAATAATCACATGCAATATCAATAACCACATTCATAATGTTGGAATGCATAATGCTGAACTTTAATTTCTTTGTCAAGGCCTCATCCCAAGACCTTGGGGCTAACTGTAACCGGAACCCAACCTGGAGTGCCTCTAATAATCGGACATCAACCCGGAGTGCCTCTAATAACCGGACACCAACCTGGAGTTCCTCTAATAACCGGAGACAGAACCGGAGTTCCTCTAATAACCGGAGACCAAACCGGAGGGCTTACTTTTACCGGTCCCCAACCCGGAACATACTTGTCTAACACATTCATCTGAATGAAAGGTTGAAATATAACATAAACATTCGGATTACAAATAACTTATGAAATGTCAATACTCTAAAAAAACCATGAGTGACATAAGAATAACTTATCCATAGTCAAAAATATCACAAAACCTTCAATAAAATATTGTTGTTTTGTATCATAATAAATCAACTTCAAATAAGCTTAAAATCCATCAAAGGATGTTGACATATATGAAATCAAAACCATTTTAGAGAAATATATCTTTTTTTTAAATCATTTTAAAAAGTAACATAATTATAAAATAATACATTCAATTTGAAAATATTCTTATAAGCTTGTAAGGGAAGCTTCGACGATTTTATAACGGCGGAAAATAACTGCATCTGCCGTATAAGTTAAAAAAACATTCTTACCTTAATTCTGTCGAAAAGGTTAAAAAGAAACTTTTTTGGAAAACGACGGAAAGATTCCTTTATAAACCACTTATAAAAAGTCAAATAAGGGTATAAATGACTTTAGCCCATATCCTTGTAAATAGTAAAAATGTTTTGAAATACATTTTGAAGAAATATGGATGTGGATGATAAAGAGATCCCAGTAGATTATTACGTATAAACAACCTCGGATAATGAAGAGATTGTGAAATAACCCTTACCAATTTGGTAACTTATGAAACATACAACCCATAAAAGAGGTATCATACAATTAATATGTAAATACACATAAATTAGAGTGTATTACACAACAAATATAATTATGGGCAGTACATACACCACACAAAAGGTGATGGTGGCAATATGGAATGAATCTCACGGGAATAAGGAGTGAGATGAAAACCCCTTACCACGTTAATCAACTGATTCGTATGGCAAAAAGTTAATAACCACCAAAGGATTTATAGAATAACATGAATATAAAGAGAATCATGATAATATATATCAAATGGTAGTACACAATACACCACTTTCAATAATTTAGTGGCGAACAATGGAAATCTCACGGAATTGAAAGTGAGATAAGAAAATCCCTTACCTTGTACTTTTTGTAACGACCCAAAATTTCATTAATGGAAAATTCCTCTTGATCCAGTTAAATGTTTCTTTATGTTTTTATAAGATGTCAACTTCTTTAGTTTTACGTTAAGATTTGTGACCGTTACTTTTATAGCCGTTGAACAGTGATCATCTGGGTAGTTTAAATATAAGGATTTAACGAACCAATTTTCTACTCAGACAAAGGAAGTGATGGCCTCATCCAGTAGAATTGCCCCTTACGAAGCCCATTTGTCGGAGCTCGGAAAGGAGGTGGCGTCTTTGGGCTTTGCCCTTGACCAAGCCCAAGCTGAGCTTCATCAAGTCAAGCTCGAACGTGATCGTCTACGGGAAAAATGGAAGTTGATAGAGATTACCACTCGAGCGATGTTATCCGAGCAACCCCAAGAGTCTGTCACCATCGCACACCTTACCCTTAGGTCTTATGCGGCTATTTTAAGGGGTTATGTAACAAATAAGTAGAACCATGTTCATGTACATTATTTTTTTTATATATAATAATGAATATAATTTCTAGTCATTTTTGATACATTGTAATTAGTTTTTAAAGTACAAATGGTGTTTTTAGTTATTATTTAATTAAGAATTATATTTTATTAAATTAGAGGATTTTTGAATTAAATAATATTTTAATAAAATATTATTATTAATATTAAATTAATTGTCATTAAATATAAATGATCTTATAATTTTATGAATGCAATTAAAATGTTTATTAAGGTTTGAAAGCCATTTCTGTCAAAACCCGTGAATTTTTATAAATGTCGGTTTTTATTTTAAAAGTGAAAATTCACATATTTAGAAAATTATTTAGATAAAATAAATATTATTTTTGGAATCAGGATGTCGAAATTATCCAACGGTGAATTTTTCATAATTTTCTGAGACAGTCAAATTTTTGGGTAAAAATTAAATACCATTTAAATATATAATGTGTTTTATGACATCATAATGACCCAATGGTGATGTAATAAAATACCATAATCCTTATGTTCTGCCAATATGTGTTTTATCATTAAAATAATGAGTTTTTGGGTTTGTTTGACTCACTTTTCAAAGCATTAATGGAGCCCTCAAGACTTATTCAACACTTTGCCTTTTTAAATTAATTTCCATGGGAGTGTGACTCACCTCCACATAAGCAACCCTAATTTTTTAATAAGTTCGGACCTTGGACTTGTAAAATATTGTTTTCCTCTCTCCTTTTCCAGAAACCATGGGCAAATACCATGGGATGGTTTGTGGTTTGGATTATTTTAATATAAGGGGTCCCAAACCTAAATAATAAAGAATTCTCTCACCTTTCCTATATAAACCCACCCAAGCTCCCACTTCCTCCTCACTCAAAGCCCTTGAAGTTCGTCCAACCTCTGCCCTACTCTCTCTAGAATCCTCTCAAGGTGCCCCAAGCTCCCAAGAAGCCTCTCACAAGCCTCTCTCTAGCCTTTGGAAGCACACTTCCAAGTAAGGGTTTTTTCTTCCTTTCTCATTTTTTGTCAATTTTCTTTAAGTTGTATTGCCCTTTTAATTTAATTTATGAATGTTGGGGTATGGTTTCGCACCTCCCCCATACTGCCCTCTTATTGTTTGAATGATGGGAGAACCCTTTCTCTCTCATTAAATGCCTCCCATGTACACCCGTTACTATGCCGAAATTCCGAAAGGAACTTCTCTCTCTTCTTTTATATTCAAGCAATACTTTTGTATCATGAATCTAAATTCCATTTCTGTTTTTGGGACATGTATATATATGATCTCCTTACTGTCCATTTCATGTAAATATGATGAGGAACCCCTTTCTCTCTCATCAACCTTTTTTATGAATTCTTATGTCACGCCGTTACGCTGCCGAAATCGCACCAATTTTCTAAGCCAATGTCTTTGTGTAGTGAATACCATGCCCATTTCTCCATCAAGGGTATTCACCTTTATGCACATATACGTATTGATTGTAAAGTTTCATGTATGAATTCCACATTCCTTTATCGTGGAAGAAATGATTATGTTTTATGAATCCATGTTTTATGATCCATGTGGCACACTTATGCATGAAATGAAATGTTTAAGAAGGGTGCGCCCTGATAGCGCTCCAATGCATTGGGTAAAGTATAGTATCATGATACGTCATGTGAAATGAGTGTTGACTCATGCTAATTCAAGTGCAACGAGGGTTTACTCGTGCTTCAAGTGCAATGAGGGTTTACTCATGCTCCATGTGCAATGAGCCTTGGCTCATGCTAATTCAATGTTAAGTGTTGTTGCCACATTTCCATGTTATGATTATCATGCTTTATCATGCCTTTATGTTCATGTCTTTCTTATGCTCTATTGATATGCCTATTGCCTAACATGTATTGTACTCCTCATGTTATTCATTATGTACTCCCTTACTGGGCTTTATAGCTCACCCTTTTCTTATGCATGTCCTCAGGTTATCCCATGCAATGCTAAGTACGAAGGAATGTAGTGGTCATGTAAAGGAAGTTTTCAATAAGGATGTTGTATTTCAAGTTTAAAGTTTTTATGTAATTATCCTAAGCCCCAAAGACACTAAACCTCTCGATCTTCTTTGTTGTATCAAGTGAAGTTTTATGTAATAAAGCATGTTTAAGTTGTAATAAAAAGCAGGGTTGTCATAGTTGGTATCAGAGGATAGGTTTAGTTATTTTTGGGATTAGGAAACCCTAGTAAAGCCTTAGATACAAGACTAAGCATAATAAAAACATCCCTAAGTTTTGGTAAATACTAAGTAAGTGTTTTATCAAACAAATACATCCCTGTCTGGATACGAGCAGGTAGAGGCGGCTCTGGCACAGATGTATCCTAGGGGTAAAACCCGAAAACACCGCTTTGAGCTAGACTCGAACGGGAACTGGTGCATGACAACGGGCCTTGCTGCACTCTTGGTTACGACACTCCCGGGGGATATGTTTTGATAAATTCACAATCTTAGTATGAACCCTTATTAAGGGAAAAATGCCCCTAAGAATATATGTTAGAAGGAAGATCCTGAAAAGCCTGGATTGAATCCTATAGACTCATGAGTTAAAGAGATCAAAGTTTATTTATAAGTCATCAACTTTTGTCTTTCGATTACCCTCTATGTGTTACCCCTAACTTTCCTTTTATTCCAGCCAATGGCCGGTAATAGGAGAACTCGGGCTAACAACCGTTGTGAAGATCAGTGTGATGATTGTACTAATGAGATGCCCAATCCGATGGGAGCGGGAATCGCGAACTTTGTCACGCTTCTCTCTCAGCTAACTCAAGTTTTGAATAGAAACACTGGTCAAGAGGAACGTTCAACCCCCCCTAAGAAAGAACAAGTCGCTATTGAAAGCTTCATGAGACAAAGGCCTCCTACTTTTAGTGGATCATCCGATCCCACGATTGCTGAACAATGGATCAACTCCATTGAAAAGATATTCTCCATCCTCCAATGCTCTGAAAAAGAGAAGGTTCTCCTGGCGGCTTATCGTATGGAGGGTGAAGCTGATCAATGGTGGACGTTGATCAAAAATACGAAGCCTGAGGAGGAGATCGAGGCTTTGGAATGGAAGGTTTTCCGGAAGATGTTTTTCGATAAATATTTTCCACGCACCCTCCGTCTTAAGATGGAAAGGGACTTCCTTTCCCTCAAGCAGAAAGATGAGGAATCTGTGGGAGCGTATGAGGCAAACTTCACAAGGCTTGCACGATACGCTTCTGGCTTTGTCGTTACCCCCGAATGCAAAGTTGACCGCTTCTTTAGTGGGCTGAAGCCTAGCTTGCGGAAAGCATTAGCGATCCGTGACTTCGACAGCTATGAGGAGATTGTCCGATGTGCCCTTAAGGTTGAAATGGAGATCGGAGAATCACAGGGGTATCATGGGGACAAGAAGCGGAAGGTGGACTTCAATGCTGGTGGTCCGATGGATAAATCCAACGGCGCTAAGAAATTCCAGCACCCCACTTGCCAAAAGTGTGGAAAGAAGCACCCTGGGAATTGCCTTAGGGGGACAAGAAAATGCTTCAAATGTGGAAGAGAAGGGCACCTGGCTGTTAACTGTCAGCAAGAAGGACCCGCGGCTACGACAGAGGGGAGGAACGCTCCGTTCGAACCTCAACGCGTTGTTCAATGCTTCAAATGCAAAGAACCGGGTCATTTTGCGAATCAGTGCCCTAATCCAAGGGTTATCGGAGGCAATCAACAACCTCCAAGACAGCAAGGAAGAGCTTTTGCCATCACTTCTGCCGAAGTGAACCCCGACAACGAAGTGGTGACAGGTACGCTAGTTATTCATTCAAGAATAGCGAACGTACTTTTTGATTCAGGTTCTACGCATTCTTTTATATCTCAAAAGTTTAGTAGAATAATCCCTGCACCACCACAAATCATGGAAGTAAAGATGTCGGTGAGTACGGAAAATGGGGCAATCATTGCATCCCATGAGTATAAGTCCTCCCCTGTTATAATCTGTGGATTGAATTTCCCGGCGAACCTTGTCATACTCCCTTTGGTGGAATTTGATGCAATTCTTGGCATGGATTGGCTTTCCTTATATAGAGCCAACATAAATTGTCGGGAGAGGGAAATCACACTCCATATGGAGAATCGACCCCCGATTCTTTACAAATGTCAGGAGGAAGATGAATCTCCTTTAGCTCCATCATCTCAAGCATGGATATTACTGCCTTATGAGCACGCATATCTGGCTCAGATGATTGAGTCCAAGGAAGAAACCACCCTTGAAGAAATGCCTATTGTGAGGGAATTCGCTGAAGTATTTCCCGAGGAACTTCCTGGTCTTCCTCCAAGAAGAGATGTTGAGTTCTCAATTGAACTTATACCTGGGGCACTACCAATATCCAAGACTCCATATAGAATGGCTGTTGTTGAGCTTGAAGAGCTGAAGAAACAACTACAGGAGAATCTGGATAAAGGGTTTATACGCCCAAGTGCATCACCATGGGGTGCACCAGTCCTCTTCGTCAAGAAGAAGGATGGGTCAATGCGGCTTTGCATCGATTATCGTGAACTTAACAAAATCACGATAAAGAACAAGTATCCTCTCCCAAGAATCGATGACTTGTTTGATCAGCTGCGTGGAGCACAATACTTCTCCAAGGTCGACTTGCGGTCGGGATATTATCAAGTAAGGGTAAAGAAGGAAGATATCCCCAAGACTGCTTTTCGTACAAGGTACGGGCACTATGAATTCATAGTAATGCCTTTCGGACTCACCAATGCTCCAGAAATATTCATGGACTTGATGAATAGAGTCTTTAGAGATTACCTAGATAAATTTGTGGTAGTCTTTATAGATGATATTCTGATATACTCCAAAACCAAGGAGGACCATGAGGAGCATTTAAGAACTGTACTGGAGACTTTGCGCAAGGAGAAGCTCTATGCCAAGTACAGCAAGTGTGAGTTCTGGTTGAAGGAGGTCTCATTCTTGGGCCATATCATCACAAGCAATGGGATATCTGTGGACCCCTCCAAAACAGATGCAATTGAGGGATGGCCGAGGCCAACATCGGTAACTGATATCCGTAGCTTCTTGGGGTTAGCTGGATATTATCGATGATTTGTGAGAAACTTCTCACGCTTGTCCAACCCTCTTACCAAGCTAACTCGAAAGGGAGTAAAGTTTTCTTGGAGTTATGAATGCGAAGAAAGCTTCAAGGAGTTGAAAAGGAGGCTTATCACTGCACCTGTGCTCACTTTACCCACAAGTGGGGAGCTTTTTGTGGTATTCAGTGATGCTTCGAAGAAGGGCTTAGGATGTGTGCTGATGCAGAATGATAAAGTGATATCCTATGCCTCAAGACAGTTGAAAATCCATGAGCGAAACTATCCAACGCATGATCTGGAGTTGGCGGCGGTGATCTTCGCCTTGAAAATCTGGCGGCATTATCTCTATGGGGAGAAATGTGAGATATATACTGACCACAAGAGTCTTAAATATATATTCACACAGAAAGAGATTAATATGCGCCAGAGAAGATGGATAGAGCTCATCAAGGATTATGACTGTTCAATACATTACCACCCTGGGAAGGCGAACAAGGTGGCGGATGCCCTAAGTAGAAAGGATCCAGCAATTCTATCAATGATGAGAATTGAGAAGGATCCAATCTTCTTAGACTTGATGAAGATGGACGTGGGAATCATAAAGAAGGGAACATCATCAATCCTTTCACAAATGATTGCTCAACCATCTCTTTTGGAAAGGTTAAAGGATGCTCAAAAGGATGATGCGAGAATCCAAGAAAAAGTGGAAGCTATCAAAAAGGGAAAATCCTCAGAGTTTAATGTTAATGAAGAAGGAATTGTGCGGTTTGGGAAAAGACTATGTGTCCCATCAAGTTCGGAGCTGAAGAAGGAACTTTTGGATGATGCACATAGTTCAAATTTCTCTATTCACCCAGGGAGCACAAAGATGTATCGAGATCTCCGAGAAAACTTTTGGTGGGATAATATGAAGAAGGAGATCGCTGAATATACATCAAAGTGCCTGGTGTGTCAGAAAGTGAAGGCAGAGAGGCAGAAGTCTAAGGGGATGATGCAACCATTGCCCATACCAGAATGGAAATGGGAGAACATCACCATGGACTTCGTCACTGGACTTCCAAGGACATCCAAAAGCCACAATGCAATCTGGGTTATTGTGGATCGTCTTACAAAGACTGCACACTTCATTGCTAATCGAGAGGACTTCTCTTTGGATCAACTGGCACGGATATATATCAGGGAAGTGGTACGGTTGCATGGAGTACCACTATCTATTGTGTCTGACCGAGATCCAAGATTTACCTCTAAGTTTTGGAAGAGTCTTCAACATGCTCTGAATACTGAACTGAACTTCAGTACGGCCTATCATCCTCAAACTGATGGCCAATCCGAGCGGACTATCCAAACACTTGAGGATATGTTGAGAGCGTGCTCAATGGACTTTAAAGGAGGATGGGATCAACATCTTCCTCTAGTTGAGTTCTCTTATAATAATAGTTTCCACTCGAGCATCCAAATGGCACCATATGAAGCCCTGTATGGGAAAAGGTGTAGAACACCGGCATGTTGGGATGAGGTCGGTGAACGTAAGCTGCTTGGACCAGAAATGGTCGAAGAAATGGTGGAGAAGGTGAAAACCATTCAGCAGCATATCAAGGCAGCCCAAAGTCGACAGAAGAGTTATGCAGATAATCGTCGACGAGACCTTGAATTTAAAGTCGGAGACATGGTGTTTTTACGCATATCTCCGTGGAAGAAGGTCATGAGGTTTGGAAAGAAAGGGAAGTTAAGTCCAAGGTACATCGGCCCCTTCGAGATTCTTGATCGTGTTGGGGCTGTGGCCTATCGACTAGCACTTCCACCTACTATGGCCAAGGTGCATGATGTCTTCCATGTATCCCTCTTAAGGAAGTACATACCAGACCCTTCACATGTACTCTCTTCCGAGGTGGTACAATTAGAAGACGATCTTTCTTATGAGGAGCAACCAGTGAAGATCTTAGATCGTAGAGAAAAAGTTCTACGAAATAAGACAATGACCCTCGTCAAGGTGTTGTGGAGAAACCACAAGTTTGAAGAAGAAACTTGGGAGTCGTAGGATATGATGAAGCTAAGTTACCCACATTTGTTTTAGTGTGGGAAAAGGAAAATTTCGAGGGCGAAATTTCTTAAGGGGGGAATGTTGTAACGACCCAAAATTTCATTAATGGAAAATTCCTCTTGATCCATTTAAATGTTTCTTTATGTTTTTATAAGATGTCAACTTCTTTAGTTTTACGTTAAGATTTGTGACCGTTACTTTTATAGCCGTTGAACAGTGATCATCTGGGTAGTTTAAATATAAGGATTTAACGAACCAATTTTCTACTCAGACAAAGGAAGTGATGGCCTCATCCAGTAGAATTGCCCCTTACGAAGCCCATTTGTCGGAGCTCGAAAAGGAGGTGGCGTCTTTGGGCTTTGCCCTTGACCAAGCCCAAGCTGAGCTTCATCAAGTCAAGCTCGAACGTGATCGTCTACGGGAAAAATGGAAGTTGATAGAGATTACCACTCGAGCGATGTTATCCGAGCAACCCCAAGAGTCTGTCACCATCGCACACCTTACCCTTAGGTCTTATGCGGCTATTTTAAGGGGTTATGTAACAAATAAGTAGAACCATGTTCATGTACATTATTTTTTTTATATATAATAATGAATATAATTTCTAGTCATTTTTGATACATTGTAATTAGTTTTTAAAGTACAAATGGTGTTTTTAGTTATTATTTAATTAAGAATTATATTTTATTAAATTAGAGGATTTTTGAATTAAATAATATTTTAATAAAATATTATTATTAATATTAAATTAATTGTCATTAAATATAAATGATCTTATAATTTTATGAATGCAATTAAAATGTTTATTAAGGTTTGAAAGCCATTTCTGTCAAAACCCGTGAATTTTTATAAATGTCGGTTTTTATTTTAAAAGTGAAAATTCACATATTTAGAAAATTATTTAGATAAAATAAATATTATTTTTGGAATCAGGACGTCGAAATTATCCAACGGTGAATTTTTCATAATTTTCTGAGACAGTCAAATTTTTGGGTAAAAATTAAATACCATTTAAATATATAATGTGTTTTATGACATCATAATGACCCAATGGTGATGTAATAAAATACCATAATCCTTATGTTCGGCCAATATGTGTTTTATCATTAAAATAATGAGTTTTTGGGTTTGTTTGACTCACTTTTCAAAGCATTAATGGAGCCCTCAAGACTTATTCAACACTTTGCCTTTTTAAATTAATTTCCATGGGAGTGTGACTCACCTCCACATAAGCAACCCTAATTTTTTAATAAGTTCGGACCTTGGACTTGTAAAATATTGTTTTCCTCTCTCCTTTTCCAGAAACCATGGGCAAATACCATGGGATGGTTTGTGGTTTGGATTATTTTAATATAAGGGGTCCCAAACCTAAATAATAAAGAATTCTCTCACCTTTCCTATATAAACCCACCCAAGCTCCCACTTCCTCCTCACTCAAAGCCCTTGAAGTTCGTACAACCTCTGCCCTACTCTCTCTAGAATCCTCTCAAGGTGCCCCAAGCTCCCAAGAAGCCTCTCACAAGCCTCTCTCTAGCCTTTGGAAGCACACTTCCAAGTAAGGGTTTTTTCTTCCTTTCTCATTTTTTGTCAATTTTCTTTAAGTTGTATTGCCCTTTTAATTTAATTTATGAATGTTGGGGTATGGTTTCGCACCTCCCCCATACTGCCCTCTTATTGTTTGAATGATGGGAGAACCCTTTCTCTCTCATTAAATGCCTCCCATGTACACCCGTTACTATGCCGAAATTCCGAAAGGAACTTCTCTCTCTTCTTTTATATTCAAGCAATACTTTTGTATCATGAATCTAAATTCCATTTCTGTTTTTGGGACATGTATATATATGATCTCCTTACTGTCCATTTCATGTAAATATGATGAGGAACCCCTTTCTCTCTCATCAACCTTTTTTATGAATTCTTATGTCACGCCGTTACGCTGCCGAAATCGCACCAATTTTCTAAGCCAATGTCTTTGTGTAGTGAATACCATGCCCATTTCTCCATCAAGGGTATTCACCTTTATGCACATATACGTATTGATTGTAAAGTTTCATGTATGAATTCCACATTCCTTTATCGTGGAAGAAATGATTATGTTTTATGAATCCATGTTTTATGATCCATGTGGCACACTTATGCATGAAATGAAATGTTTAAGAAGGGTGCGCCCTGATAGCGCTCCAATGCATTGGGTAAAGTATAGTATCATGATACGTCATGTGCAATGAGTGTTGACTCATGCTAATTCAAGTGCAACGAGGGTTTACTCGTGCTTCAAGTGCAATGAGGGTTTACTCATGCTCCATGTGCAATGAGCCTTGGCTCATGCTAATTCAATGTTAAGTGTTGTTGCCACATTTCCATGTTATGATTATCATGCTTTATCATGCCTTTATGTTCATGTCTTTCTTATGCTCTATTGATATGCCTATTGCCTAACATGTATTGTACTCCTCATGTTATTCATTATGTACTCCCTTACTGGGCTTTATAGCTCACCCTTTTCTTATGCATATCCTCAGGTTATCCCATGCAATGCTAAGTACGAAGGAATGTAGTGGTCATGTAAAGGAAATTTTCAATAAGGATGTTGTATTTCAAGTTTAAAGTTTTTATGTAATGATCCTAAGCCCCAAAGACACTAAACCTCTCGATCTTCTTTGTTGTATCAAGTGAAGTTTTATGTAATAAAGCATGTTTAAGTTGTAATAAAAAGCAGGGTTGTCATACTTTTACTTGGTTAGGGTAGGTTAGACTCCTGTATAATAGTGAAATAATTGTTATTAAATTATACAAGAATCATATATATTAATATGATATCATATATGATCTTTTAACTTTGCTTTGTTAATAATATCTTAGTATTATCGTTGTTTCGGGTGTTAACTTACTCGTTTTCTTTTATATGTTTTATTACGTAAGCAATGTGTGTAATGGATAGGTTGTATATTATTCATATCCAGAATGATATCAAGTCCTTAAACATCATTTTTAAATCAGAAAATGATAATTATACTTGAATGGATATGATGGAGAATGAATCTCATCGCGTTCGTGGAGACGGTAGTCCGTACGTACGCACGAGCGACAATATCATTCTTTTGATATTAAAATAATATATAAATGGATGGTATATCATATATACAGAATCATTAACATGTTATATTTATTATTTACATGAGTTACACATCATTATTATACCCATCCAAATAATAATATATTGAATAACAATTACACCACGACGTGGAGACGGTAAGCCGTACGTACGCACGTATGGTGACATGTTATTCAAAGGGTGGATATAATACTGAATATGGTTGTACCATATTTATAATAACATTACAGTATATATATGATACTGGAGTTACTATTTTAGAATGGTAACAACAAAGTAAGAAGAAGTGGAAGAAGAAGGAACTTGGAAAAGGGTGGTGAAATCATTACCTCTTCTTCGGTTTCTTCCTTTTGATTTGATTAAAAGGGCTCCTTAGGTTGGCTTTCTGATCAAACTAAGGCATCTAGGTTGTAGTGAGGGATGTTGGGAGATTATTTGGGCAGAGTTTAGCCAAACCAAAAGGCTTTGAAGGTGTGAAGAAATGAGAAGGAGGAGTGCCCTTTTATAAGAGGGGTGAGGGGCACCTTTGGAAAAGCTAGAGATATTAGTTTATAATAAATTCATAATCGGTTTCCAATGGCTCAAAAGTTGACTATTCAAAGGTTAAGGTGGTGATGGGTCGAAAACAACTCAACCAATAGAATTTAGAAAGGTTTGGGTACTTATATTAACCTTATCTTTAAGTATTAACTCTAAGTTAATTAGTTTCACTTTTACAATGTCTCTTTGTATTTTTATATAATATGGTTAATAAACTTACTATATACATCCAAGAGACCCCCAAGTGGTCCATAAATGATTAACCTATCATTATATAAGTCTCTTGGACTATCCTTAGATTTTTAGGAATTTAATATCAATTAATAATATAATATTTGTTTTAAGAACTCTTTTATGTCAATTTTGACACTATTCAATAGTTGATTTTTGTGAAACTCATAACAGATTTATTACTTCGAACAAAGTCAATTAAATAAATTATAATATATCATATTATCCTATAAAATTAGTTTAATGCATTAAAAGTTTCATATTATATTTATTTGGGTATTTATAATATCAATTATTTTAATTTTTCACTATTATAGTAATTACTGCATCATCATTGTGTCATAAATAAAATAAATTATTTAATGTCTAAAAATTATAAATAAAATATAATTATGTAGGAAATATTTTTATCTTTCTAATGAATATTTATAATCTAAAATCCAACATATATAACCCTATGTAACAATTTTTTTGCTAAAAGATATATGCTTGAGTCATTTTTGTATTCATTTTAACTTAATTAAAATAAAGTGTCATTATCACTTACAAGTGGGTCCATGGGGTCCCAAAATCGACCCAAAGATGTCCATGGTCGACCATGTATCAACCAATAGGGTTAAGACACGTTTTAGGGTAATTTAGTATTATTATAATATTATTTTTTAACCCTTATTTACCGGATTTACCCTTAACCATGGTAAATAAAATATTTACCGCAGTAATTATTCAAAATGTCTAAAAATAAAAGTTACCTATTTACACAATTTGAACATCCTGATTCCAAATATGGAATCCATTTTCCTAAATTCAAAACACAGAAGTGGCAGAAATTAATATAAAATTAATTCCCGCTGTCAAAACAAAAAGCGTGTTTTTAAGAGATAATAACTATCAAAAGATTGACACTTGTTTATGTTCGGTTTAATTGTAAAATTATGTCCAATGACCAAAATTATATTAAATGGTAAAATTATATTCTAAATATACTTTAAAACTACTAAAATTCATAATTTATCACTATTAATTATTTTGATTAAAAAAGTTGTTTTTAATTAAAATTTAGTAATTTTCACTATTCATCAAAATATGAAAGTTATCCGAAAAGTACCAAAATTTCACCTTAGGATAAATTAGATATTAAGAATCCAAAAATGAAGTCCATTTTGAAATATAAAATATATATAATTTCGAAAAGTAGGTATTAATATTCATAATGGCTAGTTTGATTGGTTGTGGTGTGTGTTAAAACTCAAAGTTGCGTACAACACACGCTACTGTATTATTCAAAGAAAGCGTACCGTGGAAGCTTGGGATGTTTCATTTTAAATTTTTGATGTCCCCATTTAGTCAAAAAGTTTAAAATATTGTATTTAAAAAGGGTTCACTATTAAAAGTTGATAAAAGTGCAATACTGAAAATGAATTTGTTCTTGCATTATATCTAAGAAACTCATAATATGGATTCTAAAATTATAAAGATTATATAAAGTTTAAAATTTAGATAATACTATTCATAACCTCTTTTGAATGGCTTTTTTTTGTAAGTCTTGGTGTGATTGAACTCGGTGTTGCGTGTAGTGCAAGTTATTGAATTATTTTGAAGAAATAACACACTATGAAATCTTGGGGTGTTACATTCTCCCCTCCTTCAATAAATTGCGTCCTCGCAATTTGAAATTGTTCTTCAAAAATAAAAGGTTGAAAATAGAAAATATATTTGTGGGAAAACCCACATCGGAAATTGGGTTACTAAAATTTAGTCTTAATATGAGGAAAAGAGAAATGAAAGGGTCACCACCAAATTATGATCTCGATTAGGAGAACATTGGTGGCAATTAGAGACATATAATTGGAGGAAAAACGTAAATATTTATAGGTAGTGATTGAGGTCATCAATCACAAACAAGTATAAAATTGAGGTCCTTAAATTCATCAATCTATGATGATTTGAAATACCATCGGTTCAACAAAACATAGGGTATTAGGATAACACATTTTTGACGTTTCAAAATATCTTAGTTGAAATCCCACATCGAAAAATGAATTAATGAGGCCTCTATTTAAAATAAAGAGTTGAAAGTATGAAGATTACCGAAAATAACACATACTAGGGTTCCATGTAGGAAAATATGGATATGGAAGAAAAATATAACCATCAATTATCTGATGGAGAGTGGTAGAGAACATGGCTATGAAAAGGCCAACAATCCCAAAGCCATAAATTAGTGATGATTTAAGGTACCATCTAGGAAAACATTTTTGTTCTAAGTTGCTTTTCTTAATATTGAGGAATTTATTTATGAGATTGGCTAAGATCATAAGGAGATATACTTAATTTATAATTATAGTTTTATCCATTAATAAATTTCTACCACAAACTCATCTTTCACTCTAAAAGATAATAGAATGTAAAAAATTCTATTTACACTATTCGTATAGGGTTCCAAAATAAATGAATTTATAATTCATCTAAAATATATTTTAATAAAAACTACATTATTTAATCGAGGACATCTCGTGGGCCAGTGGTAGGTGATACACCCTTGTCGCCCTTCGGTTTCGGGTTCAAGTCTTGCAGCCTTGCCGGACGTGACGGGTTGTCGCATGACCTCCGAGTTGTCCTTTTATGGAAATCCAAAATAATCCAAACGAGAACTATCCAAAATACTTCTGTCCAAACTCACAGTCCAACATTTATAAGGAAGGTAAACATAATTTAGATCCTTTTTACTCCGTAATAGCATATGAATACCTTTATCATGTATTACCATATTCCTTATTCATGCTCCCTTATTCCATATAGAATGCTGGATATACATCATCAATCCAAAAATGTTTTAAACCCCAACAATGATGGAATATACAAATCATTAATCAGTTCCAAGGTAGTCAAGAATATCCAATATAATTTATCCAAAACAATCATGTATTATTCCAAAATCACTAACTTGGTATCAGAACTATATTATGGTTTATCATTCTCTCAACCATATATTTTCCAAAAATTTATCCTTCTATTGAGTCACTTTTCTTTGTTCCACACAATCTCAAGTCCTTAATGAAATATTACTGTAGTACAATCCTTATATATTCCATAATTATTATAACAAGTACATTGTTGATACAACACTCAATTGACATAATCAACATAAGAACTCTAATCATTCCTCTTCATCTGTGGTAGTATCATAACTTGATTATTATCCAATAACATCATTTGCGGCATAGTCTGATGACTGCGACATAGGTTCGCGTAGTGTCCAAACTCCTTGCAAATGAAGCATTGTACATTTAAAACCATTTTCTTACCCTTGCAGTCACGTACTTTGTGCCCTTTTCCTCCACACTTATAACAAACTCCCATTCCTTTCAGGCAAGTTCCAGGGTGTTTCTTTCCACAGTTACCACATATGGGAAAATTCTTCTTTTCCCTCTTCCCTTTATCCATCTTTCTCCCTTCCATCCTTTTCTTCTCTTGCTTCCCTTCAAAGCCATAGGACTCAGTAAACTCTTTACTTATCTTATCAACACATGATATTATTTCTTCATATGATGATAATACATGGGAGACTATTTCTCTTATAAATTCTAGCTTAAGACCATGAAAGATATGATCCTTCCTTCTCTTTGGATCATGTGCATTTCTGGAGTTCTCATTCCTTCTACTGGGCGCCATTTCTAAACAGTGGCATACACTAGATCAGTTTATGAATCAAAATACATAATCCCATACTTATAAAACACTTAACATAAATTGAACTATTTATGGATATAATTCATAATCATAAAAATGTCTCCTTTGAGGATGTATATACTCATAAACCCTTCATAATGATTTGTAAAGAAAATGAGAGTTATCCTAAACATATCCCCCGGGAGTGTCATAACCAAGAGTGCAGCAAGGCCCGTTGTCATGCACCAGTTCCCGTTCGAGTCTAGATCAAAGCGGTGTTTTCGGGTTTTACCACTAGGTACATCTGTGCCAGAGCCGCCTCTACCTGCTCGTATCCAGACAGGGATGTATTGCTCGGAAAACTCACAAAATCCCTACAATACCAAAATTCTAGGAAGTTCTTCTACACTAATACTCAAAGTTCATCTTAGGTCTACGTGCTCTAATCAGAGTTTATCTAAATCTAGCTTCCAAGGTTTGTACTAAACTTCATCTGATACCAACTGTAACGCCCCGACCCCAGCTACCCAGAGTCGGTGCATTATTACATAACATTGGCATGATCACAAGAAAGATCAAATCTCGAAAGACCGATTGGTTTAGTAGCCTTGGAAACACTAGATATATTCATAATTTTTACATTACATCATAAAGTGAAAAACTACTACGACAACATAATGTCTCCATAGTCCACACTATTATCCCCTCATAATATCCCTGCAGGTCATTCGTAACTTACTTTTCACATCCTGGGAAAAATAAAACATAGAAAAGGGGTGAGCTCAAATGCCCAGTAAGGATAACAATATAGCGGAACATTCAAAAATAAGCATAAACATTTAATGCAATGCATTACTAAAACAAAATCCTTTTAAACTTGAACTTCAACATAGTATGGCAAAAGTAAAATGAAATAATTCCATTTACTTATTCACATGGATATTCTACTAATCGAATAATCACATGCAATATCAATAACCACATTCATAATGTCGGAATGCATAATGCTGAACTTTAATTTCTTTGTCAAGGCCTCGTCCCAAGACCTTGGGGCTAACTGTAACCGGAACCCAACCCGGAGTGCCTCTAATAACCGGACACCAACCCGGAATGCCTCTAATAACCGGACACCAACCCGGAGTTCCTCTAATAACCGGAGACCAAACCGGAGTTCCTCTAATAACCGGAGACCAAACCGGAGGGCTTACTTTTACCGGTCCCCTACCCGAAACATACTTGTCTAACACATTCATCTGAATGAAAGGTTGAAATATAACATAAACATTCGGATTACAAATAACTTATAAAATTTCAATACTCTAAAAAAACCATGAGTGACATAAGAATAACTTATCCACAGTCAAAAATATCACAAAACCTTCAATAAAATATGGATGTTTTGTATCATAATAAATCAACTTCAAATAAGCTTAAAATCCATCAAAGGATGTTGACATAGATGAAATCAAAACCATTTTAGAGAAATATATCTTTTTTTTAAATCATTTTAAAAAGTAACATAATTATAAAATAATACATTCAATTTGAAAATATTCTTATAAGCCTGTAAGGGAAGCTTCGACGATTTTATAACGGCAGAAAATAACCGCACCTGCCGTATAAGTTAAAAAAAACATTCTTACCTTAATTCTGTCGAAAAGGTTAAAAAGCAACTTGTTTGGAAAACGACGGAAAGATTACTTTATAAACCACTTATAAAAAGTCAAATGAGGGTATAAATGACTTTAACCCATATCCTTGTAAATAGTAAAAATTATTTGAAATACATTTTGAAGAAACATGGATGTGGATGATAAAGAGATCCCAGTAGATTATTACGTATAAACAACCTCGGATAATGAAGAGATTATGAAATAACCCTTACCAATTTGGTAACTTATGAAACATACAACCCATAAAAGAGGTATCATACAATTAATATGTAAATACACATAAATTAGAGTGTATTACACAATGAATATAATTATGGGCAGTACATACACCACACAAAAGGTGATGGTGGCAATATGGAATGAATCTCACGGGAATAAGGAGTGAGATGAAAACCCCTTACCACGTTAATCAACTGAGTCGTATGGACAAAAGTTAATAACCACCAAAGGATTTATAGAATAACATGAATATAAAGAGAATCATGATAATATATATCAAATGGTAGTACACAATACACCACTTTCAATAATTTAGTGGCGAACAATGGAAATCTCACGGAATTGAAAGTGAGATAAGAAAATCCCTTACCTTGTAATTTTACTTGGTTGGGGTAGGTTAACCTCCTATATAATAGTGAAATAATTGTTATTAAATTATACAATAATCATATATATTAATATGATATCATATATGATCTTTTAACTTTGCTTTGTTAATAATATCTTAGTATTATCGTTGTTTCGGGTGTTAACTTACTCGTTTTCTTTTATATGTTTTATTACGTAAGCCATGTTTGTAATGGATAGGTTGTATATTATTCATATCCAGAATGATATCAAGTCTTTAAACATAATTTTTAAATCAGTAAATGATAATTATACTTGAATGGATATGATGGAGAATGAGTCTCATCGCGTTCGTGGAGACGGTAGTCCGTACGTACGCACGAGCGACAATATCATTCTTTTGATATTAAAATAATATATAAATGGATGGTATATCATATATTCAGAATCATTAACATGTTATATTTATTATTTACATGAGTTACACATCATTATTATACCCATCCAAATAATAATATATTGAATAACAATTACACCACGACGTGGAGACGGTAAGTCGTACGTACGCACGTATGGTGACATGTTATTCAAAGGGTGGATAGAATACTGAATATGGTTGTACCATATTTATAATAACATTAAAGTATATATATGATACTGGAGTTACTATTTTAGAATGGTAACAACAAAGTAATAAGAAGTGGAAGAAGAAGGAACTTGGAAAAGGGTGGTGAAATCATTACCTCTTCTTCGGTTTCTTCCTTTTGATTTGATCAAAAGGGCTCCTTAGGTTGGATTTCTGATCAAACTAAGGCCTCTAGGTTGTAGTGAGGGATGTTGTGAGATTATTTGGGCAGAGTTTGGCCAAACCAAAAGGCTTTTAAGGTGTGAAGAAATGAGAAGGAGGAGTGCCCTTTTATAAGAGGGGTGAGGGGCACCTTTGGAAAAGCTAGAGATATTAGTTTATAATAAATTCATAATCGGTTTCCAATGGCTCCAAAGTTGACTATTCAAAGGTTAAGGTGGGGATGGGTCGAAAACAACTCAACCAATAGAATTTAGACAGGTTTGGGTACTTATATTAACCTTATCTTTAAGTATTAACTCTAAGTTAATTAGTTTCACTTTTACAATGTCTCTTTGTATTTTTATATAATATGGTTAATAAACTTACTATATACATCCAAGAGACCCCCAAGTGGTCCATAAATGATTAACCTATCATGATATAAGTCTCTTGGACTATCCTTAGATTTTTAGGAATTTAATATCAATTAATAATATAATATTTGTTTTAAGAACTCTTTTATGTCAATTTTGACACTATTCAATAGTTGATTTTTGTGAAACTCATAACAGATTGATTACTTCGAACAAAGTATATTAAATAAATTCTAATATATCATATTATCCTATAAAATTAGTTTAATTCATTAAAAGTTTCATATTATATTTATTTGGGTATTTATAATATCAATTATTTTAATTTTTCACTATTATAGTAATTACTGCATCATCATTGTGTCATAAATAAAATAAATTATTTAATGTCTAAAAATTATATATAAAATATAATTATGTAGGAAATATTTTTATCTTTCTAATGAATATTTATAATCTAAAATACAACATATATAACTCTATGTAACAATTTTTTTGCTAAAAGATATATGCTTGAGTCATTTTTGTATTCATTTTAACTTAATTAAAATAAAGTGTCATTATCACTTACAAGTGGGTCCATGGGGTCCCAAAATCGACCCAAAGATGTCCATGGTCGACCATGTATCAACCAATAGGGTTAAGACACGTTTTAGGGTAATTTAGTATTATTATAATATTATTTTTTAACCCTTATTTACCGGATTTACCCTTAACCATGGTAAATAAAATATTTACCGCAGTAATTATTCAAAATGTCTAAAAATAAAAGTTAACTATTTACACAATTTGAACATCCTGATTCCAAATATGGAATCCATTTTCCTAAATTCAAAACACAGAAGTGGCAGAAATTAATTTAAAATTAATTCCCGCTGTCAAAACAAAAAGCGTGTTTTTAAGAGATAGTAACTATCAAAAGATTGACACTTGTTTATGTTCGGTTTAATTGTAAAATTATGTCCAATGACCAAAATTATATTAAATGGTAAAATTATATTCTAAATATACTTTAAAACTACTAAAATTCATAATTTATCACTATTAATTATTTTGATTAAAAAAGTTGTTTTTAATTAAAATTTAGTAATTTTCACTATTCATCAAAATATGAAAGTTATCTGAAAAGTACCAAAATTTCACCTTAGGATAAATTAGATATTAAGAATCCAAAAATGAAGTCCATTTTGAAATATAAAATATATATAATTTCGAAAAGTAGGTATTAATATTCATAATGGCTAGTTTGATTGGTTGTGGTGTGTGTTAAAACTCAAGGTTGCGTACAACACACGCTACTGTATTATTCAAAGAAAGCGTAACGTGGAAGCTTGGGATGTTTCATTTTAAATTTTTGATGTCCCCATTTAGTCAAAAAGTTTAAAATATTGTATTTAAAAAGGGTTCACTATTAAAAGTTGATAAAAGTGCAATACTGAAAATGAATTTGTTCTTGCATTATATCTAAGAAACTCATAATATGGATTCTAAAATTATAAGGATTATATAAAGTTTAAAATTTAGATAATACTATTCATAACCTCTTTTGAATGGATTTTTTTTGTAAGTCTTGGTGTGATTGAACTCGGTGTTGCGTGTAGTGCAAGTTATTGAATTATTTTGAAAAAATAACACACTATGAAATCTTGGGGTGTTACAATCCATCTATATATGCATCCAAAATTATTTAATCCTCATTTTAGAGGTATCAACGAACACTACACACTCAATACCCCCTAATCATAGTCTGAATAAGGGGGCACTCCACAATATCATTTACAAGTCTTGAAAAATAATGTTATTACTATGATTTCAAAGTGAATGTATTTCTTTAATGGGACATTTTAGTTATGTGTTCTTCCATCCAAGATAAATCATGTATTAATATCTGATATAATCCTGCAAACACGAGAATGATTTGTTCCTCAGTCACACAGTTGGGTGGTTGTCCAACTAGCATTGCCTCATTGGTTATTCGGTCACCTACTACTCCATAATATGAGATCTATTCTCCTAGAATGTTTAAGTCTTTAATCCAAGATTAAAATATTGTGATCATCCAATATTTCTATTTCCCTTGGATAATATATAGAACCATACCAACATGTCTCGCTTTCTCTATCTCTGAGACTGAGTACACTAGGATGTCATCGATAAAGACTATCAAAATATTATCTAATATGGGATGAAATATATGGTTACAGAGTCAACTACACACTCATAGGGATTTTGTCATACTAAATTGCAACACCAAGTACTCATAGTGACCATAGTGTCATCATAATTCCATTTTTTATATCCTCATTCCAAACACAAAGATGTTGACAACCTAGACTATGTTCAATCATTGTGACCAAAATTTCCCATTAATAAAGTTTAGGAGGATATTGATCCTCTTTATTGGATAAATATTCATCTTGGTACATAGTTAAGGTAATTATAATCTATAAATAACCTCAATCTCATATATTCCTTCTTGGAAAATAGAATTGAGGCTTCCTCGGGGAAACATTGGCCCTAGAATAGAACATCCACTACAAATCCTAAAAATGTGAGTTAATGTCATGAAGATCTATAGGATCCATCCAATATTATGGATCTAATATATAGGAATTACCTACGTCAATTTCTACGCATAATTATATCTCTCAGTTGGGAGTGAATCCCAATATATCTTATAAAAATAAATTCTTTTACTCTACTAGCACTACAAGAAACTAAAAGATCTTTTATTTAGCAACTCCAAGGGTCATAATATCCAAATTGTGAGTAGTCATTTATATCCTCAAGATTATTATTCCATCCTAATCTACCTTTCATTATTTCTCACCAATGATCCAATTGCTCATTTTATCATTTGGGAGAACACCATCCTCTTCCTAAAAAAGGTCAACTTGTTCATGAACTCGTGACAGATTTTCCACACATGAGACAAATTTAGAAGGACTCATCACTATAATAATGTTTTCTCATAAGATTATATATCATCTAAGAGTCATGTCACATTTTTGATAGAGTATTGATGTTTTTAAACCACATATTGGATGAGTTTCTAAATGAAATGGTAGATCCAAATTCTCATCCAAGTTCTCTTTTTGTCATACAGGCGAAGTTCGAAGAAAAAATTATCTCTCTCATTTGTAAATCAGTACCTGAAATAAATTAGAGGAGACAAATATCAAACATCTAATCATTCATTGAACTTCTGGGTCATAGTGCTCCATATACTATGTACTTCATATCCCTAACCCCTTGCTCCCTATGTATTGGGTGCATTTCCTAAGTGTGGTTTTCACAAATGTTTGAACCATATAAAACATATAGCTTCTCTACCTGCTTTTATATCATAACCATTACCCTTCATAATGATCTGTAGTATCCATTGTCTCTCCGGGGGAAATCCAGTGACTATATCTATGGAAGATGCACAATGGGATGGACAATCTAGTGAAAAAAATCATTTTCTGTAGAAAGATAAATAACTCATCTCCATAGTCTAATTTTTTCAATCCAAAGAGCCCAAAAATACATACCCTATATCATGAGTAAGTCTCTTAAAACATATCACATTCCCTATTTCATCTATCTACCACTGTCTACCCACTACCAAATTCTATGATCCTATGTTCCCACTACCGAAACTAACTTTCAGGATCTACACGGACTAAAATATCTCAATCACTATAGATCACTAAATAACTCTAGTATAGATTGGAATGAAAAAACTTATCAAACCAATCCTAATATATTATTTTAGTCCCCACTCAAAGGTTAGTAATTAGAATAATGGATCATGAAAAATATCCATTGAGTATGATGAGATATTAGTGAACCTCGATGAATACTATACCATAGTCATGCTTCCCTGATAATGCTGCAATAGATCTCTTATTCACAGTATATGTGACATAGCAGGATAAAACTAACCCTTAATGATATTTGTGAACTTTTACCAAGAGTGAGATGAATCATAATGAATTTGAGTCACTAGACTCTGCTATCTTATTTATAATCCTTTAATTAAACTCACTGCTAAGATTACCATCTGATATGGAGTAATCATAAAAACGTGTAAATAACTACCTCAAAAAATTCCTCTTCATATTGGGGGATGAATCAAAATGAAAATTGAGAGATTTCTACCTAAGAAACACATTTACTTTTCTTATCCTACACATATCTTCTTCTTTTATATCTAGTGAAACGTATTTTGTAATGGGTGGTAGTAATTATAGAAAACTTCATGTATGAAGCACCACTTATAAATGTCCCTACAATATAGCCTCTTCATGTGATAGATTTCCATAATAATCCTAATGTGGAATCCTAGATGATATTTATCATGTTTGCATCAAAAAATAATTATTTCATTCTATGTATAATGTTTATATTTTAAGAGTTGAATTAAAAATAAATTGGAAAACCAAATCCATTTTTATATGATACTTGTACAAAAATATTCTATGGAACTTGTTACTATTTATAATTAGTCAACAAGAATATTATCAAAGTACTGGAGAAAGGATATTCTAGTCATTGCACCAATACTATATTTCATGGCTAGAGAGTTGAACTCAAATCATTTTAACTTTTTGGTTCACTTCCCTAATGAAATTCACTACTATATAATTTCTAAAATCTATTCATATGGTGAAATGTTATAATACCAAATTTTTGTTACCTAAAAACCCATTTATTATATGTTTGGTGGTATTCCGAGTGACATAACACAATCCCACCTATAATAATCTTTTGTATGGAGACAAGAACCATGTAGGTATATCACACAGAAGGGTGTCCATAACCTATGGTACATATATACCAACACAAATCTAAAAAATACCATAATATAGTGAAATAAAAAATAAAAAATAAAAAAACAAGTTCATCGATACAACTATATCCAACCATTGGAGTATGATAATTGTTTTATAAAACAGAATGTGAAAAATAAAAGCCCACTTTTTTTAGAAAATATTTTAACATGCTTTGAATTTAGGGGACAATTATCCAATTCAATACATGGTCTCTAAAACTTTTTATACTTGTTGCACTACAGGCCCTCCTAGGACTCCATAGAATGTAGTTTTATTAACATAATAATATGAAATATATAAGAAGAGACCCTGTATTTGTGAGTATAACAATACCCATTAAGATACCCTAAAATCACCATTAATAAAGCGTTAATAGAGTAGTCATCTCATCAACAAAGTGCTTTGTCAATCGAATAAGAGACAAAAAATAATATAATATTCCAGATACACTACTAAGAGAAACCAATTATTAATAGGTCAAAACCATACTACCTTCCATTATATTCTTCATGAGTATTCAAGGTAAAACATTTCCTATATAAGTCACTCATTTATCATGATAACATTGATGGGGTTCAATAGATTAGACATTATCGACATGCCTTACCATGAATATGTACACAATGGAACTCTGAAAATCATAATTAATTTATAGGGGATCTCACCTAGATTCTATGGGAAAGTCATGATCCTATATGAAATAAAAATCTATGTAGGGTATTTTAAGATCAAATATATTGGTCATATAATTCTCAAAAAGCACACACATAGAATAAATATTTGAAGTGATAGAGGATCCAAACCCCAGGGAAACAGAGGGATTTATAAAACTCTATTGCAAAATAATTCAGTATATGAAAATATAAATAATTATTGGGATTTTATTCCTCATTAAAACAACATTTTTATGGACTATGGGTATTCAACATTGAGATACTAGTCCACAGAAAAGATAATGAGGTCTTCAAACGACCCTATAGAATGTTCATGGTGTGTATTAGGATCACATGATGTGTCATGTATCTCATGGGTATAACCATGTATTATGTCACATTACCATGTAATTTGGACTATGCTCATGTACACTGTATATTATTGTGTATCTGGCTATGTCTGGGTACCTGATTTTTTCTATGTATTGGTTCATTCAAGTGATCTCCAGTTCTTCCTGTGTAGAAATTCGAGTCCAAGTTCCACGTCATGCTCATGTACTCAAGTCATGAATATGTTTTTGGACCTCTTAGTGGTCAGGTTATAGGATTTTAGAGTCTGATTTTCTATTCACCAGTCACACTACATGTGATAGGTATCACAACTCACGTGTTATATTATTTTCCTAGATGTTATAGAAAGGGTCTCACATGGAGTTTATTCGTCATACTAGAACCCATTTAACGTGGGAATATCTAGAAATCTGGAACATATAAGAGTCTTTCACTCATTACATAATCACCAAAAAATATTATATAAAAAATTCCATAGATGATAGATCAGATTTGAGCAAACTATGATATTTTTCGATGGATAGATTTCTGTCAACATCCTCTGCTTAACAATCTCTCATTTGTGTACCACCCTAATTCAATTCCAAACCATACAATCATGAATCCTCTAATAATATCCCAACATCCTCCATCATCATGATCCATAATCATTCCATCAATCTCAAACCCAAAATAGTGTTTTGATCTGTTGTGCAAACAAAACTCATCAATTGATAGACTTCCACGTATTTTTCAAACTACTGACCAAATAAAATACTCATTATAAACTTGGGTTGAATATGGGAAGACATGTGAAAAATAAAACAAGAGGAATGAACCTAAACCATTATTTTGGTGGGCCTAAATCCATTTCCATTAGAAATATGAATGAATAAAAAATAATCCAAAGATTTCAATTACACAAACACAGGATGACAAATCGTCACCCATAAAACATTATTGGCTCATGAATCATCCTATTTGGAGAATTTATTTTTGTTTATTTTAGAATAAAAAATTTTATTAAACAAATGAATAAAAACATACCGGTATTGAGTTTCGATTGATCAATGAATATGAATGGTTGACTTATTTATTAAATAGATCCACAAAATCCATTATGTTAGACGAACATTGGTCAATCGGTCATTGATACTAGATATCATTGTCTTCTTCTAAGGATTTCCCCAATGACAACTCTCTCAAATTACAATATTTATGAAACTAACCATATATTTTTGTCATAACCATTTTTATTTACAGGTGTATTAGGTATAGACTATTAATAAAATATACATAAAATAAATAATTAATATAATTATACTTCCACCCAAAATCGTGCTGAAGATCGACACTAAATAAGTACAATGATTATGTGATACCTTGGGTGAAACTTATGTTTTGGTTATAATGGTCAGTGCAATTTGTTTATCTAAGACACTATAAAATATTCATTAAATTATTTTATATAAAAATCTGACATGTGATATAATTAACATATTCATTTTATTATATAAATATAGATCAATCATGGGCCTCAAAATACCTCTCTAACATAGTTCCTGTCATCAGAAATATTGCACAAAATATTCCAAGCCATTGTAAGGAAAAAATGACTTTATATTGGTAATGTTGTTTATTACATTTTTTTGATATATGTATTATTTTGTAGGAAAACTCCTTCCCAAAGAAGTTCATCGATGTCAAGGAACTTATTACTAGCCTATACAGATCCGTTATTTACTTTAGTCTATTTTTTTCCACTTTTAGTGATTGGATTGATGGTTAGTCTTATTTGGTTAATAAAAAATTGATATAAAATGTAGGTTCATTATTTGATGGTAGTTAATTCGAGTATACATGGGAAATAGTTATTGAGAAATTTGTGTTATGTTATGATTGTGTTCCTCACTAGATAGTATCATAACCATCCTTATGTTGCATCAGGTTCAGGAAAAATTGTTTTCCATAGTATTTTTATTATGTGATATCAGTTTCATTTTTGGAAAAAACATATCATTAATGGTGGATTTTAAGTCATGGGAGTTTACATTTTTATTTATTTCTTCTATTTATATGATGTTTTATTGCACATATCATCTCAGAAGACATATCACGAATGTGCCAAAGGTTTATGTGGATAATATTTTCTAGTGGAATCAATTGGTATTAAAATAAAATATTTAGTTTATGGAGTGCATGGACAATGGTATGTACCTTAGTTCCAATATCATTCATGTTCTAGCAAGAGAAGCCAAACTATAAGATGGGGGAGGAAGAGATCCATCCCTGAAGTCACTCTGATAGATATTGTCTTCCATATAAATAATGAAAGGACCATAGCAAGTGGAGTATTAGAGTATAAATACTAAATTTATATTCTATTTTGTAGATACCCTATACTCAGAAATGTCGGTGTGTGTTTTATTTAATCTTGAAGCATTTAATAAGAAATATTAAGATATGGTAGCTTTGGGAAAAATAGAATTAGGGAATGGAGTGGACGAATTTAATGAAAATCTTATATATATATATTTTTTCCTAAATATGTTGACATTAGAAAATTCTATTTAATTATTCACCCTTCAAAAAGGTGATCAGATGATGAATGGGTACGCTAACCATAGGGCTTATCATGTAAATTTCATTCCAGAGGTTGCATCTAATGAACAATTGATGTTTTAGATGTTTCTTAATGGTACTATAAATAAAAATTCATTCTATATTATTAATTATGAATTTTTTCAACTATTCTGATATGGTTGATAAATCATAAATTGCAGTTATTGGCTGGATTGGAAAAACCTATCTTCCTCGATTTCCCCTCATACTTGGCATCATTTCAATGGATCTTATATAAAGAATAGGAATAATAGTTACATTCATAATGTTAGTTCCTGTATAACCTAGTAGAATTCTAATCCCATGAATTACACACCAATTAGATACCCAAATAAATGCTACATATTTTTTTGTATGGGGAATTTAAAATGACAAAAAACATGAAACCCCAGATAAAATATCTTTCACGGGGATATCAAGGTCATTTATAGATTTTATTTATGGATATCTCATCATTACATAGTATCATAGATTCATCATCACCTAGTGGGTCTATAATATATCATGATTAATTTATGAATACAATGTATATTACGAATACTTTGGGTAAAATATAGGAATCTTCTCGGATAAATTATTTTCACACAGCGAATGAATCCTCAATTGAAGCAGAGGTGGGTCCATCATACTTGAGAGTATCCAATATCTTATATTCCTATATATTGAATTTTTTATTTCATTTAGGTTCCTCTAACTCTTTTATATTAATCCCTTTCATAAATTCCTTGATCTTCTCAACAAATTTCATGCCTCAATTCATAAAACATGAGAACTCTATTGGAAGGTTTAGGGAACAAGTATTATGATCCCTTTATTGAACCATATCTATATGTAACATCAAAAAATCTTAGATATTTAATTAATTGATATTTTCCTCATTCATATAATCCTTAGTATAGACATATAATTTTCCCATAATGATCGAATCGCTTTTAACCATCTTCAGGTTTCTATTATTACCCCTGAATGGTGTTCTCAGGCGTTTCAATGAGTATATGATCAGATTCCTAGATTAGTGGGGCCTTCATGATGTAAGTTTATGAAATGAAAATAAACTATTGAATTTGAATATGAATTGAAAACCTCATGTGTTAAATATTATATAGTGACAAGAATTTATATTGAATTCAAACCATATGAGATTGATGTTCTACATCTAGAGACGGAGGTGGAGTTCTCAATATCTTTAATTATGTGATACTAAACAATATCTATGAATTATTAATGAGTGGATGTAGTGAATTTAAAAGAGTTTAAAATTTAATTCTATTATTTGGAATACAAAGCTTATGTCTATTTGAGTGTTTACATTGGGTGGGGCCCAAAAATTTCTTAATGAATGTCCATGGTATACATCATTTTTTATAAATAATCAGAAAGAATATCTAGAAATGATATATAATACATAACCTTATCAATATATCAATTTCTTCATTGGCCATTTGTATGGTAAATTAATTTCACAACAACTGACCATCGATTAGGTTATTATAAGATTATAATTAAGAAATCTGAAATCCTTTTGAAATAATTGAAGACTAGGTACATCCATTAATTATATCTTGTTATTTCTTATAGTCTAAACGATGATCATATAGATTTTGTAGTTATTATGAAGTACATATTTAACCAAATACATGACTCTTTCATGGTGGTACTTATAGTTGTAAAGATGGTTAAATCGAGGACCATGTAAGATCATGATTTTAACCTTAGGTATGTTTGGGGAATTATGATTTAAGATTTAATTTATGTTTTCTTTGAGAAATACTTTTTGGACCCAATAACATAAGTTCATATAACACATGATTTTAGAATGTTTCATCATAGTTTACCCTAAAAGGTGATATTTTTCTTGATAAGGGGGGATAAATAGAATTTATTTTAGAATCAATGATTACTTTGATTTGCTGTTTAATATAGACATTTTATGAAGGATTTCCTATGATTGCCTCATTTTTATCACACTTCCCCAAAAAGGGTACTATACATGTGTGATATGAATTTTAAGACATCTTTGATTTTTTAAAGAAATAACATGCAATAACAACAATCTTAATTTTTCAAGAGATACGTCCATGAAATGTATTCAATTATGATGTATCAGATGTATATTGGCTAGTTTTCTTAGGTATGAAGATTAGGTGGTGAAATATTTCTCTTGTCAACATTATTATAGTTGAAGAATTATACAACACGTGATTTATAATATATTGTGTTTTTTAATGACCTAAACTATTAGATACACTTGATAAATATTCACATTAAACATTGATCATTAGAATTTGACATACCTCCTTTATTTATAATTTCCTAAATCATATGCTGGGGTGATGGATTGAGTATGATCTGTAATTTTATTTTCAAGTCACCTTTTCACTATTAATTGGGAATACTTTTTTCAATTCCATTATTAGAAATTTCTTCTCCAAGGATATTAAAGAATCATTGGATGAGTGTAATTGTTGGTGTTCTATTTAATTAATTAAAACAGATTTGAAGGAGGGTAGTCTATATCTATTTTTAATGAGAATTTATCTTACACCATCTCTCCTTGAGTTGGTTTCCATGGAATAAAAATTATTCAATATATTCCATAGTATAGAGGAATATTTATATTGGGGGGTGACCATCCCTAGGTGGCCATTCTCCCCCGATGTAATTCATTGTTTCATTATTCAGTGGGTAGCACCATCATGAATGAGAAGGAACATGTTAAATGGATATCATTTCTATAAATGGTACATTCATCCATTTACTAAAAATTAGAACCATTACATGAAGAAATAGTTTTTGTGGAAAATATTTAGTTGAGATATAGCCAACATCATGACATAATCATTAATCTGAAGAAAAAAAATTAGTGTCCCACACTAATGACATATGAGTTACACCAACCACTACATGTTTCAATAAGAAAATGAGAGGAGGTTTACATATATGGTGTCATTGGGCTACCAATGACCCCAAGAGGGTGAATTCTTATATGGGATGTGAGTGTATGATTCCCCATGTTGACTCACATTATTCTAATTAAGGTCACCAATTCATTTAAAGAGTTGGTTTTGTTGAATGTAAAATTTATTGTGAGGGTTTATAGAGATACATCACTCACCTTATATGATTGAGATTATCATTAACCACTACGTAATGAAATGGTTTTCAGGAGTTGGTGGGGATAAGGTTAGGATGAGCATTAATTATCATAAAAAATGGATAGATAATTAGAGTGAGTTATTTTTATTGTGGAGGATATTATTTTTTCCTTAATGATAGAATTTTTAATATTTTTTTGAAATCTATGTTGGATTGGTTGGGATTACTTATAATAGTAGTTAAAAATTCCACATCAAAATGGAACCCATTGAATCTTTATATTGATGACACTAAAAATAACCAATTTATTTGTCAAAGAAGTGTAAAACCACCATGATATGGCATAGAATCTTTCCAGGGACTTAAAAAAACATCAAGGCCATACATCATTAGATAGTTATAGATTTATTTCAGTATAAATCATATTCTGGTCATCAATCCTATCATTTGGAATTCATAGTTATTTTATGGGTCTTCTTGAAAGTGTCACCTCAATTGGGTCACTAATAGTATTTAATTCCTGACATTTTCACTGCAACACATGTGGGGCATTTTAAGGTAATTTGTTAGATTAGAATTTATTCATATTGATAGGTGATGCTGTCTTAGAATAGTAAAATTCATAACATATTTCATGTTTTATATCTCAAAAATTACCATACATAACCCTATCACATTTTTAGTTGGGAGGAGATCGAGTTAGAGTTGAATTTATCAATGATTTAGTTGTATGTTCTCATAGTTTATTCTTAAGATAATATATTATCATAGAAATATACTCTATTGGTCAATGTTTAGGGAATTAAGTGATGTTTTATTATGATATATTGTTAAGTTATAAAATAATGAGGGAGAAAGGACCTCATCTTTTAGAGAGTCTACAGTCTTCCAGTTGACCTTTTGGGTTTGAAGGAAATATGGTGGGGAAAATTAACACACCCTAGTGTAAAATTTATATTAATATGAACAATTTGTAGAAAAATAATTGTTCATATAAATTATCATATTTTTGGATAGTTCTTATACATTTTGGTGGATTTGGGAAGGTTAATGTATTATGCATGTATAGTGGAAAATCATTATATTTCATATAAAATTTTTTCATTAGATCTTTTTACTATTATGGGGTGTATGATTATCAATCTTATTGGGATAAAAATGAAAACTGATATTGTAAATAATGTATCTTTAGAGACTATTATAATTTATGGTTAAAAAATAGTTCATAAAAATGTGATACAAATTAGTTAATGTATCCTTAGAGTCAGAAATACCGGCATGGTTGGTGTACAATTTATCTAACCATGTGGACAAACCATGATTAAGGGGATTTATTATTTTGAAAATTAGTGTTTTATCATAATTTACACCACTGTCCCCATTCATTTACATGATTCATAGGGTATCGAGTCTATATTACTCCCTTAAAAAAATAATGATTTTTTCTTCATAAGATAATGAGTTTGATCCTTTCAAGGGCGGGGGATCATGGGAATTGAAGACATGTCTCTTTTCATTACTCAGTTTTGTTAACACTTCTAGATCTCTCATTCTCTCCTTCAATGAAAGAATATTTCAATAATCTCATGACAGGTCCCATAGTTTTTGTAATGATAAAATTTAAATTATGTTGGATTGATTAGATTTTAGGGAGAGAAAATGTAAATATTCATAGGTCATGTGTTTTTTATTCATTAATGGGGCCTTTGAGGTTGGGGGTTTTTTTATATATTGGCATTGACCAATAAAATTGTGATTATTATAAAATAATTAAGAATTTATTTAAATAGGTATTAAATTAGTTAATTGTTCCATGAAAATGGTTTTTAACGATGAAAATATTTGAATAATGTTAAATTGAGATTTGTTTTATATTCAGTTGAAAAGGCATGTGAAAATGGTTTTGGGACTTTTTTTTATTGATTAAATTTTATTTTCCCCAAAATGAAATGATTAATTACATGAAAATGATTGCACATGGAAACCATGGTATTTAGTATGGAATTTTGGTAAAATAACACTAGGATAGATTGGGGCAATATATTAATGTAATCACTATATAGTATAAATTAGACATTTACTATTTATTATGGAGAGCCACAAGACCTTGTGTAATCCTACCACAAGTCTTAGGGATTATATCCCAAGGAGATTTTTGTGTGAATTTGATATGTAATTAATGAACAATAATTAAAGAATCTATTTGGACAAGACCATATATACTCCATGGAACTATTATATCATACTACCTTGATGAGAGTCTAATTTATTTATTCCTTACAAAACTTCATATATATTTTATTCATTGAGATGTGGAAAATAAAAAAATCATCCAATTATTTAATCATTTTTGATTTTGGGAGTGCTTATTTGATGAATTTTCCGTAAATATATTGAAAATATTTTATTCACCATAGATTATATAAATTTGTGTCAAAATTGTTTTCTTTGTATTCTTCTCGATAAAATGAGAAGATTTGTTTTATTTATTAAACCCTTCTTATAGAAAAAATTGAGGTACCTACACAAGGTTTTTTACTCTCACATATCATATATATTGGATATATCAAGATCTAGTTATATCAAGAATATGTAATTTAAAGGTGCTTCTTGATAAGTGTGGGTATGCATGGTAGAGGGTGGTGGATATTGATGTAAGTGTGTTGGGTTTCAGGCCCTCATGTCACTTGATGTTTGAATTTTGGTTTCTCTTATTTTATTTTTTCAAGTATCAATTTTTTTTGACTCATTGAATGTAATTGAAATTTATTTTTTGAACACTTCAATGTCATTCTTTCTTGGTTACATTATTTTCTACATGAATTTTTTATATATATTTTTTCTGAGGGAAAAATCATTCCAAATTTTATTCTTCAATGCCCATGTACTAGTTATTATCCCTTAATGATCAAGGATTCCCTTATAAACTTTTCATGATCTAGATTAGCATCCTTGTTTGATTGGTGGCGACAGATGGGTTATTGAAATATTTTTTACTTTTTTATTTTTTATGAAAAACATATAATTGTGTAAGTCACTACATAGGTAACATTTATAAATCTATGATTATTGCTGGTAGTCCTTAGTGATAGAGGAGTGTACAATAGGTCAACTAAAATTTATTCCATTAGTAATGGTTATTAAATGGTTATATGTTATATACTGAAATATTTGTTTATTTAATATTGGTAAAAGATTATTTTTGTTAGAAAAATATAGAATGAATTTTTTATGTATATCTTCTTTTTATATAAGATTGTCTTGTAAATGTAATGTTAATTTTCTTGCATGAAATGGTTACGATTTCCCATCTAATTACATGGATATATATTTATATATATTTAAATATGATGTTAATAATTTATACTTTTATATTAAATTCCATAATGATTTTTTTGATATAAAAGTTTATGTAAGAATGTGGGATATGAAATTACCCATGATGATCCACTATTGATTTTAGTTATCACGTTCTCATCATTTTTGAGTAAAAAATAAAAAATATGTTTCATGAATGAGTAATATTATCGATATTTAATTTTTATAGGATTATGAATGTCAATTTAGTAATATCATAATGTAGTTATATGATACTATTTCTAGATACATTGTTTTCATAGTTTAGAAACTCGTTTTTTTTGTAAAAGTGATTTTCACACTGATTTTAAAATATTGTTTTATTAATTAAATATGTAAATATTTTTGAAAATTGGATACATTTAAAATATGAACTTATATATCATATTATAGTTACTATTTATAAATTTCATAAAATTAATTTAATATGTGATAAAATAGACTTTCAGGGTCATTGAATTGTGTTCCTTATACTATTTGAAATGAAATTTCTGTAATGGTGAAATATTATGTCATAAATAACTACACTTTTTACAGAAATTAAAAAGTAGTACACTAAATCAATAAAATTATTTCTTATTATATTTTTTAATATTTTATTAATTTTATATCTTTAATAAATAATAAATAATAAGAAGAATTTTTTTTCCCTCAACAGTTGAATCATTGTTTTCATCATATCCTCATTATATAGTTTTAATTGATTACTATTTTTTTCATAATGGACACACTAGTAAATATGATTTATAATTTAGTTTTATTTTTGAATAATATAGATAATTTTATTTATATGCTGATAAGTTCATTTTCAAACAAAAATAATGGAATTTGTAATCATATAAAAAATGGGAGCCTATCTAATTTATATCATTCATTTAATATGAATTATATTTTTAGGATACATACAATCTATTATAACATTTTAGATAATTTTTTTCTATATATTGTTTTTGAACATGTTATATTACCATGGTAAATTTCTTACTGACATAACCCATGATTCTTGTCATATATAGTAGTTTTAGTAAATGGGAGTTTTAATGGGCCCAACCATTGAAACTTTTTTTAATATAAATTTGATTTATTTTTCTCAAAAACTATATAATTTAAGGATTACATTAGATAATAAAACATTATATAGTTGTTAAATAGATTTAGGTGTCAAATATAATAGTTTTGTTATTGAAGGGGAACCCAGTACTCGATGGTCTAAAACTATTTATAGTATAGAATCTTGTTGTATTTTAGAAACAACAACATCCATAGATGGGTGGTTGATAACTCAATAATAGATACATGGTGGAAATAGGTGTTCAATGACCTCTCATTATGTACCTGATAGGCTCTATGTGAGTTTTTTATATTTTGGGTAAAATAAAAATATTTTGTTATTAATATTAACCTTATAATGGAATTCCAAAATATTTTACAACAACCCACCATGAGACCCTTCAATATTTGGGTTCTCTCACATAATATCTTCCCCTGTGTTTATTTTATCATTAACTTTGATCTATTCCCATACTGAGATGATTTAGGATATCACATTTAGTTTTTATCATGTCGTTCAAACACAATGTTTTTATTATATTGTCCTTTTAAGTAGATAGTAATCCCATATATTGATAATTATTATTTTTATTCTAGTTATATATGCATGCATTGATTATGGTTGGTTAATTAATTCGAGACATTCATGAGTTTGTTCTACCAATAACTCTATAGACAGGCTACCCTATTTAACATATTCTAGATGTGTGTCAATTTTAATGACAAGCGGTGAGAAAGGGGAAAATAACGAAAAATAAAATCTTTTAAATTAATCAAATTTTAAATATTTTTCATGTTGATTTTAATTTTTTGGGTTCATATATCTTGAAATGTTATGTGAATAATATTTTTTGTTATATAATTTCATTATAATATATCATATTGTGTATAAAAATCACTACAATGAAAAAAAATATTTTAAAATGTGAAAATATTATTAAATCCAATTATATTATTTTTACAATGTATAAATAAATAAATATACATATATACATGGAATACACGAATATACATAGGAATTAGTTCTTATTTATGGGATCATAATCCATTTTATTTCATAATTATGATTTGAAATTTTTTGTGTTGGAGTTGTATTTTATTTACGCACTAATAGATGATATTTTTCTTATATTTCCATTCAGTAATTCTTATCGAATATTTTTTGTATATGTTTACACATTCTATGTAATGCTCAATATATCTCTGGTTGGATTCTATGGTGTCATGGATAGTAATTGGAAATGTAAAACTCATTTAAAATGAAAATAATTGATTAGTATAGTAGTATTATGGAGAATAAAAAATTATATTACACACAATTATTCATTATTGCCTTGTACTACATTTTTTATCACTAAAACCTATGAATTAATGATTATAGTGAACTAATGACAACCCTCTAAGAATAATGTTTAACACCCCATGTTTTTATTCAAAATATATATTGAATAAATTATGACACTAGAATCGTAGAACTGAAAGTAATATTTTAATAAGATAATGTATTAATATACATGATAAATATGAATGCATTATGAAAAAAAAATTGACCGTTGATAAGAATTTTAATGAAGTTATAATACAATATTAAAATAAAAATATACAAACATGATGTCATTATCAATATGATTTTGCTTGAAGATCAACCCAATGAATATAACTAGTGAAAGAAGGGAAACTATAAAAAATATACATGAAATTTCATGATAAAAACATAATAATACAATCAATAATTTTTGTTGAATAATATTTGGTCATATATAATAATTTAATATTATTAGTGATACATATATATATATATATATATATTTATCTGGCTTTCAGTTATTTGGACTGTGGTATATGGACATTAGAAACATGGTCACTGATTATATATATACCCAATAAAAATATTGTTGATTTCATAATAGTAATATTTATGCCTATAAATTTATATAAATAATATATTTGACATTTAGTTATAATATAGTTATTATTATTCATTGGAAGAAATATATTTTATTTTTATTAGATTAAATTCATGAATTATAAATTTTTATTATGTTCATTATATTTAAATAAAGGAAAAAAATAAATTAATAAAATATATTGAAGGATTAATATTATAAATAATAAACATGAAAGATATAACATATGAGTAATAAGTCATAATAGTTGAATAATTCTTGATCATTGAATTTTTTTTAAATCATAGTATTTATTTTCTAATATATTTTATTATTTTAAAATTTAATTTATCATTTATTTCATATTAATTTTTATTAAATCTATTATTTATCAAATAAATTTATATTAAAATTTATATATTTAATATTATTAATTTAGATTTAAATAAATTTTAAATTTATTCTTATAGTATTTCATTTAAAAAAATAGTTACATGGTTTTCATTTTTCTTGAAAATAAATTTTAATAACAAAATAAATTTAATTTAACAAAATATATTTACTTTCAAATATTTTTTCATAGAAATTATGTTCGATGGTGTATTTCATTTTTCTATAAAAAAAATATATTACCTCGGTAAATAGCTAGTTACCATGGTAAAGGGTTCGTAAAGACCCATATTTTTGTACATATATATTACATCATAATGGATGAATGTTCAAAATAAAACAATTTGATCCCCTCCAGGATTATTCAGGTCTAGTATCCTTGGAAATATGGAAGCATAAACAATTGGTTCATAAAATATCTACATAGTATACAACTTTTTAATTTTTAACAAGAACCGTTCATATAAATATCATGATTAATACCTTTATTTATATCATGGGGAAAGGAAACATAAGAATGGGTAAGCTATAATTCTCAGTAAGGGTTTACAATAGAGATATAAATTATCATATAAGTATAACATGAGAAAAGGGGCATGTGAACATGATCTTACCTTTTTAAAACCATACCCTAGAAATCATAGATCATTATTTTGAGTCATGCAATAAATATTGGCAGTTAATAAAAAATAAATAATAATGGAAATAAGGAACCATATTTATGAGAGCATATCATTGGAATATGACATGGAATTGGGGAATAAACATAAGCCTAGAAAATAACTTCTAAAATAGTCATGGATCATTTACATGGATATCAAAGTGGAATGGGTCCAGTACCTAAACCATCATAGTATTCAAGGTCTACTCCCAAACCTATCATAGTAGAAAAAGTCCCATACTAAAATAGGTTCACTCCGCATTCCAATATTGTTTATCTTTTCAGATATAAATCATTTCCCAAATTCATTGGATGTAGATAGTGGTACCACCAATAATTAAGTGAGATTTGTATATATATTTACCAAATGATCATAAATCATTCATCATAATAAATCCCTTGAAATTAAATGGGTTTCATAAACATATAATTATATCATAACCTATATAAAAAATGTACATCACAAATATTTATTCAATTATTCACAAACATAAACAGTCCAAACAATGAATACATATTGAATAATTGTATAATTTCCATTTTAATAAATAATTATCATTAATTAATGTTATATTATATTGAACATTATTTTAAAATATCACATTGAATAATTATTTAGTAAAATAACCTTCCAACTTCAAAATGATTTAATTATAAAAAATTTCATAATTAAAGAGGATAAAAATTTCGTTAAGAATAACCATGAATTCTTATAATGGAATATTCAAATATTATTTTACTCATGGTGGTGGTAAAATTAGTTATTGTTGTATAATTTTAAAACACATTGCTTCTATATTTTTTCAAAAAAGTCACAAAGTACAACATTTTGAAAAATGAAAAAAAATATTATTTTCATAAAATTTTATAAAATGTAAAACATGGGTAAAAATGAAGAAAAATATTTTTTTTTAAATTTATATGGATGATAAATATATCTCAGTGGAGTCATAAACAAAAGGAATCCTAAATATTGATAAGATTGTGAATAAACCCTTACCTCAAGATTTTCTAGATTCAAATGCACTTTAACCTCATCTATAATATTTTTCAGTTAATTATTTTTCTATAAAATAGTAATGTTCATACTTATAATAAAAAATATAATTTGATTATAATTTTTCATCGCCACCTTTTATCATTATCTAATTATTAAACTCTCCTTTTCTAGGTGTTAATCATTACATTTATCATGGGTATTACAGTTCAGTAGTTCCAGTCTATATACATTTATCTTGGTTAAAAAATCTAAAAAATATTTATAATTATATAAATATCATATATATTCATTACATAAATATATAAATCATTCCACAAAATTTGAGTTATAAAAATTAACTACACTATTTAGGTAGATGGTAGGATATGCGTACAAATGAATGTTGCTTTCATTTTTTGAGGAATGAAACTAAAGAATAATTAATACGGATTCAAATTTCAAGGATAATTATTAAAACATATATATATAAAATATTTTCTAAATTCTTCCACATTAAAATATAAGTAAAATATATATGATAAACAAATCACATCGCTTTTTGGAGGTGGTAGTCCACATATACACACAAATAACATTATCTTTTTTCAAATGAGATTATGGAAACATGGTATATTTCATAATATATTTACATAAACATAAGTTTTCATAAATATTATACATTGATATAAAACTCAACATAATACTTATACTTAAAATATAGTGATAAAAATGAACAATATCGCTACGTGGAGATAGTAAGCCATACATATGCACGCGTGGTACTTTCACATCTTGTTTGATTGGAAATATGATGTATAATTATTATTTAATAATTATAATATAATTTGAGAATATTTATCATTACTAATTTATTATTTTAAAAGTTATATTATATACCTATAGGTGGTAATGTAGAGTATAAAATAAAGTGAAGGGTTAAAAATATTACGTCTTCTTTAAGACAACTCTTCTAGATCTCGTATAATGAGATATAGGGTATATCATTTGGGAAGTAAATAAATATTAATATTTTTCTACAAAATATTATAAGGGAAATTGGTAAAGGATTATCAACCTGAATTCTTCAATGATTCTTGAAAAAATTAGGTATGCGGTTCCCCTTTACAACTTAGATGAGGGGTACTTTTTGAATTTCCAAAATGATTAAATTCTAATAAATCAATTATCAATCCAAATTCCACAGTGAGGCCATGGATTTGAAGTTAATCTGGGATATATTTGTAATATTATCAAAAAATATAATTTATAAATGTTTTTGTGTTATATTATTCCTGATAATTTTGATTAAACCTTAGTTAACCAATTCTAATTTTAACTACAGTAACAACATTTTCAATATTATGGGTTTTTAATATTACATGTAATGTTAAAAATTTAACATAAATGGATAAATGATATAATTTTCAACCCTATCATAACCCCCTTGTGTTATTTGAAAAATTTTATAATTTTTAACTAATTTCATAAATTATTATTTTCTTAAAATATGATTAATCTCAATTTTGACATCATTCATCTAGTTTAACAGTATATAAATAAAAAATACGGTGAAATTAGAAGATAATTATTTAAATAATCCCTAACATGTCCTAAAAATATATAAAAGTCTTACTTCACATTAACATATTCAACTTATATCACTTTTAATATTTTGAAAAACATTTGTTATATTTTTTTATTAAAAGGATACATAATAAATGTTATTTGCTAATGTAATTAAGGTAATTATGTAAATTAAAAAAAATAAAATATATATTTATATAATTAATTTTTTTATTATTATCAATATAAACACTAATATGCACTTATATCGTACTTGAGTTCCTATATTGACACATGAGAGAAATTTTAAAAAATTAGAGTGTTATTTTGTAACATTCATTTATTTAAATAATATGTAATTTATTTTTATGGAAAAGTGTCCATTAATGAAGTTAATTTCATGAATAATTTGTTAAGGGTATACATTCTCTAATAAAATAATTTTTTTATCAATACTGATGGCCTTTTTTAAAATATAGATGAACTAGATTTTCCCATTATAGAGGTGATAAATTTTAGCAAAGTTAGTAATCATATTGACCAAAATTAAAAGGATATTATTTAAAAAATATTAACATACCAATTACTAATTTCTAATTTATTTTATATAGTTCAATACATATAAATTGATGTAAATAATTTAATTTTAATTTCACAAAATATGGAAAAATTTAAAATCTTGAAAGAAAATACATTTTAAGCAAAAAAAATGATCAATTCCTATCTTATTCCTAAAAAAGTATTTATATATTTGAAACCATTTAATTAAGTAAATAATATATAAATTTTATTAAAAATAGTCACCAATTAGAAATAATTTAATTTAAAAAATATATTATGCGCATAATTTTTTTTACAGATATATTACTATTTATTTCAAATTATTTTTATTTTCCTTTATAATCATATCACAACCAATTAATTAATTTTATACATATATAAATATTCGTTTTCCCTAATTTAGATAATATTATTCAAACCCTACAATTTAATTGCTAGGTGATAACTGTTATTTTAAATAAAATTATTTTAATAGTATACCGTGTTCCGTTTAAATTTGGAGTTGTGTATAAAGAAATCAACTAAATAAATAATTCTATTTAAAAATAAATATTAAAATAATCGATTGGTTTGTCAAATTAAATCCACTCTAAATTAATTTATCCCTCAAAATTAATCTAACTAATACAATCAGATGAGTATACATTTTCCTCATCACGCCCTCTCGTTCCCACTTAGCTTCCTTAATTTAGTTATTTTTTCAGAACACTTTCATAAGATCACAATTCTTATTCAGTAGCACAGTCTATATATGATCTAGAATCATTAAAACTTACTATTTAAAAGAAATATATTTCTCCAATGGTTCATCCTATGAGTTCAGTACATCTGATGGATCAGTTATGTACTTCCTCAAGGGAGATACAACTATCATATCATGAACATCAAAGAGGTTCTATAAAATCACCATTAAATAACCTATAGTTTGAATACAATGAATGATTTTAAAAGGTATGATATATATAAATAATATCATTCCCTAATTTCCAAAACTCATCACCCCCATCTAGAGAGTTATTTTTAGGAACTCCCTATCACCCGATTCAAATTATAGATAGTTTTGAAGATTTTCAACTTAAATGTGTTTCTATATCTATGATAGTCTTATGTTTTTTTGATTAAATATTACCACATATCTCATTTATTAATCTAGATCAGGTCCCAAAATATTTCATTCTACCACTTTATTCTACCATGTTTTTGTTTTACACTTTTTACCATATCTTCCTTCATAAGGATCCATCTGAATGTTATTGTGAATTATATTATCATAATAAAAGTCATCCTCAAGAAATTTTTATCTTAAAAAACTTTTAAATATAAATGGACTGATCTCATTATGTATTTTATTTTTTAAATGTACCTCTCATACTCAACATATTTTCAATGATGATAAGTTGTTCTAAAACCTGACTATGTATCCAGATCCCACTGAAGAGGTCTCCAAAACATAGATGTAAATATATATTCCCTAGAAGATACAGTTTATTGGGGTACACCATGAAATATTACAACATCCTTAATGTATAATCGGGTAACACAATCAACATATTAAACATATCTAATGGAAATGAAGTGTGAAGAATTAGTAAGGTGATTAAGTACAACCAATATAACATTATTCCATTAATTTTTTTGGGGAGTATGATGACCAAATCCATTTTTATGCATTAACATTTACACATTGGAAGTAGTAATAGCAGTATAATCCTCTTAGACATTTGTCTCTTAACAATAATTTACTGTTATACCAAGAACTGTGAAATATTCTTTGGAATATCTATCATCATCCCATCACACCAAAAATACTCTCCATAATATCCATACATTTTCAAACATCTATTAATAATAGAGAATGGAGAGCTGTTATCAAAAACCATTAGATCCTTCTTCACATCGGGTACCCAAGGGAATCACACATGTTTCTTAAAACATGTTATTCCATCACTATCTAGAGTGATATTAGGAACATTTATCACCTTATTTTACAACTCTATATTTTTCTTATGTTCAAGTTTAATGATTACATGAATAAATTTTTGAACACACATTTGATAAATATAATATCTCTTCCATTTTATCAACATTTCACGATCTATACATCACATGTCTAGAAATATTGGATCATTTGTGATCCTCGTCAATGATAAGATACCATGATCCTTTCGACATAGAACCTTTATCAACTTGTTCTCCATCCTAGGGTGGAAACGTATTGGAAAAAAAATCACTTATCAATTACAAACATAAAATCAGGTGAATGGTTTCAGGGATAGATGGATCCTCCCATGCGCTTCCAAGGATGGATTTGATCAAGACTTTATATGTAGTTTCGGTGGATACAAAGCCAAAGGCAACTGTACATGCAGATGGCACTCTCACTCTCACTACTCAGGATACCTCTCATGTCAATAGGGATTTTCTCAAGGCCTCACATGTAGTCCTGGTGGTTATAGAGCCAAAGACAGCTATTCTTGAAAAAGGCACTTCCACGCTCCCTTCTCAGGCTGCCCCTCATAGTATGGATATCTCTAGAGTTTCAGAATGCAACAATCCTCATCTTGATAAATGCTCTGATATTTGAAAATCATCCTTGTACATTAAATCACATGCTCAAAATGATAAGGATACTTTTCTACAGTCGTCAGGAACAGTAGACAAGCAGGACACTTCTATTTTGTCTTCTGTTCCTCGGTCTCGAAGCCCACCTCTCATGATTTTTGGCCTTTCCAGGTCCAATGATAAAGATACTAAATCTCCTACCAAAATAAATGAAAGTGTTTTCTCAGATGATACTAACTTTTGTCTGATTCCCCGATGAGAAAACCAGTTTTGAAGACTACTCTGACCTCTTCTTCAAATCTTAGGAGATTGAAGAGGAACAATGGCTCAAGTGGCTCTGAGAAGAAAAAAAGGATCCAAGGCTCCTAACATAGGTTTTAATGGATGTTGTCTTTTTGAATTGTCAAGGTATAGATGACTATGACACTATTTATGTTCTTAAAAGATCTATCTTGACTCATAAACCAAAATTTTTTTCTCTTGATGAACCATAAGTTAACTTCTCTTTGAAATTTATGCACTTTGCTTCCTATGGTTATAATTTTTTCGGTGCATGAAATATTAGTAGTATGGTTGAATCTCTCAGGATCTTTTACCAATCTTCTCTGAAAGATGTTAAAATTCACAACTTCACTGATCAAATGCCCACTTGTGATTTTATTCTTGACAATCTTCATATGTATTGAACTCTTGTTTATGTTAAGAATCACTACTAGAATCGTAGGCCCCTTTGGAATGACCTGTTACTCTTAACTAATTCTATCTCCGACCCCTGGTTAGTGATTGGAGACTTTAATTATATCCTTTCCCACTTGTGAAAAACTTGTTCCTTCTCATACTAAAATTTATTCCAGGGAGTTTAGATCCTCAATTGAATATTGTAATCTGGTTGAAGTCAATCTCACTAGTTCCAAGTTTACTTGGTATAGAAGGAAATATAATAGGATGGTTGTTAGTAAACTCGATAGGTCCCTTTTGAATGTCCCAGCTCTCAATGCCTAGGACACCATTTCTAGAATCACATTACATTGACTTTTCTCAGACCATCATCCTATGTTGGTTAGATTTCACTCTAAACGTGAGAAGACCAGTATTCCCTTCAAATTTAACAATTCTCGGTTAGGTGACATAGATTGTTCTAAGACTATTCAAAATTTCTAGAATTTTATGAGTCATCACTCGGATGCCTTCGCTTGTATTATAAATCTCAAACATCTCAAACTTTGGCTCAAGGGTTGGTGTAGTGCTAAATCAAAGAAAATTGATAAGGACATATCTGCACTTGAGACTGATCTCAACCAAATTCAAAATAATGCCACCCATTCTGATTTCTCCTATGACCCTCAACATGAGGTCAACATTTCTATGAAGCTCAATTTATTTTTTAGTTCTTAAGGATAACATCCGCAAACAATTTTTCTATACTAAATGTCTCACTGATGGTGATTGTAACACTAAATTCTACAATGCTCTATAAAGGATCAGGATGTTCTATCGTTCGCTTGCCTTTTGGAAATAAAATGACATCCTCTATGAATTTGAGGCCTCCATTTCAAATCATGTAGTCTCTTATTTTGAGAAAATCTTCAATGGGTCTTGCATTAACAAGGACCTCCTCCCTGGGATCATCCCATCCCTGGTCCAGGAGGAAGGGAACAATTTTCTTTTGAGCACTCCCCTTGACCATGATATTAAGGACATTGTCTTTAGCCTCAACCCTGAGAGTGCTCCAAGACTTGACGGCTTCAACAATGGTTTATTTCAGCATCACTGGGATGTTATTAATAAGGGTGTTTGTAAGGTTGTCAAGATTTTTTTTTCTAATGGTCTCCTACCTCAAGGTATCAATGCGCAGTTCCTTACCTTAATACCTAAGGTATCCATGCCTCCTAAATTCACTTGTTTTGGCCTATTTATCTCATAAACTCTCTCTATAAAATAATTACCAAGTTCTTGGACAATAGGGTCTCCCCTCTATGTAACAAAATTATATCCTTGAACCAATTTGGATTCATCAAGGGAATGTCTATTCAGGAATGTATCTTCCTTGATTCTGAATCCACCAATGTTCTCAATAAAACCTCTAAAGAAGGAAACATTTCTATTAATCTTGACATTAGGAAACCTTTTGATACTATCAACTGGGGTTTCATTTTCAAGGTCTTCCATGGGTTTGGCTTCCATGATGTGTTTATTAACCAGATCAACTCTCTTTTCAACTCGGCATCTATTTCCATCTTTATCAATGGCTCTCCTAAGGGATATTTTAAACATTCGTAGGGAGCCCGACAAGGTGATCCCCTCTCTGCCATTCTTTTTTCCATTTCATAGGATTACCTTAGTCGTCTCCTCACCTCTCTTGTTCATCAAAATAAAATTAATACCATCTAAGCTGCCTGAAATGTTAATGTCCCGACCCACCTCCTTTATGCAGATGGCATTATTCATTTCCATAATGGTGCAAAAGACAAAATCACCAATCTAAAAGCTACCTTATCTCACTATGAATATATCTCAGGTCAATCCATTAGTTGCACCAAATCATTCATATTCTTCACAAAAAGTTTCCCCATTTCTAGAAAAAGTTACATCCTTGATAGTTTTGGTATCAAAGAAGGGTCCTTTCTTTTTACCTACCTAGGGGTTCATATATTCTAGGGTAGTCCAAGATCTTCATATTTTAATGATATCTCTAATAAAATCATCAATCAGGTTTCTTACTGGAAAGGAAAATACCTTTCTATGGATGGTAGGATCTATCTGGTGAAATCTTATATTGTCTCCAAAATGGTTTCTTCACGGATGATTTATAGATGACATGTCAGTCTCCTTAAGAAAATCAATACCAACATTAAGAACATTGTGTAGAATGGGAGTATCCTTGATAGGAGGCTTGTCATTGTTCTCTGGTCTACCTGCTTCAAACACCTCGATAAAGGATGACTTGGAATAAAAAACCTCATCCTCTTTAATGTTGCCCTCCAAGCCAGACTAACTTTGAATTTAATAAACAACGATTCTGACTCTATTTACTTTCTTAAAAATCATTTCCTGGAAAAGATCAAAACTTGTACTTTTAATTATGTTAATTATTCCCTCTGTCCTTCCATTAGAAACTCCTTTTTAAATATCATGCACAACTCTAGATGGATGGTTAACTATGATTCTACCCTGAATTTATGGCTTGACAAATGGGCTGGCGTTCCCCTCAATTCGATGATTCCTTCAAACTTCATTCATGATTCTATAAACTGTACCATAAATGAAGTTATACATTCCCCTTACATAGACCTCCCTGATCATATCAAGCATGTAGCTGATGACTACACCTTTTTGAATGATGAAGAATTTCTTATTTGGGAACCAGCCCACAATTGGATCCTTGATTCAAAAACTTATTGCAGGAGTTTTTTAACTTCCTCCGAATATAATTTCACATGTTTGAAGCCTTTTGATTATCCTTGGATCATACCTACCATAATTAATCTTGTCTGGAATATTTCTCACAAGCGTCTACCTATGGAGTTTTGTCTACAATCCTTTGGTGTCCAGCTCAACTCAAGATATCACCTATGTCATCAACATAGGGAGGAAATGAATCACCTATTTTTTTCTTATGCCACATCCACTGCTCTTTGGAGATTTGTTTCTAACATTTTTGGCTGCAGATGGTTACTTGCTGAATCTATATGCTCTTTTCTCAATTGTTTTGTGGAGATAGATTTTTCAGATCAAATCAGAAATATCTTTCTATCCACTATAACAGAGCTCCTCCACATTATCTGCTATGATAGAAATTCAATTATCCACAATAATTCCTCACTAAATCTTAAAACAGGTCAGGAGAGAATTCTCATTTCTATTAGGGATGCATCCACGCTTCAGAAAGAGTCTTGCGCTAACTCAGTTGGTGACTTTATCATCTTTCATTGGCTTAAAATCAACCGGATCTACAATCAATCGAAGCACTTCTTTGAAGTGTTTTGGAAAGATATGATTCCTGGCTGGATAAAAATCAACATTGATGGTGCTTCAAAAAGAAATCTAGGTCCCGCGGGCTATGGGGACATCTTTAGGGATTCTCTTGGTCATTTTCATGGATTCTTTTTTGGTGGTTGTGGATCTGTCTCCTCCCTGGAGGCTGAGATGATGGCGGTGATTCATGCGGTCAACTTCGTTGAGCTAAAATGATGGAATAATATTTTGATTGAAAGTGATTCTACCACCATTATTTAACGTATTTGGAATGGATTTGTTCACCTTGCTTGGTCTCGTACAGCGCATTGGAAGAACTATCTTAGCTCGCTCCATGAGAGAATATACATTGCCACACAGACCTACCGGGAAGCAAACATGGTGGCTGATGGTCTTGTCAACAAAGGTATCAACTAGGACATTACGTGGAGTGATGACTTACTGGTTGAGCTCTTTCCTTATTATGAGAATGATTGTAATAAAATTTCCTCCTTTAGACTCTTGTAATCTTTCTTTCCTTTTTAATAATAATTTGTGTCTTGGTCGTTGACCAAGATATTTCCTTTCAAAAAAATTAAAACATTCATCATATTAATTCATCCCTATGAAATTGGATCCCTTCCGAGTTAACATAGTGATTATATTTCATTGCCTTTAAAATTTCTAAATAATAAATTAATAATATCCAATTAATACAAGAAAACTATATATCTATGTCATAGTGGATGGTCTAGGGAAATGGTCAATAACATCAACCATTGAAATGTATGATGATATGACTTAACATGATATTTTATCAACCATGAGGGAATCATTTTGTATCCAAAATTTACACATAGAATATATTCGATAATGCATCTCCTTAGGGTGCTCAGCATAATACTCAAGTAATCATCATGGTTTGTCATTACATCTAAATGTAATATAATATCCTTGATAACTATACTAAAAAATTAATAAGAATATCATTGATGACTTTATTCATCAAATCCATGAAGGGAGTGAGGGAATTTAAAATACCAACAGCCGTCACTATAAATTTATAATTTCCATACAATATACAGAATGATGTCTTATGTGTATCCTATTTTTTACCCTAAATTTATGATACCATGAATTAATATTAATCTTGTAAAGGTATCGATCTCCTGAATGTTGGTCAATCAAGTCATCAATAAATAGTAGATGATTTTTTTTCTTGATGTTGATCTTATTATGTTGTTGATATTCAATGCATAGTAACATTAATCAATCTCTCTTCTTAAAAATAGAATAGATGCACCCCAATGTGACAAACATGGAATAACTAACCCCTTGTTAACATTCCACTAGATCTACTTCATCAATTATAGAAACTAAATTGGGGTCTTTTAAATAAGAGTTATAGAAATTCTTGTACCACCACATATGAGATCTATTGAATTATTAACATCATGATTTTGTGGAAGACCAAGAAAAACATTAGAAAATACATCTAAAAACACCTTAACTATAGAATTATCATCAATATATAGTTTCTACGAAAGAAAATAAAATAAAAACTTATTCTGAATAGCAATCATGACCCAAACTATAGATTTAATTTCCATAAAATTTTATTTTTTCTTCACACTAATAGGAAATCACATATTTATTCAAAATATTAAATATAACATACCAACAATGACAATTGATTTGGGATTTATGTAATGAAATCTAATTCATTACTTGAATAACATCAAAATAAACTATGGGAAGAGTGACATGATTATCAATAAACACACTACCACAATCCTCATCTAGTGAATAGTCCCTGACTTAAGATGCGATCACTATATTGTTTTGAGTTTTTAATAATAAATCATAATCTAGTTTTTGATATGTTACTATGACACACTTTGAAATGGATTTAGATATAAAATGGTGTGTTAATACAAAATAAAATATGACATTTTCATATCAATTATTGATGGTGTGGGTTCATTTCACCACGTCGTTATCATACCCCACATTAGAAATTGTAATCGAGTGTGATTTATCTTTGGCATTGCGTGTGAGAGGTTAAGGGAATTGATTATCATCATTAACCATGATATTTAAGAACTAGTTGACATCATAAATGAACTTTTTACTTTCAAAATTAATAGTGTTTGGGTGGGGAATTTTTTGGGTTGCTTCCTAAATTAGCATCATTAACGAACTTCATCCCATAACATCGGTATTAAATTTCATAATGAATATCCTTTCCACACTATAATTGTTTACCAGTTTCATTAATAAAATTTCCCACATGTCTCCTTCCACATTTCTAGCATAATGGAAATACCATCATACTCTATCTATAGTTTTTATAATTTCCTTTTAATTCTATTGTTATTTTTACCTAAAAACCATGATATTGATCTATAATATAAGTTTCCATCTTCACCATGATAGAACATCAAAATATTTTAGAATTTCTAAGTGATATTCTTATAGATAAGTCCCATTTGTGACTTAGTTTTAATTTATAGAAGAACTAATCGACATTACATTCTGGTTGGATGATAATACCAGAACCATACCTCATAATCCTTGTGAAATATTCCTAATATGTTCCAATAGATTCACCATTCTTCTATTTTGACTCAAGGAATTATCTCTATATTTCCCTATGAATAATATAATGAATGTAATAGTGTGTAAATAATATTTTAAATTCATCTCACTTCATAGATTCAATTTCATATTGATGTCTTGTGCTCTTGTTAAGATTATACAACTGATATTATTAACCTTCAAAGTGATAAATAACCAAAATATATTTTCCACATTCTAAACACTCGAGATCAAAAAATATATTTTTACTATTACTGGTACAATACTTAGAAACTAATTGATCTGTCGAACAACTAAAATAATGTTCCCATTACCGAGTGAAGGACTCAAAAAAATTTCCCTCTTCCGATCATATGGAAGCTCAGAGTAATTTATAGATTTAGATTCTTGCGTGAGAATAATAATATAATTTTCCATTCCATCTCTCAACAACGTTTTTTATTATCCATCACATTCAGTTTTATGATGATTCTGTTAGGTTCAATCCATATACTAATACCAATAATCATATTTTGAGGAACATTAATCATGTAGAGGAACTATAACATTATCAAAAATAATTTATAGGATGTCTAAATCATGAAACATTATTTTACGAAACCTTAGGTTTAACCTTGGACATTCATAGACATTACAAATTCATTAAAATATTATCATATACTTATACTAATTCCTAGAGTTCTTACTAAATTTTTCATGTCCTAGTTTCAAAATGTTAACAATATCATTCTCTGATAAAATCTATAGTGAATCGTACTTTAATTTCATATATATTACATATTAATAATTGAATATTAATTATATTCCATTTCTAACCATTCTAAAATGGTTTAGGTTTAGTATCATTAGAATAATTTAATAAAAAACTAACTATAAATAAAATATCTATATAGTCCCCAATATATTTCTTAATAACTAGAACCCATTATATAAAAAAATACTTCATAGATTTCTTCATAAAAGGGGGAAAATTAAGAAAGGATGATATCTTATTCTTAGTAAGGGTAAAGAAAGAATATTCAAATGAACATATAAGTATAACATTGGAAATCTATACCATTCATATCATATATAATAATATTAAGTCATGTCATAATGAATGGTAGTTCACAATAAATGAATCGTAACAGAATAAAATAACAATAGTCCTGAGAGAATAACATTAGAATAAGACATTGATTTCTAGAATATAGATAAGAATAGATAATTATTTCCTTAGAAGTCAATGGTTGTCATTAAGTATATCATTGTGAAATTATCCCACTCCCCAAACCATTATAGTAGTCAATGATCACTCCTAGAAAAATCACAATTGAAATAGTCTATTATTGTTATGTTTTCACTACCCATTAAAGACATGTTTATCTCATGATATATAAATAGTTATAAAATGCAATAGAGGGAGAATTATTCCAACCCATCAAATCGTGGCACTCATGCCAACATTTAAAACCCTTAGATTCAATTAAGTTACCCTTTATTTATTATTATTAAGTTTATAAAGTGTTCAAGTGATGTTTGGGAGGGTTTGGAATACATTTGATATGTTTTGTGGTTTTTATAATGTAGCGTGGTTGGTGCATATTTTTTTGGAAACTGTGCTACTCTAATAGGAAACCTTGCATAGATAGACATCAGTTAAGAGGAAGGCACATGGTTTGTCCAAATCATGCGACCACCAAGAAGAAACCATGAAATTTGGCATAGAGATATTTTTCTTGGTTGGTGAACTTTTTTGCTAACTATGTGGTCTAACTATACAAGGCTCTCCTTGAGGTAGTGGTTCGAGCATAGTTAGCACATGGTTTTTCATAGCCATGTGACTAACCACGCATGGTGTAAAAACAGGATCCTGAAAAAGTGTATCTTTTTCGGTAATAAACATCAACCCCTCATTTTTGCACCATTTTATCCCTAACATGATATTTCTCCATCCCGAATGTTTTGGAACCCTTCCCAATTGAATTTTAAGTGATTCAGAGGTGTTGGTGTGTTGAATCCCAATCCCATGGGAATCATTCATTTCTCGTCGTCTTTCTTTTTTATTAGATCTAATTTCCTCCCTATATTGAATTAATAGATAAAGTCCATTTAGGATAGATCTATGGGTTTTATGTCAATAATTGTTAATATTTTTCATTTTTATTTTTATGGGAATATATCTAAGATGTGTTTCTTGAGATTCAACCCGGTTTCTTGGGCATTTTAGTTTCCTTATTTGTTTTCACCATAATTCTCATTGTAGGTGGATTTACTCTCAAATACTCTTGCTAGAATAATAATGGTTAGTCCATAATAATATTAATTTATTGAAAATTATTGTAAAATCATTATGAAATTTATTTATGGAATCCTTCATTGGTGACATTTTATGGAAATTAAAAAATTGTGTTTCTTTGGAGAAAACTAAATTTGGTAACATGATTTTAAAATGATGATTTGAAAATGGTTTTTTAATTTTGATTTGTGGGAATTTGTTTTAAATATACATAGTAATTTTATTAAAATTGATTAAAAAATATGGTTTTGGAATGTTGTTGGATTAATTGATTACTTCTTTGTGGAATGGGATGGATAATGGTTGTGAAATATCGCCATCAAATTGATGGGTTGTGGATGTGAAGTTTCACCGTCAATGGTAACACTAAACTTGTGTGGATTAAATTTTACATGTGTGGTTATGTGAAAGGTTATGGGTTATTCCAACATTGAAATTTTGAAATTATTAAAGGACTTGTTTGGTTTCTTTCCTTGGGAATTGATTTATTTGAGAAAATTGTATTTGTAATGAATTGTTTGGATTTTTTATAAATTGATTAAAATATTTTAAATGATTATTTATCTAAATTTTGTATATATAAATTAACTAACTTTCTTACCCTAGTGGCCTGGTTTAGGAAGTCATTTGGGGGAAAACCTACTGAGTTTCATTACTCATCCTACCTATGTCACTTTGGTGATTTGGAAGATATTGTTTATCAGGACCCATGAAAACATAAAGTATCTCCCTTTTTCAATGGCGATTCATGATACATGGGTTGGATTGTGGTGGTGGATCACAAATCATGTAGATCTCTGTGTTATTTCTCCGAAGTCTTAAAATTTTGTTGGTTTTGTCATCCACTATGTACGTGATGTTATTAGTCTGATATTCAGGTAGTTTGGTGTAGTTATTTTTGATATCCATGGTATTACCTTGAGTTTATTTTACATTGTTATAATTCATCATGTATTGGTTTTTGTTGTGGCATATTTGGTTGGGATGTTTAATTCTTAAATGGAAAATTGTCCCCCACTTTTTTATAAAGACCTCAGTATTTATTTCCAGCCTTTGGAATCTTGAGGATGTCACATAAGGGAAATTAACATTCCTATCCCTTTTTAAGACAATGATGAGGAGTGGGATGTTTCAAATAGTATCAAAATGTGTTTCCCTTGACTAACAACTATTCATTAGTTATTTCAGGCTTGGAGTTTAAATTCATCCTAGCTTTGAAATGGTTCAAATGATTAGTATTTCCATGACTTAAAATGTATAGCATAAATAGGCAATGATATCATTTTTATGTTGAACTTCATGTTACTAGGGAGTTTGGTACATAGGTGTTTTGGAGACACATATATGAGTTAAAATCACTATATTGTGTGTTTATCAAATGAGACGAGCATGACATTAATTGTGGAAAATACTTCCCTCATGGAGTTCATATTCCATTTTGTGTAATGGTTTATAATTTGGTGCTAATGTGTAATTTTTTTTTAAAATGATGAAATTTTATTAAAATGTGATATTTTGAAGTGAACGTGGTTGTGTTATTTTGAAAATGGTTTGATTTTAAAATGTATGGTGAAATTTTTAAAAATGGATGAACATAAAAATGTTGAATTTTGGAAAATAATATTGTGACAGTATGATATGGTAGATTTTTAAATTATTAGGCCTTATGTTTATAGAGAGTTGGACTTATGGTGTTTATTGTCTGTATAGAAAATAGAACCCAGTCGGAGGAGTATCAAATAATAGGATGAAGATGCTGGGAATGTGGTTTCACCTAAGCCATAGGTTAACCAACAAACGGTTCAAACTATAGTCCAAGATTTCAAAACAATGGATACAGGGAACAAAAGTTATAAACCAAGACAAGTGGATCTTTAGGTTTAGTTCCAAAACCAGAATCCACCCATCATTTTGGGTGATTCTTAACATGAAAATGTAGATGTGTTTCTAAATTAGAAGAATTGAATCTTTGATTTCCTTGGAACACCGACAGAGTATAAAATCATGTTGAATATGTATATGTTGTAGGATATTGTATGTCGATGTTGGGTTTTAGTAGTTCATGATAAATTGGATTAAGGAATTGCATTGGATGATTTTGAATATTTTCTCAACAAAAAATTCTATCCTCATTCATTCAGGATTGCAAGAACAATTAAATTTTTTAGTTTAAATCAATAGAGTCTCGCCATGATAGATTATGCAGCAATATTTATGAATTTAGTCATCTTTTCACCTACAGTTGCTGCTAGTGCATCCTCGAAGTCACGCATCATTGAATTAGGGATGAGGATAGAGATTATCTCAAATATTTTTGTGGTTTGTATTACAAATTATACAGATATGGCCAACAAACTAATTGTGGTATAATGGGGACATCTTATGAGTCACGAGTGGAGAAAACTTGTTGATACCTATAGGAAATGGTGGGAACTCTAACGTTGGGAACCAGAGGAAGTTGGACACCAATTTCCATAGTGGTAGTATGACTTATAATCAGATAGACAGATCGGTAAATCTTTCTCCATGACCTAATATTAAGTTAGGATGTTTCCAATGTGGTTATTTGGACAACATGAAGCGATAATGTTTGACACTACATACATTATGCCACAATTGAAACTACATTGGGCATCTTCAGAATTATTGTTGTAGTTCTCTATGGTCAGATGTTCAAGAAACTTCTCAGGTGTTGTAGGTGTATTATGATTTGATGGGACAAGGGATGTAGAATACCTAATTTCAGTAGAATAGAGTTTTCCATGGTGATTCCAAGAATACTGTGACCCCACGTAAAGTATATCTCAATAGATAAATAGGGAAAAGGTGTAGTTAGTAAGAAATTATGTAGATATAAACAAATTATTGTGGATAACCAGTCCGAACCATCAATTGTGCAAGGGAAAATTCGGTTGAGTTCAACATTATGAAATATTTGGTTCATATAGGTGAATATCGATACTTTATTTCTTCTCATTTTCTTGATTTTATTGGTTAAAATGTTGAGATGATGTCTTCTTTTTTAAAACATTACACACCTCTTGGTCATGGAGAATTTCAAGGCTTCATGTGTGAGAATGTTCTAAAACCATTGATGGAGTTGAGTTGATATGGGATATATCACTACTTGAAATGTATGTTTATTATATACTCCTAGGAATGGATTGGTTGACAATGTTAAAGGCTCACATCGACTAATATACCCAATTGGTATGATTAATGACTAAATATGGCATCATGAATCTCTTTAGAGGAGACCATAATGTTGGGAATTTGTAATGATTAATTTGGAACCAATAGTTTGAAGGATATCATACCAATTATATGCATTGACTTTGACATCTATGGAAGGGATTGAAAATATATGTTTTTTGCATTTGTTTTAGTTTAGTTTCAAGATGTTTCTCCTAATAATTTATATGTGTTTCCACCAACAAGAGAAGGGTAATTTACAATTTTTCTCCTCATAGGAGAAGTCTTATTTATCTTCCATCTTATCCTACGGAACCAAAAGAATTAAGGTTGTTGAAAATTTAGTTGGAAGTGCTTGAATGAAAAGGGTTCATTCGGCTGAGCATGTCCTTTTGAGAAGCACATGTCTTGTTTCTCAAAAAGGAAGATGAAACTCTTTATTTTTTTGCGGATTATCATGATATTAACCAAGTTACGATAAAAATCCATCACCCACTTCCATGCATTGATGATATTTTTGATCAACTGATGGGAGATCAATAGTTCTCTGAAAATTAACTTGTGATCAGGATATCACCAAGTGTGAGTTCGAATGAAGAATATTCCGTAGACATATTTCAAGAGTATATATGACCATTATGAATGTGTTAATGCCTTTTGGTCTTATAAGTAAACCAATGGTCTTTGTGGAATTAATAAATCCAATATTTCAAAGGTATTTATATACTTTTATGGTGGTGTTTGTTGAATATATAATGGTGTATTCATGGAAAAGGGTTGAACATGAGAAAAACAAAGAGAAAGTGTTAGGAATCTTGTGGAATCATTTTATCTATGGAAAACTATCAATGTGTGACTTTTTGATACATGATTTACATTACATTGGATATATTATCTCTGATATTGGTGTTTCGTGGATCTAGAGAAAATAGATGTTGTTATCTCTTAGAAACAACCAAATAAATTCATTGAGATACACAGTTACCTTGGTCGAGCTGGTTATTTCTGATGCTTTGTTTATGGTTCTTCATGACTAGCTTCACTTATGAATGTTTTGACAAAGTATAAGGATCCATTCCAATATATTGAGGAATGTAAGAAGTATTTTTAAGATCTTAATGATTTCCTTACGTCAGAACCAATCTTTATTTTTCACGAATCAGGACATGGATATGTGGTGTTCTGTGATTCATCGGGATCATTGTTGGGACATGTTCTCATGTAAAAAAGATCATGTGGTTGCTTATATCTCAAGGTAGTATTTTTTACATGAGAAGTACTATCCAAAACCTTATTTTGAGATAGATAGCGTAGTCCATGCTTTGGACACATGATCTTATTAAATATTTAGTGAGAAAATCATTGTGTTTATAGATCACAAGAGCTTGAAAAATATTTTCTCACAATGGGATATGAACATGAGAGAAATTTTTTGAATGGTGTATCTCCAAATGATCAAATTTTATATGATGTATAATCCAAGTAAAGGTAATTATATGGCACATGAATTAACCATAATGTAACATGGTCAGTTAGAAAAGAGGTGACATATGAGTGAAAGTTGATGCTAGTAATAATATACATGAACATGAAATGTATAGTCCATGATGATGCTGTAGTTTCATTCCAGTTTCATTAATTCATTATTGGTTAAGATAGTTAAAGTGACACATAATTTATATTTCAAATCTATATATTTGAGATTAAAACTCATTATTAGGGAGGAAAATAAGGGATCAAAGTTGGATGTGAGTTTATTTTTGTGGTTTCAGAAATGGATGTTTGTACCTATGTATTTTCAAAAACAACCACTACATTATTACCATCATTAAATATGTCTGGATCATCAAGGTATACAAAATATGTATAAGGAATTTGAAACACATTTATGGTGGATATGTTTGAAAAGGATAGTTGCAGTGTTTGTTTCAAGATACTGAACTTTTCATTAGTTTATTTAAGAGAATCAGTGACCTACATATATGTTAGAGTCATTACTAATTCCTATATGAAAATGGGTTGATATATCTATGGATTTTAAATAGGTATCCCAAGATAGGTTTGGATGATAAATTTTATTATGGGTGATAGTGGAACATCTTACAACTTCATCACTTTTCATCCCTATTTCAAAATCTCTTACGGTGGAGGACTTGTCAAAAAACTTTATCCGATAAGTACTAAAGAGGCATAGTGTTCTATTTTTGATAGTTTCAGACATATATCCAAGGTTTGCGTCTCATTTTTGGAAATCTTTATAGAAATACCTTAGGACTCAGTTGACCATGAGTATGACATATCATCAATAGATGGATGGAAAATTTAAAAATACAATCCAAACATTGGATGACATGATACGAGCTTGTGTAATGGATTTTGGTTGCTCTTGGGACGAGAACAGACTATTAGTTTAGTTCTCATATAACAATATTTATCAATCCTTGATACATATGGATCATTTTGAAGAATCTTATGGTCATCCATTTTTATCTCCACTTTTTTGGGTGGAAATAGGTGAGACATCATTGGTTGGTTCTAGCCTTTCCCAAGAGACAATGGAGCATATTTAGTTAATCATGATAAGAATAAAGATGACTCAGAGTCATCATAAATCATATGTGGATCATCATAGATGGTCATTGTCATACAATTTGAGTGAGAATGTGTTCATATAGATATCTACAAGAATTGTCATTTTAAGAATAGGGAAAATTTATATCCTCGATACATATTCCGTTTTGAGATACTGGAACAAGTTGGAGAGGTGGAATATCGATTGACATTACCACCATGGTTTAATGTAATTCATAATGTGTTTCCCGTAACTTAGATAAAAATGTATTATCCTAATATTGACAATGTGATTTGATGGTATCATGTAGCCCTATATCTAGATTCATCATTTGTTCATGTGTCGATACAGATTGGGGATTGGAAATATAAAGACTTGAGTGGAAAAAACATCGGTCTAGTGTGGTTTTTGTGGCAACATTTTCAGATTATGAAAGAGACCTAGAAATTGTAGAATGAAATATTCATGGAATGAGCCAAACTCATTCATTAAAATTATTTTTTTTACTTTTCGGGGACAATAATTTCAATGGTGGGGAGAATGTATCACCCCCTGTTTCAAGTAATTCAATTTTTATTAATGATTTGTACGTATGTAAAGTGTCTGGGTGAAGTTTTTGAGGGTTTGGAATAATTTTTTATTATATTTGGGGGTTTTATAAACGTTCTTCATTAATAAATAGTTTGTGGAAACTATGGAAGTCTGTCTTGAAATATTGCATATTGAGAAAAAGGATAAGAGTAAGGCATGTTGTTAGGCACCCAGTTTTTCCAAACCATGCTGCCACTAAGGAGAAATAGTGAAACATGGGATAGAGGTATTTTTCATGTTTTCACACATTTTCACTAATATTTTGGTCCAACAATGTGGTGTGATCTTTAAGGCAGTGGTTGGCGCACAATTAGCACACAGTTTTACCTAACCGTTGACTAAATGTTAATCGTTTAAAACAAAGATCCCAAATAAGTGGAACTATGTCTGGATTAAACTTTAACCCATTTTTTACCCATTTTGGACATAACTCGTGATTTATCCCTCCCAGAGGGTTTAGATCTGATCCCCATTTATTTTGAAGTGATACGATGGTGTTTCTTGGTGCGTTGAAGCCTGATTCCTGTGGTAAGCCTTCATTTTTTCTAGTTATTCATGATTTTCTTTAGATATTATTTCCTTCCTATCTTGGATTATCAGATCTAATCTGATGTGGATATATATAAGGTTTCTTTATTCTAATAATGGTTATTATTAGGCATTTTTGTTTTTAGGGAAATATATCTAAGATGGATTTTTGGATATTCAACCTATTTTTGTTGGCATTTTAGTATCGTTCTTTATTTTCACCATAATTTTTAATATCGGGGGCTTTACTCTTGACTCCTCTTGAAAGATATATAAGGCCAATATTCAAATTTTTCAAATTGATTGAAATTTATTGTGAAATATTTTTGTTATTTATTGATGTAAATATTCTTTGGTGATTGTTTATTGAATTAGGAAATTGGGTGTTTTGTCAAAAAGTAAATTTTGTAGCATGATTTTAAAATGGATGTTTTCATTTGATAAATAGAAAATAAATCAACAAAAATGATTGTTTTATTTATTTTGTTTTCCAAATATGGTTTTGGCATGTGGTTGGCCTAATTGATTAAGCGTATGTGGAATGTGATGGATAATGGATTTGAAGTACCACCATCAAAGGGGATGAGTTATGGACATGATGTTACACCATTAATGCTAAAACCAATCTTTTGTTGTTTTGTGGTTGAAAGTGTGGGTGTCTATTTATGTGAAATGAAATGGGTTATTCCAATATAGAAATTGAAAAAAAATTAAATGACTTTTTTGGTATCTTTCCATGAGAATTGGTTTATTTGAGAAAACGACTTTGGTATGGAATTTTTTTTCTTTGTTATAAATTGATTTATATGTTTATATTAATTTTCTATGTAAATTTTTATATATAAATCTGATAACATGTTATATACTAGTGGAATGAGTAGGGAAGTCATTTTCCTAAATGTATTATGTTTATTTACTCCCCCTCCTTTGGAACGTTTATGATTTCGCAGATCCTGTTTTTTGGGACACAGGAGAAGTTAATGAATCACCTTATCTTAGTGGTTATTCATGATACATGGGTTTTATTGTGGAGTTTTATAGTGTAGAATGCTAGATATTATGGTTATATCTTTAGAGTCTTTGAATTGCGTCTGTTTTTTATTCCATTGTGTACTTGATGTTATTAGTCTTTAGCTGTGGGAATTTGTTGTTGTTTGTTTAGATATCAATGGTATTACCTTGATTTGTTTTACATTGTTATCATGAATCATGTAGTGGTTTTTTATGGAATTTTTTGTTGGATTGTAAATTTCTTAAATGGAAAATCGTCCACCACTTCCTTATAATTCCCTCATCATTTATTGCTTTCCATTTTCATCTTAGGGAGGTATCTTAAGTCCAATTAATGATCCCCTACCTTATAAAGCCAATGATGTGGGGTGGGATGTGACATTCAAGTGCCACAATGTGATAAATAATTCATCAAATCATAACCCTTGATGTGAAATGGGATCAATAAACATTTAATCATAATAGAACCGGTGGGGAAGAGATGGATTTTATAAACATTTCATCTTTTCATCATAAAAAGAAACTGTCTAATAAAAAATAAAGATAGAATTCTTGGATAATATCCCTTGTAAAGAGTAATTTGTATCAAATAATTTCAAATATATTTTAAATGATATTTAATGATCCCATAGAATAATTTAGTAGTAAAATAAGTTATCCATTTAAAATTCACTACGTTTTCAAAATTATTGGAAATGAAATTGACAAAAAAAACTTGAAGAAGAACCATGTATACATTTAAAGGAGGCCTCAAATAAAAATTTATTCACGATCGAAGGAAAATTTTTATGTTCCATATAAATTAAAAAAAAAACCCCTTTATATAATTTTTGAAAAAGTCACTATGTGTATCGTTTGGAGAATGAAAAAAAGATTCTTTTCAAATTGTTCTATAAAAAAGAAAAACAAGGGTAAAATGACATTGCAAACATATAGGAGAATGGAAAAAAAATTGCAATCATTTTCACAATACTTGTAAATGGATTAGAAATATTCTCTATGAGAGACTCAAACATAATCAATCTTGAATACAGATAAAATTTCGAAATATTCACTAACATCCAGTTCACCATTCTTCAAAGGTAATAAAACATCTTGTATAACATATTTAAATTTATTATAATTCTATTAAAGATTAATTTTCATACTTATAATAATATATTTTAACCCTTTATAACAGTTCAATTCCACCTTTTATCAATTATTCATTATTAAATTGTTTATATATGGGTGTTAACTATTTTATTTGTTAATAGTATAGAAATATAATAGTTACTACCCCTATATTTTTATCTTGAATCCATCATATCAAATGTATTTATAATGATGTAAATGTAATATATATATATATATATATTGATTAAATACATGTATATATATATATATATTCATTTTTAAAATTAATTGTTATAAAAATTAATTACACCCTTCTTGGAGATAGTTAGTCATACTTATAGACGAAATCTATATTTAATTTTCAACGGATGAAAATAAAGAATGGTACAAAATAATTCACCTTTATAAGATAATTATTACATCAGATTTGTTCTATATATACATTTAATAAATCCTAACTTCCACCCATATAAAATATAAACAAAAAATGAATCACATTGCTTTATAGAGGTGGTAGTCCACACGTACACATGAACAACATTTCCATTCCAAATTGATGGGATGTTAAGTAGTTAGCTATTATAAGATAATTCCAAAATTATAATTGAATAATTAATATATATTATAAACATTAAAAACATCATAATACCTATCTATAAAATATGTTGTTGAAAGATTAATTGTATCACTATATGGAAATGATAAGTCGTATGTATGCACGAGTGATAGTTTCACTTATCATTTGATGGGAAAATGTGATTATAATGGTGATTTCAAACTAATAATAAATTTTTTATAATATTTATAATACTAAATATATTATTTTATTATAAATACATTATATTAATAGGTAGTAATGGAACATATGAAAAAAGTGATATGTTAAGGAAATTATATATTATACGAAACGAATCCATTAGATATCCTCTAAAGGAATTCAAGGTTTCACTATTTGGAAGACCAACACCTTGATGACGTGTCTATAAAAGTTTAGAATGGAAATTAGTGGATTTTTTTTGACCTAGAAGGACCTATGTGGCGTGGATATGTGAGGGGGAGGTTCCCTTTTATAATTAAGGTGAGGGATACTTTTGGAATTTAAAAAAATATTAAATTATTTGGAATTAATTTTCTATCTAAATTCCACCAAATGGCAATGAATTAAAAGATATGGTAGGATTCAGTTTTAATACTATAAACAATACAATTGGGACATCCCTTGGTTTTAGTTCAAGCCTTATCATTTTGAAAACCCTTAGTTACACATATTTAATTTTAACCATGGTAGCACTAATTTCAATATTAATGGTTTTTCGTTTAACTAGATTGTGAAAATTGGCTTATAAATGGAAAATTTATAAAATTTTATACCACATATAAACCACCTTATATTTTTTAATGTTTTTATGATTATTAAATATTATTATAATTTTTATTTTGATAAAATATCATTATTGACAATTTTGACACTATTCATTTAATTTAACTTTTAATTCTTCCAGGAAAAGGAAAAATTAGAATAAAATGTTTTCACAAAAAACCTAATATTTTCTATTTATCTGTAACATTCGTGGGTCACATTTAATTATTTATATTTTCTAACATTTAACATTTTCATCTTCTTATTATATTATTTATTTAATTGAGACATATAGAATCGATGTTGCGTAAAAAAGTATTGTCAATATATATTTACTAAAAATAAAATAAAAAATTATATGAAAAAAATACTTTTATTAATATAAAAAATAGTTATATCCCTTCATATCTTCATTTTGTCCCTACGTGAACACTAAAGACATATTAAAATCAAAGAGAGTTACATTTTATATCATACATTTATTTAAATAAAATATAAGACATCCTCATTGAAATGGGTACATTAATCGAATCAATATAAAACCTAACGTGTTAATCAATGAATTTATTTCATCAAATAAAAATTTGAATGAATGATTATGGAATTATCACTTACATAAAATTTAAAATAACTCAACATACTCTTTATTAATGAGATAAATTTGACCAAGTTACTATTCATATTGATAAAAAATAAAAGATGAATATTTATGAAATGTGAACCTCTATATTGTAAATATAAAATTAGTTTTATCTAATTAAATACATAAAAATGGTAAAAAAAATAAATTTTATGTAAGCGCGCAAAATTTTACAATTTATTTAGAATAAAATAAATTTTTCAGAATAAAATTGTATTTATTCTTATAATATGCCTAAGAAAATATTAACTGATTATTTAATAATTTTATCACTTAAATAATATGTATATTTAATTAATATTATTCCTTTATAAGGATTAATTTAATTTATAATGATTGAATGTGTGCAAAAAACCAATTTTCCTAAAATATTAATTTTTATTTGAAATTATTTTTTTAATCAATAGATATCCAATGAATTAATTTTATACATATTTAACATTAAATTTTTGATAATTTTGTAATTACTATTCATACTCTATAACATAAGGGCTAAGTAATAACTGTCATTATTTGTTATAATACTTTACTAGTATATCATGTTTCGTTTAAACGTGTAGATGAGTATAATACAAGATATAAAAAAACTTGTATAATGAGATATATTTCATAAAAATATCTAGTTTTTATAGGTTAAGATGATGTACATTGGTTGAAATTATTTGATAAAGGCACAAAATAACTCTATCATTATTTGTAAATTACATTGAATATGGAAATAATGGACGACCGCTACAAAATAAATGATAATTTTCAATATTTTTTTCATTAGATATGTTTTTGAAATACATCGCTAAATATGGTGTCTCTAATTAAGGAGGTTTATAAATGAATCTATTTTGTGACACCTCATTTGGGACATATTTGGAAATTTCTGTAATTAAATGTCACAAAAACTGTTCTATTTTAAACCTCTTTAATTAATGATACCTCATCATCGAAAATAATATTTTGTTAATAAATTGGTCATAGGAAACATTAAAATTGGAAAGAAGTGAAAAATATGAAAAGCATGAATGGAGAGGCGAGATCGCGAGGGATACTAGTGATGAAGAACAAGTGTGTTACAACTGATAAAAATCGTTCAAACTTGGGGAATGATTCAAACTAGTGGAAGTTGAAAATCATCTGAGAAGAACTAGCTCGTCACGAAAAAACATCAATGAAACATTTACCACCACTAATCATATTTCGGATGTTGATGTCGTGATTGATCAGGACCCTGCAGTCTATGATAATATATGCGAGATCCCAAGGAGTGGGGTTGAGGGTGAAAATGAGCTCATCCAATATAATAGAATTAGTCTCTTACACATAAATATCCATGTTAAATAGACCATAGAAAATATAAGAAATAGAATCAGGACACTATACATAGCCCTAGATTCGGAACTCATGGAGTTATGGGTGCCAAAAAAAAGACACTTAAGACAAGACAGACCCATCATCAGCCTGGCCTCCCCACTATAGCAACCCAGCCTTTTCATACACGTCTATTACATCATTTAGAAAATAAACAACATAATAGTATTACACAATGAGGATATAAATGTTTAGTATCTTGGGAAAACTAGGACTATACATAACATTTACAACATAAAATATTAGAATTTATTTAATTTCTACTTCCCTAGATTCTCAGTAGACATTGACTTCTCCTTAGTACAAGTAGTAACTTGAGGGGTATACATCAAAAATGGATGATCTAAAAGACCACTAAGAGGATAGATAAGAACATGTTACAGCATTACATTAGATGAGAATAATCATTATCATCATAACATGGTTATAGCGTCATAATCATGATAGGAACCACTAAGAAATGACATTGAATGTGGAATTACATAAAAAGAATGAAACATCATGTCATAGTGGTTAACAACTACACATTGTTGTAAGCGTCATGTTCACACATCATTTCCATTTAACTCATGAGATAAATCACTTTAACCAATGCATTGGAGAACTGTATAATTATTGGTGCACCCATCAAATTCAATCATTATATAGTGCTATATAATTTTGGGCTCTCCTGTAACCTCCAAACATTAACATTATCAAACATTCCACATAGGAAATATGTCAAACATGAATAAAAAATAACCCATGGAAATAAATGGGTTTCACATCATAAATCATACATTCATAAACATTAGTTTCTAAAAATAAAGGGGAAATATCATTCATGACATAGAACCATTAACCACGAGTGAAGAGTGAAACAATCTTTGAGAATTAAAAACTGTCTATTTATTTGGAAGAAGATTTATTTTGGAAAACATTGGGTTTTTCATAAAATCAATTAAAGAACATTTATATCCTAGAAAAGGATTGATAATTATGACAAAATGATTTCTTAGGAGTATGCATACTGAAAATGGAGGGAGGGAAAACCCGAAAAAATAATGTGAGGTTCGGGAATTTCCCCTTACCATGTATCTGAATGCTTTCTTCACATTAATTTCATATATAATGAAATTATATTCATTAATTAGGAATTAAAAAAAATACATGAATATGGTTTAATATGGTTTCATTAAGTTCTTTTATAGTTTTTTGGATGTGTTATATAGCTTAAATTCATTGTTTGGGAGTGTTAATCTGCGTTGCCTATATGAACGTTTCACTTGTATTAATGAACAGATGGTTATTTGAAATGTGGTTGAAAATTCATAATTGTTCACATATATTATTAGTTAAATTAATAAGATATAAATGATCATATAATGAATTTTTTATGTACCATGAGGATGAATCAATAGATAAAATTTTATCATGATCATTTTTGGTTAATTTGGGGGGGTTATCATAACAAGGCTGTTTTATTTTATCACTTAGTGTCACGTAAATAAGTTAGTTTCAGAACATAAATGTGGATAAAACATACAATTTACAATACATTTTCTTCAATTTTATGGTTTTATTAACATCATTGAAGTATTTGAAGGAAAATAGAATTGAATCACCCATGATTGAGGTAAATAAACACATCACGGGCAACGATTTCACTTTATTAACAGAGACAGGGAGGGAGGACTACAATAAATAATCTTAAAATAACATGATATAATTCCATTATATCAATCATACTGGATTTATCAGGATATTTGGATAAGATATGTTGAGGATATAAGAATAAAAGAAAGGAAATTTAAAGAAAATAGATAGAGGAACTACCTCTTGAATACTCATCTTTTGATCATCCTCTAGGAACCTATGATTAGTCGTTTGATGATACCAAAAGCTCTTGATAATGGGGGAGGGGTTGGGGAGGACATGTGGGTAGAGTTTAGTAAATTATTTAAGCTTTATATGTGTTATGTAATGAGGGTGTGAGAGGTGGTATTTATAGAAGATGGGAAAGGGGTTTCTTAATATGTTTTGTCATTAATTTATTAAATTCCACAAAGATAAGCAATTGTGATGAATCCATGAAAAAATAGTAAATAGGGAATGTGAGTTAGTGATTTGGGAGCTTAAATCACTCATGATGTCATATATAGTGGATTTAAATTTTAATGTGTTTATATATTAAATTAATGTATTTTCCTATTCCCCAAAAATTCATGTATTTCAGAAAAATCTCAAAAATTAACCCTAACCATTTTTCAATGTGTAGAATCCAAAAATGGTCTCCATTTTTGAAAAATGGGTTTTTTAATATGATCAATTTAATTATAAATTGAAATCATAATTTACTTGAAAAGTATATATAAAAAATTATGACTTCTTTTATAATGCTTTAAAAAATTATATATGTATTGTCACGACCCATCCCCCAGCTCTTGTGTTGTGACTACCCAAATCCTGCATTCCATAGGCCAGGGGTTAGAGAGTATAACTATAAAGGTATTTCCCTAAAATAATAAGGAATATCCTCAAAACCTGTATAAACAGAGACATGTTACACTGGGCACAAGTAAAACAAAACGGAATAAGAAAGGTGAAACCAAAACTAAAAACCACCACAAAGTGTAAATGTATGTACTAATGTAAAGGGGCCAGAATAAAAGCCCAACTGAAATAGAAATATATAAATAAGGGACAGTAGCTCAGGAGGTTGTCTACCAAGGATCCTACCTGAAGGGTAGGTACATCTCGTCACTGCGGCTCTCCACAACAACCAGTCACCTCCGTAAACCATCAAGTCTTCACTCCACGAGACTCAGTCAAAGATGCATATTGTCTGCACAAGACACAACAAGGCATGAGTGAAGCCCATGCATGGGTGAGTATAACAATACCTAGTAGGGACCCCGAGACCCACAAGGTCTCTCATAATTTTCCAAAGTGAAAACCAAAAAGCTTGATCTCAATCACAAATCACAAAGAAAAGGATAACTCACACTAGGTTTAACATAACTATAGAAGTATAGATTTTTAGACATAAATCTATATCATCTTGTTCTATCATGAGTATCTGATGCTGACCCACAACGGATTTCTCGGTGTTGATCCACACAGGTTCGCTTGGTGCTGATTCACAAAGGATTTCTCAATGCTGATTCACACAGTATTGCACGATGCTTATCCACACTGGATCGCTCAGTGAAGATCAACATAGGATCTTTATTCATTCTTTACGTCTCTCGTATCTACCAGATTTCCGCAGAAAGCACTCATGATTTCGGGAGTATCCGCTCCTCAAGCAATTGGTCGAATTTCAACTGGCACGAAGTCCCATGAAGAAGTAACCCTATGAACTGCAATTTCATAAGGGTTACTACATAATATATGACATGTCAACTGAACTCCCGGTCTATAAGTTATTGGCATTTTAGTGTTGAATCCCCAGTTTGATTTGAGTATCACCCATCCCGGAAAAAATCCAACTTTTTTTGAAACTGACGTGGAGTAACTCAAAAGGACCGCCTAATACAAAAGGTTCCGGGACTGCAGACGGTTTGTCGAACGGACGCCCGGTTTAAGAGATATTCCCCATTAAGTGTAATTAGGCCGAAATGAGCCCGAATCTGGTATGACTAGGAAATACTGACCCAACCTGACCCAGTCTAGGTGTACCTAATCCGATTTGGGTTAAAACGGCCTGTGTCATTCCCAAATTGGGTCGGTCTGGCCCGCTGGGCCGGCCTACCAGGCACACCCCAGCCCGTAGTTGCAGGCCATCTCGCTTCTCCCCGGAGGAATCCTAGCTGTGTCCGTCGCCGGCTCACACGAATGGGTCCACCAACAGTGTCTCCCGCATCCACTCGCATGAAGAGTTGACTTCTCCACGTAGTACCACTTTGGCACCGCGAGATTCCAGCACCGCAGCCCATTGCGGCCGCAGCTTCCTTCATCCAGCCACTCTGCCGGGGCACCCCTCCTTCAGTGTCACGGCCTGTCATGGCCATGACTTCTGCCACCTAGGCACACCACTGGGGTGCACATCCTTCGGTGCCGTGGCCTTTCGCGGTCACGGCTTCCACCGCCAACGTGCACCGCCCGGGCTTGCTTGGCCTTCCAGCCACCGGCTGGCCCGATGGCCCATCTCTTCTCTTTCGGACACGTGGCCAGTGCCATCGCATGATGCCTTACGTACTCGTTTCTCATGGGAAACACTACCAAATACAAAAAACTATGGAGGGTTTGATCTTTGTTCATTTGTCCCACACCCTTTGCATTATCATTAACATGGATAGTATTTTTAGAAAAGTACAACTATTAATTAAACAATGAAACCCCATTCATCAAGTTTGAGGGAAGGAATTGCGGATGAGGAATAAGTTTCCACATTTGAAGGTTTTTGTCATCATTTGTCGTTGCCAGTCGCTTCTCCCAATGACCATCGCTCGATCATATTCTTCGTCGGAGTAGAAATTCTTCGGTGCTTCGTCAGAGATTCCACTCGTAGTTATCCCAAAATGCATGCTCGACCTCAGATTAAATATAGGGGAAGGTTGATATTAACACATCTCATAATTAATGATGTTCATTAATGGGTTTAATTAATTAACCTCTTAACACTCTCAATGGTGTGGTTACACAAACCATTATTTCTATCAATAGTTCAGTTACACAATATAAAAGTCAAGACATTAAATGGTTTGATGTTGCACTACGGTCCAACCACCATTTTTCCAATGGTTGAGAAAAGAAAAATAAAATAACTACAATTATTTTTTATTATAAATTCTACGAAATTTAATTTTTCATCCAACCCTTGCCAATCAATGTTAAGATTCACATAAGTGAATCCTAGAACTGTAGAATCAACAGAACCCATGGATTTTTAATCTGAGCACCACTTTAGAAGATAGAAAACTCTACCCTCACATTTTCTAAACGTTCCATAAAAAATTCCAGAAATTATTTACAGGCTCTACGGGCCTTGGAATCACATGCCGTCAATTTTCAAAGACTTCTAAAAATCCCAAATAATTTTTAAAAAAACATTATATGGATTTTTGGGTCTTTACATTCTCCCCACCATATGGATTTTCATCCCTGAAAACTACATCAAAACTAGCGAAACAAATGGGGGTAATGAGCACTCATCTGTGCTTCCTGCCCCCATGTGCTCTCTTGGAGATCCCATGCTACCACCGAACTCACACCAGAGGAATTGACTACCCACGAAGGACCCTCTCCTATCGATCCTCTATCTCCACTGGGAACTCCGCAAACGTTTCCCCACTGTCTATGTCCAACTCACCTCAGTTGATACTGTGTGATGGATCATGCTCATACCACATCAGATGTGACACATGGAAAACATTATGCACCTGGTGAATCTATGGGGGATGATCTAGAAGGTATGCCACCTTTCCTACTTTGCTGAGGATCTATAATGTTCGGAAAAACCTCAGAGATATCTTGCCACCCAGGCCAAATGACCGGAATCGTCATCGGGGCGAGAACTCTAGGAAGACATGATCTCACTCCTCAAACTACATGGGTCTCTGTCTCCTGTCAGCATAATACTTTTGATGACTCTGTGCAATCTTCATCCATTCCTAGATGATCTGGACCTTTTCAGTGGCAGCCCGTACCAACTCTGGACCCATAAGTGTTGATTCCTCTGGATCTGTCCAACATAGAGGTTATTTTCATGGTTTCCCATACGTGTCCTCAAATAGAGCATTCCAATGGTGGAGTGATAAATATTATTGTATGTGAACTCCAATAGTGGAAGTGGTCCTCCAAACTATGGCCAAAATCTAGGACACAAGCACGAAGCATATCCCCACGTGTCTATATGGTCTGATATGTCTTACCATCTGTCAGAGGATGAAAGGCGGTGGTCAAGGGAGTTGAGTCCCAAATTCCTAATTTAATCCCTTCCAAAAGAGGGATGTAAAACGAACATCGAGATCTGAGACTATCGTCGAGGGAACCACATGAAGACTTACAAAATCCTGTATGTAGAGGCATCCCAATCCCTCTACTAATCCCTTCTCTGAGATCGGTAGGAAGAGTATAGACTTGGTGAGTCAGAAAATGATCACCCAGATGGAATCATGGCCCCTAGATATACATGGTAGCCTGGTCACGAAGTCCATGGAGACACCATCCCACTTCCATTCTATCACCTCTAGTGGTTGAGCTAAGTTGGATGGTACCTAATTCTTGGACTTCGATTGATGACAAGTGAGGAATCATGATACAAAATCTTCCATGAATTTCATCATCCCTGGAAACCTATACTGACACAGGAGGTCCTGGTACATCTTTTCCACTCCAGGATGTACCTCCAAAGGGGATGTGTGGAACTCACTCATTACCTCCTCTGGTAGAATCACTAGTACCATGGTGAGTCTTCTGAAGAGAATGACATGCTGCCCACATTCAGAAAATCTTTCAGGAGACTATCTTAATGATATTTAATCATGTTTGGCATCACAGTCAACATCCCCAAGTTGTGCCTCCCATACTCGCTGGAGGATTGGGGGAGTGATAGTCATATATTGTAGGTAAGATACTCCATATCTTTCCATGAAGGATATCTGCTATGGGGATCGCTTCTTTGTCACCTCACTCAAAAATTGTAGACCAGACCTTTTGGTGAGTGTGTCTTCTATTATGTTCCATTTCCCTTCAGTGAGGACTATCTAAAATTCATAATCATAGTGGATCTCTATCCATCTCTATTGTCTTTGGTTTAGTTCCTTCTATGAGAGGATATACATGAGGCTCTTGTGATCGGAGATAACAATAAACCATTCACCCATCAAGTAGTGCTGCCACATCTTCAGTGAAAAAACCACTATTGATAACTACAGGTCATGGGTAGTGTAGTTCTTCTCATGTTGTTTCAACATCCGTGAGACATAGGCAATCACCGCTCAATCCTGCATTAGATCACATCCTATCCTAGTCCCCAATGCATCACAGTAGACTACATACCCAACACCCTCTTCTGGTAGCCTCAAGATTGGGGCACTTGTCCGTCTCTACCTCATCACCTGGAAACTATTATGGCACTTCTCCATCCACAATAAATGCTAACTTTTCTTCATCAAATCTTACAATTACGCTGCTACCCAAGATAATTCAAGTACTAATATTTGGTAGTACCCAGCCTAACCTTGGAAAACTCTGCACCACGGTCACACTCTGGGGTGGATCCCAAGAAATCATTGCCTTTATCTTCACTGGATCCATTGTTACTCCATCCTCTAAGATGTCGTTCCCCAGGAAGTAGACTTCCCATAACCATAACTGGCTCTTTGAGATCATTCAATAATGTTGGTGCTCTTAGAGTTTATCCAGAACAATCATCAGGTGTGTGGCGTGCTCTTCCTCTGTAGTCATGTACACCAAAATGTCGTTAATGAAGGCCATCATGAAGCGATCAATGTATGGATGTAAGATCTTGTACATGAGTCCCATGAATACTATTAGAGCATTGGTAATGGTGAATAGAATCACCAAGAACTCATAACAACCATACCGATATCTGAAGGCTATTTTCGGTACGTCCTCATCCCGTACCATGAGCTGCTGATAGCCTGATCTGAGGTCTAAATTTGAAAACCATTGTGCTCCCTTCAGCTGGATGAAGAGATCATCAATTCTCGGTAGAGGATACTTGTTCTTCATGGTGACCTGATTTAGGAGCCAATAGTCCACACAAAGCCTCAAACTCCCATTATCCTTCTTGGGGAACAAAATTGCGGCTGCTCATGGAGAAACACTGGGCCTTACGAACCCCTTCCTCTGTAAGTCTTCCAACTGTACTCGCAACTCAAAAAGTTCCACAGGAGCCATCTGATATTCTGGTGTAGATATTGGTGCCTTCCTGGGCTACATGTCGATGTAAAATTCTACCTCTCTAAGAGGAGGTAGTCCCAGAACATCACCAGGGAAGACCTCAGCATACTGGTCCACCACTATATGATTGCTCGGACTCCTCTCATCTACTATAAATAGGGTGATGCTAGCCAACTGATGAGTGATTGGCTGACCCCTCCTTCAAGAAATTCCATCATGTGAGGAAATTGTTTCCTTCTCACCAGTGAAAGAAAACTTAATCATATCCCCACAGACACATCACACTCTACGCCTAAAATAGTCAATCTAAGCATGAACTGGGGATATCTAGTCCATACCCATGATAACATCGTACGGACTTAATGCTACTATTAAGAGATCCTAGACAAATATCTCACCTCCTAGATTGATTTCAAAATACCAACACCAATGTGTACTCATCATCTCTTCTCTTTTTGGATTCCTTAATCATACGGATCGAGCCAACGACTCCATCAGAATCTTTGAGATCTGAATGAGTGTCGTGAAAATAAAAGAGTGACTAAAACCTATGTCTTAACAACTACAGCAAGGGTGGAATAGACACAGATCACACCTATAATCATCTATGTAGTCCTATAGTCAAAGTACTATCTCACCTAAAGCTAAGATCACCCTTGTCCACAAGTTCCATCTGGTCGGGGTGTGCCACATATGGGTGGTGGTGGTAGAACCTCAAACCTTCATTCACCACCTGCTGCACGACCTACTCCTTTACTGTGTCTGTCACCATGCATAAATCCTTGGTCAAACCTCAGCCATTACCTCGGAGGTTCTTCGATCATCTGTTTATTTTCCACGTGGGGAGTCAGACTATCATGAGTCACGTGTCCATGTCTTCCTCAAGAGTAAAAGACTTTAGTCCTTATAAGACCTCCTCTACCTCACGAGCTTCGCACCTCCGACCCTGCTTCGTGGGGTCGTTCTTCGGAAGGTCTGGCCTACTTGGACTTCCGCATCATCCTCTTACTACCTGATGCAGATGAATCAGATACTTGTCTTCTGGTGGTGGCTCTCAACATCAGTGCATGCTCATCTAAGAAGCTCTCCACCAATAATTATCACTCGAGTACTCCAGCATGTGTTGGGATATTGAGCGATATCATCAACACTCTGATCTCTTACTGGAGACCCTAATAAATGTTTTGGGCCTTGTTGAATGGGCCTCATACCATGTCGGTGGAGTAGCGAGAGAGGCCAGTGAATCTCACCAAGTACTGAGCCACTGGTAGGTTTCCCTGCTGTAAGTGCACTAGCTCCTGGATACACACTGAGCATAAAGTCACTAGTAAGAACTTCACCCTGAAGAGGGTCTCAAAGTCCTACTAGGAGAGTGTCTCCTCCTCATTCATCTAGATCATCATTATCCACCATCTCCCTACTATTCCATGAATGATTATAGCAGCTAGGATCACCATCTGGCCTACTAGTGTCTCAACTAAGTGAAAATCCTATGCCACAGCCTCCAGCCTGTCCTCAGTTGCATGGGGATTTGTCTCCCATAAAAACCTCAGAGGCCTCTATCTCTGAAACTCATACAACATGCTCAGTCGTCATGCATGGTCTTCTAGTAGGGATGGTGGAAACTACTACCCCATGGGTGGTGGTGATGCTAGTACACCACCCGAAGGTTCCATCACCATAAGAGGGCCCTGCACCGACGCCACATTGCTCTGTGGGATATCATCATGTCCTCTCTCTGGAATCCTGGTAGGTTATCTATTAAGTGGAATCTAGAAAGAAACAAGTGCACCATGGTCTTGAATTTATACCTACTGAGCCTTCTGTAGTGATAAAAAAACTAAAAAAATTCAAGACACACACAATTATTGTTTTCATGTACCGAATCTGAAATCAGAATTAAGGGTCCTGGTGTAAGGATATGTCGGCTCTGGCACCCACACTAGACTCCCTAAAGAGAACCCAAACTCAAGACGGATAACACTATTTCTCTATTTAAATCATAGACTCCGTGTTATTCTAGTAGGACCGACTCATCTAATACCACTTTATCATGACCCATCCCCGAGGGCCCGTGTCATGACTAACCCAATCCCACCTTCCATTGGCCAGGGTTTGGAGACTAGCACCAGAAAGGCATTCCCATAAAATTGGAAGTCATTTCCTCAAAACAAGTACACACAAATACAAGTTACAATACACACAAGATAATCAAAACAGAAGAATAATGGTTAATACACAACTAAAAACCACCATAGAGTCTAAAAGTAAGTACTAATGTAATGGGGGAAAAATACAAGCCCAAATTAAAATAAAATACCACAAAAAGGGAAAAAAGATTTGGAGGTCTTCCACTAGGTATCCAACCTGAAGTGTAGCTATAACTTGTCATTTTGGCTCTTCACGTCAATAGGTCACCTCTGTACACCGTCAAGTCCTAGTTTCTAAAGACTCGATCAATGTTGTTTGTCATCTGCAACAGTCACAACAAGGTGTGGGCGAAGCCCATGTAGGGGTGAGTATAAAAATACCTAGTATGGACCTCAAGACCCCATAAGGTCTCTTAGAATACTATAAAGGAAAAACCACAAAGCATGATCTCAATCACAAAGCATAAAGAAAAAAACAACTCACGCCAGGTTTAAGTTAAGTACATAAGTACAGATGTTTAGTCATAAATCAAGATCTTCTTGTTCTATCATTAGGCTCTATTACTAACCCACATTGGATCACTCAGCATAGATCCACACAGGATTTCTTGGTGAAAATCCACACAAAATTGCTCGGTTATAATCCACATATGATTGCTCAGTGCTAATCCACACAAGATCTCTATTCATTCTTCATTTCTCAGCTAGCCACAGGATTCCTGCACAAAGCATGCATGATTTCAAGAGGATACGCTCATCAATCCATCAGAAATATTTCAATAGGCATGAATTATGACTTCGAAGTAACCTGATGAACTGCCATGCCATAAGGGTTCCAATGCAATAGACGGTGCATCAATCAGACGCTCGGTCTTTAAGTTATTGGCATTTTATTGTCGAGGGCCCTGTTCGATTCAAGTATGATCCAACAAATCCAAAATCCAACATTATCTGAAACTCATGTGGAGTATCATAAAATGACCTCCTCATGCTAAGGGTTCCATCACTATAGATGGTTCATCGAATGGACGTACAGTTTATGAGACATGCCCAATTAAGTGTAGCTTGGCCGAAAGGGGTTCGGGTCTGGATTGACCGGGTCAGACCGAACTATCCCGACCCAGTCTAGGTGGATCCAATCTGATTTGGGTCGACCCGACTTTGGTCTAGCCTAAATTTGGTCGACCTGGCCTAGTTGGGTCCAATCCAGCCCACCTGGCGGCACAACCCACTAGGCTCACCCTGACCTACGGTTGTGGGTCATCTCCCTTCTCCCCTGACACGGGATAGCCACTTTTGGTTCCTTCTCATGCAGTTAGGTCCACTGTCCATGCCTCCCACTTCAACCCACACGACAGGTTCACTTCTCCACATGGCACCATAATGGTACCACATGATTCTAGCGTCGTGAATCGTTGCGGTCGTGACTTCCTTCACCAAGGTGCACCGCCAGGGAAAGCCTCAATCAGGGTTGTAGCCCATCACAGTGGTGGCTTCCAATACCCAAGCGCACCATCGCGGAATGCCTCCTTCATCACCCCAACCCATCATAGTCACAGCTTCTGCTATCTGGGTGTGCATCCTTCAGCACTGTGGTCCGTCGCGACCATGGCTTCTGTCATCCCTGTGCATCGCCAGGGCGTAACTCCTTTAACGCTACAGCCCCTCTCAGTCGTGGCTTTTGCCGCCTAGGTGCACTGTTGGGGCATGCCTCCTCCTCTGGCCACCAGCCGGGCTGATTTACTGTCTCTTCTCCACCGGGCACGGGACCAGCGCCACCGCGTTCTTCCTTACCCTCCGGTATCCCACGAGAAATACAACCAAATCAGAAAATTGTGGAGGGTTCGAGAATTGTTCGTTTGGCCTGTTCCCTCCACATTAGCATTAAAATTGATAGTATTTTATGAAAAGTACAAGTCTTAATTAACCAACGAAACCCCCTACATCAAGTTTGTTGGAAGGTGTTGCAGAAGAGGATGGAGTTTCCACATCCAAAGGTGTGCGTTGGCATTTTTCATCACCCGTTGTTTCCACTAAATACCGTCTCTCAATCACGTTCTCCATCGAAGTGGAAAGTCGAAGATGCTTCATTAGAGCTACCTATCATAGCTCTCCAAAAACCCAGGACACAACTCAGATTATATAGAGGGAAATATAATGATTAATGAATCACACAATTAATGAGGTCCATTAATGATTTAAATTAATCAACCTCTTAATTATCTAAATAGCGGGCCTACACAACCCATTATTTCACCCAATGGTGTGGATACACTACTTAAGAGTAAAGATATTAGATGGTTTATGTTGCACTATGGTCCCACTATCATTTTTACAATGGTTGCAAAAATATAAATAATATAACCTTTAGTTAATTTATTATTTTTTTGTAATGTCCATGAAATTTACTTTTTTGTCCGACCCTTGCCGGTCAATGTTAAGATTCCCTTAAATAAATCCTGGCACAATGAATTTATTGGTTATTTAATATTTTTAATCCGATCAACGATTCAAAAGTTAGAAAACTCAACCTTCATGTTTACTAAACAAACCTAAAATAACTCCAAAAATATGTTCCAGTATCTTGGGGCCTCAGAATCACGAGCCATCAATTTTCACAGACTCTTAATAGTCCCAAATAATTTTCAAAAAACTTATATGGAATTTCTAGGTCATTACAAGTTCTTATAAAATTATACAAAATCCAGAAGTCTTAGAATTATTAATTTATGAATTTTTTTTGGAAAAATAAATCTTCACACGAATTAATTAATAAATTATAATTAATTATTTATAAATTACAAAAATACCAATTAATTTAATATGGTAATTTTGATAATTATAGGATTCTTAAATTTTATTTAAAAATTCATGGGTAATTTTACTATTATTTTGGATGATTCACAATTCATAAGGTCTATATTACTATTCATGACAGTAGGTTACTATTCATAAGGGAAGTCTACTATTCCCCAAAAATTTTGTTTATTTCATTAGACTCCAAAATCACCCTAAACACAACTGTGTATACCATATTATCAAAATTGAAAACATTGAAGTGGATAAATTTATGTTTAATGGTCACATAGTATTTAGTATCATGATATTTCATTGTGCATTTTAATTTTATTATAAAATAAGGCATATTTATATGAAGGGAATTCCATTGATAAAACATTGGGTCATTACATTATTTCCCCCTTATCAAACTTCACCCTCAAAATTTTATTGTACACAAATATGTGAGGGTACTTCTCCTTCATCACCTCTTCCATTTCTCAAATAGATTCTTCAAACATATGGTTCCTCCACAACACATTAACAAGATAGGTTTTCTTATTGCATAGAACCTTACCTCTATGGCCTATAATCTTTACTGGCTACTCCTCATAGGATCGATCATCTTCAAACTGTACCACCTTCGATTTCAGTACATTTGAGGGATATGGTATGTACATTTTTAGGAGTGATAAGTGAAACATATCATTAACATGAGCTGTATTCAATGGAAGTGGTATCTGATAGGCCACCTCTCTTTTGGGGTCAAGGATATCAAAGGGGCCAATGTACCTTGGGCTTTGCTTCCCTTTCTTTCCAAACCACATGATTCTCTTCAAAGGTGATATTCAAAGGAAGACTACTTCTCCAACATCAAACTCCATGTCCCTTTGACGGTTTTCATCATAGATTTGTTGCAGAATCTTATCTCCATTGATATATTTCTAGATGACCTAAACTGTCTCTATCATCTCTTGTATAAGATTCAGTTCAAGTAGCTTTCTTTCTTCAACTTCATCCCAATACATTGTAGTTCTACATCAGTTTCCGAACAAAGATTCATATGGAGCCTTCTAAATACTTGAGTGGAAGCTATGGTGGTTTGAGAACTCAACCAATGGGATATGATGATCCCATCCACCTTAGAATTCTTGAGAGCAAGCTCTTAGCATATCTTCAAGTGTCTGAATAGTTAATTTAGACTGGTCATTAGTTTAGGGGTGATAGGTCATTCTAGAATATAATTCAGTACTCAAATCATGTTGAAGACTCTTCCATAATTTAGATGTGATCCTTGGATCATGGTCAGAGACAATCGAGAGTGGAACCCCTTGAAGTCTCACAACTTTTTTCACATAAATCATTTCAAGTTGTTCAAGCGATAGATCTTCTTGAATAGCGATAAAATGGGAAGTCATTAGGAGTCAGTCAACCCCAACCGCTATTTCATTATTTCCCTTGTATGTCTTTTGGAGACCCATGAAAATGTCCATAGTGACATTCTCCCTTTTTCACATGGTTATAAGAAATTTTTGCACCATCCCATTGGACATTTGTCTCTATAATTTAACATTCTAACATACCATGCACCTTGAGATATATTTTTCAATATCCATCTTCATGTTATCCCACAAGAAGTGTTTGTGGAGATCTTGGTACATATTTGGGCTACCAGGATGGATAGATAATGTCCAGTTATGTGCATTGTCCAATAGATTCTTCTTTATCCCAGTTGATTTAGGCACACAAATTTTCATTCCAAACCAAATTAGACCATCTTCTTCAATATGTAACTCATGCAGCTTCCCTTCCATTACTACATTCACCTTCTTTTGTAACTCTAGATCATCCCTTTGCGCCTCCTTAATAATTTATTGGATTGATGGTGTTGTAATATTTTGGGCAAGGTAGGATGTATCCCATGCCCTTATGATTTTGAAATCCATCCTTTTCATATCCAAGAAGATAGGGTCTTTCCCAATCCACATCATGGATAGAGTAATAGGTTCTTTTCTACTTTAAGCATCAGCTACCTTGTTCACATTTCTAGGTTGATAGTGAATAGAGAAATCATCGTCCTTGATTAGATCTAATCATCTCTTTTGACACATGGTGAGATCATTTTGTGCGAATATACACATTAGCCTTTTGTGAACGGTATTTATGTCACACTTATCACCATAGACGTAGTGCCGCCATAATTTCAAGTAAAAAATCCTGATTTCCTACTCTAGATCATGTTTTGGGTATTTCTACTCATGGATCTTCAACTATAGTGAGGTGTAGGCTATCACATTATCATTTTTCATGAGTATTAAACACAATCCTCTTTTAAGCCTCAATGCATATCACAATACATCCTTCACTTTTTGGTAGTGTGAGTATATGTGCAGTGATCATCCTTTTCATTAGATCCATGAATCTTCCCTCAAATTCTTCAGTCCATAAATACATTAACCATTTTCTTGTTAACTTAGTTAGAGGGAATTAAAATCATGAGAAATTTCTCACAAAATATCGATAGTACCCAATAAATCCAAGAAAACTACGGATTTCTGTGACACTAGAGGTCTTAGGCCATTCCACAAATCTCCTTTATTTTTGAAGAGTCCACATAAATTCCATCACTTGTGATCACATGTCCCAAGAACATGACTTGATTCATACAAAAGTCCCACTTTATTAAAATGGTGTTCAAATTATCTTTTCTCAATGTCGCTAACACGTGTATTATTCGTTCTTCATGTCCCTCCTTTCTCTTGGATTAGAGGATAATATCATTTATAAACACTGAAAAAAATTTAGAGGTAATGTCTAAAGGAAATATTTATCAAATCCATGAAGATTACAGGGGAATTAGTAAGTTATAAGGGAATTACCAGAAACTCATAGTGCCCATACCTTGTATAGAAGGAATTTTTCTAAATATAATCCTTATTTACCTTTAACTAATGATATCCAGATTGATGATCCACATTTGAGAATTGTTAAGCTCCTCTTAACAGACTGAACAAGTCATCAATCCTTGGAAGAGGATACTTGTCCTATATGGTTATCTTGTTGAGTTTTTGATAATCTATACACAGCCGCATTGATCCATTCTTCAACTTCACAAAGATCACTGGCACACCCGAAGGTGATGCACTATGGTGTATGTACTCTTTTCCTAAATGATTTGGTACCTACTTCATTAAATCCTCCATTTTGATATGATCCATACTATAGGGACACCATCAGATAAGAGTAGCTCTGGGTATGAGTTCTATTATGAACTATACATCAAGATCTGGGTGAAGTCCAAGTAACTCTTTGGGGAATACATCACCATATTCATACACAATGAGAATTTTGGTAAGGTTGGAACATTATTTTGACAAAACAATTTATGAGAGGTATGCTTCTTCATAGGGAATCAAAACCCACACTATTGAAGGGTTTTCAAAAGAGATTTATTATCTTATTTACATTTCTAGAGGATCATGGTAAGGTCCTAAATATGAAAAGATATTCCTTTTTTCGGATAGTTTATATGTGGTCTATAAAATGAGATTCAATCCATTCACATTATAGCGTCGAATTCCACCAAGGGAAGTATTAATAGATTGTTTAGAAGAATATTTCAATATATTCCAATAGGATAAGAGTCAAACACTTGGGTTTCAATGATTGAACCACCTGGTTTTCTTACAAATATATCTACTTCAAGGTTTTGGGGTTTTTATTCAATAGTTCTTTCCAACTTCCAAGATATAAAAGAATACCTAGAACCAAAGTCAAATAAACCTTTTTCAAGTCTTGAGTGAGTAAGAAGTTTACCCTATAAGACATCATTATCTTTCTCCAATTACATAGTAGTGAGGTCATAAGCCTTCCCATATTCCATTGGCTTTGGTGGCTGCTGATACTGTTTACCCTCGAGGACTCGAGGTTTAGTGCACTATCTTGCATAGTTCTTTTTCTCCCTATAGTTGTAGCATTGAACCATGGGTGGGTTTTCCCTTTATTCCACTACATTATCCTTATTTAGCACGTCTTTTCCACACTCTTGAGTATGGTGGACTTCTTTCCCAAACTTGAAGCATCTCCCCTTCATTTATAGGTAGTTCCCATGACACAACATCCCACATTTGTGGCATGTGGGTTGTTGAATTTTCTTTTAACTTTTATCATTAGATCCTCCATCTTGAAACTCCATCTTTCATTTCATATCTCCATATCCATGGGACCATTATCCAAAATTTAACTCAACATTGAGGGCACACCGAACAAATTATTCATAACTCTATAAGTCTCAAATTTCAAGAGCCTTTAAAGGTTCAGTTTTAATTCACTAATGAATCTTTCATATTTTCTATCATTGTTTATAAAAAAACCTGAAGCATACCTTATAGGCCTTGTAAAATTCTCTTCATAGGTCATGATAGATTATCTTTACTTTTTTCTTGAGCTATATTAATTCTCTCTCCATATTTGTATTAATATTTCATGGGAAATACTTTTAAGAAACATGTCTTTAATGTCTTCCCATTCCACCTCTTCAATTTCATCACATATCTTGGTGTTCTTAATCAAATCCCACCATTGATCAGCATCTCCATCTAGACAATAAATGGATAGTTTCACCTTTTCCATCTCAGAACAATGATGTGATGAAAAGATCTTTTCAATGAAGTTGAACCACTGTTCAGAAACCAGTGTATCAAAAGATCCACTAAACAGTGGTGGTTATTGCCACATAAAACCCTCGATAGCCAACTGCTCCATCTTTGGTGAAGGAGGATGTTCCTAATTATTTAGGTTATTATTGATAACATGAGATAGTTGGGAAAGTATCTCCATTATGTTTCTAACTCCACCCCCAAAGCATTGGGGATGTCATTTGGGAAATTGTTTTACTCTCCCTCGCACGGGTTGTTGACCTGGTTTCTCCTACTTCCCACCGCTTACTAAAGTAGAAAAGGTTTGAAAAAATAATAAGTCAACAATTCATGAATAAATAACTTAGTCATCTATAAAATTTGAACTAAATGAAAAGCTTATGGGATCCCTATGTGAATCTTATTGGGTGTATATTTGTACTTAGTCTCATAATATAGGTTTTCTCTAGGGTTGAAAATCCTAATTCCCAAATTAACTAAACCATCCTCTGATACCAACTATAACGATCCAAACTTCTAAAACACTACTTTTATGTAATTTTGAATATAAACAAATGAATAGTGTTAGACAACGAGGATCCAAAGGATTACTGTACTGGTAAAATTAAGACCACACATAACATTTACAACATAAAACATAAACATTTATTCAAGTCCTTCATCTCAAGATTCTTACTGGATCTTGACTTCTCCTTAACACAATTTTTCACATGAGGGATATACCTCAAAAAGGGTTGATCTAAAATCCTAGTAAGAGGATAGATAAAAACATGAAAAAACATAAAATGAGATGATAATAATGATTAAAATCATAATATAGTAATAGGATCATAATCATGATAGGAAACATAATTAAATGTCTTGGAATGTGGAAATGCATTAAAAATGAAATATCATGTCATAGTGGTTAACTACCAAAAATAGATGTGAAAATGTTGTCATCATGTTCATGAATCATTTACATTTAACTCATGATATTAATCACTTTACCAAATCATTTGGAGAACTGTATAATTCCAGGTGCACCCGTCACATTCAAACATTCATATTTCAATATATAATTTCGGGTGCTCTCGTCACATCAAAACATTTACATTTTCATGCATACCACATAGGAAATATGTAAAACATGAACATAAAATAACACAAGGAATGAAATGAGTTTCACATCATAAATAATATAATAATAAACATTTCTTTTCTGAAAATAAATAAGAAATATCATTCTTGATATAGAACCGTTAAACTTGAGTGAAGAGTGAAACAATTTCAAGAAGTAAAAAGGGTATGTTAATTTGAAAGAAGAGTTCTTTTAGAAAAAATTTGTTTTTCTGAAAATAAATTAGAAAAAAAAATTTATCCACAAAAAGTTAAGATAATGATGAAACTATTATATCTTAGGAGTAACCATAATGAAAACGGAGTGAAAGAGGGAGAACATGAAGAAAGAAAGTTATGTTCGAGAATTTCCCATATCCTTGTATCAGAATGATTTCTTCACTTTAATGTCATCTATAATGACATTATATTAATTAATTATAAATTAAATAACATTATATATATGAATATGGTTTACTATGGTTTCATTAAGTTCTTTTATGCGCCTTTGGATGAGTTATTGAGCTTAAATTTATTTTTCATGATTGTTAATTTGTGTAGCTTTCATGAGCGTTTCACTTGTATTCATGAACGAATGTTCATTTGATATGTGTTTGAAAATAAATAATTTTTAATATATTTTATTATTTACATTATAGAGAAATATATTATCTTGTATTGAATTTTTTTATGTACCATGATGATGAATCATTAGATCAATATTAATGATGATCATTTTTGGTTAATTTGGGTGGTTTTTTTATCACGGCTAACTTGTTTTATTTTATAAATTATTTTCATGTAAATAAGATAGTTATAGAACATCAAAGTGGATAGAAAATACCCTTTAAAATATTTCCTCAACACTTTGATGGTTTTATTGATATTCGTGAAGGAGTTGAAGGAAAATGTAAGTGCATTGCCCATGATTTAGGTAAATTAACACAACACAGACAACGATTTCATTTTATTAACAAAGAGAGTTAGGGAGGAGTATAATAAATAATATTACCTTAAAATGATATCATAAAATTATATAAATCATAATAGAGTTATCATGAAATTTTTATAAGTGATGTTGAGGATAATAGAAGAAATGAAATCAAATTTGAAAGGATATTGGAAGAGAAGAGAGGGAGGAGTTGCCTCTTGAATCCTCCTCTTGAGATCCTCCTCAAGGAACCTAGGAATGGTCTTTTGATGAGAAAAAATAGATCATGGATGTGGGGGAAGGGATAGGGATGATGTTTGGTCATATTTTATACAAGTCTTGAAGTATGAGAGTTGTGATGTAATGAGGGTGTGACGGATGGTATTTATAATCGAGAAAAGAGGAGTTTTTTTATATTTTAATCATTAGTTTGTTAATTGACACCTAGATAAGAAATAATGATGATTCCATGACCAAAATTAGTAAATAGGTAATGTGTGATTGAAATTTGGGTTCTTAAATCACTCATGATGTCATGAATAGTGGATTTAAATTTTAATGTATTTGTACGGTAAATTGATGTATTTTACTATTCACCAAAAAATGAAATATTCAAAAAAATCAAAAAGTCGCCCTAAACATTTTTTTACATTTATAATCTAAAAACTTACACCTTTTTTCAAAAATAATTTTTTAAATATGATTAATTTAATTTTTAATTAAAACATAATTTACTTGAAAATAATGATTTAAAAATTAAAACTCATTTTATAATGCTTTAAAAAATAACATATGTTCTTGTAAAATTATATTAAAACATGAAGTCATGAAATTTCTAATTTATGATAACATTTTAAGAAATATACATTTTCTCTTAATATTAAATAACTAATTATAATTATTTTTGTATGACTTACAAAAATACCAATGATTTTACTATGGTCATATTGTCACTTATAAGATGCCTAAATTTTATTTAATCATTAATCGGTGTGGTTAATTTTATTTTGGAAGATTCAATTTTTTTAAAGGTAATAATACTATTTACAAGGGTAGGTTACTATTCATAAGGGTAGGTTACACTTCGCCAAAAAATATGTTTGTTACATTAGACTCTAAAAATCACCCAGAACACAACCATGTATGTCAGGTTTTCAAAATTCAAAAGATAGAAGTGGAAAAAATTTATGTAATGGTCACATTGTATTTAGTTTCATGATATTTCATTTTCTTCCTAATTTGATTATTCTATAAGTCATTATTGTAAGAAGAGAATTCAATTTATTAAACATTGGGTCATTACAGTCACACTACTCTCACGCCCTCTCTGAGACACCCTTTGACCATGGGAGGCCCTCCAACCCTTGGCCCCTCCTCACCATGCTCATGTTCCCCCAAAGGGGGTCCTCCCACCCCTACCCCCTCCCCCACTTAGTCATCGAATGACCGCCCTCTCATCGATCTATCCTCCACACTAATCTCTCATGCCCTAATTGGGCACCCTCCAACCCCAAAATCCTCTCCTCGTTGTCCCATGACCTCCCCGAGATTCCATCTATGACCCGACACCGCCCCTCATCAGCCTGCCCTCCCCACCATTTTCCTGTGCCCTCGTCAGGATGTCCTCTGACCCTGGTATGCCCTCTGACCACTAGATCTCTCCCACACTTCTCTAATGCCCTTATTGGCCTACTCTCTAACCCACGGCTCCTCCCCCTCACTCAAAAAACCTCCCCTAACTCAGGCTCTTCTCCTCGTAGGGCCAGAATCCCCACCCCCAATGCCTCCCTTCGCTAGCCAAACCTTCCATACTCATGTGACCTCGACAGGACACCCTATGACCCCAGGATTCCCTTCATCTGCTGACTCCATTCCTCGTCATCCCAGCCTCCCCCACCCTGAATCCTGCCCTTATTAGACTACCCACTGACCCTCATATCCTCCCCTCACTAGCCCGACCTCCCTGCCATAATCCACCACCCTCATTGGGACATCATCTGACAACTAGATCCTCCCCTCCATGCTCGACTTATCCACACTACTCTCCCGCCCTCACCAAACAGCCCTCCCACCCAAATCCTCCCCTCGTTTTCCCAACCTTGCCTAGCCTACTCCTGTGTCCCAACCCTTATCTCACCTAGATCCCACTCCCCAACCCTCATCCAACGTACCCAAGAAGAACCATATTATATTTGACTACCCATTAATTTCAACCGACAACATGAAATGATCTAATGACCTGACCAACTCACCTATCCCAATTATAAATATAAAATTTTATTATATATATATATATATATATCAATATTTCAAAATTAATATATTATATACATACATATATATATTTTTTTATATATTAATTTACATACATTATGATATATATATTTGTGTGTGTATGGGTTTATATTTATTTTTTGTGTTTATATATTAATATGTGTATATTTTACATATATGTTTGTATTTTATTAAATATGATTGAGTTTATATTATATATAAGTATATATATATATATATGTTCATGTATCAATATGTTTATATATTATATTATACATATGTGTTTATATTTTATGTATATATATATATGTTTATATTTTTTGGATATATATGGTTCGGTTTTATATTATATATATATATATATATGTTTATAGTTTATGTTTATATAAATGTTCAAATTATGTATATGTTTTAATTGTATACATATCAGTTTATACTCTATATAATTAAATATATATATATGTGTGTGTGTGTTAATATATATATGTTTATATATAAAAATCATAGTGTTTGACTATATAGATGTATGTATACATATACTTAATTAGATACTTTTTAAAACAACAGTAAAATTTCACTAAAATAGCATCATTTTCTTAAAAACAAACATAAATATGAAATATATATGTGTTCTTATATATAAATATATGTTTATATATTTATGATTGTGTGTGTTTATATACATATAAATGTGTCTGTGTTTATATATACGTTTTTGTAATATATATATATATATATATATATGTAAACATATAAGTCAACACTATTACAAAAACAGTTTTTCACAGTGCTACTCTTAAACGGTGGTCATAAAGGGTAATCTTTATCAACACTAAAATGATATATTAAAAGTCCCCAATTATCAGCGCATTTTAACACTGATAAAGGTTCCCCCTTTATCAGCACATTTTTTTGCACTGTTAATGGAACCTATTTATCGACCCTTTTTTAGTAGCAGTAATAAATGAGGGTCTTTATCGGCGTTTTTACTAGCATTAATAAAGGGTATATTTATAAAATCATTAAAAATAAAATATTTATGTATAAAGACATAAATATATTTATATTGATATAAATATAATAAATATTATTTTAAATAGGTTTTAGAAAAGAATAAATAGATATTTAAAATTAATATATAAAACATCTATTTAAAATGGCATGACAAATATTTTAAAAATTATTATTAATAATAATATGACAATTATTAACATGTAATAGTCATTTGATAGAAATTAGATGATAAAAAAATAAATAAAATAAATAAAAGTTCTAAAAATAAGTTGAAAATGTATCTCATACATGAAACGACCATAACTTTTTATTCGAATGTTCGTTTGAGCTCTAAAACATATCAAATAAAATAATACAATAAACACTATGACCGAATATATATAGGCATTAAAGGCCAAATTAGGCTCAGAAGGCCTCCAAAACCGAGTTTTTAGTCAAGGTGCCCCAATTTTGAAACATTTAATGGAATTTCAGACTCGTTTAAGGGGGTCTTTTTTCCCTTTTTTGATTAGGGACTGAATTTATTATAAAGGATTACATTTATAATGATATTATGGATTTTAAATTTCATAGTTTTTTTATAATTTACTGTTATTCATAATCAAATATATAACAATATATACATATTTTTTATATATTCACACATAAAATTTTAATTTTATAAATAAATAATTAAAAATATTTTCATATAAAATATATTTCAAAATATATAAAACTTATCTAAATAAGAAGTAATATCGATTTTTAAAAAATAGAAATATATAATGATTTATATACCTATATAATGTTCAATTATATATATATATATATATATATATTTGAGTGTTTGTATTTACAAACTGCTATATATTATCTATATATTCTAATATTAGTATATAAATATAAATATATAATACTGGTAAATATACATAAATATGTATAATTATACTTATAGATACACATATAATATATATATGTGTGTCTGTGTGTCTGTGTGTTGTATATATGTATTTATTTATTTATCTATAAACACACAACAAAAAACATATTTTATAAATGTATTTAAAGCTGATCTTATAAATATTTATTAATATATAAATAATTATAAAGATAAAAAAGAAATAAATATATACAAATATATATAAATGTATGAATAAATATGTAAATATGTAAATAGATAAATATATAACTATTGTAATATATGTGTATACATATATTAATATATATATATATATTAATATATGAATAAATATATATATTAATATTTATAAATATATATATATATATATATTAATACAACTAACAATATATATTAATTTATGAATAAATATAACTATATATATACATATATTGATATATCATTATGTGGAGAACAAAGAAATATGGAGTGGAAAAGGGTCCAGACGTGCATAAGGGAGATCTCGAGTTCGTATCCTAGGGAAGGTAGGGGCGCACGTGTGAGTGAAATTGGGGCTAATGTATTTAAAGGGTTGGGGTGGCATGGGAGTGCTGTTGGGGGCGGGGGCTTCACATATCGTTGTTGAAAGGAGTCAATCACTATTGAAACCCTCTTATTTGTAGAGATATTTTTTATTTTTTTAGAACAATTTAAACTTTTATCACTTATTTTTTATTACCGATACATGATGTTTTATCATCATATTTTTTAGTGCTGATAAAAGGGACCCCTTTTTATTAGAAACTAGATTATTAGTGATTTGTAGCACTGATAATGGTCTTTTTTAGCACCGATAAAACCTTGTTTTGTAGTGGGGCTATTTTTATATATAATTATATATGTGTTCGTATTTAAAAAACGATAACATATATACATATGTAGTTTCATATACTAATATATATATATAAATTGTTTTATGTTTCTATGTATATATATTTATTTATATTATGTTATAATATATATATATTTACATATATGTTTATATTTTATATTATATATCTGTTTATATACTATATCTATATATTATGTTTATATTGTCTATACCATATATGTTTATATTAATATATATAGATATATATTTCATATATGTATGTATATTTTTGTTTATATATGTGTGTGGGTGTTCAAATATATATGTGTATGTATACATATATATAATTATGTGTGTATATATATATATCTATAATTAATCATGTTTGAAAACACTTGTAATGCAGATACTAAAATAACAATGTTTTATTAAAAATGTGACAAAATTTAAAATATATATGTTTTTTATATATAAGTATATATTTATAATTATATATATTTATAGATATGATTATGTATATGTGTCTATATTTATATATACTAATATATATATATATATATATCTAAAAATATATTTTTGGGTTTGTATATGTTTGTATATGTGTCATAATATTAAAAATTAATAATATATATATATATATATTAATATACATATATACATATATATATGTTTATATTTTACATTTTTTAATTGTTATTTTATTTATATATATATATATATGTTTATATTATATATCTATATATGTTTATATTTTTCATTTATGTTTATATATTACATTTATGTTTATATTTTATAATAAATATAGGTTGATATTATTGGATAAAGGTACAAAATAACACTAACATTATTTTTAAATTGTGATGAATAGGGAACTAATGGCCAACCACTAAAGAAAAAATCTATTTAGAAACATTTATTTTCATTATATGTGTTTTTTAAAAACATTGATAAATGTGGGGACTCTAATTTAACGATGTTTATAAACATCTCTATTTAGTGACTCCTCATCAAGGAATTTTTTTGGTAATGTTGGTTGTCAAACATCACAAAAATAGTGTCACTTTTAAATGTCTCCCTTTAACGACACCTTATCATCAATCATTACTTTCTGTTAATAAAGTAGTTATGAGAAACATGAAAACATGAAAGAAAAGAAAAAAATAAAAAAAATTAAAGAAGATGTGAGATCACGAGGGATGGTAGTGATGATGACCAAGTGGATGAGTACTGATAAAAATATTTCAATCCTACGGGGAAGAGTAAAAAATAGTGGTTGGAGATAATCATATGAGAAATGCTAGCATTTCCATCCAAAACATCAGCATAAAAGTTACCCTCTCAATGTGTTTTCTTGATGCTGATAACCAGATTGAGCAGCACCCTATAATCTATGATAAAATTGTTGAAATCCAAATGAGTAGGGTTGAAGAAGAAAATGAGCCTGACCAATATAGAAGAATCAATCTCTGTCACAAAAATTTACTCGTTAAAGTGATCACAGAGAAGCCAAGAAATAGAAGCGGTCCACTATGCAAAGTCGTGGCTTCAAAACTCAAGGGGTTTCTGGGAAAAAATAGACACTGAAGACAAGACATAAATCTCATTGGAATGGCCTCGCCACACATCTCTTGTTCCCTCTATGGGGCACACTCTGACTGTGGGAGGCCTTCTGACCCTTGGCTCCACTACACCCTACTCATGTGCCCTCATCGGTCGACCCTCCCACCCCTAACTCCTCCCCTCAAAAGCTCACTAGATGATAGTCGTCCCACCCTACTCTCGCAACCACACCGAGCCTTCCTCCCAACCCCAAATCCTCCACTTGTTTTCCTACATCCTCACCGAGACACTCTCTGACCCCAACTCCTCCCTCTATCAGCCCAACATCCCCACCATTCTCCCATGCCCTTGTCGAGATTCCCTCCGACCCTAGTATGCCCTCCGACCACCAACTCCTCCCCACAATACTCATGTGCCCTCATTGGGCCTCCCTCCAACCGCCCGCTACTCCCCTCACAAGGCCATACTCCCCCAACCTTGCCTCCTCTCCTCAGAGGGTTGGAATCCCCATCCCTCGGCTCCACCCTTCGTTGACCCATCCCGCCGTACTCTTGTGCCATTGACAGGACACCCTCTGACCCCGGGATTCCCTCTGGCCCCCAGCTCCTGCCCTTGCCATCACATCCTCCCCCACCCCATACTCCTCGCCCTTCCAGACCACCCTCTGATCCCCAAATCTTCCCCTCACCAGCCCGAACTCCCCACCATACTCCAGCACCCTCATCAGGATGACATCCAACCCCCAGTTCCTCCCCTTGAGGCTTAACCTACCCACCTTGATCCCGCAACCACATCGAACATCCCTCCCACCCAAATCCTCCCCTCATTGGCCTGACCTCCCCCACCTTACTCCCGCACCTCAACCCTCATCTCACCCTTTCCCGATCCCCAACCCTAATCCCATTTTCCCCGGAAGAAATAATTATATTTAACTACCCTATAATTTCAACCAGCAATATGCTATTATCCAATGACCTGACCAACTCTGCTATCCCGATTATAAATATAAAATTGTATTATATTATATATATATATATATATATTGGTATTTAAAAATTAATATATTATACATGTATATATAATTTTATATATTCATATACATATATTAATATATTTGTGAGTGTGTTTATATATTTATATTTGTATATTTTACTTATATATTTATATTTTTTTATATATGTGTGTGTGATTATATTATATACTTATGTTTATATATTATATTATATATGTGTGTTTATATTTTATGTATGTATGTAAGTATATAAGTTTATAATATATATATATATATGAGTTTATACTCTCTCTCTCCCCCTATATATATATAAAATTGTGTGTGCGAAAATATATATGTCTATGAGTATATATATAGTTATAATTATACATATATATATCAACTTTTTAAAACACTCATGAAATGTCACTAAAATAGAATTGTTTTCTTCAAAACATGACTAAATGTAATATATATATATATATATATATATATGTTCTTATATATAAATATATGTTTTTATATATATATTTATATATTTATGTGTGTGTGTGTGTTTATATATATATATATATGTGTAAATGTAAGTTTATATATATGTGTTTGTAATATATATATATATATATATATATATATATTTGTGTGTGTGGGGGGGGTGATTATGTGTCTATGTTTATATATGTTTATATATGTGTCAGTGTTTAAAAAATCAATATCATATATATGTATATATAATCTCATATATATATATATATATATATTATGGGTTATGTTTATTTGTATACAAGCAAGTTTATATTTTTTTACAATATAAATATATATATGTTTATATTTTATATTATATATAAATGATTATATTAAATATATTATAAGTTTATATAGAACACATATCTTATATGTTTATATTAATATACATATATATGCATATATTTTATATATTTATATTTATATGTATGAGTGTGTAAAATATATATGTGTATGTACACACATATATAATTATATATATATATATATATAATTAATCATGTTTTAAAACAGTAGTTAAAATGTTTCTAAAATAACATCGTTTTCTTAAAAAGGGGACTAAATTTAAAATATATGTGTTTTTTATACAAATATATGTATATATATTAATATATGTTTATGTGTGTGTGCTTACATATATATATATATAATTATATATATTTTTATATATATATGTTTATAAATATGTGTTTGTAGTTAAATATATTAATATATATATATATATATCTAAATATATATGTTTGTGTTTATATATGTTTATATATGTGTGTATATTTTAAAAATTATATATATATATATCAAATATTATATGTTAATACGCATATATTAATAACATATGTTTATATTTTATAATTATATTTTATATATTATGTTTATATATATATATATAAGTATTTATTATATATGTATATATATTTGTATTTGAAATTTGTGTTTATATTCTACATTTATGTTTATACTTTATATTACATATATATGATTATATAATTCATATATATTTGATTATATTATATATATATATATGTTTATATTATATATCTATATATCAATATACTTATATTTCCCTTAAAAAATCTATATTCTTATATTTTATATTATATATATGTTTACATATATGCCTATCTGTGTGCATAAACATGTATACATATGGATACATATATATAATTACAATTATATATATAAATAACCAATTATCCACATTTAAAACACCAACAAATTTTTTTGCAAAATTAGCCATGTTTTTTAAAAATATGATTAAATTTAAAATATATATGTGTTTATATATATATATATATGAATATATATATATTTATAAATATTCTTATATCACTACCACAAAAATGGATTTAAGTAGTGTCTCCCTTTAACAACACTAAAAAGAGCACTGATAAAGGGGTACCTCTATCAGTGCTAAAAAAGTGTTGATAAAGGTGACTTTTAACACCACTAAAAAATCACAGTTAAAAGTACCCTTTTATCAGTTCTTTTTAGCAATAATAGAGGTAAGCCTTTATCAAAGCTTCTTTTTAGCACAGTTAAAAGGTATATTTCAAAAAAAAATATTTTATAAAAAATAATATATTAACAAATACATATATTTATATTGATATAAATATAATATATATTTTTTAATTATCTTTTAAATAAAGTAAATGGGAATTTAAACATAATATATAAGATATTAAGTAAAAATGGATTATTGAAAAATTAAAAAAAAAATTACCTAATAATTTTCTAATTATTATCGATAAATAATAATTTATTAAAAATATAAAGAAAAAAATCAAAAAAATCAATATAATATTGAAAATAAGTTGAAATCATATCTTGAATATCAAACAACCATAACATTTCATTCGGTTGTCTGTTTGGGCTCTACTAGATATCAAATTGAATTCTGCGACAGGCTCTACGCCGCAAAGGGATGGACCAACATTTAAGGGCGTTTACACATTTTTTGACCCTCCAAATTTCTAGATGGCCTCTAAAACAGAATTTTTAGTCGAAGTATCCCAAATTTTTTACATTTGTTGGATTTTTGTCCTCATTTAAGGGGGTCTTATTGCCTTTTTTATGGAGAATCAATTTATTTTCAATGCTTATACTCATAAGGATATTATGAAATTCAAAATTTGTCATTTTTCATTATGTCTTGTGATTGAAAATTATGTACAGACAATATAAACATATTTTACAGATCAAAATTTAATTTCACAAATAAATATGAAAATATATTTACATATATAATATCCTTATAAATATATAAACCATATCTAAATAAAAAATAATATCCATTTTATTTCAAATAAAAATATATGAATATTTATATATTTATATAATGGGTGTGCATATATATATATGTGTGTGTGTGTGTGTCTATATTGAATAATTAATATATATTATTTATATATTCTAATATATGTATACAAATATTAATATACAATATATTTTATGAAATATAAATATGTATAATTATATTTATATATACATTGTATAATATATATATTTGTGTAAGCAAGTTTTATAAATGTATTTTTTAAATATCAATTTATTTAGTTATTTATTAATAAACAAACACAATCACAAAACATACTTTAAAAATGTATTAAAAAATAATCATATGAATATATATGAATATATGAATAAATATATTGATAAAAAAATAACTAGATATATATATATATATTATAAAATGGATAATGAAGATTCATAGAGTGGTGGAAAGGGTTCCAATATGTTATTCATTTTTTTTAATTACAATACGCAGAATCTCTATTCAATCTTGTGTACGTTTGCCATGTTTTTTCATTGTTTATGATAGGTTGTTCAATTATTGATTGGAAAATTAGATTATCATAATATTTTATATGGCATTTTGAAACCCATATATTGCCTCTCTCATCATGAATTTCAAATTGAAATATCATTTTCTTTATTTGTAATTATTTGATAATATAATAGATTTTATGTTTAAATTTTTTTTACTAATGGAAAATTGATGTTGTGTTATCATTTTTTTAAAGTGATGTTGTGTTATCATTTTCTCTCTCTTAATCTTTAGTATTCTTTAGTAAAAAATATTATTAAGCCCTATTTTCCATTGGTATTAAAAATTCTTGAAATTTGTTAATGAAATAATTTTTCATTAACTGAAATAATTATTAGAGTTTAAAATTTTACTCCAAAACAAATTAATGAAATTATAAACGAAATTTGGATTAATGGTTATTAAATTTTATTTATATTTATAATTATGTTAAGTTATGACGTTCTTTATTTGGAATATCATTGCATTAGATTTGTTAATCACTAAGGTGGTTAAATAATAAAGTTAAAATTGTTCCAAGAATATGTTAAAATGATATAAATTGATTTCTCATAAATTTGATAATGACAGATAGAAAATTTAGTGTTTATTTGATTTTCAAATACCGGTTTATGGATGAGAAAAAACCTACATACGATGCGGAAACCAAAAATAAAAGATGCTCTATTTCACATTTCAAAATTAAAAAAAATCCCAAACAACCGACGCCAGTCCCCAGAAATGACTATCATGAGTTAGCGTGGTTGTCATCTCCATCTGTCACTCCATCATCATTACCTCCAACCAACACATTAGATGTCAAAGACCGTCAGAGAGAGAAACCAAGAGATTAGAGACTGAAAAATTAAGGAAGGATATGATTCACACCGCAGCTCTGATGTGTTGCCTAAGCCGCTATGGAGGATTCTATGAGAAAACTCCAGAAAATGCATTGCCGAGAGAGAGAGACCCCATGTACGGATAAATTTGACACTATTATGACATTTTTTGAGTAATGAAAATTCATTATTATGAGATATTAATTAATTTAATACAGGAAATTTACATATTCAAGTAATTAATGAATATAATTATTCGTGATACATACGCATTATAAGATTTATCTATATATCCAAAGATAATGAAATAAATATAATTGATGCGTATATTATTTCAAAATATTGTTAATTTAATTAGTATCAATTATTATTGTGTATAAGTGTATTACCAAAAGGAGAACAGTAATACACATTTTATATTAAATAATTTGTCTCAATAGATGTATTATAATTATAATTAAAACCATCAATTATAAGCATGATTTTATAGCAGTTAACATTTCATCATCATTGCACTCGCATACATCAACTATTCTGATCATTAATCGATTAAATAAAATTCTTGTAGTGAGAAAATCCAATATCCCCTCGGTGTATTAGATCATGATTTATCACTCTGAGTAGAGAAACATTCAACTATAACATATGAGAGTAGCAATGATGATTGAGATTTTATAAAACACGAGTAATATCAAATAGTTTATGTTTGATGTTTATGCGAATGAGCACAACAAGTAACATTATGTCTCTTATTATGCATGATCATGTCATTGAAATTAAAAATATTACAAAAAGACTTATATCTTTGAGAAAGGACATGGATGAATGTTTCAGTGTAATGTTTTTCCAAAACTCTTTCCATCTGATTATGGACCATTCCAAATCAATTATAACCCCTTGAAAGTTAAATTGAAGGTGCATTACTTGAGTAGTATGTTAGTTCAGGAGAAAACATGTTTATAGAGTCAAGGAATCCACTCTGTCCAGTATCTGCATCATCATGGAGGAAAACACATGGGAAAAAGAAGAATGGAATAGGGAATGGGCCATTAAAGGATAATTAGTCCTCTATCAAGAACCAGAATAATGAAAATAAAGAAAAATTCCATTTTTGTTTTAAAATTATGGATTTCCCAAAGTATTATATGGAATGAAAGGCTTGGTTTAAAAAAGAAAGGTCTAAAAAATTCTTATACATATTATAAATAAAATATAGCAGATGTTCAACATATTAAATGATGGATTGATTCTGGTTGTACAAATCATGTTTCTAAAATGATTTAGGAATTCCATTGAACTAAAATCCCAATCCCAATTGAAAATTTCATCTTTATGGGAAATTGAGTGAAGGTTCCAGTTGAAGTTGTCAGGACATACCATTTAATCCTTGATAGTGGATATATTTTGGATTTATATGTAACCATTTATGTACCTAATATATCTAGCAATTTGGTTTCTTTATCCAAACAAGATGTTGTTGGACTCCCTTTTAACATTAGAGTGGATATTTTAGTTTTTTTAAGTGCACACAAGATATTGTATATGGTTTATTGTATCATAGTTTATATAAAAAAAATCTTGAAAATATGTATGTGAAACACTTACGACCATGCATCATAATTATGGTACTAAATATAGTTTAGTAAATGAAAAATTCTCTAACTTGTGGAATAAAAATTTAGGTTATATTTCCAAATGAATATTGGAGAGATGGATTAAAATTGAAATCCTTCCAAATTTGGATTTTACCAACCTAAAAACCCGTGTGGATTTTATTGATGGAAAACAAACAAACAAACACAATGAAAGGTTCCACTAGAAGTGATAAACTCATTTAGATCATACATATTGATATATGTGGACCTTTTGATGTCAACTATTTTGGTAAAGAAAAATACGTTATCCCATTTATTAAAGATATTTTACCTTATGGATATGTCTATTTATCGCATTAGAAATGTCAAGTGATAAATTCCTTGATAATTTATGTTAATGAAGTTGAGAGGAAATTAGATAGATATTTGAAGGTCGTAAGGTATGACAGGGGTGGGGAATATAATGGATGGTTTTATGAAACTGGGAAACCCCCGGTCCATTTGAAAAGTTTCTAGAAATTCATGGAATTGTGCACAATACACAATACTAGTTACACCATAACAAAATGGGGCAGCGGAAAGGAATAATAGAAAATGAAGGGATATGGTTAAGAGTTGTTAGGTAATTCTTATATACCCTTATCATTGTGGATGTATTCTTTCAAAAATGTCATGTATTTATTGAATGAGGTTCCTAGTTAACCAATTTGAAAAACTCCTTTCAAATGTTGGACTAGTAGTAAACCAAGTTCCAGACACCTATATATATTGGGTTGTTAGGAAGAAATAATATAATATAATACATAATAATAAAAACTATATGAATGAATAATTAGTTTATATTTCATTAGTTATCATGAGAATTCAAAGGTGTATATATTTTATTGTCCAAAACATTTTATTAGAATGGTTGAAAATAGATATGCTAGATTTATTGACAATGGTGAATCCAGTAGTTGTGAAGTTCCAAAAAATGTACAAATTAAAGAATTTAATATTCATGTCCAATTTTATTGAATTACATCTTTACATTTTTTTACTCAAATTATTTCAGCATAAAATAATAATGTTCAACAACAACAACTTTTTTACCAAATTCACAATAAATAAATGGTGGAATAACCATAATAAATAGCATTTATAAGTCCCCAAAGGGAAATAAGGTCATCTATTTCTAATGATGATGTGTTTTATTTTTAGGAAATAGAATGTGATCATATCATTGATAATGATCCAATTTTATATTATAAATCCATAATGTCTGATAATTCCGATAAATAATTTGATTCCATAAAATTTGAGTTTAATTTCATGGAATAGAATAAAGTATGGGACATTATGGAATAGCTTAATGGATTCTAGAGAGTTGTATGTAAATGGGTTTTCAAAAACAAATGTGACTAACATGGTGACATTGAATGTTACAAGACCAGACTTATTTCTTAAGGATTCACTCAAAAGTATGGAATAGACTACATGGAATCCTTCTCGCTAGTTTCTAAGAATGATTCTCTCAGAATTATTATGGTATTGGTAGATCAGTATGATTTAGAGTTACATCAAATGGATTTTAAAATATAATTTCTTAAATGGAATCTTAGAGGAAGACGTATACATGGATCAACCAATGGGTTTTTAAATTTATGTAATGGAACACATGGTATGTAAACTAAATAAGTCAATATATGGACTTAAACAAGCTTCCCGACAATGGTATATTAACTATACTATTGTATATTTTGGATTTAAGGAAAACATAATTGATTGATGTATATACTAAAAGATCAGTAGGATTAAATTTATATTCTTCATTCTAGATAATGATTTCATATATGTGGCTACAAATGATATTGGTTTGTTATGTGAGATCAGGAAATTTTTGTCTTTTAATTTCAGTATAATAGACATGGAAGAACCCAAGTATGTGATTGGAATATAAATATTATATAATATAACTCAATGTTAATCGACCTTGTCTCAAAATCCATACTTTAATAAAATCTTTAAGAGATATAGGATGATAAAATGTACATCCCCAATAGTTCAATTACAAAAAGAGATAAATTTAATCCCAATCAACGTTCAAAAAATTATTTGTAATGAAAACAGATGGATGAAATTCATTATGCATCTATTTTTGGATGTTTGATGTATTATAAAAAATGTAAAAGTATATATAGTTTCTTTGTAATTAAATTTTTGGATGATACCAAAGAAATCCTAGACTTCATCGTTGGAAAGATGTAAAGAATTTTATATGATATATGCATTTAATAAAAGTTAATATGCTTACTTATAAAATATTCAGTGATCTATCGGTGATTGGATACTCTAATTCATACTTTTCTGGTTGGGTTTGTATAATAAAGTTGTAAGAACCCAGTTTTTTCTATAAATGACTTTGGATTATTTGTGATGTTATTCCAGAGTAGCGCCTTCAGACGGCGTGTGATTTCGAGCCCCGATGTGGCCAGAATTAAATTTTTAGTGCGTTTACACTGGGCACACAAAATAAATGAGATAACTCCTAAACTGTGATCCGAATCAGAAATCTGAAAGTACAGATGGGTCTAAAATGGGGTGATTACGCTAGGAACGACATAAAACATGTCGGTGCGGGACATTTGGACCCCACGCCCGTTAATAGAACGTTAAACAGATAAATAAAATAATTAATTTATTCATTTAATGGTTAAACTCATGTATCTCTTAAACGGTAGCTTAGATTGGAAAACTAAGTCCACCATTTAGTTTGGAACGTGCCTTTTACTCTAGGAGGGGTGTATCATTCGCGGGTGCGGGCCTTCTGTGGAAAATGGCCTCAAGGGCGTTTTCGTAATTTATCGGCCTAAGACATTAAGTTTTATAACTTTTGAACGAGGCCTCAGATTAAAATTCTGAGACCGCTGTTGTGCCCGGGAGGTGGTGTTTACCCTAGGGGATCGTGTGTTTTTAATCTCCGCATCTATGTCGAGCTTAATTTCTAGTATCGAACCGCTGTTTAATCTTCGAGCAAAGCCCATAGATGCATAGGTTTTGTCCTGACCTTCCCGATGCATTTTTCGGGTTGAAATTTGGAGTCTTGGGGTGCCCGGGGTGACCCCGGGAAGTTTTCTGGCCAACCCCCCAACCTTTCCGGCACTTTCAGGGTGGTCCGGCAGGTGACGACGGTGGCACGACCCTCCCAGGTGACGACGCAGGCGAGCCGGACGGCGGAGCGACGGAGGTGCGGTCGAGGGCGTTGGCACGAGTTGGAGCGGGTGACCTACGTGCGGGGGCGAGAAGGGGGCGTCATGGAACGGCCCGTGGAGGCGGTTGTGGGTGAGACAGTGGGCTTCGACGAGGCAGGGAAATCCTCCGGGAGAGCTGGGGGCGACAGCGAGGGGTAGAGGTCGGCCGGCCGGTAGGCCGACGGGCGTGCGGAGCCGGGGTCGCGCGACGTGACCCCGTGGGAGATCACGGATCCACAAGCGGCGGGTCTCTGCATGGAAAAGTAGCCGACCGGTGCTGGCCGATCAGTGGAACTTTAAAAAAAAAGAATAAAAAAGGGTTTATAATAATAATAATATTATTATTATTATTATTGAAATGATTTATATATCATAAATCATCCGCATGGCGTCTGATTTGGGAACCGTCTGCGGTGGCGCTTCCCTTAAATCGAGGAGAATATTTTGAGATGGTTTCGGGGTTTTTAACTCCCGAAATGGGGGCCTTGGTGGCGCGCCACTCCTTTATTTGAATTAGCATTTTTCCAGGGGTTTTTTGTTTTGGGCGGCGCAGACACATCCAATTTCCGTTTTGAGCGTGCAGCGTTTTGTAACTTTTTCATCGGAAATCCGTTTGGGGTGTGCGTCCAGTCGATCTTGGGTGTTTTTCCGAGGGCATTGCAATCCACCTGCTTTAATTCAGCACGGTGGTGCAGACCCCATGAGGGCCCTTTTAGGTGTTGGTGGTGATTTCCAACTTTATCACCGATTGTCCATTTTGGACTAGTGAATAGTCCATCTTGTGTAAATTTTCGAGAGGATCGCAACGGTGTGATCCGTTCGTTGCGTTTCTGGTCCGAGATGTGGGTCCCATGAAGCACCGCTCGTGTGCGGTATAACGAAATGCATCTTTTTCTCCGAATATCTGTTCCACTCAAGTGAGCAGTCCTTTTGCCGTGTCTTTCCGAGGGGATCGCAATGGTGCGATGCGCTCGACTGTTTTCGGGACCGAGGCTCAGGATCACGGGACGCCGTTCGAGCGTAAAGCGGTGTTGGACGACTTTTCCGTTGGATATCCGTTTGAGGCGAGTAAGTAGTCTATCTCATGTGTTTTTCTGCAAGGATTTCAATGGTGGAATCTGTTCAGATGAGCGGAGCCTCTTACACAATCTTATTAAATGTGGAAATATGAAGGGTGCTCTGGTGGCAGTTCTTCTTGCTGTGTTCGGAGGCAAACCCTTGGCGTGAGATAGCGTTCACTCCCATGTGAGTGAATTTGATGTCTAAAGAGATGTAGTTGGCCATGCCTGGGCCGATGAGGTGGTAATTTGGAGTTGTTACGTTTATTCCTTTGCGTTCACGTTGGGTTCCATGTGCACGATAGCTTTTGGGATGGAAACGTGGTATACTCTTGGAGTATACTGAAATGCTTGGAGGTACATGTGGTTTTTTGTACCTGAGAACGTTTGTGCACATGGTTGGAGTTGACTTGGGGCCACACATCGTGTGGGCCCCATGCGCGTGCCGTGTTCTGATTTGTGTACCCTGGACCTCTCGCAACGTAGAGGGCCCTTCTGTACTCGTTTGTTCGACCAGCAGGGTTGAGTTTTCCCCGAGTTCTGTTCTAGTTTATTGACCAGCAGGGTTGAGTTCACTTGGTTCTGTTTTTGTTTGTGGATCAGCAGGGTTGAGTTTTCCCCTATTTTTGTTCTCATTTATTTGGCCAGCAGGGTTGAGTGGGTTTCCCCTAGTCCGGTTCACGTTAGTTTCGACCAGTAGGGTTGAGTGGTTTTCCCCTGGTTCTATTCTAGATGGTTTGGCCGACAGAGTTGCTTCGTGATCCCTAGTAGAGTTTTTGTGGATTTGGTGTGACCAACACATTACGCAGGCACCGATCCTCTACCTAGGAGGTTGTTTCCAGCAGGGCTGGCCAGGAGTTTGTTTCAATAGGGCTGTCCAGTGAGGTACCATCCAGGAGGGATGGCCAGTGAGGTACCATCTAGCAGGGATGGCCAGTGGGGTACCATCCAGTAGGGATGACCAGTACAGCGGTGTTCACAGAGCAGTACCATCCAGCAGGGATGGCCAGAGCGGTTCCGTGTTTACCTCCAGCGAGGCTGGGAAGTGGTCCCCAATGCCAGTTTTACCTACAGCTGGGTTGGGACGTGGTCCCCGATGCTGGGTTTACCTCCAACTGGGCTAGGAAGTGGTCCCCGATGACGGTTTTGAGCCTCCCTCAAGTGGAGTACCCTTTTACGGGACTGGGCATTGGGACTCGTTGACAACATTATCCGGGTATCCCTCTAGTGGATTACCCTTTTTCGGGACTGGGCAGTGTGGCACCCGTCGACTCTTGTCGGGTCTCCCTCCAGTGGGAACCTGTCGACTTCTAGGGATTACCCTCTAGCAAGGCTGGGAAGGGGGTCGCCAGTCAACATTGAGGAGACCTCTCGACTGCGGGGCAGTGACGAGGTGTGGTTTTACATTCCCCTAGAACTCTCAAGTACGGGGGCTACTTTCCCCACCGAGACGTGTCCTTTAGATGCGACCTAAAACTGTGCGGGCGAGTCAGTGCCGCCCAAAGCGGATAGTGTCAAGGTGCGGTGATTAAAGCCCTTTGACTTGCAGTTCGGGGTAGACATGCAGGATTCTAGGCATCGATGGTGTTTACTTCAGGGACTATTGGCTACTCACTTTCTTGGGCTGAGCTACGGGGTGGAGATCCTCTTACGATCTTGTTCGAGATTCTTGATTGAGCATATAGATATGTATGTACCTTGTTCCAGTACCCACTACATGGGCTTGGTTACTCTCCCTCCAAGAGAGGTGAAGATACGCGAGGTATGCCATGTGCTTTCTGTGTCTATCTTCTCGTGGTTGGAAAAGTCTACTCTCCTTCATTAGGTAGTGAAGACTCGACAAGAAGATCATCTTTTCACCATTTCCAACTCCTTGTGTCTGGACGAGTCTACCTCCTTTCTCTTCTGGGGTGGAGCTAGACTCCATATTGTACTCATTAATGCACTCTCGGTTGTAATCCTTTACTTTTCTCTGTTTGATCTACTGATCACCCTTTGGTACCTCATTTGTTGCTCCCTCGAGCCTTCAGGGTATCCTACTGAGTATTTTTATACTCACCCCTGCTTGGGCTTTGCCCGCACATGGTGTGACCTTACAGGCGATGGACATGTCAGTCGTGAATTCAGTGGAGCTTAAGAGTTCGGGATCTTGGACCGCGTGCGATGGTCGTAGTTGGGTACCTGGTGTGGGTTTCTCCCAGCTATTTTACTTTTGTTTACCTATTTCCGGGTTGTGGCAGTTTTCTGGTTGGGCGTGTGTTTTTCCACTTTTTTTTAGTTTACCTTCAGCACTTTCTTTGTACTGATTAGAGGTCGATGCACTTTGTGTTTTAATTATAGAAATTGCACTTTGCTTTACATTTCTTTTTCTTTTACTCTGCACTTTTTCATTGAGTGTATTGCCTGTGTGTGTACAGGTACTTAGGCAAAGGCCTCCCCGAGTTGTTTAGCCTTCGGTGCTGGTCGCTAGCCCCTGGCCTATGGAGGTGGGATTGGGGTAGTTGCGGCTCGAGCCCGGGTAGGGTCGGGTCATGAAAAAGTGGTATCAGAGGTGGTTTTTTCCATGGGACGATGTTTGGATGTCCCTAAAAAGGAATTTGTTGGGATTTAGGGCAACATTGTTAATGTGTCTCGAGAGCGGCTCTCAGGCCAGGGAGTCCAGTGATGGTGCGATGGCCGACATATCCATTCACCAGGACCCTGATAACCCGCTTGTTGACTCCTCATGCTGAAACTCGTTGCAGGGGAAATTGGTTTATGCATCACATAGGATTGAGTCTTTGACAGTCCTTCTTGAGTCAGCTCCCCATCGTTGTGACTGTTTTATACATATATTCTTATCTGACCGCGAAACTCCTTGATAATATTCAGGATGTTTCCGCAAAGATAGCCATCCAGGATAACAGCTTTGGTGCACGACGATCACCCTGTGAGCTATGAGGCCTCAGTCTAGGACCCATCATGCAAGCCCCTTTCTCCAGGTGGGCCGGTAGTAGCACCCCCACCTATTGAGTAGCAGACAGCTCCAGCAGAACAGAATGAGCTTGAGCGCAGGTTGAGCGCGCTCCGTGAGTTCTAGCGACATAAACTGCTAAGGTTAAGTGGTGAGCCAGACTCTCAGGCAGCAGAGGTTTGGCTAGAGATAGTGGTTCTCCTTTTCAGGCTTGTGCATATGCCGATAGATCTTATGGGGGCTTTGGTCGCCAACCATTTCCGTGCAGTAGCTTGGCGTTGGTGGAGTCTGGTGACTCAGTTTCTTGGCGAGTCATCACATTCGTGGGGCGACTTTCATTTGTTGTTTTGTGAGGAGTTTTTCCCCTCCTGCTTATGCTTTTCTCGGATTCAGGAGCTTATGTAGTTTCAGCAGGGAGGGATGACGGTGGCCAAGTAGGCGGCCAGTTTCGCAGACCGTGCATGCTTTTACTCGGACATGGTCCATGAAAACCACATCCGAGCGTGGAAGTTTGAGCAGGGTATCCGCTAAGAGATTTGTGATGTCATAGTACCCTTGGGCATTCCCACTTATGTTGGGGTGCTAGAGCAGGCGCTGGTGAAAGATAGCTTCCTGTCACGCTCTAATGTTTGTGGTGACCGCAGGCTCGACAGAGGTGAGACGTCCGCCGTAGCTAGCGGGCGTCGGCAAGCAGAACCTCGATGCGGGTGGCTTTCTAACAACCAGACTCAGGGGCATGGTCGTACACCACAGTGGCGCCAGAGGTCACCAGTGCAGCTCGGAGAGATTCGGTGCTATGCTTATGATGGGTGAGGTCACCTGGCGCGAGACTCCCTGACCAGGCACGCTGAGAATGTAGAGCAGGTTACAGGTGCACCACCACGATAGAGGAAACGCCATGATCAGAGTGACTCCCAGAGAGGTGGTTCTTGCAGAGGAGAAGGAGGAGCTAGAAGTGGAGGATGACCTTACGAGGTCTTCCCATCACCACTAGGCGATCCACGTCAGGCTCCGAGAGCTAATGGTTGGGACCATGGACAGCCGCGAGCTTTGGATGTCTACGACCCTACAGAGCATGAGGTGATAAGAGGTACTCTCTATGGTCGTTCTACTTTATGCTGTAGAATTGTTATACTCTGTGTGTGAAATGATTTTTCTCCCTACTCATTGTTTGAGTTGTTACCAGGGTGACGCAGGGCGTCGGTGTAACCCTGTGTCCGTAGGGTGGAAGGCATGGAACCTTTTCTTTAGTCGATGGTGCCGAATCCTTCTCTATCCGAGCGTGTAAGAGAGTCTGGGTCATGAGACATCGACTGTGAAACCTTGCGTGACCAGATATCCTTGGGTGTTTCACCATATGGATATTCTAAAGGAAGGAATCACCGGGCCTTATTCCAGGTGCGAGCGGTGATTCCAGTCGTGGCATGGGACGTGGAGGTTCTATCGGGGAGGTGAGATACCCCCAAGGTCCTTCAGACCATTTGAGAACGTGCGAAGGGATGGTGAGGTTACCTACCACCATGCCCTAACCCCAAAGTCTGGAGTGGGTGCACAACGTCTCCCACGTGACTTACCCGAGAAGATGCATGCATACTCCTATGCATGTCAGCGGCAAGGGCCGACCTCGTGTGAACACATCAAATCCTTTGGTCTGTGTGCGGTGACACGGGACTATGCAAGAGTTCTCCTGGGTACGGAAGAGCCAGGTGCGGGATTTGTACCCTAAGTTGTTCCGTGGTTTTTGATTTTCATGTACGAAAATCATGAATTATGGAATGATGTATGAACCCAATTTTTTTTATAAAATAATTTGGAATATTTTTTATGTTATTCCATAGTTGCGCCTTCAGACGACATGCGATTCCAAGCCCCGGTGTGGCCGGAATTAAATTTTCAGTGCGTTCACACTGGGCACGACAAATAAAGGAGATAACTCCTAAACTGTGATTCAGATCAGAAATCTGAGAGTACATATGGGTCCAAAATGGGGTGTTTACCCTAGGAACTACATAAAACATGTCGGTGCGGGACGTTTGGACCCCTCGCCCATTAACGGAACGTTAAATGGATAAATAAAATAATTAATTTATTTGTTTAATGGTAAAACTCAAGTATCTCAAAAAACGGTGGAGTGGAATGGAAAACCGAGGGCACCGTTGAGTTCGGAACGTTCCGTTTACCCTAGGAGGGGTGTAGCATTCGCGAGTGCGGGCCTTCTGTGGAAAATGGCCCCAGGGGAATTTTCGTAATATAGCAGCCTCAGACGTTATGTTTTATAACTTTTGAACGAGGCCTTAGCTTAAAATTCAGATAGGGAGGTGGTTTTTACACCAGGGGAAGCTTAACCTTGACCCCGTCATGAGTTTCGGATGCGGGTTAATTCAGGGGTTTAAATTAATTAATAATTTTAATTAATTTTCCATTATATAAACCCTTACCCACCTCCCCTCATCCCATTTGATCTCCTCTGGCAGAAGATCTCTCAACCAAGGAGCCTTCCCTTCAACCTCCTCCACTTCCTCCAATCAAGGTGGGGGCGACAACAGAGAAGGAAGATCGTGTGGGAAGCATCAGGCGAAGCCCTGCGAGGTAGGATCGTGTGTTTTCAATTTCCGCATCTATGTCGAGCTTAATTTCTAGTATTGAACCAATATTTAATCTTCGAGCAAAGCCCATAGATGCGTAGGTTTTGTTATGACCTTCTCGATGCATTTTTCGGGATGAAATTTGGAGTCCCAGGGTGCCCGGGGTGACCCTATGATGTTTTACGGCCAAACCCCCCCCCCCCTTTTCGGCGGTTTCATGGTGGTCTGACAGGTGACAACGGCGGTGCGGCCCTCCCAGGTGAGCCGGAGGGCGGAGCGGAGGAGGCACGGTCAAGGGTGTCGACGTGAGCTGCAGCAGGCAACCTGCGTGCGGGGGCGAGCTGGGGGTGTCGGTGAGCGGCCCGTGGAGGCGGCTGTGGGCACGACGACGGGCTTCGGCGAGGCAGGGGGCTCCTCCGGGCAAGCTGGGGACGACGACGAAAGGGAGAGGCCAACCGACCGGCCGGCCGGCGTGCGAAATCGGGGCCGTGCGATGCGACCCCGTGGGACACCGCGGACCCGCCAGCGGTGGGTCTCTACGTGGAAAAGCATCCGACCGGCGATGGACGGTCGGTGGACCTTTAAAAAAAAGAATAAAAAAGGGTTTTTAATAATTATAATTTTATTATTATTATTATTATTATTGAAATGATTTATATATCATAAATCATCTGCATGGCGTTCGATTTGGGCACTGTCTACGGTGATGCATCCCTTAAATTGAGGCGAATATTTTGAGATGGTTTCGGGGGGTTTTAACTCCCAAAACGGGGCCCTCGGTGGCACGACACGCCTTTAAGTGAATTGGCATTTTTCCGGGGGGGGGGGGGGGGTTGTTTTGGGCGGCGCGAACACATCTGATGTCCGTTTTGAGCACCGTCAGTGGCATTGCGACCATGGTGTTGAGATAGAGATTTCCAGTGTGGTTTCGGGCGTTGAAGCTGGAGTTGAGGTGTGGGCCCCACAGGCCGTCTTTTGAGCTGCGAGTAGATTTTTATAACTTTTTTATCAGATGTCCGTTCGGGGCGTGCGACCAGTCGATCATGGGTGTTTTTCCGAGGGCATTGCAATGGTGCAATCCACCCACTTTAATTCAGAATGGTGATGCGGGCCCCATGAGGGCCATTTTGGGAGTTGGCGGTGATTTCCAGCTTTATCACTGGGTGTCCGTTTTGGACAAGTGAATGGTCCATCTTGTGTACTTTTTTTAGAGGATCGCAATGGTGTGATCCATTCGTTGCATTTTGGGACTGAGATGCGGGTCCCACGAAGCACCACTCATGTGCAGTACGGAAAAATGCATCTTTTTCTCCAGATATCCGTTCCACTCAAGTGAGCAGTCCTTTTGACGTGTCTTCCTGAGGGGATCACAATGGTGCGACCCGCCTGACTATTTTCGGGACAGAGGCTCGGGATCACGGGATGCCGTTCGGGTGTAAAGCGGTGTTGGATGACTTTTCCATCAGATATCCATTTGAGAGGAGTAAGTAGTCTATCTCGCGTGTTATTCATCAAGGATTACAACGGTATAATCTGTTCAGATGAGAGGAGCCTCTTACGTGATTTTATTAAATGTGGAAATATGAAGGGTGCTCCGGTGGTGGTTCTTCTTGCTGTTTTCGGAGGAAAACCCTTGGCGTGAGATCGCGTACACTCCTGTGTGAGTGAAGTTGATGTCTAAAGAGATTTAGTTGGCCGTGCTTGGGTTGATGAGGTGTCAAGTTGGTGTTGTTACGTTTACGCCTTCACGTTGATGTTGGCTGCCATGTGTATGATATCTTTTGGGCTGGAAACGTGGTATACTCTTTGAGTATACGGGAACGCTTGGAGGTACATGTGATTGTTTGTACCTGAGAACGTTTGTGCGCTTGGTTGGAGTTGACTTGGGGACACAGATCGTGTGGGCCCCAAGTGCGTGATGCATTATGCTTTGTGTACCCTTGACCTCTCGCGATGTAGAGTGTCCTTATGTACTCATATGTTTGACTAGAAGGGTTGAGTTTTCCCCTGGTTTTTTTCTCATTTGTTGACCGGCAGGGTTGAGTTCCCTTGGTTCTATTTTCGTTTGTGGATCAGGACGGTTCAGTTTTCCCCTGGTTTTTTTCTCATTTGTTTGGCCACCAGGGTTGAGTGGGTTTCCCCCAGTCCTGTTCACATTGGTTTCGCCCTGCAGGGATGAGTGGTTTTCCCCTGGTTGTCTTCTCGATGGTTTGGCCGGCAGAGTTGCTTCATGATCCCCGGTAAAGTTCTTGTGGATTCGGTGTGGCCAACACATTACGCGGGCATTAATCCTATACCCAGGAGGTTGTTTATAGTAGGGCTAGCTAGGAGTGTGTTCCAGCAGGGCTGGCCAGTGAGGTACCATCCAGCCGGGATGGCTAGTGAGGTACCATCCAGTAGGGATGTCCAGTGGGGTACCATCCAAAAGGGATGGCCAGTACAACGGTGTTCACCGAGAAGTACCATCTAGCAAGGATGGACAGAGCGGTTCTGGGTTTACCTCCAGTGGGGTTGGGAAGTGATCCCCGATGCCGGTTTTACCTCCAGCTGCGCTGGGAAGTGGATGTCGATACCGGGTTTACCTCCAGCTAGGCCGGGAAGTGGTCCCCGATGACGGTTCCGAGCCTCCCTCCAGTGGATTACAATTTTACGGGACTGGGAATTGGGACTCATCGATGAATTTAGCCGGGTATCTCTCTAGTGGATTACCCTTTTTCAGGACTTGGTAGTGTGGCACCCGTCGAATCTTGCCGGGACTCCCTCCAGTGGGAACCCGTTGACTTCCAGGGATTACCCTACAGCGGGACTGGGTAGGGGGTCACCTATCGACTTTGAGGAGACCTCTCAACTACAAGGCACTAACAAGGTTTGGTTTGACGCTACCCTAGAGCTCTCAAGTAAGAGGGGCACTTTCCCCACAAAGATGCATCCTTGATATGTGACCTAAAATTGTGCGGGTGAGTCAGTGCCGCCTAAATAAGATAGTGTCAAGGTGCGGTGATTTGAACCCCTTGACTTGCAGTTCGGGGAAGATGTGCGGGATGCTGGGCATCGATGGTGTTTACTTATGGGACTGTTGGCTACTCACTTTCTTGGGCTGAGCTATGGGATGGAGATCCCCTTACAATCTTGTTCGGTGATCTTGATTGAGCATATGGATATGTATGTACCTTGTTCCAGTACCCACTTCTTGGGCTTGGTTACTCTCCCTCCATGAGAGGTGAAGACACACGAGTTATGCCACACGCCTTCCGTGTCTATCTTCCCATGGTTGGACGAGTATAATCTTTTACTATAGGTAGCGAACACTCGACGAGAAGTTCATCTTCTCACCGTTTCCAGCTCCTTGTGTCTGGACGAGTCTACCTCCTTTCTCTTGTTGGGTTGAGCTGGACTCTCTCTGTAATCATTACTGCACTCTCAATTGTACTCCTTTACTTTTCCCTATTCGATCTATTGCTCGTACTTCGGTACCTCCTTTGTTTCTCCCTCGAGCCTTTAGGGTATCCTATTGAGTATTTTTATACCCACCCCTTCTTGGGCATTGCCCGCACTTAGTGTGCCCTTTCAGAAGACAGACAGGTCGGTAGTGACTTCAGTGGAGCTTAGGAGTTCAAGAGTTTGGACCACGTGTGGTGGTCGTAGTTGGGTACCATGTGTGGGTTTCTCCCAGCTGTTTTACTTTTGTTTACCTCTTGCCGGGTTGTGGTACTTTTCTGGTTGGGCGCATGTTTTTCCCCTTTTCATTTCAGTTTACCTTCAGCACTTGCTTTGTACTATTTATAGGTTACTGTACTTTGTGGTTAATTTATATCAGTTGCACTTTGCTTTACTTTTATTTTTCTTTTACTCTGAACTTTTGTATTGAGTGTGTTGTGTGTGTGTGTACAGGTACTTAGGCAAAGGCCTCCCTGAGTTGTTTAGCCTTCGGCGCTGGTCGCCAGCCTCTAGCCTATGGAGGCAGGCTTGGGGTAGTTGCGGCTCGAGCCCGGGTAGGGTCGGGTCGTGACAAAAGTCCACTTTTAATTATGTGTATATTCTAGAGGAATATTAAATATCATGGAAGTGTAAGAAGAAATTTGTTATAGATGCTTCAACCATGGATGCTGAATTTATAGAATGCTTTAAATCCATAATTAAGGGTATGTGGTTGAGAAACCTTATATGAGGATGTGGAATTGTTTAAATTATCACCAATCCCATGAAAATTTATTATCACACCACCAAAACAGTATTCTATTCATTGAATGACTGATATTCCAAAGGTGTTAACCACATGTAATTAAATTACTTTGTAGATAAAGAGGAAGTTCAAAAAATATGTCAATTGAAAATATGAGAAAATAATTTATGATTTCCAACACTTTGATGAATGGGTTTCCACCAAGAATATTTATTGGAAATGTTGAATATATGGGAATTTTTACTGAGTAAGTTTTATTGTAAGTATTGATTGATATGATTATTACACTTGATACATGGACTTATAAATGTTTATGCCATGTTGCTTATTTTATCCCAAATTATACATGATTGAATTGAATAATAATAGAAGTCATAGTATTTAATGAAAAAATTATCATTTGTTTAATTATATATATCCCATTTTAATTATGATAGAGAAGTTTCAATATTGTAGTACAAGGAAGGTAGTATATTATTAGAGAATATATGGCAACCATGACTCATGTGGAAATTATCTTTAATTATGATTAATTTTGTAGTCATGATATAATTGATATAAATGCTCATAATGGCCAATTAATTGTATTCAACATCATATTGTAATACCATATGTGTTAAGCGGGAGAATTTGGAATAAATCATGTAATATTTGTTTAGTAATATTATAATGGGATAATGAGGGATAAACTTCTCAAATTGATGGACTTTGATTGTTAATTAAATAACCAATTTGAAAAAAATATTAGTATTTAAAGGGTTATTCCATTTCCAATAAAGTCTCAATAAAATTATGGTATGTTCCATCAAAACTACTGTAGAAGAGAGAATTGGAAAATTTTATAAATCATTTCAAGTGAGAGAAAATCTTGGAGAACCAAATATAGAACATTAATAGATCAAGGTATGTATTTTATATAGATTGTATTTAGCTATATATGTGGTAAATATAGATTTTAGAGATCTTAAAAAAATGAAAATCAACTTACAGGGCAAGCCTAGCACTATTGGGAGAGGGGGCTAGAGTTGTTCAATGGAATTTCTAGATTTGATACACCTACTATATTTATTCAAAATAAAATTATTTTTTTTAGTTTTTTTAGTTTTATCAATGGATTTATTTTACTGATGATAAAATAACCCTTTTATCAGCACATATTCTTATGTGATCATAAAATAAACCTTTTTCATCACCTTCTTAGTGTAGATAAAAGGTGACTTTATCATTACAGGTGGGTGGAGGGGGTTCTTGGTGATGTTAAATGTGGGGGATGATTATATCATTGTTTAATGGGGTTTCATGTGTTGATAAACCAATTATTTTTTTATTTCTAGAATATATCTAAAAAATTAATTCTTTGACTTTTATCCGCACTTTTATTTTAGCACTGATAAAATATATCTATTATCAACACTTGTTTTTAGCTCTCATAAAAGTCCCCTTATATCATATAATTTTTTTCCTTGATAAAAGGTTACTTTATCAGTGCTTTTGTAATTACTAAAATGTACAACCCTTTTAATTGCACATAGATTAACGACACTTTCATAGCGTTATTGATGGCCTTTTATAGTGCTACTAAAATCCATTTTGTAGTAGTATATATATGTGTATGTGTTTATATATAAAGATTTACATATATATTTACATCAATGCAAGTAAATGTGATATATAAATATATATAGTTTTAGTGTTGTTTCTGGAAAGGAATCACTAATTTTGAGACTTATTCTTGAATGGCTGCTAAATTATACCTACTTTTAAAGAAATGATTCTAAATTAGCAATTTTATTCAGGAAACGTTGCTAAATTAGTGACAATTTTAAAGAAATGTTAGTAAATTAAGGGAGTTTTCATGAGAAGTCACTTAATTATAGATTATTTCAAGAATTATCACTAAATTATCTAAGTTTCAAGAATTACTTCATTAAATTTAAAATAAGCGACATTTTTGAAAAACTCCCCTAAAAACCCTCGATAAATTTCTGATTTTTGTAGTGAACATACGTTCTTTTTTGACTTTAGTTCCACATACATTTTTTTATAATATTCAAAACACATTAATGAATCTAATTTTCATAAAATTTTACTTGATTAATGATATTAAAGGACCCATCAAATAATAGTATTAAAAAAATTATCATTTAGTTTTATGTTGATTTTTTGTTAATTTCATCTCTTAAATTATTTTTTCATTTTATGTTTATTTTATATCAGAAAATGTGGATGAAACTAAATTTTTGGATTCAATTCATTTCTAGAATTAGAAAATTAACCAAACTATCATATTTGTATCAATCAATTTAAATCACAATCTCTTATCGAATCATTCTAAATATAATTTAATGTGTTGTTTTCTATTTTACTAAAATAATTATACATGTGTAAATAATGATACCACAATAGTATCACTCAATACTTTTACTCATTCATTAGTATAATATATTATTATATAGGTTATTTTTACCACCTACTTAAATGATGCCTCACTATTTTAATATTTTTTTATGAATGAGTTAATGCAAATATTTATGGGAATATATCACATTAAAGAGTAATTTGATTTATGGCTTAATATTTGTAAATATATCCCTAAAAGGAAATGTTGTTATAATGTATGAAATTATTATCTATAAAATTCCAAAAACACGATTATCAGGAATCCCATTATTATGAACTATACCAATATCATTAATACAGTGAAAATCATATATTAAATTAAGAATAATTAATTTGATATCACTGATTTAATATTGACATATATTTAACATATCATGTATACGAAAATAAAAACAACTAACATCTAATGAAAAATGACCTATTTATTATTATATTATATTTATTAAATGAGAATTTGTTAAAATATCGAAATCTAGTTTTTTTGAGTAATGTAATTAAATAAGTTACAAAGATTGTTATGTTTATTATATATATGGTTAATGTTTTATCATGTGAGTCATGATTTAATCGAAGGGATACACCACAATTATTACTTCTTACTTGAGGTTAAAATTCCAAAACATCTATCTATAGAATAAAATAATAATTTTAATATAATACCCTATTTTTATTTTCCTCAATTAATTTCACTGATATAAATGTATTCTTACCATTTTACATTAAATAATTCATAATTAACCTGATATAATTCTAGTTAGTGGAATCATATTTATCACTTATTTTCTTTTGATGAATCTTTGACTAACATGTCACTCATCTTTAAAATGATTTTTTATGTTATTATATTGATATATATGATTGATTTTGATCCATTTATAATGCACACAACATTTTACAAATGTTTTAATGTAATCTTCTAATCTCTCATCTATTATTTTTTCCCCTCAATCACTTTCTCTTTCCACATTATTCAGTGTTCATTATGAATATTTGTTTTTTACTTTTAATGAGCCTTCAATTTAATTTTTATTAACATTATAAATAAGTTATAAAACATTTTTTTAAAAATTACATCCATTTAAGTAAGTTAATAAATATTTATTTGATATATATTAATAATTTTTTTTTGAAAAGTCAAATTATAATATAACACTTTTATTTCATATATGAAAATATCTTTTATTCATTCTGATGTTTCAGTAGATATATGATCCAGTGAAATAATTCAATTTATATATTTTTATGATTTAATTATATTTATTTTGATAGTTTTTATAAAACTCATTTATTTTCAATATGTTATATATTTGTTGAGTATTTATTTAATATTATCATGATCATGTAGATCAGATATATATGGTTTATCATAATGTGATGAGTGGGTACAAAATTATATATCCTTTAAAATTATAGATAGGTTCCTTAGAAATTCTAATTTTTTATTTTATAATACATGATTGGTTACCTTATACCATTATATAATAGAATACGATTGTAAACAATGTGATTGTGGTATTTGAAGTGATGCATGGAAGAAGATATAAATATCCATACTTATGAAGGTTCCAAATCTCAATGTAAAAGGATATTCCTATAAAACATATCTAAGTTAATGTGTAAACATTTATGGCATGATTCATGAAATATTTTTTATTTGGAATTATTTTCATATTTTATGTCCATAAAAATGATTATTTTATCATACACACATATTCATATTTTTCATTATTTTAATTATCATTCTAGAACTCTATGTTTTCTCAATTTATATCTATTCTATTTTACCAAAAACTAAGAATATTATCCCACCATTTTATTAATAGTATATTTCATATGAAATGGAGAATTGTTTCTTGTAATACATATATTACGTTTTCCAGTATAGAGATTTTAATTTTATACATAGATGAATTGTGGTAAAATATGATATTTATTAACTAATATCTTGATACACACATAATATAGGTTATGGTGGGGTGATTTTTTAAAAGAATATAATTTATATTCATGTATAATGTAGTGATATGTGTGTGTGTGTGTGTGTGTTCATGTGTGTGTGTGTTCTTTGATTGGGCACACCTAGTTGGTATCATGGAAGAGTTTTTGACTATTGTGGATTATTCTATAACAAATAAGTGGATAAAAATAAATCAACCTTGTTTGTTTCAAGTGTTATATAGGTTTAACGAATTTATTTATAAGTTCAAATTAATGTTTTATAGTTTATAACATCATCATATTAATTTTAATTAACATATAATTTTATATTAAACCTATTATAATGTAATAATACTGTTATCCAATTTAGTTTTAGTAAACAAATATAACTAGGATGAATTGTGCCTGAAATGAGTTTTATTTATAATGAACCAATTATCTAAAAAAATAACCCAATAACAAGGGAGATAGAAAACAATATCTTGTTGTTATTATAACTCAATTGTCTAATGCTATTAAAAATAATAAAAACAATGGTGAACTCTAGAATACATGAAAAAATTAACAAAATTGCATCAATTACTACTTGTATGAACACCAAACATCTACCGGTGTCTCTTCTAATAAATTAAATATAATATAAAAGGCCAAAAAATTTAACTATTTCTTAATGATTTATATTTTTTATGATTTATTATATATAATGTGAAGTAAATGAATGCATAAAAACCATTAAAAACATGTGTGAAAAATATAAAATCATGTCTATTAAAATGTATGAGGTTATGATTTTTTTTCTCATTAAATATCTTCCATAAATAGTTCACATAAAAAATACTGTGTTTTTCTTAGGCTGATTTAATAGTGGAAGAATTTATTTAATCAAACAAGTTAAAAACATGTGACTTTCAAGGTATATAAATTTAATAATAATTACCCAATACTATATAATCAATTGTTTCATTTGGGCCCCTCAACACAATCTCTATAATCATTAGCTATTATAAAAATTTATGTAAATGAAAAAATTTACAAAATTTCCTCTCTAGATAAAAATAGAAATGCGAGACTCTCAATAAAATATTGTTATTGGGGATAAGAAGAAGAAAATAGAGAATATTGGAATCTTAGATGAGAAAACCTATGGTGGAAGGAATATTATTATTTAAACATGATAAATAAAAGGGGATTTGTATGATGAATTTTTCAATAAGGAATAAGAATAGTTAAAAGCGTGTAAAATTTTACCATCAAACATAGGAATTAAAAAAACAATAACTTGTTTACCTTCACAATATAATTGATGAAGGACCCATTTAGTTCACAACAAAATCCATATTTCTATAATTGTATTTTTGTTTTGGAATTAACTAACAAATGCAAAAAAATATGGGTTAATGATGAAAGATAATGTTATAAACCATTTACCCCAAGTTAGTAAGAGAACACTTTTCCCATCAAAACTACTCCAGTGAGTTATGAAATTAAATTTGTGAAGGGAACAGTTGTTATCCACTAAATAAATAAAACCATTTTTTCTAATTTAGGTAATATCCACTCTTTTATGTGAATAATTGAATATAAAATCATTATGTCACAATCCTGAATGGTAAATTATGAATTATCATTGAAAATAAATAGTGGGGGGATATATAAATCCAAACCCTACAAATATTTGTTGATTTCAGTATATATGAATGTATCACTAGTAAATAATTTTGTTATTGCATTATTTATTTTTTATGTGACTTTTGGTATAGATTAGATTCATGTATTTGTTACTCATATTAATTGTAAGAATTTTTTTATCACATTTCATATCTTTTTTTTAACCAATAAGCATATATCTGGGAATATATTAGTTTTAGTCATTAAATAAATAAAATCCATTAAATGATTCTTGATAACTGATAATGGGGAGTATTTTGATCAAATGATTTTGGAAAAAATCAATATTGAAAATATATTAATGGGAGATTAATATATTTTTGTATTATCTAGAGTGATTATTAGTGTTGTCTTAGATCATGTGGTTGATATTTCAATAAAACATGTACATGTTGTTATAAATCTAACAAAAATACTACTAGAATTATCTATATTTAATTTCTGTAAATAACGAATAAATTAAAATATAATTTTGATATGGTTTTAATATTCATAGGAACTTCCCTATGGGGTTCAATTTTTCAAATTGTTATTATTAAGGATGGATCCATCCAGCATTGCATTGATTATAATAAACATGAAAAATTCATGATGAATATTAGGTATTCCATACAATATAATGAAATAAATACTATAATCTCTTTTATACACTAACATCAATAGTTGGGGAAACCTATAGGGGGTTTCGGGTAGATTTGATGGGGTTTGAGGAATTTTGGGGGAGTCTCTTCCAAAAACAGAATGGATATCGAATAGAAGAAATCATTGCACCATGTCGCCACCATCTTCCCCGCATTGTTCGGATTGCGATTTCCTCCTCGATTTCCCCTAGTGTGCACGAAGGGAAGTGATCTCTTCTTCCTCAGTGAAGGCTGGACTCGTTGGAGTCTCGGGGTCATTTCCTCCTCGGAGAGGGTGACTGGGTCTCTTTGGTTTTTGGATCGGGTTTTTTCTCTCGAGCGTCGTGAGATCGTGACCCGGTGCGGCGTTGGGGTGCGTTCCTTCTCTGCGGTGAAGGGGTTTTCATTTTGGTGCATCGGGGTTGTGATCACATTTCCTATGGTGAAGAGGTCCATATTTGGTGTGGGGTCACGTCCCTGTGTCTGTGGTGATGTGGCTTCCGATATGGTGCAGTGGCGTCATGATCTGCTTTTTCTGTGGCATTGGGAGCATGCTCTGGTGAGGCTCTAGGGTCATGGTTCAGTGCGATGAGGGGTCAAGTTCTGGAGCAGAGCCTAGGCTGAGCACTTCCTTTTGTGGCGTGTGGGTGTGCTCTGATCCTCCTTCAGGGCCATGACTTTCTCCTTCTGCAGGTTTGGCATCTTCCTTTTCTGTGCAGTGTGGGTCGTTTCTTCAGCACGGGGGCTGCACTTCAGATCCGCATCGAGGGGATGTGTTATGTTTTCTGCATAGTGCTCTGGCAGGGTACCTTTGTCAGAATGTTGTGGTCTCTATGATCTGTTTTGATGGAGATGACGAGGAAATTTCTGGATGGATGCTTGGTAATGTTTCAACCTGTTTGGTTTGATGGTTTTCTGCAGTGTTGAATCTCTTGAACTAAGTTGGTTGTTTTTTAATTGTGGAAGTTGCTTGTTTGGATGGTTTATTTTCGAAGGCTAGAATCATGGTGTGATTGTTTTGTTTGGGATGAATTGGATCTGCTGCGATCTCTTGGATTTGTGTTTTAACTACAATAGAGATACTGGAAAGGGGTTTGCGGAGTGGTGTCACTACAACAAAACCGGCCCCTAGCAGCAGTTTTTTTTTCATTTGGCGGCGGTTTAAACTGCCGCTATAGGGTTTGGCGGCGGTTTACAAAAACCGCCGCGAAACTGGGCGTCGACAATCTATTAGCGGCGGTTTTTACTATTTCGTAGTGGTTTAAGAAAAGCGTCGTAGATGCATCTTTTCACGACGGTTTTTGTCTATTTCGCGACGGTTTTATGTGTAGATGATACTTTTTTTCCGCGGCGGTTTTAACTGCCGCTATATTCTGGCGTTTGATGTGCCTATGTCGTGGCGGTGAAAACCGCCGCTAAATTTAAACATAATACATTTAGCGGTGGTTATAACCGCCGCTAAATGCTGACCAGTAAGGCATTAGCGGCGGTTAAAACTGACGCGAAATGTTGACCTGGAAAAAAAAATAATTCTGCTCCTACCACACCACTGCCCTGAAAAACAAATCAAACCAGAATATTGAACAGGAGACACCATACAAACAAATAACATGGTAGTATTCATTGAAAAATAGGATATGAGCAAATGTTTTATGTTATGGAGTCCAACCTAAGGAAAGGTATGTATCACAATTTGGTGAGTAACCAATCCATGTGACCCCCAAGATGTATATGTGTTTTTAGCTTCTTTAATTTCTTATGTGTTTTAAGAAGGGTTGATTTATATTATATGGATACTAATACTCTATATAATAAATGGTTATGAATTTTGATACAATTTATGTGATCATGCTAACCATGGTGATGTGTAATGATATGTAATTGGTTATGCTCTAAGTTGGCCGATATAACATCCATGGGTGGATTGTGATATGGGTTGGGTTTTTTTAACAATGGATTTGTGTTATGGGATAGAACAAATTATGTTTATATGGGTATAGAATTTGTTCCAAAGATGGATGTTTGAGTAGTTATAGAATGTATGTTATGGTATGGTTTGTTGTGTGTTTTGGGTTGGTTGTTAATGCCTACTATAGAAAATGGGTAACTTGTGAATTGGCGTGTGTTTTAGGTTGGACAACACGCTAACCATGCATGGTGCTTGAGAGAGTATGGTTTATGATCTTGTAGGTTATACATGATTACTATTGAGGATTTGAGTTATGTCATTGGATATGAGATAAGAGTTTCATGTATACATCCCAAGATGGTCATCATGTTGCAGGTTGGATGGGATACATCATGATATATTTGTTATTGACTTCGTTAAAGAAAATAGGTTTGAGTTTTTTAAAATTTCAACAACAACTTATCTAATGTTTTCTTAAATACCTTATTGGTGGAATTATACTTAACCAAACCAAATGATATTGATTTTTCACAATAGTTATTATCATAAGATAATGTCATTAATACATATGTGCATGTATGTGATCTTTATCCTTCAGGGGAAGTATGGTGTGTCGATTTCTAGTTAGGATTAGTAACCTAGATTTCATAGTTGGATTGGGTATGGGATTTGTGCTATGCATGAGAACCCTCGAGTGGGTATATTGGACTATGATTTTCCTTGTGATATTTGAGATGGGTTCATAGATGCTTCTCCATGGGTTGTATCCTATATAGGATGTGACATGTGAACTAGGGTTGAGAGAGACTAGTAATATTGAGATGTATCTTGGGATATTGGTGATTGGAGTGTTCTAATCAAGTGAAATAGTGATTCTCATTTCCACCTGATGAGGGTTTTCTTGTATGTATGTAATCCAAGAGAGGACTTATCCTAGGTCTATGAGTTCATTAAATAAATGAAAGTAAGTTTAGACACTTTTTTCTATAGTGATGGTATATAGGTGGATTGTGGTTTTGTATTCAGTTATTAATATCATTGTATTTGGTATTGTGAATGTAAAAGCATGGGTAGTGCTTGTGTTTTGTTAAGTCTAACATGAATAATTGACATGGTTATTTGGGGGATAAGTTAAGTTAAACTATGATTATTTGGATGTTATTGTAATGATGCATATTAGGTGTTTTAATAGAGTGTATACATGCTTAGATTCATGTTATACTGATAACGGTTAAATTTAGGTATTGTGGGAGGCTTCCAAGATACACTCTTTCCATGTCAGTAAGAGCGTGAGTTCTTTATCAGCATAATTGGTATGTTGGTTGTATAGTATATGATTAGACTTTCAGGTGGGGATTTGGGTAGTTATTAGGTGTAGTTTTACTTGGTTAACATGTGGTTTATAATAATTGTTGGATTTTCATAGATCTCATAGATAGAGAGATTTAGTGATGAGGGTAATGTGACTATTGGGAATTTGGTCATGGGGACATTATCAATCCATGGTTGTTTCATGTGATGCTTTCCTAATGTATGGGTTTGTTCAATTGCGGAGACGCCAAGTTTCTCAAGATGGTTAGTGCATTGGGATACCAAATGACACATATTTTGATGCATTTTTTATTACAATTAGATGGTCCTTGAACATTCTTCCTATGGTTTATACATTATTCTATGATACATGTGATATGTGGTCTCATTGCTTGTTTTATATCAACCTTAAACTAAAAACAAATTGGTATTCCTTGACCCATTTGAGTGGTGTAAAAATTTTAAGGCCATGACAGAGCCTTTTATCATTAACCTTTCATGCCTTAGACATTTATGGTCATGGGATTGGCCTTTTAGTGTGATAAATATTGGATATGGATCCAATAGGGGTATGTCTATGCTAAACTAAAAAATATTGGGCCATTATATAGGTGCTTTATCTTCCACTTAGTAAGGAAATTGATTGAAAAAGGGAGTATCTAGTAAAAATTGGCATATATAAAACCAATATGTTACCTAATAACTTCTGCCTTGTTGAGTGTTACATGGGGTGACTGTTCCTCCCTCCTGAGATTTTATTCTAAGGGGATATACTTTGTTTGTGATTATGTATATAGGTTGGGAATGTGTAGACCAACCTAGTGTAGACCTAAGGATGTGTTAGAATTTCTTCATGCCTGTGTAATGTGTTGTGGCTCATTGGGCCTTGATAGTGATGGTATGAATTGGGCTTACACAGCTAGGATACCCAGGTGTTGCTATGGAGAAACAATAATATGAACGAGACTTACACAGTTGGACTGCCTAGGTACTTCTATGAATCAGTTATGGTATGAATCGAGCTTACACAATGGGGCTACCCGAATGCTGCTATATAGTAGAAATGGTATGAATATGGGTTACATATATGGTATTCTCATTGGATGTGGTACCAATTCAAACACATGCCTAAATGGAATGATGTATACCACACTCGAGAAATCAAGACCTAAAATGAAACATCATAAATAAATAAAATGCATAGAAGGAAACATGAGAAATCAAGAAAATGTTAGGACATGAAAATGTTTGGTGGAAACTATGTGCCATACATGTTACATATACAAACCAACCGTTCTCATACTTGTTCAACACATCAACAACACTACTACTCATCATCTGATGCTGCATCGTCACCCTCTCCACCTTCATCTCCACTACCTGCTGCCACCTATAAGAACATTATATTGAAAATTAAATATTGTTGCATATTTATAATTAAACTTAAAACCAATAAAAGTGTGAAAACTAAATTATTTTGATTTTTTTGTGATTTACCTGCTCACCACTAGCCGATGCACTACCACCGGGGGCATATTTGCTCATATGATGACGTATTTCTAGCAACTCTTTCTGCAAAGCAGATATCTGATCCCCCTGCTGGTGAACTGTGTTTCGTAGAGAAGACATATCCCTCTTAGTATCTTCAGGTATGAAATTACTATAACCAGGAGTAGATGTAGCCGAAATCCCTGATGGCCTGCCAAAGACCTCAGATGGTACGGGTCCCAAACCCATCCCGTGCACTCTACCAGGATGCTCCTTCCCAAGGACTTTACCAACCGGGTCATCCTGGGAGACTGAGTAGGATTGCCCAGGATTGACATCCCATATTTCTTTAATTTTTACCTACAAATCAAATATCAATATATATTAACATAGTAAAAACTGATAATAAGTTATTATAATAAATAATTGACTTCATACCCCAACTTCTCTAGCAGGTTCATTAACAAAACTTCCATCTGTTTTTTATGAACATCCAGCCACAGTTCTGTTCAGGATGCTTCATGCCCTAAACTCTGTGACTACATTAAAAAAATATAAATCAAAAATTAAATATGTTAAATAGATAATATTGTCTTATAAATATTTAAACTAATTAAAAGATTACCAATGACATTCGGCTGCAAGAAAAGCTTTTTGAGCCCGCAGTGTGAGGGATGACTTGATTTGCCCGGTTTGATGCATTCTGTCTTGAGAGATCCTGAAATAAATAAAATTCAATTTAACAGTAATGTATTCAATGTCTATCTCCTCTTCATGTACATGTATAAATGTAAAATGAGGATAATATAATAATATATATTTCAATACCATCCGCTTCTCATCACGATGGCTATCAACAAAAACTTTCCACTGTTCTTTCGGTACCCCACTGGGTAGCTTCTCATACATCTGCTGCATGGTCAATGAAGTATCATTGACATCACACCACAACCTCTATTTGAAATCTTCCCATTTTTTCCAAGATTTTTCAATGTCCACTTCCGTGTTATCACATCAGCAACGGTAAAGTGGAAGAACATTTGTATACAGAAATTCATTTTGAATATATTAGTAACATGACATTCAATTAAACCATAAAGTAATAAAATTACCTTTATCTGAGAATCAAAAAATTCATTTTTCCAGTTTGGAGGCATATGCCTCCAATCATCATATGAAATAGGCAGGGAAATGGGCTCCGCTGCCAGCTAACCTATAATCTGACCAAGTAAACCTGCGGCGTCATCCGTCGAGACCCCATAAGAATCAAATGGCACCACTATCTTCTCGCCATTCATGTTCCAAACATCAGAACTTTTTAAGTGTTTTTCCACGGTTGCATTTTTTTCATTTGCAATTAGCAAACAATTACTATAAACAAAATGCAATAAATTAATTTAATTAAAATTTGTACCTATGACTGTGTCCCTCCATAATGTCCGTGATGAACTGGAAGGGGCGTGTCGCTGCCCCACTGCTGAGGCTCCTGTAGGGGGAGGCGATGACTCATCCTCTAATGAGACATCCACTGACGGTGTCAGAGATGGTGCATGGGGAGATGATGCAGGGATGTAGGCAGCTGCTGCCTCAGATGCCGTGGGGAAAGATGGATCGTCATCTATCGCAGAAGTAGATGAAATGGTGTACCGCTTCTTCCTTGGCATTCCTGTCATTTAATCAAATAAAATTAAGTTCAGAATATATATTTCAAAAAATTTATGCAGAAAAAAAATTAAAAATGATACTATATGCCCAGTACTAACAAACAAAATATATATAACAATGATAATGAATGACTACAGAAATGAAACAAGTGGTTGCTGAATGAATAAATAATTGTACATACAATCATTTTCCCCTTCAATCATGTCGGTTTCCTGCTCCATTTCTTCATCCACTTCATCCATCCTTTCTAGACTAATATTTTCAATATCATGATGGACAAATAATTCTGCTTCCTGTTGTTGATGAAATTCAATTGCAGAGGTCAAATCTTCCACTTCATCACCCATATCATACAAATATCTTTGTATTATGTGAGTAACTACACTCCAACCTTCATCCACAACATCATTCACATAATATACCATTTTTTCCTACGATGATAAGATATATGGATCATGCAGTTCACGATCACCAACATCCATCAAGAGAGAGATGTTTACAGAAGTAAACTCCAAGGAATCTCTTTTAACACCTCTGATAATATCGACACATTTTCATTTAAATAAAACAACAGAAAAATTCCCGTGGTAGTTTAATTCAATAATATCATGCAACTTTCCATAGTATTCCACTTTATCAAATGTAAATATACCACTATTTTGTGGTTTCAAACCCACTTCTCGATCGACTGTAAGAAATCTAAAAACATTCACATTATAAGCGTCGAACTTTCTAACTTGTTTTATAGGACCTCTAGCAAGAAACTTCAAATCTTCTGACAAGTCTGCTCAAGTATCAGTATTCATGATCTGAAGACTAAAAATATAATTTAATAGATTTGCAAATTGTATGTGTCAAACTAATATTCGTATTTATTGCAATATTTATAAACTTACACGTCGTGCAAACCATTCTACCAGCTCTTTATTCACAGATTTCGTTATATCTTTTTCATTTCATGTTCGGCCTCTCATTCGTCTCTTTGTTTATATCCTCAACTCTTCAATAAATGGCCCTACAATTTCACTATTCAGCATCACATATCTATGTGCCTGTAATAACTCCAATTCTGTCAGTGTCGCGTATGAGGTCCTCCCAACTGATTGGCCAATAGCAAGAAATATTTTTGATTTCTGATGCATTTGAGATTGAGTTGATGTGTCATCAACACATCCAACTCGATTAAATCTTGTCTCAATATCATCCAAATATCTGGAACAAAAGGTGAGACACTCCTCGGCCAAATAGCCTTCAGCAATAGAACCTTCTGGTTGAGCTTTATTTCTCACGTATGCTTTCAAATACCCAAGATATCTGTGAAAAATAATAACAATATTATGCATTTATTTAAATTCCAAATATTGTTTACTTAACTGGAAACATATAAATAAAATATCTCTCAATTGGATACATCCATCGATAATGAATGAGGCCTCCTAATTTAGCTTCGTCTACCAAATGCACAGTTAAATGCATCATGACAGTAAAAAACGATGGAGGAAATATCATCTCCATTGCACAAAGGGTCAATACAAACCTCTCCTGTAGGTTGTCAAGCTGTAATGGATGTAGAGTTTTCTCACATAATTGCCTAAAAAATGTGCAGAATTGCAGTACAACAGCAGTAACTTTTTCAGGTAATAATGTACGCAATGCCAATGGTAGTAACTGTTGTAACAAAACATGTGAATCATGACTTTTCAATCCATATAACTTACGATTCTTCAAATAAACACACCTCGAGATGTTACTCGAATACCCATCAGATACCTTCACATTCTTTAAAATTCGAAGGAACGCATCTTTATCCCTATTTTTCATTGTAAAAATGGCCGGAGCATACTTTTCATTCTCATCTGGCCAGAGATCAGGTTTTATGTTCATTACTTGTAAGTCTTTGCGAGCATTGAGATGATCCTTCGACTTTCCATGCTCAATAAGTAATGTGAAAATCAAATTATCACATACATTCTTCTCAATATGCATCACATCAAGATTGTGGCGCAAAGAATTAAATTCCCAATACGGAAGTTTGAAGAATATACTTTTTTTCTTCCATTGTTGCGTTCTGATTTCACTTGACGATGCACTTTGCACTCGTTTTCCGCTATCAGTCAAATGATGAATCTTCCAAAATTCTGTTTTAACATTTTCAAGCTGTGTCAATATTTCAGAACCGGTTAACAACTTTGGAGGTGGTCTACGATCAATGGAACCATTAAATTTTGATTTGTTCAGCCGAAATCTATGAGATGCATTAAGAAATCTTCGATGGCACAAGAAGCACCATTTTCTATTGTGAGGTAGCCGTTTGGGCTCGAAATCAAAGTTACAAATGGGACAAGCCAAACCCGTATAAGTGTTCCAACCAGATAAATTCCCAAGCCCAGGGAAGTCACTAATGGTCCACATTAAAGCAGCATGCATTTTGAACATTGTTTTAGAAGAAACATCAAATGTCTCAACACCGTTGCTCCATAACTCCTGCAATTCTTCAATCAAAGGCTACAAGTATACATCAATATCATTTCCAGACATTTTTTTTCCAGGAATAATCATCAAAATGATAAAAGATGTTTGTTGCATACACATCCACATAGGCAGATTATAAGGGATCAAAACAACTGACCAAATGCTATAACTCGTACTCAAAGTCCCAAATGGGTTGAATCCATCGACAACCAATCCTAATCGAACATTCCTAGGATCATCTGAGAAATCTGGATGTAATGAATCAAATGTATTACACGATTGGTAATGTCGTGGATGTCTCATTAACCCATTATTGTTATTATCTACAGAATGCCACTTCATGTGTTCGGCGGTTTTTGATGACCTGAATAATCTTTGCAATCGAGGCTTCAAAGGAAAGTAACGCAAAACTTTTGCAGGTGTGTTCCTTTTCTTCTTCTCCATGAAATTATGTTCAGTCATACTTCCAACATCACCTTTTTCAGGTGTGTTCCAGATTTTATCCATGTATATCACAATGTGCCTACACAAAATATACGATAGTGTAAGATTACAGAAACATAATATAATAAAGATGAACCATTGATCATAAAGTATGCATAATATAATAAAGATGATTCATTGATCACATTTACCACTTCAGACCAACCAAACAAGTCTGGTCCATAGGAGACAGCGTCAACACCTCATTGAGGATCAATAAGAATATCGGGTTACACACTTATCATAACACTATCGATCACACATTTATGTTGCCTCAAACAACACCCCATTGATGTGTGATCGAAACTGATCATAATGTATTTTAAACCTGAGACATTATGTGATTGTTTAGGCTTGACCTTAGATGTCCTCCAAGAGGAATGATGTTTCTCAATGGTTTCATACACAACCAACCATATCAAAGTCATATTTCCTATGACAAAGAAGACTATCTGGGTACCAATCCATGTACTGAATATGGTGTGAGGTAAATTAAGTAGGCCACCACTAATGGTTTCTAATGCATAATCTAGTCCACGAATATGAAACAAACAATAGTGTGCAGGTATATCAAAATTAAGTGTCACTATAAATATAAATCCATGTCACACTCAGGTTTCTTAGGAGACACTTGGCACAATCTCAAACCTTAGAGATTTCATGTAAACATTGGTAATAATATCCACTTTGAAATGCACCAACCTAGAAAAGTTATTGGAATACACTATAACAATACATTCCCATTTTTATAATGTTAGAAAGTATCAGGTAATTTCCACATGTAACATTTTAGGATAAAACTATAGTTTATATATTTTCTGAAGGATTCCCACGTAAGATCCTCATAAAATATAGCATGCACAACTGAGCCTCACCATTTCCTTCCCAATCCATCAAGAATATATGTTGAACCCCACCCCTTAGATTCCTTGGGAATCTTTATAATTTTAAATCTCCTACCAATCTACTCAATCCTCTCCTCATATTTCTAGATTCCATTATCACCATGGAAGATAGGTGGATTCTTGTTAGTAAATTATGAGTCATGATCCACTACTCCTCCTGGGTTTTTAATACCTTCATAACCAAAGTATGAATAGTGCATATTATAACTTCCACTAAAGAAGATACCAATAAGGGATTCTCCTATTAAACCCATCTCACAAATCTATCACTTAGATTCATAAGACCTCTTCTAGTAGGAATCGTCTAACAAATACAAGATGAAAACCCCTTTAGTCATGAGAAAATTACTAAATCATAGAACAACTTCCATAATCCATATTAATGATTTAAAATATTAATAATTTTATGAATTTATGAATTTTATTAATGAAATATAAAACATAAGAAAGGAATAGTTTTTTTAAATAGACACCAAATCTAGATTATTCAATCAACAACAACGACCAAGTGGCAATATTTTCAAAAATAACTAACCACCCATAGTAACTTGAATTCATACATGGAGGTGAGATGTCTAGTCACCATCCCACACATATTAACTAAATTCTAGTGCTACTAAATCTAGTCTACCAATGAAACTAAACCAAAACTAGGAAGTGTCGTAACATTCCAGGCTCAATATTCCTTTTGATATTAATTTATAAAGAACCGACTAGGGAAAACTAGGCAAGTCTCCCAAGAGGGTCTTATACATGGAGATGTGTAATAAAGAGACATGAAAGTAGTATCTTGTTTTAGAGAATAATGTTATGAAACCAAATTAAAATAAAAAATAAAGATAAACATCCATTAGTATAAAAAATTCAATCTAAATAGGCCAAACCATAAAGAATTTAGTCAACCAGTTTTTATGAGAAAAACCATTTTTGAAGAAAGACCTCTTTAAAAACATGTATATTTTCCATAAAATCCATTTAAATCCATCAATTTCATGAAACAAGGCAAAGAAATTAATAAGAATATAAGGAAATTTTAAATTAGAACCGCTTGTATAGATACACCTACATTATAAACGTAAGGAACCTAAGATCCTTCGACAACATAAATTGGAAACAAGCAGATATTCCTCAAATAGAAAAGGAATGAGGGAAAACCACAATGGATTGATTGATAACACATATTATTTATGAAACCATCGAAACCATATCACAAAACACTACCAAACCAAGAACATAAATGATAAAGAGAGTGAATGATATTACACGTACCCAAAGGAAGACAACCCACCACACTAGTGAACAAATGCTCCAAGAAAAGAAATCTGGTAGAGGAAGATACCCAATATTATCTAAAATCTTTCTAGGATTTATGAGGGAGGTCTTCACATTGAATGGAAGAAGGGTAATATGTAAATCATGATAAAAACCATTGGTTCTAAATAATTAATGTCATGAACCCCTTTCATGGTGTGAATTCCACGATTTATAAAAATACCCAAAAAAGTATCCTTAGTTTGAATTAATCCTAATCAACCCATTAAAAACTTGAAAATGTTTTATGACTTATAATTTTTCAAGCTCTAAACCAAACTCATAGTATCTACCCTGCAGTAGATTCACATTGTGTAACAAATTCATGATTCGAATCAATGAACCAAGAAATAACTAAAAATTACCAAAATAGAAGGTGGTCGTGGGGGCGCCGGGGGGTGCGGGGGTCGCCGGAGGCCGCGGGGGGTGCGGGGGTCGCCGGAGGGAGTGGGGGGCGTGGGGGGCGTGTAGGGTGCTGGGGTCTCTGAGGGTCGAGGGGGGCGCCGGGGGGGGGGGGGGGGGGTGCGGGGTTCGCCGGAGGGCGTGGGGGGCGCGGGGGGGTGCGGGGGTTGCCAGAGGCCGCGGGGGGTGCGGGGGTCACTGGAGGGCGCGGGGGGCGCGGGGGGCGCGCATGGCGCGAGGGTCGCTGGGGGTCGAGGGGGGTACCGGGAGGGTGCGGGGTTCGCCAGAGGGCGTGGGGGGCGCGGGGGGTGTGGGGGTCGCCGGAGGGCGCGGGGGGCGCGTGTGTCACCGGGGCCAGGGGGGATCGGGGAAGAGGGGGGATTGGGGAAGAGGGGCGAGGGTTTGTGGGGGAACCACGACAGGGGTAGGGGAAAGGGTCGTGGTTTTTGAAATAAAATAGGGTTTCGCGGCGGTTTATTAAAAACTGTCGCGAAAACTTTCACTGAAAACGTTTACCGGCGGTTTTGTGAACCGCCGCCACAAAACCGCAGCTAAACCCAGTTTTTTTGTAGTGTGTTTGGTATGAGGGTGCGATGCGGTTACCTATGGAGCTGGGTGCAGCGTCTGGATGGACTGGTCTTCCTCGCTCTAGTTTGTTCATCGCCCTTTGTGGATGTGCTCTTTCTGGGCCCATCTCACTTCGCTGGAGGGTTGGGCGGAATCTGATTGGAGTTCACCGATGAGTTTGTGGAATTGGGCTTGTCTCAACAGTTGCATCAGTGGGAATTTGAGGAGACCAGATCTGAGGATTGTCCAACTCTCCTAACGTTTGTTTCCCCTTGTTCATGGTATCTCAACCTTTCTTGGTGACTTTATCTCCAACTTTTATGGTTTGTCAGTTTGATATCTTAAATGTATTTTATCCATTGTGATTTTATGTTTTCAAGTAGTGAAGTTGTGAATTGGTGATGTGGTGAGGTCATGTATGGTTTCTCACTTTTTCCATAAAAGTGTTTTCATAATAAAAAAACAATTTTTAGTCAGTCATTACACCATGGTGCAGGTGACTATGAAACTGTGAATCCTATTGTGGTGTAGGTGAGTTAAGGATGAGTTTCAAGGGTACATCAAAATTGTGGTTTATCTTCACCATGGATTATAAGCTATAGTTTGGTCAGTTTCATAGAAGAGGGGGTCTTATGATGTGGTTCCTAATGATTTATCATATCCCCCAGATTCATTTTAATAGGATTTTACCTATATTCTTGGAATGAAATTTGACTGAGTGTGTTTATGGCATGGTCTATAGTGATGTTTAATTGACTTCCATAAGTCAAAAAGTGTTGTGGTTGGGTCCAATGGATAGTAATGTGGTCTTCAATTTTTGAGTGGGTCTATAAATATTAAAATCCCACAAAACACATTATATTTAACTCCATACACTCAAACACAAGGAGACCTAGAGATATTTTTTGATTTTGTTTAATTTCATTCTGATAGGGGTTGATCCATGGATCCAAAAGACATATCCATAGCGATCAATGGTGAGTTATACCTCTTGTCTCTAGAGGTTTCTCAGTTTTTGGTTTTTTCCCTCTAGTTTATTTGTTTAATGTAATAGTGATTGTTCGACACTATTCTTATGATGATTCTAATGTCATTTTCTTGTGTGGTCATAGAATGATATGGATGAGAAACCTTATTTACTCAAGGGAGAGGTGATTAGATATCAAATCCATTAGAAAATTCTCATATAAAGAACATTGATACCATTGAGATAGAGGATTCATTGTCACTCATATTTATTTATTTATAGTCATAAAATTATCATTTATTACCCTTTTGGATGGAAATAGATTAATTCTAAAAATATTTATCTTAATTAAGAAATAATTAGATCTATAATCACATGTTTTTGCTTTTGGGGATGACGATGGATTACCTTTTGATTTTATAGATATTGTTTTGTCTATAATATGCTTTAGTAGATTGTTGTAATCCATGGTTTAGAATATCAATATTAATGGAAATTGTAATGAATGCGGCAAGAAAATTATTCGATCAATTTAATTAAGAATTTAAGTAGATGTAAATTTTCAATCCATTTATTATTATAATCTGATGCGTATTTAAATTGTTGAAATACAAAAGTTTAATTGAATTTTATCTTCCATGTGATAATGGAATTGGAGATGAATTTAAATCCTGATAATGATTTTTTTATTACATTGAAATTAGATGACATGTTAAATTAAAATATTATTTATCTAGTTTGTTGCAATATAAATTAATACAACAAGACTATTAAAGCTTCTATATATTTTTATAGTCAATGAATTTGGTTTCCAATAGTTGGTACATGTTAATATTGAATCAGTTAATTCATGATGGAATAAAAACCTATTTTTGGACAAAAAAAATCATCGGGGATGAGATAACATGTTTATTATAATAAAAAAATTCCCTATGTTAGGAACCATGAGAGATTGTTTGTATGTGATGGCAGAATTCCAAATTTTGGGTCAGTAATTTTCGATTGATTTTGATTCTTGTCTTTCATAATTATGATATATTCATAATGTGATCCTTTATATGGTATATGATATTAGCCTGGCATGGCTGAAGAGGTATAGGAGGGGAGGCCTAAATTATGTGGTAGAAGTTAAACCATGGAATGGAGAGCTACATCAGGATATTCATGAGAGTTTTAGCGAGGACACAATAGATGATGGAACATGTTGACGCTATTCTTTCATATCGATGTGATAATGTTGGATTCTTGCTTGATGGGAATATATTTAATGTATCATGACTAGGTTTAATGTATATCATCATTCTTTTCCCCATTGTATCTGATAGATGCATGTTCTTAGATTCATTTAATAATGGTAGAATATGATATTTTTATAGAGTATCTAGATTATGTAATAATGTAAACAATTAATAACATATGTTTAACCACTAGGGATGGTTATTTCTATAATGAAAATGATATTTTACACTTAAAAATTGTAGAATTAGTTTAGAAAATGACTAGAGGGCATCGACCTGAAATTATTGGTTAGTGTAATATAATCATCAGTAAGACTAATAGTTAATTAACTTCCATGGAATCAATTAAAAAAAGAAAATTAGAATAAAAATGGAAATGATTAACTATTATACATATTTATAATTATTATGTTTTTTATAGAAAATCTACTCTCAATAGTGGATTTTTGGAGTCCAAGTGACATTTTTTTCATATGAATCTCAATCAAGGTTATTCACAAAGTGTTTTTATGAGCCATATATATCTTCTATACAAGGTTATTATGACAACCCTGCTTTTTATTACAACTTAAACATTCTTTATTACATAAAACTTCACTTGATACAACAAAGAAGATCGAGAGGTTTAGTGTCTTTGGGGATTAGGATCATTACATAAAAACTTTAAACATGAAATACAACATCTTTATTAAAAACTTCCTTTACATGACCACTACATTCCTTCGTACTTAGCATTGCATGGGATAACCTGAGGACATGCATAAGAAAAGGGTGAGATATAAAGCCCAGTGAGGGAGTACACAATGAATAACATGAGGAGTAAAATACATGTTAGGCAATAGGAACATCAATAGAGCATAATAGTAACATGAACATAAAGTAATGATAAAGCATGATAATCATAACATGGAAATGTGGCAACAACACTTAACATTGAATTAGCATGAGCCAAGACTCATTGCACATGGAGAATGAGTAAACCCTCATTGCACTTGAAGAATGAGTAAACCCTCGTTGCACTTGAATTAGCATGAGTCAACACTCATTGCACATGATGTATCATGATACTATACTTTACCCAATGCATTGGAGCGCTATAAGGGCGCACCCTTCTTAAACATTTCATTTCATGCATAAGTGTGCCACATGGATCATAAAACATGGATTCATAAAACATAATAATTTATTCCACGATAAAGGAATGTGGAATTCATACATGAAACTTTACAATCAATAAGTAAATGTGCATAAAGGTGAATACCCTTGATGGAGAAATGTGCATGGTATTCACTACACAATGACATTGGCTTAGAAAATCGGTGCGATTTCGGCAGCGTAACGGCGTGACATAAGAACTCATAAAAAAGGTTGATGAGAGAGAAAGGGGTTCCTCATCATATTTACATGTAATGTACAGTAATGAGGTCATATATAAACATGTACAAACAATTGAAAAGGAATTTAGATTCATGATACAAAAGTATTGCTTGAATGTAAAAGAAGAGAGAGAAGTTCCTTTCGGAATTTCGGCATAGTAACGGGTGTACATGGGAGGAATCTAATGAGAAAGAAAGGGTTCTCCCATCATTCAAAAAATAAGAGGGAATTATGGGGGAGGTGAGAAACCATACCCCAACATTCATAATTGGAATTAAAAGAGAAATACAACTTAAAGAAAATTGACAAAAATGAGAAAGGAAGGAAAAACCCTTACTTGAAAGTGTGCTTCCAAAGGCTACAAAGAGGCTTGTGAGAGGCTTCTTGGGAGCTTGGGGAACTTTGAGAGGATTCTAGAAAGAGTAGGGCAGAGGTTGAACGAACTCCAAGGGCTTTGAGTGAGGAGGAAGTGGGAGCTTGGGTGAGTTTATATAGGAAAGGTGAGGGAATTCTTTATTATTTAGGTATGGGACCCCTTATATTAAAATAATCCAAACCACAAACCATCCCAAGGTATTTGCGCGTGGTTTCTGGAAAAGGAAAGAGGAAAACAATATTTTACAAGGCCAAGGTCCGAACTTATTAAAAAAATTAGGGTTGCCTATGTGGAGGTGAGTCACACTCCCATGGAAATTAATTTAAAAAGGCAAAGTGTTGAATAAGTTTTGAGGGCTCCATTAATGCTTTGAAAAGTAAGTCAAACAAACCCAAAACCTCATTATTTTAATGATAAAACACATATTGGCTGAACATAAGGATTATGGTATTTTATTAAATCACCATTGGGTCATTATGATATCATAAAACACATTATATATTTAAATGGTATTTAATTTTTACCCAAAAATTTGACTGTCTCAGAAAATTATGAAAAATTCACCGTTGGATAATTTAGACATCCTGATTCCAAAAATAATATTTATTTTATCTAAATAATTTTCTAAATATTTTAATTTTCACTTTTAAAATAAAAACCGACATTTATAAAAAATTCACGGGTTTTGACAGAAATGGCTTTCAAACCTTAATAAAATTTTTAATTGCATTCATAAAATTATAAGATCATTTATATTTAATAAAAATTAATTTAATATTAATAATAATAGTTTATTAAAATATTATTTAATTCAAAAATCCTTTAATTTAATAAAATATAATTCTTAATTAAATAATAACTAAAAACACCATTTGTACTTTAAAAACTAATTACAAAGTATCAAAAATGACAGGAAATTATATCCATTATTATATAAAAAAATAATGTACATGAACATGGTGCTACTTATTTGTTACATAACCCCTTAAAATAGCCGCATAAGACCTAAGGATAAGGTGTGCGATGGTGACAGACTCTTGGGGCGGCTCGGATAACATCGCTCGAGTGGTAATCTCTATCAACTTCCACTTTTCCCATAGACGGTCCCATTCAAGCTTGACATAATGAAGCTCAGCTTGGGCTTGGTCAAGGGAGAAGCCCAAAGACGCCAACTCTTTTCCGAGCTATGAAAAATGGGCTTCGTAAGGGGCAATTCTACTGGATGAGGCCATCACTTCCTTTGTCTGAGTAGAAATGGGTTCATTAAAGCCTTATATTTATACTACTCAGATGATCACTCATAAATGGCTATAAAAGTAATGGTCACAAATCTTAACGTAAAACTAAAGAAGTTGACATCTTATCAAAACATTTTTCATAAAGAAACATTTAACTGGATCAAGAGGGATTTTCCATTAATGAAACTTTGGGTCGTTACAATATTCCCCCCTTAAGAAATTTCTCCCTCAAAATTTTCCTTTTCCCACACTAAAACAAATGTGGGTAACCCAGCTTCATCATATCCTCCAACTCCCAAGTTGCTTCTTCAAACTTGTGGTTTCTCCACAACACCTTGATGAGGGGCATTGTCTTATTTCGTAGAACTTTTTCTCTACGATCTAAGATCTTCACTGGTTGCTCTTCGTAAGAAAGATCATATTCCAATTGTACCACCTCGGAAGAGAGTACATGTGAAGGGTCCGGTATGTACTTCCTTAAGAGGGATACATGAAAGACATCATGCACCTTGGCCATAGTAGGTGGAAGTGCTAGTCGATAGGCCACAGCCCCAACACGATCAAGAATCTCGAAGGGGCCGATGTACCTTGGACTTAACCTCCCTTTCTTTACAAAACTCATGACCTTCTTCCACGGAGATATGCGTAAAAACACCATGTCTCCGACTTTAAACTCAAGGTCTCGTTGATGATTATCTGCATAACTCTTCTGTCGACTTTGGGCTGCCTTGATATGCTGCTGAATGGTTTTCACCTTCTCCACCATTTCTTCGACCATTTCTGGTCCAAGCAGCTTTCATTCACCGACCTCATCCCAACATGCCGGTGTTCTACACCTTTTCCCATACAGGGCTTCATATGGTGCCATTTGGATACTCGAGTGGAAACTATTATTATAAGAGAACTCAACCAGAGGAAGATGTTGATCCCATCATCCTTTAAAGTCCATTGAGAACGCTCTCAACATATCCTCAAGTGTTTGGATAGTCCGCTCGGATTGGCCATCAGTTTGAGGATGATAGGCCGTACGGAAGTTCAGTTCAGTATTCAGAGCTTGTTGAAGACTCTTCCAAAACATAGAGGTGAATCTTTGATCTTGGTTAGAAATAATAGATAGTGGTACTCTATGAAACCGTACCACATCCCTGATATATATCCGTACCAGTTGATCCAAAGAGAAATCCTCTCGAATAGCAATGAAGTGTGCAGTCTTTGTAAGACGATCCACAACAACCCAGATTGAATTGTTGCCTTTGGATGTCCTTGGAAGTCCAGTGACAAAGTCCATGGTGATGTTCTCCCATTTCCATTCTGGTATGGGCAATGGTTGCATCATCCCCTTAGACTTTTGCCTCTCTGCCTTCACTTGCTGACACACCAGGCACTTTGATGTATATTCAACGATCTCTTTCTTCATATTATCCCACCAAAAGTTTTCTCGGAGATCTCGATACATCTTTGTGCTCCCTGGGTGAATAGAGAAATCTGAACTATGTGCATCATCCAAAAGTTCATTCTTCAGCTCCAAAATTGATGGAACACATAGTCTTTTCCCAAACCGCACAATTCCTTCTTCATTAACATTAAACTATGAGGATTTTCCCTTTTTGATAGCTTCCACTTTTTCTTGGATTCCCGCATCATCCTTTTGAGCATCCTTTAACCTTTCCAAAAGAGATGGTTGAGAAATCATTTGTGAAAGGATTGATGATGTTCCCTTCTTTATGATTCCCACATCTATCTTCATTAAGTCTAATAAGATTGGATCCTTCTCAATTCTCATCATTGATAGAATCGTTGGATCCTTTCTACTTAGGGAATCTTCCACCTTGTTCTCTTTCCCAGGGTGGTAATGTATTGAACAGTCATAATCCTTGATGAGCTCTATCCATCTTCTCTGGTGCATATTAAGCTCTTTCTGTCTGAATATATATTTAAGACTCTTGTGGTGAGTATATATCTCACATTTCTCTCCATAGAGATAATGCCGCCAGATTTTCAAGGCAAAGATCACCACCGCCAACTCCAGATCATGTGTTGGATAGTTTGGCTCATGGATTTTCAACTGCCTTGAGGCATAGGATATCACTTTACCATTCTACATCAGCACACATCCTAAGCCCTTCTTTGAAGCATCACTGAATACCACAAAAGCTCCCCACTTGTGGGTAAAGTGAGCACAGGTGCAGTGATAAGCCTCCTTTTCAACTCCTTGAAGCTTTATTCGCATTCATCACTCCAAGAAAACTTTACTCCCTTTCGAGTTATCTTGGTAAGAGGGTTGGATAATCGTGAGAAATTTCTCACAAATCTTCAATAATATCCAGCTGACCCCAAGAAGCTACGGATATCAGTTACCGATGTTGGCCTCGACCATCCCTCAATTGCATCTGTTTTGAAGGGGTCCACAGATATCCCATTGCTTGTGATGATATGGCACAAGAATGAGACCTCCTTCAACCAGAACTCACACTTTCTGTACTTGTCATAGAGCTTCTCTTTGCGCAAAGTCTCCAGTACAGTTCTTAAATGCTCCTCATGGTCCTCCTTGGTTTTCGAGTATATTAGAATATCATCTATAAAGACTAACACAAATTTTTCTAGGTAATCTCTAAAGACTCTATTCATCAAGTCCATAAATATTGATAGATCATTGGTGAGTCTGAAAGGCATTTCTACGAATTCATAGTGCCCGTACCTTGTAAGAAAAGCAGTCTTGGGGATATCTTCCTTCTTCACCCTTACTTGATAATATCCTAACCGAAAGTCCACCTTGGAGAAGTATTGTCTTCCATGCAGCTGATCAAACAAGTCATCGATTCTTGGGAGAGGATACTTATTCTTTATCATGATTTTGTTAAGTTCACGATAATCGATGCAAAGCCGCATTGAACCATCCTTCTTCTTGATGAAGAGGACTGGTGCACCCCATGGTGATGCACTTAGGCGTATAAACCCTTTATTCAGATTCTCCTGTAGTTGTTTCTTCACCTCTTCAAGCTCAACAACAACCATTCTATATGGAGTCTTGGATATTGGTAGCGCCCCAGGTATAAGTTCAATTGAGAACTCAACATCTCTTCTTGGAGGAAGACCAGGAAGTTCCTCAGGAAATACTTCAGCAAATTCCCTCACAATAGGCATTTCTTCAAGGGTGGTTTCTTCATTGGACTCAGTCATCTGAGCCAGATATGCATGATCATAAGGCAGTAATATCCATTCTTGAGATGATGGAGCTAAAGGAGATTCATCTTCCTCCTGACACTTGTAAAGAATCGTGGGTCGATTCTCCATATGGAGTATGATTTCCCTCTCCCGACAATTTATGTTGGCTCTATATAAGGAAAGCCAATCCATGCCAAGAATTGCATAAAATTCCACCAAAGGGAGTATGATGAGGTTCTCCAGGAAATTCAATCCACAGATTATAACAGGGGAGGACTTATACTCATGGGATGCAATGATTGCCCCATTTTCCGTACTCACCGACATCTTTACTTCCATGATTTGTGGTGGTGCATGGATTGTTCTACTAAACTTTTGAGATATAAAAGAATGCGTAGAACCTGAATCAAAAAGTACTTTTTCTATTCTTGAATGAATAATGCGTACCTATCACCACTTTGTTGTCGGGGTTCACTTCGGCAGAAGTGATGGCAAAATCTCTTCCTTGCTGTCTTGGAGGTTGTTGGTTGCCTCTGAAAACCCTTGGATTAGGGAATTGATTTGCCAACTGACCAGGTTCTTTGCATTTGTAGCATTTAACAATGCGTTGAGGTTCGAACGGAGCGTTCCTCTCCTCTGTCGTAGCTGCGGGTCATTCTTGCCGATAGTTAATAGCTAGGTGCCCTTCCCTTCCACACTTGAAGCATTTTCTCGTCCCCCTAAGGCAATTTCCAGGGTGCTTCTTTCCGCACTTTTGGAAAGTGGGGTGCTGGAAATTCTTAGCGCTGTTGGATTTATCCATCGGACCACCAGCATTGAAGTCCACCTTACACTTCTTGTCCCCATGATACCCCTGTGATTCTCCGATCTCCATTTCAACCTTGAGGGAACATCGGACAATTTCCTCATAGCTATCGAAGTCATGGATCGCTAATTCTTTCCACAAGCTAGGCTTCAACCCACCAAAGAAGCGGTCAACCTTGCATTCGGGGGTAACGACAAAGCCGGAAGCGTATCATGCAAGCCTTGTGAAGTTTACCTCGTACACTCCCACAGATTCTTCATCTTTATACTTGAGGGAAAGGAAGTCCCTTTCCATCTTAAGATGGAGGGTGCACGGAAAATATTTATCGAAAAACATCTTCCAGAATTCCTTCCATTCCAAAGCCTCGATCTTCTCCTCAGGCTTCGTATTTTTGATCAAATTCCACCATTGATCAGCTTCACCCTCCATATGATAAGCCACCAGGAGAACCTTCTTTTGTTCAGAACATTGAAGGATAGAGAAGATCTTTTCAATGGAGTTTATCCATTGCTCAGCGATCGTGGGATCAGATGATCCACTAAAAGTAGGAGGCCTTTTTTCATCTCATAAAACGATTCTGGGATTTTTTTCTTCAGGAAATGCATCACGAATCAATTCCAATAACATGGACATTTCCTTATTTGTAATTCCACATAGACATTTGATATGGTACAACTTCAGCAGAAATGAAAGCTTTGAATATTTCAAACACCCACAATACAACTCTTTATTTTCATCGTCAAATAAATCATGAAACGCATTTTCCTCACTGAAGTTTTCCCTTACATTTGGCTCCACAGAATCAAGAGGTGGATCAAATGATATGTTACAATCTTGACCTGCTTGTGTTACAGTCTCAAAAACATCCCTTGCCACGTTACAATTTGTAGCACCCTCTTCTGGTTGTTCTGATATGTTTTGATGCTCATAGTGGTGTCATGTAGTGCCGAATGCATCATTTAATAGGTTTTTCATTTCATTTTCCATTGGCGACAAACTTGGGACCTCATTCTGTGGATTAACATCAGTCCTCAATCTTTCTGTATTGTTTGATTCTTCATGCCAAATCCAACACAAATATTGATCAGGGAATTTCTTCAGTATTAAATGTTCATAAACATCATCTCTCTTCAACCATGTTCTAAATTTACATTTAGGACATGGACATCTTATTCTCACTTCAACGGATCGATTAGAAATTGCAAAATCTAAAAACTCATTCAAACCCTTAACATATTGAGGTGTGTTCCTCGGTAATGTGATCCAGCTTTTATCCATGTATATCACAATGTGCCTACACAAAATATACGATAGTGTAAGATTACAGAAACATAATATAATAAAGATGAACCATTGATCATAAAGTATGCATAATATAATAAAGATTATTCATTGATCACATTTACCACTTCAGACCAACCAAACAAGTCTGGTCCATAGGAGACAGCGTCAACACCTCATTTAGGATCAATAAGAATATCGGGTTACACACTTATCATAACACTATCAATCACACATTTATGTTGCCTCAAACAACACCCCATTGATGTGTGATCGAAACTGATCATAACGCATTTTAAACCTGAGACATTATGTGATTGTTTAGGCTTGACCTTAGATGTCCTCCAAGAGGAATGATGTTTCTCAATGGTTTCATACACAACCAACCATATCAAAGTCATATTTCCTATGACAAAGAAGACTATCTGGGTACCAATCCATGTACTGAATATGGTGTGAGGTAAATTAAGTAGGCCACCACTAATGGTTTCTAATGCATAATCTAGTCCACGAATATAAAACAAACAATAGTGTGCAGGTATATCAAAATTAAGTGTCACTATAAATATAAATCCATGTCACACTCAGGTTTCCTAGGAGACACTTGGCACAATCTCAAACCTTAGAGATTTCATGTAAACATTGGTAATAATATCCACTTTGAAATGCACCAACCTAGAAAAGTTAGTGTAATACACTATAACAATACATTCCCATTTTTATAATGTTAGAAAGTATCAGGTCATTTCCACATGTAACATTTTAGGATAAAACTATAGTTTATATATTTTCTTGAAGGATTCCCACGTAAGATCCTCATAAAATATAGCATGCACAAGTGAGCCTCACCATTTCCTTCCCAATCCATCCAGAATATATGTTGACCCCCACCCCTTAGATTCCTTGGGAATCTTTATAATTTTAAATCTCCTACCATCTACTCAATCCTCTCCTCATATTTCTAGATTCCATTATCACCATGAAAGATAGGTGGATTCTTGTTAGTAAATTATGAGTCATGATCCACTACTCCTCCTGGGTTTTTAATACCTTCATAACCAAAGTATGAATAGTGTATATTATAACTTACACTAAAGAAGATACCACTAATGGATTCTCCTATTAAACCCGTCTCACAAATCTATCACTTAGATTCATAAGACCTCTTCTAGTAGGAATCGTCTAACAAATACAAGATGAAAACCCCTTTAGTCATGAGAAAATTCCTAAATCATAGAACAACTTCCATAATCCATATTAATGATTTAAAATAATAATAATTTTATGAATTTATGAATTTTATTAATGAAATATAAAACATAAGAAAGGAATAGTTTTTTTTAAATAGACACCAAATCTATTTTATTCAATCAACAACAAAGACCAAGTGACAATATTTTCAAAAATAACTAACCACCCATAGTAACTTGAATTCATACATGGAGGTGAGATGTCTAGGAACCACCCCACACATATTAACTAAATTCTAGTGCTACTAAATCTAGTCTACCAGTGAAACTAAACCAAAACTAGGAAGTGTCGTAACATTCCAGGCTCAATATTCCTTTTGATATTAATTTATAAAGAACCGACTAGGGAAAACTAGGCAAGTCTCCCAAGAGGGTCTTATACATGGAGATGTGTAATAAAGAGACATTAAAGTAGTATCTTGTTTTAGAGAATAAAGTTATGAAACCAAATTAAAATAAAAAATAAAGATAAACATCCATTAGTATAAAAAATTCAATCTAAATAGGCCAAACCATAAAGAATTTAGTCAACCAGTTTTTATGAGAAAAACCATTTTTGAAGAAAGACCTCTTTAAAAACATGTATATTTTCCATAAAATCCATTTAAATCCATCAATTTCATGAAACAAGGCAAAGAAATTAATAAGAATATAAGGAAATTTTAAATTAGAAACGCTTGTATAGATACACCTACCTTATAAACATAAGGAACCTAAGATCCTTCGACAACATAAATTGGAAACAAGCAGATATTCCTCAAATAGAAAAGGAATGAGGGAAAACCACAATGGATTGATTGATAACACATATTATTTATGAAACCATCAAAACCATATCACAAAACACTACCAAACGAAGAACATAAATGATAAAGAGAGTGAATGATATTACACGTACCCAAAGGAAGACAACCCACAACACTAGTGAACAAATGCTCCAAGAAAAGAAATCTGGTAGAGGAAGATACCCAATATTATCTAAAATCTTTCTAGGATTTATTAGGGAGGTCTTCACATTGAATGGAAGAAGGGTAATATGTAAATCATGATAAAAACCATGAGTTCTAAATAATTAATGTCATGAACCCCTTTCATGGTGTGAATTCCACGATTTATAAAAATACCCAAAAAAGTATCCTTAGTTTGAATTAATCCTAATCAACCCATTAAAAACTTGAAATTGTTTTATGACTTATAATTCTTCAAGATCTAAACCAAACTCATAGTATCTACCCTGCAGTAGATTCACATTGTGTAACAAATTCATGATTCGAATCAAAGAACCAAGAAATAACTAAAAATTACCAAAATAGAAGGTGGTCGCGGGGGGCGCCGGGGGGTGCGGGGGTCGCCGGAGGCCGCGGGGGTCGCCGGAGGGAGCGGGGTGCACGGGGGGCGTGGGGGGCGCGCAGGGCGCTGGGGTCTCTGGGGGTCGAGGGGGGCGCCAGGGGGGGGGTGCGGGGTTCGCCGGAGGGCGTGGGGGCGCAGGGGGTGCAGGGGTCACCGGAGGCCGCGGGGGGTGCGGGGGTCACTGGAGGGCGCAGGGGGTGTGGGGGGCGCGTAGGGCGCAGGGGTCGATGGGGGTCGAGGGGGGCACCGGGAGGGTGCGGGGTTCGCCGGAGGCCGTGGGGGGCGCGGGGGGTGCGGGGGTCGCCGAAGGGCGCAGGGGGCGTGGGTGTCACCGGGGCCGGGGGGGATCGGGGAAGAGGGGGGATTGGGGAAGAGGGGTGAGGGTTTGTGGGGGAACCGCAGCAGGGGTAGGGGAAAGGGTTGTGGTTTTTGAAATAAAATAGGGTTTTGCGGTGGTTTATTAAAAACCGCCACGAAACCTTTCACTGAAAACGTTTAGCGGCGGTTTTGTGAACCACCGCCACAAAACCGCCGCTAAACCCAGTTTTTTTGTAGTGTGTTTGGTATGAGGGTGCGATGCGGTTACCTATGGAGATGGGTGCAGCGTCTAGATGGCCTGGTGTTCCTCGCTCTAGTTTGTTCATCGCCCTTTGTGGATGTGCTCTTTCTGGGACCATCTCACTTCGCTGGAGGGTTGGGCGGAATCTGATTGGAGTTCACCGACGAGTTTGTGGAATTGGGCTTGTGTCGACAGTCGCATTAGTGGGCATTTGAGGAGACCAGATCTGAGGATTGTCCAACTCTCCTAACGTTTGTTTCCCCTTGTTCGTGGTATCTCAACCTTTCTTGGTGACTTTATCTCCAGCTTTTATGGTTTTTCAGTTTGATATCTTAAATGGATTTTATCCATTGTGATTGTATGTTTTCAAGTAGTGAAGTTGTGAATTGGTGATGTGGTGAGGTCATGTATGGTTTCTCACTTTTTCAATAAAAGTGTTTTCATAATAAAAAAAACAATTTTTAGTCAGTCATTACACCATGGTGCAGGTGACTATGACACTGTGAATCCTATTGTGGTGTAGGTGAGTTAAGGATGAGTTTCAAGGGTACATCAAAATTGTGGGTTATCTTCACCATGGATTAGAAGCTATAGTTTGGTTGGTTTCATGGAAGAGGGGGTCTTATGATGTGGTTCCTAATGATTTATCATATCCCCCAGATTCATTTTAATAGGATTTTACCTATATTCCTGGAATAAAATTTGACTGAGTGTGTTTATGGCATGGTCCATAGTGATGTTTAATTGACTTCCATAAGTCAAAAAGTGTTGTGGTTGGGTCCAATGGCTAGTAATGTGGTCTTCAATTTTTGAGTGGGTCTATAAATACCAAAATCCCACAAAACACATTATATTTAACTCCATACACTCAAACACATGGAGACCTAGAGAGATTTTTTGATTTTGTTTAATTTCATTCTGATAGGTGTTGATCCATGGATCCAAAAGACATATCCATAGCGATCAATGGTGAGTTATACCTCTTGTCTCTAGGGGTTTCTCAGTTTTTGGTTTTTTCCCTCTAGTTTATTTGTTTAATGTAATAGTGATTGTTCGACACTATTCTTATGATGATTCTAATGTCATTTTCTTGTGTGGTCATAGAATGATATGGATGAGAAACCTTATTTACTCAAGGGAGAGGTGATTAGATATCAAATCCATTAGACAATTATCATATAAAGAACATTGATACCATTGAGATAGAGGATTCATTGTCACTCATATTTATTTATTTATAGTCATAAAATTATCATTTATTACCCTTTTGTATGGAAATAGATTCATTTTAAAAATATTTATCTTAATTAAGAAATAATTAGATCTATAATCACATGTTTTTGCTTTTGGGGATGACGATGGCTTACCTTTTGATTTTATAGATATTGTTTTGTCTATAATATGCTTTAGTAGATTGTTGTAATCCATGGTTTAGAATATCAATATTATTGGAAATTGTAATGAATGCGGCAAGAAAATTATTCGATCAATTTAATTAAGAATTTAATTAGATGTAAATTTTCAATCCATTTATTATTATAATCTGATGGGTATTTAAATTGTTGAAATACAAAAGTTTAATTGAATTTTATCTTCCATGTGATAATGGAATTGGAGATGAATTTGAATCCTGATAATGATTTTTTTATTACATTGAAATTAGATGACATGTTAAATTAAAATATTATTTATCTAGTTTGTTGCAATATAAATTAATACAACAAGACTATTAAAGCTTCTATATTTTTATAGTCAATGAATTTGGTTTCCAATAGTTGGTACATGTTAATATTGAATCAGTTAATTCATGATGGAATAAAAACCTATTTTTGGACAAAAAAAATCATTGGGGATGAGATAACATGTTTATTATAATAAAAAAATTCCCTATGTTAGGAACCATGAGAGATTGTTTGTATGTGATGGCAGAATTCCAAATTTTGGGTCAGTAATTTTCGATTGATTTTGATTCTTGTCTTTCATAATTATGATATATTCATAATGTGATCCTTTATATGGTATATGATATTAGCCTGGCATGGCTGAAGAGGTATAGGAGGGGGGCCTAAATTATGTGGTAGAAGTTAATCCATGGAATGGAGAGCTACATCAGGATATTCATGAGAGTTTTAGCGAGGACACTATAGATTATGGAACATGTTGACACTATTCTTTCATATCGATGTGATAATGTTGGATTCTTGCTTGATGGGAATATATTTAATGTATCATGACTAGGTTTAATGTATATCATCATTCTTTTCCCCATTGTATCAGATAGATGCATGTTCTTAGATTCATTTAATAATGGTAGAATATGATATTTTTATAGAGTATCTAGATTATGTAATAATGTAAACAATTAATAAAATATGTTTAACCACTAGGGATGGTTATTTCTATAATGAAAATGATATTTTACACTTAAAAATTGTAGAATTAGTTTAGAAAATGACTAGAGGGCATCGACCTGAAATTATTGGTTAGTTTAATATAGTCATCAGTAAGACTAATAGTTAATTAACTTCCATGGAATCAATTAAAAAAAGAAAATTAGAATAAAAATGGAAATGATTAACTATTATACATATTTACAATTATTATATTTTTTATAGAAAATCTACTCTCAATAGTGGATTTTTGGAATCCAAGTGACATTTTTTTCATATGAATCTCAATCAAGGTTATTCACAAAGTGTTTTTATGAGCCATATATATCTTCTATACAAGGTTATTATGAAAACCCTTCTTTTTATTACAACTTAAACATTCTTTATTACATAAAACTTCACTTGATACAACAAAGAAGATCGAGAGGTTTAGTGTCTTTGAGGATTAGGATCATTACATAAAAACTTTAAACTTTAAATACAACATCTTTATTGAAAACTTCCTTTACATGACCACTACATTCCTTCGTACTTAGCATTGCATGGGATAACCTGAGGACATGCATAAGAAAAGGGTGAGCTATAAAGCCCAGTGAGGGAGTACACAATGAATAACATGAGGAGTAAAATACATGTTAAGAAATAGGAACATCAATAGAGCATAAGAGTAACATGAACATAAAGGAATGATAAAACATGATAATCATAACATGGAAATGTGGCAACAACACTTAACATTGAATTAGCATGAGCCAAGTCTCATTGCACATGGAGAATGAGTAAACCCTCATTGCACTTGAAGCATGGGTAAACCCTCGTTGCACTTGAATTAGCATGATTCAACACTCATTGCACATGATGAATCATGATACTATACTTTACCCAATGCATTGGAGCGCTTTAAGGGCGCACCCTTCTTAAACATTTCATTTCATGCATAAGTGTGCCACATGGATCATAAAACATGGATTCATAAAACATAATCATTTATTCCACGATAAAGGAATGTGGAATTCATACATGAAACTTTACAATCAATAAGTAAATGTGTATAAAGGTGAATACCCTTGATGGAGAAATGGGCATGGTATTCACTACACAATGACATTGGCTTAGAAAATCGGTGCGATTTCGGCAGCGTAACAGCGTGACATAAGAACTCATAAAAAAGGTTGATGAGAGAGAAAGGGGTTCCTCATCATATTTACATGTAATGTACACTAAGGAGGTAATATATAAACATGTCCCAACAATTGAAAAGGAATTTAGATTCATGATACAGAAGTATTGCTTGAATGTAAAAGAAGAGAGAGAAGTTCCTTTCGGAATTTCGGCATAGTAACGGGTGTACATGGGAGGCATCTAATGAGAAAGAAAGGGTTCTCCCATCATTCAAACAATAAGAGGTCAGTATGGGGGAGGTGTGAAACCATAACCCAAAATTCATAATTTGAATTAAAAGGGAAATACAACTTAAAGAAAATTGACAAAAATGAGAAAGGAAGGAAAAACCCTTACTTGAAAGTGTGCTTCCAAAGGCTAGAAAGAGGCTTGTGAGAGGCTTCTTGGGAGCTTGGGGAACTTTGAGAGAATTCTAGAAAGATTAGGGCAGAGGTTGAACAAACTCCAAGGGCTTTGAGTGAGGAGGAAGTGGGAGCTTGGGTGGGTTTATATAGGAAAGGTGAGGGAATTCTTTATTATTTAGGTATGGGACCCCTTATATTAAAATAATCCAAACCAAAAACCATCCCATGGTATTTGCCCATGGTTTCTGGAAAAGGAAATAGGAAAACAATATTTTACAAGGACAAGGTCCTAACTTATTAAAAAATTTAGTGTTGCCTATGTGGAGGTGAGTCACACTCCCATGGAAATTAATTTAAAAAGGCAAAGTGTTGAATAAGTCTTGAGGGCTCCATTAATGCTTTGAAAAGTAAGTCAAAAAAACCGAAAACCTCATTATTTTAATGATAAAACACATATTGGACGAACATAAGGATTATGGTATTTTATTACATCACCATTGGGTCATTATGATATCATAAAACACATTATATATTTAAATGGTATTTAATTTTTACCCAAAAATTTGACTATCTCAGAAAATTATGAAAAATTCACCGTTGGATAATTTCGACATCCTGATTCCAAAAATAATATTTATTTTATCTAAATAATTTTCTAAATATTTGAATTTTCACTTTTAAAATAAAAACCGACATTTATAAAAAATTCACTGGTTTTGACAGAAATGGCTTTCAAACCTTAATAAAATTTTTAATTGCATTCATAAAATTATAAGATCAATTATATTTAATAAAAATTAATTCAATATTAATAATAATAGTTTATTAAAATATTATTTAATTCAAAAATCCTTTAATTTAATAAAATATAATTCTTAATTGAATAATAACTAAAAACACCATTTGTACTTTAAAAACTAATTACAAAGTATCAAAAATGACTGGAAATTATATTCATTATTATATAAAAAAATAATGTACATGAACATGGTGCTACTTATTTGTTACATAACCCCTTAAAATAGCCGCATAAGACCTAAGGGTAAGGTGTGCGATGGTGACAGACTCTTGGGGCGGCTCAGATAACATCGCTCGAGTGGTAATCTCTAACAACTTCCACTTTTCCCGTAGACGGTCCCATTCAAGCTTGACATAATGAAGCTCAGCTTGGGATTGGTCAAGGGCGAAGCCCAAAGACGCCACCTCTTTTCCGAGCTCTGACAAATGGGCTTCGTAAGGGGCAATTCTACTGGATGATGCCATAGCTTCCTTTTTCTGAGTAGAAATGGGTTCATTAAAGCCTTATATTTATACTACTCAGATGATCACTCATAAATGGCTATAAAAGTAACGGTCACAAATATTAACGTAAAACTAAAGAAGTTGACATCTTATCAAAACATTTTTCATAAAGAAACATTTAACTGGATCAAGAGGGATTTTCCATTAATGAAACTTTGGGTCGTTACAATATTCCCCCCTTAAGAAATTTCTCCCTCAAAATTTTCCTTTTCCCACACTAAAACAAATGTGGGTAACTCAGCTTCATCACATCCTCCAACTCCCAAGTTGCTTCTTCAAACTTGTGGTTTCTCCACAACACCTTGACGAGGTGCATTGTCTTATTTCGTAGAACTTTTTCTCTATGATCTAATATCTTCACTGGTTGCTCCTCAAAAGAAAGATCATCTTCCAATTGTACCACCTCGGAAGAGAGTACATGTGAAGGGTCCGGTATGTACTTCCTTAAGAGGGATACATGAAAGACATCACCTTGGCCATAGTAGGTGGAAGTGCTAGTCGATAGGCCACAGCCCCAACACGATCAAGAATCTCGAAGGGGCCGATGTACCTTGGACTTAACTTCCCTTTCTTTACAAACCTCATGACCTTCTTCCATATAGATATGCGTAAAAACACCATGTCTCCGACTTTAAACTCAAGGTCTCGTCGATGATTATCTGCATAACTCTTCTGTCGACTTTGGGCTGCCTTGATATGCTGCTGAATGGTTTTCACCTTCTCCACCATTTCTTCGACCATTTCTGGTCCAAGCAGCTTTCATTCACCGACCTCATCCCAACATGCCGGTGTTCTACAACTTTTCCCATACAGGGCTTCATATGGTGCCATTTGGATGCTCGAGTGGAAACTATTATTATAAGAGAACTCAACCAGAGGAAGATGTTGATCCCATCATCCTTTAAAGTCCATTGAGTACGCTCTCAACATATCCTCAAGTGTTTGGATAGTCCGCTCGGATTGGCCATCAGTTTGAGGATGATAGTCCGTACTGAAGTTCAGTTCAGTATTCAGAGATTGTTGAAGACTCTTCCAAAACTTAGAGGTGAATCTTGGATCTTGGTCAGAAATAATAAATAGTGGTACTCCATGCAACCGTACCACATCCCTGATATATATCCGTGCCAGTTGATCCAAAGAGAAATCCTCTCGAATAGCAATGAAGTGTGCAGTCTTTGTAAGACGATCCACAACAACCCAGATTGAATTGTTGCCTTTGGATGTCCTTGGAAGTCCAGTGACAAAGTCCACGGTGATGTTCTCCCATTTCCATTCTGGTATGGGCAATGGTTGCATCATCCCCTTAGACTTCTGCCTCTCTGCCTTCACTTGCTGACACACCAGGCACTTTGATGTATATTCAATGATCTCCTTCTTCATATTATCCCACCAACAGTTTTCTCGGAGATCTCGATACATCTTTGTGCTCCCTGGGTGAATAGGGAAATTTGAACTATGTGCATCATCCAAAAGTTCCTTCTTCAGCTCCGAAATTGATGGAACACATAGTCTTTTACCAAACCGCACAATTCCTTCTTCATTAACATTAAACTATGAGGATTTTCCCTTTTTGATAGCTTCCACTTTTTCTTGGATTCCCGCATCATCCTTTTGAGCATCCTTTAACCTTTCCAAAAGAGATGGTTGAGCAATCATTTGTGAAAGGATTGATGATGTTCCCTTCTTTATGATTCCCACATCTATCTTCATTAATTCTAAGAAGATTGGATCCTTATCAATTCTCATCATTGATAGAATCGCTGGATCATTTCTACTTAGGGCATCTTCCACCTTGTTCGCTTTCCCAGGGTGGTAATGTATTGAACATTCATAATCCTTGATGAGCTCTATCCATATTCTCTGGTGCATATTAATCTCTTTCTGTGTGAATATATATTTAAGACTCTTGTGGTGAGTATATATCTCACATTTCTCTCCATAGAGATAATGCTGCCAGATTTTCAAGGCAAAGATCACCACCGCCAACTCCAGATCATGAGTTGGATAGTTTCTCTCATGGATTTTCAACTGCCTTGAGGCATAGGATATCACTTTACCATTCTACATCAGCACACATCCTAATCCCTTCTTCGAAGCATCACTGAATACCACAAAAGCTCCCCACTTGTGGGTAAAGTGAGCACAGGTGCAGTGATAAGCCTCCTTTTCAACTCCTTGAAGCTTTCTTCACATTCATCACTCCAAGAAAACTTTACTCCCCTTCGATTTATCTTGGTAAGAGGGTTGGATAATCGTGAGAAATTTCTCACAAATATTCGATAATATCCAGATAACCCCAAGAAGCTACGGATATTAGTTACCGATGTTGGCCTCATCCATCCCTCAATTGCATCTTTTTTGGAGGGGTCCATAGATATCCCATTGCTTGTGATGATATGGCCCAAGAATGAGACCTCCTTCAACCAGAACTCACACTTGCTGTACTTGGCATAGAGCTTCTCCTTGCGCAAAGTCTCCAATACAGTTCTTAAATGCTCCTCATGGTCCTCCTTGGTTTTCGAGTATATTAGAATATCATCTATAAAGACTACCACAAATTTGTCTAGGTAATCTCTAAAGACTCTATTCATCAAGTCCATGAATATTTCTAGAGCATTGGTGAGTCCGAAAGGCATTACTATGAATTCATAGTGCCCGTACCTTGTACGAAAAGCAGTCTTGGGGATATCTTCCTTCTTCACCCTTACTTGATAATATCCCGACCGCAAGTCCACCTTGGAGAAGTATTGTCTTCCATGCAGTTGATCAAACAAGTCATCGATTCTTGGGAGAGGATACTTATTCTTTATCGTGATTTTGTTAAGTTCACGATAATCGATGCAAAGCCGCATTGAACCATCCTTCTTCTTGATGAAGAGGACTGGTGCACCCCATGGTGATGCACTTGGGCGTATAAACCCTTTATTCAGATTCTCCTGTAGTTGTTTCTTCAGCTCTTCAAGCTCAACAACAGCCATTCTATATGGAGTCTTGGATATTGGTAGCGCCCCAGGTATAAGTTCAATTGAGAACTCAACATCTCTTCTTGGAGGAAGACCAGGAAGTTCCTCAGGAAATACTTCAGTGAATTCCCTCACAATAGGCATTTCTTCAAGGGTGGTTTCTTCATTGGACTCAATCATCTGAGCCAGATATGCATGATCATAAGGAAGTAATATCCATTCTTGAGATGATGGAGCTAAAGGAGATTCATCTTCCTCCTGACACTTGTAAAGAATCGGGGGTCGATTCTCCATATGAAGTATGATTTCCCTCTCCCGACAATTTATGTTGGCTCTATATAAGGAAAGCCAATCCATGCCAAGAATTGCATAAAATTCCACCAAAGGGAGTATGATGAGGTTCTCCAGGAAATTCAATCCACAGATTATAACAGGGGAGGACTTATACTCATGGGATGCAATGATTGCCCCATTTTCCGTACTCACCGACATATTTACTTCCATGATTTGTGGTGGTGCAGGGATTGTTCTACTAAACTTTTGAGATATAAAAGAATGCGTAGAACCTGAATCAAAAAGTACGTTTTCTATTCTTGAATGAATAAAGCGTACCTGTCACCACTTCGTTGTCGGGGTTCACTTCGGCAGAAGTGATGGAAAAATCTCTTCCTTGCTGTCTTGGAGGTTGTTGGTTGCCTCCGAAAACCCTTGGATTAGGGCATTGATTTACAAAATGACCCGGTTCTTTGCATTTGTAGCATTTAACAACGCGTTGAGGTTCGAATGGAGCGTTCCTCTCCTCTGTCGTAGATGCGGGTCATTCTTGCCGACAGTTAATAGCTAGGTGCCCTTCCCTTACACACTTGAAGCATTTTCTCGTCCCCCTAAGGCAATTTCCAGGGTGCTTCTTTCCGCACTTTTGGAAAGTGGGGTGCTGGAAATTCTTAGCACTGTTGGATTTATCCATCGGACCACTAGCATTGAAGTCCACCTTACGCTTCTTGTCCCCATGATACCCTTGTGATTCTCCGATCTCCATTTCAACCTTGAGGGCACATCGAAAAATTTCCTCATAGCTGTCGAAGTCATGGATCGCTAATGCTTTCCGCAAGCTAGGCTTCAACCCACCAAAGAAGCGGTCAACCTTGCATTCGGGGGTAACAACAAAGCCGGAAGCGTATCATGAAATCCTTGTGAATTTTTCCTCGTATGCTCCCACAAATTGTTCATCTTTCTACTTGAGGGAAAGGAAGTCCCTTTCCATCTTAAGATGGAGGGTGCACGGAAAATATTTATCGAAAAACATCTTCCGGAATTCCTTCCATTCCAAATCCTCGATCTCCTCCTCAGGCTTCATATTTTTGATCAACGTCCACCATTGATCAGCTTCACCCTCTATACGATAAGCCACCAGGAGAACCTTCTTTTGTTCAGAACATTTAAGGATAGAGAAGATCTTTTCAATGGAGTTGATCCATTGCTCAGCGATCGTGGGATTAGATGATCCACTAAAAGTAGGAGGCCTTTGTCTCATGAAGATCTCGATAGCGACTTGTTCTTTCTTAGGGGGGGGGGGGGGTTGAACGTTCCTCTTGACCCGTGTTTCTATTCAAAACTTGAGTTAGCTGAGAGAGAAGCGTGACAAAGTTCAGGATTCCCGCTCCCATTGGATTGGGCATCTCATTAGTACAATCATCACACTGATCTTCACAACGGTTGTTAGCCCGAGTTCTCCTATTACCGGCCATTGGCTGGAATAAAAGGAAAGTTAGGGGTAACACATAAAGGGTAATCCAAAGACAAATGTTGATGACTTATAAATAAACTTTAATCTCTTTAACTCATGAGTCTATAGGATTCAATCCAGGCTTTTCATGATCTTCCTTCTAACATATATTCTTAGGGGAATTTTTCCCTTAATAAGGGTTCATACTAAGATTGTGAATTTATCAAAACATATCCCCCGGGAGTGTCGTAACCAAGAGTGCAGCAAGGCCCGTTGTCGTGCACCAGTTCCCGTTTGAGTCTAGCTCAAAGTGGTGTTTTCGGGTTTTACCCCTAGGATACATTTGTGCCAGAGCCGCCTCTACCTGCTCGTATCCAGACAGGGATGTATTTGTTTGATAAACCACTTACTTAGTATTTACCAAAACTTAGGGATATTTTTATTATACTTAGTCTGGTATCTAAGGCTTTACTAGGGTTTCCTAATCCCAAAAATAACTAAACCTATCCTCTGATACCAACTATGACAACCCTTCTTTTTCTTAAAACATAAACATGCTTTATTACATAAAAATTCACTTGATACAACAAAGAAGATCGAGAGGTTTAGTGTCTTTGGGGATTAGGATCATTACATAAAAACTTTAAACTTGAAATAAAACATCTTTATTGAAAACTTCCTTTACATGACCACTACATTCCTTCATACTTAGCATTGCATGGGATAACCTGAGGACGTGCATAAGAAAAGGGTGAGCTATAAAGCCCAGTAAGGGAGTACAAAATGAATAACATGAGGAGTAAAATACATGTTAGGCAATAGGAACATCAATAGATCATAAGAGTAACATGAACATAAACGCATGATAAAGCATGATAATCATAACATGGAAATGTTGCAACAACACTTAACATTGAATTAGCATGAGCCAAGGCTCATTGCACATGGAGAATGAGTAAACCCTCATTGCACTTGAAGCACAAGTAAAACCTAGTTGCACTTGAATTATCATGAGTCAAAACTCGTTGCACATGACGTATCATTATACTATACTTTACCCAATACATTGGAGTGCTATAAGGGCACACCCTTCTTAAAATTTTCATTTCATGCATAAGTGTGCCACATGGATCATAAAACATGGATTCATAAAACAAAATCATTTATTCCATGATAAAGGAATGTGGAAATCATACATGAAACTTTAAAATCAATAAGTAAATTTTCATAAAGGTGAATACACTTTATGGAGAAATGGGCACGGTATTCACTACACAATGACATTGGCTTAGAAAATCGGTGCGATTTCGGCAGCGTAACGGCGTGACATAAGAACTCATAAAAAAGGTTGATGAGAGAGAAATGGGTTCCTCATCATATTTACATGTAATGGACAGTAAGGAGGTCATATATAAACAAGTACCAACAATTGAAAAGGAATTTAGATTCATGATACAAAAGTATTGCTTGAATGTAAAAGAAGAGAGAGAAGTTCCTTTCAGAATTTCGGCATAGTAACGGGTGTACATGGGAGGCATCTAATGAGAGAGAAAGGGTTCTCCCATCATTCAAAAAATAAGTGGGCAGTATGGGGGAGGTGCGAAACCATACCCCAACATTCATAATTGGAATTAAAAGGGCAATACAACTTAAATAAAATTGACAAAAATGAGAAAGGAAGGAAAAACCCTTACTTGAAAGTGTGATTCCAAAGGCTAGAGAGAGGCTTGTGAGAGGCTTCTTGGGAGCTTGGGGAACCTTGAGAGGATTCTAGAGAGAGTAGGACAGAGGTTGGACGAACTCCAAGGGCTTTTAGTGAGGAGGAAGTGGGAGCTTGGGTGTGTTTATATAGGAAAGGTGAGGGAATTCTTTATTATTTAGGTTTGAGACCCCTTATATTAAAATAATCCAAACCACAAACAATCCCATGGTATTTGACCATGGTTTCTAGAAAAGGAAAGAGGAAAACAATATTTTACAAGGCCAAGGTCCGAACTTATTAAAAAAATTAGGGTTTCCTATGTGGAGGTGAGTCACACTCCCATGGAAATTAATTTAAAAAGGCAAAGTGTTGAATAAGTCTTGAGGGATCCATTAATGCTTTGAAAAGTAAGTCAAACAAAACCAAAACCTCATTATTTTAATGATAAAACACATATTGGCTGAACATAAGGATTATGGTATTTTATTACATCACCATTGGGTCATTATGATGTCATAAAACACATTATATATTTAAATGGTATTTAATTTTTACCCAAAAATTTGACTGTCTCCGAAAATTATGAAAAATTCACCGTTGGATAATTTCAACGTCCTGATTCCAAAAATAATATTTATTTTATCTAAATAATTTTCTAAATATGTGAATTTTTAATTTTAAAATAAAAACTGACATTTATAAAAAATTCACGGGTTTTGACAGAAATGGCTTTCAAACCTTAATAAAAATTTTAATTGCATTCATAAAATTATAAGATCATTTATATTTAATAAAAATTAATTTAATATTAATAATAATAGTTTATTAAAATATTATTTAATTCAAAAATCCTTTAATTTAATAAAATATAATTCTTAATTAAATAATAACTAAAAACACCATTTGTACTTTAAAAACTAATTACAAAGTATCAAAAATGACTGGAAATTATATTCATTATTATATACAAAAATAATGTACATGAACATAGTGCTACTTATTTGTTACATAACCCCTTAAAATAGCCGCATAAGACCTAAGGGTAAGGTATGCGATGGTGACAGACTCTTGGGGCGGCTCGGATAACATCGCTCGAGTGGTAATCTCTATCAACTTTCACTTTTCCCGTAGACGGTCCCGTTCAAGCTTGACATAATGAATCTCAGCTTGGGATTGGTCAAGGGTGAAGCCCAAATACGCCACCTCTTTTCCGAGCTTTGACAAATGGGCTTCGTAAAGGTCAATTCTACTGGATGAGGCCATCGCTTCCTTTGTCTGAGTAGAAATGGGTTCGTTAAAGCCTTATATTTATACTACTCAGATGATCACTGTTAAACGGATATAAAAGTAACGGTCACAAATCTTAACGTAAAACTAAAGAAGTTGACATCTTATCAAAACATTTTTCATAAAGAAACATTTAACTGGATCAAGAGGGATTTTCCATTAATGAATCTTTGGGTCGTTACAGTTATTTCAAATGAAACCTCATAGATGTTATTTAGAGAAACTAACACCCAGTGGACTATGGGAGGGTGTTTTCCATAACATAATGATGGATGGGTGGATGAATGATTACCCCATATGGCCCACTGTCATTCTCTAAGTAGTATTATGTTCTAATATGTTCAATAGTTAGTTTCACCATATAAGTGTGTATATGGATATGATGGATTGTGGTTTCTTCACACACATCTATCTCTGGAAATAGTATCCAAAGGACTATTAAATGTTTTTAAACTATAGGATGCAGTGACTTGAGGTTATTACATTACGTACTGGCTGTGATAGATTGGTGTATAATTCTTACTACATGTTACACATCATACAGGTTGAGGAAGATCAGAGAAACTACCAGGTTTCTAAATGATTATGTGATATTGGATGTTATGATTATTTGGGGCACGTGGTGAATGATTTGAAGAATAGAGAATGTGTCTATGGGATTTCTCATTTTGGAGATATATGAATCAGGTTGTGTTACATTTTAGTATAGAGGAAAAACATTGGAGAATCGGTAGCGCGATATGATTTTTTTTAATATTACATGTTCTGTTCTATGTGAGACATGGTGATAGTTAGAGATGGTGAGATTGGGAATATAGTATAACTTTATAACTAATGAGTTAGTTTCACTTTTTGTTCATTAGGAATTACTATGAATTATTTATATAATTCACAAGAGGATCCGGGGAGGATCCTAATGAGTATACTATTTTTATTCTCCCATGTATATATAAACGATATTATAGGACAATAGGTGCATGTTGGTGATCAGGATATATATTATAATATCTTGGTTTTTATGGAGAATTTTGGGATTTGTGGATACTACAGAGTTTAACTTATCCTAGTAATTATGGTTTTCATTTATATAGTTTTTTTGGTATGACATTATATGTATGTACATGAGATATCCTTAGTAGATCTCATCATGTTTTTATTAGTGAATAATTTTTATTTTTCTCTCTCTTATGTATGTTATCCTAGATTTAATAACTTCCATACAATGATTATTATACACTTGTGCTAGTAACACACACTAAGCCTACATGATGTTGGACCCTAGTAGCCACTATCTTTATTTTCTCATTACAAGCCCATGTGGAATACTCATTGAGGGAGGGTGTTGTGAAAGAGTGGTATAAAATGTTTAGGTTGAGGGATATGATGGATTTTATAGTAAGGAATAGACAAGACTATGTGGGTTGTAAAATAAATAGTGTCGGTAAATATTCTCATGCAATGTAAAAACATGAGGCCAACTAAGACATGGGTATTGTTTTTACACTATGATCAGATCCAAAAAACTTCATGTTTAGAGAGAATAAAAAAATTAAGGGATACTGGTTGTTGGATAGAGACCCAGGATGGGATCATGCATCATTATTCTTTTCACATATGTTTGAAATGTGACAACCTTGGAATATGTGAAAATCATTAAAGGAAAACATGTTATAATTGACTATTTAGTCTTAATGGTTCCATATTCCCTGGTTAGGATCCATATTTTTCCAATTTATATGTATGGATCTAGTTCGACATCATTTTCATGTTTTCATTGAATAAGTTCATTAGGATGTGCCCCAAAATCACCGTAGCATAGAGGTCAATGAAGATGACCCATTGGGGAGAATACTTCGAGACTTTTAGGACAAGTACCAACTAAAGAATATTTTATAATTTTCAAATACTATCATATATGTATGGTTGGAGTAATATGAAGTAGAAATTATTTTATTCCAAGATCATAAGAATCATTGGGGTTTTTTTTGTTTTTGATGATGCTGTATTTTGCAATATTGAATCTATGAGTCTTATTTCATAGATATCATGAGGAGTAACGAGTCCCAAGGGAGAAGATCCCAGAATATTTTTAAGAAGATTTATTTCCATGAATATAATGGTGGTAAGTTTCAAATATATCTTACACTTCAAAATGGGTGTTCTAACATTAGAGACTTCATGAACTATTTTAGTACCCTTCTTCAATAAACATTAGACCTATTGTGAGTTTTAGAGGCTAAATCAAGGAGTTTTGAGTTGACCTTTCATCCATAGATCCAACTATAGGCCACCCCATTGATATTGTCCATATATCATTGTGTTTTTGGAAAGATTATAAGTCATTTTATGGATTCTTTCTTGAACCGAATCTTCGTGATTAGGGAGTCTTCATGATTACACATGATGTAGTTCAATGGTTTGGGGTTCCTAGTTTCCCGAATAAAAGAGTTTTTAGTCTACTAGTGGTATGTTCAAATAATAATTATATCATTTATACATGGGAAAAGTCTCTTAGTCATATGAAAAGCGATAATAAAAATTAAAAGGACTCCAAGTTGATCATTGGTGAGAGAAGAAAACCTTTCCAAAGAGATCGTGACTATATAGGTGGTCATCACTATGTCCAGAGAGGCTGTAGAGAAGGTCATGGTAAACTTTATGAATTATCATTACCAACACCTAGTTATAAATTCCTCATCTGAGGTAAAATTTTAAATTTTTCTACATGGAATTATTGAATTTTTGATTCGGGAACTACAAAATTCTTCATATCACCTACCCTCATCCATGGAATATGACTTGAGTTATAGGGGATTATATTTCCCTTGGAATTGACTAAACAATTTGGATGTCGAGATCACTTTTACGATGTATATAGAAACTATGATCTAGTAATAGGATTATAACACTCTTGGGGGACTTACATGGTTTTTTATATAGCATTTCAATATCATCGATTTCTTTCATTGGTTATTTTTGGTGTAGGATATCAAGGATAAATACAGGAGGTAGGTCATATTAATTGATGCTAATAGAGAGGCACTGGTGTTTATTGGTGAATGAGATCCTCTGATTGGCCATATGTATGTTCCCTCCTTACCTACATTGATTGATTGGCTAATTCTATGTTCATTAAAGGTTGAAACGACAGTAAATTACATGGTTATAGAAGAGTACCAAAATGTATTTCTTGATGAGGATATAACATCACCCCCTTGATTGGGGATCAAGTATGGTTTTATACTATAATTGGTAATGTCTCATATCTGAGCTTCTTAGTATCAAATAGAACCTTCTTATTTATGTGAGAATATATTAGTACATCATTAAATATTATATTAGGGTTTTATACATAAGATTTTTTCAACACAGGGTATAACAGTTTTTTTTATGAAGATGTATTATGGATATTTTCAACATTGTATTTATTTTTGTCACTCAAAATAGATGATAGTGAATAATTATTATTGACTCCCATGTATTCATGACTTTTTTAATTAGCTATAAGATAATGTTTGTTCTAAATTATTTACTTGTGGTAATGACATCATTAAATGTGGGTTAAATATGAGGATATTTTGAAAACTGCTTTTATTATCATCAAGGGAATTATGAGTTCCTTATGAGGGTGTTATGTGTGATGAATTCTCTATCAATGTTCATAGGGATAATGAATACAATGTTCAACCTATTAATTAGTATGATCATGGTGGTTATTACTGATGAAATCCATCCGTAATTTGCATCTTTTGAAGAGAATGTAAGAAATCTAGATACTATTTTGTGAGTTCATCATTGTTTGTAGCTATTTGGAATGTTATCAAAGTGTGAGGTCTAGAATCATGATGTTAATTTCAAGGGTAATGTGGTGTCTCATAGATGTTTAGTTATGGATACATTGATGATTGAGGCAATTGATTCTTGGGTAGAGCCCAACATTCTTATGTGTCTGTGATTTTTCCTTAGTCTTATATTGTATTACAGGTGGTTCATGGCCAATTTTTCTGGGGTTGTGACTCTTTTGACAACAATGACTAGAAAGGATGATTCATTATTATGTAATTACCATTTTCTGGAATATTTCAAATACTTGAAGGATTTTTTTTATTTCTCTTGTCTTTATTCATATAGAAGAATTTTAGATTGATGTTTTCTATGATGCATCACAGCTTAGGTTGGGATGTGTTTTGATGAAGAAGAGCCCTATTGTTTCTTCTGTGTATTAGAATTTACATCTACGTTAGTGTAACTCTTCCACAGATGATCCGGAGTTGAAGTATGTTTTCCATTCCTTGATTTTTTGGGGATATTACAATGTTTTTTAGCATTTTATTGTCTTCAATAATCATAAGATCCTGATATATGTTTTCTCCCAGTATGAATTGAAATTTTGGTAATGATGGTGGAAGTAATTAGAAAAGGATTGTGACATTTATATTTCTTGTACAATAATAAAAGGAAATGTTTTGGCCGATGAGCAAAGAAGAAGTTCACATATTTATTCTATGTGTGAATGTAGAGATTCAAGGAGAGTGATGGAAGTGCTCTCTATGATGCTTATGGATATGGGAGAGGATGGATAATATGTTTTTATTTTCCATATTATACTGTATTTTTATCTAGTGTAGCAGGTGGAAGAGTCTCAACTCAATGATTCGAAGGTTGAGGTATAGATATACCAAGTTGATATTCCGGATTGTAATAATGGTTGACTAGAGGAATATTATTATAGGTTGTGGTTCCAGTAGAGGATTTTTATTGTCTTGGGAACATGTGTGCGGGTTCATAATGTGTATAATCGCTCATACATTGTAGTATATTCTAGCATGATGAAAATGTATCGATCCTTGAGAGGCTATTTTTGGTGGCCTTAGTTAAATCTTGTTATTACAATGTTTTTGTATTGATGTTTTGTCTTCCATAAGTAATATTTCGAGAACCGTTTTACTAGTGGTTTACACCAAAAGTTATATGCATCCCATTGAAATTTGGTGGACATCTCAATGGACTTCATTACTAGTGAACCTTGATCTTAGGGATACAATCAATGGATATAGGTGATAGTGGATCACATGATGAAGTTATACCAAATTAAAATTAATAGAGAGTTATTCAAAGTAAATATTTTATTATAGTAATACCTTTAAGAGTCGATGGTGGTATATAGTGTCCCAAGGATGATAATATCTTATTAGGACACTTGTTTTAACTCTACGTTATGAAGAGGTCACTTATATGATTTTGAATCTTAGTTATGTCTTACAACTAGTTTTTATATATAAATGGATAGTCAGAAGGAGTAGACCATCAAAACGCATGAGTATATGTCACATTCCTATGTCCTTTTTTATGATTATGGATGAGGAACAATCATTTTTTATGTTTTCTTACTGAAATAGTTTCCTCTCAACCATTGGTATGGGTATATTTTATGACTCGTATATCCAACCTTTATATTCTCTATTATACATGACTTGGGTCAATGTGGAAACAATTTTGGGTGTAGGAACTATTTCATAATATGATAGAGAATGTTTAGGTGATACATGAGATGGTGAAAGTTACATTGGATTGTAAAAAATCCCATGATAATCATAGGAGGGTACCTATATAGATCCACATTAGTGATCAAATGGTCTCAAAGGTGACTCCTCATCTTGGGATTCAAATAATGGGTTGTAGGAGTAAGCTTTCTCCCCAGTTGTTTGGGACTTTAGAGGTGCAGGATCACTTTTTTCCATAGAATATCAGATTGACCATCACACTCAAAAGTTCTAGATACAATATTTTCTTTACCATTTCTAAGCTTAATTATTACCTTCTTGATGACTCTCTCATTTCTAGTAAGGGTGATATTGGTGTTTTAAATTAGGAGACCTTCAAGTAGTATCCTATATAGAATAAGGACTATTAATAGAAGGTGTTTCCTAGAAATTATATTCCCATCACTCATGTAATTTGGGGACACTATGGAATTTAGGAGAGTACTAAGATATGTGATTTATTGGTATGCACTAATCAGAATTAGTTTATTAATTTTTATCTCTTCTCTTATAATGATGATTGATTTGTGGATGCGGTCTTACAAGTTATGATATGATTTTCATTGGTTCCAATTTTGTACGAAACCATACTATTTTTTGAAAGGTATCTCCCATAATAATGTGCTTAGTAGTTTTTTTGTTTATAATTCATGGTTACACACTAGTTCATTAGATGAGACTGCTGGTCTAATGTGATGGAGACATCATTTAGAATAATATCATATTGTGGGTATTCAGATAAACCCATTTATGTTCATTCCAACTGGGTTGATCTTTTAAATATAATGTATGATAATTATTTCATAGGTATATGATGTAATGTTCCATGTCCCAGAATCCCATTATGTTTCATTTTTCAATTGTTGTAGGCACCTCGAGGTTGTTCTAGGTGTCAGGGAGGTTGTTTGAGTACACATTGGGTAGTGAGTTCAAAAAATTGTCATGCACAATGCATATTGGAATTCGATCCACCGTGGTGTTATTGGATGAAATCTAGTGGATCTAGATACATATTTGGGGATTTTGGGAGGAATATCATGGGTAATTTTATATTTTGTGGTAGCCACACCGTGGGATATAGGATATGACATGGCCACATTCTTAGTAGAAGTTGTCCAACGATGTAGCACATTTGACATTATCATAACCCCCAAGTCAAATTATACAAGATATATCCTAGATTATCATTATCACATATGACCGATGATGGCATCATATTGGTCCCTCATGTTTGTCCATGTAATTCCCTATGCCATACAGTGATGTGATGTGGTCCAAGGGGACACACAATGTACATTAGTTTTTCCGATGGGTCTATAAATACCACAATACTCAAAAACCAATTATTTTCAACTACATTGAATTGAAACCAAGGATAACTATATAATTTACTCAAATTATTTGTTTCTATTTACATTTGGAATTGATCATGGATTTTAAGATATCATTTTATAGTAATACAAGGTTAGTTCTATATCTTCTCTCTTCCAGTTTCTCAATATTTGGTTTCATTTACACTACATTTCTTCAATATAGGTTATGGAATAAAATTTAATTTATTGTTATAGTATTTCTTCTATCATTTTATGGTTTTCTATTAGTTTGATATATTTAATATATCACAGTTACTCATTGAATAGGTGATTGAAGATCCATGACAGTGGTCAATTATCTTGTGAATAATGTTGATACCTTTGTGGTAGAGGATTTATTTTTTACTTTACTTTTTAAGTTTAATCATAAAGTACGAATGGTTTATCCCTTTCTTTGGAAATGGAATTAAACTAATAAATATTTATCTTGATTAATATAGAAAAGTATTGTAAATCAAATAATTTTCTCTTCTGCCTTATCAATGACAAGCCTATGGATTTTCGAGATAGTGTGATACATATACTATGAATGTGAATCAATTTTTTTTTGTATTTGGTAGAATTTTTGTTCTTAAGGGAAAATGGTATGAATAAGAAATCTATAATTAACTGATTAATTAGATTTATAATTTAAAATGAAAATAAATTTTTTAATTTATTGATTTTTATAATTTGATGGCAATTCAAATTGTTTCAATGCACATGTTTAATTTAATTTGATATTCCATATAAAAAATTGAATTCATATGGAATGTGAAGAATGATAATTATTTTTGAAAAAATTTATGTCAAAATGCATGTTAAATTATAATTTCATTTCATTAGTTTTATGAAATAAGAATAAATTATAATAAAATTTTAACACTATTTATACCTTATTATGGATGAGGACTAAGGTTTTTGATAGTTGTATATTTTGAATAATGAATCAATTAATGAATGATTAAATAACATAATTTTTTTGATAGTGATAAATATTTGGGGTTGAAAGTGGTTATATGATTATAAAGTTTGAATTCTTTATCTTGTGATTTGTGGGAGATCATTTGTATGTGAATGATTAATGGATTATTTTTGGGATAAGATTCCATGATGACTTTTAATGTTTTCATTTTTCATTGTGATTTTATCTAGATGTGAGATTTGTTATGTTATGTGATATGAGCCAATGATTGCTAATCCTATGATGGAAGATGATATTTGGGCGAGAGGCCTAGTTGATGTGGTTACAGTTAATGCTTTTGATGGAAAAATGAATTAAGATATAAATGTGGGTGTCATGGAGGAAAAAGGATATGATGGAGAAGTTTGAAAGTAGTCTTACCTTTTGAAGTGATACATCTGGATACATGCTTGATAAGAATATGTATAATGTCCAACGACATTGTTTCATCATTATCTACAGTCCTTTCATCACCACATGAGGTCGCTAGATATGATGGGTTTCCTTTTTTAATTCTATCATAGGATGTTTTCCATGAGTACCAAGATTTTAGAATGATGTTAATAATGAATTGAAAAATTTATCCAACGATGTGGGTACATGATGGAATGTAAATGAGATGTTAATCATTTTAAATAATGGACTCGGTGTGGATTATAGATCCATGGAATAGACTAGAAATTGTTTTTTAATTTTATGTAATATGAAATAATGTTAATTTATAATTAATTTTTAAAGGATTAATTAATGAATGAAAATGATTAAAAAGAGAACAAAGTAAGTACTAAAACACATAAATATTATTTTTTAATATAGGAAATCTCGTTTTAAAAATTTCAAGATGGATTCGGAGTAATGATATATGAAGTTGAGTGTAAAAATAGTATATTCATATAGTTCCATTGTGAGATATATTATATCTTATATATTCTATGATTTCAATATTACTCCACCCATGTATGTTAATGAAACTAACCCAATGGACACTGGGAGGGTGTTTTCCCTAACATCCTAGTGGGATGATGGATGGGTGAATACCCCGTATAGCCTCTCTCTATTTTATTTCTAGTATTTTTTACTGGTTTACACGAAAATTTGTTTTTAGATGTATGTGATGGATTTTTTTTTGTTTAAGACATTTCTGTCATTAGATATAGTATTTGAATGATTACTATTGGTATGAATGGTATGTAAAGATAGTGCTCATGGTACTTACCTAGTGCGTGGGATATGACAGATGGATGTATAACACCCAATGTATGATACATACCATATTGAGGTGGATGATACCATAAACTAACTAGTTGTAATTTTATGGTGTGAGATGGGATTTTGTGATGATGTGTTGGAGGAGGTTCACTATGTTATTTTTAAACAGTGTGTCTTTTGTCTTGCTTATATTAGAGATAGATAGCCCATGATACATAACTTTTGAATAAAGTGGATGACCAATGGGGATGTGGTAACTAGGAACCCTTATTGTTGTTACTATATTAAATGATCTCATGTATAATATGTATCATTAGATTTATCCTTGGAATTCTTGGTTACATTTTATACAAATTTAGGTGATGAGTAAGTCTCACATTTTGCTCACTGGGATTTAGTATGCATTCATTATCACTCTAATGATTGGAGTTGGGGAGGATCCTACTAAGTATAATATTATTCTCAAACAGTGTATATATAAACTATTTCTTATTATAGTAGATACAAGTTGGAGATCTGGATGGATATTAATATCTCACAATTTTATTGGAGCCTCATGGGCTCTATGGTCTGTACCAATAAAACATGTTTTTTGGTAATTATGGGTTTCCATTCATTTTTTAGTTATATAAGAAATTACATGTATATACACCAGCTAAAATTTATATATCGAAGTTGGTGTATTGGTATTATCTATCTCTTCTACATGTTCTCTTAGAGTGTAATAACTCCCATAAATAATCTTATTATACCATCGATGCTAGTCACCAACACAGGGTCTACCGGAGGTGAGACTCGTGTAGCCACCATATAAATTATCACATTACATGCTCCAGTGGATAACTCTATTTGTGGAGGGGGTCCTGAAATAGCATGTATCAGGGTGTTTTTTGGTAAACTTTTATGTTCTCAATGCATTTAAATGTTATAAAACTAATGCGTATATAAATAATAAATTTTGGAAATATAGGATACACTAAAGAGAAAGTGTCATAAAAAATTGCAACTCTATGAATTCAAAATTATTGTCTTAAAAAAATACCCGATATATATAAATTTTCATGTTGAATAATGTATTTATATATTTATTTAAGCAATGTGTTTTTTTATAGTAGAATAAATTTTCATATATTACATAATAAATAAATAGAATGGAAATAATTTTAAAAATGAGGTGATGACTATATTAAAGGTGTAAATAAAGGTCACATTTATAATGTGTGACTTAATTCTATAGAAACTATAATTCAAGTGTCACATAATAATATGGGTGGTTATGTATGTGTGATTCCCCAGACCAAATCACAATTTCCAAGTTTCTGTAACACATGACCTCATGCATGCCTCCACATTTATAAAAGGATTATTTATATTAATGAGAGAATAAGAAATATTGTGGGGACACTATGACCTCGATATCATGTGATTATCCATAATTTTTTTTGTAAGTAATATTAAGAAATAAACTACATTAAATAATCATAGTTGAATCCTATGAACTACACCAAATGAAATATCAGAATGTAATATAATGAGTAAATAAAAAAAATGATCCCCACCATATAATTGATCAATATATATACTATAACAATAAAATAAAGTTGATGAGTTATAATAGTTTATGATATGGGATTATCTCTTAATATTAAAAAAAAATTAAAATTTATCTCTTTATGTAGTGTGTCTTTCCTAGGACGATAACCCTTATATTTAAACCAAACAACAATTCATTGTTATGCACTAGTTTTCATATTTAGGGACCAATTTTTATCTCGATAAGAATCCACCATAGGATACATAACATACATACAAGATATATATAAATGATTATTCATTCAATAAAAATGAGGTATAACAATAAAACTATCTTATCATGTCATCATCTTCTAACTGGCCAACCACAATCCTGACCATACGTACATCAACTCCGTGCTAGAGTGAAAATTCATCTCATGTTAGAGATAAAATTTTTATCCCAAACTAACATGTAGTATCAGATTATATCCCAAACTATAAACTCTTATATAGAGGTAATATAATAGTAGTTCTTAATCAAGTTGATGGTTGAACAATAGTTCCTAAACTACCCCTCCTAATTCTTGGGTGGTCACACAATATATCAAAAAAACCCAGTGATAGAAAAATCATTATCAAATCATCACCTCATTCATTTATTACGTTCTTTAATATTTCAAAATAACAATATTGGTCCCACAATAGTTAAAAATGCATCCCCTCTTACATACTCATGGTTTTATAGTAATTCAAAATGCACATGGTGGTTACAAAATATTTATAAATGCATCCCTTCTTATATAGGAGTGGGGACACAACATTTCATCATTTCCTAAGGAATAGAACCCAATAATGAATAAATAAACTAACACTAGACATTATTCAACATTATGATAATATCAATAGGATTTCCATACCTTCAAATTCATGAACTGTACACAATCACATGTTATGGGTCTTGTTAAATGTATTTAATTCCCACTTTATTGGGATATAGTTCTCTTAACTAATCTCAAACATAATATAAACATCTTAATTTTCCAGGTTGATATCCTTACCTCATCCAATTGAATGATGTGTGATTTTTACTATTTCTAAACCTTCAATCCACAATCCCCTTTTAAGAGGTCAACTTCACCAAAAAACTGAATTTCATTGATTCAATAAGTAGATTAATACACTTCTAATAAACAAACCTTCATTTATGATAACACATAATACATACTAGAAAGGAATTAACATTTTCAGAATTTTCCAACTCTATCTCAAGGAAGAACATACATCAAACCTACCCCTTTGATTTGAGCTCATTCCACAAAAATGTTCAAGTTATACCCAACCGTCATAATTATTGTATTAAATAGGGAGACCATGATAATTTTTGAGAATAAGGGATCATTGGAATTGATGTGATTTGATTTATGAAGGATAAAACAAACATGTTAATTGGGAAATAATCAATCAAGAGGAGCAAAGAAAGTTATATAAAGCATAAAAAGAGACTCCAATATTTTCCATGAATGTGTAGGGTATGAAGAAAAAATTCCCCTTGGGATTTGAATTTGTTTACATTTTTTACATTGATAATATAATTTTTGGATGGTAGTGATTTGGTCAATGAATTAGAGTAACCGCCCATTTAAGGTGAGAAAAGTGGAGCATGCTACCTTTTAATACCTAGATGGACATATTAAAGATAGAAAAAAAATAAAATCTGATAATTAATGAACAAGTAATCATAATTATGAAATTAAATACAAGTGGTTGAGTGTTATCAACATAAAAAATAGGATGGGATAAATTGGATGCTTAACCTATTGGTAGAGAGGATATATGGTTGAAGATAATATTTTTAAATTTGTTTTAATATAGAATGGAGATCTCGATAAAAGAGGGTATACATTCAAAGTGTAATGATAATATTAAATATTGTAATAAATTTTTACAAACTCTTAGATGAATATTGAAATTAGTAAAGATGGATCAAGTAATATTTAATAAGATCAACACCAATTTTTTAAAATAATTTGAGTAAATATTCTTCATTAATTTTTTAATGTAATTCAACACCATGGATTTAAATTTAAATGAGTTTGTAATTATTTAAAAATGTTCAAAAATACTTGAAGATGTTATGAGATGATTTGATTGTTATTATAATTTAATGAGATCAAATGGTGTTTATTTAGGGATTAAATGGTGAAAAAATTAAGAGGTATAGAAGTTAAAGTTTCTACATATGTGTATTTGAGCATATAAATATTACATCATCACATAATCCGTATACCCTAAGTCACCACATATGAAAATATTTTCTTGTGAGATGATCCATATACATGAGTTTGGAAATGAATCAAAATGATCATATAACTAAATTATACAATAAATTTGATAATTAGAAACTACATATGTGTTTTAATATCTACATTGTTAAATATAATTATCTAGAAAAATTCCTCACATATGGTATTTCCAAAGGGTATTTGAACATCATGTATGAAATTAATACTATGTATCTGAACTAAAAATAATGTTCTTATATGTAGTACATGTAGCTGATTGTTGTGTTGTCGAAAATAAGTATACCAATACAGACTATATAATGGAATATAGGACAACATAGGAAGATTTCCATTTACCCAATATCCACGTATATAAATTCCACACTAGGATTCATATTATTAAATTTTCATATGTACTAAGTGAATTTTCAAATTTTATAAGAATTGTTTTTCTGAAGGATAAATTATTTTATTATAATACTAAAGTTTATATTTATATACAAAAATATCATAATCATCTTTAATGGTGTGTGATCCAAAAATTGAGAATAAAAATAGATTTTGGTATTCATCTATACAATTATATGATAAAATTAAAATGATATAAATTTTATTAAGAATTACTAAATTCTAATGAAATAAAATTACTCTTTCTTATACATTTGTGTTCAAATCATTTGGAATCTTAGAGATGATCTAATCCACATATTTTTGAGAATGATAAAATGAGATATTTCACTATATATATTATTTGATGCTGGAAAATGATTTATCATGTTTTAAAAAATTATATAGATGAAGAACCGTCAATCCTCATTATACAAATTATTATAGAAAATATATTTTTTATAGGAAAATTTTCCAATGATTGTGAGTGAATTAGATTTATGTATATGAATTTTACCTATTAGTTAGATATTTAAGACTACCATATTTTATTATTATGGAATATAAGATTAGTTACATTCATAAATATGATTTTTTATAGAATATTGTTTTTATGAGATATTGGAAAAGTTATTTGTGAGAGATATTTTCTGAAGATGCAACCTTTTATTATTAATAAATAATAATGTTTTTTCAAAAGAGTTTCAAAAATTGGAATCATATAATGAGGGAATTCATATAATGACATTTCAGTTAAAAAATACTCACATGAAGTTACATGGGAATGAAATTTGGTCATTATAAGATAGTATAGTTTGGAATGTATTGAAGAGATCTACCCAACATTCAATTAATGGTTATTGATTATTGTGGAATAAATTTAATATCCATTAATGAAACCATGTTTAGTTTTGGAGTTCAAGGGGAATAAATTCAAAAATGACAATGTTGTCACATCTTATTGGTTATTCAAGAATAAAGAATCTGAGATCTTTGAAACATTATATTAGGATAAAATATCATGCTGAAACAGAAATAGAAGGATCCAAAATGTTTTATATTAAATAAGAAAAAATAAGAATGTTATTCTGACTATAAATCTAATATTATTTTGAGAGTGATATGAATATTTAAGAAAAAGTAAAGATTAATGTTTTATTTTTATTGATGATTATATCAGGTGTTGATAATGTAAATGTTTTTGTGTAGAGGGGTCTAGGTAAGAAGGATTTTGGTTGAAATATAATGATAATATGTGGTGTATCCTACTGTGAGTGGAAGAAGATATATCATATAGAGGAAGAAACGTACAATACGGAACTAGAGATATCTTAATTGAAGAAAATCAATGTAATGATTGAATATATATATATATATATATGTTGTGGGACTGAAAAAAATAGTGTGATTGATGGTATTAAGTGAGATCATCATTAAAATCAATGAATATAGCTTTAGAGTTTCCATGATAATCCCAATGTGATTCTTGAAGAATAATTCTAATGAGAGACATGATTTATAAATGTTGAGAGACACATTGTTGGTTTGCATAACAGAAATCATTGTAATGAACATTATATTTTTCATAGAGACCTTTCCTATAATTGATTATTTCTTATTTAATTATTTAATAGATCATTATTCACTAATTGAGAATATGAGATCAATTACAATTGGGTTCTAGAGAGTACAATTTTTTGGTAAAATTAAGGAAACATATGATTAACCCCCATCCTCTAATATAAGGTGTCTACATCAGTCTTATTGGATCAGTATGTTGTATCAGAGTTTGTTACATCTAATTGAATCTATTTTTAATGTCTCACTAAATTGAATTTTATTTAATTATGTGCATTTTTAGGATGATTTAATAACTTCATTACATATAAAGTATATATTAAATTAATTTTATTTGATTATGTGTCTTAAATGATTCTGTGATACATGAAAAAAAGAATAAATAAATAGAGATGAAATCATTAGAGATGGATGTTTACCCACCATATAAATGCACTCTGGGTGGATTGTGCTACATCAAACCATATGAGAGTAATTCACCAAATGAATTAAATTAAAGATGTATATAAGTCATGGAACATGAAAATGACAAATCAAATAATATTTATTTATTATAAATTCAATTAGTATATTGAAAAATTCCCCAGTAATGTTTTTTTATATACTGATCTATATATGGGGAGTAAACAATTATAACTCATTGTTATATCAAGTGGTTGATGAAATAGAAGTTGTAATTGTAAAAGTGGTTTATAAATCTAACATTATCCCATGACTAATTAATGAAATTGATGAATTAGTTAATTTTTTAATTAATGAATATCCTTGACTGGTAATTAATTTTAAATAACCACTTCAGAGAATGATGACCTAAAATAAGTTATATGTTCACTAGAGAGACTCCAAAGAACATTTGTCTCTATCAAAAAAGCACCGGTGAATTTAAAAACCAGGATAGTAAAAGTGTAGAGGAGCTCAATAATGGAATCAAATTTTTAATGAATATATTTTTCAGATGATGAAGTGTGATTAGGAAGATATATTAATGTCTATTAACACAAAGAAATATTCTATCAACATAAAATGATTAGTCTTGGAAATAAAACAAAAAATATAGAACCAATTGAAACCTGATAATTTCAATGATATGAAAACAATGATACCACCACATACGTTTTATATATGTGATATATCTAAATAGTAATTCATATTAGGAAAAAATATTCTAGAATTCAACTAGATAATCCCCCACCATAAAAATATTGAAAAAATTATCCCATAAACAATGAATGAAATTTGGATTCTCTAAATTTGTAGAAAAAATTGAATTCATATTAATGTAAAATAATAAAAAATTATCGAAACAATCCAATATATCAATGGTGTGTATACATAAGTCCTAGACAAGCATCCCTTAAAATAATTCCCAAAAACGAGTTCAATAAACTAGATAATTGAAAGAACTTTATATTTGGATATTAGAAAAGTCATACAAGAATACAATAATTAAGTTGTTTTAGGCTATTGTTATTGTTGTGAGAGGTTTTAACATATATAAATAGTTGGTTGGACTAAATTTTTTCTTATTAAACTCTTATAGGGGAATGAGTTAGGATATTAAATATAATTATGATAATAAATATGTTTTAAAAAACCACCCGACATTACAAAATATAAAAACCCTATATTTAAGGAATATATTGATATCACATAATAAAATATGTGAAATTTTTTATATAGGTTTCCATACATGTGTATAATTATATTAAAAACCTACCACTTATCAAAATTTTCTTTTAGATAATCTGTTTAATATCAATTGTTTTTTTTGCATTGGGTTAAAAATACATGAATCTGAATCCACCCAGGAATAAAATAATTGAAGGATTCTAGTAGGCTCAAAAAATGGAATGCAATAATTCAACTATTAAATGAGAGGATACATTATAGACCATTGAAAAATTGCCATGAACATGAAGAAATATAGGAGTTATATGAGTAAAAATGGAAACTAATTTTGTAATGAGATATTGAAATTCATAGGGGTGGACACCCAATTGGATAATTATGGGATACTACTAGAGAAAGTTAATGAAAAGGTTGATGGATGTGTGTGTGGAAGGTGAAACATTCCTGACAACCTCCAAACAAATTTATAACAGTTCTACATAGGAAAAGGGATTTGGTATGTTAATAAGATAATAATCCAATGGTTTCAATTTAAGGACCTTTTAAAAATATAGTAAGTCAAAAACCTTGATAAAGGGTCAATATGCTGTGAAATAATCCCATGTTATATGGATGAATAAGATATAAGTTTCTTAAAGATTATAAAATGCAGAATGGAATAAAATTGATATAGTTTTCTGGTATATAATCCATGTCCAATTATTTAGAAGATGGTGTATAAGTCCTTTCTATATGAAATTCACATATATAGAACACAATGGGTGAGTAATCTTGTAAAGATTAATACATTTTAATCCTATAACCAATGTAGTTTATGAGGTGACATAAATATCTAAAAATCATTTCCCATTTTTAGGATCTTCTTCAAAAAAAACTACAGTGACCCTATCATTTTACACGTACATTACATGATTTTTTTCATAATTAACCATCAAAATAGAATCCAAGGATTGTAATGAATATTTTCTTAGAGTATTAGTTACATATTCAAACATCATGAAACTAATATTAATTTTTTTAATTTAATCATTATAATTGTATACTAACTATATTTGATCCCTTAAATCTGTATATGATAACTTGGGGTAATACATGAACAAAATGGATGAGCTAAAAAACCTAACAAGAGAATAAAAATAAGAATAAACATATCACATGGTTTAGAATGCATAACATAATGACATAAAAGGAGTGGAACATTAATGAACATAAGGAATAATACCATGTATTACTTGGTAACATATAATCATGGAATCCTTGGAATGTGAAAACAATATATACCATGACATAAACATGAGTCAAGGATAACTTCTTAGAATATATAATATGGTAGAAAAGGTCCCATAAAGGAATCAGGTTCACTCCATCTCCCTACATGATGTCTCATGAGACTAATTTTTTTGCAATTAATTAGATAATTTTTTATATGAACCCATAATATCATGTTAGATAATATTAATTCCACATGAAGAATAAACATATGGGTTATCCATGGAATGAAATGGTTATCATAATCAATACACAAGGCATAAAAAATGACCATATCATAAATAATTCGATGAAATAATTGTTTCAAAAAACATGTAAATTAATAATGGAATATAAGAATATATAATGATAAGTGATTTCCAATTGGAGTGGAAACATGTAAATGGAGTGTTTATGAAACATTAGAAATGAAACATTTGAGGGTGGTGTATGAGGGAAATTAAAGGGATTTTAAAGGGAAAATGAATATTCTTATTCCTCAAACTAGAAATGAACCAAGATAGTTTTTCATGATAAAATTATTTATTTTTGAAAAAATAATTGTGTAATAAAAAATATTATGAAGTGAACTTGAAAATAGCTAAGAAATCAGGACGTTCTCTTGAATCGGGCTTGCTTATCCGGATGAATTACCAAGGAAAAAATTATAATGCATTTATTTCCACATAAAATAAGGATGATCTAATCTATATATATTATTTTGTAATAGATAAAGTTAATTTGTAATAAATACAAAAAAATAAATTAAAATTAAATTGACGTAAAGAGAGAAAAAGAGTAAATCAAAAGAAAAAATGTGTGTTCAAGTAGAATTCCTTAACTTATGTAAGAAATGGTTTCTCACTTGTACGTAATGTATTGAATAATAAAATTGGATTAATTAATAAGTAAATTACAGAAACTAGTATACATTTATTTGATTTATTATTATTTTTTTATTTTAATTTATTTTCCTTTTGATGAGTTATAAGATACTATTTTATTATCTGGGAGCATCCGTTTCCATGGTTTTCATGATCAGTTTACTTGTAAAATAGTATGAATGATCATGTAGATTTAGAGTAATTATACAAAATTGAAATTATATGTTATTAAAGATATTATAAAGGTTAAATTTGTCTTATATTTCATTTTTATGTCATGAGGATGAATCATTATATATATAGTTAATGATAAATGTTCGGGTTAATTTTAGAGGTTTTTGATCACAGGGAACTCATTTTTTTTCTTTTAGTATTATATAAATATGTTAGTTCCAAAACATAAAAAGGGTTATAAAATAAATTTTAAAATATTTTCCAACCATTATGCTGGTTTAAAGACCTGCCTTTAGTGTGGTAACGTAAAATGGAATCTTTTCAACCTTGAAGTCTATAAAACAACACCTAACAAACAATGTTTCCATTTTTATAATTAATGGAATAGGGAAAGGTGTTTGATGACATATTATTACATTAGAATAATAAAATTATAGTTTATTAATAAACTGGAGTTATAATTCCATTTTTATGAGGGTATATGAGGAGATAATAATAATAGAAAATAACATGAAATGAAAAACATAACAGAAGAAAGAGGATTATATCTCTTAAATTTCACCTCCTTGAGAACCTCATTAGTGAAATGGTTTGGAACTTTTTATGAGACAAATATCTCTTGGAAATGGAGGATCGGATTGAGAAGTATATTTCTAATAATATGGATAAGGATCAAAGCTTTTAAGGTGTGAGAAGAATAAGTGGTGATGGTTGTTTTTATAGTAGATAATAAGGATGTTTTTTCATTATTTTTTTCATTAGTTTAATAGTTTGAATCAAGACAAGAAACAACGACAAGTATATGAATAAATATAGAAAAAGTAGAAGGATTATTTTATATTATGGTTCATACATCAATGACGACTCAAAGAATTTTTAATATAACTCCTAATGTATATATACCCTAATTAAATGAATTCAACTATTCATCAAAATTATAGTATTTTAGAAATATCCCAAAAAATCACCCAAAACCATTTTTGATGTGTATAATTCATAAATGAAATCCATTTTATGAAGATAATATTCCGAATATGATAAATTGAAAATTTAATTGAAATAAACATTTACTTGGAAAATACCAAATTTAAAATTAATACTAATTTTTTAACAGTTTTGAGATATCAAATAATGTATCCTAAAATTATATTATAATCATAATAAAAGAAAATATTAATTTAAAAATAAATTTTATGGAAAGAAATTTCTTTTAAAACATTATATTAATTATAAAATTGAAAATAAACCTGTATATTTTATAAGCATATCAATTCTAAATCAATTATTCCTAATAATTTATTTACTTATACATTGATATAATGATATCACATTTTCATTTATAATATAGAAAAATATTATTTATACATTCAAGTGTGAGGTTACTAAACTATTTTCTAGATTACTATTCATATGGTTCACCTTACTATTCTGAAGGTCAAGTTACTATTCCATTGGTATATGTTCTTTAACATATAGAAATTCTTCTTATTTCATTAATTTATTCTTTATAAATTCTTTATTGTGTTCTATATGCGTTTTTTATGTGATTTACACTATATGACAAAAATAAATGAATGGAATTTCCATTGAATTTTTTTGGGTCATCACATTATTCCACCCTTATAAAATGTCTCCCTCGAAATTTCATTTTACATTTAAAATTAAAAATTTGTGTGGGTACTTTTCCATAATTTCATCCACAAGTTCCCATGTTGCCACTTCATACTTATGGTTCTTCCATAGTACATTAACCAGGGGAGTAGTTTGGTTGCATAGAGATTTATCTGTATGATCTAAGATCTTCACTAGATTCTCCCCATATAATAGATAATTTTCCTACTGTACTGCCTTTTAATTCAATACATGTAAATGATATATTATTAACATACTCAGGAAGGATAGATTTAATACATTTTGTAGTTGAGACATGGTTTGGGTAAGTACTAGTCAATTGTCTATAGCTTCAATATGATCAATAATCTCGAGGGGCCTAAAGTGTCGATGACATAACTTTCATTTAATTAAAAATATAATTATTGTATTATAGGGTGATATGTAGAGGAATACAATGTATCAAACCTTAAACTCAATGTGTCATCTATGATTGTCTGAATAGAAATTTTGTAGACTTTTGGATTCCTAGATGTGCAGTTGAATGTTTTTCACCTTCTCTACTATTTATTTGAATATTTCAGTTCATATAAGCTTATATTCACTAACTTCATCTTATAATGTTGTTGTACAACAACATTTTCCATAAAGGGATTCATATAGATCCATTTGGATCCTCAAGTGGAAACTGATTTTGTAGAAGAATTTGACTAGTGGAAGATGTTGGTACCATCATCCTTTGAAATCGATAGAACATTATCTTAACATATGTCTTATAATTTTTGATAATTATACTTAGATTAGTCCTCAGTTTTAGGGTTATATGATGTAATAATGTTTATCTTAGTGCTTAGAGCATGATGGATATTTTTTTTAAATGTGGAGGTGAATCTTGTATCTTGATCAGATTTAATTGCTAGTGTTACTCCATGTAGACGTAACACTAATATGATATATATATATCCATGAAAGTTGACCCAGTGAGAAATCCTCTTGAATTGAGATAATGGTAGATATATTTTTAAGACAACCCATAACAGCCCATATAGAATTGTTTCCTCTCGATGACATCGGATGTCCAATGACAAATTCCATTGTAATGTTTCCCACTTCAATGATGGTATGGGTAATGGTTGTATAATCCCTTTAGAATTTTTCATTTTATCCTTCACTTGATGACATAACAGGAACTTCAATGTATATTCAATGATCTCCTTTTTCATATTATCCAACAAATATTGTTCTTGGAGATCTCGATATAACTTTGTACTCCATGGGTTAATATAGATTGTTGATATATGTAAATCATTAAAATTCTAATTCTTTATCTATAGAATGGATTGAACAAATAGTCGTGATCCAAATCTCATGAGTCCTTGCTCATCCATTTTGAATCGTGAAGATTCCCCATTTCAAATAGCTTATACCTTGTTATGAATTTCCATATCATTTCTTTGAGCATTTTTTATTTTCCCCATAAGGGATCGTAGAGAAATGATTTAAAAAAGGTTAGAGGATGTTTCTTACTTAATGATTCCCATGTAAACTATTTTAAATATAAGAATATTGTATCCATATCAAAGATTATAATTGATATATACGAAAGATCCTATCTACATAGTATATTTTCGTCATTATTTTCACTACAAGGATGATAATGGACTGAGCAGTCATAATACATGATGAGATCTAACCATATTCATTAGTGAATATTAAGAACCTTCTATGTGAATATGTATTTGATACTCTAATGATGAGTATATATTTTACACTTCTCCACATAGAGATAATCCCACCCGATTTTCAATGCAATGATCACAACTGTCAACTCCATATTAGGTGTGACATAGTTTTTTCTCATTAAATCTCTACTAACTTGAGATGTAGTCTTTCAAGTTACTAATTTTCATCAGTACATAGCATTATACATACATTTAAGTATCTCTATACACCACAAAGGGTTCCACACAAATTGGTAGTGTGGGCAATAGTGTAGTGATAGGCCTCCTTTTTAACTCTTCATGGTAGTCTTAAAAATTACTGGTCCAACAAATATTTCCGCCTTTCAGAGTTATCTTAGTTAATGGGATGAAAATCATGATATTTTCTTCACAAATCATTGGTAATACCTATATAGACCAAGGAAAATAAAGATATACATTACAAATGTTTTCCTGGGCAACTCTTCGATTTCCATTTTATTGGAAGGGTATATAAATATCTCTTTATAGGAGAAATCTTGCCCAATGAATGATACTTCCTTCATCTAGAACACACATTTGTTTTACTTTTCCTATAGTTTCTTCCATCAAAAATTACTCATCATATTACTCAAATTCTCAACATGTTCCTCTTTGGTCTTAGAGTAAATTAAAATATCATCAATAAAGACTACCACAAATTTTTCATGGTAATCTCTAATGACCTTATTCATTCAGTATATGAAAATTTATGGATTATTAGTGAGTCTGAATGAAATCACTATGAACTCAAAGTGTCTGTACCTCATTTGAAAAGAGGTATTGGGAATATATTCCATCCTCACATTTAATTGGTGATATCCCAACCGAAGTTAAACCTTAGAGAAATAATTGGCCCCACATAACTGATCAAACAAATCATCTATTCATGAAATGGTATATTAGTTATTTGTTAGGATTTTATTAAGCTCACGATAATAAAATTTGAGGCACATTTATCCATCCTTCTTCTTGAGGAAGAGGTCTAGAGCACCCCCTGGTAATGCACTTGGGAATATAAAACACCTGTCCATATTCTCCTATAACAATTTATTTAGTTCATTCTTCTCAAAATGGCCATTCAATATTGTTTCTTTGATGCGGGAAAGGATTTAGGAATATGTTCAATTGAGAAGTCAAACTATCAATCCGGAGAAAGATCATGAAATTCTTTAGGTAATACATTATTATAATCCCTCTTGATGGGAATTCCATTGAGCATGATCATCTCGTTTGTCTCAAACATTTGATGAAGTTATTCTTAATCATAAGGTAACAATATCCACAATTGAGAAGGTGCATCATATTCCTCCATACACTTGTACTAAATTATATGATGCTTCGGGATGTGAAGAGTGATCTACTTTTACTAACAGTTGATGTTGGATTTATATAAAGAAAGAGAATCTATTCCCAATGCAACATCAATCTCGACTAAAGGGAGTATGGAAATATTTCCTAGGGGGTACAAAAAAAAAACTGTGTATGAGTAATAAACATTCGATTCCAAAACTTTTGTATTTTTTTATACTCACAGATAACTCAACATCCAAATTTTGTGGTGGTAATTGAATAGTTATACTAAACATATAACATATTAAAAACATGTCGAACCGATATCATATTCCCTTCCTTACCACCATGGAGGTTATTGTATTTGATTTCATCCAGCATCCCTTGGCTTAAGTGAATCGATCATATAATTCCAATGTTACTTTTATTTGGTACACTGCAATATAGGTAGAGTGTTGATTAGAACCTTACTTTATTCTTTCTTCTTAATGGTATTCATCTTATAAAATCCATATTTATTAGCCATATACCATTCCTTTCCACATTTTATGCATATATTGGTTCCCTATAAGTAGTTTCCAGGAATATTCTTACTACACTTTGGACACCTGTTGTATTGGTTATTCATTCTATCATGGTATTTATATAGAGACCCAATCTTGATATACATGGAAATTACATTTCTCTTTTGGAATACATAATACACAAAAAAAATCCCAATGACCCTATTAGTTTAGTGCGATTGGAAAGCTCATAAAAAAATATTCTAATCATGGTGAAATGTCTTCAACATCTCCCATAAATATCTTCCCCTTTTGTTTTCCTAAATTAACCTTTTTTTATATCCTGATGAAAAGAAAACATAAAAAGGGTGAGCTCAAATTATCAGTATGGTTAGACATTGAGAAAATATAAAAAACCATAAATATTTTAACTTAAAAACATGAATATGAGGTTTAAACTTCAAAATCTTGGGAAATGACCTAAATTTGGCAGTATGTAAGGATTGGATCATAAATAAACATTAACCATGATAGAATAACATTGGAATAAAACATGTAATTATGGAAAAATAATAATCATATCTTATTATTTCCATATTAGAGAAGGCATTTCTCTCAAGACCATCATTGTGGGCAAAGTCCATTACTAAACTAGATTTACTTGTCGTTTCAGCCCTGCATTACCGAAAAGAATTTACTTGTCATTCCTACCATGTCTATATCATGAGATATAAATATTTACCCAATTAATTGGAGGGAGATATAGGTCACATCCATCTTATAATGAAATAAGTCTTACATGTTCTACACAAACATAAATCATTCATCCTAGCATAACCCAGGAAATAAAATGTCATTCTTAAACATCACGTTATCAAAACATAATCAATATTAGATAAATGGACTTCATAAAAAATAATTCTATCATAAACACAATCAAATAAATCTAATAATAGGTATAGAAACATAACCCTTTTTCATCTTAGAAGGAAAATAATTTAGATAGAACACTTGATATTAATTCTTGGGGAAAATATACTTTCTTCATCAAAAATGATTTCTTTTCTCAAAATGTCATGCAATTTTAAAAGAAAAAAATTTATTTGAAAATAAAATTGAAATACTGTAGATGAAGTTTCATGTGAATAAGGAATTATGAAGACGTAAAAATCCATTCATGGCATATATGTTAAAAAATCATTCTCCTCATACTTTTACCGGAAAAGTCAAAAAGTACCTTATATGGTAATCAAAAGAAATATTCTTTCCATTATATGAATTAAAAGTCAAAATGGGTAAAAATAATGTTAAACATATATAGAAGAATGATTTACATTTTTTTGAATTTTTCTTTATAAATAATTTTCTTGAATGATGAATATATCCATAGAAAATACTTATGTATGAACATTCTCGGATAAATATTAGATTACAAAATTATCCCATACCATAGGTCCAATTTCTTCTGTATGTGTCCCAAACAGATGTATAGTGGGTTTAAAAATATTATAAACTTGTAAAAAACCATAATAACATTTATTATTTCATATATGACGCACTTACGACAATATATTACTCGTTCATTTTCCAATTTCATGTTAATGAAATGTTTTGGGTAATAATCATTTCATATATAGTACATGTTTGTACTTGTTGTTATTGATATTATTACTTAGATCATGATTTACATAATTCCAAAATGTAAAACATGATTTTTATATCATATATATACAATATATATATATATAATAGATAGATAAATGAAATTGAACACACCGTTCATAGAGTTGGTAGGCCGTACGTACGCATTAATATTGTTTTCAATTCCCTTGTAAATTGAATTAAATAGAAGTAAGTAAATAATTCACACACACACACATATATATGTATATATATACATAAATCAATTAGCACTATTATTTCACTTATTTAATTATTATTTATTAAATATAATTTAAAATAATTCTTGAATGGTTAATGTGGAGAATGAATCTCATCGTGTTGTCGGGATGGTAAGTTGTACGTACGCACTAGCGATTAAATATTTCCCATAATTTTTAATGGTATTGAAGTGGATGATGTATAATATCTAATAATTAGTATCTTGTTATATTAAAAATATATTGTTATTATTTCCACCATTATACCCATCCATGTAAGGTGGTGGGGAAAAACAGATTAAACCACGACGTGGAGAGGGTAATCTGTATGTACGCACGCGTGATGATTTCATTTTTCGTAGGATGTATAAAAGGTGAAATAGGGTTGTTTCATATTTATAATACCATATCTATATATTATTTATACTAATGTAATTATGTTATAATTAAACAATCAAAGAAGAGGAAATAGAAGAAGAAATAAATTTGAACAAATCGGTAGAAGAGATTATCTCTTCCGCGGCGTGACTCCTTTAAATTTCCCCCTAGGGCACTAAAGATAGTATTTTGAGAAGACCAGAACCTCTAAAATGTGAATAAGGAAGTTTAAAAGTGAAATGGGCAGGGTTTTTCCGAGCTTGGAAGCTTGAAATGGAGTGAAGAGGAGAGGGAGGAGGTGACCTTTTATAAGACACGAGAGGGGCACATTAGGAAAGTCCTAAAATAATAATTTATTATAACTTCAATTTTGATTTACATAAGTCCAAAACATTTTGAATTGGAATATATGATGATTTTGGTTTGAATAAACATCATCTAATAATTTTTTTAAATATTTTTAATATTTTCATTATCCATATCTTTTTGGTTTAATGCTAATTTTACCCTTTTTAATCTTACCGTGATATCATGTTATTTACACATTGTGGGTTAATTGAATTACCATATAATGTAAAATGACCCAAAATGTTATTATGACATATTTGTACTTATATTATCTATTTGACTTAATATTATATTTTTGGGAATTAAATATCATTTAACAAACTATTTTATGTTTTATGTTATGAATTCTGTCAATTTTGGACACTATTCATATTTTACTTTTTAGAAATGCATAAAAGAATGATTACATAGAACCAAATGATAAAACTCATATTTAGTATTTCAATGTCATCCAAAAAATTCTTGGATGGAATCAAAATGTACAAATTACATTTATCTAATATTTATAAATTCATTTATTTGATTCTTTCACTATATAGGTAATCACTACATCATAATTGCTTCATAAATAAATATATTTATCTAATGTATAAAAATTATAAATAAAATACCCTGATGTAGTAAATATTTTTATATTTACAATTAATATTTATAAACATATATATCAGTTATATAACCCTACATTAAAATTTATTTAGTAAAGATATATGTGTAGGTTATAATTAACTTTACTTTAAATTAATTCTTACAAAATTTTATTTTCCCTTCCATGTGAACCCATGGGGTACCAAAATCGACCCAATGGTTACCATGGTCAGAAATAGTTTAACCAATTGGATTAGTACATGTGTTTTCATAGTTTAATATTATTATAATTTTATTTTTTTACCTTATTTACAAGATTTACCATTTAACCACATTAAATAAAATAATTACTAGAGTTACTAATCATTATGTCTAAAAAATAAAAGGTACCTATTTACACAATTTTAGCCTTATGATTTCAAAACAGAATCCATTTTTTCGAACTCAAAACACATAAGATAGAGTAATGAATTTAAAATTTATCTCATTGTTGAGAAAACGGGTTTTAAAAGATAAAACCTTTCAAAATATTGAATTTTTTTTTCTTATGAATTCAATGTAAAATAATTTTAAATGGAATAAATTTTATTAAATTTTACAAATATATTTTATTTATACTTTAAAACCATTCAATAAATTTTTTAACCATATAAGTGATTTTAATGAAAAAAGTTATTTTCAATTAAAATTTATCGTATTTTCCTATTCATCAAATTATGAAAGTTATCAGAAAAATATAAAAAATTATCCACAGTAAAATTTTATGTCCTTATTAGAAATAAGAAGTTTATATTGTCAAATAAAACTTATATAAGTGTCAAAAACTAGATTTAAAAATGTGGTGCCATCAAAAGGCGGCAAAACTCCATTTTTTTGTAAAATACTTCTTTTATCCGAAAAGATTGATTTTGTTCTCATATCATGTGTAAGATGAATTATAATGTTATATAAAATTAAAAATGTGGTTAATACTATTCATAATTGCTATTTTATACAATCTTTTAATAATATATCATTGTTTAGTGAAACTTGGTATTGCGTACCACACAAGCTATTGAGGAAGGTCGCTCTTACCTAAAACACACGCCATGTTAGTGTTGCATGTAGTGAAGGATTCCATTGGTTATTTGTATAACATAATAAAAAATTAGTTCATTTATTCATTGAACAAAATCTGTACTCAGTGTTGTGTGAAATGAATTATATCAAGAGAACTTGAAATTGTGTGCAACAAAAGCCATGAATAGTGTTGCGTATACTGTAAACTAATACATTGTTGTATAGAGCGCAGGATAATTTTGGTGTAGTGTACAAAACAAGAAATTAAAAAGAATACATCTCATAAAATCTAGGGGTGTTACATTTTAACCCCATAAAATGAATATCGCCCTCAAAATTTGCGAGGGTTATAAATGGTTTACTACATGAAATTTATTTCATGGAAACCGACATCATACAAAAGAATTACTAAAATTTTATTTTAAAAATAAATGTTAGAAACATAACGGTTTCATAATTTAACTTATCATTGTGTTTCCACATAGAATAACATAGGTGGGAAGTGAAAACATGAATATGTAATTGAAATATATCCATCATGTTATAATGGATATTGATAGAGAATAAAGTTTGGAGAAAGTTAACTACCAGAAAGCCATAAATCTACGATTATTTGAGGGACCATTTGATTCATCAGATAATAAGGTACTAGAATAACATTTTTGGTTTTTAAGTTTCATTCCCTAAAGATGAATAATTTTTCATGATAATAAATACTTACTTGATTTTGGTACAATTTCACCATTGTTCGTGCCTTGAATAATTTCTACTTCATCTCTTATTTAATAAAATGAAGCCGATTTTTTCATTCTTGTAGTGTTAGAAGGTAATACGATAGAATGATAGGTCATTCCATCCATCTCTTTCACAAATAGGTTAGTGCATGTTATTAAATATAAATAAGTCTATATATGGTGAGATTAATTGTATATGGTTCAAAAAATGGACTTATAATTCATCTATCATACAACTTAATAAAATAAAACTCATTTCTACTAAATAGGGACTTCTTTTATGTCAGTGGTAGGAAATAAAGTCCTGTCGCACTTCGGTTTTAGGATTTATTCTCGCTGCCTTGTTTGACACGATGAGTTGTCGCCCGTCCTATAGGTTTTTCTTTTTCTAAAACTATACTATTATAACATTACATAAATAATATAAAAAATATTCTAGCCTTAAACAATACTATATGATTTCCCACTTAATCCATTCCAACATTTTGGCTTATCCGAATTACTTATGTCCAATCTCACAGTACAAAGAAAACAATTACCAGAAAGGACATATAAAAAGCATGTGAATACCATCATTTATCCCCCATATATCATAATATATATCTTTTTTGTCACATTAAAAACATGTGAATTCATTAATCATGCATTCACTTGAAACATGAATTACCATATAACCTTAGTGAAAACATGAATGATGTGAAAATTTTACAATTCCACATACCAAAATCCCAAAAATTCTATATACTCAAAAAATGATATAACTTTTTTTTATATTAGTATCAAGCTCATTAATATTATAAAACAACTCATTATCTCCTTATCCGTTCATTATGTGCATACCATATGCCTTCCAAAAATATATTAATAACCTTTCATGGTAACAAGTACCATTCAACGTATACTTTCAAATACTTAAGGAAAAAAATAGTGTAACAATCCCTAGATGATTCTGTATTACATTGTACCATTAAATTACTTATACAACATTACTCTTGATAAAAATGAAATCATTCAACTATCATCTTAAACCATTGATAGAGATTCATCGATTTATTACTCAACACTTCATTCATCTCATATATCATTTTTAGTCTCTTCATCATCATCAACATAAATACTACCCAAATGAACATTTGGATTCTCTTCATGAGATTTTACCTTATGGAATAGATTTGTATAATGCTCATACATTCCATATTTAAATCATTTAACTATTTTTGATGTCTTAGTAATACCATTATCCTTGTCCGTTGTGTTTACTGACCCTTTTCCATTCAAATTAATGGCTTTGTGTCCTTCTTTTCCACACCCAAAGCATCTTCCAGTTCCTTTGAAACATTATCCATGATGTCGATTCCCACATGATTTATATGAGAAAATTGAACATTGTTTCCTCTATGATCATTATGAAACTCTATTTTTCTCTTATTAGATACATGGAAAAATTCACCAAAGTTGAGATTATTGATCATATTATGATATTGATTATTAGGAATAATAATTATGTTTCTCCTTCCAACTCCCATTTAATTTTGTTTCTCATGAAAAATACCATTCCATTTTCTATCATATTCCTAATTAACATGAACCCTCCTATTTCTAGAAATTTTTCTAAAGCCCAAAATGAATAGTGTGAGAGGCCAAAATCATAATAGGAAAACAACATAATCAAGGGGTAGTAAATTAAATATCTAATATATTAAGTGTAATAAAAGGTCATTCATGATCATTATCATAATTCTAGGTCTGTAACCTATACTTATACATAAACATTTGGGACATACCTACACATACCTTAGAAATATATCTAAGGATATCACTAAGGTTTTCACGTCCCTGTTTCCAATGTTTGACTAAACCTTCTCTATGATACCATCTGTAGAGATCCAAGCTTGACATACATGGAAACTACATTTATTTTTTGGAATACTTAATACATGACACAAAAAATCCTAAATACCATATTAGTTTAGTGCCTTTGGAAACTCAGAACTAAATTTTCTAATCACGGTGGAAGATCATTAACAGCTCCCATAATGATCTTCCCATTTTATTTAACTACATAAAATCTAAAGTTATATCTTGGGAAAATAAAAAATAAAAATGGTGAGCTCAAATGCTCAGTAAAGGAAAACTTGGAGAACATAAAACAAATCATAAACATTTGAACATAGAAACATGAACATAAAATTTAAACCATAAAATCTTGAGCAATTACATAAATCATTTCAGTAAGTAAGGCATGGATCATAAAGGTACATTAACCACGATATAATAGCATTTGCATAAAATATGTAATTATATAAAAATAATAAGAACATATTATGATTTCTATAGTATAAAAGGAATTACTACCAAGACCATTGTAGTGGATAAAGACCATTACTGAACCAGATTTACTTGTCATTCTATCCCAATATTACTAAACCAAATTTACATTCCATTCTAGCCATGTACATCTCATGAGATATAAATATTTACCCAATGAATTATAGGGAGATATAGGTCCCACCCATAACATAATTAAACCATTCTTTCAAGTGCCACAAAAACATAAATCATTCAACAAATCATAACCCATGAAATAAAATGAGAATCTTAAACATCATGTCATCATAAAATAATCCATATATGATAATTGGAATTCATAAATATTTATTCCATCATAATCAAAATAAAATAAATGTAATAATAGGGATATAAACATTACCCTATATCATCTTAGATGGAAAATAATTTTCATAAAACACTTGACATTATTTCTTGAGGAAAATATCCTTTGCCCTTAAAAAAATATCTTTTTTCAAAATGTCAGGAAATTTTAAAAGAGTAGAATTTAGTTGAAAATAAACTGTAAATATTATGGAGAAATATTCATGGGAATAATTCATTATGAATTATTAAAAATCCATTCATGTTGTATATGATAAAAATACATTCTCCTCATACTTTTACTGGAAAAGTTAAAACATACCTCGTTTGGTAAACAAATAAATATTCCTTCCATACAATGTAGTAAATGTCAAAAATGGGTAAAAATTACATTAAACATAAATATATGAATGGTCAACATATTATGATTTTTTTTATAAAACATGGACATGGATGATGAATATATACCCATAATATACATATATATAAACAATATCAGATAAAAATAAGATTGAAAAATTATCCCTTACCTTGGGTCCGATTTCTTCTGTATGTGTCCAAAAATCCTATATAGTGGGTTAAAACATATTATTAACTTGTAATATAACCATAATAATATTTATGATATCATATAGGATTCACTTATGACATTATATAACCTGTTCATTTGGCTATTCCTTGTTAAATCAACATTTTGGGTAATAATCGTTTCATGTGTCGTACGTGTTTCGACTTATTATTCTTGATATTATTACATAGATCATGTTTTAATTACTTTAATAATTTAAAAAAGGATTTATAAATCATATATTTTCAATATATATATATATAATAGATATATTAATGATATGAAATACACCGTTCATGGATACGGTAGGTCGTACGTACGCATGAACACTATTTTCATTTCCCTTGTAAATTGAATTGAATAGAAGTAAGTAAATGACATATATATATATATACATATATTCAGTAGAATTATTATTTCATATATTTTATTATTATTTATTATATATACTTTATAATCATTCTTGAATGGTTATCATGGAGAATGAATCTCATCGCATCGTGGGGACGGTAATCCATACATACACACGTGCGATGATATCATTCCCAAAATTGTTGAATGGTATTGAAGTGGATGGTTTATAATATCTAAAAATTATTATAATGTTATATTAATCATATATAGTTAGTATTTCTACCATTATACCCATCCAAGTAAGGAAGTGGTGAAAAACAGATTATACCATAGTGTGAAGACGGTAAGTTGTACGTACGCATGCATGGTCATTTCGTTTCTCATAGGATGGATAGAAGGTGAAATAAGGTTATTTAATATTTATAATAAAAAATTATTATAATAGTGATACTTATGTTATTATGTTATAGTGAAACAATAAAATAATAAAAAGTAGAAGAAGATATAAATTTTAAATAATAGGTTGAAGAGATTACCTATTCCTCGACCTGCCTCTATTAAATTTCCTCTTAGGGCACTAGAGTTGGTATTTTGAAAAGACAAGAACCTCAAAAATGTGACTAGGGATGTTAAGAAGAGAAATAGTTAGGGGTTTACTGAGCATGAAGGCTAAAAATGGAGTGAAGAGGAGAGGAAGTTGGCGACGTTTTATAAGAGAGGAGAGGGGAACTTTAGGAAAGTTCTAAAATAATAATTTTCTATAAATTCAATTTAAATTTAAAAATGTCCAAAAATTATTTATTCATTAGATAAGATAATTTTGGCTCAAATAACCATCATCCAATATTTTTTTGGACAAGTTCTGATTTTTTCCTTGTCATTTTGTTTTTACCATAATTTTACCATTTTTAATCTTACCATGATATCATGTTATTTACACATTGTGGATTAATTTAATTACCATATCATGTAAAACAACCCAAAAAGTAACTTATGACACATTTGGACTTATATTAACTATTTGGATTAATATTTTAGTTTAAGGAATTTAATATCATTTTATAAACTATTTTATGTTTTAGATTATGAATTGTGTCAATTTTGGTCACTATCCATATTTGAATTTTTAAAAAATTCATAACAAACTAATTCATTGGAACTAAAACATTAACCTCATCCCCAGTATGTCAATTTAATCCAGAATATTATTGGATGGCATCAAAATGTTCATATTAACGTTATTTTAATATTTATAAATTCATTTATTTGATTCATTCATTAATGAAGTAATCAATACATCATAATTGTGTCATAAATAATACACTTATTTAATGTATAACAATTATAAATAAAATACCATGAGATAGGAAATCATTTTAGATTTATAATTAATATTTATAGACATATATATTCCATATATATAACCCTATATTAAATATTATTTAGTAAAATATATATGTTTATGTTATAATTATCTTTACATTAAATTAATTCTTATAAAATGCAATTTTCACATCCGAGTGAACCCATGGGGTACTGAAATCGACCCAATGGTTCCCATGGTTAGAAATATCTTATCCAATAGGATTATGACAAATGTTCAAGTATTTTATTATTATTATAATTTTATTTTTTACCCTTATTTACCAGATTTACCCTTTAACCACATTAAATAAAATAATTACTAGAGTTATTATTCATGATGTCCAAAAATAAAAGGAACCTATCTAAAAAATTTTAAAATTTTGATAACTAATATTGAATCAATTTTTCCTAATTCAAAAAATAGATGTTTTAGTAATTAATATAAAATTAATCCATTTGTTGAGATCACGAGTTTTAAAAGTAAAACCATTAGAAAAGATTGAAACGTATTTACCTATGAATTGAATGTAAAATTAATTCTAATGAAATACATTACATTAAATAGTAAAAATATATTATATTGATACTTTAAAACCATTAAATAATATATTTTATCCATATAAATTACTTCAATTAAAAAAATTCTTCTCAATTAAAATTTATCATATTTTTACTATTCATAAAAATATGAATGTTATTAGAAAAATATCAAAAATTTATCCAAAGTAAATTTTTATGTTTCGCTTCCAAGGAATAAGTTTAACTTATCAATAGAATTTATAAAAGTCTCCAAAACTAGATTTAAAATATATGTTCCATCAAAAGGTGGCAAAAATGCATTATTTTTGAAAAGTACTTCTTTTATCTAAAAAATGATTTTGTTCTCATATCATGTTTAAGATGAATGATAATGTTATATAAAATTAAAAATGTTGTTAATACTATTCATAATGTCTATTTTATATAATATTTTAATAATATCTCGTTGTTTAGTGAAACTCTGTATTGTGTACCTTGTAAGCTATAGTGGAAGGTCACTCTTGCATGTAACACAAGCCATGTCAGTGTTACTTGTAGTGCAAGATTCAATTATCATTGGGTATAACATAATCTAAACTTAGTTCATTTATAAATTGATCAAAAACAATACTCAGTGTTCTCTGAAATGGATTCTATCAAAAGAACTTAAACTTTTGTGAAACAAAATCTAAGAATAGTGTTGCATATACTGCACGCTAATACAGTGTTTCATATAACTCAAGATAATCATGGTGTAGTGTACAAAACAAGAAATTAAAAATTATATATCTCATAAAATATAGGGTTGTTATAATTTATCTACTAATCCACCCATATTAAAGTTTATTTTACACATATTTTCACTAGTCCCATGAGACCACTATGTGTATGCGATCTCTATTTCAACGTTAAGGGAATATCAAACAATCTCTTCATAACTGTCGAAGTCTATAATTGACAACTCTTTTCACAGACTCAATATTTGTCCCCTAATGAAGTGATCCACCTTGATTTTAGTGTTTATGACAAAGCTATAGGAATATCATCTAAGCCCTGTGAAGCTTTACTTATACTCCCTGGTAGACTCATGTTCCATCTAATTTAGTCTGAGGAATTTCCATTCCATCTTAAAATGGAGGGTTTGGGGAAGATATTAATTGAAAAATATTTTATTTAAGTCCTCCAATAATATGGAATCAATTTAGTCCATGGATATTGTGTTCTTGAGTAGTTTCCACCACTGATCAGCTTCCCAATCCAAATAATAAACTTGTAGAAGAACATTCTCATCTTCTGATCACTGAATGATAGAGAATATATTCAAAATGGAGTTAATCCATTATTACATGAGGATGGGATCAAAAGATCCACTAATCATGGGAGGTTGCTGTTTCATTAATTATTAGACAAAAAAATTATCTTTATTAAGAGAGGGAGGGAGTTCCACATGATTCAAGTTATTAAACTAATCCTGATCCTACTGAGCATGTGTTATCATTATTTTTGAGCACTCATTTCCATCATATTTGGCATATCATTAAGGAAATCCTAAAATTTTCTATCACATTGATTGTTGGAACATGTTCTTTTAGTTCTATCCATTAAATAAGAAAAATAATGTATAATTAGAGGGATTGAATACTTATATTAAAATAATATAGAAAGATAACATTTAACATAAAAGGATAAACATTTAAATGAAAATTATATATTAACTTGTGATTATTTAGATTTCAATCTAGGTAATCCATGATCTATTTCTATCATATATTCATATGGGCTTTATTTGTTCACTTAATAATGATTCATCTTGTTATTATGAATTTACCAGAGAATATCCCTCAGGAGTGTCAAACCATGTGTGTAGTAAGGCCCATTTTCATGTATCAGGTCACCGCAATATAGGCCTGGAACACCTTTTCAGAGTTGTTACTCATATGTACATCTGTTCCAAGACCACTTCAACTTGTATAATCTAGACAGGGTTGTATTTTCATGAATAACCACTTAATCTATACTAACCAAAATTTAGGGATGTTTTTTTATAATTAGTCTTATCCATAAGGCTTTTGGTATAGTTTTCTAATCCTAATACCAATAAATAACTAGGCCTTTCTATGATACAAATTATACTAGCCATATCCTTTTACATATATTATTACCTAGTTTTAAGCATAATTAACCATCAAAGTATGATCCATGTATCGTAAAGTCTAGTGTCTTGTAAGATTAGGTACATAATTAAACATCATGAAAAATAAAATAAAAAATATATTTTATTCAACAAACATAATGAGATACTAACTCCATTTGAGACATTATATATTTAGAGGATAACCTGGGAGAAAACATGAAAAAATGGATGATCTAGAAAGCCTAATATGGGAATAGTCATAAGAATAAACATAGAACATATGTTAGAAGGAATAACATGATGACACAAAAGGCATGAAAAAGGAATAAACCTAAGGAAGAATGACATGTATAACATGGTAAAATAAAATCATGTCATCATATTAATGTGAAAACATCATATACCATAACATAATCATGAGTAAAGGATCACATCCAAGACTATATCACATAGTGGAAAAAGTCCCATAAAAGAATAAGGTTCCCTCCATATCCCAATATAAGGTCTCATGAGATTAAAAATTATCTTAATTAATTAAAGCATTATCTAGGAAAAATGATCATAACATGTTAATGAATATGCGTTTAACCTAAAGAATAAATATAAGGGATACCCTTAGAATGAAATGGGTGTCATAGTCATGTCAAAAGGAATAAAAAATGATCATATTATAAATGTGTCTATGATGGAATAGATTCAAAACATACATAGATATTCATATGTTAAAATAGGAATATAGCATGATAATTGATGTCCAGTTGATGTGGAAACATGTAAAAACAGTGTTTGAGAATCAATATAAATGAAGCTTTTAATGCGGATTATGGAAAACATTAAAGAGAATTTCAAGTGGAAAAGACATATTTTTTTATAAAACCAGAAATGAACCAAGATAGTTTTTCTGGATAAAATTATATATTTTAGTAAAATAAGGGTGGATTAAAAAATATTGTTGAGTGAACTAGAAAATGGGAATGAAATTGGGAAGTTCCCTTGAATCTGGCTTTCTTATTGGAAAGATTTGACAAGGTAACATTTTTATTACATTTATTTCCCCATAAAAGAAGGATGATATGATCTGAATATATAATTTTTTTAACATATAAATAGAATTTAAAATATATAAACAAAAATAAATAATTATTACATTGAGGTAAATAGGGATAAAGAGAAACATGAAGGAAAAAATGGGGGTTTGAGTAAATTCTCTTACGTTATGTCTGAAATGGTTCTGTTCTTGTACTTAATGTCTTGAATAATCAAATTAGATTCATTAATTAATAATAAGTAACATATTATACATTAAGGTTATTTATTATAAACTGATTATGTTAATTTATCATCTTTTTGATGAGTAATAAGATACAATTTTATCGTTCATGAGTGTCCGTTTCATTGGGTTTTAGGATCGGTTTACCTGTATACGATTATAGAAGGTCATGTAAAGAGGGATAATCAGCTAGAATTGAAAATATATATTATTATGTATCTTAATGATTTTAAATTGTTAATATATATAAATGGTTTTTAAGTAATGAGGATGAATATTTAGTTAAATAGTTAATGATAAATGTTTGTGTTAATTTTGGAGGTTTTCGATCACTACAAACTCATTTTGTTTTATCATTTAGTATTATATAACTATATTACTTCCATAACATAAAAAGATTAATATAATAAAATTTACAATATGTTTCAACCATTATAATTGTTTTAATAGAATCTTTGAATGTGTTAATGGAAAATGAAAACTTGTCATCTTTCAAGGCTATAAAACAACACCTCACCAAATACATTTCCATTTTTAGAATAAAAGGGTGAGGAGAGGGAGTTATATGGTGGATTATTCCATTAGAATCATAAAATTACAGTATATTTAAATTAATGGTGTTATAATATCATTTTTATGAGGGGTGGTGGGTAGAGAACAAGAAAAGAAATAAATTAAAAAGAAAATAAAAGAAAGAAAGAGGATTTTACCTCTTGAATTTCACATCCTTGATAACCTCCATAGAGAAAATGTTTTGCTATTTTGATGAGACCAAGAGCTTATAGACGGGGGGGGGGGGGTAGGATTGGGATGATTATTTTTGAGAACTTGGACAAGGCTCAATGCTTGAAAGGTGTGAGGAGAAGTGGTGGAGAAGGGTGGTTTTTATAGTGAAGGAGACAAGCATTTTCTCATTATGCTATTCAGTAGATTATTATTTCAGATCATGAAATGAAATAGGGATAATAAAATGAATAAATACATTAAAAATATAATGTTAATTAGATATTATAGTTCATACATCATAATTAATTAATGGATTACTGTATTAAACTTTTAATTTATATATACCGCAATTTACAGTATTTCGCTATTTACTACAAATTCAATTATTTTAGAAAAAATTAGAAAAAATCACCCTAAATTTTTTTACGTGTAGAATACAAAATGAAATCAATTTTATTAAAATAGTTTTTTAGATATGATATATTTTAATTTTAAATAATAGGATCATTTACATAGAAAATACAAATTTTAAAATTATAATTGATTTTGAAACAATTTCAAAATTTAATCAATGTCTGATAAGATTATATTATAATCATAATATAAAAAAATATTAATTTATGAATAAAATTTATTGAAATAAATTTTCCTTTAAATCATTATATTAATTATAAAATTGAAAAGAAATACTTTTTTTTATAAACATATCAATACTAAATTAATGATTTATAAAACATTTATTTACTTATATAATGATATAATTATATTAAATTTTTTCATTTATAAGATTGATTAATTTTATTTATACTTTTATGGGTGGGGTTACTATTCTATTATCTGGTTTTCTATTCATTAGGGTTAAAATTACTATTTCAAAGGTCATGTTACTATTCCTTCCATATATGTTCCGTGACTTCTAGAAATACCTCTTATTTCATTCATTATTAACTTATAATGTTTATATTGTGTTATATATGTGATATTTATGTGATTTATACTATATGACATTATTATAAGAATATAATTTCTATTAATAAAAATTTTGGGTCTTTACATAAACCACAACCGGTATTTATTTAATTCTGTTTAAATGATGGTGGAAAAAATAAATAAAGATAGAGATTATTTTACTGATATTGATAAATGGAGGAAGTGAATTTTGTGGAGATTTTATATGTTCTTAAATTTAAGGATCAATAGTGGCGTAACATTTTATGAAGTTAGATTTATAATAGAAACTCTCCTTATCCTTTTATGATTTATTCATTTTATATTAAATAATTCCTTTTTTTTCTCTTATAATTAAGGATACTATCCAATTTATCACAACCTTCAGGATATTTTTGGTATATAATTGCATGTTGATAATTTTTTTTTAAATTATGATTTAAAGTGACCCATATAATTGAAAAGAAAATATATCACTACATTGTGAAATTTTATGGATAGTAATAGTATAGTGGTTGTGAAATCTAGTATTCTGCAATGGGCGCTCCTAGTTTGACTTAGTGTGATTAACTAATGGATAATTAATAAGATGTATTAGATGAATATATTTTATGAAAATATAGAATGCTCCATGGGAGAAGAAGTAGTATTTAATAGCCATATAATCATCTTTCCAATAATGAAAAGATCATTTTAAAACAAACACATTTATCTAAAAATATATGGGGATGAGTGATGATGACTATTTTTGAATATATGAATTGGAAAAAAAATACAATGGGGTGATTGAAGATCTATTTGGTTTGTGATTATATATGTTATCAATTGATTTTGTTGTAATTTTTAATTAATTATAAAATGGTGATGGTATAGGTGATTGATTGGAGTACAAACCCATTTTGTAGAGGTATATGGAGTGGATTAATTATGATACCTAAAAGGATAGATACATGTAAGAATCCCATGAAATATTATAATTATTAATATGGAACCTATATTTTAAAAATTTACTAAAATGGTGTTGTGTTTTCAACCATTTAAATAGTAAATGAGAAGCGAGTTACATAACATATGGATAAAAATATTATATGGATATAGAGAATATGTATAAATTATCATCAACATTTTGAAGTGAGAAATCTAATTTTTCATATCCATTCAATGTGAAAAAAATCACGAAAACATCTATAATCAATGTTTACACCCTCCTAATGGTTTATGTGAATGAAGATGGATCCTGATTGATTTATAAAGATATTTACATGGGATAAAAAGAGAATTAGAAGAAATAGTATAAAATAAATGTTTTTAGGATTTAATGATTCAAAAATTAATTTTAATTTGTTTTTAATTATTCTAATAATTAAATCATTCATTTGAAGAAGTTCTAAGACGATTTGAATGTGTTTATGATTTGTTTGGATCCATTGTAGTTGAAGTGGATGAGTATTGGATCCATAATAAACAATCCAATAAATGGTAAGTTCAGGGTATACAATACTATAATAGAAAAAACTATGGCTTAACCAAATCCACATAGTTTATGTCACCACATATGGAAATATAAACATACATAAAGATAAATGTATTCAAGTTTAGTAATATATCCCATTTATCATCTAGACTTGTTCTAATAGGTATCATATATTTAAGTAAAATGTTTGTAAATGAATATCTATATTAATTAATAAAATGATATAGAAAAATACCTCAAATTAGGATTTATGGGTTGAATCTAATCATTAAATTGTCAAATATTTTTACATACCTGAATTCTGAAACACATATCTAAATATACCCATTTATTCGAACCCATGTTTTCAAATTATGACTATGCAAGGAATCTCATGACAACATATGTAATCAAAAATTTAGTAGATATCCTCAAAAAAAACTTTCACATTGGTATTTATATAATTTAATTTTGAATATATATTGGGTTTATTCCTCATATTTTTAGAACTAATACTCTCTAGGAGAGATTAAGCCTGTGTCTGGTGAGATTTTAATAAAAAAAAGAAATGATTTGATAGATTATAAAAGAAAAGAAAATAAAATAAATGATTGTAATTTCTATCCTTGTGTTTGGATCAATAACTTAGTAAAAGAAAAAAAATTATTTGGATTTCTCTCCATCATATTTGATGAAAATTTTTAAAAGAGAAGAAAAGAAACTTTATTGGTGAAAATGACAAAAATAATCTTTGTTAAAAAATAACACATACATATAGGATTAAAGGACATAATTTCCCAAGATAAAAAACAATCATGTATTAGATCTTAATATACACCACACCTGTCACCGTGTCTGTTCAATATCAATAATTTATGATAAATGACATATATAACCTTTCAAAAAAATTATTTTTATTATCTTTTTTATAACTAATAAAAACACATTAATTTTGATTTTAATCAATCATTATATTTCACATCACCAAAATTCAGTAGACATTAAACTACACATGTATATTAATACAAATTTAAAAATTTAGTAAATTAATTAAAGATAATGAAATTTTTTTATATAATTTATTAATTCAAAATAATTATAAATTTAAAATAATTACTAATTAAAAACCTTTATTAATTCCAAATTATTAATTCAAAATATCTATTAAATATAAATTATTTATATATTATTTATATAAATAAATAATTTGAGATAATCTTAACTTTTTATAATCAAATTTACCTATAATCAAAATTATTTATAAATTATTTATGATTATTTATATACACATATTTAGTTGTAATCAAGATTATTTATATACACATTATGAAAAAAATTTATATTTTATTTTTATTATTAAAAAAGGTACAACAATCAAATGACAGCTTACACACACTACAAGGAAAATCCACAAATGGTTTGGGGACTCGGCCATGCAACCAGTGCCCCAAAACAATATTTTCATGGGTATCAAAATATTTTTTTTTCCCCCACACGAAAATTAATAATATTTTTTTCTCCATTAAAATATTTTCTTTGGTCCATGAACATATTGTTTTTATTATTATTAATAATTAAAATTATATTTATTTATATAAATATTAATGAGGAACTGTGCGACCCTTTTAAGTCATAAAAGGTGTGAACTGATTGTTTTTATATATGTATAAGGATAATATTGTAAATTTAAAAAATATTTAATTATACGCACCATTTCCATCCGAATCATCCCACTTTTGGAATGATTCGAAACCGAGGCTGGGAGAGAAATATTTCTTCCAGTTTCTCTCCACTCAGATTTCCTTCTGTCCACTTCAGTCTCACCAAATGTGTGAAATCATTTTCCATCACTCTGAATCGCTTCTTTTCTTCCCAACTCTCTGCTTCCAAACGAGGGCTAATATTAGACAATACTGAATTTACTCTTCAGTGACTCAACCATATATAACCACTAAAATGATTACTTTTTAATTATTTGAGAATAAATATATGATATTATCTTTATCCATTGAAATATTTGATAAATGAAAAATAACTCATAGATGTTTTAGTATTACATAATTATGTAGAAAATGTAATCAGTCGATAATTGAGATATCACTTTGAATTTAGAATGTCATGATGATTTTAGAATCCTTAATTAATTAATTTTTTGGTAATATAAAATTTAAGGTTCAATATAATATATTCATCAATTCATAATATATATATATATATATAAGGTATACAAAAATAATGTTGATAATGAATAATAAATCCTTGAAAAACTGTGTATCACAACCTCTATCTTTCTAATCAAATATTTTTTTGACTATTCATGAGTCACTTATATTGATGTATTGGTATCATACTAATACTTAAGAAAGGGTAATATTTATATATTTTAGTAATCTATAATGGAATATTATTTCCAAACCTTATATAAGATTAAATGTAGTTATTTTTACAGATGTAATGATGGAAAACTGTATTATTGTGGATAAATTTTTTAGGATGAAACAAATTTTTAAAAGAATAAAAAGATATTTTATACAACTATGATTAAAAAATTAGAATAATTTATTGAGGTTATTCCTAGAATCTACCTTGATATCATAAAGCAGTTTATTATGATACATATGAACCCAATGTGGTGATTCCAAAATGGTAATTTTATTATGGAGTGAGGAGCACCCATTAATGTTTTATTTAGGGTTCTAATTTTGATCGATGAAATTTAATTCTCATAAATTATTTCATTTGTGATTGAGGAATTATGAGGTGATGTAATAATAAAACAATAATAATTAAATACACCAATAAATTTTGATAATTGAAAATTATAGTTATTTTATTAATATATGTAAGAGTTATCTCAATGAAGTATGTTGTAAAGGATCAAGCCCATGGTGTTGATAAGAAGAAGAAGAAGTATAATTTAACCATCAATTAGAGATAAAATTGTGTTATATATAATGATGTATTAATAGGAGTTGAGTAAAGTCTTGTTGGGTTGTGTTGTTTATGACATTTATGTGCATTTAAAATTATCTCTACTAAATATGAAAAGAAATCAGGTTTATTGTGGATGTATAATACAGATATATGGTCAAGATATATATTTATAAAGCCTATCATGAAGAATGTAAGGCACACTAAGAATCTATAAAAATTTAAAGAAACTCTAAAATATTTGTGTAGAAGAATTCAATATTGATCCAAATATATCTTCCAAGAATAAAATTTAAGGAATACATGTATATGTATTGTGGAAAAAAAACTAAATGAGTCGGGGTATTAAGGTTGATCTCTAGGTAACTCGGTTACAATATTGTAAATCATGTAAGATAATTCTAGTGTGATTAAAGAATGGTAAATCATCTGAGATAAATCCATTAAAAACACTGTGAGACACAGTGTTTGTCAAATAAACATCCCAAATTATAATTAACATTAGATTATAGTACAAAATCCTTATTTTTAATGAAAAAAAAAATCAAAGAATGATATGGGAATTCATTCTAACCCTTTTAAAAATTAAATGTTCTTATTTATTACTTCACATTAATTTTATATAGTTAATGAATTATAGGTCAACTACTTACATTATCTATATACCCTATATAGAAATATGGTTTTATTTACAAATGATATTTTGGAGAGTTCGTATGTTTTGTAAAAAAAATAAAACACCTGATTTGCCCCTCCCTCTTATGAGACTACACTTTTCACCCATATCATTAAGGGAGATGGATGAGGAAGATAGAATGAGGAAAAATTAAAATCACCAATCATTATATTGTAAAACATTTATTGAAATTATATAATGGTATATCCATTAAGGACATATTATTATCTCACATCATTAGAGGGACACCCATAATTTTCCACTCTAGTTTATGATGTGACCAACAATTGACAGAACGCTCACACCATTTTCCAAACACTGATATTTTATGATAATGGTTTTAATATCAATTTTTTTCATTCCACATTAAATACGTATCCCACAACTCATTGATCCCAAAATGAGATGCCTTACTAGTGAATATTCCTCCCTGAAAACCATCATAACTTAGAACCATTACAATATCATGAGTATATATAAGGTTAAAACCCTATATAAAAGAAATTTTCAAAATTATCAATTTAAAACCCCATTCCATGGAACACTATAGTTGTAAAGTGTTTTAAATGGTATATATAGTCTACATGTGGTGAATATCTAGAGTCATAGAATAATATCACACTTATATTATAATTTCATCTTTAACCAACATCCAACACTTTGATTCCTAATCTCATCCTCTAATAACTCATCTAGAAATGTGATTTTATCAATACATATCAAATTATAAAAATAATAATATAATTCATGTCTAAATTAATTAGGTGCTACAACCATTTCATTTATAGGCTTATTTTTTCAATTAATTATCTCTTGGTGTCCCAGATGAACTCCTCTAGACACTACACATGAATATTTTATCCCCTCTAAGTATATTCCTTGATATAAGTATGTTTTATGAAATATGTTAACTAGACCATTTCTATTGAACCCAACTACCCATTACTCTGGTCCACTTTACACACATCACACTTCTAACACCCTACATTATAGATGATGTTGTAAATTATAAATGAATTTGACTTTTTTGTTTGTGGGTGGGATAAATATTAAAAAATGGTTCAAAATTTGAATCTATGAGTTGAAATAATTAAATTTATGTTTTTTGAAGGGTTTAGACTCTAAGCTGGTGTATCAGATGTTTTTATGACTTTAGAGAGTTTAGGGATATAAGAGCTCGGTTTCAGAACAGAGAGACCTGGGTGTAGAGGATGGTTCACAATTAGTACTAACCACACACCCAAATTGTGGTAATTATTTTGAATAGATAAATCTTTTATTTAATGATGTAAGGTTTCCCAAGAAACCCTATAACACTATGTATTTTATTACAGGTGCACTACACAGTTTATGAATGGTTTATCCTAATAGTACGCTATATTGTGTTAGTGGTGAGCACATGGATAGTGGCTCTACATAGACTGTCCATGGTTTTTCCAAGTGTGCATCTTTCCATGCGAGGATTTGTGCCATTGGAAAATGATTCCACATGGTTTTAGGATGGTTATCTATATCATGTGACCATACCATATACACACATTATAAAGTGTTAAATGATTATTTTACCTTGTTTTATTTTAACCTAAACTACCCTTTAATACTCCCTCAAAATACAATAACTCCATGTATAAGATCACTCTTCTTCTTCTACTTTAGGATTTAAACTCCTTCTATTATCTGATCTTTGATTTAACTATTATTCATAATGTTGGAATCCTCTATGTTATTTTCTCAATACCCTCACTTCTTTTGTTTATATTATTTTCTATATTAAATCATATTTATATGTGATCTAATAATACATATTTTATAGTTTTTTTATTCATCTAATTTATCATTATTTATATTTATGAAAAGGATTATTTTGGATGAGTAAATCTTCATAATAAGGTGGTACATGGTTTAGTTTCTATTAATTAATTTTTTGTTTTTTTAAAAAATTATTCAACTATGATACATTATAGACATCCTATGTATTGTTACTGGAATAGATTATTCCTTAAATATATGGATTTTAAAAAATATTGATGTTATTAAAACCCCAAGACATGGCGGGAGGTTGAAGACCCCAATATGAACCACTAATATAGGTGGGCTTTATTAAACACAAATATTTATTTTAATTTCTTAAAACTTGATCTCCCAAAAATGGATTTTTTGTTGCAAAATAAGAATCACATTACATTATGAAATATTGAATTACCAAAAACAATTAAAATATGTCTCCATATATTCTCATTTTTATATAAAATGTAAATGTATTGAATTAAAATTAAAATTAAAGTTAGTAAATGGAATTTCAATTCTGAGGCCATGAAATTTTCCCTTATTAGATTACGAATTAAGCACCTGACTAAATAAGATTAAATGATGTTTCAATTTTAAGATCATATCACTTTACCCAAAATGTTACTTATGAAGGAATTTATATATCATATTACATGGATTGTGAGATGGTATAGTTATTTCCCTTATCCTTCTTGGATGATTATAAAATAAGTTTTAAAATAGTATATAGTGAATCATATTTGTTGTTACGTGGCATGGATGTCTCCCATGTCATATGATAAATTATTAAATTCTATGTAATGTGAATTTCAGTTTTCCTTGAATGATACATCAGTTATAATAAATAACATTTTTTATAGTCTTGTAATACATATTGAATTTTATGAATTTTGTATGGTTATGTGGTGTTGTACATAAGGCTCCTATTCTATTTATAAGAATTAGTTGACATAGTGTTACTTATTAATTATTGATTTTATATACATGGAGTTACTCCTTAGGTGTTAATTATTATTTATTTAATTTTTTAACATGTATTTTCTTATTATTTATTGGAATCTAGGATATGAAATTCATTATTATTATACAAGTTGTTCATTATCAAATATTTGAAATTTTTATAAATTATCTTCGATGCCCCAATATTTACATGTTGGGATTAAGGCTCCTTAATAAATTCTAAATCCTTATATGATTAATATTTAAAAAGTATATTTTGGTTACATAACATTGATCGAATGCCTTTTTATAGAAATGATATATTTTTAAATACATCTAGATTAAGGAAAAGAAGGTATATTTATCCATTTTTTCCTCGAGGAACCTACGATTGACATCATTATATTTACATTACTGCATTAAAATTGATTATTATTCCTGCACACTAATACATTATATATTCATATAATTGATTTGAATTATAAATCATTTGTATTGGTTTATTAAGTTTTACTCACACCCTATTTGGGATACCATTGGGTACCAAAATAGATCTCATAACTGTAGGATAGGATATTGCTTGTTCTTATTTATATTACCTATTATGGACTAGAACATGACACTAGTACTAGAGACCATTCTTGTACTCAGGCTTACTATAGGTTTTCTATCATTCATTTTTTTATTATTTTGAGAGACTAGTCCTATTATAATTTTCCCCAGATGTATATGGAATTCATTGTATTTATCTCCTTTCATGTCATTGCAAGGATTTTTATTTATCATTAGAATATATATTTTTTACTTATCATTTAACAATGTATGACACTAATTATTAATTATTTTATCAATCGATTTTATTTAGTTGTTATCTAGAGGGAACAGTCTCCACAATATACCACCTTTAGAAACTCTCCACCAGTCATCAACCTCTGGTATAGGGGGAGTCTAACATGAGACATTGTGGACAATGAGTCTAGTTACTATTTATGCAGATAACCATATCAGGATGTGAAAAATTCATATATGTTTTTTATTTTTTTCTTACTATTATGTGATGTTAGACAGAAGAATATGAATGTGTTAATACTTGGTAAATTACTCATGTCTGGTAATGGACAACCCTTTCATTGTAGAATTCCCATGCTCCAATGGATGGGTTTTTTGTTAATTATGTTTATTATTTAAATTTATTATTATTTCATATTTTTGATGGATTTATTTATGCAATATAACAGTTATGGTATTAATATGTCACCCATGTATATTAATATATTAGGTGTGTTCATGAATCCTCTTGAGGATTATAGGTTTAACATTTCATTAGTATGTTTATTTTTATACCATGATTCAGCTCTGGCATGCTCTGTGTATTTGTATTCCCTCTTATTGTGATAGCTTTCCCCTTGATGTAATATATATGGATGGTTAAATAATATGTCCAAATAAACCTAAATTGTGCATCCCTTATAGATTGACATTGGAATTCCATTTAAATGGATACAATTACATTAAAATTTTTAAATGGTTTTAAAAAATTGAATGAATTACCCCAAATGACATTATTAAATTCTATGGAATTGGATTTTTTTGGACAAAATTAAATCATTGGTTATTTTTTCTAGAAGAACGAGATACTAATTGAATCATATGTAGTAGTTTCATCCATAAACTATGAATAGAAAACTATATAACTAAAGTCGTATATTCATGATTAAATACATATAGTTCGATCAAATTAGTTTATTTTGGTATAATAATTTACTTAATGGATAATGTAATTGAAAAGTAGTTTCATAGATTATCAAGATCCTTAGTGATGGTTTTCATCTAAATATAGTGTCAATTAGGACTTATAAAAGAATTTACCTCTATAAAATGGTAATGGAGACCCATATAACTGAGTACTTATTTGATTCAATCGGCCCTTGTTGTTAAGTATTGAAATCGTATTACAACGAGATAATCCCTATAGAGGGTGTGTTATAATTATTATAAATTTATTTATTAATGATCTCATGTAAATGGAAATCCAATTATAATATTATATAGTGTTGACTTTATAAATTTAAAAGGATACCCATATAATAGAACTTATAATTAGTATGATTGGACTCTCAGAGGTTGTCTCTATTATTATTTTACATGGTAATTTACATCTCAGGGGTATGATTATGATAAATTGGGATTTTTAATTAGAGATTATTATGACACTAATAATGTGTTATATATGTGTATGGGTTTTTATTATTTAATGAATCCCCATGATTGATAAAATAATCTATAGTTTTATGAAAACATTATTTATATGAGGCTATAGTTAATTAAAATTTGAGTCAAATCCTAAAGGGTTCATTCCTCTACATATTGCAATTTACATTTTCTTTAACAGATCCATATAGTGAGAATATTGGGATTAAAAAAAGATTTTTTAAAAGTAAATAATGATAAAATATTATAAACTTTTTTACCAGATCAGTTATAAAATTGATAATTACAGTTTCATATCCATTATAGCCGGAACATTAAAATTCATATATATGAGCCTAAATTATGTTTAAAATAAATGTGATTATGTGAAATGGATTGAATTAAATCATTAGGTGTGTTTTTTAGCATGTATCCTCATAAAAGGGTTATATTTGGTTTTTATTAAGTACTAAATTGAATGTAATTTTGTTTTTTTTATTTTAGTGGATTGTTCTTCTATTTTTTTGGATTTAAATGTTATTTGGTAGAGAGTGGTTACATTTATAGTGTGAATATTGATTTTAATCTGGATTCATTATGATTTAGAGAGGGGTTGGCATAAATTTAGTAAATCTTGGTGAAAATTGAAACTGAAAGACATTTGGGATGAGTATCTTATCATGGTGAGTGCTATTCATTTGATCAATTACATTAGGTAGGACCATTGGAAAATTAATCAACACCATCGGGAGGCAGGAGGTTGTTTGGTATGTTGAACCATTATGGGGTATTAGCATTTTTAGATACTCAATGAGTGTTAGGTCCTTATCCTTTTACGTTGATGTTGTTACAATCTAGGGAACACACTATTAAAATGATTCATGTAAGGGATCATAATTTGGTAGGATAAAGGTTCGAAGGTTATTTCATTACACCAATGTTGATAGGATTTTATTCTTGGGGGTTGATAAAATTTTTACTTACCATCAATTTTACCATGATATAATGAGTTTTTATTCATTTTGTTTTTCAAGCAATAAGGACCCCTATTTAGGATGTGGTTGTTGTTTGAGATACCATAGGGATAGTTGGGATGACATAGTATCCATGTTTATATGTTTAATTAGAAGATAATTGTGAAGGTCTTGATGTTTGATAGTTATAATTGAGGTGTAATGAATAAGGGGTGATTGATTTGATTAAGGTAATCCATTATGAATTGTTTTCACAAGGTTTAGAGATTAATTTTAGGTTGTGATCATTGATATGTTCTCATTTTGATATGGATTCATAGAAGTTGGTCAGGTTTTGTTACATATTCATGGTTATGGTTGGAACCTCTATGTAAGGACTGTTAGTGATTGGTATTATGACATGATTCAATGGGTAGGACTATTCATGTGCATGTCCCTATAGACTGGTGGTTGTGTGGTTAATGATTTAAATTAAAAAAATAATGTAGTGGGATAGCTGATCAGTTGATAAATCATAGTATATGTCTCGTTCTCAATTATGAAGAGTATTTTCAATAGATCTATAAGTGTGTATGGATTAAAATTTTCTGTAGAAAATTTATGATGAACTAATTGGTGTACAATTTGTGGGAGAGTGATTCTGATATCAAACTATATAAGATGATATTTTAAACCATTAGTCTAAGAAATTTTTTCTTCACATTAGCTTCATGTGATAAATGGTTAATATCTATGATCATTGAGTGTCCATGTACAGGACGAGGATCAACAATTAAAAACTGATTCATGTCAGCATAGAGATATGGAGTGTTGAGTAAAGTTAAAAGAAGTTCCCTAGGATAAGGGATAATTTGGAAATTAGCTACTAAATGTAAGATAGTTGACTCATGAGTGGACCATTACATGTATAATCAATAGGCATTGTGTCCCGAGTTGGTAACAGGAATGGATACCTAAGACTAATGTGATCAGGGAATGAGGATAACGATACACACATATCGACGAGATATCAGTGCACTCTTAGCTTATAGAAGAACATTCTCAATATCATGAAATCGTCATAGGTACACTAATAGAGCCACATATATACACCATACTAAATAAATATATTTTATAATATTCTGGAGGGACAAGATATGTGTTATGATAAAGGGGTGTTTTATGGTTAGGGATTAGTGGGGAGTGAAACATTGTCTGTTTGATGGTAGTGTCCCTCATTGTGAGTTGAAACTTTATTAATGAAATGGGAACTATTCTCAGGATGCGTTAATAGATGATGGATGATGCTTATGTTATCAATATTGATTGATAGGGTTCTTGTCCATGTTAGTCATTATTTCTAGAGAAGGATAGGGTGTATGCTGTGGTATTCAAAAAATCATTCCATTTGTGAAACAACATGTGTACTATTAAAGTAGGTATTGGGGAAGTGTTCACTAGTTTATGAACCCCTAGAGAGAAATGTTGTGGAATTTTGAGATTGTTTATTAGATATTCATTTTACCTTTTTATTTCATTGGAATAAGTGGAACAATGTACCAATAGATTTCATGGAAAATTATAGTTACATGTTCAAATATGGATATGGTTGGGGTCCTTGTGCAAGCATCACATAAGGGATTGTTTTCAAAAATCCAATGATGTTGGAATAGATTTAGGTTTGGGCTTGTAAAATGGCATGATGGTGTTTTTGTATAATTTATGTGTTATAAAATATACATTTCTATATATCAATAATGGAATTTAGTGATAATGTTCAACGTGACCTCATTGGACCATTGAATAGGGGAATCAAAATGTGGTTTTGGGGAACTTCACCTGTTGAAGTTGGTCATTTAAAATATTAGTTGCTAGAAGGTTTTGACGTCAGTATCATATTGTAGATTGATGAATATAGTGTGTAACATCATGAAGTATGTTATTATGATAAGATCCACTACTACAAACTTGGCCTTTAATAGCGCTATAAAAGGCCTTTAACAATGATAGAAAATCGTTGTTAAATCCGGCGTAGATAGGGGGTCCCCTTTATCAGCGCTCCAAAAAGCGCTGATAAAAGGGTCCTTTATCAACACTTTATTTTTAGCACTGATAAAAGACCCCTTTTATCAGCACTTTTTTTAGCGCTGATAAAAGTTAAAAAAATTATTTTTTTAAAAAAAATTCCTGGCAATCTCGGAGGTGGGGGGGGGGGCTTTATACAGTGCTTTATCCCCCATTTATCAGGGCCTTCCCGCATCTCCAGCGCCCCCACGCACCCCCTCCACCCTTTATCACTGCTATACCCTACCAATTATTAGCTCTAGCTCCCATATTCACCCATGTGTGTGCGCCCCTTCATCCACCAGGTTTTGAACTCGAGACCTCCCCCCCTATGCGCCTAAGCCCTTACCACTCCTCTATTTTGATTTGTTTTCCATTTCATGATATCTCTATTTATATATATATAGTTATATTTATTTGTATATTAATATATATTTATATTAATATATATATATAGTTATATTAATGTATATATATATAGTTATATTAATATATATATATATAGTTATATTAATATATATATTTATAGTGATATTAATATATATATATATTTATAGTGATATTAATATATATATGTAGTTATATTAATATATATATATAGTTAGATTAATATATAATTATATAAATAATCATATATATGTATTTTAAATAAAATGGATATTAGTTATTATTTAGATAAAGCTAATATATTTTATTATTTATATTTATAATTAAATTTTTATGTGTGAATATATGAAAAATATGTATATATTGTTATATATTTGATCATAAATAGCAGTGCATTATAAAAAACGATAAAATTTCAAAGATATAATATCAATATAAATTTATTAACTTGGAATAAATTCAGTCCCCATGAAAAAAGCCAATAATACGCCCTTAAACGAGGCTGAAAACACACAAAATGTTAAGAAATCAGGGTATCCCGATTAAAAAGTCAGTTTTGGATGCATTTTGGGCCTTTTTTGGCCTCGAAAAAAACATGACAGGGGTCCCCCTGGGTCATAGTGGTGTATAGATCATCGTAGGTTTCGATTTGATATATGGTAGAGCTCAATCAGGCACCCGAATCAAAAGTTATGGCTATTTGAAGTTCGAGTTGTGTTTTCAACATATTTTGGATCTTTTTGTATTTTTTTTTATTTTTTTAGTCTTTAAATTGTTATTAAATGACTATTACTCAATAATAATTAGCAAACTATTAATTTAAAATATTTTTTTAATTTTTTTATAAGTCATTTTCACTAAATATCTTATATATTAAGTGTAACTGTATATTTATACTGATCTAAAATATATTTTTAATTATATTAAAAAAATATATATTATATTTATATTAATATAACTGTATCTATATATATAAATATTAATATATTATTTTAATGAGTTTTTTTGAAGTAGACCATTTATTAGCGCTTTTAAAAAAAGTGCTGATAAAGACACCCTTTATCAGCACTACTAAAAAAAGGGCTGATAAAGGTGTAACTTTTAACAGCGCTAAAAAAAGTGCTATTAAAGGGGGTACCTTTATCAGAAGTTTTTTTAGCGCAGATATAGGTACCCCCCTTTATCAGCGTTTTTTTGTTAGTGCTGATAAAGGGTGGTGATGGCCTTGGCCCGTTTTGTGGTAGTGGTTGGTGTTGTATAATGCTTGATAGGGGGTTTTAAAGGAAATAATGTCATGACCAGGTTATGTGTGGTACATTATGATTCATCCCTTTAAATTAATTCATAATGTTAAGGAAGTATCTTCATATATACTTATCTTTCAATTTATGAGAATATACTAGGATCCTAACAAGGATGTTGAGATCGTGTTTCACTAGGAACTTCCAATGGTTGGAGTAACGTGTCTCAAGTTTTGCTGAATTATTATAGAACATATGGTGGGATGTTTCATAGTTTACTTAGTGTAAGGTATGTGGTTGTGATCCTATATTATTTAATATGTTCTTGTTTAAGAATATTGTTGATGTTTTTTTTGGTTTGTAACTAATGATTGAAAGTGATTGAAGTTCGATATTCTATTAGTGGTTCTTGGATGAATGTTTTGTGTCAAAAAACACACTATGGCCGATAGGCTAAGATATTCATGACCCAAGTAGATCATGTGTTATTTTTTATGTTCATCATGGTTTTTCAAGGATAAGATGTTCTATTGTAGGTTGTTTTTCATATCTCTTATTTTAGATCAATTTTGAAATTAAAAATGAATTTATATTTTAGTTTTTTGTATGGTCCAAAACATAAATCAATTATTAGAATCTATATTAAAGAGTAAAATAACATTAATGTGTTGTTTATATAAGGGTTTTCGGGATTTTGTGGTTTCTTAGATGTTTGGATGAGCATCAATAACATTGGTTTTTGAGAGCACAATTTCAGAAAACATAGATTTAGGCAGATGATTGGATCATTGTTAGTGTTAACCTTGGGACCAAACCATGTGACCTATTTTTTATAGATACACTATTTTTTTATCTATTTAATATATATTTGGAAACTACAAGACCCTATGATATTTATTTCAAATTCAATTTATAGTTTTCTCATGTTTCTCTTAACTGTGGTCTTAATCATGCTAGGGGTGATCGCATAGATAGTATCCCGACATGGGAACTGCATGGGTTTTAAAACCATGTGTTGATCCATATGGTGTTGTGTTTCTATATATAGTCGGTGCACATATTTGGCACACAGTTATCCCAAATATGATTCCAAAATTATATTTCCCCTTAAGAGGGTGGAATAATTATTATTATGCAATTTTATATTAACCCAATGAGCCCTTTTTGCTTCCCTCAAACTCACAATAGCTCCATGAATGGGCTCTCTCCTCCTCCCATTCCATTAAATTTGAGATATATCCTTTATATATACTCTTATTACACTATAATGTTTCATGTTATAAGCCTCTTGGTTAGTCTTTGAAACCCCTAAATTCCACTTTCATTTTCATTTCCACATTGAATACTATTTCCAATCAAGCTAATATTCCCTATTTTCATGTCATTTTTCTATTCTTCAAATTTTATTCAATTAGGATAAAATAAATGGTTGATTTTGGTTGATTAAATCATCATAGGAATTAGTTTGGTGTTTTAGTTTCATTTGACATAATGTGGATCATATATAAATTATTTCAATTGAGTCACATGATGCACATCAACTACGATTCTCCAAAATGGAAACAACCATAAATACATTGTTTAGATAGAAAATCATTATGTTCTTAAGACCACTTATCATGGTTTTTTGTTGATTAACTCAACTATATCCATAACTTATTTTAGTTTTTATTAATTTATTAATATTATTCTTCTTTCGTAAATCATAAACACACAATGAGGGAGTCTGGGTTGTCAATTATGAAATGAAAGTCCTTATAAATTATAAATTTTTTAATATTATGAATAAAACTTTTGAACACTCATCATTTTTAATTAATATTTCAATGAATTGAAATAATATTTTATGGAATTTATTAAAATTGAATGTGAATATAGGGGCCATATAATTTAGACATTGTTAGACTATTAATTAAGTGAATGAATATGTTGGATTAAATAAAGTGTTAATTATAATACCATATAAATTTCCCCTTATTAGAACTTATAAAAGAAATAAAATAATGTATTAAATTAATTTCATGATACAATGGATAAATCCCATTTCATTCTTGTATTATTATAAATAAATCGGTCGATTTGTGTATTGTGAAACATAATCTTTTTAAATTAGAATGGATGATTTTTATGGCGTAGATGAAATTATTAATTGCAATCTACATGTTAATTAAAGTGTATCTTGAATGATTAGTTGGATATAATATGGATTTTATTGGATTTAATTGAAACTAATATTTAATTATGTGAATTATTAATGGATAAATAAAGATGGACATTTTAGACCTCATTGATTTATTGGAATTAACGTGCATGGAATTCTATCCTAATTAATGATGTTATGGATATAGAGTTGTTCATTATTTATTGATGTTGTGGTTATGCAGTTGATTTTTATTTATTGAAATCATGGAAGTGGAGTTCTCCATTATCAGTATGGTGTTACTTATATTTTATTTTAATTTAATAAACCTAATATTCCACACCTCTGTATTGAGATGTTTTGATTAATGGTAATAATTAAATGTGAAATCCTTATATCGTTATCATTGTAAAATTATGAAAAAGGTATATAACATGGGTATCATGTATTTTTATATAGACTTAAATTGTTAGAGACATCCATATTCAGTTAATTCATGTATAGTCAGTTAGGTACTAATGATGAACCTGGTCTCGTCATTTTAATATATACATTTCTTGATTAGATTTTATTATTATACATGTACATTGTAATTGTTTATAGTCAAATACATGATTTTTATTAGAGAATGTTGGTGGGGGATTGTTGTGTTTTACCCACACATTTTTTGAGCATTAGTTTGGAACCTAGAATGATCTCGACACTGCATGTTAGGAAACCTATTGTGATTCTTGTTTTAACTATTTACGATCTAGGACATGCTATGTCTTTGGGGGACTGAGCATGTACTCGGGCTTCCTATAGGAGATATGGAGTTTATTTATTAATTATTTTTTAGTCTATTTAAAGGTGGTATATATTTTATTTGAATTTATTGGTGTTAAGATATTAGTAAGTTCATGTATGAATAGTTTATTCAGCATTAGTCTCATTTCATTACCTCTATGCTATTATAAAACATAGAAGCCATATTAATTTATATATCCTTTTGTTGTATTTATTACTAATATCAAGGGTATATTATTCCCATTTCAACCCCTATAGACCCGTGATTCTTGTTGATAGAATAAATCATATGAGGAGGAACACTTTAGGCATTATTGACAATCTATCCGGTTACTATTTTTAGAGTAAACCAGATCAGGATATAACATCACTATTCAAATAATATATCTAGATCTAACTAAAAAACATAACTTTTGATGAATTTTTTGGGTTCTATCCCATAATTCTTATGTTTTGACATGTGAAACATAACTTGAACACCTCAATTTTATTAATGAATATGATATATGTATTCATCTACTACCCATAGTTTTCAATCATAAATAGAATGAAAAAACATAATGTCAGTTTTTTGTGCACCATTTTACTTTGATTACCAAATCAAGGTGATAACCAAGAAAACTAAATCGCATAGAGACAAATATACACGTAATCATCTGTGGTATGAAAATGCATGTAACGTTCTCTAATATGTAACCAAACACTACTCAGAGCACTACACATGCTCATTGGATTCTAGAACCATGTTCATATGAATCACTACATACTCACATGCCTCTTAACTGCACAATAATGAGTAACATAGTCATTAATAATTATCCTAAAATAGATCCATATATATGGAATCATGGAATATATTATTATTAAAAAACTACATTAATTCAATATATTAATATAATGATATTATAATATCAAACATGCATGTGAAGATCACATCCTCACGTATATTGAAAACTCCTATAGACTTCCAATTAGACAATATGTGACAAGAATTACTCATCATTAGCTATGACCAGTAGGCCTTTTGTAGGACCTTACATAGTTTTCTGGTGAAATACTTACTATGATACAAAAGTATTCTCAGATGTTCCTTATATAATCTATCTATATATTAAATGAATAGCTCACCAAATCATCCATTATATGAATCTCTTATATGGTATGGAATTAAAAACCCTTTCACAACCAATCAACTACCACCAACACATCATAATGAACGACTAGGATGAAGGTTAGTCCAATGAATAAGTACATGGTCAATTCATCCAACTTCTATAATGGAAGTAGAAGGGGATGAAGTAAACCACATTGTTGTTAGTGGTCTTACTTTATATATTCATTGGTATGTATATAGGAATAAAACCCTACAATATATATCATCATACCTTCAAATTATAAATGACACATGATGTCATGGTAAATCATAGTGAACCATGAATGTATCATCCAATGTGAGTCATAAGTGTTCCATATTATAAACACTCTCATTGATGTGGGTACTTTATAACTATGAATCAACATCATGAGACCATTATTATATGTAATGATCTACTATAATTTTTTCTCACATTAAAACTCCCTATAAATATGGATCCTAGTATAACCATCACTTGATTCCCCAATGAAAAGGTAATAACTTATGGGGAGAATTATCAATCCAATTGGTCCTATGATCCATAGATGTCGTAGTAAATTTTTATGATTATCATCATCCAATTATTTTGATACATTTTAAGTCTATAATCGTGAGTTCTAATTCAATGATTATAATTCTAGAAATTACTATTTCTCAAGGATTATTCTATCTCAAAATACAATAATGTAGGTACTTAACCAAATAAATTTATATAAGGTTCAAGTACTCTATTGAAAATATCTACTATAATCTATTCATGTCCATATTGATGATAAAACTCTCACTAATGATATAATGTATCCAAAACATCAAGTCATAAAAAAATATGGCTTGATCTAAATCATAGGTGTAGAAGTTCTACTATTTTGGTTATAACTAATAAGACCCTTAAGAATCTATATTGTCAATATACGTTAGAATAGATCCCACTCCATCCCAATGGAATTATAATATATTTTATAACCAATACCTTGGTTAATAAGAGTTATAATTGGAGTAAAAATAGTTCACATCATTATTTCTTGGAAGTCCTCCTCACTCTGACTAGTCAACTCAAACTATACCCCATAATTATTCAATTATATCATTGTTTATGTGAAAAGTTTGAGTTCATAAATGATCTATATATTAAACCCTTCCAAAAAATGAATAATATTATTTAAAAAAAAGTAATGGGATATTAATAATAAATCACTACATCCAAATTCCTTAGAACAACTGTGATCCCAGACGCTGAGCTAACATAACATAAAATAACACTTCATAAATCAATCATTTAAACTTATTATACAAGTAATTAATCTATGGTGATTAATATGTACATAATAATGATTATATGTAATTTGTATAAAAATATTTGGTTCACTAATATAAAAATATATCTTCCATGAGAATAAAAATTAGGAGTCTACTTAAGGATAAAAATTATAGTTCCTAAAGACTACAAGTATCACAACCACATTCATTAATATTTCTAGACTCACAAAATACTAATATAAATGAAACATGATACTCAATGAAAATATCCAAACATAAATCCCTCTTATCAACAACACATTTTTACATGATTGAAATTAATCTAGGAAAATATCATTGGTCTCCCAAATTCAATTTTAATGAAGTCATAAATCCACAATAACTAAAACACATTATTCATTATAAATTGGTTCAACTTTAAAAAATTCATGCACAACCAAAGGATACAATCCACCTTCATTGTGAAATAACCCTGAGAACTGCAATAAGAGGAACTATGATTAATAATCACCTTCTCTTCAATATCATTGATTTTAATGTTTATATACTATAGTTTAACTTATTTCATATCATAAAGATGAATCAATATAGGGAATTCATCTATAATGATATTAATCAAAAACATGATATCACAATAATGAGGGTGTACTAATAAATAAAAATATAGAAATTATAGAATACATCCACTATAAGTTGAAATTAAAAAGATGGAAAACATGATTCTTAAGATAAATAATTCCAGCGACTTTTATAGTAATGGATAATACCATATTAAAAAATGGTAAAACTCTACATGCATCCTAATTTAAATATAGATTAGTTAAATAATAATCATAAATAATGGATTTTAAGGACATAAAAATCTAGTGGAAATCAATGAGGTCCTCAATTTATGTTATCCCATCCATCTTGAAAATTATATCTATGATTGATATTTATAAAACAAGTAAATTACATACTCTCTCAACCCGAAACCATAAAAAACATGTTGGGCATTGCCTAACCTAATCCAAAAACATCAAAATATTATGACACAAAATATAACTACAATAATAACAATATGGTCATCTAAAAAAAGATAATACTTTTTATGGAATAAAATAATGAGACACTATTGTGTCAAATAAGTCATATAAGTATATAAAATCAATCAAAATTGTATCATTAATCGTAGAATGATCCTATAATAGAACCTACATAATTTGGTCAAATATATACCATATACTTATATTATATGAAATTTTAACCTAATTTCCCTCCCTAGACTAGTGAAATATGGCGTGATGCATTTATTGATGCTTCTTTCCCTATGACGTTCAGACAACTTGATGAACAAGCCTCATCGATGTGAGCATGAAGTCTTTGTAATTATACACCTATGAACATGTGATAAAACACCATTAGTTCTACATACATGTACTTGAGAACATATAACATATCATGCAAAACAACTTATTTTATTTTAATTGATGGTCACATTTATGGAACTCCATTAGTGGACTTGTGTATTTATTGTGGTAGTGCTCGGTCCACCTAAAGTAGTTGCATACTTGAAATACAACTCCTATGAAAGTGTTAACAATAAAAGTTATTATAATATATATCACTATCATGTATTATTAATATTCCATAATTATTATTTATATATTAATATTCATTATTATAATATTTTTCCAAATTGATTAATTATTTATTTCAATCCAAATATGATTTTCATGCATTATATATATTTTTAATAATATATTATTCAATTATAGATTATTAATTAAAAAAAGAAATTAATTATTCATTTCATCATCTCAAAATTATCTTATAAATAATTATAGATAATTTTTTTCGAAATTTTAAATCATTCCATGAATAGTGAAATATGTTGATTATTATTCAAAACTTCTTATTTCCATTAAAGCATATCAAATGTTCAATTAATATTTAAATTATATTCAAACAAAAATTATATAACATATATTTTTAATAGTCTAACTATTTTCGTTATAATGGATTTTATATTTTAATATTGTTAAAAAATGGATAGTTAAAAATTTATTATCATATAAACCCATTATTCATTATAATTTTCAGGGATAATTTTAAGTAAAAATATTCCACTTATATGAATTTAATTTGATAAAAATATTTATATTTTCAGAATAGTGGTAATTTATATGTGTTAATATGTTCAAAATAATGTTTTTCTATACTGAGTTGTTAAAATAGTAACAATTTGTTACCGTATGTAATGATAAAATATTTTTATAAGGGGTTAAATTTATGTGATATGGGTTTAAGTTTCTTTGAAATATGTCAAAATTCTATTTTATTTCCACGGACCCTATATCATCCAATATTTTTGAAGTTTAGTTTTTGATACATATTATTATGTAAAGATTTAATATATGTTTTTCTAAAAAAAATCATGTGTCCTCTCCCCATCCAATAAAAGGTCACCACCTCTCCTTTAATATACACAATTAATAACCATTTGTATCGGAAAATTACATCCCTTGTACATTTATTACATAATTAACCATGTCATATATGACCTTTTTGTATCAATATACCATCTTAAGAAAGATTTAGTTATAAAGCTAATGAGGATTTCTAAATAATATATATAAATCATAACTGAACATTCCATATTATTTCCCCAAATAACTATTTAAAATATTTTTTAAAAAAGAAAAAAAAATCCATCAATGTACTGCGATATTTTTATATTAATGGATACACTTACATCTTTTACTCATTTTAAACAAATAGGAAATAAATCAATTAGTTGTGTGTACGGATGACAGCTGCCTCATGAACCGATGAAATTTCTTTTCCATAACCAACTATAAATACATGTTATAATGATTGATTTCATCCATATATGTAATATGGAATTAAAATTTTTTGTTGTGGATGGATATGATATCATCTTCCTTCTTTCCATTATATCCATTTGAAAAATAATCACATCAGTCGTGCACTAAAGTTGATTACCACATACACAAAGTATTGTAATTTGTTTTTCATGAAAAACTCACATGCATAATATATAAATGTTAATTAAAAAATTATATTTTTTATGTAATCACCATTCAGGAAATAGTAAATTATATTTACCTTACTTCCATTACACTATATAAAAAATGAAAACATTAATAATGCGTATAATTGGCCTACCATCTATACAATTGTAAAATAATTTTTTTCAACTACCATCATTCAATGTTGGTTTTAAAATTGTAAATATTGTCTAAAAATCATAATTATGTCATTATAATTATTCAATATATGACTGAATAATTACCTCATTGAACATAGTCATCACACCAAATATATTTTCGAGGCATGAGTTGAATATTATTTAAATTTCCAATGTGATCTTAATTTATTAATAATTTTTTGTAATATTTTAATAAATATAATAAAAGTAATAAAAAACATGAAATATTTCCTTAATAAATTAAATAAATATAATTATTTTTTATTTATGATGATGAAAATTGTACGTGTCCAGTAAGAATCGATATAAGGGATACATTAATTTTACCACACCATTATAATATATTTTAATGATTTATTTAATATTTCATTTTCACCAATGCCCATATTCATGAAATTATTTTATGGATGTATTTGTGTGGATATAAATGAATTATAAAATATATTTTATGCCTATTTTAAATTTATTTCAATTTTTTTGAAATTTTTATACATATTATATATGTATTGTATTGATAAAAAATAAAATAGAGTCGTCAATTTTAACATTAACATAAACATCAATTCATCCTTCCACTATAAAAATTATTTTATGTTTGGAATCTTTTTTAGTATTTAATTATTTATTAAAACAAATACATTTCTTCACTTATTTCTTAATATTTTAAACAATTTATTTAAATGTAATGGATATTTCAATACTGAGAGGTGATTTCAAGTGCATGAGAAGTATTTTTTTATGAGTAGATTAATTTAAATTAACGAACTCTGCAATTAGTATTATATTATTATTTATAAGAATTGATTATGATTATGGATGTTCCTAATATTTATCATGATTATTGGTGTTCCCGATATAGATCATTATAAAGGGTAATACCAATATATCTCTCCACTACATTTGGTAATGGGATAACGTTTATTATAGGGTTTATCTAGAGAGATTATTGGAATTTACTAGGTTGGTTATTACATTTATAACTATGACTATATTTTTTATAACAAAATTATATAACATAATAAATACATTATTGATATATTATAAATATATTTTTTAATGGTAATCTTATGGTATCACATGGTATGAATAAGATTCAGTTTTAAGGAATGTGTATTCTACATCCTATTGGTGAAAGTTAACATTTTGTGCTTTTTTTCATGATTGAAATAAATCCTTAATGAGTTTTATATTTCCATTATGTTTTGTTATGATATTGTTTATGATGTTCATTGATTGTATTAGTATATTTATTATATATGAAAATGTTTATTGTGAACCAAATTATTCTTTTGAAAAATGGATATTTTTTAAAGTATTCATGGAATTACAGGTTTCTTTTATTCTTTTATTCATATACCTTACTATGTTTTTTATACTCCTTATAAATTATATTTTTTTTAATATGTCTATATGATGAATAGAGACAAGGATGAGGTCCTGAGTAAAATTGTGAGGATATTTTATGAAAATTAAAAATTTTTTCTTTTAAATTGTTTGTATCGTGTAATATATGAAAAATGAGTACTTGTTTCCATTTATGATTTAACATTTATTAATGTAATGGTGATGAATTATATCCCAAGAAATAGGAAACAATAACATCTCCATGAATAAATGGAAATTAATTATATTCTAAATAATCAATTTTATACATTTTTAAGGACAATTCCATCAAAATGGTATTGGAGAAAATGTTTACATAATTTTATAGATTAGGATAATATATGTACAAAAACATAAGACATTAATATTTATTGTTATAATGATATAAAAATTGATTATTTCCATGATTCAATATATGAACTACCTATGTTTAGAGTGGTTTTACAAATATGAAACACGGAAGAAAATTTAGAAAGGCACTAATGTGACATTATCCTTCCAAATCAGCAACCTTGAATTGATTGAATTTGGACTGAATAGTTTTTTCCTATGATTGGTCAGATGAAACATGATATATTTTCTATTGGTATAAATTCATGAGTGTATCTTGATATACCTCATAAGAACATGTTGATAGTGGAGCATTATATGATATTACACCCTCTATCATTAATCGAATCTTCTTACTGAACAATAACTTCTGGATGGATGAAATTTATAGAAACATTATTTAAAGTCATGTGAAATTGAATCATCAAAAGGTATCTCATTCTATTGACTATTTTTAATGTGATGTTAGTCAATTATAATCAATGGATAAGAAAACTTCATTAGGATAATAGATTAATACCATTGAATGTGCAACATTTTAGAATCCTTTCCTTGAGAAGTCATTTCCTTATGATATTTGAATTAGCATGTAAAATAAATTAATGTAATTGATGAAAAATTATGTTGATTAAATGGAAAATTATGAATAAAAAAACACCATATAGGCATATTATGAATCAAATTTTATTCTTGATCATGATAGTAAAATAAATCAATTCTATTCTAGATTAAATCCAATATACCAATGGGAATTTCACTCTCAAATATATGAATATTGTTATGAAACATTTCACTGTGGTGAGAAGTTAAAAATGGATTTTTCTAATGACCTTTTATTAAATAAAAACATATATAAATATAGATCTTGGAGGTATGATAATCATAACAATAAATTTAATAAGAATCAATGAAAGAAAAACCATGTTTTAATTTGGAATTATTATTGAAAAATGCTCAATTGGTGAAGCGTTATCAAATATAAGATATGATTTTGATGAGGAAAAATATGTATCTACAGTATTGGATGATATTGTAACATATAATTTATTATTCATGGGAAAATTACTTATTTATTTATATTATGACTTTTTCTTGTTTTGTTTGGTCCTCTAATAATTTTATGAATAATTTTCCCGTTAAATTAAAATTTATCCTCATGAAATTAGGTTTGAATTTTTTTAAAAAACATATTGGGGTAGTATTATGTTTAAATAAATTTAAAAAGACATTTTTTATCATATAATTATTTTTCCCTAATATTATAATTTTCATGACCATTATATAATATGATTTTATTCGGGGAACAGATTATCTTATGTTTTTTCATGGTAGGACAGATTACAGAGCATGATAAATGTTTTATGAAATGTTTTTTCATTTTTTTATAAGATTCAAATACTACCTTTAAAATCATATAAAGAGGTTTGGAAACTATTAATGATTAAAATAAATGTAACCTTGTTCATATTTTTGATAATAAGGGAGTTATTCATATTAATGATGTAATGTTAGTTAAAGAATATAGAATGTTTTCCCTTATAAGTTACAATGAATCATACATAACTAGGATATTATGTTTGTTGTTAAATTATGGACCGACCCTAAGGAAATTTTTGAATGCACTTATCAAATGGATCAACTAGAACATCTAGAATTGAGACCAAAATTTCAAGAGTTTTTTTATAATTTTATCATTCATTCTAGTACATTATATCTGGTTCATATGGTTTACATTCATTTTTTTTTTGTTTCTATGAGTATGTCGATAGATTATAGGGAAATAAATAAAATTACTATTATTAATAAACATATATTGAATAATATCAATGAAATTTTGGAACATCACGTGGTAGATCAGAATTTTTCAATGGGTGATCGCATCTCCATGTACCCTTAGTAAATATTGATTGAGGATTCCATTAGTAGGATGTAATTTCATAATAATTTTGGGCATTATGATTTTGTTTTTATTCAATTAATTTTGATTAATTATCCATCTATATTCATAGAGATTATGTGTAGATATTTCAATGACTATTTTGATATAATTTTGGTTTTGTTTATTGATGATATTTTAGTTTATTCTAAATGTCATAAGGATCATTAAAAAAATCTAGAGATTGTTTTTTCACACACTAAAAGAGAATATGTAACATATAAAAAATATTAAATGTTTTTTTTTCTTTAAAATTATTTAATTACTTGGAAATGTAATAAGTAAATATAGTATAAATTTTATTCCCACTAAAAATAATGTGGTTGATTAATGTCTAAGAACAACAAAAGTTTTTCAAGATTCATTCTATTTATATATTATCAGGATATTACATTGAGCGTGCTTAAAGAATTTCATTTTATTCTATTCTACGAACTATGATAACAAGAAAATGATTTCCACTAATCTAGAAAAATATATACAATGAATATTAGTTGGATTTGAAAATATTATTAGTGAATTATTTCATTTTGGACACACAATTGGGAAATTCTTACCTTATTATATATAAAGATGCTTCATTGAAGGGAGTGGGTTATGTCTTATTGTGTAATCATAGAATTATTTCATATACATATCATCAATTAAAACATCATGAGAAGAATTTTCATACACATCACTCTGAACAATCCTTTTTTATGTTTTTTTAAACAATTATTGACATATTTTATATTAAATAATGTTTGAAATATATAATGATTATATTATAATGGTTGATAAAACTACATAGGAATTGTTTGATATTGGATAATGGATTTTAATGTAATTTATAAAGGGTTAAAATTTCAAAAATATACTATATTCATGTAACAAAATATAGTAGCTATTTCTTTGTTTTAGAAAGATAATCCTATAGAGACAATGTGGCTTGTGGGACATGATCCTTTCCATTAGGAAATGATGAATGTTGTCTTAGTAATTGATAATACTGTAAATCGAATTTATCTATTTTACATTTCATTAAAATTATGTTTGATATATATAATTAAAAAATATAAAAAGGAAGATATCGTTTTACATGAAATTGTAGAATTGATTACGAAAATTATGTTGCATGAATTTAATGATGAAAAAAGAAGGATTTTTTAGATTCAGAAATTGTTAATGGGGTTCATTTTATTCCCCATTAAAGAAAAAACTAATGAATGAGGCATATATATATATATATATATATATCCTTTTCTGATTCATCCTGGTAGAAAAAAAGTATGAAGTCCTCGAGGAATATTTTTGGCTTGAAGGAATGAAAAATTATATTATTTATTATAATATTAATTTTTTTAAATTTAAATAGGAAAAAGATTAATGAATATTATATAAGGGTATAATTTTTTACTTTCCAAGTCTATTATAAAATGAGAGAATAAATTGATGGATTCTGTGGTAAGATCATAAAATATATCTTGAGGTTTTAATTTGATATGGTTTATTTTTGATGGATTAATTTAATAAAAGAATTTTATTTCTATTTGAGATAATATATACTTAGATATACTTTCATAAAATTACAATAATGATATATTTATATTATATTGAATCCGTAAATCCATTTCAATTTTCTGTTATCCAAGGTTTATCTATAATTATTGGAAAAGTCTTCATATGTCATTTCATACTAAAATAAATTCCATACAACCATTCATACTTAATCCAATGGAAGGGTAGAGCACATGATTAAATATTTGGATGATACTCTTTCATATATTAAATGGATTATTGAGGAATTTGGGATCAACACCTGGTTTTTTTTGAGTTTTTAAATAAATGAAATTTCATTCTAGTATATAAATAAAATCATTTGAGGAATTGTATAGAATGTTGTGTCCGTATGTAACTTGTTTGGATGATGTTTGAGAATCAAAATGAATGGGACTATAATTGGTAGATTAAATGATTGATTTGGTGATGTTGATTCAATAACACATGGGGATGTCTCTGTGTAATAAATAGTGGTATACAAATAGCTAGAGTCAATATCATTTTTGTGGTTGAAAATCATGTTTTTCTTAAAGTATCTCTATAGAAAAGTGTTATCAATTTAGATAAAAATATAAAGTTAAAAAATAGGTCATTGGACCATTGGAAATTATATAATATGTTGGGTCATTATCCTATCAAGTTTCTATGCTTCAGTGTTTATCTCATGAATATGACATATTTAAATTTTTATTGTTATGAAAACATATACTGAATACATCCCATGTTTTTACACTTAAATTATTTGAGGTAGAAGAAAACAATTTTATTGAGTAATATCAAATACACATTCTTCAACAAAGAGATAAATCATTATTAAATAAATTTATTTCATATTTTATGTTTTTGTTTAAAATTTATATGTTTGAATAAGAAACATTGATATTAGAAAATTATATGATGGAAAAAATATCCTAACTTTTTAAGTAATGAATAAATGTATGAGGATGCAATTTCCAAAAGTTTTACGAATGAAAAAACCTATTTAATGTTAATATAAATCATTTTAATTTATTAACAATATTCATTATTTATATTTTATTTAGTTCTATTCATTATTATAATAATTGGTAATTTATCTATCAAAATGTAGAAAGGGTTATTTTTAACCAAATTGGATTTTCATACAATTTATGGTATTATTTATTAAATTTAACATAGAATTATAGAAATTTTATTTGATGATATGATATTAAATTTTTAATTTTGATTTTATAATTATACTAGGAAGAATTTTTGAAATTTTTTTGAAAAGATTTTTCAATGTATAGTGAAAAATATATATTTTTATAGATTATTGTATGCTAGATTCATAAATATACAATGTTCCATTTTCTTTTAAAATTATTTCAAGAAAAAAATAGTTAAAAAATATATTATATAAAAAATTATGGAATTTTCAAAATATATTATTCTATACTTTTATAATAAAAACATTGTTATAGATAAAAACATTTTTCTAGAAAAAGCATTGTTCATCTTGACTGTTGGGATTAATATTAAAATAAATTATGAAAAGTTTGTGTTTTGAAATTTAAAACTGGATTTTCTGTTTTTATTTACCATATTTAATATTAGGTAATATGTTCAATGTAACGATTTTTATAATTAATATTTATCAAAGAAAAAATCTACTGCCATAGTTAAGGTTAAATAAATATTACTAGGGGTTAAACATAATTTTAAGGGTGAAAATGACATATAATATTTTATAAATAATATTTTATTTAAATATTTAAACCCATTATAATATATTCTTAATAAATGTTCAATTTGGGATCAATTTGGTTTGAGTATGAAATTAATGACATTTATAGTTTAAAAAAATGTGTGTGTCTTATCCCTCACTTATAAAAGGACACCCCTATACTCTCATATCATCACTAAATATTTTATTATTGGAAGATACCTACCCAAATACCATATATAAACCCCAACTATAGCTTAGATACACTATTTTATCTGATAACAAACCATGAAAGGATTTATTTATATACATAAATTATACGTTAATTTAAAAAATTTATATCATTGGAAGTAATTTTTCATTAAAATTGGATATAATCACATCTCAAACGTTTGAACAAATTTACATTCAAAACATGCTTTGCCGTCTAATCTACATGTATAAATTTATATTAATTTATGAAAAATATGTGGTTTTTATTTTTAAAAATATATTCCATATTTGAAATCAAAATAATTTATAATGTAAAATAAGTTCAACATAGTTTTATACCAAATATTTTAGTAAATGTAATTAAAATTTATTACAATGATTAAGAGGAAACATACATTACCTAGGGACTAAACCTTGAACTTAAGGTCCAAGATGACCTATAAACGGGTTTAAAATCCATTTTAAGACCATATTTATACTATATATGACCATAAATCGATTTTTTTTATTGTAGGAACCTTTCATTGAAAAAACGTTGGTGGAATTCCATTTTAAAAAAAATTACAAGAATTACACTTCTCATCTACTGTAAAATGGCACTCACCCCTCCCTCTTCCTCAAACCAAAAATATAAAGACCCGCACTTATTTCATACATAATCTTGAATTTATTTAAGAAAACACTTCATTATACATTGAGGATCTTTTCAAGTTTAGATCTTTAGAGAATTAAGACAAAACATTCATAACATTACACATTGTTACATAGTGGATACCATAAAATCAGTTTCCATTATCCTCAGAATATAAAACATTAAAACACAAAACAAGACTCCTTGACAATTCTTCAACATTTAACATGTCTTCCTTCCTTGTATTACTCATCATTAACCTGTGAAAAATCATTTAAAAACTTGGGATGAGCACAAAAGCTCAGTAAGGTATGAAAAATAAGGAAAAATCACATTAGTCCATGAATACGCATGACGTATGAAAACATTTTCAAAAGACATGCTTTCCACCCATAAAATCTTACTTATCATAACATGAGATTTACACAATATCCACACAAACATAATTATAATCATAGAGGTATATTGGGGCATTACTTACATAATTTTGTAACCATCTTGGCTACCTTGAAATTTGTAACCCTCACGGCTACCTTACTTTGTGTAACCATCACAGTTACACTTGGAGTAACCATACGGCCGACCTCCAACTTACTCATAACCAATGCATTGGAGGGAAATATAGGTCCCACCCTTCATCATAAACAATGCCCAATAACAAAAACATAATCTTACAACATAAACAATAGCATAAAAACATTGCCTTTGAATCTTATAAAACAGAATTTTAAAAGAGGATTTTAGAAGAAAAGTCCCTTATAAACATCATATACTTGAAGTGAGGCTTAATAGAGTGGATGTAATATTTATATACTCTGTAAATACACATATTGTAACATAATATAAACAAAACCCATCACACAAACAATTTAAATAGCACATAAATTATAAAGTAGAATGTTAACCCAAAGAATGGAAATCGGGTTAAGAATTCCATTACCTTGGGCTTGACTTACTTCAAAATTGTTTAAACCTCCTGTATAATGGTTAAAAGAGTGTTATTATTATTTTATAGAAAAATTTTCATGTTTATAACATCTTATATGGTCATTTAATAACCTCATTTCACCCCTTAATTCTTAGTATTTTGTTCCTTGCATTATTTTGGGTGAGTTCTTTTGTGATTTTCACAATCGGTTCATGATGAATCATTCTTGTTGATTGGAATGAGTAGTATTTACATAATTACAGTACCATAAAGTATACCATTTATCACTTTGGTGCTTTATATTATGGTGATTTATAAGTTAAAACATTAATTATGTTCGTTTAGATAATTTAAGTGGTTCTTTGATAATTACAACTTCATTTAGTCTTATAAATTTGAATCATGAGTACAAAAGAATTCCAGAACCTTATATGATTCATAAAACATATATTATAACCTGGTTCAAGCATATAAATTGTTTCATGACTATACTTGAAAGAATTAATGGAGATTGAAAATACATCGTTCACGATATCGGTAATTCGACACAAATGGACAATGTTTTTTGATTCTTTAAATAAGTGAGAGAGGAGAGGAATAATGATTTGTAATTTTCCATAAACATGAAAAAATCCAGAATATACATTATTCTGGAGATTTCATGCCTCTTGGATAAGAGGGGGTGAAGAAAGAAGAGTAAGGAATCATGAAATGAAGAAAACATGAGAAATTTCTTACAAAAAATTCGACAGCCTAACGGCGCCTCTTAAAATTTCATAAAAATAAGATTGATGAGAGGAATGGAATATCTCATCATTAATAAAAAATTTGGACAGTAAGGGGAAATATTAAATGAAATATCCCAACAAAAGACAAAGGGAAAGGAAGAGAATAACATAAAATGGAAGGAAAGAATGAAAATGAAAGAGGATGTTTACCTCTTGATCTCTTCTCCTTGAGATCCTTCTTAAGGGCTTTGATTTTGGTCTTTTGGTGAGACCAGCAGCTCTAGGACGTGGGGAAGAAGATTGGGGAGGGAATTTGGCAGAAATTAGACAATTCTCAAGGCTTGAGAGGTGTGAGAGGAAGAGGGGAGTGAGGGTGGTATTTATAGTGGAGGAGGGGAGGTATTTTAGATTATTTTAATTATTATTATAATATTTTTATCAAGACTATGAATAATCTCAAATCAAGTGGCCCTAAATAGTTATAATATCATGTGATTTCGAAGAAAGTGGCCTTGCATCACTTATGATGTCATAAATAGTGCATTTTTACTGATAAATTGATTATACGGTATTTTACCGTATTTCACTATTCACCGAAAATTCAAGAGTTTCAGAAAAATACCAAAAATTTACCCCAACCATTTTTCGATGTGTAGAATTCAAAAATGAACTCCATTTTTCAAAAATAATTTTCTAAATATTATTAATTTAATTTTTAAATAAGGTCACAGTTATTTCGAAAAATAACAATATTTAAGTGCAACTAGTTTCATGTGACATTGGAAAATTAATTAAGATCCCATTATCCTATTGCCATGGGAAAATAAAATAATAATATTATTTACTATTCATGAGGTCATATTACTATTCATATTACTATTCATAAGGGCATGTTACTATTCACCAAAAAAACAAGTTTGTTCCATCAGACTCTAAATAACATACTGAACACAATTGTAGATGACAGTTTCTTGAAATTCAAAACATAGAAGAAATAAAATTATGTTTAAAGGATACTTATTAATATATACCTTAAACAAAATTTCAAGCATTTTCAATTTATTTTTAGAAAACCTTGGGATGTTACAAAAAAAGACACTTTTTATTGACCATGATCTAACAAAAAATCCTAAAAATACCTCTCATAGACTTATAATCCTCACCTTGGGATGAAATCCATTCAAGAAATCCATTTAATGCAAACCAAAAGGACTTATCCTAATAAGAGTTAACATCCTTCCTCAAGATCTTTGTTTTATAATCATTCTCTACCCTCTAATATCATGTTTTCACATGATTATATAATAAAAAAATTATCATCAATTAATAGATATGTTTTTAATGTATGGGTTAAACCTATACATACACACACATGCATCAAATGGGTAACGGGCTTACAGTTCGTTTAAAGTGAACTACCACCTCATGAAATGATGATTGTTCATTTTTTTATTTACCACCTTTATTGGTTGGGAATTATGATGGAAAAAATAGTTATATATGATATATATTATATTTATAATGTCTTTATGATTCATTAATTTTTATAAAAAAATAGCTTTATGCTTTTCATTTTGTGGGTGTACAATAACCTCGTTTTTGGATGTGTGGACTGCCACCTCCTCAAAGCTAATTGATTTGTTCATGCTATACATGAAATGTATAAAGAATGGATTTAATAAAACTTTGTGACATAAATAAAATATATATGATAATGTTGTTTTAATAATCAATAAAGTACATATCATTTCTCTTTCATTAATTTAATATGTCAATGGAATTGATGCCGCGTTCATGCATTTGTACAACATACTGTCTCCATGAATGTTTCATTTCATTTCCTACCTCAAAATATTATGGATTATTATAAATACATATATACTGAATATATATGATATGGAAATAATTTTTTAAATTCTTAATATTATTATAACAATGTATAACTAATAAGATAAACATGTAATATATTCAAACATACACGAAAGACTTTGTAATTAACACCCAAAATTGTGAAAATAATGATAGATTCTTATCAACAGTGTAATAAGATATTATAAGAAGTTAATATATGATATTATAAATATAATTACATATATGTTAAATTTAGATAGATGGTTACAACCCTTATGAATTATCTTAAATAAATTTCACCCAAAAAGAAGCACAATGTAATGGATTCATGTCTCACTTTTCCTTATGTGAGGCATACACCATTTTCACAAAAAAATTATTTTTTTGGGTGTATAAAATTTACCTATTGTATTTTATATCATGAATAAATTTATCTAAATGTTATTTAGAGTTTCATATTAAATTATTTCTTCCATTGAGATTATAATTCAATAGTTTCTGTGTAGTAAGGGACTGCATCTCAATTTCCATTCATTGATACATAATTTACTACTCTTCACATTATTTCTTATATATGGTGTACATATGAACACATTGATATGTAATATCATGATTAATTAATTGTTAATGATATTTTGAGTTTAAATTTTATTTTTTTATCGAAGGGGACTTGAATTATTCATTACCAAGTGGAAGAAAATTTCATAACCGATTTTTTTTATTTTGGTTATATAACTTCCTCAATGCTGTTAATTTTATATGATTATGTGTGTAATAAAATTTTACTTTATTTTTCTTATTTATAAATGTTTTATGATTATTTACATTCAAAACACATACTATATTTATTTATTTATTCTCAAATTAGCATTATGGGGTTTTCAAGTGTTTACAGTACAATCTGATTTTGTTCGTGATTCCTTACACATGAATTTCCACTAGAAGAAATTATTTTATCATTATATAATAACACATTTATTTTTATTTTCATTTTTTTATTAATTACCATTTTGACATATTAGTACCATTTTTATACAATTTTTTACTTAAATTTTTTTAGAAAATGTTTTTATGAAAACCCAACTTCATTACTCTTTTAGTTGGAAAACCTATTATCTTCTAAAAACACTATTTTATAAAAAGGTTTTCAAAAATGATTTAACCATTAAAAATATATTTATTAAATTAATTTTTTCACTTTTCTTCTTTTAAGAATGTTTTCAATGGAATATTCTTGTTCTTTTCCAAACAATACACTTTTCTAACCATTTATTATGAAAAAGGAATGTTCTTTTTACCTTGTACGACATGTACAAATTTACCCATCATCATTTATTATAATATTCCACTGATATTTTAAAATTATCTTTTTTAAATAATTATTATCTAATTTTTTCAATGAAATGGTTTTTAAAATATGTTTTTAAAACAAAATGAAAATTTCCTCAACAATACTGTTAAACATCATATTTTATTTTATCTACAACAAAAAACAATTATTTTATTTCACATTGGATATTTTTTATGGAAAATATCTTTATTCTTTATTTGGATGGTTTATGATTTATTTGGACAAGGTAAGTATTTCAATTTTGTTTCTTGATTCCTTTGTTAGTCCCCTTAAAATAATTAATTTACAATGATCATTAGACATTATGCTTCCCCTAAATATCTATATCATTTACCTTGGATATGATTATTTCCTAAAAAGTGTACCATTTTAACATATGGTGTGTACATAACTATTATTTACTTAACTAGAGAAATATTGATAAATCTATATCTTCTATTTCATACATAAGTTTTATACGGAACATTTTTAAAGCAATTATTTTATATATAAAGAATACATTGGATAGGTAAGACATATGTGGGGCCCTATTATAGATAGGCTCTCGATTCATTAGTAGTCTAATGCGATGAGTCTGTTGGCTAGACATAGATGGGTATTTAAAAAATATTCTAAACCTTCTAATAATTTTCCTTGACAATAAAGGTACCATGTACATAGATAGATGGAAACTATTAATTAATAATTTCCGTCATTTAGATTCAATTACAATTTATCCTTGTGATTTTTTATAGTCATATATTTGGATGCATTTCATTCTTCGTTCAATGATATGATCACATGTGTTTCATTTATTTTCCCAAACATATTTATTATGCCTTATCTAGTTATTTTAATGAAATGTGTTATTAGTTATTACCTTTTAATGTTGTTTATCTATTTACTTTATTGATTATATGGTATGCATGTTCCATTATTACAATTTCATATTAACTATTCTCATTGAATCATTTTAGCCTCTACTGTAATTTAATCTTTATGAGCATTTGAGCTGGCCCTAATTATGATTCATTTCAATAATAATTCTAAGAAGTGTTGTAAGAAATATAGTTATGGATACATTAGATGGAATAAATTTATTATTATACTATAATGAAAAAATATATATTCTTTAGTGTATTCCTTTGTAATACAAGACTCATATATGTATATTTTTTTAACAAAACTACAAAACGATTCGGTCCTTTGGAATAAAATTTACTTGTATTTAATGACAATGTAATGGTAGTAGACACTAGATCCTGGTTTCTAGGGTTGGGATTATAAATTTATACATCTCCCAAAGACTTGTATTACTGACCTAGTATGGGGAATAAAAACCCCTACATTAATCGGAACTGCACAACCCACTGGTCACTAGATAGAACCCTATACCCCATAATCTCTGAAGTATATCATAATTATTATAAACTTGAAAACTATATCCAATTAGGATTTAATTGATATTGATTTGGGCCTTACATATTGATGAGGATTAAGATTTAACCTAGGTATTTTCGACATGTTCCCAGCCTGTAGTGGAGTGAAACATAACATATCTTAAAAGAAAAAAATATAATATGCCATTTACATCATCTCCTATTGTTCATACATGTACTCATAGGCATGAAGTATCATTAATGACTCCATAAAAAATATGAATAAATTTTAATTGATATCTTCCCATGAAATGAATTCTTGTATCATCTAATATAGTAGAATTTCATACAACCTATTTATAGGATCCTAAATCTGAAAATCCACCTTTATCACCCCTAGAAATCTTGAGTCTTATGGTGACCAAATATTTATTCAAGGATATCAATCATGTCCTTTTAATATTTATGAACTCCATTCACATAGAAAGATGATGTTTTCTATAACTTTAAATTCAATTGGAATCCACTACTATAGATCCACCCTGATCAAAACCTCCACCTGAAACATATTACTAAATGAAACACTCTTGGATATAGAATCACCACTTCCAGATGTACCAAGTTATCCATTGGTGAATTAATATACATATGCACCAAAACATTTAATAGCACAAAGAAAAGAAATTTATACATCTGGAAAATCCTCAACCCAATCTGTATGTGGAATCATTGGGCCTCACAGAGTTTTGATTTTATTATATACCAACATAGAGATGTAGAATTACCATTACAATAGTAATAATTAAAAGAAATAGAAAATTAGTAGGTGAACATACATGTTAAAACACAATGAATACTTCATAGCGTTCTACCCATAATCACCAAATCCCTTAGTACACATCTTCAATATGGGAACAATGGACATAATAATACTCAATATAATCAAAGACATATTCATGATAAATTAATTATATTCCACCAACATTTTTTAAGAAACCTTAAATAAGTTATTATTTTTATTTAATTATTATAAAACTATATCATCCATAATAAATAAAAAACATGACATGTAATACTATATGATTATCCATGATGCATGAACTCATCCAACTTAGCACTATGTGTAAGAGAAAATAAAATTATCTAAAATATAATAATAAATCTTAGAAAACATCATGAAACTAGAAAAATATATTTGATAAATGTAATCCCACATATAGAGAAAGTAAAAGGTTAACTACAAAACAACACTTTATGAGAAAGTGTGGATTTCTACTCATGTTTTGATCATCCCATCTGAAATATAGTGAGAAGAAAATAGTATGTAAAAAACAATTTCTTTAATTATATTCATTGATTCCCATTTTTACAAAAAACGAGATCGAAGGAGGGACATTATCTCATATATTCAACAAAAAATAGAGGAAGATATTAATGAGAGAAGTCACCATATGAAATAAATTTGTGAGATTATGACATGAATATTAGGTTATATTCTATAAAAAGAAATATATAATAAAAACTAAAAATTATAAAATATAAATATAATTCTTGAGATGTAATAAATAATTTAATAAATGATATATTATAATATAGTATAATAGATAGTAAATAATTTTAAAATGATCCCATGAATTGAGTGGATAAATATATGTATATATATCCAATACCAAATTACTAATTCTTAGTAGAAAACAATCCTAGAATGTTTCTCAATATCATATAAATATTTATCTAACATAACATTATCAAAATCTTTATATATCACCCTTTTAATTGGTTGGATCCATGAAACTAAAATAAGAATGAGTACAATTCCCCCATATAGTGTTTTAGTATAATCATAGAAGAAAACCAAAATGGGTCCTTTAAAATGTTACAGAAATAAATAATTTTTTTAATAATAAAATTAAATAATAAAAATAAATCATAATCTATGTTGGGCCATACTTCACAAAATAAGAGACTATTTTAAAGACACTAACCCTTGTATCCTCAAGACAGTGGTTACTTTTTTACATTCGTACTAGATTCAATTGATTTTATGGAAAATGATAAATTTTTTTAGTAGTATAAAAATAATAAATACACATTTGAATATACTATTAAATTTAAAATTATAAAATAAAAAATGTATTTTCCTTCAAGGAACCATCATTTCATTCATAATATCCTTACATATCAGTCATAGTACTCTTCCTGATATCATGGGTTATGTAAGAAAATTAAAGGGTAGAGATATGATGCAAACTATGTACATGCATACATGATAATTTAATAATGAATGAATAATACATAAGATATAAATGATAATAAAATAATTCTATATAAATAATCACATAGTCTTTAAATATATCCATTAATATCATATATAATTAAATAATCATGTGAATAGAAATAACCAAATTCATAATGATGAAATTCATAATGCTGGACATCTTAATATTATTAATGAGGACCCGGGCCAATACATGTAGCATAACTCATTAAGGCCTCATCAATGTACCCAAATTAGTTTGTCTCAAGAGACATAAATGTTCATTTATGGGATATATAATTCTAAGACCCTCTATTTACATAATACATCAATGCATTCATTATACGGATAAACTATTTTTCTTAATCAACATGCCAAAAAAATCAATAATATACCATTTTAGAAGAACTAATATAGAAAATATGATAACCTTCCCCAATAAAACTATTCATGAACCATGTAGATAAATTTATTTTATGGGAAAATTATAGTATATCATCATTATATGATTTAACATTATATATTTACATATATTAAAATACTTTAAAAATATCATAGTAAAATTCAATGAGAAAAATATCTTTTGGAATTTGAAATAACTTCTTTAAAGTCTAAAATATTTCCTAACTATCAAGGAACTTTTTGAGAAAAAATTATATGATTAAATGATGATTATATTTAATTACCATTCATGAAATCCAGAAACATATTTCTTTTGTATATGTTAAAATAATACATTTTTATAACAATTTGGTAAAAAGTAAAAAATCCCCTCATATAGAAAATGAATAGAAGATTTATTTTAAACCATTTATTAAAACTCTAAAAATTATTAAAATTTTATTTAATAAATCATTGAATTATAATAGAAACACTATTTTAGGTATTTTAATGAATTTATGAACATGGAAGATAAAGAATCACTTACAGAGTAGAGAAACAAGGTCATTTTCTTTAAACAATTTATTTTGGTATATAGAGTAACTAAAAATAGCAATGAGAATGGAAAATTTAAATTTATATTACTAATTTAAGGATAAAAATAAATTGGTTTTAGTATATATATTTCATATAATACTACCAACATGGACATGAATATATGAAATCTCGAAAAATTATGAGCTTGTGGAATAAACCCTAAACATAGGTTCGACTTCCATCATACCAAATAGAACAACATATATAATAAATATAGATTTATTAAAAATATATTTAAAACCCTAAATAATATATATATTATTATATATGATTTATGAATGACCAATTATCACAAAAGAGTTAACAATTCATTATTAAAATCATTTTTATTGTAGCTCAGTGCTTTGTTTTTCGAGTATATTTTGGTTTTGTAGTTTTAGGACATGTTCATTGATCATGGTTTCATCCCCTAATAAATTTTAAAAATGATATTAATATTATATATATTCATTGTATAAATATTTAGTTTCATCTATATATGTTAATGATAGAAAAATGAATTATACTCTTCAGGGAGATGGTATTTCGTACGTACACATGAATGTTGTTTCCATTTTATGATGGATGGGAAAAAATAATGGTAAATATTAATTTAGTGTTAAAAAATAATTATTATATCATATATGTCATATTTATTATTTAAATATATTCTTATTACCATGTATATCAAATTAAAATGAAAAATGAATCACATCACACTATAGAGTTGGTAATCCACATATAAACCCAAGCAACGCTATTATTTTCGAATAGTAGGAAGGTATGCAGGTATATGTAATATTATAATTATATAGGTATAATTATTCCCTAAATATCATATATATATATATATATTAAATCAATCATTATATAAATTAATGAGAGGTGGTGAATGAAAACATATGATATCGGTTTGCGAGGTTATTGTTCGCCATACATAGGACCGATGGATTTTCTTCCCAATTTTGGAAGAGGAAATGGATATAGGTTATTCCATTAGCATAATATAATATCACTATATTTTTTTATAATACAGTTATTATTTCAAATTATTTTAATTATAATTTAAGGAGGTATAATATGATATAAAACTGAAACACATGATTAAATACTATACTTATTTTTCCAAAAACATTTTTAAGTTTATAACTAGAGACTTCTTAAGATAGTTTTGAGATCATAATACCGACTCATTGTTATAGTGATAGATTTGTGTTAGTTTTTTGGAAGTTCATGTCTGTGACGTCCTGACTAAGAATCCACTGAACGGTGCCCCATGCGGGTTTGCCATATGCTCTCAAGCGTAATTCCTTGTACACCAAAGGGTGCCGACGTGCAGTGATGGTCTGGTAAGTCAGTCTTGGGGAGAATATACCCATTTTTTTCATAATAAAACACCAACAGAAGCAAATAACAACAACCAAGTGTTGAATCATATATAAATAACTACTTCCAATCCGAGTCATATGATTTTCAAAACTATAAAGTACAATAATCTTATGAAAGGTAAAGCAATCTATTACAATGTAAGTTCCAAGTTTCTACAATGAAAATTAATGTAAAGAAAAAACGACTCCAAAATGGATACCGAACCAAGTCTGGTTCCTCCCCTCATGCTCCAATCCCAAAAAAAAACCAATCCTAGGGCTTTTCCCTTATCCTGTCCTATAACAATGAAGTCTGCTCGGGTGCCGATCAGGGGGCCCAAATAGGGTGTCAGTACAACTCAGTAGGCCACCACTAACATTGTCTAAAATGTTTCCAGTAAAAATATAGTACATGCAGTTTTAATGAATCAATAAATACAATGAATAATTTAAATTGTTATCACATTGTCATTTAATATTTAATCATCACACTTGGCCAAATTCAGATCATGTTTCTCATTTGAATCATCATTCATTAACATTATTCATTTGATATAGGACGTCATTCCTAGCACCCCAATTTTCATTTGAATCATCATTCATTATCATTAATCATTTGGTGTAGGACATCATTCCTAACACCCCAATTCTCGTTTTAATCATCATTCATTATCATTAATCATTTTATGTAGGACATCATTCCTATCACCCCAATTCTTGTTGGGTGTAGGATGTCATACCTAGAACTCCAATTCTGATTCGGTGTAGGTCATCATGCCTAACAACCTTTACATCTAATCACATGGATAAGTATTTAGGTGGAACTCCATGTCCAAGTCCCAACGTCTATATTGGTATAGGATGTCTTACATAGAACCAAAAAACACAGTAATTTAATCAATGTTTAGTTAACAAGAATTTTAAATATTAATTAATTACTAATCCAATGATTAGTTAAACATTTAATAGTACATTAGTTAATTCAACAATTAACTAAGGATATAACCCATTAATTAATTCATCAATTAATTAATCAATAAAAATCATTTCCATTCAATAATTAATTCTTCACAATTAGTTATCCATTTCAAAAAAATTATATAATACTTAATTATCACAATTAATTATCCTTCCATATTAAATTAATATCTCAATTAAAACATCAAATCTCAGAAGATCAATTTAGGAAACCCCCTTCATTTGTTCCGTGATCAATCATCAATTAACCAACAAGGTAAATCACAACTCAATTACATATTTCTAATTACTCCAATATAAGAATTAAATTATCAAGGAAATCTATAAATTTAATAAACTCATACACATATCATATATCATGACTATAGGAGATTGATTTAGGCCACCTAACTCTATTTATTGACAGATGATATCCCCAAAGTAATCCCCAAAATCTGAGCGGCACAACATCATTGATTAAGCTCGGATCTAAATCCCAAAAACCAAAATTATGATCAATGGCATCAAGATCATGAAAATCTAGTTACAATCCTGGATCTAGATCTCAACCCATAGGTTCAGATCCATGGAAATGATGATGATCCTTGAAAAGAATTAAGAAAGATGGAGGAAAGAAATAGGAGAGCATCGAGATGAAATCCAATTACAAGGAGGAGTGCGGATCATCAATCCAAGGTTACAATCTTGAAGAATAGTGTTCAGGTCACCTTGGAATCCCTCCAGAAGGCTTTGGGAACACCTATAATATGTCAATCACAATCTAAGGTCAAATTATGGGAGTCTCGGTTGGTTTGGGTGGTTTTAAATTAGATTCTCGAATATTAAAAACCACATGCACGGTTTCATGGGCAGAGGCACATAGTTAAGAAAACTGTGCACCAATCGGGTAGACACCACTGCCCACATCTACATGGCTGACATGGTTTGGTCACACGGTTAAGCAAACCTTGTTCAAACCATGCAGACTCCTCTCACCAATTTTGCATGCTTGACATGATTTGGTCACACGGTTGGTCAAAACTTGTGCAATCTCTGTACATCTCCATGCCCTTTAATTTTTCTAAAACATTCACCTAAACATAACCCAATTTTTTATTCCAAGTTAAAGGTACTTAAAAGTTTCAAAACGTACCTAAAAATCCACCTGAGATGACTCGAGAAAAATCTTGGATTTTATAATCTCCCCACCTTATAACATCTCAACCTCGAGTTTCACTCATTAACATCTATAAGATTCCAAGCCAAAAAGATTGGTCCATTGAGCCCTCATTTCTAATTCCATTCCCAAAGTTTCCTCTTAAACACTACCATATTTCCATAACACATGATCTAATGACAAAGTATTTCCTCGTAACACTTTCTCACTACGACCCATCACATATACCTGATGCTCCTCAAAGGATGCATCTATCTCACAGTCAACTCCCTCCACATCAGTCACATGAGAAGGGTCTGGGTGATACCTCTGTAGTTTTGACACATGGAAAAAAACCGTGCATAGCGCTGAATTTTTGTGGAAGTGCTAATCAGTACGCCACCATTCCGCATCTCTCCAGCACCACAAATGGTCCCACAAACCTGGGCGCTAACTTTCCCTTCCTCTATAATTTGTGGTGAAACAATCTAGGTGAATCCCTAAGGAATACAAGAATACCCTATGTAAACTCTAGGGTTTGTCTCTATATATCAACATACAAATTATGTCTACTATAATCCATAACCATATGTTTCGGAATCAACTGTACCTGCTCTGATGTCTCTTTAACGAGACTTAGTCATAACTACACTAACTCACCCACATCTAACGGAAATAGAGGTGATCTACAAGGTATACAATAAAGTTCCCCATTTGGTGCCATCTGTATAGTTTCCTGATAACTATTATTATAGGCAAACTCTACTAAATCAAAATTCTTTTCCCAAGAACCACCAATGTCAAGCACATATGGTCGCATCATATCCTCTAACACCTGTATGGTATGATCTGACTGCCCATATGTCTTTGGGTGGAAGGTCATACATAACATAACCTATGTACCAAGTTCCTTCTGTAAGACCTTCCAGAAGCATGATGTAAAGAGAAAATCACGATATGAAACTATAGTCTGTGGCACTGATGCAAATTAACTATGTCTCTCACATACAGTTCTCCCAACAGATCTACTATAAAGGTTTCCTTGATAAGAAATAAGTGTGATACCTTTGTTAGTTGATCCAGAATGACCCAAATAGAATCATTATTATTAATAGTCTTTGGAATTCCTCCCACAAAATCCATAGTCATTTCATCCTACTTTCATTCCGAAATCAGTAACGGTGGAAATAGGCATCTAGGTCGTTGATGCTCTTCTTTCACCTGGTGATAATGGAAGCACCTTGTTACAAACTCTAATATCTCATTTTTCTTTCCTGTCCACCAAAACTGTCGTTGAAGGTCATGGTCCATTTTTTTCACCCTAGGATATACCATCCACCTTGATGCATGAGATTCTCACATGAGTTCCTCTCACATAGTCGTAGGCACAACAACCAGATTTTTCACAGAGATGATCTCATCCTCATCTACTTTCTATCTTGAAGGTGTATCCCCACCATCAAGACTTTCCATCAAGGAAAAACACTCTGGATCCTCATACTGCCTATCTCTAATCCGTCTAAAAAATGTAGACTCCACTACTATAGAAACCAAATTCATCCTCTCCCAACATTCTTAAACTACCACATGCATTACTTCCAGCAAGGTTATCACATTCCACTCTGCACACAACTCATGTAACAACTAAGTTTGAGTTTTTCTGCTCAAGGCATCAGCTACACTATTCCACTTCTTGGGAGTATATCCCAGTTCAAATTCAATGGACTGCATATACTCTACCCATATTCACTACCGAATATTTATGTCACGCTATGAAAAGATATACTACAAGTTTTTGTGATCAGTAAAAACTGTAAAACATTCACCAAAAGGATAGTTTTTCTAACACTTAAGATCATAAACCACTACTTCTAACTCAAGATCATGCATAGGTTAATTCTATTCATGTGTCCTTAACTACCGAGACCCATAAGAAACTAATTTATATCGTAGAATCAATACAACTCTGAGTTTGACCCCAGAAGTGTCACAAAACACCATGTACTCCTCACATGACTCAAGTAAGATCAAAATTTGGGCAAATTTAAAGAGATTATTCAACTACTGGAAACCATTCCCACAGGCTATTGTCCAAAAAAACATTATCCCTATATTGGTCAAACATGTAAGTGGTGCAGCCAACCAGAAATGTCCTAGATGAATCTCTTGTAATGACCATCTAAACCTAGAAAGATTCAAATATCAAAAAAATTCATGGGATGCTCCCATGAAAGCATGACCTGCACTTTTTCTGGGTCCATTTCCACACCTTCTTCCAAGATGATGTGCCCCAAAAAGTGTACCCTGTCAATCCAAAACTGACATTTATATAGCTTGGCATATAGTTGATTCTCCTTCAATGTACCCAAGAAGATGTCAAGATGTTGGGCATGATTGTCATGAGTCTTAGAGTACACTAAGTTGTAATCCAGAAATATGACCACAAATTGATCTAATTATGGGTGAAAATACTATTCATAAAGGCCATAAACACAATTGGAACATTAGTTAACCCAAATGGCCTTATAAAAAACTCATAAAGGCCTTACCTGCTCTTGAAAGCAGGTCATCATATATAAGAAGTCCATACACTCTCCTGATGATACCTTGATCTTAAATCAATCTTTGAGAATACACCACCCTCCTTCAGATGGTAAAATAGACCATCAATACACTGAAAAGGGTATCAGTTCTTTACAGTCATTTTATTCAACTTCCGGTAATCGACACACAAGCATAGACCCCTGTCTTCCTTCTTTTCAAACAAAAACGGTGATCCCCATCGTGACATACTTTGGGGGATAAACCCTTTATCTTACAAGTCCTTCAACTTTGTTTGGAGCTCTTGAAGCTCAGTCGGTGCCATTTTGTAAGGTTGAGTAGATAATAGATCAGCACCGTGCATGAGGTCAATAGTGAATTCCACATCTCTCTTAAGTGGAAACCCTAAATAGTCTTCAGGAAGTACATCCTGAAATAGTTCTACTATTTTTGGAAGGATGTCTTGCCTACTACTCTCATCATCCAACAAAAGTCTAGAAACTTAGGTCGTGAGCTCTCCTAGTTGCTGAGTAATTGGACGAGCTCTTCCTGTATGGGTATCCCATTCTCCATGAAGGACATATTGATCACTCTAAGGAGATACAATGGTCACCCTATTGTAGTAACAATCTATGTGGGATAGGTATGCGACTAGACAATCCATAACCATAATCATTTCGAAGCCCGTTATATCAAAGAATGAAATATCACAATGGAAACAATACTCTCTGATCTCTAGAGAACATACCTTACATAAACTAATATTTGTTGGCCATTTTCTCAACGGTGTATCAATATTCATCATCCCGCTTATAGAATCCATATCTAGGATCAAGCCGTTAACAATATTTAAATATATAATGTTATTAGTGGAACCATCATCAAGAAAGGCACTAGATAAAGTAGAAGAAGCTAGAATAGTACCACTCACTATCGATATACCAGCACTGGTCTCCAAAATTGTAGGATGTACTGCCTGTAACTGTCCTTTTCCTCTTCCATGTGGTGTTTTCTGACTCCCGTGAGAAGCTCCACTCTGCTGGTATGGGTGCTCAAACCCTGAAAATCCATGCGCACTACCTATACTACCTCTACCAGTAGAACTCTAGATTCCAGACCAATTTGGTGCAGAATACCCCCTACCAACACTTTGACTCGGAGCAAGCTCCTTCAACAGCAGCCTGACACTACTTCCTGAAGATTCCCTATAGATGTCCCATCTTTCTACAAAACTGAAACTCCATTGGTGGTCAGAGACACTATGTATGATAGTGTTCCTACCTACGTTACTGCTGGAAAAGCACAAAAGAATGATCTGGTGTAACTATTCCTCCTTACTTTCCAATAACCTGACTAAGATTTCCGTGGTGGTGCTTCCTGCTCTTAGAAGGCCCACTTCGTGATCGTCCAGTTACCTGTACAGCACTAGAAGCATCCTTCAGGTTCCCCTATAAATTGAGAGCTTGATTAACAACTTATAAAAAATTATGCAGCCTAAAGGTATTCACTGGGGACTTAATTTTACACTTATGTCTGTCCTAAAATCGTTTTTCCAAAGATGCCTCATCTTCCACCAATGCTGGAGCAAAATGTTGTAAATCTATGAAGCATTCAACATACTATAGTATGGAAATGTTTCCTTGTCTCATATTAATAAACTATAAAGCCTTCTCTTGCCTTAGAGTGTCTGAATAGAATTTCTCTAAGAAATTATCCAAAAATTCATCCCATAACATCTTGTTAGTCTGCACAGATCGTACCAGAATGTCCCAACAGTGTTTCGCTGAACCCCGCAGCATATAAGCTGCCAACATCACCCTCATATCATCCAGAGTTTCAAAAAGGTCATGTATTGTATCTATGGATTCTATCCAGGAATTCATCTCCCTCATGTCCACCCTCTCCAGTAAAAGTAGAAGGGTGCTACTGCTGAAACTCCCTTGTCAACTCATACATGCTTTTCTGAACCCGGCCTGGGTCTGAATCCATATACTGCATGAAAGGAGCAATGTTATCTTGGAACTTCTCTCCTTCTTCCTCAAGTTTCACAAATGGTTCCTCAAGATTCTTATCTATAAGTTCATTCTTGGCCATACCCCTTGGTCTCTCCCTCAACAAGAATCAGGGAGGCATATTTCTCCAAATCCAAACACACATCTTTGGTCTCATTACACAACCATATAAAATATATGTAAGGAAAGAAACTAGCACAACATGTTTCAAAAAGTATTTTCCCTTTTTTCTTGCCACACAGTCATAACTGAGGCCTTATGACAACCCTTAACCATCCTACTTATATGTCTTGGTTAAAAAGTGTATATTAATTCTCATTAATTAATCCAACCATTAATTAATCACATTATTTAAAATTAATTGACTTCACAATTAATTAATTTCTTATACTCATTTAATCAATTATGGTTCTCATTATACACCCATTTATACTCATTTTTCATCATTGTTTCAATCTCAGAATAAAGAAAAATAGTTCAAGTTCAACAACTTACCCACAACCCATTGTCTTGTGAGTTCCTAGAATGATGCATGTAACAACAACCCTGATTTCCAAGAATGATGCATGCAGACCCAACTATCGTTCAACTTTAGACTGTGAATCAAAATTCAATTTTTTTTTAAAAAAGAACAAATATCACATCACACCGCATGTGCATCACCCATGGTGAAATAACATACAACTGTAAAAAAAACAACAATCCCACCCTTAGTACTTGGATTTTCCCCTGTACATGGGTTTGAAACTCCCATGCACGATCTAATTACCAAGACTTGACTTTTCCTAGTCTCCTGTATACATTTTCTAAAATAGTAATACAAAAGAAGAATAAGGAAAAAAATCCCAATGATACCTCTTTGTGATGTTATGACCCGAAGGCCACTAAACAGTTCCCCTGATCCAGTTATCCACATTCCTTCAAGCGCACCTCCCTGTACACAAAGGGTGATGACTAGCAGTGAGGGTCTGGTAAGCCAGTCTTGGGGAGTTTATACCCTATTTTTTCATAATAAAACACCAACGAAAGAAAATAACAACAACTAAATGAGGAATCATATATAAATAACTAATAAAAATCAAAGTAATATGATTGTCAATACTAGAAACTAAAATACTCATCTGAAATGTAAAGCATGATATGGAAAAGAAAGTGCCATGTTTTTATGATGAAACTCAACATAAAGACACAAAAACTCTAAAATGGATCCCAAACCAAGTATGGTTCCTCCTCCCAAGCTCCAATCCTAAATAGCAACCCATCCTAGGGCCTTTCCCTTATCCTGTCCTACAAAAAAAGTCTTCTCGGGTGCCAATCAGGAGGCCCAAATATGGTGTGACTACAACTCAGTAGGACACCACCAAAAACATCTAGAACGTGTCCAGTTAAAATATTGTGCATGCTGTTTTAATGAAGAAGTAAATACAATGCATAATTTAAACAGTTATCACATTGTCATTTAATCTTTAATCATCACAGTAATCCAAATTTAAATCATTTTTTTCATTTGAATCATCATTCATTAACATTAATAATTTGATGTAGGCCATCATGGCTAGCACCCCAATTCAAATTTGAATCATCATTCATTATCATTAAACATCTGGTGTAAAACACCATTCCTTGAACCCCAATTTTCATTGAAATCATTATTCATTATCACTAATCATTTAGAGTAGGACGTCATTCCTAGCACCCCAATTTTCATTGAGTGTAGGACGTTATACCTAGAACTACAAATCTCATTTGGTGTAGGTCATAATTCCTAAAACCCTTTACATATAAGTTCATAGATAACTCTTTGGGAGGAATGCCATTCCCATATCCCAACTTCAATATTGGTCTAGGATGTCATACCTTGCACGTCAAAATCTCATCCATTTAATCATTCTTTAATTCACAAGAATTTTCCACAGTAATCACTTACTAATTCAATGATTAGTAAAACATTTCATAGGCCTTTAGATAATTTAACAATTAACTAAGCACATAACCCATTAATTAATTCATCAATTAATTAATCAATCAAAACCATTTCCATTCCAAAATTAATTCAACCAAATTAATTACCCATTTCAAAACCATCAAATCATAATTAATTCTCATAATTAATTTTCATTCCACATTCAATTTAAATCTCAATTACGACATAAAATCTAAAAAGTTAAATTTGGGAAACCCCCTTAATTTGTTCCAAGATCAATCATCAATTAACCACCAAGTAAATTCACAAGTCAATTCCATATTCCTAATTACTCCAATCTATTAATTCAATTATCCAGGAAATCTAGAAATTTCATAAAATCATAAACATATCATAAATCATAAATATGGATGTTTGATTTAGACCACATAACTCGTTTTATTGATGGATGTTAGACCAACAGAGATCCCCAAAATCTGAGCTGCACAATGCCGTTGATTAAGTTCCAGATCTAAATCCCTTAATCAAAAATTATGTTAAAAGGCATCAAGATCTTGCAAATCTATATCTAGATTCACAATACTAGATCTAGATCTCAACTCATAAGTTTCAATCCATTTAAAATGTGAAGATACTCTATGAAAACAATTATTAATGATGGAGGAAATAAATAGGAGAATCGTTGGGAAGAAATCCACTTACAGATAGGTGAGTGGATCTTCAATTCGGGCTTTCAATCATGAATAATGGTGTTCCGATCGCCTTGGAATTCCTCTGGAATTCTTGGATAACACCTAAAATCTATCAATCCTGAGCCAAGGTCAAAATATGAGAGTTCCAAGGGTGGTTTCAAAAGATAATTTAGAATATTAAAAATAGAGTGCACAGTTTCCAAGGCAGAGGTGCACAGTTAAAAAAACAGTGCCCCAACCATGCGGACTCCACTGCCCACTAATGCATGGTTGGCATGGTTTGGTTGCACAGTTAGGAAAACCACGAACCAACCATGTGGACTATTCTATCCAATTTCACACACTTGGCATGGTTAAGTCGCACGGTTTGTCAAACCGTGCACAACCCACTATCCTTTAATTTTCTCAAAAGTTCACCCAAACACACCCCATGCTTCTACTCCTAGTTAAAGGTACTTAAATGCTTCAAAAAGTACCGTAAAATATGCCTGAGATGATTACAAATAAACCTGGAATATTACAATGTCTAAACCAAAATGCTCTTGATATGTGGAGAGGAGAGAAGATGTGGTTTCATTTTAAATGTGGCGGAGAAGACACACATGTATATTTTGAAAAGGGTAAAATATATTAATTTATTAGAAAAAATATATCTAAAGGTGTAAATTACCCAAAATTAGATGAGATAGGATCTAAATATTTCTATAAATTTTATTCTAGGAAATATATTTCATAATTTTAACTATTATATCTAGTTTTACCCCCCCAAACCTATTTTATCCTTTATCATGTAATACAATTTTACTACGATTACTATTCATTATGTCCCAAAATTGTTTTCAAATTATTAACTAATATTATTTAATATTATTTAAAATAATTATTCCATATTTCAATTTCTATTTAGATAACATCCAAAATGCAATTGAAATTTAAACCCAGTAAAATGATGAAAATCTGTTTTGAAAAAAAAATTGTAAGCATAATAAAATCTAATATCAAAATTTATCATAAAGTATATTCCAATGAAATAAATTGGAATAATAATTATATAATTTAAATAATTTTATTTAATGTAAAATCAAAAAAAAAATCTAACTTTATCAATTCATTAATCAAAAATAAATTTTTTAATAAATACAGTATTTTTCCCTTTTTAATGAAAATCAATATTTTCTGAAATTTTTAATATTTAACATTATTATAATTTTTAAATATTTATTTCAAAAGGAATTTTACTTTTTCCAATAACATTTTTTATGTATTTTTAAAAAAAATGGAAAAAATTCATTAAAATATTTTCTCTCAAAATGAAAAAATATCTGTTTCTAGAATGAAGTATTTTCTCGGAGAATATTATGACTTTACGGAAAAAATATATTTTAAATATATAAAAAAATTATTATAAATTTTTAATTATATTTATACCTATTCATAATATCAATTTAGTTTCTTGGTAATAATGGTATTTTATATTACAGTTCATTTGGACACAAGGATACGTGTTTCTCAACATATCGAAGAGGTTAATTTTTTTAAGAAAATAATATTTCACAAAATTTCAGCTTGTTAAATTATAGCATAAATGAAATGAATTTTTACTTATATATTATACCTCTAAAATACAAACAACTGATGATACTTCAACCTCATCATATCCTAGGGTTCCATCATAACATTCTAAATTTTTTGGCTTCACCGCTTAACTTTGACCAAGTGAGTGGTCTTGTTTCATAGAACATTTTCATTACATAGAAAATAACCACTTATTATTCCTTATAAGATATATATTAATCTAGGGGTATGAATATGAGTATTGTAAAATTTGAGGATTTTGTATAATCATGATAAGTAGAGATACACAGAACACATCATGGACAAGAGGGATACTTTGTGGAAGCACCAAGAGATAAGTTACCATATTAATATGATTATGAATTTAAATGTGGCCAATAAAACTAATTTTCACCATTATATTATTCCTAAATCTAATTAACTTATTCCCTAGATAAAATCCAATGAAACCATTCTCACCAACATCAAACACCACATCTCATAGATGATTATCATCATAACTTCTCTATAGACCATGAGTTTCATTGAGGTGTTGTTGGATGGCTATAAATTTCTCTATAATTTCCTAATCTATCATAGTACGAAATAGATTTATTTCTCCAACTACATACCATAATGTAAGGGTTATACACATAAAACTATAAAAATCATCATAATCAGTCATCTAAATTCTCAAATGAATGGTATTTTTTTACGAATAATCAATTAGAGGAAGGTGTTGATCCCAATCACTCGTGAAATATTTAGGGAAGAATCTCAATATAACATCTAGATATTGAATTTTACTCTCATAATAGAAATATATTTGACTATGATAAGAAGGAATGAAACTCAACTCTTTATCTAGAGATCATTAAATGAATTTATAGAACATCATGTTAAACTGTAGTTTCGATTAGAAAAAATAAAATGTAGTACTCTATGAAACCATATAAATTGATTATTTTTTATTACCTTATGTATATAAATGGAGAAAATTTCTAGTATAGAATTTAAGTGTTATGAATTTAAAATATGATTAATTATAACTTATATAGAATTATGGAATTTTGGAATTTTAATGAGAATGTAGGCAAAATCAATGGTGATGAATTCCTATTTTTGTTCTGGAATCATTAATGGTTACATGATCCCTTTATATTTCAGTATCCGTACATAACACTATAACATACCATGAAACATGATACATGCATTGTAATACCTCTATTCATGATATCCCACCAAAAATACACATTCTTATCTCTATACATCTTTTTTATTTCCCGGATGAATAGAAATTGATGAACTATGATATTTTCCAGATAGCTTATTCATCAGGTATGGTATGTATGGGACACATAATTAATTAATAAACCTCATTATTAAAATAATATCAATGTTGAACTCTAGTATATTCCCCACCATCTAATAGAATTCCACATATTTCTTTTTCAACTTGTTAATCCTATCAATAATGGATGGTTGAACATTAATCTAATTAATATTATATATTTATCCTTTTATGATGATTTAATTATCCATATAATTAAAATTTATAAATATTGGAACTCATTAAATCCCCATCATATAAAAACATGCATGCTCTTTCCATCACCCACCTTATTTTCCATCTCTTGTTGGTAATGTATTGAGAAATTAAAATTATTGATCAGATCCATCCATCTGCTTAGGTGATTATTAAAATCCTTCTATATAAACACATAAATCATTATTTTATGATAATTCTATATATATAACATATCAACGTATAGATAATGCCTCCAAATCATCAATATGAAAATTACCACTGCCAATTCCAAATAACGAGCATGGTAAATTTATAAGGTAAATTTTAATTAGTGAGAGGCATATGTTTTCACCATATAATTTAACATAAAGCCACAACCAATAAACATAATTGATTCATAGTTAAAGATAAAAAACCTTCTCTAATATAGGTTTTGTTATAATAGGAACACTAAAAAAACGTAACCGTGGATCATTGAAACTCTCTTCAAATTCATTTACCCATAATAACATATCCCACAATGAAAAAAACATGGTGAGTAGACTATATAATCATAATTAATATCTTAAAATGTGTCAATATTATTGAAAAAAACCCATAAATACTATGGGATTGAATTACTTTTGTTTTTATAGTAAATTTCACAATAATATACATCTTGAAAAGATCCACCAATCTGCGATCATATTAGATTATATGATTAATTAATGAATCACTCTAATTCCCAAATTCTCACTACATAAATTTATCATACAACATTTTCATCCTTAGGGTCTTCATTAACAGTTTAAAATATACTTGTTTTTATCCCTTAGTCATTGAATATATAATAATATCATCTATAGAGATTACTATAAACTAATCAATATAATATATAATGACAACATTCATGAAATTAACCCACCTAGGATCACATAGTCATGATGTTTTATATGTGTATGTGGTTGTTCAAATGTACCAATTTTCAATATTATTGCATTCTATGTTTTGAAAAGTGATTTGGGACTTATGGTGTGGGGTGAAACCCTTTAGGAACCCCATTGGGACCATTGATGATTTGACGTGAAATATAGGGATACCCATGGGGTATTTCAAACCTTTTAAAATGGTGAAATGAATTTTGATATGTTGTATTCATGAAATTATGGGAAATAAACGTGTAATGGTTGGTATTTATCCTATGGGTATCGTTAAGGGGATGACAAAAGTGGTGATATACCTGAATTGTAAATTTCCTAGGAGGATTTTAAAAATGGATTAAAAGATGTTTGTTTGATTTTGATTAGGTTATGTATTCAAATAATGTAAAATGATTATATAAAAGTGGAAACCATTTAAATTGAGGTGTTAAAATCATGATGATATTTATTGGGGTTTTATTTTTAGTTTCCAAATAATGATTTGATATGGGAGTGGCCTCTTTATTGTGAATTGTTTTAATGAACAATTGAAATGGTTGTAAATAGAATGTATAGGCTTAGGGAATGTTTTATATTTTTCTGTAATGGATGGCATGTTTTAAAAAGGATGGAATCAAGAAGATTTCAATTAAGAATTATAATATTTCTTTTTATGTTATGATTTATTTATAAAGGCATGTTGTAACTATAGTGATTGAAATGATAAATGGGTTAGTGACATATAAACCATGATGATTGTGTATGCATGTAAACATGGTGATGAAATGAAAAAAATAATGATTTTGTAGAGTTTAGGACATTACATAAGGTGGCTTTTGGGAAAATGGTGTATGTGTTAATGGGATATTCCTAGTATGTGGGATATGTATAACAAGTTATAACTATAAATGATAAATGGTTTTAATGATTATGGTAATTTTTGGTAAATGTGTTATGATTAAATATTTATGTTCAAATGTCTCCATGGTATATGGGGTATTGAATTGAGGTTCTACACCATGGGTCAGGTTGGACCGAGGGACTAAACGCCACCCCTATAATGCACATTTAAGGAAGTCTGACAGATGATCTATGCCCCTAACAGTTTCATTTGATGATTCTAACTAGACTGAGGCTTGATGGTAATTATTATGTAATGTATTCTAAAGATTTCATGATATGTATCTATTATTATAGGTAATGGACATGATATTATTTGGGATGCTTGGATAAGGCTACATGCTACCCAAGCACATTGACATAGCCTGATTACCAGACCGACGCTCCATGGTATGTTGAAAAATTGTTATTAGATAATTTTTATGTGATTAAAATTATATAACCCATTTAAGTTATTTATTTGGCCCCTGGAATAATTAGAGTTATACTTTTTATTTTTGATGACTTTATGAAACATTAATGATAAAATTGTAATTAAAAATTGTTTAAATGTGAAACATATTTCCCCATTTGCTTTTTTTATTTATGGAATTTCATTATCTTTCACACACATTTTTATAGACTGGTTATTGTTGTAGACAATATTGGTGGTGGCCTATAGAAATGTACACACACCATGGTCAGGTCTCTATGGAACATGGGTACTCGAGCAGATAATACTTGTTCCTAGTAAATGTTTAGGACATAGACCTGATGTTTTGTTTGTGTAGGGAATATGTTTTAGAGCATGGGAGGTGAGGACTAAGTTGGGGATCATTTCCATTTTTGGGATCATTTGGTTGTTTGGATCAATATTTTGTTTTTATGATGTTCAGACGTATAGAGTATACATATCATTGTTGTACCATGCATACCTTGGTTATTTTTGGATTTTTCTTATGTTATACATTTAATTGTTCATGTTGGTTGATATATTTATAGGTTTTGTTATTTCAATGTAATTACATTGATAAGTGGATATAGTCTCTCCAATGTCTCTCCATAGACTTGTGTTTCTATTCCACAACCTTGGTCATATAGGGAGGTGCACCTTAGGTCATGTAACAACATGGCTTGGGGTGCCGTATATTGTGGCCATCGGGCCCGAGATGTTAAAAAGTGGTATCAAAACTTTTGTGTTTTCTCTTACTCTTTAGGCATGGTATGCAAAAGATTATGATCTTCTTGGGCTTGGTAATGATCTCATACTTGGTGCCTAAAACCCCATGTATGAGGGAAGACCCATGTTGTCAGTGGTTGGAATTAATGTTTTGCTTTGTGATTTTACAATTGGTTGATATTTTCACCTCAACTGGGGCACTTGGATGTGATGTTACTAATTTTTAGTGTTATATCTCTTGGAAAAATATGAAGATAGAGGGTGTGTGGGTCCATGAATTATGTTTGGAATATCGGATTTGTGGTTAATCCATATGTTCCTATGATTGATAGTTCTTTATGAATAAACATTAGTAGTGTACTCTCTACATGTGGTTTAAGCTATTTTATCATTCCTGGAAATGGTAATAAATGGAAATGTTTTGAAATATGAATTTGAATAAATTGTTAGTTTTTGAAATTTTGGTTTAATAATTTTTTTAAAGTTATAATCTTTGGTGTTTTCAAATGGAAAGTTTTTGAATATAAATTCATGAGTTCTCAAAATGGTAATGATAATTAAAGAAGAATGTGAAATGATGATACCTTTGGGGAAATTGGTGCATGATTCCCTAACATTGAGATAAGAACCTATTTATTGGTGGTTTGGTAAGTAAGTAATCCCATGATTGTTACATTGGTTATGGGTCGTGAGGCTTTTTGGATTTTTAGGTTTGTTAAAATAGTTGTTCTTATGGTACTCTCTATTGGGATGTGTATTTTAGTTCATGATACATTGTTCAGTAATGTGTGTGAAGTACCCATTGTGTGTTTTTATCATAAGAGATGTTTTTTGGGACCCTAGAGTGAGAGTATGGAACATTGTGTTGATGTATGTTTGTTGTTATCCTCAGTGTCGAATCCTAGAGTGAATAGTTACTTAGATTCATTACATATAATGTGTTTTGGGAATACGGGGGGTGGGGGGGAGTTCCACCTATGAGAAGAGATTTATTTGAGGTTTAATGTGAATGGATTAAGGAGAGATAGAGAGATTTTCCATTTCTTGACATGATTTCAGTTTAGGGATTTTGTATTGTCTGTCCTTTGAGGTGAACCATGATAGGGTTTAGCATTATTGTGAGTGCCTTTAGGTGTGAGAGGCAGTAATGATTATTTTGGCCTATGTAAGTGGAACACATGGAGTATTTACTAGTGCGTTTTTATTAAATATGGATAATTTAAAAGGGTTAAGGGTTTTAGATATACATCTTGGGTTGTATATGTGAGTCGAGAATCATGGGGAATGGTGGGTATCCATAGGGGGAGGTTAGCTCAGCATTGCAGGTTCCAAAAAATGCAATGAAAAGGTAGTTTATTCAAAGGATGAATTATTGCATGGTGGGTTCCATCATGCTTTTGTGAAGGTGATTGGTCATTACTTGGTTTCTTCTACCAGGAGGCAACTGAATGCTTATGGTTGGTTGTAATATTTGTTTAAAATAGTATAATCATTATAGTACCTGATATAAGGCCCTAACCATAAATATTACATAATATTGTGTTAATTCAATATTTTTACATTATATCACAATTAGTATATTTTCATGTTTATAGATTTATAAAATTAGTCCCGAAGTATTACATAACAAAACGATAGAAATAAAAAGTAGACACTTCCAAACATATCCATTTCTTTCAAGGATTGAAAACATTTAAAAATAAACATGGTTTCTTCTCATTTTATTCATCATAATATTTTTGTGATTTCTTCCTCAACTCAATTCTCCCTTAAATCTTGTGGAAATATTATAAAAACATGGTATAGGCATAAAAATCATAGTAAGGGACATAAAAAGACAGAAACCATTATTATATTTAATACTTGATATCCCATTAAACGTTATTTAAGAGAATGAAACCAACATTTTCACATGAATAAAACTCATACGTTTTTCTCAATGAAAAAACATTAAATCTAATAGAATGAAATTAAAAATCATTTAGATGACTTAGAGCATCATATACATAAAACCCATTAAAACATATTCAAATTGGAAAAACTATATGGTCGACTTCCACACTAGAGATCTATAATGGGGACCATGCTTCGTATAAGCTATATTGGGCTCACAAGTGAGATATAATGGGGATTATCCCTTCATATAAGCCACAATGGGCTCACTAGTGAGATATAATGTGACTCAAACCTTTTTATAAGCTATTTTAGGCTCACCTGTGAGCTATATTGGGGCTCAACCCTTCATATGAGGGATAACAAGCTCACCTGTGAGCTACAATGGGGATCAAACCTTTGTATAAGCTGTGTAGGGCCCAGCTCTGTGCTATAATGGGTCTTAACCCTTTGTATAATCTATATCAGGATCACCCATTTCATATAATGCTCACGTACCATTCCTTGAATCCCAAAACCATCTTGAAATACACCTATATTCCCATATGAAACACATTTCTATATAAAAACACAATTTCATTTAAGAACCCATTTTCAATAGAAAGATACCAAAAAAATCAATAAGGGATTGGTTTTTCTCTTAAAAAATTAAGTATTATAGTGGAATCCAAGTATTAAATTATGGTTACAGTGGTAGAGAAGTCATTATTTCTGTATACATTAAAATAAAAAACATTCCTTTTATTGTTTTGTATAGAAATTATAACAATTAATATAAAAATATTCCATTCTGAAAAAATTGGATGAAATTAAGGAAAGGAATAAAATTCCTTGTATAATAATTTTCTATACATGTAAATAAATATGTAAATTATTATCCTGAATAAATTATTTGATAATTAAATATTTAAATGTTTACTGTGTCCCATACCACTTTGAACAATTAAATCATAATCTCCATGAATTAATAAATTCACCAAAGAAATAAATAACATTAGTATATATTCAATACGGATATTAAATTTCATTATGGATATATATACTTCTTATAAATGAATGAAGGTGTATATTATCAAGAAATGCCTCAATGAAATGATATTGAGATTAAATCGCATACCTTGAGTCTGACTTGTTACGTATAATAGTTATATTATTGAATAATAAAATTAGGTTAATTAAAACTTTCTTGATAACCATATTATGTTTATTATTCCTTTAATATAACAAATTACCTTGTTATAAAAGTTATATAATTATTTATGTTCCTATCAGATGTTTTGTCGATATTCAGTACTTAAGTTGAAAAAGAACATTGATTGATGCCAATATTACATGTAGTCACATGTCCGTAAAAACCAGAAATATATTCATGAAATAAAGATCAATTTTATATATCATTTATACATTTAAATAAATTCATTAAATTCGGGTATGAAAAATTAAAAATGTTACAATCATGGAGACGGTAAGTAGTATATACACATGAGTAACATTTACATTTTTCATTTATCATTATGAAAATATGGTAATTATTATTTTACCTTTTATAAATATTCATTATATAAATAAAATAATAATAATAAATCAAATACACCTATATATATATATCTTATAAGTGATATGGTGAAAAAAATGATTCATATCAATTCGTGGAGATGATAGTTCACACGTATGCACGAACGACATTATCATTTTATGTGTAAGGAAAGAAAGAACATAATTAATATATTATTCCATTATGATGATAAATATGTCATGAATATAAAATATAAACAGTAATTCCATCGTTATGTATAGTCTTGAGAGACATTAATGGAAAATGAACTATATCGGTTCGCGAGGCGGTAGTCCGCTGTACACAACAACAAAATGATCATTTCCCATTTGGTAAAAATTGGGAAAAATTTAGGTGCTGATAAAAAAATAATAAAAATTTATTACATTTAATATAATGGAGTTAGTAGTTCATCTTAGAAGAAGAATATTTTGAGGAAGTGAAAATATAAATAAAACATAAACACTTAAAAACGATACCTCTTCTTAAGTTGTTCACCGTTGAAGAACACCTTCACACATATAAGAAGGGGTTGTTCCTAAAATAAGGCCTCAATAACATAGGGAGGGACTCTATGATGTTTTTTGGGTATATATTCGATGAACCAAAAGGGTATGGATTTTTTAGTAATAATGAAGAGTGGGTACCTTTTTGTTGGAGAGGGGAGGGGCACCCTTGGAGACTCTTAAAATATTAAATTAATATAAATTCTATTTCTGTTCCAAATGGCCCAAAAGTCATTTATTTAAAATATAATATGAGTTGGGGTCCAATATCTATCATCAAATTTAAATTATATAATGTTTGAATATTTTTTAATCCTTATATTTTTTGTTTACCCTTATTTTACCCTTTTTAATCTTACCAAGATATTATGTTATTTACACATTGTTGGTATATGTAATAAACATAAAATGTCCAAAGTCACAAAAAAGTGTCATTTATGAATATTTGGGCTTATCATAACATTTTTTAAGATTATTATATTTTTAATAATTTGATTTCATTTAATAAAAAAATGTATATTTTAAAATACCAATAGTGTCAATTTTGAGACTATTCATTTGATGACCTGTAAAAATATCATAATAGGAAGATAAGTTTGAAAAAACTCCATTAAATTATCCAAAACATGTAAAAAGTATCCATAATATTCGTTTTTTGAATAAATTATTTCAGATAATTTTTATTTAAATATTTATAATATCATTTATTTGATTCCTTCATTAATTAAGAAATTGCTACATCAACATTGTGTCATAATAAAATTTGAATATTTAATTTTAATAAATTATAAATAAATTATAAATAAATTCCCCTGATGTATGTAATTGTTTTAATATTCCAATAAATATTTATAGTCAAAGAGTTCCGGTATATAAATCCATAATAAAATATGTTACTTTTTAAAAACAAAAGTGTAACAAAAATGACTATTCATTAAATATAACATGATAAATGCATTAATGTAATCTAAGTGGCTCCACGTGGTCCTAAAATTGATCCAAGTATTCTCATGGTTGGGATACAATCTTCCAATCAAATTATGATAATTGTTTTGGTGGTTTCAAATTATTATAATATTATTTTTACCTTTAATTACCTAATTTACCATAAACCATAGTAATTAAATAAATTACCCCAGTTACTATCCATAATTTCCAAAAAATAAAAAAACCTATTTAAATTATTTATACCATAAGATTCCAAATATGGAATCGATTTTTTCATATTCAAAATAGATAATATATATTAATTAATTTAAAATTTATCCCTGTTGTCAAAACTAGAAAATGAGGTTTTTAAAAGTAAAAACTATCAAAAGATTGAAATGAATTTATATCCAATTTTAGAGTGAAATTACATAAAATTACCAACACTAGATTAAATGATAGAGTATTTATTTAATTTTATTTTAAAAAAATTTAAAGGATAATTCATCTATATAAAATAATTAGATGAATAAATAGTTTTTAATTAAAATGCAGCATTTTCCATATTCCTTAAAAAATGAATTTTATCATAAAAATACCAAAAAAATAACCAAAGTAAATTACAATATACCTATTCCAAAGAAGAAATTTTATCTTTCAATTAAAACATATAAAAGTGATATAAAATTTATTTAAAAAGGGTTCTTAATCAAAATGCGGTAAAATTCCTTTAAAAAATATTAGTGTATTTTATGCGTGAAATTGGATTTATTGTAATTTTAAGCCTCTAAAATTTATTATAAGAAAGTAAAAACAATAAATAAATATGTGTTATCATAATATAGTTAGTTTTGTTCATTCCCATCTGTAAAAAAACTAGTTGTCAGTAACTATTTAAAATAATAATATTCATAATGTATTATTTTTTTGTATATCGTAGTCTTATGTGAAACAGAACATTTTGGAGAAACATGTTGTTGTGTGTTGGGTACTATATCACACATATTGTATACTTTAAACAAAAAAATATCAATTTCATTAATATTAAAAGATATGAAAAGGTAAAATTCTATAATTAGCTGAGATGTTACATTCTCCACCCCCTAGAAATTGTGTCTTCTTAGTTTTTATATTAGGACAATAATTAAGGCATACACTTTAAAAGAATGAAAGGACTGTACGAAGGTCACATGAGAAAACACATACAATTATTCCATATAGAAAAGCATGGATATGGAAAAAAAATTCACGTTATGATGGTGATTGATAGAAAACATGATATAGATAAAGTTAACAATCCTAAAACCACAAACTTATGAAGGGTTAAACGATATTTGATTTTGTGTTAGGAAAAGTAAATTGAAAACATATTATTAATATCATTTCCATGATGTTTAGGAATTATATTAATCTTTATAATAAGAGAATAAGGATATATACATACTTGACAAGTAGTGTTTCATCCATTAATTGAATTCCACCACAAACTCATATATTTTCTGAAATTCTGATTATTTAAGAAGGGTCTTCTCATGCCTGAAGCCGTGTAATCAACTTCTAAAAAATTGCATCAACCACAAATGTTTACCTATCTATTTATTCATCCTTTAAAAATTAATCAAACCCAAAATGGATAGTAGATAACTAGATAATTTCCCACCAAAAGATAATACTCTATAAGGATAAGGACTAATTTTAATCTCCAACATTCAATAGTAATATCCAATGTTCAACAAAGACTATTCCATAAATAACATTCCCTAATATTCTTAAAAACCATACAAACTAACATTGAAACACAAAATTTAGATGAATTTGAATACCTAATCATCCTAGATAAATTTTAACATTTATCTCAAAATAACATCAACCCCTCTAAATATATTATACAAATAAGTAATTAAACTATTCACTTATCCTATATGATAGGTTAATCATTTCCATAAATAACCCAAATATCCATAAGTCCACAATAAAAATCATAGATTCTTCAATAATATAATTCAACCATTACTCCTCAATTAAAATATCATATTATTATATTTACCTTAATTATATAAAGATCCCAAAATAGTGAACATCATATAAAATAAAATTTATCACTTAGTCCCCAAATAATTTTCCAATCACATAGTTTTCTATTAGATAAAATACATGCTTCTCAAATAAATTTTTTCTTAATCCACACAATTATTTTTCTAAAAAAACGAGATGAACTTACTCGGGACATCATTTAGTCCAGTTGTAAGAGATGAATATTTATCACAATTTGGCTGTGGGTTCGATTGTCACAACCTTATCTGATGTGACATGATTTTACATGGTATTCATGTTGTATTTTTACAAAAAATATTATAATTTTTTAAAAAAAATTCCAAAATGAGTGAAAATCCTGAAAAATACTCATAACATATTTTGAAATAAATGTTTATCTCATGACATTCATTTTTCATCCCAAAATGTTATAACCCATAATTTTCTAGAAAACAAATATGTTGAAAAATTCCATTAATTAACATAAAATATTGGAACATAAAACCTCAATAAAAATTTGTAATAAATTGAACTTATTATAAACCTGAAAATTATAAACTCATATGAAATACGTATGTCATAAGAATATATCCTAATATATAAAGTTATCTAAACCATCCTCTGTTAACAACCATAAGGCCCCATCCTTAAACATTACATAATCATCAGTTATGTCAAGAATTTTACTTTATTTCACATCGAGGATCATTTAATGTTTATATCTTTAGAGAATTTGGCCATTACTATTACATAAAAAATCATAGAAATACAAAGTGGACACTTCCAACAATGTCCATTTCATTCATAACGCAATTTTTTTAAAGAAACATTGTTTTGTTTCATTTTATTCCTCATAAACTCTCCTCAATTTCATCCTTGAAACAATTTCACATTAAATACTATATTTTTTTTAAAAACATGGGATTATTATAAAATTATTAGAAAGATACATAAATGGATAGAAACCATTATTATAGTTAAATAATGGTAACTTATTTAACATTATTTGGGTGAATGAAACAAAAATGTTTCTCATGAATAACACTCATAAGTTTTTCTCAATGAAAAACATTAAACCCAATAAAAACCAATTAAAACTAATTTACATGGCTTAGAGCATCATATACATAAAAACATGTCAAAAATATTCCAAATGGAGAAACCATATGGTCGACTTCTTAATTAGAGATCTGTAATGGAGATTACCCTTTTTATAATCTCTATCAGGCACCCCTAAGAGATATAGTGGGGCTCAATACTTAATATAATAAATAATGGGATCATCAGTGAGCTATAATTGGTCTCAATCCTTTGTATAAGTTGTGTTGTGCTAAACCGTGATCTATAATGGTGCTCAACCCTTCATAAAATCTATAACGGGCTCACCTGTGAGTTACAATGGGCCTCAACCCTTAGTATAAGCTATTTCAGGCTCACCCGTGAGCTATAATAGGGATAAAACCTTCGTATAAACTATATTGGACACACATAATTCATATAATGGTCATTTACCATTTCATGAATCCCAAAACCCTTTTGAAAACTACTTTGAATCCTATATGAAATGTATTTTCCTATAAAAATACCATTTCATTTGAGAACCCATTTTCAAAACTAACACTCCAACAAAAGAATAAGGGATTACTTTTCTTTTTATAAACATTATGGATTAAAAGGTAATCCATGTATCAAATAACGGTTATGGTGGCATAGAATTCAATGTCATCATATACATTAAAACAAAAAAATTTCTTTTTTTTCATTTTGTAATTAAAGTAAATCACATTGTATAAAAAAATTACATTTTGAATTTTTTTAATGAAATTAAATATAGACATAAAATGTCCTATATAATTATTCCATATTTATATAAATAAATATGTAAATTAATATTATTAATAAAATATTTGATAATAAAGTATTTAAACAGTCACGGTGTCCCATACCACTATAAACATTTAGATATTAATATCCACGAATTAATAAATTTACCAAAATAATAAATAACATTAGTATTGATAAAATATGGATATTAAATGTTATAGTGGTTGTATATAAACCTAATTAAAGTATAAAGGTTCATATTAACAATAAATTTCTCAATTAAAGGAGATTGAGATGAAATCCATTACATTGAGTCTAAATCTTCACGTACAATCATCATATTACTCAATAATAAAATTATTTTAATTTATAATGTCTTTAGAAAATTTTAATGTTTATTATTCCATTTATATCTGTATTTACCATTTTAAAAAAATTACATAATTATCTATGTTTATGTCAGATGTTTTTTCGATATTCGATACATGATTCGAAAATGAACATCACTTGATATAAATAGTCCATATAGTCATAAATCCATAATATCTAGAATAATATTCTAGACATAATAATCAATTTTATATATCAATTATACTTTTAAATCCATTTACTAAATTTTGAATTTAAAAATGAACAACGTTACAATCATGAGGAGGGTAAGCAGTATGTACGCATTAGTAACATTTTCATTTTTCATTTCTTATTATAGAAGTAATGTAATTATAATATTACCTTTATATAATTATAAACATATTATTAACATCATTATAATAAATTATATATACTTATATATATCATACATGTGATGTGGTGAATAAAAATGATTTATATCGCTTCGTGGATATGATAGTTCATACGTATGCACGAATGACATTATCAGTTTTATATATATGGAAAGTATAACATGAAATTGAAATTTTATTATCATGTAATGATAAATTATTCATTAATATCAAATATAAAAATTAATTTGATATTTATGATTAGTCTTGAGAGATGGTAATGAAAAATTAACTATATCGGTTTGCGAGGCGATAGTCCACCGTACACACGAATGAAATGATCATTTCCCATTTAAAGAAATTTGAGATAAATTTATGTGATGATATAAAAATATTAACACCTTATTATATTTATGTGTCCGGATTTATTATTTCATATTATAAGATTAATATTTATAGGAAGTGGAAGAAGAAATAAAATAGAAACACTTAAAAAATGATACCTCTTTTTTAAGTTTATCACCTTTGATGACCACCTTAATAACTCTAAAAAGAGTTTTCTGACCAAATTAATACCTCAAAAACCTAGGGAGGGATTCTAAGAATAGTTTTGGTTAGAAAATTTCCAATCCAAAATGATTCAAAAGTGTTACTATTAAATAAGAGTGGGTAACTTTTTATAGGAGAGGGGAGGGGCATCCTTGGAAACTCTTAAAATATTCAATGAATATAAATTCAGTTTTTGTTCCAAATGGCCCCCAAAAAAAATTAATTTAGACTATAATATGATTTTGGGAGGAATAATCATTGTAAAATTAAAAATATACTAACTTTTAAAATTGTTTAGTCTTTATCGTTTTGGTTTAACCCTTACTTTACCCTAATTAATCTTACTGTGATATTATGTCATTTACACTTTGTGGGTTAATGTAATTACCATAACATGTAAAAAGACCCAAAAAGCTCTATTTAAGAAATATTTTGACTTATAATAACCATTTGAATGAATATTATATTTTTAAGAATTTAATATCATTTAAGAAAAAATTTATATTTTAAAATACCTTTAGTGTCCATTTTGATATTATCCATTAGTAAACTTTTAAAACCATCATATCAGGAAATTATGTTCAAAAAACTCAATTAAATCATTAAAAAAATGTCAAAATTATCCAAATAATTCTTGTATGGAATAAATTATCTTAGATAATATTAATTTTAATATTTAAAATATCATTTATTTGATTATTTCATTAATAATGAAATTACTACATCTTCATTGTGTCATAGTTAAATTTAATTTTTTAATTTCAAAAAATTATAAATAAATTACCATGATTTAGGTAATATATTTATATTTCCAGTGAAACTATAGTCAATGTATATGTATTTAAACTTACAAACAACAACATACATTGAAAACAATGCAATTATCACACGTAATAGTTAAATTAATAAAACATTATTTTTAAACATGTGCCAGATGGTTAAAATTTGTTCTTATATGTTTTCATATATAGAAATATGGTTTTATAATAATATTTATAATAATACTATATTAAATATATATGATATTTGAAAATTTATGAAGGAAGTGGGACCTTATGTTAAGTGTTTTGTGTTAAAATCTCATTGTTTATCAAGATTTTCTATGATTTAGATATGATGATGAAATATTATCATTTGCCTCTCAAGATACTCAGGAAGTTTTTTCTTGTTTTTTTATTCCTTGAGAATATATGATTTCCATTCATTTTCCTGAAAATAGTACTCAAGACTCTAAAAATAAATCTTTTAGGAAAATTGACACTATTTTTCTCTTTGGTTAAAGACCCCTTTTGACCCATATTTATGATTTATATAAATGTTTTAAATATTTTTTGTATTATTAAAATATTTTTTTAAATTTTATTTTTACCCATTATTTTATTTATTTAAAATGGTTTGATTGTAATATTCATTTTATTTTTTAAATGAGGTACTATGTTACTTATCTAGAAAAATTGTGGATGGTATTTTTTTATAAAATAAGCTAAATAAATGTAATTTTCCACCATCATGTCAACTCAATGTTTTGAATCCTCCTTTACATGATCCCATACTTGTTTTAAAAAAATACATAATATTTTGGGATTTTTATATTTTGAAAAAAATATTTTTAAATTGAAAGGTTATTCTCTTAAAGAATGTTGTAATGATATTTCCATTAATCAAATAAAACAACCTTCAATTTTTCTTAATATTTAATAAGTATATGATCCGAAGATAAAATTAGTATTTGTTATCTATATGTCTTTTTTAATGATGGCCTAAATTTTATGGAATTGATTCCTTTTCCATGGGTTCAGCTATGATGATATGTTTTTGAATCCAATTTCTTTTCATGGGTTGAGACATGATTAATGGGATGTGATCTAGTGGTATACATATTTATAATTATCATTATGTAAAAGTTAAAACCTATATCTCTTTCCAATGAATTTGTAAATTATTAATATATATATTGATAAATAGGACTGGAATGGTGAGTAAACGAAGTTTAGTAATGAAATATGTTCACAATGACAATATTTGGATTTAATCACAACTACTATGATGGTTTAGGTAGTGAACCCATTCCACTATGACAATCTTAGAAAAATTCCTTGACTACTAAGCATATTTTTCTCTACACCTATGTATATGAAATGATTCCATGTTTTATGACAATATTATTCTCTCATGCATAATTTTTTTTATTCCTTTTTTATTCATGTATAATAAAATACAAAATTTTATTCAATGAGTCAATATTATAATTAATGATATTTTGGGTATGGATGTTAAATTTTAATATCATGTTTTCATTCAATTTTTATCATGTAATACACACATAATCATGAAAATCTAGCTTGAATACCCTTGTTAATCATCCTAGTTAATCTTTATTAATGTTTCAATTCCAGGTTATAATGAAATGATTTATGTAGGATATGTAAAAGAATAGTGATTTTTTTGAAGATCTACATGGGAGATGATGTTTAAATATAATTAATTTCTAACTAGTTATGTTTTAATGACATAAAAATACTAGAATAGTATTATTATTGAACAAATAATTATATTATGTAATTAACAGTCATCTATTAAAGTTTAATATATATGTATGGAAATTATGGGTCATTATAGATAGAATCAGAGAAAGTTTTAGTTAATATTTAGAAAACATGATGGGAAAATGTTAGTGATAACCCTGGGAATAGTCTATGTATAGAATAAAATGCCAATGTTTTGAAAATTATAATAAATGATATATGGAAAAACACGGATTTCTTAAGAGAATATTTCATTTTATAGAAATAATATATTTTATTTTTAATTATTATGTGGGTTCCCACTTTGAATATTTTTTCACAAAATATGATTATGGTTTTAGTAAATGGAAATAACCAGATGGAATTTAGTTATTTCTCAATGAAATTGTTAATGAAATGATTGTACTATTTAGATACCGAATCTTATGAGATCTATAATTCAAATATCATTTAAATTATCACCTAACAAACTCAATCCATAAATCAAATAGAGCATCCAACTAACCAAAATAATGAATGACGATCCACTGCATCCATCAAGAGAAAATTTTCACATTCTTTTTGCATGTCCACTAATCGATTGGGTACCATAAAATTGATAATTAAAATAAAAAGATATTTTCAATTCTCTTGATTTCATATCATTATAAATGTATTCTACTTATTTATCATTTTTATGGGGAAGATGATTAATGATAGAATCATACCAAGAACATGAAAAAATTGTAAGAAGTTAACTCTATAGAGATGGATGGGTTTAAGAGTTCATTTATCTATAATCATTTTACACCTATTATTCCAATAGAAATGAAGATGGAATTATATTATCTGAAACTGAAGGATGAGGAGCTAGTTAGAACCTATGAAGAAAATATTCAAGACTAGAGATGTTGGTATTTGGTACTATCATACACCATAAAATAAAGGTTGATTGAATATATAGTTTCATTAAACCAAGTGTTTGATAAAATTTAGTCATAAGGGACATTGGTAGCTGTACTGAAATATTATGATGAGTATTAATGGTGGATATGTTGATTGGGGTTACCCACCAATCTAATGGTTGTGATAAGAAATGAAAAATGAAATTCAAATCAAATACCAAAAAAAATGTATAAAATAAGATGATTTATCCTTTATATTCAAAATATTTAAGGGTATATGGGGGAATTATCTTAATGTAACTTACTATTTTTTAAATTGGGTAAAATAATATCATCGAGATAATTAAATGCTGATTTAATAGGAAGAGGTTTTATAGTGCTGCAAATAAACAAACACAAAATGGGCTACCCACACTCCATTGTTTTAAATTCAATGAGTTTTGTATTTATTCTAACCTATTACAAAATATGACATCTAATAATGATGATATATGTTAATAAGCTTTTAAACCTATAGGGAAGGGAAAATATCACGTGATCACTATTTTTAATGGGGTACAATAATGATGTGGAAAAAGGTACACTTACCATACACTCCAGAACTGTTAATATATTATTTTATTTTGGATATAAACACTCTTTTACATATAATTAATATTATATGTGTACCATAATTCTATATAAAAAAAGATGTTGTGATAGAAATAAAAACCCATAATAGTTCAATGGTCACATCCCATGTCTATGACTCATCTTCGGTTGATGTTTGTGGGAATGTCTTTCCTAAAAATATTTGTCATTTTTCCCAGAGGTGAATTTTTTATTATTTTTACAATGGGTTTAATTTCATTAAATAAGTCCAACATAAATATATCAGTATGGTATTTTATGTTTTATTTTCTGAACCATCCAATGATCATCTAGTAATTTAATGAAAATAAATCCATTTGAAATTACATCCATGTAATTTGTCATGATTCTTATTGAAAAGGGTAATTTAACATATATAAACGTAGAAAAAAAAATATCTATGATATTCTAATTTTTTGATATTTTATTGATGTCTTTCTAGAATAATTTCCATGTCTCCCACGGAATTTTGTAGTATTGATTTCAATTGTGATCAGACCTATTGGTACACCTATTTCCAAGACTCCTTATAGAATACACTTGAATGAGTTTAAATAATTGAAGAGGAAACTCTAGAAGAATCTTGAAAATTGATTCATTAATCCTTTTACATCCCCATTTAATGCACCTATTTTTTTTGTAAAGAAAAAAGATAGATCAATGTGACTCAATTTTGATTGTCAAGAACATAAAAGAATTCTCTATTAAGAAATTGTATCATTTACCTCATATTAATGACTCATATAATGAAATATTTGGAGTTAAATAAATTTAAAATGTTGATCTTAATACAGAATATCTTAAATTTAATGTCTATAATGTGGATAAACTAAAGATAATGTTTCATATAAGGTATGTACACTATGAATTAATATAGATTCTATTTATTATTAATAATTCCAGTAGTATAATAATTAATATAATGAATACAATATTTTATGAATATACTGAATAATAATTTGATGTATTCATATATGATTTTTTTTACATTCAAATAGAATGAAGGTCACAAAAGGATTGTGTGAAAGACACTATGGAGGGAGAATATTTTCACATAACATGACAAGGTGATTATTTGATTCATAAAGATTCTTTATTGGGTTATATAATCACATGTGAGGATATAACAGTAGTCCTCTCAATGATATAAGTAATTTAACTTTGTTTGAGACCAACCAAAATGACTATGATGAAACATTTTCTTGGTTTGACTATAAATTATCGCTACTTTGTAGAGTAGATTTCAATTTTTTTATTCTTATTACTATGTTAACATAGAAGGGAGATATGTCATTTAGAAGGATAATTATGAGGAATGTATTATGAAACTAAACTGAAGGCTAGTTAGTGGACCTAGGCTAACACTACTCTATAGTGAAAAAGGGATTATAATATATAGTAAGGCATCAATGATAGTAATGGAAAGCGCCCTCTTAGAGAAAATATAGTTATAGATTGTGCCTCCAAAAATTTGATGGTCGGTCATGAATGAACCTAATGGGGCCTTATCCATGAATACCTAAATCCCAAAAAAATAGGCCATGGTATAGCGACTAGTGCTGAGTAGGCATATCACTCATAAGGGAAGAATTAGTCTAATGTAACTATACATATTCACACAAATATAAGCACATACAATGATGAAGTGTAAAGAAACTGATAAACATGAGTTCATACATCTAAAATCCCATCATTAGAGTACCAAATTAGGTAATAGAAAGGAAAAGGGACGAATTCAAGCCCACCATGAAAACCTTTATAGTCGATAAGGATGAATTTTAATTTAATCACAATAAAAAAATCGTTATTTCTGTCTCACTAATCTCTCTCATGTCCAAGTCCCTTTTGGACTCCATCAAATGACTGGTCCTCTACATAAGACATGATACATGTGGGAAAAAACCATGTAGTGGAAAGTATAAAAATGCTAATTAGGACACATTGAAATCACTAATATTATAACACAAATAATTACAATTCGTACAATATAGCTCTTTTAATAAAGAACACTTAATGACAATGTTTTGATATACTAATCAAATAAACAATATCTCAAGGTGTATTAACAAATGTAACATCATCATTAGATTCCTCCTCTATGGTTCAACATATCACTCATCCAGAAAAACATACTCTATGAGTCAAATAACACAAAGATCATCCTTTTAAGATGTATTTCTTGTCGAGTCACAACATAATAAGTACATGTTTAATGTTTTAAGACAACAAGACACATATGATGATAACACCTATGCCATGGGGTATATGCCTATCAAAATATATAATATTCCACTATGTAAAGGATTGATGACAACTTATTTTAGGTCATGATGATACAAATAACTCCACATAGGGGAAGGTTGATGATTGAGTATCTCACATCAAGCATCATTGAAGAATTAAAACAACTCCATCCAGTACAAAATACACTCTGAAGGGATCACCATCCTAGATATATGATGCAATTTGAAAATAAACCCTCAGGGAATGGATCAGGGGAACCCAAACTAAAAAAAGTTGTCTAAGATGAACATGATATGTTCTCCAATATGTCTTTGAAGTAGTAAACGACATGTAATTGTATCAAATATAATTTCTTTTAAACACTGGTGCCAACATATGTATTATGGACAATGTCATGTCCATGTTTTTGTACATTATGTGTCTGATACTTTGTATTCATGTCTATTTCCATGTCCCTATGGACATGTTTTTTCCTGATTACATAATTTTTTTGAGGCTATTTACTAAGGACAATGTCTTTATTCCCCAAAAGGTACACACTGAGATTCCAAGTTAGGTCAACATGTAGTGTGATAGTTGTTACACAATATGATATATTTATCACCTTCCCAAAACCCTAACACCATAAATGGTTGTCCCAAGTGGATTGTGATCCAATATGATATATTATGTAACCCTACGTTTTCAATAATTCTAGATTCATCATCCACATTCTCACATTCCATCACAACTAGTTCAAACGTTGATATTTCTCAAAGATCATGGATCTATTTTGACTAAACATGGTCAACACACAGTTTTGGTAGATCTTTACTCTATCCTCATAGAAACCTTAAATCGAGATGCACCATCATCACACTCAAGTGAAACTAAGAATGGATTCCCAAAATATATCTTTAACCAATCATACATTGTCGTAGCTAAATCCTATCATTGATGATGACCCATATCCGTGATGATAATCCATTTTTGCATAAAACAGATGCAAAATAGTTGTTTATCTGATATTTTTTTCGAAACCTCGTCCAAAGGAATTTCCAGAGATGAATGAATAATGGTGACAAAAATACAAGATACCTGAAAAGGAAAAAACCCATCCTTGTTTTGTTTTAGATGATCTGGTTCCATTAGAATGAAAAATGAAGATCCGAATTAAATAATAATTCCCACATAATAATCCCTTCAAATAAACCCGCACCCTCAATACATCTGAATCATATATCAATATACTGCTCAATTAATATTCATCCATTATATGATTAGGAAACGAGGATAAATACATAAAAAAATCCATCCTATCTTGATTTAGATCAATCTCTAAGGATTAAAAATCATATTTCCTCATAATTGTTGAGATCCCAATGTTATACCACAAACATATTGATGATTCATGATCTATTCTTCACTCACCAACAAAATATCCTCCAACACTATCCAATGGATCTTCTCAATTTTTAAGGATATGTAGATAATTCTAAAAAAATATATAGAAGTAATTATTGAGGAAAAATTAATAAGTCATGTATTTTCAATTTTCAAAAAAAAAAAATTTAATTTATTAGTCCATTAATATCTAATCCCACAACTGTACCCAACCTAAACATCTGACACTATCCAAGGTTAGGTCACTCCAAGAGTAAACCCATACTTCGAACTCAACTTATACCTAAAATTTCTTATTATAGACACACTTTAAGAGTTATTCCACTTTTTCCAGAAAAAATCACATTCATGATATGTAATCTAATAAGTATATTTAAAAAATTATATCTAGTAACATCGATCCTCAAAAAAAGGATATTGTCTCCACACCAACCTATAATAATAATCAATAAAATAATTCAAAACAATGAAAAAAAATAATTAGATTCATTATTATCTCCCCACCTTGTGTATTCACATCCTAGAAGTCCAAAAAAGGCATAAAAAGGTGATGTGGGATTTGAGCACACATCTAGGTCTACCTATCCCCAATACTCTCAAAAACATTATTGTACTTCCATTATACATGAACGAGGGGAATACATCACCTACAAAAGATCTGATCATACTGGTCCTTGATCACTAGTAGTTACATAGAAATGTTAGCTCAATCCATGATATCTAGCACACCCTAGTCAATAACATGTGATGGCTTGGGCACATACCTCATCAAATGAAACACATAAAATACATTGTATACCCAGTTTAACTGTAGTGTTATATCTTGGTGGAACGCCACCTATCCAACACTATGATGTATATGGAAAGGTCTATTAGAATTTTAAAATAGTTTTCCACCCCAACCAAATATCCAAAATCCACATCAAGGTTATACCCTCAAGAACACGTGGTGTCCCTCCTTGAAATCCAAATACATTCATTAATAGACCACATAGGACCTATAACCTCTCTTTGTAGTAATCGTATTCTTTAAGAGGACCTTCCCAATATCTATAGTGGATCACACCAAATATAGTCCCGTAAGTGCAGAATCTGTTGGGTTAGTCTAATACAGTGTGGACCAGAAGAGTCCCTTGTACAAGGCCTTGAATAAAGTTATATAGTTGGTGAAATGGATGCTAATATTGTACATATGCTTCGATAATGGAAGGTGATCATCCCATATTTGGAAAAATTATATCATGATATCCTATAACAAGTTCACCAAGTCCAGAATAGTCTGGTAAGTCGGGATTTTAGTATGTCTATGATACACTACGCTCAAATGAAAATGAGTCCCAAAGGCCTCCTGAAATCCCTTACATAACCAAGATGTGAAGTATAATAAAAGTTAGAAATGATCATTGATAGAACTCTATGGATTCAGATTATATCATGCATGTAAAGGCATCCCATCCTATCTATTAAACTCTACACCGAAATAGCTATATTTTCCGATGACTTGATTAATCAGTCTATGATCACCCAAATGGAATCATTTCCATTGGATGTTTGTGTAAAACCCATCATGAAGTGCCTGAATATCCCATCCCACTCCCTCATTGGAACCACAAGGGGATGATCTATACCGACTTGAACATGGTGATCAACCTCTACTTGCTGAAATGTAAGGAACCAAGAGACAACCTATGAAACTAACATCATTATCCCCAACCACCAGAAATGCCACTGATTTTCCTATAATATCTCATCCATACATAATGTACTGATAAAGAGGGAGTATGAAACTCCCTCAGAACAACCTCTATTAAAAAAACTTGTACAATCATCCATCCTATAAAAATAATTACATTCCCCCACCATCATAAAATATTTTACGATCGTGTATAGTGGATATCTATGTTCATAGTGTATCAAATTTGATACCCCCATGTTATATCCCACATGAATCATAGAATAAAGCTGATGGATGACCTCTATGGACTAGAGGTTTATTTATCTATCCCCATGCACAAGGGATAAGTGATATATGGCCAACTACTTTGAAACCTTACTCAAAAAATATGAACAAGATATACTATTGATAGAATATGCTACAATGTTTCCCTTATGAAAAGTATAAAAAATATTAATGTCATAATATTAGAGTAACTCCATCAATAAACTCTATCGTAAATTAGAACCTTCCAAGTGACGAAATACTTGAGACTCTTGGGGTCATAATAAATAATAAAACACCCAACCATCAGGTAGTGTTACCAAATAATCAGTTTGAATACTACCATTTATCACTAAAGATAATGGGTCACATAGTTTTACTCATGTGGTCTGAATTCACATGAACAATATGAAATAATTGTTATCTTATAAATCTGATCACAACGTGAACTAGTACCAGATTCAATATAAAACACTGTGTAATTGACACCCTCATGTGCACATCTCAAGATGGTAGTGCTCATCAATATCCACCTCGATTCATGGAAATCATGATGGAACCTATCTTTCTAAATAACATTATACCCCTTTTAGGACAATTATTTATAGAGAGATAATATCTTGGAGAGATATGGTATGAATCTATGGTAGCAACCGTCTAATATATAAAGGCTCCACTCCATCATTAAGATTGTTGGTGGATCCCTAGAAAACACTTCATCAACATTTTTAAGGTCCAATAATACACCATATTTTGAGATAACATGTCCCAAAAAATTGAACCTCTAAAATATAGAACTGTCACTTCAAGAGATTCTCATAGAGTGGGTTCTCTTGAAGTACATCTGCAACCATCACCAAGTGTATCACATTCTATTCATCAGAAACCAAGTATGATAAGAAATCATTGATGAAGAATACCTCAAGGTGGTCTATGAAATAATTAAGGATATGGTTCATGATTACCATGAAAAATACTAGGGATTCTTTTATGCCAAATGGAATCCAAAAGTACTCATAGTGACTATAAGGACATTTTAATGACATATTTTTTATATTCTCATCTCAAAATTGAAACTTGTGACAGCTCAATTTGAGTTCAATCATTGAGAACCATTGCTCCTATCTCAACAAATTAACAATTCTATTGATCCTATGTAGTATATTCATGTTCATTATAATCAGTTGTTCAGATGAAGGTAGCTCACACAAAATGTCATGATGTCTTCCACCTTCTTGGTGAACATCATTAAGGCTTCCTAGGGTGAAAGACTATGTCTAAAAAATCCCTTCATATGAAAGTCGAATAACAACACCCTCATATAAATAAGATCCATTTGAGAAATATTATATTCTTGTGTATATATCAGTTTCCTTCCATGGTTTATATCAGTACAAATTTCTATCTCACATCTTAGACATAAGAATATATTATCGTCCGGAAAGCCGCCCATATACTCTTCCACCAAAACAAGGAACTAAAAACTCATGGAATCCACTGTACCTAGTTTAATACTATATAATTGATGAGTAATCAAATACACCATTCTATTCTAGAGTCCATCCTTCTTAGACTAGGTTTCCTTTACATCAACAAAGTAAACCCTCATCCCATCACTGCTGACACAACACATCCTATCGTTGAAATATTCTATCATGGAATTAACAATTGAAAACTATTCCATACCTAAAATTACATCTTAAGGCCTCATGAAAACTATTAAGAGATTCTAATTGATAGTATCACCTCAATGAGTTAGGTAACACAATTAGTAGAACTGTCTCACCATTAGGTCTCCTTCTGTATGAGTCACCAAGTGAAACAGTCGTGCTAAGGGATTAATCATAAACTCTATGTCTCAAACATGATTGGTTTAAATAATTGAATGAATTAAAACCTTGTCATTAACTTATATATATAAGGAATAAAATATATATATGATAACTTGTTTATTCCCTAGATCCATTGTGTCATAAGACTCTATTTCCTCCATCTACCCTCTCCCATGTCTTCTAGATCCGTATGAATGGCACAGACCACTTATGGGTGGTGGTGGAAATAAGTAAAAACATATACCACCTCTAACTACTCTTCATGATCTTCTTACTCATCCAAATACATATTGAACTATCTACACTTGTCACTTCAATGGACTAGGTAGTGCATCCCCTATCTCTTTGTCATCTGTATGGTGGGCAGGAAAATCTCAAGCAAGGTGTCCACACCATCACATGTAGAGAACACCCTCACCCTATGATGACTAGTACTATAATGTGAGACCTAAACCACATACCCATTTTCCAAGGATTGTATCTTGACATGTATTTCATGTTCATGTTTAAATTCTGACATTGTCTCTTTTCCACTAGGGTTTATGCCCCTGTGTGCATGCAACTGATAATAACTGTCTGTGTCTTCTCAACCAAGAAACTATCTACCACCATGGAATTATATATCATAGTATAATAGGTTTGAATTTATAGAGGTATCATGATGGATCACACATCTCTGATTATTCCTCACATTAAGGACAAATACTGAATGAACTGACCAGGAACCATATCCATCGAGTACCGAGAGAGGTTGGTGAAACTAGATGAATGCTCAGCCATAGTTGTACTACCCTACTGAAGCTATAAAATCATCTACATGAGAATCTACCTAAACATTGCTAAAAAAATTCTTCTCTAATCAGGTCCTCAAACTCTATCCATCAAAGAATCACCCCATCATATGACATGGTCACAAATCCCCACCATCATCATGCAAATCCATGGATAAGGCTCACTACTGGAAAAACCATATGATCATTTTATGTTCTGAAATGATGTAAAACTCATGTAATTACCTCAAGAATATCCTCATCCACATCATTTTAGGCTTACAATAGAACCTAAGGGGTCATTGTCACAGAAACTCATAAATCACTATTACCCTATTCAACTCATCCATAATTTATACTCATTTCATCTGCTTCTCAACATTTGGTTGTATGGATGGTACACCACCTATAGGTAACACCTCATAATATAGTCCATACATTGAAGCCTCATCATTGAGTTGATCAACCTCATGATCATTATGCTAAATCCTAGCTTGGAAATTTCATTGAGGCATCCTAAAACAGACAATATATACCACAGTAAATAACATATATATGATGAGATAACTTAAAAAGGATACATAAACCACAAAACATTACTATATGATGCACATCCAAATGATAACCATGAAACTAGTGCCTACCTGTACAGATTTAAAAGGAAGGATATAAGAATAAGTGTGTATGGATTCATCAGTCGCCGTAAAAACACTAGAGTCCCTAGCTAGAAATCCGAACTAAAAACACATTACATTGTTTTCTCAAACTAATATCCCAAAATTTGGTCCTAAGGTATAAATGAATAATTTGATACCACATTATCATGACCCAGCCTAATGGTGCCAAAATCGTGACAACCTCCCACCTCTAATAGGATTGGGGATGATGACCTTTGTTGAGTAGACATATCACTTACATGGGAGGCATTGTCCTAATGTACCTATACACATGCAAAAATCTCAAAGACCATAAGATACTAACTTGTAAAACAATTGATAACCATGAATGAATACATTTAAAATCACACCATCAGGGTACGATGGAATGTACTGGAATGAATATGGTCCAAATTCAATCCCACCAAAATGAAAATGAAAACATGTCGAACCTATTAAGTGGGTGAGGACTGTTTTCTTGGTTACTGCATGAACAAAATTTGGTCAATCCAGATCAATATTTTCTACCTAGTCCTCATCCCTCTTGAAATACATCAAAAGTTAAGAGATTGTCATAATACACAGCATGTGTGAGAAAAATAGCATGCATGGGTGGGTATACTAATACAATGAAGGAGACCGTGAAATAACTAATCATATAATATCAAGAATAAAAGTTATCTAAACAAAGTTAAATGTCTAAAATAAATATAATATGAATTTCCTAGTATAAAAAAAATATACACAGTCTCATGTAATGTTACAACAGTAATACATTCCTAAGACTACTACTTAAAGGATCCACATAGTACTCATTTAGGAGAACATAAACCATCAGTAAAATAACACTTATGGAATACAACCTAGATTTCAGGATCATCATTTATCTCCTTATGTAATACACATTGTATTTATGATGTGAATAATTTGTATATGAGGATCAAACCTAAGGTCATTTGGTATACCAACAACTCAATAAAGAATTACCCTATATATAGAAGACAAATGACCACAAAATGTTGTTCATGAAAATATGAAGAGATTAATATAGGGAAGGTATGGTGATTGAGGATATTAGTTATGACACATAGAAAGATTCAAACAATTTAATCTAGGAAATTTTCCATCTAAAGGGATCATTATCCTTGGTATATATGTGATAGAAGTCCATAATAATCATTCATGGAATGGAACAGGGTAACACATCATAACAAATATTTTCCATGATTAAGTGGAAGATGGATCCAAGCCTTCATTTAAAGAGTTCATGGTGTGTCCCTTCTATAGAAGACCATGCTCATGTATCACATTCTGTGCTTGTGTCCGTGTTTCAGTTCATGGGGTGTTTGAGCCCATTAATTCCTAACCATGTTCACATCCCTATGGTCATGGATATGTTCGAGTACATAACGATTTTATGACCTTGTACTCCTATCCATGTTCTGGTACCCCTTGAGGTACATGATGATCTATAAAGTAAGGGTCACATGCTTTATAATATTTATAATAATTGAAGATCCCTAGCACCACACAACGGGGTTCCACATGGTGTGAGTCCTAGTTGACATGTTGTTCACCTTGTAATTTTAAAGAATTCAATATTCCTCCTCCATGTTCTCTCTTGAATTCATCTATAGTTCCACCACCAATCATGCCAAGAGATTATTGATCTTGTCCAACTGGCCCTAATTGTTTCTATCTCACCAATGTTCATAAATCTTCTAAGTAACTATCCTTCAAGATGCACCATCGTTAGATTCCAATGATATGAATAACAATATTCCTAAATCTATCCCTGATGGATCATCCATTCTCATAGATCAATCTCATCATTGATTTAAACTCAGGCCTATGATAACAGTTCATTGTTCCAAAAAATGTGTGTGCAATGATTTTTCTATCTGGTATTTTTATCTAAATGCGGGATAAAGTTATTATATAAGATCAAAAAATAATGGTCAGATAATTCCTAGAATATCACAAACCAAGCCGTGTCATCATCTGAACTGGTGCTTGACTTTGTTTTTTTCATTTCTCAAAGGGAATTCCCAATCCATATAGGCTGGAAACAAGTGCATGGGTATCAAAATTACAAAATGGGAATGATTTACCTAAATTTAGAAACATAAAACAACAAGAAAAATAACAAACCAAAATGGACAATCCAGCACCAAAAAAGTCATTAACCCTTTTCAAATTCAACATTTAGAACATTTAAACCAATCCAAAAAGAGCTAAACAAATGATAAAACAACCCACTATCCCAAAAACCACCATGTGGAAAGAGGATTTTTGTCCTCATGCCACCACCACAACACATGCAAGGGTAGACCACCAGCAATCCACATCTCCATCTCCAAACATTTTTCTTTTTCCTTTGCCAAACATAACCAAGTCTACTTACACCCAAAGGTGTAAGTAAGGTGTGATAAAAATCCCAATAGCATACCACCCAATAAAATATTTCATTCAATAAACAGCACATGATTAATAAATAAATTTCATGTTTCACAATTGAAAGACTAGAAATGATTTTATTAAAAATAATTTTGAAGAAGACATGGTTTCTTTAGAGATAACAAACAAGATATACCATATGCCAATGGTATGTGAGAAGTAACCAAATAGAACTAGGTCATGGGAGTTCCCAGTAGGCAGTAGAAAATAGTGGGACCCCAAAAACATCATATCTTGGTGAGAAGTGATATATTAACCACAACCATCCATGTTCTCATGCACGAGACACTAGAGTGTAGAAACATCCTAAATTCTAGTGGTCTCCATTAACCATCAATGTTTAATTAGCATTGTCATCATCAATCATGAAATGGAAAACCAGGTCCGATCCACTTCCAAATCACTAGAATACTAGTCCTATTTCCCCGACCTAGTCACCAAAAGGATTAACTTTGTGCTCAATATTGTTCCACATTACACCTAACAAACCAAATCCAAATTTCATAAACAAAACAATGTGGTACACCTAACAAGCCGCCACATGCACACCAAAAATCCTTTCAAATAATAAAAAAACAAAAACCTTTTCTGAACATGATTCACATCACATATATAATTTAATAATGAAATTACCAAATTTATAAAAAAATTATTAGTTTACACAAAAAGTCTTTAAATAAGTAATATATCCCATTTCAAATAGAAAAACCAATTTCAAACCAAATTCATATTAAATCTTTACAAAAACTCCTTTTTCACCACACATATAAATCATTGGACCCATAAAAATACTCATGAAATCATAATAAATTTTTCAAATAATGTATAATCCTGGAATCACCTACCATGGGTGTAGAAATTCCTTTAATGTAGTGTGAAACTAAAAATTTACCTCTACCACACCTTAAAAAAGAATTATCAAGCCCTAGTCGACAACATCAAACCCCAATGATCAGGCTTGAACACTAAAATCATAACCCTTGCCACTAGAAAAGTGAAACTCCAAGATAAAGGAAAGAATACCCTAGAATAGTGTATAAATCAAAGGATGGATATGACTTACTTGAGGAATCCAGGAAGAATCACCAAAATCATCCTTGAAATTGAATATCTAAGGGTGGATAATGGAGGGGGAGGTGTACCTAGGGATGATAATCCTAAGGGGGTGAGAAAATGAGGGGTTTGGGGTTTAAATCAAGAGAAGATATAAAATAAAACCAAAATTTTAATGACAAGTACATGGAACACAGTTAGTCCACACCATTTGATAATGTATGTGGAAACCATGTTGCATGATCTATCCAAGAGGGACCTACCACATGGCTTCCTCGCATGGTCTGATTGACCAAACGATTATCGTACGGTAGATGCTACCCCAAATGTCCAGCATCTACAAGAGTACCTAGGATAATGTGAATGGTTGTGCACCAATCATGTGGTAGGTTCTATCTAACCCAAACACCTACAACACATTTACCTTGACATGGAGTATGATTTCTTCTAGCTATAGGCCAACCATGCTCTATGTTCTATCCCCCCAATTTTCATAATTTTCGTCCAAAAACTCAATGGAAACCCAATGGAAAAAAGGGTAGACCAAAAATAATAAAAAAATAATAATTGAAAAGAAAATCACAGATGTGTGAATTATCCCCACCATGTAAAGTTTTTGTCCTCAGAAATTCAACTCGAAGCATGGTCTAAAAACAAGAATGGATAATCTTACTCAACCCATGACCTCCATTCCTATGACACATGAACATAATTACCATGCTTCTAATGAACACAGTCCAATGAAATATATATACCATGAAGCACTTAATCTTTGGAAATCACTATCTGCATTGGCTATTCAAACATGGTTAAATAAGGATCTGTCTCCAATTCATCCCAATTAATCACATGAGAAGGATCTGGAGCACACTTATTCAACATGAATATATGGAAGAAGTCATGAATTGATGTCAATTGAGAAGTAAAATCTAACCTGTATTCCACCTGTCCAATTTTCTAGGTGATTTCTAATGGTCTGACACTGCATGGTGTTAAAATTCCTTTTCCAAATCAACAGTAACTGAAGCATGGTATAACATTCAATAACACCAATTTACCCACAAAAAAATCAATATCATTGTGCCTTTTATCAACATAATATTTGATATTACTCTATGTTTTTGAAAATCATTTTTTGTTTAACTTGAATTTCTCAGATGTCCCTTGCACAGGCCTTGGCCCCAACAGTGAGGTATCACCTACCTCAGCCCAACACAAAGAATACCCACAAGACTGATGATAGAGATCCATAAAAGGAGCCATTCATATCGGGGATTGGTAATTGTTTTTATAAGAAAACTCAACAAACCCCAAATGGATATCCCATGATCCTCTAAAGTCCAAAACACATATACGATATATATCCTCTAGAATCTGATTTTCTTACTCTATATGACCATATGTTTTAGGATGGCATGTCGTGAACATCATGATATTCAACACAAATTTATTTTTAAGTCCTTACAATAATTGAGAGGTTAAATAGTATTCTCTATCGAAAACAATTGCTGATGTCACACCATAGATCCTTAACACTTCATGAGCATACTAACGAACCGAATTATCCACTTTTGTTGAATACTCAATCAAAATGAAATGGCTTGATTTGGTCCAATGATCGATTACTACCCAAATGAAATTCCATCAACAAGGTGTATGAAGAAAGATTATAATGAAATCTATGGAGACCGCATCCCACTTCTATGTATGAATGGGTAACAAATGAATAAGACGAGAGGGTTGTTGATGCTCTTCCTTTACCTACTAACATGTATAGAACCAAAATACAATTCCAACTTAATATATCATAATACCTAGCAACTAGAACTACCAACGAACAACAGAGTATATATTAATTACTCCAGGGTGGATGGCCCACTGAGATTGGTGGTTATCCTATATCACCACCTTCCTCAGAGACAATAGCACTAAGAAACTTTCTTAAAAGAACATGATTCCCTCGAGAGATAAAGACCAACTACATGATGTCTCCCTACAATGATGTAACTGCACAAAAAAACTAGAAAAACTCATCACCAAGATACACCTGTAGAACTAGCTCTAAAAGAGAAGGAGCTAACTTGACACTGGCCATGAACACACCTACACTATGATTTTTGGTACCCTTTTTCTTATGGGAAAAGAGGACCATCATGGTCCACTTGTCACTGGACTACCTTAATTCCTGTACTGGAACTTTTCTACTCATGGAATCTGCCACAACATTACCCAGGATAATTTTATAGATGAAATCAATGTATAACCCCTATATAAACTCAATTTAATGATGCTGAAACAAAATGAGTTCCTTTTAGGAAACAATGTAGGCTAAGCTTTAATGATCAGAATAGACCACAAATTTTTAACCAAAAAGATAATAACAACAAATATTCAAAGCATGTGTCACTACTACTCACTAAAATTCATTGGTTGGGTATTTCCATACATGTGATCGAAGATGGTGAGAACCAAATTCCACCAGATGATCATCTTGCATGAGCACTCATATGAGTCCCATACCTGAAGAATAAAAAAAAAACATGTAACCCTTTCCAGACTCTTGAAAGATCAACACAGTTTCTATTTTCAACAATTTCTTCATATCCTCAAAGGAAGCGTGATATTTTTTGGACCCATTAGAACTTCACCCCTTTCCCTGTGAACACTATCATGGAAGAATCAAGTTGATAGAAATACCAGACGAACCATATTCAACATACTTCCGGTCCAAGAAAACTCCTAATCTCAATCACATTCCTTAGATGATCCCATGACATAACTACACTGATCTTCTCTATGTCTACCAAAACCCTTTTCTCTAAGATCACATAGCCCAGAAACATCAATTCCATGATCTTGAAAATGAACTTTGAGATCATTTCATAAATGCGGTTATCCCTAAGAGTTAAAAAAATGTTCCTTAAATTATTATCATGCTCTTATTTAGATCCAGAATAAACAAAGATGTAATCCCTGAATAACACAATGAAGGAGTGAAGATACATTTGGAACAATCTATACATGATTTCTATAATGACTGATGGAGAATTATTCAGTTTGAAAAGCATGACCAAATACGTCAAGTGTCCATACTAGATTCGAAAATATGTCATCGGGATATCTACTTCTCATACCCGGAATTGGTGGTAATTAGAATGTGTGTATGTCATTGAGAACCACCTTTCCCATTTAAACTGGACTAACAAATAATTAATTTTTGGCAAGGATACTTATTCTTGATGGTTACCTTATCCATATTCTTGTATTTGATACAAGAACGAAGGGATCTATCAACCTTCATCGCAAGAAAAAAAAGACTGGGCCAACCCAATGAGGTATTCATGGGTGAATGAATCCTTTGGATTCCAAATCGTCTAACTGTGTATTTATATCCCTAATCTTATTGGGGGATATATTATAAGAGGGAAGAGATGTGTAATATGTCCCTTATTCTAAATAAATTGAAAACTCTACATCCCACTATGGGGTAAACCCAAAAAATAATCTAAAAATACCTTTGGGAACTCATGCATTACATGTGGTAATTCACTTTCAAGATCACTACCATATTCTCCCAGTAAGAGAGACAATAATTGAAAAAATTGTGACCTAATTCTGGTAGTGGATCTATATCTTCGCTCAGCTGAGGATCCCATTCTCCAGGAAAAACTTTTTCACTCTCGTTAGGTGCCAAAAATGTACCAGCCTCCTATAATAATCAATGTTCTCTTGGAAATGAGCCATCCAAACCATAATAAGGACTACATAAAATAGGTCTATATTGAAGACTAGGAAATCCCATTCCGGATCGACCCCTAACACCGAGAGTACACATGATGGAAAATTTATACCTTGATCCTACTTTATACCCAACCAAATCACCATATCCATTACAAATGACCTAAGCTCGGATGGAATGTATAACAGATTCACAAGACAAATAGAGATAAAAGAAAATAAAGTTACAGTATCAAATAAAATTTCTTCTATATAAGATGAAGTCAAAATTCATCCTCTAACTTTTGAGGGTCCTACATCTGGTCCCACTTGTTCTTTATTGAATACATTAAGATGCTTTTCCTCATCCTCAGTATGATGGCATTACTGCAGCTCTTCCCTATGTCAGTTGTTCCTAGAAGAGGATTCATTCATGTCGACATGACCACCAATATAAGATCCCACCATCCTAGATGGATTCTACTTGGATGAAATTCCCCTAGAGTCCATAGATCCCACCCAACTATGATGAGAATTCCCAGCACCGAAGAATCGCTACAAGTTCCCCATCACTCCGCATTTGTGACATGGATTTGGAGGCGATGTACATTCAAGCCATGTTTTTCATACCCTTCCACACCGGTGACACCGAAACTACCCTTCATTAGATTTCAGAGATGAATACTACTGATAAGGATGGCCTGAGCTTCCAATTCCCTTTACCCTACTTATACATCTTCCTCTTATTCTCATATGAACTACCACTTCCCATAATTCACAAAGTCCCACAGAAACTAGACCTTCTCTAGCAATCAATATTCACTATAAAATCTCGATAAAGTACTTCATCATAGGTCATTATCTTTAATAGGAAGATCAGAGAATTGTTCTCTAGTCCCAGACCCCTTTTAGACCATTCATACTTCATCTTCTCATTGGACACTATTTTAGAAGTATACCATACTATATTGGAAAATTGTTTATCAGACTCTATCATTGACTGGTTCTCCTAAATAAGATATACACGTTTCATGGATCTATCATATGCCACAGCTTCAAGGAAATATTGGTCATTGAAGATATCCTTTAAGTATTTACAACTCATCTACACGTGCTTCCCTATTTAGACTGCTGAGTCCCACCACCTTCTTCTGGAACGTTATAGTAGAAATAAAGTGCATTTCACCCTGACCTCTTCTAAGGTTTCAAGTAATTTTAACATCTTCTCTATCTTCTCAATCTATTCCTCACCCTTTTGTGGTTTTATGATACATTGGAAATAAAGAGGATCGTTCTTGAGAAACTATTGAGATTTTTCCATTCCCAGACCAGGTTTAGCTTCCTTGACTAGTGTAAGAGAAGTACATTCTCTATGCCCTAGAGCTTGAACAACCCATTCCACAACTTCATCCATCCTGTGAATAAGTGGTGAGGTTGAAATCTCTTTAGCTAATTCCTTCAATTGGATAGAAATTCTATGTGGATGCATGTTCCTACAAAAAGAAACAACCACAAGAAAACTCAATAAATACCAAAATTTTACAAATTCTCAGCAATAAGAACAAATATGAATAAATCAAACATATCAAGTCAATGTAATGACCAAACCTCTTCACCCCCACCCAATGTCAACATTCAGTCTGCAGCTTGTACATCCCACCTGTAGGAGAAGTCAAATAGATATCCTATCATCCCATGTAAACCTAAGTATTGCCATGAGGAGTGCTATCTAGGCACCCTACTCACTATTAAAACTTCGAGATTCAACAATCCTAACTCCAGTCTCTCCAGACTCCTCCAAAATTGGAAGAAGCAATGAGATTAACCATGGTCTGATACCATTTTTTCACAATCTAATCTGGGTCCACATCCGAACTGGCACCCAAACCGGTCTATGGCATGGTCCAATATGTATTCTAAATCATCACGGGCTAGAAACAAGTTCTCAAGTATCATAATTACAACATGGGATGATTTAATAAATTTTTTGAACATAAAACAAATAGAATATAAAAAACCAAAACTAAAAATCTAAAACCTAGCAAGGAATTAACTATTTTTAGATTCATCTTTAACAACATTTAAACTAAACCAAAAATATATACACCAAAAATTAAAACAATCCACTATCCCAGAAACCACAATATGAAATGATGAGTGACATCATCATTACACTTCCACAACACTATAAAGGGTAGAACACTACCAACTCGAACCGCAATCTCGAAACATTTTTCCTTTTCCCGCATCAAACATAACCATGTCTACTTACACCCAAAGGTATAAGTAGGGTGTGAGCCAAATCCAAGAAGGATTATACACAACAACATATTCCATGCTATTAAAATCATAATATAATAATAAAATTTTATGTTTTATATATGAAAGACTAAAAAATTTTTTATTGATTTTTTTTAATGAAGGCATGATTTCTTTTCTTATAACTAACTAGATATACCATATACTGATGGTAAGTACGATGTAACCAAAGATAACTAGGTCACGAGAGATCCATGATCACACTAGCTAAGAGTGGGAGCCTAGAAACATTGTATCTCAATGGAAAGTGGTACAAAAACCAAGACCATCCACATTATCATGAACGAGCCACTAGAGAGGAGAGACATAAAAAATTATAGTCGTCTCCATTCACCATCAATGTTTAGTAAGGGTTTTCATCTTCAATATTTCTATGTGAAACCCGTCTGGAGCCACATCTGAATCACTACCATACTAGTCCTAGTATACTCACCTTGTAACCTATGATTCCCGTTGTTCTCAATCAAGTTCCACATATCACCTAACCCACCACTTCCACATTTCCTAAACCAAAAAAAAGAAATACAACTCACAAGACCCCACTTGGACACCCAAATTCCATATAAACATCATACACACACCAAAATGTTTTACAAACACGATTCACATCACTTATATAATTTAACAATCCAATTTTACAATTTCTAAAATAATATCAAGTGACAATACATGGGTTTACATAAGTAATAGACCCCATTTTATTTAGAAAACCCAATTTAAAATGAAATTATTATCAAATATTTTCAAAAAATCCTTTTTCACCTCACATATAAATCATAAAATGCATAAAAATACTCATGAAATAATAATAAATTATTCAAATAATGTCTATGCACAAAATAACATACCATTGGAGTAAAAAATCCCAAAATAAGGTGTGATACTCCTACTGAACCGCAAGTACACCTTAAATAAGAAACATCGACCCCTAATCAACATGATCAAACACCAAGAATCAATGTTCAACCATTAAATTGTAAACCTAGCCACTGGATAAGACAAACACCGATAAAAAGGACAAAAACACCAATAATAAGGGAATAATCAAAGGAATGATATAACTTACTTTAAGAATCATGGAAGAATTACTCAAATCATCTAAAAAATTGTGACTCTAATGGAGGAGAATGGAGGGAGAGGTGTTCATAGAGAGAAGAATCCCGAGTGGGGTGAAAAAAATGTGGCTTTTAGTGTAAAATCCAGAAGAGTGAGAAAATAAAACCATATTTCTATGTAGTTGGATAGGGTGCATAGTTAGTCCACATGGTTTGATAAACTATGCGGTAATCATATAGAAGGATCTATCCTAGAAGTTCCTATCACATGGCTTCCTCACATGGTTTGATGGACCATGTGCTAACATGTCGTTGCTACTGCCTCAAATGGCCATTTACCTCATGAGTTCCTAGGACAAGGCACACAGAAGTGCACCAACAATGTGGTAGGTTCTGTCTCACCCAGACACAAATCACATGGTAACATAGGAAGGGAACATAATTACTACTATCTATATGCCAACCATGCACCATTTACTATCCAAGCAATTTTCATACTTTTCATACAATGACTCAAAGGATACCTAATGGAAATAGGGTGGATTGAAAATAATAGAAAAGGACCTTAATAGAAATTCATAAATGTTATATAGAAACACACCAAAGAGGAATGGACCTTGGATATTCTTAGTTATCATCGATCTATTTTCCTTTATAATGAATAACTAAGTCCCAAAATACATAAAAAATCCCTCTTAATAATCCATATAGATAAACCCACACATGAAATATGAATAAACCAAAAATCAATCCATTGGTCAATAGATTTTCGATCATACTATGATAAGAAAATGGGGACAAATCCAGAAAACAAATGTTCTACCATGATTTGGATCTATTAAGGGAAAATAATTTTTTTTTCATCAATGCTGGTGTGATCATTGTGTTCTTTCACACTCTTATTGATGATCTATGGTCTGGTTTCTTCTCAACAATTGAAGATCCTCTAGCACTCTCAAATAGTTCCTTTATATTTTATGGGTTATTCGGCTAACATTACAAGTTATCCATAGTAACCTTTATATAGGAAACACTATTTGGTCATGAATTTTTGTGTTAAATTATTAATTTAATTAATTAATTCATTTAAAATTTTTCTCGAAAATGCGCCCATCCCAAACGTTCAAGGAACTACCTGGTTAGGTTGTACCTAGGGTAAAACTAATTATATGAATTATATAGAGTCATTAGATTTAAAATCCACAAAAATTTCAAATAGTAATTCTACTTTTTCAAAAAAATTCATCACATGTATTATTTATTATATTTAATATATTATAAAAATTAATTCCAGGCACACATGGCCTCAAAATGTTGCAATGTCTGCATGCCTAGATCTAAAAATAATATACACAACATTCCATAATAATACATGGGAAAAACAATTATTACATTTTCCATTAGAAAAATTACCCTTATCCAGATTTGTGGTCAACTATGGTATTTTTGGAATAAAAATATAGAGGAATTATCTCAATGAATAAATGAAAGAAATTTATGCTGATCAAAAAAGTTTAATTTATATTTTCAATCAACAATTTATGGACACGCACTACTGAATATGTTGGGAGCATATTAAATATTATTAATTCTCATTAAAAATCCACACTATGAATGGTAACAAGGTGAAATGTGATATGATCCAAAATCCCCATGATACTTTCTATATAATGAGGATATAAAATATCCAATAATTTTGGAATTGAAATATATGGATCATTAAATCTTAAAGTAATGATAGAAATATTATCATCGTAAAATGTGTGTTGAATCAGATGTAAATGTGAATATTAATAAGGCATAAGAAGAAGATGTCTAACTATAAAAGAAGGTGAAAATGTTCTTGATTTCATATTTATTGTGATAGAATAATATGGTTAACGAAAATCATATGTGTCCTATTGTTACCATATTTGAAGTAGTGGTGGGATGAAGCACATACTTCACCACCCTCTTTTCATCCAAAATGTGCAGTGATTAATAGATATTTAAAAATAGTATTTTTGGTGAAATTCCATGAAGATATAAATTTAAGAGTATTTTTATTTATTATTTTAATTTCATCACGTTATGGCTTACAGACATAATTCTTATTGGTGGATACAACTATTACCCTTATATAAATGGTAATGGGAAAAAATAAACCTAGACTTTGTCATAAGACTCTAAATAATATCTAATGGGATAAATGTTATATGGGTAGTAGTTTATTTCCTTAAAAATTTCTCAAACATCCTTTATATTAGATAAGATTTATCTATTGATCAACATACTCAATAATATGTTAAGGACGAGGTATGGTGAAATGGTTGACCACTACCAATTGTATTTTAATAGTATCTGATGATTACCGAGATATTTTGTAGAAGTATTTTGACGCATAAGGATATAGAGATATGTTTTGAAACTACATTTCATCCATAGATATATTATTAGTTTAGTGCGCCATTATATATCAAGAAGACTTTTTTTGAAGTTTATCTGAGGATTTTAATGGTGGTTGGGATCAACACCTTCCATTAGTGGAATTTTATGACAATAATATCTTTCACTCTAAAAATCATATGGATCATTATGAAAACCAATACTGTAGGAATTTAAGAACTCTTACATGATGTGAGGATGTAAGATAATTAAAGCTATTAAGACCTCATATAGATGGAAAAATAGAAAATGAGGATAGACTTATTGAACATCATGAAAGATAATCTCATAGTCAATATAAAAATTATGTTGTATAACATCATATGGATATAGATTTCTATATTAGTGGAAAGGTATTATTTTGAATATCTACCAGGAAGAGGGTGTTTTTATTTTGAAAATTTTTCCAGGTAATAATTTTATAGGTGTCCAATTATATTTATTGATCTTATTAGTGTAGTAGCCTATCGATTGATTCTCCCACCAAATGTCTCCCAAATTCCTGATGTGTTCCATATATTTATTTAGGGGATGTAAATATAAGATCCATAACAATTACTAAAATCATAGGTTGTTTCACTTGTATAACATCATTCTTATTAGAAAAAACTACTGGATTATCCAGATTTTAGAGATAATATTCATTGAAGTAAGGCCACTAACCTGGTAAATGTATTTTAGTGAAACAAAAAATTTGAGGAAGCCACATGGGAACATGAGAATATGATGAGACAAAATTTTCCTCGATTATTGGTAGTAGTCTAATAAAATTTTGAGGAATTTTTTTTTCTTAGTGGAAGAATGTAACATTAAATGATTTTACAAAATAGAGTATTTTCAAATAAATTTAATTATGTCAATAGGTTTCAACACTTTCAAAAGAAAAATTATATTAACCACAATATATTATTAAATTATTATTATCCCCCAAGATTATGGATTCCTGTGTATGATTGGGATTAACTAAATTATGAAAATTTATGGGATACACATTACTAAAATTAACTAATTCAGAATAAATTAATTGTAATTGAAAACAAAAAAAATTGAAAATAAATGAGACATTCTTTTGAAAAAAAATTATCCATTGAATGTATTTTTATCCTATTAAACAAAATGGACCAATATTTTTGAATGAATATAATTAAATATACATATATATTATATATTCAATAAAATTATTCAACATTCATCTAATATAATTTATTATATAAAGGTTAATAATAAATCATGATTTATTCAAAAATGTATTTTTCTAAAATTAACTTTTACTCTCATTTTTTACAGATACATTAAAATTATATTCATATATTTAAAGGCATTGAAATAGAATTTTTTTTATATATTTTGAATTATGGGTTTTCAATTTCCTAAATAGGAACCTTTTTCTTTTGCTCAATTTGAATAACAACTATGGTAAAACTTATCACCTCGATAAATGTTAAATTAGATTTATCTTTGTTAAAAATAAGTGTTAGAGACATAATTTTTAATCATTAATATTATTTAATGAATATAACTCTACCATTATCATGTTATAATCTAAAAATATTAGTTTAATGAACAATTATCTTTAAAAATGAACAATATAACAAAAAAATTATTCAAAGTAACAAAATATCACTTTCTTTCTTTTAAATATCTCAAATTTTTCAACATAGTGACAAAACAATTTTATGAGTGCATCAAAGTATCTATATTAAGGTTAATGAGATTATTATTCTTATAGATATTTATTTTCTATTTTTAGAAATTATAAAATGACCTTATTCCCAATGCAACATTGATGCAATATTTATCCATTAAAAAATATAACAAATTTTTTCAAATTTTCTTAAACTGACAAAGTTTTATTGAATTAATATGTAACATGAATTTTGTAGAACTGTATTACTTATAAAAAGAGGTTTGAAAGATTTATATTCTAATTCACAATTTCTCTGGATGTATTTAATGTCAAATTATAAAAATATTGAGAAAATGGCATTAATAATTTTTTATAATAAGTAATATTTTATTATATGCAATAGAACCATAACAAATACTTGACTTATACAAATGAATTGGAAATAGTTTTAAACATATATTATGGTAAATATATGGGTTTTTTTGTAAATTTATCATAATATTATTAACCCATAATGTGTAGAAAAATTAATATTATTATAATTGATTAAAGTGTTAATGAAGGGGTAAAATAAATAGATAAGAGTAAAAATTTCATACAAACAAGTACAAATTTTATTAGATGAGATTGATTTGAACCATAATCATCTTATATTTTATTATTATCAATTTGGAGCCATATAAATATAAAATTAATTTATATTAATTTAATATCTCACGAAATTCTCAGAGTTTTCCTCTTCTATATTATAAAAAGGGTTCCCACCATTCTCTTCTTCACAACATTTTGATCTTATAATCTAGACCAAAATCTTCCAATTTTGTTACACCATGTATCTATCTACATCCTAGTTTTTTTGTCCAAAAATAAAATAACTATATATCTTTAGAATATATCTAAACGAGCCATTTCAAATAAGAAGAAATATTTTTAACTAGTCACATTATTTCAATTTTTTCTTTTACAACATTCAATTATGTTATATTATTAATTAAAAAAGGCATCAGAATCCATATAAACATAAATGTAATTAAAATTATGAAAATATCATTATTTTCCCTCTTTCCATTCAAATAGGAAGTGAATGGATAACTCGTGCATATATATGTATTATTGTCTCCACATTGTGATATAATTTGGTTTTTCCCCACCATATTTTATGGTTTGGTGTTAGGGTGTATTTAATATTTATATTTTATATTTTTGACAAATTTATACTTCTTAAATGATAACATCATGTCTTCATTCTTACAAACCAATCTTTTGGGAAACTGTAATATTGCTCATGCAAATGTGTGCACAACCATATCCTTGAAGTGATGCCATTCATTTTGAATTTATATATTTCATGGACAGTAATGAGGAAAAAATTTAAGAATATATGTGATTTATAATATATAATAATTTCCTTTTAGAGATGAATTTATATTTATGTATCTTTCATTCCATATGTTGATGAAAATAGCATAAATATATATGTACAACATAGCTTCTCCTGGAACACTCTAATTCCATTTTCTATCCCTGGATATTAGGGATGACTATAAATAAGTATATAAAAATTATATATTTTATCTAAAACATTATTAATTTTTTTAAAAAAATTGAACTACTATAAATGTAAAAAGGATGAAACTATGAAACCCATATATACATTAAAAATGAAACAATTATCACCCAAAATAGTGTTTTTTATTAAAGAGTTGTTAATAAACAAGTGATAAAAGGATAATGTAAATTTTATTTGGTTTGATAAATATGAGTATGTTTTTTGAATAGTAGGTATAATATTATTATATTTATAATACAGTGTGTCAGAAAATTCATGAATGAAGTAGGATCATAGGTTAAGGGGTTTATATTACAATATAATTATTTACATAGATTTTTTATGATTAAGAAGTAATGATGAAATAATATGATAAAACTCTCATGGTAGTAATAAAATTTTCTATCCATCTGGTTATGTCAAAAAATACATGTTTTCCCTTTTTTTCTTCATATTATTTTATACAATAGATAAAATATATGTTTTATGAAAAACCCACTTCAATTATATATTCATTTGAAAAAAAATATTTCAATTTAAATATTTTCTAAAAATGTATTAATGAATTTTTTACTATTATAATATCATTTTTAGGCATTATTAACTATTATTGATGTTTTAAGCATCATTTTGAAAGGAATACCAATGTCATTCTCTAATCGTGGTACATTGTTACTTTTCCTATAAAAGTATAGAAGGAATATGTTTTAAACTTATATAGAATGAAAATAATTTTCAGGACTTTAGGGAAATTAAATGTTTTGAATTACCCATTAAAAAATCAAATAGATGATTTCCATGAAAATTAATATATTAATATTTCAAAAAATTTAACATTTTGATGTTTTTTTAAATGGAAAGGATGTTATGTTCATTTCAATGATCATTAATTTTTTGTATATAGTACTAGTAATATGGCCTAATAACAACATAATTATTCTATATTTATGTGGTTATAATTGTAATTATATTATTTTTATGAAATCTATTCATTTCCATTGGTTTTTTTAGTGATGTGATGTTTATCAAACGAATTTATTTGTATTGGTTATGATATAATTAATTTTATTTGATATTGTGACACAAATATTTATAATTTTTTTGATGTGATGTGTGGGGACTATATCTCCCTTCAATTATTTGGGTTAAAAATTATATCTAATTATTTAAACAAGAATATAATAGGGAGAAAATCTTGTTCGGTAAGGGACTTTTTCCACTATGAAAATAATTGGGAGTAAACCTTGACATATATGATGGTTTGGAGAGTGAAATCCTTCCAGGATGATAGTATTGTTAATGAACCTTGACTATGCTGGAAATTATTTTCAATGAATATGTGTGTACCTCGATTCCATGTCTTATTCAAATTTTATTATCTCATAGCTCATGTTGTTTTATTCCTATATGATTTTTTCATATAAACTACCAATATGTATGTCATGACTAAAGATAATGATATATGATATGCACAATATTATTCAAAAATGTTATTCCCATGTTCCAATACCCTTTCCCATTTTTTGTTATATGATCACTAATACCTCCATTATTTACCCTTATTGATAATCACATATCACATTTTTTTTTATAATAAGTGAGATAGTTATGAAGATATAAGTTGGATACAATGTAGAAATATTATTAATCAGTTGTTTATGATCCTAATTATCAAAAGATACTAGGCCTATATGATTATATTATAGATCATTATATTATGTAATGAATATTAATCTATTAATTAGTGAAATCTATGTATGAAATATATGGGTTTTTATAAATTTTTATCTATTATGTGATTGGATATAGTAGTTTTAATTCATTATATTTTATTTAATTATAGTTCGTATTTGGAAATAAGCTCATAATTGAGATCTATTAAATTAATATCATCTTCAAAATATTTTGTCACACACAACACAAAACTGACACCACTCCCATTGAAAATGACCCAATACATTTTAAAAGTTCATGAATAATATAAAAATTCACATATAAAAAGATGATAATAAATTAAAATAATTATACCTCATTATTCTCTTTGATCAATATTTCAAATAAAACATCTTTTGATAAATCACAAAAAATGGGTTATAGTATATTTAATATTAAATTCAATTGGTGTGATATAATAGTTTATAATAATTTGTAAAAATTATCCTTTTAAAACTATGATTTCATTATTTTATTATTCATATATTTATATAAAATATGAGAATTGGAATTTAATGTTTAAGAAGTCATTTTTCCATAAAATATTTTGTTCTTAGTTTCAGTTTTAATTTAATAACTAAATATATTAATTTAAATGTTCTAATTTGATAAAATGAAATTAACATTATTAGTTTATAATTCCAAAATTATCATAGGGTAAATTCTTTGGTAATTTTATAAAAATGTTTATTTTTCTATGAAGCATAAAATATTTCATATTTATAAACAACATGAGTTTTTTGAAATCTATAGTATATAAGATTGAGTTTAGAAATAAGGAAACATTTTATATGAGTAAATATTTTTTTACAATTTATTTTATATTTTGAATTTTTTTTAATTTATGAACCATGATTTGTACAATATCATGATTTTAAATAAAGGACATTATTTATTATACCTTATATGACACAAAACTCCATGTTATAAGATAACCTTTATATACTATTAAAATATTATTATTAGATTTTACCATTATAACAAAATGATGATGTTGGAAGGAATTAAAATTGATAACAACTCTATGAAAATTTATATAATGAAATTATATAATGTATTTATAGGAAATTACATAATTCTAAAAAAATAATTTTATTCTTCAAAAATACACTTTAATGAAAACATGTTTTATTGTTCATTTTTTTTGGGAATTATAAATAATTTATTTATATATTCAAAATTTTATTTTTTAAAAATAATATAATATTTTAAAATTCTATATAAATAGTATTTTATGGTAAAACATCGATATTTTTGTGAAAAGAGGGATTTTTCTTTGAATTTTTTTGAATACCACTTTTATAAATATATAATTTCTTATTAAAAAAATTAAGTAATTTGAAAGTATCATTATGAATAGAATTTTATTTAAAAATTAAAAATATTTTTTTTTATTATTTAAAATAATTAATCAAATATGAATAATATTTATACCCAATTTGGGTATAATTTTATCAGTAGAATTAAAAATCCCAATTTCCTAAAAACTATTTTAAACAACATAATGTTCCACCATTTTATATTCATAAATTAAAAACTAATACATAATTATTTAAATTAAATTTATATAATACATATCTATCTTTATTAATGTAACTATATAAAATGATTATCAATAGTTATATAGTTAATTTATAATCTTCTTATGCTTGGAAAATATATTTCTTGAAAATCCTTTTTTTGAGGTGATTCTTGTAACGTCTCTGATTTAATTAGGTACAAAATAATTCAAATTTTATTGTCTAATTCCTTAATGTGAACTAGGGCATGCACATGGGAAGTCCACTGTGGTTCCTGGGCAGCTTTTTAAATAAATAGAATGACTGCCTAAGATTTATAAAAAATGCTATATCGCTCAAAAGCATGGTGTTCAGGATTAAAATAATTAATTAAGGATTAAATATAAATAAGAAAATATTTAAGGAAAATTTAAAAGAAATATATAAGGGAAAAAATAAATTTCGAAAAACAAAATAAAAATGTGGGTTATAGAAAATATAAAAATAATTATAGTTGGAAACTACCATTTTTTATTATTTTCATTTTTCCCCTAATTTTTCATTTATTTTATTTCAATTTTATTTCCTATTTTTACTTTTATTTTATTTTTTCTTATTTCTTTTCTTTATTTTTCATTTCTTTTTTTCATCTCTTCTCTTATACTCTCTCTCTCTCACGTTGCGCCTCCCCCTTTCTCTAGGTGGCACACCACCTTTCTTCCACTTCAGAATATTGTTGTACCTACGTTCATCATTTTTTTCTTTACCGTAAAGTGTGATGTAAACCTTATTGTATGGATAATCTTATGCAATTGGAATCGTACTGTTTTGTTGACTATCCTTCGTGCAGTTCGATGTAGAACGATTTTGCCCTATTTTAGTGTTTTCTTCAAAAATCATTAGTTTTCTTATATTTTCGAAAAAATCAAAGCATACCATGGATCGTTGGATCATCTATGACCATAAGGTAGGGATTCTACTTTCATTCCCTCGGTTTTGTTTCGGTTTATAAAAAACACACGGTTGTGTCGTTCTTCGGTGCCTACTGACGTTGTTCAATTTCAGCCAATCATTTCAATTTAATTTTTTCGCTTATACATTTCTGTCATATTTATCATATATTTAATTATATAAATTGTTGAAACATGGTAAGATACCCTTTGCGTGTGCCGACGTGGTCATTATAAATTCAGTTAGCCCGAGCATTTAATTTATTTAACTGCATGTGTTGCACAACCCATTTTAGTTGTGTTTAAATTAAATAATCATTTTAGAATAATTATTAACCTTGAATTGATAGAATTTGGGTATTTGTTTGGCCTTAATTTATTATTTATTAAAAAGTGCATTTATCTTCTTTTTCTGATCCAATTTCTTACCTCATTACATTTATGCTGACATATTAAATTAACACCTTGTGTTGAATAAGTGTATGTGCTTAAGTTTCTAGCAGTAATTACCTATGAAAACTATGTCATATATTCTACTTTGAAATTTTAATTAAATTCATGGTGGGGATACAATGTGGGTTCCATATTAAGGACCCACACATAGACTATTCGTTCCTGACTGAGTACTTATACGTGATGGGGGCGGTGTCTTAAAGCTTATCTAGACCAAGAGGTCCACGAGAATTCTAAATAGTTTTTAGTGACACCAGTTCAAAAAGGGACCATCGAGGAAAGACCTAATGGAATTTTAGCTACGCTAAACATCATATGACACTTGTCCCCTTTCTTTGTGATATCAAGATATACTCATAGAAAATCAATGCCATGAGTGATACCTGGTCAATCAAGAGATTTCCTTGGATGGACTCAGTGGTATTGGGTAATTTGAAGGATTTACCTTAGTGATACCATCAGGATGGACCCAAAATCCAGCTCTCAACCTGATCATATTAATAATTATACACTGAAATATTATGTTAATGTCACCTGAGTCCGTGGAGAATTGTGATATTTTCTGGTATGTTGAAGAAAATTTGGGTGACACCTAATTTAGACCCTAAGTTAAAGCACAAGATTGGGGGTATGTCTTTCCTTTGTTTTACCTTTCGTTTCCAGGATTATATATATTTATATGTAAATATTTCTTATTATAGGCACTTATTTTAGACTCATGGATTAGGCCAAAGCATGTGATTATGGATAGGTGCTGTTGGGAACACTGGTCGAGTTATTTTATTTTTTTGTGCTTAATTGATTGCCTGCATTTATTATATAAGGAGACACATAATATAATTATTACACTAAATGGAATGGTTTGGACACAGTGGGTGTTAGCCTACTGTGATTTTTTGTCACACCCTACTCGGGGGTCATTGACACCTGAGTAGATATTTGATGGCAGGTATTGGAAAAGGGAAGCATTCTACTTCGGATTCCTGATTGTTTCTTACTACTTAGGATAGAGACTAGGGGTAGAGGACCGAGCCTTACTCTGGATGTCGTTGTTGAACATTGTGTCTTTCCTTTTTAGATGATAGTATTTTTGGGTTTCTATTTTCAACACATTCAATTTAGACATATATCATACCAGGAATTTATTTTGTGAGCTTGTGCACTTGATTCAAATATATTTGGATTATTCATATTGCTTCTACTTCAGTTTATTCCTTTATATGCTTCATCTATTTATTATTAATTGTTTTTTAGTCCATAGTGATAATACCTATTACCTATGAGGGAATAGTCTGCACTACATACAAAAAAAATTCCCTCTCTAATAATCGGAATCCTATGGAGTTTGGGAAGATACACTTGAGGTTATGTGGTCAACCTGACTCAGGGAACCCTTTAGGTGGCTCCCGGGATGGGGACTCCACAAATTGGTATAAGAGGAGGTATTTTCTTTTGTCAGAATATTGCATTTTGAGAAGAGAGTAAGATATTGGAATTTGGAATGTACCATGTTCTTGGACGTAGCTAGCCCATGCACAGGGGAAACCCAAATTCCTGGTATGGGATTATAATTATTGATTATGCTAGTAATTATTGATGTGATTTCACCATTGCATGAAAGGCATGTTTTTCATTGTTATTAGTATTGGTATTGTTGAGATAATGGGTTTTTACCATCTTCACTCGATGATACAGGGGGTAATACATTAAATGCATCATATTAGGCACTATGGGATTAAATTGGCTTGAATATTTCCATGCCATATCTTATTTCAGCATGAAATTTTATGTTTGCATGTGAGTGATGGTGTTCCTAGTAGTATTTTTTTTGGAAATGATTAGTTTTTAAATATAATGTTGTGATTGTCAGTTAGATGATACCCAAACTTAACATTGAAATGAGAATTAAACCTTGTTTAGTAATACTTCCATGTTTTATCTTCAATTTCAAAACTCAACTCTTGAAGTGGGTTATCTGTTATGTTGAACTCAAAGGCTAGATATACACCTAACCTATTTTTTCACCTTACCTGTTTTCCCAATCTAACATTATCTCTGTCTAAAAGTGTGTGTTTTGATGTTGTAGAACAATTTCATCGTGACGTCTTCGTGTCATGCCTCAGGAGAGTAGCAATGAGAACATTCCAGAGATGGTTGGTCCCATACCACCAGTGGTACCTCATGTAGTGCCTCCTATGGTTCTAAATCCTGTCGATCTTCTGAGTGACCCTGATGCTCAGTTCAGGGATAATCTCCTCATATTTATTCAATCAATTAATAATATTCCCAGACCTACCCCATCAATGGAACCCCTCATGCATGACGTTCTGCATTAGCACCCTCCCACCATCTGAGGGAGTGGAAGCCCTCATGTTGTAGAGTATTGGATATAATACATAAGGTCTATCTTTGACCACCTCAAAATGCTTCCAAATAGAAGGGTCAAACATCTAGTCTACATGCTTCGTGACTCCGCCAATCGCTAGTGGGACAATGTTTCTCAGGTTGACCAGACCAACGACACGGTTTGGGATAGCATCCAAGAAGCTTTATATAATCGATTTTTCTTGAAGACCCTAAGAGATGATCATGAATGAGAATTCATACATCATTGGTAGGGATCTATGATTGTGTTATAAACCGCATCACTGACTGGTGACACATAGACTACTGTGAGACCTTTTTAGGACATACTTGAGTATACTATCCACTCGCAGGTGAACATCTTGCATCTGAAAACATTCACATATATAAAAAATAAGGCTCTAATTTCAGAGTGAAATGTCTGGGATGCTAAACTGGTGATCCAAGTAGGTTCATTTCTGAGATAGGGTGACGACTCTTCTGGTAGCAGGAAACACTATTTTGAATGTGCACGTGGGGAATATCCTAGAGAAACAACACATTTTGACAGTTCTTTCACATGTTATCATTGCGATAGAGTTAGTAACAAATTTCCACCGTGCACAAGAGAATGAAAGGATTATCGATCTTCCAGAAATATAGGTCACCTTCTACGTTTCTGAAATTCCTTCTCTTCATCTTCTAGTGGAAGAGGATCTTCACCAACTCCCCCATTAGGTATGGGATCCATGACTCCACAGTAGCCTGGATGTTCATTTTTCCATCGGCCAATCAGGCCGAGGTAATGGTGGAGGTCATGGTCAAATAAATCATGTTCTAGATTATCAGCGTCAACAGAGAGGACCTACTCAGGCCAACTAGCAAGTATTTCAGGGACATCGTTTAGGCCTCAGGTACGTAATGCAATCAACATCAAAAGAGAAGAGTGCCTGACCATCTAAGATTAAGGGTACTATTATAGTATCCTCTACATTAGTTTCTGCTCTTTTTTATACAGGTACATCAAACTCTTTTTTATCATATAATATTTTTTAAATCCTTGGTTTCCCAATTGAGTACCCATGTAGCATCATTTTTCTCAATACTTTGTTAGGAGTCAGGACTGAGGGTATATTCTAGTGCCATGACTACCAACTTGAGATTGGTGGGTACCATTTTTTTGGAATTTCTATATCCTTGATATGTCAAGCATCAAAGTCATTCTCTGTATGAACTATATTTATCTTTATCATGATCAAGTGGATTTCTCTCACCATTGGGTGTCCATTACATCCCCTGAGGGAGACACATATCTACCCAATAATGAATGGGATATGCAGGAAGATTGAGCTAGGCCTAAATATGTTGGGAAGATTTGAGTGAAAGCTTAGTTAGCATGTCTCTTCCTGAGTGATTAGGGAACACCACTGGTTTAATTCCTTCTCATTGTGGATATTTTCATATATTTATTCCCTAATGATTTCTCTATCATACCTCTTATGGGGGATTTGGATTTCACTATCAAGCTCGTGGAATGTGCGGCATTAGTTTCTATTCGTCATTATTGGATGGTACCAACTGTACTATATGAACTCAAAAATCATCTTGAAGACCTTGAGAATAAGGGTTTCATCAGACCTAGAACATCGCAGTGGGGAACACATGTTCTCTTCACCATGAAGATATGTAGTACGCTTGGGTTATGTGTGAATTATCATTGACTCAACCAGTATATGGTAAAAAATTGATATCCATTTCTACATATATATGATCTCTTTGACCGGATCCGAGGGAAATTATTTTCCCCAATATTGATCTGATGATGGGATATCACTAGGTGTGTGTGAAACCATATGACATAACATAGACAACATTGCAATGTAGGTAGGTATTGTATGAGTATCCTGTTATTCCATTCAGCCTCACGAATGCATCGATAGTCATCATAGCTCTGATGAAACCAGTTTTTCACCCATATCATGATTAATTTGTGGTAGTCTTCATAGATGACATATTGGTGTCTTCAAGTTCTAGACATGACCAGGAAACCCATATTTATATCATAATGAGTACACTAAGAGAGCCCTAAATATAATATAAGATCATAAAAAGCCACATCTTGATTGATAAAGTTCACTTCTTGGGTCATATTATATCTGAAATAAGAGTATCAGTTGACCCAGAAATGGTGAACACCATAGTTTAATGGGAGCATCCCAAGAATATATTCGACAACCATAGTTTATTCGGGCTTGCAGGCTATTATAGAAATTTCAGCCAGGATTTTTCATACTTAGCAGTGTCTCTTACAGACCTGGATAAGAAAGGTGTAGAATTCATATGGTTAGAATCTTGTGAAAAATATTTTGAGGAGTTGAAAAAAAGAATAACTTCAGTATTGATCTTGATTCTTCTAGATCTAGGTAAAATCTATATTGTTTACTATGATTCTTTAGGAGTCAGACTGGGATTAGTTTTAATGCAGGCTGATCGAGTCATGAATTATGGATCCTGGAAGTTGAGGTCTCATGAGAAAAAATATCCTACAGAAGACTTTGAGTTGGCTGCTATGGTTCATGCTCGACACTGTTGGAGAGACTACTTGTGGGTTGAAATATTCATTGTTTACACAGATCTTAAAATCTTGAAATATATATCCACTCAATGAGACTTGAGCTTATGGAAGCATATATGGTTCTAATACTTATATTAGTTCGACTTAGAGATTGCTTATAACCCTTTTATGGGTAATGCAATGGCATATTCTTCAAAACACAAGACATAGACACAAGGCATTTAGGTAGCTAGTAGTGAGTGGAAAATGATGGATTATTTTTTCTAAGATGCATCTGGAGGTTTAGAAATAGCTTGGGAAACCAGTTCTAGAAGCTCTTATAGTGAAATCCTCTCTTATTGATCAATTCTTCATGAAATAGTTTACTGATCTTATGGGGATCATTTTGAGGGAAAGTGTTGTAGGAGAGAACCCACCTCTGGGTTGGGTTGTTAATGGAAATGAATCTATTCTTTATCGTGGTTGTGTATGGGTACCTTTGGGAATACTAAGGGAGATGATAAAGGAATATCACACCTCCATTTGGTAAGTTCATCCTAGGATGACTAAGATGTACAAAGTTATGTGTCGATAGTACTGGTGGCCTGGTATGAAAAAGAAGAAAGCAGGTTTCATCACTCAGTGTTCCACCTATCAACAGGTGAAGGCAGAGAACCAGGGACCTGCTGGACTCCTGCATCCTTTATCCATTCCTAAATGTAAATGGAATGAAATCACCATGGAATTTGTTACAGGCTTTCCAAGATCTCCTCGAGGAAGTGAAGAATTATAGGTGATTGTTGATAGGTTGACCAAAGTTGTTCAATTATTACCTATCCGAGAGACCATTATAATTGATGAGTTGGGAAGACTGTATATTCAATAGATAGTGAGACATCATATTTTACTTCAATCTATTGTCTTGGATAGAGATTTCCATTTAACATCACAGTTCAGTAAAGGGTTGAAAAGGCATTGGGTTTACAAGTACTTCTGAGTACTTCATATCACCCTCAGACCACTAGTCTATCTGAAAGAACTATATGAGTGTTAGAGGATATATTACTGGCATGTATCATTGATTTTTGAGGTTCCTTGGATAAACATATACCTCTTATTGAGTTTATATATAATAAAAAATTCTAAGAAAAAATTCAAATGGCTCCGTATGAGGCCCTCTATGGTAGACCATATCCTTCACCATTTTGTTGGCACAAAGCAGGTGGGTAAACTCTATTGGGTCCTCATCTCATTCATGAGACTTTTAATAATGTTTGGAAGATTTTACAGTGTATGAATATAGCTCATACCAGGTAGAAGTATTATACTAATTGTCACCACATACCTCTAGGGTTCGAGGTGGGACAACGAGTCTTTCTGCTTTCTGCATGGTTCTCAGAGGTTTGTTCATAGGAAGATCCGGAGACAGGGAATTATATCACTAAGGTACATCAGGCCGTTTGACATAGTGGAGACAGTTTGGTTGGTAGACGATCAGTTACGGTTACCTCAGAGGTACCATTCCATGCACGACATTTTCTATGTATATCATCTCTGACAATATCATCTGGAAACATCTCATTCTTTTTACCATCACAACATCTGTCATGAAGAAGATGCACCCTTTTAGGAGCATCTGATCTGTATCATTGACCTTATTATGAAGGTCCTCTGAGGTAGGTCACTTCCTCTGGTCCGAGAGTTATGAAAACATGGACACATTCTGGATGAGACCTGAGAGCGAGAGACAGATGTACATGCAAAGTGGACGGAACTTTTCTCCAATGATATTCCACTACCATCAGAAGGGAAATTCATGAAATAATTTTCATAAGGAGGGGAGATTTAAATGTAGCAGCTTTAATCAGGTAAAAATAGTTTTAATTTTTTTGGACTAATTCATTAAAGCAACACCGGATGTACGACTGCGCACCCCATTCCGTGTCCTAGGATGATTTTTAAATTAATTAAATGATTGCATGAGATTTATGTAAAATTATATTTCACACATTAGCATGATGTTTATGATTAAAATAATTAATTTAGTATAAGAATGAAATAAGAAGATATTTAAATAAAATTTAAAAGAACGAAATAATTGCTAAAAAGAAATTTAAAACAATAAATTAAAAAAGGGAAACATAAAAAGATAAAATAATTAAAGTGGAAAACTACAATTTTTTTTATTATTTTCATCCCCTTTCTATTCTATCATTCATATTTTTTTTATTTCCATTCTATTTCATCATTTTTTTATTTTATTTTTTTCTTATTTTTTTTATTTTATTTTATTTTATTTTATTTTCTATTTTCCCTCTCTTTTATTCTCTTCTCCCTCTCTCACGTAGCGCCTCCCCCTCTTTCTTGGTGGCGCACAAACATTATTACATCTCGGAATATAGAAGAACCTCTATTCTTCATTTGTTTTCTTCACCTTCAGGTGTGCTGTTAACCATATAGTAAGGGTAATATTAAATAATTTGAATCGTAGAGTTTTGTGGAGTATCCTTCGCGTAGCATGTCGTGGAAGGAGTTTACCCTATTTTGGGGTTATTCTAAAATAATATTTTTTCTTCTATATTAGGCCAAATCAATGCCTACTGAGGATAAAGAATCATTTGTGATTTTAAGGTAGGGAGTCTACCTGCATTCCCTATATTTCATTATGATTTATATCAAACTCATGGTTGCGTTGTTCGCCAATGCCAACCAATTTTATTCAATTTCACCCTAATATTTTCAATTTAATTATTTCACATAATAATTGAATCTTTATTTATCATAAATTAAATTGCTTAAATTATTGCAACATGGCCAGACACCATTTGGGTGTGCCGACATGGTCGGTATAAATTATTTTAGCCTGAGCATTTAATTTTTTTATCTATATGTGTTGCACGTCCCATTTTAGTTGTGTTAAAATTAAATAATCATTTTAGAAAAATTATGCACCATGAATTGGTGAATTTTTTGTATTTGCTGGTGCTGATATAATTATTTATTAAAAATTTCATTTATCTACTTGTGATGATACAATATCTTTACCCATTATGTTTAGGCTAAAATATTAAATTAATACCTTGTGTTGCACATGTGTATCTGCTTATATTTCAAGATGCAAGTATATATGAATACTATATCATATATGATGCTGTGAAATTTTTATTAAATTCAGAGTGGGGATAAAATGTGGGTTTGGTATTAGGGACCCATACATAGACACTCTGTTCTAAAATGGGTACCTCTATGCACTGGGAGGTGGCGTCTTAGGCTTTTCTAAACTGAGACTTCCCTAGGATTTCTAAACACTTATGAGTGATACATGTTCCAAAAGGGACCATCGAGGATGGAACCTTTGCCAATGTGGCTACACCAATCCTCAGATGATACTCGACCTCTTTCATTGCGATATCGGTATGGACTCATGGTGAAGAAATGACTCGAGTGATACATGGACCTTTCATAGATTTTCTTGGATGGGATTAGTGGTATTGGGTAATTTGAGGGATTTACCATAGCAATACCTTCGGGACGGACTCAGAATCCAACTCTCAACTTGAACATATTAATAATGATGCATTGAAGGTTTATGTTAATGCCTCTTGAGTCCCAACATAGCGGTAATATTTTCAGGTATGTTGAAGAACATATGGTTGACACCTAATTTAGACCCAAAATTAAATAAAAAGATGGGGGTTATGACTTTCCTTTTTTACCTTGCGTTTCTAGGATTATATATATAAATATGTGCATCCTACTTTTTGTAGGTACATCTTTTGGACTCGTATCTTAGGATGAAGTAGGTGATTGGGGAAGGGTGTCATTGGGAACCCAGGCTGAGTTATTTTATTTTTCTATTCTTAATTGATAGTCTTCATTTATTATATAATGACACACTGTATTTAATTACTACACAAAATGTAAAGGTTTTGAAACTATGGATGTTGACCTACTGGGATTTTATCTCACACCCTACTTGGTCATCATTGATACCCGAGAAGATTATATGATCCCAGGTATTGAAAAGTGAAGCATGCTACATCCGATGCTTGATCATTTCTTCCTTCTTAGGATGGAGACTATGGGAGAGGACCGACCCTAGCTCGTGATTCAGTTGATGCACTTTACATCTTTTCTTTATAGCTGATAGTCTGAATGGGTTTCTATTTTCTAAGCTTTATGTTTAGATAGAAGTCGTATCCTGACATTAATTTGTGATCTTCCACACATGATTCTTATTCAGTTGGATTATTCATATTTCTTCTACTATAATTTATTCATTTATATTCATCTGCTCTTTATTATTAATTTCTACTTACTTCCACTGCGATAATACCTATTATCTTCGAGGGCATAATACCCCCGCAGACACGAAAATTTCCCTCGCTACTAGTCAGCAACCTCTGGCATTTGGAGAGATTCACTTAAGGTTATTTGGTCAACCCAGTTCGAGGAACCCTCTAGGTGACTCCTTGTATGGGGACACTACAATTTACATTATTATTTTTAAATTCAATAGTACTAGTTCTGTTAATTGAATTTGATAAAAAACTTTTAATATTTTAAATCATCCTAATTATAATTATAAAAAAAATTAAAATAACTTATGGTTATAATGATTACTAATGAAATTAATATTTATTTACCATGCTTAAGGTTAAAACATAGTTTTTTATCATTACATGCACTTCTGTTAAATTATGGTTTCCCAAACATATGGATTCTTTATTATATAATTTTTATTTCATGTTCAAAATAATTGGGTCTAAATTATATAATAATTATCAATTTATAATAGGATTTAATTTTAAATTACATAGGTTAATAAAACAAAATACCTTTGTGAAGAATATGATGGAAAAATTACATAATCATAGAAGATAAGGAATAACATGTTTACAAAATGTTTATATAGTTGATGTGTGTATCAATATTACCTTCCCTAAACTCCATTATATATCTATTTTTAGGATCTTGGGATGAGAGTGACTTACCATGACTGAATAGTTTTTATATATTTACAAAAATACCAATCCACACCATCTATAAAAGGGATTCCACTCACCCAATTTCATCAAACCTATATAGGAATATATCTCAAGAAAACCCTACAAAAATATCTCCCTATATCAATTATCTTCATTCTAGATCTTAGGGTATTTCAAAAATTCCTACACTCGGGTCCTTAATTATAGATCAAATATAGGTTCTTTTATGGGAAAGTACTTGTATTCACAAATCTCTTTATTTTTTTACTTCTTCTCCTTCCATATTAATTTATTTACTAATAATTAAAATATAATTAAAAAATTATATCCCATATAATGAGTTGTTATTATTGTTTTGGAATAATATTTATTTATCTCCTCTTATATGAAATGGGAAACAAGGACATCTCTCATGTCTATAGTGGAATACCACCTTATAAACCATTGTAATGTGTTTTCCATAAATTACTCAAATTAATAGTAATTATAATGGAAATAATGAATATATATGATAAATATTACATTATATTAATTATTAAAAATTAATAAATCATCCAATTCTTTATTCTTTGACCCATTAATGAACGATATCCTCATTCAATTGTACATACAACCTACCATCTCTAAGAGATAATGTGATTCATTTTCATGTAAATATAATAATTTTAAAATTAATTTAATTCATGCGATGATTGATCTATATCACATGCACTAGATTCAAAAAATCTGGGAGAAAACATTCATGATAGATTGAAGAAGTTAACACGCAAAATAATGTTTATAATGAAATTTTAGTAAAAAGGATGTATGATTTTATAAAATGATCAAGTACGATAATATAAATATCTATAATGTTTTTTTATGAATAAATAAAAATTTTAAAATAATTCTATATGAGTATACATCATGTTTGACTAAAGGAAAATGTTAAGTTTGAGTATTTCATCCCAAAAATTCCTTTCAAGATACACATGTTCTATTATGAACCTGGTTTTAAAAGAATTGTATATAAAACTAAAATTAATTATTTAAAAAAAATCATTATTCTTATTCTTGGTACTTGAAGATAATATTCTTGACATTTATCTTTTGTGAATTTTTTATTAAGATATTTCTTATTTTACAAATGAGTTTTCCTCAATTTATATTCATTAAGGCATATTGAATTACAATGCATGTGGTTTAAAATTATAAGGTTTATTTACATAACTTTTTAAATGTATTATCTTGAATAATTAATATTGTATTTTCTTTTATGTTTTATTTGAATTATTTCACCATATGTGATTTTACATTAAATATACCTGGTGGAAATGAATTTCAAAACTAAATTTAATTTTATTAGGTTATATTGTTTTATGAAGGCTTACATTTCAAACACATAATTACTTATTTGATTAAATATAACTCAAAAATATTATTATCTTTTTATTGGTTTCTTTAAAAATATCATTTAAGAGAGGTTGTTTATACAAGAATTTCTATTAATGACAATTATATGATTATTATCTAATAAACCTGATTAATTTAATTCTCAAATATTTATTCATGAGGTTTTCAATTAGTATAAAATATTTAACTCTTTATTAAATTATTTTTTTGAAATGTATATAAAGAAAAAATAACTTTATTTCATTGTTTTGTCTAAAATTCATTTTCATCCATATCCATCCTTTCAAAAAATATTTACAACTTTTTAAAATTTTTTAAATGATATTTTAAATACATTAACACTAATGATTGAATTTTTATAAAATGGTTGGAATGGAATATTCTTGTCCTTTCAGAACAAGTTACTTTTTTAATCCTTTTTACAAAAGTGTTAATTTTTTAATATATATGACTTGTGTGGAATTACAGACAATCATTACCACCCATTGATTTGAATCCTCCTTTATAAAATAGCAAAATTTTATACAAATAATATTTTATCCAAATATTTATGAAAATATTATTTTTTTAACATGATTTTTTAAATGAAATGGAATTTTCCTTAAGAATGTTGTAATGGAATTTTGTGGTATTTCTATTAATAAATGAGAAAAGGAATTTTCAAAAATGTATTCCAATGGGGTTATACTGTAACGATATCATCTTTATTCATTTTTGGGTTGTTTTGGATTAGATTGATTATATAATGTATTAACATACACTTTCTTCATTAATTTTGTATTCGTTAACATTCATGTGAAAATTTCACTTTCTTGGGATCATTACGAATAAAATTTTACATAAATATCCATATTATTGGTATAATGGATATTATTATTTCTAAAGTATAAATTTTTTTTATATATGATGTTTTATTATGAATTTTATTTTATGTAATGGGGAAAAATTTTATAAATCATTACTATTTTCTGAATAAGTATGTTTGAGGATAAAAAATACTTTTGATGAATTAAAATAATCTTATGATATATAAGGCATCAATTTTACATGAATTGAAGGGTGGGATGAATAATTATATAACACCCAAATACATAGATTGGTCTCATGATGAAATTTAGTAAGATAAAATTAATTTTTTTCTAGAGAATTAATTCCAATAGATTTAAACACTACTTGAATTAATACTTGAATGTATATATATAATTATTTTTGTCACTAACCAGATCTACATGACATCAAAACTGACACTTGACCTAATCCATGGCAAGGACCTAAGGTAGTTACCTATCCCCTTAGGCTGACACAAGTTCCTTGGTAGAAAGACTAATGGTATGGGTATGATTTACACAAGTTTAGATGAATTAAAAAACCTAAAATAGTAAATGAACTGAATGTAAAAAATTAATCAAAACTATCCTTTAAAAAAATTCAAAATTAAAATACATGGTTTTAGGAAAATACCAAGAATGCCACAACTCAAAAGTAGAAGTAACAACAACACTAGAACCACCACAGAGCAACAAGACATCATCTTTACACCTTATCCATAACACCGTTGTTTCAGATTCTTTGGCCGAGGGGAACATCTTTCTATGAGGACGTGATGGCTATTAACCCACATTCTTACTTTCCAATGGTGAGCCACATCCATCACTTATTCATCGATGTTTTCTCCTTGATCAAAATGGGATAATGGGATGTCAGTCTGTCCTTCTGTGGATTTCTACCAAGAATTATTCACACATACCGTGTCTTCCTCATAGATTTAATATGTTGTTCGTGAAGCTCTTCCCGGTGCCTTATATTTTTGGATGCCTATTAAATACACTACTCTTGTCAAGACGTTACATGGGGTTCAGTCCGGGAAGCAACCTTCCATCGGGAGATTAGTCACATTGGGAATCATTGGAATGTTTGGGTTCTGGAACATTGGAACATATGGATTTCTTCCCCTTATGATAGGGATTCTCAAGGGTGTGTAAGCCTAAGGCATCCCACATCGAGTGCGGGGAACTATAAGACATTGGATAATCCATGAGGTTATCCTCAGCTTCTCATGTTTAACACATGTTGTGCTAGAAGTATAACATCAAGTGGGGATGGATCATACTGATTGGAACACTGATGGGAGTGCATCATATGGGTACATCCTTGGGAGGGATCACCTAGAAGGTTTACCATATAAGTGGATTAGAAAGCCCAATGAGGATGGATCCCAGGTTGTGTGTCCTGTAAAGGGAAGATAGTACACCTTGAAGGCTGATCTGGGCACCATTGAGGGTATATAAAGGAAAGCACACTCGAGAAAGGGGGAAACCAAAGATTACCATTTGATGAGATTTAACCTCAGGGAGGTATCCTACGTACCCTTGGAAGACGATAGTGATCAAAACCACTATAGTTAGAATATGTGAGGTATAGGATGAAGGTGTACACAAATAAAAAAAACTTGAATACATGATGAGGATTATTCATGGTTATATTCCCATCACAAGAGGAACATTCTTGGTGGGATTATTATGGATTATGTGGGGCTTATACGTAGTAAGCTACCCATGTGACACAAGGATTAGTGATGAAATTGATTAAATGATCTCACTAGGATGTGGCGGCCCAGGTAAGGATCAGTATGGGTGATGAATCGTTGGATGATGTGGATGGGAAGAATGGAGTGGAAATGACATGGAAATTATGGTGATGTTGGGATTGAACCTCATAGAGGCTTTCTACATATATCTTTGTTAGATAATCATGGTATGCATAATTTTGTGGGGTAATGGGACACATAAGGGGGTGGACCATGAGAATGGATGCATGGGTGGGACCTAAAGGAAGTATAACCATTAGGTTGGGGCATGAAAATCCCAAAATTACAAGGTCTCATGGGAGAGACTAATATGAGACATGATTGATGGGATTGAACCTTGGGTAGGTTTCCTACAAATCCCTGTGGGGGAAAATCAAAGTCCACGTTGTTCAGGAATGGGTCTTGGAATCGGTGTGCGGGAAAAGGACAATGATCCGATGTCATGTTGGGGCATACATATGGTTAGCGGCCCCATATATGGTTTGATTCCACTAATGAATAGAAATAATATGAGGGTCACAACATAGGGGACACTGACATTTACAAGTGTGTGGGGTTCAACCTCATGGAGGCCTCCAACGTACCCTATCTAGAATACAACACTCAAAACTCACATAGATCGAATGAATTTACAAGTTTTTTGTGTTTGACCTCATGGAAGATTACTATATACCCTTTCATGGATATAGGGATCAATTCCCATGTAGTTCGAATCGGTTTTCAAGTGTTTGGGTTTGAACCTCAGGGTGGCTTGCAACATACCCTGTCTAGAAGATAGGGATCAAAACCCCCGAATCTTGAATAGATATACCAGTGTTTGGGGATGAACCTTGGGGAGGCTTCCTATGCAGCATGTCTAGGAGATAGGGATCAAAACACACATAGTTTTAATGGGTTTACTAGTGTTTGGTGTTGAACCTTAAAGAGGCTTTCTACGTTCCTTTTCTCGGAGACAGGGATCAAAACCTACATCATTCAAAAGCGTTTACCAGTTTTTTGGGTTGAACCTCAGAGAAGATTCTAACATACCTTGTTTAGGAGATAGGGATATAAAACCACATAGTTTGAATGGTTTTACCAGTTTTTGGGGTTGAACCATAGGGGGGATTCCTATATACCATGTATAGGTGATAGGGATCAAAACCCATGTAATTAGAAAGCACATAGTTTGACGTCATGTGGGATGAAGTTGAACTGACATGAAGGGGTCAGGACCCATGGGTGATGGGATTAAAGCTCAAGGAAGATTTCTATGTACCTTTCTTAGAAAGGGGAAAGGATCAAAGTCTACCTTGTTTGGATGTAATGGAAAGGGATTATGGACTAAGGTGGCCCATAGAAGATTCCATGGTCGATGCGTACCCTAAAACCATGTATGTCATGCTCGGTGTGAGAAACATGAGGCAAAAAACATCTGAAGATCACGTCGCCAAATGTCCATCGATTAGGAATGGAATGGGGATTATGCATGGTTAGCAGCTTAAGGAGATGGAGATTGGGACATACTCGAGGATGGATTCCCAATGGCGATAAAAAAATGGAGAGGGACAGGGAATTGAAAATCCTTGTGACTATCTCTCCTCTGGTCTTTGTGCATGGAAGAATAGAGGGGGAGCAAGGGCGCTACCTCCTTCAAGAAAGGATAGGGGGCTTACACCAAGATGGTTTCCCTCCCCAATGGATAGATGTTGTTCCATGAAAAAAGGATCTCATTCTATGTAAGTATGATCTCGCTCATGTAGAGATGAGTGGGCATTGAAATTGTCTGATGTGGGGCACCCCATGTACATTGCATTGGGTGAGGATATAGTTTGACATCATGTGTTGAGGATGAGTCTGATTGGAAGATTAATACCCTATAGCTCAAATGATGAGGATCCACTCCCCACCTCTAGGAAATACATAAATGGCTTGCTTTAACACTTGGTGAAAGGAAGGCACTGACAATGACATGTGGAGATGGGGTTGTGGAGTGATCGATTGAGGGGATCACATTAGTTTGGCTATGTGAAGAACAAATATCTGTTAGCGTGCTTATGAGAAAAAGCATGAGGAAAGCATAAAAGTATGAATCATCACTCACAGGACCTTAAAATCACTTCATACAAACCAAAAGGGCCATACGAGAGAAGGGTTTGTGAATCAAAGGGGTTCATAGGATGGGACCTTGCAATGCTATGGTGCTCCACAATGTGGAGGGACTCTGTGAAGGGGTATGCTTCGTGAAGTGGAGCGTTCTAGATTAGTCACAGAGTATACATACATATAAAGTGTTCTTGGTGTAGTGTAACAAATTTCTTAAAGTAAGACATCTTGGAGTAAGGGTTCCTTGAGAACTATGGAATTGCAAAGTAATGTACATCATGAAGAACAATGATCATGACTTATCATGAGGCTCACATGTGCATGGATGGTAATTCCCAAATAACGAGTGCTTTTCAAAGAGACGAGCTCCAATAGGAATATCTATCCATTATGTTGGCACATAGGATTTTCCAAGATTATCTCTGTATGAATATTGGTTCAATATGAGAAAAGGGAAAGGTATTTCACAATGCTCAAATTCCTTGAAGAGTTCATTTTCTCAATGTTTCATAGGGAAAAAGTTACTTCATGATTGGAGAGCTGAGTAGGAGAAAGGTCTAGGTATCCATACATTGGGTTTTGTGGAGGCCAATTATTTATAGACCAGAGGAAATGAAAATATCATAGGTTGGGTTGCGAAGAAATTAGACCATGAAATTGGAGGCAGATCCCTCAAGATCCTCGGACTCATAGAGCTTTCCATCAGCAGCTATGTGGTGCTCGTAGAGGATTCTCCCTAGTGAATCGTAGTTGTAGAGGGATCTATCAGCTGTTCTGCATTGGCCGGATAGCTCTCTCTCAAGTTCTTCATAGTCACAAATGCATCCATAAATTACTCCTTTCTAGATGTAGAGGAGGATTCTCTGGCTTCTTCATACTAATCGCAGAGCCGAAGAGTCTTCACAGGGCTCCTTTGTGAGGATGCTCAGTGAGGTAGTATTCCTTTGAATTTTTTGGAGTTTTTCTTCCCTATGGACAAATTTGGTGCCAAAATATCCCACCATAGAATGGGAGATGAGGAGAAATGAGGTTTGGGCGCTGAGCGTACATCACCAAAATCACTGCAGGTCACAAAGAAAAAACGTGAAGGAGGTGGATATGGATTGAGCGACACGCTGCAAAGCATGACCATCATCACATATATATATATAGGTAGATGACCACTAGTTTCTCCAAAGTTTCCTCCATATTTTCGTATATTTTATCTCAATTCTCCACACTCTGTGCACTCCGTGATCTTGCTTTGTGAATCTAGACTACGCAGATCGGTGTCGTGCAATGCTACTCATAAAACCACTACAGAGTGATCCAAGGAATCTTTGTGTCACAGATTGGGTCATTGAATATGAAATTGAATGCTTCATGAGATGAGATCCATGAGACGACTCTTAGTCCAAGCTTTTCAACTGAGCTTCTTGAATAGCAATGATAAAATTCGAAAGCCATGATCTAAAAAAATTGCCAACCAAAAATTTGTCTAGGTAGTCCTTGTAGCGTCTTTTTGAAGGGAGGAAATGGAATATAAATTTATGATATGTGAATACATTTTCATCCTCTTGGATCATGATTCCTTGATAGTGCATCTACTAGACGGATAAAAGAACTATACCCTATGCAAGATACTACCATTGTTTGGATTTAGACTGAGGGATGAGGTCTTCATCCTCATAGTTGTTAGGGATTAAACAAACTACTAGTTTAAAAAATACCAGTTCCAGTATCTATGGTTTAAGGCCACTGATGGCCATATGTGGCCCAATCATACACCCTTCACCACCACCTACACATACATCCACACCCACAATGTTGATGGGAAGGAGTTTTAGGCAGAGGCATCCCCTCTGCAATATCACACACTTTTGAAGGTAGCTCTACAAAATTCGGCAATGGGATGGACCGATGGGTGGGACCTACCCCAAGGTGTAAACATCACAGTTGACTGGACATGAGCCTATAAGGTATGAACAACTTTTGACATGTTTGGGATGGAGTTGAGGTGATTTGGACTATATGATGTGACATGGGCGTCTCAATTCCATATCTACCAACCAAAAAGTGTGATGTTAGAGCTATTGAGTAGGTGGTCCCCCAGGACCATCACTTTCCATCTTTATCTTGGGGAAGTAAACATCATCCTCTAAGACATCCACAAGATCTCTGAGATTCCCATTCTAGGGGATATATATGAAAAAAAATTTCCCAGTAGAGAACGTGTGGGGAGATGAGGAGAAGATTACATGACTGGAAAAAGGGCTGATAAACCTGGTGTCAGGTGAGGACAAGCAGTCAGTAATGGACATGTACTTAAAGGTGTGGTTCATGTGGTTTCTGAATTTATCTTCAGATTGGAAGTTTCCTATGAGGCCTACCACATTCCCAAATGAGGCCTAGCTCTTCAAAGAGAACTCATAATCGCGACTCTTGGAGGACAGCCAATGGAAGACATGGGGATTCAGTGTTAGCACAAAGAAGAAACCAGTGGTTAGGATGGATGAATTTATCTCAGTTCTCATCTATGTTAGGATGCTTTTAGTAAGAGATAATAATATTGTCATATGGATGAGTACGTTCATCATGGAATCCAATTTAGTGACTCGAAAGAAGGTCAAACAAGGGATCCTAGTATCAGAGATGTTGTACAAGAAGTCGTGGCCAGCCAGTGAGGGGAAGAAGCTACTCCAGGTGTGTAGGCCATTCAATTTCATGTATGGCTGGGTGGAATTGCACGTGAGGGTTTAGGAGTATCTGAACCTGATTTCTCTCTAAGGTTTAGACTTATATACTACCATTCTGAACATTGTGGGAAGTTTTCTAGCCAAGCTATGCCCACAGAGCATGCTGAACAATATCTAGAATGCAGATAAGATTAACATCAACCCATTTCCACTACCCAAGGGAGAGTATACCAACAACATCTGAGATACCAAAGATCATTGATCATACCTTATGGTCTTCGGGGGGGGGATTTAGTAGTGCAGGTGGATCGTGAGGCCATCTATGAACTGTATACCCCACAACAATTTTTGAGGTAGTTTCAATGCAAGAAAAATCTGACCATGGAGGATTATTTGGGGGTGTGTCCTGAGGATAAAACATGTGTAATGAGGCCAATATGGAATATTCTTACCCGAGAATATGGGAAGAAACTGAATGAGATAACCCTAGACGATGTCGCATTCATGTAGGTGTATGAATACACCACGATCTAGGATTCAGCCTACCCAGAAAATATGTTTATATGTTTAATTATACAAGTTAATAGAGGAGTGCCTCATAAACCTAGAAGATAGAGTTAGAGATCAATGGGAATGCATACTGGTGGTAGCATGTCTGCAGAGGTGCTGTAGGCACTTTCAGAACCTACACCAAGTGGTGAGCCAGTGGTAGTGGTAGGCCTGAAGGTCCCAATTGAACAGCGTCACGACGGAATGAGGATTCCCATAGGGTTTTTTAGGATCTCTACTAAGGCTCCTGGGAAATGGCTATTCCACATAGAGAGGCCTTTGGATTATTATTTTCTGAATACTTGGGACAACATAGAGATAAAACTACAATTCATTAGTCCTATACAAATCTGGTATCATATCAAGCACCATGGAATGGACCGTTCAGAGATTGGTTGTGTCAAGGCCTACATTATGTTGTCCTAGGAAGAAGGTGAACAATATGTCGCTGAGCTGTAGGACTATGTGCATTCTCGGGGGGGGGGGGGGTTGCATCTAGTGACATGCCGGGTGAAAGTATTGCTCAGTAAAAAATCCCCACCTCAAGCATCGGTTGATGAGTTAAGGGAGTTCTTCCATTTACCTGAGGAGTCAAATAGCTATTGGGGAGATGATAAGGACATGTGAAGTCCTTTGGAAGAAGGTGATGTTAGGACTTTAGAGGTGGAATATTTCACTGGAGCTATCGAGGTATCTTATGGAACCTTCTTTTGCACTATGCTTTTACCTGTTTCACCCTAGCCTATCAACTACCATTTTAATCTGAAGGAGGGCCTTATAGATGAGATCCCCACCTACGTGCCTGCAGATGCGAGCTCAGGATCTACACCCAGGTTGATGGTAATTGCAGATTCAAGTGGGGATGCGACAACCAGGATGATGCTTCTAGAGTCCTTAGATTTCCCAACCACATATGGGGGGTCATGTCCTAGGATCCTGTTAATGACGAGCCATGAATGAAAGGAATCCTTAGACCAACATAATCCATACTTCTCACAGATTCCCCAACTATTATCTGTTGAACCAAACACTCAAAATTTTATCTTTGTTCTAAACATTTCTTCAAATGAAGTGGGCTATACTGGTGAGGATGACTATGGGTCATGAGGATCTTCTCTCGAGGGGGGGGGGGTACCAATTATATTAAAATCACATTTCTAGACCGGCTAGACTATAGTGACCAATAATATGGATGGATCTATTGGTGGGATGGAACCAGAGATTATTTAAGTTCAGTCCAATGATGGAGTTCATCCCCATGATGTGAAGCCTGTTTCCCTTGATGATGCAGAACCCAACATTTCTAGAAGGACACCAAAGAATGACCACACCGCTAAGCTTCTGGTAGTATTCCCAATGTACAAACCCACCAACCCCAAGGATCAAGACAAGACTCCTTCGGAAGAAGAGTACAACAAGGTCATTCTTCACCAGTCATGGAAGGTGATCAAGTACTTCATTGGGGAGACCCCACAAGGAAAGTGGATAGACCAGATGGGGATACTTTTTCCCAAGAAAAATGAACTATGTGTAGGAGGACAGGATGACCAGCGTTCTCATATTCTCATTTTAGACTATAGAGCAGTGAAAATATGGTAACATGACCATGACCTCTGTGTGGGATGGAAATATAGGAAGTCTGTGAACTTTAAGATACTCTATGAGGTTGATCATAAAATCAAATTCTTATGGGCATGGGTGAACGAACACTCTGCTTTCATCAATGAACAATCGAGGCTCGTATCACGACTAAAAGACCAGTTGGTAGTGGTTGAGGAAAATATGAGTTAATATTATCAAGAGACGACTATTATTCGAGCTAGAAAGGATTGGCCCTAGATCAAGGACGGTGAACTATGCTCCATTTCCATCAAGGAGGTGCAAGAGCTTAACATATGGCACCGAATCCTGGATGCTACAAGCTAGAGAGGGGTGGAGCTAGGATGCTCCATTGAAGAGGTAAACCCATCTATGGGTGGGGAAAATTTATGGGCATTGTAATTTGCGTGAAATCATAAATGTACTTTCATAATTTTTTTGTTTATGTTGGTTGCGTGCATGGGTTTTGTTATCTATTTTCATTGTTGCATTTCCATCATATTCATGAAATATCTAGCGATTAATCCCTAATCTGACATGGTATGTTACTGATGTGAGAAACAAGGGATTACCACATTATTATTCTGTTTGAATATGATAGTGCCAACCCATCTCCGGGAATCTAGGATCTGAAAAACCACTTCATGTTTTCGGGAAGAAAGAGTTAGACCTGACTAGAGAATGATGTTGTCAGAATAGTCAAATTTATCTTTTCCCAAAGTCCTCTACTATAAAAGAGGGGTAATAACAGAGGCATTGGAATCAATCTGAACAGAGGGAAGTGGAAAGTGTGAATCACGATATCCAAAATTTGGAACACTGTAGGGATGGAATAACAATGAAGGATAACTATTAACCATGTTCGAAACACAGTATCCCAATTGCCTTATCCTGAATAAGGGACTACAAGTGAGGGACGACCGCTGACCATTTTCAAAACACTGGGCCTAATTCAAAATGATATCCATAGTCATTTGGAACATTGGAACAAGAAAGAATGCGAGTCAAAGGTCGTGCAATAATAATGTTATGGAGTTTCTTTAGACGTGAAAGAGGACCATGAACCAAATTAAAAGCATGAAATGCATGGAGGGTTGAGTGATGGGTTTTTTGAATATAGTCCATCACTCTCAACATTACTCGACCATGATGAAAATACATTTGGTGAGCACATCGATCTGATGAAGGACCATACTCAATTCATGAAAGGATCTCTCTGGTGAGAACCTAGAGTGTCTTGCAGGTTTATGTCATGCTGCTGATGATGATATACACATAGTTTAATGTTGTATGGTGAGGATGAGGAAACCTGAAAAGTAAATGCATGGTGTGGTTCATATACCATCATGAATGAGAATAGTAATAGTCGACAACACAGCTCATGTTTTCAGTGGGATTCATTAGACCATAGACTAGTGGAGGCTTAATATTTGGGTTGGACATGTGGGAAATTGGTCAGTAGTTTCTATGTATCCAATGTGGAAGGGAATAAATCCATTCAATGTTCTGGCAGTCCCATGTTGTTTTAACATCATATGGTAGGATGAAGAGTGAAAATTTGAGATCCCAAGGGGGGGGGGGGGAGTATGTGGCACAATCGTTATAGAACCGATGTGAATGAGGACCAATATAGTCCATACACACCATGAAATCCCAGGGGGACTCTTAGGTCGAGAGATTGAAGATGGGGAAATTTGGGATGGGCCTAAGAAAAAATGTTTAGGCATTCCTACATGCCCCATTTGGATGGGAATCAAGCTATACTTAGATCTGAAAGAACTATTTTACGTCATGTGGGATGAAAGGAAAGTGTGGTTTGACTACACTAGTAAACATCCTACCAACACCACTATGCCCATGAGAGTAATGCTCAATGTGGGAAACAAGGAGTAGTGATGGGTTATTCTGGGTTCATGAAGGCACTCATTAGGGGTAATGAAACACTAGGTGAATGACATCGTAATATTACTGACCCGCCTACTTAAACACACATAGATGTGCAGAAGGGTAAAATGGAGTGTGTTGGAATTCCACTAGAACATAAGGAAGTGGAATGATATGAATCATGGTTACCATGATTTGTATTACAATGATGGTGGTGTGACAATGGAGGAAAACTATTGACCATGTTCTAAACACAACGTCTATTTTGCAATAGCATGGCACAAGGACATACAAATAAGGGTCGACCGCTGACCTAGTTTGAAACATGAGACTTATAACAAAATGTCATTCAAGTCCTTCAAGGGTGTTGTCCCAAGATGGTAGGTGAGCCAATGTGGAATGAGACTAGGTTGTAATGTGGCCCCTTTAGACGTGGAAGTGTATGGAGATCCAAATAAAGGGATCATGAAACATGGACCTGAAACGAAGGAATTTCCATGTAAAATCCAACACTTCAGGCTCTACACCATGGTACATTTGAGTATGAAAATAAGACATGTCAGATAGAGGGAGTCTAATCCCTTTCCAAGAAAAAGGGTCCTGGGGATTCAAAATTCTAATCTAAGGTCATAGAGTGGACTATTGAGTGAGGACTTTGATTAATGGAATGTGCATATGGTGGCGATGTAGCAAAACCCAACATGGATGAGGATGAGAGCGACCTTCCATCTTATGACACATTCCTAATGAAAATCTACACACAATTTAAATTCATCTTGATTGGACTATGGTATGCATTTTAGCAACACACACGTAGACGAATGAAGGGATTGTTGTACCTCCGGATAGACCTGAGGGAAAGTTCTCGGGCATTCTAATGTATCCCATGAGTATAAGAATCATTCCATATTTAGTTATCCTACTAATATCTTAGTTTATGGTTGTATAACTCAGACTAGGCTGGGAAGAGACAAGGGAGACACATGATGTGGTTGTTGAAAAACCCGAAGTGAATGAGGAAAAAAGGAGTCTGCACCGCACCACATACTTCATATAGGGTTCAGGCCATGGGAGCCAAATATAGGTAAAGAGTTTAGATACATGTTGTTGGGCCTGAAAAAGAAATGTACAGGAATTCCTAGGTACCCCATTAGGATTTGAATCAATCCATACATAGTTTTGAACAAATTTCATGGTGGATTACCGATAACCAACATGATGTCCCCTTGAGCAAGGACATCACAATGCAATGGCATTTTTCATCATGTGTCCAGTAAGGTAGTTTCACAGTTTAGGGTCATATGATAGGACCAAACCATCCATTTTAACATCATGTAGAAAATATAAAATTGTTTAATGTTCTGTAGGACCAAACAGTATAGTCTAATGTCATTTGACATTGACACACACATAATAGTGAGGTTCTAAAGGGAATGTGCAAAGCGTGAAAAAGCATACCTGACGTGAATGAGGAAAAGGTCCACACAACACTGCACATAGTTCCAGAGGAGAAACCTCAGGCCAAGGGGCCAAAATATTTCAAAGGACGTATGGATGAACCTAGAGATGAAATGTATGGGTGTTTCTATGTATCCAATTATGTTGGGAATAATGCTGCACATAGTTCTCAGAATTTTTGTAGTTTAACGTCATGAGATAAGGACGAAGGGTGTCTTCATTTATGGTCATAGATCTTAGACCAAAAGAAGTGCGATTCTTCCCAACACGTGGAAACCTAGACTATGTCTCTAAGCCCACGTGAGCTAAGATCGATGTGGGAAACAAGGGAGTTGAAGATCGTATCAACATGTGGAATTCAATTAAAATGGAAACAATGTGGAGCCCCAAATGAAACATCATAATGGATTCATCCACTTAATGTGAAAATGTGCAATACGGGATATCATCAATAATGTCGAAATTCCACATGGACTTGAGGGAGTGGAAAGAGATGTGTATCACGCAACTTGTATTCAAGGATTAACAGGGGTGTAATAATTATGGGGGATAACTATTGACTATATTCGTAATAAATCATCCATATAGTGTGACCTGAAATGGGAATGAACAAATGTCAGTCGACCACTGGCCATATTTACAATATAGGGCTTATGTCAAATTGTAGTTTGAGATCCTCTAGGATGTTGTCCTAAGATGGTATGAGAGCACTGAGGCCCAGAATCCATGATTTTCGAGGATACTTTTGGATGTGAAAGAGGATGAAATCCTAAATAAAGAAAAGTGTGAATCATTGAAATGGATGAAAACATATCCTTATATAACCCAACACTCTAGGTCCCAAACCACAGTGAATATAGGAGCATTTATAAACATCCAAAGATGGTAGAGGTCCCAATTTTGAGAGCATAAGACTCGAGAAAATGAATGGATGAAAGGGGGATGGATAGATCCCAAGAGAGGGGTATGTATCGTGGCTATTGCAAACCTGTCGTGAGTGAGGAAAGAGAGTCTGCACCACACCGCATACCCCCTCAGAGGACATAGACCGTGAGGACAAAATGAAGAGATGATTTATAAGAAAAAATGCTAGACATGAATACAAAATTTCTGGGTGTTCCAATGCATCCCAATATGATAGGAATGAAGGTACACATAGTTCTAGAGTGGCATGCTATTTAACGTCTCACATTGAGGACATTAGGAAGGAGTATCATGAAGAGGAATGTGTATGGTGTGGAGAATATCCCAATGTGAATGAGGATAATAATCCCACATAATCCACATAATTATTTTTTCTCAGAGAGAAGTCAGGACAATTTGCTGAGAGAAAGAATAGTTGAACCCGGGCTGGGACCAAAAATGAAATTTTTGGGTGTTCCTATGTATCCCATGAAGATTGATATCGAGAAGTATGTAGTTCTTGAGATGAAATGCAATTTAAGATCATGTGATAAGGATGAAGGATGAAGGACATGTGTCTCAAAGGGATGTGTGTGGTTTTGAATAACAAATCTATGTGAACAATGACATAAAGCCCATACCACACCACACAATCATAAGTTAAACTTGGGCCACAAGGATGGAATGGTCGAGGGACCTAAGGCTGGGCCGAGGACAAAAAGTCCTAACATTCCAACATATACCATGAGGATGGTAATCAATCCATAATTAGTTCTGAAATGTCATGTATTTTAACTTCACATGATAATGAAGTTGGGAAGATCATAGTTCAAGGCCATAGATCTCAGACCATTTTGTATTTTATTATCATGCAAGATGAGTGAATTGTAGTTTTATGTCCTTCAACCTAGACGAATCATGTATTTTAACATTGTGTGGTAAGGAAAGAACAGTTTAAAGTCATGGGGGACTGTTATGTAAAATATATATTGAGGAATTTAACAATGGTGGGAGGAGTAATATGCTCACCATCCATTGTGGCCAGAGAGTGTGCACCATTTGAGTAAGTCTTGTGAATTATATAAGGTCCCTCCCATTTTGGCTCTAGATTTAGTGGCATCCTACTGGGTATCGTTAGCATTATGAGGGCCAACACCATGTCACCTTGTAATAAATAGTGGAGGAAAACCTTCTTGTTGAAATCTCTGGCTACCTTATTCTGATGCCTTTATTAATTGCGTAGGGCAGAAAGCCACATCTCATTAAGCACATCCAGTTCAACTAGATGGATTTCAAATACTTTTTCTGGTGTCGGCTGATCATAGAAAAATGTGCACAATATGGGTAACTGAGTCTAGATGGTAAGAACTGCCTTTGTTCCGAACACTAGGTAATATGGGGTCACCTGAGTGGAATTATGTGTTGTCATCTGATATTCCCAGAGGGTGTTGGGGATCTTTCCTGTAAAATGATACTTTTTATAACCAACCATATTCTGAATAATTTTAGAGATGGTTTTGTTGAAGGCCTTGATCTTCCAACATTCATGAGCATGATATCTAGAGGTATTATTAAAATGGATGTTGTACTTGGCATACAACTTCATCATCTTAGTTCCTTGGAAGTTGGTACTTTTTTCGATGAGGATGATGTGAGGGACTCTAAATTGTTATATGATTTTAGAACTCAAAAATTCAAGGATAGAATGGACCTTGACTTCCTTGAGTGGAACTAGCTCTACCGACATTGAAAATTAATTTGTAGCGGTCAGGATAAGAATTCACTGGCGATCTGTCACTGGTGGGTATGGTCAAATTACATCGAGTCCCTAGACCGCAAAGGGCCAAGAGTAATTGGTATTGTGGAGAAATTCTGGCATCTAATTCTCAAAATAAGCATGTATTTGTCATGAATGGAACCTCTTGGAAAACTCGATACAGTCCTGGATCATGGTGGGCCAAGTCATCCCCAATCTCTAGATGTGGTGAGAGAGTTTCATCCCTATTTGATGAGTCATGTAGGAACCTACCATAACTTCCTACATAACCTGATTTATTTCACTTACATGAATTCAAAGGAGGAGAATGTTGTCAAACCCACACCTATGGAGTATCTTCTCAATGTTGGGACCGCTCTAGAGGGTGAACTACTCTGTTGCCCACCAGATTCTCTCATGCTCATCTTGATCTTCCGGGTGATTATTGTGTTGGAGATACTCTATAAAGGGGTTCCTCCAGTCCATGGTCACTTCCAACAACACGACATGGGTATCCGGGGGCCTGGACATGGAGGCATCAGTGGTAAGGTGGATTACCAACGTGCTATCATCATCATCTGGAGTAATGAGAGTGACAAACCTCCGATGCACCACATGGATAATCAATTCATATAGATCAGGATCTGTAACAAATGTGGCTAGAATGGCCAAGGCATTGGCTCGATCGTTCTGTGAATTTGGGACATGAGTAACTTCTGGCTGAGAAGGGAACTGGGACATCAGCTAGCACGTATTCTCTAAAAGTGTTTCAAGCTCTGGCTTCCTAATGACATAGTCACTATTGATCTACATGATGACTAGTTCGGAGTCCAATTTCACAGGAAATTGGGGACCGCCAATTTTAATGGAAATCTCGAGACTAGTAATGAGAGCCTAGTACTCATCCTCGTTTTTTGTACAAAATTATTACAATAGTAATGAATATGGTAGGAAAACCTATGGATGATTGATGAACATGATACCTAGGCCCTCCCTATTAGGACTGTGATCATAGAGTCTTCTACCAGTAGGGCTTCAGGAAGCACCATCAAAGCTAATTTTCCAACACATAATAGATTGATCTAACTAGAGGATTTTCTCATCTAGAAAATCAAAATCTATAGATTGGTCATCGAGATTTGGATGAGCGGCAATAAAGTCTACCAATTCTAGTCCATTGATAGCCCAATGGGTGAAAACCTTGATGTTGATCTTTTGGAGGATCACAACTGACCGAGTTAGGTGGACTGTCAACATGGGGTGGTTCATAATGTACATCAACAGATCTACTCAAGAAACTTTATGAATCTCATTGTGCTACATGTAATGTAACAATTTATTGATTTTGAATAGGAGAGAAAGGAATCTCTTCTCAATAAGTGAATATTTTGTCCCTGTATCGAGGAGCATGCAGCTGAGATTGTATAAACTATTATCTGTTCCCTTATTATTCTTCTAGGCACAGAGGGTGCCAATTGATCATTCTAGAGTGGTCAAATAAAGGACTAACAACTTTTCTGATATGGGTGGCATCAGAACCAGATGGTACAGTAGGTAATACTTGATTTCCTCAAAAGTAGTCTGATACTTCTCATCCCACTGGTAATCCACATCTTTATTCAGGAGAGGGTAAAAGGGATTTCACTTTCATTCCATATTTGCAATAAATAGATGTATATAGGCTAAGTGGCCTTGGAAGCCTCATATCTCTCGAATTTTACACAGAGGAGACATCTGAATGATGGCCTGGATCTTCTCTAGATCGATATCAATGCTCTATATTTGATAATGAGGCCAAGAAACATTCCAGAGGTGAAACTAAAGGCACCCTTCAAGGGGTTCATCTTTCGATGGTATTAACATAGGAAGCCAAACACTTTTTCAAGATCATTGAGATGATCCTAGAACCACCGAGATTTGACAAAATTATCATCTACATAGTATTCCACCAATTTCCCAAGGATCGACATGAATATGAAATGCCTGGACTGCTAATAGGATGCCTATGTGTTCTTCAGACCAAAGGGAATTACCTGGTAAAATAAAGTACCTTGTGGTTCCCTAAATGAGGTAGACTCTTCATCCTCTGAGCCATCCAGATTTAATTATACCCAGAATACCCATCCATAAAAGAGAGATCCTGGAACCTAGTTGTGGTGTCAATTAATAGCTCTATCACCGGAAGGCTAAAGTCATCCTTCAGATAGTGATTGTTGTGATCATGGAATTCAATGCAGACATTGATTTTTCTTCTTTTATTCTTGACAAGGAAAATTCTAGATAACAATATGAGGTACTGGACCTCCATGAACATGTTAGCCTGGTTGATCTTATCATCTGTGGCCATGACCATGCAACCAGGAGAAAGGTGCATCTTTCTTGGAGACTTTTTGAACCCATGATGATTTTCTATAAGACTAAGGTGATGGATGGTGTCCTAGTGATCTAGTCTAGGTATCTCATCATCACTCTGAGAGAATACATCACAATGATACTTCAAGATATCTAGATATCAGTATTTCTCTTTGACAATAATAGAAGCACTAATCAACAATTGCATCAGATCTGTCTCGTTACTGAGGTTCACCTGTACGAATTCATCAACCATGGTAGAGAAACCCTCTCATAAAGTGGGAGAAACATCCCCTAAATACGCTTCTTCATTCACAGTGTATGGATACTTGGTGGGAGGTGATACTTACAAGTTTCTAGATCCTAATGAGACACTACCACCAGCCTAAGCAGTGGTGGACACCGTATCCAAGAGCTATTGAGCTACCAAAAACATAGAGACAAATGTTTTCGGACGTATCCCATCTGGCTTTCAACCTAGAGGGCCACATTTGATGATATCAAAACAATATTGGCATGTCGTCTTGAGCTGGTTTATCCCAACTCAAAAAAATAAGTAAGTATGACATATTAACATTTCCATGGGGCGGACATTCCGATACCTTATAGGAATAGGGAGATCTAGGATCACCCAAGCCTGATTTTTATAAGAATACATGGTGATCGTATGGAGCCCCTTATACATGGGAATGATCTTTCCTTTCGTTCGGGGTCATGACCTCCAATCAAGGTATCAAGAAAATTTTAGTGTCATCTAGGACTGTCCATGGGTCAGTCATAGCCATAGCGTGATGAAACTCAGTAGCATGAAGCTACTTTTCCATTCTCTTGTAGTAGTCGGTATCCAGGTAGCAGGCTTCACAAGAGGAAGAGGGAGATGAATCACCATGGAGTGAAACTTCTAAACCATTGAGGGAGTACTTAAGGTATTGGTGATTTGAATAAGGGACTACCGCATGTAGGGGGAGCAATTTCCTACCAATTAATACACTATAAGTGGTGTCTTTTGAGACAACCTTGAACTTGGTGTTGGAAACATGGCCACCGATCTGGGTCTTCAGAATGATCTTTCCAACTTTTGTCTATTCCATCTTATCACATCCTTTAATTTTTCAATTAGAGGTACTCATATCAGCCTCGAAAAACCCCATCTTTCAGATTGTCTGGATCGGGATAAGGTTGATCCCAAATCCCATGTTGACAAGGAAATGAATAACCTTTATTCCATTGAAAAGGCCAGTGATGTACAATGGGATGATGTTCCCTTTTATGGTAGAACCTTCATCTTCTCCATAGAATGAGATAATGGCATGATATTATACACGCTCGACTACCTCAACATGGAAGGATTTCATGACTTATACCTATTTTTTAAACTACAGGGGTCTTCTTGAAGCCTCAGTAAGGGAATTGTGCATATCCACTGATTGATGAAGCTCCTTGTGGATAGATATATTCACAGAAATTATAACAATATGATTAGTAATTTCATACTTCCATGCTAAGTGTGAACCTCTACTAATTAGAGGTAGTTTTGTGGTAGGAGGTAAGATAGGCACTACTGGTTGAACCGGCATGATATGGCTGGTGTTGGGAATATATCTCTTCTTACTAGTTGAATCAAATGGAGCACCTAACATTAGCGGGTTAGTTGAATAGGGTAGATCCATAACATAACGTGGCTGAACATAGTAAGATCGTGGTGGTTCCACCTTGTCGAGTAGTACAAACTGCGAAGGAGACGGATCTGATGTGAAAAGATGAGAAGGCATTGCATGATGAGCACTGCAATGATCTTATTTCCTAGTCATTGTGGCATGCATATATTGGATGGATGTAATGATAAAATCATTCAGATGACTCAAATTACCATGGCTCCGTCGACACTAGTGTCAGCTAGGGACTTTGGGAGGATCTGTCTGGTGCTTTTCCTCATTGGAAATCATATAGGGGTGTACCAGCTCCATGGTGTTAACTGAAGAATACCCTTGGTCATCATGAGAAGAATCCCCAATCATTGGGTAGATTCTGGGGTTATTCACTATCTCAAAGATCATGAAATCTCTGAGAGAATGGTGTGATGATGGCATCAGTGGGGGAATTTTTTTCCCTTGTTTCACCGATGCTTTCCCTTCTAGGAAGAGTAAGGATGAGAATTTCATGCAGAAGAAGTGGATGCAGGTAACATGGTGACTTATAAATGCATGGGTTGATTTAAACATGCACGAATAATACCATGAGAATGGGATACTATGATGTGATCCATTCATATGTCGTATTTTGGAGACCCGTGGTTAGGAACTAGCTTCCATTCAACTTCTATGTCACTATCGCTGTAAGGATTTATGAACAAACATGCCACCTGTGACTAGGTAAGACCTAACCTGACTACGTTATTATCAACCTGGTATTGGATCCAGTCATTTGACACAATTCACTTCAAGAGGGTGTTCTCATGGATCTGGTGATATGGATAGTAATTGGGGAGATTAGTGAAATCCACCTCTATGGGGCTCCTACATTCTAGAATCCATAGGATTCCTTCGTTCAAGGAACTTTAGAAATACCAGGGGACCTGTGGCTCATTAAATGAGTAGTTCTAGTCCATTCTATCTCAAAAGAGGTCTCTATGAGCATGTACCTAATGAGGTGTAAGATGATCCTACCGATGATTTTGAACCTAATTATCTCACATATGTGGTGGCAGTGCATTACATGGCGGATCCTGCCAATTTTGAGGTGGGATCTACTAGGCCGGTGGCTGCCCCTGAGGTGGTGGGCCACTGGAAGGTTGTGGAAGTGGCTCCACTGGTAAACAATCCAGCTCCCTAGGTCCTCTATTTGTGTTACTCTAGCAGGCTCGACCTTAGTCAGTCTTCTTCAGGGAATTATAAGATGCAATGGACATGCCTACTTGGCTTGCTGCATGGATTCTTCTAGATGCTGGACTTTGTCAGAGAAATCCTAAAATCCCCCTAGGTAGTTCTAAGTGATGAGAGAGGGGACTTTTTCTATCCTGAAATTTCCCAAAAACATTTTCAGCAGTTTTTCATGAGTTAGAGGCATATCAATAGAGTATGTGAGAACATTACACCTGGACACAAAGTCTAAGATGCGCTTGTCAGGTCACTTCATGCAGTCCAAGAGTTAGCAATACTCCTCTTCTTGGTGATGGAACTGAACTGGTAGAGAAAATTTCTATAGCGATCCTCCCAGCCAGTAACTGCCCAAGTGGGTAGCTAGCTGTACCAGAAAAACATGGGCCCTTCCAATGTTGGTACGAAACACTAGTGTTTGGCGACCTCTTGTTGTGATGGAGTTACCGGCATATGGTCCACATCATGAAATTAAGTGGGCCATAGGTTTTAGTGGTTCTCATGTCCCCTCAAAGGGAGAGAGGGTAGGATTTACAAAACTCGGGGGTGCGGTAAAATCATTCACCCATGTCAGATATGGCTAGTCATCAGGAGGGATCCTCACATGTCAAGTTTCTAGGGCCTTGAGGTGAGCAATGAGCGCTTCCATTGGATCATATAGATGAGTATTACTATCTTGATGAGGATCTATGACTAAAAATTTGTTGGTAGGTTCTTAAATAAGTTAATAAGGCCTAGTGGATCATGGAGTGGCAGGTGGGATGACTTGTGGGGCCTCCTGGGGAGTGACCAAAAATGGGTCCCAAAGTAGGGCATCTGAAACTCAGTTGGATTGGGTGATGCATATTGCACCCAGTTTCTATACACTCTGGCTTCTACCTTTTCTATATGGGCAGCATGGTAAAGGTCACATAGAGGTGATTCGCTGGGGGGATGTCGTACGTTCCCTTGTTGGCCCGTTTTAGGATTATCGTAGTTTGGTCACCGTTCTTCAGCACGTTTGAAGGTTTGGTCATCGACCATAGTTTTTTCTTCCGTGAGCTACTGACACAACCCAACCTTTCTGGGGCCATCTTTAATATTTTGAATTGATTCTTATGGGTCAAAAGGATTAACGACCCCAATTTTCTATTTACCCTTTTGGGGTTTTGATCGAGAGATAATGACTTGGAAGGTGGATGAAGACCCAGTAAATTTCATTGTTAGTGGGTAACCCTACCCAATGTATCCAAAATCTATGGCACCACCCCAGGTGATAAGTTCTCTTAATGGAACTCCGACATGGTCTCTTCTGCCAATAGGTCCTCTATGTTAACTGTGACTCCACCTGGAGGCATATCCTTAATAACACCTAGAATGTCGCTTTGCTGCAGGATGGAGTTAAAATAAACAGTATCATAATTCTCCTACCCAAAGATCTGGACATGCAGGGAATCCTTTTTAAATATATATTGTGGAAAACTATGAATCTTGGGATGCATAATTTTTAGAGGCTCTGATGACGACTAGGTGACTCCGGAAACTATGCCTTGGGGAGTGAAACCAAGTCGATTATGTAGAAATATTGGCCAATGTATTCAATGTGTTCCTAGATCTTAGGTTAAGCCACCCATCGATGACGGATAAGGAAGTGTGTTTACCATTTTTATTGGAGGAATAACATGACCTCCTATAGAGTGAGATATTGTGAGGTACTAAAAATCATGGTTGCAATCATTCATACCACCTCTGGGAACTGGTCCAATGCAAGTATTTCCCACAAGATCTTTAACTCAGTCTCAGGGTCCGGCCCCCTGTTTCCCCATTCATCGACTAGGGGAGGCTGAGGGATTAGGAATAAAACAAAATCAGATCATTTCAGTGGTATCCATGCCGATGGAGAGTGTAGAATGTGACATCACAAGCCATCACATCTTGGTCTATCATCTAATTAATTCTATGATTGCACCAACATATCCCTATAATAAGGACTAATGACCACTAGTTCTCTTGTTGGGGATATGGTTACTAACGGTGGATAATTCTATTTATTTTCCTCTATTGGTCCCCATAACAACTCTATGGTTGAAGTAGAGAATGATCTTGTTGATGATAAGGATGATTTCATGGCATGACCCTTGAATGGATCAAAATATTCCTCTTCTTGTATATACCTTCAAAGGGATGAAAGAATCTGGGGGACCTCACTTTCCAAAAGGATGAAACTTATACGCATTTTTCTAGCCCTAAGACTCGACATAAAAGATCTAGGTGAGGGTTCCATCACCGAATTTCACTCCAATTCAGAGTTCGAAAAGCACACGGGGTTAATCGATGTCTGTAACAACAATGTATTTTTCCTTTGGCGATGGTTACTCGCCCTCATACCCTAGGATTGTTCATCAAGACAGGGTAGGTTTTCTACACTAGGAAGGCCTTCAGCTGCACTAATAGGGGGATGGAGATAACATCTGCCTGGGTGAGTTGGGTTGTGAGGATCACCTAGACAAATGTTAACTTAAAATACGGTGAGGGCCTTCTCGGGAAACGTTAGAGTGGGTAGGACCTCAGCTAGAGCTAGCAGGAGAATAAGTAGTACTTCGATTTTTGTTTCCATTGGTCATTATGGTACATGGGGGGCCTTCGTACCATTCAAACCAAACATGGGGACAACCTCCATGTTGGACTCCAATGAAGTAGGGAAGACATCCACTTTTATGATTTCCAGGATATAGAAGAACTTCATCAGCTAAAATAAGAACATGAGGAAGACCTCCATGTTGATGGTGGAATAGGAGAGGATTATATTTTAATCAGTTCCCATCGACATGAGGAAAGGATCCATTCTTTGAATCAAAGGTGTGAAAGAATTATCCATGTTGGATGTCAGTGCGGCAATGAGGGCCTTCACCTAGACTGATAGTGGCATGGGGAAGGCCTACATGTCACACTTGTGAGTGGGGAGAAACTTCTCTCTCATTGATGGTGGAACGAGGAGGACCTCTATGCTAGATTTCATCACCACAGGTCATCCCACAATGGGTACTACTTGTTCTGGTGACCAAGAGAGCCATCCCAACCTTCCAGTGGGGCGGTTGGGGCCCTGATCCAGGCCGAGCATATATGTACCCCTGTTTAGAATAACTGGGGAATTGGTAGTATGCATTAGTGGTGGAATGAGCCACTACAATCATTGTTTATGACACACCATGGAATGTTTCTTCCTAATCATGCTCCTGACATTGTCATCAGGTTAACCGGACTTGGGAGGGTGGTGCAGGTGTGTACACCACCTTCCCCTCAGCCCATGGGACTAGGATGTGGAACTGACATGGAATGGTGGGAGATCTCCTTGGTGGCCCCTAGGATCAGATCACAAACTGGTAGGCCCGGACTTCCCTCAACTCATTTGGCATAAGGGGGATAGTCCTCAAAGAATTCTTGGGAGAGACTCTTGAAATGATTATAGGTTGGAGTGGGGAGAAGTGTCTCTCTGCACGGCCCTTGGGGGTGACATCGACAGTGAGTCATATAATCCTCTAGGTCTTGATGGTCCATTTCCAAAGTTTGGATAACCCCTTCATCCTCATACCTTCAGACGAGGGCATTGATCACCCTCCTCTGGACAAGTTCAGATGGTTGGAGGGGGTGTGGGGGCCCAAAAACCATGGATGTAGGGGTCGTCTCTGAAGATATGGGGACAAATGGGATTTCCACATATGTATCTCCCCATACACTATAGTAGTGGGTGGGTGGTGATCGATTTCCTGGCATAGCAGCTTGGATCCTACAAATCAGGATGTTTTGATCATTAGTATGAACAATAAAGAAAGATATGCATAGTTCCCTGTTGCTATTATATCTTATATAATAGGATAGAAAGATCCAGAATGACAATGCAAGAGACCATAATTCTCAACCATCAACTTCCGCAACTTTGGTGACTATCACGCCAGACCCACTATTTTCTCTATAGGACTTTGCTTTGAATTGGTGGATCCAGTGAGACCCCTAACTACTGATTCTAGAATGAAACTAATATTCACATTGAAGAGAAGGAATTAACGTAGGGTGAACCATTTCTATTTCTAAAGCTTTCGTCAGGGTGTGCATCCCTCTTTCGCGACGTGGTGGCTATTACCCTGCATTCCTGTTTTACAAAAGCATGATGCATCCCTCACTTATTCAAGGACTATTTCTCCATGATCGAAATAGGATTATCTGATGTCATCTCTCCTTCGGTGGATTCTTCCTCGGAATTCGTCGACTAGTCTATGTCTCCCTTGCAGATTTAAGATTTTTTTTCAGGAATCTCAACCTAGTTCCATGTCTTTGTGGACGTCGATTAACAACACTGCTCCAGTCTGGACATTCCATGGGGGCCGGTCAGGGCAGCGACCATCCGTCAAGAGAGTTGTCATGTTGGGAATCGTTGGTGTGTCTGGGTGCTGGAACACTGGTACATTTGGATTTCTTCCCCTTATGATAGGGATTCTTGAGGGTGAAAAATTACGAGGCATTCCACATCGAGTAAAGAGAACTATATTCCATAGGCATGTCTTTGAGGTTTTTTCATAACATCCAATTTTTAACACGAGGTATGACGTGTGTTTAATATCTAGCATAGATCAGTATGACTAATCAGAACACTGGTTGGAGTGGATCAGATAGGTGAATCCCTAGAAGGTATCACCTAGAACGTTTACTTGATATGTAGATCAGAACGACCAATGTGGACGGATCTACGGTGTTGTGTCCCATAAAGGGAAGATGTCACACCATCAAGGTTGATATGGACACCACTAAGGGTAGATTAGGAAAATCACACCCCATAAAGGGGGAAACAATGGTTTTCCATTGGATGGGATGGAACCTCAAGGATATTTCCTACATACCCTAGGTAGATGATAGGGATCAAAACCCAGGTAGTTTGAATAGGTGAGGCATATGATCAGGGTGTACAGAAAGGACAACAACACAAAGACATGATGAGGCTTACACATTTTAAAATTCCCATCAAAAGAGGAACACTCCCGGTTGGACTATTATGGTTTACAAGGGTCTTATACATTGTTAGATTCCAGAGTGCCGCAAGGATCAGTGACTAATTGGATGACATGATATCACTGGGATGTGGTGGCCCGAGTAAGGATCATTATGGATGATGAATGGTTGGAAGAAGTGGATGGGATGAAAAGCGTGGAATTGAAATGGATATGATGTTGATGTGGGTCTTGAACCAAAGAAAGGCTTCCTACATATACACATGGAAGAGAATCAATGTTCATAGAGTTTGGTGGGTGGTGGGACACCTGAGGAGGCAACCCATGAGAAAATATTCATGGATGGGACCCGAAGAGAGTAGAACCTATAGGTTGGGGCATGAAATTCCAGAAAACACAATGTATCAAGGTAAATTCCATGATGAGACAAGAGTTATCGGATTGAAATTTAGGGATGTTTCTTACATATCACCGTGACAGAGAACCAGAGTCCACATATTTCAGGAATAGGGAACAGAATCAGGTTGTATGCAATGGACATCGCCCCAACGACATGTCCGGGCTTACACATAGTTAGAGGCCCCAGAGTTGGTTTAACACCACTATGGAATGGACCGAAGATGTGGGTCTTGACCAAGGGGACATAGAAGTTCACAAGTGTTTGGGGTTGGACAATAGGGAGGCTTCCTACATACCCTATCTAGGAGACAAGAATGAAAACCCACCTAGTTCAAATGTGTGTACTAGTGTTTAGGGTTGAACCATTAGGGGGGCTTCTTATGTACCCTGTTTAGGATATATGGATCAGAAATCATGCAGTTCAAATGGGTTTACTAGTGTTTGGTGTTGAACCTCAGGGGGCCTTCCTTTTTACCATTTATTGGTGATAGGGATCAAAACCCACATTGTTCGATTGAGTTTACCAATGTTTGGGGTTGAACCTCAAGGAGGCTTCCTACATACCCTATCTAGGAGACATGGATCAAAACCAACATAGTTCGAATGGGTTTACCAGTGTTTGGGGTTGAACATCAAGGATCTTTCCTACATACCCTGTCCAGGAGACATAGATAAAATCCCATGTTCTACGAATGGGTTCACCCGTGTTTGGGGTTGACCTCCAAGAGTAATCCTTCATATGCTATCTTGGAGACAGGGTTCAAAACCCACGTAGATTTAATGGGTTTATTGGTTTTTGGGTTTGAACCTCAGTGAGGATTCCTACTTACCTTTTCTAAGAGATAGGGATCAAAAACCATGTAGTTTGAAATAAGATAATTTAACCTAATGTGAAAAGAATGTGAACATGCATGAAGTGGTCAAGACCAATGGGTGATGGGATTGATCCTCATGGAGTCTTCCTATGTACCTTTCTTGGAAATGGGAAAGGATAAAAGTTCACATAGTTCGGATGTAACGGTTAGGGATTACACACTATGGAGTCCCGTAGAGGATTCCATGGTTGATGCTTTCTCTGATCACATGTGAGTCATGCTCTTTTTGAGAAACAAGAGACAACACAGACCTGAAGACCCCATCACAAAAGGTGAGTCAACGTGGAATGGAATGGGAATTATGCATGGTTAGAGTCCTAGGAAGATGGATATTTGGACTTACTCCAGAATGGATTAAAGCATAAAGGGAGAGGGACATGGCATATAAATTACCTATGCCCATATCCCCTCTTGTCTTTGTGCAAAAAATAAGAAAAGAGGTGCAAGGGGATACGTCCTAAAAGAAAGTCTAGGGGGATCACACCATGATGGTTACCCTCCCCCATGGATAGATGTTTTCTCATGCACAGAGTCTCTCATTTTATGTGGGGATAATCTCACTCCCGTGGAGACGAGTGGGTGTGGAAAATGACAGTGGTGGGGCACCCAGTGTATGTTGCAATGGGAGAAGCTACTGTTTATCTTCAGGTGATTAGAATGAGGATTCTTGAAAGTTAAATTCCCTATAGCTCGGATGACGAGGAATCACTCTCCACGCATAGGACATACACAACTGGGGTGATTTAACCCTTTGGTGAAAGGAAGGAACTAGTATTTCCATTTAGAGACGAGGCAGTGGAGTGATCCATTGAGGGGCTCACATTAGCATGGCTATGAGAATTTGAAATAGATGTTAGCATGCTTATAAAATGAAGCATGTGGTTAAGCACAAAAATATAAAGCACCTCCCAATGGACCTTTAAATCACTTCATAAAAACCTTGAGGGCCATATAGGAGAAGAGTTTGTGAAGATAATGGGTTAAGAGGAAGGGACCTTGTGAGGCTTTGGTGCTCCATAAAGTGGAGGGACTTTGTGAAGGGGTATTCCTCATGAAGTTGTGTGGGATAGCGTAGGCATGGAATATTCATGCGTATAAAAAGTGCTTCATGAAGTTCATGGGATTTTGCGAAGTAGGAATTCACAGAGTAAGGGTGCCTTCAAAAGTGTGGCATTGCGAAGTGATGTACTTTACGAAGCATAGTGATCGAGCCTTATCATGAGGTTCACATGTGCATCGAAGGTACTTCTTGATGCATGAGTTCTTTTCAAAGATCAGAGTTCCCATAGGGATTTCCTTTGTTTCTGATTCCCTATGGGATTCATGAAGGGAATATTTGCTTGAAGAGGGATTCAATATGAGAAAATGTAAAGGTATTTTTCAATGATCAAATACCTTGAAGAGTTAATTTTCTCAAAGTTTCACAGAATAGAATATGCTTAGAAAATCAAGAGTTGAGATAGAAATAGTTCAGGGTATCTTCCCATTGGCTTTTATGGAAGCCTGATATTTATCGGTAAGAGGTGGGGTGAAGTTTAGAGGTCAGGTCATAATAGAATTGAAACTAGAAATATGATGCAGATCACTCATGTTCCTCAGACTCACCTAGATCCCCACTTGCCACTACACGTCACTCGCAGAGGGTTCTCTCTAGTGAGGCGTAGTCATGGTGGGCTCAGTCAGCTGCTCTGTGGAGGCAGCAGAGCTCTCTCTCAAGTGCATTGTAGCCATGGAGTCCTCCTTTAGCTCTTCCGTGCTGACCATAGAAGAGGCTATTCCCACTGCATCACACTGATTGTAGAGCTAGAGATGCTTCATGAGGATCCTTTGTGAGGCTTCTCTGCGAGGAAGGCCTCCTTGGAATATTTTGGAGTTTGGTTTCCCTAGGGACAAATTTGGCGCTAACAACCACATCCATGATGTAAGATAAAAAACCAAACCACCATCTCCATGGACATTACCCTTACATGTGTCAATAATAACCAAGAATACTTACACCCAAAGCTGTAAGTAGGGTGTGATACTAAGCCCAGTAAGATGCCACCCAAAAATATTCCATGAGATAATGATTTTAATTTATAGAAATCTTGCAAGTGTTATAAACAAGAAATTAAAGTTAAAATTTTAAAAGGATTCTACTTCAAATTAAAACAATTTTTAATGATGTAATTTTATGTAATGAAAAATTTTAAAGAAAATACCCATTCAATTAAATTTTTATGCCAATCAAACAATATATCAATAGTATATACAACATATTTTTTGAGAACTACCCATGGGAACACACATCGACACAAGCTACCTGTGGGCCCTAGAAACATCGTATCTCAGTGTAAAATCTACCATAATCAATATCCTTATCCTGAAAGACCCACTAGGAGGGGAAAAACCAATGTAATAGTGGTCACCAAAATAGTCAGATATTAGTTTGTGTTTTCATTTTCAATGTTTCTAAGTCAAATATGGATGATAACACTACGGATCACTAGCGTACTAGTCCTAGTCTACCCACCTTGATACCCACTATTCCCTATTTGTTCTCAAACAACTTTCACATGTTAAATAAAAAATTTTGAAAATAGAAACACCATTTATGTAACATATACACACAAAACAAGACCCAACATGCCTTTTCACCACTTGTGTAACTCTATAAAACATTCAAAATTTTCATAAAATAACTTCTAATAGTAAAACAAGGTTTTTCACACTAAAATAATTTTAAAAATCATCTTTTTAGGAAAATTAATCAAAAAATACCATACCCAAACATAATTTGAACCCTAAAAAAATTAATAATATCATTTCCTTGAACATAAAACAACCTCAAATTAAACACCGTATAAAACACATGAAAACACCAAATTTCATGCAATAATTCAACATAAAAACTAAATGATTAATAAAATATGCCAAAGATGTATTTTCAGTACATTCAAAGGATGGAAAATATTCCAAACTGGTTAAAAATGAAATATAAATTAATCCAGGTATTTTTATTCACGGAAACACCTGCCTTATATTTCAAAAACCCCATATCATTGTGTGAAACTTCAACAACACCACCACTTCACCATAAGGAAGTAAAAAAAACCTAAATCCACAATATTATACTAGGAAACCCTAAATAAAACCATAGGTATGAATACCAAGCTACCATACATTTGGAAATTTAATATAGGTTGAAGAATCCCATTGGAAATGGGAAAAAAATTAGAAAATCAATTACATGATGATCTATGATATTTTCACACCAAAACCCCTTAAAAATGGGTTTAAAGAGTGGTTGAGGGAGGTTGGGATACCTCCACAGATATAAGGGTAGAATGGGGGAAGAAATGGGTGGATTAAGTTTAATTCCGGAAAGGAATATATGGAATTTCAAAAGATTTTTAAGGAGCTGGACAACTCTGTATAGTTTGGATGCCCGATTTTTTAAACAGTCCATCCAAACCATGTGGGATGTTTTGGCCATTAAAAAACCCTCCAATTTCTTAAAATTTAAAGGTGGTCTAGAGGAAATCTATGGGGAATTTTCTGCCATATATATAAGAGAAAAAAGTACCTTAAAATAAGGATATGTATGTGACAACTCTCCCCACCATGAAAAATTTCCACCCCAAAAAAGTCAACCCCATGCTTGATCAGAAAACAAGAATGGATAGTCTTGTTCAACCCTCAAATTATACTCCCAAGTCTCTTGCACATAATTACAATGATTTGAATAGTATTGTACTAGTGGAATAGAATTCTCCCAAAGCAACTTCTCTTAGGAATCCACTATTTGCACTAGCCAATCAAACACTGATAAAGCAGGCTCTATATCCAACTCTTACCTATTCAACATGTGTGATGGATCTGGATTGAACTCATTAAATTGGAATACATATAGTAAATCATGAATTGATGTCAACTAAGAGGTAAAATCTAACCTATATTCCAACTTTGCAATGTGCTTGGTGATCTAAAAAGGTATCACATACCTCGGCCCTAGCATTCCTTTCTTTCCCAAACGACAATGACCTAAGAGAGGGTCCACTATCAAGAATACCCAACCACCTATATGAAACTACAACTCTCGATGCCTCTAGTTAGTATATGATTTTTGGTGACATTGAGAAATAATTAACCTCTGCCTGATCAACATGACCTTCTCAAATGTCTCTTGTAGAAGGAAAATCCCCAACTGTGAGGTCTCACCTACGTCAGCCCAACATTGGGGGGGGGACAAGGTCAACAATAGAGAACCTCAAAAAGATCAATTAAAATATAGTATTGGTAAAAAAATTATAAGAAAACAAAACCAATCCCAAATGGCTATCCCATGAACCACTGAAGTCCATGACACATTCATAGAGCATGTCTTCCAGAATCAGATTTACCTCCTCTGTCTGACCATCAGTCTGAGGATGGAATGTCATGGAAATCTTAATATAAGACCCCAAAACCTTCTAAAGGAATTCCTAAAACCAAGAGGTTATGAGGGGATGTCTATCTGACACAAATACTAATGGAACACCGTGAAATATTACAACCTCCGGAATATACAATCATTCCAACTAATCCAATTTATTTTTATCTTCGGAATAAAGTGGTATGATTTAATTAGATGATCAATCTCCAACCAAATAGCCATGTTATGACTAGATGAGTTAAGCTGACAATAATGTCCTTGGAGACCTCATCCCACTTCTTTTTAGGAAAGGGAAATGGTTGTAGAAAACCAGAGGGCCTTTGATTATTTGCTTTCACCTATTGACATGCATAGAATTTTGACACCAAACTAGCTATATCCCACCTCATACATGGCCACAAGAACTTATGATGAACATAATTTTACATATTGGTAGCTCTAGTATAAACGATCCACTGAGACTGGTGGCTATCTAGTATCACCATGCTCCTCATAGACAACTATAGCACTAAACGATCATTGAAGCAGAATATACCATCGAGAGACGAATACATCATAATTCTTCTCCCCACCATTATGGAACTGCATCGACCACTGATATAGCTCATCATTATGCTTCTCTCGCTGAATCAACCCTAAATGAGCATGAGTAAACTGAATACTTCCAAAGAACTCACATCCACTGTGCTCTTTGTTCTCCATGTGCATCTGAGCAAAGAGACCCATCAGAGTCCACTAATTACTAAACTTCCTCAAAGCCTTCATTGTAACTCTTAAAATCAAAGAATTAGCCACCAAATTACCCTTACCTAGGGTATAGATGATATTGAAGTCAAACCCTTACATATATTCGATCCAACAGTGCTACCTCAAATTAAGATCCTCCAATGAGAAAATGCAATCAAGGATATTATGATCAGAGTTGACCAAAAACTTCTACCCAAATAGGTAGTGACACAATGTCTTCAAAGCATGCATCAAAGATCCTAACTCTAATTCATGGGTTGGGTAGTTCATTTCATGTGGTCAGAGTTGGAGAGAGCCATATGCCACCACGTGATCACCCTACAGTAGCACACACCAGAGAACCACACCTGAAGAGTCACAATACACCACATAACACTTTCTAGATTCTAGAAAGATCAACATGATGGGTGGTATTTATCCGCTGATTCATCTCCTTGAAATATGCCTACCATTCTAGGCCCTATTAAAACTTCACTGATTTCTCAGTGAGTGTGGTCATAGGTGAAGAATGGAAAGTGAAATCCTGAACAAACCACATTAAGTAACCTTCCAGGATGAGGAAACTCTTGATCTTGAACACATTGCTCAGCTTATCCCAAGACATAACTACATTGATATTCTCAGGGTCCACCAAAACCCCATTTTCCAAGATCACATGGCCAAGAAATTTATCTTCCATGATCCATAATGTTCACATGGACAAAATTTCATAAAGGATATGGTCCCCCAATGTTCCCAAAACGATCTGCAGATGACGCTCATGATCTTCCTCATATCAAGAGTAAACTAGGTTTTCATCCGTGAATACTACAATGAATGGGTCAAAATACCATTGGAACACCCCATTCATGAGTTTCATAAAGACTACTAGAGCATTGGTCATCCCTAATGCCATGACCAAGTACTCAAAGTGGTTGTACCTACTTTGGAATGCTATCTTCTGGATATCCACCTCTCTCACCCTGACTTGGTGGTAACTCGAATACAAGTCTATCTTGGAAAAAATATTTCCCCTTTAACTAATAAAAAAAGTGATCTATTCGGGGAATGCAATATTTGTTTTTTATGGTTACATTATTTATCATTCTGTAGTCAATGCATAAATGGAGGGACCCTCCATTATTCTTTGCAAAAAGAATAGTGGCATCTCAAGGATAGAAGCTCAGGTGAGTGAATCATTTGTATTCCAAATCTCCCTATTATATATTTAATTCCATAAAATCTATGGGGGCCATATGATACATGCGTAGAGAAATTGGCTATGTTTCTAGTTCCAACTCTATTGAGAACTCCACATCCCACTCTGGGGGAATACATGAAAACTTATCTAGAGATACCTCTGGGAACTCATCCACTACAAGAGGTAATCCATCCTCAAGAGAACGACCATTATCCTCTAGCTTGAGATTCAATAAATTTAAAATAATATTACACAATATTGGTAGTGTAGGCCTTGCATGACCCGACCGAGGATCCCATTCCCCATGAAAAACACGAGGACTTTCATCAGGGGCCACAAAAATCACCCACCGCCTATAGCAATTGATGTGCCCGTGAATGTGACCAGAACAATACATGGCAAGGACAAAAAAGAAAATTTCCATATCCAAGACTAGGATCTACCACTCCATCACAACCCCTGACGTGGTAGACGCACACGACGTGCACTTAAGACAATGCTCTTTTTACCTAACGACATCAACAAATCCATCACAAAAGAAAAAAACTCGGTGGGAAAATTCAACGTTTTTACAATATGGGTAGAGATAAAAGAAATGAATTCACTAGTATAAAATATAATGCATGATGTGTAAGATGCAATCAAAACATTACCTTGAACTGTTGAAGACCCTATATCCGACCCCACTAGTTCCTGATCCTCCTGATGAAGATTACTAGCCTCGTCCAAAGAATGGACACACGCCTATGGGTCTTCCCTAAACTGGACCGGCATAGAAGATAACCAGGCTCTACTTCCATAGCCACATAATGGAGACACCCCCATACATGATGGCGCTAACAAAACTAGCACTCCCCTAGAAGCCACATATTCTTCCCCACTCTTGACTGGACGTGCTACCTTTCAAACTCCCTGCAAGCTCCCATATCTCAACACTTATAACATGGAATTGTAGGAAATTTACCTAAAGGTCGGGTGTGACTTGGCCTCCCACACTAGTGGCACACAATGGACCTCACATCAGATGCCATAGATGAGAACTGTTTGGGAGGATTTCCTGAACTACCACCTCCCTTCTACCCTTACTCTTCTCGCTTCTTTTTCTTCCCATATGATCTACCACTGCCCATGCGTACACCACTCCAAAAAAACCAAGTGTTCCTTTCTGATAAATCACAACCATACAACCATGATAGACCACCTGATCTTATGTTCCTATCTTGAATAAGAACAATTGAGAGTAAATTTTTTGTCACATTTCTTTCACAACTTTAGTTCATTTAGGGAATATTTAGAAACAATATTAGGAACCTAACACACTAGCTCAGTAAAATGGTCAGCATATTCCATCACTGATAAATATCTCTAGGAAAGATCCATGAACTCTCAGGATGTGGCATAGGCCTGGACCTTGGGAAAATACTGCTTGTTAAAGATGCTCTTCAAATCCTTCTAACTCATATGCTCATTCTTCCCAGTTTGAAGCACAAAATCTTACCACCTATGATTGGGACACTCTAACTAAAATGATTCATATTTCCCCTTTACCTCATCAAGTGGGTCCAAGAACTCGAACATTTCCTCTATATTCTAGATCCATTCATCTGAATCTTGAGGTTCTGAACTATATCGTAATGAAGGGGGTTTATTCATCCAAAACACATTGGATTTGTCCTTCTTGAGAAAAACCTCTTATTATGTGTCTTGAGTAGGATCAAGACCCACTCTCTTCCACAGATCATGAAATTCTTAGACCAAATCTTCTTCCAACCATTGATTAAGTGGTGAGGGAGAACTCTATATGTATTCCTCCCTTGGTTGTGTGGGAGATTTATGAGAAGTCCTGTTTCTACAAAAGGATACAATCACAAGAGAAAAAATTAGTAAGAAAGTTCATAAAAATTTTAGTAAAAAACAAAAAATATAAACAAATAAAACTCATCTCAATAAATAAATAATAAACTACTTCACTCCCACCCACTGTCTATTTGCTGCCTGTAGCCCACACGTCCCACCTAAAAGATAAATCAAACAAACAATACCAACATACCTTGGATAGTTAAGGTCTATCATGAGAGGTATTGGCCATCTTCCCAACTCACAACTAGAACTTCAAGTCCTGATATTTATTGCTCTTATCTAACATGAATCTTCCAAGGTAATATGACCCAGAGAGCTTAACCTACCCCTGATACCATTTTGTCACAAACCAGATATGGTCACCATCAAAATCGGGACCTAACCCTATCCGTGGTAAGTCCCAAAGGGTGTTCTCTATCCCCACGGGCTGGAACATGTTTCTAGGTATCATGAATAATGGTCTAGGAGCTATTTACCTACTTTTAGAAGTATTAAAGAACCATGAAATAAAAAAACTTAGTCTGAAAATTTATTCCAAACAATCCTTTTAATTTAATTTAGAACTGACATACATGGTTTTAGAAAAATCCCATGATGGACACAACTCAAAAGTAGTAGCACCTGCAACTCTATAATAACTACATAGAAAGGGGTCATCACCCCAAGCCTTCTCCACTACACCATATCCAGGATGGAAGCTAACAACCTAAACTGCCATCTCCAAATACTTTCCCTTACCTATGTCAAACATAACCAACTATACATACACCAAAAGATGTAAGTAGGGTGTGAGAATTATCCCAACAGTATTCCTCCCAAATTTTTTCCATGTGTTAAACATTTTATGACAACGAAAGGTCATAAGTCTTGTAAACAAGCAATGCTAGTAATAATTTTAAAAGGATGAAACATTAAATTATAAATGTTTTGAAGTATGAAATTTGATGAAAGGAAAAAATTTAAAGAAAATAACCATTCATCTGAATTATCAAACCAATCAAATCGTATACCAATGGTATGTAGAATATATTCGATGAGCACTAATAACGGGAACACCCCTAGGCATTGGCTAGCTATGGTCCCTTGGAATATCATATCTCGGTGTAATAGAAACAATAATAATTATCCTTATCGTGAATGAGCCAATGTGAGGGGAAAACCTAATGGCCTAGTGGCCCCCAACACTATGAATTTTTATTTAGTATTTTTATTTTTAATATTTCTATGTGAAACAAGGAAGATACCCCTCCAGATCACTAGCATACAAGTCCTAGTCTGCCAACCAAGATATATGATTTTCCCTCTTTGCGATCAAACAAGTTACACATGATAGAGAATACCATTTTCACAAATAACACCATTTCTATAACATTTAAATACAAAAAAATACCCAACATTCATTTTTACACTTTTTCTAACTCAATAAACCATTCAAAATTTTCACAAAACAACCTCAAATAGTAAAACAAGATTTTGAACAGTAAGGCCATTTAAAACTCATTTTCTAATGAGAAATTCACATAAATACCATACCTAACAAGACTTGGAAGCCCTAAAAAATTTAATAAAACTGTTTTACGAATCATAAAATATTCTCAAATGATTCACCATATAAAAAACATTATAAACACCCAATTTCATGCCAAAATGAAAATTAAAAAATTAAACTCTCAATAAAAGCTACCAGAGAAGATTTTAGAAACACATTCAAAGGATTTAAAAAAATATTACATGATAAAAAAGAATTATAAATTCATCTAAGAACATTTATCCCTGTAAACACCTACATTATATGTCAAAAACCCCAAATACTTGTGTGAAACTTCAACGGCACCACCGATGTACCACAAGAGAGTGAAAAAGAACCAAAATACACAAGATTAGACACATAAACCCAAAATTAAACCACAGGTATGATTCCCTAGCTTCTAGAAATTATTAACATTAAGAAAGGTCGAATAAACCCAAAGGAAATCGAAGAAAACAAAATAAGAAATCACTTACTTGATGATCCTTGAAGTTTTCCCACCAAAACCACTTCCAAATGGGTTAAAAGAGATATTGAGGTAGCTTGGGATACTTCCACGGATACTAAGGTCTAATGGGGGAATGAATGGGAAGATTATGATTAATTCCATAAGGGAAATGATGGAATTTTAAATAATTTTTAATGAACTAGACACCTGCACACGGTTTGGCTGCACAATTTACTAAACCGTGCAACAAAACCATGTGGCATGATATGTCCACCCAAAAAACCCTCCTATTTCATCCATATTCAAGGGTGGGGGGGGGGGGGGGGGGGCTAGGGGAAACCCAGGGAAAAGATAGGCCAAGAATAGAAGAGAAAAAATTACCTTAAAAGAGGGATATGGATGTAACATTTTTGGATAATAGGATGTCCAATATTAAAGATTTCCATTATTTAAAATTAGGTTATTATTATCCATGATATTACAACATTGATTTTTTATATAGATTAGTTTCCAGAATTTTTGATTAGTTTTGTGTAATTATTTGATCCTCGTTTATTCTTATCAAATTAATATTCATTCTCATTTTATTTATTAAATAGTATATGATTTCGGTTTCATATATTTATATAATGATTAATCATTATTGATTTATGATTTCTTCAACTATACATCACCCTTTTGAGAATTTAAGATCACCCATATTTTATCCCCTCCACATGATATTTATAAGGAATGATTTAATGTGTTCAAGGATGTAAAATATTTACATTCATAGTGTCGTAATTCAGGTATTCAAATGTAATGAGAGGACCAAGTATGTATCTTATTTTCTAAAATTACTAAACCATTTAGTCTATTTGGTTGTGATCACTTGTTTCTAGATGTATTGTTTTAAGGTAACCATCCACTATGAGTTACTCGGGTCTGGGTATTTACATTATTCAAAACATTGGGAACTAGATTTTAGAAATGTTATATTAGGGAATATCAACCTGTGATAGACATTGCATAAATTTATTGAAGAACGTCCTAATGTTTTGGTATGGAATAGATTATATAGTTTTTCTAATTAATATATCTAGGATTTTTTTATTAGAAGTGGATGCGGGTCTTTTATAGTTGTTCCTAGGGGTAATTAATCCAAAAAAGTGAACATATTTATTTTCCTAGTCATCAATTGGTATATGATAATGAGAATTACTATGCATATAATTTGACACTCCCATGTGATATGCTTCAGATAATTCACATTTTTATTAAATTTATTTTTGAAGGATTTGAAAAGAAGATTATAATGAACAAAAATAGTAAATATAAGGTGTTATAGATTAAAAATAAGGTGTCATGTTTTTAACAATGTATAAATGATTACATGGTTTTCCCACTATTATTATTATTTCTCACACTACGCCTTTTGGTTTTAGTACTTAGATAGAACCCAAATGAATCATTCAAATATTGAATATAATGGATAAATTTGTGGTTATGAGATAACAAATGCGATGGTGGATAGAGTAGAAGATATTATGATAATTCTTAATCCGTTAGAATGATATATGATAAATACAATATTGATTAACCAACACTTAGACTCACCAAATAAGATATGGATGAAGTCATATATGATATTGAGTGGTAGAGACTATAAATTAAATATGTCTTGATTTCATTCATTTAAGAAATATGGAATGATACACCCCAGAGATTGTATCAATGTAAAAGGAAAATATTTTCTTTCTTGAATATAAAGGAAGAGAGTGATGAATTTCCAAGGACAAGTGAGGATCTCAGTGGTGAAAAAAATGTTTCAACCTAGAAATTCATTTATAGTTTATTGTATTGAATTTGGGGAACCATGTCATTATCTAAGAAAATGACCCCTTTTAATGGATAAATCAAATACCAAGAAAGTTCCAATGTTGATGTAAAAGTTTTGAAGTATATACATGTTGTGATTGAAGAATTTAATTTTTGAAATATTGTAATTAAATGTATTTTGGTTATAAGAATGATGATCCTTTTAAGGGTTGTGTTGATTTTTTTAATTGAATATATATAGATCAAAGATAAACTGAGGAATTTTGGATACCATAATGGTTTTATGAGTTTAAACTTGATCATATGTTTAATTTCTTAAACATCCATTTGTATGGTTTTATGTGATGTGGAGATTATCATGATTGAATGTATTTTGGGAGACATTTATGAAAATAAAACACATTAGTTTAGTATATGATTTAGTGAAAATGTTATTTACGGATTATTTAGATTAATTTTTGTAGATATAATTACAAATTTATTGTTTACTATTATTTTTTATAATATATTTTATTTTTTAGTAATTAAAGTTATTAAAATTTGGAAACATTAATGGAATTAAATTATGAATTTTTTGGATAAAGGGAAACACACAATCCTGGTGAAGAAAATTTGTATTAAAAAAAGGTTATAGGGATTGACCCCAAAATTGATGGGTGACAATGGTAGATAATCTAACGATAGATTATATTATGTTTTTATTTATATGAAATTTATTTTACTTCAATGATTTGATGGATATATATAATATTGAACATCGGGTGTTACAGTTGAGGTGTATAGATTAATGTATTATATTGGATAAATATTAATAACCATATTCTTTTCTATAAATATTTTGTGACATATAAAAAAACATTTCCTTTATCTTTGGATAATATGATCCTTCGAATTTTATTTTTTACTGCTTTAGGAATAAAAAATAATATTTTATATTTATTCCATCGAATTATACTTGTAGTGTAAATTATTCAAAGAAACAAATAAATCATGAAATTGTGCTTAATGTGTGTGTATATATATATATTAATAAAATATATCTCCTTATGATTATATAATGTAAAATTATTTCTAAACATATAGAAAATGGTTTGGAGACAAAAAAATTTATCTTATTAACTTTATATTCAATGAATTTATGGTCATTTTACTCATTAGAAGTTTAATTATTTTGTCACTATATTTCTCTTGGTCATTCACATTCTAATAATCTATGTTTTAAAAAAACCTAGATAATTATTTATAATATCTTTTCATGTCAATATTTTCCCTTACCACCAATTTAATATTATGTGAAATCCAGGTTAAGTGTTATTTTAGATAACCATTATATTTGCCTTTCCATATTTTAAGGGTATGTTTTATTATCCCTTTTTATGATGTTGGTTTTCAACAAGTAAATTTTCAAATATAAAATATTAGATTTGAGAGTGAATTCTGAAATTGTGAGGAGGAAATATAGAAAATGGGTGAATATTATAAACCATGAGAATTTAAATGAAGAACATTATGTTTGATAACGTATATAACACAAAACACAAATTTTTTAACCATGATATACTATTAAAAAATTATTATATGAGGTAACCATTATATCCTATCTATTATATTGGTATCAATTTAAATTTTTTCACACATAATGAAAATATTTCTATCATTTTATATAAATAAATTATATAAAATTAATTAGTTCACAATTAAATCATTTTATGCCTTTTAAATAAATTTTCATCAAAAAATTTATAATTTATAATTTTATGCTTGGGAATTATTAAAAATTTATTCCAATTATATAAATTTTATATTATTTAAATATTATCATTTTTTAATAACAAAATAATTATTTTATGCTGATATTTCTGTATTTTTGCTAAAATCAGTGATTTTTAAATGAGTTATGAAAAATACCACTTTTGTAATATAGATATTTAATTTAAAAAGATTAAGAAATTTAAAAAACCAATTATTCAATGAATTTTATTTCCCAATAATAAAATTATTTTTTAGTTATATTTAGAATAATTAATTACATTTGAATAATATATATATATATATATATATATGTTATTTTGATATTTTTTTATTTGATGGATTCAAAATGATATTTTCTGAAAACTATTTTTAAATGTATAATATTCTATCAATATAATTAAGTTAAAAAAACTATCAATGAAATATTTAAATGAAATTATTGGATTATATTTCTAAAGATATGAATTAAAAACCATATAATTATGATAATTATTTTTATACTTAATGTAATATCATCTTATGCTTGGAAAATGAATTTCTAAAAAAATCTCTATTCAAATGATTTGAAGGTTTATTTTATAAATTAAATAATACTAATTATGTTAATATAATTTCAAAAAACATATAAAATAAATTCAATAATGATTATTAATATTTAATAACGTTTAAAACCTAATTTTTGATCATATTTATTATTAAAGATATCAAATTTAATTCACTATGATTAATGATAAACATGGGTTTTCCATGTTACCTGATATTGTATTAAAAATATTTTCCCCTAACACAAGGATTATTTATTTGAAATTTTTAATTTTATATTATTAATCATTGGGTACAAATTTTACATTATGTATCTTTTTATTTTAGTTGTAAATGACAAATTATGTAGGTTAAAAACTAATCAATAAAAAATAATATTTTTAAACATTATTTTATTATAGTGGTGGTGATTATTGACCTTATCATTCCTATAATGAACTATTTATTAATTTTTTAGGCACTTGGGGTGACCGTGACATACCATTAATGATTAAATTTGAATATTTAAAAAATGGAATTATTATTTATTTAAAAAGGGAATCCATTTTCTTTATTTATTCATACATGATTAGGAAAATATATTGACCCAAAACTAAAGAAATATCTCCCTAAAATTTTTATCACCATTATAGAAATATTGGTATTTCACAGATACTATCTCAAGGGTCCTTAATAAGTATCTAAAGGAGGTTTTTCTAGTCCAAGGTAATTGTCTTCATGAACATAATTCATTTATAAAATATTTTCCACTTTCAATTATGTATTACTAAATTAATTATTATAACATCAGTATATCCCATATTTTGAGATGGTATTATAATTTTGTGATAATATTTATCTGTCTCCTTCTCCATCATATAGGAAGAAAACCATCAATCATTCGTACAACGAACTACCATCTCGTGAACTGATGTACTATGGGTTTCCTCACCTAATCACATTGACAATGATAAAGATGGAAAATAAAATATATATGATACATACAAAATCATATTAATTATGAAAAAATAGTATATCATTAACTCCCTTACCCTTTAACCCATTAATGGAATTAATTTGTCACTCACGTGTATGTTTGGCCTACTGTCTCCACGAAGTGATCCTATTCATTTTCCATTTCCAATTTTTAATGATTGTTTTAAAACTATATAAAATGAATAAACATGATAGTTATAATATTAATATGATTTTTATTTCATGGATATGTATCTGATGTAAAAGAACCGGGATATCCATGATAAAACATTCACAATAAAATGATGCAGTTATCACACAAAACATGGATAATAATGAAATATTATAGTCAAATAGGATATAAGAATTTATAGTAAGAACATATAAGATATTATTATTTTAAACATGTTTTTGATATAAAATATAAAAATCATGAAAATCATTGAAAGGAGGTTAAAACACATTCAACAAAAGGGTATCATTAATTTAGTATTTTCATCACAAAAATTCCTTCTTTGGGACACATGTTATTTTATGTATATAATATATTTTAAATAGTGTATAAAATATAAAATGAATTTATAGGATTTTTTTTTAATTTTATTGATGTTTTTAACATCATCTTAATGATATCCCTCATTCAAATGGTTTTTATTAATATTATTCTTAATCTGTAATGGATTTTTTCCAAATTCCCACTATGGGAGCTATGTTGTAATTTTATGAATTTATATTATTTTATATGCTGTGTATACCTCCAAATTTAGATAAAATATCATGGATAAATCATATTAACATTTATTATAAGTTTTAGTTTTATTTATTTCATGAAAGGGTATTTGAAATGAATGTTACCAACCAATAAGAAATTTCTTAACACATATTCTTTCCGTTTGGTTATATAACTACTTCAATGTAATTGATATAGTAAGTTTTTTTTGTAGTGAGTTTTACTTATTTCATTATTTATTTCCATTAGTATAAAGTGGAATTACAATTGAAACATGTGATCTCTTCTTTTATTATCCACCACGTCAACGTATTTTGATTATTGTAAGGGTTAATATATCAATCTATTTTTAATTGAGACTCTTTATGGTTGAATATCCAATGATAGAAATTATTTTATAATTGTATAATAATATCCTCTAATTTATTTTACTCTATTTATTTATTATTCATTAATTAAATAGAACAAATTTCTGTGCTTTGGTAATTATAGTTATTGAGTATTTTTTATAGAAAATCTAAAATTATTTCTCCCATCAGTAAAAAATCCTTTTACTTCCATATCCCCATTTTCTAAAAATATTTTCAATTTATTTAACATTATGAAAAAATTTTATTAATGAAATTTTCACCAATAAATTAGTTTATATAAAATTATTTTAATTGAATATTCTAGTCAATTTATGAATGATTTATATTGTATCCTATTTACTCCAGGCTTAAAAGAATGTTTTTCAACTTATACAGAAAGTATTGAATTACATACCATCTTGAGAAATTAATTTTTTCATTCCTCCATTACATGCACATAAGGTTTATATAAAAAATTCCTATATATTCCTATAATTTATAGTTTTGAAAAGTTATTCTAGATGTGAGTCTGGTAATTTCTTAAATAATGCTTTAATGAAAATTTTATGATATATCTATTTCTCAATGAAAAAAATACTTTATTTTTATTATAAATCATTGGGGATATATTGTAATTATGACATCAATATCATAACATCCTGTTTCATTTTTATGTACTTATTGACTCTATCATTGAATCCCATTTTGGTTGGGTGGATTTAATGATTTTTTAGGATGGAGAATATTTTTGGGGAAAATGACCTAATTCTTTTGGTAGTATGTTTGTTGAATTAACGTAAAGTATCTATTATAGTGTAAAGGGTTTTATATGGTTACAATTTTTGTTTTAGGTGAGTTAGAAGTTGTTAGTTGTTTCTGAAGTCATATATTTCTTTTTGCAGACTATAGAAATAATTCACATGAGAAATCCTTTATTTAAGATGTAAGTTGTCTTATTTCCAAAGGCTATAGGAATAGATGATCATTCAAAATTATTTACTAAATAGAATATTAAGATATGAAATAAATTAATTTCCTAATGTTTTAGCTACCAGCGACGCCTTTTTGTGTATTTTCAACTTTATTAATTCACATTATAAAAACATGATTACAATGAAAATCACTGTTTACAAATTGTTTTATTTTAATTGAAAGAATAATTTCTTGTGATAAAATAAAGATTCTCCTCTTGAGAACCATAATATTTCTCCCATGTGTATTGAGATATTTCTTCCTTTCCTAACTAATCTCACTGGTACTTAACCCCTAATGAGTTCCTCAAAATTGAGACTCTCCTCTTCTTTGATAACATGTTTTTTCATTGGTATGATTTTATATTTTTGATTGAATGATTGTTTAATCTTGATGTTTATAATCATATATTTCACCACTTTTCTTCTCTTACACCATTCCTCATTGGTATTTTCCAATTATAGGTTTTGATTTGATCAATGATTAAAAGATAGATTCTTCCATATGATTTCCCTCTTATGTTTAAACCTTATATTTATTGATTTATATGAAATGAGATTTTAAATGAATTAAAAAAATTTGTATTTGAGTTTATTTATGAATTATTTGGAAAATTCATGAAAATTATGAAAAACAACAATTTCATAATAATTGTGAATTTTTGTTATATTTTAAATAAACTCATGCATCATTTTGAAGTTTATTTGATGAAATGATTTGATATTCATAACATCAAATGAATATTTTTAGATCATGAATTTATGAAAACATATGATATGGATTTTAAATGGTAAAATCATTTTGAATCTGAATGTAGGAAATTGTATTTCGGGATTTTTTGAAATGACTCATTTTACCAGGATTGATAGATAGATTGATTTATTTATTGATTTAAGAACATGTATGCATGGGTTTTTAGTTAGTAATTAGGACAATTATATTATGATATAACCCCTATAATTAGAGTTAAATAAAAAAACTAAAATAAACATAATGTTACATTATTTTCACCCCAATTTGGTGTTGATTCCTAAGTGTCTGAGTCAGGGGGTGTTTGAAAGAATTGTTATGAGATCACTGATGAGTCATGTGAGGATCATATTACTTGAATCTAACATATAACATGTATTTGATTAATCACGGTATGAAATTATTGATTTGATGATTATATTCCACGGATTTATAGAACTATTTTATTCATAAACACGGTTTTATATAAATTTTTCATATATAATGTTCATTTAAAATAGCTTTGAAATATCTTCTATTAATTTAAATTGAAAGAATGTTTTTTAAAATATTTTATTTCCATGATGTGAACTTTTTTATTTAAATTGATATCATATTTACTTTATTATTTATGTAATTCTTAATTGAATTCATTTTGAGACAATACAATGATTCAGAGCTTTAAAACTACAATTTATTTCAAGAATTTGGAGATTATCTGATATAATGTCCATGAAATTGAAAAGTGTATTGTGGTGGTGGTGAATGATATTGATCCTTAGGACCTGGAGTGATGGAAGTGATTGGTGGAGATGTTATACATTAGTTACATGGGTTTAACATTATGATTTTTCTTGGAATAATTTGTGTCTTTTGATAACATACTATTTGAGTACTATTTTTCCGATTTTGTTGGGGTAATTTCTATCTTTGGAGGGTTGAAATACTAACTATTATTATTTATGTTCCACGATATTATGTAAAAATAATACCCTTGTATTAAATGTATGATATCATGTGCTAGTCACCAACCAATGGGGACCAGGTATCCACATCGAGCCAAGTTATAGATAGATCAGGTATCAGGGTATTGTGGTATCAAGGTTAGTCTATGAAAATGTGGTATTAAAGATTCACGTTGTCCATAACTTTCTAAAATTAGTATACTTTTTGGTTTTCAATGTAAACATTGTGTAGAAGAAAATGGAATTAGGATTTAATTTTTTTATGAGTTCCTATCTAGCACTCTTCGAAAAAAGCCTTAAGTTACCATAGTTGTTTTGGAAAAGTGTATATAAAGAGTTTTTTGATTTATTTTATAGACTATTCCTTACATTGGATTCAAGTGTGTTTATAAAAAAATCTTGATATCTTCTTGATGAAATTTATATTTAGGTATATCTTGTTTGATTTGATGACATGTGTATCTTTTTTATCCTTTCAGTTTTGTCAATTGAGGTTGTGTAGAATTATTCATCTGAGGATATGTTTGAATAGGATGTAGAAGGGTGTTTTTGGTGAAATATTGTCGGTTATTCCTCTAATTGACTAGAATATTGTTCGGATAATGTTTCATATTTTCCATGATTTTGAACATCTTCCTATTCCCATTCCCATTCAGGATCATTTAGTGGATCCTTGTGGGGAATAATATATATATATATTTGGATAAAGAATTTCCTCTTTAGAATCCACCAGATTTATAGGGATAGAGTGACCCTCAAGTAACTTTGGATTAGTTGAAAATTATTTATGTAGTTTTTTTCTTCCAAGAAATTCCATAATCTACAAATATGAAATGTTAAACAATTATTCTTGAGGTTCCTAGAATAAGGTATTAGTATTTTATGGTAATAGTGAAGAATCATGAGGGTATAGAGTGAACAAAAATAACAATTCATTATAATGATTAGTTCAATCCAATGTTGATGGTCTTGTTGCAATCCATGTAGTTTCTTATCCTATTGTATGATAATTGGACATTGAGTATGTATGTGAATATTTTTTTTAATGATTTTAATATTCAATCATGATTGTATCCAATGAGAAGTTTATGGAATGGAGGTTTGAGATGGTTATATTTCACGATATCTGACCATAGTATTTATTTATAAAGATAACTTCCTTTGCTAATATATTGGAAAGATAAATAATGTTTTGGATTGACCATACTGTTAAGTCATGGTTCACAGGAGTTCCTTTTTATCGCAACTAAAATTCTTGGAGTTACCATATGTGAAAGAGGATATTTTATGATGCATGTGGTGGTTATTGATATATGGATTTTTTCATTCCTCATTTAGTACTTATAATAGTACATTTGACTTGAATATTATGTGGAAATGATATTTTTTCAAAATATGATTGCTTGGAGATACCCAAAATATAGAGTTTATATGGTTATTAGGACACCTACATAAGTTCATCCACATATTTTATAATCCAAACAATGGAATGGGATCATACACATTAAAATTTATTGGGGTAAAAAATATTATTTAATAAATAAGGGGTTATAACCATAAGCATCTAGAATAAAGCTTATACACTTTTTGGATGAGTATCCAGATGAAACTGATGTCGGTCCACTGACATTGATAGGTAAAATCACTATTTTATAATCATTAGTGACTATTTTATTTGATATTGTTGCATCACACTAGTTTATATTGATACATGATTTGAGGTTAATGAGTTATCCAATGGATATTTTTTCTTATGTGACAGACATTACAATGACCCTCGGAATAAAGAAAGAGTCAGGTTATCGATGTCATTCTTATGTTATATTTTTTCATAGATGAATCATACATTGAATTTTCTGACTCATAATATGTAACCGATTGATATAATTTTTATGATGGAATGTATTAATGACTATAAGGAATATATTTACTGTTATCTTAGGAAGGTATCTTCTGGTGAATCTGATGTGGTGTGTAGTGTGTTTCAAGAAGAATGGGACCTGAGTTTGAGTACATCTAGACCTTCTTTTCAATTTTTTGAATGGTTCATATTAGAGTTATATTTTTTTACATGGAGTGGGAATCTTTGACTGATGATCACCCTCTAATTTTTATTACACTTCCAAATAGTATTTCCTTCATATTTGTCTATATTTCTATCGGTTAATGAGGAGGATATTTCCATTGATTCAGTACCTAATATATATCCATTTTACATTCCTTATTTCTATGTGGGACTAGTAGAGTTGAAATATATTATTCATTAGTTGGATGATTTTCTAGGGAAATACATTATACTCCTAAGTATATCACCTGGAGAGTCAATTTTTCACATTGAAAAGAAATATAATGGGATAATTTTCTATTCTGTGGACAACTTATTTCCTTTAAATTTCAACATTGTCTATAACATTTTATGGGGAATGTTGTTGCTAATTATTAATGGAGGAAACATGTGAACTGATCCATCAAAGAATCCTCATCTGATTTGAATTCTATGATTATATTTGCTCAGTAGAATTTAGTATTCAAAAATTATAACTCTATGTTTTTTTGTGTGCATATAGTTGACATACCATTTACTTAAGATTATTATTCATGAGTATCATGTTGATGATGAATTCAGTGTTATTAATGGCACATTTTATGATGGGATTAATATTTGGGAGTAGTCATTATAACACCACAAGTTTTTAATAATTATTATTTTTATAATAAATTTTATTCCATCGATATATTGAGTTGAATGCAACACCAAGTTATGATTATTCTATAAATAACAATTGATTTTTGAGGGTCATGCATGATACCACATATTAATAAAACACTGATATATTTTTAAAATTATTCAAACATTAAATTTATAAACTATCTATTAAAAATAAAAATATGAATATTAACGACCAATTATTAAATATTTTGAATAATGGTTTTGGATAAATAAAATACATTGATATAAGTATAATTAAATTATCAATAATGTCAATATTTTTTATAAAAATAATATTTTTTAAAAAATTGTTTTCATTATTTATTGTTAACATTAAAAAAATTATTTCTTCCAAAAATTATAAAATTAATTTGACAAATAAACATTATTTTTGAAAATATGATGTCAAAATTATCTTAGGGAGAACATTATTTTTATTTTTTGGAAAAGTTTCATTTTTTTATTAATAGTTAAAAATAATGAATTTTAATTAAAATAAACATTTTCATTTAATTTATTTATAATGATAAATTATATAAAAAATTTACATTAATGTTATACTATTTCAACAATATATTCCTTAATTCAGTTTGTGTCATTATAATCAATTTCATATCAATTGTTTTATATAAAAACATTGTAATGTTTTTGAACTTTTCTCATAGAAAACCTACTTTCTCATCATGTTTATCGAATTAAATATAAATTTATATTTTCTAATTTAATTAGTTTAATTTTATATAATTTATTTCATATATGGAATAATAATATTTTATAATATCTAATACTTATAACATAATTTTTACAAAAATGAGTAATGAATACAATATAATTTAATTACCATGGATTAGGATAAGATCCTTTTATCGGTTGTTAGATTAAAATTATAATTGTAATAATAAACTATATTTTTCTCTAATTTTTTTTCTATCTATATTTTACCATTCATCCATTATAGTTTGATAATGGTCTATTTTGGACCCATGTGACATATGAAAAACATGAGAGCACTTACCTTTTTTCATATATATCATATGTTACTTCTCCCCCACTTATAAAACTCAACCCACACTCATCACTTATTCACACCTTCAAACCCTTTTGGTTTGGAAATAAACTAACCAAATTACATCCCAAAATCCCACACATAATTTTGGTAGTCTTGGTTTTGGGAGAACTATATCCAATGAAGTCTTTTAAGGTAATTCATTTTAGGATACCCAGTAATTAGGTAACGTTCTACAATGAAAAATATTGTTTCATTTATTCATCTAAACAATTTACTTTCTTTAATAAAATGATTATATAGAATACGAAATATATTTCCTATCATTAGATGTTTCTATTTTAAGTTTATGATTTAAAAATATCTCTACTGGAATCAAATGAGTTATGAAATCATCTTTCATTTGTACGACAGACAACCGCCTCATGAACCAATGTTGTTCATTTTTTCATTAGAACCTTTCACACTTGGAATTAAAGATGTATTTAAATTTTACATATGATATTTTTTATATATTTTTTTAATTTATTTATCACACATACCATCATACATTCAATTTTTTTAATATGATAATGTCACTCTTTTGTACGGAAGACTACCACCTCATGAAGAGATGTGATTTCTTCACGCATTAAAGGAATGTATTAATAATAGATTAAAAAATCCTTTTTAAATTATATGGAATATCCAATATTGTATTTTTATAATATATTTATATCATTAAATTTTATTTCTCTTAATAAAACCTTAAAATGGAAGAATAATTCATGCATATGTAAGACCTGCCATAACTTTGAACCGTGTTTTTCATTTTATAACACTATATTTTATGGTTAACATTAAATAAATATAGGCCAAATATATATAATATTTATATCATGATTATCATTGTATATGTTGTGGATCCATGATAAATTTAATATGACTAAAAATAAAAAACACCTCAATATATGAAAAACAAATTTGTTATTACCCAAAATGTAATTTTAACATGGAATTGTTAATAAACGGGTAATAAAAGGGAATAAGTAGATAATATATTTCAAAATATATACAATTATGGGTCTATAACAGATATATAATAGTATTATATTTAATATACCCTAATTTTCAATGATTATTATGGAAGTCAAGGCATAAGTTATGATATTTTTTTCTCAATGTTCGTTCATTGAGAAGTACGATATGTTATAAACCAATAATCCTTCATGATGTGTATTTAAAAACCATTTGAAATGTAATATCTTTAATTTATTTACCCTAATTATATTTTATGTTTAATTTTATGTTATTAATTCATGTGTATTGTGATTCAAAACTAATAATGTTGAAATGATTTCATTTTACAGTCTCATCATTTTTCAGGATAATTAATGATTATGTTTTCAATGATAAAATATTATTATCTATATCTCAATAATTATCATAATTTTTATTCTCCAAGTACTATTCATGATATATTTAATTTATTATACTATTTTCCACTCACTTTTATTAAAATAATAATTAAAATTATTTTACAATAATTATATATTATTTCCCTCTTCGGTTGGAAAATAATTTTATTCTATAACCATTTTTAAGACATTTTTAAAAAAATAATTCATTACTCGGTTATGATTATTTAAAATGAAAATTTTACACATGGTTGGATATTTAGAAATTATTTAAAAATTAATTTTAATATGATTTTCAAATAAAATCATGTTATTATTATACTAAAAAATTTAAATGAATCATTTTTTTAACGTACATGACATTCAATTTATTTAAAGTTGTCATGTACCTATATGATTTCATGATTCTGATAAATTTTTTCAAACTTTTTTCAAAGAAAATGTTTTCCTTAATATTTGTAAAATTCATAGATTTTAAATAAATGATTTCATTAGGAATTTTTTTTAATATTTTTTCTATTTTGAAAAATAAAATTCAATATAGAAAAAAAAATTCCTCAATAAACGTTTTAAATTATTTTATAAAATTTTTTCCATCTAAGATTACATCTTTGGTTGTTACATATCCCTTACTGGGGATATGACCTAGGGATACCATTCTTATTCATTCTTTTTGTGGTTTTTGTATTTATAAAATGATGTTCATAAAGCTGGATTCCCTTCCATGGGTTATACCATGCGTAAATGTTTATTAAACCCACATATTTCATGGGTTATACAATGATGAAATTATTATGGAACCCGTTGCTTTTCAAAATGTAATGATATGATAAAATTATTTTTATACCCTCATCATTTCATATATTATGATATTGTGAATGTTTAGAATCTTATAAAATACATATATATTATTTCATTATATTGAGTGTATGACCTATATATCACTCCAATTAATTAGGTAATTATTTATATCCTATGATGTAGAAATGATGGGAATGGGGATTGATCCTGGTTTATTATGATAGTGGTTGAATAGGGAGTAAACCCATATCAATAAGGGATTTTTTTTCTATGATGGCCTTGGGAGAGAGCCTTGACTACTATGATGGTTTGGTGAGTGAACCCTTTCCAAAATGATAGACACAGTAGTGATCCTTGAAAAATATGGTATTGATTTTCTATACTTATTTGTATTCCAAAAATTCCATTTCCTACACCAATGTTATGGTTTAATGACTCATGTTCCGTGATTTCCTTATGATTCATATCTTATTTTCTAATAATCATTATTAAATGATTCATGAATTATAAACTATGATATGACTATTATTCTCATAAAATGTTATTCCCATGTTCTTATATGCATATCCACTTATTATGCTTCAATATCTCCATTTTTTCCCTTTCTAAGCATCTGAGTTCATCCATTCATCTATTTCCATTCCCTAAGATATGGTTTTATTTATTATATATGTTATGTGGAAGTAGTATTCTAGTTGTGAAAAATGTAATGGAAGATTAATTAGCTCATGTATAGAAAAATATTTATCTTTAGAAGTTTCAAAAGGAACTAAACTGTAATAGTCCTCAGTTGTGTCTTTGTGTAATGTAATGGATATACAAAAATAATGATATAGTATCAATGTATAATAACCTGATGTCTCTACACATTGTATAAAAGGACAGTTATTGTTATGTATTATAAAATATGATGGGAATTATTTAGTGAGATCCGTAATATCATATATAAATATCATCTATGGATGATTTAAATTATATAATAATGTCCCATAATTTTGGTAATTGATAGAGAAAGTGGTTCCTATGAAATTTATTCCATGTCTAGATACTACAATTTGATATTTCTCTAGATCAGATGCACCTAAGAGTAATAAACCTGAATACACTTATTAAGTGAGACTCAATTGGGAACTAGATCATGACAATGGACCTTACTAGACACCTTGTTTGACACTCTCAATGGGTATGCTTTAGATATTCACAAACTCTATACAAATTTTTTTGATGGATTTTAATATAATATTACTATAATTATATTTCAAAAATCTAGGGTGTCGTGGGTAGAATAAGGATTCCTTATATAGAAATATTATAATTGATTTTTTAAGATTATATGGTTCCCCATAATTATTATTGTTTTTTACACTATTCTTTTTTTTAAGTCAATGGCTGGAATTTGAAGGAACCATGTTAATGATTATTGCGACAAAAAATGTAATTATTTTTCTCTATAATAGAATAAATGTTATGGGAGATGGAATTGAAAATTTATTTTTTATACTCACATAAAAATCTCATGATATGAATCATACATGAACTAGATTATAAAAAATAAGGAACATTATTTTATTGATCACAACATGAGAACATATACCTTCTTTCAGTGGATCTTCAAATCAAGTAGTTTATGTGCAATGGATCAGTAACACGAAAACTAATTTTATGTTATCCAAGATTCAAAATATGAAAAATTCATTTTGTATACCTACCATTTATAATGAAATGTATAATAATTTTGGAACCTTATCAAAAATATTTACAAATTAGATGAAATTGAACCCATGGATTAGGAAGGGTTCAAGAACATTATTTTATTTAAGTACATTACATGTATTTTATATATGAAAATAGAGATAGGGTTCCGTAATATAAACAAATTATGACGAATCCAATGGTACTGATGATGAAATGTTTACAAGAAATGATATATATGATTATGTTATTATCATCCAAACTATATGTATGGTTGATCAAGTCATTAGTGGGTAAAAACAATGTTTCTAATGGGAATTTTCCATACGAGACATTATTAACTATGATAAGATTTATCTATGTGATATCATGGAAGAAATAGAGGTTGTAGTTATGTATCAGTTTAATGATTTTGAAAAGAGTTCTAGTTAGAGTTCAATGGAAAATATAAATACCATAGAAAAAAGGAGATGATATTTCCTTTATTCTCGATGAGTGGGAGGAATAATTATGGAAATTGTCTTAAGGGGTCTATTAAATGTTATATGTGGGGAAGGGAAGGTCATCAAAAAATTTATTAATGATTTGATGAGAAGAAGTTATCTAATGATGTGAATAGAGAGAATGAAGAAAGTAATGCACCACCTGGACTCTGGTGTTTTGAATGCAGGAGTATGGGGACTATAGTAACCTATTCCCTCATCTGAAGGTTAATAATGATGATTCATGTCATAAACCACATTAGATAAGGGACAAGGGGAAATATCACGTGATCATGGTTTCTATTGAGGGATTTTTTAAGTTTGTGTTGAAATGTATACTCACCATACAATCTAAAACTACTAATGTATTATCTGACTATATATTCACCCATTTATTCTTTTCGGAATAAATTTTTAAGGGCTTCAATATTCCATCCAAATGTTTTAGATGTGGAAGTAATTTTAAAAATTCCTAATTGTCCCATGATGAAGTATAAATTGTTTTTTCCTCTCCATTTGTCTTTTGTGTAAATGTGATTCATATGAATAATTTAATTCATCCTCTAATGAAATTTTATGCCATATTAGGCATGTATTGGATTTATCCTCATAAATTCCACTTCAATTTTCATGGAAGGGATGTCATTTATTTTATACTAAACCAACCTATTACTATATATTAATTGGTTGAAGAGTATCATCTTCTAATGGAGATTAAATCAATATTATGCATTTAATTATCATTTATAAGTGGTCTTTTTATCATATGGTTATGAAGAAACATGAAATCAATGACATGTTAATTATATTTGAATTATTTGATTCATTTTTAGTGGAAATTAATAGTCTTCCAAAAAAACATGATGTTGAGTCTCAATATTACTCATACATTGTACCATACCTATTTGAAAGATTCCCTATAGAATATACCTAGTCGAGTGGTATGAATTGATGATGAAACTGAAGGAATCCCTTGAAAAGGGATTCCATCTGCCATGTGTGTCAACATGGGGTGTGATTATTCTTTTTTAAAATAAATAAAGATCAATGAGACTATGGGATGTTTATCAGGGGCTTAACAATAACACAATTAAGAACATGTATCCTCTTCTACATTTTGATGAATTGTTTGATTAACTGAGTGAACCCAATACTCTTCCATGATTTACCTTCAATATTGATTTCTTCAACAGATTTTAATGGATCTAGATATACTAATGAAATCATTATGTACATGATATGGACACTAGGATTATATAGTAATTACATTCATTCTTTCAAAATCATCTTCTATATTCATATATTTAATAAATAGATACTTTATAAATTTTATTTATCATTTTTTAGTCATCATTATAGATGATATTATTATCCACTCAATTATAAATGAAGAGTCTCAAGACTAATTAATAATTATACTAAAATCCCAAATAAAGGGGAAAATATATGAAAAATTTACATAGAGTGAATTTAGACTGAAAGCGTATTGAATTGTGGGTAATATAATATAATGAGCATGTATATGAGTAGAATCCATCAACTTCATAGGCAATTTATTATTACCTCATACCAACCATGGTGAGTAAGCCCTATTGTTCTCTTGGTATAGATGGATATTATTGATATTTTTTGGAGATTTTATGACGAATTTCTAATCCTCTTACAATGTTAACTCGAAAGGGAGCCATGATCGTATAGATATATAAATGTGAGGAAAATTTCAAGGAACTAATGATTTAGTTAGGAAATGAACCTATTATTACATTACCCTATGGTAGAGAAGTGTTTGTAGTTTATAGTGATTCACCCATGAATCTATTTGGTTGTGTTCTTATGTATAATTACATGTTAATAACTTATGCCTAATAAAACACAAATATTTATGAGATAAATTTACTAACTCTTGATTTGGAGTTATCTGTGGTTAAATTTTCATTAAAAATATAGAGGCATTACCTTGATGGAGAAATAGTTCGAGACATATACTGATAAAAAAAATTTAATGTGTTATTCACATATAAGGGGTTTAAAATGCACCAAATATGATGTTTAGATCTAATTAAATATTATTAATTCTCAATAAATTACCACCATTTGAATGTTGTCATGGTTGCTGGTTCTTTGAGTTGAATGGATCATGCAATCGTATCAACAATGAGGATATCTAAAGATCTTATATTTCAATATTTCAAAATGATGGATGTAGAATTCCTAAAGGACGGGGAAAATACAATATTCTATAATTGAATTTTAAACCATCTAGCTAAGTGAAGATTAAATATGTGAGTAATGATCATACAGAGATGCAAAAGAAGAATTCAAATGTTCCTATGTTTAACCATGATCATTATAGAATGATATGGTTGACGAACAATATATGAATTCATCCCATAAAATATGTGAAGAGGTATTTCATAAAAATAGTCTCATAGTTATTCATTATTCATTCATCCTATAAGTATGAAGATGTAGTGAAATTTGAATAAATACTTCTGGCTGGATGACATGAAAAGAGATGTCATAGATATTGTATCTTGGTGCATGATATGTCAATAAGTTAAGGATAAAAGGAAAATGTATAATGGGATGTTTCATCCATTACCCATACTATAAAGGAAATTTGAAAATACTACCATAGATTATTTTTTGGACTCCCAAAAATGATTATAGGGAATAGTGTTATATGGTCTATAGTAGATCGACTTACTAAGTAATCACAATTCATCACTATCAAAGTATAATTTTCACTGAATCAACTTTATAGGATTTAAATTAATGAATTATTAAGGTTGTGTGGAGTACCACAATCTATTGTATCTGATTTGGGTTCAAGGAATACCTCAAAATCATGTTAAAGCCTTTATCATTACCTTTATAAAGATATGAGTTTCAAAACTATATATAATCCATAGGAATATATTCATTCTAAAAGAGAAATTCATATCCTATCGGATATGTTGAAATATTGTTCATTGGATTTGAATAGTTTTTCGGGATGAATAAATTCATATAGTTGTGTTTTCTTACAATAATAAGACTCTATCAAGTAATCAATTGGTACCTTATCAATCAATACATCAAAATAAATGTATTACTTCATTGTGTTTTAATGATGATGGGGAAGGAATGCTATTTGGACCTTGGATTGATGAAGAAATTGAATCTAGGTTTCGATCTATTCAGAAACACATCAAGGAAGCTTAGAGATGGTAGAAAATTTATATAGATAATTATTGTTGTGATCTTGAATCATAATTTGGTAATTAGGTGTTTCAAATAATTTCTCCATAGAATAATGTTAGGATATTAAAAAATAATGAGAATCTAACCTATAGGCATATCAATCCCTTATAAATGATTTATCATATTAGGATGGTATCATATTAGTTGAAACTTCCACTGAACCATTCTAGAGTACATGATGTGTATTGTGAATCACTCATGGGAATGTATAAACCTAACCTGTCACATGTATTGAACTCTAAATTCATACCACTAGAGAATGTTATTTTTTATGAGGAACAACCAGTGGAGATTTTAAATTATATATAAATTTTTTATGAGAAAAGACCACTAACCAGGTCAACATTTTTTGTTGAAACAACTAGTTCAAAGAAACAATATGTGAACTTTAGGATATGATGATATAGATGTATCCTTATTCATATTTATTAGAGTGATGAGTTTTTAGGGATAATTTCATAATAAGGGGGAAGAATGTGGCACCTTTTTTTGTGAAATAATTTTATCCCAAAAATTTAAATTTCATTGATAGATTCTGTTACATGAAACACTAAGTTATGCATGAACTACATGAAACATTGGGTTAGCATGTATTACAAATGATATAATATTTTAAAAAGCCATGAAAAAATATTAATATTAGTCAAATGTGACAGTTATTTCTTAGTCGTTGAATATATATATATATATATGAATATTAGTAACTAATTTGTAAATATTATGTATAATGATTTTATATAATGATAACTAATTGATATATAAATAAATAATTTTTAAATTATCTTTATATATTTTGTAAAGAAAATTTTCTCACACACTAATAATTTTATAGAATCATAATAACATATTGGATGGTGGCTGTATGTTGTTAATTTTTTTACCTAGGTATTATAACCTCTAAGAGGGGGTGTTGGGTATCATCTAAATCCTGACTGGATAAATGCTATTGCGGCCTAAATGTACAACTTGATAGACATCCCTATGGGATATTCTTGTATTGATCATATAATCATTTCTAACACAATTGAATTATTTATTTCATTGTTATATTAAGGGAGTAAGTTATGTGGTATGAGAGATCACAAATTAATGTCAGAAAGGTTGGAACAAGATAACAATATGAATAAAAAATTATGACATCATTGAAAGGAATTTATGATAGGTTTAAATAAATGTTTACTTTCAAAAGACATCTTGGGATTGAGTCTTTAAATATGTTGACTCTATTTCTTTTGAATATTATCTTAATTTGTTTGTTTTTTTTAGAAATACTCTCACATTCATGATGTTATGAATTTCATGTATCTAGAAACCAATTTGATTTATGACTGAGAGGGGATCATACATAAATTGTGGAGTTTCCTAGTATTTATTTATTATGATGAAAAACAACATATTCTATATTATACTAAGTTTAGTGAGGATGATATGTTAAGTGAAACAATATCATCATAGTTTGAGATAAATTCATTATTGAGTGATATTTACCAATGGTAATTTGGATTTGATGAGGGAATCATATATGGATTCTTCGTTAGTAGTTCAACATTGAATGACATTAAACAATTGTAAAGTGGAATAACTAACCATAAAAATTGTTACTATAACCCAATTATGTTTTTGGAAATAACATTTGAAGAAAAAATGCTTAAGGTATGAACAAATATTTGGTTTAATACATTAATTCGGTTGAATTAGAAAAGTTTTTTATAAATTTTTGGAAATTATTTTTTGATAGTACTAGTATCCTTAGGGTTGATAACGAATTCATGATTTTTTTGTGAAATTTGTCTCATATTTGGGATTATATTTTCTAAATGCTAATTTTATGAAATATTTGTTGAATATAATAGATAATTTTAGAGAGATATATGATTTATTTGAGGTTTATTTTATTTTGTATTCAATTAAATCATTGATTGAGATACACAAGAGAATATAAGATTAGTGAAATATAATAAATTATTTGAGGAATGATAAATATTTTGATCTAGTGTCGGATAGTATGTTAGATGTTACATTTAATTATACACATAAAATAATAAACTATGTTATTAATTTTAACTTAATTTCATTAGTGGGTAACAAATATTAGTGTGAAGAATAATTTTAGTTAATAGGTGAAGGTTATAATGTCTCATGATTTGGGGTCCTTAAGATTTACAAATATTTAATATACTATTTAAAACATAGAACAAAAATAACAAAAAATGTCATGACCCGACTTCAATATGACGAGGAAAGGAACAAAAAGCTTCCATACCCTTCCTTCTTCAAGTTGAAGGAGAGATAATGACCACCAAGTCCCACATTCAATAGGCCTTGGAGTGGCAACTAGCACCAAGGGTATAAAGTCACATGTAATATGGAAGGCATTACCCTTTTTATTTTGTTGGATACGGGAGATAAGATAGTAAATCCCAAAAAACACAAAAATTCAAAGTAAATGTAAATCCAAAACAATCTATTCCCATATGCGTGTTCCAATAATATGTGATATAGGTACAAGAAAAGTACATGGGGAATTACCAATGAAAAGATAAATTGCAACAAAAGCTATCCCAACATCCGAGCTAGTATGGTCCAGCACGGTTCTCGTAGTCCTCATGGAAACCTGAAAGTAGTTTTTATATAGATTGGGTGAGTATACAGGTATACTCAGTAAGGAAAACCAAAAGCTCTCCTACACAAGTGTGGAGTTATTCTAATGCCCTGTGAGAAAAGGAGAAAACCAAAACAACTAGAAATGAAACTATCCACCCAATCCTCACCCATGCACACCCCCATATAATGCAATTCATGTAAAATAATAGTAAAAACACTTCGATGTTTGGGTACCCCACACCAATTTCCCATTGGTTATTGAAGATGTCCTACACGTTAGAGATCCCCTGCCATTCTCACCGCAGTCCCACTGTCATACCACTCCCGCACACACTTGGGATACCACAACCACACAACCCACCTACAAACACCTGGTCTACAACAACCATATGTAACCACTCCCACTTACACCGGGTCCAGAATAAATACTTCCATACATGAAGACACCCGGGCTAGAACAACTTTTTCCATGCCCGAAGACACCTGTACCTCATCCTGAAAACACATGGGAAACAACATGCCCGCACACACCTTGGAAAACCACCACGACTACCATGCAGGAATAATCTTGGGCTATAATGAACCTTAGGGTGTCACAGCCTGCCAGAAGAGTCTTGGGATACTTTGGATAGGGAGCAGAAAGGGAGCTAATAACCATCCACTCATTAGATTGTGGGAAAAATCACCCTTCCCCTTGAAATGGGGGTGTCTGTCATGAAGTGCTCATCATGGGTGGGGTATGAATAAGAAACATAAGAACTAAATTAAAAATTTAGGTAAACAAGCACTCATCCCAACCTAGGGGGTTTAAAACCCATCCAACACAAAAACACCCTGGTTACTGTTCATTAAAGAAAATCACAACTGCCACAACCATATCACCACTCATTCCGGGAAAACAATTCCCCTTTGAACCCATTCTTGTTATTGTATTGAATTAGTTTCATTTAAATAATTCTTCACTACTAGTAAAATAACATGCATAGCCACAAGACAAGGAATGAAAAATAGCCATGCAGCAAATTAAGCATTCACACCCAATTCTATGGTATTTTCACGATAGAAAAATAGATTTGTGAGGTCCATTAATGTATTAGAACCAAAACAAGCCCCAACATAGGACCCCGCATGACCTTGAATCCAAAAACCATCAACTGCTCCGCAACATCGGATCCCATCCTCATCCACTTTACCTCACAAGCATCAAGTAGAGCCACCATACACATCATCAAAATAGAGAAAGGTATTTTTATGATTTAAACACAACATTCCTTTACTTCTGTTATTATGTTTGGTTAACATGGACGACAAAAAAATGATTCTATTTCATTAGGAATCCATTTAATCAATCATGTTTATTTGATTAACTAATTTCCGTGTTATATCCATAAAATCAAAGAAATATATATAAACAGAGGTCCATTAGTTCACAATAAAGGACCACCAATGACCACAATTTTTAGTGGACATAATCCCATAAAATTCACAACATATAAGAAAATGTAAAAGTGTACCCCAACAACGTCTAACACACCCCTTAATTATTTAAAAAACATTTATTATCATCATTAAGGTTTGATTTCATCCATCCCCATTTGAACATTATCATACTCACCAAGCATTATACACAATAAAAAGAGACGAAGAAAAAACCTCTACATGGATGATAAACGATCAATATTTTTCTCCTCGTGCCAATTACTAGGATGCGTGACTTGTAGGGGAGTAAATCTGGGTACTCCAAGAGTGAGTAGTAAAGGCTACACAATAGGAACACCACTAGCCTCAGGAACGAGGGACTCCAAACGCACCATGGAATGGAAAGAGACCAGCCAATAAGAAGAAAGAAGAAAATTCCCATGTGATAAAAAGACGATATCCTAGGGTTATGGGATATGAAATTTTTAAGGACATTAAAGGATGATCGTGGTTTCATCATGCAGTTGGATGGTTACACATAATGGAATTAATTATCGTTTAATAATTTTGAATAGGAGGGGTGTCCATAACAGCTATGTGTTAAATTATATCATTTAACAAGAGGAAAACGAGTCCATTGAGGGTCTCCCCACTCTTAAGGATTCTAAGACATTTTTTATGGTGCTAAAAACGGCCTTGAACCACTTTAAAATGGTTAAAAGACATAAAAGTGGAGTTATGGAAAAAACTAGGGAAGTAAACCCTAACACCTCACTATGGGCGATCAGTGAGACTGATCGATGAAACCAATCTGTCGAGCTGATCGAGAGAAGATGATCCCGTGAAGATGATTAGTGAAACTGATCTGTGAAGCCGATGGGTGAAACTGAGGGGTGAAACTGATGGGTGAAACCGTTGGGTGAAACTGATGGGTGAAACTGATCGATGAAACCTATGGGTGAAATAGATTTGGTGAAACCGATTGGGGAAACTGATTAGGTGAAACCAATGGGTAAAACCAATGGGTGAAACCTATTGGTGAAACCAAAGGGTAAAACCGATGGGTGAAACCGATGGCTAAAATTGATGGGTGAAACTGATGGGTGAAACCGATCGGTGAAAACGATTGATGTAACCGTTGGGTGAAACCGATCTGTGAGACGGATCGGTGTCACACCAATCATTGAGACTGATAGGTTAAACTGATCAATGAGACCAATGGGTGAAACCAATTGGTGAATCCAATTGGTGAAACCAATGGGCAACACCGATCAGTGAAACCGATGGGTGAAACCGAACGGTGAAACCCATGTGTGAAACCGATCGGGGAGATAGATGGGTGAAACCCATGGGTGAGACCGACCAGCGAGCCAACGATTAGTGAGACTGATCAGTGAGACACCAGCTAGTGTAACCGATGGGTGAAACCCATAAGTGAGACGGATGGGTGTAACCGATGGGTGAATACTGATTAGTAAAATTAGTGGAGATGATCCATGAAGCTGATTAGTGAAGCTAATCAGTGAAGATAATCTATGAAGCTGATTAGTGAAGCTGATCCGTGAAGCTCATCTGTGAAGCTGATCTCTAAAGCTGATCAGTCAAGCTGATCTATGAGGCCTATTAGTGGATCTGATTGGTCAGATATATCAGTGGTACTAATAGGTGACAACACGGTGACATGTTTCCACTGACACTCACATCCTTTTGACTCACTGATGGCTTTCAGGACACCCCAACACTTTGAATTTGGAAAAGTAATGGACCGGGAGGGTCCATGCCATTACATCGTATACATCTCAAATTTTTCTCATCCTCGAGAATACAAGCATAACCCGAACAACCAATCCAAAAGATACCTCTCAGGGGAAAATCATCCCATAAATCCATATGAAACCCATGGATCATATTGTCCTGACAAACGGATTAGGGAGTTCTTTCCTCCATGTCATTGTACTATCTGCTTTGTGTGGCACTAACTCACCTGCATGGGTTTAATCGCATCTGCGCAGATGCGTATTTATTAGGAATTAGGTTCTCCCTTCCCCTCATATTGGTACTTTTCATAAATAATCTCATGTAAAGGAAACAAGTCATCTCATAAACCAACAAGGTCCGCATTACATCACAGAAAGTCACAAAAACAAGAACATACAGGAAGGAACATAACAGAAACTCAAAATAGCTCTTTGTGCTGGGTGCACATTTGATTTTCTCACTCCCAAGTAGTCTCCTCTAGCCCACCATGTCTCCACATTAGAGTAACCAAATAGATGGTTCATCCATGGAGCACTTTCTACATTTGATCCTCAATCCTCATAGGTCATTCCACAAATGTAGCATCATCCCCTATATCCAACCCTTCCAAGTCAATGACATGGGAATCATCAGGTAGATATTGGTGAAGATGGGAGATGTGGCAAACAACATCGATACTTTTAAACTGAGGTGGCAATGCCAACTCATATGCCACCTCACCGAATTTCCGCCACAATTAGAATGACACAATGAAACTAGAAGAGGGATTGCTCCCCCTTTTGATCCTTTGCTTCCCATTTGAGGGGAAACCTTCAAGAACATGTGGTCTCCAACCTTGAACTCCAATGGCCTCCTTCTACGATCTGCGTACGACTTCTGACGGTCTGGAAACACGTGGAAAATAGGGTTCATGAGCCCGATGAACACAACAGGTGTGTTTGTAACATCAAACGATATAACTACAAAATCAAAGTGCACATACCTGCACCTAAAACCAGTCTATAGGATATCACTTTCCTTCACCCTTAACTGCTGATACCCAGACCTCCGTTTGATCTTAGATAACCCACCTAATCCCATCAATGGTTCAAAGAGATCGTATATACTCGGGAGAGGGTAAAATTTCATGACCAATACCTGATTCAGTTTTTGATAGTCTATGCATTGCCTAAGAAAACTATCTTCTTTCTTCACGAACAAGACTGGAGCACCCCATTCTGACACAATCAGTCGCAAAAAAACATTTTTCATCAGTTCGTCAATCTGAATCCGCAAATCCCATAACTTAGAAGGTGGCATCCAAGAAGGATCCATCAAAATCGGATGGGCATCGGGTTTTTTGTCTATCACAAACTCAACGTCACATCGAGGGGTAGAGTCATAACCTTTTAATGAAATTTGTCTAGGAACTCTCTGATAACTCTCAGAACATCCATCATCTCTGCATCCACTAATTCTGCGGAATACTCGACCATCTTAGAAAAATGAGGCTCCACACACCGTCTCCCCCCTGACAATTTTTTTCACCAAAAAAAGCCACATGCTGGCCATCTCATCGGAGAACATAAATATTCTCCAGATGCAGTGAATAATAGTATGCACATAAGATAGCCAGTCCATGCCTATGATGACATTGTATGGCTTCATTTGCAGCAGAAGAAGATCCCCACTAGACTAATGCGACCTCAACATTTGTCTGCATCCTCGAAAAACCTCAAACAGGCTAGTATGACCCCCAATTGGCATACTCAACACTAGGGGCATGTAGAGTCTCTATATGTCTAGGCCCAAAGAATTTTCTAGACTAGGTGTAAAAAAGGAGTGCGAAGCTCTTGAATCAATTAAGGTATGGGAAAGAGTTATAAACAAGCTGATCGTATCTCGAACGACTTACGACCTTGCTGAAACTAATGCATCTATGGCATGAAACTATGCGTGCCCAACTCCTATTCTCCCTGACTATCAGCCACCTCCCCAATCATGCCATGGTCGAGGTCCCTGAGGAGAACCTTGAGGTCGGCCTCCTCCTACAACGTCTTCTCTCAGAGGAGCACGATCTCACAGTCCCTACTACTACTGCTGAAAGTGCCTGGCTAGAAACTGCCACTGTAGAGGTGGGTGCTGAACCAACATACACCCACTGTACTACACTCGGTCCAATAACTGATTCCAAAAGATACCATGACTTCCACAGATGAATCACCTCATTTATGGAACCGTAAATAATGGTTGAGGATGAGGAGATCGAAACTGGAACTATTGAGGCCTCCTCCCCACTGGCCGAAAACTAGAAGTCCCTGACGCTGGAGGCCTATTACTGATGGACTTCTCTTTTGATGATCCCAATTGGCTACCCTATCGAGGAACACCTCCCAGTGCGTGAATCATTTCTACCACTTCATCCTTCTTTTGGACCTCCATGTTCGTCGGTTGGGTGGAGGGAATAACAGCATATTGAAGAGAAGGTCGTAGTGCCTCCTCTAAACATCTCGTTGGACACTCCTCATCTAGAAAAATGTCCAGTGAAAAATGAACGAGATCGATGAACATGATCCCCAACTCCCCCACTAACATGATCCCCTGTTGAAGGGAGAGTAGATCCTACATATTTATTGCTCTAATTGTGGAAGAGTGGAATTCCTCCTAGAATTCACTCTCAATATCAGTCCATGATACATCAGCCTCCCTCTTCACCCAATTTAGAGAGTCCACCACTGACATGATACTCCCCACATCTGGCTTACATCCAGAGGAACCAAGTACTCTGTCGAAGCCCGGATGAAGCATAATTCTATCACCAGCTACTCGATCTAGCTCTCTGTCTCCATGTCTGAGACACGACCCTCATACATTCCAAGGGTTTTCCGCTAAAAGTCATGAATATTCCCCTACAAATGGCCATCCTCATCAACTCGATCAGTCCTCCACTAAATAGATAGATCATCCTCCTAGGCCTTGATCACCCACACTACTCGTGGTCGTTGTCTAGGTGCCATAACTGTAAGGTAAACAAGGAATGCCTATGACCGAGTAGTGTAGAATATTTATTGCAAATGTTTCTTAATCTTGTTATTTATTTAAATTCCCCGAACACCCAGAACACACAAGAACACAAGTCGTTATGATTTATGAACCTTTCATAGGTACTCAACCATGAAATTAGTGTAGCCTCACTTGGTCGTTCGGTAGGTCCATATTCCTTACATTGGATCACGGGGGACCCTAATGTCCTATTTCCTAGCTAGTCTTCCCTAGCCTATTTCACATAACAAGATTGACTAAAATTATTTCCATAACATCCCATGAAATCCTCAATTTTCTTAATCCCAAGATCCATCCTATATCTCAACCATCTACCACTGATACCATTCTGTCACAAACCACCTTCACCAAGACATGGGGAGAGTCATCAAACAGCCAGACCCTTCATTATTCAAGTTGAAAAATAGATAATGACCACCGATACCTGCCTTCTATAGGCCATGGAGTGGAGACTAGCACAAAGGGTATTGAATCAAAAGTGTTATAGAAGTCATTACCCTTTTTATTTTGTATAATCAGGAGATAATTTACTAAATCCCAAACAACACAAATACAAAAAGTAAAAGTAAATCCCAAAAAATCCATTCCCATATGGATGATCCAATAATAAGTGCTGAAAGTACAAGAAAAATCTAAAGGGATGTACCAATGAAAAGAAAAACAACAACAACAATTTACCCAACGTCCGAACTAGTACGATCCCGCATGGTCTTCGATGTCCTCCTAGAAACCTGAAAGCAATTTTTATATATATAGGGTGAGTATACAAGTATTCTCAGAAAGTAAAAAAAAATCTCTCATGCACAAGTGGGGAGGCATTCTAATGCCTTTTGAGAAAAGAAGATAACCAAAACACCTAGAAAGGAAACTATCCACCCAAACCTCACCAATGCACAATCCGATAACAACGCTAGCCAAGTAAAATTATAGTAAAACCCCATCTATGTTATGGTACCCCACACCACTTTCCCACTGATCATTGAAGACATCCTTTGTGTCAGACCTCCCTCTCCATTTTCAGGGAAGTCCCACTACTATACCCTGCCTGCACACACCTGGGCTACCACAACCACACATCCCACTTGAAATCACCTGGTCCACAAAAACCATACGTAACCATGCCCGCATACACATGGGCCAGAACAAATACCACCATTCTCGAAGACACATGGGATAAAACAACTATTTACATGCCTGAAGAAACCTAGGCCTCATCTGAAAGACACTTGGGAAACAACCTGTCCGCACAAAACTGGGAAAACCACCACGACTACCCAAACCGATGAATCTTGGGCTATAAGGGACCTTAGGCCATCACAACCTGCCTGATGATTCTTGGGCCACTTGAGGAGGGGGTAGAAATAAATAATAATAACTAGCCACTCATAGGAGTGTTAGAAAAAACACCCTCCCCCAAGAAATGGGGGTGTTCGACACGATGATCTCAACGTGGGTGGGGTTAGGATAAGAAACATAAGAACTAAATTGTACATTTTGGAAAAAAAGCACTCATCCTAACCTAGGGGTTCCAAAACTCACCCACACAAAAACACCCATGTTATTATTCAATCATAAAAATCACAATAGCCACAACCAACTCACAACTCATTCTTGGAAAATAATTCCCCTTTGAACCCATTTTTGTTATTTCATTCAAGTGGGTTCATTTAAATAATTCTTCACTACTAGGAAACAAACATGAATATCTATAAACCAAGGAAAGAAGAACATCCAAATATCAAATTAAGCACTCACACTCGATTCTATGGTAAAGTAACAATGACAAAATGGATTTGTGAGGTCCCTCGAAGTAATGGAACCAAACCAAGCCCCAATATATAGCCCCACACAGCCTCATATCCACAAACCAAAAAACTTTAACACACCAGGGGATCCCATCCCCATCAATGTCACCTCACAACCATCAAATAGAGCCACCATACACGTCATCAAAACATAGAAAAGGAATATTCATATTTATACACAAAACATTCATTTAGTTTCATATTTTTGATTGGTTAACCAGGGTGACAACACAATGATTATAATTCATTGGGAATCCATTTAATCAATTGAGTTTATGTGATTTATTAGTTTCTGTGTTACAACCATTCAATCACAAAAATATCTAAAAAATAGAGGTTCATTTGGGAACAAGAAAGGACCTCCAACGACCAAGATTTTCAGTGGACACAATCCTATATAATTTACAACATATAAGAAAAGGTAAAAGAGTAAAACACCATCATCAAACACTTCCCTTGAATCATTAAAAAACTTTTTTAACTTACTTAAGGTTTGGTTTCAACCATCCTCATCGGAAAATTATCAAACCCACCCCGCATGATAAATAGTAAAGAGAGATGAAGGAAAAACCTTACTTGGTTGATCAAAGATTGAAGTTTTTCTCCTCACTCCAATAACTGAGATGCATGACTTGTGGGGGAGGAACTCTGGGGACTCCAAGAGTGAGTAAGAAAGGATCTAGCATAGGAAAAAAACTAGCCTTGGGATGGGGGGACTCAAAAACCACCATGGAATGGAAAGAGATCAGCCAAGAAGAAGAAAGAAGTAATTTCCATGTGATAAAAATGAGATATAATGGACTTAAGGGATATGAATTTTTGAATGGATTTAATGGAGGATCATGATTTCACCACACAGTTTGATGGTTACACATGATGTAATTAATAGTTATTTAACAATTCTCATCAAAGGGGCGGCCATAACTACTATTCATTAAAGGATTTCATTTATAGAGAGGAAAACAGGTCTGTTGAGGGTGGACCCAATCCAAGGTGATTTAAAACATTGTTTATGGAACTAAAAATGGCGTTGAAAAACTTTAAAAAGTTCAAGTGACTTAAAAGTGGCCTTACAGGAGAAGATGGTGGAGGAAAACCCCACACCCCATTGTGGATGATTGGTGAGACTTATCGGTGAAACCAATAGGTAGAGAGGATCGGGTAGGGATGATTGGTTTAAGCTGATCCCGTGAAGCTTATCAGTGAAACTGATCGTGTGAAGCGAATATGTGAAAAAAATCAGGTGAATCAGATCAGTGAAACTTCTCCAAAAAACTAATCGGTGAAACGAATGGGTGAAACTGAGGGGTGATACCTATGGGTGAAACCGATTGGGTGAAACCGATCAGGTAAAATTGATTAGGTGAAGCCAATTGGGTGAAATAGATCAGTGAACCCGATGGGTGAAACTGATCGGTGAAGAAGATGGGTGAAACTGAAGGGTGAAACCGATTAGTGAAACATATGGGTGAAACCGACAGGTGAAACTGATGGGTGAAACTGAAAGGTGAAACTGATGGGTGAAACTGATGCATAAAACCAATCTGTTAAACTGATGGGTGAATCTGATTGGTAAACTGGTGGGTGAAACCCATGGGTGAAGCCGATCGGTGAAACTGATGGGTAAAACCGAGCACTGAGACCGATGGGTGAAACCAATCTGTGAGACAGATGGGTGAAAGTAATCGGTTAGATCAGGGTGCGAAAGCAATCGGTGAGACTGATCACTAAAACCAGTGGCTGAGACTGATCGGTAAAACCAGTGGGTGAAACTGATTGGTGAAACCATTGGGTGAAACTGATCACTGAGACCAATGGGAAAAACTGATCTGTGAGACTGATTGTTGAGACACCAATAGGTGGTAAGGATGGGTAAATCTGATCAGTAGGACCGATGGCTGAAACAAATTGGTGAGACCAATCGGTGAAACCAGTGGAGTGGATTTGTGAAGATGATCAGTGAAGTTGATCTATGAAGATGATCAGTGATGCTGATCTATGAAGCTGATAACTGAAGCTAATCAGTGAAGCTAATATGTGAAGTTGATCTATGAATTTGATATATGAAGCTGACATGTGAAAATGATCTTTTTAGTTTATCTGTGAGACCTATGGGTGGAACTGATCGGTGGGACCGATCAGTTGCACTGATAGGTGACATCATGGTGACACATTTACACTAACACCCACATCCTTCTGACTCACCGATGGTTTCTAGGACAAACAAAAACTTATAATTTGGAAAATTCATGGACCTAGAGTATCCAGGCCATTACAAAAAATGTGACTAAAAAGCATGAGATATTAAATATACATAGATTATATAATCATCAGTATAATAAATGGTAATAATCAACTAATATAAAATTATATTATTACTCTGTTTGATAACTTTTTTTAAAAATTATGTAATTCAATGTATAAAATTTTAAAATTTTGTATGGAATATTACATTGGTAAATTTAATTTATATTATTTAAAATATAAATATATTTGTTCAAAATAATATTTTATGATGAAATTTAATTAATAAATTATTTATAAATTTATATGAAATAATAATAATTAATAATTATTTGGACATTCTATTTGATAGAGAAAATCATTTATTGTTTTTGGTGTTGGAATCTTGGTTGGAAAACAAAACATGGTAGTGAGAAATCATAGGGTGAAGAGGGGATCCCATACATTCACCTATCATGGTGTTCCAAATTTATGGAGAAAGGTGAAGAGTATATTTCTCAAGGGAATTAGATCTTGTATCATTAACCAACTTCATAAATGGAAAGGGTAGTCCATGTATCAATCTGATAGAGTTTCCGGGTTAATTCTTTCATTAATTAAAAAATTTTCTATTCCTTATCAATTTACATATGTCCAAGAGGTCTCATTAATAAGTTAGAGTGCGTAATTAGGAAAACCATTTAGAATGGGTCTATACATGAAAGGAAATTGATCACTATTTCCTATAAGGATTGCATTAAACCCTTTGAGATGATGGTGATTGGAATAAAGGACCTGGAAATCTCAAATGATGGAATGATTAGAAAATTCACACCAAACATGTTAGTCACCAGTGATCCATCTTGTGATTTTTTTAATAAGAAGGTCTAACGGATGATTGATGGATGGATACTCATGCTATCATGGATAATTGGTATGACCCTCTGTTAAGTATTATTTGAAATGAAATAATGTAGAATACCATGTGGCTGGTCAGTATGTTCTCTGATCTCAACTCTAGGAATACATATTTTATTGATCATCCCCTGAAGGGAATACTGGACATACCACATAGAATAATAAATAAGACTAATTCAAATTTGATTATACATTACTATACACTTGCTTTTGTTCCTACATAGGTTTTCATCGATGTCCAAAATAATGACTTCATGGAGGTGGACATCGTGGCGTGGAAGCCATGTTGCAATGGGATGTTCACTAAAAATGAATATTAAACGACAAAAAATGTCAGCTCCATTAGAATTCCACACTAAATTTCTTTATTTATTATTTGTTTTATTAAAAGTTCAAATTTCACACTTATATGGTGATTCTGAAAAAACTAATTAGAAATATATGATCAATTTTAGAGATCTGGGCAGTGCATTGTGTCGACTTTCCCATTATTTCTGAGATATTGTGAAAGCAAACAAAATTTTTTCATTGAAATTACATATGCTAGATCTCTATGGATGTATATAGTAAATGACTTTAGCCTAATTATCAATGAAGGTAGAATGCTTGAAGAGAAGATGGATTTCCTTACCAACACTTGATAGAGAAAATAGATTCAACACCTATTTATTATAGCTACATCCTACATCCTGGAATTCATCTAGAAGACTCGAAACAAGAAACAATTTAACGACTTGGATCCCTCTACATATGTTGGAATTCTATCATTGTGTAGGGAGGTTCATGCGACAATGACTATACATGTTGGATAAAAGACCAATTACATGAAGGATATGATAATTTTAAGGCATCTGGGAGTTTCTGGTATGCAATGGTGGCCTCTTTCACTCAGGTATGTGATATGTATAACACCTATTAGCATGCAGATTAATGCAAAAATTTAGAGTGCGACCACAAGACATGCTAGGTCAAGCAGGCTGCTGTGGTATTTTCCATACTCATTCTAGTTTGGTTAAGGGATTCATTAGTCTTTATTGGAATATGGTCTATTTTGATGTTTAATTGTGGGAAATGATGTATTCTACTAAATATAATGTCTATCATAAGTGACATTCAAATTAAATTGAGCTTGGATTTGAAAACGCAGTTAAAATTTTGAAAACAAAAACCATGAATGTTTTTTGGAAGCTTCTACATCACTGTATTGACTATATGAATAATTCCACTGAACTCACTATTCTTGTATCACATGCTTATAGAGAATCTAACTAGGAAGCAAATTCTTTATCAAAGAGGGTGATTCATGAATCAACCACAATGTGGAGTTTCAGAGCACGTGATTATTTCATCTCACTGGTGAATGCTGATATGTGTATGGTGGTTCACTCTCTGATTTGTAGACTACCATGTAATTCTTAACTAAGTTTTCTCTTTTACTTTTTATTAATAAATTTAATTTGTACCGGGTTCGCTTAGGTCCTGAATTTTTTAGGAAAGGAAATTTGAAATAAATAAAGTATCTTCAAATTTTAAAATTTTAATTTAATAAAAAATATAAAATGTATAGTTTAAAATTCAAATAATATATGAATTTTTTAATATTTAATGTTATAATTTATTATTATTGTTTTTATATATTTTTCAAAATGATATATTTTTATGTTAATAATGGAAATTACTATTTTTAAAAACAACATAAATTATAAGTCATTATTAGTATATTATTATTAATTAAAAATTATGGAAATAGTTGTTTAAGACTAAATATGTTTTAAATAAGTGAATTTGAATATTTAAAAATGTTTTTTAACTTTAATATCCCATTGATGACATTATAAATTTATGATATATTTTTTAATAAAATTATTTTGAATTCATTACACTATTATAATTTCAAAAATATTTCTTATTCCTTTTAGAAATTTATACTTATTTAAAGTATTTTAAATTTTAAAAATTTATTCTGAAATTTTATAATATTTTCCCTTATATTTTTGTGAATAATGGAAAATTTATCGTTGGCAAAAACAATTTACAACTGTAAAAGATAAAATAGTAAAAAAAATCATAGATTAAATGGCACTGAACATGTTTGAAACATATCCCAGATTTTGTAGTTGGGGCCCTGATAGATTTTATGAATTATTATCTCCCTTATTTTACAATTTTATGGTCATGTTCCATGTTAATGAATCCCCATTATTGAAAATGTTTCAGTAATTAAAAATATGCCACACCAATTCAATATAAAATGTGAACTCCTATCTAGACATCACCTCACATGAAAAATCAACAATAGTTGAGCCCAAGATTTTTCAAAACCTATCCTCAACACATATATCCACATTAAAAAGTTTCTCAGAATATCAATAGTCCACCATCAATTGTTTAATATCTTTCCCAAAGGTATTAATAGGGTATAAATTCATAACATCCTTTTCTTCTCATCAAAATATTTATCTGTTTTTATTATTCAAAGAATATGATTTCACAATCTTAATATAATAGAAACAGTATCATTATTATGATATTACATTATTTTAATTATGGTATAAGAATTGACCCTTCTCCCATTTCGATTAAGAAATATGAAAACCCAATTTGTATGTTGTGAAGAAAACTGCCTCCATGACGCAATCTATTAAGTTTTGATTCACTACCATACAAGTCTTGTCAAAATGGGTATTTTAATAAACAATATTCACTTTAATGGAAGATTTTCAATTTTTATGTGATAAAATATATTACTATTTTCTCTCATTCTACGGAGAACGATGTAATAAACTTTGTGAAAGAGTGGACTACCGCCTACATAGAATGGCCGATTATCATTTCTCATTACATCACCGCTATAATTATATTTTCATCATTATTGTTTTAATGTATAACTATTATTTATGATATAATTATTTTTATATTATTAAATATTTTAGACCATATTAATAATATGATCATAAAATGTTCATTATAATTTTAAAATTTAAAATAAGCTCACTAAGTTTGAAAGTATTGCCTGAAATCAAATAATATTTCCATTTCAATTACATCATCATCTAAATCCTTTAAAAATAATTATATATCACACTATTAAATATAAATTTTTTTCATTATTCAATGGTTATAATGATATTTAAACATAATCACCACCTAATCAACCATTAAACATTGTATGTCCATGTTTTGGTCGATTTGGCTATATAATTGAATAATTGAATGAAATTTTATCATGGATGATTGTTAATATTTAATTAATATTAAAATATAATATGAATAAAAAATAATTATTTTTTTGGTTCTATATTTAATTAATTAATATTTAACTAAATAAGATGAATACTCACTTTGTTGGTTAAAAGTCACCAAACGATGCTCATTATTGATTTCATTGTCCATGATAAAGACTAAATTAGTCATGAAAGGAAAAATAAACATAACAGATAATCATAACTAAAAACTAACAGTAATATTATTAATTTCAGAATAATTAATTTATAATATGAATGAATTCAAATAATAATAAAAAAAATTTCAGAACAACCAAGATTTCCCATGATCAACATCAAAATAGCTATAAAAAACTAATATAAATTTAACGAATAATTAGAAATTTAATTTTAAAAATGGTATTGATGTGAAAAGCTTCATAAATAAGATATTATGATATTTATGTTTGTTATATTTTATCATAGAGTGAATTATTCAAGGTGGGGAAACAAATTTATGTTTTTCATCTTGACTTCCTCTCTTTAAGAAATTTTGTGTATTTTGACCCTAATTTATTTTTGTGGTCTCTAGGCATCCAAATTGAGATATATTATCCAAAAATAAGATATATTAATGGTAATTGAATTAAAATTTATACCACTATCATTCAATTGGTTTTTTAGAATCACCTCTTGTTGTAATGATTTATTTTAAAAAAATTATATTCATTTGTACATGATTATTACATACACAATGTTCTCAATTTCTTAGTAAAAATATAACAATATTGTTTTATTTTTTCATGATTTAATTTTATTTAATGATGTCACATTTTATATGTCCAGGGGGACTTTATATTTTTATTGAATCCTTCCCACATTATTTCTATATAGCAAAAAAAATTACAATATATTGAATTGACATCCAGTACTTTATTAGATATTCATTTCTAATGTAGATTTTCCTTCCCCAGATGTACGGAATTTTTTTTGGAAAACTATTATGGATTATTTTCATTAAATTAAATTATATATTTACACATTTAAAAAATTAAAATTTATTTTACCTTTTACTATATGTGTTTTCAAACAATGGAATTTCAGAATATTTTCCACCACAAATTTCATTTTATAATCATTATGATCATACAAGGAACCACTTATTGTTGTTTCTTTCTCAAAGGTAAATTTATCCAATATTTTATCATAAAATTTCAAAAAATATATTCTCAAATAAACATGTAACATAATTATTCTATTAATATGTTAAAAATAATTAAATTTACCATTTATATGGAGCAACATATTCCACCCCATTTTTATATTATTTTATACTATCTCTCTTATCTTTTTCATTGGTTTTAAAATAAATTTTATATTGTCTCTGAGATTTTGAATATATCTTTTTCGAAATAATTTCTATAGATCATGGTTATTTAATATTCCTAAAATAATATTTACAAAACATTTTAAAATTATTCTACAATTGCATCATCATCCACCAACATATTATGTAATTGATAAAGGATGTTTTCAAAATGTTACAATTCACATTTATTATAAGGATATCTTTTGTATTGTACATCAATATTAAATAAATGATAGATTACTTATTTATTTATTTCCTAATATATTTTTTATGCAATATTTAATTTTATTCAAATGGATTTACTTTATGAATACTATATTCATGAACCCTTTTATTCTTTGCGTACACATTTATGTTAAATTTCTATATAATGTTTTGATTTTTGATTAAATAGTTTATATTTTCTTTGTGTGATTCCATTGTAATATTTTATGAAAGTCATTTCCTTTCCCTGGGGTTTTTATGATTTAATTCACATAGAACAAAAATTAATGGATCAAGTGATGGGAGGGACCTATACCTCCATAAAATGAATTGGTTAGTTGATTATATCTAACAATATTGAAATATTATGTGAACAGGTTAGTGAGTATCTAGTTTGAAAAAGGGATTGTGTGATGGTTTTTTCCTCTGGAATCAATATTATCATTGAATATTTTAGTGAAAATCCATGTTCACAATGATTAGAAATACTATGATTACGTTTTTTCCACATTATTTCATATATTATGTGGCTCATAATTTATATTTCATTATTATTGAATCATTTTTCTATATTCTTTTGATTCATTTATTATGTTATTCCATGTCATATGGCATGATTAATTAACTATTATTTTTTGTATATGAGTTCTATTATGAGTATTGATTTTACCCAAATGATCATCTTATGTTCACATATGATATTAGATTATTATATCTTTCTTAACCTTACTATGAACTTGAGATCTACCATTCTTATTAAATTTTTTACAGGTTATGAAAAAATATAGTATGTACGATGTCTCCAGAATGGTATCATTCCAGAAGAATTTGTGGGATATTTTAAAGAAGTTTTATAGAATAAATATTCATTTAAATAATATAAAAATATCAATTAATTGAAAAATGAAATGATTATTTAGTTAATGATTTATCCAAAATCTTCAAAAATCTACACATAAATAGAATTAATAATGTATTGTAATAAATGAATTTTATTTAATACATGTAATTATCATATTATTAGGTCTATTATTTCATATGTAATGTAATTATATATAATATATTTGTAGTTTATCTTTAATAAAAAATTAATTAATATTTTTATATTACCTTTTAAATGATATTTATTTTATTGATAAATATAGTCAAAATTTTTAAATCAACAATGATATATTAGTTACCAATCATCGTGTATTTTCCCTTCATGCTTGATACAACTTCTAGTAATAATGAATATCATGTGAGTTTATATGGTTATTTGGGATACATGATGTAATTCATACAATTTTTCTAAACTAATGAATTAAGAAATGATTCCACATTCACTATAATTTTGACTGGGTACTAGAAATTACCATTTCGTATTATGATATGATAACTTAGTGGATAACCTTTAAAATAAATTGAGTTAAGGTTATCTCAGATAAAATTTTTATGATGTTAATATATAATAGAAATATTATATCCCATGATTATTGATAATTCATGAAATGATTTATGATTAACTATTAAATATTTTATACTACATTTTTCAATGTTTTAAAAATAATTTATTTTTTATTTATTGCATTTTTTTTCAAGGTTATAATTTGTTATTATTTGATACGAATTTATAACAGACCTGAATATGATTTTTATTGAAGAATTATTTTAAAAATACAAAACCAAAAAGATTTTTTATTAAAATATTTTATTTGTTTCCATATATCATGTACTCAATTTAGAATGAAACAAAACATAATTTTTTGAAAAAAATTATGTTTATTGAATTTTTTTTATTATATTAATTGAAAAGTATTATGTTATAGTACTACATCTAGGAGTATATTTTTGTTGAATCAAAATCAGAGTATGTATAATAAGATACAAAATGTGCTATGAATAATCCATGATCATTGTGACTAACATATCCTCAAATGTTAATTTAATATTGATTGTATGGTCTATAATGAAAAATAAATTTTATAACTCAAAAAGAGACATTTGATAAATACTATATATATATATATAATATGTCATATAATAGAAAATATGTAAATATTTAACTTTAAACTGACTTTTACTTGTTAATCAATAACATCTAAGGGAAAAAATACATCTACACGTCAATCATTAAACCAAATATTAAAATCTTATCATTTAATACTCACCAGAACATTTAATGAATATGAATAGACTAAATATTATGTCATCACCAATTTTATATCATGGGATGTGGTAATTATAGAATATGGTAAGAACAATTTTTAATAAGATATTAAAATATATAATGGAATATTGAACGTAACATTAGAATGATCTTCCAAATATATTCATATGAAAAACATATATACATATTAAAATTAATTTCTAATTAATTATAATATTTTAAATGTAAATGAAAACTATTTATCTTCATTATATACTAATCTAACTTCATTTAAAACAGATATATATATATATATATATTATAAATTTTTTGAAAACATTGTGATATTTTTTTTTAAAAATTATTGAAATATAAGATATAATTATGATTAAATTTTCATGAGTTATTAAAAAGTACAAGTATGTCGAAATATCTTTCATATAATAAATAATTCATATTCTAAAATAAATAAATAAGAAAATAATAGTGATTTAATATTTTTTGAAATTTATAATTGTATTTATAGGTAAAATAATATATATAGGGAATAAAAGATAGATTTGATGGATTTTAAATTTAATAAAGGATGATCTAAATATAAATTTATTTAAAAGTGAAATATTTTAATTTTTTAGTATAAAAAATAAATAAAAAATAAATAAAATAAATTATAGGGAAATCTAGTTATCTAGAAAATAAAATTTCTAATTCTTATAATAATTCAAATTAGGGTAACAAATATAATAAATATAAAATCAATTTTAGGTTCATACAAGTTCATATAAAAATAAAATAAATTCCATGATTTAAATGATGTTGACATGTGAGATATTTTTGGAAGATGCTAATATCATAAGGAATATTGTTTATTATGGGCTTTTGTGGAGACTCTAATTTGAATTTTTCAAAATATAGAAATTTGTAATGATACACTGTTATATAAAATTTACTTAAGGAAGATTAATTTGAGTATTTCTAGTGGAAAAATTTACTTTAATTTATTTTATTATTGATAAATAAATAATATTTAAATTATAAATAAATAATATTTATTATTCGAGGCATTAAATTTATAGATGATTATATACATTTTAAAATGATTTCTTGATGATCTAATGATTTTCTACAATTATTTATTTATTCTGAAATATTTTTTTATTTGAAAATTCCTCTGATAAATCATTTAATTAAGAATAATTATTTATAATATCATGGTGATAATAAATTGTTTTAATATATTATAACCTGTAAAGGTGTTGAAATATTGACAATTTTTTGTGCATCATAATATTTTGATTCAGATAAGAAATTTTTATGAGTAAAATCTTTATATGATTCAATAATTAACACTATAATGATGACCTATAACAATATGAAGTTTAATTTACATCTATATAATGTTAATTTATTTGAAAAATTGATTCTTATTTCATGATAAAAACATAATATGTATATCCAAAATAAAAAGCATGGAAATTTTATTTTTCCTCTACATGATTTATATGCATGGTTTTTTTAAAAAAATTGTGAATGTGTATTTTATTTTTTAACAAAATCAATAATTAACATTTGGTTTTGTCACTATTTTAATGTTTCCCTATATATACGTTTTTATGACGTTCATTGTTATGTGTGGTTTTAAGGGCATCTTAAAATTTTATGTTATATTCACATGATTATGATCCATGGATCATATTATTTATTTCCTAATTTTACAATTTCAATCCATGTTATATATTTTTTAATTTTATATTTCATGTATATATATCATGAACTATTTAATAATAATTGTTCAATGTTCTTTAAATGATATAATCCCCCGCTGCACATTTTTTCTCATATGGAATTGATTTTACCCTTAATATCATGTTGATAAGACATCCCATACTATGGGTTTGATACCACTTAGTTATTTTCGTATTAATGAGGTTATAAAGATGATTATAGTCCAAAAAATTTCACAATCTTGATGTATAGGTTTTGTAATACTGATAAATGATCACAATAATCATAAAATAAGATGCTTATGTTTCTCATACTGAATGAAACTAAATCTTTAATTATATAGATTTTGATTTTTGTTAATGAGTTATAGTTTCTATCCCATGGTAATGATGTAAAATAAATAAAGGTTCATCACACTTTTTATAAAATTGGTTGTTTAAAGAATGTGGTTTTTTGGATCGGATCTATCAGTGTGGGTCTGATGTGCCTTAAAATTTCACACAATTCATTGTATATGTTAAGGGAATGATAATCTATAAGAAATGATGGTATCCATGGGGGTTATTATTAGTATATAGTGTTATAAAATAGTATACATCACCGTTAATTTTCTCTGAAGTGTGATATAGGATAGGGTATCCGTTTCCTCGGATGTAATTGATGATGGTATGATTGAGTTATACATCATTTAAGACTGTAAATCATGTATTTATTTTCACTCAGGGTGTATATTAAACTAGTAATTATAATAGGTTAAAAAACCACGAAATAAATGAAACTATTTAAGATGAGGAATACCCTAAAACCCCTACTATGATAAAATATCCCTGAGATATGATGATAATCCAAGTTATCTGGGAAGAGTATATAGTTCCTGAGATTTTCTCCACCAATGATGGAGAACATGTCCATGTATTTGAGGTAAAATTGATCTATGGGGACACAGCTTCTTGGGATGGTCTAGCAATAGTTTAATAGGCTCTTTTCACTACACTGGTGAAGAATGTTGAGGGTTGGTTGATCTTACTATTTTCAAGGATGCAGCTACTGTTGAGGGTTTTAGTAAGGATGATTTCCCCCATGACAAGAAACCCAACACATAAGATAGAATTCTAAAATAGGTTATTCTATAAGGATACATTTTTTTTATTCCATGAGTATCATTAGGTTCATCATGAATACCTCACAAAAAAAATTAATACTTTATATGATATAACATGGTGGGCCATTTTAGGGTATTGAGGAGTATTCAATAAATTATAACCCATTACCCATGAAATAATATAGATGGCTAGAATGGTTCCATTATCACTAGGTGGTGGATCTGAGGACTATATATTTGGACTACTACCTCATCCAAATGATATTATAAGGATGTCTAGACAAGTGGGTGAAAGTAGAGTTACATGAAATTGATGTCTCTCATTGTGTGGAAATTTATGGGGGATTTAATTAACTTCATGCAATGGAGTTGTATCATGATAAATTATAAGATATATAATGATAGAATAATAATATCATCACTACCAAAGACGAATTAATATCCAACTAAATGACTATATGGTTATATTCAATGGTCAGATGGAGGAAATGACATCGTTGGTGGTATTGTGAATCAAAAATTGTTTACAATACAATCATAACACTATGATGTTCATCTTATGTGAAATAATATTATAGAAGAGTGGAATTGTGTAGTAAAATCCATTAATTATCCTAACATTGGTTGGCCATGATGGAGAAATCCATTTTTAAAGGTGATCTATAAGAGGGATTTTGGTAATAAATGATATTCTATAATATGTGGACAACCCCATTTATTTTGAAAATATATAAAATTAATTATATATTCCTATTAATTATATTAATGTTTTCACATGATCATAGATTTAGATGCAGGAGTACATAACCCCGAGCATGGTGTATGGGATGAGATCAAAATGTTACATTATTCAACCTTGGGAACCATGGTAGATTTAGATGTTGGAGTATATAGCACCACACATGTCTTAATTACAGCAATAAAAAGGGATTGTTAAGACATGTAAACTAAAAACTAAAGAGTATATATTAGTAGGGCGAGGTTGTGTGTGCTCTTAGGATAATCATTGACCATGTTAAAAACAAGGATTTTACTAAAATTATACTTAATCCGTTTCATATAAGACCTATTATTTTGAATAGAGGTATGAAACTATTGTATATGTGCCTTCACTGTAGGGTAGTACTTTTAGAAAATAATATTATTCCTATGTGGTGAGTTCCACAGATGAATGGTATTCCAATTTAGTCCATGTACCATTAATATATTGAAGCTTGTTTGTATGATAGAGGTGGATTTTGTTTCAATTCAATGGGATACAAGGAGTGTTGATTAAGTATTTAAATGCACTGAAATAGGTCAAGCACTATCAAGGATATTGTATAATTTATCACACATATTTATGGGGGCATAGAAAACATAAAATATTATGTAATATAGTTGGTAAAATTTAAATTAAAACTAGATGAGGGTCATGTGACTAAGGTTTGATCGTGCTACCAGAAGGAGACGGATAAACCCTTATGTTAGTTTTTTACTGTCATATTTTGATTACTTGAAATTATCGGTATTGTAAAACTTTTACAATGTTCAATTGATTCTGTAACATGATTAATCCAATGTCAATAAACAAAAACATATTATCATAGAATTGTCAATAAATTTCGATTAATAATTAAGATGTTTATCATTAATAGTCAATAACGTTGGATGATTAATAATAAATATAAATTTATGTTTAAAATAGATCCTTTCAAATAAATGGGGATTTAATTATATTATGTATTTACAAAATCCCGAAACTAAATTTGATAAAATAAATATCATTTTCATATTTTACACAACTAAAATTTTGTATTATTATAATTTTTTTTCTTTTTTATGATAAGGTTATTTTTAGTGATTTTTTCAAAAATATAGTTTCTATTGTTAAAATTATTTAAGAACATCTGAAAAAATATTAAAAATATTTTAAATAACAAAATATGTATTTAGTGAATAAAATTAGACAATTCAAAAATTTAATTTAAATTAAAAATCACATGTCCATTTTTGAAAACTAAATTTTAATATATCGTTAATATAAACAGTTTAAGACTCTTTCATATAATTGAGTCCATTGATAGTGAAATCTATTTTGGGACTAATTTGGAAGCCACATACCTTTTATTTTTATTTCAATAAACAAATTAATATCATAAAAATAAAATAAATATAATTATCAAAATTGTACATGGATTTTTTATATTAATAATGATTTTTTTCTAAAAAATTATTTTTACCTATAATTTTCAATTATTTTAAAAAATACATTTCAGAATCATAAAACATTATTCCTTAAATTATAATAAAAATTAAAAATATGAATGATCAAATAATATATAATGTAAAATATTAATTTTTATGGATAATATTAAATAATTTTTTTAAAAAATAACTACTTATGAAATTTGAAATTAGGGTAAAATAGAAAAATATATATGAAGTAGACTAATAATGCTATAGGTTATCTCTAATATAAGTGGATGAGGTGCATCTAGATCTACACAAGCCCTATTTTCCATTTTGGATCTAATAACACTGCAAAATAGTATTCAAATTATTGAATGTGTAATGTTTATTTCAAAAAATACCATTATATCCACTTATAAAAACGATATCACAGCCCCCACTTAAAGACTCCCCTAAAATTAAAATGTGTTATTTATACTCTTCCATATTGCTCCTTCTTAAAAAAACCATGCCTATAATATTTTGGTCACTATTTGTTTCCCTAAACTATTCATATCTATTTGTTTCAAGAGAAAATTATAACATCAAACGAGGTTATTGCAAGAAATAGTAAGAATGAATAAAATGTATGGGTTTTTCATCCCAAATTATTATTTTTGAGATATGTTTTTTATGAAAATATTTTATTTTATAAGATAAATAATTGATACTTTTTATCATGAAATACCATTTATTCCTAGACAAAATTTTTTTATTTAATTATCAAACACTTTTAGGGGAATTTTTGTTGAGAAAATATCAAGTAATAAGGGGTCCTCTATGTAAATTTAAATATTTGAGCCATTTTTATGTTAAATATGATATTATTTATACAGTGATAATAATTCACAATTATCTATTTTCATCATTAATCCATTATACTTCATGACTTCATAATTTTTTATTTAGACACCATTCTCCCAAGAACTTTTTACTCAATGATTATAATGAATCTATATGAGGTATTATTCAGTCAACTCTTTACATGATTACTAATCAATATAATTTCATTATATCATTTAAAATTTATTTAATCATCCATAATATGTAGATATAATTACAAAAGTCTTAATTTATAGGGTATTCTTGTTGCAGACCAAATAATTCACCAATTATTTTTCGACTATTTTATGAAAATCCATTTTTTGATTAAGAAATATTTATAATTCCATAAAGGAATTTTCATTCCATTTTTATGTTTTTATATCCCAATATTGTCTTACACTACTTAGTGGAAGATAATTTTTTAAATATCATTATCCTTTTATTATCCATTATTTGTATTAAAATAATTGTATCATTATCTTTGACAAAATGATGGTTTTAAAATAATGATATTTCCAAAAATTGTAAAAGGGTTTCTATTATTTCCAAATATATTTTTTTAATTTACTATTAACATTTATTCATAGTTTTTGTTTATATTAATGTTTAATTTTTTTAGATCATTTAATAATATGGTTTTAAAATACTTCACATCCACATCTAAAAAATGTTTTCAAAGTAATTAGCACTTCACTATTTATTATAATGTCCAACTATTTTGGTGAAGAAATTTTTATTTTCACATCTATCTTCCGTATAATGTTTGTCTCCCATGATTATATTTTTTTTATCATTCAATATATTTTATTATTTTATAATTCCTTTCTAATAGTGATATTTTTGATATAGTATGGATTATATCATTTATGTTTTGGATATATTTGGAATGTTTATGAAACCTATCTTTTCTCCATGTATTCATTAAGGTATTTTTATGATTGATTTTTTATTGGTAGTCATGGGTATTGAGGATGATTTATGGGGTCCGATATATCGCATTAATGAATTTATTCTGGATTTATATCTCATAAGACATAATTTTAATTTTGGAATATTTTTCCCCCAATATGGGAAATGAAAATTATTTTTGTTCATAATAATATTACATGGAATTTATTTTCATCATAGAATAAATCATGGTCACTTAATTTGATAACTGCATGAATCTTGGGAATTTTTTTATTCACTAAAAAACCCTTGGGATTTTGTTTCTTCAAAACATATTGTTTTGTAGTTTTTGTTCAAAACCTGAATAATGGGATATTTATTTTCACATCATCATAATTCTGGAATTTTTTATTACAACATAATGCATTAGATTTTTTTGTTCACCACACAAAGTGTAGTCATTTTTTAATATCATGTAGAATTATAATGGTTTTCCCAATATAATGAATGGATATTATTCTTATTAAAAACATTATGGGACTCTATATTGTATGTTTAAAATATCATGGGTGTGAAATTTGTCTCACCACATGAATAATAGGAACATTATATATTCACATCATGAATCATTGTATTTTTTTCACTACCTAATGTGTGTGAATTTTGTTTGTTCAAAACATGAAATATGGGTATTTTTTTTGTGGTGACAATTTTATAATGTACTCATTATTATGTTTTTTACATAGGTAATTTCCTTGAATGGTTTCAATGTAATGTAACATTTTCATGACATATCTCTATTATTATCTTCCATTGGGAATGTTTGTTATCTCTAGATTTTACACTCAATTTCAATGATATATATTGTTTTTTTGATTCTGAATTCCACCCTATCATAACATGGTGAAATATATTGCTGATCTAAAACCTCTTAAATTGATATCGGTCACATTAATATATATTTTAATATTCTTATGATATATTACATGATGTCACATTGAGAATATTTCCCTTACTGAACATTTGAGATCACCCATTTGTTTTGTTCAAATTTCTAATGTCATGAAGATAATTTTATATTATGTGAAGTTTAGAAGTGTTCATACTCATTTTCTAAAATTGATATTATATCAAAATTTTTGATAATAATTTTTCATTTTTAACTTGTAATCATGGAAAATAAATCATCTGTTATTGGGATTATATGACAAATTTTTTACATGTAATAATTATTTTATAGAAATGAAGAGAATGGAGGAAATTTTTCTCTTCAGTCACTATTATTGGTATTAGAGTAGTAATTTATTATTTATTATTTCTATTTTATTAATTTTATGGGAATATTATATGATAGATTTATTAAAAACATTGGGATAAGTCTATGTATTTTGTAGCATTCTAATGTTTTGGTCAAGTATTGATTATTTGATTCTATTAGAAATTAAAGCAATGTTTCGATAATGTATATCAATACCTTCTCTTGTATAGATGTTCCTATTTATAGAATAACTCAATAAAAAATTTATTATATTATTAAATTAGTCTATGTTATATGAGATAACCCATTCTAAAATAAAAATTGATTGAATTCACTGTCCTTTAGGTTAAATAGAATGATAATGTCAATTTTTCACAGTATATTATATCATGAGGTTCATTTTTTCATAATTCCCTTTATGATGTAAATTTTTCCCCCTCAAGTTTAGACTTATAGTTTTAGTAATTTATAAAGATATAAGGAACCATGTTATTCGTGTTGTATATGGACAATTAAGATATTTTTAAAATGAGTTACAAAATGTAAAGAAATGTTGCGGTTATCATTGACAACATGAACATAGATGAGTTTTCCAAATCACTAAATAAGATAAAAATTAAAAATCATCGTTGATCATGAAGTGATAAATCTGAAAGGGAATATGATTCAAAAGTATATATATGAAATATTTATGATATAGAACATGCGTAAATTTCTAATAGAATAAAAAAAGGTTTTACTCAATGAACATGGGGAAAATGTGACATAATACTAATGAATAATGATGAGATATGGTAAAATTTTTAAACTAAAAAAATATGATATTATGGTATAACTAATAGTTATATGATCTAATTGTTCATATATTAGGAATTCTAAAAATATAAGTCAAAACCCAATTGGTAATAGGGATAATAATCAATACAATCTACCTAAATAAAGAATAATACATAAAATGACTCCCATAGATAGGGATATTTATAAATGAGTTATAATTATCTAACACTCAATAAATATTTATTCCTTATTTTATATTATTTATATCCACTCTAGTATATCTATGAAGTTTTTGGAAGCTTTAAACCACAACCTCAGTGTTTTGATATTAGATTATAAAACAAATATCATTCTGTATTAAATCCCATGTTGAGTTGTATAGAATATAAAATATGAAAGCATTTTTACCACTACCTTATATAAATTCAATGAAATTTTGAGAATATATTTATTATCTTCACATTGAATACATAATATTCATTAAAATAGGGAAATCACATTTCCGAGTTCAATTCAACCAACAGTCATCTACAAATGCAAGGATAATCGTGGTGTTATAGGGAAATCAAACTCCATTATAGAAGTTTTCATACATAAATATGAATTTTTGTATCACCAAATTTATTTGAGAAAATATTATATTTATAATTGACCCATTCTGATGTAATTTGATATACTTGTTTTGATTATAGATAACACACTAAAAATTATGTCATGAGTCAAATTTATCTCTCACATTCCCCAAATAGATTCAATAGTATGTGATAAATAATATCATGAGGATGTATGTTATTTAATCAAGGATAATTTGATGTAAAAAAATTAAATACATTATATAATTGTAGTAATTTATGAAAACTTCATTCAAAATTATAAAAAACATTAAAAAACATAACATAGTATAATAACATTTTAAATACTTTTATAATAATTAATAAGATGATAAATATTGAAATGATATTACCTTTAGAAGATAAATATATAATTTGAGTTAATATTGAGAACTGGATATATTCAATTGTGTAGTTTTTATTTATATTATGTATCATTGAATTTTATAAATTAATATTTATGGAAAATCTATTTTTTGAATTCCACATAACAAAATTTCCTGAGAATTTTTCTTGACTTTCTTAAGAATTTTTTTAAGTAGAAAAATATGATCTTTTTTTAAAAAAAATATAATTTATATGATTCTATCATTTTTTGAGAAAATCATATAATATTGAAAACTTATTTAAATAATAATTTATGTATTTAAATAATTATTTATTTAATTAAAAAAATAACACACATCATATTTCAAATAATTTCATAACTAAATTAAAATGTAACTTTAATAGAAAATGTTTTTTTTCATTTCTTATAATTATGTTTCTTAATATAGAAATTATGTTTTGGATTATTTTTTATTCCATTGACTATTTATTTTCTTCATAATCAACCTATTTATATCATTATAATATATATATATATATATATATATATATATATCTGTGTGTGTTTGTGTGCATGTGTGATATTCATATATTATCCATAAATTTATCAATATAATAATAAACATTTCCAAAAACCTATTTTTATGATTTATGTGAGTTTTTTTAAAAAATTAATGTATAAAATTTTTAAAAAAATTAATTGCTAAAATATTTTTAAAATAATAAATTAGAAGGTAAAAAATAGGTAGATTATAATTAATTTCTATAATCATAATTTCTATGATTTAAAATTAATTTCAATGTTAAAACTAAATTTATGTAGACATTATAATAATCAGAGAAGAAGCTTAAAAGAAATCCTATTTCAATCTATAAAGAGTGGATGGTAAGAAGATCTACTAAAAAACAATTCGACACATTTCTTCCATTTTAGAGTGCCTACGAATTGGGTACAAACACTACATTAGTTAAATTTTAATGGTTACTTCCAAAACTAACCTTTAATTCCATTATAAATGGTAACACTTCAAGAATTTAAAGACTCACACTTCCTTCAAATTTCATGTTGTAACACTACAACATTACACATTACATAATCCCATAACATTTAAATAATAATATATTTTTCTTCATTTTCCATAAGGCTTTCATTTATAATTAGTTTTGAAGAGAAAAAAATAATCTTCTAATAAAGATAGAGAATAATTGACTAATCTGTAATACTAGGTATTGGGTTTTCATCTCAAATTCCTTTACTTGATATATGATCGGTATTATGAACTCAATTTCATTTTAGTTGTGTATAATCATATTCATTTATATATTATATCATAGAATTCCATTTATCTAAAGTAATTTATTTTAATATAATGTTTTTTACCTATTAAGTTTCAATTGAATTAAATTATCATAATGATCTAATTGGGTATATTTATCAAAAATTCATTTATGTGGACATTTTTATTTATGAAACATTTACTTCATTTTCAAAGGGAATGTACGAATAGATTATAATTTTATATTATGATTCGATTAAATTTCAGATTTTTTATTATTTTATTCCATTTTCTTTATCCCATGGGGTTCACACTCAATAGTTTCAATAGTTTTTTGGGTTCTCAGGGAAAGAATATTGTCCATGATTTATAAAAACAACACTTAAATTATGATATTTGAATATTGATCTATTATACCTTCGGATTATGTTATATTATATTTCCGACGTATTTTTAAGAAAATTCTTATTTTAGACTGAGCTATTCTTCCATATTGATTCAATTGATTTCTGAAGATAACTTCTAATGTTAAATATAATTTATATTTCTATTAATTTATTATTGTAATATATTAAGGTAATTTCATCCCTCAAATGTTCTCCTTTTATAGAATAGGAAATCTAAATGATTTTCATTATAATGATCCTATTATTCACATTTATTAATTTCAAATCAATGATTATATTTTTTCGGGGATTACAAAAAAACCTATTTAAAATTATTAGCATGTATTATACATTTTATAAAAAATGATTGTTTTATCATAAACTAAAATTTTATTTTGTAATCAGTATTTTTTTTCTAGGATATTATATTTTGAACAATATATAATAAGGTTCTCATAATTATTATTTCTCCATTATAATGTTTTTTGAATTTAATTTCAATATCAAATTTTATATCATTATCAAAATGGTTTTGTTAATATATTGGTATTAAAACATAATTTTATTCCAAACGGTTTATATCTATTTATGTGATTTTTTTGACCAAAATCTCTTTTTAATTATGATATGATTCCTTTTATAAAATTATATCATTCAATTCCAATGATCATTTCAATTTATATTTTCAAGTGTTTTTAGAATGTTTCCTAAAACCATAATTTTTTCATGGTTTTATTATGATATGTTTATTATTGAATTATACATTGATAAAATTTATATGGATTATAATTGGTGGGGCCCAATATTACCCTTTAATGCATTGTTCAATAATATAGAACTTATGAAATACATATGTTTTCTAAAGAAATTTTGTGGATTCATAATATTAGGGGTTAAAATTTTGTTTGTTCACAATATAATGAAAGTACATAATGTTTCATTAGGATATTTACTATGGGAATTTTGGTTATTAAGAAGGTTAATGGTGATAATTTTTTATTGACAACATGATTCATTGGAATTTAGTTTATTAAAAATTAGTTTTTAACTTTTAGTTTATTTACTATTTAAAGTGTGTGAATTTCAATTATTTACAACATAAAGTATTAGTGTTATTTCCCAAGATTATTCACGGGAATTTATTTTGTTCAAAATATAATGAAATTGATTTTTTATTACTAAAAACATGAAGCCTGAGAATTTTTTTATCTACAAAATGATACGCAAGAATTTATTGTTCACAACTAAATGTGTGAACATATTATTTGATCAAAACAAGTATAATGATAATGTTTCTCTTCATAATATGAAGAGTGGAAAATTTATTATTTATAACATGATAAATGTGTTTTTTTGTTCACAATGTTATATTTTCCACATTATTTCATTTGTTTTAAGGTTATTTATAACCCAAGGTTTTATAATCATGTTAAAATTACAATCCATATGCTTATGATTTTTCATAGTGACTAATTTTTATTGTTTCCACATTTCACACTAATTTTTTATATGTTTTTTATTCGGTATTTCATGACCTTCTATCATGAAATTTGGAAAAAGGTTTTTTATCCGAGGGTTATTAAAATAATTTAACCCCTTCACATGTTTAATCATATTTTTATAATAATCCACTCGATGAAATGTTTATATATGTACCATTTATTAGAGTTTGGGATCAAACCATTATTATGATTATCTTCTATAGGTCATCGGGTTTATTATATCTTATGAGAACTCTAGAGTAGATTCTAGAAAAGTGTGATTATATATAAATGTTTATAAATTATAAAATATGGTATTCTGATGTATCTTTCCCTCAAAGACCTTGAATATTCTATTCATTGGATTTTGATGTAATTTTTTGAGATGTAATGTCTATATTAAAAAAATAATTTAAAATAATGATATGTTTAGTATGAGTCACCATATCTATAGATTAGGTCAAAATGGTTTATATGTTTGGCTGTTATATATCTTGGAGTGGTGATTTTTCCTTTTTAGTTCATACACATAAGACCATGGGTTAATTTATTTTTTGATCATGTGAAAATTAAAATGGATCATTTTTTATAGTCTTTGGATTAATACCATAGACTATTTTATTTTTAGGATTTAACTCTTATATTATGAGGTGGTAAGATTATTTTTCAATACAGGAGAAAAATAATCCAAACATTACTGGAATGACCAATGGGGTTCTTATTCTAACTTACATCATCTCAATATTAAAATGGAATAGAGTTTAATGGTATGATTATTTTGATATGGATGGTTAGGTGGCCTTAATTGTTATAGTTTTTCAATCTTGATCTGATATGAATGACATTTGGGATCAAATTCCAATACCAATATCCTCACTAATATGGAAGATGTTTGAGTATGTGACCGAGGTAGATGGTTTTTGGGTCACTATGAATACAATTCATAGTAATAAAGTCACCCATAAATATAGAAGAAGTGTGGTAAATGAAAAAACAAATGTGGCATGTTGCTAGAGGCCAAGATGACACCCGATATTCCCTCTAGTTCTAGGAAAAAATTATCATAGTTTTTAATGTCATAGAACATGAAAATTTCATTTATTTTAATGATATTATGTAATTATAACACCATGAACCAATAATAGAGGAGTCGATGACTTAGTTTATTAAATTGGCATGATTACAATGAATAAAAATTTAAAGAAACAATTATTTTAGCAGTTTTTGATGCCACATTACATACATGAACATTACATTATAATTTGAAATATAGAATACAATATTGAAAATTCTTTGGGGACATAATTATTCATCTGTATTAACCCTAAATATAAGTCATAATACACATATTGAAATCCTGCGAAAAATAAAACATATGAATGAAGAGAGATCATATACTTTGTAAGGGTAAGCCTATAGTGGAATCCATTATAAATAAGCATAAATATTAAGTAAATATGAGTAATGGAAACACAATCCATTTAATCATTGTCTTGGTCATAATATGGAAATATCTAATAATACCATATTAAATAATCAGATGAGATAAAAAACATATCCATATATATTCTACTAGTCAAATACTCACATGAAATATCAGTAAATAATCTCATAATGAGGGAATGCATATTTCTAGGATTCATAAATATACCATTAAGGCTTCAGTCCAGACACCATACATAAACAGGTGATATATAAGCCAATAAACAAACTAGTTTTTCTTATTAGAAAAATGATGCATCTAGGGTCTATAGTGGGCCCCAACCATCACTTACTAAGTCAAATTCATTTCATGTATGAAAATATAAACAACATAAACATTCATATTGATAATCTTTCATACAAAATGATAATACATTAATCCTAAACCATGATTGGTATAAAAATGGGGCATCCACAGTCAAGATGATCATAGAGCATTTTATAAAATATTATATATTTTATCATAATTTATCAACCTTAATCCAACATAATATTCAACAAATTATGTTGAAATAGATGAAAATAATCTATGATAATAATTAAAAATATCCTGATAAAAATCATATTACATTAAAATAATTAATTTAAAAGACACACATTTATCAAAGAAAAAATATTATTTAAAAAGAAATTTTTAAACATGTACTGTAATATTAAAAATATAATGGAACATTGATGGTTTTAAAACCCTTTCATGTCTTATAAGTTAAAACTGAACATTCTCCCCTATATTCTATGTCCAAAAAGTCATATAGTACCTTGTTTTGAAAAGGAGAAATTTATTCCGTTCAGAAAAATTATAAAAAGTAAAAAAATGTTAAAATTATTAAATTATTGGAAGGATAACACTGAAAATGTTTTGGGAAATTATTTTAATAAACATGGATATGGATGAAAAATATTCTAAAATTGATACATATAAACAAACCAAAATAATAATGAGATTGTGAAATTGAACTTTACCTTGTACTTTACATTAGTTGAGTGTTCTTGAACCTCTTGGATAGTGGATTAAATCATGTCACATATTCATTGTAGATCCATATACATATTTATGATAACATATATGATATTATTATATTGTTTTTACTAATAATATTTCTTTATTACCATCATTTCATGTGTTAAATCCATCATTTTTCTATGCATGTTTTATTGTGTAATTTCTATTTATTATGGGTAAGATATTTAAATATTTCATATACATAATGATAATATTTTCATATAAGATATATTTACTAATTATATATATCTTTATAATCATTTTTTATTTATTAACATGGAATAATAAACTCATCGCGTCGTGGATATGGTTGGTCGTACATACGCCCGAGTGATGATATCGTTCTATTAATGGCGGAAATGGTAAGAAATTGGATATTATATTTATTATAAATAATAAATATAACTTCATATTCATTATTTGTAACAATTATATACATCATTATACCCCTCTATATAATGTACTCTTTAATAATAGATTACCCCACAACGTGGAGAAGGTAGGTCGTACGTACACATACATGGTGATTTAATTTTTTATTGGATGCATAAGAAGTATAATATGGTTGTCCCATAATAATAATAAAATGTCATAATACATATTATACTGGAGTAATTAATTTATAATGTAAAAACACATAAATAATAATTAGAAGAATAAATGAACATGGAATAGTTAGTAAAAACGATTACCTCTTCTTTGATGGGATTTATTTAGATCTCCTCTTATGAGATCTAGGGATCATAATTTTGCAATATCCAGATATCTAGAACATGGATAATGATATTTTGAGGATACATGGTCTTGTATTAGATGATCTATAATGAAACATTTGGGCTGAAGAAGTGAGGTATGAGGATCCCCTTTATAATTGATGTGAGGGGTAGTTTTGGAATATCTCAATGTATTAAATTATTAGGAATTAATTTTCAATTTAAAATGGATCTAAATTGATTAATTTATTAGATAATATATGTATGGTACTAAATACTCTGAACCAATATTTTTTTTTTCAATTTTAGGTAACATTCTTACCCTTATCATTTATCTTTTTCCCTTAGTTAAACCCTTTAACTCTAACCATGAAAACTTTGTTTTCACTCTTTAAGAGTTAATATATTTACTATAAAATGACACAATATTCATAAATGGATGGTTTATAAAAAATTTGGATTCATCCCAATCATTTAGTCTATGATTATGGTTTTGTGAATATTATATATGTAATGAAAATATTATTTATTTTAATATATCATTATTGTCAATTTTGACACTATTAAATACATGAATTTCTAGAATTAACATAACAATATGATATCATAGAATGAAATATTTTAACTGATACCAAATATGTAAAATTAGTACACAAAATCATGAATGAAATTAATTATATCAAATTATATTTATTTTTATAATTTTAATATCTTTTATTTGATTCTTCCATTAATTAATCAAGTATTGCATCATCATTGTGTCACCATTTAAGGAAATTATTTTATCAATAAAAATTATAAATAAATTACCGTGATGTAGAGAAAAACATTTTATTTCAAAATACTATTTATAGTAGAATATATATTTTTAAAAACCATTTATTAAAAATGAAATACTTAATAAAAACAAGATAGTGACACATTGGATTTTCTATATAATAAAATAATATAAAAGCCTTATTGTCATCCAACTTGCTGGAAGAGGCCATAAAATAGGCCCAATGAGGCTATTTGTCTACAATAACTCATAAAATTAAATTATTAAATGTGTTATGATAATTTTATTATACTTGAAAAAATATTTTTAACCATCAATAACTGATTTACCACTAATCGTGGTAATTAAAATTTTCCTCGATTTACTATTAATATACCCAAAAATAAAAGAACACTATTTTAATATTTGGGCACATATGATTCCAAATATGTAATACCTTTTGGAAAATTGAAAAAAATATGCTTTTGTAATGAATCTATAATTAATCTCATCACAAGAATGAAAAAACACATTTTAAAAGTTACAATGTTCAAAAGATTGAAGTGTTTTTTTAAAAAAAACTACAAGGTGAAATTGGATTTAATGACATAAATTTGATTAAATGGTAAAAATATTATTTCATTATACTTTAAAATAAATCAAAATTCTAATTTGACATTATAAATTATTTCAATGAAAGAAACTTATTTTCAATTAAAATATAGAATTTTTTACTATTCCTCAAAATATCAAAAATATCATAAAAATACCAAAAATAAAACCAAAGTAAATTATTATATTAAAATTTTATTGAATTTTTTTATTTTTTCAAATAACATGATTCATAGTTTCATAAATTGAATTTAAAAAAGTCTTTCCATCAACAGTCTGTGAAACTGCCTTACAAAAATATATAATCTTTTACGCATAAAAATGGTTTTATTATGATCTTAATCCTAATAAACATATTATATGGATTTAATTAAATTTATTTGAATATATAAAAAAATATTTCATTTAAATCTTTCACTAATAGTGATTAATTTTATTTTTTCTTATAAAATTATATTATAAGCATAAAAATAGATTTTTAAAAAAAATTCATCCTTTATCTTCAATCGGTTTTTATATTCATTTCAAATTAATCTTTAAACATTGAATTCAATATATATTCTCATAAGTTAGTTAATATTATTCATAACATACAATATAACAGCTATGAAATGTCTTATTATATTAAATATTAATATATTAAAAATATATTATAGTTCAGTAAAGCTATGCCTTGCGTGTAATGAAATACTCCTCATTGTTGTTTATAGAATAAGATTAATATTATGTTGAGTATAAATAAATCTAGAACAAAAATAAATTTATAAAAACGTAAATATATTTAATGTCTTGTGGTGTTATATTCTTCCCGCCTTAATTTAATTTTTCACTTGAAATTTAAACATGATCTTGTTAGTCTAGGGTTTGATATTTGAAAATAAAAAATTGTCTAAAATCCCACATGGTAAATTGGGTTAATAACACATATTTTTAATAACAAGGAAACATAAATGAAAAGGTTACCACCAAACTATGAATTCAAATATGATAAAATTATTAAAAACATGGACATGGAAGAAAAATCTAACCATTATGTTCTGATGGAGAGTGATAGAGAACATTTTCAACTGAATGTTGATTTCCACAAAGCCATAAATTGTAGTTATTAAAAAGTTCATTAATATAATAAAAATTGATGAAAATAGGACAACATTTTTGATGACTAAATATCCAAGAATTGATGAATTATTTCATCCTATAAGAATATAATTCAATATATGTTTTAAAAAAATAAATCGTATCCTTTGGTAGTGCCTTGAACTATTTATAAATTACTTTTTAATTGGTAATTTAATACCATGATCTCTAAAAACTCATCTCTATTTTAGCTAAAACCATTTCAAAAAATGGTTAATTTTATGACTCTTAAAATTATTATAATCCAAAATATTAAAATCATTTGTAGTAATAAATTTAATTTATCTATATCAATCATATCTATATAGAACATCATTATATAATCATCTGGAAAATATTTGGGCTTACCAATCCCTCAACCAAGTGTTTTACAAAAAAATTAACATGTTACAAAATAAATTTTTTTGGTTATCGTTACCAATCAACACAAGATTTTAAATCACGGATGAAAATATATTGTAGTACGATCCCCACATATTCAATAATTCTATTAACTAGAAAATCATTGATAAAATTCTCAAATGATAATTTTTTAATCAAACCATAATCACATTAATCAATTTGTTAATCCAAAAAATGAAAATTAAACATTCCCTCTCTTATGTTGTAGTACCATACTCATGACCATGATCCATTCACCTCTTTTGTGATATATTACATCTACACAAGATACATTGATTTTTATAATGTCTCATATCCTTGTAGTGGAAGCATTACACATTGGAATTTTCATTATTTCCATTGAAATCATGAACTTGGTGGCCATTTTATCAAAACATATAACAAAATACCATTCATTCAAACAAAAACTGAGGTGTTTCATTGCAAAATTATCAGCTATCGGAAAATAATTCATTCAATTATTCTATTTACTCATATTTCTTCATTCCATCGTCTTCTTTTCTTATATTCTATCAAATTAATAAGATATAAAGAATTATTTACCAATATCATTATTACATGATACTATGTCGCCATATGATGAGAAGTATTTGGATATTATTTCCCATAGATCTATTGGCCTATGTTTATAAAAGATATGATCCTTCTTACTCTTTGGATCATGTTCATCGGTGGGTTTAACACTCCTTCTAGTTAGTTCAAATTATAAATGGATACATACACTAAATTAGTTCAAATAATTATAAAATATAATGTGTAATCCTATAACTAGTTAAATACATAAAATAAAATGAATATTTTATGAAAAAGTTATATCATAATCATAATCATGGTTTATTTTAGGATATATTTACATTCAAATACTTCATAATAGGGTTTAATAAAAATATGATCTATCCTATGTTTACAATCTAGGAATGTCAAATCATATGTGTAGTACTAGTCATTATTGTGTACTGGATTATACTATGTTAGGAATAACACACATTTTCAGAGTTGTTACCTAAATTTGTGATAGAACCACATCACCTTTTAGTATATAGGAATGGATGTATTTCTCCAAAGACCCACATAATATATATGTTACCATAATTCTATGACATTATTATATTCTTATCCACAATGTATATCTTTGGGTTATTCTCACTAATATTTTATTTCTAAATCTTGTTTCAAAGGTTGAAATTAAACTTCCTTTGTTACCAACTATAATGCCCTCAAGATGAATGCCCGAAGCCAGTGTCTTACTTTATTACATTGGCATGATTACATGGAATCAAATCCTAAAATACTGAGCAGTTTCACAATTTTGGAAGAAAAATTACATAAATGAACCATACATTAAAATTCCAAAAATAAAATTAAATATAGAAAATCCTTTGAGAATGTCAATATTTTATTATCTTGACCCTGTATATTAGTCATAATACGCATCATGGAATCTTAGGAAAAATATAAATGAATAAACTGGTGATCTCATATTATAAATAAGGGTAAAAATACATCTAAATATATCATCAATAAGCATAAACATTATGGCAAGGTGAATAACATAAACATAGTCCTTTTAAACATAGTCTTGATCATAATATGTAAAGATCTAATAATTCGATATAAGATAATCACATGAGCTAGAAAACATAACCATGGATATTCTACTCATCAAATAATAATATAGAATATCAATAACTAATTTCATAATGAGGGAATGCATAATGTTGGACTTCATAAACTTATCTTCAAGGCTTAGGCAAATACACCATACATAATCCAATAACTAATCTAGCTTGACTCATGAGACCCACTGAAGCATCTAAGTGATATAGAGGGCCCTGCCCATCGCTAACTATATCCAATGCATTAATCATATGAAAACATAAACAATATGAAAATTTATATTGAACAAAAAATGATGACATAAATAAAAATAATCTTGTTAAACCAATAGAAATATCATGAGAAAAATTCAATTTTACTTTGAAATAATTTATTTAATTCCCAAATTTCTAAAAGAAAACATTTTAAATTAAATTAAGCTTTTAAACATGTAACAAAATCATCATAAAATCAACCAATCATATCCACAATAAAAGTGGGTCATGTCATATAAGATAAAAACAAACATTATTTTCGTATTTTTGTTGAAAAATCTTAATGGAACTCATTTTGAAAACAAGAAAAATATTACATTCAGAACATTTTATATAAATTATAAATGGTTAAAATAAATCAAACATTATTAGGATAATAGTAAAAATATTTTGGAAAATATTTTTAAGTAACATGGACATGGATGATATATATTCCCCAATATATACATATAAACAATCCCGAACAATAATTAGACTGTAATGTTAATCATTACAATGTACTTTCCATTACTGAAGTGTGATTTATCCTCCTATATAATGGTTTAAATCATTTCAAAAAATTATACAAGAACAATATATAGATTTATGATATCGTATATGATCTCCTTATATCATTTGGTATATATTCTTTTAATATTACCCTTGTTTCTGGTGTTAATAGATTCATTTTTCAATATAGGTTTTATTTTCTATGTTATGTTTCTTATAAAATGATATATACACACATATATATATATTTAGTCTATATAATTGTATTATTTTCATAGAAATTATGTTAACACATTATCTACATCTTTATAATCATTCATGAATGATTAATGTGGAAAGTTAATCGCATCACGTTGTGAAGACTGTAGGCCGTTCGTATGCCCGAACAATAGTGTCATTTTATTTAATAGTGGAAAGGGAAAATAATTGGATATTATATCAATTATTAAAAATCAACATCATTCCAAATTTTTTATTCATATCCATTATATCCATCACTATACCTATCCATATAATTTAGTGATGAAAAATAGATTACCCCACAATGTAGATATGATAGGTTGTATGTACAGATGTGTGGTAATTTCGTATTTCATAGGATGAATAAAAGATGAATTATGGTTGTAAAATAATCACAATAACATCTCAAAATATATATGATAGTGAATTTATTACATTATAATTCATATAACACATAAATAGGATGTATAAGAAGAAATTAACTTGGATGAGTTAGTAAAAATAATTACCCCTTCTTTTATGGACTTTCTATACATATCATATTAAGGGATCTTGGGTTGGACTTTTTGTAAGACCATTATACTGATAAAATGGATCAGGATATTGGTAGTATAAATGGGTAGGACCTATTCGAGCTAGAAGACTCAATTTGGTGCAGGGATTTGAGGGAGGATATTTCCTTTTATAATTAAAGTGAGGGGTACTTTTTGAATCTCTCAAAGTATTAAATTAATATTAATTAATTTTAAATCCTAAATGGCTTAAAATTGTGTTATTTAAAAGAATATATTAGCGTGGTTCTAATTAATATCACTTTGAAATTTCTAGAATTATTTAAGGCACAATATTATAATTTTATTTTAACATTAAACCTTAGTTAAACACTTCAACTCTTACCATGATAACATTGTTTTTAATATTTATGGGTTAATATTGTTACCCTAGTTGAAAAAACTAACTGAAAATATACCATTTAAGGTATATTTATCTTCTTAAAAATATTTTTTCTTATGTTTATATTTTTATGAATTTGATATCATTTATTAAAATATTATTTATTTTAAAATATCATTAGTGTCAAATTTTACACTATTGAATACAATAATTTTTTAATATTCCATAAAAATATGATATATTAAAAAAAATATTTTAACTCATCCCTAAAACGTAAAATTAATATATGAAATTCATATATTACGTTAATTATATCATATTATATTTATTTTAATGTTTTTAGTATCAATCATTGGATTCATCCATTAATTAATCAATTTTTGCATCATCATTGTGTCACCGTTTGAGGTAATTATTTTAGCACAAAAAATTATAAATAAATTACCATGAGGTAGATAAATATATTATATTTCCAAATACTTTTTATATTAGAAGATATCTTCTAAATAATGATATATAAAAAATGAAATAGTTATTAAAAACAAGACAATGGAATATTGTATTTTTATAGAAAAAAATACTAAAAAATCAGTAAATTCATCCTTGTAGATCCAAGAGGACATAAAATCGATTCAAGGATGATTTGTTCCTATAATAATGCTTCTAATTAAATTATTTCTAGTGTTAGGGTAATTTTATAATACTTTTAATATTATTTTCACTGTTAATTTCTTGATTTACCCTTAACCATTTTAACTAAAATATTATGAAATTTATTATAAATATACTCAAAAATAAAATAAACATATTTAAATAATATAGAACTACTGATTATATATATGGAATAATTTTTTAAAAATTAAAAACCATAATATGATGTAATTAATTTAAATTATTCACAGTGAAAGAACGAAAAAACAGTTTTAAAAGAAAAAATGTTCAAAAATTGAAAAAATTTATATAACAATTCTTGGTGAAACTAATTCCAATATAATAAATTAGATTGAATAATAAGAAACATAGTCTATTTATACTTTAAAACCAATAAATATAAAAGTTTTAAATCTATAAACTATTTAGATGAAAATGTTTTTTACAATTAATATTTAGTAATTTAAACTATTCATCAAAACAAGAATCTTATTTGAAAAATACAAAACATTTAACCAAATAAAATTTTTAGATTCATTTTTAAAATTATAAGTTTAATTTTTCAAATATAATATAATTAAATAGTCCAAATTTTGATTTAAAATAGTTTTTCACTCAAAATGGGGTAAAATTGCATTTTTTAAAAAAATTAAGCTTTGAAGATTAAAAATGGTTTTATTTTTATCCGAAGCCTATAAAACTTCTTCGATAAATTTAAAAACGTGTTTTATGACATAATATATATATATTATTAATATATTTCACTACTTTTTTATTTATTTATTATGATAAACTTCCATTATGGTCATGAAATGAGTTTTTTTATAAAGACACATCCTCTATATTTAATTAAATATTATATTAATTTATAATTAAATTTTAACCAATAAATTAAAAAAATATATTCATAAGTTATTAAATAGTATTCATAATATTATCCTTAATAGGTAGGTTATATCTTATTTTATTAAATAATAATATTTTAATAATATATAATTGTTAGGTAAAACTCTGTCTTGTGAGCCACGTAAGACAACCCATTATTGTGTGTAGAATAAGCTTAACATGATGTTGTATAAAAATAAATCTACTAAAAAAATTAAATTTACCCAAATATGATAATATAAATTCATTTGTTATTGATGTTATTACATTTGAAATGTTGTTTAATGATATATGATGAGGATATGATACATGAAATTTAATTTAATGTGTGTGGAATATAAGTAGTGTAACTCAATCATTTTAATGTGAATAAAGGATTAAAACCCTTGGACCATGACATAAAATCTTGATTTGAGAAACAAGTAGAAATATAAGGACACTCAGATCACATCATAGTGCAAGGGAAAAATGGGTCATGGTTAGAATGATGTGTTAACCAATGAAAAAAATCCATGAAAGTGAAGAGGAATGTTATTAATAATTCTAAATGGATGATTAAACATGGGAATGTAAAGTAGGGTATGAAAGGATAGTAAATATGGTGTAAGACACTATTTTCCATAAAAAATTTAGGATGAATTTATGTTCTACATTACAAAATATATATTTCAATAGGGGTGACATGTGGGATGAATATTATTATTGTTCATATTTGAATTGTAGTTTCCTGTGAAACCATTTCGAGAATAGAGGTAAATAGTTTTGCGATTTATCGTTGACCAATTTTGAATCATAAAAACCAACACTAATAGAAAATAATCCTCCATGGTATGTTCCATAGATAGATGTCAGACTACATTTGGTTTTCCAATATCACTGTAGTGGATCCAATTTTTCTATGTAATATGATTGGGAAATTCTTTATTTTTGGACCTAATTATTTAATATAAAATAAAAATCAAAAATAGATGTTTGAGTATAATGGAGAAACAATATTATGCATTGAGAATATTGATGAGATGGACTATGTGTTTTGTGTTTTCAAAATATGCATAGACAGAGTGATTGTTGGACCATGTCATGGGAAAAAATAGGATCACGATATAATAGTGTTGGTGGTTATAAAGAAGAGACCATTGGTAGAGTTTGTATATATCAAATTATGTAAAAATAATACATTACTTGAATAAGATTAACCCAATGATGATATATGTGACCTTGGGAGATATCCAAACATTTTAAATTTATAAATATTAGACTAAACATGAGGAACCATTCATTGTCATAAAACCAAGAATGACATTGTACTTTGTATCACTATGTTGTGAGGAGTAAATACTATAGAGATAAATGTTCTACAACAAGGAAAAAGGAATGGGGATGGATAAAATGGTTGTCTCTAATGATTTCAAGAAATATGGGGTATATTGTTCACCAAATGATATTTATTGAACTTAATGTTGACACTCAAAGTATTTGGGCCTTTTCCACATTAGATTATAATATTTTCATTGTTTTATATGATTATATTAGAAGTGAATCATGATTTTTATAACACCCCGACCCTAGAATCATGGAGTCGGTGCATTATTTTAGTACATTTGCATGATTACGGGGAATCAAGTACCAAAGGACCGGTCGATTTAGTAATCTTGGAAAATAGATTACATACAGGAATGTTACATTAACCATTCAAACATAAAACACAACATAAATAATCCGTTGAGAATGCCATTATTCCCTAGAATAACCCTTCATATCAAACAAAATACACTTCTTGGAATCCTAGGAAAACAAAACTTATGAAAGTGGTGTACTGAGATGCTCAGTAAGGGTAAATAATTTAGCAGAAGGTATAAAATTTTAAGGCAAGATATGTTCTAAAAAAGCCTTTTAACATAATATTGAACATAATATGGAAAAAATAAATCAAACATTACCATATAAACCTGCACATGGATATCATACTAGTTGAATAATCACAGGTTATAATTAATTTCATAATGAGGGAATTCCTAAAGCCTGGCAACATTACTACTTAGTTAATGCCTCATGTTAGGAATTCAAATAAAATTTCGGTCATGGCCTTGTTCTAGGACACTAGTTTTTTCATGATACCCACCGATGCATCGAGGGGCTATAGAGTGCCCCACCCATCACTTACTATGTCCATTGCATTCCTCATTGGAAAATGTGGAAAGATAACATAAACATTCATATTAGAAAAAGCATACAAAATTTCAATACTTTATCAATAAATTATGAATGGTATAAAAAAATCACATCCAAATTAAAACATATCATAACTCATTCAATGAAATATGGAATGTTTTATTATAATAAATCAATCACAATCAAAATTGATATCCAAAAAGGATGTTGACATAGTTGAAAATAATCAGTAAAACACTTTGAGAGAAATATTTTTTTCCATGAAATCATTTTAATGAGTCATAATTTATAAATGAATACGTTTAAAAGATATTTTTGAGTCAAAGTGTCCTATAAATCATTGGTACTTTTTAAAGGAATTAACATTTTTAAACATTCTTGTCCATATAAATAAATCCTTAAAACCAGTTTGAAAACATCGACATTAATGAGAATGAATTAGAAGAAGAAATATTTAAAAAATTTAAAATGATGTTTTAGTTATATAGTACCTTAAAAACTCATTTTAAAAAGTCTTTTATGAAACATGGACATGGTTAATAAATATGTCCCAAAAAACACTAATAGATAAACAAACTTCGGTAATAATGAGATTGAGAAATTAACCCTAACCTTGTACATTACTTTGGTGGAGGGTAAGTTTAACCTCCTGTTTAATGATCATAGAATATTAATAAATTATACTATAACTATATTAATATCTATTCTATCACAAATTAATCATTTTTGACTTTATAATACTTATTTAATAATGATTTCCATGTTAAATTAAGATTTCGGGTAATAATCGCTTTCTTTATCATACTTCTTTTAACATGTTATTCTTGATCATATAATTTAGATCATGATCTAAATAATTCCTGAATATAAAACATGATTTATATAAAAAATATATTTAGAATATAAATATGTATAATAGATAGAAATATGAAATGGAAAACATCGTTTATTAAGACGGTAGGCCGTACATATTCGTAAACGTTGTTTCCGTTTTCATATCTTATTGATCGAAAGTAAGTGAATAAGATATATTTAAGTAAATATATATATATATATATCTATAAGAAATATTATGTCATATATTACATACTAATTAATAATATATATATTTATAATCATCGTTGAATGGTGAACCTGGAAATAAATCTCATCGCGTTGTGGAGACGATAAGTCTTACGTATACACGAGCGGCGATATCATATTCTTAATGATTGAAATGTGTAGAATTGGATGGTATATTAATTATATAGGGAAATTATATTGTTATTTTTTTATTTATATATATATATATTAATCATCAATATATGCATCCAAATAACATAGTGTTGAATAATAAATTACACCACGGCGTGGAGATGGTAAGCCGTACATACACACACATGGTGACATTATAATTAATAGGATTGATAAAATAATGAGTATGGATGTACCATATTTATAGTAAAATCACAGTATGAATAAGGAACTGGAGTTATGATTTTGGTATAGAAATAACAAATAAATATAAAGTGGAATAAGAAAAAATCTTTGAAAGAGGTGATAAAATAATTACCTTTTCTTTGGGTGTTTCCTTTTGATTTGAACTAAAGGGCTCTATAAGTTGGATTTCTGATCAAGTTAAGACCTCTGGGGTTAGTTGAGGGAAGTTAGGAGGATAATTGGGTAGGGTTTGGCCTAGAAAAATTGATTTGGAGATGATATTTTGAGAGAAGGGGAAGTATCTTTTTGTAAGATTGGTGAGGGTCAGTTTTGGAAAAGTTTGAAATATTATTTTATTATAAAATCATTTTCAATTTATAATGACTCCAAATTGATTTATTTCAAATATAAGTTGTTGGATGGGTCGAAATATTCTCAACCAATAGGTTTTAGACAAGATTAGTTCACCATATTAACCATATCTTTTAGATTTAACTCTTAGTTAAATTGTTTAACTTTTACCATGTCCTCTTGTATTATTATAATAAATGGTTAATAAGATTACTATAATGATCCAAGACAACCCCAAGTGGTTAATTATTGATATATATAAACATATCTATGTCCTTTTTCCAATCCTTATATTTTTAGAATTATTATACCTATTAATAATATTGTATTTGTATTAGAAATTCATTTATGTCAATTTTGACACAAGTTAGTATTTTGTATTTTTTAAAGTCATAACAACATTATCAATTCAATTTTTTTATGTTAAATAAACCCTAAAATTTCATATTAACCTAAAAACTTATTGTATGGCATTAAAATCCTCAATTTATATTTATTTTTAAATTTATAATATCAATTATCTAATCTTTCACTAACAAAGTAACTACTTCCTCATCATTGTGTCATAAATAAATTTATTTATTTTATCTCTAAAAATTATAAATAAAATACCATTATGTAGGAAATCTTTTTATATTTCTAATTTATACTTATAGTCGAATTTACCTTCTTTATAACTCATTATTAAAAATGGTTTAGTTATTAATATGTGAATTTAACACTTTTAACTCTTCTTCAAATAAAATAATAATAAATGTCCATATCTAATCAAAGTCGACCAAAAGGATACTATTTTATTTATAAGGTTGGGTTTGGTCAAAATAAACTTATCCAATAGAATTAGGACTTGTGTTAGGGTAATTATATAATCATTTTTACTTTTAATTACCCTATTTATTTTTAATCGTGGTAAATAAAATTCAAAAAATTACTATTCACCAAAAATTGTTTTCATCTTTTTGAACAAATATTTATTTACTGATGTCAACTTTGTTACTTTAATTTTTCAAATTTAATTCACAGAAGCGGTAAAATGAGATTTTTATACAAATTTGAAAATGTGCATAGAAGGGGGATAAAGTCGTTAAAAAGTTCAATTAAATTTTATACATCTAATTTTATTATAAAATGACTCTAATAAATTAAATTTAAATTAGATGAGAATTATATCTCTATTTTTACTTAAAATAAATTTAATCAAAATAAATAATTATTTAAATAAAAAGTCGGTTTTAAACAATAACACAGTGTTTTTCACTATTCATAAAAAATTGTTAGTTTTCAGAAAAATAACAAAAATCCACCCTATGCTAATTTTGATAATATTAATTCAAAAATATATTATATTTTATCAAAATAAAAACATATAAGTTACATTAATTAATATAAAATTAATTCCCATTGTCAAAACCAAAATGTAAGTTTTTAAAAAGTAAAAACTATCAAAAGATTGAGAATTGTTTTGTCAAATATAAGTGGGAAATACTTATAATGACCTATATTGTATTAAATTATAAAAATGTAATATAATTTTACATCCAAACCATTAAAATTTATAATTTAACACTATAAATTATTTTGATTAAAATGTTGTTTTCAATTATAATTTAGTATTTTTCACTATTCATAAAAATATGAACACTATTAGAAAAGGACCAAAACCTTATCCAAAAAAATTATTATGTCCCGATTATAAATAAGAATTTAATTTCATTAAATTTAATATATAAATGTTTGAAATATTGTTTTTAAAAATGGTTCTCCATTAAAAGGCGATAAAATTGTATTTTTTTAAAAATATTTATTTTATGTGGAAAATTGAATTTGTTTATATATATTGTCTAGGATACACATAATATGAATTCTAAAATTATATGGTGTATATAAAATTCAAAATTCAGTTAATACTATTTGTAACAACTTTTTTAACGTCTAGTTCGGTAAGTCGTGATGTGATCGAACTCGATGTTGCGTGTAGCGCAAGTTATTTAATTACATTGAAGAGATAACATACTATGAAATCGTGGGGGTGTTACATTCTCCCCTACTTCAATAAATTGGGTCCTCGCAATTTGAAATTATTCATCGTAAATAAAAGGTTAAATATTGAAAAATACATTTGTGGAAAACCCATATAAGAAATTGGGTTAATAAAATTTAGTCTTAATGAGAGGGAAATGAAAATGAAAAAGTCACCACCAAATTATGATCTCAATTAGGAGAAAATTGGTGGAATTTAGGGACACATAATTGGAAGAAAAACATAAATATTTATAGGTAGTTATTGAGGTCATCAATCACAAACAATTGTAAAATTGGGGGCCTCAAAGCCATCAATTTAAAATTATTTTAACTATCATCAGTTCCAAAAAAATAAGGTATTAGGATTACACAGGTTTGGTTTTAAGATCCCTTCCCTAAAGTTATGGACTTAATTTATTCATAGAATAAGTGAAAAAAAACATATACTTGACAAGTAGATTTTCATCCTTCAACTAATTCCTACCACAAACTCATCTTTCACTTCAAAAGAAAACAGAATTAAAAAATACTCTATTTATCTTAATCATATAAGGTTCCAAAAATAATTAAATTATAATTCCTTTTTTATACTATTTAAAAAAAGATACATTATACAAACTAGGATATCATGTAGGCCAGTGGTAGCTGATGCACCCTTGTCGCCCTTCCGTTGCAGGTTCAAGTCTCACGGCCTTGCCGAACGCGACAGGTTGTCACCGGAATTTCGGGTTGTCCTGTTTATAACAATACCAAAATAATATTAATAAATTTTTTAACCTTAAACAGTAGTATCCAATGTCCAACATAATTCATTCCAACCTTTAGACTTATCCAAAATACTTATGTCCAAACTCACGGTCCAAAATTTATAAGGTAAACACAATGAAGATCTTTTTTTTCCATGTAATAACATGTGAATACGTTCATCATGTATTATTTTAAAACACAGTATCACCGTGAATTACCATAAAACCATATTGATTAAATTCATGCTCTATTATTATTTATATAATACTAGATATATTCCTAAGATCCATACAATTTGTAAACTCCAACAATAATGGAATAAACAAACAATTAATTAGTTTCAATGTAGTCAAGAATATCGAACATAATTTATCCAAATAAATAATATCTTATTCCACTATCATATCCTCTGTATCAGAACCATATTATTTTTTATCTTTCCTTCAACAATTTATTTTCTAAAAAGTTAAACTTTCCATTGATTCAATTTTTTAGAAACATATAACCTCAAATCCTCAATGAAATAGTTTTGTAGTAAAATCCTTATTTATTTTCAAAATTCATATAACCAGTACATAGTTGATACAACACTCAAATGAAATAATTCTTTAACAACAACATAATAACAGTAGTCAATCCTCTTCATCTATGGTATAATCATTACTTGATTATTATCCAATTTCTTTATTTGGGGCATACTCTAATTATTTGGACATTGATTCATGTAGTGCTCTAACTCCTTAAAGATGAAGCATTGTACATTTGAAACCTTTTTATTACACTTGCAATCACATACATGGGGTCATTTTTCTCCACACGTATAAAAAACTCCCATTTTTTTCTAGTATTTACCAATGTGATTCTATCCACAATTATCACATATGGGAAAATCCTCCTTTCTCATTTTTCCTTTATCCATATTTCTCTCTACCGTCCCTTTCATTTCTTTCTTCCCTTCAAAGCCATAAGACTCATAGAATTATTTACTTATCTTATTAACACATGGTACTATTTTTTCATATGATGAGAATACATGGGAGACTATTTCCATTTTAAATGTTAGCTTAATACCATGAAATATTTTATCCTTCTTACTCTTTGGATTATGCGTATTGATTGAGTTCTCATTTCTTCTACTGGGCACCATTTCTAGACAATGGAAAATAGTAGGTTAAAATTGAATCACAGTGCATAATTCCAAACTTGTAAAATACAAAACGTAAATTGAAATGATTATGTATACAATCTAGAGTCATAAAAAATGTTTTCTTTTAGGAAGTATTTACTATTAAATCATTCATAATGGATTGTAATGAAAATGTGAATTATCCTAAGCATATCCACAAGAGTTTCGTAACCAAGAGTGCAGATAGACCATTTCTGTGTACCAGGATACCCTGTGTCATGCTCAAAACTCCTTGTTAGAGTTTTCAGTACTTAGTAATGTTGTGCCAGAGCCGCCTATACCTTCTCGTATTCAGACAAGGATGTATTTCTTGAAAAATACACAAAATCAGTACATTACCAAAAATCTAGGAAGATCTTATATACTAATCTTCAAAGTCTATCTTAGGCTAATGTTCTCTAATATCAGTTTTTTTAAATCTATTTTCCAAGGATAGTACTAAACATCTTTTGATTCCAACTGTATCGCACTGTCCCCAAAATCCTAGAGCTGATGATTTATTTTAATACATTGGAATGATTACAAGGAATCAAGTCCCAAAGGACCGATCAGTTTAGTAGTCTTGGAAAACAGATTACATACATGAACATTACATTACATATTCAAACATAAAACACAACATAGATAATCTGTTGAGAGCGCCATTATTCCCCTAGTTTAAACCTACATATCAAACATAATACACTTCTTGTAATCTTGGGAAAACAAAACATAAGAAAAGGGTGATATCAGAAACTCAGTAAGGGTAAATAATTTAGCAGAATCTATAAACATATAAGGAAAGACGTGTAATAAAAACAACAACCTTTTAAACATAAACTTGAACATAATATAGGGGAAATAAATCAAAAATTACCATATAAACATGCACATAGATATTCTACTAGTAGAATAATCACTTTTAATAATTAATTTCATAATGGAAGAATACCTTACTCTAGACATCATTACCACATCGTCAAGGCCACGTGCCAAGACTACAAATAATATTTTTGTCAAGGCCTTATTCCAAGACAATAGTTTGTCTCGTGAGACGTACTAATGCATCAAGGGGATATAACGGGACCCACCTGTCACTTAATAAGTCCATTTCATTCCTTGTATGAAAATTTTGAAAAATAACATAAACATTCATATCAATACTAGCATAAAAAATGTCAATACATTAGCCATAGCCCATGAATGGTATAAAAATATCACAACCACGGTAAAACTTATCATAACTCATTCAATACAATATGGAATATTGTATTATAAAAAATCAATCTCAATCAATAATGATACCAAAAAATGATGTTCAAATAGTTCAATATAATTAGTAAAACCATTTGAGATAAATATCTTTTTTTCATGAAATCATTTAAAAGTACCACAATTTATAAAGTAATACATTTAAATGATATTTTTGAATCAAAGTGACCCATACCAAATTGAATCATTTTATAGAAAATAGAATTTTAAAACATTTATGTCCATATAAATAAATCCTTAAAACAATTTTGAAAATGTGGACATTAATGAAAAATATTTAGAATACTAAATATTTACAACATTTAAAATGTTGTTTTAGATAAACAATACCTTAAAAGAATCATTTTGATTTTTTTTTTGAAACACGGACATTAATGATAAAGATTTAGAAGAATAATTATTTAAAACATTTAAAATGATTTTTTAGTTATTGAGTACCTTAAAAGAATCATTTTGAAATGTATTTTTGAAACATGACATAGATAATAAATATGTCCCAGAAAATACTTACACATAAACAAGCTCAGATAATAATGAGATTAAGGAATTAACCATTACCATGCACTTTCCTTTGGTCGAGGGTTTGCTTAACCTCTTTTATAAGGACCATAGTATGTTATTAAATTATACCAGGACCATATTCACATTTATTATATCATAAATGGTTCATTTATGAATTTATACTACATATTTAATAATTATTTCCATGTAAAATTATCATTTCGGGAAATAAATTCATTCTATATCAAACGTGTTTTAAATTTTTATTCTTGATCATATCATTTAGATCATGATTTAAATAAATATACAATATAAATCATGATTTATATTTAATATATATTTAGAATACAAATATGTAGAATAGATAGATATATGAAATGAGAAACTCTATTTATAGAGACAATATGTCATACGTATGCATAAACGTTGTTTCCGTTTTCATATCGTATTGAATGGAAGTAAGTGAATAAGATACATGTAAGTACACACACACACACACATATCCAGTAGCACTATGATGTCATATATTACATAAATATTAATAATATATAGTTTTATAATCATCATTGAATGGTGAACCTACTAGTGAATTTAATCGCATCGTGGAGAAGGTAAGTCATACATACACACGAGCAACGATATCATTTTTTTAATGATTTAAAGGTGTATAATTGGGTGTTATATTGATTTTACAAAGAAATAATCATATTATTTTCATTATTTTTATACATATTACTCATCATTATATCCATCCAAATAACATAGCGTTGAATAAAAAATTACTCCATGGTGTGGAGATGGTAAGGTGTAGATACACACGCATTGTGACATTAGCATCCATAGGATGGATAGAATAATGAGTACAGTTGAACAATATTTATAATAAAATCACAGTATATATAAGGTACTGGAGTTATTATTTTGGTATGAAAATAAAAAATAAATAGAAAGTGGAAGAAGAAAAGAACTTTGAAAGAGGTAATAAAATAATTACCTCTTCTTTGTGTGTTTCCATTTGATTTGAACAAAAGAGATCTTTAGGATGGATTTATGCTCAAGGGATGGCCTCTAGGTTGAAGTTAAGGAAGTTGGGAGGAGATTTGAGAAGGGGTTGGCTGAGCCAAATGGCTTTGGATGTGTGATTTATAAAGAAGGCTAAGTACACTTTTACAAGAGAGGTGAGCATCACTTTAGGAAAAGTTTGGAATGTTATTTTATAATAAAATCATTTTTGGTTTATAATGACTCCAAATTAATTTATTTCAAAGCTAGGGTGGGGATGGGTCGAAATACACTCAACCAATAGGTTTTAGACAAGTTTAGTTCACCATATTAACCCTATAATTTATATTTAACTCTTAGTTAAATAGTTTAACTTTTACAATGTCCGCTTGTATTATTAAAATAAATAGTTAATAAACTGACTATAAAAATCCAAGGTAACCCCAATTAGTTCATTAAAGATGTATATATCCTTATCTGAGTCCTCTGTCTAAACCTCAGATTTTAAATAATATTATATCAATTAATAATTTCATATTTTTTTAAGAACTAATTTATGTCAATTTTGACACTATTTGCTATTTTGTTTTTGTTAAAGTCATAAAAACTATATCACTTTAATTTTTTTTCTAAATCAACCCTTACACGTCACATTATCCTTAATAATTTGTGTAGGGAATCAAAATCCTCAATTCACATTTATTTTTATATTTATAATATCAATTATTTAATTAATTCATTGATAAACTAATTACTGCATCATCATTGTGTGATAAATAAATTTAAATATTTAATCTCTAAAATTTATAAATAAAATAAAATTTTGTAAGAAATTTTTTTATATTTCTAATGAATATTTATAGTCGAATTTACATTATGTATAACCCTATATTAAAAATTGTTTAGTTATTAATCTTTGAATTTAACAAGTTTAACTCTTCTTTAAAAATAATAATAATAAATTTCCTAATCTAATTCAAGTGGACCAAAAGGATTATATTTTATTTAAGGTTTGTTTGGGTCTAAATACACTTATCCAATAGAAATAGTACATGTGTTATGTTATTTATAATATCATTTTTACCTTTAATTACCCTATTTATTTTTAACCGTGGTAAATAAATGCAAAAACTTACTATACACCAAAATTTATTTTTATCTTAGTGAACCAAATTTCACCTAATGATTTCAACTAAGTCTCCTAGTTTTTTGAAATTTAGTTAATAGAAGTCATAAAATTACATTTTATGCAAATTTGCAAATGTATCTAATAGGTGGGTAAAAGGCGTTAAAAAGTTTAATAAAATTTTATACATCTAATTTTAATATAAAATGACTCCAATGAATTAAATTGAAAAAATATAGATATTATATATATATATTTACTTAAAATAAATTTAAATAAAAAATTGGTTTTAAACAATAAGAGAGTGTTTTTCACTATTCATCAAAAATTGATAGTTGTCAGAAATATATCAAAAATTCACCCTAAGATAATTTTGATATTCAGAATTCAAAAATGAGTTCTATTTTATCATGTTCAAAACATATAATCTGCATTAATTAATTTAAAATTAATTCTCATTGTCAAAACCAAAAACGGGGTTTTAAAAAGTAAAAACTATCAAAAGATTGACATGTGTTTATGTCAAATATAAATGTTAAATTACATATAATGGCCTAAATTGTATTAAATAATAAAAATATAATCTAATTATACTTTCAACCCATTCATATTCATTATTTAACACTATAAATTTTTCTAAATAAAAAATTTGTTTTCAATTAAAATTTAGTATTTTCACTATTCATCCAAATATGAGATTTATTAGAAAAGTACCAAAACATTATGCAAAATAAATTTTTATGTCTTGATTATAAATTATAATTTAATTTCATTAAATTTAATATATAAAAGTGTCATATAGTGGTTTTAAAAATGGTTTTCCATTAAAAGGAGGTAAAATTGATTTTTTTGAAAAATACTTCTTTTATCTGAAAAAATGAATTTGTTATTATATTATGAGTAGAAAACACATAATATGTATTCTAAATTATATATAGTACAAAAAATTAAAAATATAGTTAATAATATTCATAAAAACATTTTGAATTTCTATTTTGGTAAGTCATGGTGCACTCGAACTCAGTGTTGCATGTAGTGCATGTTATTGAATTACTTTAATGAGATAACATACTATGAAATCTTTGTGTGTTACAAATATTACTAAGAATCCTGTCTAAATGTTTTAAACATAATAAAAAATTGGGTCATTAACCTAGGGAAGATTGAGAACATGACATATAGAAAGAATAATGATTGAGTATAAGGTGGAAAGCCAGTAACAAGGATGTGCTAAAAGTTTATTATCATAGATATCTGCTGAAATGGGTGATCAGTTCCATGAAACAAAAATGTAGGGCCAAAGGGTCTGCTGCACATTAGATTCCTCAAATGTGGGTGCACATGGTTTAATGTAATAATTTGTAGACTATATATGTGATTCTAGTTTATAACATAGAGTAGTGGTGTGTTTATAAGGATGAAATACATTATATGACCATGAAATGATGGTATTATGGAAGAGGCATAGATTAACAACAAAAATATTTTGAATCGGGTAAAAAGGATTTAAAGTTGAATTTCTTGAAATAGTATTGTTTTTACTAGTGTATGTTTGTTTTAATACTATTCAAACTTGACTACGATATATTCACAATGAACATGGAAGCTATAAAACGTGGAAAAGGATTATTGTGTGTTAGGATTATGTTATGTCACTATTGGTCTATGTATTATCCTAGTACATTGGATCCATGAATCATTTTGTATCTCATTTAATTAGAATCAATCCATATGTATTTTTTTGTGATATATTTATCACTAAAAGTTGTGTGTTATCCTATTGGGCCATGACGATGATCCTATTCTATTATTTATGAAATCACATATAAGAAAATTACTTTTTCATTTTAATTTTATACAGCTCAAATATTTTTTATATAATATAACATCATATAATTATGATATTTATCATTTTTTTAATGTCATATAGTGAGAATGAGAATCGTACAGTTTAAATTCTTTCAATGAGGAATAGTTTCATATAGTTTATCAGAATGATATGATGATGTTATGAACACATTTGAGTTCAATTCAAAGGAATTTTGTGTAATAATAAATCAATGGGTGGTGTGAAACCATTATATTATGTCAGTGAAAAAATTCACCCAAATATCATAATTTTAAATATATCGAGATCTATGTGAGAAAAAAGGGATCCTATAATGTTTCTGACATTCAAATAGAGTGCCCAAAATGAACCTATGGGCTCTGATTAGAATGTTCCATCTATCTCCACGAATCCCCTTGGATGTTGAGAACAAGTTTTATGTGATCCCAATAATTGATTCTTCATCACAATATGTGGGGATGCATGAAAAGGTTACACCTAATGTGTTAAAATTCCACTTGCCTATATAGAAGTGGAATATGTTTTACTTGTCCCATAATGCCTAAGTTGTGGAATGATTTTAGAGACTAACTAAGCATCACAAATTTACATGTTCAAAACATTAGTTCCATAGGAATAATATCTAAGATGAATGCTATTAGATATTAACATTGAAATAGATCTTGGAACATTTTTCCATATGTCACCACCATAGGAAAGTCTATTTGAAAATGAGTATTGTTCCATTGGGGTGTTCAAACTTGATGGGTGAGAGAGAAAATTTCCAATGAGTTTCTCTGTTGGGGTTCCTTTTTTAAAAGGGATATTCATTTCCAAGAATTGGAGATAAATTTTGTAGATATAATAGATGTTGATGGTCAATATGGGGCATTGATAAGACAATAGTTACACCATCATTAATCAAGAAACTTGATGGGGGCACATTAAGCCTAATAGAATATTTATACCACAACAGAAATTGAGAATATTTTTGCAGTCCTTAAAGGGAACATGAATTGTTGTTAAAGTATAATTGACTAAGTCTATTTAGATTAAAATTTATATGATTTTACAATGTTTAATGGTAAGGGTTCATATAACCATGTTGGGATCAATTTAAATGTTTTATAGGATTGATTATCTCCAATTAGGATGGGTATTTCCTTATCACATAGCTATTAAAGGAAACACCTCATTGAATATCTGATTTTGATGGAAATTTAATATCAATGGGATAACTATGTTTAGGATTGTTATTGGATAGCTAGAGATCCCTGTGTATCCTAAGAGATGAGAATAAAACCAAACAATTTTATGCATGGTTGTGCAATAGATGGCCAATATTGATGAAAGAGGTTATGTTAGGAGAGATTTGGAGTATCAGACTATTTTTTGTTATGTGATTGATATGTATCCATGTACTTTTAGTCATGATGATAGGATGTTCATCACATAGTTTAACGTCACAAATTGGGGACATCAAGTTGGTTCACTAAAGTATAGGTTCAAATTATGTTTACAATAGCATATGATAACTCATACCGCACATAGTAAAATATATGAGCCAACATGATTTTGAATTTCATTTTCCTCATAGGGGCCTAATGAAGGTTGAAATGGTGTGAGTATATACTCTAGAGTTTTCCATAACCATTGGGTTGTTTATGAAAAAATAATATATTTATATGAGTCAAAGATGAACTATTCATGCTTTCTTCCATATCATTCAAATTCACTCTAACTATTCAAATTTACTAAAGGGAAAACATGGAAAATGGGGAAAAAATAATTTATAGGAATCCTTTTATGGGTTCTAAACATGTTAGGAATTTATATTTATTTTTCCAAGGTATGTGTACGGTCCTTCTATTTAATTGTTTGCAGGGATATGGTTTAGGGACACAAATCATTAACAAAATTTGGTGATACTAATTTAAGTTCATGATGCTTAGACCATCACAAAAAGTTAAATGTAATAATTTATAGAACATGGAATTTATATAAACCTTGAATTATCATACACGGATATTAGATCTTTTTTGTAGAATATTAATTATAATAAAAAATACATGCCTGAGGTCTTTAATAGTTTAGTTTCATAGGAATCCTAGAAAAAAAATATACATAATTCATGAAATGTCTTTAATGTCCCTCATAATGATATGCCCCATTAGTACTGCTACATAATAAACATTATTCATAACCTAGGAGAATTAAATATAATAAAGGAGATCTCAGATTCTCAGTAAGGAAAATCAAGAGAGATATATAAGAATAACTTGATCTTAAGTGAATGAGAACATGAGAATAAATTTTTGAAATAGTACCCTCTATATCAATGTTAATTATCATGATTCATGTCATAGATATTTTCAGTTTATCATAAGGGAATAAATGAACATGAGACATGAGAGCATAAAAATGGGATAATATGTCGAATTGTGACATATTGATAATTATAAAAAATCTTATCTCATGGTTACCCAACAATACATTTATAACATATTATGATGGGACTAACCACACATGTACTTGCCTCAGGATTTGGATAAAACCCACCACCACCAAATTTAAATATTTTCTTATGATAAGGCCATTTTTAGGGAAAATGGAAACCAAGATTCAAATTCATACACCACTACATGCTAAAATAGCTCACAAAATCATTAAACACCAAACTAAGATTACATGATTCCGCTACTCGATATAGTTCCAAGTGTAGTGAACTAACCTGGGTGTCTGGATCCTTGCTAATAAGCTCTTACAGGTGAGAGATCATTTGTTCCATTGTCTGAATAAATTATTCTGTATTGATTTTATTCTCATTGAAGCCTCTGGCCACAATACGGTCTTGTTTAGCTAGCCACGCTATTTGCTCTTCATTGACCTCCACTTGTATATTCATTTCATCAATTGTACTAAGAACCTATACTAAGACTTTTGGTTGTACCTATTTTTCAAGAATTTCTTCCTTGTAGTGCAAGATAAGCCTCAAGCACTCCCCATCTTTTATATCCCTATCTCCAGTAGTCCTTACCGTTGCTTCAGTTTCCCCTTTTAGTGGGATTGTGCTTCACTCTTTCCTACCCTTATTGGCCTAACTAGTCTCCATGGGTTTTGGTAGGTGGGAGTAATCTTTGTAAATCATATATTTTTTCCCCAGCACCACAATACAGTCCCCTGGGTCTCAGATTCGTTGTTTCCATTTCTTCTTCATAATGTTGTGAGGACCTTTCCCTTTATAACAGTCCATGTTATCCATTGAAGAATGAAAAAAAATTTCATCACCTGAATATACCTCCTCTTGAGTTAGTGCAGATTCATCATACTTCAGAACATCAAAATGATTCTCCAACTTGACCTTCGATCCTTCCTTACGAGTAATGTGTGCACCTGAGGGAATCCCCATACCTCCCTTGTTCTCCAGACCACAGTGTAGTGCCACCTCAAAGGAGGATTCCCCTAAACCGTGTCAACACCATCAAGCTGATCAAATCCATGACACATAAACTGCAACTGCTTGGAATTGTCTTCCCAGCCACGACCTTCATAACCACCTGGAGCATGAGAACTAATCACTTGTTCCCTTCCATTCTGGACACCCCCATGCTTGACCATTTCAGAAAAAGAGGGAGGCACCAAAGAGCTTCATTCTCCCTGTACATGCACGGGTTTTAGGGGATCCAAATCGCATCATAATCTAATAAATACGTCTTCAAACCTTAGATCAAAGTTAACCGATGTTGTCTTGGAAGTGGGGGGATCCGTGATTTGGAAATTCACTTGATGAACTCCATCATTCTCTAAAATGTTTGCTGTAATAGCAGGGGACATATGGGCTCCCCCTTCTCTCACCACTGTACCATCCTCCTTTGAGTCAGGGATATATGGATGAGCCTCCAAACCAAGAGGGACACCAGTGCTGGAGGGGACACTACCCGTAGAATGTCCAACCTCAGAAGAAAAATAAGTTGAACGACAGAGATGATGAAGGTGTACCAGACGAGAACAGAAACTACAAAAGTTTGTCCAGCTTTCAAAAAACACTATTTGTTTGTATCTTAACTCAACACCAACCTCAATCCAGAAGGAGTCCACGGGAGCCATTGAGACATCAACTTTCTCGTAGATCCGAGGAGCAATCGGGTGGCCGAAGGACCTGGACCGTTCATTGAAAGAAAGGAACCTCCCGACGATGTTACCCAACATCACCAGAATAGTTGGATTGTGGAAAGGAAGGGGGAGATTTGAGAAACTAACCCAGATCACAACAGTTGGTGGGTTACGATTCCAGTAAAACTTGTATCCCCGTCTGAATAGAAATCAGCAGAAACCAGCATAGGCGCACAAACCTTTGGACCATGCGGAGGCCAAATCATTACCGCTGTCGAAGTGGAGAAGAAAGTGACGCGAATCCAACAGCCCAACCACAACGGGGGACATCAGGGGTCAGGCATTGTTAACAAACCTATCAAAGCTGTCAAGGGACAGTCTTCGATGTCTAAATCGGGTGACAGAGGACAACTTGAGGAGTGATAAAGCCTCCAAGAATTCCTGGAGAGAAATCGGAAGCGAAGGAGAATCTTGGAAGATAGTAGGGACTTTAGGGGAGACATGGATATTAAGGAAATCAGGAAGGGAGGCCAGGGAGGTGAAAGGGGAGAAGGCCGGCAGGAGGCGAGGGGAGGGCGGGGAGGCCATCACCGCCGCTAGAGGGCTGAGCGTCGTAGCTAGGGTTCCATCTGGAGAACCCTCGAGAGCCCAGTTGGATAAAACCCAATGTATCCTTTTATTTGGGGTTGGAAAAACCACCCATGTACTTTCCTTTTTAGACATGGGAAAGCCACACATGTACACTCTGAACTAGAAGATCATTTATCATTAACCAATGAATTTGAAAGGGATATATGCCCAACCCATTACATAAAGAAAATCATACATATCTATTCCACAAGATCATAAATCTTAAATCATATAATTAACCATGAAATAAAATGGGATATATAAATATTTTAACATATTATAAAACGTTGAAGAGATACTAGATACATAACTACTACATCATTTCATCATATAATAACCCATGAAATTAAGTGGGATTTAAAATATTTATATCATGGTATAACCTATTAAAGGAAAATTTATTCATAAAATTAATGTTATCATAAACATAATCCATTAAGATAAAGTATAATAATGGTATCCTTGGATCGTATACACAATAAAACATAAGTACCCTCAAAAGATATCATCTAAAATAGAGAATTATTTTCAATGATCAGTTGAAAAATTCGGAATAGAAAAAATATTTAATTTAAAATCTTATTTTAAAACAGAAAACATTTTCAAATTCATTTTCTTTTCATGTATCACTTAAAAAAATATAACGTATGGTTATAAAAATGATTTATAACATTCATAAGGAAAATACAATTCATCATTGAAATAAACATTTTAAAAAATAAAACATCATGAAAATTATTTTATTTAAAAATATAAATGAATACTTTTAAAGAAAAATTCAAAAATAAAATTATATTCATGATTATAAGAAGATTCATTCATGTTGTACATTTTAAAAGAAGGATTGCATTAGAATTTTTGATAAAAGTGAAAAAATTGTCTAGAAAACAACATGATGATTCCATTAAAATAAATTTTATAAAAATACAAACATGGGTAAAAATTTAATTTACAAATATAAGTAGAATATTAGATCAATTTCGAAACGTTAAATGGATAAAATTTAAAAGAAAATATATATTTGACAAAAGAGAGGGACAAAGTCAGGTTTTCATAAAATACATTGCTCAATTATTTATATAACAGAGAGAGAAAACATGATACTATTAATATCATGAATTTCCATAGAATATGAAATTTCATCTATTTATTGAGATATGTATCATATAATTTTATCATTGGATATATAATCATAGATATTTACAATAAATGATGAGATTGTAACATAAAATCATTACACATTTAAAATCATGAATCATCATCCCCATGAATGAATAAAATATAATAATGGATAAAATATCCATAAGATAACAAAATTCGTGATATTTAATGAAAATAGTTCTATACGTACACCTCATAAAAAATATAGGTGCATACCACAACATACATCTCAAAGAAGGAAAATTGAGACAAAAATCCCAAACTCATTCGGTAAGTATTGAGACATAAAACCAGTGAAATAAATATAATCAAATCGATTATAAATCCCCAAAATTTAAGGATAATAATCTTAATATACATTCTTGGAATTATATACACCACATAAAAGGAATATATGGTGAATATTGCATGTGTCTCAGTATAGTAAAAAGTGAGATGAAAATTGACATCCATTATACATGTTAAAACCTCAAATATAATATATATAAATTTATTAAATATATGTAAAAGGAATATATTTATATATATCATAATATTTATGATTTTCTTATGACTATTTATTACCCAGTCATTAAAAATTTCATTTTAATGTTACGTTTTGTGTAATAGCTTCATTGTTTTTTGTATATGTTTTGATTTTTCATTATTTTCCTTATACATTGATAATGATTCCAAATAATAAAAAAGTTTAAATATTATTCAAATATAATATATATTCCATACATACTTAATTCTAGTAATCTATAAAATATAGAGATAGAAAATAGAATACACAATTCATTGAAATGGTAGTTGACGCATACACATGAATGTTGTTTCCATTTTCTTGATGTATTGAATAAATGAAATGTAAATGATACATTATAAATATATAATAGTATTTTATTCATATTTATCAAATATTGTACTTGGATCCAAATGTATTATCTTCCGTGTAAAGTGTTTACGATTCAGATTACTTCGCGAGGTGGTAGTCAACCATACATATGATGGATGATATCAAATTTCCAAAAACGGATAACATGAAGGTTTGAGTGATATAAAATATTGAAAAGCATAATTATATCATAAATATAATATATAAATAATAAAATATTCATTATTTTTAATTATGAGAGGTTGAAATTGAAAAATTTATAACATCAGTTTGTGGGGAGAAAGGTCACTTACATATGAAAGATGATTTCATAACCCATTTGATCGAATCAGAGAATACTGTGAGTAATTTTGATAACATAAAAACTTCTCATTATATTGAAGATAAAATGTTTCTTATATCTTCATGTTATAATAAGAATTCCTGGATGTAGAGTAAAAAATAAATAAGAAACACTTGATGATTTATGTTACCTCTTATTTGGGTATCATTCTTCATATTACACCAAAATCATTCCGAAGTTGGATTTCTATCCCAAAATAAGGATTCATGGATGAATTAAGGTATGTTAAGAAGATATTCAGGTTGTTATGGTTTGAAACAAAAGGGTGTTATTTTTTTGAGTAGAAGAGGATATGTGGTGGCCTTTTATAACTGAGGTGAGTGGCACACTTCAAATTTAACGAATGTAACACTTTAACCCTCCGTTTATTCAAGTAAAAATGTTCAAATAATGGTCCATTATTAGTATTAGAGGATATAATTTCTATATATAGATATTTCTTGGGTTTTAGATAGTTTTTGGGTCATTTTTTACCATTATCTTTATATCTTAACCTCAATCCCTAGGTAATACCATTTTCCCTTAATCGTTTAAAATATTTTTTACTCTATTTATAATTTATTTAGGTAAAAAATTAATTTTACTTTATTAGATAAAAAAATTATTCTGATTCAAAATATGTGATCCAAATTTTGAAATTCCATTCACATAAGGGTGAAAAATATAATTTAAAATTAATCACATAGACAAGACCATAAAGAAAGATTTTAAATATGAAATGTTCTAACCTTTTTAATGTATATATATTAAAATTGAATATTAAATTAATAAAAATTACCTAAATTGGATTAATATATTTAAAAATGAACAATTTTTAGTTTGAAACCAATTTATTATATAATTTAACATGGTCAATAAACTAAATTAAAATGCAGTTTGTAATTAAAATGAAGTATTTTTCATTATTCCTCAAATAATGATACTTTTATAGATATCCCAAAATTTGACGATAAGATTATTTTAAAATCGTCAATTAAAAATGAATCATATCATATAGAATTATTTTTATAAAATTTTGGAAAAATAATTTTTTAATAATTGTGATAAAGGCTGAAAATTTTACTTTTTCATAAATGTATAGTTTATAAGTATAAAATTTGTTTTGTTATTACATATCATCTTGAAAACAAATAAGAATAATGTTAATATTTGTTGAATATATAATATTAAAATTCATTAAAATAATTCTCTAAAATTTACTATTTATTTATTTATTAATGTAAAACATGTTTGTGTGTTTAAAAATACTTTCCAAAAAAATTATTTTCATTATATTCAAATATATTTTATTTTCATTTTTAATAAATTGGTAACCAATATAATAATTTTATATACATATGAAAAAAATATAATTTAATTATATATTGAATCATATTCATACCATCAATTCCATTGGAGAGGTGATAAATATCATATTATAATATTTCAATAATATGACACATTTCGTTTAAACTCAATATTGTGTATAATGAAATCCATACTCATTCCAATGAGTAACTCAAGATAAAAATGTGTATTTTTCAATGAAAGATATATAAAGGATTAAATTTATCAGAAAAAATACTTTACCAAATCTTGGGTTTTTATATTCTATTCTTCCCCATAAAATGATATTTCGCCTCAAAATTCATCAATTTTATACCATAAAATAAGTATACATATGCCACAATACATCATCAGGTTCTATTGTAGCTTATTCAAGATAGTGGTTTAGGAAAACAATATCAATTATATAAATGGTATTATTTCTTATCTCATTCTCAATAGGATCTGTAATATAAATCTACTATTCCATATAAAAAAGATCATGCTCTAGTGGTACAACCTCTAAGTTCGATACATGTGAATGTTCATGTATTACCTTACTTAGTAGAGGTGTATGGAAAACATAATGAAACAAATAATGGTTTGTTGGAGGCCTAAATTGATAAGTCACTATCCATATATTATCATGTATTTCAAGGGGACCGATATAATAGGGACTTAATTTCCCTTCCTTCTTCGATGCAGAAGTTTATAAAAAGGCCTTCTTACCAGCATCAAATTATAGATCATATTTTATATTATTGGAATAAAATTTCCTTCATATTTGATCATCTCATACTTCTAGATTATTTTATCTAACATTTTTTATCATATCATCATCTTTCTCAGGTTCCAATGGCTTTCTTTATCCAACTTTATTCTAGTATGTTCGATTTCTACACTTTCTTCATTCAAGGTATTCATAAAAATCCATCTGAATGTTCATCTCAATGTTATCGTTATAGGAATACTCATCTCAAGGAAGGATTTTATCCAAACCACCTTTGAAATTCTTAATATAAGAAAATAGACTATCCATTATGGTTTGAATTATTATCTCAAACTCACCATCTTAATAAGGAAGGCATAATATACAGAAAAATGAACTTCATATCAAGAGATTTTAGAACAATTCACTAAAACCTCAAGCTAAATTCTAATTTTTTTATAATATAGAATATGATGTAATAATCCAGGTAACCTTACCACTTCATTAATATTTGTTCTGGAAAATAGATAGAAAATGTAATCTTCTCAAGTAGTAATGAAGTGTGCTATCTTTTAAAGGTGTTTGATTGTAACATATAATTATCTCAGTATTAATGATATGATAAACCCTAAGTTTATCATTAACATTAATCAAATATCCACAAAGTGTAAAGGAATTCATCTTGAAATAAAATTTTCACAACATATAAAATAGAAGGGTTTTGTTTTCATAAATTTTAGTTAAAATTATCTTAGTATTGATAATATCTTATGACATAAAACATTAAAAGGGGAATAAAAACATTAAAATTATGATAAAAACTAAATTAATAAACTCACATTGGGACCCATAGTAATAAATTAAATATTAACTGGATATATATATGATTCAAAATGATAATTCACAACTTATTCCTCCAATAAGTTCTTATCATATTCAAAAATCATCCATTTTATTCTTAGGTTCAACATTAAACTAATAGAATATCAAATGTTATTTAATTATTCTATAATTCTTGTATATAGAGATAATAAAATGTAATTTCAATAAAGGAATAATACCAAGAATTTCATAAGCATCACTCATTCAAAATGAAACATGAAATTCCCATATAAGAATGGGAGGATTAGTGTTCCTTAATTATCATTATTCACTTCAACCATTATCATTACATAATATTTACCTTTTTCATTTGACATTAGAGGTTATTAGAGTTGATGATAATTATTAACCCTCATATTTTGGAACTCTTTATCTTAATTAAAAAAGTCATTAAAAATGAAACACTTTTATGTGGGAGGTGCATTCTCTTGAGCATTCTCATATTTTGATAAATTCTTCCCATCACATCAGAATTATGAATTTAATGACCTTCCTTCATTATATCATAACCCATGAAATGAATTGTGATTCATTAAAATTAGATCATATCATAAACTTTGGAAAATAGATTGGTCTCAAAATCATGTTATAATTTCATCAAAGTATAACCTATTAAAAGAAGAAGGTTTCATAAGTTTTCGATCATGGTATAACTTGCAGATGAGAAAAAGTTCACTAAATATCATTTCATTAATAACAGTTTTTTAGGAAACAATAAGAATGGTATCCTTGTACCACTTCCATAGTAAATAATAAATAACCTCAAAAGATATCATCATTGGTGGTTAAGGATTATTAAGATCACATCAAATATATATTAATGTAAATATTTATACTTTCATTAGAAATTTTTAAATCATAAATCATTTTAAAAATATATTTCTTTTAAAATATCATTAAGAAATTATAATTAAATCTTTTAAAACCCATTTACTATATTTTTTGAAAACAATATCCACTAGAAATTGTTTTTATTTTAACCAATAACAAATTTTGTGAATCATTTTATTTTAAAATAACTATGAATCATATAAATTTAAATTTAATGAAAATAAATTCCCTGATGATGAGAGTTTTTACACTATATAGGTAAAAAAATCATTTCATTCAATTTTTTGTTTTAATACAAATGATCATTGTTTGGAAAAAGAATTAAAGATTCCATTAAAATATATATATTTTTAAAAGTGATACATAGTTAAATATTTCATTTAAAATCATATGATAATAGTTAAAAATTTAATATATTTTCAGAAAACATGGTTGGGAAAGAGAACATTTTTCCAAACGAATAGAGAGATAAAACAATATTTTCATAAAACAAATTTCTCAATTATTTTAAGTACCAAAGAGTGGAATAATGGTATAATTAATATAATTAATAGTAAATGTTGAAATAATTCAATATTTCATTGGGATATAGATCATAATATTGTATCATTAGAAGCATAATCATAATCAATCCCAATAAATGATGAGATTGTATAAAAAAATAGTTACAAATTTGAAATATTTGAATTGTAAGCCATATAAAAGAATAAAATAGAATGGAAAATAAAAACTAATGAGTATAAATAATTTGATTATATTAAATTTAAAATGGGTTTAATATATACCATGTGAATGAAAATATGAGAAAAAATAAACGTATATCTCAAAGAAGGAAAACTGAGGCAAAATTCCATTACTGCTTCGGTAAAATTTTAACTATAATCCCCATGAAAGAGAGATTCTAAAAATTATATTTAAATAAAAATAATATTATTAATATTAATAATAAAATACTTTCATGTGTAGTTTATACATCCTAAAAAATAAATTGTTTGTGAATAGGGCATATATCTCACAAACCAAAAAAGTGGGATGAAAATACAATACATTATGTTATGAAATAATTTTTTAAAATTAAAACCTAATTTATAATAAATATATATAAATTATACATATATTAGAAAAAAATATATATATCATTGCATATATTATTTTATTATGGCCTTTCATTACAATTTTATTAACAATTCCTTATTAATGTCACATTTCAGGTTATAACTGCTTTGTTTTCATATATGTTTGGATTTTATATTTTTGGTCCTATAAATTTTATAGTGTTTAAATAATCTTTAAAATAATAATCATGATAAATATACCATACATATTTTTTATTTTTTATTTATATTAATCCACAAAAGATATAGACAATAAATAAAATACGCCATTCATGGAGATGGTAGGAAATACATACACATGAACTTTATTTTCATTTTATTGAAGAATTTAAATAAAGAAAAGTAAATGATATATTATCTTTAAAGAATAATTTTTATTTCATATTTATAACATATTTACATTATAAACATCCTTATTAAAATCAATGTATGTCATGAAGAAATCACATCTCTTTTTTATAAGGTATTCCACCGTCCGAACGAGTGACATTATCATATTTCCCAAAAAAAGAAAAAATGGAAGATTGTGTGATATAATAATTTCATAAGAATATTATTATCCAAAATAAAAAATATAATCAATAAATCTATCATTATTTTGAACCATGATATATAGAAATGGAAAACAAATTGACATCGGTTTGCAAGGATGTAGTCTACCTCACAGACGAATGATGATTTCATAAAACTATTAATTGAATAATAAATAAATTTTATTTATATATTTACTGATAAAAATCTCCAAATATAGTTGAAACATATAATATTATATCAAAATTTTCTAATAATAATTTATTTAGGTGGAGGAAGAAATGAAAAAAACTCGTTGACTAAATTTTTCTCTTCTTCTAGAATCCTCCGTAGGTTTGAACCAAAAGCCATCCTATCATGGACTTCTAAGGACTATATAAAGAGATTACGGTAGTTGAGAATTTATTTTGAATTTTATTTTCCAATCCAATATGTTTTTTTCAGTATGAAAAAGAGAGGACAATGGGTGTCCTTTTATAAGTGAGGTGAGTGAGACAGTTTTAATATATTTGAATATGAAATTCCACCAATGTTTTTTCATTTAACAAGGATAAAATATTGTACCATTACTATATTATAAGATATTATATTTATATATTTCTATACTATGGGGTTTTTACATCTTTAGGGTCATTTTATAACATTATCGTTTTAGTTACCCCTCGGTTAAATTGTTTTACTATAATGGTGGTAATTAATTCTTACTACTTTTAGTATTAATGATAGTTAAAATAATTGACCATTATACATAATTACAATTATTTAAATTCCAAATAAGGAATCCATTTTCCAACATCCATTCAATGTAGTGTAATTTTTAATTTTTAATTTAATTCTGTAGATGTGATGAGAAACCCTATTTTAATGAGAAAATTTTCCAAATTTTAGAAATTTATTATTTCAAACTTCAAAATGAAATTAATTAAAATTACATAAATTAGATTAATTTATTTATTATTGATTAAATTTTACACAAAAAATTGAGTTTAAAAAATAAATAAACATTATAAATAAATTAAACAAAAAGGGTGTTTTCCATTAAAATTAATTATTTTTAATTATTCATCAAAAATGAATAATATCCGAAAAATCTCGATAATTCTCCAAATGATAATTTAGACTAGATAATTTCTAAAATAAAATTTGTTTTATTTAAATAATTTCCAAAATTATGAAATGTAAATTTTATAATTTGTTTACTTAGATTCAACAAAACAAGTTTTCAGAAAAATTTAGTTTTCAAGCATTAAATTGGATTTATTCATATCACTTATCTAGAAAAAAATTAAAATGAATATAAAACATTAAATTGAATATATAATATATTCATTTCAATAAATACATTCACACAATGTTATTTTTTTTAATGAGGTAAAAAAAATTTGTGTGAATAAAAATAGTCTTTCGGAAAAAGGATCCATTTTTTTTTCAATTTGATCTTCTCTTAATTTTTAATTAATTGGATTCAAATTAAATCATTTTATATACATATATAAAGTAGAAATTTTCATATTTTAATAAATTTTATTTATACCCACCATTCCATGGCTATGTGATTGTTATCATATAATAATATTTTATTAATATTACACATTTCATTTAAACAAGGTGTTGTGTATAACACAAGATAGACTCTGTGATCCTTGTAACACATGCTAAAAAAAGTGTTGTGTGTAGTGTAAAATACATAAATGAATAAATTCACATGAAAATATATTTAAAATAATGTCATGTTGGTGCGACATTGTTACCAATTTCTGATCATGAAACATAAACAATGGGTGTTCTGGGGTATTACATATAGAATGATATATGGTACCTACCTCTGGTGGATTTTAGAAAAACAAGGATTTACACCACAATAATATATTTAGAATTGCTTGTATGTTTACGATAATTATTCATTTTCTTATTTTTATTTTCTATATTGTTGTATTTGTGTGTATTGATCGTAATTGGGTGAATCCATGAATATTCAAAAGCATATTTAAGTCAATCTCAATTTGGGAAAATAATATTAGTCGTATAGTTCCCCTATCACATGAGGGATCATGATAATATTTAATATAATGTGATTTTAATAAGGATCTCACGATGTCAACATACTTATTCAACAATAAGTGAAACGTGAAGGGCGAACCAAAGGTTATGATATTTCGCAATAATAGACAAGTCTATAGAGGATTTAAATCATGAATATCAAGATCCAAATTACAAAGGTATCTTTATTAGAGAAGTATGGCTACTAACCATTTATATTAAATGTAGGTTCTTTCACGGACCTTGATCGAGACAAATTTCATGAAATGTTGCAGTTGATAATTCCTATGGGGGAGGGTCCATGGATGAGAGGCAAGAATATTCTATACTTTGGAAACACGATAGTGGATCACATTACAAAAAAGAGGGGTATGAGTACCAAAATAAAGACATTAATGATGTGTTATGGTCAATAAAAATGGATGTTCAAGTAAAATTCAATAATCTTGGTGGTATTTCATTGTGCACTAATGAATATTGAATGGCTATATTAGGGATTGAGAGTCGATCCTTTTCTCAAGGGGAAACAACAATATTGTGGCAGATGGGATCATGTATACATTTCTATGTATCTCTCTATATTTACCATGTAATGGGATTCAATTCAAACATAATATTGTATTCTTCTGTTGTAGAGGACAAATAAAAAGGGATGTTTTCCTCTATAGAAATGGACAAGGTATCATGCAATTTTATATTATCTGATTAGGACATGTCTAAGAAGTTTAACATTATATTATGAAGATGTTTATCATGCGTTTTAAAACCATATATATGATAATGTTTTATACAGTTTAATATCATATGGAAAATATTAAAAGAATATACTTTAACATTTTTTAGTGAGGCTAATTGTATAATGGGTTATCATCATGTTATAAGGTCTTTAATAAGTCATTTTGACATCACATATAGAGTACTATTTTTTTAAATTCATTACCTAATTTGATGATAATTCTAATCATAGGGTTTAATATCATATAGTGAGGATGACGTGTCATACAGTTTAATTCTATTCAACTAGGACATGGAAGCTATGAATTTTTTGGTTTTACAATTTGGATCCAGTTAAGCATCAAGAAGGATACCTGCTGTTTTATTTTAGAAACCAACCATTATTTTGTTGTGTGATTAACTCCCCTTCAAGGGTGATTAATAATTATACAACATTGAAGAAAAAAAAATGAACAAGGAATGAAGCTTCTAATTCATATATTATATATGGTGGTTTTCTACAAGGTATCATTGTTGTAATTAATTCTTGTACCATGTCACCTGATAGAAATGAGTAAAGGTGAACCTTCTTAATAGTTTATCATGTATCTTTTTTCATATGAGTATTGAGGTTTTATAGCACCTAAATCATTTTATCATTGAATGATCTCTGTTTATCTATGTATAATTTTTTATAGATCCAATTTATTGTGTTATGATAAAATATTACCCTTTTTAGGTAGCAATGCATATATCATATATTCCAGACCCTATGCAGTTGTATAGGTGGAATTGTTGTTTATCATATGATAATAGATTAGGAAAATAACATAATTTTTGGGCCATATTTTCAATTTCTAATGACTATATTTTCAAAATTGTAGTGAGGGTTATGTTAAATGACTAATTCAGTCAAATTTCATACTCATGTTAGAAGTGAATTTTGTTCTAGAAGAATATTATTATTGGTGCACAAATTTTAAAACATAGTATCCCAGAATTTAGTTTCTTTTACTATTAAAATTGTTTGACAGATCATAATAATTTAAATGACATGGTAATTCATAATCTCAAAAATATATTAGGTATTCACCCCTTTAGAGGACTATATCCAACCTTCTTTGAAATGTAGTTTATTTCCATAAGAATGAACATACATTTTGAGGGTGTTTATTTTTAATATGGATCTATGAAATCCAATTATATATTGGAATAATTCTAGGATTACATGGTGTCATGAAGGATATCTGTATATTTAAGAAAAAAATATGGTATTAGTATGCAATTCATTACCAATTTATGGGAATTTCAAGTAGTCTTGTACTATTGTGATCCAGAAATATCCCAATCTCAAAATATGGTGAGATTGATTCAACCCTATCTAATTATCCCAAAATAACCCAAAATAAATTTCCAATATGACATCGGGAATTTATCCCCTAGATACAATGGATGAGGTTCCATCAACACCATTCTTATATGAGGATTTCCATTTTTATGGCCATTACATTGAATAAAAAATCACAATGAGCCTATTGAGTTTCTACACTTGTCTTGGTTAATTTTGATGGCCTCATGATAGATTTATCAGATAAGAGAACTTATAAATTCTATTATTTCATCAGTTTCATTGGGGAATTTTAATGTTCCTTAAGGCAAGAACTGGATATTTTTTGATTAACCTTTCCATCCCCATCATTAATAGTGAAAGGGTAAATGAGATTTCAATTTTCGACATTAATTACCATGTCACCGTAGTCTATATATATGGGAATGTGATCATTCATTCTAAGTCATTATCTCGATCATTCTACGATAATGGGATATGATTCAACTTTGAAACCAAATAGAACATAGGCATTATACTGATTATTTAATAAGTAGTTCATGACCAGTGATAAGAAAATTATATCTCAATTACTTTTTTTACATCATTCTAAAAATAAAATGAGTACAAAATGATGGCCTATTATAAATTTTTGGAAAAATAAAAAGGCTTATAATATTCTATTTATGATTGTTGAATCGTCTACTAGTAATGTTATATAATGTTAGTACGCTGTATTAGGAACTATATAGATTAGTGAAATCCAGTAATCTTAGTCTTGTATTTGAGCATTTTGTGAGCCCTTTCAGTATGTAGGGGTATCTTGTGTGTACTGTGGTTTCCCATTTTTCCTTAAAATGGCTCATAATAAACATTTAAATTTGGATGGATGGATGCTATAGAATACACTTTCATGGTGTATCTGGAAACATAGTATGGAACAATGTAAATAAAGTAAAAGGATTCATTTAGGAAATATATATAATGTGGCAAGTCTCTAATGGTCCTATGTGCATCTAGTAAATCTTTATGTTATTCATAGTAAACTCATTTTTCCCTGATGAACATATTATCAGACAATAGAAAGATCATTACCCAACATTTAAACATTCTATTTGGCATGGGATAGTAGATGATATATTTTAATGGTTCATAATGATATATAAATTTTTTCACATAAAAATGAAGCTAATTCTACATCTTATGAACCATATTGAAAAAATTTTGGAATGAAATTTAAAATGGATAATTTTCAGTCTTAGATTCATGAATCTTGAGATTGAGAGAGTATAGATAGTTCTCGTTGTATAATTTTTTATTTTTGTCCAATGGGACGATGATAGATCATTTGAGGGAGACATATAATGGACTAGAGGCTTCCTTATGATATATAGAATTATAAGAGAAGGATATAGTGGAAAACTCTTATTTTAATCGAACATTGTCAAACATTCATCATCTTATTGATATATGATACCCCTAACTAAGATCATGGAAAATGTATTAAATTTTCAATATAAAATGGAGATAACTATCCAATTTAATGATATATGGCCATTAAGGACCCACAATTCATAGAGATTGTGTGAAAGAAACCTTTATATAGTATCCCTATTATTTTATATGTTTATCTCTATGACGTTATTGAGGAAAATTTAAAGAGGTATATCTATGATATAACAATAAATTCACACATCAAGGTGTTCATATTAAGGTTAATTCTACCGATATTGTTGAAAAATCTCTAATGATCATTGAGATAGTACATTCATTGGATGAATATAACAAATAATTATTCCACATCTACACCGATGTTCTAAGAATCATCTTTAAGATAAGACACATGAAATATCAATTAGATTATCCATTTTTTTATACCAATTATAGAAATTCAATAGTATTGTATTCCATGAATTACCCAAAAGGTGGTGTCACACTTAACCTTATAGTCAATATGAATTTTATTTGTACACTGAATAACCATCAATGTTGTATAGTACCTTGACTATGGAATTTGAATCAATTGGAATTTTTTCCACTATGTTTGGGAAATTACAAATTTGGTAATGGTTATTGTGTTTACAGTTATTGATAGAGACTCTAATATGTGTGTTCCTCTTCCATATTAGGAAATATTTATATAACATTTGGTGTTTTCACATCCCTAATGAATTTCTATTTAATGATCATATAATCATATCCCTCAACCATAGAACCATGGGAGGGATCCATCTTCATAGGTGGATGATTGAAAATTGGATGGACAATATGAATTCAATGGTGGATAAAAATAGGGACTAAGCCTTATCATTTCATTGTGCATCTATGAGAAAAAATCACTGTGCTGATTCAGGGACACATTGTATTGATGATACTCTACAAAAGACTTAAAGGAAGTAATTATCATCATATTTTGATATTTTTTGGGACTAAGACTGTCCTGTAACATGTCATTAATGGTTTTATAGGCCGCTTAAATAATGGTCTAAGAGGATTCTTCCAAATCATCTTCATTAACCGAAACATGAGGATTAGTGGAATGATAAGACACCGTAGGAATAAAATAATGAGTGGTAGTGTTGTCACCATATTATATAAGTTAAAAATCAATGGTAGTATATACCTATCCATTTATAATGATAATGACATTGGAAATTAATGTTAAATATCTAATCACTTCTGATTTCTGATACCAATGCAGATTCATTAGTTTTTTTAAATGATGATTGGTAAAAATCCATTGAGTCCATATTACCTATAAATTACATGCTGGACATGTAGGTTAGTGACAAGACAATTGACCTCCCATTATACAATAGGAATTTCTATTTCTGTCTATAAATACACCTACTCTAATATCTTGGAGCTGGTGCATTAGTTAATTACATTGGTACTATGTAAATGTGACTGCATAAAAAAGGACAGTATAATATAGTAGCTTTGGAAAATGTGATACATATATGAGCTTTAAATTACATATTGAAAAGATATTAAACATATAAAAACCATTGGAAACACCCCTAAGCACCAAGTTTATCCCTGCATGTCATTCATGATATACATCTTCATATCCTGGGAAAAAATAAAACATAATCATGAGGTTCTCTCAGATTATTAGTATGGGTAAGCTAATATAGAAATAAACAATATAGAAATGCAAATAACTAAAAACAAATTCTATTTAAGAATAATCATGAGCATATAATGGAAGGAGTAAAAGATGAATTAATAATGTTCTATAAATAGTATCCTGAGAATTAAACATAACCATGGATATCATTCTAGTCGATTAATCACATTGATTACCAATTAATAATATCATAATGATGGAATTCATAACTATGGACATCTAAAACAATTCATTGAGGCTTCATCCAGGACATATGAAATAAAATTTATTTCCTTAACCTATTCTATATATTAAAATAAATGGGAAAGGCCTCAGCCAACTCCATATCTATTTTGTATCATAAGACCTTTAGATGCATTAAGGGGATATAGAAGCCCACATCCATCACATAATAAGTTTAATTCATTACTAATATGAATACAATTAATCATAAACAACTTATACACACAAAATCTAAATAACTTTCCCCAATAAGTAATCAAAATCACTAACCCTTCTAAGTAATATGGTGAATAGTATCATGATAAAACACCCAATAACAAATAGTCCATAAAACAATTGAAAAATATTGTATATGATATCATTAATTTTCAATAAAAATTAAGTATAATATTCATCATAGTGTTTTTAAATAGATGACAATAATTTAACAAAATTAACAAGAATTTTTGAGAGAAATACCATTTTTTCTTTGGAATGAATAGTTAATTTTGAAAATGTTTTAATTTTTTCATAAAATTAAATTTTAAAAAGTATATCACATAAAAAGAGTACAATGAAATTATTTTTGAGGAATAAATTATTTCCAACTGATGTGAAAACATGTAAAATTTGTTTTTATGAAAAATTAAAAATTCGATGCTTCATTGTAGTTTGAGAGAAATATAAAAAGTGTCTTTAAAGAGGTTATAAGATTAATTGAATAAAAATGAAAAATTTTATAAGATAGCATTTCATGATAAAAAAATATTTTTATAAATATATTGGTGTCTTAAAAAAGATAATGAAGTGTAATTTAAACTGTGTAAGAAATCATGAAGTTCTATTCTATCGAGCTTTCTTATCGGGAAGAATTGAGAAGAGAACATTGTAAAACATTCATTTCCCCATCAAATAAAGATGAAGTGTTCTAAATACATAATTTTTGAACATATAACTGTAATTTATATTTTCTATAAAAAAAATAATTAAGTTTAAATTTGGGTAAAAAGAGAGAAAGCCTAACCCGAATGAATAATATAGGTTTAGGGATAATCCCTTATCTTACATTTGAAAGTGTTATGAACATGTAAATAACATCATTGTCAATGAAATTAGAGAATTTAATAATTTAATCCATAAACTATTAAAAATTTATTTCATTTATTATATATTTATTAATTTCATTTATGGTCTTTCCTTTGAGTAATATGATTCAATTTCATCGTTTTAAAGTGTTCAATTCACTGGTTTTCTTGATTGATTCACTTGTATACGTGTATGGAAAATCACGTGAAATGGGATAATTTTTTCAAGTATAGAAATTATATGTTATTAAGAATCGTCAAAAATATTTAATGGTCTTATATTGCATTTTTTACTAGATATTAGGATAAATCATTTGGTAAAAAATTAATGATACCCGTTTGGATTATTTTTCCATTTTTTCAATCATAACTCACTAGTTTTGTTTTATTAATTATTATGATGTATATATACTAGTGAAAGAAAACAAAATAAGATTTAATATACATATTTTAATCTTTATTAACTGTAATAATGGGTTTATTACCATACATGTTGGTAGTATTAGAAAATGAAATATTCATTATCCATGAAGGTGTTAAATCAACACATCACATACAATGTTTTAATTTTTAGAAAAAAAGGGGAAAAGAGTATAATTAATGGGGGGTGTCCCATTATTAGAATAAAATTCTTGTGTACACAAGATAATTGATTTATCATGGACGCATTTACATATGACGTAATGAAAAGATAAGTTAAGAAATGAAATTAAAATAAAATTAAAATAATGGATGGGGATTTTACCTCTGCAATTCCTCTTCATGATAGCCTCCTTAAAGAACATTGAAATGGTATTTTGTTGAGACTAGAAACACCCGAACACAGGGAATATGTTTAGTATAGGTATTGGGTAGAAATCGGACAAGATTAAAGGCTTTGGATTTGTGATGAGAAGAGTTAGAGAGGGTTGGTATTAATAGGGGAAGAGAGGGGTGTTTTGGATTATTTTATTCATTTATTTATTATTTATTCTGAAGACTATCAATAGTTTGAGCCTTATAAAAAAGTATATTATAATAATGAAGGGGAGTTTAAAATAATGTTCTTACATAAAAAATACATCATATATAAATAGATAATTCTTGTATTTGTTAAGCAAAGTAAGTGAACAAGTTTCACTATTGACAATAAATAAACTATTTTAGTAAAATCCAATAAACAAATCACCATAACCATTTTTATATGTGTAGAATTAAAAATGTAATTTTATTTTATGAAAATAATTTTCTAAATAAGTGAAATTTAATATTTAAATAAAATAATTATTTACTCTAAAAATACATATTTTAATATTCCAACTCTTTTTATGATACTTTGAAAAATTCATTAAGGTGTCATTAAATTATTTTTTAATAATAATGCAAGAAAATATTATTTTATAGATATATTTTATGAAAATAATTTTTTTAAATCATTATATTTATAATAAAACTGTAAATAAACATTTATGTTACATAAAAATATATACACTTAATTTAATATATTTAAAAAATTTATTTTTTATTTAATTATATAAATATACCATATTTGAATTTATAAGATACCTAAATAATATTAATACTTTCTTAGGTGATGTTACTATTTTGTTAGTAATTTTACTATTCCTAATGATCACATTACTATTCCATCAATTATATTTTATAGTGTATTATGGTTCTAAAGTCGGGGTTAGATGATGAGTAAAAAAAAATATGATAAATTTTCAAAGGGACATATCATAAAATCTTAGGGTGTTACACTCTCCCCTTCTTGAATAAATCACATCTAAAAAATTTCTAGAATGTCACTTCATAATTCGATTTTGGTATATCATCATAAATTAATTCATTTCTTATGTCACCTCTTAAATTTTATGATTCTTATAATGTAAATTTACTAGTTGAGTAGTACAATTCCTTAATAGCTACTCTCCAGTGTCTAGAATCTGGATAGGCTCTTCACAATAAGATAAATTTGATTCTAATTATATTCCTTTAAAAGTTAGGACATGTGTTGGGGTTTTCATGTACTTTTAGGAAAATGATATTTAGAATGCAATGTGTGATTTATAAATGATACGCAGAATCACCATACAATAAGATGAAACTCTAACTCTCTCTAGGATATCAACAGGTTAAATGTTAATAGGGATCAGTTTCCTATTCATTCCAAATCTTATAACAACCTTCCATTGAGATACCTTCCAGAAGACATGATCTCCCAATTGAAAATCCAAATATTTCCTCTTGTTATCATCATAATTCTTCTTTCTATTTTGTACCTCATTGATATGTTTTTGAATAGTTTTTACCTTTAACATTGTTTCCTCCATAATCTTAGGTCCTAAAATCTTCTTTTCACCAACTTTATCCCAAAATTCTAGAGTATGACATCTATTTCCATACAATGCTTCATATGGTGGAATTTGAATACATTAATGGATCATATTGTTGTAGGATAACTCTATAAAATGTAAATACTGATCCCACATGCCTTGAAATCCATTTTATTATTATATCAACATGTCTTCAAATGTTTGGATCATCCATTCTGACAACTAGTTTGTTTGAGGGTGATAATAAATACCCAATTGAAGCTTAGTATCCAATGTTTTCTGAATGACTATCTAGAATATCTATGTAAATAATTGATCACGATTAGACACAATTGAAATAAGATATCCATGAAGTATTATATCATTATTAGTATATAGTTTAGTAAGGCACTCCATTGTAAAACCCTCTATTATAGAGAGGAAATGTGTATATTTGGAAATTTTATCATTAATTAACCATATTGGATAATTTTTTCATGTGGTTTATGGTAATCTAGTTACAATTATAATAGTAATTTCTTCCGATTTTCATGTTAGAATAGGAATAGGCAGTATGAATCCTCTTGGATGTTGTCTTTCAACCATCACATCTTGACTGGATAAATTTCTTCATAAATAATATTGAATTTCATGCTTCATATTATCCCACAAGAAATGTACTTTAAAATCTATATCTATCATAGTGATACTAGGATTTATATGTAATTTTATGCTATGGGAATCATGAATTGATTCCATTTTAGCTCAGGTATAGAGGGAATAAAATTCCACTTCCCATATTTTATAATTTCATCCCCATACATAAAGTCCTCAATATTCCTATCATTCACGACATTAATTTTTCATTGAAAATTCTCATCCTCAGACTGGGAACATTTAATATTTTCCAACAGTCCTAGTTGGGACAAAAATAGAAAAAATATTGATGTTTAACCTTTCATGATAATTCCCATATCCATCTTTACTGTATCCATGAACACATGATCCATTTCATTCCTCGTTTTGATTAGAACTCCATGATCCTTCCTGCTCATTACATATTCAACCTTATTCTCTCTACCTAGGTGATAGTGTATCGAAAAATCATAATCCATGAGTATATCAAGACAACTTCTTTTACTCTTGTTGATTTCATTCTATGAAACTATATATTTCACACTCATGTGATCTGTGTATATCTCACATTATCTATCATAGAGATAGTGTCTCTATATCTCCCGAGTAATGATTAATGATGATAACTAAAGATTATGAGTTAGATAGTTCTATTCATGATTTTTTAACAGACTTGATGTATATGTAATAATTATTTCATTCCTTATAAAGAAACATCCATGTCCATTCTTTGATGCATGAATACAAATAAAAAATCCATCATTTCTCAGTGGTAGATTCCATATCATAGAATTCACTAGTCTGTAACACCCCGAGATTTTATGAAGAATATTCTTTTTTATTTTATTAATGTCTTGTGTTGTACGCTACACCAAAAGGAGCTTGCACAACACGCATCCTTGACTTGCCTTTCATTACACGCAATCGCGACCTTCCTTGATAGCGTGTGTAGTACGCAATACCGAGTTTCACTAAACAACGATATGCTATCAAAATATTATTAAAACTATCCATTATGAATAGTAATAAACACTTTTTGAAATTTTGTAAATTTTATTTTTCAAAATGGACTTAATTTTTGGATTCGACATATCTAAATTAGCTTAGGGTGAAATGTTGGTAATTTTCGGATAACTTTCATATTTTGACGACTAGTGGAAATTACTAAATTTTAATTAAAAAAAAAATTCAATTGAAATAATTAATAGTGATAAATTATTAATTTTAGTGGTTTTAAAGTATATTTAGAATATATTTTTACAATTTAATACAATGATGGTCATTGGATGTAATTTCACATTTAAACCAGTTATAAACAAGTTTCAATCTTTTGATAGTTATTATCTCATAAAAACACGCTATTTGTTTTGACGACAAGAATTAATTTTTAAATTAGTTAATGCAACTGATATGTTTTGAATTTGGTAAAATAGACATCATTTTTGAGTTCATAATATCAAATATATCTTAAGCCTAATTTTTGGTATTTTTCTGAAAACTTTCAATTTTTGATGAATAGTGAAACCACTAAGTGGTAGTTAAAAAAACTGAATTGTTCATAAAACTTAATTTTACCGCTTCTGTGAGGGGAATTTCAAAAATCCGAGAGACATGGTTGATGTCAGTAAGTAAAATGTGGTTCAATGAGATGAAAATAATTTTTGGTGAATAGTAACTTTTTACTTTTTTTACCACGGTTAAAAGTAAATAGGGTAATTAAGGGTAGAAATGATATTATTATTACGCTAACACATGTCCTAATTCTATTGGACAAGTGTAATTCGACCAAAAACAAACTTAGGAATAACATATGACCATTTAGGCCCACCTGGATGAGATTAGGACATTTATTATTAATTTATTCAAAGAAGGGTTAAAAGAGTTAAAATCAAAGTTTATTTACTAAAACATTTTTAATATGGGGTTATCCATAAGTTAAATTCTACTATAAATATTCATTAGAAAGATAAAAATATTTACGACATAATGGTATTTTATTTGTAATTTTTAGACATTAAATAATTTAATTTATTTATGACACAATGATGATGCAATAATTATCTTGTTAATGAAATATTGACATAATTGATGTTATAAATACCCAAATAAATATAATTTGAGACTTTTTATGAATTACACTAATTTTCTAGGTTAATATGACATGTTAGTATTTATTTAATTAACTTTTTTCGAACTTATCATTCTGTTATGATTTTCACAAAAATCAATTACTAAATAGTGTCAAAATTGACATAAAATAGTTTTTAAAACAAATATTATATTATTAATTGTTATTTTATTCCTAAAAATCTAAGGTTTGGCCAAATTACTTAGATAAGGTTATATATATTACTAATAAACAATTTGGGGTTCGTTTGTCTTCTTATAGTAAGTTTATTAACCTTATAGTGTAAGAACACAAGAAGACACGGTAAAAGTAAAATTATTTAACTTAATGTTAAATATAAATGATAAGGTTAAAATAGGAACCTAAACTTGTCTAAATTCTATTGTATGAGAGGATTTAGACCCATCCCCACCTTAGCCCCGAAATAAATCAATTTGGAGCTATTTAAAACCGAACATGACTTTATAATAAAATAATATTTTTAGTTTTTCCAAAGGAGCCCCTCTCCTCCCTTATAAAAGGGAACCTCCTCCCTATCTTCCTCACACAACATTGAGCCTTAAAGCTCGGCCAACCCCTGAAAAATTCTCTTCTCCACTTCCCTAGAAACATCCTAGAGGTTCTGGACTTCTTCAAAGACCCATTTTAGTACCCTAAAAGGAGGTCTCAAAGAAGCACTTCAAAGAAGAGGTAATGTCCGTTACCGATTCTTTCATCTTTATTTCTTCTTCCACTCTTCTTCTTAGGTTGTTTCATTATGAAGTAAAAACATCAGTATAAATCATATACTGATATGTTATTATAAGTATGAAACAACCCTATTTCACCATCTATCCGTCCTACGGAAAAAGAAATCATCGTGCGTGCGTACGTACGGAATACCGTCTCCACGTCGTGGTGTAATCTATTTTCCACCACCACCTTACATGGATGGGTATAATGGTGTAAAGAATATATATACATAGTTATTAGGACATCATATTGATTCTGATATATTGTATCATCCACTCCAATTCAATTCAAAAATTATGCAAATAATATCATCGCTCGTGCGTACGTACGGACTACCGTCTCCACGACGCGATGAGATTCATTCTCCATGTTAACCATTTAAGAATGATTATAAAGTATATATAAGCAATAATAATGAAATATATGAAATTATAAAGCTACTGGATTTATGTGTATATATATTTATGTCATCTACTTAATTCCACTCAATTCTATAACGAAAAGAAAACAACGTTCATGCGTACGTACGACCAACCGTCTCCATGAACGGTGTATTTCGTTCCATTTATCGATCCATTATATATATGGATATTCTGAATATATATTATATATAAATCATGTTTTATATTCTATAATTAAGTAATAATGATCTAAGTAATCATATTAATAATTACAAGTTAAAACACGAACGACAAATGAGACGATTTTAACCAAAATGCTACTTTAACATGAATTTACAAAAGAACAGGTAATATACAGTCATAAGTGAACCATATATGATATAATAACAATGAATATGATTCTGTAATAAGTCAATGACATTATTTAAATCATTATACAGGAGGTTCGAACACTTACGAAGCAAATCGGACCTAAGGTAAGGGAAAATATCACAATCTCATTTTTATCCGAGATTGTTTATACTTTGAATTTTACTGGGGTGTATTTTATCATCCACATCCATGTTTCCTCAATATGTAATATTTATATCCTTAAACAATAGTTTATATCTAATTTTACCCTTCAGTGAGTTTTTAGTAAAAGATATGAAAGGAATCTTTTTTCATTTTTCGTACGAGGTAGTTTTTGACTTTTCCGACAAAAGTACGAGAAGAATGTTTTTTTAACTTATACGACATGAATGGATTTTTAAAACATTATTTCCAAGAAGCTTACTTTACAAGTTTTCAAGTTTATTTTTAATCAAATTATTTTAGTTTATAATCGTACGACATGTTAAGAAAGGAAAAGTGTTTTTGAAGCAGAAATGATATTTTCCTCAAGAATGGTGTTCAAGTGTTTTATCAAAAATTATTTTCCATATAAGATAATAAAGGGTTCTGTTTTTATCCCTATTATTAAATTGATTTGAATATTTTGTGATGGAATTATATTTTTATGAATTCCTTTATCTTATATGAATTGTTTTATGATGTCATGTTGTTTAAGAATCCCATTTTTATTACATGGGTTATGCAATGATGTATGATTTATGATTTTGTGGCACACATAAGAATGGTATCATTATGAGATGGGTGGGACATATATCTCCCTCCAATGCATTGGGTAAAGATTTTATATCTCATGAGATATACATGGCTGGAATGGTAGGTTATACTGGTTCAGTGAAACAGGACTGAAACGAGGGTGACTCGGTTCAGAAAGGGACTTTTTCCACTAAGATAGTCTTGGCAATGAGTCTTGACTAATAAGAAATGATTTTCTATGAATATGTGTGTATGCCACAAAGTCTCCTGTTTTAAATTATGATTATTGTGATTACACTTCACTGCCATGATTTATCCCATGTTATGAAATTATGATCTCTTTTGCAGGTTAAGATTTCCAAAAGTTATGTTCTTGTGTATACGATGTGATTTATATATCTTTTGTTTACCCTTACTGAGCATTTGAGCTCACCCTTTTATGTTTTCTTTTCCCCAGGATATAAAGAAAGGTTTTAGGTATAAAAAAAAGAAGATCTTTATGGGAGATGTTGAAGATCTATCACCAGGATTAGAAGATTATATTCCGAGATTCCAAAGACACTAAACTATTATGATCTTTGTGTGTGTGTTTTTGTTATGTACTAAGTATTCCGCAAATGTAATGTAATGTCAATGTACGTCAAGCTTCGGGTCTCTACAGTTGGTATCAGAGGAAAGGTTTAGTCAACCTTTGGAAACTAGGATGCGAGAACTTTAGTGAGATCCCTAGAGATATTTATAAGGTATGTCTAGGGATGTCCCTAAGGATAAGTATACGTATAGGATACAGTCCTTGAACTAAAGTAACGATCATAGAATTTAACCTAAGATGTTAGATATTGAGGATACTCCACCTTTATTATGTTGTTTTCCCTCACATGATTTTTGCCTCTCACGCTATTCTTTTTTGGGTTTTAGAAAATGGCTGGAAACAAGATGATTCACAATAATGGAGGATATGATGGACAATGTAATGATATTCTTCATGAGCAACCAAATGAGATGGGATTTGGAAGCCCAAACATCATTATTATGCCGAATCAGCAATCTCATAATATGATCAATAAAGTAAAAATTGGTAAGTTTCCTGACTCGGCTAATAAGAGAATGATGGAGTTTCATGATGATCATAGAGGAAAGAAAGTTCAATTTCCCCTATGTAACTCATGTGGGAAGAGGCATCAAGGAGAATGTTACAAAGGAACTGGAAGATGCTTTGGGTGTGGAAAAGAAGGACACAAAGCCAGTAAGTGCAAAGGAAAAGGTTCAGTTAACACCAGGGATGAGGATAATGGTATTGCTATGACGTCAACAATGGTTAAATGTTTTAAATGTGGAATGTACGGGCATTATGAAAACCAATGCCCTAAGGGAAAGTCTCATGAAGAGAATTAGTATGGTCGTATGGGTAGTATTTATGTTGATGATGATGAAGAGACTACAAATGATATGTGAGAAGAAAGAATTGTTGAAGCTCGGTCAATGGTTTAAGAATGTAGTGGAATGATTAAATGTTTATCATGTGTAATGTTGTATAAGTAATCTCATGGTACTATGGAATAAAGAGACATCTAAGGATTGTTACACTGTTGTCTTTCCTTGAGTTTTGAGAGTGTATGATTAATGGTACCAGTATCCATGAAAGGTTATTCAGATATTTTTGGAAAGCAGATGATATGCACATAATGAAGGGATAATGAGAATCTAATATGTTTGATAGTATTCATGAGCTCATGATTGATATAAGGACTAAGTGATATCATGGTTTGAGTATATAGAATTTTGAGGATTTTGGTATTTGTAAAGTGTTAAATTTTAACTACATTCATGTTTTCACTAAGTTTCAATGGGTATTCAAGAGAATACATGATTATGGCCTTTGAATGTTTGGAATGTGACCAACAAGATATATCTTATGATATATGGGGATCAACGATGGTATTAAATCTCTGGTAATCGTTTTCACTATATTATGAGAATGGACTGCAGTATTATGGATAAGCCTAAAGACTAGAATGGATTATGTTGGACATAAGTTAGTATTGTTTAAGGATCTAAGTTTTTTTCGATATTATTGATGGGATGTTATAGTAATATAGTTTTAGAAAAAGGACAACCTGCAGGACGGGCGACAACCCATCGCGTCGGACAAGGCTGTGGGAATCGAACCCACAACTGAAGTGCGACAGGCCTTTATCACCTACCACTGGCCTACAGGAAGTCCCTGGTTAGTGGAATGTAGTTTTATTTTATTAACCGGTATGATAAATAAAGTATAAGTCCATTTTTGGAACCATATACGATTAATCTCACCAAAAGATGGACTTATAACTTTTGCTAACCTTTTGTTTGAAACAGATGGAATAACCCATCATTCTATCACATGATCTGCAAATTCTTCACAAATAACAAATTAAACTTCATTTCTTTAAGATATGATGTGGAAATTGTTCAATTCACGAACAACGGTGAGATTGAACCAAAATCATGTAAGTATTTCTTTTAATTCATCAACTTTAGGGAAATGATCTTGAAAACCAAAAATGTTGTCTTAGTGATCTTATATCTAATGAATCAGATGGTACCTTATATCGTCACAAATTTATGGCTTTGTGATTGCTAGCTTTTCCATAGCCATGTTCTCTACCACTCTCCATCAGAACATGATGGTTATATTTCTCTTCCATATCCATATTTTCACCTATGTGGAAACCCAGTGATTAGTTTATTTGGGTAACCGTTACGTTTCATACTTTTGTTTTTAAAGATTGGTTTGGGTATTCCTTTTTACGATGTGGGTTTCTATTAAAGAAACTTTCTAATAGTAAACCATTTATAACCCCGACGAATTTCGAGGGAGAAATTCATTTTAAGGGGGGTAGAATGTAACACCCCGAGATTTTATGAAAAATATTCTTTTTAATTTCATTAATGTCTTGTGTTTTACTCTAGACCAAAAGGAGCTTGCACAACACGCATCCTTGACTTTCCTTTCATTACACGCAATCACGACCTTCCTTGATAGCATGTGTAGTACGCAATACCGAGTTTCACTAAACAACGATATGCTATCAAAATATTATTAAAACTAGCCGTTATGAATAGTAATAACCACTTTTTGAAATTTTGTAAATTTTATTTTTCAAAATGGACTTAATTTTTGGATTCGGCATATCGAAATTAGCTTAGGGTGAAATTTTGGTAATTTTAAGATAACTTTCATATTGTGATGAATAGTGGAAATTACTAAATTTTAATTAAAAACAACTTTTTCAATTGAAATAATTAATAGTGATAAATTATTAATTTTAGTGGTTTTAAAGTATATTTAGAATATATTTTTACAATTTAATACAATGATGGTCATTGGATGTAATTTCACATTTAAACTAGTTATAAACAAGTTTCAATCTTTTGATAGTTATTATCTCTTAAAAACACGCTATTTGTTTTGACAACGGAAATTAATTTTTAAATTAGTTAATGCAACTGATATGTTTTGAATTTTTTAAAATAGACATCATTTTTGAGTTCATAATATCAAATATAGCTTAAGCCTAATTTTTGGTATTTTTCTGAAAACTTTCAATTTTTGATCAATAGTGAAACCACTAAGTGGTAGTTAAAAAAACTGAATTGTTCATAAAACATAATTTTACCGCTTCTGTGAGGGGAATTTCAAAAATCCGAGAGACACGGTTGATTTCAGTAAGTAAAATGTGGTTCAATGAGATGAAAATAATTTTTTGGTGAATAGTAACTTTTTACTTTTTTTGCCACGGTTAAAAGTAAATAGGGTAATTAAGGGTAGAAATGATATTATTATGACCCTAACACATGTACTAATTCTATTGAAAAAGTGTAATTTGACCAAAAACAAACTTAGGAATAACATATGACCATTTAGGCCCACTTGGATTAGATTAGGACATTTATTATTAATTTATTCAAAGAAGGGTTAAAAGAGTTAAAATCAATGTTTATTTACTAAAACATTTTTAATATGGGGTTATACATAATATAAATTCGACTATAAATATTCATTAGAAATATAAAAAGATTTCCTACATAATGGTATTTTATTTATAATTTTTAGACATTAAACAATTTAATTTATTTATGACACAACGATGATGCATTAATTATCTTATTAATGAAATATTGACATAATTGATGTTATAAATACCCAAATAAATATAATTTGAGACTTTTTATGAATTACACTAATTTTCTAGGTTAATATGACATGTTATTATTGATTTAATTAACTTTGTTTGAACTTATTATTCTGTAATGATTTTCACAAAAATCAATTACTAAATAGTGTCAAAATTAAAATAAAATAGTTTTTAAAAAAAATATTATATTATTAATTGTTATTTTATTCCTAAAAATATAAGGTTAGGCCAAATGACTTAGATACGGTTATATATATTACTAATAAACAATTTGGGGTTCTTTTGGCTTCTTATAGTAAGTTTATTAACCCTATAGTGTAAGAACACAAGAAGACACGGTAAAAGTAAAATTATTTAACTTAATGTTAAATCTAAATGATAAGTTTAAAATAGGAACCTAAACTTGTCTAAATTCTATTGGATGAGAGGATTTCGACCCATCCCCACCTTATCCCCGAAATAAATCAATTTGGAGCTATTTAAAACCGAACATGACTTTATAATAAAATAATATTTTTAGTTTTTCCAAAGGAGCCCCTCTCCTCCCTTATAAAAGGGCACCTCCTCCCTCTCTTCCTCACACAACTTTGAGCCTTCCAGCCCGGCCAACCCATGCCAAATTCTCTTCTCCACTTCCCTAGAAACATCCTAGAGGTTCTGGTCTTCTTCAAAGACCCATTTTAGTGCCCTAAAAGGAGGTCTCAAAGAAGCACTTCAAAGAAGAGGTAATGTCCGTTACCGATTCTTTCATCTTAATTTCTTCTTCCACTTATTCTTATTAGGTTGTTTAATTATGAAGTAAAAATATCAGTATCACTCATATACGGATATGTTATTATAAGTATGAAACAACCCTATTTCACCATCTATCCATCCTACAGAAAAAGAAATCACCGCGCGTGCGTACTTACGGAATACCGTCTCCACGCCGTGGTGTAATCTATTTTCCACCACCACCTTAAATGGATGGGTATAATGGTGTCAAGAATAACTATACATAGTTATTAGAACATCATATTGATTCTGATATATTGTAACTTCCACTCCAATTCAATTCAATAATTATAAAAATGATATCATCGCTCGTGCGTACGTACGGACTACCGTCTCCACGATGCGATGAGATTCATTCTCCATGTTAACCATTTAAGAATGATTATAAAGTACATATAATCAATAATAATGAAATATATGACATTATAAAGCTACTGGATTTATGTGTATATATAGGTATGTTATCTACTTAATTCCACTCAATTCTATAACGAAAAGAAAACAGCGTTCATGCGTATGTACGGCCTACCGTCTCCATGAACGGTGTATTTCTTTCCATTTATCAATCCATTATATATATGTATATTATGAATATATATTATATATAAATCATGTTTTATATTCTATAATTTAGTAATAATGATCTAAGTAATCATATGAATAATTACAAGTTAAAACACGAACGACAAATGAGACGATTTTACCCAAAATGCTACTTTAACATGAATTTACAAAAGAACGGGTAATATAAAGTCATAAGTGAACTATATATTATATAATAACAATGAATATGATTCTGTAATAAGTCAATGACATTATTTAAATCATTATACAGGAGGTTCAGACACTTACGAAGCAAATCGGACCTAAGGTAAGGGAAAATATCACAATCTCATTTTTATCCGAGATTGTTTATACTTTGAATTTTGCTGGGGTGTATTTTATCATCCACATTCATGTTTCCTCAATATGTAATATTTATATCCTTATAAAATAGTTTATATCTAATTTTACCCTTCGGTGAGTTTTTAGTAAAAGATATGAAAGGAATCTTTTGTCATTTTTCGTACGAGGTACTTTTTGACTTTTCCGACAAAAGTACGAGAAGAATGTTTTTTTAACTTATACGACATGAATGGAATTTTAAAACATTATTTCCAAGAAGCTTCCTTTACAAGTTTTCATGTTTATTTTTAATCAAATTCTTTTAGTTTAGAATCGTACGACATGTTAAGAAAGGAAAAGTGTTTTTGAAGCAGAAATGATATTTTCCACAAGAATGGAGTTCAAGTGTTTTATCAAAATTATTTTCCATATAAGATAATAAAGGGTTCTGTTTTTATACCTATTATTACATTGATTTGATTATGTTGTGATGGAATTATATTTTTATGAATTCCTTTATCTTATATGAATTGTTTTATGATGTCATGTTGTTTAAGAATCCCATTTTTATTACATGGGTTATGCAACGATGTATGATTTATGATTTTGTGGCACACATAAGAATGGTATCATTATGAGATGGGTAGGACCTATATCTCCCTCCAATTCATTGGGTAAATATTTTATATCTCATGAGATAGACATGGCTGGAATGGTAGGTTATACCTGTTCAGCGAAACATGACTGAAATGAGGGTGACTCGGTTCAGAAAGGGACTTTGTCTACTAAGATGTCTTGGCAATGAGTCTTGACTAATAAGAAATTATTTTCTATGACTATGTGTGTATCCAACAAAGTTTCATGTTTTAAATTATGATTATTGTGATTACATTTCACTACCATGATTTATCGCATGTTATGAAATTATGATCTCTTTTGCAGGTTAAGATTTCCAAAAGTTATGTGCTTGTGTATACGATGTGATTTATATTTCTTTTGTTTACCCTTACTGAGCATTTGAGCTCACCCTTTTATGTTTTCTTTTCCCCAGGATATAAAGAAAGGTTTTAGGTATAAAAAAAAGAAGATCTTTATGGGAGATGTTGAAGATCTATCACCAGGATTAGAAGATTATATTCCGAGTTTCCAAAGACAGTAAACTATTACGATCCTTGTGTGTGTGTTTTTGTTATGTACTATGTATTCCGCAAATGTAATGTAATTTCAATGTACGTCAAGATTCGGGTCTCTATATAGTCTCATCATCAATTCATTAACAAATTCATCACATTACTTTTTCCAAATAAAATTAACCCTTATACGAGTAATCTTAGTTATTGTGTTATCTTATCATGAAATATTTTGAATGAAACATTTATAGTAACCTAAAAAACCAATGAATCTACATACATCAGTTATGTTCATCGACGTAGGCCATTCATGATCTACCTTTTTCTTCATCGTATCAAATTAGATTATATCCATAAATAAAATATGGCCATGAAATGATACTATTTGAATCCATAATTCAAACTTGCTAAACATATTATATAACTATTTTCTAATAAGAGTATCTAGAACAACCTTTAAGTGGTTCTCCTGGTCCTCATATATTTTGGAATATATCATGATATCATCAATAAATATGAAAACAAAATCATAAAACTATTTGATGGAAACTCTATTCAATATATCCATAAAAAACATATTCTGCATTAGTTATTCCAAATGACATTAATGTAATCTCTTACTGTCTATAAATGGTTCAGAAAGGTGCCTTATGAATATCTTCCAACCTCATAATAAATTGATGATATCCAGATCAAAGTTAAATCATAAAAAAATACCAAGCTTCATGATGTTGATTAAATATATAATCAATGTGAGGTTGAGGATACTTGTACAATATTTTAATTGCATTAATTTCACTATAGTCTATGCATATCTTCATGGATCCATCTTTCATCATGAAAAAGGGAACGCAGTATCCCAATAGAGAACCACCGTGGTGAATAAATAAAGTTATAATCAAATAATTCAATAATTCCACAAAATCCACTAATTCCATAGTGTCTATTATATAAAGAGTCTTTGATAGTGGCCTTAAATTAGTGATTAAATACACAAAAAATCAACTTCACACTCAAGAGGATTTCCAGGTAACGTATTTGTTAATAAATCAATGTATTCCACTAAAATTGGAGTTAGGCAGGGAGACCCTTTGTCTGCAATTATCTTTTCCATTATTGAAGATTACCTTAGTCAACTGATCACTCACAATATTGAAAATGGGAATCTGAAAGTTCTTCAAGATAACCGTGGTATCTTTTCCCCCTCACATATCCATTTTGCAGATGAAATTATCATATTTACTCAGGGAGACAAAATAAATATTCAGAATCTCAAATCCATTCTACATCATTATGAGCTTGTCTCTGGATAAGAGGTTAGCTAGAAAAAATATTTTATTTTCTTTGGAAAAAATATTTCAGACTCTAGGAAACATTGTATGATTCAGAATATGGGCATTAGAGAGGGTTCCCTTCCCTTAACATATATTAGAGTCCCAATGTTCTTTGGAAGACACCACTCCATCTATTTTACCGATGTGGCTATTCGAGTTAGGAGAACTCTCTCCAATTGGAAAGGAAAAGCTCTATCCATGGCAAGAAGAATTTTCTTAGTCAAACATGTGATCATTTACAAAGTAGTTTAATCTTTTTTGCTGTACTCCTGGCATGCTTCTACAATCATGACTCTCAATTCCCTCATGAGGAATTTTTTTTTGAGTGGCAGCATTCTTGAAATTAAAATTATCACTGCCTCATGGACTAAATTTTGTTTACCTCTCTGTGGGGGGACTTGGGATTAAGAATATTGAGCTCTTTAATCAGTCTCTTCAATCTCAATTTATTTGGATGGTTATTAATTGAAAATCATGATCTCTTGATTTTATCAGAGTTAGAATCCTTAATATATTGATTTATGTAAAGGTATCTTATATGAAATCCTCTGATTGGCTTGGTTTGAAATGGGGTTTTCAAAAGATCACTAATAACTCTCATTGGTTGGTGAATCCCTCCTCCCAGATGAAATTATGGAAGGATAACTGGACATGAACTCCTTTAATTGATAGTTTAAATGCTGAAACTATTGATGTTGATTCAGATGCCTCTATTTATGATCAACTAGAGCAGACCAACAATCTGCCAACCCACATTGTTCAAATTATCAATTCTTATGACTTCCTTAATTCATAAGATATCATGGTTTGGGAACCAAGTGAAAATGGGATGCTCGATTCTAAATACTTTTGCAATCATTTAATACAGATCAATTCGTCCAGTGTTGTCCAGCAATTCATAAAATGGTTACATCCCTCTTCGTTCACTATTCTCTGGCGGATTAACCTGCAAAAGCTGCCAGTGGACAACAATCTCCAAAAAGTTTGTATCTTTCTATGTTGAAGATGTGATTTGTGAAACTAGCATAGGGATCACCTAGATCATTTATTCATTTCATATAAAACCGTTGCTTCACTTTGGATCATTATATTTGATCTCTTTGGTATCTCGATACCTCATGCCAATAACATTGCAGATTTTCTGCACTTAATTACAAAAAAAACTTTTTCCAAGAAGATTCATACTGTATTCCTTGTTTATTTTGATGAAACTTTTCACACTCTTTGGTGAGGAATAAATAAAAGTATGCATGACAATTACACTTTCAATCATAATGTATCCATCTCACATATTCTAGGAACGACTCATGGTGCAAATCAGTTCCAAACTGAACAATGAAATAACTCTATCAAAGACTTTCCAATCTTGATAAGGCTTCATTTGTCAGGTAATTTTCCCAAACCTATGGGAACTATGGAAAATTTCTAGACTCCTCCTTTTGCAGGATGGATAAAATGCAACCTTGATGGTGCCTCAAAGGGAAACCTTGGACCAGCTGGATTTGATATTGATTTCCGTGACCACAAAAACGACTTGGTCGATGTATTTTATGGCTCTTGTGGTCATGAAACTACCCTTGAAGATGAGATGATTGAACTTATTAAAGCAGTGGAGATTGTTCATCAATGAAATTGGTGTAATATCTGGTTTGAAAGTGATTCCTCTACTATTGTACATGCTGTTAGAAAAAATCAGATCCATCTTTCCTAGAAGCTTACTCTCAAATGGATCAAATGTATTGACACACTTTCTTGAAATAACATTATCATTACACATGTTTACTGTGAATCCAACTCTCTTACTGATATAATTGCAAATCAATGTATTCCTGAAGCCTCAGGCGTGCATGAGACCACAGTTGCTGATGATTTGCTCAGTATTCTTAATAGAGATAAATGTAAAATTCCCACCTTTAGACTCTTGTAAATTATTTTGTTTAATTAAGTCTTTAATGGTTGATTTTATAAAAAAAATAGGTTTGTCCTCAATTTTAAAATTTCTTTCCTTATACATAGATTATGTTTTCTCATATTCCCCAAAAATTTCACTAAGAAGAGCTACAAGAGGTAGATACAGATATCACTAAGATAACGAATTCACTCCTCTAGTGATGATAAATCTCATACCTCAATCCTAAATCATAATTTCCTTCTCATTGAAATATATTTTTGCATTATATTTCAAAATCATGTCCAAAAAAATTATTATATCACAATGATCCATAGGAATGAAGATAAAATTAGCAATTAGAGAACATTTATGTGTTATAATAGGTATTTATTGACACATATTCATTTCCACAAGGTTACCACTCTGAGTCTTTACTAACAAATCCATTGTTATGGTGAATTGGAAGTATATAATTTTTAAGGAAAATTTGGATTATATAGAGGAATGTATTGATCTAGAGTCAAAAAAATATATTATTGAATTTGAGGATATGATTAATGTACCTACCACCACATCATTATAAACATAAAAATAAACTATTATTATCACATAAGATTTTCCTTGATCCAATTACCATTTTGAGGCATGTTTCCATGATGCTTCAGATAATAATTTTCATAGTGTCCCATTTCCCTAAAATTTTAGAATTGAACAATGGTTACTTATTTTACCTTGATATCATGAGCATGATTTTATTTATCACCATACTTATAGAAAAATCCATTTTCTTTCAAGTAAGAACCAAGGTTTTTTCTTCCCCCATTATAACACATTAAATAATTACCTTTTTATTCTTCCATTTACCCATTCATTTATCTTCTAAGATCTTCTTCTTTTATATTCCCTTAATTTCATAAGAAATAGAGAATTATTTCTCAATCTAGATAGCACATGATACTATATCGTCATGTGATGAGAATGTTTGGGAGACCAGTTCCCTTTAGAGGAATGATTTTAACACATAACATAATCAATAAATATTTCTATATGGATTATTTATATAATCCATATAATGCCTTACTAACATTGTGAATTTGTCTTCAAACATGGCAACATTCTCATTCTCATTTTTAGATGATGGTTTTCATTCTCATTTAAAAGTGAAATATTATTCTAAAAAAATTGTTTATGATCTTTTCATTCCATATTTGAAATTTCTTCATCCTTATTTATGTCTTTAAATATTGACTACCATTTATTTTCATTACCTGGTTCATAAAAAACATTCATGATATAGTTCTCCCTTTCGTTACATCCCAAAGAGAGAAATATATTCTGTATGGAACGCATCCACTAGTCCTCTAATAATGGGTTATTAGTCTCATTGAATGATGGAGGTTACCATCTCATGTTGTGGTATAACATCGTTCGTCCACATTGTGTATCTGGAAGCTCTATATGGGTAATGTTATTTGTCATAAATAGAGTTAGTTATAATAGAATAGTTATATGTTTCGATGACCTTGTTGAAACTCCTACTCCAACATCATTATCTAGAATAGAAGGAAAATCCAAACATGGAATACATGCATTGATATAATTTTCATTCCTTCCACTATGTTCCATTTCAAAAAACTGGAATACAAAAAATTAGGTTATGAAACACAATTCAATATTTTTGAACTACTAAAACCCTTTAAATAATTAGAAAATTATTGCATTGCTAATATCAGAATCATAAACATGGTTACTTCGGGGATAAATTTACTTAAAATATTTTCATAATGTTGTGTATTGAAAATATGAATCTTCCTAAGAATATCCCCTGGGAGTGTCAAAACAGGTGCACGTTATGACCATTATTATGTATCAGGGCACAATATTACCATTATTGTTTACTAGGTTACGACAAGACATGCCATCTGAACCTTGTTGGAGTTGTCACACTTAGGTACATATTTTCTCGAACCATGTCCATATATAGTGTCCTGATAAGGTTGTATTTTCTGGAATACCAACATAATCACTTCATTATAAAAATTCTACTATGTTGTTTTATGCTTATCATCAAATTATAACTTCAACTTATGTTCCATAATCTATGGTTTCTAAATATAGTTTCTAAGGGTACTACTAGAATTTCCAGAATACCAACTATAAATAACACATCCTTAGTATCCCAGATCTAGTGCCATACATAATTATATTTCTACTAAGAAATTTTCTTCATATCTAAAAAGACCAAATAGTTGAGTAGATTTTGAAAACTAGATACATAAATAAGTTTTACATTACAACTTGAATGAAAAAACAATAGAAAAAACTCATTTTAAATCACCCATAAACACTTTTATTTTCCCTATAATTCATTCATAATATACATCATCACATCATGTTGAAAAATAAATCATGTAAAAGTGGTGATCATAGTAGCTCAGTAAGGGTATGAAATATAGAGGAACTCAATATATTAATAAAAAATATAGAAATGTGAATAACCAAAAACACATTACATTAAAACATAAGCTTGAACATATTATGGAAGGTATAGAAGATGAATAAGTGACGAACTATAAATAATCATAGGATAATTAATCATAACCATGGATATTATACATGTCAAATAATCAGATGGATTATAGATTTTATATATCATAGTGATGGAAGGAATAATTATAGACATCTAAAACATACCATTGAGGCCTCATATAAGACATCTAAAAATAAAAATTTAAGACATATGCCAAATCCATATCTAAAAATAAATTGGCAAGCAAATAGACTAGTATATAACTGTCTTGTCTCATGAGACCAACCGATGCCTATTAAGAATAATTGAGAAGGAAACCTTCACAAACATGTGTTTCCCCATAATAGAAATATGAAATGATCTATATATGGTTTTTTAAATCATATAAAAATAATTTAGAATAATTAAGAAAAAAAAATGATGTATTATATTGGGGTAATGAGGGATAATGCAGAACCCAAATGGAAAATGGAGGTTCGAGAAGAGTCACTTTCCTTATGTCCAAAAGAGTTCTTCACTTGTACTTAACATCCTGGATGATGAAATTAAATTCATTAATAATTTAATTAAGACCATATTCATTTTTTTTGATTTATTATAATTTTATTATGTTATTTTATGGTCTTTTTGATGAGTTATAGTATTCAATTTCTTCATTCAGAAGTGTTTGTTTCATTGGTTTTCATGACCGGTTATCGTGTATACATGTACAAAAGATCATGGGAAATGTAATAGTTTTATAGAATTGAAAGTATATGTTATTAATGAACATAAATAATATTTATTGGTCTTATATATCAATTTTTTTTTTCAGATATGAGGATGAATCATTAGATAAACTATTAATGATAAATATTTGGATTATTTTGTCAATTTTTATCATGATAAAAAGTTTTTTTAAAATTAATATAATGTATATATAATGATAATATAAAACTAAATAGATTTTAATATACATGTTATAATCTGTTTTAACCATAAAAATGATTTATGGTCATATTTTAAGAAATTATTAGAATACAAAAGAATCATCATCTATGAAGGTGGGGAATCAACAACTCGTAGATGATATTTTAATTTTTTTAAAAAAATGGATAAAAGAGAACAATTGATGGTGGATATAAAATTATCATAATTAAATTACTATATATATAAGTTTTTTGGTTTATCATTCTTGTATGGAATGAAGAGGTATGTAAAGGATAAGAAAATAAAATATATTGAATGAAAATTAAGAGAAATGATAGTGGATTTTAACTTTTCAATTCCTCTCCTAGGGAACCACTTTAACAAACTTTTAAATAGTATTTTAAGGGGACCAAGAAGACCATAATGTGTGGTGGGGATTGGGAGATGTATTGAGTAGAAATTGGTTAAGATTAAATTATTTTGAAGTGTGAGGAGATGAGGTTATGAGGGGTGGTATTTATAGTGGAAGAGAGGGATGATTTTTCTTTATTTTATCCGTTAGTTTATTATTTTTTCTCATGATAATAAATATTTAGAATAATATCACTAAATATATTAATATAATGATGTAGTGTTAATGATTATGGGCTTTCATCTGAAACACATCATCTATGACTCAGTAAATCATGTATTTATTAAATATTATAAATTAATATATTTCGTTATTCCAAAAAATTTCAACATTATTAAAAAAATCGAAAATATCATCCTATTCATTTTTTTCCAATAAATATAAAAATGAACTCCATTTTATAAAAATGATATTAAAAATATGAGAATTTAAATTTTAAAAATAGTCATCTTTTAGTTGAAAAATCCAGATTGTAACACTATAACAGTTTTATAATACTTTGAAAAATTCATTATGGTATCAAAAAATTGACTTATATTAATAATAAAGAAAATATTAATTTATTAATGTATTTTAAGAAAATAATTTTTATTTAAGTCATTATATTAATTATTAAATTGTAAATAAACATTATGTTTCACGAAAATATCGACACATCATTTATCATTAGTAAAAAATTAATTTACTTATTCTATGATATAATTATACCATATTTTCATTTATAAAATACATAAATTTTATTTATAAATTAATTGGCGATGTTATTATTCTATTTTCATATTACTATTTAAAATGGTCCCATTTCTATTTTAACAGTCATATTTAATAATGTATAAATCTTTAAAACCCGATGCTTCATAAAGAATAAACTATAGAAGATTATTAATTTTAAAATAGAAAAACCTAAAAATATTGTGGTGTTACTGTGTATTTAAAAATTCCCACTCTTTTCCAAAATATAATGTGATTTGATAGAAAACTATTTAATTAGAATTGATGAAATCGTTCCCATGGTTTAGAGTCTATAATTCCAATCATTGAATCTATTGGATAATTTTGGACTTAATATCTCTCTAGGGATATGGTGTGGTGGGTTTCATGTCATTAGGGGAATTTTCACACAATATCATGTCTTCCTGGAGAACATTCCCTTGTATTTTATAATACCCATCATCCAAATAGTTTGATTCTTAGGAGTTAAATAGTGGAGAAATCGCCTTGGTGTTTTCATATATAACCATTTTGTTAATAAAAATCATTTTGATAAAATTTAGAGGGTATTCTGACATAATTTTTAATGAAATTACATTCTATAATGTAAATTAATAATATATATATAAATCTACAATAAAGGTATTAAACAGAAATATTTGTCATGAATTTTGGTCACCTTTTTCATATCACATGATTAATATGTTAGAAGGGGTCAAATATTAGTTAGGGATTTATTTTTAACAGATAGTAAAAAAAATGGGATGATAATGTTTTTGGACCTATATTACAAGTAGTACTGATAGAATTTTATTTTATTGACCATGAATGATACATAGACAGGTTTTATGTTCCCATAGAAGATAAAACTATCACCCTCCATTGATAAAAAATAATGGGTTGGAACTCTTATGGATTAGATTATTTTGTACCAAATTCTTTGATAGTAGCTACATCAACAATAAATCTCATAGGGCTTGACAGGTCCACGATGAGGGGTTTTTATATGCATTTTTAATAGAGAAATGCATCATGGATCAAGATTCATTCTGATATACCCATGATATGATTATGAATATAATATTTATTAAAAAATATATTATTTTTCTCATTAATTTTCCATCAATGATATGATGTGTAGTAGGAATGGATCGGTGAGGGACTGATACATTACTTACTTTTAGTGTGTTATTCTTTTGGATAGATGGTTATGGCGATCATTGGTAGTTGTGGATAAAACATGACATGTTGTGGCTAAGGCTTTGTTGAATATGGTTGATACATGTGTATATGTTCTGGTCTATATGATCACCATGCCTATAATTTCATGTTGTTAAGCTCAAGAATTTATATTTTATGGTTTTCTCTTACTAATAACTAAAAAAAACATGTTACCCAGTCCCAATGACCAGAACAATAGTTTTTAGGGTAGAATATTGAGGAATATTTTTGATGGAGGATAATCATTCCATTCATCCATTTCCCCAACCCGTATTTCATATGTCAAATGAGTGAAATGATCTACACTATTCCCCACACAGTGATCCACCAAACTAAATGAATCGATAAAAAAATTATCATTCACATTGTATGTAGAGTTCTCCTAATTGAGATGTGTTCTCAGGACTACTTCAAATATAGGTGTTGTAAAATCATTGAGAGTGTATAATTTTTTATGTAACTACCATTGGATAATGATTCCATTTTTTTATAGGTGTTTGATATTTCATGGCATAAAAGACTTTGGTGTTGATTGAGAAACATTAGAGGGTCCAAACACTATATATGGTTCTTACAAGTCTAAAAAATCATTGAGAAATTTATGGTCATTGGAGACGAAATATTGGGATATTTGGTCATCAAACAAAACAGAACCTTATCCAATGACCTATTTCCAATTACCAAAATCATCATGATTTATAACATGGGTGGTAGAGACATATGAAACAACTTTCATGGGATCATTCAATACTGACAATGTAGGGTCTAGATAGTATAAGATCAATTATTTAATGAGAAAATATATATTGATAGTATAGCCATGAATACTGTGGTAGGGATATGGGAATTTATCATATATTAATTATTATATAAAGTTATTTAATTTTAAAGAGAATCACAGGGTTCCTGGCCTTATGATGGGCATTATGAAGAATTGTTATAGTAGTAACCCTCTTGGAAAGACTAAAAATAATGGTCGACCAAAATTTAGACTTGCTGAGGTGCATGAGTTTATATAATGAAAATATCCCCTTCTATCACAAGATTCCATATAGAATTTGAAGGAGGTATTAGGTGAGACCACTACATAGAATCATATATAAATTTTTCTTAGTGTTAACGTTTATTTGCATTATTTTTAAATCAACAAAGGAACATCCTATATATAGGTGTAGGTACTAAATCATCTCAAACATTCTATATGAACACCACAGAATTTCATTCCATTGGTAGATTCACATTGATGGAAGAGTATATTCCCTTCCTTAAGTCAGTAATGTAATTCAAATTGAAATTATCAAAGAAATTACAATTTGATAGGCTAGTGGCACTTATTATGTCCATTGTGAGGATGAATCCCTATAGGAACTATCTACAAACCTCATCCAAATTAGTAAAGGGTCATAGAGTAGACCGACTATACAATATAATGGAATGTCAGTCAAATATTTATATATCCAATTAGATGTTATTAGATTACTAAAACTCTAGAGTTCCTAGAATCATGACATGTCGAGAGGTAAAGTGGGATAGATGTGACTATGAGTCACATGTCACATTGAAAACGGTGAAACATTGGTTACTAAAATATGAGGTAGAGAAGTATGTTCCACTGGAACATGTTACAAATTCCTCTCAAGATGTAAAATTCTCATAGTGTATTTATGGCCTCAAGAAGAGTGATGAGAGATAGTATTATATAATTGTGTGGAGGGATGGTATGTGTCTACCCCACGACTGACATGTTTAATAGGGAAGAGAAAAAATCTAATTTACAACGGTCGGAAGTTGTGATGATAAATTGGAGAGGGAGTAGGGGTGAAGATTAAGATATGTCTCATGTGGGAGGATCCATTAGCCTCTATCCTAATAATATGAGTGGAAATTCAAGCTTCATCCCAAGATGGATAACCATAGTGAATTAGGTACTGTGGTTCCACTTCAAAAACAATGGTATCCCACCAGAAAACATCCAACTATAGCTATTTATCGTTGGGATGTCTGATAGTGGGATTTTTTTCTCAATATCATGGAGTATAGTACACTTTTTGGAATCTCATTCTATTTTGAATGAAGTTCCAGATAGAAATGTGGTTTTAAATAATCTTTTAACCCATTCAAGTTGTGGAAAAAATGAGAGGACATACATTGGATGTACTTGAGAGAATAAATATTTATTTTTATTAATGATATCAATCACCTATATAATGGTTAGTTGTATTTTGTTTATGTCCCCATATATGGTCATCTTTAACATATTCCCTATCATCAGTCTAACATTCCTAGTCACCATGCTAATTGTTAGTGATGGACTTGTTATTGTTGCTTGTTATAGGAGTAAATCCACTATATATGGGTGGGTTATACAGAGGGGTTATCTATCTATATGATAGGTGGATGAATTGGAATGGAAAATAATATCCCCATCCCCTAATCATTACATGAGGAGATGAATCATCCAGGATTAGATAAATAATTGTGAGGATCATGATAAAAGTGAACAAAAAAATCTAGTGGTACCCAAATACATCCTGACACTATGATGGTGGGATTTATTCAATTACAACATTTTAGCACTAATTAAGGATATATAGATTCGTTTATGACTTATTAAGTAGTCGAGAAATAAGTGAATAATGTGATAATGATATGTTCTTCTACTAAATTCTAGGAATAAGTGGGATCACACAACCAATATTCCATGAAATAATGGAGTATATTACATTTGTGAATCTTACAATATGACTATATACATGTATTATAGGATATCCATTTCATCTTTCTAGTGTCTAATTTCATCAAGCCTTAACTAATTTATAGAGTTTCATACATTATCAAAGGAGTCCAAACCAGATAATAATGTGTCCATATTTATAGAGCAGGAGTTGATAAGAGAGATATATATGGTTGAATGAAAAACTTCATGGAAATTTCATTGATGTAATACTAAACATCCATCCACTGATGGTACATTAAAAAATATTTTTGAATAATATGGACCTTAGTTTTAGAGATAGTCAACTATAATTGACCGGATCCTACACCCAATTCTAGAGGTGTAGTAAAAAAAATCTCTCATTAATATTCGGTTTCCTTATATTCATAGAGGACAAGGGTGACCCGACATTATTACAACTAGACCTTACTCTAGAAATTATGTGAGATCTCCCTAAGAATTATATTCTATGTTTTATTGGGTAAACTTCAATATATTTTATTCTTGTCCCCATAATTTGTGCCTCCACTATAGATATGATCCCTTCTACCCTACGATGGACCCTAAGAGAATTTTATGTTTTAGACATGGTGTGGAACTCTATAATTAATAATGGAATAACTGGAGGAACTCCATCATAAGAGTCATAATCATATAAAGGACTATCTTGATGATATCTGATAGGGTCCATCACTAGGAGAGTTGATGAAACTTACACAATGGTCATAAAGGGTCTCTATCCAATAATAGTGAATATGTTCTCTTTAATAGTGGTTTTTATGGTTGAGGATTCATCGTAAATGGGTTGGGGCACATGAGTTCTCAAATTTGTTTCTCAAAATGTTGGGATGAAAAAATTTATCCATTGGGGGAATTTAGCTATGTATACTAGGGTGGGTAGAGTAGCAATAATGTTGAATAATCTACCATCCAGTGAAGATTTCATATTTTTTAGTGACATCAAGTGTTGGGAACCATTCTAGTTTACTCCTAGATGGTGGTCAATCTAGGGGAAACGAAAAAATCTCGTACATCCTCATCATATTGGATAAAGTTTTCATATAATTCATGGCAGGGATACCAGATATAGTTTATAATGGTAATTGGGGATAATCCATATGTTCCCCTTATTCATGGTTGTGGTGACCTGGTTTAATATATTCAAATTATTCATGATCTATCATAAGTTATTGGATAACACCTTAAATATCATAAAAATTGAATATAGTACATTGAACAATATTTTAAATGAATAATGAAGGAGATATAGGTAGAGGAAACCAAAGATCATTGGTAGAGGATTATCTCATAGAATAATTACAATTCTATGGGATTGCTCTATAATTTTTCATTATAACATATACTTGTTAGAAAATAATTTTCATGGATATATAATAGATACTGTCCTTTGTGATATATGAACACAAACATCAGCACACATATATTGAAAATAATGCCCAATGTGTCTATCATTACACATACACCCTTAGATGAATGACAAAGGATTCATGAATATGATGAAAATAACATGAGATTCCTAGAATTTATCATTTTATCCATAATACAGAAGAGGATAATAAAATCTTGTTTACTATTCTATTTTATGATTCTTTTTCTATAGTGTTCATTCATATTAAGATTCACATCCTTGGACATGATGCAATAATGTGTCCCTTCAATCCCATAATTTTAAGGGGGTGGTGATTACCACAATGGTTGATGAATTCAATCCTTGTTCTAAATAGGCTAAATGGATGTCATCTATATATTTTTTGTATTCCTCCATGGAGATGTTTTCAATATCAAGGTCTTTCATGTAAATAAAATTCATCTTCACGAATCTCATTCCGCACTCCATCTTCATAGAGACAAATGTTTATTATGATTGTTTTATAATGTAATAGGTAATCAACCTGTTCTTGGAGGTGATGATGATATTGTTGGTAATTTTTATAGTATTTAATTTTCTTCCTCATTTTTGGTTTTGAGGCCATAATATTATTGTGGAATAATGAATTTCTATCTCAAAACCTAAGGTGTCCCAAGATAATCCGGAGGTAGCATTTGTTAAGTGAATAATTTATCAACATATCTCCATAAATGAAATCATATTATGATAACACAACCATATCCTATTCTCCATGTGATGAATTTTTTGCTCATCAAACTAATTAAGAACATAGACTCATTAGAAAATGAATGAGTCATATATTTTATTTAGGCCAAATAGTCTATATATTCTTGTCACTTAATTCATATCATGATATATCATTGTAGGTATTTATCAATTTAAACACTTTAGTATAGAGATGTGTTATTATATTATAATAAAATTGATTCCTTAGATTTTCACTGCATTTTCCCTCTCACCATCAGCATTGGACGGGGTTTTGATGCTTCAGAAGGGGTCATAGGTTAAATGTACAGTGATTGAACAGACAAGTTTATTTGAAATTAAAGGTATTATCCCTTATAAACTCCTCACATACTTGGATTTATATTGGGGATGTATAGTATACTCAATAATAATAATTCAAATTTATGTTTAATGAATCCATAGGAGGAGTTGCGATAAAATTGAGAACGATATTTTTAGAGATGTTGAGGTCAGCTCAATATTTCCATTATACAAGGATATTTTTTTTGGATATTTGGATTGAACATCATAGAGGATCCCTAATAACCCAATTATAAATTATGAGTTACACCATATTTAGTTCTTATTATAAATATAAGGTTGTGAGATGGGACTGTGCTAAGCAGTTTTACATCATCTGATAAGTATTCTTTTATCACTCATGGAGTCTCAATAAGGGATATAATGGGGATTATTCAAAGAAACTACAAGAGGTTATGGAAAATCATCACATGGTCATAAAATAAGGAATATCATTCATGTCACACACATAATTAGGTTCTTGATATATTAAGAATCTCATTCTTATCACATTAGCTATGGATGGATTTTTTTTGAATATTTTAGGGTAGTATGTGTTCAAGTTTATATCATATTACAATGAAATTGGGTTATCCAATTTAATTTGTAATATAATAGTTTTTATTTTTATAAAACTTGTGACTAAATTGGTAGATATTTGTTATATGATTCGAGATTACAGATGTTACAAGTGGGTATGAGATATTTCATTGTGGGCACACACAAGTATGCGTCCATGATATTGAGAATCATAAAATTCTAAATACATGAGAAATAATGGACTCATTGAATAAGAATTCATGAGTTATTGATTTAGGGAATCTAATATTCATCACATATTGTAAGGATATTTTTTAAAATCATGTTGTGAGTGAATTTCTCTGATGTTTAATGTAGCATGACTTGGACATTATTATATGAAGATTAAAGTCATGCTTCATAGAATTTGGATGAGGAAATATAAATTAAAATATCTGTTCACAATTATATATGTTTAAGAAAATGATATATAGATATATACTATTCTCAAATTAGATTATGTATGTGGTTTACCCTAATTATTCCGTGGTTATGTCATATATATGAACTACACGAAATAATTTAGAGATAAAATTGTGGAAATAGCTAGTTTGAGGCTTCATGATGGGGTCTTGACATGATCATTTTTATTCATAGTTTTATAAATGATGGATGAATCCTAGAATATTTTTGACTTAATAATAATAGTTATTACTACCCAAGATAATAGTTATGACTATGGTTATTGATAGAGTGAAATGTGCTTGAATTTATATTGCTCCCATTGTCACTGAAAATCTATAAAAACTTATTTAAAATAAGGTGGCCTTAAATGGGAAACTAGTAGTTTGGGTTGATAATAATTAGAGTTTATATTATTACTTTATTGAACAATGATCTATAGTGAATGGATTGTGTACTAATTTTCATGTCATTTTGTGTGTAAAACTTTTGGAATGTCATGGATTTTGGAGTTTTTCTATTGAATATTCTAGTTCATAAAAACATATTTTCATTGAATATGGTTGTGTGATGACATATAAAATATATATTATGGTGATTTATGACCAGTTTGATGTGTGTAATATAAGAACCTCAATTATACAAATACATAGAAGTATCCAGATGAAAAAATTATAGAAATTAAGAGTTTCTCAAGTTAGAATCATCCAACAATAATATGATATAGTCCTCCCCAAAATTTGTGGAAGGTATTCAATATATATATGTATAAAAAATTTTATCATAAAGAATTTTCCATCTAATATATCCTTTCTCATTATAAAACTATCATGAAAGTCTAGAAATATGTTTGAAAAAGATAATTGTTTCATCCTTGTCACCCTATGGAAATTAAATGATCCATGGGGAAATTTTTCCCTATACTTTGTGATGTAATGTATCTTGAATCCAAACAAAATAATATTAACCACCTATAATTATGAATATGATGAGGCTAAATAGATGATGAAAATGATTTCGAATATTATGAAAATTGGAAAAGGACAGGTGAAAGGTGAATGATTAGTATAAATAGACCATTACCATTACTCAACATGAGAAAATGTGAGGTACGCTTATCCAATTATTCATAACTGTTTCTAACTATTTGAATTTTAAGGAATAATTAAGTGACTGGTAAGATACATAGGTTTATTTTTCTAGGAAATCACTTGTTTTGTGGCTGGGTGAAGAACGACTGAAGATTAAATGTCAATGAAACAATGGAATTCATAGTATTAGAAACTAATGTAATTATTATATTTTCTATCATCTAAAATTATCTTGAATATATAGATTAAAAATTATGAAATGTGCACTAAAAAAAATCATATTTTGTGGATGAAATATTTTAATTTGATATTTCATGTTATCATTTTTTTAATACAAATTTTAATTTATATTAAATGAAAATAAAATTAAAACCATATCATGAAACTAATGGAGAAGTTCACATGGGATGTTTTATGACATTAAATACACATTAATATATTTGTTCTCGTGAAATTGGTTGTTATCTATGAATTAATATTGGATCCTCGTAGTTTCAATGATTACAATGTTAATTATTTGATTTTTATCCTCAGATAAGATCAACCACTATTTCATAAAATAGTTGAACATTTAGGGGGAGTTGGGGGCCTTATTTATTTTTAAGCTTCATTAGAAGAATATTGTAATTGAATTATTATTTTTTGTAAATTGATTCATTTTTGTATGTATCAAAATCTATTTATTCTGAATGTTTATAAACTAAATATATTTTGTGATAATATGATTTTGTTCAATAGATGTTGTTGATATAATGGATATTCAAAGATTAAATGGTTTCATTATTGTTCATGAGTTCCAAATTTAACACTCTGTATTTTTACAATGTTTATTTTTTCCAACACTGATCTCAGTTTCATTACACTAAATAGATTTAATTACAACCCAAATTCATTGTGGGAATTTATCTCAATGAATCTCTTTATGAGTTTTTTCCATTATAGATATTGTATTTTGGTGGATTTTTTATTTGGAATAAAAAAATTTGATATTAGAGAGATAATGAGGGAATTTTGGTAATGAAAATGAGGAATATCTTATATGGTTAAGGCGCATTAACATAGGGGGTGTATCAAAAATAGATGAATAATTCTCAAATATCATAAAATAAGAATTTATAGCCAATGATAAAACCTCACTTTTTTCTAAAGACTAGGGGTACTGAAGAAGATTTATCCTATACATTTATGAGCAATAAAGTTGGAGAAAAGTCAATAAAGGGACTCCATTCTATAGGGGTGAGCTCAAGAAATAATATCTATATTTTTAATGGAGGATATGTCTTATGTTCTAAAAAATGGGGATAAAAAATAGAGATCAAATCTACTTGAAGTTGACTTTTGGTTTTTAAAGATAGGAAGAGGGAAATTATTTTTTAAATTAATTTTATCCTTATCATTAATAACAAAATTGAGGGATTCGTAGACATCAATGGGTTATGTTTTATTTGTTTAATATATGTGTGGTAATCTATTAAATTATATTTTTTATGATAATATGTGACTATTTTTGGATAATTTTTGATAATGTGCATAATTTATATTCATGTTTTATATGTTAACTAGGTTTATAGTTTTTGTGATGGATTCATTGATCTAATAATTGACGTATGTATGAATGTATTAATAAATTCGATTAGGAGCTTACATATATTAGTGATGAATGAAATGAGTATTGAAGGAATCTATGATAAATTCATTTTTAGGACATCGTTCAGTGCGTGGTATTTTGTCTTTGATTTTCCTAAATTAGATAAATATTTAATTACTAAATTTAGATTACACCTATAGTGTATTTACATAACAATTTTGTAAAATTGGTAAACTATAAAAGACCATTCCATGTTAGTACTCATGGTGGAGTGTAAATTGTATTAGGAAAAAGAATAAATCTCATCCATGGTTGGTTTGGATCTGATGTGAGAGGTTTTAGTTATCACAGATGAGGCCTAAATCAAATGTAAAATCCAGATATGTGAAACAAATATATAGTTATCAATACATAGTGGAATAGAGTGTTATTCATTATAAATTCACATATAAAAAACATCCATGCCCAAAATGGGAATAATGATGTTTTGTATGGTTAAAGATCAAATGATTTATTTTATTTAAGACATAGAGATAATGGGGTTCAAAATGACCATGTAAAGGTGGACCATTCAATGTACAAGGGAATAATGGTATAATATTTTTCCAATGTATCATCATAAAAGATAATTTTGTTATTCTGTACCCTATTGTTGATAAAGTATATTATTGATTTCATTTTTTTGTTATATAAGAAATTGTTATAGGAGAAATACCATGATATATCATTTCTCATGTAACAAAAAACATCTATTGATTTTTTATGACATTGTAGAGATGGATTTTTTAGTGAGAGTCTCACATTTTTGAAAAAGTGATAAAAAAAGAAGCATGCTATTTCCCGTTGTTATGGTAACATCAATGGAAAATGGGATCTTTTTATTAAGATTCTATAGGATAAGGAAAAATGACCACCAAGTAATTTAGATGGGAATTTAAATGAGTGTTTCTCATATACATATATATACCATGTTTTGGTGTTAAAAATATGTCCAATTTTATGCTATTTTTTGTAAGAGACATAATGAATCTAGAAATGAAATATCATGATTTCCATGAATGTTAATATAATTATTTAGTAATGATGTGCCTCAATATTTGGGTACACTTCATTTTGAGAAAGAATGAAATTTCCATAAATTCAAATAATCAAATAAATGAATTATTTTTATTCTATAAGAGGACAGAGAAGATAACTTATGAGATATTTAGGGACGTCAAATAGTAATGTATAACCTAGAGATGTAATTGGAGGTTTTTAATGAAACATAAATGTGTTGATAGATATATTTTTAACTTCACTCAATCTCTACATTTTCTAAATGAGGGATGAAATAAATTAAATGATTTCCAATGATGTGATCATATTGAATATCTGAAGATGAAGTGTATTAGAGGAGTCCTAGATAAAGGGAATGAATAAAAATGTATGACTTGGAGACCATTTATTTATATTTGAAAGTAATATAATGAGGTATTTTATTCTATAACTACAATGTGAATATATGTTTTTTTGGTGTTCCACTAGAGGTTAGTGTTCCCATTTCATTCTATAAGAAGATGTTCTTTATCAAATTTCTATTCATAGAGGATACATAAAAAATACACTAATGGAAATTAAGTGAGCATCTAAAGTGTTATAAGGATCTATTCAATACATGAGATGTTGTTGAAGGGACCTACACATCCAAAAACAATATCAATATATTCCCCGAAATGTGAGTGTCAGCACCCAAAAAATAATTATAATAGAATACTATTCTTGATAAACATATTAACATGGAATACTGATCATTATGAAAATTATGATATAGTATAAAAGTATTATTATTTTATAGGGGACCATTATAACCAAGATATAAAATTATCTATGTGAGTAGTAATATAAACATTACGAAAAATGATATAACATTATTTTATTATTCAAATGTATTGGTTAATACATAATAAATTAGTAATCACTTTTTAGTGATGTGATTTTGTTGTTAAATAATATATTTTTCTTCAAAATTATTATTATAAAATTCGGTGACTAAATCTTATATATAATTTCATCAAATTTTATAATTTATTTTAAAATATTAATATCATTCATAAAATTAATATATCATTAATGAAATAGGATAGATACTTGGGATATTTTCTAAAAATTTGAATAATTTTTTGAATATTGAAAATTATCATTTATGTAAATCTACCATTTATTTTCATTAAATAAATTAATTGAAAACATCCATTATGTTTTGAATTTTATATTAGTGTCACATAGGTTTCATTTCATTCAAATGATATAATTAATTATATATGAATCATCATTATAAATGATTTTGGTAAATAATAAATTTTTGTTCTTTAATGAACATATTTTTAAAACAAATTCTTTATGTTTTAGAGATTTATAGTGAAATTTATTACGTCCACTTCATGAAATTAAATAATTTTTAATGTATTAAAAGTTATTAATTAAGAGGTTCATATTTAAAAAAAATTATGTTTTATTTTATTTCAATATGAATAGTAACATTGGTTATTATTTTTTACCTCGTTATTAGTAAAGAAGTTAAAAGATGATTATACCTATATGGTAAGGCTTTAAAATATATCCATAAATTTTTTGATCATAATGTACGAGTTATTTATATAAAGTATATCATTATGTAGTTAATTAAATAATACTAAAACCTTATATAAAATTTGGGGCCCCATCATCACTTTTATGAATAGAAATTAAATTTCATCTAAATTAGAAACTTTTTTCAGTATTTGAAATAAATTTTTTGCTTGGAAAGTTTATATTTGTTTTTTATTGATATAAATGTCTAAAAACATACATTTATAGGTTTTATGCAATATATTTAATTTATATAATCTTATTAAATGTTTTCAAATTAAGCATAATTTTATATTCTTCAATCAGGTATTGTCTTGAAGAAATTATTCAGGTTTAGGAGAACTTATTAAAAATTTATTTTTGTACACATATAGATATTGAATATGATATAGTAGATTCCAAATTTGTGATTATAATTTGAATTTTATTTAGATTCAACCTTTTTTTGTTTATTTAGTAATGCTGTCATGGTAAAAATTTCATTTACCACAATTTATTTTAAAATGACACTTAAGTGATTTAAGTAGGATTTATGTCTTAAAAATACTTAAAATTTTTCTAAAATATCATTTTTGGGATTATGTTAAACCTATGAAATCATATATATGATTATGGGGTTCCATTGTTCCACTTAACATTATTATAATTGATATTATATTTAAACCATTGATGTAATTATAAGTGTGTTCATTCACTCACATATAATAGAGATCCTCCTCTACTACATTATTCACAATGGTTGACCACTATAGAATGGTTTAAACCCTTGATAATACGTTACTATTGTCCATATATTTATCCTAGAGCTTATTTTACTCCCCTAACACTATTATATGAAGTCTAAATATGTATGCCAAACGTGGTCTCTCAAATAATATGTAATAATCTAACCCAAATCATTCAATGTTGGTTTCATCCAATACATCATATGAATCTATTATAGAAATTTCAACATGTTCAATCAAATTCCATAAAAATTGTATAATTTTATTAATATTTTGTAACAACCATTTCCACCACCTTTCTATAAATTAAGAAATTAATGTATCACATGTGTGTATATTTGGACATCCATCTCCATGTAGTAATATGATTAATTTTTTTCCACCATCAATCATTGATGGTTATTATAATGTATTAATTTTTTTATATTATATTTATGAAAAAATTTATACTATGTAACTATAATATCTTATCTACCTTCTTACTTTCACATCGATTGGATAATAAAAACATCCACTACGAATACATATGGACTACCACAGTACAAAGCGATGTGATTTGTTTTCCATCTCTTTCATAAATGGAAAAAAATAAGAAAATATTTGATGAATATTGTTTATATTTTTTATATTATGTTTATTATTTCATGGTGAATTATTAATTACTATTATTTTATTCCATCCTTTAAAGAATAAAAACATGGAAAATGTGTACATGTGAATTACCATCTCCAGGAAATGATGTAGTTCAATTTTCCTCAAATAATTATATATGATTTTATAATACAGTGCATATAAACATTATATATGATATATATAAAATTATTTATATTCTATATATGATTGAACGATCATCAACATAGAAGGAACTAATCTTTTAAAGGGAGAAAATTGATGAAATATGTGTCATTTATCAATAAGAACACTTATTTTCATAGAATTTATTGATTACAGTTGTTACGACATAATAAGTAATACATATATGTTATTATATATAAAAATATTATTTGATAAAATAAATATTTTAAATAAATATTTATTATATAGAAAATTGGAAACTGAATTATACAAGGATATATTTGTAGAAGGTTTACTCGACTCACATTCATTTCTATTAGTCATATGTTATATTCGCTACTTGTTTTTCTATGGTTCATATACTACTAATTAATGTTATTTATGATTATATAAATTAATAAATGTGGATTAATAAATAAACATTAATTTATATCCTTTATGATGTATATATTTAGTGTTTTTTAATATAATAACAGTAAATTTTATCTAGTTATCTTCTTTGGGACATATTCTATGTTATACAATTATCTTCTTTTCTGAGGTTGATATACCAACCCAATGAAATTTTATATAATGAATGATTATTAACTCATGATATTTAATTTAACAAAAATGGTTATTTCATCCATGAATTTTTTATTTAAATTTCACAATAGAGGTATGTGTTTATGTAATAATAAAATTTCTTTTCAGTATTTTTATTTAAAATATTTCACTAATGGAAAATGTCTAATCCTTATCATTTGAAGAAAAAATATTTTCCCCAATTTATTAATATAATTTTAAGGTTTTCGTATCAATTTCTTATTCATTTTAAATAAATCTATCAAGAAATTGTATTTTTTAAAAATAAAATTATTTCTTATTTGGTCGATGAAGTTTTTCATTGTTGTCCATGTTCATTAGTTTGATTGAAATATTTTTTTATATTATCTAATTTTTATTTACATTATTTTACAAAAATATTTTCATTTCATTACAAAAGAATAAAATTGAATTCTTAAAATGATATCCAATCTTGTTACTTAGGATTTCTTAGAAAGAGTGTGAAAGGAAACATTGTTTTTTGGTCTATGAAATAGATGACTTATTCTTAAATGAAGAATATTAAATGAATTCCATCATATTTTAAATGATTCAATGAAACATTTTTATTAAAATTATTTTCCCAATATTTTTTGTAATTTTTAGTTAAAATATTATCAAATGAATAGTATATATTAATCTTGTATAAAAAAGGTCCACATGTTCTATTAAAGGTATGATTTGTCTACGACATCACCTAATATGGATTTATATGTTTCACTAGGGATATGATATTCTGATACCATCCAATTTCATTCTATGGATAATTTAAAATGAAAAATCGTTTTTTATGAATTTCAATGAAATCCGTTTCCCTTCTACAGGTAAATTGTGTTATGATGAAATATCTATAATACTAATTAATATTCATTAGGTTATTCAATGATAAAATTTTGGAAGAAAACAATATACATTCTATAGGTTATGATATGATAAAATTATGATTTTTTTATCATCTTATGTTATATTTATGTTTTTAGGATATGTGGTAGTTGGTTCTTTTATTTCCAACCATTTCATTTGGTTTTATATGGGATTACTCCTGAAATTACTTTGTTACTTTTTAAAATTATTTAATATTCACAACATTATTTTATTACCTAGTTTTATTTAATTGTGTTTATTTTTGGACCATGTTTCAAATAGAATACTTTATGTGTGGTCTTATTTTCATGTCTATATGATTATGGGAGGACCTAGTTTCATGTCTTAAATAAGATGACTGAACCAACTACTATATAAACATGTTCACAATGTTATAAGGTAATTCTTCTTCAACTTTACTATGTTAATGATATGATTACATGGATAATTAATGGTTATTTATTTTTCACACTATAAAGAATTTTTAATAGTTTTATGAAAAATTAATATTTTAAGACTCATCATTGTGGATATTTATTTGATTGTGTATGACTATCATATCTTATTATATTTCTAGGGAACAATTATGATAACAGATGATAACTGATTGATATATACTTTTAGTATTCCTATAGTGATTTTGAGATGAAGCCTATTATGTGTAAATTTCCCAAAATTAATGGAAAATGGGTTTTTATGATATATGTATAAAAAGATTAATTTGATTGAATGAAATTCCAGGAATGGATTAATATCCTTTTGGAAATATGATTTTCATTTATTTAGTCTTCAAAGTCACAAATATTTTATGGGTTTGAGGTGTATATAATTATGTTATGTATCAGAAATTCAAAAATAATGATGTAATATTAATTAATGTAATTCAACAGTTTCCATAGTAACTATTACATCATGTTTTAGTTAATTTCATTGAACTTAGATCCCATTAAATTGTTAGAATTATTTCAGTAGAGGTGTTCATATGAGGGTTTGATGTATTTAGATATTGAAAAATGGGATATGGATAGAGAATATAATATGTGGGTTTTTGAAACCTAGAGGGATGTGTTATACTATATGGAATGATGGATGCACCATATAGGGTGTTGGCAACATCATAGAGTTCATATAAGAGTAGTTCCATGGAACAAATGTTTTCATGGATTTGTCATGGTGCTTGGTTGTGGTTTGTTATTGGAAAATACTATGACATGAAGGGATAAGATATGCCATAGTGCTATATAGAGTTGTTTAGGTCGAATTTTATAATCGGTACCCCCCATGCAGTATGGAGTTTGGATGTGACATAACTCTTACCATGGAAATGGAATCGAAGTATTGTTGTGTCATTGGATATGGAATATTAAATTTTTTAAATATAGTATATGTTATATAGTCCTCACCATGTTCTTCAGAGTCTATTTCTACTAGTTGGATTGTGCCATTCTCTTCCACTCCACACAGTAGTCCCATCATTTTTCATCCATTCATTAGGGTGATGGTGTGGACTCTCTAGGGACTTATTTTCTAAAACTAAATAAAAATTATAAAATAACTTCAAATAAAATCAATTTTATTATCTTTCTCTCATATATTTGGTGACCCGATAGAATATCAATTAGGTCATTAATCCATTAATATGTGTTTTATAAACCAATATATTCAGAGTAAAAATTTGTTGTTTAATGTTAGTTCCCTATCCTTACTCCTCCATATTTTATCTAGTTATTATCCAAGGAATATTTCTTCCACGTTAGATAATAGTTTATTTCAATTTATTTGAAAAAGGGTATAGGGTGTTTGTTTTGTTCAATAATTTTAGCATCACGAGTTTTTTGACCTGATGAAAATCCAATGGAATTTGAAATATTTGATTTTGTGGATGCATTATTTTATAAGAAATGCTTCAAAATATAATTATAGGAGTTTCAAATATATGTGTTGAGTTTATATGTGGTTCATGTCCTGATGGATCCTTAGAGGTTTATTGATTTTTATGAGGCTCTGATATCAAAAACCACAAATTAGAAGAAACTATAAAGGGAAAGATGTGTTTGAAACCATGTGTCCTAAAGGGAAAACCTTGTGGCCTAATTGAGGGGAGAAGGAAGTTTCATAAAATTTGTTCAAACCATGTATAAAGATACACATGACCATGAAACCAATTTATGTATTTTTAAAATGATTTTTTTCTAGGTTTGTGTAGGATTAGAAGAACTGTGCACCTCAATTCTGTGGGGTTCCTCCTTGGGGAGTGCTTTAGTGCATGATTGTCACATGATTTCAGAAACTATGCTAATAAATCATGTTCCTCATTCCACCTGAGAGAAATGAAGAATATAATGATAATGATCTTAAATTTAAAACCATATTTTCCCCTCTTCAATCTAGTAGACGAGCTACCCATCCGCTATCTCATGAGTCTTCTTCCGAGCCCAACCTGGGCTTTTCTTTATCATTGTCATCTGATGTTAGAATAAAATTCCATCTATCCCTATCAACTTATCACTCTAATATTCTCATTCAAATTTCTTTTTCTATCGTTTATCATCCCTATCATTTCAAAATTTAGTTGCAATATTGTTTCCACATTTTTGTTGGGGATGTCCATTTCTACATTTTCATACCAATTAGACAAAATCATAGCTTGATATTTGATGTGTGAGTCGTCTTTGGTTTAAGGTAGGTGTTATATAAATTTTCATTCAATTTTCTCTATTTTATACAATGACTCTATTATCCCACATGACAGACTTCCCTAGTGATGCTTTAAAATAATAAATTTTCTTTATTTTCATTTCCTAGACCCCATTATGATGTCTTTATACCCTCTTTTATATTGTTTGAGGAAATGAAAACATCCCGAACTACCCCCTTTCAGGGTAAACATATACAGAAACACCTTTAAAATGTTGTCTTCCTAGAACAATGTAACCCCCATAGGTTGATATTTTTTTGAAATCTCAAATTCTACTGTATAGTTGATTAGAACAACATATAGGTGTCTTTATTTTTTCATTATAGAAAATTTTAATAAATTGAATGAAATATTGTTTTTTGGAAAACAGTGTAATTTTTTTTTAAATCCATGCCTCCATTGAGTTTTGTTGTCTACTAAAACAAAAAGTTTATATATTTATATATATCTTATACCTTGATTGACCTCATGGAACATGTTTTATAAAATTAATTTTTTTATTAACGAATTGTGACTTCTTAATTGTGGTGGAATGATAAGGACTTCATAATTAAATTTCATTGGGATGTGGAATGATTCATATCTATTCTTCTATATTGCTTAATTAAAATAATTAAATGAACTATGATCACCATGAGTGATACTCGGGTTTTCTTTCATGGAACGTCGAGGACATTCTCATTGTTAATTTGAGAAGTTTCTCCGATAGGTTGTGTATACACCGGGGGTAATACAGGTTTTACGATACATGTGAACCACACATTTCTCTTACCTCATAATGAGCGATATAGGTTCACTAAGGGAGACACCTTGGACGAGCTCATTGGGATGATGGTTGTATCAGGACACAAGTGAGACTTGGTCACCTATGTGAGAAACCATGTATATTCTTAGAGGTTCACTCAGACGAGACCCGGAATGATAGTTGCATGGACAGTCATGGATCACATTAGATGGTGTCAGATGAATGTAAGTACTAAGTATGTTGCTGGTGCAATGCAAGGGATCCTTATTAAGGTTTTCCTTGGACGGGCTCATGATGCTTCTATTTTAGTTTTTGTAGTTATATATATATAGGTATTTTATTGAATAATTTTCACCCAATGAATGCATCCACCAAGGAAAATCGAATTCATGGGTTCGGTCCATCTCATGAAAACCATTTTAAGATGTATTTTAATTCCTTTCTTATATATCTCACTTGTTCTTGTTTATTATGGTTCTTAAATTTAATTTTGAAGCTAAAGCATGTATGGGATTCTAGGTGTCATTGAGGATCCTGGTCCATCTTGGTTATATATTTATTTTTCAATCATGGTTATATTTTTTATAAATGAAACTGCTCATTTTATAGGAATAAGATAGATTACAATTTAGAAACTATTGGTGGTGGCATATATTGTAACACCCTCAGATTTTATGAAAAGTATTATTTTTAATTTTATGTCTTGTGTTGTACGCTACACCAAAAGGAGCTTGCACAACCCGCATCCTTGACTTGCCATGCATTACACGCAATTGCGACCTTCCTCGATAGCGTGTGTAGTACGCAATACCGAGTTTCACCAAACAATGATATGCTATTAAAATATTATTAAAAACTAGCCGTTATGAATAGTAATAACCACTTTTTGAAAATTTGTAAATTTTATTTTTCAAAATGGACTTCATTTTTGGATTCAGAATATTAAAATTAGCTTAGGGTAAAATTTTGGTACTTTTCAGATAACTTTCATATTCTGATGAATAGTGAAAATTACTAAATTTTAATTAAAATCAAATTTTTTAAGAGAAATAATTAATAGTGATAAGTTATTAATTTGAGTGGTTTTAAAGTATATTCAGAATATATTTTTACAATTTAATAAAATTTTGGTCATTGGATGTAATTTCACATTTAAACTAGACGTAAACAAGTGTCAATCTTTTGATAGTTATTATCTCTTAAAAACACACTATTTGTTTTGACGACGAGAATTAATTTTTAAATTAATTAATGTAACTGATATGTTTTGAATTTGATAAAATATAAATCATTTTTTAATTCATAATATCAAATATATCTTAGGCCTAAATTTTGGTATTTTTCTGGAAACGTTCATTTTTTGATGAATAGTGAAACCACAAAGTGGTAGTTAAATAAACTGAATTTTTCATTAAACATAATTTTACCGCTTCTGTGAGTGGGATTTCAAAAATTCAAGAGACACGGTTAATATAAAAGACTAAAATGTGGTTCAATGATATGAAAATAATTTTTGGTGAATAGTAACTTTTGACTTTTTTTTACCACGGTTAAAAGTAAATAGGGTAATTAAGGGTAAAAATGATATTATTATTACCCTAACACATGTCCTAATTCTATTGGAAAAGTTTAATTAGACCAAAAAAAACCTTAGAAATAAAATATGACCATTTAAGCCCACTTGGATTAGATTAGGACATTTATTATTAATTTATTTAAAGAATGGTTAAAATAGTTAAAATCAATGTTTAATAAGTAAATCATTTTTTATATAGGGTTATACATAAGATAAATTCAACTATAAATATTCATTAGAAAGATAAAAAGATTTACTACATAATTATATTTTATTTGTAATTTTTAGACATTTAATAATTTAATTTATTTATGACACAACGATGCTGCAGTAATTACCTTTTTAAGAAAATATTAACATAATTGATGTTATAAATGCCCAAATAAATGTAATTTGAGACTTTTTATGACTTAAAATAATTTTCTAGGTTAATAGGACATGTTATTGTTGATTTAAGTAACTTGGTTAGAACTTATCATTCTGTTATGAATTTCATAAAAATCATGTACCAAATAGTGTAAAAGTTGACATAAATTAGTTTTTAAAACAAATATTATATTATTAATTGTTATTTTATTCCTAAAAATATAAGGTTCGGCCAAATGACTTAGATAAGGTTATATATATTAATAATAAACAACTTGGGGTTCTTTTGGCTTGATATAGTAAGTTTATTAACCATATAGTGTAAGAAAACAAAAAGACATGGTAAAAGTTAAATTATTTAACTTAGAGTTAAATCTAATTGATAAGGTTACAATAATAACCTAAACTTTTCTAAATCCTATTGGATGAGAGGATTTCGACCCATACCCACCTTAGATTCGAAATATATCAATTTGGATCTATTGAAAACCGAACTTGACTTTATAATAAAATAATATTTTTAGTTTTCCCAAAGGTGCCCCTCTCCTCCCTTATAAAAGGGCACCTCCTCCCACTCCTCCTCAAACCAATTTGAGCCTTCAAGCTCGGACAAACCCTGACAATTTCTTCTCTACACTTTCCTAAAGACATCCTAGAGGTTCTGGTCTTCTTCAAAGACCTATTTTAGTGTCCTAAAAGGAGGTCTCAAAGAGGCGCTTCAAAGAAGAGGTAATTTCCGTTACCGATTCTTTCACCTTTATTTCTTCTTCCACTACTTCTTCTTAGGTTGTTTCATTATGCAGTAATAACATCAGTATAAATCATATACTTATATGTTATTATAAGTATGAAACAACCCTATTTCACCATCTGTCCATCCTACGGAAAACAAAATCACCGCGCGTGCGTATGTACGGAATACCGTCTCCATGCCGTGGTGTAATCTATTTTCCGCCACCACCTTAATTGGATGGGTATAATGGTGTAATGAGTAACTATATATGATTATTATAAAGTGATATTTATACTGAAATAGTATACATACACTTCAACACAAGTTCATGATCATGAGAACGATATCATCGCTCGTGCGTACGTACGGACTACCGTCTCCACGACGCGATGAGATTCATTTTCCATGTTAACCATTTAAGAATGATTATAAAGTATATATAAGCAATAATAATGAAATATATGACATTATAAAGCTACTGGATTTATGTATATATGTATGTCATCTACTTACTTCCATTCAAGACAATAAGGAAAGGAAAACAACGTTCATGCGTACGTACGGACTACCGTCTCCATGAACGGTGTGTTTCATTTCATTTATCTATCCATTATATGTCACGACCCGCCCTCGGGGCCCGTGCCGTGACTACCCCAAGCCCGCATTCCATAGGCCAGGGGCTGGCGACTAGCACCAAGGTGTAAATCCCAACAAAAATGGAAGGCATTGCCTTTGAAAAGTAAACAAGCACCACAGAGTAAGTAAGCGGAAAGTAAAAACTAAGTAAAAACTGTACAAGCTGTGCTGAAAGTAAAAGGGGCCAGAAATACAAGCCCAACTATAAAGTACAACTGAAAAGAAAAACAACAAATAAAAAGGGAAAACTGTAGCGTCGAGCCGTCCTCTAGAAATACCACCTGAAGGGTGGGTACAGATAGCCTCCACTGCTCCTCGGGTCCACCTGACCGCTCCGAGTACGTCCCGCCCAGTGGTCCACCTCCAGGTACCGTCCTGCTCTGCAAGTCTTAGCCACGATCAATGTTGTCCGTCGTCTGCAACCAACACAACGTAGTGCGGGCATAGCCCGTGCAGGGGTGAGTATAACGATACTCAGTAGGGACCCCGAGACCCTCAAGGTCTCACTAAAACCAACAAGGATAACCACAAGAAGATCTCAAAAAATAACCTCTACTTAGATATATGCCAATACATATACCTAAGTTATCAAGTAACCCATCTCAATCATGAGGCAAACACAAGGTCAAAAGTCTCAGCTCAAACCAGGATTTTCATCATCGAAACCGTAACTGCTGAAGAGCTCCGTCTCTGGAGTGTACAGTGGTCCTGTCACAACTCCGAGGTACTGCTCACTAACTTAAGACTGCTGTATTACTCCACCTATCGAGTATTGCGGGCCAGACGCTACCACCAAGCGCTCCCATGTGCCGCTACAACCAAGCACACCACTGTCGTGGGTCTGCCGCTACAACCAAGCGCTCCCATGTGCCACTAAAACCAAGCGCACCTCTGTCGTGGGTCTGCCGCTACAACTAAGAGCTCCCATGTGCCGCTACAACCAAGCGCACCTCTGTCGTGGGTCTGCCGCTACAACCAAGCGCTCCCATGTGCCACTACAACCAAGCGCACCTCTGTCGTGGGTCTGCCACTACAACCAAGTGCTCCCATGTGCCGCTACAACCAAGCGCACCTCTGTCGTGGGTCTGCCGCTATAACCAAGCGCTCCCATGTGCCGCTACAACCAAGCGCGCCTCTGTCGTGGGTCTGCAGCTACAACCAAGCGCTCCCATGTGCCGCTACAACCAAGCGCACCTCTGTCGTGGGTCTACCGCTACAACCAAGCGCTCCCATGTGCCGCTACAACCAAGAGCACCTATATCGTGGGTCTGCCGCTACAACCAAGCGCACCTCTGTAACACACCGAGTCGTTCGATCAGCAGTCGTCGGGTCTCAGTCAGCTACACGGTCTCTATGCTCCGCCTGATCGTCTCCGGGAGGGTCCGCTCCACGAGCTACTGGTCGATACTCCATGTATCATGAATTCCCGCAAATAAGTATCTCAAAGGACCACCTCGTCATAGGGGTCTCAACGCAACAGACGACACGTCAATCGGATGCCCGGTCTGTGAGTTATTAGCCTTTTCGTCTCAGGGGCCCGGTTGGTTTCGTGTGCAAACCAATCCGGCCGTAACTCAACTATACCCCGAACACTCATAGGGTATACTCATAGGAACCGTTTTTCAACGTGATCACCAACGCCGCTGACGGTTCGTCAAACGGACGTCTGGTCTGAAAGATATCAGCTTTTCCGTTCCAGGGGCCCGGTTGGATTTCGGTGTGATCCAACCCGGCCACTATCCAACTGCATCCAAATCTTGGTGAAGGATGCCAAAAGTTCTGTATCATCAATAGGAACTCAACGCAACAGACGGCGCGTCAATCGGACGCCTGGTCTGAGAGTTATTGGCCTTTTCGTTCCAGGGGCCCGGTGGGATTTCGGTGCGATCCAACCCGACCACACTCCGTCGGCATCCAAACCTCGAGCGGAGTAAGTCAAAAGATCCGTCTCACTTAGAGGAATTCAACGAAATAGACGGCGCGTCAATCGGATGCCCGGTCTGTTATTTATTGGCCTTTCCGTCTCACACCCACCCTGGGAAACATCCCAGGAGGTCACCCATCCTGATCACTACTCTAGGCAAAGCACGCTTAACTATGGAGTTTTAACCACGTAGGCTCCCGAAAAGGAAGGTGCACCTTGAGTATAGTATACCGAAACGACCGTCTCGATCCAAGGATCGTGTTGCCGCTGACGGCGAATCGTTTGGAGGCCCGTAGCCCAAGATACGGGCATTTGAACGAAAACCGTCCGAAGACGGGGGGTACGGGCCCGGGCCGACCCCCCCGGGAGTCGGCCGAACCGGGTCGACCCCCCCGGGAGTCGGCCGAACCGGGTCGACCCGACCCGGTCCGGTCCGGCCAGGGCGCGGCCCGGCCGGTCGGACCGGCCTGGCCTGGTTCGGCCGAGCGGCCGAACGGCCGAGGCGCGCGGGGCGCCGCCCCCGCGGCCTGGTAGTGCCGCGGCCCCCCGCGTGGGGCCGCACTGTGTCATGGACGCGGCTTCAGCCGCGTCCGAGGGCACCGGACCCGCGTGGCCGCGGGTCCGCGGGTGCCGCCGCCGCCGCGCCGGCGAGTTCCGTGGGCCACCGGGATCGCTCCGGTGGTCCGATTCTTTTCCCGTCTGCGCCATTGCTCCTCCCGGGACTCGTTCTTCACTACAGGATTGTCAAACATCCGTTGCGGCACGTTCCGTCGTCGCCCGCCAAATCCGCACAAAATGAAGAACGAAGGAGGGTCGTCGGGCCGTGTTCGTTTGGCCCGCACCCTCCGCGTTAGAGATAAACAACCTGGAGAATATAAAATGTTCAACACATGAACCAACAATTTTAATAAAATAAAATTGTTTCTTTGATTTCGGTTCTTTAATTTTTAAAGAACGTTCACAAGAATATAAATAGCGGTATTCCAAATCATAAAATCCCTACCTCGCTGGACGTCACGCGTGAGCGTTCTTCGCGGAAATTGCTCGTCGCGGAAGGTGGAGATCGTCGCGTCGTCGCAGAAGGGTGTCGCGTCGTTGCGGAACATGGCGTTGAGTCGGCGAACTCAACGCACCATGAAACAACAATTTTAATTTAATTAATTAAATCCGTGATTTGGTTAAGAACGGCGAAGGAAATAAAAAGGAAGGTCCGAGACTCTTACCTCAAGCAGCCGATCGAAGATCCGTCGCGAAGGAAGAGACGTCGCAGAAGAACGTTGTCGGCGTCGCGGATCATGGCGTCGCGTCGTCGATTTCCGGGTTCGGCGTTCTTCGCGTTCTTCGCGTTCTTCGCGAAGGAGGATGAAGGTTCAAGGATCCTTTCTCAACGAGTAATCCTCCAAAAGAAAAAGGTTGGTCTTATTTTATTATTATGCCAACACACGAAAAAGGGTAAGTAACGACCCATCAATTTGTTGAATTAATTCAACGAAAGAAACAGCTCATTTAATTTACGAAATAAACCGCCCAATTAAATGGTCTGTTAAGAATTTAGAAAACGCATCAGTTGACTTTCATAATGACGGGTTTTCGCGGGTGCGTTTCTTAGCGGAAAGAAACGGCGGGGCTCGTGCGGGCCCCACCTCACAAATATCCTACAAAGGGGGTAGGATATTTCTGGATAGCATCCTATCTGGTTCAACTCAGTTCAAGCCACCTTTAAGTGGCTTCAAGTGGCTTCCAAGTGGCTTAAGTGAAATAAAATAAAGTTGTCGAAAAATTATTTTATTTCTTAACTTTAAGCCCGAAAATTAAAAACCACACCCGAGCAAACGCAACTCCGGAAGAGGCGTTTCTAAGCGAATACCGGCGCTGCGATTTAATCGGTGCCCTTAGAATTCGATTCCGGGCACCGGTTCAAAAGTTAGAAAAACTCGCTCGTCTGTTCACTGAACGTACCCGAGCCAAACTTTGGAAAATGATTCCAGGCACACCAGGCCTCGGAATCAGGTGCCGTCAGAAACTGCATTCTTGTAAAATTCCAAAGAAAATTAAGAAAAAAAAATTTCCTTGAATTTTACGGGTCTTTACATTATATATATATATACTGAATATATATGATATATAAATCATGTTTTATATTCTGGAAGTAAGTAAGTCATGATATAAGTAATAATATTGTCAAGAACAACAAGTCCAAACACCGACGATAAATGAAACGATTTTACCCAAAACGCTTCTTTAACATGGAATTTACAAAAGAACGGGTAATATAAAGTCATAAGTGAACCATATATGATATCATAACAATGAATATGATTCTGTAATAAGTTAATGACATTATTTAAATCATTATACAGGAGGTTCAGACACTTACGAAGCAAATCAGACTTAAGGTAAGGGAAAATATCACAATCTCATTTTATCCGAGATTGTTTATACTTTGGTGTTTACTGGGGTGTATTTTATCATCCACATCCATGTTTCCTCAATATGTAGTATTATTTCCATCCACCTACCATTTTTTAAATCCAATTTTACCCTTCGTTGAGTTTTTAGTAAAAGATATGAAAGGAATCTTTTGTCGTTTTTTATACGAGGTAATTTTTGACTTTTCCGACAAAAGCACGAGAAGAATGTTTTTTTAACTTATACGGTATGAATGGATTTTTAAAACATTTTTTCCAAGAAGATTTCTTTACAAGTTTTCAGGTTTATTTTTAATCAACTTCTTTTAGTTTAAAATTGTATGACATGTTAAGAAAGGAAAAATGTTTTTGAAGTAGAAAGGATATTTTCCTCAAGAATGGAGTTCAAGTGTTTTATCAAAATTATTTTCCATCTAAGATAATATAGGGTTCTGTTTCTATCCCTATTATTATATTGATTTGATTATGTTGTGATGGAATTATTTTTATGAATTCCTTTATCTTATATGAATTGTTTTATGATGTCATGATATTTAAGAATCCCATTTTTATTACATGGGTTACGCTATGATGTATGGTTTATGATTTTGTGGCACACATAAGAATGGTATCATTATGAGATGGGTGGGACCCATATCTCCCTCCAATGCATTGGGTAAAGATTTTATATCTCATGAGATAGACATGGCTGGAACGGTAGGTTATACCGGTTCAGTGAAACAGGACTGAAACGAGGAATGAACTCGGTTCAGAAAGGGACTTTGTCCACTAAGATGGTCTTGGAAATGAGTCTTGACTAACAAGAAATGATTCTCTATGATTATGTGTGTATTCCACAAAGTTTCATGTTTTAAGTTATGATTATTGGGATTACATTTCACTACTATTATTTATCCCATGTTATGAAATTATGATCTCTTTTGCAGGTTAATATTTCCAAAAGATATGTTCTTATGAATATGACGTGATTGATATTTCTTTTATTTACCCTTACTGAGCATTTGAGCTCACCCTTTTATGTTTTCTTTTCCCCAGGACATAAAGAAAGGATTTAGGTTTATAAAAAAGAAGAAGATCTTTATGGGAGATGTTGAAGATCTTTCACCACGATTAGAAGATTATATTCCGAGTTTCCAAATACACTAAACTATTATGGTCCCTGTGTGTGTGTTTTTGTTATGTACTAAGTATTCGGCAAAAGTAATGTAATGTCTATGTATGTCAAGCTTAGGGTATCTACAGTTGGTATCAGAGGAAAGGTTTAGTCAACCTTTGGAAACTAGGATGCGAAAACGTTAGTGAGATCCCTAGAGATATTTCTAAGGTATGTCTAGGGATGTCTCTAAGGATAAGTATACGTATAGGATATAGTCCTAGAACTATGGTAACGATCTTAGAATTTAACCTAAGATGTTAGATATTAAGGGTACTCCCCCTTTATTATGTTGTTTTCCCTAGCATGATTTTTGCCTCTCACACTATTGTTTTTGGGTTTTAGACGATGGCTAGAACCCGAAGGAACCGTGTTGATCACTGTAATGGACAATGCAATGATTGTCCTCTTGAACAAACAAATGTTTTGGGAGATGGAGTGCAAAATCTTATTGCTATACTTACACAAGCTATGAATCATTCTGGACTTCCAAATGAGCAGAGAAGGGAACAATATTCTATTGAGTCCTTCATGAGGAAACGTCCACCTTCTTTCAGTGGGTCTTCCGATCCACTTGTTGCTGAAAAATAAATCAGTAACACTGAAAAGATATTTTCAGTTCTTCAATGTTCTGAACATGATAAAGTCATCTTAGCAGTATATCGTTTGGAAGGTGAAGCTGATCAATGGTGGAATCTTATCAAGAATACGAGGCCAAGAGATGAAATTGAGTCCATAGAATGGGACGAGTTCAAGAACATGTTTTTCAGTAAGTACTTCCCTCATATTCTTCGAACAAAGATGGAAAAAGAATTTCTTGAGCTGAAGGAGAAGGATGATTAATCTGTTGGTATATACGAAGCAAATTTTACAAGACTTTCAAGGTATGCATCTGAAATTATCATCCAACCTGGAAGTAAAGTTGATCGATTTTTCAGTGGCTTAAAACCAAGTCTTCGAAGGGAATTAGCTATAAGAGACTTCAGTAGCTATGAAGAAATTGTGCGTTGTGCTATCAAGGTGGAAATAGAAGTTGGTGTTACATATCCATCTCATGGTTTTGACAAGAAACGAAAGATGGAGTTCAAGGAGAAATCTCAGAATAATGGTGAAAAGAAGATGAATGTTTCCTTATGCACAAAGTGTGGAAAGAAGCATGGTGGAGATTGTCTTAAAGGGACTAGAAAATGTTTTAAGTGTGGAAAAGAAGGTCATCGAGTAGCTGAGTGTCAAAGTAATGGAAAAAAGGTTTTTAATTATGTGAATAAAGTAAAAATTGCAGAGAACGCACCACCAACACTTCAATGCTTCAAGTGCAAGGAAATGGGGCATTATGCTAATAAATGCCCTAATCCAAGGGTTAGTGACGATCGACATGAGCAACCGCTTAAGGCAAAGGACAAAGGGAATTCACATGTGATCACTATTGGTGATGTTGAATATAACAACGATGTGGTGGAATGATTAAGTGTTTATGTAATGGGATTTCAAAATAGTATCATGGAATCTCATTTATGGTATTGTGAAATTTTGGAATATCTACGTATTGGTTTTCAATAATAATATGATACTGGTAACCAGGAAAAAAAAGTGATTGAAATATTTTTGGAAAGTAGATGATATGCGAATAATGAAGGGACAAGAAGATAATGAGATGTTTGATTGTATTTATGAGCTCATGATTGATATAAAGACTATGTATATAGAATTTTGAGGATTTTGGTATGTGTAAAGAGTTATCTTTTGACATCACTCATGTTTTCACTAAGATTCAATGGGTATTCATTTTTCAAGAGATTACATGATTATGGTATTCACATGACTGGAATGTGATGAACAAGATATATGAGGGATAAATGATGACATTCATGTGATCATTTTCTCTATACTATGAGCTTGGACCGAAGTATTTTAGATAAGCCTAAAGATTATAATGGATTATGTTGGACATAAGTTAGTATTGTTTAAGGATATTTTTTTTTGATATTGTTGATGGGATGTTATAATAATGTAGTTTTAGAAAAAGGACAACCTACAGGATGTGCGACAACCCATCGCATCGGCCAAGGCTGTGGGAATCGAACCCACAACTAAAGTGCGACGGGCCTTTATCGCATACCACTGGCCTACAGAAAGTCCCTGTTTAGTATAAACTAGTTTTATTATATTAACCAGTATGATATAAGTCCATTTTCGGAACCATATATCATTAATCTCAATATAGATGGACTTATGTATTTTTTGATAACATTTCTAACCTTTTGTTTGAGACAGATGGAATGAACCATCATTCTATCACATGATCTGCTAACACATCACAAATGACAAATTCAACTTTATTTCTTTAAGAGATGAAGTGGAAATTGTCCAAAGAACGACCAACGGTGAGACTGTACCGAAATCACGAAAGTATTTCTTCTAATTCCAATTTCATCAACTTTAGGGAAATGATCTTGAAAACCAAAAATGTTGTCCTAGTGCTCTTATATCTGATGAATCAGATGGTACCTTAGGTCATCACAAATTTATGGCTTTGTGATTGCTGGCTTTTCCATAGCCATGTTCTCTACCACTCTCCATCAGAACATGATGGTTAGCTTTCCCTTCCATATCCATATTTTCACCTATGTGGAAACCCAATGATTAGTTTATTTGGGTAACCGTTACATTTCATACTTTTGTTTTTAAAGATTAGTTTTGGTATTCCTTTTTACGATGTGGGTTTCTATTAAACAAACTTTCAAGGAGTAAACCATTTATAACCTCGACGAATTTCGAGGGCAAAATTCATTTTAAGGGGGGTAGAATGTAACACCCCGAGATTTTATGAAAAATATTATTTTTAATTTCATGTCTTGTGTTGTACGCTGCACCAAAAGGAGCTTTCACAACACACATCCTTGACTTTCCTTACATTACACGCAATCGCGACCTTCCTCGATAGCGTGTGTAGTACGCAATACCGAGTTTCACCAAACAACGATATGTTATTAAAATATTATTAAAAACTAGCCGTTATGAATAGTAATAACCACTTTTTGAAATTTTTTAAATTCTAATTTTCAAAATGGACTTCATTTTTGGATTCGGAATATTAAAATTAGCTTAGGGTGAAATTTTGGTACTTTTCGGATAACTTTCATATTCTGATGAATAGTGAAAATTACTAAATTTTAATTAAAAACAACTTTTTTAATAGAAATAATTAATAGTGATAAATTATTAATTTGAGTGGTTTTAAAGTATATTTAGAATATATTTTTAAAATTTAATACAATGTTGGTCATTGTATGTAATTTCACATTTAAACCAGACGTAACCAAGTGTCAATCTTTTGATAGTTATTATCTCTTAAAAACACGCTATTTGTTTTGACGACGGGAATTAATTTTTAAATTAATTAATGTAACTGATATGTTTTGAATTTGATAAAATAAATATCATTTTTGAATTCATAATATCAAATATAGCTTAGGCCTAAATTTTGGTATTTTTCTGGAAACGTTCATTTTTTGATGAATAGTGAAACCACTAAGTGGTAGTTAAAAAAACTGAATTTTTCATTAAACTTAATTTTACCGCTTCTGTGAGTGGAATTTAGAAAATCTGAGAGACAAGGTTAATATTAAGGACTAAAATATGATTCAATGAGATGAAAATAATTTTTGGTGAATAATAACTTTTGACTTTTTTTTACCACGGTTAAAAGTAAATAAGGTAATTAAGGGTAAAAATGATATTATTATAACTCTAACACATGTCCTAATTATATTTTACAAGTGTAATTCGACCAAAAACAACCTTAGGAATAAAATATGACCATTTATACCCACTTGTATTAGATTAGGACATTTATTATTAATTTATTTAAAGAAGGGTTAAAATAGTTAAAATCAATGTTTAATAAGTAAATCATTTTTAATATAGGGTTATACAGAAGATAAATTCGACTATAAATATTCATTAGAAATATAAAAAAATTTAATACATAATGATATTTTATTTTTAATTTTTAGACATTAAATAATTTAATTTATTTATGACACAACGATGATGCAGTAATTACCTTTTTAAGAAAATATTAACATAGTTGATGTTATAAATGCCCAAATAAATGTAATTTGAGACTTTTTATGACTTAAAATAATTTTATAGGTTAATATGAAATGTGTTTTTTGATTTATGTAACTTGGTTCGAACTTATCATTCTGTTATGAATTTCATAAAAATCATGTACCAAATAGTGTCAAAATTGACATAAATTAGTTTTTTTAAAACATATTATATTATTAATTGTTATTTTATTTCTAAAAATCTATGGTTAGGAAAAATGACTTATATAAGGTTATATATATTAATAATAAACAACTTTGGGTTCTTTTGGCTTGATATAGTAAGTTTATTAACCATATAGTGTAAGAAAACAAAAAGACACCGTAAAAGTTAAATTATTTAACTTAGAGTTAAATCTAATTGATAAGGTTAAAATAATATCCTAAACTTGTCTAAATCCTATTTGATGAGAGGATATCGACCCATCCCCACCTTAGCTTCAAAATATATCAATTTGGAGCTATTTAAAACCGAACATGACTTTATAATAAAATAATATTTTTAGTTTTCCCAAAGGTGCCCCTCTCCTCCCTTATAAAAGGGCACCTCCTCCCTCTCCTCCTCACACCAATTTGAGCCTTAAAGCTCGGAAAAACCCTGAAAATTTCTTCTCTCCACTTCCCTAGAGACATCCTAGAGGTTTTGGTCTTCTTCAAAGACCTATTTTAGTGTCCTAAAAGGAGGTCTCAAAGAGGCGCTTCAAAGAAGAGGTAATTTTCGTTTCCGATTCTTTCACCTTTATTTCTTCTTCCACTTCTTCTTCTTAGGTTGATTCATTATGAAGTAATAAAATCAGTATCACTCATATACTGATATGTTATTATAAGTATGAAACAACCCTATTTCACCATCTATCCATCCTACGGAAAACGAAATCACCGCGCGTGTGTACGTACGGAATACCGTCTCCACGCCGCGATGTAATCTATTTTCCGCCACCACCTTAATTGGATGGGTATAATGGTGTAATGAGTAACTATATATGATTATTATAAAGTGATATTTATACTGAAATAGTATACAAACACTTAAACACAAGTTCACGATCATGAGAATGATATCATCGCTCGTGCGTACGTACGGACTACCGTCTCCACGACGCGATGAGATTCATTCTCCATGTTAACCATTTAAGAATGATTATAAAGTATATATAAGCAATAATAATGAAATATATGACATTATAAAGCTACTGGATTTATGTATATATGTATGTCAACTACTTACTTCCATTCAAGACAATAAGGAAAGGAAAATAGCATTCATGCATATGTACGGACTACCGTGTCCATGAACGGTGTGTTTCATTTCATTTATCTATCCATTATATATATATATATATATACTGAATATATATGATATATAAATCATGTTTTATATTCTGGAAGTAATTAAATCATGATATAATTAATAATAATGTCAAGAACAACAAGTCCAAACACCTACGATAAATGAAACGATTTTACCCAAAACCCTTCTTTAACATGGAATTTACAAAACAACGGGTAATATAAAGTCATAAGTGAACCATATATGATATCATAACAATGAATATGATTCTGTAATAAGTTAATGACATTATTTAAATCATTATACATGAGGTTCTGACACTTACGAAGCAAATCGGACTTAAGGTAAGGGAAAATATCACAATCTCATTTTATCCGAGATTGTTTATACTTTGGTGTTTACTGGGGTGTATTTTATCATCCACATCCATGTTTACTCAATATTTAGTATTATTTCCATCCACCTACCATTTTTTAAATCCAATTTTACCCTTCGTTGAGTTTTTAGTAAAAGATATGAAAGGAATCTTTTGTCGTTTTTCATACGAGGTACTTTTTGACTTTTCCGACAAAAGTACGAGAAGAATGTTTTTTTAACTTATACGGCATGAATGGATTTTTAAAACATTATTTCCAAGAAGATTTATTTACAAGTTTTCAGGTTTATTTTTAATCAACTTCTTTTAGTTTATAATTTTATGACATGTTAAGAAAGGAAAAATGTTTTTGAAGTAGAAAAGATATTTTCCTCAAGAATGGAGTTCAAGTGTTTTATCAAAATTATTTTCCATCTAAGATAATATAGGGTTCTGTTTCTATCCCTATTATTATATTGATTTGATTATGTTGTGATGGAATTTTTTTTATGAATTCCTTTATCTTATATGAATTGTTTTATGATGTCATGATAATTAAGAATCCCATTTTTATTACATGGGTTATGCTATGATGTATGGTTTATGATTTTGTGGAACACATAAGAATGGTATCATTATGAGATGGGTGAGACCTATATCTCCCTCCAATTCATTGGGTAAAGATTTTATATCTCATGAGATAGACATGGCTAGAACAGTAGGTTATACCGGTTCAGTGAAACAGGACTGAAACGAGGAATGAACTCGGTTCGGAAAGGGACTTTGTCCACTAAGATAGTCTTGGCAATGAGTCTTGACTAACAAGAAATGATTCTCTATGATTATGTGTGTATGCCACAAAGTTTCATGTTTTATGTTATGATTATTGGTATTAAATTTCCCTACTATGATTTATCCCATGTTATGAAATTATGATCTCTTTTGCAGGTTAAGATTTCCAAAAGATATGTTCTTATGAATATGACGTGATTGATATTTCTTTTGTTTACCCTTACTGAGCATTTGAGCTCACCCTTTTATATTTTCTTTTTCCCATGACATAAATAAAGGATTTAGTTTTAGAAAAAAAATATCTTTATGGGATATGTTGAAGATCTTTCACCACGATTAGAAGATTATATTCCGAGTTTCCAAAGACACTAAACTATTACGGTTCTTGTGTGTGTGTTTTTGTTATGTACTAAGCATTTCGAAAAAGTAATGTAATGTCTATGTATGTCAAGATTAGGGTCTCTACATATATAGTATATCTCAAAATTAGTTTGGGACTCCATATCATTGGTGTACCTGAATATACCCCATTTTTGTAGAACCAGGTACTTTGAATTGTATTGTTAAGCATATCATTGAGGGTTAAGATAACAAGACTCAGTAGGTACTCAGAATTTTTGTGGAGACTTACCCTGGTACTTCTATTCTATCTTTTATTTATTTTATTATTTTATGGTATAGTTTTTGATATGTTTTTACTATTTTTATCATGTACCATATCATGGAAATTCATGCATGGTTGGTTGTATATTAGTTTCAACCATTTATTGTCAGTTATTATATTATTCATCAGTTTCTCTATCATTTATTATCACTAATTCTGCTATTTTATATTATTTACACCCAACATACAACTATTATATTCTACACAGAGGGGTATAGTCTCCCAAAAATATAACCATTAAACCCTCAAAGATATTTTGCCACCTTTTTTATATAGGGCTGCGTAAGTGATTCCATGTAGTGACCAGTCTGAGTAATGGTTTAATGGTTAGTTGGTATGGGGCGTTACAAAGTGGTATCAAAGCCTTATTGTTTCCTTTGGCTTATTATTTAGGTTTGGTGGATATGAGATTATGGATCTGTATGTTCCTGGTAAATAAAAATTTCTAGGAGTAATTAACCAATGTACAAAGATAAGTCTTTGTGTTCAGGGATAGGATTGTTGTTCTTATTATTGTCTATTATTGTTTATGATGATTTCACCTAGAGTAATTTTTATAATTTTCATTCCTTAATATTTTTGACATTTTCAATTACCATATGCCAAAAACAAAAAAGAGGTAGAATTACATGCATCTTCATATAGACATATAAATTCAAATGTCATTCATATTCCATGCGATTTAGATTCCATTGCTGGCTTTTATGGAATTTGATTACATTCCCTGTGAATTTTAATTTTATGCCTAAAATATACCATGTTAGGAATTTTAAGAAATAAGATTTGTGTTTAATTTATCATGTTTTACAATACAACATGCTTAGGTGATTTAAATTATTATTCATTTCTTATATTCTAGGTTTCAGTGTTTTTTCAAATTCCATAGTAGCATGCCAGGGTTATTTTACATGATTGTGGTTTTTAGAATGCCTAGTTATAATTTTATAATATCTAGTTACTTATCAAGTTTAGACAATTATGAAATATGGGTTTTCTAATTTCCATGCATCTATGTTTGTTTTATTATCTCATGAAAAGGGCTGGTTTCGGTTAAATGGAGGTCAACATAGAATTTTTATGGTGTTTGGGAACCTTATAAAATTAAAATTTATTACCCAAAAAATATGACAATTTTATATGCACTTTATGTACATAATGAATATTTCATAAATATTAATACTTTTTAATTTCCCTTTATTTCTAGTAAAATTTTTTGTGGGAAAATAGGTGCCAATTTGTAAAATTTTAATGTGTCTAGGCTCTTTATACTTTGTAAAAGGGGGACCCATATTCCCAAAACATTATATAATCATCTTACATATTTAATGGATTTTTTATAAATATTGAAGTGTTTAAATTTTCTTTTTATCATGGATAAAATGGTTGTGGTATTATGGTTCCAACCATAAATTTGTAATGTCTATAGATGCTTATTACATTGAAGGTGGTAACCAATAAAATAAAAATGATATGTCATAATCCTTACATCTTTGATTTTTTTAAATGTAAACATTGTTCATTTCTGACCTTAAATTTTTTGTTTTATTTACTAAGGCTACTACATTTTTTCTTGGGCATAATGGACCATTTTGGTAAAATTCTTTAATGAAAAACTAGACCCAATTAACTTGTCTGAAAACCCAATAATTTACAATAATTTTCTTTTTAAATTTAAAAAAATATATTCTATTGATTTTAATGCACACAACACTGAGTTAGTTTGAGTTACACATAATAGAAACTTTCCTCAATATATACTGTTAGATGCAATAATGAGCTTTAATGAACAATTGTATTTTATTAAAATATTATTATTTATAAAATAAGATATAACCAAGCCATTAAATTAACGATTATGAATATAATTAACTAACATATGAAAAATTATCTAAATATAATATTAATTCATTGGTTACTAATTAATTAGGAATAAAAGTATAAACCAATTGAATATAAAGGAATTATTTTTATTTTTATGCCCCCAAATGAATTTTATCTTAATAAATTAGATTAATTACTATTAATAAATTATATTAATGAAATATATATTTTATATATAGAATAAATATTTAGATATTCATCCAATATATTATATAACCTTAAGATAAGAATGAACCCAATTTCATGCAGAATACCTATATTTTTCTAAATACAGTTTTACTGCCTTTTAATAATGTGCATATTTTAAATACAATTTTTAATCATTTATAAATTATCTTTTTAAAAATAAAATAACAATTTTAAATCATCATATAAAAATTCACGTTTTCTGAATATGTGGTATTTTCTGACAAATTTCATGTTTTGGTGAATAGGGAAAATTACTAATTTTAATTTTAAAAAAACCTTTTTCACTGAAATATTTTATAAGGATAAATTATATTTTTGATTTGATTCAAAGTATAAATAGATTAATTTTTTATTAATTAATCCAATTTACAATAATTTCCTCTATTTTTTTTAAAATTAGATATAAATTTGATTCAATATATTTCTTGTTTAAAATTTAATAACCCCTTTTCTCATCTGGTCAAAAAGATTAATTTTAAATTAATTACCAAATAACATATGGTTTGAATTTTTAAAAATAGACTTTATTTTTTAATTAGTGGGTTAAAATTATGTCGATAGATTTTTTTTTTATTTTAAGGAATATGAATGGTAACTTTACTAATATATTTTATTTCCACGGTTAAGTATAAATTGAATAATTAAAAATAAATATTATATTATAAATATAAAAAAATTACCCTAAAACATGTCCTCACAACATTTTATAGATGTTGTTCTACGAATATTATACTTTGGATGAAATTATAACCTTTTTGGAATCCACTTGTTTTAGAGAATGCCATTTACTATATTTTTTTAAAGAAAAAATAAAAGATGTCATGCTGTTATTATAATAAATTTACCACTTTTAATATGTGGTTATACAATTGATAAAATATATTATAAATAGTAATTTTAAATATATATGATAATTTTATTTATTTTTGAATAATAAATAATTTAATTAAAGGATTATATAATAATAATGTAGTAATATTTTAATCAATGGAAATATCAAATAAATTATAATAAAATATTAAAATAAACACAATTTCACATAATTAATGATATAAAATAATTTTAAAGTCAACTTAGACATTTAAATAGTATATTATAAACATTTTTTCAATGTTACTATGTTTTTATGATATTTTTACAAAGAAAAATAATAAATAGTATCAAAATTGACATAGAAGATACTGTAAAAAAAATAAATTTTTTTGAATGGCATAAATTTCATAAAAAAAATAATATTAAGCCTACCAACATTGATCCTTCTAGATCAACAAAACCCAAACCATTTCCCCTCCAAAAATTATTATTACAGAATTTGAGGTAATGTACTTCTAAAAAGACCAAACCTAGTGTCCTTAAGAGTATATCCAAAGAAGTCCACTGAAGAAGAGATAAATGTTTTACGAATTCATTTATGTTTATTTATTCTTCTACTTCATATTTAGTTGTTGTTTCCAGAATAAAGTAATAAATCCAGTATCATCTATATACTGAGATATGATTTTGATTATGGAACTACCATATTACTTTTTTGAACCTTCCTATGAAAAATAATATCACCATGTGTACATACATGCAACTTACCATCTCCATGTTATGGTGTAATTTTTTTTCATTACCACTTTATTTGGATAAATTTAGTGATGAATATAATGAATATAAATAATAAATATAACATGATATTTATTCTTCATATTAAATATAGAATCCAAATCTTTACCACTGTACTATTAAGGGAATGATATCGTTGCTCGTGTGTACGTATGACCTACCGTCTCCACGGAGACTCATTCTCAACATTAACTATTCAATCTTGATTATAAAAATGTACATGATGAGTGAGTATAATATCTATAAACCATATATAATTCTCAATATGAAATAAATATATCCTATGTATCAAAAACAGGACTCACACAACAAAACACCGATAATAAAATGAAGCAGTTAGAACAAGAAACAAGGGTAATAACGAAATATTTTTAACAAAACAATATAATAGGATCATATATGATATCATAAAATATGGATATAGTTATTATTTTTTTAATAAAATTATTTAATAGTTATAGAGGAGGTCAACACGCACTCACCAAAACGAATGTTCAAGGAAAGGGTTAGCTTCTCAATTTAATTATTATCTAGGATTTATTATTCGTAAGTCTTAACTGGGACATATTTTTCATTCTGGTCAATGAATCATAAAAATTTATTTAAAATATTCATACCGTTCATGTAAAATTATTTAACGACATTTTTACCAATTTTTTACTTTTTATAAAATGATTTGAAAGTAATCATTTGTTTTGTTTTCTAATTGTAGTTCTTAATGACTTTTTCGACAAAAATATGGTAAGAAATTTATTTTTAACTTATAAAATATGAGCAGAATTTACACCCATCATGACACCAAGATATTTTGAATATTCCTTTACATGTTTACAATGTTTTTTAATAAAAAATTTTCATTTATAAATTCATGTCTTTAAAATAATTTATTTAAATGAAAACAATCACAAGATATTTAAAATGATTTTGATAGTGTATTATCATCTATTTCAATATCATCTATCAAATAGTATATTTTATTGATATTGATCTCTTATGATATTATATACCATATTTTATTAAATGGACTCTAACATGTTTGACTATGGATGTGCTATTTTATATAATTCATGTTTTACAGTTAACACATTCACATTTAGTATAGTAAATTTTCAATAAAATTGTTTTTGTTGATTATATTTTTATATGAGGAATGAATTGGGAGTAGTAAGTGATGGTAATGGACCACTATATCCCTTTGATGCAGTGGTAGGTCTCACGAGACAAACTATTTTAGGTTTTTACTCGTTTATTTATAGTGTCTTAGTTAAATCCTTTATGATATATTTATGATTTACGATATTATGCAATCTCTATTTATGAGACGAGTTATTGATATTCCATGTGATTATTGGACTATTATAATATCAATGGTTTTTTCTAGCTCATGTTATTATTTTATACGGTATTAATTATTATTTCTATATTACGCTTAATATTATGTTTAAATGGATTCTGTTTCATTAATAAACCATTCCTTAAGTTTTATGAATATTTTTTAATTATATCATCAAGTGTATGCCTACCCTTACTATGCATCTGATATCACAACTTTCTTATTTTCTATTTTCATAGAATGATATGATGTGTTTTATATCTGATATGTTGGAATAACCTAAGATATTAATGTAATTCTCAAATGATTTTATATGTTGTATTTTATTTTTTGAATTTTAATTTATGGTTCTTGTATATAATCTGGATTTCAATATGGGTAAGATTATATGTATTTTAGTATTAATGTCTTATTTTCATGACAATGTAATAATTTAATGCACTAACTCTATGCTTGTGGGGTCGGCATCATTACAGTTTTTATCAGAGCATGTTTAGTAGAAACCTTAGATACCAGATTTAGAAAACTAGGATTAGAGAACATAACCCTACGATATAATTTGAGGATAACTGTTGAATAATGAACCTGAATTTTGGAAAGGATGAGATTATAAGGGTATGCCTAGAAATACATCCTTTTCTAGATACTATAAGTGGATGTGGTTCTTTTACAAATTTACCCATCAGTAACAACTCCCTCATGGTACATTAGGACTAACACTGTGTAACCAGAAACATTACAACATGCTGTACTATGTAGATGGTTTGACACTCCAAGGGGACATTCTTAATATAATTCACATTTTATACAAAAACCATTATGATGGATTCAAAAGTGAATATGTCCCAAAAAAATGGTGCTATATATTCTGAGATTATATCTTTATAAAATTTTAATTTTATGTTATGTTTTTTACATGGTCAAAATTATACACTATGATTCATAACCTAATTTTTTGAATGTATTCATTTATAAAAGGTGTGTAAAAGAAAGAACATGAACCTCATTAGTATTCCTAATATAATGAGTACGAATTATCATATAATTATTAGTCTTAATGAAATATTATAAATGGAAATAATCTCCCAAAAATTCTCATCATATAAGGACATATTATTATTTCATTATAGGATAGGTAACGAGTACTCTATGTTTTATAGATTCGGAGGAAAGAATGAGAATAAGAGGATAGCTGGTAAAATGTTGATAAAGGGAATATAAGAATGAATTATTTCCCACATGTAATAATTGTATAAATATTCACCTTATAACATCATTAAAAGGAACGAGAGATTGTTTCATGTGTGAGGAGAAAGGTCAATATTCTTGTAAAAATAAGGAAATAATTTTTTTTCGAATGTACAATGCTTAAACTATAATGTGATGGGATACTATGCAGATCCATGCCTCATGTGTCAAAGGAATATACCCTAAAAGAGGCAAATTCATCACAGACAATATTATATTACTATGACCAATAATGGGGAATTATTAATTTGATAATGTTTGGATTCATAAATTAAGACATTTGAGTATTTTATTCATGATGTACATGTTATAAGTAATTCAGAATATATCAGGATCATACTTCTGTACTTCTTTATTAATGACATGGTAGCATGAATATTTTCATTAAGGATTTCACAGGTTTATCAAGGTATTTATATATTTGGTAGGTGAAAATTAGAGAAACATTATGTTATTTGGGAATCTAATAATAAGATGATTTTGGAAATTTGGTGACCATAATTATAATTTTTTGGACTTTGAATTTTGAAAAATGTATTTTGGATCAATCTTAATTTATCTACTTTTGTAATAGATTATGTTTAAATTTGCATACTACTGTTTAAGGATAGTGTATGATTTATCATTTTTCTAACTTATTATTACAATTTTGTTTTTTGATAAATATTTTCTAATTGAATCAGTAACTTATGGATCTTTTAATAAAGGTTATTTAGGAATAATATTCGTCTTGAATATTCATATTTCAGTTGAATTGATGAAGTGAAAACATATCGAGGCACATCCAAAGGATGAGATTTTGTTTATAAAAATTATTTTTCCATTCATTATTATAGTGTGAAAGAATTTCTCAACTATAGGAAAATAATATGAAAAATTATAATTTTTGTTAAACCTAGGGTATTTTAAATAAGCATAGATTTATGGTAGTGTAGTTCTCAATTTTCCATTGAACATTCACATGATTGTGATTGATCACCTCAATTACTCTCTACAAATATTTATGTTTTTCCTCTAGTACATATCTATATACTCCAGTAATGTTCTCCAATTTAAAAGCTTGGTTTTGTATTGATATTAAAAAGTAACTTTCTTACTTATTAAAAATATTTGTTTTTAACACGATCTAGGATGTGGGTTCTTTGACAAAAGTAGTTTCAAATATCAATCTCCTGATTACTGAGATCATGTTTAAATAGTGAGAATGAAATTTTATTAAGCTAGGGATAATATGACACACAAAAAATATATAATATTTTGATTTCTAAATAAATTTAATATATTTTATATATTTTAATACATGGGAAACTTTTTAGCATATGTTACACACAAGAGAAACATTCTTCTATAGCTTGCGGTACAAGTAAGACCATGTTTTACCCAACAAACTTATATTATTGAAATTATATTATATATTATTATAAGATATAATCCAGGCATTAAATTAATTGTTATAAATATAATTAGCTAGCATAGAAGAATATATATCTATAATAGTAATTCATTGGTTACTAATTAATTAGAAACAAATATATAAACTAACTGAATATAGAGGAAATATTTTAATTTTTATGCACTGAGAGGCATTTTATATTAATGAATGAAATTAATTATAATTATTAAATTATATAAATGAAATATATATTGTATATATGAAATAAAATATTTCTTATATTAATCCAATATATTTTATGAGAATAAGATATGAATTACCTAAATTTTATTCATAAAACCTGTATTTTTTAAAGGCATTTTACCACCTTTTAATGGATAATTTATTTTAAATCTAATTTTTGACTCTTTAATGCATCTGATTTGAAGGAAGTAAACCTCCTATTTTTAAACATTAATATATAAATTTACATTGGTTTAATTTTTGAGATTTTTCTGATTAGTTTTATGTTTTGATGAATAGTGAAAATAAAAAATTTTAACAGAATTTTTTTTCATCCAAATAATTAATAGTTGAAAATTATATATTTTGTTTGTTTTAATATATAAAAATATTATGTTTTATCATTTAATACAAATTGGTTTATTATAATCAATTTTACATTGAAATTATTAATAAAAATGATTCACATGTTTAAACTTTTATAACATGTTTTCTCATCCCATCAATGGGATTAATTTTAAATTAATTAATGAAACTTCTAATATTTGAATATTTAAAAATTAATTTAATATTTGGAATCAGCGGGCACAAATTCTGTAAATAGTCTTCTTTTATATTTTGGTAAATTATTATTTACTTTAGTAATTTTTAATATTATCATAATTAAGGGTAAATCTGTTACTTAAAGGTGAATTTTATATTATATATATTATAAAATTTCCCAAAAACATGGTTTAATTTCATTTTATATGTGGATTTCTACCATTTAATTCCTTGTGATGTAATTATATCTTTTTGAATCCATTTGGGTGAGAGTATAAAATTTATTATTTTTTATTTAAATAATAGTTAAAGATACCATACTCACATTTTAATAAATATATCATTTTTAATATATGAATAGACATTATAAAAATTATACTATAAAAACTAATTTTGACGATAATACATTTATCTTCATCTTGATAATTTATTTGTAATTTTTTAATTATAAATAATTTAATTAAATTCCTACATAACAATGACGCTGTAATCGTTTATTAAATGGAAATATCAAATAAATGACATTTAAATTATTAAAATAAATATAATTTTAAATACTTAATGACATACACAAATTTTATAGATATCATATACATGTTATAGATATATTACTAGTGTTTTTAATATGTTATCATGTATTTATGTTATTTTTAAAAGGACAAACACTGAATAGTATCAAAATTGAGATAAAGGATTCATTAAAATAAATAATATTTCATTATATAATAAAAAAGTAATCAAAGTTTAAAATTTTGAAAAATAACTATAATAAGGTTAACATTTTTATCAATGATTCATTTCTGTTTTGTTTGGCACACATGGTGATAAGGAGTGGGGGGATTTTAAAGAGAACACTATATGGGGCAAGACAATGACTTCTAAGTGCATAAGGGATTCATAGATTCATAATATATACTCTTCTAATTTATGGTCTATGATCCTTCCCCTCATCCTATCAATGAAACATCTTACTCTATGGATAATGGGGAAAGGATAAATCCATTTTTGGAACCATTACTAGGTAGGATAACTATTGGTTTTCCAAGATGTATGGCTCCTAAGTTTTTTTCGAGAAGCTAGTATGCTCCTCTCGTTTAACAAGACCGTCCTGAATAACATCTAGAAATCCAGTCTTAATCTCATTGATTGGAATTCTGAACCAAAAATCTGTGTATTTACATCCTCCTCTATATGACCTAATCCATGAAATAATTATAATGGTAGATTACCAACTTGTATAATTTTCAATGTTGTAATGAGACCCTATGGTTTAATAAGATTAACAAAAAATATAACTTCTTAATATAGAGAATTATGAACTAGTCCATGAAAACTAATGACAGAATTAAAATAATGAAATTTTCCCAGCCTCTTGGTGCATTTTCTTAAAAACCTAATCCGAGGAGAGTTTGAACCATATCTTTTTTGAAGGAGAACAGGTGAGAGAATTGGGGAGATTATTTAGTCAGATCACAACTTTCTCTTCCCAATATACCATCAGAGTCTTCTTCATGGAATGATGGTTTCACTGTGTGGGAGATGTGGTCCTTTGAAAGAATGGAGTGATAAATTGTGCGGAATTCAAGATGATGGTGCCTATAGATATCCCAAAACACAGCCCACTATGAGGATGTTCATCCGATGGGGAAGTCTCTCATTTCTAGAGAAGGAAATATTCTCATTGGAATAGTAATCCTCCTTAAGAACTGGTGTGATCCTCCCACTCTTAAGGCATTGTAAGTGTTGAGGCATCATGATCACCTGATTGATGCGCAACCAAAAGGGAACTGTGTTCAATGGTGTCCTCCACTCTCAAGGATCAAATTAAACACGTACATCTCTTTCAATTTTGGTGACATGCGGGGAGGGGGATCATTTGTGACTCCAAATGTACTATTATACTAGATTTTAAAAAATATTTTGGTGGTAGATGATATTTCATAGAAAAATAAAAGGCAATTCACATATGGTTAATCATTTTCCACCAGATTAATATATACCTCACAAAAGTGTAAAAAGACTCTACTATTTTAAATAATTTACTTAATGGAGAAGTCTCGATTACATGGTTAATTTCATACATATTCATGAAATGCAGAGGTCTTCTAAAAAAAATGTTCATTTTCTTCATAGTTTGTGTGACGCAAATTGGGTAGTGGGTCATCTAGTATCTATGGGTGACTTATGATAAAATTTAACTTGCTTCCCTATTATGATCATTTTGATACTTGAGAGGGATAATCATGTAATATGGGATGCTCTTAGCCTCCACAACATCTGGACTCCTTATTTACTCTAATGAAACTTTTATTTGATTTATTAAATTAATTGTGATGCATATGATGAGAGAAATTGGGCCCATAATCATATTACCTATTATGTCAATTACTTTGAGCTATGTAAAATCAATAATCAATTTATACAAATTTAGTTATTTTAAAAGGAATCCAAGAGTTACACACCCATCTAAAATAAAAATGAAATTACTACCTCACTTCCTCAGCCCATAATAAGCCTTCTATATAGACACAAACCTTCCCATTTCTTCTCCCAACATTCATAGTTATGTCTTGTAGGTCCCTTTCATCTAAAAAGTCCAAAATAGTATTCCAAAGGGGATACCCAATGTAAGTCCTCTAAAGAAGAGGTAATTGTTTTATTAATTCATTTAATTTCATATCTTATTCTACTTCTTCCTATGATATTTCTTATATTCTAAATTAATAAATACAGTATCATATATATGATGATATGTTGTTATCATTATGGGACAACAATAGTCATATTTTTAGCCATCTTATTAGAAATAATATAACCATGGGTCCATAGATACGACTTACCATCTCCATACTATGGTGTAATTTGTTTTTTTAGGACCACCTTATTTGGATGGGAATAATGATGGGTATAATAGGTATAAAAAATAAACATGACCTGATATTTATTCATTATAATTAATATACCATCCAATTTCTTACCATTTTACAATTAATGGAATGATATCGTCGCTCGTGCGAACGTACTACCTACAGTCTCCATGACTTTATGAGATTCATTATCCATGTTAACCATTCAATAATGACTATAAAATAATATATAATGAGTTAATATAATATCTATGAACTTATTATAAATTTGGATTTGAAATAAATATATCCTATCAATAATTAATAGGACACACATGACAAAACATGCATTGGATAATGAAGCAGTTTAGACTCGAAACAAGGGTAATAATGTAAGATTATTAAGAAAATTATATAAGGGGATTCAATATTATATCATTAATATAGATATAGTTCTTAACACACTATTAAAATTATAAAATAGGTTAACACATAATCAACTAAAATAATGAACAAGGTAAGTGTTAACTTCTCAATCTCATTATTATTCAGGATTCTTTATAACTAAGTATTTACTAGGACATATTTATCATCCATTTCCATGTTTCTTATAAATTTATATAAAGAAATAATACTATAATAATAAATAATTTTAAATTAATTTTTACCCATTTATGATTTTTCAAAAAAAAAAGAATAATTTTTTTTAAATGAAGTTATTTATAGAATTTTTGTAAAAAAATACAGAAAGAATGTTAGTTATAACTTATAAAACATGAGTGGATTTTAACACCATCACGAATCATTAATTTTTTTAATTACACATAAAATTTGTATAAATTTATTTCTAAAAAAATTCATTTATAAATGGAAGCCTTTTAAATAAATGATTTCAAAGAAAAAGGTTTTTTCTCATGGTATTTTAGAATATTTTCTTAGTGTATTTTCATTTATTTCCACATAATATGTTTAATAATATGTTTTATTGAGGTTGGTATTGTATGATAAAATCTACCTTATTCTATTTATTTATTTTTTGAACAGTTTGACTGTGGATGTTCTATTTTGATACCACTGGTGGTTTATGGTTAATGTATTCACATTTCATATGATGGTTTTTAATATGAATGTTTATGGTGATTTTGTTTTAATATTATAAATAAATTAGACATAATAAGGGATGGGTGAGGCCCAATATAGCACCTAAGTGCATCATTAGGTCTGATGAGACAAACTAGTTTTGTTTTTTATGCGTTTATGTATGATTTCTTGGAAGAAGACTCTGTAGTATTTTTACGATGTCTGTTATTATGAATTCCCCCATTATGAGAATATTTATTGATATTCCATGTGATTATTCATCTACTAGAATATTCAGGGTTATGTTTTCTAGATCATTTGATTATTTTTTTGGTATTATTTATTATTTCTATATTATGCTCAAGATTATGTTTAAAGGGCTTATGTTTCAGTTATACACCTTGCCTTAATGTTTATGTTTTTTTTCATAAAAGCTTCTATTGTACAGTTATCCTTACTTAGAATCTAAGGTAAAATTTTTCTTATGATTTATTTTCCCAGGATGCTAATATGTGTATTATTACTAATATTCATGGATAGTCTAGATTGTTAATGGTTTTCTTAAAGGATTATCTAGGTAATATTTTCTGTTTTGAATTGCAATGTAAGGTTCATGAATGTATTTTTTCTTCCAATACTGGTAAACTAATCGGTCCTTCTGGATTCGAGTCTTTTATATATGCTAATGTAATAATTTAAAGCACTATTTATAGAAAATTGTGGTGTGGGTCATTACATGTTAGTTGGGAGCATGTTTCGTGAAAAATTAAAATATAAGGGTCTTTTAAATCTTAATGTTCTAAAATGTTCAGGTTGATTTAGTTGAACTTAAAATAACATAATGAGTCCCCCATATTTCTCCATTAATATGATGTACCTTAGTATTAAACCCCATTATGGCGTTTTTATGCTATATAATACCGGTTAAGATAATTTTCTACTTCTATGGGGATTCTAACTTGACTAGTACCTCATTAATTAATATGATAAATTATAATCTAGTTAGATCAATTTTTATGACGATTTGGTTTATTAAAATTATAATTGAAACCTAAGGGGTATTTTAATCTATATATTGTGATATAAATTTTATTTAACTAAGCCTACTTTGAAAGTCTATAAATAAATGAATTATGTTCTTAACGAGGTATTTGATAAAACAACCATATTATAACAGGTTTTCAATAAAAAATAATGCATAAAATGGATATTTAATATAACTACGATTTGTTATATTATGTCCACAACTAGATGGATTTTATTTATGAATGGTACTGATTTCCATTGAAACTAAACATTCAGGTCTTTGAAAGGGGTTAAATGAGTTTACTATTTAATTCCATAAATAAAACCAGAAGCTGTGTTTTTTTATTTTAAATCCCCATGTATGGCTAGTTTAAATAAATTATGTTTTTTCATTGAGATTTTATTTGAAATGGGAGAAAAATACTTTCTTCTTGGACTCTTCTCCTATAGCACGGACCAATGTGATAGGCCCTTTATCCTAATGAACATTTCTAGTGTGGTTCCTTGCTACGTTTGACACTTCTAATTTCAGTATTGGGATATCCTATTGTAGGTAGAGCCTCAAGCCTTTAAAGACTTTTCTAGTATTATGTGGCTCTTTTTTAAAGTATGTTATTGTTTGGTTCCATTATCCATGTTGGAATTCTAGATTCTAAATTGACACCAGTATTTGAACTTGTGTTTGTGTTGTGTTTTGACCCTAGTTTATGGTTTGAGAATCATGTAATACATAGTTTATAAAGTTCAAACATTCTAATAGAATGATTGGCCACATAGTAGGTCATTTTTTCAACCCTTCTTATTCCTTTTCATTGTTGGATGAAGTTGTACATCTCTATTCAAATTAATAGTCACATTAGAAAATATAGATTCAGGTTTTATCTTTCAAAGGATATCTGGTACACAAAAGAATTTTTTCATTAAGGTTATTGATTGTATGAGGGATGTGTCGTTGAATTGTGTAATCTTGGGTAGTATGTGTTGGAACATATAGTACCCATTGAGTTGCTCAAATGTGATAGAGAACAGGTTATGGTCATTTGTACTCGTGTAATGCTAGGGATTTTGAGTTACATTCACACGACATCTCTTAAGCAGAGTGAGTTGAGTTTCTGGTGGAATAAAACCTATCCCATGTCATGGGATTATGTTCCAAGATGATCATTTGTTTGAAATTTTGGCCTCTCATTTTGGGTTTTATGCTTAATTATATTACTCACATAGACATAACTTATGACTATAGTTACATGTAAGTCTAAATGAAAAAATAATTTTGTAAAATTATGCCGATAATATCTTTTTTCTATTGCTCAATTATTGATAAAGTGTGATATAAACCTCATGATCATGATCGATGGTCTATGGAGTGTGCCATGGGATGAGACTTCATTATTAGGGAATTAGATGATAAGGAAACTCTTAATGTGGGGAGGGTTGCATCAAATATAGTTAAAAGTGACCATCTATGTTGAAGTTGAACAATATAGGGGACCATTTAAAAATTCTCATCCATTTTTATATACCCTTGGGGATAGTGAGTTTTGAACCATTATGGTGCTTTTGAATGAGAAAAATGGTAAACGGTAAGCTGGGTGCGCAACTGTTTAAGACACCATTGGATGAGAATGCACCAAAGTGGTTATTATGGGTTGATAATGGTATTCATGTGGTGGTGAATGTATCAAGGACCTGATGATGATTCATTAATAGGTGTAGATGATATTTTTCTAGAATAAGATGACCATTAGTTGTTTTGTTGTTCATCATTTTAACAGTTGGGTATGGTTGGGTGGAAAAAATATTGAATTTTATTTCTATGTAACATAAGTGTATAGAGATTACATTAGAAACTATTTACATACTCATAGTGTAATATCACCTAAAATTTGATCATGTCCCATATCATGAAATCTTCTAGGTGCATTGAGAGATAATTGGTTGTATGTCGTGCTATGTTTAAAATACTTTTGGGATTTTTTTGGTTTTCCCTATTAGTGTATTCTTTAGCAGTTTTGTTTTCCTTACAATAATGGGAAATCATGACTAATACCTGGGTTACCATATATGAACACCATAGAGGGAATCATGGACACCAACTGTCTTTCCTTTACATGATTGACATGAAGATTCCCCTTTAGTTTCAATCAACATTCGTGATGTGTTGACATTCAACCTTTTTATAAATTCTCCCCCATAAGATCATTTAAGGTTTTAATTAGAGGCTATCCTTGAACTTATTTTGGTGATCCCTGTGTTACTCGTAAAATTATTTGATCTTAGATGATGTGTTTAAATTGGGAACGGTATAAATTTTGGATTAGGTATACCCCATTGTCAGTGGTAGAGAATGTTTCATTACATTTAGTGGAAGGATTTAGGGATGTCTGAGGGAAGCATTTTTTATAGATAGATAGTAGGTTAGGGATCTTGAACTGAATTTTAGTTCAATCTAGGCCTTGATTGAGTATTGGTTCCCTTTAGTAGTTTATAATATGTGGGGAGTTTAATTTCAATTTTGAACTTTATACCATGGTGTGTGGAGTGAGGGAGATGATTTATGGGTGTAATTTTAAAAATAGTTATGGGAAGCGATTCTTTCATTTTCCATGGAAGATGTGATGATTTTTAAGACTCTCTCACATCATCATTGTAGTATGTTTGTGCAGGAATTTGGATCATCTACATGGACATTTATATATCCCACCCAATATTCTTTTGGATGATATATCTCAAGCGAAAATACTTTTATACGATATTTGTTTTATATTAATAGTAGGCTAAGATCATTCCACGAAAAGAAAGACCTCTTTGTTAATAAAAAACATATAGTGGTCTGAAGGTAAAAAATTTACATTGATCCATCTTAAAAATATGAAGAAGATCACCCAACACTTGATCATCCCCATGATAAGACGCCCCATTCACACCTTTTTTTTCAAAACCATCCGCCAAATAATTGTCCTCTCTATAAGAATGATTAACAATATGCTCCTTTAAAAAAAGAAGGTCAAAAAATCTGGTCTAATTATTTGTGAGCTTCCATGAAAGGTGAAAAGAACCTATCTGAATGACAAGGACAACTGTTGTAGAATCACATTCAATAAAGATCTTATTCCATCCCCTCTACTAATCTTGATCAATTGAAATAATAACCCCAAGAATTTCAGATTCTAGAGCAGATACGTTGCCACATGAACCATAAAGTCACCCAAGAACATCACCATGATGGTCCTTGAAAATAGCACCAAAATCAGAAATACCTGGATTCCTTCTTGAAGCACCATCTGAATTGATTTTAATCCATCCAAGAAATGGGGCCAACCAAAATACCTCAAGCAACCCAAGTTTATGGGAAAAATACCCTTGACCCCAACTCGGTTGAGAACCAAGAAATCATGAATATTTTTTATAGAAAAAAGGGAACCATCCTAGCTCCATGAAGGGAATAGTTTTTTGTGGTTGTTTGTTTAGAGCCCAGTTCATTAGGGTTTAGACCAGAAATGAGTCAAATTTAGAATATTTATTTACATCATTCTTGGGGATAAGATTAATGATAATCCCCTAGGATCTTCATGTAGTTATGTCTTTTGGGTATTTAGCAATCATAATTATTATTCACATTTTGTTCTTTGAGCTATCTATGGTTGATGTGTTCAGGTTTATCATGAGAACCACCAAATACCTTCACTAATGGAATTATTATAATAGGTGCAACAAGACTATTCTCTTCTGAGAGAATATAAAGTGGGTTTAGGTAGACCTTATGATACTCCCCATGTTTAGGGACATCAAGCATAATGTGTTCATGTGGGTGGTTATTAGTAGAGTGATAGAGGAGCATGGTGTCATCAGTTTCATGATGTACAAGTGGTAACCATAGATTGAATAAATATTGTATGAGGCACAATCATATTTTTATATAAAATTTTCGATTCCATCAATAAATATGGATATTTTTACACCTTTGTTGAACCTTACCATGTCTCTTTTATTTGAATAGACATATAGAGGCTTCCCATTCCCATGTTATTGATTTAACTAGTTGGAGTCCAAACTAGTTTTTAATGGGTACAGTGGTGTAGATTGATTTTAAGCGCACTTATTTCATTTATAAAAGATTTATTTCATTAGAAATAGATATAAAATTTCAACATTAAAATTTAATGGATGTATTCGATGAGTGGTGTGATCAACTACATATGGATTTGAGTAGTATTCTCAAATGTGGTTAACCAATGTATGTTTTTCATTATGGGGATGGGTTGTTGGGTGGTAATTAGATGTGTGGTTCCCCTTCTTTATTTGATGGTTGAGATGTCTATAAAATCAATATATTATAAGATAGTGGAGGTTATTAGAGTCATTTTAGTGTTTTGGGATGTATCTCCAATTTTTTTGTTCTACTCCCATGACATGACATCTTGTTTGAGAAAAAAATCTACACAACGAGGCCTATCTAGTTGAGATGACTCATTATCATGCAACCCATTTAAAGTTACCTACCTTGAGGGTTAAATTATAAGATCTAATTCAGAAGGGTTTTATATGTCTTATAGATTGACCATTTCATGATTCAGTTTTGTTATCCAAGAAATTGGGTGGTAATATCATATTGTATCTAAACTAATAATGTTAGAATAAATTGGTAAACAAAAATATTTACCCTCTTAAATGAATTGATAATCATTTCAACCTCTTGAGGAGATATAGTTTTATTTTTATGGTATATTTTTATACAACGAATCACCAATTGATAGTGATAGTGTATGATATCCTTAATAAAACATTAATATATAGTTATGGGAACTTTTAATTGAAGGTGATGTTGTTTGGTTTCATTAATTCACTATTTGTGTTCATGGGGATCATAAAATCTGTGTTTTGAGGATGCCAAGACTAGTTTTTAGTCATGTTTTTCAATGACATATTAATATATTTGAGTTCATTAGAAGAGAATCATGATCATTTAGACCTATCATGCAGGTTCATTAATGCCAATGGATCAATTGAATGTTTCCCAATTGTATGTTCTGGACACGAGAGGTGTAATTCATTTAGGACCTGGTGTTTTATTAGGGTGTCATCTTGGAACCATCAAAGATTGTGGAAATTAATTCATATGTAAACCCCATGAATTTTGTATAGGTTTGTAGTATAATTAGTTGCGTATGATATTACTGGAGGTTTGTATCTAACTTCTCAGTGATTCAGGCCGTGTTGATTACTTGGTTCTAAAAGGACAATTCTTTTATCTAGATACCTAATTTTTAGGCAGTGTTGGATTATCACAAGGATGTATTTATTAATGTGTAAGTTACCATAGGAAGGGGTGATTTTGTGGTGTTGTTGGAGGCCTCCCATCTTTTCATAGGTTGATCCTTATTTTAGTAAAAATTAGTGATCTCTTATGGGTCAAGGAAATTATGTCCCCATGAGATTAATTATTACACTAATGATCGAGAGTTATAATCAGTTGTGTTTATGCTGATTTTGGGGAGACATTACTTCATTAGGGATAATTGTTTGGTCATTACATATTAAATAATCTTGAGGGATATCTGTTATCCGCATGAAAATAATCAATGAAATTAGATGTGGGTTTGGATTTTTTAGGACAATGACTTTGAGTTTTTTTATAACTTGATATAAGTGAATTGTGTGATTTATTCATTGAGTATGAATTCATGGAAGGATATTTTTTAGTAGTCTAGAGATACATTGAAGGTGATAAAGGATTTTTCCACCCTTTATTTAAATGTGAGGTTGGATGATGGTGCAGTTTCCTTATTTCAGATGATAATGAAGTATTCTTGAATGTGTCCAGTAGAGGGAATATAGTGGGGAGACCTAGAGGAAGTGGTGATGTGTGATCATGTTAGCCATCGCGATTCTACATAGTTATGGTTAGTGGATATTCAAATCTAGATAAAGTTTCAAATGAGTTTTTTTGGTTGAAATAAATTAGAGAGTCCTATTTGTGTTTCAATGAACACCACTGGAAGTACACCACTGTGTATCCAAGATGTACCATTGCTTGATAATATAGTTTTGGTGGCTCGAGATAAAATGGGAAGTGAAATATATTAAATCTCAGTGTTTGTTTATCATTTAGGTAATGATATATCATCATGTTCTTTGAGTTTTTTTATAGTAATTGGGTATTCATGTGTGGAAATGGGATAAAATATCAATGGGGTTCATCATCGGGTTTCTTCAATATCATGGAGGGTTTAATGTAATCTAGGAAATCACGAATCAACTAAAATAATCATCTTTCTTACAACAATCAAGGAGTGGGTGTGATGGATGTTTTTAATAAAAGTTATGAAGTTGTTTATGCTTGGTTCCTTGGAGTCCAAAGGTCCATTGTATCAATTTGGGTTTATCATATTACTTTGTAAAAATAGAGGTGTTTTATGTATGATTTTAACTCATTTATGCATCTCCACTACCTTCCACTCTCAAAGGGATGACCAATTGGATAAGAAATCGATAAAACAGATAATAAAATTATATATTATATCTTATACTTCATCAAATCATGGTCAATGAAAATTCATGTAGTTTAGTTTTTTATAACAACATATGACAATCATCAATTAAAATAACCCCATTTGAGGCATTATAAAGGGGTCCATTCCATTCAACGTTATGATGGGATGATGTTGGATATTCATCAGGTCTCATTCCCAATATGGTTAAATATATAGAATATAGTGTTCAATTTGGTCATGTGACGATTAAATCTTCACAGGAACAGAATAGGTCATATGCTGGTCATATAAGGAAGAAATTTTAGGTAAAGTTTGAGGACCACATGTTCTTCAATGTTTCTTCTCAATGTGGGAGGTGAAGGTTTGATGATAAAATATGCTCTCTCCATGGGTTGTTTGGCCTTTTTAATTGTTGCTTAGTGTTGGAAAGGTGAATTATCCATAAGAACATCCTCTATAACTATATTTTATACATAAAGTATTCCATGTCTCTCAACTGCATCACTATCATAACTGTGTGACCCAAGAACCTGACTACGGTGAGTTGGATATCGATAATGACATGGAATCGGTAGACTAGATAGTTGTGATACAAGAATATATATAGAAAATTCTATACTGATGAACCATTTCAATTATTCATTTTTATCTATGTTTTCATGGCGAGGAATACATGGGAGTATGATTAGAGATTTCTGTCTAGTAGTTAGAGTTTTTATGAGGTTTTTCTTATTTTCCTTAGTTATATTTTTCTTGATGATGTAATTTTTGAAAAGATGGTGGTTTATGAGATTAATCATTTTATTGATATGATGTTTGATTTAAAACATAAATAACAAGAAGAAAGAAAATAATAAATTTCTCAATCTATATGTGTTACATCACGACACAACAAAAACTTGTGGATGGGTTACTGGCACACAAAGAGGATAATATATTGAAATGGATGATAATTTTTTTTGATTTTTTGTGTTGGATCCTTGGTTATGATAATCATTGGTCTGAGATATATGAAGGTTGGGTTGGTTTTGCAGATGTTTATGTAAAAGGGAGGTGGTTGGAGGGCAGTGTATGATGGTGTGGTGAAAAGAATTCATGTGATGTTTGGTGAAAATTTTCATTCGGTTGTTGTTTTTTGTTGGTGTTTTTGTTTGGTTTTGATAGGATCTATTATAGGTTTCTTAGTGGATGGTTATTTATTCATGATTCTAAATTTTTTACATATTTTTTTAAATTGTCATGGGTGATAATTTTATTTTTGTTATCTGATGTATGGGATTGGAATTTCCATCCCATTAATATTTAGGAATTCTGGTGGATGATGTGAGAGGAGGGGTTTATAGGGGAGTTTGAGGGGGGTGGTAATGGGAAGCCATCTAAACAATCAATATTTGGGAGTCCTAAAACATGTATGGATATGATATTCCATCGGATATGGTGGATGAACAATTGGAATTATTATTTTTTCGTTGTGATATTGACTGAGGTTTTGAGAGCCTCTAAAATTTTTGACATGGTTTTCTAGTATGTTTAGGTAGTTTCATAGTATTATTTAGTAATACTGCATAGAGTGACATTCTACACCATGTTACTAGGAGGTGTGGTTTGGCCAATTTTTAAAAATCAGTACCATAATGTGTAGTGGATGTAGTCTATATTGCAGCTCCTTCTAGAAAATGGATTGGAAAACTTATGGGGTCCTTGGCAGTGATGTAGTCCTCTTCATAAAACATATGATCTAGATCATGGTCCAAAATATTTTCATTATATTTTTATTTGACCAGCTTGGATGTGGTGTTATATTCCCCTATGCACCATAGCCCTTGATTTTTTATCAATTCTACGACATGGATGTATGGGATGAAAAATTGTCTTTTGATTTCAAAAAAAAATATTCTTAAATCCCTTCTAGAAAGAGAATTTATCATTTCACTCCCGAAATTCATTATTATGTCATGTGCTTCCCAAGGATGTATATTTGTGTCACTACATGATGAACCATGGTATGAGATTCAAATACCCTATATCTACCTCTAATAGGATAGTGGATGGTGACAATTACCAATAAGGCATATCTCTAATATGGGAGGCATTTCCTAAAACACCTATATGAATGAAAAAAACTTCAAGACCATACCATGATTAAATTTATAAAAAATAATAATGATTCATAAATATATCTCTAACTCCACAATCTTATTTTTCTACAATTTCATAGAAAGTATGAATGGAGCCAAATATAGGGCCACCCCATCTTCAAAATAACATATTAAATGCTTAGAATAATGGGACTAATGTCAAATGAAACATCAGTATACCCCTCATTATGGTTATCCCAAACTAATATCCACAGGTTCCTTGTCCTCTTCTATAAACATGTCGTGATAGTTCCAACAAATTCCATATTAGTAAACATAATCGAAATGGGGGATGCACCATGCCTCTTGGAGGGTACATACTCTAAGTTGTTGAGGGTTATAATTGAAGAGGACAATAACAAATCACTCTAGAAGTTGAGAACTCACCCATACTATAATGATCAGTACAAAGTACTATAGTAGTCACCCTCTAAGATTAGAATGGAATGTAACACCTAACACATATTCGAATGGACAAAAGAGAAAACACGAAACTGATACCTTTTAAAATAATATCAATGAAGCTTATAACTAAGATGAACTGAGAAGAAATATAAATCCAAACTAATCTCAAAAGGATTACGTTTAATGTACCTATAGGTACACAACATGTCTCTATATTCTTAACACTGATTTTTTTATTGTGCAAACCTGGAATAATTTTTCTCAAAATAAATAGCATGTCTCTCAAGGTACATGGCTTATAGATTTCAATCTGAAACTCGATGTGTTGATCTCCCCTTCCCATGTACACTAGGTTGGACCATGTACTATGAAATGTCTACGTACATAGCTCTTCTTGTGCAGTTCAAGATTCCCATGAAAATTCATAAGTAGTTGGTGTGTATCATTCCACACAAGTTGTGTGGGCACACAATCTCTCTTGTGCATGTACTCCATATATTCAATGATTCATCTACTATACATAATACATCGTGTGAATTGGAACACATTGAATATAACTCTACATGGTCTCATTGGAATGTACACCCTATACATAATGATATTTTTGGTTATGTTTCACAATTCATGTAGAATGTGTCGCATGACGTTTGATTCATAAATCTATACAGAAATCCTAGGACCTCCATACATATGGGACTACAAAACATGTGTTCATAGGAAAAAACTCGATGTATTATGTTTTTCCATATAATTAAAAGTATTATTCATGTGTTTCAATTTACACATTTAATCCATTCATCATTTTAGTAGAATGCACCACTCATAATGTATTTGAGGTTGACCAGACCATCTTCACCATTGTCATATGGATTCCGCTGTATTTTTTTATCCGGAACCACTTCCATTATTCCTCACCAGTTTTTCATTCTTAAGCCTTGGTTATAGTCTCCCAATCCAAAATCATAGCAAGATCCCATCACCAATCCTATCCTAGATCAATTGTATCAATCCGATTCATAGAGAAATGGGTGTAAAACTATTGATTTATGGGTATTTATCAAAACACGAGCCAAAATAATTTCCCCCAAAGAATGAAATAGCTGGGGAATATATTCACAGAAAATAAATGTGATGAAAGGAACTCATCCAATGTTTATATTGGAATCAATTCCTTTCCATTGGATTCAAAAATAAAGATATTTCACATAAAAATAATAACAATCTCAAAATTCATGGATAATCTAACTCATTGCCACAATAAATATGATCTACAAATCACTTATTTAGTTTATTGACTCTCTATAATTTTAAGAATAATCAAAAGGTGATAAATATATTAAAAACAAAAATCCTTCCTCATTACAGATTAATCTATGATGAAGAACAAATCTCTATCATTTCCATTGTTATTTTAGAGACTGTTGAACCTCGATAGCACAATGATCTTCTTTCTTGATCTAATATGTTGCCATTTTCCAAGAACTCTCTCCTCTAATGGTCCTCTGCATCTCCAAGATTAGGAATAAAACCCTCATTTCCCCTCATTAACATATATTTATTGAGTACAATGGGTCACCGCATCAATAAAATAAAATAAATAGATTAATTTATTTAATTTTATTAGTTGTTCCCTGAGTGAATTTTTTCGACATTTTCCCGACATCGACAGCGATTATGTCAAACCAAGGATAAAAACCATTCTCTAAAGTTAATTGGGGAAATATCATGCACATGATTTTAAAATTTTTAAAATTTTTAGAACAAAATTAAAGCGAACATCATACCTCAGATCTCATTCTATCTCAAAACATAACTTTATAAATATTCCTTAAAATATTCCTCGGTATTACATTGAAAAACCTTAGATATTTAATTATTCCAATCTAAAAAGTTTGTTTGTCCCTAAAAACAAAAACTGAACAAAAATGTAGGAATAATGATCTCTTATCTTGGTCTCCCACACCCATGAGCTCCCCTGATGGTTTCTTGTGCTGTTAAAAAACAAGTACCCTTGGAAAACAATTTTCCACAAATGATCTTCCCCTATCATTTCTCAACACCACTAAATCCTTTAAAATGAAAATCCACTCTCATATCCTAGCTTACCATAGTCTAAATTATTCATTGAGTCATAAAAAATATTCCTATGATTCCACATTTGGATAACACCATGAAACAAAAACTAATATGGTCACAAGGTTACTCTGTACTCCACCTCACTAATCCAATAATACATAAAGAAAAGAGATATTCTAAGATACCTATAGATATCCTATAATTCTAGATAAGAAAATGTAACTATCTAACTCCAAATTCCTCTTTGATTAGTCAAGTGAGGACTCCATACATTTTTTCGGCATCCCTCATTCTCCCCTATATGAACTGAACAATTTATAACCATCACAAACACGAAAAAATATGACCCAAGCATTGTTACCCAATAGCTCTAAATAGTGTAACAGATTTATTTGAGTTAAATCATACATGGCCTAAAAAAGATTCAATTATGGTGGTGGAGTGATATACATAATGATAGGAAAAACCCTTCGATTGAAGATGACCCTATCAGAGTGGCTAAAAAATGAAATGAAAACTAGAAGCATGTTCACAAGAACCAGAACAGTCCTGTTTACCTACCCAACTAGATGGGGTAAAACATTATGCCCAACTGTAACTATGTCCCTAAATACTAGCTATATAATATACCTAATCAGTCTATGATGTATGCAACACAACCTAAAATGATCACCGATGTAATTCCATGATGCCGAACTACCTACTGTATATAAAAGAATCAAAATCTCTCCACAAATCTATTCTCATTAATTTTTAGGAAGTGGGTCAACTTTTATGGTATGTCTACGGTCTGTCAAGAGTCTCTATAACCTCTTTTTAATCATAGTATCTCTATAATGAGTAACCAAAAAAACACCACCCAATTTATAGTTCCACCAAACTCCTAGGTCTCCACATTTAGGAAGGTGAGATTTCAAGGGTTAAATACATCTACAAGCTGCGACATCCTATGCCTGCAAACCAAAAGAAAATGTATCTATATATAACAACTCTTCTTCAAGGTATACTCCTAAGAGAAAAAACCCCTACACATATTTTTCTACAGCATGACCGATTCCACTGACCACCTTGAATAGGGATGTAATTATCCCCACATACATGGAGTACAACAAGAATGTTTCTAGTGGATATCTAGTCAGTCATGGAAACCTTTTCGATATACCTAATTCATACCTCCCTTACTCACTATAGAAATGGAGGGATAACAACAATTTACTAGAGGTACATTGCACCACCCTCACCTATAATGGTCAACTGCGAAATGTTCAACTACTCTATCCCCATGCTTGATAATAATAGAAAAAACCTCTCATTGTAGAAATCTGATGTGAAGAACACACTTATGGGTGGATCTTAACATAACACGACCCCAAAATCTGATGTTTACCATATCAATACCTAGTATAAGAATACATATCATGACATATATACTTACGTAATCACTACATGTCATTATATGTTATCCCCAAGAAACTGGTACTCTCAGATAATTTCTATAATCATTCCTCATGTGCATAGCATAAAAATATGAAACTTTTCACACATGGATTTCTACCAAGAGTAGTAACATGAACTGATACATAAAGGGTTTTGGATACATAATATAGGATTCAAAACGCTACTATGATATACAATTGACCAAAGGGGTATCACCACGAACTCAAAATAATCACATTGTATTAAAAATAAACTTATGATATATCCTGCTCTAATCCCAAATCTGGTGACAACCTATCTTTAGGAAAAACTTTGAGAAATAATTATCCCCAAACTATTAGTCAATGAATCCATAAATTATTAATTTTGGATACAAAAACATGATAGTTGTAGGAATTGGGTGATTGAAATTTACACCCGACCTCAGGCTCCCATATTCCTCTAAAAAAACAACACCTGGATTCCCTAGAAAACACATTGGGTCTTATGATTCAGTCTATCTATAAACTATTAAAAAACTACATTATCACTTTTAGCTACCCAATTTATATCCTATAAACTAGACTAAATATATAGTTGTCCATGGATGTAGTATATGTAAAAATAAAATATCCTATTGCAGGTTAGAGTTTCACATAATCAAGAAGGACATCCACTTACTCCTCGACCATTATAGTAACCGAAACATAATAGATATTATTGGTGTAAGATTAATAATATTCAACTGACAAGGAATTGGATGTAACCACCCATGAATGATCTCATCTTTATATACTCATTGATCACTATATACCAATAGCGGAAAAATATATACCAAAAAATGGAATAACTCTTACAATCACCATTATTAGTCATCTATGAACTAATGTTAAATAAAAATTCCATATGAAGGAAAAAATCATAGTATCTATATGGAATGATTTCAAGAGAGTATATCTCCCTCTACTCATAGAGTTAGGTCACACCATTGAAAGAAACCGGTGATCATCAATCCTCTCTGTAGGATCCTCCGGCACAAGGGGTTAGAAAAAATGATCATCTAGTATCACTTGGTCACAAACATGGTATATAATAATCGAATAGTGGAACAAAACTCTTTGTAAAATCTATATCTTGGTAAGTGAAGACACAAGAAGTTCCTCAAACTATAATCATAGCCTCTGGAAGCTTCTATATCTTAGAACTCAACAGTTCCAATTCCTTCCTATTTAATGTAACAATGGATTTATTCAAAACCTTAATAAATCAAACTAAAAAAATACAAAATTTAAATAATCTCAACAACCACACCTCAACATTATCCACATTGGGTGGAATTAAATTTCCCACGTAGTTTTTGGATCATGTCTAAAGTTCATATCTCAGTGGGAGAATTTCCCTTCTTCCATGCATGTCTAAAGTATCTTCAAATAAAAAGATCATAAATCTATAAGGATTAAATGTTTTATATTGTAAAATTATTGTAGAGAGGAAGAAATTCATGAAAGGGTCTTTTGAATGTGTGTAATTCTCATCATATGATAATGTGAGTATTATACTAAATGGGAAGTGGTATGTTCCCCCATACATCCTAGAATATCTCTAAATCAAGATCTTGTAATGCACACATAGTAGATGTGCATCATCTGTCGGTACCACCAGAGAAAAATACTACTCTTCAAAGTATATGGATCACTAGTGAAACCATGAGATTTGTCAAGTGTCTGATGAAACAAGAAAAGATATACCATTGCCTCATGTAAATCCTCCATTGACTAAGGGTCCATATCAGTGAAAAACATGAGCAATATCTATCACAAGAACCCGTTTTACACACTATGATGGTGTGTACCATCATACAATATTATTGGTGATATCCAATGATCAACACAAAGATGATCATCTACCATATCTATATAAGTATATATGCATCACTCGACTAGTAATTGTAGGACCCTGGAACACCCTTAGTGGGTAGGGGTGAATATAGGTATAAAATTTTTCTTTTAATGTGACATATCTATTTCCCACATTGGTAGAGACTTGTTAAACGTTTTTTATTGAAACATGAAGAAAAAAATTACATGCAAAGATAGAACACATAATATTTACCTGGTTTACCACTAAGGGATAGTCCATGGATCATATGCCGAAATTTTGTACATCATACATAAATACATTATTCTTAAATAGTTATAGAATATATATATTAAGATACAGTCACTCACTTCTAGGAATACTACCTTTACATTATTTTAATTATAGCACATAGCCTCTCTCAGAACAATTCTGTCGAATCCCCCAAGCTCACTACTTCAGGTGAATTCGTACTCTATTTAACAATGTTATGGTTATATCAATATATTTTAAATTAAGTCTATTTAATTTAATAAAATTAATCTCTACTTGAATAATTATCTTGAATTTATACAATTGAATGAACTGATCATACAAACCAGATATTCAAAACAAGAAAGTAGCTCAACTCATCTCTTGCATGCAACACATTTTCTTACGTGATACTTTCATGATTTTCACACAATAAATATTTCATGAAATCCTTATGTTTTATGAAAACACACCTTCAGTTTCACTTGCTCTATATAGACATATGGAATACTCTGTGCACATGATTTACTGTGCATATGTCTGTGAAACTATCTCATAAAGAAGAGATGCCAAATATTCATTGGAAAAGCTACATCAAATATTGGGGATGTACTCATATTAATTGTCATAGAAAACCCTAGCCACAAGATCCTTGTAATCCTCCCCAATGAACATGAGCCTAATTTTAAATACTATTTTTCATGTAATATACTTTCATACAATTTAATAAATTGCATGTTTCTAATTACTTTTCCATATCTTGATGTGTTGATCTCAAAACTCCACTTGCATGTAACTCCATATTGATAATGTATTTGGAAGGTAGGATTATTTCATGCCTTCTTATTTATGTGGAAAACATCATATATCAAAAACCATCCTTCGTTTGAAAAAAGATCATTTGGTTGGTTCTTTCCTTTTTGATATTCTGATGAGAAGATCATCAAACATTACTTGTGCACAACATTCAGATTCACCTTTGAACATGCATTCCACTTATTTTTTTAAAAAAAATCTCCATTCTCCAATATTACGGACACAAAAATATGGAAAACACTTGGAAAAAATTTTACCTTCCACAATATAGTATGATTGAACAATAAGATCATTTTCTAGGCCAACTTCATTTCAACACGGTGTGGATTATAAAAAAAGTTAGCCTCTAATTATGGAAATGAAATGAATTGGTTCTAACAATCTATCCTTTGGGTTTTCTTTCCATTCTTTAGATAAATTCAATACAGATCCATCAACTACGAAAACTTGAAACATGAGTGACAATTCATTTAATACACTAAGTTGACATGTTAAATTTTTAGTTTATAAAACTAGTGGGGAATAATTAATTGGGTTTTCATGTTTTGGAATGCATAATGATTTCCAATGTATGATCTAACTATTTACTCATAAGAATAACCAGTCATAGAAGCATTGTATTGGCTTTTCCAAAATATGCAACCTATAAGACATTACAAAACTGAGTTTCATCAATCTCCCCCTTTTGAAGTAAACCCAAAAAACACATATTAGTACTTTTAGATCTCAAAATAGAATCCCCATGTGTCTTATATGCACCACAAACCATCATCTCTTCCATAAAAATATTAAAACAGTTAACACAAATTGGTAGAGAGGACCACCCAAAACCCCTTCATGAAATTGGATGCAGATGATAAAAAAGGTCTAACCAATCTTTCTCAAACACTTGTTATTCCAATGGAATAGTCATAATGTAATCCACATGGTCTTTAGTTCCCATGTTCTTTATTTTAATCACATCATGATCAATTATTTTCCATCAGGAATTGATATCTGATCTGAATATGTTTTGTACAATTATGATGAGAGGGATTCATCATAAGATCAATCTCACTCTTGTTTTAATAGTGGATCACCATGATAAGTTTGACCAGATCACCATTATTTGTTTGTTTTTTCTTCATCCATAATTGTTTAGTTCAAGACCTTATAGTGGAGATATAATCTATGTTATTCATACTAATAGAATTACATTCTAGTTTCATGCTCAAAAAGATAACACATTTATTTACAAATAGTAATTCTCCCCCACTTTTGGACTTATTTCCTCTATATCTCTAGTATATTTAGCAATAGAAGAATACAATAATTCATTATATATTTTTTGCTACAAACTATTAGAAAAAAACCGACTGTACCTTGAATGTAACTCATGACTATTTTAACTTCTTCCAAATGATATTCCTTCAAGTTATAATGGATTTGGTACACTAACGATGATGAAAAGATGATATTTGGTCATGATGTTGAAATTTATAATAATCATCCAATGATTCTCATGTATAATGAAGGATCCACATAAGTCCCATCCTCATTATTTAATCATTGTTTCCTAATCGTAATATAAGTTGGCATTGGTTTTGAATCATGCATATTGAATTTATTCAAAATGATCTCAAGCATATTTTTCAAAAGAAATGAAGGTGTAATACTTATTCTAAATAAAATCCAACCACATGATGCAAGTGGGTTCACTAGTCATTGAAATTGAAAATTTTGATTTCATGTGATTAGAAATTTTTTACACCAATACCTTAGAACATATTCCAAATATAATATCATCCATGTACATAAGAACCATAAATCGATCATCCTATGAATTCTTTACATAGTTATTATGATTAAAACCTATAATTTTTAATTGAACCATCATTATATAAACAGCAAGTTGAAAATAACACGCACATGGTGCCTGCATTAGATCATAAATAGGCTTCTTCAATAAGTACTTTTTTATCATTTCCAATCAGAAATCCCATTGGTTGTTTAACGTAGTCCTCTTCTTTAAGAAATACAATGAGGAATTTTGTTTTGATACACATTTGAAAACATTTTATCTTCTTTGAATCTCTATAGAAAGGAAAGGCCTTATTAACACTAGTCTCACTATTGGGGAAATCATTTCTACATCATAAATTCCTTGAATCAATTTATTGATTTTAGACCCTAATTATACCTTGTTTATGATCTCATTTCCATACTCATCTAATTTTTTCTTAAAGGCCAACATTGTTTCAGTCACATTGTGATTTGTTTTCTCCGAACAAGATCCCATATGTATTTGTTGACAATCTAATATAGAAATTTGTTCATGGATATTACGAATGATTCATAATTCACTTATTATTCAAACAAAGTTGGTTCTATAAGAGATAGAAAACAATAATGTTCTTCATTCTTCATTCTCATTGTATATGTAGGGGTGGTCCCATCCTTAATGATTTTGGACTTCCCAATTTCTCCTCTTTTATTCCCACTATGAGGTTCTATTGAATTTTCTTCAACAATGTTTCTATCTTCAAATTATCTTTCTGAATCATCCTCATTTTGTGTTGTTAATTTTTTTAAATCCATAAAATATTTTTGTATTTGAGTCAGTCCCTTTTCCACTTTATTTTTAATCTATTATCATATCCACATACAGGATCCTCAAGTTATTTATGGTTTTGTTATTAATGATACTAACATATATTAATTACAAAATTATTCCTTAATGATTATTATACCATTTTTATTCTTTTATCATCCTTGAATATACATGGTGTATTACCTCATTAGATGATTAACCATACTTTCATTGATTGCATTCTTTGTTTCAGATGAATAATTTACTACCATAGAAATTAAAATACTTTATATAGGGATTATATCTATGTCATAACTCATATGGTGTATTAGTTTCACCTATAAAAATCAATGTTCAATTTTGAGTGTACACTTCTTCTTAAAAAACCTCTTTATTGTAATGAAGAGAGATAAAAATCTAGATCAGAAAAGTTTTAGACGTATTGTTCACCTATAGATTTCTATGTTAATAAACTTCGTTTTGATATTGGGTTCTTAATACACCAACTTAATTCTTTATTCGATTTATTTATAGGAAATTTTCAAATTAAATATATTTTTATTCCCCTTCATTTCAGATCATATGAAATTGAATGTGTGACATGTATCTTTCCTACAATTACTTATTGCTTCATTGATGAGATCAATCATATTTGATTACCTTTTATGTTTTGACATATATAAATTGTGGACTATTTTCCTCACATGCACACATCACATATATTTTATCTTTTACTATGCAGAATGGGGATATAGATGACTATATTCATCATAGACAATCTTTTCCCTTAATTGTTGATTAATGTGACCCAAAATATGGTTCCACAAGTTGTTTTACTCTTCAAATAACATGTAATAAATGTTTTCTTTACTGTCAAATTGGTATAAATTTCCATATGTTATGTATCCACTCATGAGATAATTCTCTCAATTTAATTTTATTTTGCACCCTTTGTTTTAAATGTCACTATAAGTCATGAGTTATATAAATGACTAACTTTTAAGAGATTTTAACATATAGCGTCCACATATTGAACATTATTTCTCATAATAATTTCATTTTCCTATTCTATACATCCACATACTATGGTATTTAAATCACAAACTTTGTCAAACATCACTATTCCATCAACACTTTTCAAAACAGTCTTCAAGAAATTATTATTTCCAATCATATTGGATGAACATGTTCTGTAATGAATACATATTTTACTATTCTCTATAGATTTGAGATTTATTTCAATAAGGTAGGATTTCATGATTTTCTTTATTTCATTCCCTTAGATACTTTCTTGAGTGAAATATAATGATGAAATTTTCAATATGTTTTCAATATGCATTAATTCATCATAATCCTAATTTTATTTCATAAGAGATTGCATCTTTTCCAGAGAAACTATAATAGGTAGGTGGGTATTGAATTTTATTTGAATTTGGGAGGTAATTCTGATACAATTATAATTCCTAAAATTAATATCCTTTTCCCATATTTAGATCAATGGATATAGTATCCATAGAAACTATTTCTTCTATAAGAGGAAGGTAATGATTTTATTATCCTTTTTTTAACTTCCAATATCTTCCCCATTCATATATCTTCTTGAATATTCACAACATGATATGTTATAGCACATAAATACATAGAATTGACATTTAATAAGAGTTAATATCTCATCACATCCATTTCTCCTCATGTACCCTTATTTTTAAGAGTTTTGTTTCACTAGAGATCATATCTAGATACATGGGAATAATTTTCAAATCTGTTACATCTCAGGTAAATAAAGAATATAACATTATCATATTTATTAGAATTTTTGAATTAAATAGTAATTTTAATTTTAATGGTATGTTATGTTCGATGGAGTACCCGATACACAATAATGGGTTTCATTGAAGTCTTATGTAGCACACAATGCTGAGTCATACGGAAAAAATACTAATATAATATTATTTTAAATGGTGGTTATCGCCTAGATGTTGTATTGGTGGGGATGGACAGAACTAACTACAATATGAATATACATGTTTGTTAACTGTTTTTACATTTACACAATAAATTTTAGAGGCTTAAAATAATAATGAATCTGATTTCAAACATAAATCTATAATATTTATTAAAAGGTCAATTTACAGCCTTTTGATGGAGAACCTTATTTAAATATAGTTTTGGTCACTATTATCAGTTCTAATTGAAAAAATGAAATTCTTCTTTAGAATCAGGACATCTAAATTTACTTTGGGTAAAATTTTGGAATTTTTCTGATAAAATTCATTCATTAACAAATTTTAAAAAATACTATTTTTTAGTTCAAAAATTCCTTTTAAGCTAATTTATTTATAAGGATAGATTATGTTTCTATTTAGTTTTAATTTTTAATTATATATATTTTTTACAATTTAATCAAATTTTGGTCATTAGAAGTAATTTCACTTTGAAATTGGACATATATAAGTGTCATTCTTTTTATAGTTATTATTTCTTAAAAACACTCTTCTTGTTTTGACAACAGAAATTAATATTAAATTAATTTATTCCTCTTCTATTTTTTGAATTTCAAAAAATGGATTCCATATTTGGAATCAGGAGGTCCAAATTGTGGGAATAAGTAACTTTTATTTTTAGACATTATGAATATTTACATCAGTGAATAATTTATTTATCATTGTCAAACGGTAAATATGGTAAATAAGGGTAACAAAATATTATTATAATAATAATAAATTACACTAACATGTGTTCTAATCCCATTGGTTGATACATTACTAACATTGGAAATACATAGGTTGATTTTGGGACCCTATAGAGCCAAATGGGATTTATAATGACACTTTAAATTAATTAATTTAATATAAAGACAAAAATGACACAAACATATATATTTTAGTAAATCGATTATTACATGAGGTTATATAAGTTATATCTTTGTCTATAAATATTAATTATAAAGATAAAAATATTTCCCACATCATTATATATTTTTTATAATTCTTAGTCATCAAATAAATAAAAAAATTTATAACACAATAATGATGTAGTGTTTACCTCATTATTGAATGATTTAATTAATATGATTATAAAGATTAAAAAAATATCCAAAACCTATAAAAATCATGTTGGATGATTTTATTTATAAAATTAGTCATTTAATGTTCTTATTTAATGAGTTTTGAAAATTAGAAACTGAAAATCATTATATTATAGAATAATATTTTCAAGCATTCTTAAAGAGCCCATCCACCACCTTATAAAAAACATTCACTTCTATCCCATTCCACACAATTATAAATCCACTTGTATCATCCAAAATATACCCTATTAAGATCCCTACATCCCTCTCCTCCTCTTAGATGCCTTCCCCTAGGCCTAAAGAAATACAATTAAATGATTTTGTTCAAATCAAAGGAAGATACCCAATTTAAAGCTAACGTCTTCTATTAATTTATTTTGTTTTATTTTACTTCTCCAACCACATAAACTATTTTTATTGCTTTATTTTATAAAAACACCTGTATCCTCAATATAATAGGTTTTTGTTATGCTATTTTTTCGAACTACACATACATTCACATATATCTAATGGGTAAAGAACATACTATTTCTGTGGATGACGAACTACTGCATCACGAAACGATGATTGTTCATTCTTATCCTACATCCTCTCATGGTGCCCATTATGATGTAAATGAATTTATATATGATATATATTGTTTTTATGTTTTTATTATTCTTCAGTAATTTTTATTTACAAACATACCTTTATGCTTTCCAATCTGTGTAAATATGATAATTTCACTTGAGGAAGTGCGGACTACCACCCCTCAAGGTGATATGATTCGTTCATGACATACATGGAACATATAAAGGATGGATTTTATGAAATTGGGTAACATATATATCATATGATATTATACTTTAATTATAATATACCTATGTTTCATTATGTTTTCATTCCATTAAATATGAAATAGAAATGAAAGTAGTGTTTATGTGTACGTACGGTTTACCGTCTCTATGAACAGTGAATTTCATTTCTTATCTCAAAATGTTATGTAATATTATAAATAAATACATATACTGGATATATGTGGTATATAAATCATTAATATAATTCTAGAGATAATGGAATTTTTACCACATGAACAACATGTAATTATAAGAAGTTTATTTTTGACTTAAGTACCAAATATCGACAAAACGACCATTATTAACGTAAATGATTGCATAATGTTTATAACATTATAATAGTGATATAAAAGGAGTAATAAATTTGAAAAAGGTTCTTAAGTAAGTAGAAATTAACTTTCGATTTTTATTCATGAGATTAAAGAATGATCAAGTCAAGTCGGACACGAGGTTAATTTCGCGATATTTCCATTGTTTGCGACTTATTTCTTGCATGTGGTGTATTGTGTACTGAAAATTGATATATATTATCATGATTATATTTATATTCCTGTACTTTTGTGATTAATTTGGTGTTTATTAAAAATTTCCCATGCAACTCGATAGATCAAAACGTGGTAAGGGGTTTCTAATCTCACTTTTAATTTCGTGAGATTTTCATTGTTTTCCACTTATTTATTTCATGTGGTGTATTTTTTATTGCCATTTTATATATATTTTCATGATTATCTTTATATTCTAGGTATTCTATGATTACTTTTGTGGTTATTTACTTTTGGTTATATGACTCGATTGATTACAACATGGTAAGGGGTTTTCATCTCACTTTTTATTTCCATGATATTAATGCTATATTTGCCACTATTTCCTTTTGTGAGGTGGATGTACTACCATGATTTTATTTTTTTGTGTTATATACTTTAATTAATGGGTATTTAAATCTGCATTTAATTTCCCTTCTTTCATGGGGTGTATGTTTCATATGTTACCAAATCGGTAAGGGAACCTTTCAACCTCCTCTTTTGAAAAGAATTATTTTTGTTATGTCTTTTAATTTAAATATTATTATATAGGGATATGTTCATATATATCTTTGTTGTTGTAATCATTATGCCCAAGTGATGAGATACCTTTATTTCTGTCATCAACTCATTTTCTGAATGTTATAGTGACGTTGTTATGCTGTCAAGTTTTTGTAGGGGGAATTTTTAACCCAATTTCCATTCCTTGGGTTAATTATCTAATTCTTAATTTTGTCATGATATGATTATGTGTGGAATCACCACTTATTTATTTATTTTGTAATTTACACTTCCAAATATGTGGATATACTTTTGATACACATAATTACTCCATTTATAAATTCTCATGTCATCGATATGAACTTCATAAGAGTAATCTTAACTCAATTTACATTCATTGATTTAAACATCCAATTAATTGGTGTTATTTTTACAAGAATATGTTTGAATGTCCTCTGATTTATTTTAATTGAATATCCATGTCATTGGTGTTTTTTACAAGAATATGTGTGAATTTACTCTAATTTATTTACACAGAATATCCAATCATATTGAGTTTATTTATTTTTGTCAAATATAATTATGTCATTGATTTATCCTTAACTTAATGATACAATATTTATAATGTATTTCACCTCAATTTACAATCCACTGAGACTTCTTTGTTGTTTTGTGTCGATTCACTTTTATACTTCCATTTGACATATTATATCATGAATCTATTTATTCTCATGATGTTATAATCTTTGATTATTGTTATTCATCAGTTATTTGTATTCAAGTGTATCTCATTAGGTTAGGAACTGTTTAACTAAAATATCATTTTAAATGTTTTAATGATTTATTCTTCTAAATCATTCGCATTAGTGTCCATGTTTTAAAAATGGTTTTAAGGATTTATTTATATGGACATGATTGTTTTAAAGTGTAAATTACATTAAAAAGTTTCAAAGTGGTATGTGACAATTTGATTCAAAAATATATTTATTAAATATTTTAAATGGTTTTGAAATTTTTTTGATATAACATTATTTACATCAATTTATTGATTTGATATATTGTGATTGGAATGTGGAAATGTTATCTTTCCTTTATGCGTGTGTTATATTTTATGATTATGTTATCGTTATTGGGCATTGTTTATGTATAAGGGTGGTTCAGTGATAAACCTAAGGAGGGTGAGCCCAAGATAGCTCTCCAATTCAGTGGGTAACGTGATAGAGGTAAACACGAATGTTTCTCCAAATATATTTTTGTAATATAATGTGATGGGTATTCCAAAGGTAACTCCCTACATTGCTATGATTTCTATAATGTATGTTTGATATGGATGCCACAATTTACCTTTACGATTTATGATTTCTATTTGTTATTAATAAATCATATGATTTCATGAGGTATGTTATGATTGAAAAGTATGGTTTCATTGATTTGTATTTATTGATGAGTTAATCATTCTACAAGGCCCCATCCTTAAACCTTACTTAATCTTGAGTTATTACAAGATTACACATTGAGGATCTTTTCATGTTTAGAGTTTTAGAGAATTAGATCATGAAACTTGCATTACATTCCACATTTAAACAAAGTGGTTACATAAAAGACAATATTCATTCTTCCCATCAACGGAAACATATTTAAAATAAAACACGGATTCATTCTTGATACATCCTTGACACTATCATCACATCATGTACCTTTCCCTTGACCTGTGAAAAACATTTCAAAAAACTTGGGATGAGCATAAAAAGCTCAGTAAGGGATATAAAAATATGGAAAGGAAACATGAGTTCATATATACATAAGAATGAAATCATACTTCACCCATAAAACATAGGCACTTTAACATACCTCATAAAATCATGAATAAATCATAGAAATCATAAGAAATAAAGGTAACTTGAGGCATTCATAACATTCTTACGTTGGGAGTAACCCTCTTGGTTATGTTTGGAATACCCATCACAGTATATTCCCTAAATCGCTTTAGAGAAACCTTAACATTTCACTCCTTCGCGTTACCCAATGCATTAGAGAGCTATATCGGGCTCACCTGCCCTTAGTTTATCACAGAACCACCCATTTTCATAACAATGCCCAAGAACCATAACATAAATGTATCACATAAAACATGCATAAAGGAAACATAACATTTCCCCATTTCAATCACAATATAACATTTTAGTATATTGAAATAATGAATCCATTCAAAAAGAAACCATTTCCAAAACCCTTTAAAACATTTAATAAAGAGATTTTTGAATCAAAGTGTCCCATACCACCTTGAAGCTTAAAATTTTAAACCATTAATATCCATATAAATAAATCCTTAAAAACATTTTGAAAACATGGATATTAATAAGAACAAATAATTAAAACATTTAATTCTATATTTTGGTTAAAGGGGTTTTACCAAAGTTAGAGACACTTGAATACAATAATTGAGGAATAACATTTATTCATAACTTTATAATATCATGATAATAATGGGATTCATGATATAATACTCCAAAGGACAGTATATACACCATATAAGAGTGAATCAGTGCATAACGACAATGAACCCTCAATAGAAATGTCAAATGTGATGAAATACCTTATAAAGAAGGTATCTTTAAATTAAGGACAAATCAATCTCAAAAATATGTGTGACAAATATAAATACACCCAATATAAGTGGATATTAAGTGTAAAACAATAAAATGTCATTCACACATATTCAATGGATGACATATTCAATGACTACATGTTGAACCCAAAGAAATCGAAATTGGGTTAAAAAGTTCCCTTGACAGCCTAACAGCATCACATCAAAATGAGTTGATGAGAGATAAAAAGTGTATCTCATCACATGGACATAAAATTTACATCAATAAGGATATATGAGAACATATCCCAACATAACAATATGTAAATTAAAAGACCCAACAAAAGAAGTCTTTTAAAAAAGTGGAGGGTGAAAGGTTCCCTTACCGACTTGGGTATCTTTCAAAACATACACCCCATGAAAGAAGGACAATAGATCATTGATGTAAATAATCATAAACAAAATTATATTACACAAAGAGTAGAATAATGGGCAGTACATACACCACTCGATTGAATTTGTGGAGAATGTAGCATAAATCTCATGGGAATAAAAGTGAGATGAAAAATCCCTTACGAAAACTCAGCAGCCTAACGGCGCCACATAAAACATCCGAATATGGATTGATGAGATCAAATAGGGTATCTCATAACATTACAATAGAATGTACAGTAAGATTAATATAAAATGACATCCCCCAAAATTACAAAGTGGAGCTTAAAAGAAGTGACATAAAGGAGAGTACTTAAAAAGAAAGAGAGGGGTTAGATCTCTTACGAAAGTTCGGCAGCCTAACAGCGCCACTCAAAACATCCAAAATGGATTGATGAGATAGAATAGGGTATCTCATCACATGAACATAAAAATTACTGTAAGTGTAATATAAAATATTATCCCACTAACAAGAAAGATGAGCTTTAAAAGGAATGACATAAAAGTGTGTACTTAAAAAGAAAGAGAGGTGTAGGATCCCTTACCTCAGGTCCAACTTGACTCGATCGTTCTTTAACATCCTGAATAATAAACTTGAGTTAATTTCTATTTGCTTAAGAACCTTTTTCAAGTTCATTATTCCTTTTATATCACTTATTTCCATGTTATAAACATTATGTAATCATTTAAGTTAATAATGTTTGTTTTGTCGATATTTGGTTCTTAAGTCGAAAGTGGACCTCTTACAATTACATGTTGTTCGTGTGGTCAAAGGTTCATTATATCTAGAATGACAATCCTGATTTGGATATCATATATATAATATATTTCCAGAATATACATGTATTTATAATATTACATAATCATTTAGAGGTAAGAAATGAAATGCACCGTTCATGGAGACGGTAAGCCGTACGTACGCATGAACGCTACTTTCATTTCTTTGTCATATTAATGGAATTAAAACTAAATGAGAGGTATGTATATTTTAATTACAGAATTATATTCATTATTTAGATGTATCATTCATCATATATATCCATTATATACATGTACTTATAATAGTACATTACATTTGGGGATAAGAAATGAAATGCATCGTTCATGGAGACGGTAAGCCGTACGTACGCATGGACGCTATTTTCATTTCTATCTCATACTTTAATGGAAAGAAATAATAATTATATAGAGGTATATAATAATTCCAGTATAACATCATATATAATAACATTAAATCCATCCTTTATACGTCCCACGTATGGCATTAACGAATCACATCACTTTGAGGGGGCGGTAGTCCGCACTTCCTAAAATGAAGATATCGCGTATACCCATAATGGAAGCCATAAAGGTAAGATAAAAATGGAAAATACAGAAGAATAAGTAAAACATAAACATATTATATATCATATATAAAAATAGTGACATCATAATGGCCACCTTTGAAGGTGTTAAATGAGTAATGAACAATCATCGTTTCGGGAGGCAGAATTTCGCCATCCACGGAAACCGTATGTTCTTTAACCATTTGATGTAGTTGTGTGAGAGTGTAGGTCGAATAAATATTATCACAACATAATAGTATATTGAATATACTGGTGTTGTTACAAAATAAGTAAATAAAAAGAGTTTAGGGGGTTGGAGAAGCAAAATAAAACAAATGAACATGAGAGAATGAATTACCTTTAAAAGTGTAACTCTTTTTGATTTGAGCCTAAAGGCTTCCTTTGAAAGGATTCTTCCCAAAGGGAATCCTCTAGGATGAGGAGAGGGATGTGGAGAGAGTAAATGGTCAGGGGTTGGCCGAGCCAAAGGCTTGAGGAGTGTGTGAAATGAGGTTGAGGTGGGGGCCTTTTATAAGAGGAGAGGAGGGTCACTTTTGGAAAGTAAAACAATATTACTTTATTTGAAAATGTGTTTCGGTTTTAAAAGGTCCCAAATTGATATAATTCGTGTATAAGGTGATAAGGGTTCTAAATAAACCCATCCAATAAGTTTTGGACATGTTTAGTTCATATATTTTACATTATCTTTCCATTTTATTTAAATCGTCAAATAATGATGTCATCGCTGCATCATTATTATGTCATAAATAATTTATTTTATTTAATGTCTAAAAATTATATAAAAATTACTATGATGTAGGAAATCCTTTTAGATTTCCAACTAATATTTATAATAAAAACTCTTACTTGTATAACCCCACATAAAAATTGTTTTAGTAAAACATATCATGTTTGTGTCATTTTTACTTTTACATTAAATAAAAATTTATTTATGTCATTTCCCAACCAAAGTGGCTCCATGGGGTCCCCAAGTTGACCCATGGCTTTTCATGGTCGGCCATTACACATCCAATGAGGTTAGGACATGTGTCAAGTTCATTTCATATTATTAAAACATTATTTTTACCTTAAACTACACTAATTACCTCTAATCGCGATTAAAAACTTAATAAGTTACTATTCACCAAAAAATTATTTTTATCCCATTGAATCACATTTTACCTTTTAATGAAAACCATGTATGTCGGATTTTTGAAATTCAAAACACAAATATGGCAAAATTTCATTTAAACGGAAAAATCAGTTTTTATAAGTACCACTTAGTGGTGTCACTATTCATCAAAAATTGATGTTTTTCAGAAAAATCCCAAAAATTCACCCTAAGCTATATTTGATATTACGAATTAAAAAATGAAGTCTATTTTACAAAATTCAAAACATATAAGTCACATTAATTAATTTAATAATTAATTCCCGCTGTCAGAGCAAATAGCGTGTTTTTATGAAACAATAAGTATCAAAAGATTGACACTGGTTTAAGTCTGATTTCAAAGTGAAATTAATTCCAACGACCACTATTGAATTTAATGGTAAAAATATATTCTAATTTTACTTTAAAACCAATTCAAAAGACAATCTAATCATATAAATAAATTAGATTAAAAAGAGGTTTTGAATTAAAATACAACATTTTACACTATTCATTAAAAAAATGAACTTTATCGGAAAGATATCAAAAATTTACACAAAGTAAGTTTTGATGTCCCGATTCTAAAGAAGAGTTTTATTTGGTCCAATAGAATTTATAAGAGTGAAAAAAACTATATTTAATGATGGTTCGCCATCAAAAGGTGATAAGTGAACCTTTAGTGAAAACTAGGGCATATATGCCTAAAATTGAATTCTTTCCGTATTTTAAGCCATTATCTTTTATTGGATAAATGTAAAAACATTTAAAAACATATATGGTCATATTTTAGTTATTTATATCCATTCCCTCCAATACAACGGCTACATGTTAACTACCATTTAAAATAATATTATTTTATTATTAGAGTGCAACGTAAGATTCCCAAGAAACTCGTTGTTGCGTGTTGGGTACACCATCGAGCATAGCGTCCCCTTTATAGTCATATTAATATTTTATTCAAAAATTTGGATAAATAAGAAAATGTCTTATTCTTTATTTACCTGGGGTGTTACATCCTTCCCCCCTTTTTGGGAATTGCATCCTCGCAATTTTTAAAATTGCGCTTGGAAACATCCTTGAAAGTCCCACATCAGAACAAGAGTCGGTAAAACAATCACTTTAAAATAAAGAAAGATAAGTACAGAGGTCCCCCGAGTTAACCCATACTTGGACTCCATGTAGGAAAACATGGACATGGAGGAGAAAACATAGGGTCATGTTCTGATAGAGAGTGATAGAAAACATGTTTAGGAGAAAGTTAACAATAAGAAAATCACAAACTTGTGATGGGTTAAACGGTGTTGGGTTCCCCAGTAGGAAAAGTTAATAGACAACATTTTTGTTTTAAGTTACTTTTTATTGAGGAATTTATTCATAAGGAAGCATAATCACTCATCATGTTGACTTTCAACTTTTACTAGATTCCTTAATCAAACTCATATTTTTTCCAAAAGACGAGTATTTAGGGAGACTTGTTCGCATTAAGAGTACTATAATCAACTTCTAGAGAATCTCCTAATCCACAAAAGAGAACTATATACATCCCATGTCTTTAGGCTTTAACCAAAACCAAAACCAGAAAGGTTAGTACAAGGTCAGATAATCCAAAAAAGGATAACCCTTTATAAAAAGAAAATCTATTCTTAATCTCAAAAATTTGTCCAAAAAATCTCAAAGTTCAACGAGGACCATCCGATAAACAATTTGTCCTTAAAATTATTCAAAGTAAACCAATATAAGATTGAAACCCAAATATTTTAAGGATTTAGTCACATAGTCTTCCAAGTTAAATCGTAACATTTATCTCCAAACAACATCAGTTGCTCCTAAAGTCACGTATTGAAAAGTAATTAACCTAATCACATATCCTCTATGATATGTTAATCATTTTCATAAATAACCCAAAATCAACTTACTCTTAATTCATAAAATCATATAACTAAAAATAATCAGTCAAACTAACCAGGGAATTCACGTAGTCCAGTGGTAGGCGATAAATACCAGTCGCACTTTGGTTGTGGGTTCGATTCCCGCAGCTTTGTCCGACGCGACGGGTTGTCACACGGTATGTGTGTTGTCCTTTTTCCAAAACTATATAATTATTAAAACATTCCCCAAAATGAGATAAAATCTTCAAAAATAATCATAACATATTTTAACCTCAAGTTTATCTCATTCCTTTCATTTTCCAGAATATCATATAATAACCCATAATTACCTCAAAAGTAAGGATCATATAAACTCTAATGGTTACCTTTATAATTATTACCTGAACTTCCACATGGATTGGTCATCTCTTACATGATGCATTAAAGATCATACCAAGTTTCATGTGGTTGATCACGACTCCTTGATAGTTGGTTTAGAACAACCACAAGTTTCCTCATTGAATCCTCCATTTTATCTAGTATCTTAATCATAGAACCACCACAGTTTCCTTCAAACCTGTTGTCTCTTTGGTGCCTACTAGATCCATCCATTCACTAAAAATAGAAATGTCAGTGTGATTATATCAACAAAACCATCATGTACTAATGAGGAAGGTAAACACTAAGATACACTTACTCATTCACTTTATCTAAAACTAGGACTCTTTCTGAAATCCTAACCATTGTGGTAATGTCACTTATGCTTAAAGAATACCCTAACCTCTAAAGTTATCTAAACCGACCATTGATACCAACTATAAGGCCCCAGCCTTAAACCTTACTTAATCTTGATTTATTACAATATTACACATTGAGGATCTTTTCAGGTATAGAGTTTTAGAGAATTAGATCATGAAACTTCCATTACATTCCACATTTAAACAAAGTGGTTACATAAAAGGCAATATTCATTCTTCCCATCAACGAAATCATATTTAAAATAATACACGGATTATTTCTTGACACATCCTTGACACTATCATCACATCATGTACCTTTCCCTTGACCTGTGAAAAACATTTCAAAAAACTTGGGATGAGCATAAAAAGCTCAGTAAGGGATATAAAAATATGGAAAGGAAACATGAGTTCATATATACATAAGAATGAAATCATACTTTACCCATAAAACGTAGGCACTTTAACATACCTCATAAAATCATGAATAAATCATAGAAATCATAAGAAATAAAGGTAACTTGAGGCATTCATAACATTCTTACGTTGGGAGTAACCCTCTTAGTTACGTTTGGAATACCCATCACAGTATATTCCCTAAATCTCTTCAGAGAAACCTTAACGTTTCACTCCTTTGCGTTACCCAATGCATTGGAGAGCTATATCGGGCTCACCCGCCCTTAGATTATCACGGAACCACCCGTTTTCATAACAATGCCCAAGAACCATAACATAAATGTATCACATAAAACATGCATAAAGGAAACATAACATTTCTACATTTCAATCACAATATAACATTTTAGTATATTGAAATAATGAATCCATTCAAAAAGAAACCATTTCCAAAACCCTTTAAAACATTTAATAAAGAGATTTTTGAATCAAAGTGTCCCATACCACCTTGAAGCTTAAAATTTTAAACCATTAATATCCATATAAATAAATCCTTAAAACAATTTTGAAAACATGGATATTAATAAGAACAAATAATTAAAACATTTAATACGATATTTTGGTTAAAGGGGTTTTACCAAAGTTAGAGACACTTGAATACAATAATTGAGGAATAACATTTTGTCAGAACTTTATAATATCATCATAATAAATCGATTCATGATATAATACTCCAAAGAACAGTATATACACCATATTAGAGTGAATTGGTGCATAACAACAATGAACCCTCAATAGAAATGTCAAATGTGATGAAATCCCTTATAAAGAAGGTATCCTTAAATTAAGGACAAATCAATCTCAAAAATATGTGTGAAAAATATAAATACACCCAATATAAGTGGATATTAAGTGTAAAACAATAAAAGGTCATTCACACATATTCAATGGATGACATATTCAATGACTACATGTTGAAGCCAAAGAAATCGAAATTGGGTTAAAAAGTTCCCTTGACAGCCTAACGACATCACATCAAAATGAGTTGATGAGAGATAAAAATTGAATCTCATCACTTGGACATAAAATTTAAATCAATAAGTATATATGAGAACATATCACAAAATAACAATATGTAAATTAAAAGACCCAACAAAAGAAGTCTTTTAAAAAAGAGGAGGGTGAAAGGTTCCTTTACCGACTTGGGTATCTTTCAAAACATACACCCCATGAAAGAAGAACAATAGATCATTGATGTAAATACTCATAAACGAAATTATATTACACAAAGAGTAGAATAATGGGAAGTACATACACCACTAAATGGAATTTGTGGCAAATGTAGCATAAATCTCACAGGGATAAAAGTGAGATGAAAAATCCCTTACGAAAACTCGGCAGCCTAACGGCGCCACATAAAACTTCCGAATATGGATTGATTAGATCAAATAGGGTATCTCATCACATTACAATAAGATGTAAAGCAAAAGGAATATAAAAGAACATACCCCAACATTACAAAGAGGAGCTTAAAAGAAGTGACATAAAGGAGAGTACTTAAAAAGAAAGAGAGAGGTTAGATCTCTTATGAAAGTTCGGCAGCCTAACGACGCCACTCAAAACTTCCAAAATGGATTGATGAGAGAGAATAGGGTCTCCCATCACATGAACATAAAAATTACAGTAAGTGTAATATAAAAGATCATCCCACTAAAAAGAAAGATGATCTTTAAAAGAAATGACATAAAAGTGTGTACTTAAAAAGAAAGAGATGTGTATGAACCCTTACCTCGGGTCCGACTTGACTCGATCGTTCTTTAACGTCCTGAATAATAAGCTTGAGTTAATTTATATTTGCTTAAGAACCTTTTTCAAGTTCATTATTCCTTTTATATCACTTATTTCCATGTTATAAACATTATGTAATCATTTAAGTTAATAATGTTTGTTTTGTCGATATTTGGTTCTTAAGTCGAAAGTGGACCTCTTACAATTACATGTTGTTCGTGTGGTCAAAGGTTCTTTATATACAGAATGACATTCCTGATTTGGATATCATATATATCATATATATCCATCATATACATGTATTTATAATATTACATAATCATTTAGAGGTAAGAAATGAAATGCACCATTCATGGAGACGGTAAGCCGTACGTACGCAAGAACGCTACTTTCATTTCTTATTCATATTAATGGAATTAAAAATAAATGAGATGTATGTATATTTTAATTACATAATTATACTCATCATTTAGATGTATCATTCATCATATATATCCATTATATACATGTACTTATAATTGTACATTACATTTGGGGATAAGAAATGAAATGCACCGTTCATGGAGACGGTAAGCCGTACGTACGCATGAACGCTACTTTCATTTCTATCTCATAATTTAATGGAAAGAAATAATAATTATATAGAGGTATATAATAATTCCAGTATAACATCATATATAATAACATTAAATCAATCCTTTATACGTCCCACGTATGGCATTAACGAATCACATCACTTTGAGGGGGCGATAGTCCGCACTTCCTAAAATGAAGATATCACGTATACCCATAATGGAAGCCATAAAGGTAAGACAAAAATGAAAAATACAGAAGCATAAGTAAAACATAAACATATTATATATCATATATAAAAATAGTTACATCATAATGGCCACCTTTTAAGGTGTTAAATGAGTATTGAACAATCATCGTTTCGGGAGGCAGAATTTCGCCATCCACGAAAACCGTATGTTATTTAACCATTTGATGTAGTTGTGTGAGATTGTAGGTAGAATAAATCTTATAACAACATCCTAGTATATTGAATATACTGGTGTTGTTACAAAAGAAGTAAATAAAAAGAGTTTAGGGGGTTGGAGAAGCAAAATAAAACAAATGAATATGAGAGAATGAATTACTTTTAAAAGTGTAACTCCTTTTGATTTGAGCCTAAAGGATTCCTTTGAAAGGATTCTGCCCAAAGAGAATCCTCTAGGAAGAGAAGATGGATTTGGAGAGAGTAAATTGGCAGGGGTTGGATGATCCAAAGGCTTGAGGAGTGTGTGAAATGAGGTAGAGGTCGCGGCCTTTTATAAGAGGAGAGGAGGGGCACTTTTGGAAAGTAAAGAAATATTACTTTATTTGAAAATGTGTTTCGGTTTTAAAAGGTCCCAAATTGATATAATTCGTGTATAAGGTGATAAGGATTCTAAACACACCCATCCAATAAGTTTTGGACATGTGTAGTTCATAGATTTTACATTATCTTTCCATTTTATTTAAATCGTCAAATAATGATGTCATCGCTGCATCATTATTATGTCATAAATAATTTATTTTATTTAATGTCTAAAAATTATAAAAAAATTACTATGATGTAGGAAATATTTTCAGCTTTCCAATTACTATTTATAATAAAAAATCTGACTTGTATAACCCCACTTAAAAATTATTTTAGTAAAACATATCATGTTTGTGTCATTTTTACTTTTACATTAAATAAAAAGTTATTTATGTCATTTCCCAACCAAAGTGGCTCCATGGGGTCACCAAGTTGACCCATGGCTTGTCTTGGTCGTACATTACACATCCAATGAGGTTAGGACATGTTTCAAGTTCATTTCATATTATTAAAACATTATTTTTACCTTAAACTACACTAATTACCTCTAATCGCGATTAAAAACTTAATAAGTTACTATTCACAAAAAAATTATTTTCATCCCATTGAAACACATTTTACTTTTTAATGAAAACCATGTATGTCGGATTTTTAAAATTCAAAACACAAAGATGGAAAAATTTCATTTAAACGGAAAAATCAGTTTTTATAAGTACCACTTAGTGGTGTCACTATTCATCAAAAATTGATGTTTTTCAGAAAAATCCCAAAAATTCACCCTAAGCTATATTTGATATTCTGAATTCAAAAATGAAGTCTATTTTAAAAAATTCAAAGCATATAAGTCACATTAATTAATTTAATAATTAATTCCTGCTGTCAGAGCAAATAGCGTGTTTTTATGAAACAATAAGTATCAAAAGATTGACACTGGTTTAAGTATGGTTTCAAAGTGAAATTAATTCCAACGACCACTATTGGATTTAATGGTAAAAATATATTCTAATTTCACTTTAAAACCAATTCAAAAGATAATCTATTCATATAAATAAATTAGATTAAAAAGAGGTTTTGAATTAAAATACAACATTTTACACTATTCATTAAAAAATGAACTTTATCGGAAAGATATCAAAAATTTACACAAAGTAAATTTTGATGTCCCGATTCTAAAGGATAGTTTTATTTGGTCCAATAGAATTTATAAGAGTGAAAAAAACTATATTTAATGATGGTTCGCCATCAAAAGGTGATAAGTGAACCTTTAGTGAAAACTAGGGCATATACGCCTAAAATTGAATTCTTTCCGTATTTTAAGCCATTATCTTTTATTGGATAAATGTAAAAACATTTAAAAATATATATAATCATATTTTAGTTATATCTATCCATTCCCGCCAATACAACAGCTACATGTTAACTACCATTTAAAATAATATTATTTTATTATTAGAGTTCAACGTAAGATTCCCAAGAAACTCGTTGTTGCGTGTTGGGTACACCATCGAGCCTAGAGTCCCCTTTATAGTCATATTAATATTTTATTCACAAATTTGGATAAATAAGAAAATGTCATATTCTTTATTTACCTGGGGTGTTACACATTCCTTTCCTTATTTTATAACTATTATTGAGATTTTTATTCTCCTCCCATGTTTTTGAAGTCTTTTCTAAATGATGTAATGATGAATAGGGTAAAGGATGATATCATGGAAAATTCATTCTATCCAAAACATAGAACTATATAAGTTTCTTTTTAATCGTTTTTTTATTTTATGAAAAATATGGATACTAAGTAGTAGTGTCTACGTGTAAATTTCAAGTTGATATGTAATAGTAATTGCCTAATTCTCTAGAACTCTAAAACTGAAGATTTCATATATTTGAATTATTCATTTAATTATATATTATGTAATGTTTTATGGTTGTATCCTTATAGTTTGTATCAGAGGTCAGTTTAGACAACTGTAAGGATTTTGAGTTTTCGTTAAACACATGGTTAGTCCCTATGTATATTATTTCAGTTAAATACTTGTTTTATAAATTTTTCATATCAAGGAAAGTCAATTACAAAGGGAAGTAGGAGGACCTAAAATGAAATTCCTATCTATTCATGATGACATGATTTCAATAATTATTTCAAATTCATGTTCAGATGATGGTGAAACGTCTACGAGCATAGAAATCACTTGCAAGCAGTTGTTTGAGATATCAAACACCTCCATTATTCCTTGATATTGTCCTGGATCATGGGTTGTATTTAATTTAATCATATTTTCTCAATATTATCATATTTTCAATGAAATTAAATATTAACAAGAAAATTTCAAATATTATACCTTATCACAATATTTTGAAGAATATTATGATATTGAAAAAAAAGTGTTGAAGAAGGAGACCTTTGTGCAACCTATTTAAATTTGATTTTACAATATAGTCTCTCAAAACATAATTATTGTATTTTAAAAGGAAAATTGATTGAAATATTCAAATCAAATTTGGTATGACTATTTTATGAATATCAAGTTTTATTAGATGTTTTGAAATTATATGTCATACATGATTGTTTTCCGAAACTTTTTTTTTGTGAACACCAATATGACCTATGATATACTAGGTGTATTTGTATTAAGAAAGAAATTTATTTTTAAGGATCTCTAAATCATTCTTACAATTCATCGAATTTCTATGTATGGGGAAACCATGATCCATGTATGATGTTTTTCTATTGGGAATAGTTTTATTTTTTCATATGAAGGTGAACAGAATGACAATATATAAGATGTGTTATAAATGTATTGGGATGAAAATGAAAGGTATAAGAAAACATTTGAGGTTAAAAAATTTTAGGGTTTTTTTTAGTTTTATAAAAAGGACAACCCGTATTAGTGGAAACCCATTGTATTCGGAAAGACTGAATGAATCAATCCCCCAATTGAAGGGCGATTAGGGTGCATCACCTACCTCTGTCCTACATGAAGTTTCTTATTAGTTTGACTTGTTCTTTTATGTTAAATGATTTTATATATCAGGAATACATTTAGTTTAGAAACTTATGTTTTATCAAATGGATATCCTTAATATAGGAAAATTATTTTGTTATTAAGCGATAAAGGTTATTTTAGAAGATGTTTTCACTTTTGGAAACATTATATGCTGAAAGGAAATATAATACTATGGGATCTCATTTGTGGAGTAATGATTGAAATTTTATTTTTGAAGAATATATGATTTTATTGTAGAAATATGAAGATATGGTTTGTTAATGGAAACGATTAACCTATCATGGAAAATATGTGATTAGGTTAATTGGATTTCAGTATGATACTTTAAGACTAACTAATTTTATTTGGAGATAAATGTTAAGATTTATCATGGAAGACTATGTGATTAAATCCTTCTAATATTTGCGTTTCAATCTTAGTTTGGATTAAATTGATTATTTTTTTTGATATTTGTTTATTGAATGGTCTTTGTTGATCTTTGGGTATTTTTTGACAAATTTTGGAGAGTAAGAGAAGTTTTTATTTTTGTAAAGGATTATCCTTTTTGGAGATTATCTGTTCTTGTACTAACCATTTTGGTTTGGGTTAATGTATAAAGACATTGGAATAATATAATTCATCTTTTATGGATTATGTTATTCTCTAGAAGTTTATTATAGAGTTTTCAATGTGAACAAGTCATCTATAATACTCAACGTTAAGAGAAAAGATGAGTTTGTTGTAGAAATCTAGTAATGGATGAAAGTCTACATGAAAAGTAAATATGATTCCTTATGTTCCTATTAAATATCATAAATAAATTCCTCAAGTTTATGAAAAGTAACATAAAACAAAAACATTGTCCATTAACTTTTCTTACCGGGGTATCAAATATTGTTTACCCCATCACATGTTTGTGGTTTTCTGGTGGTTAACTTTCTATAAATTGTGTTTTCTACCACTCTCCATCAAATATTGATGTTTGTTTCTCTACTGTATCAATATTTTTATGTAGAATCCTACTATAGGTATCTCAGGTGACCTGTGTATTTCTCTATCATTCTTTTAACGTGGTATTGTTATTCACTCTTCATTTTGATGTTGGACTTCCAATAAAGTTTCAAAGACCAATTTTAAAATTGCGAGGACGCAATTCCCAAAAGGTGGGAAGGATGTAACATCCTAGGTAAATAAAGAATATAACATTTTCATATTTATTAAAATTTTTGACTTAAATATCAATTTTAAAATAAAAAGGATGTTATGTTCAATGGAGTACTCTATACATAACAATGGGTTTGTTTTAAATCTTATGTATCACACAATGCTGAGTCATTCTGAAAAATAGTTATATAATATTATTTTAAATGGTAGTTAACGCCTAACCGTTGTTTGGGATGGAATGGATATAACTAAATAAAATATGAATATACATGTTTGTTAAATGTTTTTATATTTACCCAATAAATTTTATATTCTTAAAATAAGAATGAATCTGATTTTAAGAATAAATACTCTAATATTCATTAAAATGTCGATTTAATGCCGTTTGATGGAAAACCAACATTATATCTAGTTTTTTTATATTTATATGTTCTATTTGACAAAATAAAATTATTCTATAGAATTGGGACATCAAAAATAACTTTGGGTAAATTTTTGATATTTTTCTGATAAAATTTATTTTTAATGAATAGTGAAAAATATTGTATTTTAATTCAAAACTACCTTTTAATCTAATTTATTTATAAGGATAAATTATCTATTTAATTAGTTTTTAATTTTAATTATATTATTGTTTTACCATTTAATCCAATGTTGATCATTGTAAGTAATTTCATTTTTAAACTGGACAAAAATAAGTGTCAATCTTTTGATACTTTTTTTATCTTAAAAACATGCTTATCGTTTTGACAACAAGAATTGATTTTAAATTAATTTATTCCACTTATGTGTTTTGAATTTTGAAAAATGGATTCCATATTTTGATTCAATAGGTCTATGTTTTTTAAATAGGTAACTGTTATTTTTAGACATTATGAATATTTACTTAAGTAAAAATTTTATTTACCATGGTTATAGGGTAAATCTGGTAATTAACGGTAAAAAATATTATAATAATAATATTAAATTACCCTAATATGTGTCATTATCCTATTGGTTGATAAATTTCCGACCATGGGAATCCTTGGGTATAATTTGGGACCCCATGGAGCCACTTGGGAGTGATAATGACACTTTATATTAATTTATTTAATGTAAAGGAAAAAATGACACAAACACATATCTTATAATAAACCAATTATTACATGGGGTTATATATGTTATCTATTCGACAATAAATATTAATTTTCAATATAAAAAGATTTAATACAAAATGATATTTGTTTTATAATTTTTATATATCAAATTTATAAAAATATTTATGACACAATAATGATGCAGTGTTTACCTCATTAATGAATGATCGAAATAAATTAGACTATAAAGATTAAAAAAATTCAAATCATGTCCAATTATTATTGTATTATTTTATTTCAAACATTATTAATTTTATCCTGCAAATTAACGTGTTTTGGACCTTTAGAAACAGAATATAATTATTTAATAAAATAATATTTTCAAGCTTTCTTAAAGAGCCCCTCATCCCCTTATAAAAAGCCCTCACTTCTAACCAATTCCACACACTTCTCAAGACCCTTGGATCATCCAAACTCTGCATAATTAATCCCCCTACATCTCTCTCATCTTCCTAGAATCATTCCACTAGGAATAAGGTAATTAAATAAAACCTTTTGGTTTATACCAAAGGGACATATCCGATTTAAATGTAACATCTTCTGTTAAGTTCTTTTGTTTTATTTTACTTCTCCATCCCCATGAACTCTTATTATTCCTATATTTTATAAGAAAAAGAGTATCCTAGATATATTAGGTTGTTTTTATGAGAATTATTATAACAACACTTACACACACATCCATCTAATGGGTAATGAACATACTGTTTCTATGGACGATGAACTACTGCCTCATGAAACGATGATTGTTCAATCTTCTCCTACCACCTCTCATGGTGGCCATTATGATGGAACTAAATTTATATATGATATATATTATGATTATTTTTATCTATTATTATATAATTTTTATTTACAGAAATACATTTATGCTTTCCAATATGTGTAATTATGATAATTTTATTTGAGGAAGTGCGGACTACAGACCCCTCAAGGTAATATGATTCGTTCATGACATACAAGAAACGTATACAAGATGATGTTAATGAAATTATGTATCATATATATCATATTATATAATAATATAATTATCATATACCTATGTATCATTAAGTTTTACTTCCATTAAATATGAAATAGAAATGAAATTAGCATTCATGCGTGCGTACAACTTACTGTCTCCATAAACAGTGCATTTCATTTTTTATCTCTAAATGTTATTTAATATTATAAATACAAAAGTATACTGGATATATATTATATATATGATATCTAAATCATGAATATAATTAAGGATATTATGTACTTTTTACCACATGAACAACTTGTAATTATAAGAACTTCATTTTGGACTCAAGTACCAAATATCGGCAAAACGACCATTATTAACATAAATGATTGGATAATATTTATAACATGATAATAAGTGATATAAAAGGAATAATAAACTTGAAAAAGGTTATTTAGAATGTATAAATTAACTTTACTTTATTATTCATGAGTTTAATGAATGATCGAGTCATGTGGGACACGAAGGTAAGAGGTATCTTATCTCACTTTTAATTCCGTAGGATTTCTATTGTTCGCCACTTATTTAATTCATGCGGTATATTGTGTACTTCCATTTGATTTATATTACAATTATTATATTTATATTCAGGGTATTTTGTGATTAATTTTGTGGTTATTAACTTTGGTTCATCCGACTCGATTGATTACAACGTGGTAAGGGGTTTCTTATCTCACTTTTAATTCCATGAGATTTCCATTGTTTTCGACTTATTTATTGATTGTGGTGTATTGTATACTACCATTTTATATATATTATCCTTATTCTCATTATATTCATGGTATTTATGATTCATTTGGTTGTTATGAACTTTTTTTCATACGACTCGATTGATTACAACGTGGTAAGAGGTTTTTATCTCACTTTCTATTTTCATGAGATTCATGCTATATTGGCCACAATTTCTTTTTGTGTGGTGGATGTACTACCCATGATAGTATTTTTTTTTGTTTAATTTACATTAATTAATTAGTATTTAAATCATCTTTGAATTATCTTTCATTCATGGGGTGTATGTTTTGCATGTTACCAAATCGGTAAGTGAACCTTTCACCCTCCTCTTTTGAAAAGACTTTTTTTATTATGACTTTTAATGTACATATTTTTATGTTGGGATATGTTATTATATATCCTTATTGATATAAATATTATGTCTAAGTGATTAGATACCATTTATTCACTCATCAACTCATTTTCATAATTTTAATGTGATGTTGTTAGGCTCTCGAATTTTTGTAGGGTAACTTTTTAACCCAATTTCCATACCTTAAGTTAATATTCTAATTCTTAATTATGTCATGCTATGATTATGTGTGGAATAAATGATTATTTATTTATGTTGTAATTTCTACTCCCCTTTGTGTGGAAATACTGTTGATACACATAATCACTCCATTGATAAATTATTATTTCATCGATATGAACTTGATAACAGTAATCTTAACTCAATTTTCATTCATTGATTTAAACATCAAAGTCATTGGTGTTGTTTTTACCAGATTGTGTGTGATTGTTGTCTGATTGATTTACACTGAATATCCAATCATATTGAGTGTATTTATATTTTTCACACATATATATGTCATTTATTTTTCCTTAAATTAAGGATACGGTATTTATAGGGGATTTCATATCAATTTACATTCCATTGATACTTCTTTCTTGTTATGTGCCAATTCACTTTTATATTGTGTATATACTTCCCTTTGACATATTATATCTTGAATCTCTTTATTCTCATGATATTATAATCTTTGATTAATGTTATTCCTCAATTATTTGTATTCAAGCGTCTCTCATTTGGTTAAGAACTCTTTAACTAAAACTTCATTTTAAATGTTATAATGATTTATTCTTTTAAATCTTTAACATTAATGTCTATGTTTTAAATGGTATGGGATATTTTGATTTAAAAAATATCTTTATTAAATGTTTGAAATGGTTTTGAAATTTTTTTGATATAGAATTGTTCACTTCAATAACCGTATTTGATATATTATGATTGGAATGTAGAAATATAATCATTCCATAAAGCTTGTGTAATGTGTTATGATTATGTTATGTTTACTGGGAATTGTTTATATATATGGGTGGTTCTGTGATAAACCTAGGGAGGGTGAGCCCGAGATAGCTCTTAAATGCCTTATGTAATGAGATAGAGGTAAACGTGAATGTTTATCCTATGATATTTAAGGAATATATTGTGATGGGTATTCGAAATGTAACTCCCTATGTAGCTGTGATAGCTACAATGTAAGTTTGGTATGGATGCCAAAATTTACCTTTACGATTTATGATTTCTATGTGTTATTCATAAATCTTATGATTTCATGAGGTATGTTATGATTGAAAAGTATGGTTTCATTTATTTGTATTTATTGATGGGTTAATGTTTCCTTTCCATATTTTATAGCCCTTTCTAAGCTTTTTATGATCATCTAATGTTTTTGAAATGTTTTTCATAGTATTTAAAGATGAATAGGGTCAAGGATGGGATCAAGGAGAGGTCATGTTGTCTGAAACATGGATGTAGAAATTTTTCTTTTTAAGAGTTTTTTTATTTTATGAAAAATGAATACTGAGTCGGTGTGTGTACGTGTAATTTTCAAGTTGATATGTAATAGTTATGGCCTACTTCTCTAAAACTCTAAAACTGAAGAGATCCAAAATGTAAATTATTCATTTAATTCAATATTAAGTATTATTTTAAGGTTGGGTCCTTATAATATAACATATATATTAGATTTAAATCATTATTTTTGGTACAATATGTTCCTTTTTGTAATGTCCAAAATTCTACTTCCCTTTATTTTGGGTCATCTTGTTTTCAGCCTTTGATGTTTCAGCATCACAACCAATTTGAATTTTTCCCATACATTTGAATATTTGATCATTAAAACACTTTACTACTACATTAGGACCAACCATATCACTCATTTGTATCTATGCATCTGAAAATCAAACAGACTATAATTTATTCATTATTTTCCTTGAATTTGATCTATTTTTTAGTTTACTTCTTACTGTAACAACTCATCTTGAAGCACCTAAATTATCTCAGAATTCCCTTCAAGTCTATATGTATAGTCATCGATTACCATTGAATACTCTTCAATCCAGAGCTTAAATTCCACCACATCTTCTGAGATTTCAAGTGTTTTTGAATTTTATTTTCCCCCTTATTCTAGTCAATAAATTTCAACATTATTCTGATAAATATTATCTAAATAATCTTTTAGTATGTATCTCATATTTTTTTCATTCATTTATTTATGTGATTATTAAGAAAATATTCATGTTTAAACATGGGATCAACAATATCAAACAACTAATTATCTTTTTCTTTATCAATTTATGGTTTTAGATTTTCAACTATAGGCATCAAGGAATTTTGGGTTAAATATTTCACCTCTACTTCTTTACCCATGAAAAATTAATTATCATCATTTTCTCATTTACAAGTGAAACCCTTTCTCTATAATTTCATTATTTATTTAAATTCTCCCTTTTTAGGAAACCATTTTTGAGGATTCAATATGTTTACTACTTCACTTTATTCATCATTGAACTTCCATGCGAATCAAGAGATAATGTTCCCAACTCTACAACATTGAATATATGTTATATGAATCATTACATCAAATCACCATTTCCTCCCATGAATTTGTTATAAAAAATGAATTAATTTCATCTCCCTCATAACATTATTCCATTAAATATCAAAAATATAAATTTTTTCAATTTATTTGAAGTCCATTTCCATGCATACATGATTTTTTACATCATCTCGTTTGAATATCATTTCAGATTCTACTAGACTACTCAGTATATCATCCATGGAAGGCATAGAAATATAAATTTCCTCAATGGATAATAGTTTTTGATTGTATTGAGGTGGAATAAATTTCAATATTTTCATTACAATTTCCATATCATTTATTTATTAAAAAATTTATCATTCTACCCTAATAAATTTAGTAATTCAATTAAATAATGTATCTAAATTATTATCACGATTACTTTTTTATCTCATCAAAACTATTGTGAAAAAATGGAGTTTTTCCACTTTTACTTTGTTGTTGACTTCATGCAAATATTCCATTTTTTCCACATAGACTTGGATGAAGTAATACTCATCACCATTAGATAGTTTTGATTCAACAGAGCTATAGTAAGGGATTTATTTTCATAGGAATCTAAAGTATAAATTTTCTTATTTGTTTCAGTCATAGAATGTCCTATTGCATTAGTGAACTGAATCCCCATTGCATTGGAAAAAATAAAATCCATTCAAGTTGATCATATATGAGATCTCATCCAATTATTCCAAATATAAATGTTTTATCTATCTAATAGGGGGAATCCCCTAAATCATACTTTATTCTCCATGAAAACTATACAGGTCATATTTAACTCCAGCAACATGTATGCTCTGATACAAATTGTACGACCCTGGAACACACTAATAGGTGAGGGGTGAATCAGGGGGGAAAAATTTCTTTTAAAGAGATGGATCTTGTTCCCAAATTGGTAGAAACTATTTAAACCCATCTAAGGGAAATGTGTATTAAACTAAAAATCACATGAAAAAAGAAAACACAAAAATTTTACGTTCTTTACCACATAGGGAAAGTTTAATAAGCATATGACAATAATATATAGGTCATACATAGAATAAATAATCATCACTATTTGTGGAATACATAATTATAGAAATAGTCACTCTCTTCTGGGAACATTGACTTTACAAGAGTTTAAGGGTAGAACACTACCTCCTTCAGAAGGCTTCCATCAACTACCCCTGGATCATTTCTTTGGGTGAAGTCTTAATCTATTTTTGACAAGAATATTTATTTAGTAGATTAGAATTTATGACATTGTAATTTACTTGAATAAGACTCTTTTTTCATTATCATTCTAAATTGATTCATTTGAAGGAACTGATAATCAAATTGGATACGGAATACCTGAAATTAAAACAAATCACAACCTACATGAAACTACTATTCATAGTAGTTATTTTTTGTATTGGCACTCATGATTGCCACTACACAGCCCTTATTTTTTTCAAAAAAATAACATGGGTTTCAGTTGTTCTTTATAGAGACAAATAATACTTTATTCCCATGACTTAAAGTAGGTATGTCTTCTGATCGCAACTCTTTCGCATGGTAGAGACACTAAATATTAGTTGGAAAAGATAATTTGAATAAATGGTGTGCTAGAATATTTATAAACCTAGACAACACTATGAGGGATATCCTTGTAGTCCTTCTCCATGCGTGTAAGCCTTCCCCATGCGTGTAAGCGTTATTTTGATATCGTACATGGTGTGTAAGATCCTTTCACACAATTTTAGTAATTGAATGAATATCATACCTTTTCTATACTTTTAAATGTTGATATATAAAATACAATTTCTTATAACTCCATATTAAAGTCATATTTGTCATTTAGGACTATTTCACCCCATATTCTTTTCACACAAAACACATTGTCACATATACTGACTTTCATGCCAAAAAAATGTTTCATGCAGTTCATTTTTTTGTTGTATTTCTATGAGATAATCCTTAGACACACCATTTGATAAATATTTTGATTCAACATCAAAATTTCATGTGACTTATAAATCAACCATGTGTGGAATGACAATTGAAAAAAAATAGTGTTTGTTCCAAGGAACAAAAATTATTGGTTCCACCAGTAATAGCACTAATTCATGCTCAAATGGATAAAACACAACATGAGTGGGTCCCTCATATGAGGCCTCATCACTCAACTACTCACAATAAAAATTAAATCTTGGAACCATACCTGGATATCATAATAGAATCATCTTGAAATTATCAAGACCTGCTATGGTCAATGAATATATCAATGGAAATGACATTATACAGAAATAGATTAATAAAATAATTCTTATATGGCACAAGTACCAATATTTTTCTTTAAACATGTTCCCACATTTATTGAGTCAGTAAAGAGGTTATTAAGGTCAGGTTGGATGGATATGTTGGCCTCCACACCAACACTGGACACCATAACCTAAGAGAAAAACATGAAAAAATCTAACACTTTTATCTTAGTTCCAAAATCAAATATCATAGCTAGAACAATGGATTTTTAATAACATGTCCTAAACTGAGTATGTTTCAAAAAAATCAGTCTAGGAACTCTACAATGTTACCATTATGTCAAGAATGAACCCACTAGTGTCTGAGCCACAACCACCCCAATCCCTCCTCCAAGAGGCCAGGGGTCGGAGACTAGCACTAAGAGGTAACATCACACACATGAGAGAAATTTTCTTAGTGCATCTATATGCACACAGACACCTTCACACACATACAATGATTAAATTAAAAAAATATGATATTAATGCATGAATACATCAATAATATGATAGTCATAGTGTTTCATAATGTACTAGAAAGAATGAAAGGTGGGGAAATACAAGCTCCCCCAACTAGAAATAATGTATAATGTTATCCGAATGAGGGGAATTATGTTCAATGAAATAATAGTATAAAACATTGTACGTATATCCCAAACTATGGTCCATAAGATCGTGGTCCTCTAAGGACTCGATAATAAGGTCATCCATCTACATAATTCTGGAAATATGCGGGTAGATCTCGTGTAGGGGTGAGTATAACAATATATGTATGACACATTGGAATCACAAGGATAATTCCTAAAGAGTTGTAAAATCATCATAGGGTATGTCATTCATAATGAGATATATAAAATAAATCATCAATATATATTCATATTAGACCCAGAGATTCATGGTAATGTCACTATCACATTGCCATCAATGGATTTCTTCTCAAAGGTTTCATGAAACACTCTTCTGGGAGAACACACTCCACAAGATATAATACCACTATTAAAACTAATCACAAGGGTCATCTTAGTGGGTTTCATACATGAAGAAAAATCAATGATACTGAGAGGGTTCATCCAATAATAACACTCGATTAACCTACACCTCATTGGAAATTTCATATTATGATACACAAACATGGGTGAATATATATGGCACACTTGGTTGACATTAGAACCTACTGGAAAGATCCTCTCAGTGAAGGGACTGATTCCCATTTAAATAAATTTCATTATAAATCCCAAAAATACCATCTAAGTAAACAATATGTAACTAATGATTTATCCAAGCCACTAGGTGGGCTACATACACCATGTCGATGAGGTTTATACTCAAAGAAGTCCTAGAAAACTCACTCAAAAAGAAGGGAATTCATTAATATTATACTAATCTGGAAAAAATTTCAAAGGGGGAACCCTATATGATGATAAATTAATGTTACACCAAACCCTAAAAATAATGGACCAATGGAATGATAACAAACCGATACTGGTCTAAGGAATCTCAAACACACTAACAAGAACGATCAGCTGAGAAGAATGTGTAATCCAACCTGTCCTCAGAAGAGTACATAGAATTTAACTATAGGTACATGGTGTATCTCAATATGACTAGTATATTTCATGCCCCATTCTATAAAAACATTCTCTTTTCACCCTAACACGACATGTCTATCATGGTAAATAGCACATTAATGTCAATCTAGAATATGGAATGTCATTCATCCTATACTAGTGTACATCGGTTTGGCATGTGTAATAGCCCATGTCTGAGTACATGAAAATTATAAGGTAGTTTTTCTATCTCTTTCACTTTCCTATGTAGACATACTATATCCCACAACACAAAACACATGGGGATACACAGTCTCATGGATGTGTAATTCATATACCCACTGATCCGGCCACTAAAAATTACATAGAATTGGACATGGAACATACTATGTGTAACTATACATGTCCTACATATAAGGCCCCAGCCTTAAACCTTACTTATTATTGAATTAAATGAATAATTCACATTGATTATCTTTTTAGGTTTAGAGTTTTAGAGAATTAGGTCATAACTATTACATCTCAAAAGTTTACAAAGTAGAAACTTCTACTAAGTTTCCATAAAATAAAAACTCTTTAAAAGGAACATGTCTAGTTCCATGTTTTAGATAGGATGACTTCCCCTTGATCCCATCCTTGACCCTACTCCACATTAAGTCCTGTGAAAAACATTTCAAAAAAAAACTTGGGGTGAGCATAAAAAGCTCAGCAAGGGATACACAAAGAATGAAAACTGTTAGTTTTTCAAAGCAACAAGTAAACCATGTATACTTTATCAAAGTAATACCTTTCACCTTTAGGAAGTATTAAAAACTCTCCACTGAATAAAATATCATTACATACCCTTTTGTAACCAAAAGATTACCATAAAAACCATATAAATAACACATAACATATAAAGGTAACTTGGGACATAAACATACTTAAATGGAATAACCATAAGGTCGACTTCCACACATACTTAATGGAATAGCCATATAGCCGACTTCCATACCCAATGCATTGGAGGTTATAACGTAACCACCCGTCCTCGTATTCACGGCACCACCCGTCATATGGTTTATCACGTAACCACCCGTAAAATGTCCAAGTACCATCATAACACATAAAATATTGAAAATATAAACATTTCAATAACAACATTTCATTTCCAGTCACAATAAGAAATTCCCAGATATTGAATTAATCAATCCATTTTCAAAAACCATTTAAAAGAGATTTTTGAATCAAAGTGTCCCATACCACTTTGAAGCTTTTAGTGGAATTATAATTTTAAAACATTAATGTCCATATAAATAATTACAGAAAACCATTTTGAAAACATGGACATTAAAGATAAAGATTTAGAATAATAAATCTTTAAAACATTTAAAATGATATTTTTGTTAAAGAGTTTTTAACAAAATGAGGGACTCTTGAATACAAATAATAGCGGAATAACATTTAATCCAAACTTTATAATATCATGAGAATAAAGGGATTCATTATATGATATGTCAAAGGACAGTATACACACCATATAAGAGTGAATTGGTGTATAACAACAATGAAGTCTCAAAATGTAAAATGAGATGAAATCCATTATAAAGAAGGTATCCTTAAATTCAGGATAAATCAATCTCATAATTATGTGTGGAAAATATAAATACACCCAATATATGTGGATATTAACTGTAAAAAAATCAAAGGTTATTCACACATATTCATAGGATGACATATTCAATAACTACATGTTGAACCCAACGAAATCAAAATTGGGTCACTTGGTAAAATTCGACAGCCTAACGGCGTCACATAAAATATTACAAAAAGGTTTGATGAGAGAGATAAAGGGGATCTCATCACTTGGACATAAAATTTACATAAATAAGGATATACAAGAACATATCCCAACATAATAGTATGTGAATTAAAAGACATAACAAAAGAAGTCTTTTAAAAAGAGGAGGGTGAAAGGTTCCCTTACCGACATGGGTATCTTTCGAAACATACACCCCGTGAAAGAATGACAATAAAAAATTTATGTAAATACTCATAAATGAAAGTATATTACACAATGAGTAAAATAATGGGCATTACATACACCACTCAAAGGAATTTGTGGCAAATGTAGCATAAATCTCACAGGAATAAAAGTGAGATGAAAAATCCCATATGAAAACTCGGCAGCCTAACGTCGCCACATAAAAGTTACAAAAATGGATTGATGAGATCAAAGAGGGTCTCTCATCATATTACCATAAAGTTTACAGAAAGTGGAATATAAAAGAACATCCCAATCACAAGAAAGATGTGCTTAAATGGAATGACATAAAAGAGTGTACTTAAAAAGAAAGAGAGAAGTAGGATCCCTTACCTCGGGTCCGACTTGACTCGATCGTTCTTTAACATCCTGAATAATAAACTTGAGTTAATTTATATTTGCTTAAGAACCTTTTTCAAGTTCATTATTCCGTTTATATCACTTATTTCCATGTTATAAACATTATTTAATCATTTAAGTTAATAATGTTTGTTTTGTCGATATTTGGTTCTTAAGTCGAAAGTGGACTTCTTACAATTACATGTTGTTCTTGTGGTCAAAGGTTCTTTATATCCATAATGACATTCCTGATTTGGATATCATATATATCATATATATCTATAATATATATGTATTTATAATATCACATAATCATTTATAGGTAATAAATGAAATGCACCATTCATGGAGACGGTAAGTCGTACGTACGCATGAACGCTACTTTCATTTCTTTGTCATATTAATGGAATTAAAACTAAATGAGAGGTATTTATATTTTAATTCCAGAATTATATTCATAATTTATATGTATCATTCATCATATATATCTATTATATACATGTACTTATAATAGTACATTACCTTTGGGGATAAGAAATGAAATGCATCGTTCATGGAGACGGTAAGCCGTACGTACGCATGAACACTACTTTCATTTCTATATCATAATTTAATGGAAAGAAATAAAAATGATATAGAGGTATATTATAATTCAAATATAACATCATATATAATAACATTAAATCCATCCTTTATACGTCCCACGTATGGCATTAACGAATCACATCACTTTGAGGGGGCGGTAGTCCGCACTTCCTAAAATGAAGATATCACGTATACCCATAATGGAAGCCATAAAGGTAAGACAAAAATGAAAAATACAGAAGATTAAGTAAAACATAAACATATTATATATCATATATAAATATAGTGACATCTCAACGGCCACCTTTGAAGATGTTATATGAGTGTTGAACAATCATCGTTTCGTGAGGCAGAAATTTTCCATCCACGGAAATAGTATGTTCTTTAACCATTAGATGTAGGTGTGTGTAAGTGTAGCTTTAATCCTCCTTATAAAAACATCATAGTATATTGAAGATACTGGAGTTTTTTCAAAAGAAATGAATAAAAAGATTTTTGGGGGTTGGAGAGGCAAAATAAAACAAAAGGACTCAAGTGAAGACATTACGTTAAAATCAGGTAACTTCCTTTGGTTTGAGCTTAAAGGCTTTCTTGGGAAGACTTATGCCCAAAGTTAGGCTTCAAGGAGTAAGATAGGGAAGTGTAGAGACAAAATGGGCAGGGGTTGTCTGAGCCAAAGGCTTTGGGAGTGTGGGTAAGGAGGTAGAGGTGGGAGTCTTTTATAAGAGGAGAGGAGGGGCACTCTTGGAAAGTAAAGAAAAGTCACTTTATTTTAAAATGATATTCGGATTTAAGAGGTCCAAAATTGATATAATTCGAGGATAAGGTGATAAGGGTTATAAATACACTCATACAATAAGTTTTGTACATGTTTAGGTCTTAGATATTACATTATCTTTCAATTTTTTTTAAATTGTTAAATAATGAGGTCATCGCTGCATCATCATGATGTCATAAATAATTTAATTTATTTAACGTCTAAAAATTATAAAAAAAATACTATGATGTAGGAAATCTTTTTATCATTCCAATTACTATTTATAGTCAAACATATGACTTGTATAACTCCATGTAAAAATTGTTTTACTAAAACATCTCATGTTTGTGTCATTTTCACTTTAACATTAAATAAAAAGGTATTTATGTCATTTTCCAACCAAAGTGGCTCCATGGGGTCCCAAAGTTGACCCATGGATTGTCTCAGTCGGCAATGACATATCAAATGAGTGTAGGACATGTGTATAGGTCATTTAAATTTATTAAAACATTATTCTTACCTTAAACTACACTAATTTCTTCTAATCGCGATTATGAACTTAAAAGTTACTATTCCCCAAAAAATTATTTTAATCTCATTGAATCACATTTTACTTTTTAATGAAAACCATGTTTGTCGGATTTTTGGAATTCAAAACACAGAAGTGGTAAAATTTCATTTAAACAAAAAATCAGTTTTTATAAGTACCACTTAGTGGTTTCACTATTCATCAAAAATTGAAGTTTTTCAGAAAAATACAAAAAATCCACCCTAAGCTATATTTGATATTCCAAATTCAAAAATGAAGTCTATTTTACAAAATTCAAAACATATAAGTCACATTAATTAATTTAATAATTAATTCTCGTTGTCATGACAAATAGCGTGTTTTTATGAAACAATAAGTATCAAAAGATTGACACTAGTTTAAGTCCGATTTCAAAGTGAAATTAATTCCAACGACCAATATTGGATTTGATGGTAAAAATATTTTATAATTTAACATTAAAACCAATTCAAATGATAATTTAATCATATAAATAAATTATATTAAAAAGAGGTTTTGAATTAAAATACAACATTTTACACTATTCATTAAAAAATGAACTTTATCGGAAATATACCAAAAATTTACACAATGTAAATTTTGATGTCCCGATTCTAAATAAGAGTTATATTTGGTCCAATAGAATTTATAATATTGATCAAAACTATATTTAATGACGGTTCGCCGTCAAAAGGTGATAAGTGAACCCTTAGTGAAAATTAGGTTATAAATGCCTAAAATTGAATTCCTTCCATATATTAAGCCTTTATCTTTTATTGGATAAATGTAAAAACATTTAAAAACATATATAATCATATTTTAGTTATTTCTATACATTCCCACCAAAACAACAGCTACATGTTAACTACCATTTAAAATAATATTATTATATTACTAGTGTGCAACGTAAGTTTTCAAAAGAACTCATCGTTGTGTATCGGGTACGCTATCGAACATAGAAACCCCTTTAAAGTAAAATTAATATTTAATTCGTAAATATTAATAATTACAAAAATGTTTTATTCATTATTTAGCTGGGATGTTACACTACTAGGTGTCTACCCCTTGTACACATTGAGATGGTTGGATAAGGTTCACATGGTGTGTGAAATGATTCACATGGTTTGAGATATATAAATCTGCATAGAAACCCTATCACCACCAAAAATATAGGTTTACATGATATGATTTTAAAGGACTGCACGATGTGTATTTTGGTATTCCATAAAATAATTGGGATTGTTCTTATTTGTTACTATGTGCATCTAATCCCTTTGATTCCTCCATGGAATGTGATGTTATTAGTGGATATAAGGTTGACCTAACATCCTTCTACATTGTTAGGTAGATTCTGATCATACTAATTGCTCAAGAAAAACCTCCATTTCGCCACCTCAGTGACACACAACCATGATGTGTTCATATTTTCCTAATTAATATTCATATATATATTTCATCACAAATATGAAATAAGATATGCTGTATTAATATATTGCCCCAAGAAAGTGGTTTTCAAATATTGATATATGAGTATTCATCAAACTACCATCCAATGTAATTGACTGTGACTAACAAAGAACAAGGAATAAATGATTAAAATAGAAATATGTGTAATAGACCATAAAAATTATTAATATTTAACTTGAATCATTTCTAACAGAACTACAGAAGAAGATATATAACATATACAGTAATAAAAATCCATAAATTCCCTAATAATCTAAATTGTACATACAATATGAATGTTCAGTTGATCAATTTTTTTGTTGATTTATCTTAATTTTTCACAATAAAAATCAATTATGGATAAATACATATAAAATAATTCATGTTCGATTGATCTCAGATGAATAAAAAATTATAATCCTTCTCTTCGGTGAGGTTGATGAACCTCTATTGTGCACGGATCCTCGATCTTGATTAGATTCGATGTTATCCACTAAGAATTATCTATTAAATGGCTTTCTAGATACCCAGTATTAAACAGAAAAACCTGAGATCTCCACATTACTAACTATTCAGAGAAGAAAAAGGTTCATTGTTTCAAAAAAAATCAAAGAATTTAATTTATCTAAATGTTATTGACCCCAGTGGATTTTTTTTAGAAAATCCCAATGCCGAAAAATATACAATAACTCGTATGATAAAAAGTATCTCTGAACAGACCAGTGGTATCATATATATAATCCAAGACTCATTTTGGGAGCTATTTCCCGTTTTTATGAAAACTATATTTGGGTGATATTAATATATTTAATCATTCCAAAATATCAAATTTGGGGACACCGAGCCTCTAAATTTTGCACCATCGATTTGGAAATAATCCAAGAGAATTATGGAAAATCATGTACATAATATATATATTTATATCACCTATTTAGTGTCATTAACCATATAAATTTGGATTCAATCTATTTTGTTAAATATGAATTCCCTATTATTTCTCCTTCATGTCTCTTCATGTTCATCACATGAGAATGATACCACAAAGGTAAATAATTGGGTTTATATGTTTCATTGTTATGGAGATGACGATTTGTGGAGTTTCCGATAGGTGATGATTCATTCATTCATCAAGGATCTTATTGATTTTTCCTATTGTTGATTCACCCTTACACAACTGATTTCGAACCATCATCTAATATAGGATATTATTCAATTCTCACATTGCATCATGCAAGATAGGAAATGATTTATTTTAATTAATTATATATTTTACATATATATTAATGAATATAATTAACTAGTTAAAATTAAATTGATTGGGTGAAGGGATTAAATATAATGTTTTTACATCATTTGATATTATTTTATTTTTAACTATTCAAGAATTATTTCCTTTTAAAAATCATTGAAATTAAGGGATTATGTTTTTATTAGTTGATATATTATGGAACCATGTTGTGAGAATTATTGATACATTTTTTATTAAAATATCTAGTTACATATATTCTGGTAATGAATTTTTTCCACTATAAAATTATGTCTTATGTGAGAACACATGTAAAAGTGAAAAAAATTTCATGAAAACCCCATAAATAAGTCTATGATGTGTTGTGTGAATTTAAAGTGTGCGGAAGATGTGTGAATAGTGTGAAAGATATTTTTATTATGTGTCTAGTGTTGTGATATGTGTTGGTGATTTTTCTATTGAGGGGTTTTGGGAAATGGTGATGATTATAAGTGTAGTATATGGCTATTTTGGTGTGTCTTGATGTGGTTATGGAATATGGTGTGTTATATTGATATTATGATGTTTAGTGTACTGGTTATGAGATTATGTGTGGAAAGATGTAATGGTTATGATAGGGATGTGATGTGGGATTGTTGTAATGGGAATGATCATTTTGTTTATATATTCTCTTGTGGTATTTTAGTTTATCTAGTAGTATTGGGAATGATTGATCAATAATTAATGATAATGTCATGGTTTGAAATGGTTAATTAATTCATGAAATAATAATTGAAATTGTTGTTAAATATTGATATTGATAAATTTTAAATCAAATATATAAGATAATGTTTTTAATTAAATTGTTAATTGGATTGGTTAGTAATAAGGTTTCTAGATATAGGATTTATTTTAGATGATATATGGAATTTACATTTGGGATTAATTCTCTAGAGTTGTGAATTTTCGGATTTTAATGATAGTAGTGTATATTTAATAGTTTGGTGGTGATTTTTTGGGTTGGTTGGTACTCTTTTTGTAAACCAATAGGTTGTCCATGTGTGTGTGTTTAAATTTGTGAACATATATGATCCTTTTGATTTCAATATTCACACCACCCCTAATAAGGACCCCATGTTAAGAACCATGTGTTTTGGGGGAGTTTTTTTCCAATATCCTTATGGTGAAGATGGTTTTTGGTTACCCATTCATCTATTCTCTAAATTATATTTGAGTTATAAATAAATGGAATGTGATCGATAGATGTATAAATTTTAGTAGTTATGGTTAGTTAATGAGATGATGAGATATAAAATATTGGGTGTTGTACATGGTATGTGTAGGGGAAAAGGTTGATTTCCTTCAGGATAAAAATTGTTGAATACTAGGTTCATATGGTTGTGGTTGTGATGTGATCACCCTAGAGATTATAGAAGATATGAAATGTGATGGATATGGTTTTAGTGGGAAATATGTGTTGGTATGTGAAGGGATAAATAAGGTGTCTTCAAATGAAATGTGATGTGATGTTATTTGATACAAAATACATGAGGGTACTAAGATCTATGAAGTTGGGGTGTGAGAGTAGAAAATACATTGCAATAATGTCAGGGGAACCCGTTATTGATAATATTTATATTATATTATTATCTATGGGTGAATTATTTTATGATCATTACAAGGTGAGAATGGATTTGGATATTTTAATGTTTTAGTTGTTGTTAGTTCTTATATTTTCTAATTGATGCATTAGTATGACCTTTTCACATTAGTATAGGAGACATTAATATATTATTAATCAATATACATCTATACTCTAACCATGTTTATAAAAACATGTTTTCATGTTTCCAAGAGGACTTTAAGGGCAACAATGGAAATTTTTATCTTGGAATTTAGAGGTATTGTGATGTCGCTGAAGTATCTTTTCTTTTGGGTATTTATTTTGAAGAATTTATTTGTATCTATTTTTATTAAGAATTATTATTTTATAGTTTTCATTTTCATAACATATTGTTATGTTATGGAGTTACTCGTTATTTTTTGATCATATGTCTCAAGTATATTATTATATTAGTTAATGGATTCCATTTTATACATTTTTAAACCCTAAGTTCTAGTTTCCAACCTTGGCCCTACTATAGGGGTGACTTTGTGGAAATTTTTTCCCATAAATAATTTTCAAATTAGGTGGGGTAAAATTTATAGATGGGTTTCATGATAGTTTAATTATTCTAAAATATTATTATTATTCACATTTAGTGACAAACCTTATTATAATCTTAAGTATAAGAGAAAATCCTATGTTATATTAAATAATAAAGTGTGTTATTACTATAAAATAAATCCCTATATAGATAATTTTAAAAGGATGGAGATATGGAAAAAAATAAATGAGGGGTAACAACTATGAACAATTAATATTAGGTATTAACTAATTCATCATAGATGCATGATAAGTGTTCCTGGGACTACACTCCTTTCTAAAAACTTCTAGGGTAAAAAATTATTGTAATTTAAATTATGTTTACAATGAATTATAATGAATTTTAATATATTATGAAAATTGATAACCAAGGGTAAACATAACATTTCAAATATTTAAATCAATATTTATTGATTTGGACATCATATGAATGATTTTATGGATTATTTTTTGTCTTAATCAGACTATTATGAACATCATTATGCATTTTGGTTTTCATTAATTGTTGGAATAATGAGGATCGATGTAAAACATATGTGTTAAGGACAGTATGGTGGTTGTCATAATTAACAGTGAATATAGATAATTTTTTATGAAAAAATATAGTGCTTATTCAAAACTATTTATCTGTATTTACGATTATCAACATGAACATAGGTGAGTTTCTAAACACACATAAGAAGTGAAAAATATAAATTAAGGAATGTCCATGTGATATAAAACATATAAGAATGAATTTATAATATACATTATGTCTAAAATGTGTAATAGACCACTTTAGTGAATATCTCAAAGGAATAAAAAATTTATATATCTATTTAATAGGGGAATAAAAGATCAAATTTATGTGTAAAAAAGAATAGTTCTTTTACTGAAATTCTTTGGAAAAATTGTTTTCATATTTACCATACATAGTTGAATTTTTTGGATGTCAATTTTTTGTAAATTATAAAACTAGTTTCCTAGGGGGAAGATCTTTACAAGTTGTTCAACATTGTTTTACTAGTATATGGTTTACTATTTTAGTTAAATAGAGTACAAATGACATTTGAATAATATGATTAATATTAATTTCATTGGTTATTTCAGATGTAATAATTATGATTAAATATTTATTGATAATTCATTTGGAAATATTCATATTTTATATCATATAAAGGATTAATTATGGAATATCTTTATGAATGCCATTTAATGGTTAAACATGTTAATGGAATAAATGTCATGTTTTTCATAACTATTCATGAATTATATTATAGAAGTGTTATTATACTAATATTCTAGTTAAAAGAATCCAGAAATAATTAATAATTATTAGAAAGTATATTTTATAAAAATATTTTCATGTATATGATGAATTGACGTAATAATATATTTATTTAATTTATTGGTAATTTTATATTTATTTAAAATACCAAATTCATGGATGGTGAGTTAAAAATATTGTTAGGACAATGTATTGATTAATTTTAATTCTTTTTATTAGTGGTGAATTAGAGACGTTGAATTAGACTAGTTATTTGATGAAAAAGTATTTTATTTAAAAATCAATTACATTTTTAGATGTATAGAATACCTAGGATAGTTATGGGAAATGTAATTTTATGAAATATTTATGATTTTCAAAATGTTTTATTGTGATTCATGTTATTTTGTGAAAGGGTTTTTCATGATTTTATAGAACATATGACCATGGTATTAATTTATTTGGAAAGTGTCATTATGGGCTAATTTTTGTTGTTTTTGGGTAAATATTAATGTTTACCATGTATCTTAGAATTTTGGTTCGTGAATTTAGTGAGATTATTTTGGAGGATTCAGATGGTTAACTATTATTTTAATTGTTTTGTTAGGAAAAAATATTTTTAGCATTTTTTTATATATGTAAATATATGTTTGTTATAGTTAAATAATAAGGTTATAGGGAGATTAGATGTTTTATTATTTTAAATAAAATTATAATAAAAAAAATGAATTATTGATATTTTATGTATAAAACACCATTAAGATATTCCTAATACTTGTTGAGTTTGTGTAGAGTTTGTATTTTTAGTTACTAGAGTTTATCTAATTGTTTCTAATAGACATATAGTATTGAGGTCATTGCATAGACTAAAACAATGTTATCAAATTTCAGTAAAGATCTTGGAAGTCTACATTTTGATTCCTTGGAGTTATGTCTATATGATTGATTGGGATATTTTTAAAATGATTCCATCAGAAAAATAACAATTAGAGACATACATTGTAACTATAATGGAGAAGTATGAAGTATAATAGATAGAGAGGCCTGATGATCACCAAACAAAGGTATATAAAAAAATAGCTTATCAAACAATAATTTTTGAATATCATTGAATAATATAATTCTAATGATCACCATATAGAGAACATAATACTGTGAATTGTAGGAGTATAACTATATTGAGAAAAATATGAAGTCCATCACATGTATAATTCTTACAATAATTCTATAAAAAATAATGCTTAATTTTATTGTATGGTGAAGATGTCGTCAGACTATTTTTAGAATACTGAGATATATTCATTGACTAATAAGATGTAAGGTGGTTAGATGAATATGTCTGTGTTCATCAGATGTATTGAAAAATAAAATCATTTGCCTATTCATTTTATGGGTGAAAATATCTAACATGAATTAGATTGAGGAAAACCATGTTTACCAAACAAATATTGTTGGAAAAATATGATCATATATAAATGTATTCTGAATATCCTGATTAGGTGAAGGATTTTTAAAATTATTATATGGGGGGACATAATAGTTTGTAAAATTGGAATATTCCTTAAGAACTAGTCATAAAATTTTGAAAGTCATTATTTTTGATGATTTTTAGTTATCATTTCAAAATACATATATCAACCCATGATTTATATATGTTTTAAGGAAACGATTTGTGAAATAATTTTAGGAATTATTAATATAGAATTTCAAATATGATGTTTTAGAATCATTTATAATGGTCAACATAATGTATGAGATTGGATGGAAATTAAAAAATAGATCGCATGAATTTTTCTTTATTATTGTGGGATGTAATCCAATATAATTTTAATCACTAGAGAGTGAAATTTGTGATTTCTTTTACACTTCATATTTTGATTTTTCAACCAAGATGCTAAATTTTTGATAATTATATAAATGGATGGAATCGTACAATATTGACATGAACATAATAGAGAAGAAACAGACAGTTTGAGTACAAGATGAAGAAGGAGAATCTGATGAAGTTATATCATATTGAAAATTATTATAATCAGGATTAAAATTCAAAGGTGCATCAGACCGAGCATAGATGAATGAGTATAGAAAACATACCATACAATTTATTATTAAAAAGACAACTTTTTTTGTAATATTTTATGTCAATTTTATTGAATATTGAGAGTTGATTATATAAAGTACATTAAAATATCAAGAAAAATATTTTAGACTCATAATATTTTCATAGAGATATTTAATTTCAGAAAGATATTGTGTATAAAAAATATGATCCATAATTATTGTGAGGAATAACATATGGACAAGAAGATATTTCTATACTATGTCAATTATGATTAAGGATGATCATATAGTTTTTAGGTATAATGTGTTGTTGTAGACGATCATGGTTGTGCATTATAACCATTTCAGAATATAAAAGGAAGAAGAAGGATATGTAGTGGTATATCTAATTATAGTACAAGAGGTGGATTTTAGGGTGTAGAACCCTGGTAAACGTTGGAATTATTACGTGGGTATATAACCAGTTATTGTTTTTTCCTTTGTAATATTATTTATGTAATGAACGAATCGATATTTGGGTGGTATAATCAACAATGAGAGGAGTAAGAACCCAAATTAAGGTTGAAACCAATAAAATTCATGTTCAAATATAACTATTTAGATTTAATTCTTATGTGTTATGGTCGAGATATTTCCCTAAGTATATTAAGACATTAAAATGTTCTGTAGTTTGACTGTTTAGAATAATTTATAAATAAAATTGATTAATGATTCACCACCTCCCATGCTATGTGATCTCAAACATATTAGGTAACATCACTAGGTAATAAAGTTAGTGTTTCAACTGAAATATTCATGTATATAGTGTATATGGGTAATATTAATCCAAATAAGAGAAGTAGTGTTCTGATTTTCGATTCCATGAACTATCAATGTTGGGGGAATATCATTTCCCCTTCCTTCTATCTCATTGCCTTATTATTATAGGTACTTGAATCATTTTATTTTCTCCAATTATTGAGGTTACAATGCTAACTTCTCAAAAAATAAATTAGGATTTTTATAGAAAATAACACAATTATATTATTGTAGAGCTATATGATAATTTTAAAATAAAATTTACAGGATTCCAACTCCTAATGAGGTATCATATATGTTAAAAATATTTTATGAAGGAAATGTGAAAATAAATAATGATATGTTTCATTTCTATAGGAGGGTACTTGAATACATCATTGAAGATGATGGCGAAAATATTGACGAGTACGTTACTAAATTCAATGATATTTTTATCAATAGAAGATGTTTTCTTCAGATTATTTGATATTTCACTATTGTTATGAAAGTAATGAGACATTATTTATATAGAATTTATGTTAGTTCTTTATCAGAAAAAAATTGAGTTTGTCTATATCTAGATGAACATAAAAATACCCTTATATCATTAGAAATTAGAAAAAAAATCATTGATAACATTTATGCAGATAAAATTCCTTTTAAAGATACAAAAAAATTGATGTTCATGGATAAATAAATAGAATAAGAATCATGTGATACAAATATAGATGAGTTTGAATATGATTTAAAAATAAATATTGCTCTTATTTATTAGATATAATAAGGTTAAATAGGAAAGGAAAAGAAAAATAATATCTTTATTACTCGAAATATAACACAAATTTATATATTAAATGTAATATTATAAAGTAGAAGTTTGATGATTCTAATTCAAGAGAGTAGGATTAAAATTATTGAAAAAATAAGTGTATGAAATAAAGTAAATGTTTTTATATAAATAATACAATTTTGATAAGAATTATTGTGATTAATGATTCATCAACCAATAATGATTCATGATTTTGAGATAAATTTTAGAGGTTGTATTTGTGGGGAATGTGTTTAATCAAGTAGATATGGTGATGGATAAAATATAAAAAAACTAGAATGTATTATAAAAGAATATTTGGTAGTGGATATTGAGAAAATAATATAGCTCACTAAGGAGAAACAAATATGAAAAATAAATCAATGGATATATCATTTTAGAGGTAGAATAAAAAATAAACGACACTCTATATTATTATTGATGCTTATAAAGTGAAAGTGGATGTTCTTGGAAAGAAACTGATATATCTTGGAGAAACACTATCTTGGTATGGGATGGTTTAAATGGATGAAACAAAACTTTTTGTGGGAATAAGATGAACATGTTGAATTTTTTGAATGTGAGAAGATGGTAAATGATATTGAGAAATGGTTCATTGATAAAGAGAAATTATTTTATGAGAAACAAAAAACATGTCTTATTAATATTTTTTTAAAAAATAATTTTTATAAATAATTCACGTAAGTAGTATAGATTAATGTTTTATATTCTCATAGTTGTTGAAAAAATGGTTCAAATAGTTAGGTTGACTCAATCCTCAGAAACCAGACCATACATCTATCTCTTATAATAATGTTGGGTTGAAATATAATTATGAATTAGTTCGAAAAAAAAGATTATTGAGAAATCATATTCTTCAAATAAATTTTGCAATACTTCCAAACGACTTCTACTTGGAAAAATATGTCTAGAATTTTTAAAGTGTCAAAATTAACAAACAACATTGCATGAATACTATCATCTAGAAAAGTACATTTTTAATGGTAAATTTTGGGGTTGTAGAGTATTTTGTCACACTACATATACTTTATAGTACAATATATCTCTACCTGAAATGTTATATGAGTCAATGGGGTGCTACAAATTGACAATAAAAAGTAATAGTTCAATAAAACAAGATTAAAAAGTAATGGATGTAATAATAGTGAAACATTATATAATTTCAAGTTGACCTTATAAAAACCGCCTACATATTTAGAAATGAAAATAAAGAGTGAATAAATTTTTTGCCAAACCAAACAGTCAAGTAAAAAATTATCGAAGAAGTATAAATTCTACTAAAAAAATTCAGAACACTCAGACATCATATGATATGAATAAATTTTATCATATGTTCTCTATAAATCATTGTTTTATGAAAAGGGGGGAAATATTGATGTTTAATCTAAAATATTGTTGGAATATCATATTAGCCAATTTGGAAATCATGAAATTGATATTACAAATACAAGGGATGATAATATATCAACAATGGAATCAAAGATGACTGAACAATTTAAATAAATAGTTGACGAGAAGAAATCCATTACAAAATCTATGAAGTCTGATCAAAAGGAATAAATAACATCACAAGATTTGTATAAGAAGAATATGATTATCATGATTATACTAAGAGAATACTATTAGTTTGATTGTAAATTCTATATACCATAGATGTTCATACTTATTATATTTGTTTTTATCTAATCTATCATGGAAGGAATTGAAAGAGAATATGAACATGAGCTAGATGGGTGATATAGTGTATTTTTATAAATAAGGTAAATCCATCATGGGATGTTTTGATAACAATGATAAATTATAATGGGATTCCGTTTAGTGGGGTATAGGCTGATTCTGATGTATTTCTATTTCACTTTCATTAGTTGTAACAAACTGATCTTAAAGGAGGAGTGATCATTGTATAGAAATAATAAATAAATTGGAGTCATGTTTATAAACTTCAAATGTTATTATGTGTTTACTGTGATGGCTATAGGTTTTATCTTAATAAACATACTGGTATTTTCCTTATTATAATGACAATGGAATAATAACAAGGAATGTATTACATAAAATAATTTTTAGGGACAATGTGATGACCCTGAATTCTATGAATAAAATTTCCCTTATTATTGTTATGCAATATTTTGTAAATCACATAGAGTCATATAAAAAAATAAAAACATTATAACTTATCGATGAATTAAATAAGTATTTAAATAATTTAAGGAACTAATACCGATGAATTAATTTCTTGAACATTGGATTAGTACCATGACCATTAGGAATTTTAATCCAGCCAATACAATAATAACATCACCTGCGAATGTTTAAAAAAAATTTAAGAAGTTTTTAATGGATGATATTTTATAATTATATCATATTATAAATGAAAAAAATTATAGGAATGATGAATTAAGTGTTAGTATTTTTGTATCACATAAAATCTTAATTACAATTTTATATTTAATATATTTTTTTAAAAAATATTATTTACAAAAAAATTATTTATAAATTATTATTTTTTTAGAATTATTATAATACAATTTTATGAGACATTAATTAATTTTTCAATGTGTTATAAAATTAGTTATAATATTAATATTAGTTTTTATTGAATAAGGGATTATTTAAAGTTACAATGAAATATATCTTATTTATAAAATTAGTTTCATAAAATAGGGTTAATTTTATAATTTTACACTTGATTAAATGGTTAGGGTGACATTTTAGTATTTTTTAAAATATTTTAATTTTATTTGAATAGTAAAGTACAATGATTTATGGAATATATATATTATATGTTAAATTCACTCTTTATTATTTCATGGATGATGTAATCAAAATTATCTAGAACATACCTCATTTATTTACTATACATAGTCATGAGAATCAATCTATTCATTGTCTTTAGCAAAAATAATAAACTAATGAATATAATAATAAAAAAACACCCCGCTCCTCCACTATAAACTCCACCCATAACCACCACTTCTCCTCAATCCTTCAAAGACATTATGTTTGTAAAAATTTCATCCCAATCTTCTTTCCATCCTCTTAAACCACATCTAGTAGACTTTTGTGTCATCAAAATACCAAAACCAATTTTTTGAAGGAGGTTCTCCATGAAAAGAATCCAAGAGGGAAAATCCTCTTTCCGTTCATTTTAATTTCTTATCATGTTCTTTTATTGTTTACTCTCTCCTCAAATACCTTTAACCAAGTTAAAGGATAACTATATTATCTGTTATATATAATTTTATTTTACTATATTAATGTAATAATCCATTATAAAACCACTTATCCTCTCCCTTTCATTCTAAATATGGAAACATTGTTTTTGAGGTGTTTATTTATCACTTTCAAGAGATGAAATGTTTTTATTTTCCATTTACACCTTTATATATGGTCATAAAACAATAATAATTGTTGAAACATATTTTAAAATTTATTTTATAACCCATTTTATGTTCTGGAAAACAAAAATTAAATAATATTAAATAATTAAACAAAACAAGGTCATTGTTATCGAAATCCACAAAAATTAATCTAAACGATTATCATTAAAATGTTATCAAATTATTCTTCATAATATCTGAAAAAGAATAATATATTTGTCTAAATAAACTAATTTATGTTCAATAATAACTTATAATTTCATTTATGTAGAATTATTATAATCTTACATGAACTCTAATACTTGTATACAGGTGAACAAGTGATGATTGAAAATAAAACAAACACTTCTGAACAATGAAATTAAACTCTATACGTCATAATAATGTCCATAAATGAACTTAATAAAGTAATAAGAAATCAAATACATGTATAATTGGTTCCATATTTATTAATTAATGAATCTAATATCTTTATACATGATATTAAAGTGAAGAAATCATTCAGACATAATGTAAGGGGATTCTCGAACCTAATTTCTATTCTCTGGGTTATTTTTCTTTCGGTCCAAATTTCAGTGTGTTTGTTCATTTAATATTACTCAAATATAATTTCATTTTACATTCCTATTCATTTATTGTATATAAATTCTTCCAATCTGATTTTTGGAAAACTATATAAATTTTCCAAAAGGAATCTTGTTTCTAAAAACATATCCTTTACTTCTCTCGATATTGTTTCCAATTAACTCAAGATGGTGATTATTAAAAAAATTATGTTATCCCCTTTCTAGAACCCCAATATTTATTCATGAATGTATGATTTATCAAATTAAATCCATTACATTCCATGGTTTATTTTAAATTTATGATTTATATATGTTCAATGTGGCATGCATGATTATATAAATGTTAGGATGTGACTAGTGCACCATGAATTATATAGGGATCCAATGAATTGGGTAATGTTATTTATCTCCTGATATAATGTCAAATACAAGTGAACATGATTATAGTTGTGTTAATAATGGTGAATATAATCTTATTATCCACCGATTTTATGTGTGAATGTGATTCTATAATTGTTCACAATTATGTGTTGTATTTTACCACTAAGACATGGTGTTTAATTTTTATGTATCACTACATTACATGAATTCATATAATGCTTCCTCTCATAATTCAGATGATGATACCCTGATTATTTTATGATGATAATGATTATTATAACCCATGTTATATTGATTCATTTCCTTATCTATCCTATTACTAGGCCGTTAATTTATAATTTTGGTTGATGTATATCTTTAGTATACTAATAATACTAATATGTACTTGAGGGACACTAATCTTGAGAACAATGATTTAAATAATGTTAATGTTTAATTATGTAAATTTTAGGTATGTTCTTAATTTTCCCAAGACTCTAAACCTTTGTATCTATGTATTTTAACACAATAATATTGTTTATATTTAGAATTATTTAACAGTAATTTATGGAAGAAAAGGGTCACTATAGTTGATATTAAGTAATGGTTTATTCAATTTGGGAATTGGGATTAGAGATAATTAGAAAACCCCTTAGTATGATATAGTGTATATGAAAGAACTGAAAAATATTTGTCTTAGAAAATTTCTAAACATTGGGATCCCACATGATATGACTTTAGAGTCAATCGCTAAAAGGAAAAAATTATTTATTCAGGAATTGTTGACTTATTTATTTTTCAAACCTTTTCTATTTTAGAAAATGGTAGGAACCATGAGAAACTAGAACAAAAAACCTTGTGATGGAAAATGTTTTGAATTCCGAATGACATCCCCAATTCATTGGGAGGTGGATTTAAAAATTTAATAGCGATGCTAACCTAGATAACTCAGGAAATAAATAATAACTTGAATAATGTTAAATGATTCCATTCCTTTAAGTGGGTTATGTTGGATATAGAGTCTGTTATGCATCAATGGCCACATATTTTAAGTGGACCATCTGATCTATTAGTCATGGAATTGTGGGACTACTCAATGGAGATGTTATTATCAATGCATCATTGTTCTGAGATGGAGAAGGTGATTCTAGCTATTTATCATTTAGATTTAGAGGCTAACCAATGTTGGGTGTAGATTAAGAACACGATGTTTATGGATGAAATTTAAGGGATGGAGTGAGAATAATTTAAAAAAATATACCCTAATAAGTATTTCCCTAGAGAAGTCATTCAATGATAGAGAGAGAATTAATAGAGATAAAGAAAAAATATTTTGATTCTGGCAAAGCATAAAAAAGAAAATTTCTCAAGGCCTTCAATGTAAGCGTGAAATTTTTTGTTTATAATTTTTGTAAAATTGATAGACTAATTAGTGGTTTAAAACCTCCACTTTTAAAGGATATATAAATTTGAGAGATTGGTGGATATGAAAAAGTTATTCGATGTGATCTCAATGTAGATATGGTGTTTTTAGAATAGTATCATGGATATAGAGATAACAAAAGTAAGTTGGAGATTCAAGTATAGTGGATATAAAGACAATGTTTGAAAGAAAAATCAACCACTCACATGTTAATAATGTAGGAAGAAACATCATGGTAATTCCCTCTGAGAAATGGGGAAATGCTTCAAATGTTGGAGAGAAGGGCACAACACACATTAATGTCGAAGAGATATGGGGAAACTAGAGAATGTTGTATTGAAAATGAGATCCCCACCCATGGTTCAATTATTCAATTATATGAATAAAGGAAAATATGAAATCTAGTGCACTAAAACCTCATATTTGTTAGGGTAATAATCTTTAACAATCACTAAATCTAGAGAAAGGTAATGCTTATGCCACCACTACTGTTGAGGTGGGTCCAAAAATTGATGTGGTGATATGTATGCTGGTTATTAATACAATAATAGTGAATGTTCTATTTTATTATGGTTCTCTACATTCTTTCATATCATTATAGTTTAGTATAAATATTCAAAAACTATGTCAATGTATAGAGGATGTTTTATCTGTGAGAATATAAAATGGGAAAATTATTGAAATCAAATTTTATAACTCCTCCATGATTTATTTTTGTGAACTAAACCTCCCAAAAACTCTTGTATTACTTCCTTTGGTGGATTTTGATGTTATATAGAGAATTTATTGGCTATATTTATACAACTCCAACACCAAATCTCAGGAAAGGGAGATCACTCTTCAAATCCCAAAGCATCCTATAATTTATACAAGTATAAGGAAGATGAAGAATCTTATTCTGAATCATCATCTAAATTGTGGATATTATTTACTTATGATCAAGCATATCGATCTTAAAATATTTTAGAGATAGGTGAGCATAATACTTGAGGATGTTCCCATCACGAGGGACTACACTGATGCATTCTCAAAATAATTTACTTCTCTCCCTTCAAACCGAAAGGTTGTGTTCAAATTTTTACTTATTCTTGGATGTATGTGAATATAAAAGACACCTTATTGAATGGAAACCATTGATTTAGATGAACTGAATATGTAGTTACAAGATAATATGTACATGTTTTTTTATGCATGAGTGCCTCGCCATGGCCTTCCCTAGTACGATTTATAAAAATGAAGGGTGGATTAATGCATCTCAACATTAATAATCATAAGACCCACAAAATAATGATATAAATAAACTACTCTCTCCAACATATAGATAACTAGTTCAATAAGTTACATGCTCCATATTATTTATCTAAGGTTGACCTAGGGTTAGAATATCACCAAATAAATATAACGAAAGAAGATATTCCCAAGACTATCATTTGAATGAGTTATGGACACTATTAGTTCATAGTAAATCCATTTAGACTCAATAATTCTCCTAAAATATTCATGAAAATAATGAAATGATAATTTAAGTATTTCCTTGAAATAATTCTAATAGTTATTATTGATGATATTCTGAAATACTCAAAGATAAAGGGGTACATGAGGATTATTTTGATTATATTCTAAAGCCTTTGTGTAGGGGAAAACATTTTCAAAAGTACACTCAATATGAGTTATAGATGGGGGAATTATCATTATTAGGGAATTTTATCACCAGTAACTGAATATCTTTATGACTTTCTATGAAAAAGGTGATCGAAGGGTTTTTTATGCCAACATCCACAGCAAATATCTATAATTTGATTATTCTATTTGGGTATTACTGAGTTTTGAAACAAATTCTTACAATTTTCAAACATACTAACCAATATGACTCATATGGGAGAATGTTTTGTCTATACTAGTTGTAACATCCTTAGTTGTTTTGAAAGGAACACTATGGTTGATAACGTACATGATACCCCACATCCTGCTTAAGAGAACAACTAATTAATATTTACATGTTACAATTCAAACCTAGAAGTTAGAATGAAGAGACTAAAAAAAATTATCTCAATATATTTTACACATTTATATATAATTAAATATTTGGTTGAAAATTAATTATATATCAATGTTAATGTATTTTTAAAATTAAAGGAAATGTTTTTCTAAAAATCTATTTAAATGTGCACAAGTGTTTTTTATACCAATAAGTAAAAAAAATCAACCATGTTGGATTATTAATGAAACACACACACATATATATATTATTAATTATAATATTTATCATTATTTTTATATGTTTTCAAGAGATTATATAAGAACAAATATAATTTTACACATAAAAGAAGTATTTAAAAAAAAAAATTGCAGTTTTCTCCTTTTGAGGGAGAATCCATTTTAAATATAGTTTTTTCAACTTTTTTGAATATTATTTGAAAAAAATAAAATTTTCTTGGGATTATGGATGTTAAAAATTAATAGGGCTACATTGTTTTTATTTTCTTGATAAGATTCATTTTTTTAATATTGAAAAAAATAAACCATTTCAATGGAAAACAAATTTTTCATCAAATATAATTAAAATGAAAAATAAAATTTTTAAATGTTTTTAATGTAAAATTTGTCCATGTTTTTATCCATAAATACAATTTCGTAGATTGGAATAAATGTTACATTAAAATTATATATAGAAACATAGTGAACTTTTGAAGGTTTTTACCTTAAAAAATAGTTTCCTCATTCGAGCAATTGGATTAATTTTAAATTATTTTATGAAAAATCATTGTTTTGAATTTGGAAAAATTGATTCCATATTTGGAATTCTATGTTACTAATTTTTTAAATATTTCCCACTTATTGTTAGTTATTATTAATAGAAACATTAGTACTTATTTTTTTACCACGGTTAATGGTTAATCGGGTAATTAGAGGTAAAAATAATATTATAAATATTATAAAACAACCCTAATGTTTTTCCACATTTTATATTATGAGTTATTTTTTGCCAAGAAAACCCATGGGTGGAATTCATGGCCATTGGGCGTCACTTGGGAGTCATTATGATAATTATAACATTTTATTTAATGTAATGACAAATATGTCATAATCATGTCACTCATAACTACAAATACATTTATAATAGATTATTTAAGTGATATATTATATTATGAATAATATTTACAAAGATAAAATTATTAAATAAATCATGGTAATTTAATTATATTTTTTATGAAATAAATATTTAAATTAAATGGTGACACGATGATGATACAATAATTTCTTTATTAATCGAAGAAACAACTAAATGATAATAAAATTATTATAGCCAACGAACCCGTACCCGAGTGGTAAGGGCTTCTACATGGCATCCAAGAGACCCGAGTTTAAAATGGATGGAGGGGAATTTGTGGGGTACTGTAGCATTATTGTAGCAGTATTGTAGTAGTTATTGTGGTAGTTACTGTGGCAGTTACTGTTCGGTACTATAGCATCCAGAACTATTCACCCGATTTGGGCCTTGGGCCACCGGTTTGGGCTTACGGGTCTCCAGGCCCTTTGGGTCACAAAGCCCTTCGGGCCATAGGGCCTTCGGGTCACGTAGACCATGGAGTAGCCCGGTTCGCATAGAACATGCCCCAGAAGTGGATCAGAGCAAAAGGAGCAGTAGCCACTAGATGCAGAGCTAACTGGATTGGAAGAATGAGAGGGTATGGCAGCCGCCATCGAGACCAGGAAAAATGCATCTTTGTACGGGGCAATGTTGTCTGATCAACAATGCATGGTGGGGAGCTAAGGAGGTCAATGATGTAAGACATTGGGGAAGGGCATTTCTAGTAGGCTGGGCCTACAGTTCATGTAATGGGAATTGTATGCCTTTGGGCCTTCGGGTCTGGTATTGCGGGTCATGTCGGGCCTTTTTCCTTGGGCCTAAGGGTCATGTACGGGTTCCCCTTCAACCATTAAAAGGGGGATTATCTATAATAAAATTAAAAGAAGGCCTATGGGACATTCGGTGGATAATAAAATTATTATAATAAATATAATTTTACATAATTTATGTTATCAAATATTTTTATGGATTTAATTTACATGTTAAGGATGTGTTAAATAATTATGATTGACTATATATTTATGTTATGATATTTTTAAAAAGTCATAAAATCAATGTGTCAAAATAGAAAATAATGTTTTTTAAAATATATTGTATTTTAAAAAAAGCTATAAAATTTATAAAGTTATATTATTTGTGATAATAGTTTTTATAAGTATTAAAACGTCATAAATGAATGTTTTATTGGACTTCTGTTATTTTATGGTAATTATAATAACCCACAAAGTGTAAATAACATGATATCACAGAAAGATTAAAAAAGGTAAAACAGTTGACAAAGCAAAAAGAGAAATATTAAAAAATAGAAAACATCCATATTTTTTATTGGATTAATTTATTTCTACCCATACTCATCCTTTTTTAGAAATAAAATAATTTTTACCCTTTGGAAAAAAATATTAAATTTATATTAATTTAATATTTCGCAGAAATCAAAGAGTTCCCCTTTTCTATCTTATAAAAGGGAACTAATTCCTATAATTTCTTCACAAGTAAAATCATTTAGTTTGAAAATATCTATTAAAATACCTTCCTATAATCCCAACCTATATTATTGAGTCCTTATTTTAGGAATAATACCCTCCTTAGAGGTGTTAAGGTGTTAATCAAAGTGACCATCCAAAAAAATGTATCATTTTTAATCAAGAATTTCTATTTTATATCATCATAATTTTCATTAACATCATCTTCATTAATTATTAAATAATAAATAAAGTATAGTTAATATAATTAGATGTTATCATATTTATATCATTATCTAAAATCATATCCACTTCTATAAAATATAAAAATAATTAATTGTTTGTGCGCATGTTTGAAATATCAACTCCACGCGAAGATATAATTATTTTTCCATTAACACCTCTCAAGAGTGGTTATAATAATGTAATTAATGATTATATTTGGTATTATTTCCATATTTATCATTAATATAGAATAATATGTCAACTATGTTCTTACTTTCCATGAACATAAAATTGATAAAATCGTGCGTCTGTACGTGTGAACTATCACCTATACGAAGTGATACAATTCGTTTTTAATCCCAAAATCACATGAATAAAATATTTAAGTATATTTAAATTATTAATATTTTATAAATTATATTATGATCATTTTTTAGAATAAAATATTATTTACCTTCATTCTAATATGATCAATAAAAAATAAAAACGCTACTCATGCATACGTACGGCTTATCATCTCCACAATTGTAATATTGTTCATTTTTTATATAAATATTAAATGGATAAAATTAAAAGTATAATTTATATATATAACTGATTATTATCTCATGAATTTAATATCGATATTATGGATTAATGATCTCTTTGACAGTATTTAACTTAACAAAGTCTTCTTGGATTGAGGAACTAAATATCATCAAAACGTCCCATGTGAATATAATTAATTGTTATAACATGGTAATTAGTTATATAAAATAATAATAAATTTCAACATGGTTATCAAAAAAGTAAAAAATTATGAAATGATTATTTTTCAAGAAGATAAAGAACATACTAGTGAATCAGACTCAAGGTAAGAGATTTCATCTCAATTTCTTCTCATTGAATAATTTCTTGATGATGTGATATGTTATTCTTTTATTAGGTGTATATAAATTTTATCTGACTCATATTTTCATTAATTTATTTCTTTTCATGTTATTTAATTTTTTTTAAAAATTATATTCTTTTATGTTGATTAAAATTTAAATGTTTAAAGTTGTATGGGACACCTTTAATGTTTAATGATATAATTATGACATCATTTTCTCTATTTCAATATTCTTGAAATTATTTTACATATTTATATATATGGATATAAAGGTAAAATAAATTACAATTTTTGACAATTTTTAAATTAAATTAATGGTTTTCAAAAGCAATACTTTCACGTGTTTTATATGGAACATTTTGATAAATGAAAAAAGAATATTATTTTTATAATTTACTGTGAAAGTAGCTTCTCTGATTTCATATCCATTATTTGATATATGGATTCCACTATAATCATTCATGATTTTATGTGGAATAAAACCAATTTGTTGTATTCTATTTATATTTTTATTGTGACAATAGTTTTAAAAATTGATTGATTATTTTAATATCAGGAAATGAATTATTCTAATTGAAAATTAAATTTTATGAGTGAAATTATGAATATTAAAATACTTTATATGTTGCGATTATATAATAGAAACTCTAAATTCTATAGGTGGAAAAATTATAAACCATGGAAGGGTGGTTATGTGATAATCCAAATATGTTTGGTTATGTTATAACCTCTAATTCATTCGGTATGGTAGTCATCCTTTTGGCTATTCCATTTATATGATTGCCATGTTTGTAAGTCAATTGTATGCTTATTACATTTCAGTATTAACTTTTCCCAAGTTAGCTACATTTATATTAATTATTTCTTATGAGTTTTCATCATATTAATTGATTTTTTAAATGATGATATCTTTTTCGTGGTAAAAGGAATGTTTTAATTTAAGGAACTATTTTATGGGTTTTTGCTAGACTAATGATTTTCTTTATTTAAGTCTTCTACTGAGCATTTTATGCTCATCCCATGTTTTAAATTTTTTCATAGGGATTAAATATTGTTATAAAAAAATAATGTGTCATGATGAATGTATTGGAGATGTGATAAGAAAATAAAACATGTTCTTTCTAAAAGGGTTTCCTTTGGTGGGAAAAAATGGTTACTGAGTACAAGTATCCACTTGTAATGTATGTTTTTTCTATGTAAGTTTTTTTCCAAATTATCTAATACTATACATGTAAAGAATATTTTGTAATTAAAGAAAAGAAATTATACTAAATAGATATTAGAATGAGTTATGCTTGAGGTCATATACTTATAGTTGGTATCATTGAAGGGTTTAGACAACTATAGAGATTATGATGCCTTCTTAAAAGATACTAATATCATCACAAGTTTATAATTTTCATGTCATTCGTAATTTTAATGTCTTTTAATACATTTTTAGGATTTATGTTATAAAATTTTTGGTTGAATGATTTTATATTTTGAGATATTCATTTTTGAGGTAATTATGGGTATCTTACTTTTTGGGTTTAAAAATGAAAGTTACGAGATTAAAATTGAGGATAAAACCCATTTTTGTTATTTTTTAGTAAATTATCATATTATGTGATGTTATAAGAATTATTATATATTAGAAAATGGAAAACCCATAGGATTGGGGACAACCCATCGTGTCCGAAAGGGATGCGGGAATCAAACCCACAACCTAAGGGTAAAAAGGGTGAATTGCCTACCATTAACCTACATGATTTCATAGTTAGTATGACCATTTATTTTTAGGTAAAGTATTTGATTATATGTAGTTAATTTTATTTTGGAAGACGTTTGTTATTTAGGGAAACCTATATTATCATGTTAAATAAAATACCATGGTAATTTATTTGGGTAGTAAAGGTCAAATTATATTTTTGGATGAATCTATGATTCTATTGTGTAAAAAAGTGAGGTTTTTTGTACTGAAATTATTAACCAAACATGGAGAGTTTTGGATTAGAAAAAATAATTTTTGGTATGAGGCATCAAGTGTAATTGTTTTTTATTTTGAGATTAATTTTAACATTTATATTATAGGACTATTTCATTAAATTTATTTAGTTTATAGGATTCAATCTTAGTCAATGATTTTTAATTTATTTTTTAAGGAAGTTATTTTTCAAATGATCAATGTTTAAATTTTCATATTACTATTGAATTTTGGATATTAATAGCAGTTTTTCATTATACAATGGATTATTCTCTTTTTAAGAAATTATCTTATATTATCCTAAATTTTTTGGCTTTGGTTAATTTCTAATTATAGAAAAATAAATAGTAAATATTTTTTTTGGTTGTATGATTCTCTAGAATTTTATTATAGTGCTTTAAGAGTGAAAAAAATCATCTTAAATACTCATGGTTTGGAAAAAAACATGTTTATTTGATTGAAATTTGTTAAAGAATTTAACTATAAATTCCATCTAAATATACATCAATATGATCCTAGTACATGTATTAATATATTTCCTCAAAACTATGAGAAGGATCTTAAAACAAAAAATGTTTTCCTTTTAATTTTCCTTCTAAAAATCAAAAAATGTTTAACCAATCACAAATATATTGTTCTGTGATCATTAACCTTCGCCTAAAAATGTTTTATATCACACTCAATCAAAACATTACGGTTATTGTTCTCTTCTATATCCATGTTTTTCATAATGGAACCCTATTATTTTTTATCCAGGGTGATCTTCGTACCTATATTTCTTTCATTTAATGTGGTAGTTTTATTAATCCATTTTCCAATGTGGGATTGAAATAAAAGGTATTTTTAATATTCATAAGTGTATTAATTTCCATGAATTAAAATTGAGAGGATTCATTTTCCCAATGTGTGGGAGAATGTAATGTCCCTATTTTTATAAATGGAAACCTTATGTTTGATAGTGTACATGATAAACTACAACAATCTTAAGTGAACAACTAAATAATATTTAAATGTCAAAATTATAACCGAATAGTGATAATGACATGAATTAATAGTATTAACTCAATATTAAACATGTATATTAAATTAATTGTTTTTTAGAAATTAATTATAAATTAATTTGAAACCATTTTTTAAATAAAATGATTTTTTTTTTCTAAAAAACAATTTAAATGTGTAAAAGTATGTTCAATACCAATAAATAAATAAATCAATATTATTGGATTATTAATGAAATATATATTTGTAATATTCATTATAATTTTTAAATTTAATTTCATGTGTTTTCTATACATTATATAAGAACAATTACAATTTTACACATAAAAGAAGTTTTTTTAAAAAAATGGCAGTTTTGTAGCCTTTCTATGGGGAACCCATTTAAAAGTTAGATTTTTTAAATAAATATATTAGATAAAATAATCTACTTCATTGGAAGTGGGAAATAAAAATTTATATTGGTTAAGGTTTTGGTATATTTATCATAAATGTTTTTTGATGAATAATAAAAAAAATAATCCATTTTAATTGAAAATAATTTTTCATCAAATATAATTAAAATTGAAAAAAATAATGGTTTTAATTAATAATTATATGATTTTTTATAATTTAATCTAATTTAGGTAATTTCAATCAATTTAACATTGAAATTGTATATAAAAACATGGTTACCTTTTTATTGTTTTTACTTTATAAACATGTTCTCTAATTCATTCGACATGATTAATTTCCAGTTAATTTCATCCAATTATATATTTTTAATTAATAAATAATTTATTCTATAACTATAATAATAAGGCTTAAATTTTTTAGTAGGCCCCTTTTATTTTTCTAAATTATGAAAAGTAACATTAGTAATTATTTTTATGACCACAGTTATTGGTAAATCGAGTAACTAAAGGTTAAAATTATATTATAAATATTATAAAACTACCATAACACTTGTCTTCATTTTATTAGATGATTTAGTTTCAAAAAAGAAAAACCATGGGTTGATATTATTTCCATTGAAAATAACATTGGTGAGATTATAACAATTAAAACATTTTATTTAATGTAATGACAATGATATCATAATCATGTCTACCCAAACTATAATAATTTTAATAATGGGTTATAAAAGTGATATCCTAAAATATATATAGTATTTAGAAATATATGATGACTAAAAACATCATGGTAATTTATTAACAATTTTTTTGTAAATATATAATAAAATTAATTTATGGAACGATGATGATTCTGTAATGACTTCATTAAAGGAAGAATTAAATAAATGATATTAGAAATATTATAATAATTATAATTTGATATAATTTATTTCATACAATAATTTAATGGTGGGATCTTACCTATTACCTATTTTTCCAAAGATTTGGATCTTTTATATCTTGAATTTATTATATTTTTAAACAATCATGAAATGAATATTGTCAAAATTCACACTAAAGTTATTTTAAGATATAAAATATTTTATAAAATATTTAGATATATATAAAACAATAATATTTTGACAAATAGTTTTTATATGTCCTAATATTTCCTAAATGACTCTTTTATAGGACGTTTTTCATTTCACGGTAATTATTTTAACTTAAAAAGTTTAAAAAACATCATATCACAGTAATATTAAAAATGGTAAAATAAGGGTTAAAAAAACTAAGGATTAGAAATGATCGAATCATGCATAAATTTTATTTTATGAATGTATTTAGACCCATTATAATCCTATTTTCTAAATAAATCAATTTAGAACCATTTTTAATAGAAATTTAATTTATATTAGTTTAATATTTTTCAGAAATCCTTGAATGACCATCCCCTATCTTATAAAAATCTACTACATCATATCATTTAATCACACCTCAAACCAATTTTTTTTAGAACGTGTTTGATAAAATACTTTCCTATTATCCCTCCCCATATTATTCATTATATATATTAGGTATAACACTCTATATAGAGGTGTGAATGTGTTAATCAAAGGTGATTATCCAAAGGAAAGGTATCATTTTTAATCTAGCATTTCAATTTTATTTGTTATCCTGTTTCCATAAAATCTTTTTTCTCCATGATGTAAAAATAACTCAAGTATAATTAATATATTGAGATGTTATTTTTTAAATATCACAACTTGTGTTCATGTCCACTTCTATCAAAGGGGAAGATAATTAATCTTTCATGTGAACTATCACATCCACTAACAGATATAATTCATTTTCTATTACAATATCCAAGGATTGGTTATAATGATGGAATTAATTTGTATAGATGATATTAATGGCATATTAATAATTATCATAGAATAATATATCAATTATGTTCTTACTATCTTTGTACATAAAAATAATAATGTTTTTCATGCATTACTATGAACTATCACATCCATGAATCGATGCAATAAATTTCTAATCATCAGATAACATAGATAAAATATTTTAGTATATTTAAATGTTTAATATTATATAAATGATATAATAATCATTATTTATGAATAAAATATTGTTTACCTTCTTTCCATAATAATCATTGAATAATGAAAATGCAACTCACACGTACACATGACTTATTGTCTCCTTGATTATAGCATTGTTCATTTTACATATCAATATTTTATGAATGTATTTAAAAGTATCATTGATATATATATATATATATATATTATTCTAATAATAATATTTTGGATGTGATGGAAGAAGTACATATTTGACATTAATCGACTTAGCAAATTCAGTTTGGACTCAAACACCGAATGTCATCAAAAAGCCCAATGTGAAATTCAGTAATTATTATGACGTAGTAATAAGTCATATAAAAGGATTAGTAAAAGTATAAAAGGTTCGAATTGAACTTAACAAATAACATAATTTTATTATTCCTACTAATAATAAGTGTACATGATAAATCGGACCCAAGTTAATGGATTTCATCTCAATCTCCTTTCATTGAGGCATTTCTTGATGATATGCACCTTTATTAATTTATTAGGTGTATATACATCCTCTTTGAATAATCAGGTCATTATTTTATTCATTATACTATTAGTTAATGTTTCCTTAATTTTTATTCTTCTATGAAGACTGAGATTTAAATGTGAAATGTGGTATGGGAGGCCTTTAATGTTTAAGGATTTAATTATCAAAACATTTTCTCCATGTCTATATTTTTTATATTATTTTATATATTTCATTCTACATATACAAATGAAAAATAAAGGATCATTTTTTCTCTTTTTAATTTCATTTATTGGTTTTCAAAATGAATCATTTTACATGTTTTATATAATTTTTTTTGAAAAATTCCAGAAGGAATATTATTTTTATTGTATACTGTGAAAACAACTTCTCCGCCGCTGTGATCATTATTTGAAATATGGATTTGTTAATAAGTATTTATGTTTTTAATGTAAATAAAACATTATTATCCCTTTTTTTCAGTATTTTGATATTTAATTTTTTTGAAAATTGTTTTATTATTTCAATATCAATAAATGAATTCATATTATTTGTAATGAAATTTTGTGATTAAAATGATAAACATTTCCATTATTTATGTGTAATGATTATATAATTCTACAGAGACCTTTGATAGGTTGTTATGTGATACACCAAGGATGGGTTGTTACGTTACAACCACCAAAGAGTTGGGTATAAAAGTCGGTCACATGTCTATTCTATTTGTAATAGTGACATGTATAGATGTCGACCATATTGTTATTCCATTTTAGTATAAATATGTACTATGTTACCTACATATATATTATATTATTTCTTATGATTTATCTAGAAAACACTAATTTTCAATAGATAATATAATTTTATTTGTGAAATGAGGATCTCTTTTTTAAGGTAAACATGTATTTTTTCTTTTAAGGAAATGTTTTATGGGTTTTAATTAGACTAATGGTATTCTTTCATAATGACTATTAATATGCTTTTTTGGTCCATACAATGTTTTAAATTTTTTTAACAATGATTAACGTTAGTGAGGATGAAGAAGGTGTTATGATGAAATTATTGAAGAAGTGACATGAAAAGAAACAATTTTTAAAGGGTTTCCTTTAGTGAAAAAAATGGTTACTTATAATAAGTGGCCACTTGTAATGTATAGATTTACTATTTAAGCATTATTACTAATTCTATAAAACTCTTGACCTAAAAGATAATTGGGAATGGAAGAAAATAAATTTTATTAAAAAGTCGCTAGATTTTTTTATGTTTAAGGCTAGGTCCTTACACTAGTGAATGTAAATACTAATTCAAGGAGATAAAAAAAGCTTACCACTTCACTAGTACTCAAAGATCTCACAAGTGTAGAACTCATTATGTTATACAACGATGATTCAAAGAATTTATTATGTTTTTTACTGATAAAAATGATAATGTGATAGTCTAAACCTCAAAGTAGTTAAAAATTAATGAGGTCAATAATCACATTCATGATCTAGAGTTGGAAGCTGTGATCTTTATGTTGAAAATATGGTGGAATTATCGCTATGGGGAGAAGTGTGAAATATATACTAATTATAATAGCATAAAATATATTTTCTCATATAAGGATACTAATAAGCACTAGTGAATATAGTTAAATACCCTCAAGTATTATGAATGCTCAATCCACTACAATCCTGGTGAACTAAATAATATGGGTCATGCACTATATAGAAAGGTTCCAACAACATTACTAGTGATTAGAATTAAGAAGAATCCAATATTCTTATATTTTCAATGAATATATAATGTAATTAAAATATAATAAAAATAATAAATCCTTTCTCAAATTATTTATCATCCAATCCTCATTTATTAAATAAAGTTTGATCAAAAAATTATAAGGAAATTCAAAATAACATAGAAGTAATAAAAAAACTGAAATCATTAGAGTTTACAATTGATGAGGAAGGAGTTGTAGGGATTTGGTGAATAATATGTGTACCATACAATACAAAGACAATGAAATAACTTCTTATAGATTCACATATCTCGACATTTTCTATTCAGCAATGGATCACAATGTTGTATCGAGTTCTCATATATAAGTTTTGGTGGGACATTATGTAGATGAATATTGGTGAATATACATCAATGTTCCTAATGTCTCATAAGAAGATGGATGAAAGAAAATGGTATATGGATATGATGTAACCATTAATAATCCTAACATGGAAATGGGAAAATATCACCATGGAAATCTGAAGACATCCAGAGAAAACTATGCTATATGGTTTGTTTGGATATTTTTTATGAAATCTCACATTATCTCATTTTGATAAGACTTATCAGTGGATCAAATTTTAGAGATTTACATCAGAAATTTGTTAAGGATGCATGGTGTACCACTATCTATTTTTTCCTATCGAGATCTGAGATTGACCTCTATGTTTTGGAATACTATCCAGAATTTTCTAAACACTAAGCATAACATCAGTTCGGTGTATTATCCTTTAACTGATGGACAATCTAATAATTCCATTCAAACATTGGAATATATGTTGAGAGCATGTTTTATCAACCTCAATGGAGTATTGTACCAAAAAGTTTCTTTGGCCGAGTAATCTTACAACAACTATTTCCACTCGAGCATCCAATTGGCTCTATATAAATTCGTTTGTGTGAAATGATGCAGCAAATCGACATAAAATGTTAAATTCGGTTAACTCAAGAATCTAGGATAATGAATGGTCATTTAATTGGTGGAAAAGGTAAAAACTATTCATCCTCGCATCAAGGAAGCCCAAAGTAAATATAATATCTATGTAGATAAAAAGAAATGGGACCTAGATTTTATGTTTTGAGACATTGTATTCCTCTTCATATCTCAATGGAAGAGAGTCATGAGATTTGGGATAAAGGGAATTTTATATAATAGGTAGATATGTCCCTTTTAGATTATTGATCAAGTCATATCTATTACCTAACTTCTATGTCATCCACCTATAGTGTCTCAAGTAAAATATTTATTCTACGTGTCCCTCTTTCGGAAGTAGATACCAGATTCCTCACATGTACTGAATCTAGATATTGTACAGTTATAAAATGATCTCTATTATGAGAAACAACTTTTTGATATAATATACCATAGACATAATGTTCTATGCAACTAGACTACTAACATGAAAAATGTAATATGGAAAAACCATAATAATAAAGTGGAAAATGAAAATTAGAGGAAGTGATGAAAGAGAAATATCCTAATCTATTTTACCCTTAGTTTTCAAAATAGAATTTCTAGGGTGGAATTTCATAATGGGGGAGTAATTTTATGACCCAAAATTCTATCAATGAAATTTCCCTTCATATTATTATTCCATATTGTGTAAATCAAATAAAATCACATAAAAAACAAAATAAAAACCATTCAAATGAAGAATAAATGAAATAAGAGGTATTTATAGAAGTCAAGAAAAAAATACCAATTAAATAGTATCTTCACACATGGAATAGTAACATGAAAATTAGGAATAGAAATCTAGTCAATAAAATAGTAACCTAATCTATGATATTATAATTAAAATTTTGGAATCTTATAAATTAAATTATTATATAACTATATCATATAATAAGTAGATAAATATTTTAGAAATGATAAATTAAATTTTGGTAATTTTATATGTATTAAAATATTAATTAAAATTTAATATTAAATAAAATTATTTCAAAGAAAATTTCTATTTCATAAAATCTATTCATAAATTAATATTTTTTCCCTATGATTATAATATAATTTTATGTGACCATAATTAATTTTTCAATGTGTCATAAAATTAGTTATAAATTTAAAATTGGTTTTTTTAAAACAAATTGATTTTATTTAAAAGTTTAATTTCTCATATATAAAATATTATTTAAAAAAATGGATTAAAATTTTAAAATGTAAACATCAAAAAAACTATGGAGAATTTTCAAGATTATTCTAAAAATTTTGAATTTTTAGTAAATAGTAAAATATAGTATATTAAGGTTTATATACAATATATGTAAAATTCACTATTTCACGTGTAATGGATGATGTAAGCACCATAATATATAACTATCAATATATATTTATTTTATTTATTCATGGAAATTACAATATGTATAGTCTTTATTCCTAATAATAAACCAATGATTAAAATAATCAAAAAATACTCCTCCTCTCCGCTATAAATACCACCCTCACCGCCGATTCACCTCACACATTCTAAGCTTTAAAACATGTACAATTTCTACACAATAACCTTTCCAATATCATCCTCCTTTGTCATGGATCATATGGTATCAAATAAAGACCAAAATAAATTTCTCTATAGAGGTTCTCAAGGAGAAGATTTCAAGAGGTAAAATTATCTTTCATTCCCTTTTAATTTTTTTTTAATTTTTTTATTAGTTATTATCTCCTAAAATCCCATAATATAAGTGGAATGATAACTCTAGTATCTTATATTTAAATTATTGTTATTTATTTATGGAATAATCTATCATAAAACATCATCTTCTCTCCCTTTTTTCTAAAAAGGAAAACGTCGTCCCTGAGGTGTTGATTTATCACTTTTGGGGAAGACATGTTTTCATTTTACTTTTATAACTCCAATAATGGTCATAAAAATGATATAACGGTTTGAATATATTTCAATATTTATGGTATAACCTTTTTTATCTTTTAGAAGTAACATATATACATAATATTAAATAATAAAACAAAACAAGATCATTGTTATCGATATCCTCCAAAATTAATCTAAATAATTATCATTATCAAGTTATCTAATTAATCAAACTTATAACTGAAAAAAAATATAACATATGACTAATTAAACATATATATGTTCACTAATAATGTACAATTTCAATTATTTACACCTATTTTAATCTTACATGAACATCAACACTTGTATACAAGTAAACCAGCCATGAACACAATAAAAAATAACACCCAAAAATGATGAAATTAAACTCTATAACATGTCAAATTGGATATAAATAAACATAATAAATTTATATTAAAATAAATAAATTTATAATAGTTTATATATTTATTAATCAATTAATCTAGTTTTATTATTCAGTATATTAATTTGAATAAAGAATTCAGATATAAGGTAGGGGGATTCTAAAACCCAATTTCTATTTTTTGGGTTGTTCCTCTTTTGGGAAAAATTTCAGTTTATATTATCATTTAATATTCCGAAAATATAATTTCATTATCTTTCCATTTTTATTTTTGGGATATACATTATTCTAATATGATTTTATGAAAAATATAATGAATTTAAAAATAAAATCTTCTTTCTAAAAACACATCTTTTACTTCTCTAGAGATTGTTTCTACATCACTCGTGATTGATAATTCTTATACTAGTATGTTATTCCCTTTTTGAAAACCCTATTATTTTTCATTAATGTTTGATTTATTAAATGAAACCAATTTATTTCTCTAGTTTATTTGATCTCTATTATTCATATATGTTCTATGTGGAATGCATGATTATGTAAATGATATGCTATGACGGGTGTGCCTGGAATTTTATTACACTCTAATGAATTAGTTAATGTGATCTATCTCATAAGATAATTTGAAATACTCATGAAAATTATTCTATATTTATTCATAATAATGATTATTTTATGATTATGAATATTCGTTGTGAGTGAACATGATGCTAGCATGGTTCACAACTATGTTTGGTATTTGACCACTATGACAGGATGTTTCATTTTAATACACTTCCACATTACATGGAATCATTTTTTTCTTCATCTAATTATTATGATGATTATTCCATTATTAAATTACATTGACAATGATTATACCCACACATGTTATATTGATTCATTTCCTTATCTCTCATCTAACCATGCTTTAAGTTCTCTCCTTTACTTGATGTATATGTGTACGTTACTACTTATACCAAGGATGACATGAGGGAGATCTGGAATCTATAGAAGAAGAAATTAAGCAATTATTATGTTTTATTTTATAATTTTTATGTATGGTCATAATTTAACAAATTCACTAAACCTTTGAATCATTGTTTTGTAACACTATTTTATTTTTTATGCTTAAAATGATATAATATTAATTTAAGAAAAATAAGGTTCTCTATAGAAAACATTGGTCAAATTGATTATAAAATACAGTTTCATACATTATGATCACTCATGCAGACACATAGATGTTTCAAAAAGGTTTTTCAGATATTATGGTGATATTATTTTGCCCTTGATTAAGGTTTCAAGGATTTTGAGATGAAATAATATTACATCGTATGACCCCAATGTTTCCATTTTCTTATGTTTAATATGTAGTAGTAGAATGATCATGAACCCACATAATCTGGAGAATGAATTGAGCACACATATTAACCTTGATGATATGTGGGGAAATTGAAAATAAAAAAGGTGGATATTTTTAGTGAAATGCATGTTAGTTACATTTTTTTGACAATATAATAATATCTTCTTGTACGATTTTTATCTTAGAAGGGATATTAAAAAGAAATATTCTATAGATAAAATTAACATTAAATTTATGAGGATGATGTACTTATCTTTAAACTGCCATCAAAGATGAATATATTTATGATTCAAGATGATTTTCTAAAAACATTTTTATTGATAACCCATATTTTTACCAGTCTGATGTTTTCAGATAGACCGTATTGATTTTATAAGATATACCCACCTAATGTTATCAAATAAATGTGTGGTTGTACGAGATTCAATAATTTAATACATTGAGTTTTAGATACAAAAATATTTGGGATGTTTCCAGATCAATTCATATGACATATATTTATTGGAAATTTACATTGTAAATCCAATATATAAGTATGATATCGATCATATATACGTAGTTAATTATAACCAAACAAATGAACATCAGGAAAAGTTTTATGGAACCCAATTCTATGAAAATTCCTAAATAAATTCCATTTGAGGATCCCTATACAGAATATATTGAACTATCTACACTAAAATTTTTATTATATAGAATTATATTTTAATTCCATTACATGTATTACTATTATAAATATAACTATAAAAGTAAATTTTTATATGATTGGATGAATAAAATGTCACCATACAAAGTATGTCGAACCAAGATCCTTGCAATGTCTAATCGTACATTGGAGATTAGATTGATATATTCAAACATATCAGAAAAATCAAGATAGATGATTTTTTGTCAGTCCATCAAACATATGAATCATGTGAATGACATCGAGTGGAAAAGGTTTGAGTTTACAATACTATTAAGATCATATAAAGAATATTGGATAAAAAATTATTTCTAATTTCATGTTTGGAGAAACACGTAATGATATTACTCAATGGATAAATATGAGAGTTTTTTATAGTGACCGCAACCTTTCATAAATAAATACACATCTTTTGATAATAATATTAAATACATTTCACAAACACCTTCCACAATAATGTTAAGTGTTAGTGTATTTTTTGTAATGATACACAATATACACACATTATAAATGATCATAATAATCTCCCAAAAATACCTTACCATTTAGTAGTCTTCATAGTCAAACCCTTCGTAAAACCATTCTTCATAGCATGTGAAAGGAAACACAATAATGGTTGATATCATATGCTCTGTAATGGTAAGCATGGGATATGCCAATCGATGATCATATGAATGTGTGTGATAAGAATAAGGGTATGATATAAAGATCATAAACATGAGTCATGGTATAAAACATTATCATTTCAATAGACATGAATCATAAGAGACATAATCCAACATAAATTAGTCTTCCACCATAAATTCATGTTATATAATTGTGTCACCATTAGAGGAATAGAAACCATTTCATACATTAAGGTTTACTACAAATACCATCAAATAATTGTATATGAGGCCTCAAAATCCGTTTCACAATGTGGATCAAGAACTTATACTTGTTTTATTTAATAGATATTGTACTTAGACTTGTATCCAATAATGGATCATGTATATGAACTCAATTACCAGAAGGGATCAATAACGTCAACATGTTTCCAATTATTATCTCATGAAATATATAACATTAAACAATGATTTTTTGGGCTATTTTATTCTATGACCACACATAACATAATTAAAATCATACAATTGTGTGCCATAAGATAATTACAACATCACCTCATAATCAGTTCTAATAAAACATGCTTCATAAACATTTCATAATCTCATTATAGAACAACCTATGGAAATTAAATATGTTAAATAAATATATCGTCATCAAAAAAATTATCCATCTATAGATATAATAATTATTGTTCCACTAGATCATATGTACAGTTAAACATAACCATTACAAATAGTTGTTTTCATTATTCAATAAAAATATTATTAAAACTTTTATTGAGGAAAATACACTACCATTTTAAAACCTATTTATTAAAATATAATAACATCAAAAATATTATGGAAAAAAAATTAATTGAAAAGAAAAATGGAATTATAGAAATTGATTCCTAAACAAAATGACTGATCATGATGATGGGATTTTTATCATGTTGTATAAGTTAAAATAAAACATTACATTTAAACTATTAATGAAAAATGTAAAAAGTTTCATTATTTAGAATGAAAATGAAGATTACTAATAAAAAATCTGAATAAAAATAAATCATGGATAAAAATTTCATGAAATTATCATAAAATTATATTATTGGAATTTTTTAAATAAATTATACAATAAAAGGATCTAAATGAAAAATGTGTGTTGACTGCATGGATAAATAAATTTGGTTTTCATTAACAATGTATTCTAAGTCTCGTGAGTACATAATGTGAGAACAATGAATGGAAAACACGTAGAATTATCATATAAATATAAGATAATAATTTTCAAGAGTTTACAGAGAAATTGATCAAAATAGTTCATCATCGAAGACTTAATTATAAACAATCTAGATAAAATTTGACATTATTAAGGAAAACCCTTAAAATTTGTTAAAATTTAAATCGTGAACCTAATGAAAAAATAAATTCCTGAAAAAATTAAATATCATGAAAATAAGGTTAATAATGATATAAATGTTTTAATGGATTTATATACACATTTGAAAAGAAGATAGGAGATGACAAAATATGTGACCCAATAATGATAATATGAGATGATAAACCATTACAGCATGTCTGAATTCCATAAAACATGTTCAAACCACCTATATAAAAATTATTGGTTTATTATATAAATATTTTAGAACCATTATAATATATATATTATATTACATGACATAATTATAACATTATATAACATATTTATTAACAATTTCTTATTACAATTACTGTTTATGTGGATACCTACTTCAGTTTTCTTTTTTTTTGTTCAGTTGATTTACTCCATACACATTCATCATTGTTAAATCTTCACTAGCATATTAATATTGGTATAAATATTTCATAAATTTATTATAAACATATTTTGAGTCACTATTATTGTGGATATGTAAAAATTAATTTCACTGTTCCTAGAGATGGTGGGTATTAAATATGAATTAACGATGTTTTCACTATTCGACAGATCAAATTTAAGATATGTAAATAATAGGTCACCATTCTAGAAAAATTTTAGTATTATATATATTTATATTATATATTTATTTAATATTTAATCAATGAATTGGAAGGTAAGGTGGTTGGTGCGATATTATGATTCTATAAATATATCTATATAATAAGAATCATATATAATAATTAAATCTATCAAAATAACAATCAATGAAAATGATTATATAAAATGGTTTGTATCACTATGTCGAGATGGTAAGTTGTACAACCCCTTAGTGTTAGTTTCACTTCCATGTGATAGAAAAGAGTGAGGATAATGGTGATTTAATAATAATAATAATTTTTTTATTATAAATTTGAAATTAATTTATACAATATAAAAAAGATTTTTTATAATTAAATAAGAAATAACAAATTGATTGGTTAAGGGAATTACCTCTTCTTTGAAATAGATCCATTATGTATGTTATTAAGGATTATAGGGATTTTATTTTTGGAATACCATAACCAATAAAATATTTATATATCTTTTGATATAGTATAATTCTAGGTATGGTCAAGTAATATGTCTAATTTTGTTTTGAATAAGAGAAATGTGTGGTTCCCTCTTACAATTTAGGGGAGGGTAACTCATGAAATTTCATAAAGTATTAATGTATAATAAATAATTATCATTCAAAAATTTCACCAAAAGATATGATATATGATGATATGATAGGATGCAGATGAAATAAAAACCACCAATAAAATCCAGACAGGTAGATTTGGGGTATAAAACATTATCTTTTGTTTAATAAGTTAACTTTTTTTACCATAACATTCCAAACACCTTTTCACCATTAAAGAGTTAAAATAATACATATATGGTGAAAATTTATTGATAAATGAAAATTGTATAAATTGTTCGACCATATCATATCTTCAATGACCTCTTTGATGATTGTTATTATTTTAAAATAATTTAATAAAATATCAATTTTTATAAAATGTCATTAATGTTAATTTTTCCACAATTAATTTTATTTCACATAAACAACATAAATATTAATTTATAATAACATAATTATTTTCTTAAAAAACCACTAATATGTTATATTTTTCTTAAATATTTTGGTAATACTACTACGCCTTGAACATAAATTACTTTTAATAATTTTAAAATTATTTTATTAATTTTCTATTTAGTGGATAAGTGTTTAATTGGTATTGAATTAGTATTAAATGTATTTAAAAAAATTAAAAAATCCTAAAAATAATTTTATCACACTCATTGGAGACATTTATATTCACCCCTTTCTTTTTTTTTCTCCCTTTTTTGACATATAAAATATATTTAATTATTAGAGAGTGGTATTTTGTAACATTTTATTCTTTAAATGTCGTATAGGTAATTTCCTAGGATAATTAACCAATAAAAAATAAAATTTGAGACTACGGTTATAGAGTTTTAATTATATTATTTCAATTAGAATAATAATAAGAAATCATGGGTATATTAATTAATTTTATCATAAATTAAACAAGTTTTTTCTTTACTTGGGGGAAAATATTTACTGTGTTTAGTATTCAAAATTAATAAAAAAAATTGCATATTTATCATATGTGATGTAATGGATAAGTCCTCTCTTCCATTGTAAAAATTTAGTGCATGGGGTATTCAAGGGGCTTTCAGTGACTCATTTTGTAACGTTTTTCCAAAAAGTCCATTTTTTCTATTGGTGTTTCATTTTGAACTGTCATTGTCAACATGTAATTTTGAACTACCAGTGTCGACGTGTTGTTTTGACTGTCATTTTTGGTGAGTCATTTTGAAATTTTGCTGTCAGCATGTCTTTTTGTACTATCAGTGTTTGTGAGTAATTTTGAACTGTCAGTGTCAGCATGTCATTATGAACTATCAGTGTTAGTGTGTCATTTTGAACTGTCAGTGTCTACATGTATTTTGAACTATCGATGTTGTTGTATCCTTTGAAATATTGAGTGTCGATGTTTTATTTTGAACAATCGTTGTAAGAAAGTCATTTTGAACTGTAGGCGTTAGTGTGTCCTTTTGAACTGTCGGTTTCAGCCTGTCATTTCGAAATGTCTGTGTCAGCATGTCATTTTATACTATCGGCATTGGTGCCAGAGTCAGTTCCAGTGTCGACGATAGTGTTATCATCATCATCAACGACAACATCAACATCATTTTCTAGATTTTCTTTCTTTGCCACTCTTACATTTTATTTGACATAAATCGAGTTTAATGGCTTGTTTGATCATTTCTAAAGGTGTTTCAAAGGACACTAACTATATCATTAATATAATAATTCTTGTCAAATATATTCAAGACATGTAATCATAACCCTGATCGAACATTAATGGCCCTTGAAACGGTTTCCCATTCTGTTGAAATAGCATCTTTCTTTTTTAATGTTGAGGTCCTCTCCTCTCTTTTCTCATGATGTGCATAGATATTTCATTCCTCGGATAAGTTGTGCTTCTATGCTAGAGCCTTTTTCTATCTAGTTTTTCGTGGATATTCCAACCAATCAAATGAAACTGTCTATAGCTCAAGAAGATGTTCTAGTCACCTATTGTTCCATGTAGGGATTTGACATCGTCTCTCTTTATTTTGGAATCCTGTGGGGTGGGAGTAGTAATGCTTCATGGGAGAGAACAACTGAATTATATTTTTAACAAGAGTAATAAATGTGGGGGGGGGGGGAGGTGATGATAAAATGATAATATGTCCTCTTATGATAACAGTTAGGGGTTAAAGATGAATGAATGTTGAGTGATGTCTTATTTTATTATCCTTGTTTTCCTGTTATAAATTATTTTGGTTGTAAGGATTTCTGAAAATCATGGTCATTAGTAGACTTTTCTTTTACACTGATGATGTTCTTTTTCTTTCTATTGATTATCTTTTAATAATCACAAATATAAATCCATTTTATCTGGTATATTTGGTTAAATAAATCAATTTTCTATGATCAAACATGTTCTGTGATCACCCCTGTTATTTAACGTGGAATTAATGAACCCCTCTCTCTAAATCTGAATAATCTTGGATTAATTTTGCAGATTTGTGATGTGTTTGGTTGGGATTTGTACATCATGGGGTTTGTGTAATGTTTCTATCTTTATATTTGTTACGGGTATGTGGGTGGATAAAGGTAATGACTTTGTGTTTGGGGTATGGCATATTTGTGAATCGGGGATGCTGTTTGGTGGTGTATTGTTGTCGGATTTGTGTATGTGGTGGCAAAGGATGTGTGACTAAATCTTAAGTTGATATATTGTTTAATGTTTTTTATAATATTTTAGGTAATGGGAATTCCTTTGATTGTGTTTTGGTTGTCGAGCGATGTTGGGCAGTGGGGCTACAATGTTTTTGTGTGATGTCTGTACAGTGGGACTGTAGTTTGACTTTCTAGTAGTGTTGAGAAAGGTTATTGATATTGGTTTCGAGGGTAGTGGGGAAATAAATTAAAGTAAACTCCTTAAAAAAGAATGACCATTTATTAAATGAAAAAGCGGATGTGTTTATACATTGTTGTGGTTTTTTTGTGGTTGTGCGTACATGGGTAGCAACAAAGGTGGTTCTGTATGGTCTGGTTTTTTTTTGAAACCCATTGGTTGGGATGAGTTATTGTTTACCTATGTTTATAAATTTTAGTTCATTCTTATTTTCAATATGCACCCACCCTTGTTGAGAACTATGTGTCGAACACCACAATTTCATGGGGAAGGGTGTCTTTCCAACATCATAATGGGAGGATAGACGGATAGTTACTAACATTCTTCCTTACAAAATCTTCTATGATATTACCACTCATGCATATCTGGGTAGGTGTTAATGTATTGTGTATTACTATTAGTCCAAGATCCTTTGGGTAGGTTTTTTTGTGGATGATGGGCCTATGTGTCTATGGTCCAGGTTTTTTTCCCATGGGTCTTCGAGTTGGGGCCCTGGTATTCTCAGGTGAGAGGCGTGGTTGTTGTGACCCATGTTTATGTGGGCATGGTATGTCTGGTTTGTGGCCAATTATTTTCTAGGAAGATGTGCAGTGGGACTACATTTGTGGAAGGGTGGTAGTGTCAATACATTATCCGTTATGAATGATCAATTAACCAACAGGAAAAGTGGCTTGGGGTAACCAAATCATCGATGTGATTATATTATAACCTTAATTGAAAAGAGATATTAGATAAGCATGCCTTGGTGAGTTTGGTCTTATGCGTATTTTTCCTTCGTAGGTGTGGTTGGTTTCTATTATTTATACATGGGAATTATTATTCTTCTCCCACATGTGCACGAGTAAATTTCATCACCCTACTGAGTATACTTGTGTGCTCACCCAACATTATAAATATTTTTTTTGGGTTTCTAGGAGGACCATGAGGACCGTGCAAGAATTTAATAGCTAGGTCATTGGGATAGTTGCTTTTCTATTTCCTAGTCAATATCATTTGATACATTCTTTGGTTCATTGGTTGTACATTTTTCACAGTTTACGTTTAAATCACGCATGGTTTAGATTTTGGTTTCCATTATATAAATTTGTTGGTGTTGTTTAGTATTTTCGTCATCTTATCTCCCAATACAGTTTTCATTAAAATTTGTAAATACTCTTATTTTTGTGATATTATATACCCCTCGTGGTAATCTCCAATCTATGGCCTATTAAAGGTTGGACTCGGGGGGTCATTATCTCTCATTTATCTTAATTACAGAAGGGTGGCACTTTTCTATCCCCTTTCTCATCTTGAAAAGGATGTTCATGACTGAATGGTATCAATGGTAATTATTGAGAGATAGGATTGAGTTCGGAGTTAGGAATAGTGAGGATTAAATGGGATGGTAGGGAAATGGTTCTAGGAAATCATGGTAAGTGAAATAGGTTTGGGAAGACTTGGTAGAACACAATATTTTAGGGCCCCCGTGATCTAATGAAATGACCTTGAGCCAACCGAATGACCATGTGAGGCTACACTGATTTTAGATTAGATACCCTAGGGAAATTACATGCAACATGATTACTTGTGATTTTATTTTTCTTAGGTATTTTGGGAAATTTTAAATAATAGAGAGTTGAAATGATTTTAAAATAAAAATTTTATACTATCTAGGACTAGGATTACATTTTTTACCCTTTTCAGTTATGGGACTCGGAAATCTGCCATGTGTGGTATGAGCAGTTGAGACACAGTGGGATGGCCTGGTTGATCCGCAGAGGGATGGTTGATTGGAGGAATATTACATGTGGTAGAAGTCACTTCTTTCATTCAAGTAGAAAACCTTGGCGAAGTACAAAGGTAGTGTTTCAGACATATAGAGAGAGTGCAGTATTGGGGAGACGGAAATCACCATTACCAAAATCCATGGACCATAGGGGTACTGGGTCTTCTGGAAGTGATCCAGATGAGGGGAACGACATGTTAGTGGCAGATGCTCTACCTTGGGGAGTGGATGGAAATTTTTGTTTTGTGGGATGCCAATGAGAAGGACTTTTACGTGGAGTTTCTTTCCTCGAAGATGAAGGCTGAGAATAGACATGAGCTTATCTCTCTTTAATATATTAGTATATCAGTGAGGGAACTAGGGATCAAGTTCAAGGATCTGCTATGTTATTCTCTAGACCTTTTTCTAGATGAGGAGTCTCTAGAAAGTCACTTTGGAGTGGCACTCTGTCTTTCTATTCGAAATGCATTTACTCCCTTCACCCAACCAGCATAAATAGATGTCCAGAAGAACACTGAGGTGGTGGAAAGGATGCACTCATGAGGAGGAATGTCGTGAGAGGGTGAGTGGGGAGCCATCTGAGTTCGTCAATGGTTAAGGGAGTCATCATAAAGTCTCTAGCGTTAGGTACTTTTAGGTTTCGGCAAGAGAGGACTATGCCTCAGCAGTTCCACTTCTAGTCTCCTGGTCCATGCCATTTATGCACAGGATCAAAACTGAGGTACTCGGTCTGTGGATGTCGTGGACATATTCAAATCTAGTGACTAGTTTGAGAAAAGTATGGTGTAGGTGGGAAAGTTCAGTGACCACCTCAGCAATAGTTCTTAGCCAAACCTTTTTAACAATAGGGAGAGAAGGCTCCCACCCCACCAAGGTAGATGGTGTAGGAGGATTCTAACCGTCAGGTGTTCCTCTGGACTTTGACTAGGGTGTGGTCAGGGAGGTGGCTAACAGCCGAGGGGAATAGGAGCTGGGTGTGGGATGTTTCATGCAGCTGAGACTGTAGTTCCATTGTTATTTTAAGTTGTTCTAGGTACGATCAGTGTATGTAGAACTATTTCTTGTTCTTTGTTTGATTTATGATCTTCACACTCCTTTGTTTCACATATACTTGACCACTCTTTTAGACAATATGAAGATAGAATTTTGGCGTCCCATGTGTTGAGCATACCAGTTGGAAGCCTGATCAGTTTGTTTGATGTTTTCTAGGGATGTAGACTAATTATGGTTTCACATCAGTCTAGTGGTGGTCTTTTTCTGATATAGATTAAACAATATTATTTCATCATTATCATCGATGGGTTCTTCTCTATGGATGCATATATCGAATACTTCTGAATGAGATTTGTTTTTTCACATGTGTATGTCCTGTGAATAACTTCCATTAGTGATAAGTGATTCCAGGTGGGTAGATGGCATGTGGAGTCTCTTCTTTCAATGTGAACTGAGCTATTCGAGGGGTCGAGAGATGTTGAGATAGTAGAGGTTCTATGAGTTATCAGAGAGTTCCTGGATGTATTATCGGACAAGGTTGCAACTCTACCATCTCGACATGACATTGGATTTGGAATAAACATGCATCCATGTGCCCAAATAATTTCGATGGCTCCCTATAAGATAGTGCTTTCTGAGTTGTGGGAGTGACTGATTTAAGTCAACGATATAATGTGGATGGCATTCATATGATCTACTATGACATTGTTAGGGTGCTCTAGTCATGTTTTCAAAGATGGATAATAGTGGTATGAGGTTGTACATTGACTATCAGAGACTGAATCAGGTAACAGTAATGTTTTTCCCCCTTCTGATGATATCAGATCATTTCGACCAGTTAAAGGTAGAATGTTGGTTCTCTACGATCGATCTATAGTCTAGACATCATCAATTCAGGGTATATGAGGGTGACATCCTGAAGAATGATTTAGGTGAAGTAATGGGTACTTTTAATTCAAGGACATGTCGTTCGGTGTCATGAATTCACCATCTGTGTTCATGGGGCTCATGAAATATATTTTATGTGAATTATAGGATCAGTTTTTCATCGATTTCCTTGAAGACATTCAGATCTAACCATGGTTATAGTAGGAGCACGATGCCCATTTTTAGACTACCTTGGTGGTATTTCGACACCACCAAATCTATGGGAAGTTGTCCAAGTGCATGTTCTAGAGGTGAGAGGTTCACTTCCTAGGACATGTGTTATATCAGAAGGGGATAGTAGTTGACCTATCAAATTTATAAGCAATTTTTTCTTGGGAATCTCCCAAGAATGTGGTGGAGGTCAGTAGATTCCTAGGTCTGGTTGGAAATTACCAGAGGATTGTACCTGACTACCCACAATTTTCATCTATTTAGACATCCTTGGATAGAAATAAATATGTTTTTGTGTAGAGTGATCACTGTTAGTCATATTTCATCTATTTGATGGGGATGTTGGTCAGTGCTCAAGTGCTCATGTTTCCAAAGGACGGGGTGATATTCAACCTTTTCAATGAAACATCCAGCTTATGTTTTGGAGGTGTGCTGATGAATCAGCGAAGAGTGATCTCTTATGGGCATAGGTAGTTATTTCCCCATGTGTGAAAATTTTCCACCCCTGGTCTAGATCTTTCAATAGTCGCGTTTCGGCTGAAAATGTTGCGACATTACCTCATCAGAGAGTGATTTGTGGTATTCACGGGTCAAAAGATCCTAAGGTATATCTTCTACCAACAAGACCTAAACATGCGATAGTGTACATGCAAGGAGTTTCTCTAAGACTAAGACTTAGATATCTATTTATCCATAGGAAAGGGTAATGTGGTGGATGATGCATTGATCATGAAGTCGTAGAAGGAGGTAGTTTAGAAAACCACATATACATGGAAGGAAATGGAGGAGTTGGCCACTTTTTACCTTGCTGCTGAAGTTGATAATGGAAGAGGATATATAATTTAGTTGATATAATAGGCTTCCTTGATGCTAAAGGAGAAGGAATATCAGTGGGGAGACTTAGAGACTGAAGTGATGCGTGATCACGTTGACCATGGAGATTCTACAGAGGGACGGTCGGAGGATAGTCAAAATCTTATTCTCTTTCCCGAGAAGCTATTTGTACCTATTGTGATGCACGAGGGAGATCTCTATGAAATCAATATCTCACCACTAGCTGCACAATCTAGAGTTTTTATGATGTACTGAGTCCTGAGGGAATAGTTTTGGTGACCCGAGGTGAAGTGGGTAGTGGTAGAGATTGTAGAACTGTGCTTAGTGTGTCAACAAATGTAGGTCAAGAACCATGTTCTTGGAGGTCTATTGTAGCCATTTGATTTCAACAATTGTAAATGGGATGACATCTTGATGGATTTCATCATGATAAAATGTAGGGATTATGGAGTATGTGATGCTACCCATGTAGTATTGGATAGGCTAACTTCCTGGCGATCAAGGAGTTGGCCGTAGTGGATTCCTTGGAAATGAGTTATGTGGATGAGGTGGTGCGGCTGCATAGGGTTCCATGAACTATAATCATTGATCGGGATGCATTGTTTACCTATTGATTCTGTAGATCTCTACAACATGAATTTTCCACCTATTTACACATTATCACTACTTTTCACCCTTAGAAAGATGGGCATAGAGAGTGGACCATCCAAAAATTATAGTATATGATTCCAGAATGTGTTCTAGACATCAGAGGATTGTGGGTATGCAACTTTCCTCTGGTAGTGTTTTCATACAATTATAGATACCACTCTACCATTGTCATGAAACCATTCATGTATTTTTATAGAAGGTCATTTCATTCACCCTTGGGTTGGATAGTGGTTTAGGAATTAGCCCTTCATGGACCAAAGGTAGTGCATAATATGAATGATATGGCTAAAATTTTGGGTGAGAGGATGAAGGTGGCTCAGGACTAGAATAATTTGTATGCCTCTTACAGGAGCATGCCCTTGGTGTTCGAGTTTGGGGACAACGTGTTCTTAAAGGTTTCCCCTCGACATGGGTAGTAGATATTCAGTAAGGGAATCAATCTTTATCCCATTTTTCATCGGGACCATTGATGTTTTGGGATGATTGAGGAGGTGTAATATATGATGGCATTGTGATCATGGTTGGAGAGGTTCCACAAAATATTTCATGTCTCTAAGCTTTGCCAGTATATATGTGATGAATCCCAAGTCATTGATTGGGTACAATTAGATATCAAGGATGAAATAATGTTCATGGAGTGGCCATTAGAGATCTAGGACCATCGATAGAAGCTTATTCATGGAAAACCCATTCCTTTGGTTTGTGTGTTGTAGGGGCATAGTGGCCTTGAAGAGTGTACTTGGGAGTCGGAGGCACAGATGCATGGCTAGTACCCAGAGTTGTTCGAAGTTTTTTATTGTGTTTTTTCTTATGATTTTATTATTTTTTAATGCATGACATTGTTTCTATGAATTGAGTTGTTTCCTTTCCTCTAATTTATGATAAGTCCTGACATATAGAGAGGGATAACCTAATTCGTAATCAATATACATTAATGTTGATGCGATTAAACCCATGAAGGCATGTCAGTACCACATAAAGAAGATAGTATCATTGCATGGAGGAAGGAGCTCCCTAATCTATGAGTTGGGATAGTGTGATATTTGAGTTTTTCATGGTTTTTTGGTGTAGTTTTATTTGGGGAGGTTTTCATAGATGTCATGGATTTCAGGGATGTTTTGGAGAAACACGGGGTGGTTTGTCCTTGAGAGGTATTTTATGGGGTTGTTTTTCGTCCCCTCTTTTTATTCCTTTGGTTGGATTTTAAATCTCAACAATCAAAATGTTTTTAGTGGTATCTGATTTAAGGGACCAAACCTTTCCAAACAATTAATTTGTGAAAATATAGTGTTTGGGATGTTCTGGGGGGATATCGGTGACTCATTCTGAGAAGTTTACCCAAAAGTATAGTTATTCTGCCAGGTGCCATTTTGAATGGTCAGTCTCAATGTGTCATTTTGATCATTCGATGTTGGTATGTTGTTTTGAACTATCAATGACAACATGTCATTTTGAACTATCACTATCGGTAAGTCATTTTGAACAATTAGTGTCGGCGTGTCATTTTGAATTGTTGGTGTCAGTGAGTCCTTTTGATATGTTGGTCTCATCATGTCAGTTTGAAATATCAATGTGGTCACGTCATTTTGATATTTCGATGTCGGTGTGTCATTTAGAACATTAGATTTCATCATGACATTTTTATCTATTGGTGTTTTCTTGTCATTTGAACTATTAATGTAATCATGTCACTCTCAACTATTAGTGTCAGTGTGTCATTTTGAGCAGTCAGTGTCAGTGCTTCCTTTTGAACTATCAGTGTCGGCCTGTCATTCTGAACTATTGGTGTCAGCATGTCATTTTTATCTATCAGCATTGGAATTAGTGTAATTGTTGGGGTTCGCATCAGTGTCATCTTTAGCATCAGAATTAGCTTCCTCGTCATTTTCCAGTTTTCCATGTTTTCCCATTTTCCCCTCTTACGTTTTATTTGACGTAAATAGAGTTTAATGCCTTTTATGAGAATTTTTAAAGATGTTTCAAAGGATATTAACTACATATTTAATATCCTAATGCTCCCCAGAAATTGAAATAGTGAATATGCATAATCCTAACCACAATGAAACTTTAATGGTCGTAAAAACTATTTCCCATTCCATTTATATATGATCTAGCATTTATAAAGTCGAGGTCCTATATTCTCTTTTCTCATGGTGAGTGGAGAACTTTTCATCCATTATAAAGTCATTCTCCTTTGCTATTTCCATTTCCTATCTATTTTTATTAAAGTTTCATACTGCTCGCACAACCCCCAATTTTGCACAAGGAGGAGTTCTGGTCTCTTGTTGATCTAAGTTGGGATTTTCCTTCATCTCTATTTAATTGTGTATTACGCTGGGTGGGTGTACTAATTCATCTTGGGATAGAACTACTAAATTCTTTCATTAACAAGAATGATATATAAGGGGGTGATGATAAAGCTATAAGGGGTCCAATTATGATAATTGGAAGGGGATTAAAGATGAATGAATGTTGAGTTACATTTTATTTTATTATCGTTGTTCTCATATTATAAATTATCTTGGCTGTAAGTCCTTTTGAAAATCAATGAATTTGGTGGCCTTTTTCTTGTGCATTGGTGATGTTCTTATTCTTTCTATTTATCCTCTATGAATAATAGAATATATCAAACCATTTAGTCACATACAGTTGGTTAAATAAATGGATTCCCATGATCCAACATGCTCTGTAATCACCACAATTATTTAATGATGAAATAAAGAGACTCAATAGAAAAATCTGAATTTACATGGCCTAATGGTGTGAATATGGGGTGTTTTTGGTTGGGTTTTTTAATTCATGGGTCTTGTGTGATGTTCCTATTGGTATCCTTGTTGTGGGTACGTGGGTGGATAGAGGGAATGACATTGTGTTTGGGGTATAACATGTTTTTCAAGAGGGGATTTTGTTTGGTGGTGTATTTATGCTAGTATTGTGTATGGGGCGGTATATGCGGAGAGACGAAATCCTAGGTTGAGATATTTTTTAATTTGGGAATGGATGATTTTGTAGGTAGTGGTACTTCCTTTTTTTGGGTTATGGTCTTCTAGTGTCATTTTGTAGTGGTACTGCAATGTGTTTATGCACTATTTGTGCTATGGGTCTACAATTTGACTTTCTTATTGTGTAGAGAATGGTTGCTGATAGTGGTTTCCTGGGAAGTGTTGGAATAAATTATCATGAACTACTTAATAATTAAATACTTGTTATTAAATGAAAAAGGGGTTGGGTTTAGGCTTTGGTTGTGGTAGTTCTAAGCTTGTGCATATAGGGGTAGCAGCAAAGGTCATTCATTTTAGGCCAATTTTTTGATTAAAACCCATAATTTTTGTTGAGTGATTGTTTTTCTATATGTATAAATAGTATTTCCTGGTGTGATTCTCAATACACACCCCACCCTTATTGAGAATTACGTTCGAAACACTACTATTTAATGGGGGAAGGGGTCTTTCCCAACATCCTGGTGGGAGGATTGATGGCTGCTTACTGATGTTCTTCCTCCCCCCCTTATGGGATCATATGACTTGAGTGTATCCATGTAGGCTATAATGGATTGAGGTTTACTATTATCACAATATCCTTCAGGCGTTTTGTGTTCTGCATGAGGGGCCTCGGTGTCTGAGGTCCAGGTGTATTTACCATGTGTCTTCGTGATGAGTCCCATGAGTTTTTGGGGTGAGAGGTGTGGTTGTTGTGACCCAGGTGTCTATGGGAGGGGTAAGTGTGGTGTGTGGCCTAGGAGTGTGTAGGAATATGTGCAATGATATTTCATTTGGGGATGGTCGGTAGTTTCAAGACGATAGCCATTAGCAAGAAGTAGTTAACTATTTAGAAATGTGGTGTGGGGTACTCAAATAATTGTTGTGATTATATTATTACATTACTTGACATGCATCATATGGTGAGTGTGACTTGGTGATTCTGGGCAGGTTAGTATTTTTCTTTCATTTGAGTGGTTGGTTTGTTTTGTTTTCTTAGGGTAATTAGTATGTTTATCCCAGTTGTGAACGAGTAACTACGGTCTCCCTACTGAGTATACTTGTATGATCATCCTCTATTATAGATTTTTTTTCGTGTTTTAAAGAGGATCTTGAGAACCCCAATATACTTTACTAGATCCATCATTAATATTTTTGATGTTCTGCAGCTCAGTATCTTTAATTTGGTACCTTCATTGTTTTTTTACTTATGTCATATTTTATATTTAAATCAGTCATGGGTTGGATTTTGGTTTCCTTTATATAAAAGTTTGGTGATATTTTGGATTTTTACATTCTTATCTCCCAATCCTATTTTCAAAAAAATGCAATGCCTTCCATTTTCTATGAGATTTTATACCCTTGGTTAAATTTTCCACTCCAAGACCTATTAAAGGCGGGACATGGGGAGTCATTATTTGTCCTTCATCATGAAGAAGAAAGAGCGTCGGAAATTATTGTCCCTTTCCACATCTTGAGAAAGGAAGGTTGTGACATGTGAACCTAATACTTCCAAATATGTATGATTTTTTTTAAAATTTAATACCTATAACTTGATGAAATTATCATTTTAAACAATACTCCATAACTCGATGGAAACCGTTGTTTAGAAAAATATAGATTTAAACATAAAACTACATATTTTTTTAATACCTTTCAAAAGAAATATATTAGATGAATAATAATTTTTTTGAATATATATAATATATATATATATCATTAATATAATTCATCAATACTCATTAACATAATTTAATATGATAAGAATACATTACTCTTATAAAAAGAGAAATTTTTTCTTGAAAGATTAATTTTTAAATAAAATTGTTTTACACCATATTAAAATATAAATTTGATTACAATATACATAATTGGTATATTTATAGAACTAATGAATAAATTTCACTATGGAAACATTTTATAACAAATTTGATCCATTTACATGTTTGAAATTAAAATTTGGTTTAAAAAATCATCAATTTTTTACTATTCATTAATAAATGATACATTTCATAAAATTTTAAAAAAACTAATCCATGTATAATATTGAAATTTAGTAGTTTAAAAAATATTTTTTTTATTAAATATCATTTCCCAATGTTTTATATATTATTTATAATATTTTGTCTAAGAAGAAATAAAATCCATATTCAAAAAAATCATATTTATGACGAATTAGATGAATTTACCAAAACAAATTCAGTACATAATAAAAATTGATCAATATATATATATATATATATATTGAGAATGAAAATTATATATATATGATAAATAAATTAATCATATTCATACCTGATAATTTACTCGCTATCATATAATATTCAATTTTAAAAAATAATATTTCTTTGATCGTTTTGGCTTGTTGTTGCAAATCATGTACACTATTTAACATTTTATTCTTGTTAAATACTGGAGAGTTAAATTCCCACCTCCTATAATAAATTACATCCCCAAAATTTTATTATTTTATAATTATGGTTGTGATATTTTCAATTTCCATTATTTAGAACTCACACCGTAAAAAGGATTAATACAATTTCCTATTGAAAAGGGTGAAGGGAAAATATGAAGGTCTTATATAATATAAAATAACTAAGATAAAAAATAAGATAAACTCTTTAAGAAGTGAAAACAAGGACATGGATGAAACTTAATGGTCATATATCATCGATTCAATAGAATTAAATGATCTTGAGAATTTGAGTTATCACAAGGATATAATGTAAAGATGTGATATAAAGATGACCACTTCATCATAAATGATGGTAATAAGAAATATTTTTCATCTCAATAGAGGATTTATAATCTTAAAATATATGTACACAGTTTCTTTCTATTTCATATGCACAATTTCATCATTTATTATTTGTATAACCAATTTTCACATAATATCTAACACTAGGAAATTAATATTCTAGATTTTTTTTTTCATGGTTGAATCATTAAATGAAACTTTTATTGAATCATAATATACATTTTTTATTCCATAATCCTCTAAATACTTACCAAAACCAAATTGATAATAATATGTTTGGCCATAATATCTAATGTTCAACTTAATCAATTCCAATAATTGTGAATGTTATAGATCCTTCATAATATGCCTGACTAGAATTTAATCCCCGTGAGAAGAATTATTTGACATCATCTCATTCCATGATAAAAAAATATTATCTTGAAATAATTTTAATCACTCCTAAAGACTCATACCAATATTTATATTCCCTAATAATTTCACAAAATTAAGTCATAAAAATGATATCTTCTTCCAAAATATGATTCATGTTTTATTTTAAAAATATGATACTATCATAACCAAAAAATTTACATTGGATGACAGGGTTCATCCTTTCACCAAAAGGAGATCAACAATTTATTCTAATTATAGAATTTGATTTTCTTATTATAAAATGTACATTGGGAGAGTTTATTATTGATCATAACCACATAAAATTTCATTAATGTATGAACAATAATATTTTCATAGGGAGAATTCCTACAGAACTCAACTTATAATAAAAAACCATTGAGTATATTATATTTTTCCTTATTATAATTATTCACTTAGACTGATGGGATTTCATAATATTTCCTTGTCCATGGTATTAAGTTTTTAATGATCTTTATCATAAAAAACCTATAGATTCATATACAATTTGTAAAATTCCCATATTCATTGAATTCGAATTATTATAGTCTGGGTGGTGATTTATTTGGTATCTTCGTTTCTTCTAATTTATTATCCTACCTATTCATCCAATTTTTATATTTATGGTATTTGAGACCATCCATTCTAAATTTATAGAACCTACCTGTTCTATTAAAGTAATTCACATGGTGTTATTTTTACGATATTTGACTCATGTGTAGGATAATAATTTCTACCAACCAATTTATTTATTCAAGTTTTCATGAGACTCAATCACCCTTCACTTATAAAAACCATGGGATTGATGGGAATATCAAATTTCAATTTCCACCATTTGTGCATAAAATTATTTTTGTATATATAAAGATGTGTATTATAGATAACCTATTTTAGAGACATGGGTTAATTACATTGACGAGTATGTCAATAATAAATTCATGTTGAATGATAATACTAGAAACATAACTCAGAAGTTATTAAAAAATATTCCTTATAGGTATCAATGGATTCATCATCATTTTCCATTAACTCATGGAATTACATGCCATTTTTTTAATGAATAATATAAATATAGTACTTATGAAAAAATATTCTCTTAATTTAATCCCACTATATGGAGTCAATCTCATTACATTGACTTATATTCTTAGTTATAGCCCAAAAGTGATATGCATCACCTTCTATAAAATAGATTGACAATATGAATTATTCATCCTCTGAACATTGATGAATGTAAATTTTAATTTTAGTCAAACTGGTCCTTTTCAAAAGGATCCATAGATAAACATAACAACTAAAAATGTTACATATTTCCTCATGAAGGAGTAAATTGAATTTTAGTCCATAATATTATTTATTGTATTTTCTACATGATTATTAGCTAGAGAAAGTAGAGTGATCATAGAATTGATATTTTTCATTCCCAAATACATAAAATATTCTTTCTCATGTGGATAATATTTTTATTTTCCATCACATTATTAATTAACAATATTCATTTGGGTACCATTGATGGACTGAAACCCAAAAATAAAATTATATGGATCAACCTATAATAAATAGAGTTAATTAATAACATAATAATGATATATAATTCATATGATTTGTAAATCATAAAACCTTTTTCTCAATCTATGGGACCTTTGGTTTAACCTAGGATATCCATGGTCATTTAGAAATCATTATAATTATGTCGTTAAAATAAACATATTCCTAGGGTTTTTACAAAATATTTCTATTCCTAATCACTATGGATTCAATAAAACATTCTATTATAATAAATATATCCTCCCAATAATTTCCTACATAAACATGAATTATTTTTAGATTCAAATTCAATACATTTCACAAACTATCACCTAAGGAATGTAATGGTTTAGTGTCCTTGGATACATGATACACAATATACATTTCCTATGAATGATCTTAAATACCTCCAACAAAAAAAATCCTATTTAGTAATATTCATAGATAAAATGTACATAAAATTTTTATTCATTGCATGGGGAAATGAAACATAAGAATGGGTGATATCAAAAGCTCAATATGGGCTGACAATAGTTATGTAAATCAATGATCATTTAAAATCATTAGAAAAGTATAAGGGTATGATAAAATGACTATAACAAACAATGATCAAACCCATTATATCAAATATAATAAATATAATTAATGGAATAATGAATTATAATATCAATAAACACAAATCATATATATGAGGAAACATTATCAATCTGTCATGAACCATCATCTTATTTCAGATAATTATAGTACCATAAATTTTATGGAAATCATTTCATAAGTCATGGTTAACTACCAAGACCATTAAATAACTACAAACTAGCCCTAAAAAAATATTTCTCATACTGTATCAAGAACATCTACATGTTTCCCATATCGGTTCAATAATCATGAACTTTTCTTATAAATGGATTAAACAAATCTAATTGGTTAATATAATGGATCAAAAACATTGATTTGTTTCATATAGTTATCTCATGATATAAAAAACATTAAAAAAATTATTTTTATGAATATATAATTACAGGACTACCCATCACATAATGGAAACCATATATATGAGTTCACAAATATAATTGTATAATCACATTAAAACCCATGAAAATAAAATTGGTTTGACAAATGTTTCAACCTCTTATTTTAGCATGCCCCATGGAAAATCAAAGGGTATCATAAATATATCATCTTCATAATCATAACACATCCATATAATTAATAATGAATGCACCGTTAGACCATATCCAAGAAAAATATAATCAACACCAAAAGATGTTTTCATTGTTTAACAAAAATATTAATAAAAACATACTTGAGGAAAATAACTATTTCATTTTGAATTTATTTCTTTAAAATATTTATATTTCAAAAACAGTATGGGAAAAAATTACATTGAGAAGAAATATAGAATCATGTAAATTTTTCTTAAACATATTGAGTTTTCATGATACAGTGAAATTATATTCATCCTATATAATATAAGATAAAACATTAATTTCTCTCATTTATAGAAAATGATAAATTATTCCCTATTTCGAAAATGAAAATAATAATATTATTAATCTCAATTTGTTAAATTGTAAACCATATATAAAAATTTATTTATGAAATCATATATTAATACTAATATATTTCATAATAATGTATGTAAATATTATATTCATTGATGAAAAAAGTGTTTCAAATTAAAAGAGAAATAAGGGTTGTTATCACAATGACTGTTCCATTAGTCTCTAGAGTACATAATGTGATTATACTGAAAGGAAAACATTATTCTAAATAATTTACTTGGTAATAAAATGGTTACAAGATTCTTAATAGGTAGATAATATGATTTCATTATAATAAACGTAATCATAATATATCATGATAAATAATATTATTGTAACATAATACACTTAGTGCTTTGGTAAGAATTTAATCACTATCCCCTGGAAATAAAATATTCAAAATATAATTTAATATTATTAACATATGGATTATCATTATATAACTATTTAAAGGGTAGTATAAACCCCTCATAAAATAATATAGAAGTATGATAAGACATATGTCTCAATAAAGACAATTTGAGACAATGGACCCTTACCTTAGGTCTCCGTCCTTCATATGTGTTCGAAAATTCTATATAATAAATATATGATTATTATAAATATATTTACAATGAAATTTTAGAATTATAATACCATATATTATTACATAATTATAACCCTTTATTAATAATTATTTATTAAAATAACTATTTTAGTTAATATGTACTTTAATTTTCATGTATGCTTAGGTTCAGTATTTTTAATCCATGTAAATTTGTCATTATTCCAATGAAGAGATAATTTTAATCAATATATGAATATTATATATTTTCTTTATATACATATTTATAGTCATCTATAATATTAGATATAGAATAAATAAAATACACCGTTCTTAGAGACAATATGTTGTATGTATGCATAAATGTTGTTTTTAATTTCTGAAAGATGGAATGAACGAAATGTAAATAATAATTTACCATTATAGAATAATTATTATATATTTTTTATTTATATATTAATTATATATTTCATTATATTAATCTAAGTAAAATAGAAATTAAAAATGAATTACAGCACTTCATGGAGATTGTAATCTACATGCACTGACGAACAAGGTTATTCTTTTCCAATAAATTATGTTGTAAGAATGTATATATTATATTATGATTCCAAACCTATTCTTTCATAATTATAACATATAAAAAATAAACTTAATATAATAACCTTCCATGATATATGGTGATGGAAAATGAATTGTATCTCTACGTGGAGATGGTAAGAGGTAAGTTCGTATGGGTGATACATTCACTTCATGTTTGATATGAATGATTTTGTATAATGATGATTTAATTATATTAATAAAATTTATTTATATTTTTGATAATGAATTTATTTTTAATGATAAATAATATTTATTTAGAATTGTTAACGCAGAAGTAAAAAATTAAAGTTATCAGTTATGGAAATTACATGGTCTTTGAAAGAGATCCTTTAGATTTCATCATATGAAATCTAGGGATATTTTTTTAGGAATAAAAAAACCTCTAGAATGTGTTTAGGGAATATTATATTGATTTTTGGTAGGTTATGGTCAATCTATAAAGCTAATTTTAGTGTTAAGAAGAAATAGGAATGGTTCTCTTTTATAATTTATGGGAGGGGCATGATTCTAATTTCTTAAAAGAGTAAAATTAAATAAAGACATTCTATCTCCCAAATGCATCCCAAAGGATATGTATAAAAGTTTTAGATATTATTGTGTTAAAATCACATCATGCAATAAAATATTGAATGTTTATGTGCACTATTAACACAAATAACTTAGTTTAATCCCACAATTATCCTATTTTATTAATAACCATGGAAAAATAATTTTCACATTTGGAGGGTTAAAATTTTAATTATAAGGTGAGAATTGATTCATTAATGGAGAATGAAATATTTTTATGAAAATATCATATCCAAATTTTCCTATTTCATTATTTCTATTATTTTAAACTTTTTTAATAAAATATTGTTTTGATAAAAGATCATTAATTTTAATTTTATCATTATTCAAATAATTTAATAAATATACAAAAAATGCAATGATAGAATTTGATTATTATACTTTTACACATCACAGATATGTTTTATTTATATTTAATTTTCATGAAAAAACTATTAATGAATCAAATTATATTATTTTTATTTTTTATAATTCATTTATTATATTTTTCTAAAAATTTGATAAATGTTATGTCGGTGTTTCATAAGAATTAAAAGTAACTATACTATTTTAAAAACATTAGATATAAATTTAAATCAAGAACATAATTTAATTTATCATAGAGATGTTATTAATATTGATTCACAATATGTTTTTTACATATGGGTATATAAAACAGGTATCTAAAACCATGAGAGTGATATTTTTTCCATCTTTTTTGATTCAAATATTATATAATACATTTTCAAGGTAATGTTTCCATAAAACAAATAAATATCAATAACAAGGTGATATGGGTTTAATTTCCCTCATCTAGTGATATGTTGGATGAAAAATTATATTCTTAAAACATATGTTTATCCAATATTAACCATATTATCCATTATCCAAGGCGATAAATTTCACCACAGTAACAACTCATAATGCCTAAAAAACTAAATAGAACTATTTGAAAATTCTAAACATCCAGATTCAAAATATGGAATCGACTTTTTCAATTTCATTTTATATGACTGGATGAAATTAATAATTAAAAACATACAATACTCATTGAAATTTTTATTATGAAAATACATTTTTTATCATACAATAATATTTATTTTTTTCCTAGAATTAAAAAATACAGTAGATAAATTTTAAAACATTTCTTTGAATATATATTATATATACATAATTAAAAGCATTCATCATTGGTTGTTAATTAAATTTATTAATATTAAAAATATCATAGATAAAAATCATTTCTAAATAAATACATTTTTTCTTATAAAGTAGTTTTTATACAAAATTCAAACATAAAATTGATCCAATTACCATAATTTGATTATTTAGAAAAATAATAAAATAATTTTACATTGAAACCATATTATAACAAAATGTATGTTTGTAAATTCAAGAAAAAATTTAATATTTTCAATAATAATCAAAATCATTTCTACACATAAAAAAATAATTCAGTAAAAGAAATTAAAAAAATAAATTATAAGAAAATTTTATATTATAAATTAAAATATAATTTATGTATTATAAAATAAAATTTCTTAATGTTTCAATAATTAATTAAATATTCACTCATAATGAAAGAAAAACCATTTTTTAAGAAAACTTATATTTGATGAATAAAATAAATAATAATAATTGGGTGACTATTTGAAAATTTATAACTATATTTAAATTTAGTTCAAAAGTTATATATAATTCCTAAAGTATTTAATAATATTTATACTTTAAAATTTAATGTCTATAATATAATAGTAAATTTTAAATATCAATATTTTGTGGTATGTTTAGATATGGTGTTGTGTATCATGTATGATATTGAACATAATGTTCTTTTAAAAAAACTAGGTTGTACATTGATTCTCTAGAATTATCCATGAAATTTTTTTATTTAACATTGTAATGACATTAATTTTGATGATTCTAAGAATTTAATTCAACATTTGTAAATCTATAACATGATTAGGGATGTTTTGTAGAAATTATTGATGATGAAATTTGATGAATCGTTGATACTAAATGTAACATAATATTATACTCATTCTAGTACTTTACTTAATCTTGGATGATTTCCTCTTTGATTCGGTGTTTCTTGGGACTGTTGATGATGTATAACATTTTCTGAGAAAAATTAACTAATGATTAAGGATTTTGGATTCTTTGAATTAATATAGTGTCGGTATAAATGTGTTAATGGATTTTCAGGGTTCTCCCAGAGTTTGAAAGACACGTGAGGTATTTTTAGATTTAATGAAATAATATAAAATTTTATAGTCTATTGGAAAATACATGTTGTGTAATAAGAGTACCTGATGTGTATGTATTTTAGGGGAGATTTCAAGAATCTAGTACAAAACATGAATAATGTACACATTTTTTATAAATTACATTCCATGTAATGTTAAATGACTAGATTTCAATAAATATTGTCAGGTTTTTAGGTGAATCTAGAAACCATGGATTACACGATGTGTAAAGAGTTTATATTCCATGTATCTATTAGGAGGTTTGATTTTAGGGTGCTTCCTTAGTATATTTTTCCTTCATTATTTGATAACACTCCTCTCTCTTGACTTATATCCCTTCTCTTGTAATTTTGGGAGACTCTATTCAATCTAGATTGATTCATTCATTGATTCATCTATGTTATAGTTGGAATGTATCTCTATGAGATAGTCATCTTTTTTTCATCATCGTTTCATTGATCATTGTAGTGTCATTGCATTGCGTTATTAGATTTATTGACCCATAGTGATATTTCATACTGATTCTCTCTAGACATATTGAGAAATATTCTTATTAGGGTCAATTACATTGCGGTTGTTGGTGCGATGAGTGTGATTTATTGATTTTTGTACTGCTTCATCTCCTCATCAAACACTATTATTAAATTTTATCAATTCTAAGAGGTGTAGATTAATTATTGGGCCTCCTTTTTTGTTATTAGATCATTTCATGTGGTGGATTCCAATGTGGGTGTGTTTGACACATGTTTTGAGGTTTGTTGTTTTATCTCAACCCTATTATGGTGAACTCCATTGCTCTTTATTATTGTAAATTTTATTATTAAATGAAATATCATGCTATGACTGGTTTATTTTGTGTTTGTGAAATTTTGTTTTTACTAAATATGGTTTCCTTTGGTTCTATTAAATAGATAAATGTTATCAATGAAATAGGAATCTATTTTTTGAAATATTTTTTAAATCATGGTTTTAATGAAATGTTGGATTAATGAGTTATATAAATAATTTCACTTTTCAAGCATTAGTATATTTTTTGGAATGGATAGTAATATGTGTCTTTCTCTATTAGGTGGGGGGGATTTCTCATGGGGGATTCCTCAGCCCTAGGAATTTTTTCTAGTGAATTGTTAGACCTATTTGGTGCTTCACTTGTTGGGGTGATATTATACACTATAGAATCGATGCATATGTCTAGTGTCTTGATGCATTTACATTTTTATATGTTAGGTATGATTGTCTTAACTATCTTGAACATGAGTGATTATTGGCATGTTGTTACATATGCTTCATCTTTTTGTTTGTATTGTTTTTTGTACTATCATAGATTTGATATGATATGTCATGCATGCTTCATTTTTACTTTAGATTTCAGGTTAGATATTTGGTTATTAAATGCATTGAAACAGATTTACCTTATTCATTTGGGAATTTTGAGAAGGGTAAATTAAACATGTTTTCCATAGTTTTGATATAATAATGGTTAATATTTATCATGTAATTTTATTTTATATTTTATCATGCACAGATTATTATTCAGTGGAATTATATTGATCACCTAGGTGAGACCCTATCAGGAAGATTAGTTTACACCATGTGCAACCTTCTCGTAGTGCGTAGACCTGGTTATGTATTTCAATGAAGGGAATGTAAAGGCATTGTAGTGAGTCGGTGAGGTTATCTATCAGTAGAGTTGAGTATCTGGTGGTGATAGGGTGTGCGTCATCCAACATTATTATATGGAGTATGTGTTTTTTTATTTGTCATTTTTTGTTGGACATGGGCATAAAGATTGTTTCAAACCATGTGTTTTTTGGTTTCTTCAATTTTTTTCTATTATGGAATATATTTATCGTTTTAGATTATTTTCATTTTGGTATATATGTTTCATTACATTGCTATAGTTTAGGATAAATCATTACTTTTTTTGTTTGTTTGATGCTCGGGTGCTAATAAAAAACACTTGGGGATCAAGAACATCAATCGTGTATGAGAAAGGTTCGGTCAGGTACCATTTTGATATTGTATTAAAGTTGGTTCATTGCTGTTTTTTATTATATGTGGTCTATCATCTAGAGTTATTATTTTAAGACATTTTTGTAGAATAGATATATGATTTTCATGAAATTATATATTTATTTTGGTGACTTCCTAGAGAGATCTTGACTTGATGAGACTTAAATACAATGGTATGTTTGGATGTGTGTCTCTAATTTTTAGTTCATGATGTTAATATTAGTTTTTAATTTTGATTTTTCTAGTTTTAACTAAGTATTTTCTATTTTCAGATCATTTCTTTATTTTAGTGAGGAACAATATCCCTCCAAGACAAATTTTCTAAGTTCTTTATGTGGGTTCTTCTAATTATACTCAAGTGAATGTTCTAATATATTATAACATTATTGAGTCCATGGTGTGTGTTGACGCCGAAAAAAGCCCGTAACTCCTGAAGGAAGTTTCAGAATGACGAAGCGAAGTCATATTCGGAATCAGAGGCCCGATCCAGAGGCCCGGGATGTGGTGTGCGAAATAAAGGAGGTTCCGCGCGAAAAATTGTTCTACGCTCGTAGAATCACCGGGTTTTACGCAATTGAGCCATTGAGGCGTGCAATATTTGCGTGCCCCGGTTCTGCGCGACGAGCTTTTGCGCGCCGGCTACGCTCGGCGTGAAGAATTTTGCACGCCACCTGGATTCCGCGCCAGAGGCCGCCTATAAATAGAAGGTGACCCCGAACGGTTTGGGGGTTGAGGAATCCGAAGCGACTCTCGTGCGCGCAATTCGGATCCCCCCGCGTGAAAGATGTCTTCCGGGTAAAACCATCATTTCGCGCAACCTTTCCCCGGAGTTCCCCATTGCGCGCAACTCCACCGGCTTCAGTGATTTTTCCCCCTTCGCAGTATTCCAGCCTTGAGCGCAATCCGTGCCTCGTGCGCGCAATACCCTACCATGTGCGCAAAACCCTGTGCGTAGTTCTCTCTCCGTGCGCAATTCCTTTGCTCCAATTGCGTGTTGTCCCGGTATTTTGCGCGCAAACCTTCCCATTTGCGCGCAAAACCCAGGACTCCTCACCTTGATGCCCCTTGGCTTCCCCCTGCACCAACACCTGATGTCTCCCCTACCAGGCATACGCGCCACGCGTTGTTTTCCCACACGACCTTCCAGGCTCATGCGAAGTAACCTCAAGGTCCCTTGGGCCATGTTTCCCATTGTGTTTATTTGCTTTATGCTTAACTGCATAGGCACGCTAACGGCTATTGCTTCTTCGCATAGCCATGTTAACGTGGACCCCCTCGGTGGTTCGCCCTGCGGCCCCCCTTCATTATGGCCTTAATGATGCCTTCCCTTCCACAAGGGGTAGAGGGCATTGGGCATGTAATCCCTAGGGGTGTGGAGCGAACCCACCTCGTCCAAGCTACAGGACGTTAAACTGCTAAGCATCTCGTCCTTAACACAAGACGTTAAACTGTGGTCCAACCCCGTGCTTCGTACGCAGGGTCCCCCCCAGCTCGAACATTTTTTACACCCACTCGTCTCCACGGGAATGGACTCTTCCTCACATGGAATGAGATACTCCTTGTCAGAGCGGCGTTTGTCCGCGGGGGAAGGGCTGCCTCAGAGCGTAAGCCCCTAACCTTTCTTTCGAATGATTGCACCCATGCATCTCCATACTTCCCCCCTGCCAAGGCCAGTTGAGTCCTTTTCCCACTGCGCTTTGTCGCACCACAGGCCTCCACCCTGGAGTAAGCCCCGACACCAAGGGCCGCTAACCACGCGTAAGCCCCTATTTCCTCTTTGGGCCGCTCAATGCGTAAGCCCCATTCCACTTCTCACGGACGCACCCTTTGCGACGTGATCATCTGGTCCCTGCTACCTCTTGTTTCCCACACCGAGCATGACTCACATGGGCTTAGAGTGTGTGTCGACCATGACATCCTCTTATGGGCTGCCCCAGAGCCTAAGCCCCATCCCAGTGAACTACGTGGACTTTGATCCGTGCTAACGCATGGTACGTAGGAAGCCTCCACGAGGTTCAAGGCCACCACCCGGTCATCCCGACCTCTCCATGTCGGTTCCCTGACCACCTTGGGCTGCCTCAGAGTGTAAGCCCCAAATATCCCATCCCACATGACGTTAAACTGTATTCCGTCCCGCATTACATTAAACTGTATTCCGTCCCGCATGACGTTAAACTGTATTCCATCCCGCATGACGTTAAACTGTATTCCGTCCCGCATGACATTAAACTGTATTCCGTCCCGCCTGACGTTAAACTGTATTCCGTCCCGCATGACGTTAAACTGTATTCCGTCCCGCATGACGTTAAATAGTATCGCGCCCCGCATGACGTTAAACTATATCCCCCCTCTTGGGTCGTCTCAGAACGTAAGCCCCATGTCTCACTCCACCATCCATCCCGATCCTTACCCGGGCCGCCACATCCCAGTGAGATCATGCCACCCTTTCCCGCTCCATGATATATGGGAAGCCACCCACGTGCTGGCCCCAACATCGGTGTTCCCCCCTAGGGATCCTTTAACCCGATCCATCTCCGCAAGACGTTAAACTCACGACATACCCCGTGTTAAAAATGGGAAGCTGAGGAAAACCTCAGATACATATTCCCCACGTTCGATGTGGGATGCCTTAAGCTTCCGCGCCCTCGAGAAGACCTGTGATAAGGGACCCAAGACAGACATGCCGACGACGCCCCAATGTCACCATTCTCCTCACCGTAGGTTGCTGTCCCGGCAAGACCCCTTGGAGCGTCTTGACAGAAGCAACATAATTAACTGGCGTCCATGTAGATATGGCACTGGGAATGAGCTTCATGAACCTGTCTTAAATCTATGAGGGAGACCCGGACTATGTAATGAGATCCGAGGAGGAATCCACGGAGGGAGGAACCAACATCCCATCATCCCGGTTTTGATCAAGGAGCAGACGTCCCTAAACAAGGAACAGATGTCGCCCGCCATTGGAAAGCGGGAATGCGGGGCAACAAGCAGCGCGCCCTCCCCGGCGGACGGACGCACACGCCCCGACGAAAGCGTCGGAAACAAAAAATGGTGAATCCGACGTGAAGATCTTCTCCTAAACACAGGTAATGGTAGCCGTTGGAGCATCGGAATAATAGCATGTCACCAGGTCCAGGTAACCCTCACTGGGACGTGAACCCGCCAGGGGTCGAGGCCGTCAAGACGTTTACTACTCCGTTCTGTGACATCGTCAGCGTGGATCCCTCTCGCCGACCACGGAAGACGGAATGATGTCGGGCCTTGGTTGTTGATCTCCTTTCCTGTTGATACTAATAGGTTCATCTCCCTGTTTCCAGGAATCAGATCACTGCATTTGGAGCTCGATCGCCACCTACCCACCGGCGCAGGGGCAGGGGCAGTGCCGACGCAGCTACCCCGCACGGTCCCACCTATCCCACGGTCGCTCCGACTTCGACCGCCATAGCAGCCAGGCGCTTGCGCCCCCTCTCCCCGTCAGAAATCATCCAACGGAGGGTGATCAATAACCTGGTTCGTAGGTATGACGAGGAAGGGGTCATACCCACCAGGGGCATGGCCCGCTTGGATCTAGAGGCCGCCGCGCCTCACCACCATCGCCACCCTTAAGGGCCGCGTAGGGAGCCGCCGCTCCCCACGCCGACGTTCAACAGCTTCGGGAGTCTATCCCCGGAGCACTGTGACACATCCCTCCCCTACGCCAATGAGGTGGGGGATGTCTGGGTCCACTCGATCGGCGATCCGTCCCAGGGGTTACCGGAAAGAACCCCCGCCAGGCTTCATCGACGCAGCCGCCCGACTCCCCGAGCCGAGGAACAGGCAATCTTCATGCCCACGCCGCCGGTTCCGGCCCATCTGACTCGACGCTAGTGTCGGGAGCGAGTGGGGGAGAATGTCTGTCCTGGGGCACCATGATCAGAAACCATTGTGGCCCCAACCACTGCTGACTCCTGTTCCCAGATCCCTGTGCATGTTGTGCAGGGGCAGCCGCGTGCCCGACTGGGATCAAAACCATGACCACCCTGCAGGCATGTTGGGTCAAATCTCGTGGTCGCGGACACTGGCAATGGCCACTGCGGACCAATCTGCGGTAGTGCCGCTCACCATGAAGGCTCATTCCATGCCACTGATCTGGGAAGCCGAAAGCTTCTTTGCGACGGCTATGCTCCGGGTATGACTCATTCCAGCACCCACTGCATGGGGTATGAGGTCACTCCCCCTACCGCCGGTCGAGATCATGGAGCCGTTGTGTATCCAGTCGCACACTCACATGGAGGTCCTCCCCATGTCCCTTTCGACATCTATCCGGGTGCTGCTCACACCCCGGCCTTCGGTCCCCTCTACCCCAGCTCTATTGTGGCTGTGGGACCCCACGACTGAAGTCATCCTTATCCTGAGGAGCTACCCAGGGGTAGGAAGGCCGGGCATCATCGTCGTAGGAGTAATTTCAGGGGAGTCCGGACGGGAATTAGACCAGTCTGTTTCTCGGATTCTGAGGTAGAGTACGAATCGATGATAGAACCTCCCCCCAACCTTTCGAGTTGAGGGCAGGGATGGGGATGTGGCATGTCAGTCTCGTACTCCCAAAATGCGAGATCCTTATGATTACCTCCTCCCTTCGAAGGTATATCCAAGAGGACGAGGACTTGGAGTACCGCCAGGGATCAAGCCCGCAGTTGCTGCTGATCTCCTCGGAAGCACCTCCTGCCCCTGTTGGGGAGGGTGAGGAGCTTATCTGGGGACCGACGGAAGGATCACAGGGCGAAACACCCTCGACGAGCACCGACATTGTGACAGGAGGCCCATCCACCGACCCATCCTATCGCGACGTGGCGGCCAGGGCACTGCAACCCCGAGAGGATGACCTGGGGATCGGCGGCCAATCGGCATGTTAGCCGTATTCCCCGCCGGCCAGCCCACCACCCCGACGGCCTGCCTCCGCGCCATTTCGAATTCCCCGACTTTCCTCGGTGGACGAGCAGGGGTGGAATGTTTTGGACCCCGAGCCGGAGCCGTGGAGCTTCTGGACCGTTCTTGCAGCGGGCCACTTCCCTCAGAATTTTTGGTCAGTCGCAGAATCAGGTTTTGATGTGCCAGAGTCACTCAGCCCGGGAGAGTTTGAAAGCTTCTGCTAGAATCTTCAGGTGACTCAATCCCGCCTTCGTCATCAGCTAGCGACTTATCCTGGGAGCCAAGCGCATCTCATGGAGATTGGTGAGCAGTGCCGCCGGGTTGACCTAGCAGCACTCCCTGCGGTCCGGAACCCCGAGTCGCTGGGCCTCCACGAGGCCCTTCAACAACAATGCGTCCAGAGTTTTCAAGTACTCCGCAGAGTTATTGAGGAGGCCACCCCCCACATGAACGTCCGCGGGTGGGGGCAGTACGCTACTCTCCTCTTTTGTGCGATCCGCCGACAGCCTGATCCACTAGGCGGCCCTGATCGAACGTCGACAAGGGCAGTAGCAGTCAACATGGATGAACCTTCAGATGAGAGAAACATTAAGGAGTCCCTCGACGGGGACTCACCCCCCGAGGACAGGCCGCTACTGGACCCATCTGTGAGGATTACTCGCCAACAGAGTAGCCTCCTAGGCCTTCCTGTACCCACGGTGGCACTGGCGCTGAGCCGAAACATCGGCAAGGGTAAAAAGCCCGTCAGGTCTGTCAAACTCGCCGACCCATCTGAATCAGTGCAGAAGGAAGAGGAAGAACTCGAGAAGGCCACGCTGCACCAATAGCTAGCCGAGCAAAAGAGGCTGGTTGATGTGCTCCTGGCCGAACGCATTACAGAGCGGCGGTCTGTCTACGACAACCCTAGACCAGGACAGCAGGGGCAGGAGCATCTACCCATTGCTGAGGCCCCCCGGGCAACCGTGACCGTGTTGTGTTCATCGATAGGGGAGACACTAGAGCCAATGGCAAGAGGGCGCGATATGTTTGGCCGAACCCTCCTGAGTAGTGAGGCAACCTTGGAGACCCTGCTCGGTTTCCTCCCGCCGCTCCGAGAGTCGCTCCGCTAGCTGCCCCCCGAGCCGCTGAGCACGACTATCGTATCGAAGAGTCTGGCAATGCGCTTGTGGTTAGAGATCCCTGTCAGGACATGAATCCGCATCCGGATGATCTGATGGAAGTACTCATCGCTCGCTTGGAGTCCCTGGAAACTCGGCAGGTGGCGATCCCACCGGATGGCAAGTCGTACCCCGCATGGGTGGATGACATGCCGGCCCCACCGGGATTTGGGAACCCCAACTTTCCCCCCTTTAATGGGACCGGAGACCCGCCACAACACTTGGCCCACTTCAACTTGAGGTGCGGGCCTATGTTGGGGACTCCGGCGCAGGAGGAGGCTGCCAAGCTCCGGTTCTTCATTCAGACACTAGAAGGACCCTCGTTCGTTTGGTATAGCCAGCTCCCTGTTGGATCAGTGACTAGCTGGGAGGACCTTCGCCGATAATTCCTCTACCAGTTCAGTTCCACAACCTGGAAGACGAACATTGCAGACCTCTTCAGGTGCAAGCAAAGGCCCGACGAGTGAGTTGCGGACTTCGTCGCTCGGTGGAAGGGGCTCACATACTCCATTGACATGCCACTAAATCAAGAGAAATCGCTGATGATGTGTGTGGGGAACGTCAAGGCGGAGTTGGTTCCTTCCCTGATCATGCAGAATTACCCTGGTGGGTTCCGGGACTTCTCAGACAAGGCTCAGCGCCTCGAAGAAGCCCTGCAACAGGCTAGTCAGGCACGCCCGCTGCCTCCTGTGATCTATGCAAGTAGAGCCGCCAGAGCCGAGCCCGCTGTTGTGGCACAGATAGAGGCCCCCAGACAGCAAGAGTTGCTTCTGGTGAGGCCAACTCAGCAGGCTCATAGGGGCCCACCCCCACAGCCTCCGACCCAGTAGCGACCGCCTCAAAATCTGCAGACGCCTCTGCATAACGCACCACCACCACCTAGGAGAGGTAATCCGGCTCTGCCTCCTCGGCCTGCTCCTCCGGTCCCTGGCCATGTTCAGCCCCCAAGAGTCCCCTTTCCAGGAAGAAGGAATCAGGCTTACTCGTTTGGAGAGGCCCAAATCCCTGGTTATTTCTGTAGCACCTTGGAGCAGAGGATCGTGCGGCTGCCTGAGTGCCAGAATCCAGAAGAGGCGTGTCTCACGGATCTCCCTAACTACTGCCCTTATCACCCTTTCCTGGGACACACCATCTAACAATGCTATGTGTTCAAGGACTGGATCCATGACCATATTGACAACAACATAGTCAGGTTGGGCCCAGCCCCAGCACATGTGGCGGGTGTCTTCAAGGGATCAGATGGCAGTAGTGACGACGGGGATGGGTGGGAACAGGTTTCTGACCATTGGTCCTGGAAGTATAACGACTGGATGGCCCGCAGGACGGTCGCCCGTGCCCATGGCATCATCTGTGCCCGCCTGGACCAGCCAGAGCCCTCGGAATCTCCGAGCGCCGCTTCAGCATCGTCATCCCAGCCTACTTCTTCCCAGAAGAGCAGGCGGCGGCACAAGAAGAAATAACGCGCCCTGCCATTGCCGTCGTCTTCTCGCACGCTTGGCGATTTCATGCTCCCAGAAATTGGGATCCCTCCGAGACCCCGTCCGGTAATGGATAACTCCTCGAACGAGAGCCCGGGGTACGCTTCGGTTAACACCGTAGAGTTGGTAAATCGCTTTGTGGCTCTCGATGACAAGGAGCACCGGGTGAACCTCCCCGAGAGCCCGAGGTATGCTTCAGTTAACACCGTAGAGTTGGTAAATCCCTTTGTGGCTCCCGACAACGAGGAGATCCAGGTGAACCTCCTCGAGAGCCCGGGGTACGCTTCGGTTAACACCGTAGAGTTGGTAAATCCCTTTGTGGCTCCCGACGACGAGGAGCGCCGGGTGAACCTCCCCGAGAGTCTGAGGTACGCTTCGGTTAACACCGTAGAGTTGGTAAATCCCTTTGTGGATCCCGACGACGAGGAGCGCCAGGTGAACCTCTTCAAGAGCTCGGGGTATGCTTCGGTTAACACCGTAGAGTTGGTAAATCCCTTTGTGGCTCCCGACGATGAGGAGTGCCAGGTGAACCTCCCCAATGTCCCTAGCTGTCGCCAACGTCGATGGAGCCGTGGCTACGTGAATTGCCAGGGCACGACGGCTGTAACCTCTAGTCAGGTCGTGCACGCCACCGAGACCAGGAAGCATGCCCGGTAGAGGGAGCAGCGCTCGCGGCTCCCTCACCCAGTGACAACAGGTTCATCTCCACCACCGTTTGTGTTGCTGGATCAGGCAGAATTGCCTTGCCCGCGTCGCAACCAGCCCAGCCCTGCCACTGGATGACTACAACCTTCCGGTCCTAGCATGGCAGCCACCTCCCGGGCTTCAGCTGGTGAACAGCGGGACGTGCCTAGTACCAGTCAGTCACCGGTCCCGCCAGCAGGGCCCGCCATGCCCCCAACCGCAGAGTGACCTCCTGTAAGCCGAAGCTCGCGTTTGGCACGAAAGTATGATGTCCTGAAGCATCTGGCCGGAATTCCGGTGAGAATTTACATCCTTGAGGCCCTCCGCCTGTTGTTTGAAATGAGTGAGGTGCTCACCGAGGCTCTTAGGAGCCCCCTCCAGTTTGAAATGGAGGTAGTGGCCGCAGAAGCCTTCCACACCGAGGTGATTGAGAACGCCGAATGTCGGGCAGTTATCTCATTCTCTGGTGAAGATGAAGGACCTCCCATACAGGGGCACATCCGCCCATTGTACATCACCTGCCAGTTCAATGGCGTGGAGGTCCGTCGCTGTCTTGTCGACACGGGTTCTAGGATTAACATGATCCCAACTCGGACACTGCGAAAACTGGGGTTGTCTGAGGATGATTTAACTCCCTCCAACCTCAAAATCCAGGGGTATGACAGGACCGAGCAAACTCCACTCGGCAAGATTCGTCTGAATACCCAGTTCGGTGGCTTAATTTCCAATACTGAATTCATGGTTGTCTCTCAGGACACTTCCTATAACGCGTTGACGGGAAGGTCGTGGCTCTATCTTCACGTAGCACTTCCCTTATCATACCATCAGTGCCTCAAATACTCCCTTAAGGGTCGAGTGGGTGTGATCCAAGGAGATGTGTCCCCATTTGCCTCTTGTGAAGCTCGTTACCTGGACGCTAACTATTACAAGAGCAAGGACAAGCAGATCCTGGCAGGTGAGGTTGAGCCTGCCGCTGTTGCGAGTGATCACTGGACAGGTTTGGATGATGCATATGTCTTCCCAATCCATCGGTTGGAGGCCAAAACTCCCGATATGGGAGAGTACCTTGTTGTCTCAGGTACCAGAGGAATGCATATTTCTGGGTCTAAGCGACGGCGGGAAATCACCTCGTACTCTTACACCAAACAGGCCCAGGTGATCCCCGAGCCTCCTACCCCCGTACGATATCGGGACGTTGGGCTTATGAAAACGACAGTATATCATACGTGCCTGTTTCACCGAGCCGGGATCGACCGGATCAAGCCAACGCGAAACCACTGATTCGATGTCATAAAGTGTGTCCCCTTGGGCCGCAGGCCGGAAGGGATTGGATCAACAGCCTTTGTCGCTACGGTCTCCGCGGTGCATGAGTCTCCCGTCGTGACGACCTCTACCGCCCAAGCCGGTGCTAGCTCCCCATCAGGGTCGAGCAGCCCCAAAACGGCTCCCCCCATGGATGATCCTTCCCCAAGCGGAGAAGAAGACATGGAAGATGCTCCTCTTGCCTTTGAGGAGGGCGTCTCCGCCACGGTCGACGAGCTCGTACAGGTGAACTTCGGTAGTGAGGTGGAACCGAGACCCAAATTGGTCATCTCCGCTATGCCTCCTGAGGAACGGAAATGGTACATAGAATTCCTCAGAAAACATCATGATGTGGTTGCCTGGAGTTATGACGAGATGCCGGGACTAGATCCCCAGGTAGCCGTCCACCGCCTTGGCCTCCCAGCAAACCATCGTGGGTTCAAGCAGCCTCCCAGAAAAATGAACCCATTTCACGGTGCCATGGTTAAAGCCGAAGTGGATAAGCTCATTAAGGCCAACTTCTTCAGGGAAGTCCAGTACCCCAGGTGGCTAGCCAACATTGTGCCCGTCAGGAAGAAGAACGGGCAGATCAGGGTCTGCATCGACTTCCGCGATCTTAATCGCCACTATCCGAAGGATGACTTTCCCCTTCCCGTGACAGAGCTATTAATCGACGCAACGGCCTGGTTCCAAGCCCTGTCCTTCATGGATGGGTACTCCAGGTATAACCAGATCCGGATGGCCCCCTAGGATGAAGAGTTCACTGCCTTCAGGGCCCCCCAGGTCACTTTCTGCTATCGGGTTATGCCCTTCGGCCTGAAGAACGCGGGTGCCACCTATCAATGGGATATTCACCGCATATTCAAGCCGATCCTCGGGACGCTGGTGGAGTGCTATGTAGATGACCTGGTGGTTAAATCTCATCAGTGCCAGGACCATCTCAAAGACCTTGAGAAAGTGTTCGGTTTGCTCCGTTCTCATCACTTGAAGATGAACCCGTTGAAGTGTGCCTTCGGGGTCACCTCTGGAAAGCTTCTTGGATTCATTTTTAGGTATCGAGGTATCGAGATCGACCCTGAGAAGATCCAGCCCATCAGTCAGATGCCTCCCCCGAGTAATATTCGGGAGGTTTGAGGCCACCAAGGCCACTAAGCCTATATACACTGAAACATTGCGAATCTGGCCGGCAAGTGTAAGACCTTTTCTCGGCTCATGAAGAAAGGCGCCGCCTATGGGTGGGATGAAAAGTGCCAGACCACTTTTGAGGAAATCAAGCAGTATTTGCTTCAACCTCCGGTCCTGATGCCACCCATTCCCGGAAAGCCGCTGGTCCTTTACGTGACCGCCTTGGAGCGATCCCTCGGTGCCCTTCTCGCCTAGAAGAACAACGAGGGAACGAAGAATAGCATCTATTACCTCAGCCGCATGCTCCTCAATGCGGATGTCAAATACTCTCCCATCGAGAAGAGTTTCCTGGCGCTTGTATTCGCCGTACATAAATTGCGGAACTACTTGTAGCACCACGAGGTACAACTAGTCTCTCAGGTAGACCCGTTGAAATACATCCTGAGTCGGCCTATGTTGACAGGCCGATTGGAACGCTGGGCGGTGACCCTCCAGTAGTTCGACATTAGGTTCGTACCTCAGAAGGCCGTCAAAGGATAGGTGTTGGCAGACTTCTTAGCTACTCATCCAAACTCTGTGAACCAGCCGCTGGATTTGGGCTTTCCTGATGAGGCAATCCTCTCAGTCGATCACTCCACCCCATGCTGGCAGATTCACTTTGATGGGGCCTCCCGAAGCCCTACCGGTAGAAGACTCAACGATCTTAGGCTTAACAGAGTGGGCCTGGGTATCGTCTTCATCACCCCAGAGCAAGCCGTTCTGCCATATTCTTTCTTGTTGTCAGAGGGCTGCACCAACAATGAGGCAAAATATCAAGCCCTCATCACCGGCCTCGACTTGGAACTGGAGGTTGACGTACCCCACCTGTATGTAAAATTGGACTCCGAGCTAGTCATCAAGCAGGTTAACGGTGACTACGCTGTCAGGAAGCCAGAACTCGTGTCGTTGCTGGAGTGTACCCTCCATATAATGGCTAAGTTCCCCTCCCGACCAGATGTCGTTCACGCTCCCCGGTCGTCGAACAGTCGAGCAGATGCTTTGGCCAGCCTGGCCGCATCACTCGTGGAGCCCGAATAGGATGACCTAATCATCCACGTGGCGCACTGAAGAGTCATTTCTCTTGTTATCCTGGAGGGCGGTCTTGGCCCACGAGTGAACCATCTCACCACTGGTGCCCCTGTGTTGGGACCCCCCGGGGTTTCAGGCGTGGTGATCGAGAAATTTCCTTACTGGAGGACACCCTTGGTTGAATATCTCCGGCACAACAATCTTCTGATGGACCGAGCAGAGTAGGAACGAATCCGGCACCGTGCGCTGTAGTTCACCCTTCAAAGCAGTCCCAGCCGTGAGCAGCTCATTTACAGGCGCGAGTTTGACGGTGTTCTCCTCCGTTGTCTTCAAGGAGTTTAGATCCTGCAGGTCATGCAGGAAGTGCACGTTGGCTCCTGTGGCGCCCACCAAGCCGGGTCGAAGTTGTCCCACTAGATTTGGAGACTGGGATACTTCTAGCCCTCCATGATCCATGACTGCATCGAATACGCCAAGAGGTGTCATGCGTGACAAGTTCATTCTAACATCGTGCATCGGCCACCAGATCCTCTCCATACTACTAAGTATTCTTGGCCCTTTGCAGTCTGGGGGTTGGATGTCATAGGGCCCTACCCACCGGCGACGGCCCGCCAGTGCCAGTTCATCTTAACCTCCACAGACTTCTTCTCAAAGTGGGCAGAGGCAGCCCCAATTAGGGAAGTCAAGGCTGGTTCTATCGCCGACTTCATGAGTTCCAACATCATTCACCAATTTGGAATACCTCACGCTATCCGCATGGATAATGGAACCAACTTCCTAGCGGCCGAGCTGAAGAGATTGTACGCCAAGTAAAACATTCGCTCTAACCACACCTCCCGCTATCATGCACAGGCGAATGGACAGATTGAGGTGTTTAACAAAACTCTCTCTAACATTCTGCAAAAAATGGTTGGTCAGAACAAGAAAAGTTGTCCGGACAAGCTCCCCAACGCCCTCTGGGCTTATAGGATGACGACTCGCAATTCCACCCAGGTGACCCTGTATTCGCTGGTATACGGAGCTGTGGCCGTCCTTCCCATCGAGGTCCAACTGCCCTCATTGCGCACAGCAGTCTACAACCAGAAAGCGCCGGAAAGAGTTGCCGAGATCCGTCTAGCCGAATTGGAAGCACTGGACGTAAGTAGGCTTCACGCTTTACATAACTTGGAAAGGCATCTGAGCAGGATGACTTGAGCTTTCGATAAGAAGGTTCGCCTCCGGTCCTTCCTGCAAGGTGAACTGGTGTTGGCTCTCAGAGCGCCAACGATTCCCGGCAGGAAACCACCCAAGTTGGAACCCAAGTGGGAGGGACCTTTAATTGTCCATAAGGTCTATCCCAATGGTGCGTATTCCCTAGTGACTATGGATGGTGAGCGTATCACTCCTCCCACCAATTCCATGTTCTTCAAGAAGTACTTTTCTTAAACAAGTATGGTCTTGCATGACCTTAAACTGTATGGTCCAGCACGACCTTAAACTACACTCTGCCCTGCATCTGGGCACCATGGTCCGAGCTCTAAGACCTAAAACTAAGATCCCCTTTTGGTTGTTCCCTTTTCATGGTCCGAGCTCTATGACCTAAAACTAAGACCTATATTTTGTCCAACATGACGTTAAACTGTATTACCAGAACTACGTCTAGCTTGATTCCCATCTTAATGGGATACGTAGGAACGCCAAGACCTTTCGTCTTTGGGTCTAGCTTGAGGTCCTATGTCACGTCTATTTTGCCTTTGGGACTTCGACCACAGGGTCGCGTGGCGTGGTCTGAGAGTATGTCCCCATTCACCCCGGGTTTGCGATAGCTACACCCCACGCACCCTGTCCTCAGGGTTTAGCCCTCCTCTATCCAATGGTATTTAAAGACGTATATCAAGAACTATGTGTGGCTTGAATCCCATCCTTATGGGATACATAGGACCTCCTGAACACCTAGATGTTAGGTCCATCCCCATCTCTTAAGATATCCCACGATCTCCCGGTGCCCAGGGTGTTTGGAATTACGCACCCTCTTTTGCCCAGGGATCCACCATCTCTTGGCCACTCTCGGACTGAGCCCTTTGACCCTTTCCAGTGGTCTGCTGATGTGATCAAGGAACTCTGGTCTAGAACTTGGAGTTCCAGATTCGACATAGGCAAGTTCCATCCACTTTCCAAGCTTCGTGTTCCCCTTCATTCGGGCCCCTGTCATCCTTCATACCCGGAGGGACCCCCAAGAACGGCCTGGATACAACGCCCAAGGGCTCTCCTACCATCATGGGCCAATGCCCCCGAGGGTTTCAGACAACAAATTGATACAAATCCCGCATTGAAAACATGGTCAGCGGTAGATGCTCATTTGTTTGTCTCAATGGATAACACGACAGGATGCTGTGTTGCGAACATGTTCAACAGTAATCCTCAGTCGTCACACCAGCTCCCCAGGCCCTGAATGTTGGTGGCATGGTTCATGTCATGTTCCGCCCCGCCGTGTCAAGGTGGAATCTCGACACTCCTTGTACTAACCGTCAGTACACCCCCGCACATCAGACAGAGCAAGCTGCGTAACGGTGTCTCTCGAGGCTCCCGCGATCTGAGCGCTAGAGTATGTGCTTCGATCTCTTCTTTATGGGTTGCGTGCAGCTCGACCTTCATCCCCTTAGGGGAGTGAAGAGTCACCCAGACATTGTGTTTCGGGCCCAGCATAGCTGGGAGCTAGCATCTGCTGCCCCTCCCTGATTTTTGAACCCTCGTAGGCCCCTTTGCCCGAGGCTCCTCTCTCGGTTGGTCCAAACCATATGACCTTAAAGTGTGCTGTTGGTCCAAACCATATGACCTTAAACTGTGCTGTTGGTCCAAACCATATGACCGTAAAACTGTGCTGTTGGTCTAAACCATATGACCTTAAACTGTGCTGTTGGTCCTAACCATATGACCTTAAACTCTGCTGTTGGTCCAAACCATATGACCTTAAACTTTGCTATTGGTCCAAACCATATGACCTTAAACTGTGCTGTTGGTCCAAACCATTTGACCTTAAACTCTGCTTTTGGTCGAAACCATATGACCTTAAACTGTGCTGTTGGTCCAAACCATATGACCTTAAACTGTGCTGTTGGTCCAAACCATATGACCTTAAACTGTGCTGTTGGTCCAATCCATATGACCTTAAACTGAGCTGTTGGTCCCAACCATATGACCTTAAACTATGCTGTTGGTCCAAACCATATGACCCTAAACTGTGCTGTTCGTCCAAACCATATGACCCTAAACTGTGCTATCGGTCCAAACAATATGACCCTAAACTGTGTTGTTGGTCCAAACCATATGACCCTAAACTGTGACATTATCGCCCCGGTCGCACGACGAAAAACGGCACTGCATTGTGGTGACCTCGTTGTAGAGGACATCACGTTGGGTATTGGTTTTATGCCAGGACATTTTTCAACGCCTATCACGGCTTGATGCTTGTAGAAACACCATGGCCTGCTACTCTGGGCCTGTCGCTTCACAAAAAAAACTACTCACCTTAAAGGACAAACAAGATTTATCAAATGCAACTTCTTTTAGTGCAAGGGCCACGCCCGCACTCCCCTTTTCCCTTGGCACTGGTATCTTACCATGTCACTTTCAGAACTACATATGGATTGATTCTCATCCTTATGAGATATGTAGGAACGCCTGGGGCACTTCCCCGTGGGTCCAGCCTACCTCCGTGTTCGGTCCCTCGACTCGAGTGTTTCCCCGGTGAGCACATGTTAAGTAGGGATTAGGTCCTCCTTCACGTTGGGTTTTGTAACCGCCTGGACATGTGTCCGTTTATCCCCTTTCCTTACAGTCCGAGCTCTAAGACCTAAAACTAAGATACTTACGGTCCTATCTCTAAGACCTAAAACCAAGATCCTTACGGTCCGAGCTCTAAGACCTAAAACTAAGATCCTTACGGTCCGAGCTCTAAGACCTAAAACTAAGATCCGTATTTCATCCCGCATGAAGTTAAACTGTATTTCGTCCCGCATGACGTTAAACTGTATTTTCAGAACTACGTGTGGCTTGAATCTCATCCTTATGAGATACGTAAGACCTCCCGGACGTTTTGTCTTGGGTCCAGCCCCAGGGATTAGTAAACCCCGTCCTTCCTTATTGTCGGCCGCTCAGACCGACTTCATGGGAAGTGGTGTAATCGGGATTTCTTCCCCGAGCATGTTCGGGATGCCCCATGGTAATAATGGGAAGCGGCAGTTCTCTCAACAAAGAGGTCCTGCCTGGAAATTGGGATGACCCACGATCAGGTTGGTACGTCCGCCTAATGCGCCTTCGCCATGGTGGCGCAATTTTAGGAGTGTTGGACTCTGTTCGAACAAACCACCACTCCACCTTCCACGCCTTGCGTCCCCCCTTGTTCGGACCCTCATTTCCTTTCGTGTTTGACGGGACCCCCTAACAATATGGATGCTCGACCTATGGTCCGCCTACTGTCCTGGGCCAACATTCCGAAAAACTGACCAACGATATTTGAGTTAGGCCCCGTGTTGCGAACATGGTCAGCGGTCAGCCCTCATTTATTGTCCTCCCATTCCGGGCCAACGTGATATGGATGCTGTGTTTCCACCACGGTTGACAGTTATCCTCCATGGTTGCGCCCCATTGGGTTCTGAATTTGGGCAGCGTGATTCACCCTTTCTCTCCATTCCCCTTTGTTCGGATGGATTTCAATGCCCCCAGCATTGCCCTGCTTGTGTGTAAGAGCACATTGAGAAGTCGACACATCAATGGGATCAGGGGTCTCCTCAGAAGTCCAGGCCCAATTTTGGATGCCTGAAGCTTGGTCAATGCCCCACAGTTGAACAAAATGATGGTACGAGCATCTTCTTCTCCTTGCGTTAGGAATGAACCACAGGAGCATAGGGATGAGTTGTTATTCGTTTCGGAGCTGTGGTTGAGGCCATAAAACCAAGGGTGCAAATGAATGGATGTGGCCATATAGTGGATTGAGACGATGAGTAGTACAAGAAAAATGTTCATTAGATGGAAAAAACAAAGCCCTCAGGGTTTAGCATGTTGAAGCGATCTTTCCGGCGCTGCTACCCTCTGACTGGTAGCCTCCAGGACCGCTTCTCGCTCTTTGAAGACTCTCTCCTCGTCGGCCACCATAGAGCACAGCTTGCCAGCCCTAGCTTGTGCCTGCGCCTACTCGGTTTGAAGTACTGTCATCTGGCGGCTCGCCTCCACTAGTTGTTCCTGCGCATCAGCCAGCTAGGCCATCAGTTGCTCCACAAACTCAGAGCATGTTGCGATGAAGGCCTATTTATCTGTTGTCTGCCCTTCGAGGTGCCAGACTTCCTACTCTTCCCTCAGCAGCGCTTGAGCGCTTGCCGATCCTTCCCGGCATTGGGAAATGTCAGTGCACTGGCTGCTCTCGCGTATCTTCTCGGCCATGTAATCATGGACCGTCAGATGAAGGCGCTGAGCATCAGCCCCTCTGGCGCACAGGAAGCGCAGCCAGGTCTGAAGTGATCCCATCCGCCTCAGCCAATATGACTAGGACTGCCTAAGGAAGCGCTGGATACACTTCCACCCTTTACGCCGTGTCATCCGGCTCTCCTCGACTGCCTCTGAGTCTGAGTCATCAATCTCCTCAGGGTCAGCGGGTCGGTATAGGGGGAAGGCCGCCAACAGATCGGCAGTAGGATCCACCCCAGGGATGTCTTTGTGAGGAATAAAATCCTCAACGTCCGGGCGACCTTCTCTCTCCCCAGCAGCAATTATGCCTCCACCAGCTTCCGACCGCGTTTCAGGAACGATGCCGCTGATGTCCGCCGCCCCCTGTTCATCTATTTCCGGGCCGGCTCAGTGCAAGGAGCATGTTCCAATCGAGGTGGTATGTCCGCCGCTGTTCCACTCGCGGATGGCCCATGCTCTGCAGCCTGACGTGCCTCCAGTGTTGAGATCACTGCGCAGGGCATATGCTGGTCAGATGGGATCTTTTGACACCAAGCACCAGTAGTGAAGTGTGAGACTTACAGGAATCCAGAGCATTGGTCCCCAGTGTTCCAGTCGCTGCAGGAGCCGCCATAAGGGGAGACCCCTCTATGCTGGTTAATTCAATGATGGGTGTCAGATCCCCATCATGTCCCACTAGTTCCTCTCCGCCCTCCTTTGGTGGGGACGCCCTTCCACCGCTCAGCTTCTCCTGAGTAGGATGGGGAAGTGGGTTAGAAGTTGGAAAGTAGAATGGATGAATGAGGGAAATGAATGAAGACATAGACAAACCTCGAGAATCTCGGTTATGTCGAGATCAGAGTCGGCAATCTCGCCGCTCTCTCGGAGACTCCCTTGGTAGGTCACCCCTTGTGAACCCTCACCTTCGGGCTCGTCTTCTTCATCTTCTCCCTCATCGTCGTCCTCTCCGGTTTCCTCCTCCCCCTCTGGCTCTTCGTCACTGCCGCCTCCTCCCGGCGACATCGCATCCGAATCATGCTCCTGGCCGAGCATCACTTTCACTAGGAAAGTTGGCTCCGCACGCAGCCCCCTTTGGTGTGCGTATGCATCCATGGCCGTCAGATAAGCATGCCGCCAATGGAAGTTCACTCGGTTAGTAATCCGAACGAGCCTGACCTCCGGAAGTTGGATCCCATTTTGCATTATCTTCTGGCAGATGGCTTCAACGCTCAGCGATTGCCGTAGGGTCATCCAGGCCAACCACAATGCCGGGAGAATTGCGTCTTGAGAAGGTTCGAGCAGATATCTTATCTGCTTCCCGGGAAGTTCCTTGTCCACCTCATTTGACCCCCCTGTGGGTAACGAGGACGTGGCAGCACCATGTGATGTTCCCGCTGCCGAAGTCCCGGCCTGCGCAGGCCTCACTGCCTGACGCGCCCTTGGTTCCCCCCTTCTGACTGCACCGTACCTTCTTTCCCATTGCCTGGTTTTCACGCGAGTAACCTCGAGTTGCCGGACACGCTTGCGTAATATCCCCTCAGGGTACACAATAGTCCAGTTTTTGGCATATTCGGTTTCTAGGCCGACATCGACCCCAGTGGTAGGAAGAGGAACGACGTCGCCAGAGCCGAAAGTGGTAAACATCAACCACATCTAGTGCAGGATTCATGGATTCTTATCCTGCCAGACATACGTGAATACTTTCTTCGGCATTCGCTGAAGGCACCCGAACTGCCTACGAATCGGGACGGCACGTAGGGCTCGCAGATCACCTTCCTGTCGATCCGAGCCACAAGCACCCCGCCCTGAATGCTCTAGAAATATTCCTGCTGTTCCAGAGAGCCTCGCCCGTTTTCCACCAGCTGGCTAACCGGGGTGGGGAACGAGCTGAAGTTGAAGTTGTCATGGTTACCAATGCGGATCCTCATGCCCTCCTCATTTAGCGTCAATGGCGCCACCCCTGCAATGTTTGGCAAGGACGGTCGCAAGCCATTGCCCGTTGGACGGACGGCGTTTGGGAAAGTATACCCACCGAGATGAGCCGCCACCTAGCCATGGAAGATCTGGAAGGGACCACAGACTCTCTGAGTCGACCCCCCTCGTGAGATGTGCCCCAGGATGGTATACAGCTTTGCCAGCACGGGGACGCCCAAGTTGAACCGTTTGTTGGCAGCCATGGAGCCTGCCATCACCAAAGTCTCTAGACGGACGCCCATCCTTGCATCCCGCACTGGAAGGAGCCACCCGCTCAGAAAGGCAGCAACGAACCCTGTATACCGGATGTTCGGTTTTCGGGCCTCAATGATGTGGTACCCCCATGATTGGTATTTCCCTGCCTCCAGGGTCTTCCAGTATGACCCGTCCTTGATCCTCTGAGTCGCGATTGGGCACATTTTTCCCTATCCCAGAATCTTAACGGCGGGATCCCTCTCAAGGAACAGGCTGAACCAGCCCTTGTAGGCGATGTCCTTCAGGAAGTCCTTGACCCCCAGCCTCTCCTTGGCTAGCTGCAGCAGGTGCCACATCAGCATAGGTGTCCGCGACCTGTCTCCCCAGGTGTTTTTGGGAGGAATGAACTCATCGTATTGGTAACCCTCCAGTGGGATACCTCCGATGTAGTGGACATCCCAGAGACTGATGCTGACTTCCCCATGATGAAGGTGGATTGTGTTGGTGTCAGGAGACCACCGGGTGTATAGCTCCGGTCCAAGTTCAGGCTGGCGGTGGAAATGGAACTGCAATGTCCGTACCGCCTTAAACAGGCCGATATACCGCAGTTCGTCCCCGAACTGGTCACAGGTATGGCGAACCCAGAATGCCCAGGCCCATTCGCTGGTGAAGTTACCCCCGGACCGCAGGTCCTAATTCTTCAGCCAGCCCTTCATGTCATCCGTGTCGCTTTGACGGAACGTGCTCGCGTAGAGAGCCGGAGAATCCTCTGCCACAGGCTCGTCCCCAGTAATGGTCCTAGTCCTCAGGTTCAGGACATAAACATCCATATGTCTAGTTTCCCTGGAAGGATGGCCATTTTTGGTGATGTTTTAGCGAGGAAGTTCGTCCTCCCAAGTCACCTAGGACCGCGGTGTGTCCACCTCGAAGCCCGGCAGTGGCACCTCCTCCAGGATGCCAAAATTCTGGAGCAGGAGGTTGTCTGACAAGGGATATGCCTTTTGGGCCAGAGTCAGCATATTGAACAAGGTCAGATTGTTGGAGACAATAACCATGGCACCATAAACCTCCTCGTTTGCCGCTATTTCTGTCCTAGGGGCAGCGGCTTCCCCCTCATCAACTCGGTTTGCGGCCATGTCAAATTTTTCGGGAGTTGGTCTAAATCAAGATGCAGTGCGCAGAATTGGAGAGTTTGGCGGGAAATCTGGCTGAGTGTGCGGAATCTTGGAGATGAGCGCGCAATCAGCACACAGAGCGCGGAAAATCCCAAACAGGTGCGAGATTACGGCCGAATTTCGGATGGAATTCTGCGCTGCCAGAGCATTATTACGCGCAGCAGCGAAAGCGATTTCGCGCACGAGAGCGGTAAGCTTATCGCGTGGAAAAAGTGGAAGTACGGATCTGGGACCCAGCACCCCTTTTTATAGGCGAGGACAGGGTTTCGCGTCGCGTGGAAAGATTATTTCGCGCGCGTCCGTAGGTTTTCCACGCCCCATCGGAATTAGGCGCGTAACTTGACCAAGAGGCTACACACTTTGGCGTTTTGTCGTTTCCCTTGGAATCCGATCGTTGCGACCTCTCGCGGATCCAATTCCAAGGGAGGGCATTTGTTGATGCCACAAAAAGCCCGTAACACCCGGAGGAAGTTTCGGATTGATGAAGCGAAGTCATATTCGGAATCCGAGGCCTGATCCGGAGGCCCGGGATGTGGTGCGCGAAATAAAGGAGGTTCTGCACAAAAAATTGTTGTGCGCGCGTAGAATCACCGGGTTTCGCGCAATTGATCCGTTGAGGAGTGCAATCTTTTCGCGCCTCGGTTCTGCGTGGTGAGCTTTTGCGCGCCGGCTGCCCTCGGCGCGAATAATTTCGCGCACCACCTGGATTCCGCACCGGAGGCCGCCTATTAATAGAAGGTGACCCCGAACGGTTTGGGGGTTGAGGAATCCGAGGCAACTCGCGTGCGCGCAATTTGGCTCCCCCGCGCGAAATATTTATTCCAGGTAAAACCCTCATTTCGCACAACCTTTCCCAGGAGTTCTCCATTGCGCGCAACTCCACCGGCTTCAGTGATTTTCCCCCTCTGCAATATTCCAACTTTTCACGCAATCCGTGCCTCGTGCGCGCAATACCCTCCCATGCGCGCAAAACCCTGCATGTAGTTCCCTCTCCGTGCGCAATTCCTTTTCTCCAATTGTGCGCTGTCCCGGTATTTTGTGCGCAAACCTTCCCTTTTGTGCACAAAACCCAGGACTCCTCACCTTGACGCCCCTTGGCTGCCCCCTACACCGGCACCTGATGTCTCCCCTGCCGGGCATGCGCGCCATGCGTTGTTTTCTCGCACGACCTTCCAAGCTCGTGCGAAGTAACCTCAAGGTCCCATGGGCTGTGTTTCCCATTGCGTTGCTTTGCCTTATGCTTCTAGGCATAGGCACGCTAACGACTATTGCTTCTTCGCATAGCCACGCAAACGTGGACCCCCCAGTGGTTCGCCCTACGACCCCCCTTCATTATGACCTTGCCGATGCCTTCCCTTTGACAAGGGGTAGAGGGTTTTGGGCATGTAATCCCTATGGGTGTGTAGTGAACCCACCTCATCGAAGCTGTAGGACGTTAAACTGCTAAGAACCTCGTCCTTAACACAAGACGTTAAACTGTGGTCCGACCCCGTGCTTCGCACGCAGGGTCCCCCCAGCTCGGACATTTTTTATGCCCACTCGTCTCCACGAGAATGGACTCTTCCTCACATGGAATGAGATCCTCCTTGTCAGACCGGAGTTTGTCCGCGGGGGAAGGGCTGCCTCAGAGTGTAAGCCCCTAACCTTTCTTTCAGATGATTGCACCAGTGCATCTCCGTACTTCCCCCTGCCAAGGCCAGTGGAGTCCTTTTCCCACTGCGCTTTGTCGCACCATGGGCCTCCACCCTAGAGTAAGCCCTAACCCCAAGGGCCGATAACCACGCGTAATCCCCTATTTCCTCTTTCGGCCGCTCAACAAGTAAGCCCCATTCCACTTCTCACGGATGCACCCTTTTCAAAGTGATCGTCTGGTCCCTACTGCCTCTTGTTTCCCACACCAAGCATGACTCACATAGGCTTAGAGTGCGCGTCGACCATGACATCCTCTTATGGGCCGCCCCAGAGCATAAGCCCCATCCCAGCGAACTACGTGGACTTTGATTCGTGCTAACACATGGTACCTAGGAAGCCTCCACGAGGTTAAAGCCCACCACCCGGTCGTCCCGACCTCTCCATGTCGGTTCCCCGACCACCTTGGGCTGCCTCAGAGTGTATTCCCCAAATATCTCATCCCGCATGACGTTAAACTATATTCCGTCCCTCATGACGTTAAACTGTATTCCATCCCGAATGACATTAAACTGTATTCCGTCCCGCATGACGTTAAACTGTATTCCGTCCCGCATGATGTTAAACTGTATTCAGTCCTGCGTGACGTTAAACTGTATTCCGTCCCGCATGACGTTAATCTGTATTCCATCCCGCATGACGTTAAACTATATCGCGTCCCGCATGACGTTAAACTGTATCCCCCCTCTTGGGCCGTCTCAGAATGTAAGCCCCATGTCTCACTACACCGTCTATCCTGATCCTTACCCGGGCCGCCACATCCCGGTGAGATCATGCCACCCTTTCCCACTCCATGATATATGGGAAGCCGGCCACGTGCTGGCCCCAACATCGGTGTTCCCCAGTAGGGATCCTTTAACCTGATCCATCTCCACAAGACGTTAAACTCGCGACATACCCCGTGTTAAACATGGGAAGATGAGGAAAACCTCAGATGGTACACATTCCCCGCGTTCGATGTGGGATGCCTCGGGCTTCCGCACCCTCGAGAAGCCCTGTGATAAGGGACCCAAGACAGACATGCTGACGATGCCCCAACGTGACCATTCTCCTCACCGCTGGTTGCTGTCCCGACAAGACCCCTTGGAGCGTCTTGACGGAAGCAGCGTAATTAATTGGAATCCATGTAGATATGGCACCGGGAATGAGCTTCATGAACCCGTCTTAAATCTATGAGGGAGACCGGGACTAGGTAATGATCTCCGAGGAGGAATCCACAGAGGGAAGAACCGACATCCCATCATCCCAGTTTCGATCAAGGAGCAGACGTCCCTGAACAAGGAATGGATGTCGCCCGCCTTTGGAAAGCGGGAATGCAGGGCAACAAGCAGCGCGCCCTCCCCGGCGGACGGACGTGCGCGCCCCGACGAAAGCATCAGAAACAGTGTGATCTATTCATTTTATTGACTAGAGTGTTTCTCAATATCATAACATTGTTATTGAGGTACAATCAGTATTTGTAGGTGAAAGAGATCAATGATGGGATTTCTTGTGTGATAATCCACCGGTCAATAAATATATGAATTAACCATAAGCGGTGGTGGATTATCTTGACAATATTGATCATATCATTGACTTCTTAGATACAGCTAATAATATCATATCAAGGTGATGAGTGGATAATTTAGATTAGAGGGTCCACGCTTGTGATGGTGGGATTCTATGGTACAAGCGGATCGGTACACACGCTTGACTGTAAGGGTATCAACACTCTCTTCTTCCAATAGTTTTGTCTCGATTCATTGATGATTGAATTGTCTTTGGAGTTCCTCTATTTGTAGTAGGGCGGTGTCTGGTGTCAATATATACAAATTTGTTTTCTGAGCTGGTTCCTTTTTCACTAGTGGTTATGAATTAGAACCAACTCAAATTACATAAGAACCTAAAGGTTCTACACTTGGATATAAGATTTTAGGTATTTATGATATTGACTTAAACCTATTTAGAGATAGTTGATAAAGATATTATGGAAGAAATAATTATGAAAATACCTGTAGGATATTATTTCCTTTTATTTCTACCAGGCGGTTACTTTAGTGTCCCGCCAGGGAAAAAGAGAAAGTGTCCAGATCACTATAGCATTTTTGGAGGTTTTTCTCAACAACAAGCCTCTCTGAAACATCTACATACATAAATTAGTATCCTTCAAAATTTCAATAAGTTTTGAAATATATAAACAACATATTGTTGATATCAATCAACTTCAAATATGTGTAACAAATGAGGTCCTTATGGTCATCTAAAATGTTTATTATAGGTTATTTCCACTCTTCGGCATAGTAAATGATTTTCAGATCCAAAGCCCACTATGGAATAGTTAGATTCTTCAAATATAATAGGGATCCATCCACATGCCTCAAAAGTTATATACCTTTGCATAATGTTTGAGTTTCCAATGTTGGTAGATTGTGGTCCTGTGATATTGATATATACCAGGTGTATTGCATCCTTAATATCAATTGATTTGTTTGATACTGGTGCTTCCCACACATTTATATCCATCCATTTATTTATATTATTAATCATCTAATGGATATAGTGTCTTTTCATATGATGTCAGAAACACCTCTTGGGAATAGTGAAGGGAAATGCATTTAGTGCCCTTATTATTCACTGTCTATAGTTGATGCAGAGTTGGTCTACGATTTTATGGTTATTGATGAGGATCTACATGATGTCATCAATGGGATGGATTGTTTTTTTTTTCATTGTGATGTGGTTGATTGTTATCATCAGTGAGTCACATTTCTTTTGGATGAACGAATTACATGATTGTTTTAGGAATAGTGGGATATGAGGTATGGTCATATAGTACCTTCCCATGTAGATCTCTGATGTTTTTTGACTACTATAGATTTAGTTCCTAATGATGTTTCTTCCATTATTGGTCTTTCTACAATTTTTTTGAGTTTTCATGACTATTTCCCAGACTATATCATAATGATTTCTCTAAAGAGGGAGGTAGAGTTTACAACTGACCTTGATCTAGGTAAAAAATAGATATTGTTACCTTCTTTTCAAAAGTCATTAGTTTAACACCCAGAGATTTTATGATAAATATTCTTTTTAATTTCTTTTATGTCTTACATTGTACACTACACCAATACAAGCTTGTACTATACGCAACACCGTATTATCTTGCAGTATACACAACACTATTCATGGCTCATGTTACACACAATTTCAAGTTTGTTTTGTGGAAATTATTCTACGAAACAATAATTATATATTTTGTTTAATGTATAAATGAAATAAGTTTTGAATATATTATACGCAACACCAAAGGGATCTTTCACTACACGCAGCCCTGAATTGGTTTGAATTACACACAATCGCGACCTTCCTCGATAGCGTGTGTAGTACGCAAGCCCATGATTCACTAAACAATGATATGTTATTAAAATATTATATAAACTAGCCGTTATGAATATTAATACCCACTTTTTAAAATTTTATAAATTTTATATTCCAAAATGGACATCATTTTTGGATTTGTAATCTCAAAATTATCCTAGGGTGATTTGTTTGAATTTTTATGAAAACTTTAAATTTTTGATAAATAGTGAAAACACTGAGTTATTGGTTAAAACCGACATTATATTTAAATAATAATTTATTTTATTTGAATTTATTTTAGGTAAAAATAGATACATAATAAATATATAAGTTAAATGTAATTCATTGGAGTCATTTTATAATAATTTTAGATATATAAAAATTTTATTAAACTTTCTACCGTCTTTTACCCAGCTCCTAGGAGAATTTACAAATTTACATAAAACATAATTTTATCGCTTCAATGAGTGGAATTTAAAAAATACAAGAGTCACGGTTGATATCAGTAATTACAATGTGATTCAATAAGACAAAAATAATTTTTTTTGAATAGTAACTTTTTACTTTTATTTACCACGAAAAAAAGTAAATAGGGTAATTAAGGGTAAAATGATATTATTATTACCCTAACACATGTCCAAATTATATTGGATAACTTTAAATCGACTAAATAAAACCTTAGGAATAAAATATCACCATTTAGGTCCACATTGATTATATTAGGACATTTATTATTATTTAATTCAAAGAAGAGTTAAAAGAGTTAAAATCAAATTTTTATAAGTAAATTTTTTTTAATATAGGGTTATACATAATATAAATTCGACTATAAATATTCATTAGATAGTTAATATTATTTTATACATAATGGTATTTTATTTATAATTTTTAGACATAAAATAAGTTAATTAATTTATGACACAATGATGATGCAGTAATTACCTTATTAATGAAATATTTACATAATTGATATTATAAATAAAAAAATAAATGTAATTTGAGTCTTTTTATGAATTAAAATAATTATATAGGTTAATATATAATATTTGGGTTAGTTAGATTAATTTTATTTGAAGCAATAATGCTATTATGAATTTAGAAAAAACAAAATACGAAAAAGTGTCAAATTTGACATAAAAGAGTTTTTAAAACAAATATTAATTTATTAATTTATATTCTATTTATAAACATCAATGGTTCGGCCAAAAGACTTATATAATAATATATATGACATTAATCAACCAATTAGGGTTATAATTGCAGTTTATAGTAAGTTTATTAACCATATAGTGTAAGAATACAAGATGACACGATAAAAGTTAAATTATTTAACTTAGAGTTATATCCAAATGATATGGTTAAAATGGGTACCTAAACTTGTCTAAAACCTATTATTTGAGAGGAGTTAGACCCATAACAACCCTAGTCTCGAAATAAGTCACTATGAAGCCATTATAAACTGAATATAAATTTATTATAATAATAATATTTTTTGATTTTCCTAAGGTACCCCTCACCTCTCTTATAAAAGGGCACTCCCTCTTCTCTCACATTCACTCCTCCCAATCCATTTGGCTCAGCCAATCCCTACCAAAATACCCTCTAACCTATCCTCCATACATCCTAGTAGACGTACTTTAGTCAGAAATCCAACCTATGGAGCCTTTTTTATCAAATCAAAATGAAGAACTTAAAGAAGAGGTAAATATATCGCCACCTATTTCAAGTTCCTTTCTTCTTCCACTTCCTCCTTCATTTTTGTTTCCATTATAAAATAATAAATCCAGTATCATATATATACTATGATGTTATTATAAAAATTTCACAACCATATTAGTTATTTTATCTACCCTGTGAATGAATAAGTCACCGCACATGCATACGTATGTCTTACCGTCTCCAAGTCGTGGTGTAGTTTGTTATTCAAACATTTCTTCATTTGGATGGGTATAATAATGGGTATAAATGATATAAATAATAAATATAACATTATTATTATTCTTTTTATTTGACATAACATCCAATTATATACTATTTCAATATAAAAAGATTGATATTGTTGCTCGTGCATACGTACGGACTACCGTCTCTAAAAACGCGATGCGACTCATTCTCCATGTTAACCATTCAAGAATGATTATAAAGTATATATAGTAATTAATCATGAAATATATGACATAATAATGATACTAGATTTATCTATATATATATATATATTTCATTTACTTCCATTCAATTTAATAAGGAAATGAATACCCTGTTCATGCGTACGTACGGCCTACCGTCTCCATGAATAGTGTATTTCATTCCATTTATCGATATATTATATATGTTATCTTTTGAATATATATTATATATAAATAATGTTTTATATTCTGTAAGGAAATAAGTCATGATATAATTAATGATATCAAGAACAACAAGTCCAAACATGTACGATAAATGAAACGATTTTACCTAAAACACTGCTTTATAATGGAATTTACAAAAGAATGGGTAATATAACGTCATTAGTGAATCATATATGATATCATAAATACTATTATGGTTCTGTTACAAGTTAATAATATGTTTAAACCCGCTATACAAGAGATTCAGACATGTACGGATGAAATTGGACCTAAGGTAAGGGATAATTATTCCAATCTTGTTCTTATCTGAGATTGTTTATTCATAATTATTTACTGGGGTTATTGTTATCGTCCATGTCCAAGTTTTATAAAGATTTTTCATGTATTTTTAAAGTCTTTTTTACCCTTTTTTGACTTTTACCACATGTTATGGAAGAAATATTTCTTTTTCTTACCATATGAGTAACTTTTTGAATTTTCTGACAAAAGTACTAGGAAAATGTTTTTTTAACTTATACGGAATGAACGTATATTTATGGTTTCATAAAGCCTTATTTTCATGAAGCATCCTCTATAATATTTCATGACTATTTTCAAAAAATCATTTTATTTTAAAATTTAATGACATTTTTCAAAAATAAAATGATTTTGAAGACGAAAGGATGATTTCCTCAAGAATTCATTTCAAGTGTTTTGTCAAAACTATTTTTCATCTAATATGACATTATTTTGTATGATTATGTTTCAAGTATAATGTCTCTATTATTTCCATGGTTTGGTTCTTCTTATGTTGAAATGATATCCATTTGTTTTATATGAATTATGTTATGATGGGATGATGTTTATAAAACCCATTTTATTCTTTGGGTTATGATGAATGATTTATGTTTATTTTATGGCACAAGTAAAAATGATTTCATTATGAGATGTGTGTGACCTATATCTCCCTCAAATTCGTTGGGTAATTATTTATATATCATGATATAGACATGGTTGGAATGGAATGTTAATCTGGTTTACTGATACAGGACTGGAACGAGGAGTGAACTCGATTCAGTAAGAGACTTTGTCCCCTATGATGGTCTTGGCGGTAATGCCTTGGCTACTGTGGAAATCATATCATGTGCTTAATGGTTTTCCATAATTACATGTTTTATTCCCATGTTATTTTACTATGAGTAATGTTCCTTTATGATATATGAATTACGTACTTCCATGATTTATGTCATTTCTCAATATTTTGATGTTTAGATTTTATGTTCACGTTTTTTGCATTCAAATGTTTATGGATTGTTTTATGTTCTCTATGCTTACACTTACTGAGCATTTGAGCTCACCCTTTTTATGTTTTCATTTCCCCAGGAAATAAAGAAAGGTTTTAGGTAAGAAAATAAAAGTGTTAGATCTTTATGGGAGATGTTGCAGATCATTCACCATGATTGAAAGATTATTTTTTCGAGTTTCTAAAGACACTAAACTATTAAGATCCTTGTGTGTTTGATTTTGTTATGTATTAAGTATTCTGTAAAAGAAATGTAATGTCCATGTACATCAAGTATGGGTCACAATAGTTGGTATTAGAGGAATTCTTTAGTTAACCATTGGAAAATAGGATGCGAAAACAATAGTGAAATCCCTAGAGATATTTCTAAGGTATGTCTAGGGAAGTCTCTATGGTTAAGTATAAGTATAGGTTATAGTACTAGAATTACGGTAATGATATTAGAATTAAACCTAAGATGTTATATATTTAAGGTAATCCCCCTTTATTATGTTGTTTTTCTAGCATGATTTTTACCTCTCACAAAATTCTTTTTGGGTTTTAAATGATGGCTGGAATCCGAAGGAACCGTGTTGATCAATATAATGGACAATTCAATGATTTTACTCCTGAACAAACCAATTTTATGGGAGATTCAGTGAAAAATATTATTTCTATATTTACATAGGCTATTAATCATTCTAGACATCCAAATGAGCAGATAAGGGAACAATATTCTATTGATTCCTTCATGAGGCAACGCCCACCTTCTTTCAGTGGGTCTTCTGATATACTTGTTGCTGAAAAATAGAATAGTACCATTGAAAAGATATTTTCGATACTTCGTTATTCAGAGCATGAAAAATTCATTTTGGATATTTAACTCAAGAGAAGGTGAAGCAGACCAATGGTGGACTCTAGTCAAAAATATAAAGCCCCAAGATGAAATTGAATCCATAGACTGGGATGAGTTCATGAAATTGTTTCTCAATAAGTACTTCTATCGTATTCTTCAAACAAAGATGGAAATGGAGTTCCTTGACCTTAAGTAAAAGGATGATTAATCTATTGGTATATACGAAGAGAATTTTACAAGGATTTCAAGGTATGAATCTGGATTTATCATCCAACTTGAATGTAATGTTGATCGATTCTTCAGTGGCTTAAAATGAAGACTTCGAAGGGAATTAGAAATAAAAGACTTCAGTAGCTATGAAGAAATTGTGAGTTGTACTATCAAGGTAGAACTGGAAGTTGTTGTAATATATCCATCTCATGGTTTTGAAAGGAAGCGAAAGATGGAGTTCAAGGATAAATCTCAGATCAGTGGTGAAAAGAAGTTGACTGTTTCTTTATGCTCAAAGTGTGGAAAATAGCATGGTGGAGATTGTCTAAATGGTATTAGAAAATGTTTCAAGTGTAGAAAAGAAGGTCATCGAGTAGCTGAGTGTCGAAGTAATGGGAAAAAGGGTTCAAATGACGTGAATAGAGAAAAGACTACAGAGAACCCTCCACCAACACTTCAATGCTTCAAGTGCAAGGAAATGGGGCATTATTCAAATCAATGCCCTAATCCAAGGGTTAATGATGATCGAAATGAGCAACCTATTAAGGAAAATGAAAAAGGGAAGTCACATGAGATCACTATTTGTGATGATGAGTATGAAAATGATGTTGTGTAATGATTATGTGTTTATCTAACGAGATTCTGAAATAATGTTATGGAATCTCATTTATAGTATTGTGGAATATTAGAATATCTATGTATTGGTTTATTGTGATTTTCAACAATTAAATGGTACCGGTAACGATGAAAAGTGATTGAAATATTTTTGTAAAATAGATGATATGCACATAATGAAGGGATAAGGAGAAAATAATATGTTTGATAGTATTCATGAGCTCATGAGTGATATAAGGACAAAGTGATATCATGGTTTGAGTGTATAGAAGTTTTTGGATTTTGGTATGTGGAAAGAGTTAACTTCTGACAACATTCATGTTTTCACTAAGGTTCAATGGGTATTCATTTTTCAATAGAATACATGATTAAGGTATTAACATGTTTTTAATGTGACCAACAACAAGATATATCTTATGATATATGGGGGATAAATTATGGTAATCACATTCTTGGTAGATGACCTCTCTAGTAATTTTCATTCTTTATGAGATTGGATAGATGTATTTTGGATATGCCTAATGATTGGAATGGATTATGTTGGAAATCAAATATTATTGTTTAAGGATAGAATTTTTTTTTGATATTATTTCTAGAATGTTATAATAGTGTAGTTTTAGAAAAAGGACAACCTGCAAGATGGGAGACAACCTATCGTGTCAGATAGGGATACGGGAATCAGACCCACAATCGAAGTGCGACAAGCCTTTATCACATACCACTGTCCTACAAGAAGTACCTAGTTCGTAGAAATTAGTTTTATTTTATTAAGAGGTATGATAGATGAAGTATAAGTCCATTTTTGGAACCATATATGATTAATCTCCCCATAAGATAGAATTATGTATATAACTTTTGCTAACATTTTGTTCGAGACAGATGGAATGACCAATCATTTTATCGCATGACCTGCTAACACTTCACGAAAGAAAAATTCAACTTCAATTCATTATGAGATGAAGTGGAAATTGTTCAAGGCACAAACAATAGTGAGATTGTACCAAAATCAAGTATGTATTTCTTTTAATTCTTCACAATTAGGGAAATGATCTTGAAACCCAAAAATGTTGTCCTAGTGCCCTCATATCCGATGAATCAAATGATACCTTAGATCATCACAAATATATGGCTTTGTGATTGTTGGATTTTTCATAGCCATGTCCTCTACCACTCTCCATCAGAACTTGATAGTTATATTTCTCTTCCATATCCATATTTTCACCTATGCTCTCCTATGAGGAAACCCAGTGATGAGTTAACATGGGTAACCATTACATTTCTTACTTTAGTTTTTAAAATTAAGTTTTGATATTCTTTTTTACGATGTGATTTTCTATGAATGAAACTTACAAATAGTAGACGATTTATAACCTCGACGAATTTCGAGCAAGAAATTCATTTTTAGGGGGGGTAGAATGTAACACCCCTAGAATTTTTTAGAAATATTTTTTTTTAATTTAATTGATGTATTTTATTGTACACTACACCAATATTAGCTTGTACTATATGCAACACCATATTAGCTTGTAGTATATGAAACAATATTCTTGGCTCGAGTTACACACAATTTCAAGTTCGTTTTGTGGAAATTATTATATGCAATAGTAAGTACATATTTTGTTTAATGTATTAATGAAATAAGTTTTGATTATGTTATACGCAACACTAAATGGAGCTTGCACTACATGCAACCCTGAGTTGGCTTGCATTACACGCAATCACGACCTTCCTCAATAGCGTGTGTAGTACGCAATACCAGGTTTCACAAAACAATGATATGTTATTTAAATATTATATAAAATAGCTGTTGTGAATAGTAATACCCAATTTATTAAATTTTATAAATTTTATCATTTGAAATAGACTTCATTTTTGGATTCGGAATATCAAAATTAGCCTAGGGTGAATTTTTTGTATTTTTCTGAAATCTTTCAATTTTTGATGAATTGGGAAAATACTAAGTTATTGGTTAAAAACGACTATTTATTTAAATAATCATTTATTTTATTTAAATTTATGTTAGGTTAAAATATATACATAATATCTATATAAGTTCAATGTAATTCATTGAAGTGATTTTATAATAATTTTATATATATATAAATTTTATTAAACTTTTTATCATCTTTTACCCACCTCCTAGGAGAATTTGAAAATTTACATAAAACATAATTTTACCATTTCAGTGAGTGGAATTTAAAAAATATGAGAGACACGGTAGACATCAGTAAGTAAAATGTTATTCAATAAGATAAATTTTTTTGGTGAATAGTAACTTTTTACTTTTATTTACCACGGTTAAAAGTAAATACGGTAATTAAGGGTAAAAATGATATTATTATTACCCTAAAACATGCCCTAAATCTATTAGATAAGAGTAACTCGAACAAAAACAACTATAGGAATAAAATATGACCATTTAAATCCACTTGTATTAGATTAAGACATTTATTATAATTTAATTCAAAGAACAGTTAAAAGAGTTAAAAGCAATGTTTAATAAGTAAAAAAAATGTTAATATAGGGTTATACATAAGATAAATTCGACTATAAATATTCATTACAAATATAGAACTATTTCCTACATAATGGTATTTTATTTATAATATTTAGACATTAAATAATTTAATTTATTTATGACACAATGATGATGCAATAATTATCTTATTAATGAAATATTAACTCAATTGATATTATAAATACCAAAATAAATGTAATTTGAGTTTTTTTATGAATTAAAATAATTTTATAGCTTAATATTACATATTAGGGTTGGTGAGATGAATTGTTTTCGATGTAATAATGCTGGTATGAATTTATAAAAAACAAAATACCAAATAGTGTCAAAATTGACAAAATAGAGTTTTTAAAACAAATATTATATTATTAATTGATATTCTATACCAAAAAATATACCGATTTTCCAAAAGATTTATATAATAATATATGTGACATTAAGAAACCAATTAGGGTTCTATTGGAAGTTTATATTATGTTTATTAACCATATAGTGTAAGAATACAAGAAGACACGGTAAAAGTTAAATTATTGAACTTAGAGTTAAATCTAAATGATAAGGTTAAAACGGCAACCTAAATTTTTCTAAAACCTATTGGTTGAGAGTATTTAGCACCATACCCACCCTAACTTATAAATAATTCACTTTGGAACCATTATAAACCAAATATAAATTTATTATTAAATAATATTTTATGATTTTCCTATTGTTCCCCTCACCTCTCTTATTAAAGGGAACTCCCTCTTCTCTCACATTCAATCCTCCCAAGCCATTTGGCTCGGCCAAAACCTACCTCAATAACCTCTCACATATCATCCCTTCAACCTAGAGGCCTTAATTTAGTCATAAAGCCAACCTATAGAGCCCTGTTTTCAAATCAAAAGGAAGAACCTGAAGAAGAGGTAAATATATCACCACCTATTTCAAGTTCCTTTCTTCTCCCACTTCCTCATTATTTGTTGTTTCCATTATAAAATAATAACTCCAATATCTTATATATACTGTGATGTTATTATAAAAATATTACAACCATATTAGTTATATTATCCACCCTATGAATGAATATGTCACCACATGTGCGTACATACGGCTAACTGTCTCAATGTCGTGGTGTAGTTTTTTATTCAAACATTTCGTCATTTTGATGGATAAAATAATGAGTATAAATGATATAAATAATAAATATAATATTATGATGATTATTTATATATGATACAACATCCAATTATATACAATTTTAATATCAAAAGAATGATATTGTCCCTCGTGCGTACGTACGGACTACGGTCTCCACAAACGTGATGAGATTCATTCTTCGTGTGAACCATTCAAGAATGATTATAAAGTATTCTAATAATTATTCAAGAAATATATGAAATAATAATGCTACTGGATTTATGTATATATATATATATCTGTGTGTGTGTCATTTAATTTCATTCAATTTAATAAGGAAATAGAAACATCATTCATGCGTACGTACGACCAACCGTCTCCATGAATGATGTATTTCATTCCATTTATCGATCTATTATATATGTTATATTCTAAATATATATTATATATAAATAGTGTTTTATATTCTGGATGTAATTAAATCATGATATAATTAATTATATCAACAACAAAAAGTCCAAACACATACGATAAATGATACGATTTTAACCAAAACGCTGATTTAACATGGAATTTACGAAAGAATTGGTAATATAAAGTCATAAGTGAATCATATATGATATCATAAATATTATTATGGTTCTGTTACAAGTTAATAATATGTTTAAACCCACTATTTATGATATTCAGACATGTATGGAATAAATTGGACATATGGTAAGGGATAATTATTCCAATCTCGTTCTTATCTAAGATTGTTTATTCGTAAGTATTTACTGGAGTTATTGTTAGCATCCATGTCCATGTTTTCTAAAAATATTTTTAGGTACGTTTAATGTCCTTTTACCCAGTTTTTACTACTTCCACATGTTATGGAAAGAATCTTTCTTTTGTTTACCATACGGGGAACTCTTTAAATTTTCCGACAAAAGTACGAGGATAGAGTTTTTTTATATATATCGCATGAATGGATTTTTACAGTTTCATAACGCCTTATTTTCCTGATGCTTCCTCTACAATATTTCATGAAAATTTTCAAGAAAATACTTTTCTTTTAAAATTTAATGTCAATTTGTGAAAATCAAATGAATTTGATGACGAAAGGATATTTTCCTCACGAATTCATTTCAAGTGTTTTGTCAAAATGATTTTCCATCTAAGATGACATTATTTAGTAGGATAATGTTTCAAGTATAATGTCTATATTATTTCCATGGTTTGATTATTTTTTTGATAAAATTATATCCATTTGTTTTATATGGATTATGTTATAATGGGATGATGTTAATGAAACCCATTTTATTCTTTGGGTTATGATGAATAATTTATGTTTACTTTGTGTCACAAGTAAGAATGATTGTATTATGAGATGGGTGGGACATATATCTACATACAACTAATTGGGAAAAGATTTATATCTCATGAGATAAACATGGCCGGAATGGCATGTTAATCTGGTTTAGTGATACAAGACAGGAATGAGGAGTGAACTCCATTCAGTAAGAGACTTTGTCCACTATGATGGTCTTGGCAGTAATGCCTTGGCTACTTTGGGAATCATATCATGTGCTTAATGGTTTGCCACAATTACATGTTTCATTCCCATGTTATTTTAATATGACTAATGTTCCTTTATGATATATTACTTATGTACTTCCAAGATTTATGTCATTGCTCAAGATTTTGATGTTTAGATTTTATGTTCACATTTTTTCATTCCAATGTTTATGGATTGTTTTATGTTCTATATGCTTACCCTTACTAAGCATTTGAGCTCACCCTTTTTATGTATTCTTTTCCCTACGAAATAAAGAAAGTTTTTAGGTATGAAACCAAATGGGGGTAGATCTTTTTGGGAGATGTTGAAGATCTTTCACCATGATTAGAAGATTATTTTTCCGAGTTTCCAAATACACTAAACTATTAAGTTCTTGTGTGTTTACTTTTGTTATGTATTACGTATTCCACAAAAGAAATGTAATGTCCATGTACGTCACGTATGGGTCTCTACACCAGTAGAGATAAAATAGATCAGGATTATAGTGGATGATCTGGTGGAAAAGTGTGTTTTTCTATATATTTTTGTCTTGAGATACATGGTGCTCTTTTTTAAGAAGGAAGATAGTTCTCTCAAAACATGCATGGACTCTTAAATGTTGAAGTGGGTGAAAATTAAGAAAAAATATCCTTTGCCTCATGTGAAATGTTTTTTTAATCAATTAATGTGGAAAAGTGGTTTTTTAAGATTTATCATCTATTGGGTTACAATCATATTGGGGATCAAGAGTCTTATATACTTAATACATCTTTCTGAATAATTTTTGGCCATTATAAATATGTACTGATTCCATTTTAAAAAATTATTCTCCTTTAATTACCATATATTTGATGAATCAAATCTTCCATTAGCATATAAGCACTCCATTGGTAGTGTTTTTCGGAGAAATTTTGGTTTATTAAAGATATTAGGATGATCATTAGCACAATCTATGTATGGTTTTTGAAATCATGAAGATTCAATATTTGTATGGAATTCATTCAAAATAAAGCTTTTAGATTCAAAAATAAAAATTCTTACGGCATGTGATTATAAATCATGGCTTATCAGTTAATCCTGAGAAGGTAAAGGATTTCTTGTTACTAGAAGAGCCATAAAATGTATTTGATATTAAGAGAATACATGGTTCTGGTGCATAAAATAGATGTTTCATCAATGATTCTACTAAATTGGCATCACCATTGACGGATCGTACTTAGAATATAGTGAAATTTATATGTTATGAAATGTTTTAGTATTATTTTGATGATCTGAAAATATATCTAACATCCCCCACTATTTTGATCTTACATGAGTCTGGTAAGGGATATGTGGTTTTTAGTGATACGTTGAGTGTTTTTTATGGGTTTTTCTCATGTAGGATGTTTATCTGGTGTCTTAGAGTTGAAAATACCTTTGATCACATGAGATGAATTACACAAATCATGATTTTGATATTTCCATTGTTATAAATGCAATTATGTGTTGGTGGAGTTATATTTTTAAAAATTGTTTGACAATATTTTTTAACCAAATGAGTTTGAGATATATCATTTCTCATAAAGACAAAAATCTTATACAGTGACAATGGGTGAAATACCAACATTAATTTGACTTTGATATCACCTACACCCTAGGTAAGGAGAATGTTGTCCTAGAATCTCTAATTATAAATGTTCCATCAAAATGTATTTTTGTAATTGAAGGAAGAGTAAACCCTTATCGGGCTTTTTTATATGGTGTATCTAGATTCTTGGGAGGATGTTTTAGGAATGGTTCTGACTAGTGATCAGTTATTATTATCTCTCCCTGAGTTTATTCTGTAGAGTTAGCTATAGGATGACATGTTTAGAGGAATTCATGAAAATGTATATGGTTAGGGGACCATTTTTGGATGTTCTCTCTCTTCTTATTTTATTCTTATTTTTGAAGTTCAGTTTTCAAATCCTTCATCTATGATGATTAATGTTTTTATTATTATCATTGACCTTTTTGGGGATTTCATCAATGAACATAAAAGATATATTAGGACATGAGATAATGATTTTAATGAACATGCATGCATCATGGAATTTATTATTTTTGTGTCTATCTATTACAATTTATAAAATATAAAAAAAGATAATTTGACACCATATAGTTTTCTAGAGCATCAACTAGTTCCAGTTTAGGAATGAGAGAAGTTATCCATGGATTTTTTTGATGGATTACCATGGAGTCCCCATGGAAGGTATGCTCTCTAGGTGGTGATTGATTGGTTGACATAGTCAAATCATTTTATTTTGAAAAATGAAAATAGAAATGTTAAAGATCATGGTAAGCTATATGATTAATGAATTGTGAGGTTATATAGTGTTCTTTCTATTTTTGTTTTAGATAAAGATCCTAGGATTACCTAGAGGTTCTGGTGGAGTTCCCATAATGTAATTTGGAATCATGTTAGATTGATTACAGATTATCATCCACCAAAATATGGTAAGATGGGGTGTGCCATTAAATTTTTGGTGGATTTTATTTGTGCCTATGTCTTAGATTTTGGTGGATGTTGGGACAAATGCATGATATTAAATTATTTTTATAATATTATATTAAGTTTTTCATTAGTATAAATAGATTATTTCGAGGATTTTTGTTATTAAAAGTGAAGATATCCTCTTTGTTGGGAAGTGGTTGGTGGATCTCTATTGGTGGTACCACGATTTATTCTGGAGACATCAAAAATGATTCAAAATAAATGTCAACATCTGGTTACAACCAAGAGTCATATAATGTATTATGTAGATGAACAATTTCATCCTTTGGTATTTTATATAGGTTTCATGTTTTTTATGAATGTTTTAGCTTGGTTGGGTCACCATCTACATGGAAAATATAAAATATTGTATCCGAGATATGTCAGACCATTTTTTTCAATAAGAAGCTTTGGAATGTTTCTTATCAGTTGGAATTTCCAACGTAGTTGATATAAAGTCAATATGTTTTCCATGTTTGATAGCTTATGAAATATTATCCTTCCCCTGTATAATGTATTGATACTGGAAAATATTGAGTTACATCCATAGGTTTCATTTTTTGAGAACCATAAATGGATCATCAACCCCTATGTGAAAGTCTTATATGGGAATAGTCTTATATTTTTCAGATTTCTATAGAGGCATAGATCATATTCTCATAAGTCAGTGGAGAACTAGTCATATATAAAGAAGAAGCGATCTAACCACATTTCTTGACTTCATTCTTCAACATGAATTCTTGTGGATAGAACATCTTATGTTGGGGATTTTGTAACATCTAGTTACCCACATTCTGTAATTTTCCATAGCATTGCATGTTTTCTTATTTAATTGGGTGTGTCATTGGAAGCTTGAGGTTAGATAAAATTTATTGAGAATAATTAACCATATTTAGGGGTTTCATGTTTGTTTAAATTAATGGAGTGTAGTTACAAATGTGTTAATGGATTTGTGGGGTTATTCCCATGTTAATGGGAAGCCCGAGGTGTTCTAGGTTTTCCTTTAAGATTCTTTATTTTTTGAAGTCTTCATGTGAAATACATGTTGTGTAATGGGAGTACACAATATGTATGTTATTCATGGTAGATTCCATGAATCTAGTACATAGAACAATTGGATTACACACTACGTAGAGAATACATGTTATGTAACGTAAAAATATAAATTTTTTATAATAAATGGATTGTTTTGTTGGCATATCTAGACATCAGTGATTCCATGATGTGTAAATGGTTTACATGCTATGTAAATTATTGGATTTACTATTTTTGGTTATTTTTTTTATTTATTTAGCATTAATTATTAATCATCTTTACATTCTCTAAACCTAGATCCATTCTTCAATGATTTTTGGATTCTTCATTTGATTCAGATTGATTTGTTCTATGATTGACCACTATTGCTGTTGGATTGTATCTCTCTGGGTGAGAAATCCTTTATTCTTATTTTTTGTCTTAATCATGGTATCATATGTACATTTTGTTATATTATTTTTAGGCCTATTTGGTGGACTATTATTGATTCAATCTAGTTATTTTGTTCTATCATGTTCCTGGGGTTGTTTCCATTGTTGGTTGTTGTGGGATTGGTGCACATTCTTTATGTTTGTATTTTTTCCTCCACTTTGTCAACCATTTTTCAAAAAAAATCAATGATAACAGGTGCATATTGATTATAGGTCCTCTATTTTCATTGTTGGATCCTTTTTTTGGAAGATTCTATTGTGGGTGTGTGCAACCTAAGTATTGAAGAAGGTGATATCCTATCTAGCATGTTAGTGAACATAACTTCTCCGCATTTTGATAAATTGTTTTATTAAATGAAATTTCATAATATGGCTAATTGCTTCTACATGTATGAAATTGTGTTTCTATAAAATAATGTTTCCCCATGTTTTAGTTAATGGAATTGTGTTCTCAATGAATTGTGAATTTTTTATCAAAGAATTCTTTTTACTGAAATGTTTGAAAGAACTGGTTTGGAAAATAAACCACATAGTAAGCCTTGGATACTTTGGTGGAAGGTATAGTAATGGGTCACATCCGATGTTATGTGGTTTTATCATGGGGAAGTCTTCTACACTGTAGTCCAATTGTTCTAGGGACTTGTTAGACATGTTGAGAGTTTAGATTTTTTGGTTGTTCCTCATCTCTCTGAACTCGGTGAATATGTATCGTGGATTGATTAGTACATAGTTTTTAGGGTTAAAGTAATAGTTTCATAGAAATCCAAACCTTGTGTGATCTCTATTAAGATGTTATATGTGATTCTTCTTCTGATTTGTACTATTTTAATTTTCAACCATGGATTAGATTGGTTCTGTCATGGTTGATTTGTTTTGATGTAAGATATATTCTTATTTTTTTGAGAAATTATTTGAAATAGATTTACCATAATTATATAAAAATGTGGTGAAGGAGGGAATTAAAATATTTTCATATTATTTTGATATAAACATTTCAATAATATTATAATAACATGAGATATTTTTAGTTTATCATCTTTGGATTACTATTCAAATACCTGATATAGAACACCTAGTTCAGACCCTACTAAGCCTATTAGCTCACAACCTAAATACCCATTCGGTAGTGCATAAACCTTTTTATGTCATTTGATGAATGGAAAGGAATTTCAGTTAGGGTTTTTGTAAATGAGTTGACTAGATGGTGGTGAGATGGTGGGTGTCGTTACATTCTATCACTTGGAGTGTATGGTTTTTATTTTTTTAGTATATCTTTTGTCTTGGACTTATGATTGAAGATTGTTTATGCTGCTAGGTTGTTTAGCTTCAGATTTTTCATTCATTTATAAAAATATATTTTTTTATTTATTTATTATATATATGTTCTAGGTATTTCCTCATGTGAGTAGATTTCATTCCCACAGTTTATTTATACACGGGTTCTAGTTCCCGACCCACAAGGATTAAGAACGCCCTTCCATTATGTGATGATTCAGATGAAGTACATGTTTGAGATGGTATTCTAATTAGTTCATTATAAACAAAATATAATATAATTTTTTATAATACATGATGTTGGTAATGAAATTTTGTTTTGAGTGTGAAATTAAAAACTAGATCTTGAGTTTTCTCATATATTTTCCATAAATCTATTATTATTTAATGTTTTGAAGGATAATTGTGTGTTATTTAGATCTACTTATTACTAGACAGTTAAATTTATTAGGTTTTTGAATGATCATAGTTATAATTTACATATGAAATTATAAATTGTAAATTACTAGGAGAATAATACAAGTGTTCATGTTTCATAGTTATTATAGAAAGGGAACCATAGAATAATATTAATAAGTCATAGAATAAAGGAAATGTTATTTCATGAAGTATTTTCTTCTCATAAAGAGATATATACATGGCTATAGAAAGTTTTTAGTTTTATTATATAATGTTATTTCAATGATAAAGTGTACATTTCAATACCAAAATACATTTAATTGAGTTATTTAACATCATAATGGATTTTTAAAATAAAAAAGTGACCCGAACTTCATCTGGATGAAGAACATTATATTACATTTTTTTTTAATCATCCTCAAATAAGAAGAATGAATATCATGTATATATGGGTTGTATAATTAGTTATTTAATATGATAATGCTATGGGTTATAACCTATTGGGAATAATATGAGAGAAGAAGAACAATTGAGGTGTTTGTCATATATATTAAAAGAGTTGGTTTTTGGCTCTAGATCCAGGTAAAATTGATGTTATTATAACTAGGGGTATAACCTGTTTAAATTTTTTTATTTGTAATCCAGTTGATTTTTGTGCAGAATACATGATGGGTTGTATAACCATCATGGAAAAGAGTATTTTCTCATATTTAGGATAAATATTGTATAAATATTGTGTTAAAATATATATTTCTATTTTCTTTATAAAGGTTATTTAGATATTATAACATACTATGAAATGATATAATAAACAACTTTAATTATTTTCAATATAGATCCATTCATTTAAAAAATAACTATGTACATTGTTATAAAAAAGTAAATATTTTTAAATATAATTATTTATTATAAGGTTTTATTTAAAAGTAATAAATCTATATTATAGAACTTTATTTTGAAATAAGCGGTTTTAATTTTTAAACCATCATATAAAATTTATCATAGGGTGCTATTTTGGAATTTTTTAGAGAATATTGAGTTTTCTGTGAATATAGGAAAATACTATTTTTAGAAAAAATGAAATTTAAATTCACTACATTATATTATTTAAATATACCATTATGTAATAAATATTATTTAATGGTAAATAAATTTTCAGGAGTTTCATTTTATCCTCATAGTTAATTGGTAATGAACTTTATATACAAATTTCAGATAGGTATATTTTAATATCAATAAGCAAAATTTTTTAGAAAACAATTTTAATTTCCATAATGTTTCTCATTTTCAATTAATTAAAAAAACACCAATAGGGAATGATATATATTAAATTTATATATTATATACAAGTAAATATTAATTTCAATTCATATAAATAGTAATATTAATCATAGAGTTAATTTAAAATCATTATATTCCAAAAAATACACTTCATGAAATACAACATTTCCATCATGTATGCGCATATAATTTTAAATTAAAATATTCCTCTTATATGAATTTAGTTTGGTAAAATTGATTCCATATTTATATTTTGAGCAAATTATATTTTCTAATAAGTTCAACATAATTTTTATCATAATGAATTTTTAAAACTGTAAAAATTAATTATTTTTGTTTCGGTAAACACACACTTACTATATGTTGAGAAAAATATATAATGGTACAAATGACAAATGGACATAGTTATCCATTATAACGTTTAATTCATTAAAATGGTTCATTTGTTTCCTTGTAGCATATAAAATATGTGGGGAAATATTTTTTATATCAAGAATTTATTATGTGACACTAACCTCATATACAAAAGCCCACCCTATTCAGTCTTGATAAAACCATTAAATACATTTTTCTCAACCAGTGTATAATAAAATTTATTTCATACACACCTCCCAATAGCCCATATCTTTTTTTTATCATAATTTCTTCTTATGAAGACGTCCAATTCTATCCCAATGATAATTTTTTTAAGAATAGGTATCATGCTTATCATAGGTTTTTTATTTTCTTTAATCTTCCATCACATTATAATATTCTTCAATTAGGATGGTATATTTACACTAGTATATCCATATGTTTATATGTTATTATATTAAAGGATAAACCAAAATATATTTCCAATTTCATCAATTGGGAACAAAATCATCATTCATTTTTACAACAAACTAGCACCTCACAAATTGATTGAATTTGTTTTTCATAATCACCTATTATGGATTGTTACAATGATGGATTTAATGTATATATAAATATTATATTTTATATATAAATATAATTCTATAATTATTTTATATTTTATAAATTCTTACTATCCATTTCATTGGATATACGATAACTTTTCTTGCGTGTACAATGGTTTACCACCTAATGGAGCAGTAAGATTTTTTTCAAAAACACATTTCATTGAAGTCAATAAATATGTTGTTATTTGATATATAAGATATGTTTGATATAATTTACATATTCCATAAATATTTATCATTTTCATAAAGGTAATGTTACATTTTATTTCTTATGATTCAACTCTTTTAAATACAAATACATTTTTCATTCATACGTGTGGAATACTGTGTCTATGAAGAAATGTGATTCGATTTTAGTCAGCATAAAAAATTGATAATATACATATGAATATTTAAATTAATAATATGATTTTTTATATTATTATTATTCTATAATGTTAAATTATTACATACCCAGATTCTATAATGATCATTAAAAAATTGAAACGTTACCCATGAATCCGTACGACCTACCCTCTATATAACTGTAATGGAATTTTGTTTTAATATAAATCAATAATGATATGTTTTCAATGCATAATTTATGTATATAAATTATAATTATATCATGATTATTACTATTTAAAAGTTGAATAAATACTTATTTGACATTAGTTAACATACCAGAGACATTTTTAAATGTTTTCCAAAAATAATCATAACATCCGACATAAAATAAATAAATTATGTAAGCATATATTTTAGGGTCATAAATATAATAAATGGATTAATTAAATTTAAAAAGTTTATTAGGAATTTAAATAAATAAAATTACTTGAATTTTTGGAAGATAAATAACATTAATGATGAGTTGGTATCAACTTGAGAGACTATGTATCAATTTCTTATCATTGATGAATGTTTTGATTCTATGAACCTATATTATTTTATGAAGTGCATGTATGTCACAATTGAAAATCTATATTGTGAATTATTTATTATTATTATATTGAATGTTTTATTAATCTTATTTTTTCATTGGTATTTGGATTGAAATGTTTCAAATGTTATGAGAGGATGACATTAAAAAATATTTTCTTAACATTATGTTTAATATATTTTCCTTCCATGAATATGTTTTTGTAAAATGATTTTGTGAATATTTATATATGATTTTTAATTTTTAATAAAGGAATATTTTTCAATTCATATAATGGTTACAAAAAACAATCTATTTTTTATAATTTTATGGAATTTCTATACTAAAAGACAATACAAATGTTCTATTTTGACATATAAAAAAACGACGACCTTTCCTACTAAAATGACTATTATTTTTTAGATTAAATTAGATAATTTCATGTTTTATTCAAAAAAATAATTTATCCCATTTTTTATGTATTTTGTTATTAAAATTATGTTTCTAAATTTTGTGAATATTTTAATATTCTGAATTGTTTTCGTATGGGTGAAAATATTATTTTGTGGGTGCAATGTTGAAAATTGAATGATTTTATGTGTCACAATTTTGTTTTGGTTATTCAAAATTATATAAGTTGATGTGTGGTTATTTTTAAAATAATTCATGGGAGGTTATATGATAAACCATGAATGGGTGGGTAAATTATGATCCAAGGATGGGTGGTTACATTATAAAACAAATATGGTAGGGTCTCTGGAAGCCTCCTAATGTATTTGTTATAAATGGGGATTGTAATGTAATTATATTTTTAAGAGTAATTTTCTAAAATATTTTCTATGATATATTTTAAGATTATCTATGATATCTATGATTTTTTTGAAAATACTATTACTTCTAAAATATTAGGAAATGATCATATTGTTTAAAAGAAATTATATTCGACTTCTTATGAAAATGAAGAAATTTTTTTTGAAAAAGTTTTCAGTAAATTTTAATGTTTTTAATGAAATGTGTATGAGTGTTATTTTACCTTTAGGATACCTTTAAAAAAATTTATAAATATATTAGGGCATAAAGGGTAATTTTTTGGGAAACTAAATGTCTCTTTTTTGATTAATTATTACATGGAAGGTGAAAACATTTATATTTAATCATAGAATAATGGGTTTATTTTTTTATGACCATTACTGATAATTCTATTGTCATCCAATATTTTTAATTTTTTTTCATGCTGTTTAAGTATGTGTAAGGTAAAATAAGATGATATGTATAATTTCTAATGATTTTTAATTACAATAATTCAAATAATATTTTAAAATATTTATATTGTGGCGATAGTTAATACTAATTAAAAGATTATTATTTTTTAATATATAGGTTTGTTCTATAAAAATTATAACCTAACTCTCTAATAATATAAACCTCAATTATTTTTAATAATATAATAATATTAGTTCTATTTTAAAGTTAATAGAATATGTAATGTTTGATTTCAGGTTCTTATCGTGGGTATTCGATAAAGGTTTAGACAATTTTTGAGGTTAGGATAGTTTTCATTGAATTACATTAAAATATTAATCCTTGGGTTTATGTAGAACTGATATATAATTTTATGATTGCATTTTTTATTTTTATAAACTATGGTGATTGAATATTATCTTTTGAAGAGGAAATATTGTTGTTGTAATGGGAAGGAACCAATAGAAAAATAGCCTCACAAATTAGCATATTGATATGTCTGAAATTGGAATCCATGCTAGATAGTATCAATATATACCACATAGGAAAATTTCGATAGTAGATAATTTAATAAGAAAACATCCTCAAGAATTCAATGGATCGCATGTCCCTATGGCAGCCAAATGTTGTATCAATGTTTTGAGGAAGATATTTTACGAAATGGGGTTTTCAAAAAATCAACTGTTTATCATTTCCATTTATTAGTTTTAATGTAAAGTTTATCAATTATTACATTAAGTTAAACATGAAAAATATAGATTTTAGGTTGATTACATGGAATTAGACACATTTAAGAATCTATTTCACGAGAAATATTTCACTAAGGTTATTCCACAGACACTTGAGAAACAATTCATGGAATTGAGGAAAAAATGTGAGGATTATATATCTTGTTGTGTATCAAATTCTACCATATTAACTAGATATTTAATAGATTTTATATGATATCAAGATAGTAAGATTAATTATTTTTACTCTTTATTAAAATGAAGATATCAAATGACATTGCCATATTATGAAATTAGATGCTATAAGAAACTTGTTTGATACACTAAGTAGGTCGAAATAAAGTTTTTTGATGAACTAATAATCTATGAAAAGAACCAAAATAATAGTTATAGGTGGAATCCAAATTATAGGATTGGATCATAGAATTCTAGAGTCATGAATATAATATATACATGATGTTTTATTTTAAAAAAAAATCAAAAAAAATGGGAATGTATTTTGATGTTTGGGATGTTATTCCATTATGATATGTCTCATCACATGGATCATGATTACAAGAAATATGATCAAAAAATATATAAAAAGACATCACTAACATGATTTAATTATAATTATTATGTGAATAACTAAAATGTGTCTAGGAAGTTGGTTACCCAAGGTTGAAATTAGTATGATCAAAAGAAAATTAATGTGGAAGAATATTTTCATACTACTATAGATAATGTTGTGGTTTAAAATGAAGCGGTGAAAGGTATTTCAATTGAGAATTTGAATTATTAAAATATATAATATGACTCTAGATCTTCACATTATTTCATTTATGAGAATTTTTCTTTGAAAATGTGAATATAACCAAAAAATAATAGGATATAATTTTTGGTGAAAAATCATTCTATAAATATTTAAGATACAGTGATTTATATGAATCCTTTTAATGTTATTAGTAAGGTGGTCATTCTTGAAAAAATTTAGAAAATCCTTTAATAGGGATTGATATCAATATTTTTATGGAATGGATTTCGGTTTTTCAACATAACAAATATTTTAGAGAATATAATATATTATTCAAGGGTTATATCCCGTTGATAGAATACCATGATGTTAAATAATTTATTAGGGATGATAGTGAATATTAAATCGATCATATTTTTGATATGAAATAAACTATTCAGATTATTGATGTCCTAGTTGTGAATGAATACATGGATATATTGTTTTAAATTAGTTTTCTTATGTTATTCCTAATCAGGATGTTGAATTTAATAATGAATTAGTTCCTAATTTTGATCCTATTAAAAAAAAATAACCATATTGAATGGATCTAGTAATTCAATAATTAAAAAATAAACTAAATGACCTTTTTGATAAAGGTTTCATTCACATTAGATCTTTACCAAAATGTGATACTATTTTTTAAATTGAAATATAGTTCCAAGAGTATTTTTATTTATTATTGAGCATTTATTAACATCATTGTTAATAATAACTATAATTTAATTAAAACTAATGATTTTTTGATCAAATCCCGAGAGATCTGTATAATTTTAATTATTATCTGAGGTATCGTTACTATCAACAGATGGTGATTAATGATGTCATTCTAAATAGAGAATTTCATATTAGATCTATCCATTTTGGGATTATATTTATCCCCTTTGTATCATCTAATTGACCAACATTATTTATAGACCATATGAAAAGACATTTCCTTGAATTTTTAGATACGTTTTTATTTATATTTATGGATGATAATTTAGAATATTCTAAAAGTCCTGAGAGATATCAAAGAAACATAAGGAATGAATTTTAAACAAAAAATAAAAGGTAACTATATAGAGAATTTTCTACATGTTGATATTGGTTGCATAAAATTTCATTCCTTGGTCATATTGTGTTTAAAGATATGATAAATATTAACCCCGCTGAAAAGTTTAATGAGTAATGGTCATGAAAAAAAATTAAATATATATATTATCTTATTGAATTATCAGGAAACTAAAAATAGTGTTTTAAAAACTATTCTCGCATTTCTAGCATTTATACTATGAAAACTCGAAGGGGGGTTTAATTCATTTTGATAAAAATGTGATGATTATTTTTTCAAACAATAAATTAGATTAAAGAATGATTTATATTTTTCCCTTCCTTCCAGAAAAATAGAATTTTCCATCTTCAATAATGCTTTATTGAAGGTACATTATTTTGTCTTCATGCAGAATAATCAGGTAATTACTCTTGAAATAATTCAGTTGAAACCACATGAGTTAAATTACCCTACACATGATCTAGAATAATTTGCTATAGTTTTTATTTAAAAATATGGATAGATAATTTTTTATATATTAATGTTTGAAATATATATAATGATAATAAATTTCATAAGTATACATTCACTCAAAATGAAATAAAAATCATATATTGAATACGGATGGAACTAATCATGTATTCTTGTAGCACGAATAATTACCATCCTAGAAAAAAAAACAAAACGGAAAATGATTTCAGTCTAACAAATAATACTAAACTAACCATGATATATTTGATATATGAATCATTGTTTACTTATTTAAAGAAATAATTATCTCAATTTTTTAGATATAGAGACATCTTTTGTATTGTTTCATGTTTCATCATAGTCAACTTTGTTAGAATGAATTTTGAATGCTCAAAAGGTGTATTTTTTATTTTAGGAAAATAGTGAATCTATTAAGAAGGTTATGTTAGATGGGTTTATTGTGGATGAATAATGTGTTATCATATTAGAAAAAATATTATATATTCCATGTTATTTTATATTGAAGATTGGGTTGGTGAGTGAAGCTCACAGTTCTCTGTTTTCTATTTATCATATAAGAACTATGATTTAACAAGATATTAAATATTATTATTTGTTACATTTTATAAAAAAAAATATATTTCCTACATTACGATGACATGTTTTAATTTTTATTATGGTTAATAATAATTAAAAATACCAAACGGAATGCTTCAACAATTTCAATTTCTAGAGTATAAATAGGAAAATATATCAATGGATTTCCTGGTGGAATCAATAATTAAATATCCATGTAACAATTCAGTTTGGGTTATTTTTCATCAATTAAAAAATATTACATATTTTCTTCCCATTATAGATATTATGAATTTTTATTCAAATAATATATTATATATATATGATATATTTATTTAACATGTGTTTCATCTCTCCATTATATCATACTATGATCTTATGTTGATATCTAATTTTTATAAAGGACGTAAAAAATCATTGGGTTGTGAATTTTATTTCACAATTAAGTTTCATATTCAATATGATTGATAGTAGAAGTGAATAATTATGAACATATAAGATATGATTCATTATTTATCAAGGGATTAAAAGTGATGTTGGGAATAGAATCATTCTTTGGCTTAGTTCTCCTATAATAATAGTTTATATTCTAAAATACAGATGTCAAAATTTAATGCATTATTTTCAATTCTTTAATGAATGATATATTTAGGGGATAAATTCATAGAAAATATGTTTACTTGGCAAGGGTAGTTAGTGGAAATGGAAAATATGGTAATTATGATTAAGAAATGAATAAGGATAGCTTTGATATTGAAATAGATTATTGAGTTAACTAGTGGAAATATTATTCTTTTTATTTAGTTGATCATGTCTTTCTCAAGTTATCTCCTTAAAAAATGTTATTAATAGTTTTTAAAAAGTAAATAAATTCCCATGTATTTATAGACCATATATAATATTATAGAGTGTTTAATTAGTTACACACTATGTGGCTTTTCCACCAACATTATCTAAGTTACATATCATTTTTCTTGATTCAATGATAAGGATTAATGTGGTAGATTTATATTATGTTTTTATCCCGTACATAGATCAATTTTAAGATAATATATAATAAAATGAATTTCATATTCATATTATTCACATAATAGATCATGTGTTTCTGAATAAGGCGATTCACTAGGTAATGGTTTAACGTAAAACATGTATGATTGAATAAGAAACATTATAATCTGAAAATGATAGGAGGGAAATATATCCCTACTTGTTAAATAAGTGAATTAAATTGCGATGAAATAATTTCCAAATGGTGGATTAATGTATAAACCCATTTAATGACATATTAGATATCTCTCATGTTTAATAAATTAGTTAAATTCATAATAAAAATATTTTGGAAATTCAAAAACAAAAAACAGTTATTTTTAAATAAATTCTTACATTATAATGATTTATATTAAGCACTAATTTTTAAAAAATTTAATTTTATGTTTAAAAAAATAATTTCATTTTTGGAAACATATATAACAATAACCTAAGTTAAATGTTTTAATTTTTCATAAAATATTGATTTCATAGTTAATAATGAAATATGTCATTTTTTTGTAAAAATGTAATTTATTTTTTCAAAATTATTTAATTTAAAATCATTATTATATTTTGAATGTGATTTAATAGAATATATATATTATTTAGTTATATTTAATATAATAAAATACTTTTGAATCGAATTTTTATTTGATTATTGAATAAGTTTATTTATGTGTTTGCAAATAGGATATTTTTAAAAAATATTTTAAAAATCATTCTTTTTTCACTTTTTAAGAAATTAAAATAACCCCTAATGTGTAAATTTTTTAAGAAAATATAAGAATTATATTTCAAAAAATATTAATTTAAATTAATATTCTTATTATTTCTAGTAATATAATGAGAAAATATTCATCATTTGATTGAAAAATACACATTTTACAAAGATGCTTCTTCATCATGCCAATAAGATATATTTTATATTAAATTACTTAAATTATATGAATTTAAATTTTTAAAAATTATTAAATATTTAGAATCATTGAAATTTTTATTATCTAATAATTTCCACATTATTTTTTACCATAATTAATTTTGAATATACTATAAATCATTTAACGTTGTTAAGGAAAAAACATATTTACAGGGGGTTTAACTAAAAATATATTTGTTAAAATGACCAAGAAACATTTATAAATTATGTTTTGTGGAAATAATTTTTACTAATAAGGTATATCTATCAATATTGGACTATTTTGGAGTCTTTTGGAATAGGAAATTTTTCTGTTCTCATTATTGTTTTCAAAAATAACAATTGTGCCACTCACCTCACTTATAAAAGGCCACCCCTCTCTTCTCGACTTCACACATTAAAAGACCTTTTTATTAAGAAAATACTTCAAAATTATCATCCTTAAGTCCCTCCCCATTATCTATAGCCCTTATTTTTACTAGAATAAAATCTTAAGAAGACTTTTGCTACTAACCTAGGGAGGCTACCTAAATAAAATGTAACATGCTTAACTAAGCCTTTTTATTCAATTTATTCGTACAACTCGATGAAATATTACTATGTTATGAAGATATAATAAAAAAATTATCTGACATATATTGTGATTTTATTACTATAATGTAATAAAATATATCTATATCCTCTTCTATCAAATTAGAAATTAAAAAATTATTCTTGTGTACGACAAACTACTGCCTCACTAACCAATGTAATTTGTTTCTCATCATCACTTCTCATGGACTATTTTAATGAATAATTTAATATATATATATATATAGATATATGATATTTTTAACATGAAAATATTTATTTAATTATTATATCACATATAATTTCTTACATTACATTTAATTAGAGTTATAATAATGTCGTTCGCGTCTACAGTAGACTACCACCTCATGAAGCGATATGAATCATTGCTCAATAACACTTTTCATGGATGGTATTAATGATTCATTTAATGAATATATGTTACATAGATTATATAATGAGGTCATTATTGGAATATTTATAAATATTATGATATCATATATAACTTTCATTCATACCATTCCACTCCTTGAAAATATATAATGTCATTCGTGCGTAGATGTGAACTACAACCTCTATGAAGAAATTTTATTTTTTCAAAATAAAAACACATGGATGTAATATAAAAGTTTATTTAATGTAATAATATAGTATTTCTGAAAATATTATCATTCAATAATCATTTATTATTACATACCCACTTTCCAAAATGATCATTGATTAAAGAAAACATTACTCATGCATACATACAACATAATGTCTCAGGTATTGAAGCATAATTCATTTTTCATACAACACATTAATTTTTAGTATTAAAAATATAATTCATTTATAAAAAATATATGTTTTTATGATTATTATAGATATTTTTATTAATGACATCTTTGACTATAGTAAACCCACCAAAGTCATTTTTAACACATAATTTGAATATCACCAAAACATACGACGTAAAAATAGTTGATTATGTATGAGTATAAAATATCGTAATTAGTGAAATAAAAATAAATAAGCATTAAAAATGTACTCAATAAAGTTTTTATTTAACATATGATTAGTATTATGAAAGATAAAGGACCTGTGTAATGAGAATGACTCAAGGTAAGAGTCATTCTATAAATTTTTCATCATTCAGACTTATTTTGATCTTTTGAACCTATATAATATTATGAGGTGTATGAACAAAGACTTTTACATTTCATATAATGAATTTTTCTATTATCATGATATTTATTGTTTTTAATGTGATTCTATAATGGGTCATGTGATAGTAATGATTCCACTATGGCAAGGGACTTTCTTTTTAAATATAATATTTTAGGATTTTCTTAAATAAATTTTCAACAATGAAAATGTTGTTTAAAATGATTTTTTGAATGTACTTATATGAACATAAAAATTTTATAATGGCCATTTTTTTATTTTTTTTGGAGGTATTGAAAAATTATCATTTAACATATTTAGTTATAAAAATTTTATCAAAAGGGAAAATTGAATTTTCTATTTTAACATATATCATGAAAAAAATGTCATGATGATCAAAATATTATTTTCAATTGGGATTCATTTCAAATAAATCAGGTTTCCCAAAAATGAAACCCCTACTTCATTTTTATAGATAATGTGTTATTGTACATGGATATTCCTATGGTGTTGAAATTTCAATATATGTAAATATATGTAACGGTTTTTAGAAGTGTGAAAAGAATATTTTATGTGTTTAGTTTTTAATATTGAAAGCATTTATGTGTAATTAATATGTTATGGCTCTTGGAAATTTTTTTATAATGATAGTTGGTTCCATTATAAACTGTTTATGGGTTTTTATATAATAAACCATGGATTTTTGGTTACCTTATGAACCAAGATATGTAGTTATGTTGTAAACCGATAATTGGGGGGTCTGTGATGTCCCTCTAATGAATTGGATTTGTATGTCGACTATATGTTAATTCAATTTTTTTATCTATATAGAAAATTAAATACCATGATACCCTTATAGATTATTTATTCTTTCAATGAGTTTATAAAGGTAATATTTGATCTCCCAAAATGTATGTGATAATATTATTTTTCAATATAATGTATTTAATTCATCATAATGTTGTAGTGAATAACATTTTGTAAAAGATTTCATGCAAATATCAAGTTTTTAAATAAAACATAATAAGCATAATTTTTAATTTATGTTTTATTAAAAATATTTCTGAAAATATTTGTGCAATATAGGTGATTTCTTTTGTAAAAATTATTATTTTGAGCCAAAAAAATATTTTGAAAACTAAATTTTTTATAAGTAATAATGGACTAATAGGTTTTTATATATATTTTTACTTCCCTTGTTGATATTTTTGTACTCATACTTTGTTTTAATTTTTTTAAATGGATAAATATAAGTAATGGAACAGATGATTTAACAATGAAATTAAAGGAGTGTAAAGACCAAGAAATTCTATGGGAAAAGTTTTTCTTAAATACATGGGATTTTTAAAGGTCCGTGAAAATTTACAGCGCTTGATTCCGAGGTCCGGTGTGCTCGGAATCAATTTATGATGTTTTGTTCAGGTACGTTCAGTAAACATATGATAGGGGTTTTATAACATTTGAACCAGTGCTCGGAATTTAAATATGAGGACACCATTGTACTCATAGCACCAGTATTTTCTTTAGAAGACTTTCACATTTGTGGAAGTGGGTCGAGTTTATAAGTTAGTTTTTGGGTATTTATGATTAAATTAAATAAAAATAATGTAGAGGCTATATTGTTATTTCTTGTTGGTTAAAACCTCCAAGTTGAGGTTAGAGGTGGGGGCCACCACGCCTTAACCTTCATGAGAGGTTATGGTGCTGGGGACCACCCAACATAGCCTCTATTAGATGGATAATTTTGGTGGGGACCACCCGGGCTTGTAACCCCTTGGAACCCCCATTTAAGGTGGAGAAACTCTTCAACTCCCCTTATTTATTATGCCAAATCCACCTCTTTAATTGTTGATCCAACACATTTAATTAAAGGTTATAACCTAATGAATTAATTAGGCATATCATTATCATTTATTTCTTCTTTTTGAAATCATTGTGCCAAAAAAATAATAGACGATATGTTATTTCTTTTGGTGAGAATCTTTCATTAGGTGGATCTTGGGAGAAGAGAGAACTCTCTCCAACGAAGACCGCTCTTCGATAAAAATTGATTTTTCGCTGAAGAACGCTCTCCTAACAAATAAAACTAACAAGGGATGCCTTTGACTATGAAGAACGAACCCCTTCGACCTTCTTCCTTGAACTCCTTTGATGTGGGATGCATTCGTCTACCACGGATCGACGAACATCTTTTTACAACGTCAACGAATGACGACCGACGAATCAAAGGTAGGGGGATTATTACTTCATGATTTTTACCCTTTTTCTTACCTTCTTCAAAGGATAAAATGAGATTGATGCGGACTTGTTATTGATAATTTTCTTCTCATGAAGAACAAAATGATACCTTCTTAACGCGGAGGGTTCGGGCCAACCTAACATGGCCTGACATCCTCAATCATTTCCCCTCTTCTTGTGGAATTCTATGGCTAGGCTATGAGGTGACGACGATGAATGCTACAAGGACAACGGCCTCTCTACCAGAAGCCTCCGTGAATCCCCCCCCCCCCCCCCCCCGTGGCGCACCGATGCTTACGGTCGAACATCGCCGGCCTGAGCGGCGCCCGGTCCGCCTACCCGCGGCCTCCCGGCGCCCTGACCGGCGCACGGCCCACCTGCCCGTGGCCTCCCGACGCACTACCCGGCACCCCCGCGGCCAACCCGACGCCCTTCTGGCACCCCCGCGGCCCGCCCGACCCCCGGTCACGCCCTACCCGGCACCCCCACGACCTGCCCAACGTCCATCCGGCCTGCCTGTCCGTCGCGCGCTCTGCCCACTTGCCTCCCGGCTACCCGGCCTCTTGGGCCAAGTCGCCCAAGCCGCGCCCCTCGTGGTGCTAGACAAACCGGACCCGACCTTCGAGCCGATCCGCCTATGGGGTGACATCCGAGCCAAACCGCCCTCGCAGTCCGCTGGGCTGGGGCTAGTGGACCAAGCCAAACTTAGCTGGCTGACCCAACCAACGGGCCGGGTAAGACCCTGTGAGTTTGACCAAGTCAACCGAGACCAGGTCGGCCCAAAATGGGTTGGGCTGAGTCGGTCCGACCAGGTCGGACAGAACCCGGGCCCACTACTTACCCCCTTTACCTTAATTTTTCCATAACTTTTTCACCAGACAAACGATTGACGAACCATCAGCGGCACTGGTATTCTTGGAGCACGATAGTATTTTTGAGTATACCCCATTGGAGTTTGGGGTATTTTTGAGTTACGGTCAGGTTGGTTTGTACACGAACCCAACCGGGCCCCTAGGACTACAAGGCTAATAAATAAAAGACCAGGCGTCCGATTGACTCACCGTCTATTGCGTTGAGACCCCTATGACGTGGAATACCTTTGAGATACTTCTATGTAGTACTTAGTGATGGTTGGAGTATAGACCATTTCATTGTGGAGAGAACCTTCTAGAAACGAGCAGGCATTTATGCAGGAATATAGTAGCTGGGTGAGACTTGACGACTTCTGATCGATTCGACTCTGATTGATTTGACTAACCTAGTGGAGAGCGCATCTGTGTGAGCACAATAGACCCATGGTGGGGAGTGCCTCTGTGTGACCATGGCAGACCCACAGTACTTGACACGTGGAGTACCTCAGCAGGCTACGAGGGGGAGCACCTCTATGTGAGCGCAACAAACCCACTGTGGGGAGGAGATCTGTTTGAATGCAACATATCCATGGTACTCATCAGGAGGAGTACCTATGTAGTCCAAGTTAGTGGGAAGAGCCTCTGTGTAATGTGGCATGCCTATTGTACTCGATAGAGAAGGAGTTCTCTAGCAGCCGAGGGTCCAGTTTGATAATGACCCTAGAATAAAATCCTTGTTGAGTGGAGTCAATGACTTTTTTGTTTTCTTCATGATTGAGATGGGTTATTAGATAACATAGTTATATGTATTGTCATATACCTATGTAATGGTTATCCGTTGATTTCCTACATTTTGGTTTATCCTTGTTGGGTTTTTTGCGACCTTGAGGGTCTCGAGGTCCCTACAGTGTATTTATATACCCACCCATACATACGATATGCGCACACCTCATTGTGTTGGTTGTAGATGATAGACATAACTGACTGAGGCATAGAGTATCCGGAATAGATGGTACCTAGAAGTGGACTACACGGCATGATGGTACATGGAGGAGACGGACGAACGGGAGTGCTGAGGAGACCATCGGTACCTACCCTTCAGGTAGGAACCCCGGAGGACGACCCAATAACTGTATTACTTTTATTCAGTTGTACTTGTTTTTCCTTGTACTTTTAGTTTCCTTGTACTTTACAGTTGTTCGTGTATTTCCAGCCCCTTATACATTCCATCACTTCTTTTGTATACAGTTTTACTTAGTGTTTTGCTTCCATTTGTGTACTCTGATGTGTTTGATTACAGTTATAAAGGAAATGACTTCCCAGTTTAGTGATTTACACTTTTGGTGCTAGTTGCCAGCCCCTAGCCTATGGAAGGAGGGCTTGGGGTAGTCACGATAAGGGCCACATGGGACGAGTCGTGACAAATTGGTATCAGAGGAGTTGGTTCTACCACAGAACATAGAACTATGATCTTTATTTTCTATGAAGCAATAGTGTTAAGGATACTAAGAGTGATTTTCAGTTCAGGGATTCTAGTGTTGGTGCGAGCAACATATGTATTCATACACAAGGACCCTAACTTCTGATTTATGACTCAGTGCAGAAAAACACTGATTGTGTGTGTGTTCCCAAAATTTTTCTTTAAGTCAGCTAAACTAGGTCATCTCACTAGGTATAATCTTTTGACCGTGTCGCATCTGTTTCTTTCAGGATTCCTCGAAGTGGACGACCAGTGAGTACCCTGAGAGTCGTACACACAGATTTCCCACCGAGTGACGAGGCCTCATTGCAGGGCCCTTTACCAGCGGAGGCACCGACTATACTACTTCCCATTGGGCCACGGATGCCACCAGCCCTAGTAGCAGACGATGGACACCGCTTGAGAGCGTTGCATGAGTACCAGCGCAAGAGGCCACCCAGGTTTAGGGGAGAGACAGACCCACATGCGGATGAGGATTGGCTGGAGGCTGTGGTGAGTCTTCAAGCTAGTAAGTACACCAGAAAACTTCATGGTGATCCTTTTTGTGAGTCTCATTAAGGCAGTAACAGGTAGATGGGGGAGCCTGATGGTCTAGGTGCATGACAAGATGATGCTACTCTGAGCAGACTTCGAGAGCCTATTTCGGGCGGAGTTTGTCCCATCCACCTTTCGTGCGGTGCAGATACAAGAGCTACTGCATCTACAACAGGGTAGCATGATGGTGGCGCAGTAATCAACGAGGTTCACCAACCTCTCATGCTAATCCATAGATATGGTGTAGAACCCTTTCTTCAGGGCCCAAACCTTTGAGCAGGGGCTCAGTGTGGAGATCACAACATCGATGATCTCACTCAGCTTCCCGACGCAGGTGGGGGTGTTAGAGAGAGCTCTCCAAGTAGAGTGTTTCCTAGAGGAGCAGTCACCAGCAGTGAAACTCACTACTAGTCGACATGCAACAGAGTATTTTGTAGCTGGTAGTAGATACATGACATAGAGGTCCATGAAGACCAGACCCACGTGTGGATAACCGCAGGACTCATGATATTTTGTGCGAGGCACACGGGGCAGAGAAATACATGCCAAGAGAGAGTAGTGTTACTCATGTGGCGGGCATTTTCACATGGACCGTGACTGTCCGACCCACCATTCAGATGATCAATAGATAGTTGAGGGACTTTCCAAGGAGAGGCAGAGGTTCAAACGAGGTGGTCCGTAGGGATGAGGTGGATGTGGCAGAGGATCTGGACGTGCAGCTGGAAGTGGAAGACATTATGATGTGTTACCACCACCACCACCACTAGGAGGCCCACCCCAACTGCAGGGAGCAGGTGGACATGGGAGAGCGTAGCTCCATGTAGCTGAGACCTACAATCACAGAGCTCCGGATATGATTCTATGTACGATCTATGTCTACTCAACCATAGTTTCAGTTCTTTTAGACACGGGTTCCACTCACTCTTTCATTACCACATCCCTTATTCGGATCTCAAAGATTCTGATGGAACCGTTTGTTCGATCCTTATGACTATAGACTCCTACGAGAACCGATTCGACGATTATGCACTGGTACCGGTAGTGCGAAATTACACTAGGAGGTGATAGCTTCGGCTGGGATATCCTAGTAGGGGCGTCGAGGACTTACGACGTCATCTTGGGTATGGACTGGTTATCCACAGTCCATGCTAAGATATACTCTATTAGGTGCAAAGTGTGGTGCGTCCACACGGATGGCACCAGGTTCACCTTCACTGGCGGGAAATAATCCCTTGCAGCACAGGAAAGACTTACTCAGAGGAGGGTGCAACCAATCACTCATCAGTTGGCTTCCCTTACCCTCGGAGTAGTAGATGTGGAGAGTTCGAAGTATCTTGTAGTGGTGGACCAGTACACAGATTTTTTCCCTTATGATGTTCCTGAACTGCCTCCTCGCAGAGAAGTGGATGTATACGTTGTCATGTTCCCCGGGAAGACACTGATATCTTCAACAGCAAATCAGATGGCTCCTGCTGAGCTTCATGCGCTATAGGTACAACTGGAGGACTTGCAGGGGAAGGGATTCATCTGACCTAGTGTTTCTCCCTGGGCAGCCCTGATTCTATTCACCAAAAAGGTAGATGGAAGCTTGAGGCTTTGTGTTGACTGTCGTTGCTTGAACTAGGTGACCGTGAAGAACAAGTACCCACTCTTGAGGATTGAGATCTCTTTGATCAGCTGAAGGGAGGACGTTGGTTATTGATGATAGACCACAGATCAGGCTATCACCAGCTCAGAGTTCGAGATGAGGATGTGCAGAAGATGGCCTTGGGGTGTTGTCATATCCATTACGAGTTCTTAGTTATTCCATTCGGTGTAACTAATTCTCCAGCAGTGTTTATGGGACTCATGAACATGATCTTCCTTTCATACCTCAATCACTTTGTTGTAGTCTTCATTGATGACATTTTGATATATTAGACTACTGAGGAGGAGCATGCCTACCATTTGCAGGTAGTACTGGATAGACTCTGACAACACCAACTTTATGGTTAGCTCTCGAAGTCCCGAATTTTGATTTGAGAGGTTCACTTTTTGGGACATGTCATCTTGGAGGCTGGAGTTGCAGTGGATCCAGTGAAGGTTGAGGCAGTGCTTGATTGGGAGCCACCCAGTAGTGTGAAAGAGTTACAAACTTTCCTTGGTTTGGTTGGATACTATCGGAGGTTCGTTACAGACTTCTCCAAAGTTTCTGCACCACTATTAGCCTTCAAAAAGATGGGGAAACCCTTCATGTGGTCTGATAGATTCCAGCAGATCTTTCAGGAGCTGAGGCAGAGGCTTACTAGTGCCCCCATCTTGAGGCTCCCAACAGAAGGTGTAGGGTGCGTAGTTTTCTGTAATGCATCAGGGATTGGACTCAGGTGTGTCCTGATGCTGGAGAGAGAAGTGATTTCATATAGTTCTCGAAAGCTGAGACAACATGTAAAGAACTACACTACCCATGACCTAGAGTTAGCAGCAGTGGTCTTCTCATTGAAGATTTGGCGACACTATCTGATCCGCAAACATTTTACCTTATAATCAGATCATGTAACACCCTGAGATTTTATGAAAAATATTCTTTTTAATTTCATTAATGTCTTGTGTTGTACGCTACACCAAAAAGAGCTTTCACGACACGCAACCCTGACTTGGCTTGCGTTACACACAATCGTGACCTTCATCGATAGCGTGTGTTGTACGCAATACCGGGTGTTACTAACAACGATATATTGTTATAATATTATTATGAACTAGCCATTAGAAATAGTATTAACTAAATTTTGAATTTTATAACATTATTATTCATCTTACACATTTTCTAGAACATGGTATAAGAACAAAATAAATTTTTCGGGTAAAATAAGTATTTTTAAAAAAAATGCAGTTTTGCCGCCTTTTGATGGCGCACCGACTTTAAATATAGTTTTTGACATATTTATAAGTTTATTTTTACAAAATAAAATTATTATTTCGAATCAGGATATAAAATTTTACCTTGGATAAAATTTTCATTTTATTCTGATAACTTTCATATTTTAATGAATAGTAAAAACACGCTATATTTTAATTAAAAAAAGTTTTTTCATCGTAATAACTTATGTGGTAAATTATAATATTGAATGGTTTTAAAAGTATAAATTGAATATATTTTTACCATTTAATATAATTTATGTCATTAGCATTGATTTTACCTTGAATTCTTAGGTTACATCAATTCAATCTTTTGCAATGTTTTAAACAAAAACCCATTTTCTTTCGACAACGGGATTAATTTTAATTTAATTTCTTCAACTTTTGTGTATCGAATTTGGAAAAATGGATTCCATATTTGGAATAAGTATGTCCAAACTATGTTAATAAGCTGTTTTTTATTTTTGGGCTTTATGAATAGTAACTACGGTAAATTTTATTTACCATAGTTAAAGGTAAATCAGGTAATTAAGGGTAAATATAAGATTATAATATTAAACTAACACCTACCAAAATATTATTGTATGACTAAAAGTCAACCCATATCATCTAAGGGTCAGATTCAAATCATTTAATGGACTTTTTTCCATGAAAATAACTTAATTATTATTAAAACCAATGAAAGTGACAACATGTCACTCTCTTAAATATTATAAGTATATTAATTTTAATTTAGTGATAAACTTCAAGAAACTTAGAACATGAATAGTACCCAGAAAGCTAATGAAATTATCTACATAATATAAATTTATTTATAATTTTTAGGTATTAAATAATTATGATTAATTTTGACAGAATAGGGATGAAAAAATTATTTATTTAGTGAAAAATAAATAATATAGTTTTTATTGAAATATTAATACATATCAATAGGCCCAAAAATCTAAACAAAACTTATTATTAGTGTATATATAAACCCTAATCATCCATTGGATGAATTTTGGACCATTTGGATCCTTTGTAAGATGATTATGACACTTATATTATTTTATTTTAAAAGATTCCAAAGTTGCCACCTTCATAATTTAATAATTATAACAATTTAAATATTGTTATTTTTAGATGATAAATTCAATTAAAAGGATTATTGTGAAAGGTAATAGATTTATATTCATCATAGGATTTTATTTCTAATTTTTATGCAACATATAAGTATATTAAAAAATTATACAAAAAATGATGTAGTAATTATTTTATTAAGAGATAAACCAAATAAATGGTTTTAAAAATAATAAAATAAATATAATATGAACTATTTAATGTTCTCCACTAATGTTCTAGATACATATGACCTTTTATGAATCTATTAAAGCTTTTAGTTCGAACATATACTATGTATATATTTTATTTAAATTCAAATAAATGAATAGTGTCAAAATTGACACTATTGTTCTTTTATAAATATAATATATTATAAAATTGTTTAAAAATCAAAAAAATATTTAAAAATAATATATTTAAATTTAAATGTTATAAAATGTTATAAAGTATCCAATTATGTAAAATTCACAACAAATAAGTAATTATTTGTTATAATTTAAAATTTAGAATGTTATTACCACAAATAAAATTAAATTTATTAAATAAGGATAAATCAAGTTGATAATGTTTAAAATAAATTCCTAAAATGTCTAAATTTTATTGGTTTATGAGATTACAACCCTATCTCATCTAATATTTGGATATGAGTCATTTTTGTGGGTTTTAAGTGGGGTTATGTTTATTATAAATTAATATTTATAAGAATTCCAAAGGTGCCCCTCTCCTCCCTTATAAATGGGCACCTCCTCCCTCTCTTCCTCACACCACATTGAGCCTTCAAGATTGGCCAAACCCTGCCAAATTCTCTTCTCCACTTCCCTAGAAACATCCTAGAGGTCATGGTCTTCTTCAAAAACCAATTTTATTTCCCTAAGAGGAGGTCTCAACGAGGCGCTTCAAAGAAGAGGTAATGTCCATTACTGACTCTTTCAACTTTATTTCCTCTTCCACTTCTTCTTTTTTAGTTTTTTCATTATGAGGTAATAAAATCAGTATCAATCATATAAAGATATGTTATTATAAGTACGAAACAACCATATTTCACCATCTATCCATCCAACGGAAAATGAAATCACCGCGCGTGCGTACGTACAGAATACCATCTCCACACCGTGGGGTAATCTATTTTCCACCACCACCTTACTTGGATGGGTATAAGGGTGAAAGTAATGAATATATATATGATTATTGTAAAGTGATATTGATTCTGTAATATTACACTTATACTTTAATACAATTTCACGATCTTTGGAATGATATCATCGCTTGTGCGTACGTACGAACTACCGTCTCCACGACGCGATGAAATTCACTCTCCTTGTTAACCATTCATGAATGATTATAAAGTATATATAATGAATAATAATGAAATATATGACATAGTAATGATACTGGATTTATATATATATATATATGTATATGTATTTCATTTACTTAATTCCATTCAATTCAAAAAGGAAACGGAAACAACGTTCATGCGTACGTACGGCCTACCGTCTCCATGAACGATGTATTTCATTCTTTTTATCAATCTATAATATATATGTATATGATGAATATATATTATATATAAATCATGTTTTACATTCTGGAATTATGTAAGTCAGTATATAAGTAATAATATCATTACCGACAAGTCGAAACACATACGATAAATGAAATGACTTTACCCAAAACGCTGCTTTAACATGGAATTTACAAAAGAACGGGTAATATAAAGTCATAAGTGAAACATATATGATATCATAACAATTAATATGATTCTGTAATAAGTCAATTACATTATGTAAATCATTATACAGGAGGTTTGGATATGAGCGAAGCATATTGGACCTAAGGTAAGGGATAATTTTTCAAATCTCATTTTTATCCGAGATTGCTTATTCGTAAGTATTTACTGGGGTTATTGCTATCATCCATGTCCATGTTTTATAAAAGTGTATTCATGTATGTTTAAATTACTTTTTACCCATTTTTTACTTTTACTACATGGTTTGTAAGGAATCTTTCTTTTGTTTACGTTACGAGGTACTTTTTTTGACTTTTTCGGAAAAAGTACGAGAAGATTGTTTTTTAACTTATACGGCACAAACGGATTTTTATGGTTTTATAAAGCCTTATTTTCATGAATCTTCCTACAAAATATTTCATGACTATTTTCAACAAAAACTATTTCTTTTAAAATTGCATGACATTTTGTGAAAAGAGAATGATTTTGAAGAAGAAAGGATATTTTCCTCAAGAATTATTTTGAAGTGTTTTATCAAAACCATTTTTCATCTACGATGACATTATTTCATATGTTCGTGTTTCAGGTATCATGTCTCTATGATTTACATGGTTTCACATTTCTTATTATGAAATGATATCCATTTATTTTATATGGATTATTTGATGATGGGATGATGTTTATGAAACCCATTTTATTTATTGGGTTATTATGAATGATGTATGTTTATTTTTGTGGCACAGTTAAGAATGATTTCATTATGAGATGGGTGGGACCTATATCTCCCTCCAATAAATTGGGTAACAATTTTATATCTCATGAGATAGACATGGCTGGAATGGAAATTTAAACCAGTTCAGTAATATAGGACCAGAATGAGGAGTGAACTCGATTCAGAAAGGGACTTTGTCCACTAAGATGGTCTTGGCAGCAATCCCTTGGCTACTTGGAAATCATTACATGTGCTTAATGGATACCACAATTACATGTTTTATTCCCATGATATTTTATCATGATTTATTTTCCATTATGATCTATTCCTTACGTACTTCCATGATTTATGTCTTTGCTCAAGATTTTGATGTTTAAATTTCATGTTCATGTTTTTGTTTTCAAATGTTTATGGATTGTTTTATGTTCTCTATGTTTGCCGTTACTGAGCATTTGTGCTCACGCATTTTATGTCTTATTTTCCCCATGAAATAATGAAAGGTTTTAGCTAAGGAAACAAAAAGGGGAAGTTCATTATGGGAGTTGTTGAAGATCATTCAACATGATTAGAAGTTTATATTCCAAGTTTCCAAAGACACTACACTATTACGATCCTTGTCTGTATGTTTTTGTTAGGTATTAATTATTCCGAAAAGGTAATGTAATGTCCATTTACGTCAAGATTCGGGCCTCTACAGTTGGTATTAGAGGAAAGGTTTAGTCAACCTTTGGAAACTAGGATGTGAAAACGTTAGTGAGATCCCTAAAGATATTTCTAAGGTATGTCTAGGGATGTACCTAAGGATAAGTATACGTATAGGATATAGTCCTAGAACTACGGAAACGATCTTAGAATTTAACCTAAGAGGTTAGATATTGAGGGTACTCCCCCTTTACTATGTTGTTTTCCCTAGCATGATTTTTTCCTCTCACACTATTCTTTTTGGGTTTTAGAAAATGGATGGAAAGAGGAAGATTCATGATAATGGAGGATTTGATGGATAATGGAATGATATTTTTTCTGAGAAACCAAATGAAATGGGATTTCTACGTCCAAACATCATTATTATGCTGAATCAGCAATCTCATAATATGATCAATAAACTCAAATTTAGTAAGTTTCCTGACTCGGCTAATAAGAGAAAGACGGAGTTTCATGATGATCATAGAGGAAAGAAAGTTAAATTTCCCCTATTTAAATCATGTGGGAAGAGGCATCAAGGAGAATGTTTCAATGGAACTGGAAGACGCTTTGGGTGTGGAAAAGAATGACACAAAGCCAGTAAGTGCAAAGGAAAAGGTTCAGTTAACACCATGGATGAGGATAATGGTATTGCTACGACATCAAAAATGGTTAAATGTTTTAAATGTGGAATGTACGGGCATTATGCAAACCAATTACCTAAGGGAAGGTCTCATGAAGAGAATAAGTATGGTCGTATGGGTAGTATTTATGTTGTTGAAGATGAAGAGACTACAAATGATATGTGAGATGAAAGAATTGTTGAAGCTCGGTCAATGGTTTAAGAAGGTAGTGGAATGATTACATGTTTATCAAGTGTAATGTTGTATAAGAAATCTCATGGTACTATGGAATAAAGGGACATCTAAGGATTGTTACACTGTTGTCTTTCCTTATATTTTGAAAGTTTATGATTAATGGTACCATTAACCATGAAAGGTTATTCAGATATTTTTGGAAAGTAGATGATATGCGCATAATGAAGGGATAAGGAGAAAATTTAATGTTTTATGGTATTCATGAGCTCATGACTGACATAAGGAGAAGGTTATATCATGGTTTGAGTATATAGAATTTTTGGATGTTGGTATGTGGAAAGAGTTAACTTTTGACAACATTCATGTTTTCACTAAGGTTTAATGGGTTTTCATTTTTCAAGAGAATACATGATTAAGGTATTCACATGATTGGAATGTGACCAACAAGATATATGGGGGATAAATGATTGTATTCACATGCTTGGTTGATGACATTTCAAGTAATCGTTTTCTTTATACTATGAGCTTGGACTGAAGTATTTTAGATAAGCCTAAAGATTGGAGTGGATTCTGTTGGAAATAAGTTAGTATTGTTTAAGGATAGAACTTTTTTCGATATTATTGATGGGATGTTATAGTAATGTATTTTTAGAAAAAGGACAACCTGCAGGACGGGCGACAACCCATCGCGTCGGAAAAGGCTGTGGGAATCGAACACACAACCGAAGTACGACTGGCCTTTATCGCCTACCACTAGCCTACAGGAAGTCCCTGTTTAGTAGAAACTAGTTTTATTATGTTAAGCGGTATGATATATGGAGTATAAGTCCATTTTAGGAACCATATATGATTAATCTCACTATAGATGGACTTATGTATTTTTGATAACTTTTATAACCTTTTGTTTGAGATAGATGGAATGACCCATAATTCTATCAAATGATCTGCTAACACTTCACGAATGACAAATTCAACTTCATTTCTTTAAGAGATGAAGTGGAAATTGTCTAAAGAACGAAAAACGGTGAGACTGTACCAAAATCACGAAAGTATTTCATATAATTCCATTTTCATCAAATTTATGGAAATGATCATGAAAACCAAAAATGTTGTCCGAGTTCCCTTATATCTGATGAATCAGATGGTACCTTGATCATTACAAATCTATGGCTTTGTGATTGATGTCTTTTTCATAGCCATGTTCTCTACCACTCTCCATCAGAACATGATTGTCATATTTCCCCTCCATATCCATATTTTCACCTATTTTCTCCTATGTGGAAACCCAGTGATGAGTTATTTGGGTTTCCATTATGTTTCTAACATTCATTTTTTAAATGAGGATTTAGTATTCCTTTTTACGGTGTGGGTTTCTATTAAAGAAACTTTCGATTAGTAATCTATTTATAACCCCACAGAGTTTTGTGGGCGAAATTCATTTTAAGGGGGGTAGAATGTAACACCCTGAGATTTTATGAAAAATTTTTATTTTAATTTCATTAATGTCTTGTTTTGTACGCTACACCAAAAAGTGCTTGCACGACACACAACCCTGACTTGGCTTGCATTACACGCAATCACGACCTTTCTCGATAGCGTGTGCTGTACCCAATACTAGGTGTTACTAACAATGATATATTATTATAATATTATTATGAACTAGCCATTAGGAATAGTATTAACTAAATTTTAAATTTTATAACATTATTATTCATCTTACACATTTTTTAGAACATGGTATAAGAACAAAAAAAAATTTTTGGGTAAAATAAGTATTTTTAAAAAAATGCAGTTTTGCCGCCTTTTGATGGCGCACCGACTTTAAATATAGTTTTTGACATGTTTATAAGTAAAATTTTACAAAATATAATTACTATTTGGAATCAGGATAGAAAATTTTACCTTGGATAAGTTTTTCATTTTATTCTGATAACTTTCATATTTTAATGAATAGTAAAAACACACTATATTTTAATTAAAAAAACTTTTTTCATCGTAATAACTTATGTGGTTAAATTATAATATTGAATGGTTTTAAAAGTATAAATTGAATATATTTTTACCATTTAATATAATGTATGTCATTATCACTGATTTTACCTTGAATTCGTAGGTTAAATCAATTCAATCTTTTGCAATGTTTTAAACAAAAACCCATTTTCTTTCGACAACGGGATTAATTTTAATTTAATTTCTGAAACTTTTGTGTATTGAATTTGGAAAAATGGATTCCATATTTGGAATCAGTATGTCCAAATTATGTTAATAAGCTACTTTTATTTTTGGGCTTTATGAATAGTAACTACGGTAAATTTTATTTACCATAGTTAAAGGTAAATCGGGTAATTAAGGGTAAATATAAGATTATAAAATTAAACTAACACCTTCCAAAATCCTATTGGATGACTAAAAGTCGACCCATATCACCTAAGGGTCGGCTTAGAATCATTTAATGGACTTTTGTTCATGAAAATAACTTAATTATTATTAAAACCAAAGAAAGTGACAACATGTAACTCTCTTAAATCTTATAAGTATATTAATTTTAATTTAGTGATAAACTTCAAGAACCTTAGAACATTAATAGTATCCAGAAATCTAATGAAATTATCTACATCATATAAATTTATTTATAATTTTTAGGTATTAAATAATTATGATTAATTTTGACAGAATAGGGATGCAAAAGTTTTTTATTTAGTGAAAAATAAAAAATATAGTTTTTATTGAAATATTAATACATATAAATAGGACAAAAAATCTTCACAAAACTTATTATTAGTGTATATTTAAACCCTAATCATCCATTGGCCGAATTGTTGACCATTTGGATCCTTATTAAGATGATTATGACACTTATATTATTTTATTTTAAAAGATTCCAAAGTTGCCACCATCAGAATTTAATAATTATAACCATTTAAATATTGTGATTTTTAGATGATAAATTCGATTAAAAGTTTTATTGTGAAAGGTAATAGAATTATATTCATCATAGGAGTTTATTTTTAATTTTTATGCAACAAATAAGTATATTAAATAATTATACAAAAAATGATGTAGTAATTATTTTATTAAGAGATAAACCAAATAAATGGTTTGAAAAATAATTAAATAAATATTATATGAACTATTTAATGTTCTACACTAATTTTATAGATACATATGACCTTTTATTAATCTATTAAATCTTTTATTTCGAACATATCTTCTGTATATATTTTATTTAAATTCAAATAAATTAATAGTGTCAAAATTGACACTATTTTTATTTTATAAAAATAATGTATTATAAAATTGTTTAAAAATCAAAAAATATTTACAAATTATAAATGTAAATTTATATGTTATAAAATTTTATAAAGTATCCAATTATGGACAATTCATAACAAATAAGTAATTATTTGTTATAATTTAAAATTTAGAATATTATTACCACAAATAAAATTAAATTGATTAAATAAGGATAAATCAAGTTGATAATGTTTAAAATAAATTCCTAACATGTCTAAATTTGACTGTTTGATGATATTACAACCCTATATCTTCTAATCTTCGGATATGAGTCATTTTTGGTGGGTTTTAAGTGGGGTTATATTTATTATAAATTAATATTTTTAAGAATTCCAAAGGTGCCCCTCTCCTCCATTATAAATGGGCACCTCCTCCCTCTCTTCCTCACACCACTACCCCTGCCAAATTCTCTTATCCACTTCCCTAGAATTATCCTAGATGACCTGGTCTTCTTCAAAGACCAATTTTATTTCCATAAGAGGAGGTCTCAAAGAGGCACTTCAAAGAAGAGGTAATGTCCATTACCGATTCTTTCAACTTTATTTCTTCTTCCACTTCTTCTTTTTTAGTTGTTTCATTAGGAGGTAATGACATCAGTATAAATAATATACGGATATGTTATTATATGTATGAAACAAACATATCTCACTATCTATCCATCCAACGGAAAACGAAATCACCGCGCGTGCGTACGTATGGAATACCATCTCCACGTCGTGGTGTAATCTATTTTCTTCCACCACCTTACTTGGATGGGTATAAGGGTGAAATTAATGAATATATATGATTATTGTAAAGTTATATTGATTCTGTAATATTACACATACACATTAATACAATTGAATGATCTTGGGAATGATATCATCGCTCGTGCGTACGTACAGACTACCGTCTCCACGACGCAATGGGATTCACTCTCCATGTTAACCATTCATGAATGATTATAAAGTATATATAATGAATAATAATGAAATATTTGAAATAATAATGATACTGGATTTATTTATATATATATATATGTATGTCATTTACTTAATTCCATTCAATTCAAAAGGGAAACGAAAACAGCTTTCATACGTACATACGACCTACCGTCTCCATGAACAATGTATTTCATTCCTTTTATCGATCTATAATATATATGTAAATGATGAATATATATTATATATAAATCATGTTTTACATTATGGAATTATGTAAATCAAGATATTAGTAATAATATCAAAAACGACAAGTTGAAACACATACGATAAATGAAATGACTTTACCCAAAACGCTGCTTTAACATGGAATTTACAAAAGAACGGGTAATATAAAGTCATAAGTGAAACATATATGATATCATAACAATGAATATGATTCTGTAATAAGTCAATGAAATTATGTAAATCATTATACAGGAGGTTCGGATGCGTACGAAGCATATCGGACCTAAGGTAAGGGATAATTTTGAAAATCTCTTTTTTATCCGAGATTGCTTATTCGTAAGTATTTTCTGGGGTTGTTGCTATCATCCATGTCCATGTCTTATAAAAGTGTATTCATCTATGATTAAATTCCTTTTTACCCATTTTTTACTTTTACTACATGGTATGTAAGGAATCTTTCTTTTGTTTACGTTACGAGGTACTTTTTTGACTTTTCCGGCAAAAGTATGAGAAGAATGTTTTTTTAAATTATACGGCACGAACGGATTTTTACGGTTTTATAAAGCCTTATTTTAATGTAGCTTCCTCCAAAATATTTCATGAATATTTTGAACAAAGTCCGTTTCTTTTAAAATTTTAGGACATTTTGTGAAAAGAGAATGATTTTGAAGGAGAAAGGATATTTTCCTCATGAATTCATTTCAAGTGTTTTATCAAAACCATTTTTCATCTACGATGACATTATTTCATATGTGTATGTTTCAAGTATCATGTCTCTATGATTTAAATGGTTTCAATTTTCTTATTATGAAATTATATCCATTTCTTTTATATGGATTGTTTGATGATGGGATGATATTTATGAAACCCGTTTTATTTATTGGGTTATTATGAATGATGTATGTTTATTTTTTTGGCACAAGTAAGAATGATTTCATTATGAGATGGGTGGGACCTATATCTCCCTTGAATTCATTGGGTAAAGATTTTATATCTCATGAGATAGACATGGCTGGAACGGAAAGTTAAACCGGTTCAGTAATATAGGACTAAAACGAGGAGTGAACTTGATTCAGAATGGGACTTTGTCCACTAAGATGGTCTTGGAAGCAATTCCTTGGCTTCTATGGAAATCATTACATGTGATTAAGGTATACCACAATTACATGTTTTATTCCCATGCTATATTATCATGATTTATTTTCCATTATGATCTATGCATTACGTACTTCCACGATCTATGTCTTTGATCATGATTTTGATGTTTAAATTTCATGTTCAAGTTTTTGTTTTCAAATGTTTATGGATTGTTTTATGTTCTCTATGTTTGCCATTACTGAGCATTTGAGCTCACCCTTTTTAGGTTTTATTTTCCCCAGGAAATAAAGAAAGGTTTTAGGTAAGGAAACAAAAAGGTGAAGTTCATTATGGGAGTTGTTGAAGATCATTCAACATGATTAGAAGTTTACATTCCAAATTTTCAAAGACACAAAACTATTACGATCCTTGTGTGTCTGTTTTTGTTATGTATTAATTATTCCGAAAAGGTAATGTAATGTCTATGTACGTCAATCTTCATGCCTCTACAGATCACAAGAGTCTCAGGTATATCTTCTCTCAGAAGGACCTGAACCTGAGACCGTGACCTTAGCTTGAGTTCTTACAAGACTATAGCTTCGAGATAGTCTCTACTCTTGGGAAGGGGAACTTTGTTGCAGATGCGCTCAGTAGGAGGACATGTATACAGCTTCTAGGAGAGGCCACAGAGAAGCTTGATGCCTTATAGATATCCTTGGTGGAAAGAGACAGACCAAACTTCCTGCAATCTCTTACGGTCACTCCACCACTCCTTCAGTGAGTCATGGAAGCACAACATGGGGACGCTGACTGTGAGACACAACCTACTCAGATATCCATAGGGCATTCACCTGATAGAATTTTTGAAGGTGGGGAGCACGTCATCTTATTCAGAGGACGTACCTTGGTACCAGTGGCACTTCGAGAGGAAGTGTTGAGGGAGTTCCACACATCCCCACTAGTGGTACATCCATGAGTGGTAAAGATGTACCGAGACCTTCAACAATAGCACTAGTGGCCAAGTATGAAGAAGGAAGTAGTGGAGTTTGTCTCATGGTGCTTCACTTGTAAGCAAGTGAAGGTAGAGCACCAGGTACCACCAGGCTCGGATGAGCCTTTAGACATCCTAGAGTGGAAGTGGGATGGGATATCCATGGACTTCGTGATGGGTCTTCCTCATACATTCAAAATTCAGGACTTGATTTTGGTGATTGTTGACCGACTAACCATGTTAGCCCACATCCTACCTATCAGAGAGCAGGGTTCAGTAGAGATCAGGGTCACCTCTATGTGCAGAAGATTGTCCGCTTACATGGATTATATTATTCTATTTTCTCCGAGCATGACACACGGTTTACATCCTGGCTATGGAAGAGGTTGCATGAGGCTTTCGGGACACAGATTCGCTTAAGCACCACCTTCTATCATCAGACAGATGATCGGACTGAGTGGACCATTCTGACCCTCAAGAACATGCTACGTGCCTGTGTCCTCAACTTCGGTCATAGTTGGGAGGATCAGTTGCCTTTGGTGGAGTTTTCGTATAATAGCAGCTATCACTCCACCATCGGTATGGCACCTTTTGAGGCATTGTACGAGTGACTGTGCAGTACCCCCTTGTGCTGGACTGACCCAGGGGAGTCAGCACTAGTGGGACTAGAAATTGTATGGGCTACTCCAAAAAAGGTACAAATCATCCAGGAGTGGATGAAGACTGTACAAAGTAGACATAAGTCGCATGCTGATAGAAGACGGATACCTCTGGAGTTCAGGAATGGAAATCACGTGTTTCTATGGGTCCCACCTCAATGAGGCCTAAAATGATTTGGCTGAGGTGGCAAGTTATCTCCAAGATTCATCGGACCATTCCATGTCCTCATCAGAGTTGGTGAGGTGGCTTACCGATTAGCTCTTCCACCTCAGTTGCAGCTGGTGCATGACGTCTTCCACATATCCTAGCTGAGGATATACGTGCATGACCCTTCCCACATCATCGACCATGGAGAGCTAGAAATCGATGACCGGGAGACTTTTACGGAGGTCCCAGTGGAGATCGAGGATCGATAGGATCTAGTCCTACGTGGACGGTCGATACCTCTGGTGTGCGTATGTTGGCTGCACAGGAACCTCCAAGAAAGCACATGGGAGTGGGAGGATCAGATGCATGCTCATTACCCTCTTTTGTTTTCTTAGATCGAGTTGTAAATTACAGGGACATAAAGCCAAGAGGTGGGGAGAATGTAAAGACCCAGAAATTCCTTAAAAAAGTTTTCTTAAATAAATGGGATTTTTACGAGTCTGAAAAAATTTACGGTGCTTGATTATGAGGCCCGATGTTCCCAAAATCAATTTCTGATGTTTTGTTCGGGTACATTCAGTAAAAGTTCGAGTGGGATTTTATAACTTTTGAACCGGTACTTGGAATTGAAATCTGAGGACACCGTTGAACTCACATCACCAGTATTTTCTTAAGAATACTTTCACTTCAATGGTAGTGGGTCGAGTTTATAAGTTAGTTTTTGGGTTTTTATGATTAAATTAAATTAAAATAAAGTGGAGGATTTATTTTTATTTCTTGTTTGTTAAAACCTCCATGTGGAGGTTGGAGGTGCGGGCCACCACACGTAAACCTCCCATGATAGTTTCTGGTGGTGGGGCCCACCCGAACATAACCTCCCTTGGGATGATAATTTTTTTGGGGACCACTCGGGCTTGTATCCCCTTGGAACCCCCCATTTTAGGTGGAGAAACAATTCAACTCCCCTTATTTATTATTCCAAATCCTCCTCTTTAATTTTTGAGAAAATACATTTAATTAAAGGTGATAACCTCAAGAATTAATTAGGTTGACACTTCTCATTTATTTCTCCTTTTAAAATCATTGTTCCAATAGAATAATATAAGATATATTATTTCTTTTGGTGGGAATCTTTAAAATAGGTGGAGCTTCCGAGAAGAGAGAACTCTCTCCAACGAAGACCGCTATTCAATGAAAAACACTATTCCGGGAAAAAACCCTCTCCCGATGAATAACGCCGATGAGGGATGACTACGAATATGAAGAACGAACCCTATAACCTTTTTCATCGGACTACTTCAACATGGGATGCATTCGTCTACCACAGATCGACAAACAACTTTCCACAACATCAACGAACGACGACCGTCAAATCAAAGGTAGGGGGATTTTTACTTGTTGATATTGTACCCTTTTTCTTACCTTCATCAAATGATAAAATGAGATTTATGTGGACGTATTATTGATCATATTCTTCCCATGATGAGCCGAATGATACCTTCCTAAATGAGGAGAGTGTGGGCCAACCTAACATAGCCCAACATCCTTAATCATTTTCTGTCTTCTTGTAGAATTCCATGGCAAGGCTATGAGGAGATGACGGCGTAGGCGGCAATGACGAAGGCCGCGCTAGCAGCAGTCTCAGCGAATCGCACCCCATCCCCCCCCCCCCCCGTGGCACACCGATGCTTCCGGACGAACAACGCCGGCTCGAGCGATGCCTGGCCCGCCTACCCGCGGCCTCCCGACGTCCTGCCCGGGGTGCGGCCCGCCTGCCTGCGGCCTCCCGGCCGCTCCGGCGCCCTCGCGCCCTGCCCGATGCCCCCGCGGCTCACACGGTGCCCCTGTTCTCTACCCAGTGCCCTCACGGATCGCCCGACACCCCCGTGGCCTGCATGCACCCCCGCGGCCTGCCTCGTGCCCGTCGGCGCCCTATCTAGCACACCCGCGGCCTCCCCGGCATCTAGCCAGCCTGCCCGCGCCCTACATGCCCTGCCCGCCGGCCTCCCTGCCGACCGACCTAATGTGTTGAGTCGCCCGAGCCACACCCCTCGTGGCACTGGCCGAACCGGCCCCAGCCATCGGGCCAAGCCATCTACATGGCGACATCCGGGCCGAACCGCCCTCGCAGTCCGCTGGGTCGGGCCCAGCGGACCCAGCCAAACATAGCGAGCTAACCCACCCAATGGGTTGGGTCATAACTAGTGAGTCTGACCAGTTCAACCCAGACCAGTTTGGCCTCGATTGGGTTGGGCCGAGTCGGTCCGACCGCGTCAGACCAGACCATGGCCCACTACTGACCCCCTTTAACATACTTTGGCCATAACATTGGTATCAGACGACTGTTTGACAGACCGTCAGTGGCGCTTGTATTCATGGAGCATGAAGGTCTCTTTGAGTATACCCCACTAATGTTCGGGGTATTTTTGAGTTATGGTCAGGTTTGTTCGAACATGAACCCAATCGATCCCCCACGACTAAAAGAATAATAAATAACAGATCGGGTGTCCGCTTGACATGCCGTTTGGTGCGTTGAGACCCATATGACGTGGTGGACCCTTGAGATACTTCTATATGGGACTTCATAACGTTTGGAGTATCGACCAGTAGATTGTGGAGAGGACCTTCTAGGGATGAGTAAGCATTTTTTCGGGAACCATATAGCTGGCTAAGACATTGCTACTACTGATCGATTCGACTCAAATTGATTCGACTAGCCTAGGGGGGAGCACCTTTGTGTGAGTGTGGCAGACCCATGGTGGGGAGCACCTCTATGTTCATGGAAAACCCATGGTACTCGACACATGGAGTATCTCAGCAGGCTATGAGGGGGAGTGCCTCCATGTGAGCGTAGCAGACCCGCGGTGGGGATAGCCTCTATGTGAGCACAGAAGATCCACTGTACTCGACAAGAGGAGTACCTCAGCAGTCCATGTTAGTGGGAAGCGCCTCTGACGCCGCAGGCCCACTGTACTCGATAGAGAATGCGTTCTCCAGCAGCCGAGGGTTTAGTTTGATAATACCCCTAGAATAAAATCCCTGTTGAGATAAGTCAATGTCTTTTGTGTTTTCCTCATGATTGAGATGGGTTACTAGATAACTTAGGTATATTTATGGGAATATACCTATGTAATTTTTATCTATTGATTTAGTACTTTGTGGTTTATCCTTGGTCGATTTTGTGAGACCTTGAGGGTTTTAGGGTCACTATTGAGTGTCAATATACTCACCCCTGCACGGGCTATTCCCGCACCTCGTTTTGTTGGTTGCAGATGATGGACAACGCTGACTGAAGAAGAGAGTAGTACAAATGGATGGTACTCGGAGGTGGACTACATGGCGTGACGGTACACAGAGGAGACAGACGGACGAGAGTGCTGAGGAGACCATATGTACCTACCCTTCTGGTAGGAACCCCAGAGGATAACCTGGTAGATGCTTAAATTTTCTTTAGTTGTACTTGTATTTCCTTGTACTTTAATTTCTCTTGTACTATAATGTTGGGCTTGTATTTCTAACCCCTTTTACATTCCATCACTTCATTTGTATACAGTTTTACTTAGAGTTTTGTTTCTAGTTGTGTACTTTGATTTGTTTGTTTACAGTTATAAAGGCAATTCCTTCCCAGTTTAGTGATTTACTCCTTTGGTACTAGTCGCCATCCCCTGGCCTATGGAAGGCGGGCTTCGGGTAGTCACGATATGGGCCCCTGGGGACAGGTCATGACAGGGAGATATATCATGAAAAGAAACATTATTTTATTTTTAATGTTTTATTTTATAGTAATAATGCATAATAATTAGATGTGTCCACATTATAAATATATGATATTTTTATATAAGATTTATTACCCAAATTGGTCAAACTGTAAACAAAAAATATCATTGATATTTTAATAAAGTGAATTCTATTTTAATGTGACTGGAATATTTAAATTTTAATGCAAATTCATTAAAGAGATAGATAATTTTGTGGATATAATCTCTATTAGGTTTTAGTGGTTGATTATTGATAAGAATTAATAAAAAAGAAATAATTAATTCAAAAACTCATACACGCATAGGTCGCATAGTAATCTAAAATGATTAGTTTTATATATAATTTTTTGACTTATTAATGAGGTTTTATTGATTAATGTATTATTTTATCATATTAAGATTTTTTCAAATTCAAAAACTTGTGCTATATATTTTTGTTTTGGTAAATAAATTGATAATTAATGAATGAAATTCCATTGTTTTATGAATATTACAATTCATTAAAAATGGAATGAAAACATCATATAGAATGTTAATTCCATTGAGTAATAGTTGACATATATGTTGTAATAAATAAACTAACAACCATAAGATGAAAATGTTTTTATTAAATAAAAATGAATTAGGTAAGAATATTTTAACATCTTCTCTATCATGATAGTAAAAGAATCTATAAATAATAGAAAATGTAAATGAAATAAAAATGGTATCCAATTACCTTCATTTACTAAGAATTGATAGTATTACTTAACTATTAAGGATTTATGTGTATGTGGTAACTAACATTCCAAAGGTCATGTTCTATATCAATCTATATTATTCATTGTATTTTTTTATCCTACATTCCTATCTTTTCACTTCCTATAATTGTCATCATTATCTAGAATCCTTATTGTATGTTATGTTATATAAAAACTATGTCACTTACTTTCTATTTTCAAAAATAGATATACTATATCCTTGTAAGATATGGGTGTTCCATAGTGGTATTTTAAAATACTGAATAGTTCATTAATGGTATAAAAATTTAATGTACCTAATTTATTAAGTTAGGTATAATTTAAAACCCATATTTTTTTTAAAAATATTGTAATGTTAGATATATTACATTATAAACAACAATGAGTTGTACTAAAAACATGATATACTATATCAATAATATTATATAAATGTGTCTATTATATCCTAGCTGTTAAATTGGGTGTTTGAATATAAAAAAATCATATATATATAGGGTCTATATATTTAATAGATTTGAAAATTTGGATATCAAATTTGAAATCATAATATCATAATATTCTTAGCATGAATTTTGGTAATTAAAATATTAATTTTGATGTGAATAATGAAAACTACTATTTTTTCAAACTACCTTTTCTTTTAATTAAAAAAATAATTTAAAATTCACATTCCTTTATGATTTTATATTAATGTTAAAATATTCAAATTTATTTATATATAATTTAAATAATTAAATATAAATCAAAATTATACACGATAATTTTATGTGTTCATTTATAGGATTATAAACCCATTTTTCTAAAACATGGATTTTGTTATGTTTTGATAATTTATGTTAAAATTTATTTTAGAAAATTATTTAAATTTTTACTTTTATAATTTCATCCATTTTTGTAATATAGTGGTTCATATTATGTAAATTGTTGCCTTTTACTTTTATTTATTATGAATATCAATCATGGAATATATATTTCACCTCCATAAGGGTCAAACAAGTACAATTAGTTTAATAGTATAAGGGAAGGATTTTCAAAACATTACAACACTTCCATTTATCAAATAGTATGATTATAATTTGATGAGATATATGTTTAATGGGGAATATTGTTTAATTTATAATAATGTTTTGAATTTGGTATCCCATTCTTGACATTTATGAACAGGAATTATAATTTATGAAAATAAAAAAACTATTTATTGGTCACAACATTTAATGTTATATATATAATAATCATTTCAGTAATTTCTTGATACAAAATTATAAAAATTCCAAATTTTTTATTATTTAATCAATACATTTTTTTAAAATTCATATTCTTACCTGATTTCAAGGAAAAATAAATTATAATAGTTAAATATTTTATTTTCCTAAAAACAATTTTTTTGTTTTTTAACTTATATAAAATGTAATTTTATCAACCTGTATTGTCTTAATATAATTTAATAGGTTAAAAATATTTAATATTCATGTAAATATTTATTTATAATGCTGCATTTGTTTGTTCATATAATTATGTCATCAAGATAAGAATTTCACTCATCGTAGTTGTGGTTAAAATGGGTGTAAAGTGGTTTAACTATGAGATATGGATTAAAATTAATCCAAAACATATATTTATATCATTTATTGGTTTTATATAAACCCTATCTCATATTATAAATAAATTATTGGTGCCTTGGTTCCATATTACATGATAATGAAATATAATATATTTAAATCATTTATGTAATTCCATGTATGTTCTTTTCCACACTTATTAAAGGGACCATCATCTTATCCTTTATTCACAATGTTTGATATCTCTAGAATGGGAAATATGTATACTAATACCTTATTTTATTCATTAGTTTTTTATTATAACTTATTTTATTCCCATAATATAATCAAATGAATTTGTACGATGTAAGTCAAAGGAGGTATCTCGATGAAGAGGTAACCATCTTACCAAACACATTCACATTTTATTTGATCATTAACATTCAATAATCCCAGTGTATATATCACAAAAGGATTACTCTAGTGAAACCAATATAATAAAATATCATTTTTATTTTAAGATAACTATTTTCACGTCTATGCCAACAAATGGGATTGGAATGTACTGCTTGTGTTGAAATGTGGACTATCGCATCCACATTGAAATGTGATTCATCTTAAATCACTATTTTTAGTGGTTTATATTTTAGTGTATTTTATATTTTAACGTGACGTTTATTAAAAAATAATTATTATATAATTATATGATATTATCAACCTTATTACCTTTCCATTAGTATGAATACAATTAGGTCTCATCTGCTTGTGTGTGGACTACCATCTCAATGAAGTATGAAATTTAATTTCATTTATGCTCTATATGGTTGGTAATAAAGATAGATATTTGGAATATATATTAAATTAATTATATAATTATTTTATTAAATGTTTAATTATTATTTTTCATTATTTTATTATATCAATTATATTTTTAAGCCTAACTCACGTGTACCTACATTTTATCATCTCCATGATGTGATGTAAATAATTTATCATCACCAACATATATGAATAGTCATAATAGTTTTTATTTTGATTTCATGTGTTATTTATTTAGGGGATGACATTCATTTATAATATTTATACATGATCTATTAATATGTGTCAATGAATATTAATTGAAACATTCCTAGATAATGAAACATTTATCAACTTATATAGATATTCAAATAAATAATAGTAAATAAATTGTTGATATTAAGTTATATGTAAATAATATATTGGATTAAATTTATAAATATGTTTCTATAATATATTTATAATGATCATTATTGTTTTGAGGATAGAGTCCCAAAGAAGATAAATGAAACATGAGGTAATTGTCTCTTTAGTGACATTTATTTTTTTTGAGATGTATACAATATTCATTGCTTGTTTCATTTTCATGGAGTATATACATCCAATGAATTTTTTTATGTAGATTTTACAAAACATTAATCTTATTTAAAAACCCATATGTGGTTTTTAGTTTAATGATATTTTTATTTAGAAATTATGAAGACTATAGGTATTTATAATCTCAAATTGTCTGATTTTAGACATATTATTTATTATGCACCCGGATTATATAATGAATGGAATATACTAGAACCGTGAAATGAAATATTATTAAACATTCATAGATAAATATATTTAAAATTAAAATTAATTTATTTTATCTATGTTTTTGTGATTAAAATTAACTAAAGGGGATATAGTTTATGTTACACTCGCATTTCTTTTGAGGATTGTTGGTGCCAAATTTACACATAGGGAATATAAATGAAAATTATAATTTTTACCTCATATATATTAATCAATTATATATTTGACTATATTTTTTATTTATTATTATCATTTTTCACTATTTCTTATATAAATATATATAGAATAATTTTTTTATGAGAAACTGATATTATTTCCTCTTTTTTCGATGATATATTCATTCTTGGTCCATGTTTTTTAAAATAATGTTAGGAATGAAATTTTCTAGGTTCAAATAATTATCTAAAGTCATTATCAAAAATATTCTAATTATATTCAAAGAATAAAATAAAATTTTATCTTTGTTTTATTAATTTTTTATTTAATACTTAGTGAAAAATGTCTGAAAGGAATGTTTGTTTTATTTAAAACTGTAATACATGATTTTCCCTCATTCATGACCAATCATTTATTTCATGATCCAATTAAAATTATATATTGTTATATTAAATTAAAATAATTTTCTCAATATTCATAAAATATTTATTTAAAATGTTTTCAATTGAAATAATAATATTCCTCATAAATTAAATGAAGGGTTCAAATGATCCCTTAATAATATTTTTCATCAATGTGACAATGAATCATGAAATAATATTCTTTAATGAGAATATAATATTATCATTCTATACCAATTTGTTTTTTGGATTGTTTTTATGAAGTTTTATTATTAAAATATTATGAATTTTTTTTCATGGGAAAATTAATTTATTTTGAATAGTTATATAACCCATTTAATATTAATGGGATATAATATTATGACATAAAATAATGATATCATTTAATTTTTATTGATTTATTATTTGAAAATGGTGAATTTTTTTATGATATTTTGGAATATTAATGGTAATTTGTTATGTGACCAATGTGATCCTAAAACCCCTCCAGTAAATTAGGTAATGATGGATAGATTATTATATAGATATATTATGAATGAATCTAATTTCTTGTTCACAAAATTATGTGGGGACATTGTTTCATGAAAATGTGTTTATGTGTGGACATAGTTTCATGCCCATAAATTTATTCATGGCTCTAGTTTCTTATCCATATGATTATAAAAGAACCAGATTTCATTCTTTTAACTTAATGAGTGAACTATTTTGATTTAATCATTTAATGACTCAAACTTTTGAATAATATTAGTTTCCTAATTTTGTGTGTTATTTTATGTTTTACTCAACAAAACAATATCCTTTTACTAATGCAGTGAGTATAATTAAAATGAGATCGTTGGGTTCGACTGTTATATGACCATTGGTCAATATGAATGTTGGAAACTATACTCTAAATATAATCATTAATATTGATAAATACAAATGATGTTGGTAAATAAATATATATAGAAGACTCATTGGCCTCATCTTGTAAACTCGAGTCAAATGATTCCCATCTGTTAAAGCTTGGGAAGGAGGTAGCATCACTGGTCTTTGCTCTAGACCAATCCCAAGACGAGCTTCATCATGTTAATCTTGAACGTAATCACCTTTGGGAGAAGTTCAAGCTGATATAAATCACCAATAATGTAATTTTATCTGAGCTGCCACAATATTCTATCACCATTTCACAACTTACTCTTATGTCCGATGCAGGTGTTATAAAAGGATATGTAATGAGGCCTCAGTTAAATGGTTTTATCCTATTGTATAAATAAATTTTTTATTTCTTATTATGGTAAATTTTTTGAATTTCATATGTCAAGATAAATATTGGATGAATTTAGAGAAGTTACATATAATTTATGATTATTTGAAAAATAGTATTTTATAATACATTTTATATACTTTAAATAAATCAATAATGTGAAATTATTTTCAAAAAAAATTTCTTCTACAGTTTTGATCATTATAGAATTTACAGTCTACTTAGATCAATATAATTATTGGTGAATAGTAAATTATGAATAGTAATATTACCCTTATGAATATTACTATGACCAATAAAATAGTAATCTTAATTAAGAAAGAATAGATATAATTTAGGCATCATGATTGGTAATGTGATATAATGGCAGAAGTATATAACTGTTTCTGAAATTATTAGTTATATATTAGTATATTATCAAGTAAATAGTTATTTTACATAAAAATTCAATATATCATAATTTGAATTTTTTTTTAAATGGAGTTTATTTTAGAATTCATAGCCTGAATATTCAGTTTGGGTGAATTTATGCAATTTTTATTCGTGGAATAGTAAAAATACAGTTTTGAGTATCAATGTGTTTAATGACATGATTAATGATGTAATAATTATGTAGTAATTCTGGTCAACTAGTGTACAGTAAAATATTTTATGAGGCATCCCAAGTAGCCAATTCCATGTAAAAATACAATGGGAGAGAACATGGTTTTGCAAATACCACTAATGAGGTGTCCAATGAAATAAATAAAATATTCCCTCACTATTGTTGTGAATAACAATCCATTCCTTCATTCTGTTCATTCCCAATTCCTCATAAACTAATATCTGGTGTTTTTACCTCAAAATTAGTCCTCCAAATATGACTTCAATACCCTATAGGTCTCACCCTTCATGTTTTTTAAGTTTCTTTTCAAGGTAAAGGAACCTTTCACACTCCTCTTTCTGTCAAGCATTATTTTATGTTATATCTATTCCTTTCTATTTTATTCTATTGAGGTATGTTATTATTTATCCTTATTTATTTGTATTTTATGTCCAAATTAGGATTGGAACTTTCTTCTACCCTTAACTGATTTTTATAATTTTTATGCGGCGATGTTAGGCTGCCGAATTTTTATAATGGAATTTGTAACTTCTCTTTTCTATTTCAAATTTTCTTTTATGTTCTCTTTCTTGAAAATTTCCAGGCCATATTCTTATCTCTATATTATTCTTTAATTATACTATATTATGACTTTCATATGAATTGGTTTCCTATGTCCCATCTCTTTTTAATTTTTTCAAAAGCCATGTTGCATAGTTGTTATGCTGTAGAATTTTCGTCTCAAAATCTCTCTCTTTTTCTCAAGAAATATCTTATTTTATTTATCTGAGTACCAAAAACCTATTTAATTCTAGTGGTACTAATTAATAAATAAAAATTATATATTTTATTCTTATATTGGCACACATTAAACACTCATTCCTTCTACATAGGTAATAAATGACATAACAAATGTGTTTTTAAGCACTTTTAAAATGTCGCGATTTTGAAATGAAACACATTTATTTTATTCTCTATGGGTTATTTATGAAATGTTTGATTATGATCTATGTGGATCCCATGAAAATAAATACATATTAATTGTTCACCAAGATATCCCTCCAATGTAGTGGGTAATGAATTAATCTCTAGTGGTGACAAGTTTTACGATACCTTGGTGCATTACCATTGTAATTTTTCTAAAACTATGGGGATGGAATTTGGTGATATGCTTATAAGTGTTTAAATTAAATGTTTTAGACATATTTTAAAGTTATTATTCATGTTATTTTTTCTATTATATTCATATTTATCACTGCTTTATGATATCCCTCACATTCTTATTGATATCGCTCAAGATCACATGTAAATTGTTTCACTTGTTTTCTTTAATGGTCCATCTTCTCACCATTTTCTTTTGATATATGTCTCCAGGTTTTGAGATTTAGAGATTGTACATAGGATTAACCTATGATTAATCCTTACATGTTTATTAGATAAATATCTTTGGTTTTAATTTATCACGCTCATTATTTCCAAGACACTAGACTTTAATGATCCTCTGTTTTTAAAATGTAATGAAATATTATGTAAAAGAAAGGTAGGATTCCATAGTTGGTATCAAGGGATAGTTTAGTTATTTTTTGAAATTAGGATATGAAAACATTAATAAGAATCAAATTAAAAAGTGTAAATATAAATAATTGCTAGTATTTGGGTGAAATATTAAGTAAGTTGTTTTGGAACAAATAAATCCATATCTATAAATGAACAAGTGGATGTCGCTCTAGCACAGATGTACCTAGGAGTGAAAACACTAATAAGGAGTTGCGGGCACGTCCTGGGTTATCATGTTACATGGAAATGGGCCTTGTTGTACTCCTAGTTTGACAATCCCATGGGGATATTTTTGATTAATAACATGCTTTTTATGAATCATTATGAAGGATTTATAGATATCTGTAGTTGTTGTTAAAGAAAAATATGTTTAAGAATAAAGTGTTAATACATAAAAATTAATTAAAGTTAAAATATTTATAAATTAAATAAGTTTCTCACTAAGGATTTATTCAATTAGAAAACGTTTAGAAATAGGAAGAACCATGAAAATTTTGACCATAGCAGACCATGCACTAACAACCCTCCAATGGAATCTGGAATTGAAACTTTTATGAGAATGATGAACCAAATGACTCAAGTTATGTGAAATAACATGAATCAAGATTAGAGAATAAATTCACCATGAATGGAACAATATTCTATTGAGTCCATTATGTTTCAATGACCAAAAAATATCGGTGGATCTACCAACCCATTGATTACTAAATAGTGGATCATCTTTATTGAGAATATTTTTTCTCTACTCTGCTGTTCAGAACAAGAGAAGGTCACCCTAGTTTTTTTACCACTTAGATGGAGAAGCTTATTAGTGGAAGGAACTAATTAAAAACAATATTACCAAATTGTGGGATGAATCTATTTATTGGTGTGAGTTCAGAGTGATACTCTTCAATAAGTATTAACATCCTTCTATGAGAGAAAAATGGAGACGGATTTTCTAAAGCTGAAGTAGAGAGATATTGAATATAATGGAAGTTATGAGATAAATTTCACCTGACATTACTATTACACACCAATCTTTGTCATGGATCCAAATGGAAAGGATGATAGATTTTTTGGTGGAGTAAGACATCATCTGCAAAAATAATCTAGCCAACCGAAACTATGATAGCTTTGATGTGATCGTACAGAGTGCGATGAATGAAGAATTGGAGTTCGGTGAGACGAAGTGGTCTCATAAATTCAATGATAAGAAGAGATCAGTGGATACAAGTTGGGGATGATATTTGATCAAATAAGTGGAAGAAAGAATGTGTGTGGTCCCACGTTTAATAAATGTGGTATGAAGCATTCAGGGAACTCCCTGCTCAAGAGTTGGAAGTGATACAATTGTGGATGAGATGAACAAATCACATAGAATTGCCACAGTGACGAGAATACTCAACTACCAAATTCTAACACCCTAAGGAAGATGGTGCAAGCCCTACCTGAAGTCCAATTCTATAAATGTGTAAAACTTGTGCACTTTTCTAATCATTATACAAATCTAAGGGAATTGGAGGGGAATCACCATCAGCCTCAGCAAATGCCAAGGGAACATGGTCATACTATTTATATCATTGTGGAAAATATAGAATCACCAAATGATATGGTGGTAGGTACTATTGTTATTCTCTTAATGACAGCATGTACTTTGTTTGATTCTAGTTCTACGCATACCTTTAATTCCTCCATGTTTTCAAATAATATAGAATCAACCCCTAAATTTCTAAAAGTAGAGTTATCTATCATGACTCCTAGTGGGATTATCCCAACATCATAAGTGTTTTGAATCTCTAGTATTTACTTTAGCGAGCACAATATTATCTCAAATCATGTTGTCATCCCAATGCTGAATTAGACATTATACAAGGGACGTACATCCACTCAAAGTATATTGCTATGATCAAATTCTGAAGAATGGAAATATCAATATTCATGAATAGAAAACCTATAATTATCTTCCAATGATAGATATATCAACTGGATCATTGTGTTGAAGAAGCTTTTATATCCTTATTTATGTTGCTGATCAGTGAAGAAGAATAAGGAAATGATAGTATAATGATAGAATATGTCCCCATCATCCAGGAATACATCGATGTATTTCTTGAGAAGTATTCCATACCTACCCTAGAAAGAGAGGTAGTATTTTCCATTTAACTAATACTAGGATCTCATCCGATATCAAAAACCAAATATAGGATAGAAAACATGGAGTTCGAGGAATTAAAGAAACAACTCCAGGATCATTTGGAGAAGGGGCTTATATGACCGAGTGTGTCTCCTTGGGGAGAACCTGTTCTCGTTGTGAATAATAAGGGTGAATCAATGCGGTCATGCATGGATTATAGATAACTAAATGGGATAATACTGAAGAAAAAATACCCTATTCCAATAATTTATGACTTATTTGACCAACTTTTGGGGAATAATTCTTCGCTAATATCGATCTTCGATCTGGTTATCATCAATTCAGGGCGAAGAAAGAAGATGTTATAAAAACTACCTTCTGATAAACATATAATCATTATAATTTTTTATGCCCCTTGTCTTGAAAAATTCACCTTCAATTTTAATGTATTTGATGAATAGACTCTTTAAGGACTACCTTGATAACATTTTCATAGTTTTTATTGATGTTATTATGATATATTCCAAAATATCACGAGGAGTGTGAGGATCAACTAAGGGAAATTTTTAAAACTCTATAGAATAATTGGATTTTATCAATGTTCAAAAAATGTGAATTTTGGTTACAATAAGTTTATTTTTTGGGGAACATTGTATCCTATGATGGAATCATAGTTGAACCCGCTAATACAATGGTTTTAGATGAGTTACCTCAGCCTTAAAAATAACTAATATTTGTAGTCTTCTTGGATAAGCAGAATATTATAGGAGGTTTGTGAAAAAATTTCATGAATTTATAATACCTTAACCAAGTTAACTTGAAAAGGGGTAATGTTCATTTGGTAAATGGAGTGTGATGAATGTTTTCAAGAGATGAAAGAAGATATTGGTTACTGCACCCATGTTAACTCTTCCCTCAAGTGGAGTAGGATTCGTTATTTTTAGTGATGCGTCTCTGAAAGAGATTTGGTGATTTCTCATGAAAAATTACAATGTCTATACTTATGCATCTCGACAGTTGAAGAACCCTGAGAAGAACTATCATATGCATGATCTTGAGATGGAAGCGGTTGTTTTCACTTTGAATATATGAAGGCACTATCTTTATGGGAAACAAATGTGATATGTACATAGAAAATCAATGTTTGACGTATATTTTCACACAAATGGAATTGAACGTGAGAAAGAGGATATGGTTGGATCTTCTTAAATACTATCATTGTTCAATTAATTATCATCTTGGAAGAGAAAACGATGTTGATGATGCATTAAGTTGGAAATACCTAGTTTTTCTATCCAAGAAGATGATTGAAAGAGATCCCTTTATCCAAGACCTCGTGAAATGGACATGGGAATTAAATTGTAATGGAAATCATAAAATCTACACCAAATGATTTATCAATAATCACTACTAGAGAAGATCAAGAAATATTAGAATAAAGATCCTTTTTTATAGAAGAATTTTGAGGATGTAAAGGATGGGACGTTTCCTGAGTTCAATATTGATCAAGAAGGTGTACTAAAATTTAATACAAGACTACGTGTTCCATATATTCTATAAATAAATATGGATATGATGGATGAAGCTCATAGATCTAATTTCTCTATAAATCTGGGAAGAAAAAAAATGTATAGGGACATTTGTGATCATTATTGGTGGGATAATATGAAAAAGGTTATTCCTAACTACACTAAAAGGTGCTTGTATTTTCAGAAAGTGATGGCAGAAGAACAACTTTATAAAGGGTTATTACTAGCACTACCCATACTAGCATGGAAGTGAGATGATATCACTATTGGGATTATCACTGGTCTCTCAAGAATATCCAAAGGAAACAATACGATATGGGTTATTGTGGACCATCTCACCAAGAATTCCCATTTAATATCTATTTGGGAATATTTCACTCTTGATCAAATTCCCAGGATTTTGGTGAAGGAAGTGGGAAGGCCAATTGGAGTTCCACATTCCATAATATCTAATTGTGATCCAAAGTTCACATCAAAATTTTAGGGATATCCTAAACATGTTCTGAGTACAGAATTGAATTTCAGTACGACCTATCACCAACAAAAATGGCCAATATGAAAGAACTATTCAAACAGTCAAGAACATAGTGAAAACATGGTCAATGGAATTTAAAGGTAGATGGGATCAACCAATTCAATTATTTGAGTTCTCTACAAAAATAATTTCTATTCAAGCATTCAGATAGAACCCAATGAATCCTTCTATGTGATGCAATGTATAACTCCTACTTTTTGGAATGAAGTTGGTGAAATAAATCGTATTGGACCTAATCTTCCACAAGAGATGACAAAAAGGTTTCATATCATCCAACAACACATTAAGGATACTCAGAGTTAGTAAAAGAGCTATGACAACAACCATCAAAGGGACTTGGAGTTTGATGTTGGTGAAAAATTACTCCTTTGAATTTCACCTTGCATGAGAGTCATTGGTTTGGGATGAATGGAATGCCCTACCCTAGGTACATTGGCCCCAATGAAATCCTTGATCACGTAGGAGCAACATCCTATCAGCTATCACTTTTTCCAAATCAAGCACAAGTTCATGATGTCTCCCATATATCCCTCTTAATGATGTACATTACTGACCCTTCACATGTACTAAATCCAAAGGATGTTCAACTTGAACATGAACTCTCTTTTGAGGAGCAGTCAGTGGATATCATGGATTGTAGAGACATGTTTCTATGCAACAATACTTCCCACCTTAGTAATGTGGTGTGGAGGAAAAAAATTTTGAGTAAGACACATAGAAACCAGAAGAGTCTATAAGGCAGATGTAATCACACCATTTCTCTTCAGAGGGTACGAGTTGAAATTTTGGGAATGAAATTTCTTAAGGGGGGAAGAATTTAATGACATGAACTTTTGAATAATATTTTTTTCCTGATTATTTGTGTTATTTTATTTTTTTCTCAACAAAATTATATACTTTTATTAATGACATTAGTATAATTAAAATTAGACCTTTGGGATTCGAATGTTATATGATTGTTGGTCAATATGATCTTTGGAAACTATACTCATAGTGTTATGATTATTATTTATAAATACAAATGATCATGTTTAATTGATATAGAATGAAGATTCAATGGCCTCATCTAGTAGAATCGGGCCATACAGAGCCCATTTCTTGGAGCTTGGGAAAGAGGTAGAATCGGTGGGATTTTCTCTGGACCAAACCCAAGGTAATCATCAACATGTTAATTTTGAACATAATCTCTTTCGAGAGAAGTTTGAGCTGTTAGAAATCACCACCCAGGCAATGTTTTCCGAGACGTCCCTATATTCCATCATCATTGCACACAACACTTTTAGGTCCCATGCATGTGTTATAAGGGGCTATGTAATGAGGCCTTAGTTACAATGGGTAATAATTTTGTATAAATAAAATTTTTATTTCTTATTATTGTAAAATCTGTGATTTTTAAATGTCAGGGTAAATATTAGATGAATTTATAGAAGTTATATATAATATACGAATTTGGGAAAAATGAATTTTAAAATATTTTTTACGTACTTAAATAAATTAATAATGTGAAATTATTTTCAAAAAATTGTTTTCTATAGTTGTGATTAGTCAGAAATTTAGAGTCTAATAACATCAACTTAATTTTTATTTAATAGTATATTATGAATAGTAATATTTCCCTTATGAATAATAATGTGAACAATAGAACAATAAACCCACTTAAGAATGTATAAATATAATTTAGGCATCTTCATTGTTATTGTGATATAATAGCATAAGTAAATAACAGTTTTAGAAATTATTAGTCAAGTATTATTAATTTTTTAGGTAAAAAGTTTTTTTACATAAAAATTAAATATCTCATTGTTATAATTTTATTATCACAAAATGTAGTTTATTTTTTAATTCATATAATCTATATTAGTTTTCGGTGAATTTATGATATTTTTAAAAAATATTTTTTTTCTAAGTGGATAGTAATAACAAAATTTTGAGTTTCGATGTGTTTAATGAAATCATTAATGATTTAATAATGAATTAATAATTATAGTACATTATTTTATTGTAAAATATATTTTGAGGTGTCCTAAGGGGCCAATTCAAAGGGAAAATACTATAGGAAATCCCATGATTTTTCAAATACTACTAATGAGGTGTCCCTTTGAAATTAATAAAAGATTTCTTCACTTTTTCTATAAAAACCAACCCATTATTTCATTGTTTTAATTACCAATTCCTCCTAAAGGATGATATAGTCTTTTTACCTCCCTTGGAGCCATCCCAAGGTGCCATAAATCCCCCCATGGTCCCAACCTTTGAGTGTTTGATGTTACTCTTCATGCTAAGGAAACCTTTCACCCTCCTCTTTTAGCCAAGCCTTATTTTATGTTATGCCTTTTCATTTAAATTGTATTATGTTGGGATATGTTATTATGTATCTATATTTATGTAAATTTTATGCTCAAATTTTGATATACCACTTCCTCTCTCATTAACTTATATTCTGAATTTTTATGTGATGCCGTGAGGGTGCTGAATTTTCGTAAGGGAATTCGTAACTTCTCTTTTTTGTTTAAAATTCTATTTTATGAGGCATGTCTTGAAAATTTCCATGTAATGTTCTTATCTCCATATTATTATGTAAAAATAAATTATATTTACTCTCTTATTAATGGGTGATCTATTTCCCCTCTCTTTAAATTTTTTTATATCCATGTTGCAAAGTCGTTATGCTATTGAATTTTCGTCTCAAAATATCTCTATCTTTTTCTCATGAAATTATCATATTTTATTTATTTAAATACCCCAAACTATTACATTTTTAGGTATATTCATAAATACATAAAAATGATATATTTTATTCTTTAATTGAAATACATTAAAACCTAATTCCTTTTCCATGGGTTATAAATGACATAGCGATCTTGTTTTTAAGCACTTTTAAAACGTCCTGATTTTAAAATGAAACCGATTTATTTTATTCTCTATATGTTATTTATTAAATTTTCTATTATTATATATGTGGATCACATGAAAATAAATATATATTAAGTGTTTTACCTGATATCATTCCAATGCATTGGGTAAATAATTAATCTATAGAGGTGACAAGTTTTACGATACCTTAGCGAATAACCATGGTAATTTCTATGACTCATTAGGGATGAAACATGGTGATATGATAATGAACGTCTGAATTAAATGTTTTATAAACATTATCAAGTTGATATTAAATTTATTATTGATATTATTTGACTCATTATCTTTCCATTATGATATCCCTCATGTTCTTATTCATATCACTAAAGATAACATGTAAACTATTTGACTTATTTTCCTTACTGGGCCTTCTTCTCACTTTGCACTTTGATGTTTTTATATAGGATATGAGATTTAGTAATTGTATATAGTTTGAACCAATTATGAATCATTATATGTTTATTATATTAATTGTTCATTTTTATATGTATTATGTCAGTTATTTCCAGTACACTAGAATTTAAAAATACTCAATTTGTAAAACGAAATGAAAAGTTATTTAATATAATGGTGGAATGGAATAAAAAATGTTTATAATGTTATAATATTATAATTTTTCAAAACTCCAAGCTATATGATATTATATCTCGAGTTATCATTGATTATATATGATTCCATGATTTTGTGATTTTTTGTTTTTTTCTTAGGATTTTTTCCATGATACATGGTTAATGATATTTACCTGCTTGGGTATGAAATTATGTGGTTGTGATCATGTTATCAAAAGATTATTCTAAAATATTATAATTGATTTATATTTACAATGATTACTCTTACTATGCATTTATACTCACCCTTTCTTCATTTTCTAATTCACTATGTTCATGAATATTTTTATTGGTATGGTATGTGTAAGAAGCGTACTATTATAGATGACCATTCTTGTAGAAGAAGATGTTCCTTTATGAAATATTATGACTCTATGTCCAAAATTCTATTTCAATAAATATTTATTGTTATTGGTAATTTATTATTGTATTATTTATTTAATATTCATATTATATGATGTAATGTTTTTGTACGTTATCATCGTGTTTCATTTGTGAGTGAACGATTAAAATGACAATGATCTAAAAGTGATCCTTCAATGAAAATGAGTCGATCATAATTATTTTAATGTGGTCATCCTAAGTGAAAAGTGGAAGAGCCTAAGACTCATCTATGATTTGTTATATATATATATATGATTTTTTGTATCAACAAATTATCAATCGAATGATCCCTATATTAGATCATAATACTATTTCATATACCAATCTCCCATTCCAATTTATATATTTCAAGTAAACAAATAGATGTTATGATATTTTTAAATTATAAATCATGTTATGCGTAGGTCCCTTTAATAGATAATATGATCATATTAGAAATGAAAAAAAAAATTCACCTCAAGTTAGGGAGGTTAATATCTATTAGGTTAATGAGAAATAAAAGGAACATTTTTAAAAATTTCTTAAGAACATTATAACATGATTCAACCCAACTTATTATAGTATATCTCACACTAAATTCGCTTTACTAATTGTTATTCCTCCATATATTTTGGAATAACATGGACCTAAAAAATCATGCAGACATCATCATTAACTACATTTCATTTTCCAAGGCTATAACCTACGTTATATTCAATGGTTTAATGATACTCACCCTGTAACCTCTACCTTTTATTTATATACACCATATATAAGTGTTATTTAGTCATTTATGATATCTAAAAAATAATAAACATATCCCTGATGAGATAATGGAAGAAATACCTAAAATCTTGAAACAGATATGCAAATTTATGGTGATGGGTTGGGTAATTAATCTCATGAGAGTGTTATTATAATCAATTATAAGGAACTACATGGTTACAAGACATCAAAACTCTCACAACCACATACATTATGAATTAAAATGTATTGAATATCCCATGAATTAATCTCTATCCAAAAAGGTGTTAATGTTAGGTGTGATTTCATCTCCCTAGATGAAAATTGCAAATCATCCTCCCAATAAAATATCAAAACCTTTCATGTAAGTTTAAACAATGGAGAATCTACAAAGTGAATGTATGAAAATAACATGTGATGCTCCTCTAATCAAAGAATTCTCATAATCGTATAGATATCCCTTGGTCCTTCCCAGGAAATAACCATGTTGATATTTTCATGTTCTATATAAATTCAATTTCCATATAACATGTACCATATAATATCAGTTCCTTGATCCATAATTAAATTTCATCAAATTACATATATATAACGATACAATCAAATTCTCAATACATCCTCACATTGGTTTCAATTTCCACCATTATTATGGAATTAACTAAGATGTCATCCATGATTTCCAAAAAATATTTTTCATGATACGAGTGGAATTTTTTTCCCTCAAAGTCATTAAAATATAAATTGCATTGAAAAGGCCAAATGACATATAAAAATACGCATACTTAATGTACCTTTTCATGAAATTTTCTATTAGAATATTTATCGTATTCCCTCTTCGCTAGTGGTATCATGACATAAGGTCAATATTATGAAAATACTTCCCCCCCTTGGGAAAATATAATATACTTCAATCCATGTAAATATATTTTTTTTCCACCAATATCACCTAATAGAGCTTATTATTATAAAATAGAGTAAAAAGATATCTTTTGGTCATCATGTAAAATAGAACTTGAAATTCAAATGGGGATATAATTTATTGAAAAAAACCAATTTCTCTGACTGGAATGAAAATGGAATTTCAATTCATTAATAATATAAGAGAAAATGGGAGGATTTTCTTCTAGGGATAATCCGTAAGAGTTTTCAAATATGGATATACAACTCTAAATTAGTTATAAGTCTTGAGACATATTTTTGTAACTTAACACCCATTGATTTTAGAATATTTTTACTTATTAAATTTGCAGTGATCAGTAGTCTATGGATAACCAATATAAAACTAAACTGAATAATAATATAATGATATATAAGTTGGAAGTCATTATTTAATAGTTAAATGATATTATTTTTTAAATTTGGGTAAAATAAAATTATTAATATATAGTTCATTCAAAAGAGATTATTTTTATCTATTTTTGATGAATTATGAATGTTAAAAAAATATAACATTATGCAAAAAAATTAATATAATTTATTATTAAAATACCAATAACTATTAATTAATTAAAATAATAAAAATCTATATAATAATTTTAAAATATTATAAAAAATAAATTTAATTTCTAATAATAATTTAAAAAAAAATTAAAATCATTATTTTGTTTATATATTATACATATTATTTAAACAAAATATTTTAAAATATTATAATTTTTTTTCCTATAAATTGACATTATTTTGGATTTCATAATCTCAACATTATATGAAGGTCTATTTTTTGGATTTCTCGATAATAAATGAGTTGTTTCCCAATAGTGAAAAAATAGAATGTGTATACGCTTTCAATTATAAACATTATCATGACATAAGAATGAAATTATATTTTATGAGACTTTTATATAGATATATATATATATATATTAATAGTATTCATATTTTTTTTATATGGAATAATTACATTGGTATATTTGTATAATCATTGTAAAGGATAAGATAGTCTATGTGGGGGTTAAAATAGGAAATAGGGAAAAAATACATTAGGTGTAGTACAATTTTCATTAGTTGTGAACATTTTTACCTTAAATTTTCATTAATTAAAAAATAGCCTATTGTTTAATCATGTTACATGGGAAAACCTATTATTATATTTTATATTTCATAAAATTTACATGTGTGTCACCCCTATCACTTATAAATGGTAACCACATATTTTCAATTTTCCACACCATTTGTGAACCTTCGTTTGACCATTATCTACTAGGATACCTTATCTATAGTCTTTGACACATCTTATATATTATTTAAATTCTAAAATACCCATAACCGAATCATTTTCTTAATTTGACTATCCATGTATAAGAAATATGTTGTTATCATCTGTTTTCATGTTTATTACTTCATAAAACCCATCCAAATGTTATATAATTTTTTTTTAAAAATTAAATCATTATATATAATACAATTAAATTTCATCATGTTTATGGTAATCAATTTTTATATCTTATATATATATTTTTTAAAATAAAAACATCACTCTTGTGTACATGCATAATGTATCCCCTATAACGAGATGCAATTCTTATTTTACCACAACTTCAAATGGATTCTTATATATTTGAATTAAATTAATATATATGTTATTGATAACATAAATATTTTATTTAAAATATAAACTATTATTAATATTATATTCCTTACATCAATTTATCAATGATAACATTACACATGCGTATGTATGGTCTATCATCATTAAAAATGATATAGTTCATTTTTCATCACCACCTTACATAAATGATTATAATAATGCATACGATGGATAAATTTTTTCTAAAATTATAATAATTATATTGACTTGATATTATGATTATAATGTACTAATTTAATACACATTCAATCGTTATAATGGGTTATTTATTTTGTTTTACTACAAATATGAACGTTGTTATAATATTTATCCCATTAATGATAAATATATATTATTTTTAAGAAATAAATGGTAAAAATTAAAATTTTATGATATTTTCATAATTATGGAGTGGTAATATTAAAAAATATTTATACCTATAAATTATTATTTTTAATTTAATAATCATTAGAAAATATGTTTTTATGCATTCCATGTAGACCATTAACAAGAATGTCATAAAGTGACTTTTAAACACCAGACCTAAGAAAAAATGATAAAATTTATATATATGAATATCATGAGGATGAAGAATCAGCGACTAATGTGTAATATCTGGAATATAAAAATCAGTATATGTATTGGAAATAAAATAATTAATACAAAAATACTTATAAAAATAATGAATTATTATTACATGTGTAGTAATAATTTATAAGGTAACTAGAAATAATATGAAAAGTATGTACATGGTTATTTTATTGATCTATAATAAGTTTGAATTTAATTATTATAGAATTTGGGATGTGTTTCACAAAGCATATGTCTGTAATTAGAGAAATGGTTACCCTTTTTCCACTCATGGGGTTATATCATTCCATAATTTATTATGTCAGAAAGTGATTATATGTTTTATGAAATCCTTTTGTTTATTGTATATTTAAAAATATTTATTGTAGATTTCTATTTTTTCTACATAAATCAATATTTTAATGATTTTGTTTATAATTTTATGAATCTATTTAATGGATTTTCATCTCACATTTATTTAAATTGAGACTTATTTTATATTGACAAATATATTTATATTTAAGTGTTCATATACTAACTATTAAGGAATTTAATGATGCTTCTAGTGGAAACTATGTTAATTTAAATATTAATTCATTGATCTTTGATTCATATGGATTTGATTTAATAATTAATAAATAAATAAGGGGTTTTGTTACAATCTCACTTTTTATCTGGGTTTTTATGTATTCATCTTCAGTTAGGGAAATTATAAGTTAATTATAAAATATAACACACTAATTTCCACCCAATATAAATAATTTTTGGGTTTTAATTTATTCATTCAATTTTACACCTATTTGGAACGGAAAATTAATAAAATATTATTTATGTTAAACTATGAATATATTTCACCTTTTTAGTTTATAATATTTCTCTTCAAAATCTATGTTCTAAAACATTCCTTTATTAAAATTATAAACAAATTTAATATGATTTTAAGGTTGTTTTTACACTATTTATGGTTTTTTTGAAACATTTTAAGTGATATTTTTAATATTTTACAAACTAGGCATTTTTTATATTTTTTTCTAATGTGTAGTAATAATGTTTTTATGTATTTATGGAGTTAATTTATCTTCCCACATCAAGGAAAATTTTAAACTATAATTTTTAAATCCCATTATTTTAATGTAATACAATGACAATTATACAATCATATTATTGGGAATCATATTTTTAAATGTTATCAAAATAATCTATTGTATTCCAGAATATTAAAAAACCTATTTCAATTGATTTTCAGAAAATAGATTTTATATTTGTTGAAAATTTTATGGATTATTATACTTCAGTGTAAAAAATTTATAATGGTACTTCACACCTTCTTTTAACCAATGGATTCTGATGAAGCATTAAAAATGACGCAAGGAACCCCTTTTGATTCCACTAGTTAATAATTTAACTATGGGATAAATAATTTTATGTTTGTAGGGAATATAAATGGTTGGTTTATCATTATGTGAAGAGTTGGTCCATTATTCCTCTATTTCATTGGGAAAAGAATATATCTGTCATTTGATTACAAATTGATGCACATGATAATTCTTGATATAATATTACATTAGCATCATAATATTTCATGATTGAATATAATAAGAGATACTGGTAATAATTTTTTATCCATTATTCTATTGGATTTTTGTGAAATAATTTTATTCACAATGATATGGTATGTGGGTGATGAATCTGTATCCATTATTTTTTTATTCATCTATTGAATACTAATCAAGGATGTTATGAATTCCAATGATAATATTTAGAGAACAGTCTATGTTAATTCCTTTTAGTTATGTTGTATTTTTCAAGTATTTCAATAATCATTTTGTTTTGATACCCTTGTTTCAAGTTATGGAGTTCAATATTCCATATTCCAAATGATTTTAGCTATGATATCATAGTAATTATTCTCTCCTACTATGAAGATGATTATATTATCATACCCAGATGATAATCATATATTCACATAGGTAATCTGATTGATAATTAGTATATATCCCATTACTCGGTAGTTTATATCACAATACATGTATTTCATTTCCTAATTGTTATTATGAAGGATACTATGTGAGATTTTCCTAGAAATTTAACATGTCTGAATAATGTTTTACAATATATTGATGAATTTTTATGAAATTATAGGTTTTTCTATAGAGGAATAAATCTCCATTTATTATAAAGATAGGGGTGGTTTAATGAATTTTTTCCCTAATTTACATTATATCTATAGCAAAAAAAAAATTATATCTTATTTAAGTGATGGAATAATTATTTTAAAAATTTTATATAAGAAATTTTTTTTTGTCTTGATTTTGTATAAGGAACTGAATCTGGTCACCACTAATACTAGCCCAAAATCCATTCCATGAAAAGGCCTGAAGGACGTTCCCTATCCCTTCGGTCTAGAACATGTTCCCAAGTATCAAAAAAAATTTGTTTGGGAACAATTTAACTATGTATGAAATCATAATACATAAATAACAATCAATAATAAGATTCTGAAATTTTCATGCCAAACAACACTTAAGAAAAATCCATAACAGAATACATGGTTTTAAATAAAGTAAAAGATTTCCAAACATAAAATAAAAAATTATAAAAAAATCCACAAAGATTCCACACGACAAGGGGCCATCACCCCCGAGCCATCTCCACAACACCACACCATAGGAGGGGACTAACCACACGAACTACCTTCAACCCAGGTTTGCCTTTACCTAAGTGAATGAAAATCAATTCTTGTTACACCCAAGGTGGGGTAAGTAGGGTGTGATCCTAATCCCAATATGATACCACCCAAATATTCCAATTTGTATTCAATATAATGTGAAAAGCCTGATGTTTTAATATGTAAGGGAAAACAGTGAACATTTATAAAAAATGAAACATTAAATTGTAAACAGTTTTCAAAATAAAGCATTCCTAATATAAACACAATTTAATAATAAAATTTAGCTAATTATTGTGCATCCAAACACACAGTAATACAAGAATAAATACGATATATCTAATGAGCACCAAAACCAGGAACACCCATAGGCACTAGACAGTCTCGAACCCCATGTACCTTGTACCTTGGTGTAATTTAACCATAGAGATAATATATTCTAGTGCACGATCCACTGGTGGGGAGAATATACATAACCTAGTGGACCCCAATAATCATCAATAATGTTTAGTTAGAATTTTTTTTATCCAAAATGCTAAGTGAAATAGGGACAAAACCCTTCAGGATCACTAGTCGTACTAGTACATATCCGCACACCTAGGTACACAGGCTTCCTTATTTTTGATCAAACAACTTCAGAATAATACATACATCTCTTTTCATATAAAAAAACACAACTAGTCAAAAAAATAGTAGCTATACACACATTATAACACTTAAAAACACAATAAAACATTTCGATTTTCAGTAAAACGAACTTCTTAAAATATCACATTGTTTTGCGCCCAAAACAGATTGAAATTCCCACTTTTCAAACCATGTGCACACTTAACTATCACCAAAACAAGAATGGCAGCCCAATACCCTTCAATGAAACCAATATTTTTTTTATTTGGATACCCCATATGATCTAAGAAGTTATATCTTTTTAAAAAACCCCATTTCACACAAACATGGAAGAAAAGTCCATATGCTTCTCAAACTCCATTAAAACAAAATTTATAAGCAACAACCAAAGGGAACATAAATTCAAAACATGATATTCAGCTCTGATACATTTCAATAAAATCAGCTAAGTAATGATGGGGAATCCCCAAAGTAGCCAATAAGATATTTGTATGAAAAACACCATGTTACACATAAAAATGGAACTTAAAATTCATTTGATATTAAAATACTACTAAAACGAATTTTTGAACAAATAATAAAATTATATAAACATGAAAATACTATAAACACAATAAGAAAAGTCATAATTATTTCATACACATTGGAATCATCTACCACGATAACAAAAACCCTTGAATCGTTGTGCGAAAATAAAATTGCACCACCGCTGCACCACAAAGGACATAGATCAAACCTAAACCCAAAAGAATAGACAAATAAATCCAGAATCAAAACCTAGGATTGAAACACTTGTTTATGGACATTATTAATCTCAATGATAAGGGAAAAAACCCTACGAAAATTGAATGAAACCCTAAGAAAATTAAAAGAATAATGTTGGAGACCCACTTACTTGAGGGATCTAGAATAAGTCACCCGAAATATACCTGTATCTGAATTTATAAATAGCCAAAAAGAAAATGAGGTAAGAATAAGGAAGATAAGGTCAATTGATAACTGAAATGTTGGAAAATATCAAAAATTGATGGAGTTATAAAGGATCCAATTACCATTTACAATCAAGACGAATTGTGAAAGCTTAAAATTTTTCGACCTAATGCACCAATACAATGATCTCCAATGAAGGGGAGAATAGAATGGGGGCGTGTCTAGTTTTAGTGGGATCAGGTGAGAGGTTGAATCATAGAAAATTCATTAAAATTTAATATGATATTAAATAAAAAATATTTTTTTTAAACTGAAAATGGGATTTATTACTGGCCGAAGTCCTTAAATAAAAACCCAAATCCTCCATGATTATGGATTCTTAAAGGGTCAAAATTTTTATGGTGGTGTTAATAGGTTAAGTTGGGCCTAGTAGGCATTTTAATGGATAAAAAATGTTGAAAAATGAAGGAGTTATAAAAGAAAAAAAAATAATTTTTAAATCTAGAAATGGGCTCACAGTTTGGACCATATTTTGAAAACACACCATTTCCACCAAAATTAATGGGAAACCTCCAAAACTAAGAGTGAATGTAAATTAAAAGAAAAATACCTTTAAAATAAGTCATTAATATGACAATTCTCCAAACTATGAAATGTTTCCATCTTGGAAAGTTGACTTGAATCTTGATCTGAAAACCGGAAAGAGTACTCTTCCTCAACCCATGACTTCTACTTGCATGTCTCATGTGTGTCATTCCCATGCTGCCAAAGAACCCATACTAGAGGAATATAGATTCCCTAAAGCACATTTTCTTGGAAGTCTACTATTTGAGCCAGCCGCTCAAAAACATATAATTTAGGCTCTATATACAACTTCTCCCAATTCAATACATCGGATGGATCCGAGTTGTATTTCTTCAAATGGGATTCATGGAAGACATCATGGATGGATGTAAATAGAGAAGGTAAGGACAACATGTACGCCACTTTTCCAATATTCTCAGTGATCTCAAAAGGTCTGATTTACTGTGGTATCAGCTTCCCTTGCTCTCCAAATCAAATATGACCCAGATAAGGGAAAACATTCAAGAATACCAGGTCACCCAGAGAGAACACTAGGTCTCGACGCCTCTTCTCAGAATATGATTTATGGGGACTCTGAGCTATCAGTAAGCACTTCCTGATCAACTTGACCTTCTCAAATGTCTCACGCACCAGACTCGACCCCAGTTGTGAGGTATCAAATACCTCAACCCAACACAGGGGGACCGACAAGGCCATTCTTCGAGCATTTCAAAAGGAGGAATTTTAATGTAGGATTGGTAACTGTTATTATAAGAAAAATCAAACAATCACAAATGTCTTTCCCGGTAACATCCAATGTCGAGAACACATGAACGAAGCATTTCCTCTAAAATATGATTTTCTGGCTCTGTCTAACCATCAAATTGAGGATGGTATGTCATGGTCATCTTAATCTGAAACCCAACACCTCTTGATGGCCTTCCCAATACTGAGAAGTGAAATAGAGATCTCCATATGATACAACTATTGACGATGCACCATGGAGACTTATGACATACAAGAGATACAAACGGCCCAACTTATCCACCATAGTTGTATCTTTGATTGGAAGGAAGTGGGATAATTTGGTCAGACGATAAATCACCACCCAAATAAAATTATTACCCCGAGGTGTATGAGGTAATATAACAATGAAGTCCATAGAACCCTTGTCCCACTTACAGGTAAGAATGGGTAATGGAAGGAGAAAACTGGAGGGCTTTTGATGCCCTGAATTCATCAACATGCATGTGTAGCATCTCGACACAAGGTTTGTGAACCCTCATCTCATACCAGGCCATCAAAAATGAAGACAGACATCATAATACATTTTGGTTGAACCCGTATGGACAACCCACTAAGACCGGTGGATATCCTACATCACTACCTTCTGTAGTAATAACGGAACTACTGAACGACCCTTAAAGCATAAGATTCCCTCTATAGACGATGACCAATAATGGGATATCTCCCCAGCATGAGGAAACTGCCTCAACCACTGACAAAGCTCATCACTGGGCTCTTCTTACGGAATCAATACCAATAGATAAGGATTCAACAAAAATCATGCAATGAAAGCACCCCCATTTTGCTCCATGGACTCTACATGACTATGAGTAAAGAGTTAATCAGATTCCACTCATCACTATACTTCATCTAGGATTGAACTGGAACTATTATACTCAAGGCGTCGACGACCATGTTACCATTTCATGAGGTATAGACAATGCCAAAGTCAAAACCCTAGAAGTACTTGATGCAACGACTCTGCCTGAAGTTAAGGTCCTTTGGCAAGAAGATATATGCCAATATTTTGTGATCATAGAAGACCACTAAATTCTCCCCAAAGAGGTAGTGATGAAATGTATTCACACCATTCATCACAACTACTAACTCCAAGTCATGGGTCGGGTAATTCCTTTCATGTGTTCGGAGTTGGCGAGAGCCCTACGCCACCACGTGATCATCATGTATAAGCACACACCCAAGACCCATACCTGAAGTGTTGAAATAGACCACATAACCCTTCCGTGCCTCTGGAAAAATCATAACGGGGGGAGGTAGTCAATTGCTTCTTCATCTCCTCAAAGGATGCCTAAAATTCTAGGCCCCATACAAACTTCACTGCTTTCCAGTTGAGCACGATCATTGGTGAAGCAAGCTGAGAGAAGTCCCGAACGAACTGCCTCTAATAGCCATCCAGGCCGAGGAAACTCTTGATCTCAAACAAATTCTTCTGTTTCTTCCATGACATGACCGCACTGATCTTCTCAGGGTTCACTGAAACCTCCTTCTATGAGAACATATGCCCCATAAATTTCACCTCCCTAATCCAGAAAGTGACCTTTGAAAACATTTCATAATTTTGATTTTATCGCAATGTACCCATGACGATCCGTAACTGAATCCCATGTTCCTTATCAAATCATGAATAAACAAGTATGTCATCAATATATACCATGAAGAATAAATCGAGATACTGATAAAACTACCTATGCATGTGTTCCTTAAAGACCATTGGAGAATTGGTCAATCTGATGGCAATGAACAAATACTCAATGTGGTCGTACCTGCATTAGAAGGCTATCTTAAGGATATCTACCTCTTTTAACCTGAGTTAATGGTATCTCGAATTCAAGTCTCTATATTGAGAACCAATTTTATCCCTTAAACTGATAAAACAAATCATCTATTTTGGGAAAAAGGTGTTTGTTCTTATTTATTACCTTATTCAGCTTTTAGTAGTCAATTCATAGCCAGAGGGATCCATTAGCCTTTTTTGAAAACAACATAGAAGTATACCAATGAGAGACTCTCATTAAAATTAATACATAGGATTCTACGTCATCCAATTGTATCTTTGACTCCCACAGCTCGGTGGGGTCCATATGATATGGGGGAAGAGATATCGGTTGTGTTCTCAGCACCAGATCAATCATCAACTCCACATCCCACTCTTGGTAAAACTTGAAACATCATCTAGGAATACCAATGAATACTCATTCACTACATGAGGTAGTTCACCTTCATGGGAAAGACCATCTTCCTCCTATATTAGAGATGATAAATGGATGATAATACTTCCCACCACTGGGAGTGAGGGTCCTATGTGACCTGGTCGAGGATCCCATTCTCCTTGAAAAACCTAATGACTCTCATCTGGTGCCATTAAAATAACTCACCGCCCAAATGAATTGATGTGTGCCTGGAAGTCTACTAGACAATCTAAGCCATGTATTACATTAAAAATATCTATTTCTAAGAACAAAAGGTCCCACTCCATCTCAAACCCTGACATAGAATGTGCACTCAACAGGCACCAAAAACCCTACTCCTTCTCCATTCCCTATGGCGTCACCAACTCCAATGAAAAAGACAACAACTTGGTCGGAAAATTTAGTGTGTCCAAAAAACAGGAAGAAATGAATGATACATAGGCACCATTATAAAAAATATAAGCATCTATAGAAGATGTGATCAAAGAGTACCACTAACTATCGACGAACCCGCCTCTAATCATGTTGGTGTCTGATCCACTGCATGGAGATGTCTGGTCTCTACATGAGGATGACTGTGAGTCTATGGATATTGGGACCACGTTGGATGGAGAAGGAAGTAAGAATATTTTTTTGTTACAAAGTTTTGTCTTTTTTTGTCAAAGAAGATAAATCAATTCAATTTGTAATGGACTTGAAAATCATACGATGCTTTTCTGATTAGTATTTCCCAAATATAATAAGTTTAGAGAACTTGTGGTGCAATCCTTATAAATGAAAGCGTGGGTAAAGGTGCTGCCAGTCATATTCAGTTTTGATTGGAAGGAAAGATTCTAGTGGAATACATGGAAGGTTCAGTACATTCTATTGTAATTATGAGGATGATAATGGGGTTCGATCAAAGAATATATATCATGATAAATATGGTTCATGATGAAAGTAGTTGTTTGATGAATATGCTATATGATAATGATGTATCATTGGGATTCTTGTTATTTTATTGTTTAAGGTGGCACCATTTCCCAGATATAATGAGTGCATGTTTGAAGATATCTTGGTATGTTGTGCACAATTGGAGTTCCATAATCCAAAAATCAAAATCCAGAAAATGAGAGACTTGTGTGAATGATTGCTTTTATGCATGCATTATTGAAGGGTGTTTGGAATGTTGCACGCAAGTCATGATTCAAGGTCCAAACATCGAAAAATGGAAAAGGAATGAAGTGCGCAGATGATTAAAAAAGTGTTCTAAATATGATGTTGGGGAAAAAAGGCATACGTGCCCAATGAAATGTCAAATTGATTTTTGTGCCACGTGTCATAGGAGGTTGGTGCAAAAGATCCTTACTCACCTAATGCGATGTCAAATTGGGTTTTGCGCAACACGTTAGGATCCTACATGACACATTCATGTTATTTCACATAGGGGTAAATGAGGTCTATAAATAAGAGGTGACACCATCACATTAATAGTTCTAGACAATTAGAGAGATCAAAATCTCTGAGGTGCGAATGAATTTTAATTAACGGGGAGTGCGCGAAAGAAATATAGTTGCATCCAATAAGGAGAATCTGCATGAAATAAGAGAGTCTTGCACTTGATTGAAGTTGCACACAAGAGGTTTTTTGCAACCAAAGTAAAATCTTGTGCATGTGGAATAAAAGTTTAATGCAAGACACCTATAGGGGTGCACAAAAGATCGGGGTTCTTCATACATATTCATTTGTGCATAAGATAGTTCTTATAGCTTCTAGGTAGTAAAGTGAAGATTTTAAAATCAAATAATACACATATTCAATTATAAATAAGCACTGAAATATTGTAATTTCCTATCTGTGCTAATAGGGTTCCCACACACTTTTGAATTGTTTTCCATGTGCTACATGAGTGTAAGGGTATATTCTAGTCATTGTATTCTACATAAAAGGATTTATTTCTAGTGGATTGTGTGGTATTGAATTTTATTTGTACAATACCAATGATGTGGCTACTCTTATTGTGTAGTGATCCTTGTAAATTATGTGTTCCAGTGGTTGTGTGTGTTTGGTAAAGAATAAACTCTTTAACAAGAGATGAAGGTTGTTTCAAAAACAATAAAACATAAAAAAGAAAAATATATCAATGATTCACTCCATCCCCATCTCAGTGATACTTATATCTTGACTGGGAACTTCAGTGGTTGTTCCCTGAACTGGATTCTCCTAGAAGATGACCCATCCCTACCACCATGGCCACCAAATCAAGACCCCCCACTCTCAATGGCTCTGACTAATCCATCACTCTTCTTGATGCCATTGACCCCACCCACTCATAAGTGGACGTGCCACCCCGCAAAAGCACTGAAAATGCCCCATATATCCACACTGGTAACAAAGATTTTAAGGAAGTGGGAATAATGGTCGGATATGCCCTATCATCCTACACTGGCGGCACATAACCGATCTTGCATCAGCATGCACTGTTAAAAACTGCCTGGAAGAGTGTCCTGAACTACCACCTGCCTTGTTCTCCTATTCCTCTTGCTTCCTTTTCATTTATGAAGAGCTGCCACTGCCCAGTACTAATAATGACCTAGAAAAACCAGCCCTGCCTTTATGGTCAATCTCCACAATGCACACCCGATCAACCACCTCAGCATAGGTCCTCACATTGAACAAGAAAACCTAGGATTATATCTCCAGTCGCAAGACTTTCTCGAACCTCTGGGCCTTTTCTTTATCCTTAGAGATGATTTCAGGAGCATACCGAACCAACTCAGTGAAACTATTGGTGTACTCCATCACAGACAGATACCCCTGAATAAGATCCATGATACCTCAGGACTTAGCATATGCCAAGACGTTAGGGTAGTATTTTTCATTGAAGATAGCCTTAAAATCTCCCCAGCACATCTGCCCATTCTTACCAGTTTGAAGTACTAATTCCCACCACTAGCGGCTAGGACCCTACAATAAAAAATATTCACACTTCACCCTGAGCTCCTTGGGTGTATCTAGGACCTCGAACATGCGTTCGATCCTCTCGATCCCTTCCTATCCTTCCTAGGGTTTTATGCTGTATCAAAATGTAAAAGGATTGTTTTTCAGAACCTCCTGAGATTTATATTTTCAAGGAACTGTGTCATACTCTATAAAATGAATGGAAGCAAGATCCAGTCCCTATCCCAGATCTTGAACAGTCCAGACCAGAACCTCGACTAGCCTCTGATCAATTGGTGTGGGAAATCTCTCTTTGAATTCCTCCTATTAGTGCATGTGAGCTTTCTAGGGAGGAAGGTTGGTAAAAAATGGAAAAAACACAAAACAATAGTCAATACCGCAATTCGGAATATTTTAATCAAATACATCAAATATAAATATTCAAAACACAGTACAATAATAAAAGAAACAACTACTCAACCCCAACCCGATGTTTATGTGAAGTTTGCATCCCACATGTCTCCCCTAGAAGTGAAGTCAAAAAAACAATTCCAATGTCCCATGAGGACTCGATATTTTCTAAGTGTGGTGCGTGACAAGCACCCTACTCGTGACCAAACTCTGAGTCTCGAAAATCCTAGAACCAATCTAACTCCACTCATCCCGAAATAATAATGTAACTGAAAAACATAAACCATCTTTTATACAAATATGTCAAAAAATGAATATAGTATCCACTAATACCGGCACCGAATCCATCAAATAAAAAGACCTGAAGGGCATTCCCTATCCTCATAGGCTGGAACAAGTTTCTGGGTATCAATAAATTTGGATTGGGAACAATTTACCCGAGTATGGAAGAATAAAACAATAAAAACAATCAATGATAAGAATATAAAATATTCATACCAAAACAAGACATAAAGATATACAAAACTGAATAAATGGTTTTAAATAAATTACAAGAGGTCCAAAAATAAATTAAAACCTCAGAAAAATATCCACAATGACTTTACGTGACAAGGGGTCATAACCCCCGAGTTGTCTCCAAAACACCACACAGTTGGAGGGGACTTAAAACTCGAACTACCATCACCCGAGGCTTTGCCATTACATGAGTCAAGTATAATCAAGTCTAATTACACCAAAGGGGTGTATGTACGGTGTGATCTTATGACTAATAAGATACCTCCCAAATATTCAAAATAGTATTCAATTAAAGGTGAAAAGTATGAAGTTTTAATATGTAAGGGAAAACATTGATAATTTCAATGAAATGAAACTTTTACTTGTAAACAGTTTTAAAAATTAAACATTCCGAATGTTAAAACCTTTAAATAAGACATGTTAGATACATTAATTTTCATCCATACACACCCGAAAACAATGTTAAATACCACAAATCCAAATATCACCATAAATAGGAACACCACTAAGCACTAGATAGTATCGGGCCCTATGTACCTCATACCTCGGTTTAAAGTAACCAATGAAAAATCAATTCTCATGCACAAGCCACTAGTAGGGAGCATACACATAAAAATCATTTTAATTTTCAATAAAACAACTTCTCAAATTCTTACATTGCTTTACACCCAAAACTTCTTGAAATCCCCATATTTCACAACATGTTCAAACTTACAAGTCACAAAAACAAAAATTTCTGCACAATACACTTCAATTAAACCCAAAATTCAGTTATGTGGAATCCCCATATGAACCAATAAGTTATATCTTTTTAAAACCCCTATTTTCACACTAACATGGAACTTAAAGTCGATATGCTTCACAAAAACCATTAAAACAAACATTAAAAGAATAAAAAAAAAGGGAATAAACATTCAAAATATAATTTTCAGTCCTAATAAATTTCAATAAAATCAACTTTGTAATTATAGGGTAGAGCCAAATGAACCAATAAAATATTCTTATAGAAAACCCCAAATTCCACATAAAAATGGGACTTAAATTTTTTTTCCTTTACAAATAGCACTAAAACCAAATTTTTAAGAAATAATATAATGAAAGAAACATGAAAATATTATAAAAACATCATGATAAGTTACAAGGATTTCATACACACTATAATCACTTACCACAATAATGAAAACCCTTGAATCATTATGCGAAAATCAAATTGCACCACTGCTGCACCACAAGGGACTTAGATCAAGCCTGAAACAAAATGAATAGACCAAGAAATACAGAATCAAACCTTTTTTTGAAACCTTAGTAGCTCTACATTAGTAAACTCCATTAAAAAAGATGAACCCATAAACAAATTCAATTAAACCCAAAGCAAATTTAAAGAAGAATGAAGGAGACACTCTTACTTGGGGATCTTGAAGAAATCGCCAGAAATATAGTAATATCTGAATTTCTAAACAGCCGAAAATGAAATTTTGGTTTGAAAAAAGGAAGATAAGGTCAATTGAGAAATTAAATGGGGTAAACTAGTAAAAGTTGATGGATTTATGAACAAATCAAATTACCTTTTCAAATATGGATGAATTGTGAATGCTTAAGATGTTTCAAATAATTCGTGAAGAAAATGAGCTCCAAAGTGGGGGAGACGAGAATGGAGGCATTCCTAGGTTTAGTGGGCTCGGGTGAGAGTTAGAATCTCCAGAAGATAATTAAAATTGAATTTTATATTAAATAGACACATTAAAAAAAACTGGAAATGGGCTTCCAGGCCGTCCCAATTCCTTAGTTAAAACCCAAATACCACATTATTATGGATTCCTAAAGGGTCCAAATTTCTATGGTTGTGTAAATAGGTCTGGTTAGACCATGCAAAAATTGGAATGGATGAAAAATGTTGAAAAATGAAGGAGTGTTAATGGGAAAAAATATATTTTTAAATATTGAAATGGGCTCACGGTTTGTCCCAAATTTTTAAAACCAACCATTTCCACCAAAATTCCTGGGAAACCCACAAAACAAAGCAAGAATAGAAATTAAATGAAAAATACCTTTAAAATAAGTCATGTATGCAACTTTTGGTATAAAATTATAATTTTAGAAGTGCATGTTTTTTGCATTATATCTGAGAGTGTGTCCCTCTAGGTGATCTTTGTATGTAATAGAGATTGGTGTAGATATATTTATATGATAAAATTTTCTCAAATGAGGATATTTTATGATTTTTACATATTGTTAAGGGTTAATAAGTTTAATATTGATCACCATTGTAAAATATCAAATAAAATTTTGTGGTTTATGTGATTGGAATTAGTGGGTATTAATGATATTTTTTGTTGTTTATAAAAAATATGATTAAGGTATATGTATCCCTCTCATTTAACATGTGATTTATTTTCAGGGTCATTCCAATATAAATGTATTATGTGATTAATTTATTTAATACATATATAATATATGGTTGATATATTATTTTATATTTAATATACTATGTTAAATTTGGATAATTGGGTTTTATATTGTCACAACGTATGTATTAAAAAATGATTTGATGATTAGGTGATTCAACCTCCTTTAAGAGACACATACTATAATTTTTAGTACATTCCTATAATTTTTATAAAATTCATTGAATTTTATTAACTAATATTAAAATATATTATTATCACATACATCAATTGAATAATAGAAAATGAATTTATATTTTTAATCATAATTTTAAATTTTATTAATGAGTTCAATTTCTATTTTGAGATAATGAATAATTCCACCAGTAGATGTTTTCACAATGGTATAGGTTAAATGTTTTAATTCGGGGATTTAAATAAAATATTTGTCTCCAAATATAACTAAAATGTGTATAAATATGATTTTATTAGTTTATTTTGATATTATCTAAACCTATGATAATAATTTGATAAATTATAGCCATTTTTCATTAGAATAACAGTTTTATATTTTATTATTCATAATATTTGTGGGGTTTTATCCTCTCTCTTATAAAATGGAACTTTCACATCACATTTATCCATACCACTTTAAGACCTAATTTCAAACATGATAAGGCTACAAACCTCCCCAACATTCCTTCCCACATCCTATAAATTCTTATATACAAAAAATTTCCATTCATGAAGGCTTACTGTTTTTAGAACAAAGATTATAAATGAATATATATATATATATGTTCTTACTTATCTTTTACAAGTTTTTTAATCATAATACTACTACATGTCATCTATAATTAACATAAAATAATGAAATAGATATCTATAATATAATATAATATAATATTTTTTCAATTTTAAAACAATAACCTATCAACCTTCCTTTCAATATAAAATTTCATCTTGGGTCATGTGTACCACCTCCATGAAGAAATGTAATTCCTTTTTTCATAAATAGCTCTCAAAAATTGTTATTTAGAAGGATTTAATTACCATAAATAATATTTATAAAAAAAATTGATTTCTAATTATAAATATTTATTTATTTTCACGTTGTTCAGTCCATTAAAAATGAAAACACCATCCATTCATACATATGAACTACCATCTTCATGATGAGGTGGGTTTCATTATTCCACACCTCATTAAAAGGATAATTAAGAAATAGTTTATAATGAATAAATATGATATATATAACCTACTTAAGAATATATAAACATGATATTATCAATATATAAAAACATTCTTCTTACTCATTCAATCATCATAACTTGATTTTTTATGGTTTTTCCACAAAGAAGAACATTGTTATGTAATTTATGTCATGAATTATTATGAAAGGTGGTCTTTTTTTAATGTTATGTAAAAATTATGAGTTTCTTATTAGATAATAAATCTATATTAGTTATTTTGAAAAATATATTTATCAATGAATTCAATTATTTTGTTAAATATGATAATCATTGATGAGATAATTTCTAATTGTTCCCTGAAAAAAATATTATAACGTTATTATTAAAATATTGAAAAATTTCCAAATCATATTATATATAATCATGAACATTTATATGATTTTGAAACAATGATCAATATTAAAGGATTGAAACATTAAAATCATAACATGATATGAAAACATAACAGTTAATGAAAATTATTGATTTTAGAAAATTATTAAAATTAACTGGGTAGACCGAAATTACTTGGTACTTATATTAGGTAAGATAATAATGTAAGTGGATAATATTTGGAATATAATAAATATAAATTTACTTATACTCGATGTTAGGCTATTCTTGACTAGGATGAGGACTATAGTAATGAGATACAAAACTAAATTTCATTTCATTCTATTACATCATTTTCGTATAGATTATGTTATATTGAGATTATGATTTTTTTTTCAAATTAGGTTGTTTATATTGTATATTAAAATCATTTATATGGATATTTAATTGTTCTAAATAATATTTTTATTGATGGATTACAATTTTAAATATATTTAATCTTTATAACAGTTTATCTTCTCACATTTCATACTTTATAACATTTATCAATGTCAGAATTTTTTATTCTATATGTTGTATATACATCCCATTAATTAATTTTATGATTCTTGTCTTGAATATTATTAGGACATATAAATAATTATATTTTTCTTTAATTGATTAGTTTTTTTACTCTAATACTAATAATGTAATATAATTATTTAATGTGTATTTTTATTTAGATTTTTTTCCTTTTAATTCCCATTATGAGAACTTTTGTGTTATTTCACTCTAAAACAATGTATCTTTTTCCCCATTGGATCATTTTAGGGTTTTTAAAAGGTCCCTCAACCAAAAGAACAGGGCTAATATTCATATAAGTAAGGAATGTTACAAGAGAAGAAATCACGAGGTATTATTTCAATCAGCCCCATTAGGTATTCATTTCATTTTCCCCTCTTTCAATCTCAAATACCAAATTAATATTTTTATTAATAACATACCTTATTTTTAATTTATTGTGGAGAATCCTAATCTTCCATATCTGTGCTCTTAAATATATTTTTTAATGATATCAGGTAAATTAAATATAATTATATGGTTTTTTCCTACTATCTAGGAATATTTTTTAATAACATTTTAATATAATATAAATATTAGATTCCAAATAAGACATTATTTAAAAAATTTATAAAAATTAAAATGGATTATTTTTAATTATTATGGAATGATGTTTTTTTCCACCATCATGAGATTTATTACAATACATTTTTTACACCCTGAGATTATAGAAAATGTAGTATATTCTCAATATCATACAAGAAACATAACACTAATCTTAAACAAACCATGAAGAATTATTATTTAAAATATGTATATTTTAAACTAGCAATTAAATTAGGTGGTAAAAGTAGTATTAATGTAATGTATTGATAATTTTCATGTTAAATCATTGAATATATTTTGTTATATTTTTTGATATAGGAATTCAGATGTCGTGAGATTCTAAGTCCCCAACAGGCCAAAATTGATATTATAAAAATAATAAATATTAAAATCATAAGAAAGTTATTTAAATAAAAAATTAGAATAAATCCCAATAAATTGGATGGATCAAAAATCTAATGTATCTATTTAGAACAAAATTTGGATTTTACCGTAGGTGCTACATATAATTGGTCAGTGTTGAGATTTTGTGAAGAATATGTCTTGGGTGTAAAAAATAAAAAATAAATATATTTATTTCATACATTATGGTTGATGAGTGGACCTTAAAACCCCTATAAATATATGGTTATAACCCCATCAAATGATTTTATTTATAAACCTATGAATATGAGAGGAGTTTGTGGAGAGATTTTGGCAGATTATAATGAATCTGAGTGTTAGATCAATTTGACATGGATCATCTATGCTTATGGAGTTCATGTATACTGAAAAAAAAACAAGATTTCTTTGCCATTTTTCATCAAAAAATGATACCAACTACTAGTAGTTCATTAAATTAATATGGATTCAACCTATCTTTTATCCCATGATGAATGCATATCAATTCAAAAATAAAAATTCATTCGTGCATCGAAGATTGATTTTTTATTACTGTTGAAATTTTTTATTATAGTTGTTTATCAAATTTTATATTATATCATATGAAAATATATGTTTTATAAAACAAAAAAGGTCATGGTTCATTCTCATGTTTATGGTTTATGGTTTTCTGACACATTTTTTGACATATTTATAAATGGGAAATTATTTTGGTTTTAGTTAATCAAATACCAATTTTTAACATTGGGTGACTGTTATATGTTATAACGGATCAATACCATTGTATAGGAATGGAATAAAGAGTGTCTTAAAAGAGTGAATATTTTAAAGGATGAACATAGGTAGATCAAAATAGTTTGGAGGATCCCTTTTCCATGATTTTCTTGTAGTAACGTCGCATATAAAGGTGGTGTTTTCCTAATCGTATAATATATTCATTATCATACCTACAAGGTCTAAAAGGATCTACATTTGAGATCCAAACTTCCTAAATGGTTTTTTTGAAAAATATTGAGGCAACGACATTGTTTTCATACAAAAATAAGGAACCATATGTTTCATGAAAACATGTGTTACATGACATGTAATATGGAATTACACAAAGTATGGGATCCATTCTATGGTGTTAGGTAATATGTGGAGTAGATAAGTATTAAACAGTGTTTGATCTATTATTCATTTCAGGTGACCTCTATCTAGTATCATGTAGTGTGTCTATAAGGATATAATATCTTGGGTAAAGTACATGGTCTAAGATATGTACTCAATATTTCCAGAGTACATGGGTTGATCCATATAATCATATGTGACTTAGTGTGCACGAGAGTCATCCAAAGTACATTCCGATAGACAGAAGGAACGAGTAAGTTTTTGTAACATCCCATCATAGTATAAACTAAATTATTTATTTGAGCCGGTTCACCGAAAGACCTCAAGCACACCTTTTTATATGCCAAAGGTTGATGGATGGAAGAAAGGGTCTAAAGGTGGAACTGTGAGGAGACTATACCCCCATATTAGAGTTCACAACAACATGTAAATAACGAAATATCATAAACATCATAGTAATGTGGAAGAATAAATAAAATAAAACTAAAACGTGAGGTAGTAAAATGAAAATGAAATAGAGGTCCGAACAACCATGTAATACACAAAACCATGATCTCCAACTGGCCGACCAAATATAAAAAAATATACAACTGAAAAGTAAATACAACAGTACCCACTTACAAAACATCTTGTAACAAATACCCTGTCTATTGTAACCTATCAGGCTACACCAACCCAACTAGTAGACTTCACATGAGTATCCTACTCAACCATGGAACCCAAGACCTCAGACTGATCCACTATACATATAAGACCAATCTAAAAGAAAACAAATGGTTTTTACGCAAACTGAGGTGCTTGTGCAGGGGTGAGAAACAAATCTTAGTAGGCCACCCCCAAAATTGAACCTATAAACTGCTTCCAAAAGTGAATGCTTAGGCAATATATTTTTCCTAGATGATTTACAATTAAAAAAATAACTATTAATCTATAGGAACAAGACCTCAATTGACCATACCTTCTTCGGACAATGTAGGAATATATCTAATCTCGTTTCAAAGACTGTGCATCCCAAACAACCTACAAGCTTTATCCTCATGGTAGCCACAACCAACATGGCTATACCAGGTACCCATCCAATTATAGTAATTTCACCTGAAATAATATACTATGTCACCCCATACAATGTGAAAATAACTAGACATTTTCCACACATGGATCCTTGACACAACATTATTGATTGCCACAAAAGAGTACAACCAAACCCAGACCTTCAGTCTAGAAACTATCTAATGTTCCATAACCATATTATACAAGGCATAATTCCAGCCTATAAACCATATATATCAAATTAAACATGCTTAGATCACCAATCCATCCTATTTACCAAATATATCAAATAAAATATACATAGAGCATCAATCCATAATCTTAACCATGGATGCATATTGTTAGTCCACCATCCATCCCAGTTGGTAAACCATCAATGCGTAGATCCTAAGTCTAGAGAACTATCATCAAAGTATATTATCACTATCTTGAGCTTTACTATAACATGATCTCACTAGTATACTTTCAATTTTTATAACCATTGTACAACAACCATAACATTTATGGAGCCCAATGTATCATTCTGATTCAAATCCAAGGATTAGGGGAATCAGTCCAACCTCTTTATTCCACATGGTATGCCATAATATTAAAGATCCTCAGTTTGGTGCATAATACATGATGTACATTATAATTTTCTGGAGCCTCAGTCTAGGACCCTCCTAGTAGTAAACTTCCTTTGATAAAAACCTCAGACCAGCACCAAACCACACATATGTGATGTCATGTAACTATACTAAACATTATAACATATATTTTGTGGAACCTCAGTCCAACACTCAAACCATAAACTACTATTGAAATCAACACGGAGCCTCAGTCCAATAATCTCAATAACAGTTATCGGAAACCATACTGGTGGATCATCTATCCATCTCTCTCTATCTTCGTAGTCCTTACCAAAACAATCGGTTTCAAAACACAACTACACATATATGTCATATTCCCTCAGGGTGTAATATAGGCCTCATCCTCAAATAAATAAAACATAATAATATCTTGCTTTTTTTCCATCTCAACCTGTAACATCTTATACCATCGACACATACATCATCATTAGTACCAAGGAACACATATATCTGAATAACATAATCACATGCATTTGCTCACGGTCGTCCTATTAATCTATCTTGTGAATGATCCTCTAGATACAAATATAAACTAAAACATTCCCTCATGGATCCTTATAACTAGATCTCAACAATGTAATCCACTCTAATACTTGGTAGCCACTAACTCTAGAGACAATACCTAACACATGAAACATCCCCATGAATCTCTCGATGGCCTCCAACTGATCCCTGATAAAATACATGCCATGAAGGAATCTTAAATCCATCCCATTCCAGACAGGCATTCTCCATTATCGTACACATAATATAATAAAAAATTAACCAAAAAAATCCCACCAAGGGAATCATCAACAGCACCACAAACTCAATTCAACAGTACAATGAAACTTTTACATAACCACAATACTATGGTGTCAGCTTAGCTCTAAAGGCTGAATCCACCTAGATCCTAAAAAGTATGACCTAAACCTCAACTTCTCTAACCTCAAGTCACAAGCCCCGATTCGCAAGGACAACCCAGATCATCCCACATATACTACTAAAATCATATTCTATAGGATTTAACTATGAAACCCCATGGAAGACACCATGGTACTCTCAAGTCATATCAAACACTGAGCTCACAACCCTCACTAGGGTCTGGAGGCTCAAAAACCAACCCGAAAGAGGATTATGAATCCAAAAATCCATGAATTTATATGTATATACCAAATTTTTCTATATAACCTTTTATTTGACCTCTAAATTTCGATAGGATCCCATTATTGTGTTATATGTTGAAAACACACAGAATGGACTACACAAATTCCCAATTATGACATCCAAGACACAAAATTCCCAAAACCTCTATGATGGAAAAAGTAAATGGCATTTACATTAGAGTACATGGAATGAGATCAAATCACTCCCCATGGATGTGTACTTTTACATGGATAGAACAATATGGGGTTTGTTTATGAATTGATACACGATGAGTACTTCAAAGTACACAATATGTACATCCCAAAAACCATTTTCCCATGTTTATATTCACATAGTTGGATGAACATACATGTAAAATAACATGGCATGTACTCAAATTAAATGTAATGTACTTATTAAATTTTATTCTCCTCTAAATGCGAGGAACACACAGTACGTGTTCCTAGAACTACATGTCATGTTGTCAGGATTTCCGAACGTGAAATCATAGGAACTCCCCCAAATCACCATTTCCCTCCAATAAAGTACAGATAGACCCCAATGGGGTATCTATAAAACATTATATGTTAATAAAACATAAAAAAATTTATTGGTATTTTCAGAATAAAAGACAAAACCAGCCTACCTCAGGGTGTAAACAGTGAATCTTCTAGTCCATATCTAATCTTATATGCTGTTGCACTTCGATCCTATCTTGATCTTCACTAAGGATGATGTCTATCACTATATCATCCACATTCCCATTTTATTTGACCATTGATAATTAGAGAGAAGTTCCTACCCTCTCTTACTATGCACGGGAATCCTAAAAAGGGGTGGGGGGGACTATTTTTCTTATTTTAATTAAATAAATAATCCTGCATTTAACACCTCTCTTGAGTCCTAGAATATGGAGGGATTTTATACCTCACCTAGGAAATACCCCCATTACTGACTCAACTGAAAATAAATAATCTAAATTTGATGATCCGTTTAGAATATATAAAACCACTTGACAAATTTAATATTCAATTAATTAAATATTAAACATTCATAAAAAACTCCAACTACCCTGAATTCCACCAAACTCATCTCCTAGGGTAAACACCATATTCCAGGATAAATAGAATATTCATAAAAATTATTTGAGACACTCTGTTATGATTAAATGATCATTTTACCCATCATGACCACCAAAGAACAAAAAATTAAATATCTTCTAAAATTTAAAAATCCTGAAAACTCGGGTCTTTATAATCTCCTAAACATAATCATTCATGTCCCTAAGAATCCTTGGTGGTCTTCCAACCACTAATTCTGACCCACAGTGGTCATCAAAACAATCACACATTGTTGTGTTCTACCCAAAAATTTCATCCATATTTCTCTTCATAACGTCAATAGGATGTCATACAACTCATCAAAAGACAACCTACACTTTCCACCACGAACTGACCTCCAGGATAGTTCTTAACTGTATTCCTCCATCCCAATACATAAAAACATTATTTAAACACTTCATTAAACAATTGGTTCTCCCAACCATATAACTAAACCCACATTCACCAATTTTGATCCAGGATTCATCCCTTCTTGGAAATCGCCATTAAAACAATTCTCAGTGGTGCACCAACCCGCTCAACCTGATCCTCACAACATCATCGGCCTTTCCCACACTATGGTCACACCACCAAGCCAAATATGTACTCCACACCATTGGAGAACCATTATTGTTCCCACATAACACAAATATTATTCCTCAGTCCATGACTTGGTGACTTCCAAATTATGGGGCCAGACATGGACACCTTACCCACATAGGAGGAGAAAAAAAGAAAACCACTATTTCCGATTCCTATAATCTATGAACAACGCATATGGTGTTCATTAATATCTGACCCATCACAAGGAACTAACTCACAAATTTCGAATGTGTGATCCCCACCACGAGGTTTCAAACACACCATTACATGGGGAAAATCTCATAGTGGGCCTCTTTATCATCACGAATAAACATAGATATTTCATGGAAAAAAGATGTTTCCCTCTTAGAATACATAGGACATTGTCAGGATATTGGGCATGGTCATATCTAAATAGTGAGTATACTAATTTGTAATTAAATAATACTATCACAACCTCACCCATCCATAACAACATTATTCTATTCCAAGGCCTCAGGTCACAATCCCTATAATCGTCTTATCACCTGCTACAATTTCAATGCCCCCATATGATCGCCAACCCGACTATAGCACCGTGTATATACACTCCCATGAAGTCTAATCTCCAGCCCAAATGATACATCACATAGGCAGTGAATTAATATCCATGTTTTCATTATCACATTAACATTACATGCCATTTTGTAATCTAGAAAAATAACCTGCTCTGGCTCCAATGAGCCACATCTCACAAGGACTTTGCTCACAAGCCAGAACCAAGAAAATTTGAGAACTTTCTGTGCTCTCGATCCAACCCAAAGCCAGTAGGATTAACTCACATGAACAACCATTTTATAAAAATGTACCTTAACCAACCATACCTCTCATAACTAACCACTAGGAATAGAAACTGACACACAATAACCCTATCCAGAAACAGAATCCACCAATCAATCCTAAACCTCAAACCCAACTACACCCTTCACGCACCAATTTTCAAGAGTCGAAAAGAATCATATGTACCCCGTACACCTATATGCACTCACATCTTGGTCGTCCTCTCCCGTGAGTCACCCTGGAAGGGAAAATAATGATGATTTCATTACCTATAGGCTCATTAGAAAGGCCAGGAGGCACTCCCCCTAGCCCTTTCAGTTAAGTCTCACATCACTACACTAGGCCAAACAACTTAGGTCTAAGACAAATCACATAGGTTCACAACTCATGAGGAATCCAAAATAACCAATCTCAAAATTAGATGACCTCAACTAGGTAAAAAACCAGTCTTTAGGGTCCCTCACCACAAAGGTTTCATATACATACTAACTTCCTGTAGCTAGGGAGTCTGTCCTCTCAGAGAATCTGCACATCAGATTGCTCCTTGGAAGACATTGGAATACTACCAACCTCTACTAAAACTATCTAAAATTGGGTCTAAATCCCTACAATGATATCATAATGACTCACTTGGGTCACTGTACCAACCGTACACAAAACCACACAGGTACTTCCACCATTGAGTGTCTTAATATAGTTCCACACAACCTTCCATTAGAAGGAAATACAATAAATCACAGACTCTAAATCCAACATCTTGGGGATCATATGTTCTTATTATGCTTCATTGGATGAAAATTTCTTCTATAGGAAAAGATTAAAAACCATATCACATGCCTCTTACCAATAGATAAAGATCCTATAATACCACATAAACCATCCAATACAAACAAATTGTTCCCACCTCAAATAAAAATTCATATAAAACCACAACATAAAAAATCCATAACATCAATCACAGTCCCTCATGACCTAGACTTCCTACTAGAATATGTGTTTAGGCCACACCATCCCAATATCCATCACATGCTCCTAAACATTCCTATGTCTTTTATATACCAGTCCCCAAATAGTTAAATAATGGGAATGTAACCTCCCTTTGATACCACTTTATTACATCACATCCTATTAGCCACTAAATTGGTGATTTGAGCCAATTCACCAGAGGACCTAAAGTGCACCTCCTTATACGACATAGGCGACCGACTAGAAATGGGGGTCCAAAGGTGGATCTTTGAGGAGAATATACCTTCATATTAGAGTGCACAAAAAGATGTAAATAACTAAATATCATACCTATCTGGGTAATTTGGAAGAATAAATTACAAAAACATAATAGTGTTATAACAAAATGAAAATGTAGTAAAGGCCCGAACAACCATATGATACATAAAACCACGATCTTCCACAGGGTTGATCATACATACCAAAAATAAACCACTAAAAAGTAAGTACAACATACCCCACTACCAACACTAGATGTAACACATACCCGATCTTCAGTACCGTATCATGTTGCTCTAGCCAAACCAGTAGATTCCACATGACCACCTAGGTCAAGCAGGAAACCTAGGTCCTCAGCTCTATCCACAATGCATCAATGATCAACCTGAAAGAGAATATAAGGTCTCTATGAACACTAAGTTTCACATGCATAGGGTGAGAAATAAGTCTACCTAGGCCACCCCCAACGGTGAAACTATAAACTTCTTCAATAAGTGCATGTTCTTGTAATATGCTAATCCAAGATGATTTAATATATTAAAACACAATATAAACAAAAAACTATTGATCTATAGGTCCAAGACCTCGATCGACCATACATGCATCATCCAATGCAATAATATCTCTGATCTCATCCCATGGACCATGCTTCCCAAACAACCTACAAGATCCACACCCAAGGTATCCATAAAAAACCTAACAATACTATGTACGCATCCTTTGATAGTCATTTCACATGGAATACTACTCTATGTCAACCCATGAAATATCCACACAACTAGACATTTTCCCATACATGGATCATTGACTCATACCCTCCCATTTCAACACATGAGTAGAACCAAACCTAGAACATCAATATAAAAACATTTTCGTGTAGCATAACCATATTTAACAAGCCTTCATTCTATACGGTAACCATATATATCCAATTAACCATGCATGGAACATCATTCTGGCCTTTCAACCACATATTTAAAATCAACCATGCCTGGAGAATCAGTTTCACATATTAACCATGGATAGCGAGCATCAGTCCACTATCCATCCCAAATGGTTAACCATAAATACCAAGATCCTAAGTCTGGAGCACTCTCACTAAAGTATACTATCAGTTTATAGAGACTTAGTATGAAGCCCTCCTAGTAGTATTCTTTCTATGCTCGAAACCTCAGTCTAGGAACCATAACATTGATGGGTCCTATAGTATCAGTCTAACCCGAACCCCTAGGATAAGGAGAATCTGTCTATCCTCTTTATTCCACATGTAATTACATCATTTCCCAGAGCCTTACCCCGGTGCACCATCCATGATGTACACTGTTAGTGTATAGAGCCTCAATCATACACCCTCTTAGTGTATACTTCATTTTCTAAAAACCTCACTCCATCCCCAAAACACACATATGTGAAATCATGTAACTATACCCAATATTTTAACATAGATTGTCTAGATCCTTAGTCCAACACTCAAATAATAAACAATTATCAACAACAACATGGAGCCTCAGTCCAATTATCTCAATCATGGATATCCAAAACCATTCAGTGTATCATATATCCATCTCCCTCTATCATCATAGTCCTTAAGAAATCATATTTTACAAAACATTGTTACTCGAACATATCCAATTTCCCCATGGGGTAATATAGGTCTCAGCCACAACAAACATAAACATAATAATATCTAGCTATATGTTATTCTCACCTAGTAACATCATACAACATCGACACATACATCATCATGGGTCCCAATTGTAACGCCCCGACCCCAGAATCCCAGAGTTGGTGAATTATTATGTATCATTGGAATGATAACAAAAGATCATGTCTCGAAAGACCGATTCATTTAGTATCATTTGAAGTACTAGATACATTCATAAGGTTTACATTAAATCATAAAATAGAAAACTAATACAACATTGTATCCATAGACAACACTGACATCCCATAGACTATCCCTGTAGTTAATTCATAATATAATTCTTCGCATCCTAGAAAAAATAAAACATGGAAAGGGGTGAGCTCATATTCTCAGTAAGGATAACAATATAGCAGAAACATTCAAAAATAAGCATAAACATGTAAGGCAATTTATAAGACTAAAACAAAAGCCTTTTAAACTTGAAATTAAGCGTAATATGACCAATATAATATCAAATAATACCATTTAATTATTCACATGGATATTCTACTAGTCGAATAATCACATTCAATATAAAAAGCGACTTTCATAATGAATGAATGCATAATTCAAAACTTTCATAACCACATAGTCAAGGCCTTGTGCCAAGACTAAAAATAAGATTTTGTCAAGACCTTGTGACAAGATAGTAGTTTGTCTCATGAGACCTACCAATGCATCAAAGAGCTATATCAGGCTCCACCCTTCACTTACTAAGTCCAATGCATTCCTCATATATAAAGGTCGAAACATAATTTGATCATTCGTATTAAAACTAGCATACAAAATGTCAATATTTTAACCATAAACCATGAATGGTATAAAAATAGCACATCCAAAGTAAAAAATAACTCATTCAATACAATATAAATGATTTTATTAGAATAGATCAACCGCAATAGAAAATAATGAATGAAATTGACATAGATGAAAATAATCATCAAAACTATTTGATAGAAATATCCCCCCTTTTCTTGAAAGCATTTAAAAGTCTCTTTATTTATCAGGAATCCATTTCAAATAGATTTCTAAATCATAGTGTCACATACCACTTTGAATATTTTAAAAATGATTTTAGTTTTAAACCTTAATGTCCATATAAGTAAATCCTTAAAGACATTTTTAAAACATGAACATTAATGAGAATGAATTAAAATAATAAATCATTAAAACATTTTAAAATGATATTTTAGATATAGATGCTAACCAAAAGAGAGACACTTGAATCAAATAATTGAGGTAATAAAAACATTATTATATCATGGGAATTAAGGGATTCATAATATACTATGTCAAAGTACATTATATACACCATATAAAAGTGAATTGGAGTATAAAAAAAAGAAGCCTCAATGGAATGTAAATTGAGATGAAATCTCTTATAAATACCGTATCCTTAGGTTAAGGTTAAATCAACGACATAATTATGTGTGAAAAATGTAAATACACTCAATATTATTGGATATTTAGTGTAAATAAATCAGAGGATGTTAACACATATTCTTGTAAAAATAAAACCAATCAATTGGATGTTTAACTCAACAAATAGTGATTGAGATAAAATTACTCTTATCAAGTTCATATCATTGACTTTAGAACTTATCAATGGAATGATTATGTGTATCAAAAGTATATCCACTGAAATGGGAGTGGAAATTACTACACAAATAATAAAGAGTGATTCCACACATAATCATGGAATAAAATAATAAATGGAGTATGCATAAAGCTGAATGGGTAGAAATTGAAATTTGAAATTCCCTTACCAATTTGGTAACTTAAGAAACAAACATCCCATGAAAGATGGATCATAAAATGAAGATTTGATTACTCATAAATTAAGATATATTACAAAAATAATATATTAATTGGGAAGTACATACACAATACAAAAGGAAATAGTGGCAGTATGGCATGAATCTCATGGAAATAGGAAGTGAGATGACAACCCTTCGTTGTAATCAATCGAGTCGTATGGAAAAAAGTTAATAACAAAAAAATAAATCATAGAATTCCATGAATATAAATATAGTCATGATATTATATATATCAAATGACAGTACATAATACACCACATTTAATAAATAAGTGGCGAATAATGGAAATCTCATGGAATTAAAAGTGAGATAAGAAACCCCTTACTTTGTACTTTTCCTTATTCAAGGGTAAGTTAAACTACTGTATAATGGTGAAATAATAAATTATACAAGAATCATATACATTAATCTGATATCATATCTGATCTTTTAATATTTCTTTGTTAATAATATTTTAGTACTATTGGCGCTTCGGGTGTTAAATGATTCATTTTGCTTTATATGCATTGTTTCATAAGTTGTGTTTGTTATGAATAGGATGTATATTATTCATAATCATAAGGATATTACATCCTTAAAAATTATTATTATTCATCTAATGAAAATTAGTCTTGAATGGATGACGATGGGGAATGAATCTCATCGCATTCATGGAGACGGTAATTCGTATGTACGCACGAGGGACAATATCATTATTTTGATATTAAAATAAAATATAATTGGATGTTATATCATATGTACATAATAGTTATCATGTTATATTTATTATTTACATCCATTAAACATCAGTATTGTACCCAATAAAAAAATAATGTATTGAATAACAATTACACCACGACGTGGAGACGGTAATCCGTACGTATGCACGTATGGTGGCATGTCATTCAAAGGATGGATAGAATAATGAATATGGTCCTACAATATTTATAATAACATACAAATTTATAAAATATACTTGTGTTATTATTTTATAATTGAAACATCAAATAAAGAGGAAGTGGAAGGAGAAAGGAACTTGAAAGAGGTGATGATATATTTACCTCTTCTTCGGGTTCTTCCTTTTGATTTGATCAAAAGGGCTCCATAGGTTGGATTTTTGAATAATGGAAGGCCTCTAGGATGAATGGAGTAAAGTTGAGAGTGTATTTTGGTATAGTTTGGTCGATAAAAAAGGATTTTAAGGTGTGAATTTGAGGGAAGGGGGAGTGACCTTTAATAAGATGGGTGAGGGGAACCTTAGGAAAAGCTAGAAATATTATTTTATAATAAAATAATTTCCGGTTTCTAATGGTTAAAAAATAAATTATTTAAAGGATAAGGTGGGGATGGGTTGAAAAAAACTCAACCAATAAGTTTTAGATAGGTTTGGGTCACCATATTAACCTTACCTTTTAGATTTAACTCTTAGTTAAATAGTTTGACATTTACCATGTCTCTTTGCATTTTTTATTATATGGTTAATAAACATAATATATACATCCAAGAGAACCCCAAGAAGTTAAGTAATGATACACCTATCATTATATAAGTATTTTGGCCGAGCCTTAGGTTTTTAGGAATATAATATGAATTAATAATATAATTTTTTTAAAAAAACTCTTTTTTGTCAATTTTGACACTATTTGGTATTTTGTTTTTTTCTAAATTCATAAGAGAATTATTATTTCGAAACAAATTCATATAACGAACCCAAAAATTTCATATTAACCTATAAAATTAGTTTAAATCATAAAATGTCTCAAATTACATTTATTTGGATATTTAAAATATCAAATATTTTAATATTTCATTATTTAGGTAATTACTACATCATCATTGTGTCATAAATAAATTTAATTATTTAATTACTAAAAAATATAAATAAAATATCTTTATATTGGAAATATTTATATAATTCTAATTAATATTTATAATTTAATTTATCTTTTGTATAACCCTAAATTAAAAATGGTTTAGTTATTTAGCATTGAATTTAACAATTTTAACTCTTCTTTCAATTAATTAATAATAAATGTCCTATTCTTATACAAGTGGACCTAAATGATCATATTTTATTCCTATGTTTGTTTTTGGTCGAATTAACTTTTTCCAATAGAATTAGGACATGTATTAGGGTAATAATAATATCACTTTTACCCTTAATAACTCTATTTACTTTTAACCGTGGTAAATAAAAGTGAAAGGTTACTATTCACCAAAAAATATTTTTATTTTATTGAAGCCCATTTTTCTTACTGGTATCAATTGTGTCTCTATTATTTTTGAAATTCAATTCATAAAAGTGGAAAAATTAAGTTTTATTCAATTTTTCAAATGCTCCTAGGAGGTGGTTAAAAGGCGGCTAAAAAGTTCAATAACATTTTTATATATCTAAAATTATTATAAACTGATTCCAATGAATTACATTGAAATTATATAGGTATTATGTATCTATTTTTACCTAAAATAAATTTAAATAAAATAAATAATTATTTTAATAAAAATTCTTTTTTAAACTAAAACTCAGTTTTTCAGTATTCATCAAAAATTAAATGTTTTCAGAAAAATACCAAAAATTCACCCCAAGATAATTTCTATATTCCAAATCCAAAAATTAAGTCCATTTTTAAAGATAAAATTTATAATTTTACAAAAATTGTGTATTAATATTCATAATGGCTAGTTTGATTGGTCGCAGTGTGTTAGAATCTCAAAGTTGCGTATAATGAAAGCTATTAAATTATTCAAAGAGAAGCATACCAAGGAAGCATGGGGTGTTAAATTTTTCCCCCTTTTGGAAATTGAATCCTCACAATTTTTAATATTGTGATTGGGAACATAATTTAAAGTCCCACATTGAAAAAAAAGTCAATAAAACTATCATTTTAAAAGAAAGAAAGAAAAGTTCAAATGTCACCCGTGATAACCCATACTGGGATTCCATGTAGGAAAACATGGATATGGAAGATAAAATAAGTGTCAAGTTCTGATGGAGATGGATAGAATACATGATTATGAGAAATTTAACAACAAGAAAACCACAAACTTGTGATGAGACAAACAGTCATTAATTTCCCAATGCGACAAGTAAATGGAAAACATTTTTTAATGTTAAATTTCATAAAGATGAAGAATTTATTTATGATATTTACTAAGAACATAAAGAGATATACTTACTTTTAAAGTATAATTTCATTTTTTAATAAATTTATACCACTAACTCATTTTTTTTAAACGATGAGTATTCAAGATGACTTGGTCACACCGGAAGAGCTAGAATCAACTTTCAGAGAATCAGATGATCCACAAAGGATAAACTATATATTTAAATTGTCTTTAGAGATTAATAAAAACCAAAACGGTTTGTACAAGATCAGATGATCCCTAAAATGTTATTACTTAAAGAAAGAAACACTAATCTGAATTTCTAAAATTAAACCAAAAATACCCCAAAGTTAAATAAATACCATTCAATAAAAAATTGTCCTTAACATACTTCAATAAAATCCAAACTAATATTGAAACCCAAAACTTAAGAGAATTTGGTTATGTAGTCTTCCACGTTAAATTGTATATCCAAATGACATTGACCACTCCTAAACTCACATACTTATAAGTAATTAACCTAATCACATATTCTCTATTATAGGTTACTAATTTCCATAAATAAACCAAATCACTATAAATCCACAATAAAAACATAGATAAAAATCCATCATTACTCCTCAAATAAAATCCCATAGTATTATATATTCCATAGGAATATAGTCTTCCCAACAGATAGAACATATTCCAAAATAACATTTATCACTTAGTGACAAAATCATTTTCCTATACAAAGGTTTTTAATTTGATAAGACATAAGATCCCAAATCAACTTTTTATTAATCAATAAATTCATTTAACTAAAAATAATTAGTCACAGTAACCAGGGACTTCATGTATTTCAATGGTAGGTGATAAATCTCAATCACACTTTGGTTGTGGGTTCAATTCCCACAGCTTGGTCTGACGCAACGGTTTTTTTACATGTGTGTTTTAATTGTTCAAAAACTATATTTTATAACATTACCAAATTGAGATAATTTTTTTAAAATAACCATAACATAATTTATCCACCAATTTTATCTGATACCTTTCATTTTCATCCCAAAATATAATAACTTTTAATTGCCTCAAACTCAATGATCATATAAAACCAAATTGTTATTTAGAACTATATACACAAGAGAAAAGATAATTCTTCCTCAAATAACATTTTCACATGACAAACTACAGGGTTACAAATACAAGAAAAAATTATACCAAAGTATTCTAATCAACAAGGAGCACTAATACTTTTAAACATTACTCCAACCATTTATTTCTACATATATTCTTCTTTAACCAAGAAAATATCCTATAGAATAGGGAATTCACTTAGGAAATGGATAGGTCCCCTAAATTTATAGCAAATTATAGTATATGGATTCATGGGACCATTTTTATTTTCTTCCATAGTACTCTTCATTTTTTTCATGGCAATTATTTACATTATGTCCCTCTTTCCCACATGTAAAGAATTTCTTTGATCCATTAAGACATGTTCCTGGGTGTCTCTTTTCGCATTTCATGTATGATATAAATTGAGGATTCTTTTATCCATGGTCTCCACTACTGGAGCTCTTATCATTCATCACCATTCTCTTCTTTGTTGAGTCTGGGAGTTGGTTAATATATATGTTGTTGATCATATTTTTGGAAAACTGATTTGGCATGAACACGATATCATTTACATCTATCAACATTCCATTTTGTTGCTCAATTCCACCAACATTCCCAACTTGTAAATCATTGTCAATGTTACTATGATTTCCTTGGAATCCATCCATTGACTAAAACCAGAAATCATTGTTTGAGTAATAGTAGTCCTAAAATCATTTAGAGAATATCGTGACACCGTATTTTAAATTTGAAAAACCATAGGATTAACCAAGGTCATTTATTCTCATATTATATTAATATCATTAAAATCGGTTTATAATGAATATTTAAATTATCCTAATCATATCCCTCAAGAGTGTCGTAACCAAGAGTGCAGTAATGCCCATTTTTGTGCACCAGTTCCCATTCAAGTCTAGCTCAACATGGCGATTTCTTTTTCTACACCTAGGTACATTTGTACCATAACCGCCTCTACCTGCTCGTATCCAGACATGGATGTATTGTTTGGAAAACTCACAAAATCTCTACAATACGATATTTTTAGATAGTTCTTCAATACTAATACTCAAAGTATATCTTAGGGTTATGTGCTCTAATCATAGTTTATCTAAATCTAGTTTCAAAGGTTTGTACTGAAAATCCTATGATACAAATTGTAACGCCCCGACCCTAGAAGCCCAGAGTCAGTGCATTATTATGTATCATTGGCATGATCACAAAAGATCAAGTCTTGAAAGATTGATTATTTTAGTATCTTTGGAAATACTAGAAACATCCATATGGTTTACATTACATCATAAAATGGAAAACTACAACAAAACTGTGTCCATAGACAACACTGAGATCCCATAGGCTAGCCCTACAGGTCAGTCATAATATACTTCTTCGCATCCTCGGAAAAATAAAACATAGAACGGGGTGAGATTAGATTCTCATTAAGGATAACAATATAGTGGAAACTTTCATAAATAAGCATAAACATTTAAGGCAATGTATAAGACTAAAACAAAAGCCTTTTAAACTTGAACTTTAGCATAATAAAGAAAGGATAAAATCAAATAATTTCGTTTACTTATTCACATGAATATTCTACTAGTAGAATAATCACATTCAATATCAATAGCCACTTTCTTAATGATGGAATGAATAATGCTAGACTTTCATAACCACATAGTCAAGGCCTTGTGTTAAGACTAAAAATAAGATTTTGTCTAGGACTTGTGCCAAGACACTAGTTTGTCTAATTAGACCTATCGATGCATCGAGGAGCTATAGCGAGCTCCACCCGTCACTTACTACGTCCAACACATTCATCATATGGAATGATTGAAACATAATATGAAAATTTGTATTAAAAGTAGCATAAAACATTTCAATATTTTAACAACAAAGCATGAATGGCATAAAAATAGCACATCCAAAGTAAAAAATAACTCATTTAATACAATATGGATGACTGTATTATAATAGATAAACCCTAATATTTAATAATGAATGATAATTACATAGATGAAAATAATCATCAGAACTATTTGAGATAAATATCCCCCTTTTTCTTGAAAACATTTTAAAGTATCACTATTTATAAAGAAGCTGTTTAAAATAGATTTTTCAATCAAAGTGTCTGATACAACATTTTAACTTTTAAAAGAAATTTTAATTTTAAAACATTAATTTCCATAAAAATAAATCCTTAAAACCATTTTTAAAACATGGACGTTAATGAGAATGACTTAGAATAATAAATATTTAAAACATTTTAAAATGATATTTTAGTTAGAGTTCCTAACGAAAAGAGAGACACTTGAATTAAAATAATTGAGGTAATAAAAATATTATAATATCATGGTAATAAAGGGATTTATGATATACTTTTTCAAAGTAAATTATATACACCATATAAAAGTGAATTGGTGTATAACAACAATGAAGCCTCAATAAAATGTAAATTGAGATGAAATCTCTTATAATGACTTTATACTTAGGTTAAGGATAAATCAACAACAAAATTATGTGTGAAAAATATAAATAAACTCAATAATACTGGATATTCATTGTATATATATCATAGGATGTTCACACGTATTCTTGTAAAAACAACACCAGTGAATTGGATGTTTAACTCAATAAATGGATATTGAGTTAAAATTACTCTTATCAAGTTCGTATCAATGACTTGAGAATTTATAAATGGAGTGATTAGGTGTATCAAAAGTATATCCATAGAAAGCAGAGTGTGAATTACAACATAAATAATAAATAGTGGTTCAACACATAATCATGGAGTAAAATAATCAATGAAGTATGTGTAAAGCCGAATGAGTAGAAATTGAAATTTGAAATTCCCTTACCAATTTGGTAACTTACAAAACATACATCCCATGAAAAATGGATCATAAAATTAAGATGTAATTACTCATAAATTAAAGTATATAACACAAAAAATACAATCATTGGGTAGTACATACACCACACAAAAGGAAATAGTGGCAGTATGGCATGAATCTCACGGAAATAGGATGTGAGATGAAAACCCTTACATCATTGTAATCAATCGAGTCGTATGGCCAAATGTTAATAAAAAAAATAAATCATATAATACCATGAATATAGATATAGTCATTATGATATATATATCAAATTACATTACATTATACCCTACATTTGATAAATAAGTGGACAACAAAGGAAATCTCACTGAATTAAAAGTGATATAAGATACCCCTTACTTTGTACATTTCCTTGTTCGAGGGTAGTTTAACCTCATTTATAATAGTTAAATAATTGTTTTTAAATTATTCAATAATAATATACATTAATATGATATCATATATGATCTTTTAATATTGCTTTGTTAATAAAATTTTAGTATTATCCTCATTTCTGGTGTTAACTGAATCGTTTTCCTTTATAATATTTGTTTCGTAATTAGTGTTTGTTATGAATAAGATTTATCTTATTAATATTCAGAATGATATTAAGTATTTAATCATTATTTTTATTCATCTAATGAAAATTGGTCTTGAATGGATTACGATGGGGAATGAATCTCATCGTGTTCGTGGAGACGGTAATCCGTTTATACACACGAGCAACAATATCATTATTTTGATACTAAAATAATATATAATTGGATGGTGTATCATATATAAAGAATTATTAACATGTTATATTTATTATTCACATCAATTACAAATCATTATTATACCCATCCAAATAATAATGTATTGAATAACAGTTACACCACGTCGTGGAGACGTTAAGCCATAAGTACACATGTATGGTGACATGTCATTCAAAGGATGGATAGAATACTGAATACGGTTGTACCATATTTATAATAACATCACAGAATATATAAGATATTGGATTTATTATTTTATAATGGAAACAACAGATAAATTGGAAGTGGAAGGACAAAGGAACTGGAATGTGGTGATGAAATGTTTACCTCTTCTTCGGGTTCTTCCTTTTGATTTGATCAAAAGGGCTCCATAGGTTAGATTTCTAACTAAAATAATTCCTCAAAGGATTATGGGAGGAATTTTTAGAGGGTATTTGGGAAATGGTTGGCCAAGACAAAAGGCTTTGATTTTGTGAATATGAGGCAGGGGGAGTGGCTTTTTATAAGAGTGGTGAGGGGCACCTTAGGAAAAGCTAGAAATATTATTTTATAATAAACTCATTTTCGGTTTCTAATAGATAAAAAATGAATTATTAGATTCTAACGTGGGTATGGGTCAAAAAACACTCAACCAATAGGTTTTAGATAGGTTTGGGACATTATATTAACCTTATCTTTTAGATTTTACTCTTCGTTAAATAGTTTGACATTTACCTTGTCTCATTGTATTTTTATATTATATGGTTAATAAACATACTATATACTTCAAAAAGAACCCCAGGTGGGTAATTATTGTTAAACCTTTCATTATATAAGTCTTTTGGTCGAATCTTATATTTTTTGGAATAGAATATCAATTAAAAATATAATATTTATTTAAAAAACGCTTTTCTGTCAATTTTGAAACTATTTGGTATTTTGTTTTTTCTAAATTCATAACAGCATTATTACTTAGAAAAAAAGTCATCTAACAAAAAATAAAATGTCATATTAACCTATAAAATTAGTTTAATTCATAAAAAGTCTCAAATTACATTTATTTGGATATTTATAATATCAAATATTTTAATATTTCATTAATTAGGTAACTACTACATCATCATTGTGTCATAAATAAATTAAATTCTTTAATGTCTAAAAAATATAAATAAAATATCATTATTTAGTAAATCTTTTTAGATTTCTAATAAATATTTATAATCGAATTTATCTTATGTATAGCTCTATATTAAAAATGGTTTAGTTATTAAGCATTGAATTTAACACTTTTAACTCTTCTTTGAATTAAATAATAATAAATGTCCTAATAAAATCCAATTTGACCTAAAGGATCATATTTTATTCCTAAGGTTGTTTTTTGTCGAATTACATTTTTCTAAAAGAATTAGGACATGTGTTTGGGTAATAATAATATCAATTTACCCTTAATTGCCCTACTTAATTTTAACTGTGGTAAATAAAAGTCAAAAGTTACTATTCACCAAAAGTAATTTTTATCTTATTGAACCACATTTTAAAAACTGATACCAACTGTGTCTCTCTGATTTTTGAAATTCAATTCACAGAAGCGGTGAAATTATGTTTTATTCAAATTTTCAAATTCTCCAAGGAGGTGGTTAAAAGATGGTTAACAACTTCAATAAAATTATTATATATCTAAAATTATTATAAACTGACTCCAATGAATTACATTGAAATTATATAGGTATTATGTATCTATATGGACCTCAAATAAATTTAAATAAAATAAATAATTATTTTAAAAAAATCGGTTTTAAACTATAGCTCACTGTTTTTCACTATTCATAAAATATTTATTGTTTTCAGAAAAATACCAAAAATTCACCCTAAGCTTATTTTGAAATTCCGAATAAAAAAATGAAGGCCGTTTTTAGAGATAAAATTTATAAAATTTCAAAAAGTGTGTATTACTATTCATAACGGCAAGTTTGATTGTTCACAGTGTGTTAGAATCTCAAAGTTGTGTACAATGCATGCTATTAAATTATTCAAAATGAAACATACCTTGGAAGATTGGGGTGTTACACCAATAACATCCATAAGGGAAAAAAATAACATGAACCTTTTCGAGGTCATCCTATCCATCAGAACATTACACGAACCTCTATATCAACATATTAACTGAGCCATCCCCTCTTGGATCCACATAAATTGAACTCATTAAAGACATCCAATCTAAACCCTGGTAATCACTAACTCTAGAGCCAATCCCTAAAACAATAACCATCCTTATGCATCCCTTGATGGCCTATAACAGATCCCTATTCAAAGATATTCCACAAAGGAATATAAAATAAATCCAATGCCACACAAAAATTCTCAACCGCCATTCACGACATATAATTATTACTTAATATGAAACATTCCCTCCATGGGAATCATCATGATTAACTTGGACTCAACATATATCTACAATAACACTATTCCATAGCCACAATTCTATGGTATCAACCTTGCTCAAAAGACTCTATCCACCTGGATCTAAAAATGTTGGACCTAAACCTCAACTACTCTAACAGCAAGTCAATATCCCCAATTCATAATGACAACCTAGATCATTACATAGATACTGAAAAAATCTTATCCTATAGTATTCAACCAAGTAACCCATGAAAAACACAATGGTACTCTCAAGTATATCAAACACTTGGCTCACAACTCTCACCAAGGTCTCCCAACTCAAAACCATACCCAAAAAGGACTCTGAATCCAATCCTCAATGAAATTATTCATGTAAATATATATATAGAACATGTTATATAACCTATATATTTAACTTTCATTCCACCATGGTGATCTATATTGAGAAACACTCTGAATGGACTACTCACACACACCGAATTCTGACTTCTAGGGCACAAAATACCCAAAACCACTAAGTGGAAAAAACGTACATAGTGTGTGAATTAGAGTACGTGGTGTGTAACTTCATCCCTTCCCCTAGAAATATACTTTTACATGGATATAACAACATGCGGTCTACCTATGTAATACTACACGGTGTGTACATTAATGTTCACGATGTGTACATTCTGAACACCATTTTCACTTGTTCGTTTTTCACACAATCAGACACATGTCCATGTACCACTATACAGTGTGTACTAAGAGTAAATGGAATGAACATATGAAAATTATTTCTCCCCCGAATGGGAATAAGATAGAACATGTATTCATTGAAATAGACACCATGTGTTTATAGAAGTATATGCCATGTTGTCTGGATTTTCTAACAGGATATCCCAACAACTCCCCCAAAATAAATGTTCTCCCAAAAAAGAACAGATCGACCCCCATGGGGTATTTAGAAATCATTATAAAGAAATAAACCTTAAAAAATAATTTATGTTGTTTTGGGGAATAAAACTCCAAAAGATCAAACATCATGGTGTAAACCGCAATGCATGGGGTCCAAATCTTCTCCCAGAAGCTGCTTCGCCTTGATTCGATCTTGATCTACACCAAGGACTAGTTCCGGTGACATCTCTCCCTATTACCCTTCAATCTAGCTATCTAGCATTCGGGAGAAGCGCACCCCCTTTCATTTTATGTGTGGTAAACCTAGTATGAGGGGACTCTTTTATTTATATTATTTAATTAAATAATTAATACCCTATTGAACACCCATCATGGGTCCCAAAACGCAGAGACCATTTATAAATCATCTAGGAAATACCCCCACTATGGAATCAATTATTGACTCATAATTCAAATATAATGTTCTGTTTAGAATATAAAGCCACCTAAAACCACCCGAAAAAAATTTAATATCTACTAATTTTAATATTAAATATTCAACCAAAACTCCAACTACATGGAATTCCCCCAAAATATTGTCCTATGATAAAAAAATTATTTAAGGACAAATGGAGTGGTCAAAAAAAGGAATTATCATTGATCCAAACACCTTTCCAATACTTTCCGGTGTGTGATCTAGTGATTACCATTGAGTTCTTGGATGAACCATTTCACATAGAGACTCTTGCAGTAGGTGACTAAGTGATCGAACACTTCTTCCAGATGAGTGATCTTATTCCTGGAAACTAGAGATTAATATGGTTCCTTTTTTGAAGTAGTGGATAGGAATTATGACATCAAATTTGTTATATATTATCTACCCACGTTCCATGGACATATTTCCTATCTTAGGAGGAGGATTTAGTGTTTCTTTCGAGATGAGATTATGTTTTCCATCATGGGTGTGATGAAACTGTAGGATGAGTAGGATGGTGTGGAAGATGTAACCAATTACTCATCAGTTAGATAAAATGAATCATGGTGTAGTGGATTATATGAGCTTCATTCTTCCTATGTTGGTGGAAGAGTATTAGGATGCCTTTTCTGACGATGCTATAGGTTATCATCCCCACTGAGAAATAGATTTCTTCATTAGATTTCTTTTTTATAAAACTAAACTTTCTATTCCATCATATTTAATGGCTAGTTTAGAGTATAGAGAGCTGAGGGTATAGTTGTATGACTTACCAAGGAAGGGCTTTTTCAACCCCTAGTGATTACCTATGGTTTGTCCCGATGTTCTCATTCATGATAGTGGATGAGTGAATAATGTTTTTTCTAGATTATCATTGCTTTAACTAGTTGACCGTGAATAATAAATACCTAGTACCGAGTATTGGAAACCTCTTCTATAATTTTAGAGGGGAGATATGGGTCCCAATTATTGAACTCGAATAATATTATCACCTTTTACATGTGCAATATGGTATATTCCAATGATTCATTAATATGTTTCTATGGTTTCTATGAGTACTTGGTTTTTATATTTTACATGAAGAACAAGACTGTATGGTTTATGTGTATCATATAACATATATTTTATCCTTTCATAGACCAGTTAGTGATTTCCATTATTAATGACATCCATGTGTACTTGTCATATGAGTTGGATCAGGTGGGACACATGGGGATGGTTCTAGGAATTCTCTAAGAGAACCATATTTATCTAACTCTCTCAATGAATCAGTTCTAGATTTAGGAGTTCCAGTTTTTTAGATATTTTATCTCAGTTAATGGTGTAACAGTGGACCATGTGATGGTCAAGGAAATGATAGGTTTGGATCTACCTAAGATCATTAAAGAGTAGTGACAATTACATACGATTTATAGATAATGGATAATATTTGGGAATGATTTCTCTAGGATATCGGCACCTTCAAATTAATTAACCATAAAGGGACATCATTTTTTTGTAAAGAGAGGTTCCCACCGGCCTTTAGAGAGTTCAGTTAGAGGTTTATTATCACTCTAATATAGATATTACAAGTGGTGGGTGTCATGTAGATAGTTATCTTCATTTACTTATGGATAAAACATATTTTTTATGATTCATAAGAAAGAGGTTTTTTCATATGTCCCTATGTAGTTTTGACTGCATGAGGAAAACTACATGACACCAAATCATGAGTTGGAAGTGGTTTTCTTCACATTGCTAATATAGAAAAAACCACATGGGTGAGATGTTTATCATCTTCTCTATCCAGATGTTTTTCATGTATATCCTCTTATATATAAAATATTATATTTTGGAAGAGATTATGGGTGATGTTCCACCATGAAAATTAATATTATAAATTTTATACTTACAAGATTGGGAATTTTGTCTTATATTCTCAAAGTTTGATAAAATTATTGTAGTTCTCAATTAAGGATTTTGATTGGTTAGCCTTGTTGATGTTTTCTTAGTAGACAAAAATGGTGCTTCATATCTATAGTTGATGGTTGTTACAAAATTGTTTTTACAGTGCTTTACTAAGGTTTAGTATGGAGATATTGATTATGAAACCATACATGATCATATTTCTCCTAGATATGCTCTGGATTGATTTTGGGAATGTGGGGAGCATGGATTTCTTTTCAAAAGATGTTTCCTTGTACTAGATATTTTGAAGGAGGAGGTTATGACGAATATTTATCCACCCACTTTGGTGGTGTATCAACGTGTCAAAAATATTTACCAAGACCTCCGATATTAATTTTAGTGACCATGCATGAAGTGGGGTGGAAATGTTTGTATCTCAATTACTTATTATGTTGGAAATTCATATATTGATCAGACACATCTCAAGTCTTTATGAGTTTTGATGATGAAAAAATTCCCTATTTGTAGTCTAAATATTTTCTTCACAGTTTCGGACTAAAATATTCTCAAGGGTACTTATCTTATGCCATATAAATTTTTCATTCCATGGAAATGTGTTTTATATTACAAGAATGGAAGAATATCTCCCATTCACTCGTAATAAATAAAGTCCATGACGAAGTTTTATCTTTATACATAAGAAATTATCTTAAAAATAGAATGACTATGTTTCCACATATTCATATTTATATATTTCATAATGAAATAATTTATGAGAAGTATTTAACTTGAAAAATGGATATTTATAAAATATTATCTAAAAAAATTATAGAATTAGTTTTTAATGCAATGTATCAAAACTCAAAAAACTATTTATCATATGATGACTATATATCATATGCCGTACTAGTATTAGTCTATCTTATTCCCGAATATGACAATGATCTATTTAATCTTATGAAGTCTCTATAATTTTTATCTTACAAGAACAATACAAATTTTTTAATATCTTAAAAATAACTAGCTATTGTGGAAAATTTCATGATTACATTTCGAATCCATTGATGATTCATCTCATGGTTTTCTAACATATCAAATAATTGGTTGCAGATTTATAGAAATATAAATTTGAATAAAGTTTCATTTTTTCATGGATAGAAATATACATTGAAGAATATATCTGACAGTGGTTCCATATCAGATTATTCCATATTTGGAAAGAATGGATGCAACCCTTATTTTCTGGTTTTATAAAGCATTTAAATTCAAAACCAACATCACGATTTTTATTTTCTCACATATTATATTCAAAATCTATTAATACATATAAAATGAATAATTACCTGCTCAATGAGAAAATTGACTGACCAACAGTGTTGGATATACACTTGAAAATAATATTATGATGATAAGAAAAAACTATTGTAGATAGACTACATAAAACATTAATACAATTTTTATGCATACAAGTTCATCAAAAAAATTAAAGATAATCTAGTGATGTTAATTAATTATTATCATATTCCAAGAATTAATCTTTCACTACTGTTAGTTTCCTCTAAAATTATGTTCAGTAATCATTCTTCAATGGTTTATTTGTCGCTTTTTCATACAGTCGTTATAAGAGTTTTTGTTAATATAGTAGATAAGTATTTAAATGGTAGATCATGGTTTGAAATTCATAGAATATTGTATTAAGTGGAAAGTTAATGTTCTTATATGGGATCCACTATAAAATAATTGTTATAGTGAAAATAATGAAAATCACAAAGAAGAGTATTTGTGGAGTATATACGGAGATTTGTATTCCTCAAACCAATATAAATATCTTTTGATCATCTGATTTCCATCATGTTTTTATATTTTCACTACAAATTTTTTAAGGAAACAAATCTAGCTAACATTTCATGAAGATATAGGTTTTCAATAATGAAAATTATAAAGAACTCAATTTCACCACCCTCATGAGTTTTGAGCTATCTATTATATAGGAAATATTTTTTTTTGAGATCATGACTCTAAAGTTAAAAAATGTCAATGTAAGAAGTAAAATTATCTATTTTCAAATGGATTGTATCGTTGATAATTGAGTAAGTAGGTTAATGGTTATATCCCATTAAATTAATGATGAAAATTTTAGTTACTATAAATCTGACATGATAATCGTTATAAAAAATCTTATCATGATATAATATAAAAAAGTAGTAAATCCTTATGAAATCTCTAAGATATAACCTAAAAAATGGTATTTTACAATGGAAGTTGACTATGGTATAAATTCCAAACATATGAATTCTATAATCAATGGATTAAGAAGATATGAGTAAGAAAAAGTTTCTTAGTTTCAAACAACCCATGAAATATGAACCACTATTTATAATTTTTTTAAGGTACTGAAAATGTATAGTCTCTAGGATAAAATACCTGAAAATTAATGTTTGTAAGATTCAAAATTGTTGGAATATAGATATTTAATAAGTTTAATGGAATGATCTTTGAGATTTTAAATAACATTGATACTGTAAGAGAACCTACCATTATGCTTGAATAACAATTGAATGTTCTATTAGTATTATGACCCATGTGGAGTGGAATCTCAACTACTATCAGAAAATAAATTTTTTTCATGAATTTCAATATAAATGAACTCCATGGAACTCTCATGATGTATGAATATGGAATTGAATTTGGAGTTGGATATTCTAAAATAATCAAGAAAAAAATGATACCATGAATGTTTAAACTTATAAAGATAAATATAATAAGAGAGGGATACAAATATTTGAAACATATGAATAACAAGACTCCTAATTCTATTTTTCATCTAGTGATGAAGGTATATAGTTTAACTGAAATATCAAAAAAAATTCTAAAACACGATATGAGGTTTTAGAATACCTTTCATCAAGTACAAGAATCATGTTGATATCTCTAAGGAGTTGAGATGTTTGGAATTCAAGTAACTAGGACACATAAAAATATACATCTTTTCAATTTCATTGGAATAAAAAGTCTAATAATAGAAATTCAAGAAGGTTGGATATATAAAATACAATAAGGATATGAAAGTGAATTGGAGTTCTTTAGAAGATTCAAGTAAATGAACATTGTTATAATCATAAGCTAATGTTGTTAGTCAAAAGTCAAACATAAGAATTATTGGACATTCTGATGAGGTACATTCATACTGCACATCAGAGGTTGATTATGAACTGGATAATTAAAATTTTTCATAAAATTAATAAAGGAATATTGTAATATTTTAGAAACTATTTATGATATTGTAATGATGAAGAAACTCTCTCAATAACACTTATATTAATATTTTCATGGAAGAGGAAGACATAAAAAAAGTCAGATTTGAAAAATACATTATAATAATATACTACCCATATATTGATAAATTTATGAAAATAGATAACCTAAAGAAGGATGCTCAAAACATTAATGATGATATAATTTTTTCATCAAAGGGGGATATTTTATAAACAATATTCTTTTTCATAACCAACTCAGAAAAGAAAAAGTTGGAATAGGAAGTCATGTTGAAAGACCCAAATTTGACAAAAAATATTTTTTTACTAGTACTAAAAATAAAACCCTTCAAAACCCTATGTATTTTTATTGTAATAAATAATTATCTGAACATATTTAATTTGATAAATTCTATTTTCAATGGATTAAAAAATTCATTTATCATAAAATAATTTTCAAAATATTTTACTAAATTTTCTAGAAAGAATTGGTCCCTAAGTCTCTTATATATATCATTATAAGACCCAAAAGAGTTTTGTTACTAAATATCTATGATATTTTATTATCCATTATATGTATCAAACCATATCAATAGTATTGATTTTTTTTAGAATATGGTAATTCAATTAATATGAGTGGATATTTCTCAAACATTCACTGCTTATAAAATAATTGATTGAAGATATTTCTCATACGGTGTCAATGAAAAAAAAGAAACTTATTTTCATTAGATATATATGAAAACCATAATATATTCTCATAAAAATTGTAATATATGTCAACTTCATGAAGATCAACCATATAAGATTTTCTAAAAATTGTGATAATGGTTATTCAGTTTATTTTCAAGATAATGAATGTTATATTTTCAAAGATAAATACATCTTGTTTGAAAAACCTATAAACAATAATTTAAATAACATAGATCTTATATCATTATGTTAAAAAAATATAAATTATTTGAATGAAAAAATTGATCAATCATGGATTTTCATTAGAATGCCTGTGCATCGTAATGTTCACTCGTAGATCATGTTTTCCTAGAAATATTTGATTTCTTACATGCTAGACCTTAAATTGGGAAAACAAAGGCTACTTGATTCCAGAAAAATGGTATAGTAATTAAAGTCATATTTTAATCCAATTATATATGATTATACGTCTATAAATCCTGTACAAAATCAGACAGATCTATTCAAAACTACTAGAACAACAAGTATTAATGGTAAATCAATTGTTTATGTTTAAGTTGATAAATTTGGATGATTTACATGGATTTAATTTTAAGACACAATATTGAATCTTTTTCTTATTTTAATATTTTCTATAATCATGCTAAATATTATATAGATTCATAAATTGTGACCCTAAGAAGTGATATTGGAGTTTAATTTTAGAATAATTAATTTAATTAATATTTCTCCCAAAAAAGGATTAAAAATATATTATATACCCTAAGGACACCACAATAAAATAGTGCTGTGGAAAGGGTGAATTGGAAATTTCAATAAATTTCTTGATAATTGTTATATGAAAATAAATTTCCCTCTTATTTTGGAATTATGTTATTAATAGAACATGTTATTTCATTAATAGTGTTATAATAAAGAATATCATAAGGAAAAAATCCTTTGAGATATGGATTAACCAAAAAAATGTAGGAAACTTTAAATTATTTGGATAAAAGGATTATTTCTCAAATATCACAGAAAATCATGCCATGATTGATCCAATAGAGGATGAATTTATTTTATTATTTTATTCTTTTAATTTTAGGATTATAGAGTTTTCAAAAAAAACTTCAATGGTTGTCGAAAAATCAACCCATGTGAAGATTGATGAGAGTGATCATTTTAATCAAATAATTAATCAAAATGATGTGTTGAATTATTTCATCAGGGTCGTGTGAACTGATCATCATTATTACGACAACAAGGATTATGATTAGGAACATGATTATCTTAAACCAAATACAGAAAGGGATAATATTCACAAACCAAAAACCATGTTTCAAAAATTATAAAGAAATCAAAAAGTTCATCCTATATAAGTTGTTTTAGGATTCCTAGATGAAGGATTTATAACTAGAATAAATATTGGAAACCTTGTATAATTATTTTAGTTTTTATCCTAGCTTGAATATAAATCTTCAGAAGAACAATTATTTGACAAAATAGGGTTTTCTTCTATATAAGATATGTTAAATTTGTTTTAATGGATCATAGTATGAGAATTATTGGATAGTCTCAATGATTATTCTTTAATTGGAAGAAAATTGGTATTTAGAATCAAACACGATTATAATGGGGCAATCAATATAAATAAAGCAAGAACTTTACAAAATGTTGCAATTTGTAGGTTATAATATATTATGAAGAATCCTCTAACCCAGAAGCTAGGTTAGATGAAATTATAATCCATATATCATATAAATATTATATAAATTATAAATTATATAAAATTGATGTTAAATATTATTTTATAACTAGATTTTTAATTATGAATGTTTATTTATAATAGTATCTATGTTTTGAAAATACTCATTTTCAAAATTCTGTTTTAAACATAATAGTGCTTTATACAGACTTAAAAAATCACCAATATAATGTTATGAAATATTACGTTCATCTATTTTCTCAAAAGAATTTACATAAGAAATGTGTTATCCTACATTATTTATAAATAATTCATCCATAATTTTTTTAATATAAGTATATGTTGATGATCTTATTTTTTTACCAAAAAATCAAATATTATGCAATGGTTTTTCAAAGAGAATTCTAAAAGTGAATTTTAAATTATTAAATTAGGAGATTCAGTATATTTAGTAGGATTTAAAATAGACTAAAAATATTTTTTTATGTAGTAAAAAAATAATTATAAACAAATTGTTTAATTTATGATGTTTCGAATTGAAAATATTAAGACTTATTCCACTCTTATGTACACAAATAAAAAACTTGATAGGGATGATAATATAAAACCAATTCAAAACAAGTTGTATATGGGAATCTTTTAATGTTTTTTTATATTAATGAGATTAGAAATGAAATTATTTTTTTATTATGTATTAGTGATAAATATTAGTCCAATATTAAGGAGTCTTCTTTAAATGGTGAAAAAAATATTATAGATATTTAAAAGAACCTTTATATCATTCTCTTGTTTTTTTTAAAATGGATTTTAATTTATCTTCCTATGAATATGATAATTATACTTCCTGTAAATTTAATTTAAAGATAACGTCAAGAACCTTCCATTTTCTTAGAAAATATATAGTACCTTGTTCAAAATAGAAACAACACCCTTTAAAATTAACAACTACATAAGCAGAGTATATTATTGAAGTAAGTTGTTCTACACATGTTTTTTTGATGAAAAAAAACATAATTTTTTTGAAGATAATTTCAATTGTGTACTAATAATATGTTATACCACTAGTCATATCTACATATCAAAAAATTAAAATAACCATTCAAGAACAAAGAATTTTGATTTGAGACATCATTTCATACAAGAAAATGTAGAAAAAGTTGTTATCTATTTGTAATTAGTTTACATAGATAATAAATTAGAATAAATTTTTACTAAACCATTTTTTATAACATATTTCCTTTTATTAATTCATAAATATGTTTTATTAATTTACCTAAAATAAATTTAATTTTTCTTAGTAGAGTTTTTATATATGTTAGTACATTTTTTCATTACCTTTCTTTATTTAATATTTTTCATTTATATATTTTTTTCTAGTCATAAAAAATAGTATAAATCCCCTTGATTTTATAATTATGACTCTTCACATCACATTGTCACCCAAAAATTATGATGAAATGAAAGGAAGTGTGTAATCTCTATGCATAAAAAGTTTGGAAACCATTAAACCCTATTTATCTATACTACACAAAAATTGCTTCCATAAACCTCCAATCATTGGAATATTGTTAACAATTGAAAAAAAGAGGATTGTTGGATCGTTCTATTATGGAGTGAATCATCAATGGAATTTTTGGAATGTTCTATGCTGACAAGAAATAGATAAACGTTATGACAAACATGTTACTAATTAATGTTATCAATCATTAGAGATATGAATATATTTTTATGATAGAATTATCGAGTTTTTATTTTAAATTAATGTTCCTGAGTTTTATGAGACTATAGTTTTTAAATTCAATGGAAATGATTCCTTGGACACTTCAATCATAGACCGTAATAGTTTTTCATTATCCATGATGGTAATGGATAATGTGTTCAATTGACCTTATAATGGATAAGCATAATTTAGTAATTCATTGCATGTTATAGTTGTTGTTGTCTATATGAGATCATGATTTCTCTGTTAAGATTGTAATACATAGAGAAAAATCCTACTAAAGACCCGAATCATGAAATAAAATCCATTTTAATGTTTATTAAATATTCCATCTCATAGAAAAATGGTGAGTTTGAAAATGTTTTATTTCATTATGTTACTTTGTTATATTTTTCATTATTGAGAATTTTGATAATAAAGAATGGTATTTAATTATATTCATGGGAAATTTATCGAATAAATCATTAAATTACTATCCTTTTGGAAGGATGATAACATTGGTTTTTTCAAAAATATATTATTAGTTAGGGTGATAATACGATGACTCATTGTCCTTTATTGACAATGTAGAGTGAAATGATTTTTTGATGCAATGGTTATTGTTGGAATTAGACTTTGAATAGGTTGGTGTCAGTGAGTTTTGAAGAGGAAATTGGAATGAAACCTTATTCGAATCATGGGTTTCATCATGGATGGGGTTTTCCATGGTGTTGATGTTCCAATAGTTGTTCTTGTTTTACTAGTGAGACAAGTCATATTAATTTATATAAGAGATGTTCTAAATAATGAAACAGTTTCAGAAAGGATAATGAATTTATATGATATTGTATATACTTTGTGAGAGGTAACTAATGATCATAGTTCATCCTATGCTCCTACATCAGTAGTACATGAGGATATCCTAGTTTCATCTAGTATATAATAGTTGAACTCAACTATCACATTAATAATAATTTTTTTATAACAACCATGATATTTATTTTATATTTAGACATCATTTATTACATAAACATTCACCTTATAAAACCCATAAAATTGATTGTTCTAGTGTATTTTGGGATTAGGAACATTACACAACAAAGTAAGACATAAAATGAAACATATTAACTGAAAATTTCATTTACATGGCCACTAAATTCTTTTATACTAAGCATTGAATGGGATAACCCAAGGACATACATAAGAAAAGGGTGGCGTATAAATCCTAGTAAGGGTCTTAACAAGGAATAACATGAAAAATAAAATACAAGTAATGAAAAATAAATATCAATGTAGAATAAGAGAAACATGAATATAAAGGCATGATATAACATGATCATTATAACTTAAAAATGTGGCAACAACTAAAAACACTTCATCATTAACGTAAAGAAATCAGGTAAACCCCTATCCCAACATGATGGAATAAAGTTCTATAATGTAATTAGTTAAACCCCTATCGCAACTTGATATATCATGATACTAAACATTACCCAATTCATAGGAGCAATATATAATTTTGGGAGGACCCATCACTTTCATTTACTTTTACTGATTAAGTGTGACACATAGATCATAAAACATGGTATTCAGTCATTATAATAATTTATTTAATGAAAATGGTGTGTGGAATACATACAGGTAATTCTATAATATAAAATAATATGTTCGTAAAATAGAACACTCACGATAAAAAATGGGTACGGTATTCACTACACAATGATTTGGGAATGGATATTCACGGTGCAATTCCAACTATCTAACGACGTAACATAAGAACTCATAAAAATGGATAATGAGAGAGAAAAGGGTGTATTATCATATATTAAAGAAATTTACTTTATGTGGTTCATATAAATACATTTCCCAACATTATTAATTTGGAAATATAAGGTGTAACATAATTAATAAACATGTAAAAATAGGAGAAATTGAATAACTAGTCCAAAATTTCTGCATGGTAATGTGTCTACATGGGAGAGATTAATTAGAGAGAAAGAGGTCTATCATAATAAAAAAATAAGGGAATAATAGTGTGAGGTGGAAAGACATACCCCACCATTTGTGATTGAAAAATAATAGGGTATAATAATATTAGGAAACCTGGAAAAAATAAGAAACGAAGGAACCCTTACTTGGATGTGTGATCTGAAAGGATTGACAGAGGCTTCCTTGGAGCTTGGGGTTCCTTGGGAGGACCGAAGGGAGTGAATAGAATAGTGAGGATGAGATAAAATGAGTTTTAGTGAAGAATATTGGGTGCATGGCTGGGTCTATATAGGAATGGAGGGGGAATTCATTATAATTTTGGTTTTCTACACTAGACACTAAAATAATAAAAACCAAAAACCCTCAAATGGATATTTACCATGGTTTCTAGATAAGGGGAGTGGGAAAATATTTCATTAGTAAAAGGAAAATAGATATTAAAATATTATCATTTCTTATTTGGAGGTGAGTCACAGTCTCAAATAAATGAATTTAAAATCATAAAAAATATTATACATTTTAGAGGAATCACTAAGGCATTATAAAATAATTAAAATAAATATTAAATCACATTATTTTAAATTTATACCATATTTTTGGTTGAATATCAATTTAATGGTATTTATTACCTCACTATTGGGTCATTAAGATGTCATAAAACACACTATATATTTATATATTATTTACTTTTTACAAAAACAATTTTTTGTCACATAAAATTATGAAAAAATCACTATTGGATAATTTTGACATCATGATTCGAAAAATAATTTTCATTTTAAATAAATAATTTTATAAAATTTTAAATTTCCACTTTAAAAATGAGAAACGACATTTATTAAAGATCGAGTGGTTTTAAAAACGACAGTTTTTAAACCTTAATAAAAATTACATTTGACTTCATAAAAATTACATACTCATTTATTATTAATAAAATTAAATTCATAATAATATTTTATTAAAATTTTAATTATTTCAAAAATTTATTAATTCCTAAAAATAAATTCTTTAAAAATAAACTTTTTGTTCTATTGAGTAATAATATAACTCTTACAAACTGATTAGCTACTCATTTACATATTTGGAATAGATATAATAATAATAATAATAATAATAATTTTTTTATAATATTATTAATAAAAACTATAGTTTAATACAATAATGTATATATGTCTCATAAGTACCATTTTACCCAATTTTTTTTATCAAATTCATATTCTTTTAAGAAAGTATTTTATTATGATGGAATTAATGGGATAAGAATTTTATTTATAAAAGGTGATTACAAAATAAGTAACTAATACCTTTTTACATAACCCGTTATAAAACACTCATAAGATATAAGTGTTCAGTGTGCGATGGTGAAAGACATTCGGGCTGCTCAGATAACATTGCCTAAGTGGTAATCTATATTAACCTGAACTTATCCCAGAGGAGAAATCATTCCAGATTAATATGTTGAATCCCATCTTGGGAATGGTCAAGAGTAAAGCCCAGCGACTCTACCCTCTTCCCGAGCATTAACAAATGAGCTTTGTATGACTTGAGTCTACGGAATGATAACATCACCACCTTTGCATATGTCTAAAGGGTTTGTTAAAACCCTATATTTATAGTAGTCATGTGATCACTATTCAACTGATGTATTACCAATGGTAAGGATACTTAATGGTCATTTAAATCCAATTAGATATAATAAAATTAAAGGATTGCATGTTTATTCCATATTTATAACACATTTAATAAAAAAATGGAATTCTATTCATAATAGTTTGGGTTGTTACAACCTCCCCCCTTAAGAACTTTAACCCTCAAAATTTCATTTTCCCTAACTAAATCAGACGTGGGTTACTCTTCTACATCACTTTCTATAGTTCCCATGCCGCTTCTTCAAACTTGTGGTTTCTCCACAACACTTTGATGAGGGGTATTATCTTATTTCATAGAAACCATTCTCTACAATCTATGATCTTTACCATCATATATTCATAGGAGTGCTCATTTTCCAATGGAAACACCTCTATATTGAGTAAATGTGATGGGTCTAGTATGTACTTCATTATGAGTGATACATTGAATACATCATGGACCTAAGATAGGTTCGGTGGGAGTGTTTTTCGATAGTCCACTCCTCTGATGTGACCAAGGATCTCTAAAAGACTGATGTACTTTGGAATAATATTTCTCTTCTTCCCAGATGATGTAACTCCCTTCCATGGAGATAAGAAAAGGAAAACTATTTCTTAGACATCACACACTAGGTCTCATCGGTTATTGTTAACATAGCTCTTTTATCGACTCAGAGAAGCTTTGAGGTGCTACTAGATAGTCCTTACCTTCTCCACTATTTCTTCATCCATTTCCATACCTATAAGTTTTCATTCCCCAACATCATTCTAACATGTCAGTTTTCTACACCACTGCCCATAAAGGGCATTATAAGGATCCATTTGGATTTCAGAGAGGAAACTATTTTGGGAAGATAACTCAACCAATGATTGATATTTATCTCATCCTCCTTTGAAGTCCAATGATCATGCTGTCAACATGTCCTCAAGTGTTTGGATTGTATCCTCTGATTGGAAATCAGTTTGAGGATGATAAGTCACACTGATGTTCATCTCAGTATTCAAAGCATGCTATAGACTAATCCAAAACAAAGAGGTGAATCTTGGATCATGATCAGATACAATCGATTTTGGTACACCATCCAACCTTTCCACTTCTTTGATGTGTATCTATTCTAGTTTATCTAATGAGATATCCTATTGAATCAAAATGAAATGTGATGTCTTTATAAGATGATCCACCACAACCCTGATATCATTGTTTCCATTGGATTTCTTTGGAAGTCCATTGACAAAGGCCACAGTTATGTTCTTCTGTTTCCATGTTGGTATGGGTAATAGTTACATTATCCCCTTAGACTTCTTCCTCTTAGCCTTCACTTGATGACATACTAGTCACTTTGTTGTATATTCGGCGATCTCATTCTTCACATTATCCCCCCAATAATTATCTCGGAGATCCCAATTCATATTTGTGTTTCCTAGGTGAATAGAGAAAATCGTACAGTGTGAATCATCCAAAAGTTATTTCATTAGCCGTAGACTTGATGGAACACATTGTATTGATCCAAATATCACAATTCCTTCATCAATACAATTTATATTTGTGTACATCCCTTTTAGGATAGTTTCCACTATTTCTAAACTCTTAAATCATTTTTTTAGCATCCTGTAACCTTTAAAAAATAGATGGTAGACAAATAATTTGTGAAACTATAGATGATGTTCCCTTATTTATGATTCCAATTTCCATATTCATCATATCTATGATGATTGGATCATTTTCAATTCTTTTCAATTATATTATCGTTGGTTCTTTTCTTCTTAGAGGATCTACCACCTTGTTCTCTTTCTTAGGGTGGTAATGGATTGAGCAGTTGTAATCCTTGATGATATATAACTACCTTCATTGGCGTATGTTCACCTATTTCTGTATGAATATATATTTTAGAATTTTATGATTTTTATATATTTCAAAATTTCACCAAATAGATAATGTCATCATATTTTCAACACAAAGATCACAGCTTCCACCTCTAGATCCTGCGTGGAATTATTTTACTCTTGAATTTTCAACTACATTGAGGCATCAGTGATGAATTTTTTATTCTACACCAACATGCAATCCATGACCTTCTTTTAAGAACCACTGAAGATTGCAAAAAAGATCCCCACTTTTGGGTAGTGTGAGCACATGGTCAGTGACAAGCCTCTACTTTAACTTCTTTAATCATTTATTACATTCATCATTCCTATAAAACATGACCCCCATCTGAGTTATCTTTGTAATGGGGTTTGAAAATAATGATAAATTTCTAAAAAAATAGCAATAATATCGAGCTAACCACATGAAGCTATGGATATCTATCATAGATGTTGTCCATAACCATCCCTAAATTTATTTTTTTTGTGGAAGGATACATAGATATCCCATTTCATGCGATTCTATGCCATAAGAATGAGACTTCCATAAACTAGAACTCACACTTGTAGTACATTACATAGATATTACCCTTTCATAAGGTCTCTAGTACAGTGCTTAGATGATCCCCATGTTCATTATTTATTTTGGAGCATATTCAAATATCATTTATAAAGACAACCACAAATTTGGTGAGGAAAACACCAAATAATATATTCATCAAGTCCATGTGTATTTCTGGATCATTACTATGTCTAAAATGAATTACAATGAATTCATAGTTCCATTAACTTGTATGAAGAGATGTCATGGGGATTTCCTCCTTTTACACCCTTACATGGTAATATCCTGACTTCATATGAACCTTGGAGAAGTATTGGGCTCCACATAGCTGATTGAACATGTAATCAATTTTTGGAAAAGGATATGTGTTATTTTTCAGGATTTTGTTGAGAACATGATAATAAATGAAAATGTGCATTGTCCAATCCTTCTTGGGGAAGAGGACATGTGATCTCCATAGTGAAGCACTTCGGTGTATAAAACCTTTATCTAGATTCTTCTTTAGTTGTATATTCATCTCCTCAAGCACCACTATAGCCATTTTATATGGTGTCGCACATGAGCCTCATCCTAGTTGGTGAGGACTCTTAAGTGAATCCAGTCGACCTGAGATCAAATCTAGGTGGAGGCATAATTTCTGGTACTGTTGTATCATTATAGTAGGAACTGTGTAGTACTATAGCAGGTACTGTTTGGCACTATAGCAGTAAGGAATTTTCCACTGTTTGGGCCTTCAGGCTATCGATTTGGTCCCCGAGTCCATTAAAGCCTTCGGGACACTCAAGACATTGGGCCAGTAAGGCCTTCAGGCCACCTCAAGGCATTTGGTCCACCTTAAGTGCAGATGCAAACCAGACAACCTACAAGGTACAAGCTATATAGGTGGATGAGCAAGGAGTATTCCCCACAGTAGAAGCTACACAGATTTCATGAATGAGAGGGTCTGACACCTGCCATCGAGACAAGCCTATTCATGCAAGGGATAGCCTAGTTGAATAGCCATGCGAAGGTGGAGAGCTAATTCACGATGAAGATGTTAGGGAGGAGCAGTTCCAAGTAGTTAGTCTGGGTTGTATGTTTGGTTTAAAGCCTATGGGAAGTGAATTCCTCTAAGGCCTATGGGCCATTTAATACTTACACCTATGGGCCTTATAAGGGTTCCACCTCAACCCTTGAAAGGTGGATTATCAATAAATATATAAAAAATGAAGGCCTACGGGCCATTGTATGGATATTGTGTCTTAGATTTTAGAAATGTGCTAGGTATATGATCAATTGAGAATTCAACATATCTTCTCGATGGAAAACTAGGATTGAATGGCCCGAATGCCTTATTTTTTATTGATTTTTGATAACCCCCTTCTAAGGGATGAGGGGGAACCCTTACAATTCCCATAGGCTTAGAGATTACATGACCCATAAGTCTTAGGAAATATACATTCTATACATGGAATAGATCCCCCAGCTTCTTCATCGTGATATCATCTCTCCACCTTCACATGGCTTGTTCGGGTAGGCTTCATGTGCATGCACAGGTTGGTCCCAATGGCAATGACATACCCTCTCTTTCTGAAAAATCCACAAAGGTTCTACTCTGGTGAATACGCCTCCTCTGAATCCTCATCTGGAGTCTTCTCTTGTATAGTTTGTCTCATCATTTAAGAACAATTTCAGGTGGATTTAAGGCCTTGAGGTGGCCCATAAGGCCTTGAGGTGGCCTGAAAGACTTACTATCCCGAAATCCTTGGGTGGACCAATGGACTTAAAGGACCCGAGGCCCAAATCAGTGGCCTGAAATCCCAAACAGTTGAATAGTTCTAGCTACTACAGTATCAAACAATTTCTACTATAGTGCCCACTACAATACAGCTATAGTTCTTGCGACAATATTACTACACTGCCAGGAAATTATGTCTCCACCTGGTTTTGAACATGGGTCTCTAGGAAGCCCTTTTTCAGTCCTCAACAACTGGGTTGAGGCTCTTGTGAAAGAGGAAAAACATGCAATTCCTCGTGAATTACATTAGTGAATTCTCTCACAATAGGCATGTATTCAATGAGGGTACCTTCCTTAAATTCAATCATCCGAGAAAATATGCATTCTCAAAGGGATGTCATATTCATGCTTGAGATGACGGTTCTAATGAAGATTCATCGCCCTCCTTGCACTTGTATAGAACCAGTGGTTGATTCATTATATGAAGAGTGATTTCCCTCTTGCGACAATTTATGTTGGCTCTATATAAGAAAATCCATGCCGAGCATTTCATAATGTTCCACCTAGGGAAGTGTGATTAGGATCATCGGGATGTTAAATCAAAAAATAGCAACTGGGGGTGTTATAATAATTGGGTGAAAGAATTTCACCACTTTTCATTTTAACTAACATCTCTACTTCCATTCTTTGTGGTGATGTTTGGATTGTTCTAAAAATCATTCTAGATATAAAAGTTTGCATAGAATCAGAATCAAAAAGTATGTTTTATATACATGAATAAATAACAAGATTACATGTCACCACATCATTGTTGAGATTCACATTGGAGGTAGTGATAGAATAATATCACCCTTTCTTCCATGGAGGTTATTGGTTGCCTCCGAAAACCCTTGTCTTTGGGAACTTTTTTTCATAGTGCCAAAATTTGTAACAGTTGTAACGATGAACAATTTATTGAGAATTGAACATTGTGTTCCTTTCCTTTTTCATTGTAGAGGTTTTTTCATACTGTTAATAACTAGCTAGATGTCCTTCCTTTGGAAACCTAAAAAATTATCTCATCCCCTTCATGAAATTTCTAGGGTGCTTCTTTCTACACTTTTGAAAAGTGTGGTGATTGATTTATTTTTGGAATTATTTGATTTATCCATCAGACTGCCAGAATTAAATTATACATTTCACTTCATATCCCCATGATACACCTAATATTTTCCAATCTTTATCTGGACATTAAGGGAACATTAGATAATCTTCTCATTGCTGTCAAATTTGTGGATCTCCAAGGCTTTCCATAGGCTTGTTTTTAGCCCACCAAAGAAGTGGATAACCTTAAATTCAAGAGTAACAAAAAAACCTAAGTCGTATTGTAACACCCCGAGATTTTATGAATAATATTCTTTTAATTTCATTAATGTCTTGTGTTGTATTCTACACCAAGATTACCTTGCTCTATACACAACACCGTATCAGCTTGTAGTATACGCAACACTATTCTTGGATCGTGTTACACACAACTTGGATAATAGTTATTCTACAGAACATTGAATATATATAAATATATATATATATATTCAATGTATAAATGAAATATGGTTGGATTCTGTTAGACGAAACAATGAAGGATTCTTTCACAACATGCAACCTTGACTTGGCTTGCATTACACGCAATCACGACCTTCCTCGATAGCGTGTGTTGTACGCAATACCCGGTTTTAATAAACAACGATATATTATTATAATATTGTCATCAACTAGCCGTTATGAATAGTATTAACTAAATTTTGAATTTTATAACATTATTATTCATCTTACACATTTTCTAGGACATGGTATAAGAACATAATAAATTTTTCGGGTAAAATAAGTATTTTTCAAAAAAATGCAGTTTTGCCGCCTTTTGATGGCGCACCCACATTAAATCTAGTTTTTGACTTGTTTATAAATTCAATTTGACAAAATAAAATTCTTCTTTTGAAGCATTATATAAAAATTTACATTAGATAAAATTTTGATATTTTTCCGATAACTTTCATATTTTAATGAATAATAAAAACACGCTATATTTTAATTAAAAACAACTTTTTTCATCGTAATATCTTATGTGGTTAAATTATAATATTTAATGGTTTTAAAGTATAAATAGAATATATTTTTACCATTTAATATAATGTATGTCATTAGCATTGATTTTACCTTGAATTCGTAGGTTAAGTCAATTCAATCTTTTGCAATGTTTTAAAGAAAAACCCTTTTTCTTTCGACAACGGGATTAATTTTAATTTAATTTCTGCATCTTCTATGTATTGAATTTGGAAAAATGGATTCCATATTTGGAATCAGTGGGTCCAAATTATATTAATAAACTACTTTTTATTTTTGGTCATTGTGAATAGTAACTACGGTAAATTTTATTTACTATAGTTAAAGGTAAATCGGGTAATTAAGGGTAAATATAAGATTATAAAATTACTCTAAAACTTGGAAAAATCCTATTGGATGGCTAAAAGTAGACCCATATAACCTAAGGGTCGGATTAGATTAAATTTATGGACTTTTTTCCATGAAAATAATTAAATTATTATTAAAACCAAAGAATGTGACAACATGTCACATTTTTAAATCTTATAAGTATAATAATTTTAATTTAGTGATAAACATCATGAAGCTTCGAACATGAATACTCTCCAGAAATAAAATAAAATTATCTACGTCATAGGAATTTATTTAGAATTTTTAGGGATTTAATAAGTATCATTTATTATGACACAAATATGATGCATTAATTGTCTTATTAATGAAATATTGACATAATTGATGTTATAAATGCCCAAATAAATGTAATTTGAGACTTTTTATGACTTACAATAATTTTATAGGTTAATATGACATGTTATTGTTGATTTAAGTAACTTGGTTCTAACTTATCATTCTTTTAGAGATTTCATAAAAATCATGTACCAAATAGTGTCAAAATTGACATAAATTAGTTTTTAAAACAAATATTATATTATTAGTTTTTATTTAATTCCTAAAAATCTGAGGTTCGGCCAAATAACTTAGATAAGGATATATATATTAATAATAAACAACTTGGGGTTCGTTTGGCTTGATATAGTAAGTTTATTAAACATATAGTGTAAGAAAACAAAAAGACACGGTAAAAGTTAAATTATTTAACTTAAAGTTAAATCTAATTGATAAGGTTAAAATAATAACCTAAACTTGTCTAAATCCAATTTTATGAGAGGATTTCGACCCATCAACACTTTAGCTTTGAAATAAGACCCTTTGGAACAATTATAAACCGAATTTGACCTTAATATAAAATAATATTTTGAGATTTTCCTAAGGTACCCATCTCCTCCCTTATAAAAGGGCACCTCCTCCCTCTCCTCCTCACACCAATTTGAGAAATCATGCTCGGACAACCCCTGCCAAAATCTCTTCTCCACTTCTCTAGTATCATCCTAGAGGTCCTGGTCTTCTTCAAAGACCATCCTTAGTTCTTTAAGTGGAGGTTAAGTGAAGGCGCGTCAAAAAGAGGTAATATCCATTACCGATCTTTTTCAATTTCATTCTTCTTCAACTTCTTATTCTTTAGTTGTTTCATGATAAAGTAATAACATAAGTATTTCTTATATACTGATATGTTATTATAAATATGAAACAACTCTAATTAACCTTCTATCCATCCTATGGAAAAAAGAAATCACCGCGCGTGCGTACGTACGGAATACCGTCTCCACGCCGTGGTGTAATCTATTTTCTGCCACCACCTTAATTGGATGGGTATAATGGTGTAATGAGTAACTATATATGATTATTATAAAGTTATATTGATACTGAAATAGTATAAATACACTTCAACACAATTCCACGACCATGGGAACGATATCATCGCTCGTGCGTACGTACGGACTACCGTCTCCACGACGCGATGAGATTCATTCTCAATGATTAACCATTCATGAATGATTATAAAGTAAATATAATAAGTACTAATGAAATATATGAAATAATAATGATACTGGATTTATGTATATTTATATGTATGTCATCTACTTAATTCCATTCAATTCAATAAGGAAACGAAAACAGCGTTCATGCGTACGAACGGACTACCGTATCCATGAATGGTGTAATTCTTTCCATTTACTGATTTATTATATATATGTATATTCTGAATATATATATATATATATAAATCATGTTTTATATTCTGGAATTAAGTAATCATGATCTAAGTAATCATATGAATAATTACAAGTCAAAAGAAGGACGACAAATGAAACAATTTTACCCAAAACGCTCTTTAACATGGAATTTACAAAAGAACCGGTAATATAAAGTCATAAATGAACCATATATGATATCATAACAATGAATATGATTCTGTAATAAGTAAATGGAATTATTTAAATCATTATAGAGGAGGTTCGGACACTTATGAAGAAAATCGGACCTAAGGTAAGGGAAATATCACAATCTCATTTTTATCCGAGATTGTTTATTCTTTGGTATCCACTGGGGTGTATTTTATCATCCACATCCATGTTTCCTCAATATGTAATATTTATATCCTTATACAATATTTTATATTAAATTTTACCCTTTGGTGATTTTTTAGGTAAAAGATATGAAAGGAATCTTTTGTCGTTTTTCGTACGAGGTACTTTTTGACTTTTCCGACAAAAGTACGAGAAGAATATTTTTTTTAACTTATACGACATGAATGGATTTTTAAAACATTATTTCCAAGAAGCTTCCATGATAAGTTTTCAAGTTTATTTTTAATCAACTTCTTTTAGTTTAAAATTGTATGACATGTTATGAAAGGAAAATGTTTTTGAAGTAGAAAGTATATTTTCCTCAAGAATGGAGTTCAAGTGTTTTATCAAAATTATTTTCCATCTAAGATAATAAAGGGTTCTGTTTTATCTGTATTATTACATTGATTTGATTATGTTGTGATGGAATTATTTTTATGAATTGATATATCTTATATGAATTGTTTTATGATGTCATGATGTATAAGAATCCCATTTTTATTACATGGGTTATGCAATGATGTATGATTTATGATTTTGTGGCACACATAAGAATGGTATCATTATGAGATGGGTTGGACCTATATCTCCCTCAAATGCATTGGGTAAAGATTTTATATCTCATGAGATAGACATGGCTGGAATGGTAGGTTATACCGGTTCAGTGAAACAGGACTGAAACGAGGGTGACTCGGTTCAGAAAGGGACTTTGTCCACTAAGATAGTCTTGGCAATGAGTCTTGACTAACAAGAAATGATTCTCTATGTTTATGTGTGTATGCCACAAAGTTTCATGTCTTATGTTATGTTTATTGGGATTTCATTTCACTACTATGATTTATCACATGTTATGAAATTATGCTCTCTTTTCAGGTTAAGATTTCCAACATGTTATGTTCTTATGAATATGATGTGATTGATATTTCTTTTGTTTACCCTTACTGAGCATTTGAGCTCACCCTTTTATGTTTTATTTTTACCAGGATATAAAGAAAGGTTTTTGGTAAAAAAAAGAAGATCTTTATGGGAGATGTTGAAGATATTTCACCACGATTAGAAGATTATATTCCGAGTTTCCAAAGACGCTAAACTATTACGATCCTTGTGTGTTTTTTTGTTATGTACTAAGTACTCCGAAAAAGTAATGTAATGTCCATCAAGCTACGGGTCTCTACACGTATCATGCATGTCTGGTAAATTTATTATAGTACACCCCAACAGATTCATCATCCTTTTTCTTGAGTGCAAGGAAATATCTTTTCATCATAATATGGAGTGTGTGGGGAAAATATATATGAAAAAAAATTATGGAAATATTTCCATCCCATCACCTCGATCTCTTCCTTAGGCTTCTTAACTTTGGAAAATTTCCACCATTGTTCCTCTTCGCCATCAATTTGATAAGCATCGAGGATAACCTTCTCATATTAAGAATATTGAAGGATGGAGAATATCTTCTCAAAGTAGTTGATCAATTGTGTGGTGATTGAGAGATCAGATGGTCCACTGAATGTTTGAGGCCATTGTCTCATGAAGCTATCAATTGTGGCTTTTTATTTCATTGGGGGGTGGATGTTATTCTAGACCATTGAATCTATTCAAAACATGAGTTAACTAGGAGATTATTATGAAAAATATTTTGATTTCCGCTCCAATCATATTGGGCATCTCATTAGAACAGTCATCACAATGATCTTCGTATTAATTGGTATCCTGAATACTTCTATTACTAGCCATTGAATGTAATAAAAGGAAAAAATTAAGGGTAAATATTTTAAATTACCTAACTCATGACAGGGGATCCAATGACATTAAAGGGATTACTTATATTTTAAATTTATCTCCTTAACATATGAATTTATAAGATTATATCTATGTTATAAATGATCTAATTCCTAAAATAAATTCTTTTTGGAATTTTTTTCCCATAATAATATTTCATACTATGTGTATGGATTTACCAATTTATATCCTCTGATATTTTCGAACCAAGAGTGCACCAAGGCCCATTTCTGTGCATTGGTTCCCATTTGAGTCTAGCTCAAAGACATTTTTTCATTTTTGAACCCAAAATAAATCAATCCCATAACAACCTCTACTTGTTTGCATCCATACAGGGATTCATCTTCATGGTAAAAAACATAATCTATACTAAAAAAAATTGGGATTATGTCCTTATACTTAGTATTATATGTAAGGCTTTCACTAATGTATTCTAATCACAAACCCAAAATTATCTAAACATATCCTATGATACCAACTATCACAACCTTTCTCTTTATTTCATATTTAAACATAATTTATTATATATAAATGCACTTAATACAACCCATAAGATCGAGAGGTATTGTTTATTTTGGGCTTTGGAACATTATATGACACCTTAATGCAAAAAATACTATATCTTTATTCAAAACTTCTTTTACATGACCACAACATTCCTTCATACTTAGCATTGTATGGGAAAACCAGGGGACCTACGTAAGAAAAAGTTTTGCTATGAATCCTAGTAAATGATTAAAAAAAGGCTTTACATAAAGAATACAAAACATGTTCTTCAATAGACATATTAATGAATCATAAGAGAATCATGTACAAAAAGGCATGATATAGCACCATCATCATAACATTGAAATGTTGAAACAACATAAAACACTACATCATTAACATAATGGAATCAGGTAAACCCATATCCCAAAATAATGGAAACAATTCCTATAAAAAAATAATGAGAACCCTTATAAGAGCATGAAATATAATGATACTGAACATTAACCAATTCATGGAATTGCTATATAATTCAGAGTGCACCTGTCACTTTCATTTCATTCTCATGATTACATGCACCACATAGATCATAGAACATGGTATTAATTAATTATCATAATTTACTACAAAATAAAAGGGTGTGGAATACATTAAATTATGTAGTCACTAAAAAGTTATATGTGCATAAATGTGAAAACCCATGATATGTAATGGGTTTGGTATTCAATACACAATGGTTTGGAATGGAAATTCATGGTGCAATATTGGAAGCCCAACGACAAGACATAAATATTCATAAAAACAGTTGAAGAAAGAGAAATGGGTATATCATAATATATAAATTAAATAGAAATTAGTGGGTTAATATAAATACATGTATCAATACATGGAATTTGGAATAAAATGGGTAACATAAAAAAGAAACATGAAGAAATATGAGGAATGCAGTAACTCTTAAAAAATTTTAGCATGGTAATAAGTGTACATATGAGGGATTTATGAGAGAGAAAAGAGGTATATCATCATCAAATAAATTATAATAGTAGTATGGGGGAGCTTTTAAAACATTATTAATCATTTTTAATTTATATATAAAAGTGTATAACAATATAAGGATACCTAGACGAAAATGAGAAAAGAAAAAACCCTTACTAAGATGGGTGATGCCAAAGGATTGGGAGAGGCTTATCGGGAGCCTAAATAATCTTTTTTAGGACTCATGGGAGTGTAGATCAGAGTGAAGACAAGCTTTAAGGAGTTTTAGTGATGAGTAATGGGTGTTCGGTTGGTTTATATAAGAAAAGAGGGGAAATTTTTTATTATTATTTTATTGGACACGACACACAAAAATATTCAAAACCACAAACCATCCCATGGTTTTGTCCCATGGTTTTCATCCAAGGGGAGTGTAAAAAATATTTTTGGAAAAGGGACGAATATATTAAAATATTATCCTTTCTTATGTCGATGTGAGTCACACTCTCATGAAAATGATTTTAAAATCAAAAAATATATTACACATTGTGGAGCATTCACTAAGGCATTATAAAATAATTCAAATAAATAAAAAATAAAATTAATTTAATCTAAAAAAAATTATTTGCTCGAATATCCCATTTATGTTATTTATTACCACACTCTTGGGTCATTATGATTCATAAAACACACTATATATTTACATATTATTAAATTTTTACCCAAAACTCAGTTGTCTTTGAAAATTATGAAAATATCATTTTTGGATAATATTGATGTATTTACTCAAAAAATAATATTTTTTTAACTACATAAAATTCTAAATACATTAATTTTCTTTTTTAAAATGAGAATTTACATTTTTTGACAATAGATTGGTTTGGACAAAAATCAGTTTTTAAACCATCATAATATTTACATTGGACTTCATAAAAATTATAAACTCGTTTATTATGAATAAAAATAATTTTGATATTAATATTTTATTAAAAATCAAATTTTTTACAAATTCATTAGTTAATTAAAATAAATTCTTTAAAAATACTCTTTTTTGTTTTATCGTATAAAAATATAACTCTTATAAAAATGATTACCTAATCCTTTAAAGATAGGGAACTGATATAATCATTATTTATAAGATTTATTTTTATAATATTATTAATAAAGCTTATATTTTAATATAATAATGTATATATTTTCAATAGTACTATTTTTCCGTGAAAAATAAATTTCTAAAATTCATCATTTTTTTAAGAAAGACTATTCTCATAAAGAAATTGATGGAATACAATTTTTATTTAAAAAAAGGTATTACATAATAAGTAACTAATATAATTTTAAATAACCCCTATAATACCCTCGTAAGACCTAAGGGTAAGGTGTGCAATGGTGGCAGACTCTTTGGTCATCTCAGATAACATTATCAGGGTGGTGATCCTTATTCAATTGATCTTCTCCCTATGGAATTTCATTCAAGCTTAACATGTTACAGGTCGACATGGGCTTGGTCAAGAGGGAAGCCCAGTGATTCTACCTCCTTCTTGAGCTATGATAAATGAGCTTTATATGGCCTGAGACTACTTGATGATAACATCACCCCCTTTGTCTGTGTCAAAAGGATTTTTTAACACGTTATATTTATACTAGTCATGTGATCATTCTTCAATAGATATATTATCAATGGAAAGGATACTTAACAATCATTTAAATCTAATTATATATATCAAAACTAAATAATTTCATGTGTTTTATATATCTATATGACATTTAATTAAATTGAAGGGAGTTTTATTCATAAATATTTGGGTCATTATAGTTTGTAATGCAAGGATATCAACAATGTTGGGTACAATTTCGCTAGTTGAAATATCTCTATCGAGTGAGATATGTTCCAGACATAAATATGAATCTAATGTCGAGAGACCTAATGTTGATAGAAATAAAAAATATGATTACATGAGAAATAAATATGTTCATAAAGAATCATTCACCTCGGTTGATGATTATCAAACACAATTATTTATTTTTAAAGATGATTTGGATACACATGATAATAAAGAAAGTGGAATATTTTCAATTTTGATTTTGGAAGTGGAATCCATAAATATTTAGTTGCTATAGCCTATAAGTGAATTTAGTACTCTCTATGTTCTTGTTGCCTCAAGTGATGATGTTTTTGAGGTGAATTTCATAGTTCTGTCTATGTTTGAGAATCCATAATTGGAACCCTCTACAGATGTTGTGAATCAAGTGGATTTTTTTAATACTTATAAGGAGTTTATTTAAAGTTATATAAACTTAATTATACAATAGAGTAAGTGTAGTGTGACATAATATCGGTGTGGGGAATTCATGATCTTCAATGGTGTGTGATAGATAAATCCATAAGGCTTCCAAAAATTCCTCAAAATTTTATTGAATCAATTGATCATTATATGATTGAAATAAACTCCATGTTTCAAGAGAATGTTCCAAAACTTCAACAAATTACCTCGCCTGTTCAAAATGATAAATTTTTTATTGTTACTAGATTACAAAATATGGCTAGATACTAAGACTATAAATTTTATTTCTGTGAAAATAAGTTAAAATATTGACATCAAGATGTTATAAGTAGAGTGAAAACTGAATCCTTAGAAGATGAAGATGAATAAGGTGCTGATGAATTTTTTGAGAGTCAAGAACATAATGATTCTACAATAGGATACTGAATTTTTTTGGTGGATCATTCGGTTGAAATGTCAGATAATCACTTCAAAATATTGATAATTCAATAGTTAGTTTCACCAAGAAGTGGGAAATATAGAAACACTTGGGAAATTTATAACAATAGAAATGGAATTGATTTACAACACTTTATACTATTACATGAACGAAATAGTAAAAAGGATCATCACCTATGATGATTTTTTATTTTAGATTAGAGGGAGAAGTATTCCTAGACACCCCGTCATTGATCGATATTCTTCTTCTTCGCAAATTTTAACATCCCGACCCGGCTCATCCCTAAACTGGTGGCCGGACTGGATGCCACATGACCTCATGTGTGTCTCCCCATATGTTATAGGCTGAAAACTAACAGCTAGGGTCTAAGGATAGTTAGTGGGGATATTATAACCTCTTATCAGAGTTTTACAGTGGTATATCAGAGTAAATAACTAACAATGGAAATAAATAGGAGAAGCAGTCTGATAAATGATAAAGCAATGGAAGGCAGATTTTTTAAATCTTTTACAAACAAATGAAAAGCTTCAATTATATAGCAGATTCATGCATGATTTGATAATGATACAAAAAGGGAAAACAGTGAACAAAAAAACATTATGAACATTCCATTACCAAAATAAATATAAAATGAATTGAAGCCCCAAGGGTGGTCTCCTCAAGAGTCCCGAGCTTCCACTTGGTCCTTTTCTCCTATCGTCCAAGTAAATTCAAACAACACAATCCTACAACCAAATTGAATCTACTTGTGTACCCCAGTGTAATGGAGGCCGGAGTAGGGTGTGAGATATAAATATAAGTAGGCCGGTACCACTAGTGTCTACCCCAAATCCAAAAAATTAATAAATATTTTAAACTTTGTAAAATCATGCATAAATAATGTAAGAAGTACAAAGTAACTATATACCCAAGTACCTACGTCAGCCCTCAGCAGATTTCTGAACCTACATTATACAATTTTCTTGCATACTCAATAATTATTAAAAAATCATTTTCATTTTTCAAATATTCAAACCTCATTAAATTAAGAAAGTCTTGATATTTTTCCTAAACCTGACATCCCGGGTATAATTCATCCCCACAGATGTCTCTAAAGTCCATCTAAGCAATCAAAGTAAAGACCAAATACAATCTTGTTCTCTGGCTTGGATAATTCATCATATGTAATTCAATTTAATCTTTCACACACTATGTTTGAGCCCATACACTAAAATAGTGATTATCTCCTAGGACTGTCCACTAACAGTGATTCACACAATTCATTGATAATTTTGAATCCTTTCTCATATTCAATTCACAAATAATTATCTCACAATAGTTTTCATTAACTGTTAATTTATTTCATGTACGCCTAATTGGACCAACAACCCAATGTCAATTAATGAGTGTAAAAAAACTTGCCTAGCACCCTTCTAGGTATTTGAATTGTTATTCCTTATCTCACAACCCATGGGTATTTGGAGCATCAGTCCCAAACCCATAAAAGAATATTTGCATGCAGGATGGGTGTAGAACGCCATGTCTATCACCCTGTGAGTATTTGGAGCTTCAGCCCTTGTCTCACAACCCATTTATCAATCATACATATATATTTCTCATTGGTGTAGAACACCATGTCTAGCACCCCGTGAGTATTAGGAGCTTCAGTCCTTGTCTCACAAGTCGTTTATCAATCATACATATATATTTATAATTAGTATAGAACACCATGTCTAATACCCCAAAACCATCCATTAATTAATTCCAAAATTAATTAATCCAATCTATTAATCAATTCAACAACTAATTTAAAACATAAATCTCCCATCAAATAATTCAACAATTAATTAACTATTCAACTTCTCAATAGTAAATAATTATTTGACAATTAATTATTTTAAGCAATCAAACTAAATAATTAAGTCATCATTTAGTTATCCAAATTATTTAACAACTCTGAACACATCCACTCAAATAGTGATTCGTCCTCGACATTAATAATTTACATGCATGTTATAATCATATAAAAACATGTTGAATAAATCCTGAATATTTATTAACAATCTCACATATCCTATCAAATTTTTAAACAACTACATCAGAGACAACATAAGGCATGAAAAAAAAATACTAAAAAAAGGTACCTATAGAGACCCAAAGCTTGACGTACATGGAAATTACATTACTTTTTCAGAATAATTAATACATAACAAAAACAGCCACACAAGGATAGTAATTGTTTAGTGTCTTTGGAAACTCAGAATATAATCTTCTAATCTTGGTGAAAGATCATCAACATCTCCCACAAAGATCTTCCCCTTTTTTTCTTACCTAAAACCTTTCTTTATATCCTGGGGAAAATAAAACCTAAAAGGGGTGAGCTAAAATTATCAGTAAGGGTAATCATAGAGAACATAAAACAATCCTATGACATTTGAATGTAAAAAAAACATGAGCATAAAATCTAAACATCAAAATCTTGAGCAATGACATAAAACAAGGCAGTACGTAAGGCATATATCATGAGGAAACATTAATCCTGGTAAATTAGAATGGGAATAAAACATGTAATTGTGGAAACCATTAAGCACATGATATTATTTCCATAGTATCCAAGGCATTTATGCCATGACCATCTTAGTGGACAAATTCCCTTTCTGAATCGATTTCACTTCTCATTCTAGTCCGGTATTACTGAACCGGTTTAACTTACCATTCCAGCCATGTCTATCTCATGAGATATAAATCTTTACAAAATGAATTGGAGGGAGATATAGGTCCCACCCATCTCATATTGAAATCATTCTTTCGTGTGCCATAATATAAACATAAATCATTCATCATAACCCAAATAATAAAATGGGTTTCATAAACATATTCCATTGTAATGTAATCCATATGAAAGAAATGGATATCATTTCATCATTAGAAAAGTGAAACCATATAAATCATAGTGACATGATACTTGAAACATACACATATGAAATAATGTCATCTTACATTGAAAAATGGTTTTGATAAAACACTTGAAATGAATTCTTGAGGAAAATATCCTTTCTTCTTCAAAATCATTTTCTTTTCACAAAATGCCATGAAATTTTAAAAGAAATGTATTTTTTTTGAAAATATTCCTAAAACCCTATAGAGTATGCTTCATGAAAATGAGGCGTTATGAAACCGTAAAAATCCGTTCACGCCGTATAATTTAAAAATAACATTCTTCTCGTACTTTTGTCGAAAAAGTAAAAAAGTACCTCGTATGGTAAACAAAAAAATATTCCTTACATACCATGTAGTAAAGGTAAAAATGGGTAAAAAGTACTTCAAACATATATGAAAACATTTTTAGAAAACATGGGCTTGGATGATAAAGATAACCCCAATAAATACTTACGAATAAATAATCTCAGATAAAAATGAGATTGATAAATTATCCCTTAACTTAGGTCCGATATGCTTCATACGTATCCGAACCTCCTGTATAATGATTTAAATAATGTCTTTTACTTATTACAGAATCATATTCATTGTTATGATATCATACATGTTTCACTTATGACTTTATATTACCCTTTCTTTTGTAAATTCCATGTTAAAGCAGCGTTTTGGGTAAAATCATTTCATTTATCGTATGTGTTTCGACTTGTTGTTCTTGATATTATTACTTATATCCTGATTTAAATAATTCCAGAATGTAAAACATGATTTATATATAATATATATTAATCATATACATATATATATATTATAGATCGATGAAAGGAATGAAATACACCGTTCATGGAGACGGTAGGCCGTACGTACGCATTAACGATGTTTTCGTTTCCTTATTGAATTGAATGAAACTAAATAGATGACATACATATATATATATATACATTAATATAGTAGCATTTTTATTTCATATATTTAATTATTATTCATTATATAATCTTTATGATCATTCATGTATGGTTAACATGTAGAATGAATCTCATCGCGTCGTGGAGACGGTAGTCCGTACGCATGCACGAGCGATGATATCGTTCCCATAATTATTGAATAGAATTGTAGTGGATGGTATAATATATTAGAATCAGTATGATGTTATAATAACCATATATAGTTATTATTTACACCATTATACCCATCCATGTAAGGTGTTGGTGGAAAAACAGATTTCACCACGGCGTGGAGACCGTATTCCGTACGTACGCACACGTGGTGATTTTGTTTTCCGTGGGATAGATAGTTGGTGAAATGGAGTTGGTTCATACTTATAATAACATATCAGTATATGATTTATAATTATGTTATTACTTCATAAATAAACAACTAAAGAAGAAGAAGTGGAAGAAGAAATAAAGTTGAAAGAATCGGTAACAGACATTACCTCTTCTTTGAAGCGCCTCTTTGAGACCTCCACTTAAAAAACTAAAATTGTTCTTTGAAGAAGACCAGAACCTCTAGGATGTTTTTATGGAAGTGGAGAAGAGAATTTGGCAGGGGTTGGCCGAGCTTTAAGGCTCAAAGCTGTGTGAGGAATAGAGGGAGGAGGTGCCCTTTTATAAGGGAGGAGAGGGGTACCTTTAGAAAAACTAAACATATTATTTTATGATAAAGTAATATTCAGGTTTTAATAGCTTCAAATTGATTTATTTCGATTCTAAGGTGGGTATGGGTCGAAATACTCTCATCCAATATAATTTAGACAAGTTTAGGTATCTATTTTAACCTTATCATTTAGATTTAGTTTTAAGTTAAATAATTTTACTTTTACCGTGTCTTCTTGTTTTCTTATACTATAAGGTTAATAAAATTAATATAACAAGCCAAACTAAGTCCAAGTTGCTTATTATTAATATAGACAACCTTATCTATGTAATTTGACCAAACCATAGATTTTTAGGCATAAAATTACAATTAATAATAAAATATTTTTTTTAAATCATATTTATGTCAATTTTGAAACTATTTGGAAATCGATTTTTTGAAAATCATAAAATAATTATTAGTTTCAAAAAAGTTAATTAAATCAATGATAACATGTCATATTAACCTATAAAATTATTTTAATTCATAAAAAGTCTCAAATTACATTTATTTGGGTATTTATAACATCAATTATGTCAATATTTCATTAATAAGATAATTACTGCATCATCTTTGTGTCAAAAATAAATTAACTTATTTAGTGTCTAAAAATTATAAATAAAATACCATTATGTTGGAAATATTTTTAGATATCTAATTAATATTTATAGTCCAATTTATCATATGTATGACCCTATATTGAAAACGATTTACTTATTAGACTTTGATTTTAACTATTTTAACCATTCTTTAAATAAATTAATATTAAATGTCCTAATCTAATCCAACTGGGTCTAAATGGTCATATTTTATTCCTAAGGTTTTTTTGGTCGAATTACACTTATCCAATAGAATTAGGACATGTGTTAGGGTAATAATAATATCATTTTTACCCTTAATTATCCTATTTACTTTTAACCGTGGTAAATAAAAGTAAAAAGTTACTATTCACCAAAAATATTTTCATCTCATTGAACTACATTTTAGTCCTTTATATTAACCATGTCTATCGGATTTTTGAAATTCAATTCACAGAAGTGGTAAATTTTAATTTAAATTAAAAAAATTTAGTTTTTTAACAACCACTAAGTGGTTTGACTATTCATCAAAAATTGATGTTTTTCAGAAAAATACCAAAAATTAAGCCTAAGAATTATTTGATATTCCAAATTCAAAATTGATGTCTATTTTTCCAAATTCATAACATATAATTGGAATTAATTAATTATAAATTTAATTTCCGTTATCAAAACAAATAGCGTGTTTTTATGAAACAAAAACAATCAAAATATTAATACTTGTTTATATCCAATTTCAATGTGAAATTAATTCCAATGACCAACATTGGATTAAATGGTAAAAATATATTATAATTACACTTTAAAACCAATTAAAACGATAATATAACCATATAAATTATTGTGATGAAAAAGTTGTTTTTAATTAAAATATATCATGTTTTTACTATTCATTAAAATATGAAAGTTATCAGAATAATATGAAAAATTTATCCAAAGTAAATTATTATATCCTGATTCCATAGAAGAATTTTATTTTTTTCCAATTGAACTTATGGACATATCTAAAACAATATTTAAAGTGGGTGCGCCATCAAAAGGCGGCAAAACTACATTTTTTGAAAAATACTTATTTTACTCGAAAAATTGATTTTGTTCTCATACCATGTTCTAGAAAATGTGTGATATGAATAATAATGTTAAAAAATTAAAAATATAGTTGATAATATTCATAACAGGTAGTTCATATAACATTTCGTTGTTTAGAGAAACCTAGTATTGCGTACAACACACGCTATCGTGGAAGGTCGTGATTGCGTGTAATGCAAGCCAAGTCAGGGATGCGTGTTGTGCAAGCTCCTTTTGGTGTAACGTAAAACACAAGACATTAATGAAATTAAAAAGAATATTTTTCAAAAAATATTGGGTTGTTACATTCTACCCCCCTTAAAATGAATTTCTCCCTCAAAATTCGTCGGGGTTATAAATGGTTTACTACTTGAAAGATTCATTAATAGAAACCCACAACGTAAAATGAAATACCTAAACATGGATTTAAACACTAAATTATGAAATGTAACGGTTACCCAAATTAACTCATCACTGGGTTTCCACATAGGAGAACATAGGTGAAAATATGGATATTGAAGAAAAATCTAACCATCATGTTCCGATGGAGAGTGGTAGAGAACATGGCTATGAAAAATCCAACAATCACAAAGCTATAAATTTTTGATGATCTAGGGTACCATCTGATTCATTAGATATAAGGGCACTAGGACAAAATTTTTGGATTTCAACATCATTTCCCTAAAGTTGAAGAATTTGAATTAGAATAAATACTTACTTTATTTTGGTACAATATCCCTGTTGTTCGTGCCTTGAACAATTTTCACTTCATCACTTAAAGAAATGAAGTTTAATTTGTAATTCGTGAAGTGTTAGCAGATCATGTGATAGAATGACGGGTCATTCCATCTGTCTCAAAAAAGGTTAGAAAACGTTATTAAATATATATAAGTCGATCTATAGTGAGATTAATCATATATGGTTCCTAAAATAGACTTATACTTAATATATAATACTTCTTAATAAAATAAAACTAGTTTCTACTAAACAAGGACTTCCTGTAGGCCAATGGTAGGAGATAAAGGCCAGTCGCACTTCAGTTGTGGGTTCGATTCCCACAGCCTTGTCCGACGTGATGGGATGTCGCTCGTCCTACAAGTTATCCTTTTTCTAAAACTACATTACTATAACATCCCATCAATAATATCGAAAAATGTTCTATCCTTAAACAATACTAACTTATATCCAACATAATCCATTCCAATATTTATCTAAAATACTTCGGTCCAAGATCATAGTATAAAAAACAATTACCTGAAATGTCATCACCCAGGCATCTGAATACCATCATTTATCTCCTATATATCTTGTCGGTCACATTCCAATCTTGTGAATACCTTAATCATGCATTCTCTTGAAAAATGAATACCCATTAAACCTTAGTAAAAACATGAATGCTGTCAAAAGTTAACTCTTTCCACATACCAAAATTCAAAAATTCTATATACTCAAACCATGATATAACCTTCTCTTTATATAATTCCTGAGCTCATGAATACTATCAAACATTTAATTTTCTTTCTTATCCTTTCATTATGTGCATATCATCTACTTTACAAAAATATCTGAATAACCTTTCATGGTGACTGGTACCATTCATCATACACTTTCAAAACATTAGGAAAGAAAACAGTGTAATGATCCTTAGATGTATCTTTATTCCATAGTACCATGAGAATACTTATACAACATTACACTTGATAAACATGTAATCATTCCACTACCTTCTTAAACAATTTACTGAGCTTCAACAATTATTTCATCTCACATACCATTTGTAGCCTCTTCATCATCATCAATATAAATACTACCCATACAACCATACTGATTCTCTTTATGAGACTTTCCCTTAGGGCATTGGTTTGCATAATGCCCGTACATTCCACATTTAAAACATTTTACCATTGTTTATGTCGTAGTAATACCATTATCCTCATCCATGGTGTTAATTGAACCTTTTCTTTTGCACTTACTGGCTTTGTGTCCTTCTTTTCCACACCCAAATCATCTTCATGTTCCTTTGAAACATTCTCCTTGATTCCTGTTCCCACATGATTTACATAGCGGAAATTGAACTTTCTTTCCTCTATGATCATCATGAAACTCCATCTTTCTCTTATTAGCCGAGTCAGAAAACATACCAAATTTGAGTTTGTTGATCATATTATGAGATTGCTGATTCGGCATAATAATGATGTTTGGACTTCCAAATCATATTTCATTTGGTTTCTCATGAATAATATCATTCCATTGTCCATCATATCCTCCATTATCGCAAATCATCTTATTTCCATCCATTTTCTAAAACCCAAAAAGAATAGTGTGAGAGGAAAAAATCATGCTAGGGAAAACAACATAATAAAGGGGGAGTACCTTCAATATCTTACATCTTAGGTTTAATTATAAGATCGTTACCATAATTCATGGACTATAACCTATACTTATACTTAACCTTAGGGGAATCCCTAGACATACCTTAGAAATATCTCTAGGGGTATCACTGAAGTTTTCGCATCCTAGTTTCCAAAGGTTGACTAAACCTTTCCTCTGATACCAACTATAAACACCCAAAGCTTGACGTACATGTAAATTACATTAATTTTTCAGAATAATTAAAGCATAATAAAAATAGACACACAAGGACCGTAATAGTTTAGTGTCTTTAAAATTTGGAATATAATCTTCTAATCGTGGTGAACAATATTCAACATCTCCCATAAATATCTTCCCCTTTTTTCATACCTAAAACATTTCTTTATATCCTGGGGAAAAGAAAACATAAAAGGGGTGAGCACAAATTCTCAGTAATGGTAAGAATAAAGAACATAAAAAAATTCTTAGACATTTGAATGTAAAAAAACATGTGCAGAAAATCTAAACATCAAAATCTTGAGCAATGACATAAAACAAGGAAGTACGTAAGGCATAGATCATGAAGAAACATTAATCATGATAAATTAGCATGGGAATAAAACATGTAATTGTGGAAACCATTAATCACATGATATGATTTCCATAGTAGCCAAGGCATTGCTGCCAAGACCATCTTAGTGGACAAAGTGCCTTTCTGAATCAAGTTCACTCCTCATTCCAGTCCTGTATTACTGAACCGGATTAACATTCCATTCTAGCCATGTCTATCTCATGAGATATAAATCTTTACCCAATTTATTGGAGGGAGATGTAGGTCCCACCCATCTCTTATTGAAATCATTCATCATAACCCAAATAATAAAATGGGTTTCATAAACATCATTCCATCATAACTTAATCCATATAAAAGAAATCGATATCATTTCATCATTAGAAAAGTGAAACCATGTAAATCATAGAGGCATGATACTTGAAACATGCACATATGAAATAATGTCATCTTAGATTGAAAAATGGTTTTGATAAAACACTTGAAATGAATTCCTGAGGAAAATATAATTTCTTCATCAAAATCATTTTCTTTTCACAAAATGCCATGAAATTTTAAAATAAAAGTATTTTGTTAAAAATATTCATAAAACCTTGTAGAGTATGCTTCATGAAAATGAGGTGTTTTGAAACAGTAAAAATCTATTCACGCCATATAAGTTAAAAATAACATTCTTCTCGTACTTTTGTCGGAAAAGTCAAAAAGAACATCGTATGGTAAACAAAAAAAGATTCCTTACATACCATGTAGTAAAAGTAAAAAATGGGTAAAAAGGAAATTAAAAATACATGATTTTTTTATAGAAAACACGGTCTTGGATGATAAAGATAACCCGATTAAACACTTACGAATAAACAATCTCAGATAAAAATGAGATTGATAAATTATCCCTTACCTTAGGTGCGATATGCTTCATACATATCCGAACCTACTGTATAATGATTTAAATAATGTCATTGACTTATTACATAATCATATTCATTGTTATGATATTATATATGTTTCAGTTACAACTTTATATTACCCATTATTTTGTGAATTCCATGTTAAAGCAACGTTTTGGATAAAACCATTTCATTTATCGTATGTGTTTAGACTTATCGTTCTTGATATTATTACTTATATACTGATTTACAAAATTAAATAATTTAAAACATGATTTATATATAATATATATTCATCATATACATTTATATATTATAGATTGATAAAAGGAATGAAGTACACCGTTCATGGAGACGGTAGGCCGTACGTACGCATGAATGCTGTTTTCGTTTCCTTATTGAATTGAATGAAACTAAATAGATAACATACATATATATATACACAAATCCAGTATCATTATTATTTAATATATTTCATTATTATTCATTATATAAACTTTATGATCATTCATGTATGGTTAACATGGAGAATGAATCTCATCGCGTCGTGGAAATGGTAGTCCGTACGTACGCACGAGCGATGATATCGTTCCCATAATTATTGAAAATAATTGGAGTGGATTGTATAATATATCATAATCAGGATTATGTTATAATAACCATATATAGATATTATTTACACCATTATACCCATCCATGTATGGTGTTGGTGGAAAAACAGATTTCACCACGGCCTGGAGACAGTATTCCGTACGAACGCACGCGTGATAATTTCGTTTTCCATAGGATAGATAGATGGTGAAATAGGTTTGTTTCATACTTATAATAACATATAAGTATATTAGTTATACTGATGTTATTACTTCATAAGTAAACAACTAAAGAATAATAAGTGGAAGAAGAAATAAAGTTGAAAGAATCGGTAACGGACATTAACTCTTCTTTGAAGCGCCTCTTTGAGACCTCCTCTTAGGGCACTAAAATTAGTCTTTGAAGAAGACCAGAACCTCTAGGATGTTTCTATGGAAGTTTAGAAGATAATTTATCAGGGGTTGGCGAGCATGAGGTCTCAAAGTGGTGTGAGGAAGAGAGGGAGGAGGTTCCCTTTTATAAGGGAGGGGAGGGGCACCTTTGGAAAAACTAAAAATATTATTTTATTATAAAGTAATATTCGGTTTTTAATAGCTCCAAATTGATTTATTTTGAAGATAAGGTGGGGATGGGTCGAAATCCTCTCATATAATAGAATTTAGCCAAGTTTAGGTATCTATTTTAACCTTATCATTTAGATTTAACTTTAAGTTAAATAATTTTACTTTTACCGTGTCTTCTTGTATTCATATACAATAAGGTTAGTAAACATACTATAACTAGCCAAACGAACCCCAAGTTTCTTATTATTAATATATAAAACCTTATATAAGTAATTTTACTGAACCTTAGATTTTTAGGAATATAATAACAATTAATAATATAATATTTGTTTTAAGAACTATTTTAAGTCAATTTTGACAGTATTTGGTAATTGATTTTTGTGAAAATCATAAAAGAATTATTAGATAGAAAAAAGTTAATTAAATAAATAATAAAATGTCATATTAATTTAGAAAATTAGTGTAATTCAATAAAAAGTCTCAAATTACATTTATTTGGGTATTTATAACATCAATTATGTCAATATTTCATTAATAAGATAATTACTGCATAATCTTTGTGTCATAAATAAATTAACTTATTTAATGTATAAAAATTATAAATAAACTACCATTATGTAGGAAATCATTGTAGATTTATAATGAATATTTTTAGTCGAATTGATCTTATGTATAACCCTATATTAAAAATGATTTACTTATTAAACTATGATTTTAACTATTTTAACCTTTCTTTAAATAAATTAATATTAAATATCATAATCAAATCCATGTGGGCCAAAATTATCATATTTTAATCCTAAAGTTTTTTTGGTCGAATTACACTTATTCAATAGAATTAATACATGGTTTAGGGTAATAATAATATCATTTTTACCCTTAATTATCCTATTTACTTTTAACCGTGGTAAATAAAAGTAAAAAGTTACTATTCACAAAAAAATATTTTCATCTCATTGAACCACATTTTAGTCCTTGATATTAACTGCGTGTCTCGGATTTTTTAAATTCAATTCACAGAAGTGGTAAAAATTAATTTAAATTAAAAAAAGTTAGTTTTTTAACTACCACTAAGTGGTTTCACTATTCATCGAAAATTGATGTTTTTCTGAAAAATACAAAAAATTCAGCCTAAGAATTATTTGAAACTCCGAAATCAAAATTGATGTCTATTTTTCCAAATTCATAACATATAAGTGGAATTAATTAATTTTAAATTTAATTCCTGTTATCAAAACAAATAGCGTGTTTTTAAGAAACAAAAACAATCAAAAGATTGATACTTGTTTATATCCAATTTCAAAGTGAAATTAATTCCAATGAACAAAATTGGATTAAATGGTAAAAATATATTGTAATTACCCTTTAAACCAATTAAAACGATAATCTAACCATATAAATTATTGTGATGAAAAAATTTGTTTTTAATTAAAATATAGCGTGTTGTTACTATTCATTAAAATATGAAAGTTATTAGAATAATATGAAAAATTTATCCAAAGTAAATTTTTATGTCTTGATTCCAAAGAAAAATGTTATTTTGTGAAATTGAACATATAGAAATGTCGAAAACAAGATTTAAAGTGGGTGCTCCATCAAAAGGCTGTAAAACTACATTTTTTGAAAAATACTTATTTTACTCGAAAAATTGATTTTGTTCTCATACCATGTTCTAGAAAATGTGTAAGATGAATAATAATGTTATAAAATTCAAAATTTAGTTGATATTATTCATAACAGGTAGTTCATATAACATATCATTATTTAGAGAAACTTAATATTGCGTACAACACACGCTATCTTGGAAGGTCACGATTGTGTGTAATGCAAGCCAAGTCAGGGATGCATGTTGTGAAAGCTTCTTTTGGTGTAGTGTACAACACAAGACATTAATGAAATTAAAAAAAATATTTTTCATAAAATCTCGTGGTGTTACAGTACCCTTGGCCAACAGTCGTAACAAATAATCAATTCACAATCGTAATTTAATTCATGCAAAATAATTAATTCAAATATTAATTAATTAATTAAATCTTATCTATTTAACCAATAATCAATTAATTAGTCATTTTCAATTTAACATGTAATAATTAATCCATCTATTAATTATTACAATCTTCCAATTTATATTCTGAACCCGCCAAATATTTAATATTATCAATAATTAGTAAAAGACAGAATTTTATTCCAACTCATGACTTAATAATAAATTCTACAATTAATTAACCTATTACCCATTCTGACCATCGACATCATTTAACTATTTAATTATATCACTTCTACCAAATTATAAAAACATGCTTAAAATAAACCCATGTTCAAGTCCTCATTTATCTTATGTGGGTGGCATCATTTAATAATATCAAAAGTGTCATTCATAGACATATCATAATCAAGGAAACTCCCATTATCAATTTATTTAAGTAATCTATAATTCATAAATAAGGTGTTAAGGATTTGGGACCCAACCTTGGGGTGGCACCATTTTTAATCTGAATCACTTCAATATAGTAGGTGGAAACCAGTCCATAAGTGGTCCTCAATCGCATGTGCAAGCACCATATATATATAAATATTGATGTGAATGACCCACAAAAATATAAATAAAATTCAAAATATTAAAGTAGTTACTCAGAATCAAAGCAGTAAGGACCAATGCATCTCTATCTAGGTAACCAGGTCTCATAAATATTATCACACCCTTAAATGAGTGACATGAAATAATACCACAGTTAAATAACCTTACCCAAAACTTGAAGGAAAAGTGAAAATGAACTCATATGCCTCGCCTAGTCCAGAAGATGTCGGAATATGGTTGAAAGGGTCTAGAGGAGCCCCTTGTACATCCCTAAAACTGAAGAAAGAAGGAATCTCAATAAAACTAGAACCATTGGAATTTGGCCGAGGAAACAGGGCAATGAAGGAGTCGAACGACCGATGCAAATCACCAGCAAATGCATAAGGACTCACCGCACCAAGATGGAAAAGATTCGAGAAGACACTAAGAGGATTTGATCATGCAAAGAGGAGCTGACGAGGGGGGTGTAGTGTGCCTCAAAGGAGGGGATTGTGGCAACTTTTTTGTTCCTCCAATATAGTAGTGATCCACCCTCATGTTCTCTCCCTCAATTATTAATTTCACCCATGGAAAAATAATAGTCTTAATATAATAAAAATAACATTTATTATTCTCATTTAATATAATGTTACATCATTAATTAACATTTAAGTAATTGTTTCACAATTAATTATGAAACCCCCCATTAATCACCCAATCAAATTAATACAATAATAATAATATACTTATTATTATTATTATATATTTCTTTTATTTAAAATAAAAATAAATCATTTTAAAAAATCGGATAACCGTACAACAGACCCACACCATTTAACTACCTATGCACAACCCGATATCTATATTTAAAATGGACTAATTAAATTAAACCTAACTACACATTTATTTATTATTTAATATTACCATTTAAAATTACCCTTCTTCGATAACACCCAACTCATCATTATTTAATTAATCATCTCAACACAAATTAATTAAATACAAACTGCTGCTTTATAGAGATTAATTAAATTCTTATTGACCTTTAATTTAATTAAATGATACCCCAAAAAATACATTAATATTATTATTCTTAATTATAATAACAACCACTCATTAAACCATATTAATAATAACAAGAATTTCATTATTATTTTTATTTTCATTGAACCATAGATAAAACCCAACACCTCTTATTAAAGATAAACAAATATTTATTAATTACAAAACTCTTTATTTAATTAGACGTTTCTTTGAGATACCCATAAGCCTCATTAATTTCACATAAATATTATACATCATTAAACATCTAATTAAAATCTTGTAACATAAATGTTACACCCCATTTAATTAAAAAAAATTATTATTTCAGTATTATATTAATAAACATTTTATAATTAATTATGAAACTCCCAATTTATAACAATATCATTAATATGATAAAAACTCCAACACATAACCCCGAATTTAATTTACTTAATAATAATTCTTATATTAATAAACCAAAATTAATAATAATATCATTATTATTATTTTTAAAACTTTGGATAAACCCAAAACTGTTATTTAATAACAATGCTTCATTAAATATCAAACTCCTCATTTTATTAAATGTTTCTTTGAGAAGTTCAAAAGCGTCATTAAATTCTCATAAATAATATACTCCTTTAACATGCAATTAAAATATCAACACATTAAGATTATTTATGATTCCATAACAATAATAATAACAATATTATTATTAGAACATTAATCCATTTAATAATAAATGGTATTTTAATAATTTTGAAACTATTCATTTAAATAAAATGGTTCTTCGATAAACCCACAATCCACATTAATTTCTTCAGCAACATTTAATTAATTCTTTAACATTCATTTAATTAAACAACCACAATGATAATAATAGTAACATCATCATCATCATCATCATTATTATTATTAAAACCTTTTTTTAAATAATTACAAACCCTCTTATAATGTCATTTAATTAAATTAAATAATTTATTAAAAAGGGTAAACTGAACAGGGTGGAACGCAACCGTTCACTACTCATGCGGATCTATTAATGTGGACTTTTCCAAAATTGGTGTTCCCGAGACTCATCAGGGCACCTGTGAAAATTATCGAGTAATTATGCAGGTCAACAAAATGAGACCTTTAGGTGTGCATCACTCAGAATAATATTCCAGATCTTGGTTTAAAAAATTGACCACGTGATAAACTGAAAAAAATTCAAGAACATTCATATCTTAACCCGGTTCATTTACATGGGATATTATAATATGCCCACATTAAAAACATCTCATCCCCGAGAAGCCTTTGGGAACCACTACAAAAAAACTATCCTACCATGGTCATTTAATCTTGTTAGAAGTGACGTATTGTGTTCCCAATGCCTAACCTTCCATTAACCCTTCACAAGCCTAATGGTTAAGCCTTTAAAACTAGAGCCAATGCTCAGTTTATAGCTTAAACATCAAAATCGTTCTTATATCTTAGGTCATTAGAAGGACCTTATCTACGAAAATGGTTGAATCTTGATTAATCAACAGAAATGGTTTCACATGCATCCCAAAAAGACATCACGGACCCAAACCCCCATTTTACCCTTTATATGACGATGTTTCTTTAAAACTATCCCAAATAATCAACGTGTACAACAAATTACTTACCCCACCTCTACTGAATTTTTTAAGTCAAGTCATCACAAGGATATTTCAAAACAACTGTTCCACAACCCAAAAATAATAGTTTCCCAAAGAATCCATGCCTCTTGTGTACTACTGAGATAACAACCACTCATCAGGCCCAAAAATATTTAAATTTTAGCGCGTCGTAAAACCAATGCTATATTAGTGTCTCTATGACAAATAAATGATAGGGTACCTACTCATCATATTTAGAAGAGAGAACTAATAGAAAAGCCAATGTCATTAAGAAGAACAATCAAACTACTACCAATTTTTTTTTTAAAAAAAAATGGCATCACCTACCGACATGTTTTTCAAAAAAAAAAAAGAAACAGTACCCACAATAAGAATTTCCATGAAATCTCAAGAAAAGAACAGTTGCTAATGAGAATGTGTTTTTAGAACAGATTAACACATGAATGTGACATTCCTTGAACCACGATCACCATGTAAAACACTGATCATAAAAGTCGTAGCGTAAACATATTGGTGTTCCATAACACACAAGTACCAAGAAGTCCTCTCGAGTAGTGGAATAAACTTACATTAATGGACAATAACATTCTAAGGGTACTACCTACCAAGGGTTAGCCCCTTACGAAACATAAACGTTTACCCTCTATCTTGGTCACACAAAACTAAAATCACAAGGTTTAAAAACCCCTTTTTATTTACTAGGAATTTTAATTAATTCATTTAAACCTTTTAACATTTGAATTAATTTCAACATACACACAAGTACATCTACACAACAACTCACTTGGTTTTACAAGAAATTCCCTACAGAAAAAATAGGCATACTATCACAAACATCCTCTTTAATCATATAATATTCAGTGTTATTCAAATAAGAACAGGTAATTTTGCATCTAAATTCCTTTTACTGAGAAGGCGACCTCCAAATGTCTCATTTATTCAATCTGGGTTCTTCAAAAAGCAACCCAACAACAGTTCATTACAATAAAAACACAGAAGTTTTAAATTTGTAACCTATTTCAAACACATTATGGTTGTATAAGGTTCAAACACATGGGTGTCCATATACCAATTGATAATGCGCCCATACACCTTATCTCTATAACATGGCTCTCATTTATCACAATCAATATTTATTTAACATTTTATCTTTAGCACCCCTTTCACATATGAAAAACACCTCTAACATGTTAGCAAAAGCAGTAACACAACATTATGATATAACACAGAATCATGGCACAACAACAAATACATTCTAATAATTGAGGCAGTATGACATATAATCACTCAAGCATGTTAAATCAGTCATTGAAACATGCTATCTAGAGAGGCATGCTAAAGCAGATCAAATCACGACATTGCACCCAAGGAACACAATCCAAATTAACAGGAATCCTACCAATGCAAAAACATGGCATGTTATATACATGAAATGTGAATATCTAAGTGTCTAAGATGATTCATGTATAAAACATCCTTGCCATATCAGGCTAATACAATTATTTTTCCCAAATTCTAAAAATCCATAAACAGCGGAAATTACACTAGTCACTCAAGGTAAAATCATATCAACTATATCCTCTAATAGTACAATCATCAATTCCCATCCTTAGCCACTTGGTCATTTTTCGTACATGAGGTGATCGGTCCGAAGCACAACTATTAAAACAAGTGCCGACACATTCCAATTCTCTAGTATACCAACTCCAAAACAGTAAGGCAATGGAAAAGAAACCCTCTGATACCACTTTGTAACATCCCGACCCAGCTCACCCTTGAACCGGTCATCGGACCGGTCTCCACATGACCTCAAGCGCATATCCCCATATGCCAGAGGATTCTTGAATAGCAGTGAGGGTCTAAGGATAGTTTGTGGGGAGACTATACCCTCTTATCAGATTGTCATAGTGGTATATCTGAGTAAATAAAAAACAATGGAAATAAATGGAAGACTCAGTCTAATAAATGATAAAGCAGTGGAAGAATGATTTTATAAATCTTGTACAAACAAATGGCTAATATCAATTATATATCATATGCATGCATGACATGTTAGTGATATGAAAATGTAAAACAGTGAACAAAATAGAATTCTGAACATTCCATTACAAAAATAAGTAAACAATGAATCCAAGGCCCGAGGGTGGTCTCCTCAAGCATCCCAAGCTTCCAAATGGTCTTTCTCTATTATCATCCAAGTAAATACAAACAGAACAATCCTATAACCAAATAGAATCTACTTGGGTACCCCAGTGCAATGGCGGCCTGAGTAGTGTGTGATATATAAATCTCAGTAGGCCGAGACCACCGAAGTCTACCCCAAATAGAAAAAAATAATAAATAATTTAAACTGTGTAAAAACATGCATAAATAAAGTAAGCAGTAAAAAGTAACTATATACCCAAGTACCTACTTCATCCCTCACCTTATGTCTGAACCTATATTATACATATTTCTAGCATACTCAATAATCATTACATAATCATTTTCATTTTTCAATTATTCAAACCTCATTAAATTATGATTTTCTTGAGATTGTACCTAATACCGAAATCCCCTGTATAATGCACTAACCGTAGATGTCTCTAAATTCCATCTAAATAATCAAAGTAAATACTAAATCCAATCTTGTTCTTTGTCTTGTATAATGTGTCATAATTTATTCAATTTAATCTTTCAAATTCTATTTCTGAGCCCATCCACTAAAATAGTGATTTTCTCCAGTGTATGTCCACTAACAGTGATTCACCCAATTTATTTATAATTTTGAAACCTTTATCATATCCAATTCGCAAATCATTATGTCAAAATGGTTTTCATTATCCATTAATTCATTTCATGTATAACCAATTGGGCCCATAGTCCAATGTCAATTAATGAGTGTAGAACATCATGTCTAGTACGCTCCTAAGTATTTGGAGCATCAGTCCTTGTCTCACAACCCACAAATACTTGGAGCACCAGTCACCGACCCATAAAAGAATATTTTCATGAATGATGGGTGTAGAACACCATGTCTAGCACCCTGTGAGTATTTGGTGCTTTATTACTTGTCTCACAACCCATTTATTAATCATATGTATATATTTATCATTGGTGTAAACCACCATGTCTGGCACCCCGTGTGTATTCAGAGATTCAGTCCTTGTCTCACAACCCGTTTATCAATACTACATATATATTTATCATTGGTTTAGAACACCCTGTCTAATACCCCAAAAACATCCATGTATTAATTCATAAATTAATTAATCAAATCTGTTAATTAATTCAACAACTAATTAACAATATAAATCACCAATCAAATAATTCAACAAATAATTAACCATCCAACTTCTGAATAGTAAACCTCTTTCCACATTTGTAATATTTCAATCAATATCACCAAATGGTGGAAATAATAAATGGATTTTAAATTAAATAAAATTTAATTTTTATTAATAAATAATTACAGTCATTAATAGAATATATTAAGAAAAGTAATAATTGGTAAATATAGAATATTTCTTAGAAAAATAAATCTGAGAAGAGAAATCATCCTAGCTCTGGTATCGTAGTTCATTATAAACATTTCAAACACCAGTTTAAAAAATATATATTTATTAGACAACTATTTCAATGAATATTAATTCTTAAATTAATATTTTCCAATCTATTATAAATCCAAATTATTATTTTATTGTTAATTATTCCTTAAAATGGACATTTAGGTGAATTTCATACTATTTTATATTCATTTGCCAATTCAATAGTTCAGTTCCATCATTAATTTCAATGTATTAATCATATCCAGATTATTAGTTATTAAATAAGAATAATATTTTTTAATTATATAATAAATAATAATAATTCATATAATGTGGTGATCAAAATTTATTTACATTACTCCATGGAGATTTTAGTCCATACATATTCAAATATAATGATTCACTTTTTCAAGGATGGAATAAAAATGTCAAATTATTATTTTAAATAATAAAATAGTAATTATACTTTAAAAATATCATATAATCACTAAATATATTATTATTTAAGTCTATATAAGTGAAGAATTAAAAATTAATCACCTCACTTTGTGGAGGTGGTAGATTACACATGATCATATATGGAATTATCATTTTATAGTGATTGTTAAGGGAATATGTTAGAAATGATATTATAATAATGGTAAAAATTTTTATTTAACAATATCATATATTAATATTAAATCAATAATAAAAAACATCTAGTTATGATGGTGATGTAAATTAGATCAAATCTTTATGTGGAGACCATGGTCCACACACAAACATTAGGGATGCATTAATTTTGAATTTGATAGATAAGAAATTGAAAATTAATTTGACATAAACATAAAAACATACATGTATATAATAGAAACATGTCTTATTATATTTTAATTGTTATGATTTAATATAATGAAGTAAAGGAACTTGTAAAATGAATGATTCTGGTTAAGATGATTACATTCCCTTTGTGAAACCTCCTTTTATAAGTCTTATTAAGACCCTTGGGTTGATCATTTGAAGTTATAAGAACAAAAATAACATTGATATTAATTTATTGAAGATTTTTTGGTATGGTATCATCGAATAAAATGGCTCTTGGTGGTGTAAGGAAGATATGATGGGTGTTGTTGTTTTATAATAAAGAAAATGATAAATTTTTAATTACTTAAAAGATTTAAATATATTAAAATGACCTTTTATTAAAGTAGATCAATTTGGAAAAAATTAAAATATGAGATATTTTATGGTTGAGATAATTTTATCCAATAAAATATATACATTTTTATGTTTCATTTTAAAAAATATCATTGTGTTTCACTAGATTGTTAACTAATTTAAACCATAACTATAATAACAACATTCTAAATTATAATGGGATATACATTTTCATGAAATGTATCAATTAGATCCAAACTACATAATTGATGATATATTTGACCATATACATTCCCCTTTATCACCATTCAATATTTTTTATTAATTTTTAACTATTTAATAAAATATTATTTTACATAAAATACAATTATTTTCTTTTTAAGATCTATTCAAATTTATTTAATGGAATATATAAAGACATGAATGTCATTATAATATAAATACTACAACCATAAATTATATATTATTTATAAATATACATTACTATGAAATCATTAATAATATAAAAAATATTACTTTTTTAAATCATTTATTTTGATTTTTTCAAGGTTTAAAAAGAACAATGTCAACATTAGGTATGAATTAAGGGTTATTATAAAACACTAGATATTAGATACAAATTACCAAAAATAAATGGAAATTAATTATTTTAACAATAATATTTTATATTCATTCATAACATCGTCATATTTCTATGTGAACATATATGAAAATTTAAATCTAAAAGACAAACATTTTTGAATTTTCTATTATGTATAATAATATGGTGCTCTTTATAAATGAAAAATTGTATAAAGGTGATATATGTTCAAATGGATTAATGGGTGGTCAAATAAAACTCATCCTACAAAATATAGTTTTTTGTGTGTATGATTTTGATTCCATATTTTATAGTTCTAACATTATATATCTCATTTTACCCTTTATCAAGATGATAAATTTTACCACTTTTAATATTCATAATGCCTGAAAAATAACATATCAAAGATAAAAAAAATTTATCTTCCTAATATATAATTATGAATATATTTTTCATTATTCAATTTCTATATTTTTAATGAAAAATTCATAAAAATTTATAAAACATTGAGAAAATAATTTTTAGAAATTGTGATTTGAGGCATAAAAATGAACTTATGTCAAAATATAATATAATTTCAATTATAATTTAATTATTTAGAATAATATTAATGAAATGGATTATAAGTTAACTTAAAGGAAAATCTAAAAAATAATGATTTTAAATTAAATTATTTAATAAAAAATTAATGTTTTAGAGAAACCTATATTTTTCAAAATATATTAAATTAAATATTTTGATAAAAATACACAAAAATGAAAACTAAGATAATAACTAAATTATGATATTAAATATGTTATTAATTTCCCCAATTTTAATTTCTAAATATTATAGTACTCAATTATAATGTTTGTGCCAAAAATTTACTAAAAATATATTTTTAGAAAATAGATATTTAAAGAGATAATTGACACTGAATAGAATTTAGTACCTATTTAATAAAAATTAATTAACAAATTTTCCTTATATATAACCATTAAATATTTTTTATAATTTTTATATTCATTTTCATACTTCCAATTCCATAATTATTTTCAAATATATGATGGTTTTTAAGCTTGTTGTTGCATGTCCAACAAGAAATCAAACACCTAAAATATATTAGATGTGAAAAATAATATAAAATATATTGGTGTAATATAATATTAAAGTGATGATTCATGATCTATTATTCTATAATATTCTTGTAGTGTTGCATTTTCCACAATTTAAAGATTTCTTATGCATATGTTTATTCCATATTATCAATTCTTATCACATGGTTATGTTATTTTTTTCATATATTATGATAATGGTTTTATTTTGATACATATCCTACATGATTTAAATATTATTATTACATGTCCCTTAAGTTGATATATACATTAATCAATATAATATTTTCTTAAATTAATCACATTATTATATTCTTTCCCACTTATGATCATTGTATTCTCACACAAAATATTTTTTTTAAATAATGAAGTTCATCGGGGATGGAAGTGGGGTATCCCATGGAAATAACCACTAATACTAAGATTGTTGTAATATGGAAAGGACCATGTAAAATGATTAATGGTTATGCTTTATCTAAGACACCCTGAAATTCCCAAACATCTCAAATGAAATTCTCATACCTCCATTCTAATTTTACATTCGTATCATTTCCAATAAAAATATTAATCATCAAGTTGAAATAAGAAATATCACGTGGTGTACTACCCCCATCCATAAAGAAACCCAAAAAAATTCTAGAAGTTTATCATTTGTGAATAATTATTTCAAAAATAAAAAACAATTTATAATAAAATACAAATTTCTTTGTATAATGGGAAACTATACATTTGATAAGAAACACAATTGATTTTATAAAGTAATGATTATCCTAATTCTAAAGATTTATACAAATATAAGATGTGTTGGGTATAAAATTTAAATATTATTTTCTCATGACATATTAAATATAGTGTTTTAGTATTGGGTCAATTATGTTGGTATGGAATCTAATTTGTAAAAAAGTATAATTCCATCACCATATCTTGGAACTCTGGTCTCTAGGGTCTGACACCAAAAACATTAGGTTACATATCCTACTCCAGTAGAAACAATCCTTCTGAACTCTTATAAATATTAACATGTATAAAAAAATGTTTGGAATTAAATAAATTCATTATCATAATGAAATTTTTTAAATTAAAAAATCATGGATCAAACTCACCTTTGAAGAAAACTATGTTCCCATCAAGAGAAAAGAGTTGATACATTTAATAGTAGTAGTAAATATGGAATTTTTCACTAAACACCCAATAAATATGAAGGAAATGTTCTTTGATATACTAAACAAGAACTATTAAATCCCATACATTTTTTACATTTAAAATAATATCATATAAGTCTATGAATTTAAAACCCTAAATCATTTTTTTTACCAAAGGGATAAAAGTATTCATAACCTATGATATTAAATAGGTTTGAAACCCTAATTCATAAAAATATTTAGATGGGAAAAAATTGTAAAAATAACCAGTTAAAAAAGAATCAATTATTAATTAATATACAATAAATAGTTTACCTATAATTATGGCTATCCAAACATCAATTACCTTTTGTAAAATTATATTTTATTTAAAAATGGCCTTTTTAGTCCAAAACTGAGACTTTATTGAATTTTGAGAATCCCTATATTGTTAAAAAATAATTATACACTATCACTTTAACTAGACCACAGATGTGATCTTCTAGTAAATTAGGATACAATATTCTAACTCAGTGGAGGATTCCTATAATAGCTACAGATTCCCCAAGAATCATTACCTGTTTATATTCATTAATGATTTTCATAATACTAAATTTTTTTATTTCTACCAATCTATATTGATAGCATACCACAAGACTCCTCTTTGAGGGAACCATGGGAGTTGATGAAAAGGATTTTAGAAATATATACTACATCCTAATTGAGTCTCCTCTTGCTTCCAATTTTATCCACAAGTGGATAACGAACATACTACTTAAGGATTTGAGGTACTAAAAATAGGTCATTATTTCCATTCCATTCTCAAAAATTACATACTATTTGACCATAATACAATAAGTCGCCTATAATAATAGAGTAATCTATGTCATGTGCTCCGGTATGAAACACCTCTAAAACAACAATGCCTTATGACAATTATTCATGATGAGATTAAGGGTAATGAAAAATAATAATAAAAAAGATTGTAATTATCCATTATAAATTTATCCCCCACCTCCTCTATAAATTATTTGATTGTGTGTTCCCCTCATAAATTGTCTAGGTAAAATTTCATAGTAAACAACATCATGAAATTATTCTGTGTGAGTTCGTCTTGTAGTTTTTATAGATTGATAGTCTCCCAACAACTATGGATTGGTCCATAAATATATATATTTAAATACTAAGATAAATGTCTCAGGATTATTTAGTATTAAATGATGAATTGTTTTTCGATCCATTCCATAGATTTATAACCATCAATTTACATAGAATTAAAGCACATTTTAAATCTAATCTATTTAGAATATTCCACCTTTTGATTTTGTTATCAAAATACATCCTAAAATAGATATTTATTACTTTTAATGAACAAATTAATAAAACTAATTTCTAATTGATGGTTATAATATAGTGTGGCTCCATAACACAGTATCCATGACTCAATAGTGGGATTCTAGGAGGCATGAGTGATAAACGAAAAAAAATTATTGATAAAATTGTTTTTTATATATAAATAATAATCTTAAATAAGTTGTTGTTACTATATATAAAACAAAAAAGTACCATGAATATGAATATTAATCCCTAATACCAATGTGGTGAAAATATCAATATTTGAAACTTTTACACATTACATTTGACTTGGCTTCATTGTTTTGATATCCATTCATCATTTATTTTAGTGTAACCATAAATGTATCCTAAACTAACCACAGAAATTCTTTGAATGACCCAAAATTTGTGTAAATTTAGTTTGATTCCTATATTGAAACTAAAAAATATGCATCCAATACAAACTCATGGGGATTCCTCAAGGAAAAATAGTTTTAAACCCTTCCAAAACACATGACATCATCATTTTAATCTCTAAAATTATTGGTAGAATTTATTAAAAATCATGTTAAGATAACATTTAGTATGATGAAATTCTATTGACTCACCCCACCATACTTACTTATCATGTTATAATAGTAAAAATCCAAACTAATATTTCTCCATGAAAAAAGGGAATCTAAAACCATTTTTCAACAATCTAGACAATGCCGACCTACCATGTCACTTCCCCAATATTTTTATATGAAACAATCCATGATCACATTACCAATGGGCTACTAATAATCACTATTATATAAAAAATAACAATGTTTTTGTGATTTCACCCCAATAATAAATCAGACCACAACTTGGTATCCACCTATAAATATACCATGATTTATAGAAACCTAAAACAACCATTAATTAAAATAAATAGTTAAAAATCATATAATCTTTCCTAAATGATTATAAAATAACAAAAATAATAACCAATATCCATGATCATATTTTAATTTGAAGGGTAATGGGACTAAAAACCTCTTTTATATATTATCCAAATGTTATATCAAGGATGTTATTTCCAATTTATCACATCTCAAATACCATCACTAGGGGATCTAATAAATAGTAAATATGAATCATCTCCTTGTGATCCATAGAATCCACCAATCTCATTCAATATAAAGTGGATATGGCTTTATGAATCCCTTCCTTAAATTGAATATCCTTTCAAATTACCCAAATAAAACATAATCACATATTTATATATCACATGGATTTATATAGGGTGTGAGGAACACCAATGTATGATAAAACCAAGACCTTCCATAATATCATTCTTTATAAAAAATAGTTATCATCTGAAAAAAAGTATCTTGAGATTCTCTTTTTGATTAGTAATCAATAAATTCTATACCATTTCATAATCATTTTTTTATAAAAGGATACATGATCTAAAATAATAATGAACTAGGAGATCACATCATGTAAAAAAATAATTATCAATATAGAAATATCATTATAAATAATTAAATTATAAAACAATTATATATATCTATAATGCATAATAGGCAGAACATGGTCTCAAAATTCTATGACAGATAATCAACAATGTGATGGAAGCTAAGACTAGGTTATAGAACATGGGTCAACATCAATGAACATGAAAAAAACCATCCTATTGTATCTTATAATTTTATCCCCAGCCACCACTCTCAAGTATGAAACTATACTATTATAGGACTTCTCTAGGTTATTCAAAGACATAAATATGTTTCCCAATGGTCAAACCACCAAAAGTAAATCCTCACAACATAGACAACCTCAAAAAACCATATATGCAATGAACTATTATTTATTTACACGTCTTAAAACCAGAGAAATAATTTTCACAAAAATGAACCACATAAAAATAATTTTAAATTCAATTATTAATTTAAAAAATCATTTCAACATTTTTTCTAAAATTTAAAATTGTGTAAAATTGGTTTTAAAACATAATATTATATTATTACTTAAAATTTTCCATTAAAAATCAACAAAAACAAGAAAAAAAATATTAAACCAATTTTTGATAACTCATTATAAACATAATATTAAAAATTAAAATAATAGAAACTAAGGGATTAAATGTTTTCAAATGGCAAGATCCATTTTATCAAGATACCTACATCATATATTTTATAAACACATGTCATTCATTAAAACCTGTATGAAATGAGAAGAATGGATCCTTATAAGACTAAAACCCTAATAGATTCAACACGAAACCATCACATTCCATTTAATCAGCTACCATGGTTGTTTGTGTTAAATAAAAAAGATAAAAATGATGTTATAGAGTCCAAAATATGGTAGGAGGAAAAAATATTAACTAATAAAGTGTTTCATTGTCCAAAATCACCCAATTCAATGATATTCAATACTGGAAATGTTGTGTTAAATCATGTATCAGAGTGGTTATTAGGTATCATGAAGGGGGATACATAATGTGGATTACATTATAATTATATATTTTTATATAATTAGTCTCACATTATTATTTAAATTATGAAGCTCGTGATTTTTTGAATCAGGGTTTATTAAACGATGCACCAACTTTGAAGTATCTAGAAGATGAAAATTTCATCTGTAATGGTATTCTACATGAATTAAAATTTTGGAACTCTTTAATTAGGGGACTATATTGAAATATTTTTTTATTCATCTACTTTGATTTATGGTGTTCTTAGTGATCAACATAGTTTGAATAACTATGTTCGAACCTAAAAAACACATTGCATTATCATACCCCTGCTACACTATTTGGACACTAAAATGTCACTAAAAATACAAATCATGTAGCCATTATAGTCTACTAAATTCTTCCCACATTCATACCTCAACATCCTAGAATAACCAAGAAATCAATAAAAATTCAAATAATCAAATTAAATAAATATGATTTACAAAGGGGTTTCAATGTAAAATTCCTTAATGTTCATCAAAAAAATAATTCCTATACATAAAATATTATTTATAGATTTCATTATCTATATTCCATGAAAAATATGTCAAAATTATAATATCATATATTTGATGAAAAAATTGTTTCAAAAATATTCTAATAAATATTTATTATAAATTTTTGGATTTATTATTTTTCAAATTTACTAAGATAATAAGATAAATAAATTTAGAATACATATTCAAGAATATAAAGAAGATTTTCCTTTTTTAGGTATTTAAATTCAATAAATTTTATACATAATTGTAATTAACAATTTAAAAAACAACAAAAACAAGATTTATAAAACTCCCAATCATTTTAAAGTATCATAGTCAATATTGGAAATATTTATGAACTATAAATTTATAAATCATGTTTCAATAGAAAAGAAATAAAATTTATTAATAATATATTCACTTATTTCATGTATAAAAATATTAATTTAATTTATATAAATTCCAGAATATAATATTTCTTGAAAGAATTGAAATTAAAAAAATTATAATCTCATGAATCCCTTCAATAGACGATAAAAAATTCATCATTTCATAACACATGATGAACTAAATTTATTCAATGGTTAAAAAATACCATTTAATGAAGAATATCTAAAAGTGTGGAGTTATATAACACAAAACAACCAGATATGAATACAATTTGAAAAAAAATCATATGAAATTGAAAACATTCATGATAAAAACAATCGTTACTGTTTCAGTTATTTGTGAATTTTACTCAATATATTATTGTTCATGTAATTTATATAAGAGGAAAAACATCTAAAAACCCCAAAAATAGAAATTTCAGCACAATTCGTTGCTGTATATACTGATATAATAAAAATATATTTCCATCAAATAATAAATATCCTGAAAATTTTAAATGAAATCACTATCAAACACCACTAACAACATGTTATTGAAAATATTTACACATATATATAGTGTATGTGAATATATGAAATCATAAAATTTTAATTACCTAGAATAATAATAATTTAAAATGTTATTATAGGGTTCAAAAGAGGTACTGGGAGAAAACCAATCATAAAAAATATGATATATCAACATTATGATCAATGTATCGAAAACATCTCATATCTCACTACATGAAATATACTAAATAAAAAATGAAGAAAATATATTATAAAACAGTCCACCATAAACATAGAAATAATTCTCTAATATACCATATTTCACTAATGTTTTCCTAAATCTCTATGACTAATATCATTCCGACGACCATCTAATATATTATTTATTTAGAACTATAAATGTTTGTCAGATATAAAATGAATAGTTAAGACTAAAATAATAACAGTCATTATGATGATAATAAAATATATATAATTATGTTTTTTGAGTAGTTCTAATATATTATCACTCTCATAGACCCTTAAATTCTAATATTGTAAGATACTAGTAATGCCAACATTGACAGTAGTATGAATGAAAATGATTATTCTATTGGTGCTTAAAATATTATTTCATATAATATATTACTTCTAAAAATACTTATCTAATAATTTATCAAAAAAGTATTCATCAACAACAAAAATATAATAAATATCATCATACCAATTGTATCATCATAGAGTATTAATTGGGTGGTGAAAATAAAATCTACAACAACAATTAAACCTCGTTTTTGGATAAAAATATCCATGAAATGTAATCATACTACCCTCCATGAATGAATAATATAAATCCTAAATAAAGCACATCATACCAATTAATGCACCAACATTTAAATATATTGTCATTTTTACCACATGAATCTCTAACACATAAATGGGTAATGAACCCCACTAACTATAGTCTATTGAGAAAAATCACACATAAAAAACAACATACATCAATGAATTTTACCTATGAGAACATCATCACCATGTAAAAAAAATTCTAATAAAACATTTGATAAAAAAAAATTCATCCAGAACCTCGTTAAATTGTTATCACCTAGATAAATAGTATTGTTTAAATAAAAGATATTATTAAAGATACACATTCCATAATTATTAAAATGTATTTTCCATATATAACATAAAACTTATGGTATCCCACCTTAAAAGTAACAATATTTTAGAATCTAAAAAAAATATTGAACTATTCAATAATACATTTTGATTTATTACATATAATAGTTGAAAGTGAAATAAATAAACAATTGAGGAAGGGTGCATTAAAAAATATCACCCTTCATAAAAGGAATGATCAACTATCATTCGGGACGTATCATCAAAAATTTAAAGGAGGAAATAATCTCTAGGAAGATCGTTATTATATAAAATGATATAATGAAACATCACTTTCCAAGGATATGGGATTTTAATTTTTTTTTATCACATATTGTTGAAATTGTTACTGGTATATTTTTTAATTGATAAAAAATGTTAATATATAGTTTCTTTTTCTTTTATATTATGATTATTGAATTAAGGGTGCTTTGTTGGTCTCAAAATTAATTGATTTTAATTTGTAGTGTTATTATTAAGAATATATTTTAGTACAAAGTGCATATTTTTTTAATACTCAATTAATATTTATTAGGACCCTACACATATGAAGTGAATCACAAGACATGACAAGTTGGGGTAAATTAAATTCTCAATCAATTAAAAATAATTTTTTAACCATAGTTCATTGGTGGATAAATTAAACACATTAGAAAGAATATTTTTTTAATTTTTATTCTCTAACTTCATCCCAGAAACATATATATAACCAATAAATACAAAAAAATTGAAAAAATATAAAAAATTAAAAGTTTCACCTGTAAAATGCTATGAAATTACAATATTTTACTTTTTAAATAAATTTTATTTTGTTTCTAACTTAAAAAATACCCAAAACTAATATTATATAGTCGTATATGAAGCACTATGTTGGTTTTTGTGACACAAAATATCAAGTTCCTTTGATATCATGCTTTTCACCCAAGACCCAGTTTTACTGAACCACAATATAATATTAATGTTATTGTTTAATACAATAGTTATCAACTAACCATTGTAATTGAAGGAATAGAAATGGTTAATTAAATTTATTCATTTTTTAAATATTATTGTATAATTATTTTGTGACTAATAAATTATTAATTAATATAAAAACTGATTGAATATAAACATGATTTTTTAAAAAACAATTATTTATTCATTCATTGGAGATTCAAAATAATAAATTCAATTAATTACTATTAGTTAGTTATATTAATGAAATTTATATTTTATATGTTAAATATAATTTTTTTACATTCATACAATATATTTGATTAGAATAAGATAAGAACAAATCCAATTTTACACATAAAATATATATTTCTCAAAAGGCAGTTGTACTGCCTTCTATTAGAGCAATTAATTTGAAAATAAATTTTGAATCATTTATAAATTAAATATTAAAAACATTTTATTAAATTCAAATTTCAAAATTTTAATAGAGTGAGCTTTTTTAATGTTTTTAAAAATTATTATTTTCCACTTAATAGTGAAAATACCAATTTTTATTAAAATTCAATTTTTATTTCTAACATTTAAAAGCTCTATTTTATGGTCGATTAAATGTTAAATTATTTTTATCTTATTTTTTTAAATTTAATTATTTTCATTGGAATAAATTTCACAGTTGAATATCGTAACAAAATGTTTTATTAATTAAAATGGGGTTTTTCTAATAAAATGTTTCTCTTTAAATTTTGTTGGTTTAATTTTAAATTAAATAAAAAAATTTATTTGTTTTGAATTATTAAATATGGAATCCAAATTTTGAATCAACACATACAAATTTGGTTACATATACCTTTTATTTGATGTAAAAATGAAAAGAAAACATCTCAATTTTTTTATCATGTTTAAGGGTAAATCAGGTAATTAAGGGTAAAAATAAAATGATAATGTTAGAAATTCCCCCTAATACTTTTCCTAATATTATTGGATTATTATATTGAGACTATAATATTTTTTATTTTGAATTATATACCTTATAGAGAAACTTTTTTTGACATTTACTTCCTTATTGTATTTTATTTTATGTAAAGTCAAACATCTAAAATTATTTATTTTAATAAATATATCATTTTTAATATATGGACATATAGGAGAGATGGGGAACTATAATTAGTATTATTAAATATATAATAATAAAATTTATCATGCTAATTTATTTTAAAATTTTAATGAATAAATAATTACCTAATAATAGTTCACAACAATGATGCAACGATTATTGAATTAATAGAAAAATCAATAAAATGATGTTAATTAAATTGATAAGAACTGTTTAATTACAAAAAAACTTGAATAAATATTATTAGATTAGTAATTTAGTTCCATAGTAATTTATCTCTTAGATTTATGTTCTTTTTTATTTGATAGTAGTTATGAAAACTATAGCATTTCATTAAATTAAATGTCAAACATGTCATTCTCTTTTTTTTCAATAAGTCAAATATTTATTATATAGTGTAATTCAGAGGGAATATTTGTCTATAAATTGTATTTTATAATATAAAACATTTATTACAAACATAGTAATTCATTTTTAATAAATAATTATATTAAATATTTAGAAAAAACTAATGAAATATTTATTCAATTAATAGAAAAATGAAATAAATGACATTTAATTTTTTAAGATAAATATACATTGAGATTTTAATGGTGATATAAGATTTTTCTATGTGTATAGGACATATTATAGATTTATTAAATGTATTGTTTCAATTATATCTTTATATCATGAAAAATTGAAATGTCAATGTAATGAATAGTATCAAATTTATGAATAATGATATTTTATGATATTTATTTTTTATTAAATTTTTTTAAAAAAAAATTAACCACAAATGGGATATTATATGGAATAATTTTCATTACCTACTTAGTTATATTCAATTTAAAATTACATGGATCTTTAACAACGTAATTATATTTTAATATTTTGAAATGTTTTGAAAGTTCATATCACCAAAATTATAAAAGGGTACATCCTCCCTCAGCTATTCACAACACTTAGATAAATATATCATAACCAACGCCAAAAAATTTATTTTTAAAAATTTCTTATCAATGTTATGGAGGTTCTGGGATCCTAAAAATGAAAACCATAGTGTCCCAGTGAGGAGATCCAATGGAGAATTTGTTATGATATGGTAATCATCTTTATGGACGCATTCAAGTTTATTTCTTATTTCACAATATACCAATCTATTTTTTTCATGATAAGTTAATAATTCCAGTATAATATATATTTTTAGATTTTATTATTATTACTAAGTAGCCATATTTCATCTTTTATCCATCCAATCACATATGAAAGCACCACGTGTGCGCATGTATGGCCTTGCGTCTCATGTAGTGGTGTACTTTTTTCTCATCACTATATTACATGGATAGTAATAATTGTTTAAATAAAGGATATATAAATATATATCATAACTATGAAATTATATAAAATAAATAAATTTATTATACAATTTACTTCCTTACCATTTCACCCATTAATAAAATGATATTGTCGGTCGTGTATACATATTGCCTACCTTCAACATAGTGTGATGCAATTAAATTTCAATGTTTAATGTTGAAGATTGGTTAAAAATTTATTAAATGATTATGAATTGTATTTAGAAAAAAATATCATTTCAAAAATGGTGGATATATATACAATTTAATTGAAGGAATACATTAATGACAAAATATATATGGGAAAACAAGGCAATTAACACTCAATACAATAAAACTAATGAAATATTATAATTGTACATATGGTAGAATGTAATAAATGGAACACATAAAGTATTATAAATATTATTATGGTACAATAATAAGTTAATAAAAATATTTAAACTATCATATATGAGTTTATCATATTTTCCACTAATAGGAAGTGTTATATAAGGGATTTGTTAACTCAATTTTTATTCATTGGATTAAAATTTAATTTCATTGATTATTTCCTGAAATGGTTACGTGTGAAATGAATTATTATTGTATATTGTTTTATGTAAGCTTTTATTATGTGGAATAATGGTGAATTAAAATTATCGATTCATTTGATTAATGATATGATCTTTGTAAAAGAATTCATCTCCATTTCACTTTATTGAGGCATATTTTAATATTATACTCATAATTTATTTTTTATGACATATATACATCCTCTTCTATTAATTTATGAAAATGATTAATTGAAAATTTCATTTCTATTAAATGTAAATATTTCTTGTAACATTGATATGATTATTTCTTAAGCAATATACCATTTTTTATATGGAGTTTACATTGATTGTGTTTTGATTAACTGTAGAAATAAAGTTAAATTTGTATGTTTTAGTCAATAAAAATATTTTTTGAAAATGTATATTAATTCGTGAATTAAATATATTATCTGATATATAATTAAATCATTAGACACGAAATAATGGGTGGTTATATTATATAATACCCCACTTATGAATCGATAGCCTAATGAGATGAATCAGTTGGCTAAATCAGAGGGGTTACTACCCATAGACTAAAACTATCTTGAGGATGGATCATAATAATAATGTTATTGTGTATAGGTCATGATATTTTATACATAAAACATTATATATTCCATAATTATTTTTATTCCATGTGATTTATTTAATTTTTTGAATATAAATAGTCCATTAACAAAATAATGTGATTATTTATAAGGATTTATTTGATCATATTTTATTCTTGTCATATTATGATCAAGTTATTCATCAAGTGCATGAATACTCATTTATTTACCTTGACATGTTTATTATCCAGATTTATTTATCATAGATTATCTTGTACTTGAACCTTAATAAGAATTTGAGTTAAACTCTATTTTGTTTTCATTCACCACATTATTAAGAAGAGATCATTATATTAATTTTCAAGGATGTAGTTTACTTTATTTTGTTATGTATTATGTATTTTTTCATTTTCCAATATAAAAAATGGTTTCATGTATGTAATATATATTCCAAAACTACTAAACAACTCTTTATTCTGGATTTGAAATATGTATATAGGTCAATGTAATAAATAAAGGCATCGACTTCTGGTTTCTAGGGTTTGGGTCAATATAGTGGGTATCAATGAATGTTTAGAAGAAACCAAATGAAAAATATTTAGGGAATCATATATCATTAAATACATACATACTATATAATATGAGGAGAATTATAGAATAATATCCCAAAGAACCCATGTCTATGATTGATAAATTATAAATGTGTATATTTTTCAATTTTTTTGTAGAACAACATATTTCAAATTATATAGTGTTTATTATTTTATGGGAAAAATCGAGGATATGCAATTTTTTATAAATGGATCCTTGAATGAATAATGGTATCATTATTCAAGAGCATTATAGATAACTCCCTAATTATGAATCTAGTCCATCTCCTATTGGAACAAAGAATTTTATATCTATATTAGGTCAGATTAATCATGTTATGTTAAATAAACATTCTTGGATGGAGTGAGATGTTACATATCAAGATTATCCGATGCTGGATTACTTTATATGAAATATTCTTCTATTATTTAGTGGGACTATATATGGAATAGATGTTAAGAAATGAATTATACCATTGGAGAAAATTTTTATTGTATTAAGATGTGATGAAATTGACAATGTTACACTTGAACAGTATCATGTTAATGGAGATGTTGACCAATAGTGGCTAGTAATCTAGAATACTAGTAAGAAATAGGAAATTGAAGTCATATTATGGAATTATTTTAAGGATCATTGCATTGAAATTTTTTTCCCTCATGATAAACTAATTGATATGCATATAAAGGTACTATATTTAAATAAAAAATGTGAAATATCGTGTTACAGAGTATGATGTAACTATTACAAGGTCCTCAATGGATTCTATAGATTACATACAGAATAAGGAATTCAATATTGATCATTTCCTTAAAGGTATTAATACTATTCTATAAAAGGAACTGGTATCTCAATCATTTTATTCATATAACGAAATAGTTTAATGTTGCATATATATAGTGAATAAAATATCAATTTCAAGTCTATTGAATGGGAAAAAGAGAATATTTGGGGTGAATATGAAATTACTGAAAAAGTGAATAAGGGAAATAAGTAATTTCCAGTATCTGATAATTGTGGAATTAATCACATTAGGGAAAGTTTTATAGTTTTGGAAGATTGATGAAACTTTGTAGAATAGTGTCATTCGGAAAAAGATTTCAAGTCCATGAAATAAAGGGATTATATTTCGGGTTTAAACTATAATAAAATTGGGAACATTGAAATTAAATTCCTTAAGCGTCAATGGAACATACCTCTAATGAAAATAATGGATCATCATTAAGCTTATTCTATTGATAAAACTGATATTTAGTGATAAATATTATTGTATATTAGGATCCATGTAATATTTTGTAAAAGTAATTTATTAATGTTGTTATAATTATTGAATTATTAAATGTATATGGATTGTTCTGTAATAATATTTATTAATTTATTTAAAATAATATTTTGAATGGTACGAGGAAAATTAATTCAGTAGAATATTGAACATGTTAGGAAACACATGCTAGAGGGAAAGATAACCCATAACTTGTTCAGGATGTTAAGATAATAATGTTATAATAGAGATATAATATTCATGGATAAATTAAATTGGATAAAAATAACTTTTTTCAAACTAATATTAGTGTTTTCAATCATAAAATTTTCAAAGGGTAGCGAGGACCACCACTTATGAAATGGTTAAAGTTGAAATTTGGATGAGGTTTTAAATATTATTGTTTTACCTCACTATATAGAGATTCATGCATATTAGAAATGTTTTTCTGAAAATATATTTATAAAATAGATAGAGACATATAAAAGGAATTTCACTCTTTTATAGATCTTATGATCTGTTAAAATTGATTTTTAGTGCTTCAGGCATAATAAAATATATTTGGATATTCATTTATTAAAGCAAGTGTTTTATTTAAAATTGATAAAACAATAAATAAAGGATAAAATTGGTGATAAAAAATTGAAATATATCATGTAAGTATATTTCATTACATTCATAGGTACTAAAATAATCTCTCAACTTTATGATAATGATTTTGAAATAAAATATTATCATATTATCATGAAAATAGATAACACTGGTGACCCTTCTTAAAATCTATGTAGTGTATGTCCATTTGGTCACTAAAATTCTTTGGATCACCCACTTTATTTTCATGAATGTTCTATATGACACTCCATAAGTATTTGAGTGTTATTTTTCTCTTCCTTGTGCATGTTTTCATATGCAACCAATGTTCTCCTACATAGAAACCAACTTACATGATCATCATGCTTCAATTTCCCTTTTATTTAGGGTATTTATATTAATTATTTTATGATGTATGTTTTTTAACAATATTATTTCTTAATATCTTACTCTTTATTATTATGATCACGTTTGAATTGTTAAGACATAATATTTTTATCATGGAGAGAATGTAATACCCACAGAATTTATAATATATTATTTTTCAAATAAATTTAAATTTTTTACTATATTATACTTCCCAAAACATTGATATTATCTTGCGGCACATAAAATGTCTGTTTTATTGTTTTGCACACAATACCGAGTTAATTCAATAACTTTTTTTTCACATTGATACATTTTTACCAAACTACAATATACCTTTAATGTTAATTAATAATATGATTATTATTAGCTATTAGTTGTAATAACAGGTATAAAATAAAATAAATAATTTTCAAAAATTTTATTTACATATTTTTATATAATTATTTAGTGAACAATTAATTATAAATGAATATAAATAACAAATTGTATATAATGGAAACAATTTTATTAAAAAAATATATTTTATATGCCTAGAGGGGTTTCATCCAAATAAATTAAACTAATTCATTATAGTGAATGGTATTAAATAAATTTGTATATTACATATTAAATAATTTTTTATTCCTCTAGTATATCTAAAAGACATATGATAGGAAAAAAATCCAATTTTACGCATAAAAAGCTATATTTTTTAAAATTTTGTTTTCCACCATAAAATGGATTATTTGTTTTAAAACTAATTTTTAAAAAATTTATAAACTCTATTTGAAAGAATATATTCATTTATAAAATATATATTTCAATATAACTTAGGGTGAATTGTTGTTATTTTTACAATAATATTTATCTTTCATAAAATAGTGAAAAAAACTATTTTTTATTGAAGAATATAATTTTATTTCAACCATTTAAAAGTTATATATTAGGTAGTTTTAAATAAAAAATTAGTTTTATTAAATAATTAATAATAAAATAAGTTTCATTATAATAAATTTCATTTATGAATATATTATAGAAAAACTTTTATATTTAATACGATATTTTTTTAAAAAAATAATTTTTGTTGTCTTTTATCGGTTTAATTTTAAATATTATTTTACCACAATTTCATTTTAAATTATGAGAAATTAAAACCCAATTATGAATCAAAATTAAAAAAATTATTAAATATGTCCCACTTATTTGTGGACAATATGAAATGTAAAATTATTAATTTTTGTTACCATGTTTAAGGGTAAATCTAGTACTTAAGGGTAAAAACAATTGATAAGGGTTAATAAATTACCTTAAAATATTCCCTAAAATTATTGTTTAATTAATATTCAACCTATAACATACATGTGTTTTTGACCCTTTAGAGACACATTGTTGAAATTAAGTCCATTATAGTAATTGAATATAAGAAATGTAAAACTCATCAAACTATAATTTTTAATACGTATAACTTTTTTAATATATGATCTTCTAGAAGAAATGTTATGAAATATAAGTTATATGAAATCAAAAATATTTATCTTCATCATGGTAAATGTTTTTATATTTTTAGTGAATAAAAAATTACCTTAAAGGCTTATGAAACAATGATTCAATAATTCATTAACTAAAAAATATAAAATAATTTAAAAAAAAATTTAAGAACATTAAATTACACATAAACATGACCAAATGTTATTTCATGACTAATACTTACCCATCATACATCATTTTTTTTCTTTGTATACATTTGGTGTCATTAGGTAGTGGTCATGGACAATGTATTATTTTATTTAATTAAAAGTCAAACATGTCATACTCTTCTTTTCAAAAAGTTTAATATTTATAATATGATGTTACAAAAAATATTTTTTTGAATATATATATTATTTTTTAATATAAATGATTCATCTATATTATAGTGATTTATTTTTAAATTTTAGCGAATAAATAATTTCTTACGGTTCTTACAAAACGCTGATGCAATGAAAATTCAATTAATGGAAAATCAAATAAACGACATTAACAAAATTTAATCGAATATAATATGACTTATATAAGGTTATAAATGAATTTTGTAGAGGAATATTAGATATTACAGATGTATAAAAAGTCATTTTTTGATTATATCTTGTTATATTTATATTCTTAATGTCAACGTATTGAAGAGTATCAAATTTAAAAATAATTATATTTTATTGGATTAATATTTAATTAATATATTTAAAAATAAAAAATGATAGATAATAATAATGGGTATAATATTTAGTTGAAAATGGAATCTACTATTAATTAATATTACATTTAGAGTACTTGAGATCAATAATCACCATATTATATTTTAATATTTTAAAATTTTCTGAATGTGCCCCTCAACTCAATTATAAAACATCACCTCATCCCTCACTTCATCGAAACACTTTGATCCATATATCTCAAAATAAAAACATGAAAATTTTTCTTTAAAATTTCCATATCAATTTTCTCTATGTTATGGTCTCCTCCAAATACAAACCTTAGAGTCCCTAAGAGGAGATGCAAATGAGGACTTTTTAAAATAATGTAATCAACTTTATTAACTCTTTCAAATTTTTTCTTATTCTAACTCCCATTCAGTTTTCCACAATAAATTAAAAAATAATGTATAATATAAATTCTTATATGTTTTTTTTGTTTTGGGACCACCATGTTCCACCTTTTATCTATCCTGTGAAAATGAAAGAACTGCGTGTGTGTACGTATGACTTATCATCTACTCGTAGTGGTGTAATTTGTTTTTCATCACAATATTACATAGATTACAATAAAGATAAAATTATGGATATATATAATAATTTTAACATGATATAATTTCTTTAAAATTATTATATCATCCACTTACTTGATGTTTCACTGATTAATATAATGATATAGTCACTCGTGCATGCATACATCCTCCCATCTCTACTGTGTGATGCAATTCATTTTACATGTTCAAAATTCAAGAGTTTTCTAAAATAATATTAAATGATTAATTATGTTATAAATAACGTTAATATAATTATATTAATTAAGGATATATAAATAATTAAAAATAACCGGTATATTCATGAAAATAAATACCTACAAAATATTAGTATTTAACACCTGAAACAATGAAAATAATGAAATATTATGAATGAAAATGTGGTAAAATATTACAAAAAAATGTATAAGGTATTTTAAATAGTTATATGGTTCTATAATGAATTAATAATATTCATTACACTATCCTACAAGAGGTTATATTATTCACCACTAAAGTGAAGGGTGAGGTAGTTGATTTCTTAAATAAATTTTCTATCATTTGGTTAAAATTACTTTTTATTGATAATTTTTTGATAAGGTTATCTGATAAATTACTTTTTATAATATTATTTCTCATTTTTACTTGTTTTATATGGATTTATAATGCATTAAATTAAAATCTTAATTTTATTAATGATATGATCTTTTTAATGGAAGTTTTCTCAATTTCACTTTATTGAGGAATATTTTAATTTTATGCATTAAACTACTTTTATATAGTGTATGTAAAAATAAATTTTTATATTTATGTTCATAATTCATTAAAAAATTATTTTTCTTAAATATAAAATTTTATTATATCATGGATATTATATTTGAATAATCATTGTACAATTTTTATTTGTGATGTTTATTTTGAATGTGATATAACTAACATGGGAAATAATGTTAAGTATATATATATTAGTCAATACATATATTTATTGATATGGTATATTGATTCTTCACCTTGCGGGTCTTCTATCCCAGAATTCCTCCATGGAAATCATTCGACTATAATTTCTCCACAATTTTTGGATCTTTTATGGGTCGCTACAACTGAACTTCTTCATTTTATTAGGTTTTCTCGGAATAAGGTGATTCAAGACGAATTTTCCTTCCCAGTCAGTGGGATTTTATCTTCTATTCTTTCTATTCTGCATAATATAAGAATGCAATGGAATAATATATGCTTCAACTCGATTCATGAATTGTTCATCATAAAATGGATATATGTCAAGGGAAACTTTATGCCTTCGTACGGAACATTTGAAGTTTCATGGAAGAAACCTATTTTTGGATGGTTAAATTTTAATTATGATCGAGTTTCTATTGGCAATCCAAGTTTCTCTGGCTATGGTCTTTTCTTCATAAATCATAAAGGGAGATTTCTATGATGTTTTCATGGATCGTGTGGCCTTACTTATTCAATTGTGGCTGAAATGCTTGCCATCATCATTTTGGTGGAACAATAAAAGAATCGTGTATGTGATAATTTAGGGATTAATAGAGATTATACTACTGTTGTCTCCTCCATCAAGAGGGGTTTTTCTCACTTGTGTTGGAAGCTAACTAATCATTGGATCAAATGTTTGGATAATATCATTTCATTGAATTATATTATCACTCACATTTATAGTGAAGCCAATTCGGTTGATGATGGTCTTGAAAATAAAGGTGTCAATGGAGTTTATTTTTATTGGTATGATCATGTTTCTGGTGATATCCTCTATTTTCATAAAGGGGAATGTGATAAATCTCCCATTTTTAGATTTGTCTAAACTGAATCTTTTTTTTTCAATAAAGGAACCTTGCTTTTGGTAAAGGTATCACGTTCCTTAAAAAAGGGGATTTATTAATTTTGTTGTAAAATACTATTTTCGGTGTTTTAAATTTAACTAATTGATTCTTATGATTTTTTCTCATCAAAGTTTGATGCTGATATGTAAGGGTTTTTACATTCTTAAATGTTAAATAGCTCTTTGAGGCCTATTTAGAGTTAGTATCTTCACTTTTTTTCAGCTTTTATGGTGTGTAATGATTTTTGTTTGTCTCTTCACATTTTCCACATGCATGGATTGGCCTAATTCTCGATCATTGTTGATCATTTATGCACATGGAGTCCAACAAGTATCTACTTCGATGGTGCATCAGGAATGCAAGGATTGGTTTCCCTTATTGTTACACATAGAGTGTACTGCTTCTTTTCTTCACTTGGAGTAGCCTTATTCATTTCTACAAGTGTAATTAAAGGAGTTTTCTACATCATTGGTTCACCTGGGTTGCATGGAGTGGTCAACATATCATTTTTTTTCTCTTAGAAAGTGAGGAATGTCCATCTATCTGACAACCAGACTTTATCCCATCTGTATAAGTAGGATTATGATTCATTTAATTTGAAATCTCGGTTTATGAACATCAACACCATAACTCTAAATTAATAATTGTAGTTGGGTGTTCCGTGATTGTATCTTTTTACCGTATTGTTCACTTTTTTCTTTTTTAACATCAAATAACACATCAATTGAATAAATTATTCAATTTTAAATTAATTCTTTGGTCATTTTAGAATCGGTGGATACTAAATATATAATAGACCCTTGATTCATTAGTTGTCTAATGATATGAATTAGTGGTCTAAATAAGATGGGTTTCTACCCATAAAGATAATCTTCCTTGTGGATAGATCTTGACAGTAACTATATTTACAATTGATCTTAAAATTTAGGACATCCAACATTATGAATTACACCATTATTATTATTTAATGTGGTAAATCTATTTATTATAATATCTATGGTCCTGTTCCAAGATCATGTGAATATTTATATGGAATTATTTAATCATATTTTTTTCCATTAATATTATGATCATGTTATTGATTAGTGGAATGTGTGTACAATTATCTACTTTTCCAAGTTCATTATTCTTAATTATTAATAATATCTTCTTCTAGAAATTACCATTATAGAGCATTTCACCTCCCCATTATTTTGTATCCTTTCCCTAGTTATCAAAAATAGATAATTTAATGAATTTTAAAGGAGAGGTTTATTTTTCTATTATGTATTATGATATATTTCTTTTCCATAATGTAATTTTTTTTCATGTATGTAATCTTATTTCCAAGACTACTAAACTGACATGTCATTTGTAATTTAAATCATGTATCTATGCCAATGTAATATACTATGTCATCGGCTACAACCTATAGGGATTAGGCTCATAACATTACCCACACTAGTCTTTATACAAGGGGGATACAAAAGTGATATATTTTTTTAAAAAAAATATCATAAATCCATGTTATTTATAGATATAATAAGTATAATATAATAACTCGATTAAACTATTCAAATCATATACATGATGAATTATTTATTGTTACTAAATCATAATGATGTTATTATATTCCTAATTCTATTTTAACAATATTAAAATTATTCTTTAATTTTTTACAACGATGAGGGTCTCTTCATTATCCATTAAAAAACATGATATATATTGAACAAATAGTCGAAATTATTATGCATCAATATATTATTCAATATATCTTCTCTTTTCAGAATTTTATATGAAAAAATCTTATTAAGAGAGTTGTTTAAGTTTTTAAAAATAATATTTATAGAAATAAATGTTTTCTCCATGAGTACCAAATAATAAAAGCATCTAAGAAAAAGTAAACACAATATATTTCATCAAATCCATTGTTTAATAAATTTCCAATAATGATTAGAAGTCCTTACACTTCCCAATGGATCCTAAATTTTATCAATTACCCATTTAATGAATTTTTTTACTGTCCTAAATTAATTTCAATATGAAATATACTATCAATAAACCTTTATGGATGATCAGTAACACCACCTTTATACAATAATTATTATGTGGAAATTCATTCATTACTCTATTAATTAACTATCTAAATATGATCCCATTTTCATCTATATTATCCCTTATTAAAGAATTCTAACAATATCTATAAATATATATGATGGTTATGATATCTTTGTGTAATCATAATTATCATTAATCAATTAATGAGTCTACCCAATAATTTGTGGTTAATAACAATGAAGTGTGTTATTTAAAATACCGTAAACTTAATACATAGATTATAATATCATTTCAATATTTGAATTTATAATGTGCGTTTGTCGGAGTGGATACTCAAGAGGGTGGGGGGGGGGGGGGGGGTTAATTGAGTTCCAATAAAAATTTCTGTTAAAATATTGTCTATTTAAATTCCCCCAATTTATATAACAAGTTTAACTGTAGATAATTTATACATATTGTAAATGTTCACATAGATTCCCAAAGACTGATTAGGTCTCAGTTAATTTCACAACAATATTAAAATAAATTTTGAAACTAAACTACTGATTTACAATAGGTGAAAAAACTTGCTAATTTAACTATCAAAGTAGCTTTAAAATAGTTTTGTATTTCAAAGTAATTGTAGTGGAATATAAAAGATATATGTAGTATACTTTAAACATAAACTAAAGATTCACAATAGATAATATAAGAGGTTTAGTTTCATGTCGAGACTTAGTCCTCTCAAATTTATATAAATTTGATCCACACCCTGGATCAGGGTTAACAACAGTTTACAAAACTGTCCAGGCCACACAGGGACATCTACCACAGTTCTTAGTTGGAAACAAAACAAAGACCAGGCCACCCAAGGACCTATTCCATAGTTTACGTGGGTAAACAAGAGTTAAGAGTTTTGGAGTGAGGATTTTGATATCCTCTAGTTCAGTGTAGGAGACAGTGTGTATAAGATATACAGAGTACACCACAAGTCTTGAAAGTAAATAAATAAACCACTTAGAGAAAAAAGATAAGATTTTAGAAGACTCTAGTGATTAGAAATGTAGCTCTGGACTCATTGGATTCAGTAGGAATGCTTCTGAGTCCTTCTCTGGTTTTTCTGTTGAAAAATAGAGTGTCGTAGTTCAGCTTGTGTTCTATAGGATTGAAAAATATCTCTCGATTCATCGTGTGTTCTTCAGTGGTGTTATATTGCAATCATGAGAATTCTTTGAAAGTCTTACAATCTCTTTCTTGCACGGTATTGTTCTCCTTGTTCAGAATAGTGCTATGGGGTGTATGTAAGTTCTTCTTGTTGTATCGTCACACTTGCACCCGCTGCTATGCATGTGCAATGCATCTCAATCTTCCTTATATTCCACGAATTCTGGCAGTAGTAATGATTCCCTTTTCATAGGTATGAGATACGGTTTCATGACATTCCAACAACTATAATTGAATAACATTAATTTAATTAAAAACATCAAATATGTTCATTAGCATTATTTAAATAATATTGACAGAAAAGTTAAGAAACAATGTCAAAGTGATTATGTAAATGGTGTCTTCTTCACGGTATAGTCTTCATGGTATGTGGTTCATGGTATGTGGTTTACGGTGTCTAGCTCACGGTGTCTCGGTCACGGTGTGTCCTTCACGGTGTCTTTGTCATGGTGTCTGGGTCACAGTTTGTCCTTCACGGTGTTTGGGTCACGGTGTCTGGGTCATGGTGAGTCCTTCACGATGTCTGGGTCACAGGGTGTCCTTCACAGTGTCTTGGTCATGGTGTCGGGGTCACGATTTGTCCTTCACGGTGTCTGGGTCACGGTGTCTGGGTCACAGTGTCTGGGTCACGGTGAGTCTTTCACGGTGTCTGGGTCACGGTGTCTGGGTCACGGTGTCTCCATACTTAGACAAATATCTGTTTTTAGACTTAGATAGTAATATGCAGAATATGGATTAAGCTTAATCATTATAGAGTAAGATAACTTGAATCATAAATATAAAGGCTTGATAATATATTTGAGATTTTTGATCATGCATAAGACTTGTAAATAATCAAAAAGACTTTCTATCATTAAAACATGATGTGTAGTTATTATTGAGGCTTAAAAGAATTAGCAAGATGTAGTTTGAGATTAACTAACAGTAATAGGATTTGTGATCATTAAAACATGATTAATACATGAGGAGTCCAACAATCTCCCAGTTTTTGATGATCACAAATCATGTATACATAAAATATAAAAAATGTAACATTAAATAAACTAGAATAGTAGAATATAAAAAATTAGAGAATAATAGATTCGATAATAACATATCTCATTATAGAACTAATACTTGTAGTTTTTCTCCCCCTTTTGGGATTATCAAAAAGTAGAGAAAATGAAATGAAACACTATATTTTTCATTAAAATAGTTCAGAATAAAACATACAAGAGAAATAACAATAAGAAACAACAAATGACATCCCATCAAAAAAGAAAACAGTCCCTGGAGTCTTCAGGGATCCACCTTTTCCTTGCCATTATCAGCAGCAGGAGCTATTGCGGAAGTAGAAGAAGGCATAGATGTGGTAGATAAAGAGGGTAAGGGTGGACCTTAAAAAACAGATGGAGCCAAAGTAGGAACAGTAGAAGATCTAGGATGTGTTTGGTCAAGAATGACTGACCAGATTTGAGAAAGAGCTTGGCTAACTGTCATGGCAGTTGAGGCTAAGGCAGGTAGACTAGGTCTAAGGGGTGCAGCAGTTGGAGCAACTATAGTAGTACTCTGCACTTGGAGATACAGCTTCAAAATATTGGTGAAATTAGTAAGGATTTCACCACCATATTTCATATCCTTTTCAAAATTGTCCTTATTCTCCATAAATCTGTCCAACAATCTGGTGAACTCTGTAAGCTTCTGAACATGAGCTTTGAAAGCTTTAGTTACCAGATGAATTTTCAGGTTTTCCACAAGATATATAAATTGATCTGTCATATCACGTTTAGAGAAAATCTAGGAGAGATAAAAATCTATTTTCTTGGTGATCTCTTATTGACCATCATTGGATATATTAGAATGAATTATAACCAAGTACCATGCTTGATCACTGTTCTTAACTACTTCTGACAAAGAAGTCATATCCAAGCCACTTAAGGCATTCTGAAGTTCTTCCTTAATTATTGGTCTCAGCAAAGAATCATCAAATGGAGGAATAGAAGGTTGACCTGGAGAAGGAGAAGCTTTTACAACTATAGATATAACTTTGAGCTGTTTCAGAACTTTTTGCAGACTTCCAGTGTATTCATCTGTAAGCTTATTCAAATTTTCCACAAGATCCATCATGCCTTCCAGCATCTTAGTGTGTCTGGTTCCAATATTTTCATCAAATGACAGTAGATATGGATGAACTTGAGACACAATATTTTAGGTTTGCAACATCAGTACTCAACAACTTATTTTCTACTCTAACTTCTTGAATTTCTCTGATCATCCTTGGTTGAATATGCAATATAATATTTTCCAAGAGAATCGATGCATCTTCTTGACTTAACTGAGTTACTGGACGAGGTTGAGTGGATAAAATCTTCTTAACTCCAGGTAATAGAGTCTCTCAAAAAACATTCAGATCATCTTTAGTCACAAAGGAGTGTTGCTCAGGTAAGGGTGTAGGTAAAGGTAGAGGAGTAGGATCTGGTTGTGGTATAGAGTCATCTTCAGACTCAGATTCTGATTCAGATTGAGAATGGGGCTCCGGTTCTGGTTCTGGTTCTGGATAAGCTACAGCCTTCAGATGAAACACAGAAGAGAGATCCATTCAAGATGTAGTCACTTGATGTGACTCATTCACATCATAAAAGCATGGGAAAACATAACAGGTGTACAAAGAGTATGAGACAGTAGGTAGAGAAGCTTCAGTAGATCCAGCTACTATCATCTCATGGTTTTGAGGTTCCTCCCCATCAAATTTTGCTTCCATTTCAGAGACTATAGGCTCAAAAACGTGGTCAAGATCCAAAAGATCATCTCTAATCTCATAATCAAACTCTTGCCTTGCCAGATGAAAGGAAATTTTCATCCTCTCTTCAGCTTAGGAAATATACTCAGGAACCGATTGTTCCACTAGTTGTGCTTCCAGATTGACTTCTTTCTTAACAGGGAGATCCTCTTCAATAGGATCTATCTCTGTGGTTTATTGCTGTTCTACATCAGGAAAAACAAATTTTCTTGCAGCCATAGGATGAGTTTCTATATTTACATCCTCATTAGAAGCAAGAGCTTCCTCTTCTCTCAAACCAACAACAACTTTCTCTCCTTGAGATATTTCAGCAGGGATAACAGCAGGGACAATAGTCCTTTGTTTCTCAACAGGAGATGTTTCCATTAGAGGTATTCCATCTTCTTCTCTAGGTGACACTTCGGCTGCCACTTCCTCCTCTTCTTCTTCTGAATACTCAGCCACTTCATCTGGTTCCAAAAAAGGATCAGCTATATTCTTAGGACTTCTTGGATAGTCAACAGGATTAAACATTTTATAGAGTTGATCATTATCCTCAACCCATTGCTTCTTCCAAAGCTTCCAACTAATCTTCATCCTTCTGATGATAGGCATGGATAAGCAGAAGTAAAAGTCCTCTAGCTTTTCTTCATTCTGTCCAACCATTATTTTTGCAACTAACATGGTTGAAATCATTCTTGAGTAAAACAAGGAGGTGGATTTGGAAGTGATGTTAATCAGCTCACAGATATGGTTAATGACATACCTGTAAAGATTAATCTTATGGCCATTCTTCAACAGGTGAATTAGGATCACATCCTGATACTTCATTTTAGCAAAATCCTCTTTTCTTGGACATATAAAATTCTAAACAAATTTGAATAGTAGTCTAGTTTCTCCATCTAGCTCTACAGCAATAGCCCTTCTCTTGGTACCATTACCAGTTAGAATTTCCAAGGAATTTTCCAGATCGAAGATATTAGATGATGGAGGAGGGTCTCTCTGGTAGTCTTCACAAACTCCTTCATGTGGAATTCTCAGACATGCATCCCACAACCTCAAAGAGAATGAACACTTCTGTCCATTTATCCATGTTTCCACCATAATGTTTTCTCGAAACTCAAAGGAAAACTTCACATACTGATATAATTGAGATACTGGCCTCGGGTAAATCAGTCTATTTTGTCCAGAGAACCATTCAAGCCATCCTTGTTCTCTTAAAACATTAAAAACTAATGACTTACTAGACAGCAGCCACTCCGGGAAAATCCCTTTTTTAGGTACAACTGTACAGCTTACCAATTTTGGTTTTAGAGGTCCTTCGGGAGCTATCCTCAGTATTCTCTTCCGTTAATTAGAGCGGCTCTTCTCAGACGAGGGTAAAGATGGACGCTTCATCCTTGGAATCCACTGATGGTTTGGGAGAGAAAGGAGAAGGTTTTCAAGAAATGGATGTTTCAGGAGAGAGTTCAGGTGAGGAATCGAATGAAACCCTTAATTTTTATCATTTGGGAATTTCAAACGTCATAAAAACCAAAACATGGGAAATAAAATAACGGTGAAATAAAAATTACCGCGATACGGGTTAAAATAAGAATAAAAATAAACTTCACGGTGAGACAGTTTGTGGTCGTCACGGTGAGACAGTGACCATTTTGTGTATTCATGCTGAGATAGTGTGTTGAAAGACTGTGAGCTCAGGGTCTTAACGGTGAGACTGTGAGCATGAGACAGTAATTGTAAAACATTGAGTGTGACACTGTAAAGTAAAATATATTAAAGTATTTAAACATTAAGATCTGTAAAATATCTATATATGATTAATCATACCAAGATCATGTATGATGTAGTCTACTCTTTCATAATTTAATGGTTTAGTGAATATGTCAGCAAGATGATATTCAGTACCAATGAATTCCAAAGTCATATCACCTTTTTGATAATGATCCCTCAAAAAGTGATGTATTACATCAATATGTTTTTTCCTAGAATGAGAAATAGGATTCTTAGAAATGTTAATAGCACTTGTGTTGTCACAATTTATTGGGACACGTCGGAATTGATATCCAAAGTCTAGTAATGTGTGTTTCATCCACAAAATTTGTGCACAACAATTTCCAGCAGCTATATATTCAGCTTCTGCAGTAGATAATGCAAAATAATTTTGTTTCTTACAACACCATGATATTAGTGACTTTCCTAAAAGGTGACATGTTCCATAGGTTCTATTTCTATCTAACTTACATCCAGAAAAATCATCATCAGAATAACTAATTAATTCAAATGGTTTTCCTTTGGGATAAAATAGTACTAAATTGTGAGTATGCTTGAGGTATTTGAAAATCCTTTTTACAACATTTAAATGTGACTCTTTAGTATTTTCTTGAAAACGATCACACATACACACACTAAACATAATATCAGGACGACTAGGAGTCAGGTAGAGTAGACTTCCAATCATTCCTCTATAAGTGGTTTGATCAATAGATTTACCATCTTTATCCAGATCCAATATACAGGTGGTACTCATGGGAGTATCACTACTTTTTGTGCTATCCAGTCCAAAACGTTTTAAAATATCTCTAGTGTATTTACTTTGAGTTAAAACAATTCCATCATTCTTTTGAAAGATTTGAAATCCAAGAATGAATTTCAGTTCACCCCTTAAACTCATTTCAAATTCATTTTGCATAATTTTAGAAAAATTAGTACATATTTTAGTTATTGAAGATCAAAAAATAATATCATCTACATAAATTTGTACAACTAAAACATCCTTAGAAATACGTTTTAAAAAAAGAGTAGAATCAACTATACCATTTGTAAAACCTTTAGAAATTAGAAAAGTACTTAATCAATCATAATAAGCTTTTGGAGCTTACTTTAAACCATATACTGCTTTTGATAATTTGAAAATATGATTTGGAAAATGAGGGTTTGAATATCCAGGTGGTTGTTCAACAAAACCATCCTCATCAATATATCCATTTATGAATGCACTCTTGACATCCATTTGATGTAGTTTAAAATTTATATGTGCAACATAAGCAAGTAAAATCTTAATATCTTATAATCTGGCTATTGGAGCAAAAAACACCTCATAGTCAATTCCTTCTTCTTGACTTTTGCCTTGTGAAACTAGCCTAGCTTTGTTTCTAACTATGTTTCTAGATTCATCTACTTTATTTCTAATCACCCATTTAGTGCCTATGGTGAAAGTGTCCTTAGGTATTTAATCAAGATTCAAAACTTTATTTCTTTCAAATTGATTGAGTTCTTCATGCATGGACATCACCCAAAATTCATCATTAATATCATCATCAATGTTTTTAGGTTCAAGCTGTGAGAAGAAGGCTTGATGATCAACCTGATTTCTAAGAGAATCTCTAGTCTGTGTCCCTCTATCATGATTTCCTACAACAATATCTAAAGGATGATTCTTTGAATTCTACTTGATCTAGTGAAGGTAGGGCTAGAAATTTCAGGTTCTTCTCTAGGTTCAGGTTCATTAGGAGAAGATTCTGGAAATAGTCCAGAACTGGTTGTCTTTATATCAGGTTCATTGATTTTATCATTATGGTCCAGAACAGATAAATCTTTTTCAAGATTTTCAAGATAGGTTTTAGTATCATGTGGATCAGTTTCATCAAACATTATGTGAACAGATTATTCCACACACTTGGTTCTCTTATTAAAGACTCTATAGGCTTTGAAAGTTAAATAATAACCAAGAAATATTCCTTCATCACTCTTATAATCAAATTTATTAAGATTATCATTTGTATTAATAATAAAAACATTGCAGCCAAAGACTCTAAAGTAACTAAATTTACGTTTTCTATTGTTTCAAAGCTCATAAGGGGTCTTCTTAAGAACCGGTCTAATTAAGACTCTATTTATAATATAACAGGTTGTATTCATAGCTTCAACGAAAATGTAAATAGGTAGGTCATACTCATTAAGCCTAGTTATTGCTATTTTTTGCAGGGTTCTATTTCTTCTTTCTACTACACCATTCTACTGAGGTGTCCTAGGAGCAGAAAAGTTATGACTATAGCCATTGTGTGAGAAATAAGATTCAAAGTCTTTATTTTCAAACTCACATCCATGATCACTTCTTAGAGTTTTAATCTCATGTCCACTAAGATTTTCTACAGACTTGGAGAATTTAACAAAATGAGAAGAAGCTTCACTTTTGTGAGCTTAAATGTATACCCAAGTATATCTAGAAAAGTCATCTACTAGGACATAGACATAGTGCTGCCCATTTAAGCTAGAAACTCTAGATGGTTCAAACAGATCCATGTAAACCAACTTGAGAGGTTGAGAAGTTGACACTTCTTTCTTTGATTTAAAAGAAACTTTACAGTGCTTTCCCTTTTGACAAGGATTACAAACATTTTCATTTGGAAGGTAAAGTTTAGGTAAGACTCTAACGAATTTTTTCCTTGTTAGTTTCCTAAGTGAGTGTATATTGCAGTGTCCTAATCTTCTATGTCATAACCCGGACTCTTTATGAAAAGCATTTAGGCAAGTAACATTTTTCTTAGCTAAGGAATTTAAATCAACAGCATAAACCGTTTCATCTGTTAAAGCAGAAAATACTAAAACATTTTTAGAGTTAAAAACCTTACAAGAATCATTTTAAAACATGACATTAAATCCATCATCACACAATTGAAAAATACTTAACATATTATATTTCAGTCCATCACCAAATAAAACATTGGAAATTAAAATTGAATCAGTGTTACCAATTTGGCCTAGGCCGATGATCTTTCCTTTGGAATTATCACCAAAGGTGACATAGCCTCCATCAACCTTTATTAAACTCTTGAAGCACGAGTAATCTCCAGACATATGTCTTGAACATCCAATGTCCAAATACCATGTCTTCTTGTGGGAAGTCTTCAATCAGGTTTCCGACAAAATAGTTTTAGATAGGAAATGATTTTGGTACCCAGATCTTCTTGGGTCTAGATTGGTTAGCAATCAATGATTTTGGTACCAAAATTTGTCTTATGGGCCTCAGATAATTTACAGAGTCAAAATATTTTGAGAGATAAACTTTATTTGACATATAACCATATGAATAACTGGTTGTAGCATATGAATGTCCAGAACTAGAAATACTACTATTCTGTCCAGATTTAGGAATAAATAAATTCCTAGTAATCTGTCTCTGTCTAGGTTTGTATCCTATTCTAGTGGTGTATTTTGGTGCTACATTCTTTCCTAGAATTTGAGTTAGTGTATCCTTTCCATTTGTGAACTTCTATAAGTCTTTTCTAAGTTTCTCATTTGACATTTTCAGTTCACTATTTTCCTTTAACAATTGATCATTCTTCTCTTTTTCAATAGTAAGTTCAGTTGTAACAGTAGTAGTGAGATAATGATGCTTCTTTAATGATTTATATTTGTCCTTAAGTTCATTGCATCTCTCTTCCAGCATATTACGGGATTAAAATAATTCCTCACTAGTAATGTTTTCAGAATCAGAATCAGAGTCTGTATCATCTCCAAAATAATAGGAATTTAAAACAGGAGTATTTAAGGTTACCTCGGATGTGTTTCTCATAAAACACATGTTTGCGCGTTTCATCCAAGAATCAGACATTTCAGATTCAATTGTTCTATCTTATGAAGCACTCCAGGTAGCCTTCATAGATTTACTGTACTTACTGTCTTTTTAATCATATTTCTTCTTGAATTTTAACTCTGGGAAGTCTTCTTTAATGTGTCCTTTCCTTTTTCACTCGTAGAAAACAACTTCATAACATTTATCTGGCTTTTTCCAATGCTTCTTCTAATATCCCTTATTGTCATACTTTCCTTTTTAATTTTATTTTCTGAAAAAAAAACTTCTTCCTATAAAATTTCATAAACCTTCTAGCTATCTGATCCATTTCAGCATCACTATCAGAGTCTGATCTTTCACTTGTTGAACTGTCAGTTTGTATTTGAGATTTTTCTTTGTCCTTGTTATTTGAAGCAGTAGTCTTGAAAGCCACATATTTTCTTTTTAGTTCATCCTATTCCACTTTATTCACCTTGAGTTCTTCCTCATATATCATTAGTTTGCCAATATTTTCTTTGAAAGGTAGAGCAGCAATGTCACATGACTCTCTGATTGAAACAGATGTGCCTCTCCATCAGTCTGGTAGACATCTCAATATCCTCATAAATTGTTCCTTTGCTAAAACAGCTTTACCAAGTGAATTCATTGTATTGACTATCTCATTGAACCTGAGATACATATCAGAAATAGGTTTATCAGTTTTCATTTAAAATTTATCATATTTAATAGTATAACTATTTAATCTCATTTCATTAACATTGGTTGTTCATTTATAATAAACACCCAAAGTAACCCATATTTCAAAAGCGGGTTTATAGGATGAAATTTTGTTAAATTCATCATCTCCTATAGAACAGTACATGGCATTCATGGCTTTACAGTAATTATTGTCAGCAGTCCTTGTAGTTTCTTCTCAAGATGTTCTTTCAATTTCTGGAATTTTATATTGTGACTCTATAGCAGTCCAGATATCAAAACCCATGCTTTCTAAATGAATTTTCATTTTCAGTTTCCACTGAGCATAGTTTGTACCATTGAAGAAAGGAGGCCTTTTAGTAGAAGCACCCTCTACTATATTATCCATAACAAGATTTTAGAATGTAAATTTAAATAGATAAAATTTTACAACTAATAGAAATTTATGATCTTTAAATATGTAGCTAAAATCACAGTTGAAAAATAGAGTATTTCAAAAAACCTTAAACAAAAACTAATCCTTTGATACAAAATATAGGTCAGAGTGGATACTCAATAGGGGGGGGGTGAATTAAGTTCCAATAAAAATTTCTATTAAAATATTATCTATTTAAAATCCCCCAATTTATATAAAAAGTTAAGCTGTAGGGAAGTTATAGAGATTATAAATGTTCACTTAGCTTCTCAAAGATTGATTAGTTCTTAATTAATTTAACCACAAGATTAAACTAACTTTTTAAACTAACCTACTGATTTACAATAAGTGTAAACACTTGCTAATTTAACTATAAAAGTATCTTTAAAATAGTTTTTTATTTCAAAGTAATAGCAGCGGAATATTAAAGATATACGTAGTATACTTTAAACATAACATTAAGATGCACAACAGATATAACAAGAGATTCAGTCTCAAGACGAGACTTAGTCCTCTCAAATTTATATAAATTTGATCCACACCCTGGATCGGGGTTAACAACACTTTACAAAACTGTACAGGCCACGCAGGGACCTCTACCACAGTTATTCATGGGAAACAAAACAAAGACCATGACACAAAAGGACCTCTTCTATAGATGACATGGGTAAACAAGAGTTAAGAGTTTTGGAGAGAGGATTTTGATATCCTCCAGTTCAGTGTAAGAGATGGTGTGTGTATAAGATATACACAGTACACCACACTTCTCGAAAGTAAATAAATAAAACACTTAGAGAAAATACATAATAGTTTAGAAGACTCTAGTGATTAGAAATATAGCTCTGGACTAATTGGATTCAGCAGGAATGCTTCTGAGTCCTTCTATTGTTTTTCTATTGAAATACAGAGTGTCGTAGTTTAGCTTGTGTTCTACAGGAGTGAAAAAGATCTCTTGATTCATCGTGTGTTCTTCAGTGGTGTTTTATTTCACTCATTATAGTTCTTTGAAAGTATTACAATCTCTTTCTTGCTCGGGATTGTTCTCTTTGTTCAGCACAGTGCTCTGAGTTGTATGTAAGATCTTCTTGTTGTATCGTCACACTTGCACTCGCTGCTCTGCACATGTACTGCATCTCAATCTTCCTTATATTCCACGAGTTCTGGCTGTAGGAATTATTCCCTTTTCATAGGTACGAGATACGATTTCCTAACATGCCAACAACAATCATTAAATAACATTAATTGCATAAAAACATCAAATATGACCATTTTTATTATTTAAATAATATAGATTGAAAAGTTAAGAGATGGTGTCACAGTGATTATGTAAATGGTGTCTTCTTCACGGTATAGTCTTCAAGGTATGTGGTTCACTATATGTGGTTCACTGTATGTGGTTCACGGTGTCTGGCTCACGGTGTCTCGGTCACGGTGTTTCCTTCATGTTGTCTTGGTCACGGTGTCTGGGTCCCGGTTTGTCCTTCACGGTGTCTGGGTCACGGTGTCTGGGTCACGGTGAGTCCTTCACGGTGTCTGGGTCACGGCGTGTCCTTCACGATGTCTTGGTCACGGTGTCTAGGTCACGGTTTGTCCTCCACAGTGTCTGGGTCACGGTGTCTGGGTCACGGTGAGTCCTTCACGGTGTCTGGGTCACGGTGTCTCCATACATAGACAAATATCTATTTTTAGACTTAGATAGTAATATGCAGAATATGGATTAAGCTTAATCATTAGAGAGTAAGAGAACATGAATCATAAATATAAAGGCTTCATAATATATGTGAGATTTGTGATCATGCATAATACTTGTAAGTAATCAAAAATACTTTCTATCATTAAAACATGATGTGTAGTTATTATTGAGACTTAAGAGCCTTAGCAAGATGTAGTTTGAGATTAACTAACAGTAGTATGATTTGTGATCATTAAAACATGATTAATACAAGAGGAGTCCAACAATGTGTTTAAATATTTTATCTTATATAATAAATTGATATTCATTTTTTTCATAATATATGTTATATATCTCATCATTCTAAAAATCATGGGCTATGTATTCACTTATTCATAATCATTGCACTTATTTTTTTGGGAATCCAAAAATTTGAACATATTTTAATGAATTTAATTACTATATAATAAATATATATTTTTTATATATATGTAATGTATATAATCTTAGTATGCCATCTTTGAAAATAATAAAAATTAATGAAAACATATCATAAATAACATTCTCTATATATATTATAGAGTGAGACTGAAACATATAACATATTTTTTCTAATTTTTTTTCTTATATTCTATATTAGTTCAAAAATAATAACCAATATCCTAATATATTTACATTTGTAGCTTAATATATTGAAATAAAATCTTAATACATAGGACCTACACTTCACCTATTCTACATTTTTAATCATAACTGAAAAAGTAAAAACATGTTATTTAATATTTAATTGAATAATTTTTTTAAATAACTAATAACTTTAAAAATTATTCAAATATAATTTTTTATATAATAAAAATTGTTTTGTTATTTCAAAATTTAGTAATATATTATAGTTTGGATACCTAAAATCCTCTCCATAGTATCCCCTATTTAACATAATTACAAAGTAGGTATTAATAAAAATATTAATTTCATTAAATAAATAAAAAAATATATTTCATGAATCAATATTTGTCAAGTCATATTTCACTTCATAATCGAAGATATGAAGCAATATCTACATATTTTTAATTTCTATAAATCTAACAGTATCATTGATGATTCTAACATAAGAACTTTTGAATTTATATGATTTATGTTCATGTACCTTCTTTTATAAAACCTATATAAACCAAATTTATGTGTGACCTTTCCAATTTGTTAGTAAAATAATTTTCAAGATCTTATATCTCTAGTATTTCAACCCATGTATCTACCTATATTAACCATGAACAATGTCTTACCAACATATTATTTCTACAAATTATCCTCTTGATGAATTTATTTCTTTATTATATTTTCATATTACATGATTACTATAATAATTATAATTTATTATCCACAAAAAAACATACACATAGTGCCTTTAGATTGTAAAAAATCCACTCCTAAAATTGTGGGAAATACAAATCAACCTTTTAAAAATTATCATCTATTATTTTATATAAACATTTTTAAACAATTAAACTTTAAGAATTTTTATTCATTCCATATGTTCATAATTTATCATAATTTTTTTCTACCACGTTAAAAATTAAATTAAAAGTATATTTTTACTAAGTAAGCTTTACAAATATATCTTTCAGAATCCAAATATAGAGAAAGAAATCTCCCCATTTGACATATAATTAAATTAATAAATTTAACTACAAAATATTTCTCAGAATGTAATTTATTTTTATTTTTCATAATCTTGTGATAAAAAATAGTTCTTGTAAAAAATAACATGTCATGAAATTAATTTTTTTATTTAAATCATTTTAAAATCCCCCAAGAGAGTAGTTTTTCCCACCGAAAATAAGGGAAAATATGAAATAATAATAATTGATAAAAATATATTTTAAATAATATTTTATCTATTTCTTTTCAATTAAAAAAACTATTTTTGTTGTAAAATTAATAAAATTAATCTTTATTGCATATATTTATTTACCAATACCAAATGATTAAAAGAATTTTTATTTTTATTTGTATATTTTTATATTAATTTTTAATATAAGTTAATAGTGTTTTTTAATGAGTTACTAAATTTCATTGAATATACATAACATGAAATCCACTAAATCATATATTGCCAATTCTTGGTGCAAATGTAGAATACTAATTTAGAAATGTGTATTTTATCAATTCCACTAATATATATTAACTTTTTCATATAAATTTTCAATTTACATACAAACTAAATCTTCTATTAATCAAAATCGTGCTTCTATGAAAAAATAAAATTGATAAAAAAAGGAAAATAGAACTATTTGATACAAACCATTTTCAAAAATAAATTTCAAGTAGTTAAAATGTTTTTTTGTCTCATTTTTTGAATAATTATGTTAACATAAAATAATAAATCAATCCAAAATATCCATAATGATAACTATTTCAATACAAAGAAAATATATTTTAAAAAATAAAATTGAAAAGGTATCACATCATTAGTATAATGGAATAAGATGGAAAAAAATAATAAAATATATAAGATCAAAATATAAAAATACATGTACATGTTTTGATTATACCATTTAATAAAACTATAGATAAAATATAATTAATAATTTCACATGTTTTTATATGATTCGAAACCCCTTGTGTGTGTTCTTTATACCATCTCGATCGATGATTATTGACTCCTTGATGGATTAGGAATTCTGTGAAGTTTTTATTATAATTCCACATGATATACATGATTTGGGGATTACCAATTTTTTAATAGTAGGATCTTCCATCAATAAAATTTTAAAATTATTACAATAAATCATAATTTTGTGCTTTATATTCACTCAATGGATCACATGTCCCCATTAAACATGATTAAATTCTATAATGATTATTAAAATTAAATATATTAGCAGGAGAGTAATATCATATTTACTCTCAAGTATAGATTTTAGAATTCTCATAGTCAAAAAAATGCATTCTTATAACATATATATATGGTTTCCTTATGTATATTTTTCAAGTAAAAATAGAATGAATTTCTTTTCAGAATATCCAATTCAATATTGATATTAATACAACTAGTATATGTTCCATCCATTAATACAATACCATTATATTCTCCAGAGTCCATATTTATCCATGTGAAACTTCTTCATCCAATTTTACCAACATTCCTTAGAGTGGAATTTATGAATCCACTAAAACATGATTCCTTCATCTATTATTTATATTATTTATTTATTTCATGAATTTACATATCATTGGTGTGTCCTTTTTAAAATAGATATGCTATTTTGCGGAAAAATTGATGATTTTTTTCATTACCTTGTTTCCCTGTTTCATATCCCTCTTTTGCTGTTATTTATGTAGTAACTCATTAGTGTACATTATACACAATGTTTTAATATTTTGTCACATTTGAGTATTATTTTTATTCTATTTTCAATTTTATTAATATTTTCTATAATTTTTAATAACCCATAATTGTTATTTGGGTGGTGTATTACCTCAAGAGAACAACATCATGACTCAAAAGTAAACCAAATGGGATACATCTATGGTCATTACCTATGGCTATATATAAGATTTATTATTTCATGATTTATGGACATGGGAATCTCACCCCTTGGTGATAAAGCATCATTATTATACATCAAGTCCATTTCTACGAGCAAGTCATATGGCCACAACACATTGAAAATTCACAAATCTAAAATCACAACGACTATGTCCATGTGTATGACACCCATGTGAATATCAAAGTCGATACGATCAAAAGTCATTGAAATTCTAGTAGGCTATGTGTTATCCATGGGATATGTCCATATGCACAATACTTGGGTGATATTCAAAGTAAATAAAATTTATATACCATGTTTAAAGAATAATATTATATCATTTCCCTGAAAACTCTTAGATACATGACTATTATTAAAATTTAACATATAAATTATATATATATATATATATTTGTTTTTTATTAGGTATTTTTTAATTATAATTTTATATATATTATTTTACTAACACATTATTGTGTTGTGGTAAGATATTTTGATGGGATTAGGTGTTCTGTGATTTTCGTAAAATCACAAAATCAGATTATTATAGATGTAGAATCGATTTGTACAACACTTTAACAAATTGAATTTTTCCCATGGTTGTAACCTTGGTCAAGATGCATATTTTTTTGGCACGCGCATCCCCACGCGTGCAAATTTTCAATATTTATTATCCTACCAACTACTGAAGAAGTGGCGAGCAGGGCCGAACCACAGAGAGAATGTGAGTAGACTATAGAAATGTCCTTTGGGAGGAATGTTCAGGCAGATGGGCTTTAATTATGTGATTAACAAATAAGTTCTAAAAACTAAATGACTATTTTAATAATGACTATTTATATTAACTAAAACTATCTAAGTGAACTAAGATATGAACGAAACCGGCATATATGGAAGTGTTAGAGTTGTGACGTCCGTTCAAGTGCATGCAATGTCAATTATTTAATTCCCACATTTGAATATTTATTTATTAAATTATCACTGATTCCAAATTTTATCTAAATATTATCTGGTCTCATTCTTTGATGTTCGACACTATTCTAATGTTTACACAAATTATCCATCATTTCGTTCTCTGTCCTGAAAAATAATTTGCACGTCATTATATCACTGAGTCACTTGGTGAAATACGATGACCCGTTTCTCACAAAGTTGAAGTATCTACCTGTGTCAGTTTCGCTCACATGAGATCACTTATTCAGTATCACTAAGACAAGTTTGATGAAGCGTACACACAAAATATTAATTTTTAAATTAATATATTTATTTTTTCCGAATTCGCTCGCATTCTTGATCGAATTACGGATAAATAAATTCTCTGCTTAACTATCGTTCATGATTTCTTATTAAGTATGACACGAATGGGCACCAAAGTATGTGTGCAGAGCCCAAATAACAATTAATTTCAACGTAGATATAATTAATTAAAAAAAACTAATTAAAATTAATTTAAAAGGCAATCAAACATGAAAATAATTTAAAGACATGAAATTACCATCACTTTCGTCACAACTCTGACACAAAAATTATTAACCTGCCATCCTGATGACATGACACATAAAATAATAAATAAAAGATATCATTTTTCACTTTTCATTGTTGTTGTCACCGCGAGACATCGTCAATGATTGCAAAATAATAATCATTGCTCTTTCCATGCTTTCGCTGACGTCGTACCCAAATAAAACCACCGCGCCGCTATAAATATATTCTGATCTGTTCTCACTCTCATCATGCAACATCAATCTCTAGAAGCCAAATCGAACATTGATTTTGTGTCCGAACCTCTACTGCACTCTCGAAATGGAGGAGGGGTGGTCGCTGGATGTTTTGCTGAGCAGTCGGATGTCGGTTTTGATGGGGGCATGTTTTGCACATGTCTAACAGGGGGAAGATAGGTTGAGTGGGTGTTGCCGAGAGGGGGGAGGGAGATGTGGTGGGGAGCTGGGGCTTGGGGTCCAGCGGGTCTCCAGGTATGAGGGGAGGCAGATAGAGGGAGGGGAGCGGGTCCATGGGAGTCTGTTAAAGGGGGCAGTGGATTAGGAAAGGGATTGGGTGGATGATTCATGAATGGGGAGGTCGGGATATGGGGTGAGAGATGGGGCGCTGCTGGGGGAGATAAGGGGGCCAACGGGTGAGGATTTTTCTGGGCATGAGTGGAGAGAGGATTTGAGAGAGGTAGGGGGATAAGGGATTGGGGGGATTAGAGAGAGAAAAATTAAGAAAAATAGGGAGGGAAAATGTGGGTATTTAGGGGGGAAGTGGGGGTGTGGGAATAGGGAAGGGTGGAGAGTAGGTCAAGGTGGGAAATAAAGAAAAAATAAATATATTTAAACAAATAAAGATAAATTCAAATAAAAACCTAATTATCTAATTAAGTTAAATAATAATAATAATAAATAATAAATTATTGCACATGTAATTAAAAATAATACAACTATTAAATCTAATAATAAAATAATAACGAATACTATTTTATTAATACAAAAAAATAATTAAATAAAATAAAATACAATTAAATATACATACTAATAAAAATTAATAAAATAAAATAAACTAAATTTAGAGAAAATAATAATAATAATAATATAGTGTTAAATATAATATATAAAATTAATATAACTAATAATAAAAGTCAATTAATTATATTAGTATATAAATTAACTATAAATTATAAAAAATTATAGAATAATATAAAAATACAAAAATAAACTAAAAATATAAAAAATGGTCATACTAATTAATTAAAACTATAATAGAAAATTATACAAATACATGAAAAATACATGTACATCAAATCCCCCACACTTAAACTTCTACACTCTTGGGAAAAACAATCAAAAAGAAAACAAAATTGGTCCCATAGACAAATCCAAACATCAAAATTACAAGTTCAAATTTTTTCATTTTCTTTCCTCATAAAATATCATGTTTCATTTAAAACCTTAATTTTCAAAAAAAAAAATTCTTCTAGGCGAATTGTTTCCAAAACAATTACTTTCTCTCATGTAACATGTGACCTACCATGCCATCACTCTCATCTCTCAAAATATATGATCAATGTTTTACTCAATTTCAGTACACATGCATGCTTACCATAGGCTTTCCATGAATTTCACATCTCCACAAGTGCAAATCAAAAGAATGCACCAATATCAGGGACTTAACATGAGATTCAAATGTCTCTGAGGTTGCGGGACGGTGGGTAAAAAATAATTGACATCTTTTTTATAAAAAGGAGGGTTGAATTTTGAAATAAATACAGGATATATGTCAATCCAAATGTCTCCCTCACACTCTCGCTCCCCCGTACTTAAAAAACTACTTGTCGGTAATCATTTGATAATCCAATGTTTCTATCTGGTTTTCTCTTTTTTTAGGACACAACTCACTCAAATAATATATCCAGGAAAAACTAGTGAGTATCAACTCAAAAACCCCATGAAATAAATGTCAAAAAATAATCCCAAAGAATAGAACACAAGTAGCGTATACGCTGTAATATCGCATTGAAACTAGGTCATATAGAAAACATCCTAGATCTTGGAGTAATGAATCACCACTTTTATAGGTTTCCCCAAAGGTGAGGGTTACTGTCTAATGACCACCAATGTACTCATTGTTGGAACCAAAAGGATTCTATATTCCCATATCAAAATACATGAAATGAATGTGGTTACTGTGAAATATAACTCGTATGAGCAGGATGAGAGAATGTTGATCCATGTGCATCAAATGGCTCCCCTCCCCTCAAAGAACCCTCTCCATGAGTAAATATCTCCCGCACACTTAGATTGAAAATTATCATGCAAAAATTCAAGAAATGGGTAGGGAAGGGTATCAGTTATGGGATTTTCTTAAAAAGGCTTCTTTATGGACTCTAAGGGATACACGATGGGGAAAATATATGGGTTGCTCAGAGGGTCAACGGGGCTAAAATATCTAACAGATTCCTCGATAATTTTAGTGCAACTTTCAAATTTTTTATTTCTTTGATTGAAAAACATGGAAAGTTCTAGAAGACATAACATGGTTGAGATACCCTCAAGAAAAAGATAAATAATATATGATTTGAAATGGATTAGAGTCCTCACGGGTATGGAAATAAAATGTTGCACAACACAGATGAGCATGAGGGAAAATAAGTGTCTAAAAAATATAAGAGTTTTAGAAAAACATTTTCGAAGCATGAAATAATATCATCAATCATCTAATTCATGAGATCTAGAATCAAATAATTCCAAACAAAAATCAGGTGCTCAAACTTCCCAAGGAAACATGTGTTATGTTCCCAACTGTGTTGTGACAAAAAATACAGCAGCTTTTATGTTGGTTCATCAATGACAGGAATGTTATTTTTTTTATTTGTCAAAATTATGTTTTTATTTGTTTTTTTGTTATTTTACATGATTTTTGAGGAAGCATAAAATATGAAAAATAAAATAAAAAAACACTTCCATGTGTAAGTTCAGATATACGCAGAGAAGCTGTTTGTATCCGATGAAGCTCCATAAATGGTATACCTATAAAACCTACACATTGACAACACGTACTCGCATCATTTCAATAATTGACACCATAATAAAAATCATGTAGATGGTAAAAATATTTATGATGAATTTAAAGCCACTATATTTCCAAGAGAAAACGTATTGTGGTAAATGCATGCATTTTTATTTTATTTTATTTTTAAAGAAAACTAAATGAAATGAAATTAAATGCAGTTAAAAGACAAAAAAATGATGGGTTACCTCCCATTGAGCACCATGTTTACATCGTCTTCAGCTAGACATTGTTGAAACTCCACCACGATTGAACGGAAATGTAAACCACACATCTACTTCTTTTTTAGTAGGACTGTGGAATCCATTCATTTTAGATGAGTTTATCCTGCAAGATGCACAAAATCTTGATGGAATATTGTTAGAATAGTGGTTGTGTGGAATGAAATGAAAATATTCCAACTCACAAGGGAATGAATATACCTCACTTGAAGAAATACTCATTGAAATCTTGAATTTTGGGATAAGGCCATCAGCGGAAAGATCAATAAGATTACCTCTTTGAACATACATAGGTAAAAAAGTTCCTTTAGAAGACTCCTTCAATGGTCGGCTTATATCCATCTCATCCTTGAATGCGGTATCTGGGTTGATGATGTATCCCAATTAATTTTTACACCCAACCACTAGCACATGAAAATCCACTAGTTTCCAACTCAATTCATTCTCGATGGTTTCATTGATTGTGTCAAGATCAAAACTATTGTTAGCATATGTGGGTATTTCAAGTGAAGTGTTTTTAACTTCGATGCATGGAGCATGTTGTGTGGGATCAATTGGTGCAGATGACTCCATTATGTCAAGAATGACATCTTTTTCAAAATTTTCATCTATACCACCCTCATCATATTTCTTTTTTGGTACATGTGTCACCCTGAAATCAGGATCCTCCAAGCAATCCCATTCTTCCATTATTTCTAGAAAATTATGAGTGCTCTCTACCACCAATGCTGATTGATTCTCCGAATCCTGAAATGTTTCAAAAGTCTCCATTTCAGGAAAACTATAGGACTCAAAATGATTTTCAAAAATAGGTGATTCGATATGATTTGATGTGATGTCCTCTAGTGTGTAGAAATCCATTGTCTCTTGGTTCAATTATGAATATATCATGGTAAAGAATGGTCCTAGTTCAATGTCCTCTTCATCCGTAAAAGGTGAAATTTGATAAATATTAAAAGTGTCATTTTTCACTTTGGGATGACTAGGTTGTGAACTCATAGAAGGAAATGAAATCACATTTTCAGAGGGACCATTCTATAAAACTGGGTGGAAGACTGAGTTCTCATATTCTTGATATGTGATTAGATTGGAAGAATTAAATTTTGATGTATAGGAGTCATCAGTTGGATGAAAAGAAGGAGGATCAATCTCATTTTCAGCATCGGGACATGAATGTTTTTCAAATGGATCCTCTACTACACCTTCCTCAAAGAGATTGTTCCGAATTGGATCTTCAAGTAGAGGTGATGCGAAAAGTTGAACAAGATGAGTCAATTGATTTCCTAATTTTTTCATTTTTTTCTAAATCTTTCGTTGAATTTTCTAATACTTTTTTTTTGATTTTGTAAATATTTTGTTGAAAAATGTAACTTTGCATTATGTTCATCTTGATGTTAAAACATCCTATTTGTCTCAGTGATAGCAGATTTCAACTTGTGATCAATTATTAAATCATTTGTTTGACATGAATTATCAAGTTCTAAATTTTCTGGAATTCCTTGACATTGAAAATGATCAAATGGTGGATAAGGACTAGGAGTAGAATACATATCCTAACACGTACTTGAATGATAATCAATAAAATAAACAGGATTACCTGGAGCGTGTATGTGTGTTGAATCATTATAAATCATATCTTTCAATGTTGGTGGGTATAGTGGGCACTGGTTGTAACTGTGTGGTGCGTCCCATGTCATTTTCAGCTTCTCGGCGTCTTGAAAATTCCTGCAATGAAAAATTCCCAGAGCAGTAAACTATTATTTTTACCTAAATCACTCTTTTAATGGAACTTCTAATTATACTATTCTCCTCAGAAAAGGCACCATAAATTTGGCATGCGCATCACAAAACGTTCAAATTTTCAATATTTATTATCTTACCAACAACTGTAGAAGTAGAGAGTTGGGTCGAACCACAGAGAAAATGTGAGTAGACTCCAGAAATGTTATTTGGGAGGAATTTTCAGAAAGATGGGCTTTATTTATGTGATTAACAACTATGTTCTAAAAATTAAATGACTATTTTAATAATGACTATTTAAATTAACTAAAACTATCTAAGGTAACTAAGATGTGAATGAAACTGGAAGAGATGGAAGTGTCAGAGTCGTGACGTCCGTTCAAGTGCATGCAATGTCAATTATTTAATTCCCACATTTGAATATTTATTTATTCAATTATCAACAATTCCAAATTTTATCAAAATACTATCTAGTCTCGTTCTTTGATGTTATACAGTATTCTAATGATTACACAAATTATCCATCATTTCTTTCTCTGTCCTAAAGAATAATTTGCACATCATTATAGCACTGAATAACTTGGTAAAATACGACGACCTGTTTCTCAAAAAGTCGAAGTATCTACCTATGTTAGGTTCGCTCACATTAGATCACTTATTCAGAATCACTCACAATTTTGAAGAATTACACACACGAAATATTAATTTTTCAACTAATATGTTTATTTATTCATAATTCTCTTAGGCGCTTGATCCAATTTGGGATAAATAAATTCTCTGATGTACTGCCGTTCATGATTACTTATTAGGTATCACACAAACGGGCACCAAATCATGTGTGGAGAGCCCAAATTACAATTAATTTCAATGCAGATATAATTTATTAAATAAACATCTAATTTAAATTAATTTAAAAGGTAATCAAACATGAGGATAAATTAATGGCATAAAATTACTGCCACTTTCATCACAACTCCGACACAAAAATGATTAGCCTGCCATCACGATGACATGACACATAAAATAATAAATTGAAGATATCACAGTGCTCATGTCGTTGTTGTAGTCACCGCAAGATGCTGTCAACGATTGAAAAATAATAATCATCGCTCCGCTCCATGAATTTGCAGACGACATACCCAAATCAAACTGCCACGCTGCTGAAAATATGATCCGATCTTCACTCTCTCTCATAATCCGACATCAATCTCCAGACGCCAAATTGAACGTCGATGTCGTGTCCGAACCTCTGCTGCACTCTACAAATGTAGGAGGGGTGGTCGTTGGACGTTGCACTGAGAAGTCGGATGTCTGTGTTGATGGTGTCTTGTTTTTCACCTGTCTAAGAGGGGGAAGATAGTGTGAGCGGGTGTGGCCAAGATGGGTGAGGGAGATGTGGTGAGGCACTGGGGCTTGGGGTCCAGCGGGTCTCCTAGTATGAGGGGTGGCAGATAGAGGGAGGGGAGTGGGTCCAGGGGAGTGGGTTAGAGGGGGTGGTGAAATAGGCAGGGGAGAGGGAAGATGATTGACGAATGGTGATGCCGGGTTATGGGGTGAGATATGGGGCAGTGCTGGGAGATATAAGGGGGGCCGACGGGTGAGATAGGGGGGCTGGCGGGTGAGGATTTTTCTAGGCGTGAGTGGAGAGAGGATTGGAGATGGGTAGGGTTGATAAGGGATTTGGGGGATTGGGGAGAGAAAATGGAGAAAAATGGGGAGGGGTGACGTGGGTAGTTAGGGGGGGAAGTGGGGGCGTGTGAATAGGGAAGGGTGGAGAGTAGGTCAAGGGGGAAATAAATAAATAATAATAATAAGTAAAATATATAAACTTAAATTCAAATAAAAAACAAATTATCTAATGATGTTAAATAATAATAAAAATAATAAATAATATATTATTGCACATGTAATTAAATATAATACTACTATTAAATATAATAATAAACTAATAACAAATACTATATTATTAATTTAATAAAATAATGAAATAAAATAAAATAAAATTTAATATACATACTAATAAAAATTAATAAAATAAACTAAACTAAAATTATAGAACCTAATAACGGTAATAATATAGCGTTAAATATTATATATAAAATTAATATAACTAATAAAAATAGTTAATTACTTATAATAGTTTATAAATTAAGTAAAAATTATCAAAATATCTAAAATACTATAAAACTACAAAAATAAACTAAAAATATAAAAAATGGTTAAACTAATTAATTAAAACTAAGTGAGAAAATTATACAAATACATGAAAAATCCATGTACATCATTTTTACAGTAATTCTAATCAATAAAAATATTTTATTCTATATGTAAACCATCCAATCAGAATTTTATTTTTTTATGATCAATTTGGTTCTTAACATATTTTACTGCAACGTCAATGGATTATTATTTCTATAGGTGTGGCTATTTTGGATCTATGAAGGTCCCAAACAAAATATGTTATTCTTAGGATAATGTGAAACTTTGACAATTATTTATCCAAGTAGTATGGAACAAAAAAGCATCAATATCTATAAACCATGAATATTTATTTAACTACATCAACTGGAAATATGATCATTATTGTATCCCTATGGTCATAGGTAATTTTTTTATTTACTCATGATAAAATATATCTCAATATTTACAATGATTGAATAAAAATTATTTTTGCCAAAAAAAACAGGACTACTATAATCATTTATTCTATAAAATGTTATTGAATGTTTTTGTTTAATTTTTAAAAGTAGGAAAACATTGAATACATACATGATGTTCCCTTTATCACAAAAATTGTAACATAATAACATTGAAATCCTCAAATAACATATATCTATATATTTTTCAAGAATAAACATTTTCTTCATTGATTGTATAAAATAAAATTAGTAATTATAACTTCCAAAGTCCATCATATGAGGGATCTATGATTTCTTCTTCACAATGATGTACATATTTTTCTAGAAGTTTGATTATTATATCTTTTTAATTTTGTTGTGTGGACATATGGACCAAATTTTAGAAATCATCAATGGTTAACTTTTTTATATATTCAGCCTATTTATTTATAGTGGTCCAGTTAACTTTGAATTCCTTCCCCATTTCTATTTGTTCATAAATTCAAAATCTTGTTTTTCTTGTTAATCAATTTTTCCTTTTATTTAAAAATATAGGATTATGGTGTATCCTATTAAATAAATGTCAAATAAAATTAGCCATTAGTTTTTCACACTGAATTATTCAATGAATGAATAACAGACACCTTTAATTATTCCAAAATATTTTAATTTATTCCTTATGAATGTAAAACATTCTTGAATTAGAAAAGAGTGTTTTTTTTGCTTCAAACATGATGTCATTGTTAAATTTTATTCTCTAATATCATCATAATTTATTTATTTTAAGGATAATAAGAAGTTATATATTTGTATTAATCAAATAAGATAATTTTATTTGTATAATTATTAGTAATATCTATAATTGTTCCAAGATGGATATCAATTCTACCATAGAATATATCTTGTAATTATTTTCAACTTTTTTTGATATAAAGTTATTTTCTATTGATTAATATATTTGTAAATCAATATTACTATATTTTACTCTAACCATTATATATGGAATGAAAAAATCATCCCCATATATTGTTACCACATACATATACATAAGAGTTTATTTAATCTCATACTGAATTGAGGAGTGATGAATTCTAATAAATACCTCATCTATTGAAAAATAAAAAAAAATTATTATATGTTTCTCCTTAAAAATTTAAATTAATGGGTAGTAATTAATAAAAAATAGAATATATATACACCATAATAATATATTTGTAATATTGTAGAAAAAATAGAATATACTTCTTCAAAATTAATTTTTTATTCCATCAAAAATCAAGGGATCTCATCATTGAATATATTTTTATATAAATAATTAAATGTATATTATTTCAAATAAAAATACATAATATTACTTTTATGATTAAAGTTCACTTGTGAGGTCCATAGATTTATGAAATGATAACCTATACACCCTTAGAAAGGTGATAATTAGAGTGTTGATAACTTAAATTTTTTCATTTACTATGGCTCATAATTGGATTTTATTTTCTCATGTAGTAAGGAAGAAAATTTCATTCATTTGATAACCCAATGAATATATATTATACATGTAATTCTTATAAATATTGTATATCATGATACACAAATATGAATTACTTGGTTTATATATACTATGCTGTAACACCCCGAGCTTCCACGATACGCCTCTCTTTTAATAATGCAATAGCTTGCATTGTACGCAAGTTCGAGATTCTATCACACCGCGACCAATAAAAGTAGTAGTTATGAATAGTAATACCAACTTTTTGAAATTATATATATTTTATATTTATAAATGGACTTCATTTATGGATTCATAATATCAAAATTAGCCTCTGTTGAATTATTGGTATTTTTCTGAGAACTTCCAATTTTTATGAATAGTGAAAAATACTTAAAAAAACCTTTTTTAATCAAAATAATTCATAGTGATAAATTATACTATTGAGTGGTTTTTAAGTATAATTAGAATATATTTTTACCATTTTATCCAATGGTGGTCATTAGAATTAATTTCAATTTGAAATTGGATATAAACAATTGTCAATCTTTTGATATATATTGTTTCTAAAAAACATGCTATTTGTTGTGACAGCGGGAATTAATTATGAAATTAATTAATGAAACTTATATGTTTGGAATTTTGTAAAAAAATATAGCATTTTTGAATTCATAATATCAAGTATAGCTTAGGGTGAAATTTTGGAATTGTTTTGAAAAGCTTCAATTTTTGATGAATAGTGAAACCACTAATTGGTAGTTAAAAAACTGATTTTTTGTTTAAATGAAACGTTACCACTTCTGTGTTTTTATTCTAGAAAATCTGAAATACATGGCTTTCATTAGGAAGTAAAATGTGGTTCAATGGGATTAAAATAATATTTTTGGTGAATAGTGACTTTTAAGTTTAATTAATCGCGGTTAAAGGTAATTAGTGAAATTTAAGGTAAAAATGATATTATAAAAATATGAAAATACCTTTACACTTGTCATACACCTATTGGATGAGCCATGGCCGACCAAGACAATCCATGGGTCAACTTGGAGACCCCATGGAGCCACTTTGGTTGGAAAATGACATTAAAAACTTTTTATTTAATGTTAAAATAAAAATGTCGCAAACAAGAGTTGTTTTACTAAATCAAATTTTAAATGGGGTTATACAAGTCATATTTTTTACTATAAAAATTAATTAGAAAGATAATAATATTTCCTACATCATGATATTTTTTTATAATTTTTAGACATTAAATAAATTAAATTATTTATGACACCATGATGATGCAGGGATGTCCTCATTAATTAACGATTTAAATAAAATGAAAAGATAATGTAAAATATAAGACATAGACTTGTCAAAAACCTATTGGATGAGTATATTTCGAACCCTTATCACCTTATCCTAGAAATATATAAGTTTGGGACCTTTATAATCAGATAAAGGATTTCATAACAAAGTAACATTTCAATCATTCCAAGAGTGCCCCTCCTCTCCTCTTATAAAAGGCCCACACCACTACCAACTTACTCTCACCTTCAAGCCATCTGGCTCGGACAAACTCTGCCAAAATACTCTCCAAACGTTCCTCTATTACTTCTAGAAGCCTCACTTTGGGCAGAATTCTTCCCAAGTAATCCTTTGGCTCAAATCAAAAAAGAGTTACCCAATTTTAAGGTAATGTCTTCTCTAATGTTGTTTTGTTTTATTTTGCTTATCCAACCCCCTAAAATCTTTTTATTATTTTCTTTTGTAACAACACCAGTATCTTAAATATACTATGATGTTTTTATGAGAAGGATTTTATTTACACTTACACACACCTTCGTCTAATGGTTAAAGAACATACTGTTTCTGTGGGTGGCGAATTACTTCCTCACAAAACGATGATTGTTCAAATTTCTTTTAACACCTCTCATGGTGGCCATTATGATGACACTATTTTTTATATATGATATATATTATGTTTATGTTTTCATTATTATTATTTATTTTTCATTTATGGCACTCCTTTATGATTTCCATTATGGGTAAACGCGATAATTTCATTTTAGGAAGCGCAGACTACCGCCCCCTAAAAGTGATTTGAATCATTAATGCCATATGTGGGATGCATAAATGATGGATTAAATGGTATTATACGTAATATTATACTGGAATTATTGTATAACTTTATATAATTATAATTTCATTCCATTAAATATGAAATAGAAATGAAAGTAGCGTTCATGCGTACGTACGGCTTACCGTGTCCATGAATGGTGCATTTCATTTCTTACCTCTAAATGTTACGTAATATTATGAATGAATGTATAATACTGGATATATATGATATATATGATATCTAAATCATGAATATAATTATGTATATAATAGATATTTCACCACATGAACAACTTGTAATTATAAGAAGTTTATTTTTGACTCAAGTACCAAAGATCGATAAAATGACAGTTATTAACTTAAATAATTACACAATGTTCATAACATGGTAATAAGTGATATAAAAGAAATAATGAACATGAAAAAGATTCTTAAGAAAATATAAATTAACTCTAATTTATTATTTAGGAGGTTAAAGAGCGATCGAGTCAAGTCGGACACGAGGTAAGGGAATTTCTTAACCCAATTTCCATTCTTTGGGTTAATATCCTAGTTTCAAATTATGTCATGATATTATTATGTCCTATATTTTATTTTTACTTTCTTTATGTTTAGTTATAGTGAATACACATAATAGATCTATTTTATTTAAAAAATTATCTTTGTAAGGGAACTTCTTAACCCAATTTCCATTATTTGGGTTAATCTCCTATTTTATAATTATGTCATGATATTATTATGTCCTATCTTGTATTTATACTTTCTTTATGTGTACATATAGTGAATACACATAATAGATATATTTTATTTTAAAAAATGATATTTGTAAGGGACTTCGTCTCAATATCCATTCATTGAGGCATATTTTGTTTTATACACAAATTTCTTTTATACGGTGTATAAAATACTATGAATTTTACGTTTATTCCAAAAGAATATTTTTATACAAAGGGATTTACTAAATGACAAAATGGAATGTTTTTCTTGTCGTACGTATGCGGAAACAATGACTTCTCCGCCACCATGACCATTATTTGAGCTTCGGCTTCCTCTACAAGCCATAACATTTTTTTAAATGAAAAGTAAATACAAAGTTTTAATTTTATTTTGGTATTGAAAATGGTTTTGATAATGTTTTTATTATATTAATGTGTTGTATTGATATCTTGTGATTTAAATGTGGAAATGTTATGTTTCCTTTATGCATGTTTTATGTGATATGATTATGTTATGTTTTATGATATGTTTAAACCTGTTCATATGAGGAATGCATTGGACTTAATAAGTGATCGGTGGAGCCCACTATATCTCCTCGATGCATTGTTAGGTCTCATGAGACAAACTAGTGTCTTGGCACGAGGCCTTGACAAAATCTTATTTGTGGTCTTGGCACGAGGCCTTGGCTACGTGGTTATGATAGTCTGGAATTATGCATTCCATCATTATGAAAGTGGTTATTGATATTTCATGAGATTATTTGACTATTAGAATATCCATGTGAGTAAGTAAATGGAATTATTTAATTTTATTTTTTCCATATTATGCTGAAGTTCAATTTTAAAAAGGCTTTTGTTTTAGTTATACATTGCCTTAAATGTTAATGATTATTTATGAAAGCTTCCGCAATATTGCTATCCTTACTGATCATCTGAGCTCAACCCTTTCAATGTTTTAATATTTTCCAGGATGTGAAGAAGTATTTTATGAACGACCTGCAGGGATAGTCAGAAGAGGATATGAGTGTGGACGATGGAGACTTTGTTATTGTAGTTTTTCAATTTATGATGTAATGTAACATTTATGAATGTATCTAGTGTTTCCAAGGCTACTAAACTAATCGGTATTTCGAGACTTGATCTTTTGTGATCATGCCAATGTTGCGAAGTAATACACCGACTCTGGGTAACTGGGGTCGGGGCGTTACAGTTGGTATCAGAGGCAGTTTAGTACTAACCTTAGAAGCTAGATTTAGGTAAACTCTGATTAGATCATATAGCCCAAAGATAGACTTTGAGGATTAGTATAGAAGAACTACCCAGAATTTTGGTATTATAGAGATGTTGTGAGTTTTCCGAGCAATACATCCCTGTCTGGATACGAGCAGGTAGAGGCGGCTCTGGCACAGATGTACCTAGGGGTAAAACCCGAAAACACTACTTTGAGCTAGACTCGAATGGGAACTGGTGCACAACAACGGGCCTTGCTGCACTCTTGGTTACAACACTCCCGAGGGATATTCTTAGGATAATTCTCATTTTCTTTAAAAACCACTATGAAGGGTTATGAGTATATACTTCCTGAAAGAAAACAATTTTATGGATTATATCCATAAATAGTTCAATTTATGTTAAGTATTTTACAAGTATGGAATTATTTATTTTGATTTATAAACTAATCTAGTTTATTCCATTGTTTTGAAATGGCGCCTAGTGGAAGGAATGGAAACCGTATCAATGCACGCACTCGATGTAGGTATTTCCTCCATCTCAAGATAATTATTGTGGATATGGAGATAAAACTGGTGCTGATCAACTTATTACCATACTGGGACAACTCACTCAAGTTATGAATAATAACCTTACTCGTATGGAGCACCCTGATCCGCAACGTGGAGGATCAATGTTAGACCGCTTCATAAATAAACAACCAACAACATTTAATGGGGGTACAAATCAATTAGTAGCTGAGCAATGTATAAACTCCTTAGAGAAAATAATCCACGCCTTGGGGAATAGCGAAAGGGAGAAGGTTGTCATGGAAGTCTACTGCCTCACTGGAGATGCCGATCAATGGTGGTCGCTGATTCAAAATACAATGGATGATGAAGAAGTATCAAGTATGGAATAAAGTGAGTTCAAAGACCTTTTCTTAGAAAAATACTTTCCTCGTGACCATCGAGCAGATATGGAAAGACAATTTCTGAGTCTGAGACAAAAGGAGGATGATAATGTCGCAATGTATGAGGCCAACATTACAAGGTTAGCGAGGTATGCTGCAGATTATATACGTAACCCAAGGAGTAAGATTGATCGTTTCATTGATGGGTTAAAACCATTTCTCCGTCGAGCTTTAGTATCACAATCCTTCTCATCGTATGAAGATATTGTCTCGTGTGCTATCAAGACAGAAAAGGAATTCTTTATGTCTTATGACAACAAAGTAAAGCAACAAAAGAAGAGACCGGTGGAACGAGAGACAGATAAGGGGAAAAATTGAAAGAAGTATTTTCCATTATGTGATAATTGTGGGAAGAATTGCCCCGGTGCTTGCTTAAAAGGAATGGGAGTTTGTTATAAATGTGGAGAAAAAGGTCACCAGGCTCGTGATTACAAGGGAAAGAAAGAGGCTATCAATGTTGAATGCTACAATTGTAGTGAAATGGGGCATTATGCAGATGAATTTCCTAACCCTCAGGGAAACTTACCTCAGAAAAGGCCAAGGGATCAAGGACAATCTTATGTTGTTACTACAATTGAAGTATAATAATTAATGTATTGGTGCTTTTGGACTCATGCATTATATTCTGGTTATAAGAATAATGTGATATATATAAGGATTGTACTTCAGTACTTGTTCTTTTCATCAAGGTCTTAATATTATAAAGGTAATCATATTTTCAGTATGTGACAATAAGAGAAACTTTACTTTGTTTAGGGAATCTGATAAATTGATTTTGGAATTAAGAGTCCTTTTAGAGAAAGTTTGGACAGAGGTATTTTGGATAACTATAAAAGTTGGGATGGATTAAGTTGAACATTTAATAGTATTGTTTAAGGTTAAAACATTTCTGAATATTATTTTTGGAATATTATAATACTATATTTTTAGGAAAAGAACAAACTGCAGGGTGGGGCATAACCCGCCGCGTCGGACAAAGCTGCAGTAATCGAACCCACAACCATAGTGCGACAGGCATTTACTACCTACCACTAGCCTACAAGAAGTCCCTGGTTATTACAAAAAGTTTTCCTAATCTAAATGGTATGTGTTAATATTTGGAACCTTATACAATTATGATAAATAGAATATTTTCGAGTTCTATTACCTTTTAGAGTGAAAGATGGGTTTGTGGTAAAAATTTATTAAAGAATGAAAGTCTACATGACCAATATGTATATTCCCTTACGTTCTTATTAAATCTCCTAAATAAATTCCTCAACTTTATAAAAGGTATCTTAAAACAAAACGTTGCCGGTTAACTTTTCCAACTGGGGATTCAATGATCGTTTAACCAATCACAAGTTTTTTGATTTTCTTGTGGTTAACTTTATCCTAATCCAGTTTTCTACAAATCTCCATCAAACCTTGATGGTTTGTTTCTCTTCCATATCCATATTTTCATAGAATCATAGTATAGGCTATCTCTGGTGACCTTTGTACTTATCTTTCCTTCTTTTAAAGTTATATTTTTATTAACCTTATTTCCGATGTGGGTTTTCCACAATGGTATTTTCTATTTTCAACCTTTTATTTTCAAAGAAAAATTTCAAATTGTGAGGACGTAATTTATTCAAGGAGGGGAGAATGTAACACCCCGAGCTTCCACGATACGCCTCTCTTTCAATAATGCAATAGCTTGCATTGTACGCAAGTTCGAGATTCTAACACACCACGACCAATCAAAGTAGCAGTTATGAATAGTAATACCCAATTTTTGAAATTATATAAATTTTATACTTCAAAATGGACTTCATTTATGGATTTAGAATATCTAAATTAGCCTATGTTGAATTTTTTGTATTTTCTGAGATCATCCAATTTTTTTATGAATAGTAAAAAATACTTAAAAACAACCTTTTTAAGAAAAATAATTTATAGTGATAAATTATACTATTGAGTGGTTTTAAAGTATAATTATAATATATATTTACCATTTTATCCAATGGTGGTCATTAGAATTAATTTCACTTTGAAATTGGACATAAACAATTGTCAATATTTTGATATATATTGTTTCTAAAAAACACGCTATTTGTTGTAACAACGGGAATTAATTATGAAATTAATTAATGAAAATTATATGTTTGGAATTTTGTAAAACAAACATCATTTTTGAATTCGGAATATCAATTATACCTTAGGCTGAAATTTTGGCATTGTCCTGAAAAACTTCAATTTTTGATGAATAGTGAAACCACTAAGTGGTAGTTAAAAAACTGATTTTTCGTTTAAATTAAAAACATTACCACTTATGTGTTTTGATTTTCAAAAATCCGACATACATGGTTTTCATTACGTAGTAAAATGTGGTTCAATGTGATTAAAATAATTTTTTGGTGAATAGTAACTTTTAAGTTTAATTAATCGAGATTAAAGGTAATTAGTGAAATTTTAGGTAAAAATGATATTATAAAAATATGAAAATACCTCTAAACTTGTCATACCAATATTGGATGAGTCATGGACGACCAAGACTATCCATGGGTCAACTTGGGGACCCCATGGAGCCACTTTGGTAGGAAAATGACATTAAAACTTCTTATTTAAGGTTAAAATAAAAATGTCACAAACAAGAGTTGTTTTACTAAAACAATTTTTTAATGGGGTTATACAAGTCATATTTTTTTCTATAAATATTCATTAGAAATCTAAAACGATATCCTACATCATGATATTTTTTTTATAATTTTTAGACATTAAATAAATGAAATTAGTTATGAAACCATGATGATGCAGCGATTATCTCATTAATTAATGATTTAAATAAAATGAAAAGTTAATGTAAAATCTAAGAATTGCACTTGTCAAAAAACTTATTGGATGAGTAGAGTTAGAACCCATATCACATTATCCTAGAAATATATAAGTGTGGGACCTTTAGAATCCGAAAAAGAATTTCATAATAAAGTAACATTTCAATCTTTCCAAGAGTGCCCCTCCTCTCCTCTTATAAAAGGCCCCCACCACGACCACCTTACTCACACCATCAAGCAATTTGGCTCGGCCATCCTCTACCCAAATACTCTCCCAAATTCCCTCTCTTACTCCTAGAATCCTCACTTTGGGAAGAATTCTTCCCAAGGAAGCCTTTGGCTCAAATCAAAAAAGAGTTACATGATTTTAAGGTAATGTCTTTTCTAATGTTGTTTTGTTTTATTTTGCTTCTCCAACCCCCGACACTCTTTTTATTCTTTTCTTTTGTAAAAACACCAGTATTGTAAATATACTAGGATTTTTTTATGAGAAGGATTTTATTTACACTTACACACACCTTCATAGAATGGTTAAAGAACATACTATTTCTGTGGGTGGCGAATTACTGCCTCATGAAACGATGATTGTTCAAACTTCTTTTAACACCTCTCATGTGGCCATTATGATGAAACTATTTTTTATATATTATATATATTATTTTTATGTTTTCCTTATGATTCTTTATTTTTCATTTATGGCACTCCTTTATGATTTCCATTATGGGTAAACGCCATAATTTCATTTTAGGAAGCACAGACTACCGCCCCCTCAAAGTGATTTGAATCGTTAATGCCATATGTGGGATGTATAAAGGATGGAGTAAATGGTATTATAAATTATATTATACTGGAATTATAGTATAACTTTATATAATTATAATTTCATTCCATGAAATACGAAATAGAAATGAAAGTAGCATTCTTGCGTACGTACGGCTTACCGTCTCCATGAAGGGTGCATTTCATATCTTTCCTCTATATGTTACGTAATATTATGAATGAATGTATATACTGGATATATATGATATATATGATATCTAAATCATCAATATAATTCTGGATATAATGGATATTTCACCACATGAACAACTTGTAATTATAAGAAGTTTATTTTTGACTCAAGTACCAAAGATCGACAAAATGACAGTTATTAACTTAAATAATTACACAATGTTCATAACATGGTAATAAGTGATATAAAAGAAATAATGAAAATGAAAAAGATACTTAAAAAAATATAAATTAACTATAGTTTATTATTCAGGAGGTTAAAGATCGATCGAGTCAAGTCGGACACGAGGTAATGGAATTTCTTAACCCAATTTCCATTCTTTGGGTTAATCTCCTAGTTTCAAATTATGTCATGATATTATTATGTCCTATATTGTATTTGTACTTTCTTTATGTGTACTTATAGTGAATAAACATAATTGATCTATTTTATTTAAAAAATTATCTTTGTAAGGGAACCTCTTAACCCAATTTCCATTCTTTGGTTTAATATCCAATTTTAAAATTATGACATGATATTATTAAGTCCAATCTTGTATTTATACTTTCTTTATGTGTACATATAGTGAATACATATAATATATCTATTTTATTTAAAAAAATTATATTTTTAAGGGACTTTATCTCAATCTCCATTCATTGAGGCATATTTTGTTTTCTACACAAATTTCTTTTATATGATGTATAAACCCCTTTGACTTTTACATTTATTCAAAAGGAATATTTTTACACAAAGAGTTTTACTAAAAGACAAAAAGGAATGTTTTTCGTGTCGTACGTATGCGGCGACAACGACTTCTCCACCGTCGTGACCATTATTTGAGTTGCGGCTTCCTCTACAAGCCATAACCTTTGTTTAATGAAAAGTAAATACAAAGTTTTAATTTTATTTTGGTATTGAAAATGGTTTTGATAATGTTTTTATTATATCAATGTGTTGTGTTGATATTTTGTGATTGAAATGTGGTGATATTATGTTTCCTTTATGCATGTTTTATGTGATATGATTATGTTATGGTTTATGATATGTTTAAACCTGTTCATATAAAGAATGAATTGGACTTAATAATTGACGGGTGGAGCCTGCTATACCTCCTCGATGCATCGGTAGGTCTCATGAGACAAACTAGTGTCTTGGCACGAGGCCTTGAAAAAATCTTATTTGTGGTCTTGGCACGAGGCCTTGGCTAAGTTGTTATGATAGTCTGGCATTATGCATTCCATCATTATGAATGTGGTTATTGATATTGCATGAGATTATTCAACTAGTAGAATATCCATGTGAGTAAGTAAATGGCATTATTTAATTTTATTTTTTCTATATTATGCTGAAGTTCAAGTTTAAAAAGGCTTTTGTTTTAGTTATACATTGCCTTAAATGTTAATGTTTATTTATGAAATCTTCCACAATATTGCTATCCTTACTGAGCATCTATGATCACCCCTTTCAATGTTTTAATATTTTCCAAGATGTGAAGATGTATTTTATGAATGACCTGCAGGGATAGTCAGAAGAGGATATGAGTGTGGACTATGGAGACTTTGTTATTGTAGTTTTCACTTTATGATGTAATGTAACATTTATGAATGTATCTAGTGTTTCCAAGGCTACTAAACTAATCGGTCATTCGAGACTTGATCTTTAGTGATCATGCCAATGTTACGAAGTAATGCACCGACTCTGGGTAACTGGGGTCGGGGTGTTACATATGCTATGTGCATGTGGTGAATACATGATGATGTTCCATTAGAACAAAAATCCAATAAAATCATTGTAATTATAGATATATTAATTTTGTGCATTTAACTACATACCATAGATTATTACTCAATTATTATAATGTATGGATAGCATACAACCACTCAAGGTTAAGAAATTCATAAATGCTTTCCATGTTCTTCATTAGAGTGAATCTTTAATAGTTTATGTACATGAGTGATTATTAAATGAATTTGAATGAAAAAAAGATACATATCACCAAAAATATCGATGTTATTTTTTTGTGTAGTCTATTGGACACCAATATACTCAAAAATCCTTATGTGATTAATTCCATTTTATAAGGGTTGATTAAATATACTCATAATAGAATTCATGGTAGTTAACACATCCTCAAAGATGACATGATCTGAAGAATAATTTTCATATATAATTGGGTATAAATATGAATTATCATCTACCGTTCGTTAAAAATTTCTTGATATTCACAAATATTCATTCATTTTGAAAAAGAAGTTATTTGATATCAATTAATTATTTATAGAATTGTACATCAAAAAATAAATCTTTAATCCCAGTATCCCATTTTTTTAATTAACCTCAATGCATAGTGACCAACCATCTATTAAAAAAATATATGTCTTTGTCAATCATTGTCAATAATTTATCTCAATTGATCATTTCCATATGGTATTAATGTAACAACATTTTAGTGTCATAAAATTGTATTTATCTATATCCCAAACACATATTTAAAACTGATATGATCTCCCTATGAAATCATGATCATCCTTTAACATTTCATGTGAGAGATACCATAATGTATTTTTAAATACATCCATGTATGTTGGGTCACATTTTACAATATATATACCTATATAACGAATATTGTTTACATAAATATTGATAAACTGTAGAGATTTCCATAATATTGTAATGTGATAATGTTCATTATAATGTTTTTTTCGCTACACAAGACCATTCCAACAAATCCCTATAAATATTAATTAAATTTAATATATTGAAGTATCATTCTTACAATACTCGTAGAGACATGTGACCAATGTCAGAGGTTGAGTACCTCGATTAGAGCTACCCATATGGTTGTTCATTCAATAAAGGACAACGAAGCCTCACCTATTGATTTAAAATAATCCAACCTTTTATGATGTAAATTTTTCCATTGAGATGGTTATTATAAATTATATTACATGGTGCGTTTTTCATTCTAGTTATAAATTTATTCTTTTTTAAATGTAAGGGTGAAACAATGGTACTTACTTTTGGATTCATGTATGGGATTGTCATTCATTATAATTAGAACATCTATGTAATTCTTAATTCTCTAGGTGAAATACATAGATTATTTATAGGATGACTTTGATGATATATCCTCGTGAATGATACATATTCCCATTATAGATACTGGTTCCATATGGGAGATACCATATACTGGCTTGGTGGGTGATACAGTTATACCATGCCATGGATAGGACCTGAGGGTTATAATTTACAACATTCCTAGAGTTATACATGAGAACATTTTTTAGTGAATGCCTTTGAAATAATCTTATAATTATAGGTATTTATGGAGATCATAGAGTTATAATCGTGTTCCCATTTATAGATATCCTTTAAGGAGATTAGGATTTAGTTTATATTAATTTTACTAAATTTTATCTATGTTAAATTCTCAAGATTCAATCTATATTAAATTCTAAGAATACAGGTCAATTAAATCTATTGACAAATATGAAATTCCATATAACAACCTTCTTCTTGGTCCTTTCTTGATTCATAATTTTTTATGACCAATTTATACAGAAATATTATATCAACGTAGGTTCACCATGGTTTAGAAATATCTAGCATAGTAAAAAGCATGCAGTGTTGGTCTGGTGTCCAATGGGGAACCCGATACAATGTGGTTTACTTATTTAATTATTAATTTAAATTTATTATCAACCTGAACACTACACATTTTATATGAACATACTGGATAGTTCTAGAAACCATTGGTGGTGGCCTACTATGTAAATCTTACACCATGTTTTGGCTACCTATGGTTCCCCAACAGAACTCATGTTTGAGGGTGTTGACAATGGGTAACACCCATCATCAGGTATTACATTCTAAATTAAAAGATTGAGTTTGGGAGAAGATGAAAAATCATTTTTTTCATGATACTAAGAGAGGAATATTTTAGATAGTTTTTTTATTTTTTATAGCATGTTTTATATTCTTGTTTCCATATTTCATGTGTATATCATTTTTATAACATCATTGAATGATCATAATTTATTTATATGATATTGATTTATCTTTTACCTATTGGATAAGTTTTTATGTTTTTTTACTATTTTCTCTACCTAACATTATTATTTTCCAATGTTCTATACTCTAATAAATAGGGAATTGTATCCCCATAGAAAAACCATAGGTGATCAATATTATTCTATAGCCTCTGTAACACGAGGAGGCATGAAAGAGGTCATGTGGCCATTTATCTTGGTGTACCACTTACTGGATTCCATTTTGGGATAATATAATGAGTTACTAGTAGTTATTTTTCCTTTCTTCATGCTTTTGGTGTATTATACAAGATACAAGGATATATTGGAAATGGGTAGTGAGCATGTTCCTTGGAGTAGAAAACCTGTGTAAGGGGGAAAGCTCATTTACAAGGATGAGATATTATTGTTTTCGTTTGTGTGTGTCATAGGTATACTAAATTCACCATTGGGTCACACACATGTAATGCGATGTTAATGTTATCATTGATATTGTTATAATGGGATTCGTTTTCCCTTGTGGGATATTACAAGGATGTTTCATATCATGTATCTTATTAGGCGTTAAAGGATTCAAATGTCATGCATTATTCCTATACATATTTACATTTCTTCGTATATCACTTGTATTTCCTGAGTGTTGTCAGTTCCTAGATAGTTATATATTTCTATATTTATTGAAATGTGTTGTCATTTCTAGACTAAATAATATAATTAGAGTAATTAATGTTTCTATATCATTTTAAACAATATTTTCTTATATAGATTGATGATGAAAGAAAAATTAACCATTAGTTACATATATGAGCCATGAACCACTAGTTCTATGAGATAAAACATCTAATGATTTGATTACATGAATTATAGATATATATTATAAAGCATCTAATTCCATAAATTCATAATTGTTATTCATTTAGTCATAATATTTTGATATAACATATTATACCATGATATTAAATGTAAGGGTTGTGTGAAAGTCACATCACACAAAAATTTTAATATATTTAGAGTATGTGCCCCTATAAATTGGTAATGGTGATATAACTTATCAGACCAAGATGTAAATATATTTATAAACGTGAATGAACTTAAATATATATATATTATAAATTAAATAGTTTCTCAATACATTAATATTGAAACATTATAAATTGTAACTTGTGTTATGTTATATGAGTCATTGAACCTAATCAGAACATAATAGTGGGCATTAAAAATTGTCTCTTGTGACTTCTATGATCTTTTTATCACTTATACAAGGATTTATGAGAAGGAAGAGGGGTGTGTACCATTTATATGAAGGCTATGTATCAATCCTTTCTCTGTTATCAATGATCATTTCTACTATAAAATATTATCTTAGGCGTGTCTTTATAAATTTTATAGCTATGTAACCATGTAATCCCCATGTCATACAATTGTAGTGTCATGAAGATTATTCTTCAAGGTGCTGGGACCTGAGACACTAGCATTAAGTCTTATATTTAAACAATTGGAAGATATGTTTCTTCCTCCACTCATATATAAAACTTCTTATTGACATAGATTTATTTTCTTTATGCAGTCTATACAGGGAGCTTTGCAACTTTCCCACTGCTATGGTAGAGTTTATGTGAAAATTTTAGCATAATTATCTATCAACCGTCTCTAGGGTTGGTATACCTCAGGGTGATTTATCTTGTTTAGGTTCCATGTTATTGATCTTGGAACATTTGGATACACATCTAGATCTTGCGGTCAAGATCGCTACATATATGTTACATGATTCATCCAAGCATTGGTGGGATGTAATCTATAAAGATAATTGACTTCAGGATATGGGGTGGGAGACTTCCAGAATGTATTTTATGACTACTTCTATCTATAATCATTGAGAGTAGAATAAACTATAGATATTATTCCACTATAGTAGGGCACTATGTATGTGATGGATTATTTGTCTAGTTTCATCGAGCACTAGTGTTTCTGGACAAAATGGGTCGATGATTAATTCATGAATATGATATGGTTTGAGTATGGGATTTAATATTCAATCCGATCATAAGTGAATTTCTTATGGTTGACCACTGTTTTAGAGACAATTATCTAGGATCTCATCAAAGAGTTAAACCCGATGATTTTTTGGAATGTTGTGTCAAGGTAGCATAGTATTGAGGTAGGGAGACATGTCATCTAGGAGTAGAAAATGTAGTTATGAGGGGTCTACCATGATAAGTGTCTATCATATTATAGAAACCAATATTTATTTATGTTTGTCACCACTATGGTAGGAAAATACAAAATATGAACTGGTGCATGAGGAACCCAATCGAGTGATGATATTATGGAAGGATGGGTCTTTTATTGTGTTTCTATCGTACATTCCCTTTAACACATAGTGAGAAGAGATATTTACCAACACCACATTAAGGTAAATGAACTATAACTCTATGTTAAGCTATGATCTTGTCTAATGATGACTGATAATTCTATGGAGGTGTTCATGGATGCGGTATTTATAAATCTAATGTTCATTTCCATAAGAGTAGATATTCCCGAGTTAGCCTAGTTTCATCTCATGGCTTCAGATCTATCCATATATATATATTTATATACTGAATCCTACTCCCTAACAAAAAAATACAGGGCCTTCAACATAATGCGGTATACTTCTAGTATCCAAACCTTTAGTATTTTCCTTTTTTGATATAATACCTTCATTCTCTTTTGTATCTGTTGACATTGTGGAGAGCCTTGGGCTAGAAATAGAATACTAATTTGGCGTGATAACTCTGAACAAGTTGTTAGGGCCAGAATCAAAGATAATATATGAATAATATGATTTTCATCTTAATATTAGTATATATCTCTTCTTCTAGAGTGTTAGTTTCCTCAAAATAATAGGCTTTCGTGTCCTCATTATGAAGGAATAGTCTGTTCCATACCATTCACATATTGATTAATATCACTGGAGTCTAGATTTGTCACGACCCGCCCTCGGGGTCCGTGCCGTGACTACCCCATGCCCGCCTTCCATAGGCCAGGGGCTGGCGACTAGCACCAAGCCGTAAATCCCGGTAAAAAGGGAAGGCATTGCCTTTGAAAAGTAAACACACACCACAGAGTAAACAAGCGGAAAGTAAACACTAAACAAGGCAGAGTACAACTGAAAGTGCGGAAAAGTAAACGGGCCGGAATACAAACCCAAACTGAAAGTAAAGTAAAACTCGAAAAGGGAAAACAGCAACTGAAAAGTAAAAACTGCTACTCCGAGCTGTCCACTGGAAATCCCACCTGAAGGGTGGGTACAGATAGCTCCTCTGCTCCACGAGTCCCGCCGTCCGCTCCGTGCACGTCCTGCCCAGTGGTCCTCCTCCGGGTACCGTCCCGCTCTGTAGGCCTCAGCTAAGGTCAACTCTATCCGTCGTCTGCAACCAACACAACGTAGTGCGGGCAAAGCCCGTGCAGGGGTGAGTATAAGCTACTCAGTAGGGACCCCGAGACCTCTGAAGGTCTCTCAAATCCACAAAGGATAAACCACGAAGAAAAGTAACAATCATGAAGTAACAACTGACACTGCTTAGGTATATGCCCATACATATACCTAAGTCATCAATTCAAATACGCTCCAACCTCCGAGCCCAAGTTCAACTCAGTCCACACAGGATAGTAAACGTATTCCACACAGGAAAGCAAAACGTAATCCACACAGGATTGCACAACACAATCCACACAGGAAAGCAAAAGGATTCAGCTCACACAGGTATACTTCTTCAAGGACGATAAAGATGATCACTGATCCATCTAAGTCGTCGGACCCACGAAGGATCGATAGGTAACTAACCCCCGCAAAGACCCACACAGGATCGGGGCCACACAGAACCTGTAGGCGCTGGCTCACACAGAACCGCTGAGCGCGGACCCACACAGGATCGGGCCCACACAGGACCTGTAGCACTGATCCACGTAGGATCGCTGAGTGCTGTAGTCGTCGTCGTCGAATCCACACAGGATCTCTGTACTGTCGTCGTCGAAGTCACAGTAACAGTCGTAGCAGTAGTAGTAGCAGTAACAGTCGCAGCCAGCACTAGGGTTCCCGCGCACAGCAAGCTCGTTCGAATGGTCCGCTCCACGAGCCGAGAGGCTGATACATCAACTGTCACAAAGACCAGAGTTGATGTATCCAAAAGTTCCGTATCGTCAATAGGAACTCAACGCAACAGACGGCGCGTCGATCGGACGCCCGGTCTGAGAGTTATTGGCATTTTCGTCTCCGGGGCCCGGTTGGTTTTTAAGGCTAAACCAACCCGACCGTACTCCACCTGCGTCCAAACCTCGGGCGAAGTATGCCAAAAGATCCGTCTCACTAAGAGGAACACAACGCGACTGACGGCGCGTCAATCGGACGTTCGTAGCTCAAGATATGAGCGTTTCCGCTCCGAAGGCCCGGTTGGTTTCGTGAACGAACCAACCCGGCCGAACTCAAAGTAAACTGAAACCTTGAGTGCGATATACCAAAACGACCGTCTCGATCCAAGGATCGCGTTTCCGCAGACGGTTCGTCATTCGGAGGTCCGAGGCTCAAGATATGGCCCAAAAAACCGATTCTGGTTCGAAACGGGGGGGTCCGGGTCCGGGCCGACCCGACCCGACCCCCCCCCCCCCTGGGGCGGCGCGGCGGCGCGGAGGCGCGGCGGGCCGCGGCGGCCCGGCGCCGCGAGGGGCCGCACGCGGGGGCTAAGCCCCCGCTGATTGAAGCGGCGCGGCCTTTGTGCCGCGCCTTTGCAAAAAACGGCCCCCACGTGGGGGCCGGTTTAATAAAGAGAACCGGGGGGCTGCTGCCCCCCTTTCATGGAACCGCCCCCCTCTTAAAGAGGAGGGTTTTACATGCTGGCCGGGGGATTAATTCCCCCGGTTTAATGCCTTCCGGCCGGCCAGCTGGCCGGCCGGTTTTCTCCAACGGGACCGGAAATTCCAGTCCCCCCTTCGGCTTCCGACGCCGGCGGCCCGGCCGCCGGTCTTCTCTTCCGCCGCGGCCCGGAACCGGCCGCGGTCTCCTCGTCCCGCCGCGGCCCGGAACCGGCCGTGGTGTTCGTCGTCCGGCGCGGTGCGACGACACCGCGCCCCTTTCGCCGTGCCTTGATTCCTTTCAACGCGGCGCGACGACGTCGCGTTCTTGAAGATTCTACCTCGGCGTAGCGCGACGGCGCCACGTAAAATAAAAGCACGATTAACCGCGTGGTGCGACGGCACCACGCCACTTGCTTCCACCCGCAAGAATAAACAAGAACGATGGATGGGGGGTTCGGCCGTGTTCGTGCGGTCCGACCCCCTCACGTTAAAATAATAACGCAACTTAAATAATTCAAGCCACACGTTAGACTTGTTATTCACGATCAAGAATAAAATAAGGAAACCAAAAAGAAATCAACAACCCCTACCTCAGGTATAAGGTTCGAAGATTGTGAACGTTCCGCGGAAGACGACGTCGCGGAGGTCGGGCGTCGCGGTAGCCGTTCTTCAAATCCGAAGACGAAGGGATGCGTTCGAAGAGACACGTCGTTGGCGAATCTTGTACGCCGATGAAGGTTGTCCGAGGAAGAAGTGGCGTCCCCTTCGTTGACACGGTAAACGAAGAATGGAGGTGCGGCGTCCTTCGTCGGAGCTTGAGCGTTCTTCGTCAAGATGAACGTTCTTCGAGTTCTTCGTCAGAGTTGAAGAAGAAGAAGAGCTCTCCACCTCTCAAGAAGACAAACAAATAACCCAAAATAAAATAAGACAACAACTTATTTTATTATTATATAACACAATAGAATTTCAAAAGTTTGAAATTCAAAAGGATTAACTCCCATAATTAAATAAGTAACTCAAGTCAATAAATGAGGCGTTAAGAGAGTTGGGAGAATTTTAAAGGTTTAGGGGTTCGTGTGGGCCCCACCACACTTAATCCTCCCAAGGGAGGTTAAGTGGGTGTGGGTCCCACTTCCAACCCCCTTTGGTAGGTTTTTAACAAGTTATAATAAAATTTGTTCTATACAAATTTTATTTAACTCAAACTAAAAACCCCTAAAATAAACTTTCAACCCGCAACAAACGCAATTCCCGAAAAGGTCTCTTTAAGCGAATATCGGCGCTGCGAGTTCATCGGTGCCCTCAGATTTCAATTCCGAGCAACGGAACAAAAGTTAGGAATTCCCGCTCGTTCGTTCACTGAACGTACCCGAGCCAAACTTTGGAAATTAATTCCGGGCACTCCGGGCCTCAGAATCAGGTGCCGTCTGAAACCGCGCTCTTGTAAAATTCTAAAGAAAATTAAGAAAAAAATTTCCCTTGAATTTTACGGGTATTTACATTACTCCCACTTCAGGGATTTACATCCCCGTAAAGATACATCAAAACTAGGGAAACAAATGAGGGTACTGAGCACGCATCTGAGCCTCCCGCTCCCATGTGCTCTCCTGGAGATTCCCGTGCTGCCATCTGATGCGCACAAGAGGAATCGATCGCCCACGCAGGACCCGCTCCTGTCGATCCTCTATCTCCACCGAGACCTCCGTAAAAGTCGCCCCATCGTCAACGTCAAGCTCCCCATGGTCAATGATGTGCGTCGGGTCGTGCACGTATCTCCTCAGCTGGGATACGTGGAAGACGTCGTGCACCCGGTGCAACTGAGGTGGTAGAGCCAGGCGATAAGCCACCTCGCCAATCCTGCTGAGAATCTGGAAGGGTCCGATGAAGCGCGGAGATAACTTGTCGCCTCGGCCAAATCTCCGAATACCACGTCGAGGTGAGACCCGCAAGAAGACGTGGTCGCCATCCTCGAACTCCAGTGGCCTCCGCCTCCTGTCAGCATATGAATTCTGCCGGCTCTGAGCTGTCCTCATCCGCTCCTGGATGACCTGGACCTTCTCTGTCGTGGCCTGGACCATCTCCGGTCCCACCAGTGCTGACTCCCCAGGGTCTGTCCAACACAAAGGAGATCTACATGGTCGGCCGTACAACGCCTCGTACGGTGCCATCCCGATGGTGGAGTGGTAGCTGTTGTTGTACGCGAACTCCACCAAGGGTAGGTGGTCCTCCCAGCTACGACCAAAGTCGAGGACACATGCGCGGAGCATGTCCTCGAGAGTCTGAATGGTCCTCTCCGTCTGACCATCCGTCTGAGGGTGAAAAGCTGTGCTAAGACGTAGCTGCGTCCCGAACGCCTCCTGTAACCCCTTCCAAAGCCGGGAAGTAAAGCGGGCATCTCGATCGGAAACGATAGATGATGGCACACCGTGGAGCCGCACAATCTCCTGAATGTAGAGACGTCCCAAGCTCTCCACTGAGCCCTGCTCTCTGATGGGTAAGAAGTGTGCCGACTTGGTGAGTCGGTCAACAATCACCCAGATGGAGTCGTGACCTCTGGAAGTGCGTGGAAGTCCAGTCACGAAGTCCATAGATATGCCGTCCCACTTCCATTCCGGAACCTCCAAGGGCTGTACCAAGCCTGCTGGTACCTGATGCTCAGCCTTCACCTGCTGGCAGGTGAGGCTTCGAGAAACGAACTCTGCTACTGCCTTCTTCATGCCCGGCCACCAGTGTTGTCGTCTGAGGTCCTGGTACATCTTCGCCACTCCAGGATGTACCGCCAAAGGAGAAGTGTGAAACTCCCTCAGCACTTCCTCTCGCAATGCGACTGGTACCATGGTACGTCCTCTGAAAAGGATGCCGTGCTCTTCTCCAAGGGAGAAACCATCAGGTGCCTGTCCCGAGGATATCTGTGCATTCCGTGTCTCACAGTCAGCGTCCCCGCGCTGTGCCTCCCTGACTCACTGCAGTAGTGGAGGAGTGACTGTGAGAGACTGAAGAAAGGTTGTTCCATCTCTATCCACGAAGGATATCTGCAAAGAGGCTAGCTGCTCCGTCGCCTCCTCAAGTAGCTGAATGCCCGTCCTCCTGCTAAGGGCATCGGCTACTACGTTCCCCTTCCCAGGAGTATAGACTATCTCAAAGTCATAGTCCTGGAGGAACTCGAGCCATCGTCGCTATCTCAGGTTCAGGTCCTTCTGTGAGAAAATATACCTGAGACTCTGATGATCGGAAAAGACTGTAAAGCGCTCGCCCATCAGATAGTGTCGCCATGTCTTCAGAGCGAAGACCACTGCTGCTAACTCCAGGTCATGGGTAGCGTAGTTCTGCTCAAGTGGCCTCAACTGACGTGATCCATAGGCGATCACGGCCCGCTCCTGCATCAGAACACATCCGAGTCCGGTCCCTGATGCATCACAGTAGACTACGTACCCTACTCCCTCCTCAGGCAACCTCAAGATAGGTGCGCTAGTCAATCTCTGTCTCAGCTCCTGGAAGCTCTGCTGACATCTGTCTGTCCATACGAAGGGTTTCCCCTTCTTCGTCAAAGCCGTGAGTGATGCTGCAACTCTAGAGAAGTCTGGAACGAATCTTCGATAGTATCCAGCTAGTCCCAAGAAACTCTGAACCTCAGTCAAGCTCCTGGGTGGCTCCCATGCTAACAAAGCCTCAATCTTCGCGGGATCCACTGCAACTCCCGCCTCAGAGATAACGTGTCCCAAAAAGTGGACCTCACGTATCTAGAACTTGCACTTCGAGAGCTTACCATAAAGCTGGTGCTCTAGGAGTGTGTCAAGAACAACTCGCAATTGATAGGCGTGCTCCTCCTCTGTCGTAGAGTAAATCAGAATGTCGTCGATGAAGACCACGACAAACCGATCGAGGTATGGCTGAAAGATCCTGTTCATGAGGGCCATAAATACTGCTGGAGCATTGGTTACACCGAAAGGCATAACCAAGAACTCATAGTGGCCATACCGACATCTGAAGGCCGTCTTCTGCATATCCTCGTCTCTGACTCTGAGCTGATGATAGCCTAACCTGAGGTCTATCTTCGAGAACCACCGTGCTCCCTTGAGCTGATCAAAAAGGTCATCAATCCTCGGTAGCGGATACTTGTTCCTCACTGTCACCTGGTTCAGGCGACGATAGTCAACACAAAGTCGCAAGCTCCCGTCCTCCTTCTTGGCGAACAATATCGGGGAAGCCCAGGGTGAAACACTGGGTCGAATGAATCCCTTGCCCTGCAAGTCCTCCAACTGTACCCGTAGCTCTCGAAGCTCGGCAGGGGCCATCCGATATGCTGGAGTGGATATCGGGGCTGTCCCGGGGTACAAGTCAATATAAAAGTCTACCTCTCTGCGAGGAGGTAGCCCTGGAACATCGTCGGGAAAAACGTCCGCAAACTGATCCACCACTGCAGGAAAACCAGGACTCCGCACGTCAACTGCTCCAAGGATAAGGCTAGCCAACTGATGAGTGATGGGCTGTCCTCTCCTCCGCGGAAGTCCATCCTGTGCTGCTAAGGCTCCCTTCTCGCCGGTGAAGGTGAACCTGCTCCCGTCGGTGCGTACACATCGCACCTTGCGACTAAAACAGTCAATCTGTGCATGGACCGTAGATAGCCAATCCATGCCCAAGATGACGTCGTAAGGCCTCGATGCTGCTACAAGAAGATCCCAGCCGAAGCTCTCGCCTCCTAGAGTAAGCTCACACTGCCGGCACCGGTGCGTAATCGTCGAGTCTGCTCCCGTAGGAGTCTCTAGCCGTAAGGATCGAGCCAACGGCTCTGTCGGAATCTCCGAGCTCCGAACAAGGGCAGCGGCTATGAAAGAATGACTCGCTCCTGTGTCTATAAGAACTGCAGCAAGGGTGGAGTAGACACAAATAGTACCTCGAATCATCTCGGGTGCGCCGTGGTCGTAGGCCTCTGCTGCCTGGAGCTGTGCCTGTCGCTGCCCGCCAGCTCCCTGTGGTCGGGGTGGACCTCCTGGTGGTGGTGGTGGCAGAGCCTCAAAGCGTCGCCCACCACCGGCTACTCGTCCAGCTCCTCTGCCTCGTCCGCCTCCTCCCTGCGGACCGCCACGGTCGACCCTCTGCCTCTTCCTCGGTGGTCCATCAACTGTCTGCTGCTCCTCGGCACGAGGGGTTGGGCAGTCGCGAGCCATGTGGACCTGCCCGCCGCACGAGTAGCACTGTCTGCCTCTCGTAAGACTGGCTCCGCGCTGTGTGCCCCGCACTGCTGAGCCAGTGCCCTGAGATCGTCTGCCCGAAGGTCTGGTCTGTCTGGACCCCTGAGTCATCCGTCGACTGCCTGCTGCAGATGACTCTGCCACGTGCCGCCCTGCGGTGGGTCGTTGTGCTGGTGTAGACTCAGCAAGGAAGCTCTCGATCAGAAGGGCCCGCTCCAGTACTCCTGTCTGAGTCGGTATGCTGAGGGAGATCAGCAATGCCCTGATCTCGTGTCTCAAACCCTGCTCGAAGGTCCGGGCCCGGAGGAATGGGTCCCGTACCATGTCGGTCGAGTAGCGCGAGAGATCGGTAAATCTCGCCGAGTACTGAGCGACCGTCATGCTGCCCTGCCGCAGCTGTAGAAGATCCTAGATACGCACCGCACGAAGGGTGGCTGGGACGAACTCCGAGCAGAAGAGGCTCTCAAAGTCCTTCCAAAGTAGGGATGCCTCATCGTGCACCTGGAGCATCAGGCTCCACCATCGTCCTGCTGCTGCGTGTAGTAGGCTCGCAGCGAGGATCACCATGAGGTCTGCTGGTGTCCTCACTAGCCTAAACCCTCGAACCACTGCCTCCAGCTAGTCCTCTGCTGCCTGGGGATCCGTCTCCCCGCGAAACCTGGGCGGTCGCTGGCGCTGAAACTCATGCAGTGCGCTGAGGCGACGTGCATCGTCAGCGGCTGCTGCTGGAAGCATCGGGGGATCGGCGGGTAAAGCTACCGCCGGTGCCACTACTGGAAAAGGGCCCTGCACCGAGGCCTCGTCGCTCGGTGGGCTGTCGTCTCGCTCGACTCTCGGAACCCTAGCTGGCTGCCGTCGTGGGGCCATCCTGAAAAGGAAACAGGTGCGCCACGGTTAGAACAGTATACCTGGTGAGCTGATATAAGTAATCACAAAGAAAACATTGAAACACACATGCAATCAATGTTTTCGTGCATTAAGTCGGAAATCAGAAGTCAGGGTCCTGGTGTACGGATACGTCAGCCGCCGCACCAACACTGGACTCCCTGGACTGATAACCACACTCAATACGCTAAACATTATTGCTTCACATAGAAAAGATCAGAGTTCGCGGTAGAACCGAACTCCTATGATACCAATTTGTCACGACCCGCCCTCGGGGTCCATGCCGTGACTACCCCAAGCCCGCCTTCCATAGGCTAGGGGCTGGCGAATAGAACCAAGGCGTAAATCCCGGTAAAAAGGGAAGGCGTTGCCTTTGAAAAGTAAACACACACCACAGAGTAAACAAGCGGAAAGTAAACACTAAACAAGGAAGAGTACAACTGAATGTGCGGAAAAGTAAACGGGCCGGAATACAAACCCAAACTGAATGTAATGTACAACTCGAAAAGGAAAAAACAGCAACTGAAAAGTAAAAACTGCTACTTCGAGCTGTCCACTGGAAATCCCACCTGAAGGGTGGGTACAGATAGCTCCTCTGCTCCACGGGTCCCGCCGTCCACTCCGTGCACGTCCCGCCCAGTGGTCCTCCTCCGGGTACCGTCCCGCTCTGTAGGCCTCAGCTAAGGTCAACGCTGTCCGTCGTCTGCAACCAACACAACGTAGTGCGGGCAAAGCCTGTGCAGGGGTGAGTATAAGCTACTCAGTAGGGACCCCGAGACCTCTGAAGGTCTCTCAAATCCACAAAGGATAAACCACGAAGAAAAGTAACAATCACGAAGTAACAACTGACACTGCTTAGGTATATGCCCATACATATACCTAAGTCATCAATTCAAATACGCTCCAACCTCCGAGCCCAAGTTCAACTCAGTCCACACAGGATAGTAAACGTATTCCACAAAGGAAAGCAAAACGTAATCCACACAGGATTGCACAACACAATCCACACAGGAAAGCAAAAGGATTCAGCTCACACAGGTATACTTCTTCAAGGACGATAAAGATGATCACTGATCCATCTAAGTCGTCGGACCCACGAAGGATCGATAGGTAACTAACCCCCGCAAAGACCCACACAGGATCGGGCCCACACAGGACCTGTAGGCGCTGGCTCACACAGAACCACTGAGCGCGGACCCACACAGGATCGGGCCCACACAGGACCTGTAGCACTGATCCACGTAGGATCGCTGAGTGTTGTAGTCGTCGTCGTCGAATCCACACAGGATCTCTGTATTGTCGTCGTCGAAGTCACAGTAACAGTCGTAGCAGTAGTAGTAGCAGTAACAGTCGCAGCCAGCACTAGGGTTCCCGCACACAGCAAGCTCGTTCGGAGGGTCCGCTCCACGAGCCGAGAGGCTGATACATCAACTGTCACAAAGACCAGAGTTGATGTATCCAAAAGTTCCGTATCGTCAATAGGAACTCAACACAACAGAGGGTGCGTCGATCGGACGCCCGGTCTGAGAGTTATTGGCATTTTCGTCTCCGGGGCCCGGTTGGTTTTTAAGGCTAAACCAACCCGAACGTACTCCACCTACGTCCAAACCTCGGTCGGAGTATGCCAAAAGATCCGTCTCACTAAGAGGAACACAACGCGACTGACGGCGTGTCAATCGGACGTTCGTAGCTCAAGATATGAGCGTTTCCGCTCCGAAGGCCCGGATGGTTTCGTGAACGAACCAACCCGGTCGAACTCAATGTAAACCGAAACCTTGAGTGTGATATACCGAAACAACCGTCTCGATCCAAGGATCGCGTTTCCGCAGACGGTTCGTCATTCGGAGGTCCGAGGCTCAAGATATGGCCCAAAAACCGATTCTGGTTCGAAACGGGGGGGTCCGGGTCCGGGCCGACCCGGCCCGACCCCCCCCCCCCCCTGGGGCGGCGCGGCGGCGCGGCGGGCCGCGGCGGCCTGGCGCCGCGAGGGGCCGCATGCGGGGGCTAAGCCCCCGCTGATTGAAGCGGCGCGGCCTTTGTGCCGCTCCTTTGCAACAAACGGCCCCCACGTGGGGGCCGGTTTAATAAAGAGAACCGGGGGGCTGCTGCCCCCCTTTCATGGAACCGCCCCCCTCTTAAAGAGGGGGGTTTTACATGCTGGCCGGGGGATTAATTCCCCCGGTTTAATGCCTTCTGGCCGGCCAGCTGGCCAGCCGGTTTTCTCCAACGGGACCGGAAATTCCGGTCCCCCCTTCGGCTTCCGACGCCGGCGGCCCGGCCGCCGGTCTTCTCTTCTGCCGCGTCCCGGAACCGGCCGCGGTCTCCTCGTCCCTCCGCGGCCCGGAACCGGCCGCGGTGTTCGTCGTCCGGCGCGGTGCGACGGCACCGCGCCCCTTTCGCCGTGCCTTGATTCCTTTCAACGCGGCGCGACGGCGTCGCGTTCTTGAAGATTCTACCTCGGCGTAGCGCGACGGCGCCGCATAATATAAAAGCACGATTAACCACGTGGTGCGACGGCACCACGCCACTTGCTTCCACCCGCAAGAATAAACAAGAACGATGGAGGGGGGTCCGGCCGTGTTCGTGCGGTCCGACCCCCTCACGTTAAAATAATAACGCAACTTAAATAATTCAAGCCACACGTTAGACTTGTTATTCACGATCAAGAATAAAATAAGGAAACCAAAAAGCAATCAACAACCCCTACCTTGGGTATAAGGTTCGAAGATTGTGAACGTTCCGCGGAAGACGACGTCGCGGAGGTCGGGCGTCGCGGTAGCCGTTCGTCAAATCCGATGACAAAGGGATGCGTTCGAAGAGACACGTCGTTGGAGAAACTTGTACGCCGACGAAGGTTGTCCGAGGAAGAAGTGGCGTCCCCTTCGTTGACATGGTAAACGAAGAATGGAGGTGCGGCGTTCTTCGTCGGAGCTTGAGCGTTCTTCGTCAAGATGAACGTTCTTCGAGTTCTTCGTCAGAGTTGAAGAAGAAGAAGAGCTCTCCACCTCTCAAGAAGACAAACAAATAACCCAAAATAAAATAAGACAACAACTTATTTTATTATTACATAACACAATAGAATTTCAAAAGTTTGAAATTCAAAAGGATTAACTCCCATAATTAAATAAGTAACTCAAGTCAATAAATGAAGCGTTAAGGGAGTTGGGAGAATTTGAAAGGTTTAGGGGTTCGTGTGGGCCCCACCACACTTAATCCTCCCAAGGGAGGTTAAGTGGGTGTGGGTCCCACTTCCAACCCCCTTTGGTAGGTTTTTAACAAGTTATAATAAAATTTGTTCTATACAAATTTTATTTAACTCAAACTAAAAACCCCAAAAATAAACTTTCAACCCGCAACAAACGCAATTCCCGAAAAGGTCTCTTTAAGCGAATATCGGCGCTGCGAGTTCATCGGTGCCCTCGGATTTCAATTCCGAGCACCGGAACAAAAGTTATGAATTCCCGCTCGTTCGTTCACTGAACGTACCCGAGCCAAACTTCGGAAATTAATTATGGGCACTCCGGGCCTCGGAATCAGGTGCCGTCTGAAACCGCGCTCTTGTAAAATTCTAAAGAAAATTAAGAAAAAAATTTCCCTTGAATTTTACGGGTCTTTACAAGATTTACCACACTCGAGGGTTGTGATTATGTCCATAAGGGATAATGGTATGTCTTGTAATGTTGATTTGTTCCAAAGAATCATCATTTCAGAAAAATTCCAACCAAGATGGACATACTCATTATTATTGGTTAGAAAATACATCATAATGAATTTCTTCATCTTCTAGATCATTACATGTACATCTTCCATGATGAATTCTCTAGATTAACTCACGTGAGAGAGGTAGAGTTCAATATTGATCTTGTTCTAGGGGTGTAACAAGTTTTCATTCCACCATATAATATAAAACCCATATATCCTTATGTATTGAAGAATTAATTTGGAGACTTATAAAAAGAGTCTATAATATGTCCTAGTACATCACCCTAGGGATAATCAGTGATTTTTTTTTGAAGAAGGCAGATGGAACACATAGGCTGTATGTTTATTACCATCGATTAAATCAGCTTATGTTTAAGAACAAGTATCTAATTATATGTATAGACCACTATTTTGATCATATTCCTGAAGCCATCATTTTCTCTATGATAGATTTGTGTTTTGGTTACCATCATGTGAATTTGAGACCATAATATATATCAATTAAATAATTTCATAATTGATATTATTTTTATGATTATCTAGTTATGTTGTTCGGTCTTGAAAATGCACCTGTTGTTTTTATGGCTCAGAGGAATCATGTTTTATACTCATATATGGTTTCATTTGGGGTAGTCCACATGGAAAAATCAGGGAGTATTCTTAAACTAGACACTATTATTCCAACCATCTTGAGATCATTGTGAATATACTGTGTGATAACTATAAATATTATAAGGTCACTAAATATGAGTTTTGGGTCGATATAAATTACTTCCTAGGTCATAAAATCTCATTGGATATACATTATGTTTACCTAGATAAGGTGAGAGCTATATTTTATAGGGGGAATCCAAATAATTTATTTGACATACACAGTTTTTTGGGAAGGCTGTCTATTATCGAAATTCCATTATGGACTTTTCTTACCTTGTAGAACATTATACAGGCATGAAAAAATGGTATATTTTATTGTAAAAATAAAATGATACAGTCTTTTAAGAGTTTAATGGGAGACTAGATTCAATCACAATATTGATTCTTCTAGATTAATGGAGAAGCTATATAGTTTATAGGGATGAATCATGAATCAGGCATGGAGAATTTATGATGCCAGTAAATTGATATTTAGAATATGGTTGTCACAATATGATATATCATAAGAATAATTATCCTATACAAGACCTCGAGCTAGTAGCATTAGATCATTCCATATGCTGCTGGAGAAATTATTTAATGGGAATATGGTCCATCATTTTCAATGACCACAATGTCACAATTACATTGAAAAAGACCAAGATGTTGATATCGTCCATCAAAAGTAGAAGAGAATATTTTTACTTTTGACTTTGTCCTCACTTTAACAACTGAAAAAGATAACGCAACAACTGAATCAGGAGCTATAAGACTCAGTCATTTTCTGTCCAAGAGGATAGCATTAAGCAGCATTAGATGGCCATGTTTTCTAAGATGCATCCAGAGGTTCAAAAATATCATGGTAAGCCTATTTTGTTATCTTTGGTAGTGATATTATGACTTCTATAGTGGTTAATAAAGTGGTATCTTATTTATATTAAAGGATTAGTGATAATGTAGTTGGAATCAAGTTATGAATGATAACCTAATAGTCTAATTTTTAAGGATGAGATCATAATTTCCCCCCATTATGTCTAGGTCCCTAAAGACATAAATGAATAGTTGTTGTAAGAACATTATACCTCTATTTGGACAGTTAACCCTGGTATTTAGAAGATATACTGAGACATAACTCATTATTATTAGTGGCCTGATATAAAGAGTAATATTGCATGTTTTATTACTCGGTGATACATTTAATTATAGTTGATGGAAGAGCACTAATGGTATTCCAGATATCTAGGGAAATTTTTCATTTTTGAGTGGAAATTGAATGATTTCACTATTAATTTCATGGTTGGTTTGACAAGATCATGTCATGGTAGTGATGAAGTATGGGTGATTGTTGATAGTTTAACTACGTTCACACATTGATTACCTTCCTAAGAGTCTTTTTGAGTCTAAAATATCAAAAGATTTTAAATTTAGGATATTTTATTATTTCATGTTGTTCCTCATTCCATCGTATGAGACAGAAATTATAATTTTACATCATGTTTCAGGAAGGTGTTGTAGAAGGCATTGGGTTCACAATTATTCCTATATACAGAATATCACCCTTAGACGGATGTGATATTTGAGAAAATGATATAGGTTTTAGTGTATGTATTTCATTCATGTTTACATGATGTTAGATCTTCTTGTCTGAATAAATAACACCACATTGTGTTTTCCTATAATAATTGTTTTCAGAGAATGATTCAGATGGCTCTTTATGAGTCTCTTTATGGACGAACATTTTGTTCAACCCTACGATAGTTATCGGTAGGTAAGGAATCACTATTGTGTCCTTGTCTCGTTTTGGAGATTTAATAGTAGTTATATCTGATTCCTAGACTTATAGCCATAACTCAGTCCAGACATTATTCTTATATCGATCGTTATCGCATACCTCAAAATTTTGTGCTGGGACAGATGGTATTTCTTCTAGATTAAGAAAAATATTGATTCAGGGATAAGTAGAGCTATCAACCCTTTATTTCATTACATTGACATCATGGATAGGGTCAGTATAGTATCTTATCAGTTGAAGTAACATTATATATATCTTTCCACGAATGGTGTCTACCATGTATTGAAGATTTCCAAATATCATCCTAACCCATCTCATTCGTATGATCCAGAATATTTTCCGCTTGATTTAGAGTTTTCTATTGAGGATCATCCAATATGAATCATTGATCAAAGTATGAACTCTATTTTTTGAAATTATATTCCTCTTGTTTGGGTTCTATGGAAGCACGACCATGTACATAATGACACATACAAGGGAGTGGCAGATGTACGTACTCGGTTATTATAACCTTATTTATAAATGTTTAACCAATTTAGGAAGTGAAACTAGAGGTTTAGTTGTTTTAGGTAGGGGAGGTTGTAATGAACCCATTTTGTAAAGATGTATAAATTCTATTAATTTCAATAAAACCCTCTTTGAGTTCTCTATTTTTGATTACACCCCACAAACTAGGCACTTAAGCCTATCAGTTTTCTTCTAATAATTATGTAGCTAGTTCTATTGAGGATAAGGGGTGGCCATATATATTTTTCTTGTTGAATACATAACATGTATCTAAATAAAGTGTAATTTATTTAATATAGGATGTTTAATCTATTGGAACACCTCTTGTACACCATGAATTTAGTTTTACATGGAAGTGGAAATCACAATATTTACCAGGAATGTCATGTTTAAATGTTATGAAATGAACATTGACATTTTTTTAAAAAGGATACAAATTTTTTTTTACTATGGATGATTTCATTATCCCATATAGTAGGCCGGATACAAGAAATATTCCCCCCACTCATGAACAAGATTCCGCTACTTCTTCTTTGCCTAAGCATCAATCTCTTTTCTGTTATCCATGTTAGAAATAGACTAGTAATCTCACATTCCATTTTCATAATTTTTTTGTTTTCTCTCGCCATTTTGAGAACTATTTTGGTGTAATATCATATGACCTTTTTTCATGTATTTCATCTATTATTCTTAATTATCCATTCATAGCTCGATTCAAGGGCTGATACTATACAGGTAAATAACTATAGGCATAAGGTATGTGGTCTAGTAATTTTTCCAAAAGATTTTATTCATTATAAGGTGAACCACTATGTCATTCATTGGGCCTTTGTATTGATTCCTCCAAAACATTAAATTTTATAAATAAACTGAAATACCGTGCTTAGAATAATATTATATAACTATGATCAATGTTGGAGATTGTTAACCTGAACATGAGATACCCCTATGTTTTAAATTTCCTTAAAATAATATGATTCATCAGGTCATGAGTTAAATTAAAACGAAATTTTAATATGTGTGTGTTTTCTTTTGAAATGGTTATGAAAAAAAATTCTTACTTAGTGGAGGTTTTATGCTTTTTTGACCATTATTCTTATAGAAATCTGATTGTGATACAAGGGTCCTAACATAAGGAATCCATGGACGGGCTCACTATGATTTATAATTCAAGCATATATATTAATAAAAAAGGCCTATTAGAAATACTTGGATTGCATATAGGATTCCTTGGATGAGCTCACTTGATGGTCGTTATACATACCCTTGTGTGATACTAGTTCCCTAGGGGAGATACAGTGGATGCGCACGGTTGGTGATATGGTTATACCATACAATAACTGATACTTGGTCCCCATTGGGGTATACCTATGATGGGGATAGTAGGATATACTTTGTGCCATGATGAGAGTAATACATGGTATTCCTCTATACATATCCCCTTGTATACACTCTTACTATGATTGGTTTTTATTGATCTCCTAGAGTGTTACATGGTTTCCTCTTTACAGATCTCCATGGATCTAATCAAATTGTTATATATATATTAAATTAGCAGTATTTTATATATATTAAATTATGAAGATGGTGTATATGTTAAATAAATGAATTCTTATCTCTTAAATATGGGAAATTTTTCAACAATAAATATACCATTCATGGGTTTAGCCTATTCTCGATACATGATTTTTGATGGCCTGTTTATTCAACCAAGTTATATCTTTAAATGGTAACCTTGGTTTATAAATATCCATCTCAGACTGAACTAGGTAGTGTTAGTTGGGGGTCCCATGGGGAACCTATCTGGACATGGTTTACAAATTAAATTATTTATTTACATTTATTATGTACCTAAACAATTCTCATTTCATATGCATAGATTAAATAGTTCTTGAAACCATTAGTGGTGCCCTACTGAGTACATGAAAGGACATCATAGTGGTATGTGTAGACAAAGGGACGTTAGCAGCTTCTAGTGATTGATTTTATGTACTGGGTTGTAGTACAGGAGTGGAGGATGAATCAAATTCATGTGACTATATTAGAGGTATCTTATAGTCTTTTTATATTTTTTGTATATCAAATTTTATATGATAGTTTCATTTTATCCTATGTATTGGATTTTTTGCATAAAACATTGCATGAAAATTATTTTTTATATAATAATGACATATATTCATAATATTGGACACCATTGATGTTTTATTACTATTTAATTATCATATCTTTATTATTTAATATTTTTCTACAATCTAATCAAGATGAAATGGTCTCCCCATAGACACACCCTATGAAACATCCTAGGATATTATAGAATAATAATTATTCATATATATAAATATTTATGAATTGGATATTAATTTTGTTTTAATAGGAACACTATGTTTTCTAGTGTACCTAACACGAAATAATGGGTTTTTCCAAAATCATACAATTCATTGAAGACTGACTTATACCGAAAAATTATACAATATTATTATAATTATTTTAAATGGTAGATAACCCATAGTAGTTGTATTGGAAGTAATGAATATAAATAACTATATTATGTTTAAAAGTGTTTATTAAAAGTTTTTACTTTCATCCAATAAATTTTAGATGCATCAAATGAGAAAAAAATCCAATTTTTAAAAACAAAATACTCTAATATTTTTAAAAGGTAGTTTTACTGCATATTGATCAAAAAAACTTTTTAAATATATTTTTTGACAATTTTATATGTTATATTTTAAAAAATAAACATCTTATTTGAAATCGAGGCATAAAAAGTATCCTTGGATGAAATTTTGGTATATTTCTGACAAAATTCATATTTTAATGAATAGTTAAAAAATACCGAATTTTCATTCAACAATAACTTTTAGATTAATCTATTTCTATTGTTATATTATCATATGAATTGGTTTTAAAGTATATTTATATTATTTAATTATTATTTACTCTAATATTATCATTGGAGATAATGTGACATTGAAATTTGATATAAATATAAGTCAATCATTTAATTGGATTTACTTTTAAAAAACTCATTTTTCTCATTTTGACAATGAAAATTAATTTTAAATTATTTACAGGAGCTTCTGTGTTTTGAATTAGGAAAATTGAATTTCATATTTTTATTGAGAGGTTATAATTATGTAAATATTTCCCTTTTAATTTTTTACATGTCATAACACCCCAATATTTCGTAGTATGTTATTTTCTATAAAGTAATTAAATAGCTTGCGCTACACACAACACCAAGATCGAGGGCACCATGACTTACCAAACTAGCTTTTAAAAAGCATTTATGAATAGTATTAACTTAATTTTGAATTTTCTATACTCCATATAATTTTAGAATCCATATTATGTGTTTCTTAGACATAATATAAGAACAAATTCATTTTTTTCATATAAAAGAATTATTTTTCAAAAAATTAAAATTTTACCACCGTTTAATGGAAAAAACTTTTTAAAACCAATATTTTACACTTTAATAAATTCAATTTAATGAAATTAAAATCTTCTTTAGTATCGGGATATAAAAATTTATTTTGGTTAAATTTTTGTTACTTTTCTAATATCTTTTATTTTTTTATGAATACTGAAAAATAGTAAATTTTAATTGAAAAAAAAAGTTTTTAATTGAAATAAATTATAGTTTTCAATTATTTATTGGAATGGTTTTTAAGTATAATTATATTATATTTTTATCATTTAATACAATTTAGGTGATTATAAGTAATTTCATAATTAAAATTGACATAAACACATGTCAATCATTTGATAGTTTTTACGTTTTAAAAACTCGCTTTTTAGTTTTGAAAATGAGAATTATTATTAAATCAATTAATAAGACTTATATGTTTTGAATTTGGTAAAATTTAATTCATTTTTTCATTCGGAATATGAAAATTATCTAGGGGTAAATTTTTATTATTTCTCTGAAAACATTCAATTTTGGATTAATATTGGAAAACACTATGTTATAGTTTAAAATCAGCTTTTTATTTAAATAATTATTTATTTTATTTAAATTTATTTTATGTCAAAATAGATGTATAATACCTATATATGATCAATTTAATTCATTGGAGTCATTCTATAATAATATTATATGTCTAAAATTTTATTGATCTTTTTACCGTCTTTTACCCACCTCCTAGGAGCATTTGAGAATACACATAAAACTTAATTTTACCGCTTCAATGAGTGGAATTTAAAAAATTTGAGAGATTTTGTTGATATAAGTGAGAAAAATTTGGTTCAATAAGATGAAAATAATTTTTGTTGAATAGAAACTTTTTACATTTATTTACCATGGTTAAAAGTAAATAGGGTAAATAAGGGTAAAAATGATATAATAATTACCCCAACACATTTCCTAATTCTATTGGATAAGCTTAATTTGACCAAAAACATCATCAGGAATAAAATATTATCCTTTAGGTCCACTTGGATTAGATTAGGACATTTATTATTATTTTATTTAAAGAGTTAAAAAAGTTAAAATCAATGTTTAATTACTAAACCATTTTTAATTATGGTTACACAAAAACAAAATTGACTATAATTATTTATTATAAATATAAAAATATTTCCTACATAATTATATTTTATTTCTAATTTATAGACATTAAATAATTTAATTTATTTATGACACAATGATTATGCAATAATTACTTTAATAATAAAATATTAAAAAAAATGATATTATAAATATCCATATAAATGTAATTTGAGACTTTTAATAAATTAAACTAATTTTATAGGTTAATATAACATGTTAAGGTTCATTAAACTTATTTATTTCTAAGTAATAAAGTTGTTAGAACTTTAACAAAAATTAATCATTAAATAATGTCAAAATTGACATAAATGAGTTTTTAAAACAAATACAATATTATTGGTTGATATAATAAACCTAAAAATCTAATGTTCATCCAAAACAATTATATAATTACAGGTGTATCATTAATGAACCAATTGGGGTTCTCATGGATGATTATAGTTTTTTATTAAGCATATAATATAATAATACAAAGAGACATGGTAAATGTCAAACTATTTAACTAAGAGTTAAATCTAAATGATAAGGTTAATATAGTGACCAAAACCTATCTAAAACCAATTGGTTGAGAGGTTTTCGACCCATACCCATCTTATACTTTAAATAATTCATTTTGGATCCATTAAAAACCGAAAATTATTTTATTATAAAATAACAATTCAATCTTTTCCTAAGGTACCCCTCACTCCTCTTATAAAAGGGCACTTTTTCTTATCTATAATTCACACCATCAAAGACATTAGGCTCGCCCAGACCCTGCCCAAATATCCTTCCAAATATCCTCCCTTTTTTTATAGGCCTTACTTTAGTCAAAAATACAACCTAAGGATCCCTTTTGATCAAATCAAAAGGAAGAACCCAAAGAAGAGGTAAATATTTCATCACATATTTCAAATTATTTTCTTCTTCTAGTTCTTCTTTCTTTGTTGTTTCTATTGTAAAATAATGACTCCAGTATCTTCTATAAACTGTGATGTTATTATAAATATGGTAAAACCATATTCATTATTTTATCCATCCTATGAATGACAGGTCTCCATATGTGCGTGTGTACGACTTACCGTCTCCACGTCATGGTGTAGTTTGTTATTCAAACGCTCCATCTTTTGAATGGGTATAATAATTAGAATAAATGAAGAAAATAATAAATATAACATGATAATTATTATTTATATATGGTATTCCATTCAATTATATATGATTTTATTATCAGAATAATGATATTGTCGCTCGTGCATACGTACAGATTAACGTCTCCATGAACGTGATGAGATTCATTTCCCATTGTATCAATTCAAGACTAATTTTCATTTGATGATTAAAATTATTGTCAAAATAATTTATATAATTTTGGATATGAAGAAGATACATCCCATCCATAAAAGATATTACTCACATAACAATGAATATAAAGGAAAACGAATCATTTAACACCCGAAACGATGATACTACAAAAATATTATTAACAAAGAAATATTATAGGATCATATATGATACCATATTTATGTATATAGTTATTTTATAATTTAATAACAATGATTTAACTATTATACATGAGGTTAACGTACCCTCGAACAATGAAAAGTACAAGGTAAGGGGTTTTCATCTAACTTTTATTCCCGTGAGTTTCATGCTATATTTTCCACAGCTACCTTTTGTGTGGTGAATGTACTGCCATAGATTGTATTTTTTGTATAATATAAATTAATTTATGGGTATTTACATCATCATTGTATGATCCTTCTTACATGGGGTTAATGTTTCGTAATTTACCAAATTAATAAGGCAATTTCAAATTTCAATTTCCACTCATTCGGTTTTACGCAAACATTGATTTCTTTACCCCACGATTATATGTGAAATCACATTTATTTACTTATGTAATAATTTACACTACCCTTTGCGTGTATATATTTTTTATAAACATAATAACTCCATTGATAAATTCTGTTGTCATTGATATAAACTTGATAAGAGTAATTTTAACTCAATTACTATTCATTACGTTAAACATCCATGTCATTTTTGTTTTTACAAGATTATGTGTGATTGTCCAATAATTGATTTAAAATAAATATACAATCATATTGAGTGTATTTATATTTGTCACACATAATTATTTCATAGAATTATCCTTAACCTAAGGGTACAGTCTTTATAAAGGAATTCATCAAATCTTACATTCCGTTGAGACTTCATTGTTTTTATACACCAATCCTCTTTTATTTGGTGCATATACTGTACTTTGACATAGTATATCATGAATCCCTTTGTTATCATGATATTATAATGTTTTTATTACCTCAATTATTTGTATTCCAGTGTCTCTCATTTGGTTAGGAACTCAAACTAAAATATAATAGTAAATGTTTTAAAAATTTATTCTTCTAAATCATTATCATTAATATCAGTATTTTAAAAAAATGGTTTTAAGGTTTTATATATGTGGACATTAATCGTTTAAAATTAAATTCTTTTTAAAAGTTAAAAAGTGGAATGGGAGACTTTGATTCAAAAATCTATTTTAAATAGCTTGTCGATAAATAGTGAGACTTTTAAATGTTTTAATGAAAAAGGGAGATATTTCTATCAAATAGTTTTGATGATTTACATAATCTATATCAATGTCCTTCAATATTCTCAATTTATGTTGATTTATTATAATACAATATTCCATATTGTGTTGAATGAGTTATGTTTGACTGTGGATATGTTATTTTTATACCATTCATGGTTTATAAATAAAGTATTGAAATTTTTTATGCTGCTTTTAATATGAAATATTATGTGATTTTTAAACCTTTTCATATGAGGAATGCATTGGACTTAGTAACTAACATGTGGAGCCTCCTATAGCTTCTTGATGAATCAGTAGGTCTCATGAGACAAACTAGTGTATTGGAACAAGGCCTTGACAAAATCTTATTTATAGTATTGGAACGAGGCCTTGAATATGTGTTATACAGTCAGGCATTATGCATTCCATAATTATGAAAGTGACCATTGATATTTCATGTGATTATTCAACTAGTAGAATAACTATTTGAATAAGTAAATGATGTTACTTGATTTTATCTTTTCCATATTATGCTGATGTTCAAGTTTAAAATGATTTTGTTTTATCCTTATACATTGCCTTAAATGTTTATGCGTATTTATGAAAGTTTCCTCTTTTTTTTTATCCTTACTGATCATCTAATCTCACCCCTTTCTATGTTTTATTTTTCCCTGGATATGAATAAGTATTTTATGAATGACCTGTAGGGATATTCTGAGGGGATATGAGTGTGGTATATGGAAACAATGTTGTTGTAGCTTTTAATTTTATAACATAATGTAGAACTTATGAATGTATATAGTACTTCCAAGGAAACTAAACTGATCGGTCTTTTGGGACATGATACCTTGTATCATGCCAATGTTATGTAATAACGCACCGACTCTAGGTAATTGGGGTCAGGGCGTTACAGTTGGTATCAAAGAAATTTTAGTACAATCCTTGGAAGCTGGATTTAGAAATACTCTGTTTAAAGACACTACCCAAAGATAGACCTTGAGGAATATTATAGAAGAACATCAAAAAAATCGTTAATGTAAATATTATGTGGGTTTTCAAAACAATACATCCATGTCTGAATACGAGCAGGTAGAGGTGGCTCTGGCACAAATGTACCAAGGAGTGAAAACTCCTACATGGAGTTTCGTGCTTGAACTGGGTTATCTTGGTACACGAAAATGGGCCTTTCTTCACTCTTGGATACGACACTCCCAGTGGATATACTAAGGATAATTCACATTTTCATTACAAACCTATTTGAAATATTTTAAAATTATATGAGAATAAATAACTGTCGTTAATCCTAAGGTATTATACATTAGAAAAAAAGAGTTATGATTCCTTAAATGATTTTTTTGACTCTCACTATGCTTTCTTGTATTAGTCAATGGCCTGATTCAATGGAATTCATATTAAAATTGAACATGATGTACAAGGTGGGAATGGCGGAGGAAATGAGAAATAGAATGGAATGTTGATATGTGTAAAAGATATCATGTTCATGCCGAATCAGTTTTCCAAAAATATGATCAACACCATATATATTAACGAACTATTGAACTCAAAAATGAAGATAAAGGGGGTGAATGATAAGATCTCTAGCAGTAGAGACCATGGAAAAAAGAAAGTTCAATTTCCATCATGCAAGAAATGTGGAAGGAGACACCTAAGGAAGTGTCTCAATGGAACAAAGAAATGATTTATGTGTGGGAAAGAAGGACATAAAGTAAACAATTTCCATGAAAAAATGAAGTGTACTAAGGGAGAAAATAAAAATGATCCCAAGAATCCATTTATAGTCATTTGCCATAAATGTAGGGGACCTGAGCATTACCCAAGTGAATACCCTATTCTATAGGATAACCACATGGTCAAGGAAGAACCTATGTGAAAATAAATGGATGGTGAAATGTTTAAAATTATTATTGCTCTTTGTTGATGAGATTACTTTGGACGACTTTTCCCTTATGTGTAACCTGGCAGTTTATTATGTGAAAATACTATGTTAGGAAGAATTTTGTTTTCTATTGTTGATATAGTTATAAATAACAATTTGAGTTTATATGATCCTTGAATTTGAGGCAATTTCATGTTATTAAATTTTGGGATGAAAATGTGAGGTATGAGATAACAATTGTGGTAAAATTATGTTATAGTTATTTTGAGGAATTTATCGCATTTTGGAAACATTACAAAATATAGTTTTTGAAATAGGACAACATGAAAACCGTGTGACAACCCATCACATCGGACAAAGCTGCAGGAATCGATCCCACAACCATAGTGTGATTGGGATTTATCGCGTACCACTAGACTCCCTGAATTCCCCGGTCAGTGAGACTAATTCTATTTAGTTAAATGATTTTATTGATCAATAATAAGTTTATTTGGGATCTTATGTCTTATCAAATGGATATCCTTAGTATATGAAAATGATTTGGAGTTTATGTGATAAATGTTATTTTGAAAGATGTTTAATCTGTTGGGAATAATGTATGCCTAAGGAACATAAAATACTATGGTATTTCATTTGGGGAGTAATGGTGGATTTTTATCTATGTTTTTATTGTGGATTTATAGAGATTTGGGTTATTTATGGAAATGATTATACAATCATATATAATATGTTATTAGGCTAATTACTTTAAAGTATATGACTTTAAGAGTAATTGATGTTATTTTAAAATACAATTTAACGTGGAAGATGTGTAATCAAATTCTTTTATGTTTTGTGTTTCAATATTAGTTTTGATTATATTGATGGATTTTAAGGACAATTGATTATTGAATGTTGTATATTGATCTTTGGGTATTGTTGGTTTAATTTTAGAATTAGGTAAGTATTTCTTTCTCTAAAATATTATCCTTTTTGAGGATCATTTGATCTTGTACTAACCATTTTGATTTTGTTTAATCTCTAAATGTAACGACCTGAGAAAGATATGTTTTGGTTTTTGACAAGTTTTCTTTCCAATATCACCCGTTAAGTGAACCAACAAACGAATAATAATAATAATATGCATCAAACGGATGAAAATTTCTTTTATTCAAATAAAAAACATTTTGGCTACAACATCCACTGACCAAACAAGAAGATAAACCAACCGAAAATCCCAACAAAGAACCCGATTACAATAATGGGGAAACTGCTTAAAACTACTAAGAGCCCGAGAATGCGGTAGGGGTTTCGAGCATCCATCATAAGGAACATGAGGATGGATGAAGCCACCGCGACCGTGCTCAGCCCCAAGGGGATCACACGAACCATATTTCCTTTTTTCATTCGGTCACTTGGAGTAAGGGACACCCCGAGACTAGACCCTTTTATAAGCACCCTAATCTGACCGTTGAACCTCAAACAGCCACAAATTCGACCGTTGGTTTCCCCAAGAATCCAATGATTTATTTTGACCATTGGTTCTTCTTATCATCTAAGTTTTGTGTTTGATCATTGTAAATAGGATGGCTTACCCCTGGAAGGTTCGGAAAATTAATTTGCTTCAAAATGACATCAATGTAAGTTTAGTTAATTTATCTCTTGATTTCCCAAAATGATAATTTTATTTTATGTTTCTAAACGGCGGAAATTAATATTATTGTTTTTCTTCCATTATACATATTAATTTGAACAATTGAACTTTTATTTTCTAATTATATCAAACCTGATGGATTTTTATGAGTTTTATATATATTTCATCAAATTAGATATATTATTTCTCTTATAATTCGACCTTTATTAACTATTTTGGAAACATTGTCAAATTATGGTTTTATTTACAAATTTCGCATCTTAAAGCATACACAAATACTTTTAAGTAACCTATTTCATTTTCTATTCTTAAAAGAGTGTGTCCAAATGTTTGCATAGAATTAAAAATTAAGGTAATTATTATGTAATTCAGCAAAGGAAAAATAAATAAATAAATAAATAAATAAACAAATAAATATATATTATGTTGGATAAACCAATATTTTCTCTAATCGATTAAATGAACCTCTGGTTTTTCCAAATATAATAATAAAAGACCAATAATTATGGTTTAAAAATAATATAATAAGCTCAATAAAAAAATTATTGTTATTTTAAAAATAGAATATATATATGCATATGTTTATATAAAAACGTGTTTTGATTAAATAAATTTATATTTTTTATTTGACCAACAATTTTTATTAAAATAATAAAAGTCAAATTAATAATTGATTTTTTTTAATAAAAAAAATGTTATAGTAAATTAATAATAATTTTAATAAAACATTTTTTTCTCTGTTTTAAAACCCAGTGAACCACGTTATTTTTTTAACTGCAGCAACTCCAGCCGCCCGATCATGCCGCGTCTAATCTCAGCCGTTGTTTTTTTCTTTATCTTTCACCCACGCCGCGCGTCTCTTCTTCCTCGCGCCGAACCAACAGTACACAGCTGCTGCGTTTTTTTCTTCTCCTGTCTTCTTCCCTTAGTCCAACGGGTGGACCTAGGGGGACCCTCCTTTTTCCGCGCAACAGGTACGCCTCGGCCTCAGGATGCCTGTCGTCTCCTTCACGCAGGGCGAGGAGTCTTGGTTTTAAGTCACGGGTTGCAGCATGGGCGAGGGGTGGTTCTGCACCGGTTGTGAAGGGTTTTGCACCGAGCTCTCTTGTTTGCCGACCTCTGATCCGGCATCGCCCCGCATCGTCGTCCGTTTCCTTCCTCCTCGTCGCCTGTTTCCTTCTTCCTCGTCGAGCTAAGGTAAGGGTCGAGCTTTGTTTTCTTAAGTTTTGTTTAAGCTTCTGGTTATATATATATATATATATACGCACATACAAGTTATGTATATATATGTATATATTCTGTGTTTATTCATTCGGTTCCTCCTGCCTCGTCTACTTCTCCACTCCAAGCAAGGTAAGAAGCAGGTTTTTCATTTGGTACGGTTTGGTCAAGTTTCAGTTTATGTAAATGTGTAAATATATATATATACATGTTATTTATATATTTGGTGTGTGTGAAACCGGTGCAAACCTAGAACTTGGGATCCCTATCGGCTTAAAGAACCCATTAAGAGCTAGGGGAAAAATCCTCTTCTTTGTTTCCTACCTTTTATAAAAGTTTTATGTAGTTATAAACTGGTTGTATAATTGTGTATAAAAATATACGAGACCATATAAACCTGTTTTAACTATTCCTAGAACCGATCTGGTCAGCCTCTTTGTGAAAACCTAAAATTTGGGGTAAGGGTTTGAAGGTTCTGTTTTTATTTGGGTGCTGGTTCTTACTTTTCACACCTTGTGTTTATATATGTATATATATATACACATTTAAATACACATATGTATAAGATGATAAACACAATTATATAACCTTTCCTCAATGTTTATGACCCTGATTTTTCCTTTCTTCTATGAAAAAATGGAGATTTCGAGTAATTGAATGAATGGGTAAAATTATACAAGTGAATGATGTATATTGTTGTATATATATATACATGTGGTTATATCAATGTGTATATACAATAATATTAACTTAGTTCCCTTGTTTTTTAATTTATTACATTATAGCATGATGAAGTTTATCAAAAGAGTTTACTCAATTATATACTTGATTTTCCCCAAGGTGGACTTGATTATGCACATTGTAACCTCAACTGCCTGTTTTAAATGCCTATGATATCCATTTATCATCATATGTGTATGTTATGAATGGCCATGCTTTGATTGGGTGTTTTGATGTATGGAATGTTAAGTGTTATGTTTACTTTCTTAAAACCCATGTTTTCAAATGTTAAGATAAATTTTATGTGCACGAAGCATTAAGCATGCATGTCATAATGTTTCTAATGATAAAACTGTTTTCATATTATGAATACTTATGTGAAAATGGGCTTTAATTAAGAATTCATGGAACCCCATTAATGAATGACCATGTCAAGATATCTGATGGATGTATAGAACTACATGTAACGGGTGTGCCGAGAATTATATAGCGCAACAAGAATGATTTGACGGGTGTGCCCATAATTATACAGCGCTCCAATGCATTGGGTAAAGCAGGAGTCTCATGAGACGATTATGTGCGACGGTCTTGGCAGTTAGCCTTGGCTTGAGCTAAGGAAACGAGGTGGGCAGTGAGCCTTGACCCGTTAAGTATGTTATACATTCTTGACGAAAGGTCTTGACAAAGTCCAGTATTATACATTCCCTCTGCATGTAATGATAAAGGTTAACAAGGGGTTAGTTCATCTAACAGGACAACCCCTAGTTGAATGCTCCCAAGATCATGAAAATTTACTTTATGTGACAAGAACTTTGTTTCATATGGTAAACTATTAGATGTTCTGCATTTTACTCATGAACCATGATATGCATGTTTTCCCTGCTTAGCAATAGAATTATTTTAGAATTTAAGTAACCATGTTTGAATATTATGTATTGTTTATTGTTCGTATGTTGCGCTCTCTGATCATGTTTACTTCAAAGCTTAATTCAAGTACGTGCTTTTTTGTGCAAGTGGTTTTCAAAGAATGATGGATTTCATGTTTTAAGAAAAGATAATGATTTGTTTTAGGAAAGTTTTTTAATCTCTTCAAAAGGACTTATTTGAAAAATTATTTTCTTAAAATGTTTTTAAAACCCCTTACTGGGCCTTTTTTCTCAGCCTACGTTTTCGTTTAAAATTTTTCAAGCATGGTTGGTACTAATGAAGTCAATCAGAAGCAGCTGGTTTCCCAGAATCCTGAGCCTCGGGATCTTCTGTAGTAATGGGACATGATAGTCAATTTGTAATGATGTAATGTTAAGTACATCATATCCCATTAAGCACCCTTGGTTTGGGGGTCGCTACAGTTGGTATCAGAGGATAGGTTCAGGAAACTCTGGGAAACCAAGTGACATAAATGTATTGTTATGACTAACTAAATAAAAAAATGTTATAACTTTCAGATGGCTGATGTACCTACCGACCATTTGTCACTTCCCACTAAGGCTCTAGAAAACATTATATCTCTAGCTAGCTGTGAGAACAATCTGAATTATTCCCAAATTCGCATGACGTGTAAGCACCTGTACGATGTGTCAAACTCACCAAGGGTGCTTAGTCTCCACCGGGGATTGGGGACGGATTATCTCCTAATAATGATGACCCAATTTCCCTCTTATGCACGTCGGGGAAGGTATCACAAAGGACTCTTCCGAGTGTTTACAACTGGCGAGGAATTTGGCACAATACTTGATAACCCTTTTCAAGAAGCTGCTGCTACCAGAGACCTATGAGCGGCTTACCTGTGCCAGATCTCTCCCTACGGCTTCTGGGGTCAGTTAATGGACTTTGGTGCGTTAGAAAATGAGTCCACTCGTGCGTCTCTTAGGCAGGAAGTGTATACCGATGTTTCCCAAATCCATACCCCTCACGCTAAACTCAGGAGGTGTTATAAATGTTTTCATGAGTTTAGTCATGTCTGTTCACCTTGTGTGTGGTTTGAAGAGTTAGGAAGTTTTGCCACTCTTTGTGGCGTACGTATTGTAAACTCAAACATTGCCGTGTAAACTTTTTAATAAATGGAAGTTCCTTGTTTCCTTTCTTGTCTTCACCTTATCAATGTGTTAAGAGTTTCCCTTCGATGTTTGCTTTCAGATGGCTGGTCAAACGAATTTCTCATCCCTACCCGATGAGCTAGTAGAATTCATCTTGATCAAGGCATGCATGGTGGATTATCCATCATTTCTCCACCTGTGAGGGTCCTCCCAGCGTTTGCTCGATTTAGCAAACAGTCCAGAGATCCTTCGCTTATGTCAAGAGGATGATCGTGTCTTTCACCTCGTTGCAACAGCTCAACTCCCCTGCTACAGGCGAAGGGGAAGATACTTTTAGGGCCTGTTCCAGTTTTTCACTCTGGCACAAAACTTTTCTGCACGAGCGTGCTTTCTCGTGGCCGCCCAGGATGGCCAGCTCAGTGTAGCCTTCATGTTCCAAGTCCTGAATCTCAGCCTCCTCAACCGGGTCATCCCTCTCGACTACCTCGAGCGTGATGTGGCCAGAAGATTCATCAAGGAGTTTATCTACTCGGATGTTTCTGAGATTTGCATCGCACGAGCCTCCCTTTGGAAGCCCGTGTGCAGTACGCACGAACAGGATTTCAAGGAGTACTGTTCGAGGTGCATCTGGGCTAGGGAAACAGAAGAGTTGTGTGCCAACCTTGGTATACCGTTAACCGAACCAGATCCACTGTTTCGGTAGCGTTCTACATATGGGGTTTTAGTTTTCTTTTTTTCATGATAGAATTGCGAGGGAGCAATTCTTTGAAGGGGGAATTAATGTAACAACCCGAGAAAGAAATGTTTTGGTTTTTGACATGTTTGCTTTCCAATATCACCCATTAAGTGAACCATCAAACGACTAATAATAATAATATGCATCAAATGGTTGAAAATTTCTTTTATTCAAATAATAAACATTTTGGCTACAACATCCATTGACCAAACAAGAAGATAAACGAACCGAAAATCCCAACTAAGAACCCGATTACAATAATGGGGAGACTGCTTAAAACTACTAAGAGCCTGAGAATGCGGTCGGGGTTTCGAGCGTCCATCATAAGGAACATGAGGATGGATGATGCCACGGTGACCGTACTCAGCACCAAGGGGATCACACGAACCATCTTTCCTTTTCTCCTTCGGTCACTTGGAGTAAGGGACACCCCGAGACCAGCCCCTTTTATAAGCACCCTAATCTGACCGTTGAATCTCAAACGACCACAAATTTGACCGTTGGTTTCCCCAAGAATCCAATGTTTTATTTTGACCGTTGGTTCTTCTTATCCTTTAAGTTTTGTGTTTGACCATTGGAAATAGGATGGCTTACCCATGGATGGTTCGGAAAATTAATTTTCTTCAAAATGACATCAATGATAATTTAGTTAATTTATCTCTTGATTTCCCAAAATAATAATTTTATTTTATGTTTCTAAACGGCAGAAATTAATATTTTTGTTTTTCTTCCATTATACATATTAATTTGAACAATTAAACTTTTATTTTCTAATTATATCAAACCTGATGGATTTTTATGAGCTGTATATATATTGCATCAAATTAGATATATTATTTCTCTTATAATTCTACCTTTATTAACTATTTTTGAAACTTTGTCAAATTATGGTTTTATTTACAAATTTCGCATCTTAAAGCTTTCACAAATACTTTTAAGAAACCTATTTCGTTTTCTTTTCTTAAAGGAGTGTATCCAAATGTTTTCATAGAATTAAAAATTAAGGTAATTATTATGTAATTTAGCAAAGGAAAAATAAATAAATAAATAAATATATATATATATATATATATTATGTTGGATAAACCAATATTTTCTCTAATCGATTAAATGAACCTCTGGTTTTTCCAAATATAGTAATAAAAGATAAATAATTATGGTTTAAAAATAATATAATAAGGTCAATAAAAAAATTATTGGTATTTTAAAAATAGAATATGTATATATGCATATGTTTATATAATAACGTGTTTTGATTAAGTCAATTTATAATTTTTATTTGACCAATGTTTTTTTTAAAATAATAAAAGTCAGATTAATAATTGATTTTTTTAATAAAAACAATGTTATAGTAAATTAATAATAATTTTAATAAAATGTTTTTTATCTGTTTTAAAACCCAGTGAACCGCGTTATTTTTTTTAACCGCATCAACTCCAGTCGCCCGATCATGCCGCGTCTAATCTCAACCGTCGTTTTTTTTCTCTTTGTCTTTCCCCCACGTTGCGCTTCTCTTCTTCCTTGTGCCAAACCAGCAGTACACAGCTACTGCATTTTTTTTCTTCTCCTGTATTCTTCCCTTAGTCCAACGGGTGGACCCGGCAGCGCCCTCCTTTTTCCGCGTGGCAGGTATGCCACAGCCTCGGGATGCCTATCGTCTCCTTCACGTAGGGCAAGGAGTCTTGGTTTTAAGTCCAGGGTTGCACCGCAGGCGAGGGGTGGTTCTGTACCGGTTGTGAAGGGTTTTTCACCAAGCTCTCTTGTTTGCCGACCTCTGATCCGGCATCGCCCCGCATCGTCGCCCGTTTCCTTCCTCCTCGTCGAGCTATGGTAAGGGTCGAGTTTTGTTTTCTTTGGTTTTGTTTAAGCTTCGGGTTATATATATATATATATACGTACATACATGTTATGTATATATATGTATATCTTCTGCGTTTATTCATTCGGTTCCTCCTGCCTCGTCTACTTCTCCTCTCCAAGCAAGGTAAGAAGCAGGTTTTTCATTTGGTACGGTTTGGTCAAGTTTCAGTTTATGTAAATGTGTAAATATATATATATATATATACATGTTATATATATATTTTGTGTGTGTGAAACTGGTGCAATCCTAGAACTTGGGATCCCTCTCGGCTTAAAGAACCCATTAGGAGCAAGGGGAAAAATCCTCTTCTTTGTTTCCTACCATTTATGTACGTTTTATGTAGTTATACACTGGTTGTATAATTGTGTATAAAAATATACGAGACCATATAAACATGTTTTAACTATTCCTAGAACCGATCTGGTCAGCCTCTTTGTAAAAACCTAAAATTTGGGGGTAAGGGTTCGAAGGTTCTGTTTTTATTTTGGTGCGGGTTCTTACGTTTCAAACCTTGTGTTTATATTTGTATATATATATATATACATTTATATACACATATGTATAAGATGATAAACGCAAGTATACAACCTTTCCTCAATGTTTATAACCCTGGTTTTTCCTTTATTCTATGAAAAAAATGGAGATTTTGAGTAATTGAATGAATGGGTAAAATTATACAAGTGAATGATGTATATTGTTGTACATATATATACATGTGGTTATATCAATGTGTATATACAATAATATGAACTTACTTCCCTTGTTTTGTAATTTATTACATTATAGCATGATGAAGTTTATCAAAAGAGTTTACTCAATTATATACATGATTTTCCCCAAGGTGGACTTGATTATGCACATTGTAACCTCAACTGCCTGTTTTAAACGCCTATGATATCCATTTATCATCATATGTGTAAGTTATGAATGACCATGCTTTGATTGGGTGTTTTGATGTATGGAATGTTAAGTGTTATGTTTACTTTCTTAAAACCCATTTTATCAAATGTTAATATAACTTTTATGTGCACGGAGCTTTAAGAATGCATGTCATAATGTTTCTAATGATAAAACTGTTTTCATATTATAAATACGTATGTGAAAATGGGATTTAATTAAGAATGCATGGAACCCCATTAATTAATGACCATGTCAAGATATGTGAGGGATGTATATGATTTCATGTGACGGGTGTGCCCCGAATTATATAGCGCAACAAGAATGATGTGACGGGTGCGCCTGAAATTATACTGCGCTCCAATGCATTGGGTACAATAGGAGTCTCATGAGACGACTATGTGCGACGGTCTTGGCAGTTAGCCTTGGCTTGAGATAAGGAAACGGGGTGGGCAGTTAGCCTTGACCCGTTAAGTATGGTATACGGTCTTGATGAAAGGTCTTGACAAAGTCCAATATTATACATTCCCTCTGCATGTAATGATAAAGGTTAACTAGGGGTTAGTTCAACTAATAGGACAACCCCTAGTTCAAAGCTCCCAAGATCATGAAAATGTACTCTATGTGACAAGAACTGTTTTTCATATGGTAAACTGTTAAATGATCTACATTTTACTCATGAACCATGATATTCATGTTTTCCCTGCTTAGCCATAGAATTCTTTTAGAATTTAAGTAACCTTGTTTGAATATTAAGTATTGTTTATTGTTCCTATGTTGCGCTCTCTGATCATGTTTACTTTAAAGCTTAATTCAAGTACGTGCTTATTTGGGAAAGTGGTTTTCAAAGAATGATGGATTTCATGTTTTAAGAAAAGATAACGTTTTGTTTTAGGAAAGTGTTTTACTCTCTTCAAAAGGACTTCTTTGAAAAAAGATTTTCTTAAAATGTTTTCAAAACCCCTTACTAGGCATTTTTCCTCACCCTACATTTTCGTTTAAAATTTTTCAGACATGGTTTGTACTAATGAAGTCAATCTGAAGCAGCTGGTTTCCCAGAATCCTGAGCCTCACGATCTTCTGTTGTAATGGGACATGATAGTCAATTTGTAATGATGTAATGTTAAGTACGTCATGTCTCATTAAGCACCCTGGGTTTGGGGGTCACTACACTAAAGACAGGTTAAATATATATAGTTCATCCTTTTTGGATTTTTTGATTCTCTAGAAGTTGATTCTAGCACTTTATGTGTGACCAAGTCATCTTGAATACTCGTCGTTTGAAAAAAAAAGATGAGTTAGTGGTAGAAATTTATTAAAGGATTTAACTCTACTTAAAAAGTAATTATATCTCTTTATGTTCTTAGTCAATCTCATAAATAAAATCCTCAACTTTATGAAATTGAAATTAAAACAAACAAATGTTATCCGTTTACTTTTTATACGAGGAAACTGATGAACGTTTATCTAATCACAAGTTTGTGGTTTTCTTGTTGTTACCTTTGTCCCAATCATGATTTCTATCACTCTCCACCAGAACATGAAACTTATTTTATCTTCCTTGTTCATCTTTTCTTAAACGGAATCCTTGTGTGGCTTATCTTGGGTGACCTTTATACTTCTCTTTATTTCTTTTAAAGAGATTGGTTTATCGACAGTTTTTCCAATGTGGGACTTTCAATGAAGTTACAAAGCCCAATTTTTAAATTCAGATGATGCAATTTCCAAAAGGGTAGAAGAATATAACACCCAAAGATTTCATAGTATGTTATTTTTTTTAAAATAATTCAATAGCTTGCGCTGAAAGAAACACCAAGTTTGAGCACACCATGACTTACCCAACAAGCTGTTCAAGAGCTATTATGAATAGTATTAACTGAATTTTAAATTTTATATACTCCATATAATTATAGAATTTATATTACATGTTTCTTAGACATAATATAAGAACAAATTCATTTTTTTAGATAAAAGAAGTCTTTTTCAAAAAAAAATGAAATTTAACAACCTTATAATGGAAAAATATTTTTAAAACAAATATTTGACACATTTATATATTTAATTTAATTCAATTAAATTCTTCTTTAGAATTAGGACATAAAAATATATTTTGGAATAAATTTTGGTTCTTTTCGATTGACTTTTATATTTTGATGAATATTGAAAATTAATAAATTTTTATTGAGAAAACTTTTTAAATTGAAATAATTTATGGTGTTAAATTATGTATTTGAATGGTTTGGAATAATAATTTGATTATATTTTTATCATTTAATACAATTTATGTGATTATAAGTAATTTCTCATTTAAATTTTACATAAACACAAGTCATTCTTTTAATAGTTTTTACATTTTAAAAACATGCTTATCAGTTTTGACAACGAAAATTAATTTTAAATTAATTAACAAAACTTCTATGTTTTTGATTTGGTAAAATTGTATTCATTTTTGAATTAGGAATATCAAAATTATCTTAGGGTAAATTTTTTGTATTTTTCTGAAAACATTAAATTTTTTATGAATATGGAAAAACAATGTGTTATAGGTAAAAACACACCTTTTATTTAAATTTATTTTATGAAAAATTAGATTTAAAATATCTATATAAGTTCAATTTAATTCTTTGGAGTCATTTTATAATAAAATTGGATGTATAAAATTTTATTAAACTTTTTACCGTCTTCTACCCACCTCCTCAGGGTATTTTAAAATTCATATAAAACATACTTTTACTACTTCTGTGAGTAGAATATAAAAAATACAGGAGACATGGTTGGTATCAGTAGAAAAATGCGATTCAATATTATTAAAATAATCTTTGTTGAATAGTGACTTTTTACATTTATTTATCACGGTTAAAAGTAAGTGGGGGTAATTAAGGGTAGAAATGATATCATAATTATCCAAATACTTGTCCTAATTATATTGGATAAATCTATTTCGACCAAAAAAATCCTTAGTAATAAAATATGATCCTTTAGGTCCACATGGATTATATTAGTACAATTATTATTATTTTATTTAAACACGAGTTAAAAGAGTTAAAATAAAAGTTTAATAACTAAACTATTTTTAATATAGGGTTATACATAAAATAAATTCGACTATAAATATTCATTATAAAGATAAAAATATTACCTACATAATTATATTTTATTTTTAATTTTTAGACTTTAAATAATTTAATTTATTTATGACACAATGATGATACAGTTATTACCTTAATAATGAAATATTAAAACAATTGATATTATAAATATCCAAATAAATGAAATTTGAGAGTTTTAATAAATTAAACTAATTTTATTGTTTATTATGACATGTTATGGTTGATTAAATGTATATAGGTCTAATTAATAATGTTTTTAGGACTTTATAAAATATCAATTATTAAATAATGTCAAAATTGACATTAATGAGTTTTTTAAAAAAAATACAAAATTATTGGTTAATATAAAAATCCTAAAAATCTAAGAATCTTCCAAAAGACTTATATAATGATATATGTATTATTAATGAACCACTTGTGGTTCTATTGGAAGTTTATAGTTATTTTACTAGCCATATAATATAAAAATACAATAAAACACGGTAAATGTCAAACTATTTAACTAAGAGTTAAATATAAATGACAAGGTTAATCTAGTCACCCAAACCATTATAAAACCTATTAGATGAGAGATTTTAGAACCACCCCCACATTATAATTTATATAATTTTTTTTGTGACATTAGAAAGCGAAAACTAATTTCTTATAAAATAATATTTCAATCTTTTCCTAAGGTGCCCCTCACTCCTCTTATAAAAGGGCACTTACCCTTATCTCAAAATCACACCTTCAAAGTAATTAGGCTCAGCCAAACCCTACCCAAATATCCTCCCAACACTCCTCCCTTCATCATAGAGGCCATAATTTGGTCATAAATCCATCCTAAGGAGCCCTTTTGATCAAATCAAAAGGGAGAACCCGAAGAAGAGTTAATATATTTCATCACCTCTTTAAAGTTCTTTTCTTCTTCCACTTACTCTTTATTTGTTGTTTATATTATAAAATAACAACTCTAGTATATTCTATATACTGTGATGTTATTATAAATATGTTACAACCATTTTAATTAGTTTATCCATCCTATGAATGACATGTCACCATACCTGTTTACGTACTGCTTATCGTCTCCACGTTGTGGTGTAGTTTGTTATTCAAACACTTAATCATTTGTATGGGTATAATAATCAGTATTAATGATGAAAATAATAAATTTAACATGATAATTATTTTTTATATATGATATTACATCCAATTATATATTATTATAACTTCAAAAGAATGATATTGTCGTTCATGCGTACGTACGGATTTCCCTCTCCAAGAACATGATGAGATTAATTCACCATCATATCCATTCAAGACTAATTCTCATTTGTTGACTAAAAATAATTTCTAAAGTCTTTATATAATTCTGGTTATGAAGAAGATACATCCCATCCATAACAAATATGACTCACATAACAAATAATATAAAGGAAAAATAATCTGTTAACACCTAAACCATGATACAACTAAAATATTATTAACAAAGCAACATTAGAGGATCATATATGATACCATATTTGTGAATATAGTTCTTTTTTAATTTAATAACAATTATTTAACTATTATACCTGAGGTTAAAATACCCTTGACCAAGGAAAAGTACAAGGTAAGGGGTTTTCATCTCACTTTTATTCCAGTGTGATTCATGCTATATTTGCCACTACTACCTTTTGTGTGGTGTATGTACTACCCATGATTGTATTTATTGTGTAAAATACATTAATTTATGGTTATTTACATCATCATTGGATGATCCTTATTTCACTGGGAGTATGTTTCGTATGTTATCAAATCGGAAAGGGAATTTCAAATTTCAATTTCCACACATTCGGTTTTACGCAAACTTCATTGATTACTTTACCCAAATATTATGTGTGAAATCACTATTTATTTACTTATGTAGTAATTTCCACTACCCTTTTCAGGGGTATAATGTTGATACACATAATCACTCGATTTATAAATTCTTAATTCATCTATATAAACTTGGTAAGAGTAATTTTCACTCAATTTATATTCATTGAGTTAAACATCCAAGTCATTGGTGTTGTTTTAAAAGAATATGTGTGAATGTCCTATGATTGATTTACACTGAATATACAATCATATTGAGTGTATTTATATTTATCACATAATGTTATTTCATTGATTTATTCCTAAACTAAGGATACAGTATTTGTAAAGGAATTCATCCCATCTTACATTCCATTGAGACTTATTTGTTGTTATGCGCCAATCAACTTTTATTTTGTGTGTATACTATAATTTGACATAGTATATCATGAATCCCTTTATTCTCATGATATAATAAAATTTTTATTACCTCAATTATTTTTATTCAAGCTTCTCTCATTTGGTTAGGAACCCTAACTAAAATATCATTATAAATGTTTTAAAATTTTATTCTTCCAAATCATTCTAATTAATGTCCATGTTTTAGAAATGGTTTTAAGGTTTTATTCATATGGAAATTAATGATTTAATATTAAAATTCATTTTAATATAAATAATGTGGTATGAGACACTTTGATTCAAAAATCTATTTTATACAGCTTCTTGATAAAAAGTGAGACTTTTAAATGTTTAAAAGAAAAAGGGGAAAATTTCTCTCAAATAGTTTTGATGAATAACTTAATCTATGTTAATATCCTTAAATATTCCCTATTTAGGATGATTTATTATAATACAATCTTATTTATTTTATTTAATGAGTTATGTTTGACTTTGGATGTGTTTTTTTACCATTCATGGTGTATGGATAAAGTATTGACATTCTGTATGATAGTTTTAATACGAATGTTTATGTGATGTTTAAACCTTTTCATATGATGGAAGCATTGGACATATTAAGTGACAGTTGGAGCCCGCTACAGCTCCTCGATGCATCGGTAGGTCTCATGAGACAAACTAGTGTCTTGGCACAAGGCCTTGAAAAAAATCATATTTGTATTTTTGGCACAAGGCCTTGACTATGTGGTTATGCAATCTGGCATTATACATTCCATCATTATGAAAGTGGCTATTGATATTGTATATGATTATTGTACTAGTAGTATATGTATATGAATAAGTAAATGGTGTTATTTGATTTCATATCTTCCGTATTATGTTGAAGTTCAAGTTTAAAACGCTTTTTTAGCCTTATACATTGCCTCAAATGTTTATTCTTATTTATGAAATTTTCCTCTATATTGTTATCCTTACTGAGAATCTAAGCTCACCCATTTCTATGTTTTATTTTTACTAGGATGTGAATAAGTATTTTATGACTGACTTGCAGGGATAGTATGAGGGGATATGAGTGTGGTCTATAGAAACAATGTTGTTGTAGCTTTTCATTTTATAATGTAATGTAGAACTTATGAATGTATCTAGTACGTCCGTGGCTACTAAAGTGATTAGTCTTTCGGGACATGATTCCTTGAATCATTCCAATATTATGTAATAATTCACCGACTCTAGGTAACTAGGTTCAAGGAGTTACAAATGATGAATATTAACTTTAGTAATTCTTTTTCATTACCATGGTTTAAGGATAAATCAGGTATATAAGGGTAAAACTAAAATTACAATAATATAAAACTACTTAACACTAGTCTGAACAATATTGGAAGAGATATTTCTAATTAATACAATCCCTTTAATGAAAATATGTCCTTTGGATTACACTTGGGTGTGATTATAAAACTTATAACATTTAATTTAAAGTAGAGGAAAATATGTTATTAACAAAAATCTTCTTAATAGAAAATTTAATACAGGGTTATATAAGTGATAAATTTGATTGAAAATATTCATTAAAAGGATAAATTATTTCCTAAGTCATGGTATTTTATTTATAATTTTTATACATTAATTAATTAAATTTAATTATGACACAATGATGATATAGTGATAGATCAATTAATAAAGGAATCAAATAAATGATATTATAAATGATAAAATAAATATTATTTTAAATACATTATGTCACCCATGATTTTTATAGTTGAATATGAAATTAAAAAATCCTATTCAATCATTTTTTTCTAAGTTATATATTTTTTAAAATTTTATTTAAATTAATCTAAATGAATATTTTAAAAATTTACATAATTTATGTTTTTTAAAAATAGTAATTTATTAAATTATTTTAAAACCCTAAAAATCTTTTAAAATCATAATGTGATAATGATAATTTCTAATAGGTAATTAGGTTTTCAATAATAAGAAATTGAATCTATATAATGAAAGTCAATATCCTATTAATATTTAAAATTTTTCGAAGACAATAATAATTAAAAGAGAATAATTAAGGGTAAACTAAAAAGATATGGCTCAAAATATAATAAATACATGTATAAAAACTATTGGATGAGAGGATTTAGAATTATAGTCATCTTATCATTTAAAAAACTCATGTTTGAGCCATTTGGATCTAAAAAATTATTTATATTTATTTAATATTTTAATACTTTTCAAGGGTGACCCTCCCCTCTCCTACAAAAAGGTTCCCTCTCTTCACAAATAATCAAACTTCAAGAAACCGTTGGTTCAAAAAATCTAAAACCAAACCTCTTACAGGAATCCCTCATCACATCCTATATGTCTCCCATAGGACAGAAAGCCTCCCAATGAATCCTTTTTGGTATAATCCAAAAGAAGTTACCAAATTAAGAGGTAACACATTCTCTCATGCTTTTTAGTTTAATTTCCATTTTACACTCCCTATAATACTTTTCTTATATTATTACAATACAACTCTAATATTATCCATATACTAGGCTTTCTTATCCTATTATTTCAATAAAAACATACACACATTCTCATTTAAAGGGCAACGAACATACTGTTTCTATGCACAGAGAATTACTACCTCTTAAAACTATGATTGTTCTATTTTACCCTTCTGCATACCATGGCTTATATTATAATAGACACTATTTTTATGTATGATATATATATTATATTTATACTGTCTCTCTGATTCTGTAATTTTTACTAAGAACATACATTTATGCTTTCCATGTTGTATAAAGACAATAATTTTTTCAGAGGAAGTGTGGAATAATTACCCCTCAAAGTGATATGGATTGTTCCCAAAATACATGGAATGTATATAGGATGGTTTTATTAAATCTATGAGACATATATTGCATTAATATAAGATGGTTATTATATTATATATTATTTAATTATCTTACAAGGAAATTAAAGTAGTGTTCATGCGTACATACAACCTACTATCTCCATGAACGGTGCATTTCACTTCTTATCTCCACATATTATGGACTATTATAAATAAAAATATACTAGATATATATGATATTTAAATCATGAATACTATCCTGTAGATGATTTATTTTTTACCACATGTACATGTTACATCAAAAAATGTTCATTTTTTTCAGGTAATGGATATCGACAAAACATATAATATGAACTTAAATAGTAATGTAATTTATATAACATGGTAATATGTGATATAAAATGAATAATAAACAATAAAAATGTTCTAATTAAATAAAAAATTATCTTGAGGTTTTTATTCAGGAAAATATAGAATGTACACGATAAGTTGGACTCAAGGTAATGAAATTATTGTCTCAATCTCCATTAATTGAGTTAAATATCCATGTCATTGGAATTTTTTTTCAAGAATATTTGTTAATGACCTCACATTTTTTACAAGGAATATGCACTTATATTGTGTGTATTTATATTTGTTACACATATTTATTTCATTTATTTATCCTTGATCTAATGATATGATCATTATATGGGACTTCATTATCATCTCTTTTCATTGATGCTTATTTTTATAATATATACCTCCTTCCATTATACGTTGTATAATAAACCCTTTGAATTTTAATTTCATTACATAGTTTTCAAAAGGTAATCTTTTTATATGATGTGTTTGAGTAAGTGAAAAAAGGATTGTTTTTAATGTTTGTGGTGACAATGAATTCTCCCCCACCATAAACGTTATTTGATATTTGGCTTCCTTTGTATGCCTTAATATTTCTAAATGGAAAAAGAATTACCTTATTCCATTATTGGTTGTTTTGGAATTGATACTTTTCTTTAATGTGGATTTACTATTTTAATATATGGAAATGATTTCTTATGATTATAAATGAAATTTTATGAGTGAAATGTTGATAATTGAAAAGTTTTATGTGTTATGATAGTACTTGGACATTTTACAGGTGGATACATGATAAACCAAAGATGGTTAGTTACATGATCAACCATAGATTGATGGTTCCATGATAAACCATATATGGGTGATTAATTTATATCCACTTATAAATTTGGTATGGAAGTTGGCGTATAGTTATTTAATTTAGTGATATTTGTGGAAGTAAACTGTATGGTTATTCCATTTAAGTATATTTATGTCCCAAATTACCTTTATATGTTATATATTTATTTATTTGGGTTGTATGGTAATAATTTGGTTACAACAAGGGTAAAAAATGGTCTTATATCTATTGAAGTGTAATTAATACTTCATAAAGGTGAAAAATATTACTTTATGACAAATTATTCATGGTTTAAATGTTTTCCAAGGACTAATAGTTTTCCTCTTTTATGTATCACTTGATGAACTTTTTATTATCATCTACTGTTTTGAAATATTTTTCACTAGAGATAAATAATAATCGAGTAAATTTTTGGATAAAGGAAAAATTATGTTGTTTAAGCATGAAACAAAACCATGTTTCTTTTTAAAAGTTCTTGATTTATGAAATAAATGATAGTGAGTAAAGGTGTCTGCATGTAATATTTAGGTTGTTATCTAAAATTTATGGAATAATTTTATATTTCTCTAAACCTGAAATTATCATCCATGTAAATTCTTTACTTAACTCAATATTATTTACTGTTTAATAGTGGGGCCCTCTAGTTGGTATCATAGGTCGTTCTGGATAACATTAGTGTTTAGTGTGTTATTTTAGCTTAAGTTAAAAGTTATATATAACCACAATAGTTATCATATTATAAAGATTCAATGTTACATTATAAAAAATTTATGAGATGACATAACATTAATAAGAATATTTTAGTGTTTATCTTCCTCATAAGATATTATTTGAGGAATTTATTGATATACTCACACTAACATTTTTTCTTTCACTAAATGAATGGATTCTCTAGGAACCAATATAATAATGGATGTGAAGGAATATGTGGTGGTTATATGAATAAGAAACCAAATGAAATGGGAGATACAATTAGAACACTATTGGTCACTATAAACCAACAATCTTGAGTCATGATTGACCATTGGAACCATGGATAGTTTTATAATGCATCATTTATGAGTTAAAATAATTCATGTGGATGTTAATGTAATGATCGTAAAGGTAAGAATATTCTACAACATATGTTCTAAGGATGTGGAAGGATACACCTATGAATCTATTTTAAAGGGGCATGAATATGTTATAGTTGTGGTAATGAAGGTCCAAAAGAAATAACCTAACAAGGAACAGAGAAAGAGTTCTATTGAGTCTAGAAATTGGAAAGAAGTTCATTCTGAGATATCATTTTAATGTTTTAAATTTGGGGTGTCCGGTCATTATGAAAATTAGTGTCCTATAAAAAATGTTCAGGAATGGGATTAGGAATACCGTATAAATATATTTTTATCGATACCTAATTCCATTCCAATTGAAGAGGAGGAAAATGAAAATGACCAATGAAAGAATGGATTATTTCTTGTCTTGTGTTTTGACATTTTTGAATTTTAGGACACGATTCATGTTTTTTTGTATTAAAAATTTATAATGGAATAATTTGGAAAATCATGGTTAGAGGATAATGAATAACGATGAAGGAATAAAATCCATACATATAAAGGATTCAAGAGTTACAATAGACTTTATGGTGATGAAATCTTTAAATGTATTAATGCTCATTCGATAAATGGATTACTTAGGAGTACATTCTTCTAGTATGTGTAATCCTGATGTATTTTATGTGAAAACATTATTTGATTAAGAATTATCCATTCTTGTGTGAACATAATTATAATTTTACGGTTAACCATTACGGTTTATATAATCATTTATTTTCATGTAATTACATATTGGGTTTCAAAATTAATCATATTTGATAATCTATGAGCTTAAAATATGTAATGGTTTTTTGGATGATTTTATCTCATTTTTGGAATTTTATGAGAATTATATAGTTTTAGAAAAAAGGAATCCAATGAGAAGGGAGAGAAAATATCGCGTTGGACAAGGCCATAAGAGTCAAACCCACAACCGAAGTGCGACAATGCTTTATCGCCTACCACTGGCCTAAGTGAATCCCCTGTTTAGTAAGAATTTTTATTTTGAGTAAAATTATTTTATGGATTACAAAGATGTGTATTTGTGGGACTTATATTTTACGGAATACATGACCATGTGTTTGGAAAATTATTGGGTGATTAAGTGATTAATTTTATTTCAGAAGACGTTCACCATTTTGGGGAACTTATATGATCATGTTAAATAGAATCATATTGGGGGTTAACAGAGGAGTAAAGGATGAATTATATTTCAAAAGAATCTATGATATTATTTTGGACTTATAAAAAATTCTGATATTTATGGAAACTAATAACCTATCAGTGAGAATATGTGATTAGGAAATTACTTTTTTATAAGACATTAATAGTGATTTATATAGATAAATGTTAAAAAATATCCTGGAAGACTATGTGATCAAATACTTCTGAAATTTGGGTTTCAATTATAGTTTGGATAATTTTGAGTAATATTAAGGACATTTTTGTGTTGAATTTTCTAGGTAGAACAAGGGTATTACTATTCAATTATCGATTGGAAAAGTAGTCATTCTCATTATAAAGGATTACTATTGGGGGGGAATTATCTGATAATGTACTAACCCTTTTGGTTTTGGTTAATATCTAAATACATGGTAAATATATAGAACATATTTTATGGTTTATATAATTCTATATAAGTTAATTATTATGCTTCAGGTGTGAAAAGACATATTAAATACTCATCATTTTGAGAAAAAGGTGAGTTTTTGGTTGAAATCCATTAAGGGATGAAGATCTACATGTCAAGTAAGTCTATTTCCTTATGTTCTTATTCAAGCTTGTAAATAAATTCCTCAACATCATGAAAAGGATCTTAAAATAAAATAAAATTACATTTTCATTTCCTACTATGAAAGAAAATACCATTTAACTGTCATATGTTGGTGGTTTTTTGATTTTTATATTTCTCTTGATAATTTTTCTGTGGCTCTTCATCAGAACATGATGGTAAGTTTTTCTTCCAAATATATGTTTTCCTATATGGAATCCTAGTATGTGTTTTTTTAGGTGACCATTTGGATTATCTTTCATTATTTTAAAGTGGTACTTTTATTAACCATTTTACCAATATGGGATTACAATAAAGGTATTTTTATAATTCATATCCTAGTTACCTACCCAAATTAAAATTGGGAGGACACAATTTTCAGGGGGGGGGGGTAGAATGTAACAAACTCAGTAATTAAATAATAATATATTTTCATATTTATTAAAATTTATGAATTAGATTTTAATTTTTTTTAATGTGGACACTATGTGAGATAGAATACCTGACATGCAATAATGGTTTTCTCTGAAATCTTACACTACACAGAAGATAGAGTTATACTGAAAAATAATACAGTATTAATATTATTATATTGAATGGTAGTTAATGCCTAGTAATTTTCTAGTCATTAATGAATATAATGAACTATATTATATTTATAAATTGTTATTAAATGTTTTTACTTTTATCCAATTAATTTTAGAGGCTTAAAATGAAAATAAATCAAATTTTAGGCATTAAATACTATAAAATTTTTTAAAGGTAGTTTTTCAGACTTTTGAAGGAGAAAACTTTTTAAATATAGTTTTTGAAAATTTGATAAGTTATATTAGTCAAAATTAAATTCTTATTTGGAAGCAGGAAATCAAAATTTACTTTTGTTGTTATTTTGTTATTTTTCGGATAAAATTCATTTGTTAAGGAATATTGAAAAAATGAAGCATTTTAATTTAAAATTGCATTTTCATTTAATATATTTTTATTATTATATTATTATTTGAAATTTTTTTATTCTATATTAGGAATATGTTTTTATAATTTAATTGAATTTGGTCATTTTAGGTAATTTCACATTAAAATTTTATATAAACACATGTCAATATTTTGATGGTTTCTTACTTTAAAAGAACCAATTTTCTCATTTGGACCACGTGAATTAGTTTTAAATTAATTATTGAAACATATGTCTATTTAATTTGGAAAAAGGTATTCCATATATGCAATTAGAAGGACCAAATTTTGTAAATTTGTTCCATTTATTTTTGGAAATTCTGAATAGTAACGTTAGTAATTACTTTTATTTACCATAGTATAAGAGTAAATCATGTTAATAAGTGTAAAAATAATATTTTAATTACATAAAACATCCATAACCCCTATCATAATAATACTTTTTGATCTATTACAAACCAATAAAACCCATTGGATGAAAATATGTCCTTTTTCAGCTACTTAGGTGTGATTATGACAATTAAAACTCGTAATTTAAAGTAAAGGAAAATATGTTATAAACATATATCTCTTTACTAAAACAATTTTAATATGGCTTTATATAAGAAATAACATCAAATATAAATATTAATAAGAAAAATAAAATTATTTCCAACATCACGGTGTTTTATTTATAGTTTTAAAAAAATAAATAATTAAATTTAATCATGATACAATGATGATATATTAACTTCATTTGTTAATGACAAAATCAAGTAAAAGATATTATAAATATTAAAATAAATATTATATGGAATAATTAAGGTCATAATTTTTTTTCTAGATGAATATGATATGTTAGAAGACTATTAATTTGTTTTGATTGAATTTATCTCTCTGTTAAAGTTTATCTTAATTCAATAAAATAAATAGTTTCAAAATTTACATAATTGATGTTTTACAAAAATAGTAATTTTTTAAATAATTTTATTGTCCTAAAAATCAAATAAAATCACAAAGTGACTTGGATAAGGTCTAAATGTTCATTAAATATACATTTATATGAAATTGAATCCATTTAAGTAAAATTAATATCCTTTTGATAGTTTAAATGTTTTTACCACATTTAAAATTAAATGAGAATAATTAAGGGAAAACTGAACAGATAAGGTTTAACATGGAATAAATACATGTATAAAATTATTTCATTACCGTATTTACAACTATAATCATATTAACGTTTACATATCTCATGTTAGTGCAATTTGGATTAAAAAGTTAATTTATAATAATTTAATACTTTAATACTTACCAAGGGTGCCCCTCCCCTCTCCTATAAAATGGTTCACATTCTTCTGTAATACTCACACTTAAATATCTATTTGTTTCAACCAATCCCTACCCAAAACAATTATTCGAATCCCTATTCTCATCCTAGATTTCTCCTATATGGCATAAATCATCCCAAGTAAGCCTTTTGGTATAAAACAAAAGAAGGTTCCTGATTAAGAGGTAACACATTATCTTAGGATTTTTAGTTTCATTTTTATTTTCTACTCCCTATACAATTATTATTCTTTTCATAAATAAAAAACCAGTATACTAAGTATAATAAAATTTTGTTATTATAATTTTTATGTTACACTTACACACACCCCTATTTAATGGGTAACAATGATATTGTTTCTCTTTATGACGTAAAAGAGCCTCACGAAATGATGAATGTTCAATTTTACATAATCACCTCTCATGGTGGACATTATAATGTAAACTATTTTTAAATATGATATGTATTACATTTATATTTTTTATTTTATTTCTTTTAATTTTTATTTATAACACAATTTTATACTTTCTATGTTCTGTAAATATGAAAATTTTGATTAAGGAAGTGTGCACTACTGCCACCTCGGTGTGATATAATTAGTTCCCATTATACATGGAATGTATAAAGGATGGTTTTATTAAACATGTGATACATAAATGAAATTAATATAATAATGGTATTATATTATACATCCTTTAATTTTTATACAATGAAATAAAAGAAACATTCATGCGTACGTACGGCCTACCGTATCCATGGAAGGTGCATTTCATTTCGAATCTCCAAATGTTTTGGATTATTATAAATACATATATACTGGATATTTATGATATTTAAATCATGAATAATATTCTATAGATGATTTAATTTAGATCACATGGATAATTTACATAAAAAAACGTTCATTATTTACCCTAGTATCGAATAATGACAAAAATTTCTACATGAATGTAAATAGTTATGTAATTTTTATAAAATGGTAATATGTGATGTAAAAGGAATAATAAACTTTAAAAATGTTCTCAAGAAGGTAAAAATTAGAATAAATTTTGTATTTTAGAAAATAAAGAATGTATGACATAAGTCAGACTCAATGTAATGAAAATCTTAATTCAATCTCAATTCATTGAGATAAATATCCATGTTAATGGTATTGTTTTTCCATGAATATGTTTGAGGAAACTATGATTGTTTTATACTAAATATCTAATTATATTTTGTGTATTTATATTTGATACACATAATTATGTTATTGATATATCCTTGATCTAATTATATGATATTTGTAAGGGTCTTCACCTCAATCTCCTTTCACTGAGGCATATTTTGATAATATAAACCTCCTTCATTTATATGTTTTATAATCAACCCTTTTAATTTTAATTTCATTCCATTGTTTTCAAAAGGTAATCTATTTATCTGAATTGTTTCACTAAATGATAAAAGGAATATTTTTAACATATTCGGTGACAAAAACTTCTCCCCAACCATAACTATTATTTGATATTTAGCTTCCACTGTAATCCTTCATATTTCTAAATGGAAAAATAATTCCATTATTTCCTTCATTGGTTTTTTGTTATTGAAAATGGTATTAAAGTGGATTAACTATTTCAATATCTTGAAATAATTTCATGTTATTTCAAATGAAATTTTATGAGTCAAATGTTGATAATTTAATTGTCATATGTGTTCTGTAACAACCTGAGATCTTATGAGAATTATTCTTTTTAATTTCATTTATGTCTTGTGTTGTACGTGACCCCAAAATTAGCTTATTCTATATGCAACAACGTATACGCAACACTATTCTTGGCTCGTGTTACACAAAATTTCAAGTTCATTTGATAGAAGTTATTATACACAACATTGAGTGTATATATATATATTCAATGTATAAATGAAATATGGTTGAAATCTATTATACACAACAACAAAGAAATCTTTCACTACACGCAACCCTGACTTGGCTGGTTTTACAAGCAATCGCGACCTTCCACGATAGTGTGTGTTTTACGCAATACCGAGGTTCACTAAACAACAATATTTTATTAAAATATAATATAAACATGCCATTATGAATAGTAATACCCACTTTTGAAAATTTTATTTTTCAAAATAGACTTAATTTTTGGATTCGTAATATCGAAATTAGCCTAGGGTGAATTTTTGGTATTTTTCTCAAAACATTCAATTTTTTATGAATAGTGAAAACACTGGGTTACTATTTAAAAATAGACTTCTTATTTAAATAAATATTTATTTTATTTAAATTTATTTTTGGTAAAAATTGATACATAATACCTAAATATGTTCAATGTAATTCATTGGAGTCATTTTATAATAATTTTCGATATATAAAAATTTTATTGAACTTTTCACCGTCTTTTACCTACCTCCTATGAGCTTTTTGCAAACTTACATAAAACGTAATTTTACCACTTCTGTGTGTAGAATTTCTAAAATCCAAGAGAAACAGTTAATATCAAGGAGTAAAATGCTGTTCAATAAGATAAAAATAATTTTTTGGGAATATTAACTTTTTACTTTTATTTACCATGGTTAAAAGTAAATACGGTAATTAAGGGTAAAAATGATATTATTATTACCATAAAACATGTCCAAATTCTATTGGATAAGTGTAATTATACCCAAAAAAACCTTAGGAATAAAATATTTCTCTTTAGGTCCACTTGTATTAGCTTAGGACATTTATTATTATTTTATTTAAAAAAGAGGTAAAATATTTAAAATCTAAGTTTAATAACTAAAACATTTTTAATATATGGTTATACTTCAGATAAATTAGACTATAAATTTTAATTAGAATGATATAAAATTTAATAGATAAGAGAATTTTATTTATAATATTTGGACATTAAATAAGTTAATTTATTTATGACACAATGGTGATGGAGTAATTACCTTATTGATGAAATATTAACATAATTGATATTATAAATACCTAAATAAATGTAATTTGATACTTTTTATGAATTACACTAATTTTATATGTTAATATTACGTGTTATTATTGATTCAGTTAACTTTTTTCGGAAATAATTATGTTCTTATGATTTTCACAAAAATAAATTACCAAATAGTTTCAAAATTGACATAAAATAGTTTTTAAACCATATATTATATTATTAATTGTTATTATATTCTTAAAAATATAAGGTTCGTCCAAATTACTTATATAAGGATATATATATTAATAATGAACCACTTAGGGTTTTTTTGTCTTGTTATTGTAAGTTTATTAACCATATAGTGTAAGAAAACAAGAAGAAACGGTAAAAGTTAAATTATTTAACTTAGAGTTAAATCTAAATGATAACGTTAAAATAGTAACCTAAACTTTCCTAAAACCTATTGGTTGAGAGGATTTTGACGCATACCCACTTTATATTCTATAAATATCAATTTTGAGCTATTATAAACCAAATATGACTTTATTATAAAATAATATTTTCAGTTTTTCCAAAGGGGCCCCTCTCCTCCCTTATAAAAAGGGCACCCCTTCCCTCTTCACTTCACACCCTTTTGAGACTTGAATCTCGGCCAACCCCTGACAATTACTCTTATCAACCTCTATAGTTACATAATAGAGGTTCTGGTCTTCTCAAAAGACCAACCCTAGGGCCCTAAGAATAATTTTAAAGGAGGTGCGTCGAGGAAGAGGTAATCTCTTCTACTGACTCTTTCAAGTTTCTTTCTTCTTCTACTTCCTCTACTTTAGTTGCTTCAATATAAAGTAATAACAAATTTATTAATTATATAATGATATGTTATTATAAATATGAAACTACCCTATTTAACCTTCTATCTATCCTACCGAAAATGAAATCACAGTCTGTGCGTACGTACGGAATACCTCTACATGCCGTGGTGTAATCAGTTTTTCCACCATCAACTTACTTGGATGGGTATAATGGTGTAAAGAATAACTATATATAATTATTATAACATAATACTGATTCTATAATATTATATCATCCACCCCAGAACTATTCAACATATATGGGAACGATATCATCGCTCGTGCGTATGTACGGATTACCGTCTCCACAACGCGATGAGATTCATTTTCCATGCTAACAATTCAAGAATAATTATAATGTATATATAATAAGTAATAATGAAATATATGACATAACAATGATAATAGATTTATTTTTGTATATATATATATATGTATTTCATCTACTTAATTCCATTTAATTCAATAAGGAAATGAAAACAGTGTTCATTCGTACGTACGGCCTACCGTCTCCATGAACTGTATATTTCATTCCACTTATCGATCTATCATATATATATATATATGTATATGATGAATATATATATAATATATAAATAATGTTTTACATTATTTAATTAAGTAAATCGGGATATATGTAATAATATCAAGAACAACAAGTCGAAACACGTACGATAAATGAAACGATTTTACCAAAACGCTACTTTAACATGGAATTTACAAAATAACGGGTAATATAAAGTCATAAGTGCACTATATATGAAATCATAAAAATTAATATGATTCTGTAATAAGTCAATGGCATTATTTAAATCATTATACATGAGGTTTGGATACATACGATGCATATCAGACATAAGTTAAGGGATAACTATTCCAATCTCGTTCTTATCTGAGATTATTATTCGTAAGTATTTACCAGGGTTATTGTTATCATCCATGCCCATGTTTTCTAAAAATGTTTTCATGTATTTTTAAATTCATTTTTACCCATTTTTGAAATTTACCACATGTTATGAATGGAATATTACTTTTTTTACCACACAGTGAACTTTTTGACTTTTTCGACAAAAGTACGAGAAGAATGATATTTTTAACTTATACGGCATGAACAGATTTTTATAGTTTCATAATGCCTCATTTTCATGAAGCTTAATCCAAAATATTTTATCACTATTTTCAACAAAATAATTTTCTTTTAAAATTGCATGGCATTTTGTGAAAAGAAAATTATTTTGAAGAAGAAAGGATATTTTCCTCAAGAATTCATTTCAAGTGTTTTATCAAAACAATTTTCCATCTAAGATGGCATTATTTCATATGTGTATGTTTCATGTATAATGTCTCTATGATTTACATGGCCGCACTTTTCTTATGATGTAATATCCATTTTTTATATGGATTATGTGTTGATGGGATGATGTTTATGAAACCCATTTTATACTTTGGGTTATGATGAATGTTTTACGTTTATTTTGTGGAACGAGTAAGAATGATTTCATTATGAGATGGGTGAGACCTATATCTCCCTCTAATGGATTTGGTAATGATTTATATCTCATGAGATAGACATGGATGGAACAGTAAGTTAATCCGGTTCAGTGATATAGGACTGGAACGAGGAGTGAACTCGATTCAGAAAGGGACTTTGTCTACTAAGATGGTCTTGGCAGTGATGCCTTGGCTACTATAGAAATCGTATCATGTTCTTAATGGTTTTACACAATTACATGTTTTATTCCCATGCTGTTTTATCATGATTTATGTTCCTTTATGATATATGCCTTACGTACTTCCAAGATTTATGTCTTTACTAAAGATTATGATGTTTAGATTTTATGTTCATTTTTTTACATTCAAATGTTTATGGTTTGTTTTATATTTTCTATTTTTACCCTTACTGAGAATTTGAGCATACCCTTTTTATGTTTTCTTTTCCCCATGATATAAAGAATTTTTTTAGGTAGGAAAACCAAAAGGGGAAGATCTTTATGGGAGATGTTGAAGATCTTTCACCATGATTAGAAGATTATGTTCTGAGTTTCCAAAGAAACTAAACTAATACAGTCTTTGGGCATCTGTTTTTGTAATGTATTAAGTATTCTGAAAAATTAATGTATTTTCCATGTAAAGTCAAGATTTGGGTCTCTATAGTTGGTATTAGAGCGAAGGTTTAGTTAACCTTTGGAAACTAAGATGCGAAAACTTTAGTGAAATCCCTAGAGATATTTCTATGGTATGTATAGGGATGTCCCTAAGGATAAGTATATGTATAGGTTATAGTCCTAGAATTACTATAATGATCATAGAATTTAACCTAAGATTGTTAGATATTGACAGTACTCCCCCTTTATTATGTTGTTTTCCCTAGCCTGATTTTTTCCGCTCACACTATTCTTTTAGAGTTTAGAAAATTGATTTAAATAGGAAGATTCAAGATAATGGAGGATATGATGGTCAATAGAATGATATTATTCATGGGTAACCAAATGAAACGGGATTTGGAAGTCCAAACATCGTTATTATGCCTAATCAGAAATCTAATAATATGATCAATAATCTCAACATTGGTAAGTTTCCTGACCCATCTAATAAGAGAAATATGGAGCTTCATGATGATCATAGAGGAAATAATGTTCAATTTCTCTCATATAAATCATGTGGGAAGAGGAATTAGGGAAAGTGTTTCAAAGGAACATGAAGATGCTTTGGGTGTGGAAAAGAAGGACACAAATCCAGTAAGTGAAAAGGAAAAGGTTCAATTATCACCCTAGAGAAGGATAATTGTATTTCTATGACATCAAAAATGATTAGATGTTTTAAATGTGGATTGTATGGGCATTATTCAAACCAATTCCCTAAGGGAAAATATCATGAAGAGAATGATCATGGTCATATGGGTAGTATTTATGTGGATGATGATGAGGAGAATACAAATGATATATGAGATGAAATAAGTGTCGATGCTTGGTCAATGGTTTAAGAAGGTAGTGGAATTATTTATTTTTATCAAGAGTTGCGTTGTATAGGTAATGGTACTATGGAATAAAGACACATCTAAGGATTGTTACACTATTTTTTTCCTAAAGTATTTTAAAGTATATGTTGAATGGTACCAGTAACCATGAATGTTTAATTCATATATTTTTGTAAATTAGATGTTATGCGCATAATGAAGGGATAAGGAGATAATGAGATGTTTTATAGTAATGATGATCTCATGAAAGATATAAGGACAAAGTGATATCATGGTTTGAGTATATAGAAATTTTGGGATTTTGGCATGTGGAATGAGTTATCTTTTGACAGCATTCATGTTTTCTCTAAGGTTCTATGGTAATTCTTGTTTCAAAAGAATACATGATTAAGGTATTCACATGTTTGGAATAAAACTAACAAGATATATCTTATGATATATGGGAGATAAATGATGGTATTCACATGCATGATATATGACCTCTCTAGTAATCATTTTATTTATACTATGAGATTGGACAAATGTATTTTGGATAAGCCTAACGATTGGAATGGATTATGTTTGACATAAGATAGTATTATTTAAATATAGAACTTGTTTTTTGATATTATTTCTGGAATTTTATAACAGTATAGTTTTAGAAAAAGGACAACCCATAAGACGAGCGACAACCCGTCATGTCGGACAAGGCTGTGGGAATCGAACCCACAACTAAAGTACGATAGGTCTTTATCGCATACCACTGGCCAACAAGAAGTTCCTGGTCAGAAGAAACTAGTTTTATTTTATTAAGCACTATGATAGATGAAGTATAAGTCCATTTTAGAAACCATATATGATTAATCTCAAGATAGATATACTTATGTATATCTAATAAATTGTGCTAAACTTTTTGCGATTGAAACAAATGGAATGAACTATCATTATATCGCATGATCCGCTAACACTTCACGAATGACAAATTCAACTTCATTTCTTTGAGAGATGAAGTGGAAATTGTTCAAGGCACGAATAATAGTGATATTTTACCAAAATCATGTTAGTAATTATTTTAATTCAACAATTCATCAGCATTAGGGGAATGATCTTGAAAACTAATAAATTTGTCATAGTACCCTCATGCCCGATAAATCAGATGGCACCTTAGATCATCATATTTTTTTGGATTTTTGATTGATGGATTTTTCATAGCCATGTTCTCTACCACACTCCATCAGAACTTGATGGTTATATTTCTCTTCTATATCCGTATTTTCACCCATGTTCTCCTACGTGTAAACCTAGTGATGAGTTAATTTGGGTAACCGTTACATTTTATACTTTAGTTTTTTTATGTTATGTTTTGGAATTCCATTTCACGATGTGGGTTTCTATAAAAGAAACTTTCAAGTAGTAAACCATTTTTAACCCCGAACAATTATGAGGGCGAAATTCATTTTAAGGGGGGGGGGGGTAGAATGTAACAACCCAAGATTTTATGAGAATTATTGTTTTAAATTTTATTTATGTCTTGTGTTGTACATGACACAAAAATTATCTTGTTCTATACGCAACACCGTATATGCAACACTATTCATGGCTCATGTTACACAAAATTTCAAGTTCATTTGATAAAAGTTATTCTACGCAACATTGAGTGTGTATATATATATATATATTCAATGTATAAAGGAAATATGGTTGGATTATATTATACACAACAACAAAGGAATCTTGCAGTACACGCAACCCTGACTTGGCTTGCTTTACACGCAATCGCGACCTTCCACGATAGTGTGTGTTGTAGACAATACCGAGTTTCACTAAACAATGACATGTTATTAAAATATTATATAAACTAGCCGTTATGAATAGTAATACCCACTTCTTGAATTTTTTTTTCAAAATGGACTTCATTTTTGGATTCGGAATATTGAAATTAGCCTAGGGTGATTTTTTGGTATTTTTTTGAAAACTTTCAAATTTTGATGAATAGTGAAAACACTAGGTTACTCTTTAAAAACTGATTTTTTATTTAAATAATTATTTATATTAATTAAATTAATTTTAGGTAAAAATTGATACATAATACTTATATATTCTCAATGTAATTCATTGGAGTTATTTTATAATAATTTTCGATATATAAAAATTTTATTGAACTTTTCACCGTCTTTTACCTTCCTCCTATGAGCTATTTGCAAACATACATAAAACATAATCTTACCACTTTTGTGAGTGGAATTTAAAAAATATGATAGAAACAGATAATATCGAGGAGAAGAATTTAGTTCAGTATGATAAATATAATTTTTGATGAATATCAACTTTTTACTTTTATTTACCACTGTTAAAAGTAAATAGGGTAATTAATGGTAAAAATGATATTATTATTACCCTAACACATGTCCTTATTCTATTAGATAAGTGTAATTCTACCAAAAAAACCTTAGTAATTAAATATTTCCCTTTAGGTCCACTTGGATTAGATTCAGACATTTATTATTATTTTATTTAAAAAAGAGTTAAAATTGTTAAAATCAAAGTTTAGTAACTAAAACATTTTTAATATAGTTTTATAAATCAGATAAATTACACTATAAATATTCATTATAAAGATAAAAAATATTTAATACCCAATGGTATTTTATTTATAATTTTTAGACATTAAATAAGTTAATTTATTTATGACACAATGTTGATACAATAATTACCTTATCGATGGAATATTAACATAGTTGATATTCTAAACAGCCAAATAAATGTAATTTGATACTTTTTATGAATTACACTAATTTTAAATGTTAATATGACATCTTAGTATTTATTCAGTTAACTTTTTTTAACTAATCATGTTGTTATGATTTTCACAATAATAAATTACCAAATAGTGTCAAAATTGACATAAAATAGTTTTTAAAACAAATATTATGTTATTAATTGTTATTATATTCATAAATATTTAAGGATCCGCCAAATGACTTATATAAGGTTATATATATTAATAATGAACCACTTGAGGACATTTTGGCTTGTTATAGTATGTTTATTAACCATATATTATAAGAAAACAAGAAGACACGGTAAAAGTTAAATTATTTAACTTAGAGTTAAATCTAAATGATAAGGTTAAAATAGTAACCTAAACTTGTTTAAAACCTATTGGTTGAGAGGATTTGGACCCATACCTACATTTGTTTCGAAATAAATCAATTTGGAGCTATCATAAACCGAATATTACTTTATTATAAAATAATATTTTGTGTTTTTTCAAAGGTTCCCCTCTTCTCCATTATAAAAACGGCACCCCTTCCCTCTTATCTTCACATTCTTTTGAGCCTTGAAGCTCGATAAAACCCTGAAAATTACCCTTCTCAACCTCTCTAGTTAAATAATATAGGTTCTGGTTCTCTCAAAAGAACATCCTTAGTTCCCTAAGAAGAAGTTTAAAGGAGGTGCATCGAGGAAGAGGTAAGCTCTTCTACTGACTCTTGTATGTTTCTTTCTTCTTATACTTCCTCTTCTTTAAATGTTTCATTATAAAGTAATAACACCAGTATTACTTATATACTTATATGGAATTATATATATGAAACGACCCTATTTCACCATCTATCCATCCAACGGAAAATGAAAACATCGCGCGTGCGTACTTACGGAATACCGTCTCCACACCGTGGTGTAATTAGTTTTTCCACCACCAACTTACTTGGATGGGTATAATGGTGTAAATAATAACTATTTATAATTATTATAACATCATTATGATTCTATGATATTATATCATCCACTCCAATACCATTCAATAAATATGGGAATGATATCACCACTCGTGTGTATGTACGGATTACCGTCTCCACGACGCGATGAGATTCATTTTCCATGTTAAAAATTCAAGAATAATTATAAAGTATATATAATAAATAATCATGAAATATATGAAATACTAATGATACTATATTTATGTTTATATATATGTATTTCATCTACTTAATTCCATTCAATTCAATAAGGAAACGAAAATAGCGTTCACGCATACGTACGGCTTACCGTCTCCATGAACGGTGTATTTCATTCCAATTATCGATCTATCATATATATATGAATATGCTGAATATGTATATTATATATAAATCATGTTTTACATTCTGTAATTAATTAAATCAGGATATAAGTAATAATATCAAGAACAACAAGTTGAAAAATGTATGATAAATGAAACGATTTTACCAAAACACTGCATTAACATGGAATTTACAAAAGAACGGGTAATATAAAGTCATAAGTGAACCATATAGGAAATCATAAAAATTAATATGATTCTGTAATAAGTCAATGACATTATTTAAATCATTATACAGGAGGTTCGGATACATACAAATCATATCAGACATAAGGTAAGGGATAACTATTCCAATCTCGTTCTTTTCTGAGATTGTTATTCGTAAGTATTTACTGGGGTTATTGTTATCATCCATGCCCATGTTTTATAAAACTGTTTTCCGGTATTTTTAAAGTCCTTTTTACCAATTTTTGAAATTTACCACATGTTATGAATGTAATCTTTCTTTTGTTTACCACACGGGTAACTTTTTGACTTTTCTGACAAAAGTATGAGAAGAATGTTATTTTTAACTTATATGGCATGAACTGATTTTTACAGTTTCATAATGCCTCATTTTCATGAATCTTACTCTACAATATTTTATGATTATTTTCAAAAAAATACTTTTCTTATAAAATTTCATGGCATTTTTTGAAAAGAAAATTATTTTGAAGAAGAAATTATATTTTCCTCAAGAATTTATTTCAAGTGTTTTATCAAAACCATTTTCCATCTAAGATGACATTATTTCATATGAGTATGTTTCAAGTATAATTTCTCTAATATTTACATGGTTTCAATTTTCCTATGATGAAATATCTATTTGTTTTATATGGATTATGTGATTATGGGATGATGTTTATGAACCCCATTTTATTCTTTGTGTTATGATGAATGTTTTAAGTTTATTTTGTGGAACAAGTAAGAATGATTTCATTATGAGATGGGTGGTACCTATATCTCCCTCAAATGAATTGGGTAATGATTTATATCTCATGAGATAGAAATGGCTTGAATGGTATGTTAATCCGTTTCAGTGATACAAGACTGTAACGAGGAGTGAACTCGATTCAGAAAGGGACTTTTTCCACAAAGATGGTCTTGGCAGCAATGCCTTGGCAAATATGGAAATCATATCATGTGATTAATGGTTTTCCTCAATTATATGTTTTATTCCCATGACGTTTTATCATGATTGATGATCCTTTATGATATATGCCTTACATACTTCCAAGATTTATGTCATTGCTCAAGATTTTGTTGTTTAGAGTTTATGTTCAAGTTTTTTCATTCAAATGTTTATGGATTGTTTTATGTTCTCTATGTTTACCCTTATTGAGCATTTGAGCTCACCCTTTTTATGTTTCCTTTTCCCCAGGATATAAAGAATGTTTTTAGGTGAGAAATCCAAAAGGGGAATATCTTTATGGGAGATTTTGAAGATATTTCACCATGATTATAAGATTATGTTCCGAGTTTCCAAAGACACTAAACTAATACGGTCTTTGGGCGTCTATTTTGGTCATTTATTAAGTATTATGAAAAAGTAATGTAATGTCCATGTATGCCAAGATTTGGGTCTCTACATGTTTTGATGGTACATAGACATTTGACGGGTGGTTACATGAAGAATCCAAGATGCGTGGATACATGATAAACCAAATATTGGTGGCTCTGTGAAAATCCAAGGATGGGTGGTAACGTTATAACCTCTTATAGATTTGGTATTGAAGTTGTTGTATGGTTATTCTGTTTAGTGATATGTGTGTAAGTCGACTGTATGTTTATTCCATTAAAGTATGTTTATGTTACAAATTACATTTATATGTTATATGTTTGTATGTATGGGTCTTATAGCAATATTTTGGTTACAAAAAGGTAATATAATGAGCTTATAATAAGATACGTGTAATTACTACATATTGAAGGTGAAAAGTATTACTTTATGTTAAAGTATTGAAGGTATGTTTGTTTTCCCTAGACTAATTGTTTTCCTTCTTTGTGTATCCCTTACTGAGAATTTTATTCTCATCATAAGTTTTGAAAAAAAATCACATTATATAAATAAGAATAGATTCAATGATGGGATCAAGGGAAATTTTGTTTTTTAAACATGAAACAAAACCATGGTTCTTTTTAAATGATTTTGATTTATAAAAAAAATGTAAAGTGAGTAGAACTATCTACCTGTTATATTTAGGTTTTTATGTATTATTTATGGAATAATTCTCTTAATCTATAAACATGAAAAGATCATAAATTTGATTAATTGAATTAACAAAAGATTAATTAATGTTTATGTTTAGGGCCTTATAGTTGGTATGCAAGTCTTTTTTAGATAACATTAGAGTTTATGGTGTCTTTTTAGCATAACTTACTTGTTATATATAACCACAATAGTTACCATATTATAAAAATTCATAGTTACATTATAAAAAATTTATGATTGTGAGATAAAATTAATAAGTTTATCTTTGTGATTATATTCAATATAAGATATAATGATGAATGTATTAATATACTCCCAATAAAATTATTTTAGTAAATGAATAGATCCACTATGCACCAATGTAACAATGGATGTGATGGAAAATGTGGTGGTTATATGAATAAGAAACCAAATAAAATGGGATCTATGATGACAACACACTTGGATACTCTAAAACAACTATCAGGAACCATGACTAACCATTGTAAACTTGGTGATTTTTTCTAATTCATCATATACGGGAGAAAATAGTCCATGTGGAAGTTCAGATATTGATCATAAATGTAAGAATCTTCTTCAACATATGTGTTAAGGATGTGGACAGAAACATTTTTGAAACTATTTTAAAGGGACATGAAGTTGTTATAGATGTGGTAATAAAGGTCTGAAAGCAATAACCTACTAGGGAAAAATAATGAGATTAGTTGTCTCTAGGAAAGGGAAAGGCATTCTTTCTGAGTTATGAATAGAATTTTTTTAATGTGGGGTGTATGGTTATTTTGAAAATCAGTGACTTTTGAATAAGTTTTATGAATGAGATCTTCAGGACTATATAAATATATTTTTTTCAATACCCAATGCCACTCCAATTAAAGAAGAGGAAACTGATAATGACCAATAAAAGTTTTGGATTATTTCTTGTCTTATGTTTTGAAATTTTTTAATATTAGTACATCATTGAATTTTTTGTTTGTATGAAAAAAGTATTAATGAATAATATAAAAATTCATGGTTAATGGAAAATTAATGAAATATTTAAAAGTACAAATGCTCATTTGGTGACGGGATTACATCAGAAAACTTTTTTCTAGTATGTGTAATCCTGATGTTTTTTTATGTGAAAATGTTATTTGATGAAGGATTGTATAATCATTTTTGGAAAGAATTACAAAGGTATGGGTAACCATTAGGTTTTATATGATCTTTGATTTTCATGTAATTACATATTGGGTTTAAAAATGAAACATTATAGATAAACTATGATGTTAAAACATGTTGTGGTTATTTTTCAGGATTCTATCACATTTTGGGAGTTTTATAATAATTATATAGTTTTAGAAAAAGGGAAACCCCTAGTTAGTGTGAGAACATATTGCGTTGTACAAGGCCGTAGAAATAAAACCCCCAACCAAGGTGCGAGCGATAAATATTTCCCACCACAATCCAATGTGAAGCCCCTAGTAAGTTAGACTATTTATTTGTAGTTAATTATTTTATAGATTAAGAATAATTTGATTTGGGGATATATATTTTCTAGAATATATGACCATGGGATTGGAAAATGATTTGGATATTAAGTGATTAATATAGTTTCGGAACACATTCACTATTTTATGAAACCTATATGATTAAGTTAAATAGAGTACTATGGGGTTTTAAAGGAGGAGTAATTGATAGATTATTTTTCTAAACAATCTGTTTTTTATTTTGGACTTATAGAGATTTGGGATATTTAAGAAAATGATTAAACTATTAGCAAGAATATGTGTTTATGAATTAATTTTTGACATGAGATATTAATAGTGATTTATGGAGATAAATGTTAAAACCTATCTTGGAAGACTATGTGATCAAATTGTTTTGACCTTTGGGTTTAAATATTATCTTGGATTATTTTGAAGAGATTTAATGAAATTTTTTTGTTGAATTTTATAGGTATAAATTGGGTATTATTGTTCAATTTTGGAGAAGAAATGTACTCATTATTTTTATAAAGGATTATTACTTTTTTGTGAATTATTTGATCTTGTACTAAACCATTTGGTTTTGGTTTATATCTAACGATATGAGAAATATATTGATCATTTTTTATGGTTTATATTATTCTAGAGAAGTTAATTCTATTCTCTGCACATTAAAATGTCATATTAAAAACTCATCATTTCGAGAAAAAAGTAATTTTGTGGTGGAAATTGATAAATGAGCGATGCTCTACATGTAGAGTAGGTATATTTTCTTATATTATTAGTGAGAATCGTAAATAAATTCCTCAAAATTATGAAAAGGATCTTAAAATAAAAAAGACTCCCATTTAAGTTTCCTACTGCGAAATAAAATACCTTTTAACCATCACATGTTTGTGATTTTTTTATTGTTAATTTTTTTCCTGGTCTTGTTTTCTATCACTCTCTATCAGAACGTGGTGGTTAGTTTTTCTTCCGTATCTATGTTTCCCTATATGGAATCCAAGTATTTTTTATCTCTTGTTTAATTTTAACTTATCTTTATTTCATTTAAATTCATAGTTTTATTAACCCTACTACCAATATGGGATAAAAATTAAGGTATTTTCAGATGCCATACCCTACTTATCGACCCCCAATTAAAATTTTGAGGACCCAATTTCTAGGGGGGGTAAAATGTTACCACCCCTGTAATTATAGAATAACAATTATTCATATCTATTAATTTTAATGAATTACATATTAGTTTTATTTTAGTGTGGACACTATGTGAGATAGCACACCTGAAACGTAACAATGGGTTTCCCGGAAATCATATGTTGCACACAAGACTAAATTATACATAAAAATAATTCAATATTATTTATTTATTTTAAATTGTAGTTAATGTATAGTTTTTATATTCTTTGGAATGAATAGAACGAACTATTTTATTTTTTCACGTGTTTACTAAATGTTTTTACTTTCAACAAACAAATTTAAGAGGCTTAAAAAGAGAATAAATCCAATTTTATGCATAAAATACACTAAAATTTTCAAAAACTAATTTTCCCTCCTTTTGATGGTGAACCATTTATAAATATAGTGTTGACCATTTGATATGTTATATTTGAAAAAGAAAACTTTTTTCTTTGTTAGTAGGACATCAAAATTTACTTTGGTTGGATTTTTTGGTATTTTTCAGATAAAATTCATATTTTAATAAATTGTGAAAAATATACTATATTTAATTTAGAACTACCTTTTCATTTAATTTATTTGTACTATTACATTATCATTTGAATTGGTTTAAATGTATATTAACAGCATTTTTTACTATTTAATCCTATGTTGGTTATTTTAGGTAATTTTATATTGAAATTTGATATAAACACATGTCATTTTTTTGATGGGTTTTTACTTTTCAAAAAACCAGTTTTCTCGTTTTCACAATGAGAATTTATTTTAAATTAATTACTAAAAATTATGTGTGTTGAATTTAAAAAAATGGATCTATTTTTAGAATTACATCTTCCAAATTTTGTAAATATTTTCATTCTATTTTTTGACACGATGAATAGTAACTTTAGTAATTATTTTTATTTACCATAGTAAAAGGGTAAATCATGTAAATAAGAGTAAAAATAATATTATAATAAAAACAAAGTACCATAAAAATTTCCTAATCCTATTGTATTAGATCTTATTGGTCAATAAAACCCTTAGGATAAAAATATGGCCTTTTTATGCCACTTGTGTGTGATTATGAAAAATCATAAAATTCAATTAAAAGTAAAATATGATATAAACCTATATCTCCTTACTAAAAAGAGATTAATAGGGGTTTATATAAGTTATATATTCAACTATAAATAGTAAATATAATGATAAAAATGTTTCCAACATCATGGTATTTTATTTATAATTTTGAAAAATAATTAATTAAATTTAATTCTGATACAATGATGATATAGTGACTGCTTTAATAATGACATAATCAAGTAAAAGATATTATAAATATTAAAAAAATTAATTTTTGACTTAATTTATGCTATAAAAGATTTTTCTAGGTGAATATGATATTTTATAAGAATATTAAGTTGTTTTTATTGAATTTATCCTCTAGTTAAATTTTATTTGAATTCAATAAAATGAATAGTGTACTTTTTTTCATAATTGATGGTTAAATAAATTTGTAATTTTTTAAATTATTATAATGCCCTAAAAACTTTTACAATCGTAATTTGAATTTCATAAGGTCTAAAAGTTCATTAAATATCCATTTATTGGACATTGATCCCATATAAGTAAAATTAATATTCTCTTAATAATATAAATGTTGTTTCCACAATTAAAATTAAAATATAATAATTAATGGTAAACAAAACTGAAATAGTTAAAATAAAATAAATACATGTATAATTTTTTTTCATAAGAGTATTTACAACCATAATAATACTAACTTTTAAATATATCATATTGGTGCCATTTGGATTAAAAATTAATTTATAATATTTTAATACTTTCCAGGGGTGCCCCTCTCCACTCCAATAAAAAGGTTCCATTTCTTCTCTAATACTCACACTTAAATAACCCTTTGGTTCATCCAATACCTTCCCAAATATCTTACTATAATCTGTATCTTCATCCTAGAAGTCTCCCATAGGACATAAATTCTCTCATTGAATCTTTTTAGTATAAACCACAAGAAGTTACCAGATTAAGAGGTAACATATTATCTCATAATGTTTTGTTTCATTTCCTTCCTCCACTCCCTATACTATTTTTATTCTTTTATTAAACTAAAAACTAGTATTTTAAGTATAATAGGATGTTTTTATTATATGTGTTCAGTCTAAAATTACACAAACCTCAATTTAATGGGTAATAAACAAACTGTTTTCGTGTACGACGAACTACTACCTCACGAAACAATGATGGTTCAATTTTCCTGTACCACCTCTCATGGTGGAAATTATAATGTAAACTATTTTTAAATAAGATATATATTTTATTTTATTTTATATATTATTTCCTTTAATTTTTAATTTGAAAATAATTTCATGCTTTTCGTGTTGTTTAAATATGATAATTTCGTTTGAGGAAGTATGGACTACCACCCCCTCAATGTAAAATAACGCATTCCTGATATACATGGAATGTATAAAGGATGGTTATATTATATATTTGTGACATATGTTACATTAATATAATACTAGTATTATATTATAAATAATTTAATTATTATAAAAAAAAAATAAAATTATCTTTAATGTGTATGTACGACGTACCATCTCAATGAACGCTGCATTTCATTTCTTATCTCCAAATAATATTTATTATTCTAAATATATATATACAATATATTTATGATTTTTATATCATGAATACTATTTTGGAGATGATTAAATTTTTACCACATGGACAATTTACATCAAAACAATTTCATTTTAAACCCATGTATCGAATATCGATATAACATCTTATATGAATGTATATAGTTTTTTAATTTTTTTAAAAATCCAATAGATGATTTAAAAGAAATAATAAACATGGAAATGGTTTTCAATAAATTATAAATTTTTGTCAGTTTATTATTCATGAAAATAATGAACGTACGAGACAAGTTGGAGTCAAGGTAAGGGTAATCTTAACTCAATCTCCATTCTTTGAGTTAAATATCCATGTAATATTTTTGTATTTCCAAGAATATGTGTTAAAGAACTCAGATTGTTTTATCCTAAATATCCACTTATATTGGGTGTATTTATATTTCTCAGACAAAATTATGTCACTGTGTTATCATTTATTTAATGATACAATATTTTCAAGGGACATTGTCTTAATATCATTTCATTGAGTAATATTTTAATAAATTACACCTCTTTATTTTATAAGGTGTATAATCAACTCTGTGACTTTTAATTTAATTAAACTTTTTTCAAAACATAATCTTTTTATACAAATAATTTCACTAAATTATAAATGGAATGTTTTATCATATGTGGCGACAATGACTTCTTCGCCTCTATAAAAGTTATTTGAAATAGGGATTCTTTAGTAAGACATAATATTTTTAAAAGGAAAAAAGAAATACCTTATTCATTTTTTGGTGTTTTGTTATTTAAATTGGGTTTTAAAGTTGATATACTCTTTCAATGTCATGAAATGAATTCTTATAACAACAAATAAACTTCTATGACACAAATGTTTATTATTTAAATCTTGTATGTGTTATAATGATAAATGGACATTTGAAAATTGGGTACGTGATAAAGAAAATACAGGTGGTTAAATGATAAACCAAAGACGGTTCATTCCGTGATAAACCAAGGACGGGTGGTTATGTTATAACCTTCAATGCATTGAGATTGGATGTTGGTCATATGGATATTACATTGAGTGATGTGTGTGGAAGTCAGTCGTATGGTTATTCAATTTAAGTGTGTTTATTTCCTATGTTTCCTTTATATGTTATATGTTTCTTTTTTATGGGTTTTATGAAAATATTGTGGTTACAAAAATGATAAAAAGTGATCTTATATTCGGTGAAGTGTAATTACTACTTATTAATGGTGCAAAGTATTACATTATTATAGTATATTCATGGTTTACATGTTTTTTCAAGACTAATGGTTTTCCTTCATTATGTATCTCTTACTATGATTTTTATACTCATCCCATGTTTTGAAATGTTTTTCACATTACTTAAAGAATAATAGAGTCATGGATGGGATCATGGAAAAGTTATGCAATTTAAAGATGAAAAGAAATCATGTTTCTTTTTAAAAGTTTATTATGAAAATAATCGATAGCTAGTAGAAGTGTCTACTTATAATATATAAGTTTCTATATATTATTTATGGCATAATTATCTAAATTTCTAAACTTGAGATAATTTTCAATGTGAATTTTAGAATTTCCTCATAATTATGTTATTTATAAGTGTTGGGCCTTATAACCTAGGCTTGTGCTACTATTCAGAAGCCTTTGGAATATAAGGAGGTGCACTTGAGGTCACTTTTACAACCATCTATGGGAATAATATAGTGGATTCTGGGGATGAATGTTACAACTATTACCTCTAAAACTAATTCATAGTGTATTTTTATACAATCCTATAAATAAAAACTTTTATTAAAATTTCACTAACAGTTAAACAATTATTTTTAATAGGTTTATTTTTTTATTCTAAAAAATACCATACTACTTATAATACAGAAAACACATAGAAAATTATATTAAAAATAACTTTTTCTATCTCATGGATTGAAATTAGGTTATATCTAAAAGTAAAAAAACATATATCATGATTACATTGTAATTCATGAATTATAATGATTATACCAATATTTTTTCACATTAAAAAATTATATTATAATTTGAATATAAAAGAAGAAATTATCAATGTTATACCTATTCACGATATTCATATTATAGTTTGAGAATTTAGCATATTTGTATTTTATAAATATATTTCAAAATATTTTTATTAAAACCCAACTTTTTAAATCAAAAATATTCCCCAATGAACCATGGTGTAACCTAAATTTTACCCCTATATTTTTATTTAAATTAAAAAATTATTTTCAAAACTCTTAAAAACATCTCTTTCTCTTATCTATCGTCACCAAATGCCAATAATGTTTTTAGTTATTATAAGTGACAATTTTACAAAATCATCAAATCCATATCATAATACTCAAATCCTCAATCTATCATTAGAATTATTTTATAATACCATTAAAACAATTTTCATTTTTCTTTTGCAAAGACCACATAGAAATATTTATTATTCAAATATGATAACACCTAAATATCCATTTTATATTTCATTAATGTTTATCTCTAGAACCTGTATATAATAATATCATGTTTTTCATAGCCTATATATTATTAAATACTTTTCATCATTTTCATTATCCTCCACAAATTTTCATATGTCTACTTATAATTATCCTGAATTATTTCCAACCAACATATTCATTCTACATGTGCCCATCTTAATCAATGATATTAATCTTCACATCACTTTTTTCCATGATTAATTTTATATTGAAAAATATTTTCTTATGATAAATCACCCAAATATACACATTATATGGAAATAAAATTACATGATACCTATAATGACAATACTATTATTTACAAAAAACATTATATCCATAATATTGAAATATTATTATGAATATGGTACACACAATATTACCATTAATATCGTAAGAGTTTTGAAAAAAATATTTTATTGGGGGTTAGGGTCTATATAATTTTGGTTTTAGTTTCTAAATATGGTAGAAGTAGGTATTTTCAGTCATCAGAATGTTTCTATTAAATTTAATATTTAAGTAATTCTTCATAGATTATTTTTAAAACATTATTATTTAATTAATGGTAATTTATAAATTTATTTTCATATTTTCCACATAATAAGATTAATTTTAGTTAGATTTGTGGGTTCAAATATGAGACTTGTCATTTAAATGGTCAAATAAATTTTAATGAAAAATGAGTTATGTAAAAAATTAATGTTGGAATTTTATGAAATAAATATTATATTACATAATAAAGATTGGTGAATTGGTAAATATATTTTATTAAATAAGGAACATGGTGTCATTAATGAATTATAAAAATACACTACTCCATTTTTCTCTTAAATGGAGTTTTGAGCCTATCGATGTGTTTACAAATGAATAGACTGATGATATTGTTATAGTGGGAGAAAAATTTTAATTTTTCTTTAGTGGTGACGAAACAACATACATTTCCATATCTTAGTAAACATGTCATTAGATCCTAATATTTATTTTTATTCCAATGAGATTAATCACAATAATATTTTGATATCGTATAGATGTAAAAATTATAAAATAGAGATAAAAATATGGAGAGGGATAAGTTCATTATTTCTATTAAGATGTCTTATAATTAAAGGATACTAAAAAATTATTTTATTCAACTGAAAAATGTGGATAATTATTAATTAAAATAATGAATCCTTTCATAAAAATGAAATATAAATATTATTTACTATATTTGAAAAAATATAATTTTATGATTAATTATATAAATACATTTATTATTTTGTTTCTTCATTGAAATATGAATATATGATTTATGTTACTATCTAATGAATTAAATTTATGACTTGATGTTGTATTAGTAATATATTTTTAATTAAAAGGCCTCAAATAATATTCTTTATATTTTAGTGGTTTCAATAACATTTTAGAGAAGTTTTTGGAATCTAGGACTACAATAATCCAAGATGCTAAACGTAAAGTTTTCCAAGAGGATAAAATGGTGAAATTGATTTCTATAATTTCCATGGTGAATTGATATTTGATCATTGGTGAATATGTTAGTGTTGATCATCTAATTCATGAACCATGAGATGTTAGAAATCTTAGATGAATGGGAAGGATTGACAAATAATCTTTGTTGGAGGTAATATGATATTTTATGTCAAAAATGAAATGAAATATGTGCTTATAAGATCCATTATTCAAATGGTGATCCTCTTGTTTTATTAAGTGTTGGATGAATCTAATTTTCATTATATGGGTGATTCTTTATTTGATTATTAATTAAATGAAAATATTATGGTTTTTGTTATATATTTCACATCAGTGGAATAAATGTTACATTATTCCATATAGATTTCAGATTGTGCTTGATTGTCACTGAAAATCGAAGAGGAAACTAGAAAATGAAAATAATTAAATTATAGATTTAAATGAGTTTTTTATGATTTTACATTAATTCAATGATATTTAAAAAAATGGATTTATATTTTTTAAAATAAAATTATATTATTGGAATTACCTTAAACTAACCATTTTATTAAATTTATTATAATTAAGTCATAATATTAATACTAAAATTGGAATAGGAGTGTGAAATGTTTCTTTAATGTCATGTTACATAATGGAATTTATCTTTTTTGAAATTTTCTACCGAGAGAATTCATAGTTACTAGAGAATATGTAATTCAGTATGTAATGGTCATCATCCCATATATAGAAGATGATTTGAATAAATAGATAAGACTACATAAGGGCCATGAGAAATTTAAGATATCTGGCTGCAAAATAGAGTGATGTTTTTTCAACCATTATTATAGTAGCACCCTTAGATTCCAGAATATATGTTCAATCAATTAAAAATTACATTCGTAGATTTCATGAAATAAAAAATCAAACTAATTGATACATTAAATATTAGATTCTAATAATAATAATATTTTATATAATTAGATCATATTGTACAAAAAAAATTTATTTAATTATACATTCATACAAAATAGAATTAAATACAATTAATGTTTGAAAAAAATTCATTAATTGATTTTTTCATTATATATTTCATTTTTCATTAATGGATAATAATATTAATGTTCTAGATTTAATTTTTTAAATTGAACATATTTTTTGATTTACCATGTAAATATAGGCATAGTGTGATATTTTGGGATTTAAATGAAATAATTTTTTTTATTTCAATAGAAAAAAATACAATTATTACTCAAACCATATACTTGATAGTTATATAAAGATTTAAGTGTACATAAAAACTTATAAAACATTTTTCATGATCAAATTATTATGTTATTTAAAAAACTATACATTTCTAAATAATGTTATATATTTATAAAAACTATTATGACGATTTATCAATATTAAGTAAAATTAAAAAAAATTGTTTTTAATAAAATAAAAAAAATTCATGAGAAAATAATTTATTGTTTGATTTGGAAGACGAATAATAATATATTTGGGATCATAAAAATCCCATTTATATCATCAAAAATAATAATAATAATTTCTTCTTATATATGTATTTTATTCATAAAAAGAAAATTTAATCTAATTAAACGATTTAATAGCTCACATGCACTAAAGAAAAATATAATATGACTAAAAGTTTCAATTTAATTTGTTAAAATAGATTTAGAATTTTGAAAATTTAGGTCTATATAAAATAATAAGTCTCATTTTTTCCATGGGAATTAAATATGAAATAATCAAATAATAACTATGTAAATTAGTGAAATAAAAAATGGAAAATAATGTTTTTAATGGTGTATATGGCCTAACATGTTAAGAAAATATTTCTAATTGGTTGGATTTGGTGTCCCTCGACAAAATATTATCTCCAATGCTCTATTTTCAATTTTGTAATCTTATTGAATAGTTAAACATGTTATCAAATCATATAAAGAATAAATAATTTTAGAAGTCCATTCTTAAAAATTATAAAAGTTCCCTATCATCACCCTTTCACAATGAATCTAATATTTAGGGTTCCTCAAGACAAACAATCCAATTGTACTCCCCTATAATTTTAAATCACTAACTTTTAAATATATATACTTCTGATTGGATAATTTACTAGAAAATACATAATACCCAATATTATATGGTTTTACATAGACTAGGCTAGATATCTTGAGAGGGGGGTGGGGTGAATCAGGGTATGAATGATTTAAACAACTGGCCCATTTGATCATTATTTTCTATTAGGAAAAATCCTCTTCTCTCAGATTCCTGTTTCAATGTATGAATAAAGCTTAAAACTTGCACAGGACACAAAAAATTTTACTTGGTTCAACCTCATTAGAATACGTCCAAGGAGTATACACCGACAGTGTGACTCTGTAACAAATACACTATAACCACATTATTGTTTCCATGTTTGAAGTGGACTCACTGTCCCTCAAAGATTACCACCACTCACAATTTGATAACTCACTACTCTCTCAATTGAAGTGAGCTCAATGATACTTTAGAAGATCCACCCATTTTTTATAGACCAGCAGGTCTCTTCATTTTCACTAAAGAATGCATCCTCTATAGTATGTAGATGCTCTATTTAAGTCCAAATTTCAGCCACTGATTAATAACACTTTTCCCCAGACCACTGGGCAACAAACATTGGTAAATACATTCACAAAGTACCCTACTTCATGACACTCCTAATTTTGCGAAGCTCAAACTATCCTTTATGAATTCCTTGCCTCTTCGGGAAGAACACAACTTCGCAGATCTCACTACCTCATGAAGCACACTACTTCACAGATCTCGAGCCTTTGCAATGAGAAATCCTTCTCAAATCATAGTCCACCACAGATCTCAAGCTGTCGCTAAGTGACTTCCTTCATGAACTCCACTCAGCCAACATAGAACAAACCACTTTTGTGGAGATAGATTAGCCTCCACGAAGCTCCTTCATCCATGAAGCACACTACCTCTGCGATCCTCCTACACAATTAGAGTGGAACAAATTTTTCATGGAAAACTCTCTACTTCTCCTGACGGGGTCGAGGCTAATTTATATGTGATTCCACCGACTCGAGAACCTTCGACGCGAAGTCAGGGCCATGTCAGCTCAAATTGTGAAGCTCTGAAATTTCCACCAAAATTATCTCTATATCGTGAAGAACTACAAGAAATATTCAGAATGTAGAGCTCATCATAATTGTGGAGCATTCTGTCAATTCCTTCACGACTTCTCCAGAAATCTCCACTTGCAATACCCTTCACTGCCACAATGCTCTTTAACACTATTATTCTCTATGATAATCGTATTCGAGAAGAACACTATCAACATTCTTCATTTCTTCATGAAATCCACATCAAGAAGCCCATCTTCGTGAAACACCCATATTTTTCTATATTTTGATCAGATATTCAAGGAAATCCATGTTTCACGATGCCCAACAAACTCTAAATTTTGGAAACCAAATATTAGGCAAACACTAGAAAATGATGCCACCTTGTATCTGCTCTTTTTGTTCCACCTCTATATCTTTCATTCCCTTGTAATGGTTATTTTTCAATATAGACTGTCAGAAACATCTCTAGAACTTGACAATTCACAATGGAAAACTGCATTGTCAACAAACACAACCAACTCAAAAATGTTGCAATGTTACTTTGGGGGATTTTTTCCCAACATAATATGAAATTAGAATGTATATTTTTCATAGTATTGTATATATTGTGTGAATAATATGTGTCCACAATTACCTATTATCCATTATAAAAGTTAAAAATGTCATTAATTTATTTGTGAGGACCACCACATCTATAATGTTACTTATTTCATTTATCATTATGATTAATTATTTTTTTCTAATTTTTTTTAAAATATGATTGAGTTGAATATAAATATACAAAAATTTAATCATAAATCTATAATTATATTATTATGAAAAAATACAGTTTCTTAACAATACTAATAGGTTAGTTATAATATATTCATGCTTTGGTTAGTCAAATGACATACTTGAACAATTATAAAATATAACCTCATAAAGTACTATAATAAATTAAATGTAGAAAAATTATATGATTTATGTGTGTAAATAATCATTTTATTTTTATTTTGTAAATTTAACATTAATATTAAACCCATTATTAATTATAGAAATGTTTATTTATAAGAAAGACATGCTCATCCTCGACTTCATCTTTAACAATCAAATGCAAAAACCCTATATTATGTAATTGTTTATAATATAAAAATTTATAAAACAGAAATTATATTACCTTTTGTGATCTAGGAATCATGATCATTTGGTTATTAATGAAAAAAACATAGTTATTATGAAATTCGATAAAAATAATCGTGATTACCAAAAAAGATATTGAAAATAGGTTACTACAAACAAATATACAATTTTAGAATGATTATAAATTAATTATATAATAGTTTATATATATGAATAATATATTGAAATAGATAATGATGAAAAAAAATAATGCGAAATATTTAATCACTTTTGTGGACGTTAGCTGTAATAACCCAAGTACTTAAAGAATAATAAATTTTCATATCTTTTAATATATATGAATAAGATATTAATTTTATGTTAAAGAATAAAATTTCTGATAGCGTACTGAACACCCAACAATGGGTTTCTATGAAATCTTACGTTGCACAAAACGTAGAGTTATATTAAAAATAATATAATATTATTATTATTTTAAATGGTAGTTAACACATAACTATTGTATTACGGGTAATGAACATAAAATAGCTATATTATGACTATAAATTTATGTTAAATATTTTTAAATTTATTCAATTAATTTTATAGGCTTAAATAAGAATAAATATGATTTTATTCGTGAAAAAAACAAAATTTTTAATGTTGTTTTATCGCCTTCTAATGGGAAACCCTTTTTAAATCTAGTTTTTTTTAATTTTGTAAGTTATATTTAAAAATTTAAATTATTTCATTAGAATTGGGACATAAAATATTAATTTGTAATGAATTTTGGTATTTTTCTGATAAAGTTCACTTTTAAATGAGTAGTGATAATTAATACATTTAATTCAATACTGCATTTTCATGTAATTTATTTATATTGTTAAATTATTCATTTCATTGGTTTTAAAATATAATTGGATTATATTTGTATCATATAATCCAATGATGTTAATTGGAAGTAATTTCATATATTAATTGGACATAAACACATATCAATCTATTGATAGTTATTACTTCTAAAAACTCTGCTCTTTAGTTTTGACAACAAGAATTAATTTTACATTAATTACTGAAACTTATGTGTTTTTAATTAGGAATAATTTATTATATATTTTTAATTATGAGTTACAAATTATATAAATAGTTACATTTTATTTTTAGACATTATGAATAGTAACATCAGTTAATATTTTATTTACCCTGGATAAAGGGTAAGTCCTGTAAATAAGGGTAGAGGATAATATTATAATAAAATTAAACTACCCAAAAACAAGTCATAAACATATTGGATGAGATATTTATGACCATGGTAATCCATTGGTTGATTTTACGACCCCATGGAGCCACATGTATGTGAAAATGACATTTAATTACTTTTTATTTAAGGTTCAGGAAAATATACCCTGAAGATTTATCTTTTACTAAATGATTTTAGATAGGGTTATATAACATATATACTACACTATAAAAAGTCATTAGAAATAAAACAAATATTTCATACATGATGTTATTTTATTTCTAATCTTTATAAATCATACAAATTAATATATTTCTGGCACAATGATGATGTAGTGATTGCATTATTAGAAAATGATTTAAATAAATGTTATTATAAAAATTAAAATAAATTTATATTGAGACATTTTATGCTATAAACTAATTTTAGGAATGATTAGGAATTTTTATATTTTAATAAATTAATTTCTTTCAGAATAATCATGTTGTTATGAATTTTTGAAATGTCATGATATTAATGGTATATAAATTGACATAAATGAGTTTTTAAAAAAGATACAATTTTTTTTAAATTATATAATTTTATTATAAATAAATGATTCATAAAAATCACATATATAAGGTTAAAAATTTCATTAATTAACCCCTTGAGTGTATAATTTCATTTTATAGTAACTATATTAACCATATAGTATAAATATACAAGAAGACATGGTAGGAGAGAAATAAGTTTACTAAGGGTTAAAGCTAAATTATAAGGTTAAATTTGAAACCAAAAAATGTTTAAAAAATATTTTTTTGAGGATATAGGAAAATAATAAAATTATATTCTAATTAAATTAGTTTGGGACCTTTTTAAATCGAAATTTAGTTCATAATAAAATAATATTTCAAGACATTATTAAAGTTCCCATCTTGCCTCTTATAAAAGGGCATCACCCCAAACCCTTACTCGCACCTCTCAAGAATCCTTGGATCATCCATCCTATAACCAAATAATATTTCAACATCTCTATATTCCCATTATAAGTCATACCTTGGGAATACGGCAATTAAATAAGTCTATTTATCTTAAATCAAAAGGAGTTACCCGATTTGAGGCAATGTATTCTCTCAAGCTTCTTTCATTAATTTTTCCTTCTCCAATGACCTAAAATCTCTTTATTCAATTATTTTAAAATAAAAAAGTATCTTAAATATACTAGGATGTTTTTATTCCATACTAGACCTACACTCACACAGAACTACATCTAATTGATTTGGAACAATGAGTTTTTGTGGACGGCGAACTACTACCTCACAAAATGATGATTGTTCAATTATCTCCTTCCACCTCTCATGGTGGACCTTATGATATCACTATAGTTATATATGATATATATTATATTTATATTGTATTTATTCTTATATCATTTTATTTACATCATACCTTTATACATTCCATAATGTGTAAATACGATAATTGCATTTGAGGAAGCGCGGACTACCGCCCCCTCAATGTTCGATGAGTCGTTCATGCCATACATGAAACATATAAAGGGAGAACATAATGAACATATTTAATAAATATATCATATTTTAAAATAATTTAATAATTATAGAGATATTTATCATTTAGTTTTCATTATTTTAAAAATGAAAAAAATGAACGTAGTGTTCATGTATATGGATGGCTTACCGACTCCTGGAACAGTATATTTCATTTCTTATCTCCAAATGCAAGGAATTATTATAAATACATATATAAAGGATATATATGATATATATGATATTTAAATGATGAATATAATTATTTATATAATTTACTTTTGACATCATGAACAATTTGTAATTATAACAAGTTTATTTTTGGCTCAAAGTACTGAATATCGACAAAACGACTAATATTAACATAAATATTTATATTATTTTCATAATGTGGAAATAATTGATATAAAAGGTATTATAAACATGTAAAATTTTCTTAATAAAGTTGAAATAAACTTATGTTTATTATTCAGGAAAAACAAAGAACATACGTTATGAATCAGACGTAAGGTAAGGGAACCTTTCACCCACCTCTTTTAGTCAAACACTTTATTTATGTGATGTCTTTTAATTTCCATATTCTTATGTTTGGATATTTTATTCTATATAATTATTGATTTAAATTTTATGTCCATTTTATTATAGAACCCTTTCTTTTTCAATGAATCATTTTCTGAATTTTTAATTCACGTCGTTAGGCTACCGAATTTTTGAATGGGAATTACTAAACTCAATTTCCTCTCATTCGGTTTTATGTATACTTCATTGAATATATTATTCCAATATTATATATGGAAAAATTATTTATTTATATATGTTTGTAACTAACACTTCCCTTTTTGTGTATATACTATTTCAACCCTTAATCTTCCCGTTGATAAATTCTTGTGGCATTTATAAAAGCTTTGTACGAGAAACCTTAGCTCAATGTCCATTCATTGAGTTAAATATCCTTGTATTTTGTTTTTTTAAGAATATATGTGAATGACCTAGGATTTTTTTACACATTACATCCAAATATATTGGGTGTATTTAATGTTATCTAACATAATTATGTCATTGATTTATCCTTAATCTAATGATACGGTCCTTGTAAGGGACTTCGTCTCAATCTCCTTTAATTTAGGGATATTTTGATTTATAAATTAAATTATTATATATAGTTTATAAACCCATCTAGCATTTAATTTCATTCAAATAGAATCTTTTTTCAACATAGAGTTTTGCTGAATGTCAAACAGAATGTTTCTTTTTAATGTACATGGTAACAATGACCTCTCCGCCACCCTGAGTATTATTTTATATTTGACTCCCTATACAAGATGTAGTGTTATTAAAAGGAAAATTAAATACCATATACCCCTTTTTACACATTTTCGTATTTAATTTGTTTTTGATAAATTATTTATTATGTCAATATATTGAAATTATATATAGTGATTGCAATGTGATAATGTTATCATTCCTTTATGATTGTTTTATGTGTTATGAATATGGTATTGTTCTTGGGAATTATTTGCGTATACAAGTGTTTCTTTATTAAAACTTGTGTGGGTGATCATGAGATAGCTCTCCAATGCATTGGGTAATGTGACAGAGGTAAACATTATTATTTCTCCTAAGAGATTTAGGTAATATACTATAATGGGTATTCTAAACATAACTGCCCATGTAGTTGTGAAAGCTACAATGTAGGTATGTTATAGATTCCACATGTTACATTTATGATTAAATATTTCTGTGTTTTATTCAAAAAAAACAAATGATTTCACAAGGTATGTTAAACAAATTATGTTTTATGATTAAAATGTATAGTCTCATTGATTTGTATGTATTGATGGACTAATGTTTTCGTTTCATATTTTATATCCCATACGGAGATTTTTATACTCATCCATCATTTTTGAAATGTTTTTTCATAGTGTATAAGGTAGGGTAAAATAAAGGAAGAATTCAAGAAGATTTATATCAAGAAAATAATTCATGTTTTATTTATGGAGGATTATTGTTTTGAAAAAAACCATTGTTAGATCAGAAGTCTTTAATTTGTAATATCAGATATTTAATGTAATAGTTATGGCATAATTATCTAAAACTATATACCTAAAAATATCATCAATGTAAGTGTTTGGCTTAACTCAAGATTATGTAATGTTTAAGGATGCGGCCATAAAGTTGGTATCAGATGTCAGTTTAGATAACATTAGAGGTTATGGTGTTATTTAAGCATAAGTGACATAACCATAATGGTTAGAATATTATAGAGTAATAGTTATTTTAGATAAATTTAATGAATTTATGATAACTTGAATAAGTATATCTTAGTTTTTACCCACCTCATAAGTTATTATATGCTTATTTTACTGATATACTCACACTGATCTTTTTGTTTTTAGTAAATGGATGGATCTAATAGGCCCCAATGTAATAATTGATGTGAATAAAACTGTGGTGGTTTTCTGAATGAGCACTATAATGAAAGGGGAGATGAAATGGGAACTCTTGTTGTTGTTATTAACCAACAATCTCAAGTCATGAATGAGCACTTGAACCATGGTGATTTTTAAGGCATCATTTATGTGAGAAACAATTCTAAATGGAATTTCTTGTAATAATAATAATGGTATGTATATTAGAAAACCTATGAGTCCTGGATTTGGAAAGAAACATCTAAGAAGATGCTTCAAATGGAAAAGAAGATGTTTCAGATGTGGTAATGAAGGTCATAAAGCAACAACCTTCCATGGAAAAAGGAAGCATCCAGTTGACCCCAGAAAAGAGAATGATGTTCTTTTTTAGGGATCAATTGAATGTTTTAAATGTGGTGTACATGGTAATTACACAAATAGATGTCCTAAAAATAAATTTTATGAATGTAATCAGCAGTTCCATAAAAATATATGTTTCAAAATTTTTAATTTCATTCCAACTGAAGATGAGGAAGCTAAAAATGACCTATGAAAGTTATGGATTATTTCATATCTATTGTTTTGAAATTACTGAAATCTCAGGACATTATACATTAATTTTTTATAAGAAATAAGTATAAAAGAATAAAATAGAAAAATATGGATAATGGATCTTGAATAATGTTTGATGATTAATATGTCTATGAATTAAAGAGATATGTTGTTTCTATGGATGATGATATGTTTAAATGTATTAATGATAGTAATAAATTGGGATACTATTCCTAGTATTTGTAACCATGATGTTTGATATGTGGAAATGTTATTTAAAGAAGAATTGTCTTTCCTTACGTGGACATAAATGATAACTTTAGGGGTTCACATGATCTTTTGTTTTGAGATGATTAAGGGTTATTAAATTTTGTATGTAAAATGAAAGGTATTAGATAATCTTTGAGGATTAAGTAGGATATAGTAATTTTTAATAAAATTATATTATTTTTGATAATTTTATAAGAATGATATGGTTTTAGAAAAAGTAAAACTCATAGTATGGGTGACAACTCATCGCATCCGGCAAAGCCTTAGGAACCTAACCCACAACCGAAGGGCGACAAGGGAGAATTAGCTACCACTAGACTACATGAAGTCCTTGGTTAGTATAACTTGTTCTTTTTAGATAAATTATTTTGTGACCAATAATATGTTGATTTTGGGAGCTTACATTTTATCAAATGGATATCCTAAGTATAGGAATATGATTTGGTGATTATGTGATAAAGGTTATTTGGGTAGATTTTCTCACTTTTCGGAAACTATATGCCTATATAAAATAGAATACTATGGGATTTCAATTGAGAAGTAATGGCTGAATTTTATTTTGGAATAATCTAAATTTTTATTGTGGACTAATAGAAATATGGGTTATTTATGGAAATGATTTACCTATCTTTGAGAATATGGGATTAAGATAAATAATTTTAAGTGTGATACATTTAGAGTAGTCGATGTTATTTAGAGATAAATATTATGATTTATCATGGAAGACTATGTGATCAAATTGCTCTAAGTTTTGGGTTTCAATCTAGGATTTGATTATATTGAAATGTTTTACGAACAATTGTGTATTGAATGATATTTGTAGAAATTTGGGTATTGTTTGTTGAATTTTAGAGATTAAGAGTAGTATTTATTTTTAGAATGGATTCCCCTTTTGGGGGATTATCTGATCCTATACTAACCATTTTGGTTTTGGTTAATATCTAAGGACAGGGTAAATATATAGTTCATCATTTTAGGATTATGTGATTCTATAAAAGTTGATTCTAGCAGTTCAGGTCTGACCATGTCCTCATGAATACTCATCGTTTAGAGAAAATATGGGTGTTTTGTTGAAATTTATTAAATGATGAAACTCTACTTGAAATGTAAGTATATTTTCTTATATTCTTAGTAATTCTCATTAATAAATTCCTAAAAATTATGAAAAGAAACATTAAACTAAAACATTATCCATTCACTTTTCCTAATGGGGAGTCAAATATAGTTTAACCGATCAAAATTCTATTGTTTTTTGGTAGTTATCTTTATTAGGATCATGTTTTCTATCACTCACTATAAAAATTTCACACCTAGTTTCTCTTTTATATCCACGTTTTCCTATATGGAATCCTTGTATTGGTTATCTCAGGTAATCTTTTTTACTTCTCTTTATTTCTTTTAAAGTGATAGTTTTACTGACTTTATTTCTACGTGGGGCTTCCAATGATGTTTTCGAGACCAACTATAAAATTGCAAGGATGCAATTTCTAAAAGGGGGAAGGATGTGACAACCCAGGTACTTATATAATAATACATTTTCATTTCTATTAATATTATTTAATATGAAGTTAATTTTATGTTAAATAGGACACATTGTATGATAGCATACTCGAAACGTAAGAGCGGGTTTCTTTGAAATCATATGTTTCACACAACATTGAGTTATAAAGAAAAATAATATAGTATTATTATTTTTTAAATGGTAGTTAACGCATAGTTTTTGTATTATCGAGAATGAAAAAAAAACTGAATTATGAAAAAAAATGTTTTTTAATTGTTATTACATTTATCCAAGAAATTTTATTGGCATAAAAAAAATATTGAATCTGATTTTAAGCATGAATAGCTCTAATTTTTCATGGTCATTTTACCACCTTTTGATGTCGAAACCTTTTTAAATCTAGTTGTTGTCCCTTTTAATTGATCTATCTGAAAAAATTAAATCCATCATTAGATTGTTCACATAAAAAGTTACTTTAAATGAAATTTTGGTATTTTTTCGGATAAAGATCATTTTTAATGAATAGTGAAAAAATTGCATTTCAATTCAAAAATGAATTTTCATCTAAATTATTTATATTGTTAAATTTTCCTTTAAATTTGTATTAAATTATAATTGGATTATATTTTTGTAATTTAATCCAATTATTGTCCTTGGAGGTAATTCCACATTTTAATTGGATATAAACACAGGTCAATATTTTGATAGTTATAACTTTTTAAAAACATACTTTTTCGTTTTGATAACAGAAATTATTTTTAAATAAATTAATGTTAATTCTATGTTTTAATTTGGAAAAATGGATTCTATTTTTGGAATCATAAGGTCCAAATTGTTTAAATAGGTACATTTTATTTTTAGACAATATGAATAGTAACATCTGTAAATATTTTATTTATCATGGTTAAAGGGTAAATTTGGAAAATAAGTTAAAAAATAACATTCTAATAATATTAATCTACTCTAACACATTACTTAACCCTATTTTATGATATATTTCAAAAAATGGGCATCTTTGGGTCGATTTTGGGACCCTGGGTAGCCAATTGTGTGTGAAAATGACATTTAATTTCATTAAATTTAATGTTAAGGAAAATATTCCATAAAAAATTATATTTTACAAAAAAAAAATTATTTTGGGGTTATATAACTGTTATATTATACTATAAATATTCATTATAAAGATAAAAAAATTCATCATCATGGTATTTTATTTATAATTTTTAGGTATAAAATAAATATATATTCATGAAACAATGATGATGTAGTTATTGCCTTATTAATGAATGATATAAATAAATGAGATTATAAAATTTAAAATAAATTTATATTGAAACCTTTTAGGCAATACACGAATTTTTGTGATGATTATGACTTGTTATATTTTAATTAATGAATGGTTTTATAAATAATCATGTTTTTATGGATTTTGTAAAAGTCGTGATATGAATAGTATATAAATTGACATAAAAGTGTTTTTAAAACAAGTACTTTTTTTATAAATTATATAATTTTCCTCAAAACCTAAAATTTGGTCAAATTACATAGATAAGGCTGAAAATTTCATTTATTTGACACTTTTGGTTCCATTGGCATTTTATTGTAACTATATTAACCATATAGTATGAATATACAAGAAGACATGGTAAGAGTCGAGTAAGTTAACTAAGGGTTGAAGCTAAATTATAAGGATATATTTGTAACCAAAACATATCTAAAAAATATTAGTTGAGAGTATTTATAATAATCATAACCTTATATTTTAATTAAATGAGTTGGGGACATTTTGAAAAATAAATTCATTTTATAAAAAAATAATATTTCAAGACCTTCCTATGGGGCTTCTCCTCCAACTTTTAAAAAGGCATAACATATAACCTTTACCCAAATGACTAAATCCCACTTGTATTATCAAAACTCTTCCCAAATAATCTCCCAACATCCCTCTCTTCCTCCTAGATTCCTAACCATGGGAATATGGCAATTAAATTAGGACCATTAGCTTAAATCAAAACGAGTTACCGGATTTGAGGCAATGTATTCTCTTAATATTCTTTCAATTATTTTCCCTTCTTCTACCCCCTAAAATATCTTAATTCAATTATTTTATAACAAAAATGTAATATTAAATATAATATAAATCTTTTATTCCATTATTTCTACCTACAATCACACAATCCTCCATCTAATTTATTTAGAGCAAATTGTTTCTCTGGACGGCGAACTACTGCCTCACGAAACAATGATTGTTCAATTATCCCCTACCACATCTCATGATGTACCTTCTGATGGAACTATATTTATATATGATAAATATCATATTTATATTTTTTATATTCTTCTTTAATTTTTTTTACATCATAACTTCATAACTTCCATAATCTGTAAATATGATAATTTCATTTGAGGAAGCGTGAACTACCACCCCCTCAAAGTGAGATGAGTCATCCATGCCATTCATGGAACGTATAAATGATTGAGTTAATTAATATATGTAATTTATATATCATATGATATTATAATGAAATTATAATATACCTATGTATCATTTAGTTTTCATTCCTCTAAAAATAAAAAAATTAAAGTACTATTAATGCGTACGTACGACTTACCGTGTCCATGGATGGTGCATTTAATTTTTTATCTAAAAATGTTATAAAATATTATAAAAACATATATAATAGATATATATGATATATATGATATTTTAATCATTAATATAATTCTTTAGATAATGTACTTTTGACATCATGGACAATTTGTAATTATAACATGTTCATTTTTGACTCATGTGCCGAATATCAACAAAATGACTAATATTAACTTAAATATTTATGTAAATTTTATAATGTAAAAATAAGTGATATAAAAGGAATAATAAACTTGAATAAAGTTATTAATCAAGTATAAATTAACTGATGATTATTATTCAGGAAGAACAAGGAACATACGTGACAAATCAGACGTAAAGTAAGGTAACCGTTCACCATCATCTTGTAGTCAAAGACTTTGTTTATGTGATGTTTTTAAATTCCCCATTTTATTATGTTGGGATATGTTCTTCTATATGCTTCTTTATGTAATTTTATAAATCAACATATTAGAGACCCTTTTTCACTAATCAACTCATTTTCTCAATTTTTATGTGATGTCGTTAGGCTGTCGAATTTACATAAGTGAATTTCTAAACTCAATTTCCACTAATTGGGTTTTAATCATACATTGTTGCTTATATTATGTCTAGATTATCTATGTAATACTTTTTTATTTCATTATTTTGTAACTTCCACTTCCCATTGTGTGGATATACTATTTCAACACATAATCACCCCATTGATAAATTCTTATGAAATTTATTCAAGCTTTATAAGGGAAATCACAAATCAATATCCATTTGGTAAGTTAAATATCCATGTCATTTGTTTTTGTTTTCCAAGAATATGTGTGAATGGACTATGATAGTTTTACACTTAATATACATCTATATTTTGATTATTTATAGTTATCACACATAATTATTTCATTGATTTATCCTTATTCTAATGATATTATCTTTGTATGGGACTTCGTCTCAATCACTTATAATTTATGAATATGTTGATTTATGCAGCACATTATTTTATACGGTGTATAAAACCCTTTGAATTTTACTTTCATTCAAAGGGAATATTTTTTCTATGTAGAGTTTTAATAAACAGAAAAGGAAATGTTTCATCTTAATGTGTTTAGGGACAACGACCTTTCTACCACCTCGGGCATTATTTGATATTTGGCATAAACTACAAGTTGTAGTGTTTTTAAAAGAAAAAATAAATACCATATAACCCTTTTACATATTTTGGTATTGAAAATGGTTTTTAGAAACCATTGATTATGTCAATATCTTGAAATGATATAATGAGATTGCAATGTGGAAATGTTATGTATTCTTTTAGCTTGTTTTATGTGTTATTAATATGTTATGGTTTTGGGGAATTGTTTATGTATACGGGTGGTTGTGTGATAAACCTAGGGTGGGTGAGCCTGAGATAGTTCCCCAATGCATTGGGTAACGTGATAGATGAAAACATTAATGTTTATTCTAAGAGAATTAGGGAATATATATTGATGGGTATTCCAAATGAAACTCCCTATACAGTTGTGAAAGCTACATTGTAAGTATGTTATAGATGCCACCAGTTACCATTTTGATTTATTATTTATATGTGTTATTCATAAATCACATGATTTCATGAGGTATGTTAAATAACATATGTTTTATGATTTAAAAGCGTGGTTTCATTTATTTGTATGTATTTATGGACTAATGTTTTCTTTCCTTATTTTATATCCCTTACTGATCTTTTTATGATCATCCCATGTTTTTGAAATGTTTTTCACCAGTTATAAGAAAGGGTAAGAGAAAGTAATAATACAAGAATATTTATATCAAGAAAATAATTATTATTTTATTAAAATATATTTATTGTTTTGAAATAAATTGTCAGAGTAGAAGTGTCTACTTTGTAATATTTGAGATGTAATGTAATAGTTATATCATAATTCCCTAAAAATCGAATCCTGAAAAGATCCTATAAGTGAATTATTGAATTAACTCAATATTATGTAATATTTAAGGTTGTTGATTTATATTTGGAATATAAGCTTGTACATCATGATATTAAAAAGAATGATTCCTTACTTCTCAATGAATTTATTTTACCAAATTCATGTAAGTTATGGGGTTTAAATATCTCCACCATGATCTTCAGTCAAATTCATTTCTATTTAAACTAAATAAAAGTATTAAGTGGTTTTGTTAACTAAACTCACATCATTTAAATATACAACCTCTTTATTAACATGATTCTTTGATGAATGTTTTCTTAAAACGTACTATTTTATTTCTTGGTACATTATCTTCAAATTTATTTTAAATGTAATTTTTACCTTGGAATTATTTCAATCATAAAATATATACCATAGTTGAGAATAATTATCATATTCTAAAAAACTAAAATTCCATACATAACAGTATTTCAATTTCCCACCACTAATCTCCTTTATAATTGGAATCCTAAATATGTATCAACTAATTTAGTCATTATATTTCCATTCTTCTCCATTAAATATTACATAATGTTTTTAAAATGTGGACTTTATATAATTTTTCTCGAGAAATTTAAATTTTTTCTCAACCAATTCAAATTCAAATGTTTTAAATTACACAAAAGTGTTCTATTGATAATCATTATTAATTATAAAGGGTATAATATTTTACATTATTGTTTTTGTTTAGAGAATTTTAAAATATTAAACATTACCAGTATTAACCATTATATCATTTTCATGGAACCTTTTTTGAAAAATATTTTCAAAATGTAATCAGTTTTTTATAATTAACCCTTTTTAAACCAATATATTATTCTCACACCTCTTTTATATATGATTATTTTAAATTCATAAATGTTCTCAAAAATATTTTCAAATACACATCTTTAAACCTTTATGATTTTTTAAATCATAATTATTGTGATTTCATTCCAAATATATGTTTTGAACATTATTTATTCTGAATTTCTATAAAGTATCAGTTTTAAAAATAACCATTCAAAATGAACCCTTAATTAATCGCTTATAAAAAAGTTACCAAAATTATCTAAATATAGAATCACAACTTGGTTACAATTATAATCTTTATTTAAATATATAATATTAAAATGGAAGTATTTTTTAATGAACGACACTATAAATGATCGCATGAAATATTATTTTCTGTTAGTTGAATGACCCATCACTAAATTTTTCTTACCTAATAATATATTGCGAATATTGAATATGTTTCATTAAATGTAATTTCATTCAGAATAAATTTTTTTCAATATATTTGTTTATAGTTTTCCCCTAGATCCAATTTATCAATTGATTGGGAAAATTATTAATTAAACATTACACTCTAAATCAGATGATGTAAATACGATTTATTTTTGTGAATTTTTTCTATATTCAATGTTATTTATTATCATCAGACATCTATTTATATTAGATGGGTTTATCACAATTTGTAATGGAATTATGAATTAATTCCTTTTATGACTCACTTTTTTAGTGTCATAATCCCCAATTTATTTCAACAGTTTCTTTATGTTATGATGAAAACATATTTTTTTCATAACAAATTTGAATAGATGGTGATGTGTGTGGTCTAAAATCTCTCTCAAATGAATTTTTGAATTTCTTATATCACATATAATTATGATATTCTATGTTAACATTATGAGGGTTTCACATAAAAAAATTGGTTGTTCAAAAATTAAGTTGGAGGTATTTCTAAAAATTTTGACATGTTATGTTGATACAGGTATACTTTTTAACAATTTTCTTTTGGAACATTATGTATGTATCTATTTTTACATGTTTTTTACTTAATTTGATATTTCCTGGTTACATAATCATCAATTGGTAGAAAATAAGTTGTGAATCGTTATTCACAAGTAGTTTTGTTAACATGATGTGGGTTATATAGGTTTACAAGAGTGTGGTTGAACCAGGTTCCAGTTATCCAGGATCACATGATTGAGAATAAACCTGAGGAATATAATACATGTTTAAATGAGTGATAATTATACAAATTTATATTAGTTTGATTATTAATATTGAGCAAGGAGCTAATTCTATTAGATAGGTTAACAATGTTATGGTTCCCTATATTTATTATTATTTCATATATCTATATTATATTCAAATGGTTATAAGTATATCCTCATGTTTAATGCCTCAATATTCCATAAACAATCTCTATAATGTTCATTCATTTGATATTATATTTCTTTTTATATTTATATATTGAGATAATTATTGTTCAATGTTAATTTTAATAATATATTTGTCTCATGTATTGTATTTTCATATGCTTATGTTCTAACCCTTGATGAAATATTGATGTGTTTTTCATTTTCAAACTGATCGAGCCCAATCATTTATTATGACTCCAATTCAATTATAATGAATATTTTTATAATACAGGGGGGGTATATATGGTAGTCTAGTGTTGATCAATTATAGAGAAATTTTCACTTGCATTGTAAAATAAAATATATTTTTAGCTGGTCCTCAAATACAAGAAAACAATCTGATGATTGTAATAATATGATGATATGTAGTGTTTATACATTAAAAATATCAATATAATAATATGTTTATCGAATTACATCTCAATTTATAACAATTTCAAGTTTTAATAATTTTTTTGTTCCACATGATGAAGTGTGGGTATAGGGTGCAATATTTTGTATTAGAGAAGTGTTTCGATTTTTTTGAGCATTAATTTAGTTATTTATTAAAGTATGATGAAATAAATTTAGTGAAAATAATGTGGAAATGTCTAATATGATGTCTTAATCATATATTAAGGGCATAAAATATTGTTAAAATTATTATCATGTGGTTTTCTTAGAAATTAAATACCATTCTATAGATCGAAATGTGGAAGCAATTTTTCCAAAATAAACCTAATGATAAACACCAAAAAATGGAAGGTTGAGATTAATTTCAATATTCACATGGTTAACATTAATGGGCATTAGACTATATATCTTCCTAGAAACTCAAGGTGTATAATATTTGGTTGATAATATGGTCATTAAAACCCCTTTTAAAGGATTTAATCACTTCATTATAACAGGTTAGAGAACTTAATTAGAATATACAAATGAAAAAAATGGTTAAAATAAAGGTGTTATAAGTTTTAAAAATTATATCATAGTTGAACCAAATGTTTCAAAGGATGAAATAATCATTTTACATGACATCATACGATTTATTTATTATGTTCATATTACCATTAACACTAATTTGATTTCAATTATCATAACATTTTTTGTTTCATTTCTAATTGGATATTTGATCCAGAAAATGATGATATGAATTATATATCCCTAAAAAACATATATATAAATAAGGATTTGTATTTGGTACAAATTGATATAGTAGAAAAAAATATTACTATATACCTCTTATGTAGTAAATGATGACATTCATTGTATCTGAAATCATAAGGCTGATATATTAACATATACTTGATGAGTTTGGAGGATATATTTTGTTCTTTTTCTAGTGAATGGGAAATAAATTTGTAATAATAATATTTATGTATCTGTGGAATTTAAAAAAGTGTATATAAAGTCTCTTACCCGGAATCAACTAAATCGGCGCTCCGAGCCGGGTGGTTACATGAACTTAAGCATGCCTCCATGTACGCTAAAGGTGGTTTATTAGCAGTGGGGGTCCAAATAGTAAATAGAAGAGACTATACCCACTTTTTATCTTAGTAAGAAACCACATAAGATAAAAAAATAGTGGAATAATAACCAATAATACAAGATCAGGCATAAAAAACCATTCCCAAAATGGGATATAACCATCTCCTGTAGTAAACATGTCATGCCATGCTACAAGTGCACAAGTGAATGAAACCCAAAATAGTCCCAACACCTTGTCTATTTCCTCCTCCACGCACACCCGTTACAACCCAACAGTTCAAAAATTGCCTTTCCCCTTCTCCTGAACTGAAAACATGAAGTCTCTCCAGGTAACCAATGGTAGCCCAAGCAACGTGTGAGTAAAAATCAGTAGGACACCAGTAACAGTGTTTACAGAATATCTAGTATAAACAATTATGCACGAAAATGGGAAATGAATAATAAATTACAAGAAAAAGATTAATGGATCTTATCCATTTATGTCTGTTACCAACATTCATTACCATTTACATATCTTTTCATTTCCTCCCATTACCCATTACATACCATTTCAAACACATTTATCATTGGTTCATCAACACAATACGTTTCATGGTATTAATGTACACAATCACACACATGAGGAGAAACACACAGTTGTCCTATCTCACTAGGACCAACATCCTCATGTCAACCATATCCTCTCCTTGAAGCCCCACTCCGGGTGGATGCAACCTATAGGGAAATAGAGAATCCGTCATGTCCTTACCCTGTTCATTAGGGGTGGAGTTTAGAGCCTCAGTCCAACTCCACCTCTGGGTATATAACCTCAGTAAATACCCAATGTAGGATCGAAATAATGATATAGATTTTCAATATACAAGAGGGGGGGGGGGATTTTTTACTTTGAAAATTCTTTTAGAACATTTAATGTTAGTTACAAATAACTATGTTTTCCTTAAGCAAATGAAAGAGCTATGTTTAACAATCTTAAATTATGAAAATTCACAACACCTATAACACCAATTGAAAACATGGAAGATGGAATGAAGTTGTAATTTTCTTTCTTAAGACTGGAAAGAGATTCCGAATGTAGGTTCCGGAAATTGAAACTTAACTAAAGATTACAATATGAGATTCTACCTTAAAGCATATATAATCTAAATGAATCAGAGTACAAGTAGGTAAGTATAAGAAAGTTATAATTTCCTTATAATAAAAAATGAAGCAGAAATAAACAAGTAGTAAAACTACAAGTAAAAGGATATAAGTCTTTTATCCCAAAGAGAAGGGTATCCAACAACCTTGGATAAAGGTCCCTTGATTTATAATTTCAAGAAAGTCTGTCTTACCCACCCCAGGGCAATCCCTCGATATGAAGATCAGAATCTCTCTCTTGCTATCCCCGCAATCCCTCAACTTCAAGATAGTTGGCAACCTCTGTCTTCCTCAGCAAGGAAGCCCTCAAACTTCAAGGTAGTCAGCACCTCTGTCTTCCTATCCTCAGACGTCCTCAAATGTAATCACCAACATTTGGAGTCGCACAAAGCTTTGAAAATTAATAAGAGCCTATCTCTCTAGAAATCACTTCAACAGCATGTGTGCACAATGTCGAAGAAGTTATCTCTAAGATCTTTCAAATGAGCTCCTATTTATAGGCAAGGTTGGCCTCCTTTCCAACAGTCATATTTTCCATAAAATTCGGAGGGACCTGTACACGTGTAACTTAACCAACGGTTAGTTTATAATAGAATATATGACATCTTTTTATAACAAAACAAGTGAAACAGAAAGTACGACATCGTTTAAAGTCTAACTCAAATGTTCGGAGTGAAGGTTCGAAGTGTAAACAAAATGTCAAAGAGTAGACAAATTATAAATGTGTAAGCAATATTAAAGATCAGAGTTTAACCAAAAATAATTTTTTGGAGTCTAAATAAATTCGAAGTGTATAAAACAAATATGATCATATTCTGTTTAATAGGTGAATTCGGAATGAGAATTCGGAATGAGAATTCTTCAACAGAATTCGTAATGAGAATTCGTCATCAGATTTTGTAATGAGAATTCGTCATCATAATTCGTAATGAGAATTAGTCATCAGAATTCATAATGAGAATTCGTATCTAGAATTCGGAGTAGAACTTTATTACAGTTCTCGTCCAGAATTTGGAACCTAAAATAGAATGCTTCATATCAAATTTTTAGACGATTCCGAGAATATATAAATGAATCTGAATCATATACTTAAGAAATATATGGATGAAAATATTATAAGGATAATATTTCTTACAAAATCAATCTTCCTTATAAAAGCAATTTTCCTTTTAAAAGAAATTTTCCTTATAAAAGCGATTTTCCTTAAAGATAAGGTGTTTGTGATTTTCAAAACAAGAAGGTATGGAAATGTCATAAGGAAACCCTTATTGACTCAAAAATCTCCCCCTTTTTGGAATGAACAAACATCTTTATGAACAATAAATTCTAAGAAGAAAGAAAACATTAAGGCTTATCTCCCTTTGCTTATGGATGTTGATGAATACAACTAACTCCCCCTTAGGCTTTGAAACACTAAGGATCATATTCTGGATTTCCGGAATGATATTTCATTAAGAATAAGAAAGCATTCTTTAATGAAAACCTCTCCCTTATATGAACTCTATTTGAGTTTGTTTTCTTTCTCACCCTTTGTTCAGATCTTTTTTCCTTTTCCACCTTTATTAGGGTTCTTTTCCTTCTCCCCCTTTGTGATTTTCAAAAAGAATTCAAAGGGATGGAAAATATAACAATGTACCTTAAAAATTAGTAACAACAACAAAAGGAACGAGCAAGCACAATTTTCATTAAGTTTTAAAGTTCAACAAAAAGGAAGTTAAGATACAACAAAAGATCGGATTTGTCTATTTTGGGTCTTTTTCCTTCACCATGATAACCTTGAGAATAGTTTTTATCTTCTTCAAGTCATTATGATCTTCCTCGGCTTGCTTCTCTAACACAACAATTCTTGCATTTTGAGCTTCAATATTTTCTTCCTGAGCATGAAGCTTTTCTTCCTAAGCCTTCAATATTAGTCCTTGTTTTAACAACCTATCTTCAAACTAAATCTGATGATCACATTCATACTTCTAGTATTGAGAAACAGAATTCATCTTCCCATTCAGATCTCTGACTTCTTGAATCCGAAAATTCTTTTCATCTGTCAACTTTTCTTCAAAGGATGAAGTAAGTTCATTTATCTTCCAGTCTTCTGTCTCAAAGGCATCCTTCACATTATCTTGAAATTAATCAAAGAGCCTCATCTCTTCTATAGTATTCCTCGACCAACTAGTCATCCTTTTGCAAGATCTTATGTGGGATTCATAGCTGACAAAGAATGTTTTGAACTGAGCCACAATCTCAACACATTTTTCCATAACCATGGATATGGAGTCTGTTTTCGGATTCAATGAATGTTGAAGCATTTGGCATCTTGAATCAATACTTGAGAAAGTCGGAATAGTACCCACCAACTTCATTAAAGACTGAAAAACAAAGTCATGCCCCAACGAAGATGAATCTGAATCTGAGACTTTTCTTGGAGAATTTTCTTCTTCAATATGCTCAAGATTTCTCTTTGAAGAACTACCAACATCCCTTATCTTTACGACCACTGAGCTCGGGGTATCAACAACAAGTTGTTTTCCCTTATCCCTTTTTGGAATGGAGTCCTGTTTTGGAGTTCTCTTTTCACTGTCAGACACTTGAACAACATTGTCTTCATCATCAGCAACTTTTTGAGCACCATCCTCTATATTCTCCATTTGAGCAATATCATGTAGAAGTTGTTCTTCCTCTGCATGATAAGCTACTTCTTCTTCTCCATTCTCCTCATCCTTCCCTGGAGTGACTAAATTAGATGACTTAGCTTCTGAGGTTTAGAGTGACAAATGTTCTGAAGGAGTCCCCTGATAATCATTTACTTGCTTCAAAATATCTTCGGTCTCAACACTACCTTCAGCAACTGCTTCTAGCTCTTTTACTTGCTCAATCGGCTCAACTTCATCAACATGCTTAGCAACTGCCTCTTCCGGAGTGACAATGTTTTTTCCTGGAGTCTCAAGTAGAGATTCCAAAGAAAAAGATCTCGGAACAAGAATGTTTCTGGAGGCAATCTTAGTAAACTTTAACAAAGTGTGAACCACCTCAGCTTCATACATCTTCTTCTTGAGCTTCATTTCTTTCGCTTGTTTTTCTAGCCCATCCGTTGTTCTTTCCTTTATGGGCTTAGCCTCCGTAGTATCCAAGCCAAACTGAGGCTCCCCTTTCACTCTCTTCTCTTTGATTTCCCTCCACTTAGCAACTACCTCATCAGGGTAAGCTTTCTTCTTATTTTCTTTAGGAGGTGCGGAATGAACTTCCTTAGATTTGGGATTCTCTACATCAACTTCAACTTCTTTCAACTTTCTCTTCCTCACTGGCTTAGAGGATTCTGGTTCAGCAACTTTCAGAACCGTTTCCTCTTGAGCAAGTAAATCGACAAACTGATCAGTCTTATTATCGAAGGCTACATCCATCCTTTTGATAGTACCATCACTCACCAACATAATCTTGCAAACTCTTGGCTTAGACTTGCAAGCTTCCTTGAAAGACTCAAGGCACCAAACTATCAACTTTGAGAGGATTGTTGGATACATTATGATCTGATCTCTCAAATTCATTTTCATAACATTCTCAATTGTAATAAGAATGTGTTTCATCGGATTAAACATCCTTAGATTTATCAGAAAATCTAGAATGTAGATATCTCTCTTCTTCAAACTGTCTTTGTCATCCTTTCTCGGTACGATAAGGCCTTGTACACATAATTATAGAATTCGGATATTCATAGACAGAGTAGCATTCTTCGGAGCCTTGTCATTCTCCAGTCCGAGAGTTTCCAATGCCTTTTCCTTGTCAAATATTCCCTTTGAATCCGGAAAAACCTGAGAGATGAACTCGGCTTCTCCTTCATTGTTTAGCCCTACCAAGCTGGTTGCCTTAGCATACGAAAGATTATATGTCTTTCCATAAGACTTAAAAGATAACCTACCCCTACTTTCTTCCTTAAGGAAAGAAACTGTCTCATAGAACTCTATAAGAAAATATGAATAAACTTCATCTTGATTTCCAGGCTTGGACACATCAACATCTTCCCATACGTTAAGATTTTTATTCTTGGATATAATAGAATTATACATGTTAAAGAAATCAGGATGAACCAACCTTTCTCTATATATTAACAAATTCGAAATCGGCTTAGAGGAAGACATGTCTTGAGAAGCTACTTCCACAGACATTCGGATCTTAAGACCTCTGAGAAGTTCGGAAAGGAGATTGCTAAAGTTAGGAAGGGCCTTAAAACAGAGAGGCAGAGCTTCAGGATGCTGGAGCTTCAAAACCAATGTATAACAACCATTTTGGGTCCCCTTTATATAGGCAATGAGAAGATGGTTCAACTTCCTCGGTTGATCGAACGGTTGTGACAAGCTGAGATCAGATCTGACGGTTGAAAACCAATTCTCAAGAAAATGTTAATCTGATCTTTTGAGGTTTTTATTAAAAAAAAGATTGAAGAAAACTATAATCCAAAAACAAAGTATAAGAAAATACCAGAAAGTAAAATATGATTACGATAACTTGAGCAAGGAAATCATACCTTTTAGATTGGCTTAGGAGGATTATTCGTAATGGGTAATATTTGAAAAAAAAATTAACTACGAAAGAAAAAAAATCGCAAAATTCACTACGAAAAACAAACTCACTATGGAAAACTCAGTACGAAAAACAATATAAGGATTTTAGTACAAAAATTTCACTACAAAATTTTTAAAATGAAAAGCTCATTATGAAAGACTCGGTACAAAAATCTCATTATGGAAATACCAGTACAAAATTTTCCATTCCGGAAGTTCTCAATACAATAATTTCCACTCCAGAAGATTTCTATACAAAAATATACATTCTGAAAAATTTCCGTTCCGGAAATTCCCATTCAGGATTTTTAGTTCCGAAAAATTTGAAAACAAAATTTTAAAAACTTAGTTACCTTAACAAACAAATGTAATCCCCCAATGAAAAGGAGTTTATTAATGTTAGGAGATTTGTTCAACAAGAAGTTAATGAAGAATGATTACCTAACAGTTATCATTCCTAAATTTTGTTTAATATATTCAAATATATCATAAGGAAAAGATTTTGTGAAAATATCAGCAAGTTGATCTTGAGTTCTGATAAACTGAAGAATTATATCTCCTTTTAGTGTGTGATCCCTAAGAAAGTGATGCCTAATATATATGTGTTTTGACCGAGAGTGATGTACAGGGTTCTTACTTAGGGAAATGGCACTTGTTTTATCACACAAAATTTGAGTTTTAGTAAAACATAAGCCATAGTCTGTGAGTGTGTGTTGCATCCACAATACTTGAGCACAACTACTTCCAGCTGCTACATATTCAGCTTCAGCAGTGGAAAGTGCAACAGAATATTGCTTCTTGCAGGACCAAGAAACTAACGAATCTCCTAAGAAATGACAAGTTCCAGATGTAATCTTTCTATCCATTCTACATCCACCAAAGTCTACATCAGAAAAGCTTTTTAGAACAAAATCATTTCCAGAAGTATAAAATATTCCTAGATCCATGGTTCCCTTAGGGTAGAGAAAAATTCTTTTGACTGACTTTAAGTGAGATTCCTTAGGATTAGATTGATATCTTGCATATAATCATACTGAAAAAATTAAGTCTGTTCGACTAGATGTTAAGTAAAGTAAACTTCCTATCATACCTCTAAAAGATGTTTGATCTACTGGTTTCCCAGCTTCATCAAGATCTAAAGAGTCTGAGGTACCAATGGGAGTACTTATACTCTTAGTGTTGTCATAACCATACTTTTTGAGAAGATCTTTAATATTCTTATGTTGAGATATATATGTTCCTTCTGGTTTTTGAGAAATTTGAAAACCAAGGAAAAAAGTTAACTCACCCATCATACTCATTTCAACCTCATATTTCATTAGAATTGCAAAAGAGTTGGTTAAAGATTTCTGAGTTGAACCAAATATGATGTCATCAACATAAATCTGAACAATCAAAACATTTTTCTTATCTTTTTTTTTATAAAATGGGTTGGAAATTCATTTCCCTTAATATAGTTATTTTGAAGCAAAAATCTTGTGATTCTATCATACCATGCTCATGGGTCTTGTTTAAGACCATACATAGCTTTGGTAAGTCTAAAAACATGATCAGGATGTTTTGTATCTTCAAAGACATGAGGTTTTTCAAAAAAAAATCTCCTCTTGAACATAACCGTTATGAAAAGAACATTTCACATCCATTTGAAAAAGTTTGAAATTAAAGAAAGCTACAAAGGCAAGTAGAATATGTATAGATTCATGTCTAGCTACTAGAGCATAGGTTTCCTCATTGTCTATTCCCTCTTGCTGATTATAGCCTTTAGCAAAAAGTATAGCTTTATTTCTAACTATGACTCCATTTTCATCACATTTGTTTCTGAAGACCCACTTTACTCCAATAACAGAAGTTTCCTTAGGTATTTCAACAAAAGTCCAGACTTTATTCCTTTCAAATTCATTTAGTTCATCTTTCATGGCTTTGATCCAATCATCATCACCTAAAGCTTCATCAGTGATTTTTGGTTCTAATTGGGAATGAAATGCTAGAAAGTCTTCTGGGGTAAATGTTTTAGAAGTATCTTCTTGAACATTTTCCTTATCAGAAGGATCTTCTATCAAATGTTGATAATTAATTTTTCAAAACACATCTGAGGATGTAGACTGGGATGGTTTAAAAACAAAAGGATCAGACTCATCAAATTTTACATGCACTGTTTCTTCAACAGTACAAGTATTTATATTAAAAACTCTATAAGCTTTAGAATTTGTGGAATAACCTAAGAAAATTCTTTCATCATATTTTGGTGTGAATTTATGTAGGTTATCTTTAGTATTAAAAATGAATACATTGCAACCAAAGACCTTGAAGTAGGATAGTCTTAGTTTTCTACCATTCCATAACTCATAAGGTGTTTTATTAAGAAAAGGTCTAATCAAAACTAGATTTATACTATAGAAAGCAGTACTTATAGCTCCAGCCTAGAAATTTCTAGCTATAGAATATTCACTCAACATAGTTCTAGTTATCTCTTGAAGAATTCTATTTCTTCTCTCAACTACACCATTTTTCTGAGGAGTTCTAGGTGCTGAAAAATTTTGATTAATGCCTTTTCTACTAAAAAAAGTTTCAAAATCATAATTTTGAAATTCTACTCCATGATCACTATGAATAGTTTTCAATGGAAGGTTTTTCTCATTTTTAACATGAGCTTTAAAACTTTTTAAATAAGAAAAATCTTCAGACTTCTTTGCTAGAAAATAAACCCAAGTAAATCTAGTGTAATCATCACCTAGAAAAACACATAGTAATTTCCTCCAATACTTCTAGTTTTTGTTGGACCAAAAAGATTCATGTGCACTAACTGTAATGCATCAGTTGTTGATACTTCACCAATTGATTTAAAACTATATTAATGTTTCTTGTAATATTGACAGGGATCAAAATATTTAGAAAAATAAAAACTAACCTGTGGTAGATCCTTAACTAGATTCTTCTTAGTGATTTTACATAAGTTTCTAAGGTTACAGTGACCTATTCTTCTATGCCAAAGCCAGGAATGATCTTCCATTGCACTTTGGAAAGGTAAATCTTGGCTCATAAGGTCTTCTAAATTTAAGGAGTAAACATTCTCCTACCTATTGGCTGAGAGAATAAATTCTCCCTTGGAATTGTGAACTAAGCAAATATCATTCCTAAAATTCACAAGATACCCTTCATCACATAACTGACTTATGCTAATGAGGTTGTTCTAACAAGCCTTAACAAAAAGGACATTTGAAATCATGGTTTTTTTTAGAAGAACAATATTACCAATACCAACAACCTCTCCCTTAGCATTTTATCCGAATGTTACCTTTCCTCCTTTCGTTTTGATAATCTTTTCCAAATAGCTTTTGTTACCAGTCATATGCTGGGAACATCTAGTATCCATGTACCATGTGTTGTTATTGGTACTCTCTTTATTTTCTTGAAATCAAGAAAAGAATTAAACTTTCAGAATCCAAACTTGTTTGGATCCGAGATTTCCATATAACAAAATTTTAGGTACCCAAATCATCTTAGATAAGTAAGCTTTGTGAAATCCTAAATATTGGGTTTTGTTTAAGGAACAATTCTTTGCCCAGTGACCACCACATTGACACTAGGTACAAAATGGTGCACTTTGAGGAACAAAATAATTGTTATTGAAAATTGGTTTTTCATGGGTATAACCAAATCCAGATTTATTTCTTAAAGGTCGTATTTGAGAATACATTTTATCAAAATTTTACTTACCATGGGTAAAGTTTGATAAACACTTATTTAAGGAAAAAATTTCGGAATTGAGTTTTATAACCATGTTTTTATCCTTAAAATCATTAGTTTTAGAATTAGAGCTAGGCTCGAAAACATTTTTCTTAGAAATTACTTTTTATAACTCTTTAGAAATTTTGTTCTTCTCATAACATACTTCCTCAAGATTTTTTGAAATACTTTCAAAATCAGATTTTTTTCTATCAAGATCTTTAGAAAGATCTGATATTTCTTTCTTAAGGATAAAATTACTAGAGTTTTTCTTTTCATGGTTCTTATTGAGTCTAGAGTTTTCAATCTCAAGAAGTTCATCAAACCTAGAAACTTCCTCATAGGTAGGTAAAGTATTTTCTTTATCAGAAGAGGATTATTCATCTGAGGAATTATAATACCTACTATCATTAGAATTTAAAGAAACATTGTTCAATGATTCATCATTTCGTACCTTAGCCATAAAACAATGATTTTCAATAGGTAGTCTGGCTATAAGACCAAGATTCTTCTGTCCTGAAGATTCATAATCAGAAGATTCATCTGAAGAGTCACCACCACTGGCACTCCATGTATCACTAGCTTTTAGAACATTCTTAGCTTTGAGTTTATAATACTTCTTTCTATTCCTGTCTGAATGCCTTTCTTTCCATTCTTTCTTTTTGAGAAAAGGGCAATCAGTTCTAATATGTCAATCTCTCTTGAATTCATAACATGTGACTTATCCATATTTCCTATCTTTCATGTCCTTCTTCTTATACTTGGATTAGAAATTTCTCTGACCAGCTATCTTATTCATCCTTCGAGCAAGATTTTCTAATTCATTTTCAGATACTTCACTCTCACTAAATTCAGATTGAACAACCATCTTCTTAGACGTGGATCTGGTTACTCTCTCAGGAGTATTAGCTTTCATATGATTTGATGTTTTTTGTAAAATAAATAGTACCATTTCCATTCTTCTTTTTGATATTGTCAGCATCTCTCTTCATTCTAGTTTCATGTTGGAGAATAGTTCCAAATAACTCATCAAGAGAAATTTGAGTGACCTTCCTATTCTCATCTATAGAAGTTCTATTGGATTCCCACTCATTGGGAATAATATCAAATATCTTATCCAAAAGTGTTTCATAATCTAACCCTTTCTCTCCCATAGACTATAAACTATTGACGATAGTCATAAACCTCTGTTTAACTTTACATATTGGTTCACTATAAAGAAAAATTGAAGCCATAATATTCAGCTCTAAGCATAGCTCTCCTAGTCTCAATTACTTTAGAAGTTCCAAAGTGTGTAACTTCTAACTTCTTCCAGATACAATTAGCTGCTTCACAAGAAGAAATTTGGCTATATATATTTCTAATCATTGAACAAAGTAAAGTATTGCGTACAATATAATTCAGTTGGTACTCTTTCTTTTCCTGGTTAGTGAAAGTTCTAACTTCCTTATCAGGAATTTTATAATCTCTAGTAAGCATAACGAAGTTGTCCACTCCAGTATTGATAACAAAAGTCTTCATTCGATCTCTCCAGTATTTATAGTCATTAACATCAAAGATTGGTGGTCATTTAGGATTTAGATTATCAATGGAAAAAAAATTAATTCCTTCCATACTTAAAATAACCTTTGTCCCACAAACTTGTTAGTAGAAAAAGTTCGTAATAACAATGTTCAGAACGGGAATGTTCGGAATGAGAAAGTTATGTAATGAGAATGTTCAAAATGATAAAGTGAGCAAGAAAAACTTATACGTGAGTACAAGTATTTCAGAGACCTCCTATGATACCAATTGTAGGATCAAAATAATGATGTAGATGCTCAATATACAAGAGGGGGGTGAATTGTATACTTTAAAAATTCCTTTGGAACCTTTAAAGATAGTTACGAATAACTATGTTTTCCTTAAGCAAAGGGAAGAGATAAGTTTAACAAAGTTAAACTAATAAAATTCACAACACCTCTAACACCAATTGAAAACATGGAATAATGAATGAAGTTGTAAACTTTTTCTTAAGATTGGAAAGAGATTCTGAAAGTAGGTTCCGGAAATATGGTTTTGGAAATTGAAACTTAACTAAAGATTACAATATGTGATTCTACCTTAAAGCGTATAGAATCTAAATGAATCAGAGTACAAGTAGGGAAGTATAAAAAAGTTATACTTTCCTTAGAATACAAAATGCAGTGGAAATAAATATGTAGTAAAACTAAAAGTAACAAGATATAAGTCTTTTAATCCAAATAGAAGGGTATCCAACAACCTTGGATAAAGGTCCCTTGATTTATAATTTCAAGAAAGTCTGTCTTACCCACACCAGGGTAAGCCCTCGATACGAATATCAGAATCTTTGTCTTTCTATCCCTGCAAGCCCTCAACATCAAGGTAGTTGGCAACCTCTATCTTCCTCAGCAAGGAAGCCCTCGAACTTCAAGGTAGTCGGCACCTCTGTCTTCCTATCCCCAGAATTCCTCGAATGTAATCACCAACATTCAGAGTTTCAAAAAGCATTGAGAGTTAATATGATCCTCTCTCTCTAGAAATCACTTCAAGAGCATGTGTTCACAATGTCAAAGAATTTATCTCTAAGCTCTTTCAAATGAGCTCCTATTTATAGGCATGGTCTGCCTCCATTCCAACAGTCATATTTTCCTTAAAATTCGAAAGGACATGTACACGTGTAACTTAACCAACGGTTAGTTTATAACAGAATAGACGACATCATTTTATAACAAAACAAGTGAAATAGAAAGTACGACATCGTTTAATGTCTAACTCAAAAGTTCTGAGTGAAGGTTTGGAGTTTAAACAAAATGTCAAAGAGTAGACAAATTATAAAAGTGTAAGCAAATTTAATGTTCAGAGTTTAGCCAAAAATAATTTTTCGGAGTCTAAATAAATTCGGAGTGTATAAAACAAAGATGATCAGATCCTATTTAATAGGTGAATTCAGAATGAGAATTCGTCAACAGAATTCGTAATGAGAATTCGTCATCAGATTTCGTAATGGGAATTCGTCATCAAAATTCATAATGAGAATTAGTCATCAGAATTCGTAATGAGAATTCATATCCAGAATTCGGAGTAGAACTTTATTACAGTTCTCATCCAGAATTCGGAACCTAAAACAGAATGCTTCATATCAAAGTTTCAAATGATTCCGAGAATATAGAAATGAATCCGAATCTTATACTTAAGAAATATATAGATGAAAATATGATAAGGATAATTTTTCTTACAAAAGCAATCTTCCTTATAAAAGCAATTTTCCTTATAAAAGAAATTTTCCTTATAAAATCGATTTTCCTAAAAGATAAGGTGTTTGTGATTTTCAAACCAAGAAGGTATGGAAAAGTCATAAGGAAAACCTTATTGATTCAACACCCAACACTACCAAGATATGTGCACATACTATACATATAGTATCCATTAACCATTCACCCAACATCACAACCATTTCTCAAGGAAAACAAAATTCATCACAACAACATGAGAGTTAACATCATGCCAAAAACAATTAACATATTTACCCTATTTCACAACCATTAGCCATTTTTTAAAATTCCCTTTTATTATGATTATCTCACTAAGAATTAATTCATTGTGCCTATCTCACTAGGCTTTGTTCATTATTTTGAACTCGCAATTCTTCATCACCATGCTCACAATTCATTCCATTATTGTATTTAATTATATCCACATTTTAACCCAATACCCCTTAGGTTTTTGTCAAGTGTAGGTGAGTTACCACGATTCTATCCCAACAAGATTAATCAGATCCACATGTTTATCAAGGGATATACATAATTACACAACAATCTCACTTGTCCTTCACAAATCCCTAGGTCCCAAAAAGTTAGCAAGCCCCATGGGTGGCCCTATATTACTATCGTCACCCTTGACACATCCCGTGGGGATTGTGAGGGTCCCCATTTACCTTTTTCAGAAACATTGTACCTAAACTTGCTGAGGGTGATCAAATCATTCCAAAAGACACCCAAGAAAAAACCACACATGCACAAATCCACAAATAAACCCTAAGATAGAACCGGTAGACCACCTACCTCGATTCCAGGTGTGGAAACACTTTTAGTCATTCCCTTAGATTCCAAAAAAACCGACCCTTAATGTATCAACCAATATCTCACCAAAAGAGTACTGTTTTAGAGCTTTGGAAGGAGGGGAGGAGAAGATAGAAACCCTAATCTCAAAAGGGAAGCAAGGATGGGATTAGCCTTAACTGAATCTTCGATCAATAACCAATGGCACCAAAAATTCCTTATAAATGTATGAGATTGACCTCTTGGAGATATTGGGAGATTTTGTCCATCCCTAGGGTGAAGAGGTGTGAAATAGGGAGGGGGGATCCCGAGTTGTGTATTTGAATCCTGGAGTTGAAAAATTATAATTTTGTTAAATGTTTTTGGTCTGTAAAGTTTACCCACATGGTTTACCAAACTATGAGAAAACAGGGCAGAGGCCAATATCCAAAATCACACCTCCTACATGGTTTCTTGGTCTCTCTACCCGGTTAGCACTAACCATGCACATACCGCCTGACATACCCACAAAACCCCATTTTTTAATTTTTTTTCATGCCTCGTACCCTCAGAACACTCCCAAGCCTCTTGATGGACTTGGATAAGCACAAAATTAAAAAAACATGGAATTAAAACCAAAAATTAAATGATAAAATACCTTTCCATGATTCTGGGTCTTACAACCACTCCACCATATAACGTCTTGTCCTCAAGCCAACCCCCAAGCTTGATTGCACTTCTGAAGAAAAAAAATTGGTCCACTGAGCCTTCATATCTGATTCTCGCTCCCAAGTTTCTTCTTGAACATTCCAATGTTGCCATAATACTTTCACAAAGTGCATAACCATACCCCACAAGACATTCTCACTTTGATCCATGACATGAACTGAATGTTCCTCAAATGACGCATCAGCCTCAATCTAAATATCCTAAACATAATGCATTTGAGTTGGCTTAGGGCGATACTGTCGATGCTAGGACACATGAAAAACATCAAGCATCCCACTATACAGCCGTGGAACATCCAATCAGTGTGCCTTCAGCCCAATCCTCTCAAAAATATCTAATTTCCCCAGATACCTCGCCACCAACATGCCCTACTTCTGAAACTGTTTGTGAGCTAACCTTGGTGTCACCCGAAGGGACACACTACCACCCACTTCAAACTCAAGGGGTCTACATCTTCAATACAAATATGACTTCAATATTCTCTGAGCCCTTTTCATCCTCCTCTAAATCAAATAATCTTTCTCGGAGGTCTCCTGCATGAGACTCTGTCCCAACATATCGGATTCACCAGTATCCAACCCACATAGTGGAGATCTACATGGTCTCTCATAATTAACCTCAAACGTTTCTATATGAACTGTATCTTGAAAACTGCTGTTGTAGGAAAATTCGAAAAGTGAAAGGTTCTTCTCCCAAGAACCACCAAAGTTCAAGGAACAATCCCTCAACATATCTTCAAACACATGGATTGTACACAAGAAATGACCATTTGTCTGTGGGTTCAAAGTCGTACTCAAAAACACCTGTTTAAAAAGTGCCTTCTGCAACCCTTTCTGGAATCACGATGTGAAATGAGGATCGCGATATGAATCCATAGTTCGTGGCACACCATAAAACCATACTATTTATGGAACATAAAACCCACCAAACTGGTCAACTATATAAGTATCCTAAATCAGTTAAAATTTTGCCACTTTCGTTAACCGATCCATAACCACCCAGATTACATCATTATTCTGAGGAATCCTCAGAAGACCAACCAAACAATCAATCATCATATCATCCTAATTCCATTCCAAAATGGGAAATGGATGTAACAAACCACCTGGTTATTGATGCTCAGCCTTCAACTACTGACAGGTAAGTCACCTCCCACAAAGCCCACAACTTTTTTTCCATTCTCTGTCACTAAAACATCCTATTGAGATAACGATAGATATTTTTCAAACCAGGATGCACTACCCACATTGATGCATGGAACTCACCCATCAAATCTTTCCACATGCACACCAACAAAACCACACGACCATGAATACAAATAACCCCGTCTACACCAAAGGTCCAACCAGAAGGTGGATCCCTACCTTTACGTCATTCCATTATGGACAAACATTCAGGATTGTCAAGATGAATTTCCCGAAATCAGACGAAAAGCATTGACTCAACCACCACGGTAGCAAGAATAACATGACTGTTTACCTCCCACGCCTCCAGGTGCATCTCCATGAAGAAATACATCACCTTCCACTCAATACTGGATTCATGAACCACCTTTTTATGAGCCTTCCTGCTCAAAGCATCAACAACATTGTTCCCTTTTCCTGTTGTATACCTTCTCAATGTCGAAATAATGGAGACAATCAACCCATCTTCACTGTTGAAGATTAAAATCCCTCTATAAAAAGATATTCTTTAGACATCTTGTGATCAGTATACACTGTGAACTGTTCCCCCAACATGTTTTCCCTCCAGCACTTACTGAAATACACTACTCTAGCCATCTCATAATCATTAGTGGGGTAATGCCTCCCCTGGGGTCTAAATTTCCTTGACCCATAAGACAGAACCCACTTATCATGCATCAACACAGCCCCAAGCCCGATACCGAATGCATCACAAAATAGGACATACTTCTTACCTAGCTCGGGTAAGACCAAGTCGGTGTAGTCCTCAATCACTTTTTCATCCCATGAAATGAATTCTCACCAGCATGAGACCACTATAACCTGATTCCCTACTTTTTCAAGCCCGACAGTGGTGCTTCCAAATGAGAGAAATCTTGGATGAACCTCCTGTAACATCCGACCAGTCCTAGAAAACTCTGAACGTTTGAAAGACTCTTGGGTTTCTCCGAAGACAATACCACCTGAACATTCTTTGGATCCACCAACACACCTACCTCAGAGATGATGTGATAAAAAATGCACTTCTCCAATCTATAATTAACACTTTGACATCATGGCGCAAATAAGATGCTATCTTAGTGTACTGAGATCGATGTCAAAATGTTGGGCATGATCGTCATGACTTTTCAAGTACCCCATCAGGTTGTCAATAATGAAAATCACACACTGATTCAGATAAGGTTGAATGATTCAGTTCATCCAATCCATGAACACCGCTGTTGCATTGTTCATGCCGAAAGGAAAAACCACAAACTCAAACAACTCATACCGACTCTTGAAAGCTGCCAACAATACATCAAAAGTCCTCACCCTTAATTGGTGATAACTTGATATCAAATCAATATTAGAAAACACTGATGCACCCATCAACTGGTCAAACAGGTCATCAATTCTAGGAATAGGGTATGTATTTTTCACTTTCATCTGATTTAACTTCTAATAATCAATACATATCCTTAATTTACCATCATCCTAATTATCAAAAAGCATAGGAGATCCCCAAGTAGACATTATTGGACGTATGAACCCATTATGCTCCAAATCCTCAAGCTAAACCTATAACTTCTAGAGTTCATCTGTAGTCATTTGGTATGGCAGAATAGAAACTGGCTCTGCTCCCGACAGAAACTCAATTATGAACTCAACATCCCTCTCGGGTGGAAATAATAGAAAATCCTTAGGAAAAACGTTCCGAAACTAATCCACTACCGGAGAGAAGATAAACATTCCCACTCTTTCATCATCATGCCCAATGCAATCTACTTGAGTCAGGAGCCTGCCCAATTGCTGAAAAAATGGTCATCCATGACCTACTCGAACATCCCTCTCTCTATTATGGACACAAGTGATACCCTCAAGTGACATGAAATATACCCTTCGATGATAACAATCTATGTGCACCCAATACATCACCAACCTGTCCATACCCAAGATCTATTCAATTCATGAAATCTCAAGAATGAACATGTCTGATAGGAAATGATAACCTTAAAATTTTAGAGAACGTCCCTTATAGCCTGATGTCTTCATTTCACACCCCAACGAAGTTTCAATCTACATCACCCCACACACACTCTCCATAGGAAAACCCAACGCTACCACAAGCTGAGAAGAAATAAAATGGTGTGTGGAACTAGTGTCAAACAACACAATAGAATGAGTAGAAGCTATATAGATTATACCTTGGACTATCAATGGCTCAGCCTCGACATCACCAGGTGCAGATTAAACAACATAAAGCTGACCTGCTCCTCTACCATGGTCTCCAACCTATGTGCCATGCACTACACTACCCTACTCTCATGGAAAATCCGGCACCGAGGTTTCTCGTCCACCACCCATGCCAGTATGACCCGTAAAGCTCCAATTGCATACCTAATATGGTGCAACTGATCCACTTATTATGCTTGGAATCTTTCTATCACCAACATTCATAATCTCTTACTAAGGGTTCCTGCAGAACCTCTACACATGTACTAATCTTCCTCATGACCGGCACTCAACTAGATGTTGAGGACACTGGCCATGCAAGTGCCTCGGCCTACCGCACTGATAATAGAACACTCGATCACCACCCTGAGAGGTTGACCCTCTCTTCTGACCACCTTGCACACTTCCACCTTGCTGGAAATTTCCAAAACAACTCTTTCGGCACTCGGATGTTACACCACTTGTTTGCCCAACTAGAACGAAAAGCCCACTACCTGAATCTCTATTCAGGTTACCCTTTGATATCAGCACTTGGTCCACTGCATCTGTAAACCTCCACAAAAAAAAAATATTCACCTGATACATAATCTAATGTCTCATCCAATTCTGGAAACGCCTCGTAATTACTCCCCCAACCCATTCCAATGTTGGAACAAAGTGTCATAGTACGTGAAGCGCCCATCATAATCCATCGCTGACATCGATCCCTGAGTGAGGATTGTGAACTATATAGCCTCCTCCTGCCTCAAAGTATTTGGGTAAAAATACTCAATGAACATTTCCTATAAATAATTCCACAACATTCTCTCATCTTACTCAAATATGAGCCAGGATGTCCCACCAAGGCACTGCAAGGCCTCACAACATATAAGTTTCAACTTGACTTGCTTCCCAATAAGAGTATTCATATGATCAAGTATCATCTAGACAGAATCTATCCAGAACTCTCTGGCTTATATCCAACCCTCTCTGATAAAGGTCGGAGGGTGTTGCAACTGAAGCACTCTAGTTATCTCAAACATTCTCGGTGCAACCCGCCTTGGGTCCCAATCGATCATCGACATAAAACCAACCAAGTTTTATTGAAACCGCTCTTCCCCTCATTCATATATCACCACATTCTCTAGATCCAACACTGGATTAGTGTTCTCAACAACATAATCATGTTTCCCAACCTGCACTCAACATCGTGATGGAATTTTTCAACATTTCCAAACATGAGGTTTAGAACACATACTATAAAACCTTCTCAACTTTATAACAAGAAGGCTCTTCACCATCCACATAAACCCTTAACATTCCAAAAACATCACCCTAACCATCCCTACCACTGTTGATGGTCCACAATGGTAAACAACCATACGCCACCCCAAGTCTCACAAAACATGTTACAAACAACCTTTTAATTCATTACAAACTATTAATTACACATATTATATTAACTATCACCTACCATTATTCTATCTTCACCCCTTTCATTAATTCGTTTACAACAATTTTCATTTTCGATTATCAAGATGCAAGGTGCATTCTATCATTCCTACCTCACACATCCAACCCGTGAGTGCCTACAATGATTATTACATCTTATCTCTCTAGGTGCCTCCAATGATGCATGAATGAACAACCTATTGCCATTTAGTCTAAGAGAAAAATATCATAAAACAATCAAATCAAACAACATGTGCATCTCCCAATGGTGAAATATCATCAACTGTAACATTGCACAATCAAGAACAAAAATTCTATCCTAGGGTGACTTGGGGGTTTTCCCTCATACATGGGTTACATACTCCCAACCACGAGCTCATTACCAAGGCCTGACACATCCTAACTCTCATATAGTATCCAAAATAACCAGATTACAGAGAAAGAGAAGAAAGGCCTCATCTAATACCACTTTCTATCATCCTCGACCAAGAACCCACTAAAATGGTTCTCCAAGACGGGTGGTTACATGACCTTAAGCACACCTCCCCGTATGAAAAAGGTTACCGACTAGCAATGGGTGTCTAAATATTCAACTGGCTAGACTATACCCTCTTTTTTTCTGAGTAAGACAAAACAAAAGGTAATAAAATAGCATAATAATAATGAATAATACAAGAGCATGCATAAAAAACCATTCCCAAAATGGAATACATCAATATAATATAGTAAAAAATTCATGCCATGTTACAAGTGCAAAGTGAATGAAACCTAAAATGAAGAGAAACTGAAAAAAATACCCAAAATGGTCCTGACACAAAGTTCGGGTTCTCGTCTACGCACTCCCATGCCAACCCCACTTTCAAAGAAGAGCATTTTCCTTTCTCTTGACCTCCTAACATGTTGACTACTAAAGTACCCAACAATGCCCCAAGAAAAATGTGAGTAAAAATCAATAGGCCAACACCAATGGTGTCTACACAATATCTCATATAAACAATTTTTCAGGAAAAATGGTAATGAATAATATATGACCAGAAAAATATAAAGTGATCTTAGCTAGTTTAGGTCCATTACCAACATTCATTACCATTTTCATATCTTACCATTTCATCCCATTCTCCATTACTTACCATTTCCAACACATTTATCAATGGTTCATCAACACAATAGGTTTCACTGGATTAATGTACACAATCACATACATGAGTAAAAACACACAGTTGTCATATCTCACTAGGGCCAACTTTCTCATGTCAACCATATCATCACCTCGAATCCACAGACAGAGTTGATGCAACTGATAGGTAAACTAAGAATCCATCCTATACATACCCCATGAATTAGGGGTGGAGTTTAGAGCCTCATTCCAACTTGACCTTTGGGCATAGGACCTCAGTCAACACCCCACACTACCAAGATATGTGCACATGCTATACCTAAATGTAATCATTAACCATTTACACAACATCACAACCATTTTCCAAGGAAAACATAAAATATAACAATAACATGAGAGTTAACACAATGAAACAAAACATTAAAAATTTTTCCCCATTTAACAACACTTATCTATTTGGCCAAATTCCCTTTTATTACACTTATCTCACTAAGCATTCATTCATGGTGCCTATCTCACTAGGATTTGTTCATTATGCCAATTTCACTAGGCTTCATTACCATGCTCACAATTCATTCCATTATGGTATTTAATAATTTCCACATATTAACCCAATATAACGTAGTTTATTGTCATTAATAGGTGTATCACCATGATTCTATCCCAACACAATTAATCATATCAACATGTTCATCAAGGGAACTACATAATTACACAACAATCTCACATTTCTTTCATAAATACCTAGGTCCTGAAATGTCGGCACATGCCATGGGTGGCCCTAGATTAGTCACATCACCCTTGACGCATCCCGTGGGTTTCTTGTGGGTCCCAATATACCTTTTTAAGAACCATTTTACCAAAAATAATCTAGGGTGATCAAAATATACCAAGAGACACCAAATAACGACAGGACACATGCATAAATCGATAAATAAACCATGGGATATAACTTTTAGACCACCTACCTAGATTCCGTGGGTGAAAACACTCTTAATCATTCCCTTATATTCCAATTTAATCAACCCTTGAAGATTAAACTTAGATAACTCCAAAAGAGTAGTGTTTAAGAGATGTAGATAGAGCGGAGAGGAAAAAAACCCTAAACTCAAAAAAGAATCAAGGATGAAATAATCCTTACTCGGAGTTTCGATCCGCAACCAATGGCACCAAAAACTAAATGAAAAATAAGGATATTGATCTCTTGGAGCTCTTGGGAGATTTGGTTCGTCCCTTGGGTGAAGAGGGGTGAAATAGGAAGAAATCCAGAGTTGCGTATTAAAATCTCAGAGTTCTGAATTGTAATTTTTTTAAATGTTTCTCGGTCACATGGTTCACCCTCATTGTTTTCCTAACCATGCGCTAGATGTGTGGAGGCCACTATCCAAAATCAAAACTACTGAATTGTTTCATGGGATGTCTGCATGGTTAGTAGTAACCATGTTCAGACCGTATGACCTACCTAGAATGTCATTTTTCTCCATGTTTTCGCGTCCCAAACCCTCACAACATCCCCTAGCATCCTCACAGACTTGGGTAAAAACATAATTAACTAGAACAAGGAATTGAAACCAAAACATAAACGATAACATAGGTTTACATGATCCAATATCTTACAGGGTATCATTCCCAAACTGTTTTAATAATAAAATATGGAGCGAATCTAACTCATTGATTTTATGAAACACATTTTCCATTAACTAAAACTAGTTTTATATATTTGTACACATTTTACTCAAAACTAAATGATTTGTGAAATAACGTATGAATAAATGAAAATATAATTTAGAATATTAAAACCAATATTTAAAAAATAATTATAATATATTAGATATTTATAAAAAAAATTATTGATAACCCTTAAATTTTTAAAAGGGCTTTCTAGTAAAAGTTATTTTTTATTGTATATTGTATATTAATTTAAAATAGACAGTTACATATTTTATATTATTTTTATTAAAATGAAATTAATGGATGAATATATAATTTCCACTTAATATATTGTTAAACAATGGGTTTTTCTTAAACAGGGTATTTTTAAGTGAATAATGAAATTTATAATTTTTACTAAAATATTAAGGATTATGATAATATAATGAAGTGTGTATAATAAAATGAATTACATTATTTTTATAACAAAATATGTATTTATGTGGTAAAAATAAATATTTCTAAATAATGTTAAGTATTTTTAAATCCTGTCATTAATTTTATATTACCATTTGTTATATTATATAATATAATATTCTTTTTTTATTATCATTGTTTTGTAAATTTTATTCAGTTAAAATTAAAATATTCATTTTATTATCATCCAAAAAAAATATATTTTTAATATAAATCATTTTAAATCATGATTTTTTTAAAAATTATTACTAATATGGATGTATAATTTATTCCTTAAAATAAACGTCATTTAAAAATTAGTTTTTCATATTACTTGTGCTAAAGTGAAAAGAAATCAATCCTATAAATGGGAATATTACATAATAATCATGATTCCTTATTTTGAAACATTTGGTAAACATTATGTAATAATGGCCATTTTATTGTTCTTCATAGAAATAAAATAATTTCAAAAAAACTATTTACCTTAATAAAAGCCAAAATTGTAAAATAGATTACTAATCAAATGAGTTTTTTCCTAAAAAGTTATAAAAAATTCCAATTGAGTAGTTCAGTATTTTATAATCTAAAACATATTTCTTCACCATTATGTTACATTTTATTGTCTTGTTAAAAATTAAAATATGTGTGAACTTTATATTAATCTAATGTAATTAAAAATTGTCATTATGACCCATTATAAAATGGTCCACTTACCACCCCTTCAAGAGCACTCAAAAATTTTGTTTTTAAATTAAAAATATACTAAATTTATTCCCAATAGATTCTAATTTAACATCATTATGTTTCTATAGAATACATTTTGGTCAATGTCCTCCCATTTTATATAATCTTTTATGTGATGCTTCATTTTATCAATGAAAGTACTAAATATAGCTAGAAATGTTTCTTTTCAGTCATTACCTTTATAATATATTTCACCCAATAATATATGATGCATTTAGTATATATTTCAATTTTAATTTCTTTTATTTTTGGAATTATCATTAACCACAATTCTAATTTTCTACAAAGAAACAAAATAATGAAATTCATGTTTTTTTAAAGACTACCACCTGATATCTCCAGATCAACCCCTAACAACACTGTGTGTGACATTGGAATTATGTGACGTATTCGGATTAAAGGAAATTTCTGTCAACCCCAACACAATCTGGAAGTTTTCTGGAGAGCTAATCTTCATAAAAGGGTCAAAATTAATATTTATAGTGACTCCAAAGGAAATCCTGGTCCCACAGGCTATGGTAATATCTACAGAAATCATCTCATTCAGATCCATGGATGCTTCATGGGTAGTTGTGGCATTTCCATATCTCTTAATGCTGAGATGTTGAGTTTAATACATGATATTTCCCATTCCAATCTCCTTGTATGGAACCACCTATAGAATGAAAGTGACTCGATGACTATCATGAAAGCTCTTTGGAATGGCATAACTCATATTTCATGGACACTTACTACCCGTTGGATTGATTGTACCAGTTTTCTTAACGATCTAAATTATATCATCATGCATTTTTATCTCGATGGGAACATGGTTGTAGATAGCTTGGCCAAAATGGGATTAAATCAAGACATTACCTGGTTTGAAGACCTCCTTGTTGATCTTATACACTTTCATGAAAAATATTGTAAAATGATTCCATATTATTGACTCTTGTAAACCCCCTTTTTATATAATAATTGTGCTTTGGTCTATTTGGGCCAAGGCATCATCTTTTAAAAAATGAATATCATTCACAATAGTAATTATATATAAATTATGTATATTCAATTTTTTAATTAACATGTTCTCACAAATTATTTCACTTTCATAACTATTCTCATCCATTAATTATGGTATGATGATGTAGGGTCAGTCAACCACATACTTGAACAATTTACATAAATAAAATAATACATTTCTATAAGGAAATATTTGTAAAAAAAATGCAACAAAATAATTTTAATATGGAATTTTTTTGGTTCTAAAACTAAAATATTAATTCTATACACATTAATCATGGTGAAAATGTTTTTTTGTAAAAAATCTCAAAAACATGCTCATAATTGATTTCAACTTTAATAATAGAAACTATAAATCCTAGGTTATTAAATTAATACATAATAAATTTTTATAAAAGGTAAATTACAAAAAAATTATTATGAAGGAATGATGATAATTATAGAATAATGAATAATTACATTTTTAATGTGAAATTAAATCAATATGATCATTACTACTCACATATGATATAGAGAATATATATTAAGATACAAATATCATTGAATATAATAATTTAAAAGGATGTTTTTTAAGGTTAGAAATCTAGACAGTGTTTCAAAATAGATGGTTATGTTATTTAATTTCACTATATAGTATATTCCATAACATTAGTGTATATTAGGAGTTAATCTATTTGGTTCTTTTTCACAGATGTTTTTTATGGAAATTTATTACATTATGCAACATTTTATCAAAATTATTATATGAATGCAACCAAATTAATTTATTCTAAAATGTTTATATAACTAATGGGTGTTGAATATCTATATAATTTTCATTCATAAAATGGATTTTGATTTATTGGACACTAATGTTATAATGGTTTTTTATCACAACCCCCTTTATTTAGTTTTAATGAAAATGACAGAATTTATTTCTTGTATGATGTGTTTATTTAGATATAATACTGTAATTCAATGAACAATATTTTCCAATATTGTGGAAAATGAATATATACCTTTAAAAAGTTTAATTATACATAATTTTATCAGAGTATAGAATAATTTTCATCCTTTTTGATGACAATTTTCTTCTTTGTCCATGTTTTTCTTACCCACATATTATGTTCTTTATAATGAGATACCTAGAAATATTATATGTCATACGATAGAAATGTTATCCTTATACTCCATTCAAAAGGAAATTTTGTATCCTTATTGAGAATATCAATTTGAAATTGATGTAATTAAAAATATTATGTATTCCTTCCATATACTCAAAATAGAATGTTTTATAATCGAACACAACATAATTTTGATTCCTTTAAAATATTTTTAAAGATATATTTTTATATTTTAGTTAAAAATAGGAAAATTTTGGCTTCACCTATTAATTTTATTTAAACTTTTCAATGCTAATTTACTGATGTTTCATTTTAAAAAAAAATATTTTTTAGAATTTTTTCACATCACCTATTTGAAAACAAATTTTAAATTTTTATGCCCCCTTATTAATAAATAAATTTAACATGTGATAGTTTCCAAAATTTAATCCTTCAACATTCTCAAAAATTTGTGACATTTTAAGGATTTATTATTGAGTTCACATTCAATATATCAATTTTCCAAAAAATTTCTTTTAAATTAATTAATATTGACCATTAAATAATTGGCCTTTCAATGTGATGCATAACTTCACCGCGAAATCCAATATTAAACTTGTTATATTATTTTTTTATCATTTAACTGCTGTTTTCTATATTGTATCTAAGAGTATTATGTTAATTCATGATATATTTCATAATATAACCACTCAATGTTTTTTAAAAATCTAATTTTTCTTTTTGGGTTTGATAAAATAATTCAATTATATTTCAAAACCATACCCAATAAATATAATTAAAAATTCATCCGATTTATATTGATTTTTAAAACATATTTTTCACTTTTTTGAATAATGGAGCTTCACATAGATTATATATCTAAATTAACCCCAAAAGTATTCTATAAACTATATACTTGTTATCCATACAATGAAAATACTAAATGCCTCATTTAATAATAATTATATAGAAATTAATTCAATATCATTGGATTCTAATTTAGATTCCACAGGATTATAATATTCATTAACATAAATATAATTATAAGTTTTTAAATTAAAATGATGTGGGAATCTTATTTTACCTTTTTATGAATATTATACAGGATATTTTTGTCACATATTTTTCTGTGTACATGAATTAGGTAATATATGATCATAATATTGATCATGAACTTGGTGTAGGATAAATAGGTTCATGATATTTTTCATGAAACCATATCAGATTACCAAGATTCAAAATATTGATAATTATAGTAAAATTTAATCTATAGGTTCACCAGATAGAGTGTTGATCCGTTGTAGTTAGATAGGTCACAACGTTATTATTCTATGTGCTTATAAATAATATATATATTTTTTACATTATAATGATTGTTCTCTGTGCCTCATGTTTAATATATCATGATTCTACCCAAATTTTTCATGTTTAATGTTCAATCATTTGTGATTTCATGTACTTATATCATGAAATATGGAAAAAATTTATTTTACCATATTCATTATAATAATAGATGTCTCATATTCCTATGTTTTATCATGTGGGTAAGATCTAACCCTTGATTAGTTATTGAAGTGTTGTTATTATACTAATCCTTTTATCTAAAAAATTTCATTTTTTAATTACCTTGCCTTGGAATATTATTATAACATATAAGAATCGTAAAATTTAGACTATTATTTCTCAATTCTATAGAACAATTTAATAATATCATAAAATAAGATATATATATATATAGGTAATATTTATGGACACCAGTCCCACCATTAATGGGATTTTTATGTTATTATAAGATGTAATGTTTAATTTATAAATAATTTGAATTAGAAAAATGTTATGTTTATTTTGGTTCATATCACATTATTTCAAATCCAATGTTCAAAGAAATTATTTTTAGCGATGGACCCAAGTTAATTGGTCTGTGTTATTATACTTATTCATTATCATTCATAATATATATATTTAGAGGGTATTTCTAACACTATAATAATTTGTTAATTGTTATATATTTTTTAATAACCATATAATAATTTTGATAAATAATTTAATTTAAATAAAATGTATTTCGGAAAAAAAAATATTTATAATTGGAAACTGATAGAATAAAATTTTCAAAATTTTGGTTTTTATGTTTTTTATAAGTGGATATTAATGAAATTTTAACTCACTAATTTTATATTCCCAAGATAGAAAAATAATTTTATAATTTTTTTCTATTTCATTATGAGGATTATGTTGAATGAACACAAAGAAGGACATGATTTATTAAAATTAGGGTTATATGAGTTCTATTTATGTTTCATTTTTTATGATTACTAATGATTCTCTATGTACCATATGATTATCATACTATTATTTATAAGAAATATAATAAGAGATAAGTGTGTATGTTATCTTATATTCATGATTGAATATAATTTATGTCATATGCAGGGAACCCATTGTTGAATCTCTGAAAATATGTGTGCATAATGATTTATAAGGTGATGATATATTATTATTATAATCGTAGACATATTGATAACTAATTGTTATAATTATATCCATATTTTCATTGAAAAGGTAAATATATTTATGAAGTGTTAATTGTAATGACTTTATTAGTAAAATAATAGAAGGTTGTTCCTAAAATTTGTACATTAATAATTATTATATGGGTAATATGGATTCAAAGGGACACAAAATGATAAAATTCGTATCATCATATCCCAAGAATTTACTATAAATTATGTTATAATTGTAGTAACCAAAATATCTGTAATAGAAATTATCATGTAGTACACAATATTATGATTCCATAGATAATATATTTATGAAAGAATACAACTCTCATTAAAAATATATAAATAGGATATACATGTACAATATGATTTCTAGTTCTGTGTAAAATATATTCCTAAAAATGGACTCACTGTTCAACGATATTATAGTGAGTTCCATATATTAGGATTAATCCATGAATTTCGACCAATGATAATGAAAATATTTTGATAATACTATTATTTAATTATTTAACTCTTCTAGATGTTTTGGGGATATAAAGGACATAACTATATGCTATAGATTTAATTCATCTTTTAATTACAAATAACTATATTTATCGATTAGTGAAAATGAGTCTTTATATTAATATTTATTTGTTACATTAATTTTTTTTTTAATTTCAATGATGAGGGAAGGGTTAAGGTGCACCCATATAAATGAATGTGTGTTCTATAATCAATGACATAGCACATTTCTACACTATTTTACATATAGAAACTTATATATTATAGTTATGTTTTTTAGTGCACCATGTTCATGGTTGATCAAACCCCATATTTGATGTTTATTATCCTCCCTCAAGGCAAGGCATACAACAATATAATGAGAAGATGGTAAAACAAACCTTTCTGTTAAATTAATCCCAAATTACCTATTTTTTATATAAGACAAAAAGTAAAAAAAGAGATAGTTCACACTAATATTTATTTCATTCATGTTATATGAATACATGTATATTATTTTCAAAATAAAAAAAGGTAATGGGATGGAAATATTGTTACAGGATTATGAAAGGTTTATATTTCCTAAAATCCTATTGAATGACAACATTTAAATGGCCACAATTAAAGACCAATATGGAAGACCCCTATAGAAATGTTTTCTATTTCTGAATGGTTAACTAGTCTTATATTGACCCACCATAATCCATGTAATGTAAGACCATGTCATCACTACATATTCATGTCTAAACACATTACATAGTCATTATCCTAGTTCAAGAATCCCAATTTCTCCAAAATGATTTCTATAACCAAAATGAAAGAATTTCTCAATTGTCTAGACCAGTAAAATACAATATTTTCTTCATAGGTACCTATTCAACTCTAATTAAATTATGGGGTAAAGTCCCACATTATATTTTTTCATATTATTGTGTATCATTTTCGTAAAAGAAACATTGAATCATGGAAATGAACTCCCTTAGAGTGTTTATATTATTACAATGGATCCTTGTAGTCTATTTAGCCATGTATCTAGATGATAATTTGGGTCCCAAATATATTCAAAATTAAAATATCATGTATCCCTATGTTTTTATTTCTCTTATTATGGATGAATTCTATTAGCTATGATTACAAATTGGTTTCCCTCTTCAGATTATACAACTTGTTTTCATCTTCCATGAGATCAATTTTTATTCACTTATTTATTTCTAAATAAAATGGATGTAAAGGTGAATGAAATATTCCTCAAATTAAAAATAATTCATTCATGTCTTTACTGATATAATATCAAATAATGTATATAACATATGATATAAAATATAGTAAACATAGAAAATTGTAATCCTTGCAATGGGTTTATCATGCATCTATATAGCTTATTATATAGTATGATATGGCTATTTTATATCTGTTATAAATTAATGAGTCAAAATTAATGAGTGAAAAAAAATTATTACTTATTAAGGAAGATGAATATTATTTCCTAGATCTTGAAATCTCTTCCACAAAGGCAGCAATATATCTTATACATTCCATATTATTAAATGTTTTCTATATTTAATGGAGTATTTAAATATTCAAAATATTTTCATAGGGAACTATGTGATTTATTGACACTTACATTACATGAATATTTATTACCATTCAATTAGATTCCATGATGGCTTGGGGAGTGTCCCAAGGGCCAATATAAACAAGACAATTGCTATAAATATGATGTGTATAGATCAGGTTGATAATCTAAATTATTTATCCAATTTCTTCCTTTTTTGTGATGAGATACTAGAATATTGTGGTCATAATGAGGATTCAACCCAATAATTGGGTGGTCCATCAGTCAATGGATACATCTACTGGAATTTTTCTTTCATTTACATCTCATTAATCATCAACAAACATATGATATAATACAAGAGGTTTGTCTATCAATGATGTAATGCATAATCATCATCATTTTTTTCATATATAGTTTTAGATTTATATAATGTATGTAACATAGATATGGTTTTTTATTATCTTATAATTTATGTAAATATAGATTTTGACGTTGAGAAACCCTCAAGTAGTGTTTGAAGAATGACCTATTTTTTTATTTATGAAATCCTAATTAAAATTGAAAAATATAATAATCCATATCATAAGTAAATATATACTTTTTTTACCATGTGATGTTTTATTACTTTGGATATCATAGTCCATGGTCATGTTTTAATATACAATATGTGATATCATATCTAATTATCAAATGAATGTACGGTAAGGAGAATCATGATGTAAAAAAATATTAAATTTATCTATTTTAATTTATATAACAAATAACATCGTATGACTTATATAATATAATGTACGTCATCAAATATGATTACCTGGTGCTAAAAGATATATCACCATTCCTAGAATACTAATAATTAAGACTAATATTTTTCAAAACCAAATTTTATGACTATAAAATAGGTTATCTCATAAAATAAGATTCATATCTTCAATTATCTATCACATCCATAGAGTTCATGTTGTGAATACAATACTACTTATGAAATGATTATAAGGATATCATATATTTTGTGTCATTTAAAATAAAATATTGAAAATAATTTCTAATTTCAGAGTTATTAATCAAATCAAAACAATTATAAATTATATATATATATAATTCAGAAATATATTTTGGTATATTAATTTAATTTTTAACTATTTAAAAAAATTAATAATCATAATGTGTTTATGATAAATTATTATATGTTAATGAATTTTTTTAAAAAAATGTCCATAATATTAATTGTTAATAATAAAGAAATTTTTAATTCATAAAGAGAGGAAATGTAATTAGGATTGCTACAATTTATTTAAAAATTATATCTTATTATTTAAAATAATATAAATTATAATGTAAATAAATATAGATAAGAATTTATTTTAAATAAAAAAATTTAGTTATTTTAATTTTTGATATGATAATTAAATGATAATATTTTATAAAAAAATTATAGTCATATCTAAAAACTCTTTTTTAATTCATATGACCTTGTATAAAATAATATTAAATGTCTGATATTTTTATTATCTAATTTTTTTACATTATAAATAAGAACTGAGTTTTTTTATATTTAAATTATCATATATTTATATAACAACATATCAGGCAAGATATAAAATTTTTAATTTTTTTGAATACATACAATTCTTATATATAATAATTAAATATCATTTATGATAAGGCAAATCAATTGGTGTTTACAATTTCATAATTCTATAATTTGATTGAAATGATTGTATTATTTCTAAATTGAAGAATTGATTATTTTTTTATATTACATAGACTATTTTCAAATATAAATATCATATTAGGAATGGATGCATTCTTTAGTCTATTTTGTTGAAATTATTCTATATTATCACACATTAATTCAATGAGTGACTTGAATTGTATGATAACTAATTTATTTTTCTCCTACCTAAATTTTTTCATACATTAAGTTTTGATTTTCATTTATGAAATTTGTTATATTTTAAATATTTTATATGTTACAATTAAGATGGAGTTGTGGTCTATTTCGATTATACAACCATGGGTAAAGGCTCTTTTAGTTGATATAGTCAGTTGAAAAAGAGTATAACCTCTATCTACAAAATGATTTTCACATCTTATACCTTTGTGATTTATAATTTTGGGATGATTGATTTAATACTATCTTATGAAATTAAATGAATGATTAAAATGAAGCCAATTTATGTAAGGAATTTTGATGCATGTCCGTATAGTTGTCATTCAATTTTGGTTAGTAATACAATATCAGTGTCATAAAAACATAAACTCTTAGTGAAGTGTCTTGATGTGCTACGATCTTTTTTCGGGTGGTCGCATTCTATTTTTCAACAATCAGAGGTCAAAAATTCGACATCTGATGAGGTTATTTTTTAATATGAAAGATTTCAAGTGGTCAACGAGTGGAAATAATAGTAGATTTCTTGATCTAGAGAACAATGTGGATTAATCATTTTTTCTACGGATAATCGATTACATGATGCGGAGTATAATAACACACACTATATATCCCCACACAACTTTAATGTATATAGTTTATGGAAAGATAATAATACCATGTCATTTGGGCAGGCCTACAAGTCATGTTACTCTACCAATGTGGCCACGTTATGTACCGATTTTCACACAACCAATAACCCAAAAAAGAAAATATGTTGTGTACTCTTGGAGTACATGGGAATAGGCTGATACATGGGCATGGATAGGTCTGTAGGTAGATACAAGGACACATCCTATTGAATATGGGCATAGAGAGGAGTAGACATAAAGCACCCGACTTGATTAGAAATGTTGTGTTGCACCCCTTATACTCCTTCCATAGTGACATGGCCTATGATCCATGTCTATAAGGTAAGACTTCCATGTAGTGGACTGGGACCACACATCATGTGGACCTAGTACACAACATGTACTTCTATAAGAAACATCTACCTTTCATATATCATTCATTTGGGATTTCATATTTACCCATTCGTAACATATCCTAAGTTGTTCTACCTGTACAATGTGACAATATCCTTCATATTGTCTTTTAAGATGAATAATATAATGATCTGAGTATGATGATTCTTTTGATAATTCTTAATGATTACAGATATTTGGAAGGATCACCAGTTAGATTATCAAGGGTTGGAAACACCATAGTCATACAAGAGTCTATATTCCCCCATACACTTTACACTAGTGGAGTGGAATCCCTTACGGTACTAGATCATAGATCATATGTCTACTCAATGGTGTACCCTTAACGCACTAGGGTGTGGTTCCTCTGTCTACATATTCAGGGTGGCATCCCCCTATCACACAGGGGTAGTGGTAATCTACATATCGACATAGTAGAGACCCTCTATTGCACAATGGAGTGGGTCCTCTACTTATATACCGTGTGGAATCTACATGTTACACCAGGCTATGGGTCCTCTATCAATCTACATAGTGTCATCCGTTTGTGGAATCCGGACGTGTATCCTATAGAAATCTACTAAATGTAATCTACCAATCATATAGTCGAAAAGTCCATTATTGAAGATTTTTTTCCCATCAATATATATGGAATTGATGAGGTATGAGTCCTCCACTTGACTTCATCAAACAGACACACAATATGATGGACATCATTGATGGAAATTTGGGATAACAAGTAGACTCATCGTCATGGTCTTGGCTACGAGATGGTGATACTCATTCTCTCCCATACGGGTTTCTTTATTAGAATATATATACAAATAAATACTAGTTGGTTACATTCACCACTTGATCTGTGTTTGTAGAGACCCGAAGCTTATCGTACATGGACATTACATTACTTTTGCGGAATACTTAGTACATAACAAAAACACACACACAAGGATCGTAATAGTTTAGTGTCTTTGGAAACTCGGAACGTAATCTTCTAATCGTGGTGAAAGATCTTCAATATCTCCCATAAAGATCTTCCATTTTTTTTACCTAAAAACCTTTCTTTATATCCTGGGGAAAAGAAAACATAAAAGGGTGAGCTCAAATGCTCAGTAAGGGTAAACAAAAGAAATATCAATCACATCATATACATAAGAACATTGCCTTTGGAAATTTTAACCTGCAAAAGAGCTCATAATATCATAACATGGGATAAATCATAGAAGAGAAAATGAGATCACCATAATCATAACACGAAACTTAAAACTTTGTGGAATGCACACATAATCATGGAAAATCATTTCTTGTTAGTCATGACTCATTGCCAAGACTATCTTAGTGGACAAAGTCCCTTTCTGAATCGAGTAACCCTCGTTTCAGTCCTGTTTCACTGAACCGATATAACCTACCATTTCAGCCATGTCTATCTCATGAGATATAAAATCTTTACCAAATGCATTGGAGGGAGATATAGGTCCCACCCATCTTATAATGAATCCTTTCTTATGTGTGCCACATAATCATAAATCATACATCATCGCATAACACATGTAACAAAAATGGGATTCTTGAAACATCATGACATCATAAAATAAATCTTATAAGGAAAATGACTTCATAAAAATAATCCCCTCACAACATAATCAGATCAATGTAATTAAAGGGATAAAAACATAACCCTTTATTATCTTAGATGGAAAATAATTTTGATAAAACACTTGAATTGAATTCTTGAGGAAAATATCCTTTCTTCTTCAAAATCAATTTCTTTTCACAAAACATCATGCAATTTTAAAAGAAAGAGATTTTATTGAAAATAGTGATGAAATCTTTTAGAGGAAGCTTCATGAAAATAAGGCTTTATAAAATAGTAGAAATCCGTTCGTGCCGTATAAGTTAAAAAAAACATTCTTTGTACTTTTGTCGAAAAAGTCAAAATGTACCTCGTACGATAAATGACAAAAGATTCCTTTCATATCTTTTACTAAAATCTAACCAAAGGGTAAAATTGGATTTAAACCATTGTATTTGGATGGAAATAATATTACATATTGAGGAAACATGGATGTGGATGATAAAATAAACCCCAGTAAATACTTACGAATAAACAATCTCGGATAAAAATGAGATTGTGATATTTCCCTTACCTTAGGTCCGACTTGCTTTGTAAGTGTCCGAACCTCCTGTATAATGATTTAAATCATGTTATTGACTTATTACAGAATAATATTCATTGTTATGATATCATATATGGTTCACTTATGAAATTATATTACCCGTTCTTTTGTAAATTCCATGTTAAAGAAGCGTTTTGGGTAAAATCGTTTCATTTAGCGTAGGTGTTTTGACTTGTTGTTCTTGACATCATTATTACTTATATCATGATTTAATCACATCCAGAATATAAAATATGATTTATATATCATATATATTCAGTATATATATATATATAATAGGTAGATAAATAAAATGAAAAACACCGTTCATGGAGACGGTAGTCCGTACGTACGCATGAACGTTGTTTTCCTTTCCTTATTGTCTTGTAATGGAAGTAAGTAGATGACATACATATGTATATATATACATAAATCCAGTAGATTTATAATGTCATATATTTCATTATTATTTCTTATATATACATTATAATCATTCTTAAATGGTTAACATGGAGAATGAATCTCATCGCGTCGTGGAGACGGTAGTCCGTACGTACGCACGAGCGATGATATCATTTCTATAAATATTGAATTTAATTGGAGTGGATTATACAATATATCAGAATCAATATGATGTTTTAATAACTATGTATAGTTATTCTTTACACCATTATACCCATCCATGTACGGTGGTGGTGGAAAATAGATTACACCACGGCGTGGAGACGGTATTCCGTACGTACGCACGCGCGGTGATTTCTTTTTCCGTAGGATGGATAGATGGTGAAATAGGGTTGTTTCATAATTATAATAACATATCAGTATATGAGTGATACTGATGTTATTACTTCATAATGAAACAACCTAAGAAGAAGAAGTGGAAGAAGAAATAAAGATGAAAGAATTGGTAACGGTAATTACCTCTTCTTTGAAGTGCCTCTTTGAGACCTCCTCTTAGGGCACTAGAATTGGTCTTTGAGGAAGACCAGAACCTCCAGGATGTTGATAGGGAAGTGGAGAAGAGATTTTGGCAGGGGTTGGCCGAGCTTGAGTGCTCAAATTGGTGTGAGGAGGAGGGGGAGGAGGTGTCCTTTTATAGGGGAGGAGAGGGGCACCTTAGGAATATCTCAAAATATTATTTTATATTAAAGTCAAAATCGGTTTATAATGGTTCCAAAGGGTCTTATTTCGAAGCTAAAGTGGGGATGGGTCGAAATCCTATCAACCAATATAATTTAGACAAGTTTAGGATATTATTTTAACCTTATCAATTAGATTTAACTCTAAGTTAAATAATTTAACTTTTACCATGTCTTTTTGTTTTCTTTCACTATATGGTTAATAAACTTACTATAACATGCCAAACGAACCCCAAATTGTTTATTATTAATATATATATCCTTATCTAAGTCATTTGGCCGAACCTTAGATTTTTAGGAATACAATAACAATTAATAATATAATATTTGATTTAAAAACTATTTTGTGTCAATTTTGACAGTATTTGATATATGATTTTTGTGAAAGTCATAACAGAATTAAATTTTCTAAGAAATTTAATTAAATCAACATTAATATATCATAGTAACCTAGAAAATTAGTGGAATTCATAAAAAGTCTCAAATTACATTTATTTTGGTGTTTATAACATCAATTATGTCAATATTTCATTAATAAGATAATTACTGCATCATCGTTGTGTCATAAATAAATTAAATTATTTTATGTCTAAAAATTACAAATAAAATACCATCATGTAGGAAATCTTTTTAGCTTTCTAATGAATATTTACAATCGAATTTATCTTATGTATAACCCCATATTAAAAATGATTTACTTATTAAACTTTGATTTTAACTATTTTAACCTTTCTTTAAATAAATTAATAATAAATGTCCTAATCTAATCCAAGTGGGCCTAAATGGTCATATTTTATTCCTAAGTTTGTTTTTGGTCGAGTTACACTTGTCCAATAGAATTAGGACATGTGTTAGGGTAATAGTAATATCATATTTACCCTTAGTTACCCTATTTACTATTAACCGCGGTAAAAAAAGTAAAAAGTTACTATTCACCAAAAAATTATTTTCATCTCATTGAACCACATTTTAGTCCTTGATATTAACCGTGTCTCTCGGTTTTTCGAAATTCAATTCACAGAAGCGGCAAAATTAAGTTTTATGAAAAATTCAGTTTTTTTTAACTACCACTTAGTAGTTTCACTATTCATCAAAAATTAATGTTTTTCAGAACAATGCCAAAATTTCATCCTAAGCTATATTTCATATTCCGAATTCAAAAATGAAATCTATTTTACCAAATTCATAACATAGAAGTTGCATTAATTAATTTTATAATTAAATCCCGCTGTTAAAATAAATAGCGTGTTTTTAGGAAACAATATATATCAAAAGATTAACACTTGATTATGTCTGGTTTAAATGTGAAATTACAACCAATGACCAACATTGTATTAAATCGTAAAAATATATTCTAAATATACTTTAAAACCACTCAAATTAATAATTTATCACTATTAATTATTTCGATTAAAAAAGTTGTTTTTAATTATAATTTAGTAATTTTCACTATTCATCAGAATATGAAAGTTATCCAAAAAGTACCAAAATTTCACCTTAGGATAAATTCGATACTCCAAATCCAAGAATGAAGTTCATTTTGAATAATAATATTTACATAATTTTAAAAAGTGGTTATTACTATTCATAATGGCTAGTTTTAATAATATTTTAATAGCACATCGTTGTTTAGTGAAACTCGGTATTGCGTATTACACACGCTATCGAGGAAGGTCGCGATTGCGTGTAATGTAAGGCAAGACAAGGATGCGTGTTGTGCAAGCTCCTTTTGGTGTAGCGTACAACACAAGACATTAATAAAATTCAAAAGAATATTTTTTTTATAAAATCTTGGGCTGTTACAGTGTTGATATTTCAACTTATATCATAACATATTTTTCTCCCCCTTCAAATTTTTTGGCTTATTATTTGATATTTGTATACTCACCACTAGATGGGATTTGTCTGCATATGTTACTATATTATATAGATGAAGTATTGATCGATGATGAATTTATTGTATCTTAGTCATACATGTGTTCATGAACCAAATATGGTGGTTTTAATTGAAAATTAGGAGTCCGGAAACCTCAACAATATTTTATTCCCATTAATGTTAGGTTGGGACAAAATTTCTAATTGGGTGTGTATTTTAACCCTTTATAGTTTCATTTTATTCTATCATACTCTTATGTATTCCCTATGGGAAATATCATTCATGGTCATAGTATATATTTTATTAACCTTTTTATTAGTCCTCTATACAGTTTCATGTACATTGTTTTGTGAATTTGTATAGGCACACTATGGAATGTCCTCCCATTTATATTATGCATTCCCTTTTGTTGTTGTCATTGCCATGAATATTTTAGACTAGCATGGGGTTTTGATGGCTCTGTATTCTTCCAATCAGGAAGGACTAGGTATGTATGGTCATTATAGAGTGGTTTAAATAGTGTTTCTTCCTTTTATGGTCAATATTTTTTATGACATAGTGATATAGTGGATTTGTGCCTCGAGAGCAGCCTTCAGGCCAAGGAGCCTAGTATTGGTGCGATGATATATGAATCAATTCACTAACACTATGACTACCCACTTTTCCACTCCATATACAATGAAATTTGATACCCGGAATAATGTTACATATATTATCTATATTGTTACTCAATTGATATTACTTCATGAGTCATCTTCCCAAAATTATATGATCACCTAACCATGGTATGCCATGATAATTTTCAGGCTACCTCCCTAAAGACTACCAACCTAGTTACTATTTCAATATAATGATATCAGTTCGGGGGGCTATATCTTGAGGTATTTCCTCCATGATGGAATTTAACAACATCCCCTCATGTTTAGTAGTAGATAATTCTAGCATGGTAGGATGAGGATACATGCAGACAAAGAGAAATCTGTGACTTCTAGTGCAAGAGGCTACTTATGATCCGTAGTGATGAAATTCCCTATGAGGTGGAGTATTAGAAAGATTCAATTAAAATAGTATTTAGGCTTATTTTAATCCTAATTGATCATATGTTTTCATTGGAATCCATCCTTTTACATAGAGCAGCAGGATATTGGTGGATTCAAGTCGTGATGACTCGAGATGAGACGATGCTCCCACACAATGACATATAATAGCTATTTCATGATGAGTATTACCCATATTTATTGTATTATATTTTGTTTTAAATGATTTAATAGCTTTAGTATGGCTTTATTATAGTTTTGGAATATCAAACTTGTTTCACAGACTATACATGGTACTCCGATGTCATAGTTTGGAATAGTTACTTTCATGAGTTCATGGTAGAGAAGGGCCTTCATAGATGAATTTGTGCTACCATGTTTCCCCTTTTTGTTACCATCTACATTAGACTAACAGAGAGTTACCTATTGATGGCGATAGATTAGTAATTGGGATTCTATGCAACATAAGTTATTATATGGAGTCATGGTGCTTAGTAATATATTGTGGCAAGTAGGAATCGGTATGTAGGATCGTTACATATGATATGTCTTCATGGATAATCTAAATAACATATAATTTTTTTTGTAGTGATCAGGTAAAGTAGAACATTAATGGATATGGGATATGAAATGAATTTTACATTTTTGATCATTCAATACATCATTTCATTACCCTAAGTATCAGTTCGGGAATGCTGGCAATAGATGGACCACTAATTCAGAGGTAGTGCCATCATCCAGGTTCTCCCAATCAAGGCCTGGGTGGCCCTAGGTAGTACTATATGGTAATGGGGTATTATTTTGTCTAGGAGGATTATTTTTGGGATAACAAATCACTATGAGATACTTTTACTACTACGAACTGGCGGCCTATGCCAGGCACCATGAGCTAGCGGATTGCGCCATGAGTATCTTTAGGCCATGGAGAATTATAATCTCAATCCTAAAACTATGATATTTTCTAGTATATCATTTTATTATACACATTATATGTATGTTTTATATATATTTGTGAGTCACTGCTTAATTTTTATATCCCTTGAGTGATAGATAGATCTCCAAATTCAGACCATAGCATGCTTCTTATTCTAGAGGATTCCCCTAGGTGTGATTCTTTGATATCACTTATCATTCTAAAGTGAAAGGTATATCTTTGTGGAAATATTTTCAAAAGGGTAATCCTGATGGTCATGTTGAAACCATATGTAATCATATTGGGTATATACTATTCGTCTACAAATTTTTCCACGGTCGTTTTTCATTCCCAGTGGATCTGAAGCCCTTGGATATATGGGACAAGATTCATATTTTTAGAAATGATATATTTGATGGATGAGCTACATTATTTGAGATAAATATGATACAACCCATTAAACATAACTTGGTGGCCTTTTCCCTTGGAATAATATGATCTTCAATTATCTAGATTCCATCAGTAGTAGAGGTCTATATGATCTTCCCCCCTATGGTTGATTTAGAGATACCTTGATGGTTCGAGATGAACACTGACATTAACATGCACCCCAAATCCACACCAATATCTTTTATATAAAATCATATTGTCCCTAAAGATCCCCATGAAATGATCTTTTAGTTAGATAACCATCAAGGTAATTTCTTCATCAGATATAGTGTTCCCCCCATGGTAGATCGAGTTTTGTTCATGAAAATAGAATACATGATAACTCCTCTCCATGTTGATATCATTAACTAAATAATGAATTGATCAATAATAATTTCTTATTACTGTGTACAGAAAAAATCATTGGTCATCTATGAGAAATGATTTGGTTCTCAATGTTTAATATTAGGTTCAACATCCACCATTTGAGTGTTCACAATGCTGATATTTTGAAGATGTAATTATGATGAATCTATAGACATAATAAGTTCATATATTTTATTTTTGGTGTGTGAAATTCTCATGATGTACTTATGGATTTGATGAATTTGATCTTTCAACTTTACATGGATAAGTTTCTTGTTGTTTTCATTGATGAAGTATACATTAACTATGTGATTATAAAAGGACCATAGAGAGAATCTATCATTGATCCTAGAATTAATCTTCGAAAACGATCATTATTATAATATCCCTAAGTGGTGGTTTTGGATAAGTGAGGTTTATCTCATGGGTAATATAATTTCTATGAATAGTTTAGATATAGACCAAGTTAATATCTATTTATTTAATATTTTTAATCCAAAAAAACTTGTTTTAATGTTTTATAGATTTTTTGGATATGTGGTATTTATAGGAGTTGTAGGGAAAACGTCTATAAGACTATAGTCATTTTCACCACTTCGATGTAGAAAGGGAACCTATTTACTATAATGGAAAATTTTCATAAACTATTCGATTATTTTGGGCTGAGGTTGACTAGTGATCCTATGACGAGTCTTCCAAAGGAGGTCATTGAGTACATATTTTGTGGTAATGCATTTGGAGCTAGGATAAATTGTTTGTTGATGAAAAGGTAGGTAGTGATCAAATATGGGATGAGAATTTTTGAAGCCTTGTGATTCGAACAACAAGAATCATGAACTAGAGATTCATGTTTTATTCATCACATCGAATATGTGAACGAATTTTCATATGGGAGTGCACTTTGTGGTTTACTCAAAAAATCAAATTCATTGGTAAATATTAAAACAAAGTGATCTGAACCTGAGACAATGGTTCTAGTTGGTACTCTTAGAGGACTATGACTATGAGATTGTCTATAGTCATAGGAAGAGATATATGGTGGAATATTCCCTTACATTTATGTCCCATTCACATTTGGTGGATGAAACCTCTTAGTAGATGTTCCCGTTTTAGTCAACCCAAGTGGAAATGATCTGTGTATCATATCATTAGTAGATATTACTGACTCTTATTCTTTTCCATCATTAGATTAAATAACTGTTTGGAGGCATCAACTATGATGTTCTTCAAGATCCTATATCTTCAAGAGTTTCTCAATATGGATTTTCTAAAATAGGGTAATACTTCATTCTTTTCTAGGGATGGATAGAGGTATCCATCACTATGCGAGAGAAGGAGTTCAGGGACATTCTTACTTCACCATGGCTTTATATATGAATCTTGGAAATATATAAAATTACATTTAGTGTTAGTTTTAATGTTTCATAATGAGGTAATGCATTGCTGAGTTAGTCTTTTGGTGTCTCTAATGTTATCATGTGAAGGCTGAGCACAAGGTTTCGGTAGGTTTATAATAACCTCTTAAGATTCTATAGTGATATTGGGATAGAATATTCGTGTAATTTTTCATAGGTATTCAACAAATCTTGAGAGTCCTTGATTCAATCTAGGTGATTTTTGACCATCTCACAATGACTATGCACATCCTTTCCATCAAATAGAAGAGTATAGTAGAGACTCTGGGATAGATGTATATGTGGGAGATCATCTGAAACAATTTTTAAACCTCTATGATTGTCTACAACTATGATGAATGTTCATTTAATGGTTTTGGAAAGGATAGTAGGAGGAAGTAAACACCCAATTGATGATTAATATGACATGAAACCACTAGAATTAAAGGAATACTAATCAAAACATATGGGTGTTAGAGGTTATGATGAGAGCTTGTGTTTTGGACTTCTTCCAAAGATAGTATGGTCACTTGAAATTGGTATATATTTCTTATTGTAACTAATATCACTCTATGATCATAAATACTCCTTTTAATACCTTATATACTTGATCATTTATGTCACTAATAAAGAAGACTATGATTATAAATAGATCTAGTTTTTGGACAGAGATGGTGCAGGTATTGATGAAAAATGTTATGGTGAACCATGATTGAATGATGGTACCTAAGTGCCAATATAAATATTCCATAGATCGATGTCGTGGGACCTTGGAGATTGACCGGGAGACCATATTATCCTGAGTGTGTCCCCATGATAAGAAATGAAAATGTATTTTTGGGAGGAAATCTATCCTTGAGGTTCATCAAGCCATTTAAAACCCTATAGAGGAATCTCATAGTTACCTTCCACCAAGCCATACAGCCACAGTTGGAGGTGGTGCATGACTTCATCAATGTGTCACAATTGATGAGATATGTTCACAATAATATACATAACATTTTTAGGGTTTATCTAGAAAAAGTTTATGGTTACACCTTCACATTGTAGCTGGTGGAGATCGAGGATTGATATGAGATGATTATTCAAGGATGGACCATTTCCTTTTTTTATGTGTCATGGAATCACATGGACATAAAAATGAGCTACATGGAGCAGGATATCCAGAAGAAGAATCATTGTCACCACCATTTATTTATCATTTTTTAGATGATATTCCATAAATCATGGAATAAAAATGTCAAACTATTTGTCTAATGTTCAAATTTTATATATATTAAAAACAATTATATCTAGGCCCTGATAATACATAAATTTCTAAACCCTACTGATCCTATAATGGATATTGTAATATTTTTAAATATATTAATGTCACACAGAAATAGTTATTCAGTAATAATTGAATACCTTATGAGAATATCCGTTGATCATAAATAAAAAACCATGGTGGAATCTAGAATGTGGTTCTTACTCTAGTTGTTATCTATGGTTGGTATGTTCTAGAAGTTCAGCTAAAGAATTTGTAGGCGGATGTGTTGTTTGATTTCATTAATTTAATAAATTAATGTATTTGATAAATTTTACATAATCCTACCTCCAAAAATATGCAATTATAATACTTTTTTAGGTTAGTCTTTTAACCCTTTATAGATTTAAGATTATGGGATAGTGTTATTTTTTTGGAGGATCAACATCAGATCATTAATGATCATCCAATCGAGGTGGAATAAGAGGATTCAAACATAATGGGTAATTTCCAACACTGGAAAACTTGGTCATCATCAAATATCAATAAATAATCATGTCGGGGATAGTAAATTGTGGATTTCATCCATTTTCTTAAATTATTGAGCATGCTTTTTATGTATAAGATTTTTAAAAATGTTATCCATTCATCATATGAGAATGTTTCAATAATATTATTTTAAAAATTAATTTATTTTTGTTATTTCATGATTTAATACCTGAAAATATTCATTATTTAATAGTATTCCAATGAAAATAATGAAAATGAAGGATTTATATTGTTCTTTATCATTTCCTCTCTCTAATACTCACATTCTTTATCGTTGGCCTATGTGATTTGGTTCAATATTATCGGTTTATAATGGACCATGATCTAACCCCAATATTCATTTTTGTTGAAAATACAACGTGTGGATCAATTGTTTTCAAATGGATTAAGATAGTTTTTGGGATGTAGATGATGCTTCCAAGAATATCTGATTCCAAGAAGTGATGGAAGGAAATGATGTATGTGTTAAATAGAACTGTATGAATCCTATGGGTGGTTGGATTACGATTTCTATCCACTAGAGGCTATGAAATCGATGTCCAATATCCTTACCTTTGATTTTGGTAGATTTTGAGTGGTCAACCAGAAGAAAAAATGATGTAGAGGATACATATATAAAACTATTTAAAGAACATATGTATCTAAATAAAAAATGACTATATGGAATCTAGTATAATAAAACATGTCATGTATGCCCACCGAGTTGCAATGACATGGGTTCCAGGAATATTAAGATCACATAATGTGTGTCTAAGACAATATGCAATGTGACCTTGTCTAATTTGGAAATCCATTTAAATACTAAAACATTTCGTGGACTCCCATACAAGAGGACATATTGTGTAGTATTTGAGTACATGAGCATGTGTTGGTACCTATGAAAGACATACGTGGTAATAAATCCACTAATACAGGCATAACCAGGAGCACAAAGGATGGCCCAGTGTGGATAAGACACACCATGTAGGTGCACTTATACATTCAGAATAGTGACATGAACTCTATTCCATTTCTAAATGAGAAACATATTAGGAAATAGAGTGAAAATAAATGGAATGTGGATCCTATACATTCAATATACTACTATTAGAAACTTTCAACTTTCTAAGAATCATAATCTATAATCAAATTTTGGCGCATGAATATCTTATACTGAGATGTATTACATTATTAATGTGATGGTAGCCTTGGTTGTAAATTTCATGAAATGACACGAATTATACCAAGAATGACAATTATTTTAGGAAATTCATGATGGTGGCAGTGACCAGGAAATATTATTATGGATAGAGGTTAATGTAGGAATCCCCCAGGTCATGCTAGGGTGAAGGATCCCATTCTAATTACACTGGTTGAGTTAAACCCTCTATTGAAAAATGGTGTGGGTCCACCTCCCATGGAGTGGAACCCCTCATGACACAAAAGGGATTCAGTCTTGTATCTACATCTATTGAGTGGAATCCCCAAATCACACCAGGGTGTGGGTCAGCTACATACCTAATACATGGAATCAACATGTCACATCAGGTCTCGTGTCCTCTAAATATTTACTGAGTGTCACACCCATGTTGCACTAGGTAATAGCTCATATACCTATCTACTAAGAGGTATCCCTACATCACATTAGGTTATGGGTTCTCTACCTATCTACTAAGTGGAATTCCCATATTTTATTAGGTTGAATTATATCTTTTATATAATTTCTCCCTATAGATGTGGATAAGTGGTGAAGTGTGGGTAATAATCATATCATATTTGAATACACTAATGAGATTTCAGGATTTAATGGTGGGAATTTGAAGCTGAAAGAATACTTGTTGTCCTGGGTTGGGCTATGATATAGAAATCCTCTTTCTCTCACATGTTTCTTCCATTATGAGTATATATATATGTGTGTGTGTGTTTCTATGTGTCTGTGGGGGGGGGGGGTTCTCACTCTTTCTTTTTGTTGAGAAGACTACTTTTATCGTTTCTTCTTTTTCTACTACTTCGGTTTTTAGGGCGTCTATCTGGGTATGTAAATACTAACAACATTATAGTATTTTCTCACATGTTCGTATATTAATTAGACAAAAAATTGATTGTATTTGATTTTGGTTGACCATTGGTATATAATGGAGAAACTCCAAGTATGGGGTGCTGTCTTTGAGACTAAGAGTCAGGATCTATTAAATTTCATTTATCCCAAATTTTTTTATGTTGGTACATTATTTCTGGATGGGTATATATTTTCACCCTTTACAATTTTCTTTTATTCTATCATAAACTAATATATTCCCTTAAGGTTTTTACATTGTTGTACTTACTCTATATGGTATCGACATTTTTATTATTCATATATTAAATTTCATTAAAACAGTTTGATGCATTCATAAAAGTACACATTGGAAAAGAATACAATTAATATTATTCCATATCTTTACTTTTTTGCAGCTCCTAGACTATTCAATGTATAATTGGGGTTGTGGTGACTCGGCCTTATATTGTCCATGGGGCCTAGGTGAGTCAGATCATTACAATGTACACAGTGAACATATCATCTCTCTACTAATATCTTGAACTTTCACTTCTTTATCTAGTACTTATTCCTTCATGGTCATGTTATTTTTTTGAAAAGTGTTTCTCTATACCCATCGATGGTAGATGATCTATTATATTTGGAACATCATCGAAATTTGATCAATGATAAGAGTTAATGGGGTGGTTTAGTATGTTATAGTTGTCTCATACATGACACATAATATTTCGAATCACCTATGACATGGAATAAAATGATAGTAATTATGTTCAAGTAGACAAACGACTTTGAATATTACATCCTAGATCTAAAGTGAATATTGGAATTAACTGTAGTTTTTAAATTTTCCTGAAAATAGGATTCGATATGTATTTTAATATAATTCATCATTTTTTTATTTAATAGATGTAATGATTTAATAATCTCATTAATCTATTTGTAATGTGAACCTATGTTTTATAACGATGAACCTAAATAATAGGAGATACTTCTATATGTTGGGAATATAGAGAGACATCATTAGATTCATATTCCATTGCATGTAGTATGATAGGATCGTGGTGGAGGACCATCAACAAATATGATCAATTAATCCACTTATTATGCCTATTTTAATGTGTGGAAAGGAAACAATGGAATTTTTATAGGTTTTCAAAGGACTCTGAGTAGTTTAGATATATTTTTTATATTCTATTGGATAAAGAATTTGGAGAACATTTTTCCTATTTGAGTAACATACATTTCAAATTATTTGGGAATGAAATATGATTAGGTGATTGTATCAATTAATTGAGAGACAAAAAATATCATATCATAAAGTTCTATGTGTTTTACATAAATTTTTCTCCAATTGTTACAAATGTATTTCATGACTCCGTTGTAGTAGAGTATTGATTATCGTCCACAAAATAATGGGAAATCAATTAGGATGATCAATATACAAGAGGAAGTTCTTTCAATATGAATCCTAATCAAGGAATTATTATCTAGAATTGGTAGAGATAAAATATAATAATTGTTTTTAGGGATCAATTTAGATGGAACGTTTTGAGTATCTTAATGGTTTTCTATGTCACTCATAACAATGTTCACATGATATTGGTGTGGTTGATGTTATTGGGATGAATATAGTGTAAGATACTTCTAAATGAGTGTAGATTATCTTGAAAGGGTTAATAATGAATTCTAGTATACATAAAATATTATTTTAACTAGACAGGGGGGGGGAATTTCATCTTTTTGCTGGCCATCAGGTTTTTTGTGGGGTTCAAAAAAATTATGAAATCATCTTATGCTGAAGGAATAGATTGTTGACCTATAGAGTGTGGTACCATTTAATATCACCAAGAATATTAAAAATATTGTATACCAAATTTACCATCATCCCTGATATAAAGGAATGCACAACATGATCTGGTTTTTTCAACGTTGAATTAATGATCATGATCTTTCGGAAGTGATTGACTATGAGTATAATGAGTTCTAACAAGATGCATCATTTTTGGAGCACCTAGATAGATATTATAATGGAATTGAAAAGTGTTAATAGGTAATATGTAACAACTTTTTCAATCCTTATGGATGAATGGATGGATAAAAGTGGAAATATGGCATTCTTTTTCTTATGTCCAAGATAAATGGATAGGGTTGTACATGATAAAACAATAGAGTAACTTCTCAGAAATGGTTGGTGGGGTTATTTGTAACATAATCTTTATAAATGTAATTTAAATTTTTGACTTGAGATTATTTCGCATATATTTTGGATGATTTGATGGTTTTTAGATTCTTAAATAATTTTTTTCACTCTCGGGAACACCATAGGAAAGGAAAGATCATGGTGTAGGATATTTTATTCTTAAGTACCACCTATATGAAATGGGTTCACCGAAAAAACCAGGGAAGGATTTGGCCTCTCAAATGATTTATTGTGAGTCCATTTGAAGACCATGTTTTGATTTTCATCACCCTCTTATGGTGGAAGGATTGGTGAGTAAAAAACATTAGTGGTCATGAAATTAATTCTTATTGAGTTTTTGTGATTGGAATCCAATGTTGGGAAAGTTTTATGCAACTATGACTTTAATGGGAATCACAATTTCATGTTGACAGTTGTTTTAATTTTGGAATCTTACAATTCATTTGATTATCCATTGAGGTTGGATGATTTATAATTCTTAATCAAATTTCATATGATCTTCAACTAAGGAGTTTAATTAAATTAGTAAATTATTCCTCCCCCTATTAATTGATTTTACCAATCCTCTGGATAGATCTATAAATCAATAAGATTCATGGGTCATTCATGGGAAATGATTTGGATATACATCCTTCTCTGACAAGTTTAATAGGACAATATATTCCATTAGGTTATTTTTATTATGAATCATGATTCATTGGGTTCTCATTCTCTCCTCTGTTGTCATTCTTTTAGGACTAATGAGTTATCATCTTCAACAAGACCAGAATCCACCATTTATCGATTTTTTATTTATCTAAAGATATTATTTTACCCACATGGATAGATTATAATCTTGAACATAATTATATAAACCCTTTTATCATTAACTAGAATTAATTATAAAGTCCATCAGGATGAAATTTTCATACAGTGTTGTGCTGGTGATATTTTTTAATCAATTCATTAAAAAATATAATTTTTTAATTGATTAATTAGAGTTAATTATCTCTTTAACCTAAAAGTTCATTTTATATGATTATTGGAATCAAATGATGGTATGTTATTTGGTTTTTCATGACCCATGGTTGTGATTGATTACATTTGGGAATATTTTTAACTGTGAGGACCATATTAGATACTAATCACATGTGTGTTCATGTGTATCCCATGGAACCCATGATTAATTTTTATTATATGTGTTTGTGTGAATGGATACGGATTCTCATGATTGGTATTCATTATTTTTCATATATGGTTTATGGCCTATTATGTAAAACTATATGGTATTTTATTTTTTTCTTCTTGTAGAAAATTTAATGTGGACTATTGTTGCATGGTATCTTAAACAAGGGTAACATGTGTGACATGCAAGGATGCCAATGATAGAATAAGACACATGGATGAGGCTTGAAATACTTGAACCTTGATTTAATGCGGTGAATGGATTTGACACCCTTGTGAGATTTTTTGAGGATGTGGTTGGTGTATGATCATCTTATGGAATGACCAATTATAAGGTGAGGTCTTGACGATCCGGTGGTCCAACCAAAGACTCGTTTCACTTTTGGCTGGTTGGAGATACATTTAGATTCCTTTTGGTCTACTCAGGATCACTACATATATTTATATAATTCAACCACCATGGTGCTAATGAAGGTATAAATGGGGTTAATGGTATATTTCATACAAAATAATTGTTCAAAACATGATTTATTATTGTTTTCATCCACATTTTTTGACAATCATTGAATACAAATCTTATTTATATTCACTTATGTTATGTACACATTGAATGTGACCAACTAGATTTATACTCACACCATGCATGGAAATATCGACAAATTATTTTTATTCATGATCAATGATCATAAAAAAGGAATGTTACTAGTGATAGAATGGTGAGGGGATGAATAACTAGGTTTAAAGGAGGCACTGTGACTAAATTAAAAGTGTTTTTGAAATGTAATTATTTTTGCATGCTATTTCTAATACTCTATTTTGACCAATCATTTTCAGGGTATTTTTATTGTTAAATTCATTATATGAGATACATTCAACTAAATATATTTCAGAATATAAGTAATTTAAATATTTTCGGTTTTTATGTTATGATTTTCTTCTTCACATATTAATAGTGTATTCCCTTTTTATATGGAGGGTATCATCTCCCCAAAAATGATTTTTTGACCATAAATGATATCAAAAAACCTCTTGAATATGGTTAAACATGAATGATTTCATATGGAACTATATCCATAATTATGTGATCCTAGTATTGGATTTAGAATAACCAGCATATATTAAAATGATAATAATTTGTTGGGTTACCAGTGGATTCCAGATGGTTTTGGTATGGTGGTAGGATATTATTCAATGACTGTATTGATTTGATTACGATTAACACGTTATTTTTGATATCCTAACTACATTTCTATAACAATTTTTGGATTCAAGGTGTATTGTTAATGGATGAGATATGGATAATATATATTCCATATTATACTATCTAGATCCACTATGGTGCCAAATGAAATAGTGGAGTTCCCTACATGAGGCTACATGATGGTAGCCAGATTGTTATTGATTTAGGATCTTCATCAATAGTCATATAGACTATTCTAACCCAAGTACATCACGGATCACCTCAGTGAATGTTTAGGGATTCTCCATGAATTCATATCCTTTATTTTTATCCATTTATGGATTATAGTTGGATTGATATACTATATTGATTTAATTTTAATTTTATACTCTTGTATATATTATTCATATATATTTATTCATTGGTGGTTCATTTAGTATTATTTTGGTGTTTTTTATGTTTTTTAATAAAGATATTTTTATGGTTTATTTTGAAATAAGTTTCAAACAAATATTTAAGGCATGTTTTATGTTTTCCTCCCTGATTTCTAAATTTTTGTATAATTATATCATTAAATTGATGAAAACTATATTTTCAAAAACAATATTTCTTACTATAATCTTGACATGATTTATAAATTGAAATTTATTGATTATATTTTCATTTCCTAGTGATCTTTGTTCATTTCACTCCCTATGTGTGCCGCTGAACATCATCATACTGAAGAATGTTTTTTATGTCTTGTTCAATTTTGAATCAATCATTTTGAAGGTATATTTTTTATGGTCGTATGGTGAGAAAGTGGTCATATGGATATAATTTCATCCTACATTTGGGTTTTAGTTTTCTCAAAAAGATATATCGTCCTGGTCAACCATTTTTGTTCTGGTTGTTTTATCAATTTCATTATATTTATTTTTTCATGTTTACTTTTTTTAACAGTAATGATCTATTTGAAATTGAATATATATTTTTTACCTATTTTTTGATGGACTCTAACATAGGTAATTGACCGGTTATACATCATATAGGAATCTCCTTGAATTTTAATTTTTTTCATAGTGAATTTATTCCCATATATTCCTATTGATTCCCAAAGAACATATCATCAGCTCAGGGGGATAAAAAATTATCATCTTTTATATATTTTTATAATACAATAATATTAAAAAAACACTATTATTGATAATATATTAATCATGAAACATTGGATTTAATTGATCCATTGTATAATATTAAAATATTATTATTTAATCATAACATTGAGTGATATTTTTTAATTTTTTTAAAAAATGTTTATTTTTTAGTGAATTGGGGAAAACAGAATTTTTAAAATATCTTTTACTTTTAATATATTAAATAATTTAAAATTTTCACTATTCATTAAATATTATTTGAAGGTAACATAGAAATAATTTCTTTATATTTAATCAAATTATATAAATTTTAAACCGATCTATTATGGATTTTGATATTATTTTATATTAAGTCTTCAATTGTTTTTACACAAACAAATTTAAAGTACATATGCATTCTCCACTTTAAATAACTAATATAACAACTAATAAGAAATGAATTTAATTAAATTTTTATATTATATATCCGTTAATATGAATTTAAATTCACTTAGATATTATTAATTTTCGTACAGTTATTATAAGATAATCTTATGATTGAAAAATAGATTTATTGTAAATCTAATTTTTCAACATGTCCACTTGCATAATTTTAAATTATATTCTGAAAATTCTATGAATTCATTTTTATAAAATTTGTTCCATATTTTTTATTCTGAAAAATTTATATCATATAATAATTTCAATTTAAATTGTTATCTTGATGATTAGTAAAAAATAATCCCTATAGATAAAAATTAAATCAATTAAAGTTAGTAACCTTAGATATAAAGAAGTTGATATATTCAAAGCATGTTAATTTTTAGTTGTAGAGGTTTTAATAATCCTCTTCCCCCATGATATTTTTTTTTCACTTTTTCAGGCTCATTGAATGGGAGTGACTTAACATTATAGTTTAAATATGAGTATTTACATGAATTCTTCTCCACCTCCCTTATAAAAAAAACTCATCTCCTCTTAATTCCACACATATAAAACTAATAAAACAGGGAAATAGATTTCCAAATAAAATAAATAATTCTCAACACCCATCTTATATTCCATTTATTGATCATAAGTCCAATAATTAAAGGCTTTAGTTATAATCCACAAGAGGTGTTTCGAAGAAGAGGTAATTGTCTTCACTATATTCCTTTTTTATTTATTCATTTTCAAGCAAAAATAATGTATTAATTATTAAAATATAATAGAACCAATATATATAATATTAATATATGTTATTATGTAGATGGTAAAATATTAATCTATATTCCCTTCCATCAAATGGGAAATGAAAGCATTATTCGTGTGTACGGTAGATAGCTGCCTCACGAACAGATGCAATTCATTTTCAATAATCACCTCTCATGGTTGTTCATAATTATTTATATAAATTTTATAAATTATATTCATAAAATACTCATAAATATGTTAAATAAATTTATTATATAATATCTTACCATTCCATCCATTGAAAAATTATAACATCATTCGTGTGTGTGACATGCTACCACCATGAGAACCAATGAAATTTGTTTCTATAAGAAGTACTCTTTGTCATTTATAATACTAGATTTAATGTTTATATATGATATTAATGATAATATAATCTTTATTGAGATTAAATATATCATATAATATATTACATGAAAATCCATTGAAAAAAGATTACATCATTCATGTTCACTACATACGACTATCTCATGAAATGATGTGATTCATTTTTTTACAGCATAAGATAGGTGGTATAATTTTCTATATTTAAATAATAAAAAATTAAATTTCTCATATTATAAATATTATTTAAATATTAAGTAAACCAAAAAAATTTCTCTCATGATAATTGAAAAAAAGGAACATTGCACAGACATACATATGGTCTACAATCTCAACAATTATAACATAGTTCATTATTCATAACCATAAATAATAAAATTTTAATGAATAATTTATGTATAAGAAAAATAATTATGAAATTTTTATTAATATGGTGATGATGCAAAAATGACTCCTTCGACCATGGTCAACACACTATTGCTATTTTGAAATTGAGAACTGAGCATCCTCTAAACACACAATGTTGGAATAAGTATTTACATAATTAATAAGATATTTTAAACAAATGATGTTAATTTTAAATTTATAATGTATTATACCATTATAATTTACTTATGAATAAATATTTTATTTTATTTATATAATGGAGATAAATGAATAAGACAATAATTTTGAAATCAAGGTAATGGTTTGTATATCATGTGTTCTTTCTTTGGGACACACGTTCTTTTATAAAAATTTTATTATATGATGTGTATAATTAAAATTATATTATTATGTCTTGAGTAACTAAAAATTTATAGTCTTTTAAATTACAATTAACATGAGTTGTTCTTTTGTGCTATGATAGAAAAGTTTCCAATGTTGTACGACTTTATGTTTAATCTCATTTAAATCGATATTGATTATACTTGAATTTCCATTAAAGGAAATTATTTTTTCACTATCTAATAAAAACATTTAGTTTTTTATTATCTATTTAATTATGAAATTTTCATGAAATAGTACTATTTTCATATCTTATTTATTGAAAGTGATTTAAAAATACTTTTAATGAGACATTGTAAACATTTCTCTCATCGGTCAAGATTAAATTTAATTCCCAATAATGTTTTTTATAAAATTTATTAATGATTGTAGTTAATATTATCCAATAGCTTATTAATTAAATTATTAATCATGTGTTAGTTTTATGGAAAATAGTTTAAAATGAATCTTCCCATGATTTTCAAAATGATTTACTTTTTGACATTTATTCTAATATGTGGATGAAATGATATTTGAACTTATAAAAAATTAATGGAATTAATATACTTTATTTTATTATATAATAATTTATTTTTATCAAAGTACATCTTATATTTATGATATTTCTAAAAAATTTAAGAATTTTATATTTTCAAAAGTTATTTATAAATATGGAAAGGAAACATTCATAAGAATATTTGTAATCTTTTTATGATTAGTTCTATTAATCTATGTAAACATCCTATATTATTAGGTAATTCTACTAAAATCATTATAAATGTATATTATATATGTAAATATCTCAAACATACTTCGTTTTGTGGGATTATTTTTTTATTTTTCTCATTAAAATAATTTAGTAAATGTGAAATTTACTTTTTTTTATATGATGCAAGATTATGTATCCCATTTTATTTAGTTGTGTATTTCTTATATTTGTGTCTTTTGATTAATTTAATTGAATCTCACACATAATAAATCACATGAAATTAACTTTATTTGTGGGATTAGAATTATATACTAATCCAACGCATTTGGTAATGTTCTAGTATCATGAAAGATCATCTATGGGACTAGGAAGATAACCTAATACATTATGGGTCTTTGTAAACCATTTAAACATTCCTCAGTAGTTTCCTTCACATATGATTAGGTTGTGATTTATTTTCATATCAAATTTCATATGATTTTATAACAATTTTTACAATGTTATTTTATGTTATGATTCAATGTCATAACAAATGTGCCTTTTCATTTATGATATCATGTAATACCATAGAATGGAATGTTATAAATCCTTATTATTTTTGTTTATATATTCATATTTTCATCTCACCAATTTTTTTATACATATTCACTAGGTTATCCCATGATATTCTTGGCAGTTGAATGTGCATAGGTTCTCGTTATGAAGATTAAAATAATGATGTTCTATTTTAAACTCACACTGATGTATTATGATCCTAGTTTTATAATTTTATTGGGACTCACAATATTGGGGTTTTAAATAATGAATTTTTCTTTTGAAAATCATGTATTGAAATATAAAAATGTCTTGGGTAACTATATATAATATCATTGTAAAAGTGTAGTTAGACATTGGAACTCAAATTAGAAAAATTTAATTATAACCTTAGGGATATTTCTATGAATAATAATTAGTATAGAAAAATATATAGTAATCCTACTAAGGTATAGAGTGATAGGTTTCTGATAAATTACATAATTGCCTGGATAATAAAAGTGGATATTATTCTGCAACAGATGTACATAGGTGTGGTAAAACTGAGAAATTGAAAGAAAACAAGACTAAAGATATACTTAGTAAATGACAATAGGACCTATTATGATCTTGATTTGATATTCATTAGGGATATGTTTTAGAAATTTTAAAATAATTTATATACAATTATGAAGTATTTGAACTAATATTTTTGATCAAAAACATTATAGTAGTCATTAATATCAATAACTATATTAAAACCAAGATTCACATATATCAGGATTTACATATCATTTATATGTTATCCCTTCAGTAATTCTCTTTTTAACTTTTCTATGTTAGAGTATCCCAATTTATTTAATTATTTATTTTAGTTAATGGTGGGAGATATGAAAAACCAATCGAAAAACCATTGTGAGAGTTAGTGCAATGATATCTGTAATGATATTCCTATCATAATTGAAATAGATATTAGACTTGTTTTTATCACACAAAAAAATATTTCTCAAATTATAATTAATTTTAGATAAAATTTTGAAAAACCAGACACACCAAAGAAGATAATGATGAAATATCATGGAAGTCCATGTGTTAATGATGAAAAATAAAATAAGATTTGATTTCCCACTTATATATTTTATTTAAAATTAACCATGTCAAATTACTTAATGGATTTACAAGATTCATTATGCGTTGAAAAAGAGGAATCCAAAAAGATAGTTGTTTAAGCGGAATAAGTAGTCTGGTTAAGAAGAAAAATTGAAAGAAAATTCCTCCTAATACACCTCTAATAATTCAATTTGGTAAATTTTTGGCATATTATAATTATCTGTGTCAATGACCTCATCCAATGAATAAATCCTAAGGTATTATATTATAATTGTCCTTTAAGTGTGGTGATTGAATTTCTTAAGAGTTAGAACTCAATAATCATGTTGTTTACATATTTTTTTCAATTTTATTTTATTTGAAAAATAATCAAACATCTACGAATTATTCTAAAATAGTTGATCATTATGGGATTGAATGAAGATGATTATTTTTCACTAATGACCTTGAAAGGTGATGTAATTTTAAGCTGATGTTTTAAGGAAAAATACATTATTAATAAAATGTTCATCTTTTATAAGTACATAATGATGATTTAATTATTATCAATTATGATTATATGAAATTATGGGAAAAAATAGGTTGTGTAATATAATTTAATGGATAAAACAGAATTTATTGTTAATTTTGTTTTTAGGATGTTTCCAATATTTAAATAAATTATTTGTTTGGTTTAGATGTATATAAACAATATTTTTAACAAAAATGATTATTTAAAAATAATTGTATTATATTTTTGGAGATGTAATTTGAATAGTATTATATAAAAATTTGTGTTAAACCATTAATTGATCTCGAGGTTTTGGAGGTTAATTTTTATATAATTTTACTTATTTATGTAATTATCTATGTTAATCCTTTGGTGTTACTGATGAGTTTTAGAGATTAATATAATAAAATTCATTTTATTTATTTTATTACCATATGCTAACTACTTTTTTTTATTTAAAATATAGAGGAGGAATATTATTTCACTCATATATATATATATTATGATCTATTAAAATTAAAATTTTGTACCTAGGGTATAAAATAATAATCATTGGGTATTAATTCTATATAGTAAGAGGTGAATTCAAAATTGATTGAAGCATAACTAAATGATGAAATTATGTTTATGGAATAAATAAAATCAAGTAAATATATTTTATATTTTTAAATAATATGATATTAATAGAATCCCTCACCTCTAGGTAAATTATATTTTAAAAACATTATCCTATTACCTTTATATTCAATGAATCAATAGTCTTTTAAATCATTATTGATTTATGGATTTGTGGTTGTTAACATTATCATGACCATTCACTTTCTTGTGATCATTGTACTACTGCAAAAACATCATATATCAGTGCTAAAAAGGGCTTTAACAATGCTAAAAAAGCACTGTAAACCTCAATGCAATTATAGGGGGTTCCCTTTTATTAGCGCTTTTTTTAGTGCTGATAAAAGGGGTCTTTATCAGTGCTTTTAGAAAGCACTGATAAAGGTCAAATAAACTAAAAAAAAATTTAATATAATACTGAGGGAGTGCTTTTATCAGTACTTCACACCCCCTTTATCAGTGCTAGGAGGTCTCCTACGCGCTGCCCTTTCCGCGCGTCCTCATACGCGCGCACCCCCTTCGCTTCCACCCGAACTCGAACCCGGGACCGCCCCCTTTCGCTGCTGCACCTTTACCACTATGCCATTTCATTTTGTTCTCTATTTAGTGATATATCTATATATATAGTTATATTTATTCATATATTGATTCATATATTGATATAGATTCATATTAAAATAAATATATTTATTCATATATTAATGTAAATATATTAATTCATATGTTAATATATTAATATATATATTTTTTATACATATATTTATTTGTATATTAATATATACATATAAGATTAGTTTTAAATAAATTTACGAAAAATATTTTTTTTGTGTGTTTATAAATAAATAAATACATGCATACATACATAGATATATAAAACCCACATACATATAAATATACAACACACAGACACACACATAGACACACACACACACAAACAAATTTATATTTAAGAATAAATACAAATATATGTGTATTTGAAAAGCCATATAATGTACATATAAGATTAGTTTTAAATGAATTTATGAATCAAAATATATTTTTGATGTGTGTTTATAAGTAAGTAAATAAATAAATACAAATATAAATATATACAACACATAGACACAGACATAGACACCCACACACACAGACACATATATATTTACGAATAAATACATATATATGTGTATTTGAAAAGCTATAAAATGTTTAAATGACCATAACATATAATCTATAATTCTCTTTCAACGCCACAACCAGTCAAATCGAAGAAAATTAAACAATATTCGATATGATATGTGGTACATGCCTAATGGACATCCTGATCAAAAGTTATATTTGTTTGAATGTTAAGAAATCGGGGTATCTCGACTAAAAAATCAGTTTTGGAGGCCGTATGAGCCTTTTTTGGGCTCGAAAAATGTGACAAATTATTCTTTGGGGTCCCTAGCGCGTAGATCTCGTCGCAGGCTTCGATTTGATATGTTGTAGAGCTCAAACTGACACCCGGATCAAATGTTATGACTGTTTGAAGTTTGAGTTACATTTTCAATGTATTTTAGATCTTTTATTAATTGTTTTGATTTTTTGTGTCCTCAAATTGTTATTAAATGCTTTTTAATCGATAATAATAATAAAATGATTGATTAATAATATTTTTTTAAAATATTTTGAATCCATTTTCACTAAATTTTATATATATTAAATGTAATAGTGTATTTATATGTATCTATAACATATTTAGAAAATATATATTGTATTTATATAAATATAAATATACATATATAAAAAAATATTATTTTTCATGAAAAAATATTTTTTTTGAAACTCGACATTTATCAGCACTTGGGAAAAGTACTGATAAATCCCCCCTTTATCTGCGCTTTTAAAAGAAGCGCTGATAAAGGGGTAGCACTTCTGTTGCCCGTTTTTGGTGTAGTGTTGGTCTCCTTCACCCACCATAATTATTTATAATTTTATTCTTTTCCTTTTATTCACATCAAAACAATTTTCTCCTACATTGATACCAATTCATGTGTTATTTGATATGACCTCCATATTTCATAGTCCCTCATTTAAGATGAATATTTATTAATGATATTTATGGTGTGGTTTTTCAATAATAGAATTTTATAATGTAAAACACTTGATTAAATAGAAAAATATAAAATTGAGTGGATGAAATATATTTATGGGTAATATTTAATACACCAATATTTTAAAATAAAACTATGATCAACAGTGTATTCAACACTAAACACTAATATTTAATTAACTATGATATTATATTAAAATATTATTACATTTCCTTGACTTACATAACATATCAATTAAAGTATATGATATAAATAGTGTTAAATAATACACTATTTGAATTTAAATTCTTTAATTAATTTAAATTTCATTTATAATTTTTAATAAATTATATTTCAACATTGAAAATCAAAATTTATTCTACAAAAATTATATTTCATAAAAAAGTTATTTTTATTTATTTAAGGATAAAATGATATAATTAAATTTTGGGACATATTGACACATTATTTTAAAAAAACAACTTTTTAAGTTATCCTATAAATATTATTTTATAGTTAGATTTTTTTAGTTTTTAGAAAAAGAATTCATTTTTTCATGAATAGATAAACATAAATATTTTTTTAATTTATTTTTAATAAATTAAGTAATTTAAAGGAACAGTTAATAATTTCATATAATTTAAAATTAACACAATAAGTATATATATATTTTTCGAATTAATTAAATTTTAATCATCTATATTATTTATTTTATTTTATGTCTAATTTTACGCTTTTAGAAACTCTTTTCTAAAAATTGTTTTATTGTGCCTAGTGATTCTTCATTATAACTAAATAAAATAACTATAAAAAGTAATTTTTTACATAAACTTATATATAATATATATTAATTTAAATTTAAATAATTTTTTTATTTTTTATTTTCATATAGTTATTATAAGATCATCTTCTGCTTGAAATATGCATTTTTTTAAAATTAATTATTCTGACATGTCAGCGTGTTTAATTATATAATAAATTATGTCACATCTATTAATATAATTTAATAAATTGTATATAATATATTAAATCAAAATAATTTAAATTTAATAAATTCTCAACCTATCTTTTAGTCATAATCAATATTAAAAATATTAATTAATAGATCAAGTTGAAAAAAATTAAATGGGTAAATTTGAGTAACCATAGGGGTATAGAAGAGAAAATATTATAAAAATGATTATGTTTAGTGTTATTGGTGAATCTCATAATTATATCACATTTAATACATTATTTATTATAATATAGTCCCATGGGTTGACTGCAACTTCCCATTATTGAATAGTTTTTGTTTTTTATATAAATGTCCCTCCACATCAAATAAAAAAATGACTCCCCTCCTCTATAAATTACTCAATTAAAATACACATTGGCTATAAAAAAAGTCTAAAATCATTTCCTTACATTCCTCCCCTCATAATTCATTCCTTTTATTTCTTGTAATTTCAATCCAGGAAGGAAGTAATTATAACCCCAAAGAGGTTCTAAGAAAAAGTGGTAATTGTCTACACTAAGGTCCAAATTTTTTATTCATCTTTTATCACATTCAAATATTTTTTTTAATTTTTTCAATATAGTACAACCTATATCTCATTATGTTGGTATTTTATTAGTCTCCTGTAATAATATGTTTCAATATCCACTTCCATAAATGGGCATCAAAACCATCATTCGTGTGTATGTCGAACTAATATATGGAAAACCAATTTAATTCATTTTCCATCATCAAATATCAGGGATTTTAATAATGATGGATTTAAATTTAATATATGATATTAGTGATATTATAAAAACTCAATAAAATTATAATATAATATTCTTTCTTATCATATAATCCATTGAAAAATGATGACATCTTTCATGCTTGAAGAACATTGTCGCCTTCTAAACCAATGTAAATATATTCCATCATCACCTATAATGTTACTTCGTAATGATATATTAATATTTTATATAATATATTAATGAAATAGTAATCGTTCTATAATTTATATATTTCACATAATTTCTTACCTTACCATCCATTTAAAAATAATAACACTATTCATTTTTACGGCAGACTAACCCCTCATGGAGTGATGAGATTATTTTTTTATTACCTCGTCCCATGCATGTTAAATTAATGTTAATTTAATGAAATTATATTATTTTTTTGATATTAATATCATTGCTTAATATTTAAATAACAATCAACATCTTTCCATGAATATTCATTGAAAATTATAAATGTTACACATGGGTATGGAATGTAATGTAGTTTTCATTTTATAACCATATTTCAATGTTATTTTTAAATTAATAATAATGAAAAATAAAATTAATTTATTATTATTATTATTATGGATATTTTGGAAAAATGATCACATTAACTACGGTCAGCATAACGATGTTGTTCGAAAATTACAAACTATGCATCCCCAAAACACCAAACATGGACATAATGATTAATATAATTAAGTAAATCAAAAAAATAAATGAATTAAATAGTTTAATTATAAGGGAAAATTCGATAGTAATTTTTGTATAAAAAAATAATTTATATTAATTTATTATACATGATATAATGGGAATACTCATCAATATTGGACTCGATGTAAGTGCACCCCTCTAATAACATTAATCTTGGAGACATGTTATATTATAAAACTAGTTTTTTTGGATTTTATAATTCCTATTTTCATATTATATGATTAATCCTTATTAAAATAATATATTTTATGTTATAATTCAACTAATTCATCGATTGAGATTATTATTCCAATTTCCCCAAAGAGATAAGAGTTTATGCATCTTTCACATATTAATCAGGATTATTAATGATAAAATTTTAGTTGATGAAATTAGTTTATAATTGTCTTATAAGAACATTTAATTTTATATTTATATATTTATTAATGAAATATTCATTTAATATTACCATTTTCCTCCCTTCGGTACTTAAATTGATTGAGATGTTTTAAATAAAATTATGCATTATTTCTCTATATTGTCGAAAGTCATTTTTATTTCAAATAAATGCTTTAAATTTTTTTTTCAAGAATAAATTTAATGTAATAAATATATATCAATAAAATTTTGGATCATGTTTTATAGTAAAAATATATATATTAATATCAATCTTCATGTTGTTTTTTAAATGAGAACTTTTTTTACTTTTGTTACAAAATGTGAAAGGAATGTTTTCTATCATATATTTTATGTATGAAATTACCACCGATTATTTACTATTAATATTACCTTATAAGTATTCATGTATATTTTTTGAGAAAATTATTCATAAAATATATTGAATTTTTTATTACTTTTAAAATTTATTTTTAAATGTGGGAGAATAAATTTCATCAAGAATTATTTCTATTCATTTTAGGAGTCCTAATATTCATTAATTATAAAAACCCATTAATTTTTTGGAATTATTCTAAAATAATTATATATTTTTCTTATGTATATACCTTTATAATTATCAATTCCATTAATAAGCTAACATATTTATTATTCTATTTTCTCAAATTCTTTCTTTATGATATTTACATTGATTATAATGTGAGGAATTATTATCAAACCCATTTTATTTCCATGTGTAATTATTATAGTTATTTCTAATGATTGATTTAAATTTGTGGAAAATATTATAATTTACATGAAATGAATCAGAAGGATGGGACCAGAATTATAGAAGCCTCTAATGGATTGGGTAATGTTTTTCTCATATGAGAAGTCATGTTTGATAAAAAAAATATTGATTCTGATTCATTATGGGAATATATCCCTTGTTTGATGTATTCGTAGTAGTTATCCTTGACATATTTTAATGCCATGTTTTGTGTTTCATACATATTTTTTATTTCCCGTGATATTATAATACCACATTCATTAATTTATTCTTCCATATGAGTACTCATTTGCCTTCAATTCTTTCATATCATGTTGTACCTATGAATCCCACGTTTTGATCCCAAATCATGTTATTTTTTTAATATTTTTTTTGATAAAACCTATTTTATATGTATTCCCCAAGATATGAAATAAATTTTAAAGATATATAATGTATTTAAGAGTTTATAATGAAGAATAAAATAATTATGTTTTACTTTAAAGCCTTTTTGATTAATTATGAATGTAGTCTTACAGATACACTATAACAAAAGATATTTGGTTTCTTCCTAAATTATATGTGTATTATTATTTATTTATAAATATTTATAAATGGCTTGTGTCACTATACTCTGGTTGGATCATCTTCTTTGGACATGGGTTAGCCAACGATGGCTGATGAACAAATTATATTAGATCCTATTTCTTTTTATGAAATAAGTTTTCATAGATACATTTTTATTTTTTATTTATGGTTAATTAGATCCAGGACTACTAATACATGAGGGTTTTAATTAGAATAGATTTGCAAGATATTTTTTATCCTAATCCATGAGTTCTTATGGAATTTTAGGTGTTATGTATCAAATATTTGGAATGAAATTCTACTTCCTTATATATTTTAATTCTATTTTCTGTGAAATTTTAGATTTTATAAAAGTTTTATATGGTATAAACTGGTAATCCATGAATTATTGTCTAATGGTAAGGGAGAATAAGAGGAACAAAGGTGCCTCTTATAGTTTTTAATACCATTGGAAACCCATATGAATGTTATTATTAATATCTATTGGAAAAACACATGGATTGTGAATGGTAATCTCATCCCCCCTCTCTCTATATATACCTTTTCATCATCAAAATCGACTCCCATATAATTTTTAGGGGTTTTTGTTATGTTAATGCCGATTATTCACCCAACTCGTGGTGGAACAATCATGCATGAAGAGTATATGATGTTTAGTGGCTAATGTATATTGATAGGTAGTGAAAATGTGTTGTCTTCATACATATTGGATAATGTTTAACATATTATTATTATTTTTTGGGATGTCTTATTAAATATGATTAAATATATTGGTGTCTTAGTTTCAGATTCTATGGTGTTGTTGTAGTGTGGACTTTGGTGCACCCTAGACCTTCTACATTCCATTGGTCATTGGTTTCATAGATATATATCCCTTAGAAAGATTTCATATATTAAATCTCATTAGGGTGAAATTTAAAATTATTATCGAATATTACAATTAAATTCTTAGAAATTGTAGATGTGATTAGTATTGGAGGGATGGCGGAGAACTGGTGTGGTTTTGTATGGGCTTGGATGAGGCATCGTGATTAATATATAAAGAAGTAAAATTGGTTGTAGATATAGGTGGTCCACATAATTCATAAAAATATTACTGATATGAGTTATTCAAAATGAAATCACAAGGAGTTATTTTTTTATCTTGATATGATATTAACAATGAGTTTATTAATTATTGATATTAGGGTGTGTATAGCCTCATAGGGAATAAGTGATTACTCTTATAAACGATGGGTTAATTTTAATTTCCTAGTGAATTCATTTGTTTGGGTAGAGGATTTCAGAATGTTTTATGAGGGACTCCATATTTTTTAGGGATCATAATTTATAATAGTTAGTTATGGTTGAATATCATAAATATATCTATGTATTTACTGATACTTTTAGTATAGTGGGCATCTCTAAGATTAATACTATTTATTTTTATGTTGGGGGAAAATTTATTTGTGTGGACTAAGGATGGGTTCTTATGATGAGCCTAATAACTCTTGTAGTGATTGGGTTGGTGAGGTGAGTAGATTCCCCAATTAATGGGTGGATAATATGTAAATATTATTCGTGTGATATAGGGAAATGATCCTGAGTTATGGGAGTAGATTCTAGTAGCATTGTGGGATGTTTATGCATTGGGTGACAAGATGGTTGGGTATGGAACAAAATCCATGGACTAAATGATATGATTTTATTATGAATATTTTTTCATATAGTTTGTTTTATTTTTGTATAGTAGTTTATGTCAGTTTTCTTATATGGAGTGATAAATATATTTTGGAGTTTTTCTCTAATAAAGTGAATGTATTGGGATATTGAATTGCTAAGTGCATCCTGTTACTTATATATTTATAGGCTTGGGGGGTTATTTTGTGCTTAAGAGTAACCTATAATGGTGGAAATCGAATGTGAAAACAATATACAGGTCTATTGTGTGTGGATAGAGAAAGTGATGATTGTTTCAGTGGACCTTAGTTGAGTAGTGGTATAAAATGATATAGTGATATACACTGAGTGAGAGGTAAGAAGTTGAAATTTATTAGTTGGCATGTCATGAGTGAGAAGCTAAGTGCTAATGCTGAATACAAGGCCTACATAGAGATAAGAGGAATAAGTTCATGTTCCAAACATGGTCTTACATAGAGTAATTGGAATGATGCCCAAGCGTTGTAGGAGACATACCCTTAGTATGAGGGTAAATAATAATTTTTTTTATTAGTTTCCAACCTTTGGTGAGGGGGTAGATGTTGATACTATATAGAATTAATTGTGTTTAATGTATGGGTCTCATCCCAAAGTGAGTGGGTAGATATTGAGATATTGTTGTTGTATCATAATATTATATGATGGCTACAAGCGAGGAGGTTAATTTAAGTATATAAAATTAAGCTAACATAAAAACCAAAAACTATTAAAACAAGTATATCATGCTTAATGTATTCCCAATAATTAGAGTAATATATAGCAGACATATTATTAGTTAGGTAAATTAGAATATTGAAATATTTAGTATAACTAAAAAGTAAATCATAATCATAAATTATTATTAATAATTAATTTCTAAATAATTATAAATATATATATACTCACTAAAATTCAGAGTAAAAGAAGATATAAATACTAGAATATAATATCCATGGTTTTTAAAGTAACCAAAAGGTATACCTTTTTTCACTATAAAATCATTGATTCAATGATCGATATAAGATATTTCTTCTCATACCATAGAATCCCTTGATATGAAGACCAATATCATCACTTTCTTCTGCTACAATGGAAGCCCTCGATCAACCTAATAAGTATCATCATTATCCATATCCCCATAATCGCTCGATCATAACCTAAATCGAAACAAGAAAGATACTATTCTATGGTATTTTAAATCCTAGAAATGTATTCTGTAGAACAATAATCACCCTAAAATATTAAAAATCAATAAAATTATATAATTATATAGATTAATCATTAGACATATTGACTTGAAAATAAATCACCTCATAGAACCTTTAATACACTAATGTTTATAGGAATCCCTTCAATGAGTATATTTTCATGAATTTCAGTGTTGGATGCAATCGCCTTGGACGTTCCTCACTTGACATATCAACTAATCATATCTTTTCCTAATGTCATTTATTAGGACCATTAAAATTTTGTTACAATGCATTCATATAATTCATAATAACTCTAACATTGATTACAAAAATATTATTCTGATGAAATATCGAATCATTCTGATCGATAAAACCCTTCATATAGATGGAGTACAAATTTTCACATTGATAGACTAAATATCAACATAATGATAGATTATAGATTTTCATATCAATATAATAAACATAATAAATCAGATTGATTATATTTCATCACTCTAAAAAACTAAATATCAGCACCCTTATAAATTTGATATAATCATACTAATAGACTGGATATCATCAATCTGATGGATTGAAATTTTTTAAATATGATGGATTCAACTTATATCTATCAGATGGATAAGTCTACTACGCATCCTTTGAATCATAATTATTTCATTCATATGGATCAAAATTTTATAGAATCCTTATATTCATCTATTTGAGAATTATTTTGATATCTCATAAAATAAGAATGATTCTGAAAAATAATTTTAAAATATTATAAGTATATTTTTATTTAAAAAATAATTTTAATAATGTTTTATGCATTTAAAAATAGAGGGTAGAATGTTAATAAAGTATGATTTCAAAAAAATAATATCCCCGTTTTGAATAGAAAAAAAAATCATAAATATACACATTATTATCTTTGAAACTATTCTATTAATTTTCGTCATTTGGAAAAATAGATCTGATATGCATTATTTCATTATGAATTATTTATAAATAAACAAACTATATTATGAATAAATAGAAAGTAAAAATTTTTAGAAGAAAATTAACCCTAAATAAACTAATCTACCCAAAAAAACATCAATGACTTGTCCCTTACTCGCTTCTTAAAATAGTTTCCCCGCAGTTCTTCTTTGATGAAGTCTCCCACATTGTGATTTTATAAAAGAAATATGGAGGTAGAAATTAGCTGAGATGTTAGTAAAAATAGTTATATTAAAAAATTATGAAAGATTAAAATTTATCCAAAACATAATATAATGATAAAATTCATCCCTCATTTTTTGGAAAAATATTCAATAAAATATATGATTGGAATAATATTCAAGCTTTAATTCAGTCAAAATTGTGTTTGAATATTACAACAAGGTTTTTGTTTTCAAAGATATTTATTCTTTCTTTTGGAGTTACCTCCTAAAAACATTAAATTTCCTTTAATAATCTTAACTCATCATTATTTATTATTCAATTGTGTTCAATTTCCTAATCCTTTCTTCAATAACATAAAATATACAGACTTCTTCAGTAATCTTATCAATATCTTCTAGAAACATGTTCTCAGAACTCTCATATTTCAACTCTTTAACTTATTCGTCAACTAGATATTTCTTATACATATATTCTAATATTTATTAATGATAATACTTTGATAAATACATGAAATTAAAAATAAACATTATCTTTTCATCATCATTTGAAGATAAATATTTAGATGAGTCATCAATATCTATATAGGAATTATTAAAAATTTCTATATGATCATCTTGAATCTTTAGATATATTTTTGTATCTTATAACCACCTGAAAATATTCTTCACCCTTATTTTTTCAGACATAGAAAATTATTATAAAGTAATATATTATTATTCAATTTGTATAACTATCTATACTATTTGAATTGGAAAATATTTTTTTAAAGATAAATTCACTTGAATATGCTTTCATCGAGAATCAATAGTCGATAGAAAAGGGATGTAAATTAAAAATTCATAAATGATTTATTTAAATATATAATACATTAGTCAATTATTTAATACAATTTAGTCTCATGTGAATCTATTAATTCCATTGATACATTAGATACAGATTTTCTTGATGCTCCTTCAATAACATCCACTTTCACTTTTTCTTTTTAATTGGTGTTACCATCCTATGAAAAAAAAATATTTTTATTTTTATTGGATTATATTATTTATGAATTGTTGTTATTTGATATTTGGTTTTCAATTTCCTATTATAAACAAACTCATTTTTCCAAAAATTCCAAATCAGCAACATTTTTTGGATGATGTTCAAAGGAATACATTTATTCAGAACCCTTTGGATCATATATTTCTTTCTGTGATGACTCTTTTGAAGATGATTCTCAAGATTATTCCTCTATTTAATATTTTAATTCACTTAAAAATGTATAATTTCAATTTAATATATATGGTCCCCAGTTGTTCATATATTTCTGAATATAAATAACTATTTCTAAAACTACATTTCAACTCCAACTGTATTACCTTTTTTTATCAATTACCACATGTATAGGATATGTTCCAACCGTGTACTATAACAATATAGATTGGGGAATAATAATAGGAAAAAATTTATTAATTATTCAATGCACTGAAAGTGGTGATATTTAATAAATTCTTTGGTCATCGTCTTCATTATATAATTTATTTTCATTCTCCATCCCAATAAATTTCACTGAACATTCAATTATTTTATCCTCATGATGTCTTTTATTTTATTTCCTCTTTCTCCATCATTCAATCCTATTTTAGTTTTTCTATTTTAATGTTAATTCCCCATTCTTGTCTCATATAATCCTTGGATCCAATTATTATTTTAGAGTTTTTCATCATTATTTCATTATAAGGTTTTTTGGTCAATTTTCTTATTTTGGTTTGTGTCATAGTAGGTGATGAGACTAATTATGACATCCCTTGAACTCATTCCATTAGTTTTTGATCATCCCCTTTGGGCACACCACTATTCATTTTAACCATAAACATATTCAACTTTCTATTAGAAATAATTTTTTTCTATAATGTGTCTCCAAACTAATCAATGAGACCATTCCCCTCTTATAAATGACTTGATTTTTAATTTTCATCTCTTTAGTGAAATTTACTAGAATTTTATAAATAAAACATGGAAACTGAAAAATTATTAACATCAAATGAAACATCGTGATTTCTTATATAAACATGAAATTAAATTTAACTAAATTAATTTTCCTCATATTCATAAAGAAATACCATTCAAAAATATTGATAACATTTACCAAATCCATGTCTCATTTTAATTGCAATTGATATCCCTGAGTCCAAAATACAAATACAATTGAATTTTATTTTAAATGGTATGTATTCCAAACTTTATGAAAATATGAAAAAAGTGATGATTAATTGTTTAAATTTTCAATAATACCCAACATCTTTAAAAGCTTTTGTACATCAATATATGATTCACCTTCAAAAGGGACTTTGACCAGGTCAAACACATGTTGAATTTTCAATTTTCCATTTTGATGGAAAATATTAAATCAAATGAAATACAAATAAACATCATTATTATTTTATACTAAGGAGTATAATTCCTCAACAATTTATTTATAGTGATGATAAAAAATTTTATTTTTCCACACACCTCTATTATATTTCTTGAAGATGAACAATATCTTTGAGAAAAGAATATTTCATGTTGTAAAATATATTTTTTATTAATCATTCATTCCCAATATATTAGTTTGAAATTTATTTTGGTGTTGAAATATTGGAATGTAAATTTAATAAATAATATTTCAAGGTTGATAAATTATATACAATGAAATAAAATATAAATTTGAAATCATAATGTTTTTAAATAATACTACCATACTATAAAATTTCCCAAATGATAATTCTGTAATATTTGTTTAAAATTTTTAACGTTTGTAAAATATAAACATCAAAATTAAAATTAAAATAATAAAAATTGTTAAATATAAAATATAAAATATTAATGATTTTATTTTACATTTTAGAGTGAAGATTTCATTCTCTATAAGTTCATTCCGGTAAAATAATTTTTTTTGTAGAAATTTTTATTGACAAACAAGGAGTTCATTAAAACTATAATTTTACAGGAAAAAATCTATAGTTTTGGATTTTCTAGAAACTAAATTTTTGTTGAATCTGAACATTTTTTGAAAACTAAATATGTTTTGAGAAAAAAAAAGGTTTTATAAAAACTAATCATATTTATTCTCACATTGAGAAGGATTTAATTTATGTAAGTTGGTATCTAAATTATAAGTGTACATGAATGATCATTTAATATTAATTGTTTCTATATATTTTTATTATATTCAAATTTATTTGAACTAATATTTTTAGTAAAATTATCAAAAATTTGTTCTTGTATTCTGATAAATTTTAAAAAAATATATTATTTTCCTGTGTGATCTGGACTGAACTTATTTCATATATCTATGTTCATTGTTTATGAGTGATCTCATTATTTTTTAATTAATTAAATAGAACTTGTTTTATCACACAATATTTGAATTTTTTCAAAAACCAAATCCATAGTCACTGAATGAGAGTTGTTTCCAAAATAGTTTAGCACACTGAGTTCCATCTTCCATAGATTTGGATTTAAAAGTGAAAATTACTATTGAGTGTTGCTTCATAAAAGACTAAGATACTAATGTTTCTCCTAAGAAATTACAAGTCATCGATGTACACTTTTTATACATTCCACATCCACCAATTTATCTTCAAAAAATATATTAACTCTAAATAATTTCCAAAAGAGTTAATGACAACTAATTCTATAGTCCCCTTATAGTAATGAAAAATTATTTTTTGATATTCAATATGGGGTCATTTTGAATTTTCAATATATCTAGCATATAATAATGACCAAAACATTAAATATGGGTGACCAGCTATTAACTATAGTAGTCTTAGAATCATTACTCTAAATCCCTTCTAATATATAGGTTACCCAGATTCATAAATATCTACTGTATTTGAATTTCAAATTGGATTATTACTACTTATTGTATTTTTATATATGAATTTCTTAATAATAAGTTTTATATATGTATTTTGAGATATAATAGTTACTTATGGTTTTTGAGAAATTTGAAAACCATAAAAATATGTATGTTCTCCCATTATCTTTATTTCAAACTCAGAATTGATAATATTTTTAAGGGAAATTTTTTAATATTTTGATGTTCAAAAATATATAATGTAATAAACAAATATTTTAACCAAATTTCATGTTTTTGGAGACTTAATTTAAATAATTATTTAGATATGTAAATCTATTAAAAAAATTGTTAATAAATCAATTTAATATATTATTCCAAGCTCTAGGGACTTGTTTAAGTACATAAATTACTATAGAATGTTTGAAAAAGTGATCTATTTATATTGTATCTTCTATAATAGGTTGTTTCTCTATATAAAATGCCACCTGATAAAATCAATTATTGAATTAATACTTCACATGTATTTGAAAATGTTTGAAATTAAGTAATACAACATACTCTAGAAGTATATTAATAGCATTATGTATTCAACCTGGAACATAAAATTATTCATAATATTTTCCCACTTGATAATTATACACATTAGAAACCTGTTTATCAATATTTATAAAAATTATTCCATTTTCATCAACGTTATTACGGATAAACCTTATTAATCCAATTATGGAAGTATATTTAGGTCCATCATCGAATTCCCAAAAAATATTCCTCTCAAATTACTTGATTAAATCATAAATTTCTTTTATCCAATAATCCTCACGAAAAGGCTCATTAGGAGGATTAGGATAGAATTGAGATAAAACTGAAAATTAATCAATTCTGTATCATAAATAAAATGTAGTTTTTTCCAGTTGATCTATATCATCAATGATGTTATCACTAGGATGATTCTAATGAATCACCTCATTTCATATGATAAAAAATATGTATACATCAACAACATGATGAAATACTAATTAGGTATATTTTTCAAATTATATTCCCCTGTTTTCATCTCATTGGAAGAAACAACCATCATATATAAAAAATTAGTTATATAAATGAAATTTGAATATGTAGGTTGATGTTTTTTGGAAATATGGATTTCATTCATCAAATATCACATGTACCATTTCCTCAACTATTCTAGAATTTTTATTAAAAACTCTATATGACTTACTTTATTTTGAATAACCTAAAATATGGCCTTATTTAATTTTGGCGAAAATTTATACTGGTCATCATTAATATTAATAAAGAACAATTTTCTTCTAAAGACATAAAAGAAAGAATGTTTTGGTTTCCCTCTGTTCTATAACTAAAAATAATTTTATTAAGAATGTATTATTAAAATATTCTATATAGTATCATATGAATTAATAAATTTTTATCCCAAAAATTTTTATAACCTGAGTATTCAGTCAACATGGTTCTATAAATCTCCAGGTAAATTTTATTTCTTCATTTTACTACATCAATTTTTTTTGAACTATTGGTTCTGAATGGTTTTGAATAATACCATGTTTAATAAAAAATAAAATTTAGAATTTACAAATTATACACCATGATCACAACTAACTATTTTCAAGGATATTTTTTTCATTTTTAACTCACACAACAAATGTTTTAAAATAATATAATGTTTTTAACTTATTCCTAGAAAATACACCCATGTATATATATTGTAATGATGAAAAATGCATATATATATTATTTTACACTAATACCTCTAGTTTTTGTTGGAAAAAACAAGTACATGTGAACATACTATAAATCACCATATTTTGAGGCTTCACTAATTGATTTAAAAATTGTCTTAATATTTTTTTCGGAATTCACAAGCATCAGATAATTTTATAGTATCAAAAATATGTTTTGGATGTTAATTAACTAGTTATTTCATTGATAAATTACCTAAATTTATAACTTTACAATATATTAATCTTCTATTACACAGGAAATATTGATCCTCCATTCTATAAAGAAAAGGGGGATCTTGGCTCCTACAACCTTCTATGATATGTGTGTAAATATTGTATTGTTGATTTTCATAATGAATAAATTCAACTTTATAACTGTGAAAATTAATTTTATCATTCCTAATGCTTAAAAATATCACTAATCATATAATTAATTAATGTTAATAACGTTATTCCTATGTACTAAAAGCATTTCAAATATATGTCATTCTAAGAAGAATTATGTTACAAATTTCATTGATTTCTCCATAAGAATTATCACCAATAGTAACATTACCACCATCCATTTTTATAACTATCTTAATGGAATCCTTTTTCCTATCATTAGTCTAGATAAACCAGATACCATGAAATTTTTTTTACAATTCATATCTTCCTGAAATGAAAATTTTGATTTTTGAAACAAACATTATCTTGTGTCAAGTATTACTAGAAAGTAAAATATAAAGAATCAAAATTTGTATAATATTACCATATTGATAAAATTTAAATTAATTTGAATATTAAACTTTATTAAAACCTCAATATTGATAATTATTTAAAGAAAATTAATTTTTCAATGAATCCAACCTTGACATTTATTGAAACGTGGATCAATTTTTTGAAAAATGTAATTATTTTAAATAATATGTTTATTAAGTGTAAATTTCTTCCTAGAAATATCCCTATGATGTTCAATTTATTTTAAGTCTTATCAACAATTTTTTACTAGTTTTAAGATTTAAGAAATAATTTTTAAAACTAGATAGTTTATAATTAAATATTTGAACTAAAATCTTATCCTCATTAGTGGTTTTATTCATATTTTTTTAATCATAATCATAATTAGATTTCCCTATATCATTGGAAATATCAATTATCTCACAATATATATATATTTTTTTAATTTTCATTTATTTTATTTGTAAGAGTATAAATTCTTGAATATTTTATCATATTATTTTCTTGAAAAATATCATGTTTTCTATTTATTATAAAATTCAAATTTTATAGAAATTTAGAAAATATCTCATCACAATAAAAATTATGTTAATAATTTTTTTCTTATGATAATGATGATCCATGATCATAAGACATGGAACTTTTATCGTCATAATCACTATTTGGATAATTCAAATTTATAGTGAGATTTGTTGGAGATTATGTACTTACCTTATCTTTGAATAATTTGTTAGACTTTTGTATTTCAGAATAGAATCTAATATTATTATTACATAAATATTAATTTTCTGATGAATTATCATATGGAAAATCTAAAAAACTGTAACACCATGTATCTAAATATTTTAGACTCTTAATAATTTTATTCATATATTAAGAATTGGATTTCATATCATAATTTACTTATTTTGTATCTTATTTTTTATCCTAGGACAATCTGATATGATATGTCCATCATTCTTATATTAATAACATATAACATCCTATAAATCCTATTTATCACATAAATTTTTATGATTATTGATATATATATATATATTGTACGTACTTCTTTTTTGATATATTATTCATCTTGTTCATGATGTTGTCCATTTAATTTCAAAATTGTTCTGGTCAAAAATTATATGATACAACTATATAGATTTTCTTTTTAGAATAATTTGAAACATTATCAGAAGATTGAACAAAAAAATGTAACATTAGAACTTTTTTCCAAATAAACCCCACATTATTATTTTTTATTTTTTATCAACTAATTAAATCTTTCGTCAAACTATATTAGTGATCAGATCAAATTATCTAGAGTTAGATGATTAATTTTGACTAGTATCATCCATAGAATTTTATATGGATTAAAATTATCAAAAAATTATCTCAATAAAAATTTTCACTAATATTTCATATATAAGATTATTTACAACCAAAAATATTAAACTTTTTACAATAGTCATACATCATTGTTGCATTTTGTTTAAATAGATTCTTCATGTAGAAATTCAACTGCTTGATAACTAAAATAAAGATGTTTCCTTTTAGTTTCCATAACCTTTATGGTTATGAAATTATTTACCTCCAAAATTTCCGAAAATAAAATTAGAATCTTAAGATGATGATATATGGATTTATATTTTTCTAGTCATAAAAAATAAAAGAGCATTGAGTACTTTATAATTTAAATGATATTCCAACTTATCTTTATTGGTAAAGTTAGTAACATAGTTATGAGGAATATAATAATTATTGAGCATTAAAAAATAATTTTCGTCACCATTATTAATAAAATTAATTCATAATATCTTAATAAGACGCATAATTAGCACAATTAAAGATTTGTGGTATTCTAGGATTTGGATTTGTGAGAATACCTATATTTAATCCCACCATCTTATACAAACCAAACACATTCTACAGTTTACATGATTGTGGAATAAGAATAGACAAAAAAATTATAATAGAAGTTATAAAAACATTATAATCATATTGTATAATAATAAAAGTAAAAACTATCATGTAAATTTTTAGAACCGTCTCTGATACAAATTATCGGATTGTAAGTGAAAAGGATAGATAGAGGTTAATTGTTATATAAAATATAAATCTAACATATAATAAAAAAACTTATCACCCATGTTTATCAAACATAATGTCTATATAATGATTATATTAATACTATTTCGAGATATTGAAATTTTGGTAAACTAGAATTTTGTAAATTTTAGTATAACTATCATTCGAAATAAATTTCACAGTGAAAAATATAACATATAGAAAAATGTAAAATTAAAGATTAATGTAAAACTAATAATGAATTATTAATATTTATAAAATCATATCTAATATTTAAAATTTATTTTTACATAAGTCATAAATCCTAACTTAGAGTATCTATGGTATTCAACCAAACCGTAAGGGCTATCTTTCCTCACCTAGAAAGCCATAAATTCAATGATCAGTATATGAATTATCTTCTAATACCCTAAAAGCACTTGATATAGAGATCGATATAATATCTATATTCAAATACCCTAGAATCCCATGATCAACCTGAATAAGAGATATAATCCTCCAATCCCCCTAATAACTCTATCGTAACCTTAATTGGAATAATAAAAAAACATTGTTCTAAGGAATTTCTGTTCTTGAAAATGAATTTCATAGAAGGAAAAAATATTTTAATGAATAAAAAGTTTTAGAACAATATGTACATGAATAGAACTATTTAGATGCGTTGATTTGAAAATGAATCAATTCCCTAATCCTCAAATGCAGTTTTATTTATATGGATTATCAAATTGTATTATTACAATGATTCTCATATTTGGTTGAGATGTCTTCATATGTTCTTCACATGATAGCTTATAAAATCTTTCCCTAAATCAATATATTTTGTTAGTACTATAAAAATGTTGTTAATATGTATTCTTACAAGTACTAGTAACTCTAGATATGATTAGAGACTTCTTATTCTTATGGAATATTAAAATAAACTAATGGACTAAACATTTCATATTGATATAGTATAAATTATCCCTCTAATAGTCTCAATATCATTATATTATGAGATTATATATTTTTACATAGATATTATAGATATCATCATGTATAATTATTAGATATCATCATAATGATATAATAAATGTTGTCAAAAAATATATATTATATATTGTCATACTGATAGACTAGAAATCACCAATCTGATGGACTGTACTGTTGTAAATCTGATGGACTGGACTTTTATTAAACCATTAAAATAGAATTTTTTCATTTTAAGGGATTATAATTCTTTAAAACTAATTGATCAGTCTTCTATGGAATTTCTATATTCATTTAATTTATAACTTCTTATATGTTCCAAAGAAAGAAACTTTTTATTCAAAAATCTATAACTTGGGAAATAGAAAGTTAGTAAAAAATATTTCTAAGAATGTTTTTCTATTTTCAATACCATAGATATAAATGCAATAATTTAAAATTTTATCTCCACAATTATATGATTCACTCCATGAATAATTAGGTTATTGATATGTGTTTTTAACTCTAGGTGAGAAATTATTTTGGTACTAGAAAATACATTCTTTTTCAAGGTGTAGGGTCCCCTACATAGTAATTGATAACAAAATATAAATTAAAATTTTTTGTATATAATTTTATTAATATTTATCATTTTTAATCATATATATGGGGGGCATATATTATTGGAACATGGTGATACACTACATTTAGTAACACGATCGAAATTATAGTAGTATTATGGATATTTTCTAGTACATTAAATGAGATATGAAATAAGTTCCTATGATGTAGCATACTATAAATTTCGATGCTTAAATTACTAAATTTATTACCAATGTCTATAATATTCTCATTCCTTTTGGAGATCCAACATGTTTTTTACTCCATTGTTTATGGGGGTTTTCAACGAGTAGTCATTAGGATGGGTAACCTCCGATGAAGATTCTCAGGGTTTGTGTGAGTGTGGACAATTCTACACTAAATAAACATTAGTTATACAATGGGGACTATCATTATACCAATGATCCTTTCAGAAACAGGGTGTCAATGGGAAAACTATGGTTTTTAAGGGCCTATATGACACATATGTTATATTTTTATGTTTTAAAAGTGATTTTTATAACAATAAAAAATGATTATATAGAATGGAAATCGCATAATTTTTATTATTTCATATAGACTATGTAAATACCTAAAATGAAATTATATTTAAACTCCAAAACAATGACATAGAGTTTCCCATGTCTAATTATTACATTGGAGTATAATATGTTCATATTGAATGTTATCTTTACCATGAGTATGATTATTCGTAAATATATGAAATATACACTTTGAATAGTAATTTTTTTTACCTCTTGGATTCAAAATTATGTATACCACATGGAGTTTTATACCGTATCTCTTCTTATAATAGTTATGCATGTATAATATTTGGATTATTTCAGTTTTTGATGGTATATAATATAATATACATGAGAAAATCTATATTTTGATACATTTCATATGACCGAGATGAAGTTATGTGGATGGTTATTTTTATGATTAGATTAATAGTTGAGTTTAATCTTGATTTATGTTTACATCTCATAGAATTCGAATGACATTACTGCTCCCAATTAAGAAATAATGATTGTTTCTATTATTTTACCAACACAAGTGACATCAGATATGATTATCTACTAGATATAGGGAATGTGATATTCTCATAAATCATAGTGAATGATTTGTGATGTGTTCATACTCTTATATATTCAATTAATTAACAATTGGGAATTTATTAATATATAGTGGTGGAAATCCCACTCTAAATGATCCAAACCAAAAACCAAACTATTCTAAATAAAAATTGTTGTTTTCTAAATTTTTTTGATTTTGAATTCCTAATTTAATAGTCCCATAAAAGATACTATTTTAGTATTATGGCCATACCAAAAATTCAAATGATAAACTAAGGCACTAAGTTTTTTAAAAAATATTATATTTTATTATCATCTCTGACCATAAATTGATTAAAACATGAAACAATAATATAAATTTAATTTGTATTCACCATGGAAAAAATAATAATATTAATTGAAAGAAAGTGGTAATACTATTTCATTTTTTATAAAATAATGTATTCTTTTTTGATATTTATCCAATCCGTATAAAATATCATGAATCACACTAATACTTTTCATAATATGAAATTTCAAGATAATGTGTTAGTGAGAACCACATAAAAAACAAAATATAATCATCAAAAAAAGTTTTCATAAAAATAAGAAAACCCAAATAAAATTACATCAAATTTTCAATAAAGCCAACATCAAACTAGATTTCCAAAATTACATCTACTTACCTTAAATTATTCCCTTGAAATCGATATCATTTATCATCAAACTATAATCCCATTAACAAAAAACCATCATCTATCAAAGGAAACAAAACACTATAAATTTCTATAATTCAAATCTTGATTATTTTCGCCATGCTCGAATCAATTCTAAATGACACAATCAAATTTGCAAGACACATAATTTTTTTTATATAATCTATATTTGAATCCAATAACATTAAAATAAGTAACATAAATAATGGATTCTATAAAAATACATCTACCAGAAAAATAATAACTAAAAACCACTACATAATAAAATTATATTCCTCAATATATCAAAGAATATAGATTTATTCAAAAAGAATTGAATGGTTCAAATCTAAATATATATTTATCCCTATCATATATAAATCCATAAAATATAAGATATATCAAATAAAAATTTACTACAACTCCAAAAAAGAAAATCCCCCCTATGAATATCTCCGTAATTAAAAAAATAGATCCATGAGTTTCTAGATATATTTGACTGTATAACCTCTACCCATTAAAAAGATCAAACAATGACCTTACATGTTTATTTATTCGTGTTCTTCCTTTTATCAATAGAACTGTTTGTGAATTATTTTATTTCATATCATTATGAAAAATTACAGATCATAATGAATATAACCACCATGATAAATTAATGATCGAAGGAATGAAATCCTTCAGAATAACCAAATAAATAAACATTAAATCCTTGTAAACCTAAAAAAATCCAATCATTCATACATATTAGGGGTTTTAATTGATTCAATGAACCTCGTTGATAGGAGAGACAACATAAAACACCATGAGACATTTCAAGAGAGTGATTCCAAGACGTCTAAGAGTATAAGTACTTCTTTTGGATTCTACAAGAAGAGACCAATATTAAGAACGAATCAGTTCTATGGGATGATAGTAGACCAATGCATGGAAAAATGTGGACTGAATAATATAATAGGGGTTGAATGTTGGAAATCCTAGTGGAGTTAGATATAAAATAGGGTAACAAATGAGTATAAATAAAATATATTATTCTAATTATACAAAAGGAAGCCTCTATTGAAAGAACCATAATATATTATGATGTTTAAAACATCTTTATTGATGGAAAATAAAGTTAAACCCCTAATAAACAATGATAATCATGTATGAAAATTTGAGGAAAGATGATATCAAGAATAGATTAAGGGAGGAAACAAAAAAATCATAGAGTTAAGTCCATTATTAGAGAAAGGGTCAGGCCTCTTGAATCTATATTAAATATTTTTTAAAAATATTTTATTATCATTAATCTCAAAGAAACCAAATAGAAAATTATTAGTTTATAAAAAATTTCAATAAAAACCATTATTATTTTTTATTGTTATTTATTTTAAAAACTAAATGATAAATTGTTAATTTATTTTTTTTAGTCATAAATAACAAAATCAATCATCACCCATCCCCAATGAATAACCACATATTATTAGTATACTATGTTTCTATTGCTTATTCATTTTCTAAGAGAAATGGATTATTTGAACATTCATGCATTTTTATCATAAATTGGATAGAGTTATTGGGGTGTGAATTATTAATATATATTAGACATGATTGTTTTGTATATTGAGTTGAACTAATCCTCTTATAGAAGACTATATTTTCTTCTATTTATTGATTTAGTACATAATATCAATTTTTAACACTAAAATGTCCCATGGTGTTTCCCTTTGTGGATTAATTAATTGGAATAATATTTTATTATTCATAAATAGATCCTCTGAAAGTTGTGTATCGTTTATCCAAAAGGGTTTTTTATTTATATTTACAAATTATTTTATATGATGATGATAATTATATAGTTGATGATAGATATTCTAAATATTTTTAGGCATGAAAAATCACATCGATATGATTTCACATGTTTTTATATGATATTATTCATGGTGAATTGATATAAATTCAATATTTTTAATGTTAGTGTAATATTAACATAGTAATTACCTAAATACAATATAAAAAAGTAGTGTTTTAGATGATATCAGATAATATGATATGTACATTTCAAATGTTAAAAACATGGGAATCCACATGTATCAATGTGTAATGTCCCGAACTAAGTTCCACTAAACAGTTCCCCAAGCCAGTTGGTCAAATGACCTCAAGCATGCCTCCCCGTAAGCTAGAGGTTTCCGACTTGCACCGAGGGTCTGGTAAGTCTGTCATGGATAGAATATACCCTATTTTATCATAATAAGACTCCAATGGAAGCAAAAAACAATAAACTAGTGAAAAAACATATAAATAACCAGAATAATACCATGTGACATGATAGTCAAAACAGTAAATAAATTACTCAACTGAACCAGAAAACATTCTATGACAATGAAAGTGTCGAGTGTCTATAATGAATCTAAAATTAAAGACACCTTGGATCCAAAGTGGGTCCAAAACCATGTCTGGTTCCCTCACCCCTATTCCATCCCCAAAAAAAACCTATCCCAGGGCCTTTCCCTTATCTTCTCCTACAAGAAAAAAGTATACTCAGGTGTTGATCAGGCGGCCCGAATATACTGTGTCTAAAACTCGGTAGGCCACCACTTATAGTTTCGTAAACAAGTCCAGTAAAAATATAGTGTATGAAATTCTATGATGAAATAAATATGGTGTATTATTAACTATTTTTCACGTTTTCATTTATTCTTTAATCCTCACATTCGACCCGGTTTCAATTCAGGTCTCTCATTTAAATCGTAATTAATTATTTTTTTCATTTGGGGTTGAACGCCATTTCAAACACCCCAAATCTCATTTGGTTTTGAACACCATGTCCAGAACCCCAAATCTCATTCCATTAAGATATCTATGTCTAAAACCCCACATCACAATATTTGGATAATTATTGGGGAGGAACGTCATGTCCATGTCCTATATTCTAAATTGGTCTAGAACGCCATGTCTAGCACACAAATTCCCAATTATTTAAATCATTCATTAATAAAAAATAATTAACCCCATAATTCCTTTAGTAATCAAAGGATTAGTAAAACAAATCAAATCCCATTAGTTAACCCAACAATTAACTGATCACATAACCCATTAATTAATTCAACAATTAATTAATCAATCAAAAAAATCTTTTTCCATTATTAATTCTTCACAATTAATTATCAAAATCAGACCCCATAATATCATAATTAATTTACAGAATTAATTATCATTAATCAACATCATTGAATATGATTAATTCACCATTAATTTTCATACATAGCCATACATTATCTCATAATTAATCTCCCCCAATTAATTATCTTAACACAACCAATTCAATATATCAATTACAATATCTCAACCCATAATCAAAATCTTAAATTAAAATATATAATTGGGAATCCCCCTTTGTTATATGATTAAATCATTAATGAATCGTCTATATCCCCAAAGCATCAACATGTTAAATTAATATTCATAATTATTCTAATTTATGAAATCAATTATGAAGGGAAGTTGGAAAATAAATAATCTCCCAAACACATATAAAATCCATGACTGTGGGAGTTCGATTTATACCACCTACATTAGATTCTTGATGGATGTTATCTTAATAGAAATCCCAAAATATGAGCGGCACAAGGTTGTCGATCAAGATCTGAATCTAAATCCCTAAACCCAAAATTATTTTCAAAAGAAACAAGATCATGCAAATCTAGAACTAGATTAAAAATGCTAGATATGGATATAAATAAATAAGTTTATATCCATGGAAAAAGTATATATCTCCTAGGAAAAGTTCAATAAATGATGGAGTAAAAAATATAAGAACAAACAAGATGAAATCCACCTGCTGGGAAGAGAGAAGATCCTCAATCTTGGCCTTAGATCTCAATGAACAGTGTTCTAATCAACTTCGAATCCCTATATAAGGCTCTTGGATAAAATAAATTTCGTCAAGACCAAGCCTAGTTCAAAATTGGGGGTTTTAGGGGTTTGGGTCATTTAAAAACTAATTTTTGGATAATTAAAACTCACATGCATGGTTTCGTGGGTAGAGGTGAATGGTTAAGTGAAACAGTGCACCAACCTTGAGGACCCCTCTGTTTAGGTTTGTACGATTACCTAGGTTTAGGAACAAGGTTTTTCAAGACATGTGGGAACCGAACACAACCCTCTGTCCATTAATATTTATTAAAAACTCACCCAAATGAACCCCAAGCCACAACTCCAAAGAATATGTACTTCAAAACCTCAAAAGTACTTGAAAAACACACATGAGTTAACATTAGAAAAAGATGTGATCTTACAATATCCCTATATTATAATAGATCATCCTCGATATGCACTCTCTCACATCCCTGAGATTCCAAGCCAAAAATATTGGGCCATCGTGTCATCATGTCTACTTCTCATTATCATTTCCTCTTGAACACATCCATGTTTCCATAACTCACATAATATTGTAACCATCATTCCCCACAACACATTATCACTATGATCCAGCACACATGTCAGATGCTCCTCAAAGGATGCATCTATCTTGAGGTCAAGATCATCCACATCGATCACACAAGACGGGTTGAGTTGATACCACCATAGTTGTGACACATGGAAGAAATCATGCATAGTATAGAATTTATATGGAATGGCCATTCGGTATTCAACTGGTTTGATTATCTCCAATACCTCAAATGGTTATAAAAACCCGGGAACCAACTTCCCCTACATCTGTATCCTATGGTTAACCAACCTTGGAAAACCCTGAAGGAAAACATGCTAACCCCTTATAACCACTAGGGGTCCTCTCCGTCTATTAGCATATGACTTCTGCCTACTCTGAGATACAACCATATCACCTATCCTACACTAGACTCAACACCAACAAATCTAACTCACCCACATCTATCTAGAATAGTAGAGATCTACAAGGTCTACTATGAAGTTCCTTATATAGTTCCATCTATATATTTTCTTGCTAACTGTTGTTATCGGTGAACTCCACAAAATCTGTGTGCTTCTTTCAAGAACCACCAATTTCAAGTACACATGTCTATATCGTATCCTCTAACAGCTGTATGTTACTCTCTAACAGCTCATTTTTTATGGGTGAAAATCCATTCATAACATGACATGTGTCCCAGGCACTGTATGTAAGACCTCCAAAAAGTGTGAATCCCAATCTGAAACAATAGTCCATGGAACCACATGAAAATGAACTATCTCCAGAACATATATTTCCTCCAACTTTTCTACTACGATGGTATCCTTGATAGGCCAAAAATGTGATACCTTTGGAAGTCAATCCATAATGACCCAAATTGAATCGTTCTTCCTAAGAATCATTAAAATCCCAACCATAAAAAATATAGTTATGTCATCCCACTTCCATTCCAGAATAGGCACCGACTACAATAGACCTCCTAGTCATTGATGCTCTGCCTTCACCTTCTCATAGGTGAAACATCTTCTTAAAAACCTTGTTATGTCCTTTTTCATTCGGGGCCATGAAAATTTTCATCATAGATCATGGAACATTTATTTCACCCCAAGATTACCACTAAAATTAAGGCATAAAATTCTCACTTGAGTTCATCTCGCATACATGTAGGTAAAAAAACCCAATTTTTCAAAAAGATGACCTCAACCCCATCTATTAACATTTCTAAAAGTGTCTCCCCACATTCAAGGATTTCCTTCAAGGATAAACCCTCCAGATCCTCATTCTTCCAATCATTGATCCATCTCAAGAGTGTAGACTCCAATGCTACTGAATCCAGGTTCATCTTCCCCTGAATCTCTTGAACCACCACATTCATTTTGCTTAATAAAGTCACCATATTCTACTCTTCACTTGACTTATGTACCAACTATATTTGATTTTTCCTTCTCAATTCATCTTCCACACTATTGAAATTTCCAGGTGTGTATGATAGTTCCAAATCAGGGGACTGCATATACTCTACCATATACGTGGCTGAAGAATCATGTCCCGCTGTTAAAAGATAAAAATCATGCTTTTATGATCTGTAAAAATGGAAACAATTTCATAGAGAATATAGTGTATCCAATACATTAGAGAATAAACCACCCCTGCCAACTTGAGGTTTTGCTTTGGGTAATTCCATTCATGTTTCCTCAATTGTCACGAACCTTAAACAATGACTTATTATTCTTACATCAACACAACTCTTAGTCTGATCCCAAAAAAATAAAAATACACCATGTACTCCTCACATGACACATGTAAGATCAAAATTTGTTCTGATGTCAATTGCTTCTTCATCTTCCAAAAAGCATTATTGCATGGTTTTGTCCAGTCAAACTTTTTCCCTTTCTTAGTCTACTTCAAAAGCGGTGCTTCCAATTAGAAAATTTCTATGAAGAAACTAGAATAATATATATCTAGTCCCAAAAAATTTTGATATCAGTAACATTCTTGGGCTTCTACCAATAAACTACTACCTGAAATTTATCTAGGTCCATTTCCACACCTTCGTCCGAGATGATATGCCCTAGAAGTGTACATTCTAAATCACTAAATGGCACTTAGTTATCTTGGCATATACATGATGCTCTCTCAGTGTACTCCAGATGACGTTTGGATGTTGGGAATGATCGTCTTTAGTCTTAAACTTCACCATGATGGCATCCACAGACACAACCACAAACTGATCCAGGTAAGGATGAAATATCATATTCATCAAGGCTATAAACACAAGCGGAGTGTTTTTCAAACAAAAAAGCATTAATTAAACCTCATAAAAGATATACCTACTTATGAAATCCATTATTGGTATATCATAAATCCTAAATGTCACCTGATGATACCCTGATCTCAGATGAATCTTCGAGAACACACAATCCCACTTCAACAGGTCAAACAAATCATCGATACGTGAAAAAAAAATATTGGTTCTTCAAGGTCATTTTATTCATCATTCAGTATTCTCCACAGAATCAAATACCACCATTGGCCTTATTTGAAAACAAGATAGGTTATTCCCAAGAGGATGTACTTGGATGGATAATCCTCTTATCCTCCAACTCCTCCAATTTCATCTTGAGCTCTTGAAGATTATTCGGTTAAATTTTTTAAGGTTGAATAGATATTGGATTCGCTCACACCATGAGAAAAATAGTGAATTCCATATCTCTCTCATGTGTAAACACTAAGAAGTCATCGGGATAGACATCTAGGAACTGTTCCACAACTGGTGGAAGGATGACCTTCTTATCACCACAATAATTTAGCAGAAAACCAAAAACATGGGTGATGGGCTCACCCATTAGCTAAGTAACAAGCTTATCCCTGCTTGCATGGATATCTCATTTTCCCTGGTGAACATATTGGTCACCCTTTGGAGACAAAAAGGTCACTCTCTTGTGTTGAAAATTGATGTGGGCTCGGTATGCAACTAAATAGTTTACAACCATAATTACATTGAAGCCCATTTTATCAAGTATATAGATATTCCAAATAAAATGATAATCTCCAATATCTAGTAAATATACCCTACATAAATAGTTATCTCTAGACCGTGTTCCCAATGGTGTGTCTATATTAATCACTTCGCTTACAGACTCCACCACCAAGATCAATACACTAACATGTTTTGCAGACATAAAGGAATGAGAGGCATCAGTATCGAATAAGGAACTAGATAAATTACAAGGCACTAGAATATCTCCTCTCACTATTGATGCACCATCCTCGCTGTCCATAAATGTAGGATTAACTATAAGTAAATTTCTTTCCCTTATTCACCGTGGCACCGTCTAACTCTCCTGAGTAGCACCACATTGTTGATACAAGATCTCATACCCTGATTCACCATGTCCACTACCTATAGTACCTCTTCCAGTAGAACTCTGGTTTCCCGACCTATATATTGTAGAAGACCCCCTTCCCACACTCAGACTATGAGAAACTTCTCTCTTAGTACTATCATGTCCTTGGTTCCTAAAAAAATTTGTACGTTCCCCATCATACCACTAAACTAACACTCCGCTATTGGTTGAGTGAAATATGTACCCTAGTGTCCCGGTCTGCCGCATTGTTGGAAAATCTCATGAGTAAGATCATGTGCAAAGGTTCCTCATGACTATCCAACTTTCTTTCCACTGTCCTGACTAAGTTTCTTGTAATGGCACTTCCTGCTCTCGGAAGAACCACTCCATGATGGTTTGGTGATAGCTACTTTCCATGTACTAGAATCCTCTTTTAGGTTCCCCTAAGAAATGATATCCAGATTCACCACTTCAGAGAACATTTTCAGCCTAAATACATTCACCTAGGACATAATCTCACACTTATGTTAGTCCTGAAAATATTTCATTAATATAGCCTCTTATACTTCCAAAGACGAATAAAAACACTATAAATTTTTGAATTGTTCATCGTAATTCATTATGGGCATGATTACATGGTTTAGATCCTTAAATTGGTAATCCTTCTCTTGTCTCATTGTCTATGTATAAAAGTTCTCCAAAACCTTATCAAGAAATACCTTATATTACATATCAAAAATCTACCCAGGTCGTACCCGAATGGTCCACCAGCACTTCACTGAACCCCATACCATATATGAAGCCAATGTGACCCTCCTCTCAGTCAGAGTGTCCAAAATTTTCAAGTATCATCTCTATGTATTCAGTCATGCTTTTCAGAACCCGTCCCGGGTCGCTCTCCATGAATTGCATGAAATGATCAATGTTCTCTAGGAACTGATTCCCTTTCTGTTCAACTAGAACTAACAGTGTGTCATGTTCTCTATCTAGAAGTATGTTCTTGGTCATACCCCTCTGTCTCCCTATCAACAAGCATCGCAGAAGCATAAATCTAAAAATCCAAACAAACAGGTTATGTATTATAACACAACCTTAAACATTTATGTAAGAGGACGAAGAAGAAAAACAAGTTTCAACATTTCCGTTTCCATTTTTCTTTCCATAAGGTGAAAACTAAGGCCTTATCACTACCGTTAACCATCCTATATGTAGTTCGTGGTTAACAGGGGTACACTCATTCACATTAATTAATTCCCACAATTAAATAATGACCACATTTTAAATTTATTAATTAATAAATTAATTAATCAAATCCATCTAATTATTAATGTTTATCATTAGAGACCCTTTTTCAATCACACAAAAAGGAATAAAAATTCATCTTTAACAACTTAACCATAACCTTTTTTCTCGTGAGTGCCTAGAATGATACATGCCACACCCACCCTAAGGGCCCATAATGTTGCATGAAAACTCAACTATTGTGCCTCTTTAGTACATGAATCAGAATTCAAAAAATTCCAAATCAAATATCACATCACACCACAAGTACATCACTGAAGGTGAAATAATATCAAACTGTAACAATAGACAATAATAAAAAAACTCCCACCCTGAGTACCCGATTTTTCCCTCATGTATGGGTTTTCAACTCCCATTCACAAGATCAATACCAAGCCTTGACTCCTCCTAGTATCCTTATTTCCCTTCCCAAAATAGTATGACCAAAGAAGAAGAAATTAAAGAAAACTCCTCTAATACCACTTTTTAACGTCCCTACTAGGGTGCCACTAAAGGATGCCCCAAGCTGGTTGGTCACATTCCCTCAGGTGCATCTCCCCATACGCAGGAGGGTGGTGACTAGTAGTGAGGGTGTGGTGAGTTGGTCATGGGGAAAATATACCCTCTTTTTCAGAATAAGACACCAATAGAATCAAACAATAATAAACAAATGTAGAATAAAACAATTAACCAGAACAATACCATGTCACATGATAGTCAAAACTATAAATACAATACTCAACTAAAACTCAAAAAATGCAATGATAATGCAAGTTTCAAGTTTCAACAATCAAACTAAAAGTAATGAAAAAATGGATCCAAAGAGTGTCTCAAACCTCATTTGGTTCCCTCACACATGATCCACTCCAAAACAACAACCTATCCTAGGGCCTTTCCCGTATCCTATCCTCCAACAAAAATGTTTACTCACGTTCTGATCAGGCGGCCCGAATACGGTTTTACTATGATTTAGTAGGCCACCACCAACACTGTCTAAAACATGTCCAATCAAAATATTGTGTATGCAATTATATGATGAAATAAATATAGTGCATCATTAATCATTCATCACATCGTCGTTATTTCTTTAATCATCACATTATTCTTGGTTTCAACTCAATTCTCAAATTTAAATCATAATTCATAATTTTCCTTCATTTTTTTGAATGTCAAGTCAAGAAACCCTAATTTCATTATGTTTTGAACTCAATGTCAAGCACCCGAGATCTCATTCAGTTTAGACCACCTTGTTTAACACCTCACATCCCAAGCTTGGATAACTATTGGGGAGGAATGCCATATCCAATTCCATACTTCTAAATTGAACTAGAACTCCATGTCTATAACCCACATTATCCATAATTTAAATCATTCTTTAATTCACATGAATTAACCACATAATTTCTCTACTAATCCAATGATTAGTAAAACATACCAAATCCCATTAGTTAACAAAAAAATTAAATAAGCCCCTAACTAATTAAATAATTCATCAATTAATTAATCAATCAACACAAATATGATTCCATAATTAATTATTCAAAATTAATTATCCAAAAAAATGTCCAATTATTGTATTTAATTCTTATAATTTATTATAATTAATTATCATTATGTAACATAATAAAATTCGCCATTAATTATCTTATATAACCTAACATCATCTCCTAATTAATCTCGGCCAATAAATTTCTTTACCAAATAAATTCAATATCTCAATTATAATATCTCAACCCATATAGAAATATCTAAATCAATTATCTAACTTGTTATCCCCCTTTGTTCCATAATTAAATCATCAATTAATCATATAAATCTCAAAAGCATCAAAAAGTCAAATTAACCTTCCTAATTACTTTAATTTAGAAAATCAAATTCAAGGGAAGATAGAAAATCAATTATCTCACATACAAATATAAAATCCATGACTATGGGAGTTTGATTTAGACATTCTACCTTGGATTTTTTATGGATGTTACCCAAACAAGAAACCACAAAATCTGAATTGAAGATCAACATCAATCATGATCCAGATCTAAATCCATAAACCCAAAACTAAGAACAATAGCATTATGATCATGAAAATGTAGATCTAGATCCACTATCCTAGATATATACTTCCACCCATAGTTTTAGATCCATGTAATAAAAGGATATATTCTATGAAAACATCCTGTAAATATTGAGTTAAGAACAAAAGCCTTTGGGATCACCTATAATTTTCAATCATGTACCTAGGTCAAAATAGAAGGGTTTCAGAGGTTTAAACTTTTGAAAAACTAATTGTTGGGTAATTAATACCAATGTGAATGGTTTTCTGGGTAGGGGCACATGGTTATGGTAAATCGTGCATCAACCATGTAGATCTCTCTGCCTAAGTTAACATGGTTACTTTGGTTTAGGTGCATGGTTTTTTAAACTGTGCTCAAAACATGAACAAACCATACACAACCCTCTATTGTTTATTTTTTCTTAGAACTCACCCAAACTCACCCCATATGAAAACCCTGCTTTTATTACAAACATAAAAATGATTTATTACATAAAAATTCACTTGATATAACAAAGAAGTTTGAGAGTTTCAGTGTCTTTGGGGCTTAGGATCATTACATAAAAACATAAAACATGAAATACAACATCTTTATTGAAAACATCCATTACAAGACCACTACATTCCCTTGTACTTAGCATTGTATGGGATAACCTGAGGACATGCATAAGAAAATGGTGAGCTCTGAAGCCTAGTAAGGGAGTACATATGGAATAACATGAGGAGTAAAATATATGTTAGGAAATAGGCATATCAATATAGCATAAGAGAAACATAAACATAAAGGCTTGATAAAGCATGATAATCATAACATGGAAATGTGGTAACAACACTTAACATGGAATTAGCATGATCCAAGTCTCACTGAACATGGAGAATGAGTAAATCCTCATTGCACATAAAGCACGAGTAAAACCTCATTGAACTTGAATTATCACAAGTCTACACTAATTACACATGACATATCATGATACTATACTTTACCAAATGCATTGGAGAGCTATAAGGGTGCACCCTTCTTAAACATTTCATTTCATGCATAAGTGTGCCACATGGATCATAAAACATGGATTCATAAAACATAAAAATTTATTCCATGATAAAGGAATGTGGAATTCATACATGAAACATTATAACCAATATGTAAATGTGCATAAAGTTGAATACCCTTGATGGATAAATGGGCATGGAATTCACTTCACAATGGCATTGGCTTAGAAAATCGGTGCGATTTCGGCAGCATAACAGCGTGACATAAGAATTCATAGAAATGTTTGATGAGAGAGAAAGGGGTTCCACATCATAGTTACATGTAATGGCCAGTAATTAGGTCATATAGATACATTTACCAACAATTGTAATGAAATTTGGATTCATGATACAAATGTATTGCTTTAATGTAAAGGGGGAGAGAGAAGTTCCTTTCAGAATTTCAGCATAGTAACGGGTGTACATGGGAGGAATTTAATGAGAGAGAAAGGGGTATCCCATCATTAAAACATAAAGAGGGCAGTATGAAGGAGGTAAGAAACAATACCCCAACATTCATAATTGAAATTAAAAGGGAAAAACAACATATATAAAATTCAATAAAATGAGAAAGGAAGAAAAAACCCTTACATGGAAGTGTGCTTCCAAAGGCTAGAGAGAGGCTTGTGAGAGGCTTTATGGGAGCTTGGGTAACCTTGGGAGGATTATATAGAGATTAGGGAAGAGGTTGGACGAACTCCAAAGGATTTTAGTGTGGAGGAAATGGGAGCTTGGGTGGGTTTATGTAGGAAAGGTGAGGGAATTCTTTATTATTTAGGTTTGGGTCCCCTTACATTAAATTAATCCAAACCACAAACCATACCATGGTTTTTGCCAATGGGTTTTTGAAAAGGGAAGGGGAAAACAATATTTTATAAGGCTAAAGTCCGAACTTCTTAAAATAATAGGGTTGCTTATGTGGAGGTGAGTCATACTCCCATGGAAATTAATTTAAAAAGACAAGGTGTTTAATAAGTCTTGAGGGGTCCACTAATGCTTTGAAAAGTAAGTCAAACAAACCCAAAATTACATTATTTTAATTTTAAAACATATATTGGAATAACATAAGATTATAGTATTTTATTACATCGATATTGGGTCATTATGATGTCATAAAACACATTATATATTTAAACTGTATTTAATTTTTACCAAAATAATTGACTGTCTCAGAAAATTATAAAAAATTCACCGTTGGATAATTTCAACAACCTGATTCCATAAATAACATTTATTTTATCTAAATAATTTTCTAAATATGTTAATTTTTTCTTTTAAAATAAAAACCGACATTTATCAAAAATTCACCGATTTTGACAGAAATGGCTTTCAAAACATAATAAAAATTACAACTGCATTCATAAAATTATAAGATCATTTATATTTAATAAAAATTAATTTAATAATAATAATAATATTTTATTAAAATTTTCTTTAAATCAAAAATCCCTTAATTTAATAAAATATAATTCTTAATCAAATAATAACCAAAAACATTATTTGTACTTTAAAAACAATTTACAATGTATCAATAATGACAAGAAAGTATATTCATTATTATATAAAAAAATAATGGACATGAACATAGTATTATTTATTTGTTACATAACCCCTTAAAACAGCCGTATAAGACCTAAGGGTAAGGTGTGTGATAATGAAAGACTATTGGGATGGCTCGGATAACATCGCTCGAGTGGTAATTTCTGTCAACTTCCACTTCTCCCGTAGACGGTCCCGTTCAAGCTTGACATGATGAAGATCATCTTGGGCTTGGTCAAGAGTGATGCCCAAGGATGCCACCTTTTTTCCGAAATCAGACAAATGGGCTTCGTATGGGGAAGTTCTACTAGATGAGGCCATCGCTTCCTTTGTCTAAGTAAATTTGGATTTGTTAAATCCCTATATTTATACTAATCATGTGATCACTGTTCAATGGCTATATTAGCAACGGTCAAAATTCATAACATAATATCAAATAATTTGACATTTTATATAAACATAAAGATAAATTTAATTAGATAAAGAGGGATTTCCATTAATGAAACATTGGGTTGTTACAATATTCCCCCATTAAGAATTTTCACCTTTGAAATTTTCCTTTTCCCATAATAAAATAGATGTTGGTAACTCAGATTCATCATTTCCTATGATTCCCAAGTCGCTTCTTCAAACATGCGGTTTCTTCACAACACCTTGATGAGGGGCATTGTCTTATTTCGTAGAACCTTTCCTCTACGATCTAAGATCTTCACTGGTTTCTCCTCATAAAAAAGATCATCTTTGAATTGTACCACCTCAGAAAAGAGTACATGTGAAGGGTCCGGTATGTACTTCCATAAGAGGGATACATGAAAGACATCATGTACTCTGGGCATAGTAGGTGTAAGTGCTAGTCGATAGGCCACAACCCCGACATGATAAAGAATATCGAAGGGGATGATGTACCTTGGACTTAACTTCCCTTTCTTTCCAAACCTCATGACCTTCTTCCATAGAGATATGCATAGAAAAACCATGTCTCCAACTTTAATCTCAAGGTCTCGTCGACGATTATCAGCATAACTCTTCTGTCAACTCTAGGCTTCCTTCATATGATGCTGAATGGTTTTCACCTTCTCCACCATTTCCTCGACCATTTCTGGTCCAAGAAGCTTACATTCACCAACCTCATCCCAACATGCCGGTGTTCTTCACCCTTTCCCATAAAAGGATTCATATGGTGCCATTTGGATGCTCGAGTGAAAACTGTTATTAGAAGAGAACTAAACTAGAGGAAGATGTTGATCTCATCCTCCTTTAAAGTCCATTGAGAAAGATCTCCACATATCCTCAAGTGTTTGGATAGTCCACTTGGATTGGCCACCAGTTTGAGGATGATAAGCCGTACTGAAGTTCAGTTCAGTATTCAGAGCTTGTTGAAGACTCTTCCAAAACATAGAGGTGAATCTTGGATCTCGTTCAGACACAATAGATAGTGGTACTCCATGAAACCTTAACACTTCCCTGATATATATCTGTGCTACTTGATCCAATGAAAAATCCTCCCGAATAGCAATGAATTGTGCAATATTTGTAAGACGATTTACAACAACCCAGATTGCATTGTTGCCTTTGGATGTCCTTAGAAGTCTGGTGAAAAAGTCTATTGTGATGTTCTCCCATTTCCATTCTTGTATGGGAAATGGTTGTATCATCCCCTTATACTTATGCCTCTCTTCTATCACTTGATGGCACACCATGCACTTTGATGTATATTCAATAATCTCCTTCTTCATATTATCCCACCAAAAGTTTTATCGGAGATCTCGATACATCACTGTTCTCCATGGGTGAGTAGAGGAATTTTAACTATGGGCATCATCCAAAAGTTCCTTCTTCAGTTACGGACTTGATGGAACACGTAGGCTTTTCCCAAACCGCACAATTGCTTCTTCATTAACATTAAACTCCAAGGATTTCCCTTTTTCAATAGCTTCCACTTTTTCTTGAATTCCCACATCATCCTTTTGAGCATCCTTTAACATTTACAAAAGAGGCGGTTGAGCAATCATTTGTGAAAGGATTGATGATTTTCCCTTCTATATGATTCCCATGTCCATCTTCATCAAGTCTAAAAAGATTGGATCCTTCTCAATTATCAACATTGATAGAATCACTGGATCCTTTCTACAGAGGGCATCTGCCACTTTGTTCGCTTTCCCAGGGTGGTAATGGATTGAACAGTCATAATCCTTGATGAGCTCTATCCATCTTCTCTAGCACATATTAAGCTCTTTCTTTGTGAATATATATTTAAGACTTTTGTGGTCAGTATATCTCTCATATTTCTCTCCATAGAGATAATGCGGCCAGATTTTCAAGGCAAAGATCACCGCCGCAAACTCCAGATCATGCGTTGGATAGTTTTGCTCATGGATTTTCAACTGCCTTGAGGCATAGGATATAACATTATCATTCTGCATCAGCACACAACCTATGCCATTCTTTGAAGCATCACTGAAAACAACAAAAAGTTCCCCACTTGTGGATAATGTGAGCACGGGCGCAGTGATAAGCCTTCTTTTCAACTCCTTGAAGCTTTCTTCACATTCATCACTCCAAGAAAACTTTAATCCCATTAGAGATAGCTTGGTAAGAGGGTTAGACAATCATGGTAAATTTCTCACAAATCATTGATAATATCCTGCTAACCCCAAGAAGCTATAGATATCTGTTACCGATGTTGGCCTCGGCCATCCCTCAATTGCATCTGTTTTGGAGGGATCCACAGATATCCCATTTCTTATGATGATATGGCCCAATAATGAGACTTCCTTCAACCAGAACTCACACATGTTGTACTTTTCATTGAGCTTATCCTTGCGCAAAGTCTCTGTACAGTTCTTAAACACTCCTCATGATCCTTCTTAGTTTTGGATTATATTAGAATATCCTCTATAAAGACTACCAAAAATTTGTCAAGGTAAACTCTAAAGACTCTATTAATTAATTTCATGAAGATTCCTGGAGAATTAGTGAGTCCGAAAGTCATTACTATGAATTCAAAGAGCGCATATCTTGTGCAAAAAGCAGTATTGGGGATATCTTCCTTCTTCACCCTTACTTGATAATATCCCGACCGCAAGTCCACAATAGAGAAATATTGTGCTCCACGTAGCTGATCGAACAAGACATCAATTCTTGGGAGAGGATACTTGTTCTTTATCGTGATTTTGTTAAGCTCAAGATAATCGATGCAAAGCCTCATTGACCCATCCTTCTTCTTGAAGAAGAGGACTAGTGCACCCCATGGTGAAGCACTTGGGCGTATAAACACTTTATCCAGATTCTCCTGTAGATGTTTATTCAGCCCTTCAAGCTCTAAAACAGCCATTCTATATGATGTCTTGGATATTGGTAAATCTCCAGGTATAATTTAAATTGAGAATTCAACATCTCTTCTAGGAGGAAGACCAGGAAGTTCCCCAGGAAACACTTCTGCGAATTCCCTCACAATAGGCATTTCGTCAAGGATGGATTCTTCCTTGGACTCATTCATCTGAGCCAGATACTCCTGCTCATAAGGCATTAATATCCATTCTTGAGATAATGGAGCTAAATTAGAATCATCTTCATCATTACACTTCTAATGAATCAGGGGTCGATTCTCCATATGGAGTGTGATTTCCCTCTCCCGGCAATTTATGATGGCTCTATATAAGGAAAGCCAATCCATGCCATGAATTGCATCAAATTCCACTAAAGGGAGTATGATAAGGTTCACCATGAAATTCAATCCACTGGATAAAACAGGGGGGACTTATATTCTTGGGATGCAATGATTGCCTCATTTTCCATACTCACCGACATCTTCACTTCTATGATTTGTGGTGGTTCATGGATTGTTCTACTAAACTTTCAAAATGTAAAAGAATGTGTAGAACCTGAATCAAAAAGTATGTTCGCTATTCTTGAATGAATAACTAGCATACCTGTCGCCACTTCGTTGTCGGGGTTCACTTCAATAGAAGTGATGGAAAAAAGCCCTTCCTTACTACCTTTAAGGTTGTTGGTTGCCTCTCAAAACCCTTGTATTAGGGCACTGATTTGAAAAATGACCTGGTTCTTTGCATTTGTAGCATTGAACAACACGTTGAGGTTTGAATGGAGCATTCATCTCCTCTATCGCAGCCACGGGTCTTTCTTCCTGATAGTTAACAGCTAGGTGCCCTTCTCTTCCACACCTAAAGCATTTCCTCGTCCCCTTAAGGCATTTTCTAGGGCACCACTTTCCACACTTTTGGAAAGTGGGGTGCTGGATCTTCTTAGCACCATTGGATTTTTTTCATCGGACCACTAGCATTAAATCCCACCTTACACTTATTATCCTCAAGATACCCCTGTGATTATATGATCTCCACTTCAACCTAGAGGGAACATCAGAGAATTTCCTCATAGCTATCGAAGTCACAAATTGCTAATGCTTTCCGTAGGCTAGGCTTCAACCCACGAAAGAAGTGGTCAACTTTTCATTCTGGGGTAACGACAAAATCGGAAGCGTATTATGCAAGACTTGTGATGTTTTCCTCATACGCTCCAACATATTCTTTTTTCTTTTGCATTAGGGAAAGGAAGTCCCTTTCCAACTTAAGCCAGAGGGTGCGCGGAAAATATTTATCAAAAAACATCTTCCGGAAATACTTCCATTCCAATGCCTCGATCTCCTCCTCATGCTTCGTATTTTTTATCAACGCCCAACATTGATCAGCTTCACCCTCCATACGATTAGCCTCCAGGAGAACCTTTTCTTGTTTAGAACAATGAAGGATGGAGAATATCTTTTCAATGGAGTTGATCCATTGTTCATCGATCTTGGGATCGGATGATCCACTAAAAGAAGAAGCCTTTGTCTTATGAAGCTCCCCATAGTGACTTTTTCTTTCTTAGGGGGGGTTGAACATTCCTCCTGACCCATGTTTCTATTCAAAGCATGTATTAGTTGAGAGAGAAGCGTGACAAAGTTCGTGATTCCTGCTCCCATTGGATGGGACATCTCATTAGTATAGTCATCACACTGATCTTCACAACGGTGGTTAGCCCGATTCCTCATATTACCAGCCATTGGCTAGAATAAAAGGAAAGTTAGGGGTAACACATAAAGGATAATCCAAAGACAAGAGTTGATGACTTATAAACAAACTTTTATTTCCTTTACTCATGAGTCTATAGGATTCAATATAGGCTTTTCATGATCTACTTTCTAATATATATTCTTAGGGGAATTTTTTAAATTCCCTTAATGAGGGTTCATACTAAGATTGTGAATTTTTCAAAACATATCCCCGAGGAGTGTCGTAACCAAGAGTGCAGCAAGGCCCATTGTCATTCATTAGTTCCCATTCGAGTCTAGCTCAAAGCGGTGTTTTTGGGTTTTACCCCTAGGATACATATGTGCCAGAGCCGCCCTTACCTGATCGTATCCAGACAGGGATGTATTTGTTTGATAAACCACTTACTCAGTAATTACCAAAACATAGGGATGTTTTCATTATACTTAGTCTTGTCTTTAAGTCTTTACTCTATTTTCTAATCCTAATTCCAGAAATCACTAAACCTATCATCTGATACCAACTATGACAACCCTGCTTTTATTACAAACGTAAACATGATTTATTACATAAAAATTCACCTGATACGACAAAGAATATCGATAGGTTTAGTGTATTTGGGTATTAGGATCATTACATAAAAACATAAAAAATGAAATACAACATCTTTATTGAAAACATCCTTTACATGACCACCACATTCCCTCGTACTTAGCATTGCATGGGATTACCTGAGGACATGCATAAGAAAAGGATGAGCTATAAAGCCCAGTAAGGGAGTATCATTGAATAAAATGAGGAGTACAATACATGTTAGGAAATAGAAATATAAATAGACCATAAGAGAAACATGAACATAAGGGCATGATAAATCATGATAATCATAACATGGAAATGTGGCAACAACACTTAACATAGAATTAGCATGAGCCAAGGCTCATTGCACATAGAGCATGAGTAAATCCTCATTGCACATAAAGCATGAGTAAACCCTCATTGCACTTGAATTATCATGATTAAACACTCATTGCACATGATGTATCATGATACTATAATTTACCCAATGCATTGAGCACTATAAGGGCACACCCTTATTAGACATTTCATTTCATGCATAAGTGTGCCACATGGATCATAAAACATGGATTCATAAAACATTATCATTTATTCCACGATTAAGGAATTTGGAATTCATACATGAAGCATTATAATCAATAAGTAAATGTGTATAAAGTTGAATACCCTTGATGGTGAAATGGGCAGGGTATTCACTACACAATGGCATTGGCTTAGAAAATCGGTGCGATTTCGACAGCGTAATGGCGTGACATAAGAATTCATAGAAATGGATGATGAGAGCTAAAGGGGATCCTCATCATATTTACATGTAATTTACAGTAAGGAGGTAATATGGAAACATGTTCCAACAATTGTAATGGAATTTAGATTCATGATACAAAAGTATTTCTTGAATGTAAATGAGGAGAGAGAAGTTCCTTTCATAATTTCGGCATAGTAACGGGTGTACGTGGGAAGAATTTAGTGAGAGAGAAAGGGGTCTCCCATCATTGAAACATAAATAGGGAAGTATGAGGGAGGTTTGAATCCATACCCCAACATTCATAATTGAAATTAAAAGGGCAAAACAACATAAGAAAATTGGACAAAAATGTGAAAGGAAGAAAAAAACCCTTACTTAGTAGTGTGCTTCCAAAGGCTAGAGAGAGGGTTGTGAGAGGCTTCTTGGGAGCCTGGGGCACCTTGGGAGGAATATAGAGAGAGAATGTCAAAGGTTGGACGAACTTAAAAAGGTTTCAGTGAGGAGGAAGTGAGAGCTTGGGTGGGTTTGTATAGGAAAGGTGAGGGAATTCCTTATTATTTAGGTTTGGGTCCCCTTACATTAAATTAATCCAAACCAAAAACCATCCCATGTTTTTTGCCCATGGTTTTTGGAAATGGGAAGAGGAAAACAATATTTTATAAGGACAAAGTCTGAACATCTTAAAATAATAGGGTTTCTTATGTGGAGGTGAGTCATACTCCAATGGAAATTAATTTAAAAAGACAAGGTGTTTAATAAGTTTTGAGGGGTCCATTAATGCTTTGAAAAGTAAGTCAAACAAACCCAAAATCATATTATTTTAATGTTAAAACATATATTGGACGAACATAAAGATTATAGTATTTTATTACATCTCTATTGGGTCATTATGATGTCATAAAACACATTATATATCTAACTGGTATTTAATTTTTAAATAAAAATTTGACTGTCTCAGAAAATTATGAAAAATTCGCTGTTAGATAATTTTGAAATCCTGATTCCAGAAATAAAATTTATTTTATATAAATAATTTTCAAAATATGTTAATTTTAACTTTTAAAATAAAAACTGACATTTATCGAAAATTCATGGGTTTTGACAGAAATGGGTTTCAAACATTAGTAAACATTACAATTGCATTCATAAAATTATAAGAACATTTATATTTAATAAAAATTAATTTATTAATAATAATTATATTTTATTAAAATATTATTTAATTCAAAAATACCTTAATTTAATAAAATATAATTCTAAATTAAATAATAACTAAAAACATTATTTATACTTTAAAAACTATTTACAATGTATCAATAATGACAAGAAAGTATATTAATTATTATATACAAAAAATATTGTACATGAACATAGTACAATTTATTTGTTACATAACCCCATAAAATAGATGCATAAGACCTAAGGGGAAGGTGTGAGATGGTGACATACTCTTGGGGTGGCTCAGATAACATCGCTCGAGTGGTATTTTCTATCAACTTCCACTTCTCCCATAGACGGACCCGTTCGAGCTTGACATGATGAAGCTCAGCTTGGTCTAGGTCAAGAGTGAAGCCCAAGGATTCCACCTCTTTTCCAAGATTCGACAAATGAGATTCGTATTGGGAAATTCTACTGGATGAGGCCATCACTTCCTTTGTCTGTGTAAATTTGGATTTCTTAAAGCCCTATATTTATACTAATCATGTGATCACTGTTCAACGACTATATTATCAATGGTCCAAATTCTTAACATAAAACTAAAGAAGTTGACATTTTATATATAAATAAAGTGACATTGAATTAGATCAATAGGGATTTCCATTAATGAAACTTTGGGTTGTTACACCCCAATCCACTACTCCAATAAAAGTTACTTATAACCCTCATAATTACATAAAAAATGTGCTCGTGAATTATTCAGAATAGGCTATGATCTTACAATATTCATTGATGTTGGTATAAAGTATGTCATGATAATGGGTTATAATTTCTCTTCCTATCCTATTGTGTTGTACAATATCAAATAATCATTGGAACTTTTGATAAGTGATATAATTTGATAAAACCTATTATAGAATTGATATCATATGTTCTGATTAATTGTGGAAGATTATTGTAAACAATTAAATACCTATTTTAATTCCACGTAATATATCATTAATAATATAAATATATATATGAAGATAAATTTGTTAAACTTAATAGATTATTTAAATGATAGAGACAATATTTTAGGTTTATAAAAGTTTTTTATATATTGGAATTACTGTTATATTTTAATATTTAAATTTAAATAACATAAAGGCTTTTACAGAATCCCCTTAGACTATATAAAAGAGATTAATGGAACAAATAATGTGCGTTTAGGATTAAAAAACATTAAAAAATAATTACATCATTATGGAATAATATTTTATAATAATAATAATAATAATCTCCCTAGAATATTAAAGGCTTAGTTTATTTTGATACTACATATATAATAAAATTATAAAATAAAATCCATTCTAAATTTCTTATAAATTTATTCAGACATATCATGTCTTATAAATACCCAAAATAAAAAATTTCCTTATATCCTAGGAAAAATAAAAACTTGTCAAAGGGTGAGATCAATTACACAGAAATGATAAACATGGAGGATACCAATCAGTGATGATAAATGAGTAAAATACATGTAAATTAGTATGATAAAATTATCCAAATGTATCAAAGTCACACAAAATGAGGATATAAAAATAAAACATGAATCTTGAAAAAAGAATTTTTTATAAAAGAAAAATGTAATAATAGTAAGGAATCTTCAATAATCAATCTGGAAACATAAAAAATATCATTTTCATAAAACATAGGATTATTGAAAAATCATAATCCTCAATACTTTTCATAGGTTGATAGTTAATTTAATTAATATTTTAACATATTTTTTTCACTCCATATTCCATTATTTATTAAGTTAAGGTTCACTCTTAAGACTATCAAATTTTGATAGAGTTTGTTACAGAACATGCATTTCTCCCCATTCTAATCAATAATATTTCATGAGATAATATTTACACAATGTATTGAATGTATATATAAATACATGGACACCCATCAAATAAAAATCACACATATTCATTCCAAAACAAAACAAAATAAATCATCATTTTGTCATACCATTACCATTTGATAATAAAATGTTTACATAAAAATTTCATTATAACATAATTAACCCATTTAAAAGAATCATGTTTCATATAATCACCTATAAACCACCAATATCATAATAAAATATCCAAAAACATAATTCAATTGGTATTATAATATCATATATATGGTAAATCATAATAATAATTTCAGGATGATGACATATATGAAAAATAACATTAGGAGAGATTTTGAATAATTCATTAAAATCATACAAAATGACCATATCATTAGGTATCATAAAAAACTAAAAACTTGATGAATAATGAGAAAATATTTTCTTTAAAAATAAAATTGAAGAAAATATTTTATTCTTTAACTAAATTAATATTTAATATAGTTTGAAAAGAAATCATATAGTAGACATTAAAAAATGATTTTGAAAACTTTAAAAAAAAAATAAAAACGTACATCATTTATAAATATATAAGAAGTTTCATATTAGAAAAATAAAAAAATGTTGAATTTTTTTAATAAAATATTTTTAATCATTTTAACCTTTATAATAACATGCATTAAAAAAAATTTAATTCCATTTTCGTTGAAGAAAAATACATCTAACCAAATGGAAAATGATGTCATATTTTATTAAAAAATAACTATAATTTTAGATATAATTAAGAGAAAATGATATTATTACTTGAAAAATAATATAGTAACTATATGATAATAACATTTACAGTGTTTTAATGAAAATATCTCAAATATTTCTCACAATTATTATTTTGAAAATAAAATCTCAGAATTAAATGAGATTAAATCATAAACTATTACCTTAAGCCCCATATTTCTTTATAAATGTTAAAATATAATATATTACATAAATATATTTATTATAATTATTTTCCAATAATATATTCATATATAACATACAATGTATCATTCCTTAATAATTCACATTTACCATTTTATTATCAATTCATCAATAAAAGAAACATTACAAGGGAAATTTTTATTTTTTCTATTAAGATTCAATTTAATGATTCTAGTATTTCACCTTTTTGATGGAATTATCAACAATAGAATCATAATAATTTAATATCAATGGTATGTGATTATTATATATACTATTATAAAGATTTATTTAATGATATGATTAAAAATCAATTACATCACTACATGGATATGTCATTTCATATGTACGCACAGGTGATGTTTTCAATTTTCAATGGATGGAATAAAGGAAATGAAAATTATATTTCCAAATTATTGAATTATAAAAATATCATAAATATCATATATTATCATTAAATATAGCTTTATAAATGTATATAAAATGGGTAAATGAAAAATATATGAGAATAGATCATGGAGTTCGTAGTCCACGTGTTTGAGGAATCCATATTATCAATTTCCAATAGATGTGATGATGACAGAAAAAGGGATATAAATTTATCATAAAAACCGATAAATATAGTATAAATAAATAGGAAATTTTTTTAATATGTTTATACAGATGTTTCAAGAGGATAAAGATGATAAAATCCTAGCAAGAATTAGTAAGAACATATACTTATTCTTTAGTTGTCCTCAACTAAAAAACCATATGTCTTCTTCAATAAGAATTTTAGGATTACCAGAACTCTATGTAATTTTCTAAGGATACTATCAGATTATATCTGTAGATATTGGTCAAGATGAATGGATAATTTTTTCTAGATAAAAGAAGAGATTATTTCAACTTTAATAATTGTGGGTAGGGAGACAATTTTAGATATTTAAAACAATAAAAAATAATAATGTGTTATTCTCTTTTATGTTTCAAATAAACTTTTCAAGTTATAATATTATAAAGGGGTGGGTCAAGATCTATATAACAAATTTAATTTATAAAATCATTAATTTTATTTTAACCATTATGTATATTGTTTTATTATATGTTAACCACTAAATCATTTATATAGAAATTTTTTTTAAGTCAATTACTAATAATAATAATAATAATAAGTATTCACTCATTAATACAAATAAATATATTTGTTCAAAATATGGACTACTTTATATAATATTGATTTTTTATTAGTTGGAGAAATTAATTTTTTTTAAAAGTGTACCAAATGAAATGAACCATATTTTAGGAAAAATATATTTTTAAATAAAAATAAATAAATTTATTCTCATTCCATTAATAGTAAATTTTTGCACAATTATATTTTAATATAACACAATGTTATATATATATTATAACACACAACACCAAGAATAAATGAACAGTGAAATAATATTCCCTAAATAGGATAGATATAACCTAGTTGTGTATTTGAAAGATATAAATATAGGTAACAAAATTATGAAATATATATATATATATAAGTGTTATACATAATAAAAATTGATTAATTATTATAAAATATCTTCAAAATTTTTAGGAAAGTCATTTTATAATAAAATATACATTTTCTTTCAATAATATTTATATTTTCTTTTATGAGTGAATATTATAATGAATGTAATATGGTTTTTAAATTTTTTTTAAAAAATCAAGACCATTTTTTAAAGAATAAAATGAATATTATCTGAGGGTTATGTTTTTTTATTTTTCTAAAATATATATATATTTCTGTGAATGGGGAACATAATAATTTTTTTAAAATTGTAATTTATTTTCACTAAAATATCCATTATTATTTTTATTTGATCTGAACATATCAATGTTTTTATTTAATTTGATATAATTAAGATAATTAAATTTGAATCTACATTATACATTATTTTTAAATATGTTTACTTTAGAATTTAAAAACACATTTTTCTAAAATAATAATTATTTAAATATTTTTAATTCTTAAATTAATCTCTAAAAAAAATTATATTTTTGTATTGAGAAATTTATCTCATATCTATAATTAGGATGTTCATTTTTGGTCAATAAGTAACTTTTATTTTATTCATTATTAATAGTAACCAGAGTAATATTTCCCATAGTATTTTTAAAACGGGAAATTTAAGGTTTAAAATAATATTAGTGGGTCTCAAAATCAACCCAAAAAATTCCTACATTACATTGGATGTGTATATTTTATCCCTAATAATAATAACATATAAATTGTGGCAATTTATTACCCATTACTTTTGATTATAACTTTCAAAAGTATTTATTTTAATATAATTTCAAAATTATCACTATCTTGCTCTAAATATCTATAATATTTTGTTAGAGGGGTTATTTTTCAGGTTTCAATCGTTACTGTATTTATAACTTGTTTTTTATCATAGTTATTTTATTTATTATTTTGGAAATAATTACTATAAATTGTAATTCACCACCAACATAATGATGGTGAAAGCAGTGAAAAAATTCATGTATATGATTTTAGAAACACTAAATGTAGTGCCATTTTGGTGAGTTATTATGCCACAATAATTTTAAGGACAATATAACGTTCTATGGGATGTTTGAAGGAATAATATTTGAAATTTAATATTATCATATTGTAATTAATTTAAAACAAAATGTGTAGATTCAAAAAATAAATAAATGATATTTTATGTAAAACAATATATTTTTAAATATTTTAAAATTAATGAAATTCCTAAAAGATGAAAACTAGTATTAGAAATGGTATATAACATGTACCCAAGGCCATTTTTATGTAATTATTATGTAAATCGAAAATTTATTACACTTTACCAATGAAAAAAGTTATTATTGTTGTTAGATTTAATATTTTTTCTCCGTGGGGTTAAAAATTATTTTAAGGATCCTAATATTTTCTAAATATATTTAAATATGACTCTATGCATAAATTAAGAACATATAACCATTATATACAATAAAATATTATTTTAGAACCAATTTACATGTGTTTGACACATATTATTTTATAATATTTCCACTACCCCCATGAATGACAATACTGATATTTTAGAATATATACTATTTTATTAAATAATTTAATGATCCAAAAACACCGCCATCCATAAAATATAATTGGATTTTTTTGAAAATATCAACCATGTTCATTTATTAGATAATTATCATTCTTTATCAACTTTGATGACCCAAATAAATAAAAAAACATGATATCCTAGTAATTTTTTAAAAGTATAATTGTGGTTAAAACCCATAAATAAGTGTAAAAATATTATCTAAAAAGGTACCAAATTTATTGGAATAATGTTTTTACACACATTCACATTTTATTTTATAATTATGTAAATTTGGATCAATGTCGATAAAAAAATTAAACTATATTAATTTTATATATTTTGAAATTCCCAGAATGCCCCACCCCTCACATTCAATTGGGAAACTCATATCCTTTGTTCATCTCAAATTTTTGGAATAATTCTTTATGAAATAAAAAATTAATTCTTTCCAATATCAATATTCACTTCAAAGATTTCATATTTATTGAATAATATACACAATATAGGGCTTAACATAAAAATAAATAAAACAAATCTAAAGAATTGTTACATAATTTAACATAATGTATTTGTTTTATTTCTTCTTATACAAACTTAAAATATTATTAAAGGGAGATAAAATAATAACAAAAATTTATTCCATAAAGTTATATTTATTAATTTTAATTAAGTAACTTATATCCATATCCTTCTTCCATCAAATGCTCAATGAATTGTTCATTCACATGTATGGAAGCCTACCGCCTCATAAACCAATGTAATTTTTTTCGAAAAAAATCAAATAAATGGTTATAATTATAGATTTAAAATATATATATGATATTCATGAAATAATTTTATCTTTTAAAATAAAATACATAAGCTTTTTTCTTAACATTCAATCAATTGAAAAGTGATAATTTTGAAAAGTGGATACATGTATATTACCACCTCCAAGAAGCCATGACATATGTTTGTCATCACAACATCACAATGATAGTATATAAAAATAATTTGAATATAAATCATGATAATTTTTATATAATAACAAGTCTATAAATATAATAAATTATTAACTATTGATCTATAATGTTTTTGGAGAAGTTGAAATGTTACTGATGCATACATGGGACCAAGAGTCTCCATGATTTGAACAAATTTTGTTCTTAATAAAAATAAATCATGGTTTGTTTAAAATTAGTAATTTTTTTATTAAAATTTAATTACCTAATTAATATTATTCTATAGTTATTTGAGGAATCGCATATTTTTTAAGGTCTAATATTCCAATGTTGTTTTGGAATGAAGAACCAAATTTCCTCAAAATTCCAATTGTGGTTTTTACTAATTATGCGACTAAATATATAATTTTACTAGAAAAACTGAATTTTTTTAATAATAATGTAATATACCTCAAAATTTTATAAAATAATAGTTTATATATGTTTAATATAAATAAGTTAAATAAAACACATGTCTGGACTCAGGGTATGCGATTTCATCTAATTTTCCCTTCATTGATTTATATTTTAATGGTATGCACCTAATTTAATTTATATTGTGTATATACTGATAATTTTACTTGTTATATCCTGAATAATTCATATTTTATTACGTTTTAATATAAAATTCAAATTTTTTCATCCTAGGCTATCTGGATTGAATGTTACAAAAGGAGTATAGTTCATCGAAAATAAATTGTCATTCATTTTGTTATACTTCTAATTAATTCACTTTATTATTTCCTGATTATGTTTGAATTTACATGATAATTAATTTTTTATTTATATCCAAATGTTTTTTTATTTAAATTTTTATATATATTTATTTATTTTTATACTTTTTAATTATATTTTTTTACCATTTCAAGGGATTTCTATTTCTCAATCTCATTTCCTATAAACGTGTTTTTTGTAATGATGAATTATTTTTATATATAGTGGATAGATATACCCATAAATGAATTTTTAAATATTAATTACTTAAATTCATGCTTTTTTAATATCATTCCATTTTATATATTTCAATAAATTTTTATGGGAATGTCACTAAAGTAGTAAAGGCCTTATATTATAGTATACATTCTTTTAAAAGTTTATTGTGTTCAATGTTCCATTTGGGAAACCGTATGCTCTAATTTTTAGAAAAACATATATTTTATCCTAATCTGGGTATAAATTGGTCTTACATTTTTAGTTTTAATTTTCACACTTATTTATAAACAATTTATCAAAGTTTGTTATTTATCTGATGATGAAATTTTATCTTTTTTTAGATCGTGATTATTTCTCTTCCATATAAATGTTTTCTAAAACTATTTCATGAATGTTTTTTTAAATATTAATGATTTGAAATATTTATTTTAAATTATTTTTAATATTGTATTAATGATTTTCAAAATGAGAATTTATTATCTTTTTGTATATGTGTAACTTTTGACTCTCTTAAAAGAAATTTCAACTTAATTTTTATTTTTAACATTTATGAAATTAATAGATTTACAAAATTAATAAACTTTTTTTTCATTGAGAAATCGATTATAATTTCCCAAGTATATTTTCAAAGGAAACAATGTTCACTATATTTTGTGAATTTTATGTTTTTTAATGTTATATTGAAAAATAAAACTGTATTTTCCCAAAAACAATTAATGATCCTTATATTGTTTCTCTACACATAATTAACAATAATCACATATTTTAAAACCTATATAATATGGTTTTGTTGTAATTATAGAAACATCATTTCTTATTTGGATAGTTTATTATTTATTCAACGATATTTTCATAGAAGTTATTTATTTTAACCAGGTAAATCAAGTTATTAATAAACATCAGTTATTGATATGTTTTAAAATTAATAATTTTAAATAACATTATCAGGATACAATTCATGACCATTATTGATGAAATATATATTGGGGATTGAACCCAAATACTTAAGAGAAATATTCTAATATGTTTTGGGTGGTTCTGTTATATCTCTCCAACTAATTAGATTATATTAGTGGAGTTTACCAAATATATTTAACTACAAGGAGTTGAAAAAGATATCTGGTTAACTAGTTGCAATAATGAGATCATGTAAACTGACCACGTATGATTATCCCATATATAAGTCTTTTTTAGGGTTCTATGAAGATAATTTTCTATGATACCAATATGTTTTCTATACTTATTCAAAGGATGTTAATTTCTTCCTTTAATCAAGATTTGCCTCACATGGATCATTATTATTAATTAAAATTACTCTTCTTTTGTAAAATACTTATAGAATATCATATTTTTAGTGATCATAGTTTTTATGTGTATGAATTATCATGTATTACTAACATGGACTTTTATTGTCTCATCATAACCTTATGATCATCTAATTATCAGTGATGAAATTCAAATGTTAATGTTTTTTACCATTGGAGGGTAGTTATGATCATTAATATTTTGTTTCAATATACCAATGTAAAGAAGATTGTGGTCAAATCATATGATTATAGAGAGTATTGATTTGTGTCGAATTTTATAAGAGATGTTTCAGGCTTATTTTAAAAGAAAAATAATCTCTGTGTTGATTGATAAATGCTCACATAAATACATGGTTGTTGTTATGTAAGATCTAGTACAAATATAATAAATATATAAACATTAAAATTACATGTGTATATAATTGATCCAACATTTATGTTAGATATTTTATTTCTCAAATTGTTAAAATTATGCAATGTTTATCAATTTTGAATAAAATATGTGATGGTTATATTTTTTCCAATGGAACAAAGAGTATGGGTATGATGCTATTATATTTAGTATTGGAGAAGGGATTACATAAAATATGATATTAGGATGTTTCTAGGTGTTTTAAACTAAATATTTATTAATACAATATAGGGATTATAATATGATTATTGATTATATGTACAAAAGCATAGAATCTATTTTTAGGTTTTTTGTGATCAAGTTTTTATGTGATTTGAAAACATTAGTGGGTTTAGGAAGAATAATATATTGTGGTGTAAATAACTCATTGTGTTATAATAATTTTTTATTATTCTTTATAATATATTTGAATATGAAATGATTTTTTTTGGCACATGATTCATTAACATGGTGATGTTTTTATAAATATATGTGGCACTGCAAGGGATTATGTTTTTGGTCAGTATCTAAATTTGATTCATGATAATATGGTTGAACAATAGATCTGATTATTTTAGTGTCAAATCATTGTGATAAATGTTATATATAGAGATATTAAATTGGGTTAAAGTATATGTAACCCATAGGGATAATTGGATCGATAATATGGTCATAATAATGTTAATTTTCGGTGGATATAAGTAGAAATGTATGAGATAAACATTAAGTTTAAAAGAATTTAATTATGAGGTTATTGAGATTATTTTTATATTTCTTTATAGAATTATTTGTGTTGAAAAATTGGATATTTTTTAAATTTAAAGATTATTTATTCATATGATGGATATTATATTGTCTTTTAAAAAGAACTTGGTTTTTATTAATGTACAAAAATAGGTTTGATAAGATATTATCCTTTTATATATCATATGAGCTCTTAGTTTTGGATTTTAGTACATAAATAATGATAAATTGAACTTGAATATTCGTTATTATTTGGAAATGATGAAATAAAATTAGAATTTAATTTAAACATAAAACCAAAGGATGATATTTTTTGGTGTGTAATGAAAAAAGTTAGTATATTTCTCTATTTTCATATCTTTGGTGTTATTGAATTTATAAAATCCTGAAAAATTACCTTGAAATAAAAAATTCAACATAATATATTCATTTCTGAAAAATAATTATTTTTAAAATTCATTATGTTTTGGTTTTACGGTCATTAACATTCTCATGAGTGTTCATTTATTAAGATATATGTTCTATATCACTCTACAACATTCTTTTTTACATTATTTTTTTCCTCCATTCCTATATTTTCACATCCCATTAATGTTACCCAACATGGAAATTGTATTTGGGTTGTTCCGGAAGAATTGCATTTTTCCCTTTACCTTATTTCAAAATAATGATGTATGAACAATTTTTATGATGTGGGTTTAAAAAAAATATTTTCAATTTTCAATCCAATGATTACTAAGATAATGCTGAAATTATAAAGATTAATTTTTTTAATAGGGGAGAATGTAATGGCCCAAGATTTTAAAAGAACACTAGGTTTAATAGCATATAGAATAGTCAACGACGGCTTTAATTAAACCATAAAATATTATTTTTTAAATATGATCGATATAGCTATGTAATTGAATTGATGTATAATAATAGGAGTGAACAAATTAGTATATATATATATACAAGGATTATTTAATTAAAATTGTTTAATTACTGTGATATAAGAACCACATTTTTAGTTTGGTTAGTTTATTCTTAAAAGATATATTTTAGTTGATAATAATTTTAATTTCCTTTTTTTTATAACTATTTTTATTAATTTAATCCAATTTTATAAATAATATTTTCTTTAATGGATATAATTTTTCTAATTATAATATGGATATTTTCATTGGGTGATATTTTTGTAATTGTTTTTAAAATATTTATTTTATAGTGAATTGTGAGAAATACAAATTTCAAAAAAATGAAATATCATTTCATTAAAAAAATAATTATGATTGAATTTTATTTTAGTGTAACATATGTATTAATTAAATTTATATAATACAATTAATTAGATTTGTATTAGTATTATATTTAATTAATGTATAAGTTTCTTTTTGACCTAATTAACAATATTTTAAAACTATTATCCTTTGAATATTGAAATTTTATCATCAAATAATCTATCCCAATGATGTAAATTGAATATTGGAAAAATAGATCTAAAAATGTAATGTTGGTGATTTCCATTTGTTAAAAAAGCCCTTTTAATTTTTTGTTATTCTGAACAGTAACTATAGTAAACTTTTTACCATGGTAAATGTAAAATAGTTTTATTAGGGATAAACATTATATGACAAGGTCACCAAATTAAACCAAAACATACTTATATTTTATAAGATGATTTTATTTCATCCATAATATTCTTATGAAATGCCAACATATTCCATGTGGATGTAGTTATAAAATCTAGTAAATGATTTAAAATATACTTGAGTGATTTTTTTGGTTGAGTTATTGTTTCTAATCAATCATAATGATCAATATAACATATTTTGGAATGTTTCAAGGGTTTTTATTCTAAATCCATTTCCATATTCATGTATTTAATTTCACACTAAATTAATAGTGTCAAAAAAGACATTATCACCTTTCCTAGCACTTGAATGCCTGATCTTCTGTTGAGAGCATTTTCTACAACGTTACCCATCCCAATAGTATAGACTATCTCGATGTCTTAGACCTATAGGAACTTGAACCATCACCAATATCTTAGGTTCAATTCCTTCTGCGAGATTATGTATTTAAGATTTTGGTGGTCAGAGTAGACTGTAAAACGCTCTCCCATCAGATAGTGTTGCCACATCTTCAAGGAGAAGACCAATGCGGCTAACTCTAGGTCATGGGTAGGGTAGTTCTACTTGTAATGTCTCAACTATTGTGAATCATACGCGATCACTGCTCGCTCCTGCATCAAGACGCACCAGAGTCAGTTCCCAAATGTGTCTCAGTAAACTATGTACCCTATGCCCTCCTCTGGTAGCCTCAAGATGGACGCACTGGTCAATATCTTCCTTTTGATCCTAAAAGCTCTGATGGAATCTCACTGACCACACGAAGGGTTTTCCCTTCTACGTCAATACTGAATGTGGTGCAGCAACTCTGGAGAATTTTGGCACAAAGGTATGTCTGGCCGACATATTAGTGATTGACTGCACCCTCTTATGCATGATTCCATCCAGTGTTGTCTGGGTTTTGCTTTTTACCCACCAAGGAAAAACCCATCCCAACGTTGTAGATAAACCACAACCCTTTTTTCCTAATAAAGTAAATCTATGCATGAACTGTGGTTTCCCAGTCCATACCCAAACTAACGTCGTAAGGCCTCGACGCTGCCACCAAGGGGTTCCAATCGACACTCTTGCCTCAAGGGTCAGATCACGTTGTCGGCGTAAGTGTGATTATCGATTCTCCTCCCAAAGGTATCTCCAGACGTGAGGGTCAAGTCAATAGCTTAACCGGAAACTTCAGGTCTGGTACAAGATTCATGGAGGGTAGGAATGATTGGTACCTATGTCTTTTGATAGGGAAGCTAGTAGTAGACACAAATCGTACCTCAAATCATTCCTAGAGCCCTTGGGTCATACTCCTTGACCGCATACAGCTACTCTCTTCCCCTGCCCCAGCTCCCCAAGCCTTGCAGGGACTACAAAGATGGGTGTTTGTAACAAGTCGAAATGTTCACCACCCCATGCTGCTCACCTAGCTCTTCTTCCACATCTGCTTCCCTAAAGATTAATATGTCCTTAACACTTCCTCTTCAAAACATCTACATGCTCAAGTCTCAGTGATTGGAGCTAGTTTCATGATTCCAACTACTAACATTCTCTGTATGTAACCGCTCATCCAATGAATATTCAACCACAAAGGATATCTATAGTACCCCAACATTAGTAGGAACGCATAGAGGAAAAAGTGTTGGCTCAAAAATCCTTAAACACACCTCGCTCAGAGGTCTAAGCTCTAAATCACTGATTGTATCATATTCATCGAGTACCAGGACAGATCAGTATGCCTCGATGAATACTCAGATACCCACATGTCATCTTGCCGAAGCTGTATAAGCTCTAATAAACTCTCATCCACCTCCTCAAGCAAGTCCTCAGCCACCTGTGGGTCAGGCATGCCTCAGAACCTGAAGGGGTATCAGATGCTGAAACACATGTAAGGAACTAATCCTACATGTGTCCTCTACTGGTATCTCTGGTAGTGTCTGATGACCAACGATAGTTATATAGTTGGAACACTTTCTGTAGGTACCATCTCGGAAAATGGTCCAAGTACCGAAACCTCATCACTATGTGGAACAACATCATGGTCACTCACTAAGAAACACTAGTAGGTCAGATTACCATCTACTCTACTGGTGTCTCAACTAGGCGGATAACTATATCAATCGCATCGAGTCAGTGCACTCCAGCCTGGGTATCTGTCTCACCTCGTAACCTCGAAGGCTTCTGCCGCTAGGACTCATTCAATGCGCTTAGTCGGTGTAAACCATCCATCACTACGGCTGGTGGTATCTTCTGCAAAATGGGTGGTGGTGTTACTCGTACACCACCCGAAGGTGCCAACGTAGAATGAGGGCCATGCACCGGAGCCTCATCACTCAGTTGGCCGTCATCGTGTACTCTCTCGGAAACCCTAGCTGGCTGTCTTTACAACAACATCCTGATAAAGAACAAGTGTGCCACAGTCAAAAAGTTATTCCTAGTGAGATGACTAAAACAAACCACAAAGGAAACTCTTGAAACACACAAGCAATTAGTGTTTTCGTGCACTGAGTCGAAAATTAAAATTCAAGGTCCTGGTGTATGGATACGTTGGCCGCCACACCAACATTGGTCCCCCTAGACTAAAAACAACACCCATTACTCTTAACACTATTACTTCAGAGAAAAGAATGATCAGAGTCTAGAGTTCTGTGGTTGAATCGACTCCTTGGATACCAATTTGTCACGACCCGCCCTCGGGGCCTGTGCCGTGACTACCCCTAGCCCGCCTTCCATAGGCCAAGGGCTGGTGACTAGAACCAAAGGTGTAAATATCTAATCTGGGAAGGAATTGCCTTTATAGTAGTAACACACACAGAAACAGAGTAAGCTAGAAGCAAATCACTAAGTGAAAACTGTATACAAAAATTAGTGTTGAATGTAAAAGGGGCTGGAAATACAATCCCAACAGTAAAGTACAGGTACAACGGAAAACAAGTACAACAGAAAAAGGGATAATAGCTGGAAAGGGATGCTCCTGGAACGTCCACTGAGTATCCTACCTGAAGAGTAGGTACAGATGTCCACCTCATCACTCCAATTCTATCGGCCCGCTCTGTGTACCGCCTCACCGTGTGGTCCACCTCTGGGTATCGACCGTTCTGGGATCGCTCTCGACCTCCGTCAATGTTGTCCGTCATCTGCATCCAACACAATGATGTGCGGTCCTAGCCCATGCAGGGGTGAGTATAATGATACTCAGTAGGGACCTTGAGACCCTAGAAGGTCTCCCAGAATCCACAAATAATATAAAAAAGAAGAAATATACAACCACAAAGTATCAACCAACCCTACATAGGTATATTCCCATACATATACATAAGTTATCAATATCAGTTCGGCTCCAACTCTCAAACCCAAGCAGAGCCCAGTCCACACAAGAAGTAAAGTCAATCACATCGATGATAATGATTTAAAGTCAAGACTCAGCTCACACGGGTATAAATCTTTCGTATAGCGTTAGAGATGATCAGTGGAAGTCCATGATTGATCTATGATATAGGAAACACACAGTATACAAGACTAGCTAAGCTGTCGGACCCACATAGGATACAAGACCAGCTACTCTGTCGAACAACACAGGATACAAGTATAGAGGTCAAACTGCTGGACCCACAAAGGATACGAGAACAGTAGTCATCATTGTCAAACTCGCAGAAGATCACAGTACAGTAGTCATCGATTTCGAACCGACATAGGATTCCAGAAAAGTAGTCCTCACTGTCGAACCCACGGAGGATTCTAGTACAGTAGTCGACGCAATTGCAGCCAGCTCTAGGGTTCCCGCACACAGCATGCTCGATTACGGAAGGGTCCACTCCTCAAGCAATATTAACAATTTTGAAGTCCAGAGTTTATGTATCCTGATGTTTTGTCTCATCAAAAGGAACTGAACGCGATAGAAGTTGAATCAATCGGACGCCCGATCTGAGAGTTATTGGCTTTTCCGTTCCAGGGGCCCGGTTGGCATTATGCTCGTTCCAAACCCAGCCATTTTCCAAAGTTGTCCAAAATTCACTTAGAGTATCGCAAAAGAACAGTCTCATCATGAGGATCCCAGTTCCATAGATGGATCATCGTTCGGACATGCGGTCTTGAAGTTATCAATGTTTAAGCGAAACGGGCCCGGTCCATCAGGCCTAGTGGGCTGGCGGGTCGGCCCGTTCTGGCTCGGCTGGTCCGACCCGACTGGGGGGTCAGCCCATCCTGGTGGGGTGTGGACCGGCATGAAAATGTGGCCTAGACCGCGTGAGGGTGGACCGGCCTATGCGAGGGTGGCCCGGCCCACGGCTCACTGCGGCTCAGCCAGCCGGCCGAGTAGAGAGGGGGGCACAGCCCCTCGGTTTCTTGCAACGGCGGCGCCACCTATCCTGCCCGACCGACCAAATTCACCTGGATTTTCCTGTGTGAGCGGCCTGCTGGGCGGGCTACAAATCCTCCGCACGCGACTTCCTTAGGCACCGTGATTTCTTCTTCCTGGCCAGCAGGCGGCCGACCGGTTCGCCAACCAAAGCGGCCTGCCCAGTGTGGCCTGCGGTCTTCTTCACGGCTGGCCATAGCTGGCTGGTTCGTCCTGCAAGTGGCCCGCACCGCGGCACCAAGGGGGCACCGCTGTCCTCCAACCCAGCCGGCTACGGCCGGTCGGTTTGCTTCATCCGAGCAGCCCGCACCACATGCCATAGTTTCCTCCACCCCTTCGGTCCGCGGTCATTGCTTATGGCAGCCATCGCCTCCTGATGTCGCCGCATTCGGTCTCCGCCTCCAAATTATTGAAGAACCAATGATGGGTCTTCAGACTGTGTTTGTTCGGCCCATGCCCTCCGCATTAGGCGATAACAAATGGCCATAGATGATCACTTACATTCATCAAATATGAGATTAAAATTTTATTAAACTAAAATTATACAAAAATCCCATACCTCATATATGACGTTGCATGTTGAAGAGACACAAAAGACGAGTGTCGCGGTAGTCGGGCGTTGTCCCGTCAACATCGGGGAATGCCGGTGTCGTAGGCAGCGTCCTTTGCTGGTGGCGTCTTCTCCCTTGTCGCGGAGGAAGAGGAAGGAAGACACATCATCATTCATCGGTGTAATCCGCGTTCTTCATCGAAGATGAATTCGTTCTTCGTGGAAAGGAATCCCCCTTTCCAATTCTCCCAATGCTCTCCAACACAACATGCCAACCCCAAATAATAGCTCAATCTATTATTTTTTCCTCACATGATTCTCAAATTAATTCAAAATTAGAGGATCCAAAATTAATTGTTCATTAATTGAAAATGTGTTGGAACATTCATTAGAGGAGGGTAGAATTCTCAATTATAGAGGGGAGGTGTCAAATTAATTAAGGGGAGTTTATGGGGAGTTTAAGAGGAAGTTGAGGGGTTTGGCTCGTGCGGGCCCCACCACACATTATCCTCCCATGGGAGGTTATGTGGGATGTGCCCTCCCCCCTCTAACTCCTCTTTGGAGATAACAACCACCCCTTAACAAAAAATTATGTAACACATAATTTTTTATTCATTTTAAAGAAGTCCCAAAAATTAACTTCTCCTCCTGTAAAAATGCAACTGCGGTAAAGGTCCCCTTAAGCGAATATCGGCGTTGCGAGTTCATCGGTGCCCTCAGATTTCAATTCCGAGAACCAGTTAAAAATATAGAAAATCCCTCAGGTACGTTTACTGAACGTACCCGAAAAAACATCATTAATTTATTCCGGGCACACCGGGCCTTGGAATCAGGCACCATCTGAAACTGCGGACTCGTAAAATTCCAAATAAATTAAGAAAAAAATATCATTGAAAATTATGGGTCTTTACACAATCCATTTATGATTTTCATTCCAAATCCATATTCTATTCATCTAATACAACATTTATATTTTCAAAGGTAATGTGATGCTTTCATTTCAAAATGGGTACACGAGAATATGACACTTTTCTAATTTATTTATTTTCATAAAACATTCATAGACATTTCATATTTTTATAAACAGATACCACACACAATGAAACATCAAAATAATCACTAAAAAAGGGAAATGGAAATATTCACACTATAGTGAGAAGACCATATGTTTATCTACCATCTACTGCAAACTATTATGTGCTCATAGTCATGGGTGAACCTTAGATAACGTGAATAATCTAAAAAATACGAATACATATTGACTCATCCAAAAAAATCATTCCTCACTTAATAAAATCAAATACGCACAACACCCTTGGCCACCCACCATATGATACAGACTGAGGGGCACAAACCCATAACAATAATAAATAAATATATCCCCCTGATATGGGCCACCATCCAGTAAATAATCTAACATGTGTAAAAATCATTCATCGAAAATTCAATATATATGCTAGGTTCTCCATGTCAAAAATATATTATAGGTTGATCCAATTGATTCCAACCAAGAATCTAAACACAATGAAATACATAATAATTTACATCACATGTATCACTTGATTCACACCAAGGATAAATCTCTTTCCTTAAACACATAGATAACAAATAAGTCCACATCGAGGATTTCCCATTCCCTCACTATTTAATGGATCATAATGGTTCTATAGTGATAAAATCCCACCCATATAAAAATAAACTCTGAAATATAATTATCCAAGGAATGTTTTCATGCTATACTCTTTCAACATTTTAACTGAATTGAAAAATGGGCTACAAGCACTTTTTCACAAAAACCATCAATTAATAAAGAACCAAAACTCCCTTTTAAGGAAAATTAAAACAAGCCAGTTTACATTTCTAGGTCATTTATAAAAAAATTAAATTAGACCAACCACAATATTAAGTAAAAAATAATTTTCATCAAGACCCCAAATGGTCCATAATACTCACTCACCTATAAAATCATTTTCAAAAGACAAATACGAACTTCATTAAATAAAAAATCTATTTGAAACCCTTTCATGAAACCCAGGTCATCATTTTACATGCTGAAAATTTATTAATAGTTACGTAACATGCTTTAGATATCTATAATTACTTGAAAAATCCTTCCAAGTATTTTATCAAACACTAGGTGTACCTAACATAGCCAAACAAAACCATTTACTATAAAACATATAAGAAATCACCACTTTGAACACCATAAAAATATTCCAAATATAAAACAAAAATATATAGCATATAATGAATCCTATAAAAGTATGAAACTATAAATTATTTAATTAAAAATGAATTTCTAGAAGGGAAACCTACCCCAATCACACACCACATCGAGAACACACACTTGAAACCACTTCGTAAAGGTTCTCAGATCCAAGATCTGATAAATGGAACCCTCGGAATAAAAAAACCCTTATAAAAATGAAGTTAAACACGAACCCTAAATACACAAGACCATGGGAGAAGTATGTTACTAGATAATATTAAATGAGGATGAATATGGAGAAGAGAATAAGTGATTACCTTGAGAAATCACCATTGGAACATGAAAAATTCCATAGATCCACTCCAAGGGAGGAGAGAGGATTCTTAGATAACAAGGGGAAAGAACCAATAGGGATGAAAGAATAAGAGGGAAAATAGGGGAAGAATTTTGGGTTAAAATTTCCCCAGATGGTAGAGTTGAATTTCATATATTTTTCAATTCTGGAAACTCCCACGGTTTGGCCGGGCAGTTTACCAAAATATGTACAAACCATGATCCACTTATAGGACACACCTAGCCACTTGGAAGGTTTAGGCACACAGTTTACAAACCTTGAACCAACCCTATGAAATGGTTATGTCCTCAGATAGTAGATTCAATAATTCTTTATGAACAATTTGACTAGGAGTGTGTGGGTTGTGCACACTAAACCAGAAGCACGCCAAGGATTTCTTGGTTTCCCAGAGCATGTTGTACGGTTCCCTATAACCCTGTGAAAATCATTATCTATGAGTAAAAAATTATAAAACTCAAATCATTAACATGTCACACCCAAATCTCAAGAGAAAACTCTAATTCCAAATGATAAACTATAACAAAGGTGAAAAATAAAAAAAAATTGGTGTGACAATTATCCCCTCCAAAACGATTTATTTCCCTAGAAAGCCACAACATCTTCTAATTGATAAATAAAATACAATGTATTTCCAAAATTTCTTAATCCATCCTCTTAAACATAGATCATCGCCACCATATCCATATATAACTTATTTTTCTTCTCTAAAAAAATCAACAACCTAAACCACATTTGGTTATGCTTACACCATAACTACACCGAATTATCAACCTGGGAGGCCAAAATGGTCTCCCCACCATTACAAACCAAAAAAAAACAATTCATTCCAATATGGAAACTCATAGAGACCCATTGTGGGTCTCTTCACCATTTATATCACACTAGATCAACCAAACTAGTGAAATCTCCTCACTAGCTAAAAACCCATACCACGAGAGGCCCTGATAAAGGAACTCCAATAGAAATGGTCAAAAAAAGCACAGCTGATATACAAGGATATACTTTATAAAATACATAAAAATAAAACATGATACTTTAAACCACCCACTTTATAAAATTGGAGACAATAGTGGAGACAAGGTCTTTCCCACCCCCGACAGTTTTCTTACTACATGAAAAGAATCACTCCAATACCTATGGTTGGATCCCTGATTTTTGAAACATCTGCTTCACCAAAACTAAGAGATGTTGATCCCTTATTGGGACATTGCACCTAAATAATTACTAGAATATCATAACACATCATGAATTATGTTTTCTCAAAAAAGGTAAATGTGTAATAAAATATCACATAAAATAGAATAATTTAGGATTTTTAAAAGATAAGAAATATTTCATTTAAATAGATGTACTCCAGAAATCCACAACATCCCAATTAAATTTAGAACAAAAAAGAAATCCACCGGTGATGATTAAAATAATATAATGAAACACCACATTAAGAAGAACCATTACAACCGAAAGAGACAATACAACATAAAAAAACTAACAAAAAAAAGTACATTAAAAAAACCCCAAACAGTACCCTACTACTGCAAACTGGATGTGGTTTCTGTTGCAGAGGTTGATCGAGATCTAAAGAGATCCATGGAAACACACTGATAGAGCTATTTCATGTGACCAATATCTCCACCAGAATGTAATGTATTTGGATCACAAAGTCATGATGGATTCTTATCATTTTTCTTGTCGCACCGATGACAAAATATGATTCCATAATCATATGTATTTGATTAAAGGTCTCAAGGCATTTTAATTCCATGACCAAAATGAACAACATCAGGAAACTTTCCCAATTAATTAATGGAATTCCCTTCACCACTTCTAGGGATCAGAGGTAAACTATCTTCCACAATCACTCCTGAAATCACAACATTAACAAAAATATATTTCCTTACCCTGTTAGAAAAAATATGTTATATTGAATTCTAACACCATCAATTCAAAATATAAAATAATTCCAAACTCAAAACATTGAGCCTTTATGTAATCATCTACAACATACCTATAATCATTAGGAATTTGATCTAAAATATGATAGATTGACTCCAATACTTACCCATCACCTTACTATAAATAGTGCATCTCCATTCCCTTTTATACTGTTATCTTCTCAGAGAAGTACTTTTAGATGAAATAATCCATAAAAACTCGAAGTTGAGATGTTCTTAAGGCTTGTTCTGAGAGGCCAAATTTTACTACATCCAGGTCTATGCTTAAAAAAAATTGTTGAAAACTATAGCTTTAATCACTTAGGAATTTAAATGAGCCTAATATCCCTACAATTTCTCACATCCATTCTCTTACATTGAGAGGACATTCCTGAACCAAAAATATAGGTGGATTTAATTTGAAAAAATAAATACTGAAACACTTATGTTGATTAATTGGAGGGTCTGCCAATAGTGAACCACTAATGGACAAACTATGAATATCCATTGAATCATTATGGGGAAACACCTATGAAATCAAATTCCACGAGTTCAATAAAATCCATTTCACTTACAAGTGTCCTCAAACTGAAATCACAACACAAAGAAACTTCCCAAAATATATAGAAAACAAGCTAGAAACCCACTAGATTTCAAAATATAATTTTTTTTAATTCTTAATATACTTTTGAAAGAAAAAAACATGGTTGGTTTCACACACAACAATGGTATCCCTTAGTGTCTCACTCACATGGATGTTATTTTTCCACCTTGGGTACTCAGAAACATTAACAATCAGGCCACCCATCCATACATATCATTATCAAACAATATCTTAAACATATATATGTATGTTAGAACCCATGAAAATACCAATGTTCAAAAAAAATTACAATTTTACAAACAATATATTCAACCCATGTTTTCTTATTCTAAATTCACTCCAATTTCTAAATTTATAAAAACAACCAAATGAATTACTACCCACTAAACAAAAACCATTTTCTATCTCCACACATTAGAGCATTTCAATACATAAATCCCCTATGCCCCATCAATAAAGAATTTTGTTTCTCAACCATTTCATTCAATAAAAAGAATTTGGTTAGAAACCCATTAATTCTCAATAAAATCAAATTTCCAAACTCTCTTTAAAAATCAATTACTAATTTCCAAAAAAACAGATTCAATAACCCCATATTTTGATTATAAAAATATATTACCTTTAAACCATTTCTATTTCACCCCAAATGGTCATTTTATAAAAAATAGTTATCAAAAGATTCATTAAAATTTATTGAGAAGGACCATTTTACACTATCAAAAAATCCAACCATTACCAATAAAACCTGATTTTTACATTTCAAAAAAAAATATTTTCTAAAAAACTAACCAAAGGGAACTAGTGTCAATGGGTGGCGTGACCATATGGCTGGAGTTCATACCCTAAACATGCCACAATCATGAAGAGTCTTCTAGGATTATGTCCTCAACTCCACATGGATTTCCAAGCCATGAGAGCTCACGAAGACCACCAAACCAACTCCCTTTTCATATCCTAAATAACATAAAAACCACAAGAACCAATATAACAAAAAAAGACTTCCCAGGGACACCCAAGTCTTGTTATAGAATGAGTTGACCAAACACTCCCTCATTCCTACACCCAGAGGTTCGGATAGTCCTAATCCATCTAGCTTGACATACCCAAATAAAAAAGTGTGCTCTAAAAGATAGATCCTCTATGGGAAGACTACCCTGATACCATTTTTTTACAAACTATCATGGGTAAACCCCAAACTGGTCACCTGAGCCAATATATGGAATGGCCTAATGAGCGTTCCAAATCCACATGGGCTAGAAACTTTTACAGAGCACCATATGAGTAACTATGTGAATGATTTCACCCTATGATAAATAAATTAATTAACAGAATATCAGAAATTTGAACAACAAAGACCAATATATATGAATTTCGATATCCAAACTAAACATTATTTAAACAAGAGCTCAAAAATACCAAAAAATGAAAAACACAACCAAGCTAAACTTAATGTCCACAATATCTCCATAATACCTTGAGGGTCACTCTCTGATACTAAAACCAATCAACTACCGTGGTGATCAAAATCAAGCCGAAACATATACCTCATTTTAAATCAATAAATAACTATTTCCACGCGTATTAAATCTCATTACGATCTCCCAAAAAATATAATCCCAATAAACATCCTTTAAAATAAATGAACCATAACCTTTATGTTTGAAATACAGTATATAAAGTAAAATTTTCCACATAATTCCACCATAAAAGAAAATACAATCCATTTTCCATTTTCATTCCAAATCTAGATTCTTTTATATTAATGAAACATTAAAATTTTTATGTGGAAAGTCATGCTTTAATTTAAAAATGGGTACAACAGAGTATGACACATTTATATATTAATGAATTTTCCTTTAACCATCGAGAGCCATTTCATCACATTCCAAAGGGATTCCCCACGCATTGGGACATCAAAATAATCACAAAATAAGGGAAATAGAAATAATAACATCAGAGTAACAAGACAAAAAATATATCAACCATCCACTATAGAAAACTATGTTTTAATAGAAATGTGTGAACATTTGAAATCATAAATTATCCATAAAATACAAATACATGTTGACTCATATCAGAAATCATGTCTCACTCAATGACATCAAATAATCTCGACATGATCTGCCACACCCCACATGGTACAGACCGAGGGAACTGTTACATAGAAATAATAACAAAATAGTCCCCCAGTTATGGGCCACTAGTTACTGTGTAATCTAACAACTTCAAAATTCATTCTAAAAAAACCTGAATATCTATGCTATATTCTCCATGTTATGAGGATTAAATAGGGTCACCCAAAAATTACCAACTAAGAATCCAATCACATAAACATATAAAATAATATACACAACATGCATCACCAAAGTCATCCAAAGAATCAATCTCTTACATTAGAAACATAGATCACAAGAGAGTCTACATCGATGATCTCTAATTCCTATAATATTTAATCGGTCATGAATATTACATATTGAGTAAAACCAATTTAATTAAACATAAGCTCTGTAAGATAATTATCTAATGATATTTTTCATGCTAAAAACTTTCACTACATTCACAAAATTTCAAAATGGGTCTCAAGCACATTTTCAAAAAAACCAAAATATGTTCTGAAAACCCCCATTTTTTAAAATTTGAAAACACACCACATGCCATCCCACAATCATTTATTAAAAAATTCCTTTAAATAAGTCACATAACATTAATAATCCAGTTCCATTTTCATTAAGATTCCAAATGGTCCATGATCCTCCATCAAATGTCAACCCGTTTTCCAAAGAGGAATAAATACTTATTTCAATCCAAACCCACTCAGAAAACCTTTCTAGAAACCCAAGTAATAATTTCATATGCCATAAATTTATTAACTCAGAAAAAAATGCTTTATATATCAAAAATGACTTACGAATCCAACCTGGAATTTAATCAAACACTAGGTGTGCATAAAAAAATCCAAACAAAACTAGTTCTCACTAAAAAAAGAATAAATTACCACTTTTCACACCAAATAAATATTCCAAAGACAAAACATTAATATTTATCATATAATAAAGTTTTGAAAATAAATAAACCATGTATTTTATAATTTCATAGGAAATTTAAAAAGGAAACCAATGTCAATCACACGAAACATCAACAACACACACCCGGAACCACTCCAAGAATGATCCATGGTCCATGATCTACCCTGAGGAACCATATGAAGAAAAACCCACCAAAATAAAAAAAATTAAAAATGAAACCTTGATCCATGTGACCATGGGAGAATAAGATTTGATTAAATAATGAATGAAAGAGGAATATGTAGAAGATAAATGAGATTACCTTGAGTCATAACCCTTGAAACCTGAAGAAAATATTAGATCCACCCCAAGGGAGGATAATTAAGGCTTTCAGAATAAGGGGGAGCACCACTAGGTCCTCAAAATGTTGTTGGAGAATAGGGAGGTGTTTTGGGTTAAACAATATTGATATAATAGAGTTAAAATTTAACAAATTTTAAGATCTGGGTATCTTGCATGGTTTGTCCACACTGTTTACCAAATGGTGTCTCAACTGTGATCCCATTACAAAGAACACATGGGAACTGGCATGATTTATCCACATGGATTACAAACCATGGGAAAACCCTATGAAATGGGATTTTCCCGAGATAATGGCTTCCCATATTCTTTAAGAATAGTTTGACTATCTATGCTTGGGTTGTCTGTCCTCAACCAGAAGCACCCCATGGTTTGCACGATTTCTTAGAGAATGTTTCATGGTTACTTATAATTATGAGATGATCATTCTGTAAGATGAAAACACTTTGAAGGTCAAAATATAAACCTACCACACCCAAAATTTGAGATAGAAACTCAAGACCGAAATATAAACCTTAATAGATGTCCAAAATAAAAATCTAGGTGGGAAAATTCTCCCCACCATAACACTTTATACCCTCATAAAGCCACAACATCTTCCAGTTGATCAATAAAAGACAAATGATTTACAAAATCACATAATCAAACCTCTTAATCCAAGAACATCTCCAATATATCCAAATAGAACATATGCGACATGCTTGATAAAAACCAACAATCTAAACCAAACCTTTCTAAGAGAAAATGCTAACTACACCAAATTATCAACACATGAGGCATAAATATGATCCTCACCATTATAAACAAACTTAAAAAGATTCATTATTATAAAGAAACAATACGAGACCTATAGTGTGTCTCCCCTCTATTAAAAACCCACTAGATCTACCCAAATAGTAAACTCTCCATGCTTACTAAAAAACCCCACCATGAGGGGCCTTGAAAAGGGATCTCCAAGAAAAACAACCAAACAATGAAAAAATTATCCCCAAGGGGGTAACTTTCTATAAAATGAAAAAATACAACATGATACTTTGAACCACCCACTCTCCAATAGATGAGACAAGAGCAGAGACATGGTCTATTACACCCTCGATGGTTTCCGGACTTTATGAAAAGATTTACTCCCATACATTTGGAAAGATTCAATATGATTGAATAATTATTCGTGCCATATATAGAATCTATTGATCCCATATTGGAACACTACACCTCAAGAATAACTAAAATATCATAACACACCATAATCTCACTTTTTCGAAACATGAAACATGTGAAATACACCATCACCTAGAACAGAGGAGTGTTGAATTTCCAAAAGCAAATCACGCTTTTGTTGGAATAATAGTTATCATGAGAACCAAAATATCCTCCTAACATTTAAATAAATAGATAAAATGGAATGTCATGATTAATATAATAGAAGGAAACACCATAACAGGATTTATCATTTCAATAGAAAAGAAAAAACAATATAAAGGGAACTAGCATCAAAATTAACAATAAACTGAGCCCATAAAAACACCCTACTTCTACCAGCAGTCTGAGGTATCTTTAGAAGAGGCAGATCAAAATCCACAATGATCCCTATAAACACTATGATAAAGATGTTGTAGGTAAACCAAGAATCCACATGCATGATAGGTATTAAGAGAAATCAGTCATGATAACTTCTTATGAACCAAAATTTCACACTGATGACACAACAGGATTCCATGATCACATGATGTTGATGAAATATCTCAAGGCCTTTAATTCTATGGCTGGTATCAAAAATGTTAGGCCACTTCCCCACCACCTTACTTGAATTCCCATCACCACACCAATTGATCATAGGAAGACAATCTTCCTCATGAATTACGACTATCACCACTTCTACATGAATAGCTTTCCTTGCAACATTGGACAAAGTAGTTAGACTGAATTATGACACCTTCGATAGCACATAATGAGGAATTCCAAACTCAAAACATTGAGAAATTGAGGAATCACAGAAAACATTCCTCTAATCATGTTGAACTAGGTCTAAAAAGAGATAGTAGAACCCCAACACTGACCCAATGCCTTGCTGTAAATAGCACATCTACATTCCTTTTCTTACCATCATTATCTTAGAGAAGTACTATCATATGAATGAAGACTTGAAGAACTCCCTGGTGAAATATTACTGAGACTTGTTCCAAAAGATTGAATTCGACCACCTTTAGGTTGGTCCTTCATGTATGAAGGTTTCAAACTTTACCTTTGACTACTTGGGCATTTCAATGAGGCTAAAGAACCATTCATTTTACACATTCAATCTTCCTCTTTGAGAGGATCCTATTAACTATAAAAGAGAGGTGGATTTAATTTCAAAAACTGAAAAATGAATCCTTTAGGTTGATCAATTGGGAAAACATACAATAGTGAACCACCTATGGTCACACGTCAAGTATCCATCAAATATTTATGGGGGAAACACTATGAAATAAGAAACCAAGAGTTCACTCCAAACCGCCTTATCAAAAAGAGTCCCCAAACTCAAAAAATCGCATAAAAACATCTCAAAACATTAAAAAAATGCTACATAGCCCCTTGATTTCAAAAAATAAAAATTTATCCTCCCGAAAAACTTTTTTATGAATATAAACTTGGCAGGTTTCACAAAAACCAATGGAATTTATTTGAGTCTCACTGAGATGCACATTCTCATTCCACCCTGTGTACTCACCAACCATGATAACCTGGTAACCCATCCACCCATATCATCATCGAACCACTTCTCATAGATATAAATGTGTGTGAGCACCCATAAAAATAACAATGGTTAAAACAAAACATTACAATTTTCCACAAAAATTATTCCACCTACGTTTTGTTTTTCTCAATTCACATCCCCTTCAAAATTCATAAAAAAAACCAAAAGAAATACTTCGCACTACCCAAAAAGCATTTTCAAACTCCACACATCAAATCATTTCAAAATATAAATTATATGAGCCCAATTAAAAATACTTTTCAGCCGGTCAACAATTCCTTTCTATCAGAATCATTCAGTTAAAAACCCATTCTTTATCATTCAAATTAAATTTCCACACACTCTTTAGAAATCAATTTCTTATTTCCCTAAAAACAATTTCAATAAACATAGATTAAAATTAAAAAAAACAATTATATTAAATAAGTTTTGTTTCACCCCAAAGGGTCAATTTACAAAAATCTATTTTCCATTGTTTCTTTAAAAATTATTATCGAAACATTATTTTATAATTTCCAAAAATATAAACATTACCAGTAAAACCATGTTTTCACATTTCGAAAACAAGAGTTTTTAAAAAAAATTCAGAATCATGGAAGACACAAAACTACTCAATAGAGGGAACTGGTGTCAATGGGTGACATGAGAATATGGTTGGTGGTCCTATTCCAAACATGCCACCCTTAGGGAGAGTCTTCTAAGAGTATGTCCCTTGCTCGAGATGGATTTTTAGGCTCTGTGAGATCCTAGGGACCTCCATTCCAACTCCCATTTCCTATCCCAAATTCCATACAAATCGCAAGAATCAATTGAGCCAAAAAATGAAGAATTCCCAGGGAAACCCTGAGATTGGTATAGAAAGTGTGGGCTAAAAATTCCCTAATACCTACACACCAGGGTTATGATAGTCCTACTCATCTACCTGGACATCCCCAAACATGAAACAGAGCTCCAAAAGCCAGGTCATCTTATGGAAGACTTATCATATACAATTTTTCATAAAATAACCCATTTCAACCCCAAACTAGTCACCCAAGCTACTATGTGGTAAGTATCTAAGGGAATTCCTGATCCCCATGGGCTGGAAACTAGTGTTGAGAATCATTAGAGAAACTAAAGGGATTATTTAATACAAAAATAAATAAATAAATTTACTAAATAGATGAAATTTAAACAAAGAATCCTAATATATATATATATATATATCCAAACTTATTATCATTTACACAAGAGGAAAAATATAAAAAAAATGAATAAAACCCCAAACTAAAGTATACAAACACAACATATCCATTTGACTAAGAGGGTTACTCTCTGGTACGAAAACCAATCATCACCCATGGATATCAAAACCAATCTAAAACCTATACCACAAGAAAAATTAATAAATAACTATATTCATGAGTATTAAAACTCGTTAGGTGTTCTTGAACAATCTATTTCAAATTCACTTCCTTTAAAATAAAATAAACATCAACATCAGTTATGAATTACAATATATAAAGTAATGTTTTCCATATTATTTTACTTAAAAAAACAATCCATTTCCAATTTTTATTCCAAATCCAGAATCTTTTCCATTAAAGAAACATTATTATTTTTAAAGGGGAACTAATGGTTTCTTTTCAAAATGGGTACAAGAGAATATGTCACATTTCTACTTTAAATAATTTTTCATAAAACATTTAGATCTATGTCATCACTTTCCAAATACATTCCATAGACATAGAAACATAAAAATAATCATACAATAAGGGAAATGGAAATAATCACACAATATTTACTAGAAAAAAATTATATCAATCATCCCCTATAGAGAACCAAGTTCTAATAGAAATGGCTGAACATAAGAGCATGTAAAAAATCCAAAACATAATAATACATGTTGAATCATCCCAGAAAGTATTCCTCACTCAATGTAGTCAAATATGACCAACATATTCATCCACACCCCACATTGTATAGACCGATGAGAACATTCCTATAGAAATAATAACAAAATATATCCCACTACTATGGCCCACTTGATTCCATGTAATCTAAATTGTCCAGCAATCATTCTTCTAAGATTAATTAATTATGACAGGTTCTTCATGTCAATATTATATTAGAGGGTGATCCAACTAATTCCAACTAATTATATAATCATATTAAAATATATAAGAATTTAAAATTTTGGAATCACAACATTCTACCAAATACTCATTCTCTTACCCTACACACATAGATGATAGCGGAGTCCATAACAAGGATCTCTCATTCCCAAACTATGTAATGAGTCACTAGGAATATACATCTTGGACATCTCACCCATTCAAAAATAGATTTATCAATATAATTATCCAAGGATATTTTTCATACTAAACACTATCACAATTTTCACAAAATTGTCAAAGGGTCACCAAACTCTTTTTCATAAATACCGTCATTTATTAAAGAAAACCCCCCTTTATAAAAACGTGAAGTCAAAAAATATTCCATTCAGAAATAATTTATTAAAAAATATTTTAATCACTCCCATAACATTTATAAACCAAATATAATTTTATCAAGATTCCAAATAGGATAGAATCCTCCATCACATGTCAACCCATTTTCAAAAGCCAAACACGCACTTCTTTCAACACAAAACCGCGCAGAAACCCTTTCATGAAACCCATGTACACATTTTACATGCTAGAAATTTATTAAAACGTACAAAAAAATTATTAATATATCAAAAATCACTAGGAAAATTCAACTTGTAATTTTATCAAACACTATGAGTTCATAACATGAGAAAAAACCCATTTAATACAAAATAATGAAGAAATCACCACTTTTCACACCAAATAAATATTTAAAAGACCAAAAATTAATATTTATAATATATGTAAGGTGTGAAAAGTAAGAAAATAATGATTCATTAATTGAAAAGGCAATTGAAAAAGGGAAACATGCCACAATCACATGATGCTTCCACAACACGCCCCCAAAACAACTCCACGAAGGTTCTAAGTGCTAAGATCTACCACAACAAATACTAGGGAGAAAAATACCAATATAAGTCAAGGTAAATAAGAACCCTAAATCAACATGAACATGGTATAATGAGATATCAAGATGAAATGAATGAATGAGGAATATGAATAAGATAATGGTAGATTACCTTGATAAATATTCCTTGAAACATGAATCAAACCAAAGAACCACACAATGGCAGGAAATAGGAGGCTTGGGGGGGAAATGGGGAAGTACCCTTAGGGATGAACATACTAGAGACAGAAGATTAGAGGTGTTTTTTTAATGAAAATTTAAATAGGTTAGAGTAATAATTTCACAAATTTTATGATTTGGGAAGCTCACACAGTTTACAATACAATGTGCTAACTGTACACCCCTTACTGGACACTCCTTCGCACTGAAAATATTTGGTCGCACTGTTTACAAACTGTGTTCCAAATATATGAAATGGTTTTGTCTCGAGATAGGGGATTCTCACATGCTTTAAGAATAGTCTGAAAAACTATGTGTGCGTCGTGCTCCCTCAACTAGAAGCACACTATGGCTTGCACAGTTTCCTAGAGCTTGCAGCATGTTTCCCTCTAACCATGCACAATCAATGTGCCATGAAAAAAAAACTCCAAAATTGAATACACAATCCCATCACACCTGAATCTCAAGAGAAAGCCCAAAGTAAAAAATATAAACTAAAAAATAATTCCAAAATATAAATATGGATGTGACAGTAGATAAATTTGATTATGTGGGAGATAAAGTACATCAATGGGTGTATTGAATAGAGGTAAAATATTTCATCTCAATTTCACTTAATTGATTCATATTTTAATGTTATATGCCCAAATTTTTATATGCGGTATATACAGACAATTTTAAATATAATATAATTAATCCTTCATACATCGTTTTTAATTATATTTATTTCATACAGGGATATTTAACATGAACGTTATAATGAAGTAACTGGTTTTATACTTCAATTTATGGTCATGGGGTTATACGTCAACTTTTTTTACTTTGGTTTCCTACGATAATGGGTGAATTGATCTAAATATTTTTTTATTTTATTTTTCAACTTCATATATATGGATATAAATTTGGGAACAAAATCACTTCTTCTATTAATTATCACTTCAATAGTTATGATCTATTCAAGGGTCTTCTTTGTCTCATCCTCATTTTATTGTGGAACTACTCATGTTGTAAACTATGAATTCCTTGTAAGGTGTATATACTAATTCATTAATGAATATTGAAAAATTATATCATCAAATTAATCATTTATAAAGAACCATATTATTCACATTTTCAATGTCTTTTGACAAGAATATTATTAATGAAGTGGAGTCTTTATGTTGAAATCTCTGTTATTTTGGAGATTATTTATATTCAACCTTCCTTAAGAAAAATAAAATTCTATTGTGTTCAGGAACCACATTTATTTTATTCTCCCCCATGTATGAATAATTTTTACCTTTTTAGTTATTATTCCCTCCCTTATTTATTAATGAAATATAAAAACTATTTTTTATTTGTGATTTTGATGATATATCTTCATTTAGATCATGAATCATTCAATTTAATGTCCATTTTTAAAAAAAAAATTAAATAAATATCAATTATAGAAATTATTTTTTCCCCACTGTTATTTTACATGTTCTTTTTCTATATTTTATGTAGTTTTAAATATTTATTTCTCTATGTTCTTCTATATAATTCCTTTTTGAATTAGTTTAGAAATTTTTGAAAAGAATGTTTATTTTTATGTTGTACAATATTAATATATTTTATCACTATTGTGAACATTATATAATTTGAATATTAATATTCATGTATCAATGGTTGTTTTAAAATAATATTTTATTTCCATTTTTTTAATTCTTTGTTATAAAAATGTAATTTTAATAGATGATAATATTATTTAAATTAATAATGTTTTAAATGATATTTTATGGTATATCAATTAATAAAAGAAAAATCCCATTTATTATAACTTTTTATATATGTAATATGTTTTTATGATACCATATTAATTCATTCTATTAATAGATTATGATTAATTCAAAATGTTTTCTAAGGAACCTATTTCCTTCCCACATGAAAAAAAATGTTATAAATGAACAATGTTTTTTATTATGGTGAAATGTGATAGATTTTATTTTTTTTTGTCAATATATGGTACATAATTTTTTTTGATGAATGTGGTAATGGGGGTAAATATCAAATCATTATGTAAATTTGATGGAGAAATTATAGGTTGGCATGTTATATCCCTCCAATGTATTATGTAATTGAGATAAAGTTTACTTAAGATAAATATCACTTAAGAAGTGATGGGGTAAGCTAGTTAATTGGTTACTCCTATGAGATTATGGGTATTAATATTGTATAGTTATCTAATATATAAGGGTTGTTTTAGTGTTTATATGATCATAACATTCAAAGAAACCAACATGTTTTCATTATGATTTCTATAGGGTTTTAATTCATCCTTTGAACATGAAATAGATAACTTGGAAAATGATTAATGTTTCAAAAAAAATTGACTTCATTAAATATTTATTCCATTTTAAATATTCAATTTATAGTTGTTTGTGCGTATGTATTTATATATAATATATATAAGAACATTTATTAGGCTATCATTTTTGTTTTCTCATTTTATCATCACTAATGATATTAAATTGTTAATGATTATGTTTACCCATAGTAAGAATTTTTGAGTTCACTCTTATGATGTTTCCCTTCTTTCATGATAGGAATAATTACTTTAAATTAATTTTTCCTAAAACCATTCATGTGTGGGGAATTTTATCGGAGATGTTGGAGACATATTGTGATGAAGTAAAATCTTTGTGTTGTTTGAAAAATTCTCACTTGATGACATCGATATTGTTATGTAATAGTTTGTCATAATTATCTAAAAACGAAGACATAAATTTTCTTATGGTACTTAATGTGATTGAATATTTACATTTGATGTTATATGTTTGGGAGGGTTAAATTGGGTCATGTTTTTTGGTATCCAATCCAGAAATGTAATGATGATTCATTTTCACTGGATTTAAGATTGTGGGTATTGGGATTGTATATATCATCAATTATATAAATTATAGAACCAATTATTGAACCAATTATCTATAAATTTAATTAAAATAAATCATAAATTGTTATAATTTTATTTTATTAATATTAAAACATAATTCTATAAAAAATCATTTTTTGAGAATATAATTTCTTTTATACGTTAATATGCATTCATGTAAAATTTTAATACTTTGATAACCAATTACCTAATTTTATAAATGTGCCAAAAATATTTTTTTATAATTAATTTTTTTAATTCCTACCATTTTGTCCAATTCCTATGCAATAACATGAAGCAAACCCCTATTTATCATCATATTGAGAAGGCGATGGAATGTTACTTGGCCTTAAAGGTCAACCCCAATATTCCAAAGGCTTAAAATTAATGTCAAGGGCTTCATTTAATATTTTGAGGAGGATTTTCCCTTGAAAGTTAAACAACCATCAAAAAAACTGTAACAAAATAAAACACTACCTAATCCATGAAAAAATATAATTAAACTAAAACATTTCATTATATCAAACAAACCAAAGTGTGCCACACCAAAAGACAAACTATCATCAAAGTAAAAAACGGGAAGAAAAACTATCCAAACTATAAGACAACCACATAACACCAATACTCCTCATGCTCTATGCTCAAACTTTACCAAGAATACATATTATCATAAAGTAATACTAAAAATGTGAGATACATTAACTTTACCCATATCTTTGTAGATGATATCTACAAAGGGACCAATGTTCCAAAGTATGGGTGAGTAGTAAAACCAAGTAGGTTTTCCCTGATGACTTCCCAACTAATGCCTCTAGGATAGAACATGTTTCCAAAACTATAATATAAAAAAATTATATAAATTTTTTTCTATAATAGTTTATATTAAATGTAAAAAATCCATAGTTAATAGTTTTTCACGGAATGAAAATAAAAAATTCATTAAATCATTTAACATTCTATCATGGCACAACAATTCCATATTTCTTGACACAACCGCACTTTCATGCTTGTTTGATAATTCCATACTCATGATAGGTCTCTCATCCAATCACCTTATGTCCCACTAAGACACACCCTTGATCGAAGGTCATCTGCCTTGTACCCTATGGGTACACGTCCATTATTCCAAGAACATGAAGCATAATCTCACAGAAATCACATTTATTCCAAAACCATTCTAAATTAACCATTTCACACAATGTCAATAAAACAGAATTTTTATTGAAATGTATTCAAATAAGACATTTCAAAAATCTAGAAAACACATATTTTAAAATAAAAATTTTATAATCTTGAAAAAAATCATTGTGCGAAGTCATTTACCATGTTTTCTAAATTTCATCAAAACCCCACTGATCATCTCTAAATATATTTTAAAACATGATTTACACCAAAATTTGATAATAAAAACCAAGAGATTAAACCTATTTTAATCTAATCCTTAATGTTTTAAATTGAGAAGTTGAGATTGAAGCCACATAGCTCAGGTTCTAAGTTGAAAAGACTAAATGAGATAAATAATAGTCATGAAACTAGGCTGAATATCCAAAAACATTCCATAGATAATATCTTCAAATATGCCACAGGTCTCTTCCACTATCATAAAAAAGAAAGAAATACTCATAGATTTTTTATCACCAATCATATATCTATACATAGTGTCCATAGTTCTACGAAACTAAGAGGGATAGTGAAGTAGATCTATAAGATCCCAACAAGAACTACCATGAATGATTATTTGGCATGAGAATCTATCTTCAAACAACCAAATAAAGTCCTTGTATTTATTTCAGATCAATTGAAAAACCTTCCATGACCTTTGGAAAGATAGTTTATTGAGTTAGGGCTACATACGAAGAAAAAATAATTAGTTAGAGGTTAAACTACATGAGATCCAAAATTTTAGGAACTCACTATTGACCCGTGCATGGTTAGCTTCATGGTTAGTCAAAATGTGTTCTAGAGGTATGATAGCCACTATCTCAATGATGACTTTTTCTTGGATTATGAATCATGTGTCACCCATTCCAATTCTCTTTGTCTTATTTTTTTATGGTTTCTCCTAGGATTTCTCATGGCTTGGACGAACCATGCACCACCCGTGAGCCTTTACATTAGTTTTTGTCTCACTGTTCACTGTTTCCTAAAAGTGTTTCATAGTTTTCCTAAATAATTCACCTATAGAATACCACAAAATAGTCTAGAAATTTCTTCAAACTCTTCTAAACATCACCTATATACTTTTCATAATAAAATATATGAAGAATGGGGTTTCGTACTAGAAACTGAGGGTTCTAAATTATCCCAACCATTAGCATTTCCATCCTCAGAAAGTATAAAACCAATTTTGCTCTAAAAGTGTTCTTTCCATTTGAATTTCATCTACTTCTTCCATTTCCCATGTCTCTTCTTTAATCTGAAAATGTTGGAAAAAAACTTCCTCTATAGTGATTCTTTTTCCACATGAAACTCTCTCTTGCCTATCAAATATCCACACCGAGATATGTACCAACAAATTATTTGGAAGTAGTTCAACATGATCCCATAAAATCACATGGTTCAGATTAGGATAATAATATTTAAACATAGATATATAGAACAAATTATGAAATTCCCTTAAAAATGAGTGCAATTCCAAATGATATTCCATCTCACAAACATATTCCAATATCTCAATAGGTCTTATGTATCAATGAGATAATGTACCATACTTCCTAACACATTGATGTTCAATTCATGGAGGGATCCTAAAGAACACGTGATCACTCACTATGAATGAAAATGACTATTAAAAATAATACACCTATGATTTCCGATGACTCTGAGCCATCACCATGTGTTTCTTGATCAACTAAATCTTCTCTGTTATTTCATGGACTTCGATCAGTCCAATCAATAAATTATCACATGGTTCGACCCAAAAAGTAGACAATGACAAGGTTTCCCATAAAATGCTTCAAAGGCATCCATATGTATTGAGGCATGATAGTTTCCATCATACAATAATTCCACTGATAATACATGTTCCTCCCATGAACCACCAATATCTATTACATAATACCATAACATGTCTTCTAATGTTTGTATTACCTATTCGTATTTTCATTCCATCTATGGTTGATACACCATACTCATAGTTAGCTTAGTCCCAAGGGATTTCTCTGTGGGTTTAATAATATGTTATGTAAACAACGGATATCTGTCAAAAAATATCGAATCTCGTTATCCATGCCTCTACACCACTTCCTTGATATATATTTTTGAAAAGTCCTCAGACGTATGACATTAATGAATAAGAATAAAATGAGATTACATTGTGAGATGATACACTCTCACCCATATAGAGTCATGTTTATGAAAGGTTATCAGGAGACCTATTAAAAAATATATATCTATTTGATCCCATTTCCAAATAGGGATATATAAGGATTTTAACATACATACTGATAGTTGATTCCCTACTATATTCTTTTCAAAAGATAAAGTCATTGAAACAAAATCAACCACCTTATATTTCAGGTTGATCCACGAAACTATTATTTCAATGATTTATACATCATCAGTATTCCTCGATGAATATCCCATCTCAAATGGGGGTATATAAGAAAAAATTTATCTTGAGAGGCCATAGGTACATCCATCTAATTTTTAAACCACAAAAATGAACTCTTATCCAGCTACCATCACCCAATGGTCTCAACACCATTGAGTTTTTACCACATAGGAATTCATTATATATAAAATTTGTATCCCCTTTCTCTATTTTCGATAAATAAGGATCAATAAAAACTGGAATGAGAACCACAACTTCACCACAGTATTCAAAATTGAAGTTCACGTCAGCTAGAACCAACATCAAATAACACTCATCTAAAGACTCCTTTTACAACTGAGCAATTGAAATTTTACATAATATAGCTTCCATGGTATTTCCATTCCCTGGTGTATGCATCATGTAAAATTTGATAATTCAGAGATACTCCATTAAACTTACTTTCCTTAGATTCAAATTCCATTGTTAAAAAATATGTTTCAGACTCTTGTGATCCATAAAAACAAAAAATTTCTCACTAAAGAGATAATGGTTCCAAGTAACAAAAGCATGGATGACTATTTCTGACTAAAAATTGTGTGTTGGGTAGTTCTTCTCATTCACCCTTAATTTCCTTGATCCCTAAGAAACAATATGGTCTCCTTACATGATTACACACTAACACCCAGATCCTAAAGCATCATAATACTCTATGTACCCATGTTCTTATTTTAAAAAAAAAATCGGTGTGGATGTAAGGAAATTATTTAGCTCTTGATATGATTTCTGTAATTCTTCATCATAATGGAATAGAAAATTTTTCTGTTTCAATGGTATCATAGGCAAAGATAGTTTAGAAAAATCATGAATGAAGTATCGGTAATAACCAGCTATACCAAGAAATATTCCTATCTCAAAGACTTTATTCCTCAGTTTCCAAAAAATAGAAAATTCAATCTACCCTGGATCTACTAAAATACTTATTTCATAAATTATATATCCAATAAATCATACCTTTTGTATCTATAAATTACACTTTGATAATTTGGCATGCAACCGACGGTCACTCAAGATTCCCAAAACTATCTCTAGGTGTTTCACATACTCAACCCTTATCCTTGAATACACCATGATGTCATAAACAAACACCAATATTAAATAATCTAGATATCGCTGTAATAACCAACTCGTAAATTCTATAAAGACCTCTAGTGAATTCATAAGACCAAAATTCTTCATCAAGTAACCATAATTTTTATATCTTCTTTTGAAATATATCTTCATAATATCCACCTTTTAAAATAACAATTGGTGATATTTTGATTGAAATTCAATATTAGGGAATAACTAAGATCCTTTCAAGTGATTGAACATATCTTTATTGAGTGGAGGTAGATATCTATTCTTTATCTTCACTTGGTTTAGCTTATGAAAACATAACATAACTATAGAGTTCTATTCACCTTTTTCATAAACAAGATCGGTGCTTCCCATGGATACATCCTTGGACGAATGAACCCTTTTCTTTCTAGATCATCCAACTGCACTATAAATTCCATTATTTGAGTTAGATTTATTCCATAAGACATAAGTGAGATATGATTTTTCCCAATGAGGAGATGAATCTTAAAATCTACTTCCCTTGCTGGTGGTAACCAATAGAAATTTTTGAGAAACACAACTAGAAACGGATCTGCCACTGCTACAAAACTACTATTCTTGATCACATAAATCAATTCCAATGTAACTACCATTGACTATTATGGGATTTTTCCCACTACTTGTGACAAAAAGTCCATTGTACCTTTCTTCTCATTATATTATCCTCTAAATAGATACTCGATTCCATCCTTGGTTACAAAACCAACCGTTCTTCTATAATTGTCGATGTGGTCCTTGAATGTTGTCATCAAATGCATACCCACACAAGGAAATCCCATTTCATCTCAACTCCATCAAAAGCTATAGAACATGCTCTATGTCGTAAGGCTCTATAATCTCTTTTCCAAAGTGGAGTTTTTTTTATCACGAAGGTCATCATCTTATGTTTTAAAATTAAAAAAATCAACAACACGAGATAAAATGAAGGAATGAGATGCACCCACATAGAACAACACTTTCATAAGGGTAGATTTCAAAAGTATAGTCCTTACACCATAGATGGTCCAACATAATCATCCACAATCACCTGATCAAAAACATATAATTCCTTCATTGTTTCACTTTTCACCTTGTTTCCCTGTTGAGTTTTTCCTTGATGAAGAGACTTGATATTCCCAGAATCATCATAGACAACTCTATTCAACTAATGAGATTGATTCTGCTTCCATCATCCAATTGAATTATAAGATGTTTTCAACAAAGGAGTAGTGTCCTGAACACCCGACCATCAAGAACTATGACAATAATATCACCGATGCCCCCATCTTGTTGTAATTATGACAAGATATTTGTTGTGCAGTACACTTTCTCTTTATGTGACTTTTTGAAACATATAGAAATCATTCAGGCTTTATCATGTCCTTTGATTAAGGTTACATTATCATGTGGTCTTATTTTGATCTTTTCCCGGCCTTTGAGAATTGATGCCCCGCTTCTTCTACCTCTTAGTGTTGGAGTTCTCCCCTACTCTCATGAAGATAATAATACATCACTATCATGGATTTTTCATAGTGAAAGATATCATAAAAAGGGTATATGATAGCTTCCCTAAGTCAATAGTTTGGAATACAGATTGATGCTTTGAACCAACTGTTGGTTCACCCATGGCTTAGGTGAAACCAAATTCTTAGTAGACTCTTCTGACTGGTTCCCATGATTCCTACTAGGTTTCATTATCTAGATTCACAAAACATTCCATAAGTATCACTCTCTAATAATGGAAGGATTATAATTTTAAAATTACACCACATCAACGATCACAACATTACATTCCAAAAACAGCATTTTCCATCTTCAACCATCATTTATGAAAAATTTCAACATGTTTTTGAAAATCAAACCATTTTGAAAATACCCCACTGGAATCTTTTTCAAATTCATTCTTTTGAAAATAATTTGAATTTTTTTCAAAAATCAACAATTTTTCAACAAATGATCAAGAATTACTCCAAATTAAATATGAAACCATGTTGGGAATTCATTCCTCTAATTCATTCCATGCTCATCTCATTTTCTAAATCAATGAAAATATGATTTCAAAATCTTATAAATATCTTGATAATAGTTATGTATTGAAAACCCTAGGAATATGATTTTTATTATAAAAAGGTTAGCTTCACCTTTTTATTACCTAAATTTTATTTTCTGACAATCCTAATCATTTCTACCAACCCGATAAAAGGAATAGACCCAAATGAATATCAACTCCAAGACCAATAAAGTGAATACCACGTCTTAGGAATGGACAGACAAAACTAATACCACTTGTAATATATCTCTTCTTCTCATTGGCTTGAGAAGGTAGTTGAATTCTAATTTTCCTTATGCTACATCCCTAAGATTTCAAAGGCTTTCAATAAATATTAAGGGATTCATCTTCAATTTAGGGTAAAATTTTCCATTTGAAGATAAAATCACAACCAAAATAACATAACCAAGTAAAACACTACATGATGCATGAATAAATGAAAGATAAATCAAAAAATTCATTATATTAGACCAACCAAAGAGTACCAAAGAAGAATACAAACTAACATAGCTGTAAATAATGGAAGAGAAACTGTCAAATCTCCAAGACAACTACATAACTCCAAATCTCCTTATTCTCCAAGCTCCAACAAGACTAAACAGCTCAATAATCATGAAGTAGTACAAAAGTTGTGTGATAATTTACCTTTTCTTATATACCAGTAGACAATATCTACAAAATCACCACTGTTACAAAGTAGGGGTGAGTATTAAAATCATTAGGTTTTCACCGATGACTTCCCAACTCACGCCACTTGGGTAGAACATTTTAGAGACATTTATATAAGAAAATTTATATAAAATTATTTATAAAAAAATTATATAAAAATATAAACAAAATCCATAGTAATTGTTTTTGATGGAAATCACTTAAACTATTTCCAATCATTTAAAAAAAAATTGTTATACCTAATAAATTTTTCAAAACACACCCACACATGCATGCATGTTTGAATGTTTAATACTCATTAGCGGTCTCTCGTCCAACTACCTTGTATCCCACTGACAGAAGCCCTTGATTTGGGGTACCATACCTTATACAACATTGGTACACGTCCATAATTCAGGTCATGTCTAACATGAACTCACACAAAACCCATGTTTGCAAAAACCATTCCAAATAATTCATTTCAAACCATTTTAATAAAACTTCATTTTAATTGAAATACTTTTCAACAATCCATTATAATAATCCCACATAGACATATTTTAAAAAACATTTAAAATCATGAAATAAAATAACTTCTCCAAAACGGTTTCCATGATTCCCTAATTTCATCAAAAACACATAAATTGTCAGTAAAGATGATTTATAGCATGATTTGCAACAAAATTTGTAACATCCCAAGATTTTATAAAAAATATTCTTTTTAATTTTATTAATGTCTTGTGTTGTACGCTACACCAAAAGAAGCTTTCACAACACGCATCCTTGACTTGGCTTGCATTACACGCAATCGCGACCTTCCTCGATAGCGTGTGTAATACGCAATACCGAGTTTCATTAAACAACGATATGCTATTAAAATATTATTAAAACTAGCCGTTATGAATAGTAATAACCACTTTTTAAAATTCTGTAAATCTTATTTTTCAAAATTAACTTCATTCTTGGATTCGGAGTATCGAATTTAGCCTAAGGTGAAATTTTGGTACTTTTCGGATAACTTTCATATTCTGATGAATAGTGAAAATTTCTAAATTATAATTAAAAACAACTTTTTTAATCGAAATAATTAATAGTGATAAATTATTAATTTGAGTGGTTTTAAAGTATATTTAGAATATATTTTTACAATTTAATACAATGTTGGTCATTGGTTGTAATTTCACATTTAAACCAGACATAATCAAGTGTCAATCTTTTGATATATATTGTTTCCTAAAAACACGCTATTTATTTTAACAGCAGGATTTAATTATAAAATTAATTAATGCAACTTCTATGTTATGAATTTGGAAAAATAGATTTCATTTTTGAATTCGGAATATGAAATATATCTTAGGATGAAATTTTGGCATTGTTCTGAAAAACATCAATTTTTGATGAATAGTGAAACTACTAAGTGGTAGTTAAAAAAACTGAATTTTTCGTAAAACTTAATTTTGCCGTTTCTGTGAAAGGAATTTCGAAAATCCGAGAGACACGGTTAATATCAAGGACTAAAATGTGGTTCAATGAGATGAAAATAATTTTTTGGTGAATAGTAACTTTTTACTTTTTTAACCGCGGTTAATAGTAAATAGGGTAACTAAGGGTAAATATGATATTAATATTACCCTAACACATGTCCTAATTCTATTGGACAAGTGTAATTCGACCAAAAACAAACTTAGGAATAAAATATGATCATTTAGGCCCACTTGGATTAGATTAGGACATTTATTATTAATTTATTTAAAGAAGGGTTAAAATAGTTAAAATCAATGTTTAATAAGTAAATCATTTTTAATATGGGATTATACATAAGATAAATTCGATTGTAAATATTCATTATAAAGCTAAAAAGATTTCCTACATGATGGTATTTTATTTGTAATTTTTAGACATAAAATAATTTAATTATGACACAACGATGATGCAGTAATTATCTTATTAATGAAATATTGACATAATTGATGTTATAAACACCAAAATAAATGTAATTTGAGATTTTTTATTAATTCCACTAATTTTCTAGGTTACTATGATATATTAATGTTGATTCATTCAACTTGGTTCGAAAATTTAATTCTGTTATGACTTTCACAAAAATCATATATCAAATAGTGTCAAAATTGACACAAAATAGTTTTTAAATCAAATATTATATTATTAACTGTTATTGTATTCCTAAAAATCTAAGGTTCGGCCAAATGACTTAGATAAGGATATATATATTAATAATAAACAATTTGGGGTTCGTTTGGTATGTTATAGTAAGTTTATTAACCATATAGTGAAAGAAAACAAAAAGACATGGTAAAAGTTAAATTATTTAACTTAGAGTTAAATCTAATTGATAAGGTTAAAATAATAACCTAAACTTGTCTAAATTCTATTGGTTGATAGGATTTCGACCCCTCCCCACCTTATCTTCGAAATAAGACCCTTTGGAACCATTATAAACCGATTTTGACTTTAATATAAAATAATATTTTGAGATATTCCTAAGGTGCCCCTCTCCTCCCTTATAAAAGGACACCTCCCCCCCCCTCCTCCTCACACCAAATTGAGCACTCAAGCTCGGCCAACCCCTGCCATTTTCTCCTCTCCACTTCCCTAGTATCATCCTAGAGGTCCTGGTCTTCTTAAAAGACCAATTTTAGTTCCCTAAAAGGAGGTCTCAAAGAAGCACTTCAAAGAAGAGGTAATATCCATTACCGATCCTTTTCAATTTCTTTCTTCTTCAACATATTCTTCTTTAGTTGTTTCATGATAAAGTAATAACATCAGTATTTCTTATATACTGATATGTTATTATAAATATGAAACAACTCTAATTAACCTTCTAACCATCCTACGGAAAAAGGAAACCACCGCGCGTGCGTACGTACGGAATACCGTCTCCACGCCGTGGTGTAATCTATTTTCCGCCACCACCTTAATAGGATGGGTATAAAGGTGTAATGAGTAACTATATATGATTATTATAAAGTGATATTGATACTGAAATAGTATACATACCCTTAAACACAATTCCACGACCATGGGAACGATATCATCGCTCGTGCGTACGTACGGACTACCGTCTCCACGACGCGATGAGATTCATTCTCAATGATTAACCATTCATGAATGATTATAAAGTATATATAATAAGTTCTAATGAAATATATTACATAATAATGATACTGGAATTATGTATATTTATATGTATGTCATCTACTTAATTCCATTCAATTCAATAAGGAAACGAAAACAGCGTTCATGCGTACGTACGGACTACCGTCTCCATGAACGGTGTATTTCATTCCATTAACAATATATTATATATATATATGTATATTCTGAATATATATTATATATAAATCATGTTTTACATTCTGGATATAAGTAATCATGATCCAAGTAATCATATTAATAATTACAAGTTAAAAACACGAACGACAAATAAGACGATTTTACCCAAAATGCTACTTTAACATGAATTTACAAAAGACCGGGTAATATAAAGCCATAAGAGAACCATATATGATATCATAACAATGAATATGATTCTGTAATAAGTCAATAACATTATGTAAATCATTATACAGGAGGTTCGGACACGTACAAAGCAAGTCGGACCTAAGGTAAGGGAAATATCACAATCTCATTTTTATCCGAGATTGTTTATTCGTAAGTATTTACTGGGGTGTATTTTATCATTCACAACCATGTTTCATCAATATGTAATATTATTTCCATCCACCTACAATTGTTTAAATCCATTTTTACCCTTCGGTGAGTTTTTAGTAATATGTATGAAAGGAATGTTTTTTCGTTTTTCATACGAGGTACTTTTTGACTTTTCCGACAAATGTACGAAGAATGTTTTTTTAACTTATACGGCATGAATGGATTTTTAAAACATTATTTCCAAGAAGCTTCCTTTAAAAGTTTTCAAGTTTATTTTTAATCAAATTCTTTTATTTTAAAGTTGTATGACATGTTATGAAAGGAAAAATGTTTTTGAAATAGAAAGGATATTTTCCTCAAGAATGAAGTTCAAGTATTTTATCAAAATTATTTTCCATCTAAGATAATAAAAGGGTTCTGTTTTTATCCCTATTATTACATGGATTTGATTATGTTGTGATGGAAACATTTTTATGAATTCCTTTATCTTATATGAATTGTTTTAGGATGTCATGTTGCTTAAGAATCCCATTTTTTATTACATGGGTTATGCGATGATGTATGATTTATGATTATGTGGCACACATAAGAAAGGATTCATTATAAGATGGGTGGGACCTATATCTCCCTCCAATGCATTGGGTAAAGATTTTATATCTCATGAGATAGACATGGCTGGAATGGTAGGATATACCGGTTCAGTGAAACAGGACTGAAACGAGGGTTACTCGATTCAGAAAGGGACTTTGTCCACTAAGATAGTCTTGGCAATGAGTCATGACTAACAAGAAATTATTTTCCATGATTATGTGTGCATGCCACAAAGTTTCAAGTTTCATGTTATGATTATGGTGATCTCATTTTCACTTCTATGATTTATCCCATGTTATAATATTATGAGCTCTTTTGCAGGTTAAGATTTCCAAAAGCTATGTTCTTATGTATATGATGTGATTGATTTTCCTTTTGTTTACCCTTACTGAGCATTTGAGCTCACCCTTTTATGTTTTCTTTTCCCCAGGATATAAAGAATGGTTTTAGGTAAAAAAAAAGGGATGACCTTTATGGGAGATATTGAAGAACATTCACCACGATTAGAAGATTACGTTCCGAGTTTCCAAAGACACTAAACTATTACGATCCTTTAGGGTGTGTTTTTTTTGTTATGCACTAAGTATTCCGCAAATGTAATGTAATGTCCACGTACGTCAGGCTTCGGGTCTCTACAGTTGGTATCAGAGGAAAGGTTTAGTCAACCTTTGGAAACTAGGATGCGAGAACTTTAGTGAGATCCCTAGAGATATTTTTAAGGTATGTCTAGGGATGTCCCTAAGGATAAGTATATGTATAGGATATAGTCCTAGAACTATGGTAACTATCTTAGAATTTAACCTAAGATGTTAGATATTGAGGGTGCTCCCCCTTTACTATGTTGTCTTCCCTAACATGATTTTGCCTCTCACAAAATTCTTTTTGTGTTTTAGTTAATGGAGGGAACCAGAAGGAATTCGGTTAAAATTGAATCCAATGGACAAATTGGTGACTATGAGCAACAAAATTGTGTAATGCCTAAAGATAAAGATATTGTGATTATGCCGAATCAGTCATCGCGATATATGATTAACAAGGTGAAATTTAGTGGTATGACTAATTCATCAAAGAAGAGGAAGATAAACTATTATGCATGTTCGCATGTTGAGGAGCATAAATAAAGGAAGATTGAGATTTCTAAATAAGGGAAGAAGAACCTTGAGGAATACTTCAAATGGAGGGACCGATGTTATCTGTGTGGAGAAAAGGGTCATAGAGTGACAAATTGTTATGGAGTTCAATGTATTATTTGTGGAGAACATGGGAATTACCCAACTCAATGCCCTGACCTAAAAAGTTACTTCTAAATCAAGGAAGGACTTATTCCAGGATAATCATTGATGTGTATGGACTGAAGTGTTTTGGTATTCAAGAATAATGTTGTTGAGGTACTTTTATGGTGTGTTGAAATATTTAAGTATTGGTCTATTGTGGTTTTCAATAATTTTAAGGTACCAATAACTATGAAAAGTGATTCAAATATTTTGGAAAGTAGATGATAAGTGCATAATGAAAGGATAAGAAGATAATGAGATGTTTGATTGTATTCATGAGCTCATGATTGATATAAGGACTAAGTGATATCATGGTTTGAGTATATAGAATTTTGAGGATTTTGGTATGTGGAAAGTGTTAACTTTAAACTGCATTCATGTTTTCACTAAGGTATTCAAAGGAATACATGATTAAGGACTTTGAATGTTTGGAATGTGACCAACAAACCATATCTTATGATATATGGGGATCAACGATGGTATTAAATCTCTGGTAATCGTTTTCACTATGTTATGAGAGTGGACTGCAGTATTATGAATAAGCCTAAAGATTGGAATGGATTATGTTGGACATAAGTTAGTATTGTTTAAGGATAGAAATTTTGATATTATTGATGGGATGTCATAGTAATATAGTTTTAGAAAAAGGACAACCTGCAGGACGGTCGATAGTCCAACGCGTCGGACAAGGCTATGGGAATCGAACCCACAACCGAAGTACGACTGGCCTTTATCGCCTACCACTGGCCTACAAGAAGTCCCTGTTTAGTAGAAACTGGTTTTATTATATTAAGCAGTATGATATATGAAGTATAAGTCCATTTTAGGAACCATATATGATTAATCTCACTATAGATCGATTTATGCATATAATTTTTGATGACCTTTTGTTTGAGACAGATGGAATGACTCGTCATTCTATCACATGATCTGCTAACACTTCACAAATAACAAATTCAACTTCATTTATTTAAGAGATGAAGTGGAAATTGTTCAAGGCACGAACAACAGTGAGATTGTACCAAAATAAAGTAATTATTTATTCTAATTCAAATTTTCAACTTTAGGGGAAATGATCTTGAAAACAAAAAATGTTGTCCTAGTGATCTTACACCTGATGAATCAGATGGTACCTTATATCATCACAAGTCTATGGATTTGTGATTACTGGCTTTTCCATAGCCATGTTCTCTACCACTCTCCATCAGAACATGATGGTTAGATTTCTCTTCCATATCCATATTTTCACCTATGTGGAAACCCAATGATTAGTTTATTTGGGTAACTGTTACGTTTCATACTTTTGTTTTTAAAGATTGGTTTTGATATTCCTTTTTACGATGTGGGTTTCTATTAAAGAAACTTTCGAATAGTAAACCATTTATAACCCCGACGAATTTCGAGGGCGAAATTCATTTTAAGGGGGGTAGAATGTAACAGCCCAAGATTTTATAAAAAATATTCTTTTTAATTTTATTAATGTCTTGTGTTGTACGCTACACCAAAAGGAGCTTTCACAACACGCATCCTTGACTTGCCTTGCATTACACGCAATCGTGACCTTCCTCGATAGCGTGTGTAATACGCAATACCGAGTTTCATTAAACAACGATATGCTATTAAAATATTATTAAAACTAGCCATTATGAATAGTAATAAACACTTTTTAAAATTCTGTAAATCTTATTTTTCAAAATTAACTTCATTCTTGGATTCGGAGTATCGAATTTAGCCTAAGGTGAAATTTTGGTACTTTTCGGATAACTTTCATATTCTGATGAATAGTGAAAATTTCTAAATTATAATTAAAAACAACTTTTTTAATCGAAATAATTAATAGTGATAAATTATTAATTTGAGTGGTTTTAAAGTATATTTAGAATATATTTTTACAATTTAATACAATGTTGGTCATTAGTTGTAATTTCACATTTAAACCAGACATAATCAAGTGTCAATCTTTTGATATATATTGTTTCCTAAAAACACGCTATTTATTTTAACAGCAGGATTTAATTATAAAATTAATTAATGCAACTTCTATGTTATGAATTTGGTAAAATAGATTTCATTTTTGAATTCGGAATATGAAATATATCTTAGGATGAAATTTTGGCATTGTTCTGAAAAACATCAATTTTTGATGAATAGTGAAACTACTAAGTGGTAGTTAAAAAAACTATATTTTTCATAAAACTTAATTTTGCCGCTTCTGTGAAAGGAATTTCGAAAATCCGAGAGACACGGTTAATATCAAGGACTAAAATGTGGTTCAATGAGATGAAAATAATTTTTTGGTGAATAGTAACTTTTTACTTTTTTAACCGCGGTTAATAGTAAATAGGGTAACTAAGGGTAAATATGATATTAATATTACCCTAACACATGTCCTAATTCTATTGGACAAGTGTAATTCGACCAAAAACAAACTTAGGAATAAAATATGATCATTTAGGCCCACTTGGATTAGATTAGGACATTTATTATTAATTTATTTAAAGAAGGGTTAAAATAGTTAAAATCAATGTTTAATAAGTAAATCATTTTTAATATGGGGTTATACATAAGATAAATTCGATTGTAAATATTCATTATAAAGCTAAAAAGATTTCCTACATGATGGTATTTTATTTGTAATTTTTAGACATAAAATAATTTAATTATGACACAACGATGATGCAGTAATTATCTTATTAATGAAATATTGACATAATTGATGTTATAAACACCAAAATAAATGTAATTTGAGATTTTTTATTAATTCCACTAATTTTATAGGTTACTATGATATATTAATGTTGATTCAATCAACTTGGTTCGAACATTTAATTCTGTTATGACTTTCACAAAAATCATATATCAAATAGTGTCAAAATTGACACAAAATAGTTTTTAAATCAAATATTATATTATTAACTGTTATTGTATTCCTAAAAATCTAAGGTTCGGCCAAATGACTTAGATAAGGATATATATATTAATAATAAACAATTTGGGGTTCGTTTGGTATGTTATAGTAAGTTTATTAACCATATAGTGAAAGAAAACAAAAAGACATGGTAAAAGTTAAATTATTTAACTTAGAGTTAAATCTAATTGATAAGGTTAAAATAATATCCTAAACTTGTCTAAATTCTATTGGTTGATAGGATTTCGACCCCTCCCCACCTTATCTTCGAAATAAGACCCTTTGGAACCATTATAAACCGATTTTGACTTTAATATAAAATAATATTTTGAGATATTCCTAAGGTTCCCCTCTCCTCCCTTATAAAAGGACACCTCCTCCCCCTCCTCCTCACACCAAATTGAGCACTCAAGTTCGGCCAACCCCTGCCATTTTCTCCTCTCCACTTCCCTAGTATCATCCTAGAGGTCCAGGTCTTCTTAAAAGACCAATTTTAGTTCCCTAAAAGGAGGTCTCAAAGAAGCACTTCAAAGAAGAGGTAATATCCATTACCGATCCTTTTCAATTTCTTTCTTCTTCAACATATTTTTCTTTAGTTGTTTCATGATAAAGTAATAACATCAGTATTTCTTATATACTGATATGTTATTATAAATATGAAACAACTCTAATTAACCTTCTAACCATCCTACGGAAAAAGGAAATCACCGCGCCTGCGTACGTACGGAATACCGTCTCCACGCCGTGGTGTAATCTATTTTCCGCCACCACCTTAATAGGATGGGTATAAAGGTGTAATGAGTAACTATATATGATTATTATAAAGTGATATTGATACTGAAATAGTATTCATACACTTAAACACAATTCCACGACCATGAGAACGATATCATCGCTCGTGCGTACGTACGGACTACCGTCTCCACGACGCGATGAGATTCATTCTCAATGATTAACCATTCATGAATGATTATAAAGTATATATAATAAGTTCTAATGAAATATATTACATAATAATGATACTGGAATTATGTATATTTATATGTATGTCATCTACTTAATTCCATTCAATTCAATAAGGAAACGAAAACAGCGTTCATGCGTACGTACGGACTACCGTCTCCATGAACGGTGTATTTCATTCCATTAACAATATATTATATATATATGTATATTCTGAATATATATTATATATAAATCATGTTTTACATTCTGGATATAAGTAATCATGATCCAAGTAATCATATTAATAATTACAAGTTAAAAACACGAACGACAAATAAGACGATTTTACCCAAAATGCTACTTTAACATGAATTTACAAAAGACCGGGTAATATAAAGCCATAAGAGAACCATATATGATATCATAACAATGAATATGATTCTGTAATAAGTCAATAACATTATGTAAATCATTATACAGGAGGTTCGGACACGTACAAAGCAAGTCGGACCTAAGGTAAGGGAAATATCACAATCTCATTTTTATCCGAGATTGTTTATTCGTAAGTATTTACTGGGGTGTATTTTATCATTCACATCCATGTTTCATCAATATGTAATATTATTTCCATCCACCTACAATTGTTTAAATCCATTTTTACCCTTCGGTGAGTTTTTAGTAATATGTATGAAAGGAATGTTTTGTCGTTTTTCATACGAGGTACTTTTTGACTTTTCCGACAAATGTACGAAGAATGTTTTTTTTAACTTATACGGCATGAATGGATTTTTAAAACATTATTTCCAAGAAGCTTCCTTTAAAAGTTTTCAAGTTTATTTTTAATCAAATTCTTTTATTTTAAAGTTGTATGACATGTTATGAAAGGAAAAATGTTTTTGAAATAGAAAGGATATTTTCCTCAAGAATGAAGTTCAAGTATTTTATCAAAATTATTTTCCATCTAAGATAATAAAAGGGTTCTGTTTTTATCCCTATTATTACATGGATTTGATTATGTTGTGATGGAAACATTTTTATGAATTCCTTTATCTTATATGAATTGTTTTAGGATGTCATGTTGCTTAAGAATCCCATTTTTTATTACATGGGTTATGCGATGATGTATGATTTATGATTATGTGGCACACATAAGAAAGGATTCATTATAAGATGGGTGGGACCTATATCTCCCTCCAATGCATTGGGTAAAGATTTTATATCTCATGAGATAGACATGGCTGGAATGGTAGGATATACCGGTTCAGTGAAACAGGACTGAAACGAGGGTTACTCGATTCAGAAAGGGACTTTGTCCACTAAGATAGTCTTGGCAATGAGTCATGACTAACAAGAAATGATTTTCCATGATTATGTGTGCATGCCACAAAGTTTCAAGTTTCATGTTATGATTATGGTGATCTCATTTTCACTTCTATGATTTATCCCATGTTATAATATTATGAGCTCTTTTGCAGGTTAAGATTTCCAAAAGCTATGTTCTTATGTATATGATGTGATTGATTTTTCTTTTGTTTACCCTTACTGAGCATTTGAGCTCACCCTTTTATGTTTTCTTTTCCCCAGGATATAAAGAATGGTTTTAGGTAAAAAAAGGGATGACCTTTATGGGAGATATTGAAGAACATTCACCACGATTAGAAGATTACGTTCCGAGTTTCCAAAGACACTAAACTATTACGATCCTTTAGGGTGTGTTTTTTTTGTTATGCACTAATATTCCGCAAATGTAATGTAATGTCCACGTACGTCAGGCTTCGGGTCTCTACAAAATTTCAAAATAAAAATAGAAAATTAAACCAATTTGAAACTAAGACATTATGTTCTAATTAGAGGAGTCGTGAGTGACGCTGCAAACGTCATGTTTTAAGATGAAACAGATGAACCACATGAAGAACAGTTACAAAACCTGCTTGAACCTCTATAAACCTACATTAGATCTATTTCACTATCATAAAAAAGACAAAATTAATCATATTTTTCATCCTTAAACTTTTTTTCTACCAAAAGAGGGCATAGATCTATGAAACCTAGAGAGAGTGATGTGGATATAAAAGAACCCAACAAGAGCAACAAGGAACTATGACTAACCATGAGAATTTGGAATCAAATCACCAAGGGATGCCTTTGGATCACGTTAATATCGATGGGAGAAAATTTCATGTAATTTGTGAAGATAAAATATTATTTTAGGGTTTCATTGGAGGAAAAACTATGCAGTTACAAGATATAATGGGTGAGATCCACAATATTATTATTACAGTTTTTCCATGTACATGGTTAGTCGCACGGTTATCCAGTCCACGGGTTACCGCGTGCCATCGACTATCACAAGCACGAGCTTCATATGTTTGGATCGCCCAGTTTCCAAACCATGATTCAACTATTCCAAAGCTAACTATTTCAGTTTTAATGGTTTGTCCTCATCTTCCACATGGTTTGGAATAATAGTGTGGTACCTGTGTGCCTTCTAATTAGCCAATGTATCACTATGAACAGTTTTCTACAGGTGTTTCATAGTTTCCCCAAACTATGTAACAACCATGAACCTACACAAAATCCCCATAACAATTCAAAAGTTATCAAAACACATCCAAACATCACCCATATATTTTACATAATTAAAAATCACAAATAATGGTGTTGCTTACCAGAAATTGGGGCAGCTATATAATAGGTACATTTAGTAGTAATATATCAATCATAAATCATGGTTTATTTTAACTTGTTGTTTTACATAATGAATGTTATAAATTACATAATATATATTTAAAAATAAGGATGTCATAGAATCCTAGGATTTTAAATCAAACACCATTATAATAATTTCTCTCTCATAATTCTATCACTTTCAAAAAAATGGATACACCAACCTCATCACATCGTTAGGTCTCTATATAGATTCCTTAAATTTATAGTTTAATACAAATAATATTATTAGGTGAGTGGTCATGTTATGTAACACTTTCATTTTATGATCTAAAATCTATATTAGTTGTTCCATGAAATATATATAAAGATCATATTAAATGAATTATTAGTTTAGTATAATGGAATGATCGTGTATGTATATCATTAATAGAGAAACATCGAAAACGTAGTGAATATGACAGAGATTCAGTGGAATCTCCAATAAATAAGTTACCACCATGAAATTAACAAAAATTAATGGAAAAATATATTTATGAATAATATTTCAATTACATTAAAATATCATAACCTTAATTCCAATAAAATATTCTTAAGAATATATTTCCACAACTATCAAACTCTAATTATCATCAACAGTTGGCGTATTTAAGGGTTCTATCAGCTCTGTGCTACCATGGTGTGTTATATAATTGATACAGAATAATCTATAAATTTATAATATATATCTAGTCCAAATATATATTTCATCCCATATTCATTAAAAATTTAGAGTTCTTCCCTACCTGGCATAGAGGTCTTCCTAAAAATCCATATGAATGCTTGAATGTAATCTATTGATTGAATCAAAATAATCAAGAGAATATTGTTAATACCAACCATCTTTTAAAATAATAACAATTTATCCCAATATAACTTCTAGAATTTCAATGGTCCTCCTATACATAACAGCAATTTGAGAAAGATATTCAATGTTAAATAATAAAATTGTATTCAATGATTAATGATGAACTCTCTAGAACAATGAGTTAAACCTCGTATCCTAATGAGTTATAATAGAATATAATAAACCATTCTACCATATAACATCTATAATGTATATCATTGAATGAAAATCCAGCAAAAAAATTTCTTTGATAGTAATAAAATGTTACGAATCCAAAAGGTTATTAACTACATCCCGCCTTAAATTATGCACATTATATGTTTTACGAAGTTTACTGATGAAAAATGTAGTGATATTATCCCATTTACATTCTGTTATAGGAATTTTTATCAAAACCTCTTATAATTATGCCACTCGTCGTTCTATTTATTACATATTAGTAATCCAGGTACATTATTTCCAATATAACATTTCTTATTTCCCTTGTATATATACTCATAAATATTTCATAATACACCATGGATAAATTGATAATGATGTACTACGAAACTCATCCAACACCTCCTTCATCATGTTTGGTATTAAAGGTTCACATACTTTATTCGTGAAGAAAATAATTCCATAACAATCATGGTTGAACTAGTGAGTATTTATAACCTTCTTGTATTGTATTACATCAACCTTACTCACCTCTTTAATAATCATATTGATGGATCATTAAAATTTAATCATTAAAACATATTATATTACTGTTTTTATCATTATTTCAATATATATATATATATTCGAAATAAATAAACATGTGATCTAATTTAATCCTAAATATATAAAAAATCATGTTCCTTTGACTCAAAGCATTAACTACCTTGTTCCACATACTAGGGTCACTAGGTATTTCATATTTAAAAATAATTAATCAACCCAGAAACTATCATTTCATTACTATTCAACTCATTATTTGTGAACATATAATTCAACCATTTATAATTATTTTATATTTCATATAATTTTCTATAATTATAACGCCTTAATATAGGGTAGTGTGATTACACATATACTAAACAACCATATTTTTATCTCATTGAAATTTTCTTCACATTCATCCATTTAATGAAACATGGTTTCAATCCATGTTTACATATTTGATTGATTATATATCTATGATATATGTCACTGATTGATTTGTTGGAATTCCTACAAACTGAGAAAACAGTATATTTCAGTCACAATATTTTATTTTGGTCATTTCTCAATAACATCTATCAATGAAAGAACCACTAATAAACCATAGATTTAGATTATATGTACCAAGATTGAAAACTTATTTAGCAATAATTATCACTTTTAAAATATAGAATACAACTTATCCATCCAAATGGTTTTCATCCCTATCCAAAAATGACAATATCTTAATCATTTCTCATGTAATATATTCGAATATCATTAATAAAAAATCAACAAACTGAAAAGGTTAATTTAAAATAAATTTTTTAATTAAATCCACATTTATCAGTGGGGTATTGGTAGATTAAAATAGAGTATCTATACATTCATAATGATCCAAAATCATAATGATAGTTTCATAGTTTGTATCTCACTTAATTACCCTCAATTGATGGTATGGAGATCAATATTTATTCACTAAAATTTATTATGCTCCTCATAAATGATCAAACAAATCATTGATATGTGGTATAAAATACTATTTTGAAATACTAATATAGTTATTCTTATAATGATCAATAAATAGATTAACTAACCCAACATTCATCTTATGAAACCAATTTGGTGTACCCATGGTGCCCTCAGTATGGTTTCAATTAATATGTAAAAATACTTATTTAGGGAAGAAAATAGAATTATTATTGAAATACATTAGCATAATACCCAAAAATATTCATATATTAAGTTTTATGAATCTACCTTATCATTTAAAGTAATTATACTTCCAAAATATTTAGTAATACATATTCAAAAAAGTAATTTACAATGAATTTTCATAATAATTCTAATATAGAAATATAATCATAGGTACTTTGTGGATATATAATGTTACATCCCTTCCTTAAAAACTGATATGAATGCATTAAAAATAAATCCAATCAATTAAAAATGTAATAAATATCAACATTATGTAGGATTATAATATATAAAAGATTAATATTCCCACAAACAACTATTTCAGAGGTGATAAATAATTGACTTGAAATTATCAATCTGTTATGAGTTTTTACTAAAAATTAAACATTTAGTTGTTCTATATATGAATTAACATTCCATGATACTTTTCATGAAATAAATTTATTCATCTAACTAAATAAAATAATATACATTGATATTTGATAACACTCATCACCACCACATCTTCATCATTCGATCTTATGTCCCAAAAAATCCAAAATGGTTAGTGTGAGCATCGATCTTCATTAAAATTAGTGAAAAATCATATGATCCTAAAAACTATTATGGTACCATCACGGATCCACGGTATCACAATGTGGAGAGGGGTGAATAAATGAGATACTTTTTTTAGTTGTTTCACATTCAATGAACCTTGACCATCAATATGTTAGAAATGACTCTTCTGAACTACAAAACACAATAAAATCCCCATGAACAGAATGTTTTCAAATTTTCATATCCAAATAATATTTTGTATTCTTTCGCTACATATGGAAATAATTAGATCCTACAAATATACTAGAAAACATTATTTTATGTTTTACAATAATTTTTTCTATCTACAACTTTCATCTACATACAATAAAAATAATTTTCATGTGCTTCAATCACATATATAACTATTGATCAATTTTTAATGTAATAAAATAAAGATTCACCAATAATCATTAATATTTTGTTACTATACTAGTTGGATTATTTACACACACCATTCATACAGTTCTTCTACATCTATTTCATACAATACGACTAAAAATACTCTAACTGAAACATTAATGTATAATACTTGTGCATATACAACTACTCTATATGATAATTGTTCATAATTAATCTATCTTCATTATCTGGTATTGGTTCATTGTAGAACATACTTATCTATCAATAATAGTCTTCAAAAAGTAACTTATGTAGATTTTTTCTCTATCTAGTAAACTATTTATAGTGCCTTTTTATCATTTTTTATGTTTTTAGTACATCTCTTATTGATACACAGAAAAAAAATATCTCAATCATCTTTTTTGACAAAAAAGTACTTCAGTAACCAATTATCACTAATCCCACTGCAATTTATATACTATTAATTTCTGTTAAATTCAATGGAAATGGACAATCATATTTGAAACTCCCAATTTAATTATAATAACCAAACAATTATATCATAGGATTTCTTCCTTAAACCCTTCAAATTAATTTTATTAAAAAATCACCTTCAAAACATTCATCAAATCATATTGTAAAATATCCTCAATGAATACTAAAATTTGGGTTAAAATCATATTCAATCATTCATGATTACTTATAATTTCTATATATATCAACAAATTCAGAAATAATAACGTTAAAAATCAAATTGGTCCTCAAATCATCATCTGGAACAACAACCTTGAAATTACTCGATCAATAAAAGCTATATATATTATAAATTCATATGGGTTTTATTCAATGGATTATCATCTATCTAGTAGTATTTTTATTCATTGAATCAATATGATTTATAGGGGTTATATATTTAGAGTTATAAATGTATTTATGTCTGGGGAAACATTCAATAATTATCCTTGTCCACTATAATTAGTTATGAAACATCAAGGATAACTAATCTTGAGCCATGAAAAACCAAGAGTAATCATGATCTATTTTAATATGAAGATATCCAAGGCATTCCATTGCTTTTTTCCTTCCAGTAAACTCAATCATGAAAATTCAATTTTCTCCATATGATTTCATAAATCCTTTATAATTTTATTACTATACATGAAAAACTCCACCCTCACACATCATAAGAATAAACAACACTGTAATATAATATATCTGCTAAAAAATAAAAAAATATTACAAAAAATATTTTAACCATATTTCTTAGAACCTTTTGGTATCAATAATATCACCCAAAGGATTTTTTACCAAACTATTAAAAATAAATAAATAAATAAATAAATTAATCTCATTCAATGGACCACTATCAATTAATAATTATCTATCATGAGTTTACTTAGTTTATGAAATAATAATAAATTTATAACAATAAAGAAATATCCATAAATCAGGGATAATCAATCATTCAATTTTTTTTATGAAAAAATATACACAATATTTAGAAAAACATCAACATGCTGATGTTTTTAATTCTTAAAATAGTTAAAATAGTTAGTATATTCCTATATCACAACATTCCCCTTCTAAAAAAACTACCCATCAATACCTAATCAACATAAAATTCCAAAAAGACAAATAAATGGATTCATTCGTTTTCTATTTACCTTTTTTTATAAGAATATTCAAATAACATTGAGATTTTGGACATATACAAAAAAAAATTATCCTTGAGGACACATAGGTTGAATGACTATAATCATCTTGAACATTTGAAATGTTTACACTGACCATATACTAGTGATGACATTAGAAAAAAAATTGTAGGTATAAACTATAATTTTAGTTTATTTCATTCAAATTTATCTTTTCTAAAGTGATATTTTATTTACCTTTTCTTAAATCATGATTGATGAAATATATTAATGATGGGATATATAAAATTTTATTAACACAACCATGGAATAGGAGAAGCTTCACATCAACCTACAAATCTTAAATTTGTGTCTTCATAACATTAAATTGTTTTGTAGCTTTATTGGAAGGTATATACACAAATCCAATACTGTTGACTGTCTCTAAACACTACTTATTTATATTCTATCTAATACACATTTCTCTATGAATGAAATCCCAAAAGTATGTGAATCTTTTTTCAGTGATGAAACCTTTTAATTTTTCCCCTATATATCTATATATATTCAAAATTTTAATTTTATCGTACATTATTCCCCAATATGAATTTCCCATAATGTAATAATGAAATATTTTTAATTCAAATTTTTTTTCATTTTTATGACACACAAAAATATAACATGTTGAGTATCATTGTTAACCTTTTCCATTATGGATGCTACAAAATACATCCTTCAAAATATAATTTTCCTTAATTTTGTTAGATCAATATTAATTAAAAAAACATCCATAATCATCATTGATCATAATGTGATAGGTTAGGAAACACAATTTGGAACATATATTCTAAATCATTGAAGTAATACATTTTAATATTTTTCTAGTGTTTATAAATTGTGGTCCTTCCCTTGAAAAATGTAAAATGTTGGAAACTAATTCATTTCCCCCATCATTGAAATTTGAAATGAAATATTACTTTTGTTGGAAAATTCAATATATCATTCATTATTATCCCCTAAAAATATGATTTCATAAATATTGAAAATAAAAATTATATCTTCAACTTGACTTGATTTATTGTAGAGGTTGTAATCCACTCACCCCTTCTTGAATTTGGGCTTCATTATAAAATATCTACTCTTGGAATACATATATTTTGAGGATAACATGGGCTCATACAAATAATTCATCAATTTATATATATAATTTTTTAATTTTACTACTAGGAAAACATGTTTCATTCAATAAAAACTTCCTCATCCAACCCTCTATAAAGAGATTTATAATTGATAATTATTTGAAATATTTTATATCTAATTTTGTATTGATTCCAGGAATGATTTGGATGGTTTCATGACCATCAACTATGGAAAATATCTTATTAAAATTAATTCTGTAAACCTTTCACCCACCCTTTTAATGGGTATTCTATTTTTTGTCAACACATAACATTTTTCATATATTTTCTTCTACAAAATCAACATTGATCCAATAACATTTTTACAATTGGTATTGGGTAAATTCTCCCTCTTTTAATTTTTCTCAATCAGATCCAATTAATCATTCATCGATTTAATCCTCTCGTGATGCTCCAAATATTCTTCAACATCAAATTTTTCAATCAGTTATAGAAATTATGTTTTTGAAATGTTCCATGGTGTTCTTATGTTGTACACATGTTTCCATTGATCTCCAATGATACATTACACATCCAATTTCTTCCTTGGCTTTAGATAAGATAAGTTAATTTATCCCTCATCAAATGAAATGGATGAATTAATATCTTTATCAAATATATATTCTATATCATTACTTATGAGAGAAAAATTTTCATGTTTTTACTTGAAACAACTTCCTTACAACTCACCATTATATTAGAAGCTAACTAAAATATGTTATATCAATTTATTAAAGAAAATTCACAACATTAGTGTCAGTAATACATCTAGTTTAATTATTATTACTATATTATCTGCTACCACTATTAGGGTATTCGTGGATGATACCATTAATATCTCATTGATCAAAGACCCATTATTCTCAACCATTACCATGATAATGAAAAGGATTCTAAAAACACATATGTATTTCATATATGGGGTCTCTTTATAATCAATATTATATAGATTCATATATGAGTTTAGCCAATAGAAAATATGAATTTCAATTTTAACTATTTATATAATATAATTTATCCTAATGAATCATAAAGTATCATGTTCAATATTTAGAGTTTTATCAAACTCAACAAAAAATCAATTATTTTTCTCAAAATCAACATTTTATTTTTCATTTTATGGTGCAATGTGGCCATAAAGAATAATCTATTTTTTTATAACCATTAAAATTCTCTTTTTTGTATTCATCAATATTTTCATATTAAATATTATTCACTTAATATCCATATTAATTTTCAATGATTCTCATAAAAATAATAAATATATTGAGATATATTTATTTTTGTTTCAAATAGATAATACATGTACTACAAGAGAAATAAATGGAAAAAAAATAAAACATGTATCTCAATTCACTAATTAGATTCTCATGTAACCATATATATATTAATGTGTAAGCTATAATGTATGAATATAATGTATCACAAACATTTTACATACTATTTTTCTAATATCGGAATTCAAGTATATCAAATAATACTAATCTACTTAAATTATCATGAATGGAATATAATGAATGATTCCCCTATTTTTTATCTGGTTCATATTCATTTGGAATATATTTTTATGTACTTTGTGACGTATTTATTTTCCTTCCATCATTTTCAAATATTATGAACTATGTGAATCTCTAACCTGATAATGATTTCCATTGGATCCTTTTCCTATTGTTTCAATTTACCATATTAATATATTTTAATTATAAATCCATCTCTTGTAAATCCCAAATTGTTTCTTTTATCACAATGTTGTGAAACACTCAATACATTTTGTTTCCATTCATCAAAAAATAATGACCATCTGGATAATAGTTTTTCCTTAATAATTATAGATTATACAATGAATTAGATTATGAGTAACTATTCATTTCCAAACATCATTGTTCATTCTTTATAGTCGCCCAAATTTTATACAATTAAAATTATTTAATTCTTTATTAAGAAAACCTAATATACATTTAATAATGTTATTATCCTTTTGTGGCTATGAGAAATTTTTATACAACTATGTCCATCCTTTTTCTGTTTTCCTTAATCAAATGATGCTTATGATATATTTCATACTAACTTTATTTAGATGTAATCATAACATTAAAATATTTTCCAAGAAGTTTTGGATGATCACATCATTAAAAAATTGATTCAAATGGTTGAAAACTATTTTTTAATTTCCAAACTATATTTTTATGTCTTTCTTCATTGAGTGGGTTTGATAACCCCCAACTTCTCATTGTAATGCCTTATAGATTCACTGCAGTGTTTATTATTGTACCGACAAATATTTATTTCAAATGAAAATTATCTATAGTGTAATTAAAATCCAAAAAATAACATTTTCCATTGTAATCAACATGTTATCTAGAACTATATTTTTCTATTCTAAAAGTATTTTCATCTTCCAACATATCTCCATGTAATGAAATAAAATATTGGTATTCTTCTGAATTATTATTCTTCATGTTCAACATGTTCTCATCCTTATGTAAGACTGTAGTTGTATTTTATTTTTATTCAATATTTAACTTCTCATTAATTCCTAAATAATTAAATTTGATTAATTTATCTATATTGAATGTCCACATGAATTTATTTTAATTTAGAAGAATCTTGTCAACACTCTTATACTTCCGATCAATACTTGGGGGAAAATTATCCAAATCAACATGGGGTTTACATTTCATTGATAACTCTCTAACTTACTAATTTTAAATTGTGAAATCTGATATACACTTCCAATTTTAAATCAGATTTTGTTTCACCTGATCAATATCATTCACCTTCACCTTTAATTATTCCTTTTTCATTTTCTAAAATGATCTATACTCATCAGTATATTTCATTAATCATCAATATATTTTAACCTATGATTATTTTTATGGAATAATTAATCCTTTATTTTAATTTCATATAACTTTTTTTATCGTTATGTTGTTTTCTTTTAGTATGATTAATTATTTATTAAAGGAATTATTTAAATTATTATATAAGAATATACTATAATTATTTTATTCTTTTTATTATCCGAATTTTATAAATTCATCTATAGTAAACATCGAATAATTTAATTTATTAATAAGAAACATCTCAGTATCATCATCATAAGAATATTTATCTTCAAATTTTATATTATTCTATCTATTAAATTTATATAATATGTTTTAATCTTTACATTTATTAAAATAATTATATTGTTATTTAAAATAAGAAAATAATTCTTATGAAATCATCACTAGTGACAATATTTAATTTATTCTGTCTCCGTCGATATCTTCACCTTTCATTATGATGGGATTGTTTTTATCCAATTTCATGCGGATCCACTGTTAAATCACTTAAGTATTAAAATTCCATTATATTTTTTTGTGTATATTTTTTCATTTCTAAAAAAAATACAAGAAATCCATAAAATGTTAAAATAATTCATCTTCAATTAAATATTCACTATGTTCTTCCTCCAAAACATTCTTAGAAATATCTTTCCCAATTTAATTAATATAGATTTATTGATCAATTGTTTCCTTGTTCTTGAGTGAATTAACTATTCTAATTTCATGTGTAAAGATAATACTATGAATATAATCTAGTAATAGAACTCTAATATCTCTATCTTCCATGTATGAGAAATTACTATTGAATTTAACAGGAGTAATTCATTGGATCTTTCCAATAATATCTAAATCATCCAATATCACACCATAATAATTTTTGCATCAAATAATTATTAACCTATAAAAAATTTATAAACAGATTCATAATATGCCTTTTTTAGATCATCATACTTTAATATATAGATCTATAATATGGAATTATGAACTTTTATATTTTCTTTAAGAAAAAATTTCACTATTTTCTACATGAATTTACTATTCCAATTACTTTTGTCCTCAAATAATCACATTTAGAGAGAGATGAAAATATAACATTAATATATCATCTATATCACTATCCACATTCATCATTACAATTATTATTTTTGGTATAACCCTCTGTAAGAGGAGTGAATCCATTTATAGAATCATCCATAATAACTTATCTAATTGGAAAATGTTTGGTGAGATTTTTTACTTATATATATGATATTTTTTCTTATAAAACATATATGTCCCTTTAATTTTAACTAATTTATGAACAAACATAATAACCTAATTAATCTACATACTCTAAAAATACAATAAATAATAAAGGATCCTTATCTAATTAAATTTTATTAGACCATCTTGAATCAGTATGGTCAGTCGGTGGGTGGGAATTAGTTTTCATATTTTCTCTAATTATTTCTCCTTAAAACAATATTATCCTCAATATGTGTAAGTTAATATTCAAATACATGAAACACATTCACAACCATGGGAATATAAATATTTATATAGATCAATACTAAATAAGAGTAGATATCCTTTGAATAATCTTGAAATAATCCAAGACCACACATCCACATGAAATATATCATGTGTAGTTTGTATAAAGCAAGGTATATCTATAACTTGTATAGGACAACAATCATTTTTTTCAGGAATGAATTATATGATGAAACAATTATTAAAAAAATTGTGATGAAACCACATAAAAAAATGTATTTATTATGGTTCTTTAATTCTATACATTTTCAATTATTAAAAATCCTTCTTAATATAATGAAATAAAAATATGTGTCTAGTCTCTTTATCAAAAATAACTTTCTAATAAATTTTAGTCCAAAACTACTCCACCTAATACAAGAGTTTATATAAACTCCCTTATCCATAGGGAAATTCTTATCTCTAATATCACTCCATTGTATGTTGTCTTCCTTAAATAGTACATCATGTATTTTATTTCATTATTTGATACACTACGCGTGGGACCACTTTTTATCACAAACTATATCCATTAACTATTAGTATGATTCATCAAAAAAATGGTATTTTATGAATCTCAATTGGAACCCTAATAACTCAAATACTACATCACAATTCACCTACTCACTTCAATATAATCATTTGTTCTCCAACAAATGAAGAGAAAAAAATTAATTTTAGAATTTCACTATTCATATTTAAATGTATCACATGAGTACTTCTTATTTTAATCACATTCTATATTATGAATTAAGATCATTTGATAATTATGGTATACTTATTACTTAATTCTATGGATCAACAATCATCAATTATTTAAAAATTTATAGCAACAACATGATTTTTCATTTGTGATTATTGAGATGTTGAACATCCATATCATCATCATCAAAATGTTTGAATTTAAAAAACAAGGTAATGATACTTAAGTCGTCATATAGTACTACATAGTAGGACCCCCTATATCCGGAATATGTTTTTTTTTCTTATTCCCCCATGTATGGTAGTTCTATCATTTATCATATTATTATTTATTATAGTTTCCCTATTTATATATCATTATTTTTTTATTTGTATGATAAAACACTATCTAGAAACTTTTATAGGATGAACCAAAATCCAAAAAAGATTATACGATGAACCCTTATTGGTAAAACCATAGTTGAATGAAAATACATCTGATTTTTTCATTTATCTAAAAACATTTTCGAAAATCATGGTAAGATCACATAGAAATATGATAACTTTTATTGTTTGAGTTGTTTGCTACAGTGAATGACTAAAAAGAATCAAATATTTTTTTAGTACTAAAGAATCTTATATGTAAATACACTTTTCTCTAACTAATTTACTAAATCTAGTATACTTGTATTTTCCTTTCCAAAACACTAAATATGGAATATTCATTTAAAGTATTATGAATACCTATAATTTAATATACATTAATTTGGGATTTCTTATATAATGATACACTTAATACAACACTAGAAGAAATAAACCCTGGGGATTTTAAAATAACATATTTTTAAACATTGAAACAATCCCTTTGATTATCTTAGTTATTTCAAAATTTATTGGGATAACCTTGGGATTTTAATAAGATAGGGGTATGATATAATGTTTTGTAATGTAATTATAAAATAATAATATGATGAAAGTTTTACATGTGAGTCAATATGCATGTAAAAGAGATATATAATAAGATTGAATAATATATATGAATAACCAATCATTATATATAATTATAACATGAATGAAACATATGAATTTGGAAATAACATAAAATATCAATTATCAAAAAGCCAATGAAAACAACCAATTCAATGTCACATGGTGAATAGAGTTCCACAGTGTATTATTTTCACCCTAATCCCATACCTAAAGTCTAATGATAAAAAAATTATCCAATTCATTACTTTTCTATATAATTCTATGAAGAACAATCACATTTATATTTTATATATACAATAAAGTCCAAATAGGTTATACAACATAAGGGTTTCCATCATCATCATCAATACACTGATTAATAATTATTTGTTACATTCATGGAATTCCATAATTAACTAATTATTGGCCGTTCATGGGTAATTCCTTTCAGTGCATATAATATTTGTATTCATTACACAATTTTCTAGCATAGAAAATTATAGGATATTTTTTGAAATATAATGGGAGAATATAAATATTCTTGGAAGGGTCAAATGAATGTGAAAGGGGTATCTTGTAAATTGGAAGTAATAACCATATTAAGATGGATGTGTGAAAAAATATCATAACATTACCAACTGGAAAACAAAATACAAATTATAATGAATTTCATTGAATAAAGTGGGGAGGGAGAGGATATGTTACCTTGAGAGGGGATTCTAAAATCATGGGAGGAACTCATTAAAAGAGTGGAGGCATGATAATAGGTATTTATAGGGGTTTTATATAGTATATTCATTCCCCAAGGGTATTTAATGACGAGAAACTAGAATATTTGTGGGATTATGTAGAAAAAGTGAAGGGAATTCATTATTAATTTGTAAATAGAGGTTTTGGACTCTATATAAAAATTTAAATGAAACCAAAAACAATCCAATGTTTTTCTCATTTTTTTATTAAAGTTGAGTTTATTTAATTATTTTATAGGGAAATTAATTGAACACATTAAAATAATACGCTGTATAATTTGTATGAGAGTCATTTTTACAATTATTTGATTTTATAACCATTAAATAAAATATTTTCTTTGGTTGATTAACAATGGGTTCATTTAATAGATCGAATAACATAAAAACACATTATTTTATATAGGAATTATAATTGTTTTTGTTTATAATCATTAATGTATTTACTACATCACTTTGGATTTTTTATGATGTCAACATATATAACATATATTAATACAGTATTTAATTTTTAACCAAAACATCAACTATCTAAAAAATTATGAAAACATGAACATCATATAAAATTGATCTTTTGATTTACAAAATAATATTCATTATATAAAAATAATTCTATAACTTTAATAATTTATAAATTTAAATCAAAATCACTTATCATTGGTAAGATACTGGTTTTTTGGAGAATAATATTCCTCTCACCCTTCTAAATATTACATTTGATTAATATAATTTTATTATCATTTTATTTAAAATAAATATTAATTAATATAATTATTTTATTAAAATTGAATTTATTTAAAAAATTCTTCAATCCAATAAAAATAATGTCTTGATAGGAATTATATTTTTACAAAAAGTACAATTTATGTTTCATCATATAGAAATTAATTTTTTTCAAAATACTTATTTATTATATTAGTGTAATAATAAAAAAGAATGAAATTTATTTATTTTTAGTTTCAAATAAGATATAAAAAATAACATTACAATATTCATGATATATATCACCTTATTGCACATGAAAATTCCCTAAGGGTATCATTTTAGATATTCAAATTTTCCTTGGTTATATCAATGAAAATGGTTTGGGTATCAATCTCGAGGAATTTTAACTTCACCCGTAAATGGTTTCACTCATTCAATAGTATTCTAATCGAAAACATGTTTTTGGAAAAGATAAAATACCAATCGTGTTGTCTCCCCCAGAAGCTATGAAAAAATAGATTTATGGGGTATGATCCTATTGGTTGAGGCCATACCTCCTCATTCTATTTCAACATGACTTTAACATAATTCTTAATATACGAATAATTATTTTCACACTATGATGGATATAATAATGGTTATTAAAATTAATGTCCTTTTAAATTTAAATCAATATAGAATGGTCCAAAAATAATGTTTTGTTTTCTATAACTAAATTTCAAAATAATGAATTTATTTATTAAAAAAGTTTAATTCCATTTATACTTGTTTGGGCCATTACATCTGCCCTTCCATTTAGAAATTAATGCATTATAATATTTATTTCACTCTATAAATAGATTTGGGTAGTTTTTTTTTGTTACCTCTACCATTCCCACTCTCACTTCCTATAATTTTTGGTTCCACAAACACTCATTTACCATCTGAGTTGTATTTTTTATAACATTGTCTCCATTATAGAAGATTTTCACTTACTTCTCCACATATGACTTATCATTTTATAATGGAAAAACCTCTAGATTAATTATATTTGATTAGATTGGATTTTAATTCCTAAAAGATCGATTCGTGGATCACATCATGCACATGAAATACATTAGGTTGGTGTGCATGTCTATATGACACCACATTGATGGGATAAAGGATACCAACATAGACTATGTATCGTATACTAACCATTAATTTCATACCAATCCTCCGGATTTTCTTCTAATATGATATATAAAAGAACACGTTATATCTAACCTCAATATCCATGTATCATCCATGAATGTCAGCAATTCTTTTCTATCGAATTATTTAAGAATTTATATAATACATAATGTTTTGATCCATCTATGTCATATCATTGATATAATTTTTTCCCATCAAATTCGTGTCTCTCACATTTTTTCCCATAATGTTGGAGTTTCAGACCTCTTCCTGTACAAAACAGTATTTAATGCCATTTGAATTTGAGAATGGAAACTATTATTATATTTGAACTCCATTAAGGGATGTTTATGATTCAAAAATCCTGGTAAATACATTTAATGGGATCACAACATGTCGTCTATATTTTGAATGGTTATTTTATATATACCATCACATAAGAGCGATAAACAGTTCAAAACCTCATATCTATATCAAATTATTGATGAATGATTCTTGAAAACCTTGAGTTAAAACTCATATATTGATTATATATAATAGATTTTTTTATACCATGTAGTCATACATCTTCTTTATGTATATCTTGTGGAGTGAGTTAAGTGTGACTTCCACTTTGATAGAAATTGAATGTGCGGACTTTGTTTGGTGATCGACTACAACCCAGTTTGCATTATATTATATAGGGATCATGGAGAGTCCTATAAAAAATACATGGTTATGTTTTTCTATTTGTATACTAGTATATTCAATGTTTTCATCACAAACATAGGTGTATTTAATTCATATGTGACTTTTTATCAAACAATTTATTTAGATACAAATTTTACAATATTCCTGTTTGGGATATCTCACCAGAAGACTGTCTTTAAATATTTATAAATCCATTTATTCATAGATTAATTTAGAAGGTTGATCTATGAAAATCATAAATAAGTTTCCTCTTTAGTTCTATTATTAATGGGAATCATATCTCGAATCGAAACCTTATAACTACAAAATTTACATTGTTGAACCTCAAAATTATTCAATACATTTTTCTAAATCACCTCATTATCATTATGGGCATCCCAGATCCTATCAATAATGGATGTTTGATATGTTACTAGGATATTTTTGGGATTAATATCCTTTTCTTATTCCCATATAATTCCATTTAATGTTTTTTATGATTGGATCTATTTTATTGCTTAAAATAGATATATTATTTGTATCCATTCATCATTGAGTATCTCATACTTTGTTCACCTTCCAAGGAAGAGAATTAATTGAACCACCATAATCCTTAAACAAATATAACCACTTTTACTCTACATAATATGAACCTATTATAATAATATATACTTGATGACTTTGTGATCCATATAAATGTCACACATTTTTAAGTGGAGATTATTTCTCAAAATATTTTTTGTGACGATCACTATAACCAATTCTAGATATTTTTTTGGGTAGTCATTATCATAGATAATTACATGGAATATGGAATAGACTATTACTTTTTCCTCGTGCATTAATACCCATCCAAATCCCTTTTATGATGAATAATAGTAGATCAAAATCCTCCCCCCCTGGTTGGTAATGTGTTCACAAATGTAGTGAGTTACCACATAAGAAAATCATTAATTCTCCCATCAAATTAATTATTCTATGAATACTAGACTCCTTTACAATTTTTCTTTTATAGTGTTATTGAAAATAATGATTATTTTCTTAAAAATCGACAATAGTACCATACTAGTCCAAGTATTCGTAAAATATTTATGATATATATTGATCTAGGATATCATTAAATTGCATCTATTTTTCAAGATACCACAAATATCTATTCACTAATGATAACATGAACCCATAAGTTTACTTTCCCCATCCAAAACTAACATTTATAATACAGTTCATACAATTTTTTTCTATAAATCTTCATTATCGTATCCATATTCCTCCATGATCATCTTAGATTTTGGAGTAGAAAAGAATATTTTCAAAAAATACTACGACAAATTTAACGATGTAATACCTAAAGACTATATTAATTATGTACATGAATATTGGTAGATAATGATTGAATTCAAATGGAATCACTATGAAATTTTTGTTCCCAATCATTATATGAAATGTAGTCTTGGGTATTACCACATTATTTAGAAATACATTATAATATTCCCACTCAATATATACCATATAGAAGTTATCCTCCCCAAAAATATATTCAAAAAATCCATCAATCCATAGATGATGATACTTTCACTTTATTGGGTTGTTTTTTAGCTAAAAAAAATCAATATAGAGGACCATTAACCTATCTTATTTCATGAAAAAATGAACTATAGGACCCCGTGGTTAATCAAATCGGTGTGTAAACTGTTGATTCAGATTCTTATATAATTGATTCATCTGCTCTTATAGGTTAAAAAATAAAAATACTATATAGAGTCATTGATATTATAAATTCCCTATGTTTATATTTTATTGATAACAAAAACTCTATATTAAGAGGAAGAACATAAAATTTTCGACAAAACACATTAGATAATTCCCATAAAATCATCATGTCATCATGGATAACATTTTTGTTAATATAAAAAATTTATTGTTGATAGGCCTTCTCAGATGAAAATAATATCAATTTATGAGATAACAATAATTTAGAAGATTCATCTTCCTCCTTGATATTATATATAACTAGAGGAATATATTTTATATAGAGGGTCATTTCCATATTTTGGAAATTTTTGTTGGAACAATATAAGGAAATCCAATACATTTCGCCAATTGTGTCAACTTCTACTAATTTGATAATGAAAAGGTTGAGATAGGTGGGGTTCTCCTATCATCATTCACTTTCTAGGTTCACTACCTATAGCTAAATAATATCCTTTACCCCATAAAACAATTTTAGAGATTTTTCATACTATACTTTTACCATTTGGTATTGTTTAATTTCGTACATCAATGATTTTTCTTCATCATAGCCGCATTATTAAAATCCATTATCTGAATCGTACCTAATGATTTATGTGACCAATGATATTCACTAATATCTATTTCATCATTGAGAACACACCATAAAATTTAACCATAGCTTTAATTGACTAAAATATCAAAAAATAATTATAAACAACTTTATCCCTGAAAATAAGTGGTCATGTTTACATTCACAATAGATGAAAAAACTAGTTGATTATTGTGGATATATTTTAATGTTCACCTCAAACACCCTGATGACTTTTTTATTACATCCCAGGTAATTATAGAGTAATACTTTTTCCTATCTATTAATATTTATGAATTAAATAGTGGTTTTAACATAATGGGCACTCTATCTCTGATAGAATACTTTATACAAAATAAAAGGATTCTTTGATATATTATATTGCACACAACAATGAGTTATACAGAAAAATAATACCATTATTATTTTAAATAGAAGTTTATGGCTAGTCATTTTATTGGAAGGAATGAAAAAAACTAACTATATTGTGATTACACATGTTAGTAAAATGTTTTTAAATCTATCTGATAAATTTCAGAAGCTTAAAATGTGAATAAATCCAATTTTAAGTATAAAATACATTAATATTTTTAAAAGGTAGTTTTACAGCCTTTTGATGAAGAACAATTTTTAAATATATTTTTTTCTACCCTTCTATATGTTCTATTTAACAAAATTAACATTTTCATAAAAATAGGGTAATCAAAATATTTTTTGGTTGATGTTTTGTTATTATCCTAGTAAAATTATTTTTTAATGAATAGTAAAAAATACTAAATTTTAATTCAAAACTTCTTTTTCATCTAATTTATTTAGGTAGTAAGATTATTATTTTAATTGGTTATAAAGTTTAATTGGACTATAGTTTTATAATTTAATCAAATTTTCTTTATTAAAAGTAATTTGAAATTTTAATTTGATATAGACACATGTCAATCTTTTGATGGTTCTTACTTTTTTAAAACCCTCTTCCTCATTTTTACAACAAATTTTAATTTTAATTTAATAATCATAACTTATATGTTTATAATTCCTAGAAAATGATTCCATATTTCGAATGAGCACTTCAAAATTGTGTTAATATAAAATTTTTATTTTTTGACATTATGAATAGTAACTTCAGTATTTATTATTATTTACCAAGGTTAAAGGGTAAATTAGGTAAAATTGGTAATAATAATATTATGATAATATAAAAATACACTAACATGTGTTCTAATATTACTATATGAGTTATGGGTATCCAAAACAATAATCAGGACAAATTTTTGGCATTTGGGTGCCACATGGGTGTGATAATGACTTGTTATGATAATTAATTTAATGTAAAGAGAAATATAACAAAAAAATATATCTTCTTAATAAAAATAATTTAATATGTAGTTGTATAATAGATATCTTTGACTATAAATATTTTTTGTAAAGATGAAAATATTTCATATATCATGGTTTTTTAATTATAATTTTTATAAATTATATATATAATTTTATTTGTGACACAATGATTATGTAGTGTTTACCTTATTAATGAAAGATTCAAATAAATGATATTATAAATATTAAAATTAATATAATTTTAATCTTTTGGTGCCATAAAAAAATTTTATGGATTCTTATGTCATGTTATATTTTATTTAATGTTTTTGTTTCAAATGAATCAATTTGTAACGACTTTAATAGAAAATCAATTACTAAATAGTGTCAAAATTGACAAAAAGGAGTTTTTTAAAAAAAAAATTAATTATATAATAGTCTTTAAAATCTATGATTAATCCAAATGTATTAGATAATGTTAAAAAATTAATTAATTATCAACTTGAGGTTCTAATTAAATTTTATAGTAATTATATTAACTATATAGTGTAAAAATACAATAAGACACGGTAAGAGTTAATTTATTTAACTAAGGATTAAATAAAAAAATAAGGATAAATTTGTGACCTTAACTTGTCTAAAACCTATTTTTTCAAAGGATTTATTCTCATATTAATCTTACCCTCTGCATATATCACATTGGATATATAATAATTTAAAAAAACTATATAAAAAATAATATTTCAAGGCATTCCTAAAGTTCCCCTCCTCCCTCTTATAAAAGGCCACAACATCTACCCACATACTCACAACTCTCCAACCCATTTTTCTCATCCAAATTCTGTGAAAATAATCTGTCAACATCCCTCTCTTCCTCATAGAAGCCTTACCTAGGTCATAATGCAATTCCAGAAATCCTTTCGGAACAAATCAAAAGGACTTAGCCGATTTAGAGGTTGCATCTTCTCTCAATATCCTTCCCATTATATTCTTTCTCTACAACCTATTATCTTCATATTATATTATTAAATCAAACAAATTATCCTAAATATGATATTATTTTGTTATGATAAGTATTCTAACCACACATACACACACCTCCATCAAATAGATACTAACATACTCTTTCTGTGTACGGTAAACTAACTGCCTCATGAAATGATGAATGTTCAATTTTTACCTAACACCTCTAATAGTATCCATTAAAATGGAAAATATATTTATATTATTGCTATGATTCTGTAAAAAAAATTTATAACATACATTTATTCTATTCATGTTGTGTAAATACGATAATTTCACCTAGCGAGGTGTGGAATACCACCCCCTTAACATGATATGACTAATTCATTACATACATGGAACACATAAAGGAAGGTGTTAATAACATATGTAACATATATCACATAGACATCATAATGAAATTATAATATACATATGTATCATTTATTTTTCATTCATTTATTATGATAAAGAAAATAATGCAGCATTCATGTGTACGACCTACTATCTCCATGAATGGTACATTTCATTTATTATCTCAAAATATTATGGAATATTATAAATAAAAATATATTGGATATATATGATATTAAAATCATGAATATGAGATTTATTAGATAATGAACAAATTACCTCATGGATAATTTTCATTAAAACAAGTTCATTTTTTAATAAACTACCGAACACCGACCAAATGTCCGATATGAACTCAAATAATTAACAAATTGTTAAAACATGGTAATAATTGATAAAAAGTTAATAATAAACATTAAAAATATTGTGAATAAATTTTAAATTAATCTATGTTTATTATTTTTGAAATTAAATAATGAACGAGAAAACTCGGACTCCTGGTATGGGAATTCATAACTCAATCTCATTTCATTGAGTTAAATGTCAATGTAATTGGTTTTGTTCTTATAATAATATGTGTGATTGACCTATTATTGTTTTACCATGAATATAAAAATATATTGGGTGTATTTATATTGGTCACACGTAATTATTTCAATGGTTTATCCTTATTCTAAGGATACAATTTATGTAAGGGACATCGTCTCAATCTCCTTTCACTGAGGCATATTTGGATTCATACATGAAATTATTTTATATAGTACATAATCATCCTTTTGAAATTTAATTTCATTCAACATTTTGAAAAAAATTAATCTTTATCCACAATTTGTTTTACTAAATAACAATATGAACTTTTCTTTTTAACATATATTGTGAAATGACCTTTACTCTCTTGCAAGCATTATCTGATATTTTTCTTCCTCAATAGGATGTAATGTTCTAAAATAATAATAAATACCATATACAAATTTTATGTATTTCTTTAATGAAAATGGTTTTGATGAGATTTTGAATATTTCAATATCATGAAATGATCTATTTTGGTTGAAATATGGAAATGTTATTTTTTTATTATGCTTGTTTTGAGTGTTATGATTATGTTATGGTTATTTGGAATTTTTTATGCATATATGTGGTTCCATGACAAAGAAAGAGCGGGTTAGCCTGTGATAGATCTCCAATGCATTGGGTAATGAAAAATTATTAAAAAATAAGGTTTCTCTTATGATATTTATGGATTATACTATGATGGGTATTTAAAATGTAAGCATGAAGGTTACTCCATATGTAGATGTGAAAGATACAATGTAATTATGATATGGGTACCACAAGTTACCTTTATAATTTATGATTTCTATTAAGTTATCATAACACTTATAAATTCATGGGATTATAAATATTTGTGGAATAATGTTTTATTTCCTTATATTATCTATTGATGAGTTTTTATGCTCATCCCAATTTTTTAAAAAAATCCATAGGTAATTAGGATGGGTATGAAAAAGGGAGAAATTGATATTAATGTTATGGATATTTTTTTCAAGAAAAATAATTAATGTTTTATCTTAATATTTTTAGATTATGAGAAAATAGATAGTGAGTTTAAGTCTCTACATTGTAATATTTCAAATGTTATGTTATATTTAAGGCATAATTCTCTAATACCCTAAAATTTAAAAATTCAAAGATGTGAAATAACATCAATTTTTTGACTTATCTCAATATTATATAATGTTTTCAGGTTGGGTATATACAATTGGTATCAATAGTTGGTTTAGATAACATTATAATTTACAGTTTTATTTAAATATAAGAGACATGTTTTTTATAACCAAAATGGTTAGCATATTAGAAGGAAACAAGATATTTTTGATAAGTTGAATGAGTTCCAGATGACTTGAATATGTATATCCTAGGTGTTTACCCTCCGTATAAGATAGTATTTGATGATTTTCATGATATAATCCCACTAACCCTGTTTGGTTTTAGTAAATGGATGAATCAAACAAGAACCAAAGTAATAGTGAATATAAATGATACTATGGTGTTTATATAAATAATTTATTGAATGAATTTTAAAATGCAATGAAAAAAATTGTGGTTATTCTAAAAAATCTATCTAGAGTCATTTTTGACCACTTGATCCTTGGTAATTTTTCTAATACATTTTATATGCAAGAAACAAATCCCTATGTATGTTGAGGTAATAATCATAAAGGTAAGTATATTAAAAATCCTATGTGTCAAGGATGTGTAAATAAAAACATAGGAAAATATTTCAAAGGGATGGGAAGATGTTATAGATGCGGTAATGAAAGTCATGAAGCAATAACCTACCATGTAAAAAGGATTCATTCAATTGAAACCAAGAAAGGATAAGAAATTCTTTTTGAGGGAACAATTGAATGTTTTCAATGTTGTGTTCATGGTAACTACGCAAATAAATGGCCCATGAAGAATTTTTGTGAATGGGATCTAAGGGACCATACAATTATATGTTTAACAAAACCTAATTCTATTCCAATTGAAGATGAGGAAACTGAAAATGACCAATGAATGGTATGAATTATTTCTTAGCTCATGTTTTGACATTATTGAATATTAGGACATTATGCATGATTTTTTTAGGAAGGAAGTATAAAATAATATGATTAAAAACCCATTATAAATGGTCATGAAGAATGTTTTATGAATAATATGTCTATATTTTAGGAATTTAAGAGTTATATTGGATCTATGGATGATGATATGATTAAATTTATTAATGATGGGATTGATTTGGAAGAATTTTATTATGTGTAATCCTTAAGTTTGTTATGTAAATATGTTAATTTACGAAAAATTATCTTTTCTTCTATGTATATAATTATAAATAATATTTAGGGATTATATAATCCTTGAATTTGACGTAATTAAGGGTCGTTGCATTTTGAAATTAAAAATGAATGGCCTGAGGTAATCTTGAGATAAAAATAGGATACAGTTATTTTGATGATTTTATCTCATTTTGGGAATTTTATAAGTATTATATAGTTTTTATAAAAAGGGCATCCCATAGGATGGGTGATAACCCTTTATGTCCGGAAAAGCCGCAAGAATTTAACCCAAAACCAAAGGGTGACAAGGGCTCAGCGCCTAAAACTGACCTATATGAAGTCCCATGTTAGTAATACTTTTTCAATTAGATTAAACACGTTTTTGGAATATGAAGAATTTGATTTTGAGAAAATTATGTTATATAGAATAGATTACCTTGTGAATGGAAAATAATTTTGTGATTATGTGGTAATTATTATCTTAGAATATGTTCACCATTTTTGGTAACATTATATGATTATGGTAAATATAAAACTGCGGTATTCTAATTGAGGACTAATAGTTAAACTATATTTTTTAAAGAATCTATGATTTTAATTATGGAATTATGGAAATTTGAGTTATTAATGTAAATTATTAACTTATCATGAATAACATGTGATTAGGTTAATTACATTTTGGTTTGAGACATTAAGAGTGATTGGTGTTATTTGGAGATAAATGTTAAAATTTATCTTAGATGACTATGTGATCAAATCATTCTCAATTTTGGGTTTCAATCTTATTTTGGATTATTTTTCATGAATTTTAATGATATTTTTTCATTTAATGGTCTATCTTAAACTTCGTTATCAATGTTGAATTTTGGAGATTGATGCAATTTTTATCATATAATGGTTCATTCATTTTGTTAAATTATCTTAACTTGTACTAACTATTTTGGTTTTGGTTAATTTCTAAAGACATGAGATATCAATAGTTAAAATTTTTGGGATTATTTTATTCTCAAGATGTGAAATATAGTGCTTCATGTGTGAAAAAAATCTTAAATACTCATTGATTGGAGGTCAATTTTAGTTTGTGGTTGAAATTGATTAAACGATGAAACTCTACTTCTCAAGTATGTATGTTGCCTTATATCCTTAGTCTCAAAAGTAAATAAATTATTCAACTCTATCTTAAGGATATTAAAAAAACTTTCTATGTATACTTTTCATACCGTGAAATCAAATACTATTTAACCCATTAGATGTTTTTGTTTTTCTAATTGTTAACTTTCTCTTGATCATGTTTTCTATCACTCTCCCTCAGAATGGGGTGGTTTGTTTTTCTTCTATATCCATGTTTCCATACATGGAATCCCAGTATGTGTTATATTAGGTGACTTTTTTACTTCACATACCTTATTTTTAATGTGGTGGTTTTATTGACACTTTTCTGATGTGGGATTTCAATGTAGTAATTTTTAAAAGCGTAACGTCAGTTACCGAGCCCAAAAATTAAAATTGCGAGGACACAATTTCCAAAAGAGGGGAAGGATGTAACATCCCATGTAATTATTGAATAATAATTTTTCGTATCTTTTATTATTTATGAATTAGGTAGTTGTTTAACCTTAATAGGGACATTATCTTGGATAGTGTACTCGATACGCAACAAGTGGTTTCTCCGAAATCTTATGTTTCACATAACATGGAGTTATAACGAAAAATAATATAAATAATATTTTAAATAGTTGTTATTTTATAGTAATTATAATTTAAGGAATGAAAAAATAACTATATTATGATTACACATGTTTTTAAATGTTTTCACATTTATACAAAAAAAATTACAGGTTTAAAATGATAATAAATCCAATTTTAAGCATAAAATAATCTAATATTTTTAAAAGGTATTTTTACTACCTGTTGATGGAGAAACCTTTTTAAATCTATTTTTTGACACTTCTATATGTTTTAATTGAAAAAATAAACTTCTTATTTAGATGTGGGATGAAAAAATTTACTTTTATTGTTGTTTTAGAATTGTTATGATAAAATTCTTTTTTAATGAGTAGTGAAAACTACTACATTTTAATTCAAAACTGCCTTTTCATATGATTAATTTATATAGATATATTTTCATTTTAATTGGTAATAAAGTGTAATTGAATTAATTTTTTATCATTTAATCAAATTATGGTCTTTAGAGTTAATTTTACATTGAAAATTGTTATAAAATGTGTCAATCTTTTGATGGATTTTACTTTTTTTAAAACAGCTTTCTCATTTTGACATAGGGAATTAAGATTAAATTAATTACTACAAATTCGGTGTTGAGAATTTGAGAAAATAGATTCCATATTTTTAATCATAAGGCCAAAATAATTTAAATAGTTTCCTTTTTTAGGACATTATGAATAGTAATTTCAATAATAATTTTTATTTACCACAGTTTGAGGGTAAAATTAGTTAAAAAGGGTAAAAATAATATTATAATAATACAAATATACCCTAACACGTGTCTTAATATTATTGGATGAGTCATGGGTGACCAAAAATCATTATGCATAACTCTTGGAATTTGGGTGCCACTTTGGTGTGATAATGACATGTTATAATAATTAATTTTAGGTAAATAGAAATGTAACCTAAACATGTATCTTCTTAATAAAAAAATTTAATATGGGGTTACATAACTGATCACTTGGACTATAAATAGTCATTAGAAATATAAAAAAATTTCATAAATCATGGAATTTTATTTATAATATTTATACATTATAAAAATAAATTCATTTAAGATGCAATGATGATAGGGTGATTACCTTATTAATGAAAGATTCAAATAGATGATATTATAAATATTTAAATAAATATATTTTGAAATTTTTGAGGCCACACATGAATTTTATGGATTATTATGAAATTTTATATTTTAGTTAATATTTTTTTCTAATTAATCATTTTTTATGACTAAAAAACAATTACTAAATAGAGTCAAAATTAAAATAAATTATTTTTTAAAAAAATAAAATTTTATTAGATGATATAATAGTCATAAAAATATAAGAATCAGAAAAATGATATAGATAATGTTAAAATTTTCATTAATGATCCACTATAGGTTATATTTGTATTTTATAGTAACTATATTAACCATATAGTGTAAAAATACATGAATACATGGTAAGAGTTAATTTATTTAACTAATGGTTAAAGCCAAATATTAATGTTAAATATGTGAAATAAAATTGTTTATAAATTATTTTTTCAGATTATTTCAACCCATACTCATCTTATCCTCAAAATATATCACTTTTAGTTATTATAATCTTAAAATAAATTTATAATAAATTAATATTTCAAGAATTTCTTACAGTTCCCATCCTCCGTCATATAAAAGGACACAACATCTATCCATATACTCACACCTCTCAAGGCCCATTTCAACATATAAATTCTTCTCAAATAAGCTCTCAAAATCCCTATCATTGTCATATAATCCTTACCTTGGGAATAATACAGTTAAAGAAATCCTTTTGGCTCAAATCAAAAGGAGTTACCTACTTTTGAGGTAATGTCTTCTCTCAAACTCCATTCCATTATTTTCCTTTTGTACTCCCTATGATCATATTATTATATGATTAAATTATAACACCATTATCACCAATATACTTGGATGTTTTTATAGTAATTATTCAAACCACAATTACACACACTTCCATCTAATGGATTCGTATATATTGTTTCTGTGTACAGCGAACTAATACCTCAAGAAATGATGATTGATCTATTTTCCCCTACCACCTCTCATGGAGGACATTAGTATGGAAAATATATTCATATAAGATATATATTATTTTTATATTCTCTATATTGTTTTCAAAAAAATTATATAACATACCATTATTCTTTTCATGTTGTGTAAATACTGTAATTTCACTTGAGAAAGTGTGGACTATCACCCCCTCAGTGTGATTTGACTCATTCATACCATAAATGGAATGTATAAAGGACAATGTTAATAAACTATGTAGCATATATAAAATATATATTATACTGAAATTAAAATATACATATGAAATATTTATTTTTGATTCTTCTAATATTACAAACCAATGGATGTAATATTCATGCATACATATGACTTATCATCTCCAAAATTGGTACATTTAATTTCTTATCTATAAAAATTAAGGACTATTATAAATACATATATACTGAATATATATGATAATTAATTCATAAATATCATTCTAGAGATGATGGAATTTTGAAAACATTGATTGCTTACATCAAAACAAGTTCCTTTTTGGATCACGTACCAAACAGTAACAAATCATCTCATATGAACGTGAATAATTAACTAATTGTTATAGAATTGTAATAAATTATATATAATGAATAAAAAAATAAAAAATTTACAATTAAATAATAAATTATTCTGTGATTAATATTTAGGAAATTAATGAATGAACGAGAAAACTCTGACTCATGGTAAGGGAAATCTGAACTCAGTCTTATTTCATTGAGTTAAATATCAATGTCATTGATTTTGTTTTCCCCAGAATATAAATTAATGAAATATGACTACTTTACACAGAATATTCAATTATATTGGGTGTATTTACATTTTTCATACATTACTATGTCATTTATTTATCCTGAATCTAAAGATACAGTCTTTGTATGGGACTTCATCTCAATCTCATTTCGTTGAGGCATATTTTTATTTATACATGATGTTATTTTATACGGTATATAATCAAACTCATTGAAAGATAATTTCATTCAACTATTTTCAAAATGATACTTTTTCTTGGAACCGTTTTATTAAATGAAAAAAGGAATATTTTTTTTACAGTACATGGCGACAATGATGTTTCCTCCGCTAGGAGAATTATTTGATATTGGGATTCCTCTAAAAAATGTAATGTTTTTAAATGAAATAGAAATACTATATACCCTTTTTATTTATTTTCATATTGAAAATGGTTTTCATAGAGAATTTATTATTTCAATAACATGAAATGATCTATTGTTATAGAAATTTAGAAATGTTATTTTTTTCATTATGCTAGTTTTATGAGTTATGATTATGTTATGGTTCTAAGTCATTGTTTATGTATACGGGTTGTTTCAGGATAAATCACTAGATGGTGGTACCGTGATATATCTCCAATGTGTTGGGTAATGTTATGGAGTTAAAAAATAATGTTTCTCCTAATATATTTAGGGAAAATATTGTGAAGGGTATTCTAAATATGAACCTGATGGTTACTCCCCATGTAGTTGTAGAAGATACAGTGTAAGTATAATATGTATACTATAAGTTACCTTTGTGATTTATAGTTATGATGAATTTTTCTTAATCCTTGGGATTTCATGGGTTAATAATTTTTCATGGACTAATATTTTTTTCCTTATTTTATTCCATACAATGTTTTTATGCTCATCACTAGTTTTTAAAATTTATTCACATGGTATAAGGATGGGTAAGGGTAAAAAAGAAATGAAGATGAATGTTGTAGAGATTTTAATCAAGAAATAAATTTATGTTTTATCATAAAATGTTTACATTATGAAAAAGTTTATAGTGAGTAAAAGTTTCTACACTGTAATATTTGAGATGTTATGTAATATTTATGGCCTAATTCTTTAAAAGTCTAAACCTGAAAAGATCATAGATGTGAATTAATGTAAAATTATTGACTTATCTACAAATTATGTAATGTCTACAGCAATGGAATTACATTTTTCATTATTATCACGACTAAAAGGATATTTCTCTCCATTATTATTCAAAGAGTGCAAGTAAAATATTAATTAAAGTTTTTTGTAGAATTTTTTCCACACCATTTATTTGATCTCATTATAAGGATATATATTATTAGTCGAAAAACACCATTTATCTGATTATACTTCAATATGATTAATATTATTCTAGAACTTATCAGTATAAAATAATTTAAGGATGGATAAGATCTTCAAGATAGAGTTGATCTGTTTATTGTGATTAAGGGATCACATGATCCAGAAAAATATGAAGGCCTTTTTTCTATAAGGGTATCATTGCTTGCTGATAGGGATATGTGTGACTTCTCCATGATTAAATTATTATTTGGACATGAGAAAATTGAGATTGTATTATCGTGAAATTCTTGACTAATTTTCCAATCAGTTTGTGCATATAATTTAGGTAGTTGTTATATTGCATGTCATATTTATTTGGTATTATGTCTCACATATTTACTTCCATTGTAAAAAAGAAAAGGATCCTTTTGGAATATAAGTTTGGAATAATTATACAGATAAATGGGAAAACATTAATATTTATGTGATAACACATAAATAAAATTTATTTCTCAACCAATTAATTTCTAGGATTAAATCCAATTTATCCATGATTTAATTCATATCAAAAAATATTTTTTGAATTTTTGTTCCCATCATTATGACTTGTAATTATCTTGTTAATATTCCATAGAATAACACTGGGGAGTGTTATGACCTATTTTTTCTACCATGTGACAAGTGATTTTAGATAAATGCACCATATTATGGATTGTTACCCCTATTTTCAATTATAGCATTGGCATATTCAACTTTATTGTGAAGAAACTAATGTACATTATTGAAAAAAGATACTATATAAACTACAAAAATTTAGGTTTATTTTCCCATATTGAATATTTCCACAATGGGTTTCAAAAATAATTTTTTAGCACTAATCCCTGAAAATAAGTAGAATTTTATTTGATACCTACTATAAAATCCTTGGTCTTAATAAACATTATTTAATGAATTATAATATAAAATACACATAATTAAACCCTATAATATCATAAGGAATAGTGTATCCATGTAATTAGGTACATATAAAATCATCATTAAAAATAAATACAATGACCTTATCATAATATCCATAACAATCCATTAGACTCACTTTTTATCTCTTAACTACATTGTATGACCCAATAATATACATAAAGAAAAGGGAAAACTATAAAGGATTATAAGGGAATAAAATATAAATAACATAATGCATGTAATGATTTTTACTTAGTAGGAATATCAATAGGACATAAAATGGATGATAATAATCCTTAACATCGAAGAATAAGATATGGTGAAACTATGACGGCAATATAACAATTTGGGGTCAATATAATACATTACATAAAAAAAGTCACAAATGAATTCCAAGGAAATATAAAATGATGTAAAAAGTAACATCATGAATTAATATTACTACATTAACCCGTACATGTTTTATCATTTGAAAAAAAAATTACCCAACGCATTGATTGGAAATAAAATTTTGGGCCCTCCCATCAAATTCGTATCATGAAATGGATACATGTTTTACATAGATCAAAAAAAGGATTATTTCACCTATTTAAATTAGAAAAAATTAAGGAATGTGGATTACTTATATGGAATTACCAAATTAAGAAATTTTGGGAAATCTAGGAGAATTTTTTATAGTGGGAATGGTGATGGGTATTCATTATATAAATGTTTATCATGGAAAATCATTGTATAATTTTAGAAGCATAACATGGGTAAATAATGATTCAATTAAGGGGAAAATGAAATTATATGGGGCATATCATAACTTTTAAATCAAAAGGGTATTATTATGGATGTGTGAAAACATATCTAAAAATGGTAAATTTAACAAAGGAATAATTTAAGGAAGGTTCTTTAGTAAAGATGAAAGGGTGGGGTTACCTTACACTGATAGGTAGCTTCTAAAATCTTGGGAGGATATTCTTAACAACTAGATCCACCTTACGAGTGATATAGTGTTATTAAGGTAGAGTAACATTATTCTATGAGTGTATTTGGTGAATTGGAATTTGTGGTCTACAGGGTTTATATAATGAAATAGAGGGGAACTAATTATTAATTTAAATATATTTTTTTGACACTATATAAAAAATTCTTCCAAACCACATACCATCCTTTGGGGGTTCCCTATTATTTCTTCCATAGAGGTGTGGTTTTCAATATTTTATTAGGCCAAGAACTAACCTCATTAAAATAATAAACTTGGTGATTTGAAAGTGAGTCTTATATATATAGAAATGATTTTAAACCCATAAACATAATATATTTTTTGGATGATTCAGGAATGGATTATAAAAAAGATCAAATAAAATAACAAAAATTTATTTTAAATGGTAGAATCAATTTCTATCTTCTATACTCCTTATAGTATTTATTAAATAACATTTTTTATTTTATGATATCATAATATTTACATTAAATTTATATAATATTTAATTAGTACCAAAATATAATAAATTCTTAAAAATATATGAAAATGGCCATTGGAAAAAAATTTCATGATGACTTAAAAAAATAATTTATATAAAAATATTTTTCTAAACTTTTGAATATACACTTATAAATGAAAATCCATGTTTATTGTAAAATATTTGATTTTTTCACAATAATATTGTTATGAGCCTTCTTAAAATTATATTTTTATTCATAAAAATGGTATATAATTTATATTTTAATAAATATTATTTAATAGGAATATTTTATTAAATTTCAATTTATTTCACAAATCCATGAATTAATTAAATATAGTGTCTTGATTAAAACTATATATTTGCAAAAAAAATAAAACTTATGTTTCATCATATAAAAAAAAATTTCAATCAAACACCTCATTAAATTATTTAAAATTTTAATTATAAAATTGAATAAATATACAAATTATTTTAATAGAAATAAAATATAATTTTTAATATTATAATTTTCAGTATATATAGATTCATATTATAAAATAATACACTCTATTTATTTGTTGAGTGATGTTGAGTTTTTCTAGGGTTAGAACAGGGAACATGGATTGAGTGGTGACCTTAATGAGATTAAACGTCTCCCATTAAAGGTTCCACCCATTATTTAGTTTTCAAGTCTCTTTCTTAGGTTGTTCAAGGTTAATATAAATTATTTTATATCCGATGGATGCATTATTAATGGTATTCTAAAGTTATTTCATTATTTTCATGTCCATTAATCCTTTTTTTGGGTCCATTGTACTTTATAAAAACTATTATAGACTATTCATAATAGTTCTTATACAATGGGTATATGAAAAGTTATAATAGATAAATAAATTTTAAATATAATATGATATATAAAGCTCTAAACTAATTAATTTTATTAATGAATTTAAATAACTATATTACCTAATAACTCATTTACTCATTTTAAAAAAAATTAATTTTTAAAGATAGGGTCATTATAAGGATCAAAATTTTCAAGTGATTTATATAATGAAAAAATTGAAACACTGTAAAAAAACTTCTCTTTATGAAAATCTTTTCTTAACCCAAAAGGATATCAAAAAACCATTCCAAATATTCTCTAAATTATGACACCTCTATATCTACTCATTGCCTTTTAAAACCATCCCACATCATTGTATCTTATCATTGATTTTTATAGATTATATCCTCACATTGAAAATAATTCTTCATAATGAGAATCTGAATTTGAAAAATAATATTATATTAAAGTGTATTAAAATATTTTCAATCTTGGTCCCACTGACTGTGAACCACGTGACGATCGATTTTGTAAAAAACAATCCTATTTTCATTGTGTGTACCCCAAGGTGTATCATGACCAAAGCTATATTTACTTATCAATTTCAAAATGGGGATTTCATTTCCGTAGATAAACTAAATCTATTATTTATGAAAAAAATCTCTTATATACTATACATAGACTTATCTTCACTGTTTTGACTACATTTGTATAATACTATTCACTAAAAGTGATTAAAACCTTCCTTTATAATGACTATGGTGACCAAAACATTACATACATAAGTATTAAATCATTTTACATAAATAATCAATACATATCATTAAAATTTAGTCCTCGTAACGATAAATATTTTAGTGACCTTGAAGTCTATATACATAAAAACCTTATTTACGGACTAATCATCAATATGTATAAATAATATCTTCTCAAAAAGTACACGAATTATAAATAATGTACATAAAACCATTATTCATGACCTGGAGAAGATGGAAACAAAATAAATGTTGAGATCTTATGCAAAGTATGGGGTAAATGTAGAATATATAGATCAATTATCTTTATTGATCATAATTTATTCATAAAGAAATGATAATATGATCATAAAATAAGAAATGTAGACACAATAAAACTAATATCATTAACCATAGATCATGGGTAAAATCATTTTCTTTAAATAAAGAAGTTATAAGAGTGTGTAAACATCAATACTCAATATTAAGAAATAATAAAAAAATCAAAATAATAAGATATATGAATTTTATAAAAAACATTTGTATTAAAAATCACTTCAATAGTCTTTGAACACTACCAAGAATATCATAGTAGATTAGGTTCACTACTTATTCAACTGTTTCTAACGTCATGATTCACTCCTAATACTATCATAATATATAGTCCCTTATTGAACTACGTTCACTCTTAATTTCATTCCATATTATCTCAAAATATATAAATATCTATAAAATTAATTGTAGGGATATATAATCCATGTTACCCACATCACATTAGTATTACTATATATATATATATATGTTTTCTACAATATCATGAAAATAACAATCATTTACATAAACAAAAACCAATGGAAAATAATTCTTTTTATAAAATTCATCATATCATAACTATCCTATTGGAAATAAAATGGATTCATTAATACATAACTAGACCAAAAACATCATTATCCATCCACAAAACTAAATTGGATGGTATCATTTTATTATATTCAAATTAAATCACAATAATCAATAATATGTGATTTCAAATATGACAAAAAACATTTAGAGATCACAATAACATTTCATTTAAGAATGAAGATAATATTTTTAATTTATATCATTAAAATCAAAATATAAGTGAATATTTATAATATAATTTTAATTTAAAATATATAATGTAAACAGAAAATAAAAAATAGTTATGATGGTGGTAAAAGGTCTATTTGGTAATTTTATGATCAATAGTTCCATTTATAATATTATAAATACTAATATTAATTCTTTCGAAAAATAAAAATGTGCATTCGTTTTAAAAAATGAAAAATAAGTAAAAATATTGTATAACAATACATGAAAAAATCAATTTATGATAGAAATGAACATACTCAAATACATTTTAATGAACATGTACATAGAATGAAACGGTATACAACTAAAGGGAAAATAATATTGACATTTATGAAAATATATTGTAAAGAATTTTATGTTTCCAAGAGATTAAAATTGTAAAATCACATAAATAATATTTTAGTAACTAGAGGATAAGATTTTTTTTTGATTTATAGGATAATATCTATATAATTTCCCAAAATGAAAAATTTATCATACACAATCGCAAAATTAAATTACAATACAATATAAATCCCTTCTTTATGTACTATTTTTCATATTAAGAATTTAAACCAAGATAATGAATAGTATAGATATATTATACATTTATTAAAACCCTTATTAATATGTAATTAACTATTTATGAATCCCTTATAATTCATATTAACCAATTTATTGATAATTCTTCAATGAAAAGAACATTCATTTTACAACTGGTTTATTACACAATTTTAGATTGAATGGTTTCATTCCTTGAACCTTGGTCATGGTTACATCATATATATAATGATATTAAGATCATAATTATCATATATAATCATTATATTCACTTTTATAAAAATATATATAATGTTGTCACAACATGTATATTAAATCACATCATGGAGATGGAAATCCCTGCGTACACATGAGTGTTGTTTTACCATTTTGATGGAGGGATGAGAAGAAAGGTAAAAAATAATTAACCATTTCCATGTCAAAATTAAATCCTAAAAATAATATATATCATTTAAATTTATCTATATGAATATAAATTTAAAAATAAAATGGAAAACATATTACAAACATTCTTAGAGGTGTTAACTCACACATACGAATGAGAGTTGATATAATTTACCAATGGATATAAAGGATATAGTTAATTTATAAAAATATAACTATAGTGAAGATATTGATTCAATAATTTAATTATATTTATTGAAATTATTATGGGGTTTAAGAAGAAGGAAACATAAAAATGATATGTAATAACATAGACCTTATTTGCAAATATCCTCCTTTGAAAAGAAATGTAGGGTTTCTTTGATGCATCTTTTTGGGAAGAACATAACATCAATATCATAAACATAGATATGTTGAGAGTATTTTGGGGATCTTGGTTAGGGTAAAAGGCTTATTTGGTGTGAAGAATAGAGTTTAGTATGTTCCCTTTTATAATCGATGATTGTGTCACTTTTGTAAATACAGAGATCCTTAATATATATTATTGTAATATTAATCTAAAACGAGATGAAAAAAAATATGATATATCATGGGTGTGTATATATCCAGCCACATAATATGATTTCTAAAATCTTTAGGTTATCTTAACACTTATCTCTTTGGTTTAACCCCTTGTTAACCCTTTTACCCATTTCCATTGTAATAAAGGATCACCTTTGTTACGATTCATAATGACAAAACATTATGTGATTAAAATTAATAAATTATGAAATTAGGATTCCTAATCTAAAAACTATTCATTATTAAACAATTTCTATTGGTGGGATAATTTCACAAAACAGAACAAAATAACTTTTTAAAAAATCAACTTTTTATTATAAAATAGATAATATTATTATTTCATACCAAATAAAAACCAATATGTGAATGTGAATATGTTTAATTAAATACATTATCTAAAAATTTCATAAATATAATTAATAAATAATTATTATTTATTTATTATAATAATAACACATTTTACACCTAAAATCAATTTTTTGGAAAAATAACTCATTTTCCCTTAAAATTAATTTCTATTATTTTATATCTATTGATATAAAATTAATATAATTTCAAAATGGAAAAAAAAAATCCCAAGATTTAGTTATTCATTTCCATAACATCTAATAATATGTCTAGGAAATTATTGTAATATTTAATAATAATATTTCAATATTATATATTTTTTCATTTAAAATTGGTGTTGTGTATAAAGAAAGATATAAAAGGAATAAAGATCATTTAAAGATGAATATATCCTAATATATATTTGATAAATGTGTGATTCATTCGGATTAACCTAATGGTATATTCTCTAGATTTTTTTAATATTATGATATTCTAAAATATTATTGAAATATTGAAGGTTATTCCCCAATGATTGTTTTTTAGTATATAAATGCATCCCACATGAACGAGTATATTAGGTACATATCATATATATTATTCAAAATCATGATATGGGGTAAGTGTATCATCCATCAGTGTTTTAAGGTAAAAGAAAATTTCCTTTCATTCACTCACAGTTTTAGTTTATTTCATAATAAAATTTTTAGGTGGTTTTTTATTATCGTCCACTATAAAAATTAGTTTATTTATCTTGTGAATCCAAATGGTTTACAAATGTGATGACCTTATAGTGCATGACATGTTCATCCAATTTGGTCATCTTTTTATTGATGTCATAGAAATTCATTTATGTATAATTCCATTACTGAAAATTATTAGTATTATATCACATAGTATACCTTATTGAATGATTATAAACAAAATGATACATGTTCATTGTTGAAAACCCTAAAAATTAGACTTTTTTATTGCTGAACGACCAGAAAAATTGGTAATTTGGTGTTTTTTAGAATTATTTAAATAATATACACCTAAACTATATTGAATAATAATATATTTAATGTATTTATATAAGATTTTATCATTCATTCCCTATTCACCCTGGGTGAAATTATTTTTCATATGACCTTAAAATATTATATCAAACATTGTAGGTTTTTATTCAATATATGATGATATTTGGTATTCCCTTTATGGGTATAATACCATCTTATTGGAACTTTCCAACAATTTATAAATACTTAATGATTCATTGGTTGTATAAAAACCCCAAAAATACATGTCATGTAGATTTACACTCTATTAATTATCTTATCACTAGATAATAATAATATTTTCTAATTATTCATTCAAATGAATCAATTTCAATAAATTGGTTTCATTAAAAAGTATGTTAATATTGTTATGTTGTTTAATTTCATGAATATCCATTAATTTGTAATATTTTCCTAGAAAATATAATGTTTTTTTGTCTTATTCGACATCCCGTCCTCCTTATTTAAATATGAATACCGAAAGAAAACAACATAAAATGGGATTATTGATGAAATGATATCAAATATATATATAATTATAATTTTTTTTTGAATATCCATCAACATTTAAAGTGATGGAGTTAAATATACTATAAAAACCATTATATTCAAAAAAAAATCTTTAACACACATATTTGATGACATGTCATATATGCAACATTGAAATTAATGAAACTATGATATACTCTTATAAGACTATTGTAATGTAGTAATTAGTTTATCTTGTAATAATATTAATAAAGGTTCTATAAAATATATTTATAAGTTTTTCCATGAATAAAATGAATACTCAATTATGCATTAATTATTATTATTTATATATGAAGTTAAAATATTTTAATATGACTAAAGAGATATTTTATTGATAAAACTATATTTATATGTGCTATTTATTTTTATCATAATATATTAAATTAATAGTTTTATTTGAATAATTCCTATAAGTTCACTATATATTAAATATAACGAATAATCATTAATTTATTTATATTTATTAATAATTCTATGAAAATGATGTGAATTTATTATTTAAAATTACATTTTCTTCAAAAATGGTATTTACGATATTTTTTATGTGGATTTCCAAATTTAATTTTGTAAATTAATTAATTTTATATTTAAAAGGGATATAATTTCTTTTAGAATTTTATATTTATCTTAGATTTAATTTTGGTGATTTTTTTGAGATGTGGTAATACATGGGTGAATAGTCAGAATCCGGATTTTTCAATTAATGTCATTATTATGAAATTATTATAATAATTAATGAAATAAAAAATTGTGTAACCATTTTCTCAAAACATTATATGTCATCGGAGTAATGTAATATATTTTAAAATGATTTTTAATTTTTTTTAACCCTTGATTTTTTGGGTGAATGTATGTTATATTTTATTAAAAATAATAAATTATTTTGGGACTTCTCATTTCTCGATATGGTTGGAAGGTTAAATTCATATTAGGATTTATCTACAAGTCTAAAAATCACAATTTTTTATTCAAAAGGCCATTTAAATAAAATTATTGGTTGATTTAAATAGGAATGGATTTGTTTTCATAAATAAATTATTTTCCTAAAAAAACTTTCCATACTTTCTGTTTACTTATATAAACTAAATTTTTGGAGATCAATATATTTGGAATTGGATAAAATGTATGAAAAATTTTGGAATAAAAAATTCTAAATATTTTTTACAATATGGTATTATTGTGTTCATATAATTATGTGATTAGAGTAAAAATATATTTTATCAAGTTTATTGTTAAAGTTGGTATAATAATATTAAACTAAGATATAAAGCTTAAAATTTCTCTAATTTAGATGATCCTGATTCGAGCACGCCGAAGGTTGTTGATCCCTTGCCTGATAATGATTTTTTTATTGCCAAGAAATTCAATTGTGTTAGTCATGAAAAGATGTTACGATGTGTGCCTTCAACGCAACTTCTGGTGGCCTCTGGTTCTAAAGCGTCTGGCCTGAGGAAGTTTGTGGACATATTCAAATTTGTTGGTATGTTCCCTGATATTGAATGTACTCCTCCTAGGAGAATCATTAAAATAGGTCGTATCGCACATGTTGTTGTTGATCAAATTGTGATTAAAGAACGAGTGAATCTTTTCTGCTTCTCGATCATCGCCCGGGTTGTTCATCTAAAGGGTGGATCGCACTAGAAATTTATTGATCTTTCTCAAAGACTCTCTCATATTTGGGGGATGGATGATTGAAAGATGATTTCTCTGGGAAGTGGTTACTATCATGTTTTTTTCGCTTCCACGGAATCAAAACGAAGGGCATGGAGCTTCGGATCTGTTTCGCTGAAGCCTGGTGTTCTTGGAATTCAAGAATGGGTCAGAAAATTTGAACTTGATAATGTCGAGGATACACACGCGTAGGTTTGGATTTGTATTCGCAAACATAATTGGCTATATTTTAATACTATGATCTGATGGGATATAGCTTCATCGGTGGGCATCCAAATTCAGATGGATAAGAATATAAATGATACTAAATTTGGCCATTTCGTGAGAGTTCGGGTGGAAGTGGATATGGCCTCGACACTGGTGGATGAGGTTGTTCTCATGACATGGGATGACCTCTTTAACCTGGAGATTTAGTATGAAAGGCAACCAAAGTTCTGTCTCAATTGAAATTTCTTTGGTCACATGGATTTTGAATGCAACATAAATAACATTTGTGGTATGTGCAAAGTGAAGGGTCACACTGATGATCTATGTCGAAAGGGAAAGTCCAATGGAAACGGGCAGGATCTGGGATTGAATGTTATCCCTCTTGTTAAACAATGTTCTTAGGGATCTGTGTGGGTTATTGTTGAACCTGATGCTCAGGTGGCAGTGTAGGGTAATGCTATGGTTTCTTATACAGCTCATCTCGATGTCCCCCATGATTCTTTACAGAGTTCTAGTGCTACAACTGAATCCTTGCTGATGTAGAGTGAATCTATTGAGGTTCCCCAGGGCTCTATTCATGCATTTTAATGCTTTGGTCATTGAAGTTGCTGCTCAGTCTGGAGGGAAGGCTCAGATTGTGTTATTTCTAACAGTGAATTCCAATCGAGATAGTGCATATGATAAGGGACATACTTCTCGGGCAGTGTCGGGTCAATCAGTGGATCTTGTAGTGAATAAATTCACTAAGCCTTCTGTTGGGTCTGCTTTACATGGGTCAGTGTCGGCTGGTGTTGGGTCTGTTCCAACAACTGATACAGCTTTGGTAACATGTATGGGTTTAGAGTCTAATAGGTCATCTAGATAGATAAATGAGGATGTTCTTCCTACTGAACTTATACAAGGACATGAACTGGTCTTACTTATTGTGAAGGTGTTGGATACTAATTCTTTTGAGAATGATAGGAGTGGAGACAATAATGATGATGGGTCCTTCTCTCAGGTTCCTTTGTCTATGGCTGCAAGGAAGCCTACATTGCAGATCGGTTAAGAGCCAGTTGTTTCTTTGAATATGTTTACACCTTTGACTAGTGTTTTTTGGTTTGATGATAAAGTGGACATTATGAATGAGGAAAAATCTCGATCTTTGGACATTTTATCCCCCCATTACTGGTTCACTTGTTGATCCATATACTGCTTCCTCAGAAGTTAAGAAGAAGGGTGAGAAGCAGGAAAAATCAGTGCAATTACAATGGGATGGTGGGCCTATAATCATGTCCAAATCCTCTCTATCATAATGATTTTCTTCTAGAATTTCCAATGGATTGGGAATTCTTCCATGGACACAACCCTTAGGCATTTTATTTTGACCAATAAGCCTGTCATTATAGGAATTGATGAGCCTCGGATGCCCTTCTATAAATGGAATGCATTCAAATGGTCAACCCATGGGTACTCTTTGGTTTCCCATAATGTTGAACAGAGTTCTTCAGAGTCTCTTTGGGTTTTGAAGCATGATAGTGTTTCTTTGATATCTTTTTTTATGATCAATAGTCGTTCACTCTTTCTATTGAGATAAGTGGTTATGGCATCTATTTTACTTATTTCTATGCTTTAAATTAGTATATTGGGAGACACACTCTTTGGGCATATCTGGAAAGCATAACTATGGAAATGTGCCAAAATTGGGTCATTATTGGTGATTTTAATTCAGTGCTCTGGCCTGAGGATAAGATATGAAATTTCTTTAACAGGTTGGATGCTTCTAAATTCTCTTCCTATATTGATTCTTTTAATCTGATTGAGGTTCCAATCATGGGGGCTGATTTTACCTGGCACAGATACACTTTAAATGGGTTGCAAACCAGTAAGCTTGATAGGTGCTTCTGTAATGTTGATGGGGGATCATGGGACTTTTCTATGTCTAGTATTACTCTTCCAATGGATAATTATGAGCAGAATCCTCTTTTAATGGATTTGAATCTCCACAGCTTGAGATCTTCTCCCTTACTTTTCAAATTTAATAATGCATGGTTATCTATTCAAGGTTGTAGGCAGACTATCATTGAGGCTTGGGAAACCACTGTGATTGAAAGTCCCTTTCATATAATGGTTATGAGGTTGAAGGCTATGAAATCAAATCTCAAAGAGTGGAGTAGGAAATCTTTTGAATGCCTTGATCATTATATCCAAAATGCCGAGGATAATCTTTTGCACTGTCAACGACTTAATGAGGGTCCGGATGAAATGTTTAGGGAATAGATTCTTGGTCTTTTTAAATTTAATGAGCTACTAGTGTTAAAGTAAAGCCTTTCCCAGGATCAATATAATTTCAGGGGGTTGAAAGAAGGAGATATAAATAGAAGACTTTTTCATTGCTTACACAGGGAGAAAAAGGTGAAGCATGGCCTGAATGTTCTAATGGTTGATGGTGTTCTTTTCAACTCTGAATAAGATATTTCTGATGATTATTGTAGCTATTTTGAGATGATTAACACTAAATCAGGGTAAGATAATACTCATATAATGTTCAGTAATATCTCTCTTTCTGTCGAGGCCTCCCCGAACGAGCTTCCCACTAATATATCTATAGAAGAGGAAGTCAGGAAGGCGGTTTTTTCTATGAATCCTGATTGTGTGGAAGGTCCAGATGGTTTCTCCAATTGATTATTTATTTATTATTAGGGTATTATTCACACAGAGCTTGTCCATGCGGTTAGAGATTTCTTTTATCATTCATATTTCCCTATTGGTGCCAATTCTAGCTTTATTGCTCTAATTCCAAAGAAGGACAATGCTCGTGACATTTGGGATTTCAGTTCCATGGCCATAGGGAACAACATTCCAAAAGTTGTTAGAAAAATCTTGGAAAATATATTGGGAAGTATTGCAAAAGAGTTTATTTCTACAAATCAATTTGGGTTTGTGCCTGGATAGAACTTTCAAAACATCTTGTATATAGCTCTTGAATGTGTTAATGTTATGAGGAAAAAGTTGATGTATGGGAATATGGCTCTGAAAGTTTACATTTATATGGATTTTGATATGATTAAAAGGAGTTTCATTTTTGTGGTGTTAAGAATGCATGGCTTTTCCAATGGCATCATTAATTTTATTAGATACTTTCTTCAAAGTTCTATTTTATATGTTCTTGTGAATGGTTCTCCCAAAGGTTTTTTTTAATGTTCCAGGGGAGTGAAACAAGAAAACCCCTTATCTAGTCTTCTTTTTTTCTATTGTAGAGGATTATTTGAGTACATGTATTTTGGATCTTGTGCATGTTGGTTTCTACCAACAAATGACTATTGGCAGAGGTCTATTTTCTCCTTCAAATATTTTTTATGTTGATGATATTCTGTTGTTTGGTAAGTCTGATGGAAGTAATATCCAATACATTAAGGAGGATTTTCAGAATTATGAAGTTGTTTATGGTCAGGTTATGAGTTGGGAGAAATCCGTTGTGTTTTTTGGGGAAGGGGTCACCCAATCAAAGTAAAACAGTGTTTCCCGAAAGCTTGGGGTTAATCGAGGGTCTCTACCTTTTAACTATCTTGGGGTTCACCTTTTCTGGGGTGCTCTTAAAAGGTTTCATTTTGAAAATATCAATCTCAAAGTTATCAATCATATGGCTACCTAGAAAGTTAAATCTAGGTCTCAGGCAGGGTGGGTCTTTCGGGTTAACTCTATTATCTCCTCTATGTGTACCTATGTTTTTTCTTTATACAGATGGCCTTGATCTCTTCTTAATGATTTACAACGGATGGCTTGGAATTTTATTTGGACTGTTTCAATTCATGATTGGAATCTTGTTACAGTTTCTTGGAGTGATTGCATTTGGCCAATTGATATGGGTGGTATGGGGATTAAAGACCTTATGTTCTCTAATGAATCTATCATTAAAAATTCTACATGGTCACTCTTAAATTCAAGTGATTTTTCATTGGAGTTTATGTGTAATAGATTTTGGCTCCATGCAGTTCAATGGGTACTCTCTTTATGTCCCTTCCTCGATATGGTCATAAATTAAGTATGTTTATCTCAGCCTTGCACAATCCTCTAAATGGGTTGTTTGTCAGAATTCCACTTTGAACTACTGGAAGATGGTTTGGTTGTAAGGTTCCATTGATGAGCATAATAAAATTCCTTATTCATTGAAGGATATCTCAATTTCTGAATTTAAAAATAATTTCATGGCTTAGGGGTTGCTTTTTATATATCTGAAAATGGATTTGGGATGTTATCAATATTCTTTGGTGGATACTTTAATCTGGTTACCCAGTCTTACTGGAACCTTCAGCACTAATGAGGATTATAGACACATGTTTACTAAGACTTTGATGGTTCCTTCTTGGATACTTATGTTTTAGGCTCCTTATATCCTGCTGGCTCTGTATTTTCTTATGTGGAGGATTTGGAATTTTAGATTACCTCTACAACGGATGATACAGTGTGCTAGATTATCTCTTGCAAATGTTTGTTTTCATTGTCTTGTTGCAGTTGAGACTCTTGATCATTTATTTATATCTTGTTGTTCTGTATCTAGTTTATGGGAATATTTTCAGGGTGTTTTTGGATGTCATCTGAACATGGAGAGTTTTTCATATCTTATGGATTCTATTTATCATGCTGATTGCAGTTCTCAGTTGAAACCACTGCTCCTCTCTGTTGTCTTAGTGGTTTTTCATTTATCTGGAAATCCTAACATGATATTGTCTTTGAAATCAAAATTATACCGATTTCTGTTGGTTTTTGAGAGATTAATACTTGTTTTCTTTCTTCTGTATGAGATCGAAATGGAGTAATGGGGAATGATGTTTCTGATCTGGTTATCTTGAAAAATTTGGGTGCTTCCGGCAGATGTAAGAAGACAATTGTGATGAAACATATCCAGTGGATTCCTCTGATATCTCGGTTTCTGAAAGTTAATGTGGATGGAGTGGCTTCAGTTGCATGAGGGCCTTCGGGATGTGGTTGTGTTTTCTACACTTATAAGGGTTTTGTTAAAGGCTGTTTTTACCACTTTTTAGGAAATGGATTTCCTATTGAGGCGGAGTTATGGTTTATGATCAAGGTTATTCAGTATGCTTCTTTTCAGGGTTGGATGGCCTTATGGATGGAGTCTGACTCAACTCTGATGGTTTATATTCATATAAAGCATTCAATAAATGTCCCTTGAATGATTCTTTCTACATGGGATGACTGTCTCAAGCTTGTAGAGCAGATTTGTTTGTTTGTCACTCATGTATACAGAGAGAAAAATAAAGTTGCTGATGCTCTATCCAAGCATGTGATTGAGGAGGTTTTCTCTTTATGGTCCATTGTTACACCATCCTTTTGTTGTGGTTTGGTTGATGCAGATGCACGTGGTGTTGTGTACACATGTCTTTGATGACCCCATGTTTCTCCTCTTATGATGTATTTACATTTTTATATATAATGATTTTCTCGAATTCGGCTTTCCTTCTGTTGCGTCTTTTGATTATAATAGATTATAATATAATTTTGGATCCCTTGGTGACACAAGACTATGATTGAAGCATTATAATTGTTTAAAACATTGATGATTTAGGGGAATAAAACTCCCCTCACTTGTAAATGGAAACCACATAATCTGTATTGTCCAAAAAAATCTATCCTCGTAAATAAAACAATAACTTCAAAAAATACATACCAACCTTCCTCCCCACAAAAAGAGATTCATTTTTCTCATCAAAATACTAACCTAAAATGATTAACATGAAATCAAAATTTGGTTTTACAAATAGTAGTTATATCTCTTAAGTAATATTTTTTATTTTATTTCATCACGCACCTAATTAAAATCATCATAAATAATGGAGATATTATAACATTAGCCACTATGATATACTAAAATTTTTATATTTTATATTATAAACATTATTAATCTCCGTTTACATCATGTGGAACAAGGAATGCATTGTAAGTGGATACATGTTTACTCCCACCCCCATGAAGTGAAGTGTTTCATTTTCTAACAACCCATATAATGGATAGTCAAAATGATTGATTTACTGTATATATATGAATCAAAACATATAATTATAATTATTTAATGATGATACCTCATCTAATTTGATATATTTGTGTCCACTAAAAATGATTAAATAGTTTATGAATCTACGTGGATTACAACATACAAGAAAAAATGTGACTTAACAGTTCATATTGCTTTATTGGGATGGGTTTATGATAATATTCAATGTGTAAATATAATAATAACTTAATAATTACATTTATTGAAATATTGGATCTATAAATCCTTTTACTACTATCAATAAACTATTTTTTTTGTGATTATAAACTAACTATCCTAAAAAACATTGATGTAAACATAACTGATTAAGTAAATGAATAAAACAAGGAAATAACAAGAATAATGTGATGAGGTTGATTAAATGAAAATTAAGAGTATTAATAACTAGATAACTAAATAATTTTTCATTCGGGATTCATACAAATATACATAGCTATATGAGACATAAGGTAAGAGATTTCTCATCTCAAATAATATTTTATAATTCTAATTCCATTATCCACACACATTTTTTATGGTGTGTGTAGTTCAATATTGATATGTAATAATACTAACTTAAATAAATTTAATTCGATTAATAATCCTCTAAATTTTCCCTTTTTTAGTCAAAATCCAAACCACTTTTTTATTTTTAATGTGAGGACTTTCCCAAAAGGTCATGACACTTATTATTTAAAAAATATAAGAAGATTACAGATTTCTATAAAATAGAGACTTACATATCCCTTTGAATAAAGGAAATGAGATCATAAATAGTCTGGTCAGACACTGAATATTTTCACAGTCCCCAAAATTATTTTCAAGCCCAGCCACAACCGAACTGAAATAAAATCTCAAAAATAATTTTTATTGGACAAATTTTTTCATTTAAATATGTATCTAAGAATAGATCACCCCTTCTTTTTCCTTCCAACCTTTTTTACAATATTTAGTAAAACTGCTAGCCATCATTTTAGGAGATATAGTGCATTGAAGAAGATTTCTAATGTCACTAGCATTGACCAATCCACTTCCAGATCCCACCTTACATGCATCCTTGTTGTGATTCTGGTGGGAGTGTTTTTCATTTTCATGTCCATCTAGGTTAAACTCTTTAAAAGAACTAACCACCACCTTACAAGTATTTCTAAGGAAGTATGTTTTCCAATTTTGTGATCTACCTGTGTAATCTAAACTCCATTATTTGAAGAAGTACTGGACCCCATGAAATCACTCTAATAGTAGTCAGGGTGAGGGTTTTTCAGCAGCTGGATTCTTGTGACTGTAGGAGCCAGGTAGCACTCTGTTAAAAATATCATAGGTGTAGTGCCTTGGCATACTATTATTTTCAAACCTGAAGTACGATTCATGCATTCGGATGAAGAAAGTCGAGGCAAGAATGAAGGATACACCCACATTTCAACCAATGGAACATAAAAACTTGTTTCTCTATCTTTATAAACTACTTGATCATGCTGTGTTCCAGAGTCTAAACTGGTTGTGAAAACAGAGGCCATAGGTCCTGCCTAAAACAGAACAGCCTGAGAGAGCATATCAACCAGAGAAAAGTATGCCTGAGGATGCAGATCTACTTAGATAGAAATTGTATGGTCTACCTAAAAGTGTAGCTTAGGCTGAGCAGGGTCCGCATGAGAAATCATACCATGGTGCACATCATATAGGGACCAAACCATATCCATTATGTCCATAAAAAATTCCACGATTATAGAGTTTAAATCCATATCATTTTCATTCTTAATAAATATATAATATTTTTTAGATGAAATTCCAATTTGCAGATACTAATCTATCTTGAATTCGTTGCATATAAAGGAATGCACCACAGGCCCCACCTGAGTGTCATCATGCTCTTTTTCTTTTTCTTCTTCCTCGACTATATCTTCCCAAAATTGCTTCAAGAATGAGGTAGGACCAGGTTGAGGTATCAAAGGAATCTTAAGAGAGGTGTAAGGTTGAATACCTTGGTATATAACACCTTGATACTTCGGATCCCCTTTTTTCTCAACAAACATGTTTTTATATATTTTTATCTTGTTATCTTCATTCCAATATAAGGACTTAGGAACACCAGTGACCCTCTTTTCCAACACCCAGGATTTAGAAACTGAGTGCCCCACTATCTTTCATACATCACAAAAGAGTGAGTAATTTTTATATTCCACTTTTATTTCATACATGTTACGATTGGCAAGGAAGGAAATGATGTGAGGTCTCTTGAATCTTAGATTGATATCTACCAACATTCTTGAAAAGATACAAAATTTCCCCTCCAATGTTCTCTAATCCATTCAAATTTGGGTTCCAATACATGAAGTGATATCGTTCGGGATATTTGGATGCCAAAACACCCAATTTAATCTACGTATCCTTTCCCATATTTTTGAATTGGATTTATTCCTGTTATAAGGATTGAAATTGAAATTCCATTCAGAGAGTGTGAAAATCTCATCCTTGAGATGCAGGTTGCTGAAACTCTAGGAAATGTTCATCACATCCTTGGTCTAGAAAATGATATAGAAAAACCCTTTCTTAAGGGGAATTAAACTCCATTATCAATTTCTACATCAATGGGAAATACTAATCTTAATATCAGTGTAATATAATGATCTATAACCCTTTGAAAAAATTACAGGACCTAGGATCAAGAACTGGCAAAGACATATCCTTTTTTGCAGCACCTTCGAATCTACCACCATGGAGAACCCACCATTCTCGAGTCTTGTGACATTGGAGGATTTGGATGAGTCATCCTTGACTGGATCATAGGAACCATAGAGTTCCTTTTCAAAAGAAATTCCCTTCTTCCCTAAAACTAAGGGTTGAAAATATAAGTCATTTAGCAGATACTTGAAACAACCTACTTTTGACTATTTTTTAAGAAGTGGAAAATAGTTTTTTCTTAACATATATTTCATGAAAAGAATTTAGCATCATTATGAGGCCTATTAATTAAAATGAAACCAATATAAATTTTCATGGATTTTATATTATATAATTATATCACATAATTCTAGAAAATATGTTATTTATTAATTTTAGTGAGAAAAGTGATATCTCACCATGTTTTTAAATGAGGCTTAGATCTGATTCATTATATGTGTCCAACAAATATATTTTACGTGTTATTATAATTGATTTTAAAGATTAAATTATTATTATTTATGTATCAATTATTGGATATTTTTAATGATTCTCTTTTTTCTAGATATAGTTCACCAATTCATTTGGTTATATTTTTTTATTTAGAGACTATAAAATTTATTGACCATGTGTGTAATTATATTTCTATGTGGTCTTATAAGAGTGATTGTTAGAGTGATATAAATATGATGAGTAAACAAATCCTTATTATTTTTATATTATTTCAAATTATAATACATTGATTTATGAATTTTAGTTTTTAATGAGATTTTATTAAATGGGATGTTTTGGAAAATTTAATTGTGAAATTATGTTTTTCAAGAAGAACCATAATGAGTGCTCATATTTTACATGTAACCCTCATGATAGTTATATTTAGTTAATGATTTATTATGAAATATTTTTTTTAAATATTTATTAAAATTATTTTACTTCATGGGAATTTAAATCATTATCTATTTCAATGCTTATTACAAAAAATGAGACTATTTTTAGTGTTTTTCAATAATTTTCAACATGTCTAATATGTTTTATTTATTTACATATCCCAATATGGCATTTCATTCTCATCAAAAATTGAATTTGTTTCCATGGAGATTATGATTGATTATAAAATATATAATTTTATAAAATTCGATTTTAGTCATGTTACATAAATGAAGAAAATACGTTCTTAATAAAAAAAAATTTTCTATTGAAGAATATCATTTTTCTAAAAAATAGAAATTGAGTGGTTATTTCTACATTGTACTGAAAGGAATTGATATATAATGGGATTTAAAAATCCACTATAACACTAAACATAAAGATCATTGTAATATAATGAATCTAAATAATTTTTTTAAAATAAAGAACTGTGGGTTTAATAACATATGTCTTATTATAGTAGGAATTAGAGAAAAGGATACAATACCATTAGGGTTTTAGAAAATTCTGATAATGATAGTTTTGTATTTTTTTGAAACCATTATGGATTATTATATTTTTTTATTATAGGTTTAATGAAATTCATACATATATTATGTTTTTGTGTAATTGTGGTACATTATGTGAGATTTATTGAGTTTTAATAGACTATTGACTTATATGTGACACTAATGAATAAAAAAATTTGAGGAATATTTTATTTGATATAAAATGATTTTTTATTTTGTGAAAATAATATGGAATTTACTGATAACCTTTATGTTCAACAAAATAGATATCCATAAATTTCATAAATACTTATGACAACATATTTGATTAATATTAAATAAATAAAAACATGATCCCCACCAAAATCATATATGTAATGAATATTTGGAACCATGGTTTTATAATGAAAAATATTATAGAATATCTAAATAATCACCTAATACAATACCATAACTATCAACCTTTCTAGAAAATTCAAACCTAAATCCATTCATAGTACCATGGTGAATGAAAACCTAAGAATGGTTGTGATCTGATTCACAATAATGGTAAATAAAGAAGAGATCAATGATAATATAAAATTACCTGAGCATAAGGGTATGTGGACGTAATAAAAACATTTTTATACCATAAAATGTAAAACATGGATCAAAATATTGATTTATGAATTAAATCGTAGCAACTCATAAGAGATAAATCATAAAGGAATCAAGGAACATGAGATATCAAAATTTAACATTGGAAAATGACATAAGATTTTAGAATTCACATAATCATGGAAATTCATTTCCTTATATAAGGATAAATACCAAGATAATCATAGTGGATTGGGATTATAATTCCTTACCCTTAATCATTACATAATATTGAGTTTTAGCCCAGAAATTACATTATTTCAAATTGAGGTTATTTTTAGTTTTAGAGTTATAGATTATTTTTCCATAAGTATTCCATAACAACTCAAATATTAAAAATTAGACACATACACTCAATATCCTTTTTAACAAAATAAAATGCTTTAAAATTAAACATGATTTTTTTCATTGAAAATATTCATAACATTAACCATGACTTCCTACATTATCGTAACCATCTTTATAACTTATGAAAATCATTTTAAAACATGGTATGTACACAAAACACATAGTAATAGACATAATATATGGAAGAAACCATTTTTTAAAGAATATTTTAAACTCAGGAAAACATTTTTTCAAACATATACTTTTCACACATAAAACATAATCTATTTAGCTTACCTAATGAAATCATAACATTACAGTAAAACTCCATATAAAACATAAATAATAAAGGTAAATTGGTTAATCAATTCCATTACACACTTACAGTTTCTTTCCTTGCTATAAGTGTAGTAACCTTTGTGGTAACATTTTGAATACCCACCACACTATATTCCCCTTAATAACTTAGGAGAAACCCAACTGATTATCTTTCTCTTGTTACCCAATTCATTTAATATCTATCATGGACTCACCCACCCTCATTTTTTCAATGAACCAACCATATTCATAAAAAATCTAAAATAATTATAACATAATCACAACACATAAATCATTCATAAAATTAAAATAATGTTTCTACTTTGAAATAATTTTTGATGAAGCCACACATAAAAAAAATTTGACACGATATTTTAAAATAAAATTATAATCTTACAGAGGAAGAAATCAAAAATTTAATTGAAATAAAATAGGAAAAATAAATTCATACTGTATAAGTTAAAAAACATTTCTTTTGGGTTTTGTAAAATATGATGAATGAGTAACTTTAAAAGTGGTTCATTAAAGAAATTCTCTAAGCTTGAGTTCAACTCATCCCATAAAATAGTTATCTTCTTAAATAATAAAATTTTGTTAATTATTTAATTTATTGAGAACCTTTATATCCTTTATTATTCCTTTTATATGTCTTATTATCATGTTATATCAATTATTTAATTATTCATGTTCACATCGGGCATTTTTCAATATTTGCTACTCGATTCCAAAATGACATTGAAATGATGTTTATTGTCAAAATGGACATAATTACATAATCTATATAATAATATTCAAGACATAATATTAATCATTATTCATAAATTATAATATAAAATCAAACCATTTAATAATCATTATAAATAATGAACAACTATATAATCATGGAGACGATAGGCCTTATGTATGCATGAGTAGCATTTCCAATTTTCAATGAACATTATAGAAAGAAGATAATTATAATCTGAAGTCTCCATATTTTTTACAATATAATTCATATAATATTAATAATTTAAATATACTTATATATATCATCCATGTAATGTGGTGAAGAAAAATTAATTATATTGCTTCATAGAGGTGATAGCTCGCATGTACGTAAAAACAATTTAATCATTTTTATGTGCATGGAAAGGTAAGAAAAAATGACATATTATTATTTAAGAATGATTAATATGTTATTATACTCACTTATAAAAATTAATTCTATCATTATGACCAGTCTTGATTGACGGTGATGGAAAACAAATTATATCAGTTCGTGTGGTCGTAGTCTGATGTACACAAGACCGAATAATTCATTTCAAATTTGTTGGAATTATAGACAGATTTAGGTGATGATATTAACATAACAAAATCTCATTATATTTATGATAATATATTTATTATTTAATCATCGATGAATAATATTTTAATTAAGTGGAAGAAGAATAAAAAAACATTTAAAAATACAATACCTTTCCTTCAAACAGACACCTTTATTTAACAAATTATCACCTCTAAGAAGGGTGTTCTGTATAGAATAAGGCATATAGAATGTGGATATCGATTTTATTAAGGTATTTGGGAATATATTAGAAAATAAAAAAACATTTATTTGTGAATAAAAGGGATGAATTGGTTCCCTTTTATAGGAGAGGGGAGGGGCACTCTTGGAATTATTTCAAATATAAAATTTATATAAAATAATTTTCTAATATAAATAGTCCCAAACAAGTTTATTTGGATGATATGATTATTATGTTTTAATTTAAATTCATAAAATTAAAATTATATAGGTTTGAATATTTTTTTAAATCCTTATCCTTTTTTCATTAACCATTATCTTACCCTGCTAATTCTTACCTTGATATCATGTAATTTACAAATTGAGAATTAATATAATTATTATAAAATTAAAAAACATTACTAAGTTAGTGTTTGATGAAATTTTATGGTTTATACAAATCATGTTTACAAAATTTGATTTTTTATAAATTTTATACCATTTAATAAAATATTTTATATTTTAATATACCATTAGTGTTAGTTTTGACACTACTCATTTGTTGACATTTTAAAAATATCATAAAATTTTCATATAAATGAAACAAACCAATTAAGTCATACCGAAAATTTACAATTCAACCATAAAATTTCTATAAAGAATCTATTTGGTCAAATTATATTCATTTTAATATTTATAATATCATTTATTTGATTTTTTTCATTAATTTTGTAATTAATACAACAACATTGTGTCACCATTTTATTTAAATATTTACTTTCTTAAAATTATAAATAAATTATCATGATGTATTTAAAAGTTGTATTTTTATATATAATATCTATATTCGAATATATACCGTGTATAACCACATATTTAAAATACTTTACTTGTTAAAAACAATGGTGTGAGAGAATTTGTCATTTATTTGAATATACAATTATAAATGTCTTAATCAAACCCAAGGGACATGAAAATTATATAACCACTTCCAAAGTATCTATTTTATAAAAAGAATCATTCAAAAAAATTTATACTAGTGTAAGGGTGGTGTTATGATTGTTATTATATTATTTTATCCTATAACTACACGATTTACCCGTAATTATTGAAATAAAAATATCACTAAAGATCTTATTCATAATGTACAAAAATTAAAGTTACATATTTACGTAAATTGGACCATATTATTCAAAATATTTATTCCATTATTCCGTATTCAAAACACAGAATTGGTTGAAATTAATTAAAAATTAATTCTTTAAACAGAATAATAAAAACCGTTTTTCACGTAAAAACATTAAAATTTCAAAAAAATTCATATCTAATTTCAAAGTGAATATGATTCCAGTTACCTAAATTTTATTAAATGATAACAAAATTTTCTTATAATAATTTTATAATAATTGGAATCATAATTTGACTATAATAATAAATTGGATGACAAATCATTTTTGAGCTAATAATTTATATTATCCATTACTCACATAATATGAATGTTCTTAGAAATATACTAAAAATATACCAAAAGTAATTTTTATATTTTTATTTCAAAAAATAATTTCAATTTGTAATATAAAAAAAATAAAAATTCTAAAAATGTATTTAAAATGGGTTCTCCATCAAAATGTGGATAAACTACATTTTAAAAATATTAGAGTTAAATTTTCATTAAATTAGATTTATTATTATTTTAAGAAAAAAATTATTATTATTTTCGAACCAATTAATAAACCTTTGTAAACATAATATAGTTTGTTAAATTTTGTCTCACTAAGAAAATTTCTAGATTTTATCTACCACTTAAAATAATAATATTAACAGAATATTATTTTTTGGTATAACTTAGAGTTGTGTGCAATGTAAGATTTCAGAGAAACTCATTATAGTGTGTCAGGTATGCTATCGGACATAACATCACATTTATGGTAAAATTCTTATCATATTCATAAATATTAATAATTATGAAAAATTAATTTTCTATAATTACCAAGGATGTTACATCCTTTCTCCCAATAAGAAATTATGACCACGTAATTTTATTCACTTATCAAATAGGTGTATTTGTTTTTACTTCATAACATTTTCAAATTCCCATGTTTCCACTTCAACAATATAGTTTTTTTTCACAACACCTTAACTTGATGAATCGCCTTTTTTTGCAACTCCTTCTCTCTGTGGTCAAGAACCTGAAATGGTTATTCCTTATATTAATGATTTTAGACCAACTGAACTACCTATAAACTCAAACACATGAGATATTTCCATAATATACTATTTTAACATTAAATATTGAAAATAATTTGTGTACCTGGGATAAACTCAGAGGTAAATCCACTAGGTAGGAAACTGATCAAACATTAACAAAGATTTCATAGGGTCCTATGAATCATGGACTTAGCTTCCACTTCATACCAAAATGAATCACACTTTTCCATGGGGAGATATTCAAAAAGTCATGATCAGCTACCTCAAAAGAAAGACCCTTCCTCCGGTTATCCACATAACTTTTCTTCATGCTCTGGGAGGTTATCATGTGTTGTTGAATCAACAGAACATTCACTTTTATTTCCTCTACCAACACTCCTTCCATAAACATACTTTACCCATCATCATCCAAAAAAGTAGGGTTCAAAACATCTTTTCATATAATGCCTCAAATGGTTCTATCTGTATAATATAATGAATATAGTTATTGTTAAAAAACTCAAAAAAAAATGATGGTTATCCCAACATCCCTGGTAATCCCTATAACATGCACGTAGAATTCCTCTTACTTCTGATTTGTTCATTTTGAATTACCATATAATTGAGGGTGAAAAGATGTACTGAAATTTAATTCAATACCCAATGACTTCTAATGGAAATTCCAAAATTTATAATTGAACCTAGCATCACGATCTGATACAATTGAGAGAGTAACACTATGTAACCTTACAATCAGTTTTAAGATACAACTAAGAAAGTGTATCTAGAGATAGACTGTCTTTGATAAGTAGAAAATGAAATATTTAGTGATTCAATCAATAATAACACAAATCACATTATTAAATCGATATTTCTTTATAAACCCCACTTGGAAGTCTATAGATATATTTTTTCATTTCCACTATGAAACTTGAAAATATTGAAGCATCCACTTCAGTAACTAATACTCTTCTTTAATTTGTTTACAAGTCAAACATATCAAGGTAAATTTAGAAATATCTCTCTTATTTGCACCCCACCATTAATGCTCTCTATGGCCTTTATAAATCTTTGTACATCTAGGATGAACTAAAATTCGATAACTATGAGTATCATGTAATAACTATTTCATAAACTATGAATCTCAGGCCCATATAATATCCTCCCAAATATAAAAACACAATATTTATCAATGGTGAATTTAGAGAACCCATTTTTTTAAACAATTATTGATTTTTATGCAACTCATGGTCTTCCTTATGTTCTTCCTTAATTGTATATGAAATTGATGATTTCACTGACACTTGAAACAAAACAAATGAATTTACAACATAAATAAAATCCAAGCCAAAATTCAACAAATCATTAACCAGTTTGTATCATTCCACACATAACATGGTTTATGTAGCATTGATTTTTCAACTCAATGCATCGGTCACTTTATTTTATTTTACATAATGGTAATGAATCATGCAATTATAATATTTTATTAGTTCCAACAATCATTTATATCTTATTTGAAATTATTTTTTGAGTGAATATATACTTTAATATTTTCTGATCATAATATATTTCGCACTTTACTCTATATAAATGATGCTTATAAATTTTTAATTCAAAAAAAATGAAACTAATTCCAAATATTGTGTACGGTAATTTAACTCATGAGGTTTCAAATAATGTGAAGCATAAGAAATTACAAGATCATTATAGATTAGGAAACAACCAACTACATTCAATTAAGAATCAATTCATATAATAGATTCACCATTTCTATAAGGAAGGACCGGAACTAGAGATTTCACCAATCTTATTTTAAATTCCAAAAAACTGTCATCAAAGACTTTGGTCTAAATAAACATAACAATTTTTTTGAGTTAACATAGTTTGTGGGATAAAAAACCGGGCAATGTTTTCATAAAACCTTCGATAATAGCTTCTTAAACTAAGAAAACAATGAATCTCAGTTATATTTGTGAGTATCATCCATTCTATAACAGCATTAGTTTTAGAATGATACCCCACTATTCCATATTTATAAAAATTTGATTATGGAAGGAAATTTTTTTGCAATGAAAATTCTCACATTATAAATTTCTTATACAATTTCTTTTCTTTTATGGTTTTCAAATCAACCATTCTATTTATTTCATGCTTCTCTTTTTTTTAATATACCAAAATTTCATCAATAAACACAACCAAAATCTTTTCCAGGAACTCATAAAATATTTTATTCAAAAAATCCAAGAATTAAATAGGTGTATTAGATAACCCAAATAACATAACTAAAAATTCATAGTTCCCATATCTAGTAAGAAACATAGTCATTAAAATGTAATCTTCTTTTTTATTCAACGGATGGTACCCCTACTTTAGATCAACCTTCAAAAAATACTATGCTTCATAGTGCTGATCAAATAGACTATCTATATGAGGAAAAGGATATTTATTATTATTAGTGGTCTTATTTGAGGCTCTAAATTAATTGAAATTTATGATTAAAATGACTTTATTTTTAACAAACAAGATAGGATCACCCCATGGTGAAGTACATGGTTGGATGAAACCTTTAGCGAGTAACACTTTCTATTTATTTTTTATTTATATGAGTTCCATTTAATATATTATAGAAGGGGTTTATAAATTTTCTTTACATCAGGATCGATGTCAATAGTAAATTAAACTTTTAGTTAACGTATAAAAATGGGAAACTAATCAATATTTATATCTATATGCTCATTTACCATGGGTACACCATTAATCTAGAAAGATAATTTTTAAAAACAATGTGTGAAAGATAAAAAATAATTTACATATTTAAATACTTTATTATATTCCAAATATGTTATCAATTCCATGGGTTCATTATTTTATACAAAATGCAACTCTTTCTCAAAATAATCTTCATTATCTCTATAGTCTACCATATCACCGTAAATAAAAACATATTCCATACTCAAAATAACATCAAACTCTACTAGAGGAAAAAAACAATTTCTTGTAGGTGAATTATTTCCATAGAAAATTAAGGAAATACTATTATTACTTATTTTTGGCTTAATATTTCCCCTACTTGTTTTCACTATATGTTCGAGATTTATTTCATAAGGTGGAATTTCCAATTTCCAAAAACATTTATCATAAATGGATGATTGTGTTGAACCCAAATACAAAAAAACACATTTTCATAACATTAATAAAAATAATAATGAACCTAATATAACTTCATTTGATAGAACAACATTCACTGAATTAGTTTCAAATTATTTTAGGACACATTTATTCTTATATTCTAGATGTTTCCCATCATTCAAGTTTATCTTCATATACTCATTTGTATAATGAGCCACCTCGATGAAATTATAATATTTTACTGATTATATATTATATTTCATACTAGTACGAACAACTTTTTCATTGCAGTTATGAACCTTCTGTCCCATTTTACCATATAGAAAGCACTTACTATAATTAATAGTATATTCCCTAGTCTGTTTTTTACTACAATTTCCACAAACTGAAAACATTATGCCCTTATCATCTGACTTTATTGATGAAATTATCCCTTTCACGAGCCACCTTGACCACATTTTCTTCTATTTTTAAAATAACACATGATCATCTGTAAACTCAATTTCTTACTTCACCCCACATGAAACACGTTTTTTGTAACTTTTGAAATCATGAGAATCCAACTACCTTTGATACTTTGGATTTAATACTGAGTAAGAACGATTGATTTTTTTATCAAGATCTTAGATGAAATTATGATAATACATTTCCAGTCGAGTGAATTTTGGTTCATACATAGCCACTGAATCCTCTTCCCTACTCAATTCGAAGAAGGGTTTTTCCATCTTATATTGAACCCCATTAAGAAAATATTTCTCATGAATTTTTTTTGAAATCATCCCACTCCAAGACATCAAAATCCTCATATTCTATGATATTTTTTACTATAGACCACAAAAAATAATCTTCACCCTCAAAATGATAAATAGTAACACATACCTTTGGATTTTATAAACACCTCATTACATTGAAAACAGTTTCGAGATATTTAATCTACACATTGACTATTACAGGTTCACATGACACAATGAATAATGGTGCATTTTTCCTTATAAAATTATCAACTATTGAAATTTTCCTATGTGGTTGATCTATCTGATCTCGTTTATCGATATAACTATAATTTATTTCCTGATTCAAATGATCCATAAAATTAATAAACTATTCAGTTCGGATCCCGACCATCTAAGTATGTTGATTTTTAATGTTTTCCCCTTGGATGCCTTCCCATCAACGTTTCCATGTTTCGTCTATGGAAAACTATTCTTAGTAGACATATATTAGATGAAGAAACATGTTAATATTGATATTATATTGAATTTTAACTTTTATACAAGTTAATTCCTTTTATGTTGAATTTATTAACATTACCTCAGACCCTAATGTTAATTATACCAACATGTCATACCAACTATAAGTCCTCAACCTTAAACATTACGTAATCATGAGTTTTAGTTTAGAAATTACTTTGTTTCACTTTGAGGATATATTTTAGGTTTATATTATTAGTGAATTAATCCATAAATATTATATAAAAACTCTAATATTAAAAAGTAAACACTTTTACTCACAATTTATTTTTTTATAAAAATTTTTCTTTTCAAAATAAATCATGATTTCTTTTTTAGGAAAAATGTTCATAACATTTAACAACACTTCCTAATTTCTCTAACTAATCCTTATAACTAGTTAAAAACAATATTAAACTTGGAATGAGAAAAAAACCTCAATAATAGACATAAAATAAGGATTAAAATATTAGTCCATGATTATTTTAAACTCATGAAAACATATTCAAAAAGCTATACTGTTCAACCAAAAAATAAACTCTTTATCTTACTTCATGAAATCATGATATTTTAGTAACACTACATCACAAACCTATATCATAATGGTAACTTGTTGTGTCAATTCCATATCACTCTTACAGTATCCTTCACATCGATATATGTAGTGTCTTATGTGGTTACCTTGGGAATACCCACCATAGTATATTCCCTTAAACTCATAGATGAAACCCAACCAATTTACTCCATCTCATTACCCAATACATTAAAGATATATTGCAGGAACACCCACCCTTAGTTTATCATGGAACCAACTGTATTAATTAAAAATTCCCAATAACCATAACATAATCACAACTCATAAATCATTCATAAATGAATACTAAAATTTCTACTTTGAAATCATTTTTTACGAAATTGTGCACTTCTAAATGATAACACATTATTTGAAAATGAAAGTGTAAACATATATAGAAAACGAAAAAAACATTAAAGTGAAATAAAATTTGGAAAATCCATCCATGTTGTACAATATAAAAAACATTTGTTTTTGATTTTTTAAAAAATGATGAAATAGTAACATTAAAAGTTGTTTTTAAAATAAAGTCTCTTACCTTGAGTTTGACTTGTCACGTGAAATCTTTATATTACTGAGTACTAATATTTCATTAATTATTTAATTTATTTAAACCCTTTTTAATGTTTAATATTCGTTTTATATGTCCTTTTATCTTGTTATAACAATAACTTAATTATGTATGTTCACATTGGACATTTTGTTGATATTTGTTACTCTAGTGAAAAACAACTTTGAAATGATGTCTATAGTCCAAATTGACATAATTCCATAATCTCTAGAATAATATACATGAAATAATAATCACTTTTATTTTTTAGTTATAATTTTAAACCTACACATTTATGAATGGTTATGAAGAATGAATAACGTGATAATCATGGACATAGTAGGTCGTATGTACACATGAGAAACGTTCCCATTTTCAATGGTCACTATCAAAAAATAGGTAATTATAATTTTAAATTTCAATAATTATCATAATATCATTAATATTATATTAATAATTCTAATATACTTATAAATTTCATCCATGTGATGTGGTGAAGAAAAATGAAACACATCACTTCATGGAGGTTATAGTTCACCCATATGGACGAACGAAGTTATAATTATTATGTTCATGGAAAGGTAATAACAGAAATGAAATATTATTATTTAATAATGATAAATTTATTATGAATATTATATATAAATATCAATTCCATCATTATGACTAGAAATTATAGACGGTGATGGGAAATGAATTATATCGGTTCACGAGATGGTTGTCCTTCCTACAAAAGAATGATAAATTCATTTATAATTTGATGGAATTGGAGAAGGATTTAGGTGATGATTTTAAAATAAAAAATATCATTTCATTTAGGATACTGTATTTATTTTTTCCTATTTTATGAAGAATATATTAAGTAAGTGGAAGAGGAAACAAAACAAAGTCACATAAACTATATATTTCCTTCAGGAAATCTCCTTTGGTTAAAAACTTAAAACTAATTAGGAGGGTTTCATTACAAAAATAATGTATATAGAATATGTTTATGAATTCAATGAATGTATTTTTAAATATATTTGAAAATTAAAATAGGTTCGGATTTGTGAAGAAAAAAATAATGAGGTCACTTTTATAAGAGACGGGAGGGTCACTTTTGGAATTCATTAAAATATTAAATTAATATAAATTTATTTTCTAATCAAAGTGATATTAAAATGATTTATTTTGAATATATGATGATTTTTTATCGAAATAATTTCATACAAAAAAAATTAGAAACGTTTCACTATTTTTTAATCCTTGTCATTTTGTTTTTACCCTTATTTTACCTTTTTAATTTGTACCATGAAATCATGTATTTTACAAATTGATTGTTAAAATATTGAATATACCTTTACAGAAAAAAATAAGTGAATCATTGATGAAATTTTAAGACTTATCACAGTAATATTTCTAAAACTGGTATTTTTATAAATTTTATTTCATTTAATAAAACATTTTATATTTTCAAATACCATTGCTGGCAATTTTGAAACTATTCAATTGTTGAGATTATGAAAATATGATAAAAACATAATATTTTATAAAAACACAATTAACTTATCCCTAAAATAACAATTTCATCTAAAAAATTAATGGATGGAATAAATTATGTCATATTATATTCATTTAAAAATTTATAATTTCATTTATGTAATTTATTCAATAATTAACCAATTACTACATCATCATTATGTCACCATTTAATTTAAATACTTATATTATAAAAATTTTAAATTAATTACCAATATGTAGGTAACCATTATATCTTTATAATTAATATTTATATTCAAATAGATCCCCTGTATAACCCTATATTAAGAATACTTTACTTGTTAAAAACAAGGTTGTGAAAAAATTAGTCTTCTCTTTGAATGTAACATTGTAAATGTCATACTCAAAAAAAAGTGAATCCAAAAAGATATAAATTTGTAAAAATTATGTATTTTGTTGAAAATACTTATAAAAAGAATTTAATATATGTTTTATGGTGATTTTATTTTAGTTATAATAATAAATTTACCATTACTTACCTGATATACCCTTCACTATGGTAATAAAAATGTTACTAAAGTAACTCTTCATAATGTCCAAAAATAAAATGGACATATTTACATAATTTGGAAAAATTTGATTGAAAATATGGAATCAATTTTTCCAAATGGAAAAACATAATTTGTTAAAATTAATTAAAAATAAATCCTTTTGATGGAACGAGAAAATAGGTTTTTGATGTAAAAACGTTTCAAAGTTCACAAAGTTTTTATATCCAATTTCAATGTATAATTGATTCTGATTACATAAATTGAATTTAATGATAAAAATTATCTAATTATAATTTAATAATACTAAAAAAAATTTAACTATATAAATTAATTGTATGAAATGGAAATTTTGAACTAATATTATATATTATTCACTATTCATAAAAATATGAAGGTTCTCAGAAAAATACCAGGATTTTACATAAAATAAATTTTGATATTTTCTTTTAAAAAATATGATTAATTTTTCATATAAAAAATTATAATATTTTCAAAAAAATAATTTAAAATGGGTTCTTTATCAAAAGGCATTATAACTACCTATTAAAAATATTACAGCTTTTTTTCATAAAATTAGATTTATTCTTTTTTTAAGCCTAAAATATTTATTGGATGAATTGAAAACCATTTCATAAAAAATTTTAAAATATATATATACTTCTATTCATTCTCATTGATAAAATTTCTAGATGATAACTACCAAATAAAATAATAGTATTAACAATATATGATTTTTTTGAATAACTGAGTTATGCAAAGAATTTAAGCTTTTGGAGAAACTCTTTATTGTATCTCACATACACTATTAGACATAGAGTCCACTTTAAGGTAAAATTAATATCTAATTAATAATTATTAATTTATTTTAGATATAATTATTATATATTTACTAGTGATGTTACAAGGCTCACACTCCATTCTTTCATATAACTAATCAAGGATCACTCACAAAACTATCACAATTGATAAAGTCATTAATAAACTAGGATTCCTACACAATCCAAACCATACTATATCATAAGATAACCAAATTTAACCAATTCATTGGAGGGATTTATAATTTAATTCCAATCAATCAAAAAATGGAAATAATAGATATTTGTTCTATAATATCAAAAAGCATTATCATTTATTTACCTATGAAATGAAAGATTTTTTTATAATAAATTTATCACAGAATAAGTTTAAAACCCGTGGAAATTAAAAATGTTTCTTAAAATAATCTCCACAAAATAATTTACTTTTTTAATGAAACATGTCTTATAGATTAATAATTAATTTATCATCAACATGAAACATAAAAAGAAGGAATATGTACGGTATAATTGTATCATATTCTCAGTAAAGAATAACTAAAATTAAAATATGTTATCATATAAAAAAAATTCAAATAAATATCACAAGATCCTTTCTTGGGGAAACTAATCATTACATTTTTAGATCCAATTCAAATTTTCTAAATATTTACTAAAAAAATTTGAAAAAACATTTATTTGAATTGATCCTTAGAAACATATGATGGAAGATTCAATTTGTTAAGATGTCTTGATATTGGGAAATTTCATTCATGTCGTGTATGTTAACAAATGATTACTTTTACATTTTTATTGAAAATTAAAAATTACATTGTTCTAAAAAATTTAATAATTCTAAATTTATTTATTTTTTAAAGTAAAAATGGTACGAAAATGTCGTTAAACAATAATTTTCAATTGTAACAATATTCATCAAAAAATTTCAAGAATCATGGACCCATAAGAAAATGGAATTTCTACCAATGGGAGTAATTAATATGATTATCCTTAAAAAGGCCATTTAGTCTCTAGGGTTCTTAACAATTAAAATATTAAAGAAAAAAAATATAACCTCTAAAAATACCTTTAAGATAAGATAATTTATGAATTTAGTGATATGTTGATCATGAATTTTCATCATCCAAAATTTAATCAAAAATAGTTCTATTAAACTATGAAATTGTTATATAAATCATTTCCACATTTGTAACATTAGAATCAAAACATCATGAATGAGAGAACCATAAATGGATAAATATATACATATACATATATATCCAAAAACAATTTATGATAATTATCATAAATTAATTCATGGCTAGTATATTCACCACGTAAAAGAAATATGTGTTGAATGTGGAATGTGTCTAATAGATTTATATGTGAGATGAAATTCCATTACCTCAAGTTCCAATTGCTTCGAAATTGATTTAAACTAATGAATAATAAATTTAAATTTATTAAACATATATTATATAAAAATTTAAATACACGTTATATCATTAATGATAAATTTATATAATTTCAATACCCATTAATTTATAATTCCTTATAAAAATCATCTTTTACAAGTTTTCACTATTTTATTTTTATGAGAATTTCAATTCAAAAGATCTGATCCTTTTAAATTGATCATGGTTCGATCATGTTTAATATTTAAATCCACATACAATTATTATATATATTTATTAAACGTATTATAGAGTCATCCATTATAATGTAGAGATATAAAAGTGAATTGCACCCTTCATGTGATGGTAGGTCATATGTATTCTTGATTGTGGTTTTCATATTTCGAAAGATGGGATGAAACAATGGTAAATAATAAATCACATATAAAGAATTATTAATTTCGGATATATATAATATATATTTATTAAATATTTCTTCATTACCATAAACACATGGTGGATAAATAAAACTAATTACATCACATTTTGTAAGTGATTGTCCACACGTACATATTAGAAACATTATCTCTTATGAATGGGTTAAAATGTAAGGGAGAATATATGATATTATAATGATATAAAAATAATTGTAAAAAATATAATATTTATACATTAAATGAATAATAATATCCATCCGTGAATAGTGATTATGGAAAATGAATTGTATCGCTAGGTATAGGTGGTAGTCAACATGTATTCTCGAGCGACAGTTTCAGTTACGAATTGATATAATAGAGGTTTTATATTTGTGATTACATAATAAAAAAATATTTAATTAAATTTATGGTAATAAAGATATTATATAAGGATGAATATGAAATATTTATAGGAGGTAGAAGAAGAAATAAATTAAAACATGATGGGTAAGATGATTACTTTTTCTTTTCTAGGCCACATTTAGATCCTTTATTAAGGACCCATGGAATGGAATTTTAAGAAGACTAGAACCACCAAATACTGTAATGGGTAGATTAGAAGTGAATTATGAATAGTTTTATTGATATTTAAAACTAAATGTGGGGTATATAAGAAATAATTTGGGTGTCCTTTTAAGTGTTTCAAAGAGGATAGATTTTAAATTCAATAAAACATCAAAATATAATAATACCGTTCATAATAATAATTCTAATAAATTACTATCAATTTGACATTGGGATATGAATATATATAAAAATTTAATCCAATAAAATTTCGATAAGTTAAATTGTAAAATCATCCTAATATCTTTGTTTAACCTCCATGACACCCATTTTAACCATGAATATAGTGAAAAGGTTTTATTATTTGTACTATTTAATTTGGAAAAAAAATCGAGGTGCCCTCATTTCCAAAATTGGGAATGAAGATTGAAATTATTTAATTCATTTAAAAAAAATTCAAAATCTACATTTTGATTATTTTTCAACAACAAAAACTTCCAAAACGTGATGAAAAATTAATTTTGAGAAAATTTTTTTTCTTAAGTATAAATTTATTTTATAAAAAAATATGTAAAATTAATTCTTAAAATTACAATTTCATTCCTAAAATTATATATGATATAATTTTAAATTCATTTTTATTTTGAAAAAATATGCATCTTTTTATGTTTTTTTAATGATAACACATTTATAAATGTGTCTTAGTATTTTTTGTTATTAATCATAAATTATTATTTTCAAAAATTAAAAAAATACTCTATTTTAATATGAAAATTTTGATCTCTAAATGGAATTTAGTTTTGTAAAATATTTTTTTTCTATAAATGGAATAATTTAATTATATAATTTTCTCATAAAAATCAATAAAATTAAATTTTCATGAAATTATGTTATATTGATGAATATATATATTTTATTTAAATAATTAACATAGTTTTGAAAATGTTTTCTTAATAAAAAAACTCTATTTTTTTGATTTTTTTAATCCATATTCATAATAAAATTCAATTATTAAGTTATAATAGTATACTATATTGCATAACACTTAAAATAGTTGTTGTGTGTATTGTATGCCATCGAATACATTAAATATATCAAGAAATAAATATATTATAAAATCATATGGGGTCACATTATTCCCCCTATAAGGACCCGACCATAAAAAATTACATTATATTGAATTAAATAAATAATTCTCATTGGGGATCTTTATAGGATATGATTTTTAGATAATTAGGATAAATTATTACATGAAAACTTGAATATTACATGTATACACTACTACTCAGTATCCACTTTTTTCATAAAATAAAAAAAATCGTAAAAAACATGTCTAGTTCCATTTTTTAGACAGCATGACTTATCCTTGATCCCATCCTTGACCCTATTCATTATTAAGTCCTGTGGAAAACATTTCAAATAATTGGAATGAGAATAAAAATCTCAATAAGGGTTATAAAATAAGGAAGGAAAACATTAGCCCATCAATAAATACAAATCAATGAAACCATGCTTTTCAATCATAACATACCATACGAAATCATAATATTTATGAATAACACACACAAATCCTAAATCATAATGGTTACTTATGGCATCCATATAAAACATAAATTTTATTTATAATACCTACGTAGGGAGTTACACTTGGAATACCCATCACAGTATATTCCCTAAATCTTTTAGGAGAAACATCATGTTTACCTCCCTCGTGTTACCCAATGCATTGGAGAGCTATCTCGACCTCACCCGCCCTATGTTTATCACAGAACCACTCGTGTACAAAAACAATTCCCAATAATGATAACATAATCATAACACATAACAAAATTATAATGGAAAGATAAAATTTTCAAATTCCACAATATCAAATCAAGATATTGAAATAAACAATGCTTTATTAAATCATTTTCAAATCCTTTTAAAAAGATATTTTTGAATCAAAGTGTCCCATACCACAGTGAATATTTTAAATTAACTTTTGAAATTATTAATTTACATATAAATAAATCTGAAAACTCATTTTGAAAACATGGACATTAATTAGAATTATTTAGAAGAATATATCATCAAAACATTTAAAACAATATTTTAGTTAAAGAGTTTTTTTAACAAAAAGATGGACACTTGAATACAAATAATTGAGGAATGAAATTCAATCAGAACTTTATAATATCATTAGAGTAAAGGTATTAATGATATAATATGTATAAGGATAGTATATACACAATATAAGAGTGAATTGCTGCATAACAACAATGAGGTCTCAGTGGAAATGTAAATTGGGATGAAATCCCCTAAAAAGATGGTATCCTTAAATTAAGGATAAATCAAACACATAATTATGTGTGAAAAATATAAATACACCCAATATAAGTGTATATTAAGTGTAAAACAATCATATTTCATTCACACATACTCATAGGATGACATATTCATGAAGTACAAGTTGAACCCATAGAATTGGAATTAAGTTAAGAAGTTCCCTTGTAAAAAATCGATAGCCTAACAGATTTAAAATTCAGAAAATGATTTGATGAGATGAAAAGGGTATCTCGTCACTTGGACATAAAGTTTACATCAATAATGATATAGAAGAACATATCAAAACATACTAAGACATATATTAAAAGACATTACAAAAAAGAAGTCTTTTAAAAAGAAGAGGGTGAAGGGTTCACTTTCTGATTTGGTAACTTACAAAACATATGCCACATGAAAGAATTATCATACAATGAAGACTTAAATACTAATAAATGAATGTATAGTACTGAAAAGTAAAATAATTTTCAGTACATGAACCACACAAAATGAAATACTGGCAAATATAGCATGAATCTCACGGGAATAAAACTGAGATGAAACCATTTAACTCGTTGTAATCAATCGAGTTGTATGCCCAAAAGTTAATAACCACAAAATGATTCACATAATAACATTAATATTAAGAGAATCATGATAATATATATCTATTTGTTGTACACAATACACTGCATGGAATAAACTAGTGGCCAATAATGGAAATGTCATGGAATTAAAAGTGAGATAAGAAACCCATTACCTCGTGTCCGACATGACTCGATCGTTCTTTAATATCCTTAATAATATACTAAATTAAATTTCTACTTGCCTAGGAACATTTTTTAAGTTTATTATTCCTTTTATATCACTTATTACCTTGTTATAAACATTATCTAATAATTTACGTTATTAACGTTCAATTTGTTGATATTTGGTACTTGAGTCAAAAATGTACACCTTATATTTACAAGTTGTCCATGTGTTCAATAGTCTATTATATCCAAAATGAAATTCATTATTTATATATCATATATATCATATATATTCTGTATATATATAGATATATATATTTATAATATCACTTAACATTTAGAGGTAATAAATGAAATGCACTGTTCATGGAGACGGTAAGACGTGCGTACGCATGAACGCTACTTCCATTTCTATTTCTTATTTTAATGGAATTAAACCAATGATAATACGTAGTTATATTATAATTCTAGTATAATATCATAAAAATATTATTAACTCTATCCTTTATACGTCCCACATAAGGCATTAACGAGTCATATCACTTTGAGGGGGCGATGGTCCGCACTTCCTCTAATGAGATTATCGTATTTACCCACTATGGAAACCATAAAGTATTTCCTTAAATGGAAAAATACTGAAGCATAAAAAAACATAAACATAATATATATCATATATATATATAGTGTCATTATAATTGCCACAATGAGACGTGGTGGTAGATGATCGAACAATCATCGTTTCGTGAGGCGTTAGTTTTCTATCCACAGAAACAGTATGTTCTTCACCCATTAGATGGAGGTGTGTGTTATTGTTGTTAAAATACTTCTCATAGAAATATCCTAGTATATTGAGTATAATGGTTTTTTATAAAAGAAAGGAATAAGAATAGTTTAGGGTATGGAGATATAAAATAAAATAAAAGAAGTTGAGAGAAAATGTTACCTTTAATTTGGGTAACTTCCGTTGGTTTGAACCCAAAGGACATCTTGAATTGCCTTCTGCCTAAGGTAAGGATTCTAGGTGGAGGGGAGGTATTTAGAGAGATTAATTGTGTAGATTTTGGACGATCCAAAAGGCTTGAGTGGTGTGAGTAATTGGTTAGAAGTGGTGTCCTTTTATATGGGAGAGGAGGGGCTCTTTAGGAAAGTGTGAGAATATTTTTTATAATATAATGATATTCGGTTTATAAAGGTCAAAGAGTCATTATAGTCGAATATAATATGACTCATGGTAGAAATAAAATCATCCAATAGAAATTGGATAGGTTTTGGATAATATTGTAATCATTATAATCTTTATTATTTAAATAAATTATTAATGAGGTAAATACTGCATCATTATCATGTCATATAAAATTAAATTTATTTGATGTCTAAAAATTTTAAAAAAAAATACTATCATGTTTTAAATATATTTTGATTTATAAATAAAATTTATAGTCGAAAATATGACTTATATAAAACCATATAAAAATTAATTTACTAAAGGGTTTTTGTTTTTGTCATTTTTGCCTTTACATTAAATTAATTAATCTAAAGTGTCATTATCACTCATAAATGGCTCCATGGGGTCCCAAAATAAACCCAAATATTCCCATGGTCGTCCATGACTCATTAAATAAGTTATGGACAAGTTTTAAAGGTAATTTTGAATTATTACAATATTCTTTTTACATTGAATTACCCTATATACCTTTCACGCGGTAAACAAAAGTCAAAAATTACTATTCACTAAAACAATTCATCTTATTGAACCAAATTTTACTTAATAATAACAACCATGTCTATCGGATTTTCTAAATTCAATTCATAGAAGTGGTGAAATTTCATTTAAATGAAAAAGCTTGTTGTTTGACTACTGCTAAGTGGTTTCACTATTCATAAAAATTGATTTTTTTCAGAAAAATACAAAACATTCATCCTAATAATTATTAGATATTTCAAATAAAAAAATGATGTTTATTTTTCCAAATTAAAAACATAAAAGTGGAATTAATTAATTTTAAAATTAATTCCCGTTGTTAAAACAAATAGCGTGTTTTTAAGAAACAGTAACTATCAAACGATTGACACTTTTTTATGTCCAATTTCAAAGTAAAATAAATTACAATAACCAACATTGGATTAAATGGTAAAAATATATTCTAATTAAACTTTAAAAAAAATTAAAAAGATAATCTAACCAAATAAATAAATTAGATTAAAACACAGTATTGAATTTAAATACAATATTTTTCACTGTTCATTAAAAATGAACTTTATCGAAAAAATTCCAAAAATTTACACAAAGTAAATTTTGGCGTGATCATTCTAAATAATGTTTTTATTTATACAGATATAATGTATTAAAGTGACCAAAACTATATTTAAAAAGGGATCTCCATTAAAAGGTAGTAAATCGACCTTTTAATGTAAATTATGGTTGAAATTAAATTCATTCACCTTTTAAGCCTCTAAATTTTATTGGATAAATTTAAATACATTTAACAAACATGTATGAAAATATTTTAGTTAGTTTTCTTCATTCCCTCCAATACAATAGCTAGGAGTTAAATACCATCTAAAATAATAATATTATATTATTAGTGTGCAACGTACGATTTCAAAGAAACCTGTTGTTGCGTATCGAGTACGCTATCAAACATAGCATCCCCTTTAATGTAAAATTAATATTTAATTAAAAAATATTAATAAATATAAAAATTTAATATTCTTCATTTATCTGGGATGTTACATCCTTACCCCCTTTTGGGAATTACGTCATTGTAATTTTAAAATTGGGCTCAGAAACATCATTAAAAGTCCCACATCGGAAAAGAGTCAGTAAAACTATCACTTTAAAAGAATGAAAGAAAAGTACAATGGTCACCTGAGAAAAGAGATATTAGGATTGAATGAAAACTTGGATATGGAAGAGAACCTAACTCTCATAGATTAATAGATAGTGATAGAGAACTTGATAACGGAAAGTTGACCACCACAATACAATACATTTGTGGTTGGGTAAAAGTTTGGTGATAAAAGAGGGATTATAACATTTTTGCATCATGATCCTTTTCATAGAGTTGAAGAATTTTATTAATAACATGACTAATATCGTAAGAAAATATACTTACTCATCTTGTAGAGTGTCATCCTCTAATAAAATTCTACTACAAAATCATCTTCTCTCCAAACGGTAAGTATTCTAGATGACTTGTTCACATTGAAAGCACTATAATAAACCTCTATAGAATAACATGATCCAGAAAATATGAACCATATATTTTTCTTATCTTTATACAATAACCAAAACCAAAATTGGTTAGTACGTGATCAAATAATCCCCAAAAGGATAATCTTTTACAAAAATATGTACTACTCTTAATCTCCAAAAAATTTCAAACAATACCCAAAGTTCAACAAAGACCATTCAATAAACAATTGTCCATAAAATTATTCAAAATTATCCAAACTATGATTGAAACCCAAATTTCATAAGGATTTAATTACATAGTCTTCCAAGATAACATTTATCTCTAAATAACAACAGTTACTCATAAAGTCTCATATTGAAAAGTAATTAACCAAATCACATGTTCTCCATATAGGTTAATCATTTTAATAAATAAACCATGTCATCATATGTCCACAATAAAAACAAAGATTCTTAAAAATTAAAATTCCAACCATTATTCCAAAATTTAAATCCATAGTATTCTATCTTCTTTAGGAATATAGGGTTTCTTCAAAAGAGAGAATGTCTTCCACAATAACCATTATCACTTTATCACTAAATATTTTTTCTATAATATGTATATCCATTTGATAAAACATAAGTTCAAAAAATAAACTTATTCTTGTTCCATAAAAACATTTTACTAAAAAAATAAGTCATACTAATCGGGGACTTCAAGTAGGCTAGTGTTAGGCGATTCACCCTTGTTGCCCTTCGGTTGTGGGGTCGATTTCTGCAACCTTGTCGGATGTGATGGGTTATTACCCATCCAATGGGTTTTCCTTTTTATAATACTCAAAAATAATCCTAACATGTTTTAACCTCATTGGTTTCCTTATACCTCTAATTTTCATACATATTCATTATTATCTTAACATTTTAATTCTTGAAGTCTTATTTCTCCACCATATGATAAAATAAAACGATCCCCAAAATGAAGAACACCAGACATTGATCATGGAGTCCATTTGGTTTCATCACTATATTGTTCACGTAGGTAGAAGGTCCGTGCATCACAATAATGATTTAGAGATCCTTAAAAATCATTTTCTTCCACCATCCAAATACACCTTGTACAACATGGGTCATATAGGTGTTTATAGAAAAATAGTTTGGGAAAATAATCATGTATGACATATAATTTGAAAACATATGATAAAACATTATTTCTATAAAATAGTGAGACCGAATTTGAATTAAAACATTCAATTAATGATCCTTTTAAAATACCATAGGTATGTATTGAGAGACTATATTGTAAAAGAAAATATAAATAGGTTGTGCAAGGTTCTCCTTCTTCCGCACCTTTTTAAAAATCATAATATGCTTCCAAATCTTGTGATAAGGTAAAATATATGAAAATGCCTTGATAATATTTATCTTTCTTAAAAATATGAGAATATTTGGAAACTATTATTTTTCTGAATACAACCCATGATCCACGATGATAACAAGGTATAGTGGAGGTGTTTGATATCTCAAACAACTGTTTTCAAGTGAGTTGTATTCTAGAAAATGTTTCACAATCATCTGAACTTGACTTTACAACAATTATTGGAAGCATCTCATCAAGAAGAGATAGAAATGTCATTTGAGATCTTCATCCTTCCATTTGTAACTGAGTTTCCTTGACATGAAAAAGTTATAAAACAAGGGTTAAACTGAAATAATAAATATAGGGACTGACCATGTGTCTATGGAAAACTTTTAATCCCTAAAGTTTTCTAAACCGACCTCTGATACCAACTATAAGGACTCGGACTTAAAACAGTACATAATATTAAAATAAATGAAAAATTAACATTGAGGATCTTTACAGGTTTAGAGTTTTAGAGAATTAGGCCATACTATTACATGAAAACTTGAATAGTAAATGTAGACACTACTACTCGGTATCCATTTTTTTCATAAAATAAAAAACTCTTAAAAAGAAACATGTCTAGTTCTATTTTTTAGACAGCATGAATTTTCCATGATCCCATCCTTGACCCTATTCATCTTTATATTGTGTAGAAAACATTTCAAATAATTGGGATGAGCATAAAAAGCTCAGTAAGGGTTATAAAATAAGGAAGGAAAATATTATCCCATCAATAAATACAAATCAATGAAACCATACTTTTCAATCATAACAAACCTTATGAAATCATAACATTTATGAATAAAACACACAAATCCTAAATCATAAAGGTTACTTATGGAATCCATATCAAACATACATTTTAGTTATCATAGCTACATAGGGATTTAAACTTGTAATACCCATCACAGTATATTCCTTAAATCTCTTAGGAGAAACATCATGTTTACCTCTGTCACGTTACACAAAGCATTGGAGAGATATCTCGGGCTCACCTGCCCTAGGTTTATCACTGAACCACCCATATATGTAAGAAAATGCCCAATAATCGTAACATAATCATAACACATAACACAATTATAAAGTAAAGATAACATTTCCACATTCCACTATATCAAATCAAGATATTGAAATAAACAATGCTTTATCAAATCATTTTCAAAACCATTTAAAAAGAGATTTTTGAATAAAAGTGTCCCATTCCACTTTGAACCTGTTTAATTATATTTTGAAAACATTAAGGTCTATATAAATAAATCCTAAAACCCATTTTAAAAACATTTAAAATAATTTTAAATATTTAGAAAAATAAATCTTTAAAACATTTAAAATGATATTTTAGTTAAAGAGTTTTTTAACAAAAAGAGGTACGGTTGAATAAAAATTATTAAGGAATGACATTCAATAATAACATTATAATATCATGATAATAATGTGATTCATGATATAATATGTCAAAAGATAGTATATACACCATATAAGAGTGAATTGGTGCATAACAACAATGAGGTCTCTGTGGAAATGTAAATTGGGATGAAATCCGTTATAAAGATGGTATCCTCAAATTAAGGATAAGTCAATCACATAATTGTGTGTGAAAAATATAAATACATCCAATATAAGTGTATATTAAGTGTAAAAGAATAATAGTTCATTCACACATACTCATATGATGAAATATTCAAGAAGTAAAAGTCGAACCTAAAGAATTGAAATTTGGTTACGAAGTTCCCTTGTAAAAATTCGACAGCCTAACAACTTTAAAATTATGAAAATGAGTTGATGCGATAAAAATGGTATCTCGTCACTTGGAAAAAAAATCATCAACAATGATATTGAATAAAATATCCAAACATACTAAGAGGTAAATTAAAATGCATAACAAAAAATAAGTCTTTTGTTAAGAGGAGGGTGAAAAGTTCCCTTACTGATTTGGTAACATACAAAACATATGCCACATGAAGGAAGGATCATAGAATGAAGATTTAAATACTCATAAATGAATGTATATTACAGAAAAGTACAATAATGGGATTTACTTACACCACACAAAAAGAAATAGTGTCAAATATAGCATGAATCTTATGGGAATAAAAGTGAGATGAAACCCTTTACCTCGTTGTAATCAATCGAGACGTATGACCAAATGTTAATAACCACTAAATTATTCACAGAATAACATTAATATGAATAGAATAATGATAATATATATCAATTGGTAGTACAAAATACACCACATGGAATAAATTAGTGGCGAACAATGGAAATATCATGGAATTAATAGTGAGATTAGAAATCCCTTACCTCGTGTCCGACATCAGTCGATCGTTCTTTAATATTTTGAATAATAAAATAAAGTTAATTTATACTTGATTAAGAAACTTTTTTCAAGTTTATTATTCCTTTTATATCACTTATTACCATGTTATAAACAGTATTTAATCATTTAAGTTAATAATGTTCATTTTGTTGATATTTGGTACTTGAGTAAAAAATGAGCACCTTATATTTACAAGTTGTCCATGTGGTCAATAGTTCATTATATCCAGAATTAAATTAATTATCTATATATCATATAAATCATATATATCCATTATATATATAAATATTTATATATTTATAATAGTACATAACATTTAAATTTATTAAATGAAATGCACCGTTTATGGAGACGGTAACCCGTAAGTACGCATGAAAGATACTTCCATTTCTATTTCTTATTTTAATGGAATTAGAAACCTAGTTATACATAGTAATATTATAATTCCAGTATAATATCATTTAAAATATTAATAAATCCATATTTTATACATCCTACATAAGGTATTAATGAGTCATAACACTTCGAGGGGGTGGTAGTCCGCACTTCCTCTAATGAGATTATTATATTCACCCACTATGGAAACCATAAAGTATTTCTATAAATGGTAAAATAAAGAAGCATAAAAAAATATAAACATAATATATATAATATATAAATACATTTCCATCATAATGGACACCATTAAAGTTAGTAGGAGATAATCAAACAATCATCATTTCCTGAGGTGTTAGTTTGCCATCCATAAAAACAGTATGTTCTTCACACATTAGATGGAGGTGTCTATAAATGTTTTTAAAATACTTCTCATAACAACATCAAAGTATATGGAGTATTGTTTTTTTATTGTAAAATAAAGGAATAAAAAGAGTTTACATGTTGTAGAGGTAAAATAAAAGAAAAGAAGTTAAGAGAAACTGTTACCTTTAATTTGGGTAACTTTCTTTGGTTTGAACCCAAAAAACTTCTTGAAATGCCTTATGACTAACGTAAGGATTCTAGGTGGAGTAGAGGGATATAGGGATATTAATTGGGCATATTTGGAACAAGAAAAATGGCATGAGATGTGTTAGAAATGGGATAGAAGTGGTTTCCTTTTATAAGAAAGAGGAGAGGCTCTTTAGAAAAGTGTGAAAATATTATTTTATTATATAATGATATTTGGTTTCTAAAGGTAAAAAAATCATTATAGACTAAGATAACATGACTCATGGTAGAAATTAAATTATCCAATTGTAATTGGACTGGTTTTGGATAATATTTTAATCATCACAATCTTATATATTTAAATATTTTATTAATGCAGTAAATACTACATCATTATTGTATAATTTATAATTTAATTTAATTGATGTCTAATTTTTTTAAAAAAAATACTATCATGAAGGAAATATTTCTTTATTTCTAAAGAATATTTATAGTTGAAAATATGACTTATATAACACGGTATAAAAATTAATTTACTACAAGAATTTTTTTTTGTCATTTTTTACTTTGCTTTAAATTAATTAAACTAAAGTGTCATTATCACTCTTAAATGGCTCCATGGGGTCCCCAAATAGACCCAAATATGGTCAAGGTCGGTCATGACTCATCCAATAAGGTTTCGAAAATGTGTTAATGTAATTTTTAATTATTAAAATATTCTTTTTACCTTGAATTAACCTATTTACCTTTAACCGCGGTAAATAAAAGTCAAAAAATACTATTCACAAAAAATTATTTTCTTCTTATTGAACCACATTTCACTTACTAATAACAACCATGTATGTCATATTTTCTAAATTCAATTCACAGAGGTGGTAAAATTTCATTTAAATGAAAATTTCCGTTTTTTAACTACTACTAAGTGGTTTCACTATTCATCAAAAATTAAAGTTTTTCAGAAAAAAACCAACAATTCAGCATAAGATTTATTTGATATTACGAATACAAAAATAATGTTTATTTTTCCAAATTAAAAAAAAGTGGCATTAATTAATTTTAAAATTAATTCCTGTTGTTAAAAAAATAGCGTGTTTTTAAGAAACAATAACTATCAAAAGATTGACACTTGTTTATGTCCAATTTCAAAGTGAAATAAATTCCAATGAACACAATTGGATTAAATTGTAAAAATATATTCTAATTACACATTAAAACAAATTAAAAATATTATCTAACAAAATAAATAAATTATATTAAAACATAGTTTTGAATTAAAATACAATATTTTTCACTATTCATTAAAAAATAAACTTTATCGAAAAAATTACAAAAAATTTCACAAAGTAAATTTTTATGTCCTCATTCCAAATAAGGATTTTATTTTTTCATATAGAATGTATTAAATTGACCAAAACTATATTAAAATAGGGTTCTCCATTAAAAGGCTGTAACTCGACCTTTTAATGTAAATTATGCTTAAAATTAAATTCATTCACATTTTATGCCTCTTACTTTTTTTGAAAAAATGTAAATACATTTAACAAACATGTGTAATCATATTGTAGTTAGTTTTCTTAATTCCCTCCAATAAAACATCTAGGAGTTAACTACTATTTAAAATAATAATATTATATTACTACTGTGCAACATTAGATTTCAAAGAAACCTGTTGTTGCGTATCGGGTATGCTATCAAACATAGAATCCCATTTAATGTAAAATTAATATTTAATTAAAAAATAATAATAAATATAAAAATGTTATATTCTTCATTTATCCGGGATGTTACACCCCCTCCCCCTCAAATGAAATTTTCCTTCACAATTCTATCAGATTGGTTAACATAGATGAATATATTTCTCTATTATCACATACTATCATTCCCAACTAACATCGTCAAATTTTCAATTTCACCAGTGAACATGAACCATGTGATTTTTATTGTTTAATATCACATTATCTCAATGATCCCTATTTATAATGATTTTAATTTAAAAGAAAGATCATTCTTCCACATTATGACCTATGAATTCTATAAATGTAAATGATGATGAATGTACTTCCTCAAGAGTGATTCATGTAACACATCATAAACAAGAGGGTTGAAGAGGAATCCCTAAGGGATTAGATAAAATACCTACTTTTTTATGAATTTCAAAGGGTCCAATATTCCAAGGGTTAAATATTGCATTGTTTCTAAAACTCATAAGGTCATTCCATAGTGAATTTCATTAAATAACTTATTTCAAACAGTGAATTCCATATTTCATTGATGATGCCAGTATAAATATTCTACCAAATTTGAGATGTGTTGAGTTTTTTGTAAATGAATATTAATTTCACTTTTACCTCTATAACTAGACTATATCCCAATAGATTATTTTCCAAAATTCATTGTAGAATAATGTAGTAATACAGTTATTTTCAATGATTTGTTTCACATGTATCCATAAAAATTATTGAGTGAATTATATTATTATAATAAAACATCACCAAAGTAAGCTATTTATCCAATCAACATATGAAATAACTAGAATAAAACACCAGCATATCTACCAGTGTTTGAATGGTTCCATCAGGCTAATCATCTATCATAGGATGATCAGTAGTAATAAAAACATCTCAAAATCAATACCTTGTTGAATAAATTTTACAAACCCAATGAAATCATATCATCTCAATCAGATACAATATAATATGTTACTCTATATAGACTTATAACATCCGTTATTTTTATTATATAAATTTATCAATTGGTAAATATTATCTTATAAAAATGAAGTGGTCTTACATCATAATGATATTGATTACAACCTTAATTACATAATAGAATTTACATGTTTTGGGATTTCCCATGAGAAAATCTATAGTGAAGTTTTTCAATTTGATATCTTATATCAGTAAGGGATTTAACAGAAACATAGAATTTTGTCTCTCAAGGATTGATTTCTACATTCCATGCATAAACATATATATATATATATATATATTGAAATGTTTATTTTCATGATGTTCAGCCAAAAATAATCTTTTATATCTTTATACGTATTCATAATTCAAGGAAAAAAATAGAATGATGAAATATGAGATTCACCCAGTAGGTCTTTCTTCAAGTAAGGTATTGATGGGACACAATCTTGATTACCGATATATTATCACTCCATCAATATCATGGTTAAATTAAACAATATTTCAATCATTTTTTTAAATTCTACATCTAGCATTTGGGTATCATTAATCTTTACAAGGATATATATCCTAAAAGTCATTTTGGAAACCTAATATTTTCCACTATCCTTCAATATATCTAGATCCATCCATTATATTCAAAAATTATTTGAAATTTTTTTATCTTCCTCATCAAAAAATTTCTTAATTATTTTGACTCAAAGAATTAGCCACCTTATTTTTCATCTCATGCATGTAATTTATTGGGAAATCATAATAATTAATCAACTCAAACCATATTCTATATATCATATTTATCAATTTCGGATTTAATATATATTTAAAACATTTATGATAATTATATATACCACTCCATTATCCAAGTAGATCATAAATATATACATCCAATTATAATATTGGAGTATCTAACTTCAAATCATGTACTGGGTAATTTTTCACGTGAACCATCAATTATCGGGTCTATAAGCGATCAATATATCATTTATTGTGATTAAAAATATAGTTACCTTATTTAAGGCATATACATAGATCTGAAAAACTAACCTAGGGGTAGGGTAGAACATGTTTGATGACTATCCCTCTCTTCAGCTCCTTGAAATTTTTCATCGCATTTATCAATCCAATGGAAAATGGATCCATTCAAAGTAATCAAGGTGTGTCTATTCAATACACATGATTATTTCACTACATATTATCTACTATATTTATCAGAACAAATAACACTATGTAACATAAATACAATGGTTTTTAGGACAAAAAATCAATATCTTCCATCATTTATGGATCTACAGATAGACTATCACTTGATTTTTTGTGACCAAAAAATGAAAAACTTATTAAAAAATTTTAAAATTAGGAATTTTTTCACAGTGCATAACATTCATTACAGTCTTCACTATAATACTCAACTGATCTTTTTATCTTCCTAAATAATTGAATATATAATAATATCTTCTATAAGTAGTACCTCAAAATGATCAAGGTAATATCTAAGGAATCTATTCATTAAATACATTATTACAGTTGGGGAATTCCAAATATTAAATGGAATCACTAAAATTTACTAGTTTCTATACATTTTATAGAATAATTCCATGGGTATATCATCTTTCTTTACCCTCAATTAATGATATTTTTTATGATTTGAAATCATGGAAAACATTTGAGATCTGTGTAGTTGCTAAACTATGTCCTCAGTAATGGGTAGGGTTTTATTGTTCTAGATAGTTATATTTTTATATTTTTGACAAGTATTGGAGTGTTTCATTGATCTATAATTTTTTATGAAATAATAATATGTTCTCACCTAGATAATTAAAATGTATGATTGAATCACTTTTCATGGTTCTCTTATATTTTATTCTTTAATTCCAACAACTAAATTAGGTAAATCTATAAGGATACGTTGAAATAAGGGTATCAATAGGTATGAGATATATGGATGAATCAATATCATGGTTCTATAGAAGCTAATTAAACTCTTATATAATGACATTAACAAACACTCACACAATAAGAATATATTATATATTGATTTTATTTCCATAAATTACATATTAACACCCTTTTTGAATATGAATTATGACACAGATAATTTATGTGATTTACTTCATTTTTTTATATTTATCATCACACGAGTCGATAATCATAGGTTGGTTTTTAATCTAAATTTTTTCCCTTCCACATAAAATAATATGGTATTTATATAGATAGTGATATTCAATTGTTAAATAAACATCAAAATCAACCAGTAATAGAATAATAATATTTATAGGAAAATTATTATAATAAAATGAAATTGGAGACAAATCACCAACAAGAGATGAAATCATCATACTATTAGGATTTTTCACAACTAATTAAAAATATAACCACAGAGTTCGTATTTTTTTACCCTTATAAAAATCATCATATATGAAAGTTTTTTTAGATCTATAATTAAATATGAAATTACTAGTTATAGTGCAGATTGTAAGTGTACCTCTCATTAAATTTTTTTCATACCCGTCATCAATAATATGTATAACATGATATTTCTCTTTATATAACAAATAAAGAGATTTTTAACATCAATAATCAATATTTTTATTCATATTTGAACATTTGTAATCATAATTCTCATACTCCATGGAATTGAGTCACAATAGCATGTGTGGTGACTTCTTTGGATGTTTTACTCTATTATCATAATTATCCAACATCATACCATTACAATATAATTATTTATCTTAATACAATACATTTACAAACATTAAACATTGACCTATTACATTAAGATAATTTCCTCTTGTTTCTTTCCAAACTACAAACATACAAAATTTATCATCTTCTTCTCCACATGGTTTTTATGATTTATTTTGAATTATAATTCTCTTTTCATATCAGAACTATGTTTTTATTGTGTTATTCCAATATATATATCCGCATTTATAGAACATCAAATGATTTATTCATATCTTTTAAACTTGCTTATTTCTATATCCCTTTAAATAAATTGGTTTTTACAATAGATGAATCGATCAACATTAATTTTTGGTTGGATGATAATACCATATGCATAACTCAAAAGTCTTGTAAAATTATCCTCACATGTATTAATAGATTCATCATCCTTATACTTTATCTTAAGGAATTATTTCTACATTTTCATGAGAATAATATGAATACTGATATTATTGAAGAATAATATCAAAACTCATCCAACACCTTGGAGTCAATTTCATCTGGTTGCCTCATGTTCTTTATAATAGACCTACATTGATCGATATCACAAAAAAACAAATAGAAAAAATAATTTCGTTATGTTCTAATCATGGAATAATGTTGAATAAAATATAGATGGTATTGATCCATTGATTCAAAAATACTGTACAAAATGAAATATTATAATATGGTTGATATTACCTCATGGAGGAATGAACATGACAATTTTCCCTCCTTTATACATTTGGATGCTTCTAAAGATTCATAACATGAGAATGTTTTGTAATCATAACAAAAATATCTTTCCTTCCATCTCTATTAATAATTTTTTTATCATGAGGAAAGTCATTTCATTTTCCAACATATTTAACATTAAGATGATGCCTTCTAGTTTCATCCGCTGACCAAAACCAAAAATCATTATGTGAGAAAAATTAATCAAGAAGGGAAACCCCATAATCATAAAATATCAATAATATGATGAATAAATAATGATACCTTTTTTAAATATATGGAACCATTGTTAAAACCTCTATCATTCATAGTTTTTATATATTAAAATCCCTAATAATGGTTTATAATGAAAATTTGAGTTATCTAGTAAAATCCCTTAGGAGTGTCAAACCATTTTCCTAGTAATGGAACACTCACTATGAACTACATTGATGATCATGATTTACTAAAAAAATATTGTTCATGTTTATTACAACATGATAGATTTATCCCAAATGAAAATCGACAAGTATTATATATATAGGTTTGTCAATCCTTGAAAACTATATTCATTTCATTAGCATAACATAGTAATTTCTCTGATTCATAGGATTATCCTAACAGTTCTCTCTAATATTTTCTCACCATCAAATCTGTAGGTACAAATGTCTTCTCTAATACCAACTATAGTGACCAATAATTTTTATACATCAATTTTACATATTATATTATAAATTTTTTTATAAATAATTTATAATAAATTCTAGAATCAAATTCGTATAGTATATTTAGAGGCACGGATACCTAAAAAACATAATCATAAGATATCCACACCAACTCCAACAAAACATATACAAGGGTTATATAAATGATCACATAAATATAACATGATTTTACGGATATAAGAAAATGATAAATACATTAAATAACCAAACCATTATATCCAAGATAAAAATATTATTTCAGGAATTTTTTTTTGGATATTCATAAGACATGAATCATAGAGGACTCTAAAAAATGAACCATGAAAGCATAAAATTGTCTTAAAAAATGTTTTCTGCATACAAATATTCTTGGGAATTCATATCCCACATCAAGGATCGCTTCCAAGGATGATATAGTGGATTTTATTCATTCCCTATTCCATAATATCATTATTCAAGGTTTAGTCAAAAATATCATAGTTGAAGTAGTCGCTTATGAAACAAGGTTCACTCCACATTCTAGAATTTTTATATCATGATATATCAAACATTACCCAGTTCATTAGAGGGATATATAATTTCCACCACTACCTTCACATAAATAATTTCATACATATATATTCCAACAAATTATAGATCCTTCGTCAATGAATAACCCCCAGAATGTAAATGGGTTTCCTAAAAATTCAATATTATGTTCATTGCATAACCCATGGAAAATCAATTGGTTTCATAAATGATTCATTATAACGTCATTAATTTATGTGAATGAAATGAGTTTCCTATAATTTTCATCAAATAATCATCATCATAAGGCATCCAAATATTTTATATGGATGGTATCAATGGATCATATTACTAATAAATCATATATATAATCATGATATTTTATTATAGAAAAAAAAATTCAATTAAAGGTTCACTTGACCAATTCTTTGGGGAAATTCTCTTCTCAATTTGAAATATATTTTTTAAAATCTATAAATTTTAAAAATATTAACTATTTCTTTTAGATTAAATTTGGATACGAAAAAATTAATCTCAAATTTATTTAATTCTCATGATTTTGGTAAATTCAATTCATACTATTTATGCAACAAAAAATATTCATTTCATATTTTCTATAGAAATTCAAAAGTTCTTTATTTGGAATTTGAAACGATAATTACTTTTAATATTATTAAAAATGTAACACATGGGGGATTATGAAATTAAATAGTCATTATATAATCATAATAAATTTATTGAATTAAATTTTAGAAAAAATTGACATGAAGTAAATATCATTGGACCAAAGATAAAAATTAAAGACTTTTTTCCTTGAAAATAATTTTCACCACTTGGCTACTTTAATGGAGGGAAATTAATTAAATAAAATATAATCTAAAAAAATAACATAGTATAAGAAATTTAATGAGTTTCATGAGTGTTATATCTTGCAATTTCATCATTAGAAACTTAATTGTTAAGAATCTAGATAAATAATGAGAGTTTAACATAAATATCCAACAACATTATAAATGTTAGAATACAAACCTCATGAAGGATATAATAATAAATAAATATATTTTCCACCTTATATTTATAAATATAAAAAAATTTAATTTCATGTGAATTATATTCACAACGTGAAATAAAAAAGAAAAGAATAAGGCATGTATCCATTATAAATAAAAGTGAGATGAAAATCAATTACCTTGTGTTCTCCTTGCAATAAAATTGCATCAAAAACATGTAAATTAAATTAATATTATTTATAATTATATTAAAAATAATTTACATATTTTTTGTATCATATATTATATCCTTAATACTCTTCATCTCCCATATATTAACAATTCCTTATTGAAATCATGATTTTCCATGTTAACAACTTCCTTTTCCTAAGAATTGTAATTTTTGTTGTTCTGGTTCATGGAAATTGATCATGGTTCAATCATCGTGAAAATTTTTATCATGAGATTAATAAATTATTTATTAATTAAATTTAAATCTATATTCATCAATAAAAATATGAGACATATAAATCAATTACGCATTTCATAGAGATGGTGGTTGTACGCAGACATGGACATTATTTTAAATTATCGACAAATGAAATAAAAGAAAAGTAAAAAAAATTTAAATTTCCTTTAATAATGTTCATAACATATTTATTTATTGAATATATCCTTATCACCATACATGTAATATAGAAATGAAAAATTAATCATACACATCACGAATATTTTTTTCTACACGTACCAATGAGCAAGGTTATTTTTTCAACAGATTGGAAGTTATAAACTCTCATAAGTTATTATTAATATAGAGGATTAATTATGTCATAATAACAATTAATAAATATTATATCCAACATAATAACCATCCATGATTGACGGTTATGGGAAATGAATTGTATCACTAAATGGATGAGGTAGTCCATTATATTCAAGAGCGGTGCATTCACTTCCCCTTTGATGGAATAGGGGGTAGATATTGGTGATTTCATAATCATAATAACATTTCACTATATTATTTATTCTTGATTAATTAGTTAATTATGAAACCCACTTTTTTAGATGTGGTATAAAAGGAACTAACTTGATAGGGGTTTTGTAGGACCATTATTTTAACAACCGTAGGCCAACATTAGATCCTCTATTACAGTCAATTGAAATTTTTTATTAAGAATAAAAGAACCTAAAAATAATTTATAGAGGTGTTTATAAGATAATTGTGTAGTTTTTTATTTTTATATAATTGTTAATGACATCTAAAAAATAAAATGGAGTGCATTATATTTATAAGTGGGGGAGATGAAAAAAATAAAATTTATTAAATGATAAAAATATAATGTATTAATTTTAAAGACACAATCTTTCAAATGAAAATATAATTGAATTTGGGAATGTATATGTCTATCCAATATGATTTCTAAATACAAAATTATAATATGTTCCTTTATCTCTTTTTTTAAACACCGATGTAAACATATGTTAATGATAATAGTGGTGATAAATTTATATTTATTTTTAATATTATTGATGAACGAATTTGAATGTGTCCTAAAAGAATCCGTAATTATGATTGAAAATATAGAATACATTTTATCAATATAAATTTCTAAAATTTAATGTTATTATTTTAAATTAAACTCACAATAACTAATGAATAATGGTTTTTGAGAAAAAAAATCTTTCATATACAATATTATTTAACAAAATTACATATAAAATTAATTAAAAATATTATAATTGAATTAGTAATAATAAAAAATATAATAATGATAATTTTAATTTATTTTTTAAAAATATAAAATTCAAATTTTTTTAAAGGAAATAGTATATTTATATTAAAAAATGTATTTTTCACTTGTCATCAACAAAATTAAACATTTTTTAATATTCTAAAAAATTCACTATAAGTTGATATCGACATGTTAATTTAAAAATTGAATTCATTTTTTAAAATATATTTTATAAAATGAAAATATATGAATATATCATTTTCTAACAAAATGAAATGAAATCCATTAGTGGTATTTTTTATGCGTATAAAAACTTTACTAAAATGTCTACACTTATTTATCACTGTAATTAAGTTATATAAAACTGTTAAAAATATTTTTGAAAATGTTTATTCTTATTCATACCAAAAATTTAACATCTATGTTTTAATGATAATGTTTATTATTTTTCATATTAACTTGGGGTTTCATGTATCACTATCTATGAATGAAAATAAATTTCTTTAAAAAAAATATATTATAAAATCTAAAGTTGTTAAAACTATGGTCTTTGATGTTGTCGTAATTATGATTACTTGCAATAATTTTTTACTTACAGTTTCGGAACATATTATCATTGAGTTAAACAAGGTATTGACAATAGATTTTGTGACTGTCTGATTAAAGTTATTATTTATTAAATTCTTTATATTCTTGGGAATATTATTCTATTGAGTTAAATGGATTTGTTTCCCTAATATTTTATATTTTGGTTGATATTAATTTTTGGAATAAAGAGTATTTTAGATTTTTGAAACATATCTGATTTTATTATGAATATATTTTTTAGAGTAATTACAATGTTTTGGATAATATATTATAATAGCATTCCTCCCCTCACCCATTGGATTAGGAAGACGCATTAGGTCTTACTATACTTAGCTATCATTCTTAATAGACCAAAGGCTGGAAATAAATTTCAACGGCCTGATGAACATGTTATGGATGACTTACGCTTTGAATGAAAAACATATGAACCACAAATAAAATAACCAGGAAAAACTCTATATGATTCATGTGGAGATAATAAAAATCAACCTAACCAGACTAACAACCAAATCAGAGTACAAGAGGGATCCAATAGATATACCAAAAAGGGTTGAAAAGACATGAAAATCCAAAGACACTAAAGGCTTCCTACCAAAAACTCCCAACATTCTCTACGATCCAATTAAACCTTCCATGCCCATGGTATTATGAATTATCACTAAATTACTAAGATACTTTTACTTTAAACATGTCCCAATATATGACATATGAAAACAAACAATAGTTCTCATGAACGGGTTGAGTCTAAAATCATTTGGACTTCACCAATGGTTTCCCAAATGATTAAACAATGAATGAACATTTTAGAAAATTTATATGAAATATATAAATACAATTTAATGATTTTTATATCTTATTCAAAACACTTTTCTAAAAAAATATCCTTATATGGGATAAAATTTTATAAGCCCTTAAAAATTTTCTAAATTCCATTTGGAACACACATTACATGTTCCCACTAACCCACACATCCATGCATTAATTCCCATGTGAGTGTTTCATAGTCCGGAGAGATCTAATGTTGATCTACTAATTCATCAAAAGGTAAAAGAAATTCAAGAACTCCAATAGAAGACACATCTTTTATAAGGTCATGTGATTATATCCCAACATTAAACACCTTATATTCATGGTCACGTCAACGAAGTTATTTACTCTCAGTAAACATGTATTCTAAATATCAATGACATGGAAATTAAAATAATACTTTGATACATTAAAACATTTGAAAAATATCATTAAGAAAATAGAACCCAAAATTTTAAAATCATTATTTCAAAATTATCACTAAAGAACAATTTCAAAAAAAACTATCCTATTTCAATAATTTCAAAAACCAAAAATAAATAGGTTTCTAATGAGAATCAAACATGAATTTTATAGCTATTTCAAGAAAAAAATTCATATCAAGTTAAGACCTCAAGTTCTAATCAAGTGGAATCAAAGGGGAATCCACTTACCTCAAAAGCATTTGTGAAATTAAATAAAAGAACAATGATTATCTACCTATGACCATAAACCCCATTTCCCTACCTAAATACAACCATTAAACATCATAATTCACAAAATGTAATAATGATCTTATCCCTATATGATAAGATATAAGTTTCTTGTAATGATAATGACAATAGATCTAAGAAGAACATCCAGAAATGAGCACTTACCAAACATATCATGACCTCTAATTACTTTTAAATTTCAAAAATATTTTTCCAAATTGATGGGAATCACCTATATACCTTGGGAGGATATTAAAATATTGATTATTATTGATTATGTATATAAAAGCATTTATGGGACTAAAACATATTTAGATCCCAATTTTTGGATATAAAGTTGCAAGTTTAATTGTTAGGGAGCATGGTTAATCAAACAGTCTGCTAACTGTACATGAGGTACTCTCTTAAGAAACCCCCCCCCCACATGGTTGGATCACATTGTTAGAGACACTGTTCACCAATAATGTGTTTCACACTATCCAAAATTTTAGTAGGTTCATATGGTTTCTCCTTATAACATTAACAGTTTTCCAAACTATATACCAACCATGCGCCTATTAATTGTCCACTATATTCTCTAGAACATTTTCTTGGAGGTATTACATGGTTTTTAAAACTAGTTCACAAATTTTGTACCATAATAAAATCCTCTAAAATAGTTAAAACCCATATAAACCTATTGAAACATAAACTAATTATTATATATATGTATATTATATAAATTTTCATATATATAAAACTAAGGGTTCTACAATTCTCCTCACCATTGGTCATCACATTCATAAAACAAAAAAAATTAGTGTTTTATTTAAAATATCTAGGCTATTTATCCATCAATTCATTTCCACTCTATAACATTTTTTCCAAAAACTGAACATGTTTCCCAAAAATCCCCTATATAAAATAACATTCTTTACACATTACATTACATTTCCAAACCCCAATCCATACCAACACATGATCCAACATGACATCAATTTCACGTTCAATGAGATCCCACCAAAGCGCATGGTCAATATTAGGTTGATACTACACTAATTAAGATACATGAAACACATTATTCAATGAACTGAACCATGATAACAAATAAAAATGATATTCCACCTCACCAAATCATTCATATATCTAAAAATGGACCATTTATTGAGTATACAAATTTTATGAATTACCAAATTCATGAAGCCCAATTCTTGGGGAGATTATCAATATGACATGATCACTCCCTTGGAATGAAAATGGGTATTGACTATGAATCAAATACAACTTTTTATGACTGTGATCTATCCCAATTCATATTAAAATCAACTAAATCTTTTATATTATCACTGGAATAAGGATTTATCCAACTAGTGAAATATCACATATTTATAGCCAACATTGTAGAGAAAGAAAAAGTTATCCTTATAATTTTTTAAAAGAATCCATATGAGTTGATTCATGATAACTGTGGTTTTATTACGACTCCACTAATGATATATTCACTTCTAATAAGACACAAAATCCGTTACAGAATCCATAAGCATGTCCTTCAAATAATTTTGAAATAATGGAATTAACATTTTAAAATAATTATGTCCATATGAATAAATCCTTAAAATCATTTTGAAAACATGGACATTAATAAAATAGATTTAGAAAAATAAATCTTTAAAACATTTAAAATGTTGATCTAGTTAAATATTACCTTCCATAAAACCATAAAATATTACTTTTGAAAAAAAATTATGAAACTTTAACATCGATGATAAATATGTCCCAGTAAAAACATACATATAAACAATCTTGGATAATAATGAGATTGAGGAATTAACTCTTACCATGCACTTTCCTTTGGTCGAGGGTATGTTTAACCTTCTATATAATTACAATAGTATGTTATTAAATTATTAAGGAACCATATTAATATTTATTTTATCATAAATTATTTATTTATTACTTTATAAAACTTTTTGAATAATTATTTCCATGTTAAATTAACAATTTGGGTAATAATCACTTTCTTTATTGTACTTGTTTTAACTTTTTATTCTAGATCGTATCATTTAGATCATGATTTAAATACATATAGAATATAAACCATGATATATATATAATATATATTTAGAATATAAATGTTTATAATAGATAGATATATGCAATGGAAGCCACCATTTATGTAGATGGTAGGTCGTACGTATGCATAAACGTTGTTTCAGTTTTCATATCATATCGAATGGAAGTAAGTGAATAAGAAATATGTATGTAAATAAATATATATAAATATATATATCAATTAGAATTATTATCTCACATATTACATACTTATTAATAATATATATTTTTATAATCATCGTTGAATGGTGAACGTGAGACTGAATCTCGTCACGTCGTGGATACAGTAATCCGTATGTACATACGAGCGACAATATCTTTATATTGATGGTAAAATCATATATATTTGGATGTTTTATCATATATACAGAATAATTACAATGTTATATTTATTATTTACATCAGTTGTACTCATTATTATACCAATCCAAATACTGGATCATTTGAATAACTAACTACACCGTGATGTGGAGACGGTAAGCCGTACGTATGCACATATGGTGACATATCCATTTATAGGATAGATAGAATAACGAATATGGTTGTACCATATTTTTAATATCATAAATGTATGTATGAGGTACTAGAGTTATTATTTTGGTATGGAAACAGCAAAGAAAGATGATGTGGATGAATAAAAGAACATGAAAGAGAGTGGTGAAATTATTATCTCTTATTCGGGTGTTTCCTTATGATTTGATCAAAAGGGATCTTTATTTTGGATTTCTGATCAAAGTAAGGAATATAGGACTATTTAAGGGATTTTTGGAGGATATGTGGGTAGGGTTATCCGAGAAAATGGCTTTGGAGGTGTGATTTTGAGAGAAGGAAAAGTTCCCTTTTATAAGAGGTGTGAATGTCACTTTAACAAAAGATTGAAATATTAATTTATTATACAATCATATTATATTTATAATGGCAAAATATAAATTTATTTCCAGACTTAGGTGGCTATGGGTGTCTATCCATTCAACCAATAGGTGTTATACAAGTTTTAGGATATCATTTTAACCTTATCTTTTAGATTTACCTCTTAGTTAAATAGTTTAACTTTTACCGTGTCTTCTTGTATTCATACACTATATGGTTAATAAACAAACTCTAAACTTTGAAGAGAACTTCAAGTGGTTTATTAATGACATATATAATATTACTTAAGCCCTTTTTCCAAACCATATATTTTTTGGAATATTATATCAACCAATAATATAGTATTTGTTTAAAAATTTAATTTTTGTCAATTTGGACACTATTTGGTATTTTGTTTTTGTGAAACTCATAACAAGCTGATCACTTCGAAAAAATATTATCTAATCAACCCTAAAATGTCATATTAGCCTTATAAAATAATTTATGTCATCAAAAAAATTAAATTATATTTATTTTAATATTTATAATATAAACTATTTTAATATTCATTAAAAAGGGAATTACCAGATCATTATTGTGTCATAAATAAATTTAATTATTTAATATCTAAAAAAATATAAATAAAAAACCATTACGTATGAAATCGTTTTATATTTCTAAAGAAAATTTATAGGCAAATTTATCTTATGTATAAACCTTTATTAAAAATGGTTTAGTTAATAAACATTGAAGTTGACACTGTTAACTCTTCTTTAAATAAAATAATAATAGATGTCTTAATCTCATCCAAGTAAATCTAAAAGAACATATTTTATTACTAATGTTTTTTTGGTCGAATTACAATAATAAAATAGAATTAGAACATGTGTTAGGGTAATTATAATATCATTTTTACCTTCAAGTACCCAATTTATTATTAACTGTGCTAATAAAAAGTCAATAGTTTCTATTCACAAAAAATTATTTTCAAACTATTGAATCACATTTTAAATACTTAATTCCACTGTATCTCTCAGATTTTTAAAATTCAATTCACAGAAGCGGTAAAATTATGTTTTATGTGAAACTGCTAATGTGCCCAAAAGGTGGGTAAAAGAGGTTAAAAAGTTCAATAAAATTTTATACAACTAATTTTATTATAAATGACTCTAATGAACTGAATTGGAATTATATAGGTATTATATAACTATTTTTTACTTAAAATAAATTAAATTAAAATAAATATTTATTTTTATAAAAAGTCAGTTTTAAATAATAACATAATGTTTTCCAGTATTCATCAAAAAATTGGATGTTTTCAGAAAAATACCAAAAATTCACCATAAGATAGATTTGATATTCTGAATTCATAAATTAATTCTATTTTACAGAATTAAGAATATAGAAGTTTCATTTATTAATTTAAAACTAATTCTCATTGTCAAAACCAGAAAGCAGGGTTTTAAAAAGTAAAAACTATCAGAAGAATAAAATGTGTTTGTGTCAAATTTAAATGTGAAATTAGGTATAATGACATACATTTTATTAACAGAAAAAAATATAATATAATTATACTTCAAAACCATTGAAATACACAATTTAACACTATAAATTATTTCGATTAAAAATACAACATTCAATTAAAACATAGTATTTTTCACTATTGGTCAAAATATAAAATATGTCATAAAAGTACCAATAAAATATGCGAACTAAATTGTTATGTCCCACTTCCAAAGAATTAATTAATTTCATTAAATTTAATATATAAAATTTTCAAATATTTATTTTAAAAAAAGGGTTTGTCATTAAAAGGCGGTAAAAATGCATTTTTTTAAAAATACTTCTTCTATCTGAAAAAAATGAATTTTTTCTTATATTATGTCTAAGAAACACAAAATATCTATGTTAAAATTATATTGAGTATATAAGACACAAAATGCAGTTTATAGTATTCATAACTTCTTTTAAACAACTAGTTTGGTAAGTTGTGGTGCACTCGAAATTAGTGTTGCATGTAGCACAAGCTATTGAATTACATTAATGAGATAACATACTATGAAATATTGGGGTGTTACACTCTCCCATCCTTCAATAAATAACATACTCTTAATTTGAAATTGTTCTTTGAAAATGAAAGGTTAAAAAGAGAAAAATACCATTGTGGAAAACCCACATCGAAAATTGGGTGAATAAAATTTAGTCTTAATAAGAGATAAAGGGAATAAAGAAGTCACCACCAAATTATGATATCTATTAGCAGAACATCGGTGCCAATTACAGACACATAATGAGAAAAAAAACGTAAATATTTATACGGAGTTATTGTGGTCATCAATCACAAAAGAAGTGTGAAATTGAGGGCCTCAATGCCAACAATCTATAATGGTTTAAAATATCGTCAGTTCAACAAAACCTAAGTAATTAGGATTGCACATTTTTTGTTTTATGATCCCTTCTGTAATGTTTATGAAATAATTTTTTCACATAATAAACAAGAAAAAAAATTACATAACAATTAGAGTTAAATCCTTCAACTAATTAATACCACAAAAACATCATTCACTCTAAAAGATAATAGAATTCAAAAATATCCTATTTATCCTAATCGTATATGGTTCCAAAAGTAATAAATTTATAATTCATTTGTTAGAATATTTAAAAATTACTATATTATACAAACTAGGACATCACTTATGATAGTGGTTGGAGATCCACCCTTGTCGCCCTTCGGATGCGGGTTCATGTCTCGCAGCCTTGCCGGACGTGATAGGTTGTCGCCTGACCATCGGGTTGTCCTTTCCATGACAATCCAAAAATAATATCAAGAAATTATTTAACCTTAACAATTGTGTCCAATGTCAAACATAATCGATTCCAACCTTTATACTTATCCAAAACACTTCTGTCCAAACTCACAGTCCAAATTTTATAAGGAAGGAAAACATAATAAAGATCATTTTTTTCATGTAATAACATGTGAATTAATTCATCATGTATTATTTTAAAACATTTTAACATCCTAAATTACTATAAAACTATATTTATTACATTCATTCTCCATTATTCATTATAGAATACTAGATTTACTCTTTCTATCCAAAAATGTTGTAAACTCCAACAATGATAGAATATACAAATCATTAATCAGTCTCTAGGTATTCAAGAATATCCTATATAATTTGTTCAAATCAATCACATATTATTCCAAAATCACTACCTCAATATCAGAACAATATTATGGTTTATCATTCTCTAAAAAATATATTTTCTGAAAAATTTATTAGCATGGGAACTTCTCCTTCTCTTTTATTCACACCTCCAAAGCCTTTTGGATCACCCATCCCCTTCCCAAGTATCCTCAAAACATCCCTAAATTCATCCAAGAGGCCACCATTTGTGCATAAAACCAACATAAGGATTCCTTTTTTTTCAAATCAATGTAGAAACTGAAACAAGAATTAATCTTTTTATCCCATCTTCAAAAGTTCTTATCTTCTAAATCCCCTTCCTAAGTGGTTATAAAAAAAATTATAACTCCAGAATATAATATGTTCTAAGATTTTTTATGATTATGGTACAATGATTTTCTTCCATTTACCCATCCTATTAAAAAAATATCACCATGCATGCGTATTTATAGCTTATAATCTCCACACTGTGGTGTGAACTGTTTTTCATATATACTTTATTTTAATGGGTATAATGATTTATATAAATGAATTAAATTGTAAATATAACATGATATTATTTATTTTAAATTCATATTCCATCCAATTCCATAACATTTAATCCTTACAGAAATGATATCATTGCTCAGGAGTATGTATAGCTTATCTTGTCCATGATGTGATGAGACTCATCTACGACATCTACTATCCAAGAATGAATATAAAAAATTTAAATTAGGCTTAATAATAAAATATAGGACACTTGATTGTTATCCAATAGCATCATTTGGGGTATACTTCGATGATTTGGACATTGCTTTGTGTAGCATCCCGACTCTTTATAGATGAACCATTTTAAATTTGAAACTATTTTCTTACCCTAGAAATCACATACTTGGTGTCCTTTTTCTCCACACTTATAAAAAACTATCATTCCTTTCAAGCATTTAAGAAGGTTATTTTTTCCAAAGTTATCACATATGCTAAAATCCTTCTTTCCCCTCTTCCCTTTATCCATCTTTCTCTCTTCTATCATTTTCTTCTCTTACTTCCCTTCAAAGACATAAGACTTAGAGAATTCATTACTTATCTTATTAACACATGATATTATTTCATCAAATTATGAGAATACATGGGAGACTATTTCCCTTTTCAATGTTGGATTAATTCCATGAAAGATATGATCCTTCTTAATCTATCAATCATGCATATTGCTGGAATTCTTATTCCTTCTACTAGCTGAAATTTCTAACAAATGGCATAAACTATGTTAGATTATAAATTGCAATGCATAATTCCAAAATTGTAAAATACCTAAAGGAAATTTGAAAAGATAATGCAAATAATCTATAATAATAAAAATGTTTTCTTTGAGAAAGTATTTACATCTAAATCCTTCATAATGGATTCTAATAAAAATGTGAATTATCCTAAGAATATCCCCTGTAGTGTCATAACCAAGAGTGCAGCAAGGCCCGTTGTTTGTAACTAGGATACCCCGGGTAATGCCCAAAACTCTTTGTGAGGGTTTTCAATCCTGTGTACATCTGTTCCAGAGCCGCCTCTACCTGCTCGTATCTAGACATGGATATACTTCTTGGAAAATACCCAAAATATCTACATTTACAAAATACTAGGAAGTTATTATTTATTAATCCTCAGATTCTGTCTTAGGGTAATGTTTTCTAATCAAAGTTTATCTAAATATATTTTCAAGTTTATTTCTAAAATTCCTCTGATACCAACTGTAACGCCCTGACCCCAGTTACCCAGAGTAATTTCATTCTTTTAATACATTGGCATGATTATAAGGAATCTACTCCTGAAGGATCAATCAGTTTAGCAGTCTTGGAAAATAGATTTCATACATGAACGTTAAATTATGTTATAAATTGAAAACCCAAAACAAAATTGTTTGTATTAACCACATTCATATCCCTTAGATTATTCATACAGGTCAGTAATAATATACTTCTTCGCATCCTGGGAAGAACAAAACGTAGAAAGGGGTGTTCTTAGATGCTCAGTAATGGAAACAATATAGCAGAAACATTCATAAATAAGCATAAACCATTAAGCCAGTGTATATGACTAAATCAAACGCCCTTTTAAGTTAATAATAATCATAATATGGAAAAGATAACTAAAATAATTCCATTTTCTTATTCACATTGATATTCTACCAGTTAAATAATCAAATGAAATATCAATATCCAATTTCATAATAATGGAATGCCTAATGCCAAACTCTGTAACCACATAGTAAAGGCCTCATGCCAAGACTACAAATAAGATTTTGTCAACGTTTCATGTCAAGACACTAGCTTGTCTCATGAGACCTACCGATGCATCGAGTGGGCTCCACCCATTATATACTGAGTCCAATTCATTCCTCATATTAAATGGATGAAACATAAAATAAACATTTGTATTAAAACTGGCATAAAAATGTCAATAGATCAACCATAAACCATGAATTGTATAAAAATATCACATCCACGGTCAAATATATCACCTAAAATTCAATAAAATGTGGAAGATTGTATCTATAATTAATCAACCTCAATCAAGAATAATATCCAGTAAATGATGTTGATGTAGTTTAAAATGATCAGTAAAACTCTTTGAGAGAAATATCATTTTTTCCATGAAACCATTTAAAAATCTCACAAGTTATTAAGGAAATCATTTAAAATTGATTTCTGAATCAAAGTTTCTCATACCACTTTGAAACTTTTTAATGAAATTAACATTTTAAAATTATTATGTTCATACGAATAAATCCTTAAAATCATTTTGAAAACATGGACATTAATTAAATAGTTATAGAAAATAAATCTTCAAAACATTTAAAATGATGGTCTAGTTAAATATTACCTTCCATAAAACCATAAAAAATTATTTTTGAAAACATTTTTATGAAACTTGTACATTGATGATAAATATGTATAAGTAAATACAAACATGTAAACAATCTCGGATAAAAATGAGGTTGAGGAATTAACCATTACATTGCACTTTCCTTTAGTCTAGGGTATGTTTAACCTCTTTTATAATGATAATTGTATGTTATTATATTATACCAGAATCATATTAATATTTATTATATCATACATGATTCATTTTTGACTTTATACAACCCATTTAATAATTATTACCATGTTAAATTAAAATTTTGTGTAACAATTCCTTTCATTATCGTACGTGTTTTAACTTGTTATTCTTGATCGTATCATTTAGATCATGATTTAAATACATACAAAATATAAACCATGATAGATATGTCATATATATTTAGAATATAAATATTTATAATAGATAGATTTATGAAATGTAAGGCCCCATTTATGGAGATGGTAGGTCGTACGTACGCATAAATGTTGTTTCCATTTTCATACCGTATTTAACTGAAGTAAGTGAATAAGATATATGTAAGTAAATAAATAAATATATATATATATATTTATCTATAATAGAATTATTTTTTCATATATTACATACTTATTAATAATAAATATTTTTATAATCATCATTGAAAGGTGAACGTGGGAATGAATCTCATCGCGTCGTGGAGACAGTATTCTGTACGTACGCACGACCGGCAATATCAATATATTGATGGTAAATATGTATGTAATTAGATGGTATATCTTATATATAAAAAATCATTAAAATTTTATATTTATTATTTACATCCGTTATACTCATTTTTATACCCATCCAAATAATTATGTGATTGAATGGAAAATTACACCACGACGTACAGATGGTAAGTCATACATGTGCACATATGGTGACTTTATCATTTATAGGATGGATAGAATAAAGAATATGGTTGTACCATATTTATAATAACATCACAGTTTTTAGTAGGTACTTGAGTTTTTATTATGTTATGGAAACAACAAATAAAGAGGAAGTGGAAGAAGAAAATAATTTGAAAGACGGTGGTGAAATTATTACCTCTTCTTTGGGTGTTCCTTTTGAGTTGATCAAAAGGAGTCCTTAATATGGCTTTATGATCAAATTAAGCACTCTATGTTGATGTGAGAAAAGTTTTGGGGATATTTGGTTTGGGGTTTTCTGATCCATGTGGTTTTGGAGGTGTGATTTTGAGATAAGGGGAAGTTTCCTTTTATAAGATGGGTGAGGGTCACTTTAAGGAAAGATTAAAATATGAATTTATTATACAATCATATTAGGTTTATAATGGCTTAAAAGTAATTTATTTATAGCCTTTGGTGGACATGGGTTGAAAATATTTCAAAAAAATAGGTTTTAGACAAGTTTAGGTTACCATTTTAACCTTATCTTTTAGAATTAACTCTTAGTTAAATAGTTTAACTTTTACTCTGTCTTTTTGTATTCTTACACTATATGGTAAACAAACATACACTAAACATCAAAGAGAACCTCAAGAGGTTCATTAATGACATATATAATATTATTTATGACCATTGGCCAAACCTTTTATTTTTGGAAAAATTATATCAACCAATAATATAGTATATGTTCTAAAAATTAATTTATGTCAATTTTGACACTATTTGGTATTTTGTTTTTGTGAAAATCATAAAAACCTTATCTCTTCAAAAATAAATTATCTAATCAACCCTAACATGTCATAATAGCCTAAAAAATTCTTGGATGGCATCAAAATTATTAAATTTTATTTATTTTAATATTTATAATATAAGGTTTTTTAATATTTCATTAACAAAGTAATTACTGCATCATCATTGTGTCATAGATAAATTTAATTATTTAATATATAAATATTATAAATAAAATACCATTATTTATGATATATTTTTATCTTTCTAATGAATATTTATAGTCGTATTTATCTTATGTATAACCCTATATTATATAATGGTTTAGTTAATAAACATGGAATTTAACACTTTTAACACTTATTTAAATAAAATAATAATAAATTTTATAATCTAATACAAGAAGACCTAAAGGATCCTATTTTATTCCTAAGGTTGTTTATGGTCGAATTACACTTATAACTTAGAATTAAGACATGTTTTAGGGTAATTATAATATCATTTTTACCTTTAATTACGCTATTTACTTTTAACCGTGGTAAATAAAAGTCAACAGTTACTATTCACCAAAAATTATTTTCATCTTTTTGAATCACATTATACCTACTGATATCAACTATGTCGCTCAGATTTTTTAAATTTTACTCACATAAGCGGTAATAATATGTTTTATGCAAAATTGGTAACGTGACAATAGGTGGGTAAAAGAGGTTAAAAAGTTCTATAAATTTCATAAATCTCATTTTATTATAAAATGACTCCAATGAATTAAATTGAAATTATCTAGGAAGTATATATCTATTTTATCTTAAAAAAATTTAAATAAAATAAATAATTATTTAAATAAAAAGTAGGTTTAAAATAATAATTCTGTGTTTTTCAGTATTCATCAAAAATTGAATGTTTTCAGAAAAAAACGAAAAATTTACACTAAGATAATTTTGATATTCTAGATTCAAAAATAAAGTCTATTTTACTAAATCCAAAACATAGAAATTTAATTTATTAATTTAAAATTAATTCCCATTGTCAAAACCAAAAAGCAGATTTTTAAAAAGCAAAAACTATCAAAAGATTGACATGTGTTTATATCAAATTTAAATGTGAAATTAGTTATAATGACCTAAATTGTACTAAATGATAAAAATATAATCTTATTATAATTCAAAACCATTCAAATTCATAATTTAACACTATAAAGTGTTTTTTATTAAAAAAGTTGCTTTCAATTAAAACATAGTATTTTTCACTATTCGTCAAAATATGAAAGTTACCAAAAAATCACCAAAAATTCTATCCAAACTAAATTTTTAAGTCCCGATTATAAAGAAGATTTTAATTTCACTAAATTTAATATATAAAAGTGTCAAATATTGGTTTTAAAAAAAGGGTTTTCCATTAAAAGGTGGTAAAATTGCATTTTTTGAAAAATACTTCTTCTATCTGAAAAAAAAAATTTGTTCTTATATTATGTCTAAGAGACACATAATACGGATGTTAAAATTATATATAGTATATAAGATTTAAAATGCATTTAATACTATTCATAACTGCTCTTTGAACGCCGAGTTTGGTAAGTTGTGATGCACTCAAACTCGGTGTTCCGTTTAGCACAAGCTATTGAATTACATTAATGAGATATCATACAATGAAATCTTGGGGTGTTAGAGTTTTAACACATCGAAAAATATTTAAGAATGTATATTTGATCCTTTTTCTCAAAATGAATAAATTAAGAACAAATGTAATAGGTGATAAAACTACAACATCGACCTGGTCTGTATATTTCAGGTGCATGTCTATAATAAGAAACACAATATGCCACTAATTTGAGTCTTCCTTATCCAACTGATTATACAAATTCCTACTTAATAATTTTTTTACTGAATTTCCTTTACTCGGTGTACACATCAAGTCAATGATTAATATTTTATATCTTTCTATCCATCTTTTATTCCTTATATTCAAATATCTTTCTGATAAAATGTGTTCGAATTCTTACGATCTTTAAACACTATAAATTTTCAAAAAAATTAATAATGATCTGTCTTCAATGCAAGTACCACAACATGAAATTCCTAGTTATATTTTGGGTATTTATTTTCATGAAAACAGAAATACCATTAGACATAAGAAACCAAATGATTTTTTTTCATGAAACCACATCCCATCCCAGATCTTGATCTATCAAAATAGAGTACACTGCACTGTTGAAATACTGGAAACATGAAAATGGGTTCCAATGTAAATATAACGTTATGTTCATGAATAAATTTATAAAATTCCTAATTCCCTTGTAATGTAATCCATTTCTTCATCCATGTTTCCGTTTGTGATGTTGATCATGAAATATCAAATAATAAATGTATGGTGTATCCTACCAATCCTTGGGAACTGTGTATATCAAAGGCATTATTTAGCGGATGACATGATATAATAAATTTTCCCTTTTAAAGTTCTATAGAAACATTTTTTAATAAATTAAATTTCAAAGGTAATATACCTCTTGTATCCATAAACCATACATTGATAACATTGAAGTATAAATTTCTCCTACCAGATAATCCACACTATAGCCATGTGTAGACCATGATCCTCATAGATACTTGAATGAAATAGTATATAATCTAGAAACACCACCAAAAAGGAATGAATATACCTTCTACATACACAAATCGTCAACTACATAATCATTTATGGTGTATTTTTTGGGTCAAAAGCTAAAATAATAAAATAATGACGTTCATATCTTCTTTTGAAGCTTGTTTAAGGAATAATATTTTTCTAGAATCCGTAGTTGCTAATAACCCAAATGTAATTAAATTTCATAGAACATGTGCTGTCCTCTTAATGGAAAGAATATATCATCAATCTGTAGAAGAGGATACACTTTTTTATTGTAAATGGGTTATGATTGTGATAATCTATATAAATCCTAAGTGCTCTATCAACCTTCTTAACCAAAAATAAAATGTGCTACCTATGAATATTTTTTTAGTTGGATAAACCATTTACAATCCAAATTTTCAAATGATCATTCATTTCCATTAATTATGTTGGATCCATATGATAAGATATATGGAAAATTGGACTAGTCACTAGTTTGAGATCAATCATAAACTCCACTTATGTTTTTTGAGGAAACCCCAAAGAATTTTCAGGAAAAGCACCAAGAAACTGGTCCACTACAGTTGAAAATATCTATTACTGATCTCATCTACCACTTTCAAAGATATTAATATCAACTAATAAGTCAATTTTACCACAATCTATACCATTTTTCTTTCTTTACATTCATCCACATCACAGTATCTATTAAAGAGATTTTTGACACCATTAACAGATTTTAAACTCATTTTCCATACATAACTATCGACAGGGGCCTTAAAGATCATCAACCAATATATTCCCATAATAATTTCAATGAAATCCATATATATCATAGTGAAAACCCATATTAATTCAGTCCCATCAATTGTTAATGAACACACTGTACATTTCAAGGCTTGATAGTCTCATTGTCTTAAAGCTGTACAAAGTTTTAAAATAGAAGGCATCATCTCAATATGTAAACCCTTCAGATAAATGAAAAAAAGTAATAAATTAAGGGGATTAACCCATACAAAAAACATTTTTTATGATGGTAGAATTCAATATAATTTTTGATCTCCCAAAAAAAGCCTCCATTATTATTCAATAATTACTTTATTAGCTCCTTGAAATTCCTTACACATAATAATTTTCACTCTATTACCATGTTGACCTTTTTTGGGTTGGGTAGACATGGTGTTCAAGGAATCACTGTGGATCGATCAGTTATACTGGAAATAGCTACTCTATTTCACTCTCTCCATAGAAGCATACATCATTTGAGAAACATGAGACATGTACCTAGAACCTGACCATTGAGAACTGTGTGAATAGTGCTGAAAATGTCCCATTTGGTTGCAATTGTGACACGATCTAGGTTATATTGAAAAATATCACTACATTTTTTTTTAAAAGGAAAAGCCTCCTTTATTAAATGCAAGAGAAAGAGGAAAGCAGAGAAAAGAAAAGAGTACGGGAAAAAACAGGGAAAACCCCAAACAATGACTATTTCTTTACCTTTTTCAGTAGATGCTGAGTTAGCCTTTGCTCTTCTTCTTTTAAAGCAATCAGCTCCGCTTTTTCACGTCCTCTTCCACGACCTCTAGATCGCCCTTTTCTAGCATTTGCCCTGTTCGTAAGAACTTGAAGCCTTCCCTGCAATGTCTCAGCATCAATTCTATCAGAACCCGAGCTATCCTCTGTATCTTCCTTTGCATTGACAGAAGAAGAATTTGTTTTAAGTGGCGTCATCCTTTCTTCTGAATTAGGCATCTCAACCGCCGTAGAGGAAGCAACCGGGGACAGTATCTTCTTGTAAGAAACAATCTTAAATCCTTCATTATCCAACAGGGGTTTTGCAGAATAGTGAAAATCTTTAGAGATGACTGGAGAGTCATGATCTAAAGTTTGTTTACCTTTTCGATTCCCAAAGGGTATCAATTTCCTTTTGAGAGAGTTGTTGATCAACCGCAATCTGTGCTTCTACTTCTCCTGCCTGCTCATTTCCTTTTCTTGTTGAATCAACATGTTGGACATTATCCGCATCCATACAATCTCAGCCCAAGACATCTTCTGATTTTCAGGAAAAGTACAAAACTTGGGCGAATCTGTTCGGTCTCCCAAAACATCAACTTTATATGCCTCCTCATGAGCGGCACCCTGCACCTCTTCTATTGTGGTGGTAAGTGGAATCATACCATAGTCTCATTTTGAGATATACCACCCACTTAAGATTAAGTTTCCCTCCTCCACAAGTTTCTATCATTGGAGCTCACATCCTACCACATAGTAATCAACATTGTTCTTATGAGCATGTTTTCATGTATGTATTTTTCTTCCTCCATCACTCTATTGACCATCTATATATAATCCATTATACAAATGATATCAATCAATGAGAATATTTCTAGTTTCAACCCCAAGTTAAAAATTCATGCCTTTAATGATGTAGTTGAATAAAATTTTGGTGAAAAAAAGAAAAAATGCATAAATTTAACTACATACTCCATTAACAAGAGATTCTAAATCAAAAAACATATGTAGGATATTATTCTAGATATTATGATCTTGTAAGGATATAATTCTTGGTTGAACTATTCATTAAAATCCCCATGCAATTCCTTGTCCCAATTTAGCCTAAATTGATAAATCCCACCACTAGAGTGTTTGATTGTCTATAATATATATTTCCAAATTAAAATTCATATCTCCTGGTGGACAAATGAAAATGAAGATTCGATCAATTATATTCAACCATACATATTTTTTTGGTTCTTAGTCACCTCTAAAAGATGGGTGGATTATACTTTTGGAACTGAATATAATGATCAACTTTTCTTGGATCATTCTTCATGTTACCTCTATCCATATCCAAAAAAGAATGGAAAATTATTTTTATTGGTTATTCTTCGTATGTGGCTTAGGGGAAACAATATTCTCAACAACCAATTCTGATTGGATAATATATTTCAGACCAGATTTCATTCACTATAAGAAAAACAAGATCCATTTAGACTCACTAAATAGAAAATCAAGTATTATCTATTAAAAATAAACATTACAACATGTTTGGTCATTATGTTTTTCCAAACTAAAATGTTTTTACAATTTTTCAAAATACCAACATGAAGCCTCTTCAAAATATATTTTTTTGAAAAATATATCAACACATTTCAAAAAATAATTTCTTTTAAACATTCACATAAATCATTAACTCAAAATTAAAAATGAATTACTAGTGGGAATTCATATTATCATTAAATTTCATGAAACTCTAATATGATAAACCCATGAAGATGATGTTAAAACTCTTCTAGATGTGTCTAAAAACGCTAATATCCCGAAATACCCAGGTAACAAGAATTTCAAAATGGAGAGGTCAAATATGTATTTTTATGATCTACATTTCATGTTATCAAAATCCTTTACCTTTATATCATTCCTAGACACATACGATCATACCATGAAGGATACCATTTCCATCTCTTGGAATGAACACAATTTATACCCGAGGATCGAAAAAGATGATACCATTTGTAATATCATTTCACTAACTTATTTTCTTATTAAGAGGCAATGGGTGTTACTGGACATAGGAGATATCCCCAAGACACAAAAGGATGAAAATAAAATTCAAGGAACTCATTAACATTTGGGGGATGCTTTTACCTTTGAAATAAAAATGTTTAAAAAAAAATAAAATAACCAAACACACATCTATATGATGAAAGTGTACAAAGTAATAGACTACATAACCATAAAAATCACCAACTCATAGTAAAATAAGAAACCAAGACACATAAAATATTAATCAAAAGAAAATAAAACCCAAATACAGGTTGTAAATCCGACCAAAAACTCCAAACATAATTCAGTCTCAAACTCAAAAAGCCACACCCATTGTATCAAGAAGAATTATGGAATAACAAAGATACCATTATTTTACTTATGTTTTAATACATGACATATATAAATTCACAATTGCTCCCAAGAAGGGGGTGAGACTAAACTAAATAGGATGTCCCCTAATGACATACCAACTAATGCCACCTGAAAAACCAGTTACCATATTTTTATATAAATAGTTTAAACATAATAAAAATAAGTTGATGTCAAATCCAAAACATTTTTTAAAGACAAAATCATCTTCCATCGAATGTAATGAAGCATGGATTTAAAACTGTTCTCAATTCCATTTACTATAAAATTCATTTTTAATAAAAACAAACACATGCATTCACATGTGACAGTTTTATACTCATGAGTGGTCTCTCATAAACAATCCAATATGTCACAATATAACCAAATTCCATGTTCCCTAATGGCACAAAACTTCAATACAACGTCACCTAATTATAAACTAATGGTAAAAACCCTTTATTCAGGGTCATGTAGATGAAATCATATACTCACACCAACCTTGTATAAAAAAATAAATTCTAATGAAATTAAAATTAAGCATTCATTTATTAAAAAAATCATAAAAAATTATCCAGGAAACAATAAAAATCAATAATTTAAAATGACTAAATTTAAAATTGTCACTTAAGAAAATTTTCCACAAATCCATCTAATTTACTCAATTTTTTAAAACCAGCCCTAACGTGGCTTCCAATAAAAATAAGAAAATATTTTCACAATAATTTCAGGAGAGAAATTCACTTAAACTACTTAATTAAATTTATAAACATGTTAATTGGAGATATGGAGAGAGAATTCCACCCACCACACAAACATAGCTAAAACGAAGAATTGAACAACCATTCCCTTGATCAGATAACAAGACACCTTACTATCTTTAAATCCAACCCTGAAACATCACAATTACAATAAAGTAACAAGGATATATCCCTAGAGGTTTTTATATATGGTTTCATGAGAGATAATAAGAAGATGTCTATTAATAATGACTAAGAATGTGATTTTACCAATGATTATGGATCTCAAATGGCATAAAAATGCCAAAAATATAATCAAGATTGAAGTGAATCACCACTCTAGTATTGGGAAGGAATTTATTTTTGTATTATGAATTATTAAGATAATAAATGGGGTCCTAGGACAAAAATAGAGCTAGATCCATAATTTTCAGATTTATAACTACACGGTTCATGATTATAAAGAATTGTTAGTTAGACCATGAAGAAACCATGAATGAACTATTATCTTAAGTAACCCCACACATATTTGTCTAACATTGTTAGAAATACTATTCACCAACTATTCATTTCCCAGTGACCTAAAAGACAGTATGCTCGCCTATTTTCTCGTGAGCTAGTGTATGGGTTTGCTAACCCGTGAGCCAACTACCAGCCTTCTCATTTCCAATTTTTTTCCCTTACATGTTTTCTTAGATGTGTTTTGTGGCTACTATTAACCATGATTAAACTATGATCCTCCAAAAAATCCTCCAACAAATGTCCAAATCCCTCAGATCCTCTCAAAACATAACCCAATCATTATATATATTTTAAATACATAAATAAAACATCAATACAAGAAACCAGGGTTTCAAAATGATCGCGTAATATACATTTTCTATATGATTCAATATAAGTTATTGGTATTATTTATAGATAAATTTTATGTTTTTCATGGAATAATTTGTGATCACATAATCTTAATCATTGGGTCTAAATCTTGTTAATGAATAGTTTTATGTTTTTTAAATATAATTTTATATGGAATGAATTATGTTAAAACATTTCTGTTATTTTTAAATTTTTTTGATATTAATGTTTAGAGGAAAATTAATATTTAATATTATCTTATCATGTCTTAACAATTTTGGTTTTCTGTAATGTCTAATGAATGGGGAAGAAAGTTATTGTCCTTTTTGGGAACTTTCAATCGTAAAAAGTAAATTTCAATTCATCACACATGTGAAATTCATGTTGAATATAATTTTTTTGGATTAAGAGGTGGGACAATAATGTAAATTGATCAAATCCCAACAAAAGGATGAAAATGAGGTTAGAAAATGTAATGAAAATAAGTATTTCAATTTTCTCATGGTCCCCATATTGATAGTTAATAAATCCCTTAATAGTAGGAAAATGATCTGAAAATAAAAAATGTTGTCATTTTATCTTCTTTAATGGTAAAATTAAGGTATTACTTATTGACTATAGATATATGATTTAAGGTTTATTAACATTATCTTGATCATCATCTCTATCACTAGCTATTATTTGATGACTTTTTCCCCCTCCTTGTTCGTATTTTTACTTCTATCTAATGATCTCCTTATTTGGAAACCTGATTATGTGTAATTCTAGGAGACCTTTATACTTGAATTTTCCTCTTTTTTAAATGATTATTATTGTGAAATATTAAATTTAATTTTCCAACAAATATAATTTTAAATAATGAATTTTTTTCCCTTTCATGACCTTTTGTTTTAACTTTCACACCATGAAATTGATTATTTGTTAAAATAAATCCACTTTTATATGTTCCAAGATAATATTTTTTGGACAAAATTTATTATGCTAGTAGAATATAACATAAGTTAATTTTAGAATTATTTATCCTGATGTTATGAATTCAGTAACATGTGCTATACAAACACCTAGATTAAATGAATAGAGATATACTATTATAGGTCCATTATAAACATATCACTGATTTAATAACTTTGAATAACAAAATGTAGTTAGGAAATATATTTAGAATTATATTCCTTTATAAAATGAATAATAAATACAATATTTATTATTATTTTTGTTTGACTCATCATGTGTTAATTATGTTTTAGTGATCACAAATCCTATACATTAAGTAAATCATGTTAATCATGTTTAATATGTCTTAAATCATGTGTATAGATTGTTGGATTCTTTATTCTTTAAATACACCTATCCAAGATCTTAAGTGCTATGTTTTATTATTGTAAAATATTTTTAATTTGTGTTATAATGGATTTCCTTGATAAATGATTAAGTATAATCCATTTTATAAATATCACTATTTAATTTTTTAAACAGATATTTTGCTAAGTCTGAGAAACCATGAGTCTTCCACCAGTTATGTTTTTCTGGAAGAGGACCCACACACTGTGACCAGACACCGGGACCTAGACACTGTGACCATTAACAGTGACCGAGACACTATGACTAGACACTATGACCCAAACATTGTGACCAGACACCGTGACCCAGACACTGTGACCCAGACACCATGACCAGATATCGAGAACCAGACACCGTGACCAGACATCACATCGGTGCTACTGGTTTATGATCTCTAGAAAACTGTGACATCATAACTGTCTCATGCTCAAAGCCAAAGAAGGTGACACCATTTCATAGAGACACTGTTTCATGTAGAATCCGTTTCCAGATAGAATGTGATGCAATTCAATATTCTATTTTTTCGTTTTCAATTTAAATTTCTAATGGTCATATTTGAGCCTTTTAAATGAACTAACATTATTAATATTTCTTTGTAGACCATTCACCTAACAGTACATTGTATGAGGTATAGAATACATGCATCATGTCAGCTCTAACATATGCCCTACAAGAATAAAAAGAGAAATGTGGCACAAAATCAAGATCATGTGATAAAAAGGATGCACGAGCATTTTTGAGAAAAGAACTGACACATGAAACTCAATACATATGAAGAAACCACAAAGCATTATCGAATCCAAAATGATGGGATATCATAGATCAGATTCAAGAACATATTCACATTACCAACTCCTTGAACGACACAATCTAGATCTAACTGGATAACATAGCATCAATCTTATGAAACTCTATTCCATGGATGAGGACACGATTCTGAAATAGGCTTAATTCTAGAAGTCCAGAGCTGCATATATTGACACTTAGAGAACTTCTAACCTTATCTCATCATTTTTTCTTTTTTGTGAATTGTTTTTAGAATTTGATTATTGTGTATGTGAGTCTGTATGAAATCACACAATGTCTACTTCATTAAACTAAAGCATACAAGATATCATTCCTCTCACATCATTTTACACTTGTTTACTCCCCCAAATAAGTATTGAAGATTTACATGTGTGACCTGTTAGTTTAACCCTAAAAAACAATGGAAGAGTTCGTGTGACCTAGATAATCCTATATACTATTGTTTACCCCAATACAGGGTGTTGATCAAGTTTATTATAATATAATGCTTGGTGAAGGTGATAAATAAGTGGAGTGGATTAGGTCTCGGCTTGAGACTAAACCACTTGTTTTATATCTACTCTGTTGTTTGATTTTGTTTTCTCTATTTTACTATATAATTCATAAATTACTAAATTTACATCAATAGTTAATCTTGGAAATAAGTTATAATTGTGTTGACTTATTAGAATAACATCAAAAGTAATATTAATAACTGATATTAATATTACTGATAATTAATAAATCTTCTTAGAATTTATTTAAATAATCAAAATTTCATAACCATTTTACTTTGATTAACTAGGTTGTGTTTATTTTATTGGGGAAAATTTTAATAATAAATTTCAAATAGAAATTTTTATAGATACTCAATTCACCCCCCTCTTGAGTACTCTAATCTGACCAACATTTGGTATCAGAGGTGTTTGTTATACCTATTAAGAATCTGTTTTTTACCCTCTTCAACTGTGATTTTGGTTTTACTTTAATGATCTGTAAATTTTTGTTAATTGTAAATTTCAAGATCTTTCTATGTATTTATTTATTATAGATAATAGAATAGAAGGTTCTGCAATAAACAGACCAACATTCTTTAATGAAACCAATTATTCCCAATAAAAAAGGAAAATGAAAATTCATTTAGAAAGTATGGGTTTTGAAATTTGGTCTTCAATTATAGATGAGTATAAGATTTTTTCTACTGATGGAATCACTTGGGATGGCCCAGTCAAAACTTCCTAAAATAATAATTGTGAAGACATGAATGATTTATATTGTTCTCTAAGAGATGAGATGTTTAACAGAATTTTTGCATGTAAATTTGTCTATGAAATTTGGGATACTTTGTTTGTTTTACATGAAGGAACATCTAGTGTGAATGAAATGAGACTTAATACTTATAGTATTAAATGTTATAACTGTAAAATGAATCATGATGAGACTATTTCTTACATGAATGTCAAGTTCAATGAAATTGTCAATACAATGATATCTCTTACAATAGATTTCAGAGCCAAAGAAACAATTATGAGGATTATCAGATGTCTACCTGACATATGCAGAGGAACCACTGTCTCTATTAGAGAATCATGCCACATCAGCAAGTTACCTTTAAAATAATTCATTGGGTAACTAATGATGTATGAAGAGGAGATGAAATTCAACAAAGAATAGGATGATGAACATAAAAGAAAATCTGTTTCATTTAGGAAAACCACATCTAAACACAAATTGAAATGGAAATTGGATGTCTCTGCAGAAAGATCCAGCAGTGAACAATCCTCACCTGATAGTGATGAAGAGATAGCTCAATTAACAACAAGGTTTAAGTGATTTAAAAAGAATAATTATTTTTTTCAGAAAACCTTACTTCATGGGAATATATGATCAAAAAGGAAGCTAGAAGAATGATTGGAAATGAAGTGACATGTATGATAAGATAGTATGCTATGAATATAAGCGAAAGGGACATATAAAAAGTGATTGTTCCAATATCAAGTAAAAATGAAATATGAGGACAAAGATAGAAATTATAAAAATGAAATGAAAGCAACATGGAGTGCTTTTGAGGGCAGTTCATGTGACTCAAAATCTTCACATGATGAATAGGCCAACAAAGCCAACATGTGTCTTATGAAAAACATATCTGAGGTAACATTGAAATCTCTAGTATACAATTACTATTATTCTTGAAATTAAAGTGACTACGAAAATATGTCAAATGAAGAAATTTTAGAGTACTGTAATATGCTTGAATAGATATGTAATGAACTAAAAGTTAAATAGAAATCTTTAAAGAAGTACCATGCTCTTTCCTCAACTGTTAAATCTGAACTTACTTTAGAAATAGAGAAAACGATCAATTACTAAAAGAAAACAATGAACTAAAGGTATCTAATGACAAATTGAAAAGGGATATTCAAAGGTTTTCTAATGGCAACGATACTTTGGTACAAGTGCTAGATAAATAGATTTATCCTAAACATACAACTGGTATTGGATATCAACCTGGTAACAGAAATATAGGAAGAACTAATTTGGTTTTTAAGTCTAGGACATACAACATTAATCATAGTTCTAAAAAAAACATTCATCTAGTTCAAATTTTGATACACTCTCTACTGTTTCAGGATTTTCTGGATCAAATAGAGTTTATTTTTCAATCACTTTACATAATTCTTTTAGGGAACATGTGAGGCGAATATGGGTTCCTAAAGCACTAGTCACTAATATTACTAGACTCAAAAATTGTGTGGGTACCAAAGTCTGTTTTGCTTGACTATTTTGTAAAAAAGCTTCTTAAAGAGCTCATGTAAATGCTTATGGTACATGGAAAGTGGGTATTCAAGAAAAATGATAGGAGACTATTCATGCTTCAAGAATTTAATAAAAATTGATGGTGGATATGTCAAATTTGGTGATAATTCTAAAGGAATGATCATTGTCCTTCGTCAAATCATTAACTCTGACTTGGTTTTAATTTCCAAAGTACTTTTTGATGCTAGATTAAAATATAATCTGCTTAGTATTTCACAACTATGTGATGATGGATTTCATGTTAGGTTTTGGAATGATTCTTGAAATGTTTTCAATTAAAAAAATGAATTAGTATTTTCTAAATTAAGAAATAAAAATGTATACTCTGTTAACGTAGATTCTTTAGTTTCTCAAAATTCTTCATGTATAAGTGTGTTTCACAATGAGTCTTGGCTTTTGCATAAGAGACATGGACATTGTAACATTCACTCTCTTAGAATTTTAACTAGAAAAATCTTAGTCAAAGACCTACCCACTATTGATTTTCCAAAAGATTAAGTGCGTAATCCTTGTCAAAAGGGAAAGCAACACAAAATATCTTTCAAACTGAAGAAAGAAGTGTCAACTTCTCAACCTCTCAAACTAGTTCACAGATATTTGATTGGACCATCTATTGTTTCTAGATTAAATGGGAATCTCTATGTTTATGTTCTTGTAGAGGAATTTTCTAGATATACTTGGACCTTATTTTGGGCTCATAAAAGGGAATCCTGCTCTCATTTTACCACATATTCCAAAACTATAGAGCATCTTAGTGGAATTCAAATTAAATCCTTAAGAATTGATCACAGCTGTGAGTTTGAAAATCAAGATTTTGAATATTTTTTCTCAAAAAATGCCTATAGACATAATTTCTATGCCTCTAGAACACCTCAACGGAGTGGAGTTATAGAAAGTATAAATAGAACCTTACAAGATATTGCTAGATCGATGCTTAGAAAATATGACTAAACTATTTATTTTTTGGTTGAAGCTGTAAATGCAGCATGCTATATTATCAATAGAGTGTGGATTAGACCTATTCATAAAATAACTACATGTGAGTTATGGTACAATATAAAATACAAAGATAGATACTTCATAGTATTTGTTTGCAAAGTCTATATCCTTAATAATACTAAGGAAAATCTGGACAAATTTTCATCCAATAGTGATGAAGGAATCTTTCTAGGATATTAAATATATAATAAAGCCTATAGAGTGTTTAATATATGAAATAAAGTTGTGTAAGAATCTATAAATGTCAATTTTGAGGAAATATATCCACATGAGACTAAGACATCTCTAGAGAACCAGGAGGATGACGTATCAAATATGGACATTAATTCAAAATCACTGAACCATCATGTAAAGGAATCTGTGAAAACATCCAATTCTGGAAATTCTTTATATTAAAGTCATAATGAACCCGAACCTATTGAAGAACCGGAAATCACTAGTCCTTTTTTTAGAGTTGTTAGAACTCTTAAGAACCATCCCTTAGGTGATGTTATTGGATATTTGGATAAAGGAACTCAAAGGATATATTCTCTTAGAAATCAGGTTGAACAACATGTCTTTTTATCATAACATGAACATATAATCAATAATGATGCTATCAATGATGAATTCTAGGTGATAGATATGAAATAAGATCTTAATCATTTTGAAAGGAACAAAGTTTGGAAACTTGTTGATAGACCCAGAAACACATTTACCAGTGGAAATGTGTGGGTGTTTAAAAATAAGGTAGATGAAGCTGGTAACGTAGTTAGAAATAAGGCTACATTGGTTGAACAAGGATATAGTTATGAAGAATGAATTGACTATGATGAAACATTTACACCATTAGCTATACTTGAATCCATAATAATTCTTCTCACTTATGTTGCACATCTAAATTTCAAACTGTATCAAATGGATGTTAAGAGTGCATTCCTAAATGGTTATATAGCTGAGGATGTATTTGTTGAGAATCCTCCTATATTTACAAATCCTCATTTTCCAAATCATAATTTTAAATTATCAAAAGCTTTATATGGTTTAAAGAAAGATCCAAGAGCATGGTATGAAAGATTAAGTACTTTTCTTAGTTTTAATGGTTTTACAAAACGAATAACTTATCCTACCCTTTTTATAAAACGAATTTACAATGATGTTTTAGTAGTTCCAATTTATGTAGATGATATTATCTTTGGATCTTCACAATGTTCTTTATGTATTGAATTTTCTAAAATGTTGAAAAATAAATTTGAAATTAGTTTAATGGGTGAACTAAAATTATTTCATAGATTTAAAATCTTTCAAAATAATGATGGTATTATTTTAAATCAAAGAAAATATACAAGAGATCTTCCAAAAATGATTTGTTCTGGATAGCACTAAAAGTCATGACACTCAAATTAGTACTGCATGTAAGTTGGATCTTGATGAAGATGGAAATTTTTTTGATCAAACCACATAAAGGGGAATGCTTATAAGTCTACTCTACCTAACCGCTAGTTGACTTCACATTATGTTTAGTTTATGTATGTGTGCTCGTTTTGAAGAAAAAACTATGGAATATAATTTAAATGATGTTAAGAGAATTTTCAAATGCCTCACGCATACACCCAATCTCGGACTATTCTATCCTAGAGGATTATCATTTAAATTAGTTATTTATTTTGATGCAGACTTTAGTGGTTGTAAGTTAGATAGAAAAAAGCACTTATAGAACATCTTACTTTTTAGGCAAGTCACTGCTATCATGGTGTAGTAAGAAACAAAACTCGGTTTCATTATCTGCTGTTGAAGCTGAGTACATAGATGCTGGTAGTTTTTGGACACAAATTTTGTGGTTGAAACACACATTACTAGGTTATGTATATCAATTCAGTCATGTACCTATAAATTGTGACAATATACTTGTTTTTAACATCTCAAAATATCCTATTTCACACTCTAGGAAAAAGCATATTGATTTAAGACATCACTTTTTGAGAGATCATTATCAAAAAGGTGATATCACTTTTGAATTCATTCGTACTGAATATCAACTTGTTTATATATTAACCAACCCATTAAATTATGAAATAATAGAATACATCATACATGAGTTTGGAATCATAAATCTTAAGTAGTAAGTGTATTGTTTCACAACATATTGTTTCATAGTTTACAGTTCCCCAAGTCATTGTCTTAAGATTACCATCTACCTCTAAAAGTCATATAGTTTTACTATCTTAAAAGTTTTTGTTTCATGTTTATGGTCTCACAGTTTCTACCTCTCAGTTACTGCCTGACACTTATCCTCTCAAACAATACGGTCGCATAGTTCCAAAATCACACAGTTACGGTCTCACTATGAAAGCCTGTTATGGTCTCACTATAAAATTTTGTTATGGACTCACTGTAAAGATGATTTATTATTTTATTTGCATATTATAACCCATATTGAGGTAATTAATTATTTTATTCTTTTATTTCCTGCACTTTTTATGTTGTGTAGATTGACATCCTTAAATGATAAAAATGGAAGAAGTTTCACTGTTTTCTTCACTCGATTGGTATTCTCTCGAAGCATAATCCGTCTTTCAAACCTTCAGTTTTCTATCTCTATATCTCTCTCTCTAGAAACTTTGTTCAATTTCCAAAATGAAACACCTATCCTCGTCAACTCTATGAAGAAAATATCTAAAAAGATGATGAAAATAGCACCAAAGTTAGCACCCGAAGGTCATTTGAATCTGAACCCGGTGAACAGAATAGTGGTACCTGAAAATGAAATTTTTCCCTAGTGGTTGTTGTCTAGTAGGTCTTTAATATTGATTTTACTAAAAGTGAAAGGGTGGTTTTATTGGTTTACAAAGGAGGATAGGTCGATATAACTGAAGCTAGACTCATAGTTTTATAAGTTCGTTCAATTCTCTTTGGATACAGAAGATGTTTTTTCTCTTAGAAGCTGGTTCAATGGGAAAAGATATACCTTTTCTTCAATGTTATGGGTAGCATGCCTAAGGATACCTCATTAGGGTATTCTTTAAGACTAGCAGAGATTTCCTCCACCTCCATGTGAGATCTTTGTGTTAGAAGAAGACTTCAGAAGCTTAACTAGAAATGAAACAAAGAGAAGAGCTATAGCTACTGATCTAGATAGGGAAACCAGACTTTTCTTCAAATTTGTTCAGAATTTGATTAGCTTCAGAAAAGGTCATTTGGATACAGTCAAGCATCTGGATGTATTTTTTATACATTTTATGAAGAATGGACTCAAGGTCAACCTATAAAAGTATGTTATAATTTATATGTGTGAGTTGAACAAGACTGCCTCCAAGTCAACCTCCATGTTCTACTCAAGGTTAATCTCAACTATACTTCATGAAAAATGGTTGGTTAGACAAGACAAAAAAGTAATTAAATAATATGAACACTGTATTTAATAACATACAGTCAAGAGAATGAAAATCAGTTATAATCCATAGAGAAAAGCATGTGTGGAAGATAATGACAAGGTCTATGAAAAGTTAAACCCAATTGAACACTCTTCAAGACCTAAGGGAATTATTAATCCTAGTTTGGAACCATAAGAAATCATTGAATACTCTACAGAAGAAGAACACGAAGAGGTTGTTTCACCAATAGATAAAAATATCCTAGATGAGGAAGACAACGAACCTTATCCCCAAGTTATAATTGAGAATGAACTACATATCCCTGAAGAGATTGTTGATCTGGAAGAACCTTCCTCTAAAGAATAATTTTTTTTGTTTAAAAAGAAGAGTTTGTTCTGGAAAAACATTTATAAGAATATCTATCTCTTGATAAACATGATGCTTATGAGGAACATCTAGAGTAACAAGTTATTCTTAAATTTTATCTCATCTACTGAAGAGAGAATAGAGCAAACCTTCAATTAGATAGAAAAGAAAATGGTTGAGTTTATTGGGGATGAAATCTTGGAATTAGATGAAGGATCTATATATCTTATTCCAAAGATATATGCCCACGTATAGGGGTAGACGAACTTGAATATGGAAAGTGTTGAAGTGCCAAATCTGGTAGATCTATCCTATGTGGATACATGGTATAAATTCCCTAGTTTTTTTGATGTGAATGACTCTTAGGAAGTCGTGGTTAAATGTATAGATATGTCTACTCTATTTTAATGGAAACTGGTATCTTCTCTTGATGTTATATCTTCAAATGAAATTGAGACTATCTGATCTTTCATCCCTAATCCTTCATAAGAACCTTACACCTTGGTGAGTAAGGATGATTTGAAATCATTTGGAAAGACCCTATTGGATGGTGTTGAAAGTATCATGAATACTCAACCTACTCCTATGAAAAACTAGAGTGGAAGAGATGATTCTTTGTTTCTAGGGAAGATTATTTGGCAGATTCAGCTGAAAATGATTCATGAAATTCAAGAAGTCAGAATTGAGAACAAACAACTCAGTAATATAGTTAAGTCTCTTAGAGGTATGATTGAAGAAATGCAGAGAGTGGTGAGCTCAAGACCAAAACCTATTTCCCATTCTATTGAGGATGTTAGTGGATAGATTATACATTAAGTAGCCTCTTTGATTCAACCTAACCAAAATTACTTAGCTAAAAAGGAGGCCGAAGGAAATAAGAAAATTGTTCGCCAAATTTTTGAGCATATTATTGGTCTTATCAAGTTGAATGATGAGTATAAAGGTTTTCTCAAAAAAGTTATGAATCCACTAAAGTCTCTTATATTAGCATTTACAGCTTCGAGTGCCACTAGAAAATCATCTAAACCCTCCTTGGATAATGATCTACTTAGAATAGTTGTCAAAGAAAAACTTCAGTCTGTGCTTATGGGCTTTGACAAAGAGTCTCTATCTATGGTTGTTAGGAACTGTGATAGAGTTCTTGATTTGGTGAAAATTTATTCAATGATTTCCAATGAATCTCAAGAGGAAATTACTGAGAAGGAGTACTTATAATTTAATAGGATCTTCTTTAAGAATGATTTGACAATCCATTGCATGTACTATGTAATGGATCTGAAAATCCCTCCTGTAACTCAAGATTTCAAAACTCAAGTTCAAAAGCTGACGGATTTCACTCCATTGTTGGACAGGTTCATGGAGAAAAAGGACGATTTTGAGAAAGAGATACATAATGGTAATGAGATTATTACTAAATTAATCATAATTTTGAGGCCTTATCATCATTTCCAGATCATTGTATTGTGGCTCCTGCAGCTGCACCCATGAGACCTGGTTTTCCAACTTTCTCATCCACTTCCATTGCCTCAACTTCTATGTCTATCTCTCAGGCTCTGAGTCAAATCAGACCTATTATCCTTGACCAAAAATTTCCTTGGCCTTCCACTACACCTACCTTGTCCCCATATTTTTTTGAACTACTCCCTTTTCCTTCTCTGCCAGTTAGTTCACTTCACTCTTACACTTCTACTTCTTCTCCTGTGGCTTCCCCTGATGACGATTCCAATGGAAAAGATAAGATAGTCGGTGCTGAAGAAAAATGAACACTATCTTTTGATAGGGAATATTTCGGTATTTTTGTTGCTTAATGTTTGTAATGACACTTTATTATCCATCTAATGCATTGTAAAAACCTATTATCTATTAACTTATTAACTTTTGTAATCTTTTTTATTATCCCAAAAGGGGGAGAGACATGCACAATAAGTGAGAGAAGCCTTCCCTAAGATTTGATATCTCACTCAGATGATTTTTGATCCTCAAAATTGGGTATTGTTTTGGAATCATTGTGTGTTAATCATGTTTTAAGGATCACAAATCTTATACATTTTGTAGATCTTGTTAATCATGTTTAATCAGTGTCAAATCATGTGTACATATGGCTGGATTCTTTAGGCTCTAAATACACCTATCCAAGATCATAATTTCTATTTTTGATTATTTTAAACTATTTTCAATTTTGGTTATAATGGATTTCCTTGATAAATGATTAAGTCTAATTCATTCTATGAATATCACGGTTTATGTCTGTAAGCAGATATTTGCCTATGTATGAGAAACAATGAGTCTGCCACTAGTTATGTTTTTATGGAAAAGGACACAAACACTGTGACCAGACACTATGACCCAAACACCATAACCAGACACCGTGACCCAAACACTGTGACCAGACATTGTGACTAGACACCATGACCCAGACACATGACCAGACACTGTGACCTAGGCACCGTGACCTAGACACTGTGACCAAACATTGAGAACCAGACATAGTGACCAGACATAGCATATGTGCAACTGGTTCCTGATCTCTATACAATTGTGCCACCATAACTGTCTCTCCGCTCAAATAAAATGAAGGTGACACCATTTTATGGAGACATAGTTTCATGAAGACACCATTTCCAGACAAACGATGACACCATTCTTTAATCTGTTTTTTCATTTTCAATTTAAATTTCTAACAGTCATATTTGAGTCTTTTAAATGCATTGACATACTTAATATTTAATGGTAGATATGTCACCTGACAGTACGAGGTATGAGGGGAATAGTACATGAATCATTTCATCACCAACACATGCACTCCAAGTATAAAAAGAGAAGTTTGGTCCGAAATCAAGATTGCGCGATAAAAAAGAAGCACAAGAATTCATTAGAAAAGATCTGACACATGCAACTAAATACATTTGAAGAACACATGAAGCATTCTCAATTCCAAAAATCTGGGATACCATAGATTAGATTCAAGAACATATTTGAATTACAAACTCCATGAAGAACACAAGGTAGATCTAACTAGAAACCAGAGAATAAGTCTTGCGATACTCTATTTCTTTTAAGAGGACTCGATTTTGGCATCTGCTTCATCCAAGAAGTCCAGAGCTGCATAGACTAACACTCAGAGCACTTCTAACCTTATCTCATAATTTTTGTAATGGTGTCTATTGTTTTTAGCTTTTGATCAGTGTGTGTGTGTCTATATAAAAACACAAACTGTCTCTTGAATTAAACTGTAGGATACAAGATATCCTTTCTCTCACATCCTTCTACACATGTTTACTCTCATAGATAAGTGTGGAAGAGGCTCATATGTGACCTGTTAGTTTATACCCACAAAAAACTATGAAAGAGGTTGTGTGACTTGGACAGTCTGGTGTACTATTGTTTACCCCAATCCAGGGCGTCGATCATGTTTATTAACATAAACTGTTTGGTGGTAGGTGATCACCAAGTGGAGTGGATTTGGCCTTTTCTTGAGAATAAACCACTTGTTTTATATCCTCTATGTTGTTTGATTTAGTTTTCTCCTCTTTAAAATATAATTCAAGAATTTAATAAATTTACCATGATAGTTAATCTTGTAAACAAGTTTTAATTATCTTTCCTTGTTAGAATAACTTCAAACATAATATTAATAACTGATAATTAGATTACTAAGAATTAATAAATCTTCTGAAAAGTTATTTAAATAGTCAAAATTTCATAACTGTATTACTTTGATTAATTGGGATGTTTTTTTCTATTGAGGATCCTTTTAAGAATACCTTTCAAACAGAAATTTTTGTAGATACTCAATTCACCCCCCCCCCCTCTTGAGTTACTTTACTCTGACCAAATATTTGGTTCTAAATTTATTTAATATTTTTTAGTATGTAAAAGATATTTTTTTGAATAAAATATTTTTATTTGTGGAATGTATTTGACTCTAATAAATAAAATAATTAAAAATTGATAAATTATTCTAATAATTAACTAATATATCATATTTATTAAAATAAATAATAATTTAATTATGGTTACAATATACGTAATGAGAATAATGTCATTTTATACATCAAATAAATTTGATTCAAAAAAATGTTTAATTTTTTGTAAGGATTTTAAAATTAATATATTACACATTTTAATTTTTTTTTCAAAAAATGGTTTTCATTTTCAAATTATGAATATAAAATTTATCTTAGGTTAAATGTTTGAAAAAAATTATGGTGTTGAATTTTTGCATGAATTTTAGAATAGTGAATTTTCAAATATTGTAATTTCTATGAAATTATTAAGATGAAACCATAATAAATAAGTTTTTTAAACTTTTACATGATTATATATGTGTTAATGGAGTTAAAAAAATTCATTTTTGAAACATAATTTTGAATTTGGTATCCCAATCATGTCTTTTTTGAACATAAGATTTATTTTATATTTATTCTTTACTAATTTTGACTCTTTACCATTAATTTCCTTTTTGGAAGTGTAAATTATTTATTTTTTTGACTAAAATACTAAAAAAACATATATATATATATATATATATATATATATATATTATTATTTAAAAATAATAATTCTTTGAAATAATATTCTTATATCATTTCATTCTTATATTATTTTACCCATAAATATTCTATTTTCTTAAAAAAAATCAGGTATTTTATATAATTATAAGGATATTATTTTCTAAAACATATGGTTTTATTATATGATAAAATGGATTTAAAAAATTTAGTCAGAATATCATAAAAATTTGGAAGGACCCTTTTACTTATTTTTTCATATAATTAGTATATCATGGTAAAAGGTTATGTTATCATGGTAAAGTTTAAATTTGGTTTAAAAGGATCTAACTCCAACATATGGATAAACATTTCTCTAGTACATGTTAAAATGTGATTGGATGAGTTTATGTATACCCTATAACATCTTATCTATTATGTTGGGGTTCCTTGGTGCTACATTACAATGGATCATACTTTATATTAATGTAATAAATTTAATAGTTTCCAGAGTAACACTCATATTCAATAAAAAATAAACATAGTTAATGCACTTATTGACACCTCTTGAGAAACATAACATGCCCAAGCCCTGGAAAATAACTATCCTACCATTATTCTCAATACCATAAGGATAATTTCTTTTCAAAGGAGAACCTATATGGATTATTGTGTATGAAAATTGTGATTTCTCCTGAATTTTTATAACTATTAAGAAATTATTTTTGTGGTCTTTATCCATATACCTCCTACAAATCTTCATGAAACAGAAGTAAATATAAAAAAATTGTCTCCACTATACTGAAACATTAATCTATTTATGTAAATACCCTTATTATTCTCATTTCTTATCCTATAGGGAAAGAAAAAATTGGTTGTGAATAAATGTGGACCCCAACCTCTATGAAGTAATAAATTTTGTTTTCCATCATAGCAACACATGGGTGTCTAAAATGATCAATTTATGATATATATATATATATTAAATTAAGGATATTTTTTATTTCCTTAAATATAAGAAATACTCCACAATATTAACTTTCTACCCATTGAAATTTGATAACATTGCTCATGGGTATATGTGGATTACCACCTCTAGTAAGCAATTTAAATCATTTTTCATTAACTCCTAGCATTTTTTATTTTAAATTTTTTTATAATATATAAATATAATATGTACGTAATCATTAATATTCAGTAGATGGTGGAACAAAGATTCCATTTACTATGGGTATCCTACCAACACTATTTTGTAATTACAAACTAAATTTTCTCATAACATATAATGTAAACATTAATAAGTATGTAACAAAACAAACATGTCACAAAAAATAGAAATGATACAGAAAAATGGAATGAAAATTAGAAATATTATTATGAAATAATAAAACTAAAATTTATGTATTATCCATGAGTTTGATATTGTGTAAAGCTAAAAAATACTTATGATAATTTATTTCTTTTCAAATATTCTTTTCTCTTAGTCTAATGCCACTTTCCACATAGATTTTCTTTATTATTGATTATATACTAAAAAATTGTTGTATATTATCAATTATTTAGTTGAATTTCATTTTTGATCAAATCATTTTTATTTTTTATCCTTCAATTTTCTATTGATTCAAATGTTAAAAAAGTGGTAAGAGGGTTTCATTGAATAAATATTTTAATAATTTTACCTTTATCTTCTCTTTTTCCACTATTTCGATGTATTTCAAAATAGTATTGTTGATGTTAATATTTTATAATAAATGACAAAATATTTTAATTTTTACTATATTTGAATTTTTATAACATTGATAGAAATGAATCTTTAATAAAAATAGTCTTTTGACTCTTTCAATGATTTGAAAATAACTATTTTAACATAAAAAGAATTAGTATAATTTCTTAAAAGAATGAACATTATTGTTCAAGAATCATCACCAACGATTTTTTATGCTTTCTTAAAAATAAAAAAATATATTTCATATTCTTATGAGAAATTTTTTGTTTTAATAGTTTAAGAATAAAAAGCATATTTCAGCTTAATTTTAAAAGAAATACAAAAGGTGATTTCATATATATGGTGACAAAGATAAATTATTTGTATTTATGATTTAAATTGAATCTTCTATGTGATTATGTATTTTATACCATTAATATTATTTGTTATAATAGTTGATCCTAACATAGATATCCAATTCTTTGGTTAATTCATTTATTTTCTAGAGAATATATATTGGTTAATCTTGTACGAAATTAAATTTATATGATTACATGCATGAGTGATTGTAAGAGAGACAAAAAGAGGATGTTTAAAGTTAAATTCATTTTTTTATAATGATAAATTATTTTTCATCGATGTATTTTTATAACATGTGGTAAGATAATGAGATTTTTTTTAAATGTAATTTTATTCCCATTTTTTCTATCAAGAAAATAATTTTAAATTTTTTTTCAAGAGTTAAATATTAATAAATTAACCACCATGATAATTATTTTTCAATTATATTTCAATATTATATGTTTTATTAATTATTTGGGCCATAATGTTTATTTTTTTTGGAATGTAAATGATTATTTTTATTTAAATTTTAATTATGTAGACGGACATATTTCTTATGTGTTTTTATAAAAATTAAAATAGAAAAATAGGTTTCCAATATTAATATATCCCTTGCTGAGATTTTTTAAACTTATCCTACATAATATATTGGTTTTTTTAGAGAATAATAATGATAAGGGACCATATCAATGTATATATTTCCACTGTGGGTATTGTACTTAAAAGAAGAAAATTTGTGTTTAATGAATCATAAATTAATATTTATAAATCTTAATTTTTTCGAAAATTTGTTTTGAGTTTAGGATTCCAAATTTTATTTTAAGGATTTCATATATAATAATTTTTTTCAATAATTCATTAAACCAAGATACCTAAAATATCATAGAAATATAAGAAAATTCAGTCCTATCTTTTTAATTCATAAATAAATCTTTAATAAGTTATAATGTGTTATATTGAAATTATAATTTTTACATTTCTCAAATTGGTTATTTGTTATTGAAATTTCCATAGAATTCAAATGGATACAATTTATAATTTTTTAAAAGTTCAGATCTTCAAAAATAATCAAATTGAGAATTCATATTGATACTCAATTTGATTCCAAATGAAAACCAGTGGAACTATAATCCAATTCCATGACTACTTATACAATAGTTTCCTAAACCATGAATCAATGATATCCATTCTCACTATTCTAAGACATCAAAAAAATATTTTGAAAAAATATTGCTAATATAACACTCTAATGGAAAAATTCTATCCATTGAAAAAACACCTTGATAATTACCTTGTTTTCAATAATAATGGATAAAACAATTATGGAAAACTATCAAGGCACAATATTCCATTACAGGATATAAAATATCTTTATGATTCAATGCTTTTTAAAAAACATTAATATATTATAATCCATCCGGAATATGTGGATGAAATATCTAGAATCAATTTATTAACCTCATAGTTTCAATAGATGGATCTTACCAACCATGGTAGTAATCTTTATTATACAATCCTAATATCATTAGAAATCGGTGAGGAATATCTAACCCATAAAATTCAGACTTTATAACCCATATAGAGTAATATATATGGATAATATGTCATTTAATTTTTAGATATGGAATGTTTCCATTATCATAATTTCATCCTCATACCTCATAATTGAATCTTAATAGTTACAACAAAAAATTACATGTCACACACAGTCAAAATTCTTTATCATATTTTGGATGACTTATATCAACCCATAGAACTATTCCATATATATTGAGTGATTGAGACAATAATTTAAAATTTAATCCACATATAGACATATCAAGAATCAATATAGGTCCTCTTTTTGGTAATGTGTAATCATTATATATTGTATATCATCCCTTATGTATCATCCATATAGGTATTCCCCATGAATATTTATCAATATAGAATGGGGGAACTTCCCATGATGGTAGTTAATAATTAATCAATGCTAGAGTAAATTCCTTTAGAATTCATCACATTAGTTCTTCCCACACCAAAACCATGATTTTATTAACCTTAGAGTCCCTCTCCATTAATTTTCATTGAATATACTCCATATGTTTAAAATAATAAAATTATCAACTGTTCAGTTCCCCGACATAATAAAATTAATGTTGACCATAATTTCAAACCATGAAGTAGAAATAAATCAATAATTAAATATATATTCCTACCCTTTAGAATCCACTATAGTGGTCCTCCCCATGATGAAAAAATAAATATGATGCAAAGTTTATCATTGTGTCAGCAATAAATAAATAATCATATCTAAATTTACTCTTCTCAGTGTCATCCTCGAACTTCCTAAAAAAGGTTATAATATAGCACCCAACTTTATTATGATATAATTCCCATAAAATAAATTTTACATCAATGATAACATGTAGTTCACACCACACCGAGTTTAAATGAGTTGTGATATATAATTTAATTATAGTAATATAATTTGATAGTTACCACATAGTCTATTGAATATAGGGTTTGAATATGACAAATTAAAATATTAATCCTAATTCATTAAATATTTATAAAAATAATTCATTAATTTTTAATTTTATGGAAATTAAAATTTAATCATTTTAGGGAATAAAGGAGTTGTTTTTTTGGAAAATATATATTATATGAAAAGTTTGTTTCTGTATTCATAAATTATATTTATATATATTGATTTTGGGTTTTAATTTCATTTTGTGTTTATATATATAATATTTTTTTACAATTTATATAATATTTTATAAATATAAAGGAATGAATTTAACCTATCTTTTATGATTACAAAATTCATTTTTTCTAAAAACAAGTGTGTTCCATTATTATAACATATTTTGATGTGAATTTCATCCACTTATATAAATTGAATAATTAAAAATAGATTCTATTTTTTAGTCTTCACAAATAATATTATATAATAAGGCCAATTAATTTTTTTCATTATGAATAGTAGATGTGGTTAAACGTCAGTTACCAGGGTAAGAGTTAAAACACGTTAAAATAGTTAAAATTTAAATGATAATAGTTAAAATGGAACAAATAATTAATAATCATTTAATATGTTACATTTAAACCCTATATCATAACATATTTGGAGATGTATCATTATGGAGCTATATGGACTGAGTAATACATTAATATTTTTTTTTTGAGAAAATCCAAATGTGTCCTCTCCCTTATAACATTATAGTGCATCTCATCTATTCTTAATACTTCTTTAAACATAAATATTGGTACATACCTTGCCATACCCTGTAAAAATATCCTACCCCATGATATGAAAGACATTTTTTTATCAAAATACAAACCATAGAAGACTTAAGGTGTTAGACTAATGATGTTATACGGTAAATATGTATAGCTCTTAACAATGCATTCTCTTTTATTCCATATTATAAAACCTTCAATTCATTTCTAAACAAGAAAATATAATAACATTATTATATCTAATATATTATAATTTTATTATATTTATGGTAAAAAATTTGTTAATCTACTCCTCTATCAAATTGGTAATGAATTAATTATTCACTTTTAGGTAACGACTACCTTCACATAAAGCCATGCATTTTATCTTCCCCAACCATCATTCATGGTTGGGTATAACAAAACATTTAATTATTATATATTATATTTATGTAATTATTATTCTTCAAGAATTATATTATCTTATCTATGTTCATACATTATTGTCTTATGAGAAATGATAATGTTTGTCTTATATATCCCCACCATGGAAAGAGGACATTTCTTTTTCATATCTTCTTTACATGACTCGTAATAAGGATATATTTCAGGATTATATCTAATATTCATGATATAATAATGATTTTAAAATGTTGAATTATTATTTATGTTTTAATTTTCTATTGATCAAAATGTGGAAACATCACTCATGAATATGTATAGACTATAGTTTCCATGATGTGATGTAAATTAGTATTCATCACATCTATATAGAAATAATAATAAATCTGCATAAAATAATTAAATATTTTAATTATTTAATTATCCTGTTTTTGGAGAATATATGAAAATGACTAATGTTCATGTAATTTAATAATCAAATAAAACCATGAATGGAAAATAGACTACTATTCAGGTGAATGTTAGTATTTATGACAAAATGTTTATTAAAAGGAGAAATTGAAATTAATAAGAATGATACATATTATTTTAGGTATGAATAAGTCTCTATTATATACATTTAATATATACATATATTTATTTTGTATCTTACTCAAATATGTAATAATAAATACTAGAATTAGGATTGTGTTTTATTTTACAATCTTTCTTTTTTAAGTATATTCTATTGTAAATTACGAATAAGGGAAAGTATATGGATATTATCATTTAATCCCCACCATTTTTACTCCTCTATTTATTCTTTTATGATTATTTATTACTACAATTTTCGGTTCATTTTTACTTATAATGACCTATAAAACAAATTTTTAGAAGAATAAATAATTTCCTCTTTGGCCGATAATGTTTTTTTAAGTATATGGTTTTCAAAATAATTTTTCGACAAATTTTTATTTCCTATTAGAAAAATTTTAATAAATAAATATCAACTACAATTTCCTTTATTTAATTTTTTAAGGAATATTTCTTTTAAATATTTTCCTACTAAGTCATTTTTCTACTTTTCGAAAGTGGGAATAGAATGTTCATCTTTGAAATAAAAAATATGAGGAAATTTCCCAAATGTTATGATAGTTATTTTCATTGATTCTTTATTAAACTTTTTCTATTGTTATTTTCAATGATAAACTTTTCCTAAATATTTTATAACATTTTAGTTAAAATTTTATCAACATATAAGTATATATTGATGATTTTTTCAAGGAATGGTTTTCATATTCTTTTAAATGTATTTATCATCTATGTAAACAACCTTTAACGATTGTAATGTACTACTAAATTTATAGACATATTTTTCAAACATCATTCTTTATTTAAATGGAATATATTGAAGATGATTGAAGAACGATTCAATGAATCTAGTTTTATTTCCATGGGTTATTTATGGTGTGATGAAAACATTATGAAACCCATTTATAATCCATGGATTATCCTACAACTATTTAATGAAAATTTTATAAAAACCATTTATGTTCCAAAAAAATTAATAAGATTATATTCTGAATGAGTTCAGATCTTATAGAACATATATGTACTATTTTTATTCCCTAATGTTTGGGTTAGAAATTTTATTTCACTCCAATTAATTTTGAAACTATGGATAAATCCTTAGATAGTAAGGTTTGTAATGGGAGTGATCTTGTTTTATTAAGGTTATCTATCCACAATGATAGTCTTAGGATTGAATCTTGAAAAATGAAATGAAAGAATAAGGACTAAACCAAATATATGATGATTGTGTTTAAATTAATCCTTAATTGTGGAAATTATTCTCTAGTTTTACTTATATTCCATGAAATTATTTCTTATTCTTATAATAATTTCTCTTGGATAAATATACGTTATCTTTATTGTCATACACATAAGAATTATATGTTTTGTTATATCTATCATTATAAAATGACTTAATATTAATGATATTTGACCAATTTGATATGATTATCATAAGTTATGAACATGTTCACATTTCATTATTATTATCATTTTCTCACTAATTATCATTGACTGGAATCTCTTACATTTACCCTTACTGAGCATCTGATCTCACCCATTAATTTTCATCTATTTTTTAATTCATAAAGAATAGTTTTTTATGGTATGTTTATGAATTGAAATATGTTAAAATATAATTGGGTAAGATATTGAAGATTATCCATATAATAATATTATTATTTTTAAATCCTCGAAATACACTAAATTTTAATGGTTCTCTTGTGATTATTTTCCATGATTATATTGATTATTCTTTAAAACTGAGTAAATTATTTTTAGTAAATTTGGGGGTCACATTAGTTGGTATCTATTCTTGGTTTTCTTTTATATTAGGATTTTGGAAATTTTAAGAATTACAGGGGATAAGTTTATGTATAATATAACATACTGATGATTTGATAAAGTAGAGATGGTTCATTTTTCTTGTGAATATCAATCCCCTTATGGATACTATATTATAGATGAAGGTTTATAATAGATTCCCAAAGGTGTAAAAACTATGAGTATTTATGATAATGTAATATCCCATAATTCACTAGGGCATAGTTAGTGGGACTAAGACTAAACACATAGAAAGAACGTCCTAGGGGTCATTCAAATGTTTATTCATTGTTTTCTTATATACAATTATAATGGATTTTAATAAAAAAATAAAAATTATTGAGAAAGATTAATAATAATATGTTATAGACTGAAGATAATTTCATCTAATTTATATAGTATATTATTTATTTTTTAGAACTACATGATCACTCATTATGTGAATTGGTTCCCAATTTGTTTTTTTTTATTTTTATTTAATGAATGGAACCCTATATAAAAATATCACCAAATAATTGTAATGGAAAATACAACAACCTTGCACCAGAGAATTTAAATACAATGGGTTTTAAGATGTGAAACAATTTATAAATTGTCACCTAAATATATCTATTTATAGATAGTAATATGAATCAAATTTAACATAAAAACAAAAAAAGGAAGGAAGAACCCATGTTTGAGTCATTTTAGTATAAACAACCACTAAACCTATGTTATTCTATGATATACTTATTTCATGGAAATTAATAAATAATATAGAAAATATATTCTTTATTCTCTAATTTTAAAAACTTGAGATTCTTCTTTCATCTATCATTTGTGTGGTAATGCTGAAAAATGGTGGAATATTGTTCAGAATATGATGAAAGAGTATTAAAATGAATCTATGACATGGGAAGATATTAATAAAATTACATTAAATATGTATTTTCACTGAATTCTTCATATAGATAATTAAATATAATTCAAGTAACTGATAGAGAATGATAAGGTTTCTATTAGTACCATTGAGTGAAATTTTGGAAGGCCTATAAAGTACACTTCATGTTTTATTATCGATCCTGAAAGAAAAATTTATTGATTATTTAATATAATTTGAAGTATTTTCTCAAATGTATAGGCAATAAGAGACATCTCTATCTAGGATTAAATCATTCAAAGTGTGATCAAGTTGTAAATAGAAACGTGGGACTTTAGTGTTTTCACCTTTTTTTAATAATAATTTATTGATTGATATTCAAGATATTCTAATAAATAAACCCATGGAATAATGAAAATTAATCATTATTAATTTCCAAAGATGAATGAATTATAGTGAAAATTTATTTATTTGGTATCATAAATTATTACTAGTTCGAAAATAATACCATTCAAGAAATTGAATACCAGAGTTACATGTAATGGTATATCAAGTAAATGAATGACATCATATATTAACCAAATTTATAACCCAAACTCAATTGTTTTAATTAAATTAATTATATATAAAAAATCATTTAATAAATGTAATGGAAATGTTGGAAATTTTCATCGACTAACTCTTTATCAATGAGATAATGGGAAATATCATGTGACCACATCTCCTCGTGTGGGTGCGGAGAATGATGTGGTTAATTATACACTTATCATCTACTATATAATTTAAAATTTATTATTTTATATAATATCTATATACACTTTTATATTTGATAACATTTATTTTTGAATAAAGTCACCAACATAATAATTATGCAGTTAGTTTGCAGTAAAAACACTTAATGGTACAATGCTCATAACTCAAGCCTATAACTCATCCATGATAGATGTTTGTAGGAATTAATTCATTTTTTATATATGATTCTCCCATAGTTGAATTTTTTCATGGATTATATATTTCATTCTAGTGCCCGTATTATTTCTCATGGAATGGATGTCATATTGGATATCATGAATCAACATGTGAACAACATTCGGTGTGGGGAATAATATTAAATTCCAAAGTATTTTACCTCTATTTTATTATTATTAAATTGATATTCATAGAGAATATTTATCTCAAATGGATTGGGTAAATATCAGCATCTACAATATTTCTATTGACTGACAGTACACTATTAATTATTTTGAATACATGAATAGTTAACCACTTACTCTCGTTGTTATGTTTTAAATATAACTCATTTATAGTGATACAATGAGTTCATAGAATCCACCATGAATTTCCCAAATGCAGTAAAATAAAATGATGAAAAACTCTAATATATTCATGATAAGGGATTTAAAATCCCTATTGTGTTAAAATAGGGTTCAAAAATAATTTTTTTAAGAAAATGTTTGTGTAAACGGATCTTAATATTGATAATAAGGACCCAAAAAAGATAACTATGAAGAACATGTTTCATTTACCCAATACTATTGACTTATTAAATTAAAACTGGGGTGATCAATACAATTACAATAATGAAATTCATTATAGATATAAATATTTATAATTAATGAAGGAAGATATTCCATGGACATCCTTCTATGCAAGTTATAGTCATTATGAATTTTTATAGATTCCTTTTGTACATAGTAATTCCTCTAATAATGTTATGGATTAAACAAATAGTTCCCTTTGAGATTACCTCAAATATATTGTGGTAGTGTTTGTTAATTAAATTCTTATATATTACAATTGAAATAATGGTCATAATGATCATTTAATGATTTTGTTTAAAATTTAAATGAAATTTTTAATGCATTCCAAATTCAGGAAATGAGAATTATATTAATATAATGTTTCATTAATTGCTAATATAATCTCAAACAATGTTATATCAAAGGATCTTTCAATGATGACTATTATTGAGAAATATTCCGGACCAACAAAGATATGAAATATCTAAATATTTATTTTGGTTTTTGGATTGTAATGATTTTTTATTGCATAAATCTAAATTATATCTACACCAACAACCATGTATACACTAAAGGAAGTGATGTTACTTTATATAGGTAAATTTGAGGAAAATTTCACATTTTTGAAAAGATAGTTGGTTATCCCATGTGTATTTATAGTACACTAAAATGGAGATAATTATTTGATTTATAGTGATTCATTAAAAATTGTACATGGTTTTGGATAATTTCACTTATTGTAGACATGTTTTATATTAAAATGAAATGATTTTTATGATTACAATGTAAATGCATGCCTATAAATGTGATGTTTTCTTCATTTTTTTCAGGATTCTATAAGTCTTGGGAGATTAGAAAATGGATTTTTAAGGATCATTATATCCAAAAAAATATGGACTTACATGATGTATTATTTCAATTTAATACATCAAAAGGTTGAACCCTAATAAAATATGTGAATGTGGAAATTTTAAGGTTGTGTAAATATTACAAGCTTTATAAATAATACAAACTCCATAAATATTACAAGATGTGTAAAAATATAAGTTGTGTGAATTTACACATGGAGAATAGGTTAAATGTGGTGAACATATTACATGTGGAGAAAAAATTACATATACTGATAAGATTACTGGTGGTGAATATATTACACATGGTGAATAGATTACATGTGGTGAACAGATTACACATGATAAAATCATTACATGTGGTGTAATGTTCAAGATGTTGCAAAAACGTCTAGATTGGGTGTATCTTAAAATTCTAATATTATTTAAGACCTAGTACCCATATATTACCACCTATTTTCCCATACATAATGTCATTGATTACTACATGATCCTGCATTATGTTTATAAATAGAGAGCTAGGATGTCGTTGTCAGGGTGATCCTTCAAAACAAACAATAGAGTGAGAATTGTGTATTACAAGGTCCTCAATAGTTTCATAATCATTTTCATTATTATTATTTTTTATTTAATTCACCCTTATTATTCAATCATCCCTAGAGTGAGAGTGTAAACCCTCCTTGTGTTAGAGTTCTGTACGAAAAGGGCGGTGTTAACATTGGATTTATTCAATATTCATTATTCAGATCTTTGGATAATTATAGATTATTGAATCAATTTAAAATATTTTTACTTTAATTTTCTCAATATAGTTTTTAATTTAATCTCATTGTAATGATATAAAAATAATAATTGGTATCCCAGAATATACCCATGATCATTGTCGCATTCAGGGAAACTGGGTTTGAAATTTTTATTAAGAAAAACTTGATTCTAAAACAAACTAAATTAATATCACGAAGGTAAATAAGGGATTATCACATAAATGATGGGATTCCAAGATCATTGGATCCCCCTTGTCCTGAATCTTACACCATACATGGATTAATCAATTTATAAAATCCAATTTTACTAGATCCATGAAATTAAAAACCCCTAGCATGCCTTTTAAAACTAATTTCAAACCAATCCATATTCCTTGCCTTCATCTTTCATTTTTATAAAATTAATCAATCCAATATTATTTTTTATCTCTTCAATAAATTTAAATAAATAATATATTTTGAAATTCTAAATAATCTAATTCATCATCTCGATGGGTTTGACCTCAGACTTTAAATGTAATATATTTTAAATAATTAAGTATAATATTTTGAGTTTATATAAAAAATTTATTTTTATTAGACCCATAGAGAATTAATGTTATCATTTTATGGATGTAAAAATTAGAACTAATGTTACGGATGGTTAAAAGATAGTTTTTAGGTTTTTAATTTTTTTTAGTTATTTAAAATTCACTTTTTATCACACATGGGTATTTTTTTTGGGATAGAAGGGATTTCAGGCATGATGACTTCCAAGTATGGGCTCTCCTTCTTGGTGGAGGATATTCCAAACCAACTCAATGTAGATAGAATGATGAAAAATCAATCCAATGAGTGACTAAAACTATAACTTAGTATTAAATACCCATCACCCAATATCCTGGATCCATAGTCCAACAAAGAGAACCACAATGAAAAAATCACGGATAATGAATCATAAGTGTGTACCACTTATAAAATTATTTTTACACTAATCATAAAGTCCATGATTTTTCATTTTCTAAATAATATGAAGAGGTTAACAATGATACATATCTTGATTGGGCCTAAACACATGTCAAAAACATAAATTATGATAAATGAAGAAGAAGAAAATAATGAAGGAAATAGACATCAACTGTTGAGATGCTTAATAGATTCCTTTAAAAAACAATTACCACATCCAATAAAAGAAGAATATGGGGATAAATAAGATCTTGTTGCAGACTATGATGACTACAGAGAGAGAAAAATCTAAAACATCAAAAAAAGTTAAGGACATCAATGTTGAACATGATTCAATTCGACACACAGTACTAATGATTGAAAAAGATTATTTTTACCAAGTTATGAGAGATTCTAAGACCCTATTAGATAAACTCATACTATTTAGATTCTGGTCACCACCTCAGAATTTCATGCCAATTTCAAGAGTTGAGCTGAGTATGGTGAATTTTATAGTCTGTATTGGGTGAAAATTATGTTGTTAACTCTATACCACAATTCAATCAGCTAATCTACTAATACTAGATCTATACAACCGTTAAAATTGGAAGCTTCTGAATAATCAACCCGAGTTTGGTATTTATTTATTTATTTTCTATTTTTCATAATGAATGATATTCTTTGAAATATTTAATAATTCATTGATAAGGAATGTTTCATTGACATATTATATTTAAATTTTAGGGCCAAAAATACCCAAAATAAACTCAAGCAGTATGAAAAACAAAAGGAGTCTATAAGAATATTACACATCACGAGATAAGTACATATCGTGAGGTGATATATGAAGAATAATGAAAACCATGTTTGAAGTAAAAAATTTAATGGGGAGTGAGCATTTAAATTTTTTATACTATATCCACCCTATATAATGACATTATATCTTTAACTTCCAATTTCATTCCCGCACATAAACCATTTTAAAGAAATGAACTAAGAGACATAAACTAACTAGGATAATTATCATTAACTGATTTTAAATCTCATTTTAAGTAAAAGGTAATATGAATAATGGAAAAAATCATTAGTAGAGACAATTTTGTGGTTTTTTATTTGAAAATTCATGATTTATGGTAGTATGTTAATCATTATAAATTAATATTTTAATAGATTTTTCCATGAATTCAATTTTTAATATTTTTATTAACTTTTTTAATTATTTATATGCAGTTCATTGAGTAGTTTTCCAAAAAATTCCTCCCATTCATGAGAAATAATCTAATCCCTTATATTCCATTCTTTCTAAAGTATATATCTATTAAAACACGAGAAATATTTCTTTTTTAAATTTCATTCTATATTATTTAAGAAATGATAGTGCATTATCACTTTTAATATGATTGAAGAAACATTTTTTGTCCTTTATCCTTAGACCCACATTATATAAATCCATTATAACACCCATTGAAGGAATGAAAAACCTTTCAATTGAATATCTTCCTACTAACCACTATTATACTTTACTTCATTTCAATAAATATATTTGAATGATTATAAAAAATAAGAGTTGGGTAGAAAACCACTTGTGTAAGGGATGCATATTTCATAAGTAATATGTGTGGTTGAATATTTCATAGGATTTTAAGAAGTAATGTTAGTTATAATTATTTAACACCCTTTGGTAAAAAAAGATTCATGAGTATTGCCATTTAAAAATAAAAATTTCTAGATCTCTGATCATGTTATTACTATTACAAATTGTGTATTTAGAATATCATTTGGGGTTGAGTGGTGGCTGTGAGATTTATCCCAAAAACAAATAATGAAAATTAAAATAAAAAATATAATATTAATACAGAGTGTTTTATTTATTTCAATTCACAACATATTCATCCTTCTTTGAGAGACTATGGTTAGAGGATAATTTCATTAAGATGTTCTTGATTATCATGAAATGCATTTAAGAGACAACCCTCTTTTTTATGCCTTACTTGATTTACATCATTAACATACCTCACCTAGAATTTAGAATTGTCTCATCCTAAATAGTGAATCCCTCTTGATTGTTTGTGATTTTTTCATTACACAGTAGAGGTATTAGATACCTTTCAGTCCAATGGTATGTTACATGTTCTTATGGTATATCCATCACTCTATCCATTTTCACCATGATAGTGAGTATAAAATTTTATATGAGGTAAATTACAAATTGTATGATTAAAAATAATGAATTGAAAAATAAAATTTTATGAATGGAAATAATTAGCTATTTTGAAATTCGAAAAGTAAAATACATGGTAAATTTGTAATCTTTGAATGATGAGGTGTCGAAATAATTGCTACATGTGATGCTAGAATATTTAATTTTAGATTTGATAAATTTTTTATTTTCACATTGAATTTAAAGCATGGTGTATTAATCATATATTGTAATATGGTTAGATTTCATCCTTAGTAACATGAATAAGATGAAGTGTCTGTGTGGGGGTGATATTTACACTTATTGTGTGAAATTTTTTATAGTAATATATAGATATTTTTTTTTTATTTGTTAATTAATTACTATAAAAATCATGTTTTATTCATTTTTTCATGATTCTCTATGTTATGGGAGAGGAAAAAATGAGTTCAAGAAACCATGATATCCACATAAAGAAGTATTCTAATGATGAATTTTTTCAATGGGATTCTTCTGGAGGTTGAAATTATTGAAAAGAGTTGAAGCTGGAAATTTACAAGCTGTATAAATATTGTAAGGTGTATTAATATTATTGTTTTTGTTAATATTTCTATCTCAATAAATATTATAGGCTTTTTAAATATTAAAAGGTTTGTAAATATTATAGGTTGTGTATAATTAAATGTGGTTTATAATGTACATGTGATGAGAAAATTACATATGGTGAATAGATTACACATGTTGAAAAAAAATTACAGTTGGTGAACATTGTTTCATTTGGTGAACATATTATAGTTGGTGAATAGATTAAACATGGTGTACTTATTACATGTGTTATAATGTTTAGGATGGGAAAAACAACTTCATTTGGCTAGGACCCACCTATAAACACCTTTTGACCATTCCTTAATTCAATTAATTTATATACATTCCTATACGAAGATTATAAATAGATATCCACGTTTCTATTATCAAGGAGATCTCAGGGACCAATGATTGGAGTGAGAAGCTGCACTGTGTCGGTTCCTCACTACTTTAATATATTTTTCATTATTATTGATTTGTATTTATTCCCTCTTATTTATTATCTCATCACTACTGTGATAGGATAAACCCTCCATATTATAGGGTTATGTTGTAAAATGGGGAATGTGTCATTGGATTTATTCATAATTTTTTATTCATGTATTAGAATTTCCATTGTTTATTTAATCAATTAAAAATATCTTTATTTTAGTTTTATTAGGACCATTGGTTTTTGAATCAGAATGAAACATTAATAATTAAACAATTTGTTACCAAGATATATGGCATGACCATTGTCACATTCAGGGTTACTATGTTTAAAAATATAATCGATAAAAACTTGATTCGAAAAAAACCCTAAATTATTAGAATGATGGTAAATAATGGATTGTTTCTCTAAAGAGGGGATACCATGCCCATTGAATCTTCATATTATCAACTTTTACACCAAACATGGAATACTATATTTATAAAATTCAATTGTACATGAACCATGTGAATATAAAACCTTGGAAATCCTTCCAAATCTAATTTCAAACAAATAAATTTTACTTACTTTCATATTTCATTTCCATAAAATTAATCAAAACAATAAATTTTTTCACCTCTTTGTTCAATTTAGATAAATAAAATATTTTCAAAAACCTAAATAATATAATTCACCATAATCATGGGTTTGACCTAAAACTTTTTTTATACTATATTTACATTTATTATGTAGTATACAGTATGTTTTTTGAAATGTTTTAATTTGATTAGGACTGTATAAAATTATATTGGTTTTGGTTGATAAAATTAATTTTTCATCTTTAGGAATAGTAACATTGGTAAAAAATCATGTTATCATGGTAAGATATAAAACATGTTAAAAAGGATAAAATTGAAATTATAGGGATATTAATTAATTAGAAACTATTATAAACCCAATTTTATATTCATATTTATACCTTATATAAAATAAAAATTTAATATGATTTTTTTTTGATCCATTTCTCATTATATGTACATTAATATATTTTAATCTTTGGAAAAAATTCAACTGTGTTATTTCCCTCCAATATAAAAGGACCTCACCTCATCTCTCCAAATCACACTTTAAAAGCACTGTATATCTTACAATACCTTCCCAAAACCAATAATTACACTCGTACTAATTTTCTAGAGGTTAATTATTTTTCAAAGGTCTAATTATATAAGTATTAAGGTTTATGAAAATTAAGGTTGTTTAAAGAATCGATATATCTTTTAACCTAATGTTTTCATTTTAATTCCTTTGGTACCTCCCTATATTCTATTCTAACCATTAATTTATAGTTAATAAATATCTCCCATATGATGAAATTTTGTTATTTCAGTGGTGGAAATATTATTCATCTACTTTTCAATCAAATCTAAAACAAAAGCATCCATCATTCATACATTTAGACAACCTCGTTGAGAAGTGATTCATTTCATTTCCCATAATTATCATTCATGGATGGTAATTATGTTTTATATATTTATAATATATTATTTTTCTAATTTAATCATTATTCTTTAGTTTCAATATCTCATCTATCTTCTTACCTTCCCATCATTTGAGAAATTATAATGTCAATAATGTGTATCACCTCCATGAAGTAATGTGATTCATTCTTTCATTTAAAATTTTCATAGATGGTAATAAGTTCAAAATTAATGAATTTATTTGAAATTTAATATTAAATTAATATTATGTATAGTTAAATTATTATTTAACAATATTTCTTTCTCTCCATAAAAATGGTGAAGCGTCACTCATGCATATGTGCAGACTAGTTTCTTCCTAATGTGATAGACATCATTTTTCATCATTCCTACGTATCAGTAGTTATATAAGTGTATAAAATCATTTACTATGATACTTATGTCTTTATTAATACTATAATGATGATTAAACCATAATAATGGTTCATGGACAAGAAACATCTAACGAAACCATGCCTTTAAAACTGACCAGCTTCCACCCGAATGTATAATTTAATGAGAAATTTTCTAAAAGGATAATTTGAAAATATTATTGAATTACCCATATTATATTATGATTTAATATTTTCCAGAATTTTATTTAATATAAAAAATTGTTTATTTTTTACGATATTTGAGTCTTTATAAAGCAAGTAATGACTTGTTGTAAGATTTTATGTTATAATCTTATTTCATATCTATATTGTCTTTGAAAATTTTCTGTTAAGTAAAATTATGATGATCATTTCCTTTAATTAGAATATATATTTTTATCCTTTTATTATTACTAGATATTTTATATCTTATTACATTTTCTCTCATATTCATACTTAAAATTATTGAGAATTTATTTTTAATGGATTTATAGCATTTTTTCCTCTATGGTCTATGAAATGGTTCATAAAGGTCAATCCATTTCAAAAAATTATAGATGTACTTCCCAAAATAACATATAGATCTGGGAAAAACTTAAATAGTTATTCATGTTGATCGGCCACAAGGCCACAAGTGTGCATCGCCACACGCTATACGATTCTGAAGCAAAACAAGGATCTAAGGGGGTTTTGTGGGGATATAATTCCATCATTTATTAGTGTGAGATATTGGTATAAATGATAAACACAAAAATTTATATATGTGTGTATGTGTGTGTGTGTTTGTTTGTCTAAATATTTACGCGGCGAAAGAAAATAATAATTAAAAATAACTAATCAGTGAACAAATAACTATGCATGAAAATGATATGTAATCAATATAGGCAGACAATAATACCAAAGGAAATAATACAACAAGAATATTACACAAAAAATATTGAATAAATAAATATATTAATCTATATTAGAATGGAATCCCGAGTACATCCTCTACATATTATCCTGATCTCCCCAACCTAGAACTAGTATATAATGAAAACATTACAGAGCACAATCTTGGGACATAACATAGAACCATGTACCTATTAGGGTACCATAATTAAATGGTGTCCTTACCATGTTGATAGATATACATATTCGTCCACCACTAATGGTGTCTAATTAAATCCTATACATGAATATAAATTAAATCCTTATGTAGGTACGATAATGAATTAAGTTAACTAAATTTAAAGAAAAACATATTGAATGTTTATCCTCAATGACACCTTCTCGACTATACCTACTTCAACTAGAGATAAAAATAACTTTGAAATGGTGCCATCATGTATATATATACATATATGTATACAAAAATATCTGTAAAGATATACTTGAATCAAAGAGGACTGGTGTCTTAGTTCCCATACATTAATCTAATAATAAAATAATAAGTTTCTCTATTTAATATGGTATTTCATTTGTAATTATATCATATGAATGATAATCATGGACACCATGACCATGGGTGTCAATACCCTGACTATAAATTTAAGGTATGAAATTACTGATTATCATATTTTAAGGGACTCAATTTCCATAGATTCCATTCCCATGAATCATAATATATGTGATACCATACACAGGGATTCCATACCCTTGTATCATTATGTAAGGGATTCTGTGACCAAATATTTCAAACCCATGAATTAAAATATAAGGGAATCCATTCCCAAAAATAATAATATTAGTGACTCCTTGCATAGGAACTATAAAATAAGATTACAGAAATGGTATCTTAGGAAAAATTCCATTTCAAAATTAATTTTTACAGTTTCAGTCATTCCCATTAAGTAGTTAAAAGGGATATGAGAAGGTCCACACCATAATCTGACAAACCATTGAATTCTTTTAATTCATTTATAAAATAAAATAAAAGAATATGGTAGGTAATTGTTTCTCAACATGGTTTATCTTGATACATTATTTTTAGAAATTATATTTTAATTCATTTAATTCTATTTATCCTTTTTAATCATGGGATACATTACAATTATAATAGTTAATCAACCTCACCGGAAGTTGTGGTTTGGTTATAAGAATCATTTATAAACCAAAAAAAATTAATATAATAAAATTTAATTTTGTAGTGTATGATACATGAAACACTATGCTTAAAATACCCACATAATATATTTCTTTAAATTTAATCTCTTCGATAGCAAGTGGAACACACAACACTGTGTTTAAATGAACTATAACATGGTAGAGCAGTAAAACCTAGATGTTAAGTCGGGTGGTATGAATATTTCTTACTAAATAATGATAATTATATGTTATGAAAATATAATAACATAATTATTGGTTATATATTGATCAAAATAAAAGAATAATCATTTAAAATAAAAAATGTTTTCTAAAACATGTATTTTTACTAAAAGTCACTTTAGACACAGTTTGAGCACATAATTTATAAATATTTTTTTACTAATATTAGAAATAAATTGTTTAAAAAAACCATATTTTATATATGAAGATTTTAATTATCATAGGTTGAATTTTTGTTGTTAATCTCCTAGGATTAATTTTTCAATAAATAGAAAAAAACTAATATTTACTAAAAAATACCTTTTTGTTTGAATTACATAAGAATATAAAATATATTTTAATTTTAATTTAATGTAAAATTAGTTAAATTATATATTTTTAATACAATTTATGTAATTGGAATCATTTTAAAATTTTAATTTGATATTAAAAATTGTAAACGTGTAAACATTGTTTCTTGGAAAACCCGCATTATTATCCCTTCTGTATGATTAACATTAAATTAAATTTTTTCACATATGTGAATGGAAGTTGGAAAATTAGATAATATATTTTGATTGAATATAGTTTATATTTTATAATAATTTCAACATAATTTTTTATAGTTAATAATAGTTTATATGGTAAAAATTAATTACCACAGTTAAGATAAAAATGTGTTTTTCATAGGGTTAACCGTAAAAGATAAGGGTTAAAATGACCTAAAATAAGTCTAAATAATATTTTAAAGAAACACTAATGCATTATACATACCAAAAATATTCTATTTAAACTATTAAACATTTTTCTATTTACATACGTTATCATTTTATATTTTTCTGAGAAATTTCCATGTATTTTCTAAGAGGGTTCCCTTTCCCCACCTTTAAAATAGTACTCACTCATGTCAATTATTCCCAAAATTTGGTATCATTGGATCAAAAAACCCCATCCCAAATATCTCTCAAAAACACTAAAAAATATTCTTGAGCTCCAGGTACTCCAAAAAGTATAGCCTTTCGGTCCTTAAGAAGATATTTAAAGGATTTTTTTTCTCAGAGAAGCTTTTTATCATAGAAATGCTCCTTCATTTTCATTCATATTTTTCAATATTAAATAATTTCTTAATACTTACTATATAATAACACACACAAAATTATCCTTATATGTTATTATGTTTATGAAATAAAATTTTTCTATCTTCACCTCCATTAAATGGGAAATGAAATCAACGATCGTGTGAATTGTGAACTAATGTGTCACAAACCAATGTAGTTTGTTTTCCATCACCACATATCGATGATAGTTATAATTAAGTATTTTTAACATATATAATATTTATACTATATTATTATAATTATATAATGTAACTATCACATATATACTTTCACAATACATTCCATTAAAAATATGACAACATCAGTCTTGTGTGTTGGAGGTTATCGCCTTGCGAAGCGATGTGATTCATTTTTTACTAATTATTTAAAAATAATATGATAAGAAAAATTTTAATGATTATTATTTATATATATTATGTTATACTTATTCGAAAAAATTAATATATATCTTACTTCCCTACACTTACACTCTTCATGGTAATGATATCATCACACATGTGTATGTACAACTTACCGAAACCATGAAGAAATGTGATAAATTTACCATGTATTCATCTCAATAATGATTATAAGAATGTATCTAATGAATACTAAATATATTTATAACATTAAAATAAATTGATTTATTCTTTAACATTGTCATATTCCCATGATCCATACTTTTAATTATAAAACTTGCATGAGAAACCATTGCAATTAACACCTAAAACAATAGTGATACCGAATTATTTTTACTGAGTGGGTTATTAGAATTCATAAAAGGATTATATATTGTATTTTAAGAATTAATATGGATCTATAATATTTTTTTAACATCTTTAAAACCTTAATATTTTCTGTTAACAATTTCTTAACAAAAAGGAATCATTATGTAAGATATGTCAACCCAATTTCTATTTCATTGAGACATATTTGTTAATACTAACTTATTTACTTTTATATGGTGTATATACTACCTATTTTATTTATTTAACACTAATACATATTTATTAATTATTATATATGTTCCTTTTAATTTTAATCATTCAAGGGGATACAGTTTATAATGTACCAAGTAGTAGATAATTTCACAAATCAAATTCTTTTCATTGGCTTATATTATATCTTTATTTTGCTTTATTATTATATGTTAATGTGTATAATAATTTTTTATTGTATTATTTCCAATTTAATCTTCTTATATATTTATTTACATTTCATACATATAATTTATTATTATTTTAATTATCACATCAACTTTATGATCATTGTAAGGAATTTTATCTTAATTCAAAATTTTCAGACATATTTTTTAATCAGCACCAATTATATTTTATGTAGTGTATATACTAACCCTTTGAATTATTTAAAATCAACACATATTTATTCATGATTTTTTATTTGTCATTTACTTTTTATTCTTTAATTAATTACCATTTAAATGTTTCCAAGTGTTAAATAATTCCATAACTCAATTTATTTTCATTTGGTTATATTAAATTTTTATTTGATATTCTAAGATTATTAGTGTAATTAATTATGACAACCATATAATTTATTTTTTATTTTTATATTTTTATTTAAATTATATAAAATTAATCAATTCATTTATTACCTATCACTTCAATGTTGTTGTCATTGTAATGGAATTTGTTAAAATATCTCTTCATTGATGCATGCATTAATATTATGAACCCAATTTATTTATATGGTGTATATGATTCCCATTTTACATGTAATATCATGAATCATTAATATTAAATTGTATTTTAAGATTAAATATTAATTACTTAAAAAAGTGCATTATAATTAAATGATATAAATTGGTAAAAAAATTCCTTGCTCAATTTCTTTTATTTGGCTTGTATTACTACTTTGTTTTCATTCATATTCTATGATTAAGTGTGTATGGAATTTTTATTATATCATTATTTATTTAATGTTTTTAATGTTTATTTACTTTTTATACCCATATGAAATTCATTTATTAAATATCAAATTAACATTAAGATAATTATTAGGTATTCAGTCACAATCTCATCCAAATAAAGAATGTTTATTCATGATTTTTAGTTGAAGGAACTTAATTGATAATTATATAGAATAGCCATTTAATTTTATCCTTATATAGTAAATAATGATATATTCATGTGAATGTAAACTTTTCCCAGTATTTACTTCAAATAATTATGGAGATTTTATTTATGAAAATCCTACTATATTTCACATTTTAGCTAAAAATCCATTTTCATTCAAAACATTGATTTCTAAAAAAAATTAAAATGGTTTTATGTATCAATTTATGGTATTAATATTCATCATTGAAAAAAACCACTTATTTCAAATAAACTAAACATTGAATACGTTATATCGATTCGAACATTATTCTCCATCTCGATGTTTTATAATTATTATTCCTACGATAGTGTTTCCATTCACTTTCTTGATTCATTTTTATAGTAATTAGAATTCCCTAGAATTATTCACTTTCTCATGAATCATTGGAAATTACATTTCGAGTTAATAACCTTATTATATATCATGGATATTTTTATTTATCAAAATAACTATCATTTCTATATATTTTTTTCTAATGAAATTTATTTTTTTATATTTGGAAATATTAATCAATCTGTATTCTTTCCTCTATAAAAAAATTTGATGATAATGCATATTACACATGAATTAAAAATATCAATTTGATAAATGAGAACTTTTCTGTAAATGAAGTGACATGTGTGGAAGAAAATATATAACCCCTTTATGAATCAATAGTCACACAAGGTTATTCATTAAGCTAACATTAAATGTGTTTCTATAATTGGTTTTGAACTATCTTATGAATGGTCTTGATAGTATAAGTATAATATTCCTCAAAAAATGACATTCAATAATTATGTATTTCCTTTATAAAGAATAAATTTATTATTGTCCATGAGATTTCCGAAATGATATTATCTCCGTATTCATTTCATACACATCCTTTTGATAAAATGGAAGATGTTTTCATATATTTAGAAATCCAAAATGATTTTTGCCTTATCCGGTTATGATTGCCATGTTATTGAATAAATGGAATATGTTTTTAGTTATTTACCTTTTAATGTTTTTTATATTAGTCAATTTTTTCAAATGTAGTGTGGGTTCTATTATTTACCTTTCCATTATGATTATGATTATTGATTAATGATATCTTCTTTAGGACATAATCGTCACTAAGAATTTGAGGTCACCCATATTTTTATTCCTTTCACATGAATCCTTGAATTGTAATTTGATTAATATAAATAGATATACTGTAGAGAAAAATTTTATTCTAATTTTTTTTGTAATTTTTGTTTTCAATTATAATATGGGAACCATGTATTTATCTAGTTTATCAAGACTCCCAAAATATTCTGTCCTTGGGGATGAAACTAATTGTATATTATAAGAATGTAATAAAGTAAGACATTAGTACCATATTAATAGGTCCTGAGTCATTAAATTTGGTATTATAGTATGTTTATTAGAAACCATCAAAACTAGATTTATTGAAACATATATTTGGTAGCATAACCATTTGAAAAGAAAGTAAAAATGTATAAAATAACTTCCTAATTAGTTGTTAAGGAAGATATTATGTGATTATTTATACAAAATACAATTATTTCTGGATAATACAAGTTGGTGTGGTTATATAAGGGATGTAACATGGGGAAATAAATTCATAAATGATGTTATGGGTTGACTTTATAATTAGTTGGTACATGATAATAGGCCTTACTGTGCACATAGTATGATAATATTTTTGGATATTCATTTGATAATAAACATTTTCATTACAAACAATTATTAAGTATTTGAATAGATAATGATGATGAATATCATAGGTTAAATTTAAGGTGTATTAGACTAATAATAAATTTCCGTAGTGAGATGGGAAATTGTTTTCTATGTGAAAAATCAAGGATTAAATAAAAATATTACAAAGGAAAAATTCACATCATGATGTAAGTAAATAAATCATATCATAAGGATCCATTTATAATTCACTATATTAAATGTGGAGAACTTGGTAATTATTCATGAGAGTGAGCTATTAAAAATTTTACCCCATAGACCTATGATGAACTTATATTTAAATAAATATTATGAAGTAGATATGTTTAATTATTAGATAAATAATTTATAGGTGTCATTTTACCAATTCTATTTTTGTTATAAGAATATTCAATCATCTATGGATTTTGTAAAATATCAGAAGCATATATGCATTCATTAGCTCAAGTGTTTTTTATACCATCTTGGTTAATGAGTTTTAGGATATTGATTAGATCAATATCATAGACATAACTCTTGAAAATTTGAGTGATATAAATGTAACATGATTAAATATAGTTTTGGAAATCATTTTTTGGAATAAACCCAAATATATTAGAAATGAAAAGGTTATATAAAGAATAATTACCTTAATTATAGTGAATAAAAGATTAATATTATTGATATTCTATGAGTTTTATCTTGTCTTTTATTTTTTTAGTAAATATAGGTCCTCAAAAATTTGGCATGTTAGGGGAATTATATTAATATAGTTTTGGAAGAAGGATAAAAAACATATAGGGATGGTGACCCATCACATCTAGATTGTTAATGGGGCATAAACCCACTACAGAATGATGTTAACAGTTATATGCCTACCACTGGTCTACATGATTTTCTAGTTATTAGGTCATTTTTTTGTAAAAAAAACTAGATGAATCAATATTAATTATTGACAAGTAGTGTCCCAATTGAGGTTCATAAATTAATGTATTACATTTTAAAAAAAAAATTCTAACAATATTAGTTTTGTAAAATAATTATTGAAAGAGTAAAATAATTGTCATTATTTCATGGGTCTTATGATCCATTAAAAGTATGTTTTAATGCTTCTGGGAATAAATAGACTTGTTTTTTTATATTCATTTCTTGGAGTATGTAATGAATTGAGAATTGATCAAGCCACATCCAAGTGATGAAATTGTTCCAAAAAAATTAAAATAAATGAATTAAGTATAATTATTTTTAATCGTAGATGGTGAAATAATTACTCAAATTTAGTAAAAGGATTGTGAAATAATAATGTTATCTTATTACCTTCATATATGATGAATCAAATGTTATCTTAAATCCTCACATATTTATGTTATTTTATCCATGTCTTTCTATTTATAATTCACATTATTTTGATCAATGACCTATATCATTGTCTATAATTATTTACACTTTTCAAAAAAGTCTATGTCTTCCCCAACCAAAAATGATCTCCTATATATAAACCTAGGTATAAGTTTTTCCATGGGACTTTTTTACTTCCATTTCTATTGTCATGACCCATCACCCAGGGCCCGTACCATGACTACCCAATCTTGCATTCCATAGGCTAGGGGTTGGCGACTAGAACCAAAGGCATAATTCCCTAAAACCGTGAAGTCATTGCCTTTATAACCTATAAACACACACACAAGAAAGCACATAGCTGGATATGAAACACCAAGTAAACTGTATAATAAAATAGTTCTGAAAGTTAAAGGGGCCGGAATACATGCCCAACAGAAAAGTACAAGAAACTAAAAGTACAAGTATACCTAAAGAAAAAGGAAAACAACTACTGGGTCGTCCTCCATGGTTCCTACATGAAGGGTAGGTATAGATCGCCTCCTCAGAACTCCTCGTTCGTTCGTCTCCTCCATGTACCGACACGTCGTAAGGTCCACCTCCGGATACCATCCAGTCCTGGCACTCTCAACCTCCGTCAGCGTTGTATGTCGTTGGCATCCAATGAAACAAGGTGCAAGAATATCCCATGTTAGGGTGAGTATAATGATACTCAATAAGGACCTCGAGACCCTCTAGGTCTCACAAAATCTATCAAGGATAAACACAAAGTGTGAAATCAACAGACAACCTTACATGGGTATATTCCCATACATATACCTATGTTATCAAGTGATCCATCTCAATAATGAGGAAAATGCAGAAAAACTGACTCATCTCAAACCAAGATTTTATTCTAGGGGTTGTATCAAGTAATATCCCCAGTCACATTTTTGAAACCTCGGCTACTGGAGAACTCCTCCTCAATCAAGTACAGTGGTCCTACAGCAACACCAAGCGTGATTCCCACTAACCTTGGACCGTTGATGTACTCCTCCTGTTGAGTACCATGGATCTGCAATGTCACCAAGCGCACTCCCCAGTGTAGGTCTACTGCGTCACCAAGTGCGCTCCCCCTCGTAGCCTGTTGAGGTACTCCTCATGCCGAGTACCGTGGGTCTGCCACGACACCAAGGTGCTTTCCACGGTGGGTCTTCTATGACACCAATGCACTCACCACTGGGCTAGTAGTGTCACTTCAGGTCAAAATGGTCAGCGTTCATCAGGACTCAGCCAGCTACTAGGTCTATGCACTACGCTTGCTCGTCACTGGGTGGATCTGCTTCACGAGCTATTGGTTGATACACCAATTGTAACGAAGTCTCAAAAATAAGTATCTTAAAGGACCACCACATAATAGTGCTCTCAACGCAACAGACAACGCGTCAATCGAACACCCGGTCTGTGAGTTGTTAGCCATTTAGTCGCAGGGGCCCGATTGGATTCGTGCTTGATCCAACCTGACCGTTACCCATCTCAAACCAAAACTCTAGTGGATTATACTCAAAATAACCTTCTCTCTCCATGATTTCTAGGGCCATTGATCGTTCTTCAAATGGACATCCTGTGCCAAAGATATGTCCAAAAGAATGTAAAGGGACGTAGTGGGCCCGGGTCTGTTCTGACCCGGTCGGCCGACCCAGCCCATCCCAGCTTGACTCGTTGGGTCCGGCCTGGCCCACTGGGTCTTGCCCAATAAGATGCGAGGGGCCGCGGAGGGTTCCACGAGGGAATGAGACCACGGGGAGGCTCAAAGGTTCATGGGCGGCACGAACTGGGGCGGCTCGGAGGTCCACGGGTGCCGCAAGTTGGGGTGGCTCGGAGGGCCGCAAGCAGCATGATCGGCGGGTGGGGGGCACGGCCGGCGGGCGGCGCGACCGGCAGAGGGCGCGGCTGGAGAGATCAGCAGCTGGGGTGGCCCAGCCAGCAAGTGCCGCAAGCCGGGGTGATGGATCCATTCGGCCGGGGGAGGCGTGACACAGTGAGGTCATGCAGCCAGTTCTTCCAGGAGACTGGAGTACCCCGGGGGTGGCGACATCAATGCCTTCATCACCTTCATCGTCTTCCTTCATTCTGAATAACACCACAAAGAAGAACGGTGTAGGGGTCGGCCATGGTGGTCTGGCCCACACCCTCCCTGTTAAGTTGTTATCATTGGTCTCAACAAGAAAGAAGAAATGATGAACTTCAAATTTTACAACCTCTCCAACGATTCTTTCCCAAACCACTAAAGAAAACATGGAAATTAATAGCATACAAATAAACCCCCTACCTTTGTTCACATGATGTCATTGGATCAAGAAGGAATGAGGTGAAGTTTTCGACGTTTGTCTAATACGCCTCACACATCCAATTTCGGGCTCGTGCATCGGCGGGTAGGAGTCGCGGTCGAGGAGGCCTAGCCTCCAGGGGCACGACCGGAGGGCGGTGCGGCCAGGTGGCGCGACTGGTGGGGCGCGACCGGGAGGCCTGGACGGCGGGCAGTGCCACCGGGGCGGCGCGGCCGGAGCGGCATGGCCGGGGTGGTGTGGCCAGCGGGCGGTGCGAGCCAGGGCGCAGGGACAGTTCGGCTCCTGGCGGCACGACACGGTGAGGGCACACAGCCAGTACGGTCGGGAGGCCAGAGCGTCGTGGGGGTGGCGCGGGTCGCGGGGTCTGTGGGTTTCGGCATCATTGCCTTCGTCACCTTCTTCATCTTCATTAATTCTGAAGAACACCACAAAGAAAAATGGTTGAGGGGTCGGCCAGGTTGGTTTAGAGTGCACCCTCCATGTTAGGGTGGTAGCATTTGGCTCAACAAGAAAGATGAATGATGAACATCAAATTTTCCAACCTCCGCAATGATTCTTTTCCAAACCACAAAAGAAAACAAGGAAACTATTATCATGCAAATAAACCCCCAACCTTTGTTCGCTTGATGCCGTTGGCGCCAGAAGGAATGAGGTAATGTTGTCGATGTTCGTCTCATCCGCCACACACCTCCAATTATGGGCTAGTGGGTTGGTTTTTCATAGTCGAGGATGTAGATGTCCCACATCAGAATAAGTCCCAATGAAGAAGGTCGAAGTAGGTCAGTGTTTATCATCGATGGAGAATTCTTCGTTGAATATTGTAATCCTCCAACTGTTGGGTGTCGTGGCACTTTACCAGCACTTCGTCGCTTCGTGAAGCCATCCCAAATCCTCCTCCCATGTTCCATATATACAGTAGAGTGGGAGAGGTATGCAACGATCATGGAATTAATGACATTTCATTTATTTGGAACCTTCCTAAATTCCAATGACGATGTTACTTAATATTTAAAAATGTTTAAGCCATTTAATTTACATTGGCATAATAAAGTGGTGTATTGGAAAAATTTAATGTGGAGGATGTCAAGAGGCTCCTCCACATTAATGAGGGTGGTTTGAGAGTTCTTTACAATTAAAGGGGGGTTTAATCCTGGGTGGTCCTCTCCACCATAACCTATCGTGGGAGGTTATGGTTCGGGTGGTCCCCACCACCACAACCTCTCATGAGAGGTTAAGGTCGGGTGGTCCCCACACCTCAACTACCATATGGAGTTTTAGTTTCTGTGGACCCCACCTCCCAACACCTACATGGGTGATGAAAATAAATATAAAAATGTCAGATTTTATTTGTTTTATTCTTACTCAAAAAACCCAAATAATAAATTTCAACCTTGACCAACTGTAATTGAGGTGAAAGTTATATTAAGTGAATATTGGAACTGTGACTTCAATGGTTCCCTTAGATTTCAATTCCAAGCACTAGATTAAAATTTATTAAAACTCACTCGCACGTTTACTGAACGTACCCGAAAAAAAGTTCATAAATTCATTCTGGGCACTCCGAGCCTCGGAATCACGTGCTGTCAATTTTCACAGACTCGTAAAATTCCCATTTATTTAAAAAAATTACATGGAAATTCTGGGTCTATACATTATCCCCAAATTAGGCTCTACATCCCTATAGGCCACAACTCAAACTCGGTAAACAAGTGGGGTTATTGAGCACGCATCTGAGCCTCCTGCTCCCATGTTCTCTCCTGGAGGTTCCCATGCTGCCAGAAAATACACACCAGAGGTATCAAACATCCACTAAGGACCAACTCCTATCGATCCTCAATCTCTACTAGAACCTCCGTAAATTTCGCCCCTTCTTCGATGTCCATCTCGCCATGGTCAATGATTTGAGAAGAGTCGTGCACGTATCTCCTCAGCTGGGATATGTGGAAGATGTCGTGCACCAAGTGAAATAGAGGTGGAAGAGCTACGTGGTAAGCCACCTCGCCTACTCTTCTGAGGACCTAGAATGGTCCAATGAACCTCGGAGATAACTTTCCGCCTCAGCCAAATATTTGTAGACCTCATCGGAGTGAGACTCGTAGAAAGACGTGGTCACCATCCTTGAACTCTAGAGGTCTCCATATCCTGTTACCATACGACTTATGCCTACTTTGTGTTGTCTTCATCTGCTCCAGGATGATCTGTACCATCTTTGTTGTAGCCCATACCATCTCTTGTGCCACTAGTGCTGACTCCCCTTGGTCAGTCTAGTACAAAGGTGATCTGCAAGGTCACATGTATAACGCCTCAAAAGGTGTCATCCCTATGGTAGAGTGATATATGTTTTTATAAGAAAACTACACCAAAGATAAGTGATCCTATTAGCTTTGACTGAAGTCATGGACACAAGCACACATTATATCCTCGAGGGTCAGAATGGTCTGATCGGTCTGACCATCCGTCTGAGGATGGAAGGTGGTGCTCAGACAAAACTGCATCCCGAAAGCCTCCCGCAACCCCTTCCATAGCTGGGAAGTAAAATTTTCGTCACATTCACAGAAAATCATGGTGGGTACTCCATTTATTCTAACAATCTCCTTCACATAGAGGCATCCCAAGATCTCTAATGAACACTTCTCTTTGAATAGTATGAAGTGGGCCGACTTGGTGAGTCGGTCGACGATCACCCAAATCAAGTCCTGTTCTTTGGATGTCCGTGGAAACCCTAACGTGAATTCCAAGTATATCCCATACCACTTACACTCTGGGTCCTCTAAAGGTTGAACTAAACCTACTGGTACCTGATGCTCCACCTTCAATTGCTGACAAGTGAGGCACCGAGAAACAAATTCTGCAACTGCTTTCTCCATTCCCGGCCACCAATGCTATCATTGGAGGTCCGGGTACATCTTCTCCACTCCTAGATGTACCACTCGAGGGGATGTGTGGAACTCCCTCAACACTTCCTCTAGAAGTGACATTGGTACCATAGTACATCCTTCGAAGTGGATGATGTTCTCCCCACCTTAAAAAAATCCATTAGGGTCATGTCCTCTGGATATCTTAGCACATCATGTCTCGCAGTCAACGTCCCCACATTGTGCCTCCCTGACATGATGAAGAAGTGGTGGAGTGACGGTAAGAGACTGAAGAAAAGCTGCTCCATCTCTATCCACAAAGTATATCTACAAAGTGGTCAGCTGCTCTGTCACCTCACCTAGAAGCTATATAGTAGATCTCTTATTGAGTGCATCTGCAACAACATTCCCCTTCCCAGAAGTATAGACTATCTCGAAGTCATAGTTATGGAGGAACTCCAGCCAATGTCATTGTCTTAGGTTCGGGACCTTCTGGGAGAAGATATACCTGAGACTCTTGTGATCAGAGTACACTATAAAATTCTCTCCCATCAGATAGAATTTCTACGTCTTCAAGGCGAAGACCACTGCTACTAACTCTAGGTCATGGGTAGCGTAGTTCTGCTCACTCTATCTCAAATGCTGAGAACCATATCTGATCATTACTCACTTCTTCATTAGGTCACATCCGAGTCTCGTCCATGATACGTTTCAGTAGACTACAAACCCTACGCCTTCTTCTGGAATCCTCTAGCTGAGGGCACTAGTCAGCCTCTGCCTCAACTCTTGAAAGCTCTGCAGACATTTCTCTAGACAAACAAAGGGTCGCCCCTTCTTCGTCAAGTATGATAGTGGTGCTGCAACTCTGGAGAAGTATGGAACAAACCTCCGATATTATCCAGCCAAACCCAGGAAACATTGTACCTCCGTCACACTCCTGGGTGGCTCCCAAGTAAGTACCACCTCAATATTTTCTTGATCCACTGCAACTCCAGCCTCCGAGATGACATGTCCAAAAAATTGAAACTATCAGATCCATAACTGGAACATCAAGAGCTTACTATAAAGCTGGATCTCTCGGAGTGTTTCCAGTACAACATGCAAGTGGTAGGCATGCTCCTCCTCAGTAGTCAAGTAGATCATAATGTCGTCAAAGAAGACTACTTTGAAGCAATTAAGGTACAACTCAAAGACCAGGTTCATGAGTCCCATGATCACTGCTAAAGCATTGGTTACACCGAATGGCATAACCAATAACTTGTAATGGCCATACGGCATCTAATGTACGTCTTCTGTACATCATCATCTCACACTCTGAGCAGATGATAGCCTGATCTGAGGTCTATCTTCGAGAACCAACGTGCTCCATTCAGTTGATCAAAGAGGTCATCAATCCTTAGAAGTGGGTAATTTTTCTTCATGGTCACCTAGTTCAGGTGCCCATATTCAACACAAAGACTCAAGATCTCATCCTCCTTGGAGAATAGAATTGGGGTTGCCCAGGGAGAAACACTGGGGTGAATGAATCACTTCCCCTAGATGTCCCATAGCTATACCCGTAGATTGTGAAGCTCCAAGAGAGCCATCGAATATGCTAGTGAATATATCAGTGTCATCTTGGGGTACAAATCAATGTAAAATTCCACCTCTCTGTGAGGAGTTAGACCTGGGACATCATCAGGGAAAACATCATTTTACTGGTCCACCAATATTGGATAACTCAGACTCTCCACATCAACAGCTCCAAGGGTAAGGCTAGCCAACTAATGAGTGATCTGCAGCACTCTTCTCTGATCAAGTTCATCATATGCTGCAAAGGCTCCCTTCTCGCCAGTGAAGGTAAACCTGATCCCATCTGTGCGGACACACCACACTTTGCACCTAATAATGTCAATCTGAGCCTCGATTGTAGATAACCAGTCCATACCCAAGATGATGTTGTAAGGCCTCGACACTGCTACTAAGAGATCCCAGCCATATCTCTCACCTCCTAGAGTAAGCTCGCACTCCCGGCACCAGTGCTTAATTGTCGAATCTGCTCCCGTAGGAGTCTCAAGATGTAAGGATTGAGCCAAAGCCTCCACAAAAATCTCTGAGCTCTGAATGAGGGTAGTGGAAATGAAAGAATGACTATCACCCTTGCCTATAAGTATTGTAGATATGGGGGAATAATCACAGACCATACCTCATATAATCTCCAGAGCACCGTGATCATATGCCACAGCTTCTTGGAGTTGAGCTCTTCCCTATCCACCTGCTCCCTACAGACCACCTCTATCGAACCTATGATTATGCATGGGAGGTCCTTCGACTATCTATTGATCATTAGAATGATGGGTCGGACAGTCATGATCTATATGACCCTGCCCGCCACATGTGTAACAATGCATGCTCCTGGAATGTCTATCTCCACATCGGGTGCCCCACACAATCAATCTTGAGTCATGCGGTCGTCCACCTATAGGTCTGGTCCTATTGGAAATCTATGACATCTGTCTGCTGCCAGGTGCAGAATACTCTGCTATGTGTCGACTAGTGGTAGATCTCATTCTTGGAGACTGCTCAGCAAGAAAACTCTCCAATAGTAGGGCTCTCTCTAACAGCCCTTCCTGCGTTGGGATGCTTAGTGAGATCATTGAAGCCCCGATCTCCCGCCCGAGTCCCTGCTTGAAGGGCCGGGCCCTGGAGAATGGGTCTTGAACCATATCGGTGGAGTGGCATGAGAGCTCTGTGAACCTCACTGAGTACTGAGCTATAGTCATGCTGCCCAATAGCAAATGATGTAGCTCCTGAATGTGCACTACGCGAAGAGTCGCTGGAACAAACACTAACTTATAGAGGATCTCGAAGTCTGCCCAGAGAAGCATCACATCGTCATGATCTTGGAGCATCAAGATCCACCATCTTCATACTAATACCTATAGAAGGTTGGATACAATAATCACCATGAGATCGGTTGGTATCCTGACCAGTCGGAAAACTCTCACCGCAACCTCTATCTAATCCTCAACCGCCTACAGGTCCATCTCTCCTATGAACCTGGGTGGCCTCTGACACTAGAACTCGTGCAACGGGCTCAAGAAGCATGCAATATCTACTGTTGGGTTTGGTGGAATCACTGACCCAATGGGTAATTGTACCACTGGTGCCTCCACTGGTGCCTCTACTAAAAGAGGGCCCGGAACCGAAGCCTCATTGCTCGGTTGGCTATCAGTGCGTACAACTCTCAGAACTCTAGTTAGTTGCCTGCGTGGATGCATCTAGAAAATAAATAGGTGAGATATGGTTAAAAGTTATACATGGTGAGATGATCTGGTGAGCTGGCTTAAAGAAAACTTTGTAAAACACACACATAATCTGTGTTTTCGTGCACTGAGTCAAAAATCAGAATTCAGGGTCCTGGTGTATGGATACGTCGATCACCGCACCAACACTAGACTCCCTGAACTGAAAACCACACTCACGGAACATAACACTATTTCTTAAAAGAAAAGATCAGAGTCCTAAATTATTCGGATGAACCAACTCCCCTAAGACTAATTTGTCATGACCCATCCCCCGGGGCCTGTGCTGTGGCTACCACAAACCTTCCTTCTATAGGCCAGGGGTTAGAGACTAGTATCAAAGGCATGATTCTATAAAACTAGGAAGACTTTTCCTTTATAACCCTTAAACACACACACAAGGAAGCACACAAATAGATATGAAACACCAAGTAAACTATATAACAAAAGAGTGATGAATGTAAAAGGGGTCAGAATAAAAGCCGAACAATAAAGTACCAGAAAATGAAAGTACAAGTAGAACTGAAGAAAAAGGAAAACATCTATTGGGTCATTCTCCAAGGTTCCTACCTGAAGGGTTGGTACAAATCGCCTCCTTAGCACTCCTCATATGTTCGTCTCCTCCATGTACCGACAGGTCATAAGGTCCACCTCTGGGTACTATCCAGTCCTAGTACTCTCAGCCTTCATCAGCATTGTTCGCTGTCTACTTTCAACATAACAAAAAGCGAGCAAAGCCCATGCAGGAGTGAGTATAACGATACTCAGTAGGGACCCCGAGACCCTCTAGGTCTCACAAAATTCATCAAGGATAAACACAAAGTATGAAATCAACATACAACCTTACTTAAATATTTTCCCATACATATAAATAAGTTATCAAGTGATCCATCTCAATCACGAGGAAAACACAAAAAAACTTACCCAGCTCAAACTGGGATTTTATTCTAGTGGTAGTATCATGTAACATCACCAGCCACATTTTTTAAACCTCGGTTGCTGTAGAACTCCTCTTCTATCGAGTACAGTGCACCTGCCCCGACCCCAAGAGCGCTTCCCACTAACCATGGACTGCTGAGGTACTCCTACTGTTGAGTACTGTGGATCTGCCATGTCACCAAACATGCTTCCCACTAGGGGTCTGCCACATCACCAAGCATGCTCCCCCTCATAACCTACTGTGGTAATCTTCCTGTTGAGTACCATGGGTCTTCCGCGACACCAAGGTTCTCCCCAGTGGGCTAGTAGAGTCACTCCAAGTCAAAACGGTCAGCAGTCGTCAGGTCTCAGCCAGCTACAAGGTCTTTGCACTACACTTGCCCGTCTCCGGGAGGATCTGTGCCACGAGCTATTGTTCGATACTCCAACTGTTACGAAGTCTCACAAAGAAGTATCTCAAAGTTCAACCACATCATATGGGTCTCAACGCAATATACGGAACATCAATTGGACGCCCAATCTGTGAGTTATTAGCAATTTGGTCGTGGAGGCCCGGTTGGATTCGTGCTCGATCCAACCTGACCGTTTCCCATGTCAAACAAAACTCCAGTGGAGTATACTCAAATGGACCATCTTGCTCCATGATTTCCGGCACCGCTGACAGTTCTTCAAATGGACATCAGGTGCCAAAGATATGGCCAAAAGAGAGTTAAAGGGCGTAGTGGGCCCGGGTCCTGTCTGACCCGGTCGAACCGACCCGGTCCAACCTGGCATGGGCCGACCTTGTTCAAGTTGACCTGTCCTGGCCCATTGGGTATGGCCCAACTTGTAGGGAGGTCCACCCTATTTGGTTTGGCCCGACCCACTTGGTCCGGCCCAGCAGGCTGCGAGAGGCCGCGGAGAGCCACGAGGGTGGCTCGGCCGTGGAGGGTTCCACGAGGGAATTAGGCCACGGGGAGGCTCGGAGGGCCGCAGGCGGTGCAAGATGAGGTAGCTCGAAGGACCTCATGTGGAACGGCCGGAGGGTGGTGTGTTCGGTGAGGGCGGCATGGCTGGGGGGTGGCATGACTTATGGGCAGCACGGCCCGCGGGCGGTGCGGCTAGTGGGAGGCACAGCCGGGGTGGCGCGGCTAGCAGGAGGCGCAGACGGGGTGGCTCGGTTGGTGGGTGGCGCGAGCCGGGGCGCGGGGCCGGTTCAGCTAGGGGTTGCGCGGTGCGGCGAGGGCACACAGCCGGTTCGGCTGGGAGGTCGGAGTGCCACGAGGGCAGCGCAGGTTGCGGTGGCCGTGGGTGGCAGCACTGTTGCATTCATCGCCTTCATCGTCATCCTTCATTCCAAAGAACACCACAAAGAAGAATGGTAGTTGGGTCGGCCATGTTGGTTTGGCCTGCACCCTCTGTGATAGAGTGATATCATTTGGCTCAACAAGAAATAAGAACGATGAATTTCAAATTTTACAACCTCTGTAACGATTCTTTCCCAAATCGAAAAAAAACTAGGAAAGTATTATCACGCAAATAAACCCTATGCCTTTGTTCTCTTGATTTCATTGGCGCAATAAGGAAAGGGGTGAAGTTTTCGACGTTCTTCTCATCTTCCACACACCTTCAATTTCAGGCTCATGTGTCGGTTCTTCGTAGACGAAGATGTGGACGTCCCACATTGGAAGAAGTCCCGAGGACGAAGGTTGAAGGAGGTTGGCGTTCTTCCTTAGTGGAGTGTTTTTCGTTGGATAGTGTAATCCTCCAAGTGTTGGGAATCACGGCACTTTACCAGTGCTTTGTCGCTTGGTGAATCCATCCCAAATCCTCCTCCCAAGCTCTATATATATAGGAGAGGGTGAGAGATATGCAATGATCATCTAATTTTTGACTATTCATTTATTGATAACCTTCCTAAATTCCAACGATGTTGTTACATAATATGTAAAATGGGTCAAGCCAATTAATTTACATTGGCATAATAAAGTGGTGTGTTGGTATAATTTAATGTGGAGGAAGTCAAGAGGCTCTTCCACATTAATGAAGGGGGTTTGAGAGTTTCTTAAAATTAAAGGGAGGTTTAATCCCAGGTGGTCCCCACAACCATAACCTCTCAGGGGGGGTTATGGTTCGGGTGGTCCCCACCACCATAACCTCTCATTAGAGGTTAAGGTCTGGTGGTCCCCACACATCAACTACCACCTGGAGGTTTAGTTCTGATGGACCCCACCTCCCAACACCCACATGGGTGTAGAAAATAAAAATAAAAATGTCATACACTTTGATTTTTATTTTATTCTTACATGAAAAACCCAAAAACTATCTTTCACCCTCGACCAATTTTCATCAAGGTGAAAGTCTTCCTAAGAGAATATCAGTGTTGCGAGATAAATAGTTCCCTCAGATTTCAATTCTGCGCACCGGTTTAAAATTTAGAAAAACCTACTCTCATGTTTACGAAACGTACCCGAAAAAATGTTTAGAAATTCATTTCAGGAACTCTTGGCCTCGGAATCACGTGATGTCAGTTTTCCTGAACTCGTAAAATTCCCATTTATTTAAAAAATTACATGGAAATTCCAGGTCTTTAAATTAATATTATCAATAGGATGTTATATTAACCATTTTATGATGTGTATTTTCCATATAAGTAAATTTAAAATATCAAACCCATAATTGTTAAGTAGAAAATAAAATTCTGAGGATGTTATTTATTAAAATTGTGGGGAATGTGACACCCCGGTCATATAAAAAAATATAACTGTATTTGATAGTGTATGATAAATGAAACACCATTTTTTAAGAACACCACCATATATATTTTTATAAATTTATTCTCTTTGATGGATTGGGGAACACACAATCTCGAGTTTAAAAGAACCATAATAGAGTATATTGTAATAACATATTCATAATTTGGTGGGTATTAATAGTGATAGATATATTATGAAATTTATATTTATTAAATTTGTAAACATAAATTCATTGGTTATCAATTTATTATTAGATAAATAAGATTCATATAAATGAAAAAAATGTGTTTTTAAAATTAGAATTTTTTTTCTAAATGATAAATCCTTAATGATTTCTGTATATAATATAAGATTTATTTTTACAAAATGCATAATTTTTTTAGAAAAATTAAAACACAATCTATAAATTATTTTATAATTATTATATTATGGTAAATTTTTTGTAATTTTGCTGAAATGATTAATTATTTGATGAATAGTGAAATACTTATTTTTAATAAAAGTTTTCTTTTAGTTTAATTTATTTAAACTACCAAAAATATATTTTAAAACTATTTTAAAGTAAAATGTGTTCAATTATAAATATATTAATCTAATTTATGTCATTTTAATCATATTAATATAAACATTTCATTTAAAAAAATTGAAGACTTTTTAACATTTTCTCTTTGAAAACGAGCTTTCTCATTGCTAGTTGATGAATAATTTTAAATTAAAATTTTCTACTTATGTGAATGTAATTTTTAAAAATGGATTATAAAAATATTTTATAATATTATATTTTATCATTTAAGTTCTAACTAATTTTTTTTACCAATATTTAGAGTAAAAATTTTAAAAAATAATTATCATGGTTAAGGTTAAAATTGGTTTATCGAGGAGTTGAACTACAATAATAAAGGTCAAAAATGACCCAACACATGTACAAATCATATTGTATATAAATATTAACTCCATATTCAGACCATATTTGAATATATGTATATTTTTATTATTTTTGGAATGTTATTTTCCTTATCATTTTTTATTCTTTTTGGAAATTTTCATGTAACTTCCAAAAAGGGTTCTCTTTCCCCCATACAAAAGGGTACTCACTCGATTCAATTATTCAAAAATATCAAGATATTTTTTCCTAAAAAACCCCTATAATAATCTACCCCCATAATCCTTACAAATATTATAGTTATCCTAGTCCTCATAAACTACCATCCCTATGGTACTTATGATTATATTGAAATTTCTTTTTTCTAAGAGAAGGTAATTTAGTAACAAGCGTTTTTCATTTTCATTGTTATTTTTAATCCAACTATTTTATAATTACACTTATTATATAATGACATTATTAACTCCCATATATATAAATTATGTTGATTTAGTATAAATTATTCCACTCTACCTCCATTAAATGGGAAATGAACTCATCGATCTTGTGTTCGTCGAACTACATCCTCATGAACCGATGTAGTTTGTTTTACATAACGACCATTCAATGATGTATATAACGATTAATTTTAAATATATATATATATATTATATTATTTTGGTTCATAAATTTTTATATCACATATACATTTTTACGTTCGAGTCCATTTAAAATATGATAATGTTTCTCGTGTGTAGGGATGACTTTCGCCTCACGAAGTGATATGATTTACTTTTTTACTTGTGATCTGTATAGAATGTAAAAAGGGTAAAATAAATGAATCAATGTGACATATATGTGATGATGTTGATTCTTTAAAATTAATTAGTCACCCAATTTCTTATGCTTTTACTTGTTAATGGAATGATATTATTGCTTGTGTATGTGTATGGCTTTCCATATCCATAAAGCGATGTGATTAGTTTTATATTTCCTCATCTAATTGATGATTATAAAAATGTATATATTTAAAAAAATATTTATAACAATAATATAGTTTTTTAGATGATTATCCTATGTTCTGGAACAAGAAATTCATGAAAAAACAAGCATAAGAAACAAGTTAATTAACACCTAAAACAATAGCAATAAAAAAATATTGTTAATGTGCGGGTTATAAAATTTTATAAATTAATCGTATGAGATATTTAAAATATTAATATTTTTTTAATAATTATTTTAAAAGTTCTAAAAAACTATACATGACGATAATTAGTTCACAACTAAAATTAATCACAATGTAATGTATTTCACCACAATTTCTATTTCATTGAGACATATTTATTAGTATACACCTATTTAATTTTATTTGGTGTATATTCAACACCATTTATATTACATAATATGAATAACTATATATTATTGATTATTTATATTCCATTTCATGTTTATTCATCAAAGGGATTTTATTTAAAAGGTGCCAATTTGTAAAGAATTTCATAACTCAATTGTATTTCATTAGGTTTTATAACTTCATTTTTTCCTTTGATATAAATTATTTTGTTTATAATGAATTTTTAATATTTTATATTGAGTTTAAAATTTTTTAATTTATATTAAAAAATGATATTTATTATCGATTATATATTTAATTCTCACTTCAATGTTATGATCATTGTAATGGATTTTGCCTCGATTTCAATTTCATTGAGACATATTTGTTAATATATACCTATTAAAATTTGTGTTTTTTATATACTTATACCTTAAGTATTTACCCTAATTAAATATTTATTAATGATGATTTATGTTTTTTATTTTTATTATTAATGTGGTAAGAATAAAAAAGTTATCAATTCATAATTAATTTCCAAACTCAATTTCTTTTCATTGGGTTATATTAATTATTCATCTACCTTTGATATTATAATATTATTTGTATAATTAAATTTGATTATAATATATTTTATTTCTAATTTTTAAATGTATATTTAAATTTAATATAAATTATATATTCATTTATTAATTCTCACACCAATTTTAGAATCATTTTATGGAACTATGTAATAATTTCAATTCATTGAGGAATACATTAATGTTATACACCTAATTTATTTATGTTGTATATATACTTCCCCTTTGACATGTAATATCATAATTCATTAATTATTCATGGTATATTAATTATCAATTTCAATTATTTCAACCATGTTGATTTTAATTAATATTACAATAATACCAATTTTCTAGAAGTTATTTTTTGGTCAAAAATTAAATTGTATGGGTATTAATGTTTATGAAAATTGATATTTTTTAAAGATTAGATATATCTTTTAACCTAATTTTTTCATTTTTAATTCATTTAGTACCTCCATATATTCTATTATAAAAATTAATATATAAATAACAAAATCTCTCCCATATAATTATATTTTATTATTTAAATGGTGGAATAATTATTCATATATTTTTTTATATAATGGGAAACGAAAGCATCACTCATGAGTACATGTGTACTTCTACCTTGATAAGAAATGCATTTTTCCCCTGATCATCATTCATGGATGTTAATTAGTATTAATTTATTTATTAAATAATATTTTCCAAATTTAATCATTATTATTTAGTTGTACTATCTCATCTACCTTCTTACATTCCCATCTTTTGATAAATGATTATTTCACTAATGTGTATCACCTCCATGAAGTGATGTGATTCATATTTCACTACAGTTTTCCATTGATTGTATAAAGTTTATAATTAATGATCTTTTATGATATTAAATTTAAAATTATTATTATACATAGTTGAATTGTTATTTAACATTATTTCATTATATGAATAAAAATGGTGAATCATCACTAATGCATATGTATATACTGATTTCTTCATGAAGTGATGGAAATCATTTTTCAGCACTATTATATATAAATAAATAAATAACTGAAAAAATCATTGAATAAAATACTTATTTCATGGTGAATACTAAAAATATGATTAAAACATAAGCAAGGATCATGTACAAGAACAATCTAACCAAACTATGCCTTTAAAACTGATCAGTTTCCAACCAAATATACAGTTTAATAAAGAATTTTTTAAAAAGGATAATTTAAAAATATGATGGAATGACACATATTATGTTATGATTTAATAATTTTCTAAATTATATATAAAATAAACTATATTTATTATATATGAAATTTGAACGTGTATGAAGAAAGACATGACTTGTTATAAGGGTTTATGCTATAATCTTATTTCATATATGCACCCTCTATACTAAATTTATATTGAGGGAAATTATATACAAATTATCCTTTGAGAAAAATATATTTTATTATAATATTATTATTACTATATATTTTATATATTAGTACAATTTCCCTCATATTAATACTTAATGTTATTGATAATATATTTTTAATGAATGTATTACATTTTTTTCTCTTTGGTTGATGAAATGTTTTATCAATGTCAATCATGTTAAAAAATGTTTTATGGAAGTACATACCAAAATAATGTATAGAACTAGATGAAAATGAAATGGTTCCCCAAGTCATTCGGTAACACGGATTCAAGCATGCACCCCAACATACCAGATGATGCTGAATCAAAGCAAGGGTCTAAGGTGGTTTTATGGAGATATTATAACCTCATTGATCAGAGTGGAATAGTTGTCAAAAATATAAAAAATGGAAACATTTATTTAATTTAGTGTGGAAGGAAAAAAATAACTATAAATCAATGATATGTGAACTAATAACCACACATGAAAATAATATTTAATTAATATAGGAAGAAAAGTATACAAAAAGAAATAATATGAAAATCATGTCTGGACTAACAATATATAATAAATTAATAAATTACTCCATCTCAGAATGAGAGCCTTGTTAAATTCTCAACCACATATCCTATGATCCCCAACCAAGAACTAGTACATAATGAAAACATTACAAATAATAGTGTAGTGACCTAACATGGAACCATGTATCTATTTTGGTACCCCAATGTAATAGTGTCTTGAACATGTTGAGACATGTTCACAATCATCCACCACTATAGGTGACTAATTAAATCTACGACATCATTATAAAATACATTAGTCTATAGGTTTTTCAATGTATTAAGTGAAATAAATTTAAAGAAAAAAATCACATGATTCATCTCAAAGACATCTGGTGGAGCATTCCTACTTTGTCGGGAGTTTGAAATGACTTTAAAAGAGTTCCATCATGTAAATATGTACATATATGTATACTATATATCTACATATAAATTCATGAATCAATGAGGATTGGTGTATTAGTGCCTATAAATATTCATATTAATAATATAACAAGTCTCTCTTTTTAATACAATATTTTATTCCCAATGATATCAGATGACTGATACTCATGGAAACCATGCACATGGATTCCAATACCATGACTATAAATGTAAGGCTTGACTCTCTCGATAATCATAATTTAAAGGATTCAATTCATGGGGACTCTTTTCGAATGAATCATAATATAAAGGATATCATACCCAGGGATGTGATTCCTAAGTATCATTATATAAGGTATGCCATGTCGATGGATTCAATACCCATGAATCGGAATATAAGGGACTCCGAGACCAAGAATAATAATATTGGTGACTCCACATCCAAGAAAAATAAAATAATATTATAAAATTTCTATGTCATTAAATATTCAATTTCAAAATTCATTTGTAGAACTTGAGCAATTACCATTAGGTAGTTCATAATTCCTTGAGAAGTTTCATTCCATAATATGACAAACCATTGAATTTTTTCAATTCATTTATATAAAAATGGAATCATATATAATTTAATCATTATTCAACAAGTTTTTTCTTAATACATCACACTTTTAAATTATATTTTAATTCATTTAATTTTATTTATCTTTTTTACTCATGGATGGTAAGGGCTAAGCAATTTACTTACTCACTAAGGTCTATCTATGTGTCATTCCTTTCTATTTTTCTATTCACCATGAATCAACTATATATACAACTTAAAATCAACCCACCATAAGAAGTGTTTTTGTATAATAGGAATTTATAATGTGCTAATTGGATTAGATAATATACCCAATGGATTATTTATTCTCATGGGAAACAAAACAATTATAATAATTAACCAAACTCACCTGAAGTGGCGGTTATGTTCGAGGCATTAGCAATAACACACAAAAAATTATTAAAGAATATGATTGTATTTTATAGTGTGTGATATATCAATCACTGATCTTAAAATCCCATATAATATATTTCATTAAATTTAATCTCATCAATAGCGTGTAGAACACGCAACAGTACGTTTAAAATAACTGTAATATGGTATACTGTTGTAACTTAGATGTTAAATTGGGAGGTATAAATTTATATAACAAAAAGATGAAAATAATATCAAATTCAATTTTAGAAAAAATATTAGTTATATGTTAATAACAAATTAATGAAGAATCATTTAAAATAAAAAAAATTATAAAAAATACTATTTTTACTAAAAGATGTTTTACTCACGTTTTTCCATCATAATGTTTAATTATTTTTTAAAACATTTTAGAAAATAAATTTTAAAATAAAAAATTTTAAATATGAATCTCGAATTTCTCATTCTGTGAATTTTTGTGATTATTCTGGAATGATTCATTTTTTGATGAATATTAAAAAAATACTGATTTATACTAAAAACTACATTTTTGTTTGAATTATTTACAAAGATAAAATATATTTAAAATTTGATTTAAATTAAATTTTTGTTATTTATATATATTTTAATCCAATGTAGTTCATTTTATTCATTTTAAAATTTTATTTTGATATAAAACTTTGTAAATATATAAATATTTTTCTTCGAAAACCTGTATTCTTGTCCCATCTAAAGTATTGAGTTTAAATTAAACTTTTCCAGTTTTATGAATGTAATTTAAAAATATAGATGCTATATATTGATTAAATATAATTTATATTATATTTTATTGTCAAAATAATTTTTTATAGAAACTTATAGTGAATATAGTAAAAATTAATTGGTGTAGAAAAGGAAAAAATGTGTTTGTTAGGGGGTTAATCTAAATTGATAAGGGTTAAAAATACAAAAACTATGTCTAATTCATATTTTATGGAATTATTAACACATTTTACTTACCAAAATATATTTTATGTCCATTTTTTAACTTTTTTCATTTGAAATACTTTATCATTTTTGATTTTTTTTAGAAAATTCAATGTAATATCTAAGAGGGTTCACATTCCCCACTTCATAAAGGGAACTCCCTCACCTCACTTATTCACACAATTAAGGATCATTGTATTGACCAAAATATTCCAAAATATATCCCAAAAATACTTAAACATAGTATAGAGCTTCTCATGCTCCCAAAAAAAAATTGTATGGTCCTTAAGAGGGGATATAAATGATTTTTTTCTTAGGGAATATTTTTATCTTAATAATGCAAATTTCCATTATGTTTATCTTTTTCCAAAGTAAATCATGTATAAACAAATATAATATAATAAAACCAATAACTCTCATACTTGAATATGTTATTTTTTGATTTAGTAATATTTATCCATCTTCACCTCCATAAAATGGGAAATGAAATCATCAATCATGTGAAAGGAGAACTATAGTGTTGTGAACTGATGTAGTTCATTTTCCATCACCACAATTTATGAATAGTTAAAATTTAGTATTTTAAAAATTTAAAATATATATTTGATATTATTATACTTCTATAATCTTCAAATAAAATAAATAATTATACATTCCATCCTGTTAAAAATACAATAACGTTAGTTATATGTGCGGCATACTGTCACCTCATGAAGTTTTGTGATTCATTTTTAACTTATTCATTAAAATAGATATGATAAAAAAATGTTAATAAATATTATTTATATATATGAGAAAATATTTATTCTGATAAATTAATATATATCCCACTTTTGTGAGCTTCCTCTCATTAAAGTAATGATATCGTCCCTCATGTGTACGTACGACATACCACATTCATGATAAAATTTGATTCATTCCCCACATCCTGATTTTGATGATGGTTATAAAAATGTATATAATGAATAAATATTATATTTATAACGTAAAAATAAATTTATATATTATGGAACTATAACATATTCTAAATATCCATACACATCATGAAAAAACATGCATTAGAAAACATAGAAATTAGCACCTGAAACAATAATGATACTCAATGATGGTTATTGAGAGGATCATAATAATTCATAAAAGGATTATATATGATATTATAAACATAAATATGGTTCTTTAATAATTTATTAACTTCTTTAGAACAATTATATATTCCATTAACAATCTCTCAACTAAAAAAAATCTTAATATAAGATATTTTAACTCAATTTCCATTTCATTGAGACATATTCATTAACATTCACTTATTCAATTTTATATGGTGTATATACTACCCATTTTATGTATTATACATTAATAACCATTTATTAATTATTATTTATGTTTTATTAAATGTTTATTTGTATCGGGGGTATAATTTAAAAGGTACCAAGTGGTAGATAATTTCATAACTCAAATTCTTTTCATTGTGTTATATTACATCTTCATTTTCCATTAATAATATAAATTAATTTTTATATTTATTTTTGATTATATTATGTTGTATTTATTATTTTTATATATATATTTACATTTTATTCATATAATCTATAAATCAATTAATTATCATGTAAACTTTAGGATCATTATAAGGGATTTGATCTCAATTCATAGTTTTGTACCCATATTTATTAATATCCACATATTTACATTTATGTGGTGTATATAATACATTATTGGATATATTAACAGAAATAACTATATATTAATGATGTCTTATTTTTAACTTAATTTTTATTCTTTAATTAATTACCCTTTAAAAGTTTCCAAGTGTAAATAAATTTCATAACTCATTTTATTTTCATTGGGTTATGTAACATCATTGTTTTCCTTTGATATTCTATGATTTTTTGTATAATTAATTGTGATAACCACTTAATTTATTTCCTCTCTATATATGTGTATTTAAAAAATATTAAAATAATATATTCATTTATTAATTCTCACTTCAATGTTGTTATCATTGTAATGGAATTCATCAAAATTTTACTTTTTTGAGGAAAACATTACTGTTATGTACCTAGTTTAATTATAGGGTTTATATTATTCTCCATTGAAATGTAATTTCATGAATCATAAATAATTTATGTTATTTTAATAATATATAATAATTATTTCATCTATTTTGTTTTTAATTTAATGTTAGTAATTTTTGAAAAATAAGGACTCAATTTGTTTATTTTTTTATTACTTTATTGTTTTCATTTTTATTCTATGATTAAGTGTGTAATTAACTTAGATTATATTATTATTTATGTATATTTTTTTTATTTTATTTTTTATACCCATACTCAATTCATTTATTAATTCTCACTTCAAAATTATGATCATAATAAGGTTTTTTCCACAATCTCATTGTAACCAAAATTGTTTAATCATGAATTTCTATTGAAGGGAATCAATTTATCATTATAAAATAGGAACGTTTAATTTTATTCTAATTTGTTAAATAGATATATATTCAAGTAATATTATAAAATTTCCCACTCTTTAATTCATATAATTTATGATATTTTTATGAAAATCCAACTTCAATTCTATTTTTGGCCAGAAATCCATTTTCTTCTAAAACTATGTTTTCGATAAATGTTTTTGAAAATGTTTTTAAAGATCACATTATGGTATTTATATTCATCAACCAAAAACATTTATTTTACATATACTATACTTGAATATGATATACTTATACCATCCTTATTCTACCATTGGATTGTTTATGATTTTTTCCCCAAGGTATAATGGACATTCACATTCTTAGTTCATTTTTGCAGTAATTAGCATTCCCATGAATTAGTCACATTCTCAATAATCATTGAACATTATATTTGGAATAAATATCTAAATTATATAGTATTGATTTGTTTATTGATCAAACTGAATATAATTTTATATATTTTTTTATACATTGAAATTTATTTTGTTAAATTTGGATATATTGATATGTTAGTATTATTTTCTCCATTCAAATATTTGATGATAAGGCATATTAATCATTAATTAAACAAACAAATTTTATATATGAGGAATTTTTTTCATTAAGAGAAATTTGTGTCTATAAATTTTACACCCCCTTGATGCATCAATAGTATCATTAGGTGAATCATTAATCTAACATTAAATGGATTTCGACCAATGGTTTTAAATTTTCTTGTGAATGGTCTTGATGGTATAGATATAATTTCCTCTAAGAATAAGACATTCAATAATTATGTATTTACTTAAAAAATAATTAGTTTATTCTTATCCATGATATTTTCACAATGATATTATCTCAGGATTCATTTCATACTCATCCTTTTGATAAACCAACAAGTGTTTTCAAATATTTAGCAATCCATCTTGATTTCTCCTTATCTAGTAATGGTTATAATGTTATTGTTTAAATTTAAATTTTTTTTAGTTATTTAACTTTTACTTTTTATTATATTATTCAACTTATTTAAATGAAGTATGTGTTTTTTTATTTACCTTTCTATATTTATTATTATTACTGATTCTTGATAGCTTCTTCTGTATATAACTATCACTATAAATTTCAACTCACTATTATTTGTATTCCTTTGACCTGAAACCATGAAGTTTACTATGATTCTTATGAATGTATATTCCATAAATAATAAGTATATTCTAAAAATGAAGTAATTTTTGTAAAATTTAAATACACGTGTCATGAATTTATCTTGTTTACAAAGACTACTAAAATATTTTATTCTTTGAGATGTGAATCATTGTATATTATAATAATGTAATAAAGTAATACACTATCTCTCGGTTATTAGGTATGAGTTCATTATATTTGGTATCAAAGGATGTTTAGTAGAACCATCATAACTAGATTTTGGAAAAAATATTATGGAACACAACCTTATGACATACAGGATGATATGTATAGAATAAATTCCTATTAATTTGTTAAGGAAGTGATTAATTATTTTTCTCTATAAAATACATACGTGTATAGATAATACAAGTTGATGTTGTTCTATCAAGGATATAACTTGGGGAAGTAACATCAAAAATATTCTATGGGATCGACGTGATAATTACTTAGTACACGATAACAGACCTTACTACACACCTAATTTGTCTGTATTCTAGGATATTCATAGGATAATAATCATTTTCATTATAAACCATTTTGAATTATTTGAATTATAATGTCAATGAATTTCCTAGGTTAAACATACGGTGTATTAGACTAAACTTAACGTTCATAAATAAAATGGGAATTTGTTTTATATGGAAAATAAATGAATAAATCAAAGAATTGCTGAGGAGAAATGAAAAGTATGATAGAAGGTAATAATTATCATCCTAAGGATCCATTTGTATTCATTATATTAAATGTGTAGAACCATGTAATTATTCATATTAATTCCATGTCCAAAAGGATTCACCCAAAACCAAGTATGAATGTATGTCTAAATAAAAAAGATTTTGTATATATGTTAAGATATTTGGGAACTAAATTATATTGGTATTTAACAATTCTATATTGGTTATAAGAATTATTAATCATCAAATTATTTTATTTATTTTTAGTATCATATATGTATTCCTTAACATAAATGTTATGTATACTATCAATGGTAAATGATTTTATTAATTTGTTTAAAACCAATATCATAGACATAATTTTTTATAATTATTTTTATATAAATATAACATGATAAAATATAGTTTGGAAGTCATTTTTGGAGTAAAACCAATTATATTAGTATAAAAAAAGATCTCTAAGGAAGATTTCTCTTAATTATTTTGAATATAATATTAGTGGTATTGATATTAATTGAGTTTTATCTTGCCTTTTAGGTTGTACTCTGTATTGGTCATCATGAATTTGGAATGTTATAAGAATTATATTAATATAGTTTTGGATGAAGGACAACACACTAGTTGGGATAACAACCAATCACATCTAGAAATGCCATGGGCCCTAACCCCAAACTAATTGATGATAAGGATTTTCCCCCCACTAGCCTATGTGATTTACTTGTTAATATGTCATTTTTATGTAAAAAATTGATAAAAATATTAGTGATTAACAATTTCTTTAACTATTTTGGATTACAAATTAATGTGTTATATTTGATAACATATGAAAACAATATTAGTTTTGTAAAATATTTATAGATAGAGGAAAATAATTGTCACTCTTTTTTTATTATTACAATCCATTAAAACTATGATTTAGTGATTCGTCTCATAAATAGAAACATTTTTGGATATTCATTTCTTGGGGTATGTGATGAATTGGGAATTTATCGATCTATATCTAAGAGATGAAACTTTTCTAAAAAACTTAAATGATATCAATTAAGTACATTTATTTTTAATCTTACCCAGTAAAATAATTATCTCAACATTAGAAATAGGATCATGAATCCATATTTTATCTTATTAAATGAATATATGATGAATAAGAAGGAATATTAAATCCTTACATATTTATGTTTTTTTCTTTATCTTCCTTTTTAACATTCACTTTATTATGACCAATAACCTATATCATTCTATATAATTATTTAATTTTTACATCCTTGTCAATATCTTCAACTACCACCAATGTGTTATTAAATATAAACCAAGTTATGTGTTATTTTATGTTACCTTTTTTACTTCCATTTATATCTTATTAATATAATTTTCTATTAACCATTTTAGGATGTGTATTTTCAAAAAAAAAACAAATATCAAACCCTTGATTTCTAAGAAGAAGATAAAATTTTGAGAAAGTAATTTATTTAAATTTGGTATAATGTTACACACTGATATTATAAAATAATATCACTATATTTTATAGTGTATGAGATATGATACACTAATCATAAAAACTCATGAAATATATTTTGTTAAATTTACTCTCTTTGGTGGATTGGGGAACGTGCAATCTTGAGTTTAAAAGAACCATAGTATGGTATATCGTAATAACCTATTAATTAATTTAGTGGGTACGAATATTGATAGATATATGAATAAATTTATATTTATTATATATCTAAAAATAAATTCATTTTTTATATATATATTATAAAACAATTAAGAATCATTTAAAAAATGAAATGGATTCTCAAAAAATGAATTTTTTTAAAAGATAACTCAATAACACTTTGTGCACATAATTTATAATTTAATTTTTCCGATTTCAAAACATTTATTTGATAAAATATTCCCAAATACTGTAATTATTGTATCATTATTATCTTATGGTTATTTTTTTGGGTTTTTTTTAAAATATTTAATTATTCGATGAATAATGAAAAATACAAATTTTCAATTAAAACATTTGTTCTGTATAAATTATTTAAACTCATAAAATATATTTTAAATGTTGCTTAAATTAAATTAGTTCAATAATATATTTTTTAATCAAATTTAGGTCATTTTTTTCATATTAATATTAGTTTTATATATATGAAATATGTATACTTTTAAACATTATCTCATTTAAAACCCGTGTTTTCGTCACCTATGCGAGAAACATTTTAAAGTGAAAAATTCTAATTCTATAAATATAATTTGGAAAAATGTATTATATATTTTTATTAGAATATTATATGTTATCTTTTAACATAAAAATAATTTTTATTACCAAAATTTTCGAGGGTATACATTAAAAAATAATTACTATAGTTAAGATAAAAATTAGTTTATCATAGAGTTAAACTAAAATGAAAAAATGTCCAAAATGACCCCACCAATGACTAAATACTATTGTATGTAAATATTAATTTCATATTACTCCAATTTTATAATATATGAACATTTTTTTGTCTTTTTTCATATTATAATCTTTATCATTTTTTATTCTGTTGGAAACTTTCCATGTAATTTCCAAGAGGGTCCCTTATCCCCACATAAAAATGGGCACTCACTCCCCTCAATTATTAAAACATATCAATCCATTTTTATTAAAAAACGTTATAAATATATATCCCAATAATCCTTATAAATATTATATTGCTCCTATTCCTCCCAAAATACCCTCCCTATGATACTTAATATGATATTTAAAAATGTCTTTTCTTAAGGAATGAAATTGTCTTAACCAGGCTCTTTCATTTTCATTCTTATTTTTCCACAATAAAATATGAAATAAAATATATAATATAATACCCCATTTAAATACCATAAATTTTTTTTAATGTCTATGTAATAATATTTATCAATTACCACCTCATTCAAATGGGAAATGAAGTCATTGAAATTGTGTATGGCGGACTGCTTCCTCATAAACTGATGTAGTTAATTTTACATCCACAATAATAAATGATGTATATAATGACAAATCTAAGAAATTTGTATGATATATATGATATTATTTTTGCTCATAAATATTAATACCACATATACATTGTTAAGTTTAACTCTATTTAAAATATAATAATTTTTCTCTCGTGTATGATGGACTTCCACCTCATAAAGTGATGTGATTTATTTTTCACATATGTTCTTCATGGAATTTAATAATGATAAAATTAATGAATCTTTTAGATATATATGTGGTGATATTGATTCTATAAAATTAATATATCACCCACCTTCTTACCATTTCACTCGTTTAAGGAATGATATTGTCACTCGTGTGTATATATAGCATATCATCTTCACCAAACAATGTGGTTTATTTTATATATCCGCATTAAATTAATGATTATAAAATGTATATAACAAAAAAAATATTTATAACATTAATATAATTCTTTATATGTTGTAAATATATCATATTCTTGAGATTATGAAATTTCATGAAAAACATGCATGAGAAACTATGAAATTAAAACCTGGAGCAATAGAGATAATGAAATATTATTAACATATGGGATATAAAATTTTATAAAATTATTACATGTAATAATATAAAATATAATATGTTTCTATTAATTATTTAACCATGTTTAAATTACTATACATGAGGTTAACAAGCGCCCAACTGAAATGAATTACAAGGTAATATATTTCATCTTAATTTCCATTTTATTAAGACTAATATCTTATTATGCACAAATTAAATTTTAGGTGTTGTTTATAATACCCCATTAATGATTTTAATATGAATAAATACATATTCCTGATTAATAATATTTCATTTCATGTTTAATCATCAATGGGTTGTGATTTAAAATTTTTCTATCGATACAGAATTTCATAGCTCAAATTCATTTCATTGTGTTATATAACTTCTTAGTTTTCCATTGATAGTATATGATTTATTATAATTATTTTTATTGTCTTATATTTTGTTTTAAATTTTTTTTGTTTCTATTTAAAAATAATACATATAATTTATTGTGTGATTAATTCTCACTTCATAGTTATTATCATTGTAAGGGACTTTGCCTCAATTTCCATTTTATTAAGGCATATTTTTTAATATGTACCTATTAAAATTTATATTGTTTATATGAATATTATTTTAAATATTTACATGATTAAGTATTTATTAATGATGATTTATGTTTTTTTTCATTTTTATTATTAAAGTGGTAATAATATAAATGTTACCAATTAATAAGGAATTTCATAACTCAATTTCTTTCCATTGGGCTATATTAATATTTTGTCTACATTTGATATTCTATGATTATTTATATAATTATATTTTGATATATTGTGTTTTATTTCTAATTTTTTTATGTTTATATAAATTTAATACAAATAATACATTCATTTATTAATTCAAATATCAATTTAAGTAAAATTTAATATAAATTATGTATCAAATTATTGTAACACGTTGTCCCCTCTAGACCGGATTCGGTGCATTACTTGTGATATTAGAATGGTTATAAAAAATGAAAATACAAAAGGAACGATCAGTTTAGTAGTCGTGAAGAAAATAGATACATAGATGTTAATCAAATTACATTGGAAAAGTTTACAAAATACAATTCATTATGAAAACTAAAGAATGTATCCACAAGAACTCAATAAATGATCTCCTCTTTTTCACCTGTTGAAAGTAAAAAATGTATGGGGTGAGCTCAAATGCTCATTAAGGGTTACAAATAGAAAAATCTAGAATATAATAATAAGTGAATAATAATCAATCTTGCATAATCAATATGGAATGGTGAATAAATGAAAAACTCACGCCATAAACTGAGAATGAAACTGCATCCATAGATTTTGTCATAGTGAAAACCTCATGGATAGTAATAACTGATAATGATTAAAGAAAATGATTATTAATTGGATGTCATGTATCTGGTACATGAAACCATAATACCATTAAAACAGTTTAGTTATGTGGATAGAAACCCATCTGATTTTTGGAAACACACTCGAACGGTTTGTCACCATACTGATTTGTCTCATGAGACCTACTGATGCATCGAGGGCATATAGCAGGCCCCACCTACCACTGAATTTCTAAATAATTCATTATACATTGATTCAATACATGAGGAATATTCCTTTTCGATATCCATATAGAGTATAGTATACGAATTCATCAATATTTCCTTAACTAAAATAACTTTCCAAAGAAACATCTTATGTAAAATGGTATACGGTTTAGACAACAAACATATCCATGATATGAGATTATGGATATTTAATATAAATATATTTCCAAATGAAAATTGATCTCAAATGGGAAGTTGGTACACCACATAAGGATTATTAAGTGCACCATACAAAGTTAGTCACAACTAAATAGAAGTTGAGACAATGTCCCTTACCACAATGTAATCAGTCAAATCATATGACAAGAACTTAATAAACCTCAAATGAATCATTTAATGACCTTAATATAAATATAATAATGTTATTATATATCAAATGTCTTTACACATATACCACATACAAGAAATAAGTGGCGAACAATGAAAATCTCACTGAAATGAAAGTGAGATGAGAAACCCCTTACAAACATTTCGGAATAGAAAAGAGTGTTGTTGTGAGAGATTAATGAGAGGTAAAGGGGTATTACATTATTTATATATCACAAGGGAAGTATGGGGGAGGTTATAAAACAAACCCCATCATTATGAATTACAAATACAATGGAACAACATATGAGAGATTCTTGAACAAAAGTGAGAGAGAGGATCCATTACAAAGATTGTGTCATCAGAGTGATGATAAATCAATGAAATATTTATGTGTGACAAATTAAAATCCCCAAAATATAATTGGATATAAAGTATAAAACAATCATAGGTCATTTACACATATTCTTGGAACAATGTAACCAATGAAGTAGCTGTTTAACTCAAAGAATGAAAATTGAGTTAAGCAATCCCTTACCTTTTGCTCGAGTGTGTTCTTCGTTTGTTTTAGTGACCGGAATAATAAAATTTAGCTAAATTAATTAATAACTACAGAACCTGATATACATTTAATTCATTTATTATAACCTTTTCAGGTTCATTCATGGCCCTTTTATGTGTTTAATAGGTTCCATTTTCTTGTTTGGGAAGCATTTTCTTCCTTGGTTCCCATGATTCGTTTACTTTCTTTCAAGAATGGAAGTCCATTTGAAATGACGATAAACATAAAAAATTGTTAATATATCTTATTAATGTCATTAATGATATATAAATAATTTTATAATGATTTTGGGTTATATACCATGATGATGATTCATTAGTTAGAAATTTATTAAAATATTCAGATTAACTTGGCCGTTTTGTTGATAATGATCATTTTTTGTATTATTATTTTAAATTTTTAGTGTCTAAGGATTCGAGAACATTAATGAGATTAAATACATATATTTGTATCAGGATCAACCATTAATATGGTTTCATGACCATTAATGAGGTTGAAAGTGAAGAACAAAACTCTATCATCCACAAAAGTTATAATTTGGAACATCACGGATGTTGATTTCGTTTATAAAAATAAAAAGGGAGGAAGTAAGAATATTGATGATAGTTCATCCATTCACATGATTTTATTCTAGTATATAGAGGAAAATGGATTTTATCATGGTCATTTGGATATAAAATCAGAGGATAGGAAAATATAAGTGATGAACTTGAAAATAAAACAAAAGGTGAGCGATCCCTTATGAGAATTCGGCAGCCTAACGGCGTCGCTTAAAATTTCATAGAATGAAATGATGAGAGAAAAAGGGTATCATATCATATTGAAATAAAAAAGGGCAGTAATAAGAACACATAAAATCAAACCCCAACATATTATAAGATAAAATAAAATAGATAACATTAAGGAAGTGTCGACTAAAAGAAGAGAATCAAGGATTCCCTTACCATATAGAGTAACTCCTAGATCTTGAAGGATGGGACCTTGGGGGCCTAAGGGAACCTTGGGAGGACTCCTAGGGAGGTAATACCAACATATCTTCTAGTATATTTAGTTTGGAATGAATAAAAACTAAGGGGGGTGGGTGGGTTTTTATATAAATTAAGATATAGTTTTTTATTAATTAAAAGGGACACCTCATTAGTGGTTTTCGCAAACCCATGGGCTTTCCCATGGTAGTTTCCCATGGTTTAAGCCACGTGGGACACCACATGTCATAAGATATTTTAATCAAGTCGACCAGTCATTTATATTAATAATTACATTATTATGATGTCATTAATCTACCGAAAACTCAAATCAGTATTTTTTACTATTCACGAAAAATTCAAGTATTTTAGAAAAATTCCAAAAATTCCCCTGAACCATTTTTCGAAGTTTATAATTAAAAAATGAACTCCATTTTTGAAAAAAAAATCTATGTATTATTAATTTAATTTTTAAATAAAATCAAAGTTGATTAAAAAACAATTTAAAGGTATAATTAGTAATGTTTTACATTGAAAAATTAATTAACATCTCATTATATTTTTACCTTAAGAAAATAAAATATTATAATTATTTTCTATTTATAAGGTTCATAATAATATTCATATTACTATTCATAAGGGTATGTTACTATTCATCAGAAAATCAAGTTGGTTCTATTAGACTCCAAACGACTTACTGGTCACAACTCTAGATGAATGTTTTTCGAAATTCAAAACATAGAAGGAGAAAATTTATGTTTAGTGGATTTCATATAAATTTCTCTTATAATGTTTGTTTCAAAAAAGACTTAGGGCTTCATGCAATATAGGCTATCTAATGAATATAAATTATTTAAGAGCAACATACCATAAAATATTTGGGATGTTATATTATTCTCTCCTTCGTAAATTTCATCCTTGAAATTTTATATATAAAGCCCACAAGATAGATGTCGGTGGTTCTTCCGGATTAAATACTCTAGTTCCCATGTATCTTCTTCCATGTTTTGGTTTCTCTAAAGAACCTTTACTAGATGAGTTTTCCAATTTCTCAATACCTACTCCCTTCTGTCAATAATCCTGATAGGATTTTCACAGTATGACAAATCAAGTTCCAGTTCTATTTCTTCATATGTGAGTACATGCATTGGGTCTGGTAGGTATTTCTTCTAAAATTACACATGGAATACATCATGGACTTTGGAGTGACTTGGCAGCATTGCTAATTAGTAATCTACAGCTCCAATTCTTTACATAATTTCAAATGTTATGATGTACCAAGGGCTCAGTTTCCCTTTCTTATCGAATCTTAAGACACCCTTCCATGGAGATACATTTATAAAAACATGATCTCCCACTTGGAATTCCAAATCTCTCATCCGGTTGTCTGCATAACTCTTCTACATACTTTGGTTGGCTTTAATATGGGCTTGTATTGTCTTCACCTTTATCTTGGTCTCTTCAATAAGTTCTAGGCCTATAAGTTTCCTCTCACCAACTTCATCCCAATAGGTTGGAGTTCGACATATCTTTCCATATAATGCTTCATACAGAGCCATTTGAATACTAGAATGGAAACTATTGTTGTATAAAAATTCCACCAAAGGAAAGTATTGATCCCACATACCTGGAATTCAATAGAGCATGACCTCAACATATCTTCTACAGTTGAATAGTCCTTTCATACTTTTCGTCAGTTTGGGGGTGATTTGCAGTACTCATACGCAGCTCAGTATTCAAATACTTCTGGAGACTTTTCTAGAATTTTGATGTAAATCGGGGATCTCGATCAGACACAATCGATAGAGGTACACCATGATGTTTTACAACTTCTTTAATATAATGTCTTTCCAGATGCTAAATTGGTAAATCATCTCTTATAGGAAGGAAATGTGTTGATTTTGTGAGACGATCAACAATTACCCATATTTCATCATTCCTTCTAGATGTCCTTGGTAGTCTGGTGACAAAATCCATCATAATGTTATCCCACTTCCACATATGAATAGGTAGAGTTTGGATCACACCTTTACGATGTTATCTCTCTGCCTTCACATGTTGACAAACTATACATTTTAACACGTAGTCAGCAATTTCTCACTTTATATTATCCCTCCAAAAATATTCCTTTAGGACTCTATACATCATGGTCTTACCCGAGTGTATAGAGAAATTTGAGCTATGAGCCTCATCTAATAGTTCCCTTTTTTAGGTCAAGTACTGATGGAACACATAACTTCTTCTAAAATTTTAGAACTCCTACTTCATACACAAAGTCAGCTAGTCTCTAATCCTTGACAGATTTAATTTTCTTGTGCAGATTCCTTACATCAGATTGACAGATTTTTGTCATCTCTAATAAAGATGGTTTAGCAGTCATTTGAAAGAGAAAATATGTCTCCCCTTCCTTTATAATTACCATATCCATATTTAGTAGATCCAAAAATATAGGATCTCTCTCAATCCTCATTTGAGTCAGAAGTCCATGATTCTTCCTACTTAATGAATCAGCCACCTTATTCGCCTTTCATGGGTTGTAGTGTATTGAAAAATCATAATATTTTAGTAACTCAAGCCATCTCCTTTGCCTCATGTTGAGTTCCTTGTGTGTGAAAATTTATTTCAAACTCTTGTGAGTGTATAAATCTCACATCATTCTCCATAAAGATAATGTCTCCATATTTTCAGATCAAAGATTACAGCTACTAACTCAAGATCATGAGTTGGATAATTCTTATCATGGGTCTTCAACTGTCTTGATGCATAAGCAATAACTTTATCATTTTTCATAAGGATGCAACCCAACCCATTCTTTGATGCATCGATGTATATCACAAATCCATCACTTCTAGTTGGAAGAGTCAAAATTAGAGCATTTGCCAATCTTATTTTCAATTATTTGAAGCATTCCATATAATTTTTTTCTACACAAACATAACTACTTAATGTTTTATCTTGGTTAGCGGGTTATCCAATCAGGTGAAATTCTGAATGAAATGTCGATAGTAACTTGCTAGGACAATAAATCGGCATACCTCAGTTATGTTTGTTGGCATGGGAAAATCTTGGATTGCATTTTTCTTTGCAGGATCAACTAGTATTCCATCCTTAGAGACAATATGGCCTATAATAAACTGATTGATGATAGAATTCACACTTGCTAAACTTCACATATAATTTATTGCTTCTATGATTTCTCAGAATAATTCGCATGTGATTCTCATGGTCTTCATAGCTTTTTGAGTATACAAGGATATCATCGATGAATACCACAACAAAATTATCAGTATATTCCTTGAAAAATCTATTCATTAAATCCATGAAAATATCTAGTGCATTCATCAGTCCAAAAGGCATCACTGTAAACTCGTAATGCCCATACCTGCATAGAAATGTTGTCTTCAGAATATCTTCCTTCCTCACACTCAGTTGATGATATTCGGATCGATGGTCAAACATTGAAAATTATTGAGCTCCATGAAGTTGATAAAATAAATCATCATTCCATTGTAGAGGATACGTATTCTTTATTTTAATAGAATTTATTTCCCTACAATCAATGCATAGCCTCATGGATCCATCTTTCTTCTTGACAAACATGACTGGGGCTCCACATGGATATTCACTAGGTCGAATAAATCCTATTTCACTCAACTAATCTATTTGTTTCTTTAGCTCCACTAACTCCACAGTGTCCATTCTATAGGGGCTCTTTGATATATGTCCTGAACTAGGAATTAATTCAATGGAAAACTCAATTTCACGCTCTGGAGGATGTCCAGGTAAATCCTCTAGAAACACATAAATGTATTCTTTTACTATATGCACATATTCAATTTTAATATTTATTTCCTCACCCATAGATATTGGGTTCTCTTCCACTCCAATAATTGCATTCAATAGAGCTACTGGGGTGGGTCTAGATAAGAATCAGATGATGAGGTCTCCGCTCTAAAGATAAGAGATTCTACACCATTTTCAAAAATTGTAACTTCCTTTTTCTTGAAATAACTCTTTGAATCATAATTTGATAGCCAATCCATACTGAGAATTATATAACATTCAGTCATTGGTATGATGATAAGGTTAGCAACTAAAGCACATTTTGGTGTCTGGAGGGTGACTAGTCGACATGCCTTTTTTGCAATGATACATCCCCTGGGAGTTTTGACTGAAAACTCCTTTATTAAATCTAATTGGACATATGTAATTTTTTTTGGCAAACTAAGAAGATATAAATGAATGCAATGATCCAGAATAAAATAATGTGGTGTATAATTTTGGGGAAACAACTAAAGTACGTGATACCATGTCATTATGAACTCCAACCTCCGCAGTTGTAATTTCATAGTCTCTCCCTTCCTCTCTTGGCCTTTTTTGAGTAACGTTTCCTTGATTCTTAGGACAGTCATTTGCATAGTGTCCCATCTCTATACAATTATAGCATTGAATATCATTGATTCTTTTTCTTTTCCTTTCATTCATCAGATCGATGACCCTTTTCTCCATAGTTATAGCAGACACCCATTCCTTTCAAGCATTTCCTGAGATGATTCCTTCCACAGTTCTTACATAATGGGAATAGATTTATTCCCTTACTATTATTTGGTGATTCTCCTTTTCTTTTGTTATCATAGTACCACTTCATAGCATGGTTCCCCAAGAAAAAATTTTATCTATCAAATTCCTTCTCTGCTTTCATGGCACTTGATACAATTTCATCATATGATGAAAATGTTTCAGAAGTCAGTGCCCTTTGAAGACTTGGCTTAAGACCTTCAAATAAATGATCAATCTTGTCTTTCGAGTCACATAATTAATGTCACACCCTAACCATGAATTCCTTTTTTTTATTCTTTTCTTGGCCCCGCACCATTTGGATAGAGTTGGGTTTGGGTCCGTGTTTGAAATTTTTGACGCTTTGATGTTATTAGCCGGTTTCGGACCCGTGCACGGTCACCGCACGGTGGGTAGTAGCCATGCAATCTGCTCATGTGCTATGTAGGTGTCTATCGCTCAAATGAAATAATATTTTACACAAATTAAATAAGTAAAAATTTTAAAAATGTACATATAATAATTAATTATGATGTAGGAAATAATTTTATTATTAAAAATGGTGAATAATATTTTTTTTATCTAAAATTTCTTATTAATATAATTATTAATGAATCATAATTTAATTTTAATTGTTATTATGATTATTATTATTTTTATTATTCTTATTAAATTTTTATTAGTATTATTTTTATTAAACTTTCATTAATATTATTATTGTTTGAAATAAGAAGAACAAAAACAGGAGTGAAATATATTTTTATTCTTATTTTTGGGTTGGTTTTAGTTTATTTATTTATTAATTACTATTACTATTATTATTATTATTATTATGTTTTTTTAAACCCAAAATCTACCCTTACCAGTGACACCCCCCCTCGGAATCGCACAGCCCCACCTCCCCCTCGGTTCATTCCTAGACGCATGCACCCTGCCAGAGCTCCCTTCGGTCGTGCCCCACCTCTCGTCCTCCTCCTCTCTAAGTCGTATCCCCCTTCCGGCCTCCTCCTCCCAACACTTCCACCCACACCTTCCCTCCATACGCCGCACGACCACCCCATCTCCCTGACCTCTGGCAGACCTCTCCTGCTCGGGCCGCACCACCCTCAACCGGCGCGACTCCACCCCCCCCCCCTCTATGGTATCTTTCTTCGTGTTTTCTCTTTCATTTTTTGGTGCTTTATTTGTGTTTTACAAACCCTATTAAAGGGGTTTTTATTTGTGCGTGTTTATTAAATTTTAGGGTCTGTAAAGGCTCTGTAATTTTTTTCTTTACCTTCTGTTGATGTGCAATTGTATTCACACGCCTCCGAGGTAGGTGAATTCACATATTTTATTTCTAGAGCACTCCACTAATTTTTGTGCTATTTATTTTAGTTTTAAAACTTGTTTCACTACTTTCTTAGGCCCTTAATTATCTTTCTATAAGGTTCTTAAATTGTTAGAGTTGATTAAGAATATGTTTTGAGTCGGTTCCTGGTTTATGTCAATATGTTTCTACAATTATTTTCTTGTTTAAGTTTGAAATCATATTTTGATAATTTTAAAAATGTAATTCTCATCGCTATGGTATTCTCGTCTAGATTTTTTTGATTCTTTGACATTGATGAATTATTTAAAAATTATTCATTAGAATGATTCACTAATTGTTTTATGTGTTTATACACTTGGGGTGTTGATAAATTTTGATATGAGATTTTAAAATAAATTGATGGGATTTTGGGGGTCTCTCCCTTAGTTTTGTTTTGTAATGATGGAAAAAGTGTGGTTTGGGTTTTACTTGTGAACTTTGTGATTTTTTTAGGATTGGTTTTTAGATTTTTTTTTACTACTATGTTTGGATTAAATTTTATTTTAGAGATTTGTGGTGTTTTTGAGTCCTGTGGGGTTATCTAGGGAGTTGCGGTCAGTTTTGAAGGCGCGCACGCATTTTCACAGGTATGGATATGTATAGATATATGTATCTTTTCTGTGTGTCTTTCCTCATGGAACAGGGAACACATGCATCTGTTTAAGGATATATATATATATATATATATATATATATATATATATATATGGAAGTACGTGTGTGTGAGTGAGCTGTTGCTTGAGTTAAAAATCTATGGCTTGGTCCTTCTCTTGAGGAAGGTGTTTCCATCCATTCTCTCTTTCCAAAGTTTTCCATAGGCACTTGTATGATTTAATTTAATTTATTGATATTATTCACACCTTGATAAACATGTTAGTTTATTCATTGTAGTGTTTTTATGCCTTTACACCTCTGTTTGAACTAAATGCCATTATCTTCAAATGGTACTGTTGGATGTTTTCATTGGTTCTTTCTTATAGAAACATTTTATGGAACTTCATGTCTTTTAGAAATTATTTCTCACCTCTATTTTGATTGAAGTTAACTTTTTTGATCAAAAATTGATTTTTGGATGTTCCTCTAATTAAGCACATGTTTATACTTTTCCAACTTGGTCAGAACTAACTGCCTTTTTCTGTAAATGGTACTATTGGATGTTTTGAGTGGTGTTTTCTAGTAGAAATATTTTATGGAACTTGTTTTTCCTACGTTGGTTAGTTTTATGGAACTTATTGTTTTTGTAAAAATGATTTTTCATCTCTTTGAATGGGTATTTTTTTTGAAACCTGGGTTTTATAGACGGTTTTTGTTTTCTTAATGTTGTGGGTATTTTTATTCGGTTCGTTAACTTCATTTGAAAATAAATCCATGAGTATATACATGTTTGGATTTTGGTGTGATTTGGTTGAGTGTGTGGTGTATGGCTTCATTTGGTTTGTTTAACAAAAATTTACATAGTATCACAAAAGACATTTATGGTAATGCTTTGAAACCTATAACCTAAAGGCATGTTTGTATTTCTAAATACAAAAGTAATTTCTAGATTTGTTTCAAAATATCTTGTGCAATATTTTCATAAAGGCATAGATTGTGTAGAACTAGAGGCCCGATTTACAACTCCAAGTGTTTAATAAAGTGGTTTTGATAACCGAATGATGTGACGGCCCATTTTTCACTTTGTATGCTTGACATGTATGCATATAAATAAGTATATGGGGATTTTCTATCTATGGTAACCCTTTATGGGTGAATTCATAGGAAGCATCAGTGTTTGAGGTAGGAAAGTGCGGTGAGTTGAGTCACGTGTGCAAGGTCCTTACTACTTACACAGTATTATTATAATCCCTATGGTTTCCTGGGTGTCTTTTAGATGATCGAGTGATGGTTGCTGACCAACCCTGATTAGGCGGGTTGGTACCCCCTAGATTTTTTGTGAGGCCAGGCGGGCTTTGCCACTGGATTGGTCAGTTAGGGCGTCAAGTTGGTTATAGACTTTAGAGCTTCACCATACTCTAATGGGTGGTTTTGAAACCGAGTACGTCCATGGGTCTTCTAGAGATGTTTAGGATCACCCATGGTTACTGGATTAATTACATTTCTTGTTTACTTTTTTTTGCACTAGTTTATTTTTAGTTTCACTTTTAATTGTTTTACTCTATCCCATCTTTGGTATTTTTCTGTTTTAGATTTCATTTATAAAATGAAAATGATTTTAGAAATGGTGTGTATCATGTGTTGGTTTTTAAAATTAAAAAATCATGTTGCATATTTTATTATGTGAAAACCCTACTTTTATATTTATATTTCAAACTTGCATCAGTAGACTGTTTAGGAAAAGAGAATTGTTGCATTTAGTGGTTTATTCTTGGAATCCCTACTAAGCTTCTCGATGCTCATTTCTATTATATCTTTCTAGTTGCAGGTTCAGTTTCTCGTATAGGTTCCTGGTCCAGTTTCTCAATGTTGGATCTGCATGGATTTGAGTTTGGGGTGACCTAGGAGGTCACAAGGAGGTATGTTTGGCTTTGTTTTATTTTTGCTATCAGTTCTTATCTTTAGCATTAGTTTTGGTTATCCTTTTATCTTTTTTCTCATTGGCCAAATCATTCCCAAAGATAAATGTTGATGCCTGGCACTAGTTACCAGCCCATGGGAATTAAGAACGCCCTTTGGGACTTTCCACACACCATCTCGAGTAACTAGTTCATGGTCGACCCAGGTTGGTTTGTGACAAAATGGTATCAGAGGGGCCCTTATTATTTGGGTGTCTGGTAGAAGGAGATTTGGACTATAGGGGCTCAGAGGTAGGTTACATGACAGTGCCTGATCACCACTGCTCGCAACGAGACCTGAGTTACCAGGGGTAGTTCGGGATTCAAGCTTTTTTTTGGTTGTTTTGGATTGTGGAATGAAAATGGGGGAGAATCGGTTCACGTTGCGGCCTCACATTGTGTGGTGACCCATGTGGAGTCCAAGTACCTGGTTTAAGGTCCTCTAAGTGTTATTCCTTCCTTGGGGCATGGCTCACCACCATGTTGTCAGGTTAGACACAAACATTATTCCTTCATTCCAATGGTTTATAGTTGGTTGTTCTTTTTTTTAACTCAGTCGATGTGAGTGTGTTAAAAATGAAAGCTATTTCAAAATTAAAAAAGGGGTATCTTCAAAATTGATTTTGAAATTAGTAAAGTGGGTTTTTAAAGATAAAGTGTATCGGTTTGGAAAACTTGGTATGAGTTTGGATTTAGTTAGGAAAAGAAGTGTTTGAACCTTTCCACTCATTATGAAAGGTCACACATGCGTGGGTATGTACGGAGAGTGCATTGGGGCACTTGTTTGCAGATGATGTAAGCAATATTGAATGAATTTACATTTGAGGGTTCATAAGGTTCCATGTGTGAGTTTTTTAAAAAAAATTAAAGGAATAAATATTTTGGAAAAATGATTTTTTCTTGTGTTTTTATACGTTTGGATTATGGGCATGTTGCCCTTGGCTTGTGTTGTTGATTTGATTGAGTTTCGGATTGATGCCGGTTTCGATGTTGTTTTCTGTGTTGTTGTGAGTATTCCTCCCAGAAAACCTCCAAAAGTTGGTAATGAGTTATGCCCAATTCCTGGTTCTCTTTGCGTGTTGTCTTCTTATCGAGGTAATCAAAGTCTATTAAAGTTAGTTGTATAGTTCATAATGATAGCATGTATTTGGGTTATTGGGAACTCCTAGGGTATTTAAGTATCGTACTGTCCTAGAGTTATTTGAGGGTTCAGTTCTGGACTAGTAAAGGTGGGATGTCTCACTGTCATTAGAGTCTCGGGTGTAGTTGGTAGGGGTCAGCACTCATGAAGGTTCCGCATCTGGCACGGATTTCATACTGGAGGAATATGTCTCCAAAAAGCTATCTTCATCTGTATTTACTCCTAGTTTGTAGGATCATTCTCATGCATGCCACTAGTGTGGCCAATTCAGGCATTCAATGCCACCTTGTCACATCCCTCCGAAGTCTTGCTACCGTGTGACTGTTCGGTGCACTGGTTTGAGTTCTAAAAGAAGCGTCGTTCAAGAGGAAATAGTTATGGATTGGAGGATGCAAATGCGTGAATCTGAGGCAGGAGATGCTTCAGCCGTCCTGGCCCTAACCACAGGTCTCGGGGTGAAGATCGCACAAAGTCAGTAGTTGTCGAGTGTGTATAGAACATCTACTGAGATCAAGTTTTCAAATTCAGATGAAAATATCCAAGGTTTTCTTGTTCGATTTTCGTCACATTAGAAAACTCATACTCATTTTTATTGTGTGATGAGATCGTTGTACTACAATCCAAGCAGCCTCATCTGCTCTAAATGTGGAATTTAAATTATGTGTATTCTTTCAAGGGTGATGGTCTCGTGAATAATAGGCCCATTCTGATTCTGATGTGTTCTCAATTTCATTCGTCAGGGGAATTTTTGGTTTCATGAATTAATGGGTGGTGTTTCAAGGAAACTTCTTATTTCGAGCACCTACCCATGTGATTTCCTTTAGTGTGTTTCAGGTATGTAGGGGATTCCTCCATCCTGGTGCCCCGGTGTGTTTGTTTTCCCCATAATGGTTTTAAATACTAGCATTAGAGTTTTTCTATTAGCATTGAGATGGTGGTATGAGTTTGGTTTGGGATTTCCCGTGCTCCCTCCCAGGGGGTGGTTTGTTCGGGTTCAATGATTTCTGTATTAGTGAATTATTTTGGTGGGGAGAACCCTCCCATGTTCTCCCCTCAAATCTGGGCAGTAATTTTTCTTGAGTTGGTCAGGTGTGACATGTGTTAGTAATAGTCACCCCGAGCCTCTCAGTTTTCTATGATTTTGTATAGGATTGGACTCAAGATTGTTTGACTACTGGCTTGGTGAATTTCTGGGAGCATAAAGTGTCTATGGTGGGGAGAATTGTCACACCCTGACAATGGATGGGTTTATTTTATTCTTTTCTTGGTCCAACATCTTTTGGAAAGAGTTGGGTTTGGGTCCGTGTTTGAAATTTTTGATGCTTTGATGTTATTAGTGGGTTTCGGACCCATGCGTGGACACTGCACGGTGGGTGGTAGTCGTGGGATCGGCTCATGTGCTTTGCAGGTGTCTCCCGCTCAAAAGAAATAATGTTTTACGCAACTGAAATAAGTAAAATGTTTAAAAATGTAATTATAATAATTAATTATGATGTAAGTTATAATGTTATTATTAAAAATGGTGAATAATATTTCAGTTATCTAAAATTTGTTATTAATATAATTATTAATGAATCGTAAGTTAATTGTAATGGTTATTATTATTATTATTATTACTTTTATTATTCTTATAAAAATTTTATTTGTAATATTTTTATTAAACTTTCATTAATATTAATATTCCTAGAAATAAGAAAACAACAAGAGTGAAATATATTTTTATTATTAATTTTGGGTTGGTTTTAGTTAATTTATTTATTATTTAATATTATTTTTATTATTATTATTATGTTTTTTACCCTAAATCTACCCTTCCCCCTCCCTCTCTCCTTACCCATGACACCCCCCTGGAATCACGCAGTGCCCCCCTGGTTTGTTCCTGCGCGTGTGCCCCCTCACCGGAGCTCCCTCCGGTGGCGGCCCGCCTCCTGTCCTCCTCCAATCTAAGTCTTAGCCCCCTCCCGACCTCCTCCTCCCAACGTTGTAGCATGAACCTACCCTCCATGTGTCGTCTGACCACCCCATCCCCCTGACCACCGGCCGACCTCGCCTGCTCCAGTCGCACCATCCTCAACCGGCGTGACCAACCCCCCCCCCCCCCCTCCAGTATCCTTCTCGGTGTTCTCTCTTTCATTTTTTGGTTTTCTATTTATGTTTTACAAACCCTAATTGAGGGGTTTTTTTGCATGGTTCTTAAATTTTAGGTTCTACTAAGGGTCCACAAATTTCTTATTTACTTTCGGTTGATGCGCGGTTGTATTCACACGCCTCTGGGGCAGGCGAATTCACATATTTTATTTCTAGATCACTACACTAATGTTTCCACTCTTTTTGAATGTTTTAAAACTTGTTTTGTAGATTTTCTATGACCTTAATTAGCTTGTTATAGAGTTCTTAAATTTTTATAATTCATTAAGAATATTTTTTGATTCGGTTCCAGGTTTATGTCAATATGTGTCTACGATTATTTTCTTGTTTATGTGCCAAATCTTATTCTGATAATTTTTAAAATGTAATTCTCATCGCTATGGTATTCTCATCTTGATTTTTTTGATTCTTTGACATTGATGACTTGTTTAAAAATGTGTCATTAGCGTGATTCACTAATTATGTTTTTGTGTTTATGCACTTGGGGTGTTGATAAATTGTGATATGAGCTTTTAAAATTATTTGATATGATTTTGGGGGGTGTCTCCCTTAGTTTTATTTTGTAAAGATGGTGAATGTTTGTTCTGGGTTTTACTTGTGAACTTTGTGATTTTTGTAGGACTGATTTTTAGATAGTGTTTTGATCACCTTGTTTTGCTTAAATTTTATTTTAGGGATTTCTGGTGTTTTTGAGTCTTGGGGGTTTATCGTAGGGAGTTGTGGTCAGTTTCAAAGGAGCGCATGTATTTTCCTAGGTATGGATATGTATAGATATATATATTTTTTGTGTTCATGTTCCCTCATTGTGAATGGAACACGTGAATTAGTTTAAGGATAAATATATATATATATATATATATATATGGAAGTACGTGAATGCGAGCGAGCTGCGACTTGAGTTAAAAAGCTATGGCTTGGTCCAACTCTTGAGGTAGTTGTTTCCATCCTTTCTCTCTTTTTGAAGTTTTCCATAGGAATTTTTATGATTTCATTTTATTTATAAATGTTATTCACACCTTGAGAAGCATGTTAGTTTATTCATTGTAGTGTTTTTATGCCTTTTCAACTCTGTTATATCTAAATGCCTTTATCTTAAAATGGTATTGTTGGATGTTTTGAGGGGTTCTTTCTTAAAGAAACATTTTATGTAACTTCATGTTTTGTAGAAATGATTTCTTAGTTCTAGTTTGTCTGTAGATAATATATTTTATTAAAAAGGGGTTTTTGGATGTTCCTCTAATTATGCACATGTTTATACTTTTCCAACCATGTTGGAACTAACTGTCTATATCTGCAAGTGGTATTTTTGGATGTTTTGAGTGGTGTTTTCCGGTAAAAAATTTTTATGGAACTTTTTTATCCTTTGTTGGTTGGTTTTATGGAACATAGTTTTTTTGTAAAAAATATTTCACGTCTCTTTGAGTGGGTATTTTTCTCGAAACCTCATTTTTATAAACGGCTCTTGTTTTGTAAATGTTGTGGGACTTTTCACACGGGTCTTTAACTTGGTTTGAAATGAAATCCATGAGTGTATACCCGTTTGGCTTTTGGTGTGATTTGTTTGAGTGTGTGGTGTAAGGCTTCGTTTGGTTTGTTTTACAAAAATGTAAATAGTATCACAGAATACATTTATGGTAATGATTTGAAACCATGAACCTAAAAGCCCATTTGGCTTTTTAAATAAAAAAGTGATGTCAATAGTTGTTTTAAAAGAGCTCATGGAATATTTTCATAAAGGCATTGATTGTGTGGAACTAGAGGCCTAATTTACAACTCCAAGATTATAATAAAGTGGTTCTGATAACCGAATGATGTGACATCCTAGTTTCACTTTGTATGTTTGACATGTATGCATATATATAAGTATATGGGGCACTCTTATCTTGGGTAACCCTTTATGGGTGAATGCATATGAAGTGTCTGTGTTTGGGGTAGGCAAGTGCGGTGAGATGAGTCACGCGTGCGAGGGCCTTCCTACTTACACAGTATTATTATAATCACCATGGGTTCATGGGATTTTTTTAGATGATCGAGTGATGGTTTCGGACCAACCACGATTAGACTGGTTGGTACCCCCTAGATTTTTTGTTAGGCCAGGCGGGCTTTTCCATTAGATTGGTCAGTTAGGGCTGCTAGTTGGTTATAGACGTAGGAGCTTCACCATACGCCGGCAGGTGGTTCAAACACTGAGTACGTTCAGTGGTCTTCTGTAGATGCTTAGGATCACCCATGTATACTATATTAATTGCATTTCATGTTTACTTTTCGTTGAACTGGTTTATTTTCAGTTTCACTTTTACATGTTTTACTCTAGCCCAGCTTTGGTATTTTTCTGTTTTGGATTTTATTTATAAAATGGAAAATGATTTTGAAAATGGTGTGTAGCATGTGTTGCGTTTTTAAATGAGAACATCATGTTTCATATTTTAAAATGTGAAAACCCTAATTTTATATCTTTATTTCAAACTTGTTTCAGTGAACTATTTTGGAAAAGAGAATTGTTGGATTTAGTGGTTTATTCTTGGAATCCCTACAGAGCATCTCGGTGATCATGCTTATTATATCTTTCTAGTTGTAGGTTCAGTTTCTCGTACAGGTTCGCGGTCCAGTTGCTCAATGTTGGAGAAGCGTGGTTTTGAGTTGGGGGTGACCTAAGAGGTCACAAGGAGTTATGTTCGACTTTTTTTTCTTTCTGCTGCAAGTTATTATCTTTATCTTTAGTTTTGTTTATCTTCTTATCTTTTTCTCATGGGATAAATCATTCCCAACAATTGAATTTTGATGCCAGGCACTGGTTGCCTGCCCGTGGGGATCGGGAATGCCCTTCGGGACTTGCCACGGACTAGCTCGGGTGACCGGTTAAGGTTCATCCCGGGTTGGTTCATGATACATAATCTACAGCATACCTAGATAGCCATGTGAAGGTATCCTCATACTCTGCAACACTGTCTTCTTCCCTTTATTTTAAGCCAAGAGTTTCTTCTTCAATTCAGTTCATTTCTCACGAGGGGATTATTTTTCAAAGAATAATTCCTTAAAATTATTCCATTCCATATCTTATATTTCTTCTTCCTTCATGGTATTCTGAATCAAGGACCTCCATTGATTAGTGTCTCCCTTGAGACAATATTCTTCTAGTACTACCTTTTCATTTTCATTACATCATAATTCCATGTATATATTTTCAAGGGATTTGATCCATTTCTCATCAACCACTGGGTTAGTAGTCCTGTTGAAAGATGGGGGCTTCTTCCACATGCAATGATCCAACACAGGTGTGGAATGGTTATTCGTTACAACCTGAGTAAGTTATCCCAATAAGGTCATGATCAGATCTTCTCCAACATTGACTGTATTGACTTGCTCAGTAGGGAGATCCCAACTTTTCCAATAATTATTGATTCTCCTTCTTCCATTAGATGCCATTTCTAAATAATGGCATACACTAGATTATTTTATGAATCTTAAATATCAAATAACTGAAAATAGATTGAAATTATATGTATATATAATCTTATTAACATGGTTTCTATAAGGAAAAAAATTTAAATTAAACTCCTTTATTATGTTTTGTAAAGAAAATGTGAATTATCCTAAGAATATCCCCCTAGAGTGTCATAACCAAGAGTACAACAACGCTTGTTGTTGTGTACCAGGATATCCCGAGTCAAGCCTGGAACTCTTTGTCGGAGCTTTCACTCCAAGGTACCTCTGTACCAGAGCCACCTATACCTGCTCGTATCCAGACAAGGATGTATTTGCTAGAAGGATTCACATAATCTATTCCGTACCAAAATACTAGGACGTTCTTGTAAAATTATCATCAAATACTACCTTAGGTCTTTGTTCCCTACTATACATTTTCTACTCTAGTTTCCATGTTTTCTATTAAACATTCTCTAATACTAACTGTTACACCCCAACCCCTCTAGACCGGATCCAGTGCATTACTTTTGATATTGGAATGGTTAGAAAGAATGAAGATCCTGAAGGAAAGATCAGTTTAGTAGTCTTGAAGAAACTAGATACATAGATGTAACTCAAATTACATTGGAAAAGTTTACAAAGTACAATACATTATGAAAACTAAAAACTGCATCGACAAGAACTCATTAAATGATCTATTCATTATCACCTTTTGAAAGTAAGCAGTGAAAGGGGTGAGATGAAATGCTCAGTAAGGGTTATAAATAGAGGAAGACTGAATATAATCATAAGTGAATCATAATCAATCTGACATAATCAATATGGCATGGTGAATAAATGAAAAACTCATGCCATAAACTGAGAATGAAACTGCATCCATAGATTTTGTCATAGAGAAATCCTCAAGGATAGTAATAGCTGAAAATTAATAAAGAAAGTTCTTATTAATTGTATGTCGTACATCGGGAACATGAAACCATAATATAGTTAAAGCGGATTAGTTCTTTCCATAGAAACCCATCTGATTTTTGGAAACACACTCGAAGGGTTTGTCGCCAAATTGATTTGTCTCATGAGACCTACTGATGCATTGAGGGGCTGTAGCAAGCCCCACCCACCACTACATGTCTAAATAATTCCTTATACATTGATTCAACACAAGAGAAATATTCCTTTTCAATATCCGTATAGAGTAGAGTATACGGATTCATCAATATTCCCTTAACTAAAATAACTTTCCAAATAAACACCGTTTGTAAAATGATATACAGTTTAGACAAAAAACATATCCATGATATGATATTATGGATATATAATATAAATATAATTTAAAATGAAAATTGATATGAAATGGGCCGTAGGTACACCACATAAGGATTTTTAGGTGAACCATACAAAGTTAGTCACAACCAAATAGAAGTTGAGACACAGTCTCTTACTACAATGTAATCAGTCGAATCATATGTCCAGAACGTAATAAACCTAAAATAGGTCATTGAATAACATGAATATAATGATAATATTGTTATTATATATCAAAGGGTAGTACACATATACCACATACAAGAAATAAGTAGCTAACAATGAAAATCTCAATGAAATGAAAGTGAGATGAGAAACCCCTTACAAAACTTTTGGCATGGTAACGAGTGTTATTGCGAGGGATTAATGATAGGTAAAAGGGTATGAAATTATTTATATGTCACAAGGTCAGTATGGGGGATGTTCAAAAACATACCCCATCCATAGGAATTACAAATAAAATGGGACAACAAAGGGGAGATTCTTGAACAAATGTGAGAGAGAGGATCCCTTACGAAGATTGTGTCGTTAGAGTGATGATAAATCAATGAAAATTTATGTGTGACAAAAAAATCCACAAAATATAATTGGATATATAGTATAAAACAATAATAGGTCATTCACATATATTCTTGGAAAAATGTAACCAATGAAGTAGATTTTTATCTCATGGAATTAAAATTGAGTTAAGCAATCCCTTACCTTTTGCTCGAGTGTGTTCTTCGTTTGTTTTAGTGACCTGAATAATAAAACTTATGTTCATTTATTAATATCTCCAGAACCTACTATACATGTAATTGATTTATTTTAACCTTTTTAGGTTCATTCATGTCCCTTTTATGGGTTTAAGAGGTTCAATTTTCTTGTTTTGGAAGCATTTTCTTCCTTGGTTTCCATGATTCATTTACTTGCTTTCAAGAATGGAAGTCCGGTTAAAATGTGGTTAAACATCTAGAATTGTTAATATATCTTATTAATTAAATTAAGGATATATGAGTTATCTTATAATTATTTTTTGTCATATACCATGATGATGATTCATTTGTTAAATGTTTATTAAAAATATTCAGATTAACATAGCCGTTTTGTTCATAATGAACTTGTTTTGTATTATAATTTTTTATTATAAGTTTCTAAGGATTCCAGAACATTAATGAGATGAAATATGTATATTTTTATTTTGTTCAACCATTATGATGGTTTCATTACTAGTAATGAAGGAGAAAGTGAAGAACGAAACACCGTCGTCCACAATGGTTATAAATTGGAACCTCATGGATGTTGATTTTGTTTATAAAAATAAAAGGGAAGGAGTAAGGATATTGATGATAGTTCTTCCATTAACATTATATAATTTTAGTATATAGATGATACTAGAGTTTATCAGATTCATTTGGATATAGGAGGTGAGGAGATTGAAATAAAAGAGATGGAATGGAAAATAAAAGAAAAGGTGAGAGATCCCTTATGAAAATTTGACAGCCTAACGGCGTCGCTTAAAATATCATAAAATTATATGATGAGAGAGAAAGGGTATCTCATAATATTGAAATAAAAAAGGACATTAATTAGAACACATAAAATTTAACCCCAACATATGATAATAGAAAATCAAATAAATAACATAATGAAGTGTCTACTAAAAGAAGAGAATGAAGGATTCCCTTGCTTTGTAGAGTAACTCTTAGATCATGAAGGATGAGACATTGGGGGCTTACAGAAACCATGGGAGGACTCCTAGGGGGTAATACCACCAGATCTTCGAGTATATTGAGTTTGGAATGAAGGAAAACTATTGGGGTTGGGTGGGTATTTATAGAAATTAAGAGAGAGTTTTTTTATTCATTAAAAGGGACACCTCATTAGTGGTTTTCACAAAACCATGGGCTTGACTAAGGTATTTTCCCGTGGTTTAAGCCACATGGAACACCTCATGTCACAAGATACTGTACACAAGTCGAACAGCCCTTTATATTAATAATTAAATCAATATTATGTCATTAAATGACTAAAAACTCAAATCTGAATTTTTTTTTACTATTCACAGAAAATTAAAGTATTTTAGAAAAATCCAAAATATTCATCCTAACCATTTTTTGATGTGTATAATTCATAAATGAACTGCATTTTTTGAAAAAAAAAATTCAATCTATTTTTAATTTAATTTTTAAATAAAATTCAAGTTAATTCAAAAAAATAATTTAAAGGTATAATTAGTTTTGTATTACATTGAAAAATTAATTAACTTCTCATTATCTTATTACCTTAATAAAATAAAATATAATCATTATTTACTATTTATTAGGGTCATATTACTATTCATATTACTATTCATAAGGGTATGTTACAATTTATCAAAAAATCAAGTTGGTTCTATTAGACTCTAAATGACTTACTTGTTACAACTCTAGATGAATGTTTTTTGAAATTCAAAACATAGAAGTAGAAAATTTATGTTTAACAAATAAGCATAAACCTTTCCCCTATAGTGTTTGTTTCACAAAATACATAGGGTGTCATTCAATATAGGCTATCTAATGAATAGAAAGTATCTAATAGCAACATACCATAAAAAGTTTGGGGTGTTATTTTATTCCCTCCTTCGGAAATTTCGCCCTCAAAATTTTATGTATAAAGCCCACCAAAAAGATGTGGGTGGTTCTTCCTCATGAAAACATTTTGTTCCCATGTTTCTTCCTCCATATTTTGGTTTCTCTAAATAACCTTTACTAGGTGAGTTATTCAATTTCTCAATACCTTCCCTCTTGTATCAAGAATCCTAATAGACTTTTCATAGTATGATAAACCAGGTTCCAGTTCTATTTATTCATATGCGAGTATATGCATTGGGTATGGCATGTATTTCTTCAACAGTGACACATGGGATATGTAACATCCCGGTTCCGGAAGCCACCCAGATGTGCCCCGTACCCAGCTGGTCACATGGCCTCATTGTGTATTTCCCCAAACACCAGAAGCTGCTGACTAGCAGTGAGAGCCTTGGGTGTGATAGTGGGGAAACTATGCCCTCATTGGCAGAGTACACAATGGAAAAAAACAAAGGCAATAGCGGAATCTGTAAATATCCAACAACATTAAACCACAGAAGACTGGAATAATAATCAACTAGAGCACACATATATATATATATATATGAAATGATGCATGATGCATATGTCTAGGAAAGTAGCCAAACACGTCACAATGCTGGAAATACAAACAGTGCTAAACCAATGTACAAAAAGAATGAAAAACATCTCCACCACTTTTCAAGCCATAGCTTGGTCCCATGCTTTCCAGCTCCACAGCAAGTCAAGAACCTGAAGTAGAAGGGTGCTTTCCCTTATCTATAACTGCAACAATATAATCTGTTTGGGCCCAAAAGCATGACCCAAACAGGGTGTGAGACTAAATCCTATTAGGCAACCACCCGAAGATCTATGCCAAATAGTCAGTGAATATATGGAAGGTAAAAGTACAAAAAGCAGTAAACACAAAAGTACTAAGTAGTAAACAATCCATAATTTAAAATCAAGCCACAGTGAAACAAACAACTAAACCTCAAACATGTATCCCTCTATGAATTACTCATAGTCATCCCCTCTGGACCTACCTAAATAGTACAAGCAACCCTCTTGGTTGCACACTCGGTCTAACCCCTCTGGTTTTGTGTATGAATATATTAAGACTCTCTGAGGAAGCGCTCACAGTCAATTCCCCCTAGAGTCGAGGGTAGTCCGGAACACTCTAAGGAATCTCACGCGGTCAATTCCTCTTATAGCCCCAAGGTCAATAACTCTCTAAGGAAGCTTACTCAGTCAATTCCATTTATAGCCCAGGTTGTTCATAGACTCTCTGAGGAAGCACTCATCATCAACTCCTCTTATATTCTAAAAAGCACAAGATTAAAATCAAAGACTCTCTAAGGAAGCTCACTTGATCAATCGCCTTATAGTCTAAAGAAATCAAGGACTATCTGGGGAAGATCACTCAGTCAATTACCCTTATATCCCAAAGTGGTTCTATGCTCTCTGAGGATTATCACTTGGTCAATCACCCTTATAGCCAAAAGTTCTCAAATACTCTCTAAGGAAGCTCACCCGGTCAAATACCCTTATAGTCAACTGCACCAGGTTCTCATGGCCCTGTGTAGGTCAATGAGAATTGTAGTGTACTATGGACAAAGTAAACCTATATAACTACTTGGATAATAGTATACAGGATATAAAGCATGTCAAAATACAAACTCTCCATCCTACAGTAACAGGCATGGAAAATAGACATAGCAGCCAATCTGGATAAATAGGACTAAACGGTTGTAAACAGAACTTGCAAGGGAAATACATCCAAGGCATAGAAATCATCCTTATTCATATCCAAATTTCCTCTACATATGCATACAAGCATGGAAAACAATCAGCTGGTGTAAAATGGTAAACCCGCAATATCCCATTCAAGGGTATTGGTGGAACTTTCACATAATACTCAAAGACTTCAAACAGAAAGGCACAAAACACCTACCTCGGGGTTAGGATATCTCTATACATGAACCTAGAATCTTAAATCTCTTTATAACATCAAAGATATATAAAAAATTCTAAAACTTTCAACCCATAATATCTTAGAGAGAGGACAAATCAGAAGATGATGCTCTACAATAATTGAGAAATCACTGATGTGATTCCAATGCAACTGATGATGTTCAATTTGTAGGATGGATGGAGGCTCAGGGGCCCGTTGATGATCTGTGGTCGTACGGGCTCTCTCGGACGAACGAGACCTAGAAGTAGGGTTATCTATCTGTCAGACACGACCCCGGTGCATTTAATGAAAAAAAAATACACGGTGTGTACATTTGGAGTACACGGTGTGTACTTGATGTTTTCGTACTCTGCATTAGGCTGCTTCAAAGTCACTCTCACATGGTTATGTGTGTTCAAACTACACGGCCATCACACGGCCTGCTACATCAAGGAAGTGCACGACGTTTACTCATAAAGTACAGGGCGTGTAATTAGAAAATTTCATGAATTTCCTCTTTTTCCCAAAAATTACCATAAAATGAAAAACATACCTGAAAAGAAGTTCTGGGTTCTTAAAAATATCCCCCATTAAAAATATTTGTCCCCAAATTTCCCTATCGCGGTGTTCAAGAAGAAACCCAAAACAGTTCCGGCCACTGCGCTCGTACATCTGCCTCCCTCTCCCAAGTCTCATCCTGCACCCACCCATGCTGCCATAGCACTCGTACTAGAGGAATAGACTGGAAACAGATAACCTTTTTACTGCGATCCACAATCCGGATAGGATTATCTTCGAATGATGCATCCACTTCGAGCTCAACCTCCTCATGTTGAAATACATGAGATGGGTCTGAAAAGTAATGTTAAAGCTGAGAAACGTGGAGGAAGTCGTGCATAACTCGGTACCTCTGAGGTAAATAAATCTGATAGGCACTAGCCAAACTCTCTTTAACACCACAAATGGACCGACGTACCTTGGCGAAAGTTTACCTTGTCTCCTAATCCTCTTGTGTACCAAGCTCGGTGTGACATGCAGGAAAACTTGATCCCTAACCTCAAACTCAAGAGGATGTCTCTGCTGATCAGTATAATACTTCTGTCGAGACTGTGCAGTAGCAATCCTCTTTCGAATCAACTCTCTCTGCTTTGTGGTCTCCTGGAAAAGATGAGGTCCATGCAAAGCTTCCTCTCCTGCCTCCAGACAACATAAGGGTGATCGGCATGGCCTACCATACAAAGCTTCATAAGGTGCTATCTGAATAGTCTCTTGAAAACTATTATTGTAGGAAAACTCCACAAGAGATATATGATTCTCCCAAGAACATACAAAATCTAGAATGCATGCTCAGAACATATCCTCAAGCACCTAAATCGTACGCTTGGACTGGCCATTTTTCTAGGGGTGGTAAACTATATTCAAAATAAATTGTGTAACCAAAGCCTTTTAAAGCCCCTTCCAGACCCAAGAAGTAAAACGTGCATCCCTTTCTGAAACAATGGAGTGTGGAACTCCATGAAGATGTTCATTCCCAAAAATGTACAATTGTCCCAGCTCATCAACACTGAAGGTCTCCTTGATCAGAAAGAAGTGATGAACCTTTGTGATTCTGTCAATGAAAACCCAAATAAAATCATTCCCTTGAGGAGACCTCGGAAAACTGGTCACGAAAACCATCATGACGTCATTCCACTTCCACTCGGGAATGGGTAACTACTGCAAAATCCCTGCTGGTTGGTGATGCTCCACCTTCACCTGCTGACAAGTGGAACACCTCATGATGAAACTAGAAATGTTCCTCTTCTTACCTGATCACCAATACTGATGGTATAGATCATGATACATCTTGGTGATGCCAGGATGAACTGCCCAAACTGAGGAATGAAAATCCTGCATCATCTCCTCGTGTATATCTGTTGTCACCCATACGCGTCCCTTGAAACGCTAGATCTCATCCTCTCTTATGGTCCATCCTGGAATAGGGTCCTCTCCTGGCATGCTTTCCCTTAGAAATATGCCTTCAGAATATGATAGAATCCTCATTCGAACATGATCCAGAAGAGTAGAGGTAATAACTTCAGAAGAAAGAAACATCTTCCCCTAACTGTCATGCACCTCCAAATGAATCTCAGAGAACAGAGCCATAAGCTTCCACTCACTGCTAGCCTCATAAACTGCATGTATATGAGTCCTTCTACTCAACTCATTAGACACTGGATTGCCTTTCCCTGACGTATAGGTGAGCTCAAAGTCAATGTACTGTAGGTACTAACCCACCTGCGTAGTCTCAAATTTAAATCTTGGGGAGTGAAGATGTAGTTGAGACTTTTGTTGTCGGTGAAAACCAAAAAATGATCTCCTAGAAGATAATTTCTCCAACATCGTAGGGCTTGAAAAATAGCTGCCAACTCCAGATCATGTGTTGGGTAATTCCTCTCATGTGGCCTCAACTGCTGAGACCGGTACGAAATGATTCCATCACCATGCATAAGCACAGCTCCCAGCCTGATACCTAATGCATCACAGTAAATAGTATTTCTCTTTCCAACTCTGGCAAGACTAGTATCTGTGCTGAAGTCAACCTCCCTTTCATCTCCTAAAAGGCTGACTCACAAGAATATGACCTCATGAACTTTTCACCCTTCTTGGTTAGACCTATAAGTGGTGATGATAAGTGTGAAAAGTCATGTATGAAACATCTATAATATTCAGTAATCCCTATAAAACTCTGCACCTCATAGACGTTCTTTGGATTTTCCCATGAAACTAAAGGTCCCACTTTCTCTGGGTCTACTGATAATATTGCCTCTAAGATAACATCACCCAAGAAGTGAATCTGATCTATCCAAAAGTTTCACTTTGAGATATTATAAAATAAATGATGCTCCATCAGTGTACTCAGAACGAACTCAATATGGGTAGCATGGTCGTGTAGAGTGTGAGAGTAAACCAAGATATTGTCCATGAAGACCACCAAGAAAGAATCAAAGTATGGATGGAACACTCGGTTCATCAATGCCATGAAAACAACAGGCATGTTCGTGAGACCGAACAGAATGACCATATACTCGTATAGACTATACCAACTTCGGAAGGCTGTGAGAGGTATATCAGATGGTCTAACACGCAACTGATGATAACCGGACCTCAAGACAGTCTTTGAGAACACCCAGGCTCCAAAAAGCTAATCAAATAGGTCATCAATCTGGGGCAAGGGTTATCGGTTCTTAACCATAAATAGTTTTAACTTCTTATAGTCCACACAAAGCCTAAGGGTCTGGTCTGCCTTTTTCGTAAATAGGATAGGAGAACCCCAAGGAGAAGTATTGGGTCCGATGAAACCCTTTTCCGACGGATCCTCCAACTGCTTCGTGAGCTCCTGAAACTCAGGTTTATCCATCCTATAAAGATTAATGTACACTGGTTCCATTCCTGGAACAAGCTCAATAGGGAAGTCCACCTCACGCTCCAGAGGCAAACTTGAAACATCTTACAGAAAGACATCTCATAAAAAATACACCACTGGAGGAAAGTCTAACTGTGAAGTCCCCTGGTCATCCAGATATAGGCTAGTAATCTAGGCTGTAACTACTCCCAAACCATAATGCTCTAGACCCACTCTGCTAGCTTGGATATCACGTTCACCCCTATCAAGAAAAGATCCACCTTCTGGTGATATGAAACTCACCCTGCGGCGATAATAGTCGATGACTGCCTGGAATGGAACTAACCATTCCATCCAGATAATGAGATCATATCCTATCATCTCTAGGAAATAGAGGTCCCACAGAAAGTGACATCCACCAACCTATAGAGGGAACTCACTGTATTGACATACACTATCCATTCTAGTCCCCAACAGAGTGTCTAGAATAATGATCTTAGAAGAAGAAAAGATGCAGAGCCCAAGGCTCTCCACGATAGAAACAAATATAAAGCTGTTGGAATCCCCTGTATCAAAAAATAAGATGCTAAAACTGAGGCTACTAAGATCCTACCTCGAACGGTAAAAGGTCCAGGATCATGCTCCTACGGGGTCTGCTCCACTGCAAATATATGGCTTGTACCGCGACCCTATGACCCTGCCTGACCACTCGGAGCTGATCCACTCTGATGTCGCTGAAAACCGAGGGACTGGATACCACAGCCACACCCTCCACCTTGGCCTGAATAGTCAGAAGAACTCCAGTTCCCAGACTAGTGAGAAACTGATGGCGCCGCTCTTAAACGAGGAGTCATAGAAGAACCTATGTCATCAGCTGCTGGTGAGAAGAACTGACAAAATGGCTGAAGGTGACCCATCTTGTCGCATGATCGGCACTCCATTGGGTCTCCCAGGAAACATGGACATGTATACCCGCTTCGCCCACACCGGTAGCACACCATTGAGCTACCAGAAGATGCATCCTTCTTGCTCTGATCTCCTCATGCATCCTCTTTACAGCGCTTCCTGCTATCAGTTGGATGAGCACTAACTCTGGATGGTGAACCACCATGGCTCACAGCTCCAAAATCACCTAGATTTCACTCCATGATCAGCGCCTGGTTGACAATAAAAGATATCAAAGTCAACCTGATGATTTTCACTTGTGACCAAATTTTGTGCCTCAGACCATCCTCAAACTTTCGTGCAAGGAACAAATCATCACCTCCTGGAATAGGCGTGAAACATTGCATCTCTGTTAAGTGAGAGGAATACTCCATAACAGTAAGAGTACCCTTCGCAAGACTCATGAACTCTCGATCTCGATCGTCCCTCAAGGTCTCCGGATAGAAGTAATCATAGAATATTTGTTGTAACTCATCCCAAGCCATATTCTGATGGCGGCCCGCCAGTGAGATCACATCCCACCACCTATTGGAGAAGTCTTAGAGACTATAGGTAGCAAGCTTCACCCTCTAATCTGGAGGTATCTCCAGATGCTTGAAAATTTTCAATGTGGCCTCTAGCCATGACTCTGCAGCCTGGGGTCCTCCATCCCCTGAGAAGGTGGGAGGATGCTGCTGCTGGAAGAACCACATCAATTCATCCATCGACGAGGTAGGAGGCGTCGCTCCCTGAAAGGCCTACATCATCCTCAGAAATCCCTCCCTGAACGATGCATCATCACCCATGTCAGGTACAACAGCTAGTTCCAAGGCTAGCAGAACTGGAGGATCTGCAGGTAGTTCCTGATCAGCCATGTCTATTGTCTGATCACCATCTGAACTGGCACATAACCGAAGGACGTCTCGACGACATGAAATTTCAAGGTAAAATGCATGCCTTAGACTAATATTATCAAGGACTAAAAACAAGGATTGTAAGAAGGGAACTGGAGAAATAAAGTACTCCAGTTTTAGAAAACATGACTACATGGCGTGTACATTTCCTACATGGCGTCTTCCCTAAAGTCATTTACATAGGTGTGTACTTTTACCTAAAGTGGTTGTGTAACACCCCAAACACACGGCGTATTGTCTTAATACACGGTGTGTACTTGAATAATCTTCCCCTTCCGGAGTCCTTATATACAGTTAAGCCACACGACTCTCCTAATACAAAAATACACGGCGTGTACAATTCCTACACAGCTTACACTAAACAAGCTTCACTTGGCCCGTGTTGTTAGTGACACGGCCTAAAACACGGCTCAAACTACATGGCGTGTTCAAGATGGACATGACATGTATGATAAGGGATAACACTGAACCGTGTTGTTCATGACACAGACGGGTACCTGGGTCAGACTACACGGAGTGTTCAAGGAGGACAAGGTGTGTATGTGAAAGGGTAAACCAACCCATGTTGTTTGTGACACGGCCGGGTACCAAGGACAGACTACACAGCATGTTTGGAAAAACACACGACGTGTATTAGACACGACTTGGCCAACCCATGTTGTTAGTGACACAGGTGGGCCTGGGGTCGACACTATACGGCGTGTATGGATGATACACGGTGCGTTCACTCTTGATTTCCCCCATCCCGTGTCTATGACCACACATCCTACGACATGGTCATAGAATACACGGCGTGTACTTATGAAAAACAGTTTGTTCCTAAATAGAAGAATACGGGGCATGTAATTAAAATTACACGGCTTGTATTCTGGGTTTTTCTGGACACTAATCCTTAGAAACTACTCTGTAACCCAGAAATCACTAAAACAAGCATTGAAAGTGCCAAATTTAGATCTGTGAGGGCTCATACTCCCATCAAATCAAACTTTGGCATGTTATACACATAATATCATAGAAAACAATGCAATGATCCACCAAATTCTTATCCATGAGGGCCCATAACACCTTAAGAACCAAATTTTGGTGTCCATTCAAGAAAATCTCTCCACAAACAATACCCCTATCAAATAGAAGGTATTTCTATCAAGGAAACAATCACAACAAAATGTATATTTTTCACAACATATATCACAACATCATGCAATCACTAATACATCCTAGATGTCACGGAAAAAATGTGTGACATGTGATTTCTAGAAAGTGCCTACATGATTCTTGAGAGAGAATACCCTCATCTCATCGGGTTGTAACAGAAATAAAACCTCAATAATATCAACAACAATACCACAAACCAAGTAAATCACTCAAGGTGAAATCAAATCAACTGTAATAATTGAAAAACCAGAATAATTGCAATTAAACGAGTTAGATTGGATTTTCCCTGTACATGGGTTAGCTACTCCCAGGCATAGCTTATTACCAAGAACCCATTCCATCTTATCCCTAGCTAAGGCTCCAAACAGTAAGTCAAGAGAAAAGAAATCCTCTAATACCACTTTGTAACATCCCGTTTCTAGAAGCCACACAAAGGCTCCCCGTACCTGGTTGGTCACATGGACTCAAGCACACTTCCCCAAATGCCAAAGGCTGCCGACTAAAAGAGAGGGCCTTGGGTGTGAGAGTGGGGAAACTATTCCCTCATTGGCAGAGTACATAGTGGATAAAAAAAGGCAATTGCAGAAGTAGTAAATATCCAAAAAGAGTAAATAGTTGAATACTGTAATAATGAACAACTAGAGCACATATATATATGAAATGATGCATGATAAATATGTCTAGAAAAGCATGAAAACAAGTCACAATGCTGAAAATACAAATAGTGTGAAACCAGAGTACAAAAAGAAAGATAAATATCTCCTCTGCATCACAAGGCATAGCTTGGTCCCATGCTCTCCAGCTCTACAGCAAGTCATTTGCCTGAAGAAGAGGGTGCTTTCTATTATCTATACCTGCAACAGTATAATCTGCTTGGGCCCAAAAGCATGACCCAAACAGAGTGTGAGACTAAATCCCAGTAGAAAATCACCCGATGATATCTGCGTAAGATTCAGTGAATATATGGAAGGTAAAATTATAGAAAGCAGTAAACAGAAAAGTACTAAGCAGTAAATAATCCAGAGTCTCAAATCAAGCCATAGTGAAAAAAATAGCCAAACCTCAAACAGGTATCCCTTTGGGAAGTACTCACAACCATCCCATCTAGTCCTACCTAAAAACTAAAAGCAACCCTCTGGGAAGCAAACTCGGTCTAACCCCTCTGGTTATGTATATGAATATACTAAGACTCTCTCAGGAATCACTCACAGTCAATTCTCCTTATAGTCTAGGGTAGTCAGGAACTCTTTGAGGAAGCTCACACGGTCAATTCCTATTATAGCCCCAAGGTCAAGGACTCTATGAGGAAGCCCACTCTATCAATTCCCCTTATAGCTCAGGTCATTCATATAATCTCTAAGGACTCACCCATTGTCAATTTCTCTTATAGTCTAAACATCTCAGGATTAAAATCAAAGACCCTATGAGGAAGCACACTCGGTCAATCCCCTTATAGTCTAAAGCAATAATGGACTCTTTAAGGAAGCTCAGTCAATCAATTTCTTTTACAGTCCTAGGTGGTTCTAGGATCTCTGAGGATGCTCACTCAGTCGATCCCCCATATAGCCAAATGTACTAAAAACTCTATAAGGAAGCTCACCAGATCAATTCCCCTTATAGTCTACTAAACCAGGTTCTCACGGACCTGTGTAGTTCAATGAGAATATCAGTATAATATGGTCAAATTAAACCTAAAGAACTACTAGGATAAAATTATATATCATATCAATCATGTTATAATACAAACTCTACATCCTACAGTAACAGGCATGGAAAACAGACAGTTTCCAAAATGGCTAAACAGGACCAAACGGTCGTAAACTGCACATGCAAGGGAAATACAGCCAAAGCATAGCAATCAACCCCATTCATATCCAAATTTCCTCTACATAGGCATACAATCCTTAAATACAATCAATAGTGGTAAAACGGTAAATACACAATACCCCATTCCGGGGTATTGGTGGAATTTGCACATAATACTTAAAGACTTCAAACGGAAAGGCACAGACTACCTACCTCGAGGTTAGGAGATCACTATACTTGAACCTCAAAGCTTAAATCTCCTTAGAACATTGAATTTATACAAAAACTTCTAAAACTTTCAACCCATGATATCTCACTGGAGAGGAGAAATCAGAATATGATGCTCTAGTAGAAGAGAGAACTAACCGATGCTATTCCAACAGAACCAATGGTGTTTGATTCAGAGAACGGACAGAGGCTTGGGGGATCGTTGAAGATCTGTGGCCATGCATGATCTCTCAGAAAAACAAGACCTAGAAGGTGGGTTCCCTATCCGTCAGACGTGACCCCAGTGCGTTTAATGAAGAAAAACAAAATACACGGCGTGTACTTTTGGAGTACACGACGTGTACTTGCTGTTTTATTACTCCACATTAGGCGGACTTCAAGTCACTCCCACATGGCCGTGTGTGTGGCTACTACACGGCCAGCACACGACCTGCTGTGGTAAGGATGTTCATGGTGTGTACTCATAAAGTACACTGCATGTACTTAGAAAATTTCTAGAATTTTCTCTTTTTCCCAAAAATAACTAGAAAAGGAAAAACATACCTAAAAAGAAGGTCGGGGTTCTTACAGAATACATCATGGACTTTGGAGAGACTTAGGATCATTGCTAATCGGTAAGCTACATCTTCGATTCTTTCCAGAATTTTAAATGGTTCGATGTACCTAGGGCTTAGTTTCTCTTTCTTACCGAATCTTAAGATACCCTTCCATAGAGATACTCTTAGAAATACATGCTCTCCCACTTGGAATTCTAAATATTTCTTTAGGTTGTCAGCATAACTCTTCTGCCTACTTTGGGATGCATTAATATGAGCTTGGATTGTATTCACGTTTTTCATGGTCTCTTCAATAATTTCTGGGCCTATAAGTTTCCTCCCACCAACTTCATCCCAACAAGTTGGAGTTCGACATCTCTTTCCATATAATGCTTCATACGGAGCCATTTGAATACTAGAATGGAAACTATTGTTGTATGAAAATTCCACCAAAGGAAGTTATTGATCCCACATACCATGGAAGTCAAGAGAGAATGACCTTAACATATCTTATAGATTTTGAATATTCATTTTATACTTTCTATCATTTTGGGGGTGATTAGCAGTACTCATACGAAGCTCATTATTCAAATCCTTCTGGAGACTTTTCCAGAATTTTGATGTAAACTAGGTATCTCAATCGGATACAATCGATAGAACTGCACCATAATGTCTTGAAACATATTTAATATAAAGTCTTTCCAGGCGCTCAAGTGGTAAATCCTCTCTTATAGGAAAGAAATGTGCTGATTTTGTGAGATGATCGATAATTACCCATATCACATCGTTCCTTCTAGATGTCCTTGGTAGTATTGTGACAAAATACATTGTAATGTTATCCCACATACATATAGGAATAGGTAGAGGTTGCATCACACCATGGCGATGTTGTCTCTCTGCCTTCACTTGTAGACAAACTAAACATCTTGACACTTAGTCAAAAATTTATCACTTCATATTATCCCACCAAAAATATTTCATCATGTCTCTATACATCTTTGTGCTACACGGGTGTATAGAGAAATTTGAGCTATGAGAATCAATTAATAGTATCCTTTTTAGCTCTGATAATGATGGAACACATAACCTCTTCCCAAATTTCAGAACTCCTTCTTCATACATAAAGTCTTCCAGTCTCCCATCCTTGACAACATTAATTTTCTTGTGCCGATTCTCATCATCTGATTGAGATCTTTTTATATTCTCTAATAAAGATGTATTATCAATAATTTTAAAGAGAAAAGATGTTTCCCCTTCCTTAAAAATTTCCATATCCATATTTAGTAGATTAAAAAATATAGGATCTCTCTCAATACTCATTTGAGTCAGAAGTCCATGATCCTTCCTAATTAATGCATCTGCCACCTTATTCGCCTTTCCAGGGTGGTAGTGTGTTGAAAAATCATAATCATTGATTAAATAGAGCCACATCCTTTGCCTCATGTTGAGTTCATCTTGTGTGGAAATATATATGAAACTCTTGTGGTCGGTATCGATCTCACATCTTTCTTAATAGAGATAATGTCCCCATATTTTCAAAGAAAATATTACTGCTGCAAACTCAAGATCATGAGTTGGATAATGTTTCTCATGGGTCTTCAACTATCTTGATTAATAAGAAAACAAATTATCATTTCTCATAAGGATGAAACCCAACCCATTCTTTGATGCATCGATGTATATCACAAATCCATCACATTGAGATGGAAGAGTCAAAATTGGAGCATTGGCCAATCTTCCTTTCAATTCATCGAAGAATTCCATACACTCTTTTTTCCACACAAACTTGACTCTTTTACATGTGATCTTGGTTAGCGGGTTAGCCAGTCAGGAAAAATTCTGAATGAAAATCTGATAGTAATCTGCTAAGCCAACAAAACTGTGCACATCGGTTAGGTTTGATGGCGTGGGCCAATCATTGATTGCCTTTTTCTTTACAAGATCAACTAGCATTATATCCTTAGAGACAATATGGCCTAGAAAAGAAACTAATTGAAGCTACAATCCAAACTTCCTAAACTTCCCATATAATTTATTTATTCTAAGAGTTCTCAGAATAATTCGCAAGTGATTCTCATGGTCTTCATAGATTTTTGAGTATACAAGGATATCATCGTTGAATACCACAACAATGTTATCAATATATTCCTTGAAAACTCTATTCATTAAATCCATGAAAACAGATGGTGCATTCGCCAGTCCAAAAGGCATCTGTAACGCCCTGACCCTAGTTACCCAGAGTCGGTGCATTATTACATAACATTGGCATGATCACAAGAAAGATCAAATCTCGAAAGACCGATTGGTTTACTAGCCTTGGAAACACTAGATATATTCATAATGTTTTATATTACATCATGAAGTGAAAAACTACTACAACAACATATTGTCTCCATAATCCACACTATTATCCCCTCATAATATCTCTGCAGGTCATTCATAATTTACTTCTTCACATCCTGGGAAAAATAAAACATAGAAAACGGGTGAGCTCAAATGTCCAGTAAGGATAACAATATAGCAGAAACTTACATAAATAAGAATAAACATTTAAGGCAGTGTATAACTAAAAAAAATCCTTTTAAACATGAACTTCAACATAGTATGGAAAAATAAAATGAAATAACTCCATTTACATATTCACATGGATATTCGACTAATCGAATAATCACATGAAATATCAATAACCGCTTTCATAATGATGGAATGCATAATGCCAGACTATCATAACCACATAGCCAAGGCCTCGTGCAAAGAATACAAATAATATTTTGTCAATGAATTGTTCCAAGACACTAGTTTGCCTCATGAGACCTATTGATGCATCGAGGAGCTATAGCAGGCCCCACCCATCACATATTAAGTCCAATTCATTCCCATATGAAAATGTTTAAACATAACATAAACATTCGTATTAAAACTAGAATACGAAATGTAAATACTTCGTCCATAAACCATGAATGGTATAAAAATAACACATCCACAATCAATCATATCACAAAACCTTTAATACAATATAGAAGTTTTTCTTCATAATAAGTCAACTTCAAATAAGTGTAAAATCAATCAAAGGATGTTGACATAGATGAAATTAAAACTTTTTTTAAAGAAATATCTCTTTCAATTTTGAAATCATTTAAGAGTATTATATTTATAAAATAAAACATTTACTTTGAAAATATTCTTATAAGATTGTAAGGGAAGCTTCGACGATATTATAACGGCAGAAAATAGCCGCACCCACCGTATAAGTTAAAAAAACAATCTTACCTTAATTTTGTCGAAAAGGTTAAAAAGAACCTTGTTTGGAAAATGACGGAAAGATTCCTTTATAATCCTCTTATAAAAAGTCAAAAATGGGTATAAATAACTTTAACCCATAATCTATAAAATAGTAAAAATGTTTTGAAATTCATTTTTAAGAAACATGGATGTGGATGATAATGAGATCCCAGTAGATTATTACGTATAAACAACCTCGGATAATGAAGAGATTGTGAAATAAACCCTTACCTTGTAATTTTCCTTGGTTGAAGTAGGTTAACCTCCTGTATAATGGTGAAATAATTGTTATTAAATTTTACAATAATCATATATATTAATATGATATCTTATATGATATTTCACCATTTATTTGTTAATAATATCTTAGTATTATCGTTGTTTCGGGTGTTAACTTACTCGTTTTCTTTTATATGTTTTGTTATGAAAGTCATGTTTGTCATGGATAGGTTGTATATTAATCATATCCATAATTATATCAAGTCCTTAGATAATATTATTAATCATAAAATGAGAATTATACTTGAATGGATACGATGGAGAATGAATCTTATCGCGTTCGTGGAGACGGTAGTCCATACGTACGCACGAGCGACAATATCATTCTTTTGATATTAAAATAATGTATAATTGAATGGTACAACTTATATACAGAATCATTATCATGTTATATTTATTATTTATATGAGTTACACATCATTATTATACCCATCCAAATAATAATTTATTTAATAACAATTACACTATGACGTGGAGACGGTAAGCCCTATGTACGCACGTATGGTGACATGTTATTCAAAATATGGATAGAATACTGAATATGGTTGTAACATATTTATAATAACATAACAGTATATATAATATACTCGAGTTATTATTTTAAAATGGTAATAACAAAGAAGGAAGAAGTGGAAGAAGAATGGAACTTGGAAAAGGGTGGTGAAATCATTACCTCTTCTTCGGGTTCTTCCTTTTGATTTGATCAAAAGGGCTCTTAGGTTGGATTTTTGACTAAATTAAGGCCTATAGGATGAATTGATGGATGTTGAAAGAGTATTTTGGCAGAGTTTGGACGAGCCAAAAGGCTTTGAAGGTGTGATTTAATGAGAAGGGAGAGTGCCCTTTTATAAGAGGGGTGAGGGGCACCTTTGGAAAAGCTAGAAATATTATTTTATAATAAATTCATATTCGGTTTCTAATGGATCCATAGTGGATTACTTAAAGGTTAAGGTGGTGATATGTCTAAAACCACTCATCCAATAGAATTTAGACTGGTTTGGGTTACTATATTAACCTTATCATTAAGTATTAACTCTTAGTTAATTAGTTTCACTTTTACAATGTCTCTTTGTATTTTTATATTATATGGTTAATAAAATTACTATATACATCCAAGAGACCCCCAGGTGGTCCATTAAGGATAAACATACCATTATATATGTCTCTTGGACGAACATTAGATTTTTACGAATTTAATATCAATTAATAATATAATATTTTTTTAAAAAACACTTTTATGTCAATTTTGAAACTATTCAATAATTGATTTTTATAAAACTCATAACAGAATGATTACTTAGAAAAAAGTCAATTAAATCAATACTAATATGTCATATTATCCAAGAAAATTAGTTTAATTCATTTAAAGTCTCAAATTATATTTATTTGGGTATTTATAATATCAATTATTTTAATTTTTCACTATTATGGTAATTACTGCATCATTATTGTGTCATAAATAAATTAAAATATTTAATATCTAAAAATTATAAATAAAATAGAATTATGTAGGAAATATTTTTATCTTTCTAATTAATATTTACAATTGAATTTATCTTATGTCTAACTCTATATTAAAAATGTTTTTGTAAATAAACATTGATTTTAACTCTTTTAACTCTTCTTTGAATTAAATAATAATAAATGTCCTAATCGAATTCTAGTGGACCTAAATGATAATATTTTATTCCTAAGGTTGTTTTTTGTCGAGATACACTTGTCTAATAGAATTAGGACATGTGTTAGGGTAATATTAATATCATTTGTACCCTTAATTACCCAATTTACTTTTCACCGTGGTAAATAAAAGTAAAAAGTTACTATTCACCAAAAACTATTTTCATCTCATTGAACCACATTTTACTCCTTATTATTAACCGTGTCTCTCGGATTTTTGAAATTACAATCACAAAAGCGGTAAAATTCTGTTTTATGAAAAAATTAGTTTTTTAACTACCACTTAGTAGTTTCACTATTCATTAAAAATTGATGTTTTTCAGAACAATGCCAAAATTTCACCCTAGGCTATAATTGATATTCCGAATTCAAAAATGATATCTATTTTACAAGATTCCAAACATAAAAGTTTCATTAATTAATTTTATAATTAATTCCCACTGTCACAAGAAATAGCGTGTTTTTAAGAAATAATATATATCAAAAGATTGACAATTTTTTATGTTCAATTTCAAAGTGAAATTAATTATAATGAACACCATTGGATAAAATGGTAAAAATATATTATAATAATACATTAAGACCACTAAATAATATAATTTATCACTATAAATTGTTTTGATTAAAAAAGATGTTTTTAAGTATTTTTCACTATTAAAAAAAATTGGAAGTTCTCAGAAAAATACCAAAAATTCAACTTAGGATAATTTTGATATTCTGAATCCAAAAATGAAGTCAATTTTGAAATATAAAATATATATAATTTAAAAAAGTATGTATTACTATTTATAACGGCTAGTTTGATTGGTTGTGGTGTGTTAGAACTCGATGTTGCATACAATAGACGCTATCACATTATTCCAAGAGAAGCGTACCATAGAAGCTTGGGGTGTTACATTCTCCCATCCTTCAAATAATTTCATCCTAGAAATTTCTAGAATACTACCGCATGAAAAGACTCGGGTGGTTCTTCATCATATGTTCCTCGGGTTCCCACGTTGCCTCTTCCATCTTAGGGTTTCTCCACAAGACTTTTACCAGACGTGTCGTCCGATTTCTCAGCACTTGTTCTCTCGTATCAAGAATCTTGACGGGCTCTTCGCAATAAGACAGATCGGGTTCCAGTTGTAATTCCTCATAGATGAGTACATGCGTTGGGTCAGGCATGTATTTCCTCAATAGAGATACGTGGAACACATCGTGAACTTTGGAGAGACTTGGTGGCATTGCCAATTGGTAAGCTACAGCCCCAATTCGTTCTAGAATTTCGAAAGGTTCGATGTACCTGGGACTCAATTTACCTTTCTTACCAAAACATATGACTCCCTTACATGGAGATACCTTCAGGAAAACATGATCACCGACTTTAAATTCCAAATCCTTCCTTCGATTATCGGCATAGATCTTCTGCCTACTTTGAGCTGCTTTGAAGTGATTTTGGATTACCTTCACCTTTTCCATCATTTCCTCTACAAGTTCTTGACCTACAAGTTTTCTTTCACCAATGTCATCCCAACAGACTGGTGTGCGACATCTCTTCCCGTATAACGCTTCATATGGTGCCATATGAATACTCGAATGGAAACTATTGTTATAGGAAAATTCTAACAGAAGTAAATATTGATCCCACATACCCTGAAAGTCAAGTGAGCAAGATCTCAACATGTCTTTTAAGGTTTGAATAGTTCGTTCTGATTGTCCATCTATCTGAGGGTGGTAGGCAGTACTCAAATGAAGTTCAGTATCCATGGATTTCTGAAGACTCTTCCAGAATCTTGAACTAAAACGGGGATCACGATCAGAAACAATTGATAGGGGTACTCCATGAAGTCTCGCAACATCATTAATATATAGTCTTGCTAGACCTACCAGTGGTAGATCTTCTCTTATAGCAAGAAAATGTGCTGACTTGGTAAGATGATCAACAATGACCCATATTGCATTGTTCCTTCTAAGAGTCTTTGGTATCCCCATGACAAAGTCCATCGTAATATTATCCCATTTCCACTACGGTATGGGAAGAGGTTTCATGACTCCTCCAGGCTGTTGCCTTCTAGCTTTCACTTGTTGACAAATCATACATCTTTACACAAAATCAGCAATCTCCCTCTTCATGTTGTCCCACCAAAAATTTTCCTTCAAATATCTATACATTTTGGTGCTCCTAGGTTGTATATAGAAATTGGAACTATGAGCATCATCCAATAATTCCCTTTTTAGATCAGGTATATCTGGAACACAAAGCCTCTTCCCGAATTTCAAAATTCCTTCTTCATACACAAATTCTCTCAATCTCCCATCATTCACTGCTTTAATCTTCTTTTGAAATTCATTATCATCGGTCAGAGAACTCTTAATCATTTCTAGTAAAGATGGTTTAGCAACCATTTGAAAAAGAATTGATGTTTCACCTTCCCTAGTTATTCTCATGTCCATCTTCACTAGATCCATGAAAATTGGATCCCTTTCAATTCTCATATTGTTCAAAACTCCATGGTATTTTCTGCTCAAAGCATCTGCCACCTTGTTTTCCTTCCCTGGGTGGTAGTGTATCGTGCAATCATAATCCTTTAGTAATTCAAGCCATCTCCTTTGCCTCATGTTGAGTTCTTTTTGTGAGAAAATATAATTCAAACTCTTGTGATCATTATAAATATCACATTTTTCACCATAGAGGTAGTCCATCCATATCTTCAAAGAAAATATCACAACTGCTAACTCAATATCATGAGTAGGATAGTTTTGCTCCTGAATTTTCAACTATCGTGATGCATAGGCAATAACCCTATCATTCTTCATAAGGACACAACCAAGTCCATTCTTCGATGCATCACTATAAATAATGAACTCATCATTCCCCGATGGTAGAGTCAATATAGGAGCATTCACTAATCTTCTCTTAAGTTCGTTGAAACATTCTTAAAAATATTTTGTCCAAACAAATTTAACCCCTTTACGTGTGAGCTTCATTAATGGGTTTTCCAATCAGGCAAAATTCTGGACAAAACGTCGATAATAACCTGCCAAACCAATAAAATTGTGTACCTCAGTTATACTCGTAGGTTCTTTCCATTCATGGACTGCCTTGGTCATAGAAGGATCAACAGAGATTCCATCTTTAGAGATAATATGGCCATGAAAAGAAATCTCCTGAAGCCAGAATTCACACTTGCTAGACTTCCCATATAATTCATGTCTTCTCAGAGTCATCAGGATAATGCACAAGTGACTTTCATGATCCTCGTAGCTTTTAGAGTATACCAAGATATCATCAATAAATACCACCACAAATTCATTGAAATATTCTTTGAAAACTCTATTCATCAGATCGATGAATATAGAGGGCGCATTAGTCAATCCAAAGGGCATTACAGTAAACTCGTAATGCCCATACCTAGTTCGAAATGCTGTCTTCGGAATGTCTTCCTTCTTTACACACAACTGATGGTATCCAGATTGAAGGTCAATCTTTGAAAAGTATTGAGCTCCATGAAGTTGGTCAAATAAATCATCAATGCGAGGTAGGGGATACTTGTTCTCTATTGTTATGGCATTAATCTCCCTATAGTCGATACATAACCTCATAGATCCATCTTTCTTTTTAACAAAAAGAATAGGGGCTCCCCATGGAGAAAGACTAGGGAAAATAAATCCCTTATTACTCAATTCCTCTAGTTGTTTCTTTAGTAAAAATAATTCTACAGTGGCCATTCGATAAGGGGTCTTTGATATATGCCTTGATCCATGAATTAAATCAATGGAAAACTCAACTTCTCATTCTAGAGGATGTCCAAGTAAATCTTCCAGAAACACATCTACATATTCTTTCACAATAGGTGCATCTTCTATTTGAACATTCCTTTCCTCGCCCATAGTAATTTCATTCTCTTCCTCCCCAATAATTGAATTTAGTTGAGCTACAGTGGGTGGATCTAGATAAGAATTAGGTGGTGGTGATTCTGCTCTAAAGATAAGGTGTTCCTTATCATGATCATCAAAAACCGTAACCACTTTATTCTTACAATAAATCTTTGCATCATAGTCTGAAAACCAGTCCATACTAAGGATTATATCAAACTCAATCATAGGTATAACGATGATATCATCAGATAAAGAACATTTATGTGCTCTAATGGGGACTGATTCACAAAACATTGTTGCAATGATACTTCCCTTAGGAGTTTTAACTGACAACTCCCTTGTTAAATAAAATTTAAAATATCTAATATTCTTATAAATCTGGGAAGATATGAAATAATGCGATGATCCAGAATCAAATAAAGCATTTTCTAAACTTTAGGAAACCGTTAAATTACCTGCCACCACATCTTTTGGAGCTTCTACCTTAGCAATAGTGATAGCATAAGCTTGGCCTTGATCCCTTGGACTTTTTTGAGATAAGTTCCCCTGACGATTAGGACATTCATTTTCATAATGTCCCATCTCCCTGCAATTATAGCATTGAACATTGGTAGCTTCCTTCTTCCCTTTGCATTCACGAGCTTAGTGGCCTTTTTCACCACACTTGTAACAGACACCCATTCCCTTCAAGAAAGTACCAGGGTGCTTCTTCACACATTTACCACATGATGGATATTCAACCTTGTCCTTCTTCCCATTATTTCCATTCACAGATTGATCAGCAGATCTCTTCTTCTCTTGCTTTGCTTTAAAGTCATAAGACTTAGAGAATTCCTTTTCTGTTTTGATAGCACATGAGACAATGTCTTCATATGACGAGAAGGATTGTGAGACTAATGCTTAATGGAGAAATGGTTTTAACCCATTAAAGAAATGATCAATCTTACTTCTTGGGTTATGTATATAATGTCCAGCATACCTTTCTATCTTTGTAAAGTTCGCCTCATACTTTGCAACATTCTCATCCTCCTTTTGTCTCAGACTCAGAAATTACCTTTCTAAATCTAATCGATGGTCATGAGGAAATTATTTTTCTAAAAACAGATCTTTGAACTCCCTCCATTCTATATTTGATACTTCATCATCTTCCTTCGTGTTTTGAATCGATGACCACCATTGATCAGCATCTCGGGTGAGGCGGTAAACTGCCATGGTAACATTTTCCCTTCCACTACTGAAATATTTTCTCTAGAGAATTTATCCATTGCTCAGCTACTAAGGGATTTGTACTCCCATTGAATGTTGGTGGTTGCTGCCTCATAAAGAGATCTAACATTGGTCCTCCATGCTGTGGATCAGGGTGCTCCATACAGGTAAGGTTATTATTCATAACCTGAGTGAGTTTTCCCAGTATGGTGATTAGCTGATTGGCACCAGTTGCATCACCAGCTCCACTATAATTATCTTGAGAAGGAGGGAAATCCCTACATGGAGTGCGCATATTGATACGGTTTCCATTTCTTCCAATAGGCACCATTTATGAACAATTCCATAAACTAGATCAGTTTATGAATCAAAATACATAATTCCATACTTATAAAACATTTAACATAAATTGAACTATTTATGGATATAATCCATAATCATAAAAATGTTTTCTTTGAGGAAGTATATACTTATGAACCCTTCATAATGATTTGTAAATAAAATGAGAGTTATCTTAAGCATATCCCCCAGGAGTGTCGTAACCAAGAGTGCAACAAGGCCCGTTGTCATGCACCAGTTCTCGGTCAAGTCTAGCTCAAAGCAGTGCTTTCGGGATTTACCCCTAGGTACAACTGTGCCAGAGCTGCCTCTACCTGCTCGTATCCAGATAGGGATGTATTGCTCGGAAAACACACAAAATCTCTATAATACCAAAATTATAGGAAGTTCTTCTATACTAATCCTCAAAGTCCATCTTAGGTCTATGTGCTCTAATCAGAGTTTATCTAAATCTAGCTTCCAAGGATTGTACTAACTTTACTCTGATACCAACTGTAACGCCCCGACCCTAGTTACCCAGAGTCGGTGCATTATTACATAACATTGTCATGATCACAAGAAAGATCAAATCTCTAAATAACAATTGGTTTAGTAGCCTTCAAAACACTAGATATATTCATAAAATTTTACATTACATCATGAAGTAAAAAACTACTACAACAACATAATGTCTCCATAATCCACACTATTATCCCCCCATAATATCCCTGCAGGTCATTCATAATTTACTTCTTCACATCTTAGGATAAATAAAACATAGAAAAGGGGTGAGCTCAAATGCCCAGTAACGATAACAATATAGCAGAAACTTTCATAAATAAGAATAAACATTTAAGGCAGTGTATAAATAAAACAAAAGCCTTTTAAACGTGAAATTCAACATAGTATTGTAAAATAAAATTAAATAATGACATTTACATATTCACATGGATATTCTACTAATCGAATAATCACATGAAATATCAATAACCGCTTTCATAATGATGGAATGCATAATGCCAGACTATCATAACCACATAGCCAAGGCCTCGTGACAAGACTACAAATAAGATTTTTTCAAGGCCTTGTCCCAAGACACTAGTTTGTCTCATGAGATCTACCGATGCATCGAGGAGCTATAGCGGGATCCACCCGTCACATATTAAGTCCAATGCATTACAATATGAAAAGGCTTAAACATAACATAAACATTCGTATTAAAACTAGCATACGAAATGTAAATACTTCATCCATAAACAATTAATGGTATAAAAAACACATCCATAGTCAAACATATCACAAAACCTTCAATACAATATAGAAGTTTTGTTTCATAATAAATGAACTTCAAATAAACATAAAATCCATCAAAGGATGTTGACATAGATGAAATCAAAACTCTTTTTAGAGAAATATCTCTTTCTATTTTGAAATCATTTAAGATTCATATAGAAAATATTCTTATAATATTTTAAGGGAAGCTTTGACGATTTTATAACGGCGGAAAATAGTCGTACCCGCCGTATAAGTTAAAAAAACATTCTTACCTTAATTTTGTCAAAAATGTTAAAAAACACATTGTTTGGAAAATGATGGAAAGATTCCTTTATAAACCTCTTATAAAAAGTCAAACAAGGTTATAAATGACATTAACCCATATTCTAGAAAATAGTAAAAAAAATTTGAAATTCATTTTTAAGAAACATGGATTTGGATGATAAAGAGATCCCAGTAGATTATTACGTATAAACAACCCCGTATAATGAAGCAATTGAAAAATAAACCCTTACCTTGTACTTTTCCTTGGTTGGGTTAGGTTAACCTCCTGTATAATGGTGAAATATTTGTTATTAAATTATAAAAGAATCATATATATTAATATGATATCAAATATGATCTTTTACCATTGATTTGTTAATAATATCTTAGTATTATCGTTGTTTCGGGTGTTAACTTACTCATTTTCTTTTATATGTTTTGTTATGTAATCCATGTTTGTAATGGATAGGTTGTATCTTAATAATATACAAAATTATATCAAGTCATTAGATACTATTATTAATCATCAAATGATAATTATACTTGAATGGATACGATGGAGAATCAATCTTATCGCGTTCGTGAAGACGGTAGTCCGTATGTACGCACGAGCGACAATATCATTATTTTGATATTAAAATAATATATAATTGAATGGTATAACATATATACATAATAATTATCATGTTATATTTATTATTTATATGAGTTACACATCATTGTTATACCAATCCAAATAATAATTTATTGAATAACAATTACACCATGACGTGGAGACGGTAAGCCATACGTACGCACGTATGGTGACATGTTATTCCAAGGATGGATAGAATAATTAATATGGTTGTACCATATTTATAATAACATCACAGTATATATATGATACTGGAGTTATTATTTTATAATGTTAATAACAAAGAAGGAAGAAGTGGAAGAAGAAAGGAACTTGGAAAAGGGTGGTGAAATCATTACCTCTTCTTCGGGTTCTTCCTTTTGATTTGATCAAAAGGGCTCTTAGGTTGGCTTTATGACTAAAGTAAGGCCTATAGGATGAATTGAGGGATGTTGAGAGAGTGTTTGGGAAGATTTTGGCTGAGCCAAAAGGCTTTGAAGGTGTGAGTTAATGAGAAGGGAGAGTTCCCTTTTATAAGAGGGGTGAGGGGCACCTTTGGAAAAGCTAGAAATAATATTTTATAATATATTCATATTCGGTTTATAATGGCTCAAAAGTGGATTATTTAAAGTTTAAGGTAGGGATAGGTCGAAAACCACTCAACCAATAGAATTTAGAGAGGTTTGGGTTACTATATTAACCTTATCATTAAGTATTAACTCTTAGTTAATTAGTCTCACTTTTACAATGTCTCTTTGTATTTTTATATTATATGGTTAACAAACTTACTATATACATCCAATAGACCCCCAAGTGGTCCATTAATGATACACCTATCATGATATAAGTCTTTTGGCTGAACCTTATATTTTTAGAAATTTAATATCAATTAATAATATAATATTTGTTTTAAAAACTCTTTTATGACAATTTTGACACTATTCAATAATTAATCTTTGTAAAAATCATAACAGAATTATTACGTAGAAAAAAGTCAATTAAATCAATCCTAATATGTCATATTATCCTAGAAAATTAGTTTAATTCATTAAAAGTCTCAAATTATATTTATTTGGGTATTTATAATATCAATTATGTTAATTTTTCACTATTATGGTAATTACTGCATCATCATTGTGTCATAAATAAATTAAAATATTTAATATCTAAAAATTATAAATAAAGTATCAATATGTTGTAAATCTTTTTTTTTTCTTTCTAATTAATATTTACAATCAAATTTATCTTATGTATAACCCTATATTAAAAATGTTTTAGTAAATAAACATTGATTTCAACTCTTTTAACTCTTCATTGAATTAAATAATAATAAATGTCCTATTCTAATTCAGGTGGACCTAAATGATAATATTTTATTTTCTAAGGTTGTTTTTGGTCGAGATACACTTGTCCAATAAGATTAGGACATGTGTTAGGGTAATATTAATATCATTTTTACCATTAATTATCCTATTTACTTTTAACCATGGTAAATTAAAGTAAAAAGTTACTATTCACCAAAAATTATTTTCTTCTCATTGAACCGCATTTTACTCCTTTATATTAACTGTGTCTCTCGGATTTTCGAAATTCCAATCCCATAGGCGGTAAAATTAAGTTTTATGAAAAATTCAGTTTTTTAACTACCACTTAGTAGTTTCACTATTCATCAAAATTTGAATTTTTTCAGAACAATGAAAAAATTTCACCCTAGGATATAATTCATATTCCGATTTAAAAAATGATGTCTATTTTACCAAATTCTAAACATAAAAGTTGCATTAATTAAATTTATAATTAATTCTCGTTGTCACAACAAATAGCGTGTTTTTAAGAAACAATATATATCAAAAGATTGACAATTGTTTATGTCCAATTTCAAAGTGAAATTAATTATAATGAACACCATTGGATAAAATGGTAAAAATATATTCTAATTATACTTTAAAACCACTATATAATATAATTTATCACTATAAATTATTTTGATTCAAAAAGTTGTTTTCGGTATTTTTCACAATTCAAAAAAAAATTGGAAGTTCTCAGAAAAATACCAAAAATTCAACTTAGGATAATTTTGATATTCTGAATCCAAAAATGAAGTCCATTTTGAAATATAAAACATATATAATTTCAAAAGGTATGTATTACTATTCATAACGACTAATTTGATTGGTTTTGGTGTGATAGAACTCGATGTTGCGTACAACACACGCTGTCGCATTTTTCCAAGAGAAGTGTGTCGTAGAAGCTTGGGGTGTTACAGCATCACTGTAAACTCGTAATTCTTATACCTAGTTCAAAATTCGCTCTTCAGAATATCATCCTTCATCACACACAATTTTTGATATTCGAATTGAAGTTCAATCTTTGAAAGGTATTGAAATCCATGAAGTTGATCAAATAAATCATCAATTCAGGGTGGAGGATACTTATTCCTTATTGCAATAACATTTATTTTCTAGTAATCAATGTATATCCTCATGGATCCATCTTTCTTCTTGACAAACAATACTGAGGCTCCCCATGGAGAAACACTCAGTCAAATAAATCCTTTGTCACTTAGCTCTTCTAGTTGTTTCTTTAGCTCCACAAACTCCATAGTGGCCATTATGTTGGGGGTCCTTCATAAAGGTCCTGAACCTGGAATTATGTTAATGGAAAATTCATTTTCACACTCTAGAGGATGTCCAGGTAAATCCTATGGAAACACATTGATTTATTCGTTTAGTATATTCACATCTTCAATTTGAATATTTCTTTCCTCACCCATAGATATTGGGTTCTATTCCACTCCAAGAATTGAATTCAATAGAGCTACTGGGGGGAGGTCTAGATAAGAATCAGATGGTGAGATCCTTTCTCTAAAGATAAGAGATTCTACACCATTTTCAAAGATTGTAACTTCCATTTTCTTGCAATAAATCTTTGGATCATAATTTGACAGCCAATCCATAGTAAGAATTATATCAAATTTTTTCATTGGTATGATGATAAGGTTAGAAACTAAAGAACGTTTTGTTGTCTGGAGGGGGACTAGTCAACATGCCTTTGTTGCAATGATACATCCCCTGGGAATTTTGACTAATGACTCCTTTATTAAATCAAACTGAAAATATATAATTTTCTTGGAAAACTAAGAAGATATAAATGCATTCGATGATCCAGAATCAAATAAAGTGTTGGCTATGTTTGAGGATAAAATTAAAGTACCTACCACCACATCACTAGGAACTTTACCCTCTATGATTGTAATATCATGGGCTCTCCCTTACTCTCTTGGCATTTTCTGAGTCAGGTTTCCTTGAGAATTAGGAAACTAATTTTAATAGTGTCCCATATCTCTAAAATTGTAGCATTGAATATCATTGATTTGTTTCTTCCCCTTACATTCATCAGTCTGATGACCCTTTTCTCTATAGTTATAACAGACTCTCGTGCCTTTCAAAAATTTCTCGAGAAAATTCTTTCCACAATTATCACATAATGGTAATAGCTTTGTTCCCTTTATCTTCTTTGATGCTTCTCCTTTTCCTTTGTTATCAGAGTACCGCTTCTTTATCTTGGTTCCCCTAGAAAAAAATTTGATCTAGCTAATTCCTTCTCTATTTTGATGGCACATGATACAATTTCATCATATGATGAAAATGTTTGAGAAGCCAGTTCACTTCGAAGACTTGGCTTAATACCTTAAATGAAATGATCAATATTTTCTATTATTCATGTACATAATCTGTGACATACCTAGATAGCCTTGTGAAGGTAGCCTCATACTCTACAACACTGTCTACTTCCCTTTGTTTTAATCCAAGGAATTTCCTCTTCATTTTGGTTTGTTGCTCATGAGGGAAATATTTTTCGAATAATATTTCCTTAAAATTCCTCCATTCCATATCTTATATTTATTCTTCCTCCGTGGTATTCTGAATTAAGGACCACCATTGATCAGCATCTCCCTTTAGACAATATACTGCAATTACTACCTTTCCATTTTCATTGCATCTTAATACCATTTATATCTTTTCAAGGGATTTGATCCATTTATTAGCAACCACTGGGTTAGTAGTCCCGATGAAATACGAGGGCTTCTTCCACATGAAATAATCCAACACATGTGTGGAATGGTTATTCATTACAAACTGAGTAAGTTGTCCCAATATGGTCATGATATGATCTGATCCAACTTTGATTGTGTTGACTTGCTTAGTAAGGAGATCCCTACCTTTCCCACGAGTATTGATTTCACTTATTCAATTAGATTCCATTTTTAAATAATGGGATACAGTAGATTATTTTATGAATTATAAATATAAAAGTACTCAACATAGATTGAAATTCTATGCATAGAAAAACATATAAACATAGTTTCACTGATGAAAAAAATTTACATTAAACTCTTTTATAATGGATTTTAAAGAAAATGTGAATTATCCTAAGAATATCCCAGAGGAGTGTCATAACCAAGAGTGCTTCAAGGACCATTTTCTTATACAAGGATACCCCAAGTCATGCCTGAAACTCCATACCGGAGCTTTCACTCCTAGGTACCTCTGTTCCAGCGCCACCTCTACCTGATCGTATACAGACAATGATGTATTTTCAAGAAGGATTCACATAATCTATTCCTTATAGAAATACCAGGAAATTCATGTACGTTTATCCTCAAATGCTACCTTAGTTCTTTGTTCCATACTATACATTTCCAAATCTAGTTTCCATGTTTTCTACTAAGCATCCTCTGATGCCAACTGTAACACCATGACCCCTCTGGACTAGAGCCAGTGCACTACCTGTGATATTGGCATGGTTAGAAGGAATGAAAATCCCAAAGGAACAATCATTTTAGTTGTCTTGTAGAAACTAGATACATATATGTTACTCAAATTACATTGGAAGAGTTTCCAAAATACAATACATTATGAAAACTAAAAACTGCATCCATAAGAACTCAATAAATGATCTCCTCTTTGTCACCTATTAAAAGTTAGCAATGAAAGGGGTGAGCTCAAATGCTCAGTAACAGTTACAAATAGTAGAATCTTGAATACAATAATAAGTGAATCATAATCAATCGGACATAATCAATATGGCATGGTGAATAAATAAAAAACTCACGCCATAAACTGAGAATGAAACTGCATACATAGATTTGGTCATAGTGAAACCCTCATGGATACTAATAACTAATAATGAATAAGTAAAATTATGATTAATTGTACTTCATGTATCTGGAACAAGAAACCATTCTACTATTAAAAAAGTTTATTTCTGTGGGTAGAAAAACGTCTGAGTTTTGGAAACAAACTCCAAGGGTTTATCATCAAACTGATTTGTCTCATGAGACCTTCTGATGAATCAAGGGGCTATAGTGGGCCCCACCCGCAAATGCATGTCAAAATCACTCTTAAACATTTATTAAATACAAAATAAATAGTTATTTTCAATATCTATATAGATTAGAGTATACAGATTCATCAATATTTCCTTAACTAAAATTACTTTCCAAATAAACACCATATGTAAAATGGTATACGGTTTAGAAAAAAAACATATCCATGATATGAGACTATTTATATTTACTATAAATATAATTTTAAATGAAAATTTATCTCAGATGAGAATTAGGTACACCACATAAGAAATATTAGGTGCACCATACAATGTTAGTCACAACCAAATAGAATTTCAGACAAAGTGTCTTACCACAATGTAATTAGTAGAATCATATGACCAGAACATAATAACCATAAAATGTATCATTGAATAACATGAATATAAATATAATAATGTTAGTATATATCAAATGGCATTACACATATACCACATACAAGAAATAATTGGCAAACAACGAAAATCTCACAGAAATGAAAGTGAAATGAGAAACCCCTTACAAACATTTCGGCATGGTAACGAGTGTTTTTGCGAGGGATTAATGAGAGGTAAAGGGGTATTACATTATTTATATGTCACAAGGTCGTTATGGGGGAGGTTCAAAAACATACCCCATCATTAGGAATTAAAAATAAAAGGGCACAATATAGGGGAGATTCTTGAAAAAAAGTGAGAGAGAGGACCCCTTACAAAGATTGTGTCATTAGAGTGACGATAAATAAATGAAATATATATGTGTGAAAAATAAAAATCCAAAACATATAAGTGGATATACATTATAAAACAATCATAGGTCATTAACAAATTTTTTGGGAACAATGTAATCAATGAAGTAGATGTTTAACTCAAGGAATGAAAAATGAGTTAAGCAATCCCTTACCTTTTTTTTCGAGTGTGTTCTTCATTTGTTTTAGTGACCTGAATAATAAAATTTAGCTTCATTAACTAATAACTCCAGAACCTCCTATATATTTTATTGATTTATTATAATTTTTTTCGGTTCATTCATGGCCCTTTTATGGGTTTAAGAGGTTTAATTTTCTTGTTTTGGAAGCATTTTCTTCCTTGGTTTCCATGATTCGTTTACTTGCATTCATGAATGGATGTCTATTTGAAATGTGTTTAAACATCCAGAATTGTTAATATATCTTATTAATGGCATTAAGGAGATATAAAATTATCTTATAATTATTTTGGGTTATATACTATGATGATAATTCATTATTTAAAATTTTATTACAAATATTCAAATTAACTTGGTCGTTTTGTTCATAATGAACTTGTTTTGTATTATTATTTTATGTTATGAGTGTATAAAGATTACAGAACATTAATGAAAGGAAATAAATATATTTTTATTTGGTTAAACCATTAAAATGGTTTCATGACCAGTAATTAAAGAGAAAATGAAGAATCAAACTTCGTCGTCCATAGAGGTTATAAATTGGAACCTCATGGACGATGATTTCATTTATTAAAATAAATGGGAGGGAGTAAGGATAATCATGATAGTTCTCCCATTAACATGATATAATTATAGTACATAGATGATACTAGAGATTATCATGGTCATTTGGACAGAGATGGTGAGGAGAGAAAAATAAAAGATATGAACTTGAAAATAAAAGAAAATGTGAGAGATCCCTTATTAAAATTCGAAAGCCTAACGACGTCGCTAAAAATTTCATAAAATGAAATTATGAGAGAAAAATGGTATCTAATAATATTTAAATAAAAAATGAACTTAATAAGAACACATAAAGTCAAACCCCGACATATGAGAATATAAAATCAAATAAATAATATAAAGGAAGTGTCGACTAAAAGAAGTGAATGAAGGATTCCCTTACCTTGTAGAGTAACTCCTAGATCTGGAAGGATGGGACCTTGGGTCTTTATGGAACCTTGGGAGGACTCATAGGGAGGTAATACCCCAGGCTATTTGAGGATATTGAGTTTGTAATGAAAGAAAACGAAGGGGGTGAGTGGGTATTTATAGAAATTAAGAGAGAGTTTTTTATTAATTAAAAGGGACACCTCATTAGTCGTTTTCGCAAAACCATGGGATTGACCATGGTATTTGCCATTAGTTTATGTCACTTGGGACAACCATGTCATAAAATACTGTAAAAATTCAACCAGCCCATTATATTAATAATTTTATCATTATAATGTCATTAAACAACTAAAAACTCAAATCTGTATTTTATACTATTCATGAAAAATTCAAGTATTTCAGAAAAATCCCAAAAATTCAACCTAATCATTTTTCGACATGTAGAACTCAAAATTGAAATAAATTTTTTGAAAATATTTTTCTATGTATTTTTAATTTAACTTTTAACTATAATCAAAGTAAATTAAAAAAATAATTTAGAGGTATAATTAGTTTTGTATTACATTGAAAAATTAATTTACTTATCATTATCTTATTACCTTAAGAAAATAAAATATTATCATTATTTACTATTTATATGGGTCATATTACTATTCATATTACTATTCATAAGGGTATGTTACTATTCATCAAAAAATCAAGTTGGTTCTATCGTATTCTAAACGACTTACCGGTCACAACTCTATATGAATGTTGTTTGAAATTCAAAACATAAAAGTGGAAAATTTATGTTTAATGGATAGCATATAACTTTCTCATATAATGTTTGTTTCAAGAAAGACTTATGGCTTCATGAAATATATGTTATCTAATGAATAGAATGTATTTAAGACCTACATATCATAAAATGTTTGGGGTGTTATAATTTCATTCATTGTGTCATACTATAATGTTATGGACCTCATTTCTTTATATTGATTATATACATCCCCTTTAACATGTAATATCAAAATTACTTCATTTTTCTTGGTATTTTATGATTCAATTTTAATTATTTCATATAAGGGGCATTTAATTAATATTCACCATGTGCAAAAGAATTTCATAAACCAATTTCTTTTCATTGGGTTATATTACAACTTTGTTTCCTTTGATATTCAATGATTTTTTGTTTAATTAATTTGTATAATATTATATTTTTTTAACTTTTATGTGAGTATTTACAATTTATATAAATAATCTATTCATTGATTAATTCTCAATTCTGGTTTAGTATCATTGTATGGGTTTACTATACAATAACACTCTAATCAATATTTCTTATTCGTGAATTTCTTTTGAAATAAATTATATGATCATTATCTAAATATAACATTTAAATTTACCCTCCTCTAGTTATTTATAATATTTTAAATTAATAGTATCATTTTCTACTTTTTGGTACTAAATATTATTTAAAAAATATTTTTAAAAATATATGGAATCATTTCTATCTTTAATCATAAATCTATTTTCACCCAAAAATATGTTTTATAAAAATATTTTCACTACTATTTTAATAACCTTATAATGGTATTTAATTTCATAAATGAAAACAACCATTTCTTTTACATATAATCAACTAGTATATTTTGTATTGTATCATCCTTATTATTCCTTAGGATGTTTTATGATTATTTTGACCATTATATTATTGATATTCACTTCCTTTATTCATATTTCTAGTAATTGACATTACCTTGAATTATTCACAATATTTTGATAATTGGACCCTAAATTTTTCTAAATGTCCATATTATTAATCTTGTTTATTTTTATTCATATTACCATATATCATTTATAAATGTAGTGTTCTACCTTAAAGGTTATATGTTTATTGAGGGAAATATTGATAAATATATTTTCTTTAATCCATGGGGATAGTTGATGATAATGAAAATTGTTCATGAATTAAATTGATCATTTAAATATATATTAGGAATATTTTTGACATGTAGGTATGGGTGGGGGTCAAAAATGTATTTTCTATTTATGGATCCGTATTCTCATGAAGTGAATCCGTAAGATAACATTAAATGTGTTTATACATATAGTTTTAAATTTTATTGTAAAACATCTTGAGAACAGAGGTATCATTTTCTAGAGAACATTAAAGCTAGTAATTATGTTTTCCCTTCATCTAGAATTCATTTATTATCACCCTTGAGAATTTCTCAATGATTTTATCTCAAAATTCATTTCATTTATTGTCTATTGATTAGATGTAATGTGTTTTCAAATATTTAATTTTTCAATTGTATTTCCCTATATGTAGTTATGATAGTCTATTTTTTGATGAAATTTCATTTGTTTTTAGTTATTTTAATTTCCAATTAATATTAATAGTAAAAATAATTAAAGATATTGTGTGTTAATTTATTTACCTTACCATGTTGATTATTTCTATTGATATAAGATTTCTTCCTCCTTGCATAACCCATTCTAAGTACTTGAGCTCACTCTTATTTTTTTCCTTTCCTAGGATTCTATGAATTGTAGTATTATTGATATGAAAGGATATATAAGAGGAAATTATGATATTATCAAAAATATAATTATGTTGTAATTTTGGTTTTCAAATTTAATATAGAAATTATGCATGTACCTAATTTACTATGACTACTAAACTCAACAATCATTCGGGATTTGATTTCATTCATATTATTCTAATGTAATAAAGTAAGACACGAGTTGCAGGTTATTGGGTCTAGATTTATTACATCAACCCTAACCATGTTATGGGGCCTCATTAACATCATGATCAAGGTCTAAAGATTAAATTAATGGAATTAAAAATTTTAAGAGAAATATGTTGGATGTTCGACATGATGAACAAATGAAAATATTATATAAACCATGAAACATTATTTGAAAAAACATATATACCACCTGACATGTTCTTTGTAAGCCATGATCATCCATTATCAAACTTTAATTCAAAATAGATTATTATAATATGTAAGATTAAAAAACATCCTAAAATAGGGTAAAAATACCAGGCATTGGTTTAGCATTTTATTTGGAAAGGTAGAAATGTAATGAATAATATGGAGTAATATACTGAATAAGAGTCTTATAACACATCCGATGGTAGTGAAATTGGACAAAAACATTGTAGAACCACCTTTATAAGAGATTGTATAAGGTATTATTTTCATGGGATGATGTTCATGTGAATTGAGAGAGAAAGGCTGAGAATGAAAGAAATAGAGAGTATGTGAAAACCATATTTTCTAGAACATTAATGAGACACATCATTTAACATAATGATTTGGATAAATTTGAGACAACCATGTGGTTCTATTTAATATTTTATAAAAACTCTATTGTATAAGAACCCATTTTTCGAAGACATGCATGGCTTATAGGTAAACATCATAAGTTTACTATACACATCTTGACATCCCATGAAGCATTGGGTTCATGGTTTCAAATTGTGTGTGACACCCTCCTAGACCTTAAAAATACCACATGGTCACCCCTAAGGGGCCACACAGTTTAAAAAAACCAAATACCGTTATAATATATGAGACATAGTTTGGTCCAAATAGTTTTTACTAACATTTCTCAAACCATGTGTCACTCTCTATTTGTCCCAAAATATAGTTTTTAGATCCTAAAACAACTAAAACTCATTCAAACATCCATGAAACCTCTTGGAACCTTCAACCCCATCTGAATACATCACATTAAAGTGTTCAAATTATAAAATATAAATTCCATGTTTAAATTTATTATCTTTTATCACCATCAACCTGGAAACATAATATCCCACAAAAGTTTACACTTTTCCAAAACATAGGATATTACATCCTTCCAACATTATAACATCTCATCCTCATAAATCCATGTGGAAAACATAGTGTTACCACTTTACATGAACATACCTATATACTCTAGAATAATAATACTTGAGTTGAAACTTAAATGTCATAAATGGATTTCACGATCTATATGGGTTGTTAACTAGCACCCAACATCTTAAAATTAAAAAGAGGTAAGGAATTTTCCAAAAATGTTAAAAATATATAAATTACATGTTAGTATTATGAACAATACAAAGGGAAAAAGTACCAGAAACAAAATAGCTATAAAAACCCCCAATGTAGTATGTCATCAAATTTCTACGAATAAAGATAAAAATCATAAGAAGACAGCATCAACCAGAACAAATGTCACTATACATTTTTCTAACAGGTGGAAAACAGCTCCACCAGTAACCACCATCATTACTATATAATCAAATGGATTAAGAACATCCACAACCTCCAAGTGGAACATTACTTTTACTCTGACGTAGAATAATAAACTATATATACTTCTGAAGGAAAAGTTAGGTCATGAGATATAAATTCCAATAGGGTCTCACCATGTGTTCTGTAATCATTTCCATAATAATTTACCATTTATTATATCAGTTTAATTAAAATAAATCATGGAATCAGACATGAATATCTAAAACCAACAGATTCCCTATTTCAAAAAAAAATAAGATATATCATAAAAACATTCAAACATTATTAAATGAAAATTTTATATGAACCATCTAATAAAAATTATTTTTCATTTTTAAAATAGTTTAATAATAAATGACATGAATATCAAATAAAACAACTCAAAGTAAAAAAGTCATCTATAAAAACCATATGGTAAGCTATTTTTTCATGTAAGTGGATCCTCATACACCTCATAATGATCTTGACTCTATTCATGTGCACACACACAAATACACCCTAAAAGGGGAAAACATCATGAGAAGTCTACACCCCAATAGGGTATCCCATTATATTAAGTCAAATCATAGTTTATTTTGTAATATTTTTCATCATATATATATTTCTTTGTAGTCATGGTCCTAGAATGCTTCTTCCAGCTACAACTAACTACACATGAAAACATGGTCATTAAATGAAAAATCATTCAAATTGAAAATATATCCTTATAAAAATTTAAAAAATAAACATTATAAATTTCGGTTTCCAACATTCCTTTCATGATCAACCATAGGCCACGGGGTTAGGAGAATTTATATCTCAATGCCCATCCAGTGAGTCATCAAATTTTTTATCAGAATCATCCAATCCTCTACAGTAGGATCAAAAAAGTTCAATTAGTGGCCTAAAATAGTACCATTCCCATGGGGATGGGAGATTTTTCATCATCATCAACATAGAGAGAATTAGTAATCTCTAGGATGGCAGTTAAATAATGAATGTTTCAATAAAATCTATTCCTCCTATCACAAGATGAACATTTATTATTTTGGGCCCAATCAGCAATCACGAAAAAAATCTATTATGTTCGATACTCATAGATCGAGATGGAATGAACACATGGTGAAGTAAATCAGACAATATAAGGGTTTTAAGAATAAATAGTCTAATATTTACAAGGATCTAAGAAATGTATAAGGACCTAGCCTTATGATGTTACTTAATATTGAATTTTAGACAAAAACATACATTTTTACACATTGGGGGCCTTTTAGGTTTATAGTTTTAAATAATTATGGTATCTCACATAAATGATTTGTATATATCACATACATAACATAAAACATTCAAACAAATAAGATACTACTAAAAACATTATCCATTTTTTTCAAAATATAAAACATTAAAAATTAAAAAAATATTTCTTTGAAAACACTTCATATCAAATATCATGAATCCCTTCTTTCTCTTAATCATAATTATATCCTATGAAAAACAATTTAAAAACATGGGATGAGTATAAAACTCATTAAGTAATATAATGAATGAAATCGTTAGACAAGTAATAACATTAAAACCAATAAAACCCATAATCATAAAAAAAATCATATGCGTAGAAAAATATTATAGTTTCCTTCGGGCATATTTACCATATCACTCTAACATTCACCGTTACACATGGAATGACCTTTTGGTCAACTTCTATCTCCGGAGTACTCAATGCATTGGAGATCTATAATGGGGATCACCCGTCATATCTTGAGATATAATGGGTTAAACCCAATATATATTGATATATAATGACATAAACAAAACATAAATAAATCCAAGGAACATATAATTTTAATAAAGTAGCTTGAAATCGGGATAAACCACTAATTCTATATACATATAAAAAACAATCCTTTTGAACTTTATTAAATAGAGTTTTAAAAGGAAAGTACATTAAAATATAATTAGAGGGAGAATTAATAGAATTGAATGGATATGTGTATACACACTATAAATACAAATAATTCATAAAAATATAAACAAAATTCATCTCATAAACATTTTTAATATCACATAAATAATGAAGTAGAATGTTAACCCAAGGAATGGAAATTGGGTTAAGAATTCCCTTACATCGGGTTCTTATTACATTAAAAGTGTTTAAACCTCTTTTATAATGGTTAAAATAGTTTTATTAATATCATAATGAAACATATTAATGTTTATAACACCTTATATTATCATTTTATAACATAATTTGACACATTTATTAGTAATATATTGTTATTTACATTGTTTCGGGTGTGTTTTAACATGGTTTCCATGATTGGTTCATGATGATAATTCTTTTTGATTGGAAATGGAACTCTATAATTGGAATAGAATTGTATTTTACATATTTATAGAACTATAAATTATACCATTTATCATTTTTAATTCTTACATGAGGATGATTCATAAGTTAAAACATTATTGATATTTGTTTAGGTCATTTTAGCGAGTCTTCGATCGTTATAAACTCATTCTATTTTATAAATTAATCACATGTGTAAAAAATGATTACAAAACCTTATATAATATAAAATAAATAAATTATAATCTTTTTCAACAATAAATATGGTTTCATGACTATTATTTAATGAAGTATAAGAAATTGAAATCACTTTGTCTATGATGTTGGTAAATCGACATATCGCAGATAGTGTTTTAATTTCTTGAATAAGTGAAAGAGGAGAATAAGTATAATAGTGAATTTATATAAACATGATCAAATAGAAAATATTTAAGATATTTTATCATTCATATATTTTGTATAAATGTAGATGATGAAATAATAAGAAAATAAAAGAACTCGAAATAAAATAATAGTTGAGAAATCTCGTACGAAAATTCAGAAGCCTAACGGCGTCACATAAAAATTCATAAAATATTTCGATGAGAGAAAAAGGGTATATCGCCATTATTACATAATATGGATAGTAATGGGGATATTGAATTACATATACCAACATAAACCAAATTAAAGTAAATGATAATAAAAAAATTAAAGTGTTTGAGAAAGAGAGATATATTTTGAGTCGAAAATTCTGTAGCGCAATGTCTATGAAACATGGTTTTAAAAAACATTAAAAATAGAGGGGACAGGGGTCACCCATATAGAGATGAATCATAATATAGTATAAAATCGAAAAAATTGTAAGTAAGAACATGGTATGGAAACATGAAAGTTATACCATATAAAAGAGAATGTGAATAGAAAAGAAGATGTTGAGAATTATCTTACCTTATAGGGTAACTCCCAAGACATGAAGCTTGAAACCTTGGGGGCTTGAGAACACCTTTAGAGGACAACTAGGGATGTAAGAAGTCAAGATCTTAGTTTATGAAGAATTTTGAATGAATGGAATGATGTAATGGGATTGTATTTGTAGAAAAATTGAGGGAATATTTTATTAATTTCTAAGGGACACCTCATTAGTGGTATTTGCAATGCCATGGGCTTGCCCACGGTATTAGAGACTTAGGAAATCTCACATAATATATTACTGTATAAAATTATACCATAATTAAAACATCATTATTACATCATTAATGATGTCACTAAACTTACCAAAAACTCAAAACTGTATTTTTACTATTCATTGAAAATTCAATTATTTCTGAAAAATCCCAAAGATTTACCCTAACCATTTTATGATGTGTAGAATTAAAAAATGATCTCCATTTTTTGATAATAATTTCCTAAATATTATAAATGTATTTTTAAAATAAATTAATAATTTATTCAAAAACTACAATTTTAAGTATATAATTATTTTTTTAACACCTTTAAAAATTAATCGACATCAAATTATCTTATAACCTTATGAAAATAAAATAATATTAAAATTTACTATTTATTAGGGTCATATTACTATTTATATTACTATTCTTAAGGGTAGGATCTTATTCTCTAAAAATTGGTTTAGTTCTACTAGACTCCAAATAACGTACCAATCACAATTATAGATGATCATTTTTTTAATTCAAAACATAGAAGCTGCAAAATTATGTTTAAAAGATAGTTATAAATATCTACTTAAAAAGATATTCACGCATTTCAATTTATTTTTGTAAAACCTTGGGGTGTTACATTATTCATACCTTCTATAAATTGCATCCACGTAATTTTATTTATTCATTAAACTAGTGGGGGTACAATTCCCTCATAGAACATTCAGATTACCTAATTTATTCTTCAACCATGTGGTTTCTCCACAAAACCTTTACCTCGTGGATTACCTTATTCTGCAATACCTTTTTCCTTTGATCAAGAATTTGAACCAGTTTCTCATTATAAGAAATGTTCTCATCTAGCTGGACTACTTATGGTGTCCAGACATGTGTTGAATCGGGCACATACTTTACCAACATTGAAACAATGAAAACATTGTGTGTCTGAGTCAAACATGGAGGTAGAGCTACCCGATATGCGACAGGTCAAACTTTCTCTATGAATTTAAAAGAACTGATGAACTGTGTACATAGCTTTCCTTTCTTTCTAAAATGTATCACACTTTTCCAAGGAGATATTTTAAGGAAAACATGGTCACCTACCTCAAAAGAGAAGTCTTTACTTCTATTATCTACATAATTTTTCTACCTACTATGATTTTTCCTCTTGGGTTGTGGGATCATCTTCAGTTTCTCATCCACTTCCCCTACAAACTCAGGTCCTATCAAATTCCATTCCCCGAATTCATCCCAAAAATCTAGTGTCTGACACTGCTTCTCATACAATGCCTCAAAAGGTTCAATCTGTATACTAGAATTAAAACTATTGTTATTTGAGAACTCAACTAAATAAAGATATTGATCCCAACTTCCCTGGTATTCCATTGAACAAACTCAAAGAATATACTCCAAAGTATGAATAGTTCTTTCTGACTACACATCTAATTGAGGATAAAAATCAGTATTGAAATTTGATTATGCTCCCAATGACTTTTGAAGTCCCTTCTAAAAATTTTAAGTGAACCTGGGATCCTAATCAGATACAATGAAAAGTGTAAATCCATGTAACCTAACAATATATTTGAGGTATAGTCGAGAAAGATGATCCAATTACATCGTATCTTGAATATTATGAAAATGTGTAGATTTTTTTAGCTGGTCAATAATAACCCAAATCACATTATTACCTCGAGAAACCTTACGTAGTCCCATAACAAAGTACAAGGATATATTCTCCAATTTTCACTCTAGAACTAGAAAAGGCTAGAGCATCCCCTTTGGTAACTACCGCTCTTATTTAACATATTGACATGTCAAATATTTCATAGTTAATTCTACAATATCACTTTGTATTCCATCCCACCTGTAATACTAATGAAGATATCTATACATCTTTTTACTTATAGGAAGAACTAAAAATGGAGAACCATGAGCTTCATACATAAAATCTTTCTTCAATTGGGAATCAGAAGGCACAAAAACCATTTTCAAAATCATTAAAAAAATCTTTATCAAAATTAAATTCTAGAAACTTTCCAATTTTAACCAATTATACCTTTTTCTATAGCACACGGTCTTCCTTCTACACTTTCTTAATTCTATATTATAATGATGACTGCACTGAAACCTGATACGAAAAAAATGTATTTCCTACACCAATAACTTCTAAGCCGAAATTCATCAAATCATTAATCAATGGATCATGTTTCAAATTTAATATGGTTAATGGTTCATGATGTCTTCGACTCAAGGTATTTGCCACTTTGTTTGCTTTTCCAGGATGGTAATTGATCTTGCAATAATATTCCTTTATCATTTCAATCCATATTCTCTACCTCATGTTTAGTTTCTTCTGAGTTAATATATACTTCATACATTTATGGTTAGTATATATTCGACATTTGGATCCGTATATATGATGCCTCTATATTTTGAAAGAAAAAACTACAAATTCTAAATTCAAATCATGTGTGGGGTAATTTAACTTAGAATGATTTAGTTTTATTGAAGCCTAATAAATTACTTGATAATTTTAAATCATGAAACAACCAAGTCCCTTCAATGAATCATCACTGTAGATGACAAACTCGCCATTTTGGGAAGGCAAGGCCAATATTAGAGCATTCACTAATCACTTCTTCAGTTCTTGAGAAAAAAACATCACATTCTTCTATCCAAACAAATTTAACCCCTTTGTTGTGATAACATGGTTAGGGGATATATAATCGTGAAATGTTTTTAACAATCCTTCAATAATAACCTTCTAATCCAAAAAACTATGAATATCTGTAGCATTTCTAGGTCTTGACCTTTCATTAACCACTTTTATTTTGGCAGGATCAATTGTTATTTCATCGTTATTTACAATGTTCCTAAGAATAGAAATCAATTGCAACCATAAATCACACATTCTTAATTTTCCATAATGTTTCTTTTATTTTATATTTTGAAAAACAACCCTTAGATGTTTTTCATGATCCTCTTTACTTCTATAATATAATATAATTTCATCAAAAAATACAAAAAAAAGCATATCCAATAACTCATGAAATATTATATTCCTTAGGTCCATGAATATAGTAGGTTCATTAGTTAACCCAAAAGGCATAACTAAAAATTCATAAAACCATATCTAGTATAGAATGCAGTCTTCGGGATGTCTTTATACTTTACATTCAACTTATTGTACCCCAACCTCGGGTCAATATTCAAAAAATATTGTACTCCCTAGAATTGATCAAAAAAATCATTGATATGAGGCAAAGGATACTTGTTTTTAACATTAATGTAATTCAAGGCACTATAATCAATGAAAAATATCATTGAACAATCTTTCTCCTTAACAAAAAAGATATGATAACCCCATGGTGAGGTGGTAGCAGAGATGAAGCCTTTATCTTATAATTCCTGTAAGTATTTTGTTAATTATAAAAGTACTATTTGGGACATTCAATAAGGGGGTTTAGAAATTGGATTAGCATCAAGAACTAAGTTAATAGTAAACTCAACCTCTCTATTAGGAATAACACAAGGAAAATCATCAGGAAAAACATCCAGGTATTCATTTTCCATTGGTACATCATTAAATTGAACAGTTACCTTGTTTTCAATAATATGAGCTTCATAACATTCATTTCCATCATTCAAAAGTTTCTCAGCTTCATGAAATGTTATCAATGGTATGGGTTCATTATAGTACAAAAAAGAATTTTTTTTAAAAACAACTTCTTTTTCTCTGCAATATATCTTAGCATGATAAAAACAAAGTCAGTCCATACCCATGAAAACATCAAACTCTACCAGAATAAAAACAACAAGGTTTTAGGTAAAATCATCCCACATACTGAGATAGGTAGATTCTTATAATTTGTTTTTTCCACAATATTTTCTCTAGGTGTTTTTATCCTAAGATCTAGTTTAATTTCATGAGGTTGAATTCCCAATTATTCAAAAAAATTCTTAGAAACAAAGTAATGTGTAGAACCTAAATCAAACAATACATTTTCAGAATCTGTAAAAACAAGAAATTTACCTGATACCACCTCATTTGATAGATCAACATCTACAGAAGTGGTTGAAAATGATTTTACCAAACCCTTCTACTTCAAATCTTGTTGATTCCCTACGTGAGTGACCAGATTCGGACAAACATTATCAAAATGACCCAATTCCTTACAGTTAAAGCATCTGACCATTGCCTTCTTGTTAATTTTCAGATCATATTCATTGCACTCATGAGACATGAATCCAAACATTCCACATCAGTTTCATTTCCCAAAATTTAAAATACATTCACTAGGATTCCTTTTACAACACTTTTCACAAGAAGGGAAATTGATTTTCTTACCACCAGATTTCTTTGAAGAATTTTTACCCAAAGCCTACCAAACCAGACCTCTTCTTGTTGTTGTCTTCCCAAGGCACATAAGAGTCAGAAAAGTCCATATTCACTTTTTCATCACAATGAAAAAGTTTCTCATAGCTTTTAAACTCTCATGAAGCTAAAGCTCTTCACAAAAATGGTTTCAAACCACAGTAAAATCTATTGATTTTTCTATCAAAATACCTTATACAATATGGTACGTACCTGGAATGTTTTGTAAAATTGGATTCATATTCTAACATATAATCATCATCAATCTACTTATGTTCCAATAATTTCTTCACCAATCTGAGTCAAACAATTTTTGGAAAGTATTTTTCCAGAAAAATACTCTTAAAATCATCCTATTACAGACTGTCAAGATCATCTCTTTCTCAAATATTCTTAACTAGTGGCCAACATTGATCGGATTCACCTTCCAAATAATAAATGTTTAGTATTACCTTTATAGGTTCCTAACACCCCATGACATCAAATATATTTTCTAGGGAATTGAACCATCCTTCAGCTATCACTATATTTATGGTTCCACTGAATGTTGCAGGCTGTTTCCTTATAAAATTCTCCACAAAAGTCATGTTTCTTTGTTGTTTATCATGTTCTGATCTATCATGGATACCACCCACATTTATTTCTTGAGTCAATTGAGCCATTTCTGTTACAAATTGCTTGGTTCTGATTTACACCATTTTGGGTTGCAGATTCGTATAAACATTAGCCTCTTGATTCCTTCATACTTCATCATTTCTATTTCTTCTCTAGAAAAACATTCTTAATAGACATATCAATGTTGAATAAACATGGTAATCTTTAAATGGTATAAAATTTCAAATTACCAAAGGGTAAAATCATTTATGGTATTTTTTGAACATCATCCTAACCCCTAATGTTATCCGAACCATCCTATGATACCCACTATAAGGACCCGGCCTTATGAGGTTACTTAATATTAAATTTTAGACATTAACCTACATTATTACACATTTAAGATATTTTCAAGTTTATAGTTTTGAATAATTGTGATATATCACAAGAAGAATCATTATATCTCACATACATAACATACCTCATTCATAAAAAGAAGACACTAATAAAAACAGTAATCGTTTTTTAATAATATAAAAAATTAAAAATTAAAACATGATTTCTTTGACAAAACTCCATATCAAACATCATGACTCCCTTATTTCTCTTACAAATCCTTATATAATGAGAAAAACATTTTAGAAACTTGGGAGGAGTATAAAACTCAAAAAGGGATGTAAATAATGAAACAGTTTGTCATGTTATAACATAAAAACCAATAAAACCCAATAATCATAAAAAAATCATATTCATATAAACATAATATTATTTTCTTGGTATATATTTACCATATCACTTTTACATTCGACCTTACACATGGAATAAACTTTTGGTCAACTTCCATCTCAAGATTCCCCAATGCATTGGAGATCTATAATGAGTCTCACCCGTCATGTCTTGAGCTATAATGGGCTCAACCAAAAATATATTGATCTATATTGGGATCAACCCAACATAAATAATTCCTAAGGAAAATATTATGGTAACACATTATCTTTAAATTAGAAGAAACCACTCATTCCATATACATATAAAAAATCCTTTTGAAATTTATTAAAGAGATTTTTAAAATGATTTTTAATGGAAAGTACCTTAAAATATAATTGGAGTGAGAATTAATAGAATAGAATGAATATGTGTATACTCACTGTCAATAAAAATAATTCAACATAATATTAAAAAAATTATCTCACAAACAATTTTAATACCACATAAATACTGAAGTAGAATGTCAACCCAAAGAATGGAAATGGTGTTAAGAATTCCATTACCTCCGGTTGTTCTAACTCAAAAAGTGTTCAATCCTCTCATATAATGGTTAAACTAGTGTTATTAATATATTAATAAAAAATATTAATGTTCATAACACCTTATATGATCATTTTACAACATCATTTGACACATTTATTCGTAATATTTTGTTATTTACATTTTTTCAGGTGTGTTTTTACTTGGTTTTCATGATCGGTTCATGATGGGTATTCTTGTTTATTGGAAGTGGAACTGCAGAATTGGAGTGGAATGGTGTTTTGAATATTTACCTAACCATAAATTATACCATTTATCGTTTTTAATTCTAACATTATGATGATTAATATGTTAAAATATTTTTCATATTTGTTTAGGTCATTTTGGCAATTCTTCGATCGTTATGAACTCATTTTGTTTTATAAATTAATAACATGTGTAGAAAATGATTCCAAAACCTTATATAACATATAAAACAAAAATTATAATATGGTTCATCCATAAAAATGTTTTCATGACCAGTCATGAAGGAAGTAATAGAAATTGAAATCACTTTGTCCATGATGTCGGTAAATCGACACATCACGGACTATGTTTTAATTTCTTGAAGAAGTTAAAGAGGCGAAGAAGTGTAATGTTGAATTCTCTTTAACCATTATTAAATACATAATATTTAATATACAGGATTTTTAATGCCTCTTGTATAAGAGGATATTATGAAATAATAAGAAAATAAATGAACTCAAAATAAAACAATAGTTGAGTAATCCCTTACGAAAATTTGATAGCCTAACAGCATCACATAAAAATTCATAAAATATTTACTTGAGAGAAAATGGGTATGTCATCATTATTAAATAATATATAAACTAATGGGGATATGTAATGACATATCCCAACATAATTCGATTGAAATTTAAAGATAATAACATAATAAGAGTGCTTGAAAAAGAGAGATAGATCTTGAGACGAAAATTATGCAGCGCAGTGGCTATGCAACATGGTTTTAGAAAAAATTAAAAAGAGAGGGGATAGGGGTAACCAATCCTGAAATTCATTATAATATAGTATATGGATAGAATAATATGGAAATAATAACATGGTATGGAAACTGGAAAGTTATATCACATAAAATAGAACTTGAATGGAAAAAAAAGAAGCTGATAATTCTCTTACATTGTAGAGTAACTCATAAGAGATGAATATTGGGACCTTTGGAACTTTAGGACACATTCAGAGGAATACTAGAGAGTAATAATGGATATATCTTCATTATGGAGAATTTTTTAATGAATGGAATGATGGAATGGGTTTGTATTTATACCAAACGTGGGAGAATATTTTATTAATTTACAAGGGACACCTTGTTAGTGGTATTTGAAAAACCATGGGCTTGACCATGGTATTTTCCAATGGTATTATCCACTTGGGACACATCACATCATATTTTACTCTATAAAAATTTGACCAAAATTACTACATCATTAATGATTTCATTAAACTAACCGAAAACTCAAAACTATATTTTTACCATCACTAAAAATTCAACTATTTCAGAAAAATCAAAAAAAACTACCCTAACCATTTTCTGACATGCAGAATTAAAAAATAAGATCCATTTTTTTAATATAATATCCTAAATATTATTAATTTAATTTTAAAATAATTTGATAATTTTTTGAAAAATAATACATTTATGTATATAACTCATTTTTAACACCTTGAAAAATTAATCGACATCTCATTATCTTATAATCTAATTAAAATAAAATAATAATAAAATTTTCAATTAATTAGGGTCATATTTATATTCATACTACTATTCATAAGGGTAGGTTACTATTCCTGAAAAATCAATTTGGTTCCATTAGACTCCAAATTAATTATCAATCACAATAGTAGATAACCATTTTTCGAAATTCAAAACATAGAAATTGAAAATTTATGCTTAAAGGATAGTTATAAATATATATCTAAAAAACCATGATAAAAGTAGTGTAGACTCTCCCTACATCATTCTGATTAATGGTACAACTACCGTTGTCTGGTATACCTCCGTAAAAGGTATCACTATAAACAAAAAAGATATTGTATATCAATACGTAAATGTAGAGGGACATAATAAGGAAAATGTACAATGAGTGGTGGATGATTCGGGTGCCTCAACTGAGGCTTAATGAAAATAGAACCAAAGTAGAATCCAAATCCTACCAACTCTCACTACAAGGAAAATGCCATTTAGCGGCGGTTATTTTTGCGTGTAGCGGTGGTTTAAACCACCGCTACATGGGTTGGCAGTGGTTTATAGAAACTATAGCTAAATTTGGCGTCAGAAAACTATTATCAGTGGTTCTATCAATTTAGTAGCGGTTTAAGGGAAGCATCGTAGCTGCCTCATTTCACGGCTGTTTTAACGAGCCAAGGATTTAATTTTATTAGCGGCGGTTATAACCGCTGCTAATAAATTAAAACGCAGCGGTCGTAAAACCAACGAAAAAGTCACGAGAACCACCACAGAATGCACACAGGTGATGTGACTCTGTATCGGTGGTTAATGTCTCCACTAAAAATAAAAAATACTTATGTTTTGCAGTGGTTAAAACCACTATGAAAAGCTGACCATAAAAAATCTGCTTCCACTACACCACTTCCCTTAAAAACAAATCAAACCAGAAATACCAATAGCCTAACAGATTAATGCACACAAAATTTTAAAAATAATGTAGACAACTAGTAAAACATTTATGGTCATGATGCTTGGAAAATATAGTTGAACATCATAAATGGATATGTGTAGTTAGAAGATCATAGATTTTCTATTATTAAAACAGATTAATCTAGTTGAGAAGATCTCTTGACGCTGCCAACACTTCCCTATGTAAAATCATTCAGTTCCCTACTTTCATAATTCAATTCACATTAAAAACAACCATTTATATAGTAAACACCAGTTATATTAGGTTTTCATGTTATTATCACCTCTACCTTTGCATCAAGATAAAAAACATACATATAATTATTCAAGAAAAATAGAGACACCTTCAATAAAATGTTCTGAAAAAGAAACCCACTTTATGGTATCAATTATGACTAACTTAGTCATATATTTCATCTGCTCAATTAAATAGTTAACATATTTAGTCAATATATTATTTCCATATAAGAGAAATATAAATTACATTTACTTCACCAGATTCATAGTTTAAGGATAATATTTCTGAATAAACAAATCCCTGAAACCTTCCTAATATTGGGTCTTTTTTAACTCAATATAAACAATGGTCTTTAAATATTTCCAACTCAGACCCTAGAGGTTGGATGTGGTGAACTTGATCTTATAGGTCTTAGGAATTCGTAAAATACTAAAGATTCTCTCAATATCATCCAACCATTACCTTACCCATTGAGGACATTCGTAAACATGGAATATGGAAGGATTATAATTTTGGAATTCCCATATCGAATCTCAAGCATGAGTTTTGTAAGGATGAATACTTTTTTCCAAAACATGGATAGAATAAGAAACAGATTCAATCATAATCTGACCATTATGTGTATTTTCATATCAAGGATTATATTTCAATAGCTTATTTAGGTTCACATGGATTTTTTAAAGTTAAATGACTGACTGAATTTTTTTTATTATATCATAAACCCCTTTTAAGGGTTGAAGGGGAACCTAACATGACTTCAAGGACATAAGACATTAAACTATGCTCCAAAGGATCAAAATCCATAAAACCAAATAAAATCAACAAGGGCATCCCCTCCCCATCATAAAACAATCAGTCCAGCTTCCACCTTCTCATCATTATACGACTAGCTGTCCCATGCAGTGATCCATGGGCCTGGTACCGATGGAAAAATCCATACCCCCTCAAATGTATGATTCCAAATAGCCATGATCAGATGAAAACATTAGCTCTAAACCTAATCTAAATTATCCCCTGAATCATATATGGGAGCATAGACCCTTGAACCTATGACTGCATAGGAGAACACACCATCCAACCAAAATCAACCAGATTCGCACAACAGATTCACCACAAAAAGAAGAATCACAGCAATAAGAAATACCACAACGTAACTAGATCCAAGCATATGAAACATCAATGTGAAAAATCGATCACCAAAAGGCCAGCCACAAAACCTCCACTGAAGAGAATTCTTCCAACAACTTGTTCACCTGAAGATGCCTGAGACCCCCGCTGCCTCTATGAAACCAATGCAGTATACCTTAATGATGGCGACACCCCAATTTCCAGAACTCAAACAGAAAAACCCCCAAAACTCACCTTGAGCTGCTAATATCACTGAATGCCATAGAAGAAGAAATGAAAACTTGTCGCCACTATCTAACCTCACATGGAGACCATATCATACTACCCTATAGACTCGCAGTGGACAATATTTAAAATAATCAAAATCCTTTGTAAACTAACAATGCACCATGAAGTTTACGTATATTTTCATTTTAAAAATGAATGTTTTATAAAATTATTTATTTAAATTTAGTATATAAAATATTATAATATTGATCTAGATAAAAAATATATCAAATAAATGATAAATATATATTTAAAACAAAAATAACCATGTATAACATCCTTTGATAACTCAAGGATATTTAGGAAAAGTGTTGTTCATGAACATCATAACCTGTAAGATACAAACATTCGTTTGAGGTAAGTTTAATTTAAATTTTAGTTTAACTGTATTTTTTGTTTAATAAAATGATACTTGAGAACATTGGGGGTTTGGATTTGCTTCAGGCATTTGGGATTTGAAAAATGAAGAAAAGAGGCCATCTAGTGCATAGTGCTTGGTTTGTTCCAGGTTAGAGATAACCCTACTCCATGGACCAGGGAATTTATGGCCTAAACACCTTGGATAGAGGTAGTTCATGGCCCCCACATGGGTTTTTTGAACCATGGGGATGGACTAGCCAATCCATATGACCTGAACACCTCTTGGGTAGACGTATTTGATGGCCACCACATGGGTTTCTCACACATGATTTCAAATTCCCAAGATATCTATGAAATAAAATAATAATATAATGAATTTAGTTAAATGCCAAAAATTGTTTACTTAAATGAAAAACATATAAATAAAATATCTCTCAATTGTATACATCCATCGATAATGAATGGGTCCTCCTCATTTAGCTTCCTGAACCAAATGCATAGTTAAAAGAATCATGACAGTAAAAAATAATGGTGGAAAGATCATCTCCATTGCATAAAGGGTCAATACAAAACTCTCATGGAGGTTGTAAAGATGAAATGGATGTAGAGATTTATCACATAATTTCCTAAAAATGTGCAGAATTAGAGTACAACAGTAGTAACTTTTTTAGGTAATAATATATTCAATGTCAATGATAGTAACTGTTGTAACAAAATATGTGAATCGTGACTTTTCAATCCATGTAACTTACAATTCTTCAAGTCAACACAACTCGATATGTTACTCAAATACCCATCAGATACCTTCACATTCTTTAAAAATTGTAGTAATGTATCTTTATCCCTATTTTTCATTGCAAAAATGGCCAAAGCATACTTTTCATTCTCATTTGTCCAGAAATCCCGTTTTATGTTCATTACTTGTAAGCCTTCGCGAGCATTGAGATGATCCTTCGACTTCCCATGCTCATTAAGTAATGTAAAAATTAAATTATCATAGAAATTCTTCTCAATATGAATCACAACAAGATTGTGCCGCAAAAAATCAAATTCCCAATAGGGGAGTTTGAATAAAATTCTTTTTTTCTTCCATTATTGCATGCTGATTTCACCTGACGATGCACTTCAGACCCGTTTTCTGCTATCATTCAAATGATGAACCTTCCCAAAATCTATTTCAACATTTTCAAGTTATGTCAATATTTCATAACTAGTTAACAACTTTGAAGGTGGTCTAAGATCAATGGAACCATTAAATTTTGATCTGTTAAGCTGAAATCTATGAGATGCATCGAGAAATATTCAACGGCATAAGAAGCAAAATTTTCTACTGTGAGGTAGCCATTTCGGCTCAAAATAAAAGTTACAAATGGAACAAGCAAACCCCGTGTGAGTGTTACAACTGGATAAATTCCCAATACCAGGGAAGACTCTAATGGTCCACATTAAAGTATCATGCATTTTGAACATTGTTTTATGTGAAGCATCAAAGGTCTCAACATCGTTGCTCCATAACTCCTGCAATTCATCAATAAAAGGCTGTAAGTGTACATCAATATCATTTCTGGGCATTTTTTTCCAGGAATAATCATCAAAATGATAAAAATATGTTTGTTTCATACACATCCACAGAGAAAGATTATAAGATATCAAAACAACTGGCCAAATTCTATAACCGGTACTCAAAGTTCCAAATGGGTTGAATCCATCAGCAGCCAATCCCAATCGAACATTCCTAGGATCAGCTGAGTAATCTAGATGTAATGAATCAAATTTCTTCCATGATTGGGAATATCGTGGATGTCTCATTAACCCATCATTGTTTTTATCTACAGAATTACACTTCATGTGTTCGGTGATTTTCGATGACATGAATAATCTTTGAAATCAAGGCTTCAAGGGAAAGTAACACAAAACCATTTCAGGTCTGTTTCTTTTCTTCTAATCCATGAAATTTTTTTCATTCAGACTTCCAACATCACCCTTTGACTACCATCTATAAGAAGAACATTTCTTACAATTCTGTCTACTTGAATCCTCTCCACGATAAAACATATAATCGTTGGGACACATATATATTTTTGAATAATTCAGATCAAACATGTTAACAACTTTTTTGATATCAGAAAAATATTCTAGGATTTTTGTTTCAAGAAATGAATCATGAATAAATTCCAATATCATGTACATTGCCTTATTTGTAATTCCACATAGACATTTGATATGGTACAACATCAGCAGAAATGAAATCTTTGAATATTTCAAACACCGACTATACAACTCTTGATTTCCATCATCAACTGAATCATGAAACACATTTTACTCAGTGAAGTTTTCTCTTACATTTGTCTTCACGGAATCAATAGGTGGATCCAATGATGTGTTTCAATCTTGATCTGCTTGTGTTACAGTCTCAAAAGCATCACCTTTCACATTGAAATTTATAGCACCCTCTTCTGGTTGTTCTGATATGTTTTGATCCTGATTGTGGTGTCTTGCAGTGTCAAATGCATCATTTATGCGGTTTTGCATTTCATCTTCCATTGTCGATGAACTTGGGACCTCATTCTATGGATTAACATCAGTTCTCAATCTTTCTTTAAAGTTCAATTCTCAATGCGAAACCGAACACAAATATTTAACACGGAATTACATTAGTATTAAATGTTTATAAACTTCATCTCTCTTCAACCATGTTCTAAATTTACATTTAGGACATAGACATCTTATTCTCCCTTCAACGGATCGATTAGAAATTACAAAATCTAAAAACTCATTCAAACCCTTAACATACTGAGGTGTGTTCCATAGTAATGTGATCCTGATTTTATCTATGTATATCACAATGTGCCTACACAATAAAAAAAATTTAAACACATAGTTACTACTAAATAGGGAAAGAAATCCATATATACAATAGTGTAAGATTACATAAACATAATATAATAAAGATGATCCCCTGAGTTAGATATGAATCCTCTAGTGTTTGGGATAGGGAAAGTTTCTTTGGTAAAGAGAAACAGTGTGCTAACAATGCCATATTACTCAATTACCACATGGTAAATACTAAAAGTTATGCTAAATAGTATTCCTATCATGTTTCTCCCAAATCTCTAAATTTTCAACCCTTGAATTTTGAAATCTTTTATAGCATCAAAATATAATATTATATAACCAAAAGTAACATAAGAATAACTTGGTTGGAATCACAGTTCATGAGGAAAAAATTAATGTTTCCAATCCTGAAGAAGATGCATAGAAATAGTAGGATGTAACCCTTAATTGGTTCTAATTGTGTGACTCTAAGTCCCAAAGAAAATGGTATGGACTTCATGACCGTAAACTAAATGACCCATGTTCCAAGACGATATCTAACTTCTTCAACCCAGGTAGTAAAAGTGGGAGCTCCCTTATGCCACTACTTCCATTTATGATTAGAGAGTGCATATATTTTTCTCTTGATATCACAAAACCAAGCACTAAAACAATCTCAAAGTGTGAAAACCCACTATTATCATAAAAAATGGTCATTAGTTTTGTTGAGTTATAATTTATTATGAGATCATCCATATCCATGATACCATATTTTACAAATTAATATCAGGTTAACATGAAACATCTCTTCATGTAGGCTACCCCAGCTTATGGTCCACACAACATAAACTTAAACAATGTGCATCTGGGTCAAATTTTCCTATCCTTAAACATCATCTATATCAGTACAACTTTCATGAAATAAACCTATATAATTAAATAGACACACAAATCATCGTGGTGAAAAATTGTAAAGAGAAACCTAGGTAAAACAGGAGTCTCCACTAACTGGATATGACGCTAACCTAATCTAAGTTAAGCATTTGGAATTGAAAAATGGAAGAAATCATGTTAGGTTGAAAATACGTAAAGGGAAACCTAATAAGAGGAGAATTACTTGTGAACTAGGCCTCCCCAATATGAGGATTAATAAAAAATTAAGGTGATAAAATAAATTACTTAAAGCTTATGGGGTTCATAATATTAATCTAGAAGAAGTCAGGCTGTACTCGTTTGGCCCTTTTGACTATGAAAGTTTTTAAGAATTCACTTGTTCTCTCTTCCCCAGTTTATCAGTCCAGAGGTATATTTATGAAATGTGTGAAGAAATAATTTTGGGGTGATGAAACCCTTTTAATCATTCGAATCCACACTCAAAATCTACCCCTTTGCGATCCTTATCATGTTGAGTGAACTATTTTATCCCAATGGACTAAATAAAGTGTTATAGTGATGGTATTTATGCCTATACCCATCCATGAACCATATAAAGGAGGAACTAATTCATCCAAATGAACTAACTATAGTGTTAATTTGATGGTAGTTGTGTCTATATACATCTATGAACCATGATCAAAATTAAATAATTCATCCAAATTGGCTAAATATAGTGTTACAGTTATTGTACTTATGCCTATACCCATACATGATCCATGAACCCGAGGAAATATTTCAGAATCAAGCATTTTTTAGAACCATATTTGACTTTATTCATTACCAATTCAATGTTCAATTTGTTTTAGATTATTTTAATGATGTTTCCTCCAAATATTTAATAGGTTATTATGAAGTGTTAATCAAGCTAAAACAAAATCTTTGGAATGGATGGAAATTAAGAATAAGAAATCTTCATTCATTAATAAAAACAAATGAGAAGAGGATCCATATTATAGAGTCTCTCTTCCATGTTGCAGGTAAAGAAAAATCCTAAAAACAACTATAATATACTCAAATTATCCAAATATAAAAAATAATTCAATTCTTGATGATAATTCCTGATGGACTATTAAAGGTTCATTTGTTTAATATATTTCAAATTAGCCAATGGATGTGTCTTCTTAACATGGGAAATTGGTTTTAAACTCCTTAATATAATGGGCTCAATCCTTAAGTCTACTAATAGTAGATACACCTACACCCTTTCCACATGACCCTCATGTTCTCGTGGTTTTTCTATCTTCATAGCTATTCAATCATGAGGCCATGCTTCTTCAATAGAAAAATTATGTAACTAATTAATGTAATCCTCTATATCATTGTCTTGATGGTTAGAAACATTGAATAATAGGATGTTATATTCTTGGACTACCTATTCCTCTCAGGAAGTGAGAAAATGATGGATAAGATCACATAAGTTCCATTAATTGAACCCAATTGTGCCCAAGCCATAAAAGAGTTGGAGAAGAAACTCCACATTATCAATATTCTTCTCTATCCCCATGATGATAGAAAACAAATTGTCACCAAACACATTTTATCATAGATTAGTTTTTTATAGTGATGTTGGGATCCAAATACTATTTACTTGATTCTATAAGTAGGAAGCTAACGATACTATAGAAGCCTCCCAATTTTATCCCACCATGAAGCCACTATAACCAACCACTACTATGGCTCCCCACAAAACGAGTTGACCCTCCCCCTATTTTATATAGGGAAACCCCTACATCAAAATTCATTCTAATATGGGTGTTTAAGAGGTTCTTTATATATTTCACTAGCTAAAGGTGACACCACACCCATGGTGCTTCTAAACCATATCATGTTAATGTTATTTAGACAACACCACTCCCAAAATTCAGTCACTAAATATATGGGTAAAATAAAAAATTGCCTTAAAATCATTAAAAAATAAGAAAATTATTTCATGGGGTGTAAAAATAAACTCCCTAATGACACATTATTTCCATAGAATCTAATTAGTAGAAGTATAAAATTCAAAATGATATAGCCCCATGATACATCATTTAAAGAGGTGGTTGGGTGGGAAAACAACTTAGGGGGTATCTGAGAGAATTAAATCCAAACAAAATACACATCTAATAGGATTAAACTATTCTATAAAATTTCTTCATCATCTCCAATCATATTAAAACAATAAACATGAAACAAAAAACCCAAAATAGGTAGAGTCATAGAATATATCTCTGCACCATTTAGAGATAATCTAGAATGGTGAAGTTTAGACAAAACATACACCTCGTGAAAAAACACAACCAAGAACCTAAATTCCCCCAAAATTCCACAAACCCTAAAACTATCCCAAAAATTAACTTCCATTAAAGATCCCAAATCTAAAAGCTAAAGTGAAAAAAAAAACCCATAGAAAATTATAATTAATAACAACCTTAATTTTTTACCCAGGTTGCAATGCTCAACATGGTCCAACTAGAACCTCAAACAGACGGTCTTCATGTCATAGAAACCTTAAAAAGATCAAAACCCTCATGTTATCATTAATATAATTTTTTATATTAGTTATGAGAGCATGATTTCTTATGTATTCTCATTCCCTTCCAATCTAGAACCAACCTCCACAAATCTCAATCATAGGCACACACAACCTTCGTGTGAAAAAAAACCCAATTCAATGTGGTATTCAAAAGAATAAAATTCACCTCAAACAGCCTAATGACTTCCAAAAAACTAATAAAAATCGTAAATAATATGGAAATAGGGAAACTTGCGGAAACCTAGGGTCGCGGGGTTGTCGGGGTCACGGGGGTCCTGGGTCGTCGGGTTCATCGGGGTCGCGGGGTTGCGGGGTCGCCGTGGTCGTGGCGGGGCGGGGTCACGGGGGAAGCAGGGGAAGTTGGGAGAAGTGGGGTCGGCGTGGGGGGGAAGGGTCGGCAACGTAAAAACAAATGTTTCAGGGCGGTTTATTATAAACCGCCACAAAACCATTTTAAAAAAAGGTTTAGCGGCGGTTCCCAAAATCGCCGCTAAAGCAAATTTCTGTTGTAGTGTCTAAATATTTAGATTCAAACTATATGATGGAACATTACTATGGATAAAAGAAATAAAGTGTTCGTATCCCACTCATCACCCTGAAGAGACAAAATTACTTCTATTATGTAGAAGATACCACCATATGATAAGAGATACAAAATCTCAGAAAACTCAATTAAGAGATACGCAAGGGATACTGTAACGGCCCAGACCCTCCAGGTCTATCCCTTTGCCAAATTTCTAGAGTTTGGCATGCCCTGGACCAATCAGGTCTGGTTCCTAAGGGTGGCATCTTGGTTGAAGGATGTCATCACGGTGTCAACCATAAATAATGCCAATCGGCGGGTCCATGATCAGTGTGTCACTGATCTGTGTGACATTGATCAGTGTGTCACTGATCGGTGTGACACAGATCGTTGTGTCCCTGATCAGTGTGTCACTGATCGGTTCCACGGGTGGCTTGTCGGGTTTTTCTTCCCCATTTTTCCCAGTAACGCCACTTTTAATTATTTAAAACCTTTTAAAGTGGTTCAAGGACATTTCTAAATCCCATAAATGATATCTTATGTCCCCTAAGAGTTGGGAGACTCTCACGGACCCATACTGTGTGTCAGTGCTACATGTTTCCTCTATTTAAATAAAATCATTTAACCCATATCTATTACAGCCACCACCCCAATGAGAAACTAAATAACAATTAATCCCATACTGTGAAACCACCCAACCATGTGGTGAAACAACTATCTGCCTTTAAATCCATTCAAAATTCTTATCCTTAACTCTAAGAGCTCACCTCTTTATATTACATTGTAATTATTTTCTTCTTCTTCTTGTTTGGGTTGGTTCTCCCCATCAGTGTGTTTGGAGGCCCCTTCCCGAGGTGAGTGGTGTGCCTGTGTTTTAGCCTTTCATGCTCATTCTTAGAGTCCTCAGAGTTCCTCCCCTTCAATTCGCGCATCAAAGTTCTTGGTGCGTGGAGAGAAACTTTGATCGTTGATCATCTATATAGGGTTTTTTCTTAGTCTCTCTTTACTGTGTATCATACTGGGTGGGTATGAAAATGTTTCCTATGGGGATGGATGAAACCATACCTTAATAAAGATAATAAACATCCTTTTAAGGGATGAAGGGGTGTGTTTGACATTTCCAGTGTACTCTTTTACCCCTTTTTATATCTTGTGGATCATATGGGGTTATGTCCACTTAAAATCATGGTCGTTGGTGGTCTTTTCTTGTGATCTAATTGTCCTCTATTTTCTGGTAATTATATAATTGAATAGATGTAACATGGGAATAGGTAAATCATGTAAATATGGTTGATTAAATGGATTCCCAATGAATAATAATACTTGTGTGATCACCTCGGTTAACCAAACAGAAAGACAGAACTAAATGAATGGCATATTCAAATTTGAAAACTCCCTTGCTCTGTTATGGTGATGTTTATGGTTGATGATTGTGAAGAGACATGGATGGGGATGGGATCCCCTGTTGAGTTTCAGTTTTTGGATTATGATCATGTTCCCAAATGTTGGGGCTTGGTTTGGTTCCAGTACTTTGAGGGATCTCATGGATCCCTTTTGTTGTTCTGACTTTACAAGAGAACCGGGTGTGAAGTCTTGGATTTCTACATGGATTTTTTCCTTCCTTGTCTTGTGTCTATGCCTATTAATTTCCTATTAATAATGAAATAATTTAAATGGAATCCCTTGAATATGAAAACAAGAATGTGTTCGATGGGGAATTGTTTTCTGGGAATGATATGTGACATGGTTGTGATGCTTGTTATGAATGAATAGTAACGACGGTGTTTGTGGTTAGGATGGTTTTGGAACCCCAAGGTTGGGATGAGTGTTTGTTTACATGTTTGTATAATTTAGTTCTTATGTTTTATAATCACGCCCCACCCAAGTTGAGAACTTCGTGTCGAACACCCCCATTTCATGGGGGAGGGTGTTTTTCCCAACACTCTTATTAGTGGCTGGTTATTAGCTCCTTTTCTCCTCCCTTTAACAAGTATCCCAAGACTCATTGGGAAGGTTGTGATGGCCTGAGGTCCATTATATCCCTAGATTCTTCGGGTAGGGTATATGGTGGTGGTTGACACAGGTGTGTGCTGGGAGGTGGTTTCCCAAGTGTCTTCGGGATGAGGCCCAAGTGTCTACGGGCATGGTAGTAGTTGTTTAGACCCAAGTGTTTGCGGGCATGGTTAAGTTTGGTAGTTGTGGCATAGGTGTCTGTGGGCGGGATTTGTGGTAGTGATATCCTAGTTGCTATTGGTTGGGATGTGCGGATGTGATATCCCGGGTGTATGGGGGCGGGGTGTGTAAGTGAGAAAGTAGTGGGAATGGCAGGAGAGGTCTGATGCGTAGGATGTCTTCAATAACCAGTGGGAAAGTGGTGAGGGGTACCCAAATATCGATTTGATAATACTATTACATTACATGACTTATTTTATTTTTGGATTGTTCCTTGGTGAGGTTGGGGTGGATAGTTTCCTTGTTAGGTGCTCTGGTTATCTCCATTTCTCACCGGTATTAGAATGTCTCCCCACTTATGAATGAGGGCTTTTGGTTTTCCCAAATGATTATACATGTATACTCACCCTACGTATATAAAACTACTTTCAGGTTTCTAGGAGAAATTTGGGGATCATGCAAGACCATACTAGTTCAGACGTTGGGACAGTTGTTGTTGCTGATTTTTCTTTCATTGGTGATTTCTTTTGGGGTTTTCTTATACTTTTGTAGCATTTAATTTTGAACATGAATATGGGAATGATTTGTTTTTGGCTTTAGATTTACCTTCAGTTCTGGTGTTGTTGGTATTTACCATCTTATATCTCGATCCTACTAAATGAAAAGGGTAATGGCTTCCAACCTATTTGTGATTCTATACCTTTGGTGCATGTCTCCACTCTGAGACCTATTGAAGGCAGGTTTCAGGGATCATTATCTCTCCTTTAACTTGAGGAAGGAAGGCTCTGGCAATTCCAATGTCCCTTCCCTCATCTTGGTGAAGGCGAGTCGTGACAGAATGGTATCAGAGGTGGTCGAGAGATAGGATGGAGTCCGATGTTAGGTTCAGTGAGGATTGCATGAGATGGTAGGGAAACAATGTTAGGAAATCATGGTGTGTGAAATAGGATATGGAAGACCGGCTATGAAATTGGATTTTTGGACCCCCTGTGATCTGATGCAAGGAATCTGGGCCTACCGAACACCAAGTGAGGCTACACTAATTGTAGGGTGGAGACCCTTGGAAAGGTACATGAATCATAATTACTTGTGTTCTTCTGTTTCTTTGGTATTTTGGGGATTTAAAATGAATAAAATTTCTAGGAAAATTTAAAATCAATCTTCTACACTACTCAGGCTTAGGCATTCCTTGTTTACCTTGTAGCTATGGCACTTGGACGACGACCACGAGTAGTGGGGGAGATCGAGGCCCAAGAGGTTGTTTTGGTATATCAGTATAGGGTTGATCGAGAGGAGGAGGATTACAAGTGGTAGAGGACACTTCATGCCTTTAAGCAAAAGACCCACAGGATGTATGAGGGTAGCGTCTCGGACATGGAGATAGAGAGCTGGATCGAGGAGCTGGTGATAACTTTCCACTTGATTCGGGCTCTAACATAGTACTGGGTTCTTCTGGATGTAAGCCAGATATGGGAAGTGGCACGTCAATGGTGGACTCTCTAACTTGGGTAGAATAGGGAGGCTGTGGTTGCGTGGACTGACATCGAGAAGGAGTTTCAGGAGGAATTCCTCTCTTCCACGATGAAGGATGAATAAGAGGCAGGAGTTTCTCTCCCTCCAATAGTGTAGCATGTTAGTGAGGGAGTTGGGGATCATGTTCAAAGATCTCCTTAGTTTTTTCCCATACTTTTTTCTCGATAAGGAGTCTCAGTAGAGACGTTTAGAGGTGGCACTACGACCATCTATTCAATATGTTGTTACTCCCTTCAACCTACCGATGTACATGGAGGTACAAAAGAAGGATGAAGTGGTGGAGATGATGCAAATGTTGGCCAGTATGATACAAGAGGGAAGCTAGTTGGGATCTTCAAAGGGGAAAGAAGTTATCAGTAGGCCTCCAGTGTCAGGGCCTTCTAGGTTTCGACTAGTGGGGAGCAGGCCCCAACAGTTCTAGTTTTGATCTCCCAGTCCTCGCCCTTTCCTTGCTAGCCCAGAACCGAGGTGCTTCATCTGTGGTAGCCATGGTCACCTTTGGAATCAATTCTCTAACTGAGCATAGTATAGTGGGGTGGGAAGGTTCAGCACCCACCTCAGAAGAAGTAGCTTCCAGCCAGGCCCTATCAGTAGCAGCAGTAGTAGGGAAAGTGAGCCCCCACTCTTCCGAGAGCAGATATAGCAGGAGGAGGTCAGCCTTAGGGCACTCCTCATGGACCTCGACAGGGTTATGGTTGGGGAGGCTGCTATCAGCCGAGGGGAATAGGAGTTGTTCGTGGGTAGTTACATGTCGTAGAGGTAGCAGTTCTTGTAGGTACAGAAGTCATTCAAGTTACGATTATCTTATTTAGTATTCTTGACTATGCCTTGTTTGATACACGTGCTTCGTACTTCTTTGTTGAACTCAGTCTGTCCCAAGCCTTGGGTTTAGATTCTGAAAGACTTCCAGTGCCAATGTTATTGATTACATCAATCAGAGGTCAGACCGACTTGTTTTATGTTTTCCGAGGGTGTAAACTGATGATAGGGCCACATCAGTCTAGCAGGGATCTTCTATGGCTACAGATACAGCCATATGATTTCATCCTAGGCATTGATTGGAAGTTTTTTGTACACACTGTTATCAAATGATTTCGAAGAATAGTCATGTTCTCTAATGAGGATGGCCAGTGTGTGCCTTTCTCTAGCGAGCAGGGTTTTCAGGAAGGCATTCAGTGAGTGGATCCCCTCCTTTCCTTGTTCGCTAATCTCTCAGTGGAGTTGGTAGATACATGGATGGTGGAAGTCCCGATAATCATCAGTGAGTTCATGGATGTCTTCCCTAAAGAGGTGGGGACTCTACCTCCTTGACCTGATGTTGAGTTCGGGATAGACTTTCAACCTGGTACCCGTCCAATTTCGATGACTTCTTATTGGATGGCACCTTTTGAATTGTGGGAGTTGCGGATTCAAATTAATGAATTGATGAAGAAGGGTTTTTTCCAACCTAGTGTGTCCCCATGGGGTGCTCCGGTATTATTCGTGAAGAAGTCAGATGATGGTCTCAGGCTGTGCAAAGACTACTAGAGACTTAATCAGGTAATATTCATGAACAGTTACCCTCTCCTAAGGATAGATGATCTCTTTGACTAGCTGAGGGGATAAGGTTGGTTCTCTAAGTTCGATCTGCAGTCTGGGTATCACCAGTTAAGGGTGAAGGACAGTGATATTCCAAATATTGCTTTCAGATGAAAGTTTAGGAACTTTGAGTTCGTAGTCATATCTTTCGGTGTTACGAACTCACCTGATGTGTTCATGGGGATCATGAACTCTATTTTCCATGAGTTTCTAGACCGTTTCATCATTGTGTTCATCGATGAAATTGTGATCTAGTCAAGATCAAAGGAGGCACATACTAATAACCTCAGGATGGTCTTGGAAATCCTTCAACACCACCAACTTTATGGGAAATTGTCCAAGTGTAAGTTCATGACACAATAAGTGAATTTCCTTGAACATGTGGTGTCTTAGAAAGGGGTATCAGTTGACCCATCAAAGGTTTAAGTGGTTGTTTCTTGGGAAGCACCCAAAAATGTGATTGAGGTTCGCAGTTTTCTAGGTCTGGCACGATATTATCGGAGGTTTGTACCAAACTTCTCCCGAGTTGCATCTCCATTTTTAGCTTTGACCAGAAAGGATTGGGGCCTTCATGTAGAGTGAGCAGTGCCAGTAATCCTTTGGTTATCTAAAGGGGAAGTTGGTTAGTTCCCTAGTGTTGAGGTTACCAGAAGAAGGGCTGTTGTTTGAGGTATTTTGTGATGCTTCTGTACTTGTCCTGGGGTGTGTTCTAATGCAGCAGTGGGGTGTGATATCTTATGGGTCTTGGTAGTTGTGTCCTTATGAGCATAACTATGTCACCCATGACCTAGAGCATGCAGCGGTAGTGTTCACGTTGAAGTTGGGGTGGTGTTACCTCATCAGGGATCACTTTGTGGTATTCACAGATCATAAGAGTTTGAGGCATATCTTTACACAGCGGGACATGAACTTGTGACAATGAAGGTTGGTATAGTATCTTCAGGACAAAAACTTCAAGATCTCTTACACTAAAGGTAAGCGGAACATTGTGGCCAATTTCTTGAGTGGGAAGTCACGGAGGGAAGCTGTTTAGGAATCTGTGGATGCTTGGAAGGAAATGGAGGAGTTGGCTACCCTATACCTGGATGAAAGGGTGGATAGCGGTAAAGGTTGTTTGTTTCAAATGACAGTGCATTTCTCTCTGTTGTGGCATGTGTAGAAGTCTTAGTGAGGAGACTTAGAGAGTGAAGTGATGTGTGATCGAGTAAACCAACTCAATTCTCTGGAATGGTGGTCGGAGGATGGTCAGAATCAGATTATTTTCTTGGGGGTGTTGTTTTTTCCAGAGAATATGCACGAGGTAGTTCTCTATGAGTTACATAACTCACTCATAGGGGTACACCCTGGAGTTTCCAATATGTATTGAGGCATAAGGAAACAGTTTTGGTGGCCCAGGGTGAAACGGACAGTGGTGGAGTTTGTGGAAAGTTATTGGGTGTGTCAGAAAGTGAAGGCTGAACGCCGCATCCCATGATGTTTGTTGCAGCCTTTAGATGTCCCTAAGTGGAAGTGGGATAACATATCTATGTATTTCATCAACGTACTACCCAGGGTTCAAGGAGGTTGTGATGCTATCTGGGTAGTGGTAGACAGATAGACAAAATCAACTCATTCCTAGCGATCAAGGAGTCAAGTGTAGTGGATGCCTTAGCACAGAGATACATGGATGAGGTGGTGCAACTTCATGGAGTTCCGAGGTCCATAGTCTCGGATAGGGACATGCGGTTTACATCATGAGTCTAGAGGGTATTTCAGAATGCTTTTGGCACCCTGCTACGCCTTAGCACAACTTTCCACCCTCAGACAGATGGGCAGAGAGAGGGAACCATCTAGACCTTGGAGTACATGCTACGGGCATGTGTTTTGTACTTCGGGTGACCATAGGGATGAAATTTTTCCTTAGTAGAGTTTTCAACTAATAATAACTATCACTATACTATTGGTATGGTTCCATTTGAAGCCTTGTATGGGTGGTCATGTCGTTCGCCCATGTGTTGGACCGAGGTTTGAGAGGTCGATGTTCTTGGATCAGAGGTATTGCAGAGCACAACGTAGAAGGTTCAGCTTATGAGTGATAGGATGAAAGTATCCCATGACCTCTATAAGACGTATGACAATCATTGGAGGAGGCCCTTGGAGTTTGAGGTTGGAGACCATGTGTTCTTGATGCTTTCCCCTATATGTGGGCAGCAAAGGTTTGGAAAGGGGATCAAACTCTCTGCCAGTTTCATCGGGCCTTTAGAATTGTTGGGGAGAGTTGGAGAAGTGTCATATCAGCTTGAATTGACACCTCAGTTGGAAAGTATCCATGACATTTTCTATGTCACCCATCTTCGTCGATATCTGCATGATGACTCCCTTGTCATTGACTGGGGAGATTTGGATATACGGGACGATTCTACATTTGTGGAGTGATCGGTGAGGATCAATTATCGAAATGAGAAAGTGATTTGTGGACGAACTATCCCTTTGGTTCATGTGTTGTGGAGGCATGGTGGCCTCAAATAGAGTACCTGGGAATGGGAGGCATAGATGCGTGCCCATTAACCGGAGTTGTTTTGTTTTTTGTTATGTTTTTTTGTACTTGTTGGTGATGTAATGCTGACCTTATTGGTTTACGGGATGTTTTGTTTCCTTAATTGGTGAATGTTTATGAAAATTATAGATATTTGGGGAAGGGAGAACCTCATCCCGAATCAAGATGCATTAAGGTGGATGCAATTAAACCCATGCGAGTGAGTCAGTTCCACCCAAAGAGGATAGTATATTGATATGGATGAAAGAACTTCCCAATCCGTTTGTCAGGACAATGTGATACTTGGGTTTAGAATGGATTTTTGGGTTAGTTTTTTTTTCAAGAGGTATCTTTCAAGGTGGGTTTTCCGACCCCTATCTTCTCTTCTAGTCTGGATTTGATTCTTGAGGATAAGAATAGTTCCATAGGTATCTAATGTAACGGCCCAAACCATCATGGTCCATCCCTTTGCCAAAATTCTGGTGTTTGGCATGCCCTGGACCAATAAGGTCTGAATCCTAAGGAATGATTCTTGGTGGTAGGATGCCATCACGATGTCAACCATCGGTGACACTGATCGGTGGGTCACCAATTAGTGGGTCACCGATCGATGTGTCACCGATCGGTGCCACGGGGGGCTTATCTGGTTTTTCTTCGCCAGTTTTCCTAGTAATGCCAATTTTAAGTATTTTAAGCCTTTTAAAGTTGTTCAATGTTGTTTTGAAAGCCCATAAATGATATATAAAGTCTCCTAAGAGTGTGGTGACCCTCACGGACCCATATTGTGAGTCATTATTACTCGTTTCTTCTGTTTAAATAAAATCATTTAACCCACAATTGTTACGGCCACCTCCCCAATGAGAAATTAAATAACAATTAATCTCATAATGTGTAACAACCCAACTGCATGATGAAACCATGATCCACCTTTAATTCCATTCAAAATTCTTATCCCTCAACTCTAGGATCTCACCTCTTTATATCGCACTAAAATTCTTTTCTTCTTCTTGTTGGCTGGGTTCGTTCTCCCTGTTAGGGCATTTGGAGTCCCCTTACTAAGGCTAGTGGTGCACCTTTGTTGTATCATTTTATACTCATTCTTGGAGTCCTTGGAGTTCCTCCCCTTCAAGTCTTGCATCACAGTTCTTGGCGCATGGAGAGAAACTTTGATCACTGATCATCCAGGTAGAATTTTTTCTTAGTCTCTCTTTACTGTGTATCATGCGGGGTGGGTATAAAAATGTTTCCTACGGGAATAGATGAAACCATGCCTTAATAAATATAATAAACTAACATTTAAGTGATGAAGGGGTGTGTTTGATGTTTCCACTATACTCTTTTACCCCTCTTTATAAGTTATGGATTGTATGGGGTTATGTCTACTGAAAATCATGGTCGTTGGTGGTATTTTATTATGCACTAATGATCCTCTATTTTCTACTTAATTGTATGATTGAATGGTTGTAACATGGAAACTGGTAAATCACATAAACTCAGTTGATTAAACGGATTCCCAATGAATAAGAACACTTGTGTGATCACCCTGGTTAACCAAAAGTAAATACAAAACTAAATGAATGGCATATTCAAATTTGAAAACTCCCTTGCTCTGTTCTGGTGATGTTTACAGTTGATGCTTGTGAAGTGACATGGTTGGGGATGGGATCACCTATTGTGATTTAGTCGTTGGATTATGATCCTTTACCCATATGTTAGGTCTTGGTTTGGTTTCAGTACTTTAAGGGATCTCACGAATCCCTTTTGTTGTTGTGACTTTACAAGAGAACTGGGTGTGAATGCTTAAATTACTGCTTGGTTGTTTTTCCTTCATTGGATTGGGGATATGCGTGTTAATTTCCCATTAGTGAAGAATTAATTTAAATGGAATCACTTGAATATGAAAATGAGAATGGCTTCAATGGGGAATTGTTTTTCTAGAATGGGTTGCGACATGGTTGTGTTGCTTCTTATGAATGAATAGTAATGAGGGTAATTGGGGTTGGGCTAGTTTTAGAACCCCTAGGTTGGGATGAGTGTTTTTTTACTTATATTTACAATTTAGTTCTTATGTTTTATATTCACGCCCCACCCAAGTTGAGCACTTCATGTCGAACACCCCCATTTCATGGGGGAGGGTGTTATTCCCAACACTCATATGAGTGGCTAGTTATTAGCTCCTTTTCTGGACACTTTCCCAAGTATCCCAAGACTCTTCAGGCAGGCTATGATGTCATGAGGTTCATTATAGCCCTAGATTCTTCAGGAAGGGTATATGGTGGTGGTTGGCACAAGTGTGTGCGAGCAGGTGGTTTCCAAATTGTCTTCGGGATGAGGCCTAGGTGTCTTTGGGCATGGAAGTAGTTGTTCAGACACAGGTGTCTGCAGATGCGGTTATGTTTGGTTGTTACGGACCAGGTTTCTAAGGGTGGGATGTTTGGTAGTGAGAGTTTAGGTTTTTGTGGGTGGGAAGTGCAGTTGTGATAGCTTGGGTGTGTGCGGGTGGTGTGTGGTTTTGGGAAAATAGTGAGAATTTCGAGAGAGGTATGATGCGTAGGATTTCTTCAATAACCAGTGGGAAAGTGGTGTAGTGTACCCAAATATCGATGTTCTAATAATATTACATTACATGTCTTGCGTTATTTGGGTTGTGTGCCTTGGTGAGGTTGGAGTGGATAGTTTCTTGCTAGGTGATCTGGTTATCTCTTTTTTTCACGGGCATTAAAATGTCTCCCCGCATGTGCATGAGGGATTTTTATTTTCCTTACTAACTATACTTGTATACTCACCCTATGTATATAAAATGGTTTTCATGTTTCTAGGAGGACTTAAAGGATCATGAAGAACCATACTAGTTCAGATGTTGGGATAGTTGTTGTTGATAATTTTCTTTTCTTTGGTACTTTCCGTTGGGTTTTTCTTATACTTTTGTTGCATTTACGTTTCGACATGCATATGGGAATGGTTTTCTTTTGGCTTTACTTTTACCTAATTTTATGGTGTTGTTTGGATTTACCATATTATCTCCTGATCCTACTAAATTAAAAGGGTAATGCATTCCATCTTGTGTGTGATTCTATACCCTTGGTGATAGTCGCCACTCCGAGACCTATTGAAGGCGGTTTTTGGGGGGTAATTACCTCTCCATCAACTTGAGGAAGGAAGGGTCTGGAAATTCTGTTGTCCCTTCCCTCATCTTGGTGAAGGCGAGTCAAGAAAAAAATAGTCCCACTAGGTATCAAATATAGGAAGATGTGAATATTCATCCACCCATACATCAGGAAATAGTTGATCTGCCTGAAAGAGTTGGATATGAGTGTATGACCAACACCAAATTCTGGTTGCCAATCAATATAAATTTTATAGTCAAAGATGATCATGATTTCACTCTATTACAGTAATAGTATCTCCCACCATGTTTATCATTCAGTATTACCATGATTCAAGAAATAGAGGGATATGAAAAATTGGGACACCTCATCAAGGCCTGACCACTCCATGTGAATGAGAGGTAACTCTGATAGTAGTTCCTCCGAAACTACTCAATGTAAATAAATCTATGGCTGCTCAAATAGATACCATGGATGGGTTATGTGAATCTATACACCTAGAGAAGAATCTATATCCTGAATGCGGGGATGAAAATTTTCTTCCACCTAATTTTGGAATTCATACCATCTACACCTTTGACGATGTTGGAGTTCCATAACACAATCTCACACACTTTGTGTTTTGATGTTGTTTGATGATGGGCCATCAATATCAGCAAGACATGACCTAGCTAAGGCGGTTTTTATTTATTCTAATAGTTCCAATATTTTTTGTTATATTATCATTAGAGAATGATATATGGTAGGCTGGGAAGACTTTTTCATCAGTTCCTTTATCAATTCAGCTCTACACTAATAAAAATTAAAAATTTTCTCCTAGAGAACTGCAAGAAACATGAAGTTGATAGGGTATTTGACTTTATATACATATAGAAGTTTTTATCCTATTCACTTAGAATACCTCTCTCATAGGATATGTTGTTATAAATATATTATTATAATCTTTTGTATGATAAACAGACACCCATGATCCAAATTAATTTTCTCAGTATATTTCATGAATGTTTAGAAACATCATAATTCTTAGAAGAAATAATTCAGTGAACCCGATTTGAATCTAGGCCCATCACGTAAGCATAGTGGAAGAGTATTGGAAAGGTGGAGACTAATTTTTTTCCTAAAACTAGTATCAGTACTCATTATAGCATCTAGTTAGGTCATGAATAACATATATTCTCTTACTTATCATCAAAAACAAAAAAAATATCCCTCAACTAGAATGAAAAAATAGATTTGGGTTGCCCGATATTTTGGGAAAGAATGAATAAATAATACACCATAGGAAATGAGAATGTCCCCATAAATTACCTCAAATTTAAAAAAATGGCCTACTAGAACTACAACATCCCAGTAAACCCAATGAGTTGAGCCTCACTGATCATTCTTACTATTGCTCTTTCCATAGAGGGATGGGACACAAATTCCATGATTGTTTCTTCATCAAAATAAATCCTCTAAATCATGGTTGATTCCCAATATGTGATGTTAGAAAAATATTCTATGTGTGTGACATGTGTAAATCATATCAGAAGAAAATTTGATTGTAAAAATGTTCCAGCTAGGCGTGGGAAGATGTTTGACAACTGTTTGACTCAATGGATAGTTGAATGATCTCATTCCACCATGAGATCACATCTCCAAAAACCCATGATAGTTCCATTACCTATGGTGGTGACATCTAATAACACCCCCTACAAGTGAATTTACTTATCATATACATGATGATTCTGAAGAGGAAGATCCATATTCATCTCCTATACAATCTTTGACTATTAGATATTTTTTTCATAATGTTTGAGTAAAGGAAACTACTATATCAAATAAAACCCTCATCATAAGAAAAGAAAAATATGGTTTTGTTAATGTAATATTCATGGAATACCCCTTTATGAAGGATTAATATACGTCTGAGTTTATTTCCCTTATAACAAATTGGGGAGTAAAAGTGTGAAGGTGTTGGGGAAAACAATATAGGGGAAAGAGTGGGCATGATCGGTCCTAATATATTAATCACATACACAAAAACGAAATATATGAATCTATGAACCATGTTCAAGAACCCCAAGATTCCCAATAGATACATGGAGGTGTCCAACAACCCTCTTGTGGTCATCAATTCCTAGTTGTCTTACACAACTATTTGATCATGATACAACTATATGATTATCCCATTCAAAGGGGAAGGTCAGTATGACCTACACCACTGGAAGCCAATTTTTCCTTGACCAATACAAAAAAACCAAGACTATAAACATAAACTCCCTCATATCCTAATCCAAATAATAAATCAAATCCCTCCCTTGGGAAGAGTCAACCTTTGGATCAAATATATAGCATTCTGAAACGGTTGGCGTTTTTCCCAACCAATCACTCTATCATGGATTCACTCCTTCCTTCGAAATAATATATAGTTGAATTGTACAAATCCCTCTATAGCCCACAAAAGCTCTAGAAAAAGGTGTTTTAATCATGGTTTATTAAGTGGAGACCATTCCATCAGAATGTCGTGTCACCAACTCATTTATAGAGAAAGACAAGAAATATGTCATCAAGGGACACATTATACCCTTATATTTTTAGGAAAACCTAATAATATTAACATCTAAAGGGAACTAATTAACAATGGTTTTAGGATGAAACACATCCCTATCTGGTCACTTAGAGGATTGGGATATAAAAAATGGGAGTTATATACAACAAATATGACCATTCTTGGGTATGATAAGAGATAGAAAATACCTCTTGGGAGTATCTATCACATGGCTTAGTTTGGGGATCTCACATCTATCATTGTGTTCAGATTAATCTAGAAAGAAACTGCATATAATATTTCTTCTAACAAGGCCTTGGATTCATAGTTATGTCTAGGTACCATCAAAATTTCACAACTTTTTAAAATACCACATTGATGTAAATGTCGGCATACAATATGGTGACATCAATCCCTTTTATTCTTGCGAAGCCCCAAAAGATGATATATGTTTCTACAAAATGGAAGGAAAAAACCAATGGTGGATGAAAATATATACTTTTCATCCCCATATGGTTTGGGTATATCCTATGTGGATCCTTGAAATATGATTTATATAAATTATGTGTTGTCTATAAATTAGATTGAGGTTGTGGACTTAATAAAAAATGTCTAATACCACTATTTCATAGTTGATGGTTTAATATATAATCACACCTTGAATCTCCCAGAAACATCTATAGAAGTAGTGTATGATAATGTCTCTTACCATATCCCTTATCATCCTAATAGTGTAATAGATTCCCTATATTTCCAACCTCTTATGAAAATTCTTCCACATACTAAGATTTGTAAGAAGAATAGGATGACATCAAGAATTCCCCTCCCACATTTGTGGAAGGTGTTTCCACCTCCATAGTTGAGCTCCTAAAGTTATGTTTGGGAAGTAAATATGACATGAGGCTAAATTAATTAGTAATTATATGAATATTTAGAAGAAAGAGAGTTAAATTTCATTTTTAAATCAACATCAATATGTGTTTTTTAGGAACTATATACAAATTCTCAAACTGAACCCATATGTGGCTACACACCACATAGGATTACCCAATGAGCATAGAGATTTCAACTAGGTGTCCTAGTAAATGAACCCTCTCATGCCACTAATGTTGAGTCTGTGGTTGAAAAATTTATGAAATACAATTTTTTTAGGAATTACAATTCCCAAGAGGGATCACCAAGAAAGCCCTTGTAAAGATAAAGAAAAGAAAAAAAGAGGGTTTTCATCAATTTGAAAGGCCTTGATTGACACATATCTTAGAATGAATTATCATTGATGATCATAGAACTCTTGATTGATGCGATTGATTTCCTCAATGACATTTCCATCATGGTTTTTTATTTATTGTACAATCAAATAATGATGACCCCTGAAGATAAAGAATCAACCACATTCAGATCACCTTAAGTGATGTTCTATTATCATATCATTACCAATGGATTAAATAACACTGAAGTTACATATCAATTTTCAATTAATCATATATTTAAGTCATTAATGTGAATAATATTCAAATGTTATGTTGACAACATGGTGATCAAGCCTTGAATGTTGTGTGATCACTTCAAAGATCATCAAAAAATATTCAACATTTTTTTGCAACACAATATGGAGATGAATATTCTAAAATGTGAATTCAAGGTGACATCAAGAATATTCCTTTTATTATTCCCCTCCAAAACAATATTGAGTTTGAACTAGATAAACTACTAAAATTCTTTTGATTTCACCACATTGTAATCTAAAATAACTTATGGGGATTCAAGGTCACCTCGCATACATTATGTATTTTATAGAAAACCTTACAAAAAAAGCCTCCCCATTACCTTGATAATTAATAATGGGCCACCATCTAATGGGATGATGACTATTGTGAAGCCTTTTATAGTATTAAGAAATACCTACTACGCACACTGGTATTTATTCAGATGATGTAATAAAATCCACTCATCTTGTATGTTGGCACTATGGATTGTTTAATTAGAACACTCTTAGAAAAGAAATATTATATAAGGAATAATAAAAATATCTCTTACCTCAAAAAATAATACTCAGAACTAGTTCCTAATTTTATGATGTCGAGAATAACCACCTTTCACTCACCATTTAATTGAAGAAGGTGGGACATTACTTGTTTCACCTTGATGCCTACCTAGTCTCTCATATTTACTCACTCAAATACATAATTTTCTTCCCTATTTTTTCATGCATTTGGCCCGATGGGATGTTATTCTTCAATATTATGACATTATTTTGTTTTGTAGATGTTATTCGATGAAAATTACCTATATAATTTCCTCACATCACATCTTTTCCCATAAATTACACCAATGGACACTAATATTCATGATGTATTTGTCTTATATACCCATGAAACTCCCATGAATGGGAGTTTTATTTTTATGTTTCCTTCTGAAGTGATATCAGTAAATGACAAGATAATTTGAAGCTCTTCGAGTTTGGACTGAGAATTGTACATGTTTATCTAGAAAAAACATAACTTCTATACACTTTATTTTTATAAAATTATTTCATGAATAGTGAGGTCAAATTCCAATCCCTCATTAATGGTTTGGAAATAGTCGTATAGCTACAGATGGCCTACCTAAACATCACTAGGGATTCATAGTTGGTGATAATGTAGATCAATGGAGATTATGATATCAAAAATGAAGAGTTATACCCTCCCACAAAATATGGATGTGGAATACTGTAGTATTCCCCTTTTGAAACTTCATTGAATCATGTCCCTCAATCATTGAATTCTCGTGCTAACTCAATGGGTAATATTGCAATAATCATGGACGACCCTATTTTAGATGAGGTGGTCTTCAACATTACATGATGAAGGATGGTCTCATCAATCACCATCGATGACATGGACAAAATTAATCATATCAATATTACCTAATAATGAGACGAACCTATATCCACCCTTGGATTGATGGATAACATAATTGTTTACCACCCAATGTGGGACTCTCTCAATAGACTAAGCCAAAAGGGAATAGATTTGACATCAAACAATGAAATGTTACCTCTATAATGTAAAAATGAGAATAATATTTTCCAAAATATAGTTTTCAATGGAATCCTCCAAAGTGACCTCTAATAAGAAGAGTTTCCCTTTTTAATGGAAGAAGTCCTTGTTGGATCTTTTGGTGCTCTACTGTCTGAGACTATGCTCTCCTACCAAATCAAGCGGCTAGGTTATTATATAAAAATGATGATATTAGAGTTTGTGGAGTTAATCGAGAAATTTCATGGAATCTTGATTAATTGAAACCTCACTCATCAGTCCCCAAGAATTTATATATTCAGTTATGTATTCTTGGATGTTTTTGGTATGGGTAATGAATGTTGTGGGGCTATATCCCCCAGCCACAACTAAGAAGTTTATGCCCATCCATTATGATAAAAACATATTTTCCAAATGAAAAGTGGAAATAACCCTCAAAGAGTGATGAAAAATAATATCATTAGCTTCATAGTGTCCAATATCATCACTAGAATCAGAGTCCCCCGCAGGATACTGAAACACAACAGTACCATCTTATGTTCTACTGGGATGATGAAATTGTACCAACAGTACAACATCAAGTAAAATCATTCAACCCTATATCATGTAATAGAAAATTAAAAAAAATAGATTCCTTCAATAAAAATATGTGAAATATACTCCATAAGATGGTGAATAAGGACATGATGTCCAAGTTGAGCAAGCTCCTCTAGGAATTATGGGCCTAACATACTACCATGGGTACTTCTACAAAAGAAGCTACATATTTATTAATGTGTTGAATTGAGGGAGTGGTTCCCATAGAATTTAAATTTCCTTCTCTTTGAATTGATATCTATAGAAAAATAACAAATTACAAGAAATCACCAAAGTATAGTAATGAATTAGAGAGGGTTAATGAGAAATATTTATGTCCACTACACAACCTATGTGTATATCAGCATCAGATCGCACAAACCTTCAATAAAAATGATCACTTATATTTTTCCTTCATGGAGAATTGTTATTAGCTCTAAAATAAAAATGATAATACGAAATAATCCTCCCACGCCAGAACCCAAATAGTAATGTCCTTCTATCATAAATAATGTCTATAAAAATGGTTTTTACTCACTAGACAAAGTGGACAGTGAATGTTTCACTACCCCCATAAATGTGAGGTTTCATAAGAAGTATGTTTCATTATATTTTTCAATAAGAATTATCATCCCAGTGACATGAAATTAAACTACACAATATGTTCTGAACAGATGAAATTAAACTACAAGGAAAAGGTACTAGTATCAAGACGTTGAACTAAACAATGTCTCACATCATAACCACGTGATGCTAAATTGTATGGAAGAAGTCTATGTAGGAAGACTTTATATATCATGGAATCTCCCATCCTATTAATAATATATTAAATTATATGATACTTAATTATTATATGACATTAAAATCATGGGATCTAATGCGTAACAAATTATTCATCGCACATGAGTTAGATCTATGAAAAATAGGATGATGTTACTTTATCCCAATGTGTGAGTTAGATCAACATGAGTATTTACTCATCCAAGAACTATACATCAATTAATTCCTTTCATCTTGGGTTATGTAGTGACACCAACATCCTAAATCCTTTTTCAATCCCTGGTATATTTATCCAAGCCACAAGACATCAAACTATGTGACAATTTTAGGGCCTTATTTTTCATGTTATGTTACCTTCACCCCCACCACATGACATTAAATTGCAAGAATAAAATTCATTGATGAACTATGTATGGATTCATTCCTATCATTATGTGGTATATTGTGATTTCATGATTTCCATTCTTAGGTCTAGACATTATATTTATTCATGTAGAATAGTCTCCACCCCTACTTGATGATGTTAAACTACATGGATTATTTCCACATTGCATGACATTAAACTACATGGTTTTCGAAAACTATGTATATCTTGATTTTCATTCTAATTAGAAACATAGTGACATATATATCCTATGTCTTTGTCTATGTACTACACAAAAATTACATTTTTCTATATATTTATTACCTCCATGTCATGAAAGAATCTTTTTTCATTCCTTTTTTCTCAAAATGAGAATTGCTCAAATGGGATTAAGAATTTCAGTATGTCTTTCCATGCACGGAAGAGACATATCTGTTCAAGATAGGTTTAACATGGTTATATATGCAAGACCTTAAAGGTAAATCCATGAGTCCATGGTACATGATATTAAAATTAATTATTGATGTCTTGTGCATGAAAAAATATCATGCATTATCATGGACCTCACCTGAGAGGACCAATATCATTGGTGTTGGCCTCCCACCATACCTCCATTAAAGAACTATGTGTGGCTTGATTACGGTCATTGTAGGATATATAGTGATTCCTAGATCTCTAGTCATGGGTCATGCCATAATATTCTTTTATCACATCAGGGAACCTACTTCCTTTCCTCATTTTGTAAAACAATATGTTTTCTCTAGAACTACATGTGGTATGATTCCTATCATTGCATGATATGTATTGATGCGTATATCTCCATTCCTAGCTCAACTACAACATTTAATGGAAAAAATACACCCTTCTATGTATGGGTCAGACCTACATAAAGAGATTCCTACTCAAGAACTATATGTATATTGATTCTTATCAACACCTTATATATAGTGAAACTTAGATCTCCAATAATGTTTCTAGATACAATAACAAAAGAGAACAACACCCCCTTTGGGTGTGAGTTAGATCTATGTAAAAAGTTTACCATTCCAGAACTATTTGTATCTTGATTCCTATAATCACAGAATACAGAACGATGCCTAGACCTCTAATCTAGGGTTTGGATATAATAATAAATAAGAACAATTACCCCCTCTATTTATGGGTTTGTAATATTTTTAGATTTTCTCATTTAAGAACTACACATGTCTAAATTCATGTCATCCTAGGATACATAGTGAAAAATAGATCATAGATTTGTGGGTTTATCTACAATATAAATAAATGTTACCCAATACCTATATACAAGTCAGACCTTCATATGAAGAATTCATTAAAGAACTACATATTTATTGATTCATTTCATCACATGATATGTAGAGACACCAAAATACCCAATTTCATTCTCATCTATAACATATAAATGACTCATATACATGATTTTTAACTAAACGACAAAATTTCTTCACATTGAAAGGACAATAAAAGTACTATATACCTCTTTCAAAAGAAGAAAAATTCATACATACTCATTCTACCAACACACGAGTTAAATCTATGTATTTTTTTCTTGAACACATGATGAATATGTTCAAGATGATCTCTAGTATATGGATACACACCAATAGCATGTAAACAGGTAAAAGATTAACCCTATATTTAAATTCCCATTGATTAGTCAGATGTGTTCCCAGGGATATCTTTTAAAAAATTAATGTTAGTTCCCATGTTCTTACCATATGAAATTAAACATAACAGAAGTGAAAATTTCCTTAGCACGTGATGTTAAACTGTAATTAAAATTTCATGGTCACATAAAAATTAAACTGCATGATAAATACATCCCCAACAAATGACATTAAATTGTGTATTCCATCACCTATCATCACTCTTTATTAAAGGATCGTATAATCCTGACCACATACAACCAAAGTATAGGTTTCTTACATTATCTTTTTTTCCCTTCATCCCATATTTCACACATCATATATTGAATTCCAAGGGTTTTCACAAACATTACATGGCCTTTTGAAAGGGATACCTAGCATCAATAGACATTTTTTTACTATTCATGCATACCTATGGCTTTAACATATGAGATTATGGTCATAAAAATCATCATTACCATGAATAAATGGATTTATGATCCTTTTGACCCCTAAAGTCACCATGAATGAACTCGGCCCCATAGGGAGTTCTAGGTCATCCCTAGTTTGATTATCACATGTAATTATTCACAAGATGAGAACCTCGAGCCATGTTTTACAATATTTTCCTCTCTCACTCGGTATAATGTTTGTGTACTATTGACCTGAGCTAACCTAATTTTGATTTTTGGAGACATTTTCCGTATTCTCTGTCCATGTGCAACATGTCAATAAATGACATGTACTTTGGTCAAAGTTGAATGACCATAAACATTATCATTTGATTATATAAATCAAAACACCTTAAACTAATATAGAAATATTACAAAACACATCAGGCTAAAAACTAGAAAGGGATAGTTGAATAAATTTCTAGTCTTTTCTCTCTAAACACTTGAACTACTATGTTAGGAAAAAATAAAAAAGTAAATGAGTGAGGAATAAATCTCATAGGGGACACTCTTTGGCCAAAGTAAATGCCATGTGATGCTTGTTGGACCTTATAGTATATGGAAGAGTTATATTAAGGGTTTTCCCCATCTCCAAACAATGAAAAAGTGTTCACTATGTGGAATAAAGACTTCAAGGGTTCTCTAAACATTCTTGAAAATTATGTTTTCCTTAAATCAGATAACATTATTTGATCACTTCAGGTTGTGAAAAACCTTCCTTGTACCTTGGAGAAGAATACCATCTTCAAGAGACCATTTTGTGGAATATGCGTGTATTCTAATGGATTCTTTATATGATCTCCCGAACATCAACCATATGTGTTAATACATTGAAAACTAATTTACAAACCTTGCAATCAATAACATTACTTTGGTGGAATGTAGCACCATAGAGTGTTTAGGGTCATTAACTGAATAATCATCCTTTATCATCCTCATGAACCAAGGGAATTGGGCCATGATTTTTATTCTCCATGAATATAATAATAAAATGGATTTGAAATCCTCAATTTCATGAAACCATATTTTTTTACCATTTCTCAAAGTAGGAATGTGGCATTCCATTCGCAAACCTTTTCATGGCCCACATCCCATGACTCAAAACTATAAGTAATAGAGCCTAGGCTTCCCAACATTGAGATAAATTGCCCAGTGGGGCTAAAAACCTTCCTAGAAATTATTTTCTCTAATTTAAACATCATCATCTATATATTGAATTCTATTAAAATATATCATGGCCCTTAGAAAAGGGTGGGGAACCCTCTACTTGTCTATGATATCAATTCATAATGGATTTTACCCTCCACTTAGAGGCATTCCCTCCTTGCATGAAAGGAACTTTGATCCTTTTGAGCCTTGGTAGCACTTTGGAAGAACCTGTCACCTTATGTTTTTATGAGTCATCGATTACATGTATTCCCCATTCCATATTAACTGACACAAACATTTGGGCTATAAATTGCTCAACCCATGCTCCAATTATCCATATGGAATCAACTTTCATAATATTACTCCTTCTATACATACTATATCAAAAATTGTTCGTGGACCTTGGAAAATAGTAGACAAACCACTTTTTGAGCATGTTATTGATGGATAGGGGCTTTTACCTACCAATCAGAGGCATCTCCTCTATACGCGAAAAGAGCTCCAATCATTGTGATCCCTATAAACACTGTGGAATAACTCTTCACCATAGGGTTTTTTGATTCATCCTTTACATGTATTCCCTAGTCACTATTCATCAATAATGTACATGAAGTATTTCATTAAACTACAAAGTATTTGATGTCCTATTAGTAAGAAAATAAAATTCACAACTAATATATTTACCACATGATGTTAAACTACACATAAGATATCTTTACTACATGATATTAAAATGAACAGAAGATGTACTTACCAAATGAAATTAAACACCATGTAGAACACTAATTAAAAAAATCATGTTACCAATAATGGAAGGTCCAAGCTAAAAGGCCCTACACTACAATAATAGAAGGTTTGAGGTAAATGACCTTAAACTATGACCATAGAAAGTATGATCTAGAATACTCTAATCTAAATCATATAAAGGTCCTAGTTTTCTAGAACTTTAATATTTTAATGAAATGGAATATATACAAAACATATTAGGTCAAAACTTGTAAGAGGAAGGCATGAGGAAAAGAAAATTCCATTCCTACTAAGACTTCCCCATTTTGATGCTTAGTAAAAATTTATGGCAGTATGAATAAAATGTTAGGAATATTTTATGGATGTTCATTTTTTCATAGAAATAATTATTTTATTCTAGCTATATCCATTATCTTCTACCAATGATATTGAATTATCCCCCATGGACTTCTATTTTACCCAAATTATACATTTTTGAATCAGATGAACATAAGACATATTGAGTAGATACATCGATGAAGAATCACATGTTGGTGGGAATTCATGATCATTTATTGAGAACAATCATTTTTGGTTTAAAAATTAAAATTCATTCATTTAGATTTAAATTACATTATTAATTTCATGGGTATCATTGATGATTTTTTTAACAATATATCAATTAAATTTTATGCATATCTTGAATGAAGAAAATGGACACTAACATATAAAATTAGAATGATCTATTGATTGATAGAATGAAAAGGGAGGAATCTCCACATGTTAGAGTCTCCCCTAGGATAAAAAGTGATTTTTGTTTCACAAAATGAAAAATAATCATCTAATGAGTTTAGATGAGTCTTTGAACTCTGAAAACATATTCTACAGGGAGATAATTGATTTTAAAAAAGCATCAAAATATTTATTTTCCACCTCCCTAACCTGGTATAACTTCTCTACCCTAATAGAAATATCAATTTTTTCTTTATTCACCATGTCAAAGATTCTCTATTCTTTTATTATAGTTTTCTCTGATATATTATATGCATTATGAAACTGATATATCTCTTATTGAATTTATCTAATTTCATATTTTAAATAGATGATCTCAGCCTTCATAGCACTGACCATGTACCTATGACTTTACCCCTTTACCCCATGTTGTGAATATTAGATTATGGAATCATCCCAGTAATAATTTACTAAAGATGTAGCCTCATCTTCTACTACTTACAATTCACGGGAACAAATTAGATCTATTAGATAGATCACATCCTTTAACTGAGCATGAATGGATGTGTAATCAAAAACAACATTGCCCAGGGTGGGGAACACAAACCAAAGATGACACAACTATTCTTTTAGTCTCTCTAGAAGGGATAACCACATTCCATTATAAAACTCCCCCCCCAATCATAGGTCCCAATTTTATGACCACTCGAACTTCTATATTTTATAAGACTTTCATGTTATTGAGTGGTACATGTGGATATATGAATCTATGTCAAACAAAGTGCAGTCAATTCATTTGGAAATAATTTAATCATTTTCCCATCTATTCATTTCTCCTTAGTAGTGAAATTACCTATATGAGAGATGTTCGGGTATAAGGTGTTACGGGTTTCAAAAATAAAGGTGTGAGGAATGATTTTTTACTGTAGAGGAAGGATTTGAGTTTCATTGGTTTTAATAAACTAGTAATTATGTGGGATGTGTGAGAGAGTATATTATTTATGTTATAATCCCATCGTGTTCATTAAACATGTCTAATATGATTCAACATTGAGGAGACAACTAGTATCAACATTTCCAATATTGGTGTTCCAATGAGTCCCCACTAATATTTCCTATTCTTATGAAGACTTACACAAAATATGATGGGAACTATAATCCATATTTATAAATGAAGAATTATATATATCCAAAAAATAGGGAAATTCCACAAAAATATATGCATGACTCCTTCAATATTGTGTAAATATCACTAAAAATAAAGGGATTATTGATAACATGGATTTATAAAGGTCTCACGGACTGCATGTCCCATGGATATTCTGCTGACCACATGGCCCATAGTGAATCTCTCCACCTTGATACCAATCATAAGACCCATGATTTTATTATCCCAAGAAGTTCATTAGAAAAAAAATGTTGTTCAATCGATTATGAAAAAGGAAATTTTTATCATGTGAAACCTAGAATATGGAAATATGGACAAGGTCCCATATCAAGTCTCTAAGAATTACTAGTAATAAATTAGTGGTTCATTTGATATAGTCTTGGGCCAATGGATAGAATTTGTGTGAGCACACATCATAATCATGAGAGAAGTTATAAAAAAACAGTCTTGTAAAAGGGTTCTCCTAATTAGTTCCTAATGAGAGGTAATGATAATGAAATCCTGTGATGAGATCCAATGGAGTGATCACAAGTTGGAAGAAGGAGCAGGAGATCTAGAAGGATCTATTCTCAAATGGAATGAGACGCTCCTTCACCCATATTTATAGGGAACTCTTAAGAATACCAATGATCAACCAGAATACCAAGCATCACTTAAAACACTTATTGGTGGAAGCCTCATAGACTCAGGTAGGCATTTACAATTCCTTATAACATATATCTATTCCCTAAGGATGTAACTCTTATGTGGGGGAATTTATTGATGCCAAAAAAATGAGCATAAAAAAGACCAAAGGGGAAGAAATTCATGAAGCATGCGTATTATCTTCTTCACAAAACCAATGAAGAGATGGTGTATGACCCACATTGATCATGTATATTATATACGGGAACATGATTACATGACCCATCTAATTTCAGGAGAATGGTTCTTCTGCATAACATAATCACATCATGATCATGTGGAGCCCGATTGACAAGCCTCTCTATTCGTGTGAAGGCATCCTAACAAGAATCGGTGATCATGCCGAGTATTCAAGATGAGTTCTTCTAAATAACATGATGATCCAATTAGTGGATGCGTGAAAATCAACCAAAATCACTTTTTAAATTAATGTTGTTTTAAGGAAGAGGCCTTATGCGAAGGATAGTAATGTTAATATTCATTGGATGTGGTCGTCAGATCCAAAAGACCCCACAATTCCCCTAGAGAAATTTCTATCATGTCAAACAATAATACATGGGTTTTTCATATTCATTGAGAAAGGGTCCTCAGACACAGATATCTAAGCATAGGCATTATCCCTCCAAATCCATAGAAAAAAATGGAGTCTCCATGGAAATGATCTCACATTATCTCATGGCTCAACATTGATCTTATGATACATAGTATAGATAGAGTGTGATTTTTCTTGATAAAAATCGTTCGACATCGAAAGATCCCCTTACCATATAGAATAAATAAAGAAGCAAAATAGAGAAATGGTGGAAGCTTCTTGTGAAGGGGAGATATGTTTTCCTTCATTAAAAATGTGTTATATTCCCTGAGTGGTCACTATTTATCCTGATAGGCCCCCTTGAAAATCCAACATGAGTTTATGAGGGCCCTTAGACCTTGAGTATTTATGTCATGGTGGCCCCCTGGGACAAACCAACATTGTCTCATGAAGGACCCATGGAAATTCATCTTCGGTCATGTAACATTATTCACATAGGCATCATAATCTGAACAAGACTTCCCAGAATGTATCCCTAACCTTATGAAATCTCTTTGACATTCCATGATGGATACGTGAAATCTCTTTAACCAATTTAGGTTCAACAATTATGGAAATAGAGGAACACTTTCATGGTTGATGTCATTATATGGTGCAATGGACAATGCAACAAAAGAAAATGAAATGCTTATGACAACAGAATACCTCCACCAATTATAGTTCATACCCACAAGATATGCTCCACAAATGGAGGTATATAACAGGGAAATAGTGTAAAATTGATCCATCACCCTTAGAAAAAAACACACAAATGGGAAAAAATAGATATCATGGGTAACGTTTACATGAGAGCACATGAGAGGAGTTCTCAGATTGGATAGTCATGTGATCACATGGTCACATATCAGGTAAAAACTAGGGGAAAACTTTTGGTATCACACTGCATGAATATTGACATTGAGTGATCCATTATAGTTCAAGTGATGTAATTTTGGTGAATTATCTCGATTCTGATATGGAGGTCCCACATGTCGAATGGGTTACGCAAAACCTAAAATATGCTATCACTAGAAAAAACCTAAGGAACATATGAAATAAACAATATATAAAGATTTAACAAGATATGAAACTTATGTGATGATGGATATATTGAACTTCATGCACTTCGCATGACCTACCCTGATCACGAGACAACATTGGGACCTGTCACCCCATGTTATGGGACACTCCCTCAACATGCCATTTTGATCATGTGATGTGTCCTGGACATTTCAAGAATGTAAGATAATTCCCTATGGGAATTTCATCCATGTATTGTGATTACTCAAGTATTTCCAACCTAATATTATGAGGTCCTCTAGACATGTCGACCAAGTTATGTGGTAGAGCTAGGAACAGTCGGCTCGGTCTCACAATGTCCTCCAAAAATGTCATCTTTAATCAAGAGATGTCACACAAAAAGTTCAACCAAGTCATGAAGCACCATTATAGACATGCCATATTTGATTATGTTATTTCCTATAGAAACTTCATCTAGGTAAAGCAGAACCCTCTATACATGTCATCCTAGATCATGTGATGTCCTTTAGACATGCCATCCAGGTCATGCATCACCCTCCTGGCATGTCATCCTTGATCATTCAATGTGCTATGAGGAGGTTATGTAAGTCATGTGGAAGCCTCCAAACATGTCATCCTGGGTTATGTGAAGTACTTTGGGAATGTCATCCTTGCCATGTGTCACCCTCTATAAATTTCATCTTGGATTATGTGATGTCCTCTAGAAAAGTCATCCTGGTCATTTGTAACCCTCAAGAAAAGTTATCCTTGATCATATGATGTTCCCTAGAAAAGACTTAATGGTCATGTGACACTCTCTAAATAAGTCATCCAGATCATTTGACACCCTTCAGAACTATGATCCTTGATCATGTGACGCCCCTTGGATATGTCATATGGATCATGAGACACCCTCAAGACAAGTAATCCTTGATCATGTGATGTCTTCCAGACAATCTATTTAGAATATGTGATTTCTTATAGATTAGTAAAATGGATTATTTGAATGTATTTGAACATGTATTATAGGAAATAAGTACATGTATAGACATACTCATGAACGTTTGGAAGATAATCAGTATAGGCCATGTAAACAATCAGGACATTTCGAACATACATCCTAGGACATGATGGACTTCTCTAGTTGAAATACCCAAGCATACCCTCAATTTAAAAATGATAACTCTTATTCATACCACAACTAGGCTACATAGTATTTATTCTTATGTCATAATCTCAAATGGGAATCTACTTTGGTGTTAGATCCTCAATGTTTCCTACATTGCATCCAACGGGACCTAATATATACCATTAGCTAAAACTTAATCATCAAACACCATCTAATTTAAAAGGAAACAGAACTATGAGAACTTCCATTCCTTCCATTACTAGGATATATATGGTTCCTTTATTAAGTCACGTTTTCTACTTTACTATGTGTCCCTTTATGTCTCTAACATTATAACCATGAAGAATCAATATCTCCCATGTTCTCATCATTACTCCTCATCCACAAGAGGTCTAGAAGTAAAATGAACTACAATGAATCTAATTTCGTCCATATCTAGGATACATATGATTCATTCATAAGACCTAATATCTATATCAAATATCAAAAAAATCCCAACATATAAGTCACACATCCATATGAGGTGAGACTGATGACATATTTTCCTAGGCTTCCCACCCTGATCCTGGTTCATATGACCTTATAGATTTTCAATGATCATATAATTCACATAATAAATCTCCACCCTCCATGGAAACCATAGTGTTTAATCCTCATTCAGTGTAATTGTTTGACTAGAACTATACAAAGGTATCCTCTTTTGAGGAATGTATTATGGACATAATGAAACTATGATGACTCAGATTCCTATAAAATGTCGGATATATAGGACACCAATATAAGGCTTGATCATAATATTTGGTACCCAAATTTACTCATATATTTCCACTACACGAGATGTTATACTTCATGGGTTCAATGGACTATGTGGAGTTTGATTCCAATTATATTCATGATACATAGAACACTTAATAAAGGTTTAATCCCATCCTATAAATTTTGATATCCCTTGAATGGAATTAAACTCTAGAGTGCCTTGATATATGTATTTAGAATATAATCAGATACCCATTACTAAGAAATGGATTAAGAAGCTCAAATACATATTGATGGACATTGAAATTAACCACTCTCTTCACATTGAAGGATTCAACCTTTGATCACTTTGTTAGGGTAACATTTCCTTTATATTGATTAGAAATATATTCACGAACATTTCATGAACATGTAAGAGATTCCTAGAGTATGAAAAAAATCCCCCTCCCTAAAGGGTGTGATGAACCTGCCCTACCATCCACTCAACCAGAGTATGTTCCTAAGTGCCATTATTTCTGAAACCCCAATTGACTTCCATCCTATGGAATGTAGGTCTGTACTTAGTAATGTATATTGGAACCATTGGTATTATCTAGTTATGTTGAAAAAAAAATACTAAACCTGAAATGAATGATTGTACAAGACATTTAGTCCCCCACAATCACCCATTAGAATAACCCATCCACATATTCCAACAAAATAGTGTTTTTATTTTCTAAATGAGATAACACATAGGTTTGAAATTACTGAGAATTTATAGGTTTCATATTTTGTTGTATTAACTCCCAGTATACTTCCATAGTCATCTACAAGATCTCAAGAACATAGTATATTTATCTAAGTGGGGGATCCTATTAAGGCATTTAAATCACACTATAAATATGTATATTTCATAGTATTTTATATGTGGAATTAATCCTTATAATTCAGTGCTCATATAAGTATAGTTTTGGTGTTATATGTATATATTTAAGATATAAGTGTTATAGAGGATGAGGATCTAGCATATGCCAATCTGGTGAGCTGGGTTAGATATAATTTTACTCTACTTCTATGTATGTACTACATATGTAATAGTTTTGGAGAACTATTATTCATCTTTGTGTATATATATATATATATATATATATATATTTATTTATAAAAAATTTGATAATTAACATTTGATACATATCATCTACATTTTTTTACATCTATATTATATATTTTTTGTTGCACTATTTAATCTATATTTTATAGATATATGTTTCATATATCTTTTTTTATTCAGATAGATCATTCTATAATATTGATATATTCATGTTTAACTATTAATATTTTTATCTAAGGAGATAGTCTCCCTAGTAAAATTTTACACCCTTCTTTCTAGTCTATATAAAATCGAATATGAGCAGGAATTATTGAGAAAAAAATTTCCTCTCAGATGGCTATCATTTTTTAATGTCCAGTCATTTTGTTTCCATTTAGTATCATAGAATTGTTATTGTTAGAAAATAGTTAGTTAAATGTGTAGTTATGATTTATAGACATATGATGTTGGCCACATTCAAGACTCACCTATAGGGTTGGGGTTTATTCCTATGTTTTCAATGCTTTCCTATATTGGGAATAAAATTTACAGGTAGATTGAGGCTATATTTTTAGAATTTCATTATGGAAAACACATAGTATATGTTACATGAAATGAATGATAAGTAGTATTACATTTTCATGCATCATTATAACAGAATTATTAGATCATTATACACTCCCCTACAATAATGGTTACTTAAAATATTCAAATTTTATATTATATTATTAGTTTAAAGAAACATAAAATCTATTAAATATTTCTTTCAAAAAAAATCTTAATTAGTGACTAGATTAATATGGATGAGTGTGTTTTATTTATTTTATAGAAATAATTGGTTGTGTATATTAATTTTTAGCAAGGAAATTTATTTTGAGTGATTTAATTTGTTGAAAAAGATTATTTTAAATTGAAACTAATGTGATGGAATCATTCATGGGTTGAAATATTAAAAAGGATGGCTTCAAAATAAATCACTAATTAAGCCTTTTCTTGTAAAATAATTTTTTTTTTAAATTTAGTTTTTGGAAATTAGGACTAATTTGATTAAAAATGTTGTGTAAAATGGTTAGTAGGTTTATTGAAAAACTTTTAGGTCTATAATTTTATGTAATACAGTTTTCATATAAATCACTTAAATTAATAGGGGTATTTGGAAAACCGATTGGAAAATAGTCTATGTAATATTATTTTGTGGTATTTAAAAAAATTTAAAATTTTTTATGAATAATCAAATAGTTTATGTTATTATTTTTTCATAGAAAAAAATCTAGGTTTTAATTAATTTAATGTGTTGAGATATATCAAATTATATATTAGAGGTACCCATGATATTTGGGGTCATGAAGTTATATTTTGGAGTGTGTATTAAAATGTTAACTTTGGGTTTTTTGTGTTAATAGTTATGAAAATTTGTATTACCTTTTTTTAGGTGGTCATATTTTGGGGGATCAATATAAGGTAATATGGTGATTTATAGTATTCTCTAATTGTGGGTAGTGTGAGAATATCTTTGATACTTATTTATTTATTTTTTGATGGGTGGATGTGTTCCTATACTTTTTCAGTGTTATGATGTTTCTAATAAGATTGTCTCTTAGATGATCATGATTGTGAAATGAATGTAAAACAATTAATAAAATAGTGAATCGAAAATGATTAAAATAATAAATATATTATAGGGAATATATATTATGTAGAGGAATAAATTATAATTGATTTTATTCCAATTGTTTGAACCGAACAACAAAAATGTGATTGGTGTTAATAAATGGTACATGTTTAGTTTATGATGTATTAACATTGAGGATGTGTTATAGTATGAGTGAATGATGTTTTAGGTTCATCTAGATGAAAATAATGGTTTTTAGGAAGGGTTTTTAATTACATATTACTTCATGTATTGATTGAAAATAAAGAAACCTTGAATATAAAAAATTATAAACATACTATTGATTTTTAAATTCATATTTGGATTTAAATAATGATTTTTTAATTTTTTTTATGTGAGTAAATTATTTTTTTGAGGTGTAATGACTAAATTAAAATCACCAACTCAAATTGTCATGTTATTTATCTTAAAATTAAATGGGTGATCGAAAACTGTATCCATTGAGATTCTAGTAATCTACCACCAAGTATAAATTCATTTAAATGGTGGGTTTGTTTTATCATTTAAACCATCTAGTGGCTAATGGATTCCTACTTAGTACATGGAAGTGCTAGAACCATATTATTCTATAAAGGAATTTTTTTATTAGGGATTCCTACTAAAACACCCTTAGGCTTTCTCTATTAAAATGAGTTGAAATATTTGAATACATACAAGACTCCCCTCAATTACATTCACCATTTTCATCATTCAATTCACGGTGTATGGAATGGATTTTATGTCATTTTTAAGGTGGTCTTCCCCCCTTACCTTCAGTTTTTCTTCTTCTTCGACAACCCTTAATTGGTGATGGTTATATTATTGTGTTTTATATTTATTCAAATGATTTTTTAAATAATCTCATCCACATGATAACTTTTTTAGTTGTTTCTCATTGATAAGGCCTGTGAAGGATATATTATTTTCATATTTTATAGATTTCATTTTGGTATGGTACTGGTGAATTTAATAAGGTAATTTTGTGGATGGTGATAAAATTGATAATTATTTTAAATTTATTTATTATTAATTTTATGAATTTCAAACATGGGTGTTTATGTAGAGTATTAATCTTCAAATTTATTACTATTTTTTGATCATTTCGTCACATAGTGTGTATTTATTTCATATTCAAATAGGCATATATGTTTTAATATGAATGGATTTTAAAATATTTCTAGTTATCGATTATTATTGTTCTTTGTTGAGTTAATGTAGGTCAATAGAAACATATTACTATTAAATTTATATATGATTTAGTTATGGGGAATTTTTATATGTCTAATAGCGATAAAAAAATTATATGCATTATTTAATATTTATTTAATATTATTGGGATTGTTTTTATTAGTATTATTAAAGGATTGATTGAAATACATTTCAATTATCTAAAAATGGGATGGGATTTCATTGAACTATTAGTTAAAAAACTAAATATCTTATAAAATTACATATTTTTTTTCTATTGTTCAAACAAGTTCCAGTTACTTATTTAATATCTCAATTTATTATTTCACATTATATTGAAATGTTAATAGATTTTTCATTTTTAAATATGATTTCAAACAGATGATCGTTAAAATGGTATTATTAATGGAAATTTTTTTCCTTCATAATAAAATTTCAAATATCTTTTTAGATTTAAATATTAATTTCAATTAAAATGTAGAAAATAATAATTTGATTTTGAAATATGATTTCAAATTTATCGATGGTTAATTTTTGTGGTTTTTCAACTAAATTTTGGTTGAGGTAATTTTCATTGTAATTTTTCCATGTGATACAAATACATCCCAATAATAATACACATATATTTTATACCATTATCTTTATATATACAATATATCATAAAAATAAAAGAGAAATCCTATAACACAATAATTTAGTGTCTTTGGAAATTAGATATATAAATTTCATATCGTGCATCATTTGCTCAACAACTCTCATGGATAATATACTAAAATTTTTCTATATAGAAAAATTATAAATAATACTCTTCTTTATTTCCTAGAAAAATGAAACATAAAAAAGAGTGATGTCAATCATTGGGTATGTGAAAAAAGAATATCAATGAGTCCTTAAGGGTTTATATCATAATAATTTTATTGTTTATATGGAAGGATGTGAGGATATATAACCAAAAATATAGTTATCGTGGAACTAGAATATATATCATGGTGTATTCTTGTGTAAGCATGATATATTTTTCATAATCCATAATTCCTAATATAGGCATCTGGTATTGATGTAAGACTAGAAAATTAAATCATTTTGATAATAGATAATCATAATCACATCAATGTGTTTGGTTATTAACATAGATTGTCACAATCACACCCTTATATTGGGTTTAAAATAACTCAATGTAATCACATACATGAATAATATTTTTAATATACCTTACTATAAAATCATCCATGAATTATGTTGTGAACATAAATTTTTAAATTTCTTATCTCACATTGTTTGTTCAACATATCAATAGATAACATACTCAAATTCTATCAATATATAAAAATCATAAATAATAATTTACTCTATTTACTGGAAAATGGAAGCATTAAAAGAAGTGATTTAAATCATTGAGTATGTGAAAAAAATAATTGAGTCAAAAAGGTATTATATAATAATAATTTCATAGTTTATAAGGAAGTATATGAGGATTTTATGACCTCAAAGGTATTATTGTGGAACTAGATTAAATATAAAAGAGGGATTTCAATCAATTAGTATGTGAAGAAAACATATCAATGAATCATAAAGGGTTTATGTCATAATAATTTGATTGTTTATAGGGAAGTATATGACGATATATAACCTTAAAAAAATTATCATGGAACTAGAATTTATATTAAGGTGAATGATTGTGTAACCATGATATAATTATCAGAATCCCCAATTCTTGATATAGGAATGTGGTATTGATATAAGCATAGAAAATAAAAACATTGTGATAGTAGATAATCATAGTTACATCAACTTTTCTAGTTGTTAATATAGATTATCACAATCACACCCATACATTTTGTTGTAAAAATAACTTATTATAGTTGCATACATGAATAATATTTTGAATATACCTTACAATAAGAACATCCATGAATTATGTTATAAACATAGATTTTAACAATAATTTCCATGCATTAGTTTATGAGCATAACTTATCATAAACATGTCAAAGAATTGTGTTATGAAAATAACTTATAAAAATCACATTCATGAATTATCTTGTTGAAATATATTGTTATAATATCATAGACACATTTTTTTCTAATATATATTTTCATAAACTATTCCAAAAATTTTTTTGTGAACATAGCTTATCTCAAACATTTACATGCATTATCTCATGGGTTAAAATAATAACCTAATTCATTGGAAGTCTATATCATATCCACCACTCATATAAACATAAAACCTATATGTGTCCACTATATGATATAAATATTTCATATTATGATGAAAATCCATGGAATTAATATTTATTATATAAAAGTTTTAAATAGTACTAGATCAAATGGAACCAATAAATTAATTCATTGAAACAAAAAATTAAATCTACCAACATACTATACCATAATAGAATATTTAAGGTGATTTATGATATATAAATATATAATATATTATCTGTGATGTCCCAAACCCATGTTCTACTCAATGGTGCCCCGATCCAGGTTGGCCACATAACCTCAAGCACATCTCCCCAAACACCAAAGGCTTCCAAATAGTAGCAAGGGAATAGTGTGTGTGATGGGAGAGACTACTATGTCATTATCAAAGTGTATCATAGAATATAAGTAATAAAATAAGTAAATAGGGGAAGAAATATAATTATATAGACGTCACAACATAAACAGATAATAAAGACATTGGACTAATAACCTGATGTAGTGGAAGAAGATTTTAATAAAAAATAATAGAATCAACTCATAGTAATAATCAAAAACTTATTATAATGTATGTCATGTGTCTACAAAACCGAAAAGTAGGTATACATGGAAGCACGAAATACATGCTGTAAAAAATGCAAGAAATACCCAAGCATCTCGAGTTCCATCTTGGTCATCTACTACCAAGATTCATCCTAATTAAAGAAAGTGATGTCAGGTGTCCAGTGTGGGATGCTTCCCTTTTTCAACACCTGTATACATGTAATCTACTAGGGTAATAATGGTGGACCATATGGGGTTGAGATAAATCTCAATAGGACATCACCAATTGTGTTTATACCATCCACCAGTGTAATATACACTGAAATATTGTGTAGGAATTCATATATAAGTGTAAAGTAGTAATGTAATGAAAATACCCAGCACTATCTTTAGAATCAGATAATGTTTCAACATGTAATCAATTCATTTATTATTATTTTTAATTTATATAGTAATTAATGTGAGGTATAATAAGCAATTACATCATAGCATGATAATGATAATAAAGGTTCAATGATATAACAAAAAATCATACAATGATGATAATAATAAATATAATCCATGTTAATAAATAAAGAATCCTTGACTTTAGTGGTCTATCCAACTCGGTAATAATTTGTATTCTAGCTACATGGTAAAAATGTAATTCATGGGGTCATCGCCCAAGGAATTCCAAAATAATATTATTTTATCCAAGTACATAGATCTCATCTAAGGTAAAACAGTTAAGCAATGAGTCGTCTTTATGGGTGTATCCATGGAGCCTCATGTTTGTAGGTTTTAGGATGGATCCAAAGAGTGTATCCAAGGAATTATATAATCATGATGGTGGGATACTAAGTTGTCATAACGAGCATCAACTAGTAAAAAACTATTGGGTTCCAAGGTGGTATCAACCATGGAAACTGACACCTTGAATAAGAATGGAATCAACAAGGCCTCATGGATTTCCCTTGAGAATCCAAGAATAGTTCGAGTCTAACCACTCCAATAAAGATGTTATGGTCTATATGAATTATGAACCTTCAATTACTTCAATTATTAGATAAGTCAATGTAATAGTCATTCCATTTAATAAGTTAAAGGGTTCATTTAATACCTTTCATGAGCGTGATGAGGTAAAAATAACCTACAACCATTTAGTTCATTAATATCTTTTCATTTATTTGGCTCACTCCTTTAAATTTCACTAACATGATAAGGAGGGATAAAGATTCTCAACCACATTGAATTCATAATAATAAATATGGACAATTGTTGTCTATAATATACCTTCTAATTGACTGTTTTAATATTCATAAATTGATTAGAATGGATACCATATATGGTTCAAGTGATGTTTTAATATTTAAGATCTAACCATTACATTTCATAATTCAATTTATAATGGACTTGATTACCATTAATTGGGTTAAGTCATATCACACCTTAATGGTGGTGCAGACGAACATAACATACCACTAAATTAATAATAAATAAAAACACCATACTTTTGGTGGTTAGCATTGAAAAACTAACCTGAAACAATGAATAACATATATAAAAAGGGTCTTAGAATACAATTATAATGAATTTAAATAAAATAATTTGAATTTAATAGGCAATTCCTAATGAAATCTATTCTCCTACACTGCAAAAAATTATAAAATTAAGAAACATGAGCGATGAGTCCTAGACCACCTACCTTAAGTTCATATGAATCTTTTAATCCAGTATCAAACAATAGTTTGGTATGGATTGGGAGAAATATAAATAATGAAACACTTAAAAATAAGGCATATGAGATGGTATATAAATATAATCCTCGTTGGAAAGAAGATCGATGAACAGATCAAGAGGAATAAAGTACATACCAATGCACATCCAACATGACGAATGATGATAAAATAATTATTTAGGTGTAATAATAAGATAAAATTATATCAAAAGGATCTTGATATCGTCAAAAGGAGAGAATAGGCAGATTTATCTACTGGAATGATTAAAATAGGAGAAAGGGTCATGTTTAAAATATCATTAAAGGAATTTCAGTTAATTTTATGAATAAAAATGGTCACATAGCTTGGCCGCAAAGTTTTCCAAACCAGGCACCAACCATGTAACTCCCACTACTTAATGAGGTAACCCCCATAGTTAGGATTCACGGTTAGGGAACATATCCAACCATGTGACTCTCCACTTCAAAAAAAACTGTAGAAATTTCACATGTGAATGATGACCCTAGGTCATAGTTAGGGAAAACTGTGTGCCCTACATCACCCCAGTATCCAACCCTACATGATTATGATACATCATTAAGATTGGTCTCCATGATTCTACAAATAGTGTGACTTTGTGTTTCTCTCCACTCGTCAGGGGTACAAGCTTCGAAGAAACCCCAAAAACCCCTTCAAACTTTTTTGAACTAATAATGTGCCATATTAGGTACATGATAAGGAATTCGACCAAAATTAAAAGGATCTATAACTGAGATAAAAACCTGGGTTCTTAATGTCTTCTTTCCATAATGGAACTCTTCCTCAAGTTCTCCTTTAAAGGGAAAGAAAACACTATCTCTGAAAAAATATGGCCACTGGGCACATACATGCCTTCAACCCCCAAGCCTCATCCTAGACACGGTTTTCTAGCCATATAACTTGTACTTGAGGGACAGACCAGCCTTAAAGAGCCTCTATGATCCATTAAACAATGTGTATAGGATACTCTTCAAATGAAACATCAATATATAATCGAACCTCATCATGATCAAAAGTATGAGATTTCTAGTAGTGATAATGGTGAATTTGTGAAACATATAAGATGTAATTCATGGAATGGTACCTCTGAGGTTGTAAAAGCTAATAAGATATCACCCTGGATCTCTTCCAAACCTCAAAAAACCTAAATAAAGATGATACTAATTCCCTTCCATAGTATCTATCTATTCCCAAGACTGGAAAATACATACAGGAATACATGATCTCTAACATCAAACTCTATAGATCATCGACATCGATCGACAAGTGATTTCTAACATGATTGAGAATTGGACATATACTTCTTGATCAAATGAACCTAATCCTAAGTATCTTGTAGGATATGAGGAAAAAGTGTGTCTTTCTCTCCTTCCTATAGTCATCACAAGGTTTAACAACATGTCCTACGATACAAGGCCTCAAAAATGATACATTGGAATAATCGTCTCAAAGATTTTATTCTATAAAAACTCCACTATATGGATATGCTTATCCTAAGAACTAATTGACTCAAGGATTAATACCCAGATCATTTCCTATAACACATCTATCATCAGTTATAAAAGGAAATCAATGTGAAGGATAAAGGTTGTGGTAATATGTGCACACATAGATCTTTGTATAACCTGCTAGAACTGTGATGTAAAGCAAGAATCCCAATCTAAAATGATAGTATGATGGAACCTATGTATTTGAATGTTCTCATGGAAGTAAAACCTTCTTAGATCATGCAATTAGAATGACTTCTGGATATGAATGAAGTGGGTAATAGTTGTTAGTCTATCAATAAAAACCTAAAATGCATCTCTATCTTAAGGATTCCTCAGTAATCCGACTACATAGTCCATGGTAACATCTTCCAATATTCATTATGGGAATAGAATAACTTGTAACAAGCCTATATGTTGCTTTTGATATACCTTCTCATGTTGACAGTTGGAACACCTAGTAAAAAATCCTTCAATCTGATGCTTCATAACAGGCCAACAATATTGGCATCACATATCGTGATACAACATTGAGATGCATGGATGAACTAACCACTGATAAGTGTTGTACAATCACATTATTTCTTAAATCATATATTTAAGAACCTAGAAACACCCATGAATATATTATATTTCTCCTCTATCCATACACTAGTCTAGATGTGGGACTTCTCTCACAATACTCTCTTGGAGAACCAATCCTTCTGGATCAAACAATTCCCACCTCATTACCCTCTACAGAAGTGAAGAGAAAACTATCAAGGTTTGGAGATAAGACTTTTCATGTTTTTCAAGAAACTACCTATTCATCTTGTAGAATAGGCACGTCAATTTACATTCATCAATGGCTTCCAGCGTGACCTATGCTTGATTTTTTCGACACATCACACCTACTACCATATTTTCTTTTCTAGATGTATAGGGAAGTTAAATATTGAATTAATCAAGATATTTGAGCCATATTCACTATCTGAGATTCATGTATCATTGTTTAAAGATGTATTTGAGGTACTTAAGATCCTTATATAGTGAAAAGTGCTCCCCTATCAGATAGTGTCTCTAGCAACATAAGGCAAGGAAAACTATTGCTATATCAAGGTTTTCTATCAGGTAATTTATCTATTGATTCCTTAACTGATGAGATCCATACACAATGACTTTATCCTCCAACATAATATGTTCCCCTAGGCCAATGCCTGATGAATCACAGAACACTTTATAACCTCATCTAGGCTCTACTAGAATCAGAAGAGGTTCCAAGACAATCACTCCTTTCAACTCATGAAAATATTTCTCTCACTCCTCTAACCATTGGAACCTAACACCCTTCATTTTAAGACCAGTAAGTGGTGAAAAAAGTTGTTGGAATCCCTATATGAAATGATTTCAATATCCATCCTTCCCTAAGATTCTAATTATATCAAACTCGATCTTAGGCTTCTCCTAGGAAACCACATCACTCACATTCTTGGGGTAAATTGACTCCATGAGTTTGGAGATAATATTACCCATTATATAAATTTTTTTGATCAAGAACTGGATCTTATAAAGCTTGGTATAAATCTGGTGCTCTCTCAATTTATTCAAAGTGATCTCAAGGTTATTATAATGCATGATATGAGTATGACAATGCACCAAGATGTCATCCACAATGATTATTACAGAATATTCAAGACAGGAATGAAAAATTGTATTCATCAAAGCCATAAAGTCAGTAGAAAAATTTGATGGACTAAAATACATAAAGAGATAATAATACATACGATACCTACAATGTAAAGTTGTACAACGTATGTATAATAGTCTGACTCACACCTGATGATAGCCTGATCACAGTCCGATCATAGAAAACACCCTAGCACCTCGAATTTGGCCACATATATCATCTATCTGAGGTAGTGGATACAATTTATTAATTATAATCTAGTTCAACCATTGATAATCCATACATAAATGTAGGGTTACATCCAAATTCATGGTTAATAGAAAAGGATAACAACTAGATGAAGTATTGGGCCATTTAATAACTTTAGCCTCTATTTCCCCCAACTAACACTTGATCTCCTAGAGCTCAGTAGGTGACATCAGGTATGGATCAATGGAAAAGGGTGATTCTATTGGAGGGAGATCATTCATTAACTCCACCTATATATGGGGATGTAATCCAAATACATAATTAGTAATGATGTCCCTTAAATGATATACTACAGGAAGAAAATTTTACAGGTTTACTCCCAAAACCACCATGAAAATCCTAGAAATAAGGGCGGTCACACCACCCAGCCCATGATTATATGGTCTAGCTCTACAATATTAGACATTATACTCACTCTTATGTATAAAACTTCTACCCTATAGTGATTAAAATTATTACCTCTTAAGATAAAAGTCTAAAATACATGATACAGTACCAACCAATCCATACTATGAATGAAATCGTAGAATTTCATCTTGAGAAAAAAAAATTACCAAAAGAAAGTGTAACTGCCTACCTCAAGGGGAGTCCATGAATTAGTGTGTTACCTATTATAATACTTCCAATGGATTATCTAGCATCATCACACTATAGTAATCTTATATTTCCGGCAAAAATATTTTCAATGATAGATGGAGTGTGAGTCACTTGTATCAAACAAAGCATATATAATAGTGGAGGCTACTAGAATAGTACCTTGTACAGCAGATAGTACCGCACTCTAATCCTAGTTTATTGGATAAAAATCAAGAAACTTATCTTATCTACATCCCTATGTTATAGCTTCACTTACCTGAGTTTGGCTGTTCTACTGTCACTACTACTCCGGAGTCGGGATACCAAGTCTGGGACCTACTCTTCGACCAGTCTTGCCAGTGTTACTCTAAAACCCCACCAAATGTGGAATAAAATATCTTACCACTAATGGTGGAGCTAGTGAAGATCCTAATACCCTAGAAGTATATGGAATGGTATGAAAAAATATCAAAAGATTTCCCATACGGCTGCAAGCACGACACTCCTTGGAACCACTATCGCAATGATTCTTCATATTCTCCTATCGTCAATAGTGATGGAAAACAATGGAACTTCTAGTTTGGTTTCTATGGAAACCACTAATCTGACATGAAACCTAGAAGAAAAATATCCTAGTTCCTAAATAACTACTAGCATGACTTGGTAGTGATCATCAAATCCCTATAAAATCACCTTCTCCAATTATTCACATAGTTATTATATCCAAATTAACAATATCATATAATGTAGGTTGGTGAAAAACATTTTCCAAATTAAGGATGGAATACTAGATTACGTCTAAAAATATGATGAATAATCCATGAATAATATTAGACCATGCTCTAGATGCATAAACTCTCTAGTTTGATCATCTCTCAACATCTGAGTAAATAAGTGATCTTAGAAAACAATATGTATGTTAGCCCACACCATTCCCTAATGGAGATTAGCATGGGTAATCACATCCCACTAGCTCTTGGAGAAATCATGAAGCGTGAAGGTAGAAATCCTTACCCACCACATTGTAGGTGTCTCTAGAAGCTCAAATGTAGATAGTGTGGGGCACATTGGAATTTTTAAAGATTAATTTTCTCAAGAAAATTTAAATGGTATCTCCATATATATTTACATAATTTTTTTTAATATTGTACTTAATTGAGGTTTATCTCTTATGATACAATCTACGATTTTTTTTCTAAGTCTTTATGATCAGTTTACTTTGGATGTTTTATTTGATACCATTCATAGATTATGGTTGATGTATTCACATTTTATATGCTAGTTTTTCAATACGAATGTTTACATTGTTAATGTTTCTCCCCTACTATATGTGGAATAAATTGGACTTAGTATGTGCTGGTATCATCCCTCTATAGCCCCTCGGTGCATCAGTAAGTCTCAAGAGAAAAACCAATTATGGTTTTTACCTATTTATGTATTGTCTTGGCATGATTCCTTGATAGTATGGTTATGATGTCCCACATTATGAACTCTCTCAATATGAAACTAGTAATTAATAGTCCATTTGATTATGCCACTATAAGAATATACATGGTTGTGTTTTATTATGGAATTATTTAATTAGATTTTATTCCTGCTGTATTATTCTATAGACTATGTTTTAATGTCATGTGTACTTTTATTTATTCACCATGACTTATCACTTATGATATCTCTATATTATTTACCCTTACCGAGCATCTGAGATCACCCATTTATTATGTACCCTTTCTCAAGATTATGAATAAGAAAAAACTGAATAATATTTCAAGGATTAATTTTATTTCATTTTATATTGTATCATGATTTAATTTTTATTTTTCAATGTATCATGTGTATCATGAATGTAATCTGGTTTTACTAGACTACTAAACTGATCGGTCCTTTTGGATTTGATTTCTTTTTAATCATTCAAATGTAAAAAATAATTAAAAGCCTCTAGATTTATGGGTTTATGGAGTTTCTATAGGTACAGGTCATGGATCACCCTATATAGACTTCATAAAACATAGGAAACTCTCACAAAGATGAGCGTGAGTTCCTAGATCAGGTATAAAATGTGGTTCATCAAGTGAAAATCATGTTGGTATGAATTTAGTCTCAAGTCCTACCTTATCTGGAAAATGGTTTTTTCCACCCTCCTGGTGCATGACATGGGTATTTTGTGGTGGGAAATCTCTACAAATGACAATCACATGCCTCAGAACAATATTTATGCATATAGAAGAACTAGAGGATGCATAATGTAAGGATAAGGGCACAACACCCATGGTATAATACCCAATATACCTTTGTATAGGACCATGTGCTAGTAGGAGTTCAATTTTAAATTATAGGGGTACAAGTAGGTGAATAATCAATAGAAATCTTCCTCTTCATTCACTGTAAACAACTTATTTTTATAAGTCAAGTTCCATATTTTTGTTTTCATTTTATTATAAACGTATATAAATATATGATTAAAATAGATTTTTTTCCTAGTGAATCAGGTCCCATACACCTTATCACTAAAAGAAACACCCATTTAATCTATATTTAACCCTATCTACATTAGGACTCAGAATTTAACATGTTATGCGTGATGCTTTGAATCATTAAACTACCCATTCCAAAATATGAGGGCTCATACATCACATGAATGAAACTACCAATCACTCAATGGAATCTGAATAAAATCATATGAATAATATAACTACCATAATAAAACTAAACAATTACAGGGAAAATAGTTAATTCAAGTAGTGAAATGCACCTATATGGCATGGCATATTCATGGACTGTGAATTCTAGGATCCTTTGGCGGGGAATTAAAAACTTATCCTTCCTATTATGTCATTTGGGCATTGATGAAATGAAAAACTCAATTATAATAATAGTAACAACCATCACATAGTATGTGAATCACCCAACTCTGAAATGATAAACACTATAATATGACAAAATATAGAACAATATTTCTTATTCCCGAAACTTAGCATTTACCTCGAAGTTGGGTTAGCTACACCCAATAATGGCTTATAACCAAGATCCAATGAATTCATATTCTCTTATAGATTATTTTATAATCGTAAATAAAGAAATTATACTATGTAAAACCAATTTTTGACATCTCAAACCCAGGTTCCACTCAAAGGATCCATGATCCGGGTTTTTCACATGACCTCAAGTGCATCTATTAAAATTATATAGGCTTACAAATAGAAGTGAGTGCCTAGGGTGCATTTGTGGGGTGACTATAAATTAATTTCCACAATGGAGAAAAATGTATACGTAATATAACATGTAACTTGAGGTATAAATGTATGTAAACCAACATAACAACTAAAACTAACACAGAAGACAGTGCACCCAAAACGCCACATTACATAATCCAGCATGAATAATAAATAATAAAAGAAACGGATGACAATAATAAAAATATGTTGATAATGTATGGTATCTATGTAGAAGATGGAAATAAGTATAAATGGTATAAATAATTACACGATATAAAAAAAGAATAAATGATAAGACACAAAATCCAAGAAACCTATGCTCTAGCATAGCCATCTGCTATAAAGATCCATCCTAATGTAAGAAAGGAATATTAGGTGTCTAAGGCAGGACACTTCCCATTTTCAACGCCAATATATGTGTAATTTTATTTGGAACCAATGGATTCCTAGATATGGTGTGAGATAAATCTCAATAGGGCACCACTAATGGTGTCTATACCATCAAATCAGTGTAATATAAACCAAAATAGTGTGCGAGATTGCATATATAAAAGTAAAGTAATACAATAATGTAAATACTCAATACATTCTTAAATCTCTACTAGTTTCTGAACAAGTAATCATTTCATTTATTAATATTGTTCCAGTTCATATAGTTTTTCATGTGAGGTATTACCAGAACTAGCTTCATAGAATGAAAATGATAATAATAGATCAATGATAAAAAAATCAACTTGAAGTAATGATAATAATAAAGAGAATCAAAGGTAATAACCATGGAATCATTGACCTCATGTTCAAGCTAAAGTTGTAATAATTTGTAGACAAGGTAATGTGTAAGATCATAATCCAAGGGGTCATCAAGTGAGTCATTATATAATAATATTATTCTATATGATTCCAAGGATCTCATCCAAGGTAATATGTGTAAGAAATGACCTGGACCAATGGGTGTATCTATGGCCCCTCATGTCAATAGATGTCACAATAGATCCAAGGTGTGTATACAAGGTATTCTATAATGATAATTTAGGGACCTTACACATTTATATTTAGCATCCACTAGTAGAAAAGTATTGAGTTCCAATTTTGGTATCAATCTTGGAAACTGTAATCCATGAATTAGAATGGGATCCATGAGGGTTCAAGGCATTCTCTAAGGAATTTAATGATGTATTGAGTATGAAAACATATTTAATTATTCTTAAGACCTTATTAATTAGGGAAATTATAATTAATTCATTTATTATTTAATTACATGTAGTAGTTATATAGTTTAATAAGTGAAAGGGTTCATTCCATGCATTTCATTGGGATGAAAACGTTAAAATGGAAAAAAACCATATAGTACATCAATAAATTTTCATTTATTTGGTTTACTCTTTAAACATTCATTAACATGAAAAGGTACTCTAGGATGTCTAACCATGTGTAATTTAAAATAATAAAATAGTCCATGTGTTATCTATAATATACTTTCCAATTAACAAGTCAAACAGTCACTAATTTCATAGAACACTTACCATATAAGGGTCAAGTGACATTTTTGTATTTAAGGTATAAGTATTAAAATTCATAATTAAATTTATTATAGAAGGGATTACCCTTAATGGGGGAAATCCATAGAGTACTCAAATAGTGGTGTAGACAAAAAAACAAACCACTAAATGAATAATTAAAGAAAAAGCCTTATTTGGGGTGGTCAACATTGAGGAAATAACCTTCAATGATGATTAAAGTATATAAAAAGGGTCATAGAATTCAATTTCAATGACTAAAAGAGAGGAATGTGATATTAATAGGCCATTTCTAATGAAATCATTCCATGCACATGATGACCATTTTTAAAATGGTGATAAATCAAGGATGAGTAATAGACCGCATACCTTAATCTCATAAGACACTCCTCGTTTATACATTATCGTCATTTAGTTTGGACAAGATCAGAATAAATATGAAGAACGGATCAAGGCCCTATAAATAATTCATATGATCCTGAATCAAAATTCTGGCATCAAGGGAATAAAGAAAGGTGGATGGCTTAATAGGAATCGAGCACTTACCATTTCACATCAAACATGAAAAATGGGGATTGAGTCAGACATTGGATAGATGAACAAGATTAAAATATGTGGAAAGGTACTTGAGAGAATAAAAATGGATGAAAAAGGATCCTTATCTACTAGAATGACCAAAATAGGAGAAAGAGTAAATTTTAAATTATCAATAAGGATATTTTGGTAAATTTTCCGAAGAAATAGGTCTTGCAATATTTTTCTGTTTGATTCCCCAAATCGTGTGCCATTCGAGCACCTACCACTTGTTAAATAGGGAACTCACATGGTTAGGAAACACAATTAGTGAAACCATGAACAAATTGTGTGAAACTCCTCTGCCAAAAACTACGTAAATTTATTGTGGGTGTGTAGCCACTAGCACAAGGTTAGGGAAAACCATGAACCCTACCTCACCCCACTGTATAGCCCCACAAAATTACGTATTACCGTGTATGTTGTGTCGTACGGTTTATACTTATAGTTTGGTCTAGTGTTTTTCTCCACCATCCAATCTTTCGATCTCTGAAAAATCCCCTAACACCCACAAAACCATTACTAAATCTGTAAGCATCCATATTAGATCCAGAATAAGGAATTAGAAAAAAATTAAAATGACTTATACCTGAGATAAAAATAGGTTCTTACATTAATAATTTTTATATAGTGAAAAAATTAGAAGAAATTTCTAAAAGAATCATCACAACACTTTTTTTCATTTTCATCAAAATACAGCATTACAATTCATGTTCAAAAATTATTTTCCATATCGTGACATGGAATATTTATAAAACCTTATCTTAAAATTCAACTATAATAATAGAAATATAAAATGAGATAAATTAATTTTAGTTAAATATGCTTTTGAAAATGTAATATTTAAGAAAGTTGAAATAAATGTATTTTGACCCCAATTAATATGTTTTAGTGAAAACATATATTAGTGAAAGTGTTATAAAATATTCATTGCATATGATATTTACATAATAATGAAGAGTAAATATAATATTTTATATTTGTATTTCAATATAAGAAAATAAAATATTTTTTGTAAGTATGACTATGAACATAGAGAAGAAACATTTAATATAGAAGATCAGAAATACCATTATTAATGTCATAATATTATTAAGAGATAAATCCACCAGTAATGAAAATTATTACATAAAAATGTAATTTTTAAAGAGTTAACTATAAATTACCAAATAATTTTTAGAAATTGAAGGATATAACAAAAAAATAAAAATATAGTAAAAGAAGAATTTTTACAGTGCAAAAAAATGATGTTGAGTTGTAAAAATACATAAATTTTTAATATTGTATATTTAAATAATAAATAAATTATAAAATAATGAGAATAGATATTAATTTAGAAAAAACTAAATACATGGATATGAATGTACATTGAGAAGACTAAACTGGATTGTGGTAAATTTTTATTAGGTGTAAAGAATTAAAAAATTATAACTAAATGTATGAGAATTCACCAAACATAAGTAGTTACATAAATGGTAATAAGTGATAAAACAAAATAAAAGTGTAAATAGTAAATTTAGATATAAACATGATAATATGAACATTAAAAAATTTAAAGGGATTTAATATGGAATTTGATACAATAAATGAAATAAAATTTATAGAATAATATATAACCATCCATATTGAAGTGAAAATATGATGAAGAAGACATACATTATGTTCCTTCTTGGTCAAATACACTCTAACCATGTAAAAGAAATGAATATTTTCTTTGAGGGAATCATATAAATAAATGATTGGGAATTTTTCTTAAGACCGTAGGTTTTCAAACATGACTGTAAATTGTTATGGAGATCATTTTAAATGGTATTAAAGATAAAACTAACAGATATATGTTCATTGAGGTGCCTTGTAGATGGTTTCTTCTTTAGGTAGTTTTGAGTGATTCTTCCTCAAATAACCATTATAAAATGTGTATAAAATTTAACTTCACTTTTTATATTTATGTGTCTGAACAAAAAAATTCATACATGTTAAGGTTATCTTAATCATTCCTTCACCCAATATTTTTTATATATACTTTATATTGTTTTTGGGCATTACCCTATAATTAAAAACATTAAACCCCTTTTACCCTTTCCATGATCAAAAAATTATTACCTCAGTAAATATTTTTATTTTTAATGATAAAAATGACCATATTACCTATTATATAGATGTTTATTTCATATATGAAATCAATTAAATTTGATTCAATTTTAAAAAATGATAGATTGTAATTTTAATATAACAACACATAATGCGCAAAAAAATTATCAAAAAAATGTATTTAAAAATATGAGTTTATTCTTATTTCATATAATATAATATTCACTTGATGATGTTTAGTTTATTTGATAACATATATATACACACAATATAATTAAAATTTTTCTTCAAAAGTGAGCAATCTAATTCATTAAGAGATAAATGCACAACAACATGAGAAACAATTCATTGAAAATATCTATTTGAACCATTAAATGATTATATAATTTTGTCAAAATAATTGATAATTAATTTATTCATAATTTTAAATTTTATAGATTATATAAAGTATGATATTTATTTAAAATAAAAATAAAAAATTTAACAGTTTACCATTAAATTAAAAAACATAATATTTTTTTAAAATAATGTTTTTTTAAAAATTTGGTTATCATTTATTAAATAGATATATTTTATATCTGTATAATGATTTCCTAGATGTTAATAAGGAATTTTAATAATCATTCTAAAAATTGTTTCATTATATTTTTTATACGATTCATTAAAATTAATACATTTAACAAAAACCTAATTCATAAAATATATCAATAATATTAAATTGATGTTTCAGAAATTGATTATTTTATTTTAATATTTTTAAATAATAATATATGTATATAAAAAAATATTTTTAAACAGCATGTATTTTATTAACATGTACATAAAAAATATATAAAAACATAATAATAATATAAAATTGAAAATATGTCAAATATTATTATACACAATGTCTAGATACCCTCTAGTAATGATCATATAACATTTTTTACCCCCATAACATCTTATATACTCATTCTGTACTAATTTAAAATACACGCATCCCAATCAAATATTTTTCATTTATTTTTTAATAAAAAATTTCACTATTAATGTTTTTTTATTATAGGATTATCTAAAATAATTGTGATTATCAGTGGGAGAGATAATCAAGGGGATTTCCTTTTGAAAATCTATTATTATTTTCTATAATTTTTACCATTTTAAATTTTAAACTTTTATGGGATGTAATAATCTAAGTTATCTAATACATGATTTAATGTACTTTATTGTATCCTTCACATATGAGTAAATACACTTTTCTTAGCTTGATTCATATATATTATGACTTACCTAATACATAATTTTAAGTCATTTAGTTGAAAAAAATACAAATTTACACATGGTACTCATTTATTTCAATGATTGAAGTTGAGTCATTAAAACTAGGCTATTGTACTATACCCCTCCTAGTGTAATTTAACCATTGAAAACTCATTAATCTTATGAAAATTGATTATATTTTATACCAATTAAATCATCATGTTCAAATATATTATTTCACCACTAAATATCGACTATGAGGATGGTCCATATTCACACCACATTATATATATGATCAAGCATCACTATTTTCTGTTCCTTATAAGAGTGATCATGTTCTAATTAAACATCTTCTGTGTTTGGAACATGTAATGGGTGTTTTATATGATTCTACAAAATAAATATATATTTGAAGTGTCTTCCTCCAATGAGTGGCATGTCATGATTCATATTTGAAAAGATAATTTCACAAAATTAAAATAAACCTAGAAGGGGATAAAGTATCATGAGACTTAATTTCACTCCCTACATGGTTTATTATCCCTATTCCAATGAGTTATTAAAAGAACCTATACATCAAAAATATAAAACTCTAGATCACTTCGATGAATATTATCATTATTTTAATTTTTAATTTTCCTTGTTTTTATTTCTTTTGTATATAATGAATCTTCTTTCATTTCGTGAAGAACAAAGGGCCACAAATCCATTTATATTATAAATTAAATCCTTTTGCAATAAATTTCATGTATTAATTTTAACTATACATCACATGTACTATAATTGTAAAATAAAATAACCATTTATTCAGTAAAGCATCATCCATTAAATTATTCAGGGGGTTTTTCTTTTGGTGACTTTTTCTTATTTAAACCCCATATATGGCCCATCATCATTATACCTCTGTACTTTTTAAAGATTATATATCCTTATGTTGTTCATAATCAATTAATTATGTTAAATATTTGTATGCTAATAGTAATTATTAAAAGGATAAATTTTATTACATTCATTAATAATGTACTCTAGATATTAAAATAAGTTAGATATAGAGAGATTTTCATTTTTGTATTTATATTTGATGAATATATCATAATTATTACCAAATTTAATATTTATCTTCCTCATATTTGTCATTATATGTTATTAAATAATCCTCATGTTACACCAATACTTATTTCCTTCATATCTAAACACTTAAAATAAATAAAAATGTCCTGCAAATCATTATTTATTCCTCTAATTCGTACATCATCTAGAATTAAAACCTTCCTACTTTGCTCCAAAAACTCCATTAAAATATTCACCATGTGTGTAACTCGTTTTATTTTATGTTTTTACCACACCATTTCTATAAGTGGTGGGATATAAAAATTCTTCTTCAACAATTCTATTTAAGAACAATTTTTTTTAACTTAAATATTATGAGAATCATAATTAGTGTGTATATAATATTTATAAATAGAGGGTTCATGTATAATTGATCATTAGTTATATTTAAAATTAGAAGATTTAAATTTATGTATACGATTATAATGACACTTTCAAGAATTAGGACACTCATTAGATGTTTTTATTAAAACAACTTGTCACTCAATTATATATGAAGATTCTACATGAGTATCTTACAAAATTATAAACACTGTTTCTAACTCAAGAAAATTAGATTCACTATTATACTATTTTCTTCTAGAGGGTTCACTCTCAATTCACATTATTCCTTCACCCAGAAAATCTGATCATCATGAAACATATATTTCTATTATAGGAAAATGAAATATTCCTTTATTCTTTTATCATTGACTTCCAATTAAGTATCCATGACATATATAGCTACATTTTTATTTTCATCAATTATAATAAATATTACTCTAAAATAGTTTTTATAATAAATTTATATGAATAATTTTATATCAATTTATTTTAGAAAAGTTAGATATTTTTATTTCCAAGTGATACATATTCCTTCATTGGTTTATTTAATTTAGTGGGAGAGTTAAACTTCTGTAACATCCAAGACAATATATTAACTATTTCACTATCTTCTTGTTCCAATTTATTTTTCTCATCATAATGAAACATCATGAATATAAATTTAATAGTGATGGAATAGATGGAGGAACATGTTCAACTAATTCTTGATTTTAGAGTATATTTTTTCAATTTATTTAAAATAATAATATCCATTATAGTTAGTTCTTAATTCATCTAAAAGATTATACACATCAAATATATTATAAATGTTACCTCTATGATTAAAATTTTGTATTGAGGGAATAACATTATAAAACTTTTTTAGAGGTTTACAACCATATCTTTTGAGACTCATAATTACATTAAATTTTATTTTTTCTGTGAAACCTCTATATTTTTACTAAATATTGTACCCATATTTATATTATATTTAGGTATCATAAAAACATATAAAAAGATACACTTATAATAAATTACATAAACATAGTATAGACAGAAATTAATATCCATTTTTACATTTCCTTGTGCTCTGATTCCAACTGAAAATCTAGGTGGACCATTTAGTAACATAGTGTTGGGGGTGAATCACTCTTAGATAATTTTATATAATTATTTGAATGTAAAATTAATTGATCTAATTTTTATTAAATATTTATTATTACTGTCAAAAAGTATCGATCTATTTAATCATGTTGAAAATCCATCACCACATGATATGTAGAAAATTAATATGAGACAACAAAATATAGATTTTTTGCATTGTTTGGTCCCAATTTGGGTACCTAATCATTTTTTATATTTAGTAATTATCATTAGAAACATATATTCACTATATGTTAAATGTGAATACAAATGGGAATGTATCACCCTGGGCCCTAGTGTTTCCCACAACAAATGGTGGTAGAGAATCAACTTTAACCCTGCTGAAATTTTAAATGTAACCAATATCATCAAAATATAATGAAATGAATAGTCTATGTAATGATATTTCATTTTTATTTCATCATTAATATATTAATCCTATACAACAAAATTTTAGTGTTTCTTATACGGCTACCACATGTCATCAATATTTCTCCTAAATGTACTCTAGAACATAATCCTCCTCATAAACATCCATGTATCTATGTAAACCAATAGACCTTCTTCCTCATCATAGTTTTTGGACTACCAATGAAAATTTAACTAGAAAAAATTTCATGGTGCACATGTATTATATCTTCAAGAAATGTAATTTACTAAAAAAATATTTTGGATTCATAGTTTATAGAGACCTTATAATTTTTCTAAGGAAAATAACATTTATGGTCCTCATTATTTTAATCCCAATGATCATTAAAACTTACAAGTTGGCCAGTACCTCTCATCATGATACATAACATTCTATATATTAGTCAAAAATCAATAATATTTGATCTTTACAATTTATAGCCTTGGTGATGTAACAAAACCTGTATGGAATCTAATTATTACTTTATTTCTACATCTTATATCCCAAACAATAATTTTAACTACACATCAATTAAATTAACTATGGGGTCAAACATCTTCAACAATCAATTACCTAAGGAATGAATCCAAATGTGTGACATTAGATATTTCCATATTTTAAGTTCCATATCAGAATCATCACCTTGACTATAACATCACATAAATTTTATTTGAAATCATTTGGTATCGTTTAGAATCACAAATAAAGTATAATTTAAGCAACATCAAATTTTATGTTTATCTATAAAATATTTCATTATTTTAACTATCTCCAATATTTCTCTTGATATTATTTTCTTCAAATTTAATTCTTATATAACTTTGATAAATAATTACCTAATAACATCAATAATTTTAATGATTTAATCATTTATCATCAAAAAATCATAAATTATAGCTAATCTGTAATCTAAAACATATGATTGTTTCCATATTTTGATGTTTTCAATTTTCACCAATCTATAAATCCTCATAATCTGTATTTACTCATCCACCAAATCTTTCATTTATACATTAATTTATATGAATCATTAAATATACTTTATGAAATTGTCTACCACATTATTGACTATCAAATATTTTAGTGATCAGAAAATGCAATTTTAATACCTAATTCTTCCCTAGTGAGTTTTTTGTTTATAACATTCCTATAGATCCTTAACATATATTTCATCCTCCTATAAATTCATATAAAAGTAACATCAATGAATGGTCTTCTAATATTTATGAATTTATTTATTCACAACCACCTTAATCTTCCATTAACATAAACTAGTTTTATCATTAAAAACCAAAAAAATATTTCGTAAATAATTTTTAAGATAAATTAATTTATATCCTTAACTCTAATTTTTTTTCATTAGATAATATAATAAGAGAACTTTTACTGCACAACTCTCACCATGAATATTTATGTCTCATTTACCATTTGAATACTCCACTCATTATAAATCAAAATATCTCCTTCATTCATTTTGATATTTATTATTATAATGCATTACATAAAATTATATGAATTATCTCCAAAAAAATAAATAAATCCCCCATATTAATATTATTCATAACAATTAAATCCTATTTTTCATGTGATAGTATTATTGTATGAGTATGTTTCTCTATAAATCACATTGGTTCTTTAAATTTTCCATTATTTAATTAAACTCAAAATTTATAAGAGTATATAAATCTCAAAATTATCTATATGTTAAATGAGTTTTCCAAGTTATATATATTATATATTACTCTTACAAAAAATCATATGACTCTATTGATCTAATAATCAGACTCTTACACTTAGTAATGATGATACTTATGAAAACACCATTCCAATGCCAAATTATTTAATAATTTTCCATTAAAAACATATTCGATATGTAAAAAAATATATTACATGACATATAAGATTCTTATTATTTAAAAATATGGATTTAGACTCTTAAATATTAAACCATCACGAACTCTTAATTTCCAATATTTTTATCACAACACGTATATTCATCATATATATAAGAAACCACTTTTATTTGTGACACTTCTTATTGATATTTTTCATGTATCTTCCATGATTTTTTATTCTGGTTATAATTTAATATGATGATGTATCTTTATGATGACAGTCAAATCTAGTCCCTTTCCTATAACCATGGAAACAGGTGGTGGGTGTTACTACCCTTATGTGACATCCCCAATAATCCAATTACTAGAAATAAATTCAAAAGTCCTCAAGAACATTTGGGGGATGATTTTTCCTTTGAAAGATAAACATCCAAACTAGAATAATATAATAAATAAAACCTATAAATTATGTGTGAGTATAAAAAAACTCAAAACATGATAAATATGATAACTATTTCAGCGTACAAGATGAAATCAACTGCCATAATCAAAGGAAACAGAAACGAGAAAACCCCAAAAAACCCAATTACATCAAACCAGAAAATCCCAAACTACTCAGTAATCCAACATGACAAGCCATTCCCATAGTATCATGAAGCACCATTATATAATTGTGATAACTTTCCTTTACCTATAACTCTACTGATGAAAGATACAAATGAACAAAAGTTCACAAGGAGGGGTTTAGTCTAAACTCAGTAGAATTTACCCAATAACTTCTCATATAATTCCACAATGATTAAACATTTTATCGCAGTTATATTAATTTGTTTAAAACAATTTAAATCATTTTATTTAAAACCAAAAATGGTTTTACAAGGGAAACAAGAAGAAACTGGTTAATCATTTCCCAATTCCTATTATTATACCCATTACGTGATTCCACACATCCACAAATCCCCACATTCCTATATCCATACATGCATTCCTAGGTGACAGTTCCATACTAATGAGAGGTCTCACATTAATCTAACATGTATTCAAAAGGTAACAAAAAGTAGGAACCCTAATGAAACAATCCCCTCACCTAGGGTCTCATATAATGTAAATGGTCATGCACCAACCATGTGCTCCAAAATCCGTGCAAGGATTTTTTATATAAAACCTTATTTCATTAAAACATTATGAAGATCGTTCTACATGTATCCAAAAAATCCATAATTTTAATATCTCAATTTTAAAATAATAATCAAAGAAAATTTTTAAAAACCCCATAAAATTTCTAAAATATCTCCAAACCATAAATAAGTTGGTATCCAACAAGGATCACATAATATTCCCACAAAATTAAGAAATTAATTTATTTAAATCTAGTATATCATGTAATAATCAACTGGGGTTGACAGAGAAGCCACCAACCTCAAAAATAATCCTGAAAATGATTAAGATCACAACTATTCTTGAGATCCAATCATGAACCACCCTTCCTTCCTTAGATTCCACCATAAAAAATAAAATTATCATTGAATAACATGATTCCTTCTACAATGGATTAGATCAAAGGTTCTTAGAATGATAAGGATAATTTATTTAAGAAAAGTATCCTAGAACCGAGACTTCCTAGCCAATATAGATCTCCATTAGGCTTTGAATCCCCCAAAAAATGCACCATGTTTGAAGCGAATCACCTTTAAATCCATCTAAAGAAATAAATTATATATTTAGGATGGTTAGGGAATTATAATGGGTACTAGGATATATTTTAATATAGAACCACAATATCTATATTTGAAACTACATTTTTCATGGTTTGGGTGAATGGTTATCAAAACCGTGTGATAAACATGAATGTGGTACTATATCATTGATAGTAGACTCACAATGTTTCTCTTAGGAACATTCAAGTTTAGTAAAACAAGGTTCTATTCATGCATAAGTTATCATCTTAATCCAACCCCTCACACAGTTGGCTCACATTGTTATACAAATTAGATACCAACTATTCTTTTCTTTTTTTATCCATCATTTCATGGTTTCCATTATGATTCAACATGGTGTGGATAAACTATTTTTACAATCTAGGCTCTAACTATGAACATCCATAACATACAACAAAGACTTCCAATACTTCAATTAACCTCTTGAAACCTTACCTAGTCATTTTATAGCCTTAAAAATAGAAATAAATGGATTCTTTCTTTAAACTATGGGTTCTAAATTCTCACCACAATTTTTCTTTCTATCCCCGATAGTAAAAAACAATAGTTTTCATAGAATAGTTCATCAAATGCTCCAACATTCCCTTTCTGTAGACACATGTTTCTTCCTAAATTAGACCATGTTTCCATAAAACCTACAATAGAACAACAATTTTTCCATGAAATGCCTTATATTCTCTAACCAAATTATGTACTGTAATATAAACCCATGTAAAATAAGTGTTTAGGTTAATGTGATCCCGCAAAATTATGTGGTCAAGATCAGGCTGATGATTCTATTATTGAAATACACAATACAAATTATGAACTGCAATGGTCTTTGGAGGAAAATAAAACTAATTTTCCAATGACCAAATCTTTCATGTATCTCAAAACGGTATATAATCTATAGAGAGACCATACCATGCTTACTAAAACGAAAATTGACAAGACTTGGATAAATTATGGAAAAACAAAAATAACACTAACTTAAAATGGTGATGGTCATCAAATATGATCCACATATGGTCTATGATGACTCATATGCATATAAATCCACTTTCCGACCACCTAAATATTTTTTTGTCTCTTTTATAATGAACCTCTAGTGAAGTCTCACGTGTTTATAACTATTAATGTAGAGAATGATAACGACTTCCATACAATGCTTAAAATGAGCCATATATATATCATGTTTTGATTACTATTTTTGTATGAGGACTATATTAATAGTTTGTGCTCCTCCCATGTGACACAAAAATCCATTACACAATATGAAGCTTATCGTCCAACTCTAGGATCATCCTTTTAAATTGTATATCATTTTGATGATTATACACTATATTCTTAGTCACCTAATTCCTGTTGAATTTCTATATGGATTTCAAAAAATGATATAAAAAACTGGGTTCTTAGACAGATACAACTGAGACTACAATGAAATTCCATATTACAACTTCTCACAGATTGAATTTGGATTGTCCCTTCATTGTATGAGATTCATGAATTGTGATAAATTGAGCTAACACTATTATTAGATCCCCAATTACCCATATCATATAATTTTTACTAACCGTTCTTGGTAAACATTTCACAAAATTCATGGCTATCTTCTCCAACTTTCACATTGCTATTGGTAAATAAATCAACATGCCTGCTAGTCATTGGTGTTCCTCCTTGACCTATTCATATATGAGGAGTCTCGTAACATATTCCCGCACTTATCATTTCATGAAAACCCAAAAAAAATGTGCTATCATCTCTATATAGATATTTAGAATTTACGGATGATGAGCCCATTTTGAATGGAAGAATGAATTGAAAATTTCATCTAGAAAACCTAATGGTACCTCAATTAGATCTCCAAACTGTAAAACTAGAATCAAATACATTTTATATCTTTAAATGGTATCATAACCATTGAATTTTTACCCGATGGTAAAACATTACCGGTCTCATATATATGCCTTTTCACATGAACAACTAAATCAAAAACAAATTATACTAGTATGAAATCTCTAAACATCACCCTAGTCATTATAATCTAAGAGAATTTCTTCTATAATAAACATCACCTTCCATAGTCTTGAATCTTCTTCATCCAACTGATTATATAAATTATTTCATAGTATATATTATACAGAATTTCCTTTACTCGACATATACATAAGCTCTATGTACAACATTTGAAGTTATTCCAACCATCATCATTACATTATATTCAATTCTCATTGTGAGAAAATGTGTTTGAAGCTATTTTGATCCTTAAAACTATATACTTTTAACCAAAAAGATAATGATGGAAATTATTCAAATCATGGACTATATTAGTTAATTCCAAATATTTTCCTTTTCAGTTTTTCACATGAAATTGTAACTATAATGATCCATACACAACAACATTATCACACAACCTAAGAACACATCCTAACCAAGATCTTAATGCACCACAATGGACTACATATCCTTGTCCAGGTACTAGAAATATGATAATGGGTTCTAATGTAAGTCTATTATTGATTTCATGAATGTATTTATAGAATATATCATTCTATTAAAAAATTAATCTTTTTCACATAAAATATATCATCAGTACTACTAAATCTAAATTTTCATGTAAAAAACATATGTATTACCCCACTAATACAAGGAAATTACGTTTCTCAAAGACATTATTTAGTGATTTCCAGGAGATAACAACTTTTATTTATTCAAGAACAACATAAAAAATTTGTGAAGTTAAATGGTTAAGTAAATGTACCTATTTTATCCATAAATAATACTTTTATATCTTTTCATAGATATGATTCACCCACATGGTACTCAACACTATAGATAAATGATTATAATGATGCTACATTTTCCTAAAATACACATGTATATCATCTAAAAACACCACAAAATTGTAATCTAGGTAGCAATAAATATATAATTCGTAAATTAAATATAGATGACTGCTATATTAGAAATATAGAGTGGCATAAAATTGAAATATTAATGACCATATCATCTTCATAAATCCATATTCAGAATATCCACTTTTTAAACATACAATTAGTGTTATACCAAATATAATTCAATATTAGAGAACCATTGGTCTCCCCTAAATTTATTTAATAGATCACTAATGCATGGAAGAAAATATTGATTCTTTATCATAATGTGTTTAAGCTTATTATAGTCTACCAAAATCCTAATATTTATATCCTATTTTTTCACAAAAATAACTAGTAATTCCCAGTGATACATACTCAGTCATATAAACCATTTAATTTCTATCTCTTCTAATTAGTCCTTCAATTACCTCAATTATAGATGTTTCATATTATAATATGTAAGGGAAATAGGGATACTCCTCGGTAAGAGATTAATCATAATCTCCACCTCTATTTTTCTTTTAAAACCCGATAAAGCTTCAATAAAAAAGCAAGGATCATGCTCCACTATGTTTGAAAAAACTCTAGTATAGATCCCATCAACATATTCCTAAACTACTGCTTCTAATTGGTAAGATATATTTCCATCCACCAGTACAAAGGGTCCTATTATACATTCATCCACTTCCTAATATCCATTAAAGAGATTCATAACCCCATTATAATATTTTAAACTCGCCTTTCATACATAATAGTCGATATGGGCCTCATTGTTCATCAACTAATCTATTTTGAGAATCACGTCACAGACACCCATCTCTATAATATATATATATCATGCAAACTAATTCTTGTATATTTTTATTAAACACTCTAGAAAATTGAAGTCTCAAATCTTTTATTTTAATAAATGTGTAGGGAGTTTCAAAAAATGGTATAATTTCATCATATAAACCCATCATACCAATGACATATGATTCAATAAATGAATGGGGTGAACCCATATAAAAAATCTAGCATGGGGTTAAAATTCCATATAATGATACCTCTCACCATCGAAAGTCATGATTGATCATCTAGGATAACATTCTATGATCCATACAATTACATAATCACTAAATGTTTCTCATTTCTAAATTACTGAGATAGGATCAGTTGAGGAGTCATGGTGTTCATAGAATATCCATGTCTAGCTCGGCTCTACTAATGAGAGATATTCTACTGCACTCGTCCTGATTAAGGATATGTTCTCTAAAAACATGATATATGTCCCAAGAACCCAACCATGGAGCACAAAGAAAATGGTATTAATAATGCCCCATATGATTTCAGTTATTACATGCTCTATATGATTCTATAAAATATCCTTTTATATGATCAAAATAAACAAAATGAAAACATACATTTTTACTCTTTAGTCTAGGAGGATAGTTGACTGATCCCATAGTCTTATTTTGAGATATACCAGCTCCATGAGAATATGAGTCACTCTTCCAATTGTTTCAGGTAGGGTAGTTTCAATCTGTTCTTCATAGGAATAAATATGCTTCCTCGGATCGTGCTTCCAGAGATGTCTCTTTCTACCATTATCTATCTATAGGCCAAATCTATATCCAATGGCCCTAAGTCCTTCATTTTTTACTGAATTCGATAATCCACCTTTCAAGGGGTGAGGTGGAACCCTTACAAGGCATGTAGGCGTAATTATTACATGTCCCATATGGCTTAGAGGAATTAATTTCCCATAGCCTTCAAACATTACATACAACCCAGACTAACTACATGGAACTGCTCCTACCCAACATCTTCATCGTGAAATAAGCTCTCCACCTTCACATGGCTATTCGGCTAGGCTATCTTATGCATGCATTGGCTTGTCCCGATGGAGGTGCCATACCCTTTAAATAATCTGTAATATGGTGGATGTAAATATTTGAGAGAATTTGTAGTTTAGAACCTAAACAAAAAATGAATACCATAAAAGATTCACTTTCAGAATAATATGGTATAAATAAATATAAAATAATACATTTAGTCTCAAACTTTATTAGAAAGATATTATATTACATCAAAATGAAGAATTACACTATTCTATAGATTCTAAATGTTTGAGGATAGAATTTTGTATTGTATAATTATTCGAAATAAACCCACACTACTCATTGTTCCAATTTAGCATGATCTATTAAATCCCACCATTGGTTTCCTAGATCCTCCAACATATATGTTTGCAACTTTACTTTCATTTTTTTGGCATTCTAACCAAAATGATGATTTGATTCAATCTATTCAGCCACCCTTTTTCTTTTCTCGGCTATGAATCTCCTTGAATGATAGCTGGAATATGATTTTAGAACTTAAATGAATGATCCACTTTTCTTGGTTCATCCTTTAGGTTACCTCAATCCATGGCCTAAAATACAAGATATTATTTTTGTCTAGTTATTGGTTAACCTATAGATCAAATGTGACCACATTCTCATAAGCCTCTTCATATTGGTTCATATGATGCCTACCTAGTTCGATTCAATAAAAATATAAAAAACTCCATTAAGTACCACTCTCTATAATTTTAAGGTATAAATATTTAAAATTACTTTTGTAACAAGTTTCACATTAATCATTATCATAATACAATCTATTAAAAAAATTCAAGATACCACTATGAAACCTTTTCAAAATATCACTATTTGAAGAAACAAATCAATTATTTTTAAAATTAATTCATTTTATTTATTTTCATAAATAATTAACTCAATAATGAAAAATTTGTTTTATGTGGGAAGTCATATTATTAATGAATTTATTATAACTCTCATCAACTAAGACGCTAATAATGAGGTGAAAATAAACTAATAGAGTCTAAAAATACTCATGCTCCCAAACACTCTGGAAACAAGATGTTCATCATAAAATAGATAGATACATATTTTTAATATATATAATTAAATTTCCTAAAATAAGACTCTAAACTACCATCACATGAAATAGATTAACTTAAAAAGACTACTACCTTTTCAAACTTCAGGACTGAACATAAGTAATATCCAAATATCAAATAAACTGACACCATTTATAACATCCTACCCCTCTCCAATTGGATTGGTAAATTGAAGTGGGTGATAGTATCCATATATGAAACTACAAAGACACTAAAGTCTTACAATAAATTAAAACTTCCTAATGAAAATTTGTGGGATGATTTTTTATCTAAATGACAAACATCCAAACCATTGTAATATAATCAAACAATCCTCTATTTGATTCATGCATACAAAATAACACAAAAAATAATAAAGAAAAAACCATATTACAGTATAAGAGGAAAAAAGTGACATAGTCAAAGGAATCCAAAGTACACAATAACGCAAGGCCCTAATGATGTCTGATGCGCTACTCCCATGCTACTCTAAGCTCCAACATGGTAATCCACTCCCATGGTATCTTGAAGAATCCCTAAAGAAGTGGGAAATAATTCCATTACATGTATCTTGATAGATGACATCTAAATATTCATAATAGTTCATAATAAATGGGTAAGTATAAACTCCATAGGATTTACCCAATGAAATCCCAACTCATGGAACTAGGACAAACACATGTTAGAAAATTAATATTTAATAGTTTATAAAAATAGGAAAAAAAAATTCGAAGACAATAAATTTTTTAAATGAATGAAATCAAAAAAAATCATTTAAACTATTCTAAATTCAATTTGACATACCCATTCAATGATCCCCCCAATCACACACAAATCCCTAAATCCTCACATAAAATCATGATTGATAGTTTTATACTCATTAGTATTATATCATCGATCCACCAAGTCATCACAGGGTAATTAATACCAGGTGATATAATGGAACACCTACCTTATATAGGGTCACATTTAATAAAATTTAACACATAACAACCATCTATGAAAAAATCTATGCTAATAAATTTTAGATAAACGTTCAATTCTTCAAAACATTTTCATAATAATTTTCCATGTATCAAATAATTTCCATAATTTTAAAATCTCAAGTTTAGGGTTATCCTCGAAAAGGATTTTCAACAAAATAATCTAATTTCCACAATTTATCAATACCATAAATAAAGCTGATTAGAAAAATAATGATACAAAAATCCGTTAATATTTTCAAGTAAAAATATTTATTACATACTAATCCTTCAATTTCTAATAAAGTGGACTCGGGAGAGAAGCCACCAACCTCACAAATATTTTTGAAAATGAAGAATAGCATAATAATTCTCTATATATGATCATGAAATACGATTACATCACTAAATCCCACCATAAAACATCATAATTCCTATTATAGAACATGTATTTATCAACAATGGATTATATCTATGTTTCCGGGAAAGTAGATGTTAAGTGATCTAAGAAGAACATCTATGAACATAGACCTACTAGAGAATATATATCTCTAATAGGATTTTAATCTCTTAAACCTTTCTCCATGATCTAAGTTAATCAGATCTCAATCCTTGAATGAAAATAGAATTCATTTTTATAATGATTACACAATTAAAATTTTCCTTATATTTAATTCAAATTAGATCAAAAAAATCGATCTTGGATTTTCTTTGTGCACAATTGGGGATAATAGTTAGTCATACACTGAATTAAAACAATGCACAATATATTGTATCAATGATAGTATGATGACATGACTTCTCATGAGAACCCACATGGTTAGTCAAACTGGGCCCTAACCATTCATAATATACTATCTTAATCCAACCCATTTCATTGTTGTATCACATGGTTTGACATATCATGTGTAAACCATCATTTTTCTTTCTGTCATGCATTTCATGTTCCACTAAACATCCATAAGGTTTGGATAAACCATGTGTCAACTTTGAGGAGCTATTTTACATCCAACTACAATCCACATAGTTTCCTAGAAGGGGTGTATGGTTTTTATTGGCTGTGATCAAACCACACACCACCTAAAAGGATACTAAAGCATGCCAAAACTCCTCTAAACCTCCCAAAACAAAACCCAATCCTTATATAGACTTAAATGACACAAATAAATGTAAATTTACCTAAAAATTTGGGTGTTAAAAATCATTTTATTGGATAATATTTATAATATTTATTTTTAATTATTAACAGATTTACTTCTAAACAATTCATCCAATATATATGGTTCTCAAAAAATGCCATCAATTTATAGTATAATATTCTCTTATAAATCTAAAACATTGTTTTTATGATAATGCATAATATTTGAATAACCATTGTCATATTTTTATAATCCCCATATTTACTTAAAAAATCTATTATATCATTTGTGTAAATAATGAGACACCCATTAGTGTCCATCTTCTTGATTTTTATTTGAATTATTCTCACAATATAATGTGATAAATTCTGGACTTTCATATTCAATAATTCTTAAATGTTTCTCCAATATTATCTTTAAAATCCTTTTTTATACCAAATAATTTTACACAATATTCGATACATCGATCTCCACTACTGAAAATAAATAAAACACACAATCACAATAGTCTCCCTTAGATGCTTCAAAACTAAACTCTGCATGATTTCATGTTATAGATTCCCATCTAGTCAGTTGTGAGCATATTTTTTTTGAAATACATTAAAATATATTTAATTTTTTATCAATATTATAAATAATTTGATGTTTTTATTTTAGTTTTATGAGATGTTTTTTAATTTGACTAAGGTGGTTTTATAATGGTTAAAAATGTCAAGAGTATTTTTTAAAGATTTATTGGGTGTGTATAATGTTGTATAAAATTTATAAAATTCCATCATATGAAATTATTGAAAATATAATGTCTTATATTTATAGTGTGTATATTAGAAAATAATATTGGAAATTTGTTTATGACATATGACTTTGATCTCATTATATTTATTTAGAATCACACTATACCATAAGAGTTCCGGACTATATGTACTTTTCAATATAAATCACTATATGACATTATAAATTTTATAATAAATTGAGTCACATCATCATGTATTGAGGAATAATATTTTTGTTAATGTCATATGATATTGTTATTCAGTAGATTATATGAAATTGAAAAGTTTATTTCTTCATCATAGGTCTCTATCATTTGGATTCATATATTGTATGAATTATAATGTCATATATTGTATCTTAATTTTTTTACATTTCTAGATAATCTATTTTCACATGATATTAATTCATTCAATTCTTTCCCTTTTATCCAATTCTAAAATATCATAATTTTTTTATTCAAGTGAAATTTTTATTCTGTTAATATTTATGATATGCACTGAGATCATACATGAAAACACCACCATGAGATTCATATCCATGAATTTTAAACTAATTGTTATATTTCAATAATGATTATGATTTTATTAGGATGAATCCTTGCTGTTTTTAACTTAATAAAATCTCATTTTAATAAATATTAAATACCTGCTGATTTTGATGATTATCTAATAACATCCAAAGTATATTTCTAAGGTCCATTCAATTATATGGTTTAACATCATCATAAAGTAATTTATTTATTCCATGAACTTATTTCCAATGTTTTTTTATTTTATTTTTATTGAATCATATTTAGGTCAATATAAGACAATTTTTTGGAGAACAGTTATGTTTTTTTTTATTTTAGGTATCAACAGAATAAAATACCAACAAATATTTCCACCATTGATCTCAATGTTTTTTTGTGCTTGGAGAAGAAGAAAAGGATATATTATATATTTCTACGAGAACATGGGAAGTAGAATCATGTGATTTTTCATATTGAGTCATTTTTTGAAATATTAAGGAGAATAAAAATTGATTTACTAGTATCACACCATCATTTGAATATCATGATACATCTTATCATTTACCACTTTTTGTGTATGAAAAATATTACGAAATTGTTGTTCCAACTGCATTGGGAGTGTTTTCTATTAAAAAGTTGTAATATTTTAACTAAGAGAGTATTTTAATCAATAAAAAAATAATAATTTTAAAATTGAAAAGTTTTATATTTGAAAAATGACAAATAAATAGAGATCCCACAGATAAAGTGGTGTTTCCATAAAAATGTGATTTTACCCATTCTATCATTTCTGAGTTTGATAGAGCAAGAATAAAAACTAAAGAAGGGTTTTCATATAGTGTGAAATAAATATATGAAAGTATTTATCCATATTATTAGTGAGTATTCCTATAAATAAGTTCAGTGTTTAAACTTTTGTCTATCATATTGTCTTTAGATAAAAATCTTCAATGATTCACAAGGAAACCTGGATCTTTAGTTTACCTTTCTCATTTGTTCAAAGTCATTAAACCAAAATAAGTGTTACTATGAATATTTTCATGTTTTTTAACTGTATACATGATATTCTACGAAACTGTAGGAATAATTTGATTCCCCTATACCCATTATAGGGGGAGCCTCATGTTGATGCACAAGGTCCTCTGGCTGAACAGGTGGATTCTCAGGCATTACCCAATGGAATTGTCACCTCTGGAAAGACGGTTTCCTCATATGCTGTTGTGAGGACTGAAGTTGAATGGGGTGATATGCATGTCATTGGGAATAATGGTGGTAGAAAAGGATTAGGCTCTGAGAAATGTGGTTTGGGGCAGGAGATCTCACTGGGGACAGCTGCTGCTTCTGACCCAGGAGGAAACCTGAGGCCTGAACAGGTTGATGTCTGCAAGACCCCTAGCTGTGATGAAATCATTGCAGGTGGCACACTATGGTCTGGACAGGTTGCAACTCCTATTAATAGCAGTGGTGAGTTTGGTCAAGGTACTGATCAAGCTGCTGCTTCTGATCTAGGAGGCAACTTGAGGCCTCAACAGGCTAAAATTTATATTAATAGCAGTGGTGGGTGTGGTCCAGGCCCTTCCATGTTGCTGCTTCTGATCTAGATGGAGATTTTGTATAGGTTCCTCCTTCCATATTTGCTAGGAAGAAAAAGGAGATATGATATGACCCTTCTCATTTTAAGGGCAAGAATATGATTACTCCCTTGAGTGGGAGGTTGTGGTCTGATGAAGTAGAGGAGGTTCTTGCTGAATGGATGTCTGGTCCTGAGGTTGCCTTTGGGGCAGATGACCTTACTCTGAAAGAGCAGGCTAGTGTGAGTGATATTTACAAAAACAAAGAGTGCAGTGAGGCTGATAAGGCTTCCAAATATGCCTCTAAAGGAAAAAAGAAAGGTAAAAGTAAGAAGGGTAAGGCGCAAAGTACTGCTGAGAAAACAAAGGGCCCCCTGATAAGGGGTAGGGCCCAGCGTTAATGAGGTTATTATATTGGAATTTTTAAGGGCTGGGAAATTCTGGTACGGTCAAGGCCCTTCGACATTACATTCTGACCTATAAGCCGATGCTTGTTGGTATTGCACAGCCATAGCTTCTTTTTGGAAACTGGAAAGATTTCAAATAGAGTTCTCTTGGATTTAATATTATATCCAGCAACCAGCATAGAGCGAGCATGGATCACTTGTGGGTTCTGAGACATGATAGTTTTCAGATTAATTCATTTTCTAGCAGACCCCAGAATATTCTGATTTGCTGCAATAATGCTGGATAGAATATCTCTGTCTCATTTGTCTATGCCTCCAACTCTTATTTAAGGAGGAGGGAGCTATGGGAGGACCATAAAGATGCTACTATAAGGATGGACCAGAGGTGGATTCTTGTTGGTGACTTTAACACAGTCTTGACGCCTGGGGAAAAACTGGGAACAATTTTCATGGGACATCATCTCATGAATTTTCTAAGTGCATTGATTCCTATAATCTGATTCAGATCCCTATTGCTGGAGCTGACTTCCCAAGGTGAAGATACACATGGGTAAGGGAGAAGGCCAGCAAACTTGATAGATGCCTTGTGAAAATTGATGAACAGAATGTTTTCCAGGGGGTCTCTGGTTTTACTCTTTCCAAGTATCACTCTAATCATAATCCAATCATTGTGGATTTCAACTTCCATAGGATGCGGCCAGCCCCCAAACCCTTCTAATTTAATAATTCTTGTCTTGTGATCCCAGGATGCAAGGAAATTTTCTTGGAGGCATGGAGGATTAAGCCCATTGGGAGCCCTATTCATAGAATTGATGTCAAATTAAAGCATCTGAAAGGGGTGTTAAAGGAATGGAGTATGAAATGATTCTCTAAAATTGATGATGACATTAAAATTACTAAGGAGGAACTCAGAATAATTCAAATTGATCATGAACATCAGCCCATCTTATCCTGGGATGAAATCCTGGCACAGAATAGGCAGGATGATCTTCTCATGGTGAAGGATAGATTGGTCAAGAATCAGTTGGATGTGAAATGTCTTAAGGATGGCGACATAAATTCAAAATCTTTAATAGGCTGCATAAGGAGAGGAGAGTTCGTGCTTGCAACATGGTGATCAAAATTGGTAACCACATTTACTCTGATGATAATGAGATTGGTACAGTTGTTGTTGATTATTTTAAAGGAATATACTCTGATAATGGACAGCCCTGCACCTCCAACATGGTGGAAAACATTATCCCATGTATTGATGAGCATATGAATCAGTTTACTACAGTCCCACCCTCCAAGGGGGAAATCAGATCTGCTCTCCTCTCTCTTAATCTTGAGAGTGCGTCGGGGCCAGATGGCTTCACTAATAAATTCTTTATGTTTTTCTGGGATATTGTGTAGGATGATATTGATCTTGCCATAATAGATTTCTTCTGTCATTCATATATGCCCCATGGGATGAATTCATGACTCATTTCCCTCGTTCCAAAGAAGATGAATTCCCTCGACATTAAATACATCAGCCATGTTTCCCTTGGGAATAAAATACCCCAGATCATCAGCAAGATTATCATGTGGAGGTTAGGTGGGCTTGTTGATGGTCTGATTACAGCAAACCAATTTGGTTTTGTCCCTATAAGGAACATACATCAATTCCTTTTCATGGCCTCAGAGAGTATTAATATCATGAAATGGAAGACAAAGGAGGGGAGCTTTGCTCTTAAGATTGACATCTCTATGGCTTTTGACACCCTTAAATGAAGTTTTCTCACGAAGATCCTTCGTAGGCATCAGTTTTTGAACATATTTCTAAATCTGATTAATACTATTCTTGGATCCTCACGGATGTCAACTATTGTTAATGGTGTGCCGAGGGGGTTATTTCTTTTCTCAATGGGTGTACGACAAGGTGAACCCCTATCGGGTATTTTTTTTGCTATTGTGGAGGATTACCTAAGTTGATTATTCAATGAACTTGCTCATATGGGTATTTATAAGAGTATTAAAGCTGATATTAATGATCATTCTCCATCCCATCTCCTATATGCTGATGACATTTTATTGTTGGGGAAATCTTCAAAGAAACCCATATCTTACATTAAGGCTATGTGTGATCATTATGAGGTTGTGGCTGGATAGGCCATAAGCTGGGATAAATCCTTAATTGTCTTTGACATTGGAATTTCTGCTGGAAAAATGAATAGGATCATCAGATATCTTTGGGTAAAGAGGGGATCATTTCCCTTTCAATATCTTGGGGTGCCTCGTTTCTAGGGAAGGGTGAAATGAAAATATCTATAAGGCATCTATGCTTGTATTACCAATCATCTTTCCAGCTGGAAAGGGAAATCTATGTCCATGGCTGGAAGGGTGTGTCTTGTGAACTCAGTTATTACATCCAAATTTGTTTACTCTTTTTCACTTTACCAATGGACACAAGGGCTTATTATGAAGCTTCAAATCCTGGTAAGAAACATTATTTGAACAGGATCAATGTTTGAATGGAAGTTGGTCACAGTGAAATGGAAATACTGCATAAAACCTGTGGAAATGGGAGGATTAGGGGTCAAGGATCTTTGCACCTTTAATGATGGTCTGGTTGGAAAATTAACTTGGAGGCTGATATCAAATGAGATTGATGATGAATTTCTATAAACCAGGTTCCCAAAACGGCTCATGAATGGATATAAATACTACCACCAATCCTCAGTTTGGGCTTCCCTCAAGCAGGCTTATGCAATGATTATGTAGGATACTGAATGGCTGGTCAGTAGAGACCCCACTCTTAGCTGCTGGAATACCTTGTGGCTGGATCATCCCTTGCATTCCATGAATCTTCCAGCCGAAGTTGCCTCATTATCCATCTTGAATTTTTTATCACATCAGACTTTGCAGGAGCTGAACATCTCTGACCATGTGTTGTCTCAAATTAATAATTATGCTTTTATAAATTATGACAGACTGATTAGGCTTCCTAGCATGACTGGCATTTTTGACCCCAAGGAGTTCTACAGACTTGCTTGTGGTGGTACCGATCATGCCCCAACATGGCTCATGAAGTTCAGGCCCCCCTTTATTTATCACTTACCATTTTTTTAATATGAAAAATATAATGTAATTGTTGTTACAATTGCATTGGGAATGTTGTCTATTAAAAATTTGTAATATTTTAACTGAGAGAGTGTTTTAATTCATAAAAAAAATAATAATTTTAAAATTGAAAAGATTGATATTTAAAAAATGAAAAATAAATACAGATCCCAAATATGAAGAGGTGTTTCCATGAAAATGTGATTTTAACCATTATATCTTTTTTGAGTTTGATAGAATATGAAAAAAAAACTAAAGAAGGGTTTTCAAATTGTGTGAAATAAATAAATAAAAGTATTTATCCATATTATCAGTCACTTTTCCTATAAATAAATTGAGTATTTTAACCTTTTTCTATCATGTTGTCTTTAGATAAAAATAATCAATGATTCACAAGGAAACCTGGATCTTTATTTTACCTTTCTCATTTGTTTGAAGTCATTAAACCAAAATAAGTTTAACTATGAATATTTTCATGTTTTTTAATTGTATACATGATATTCTATGCAACTACAGGAATAATTTGATTCCACTATACCAATTATATATGTAGAACCCCTGTTTTCAGGTATGTGGCCTTTGTTTAAGCATTTCTATGTGTTTAAAGTGCATGGGATGAGTTGGGAAGAGGTAAGGAGAGCTTGGTATGGTTTTGGATAAGTTTGGAGGCTTTTAAAGGGGTGCACGGTTTTAGCATAGTTAGTGGAAACTGCGTGGGTTCTCCAGAAGACCGTGCAGGGGAGACCATAGGCTTCTCACGGCCTGTGCATGGTTTTCCAAACCGTGTGAGGAAACCGTGCATACCCTTTCTCCCAAGGTAGTAGAGTGTGCACGGTTAGCGCACAGTTTGGAAAACCATGTGGGCTAACTGTGCGGCCACTTATAATTAGGGTTATAAATTCCAGGCTCACTCGGGATTGCCTCATTTAACTCCAATCCTCCTCCCACTCAATCCCCACTCGGGATTTTGGATTCTCATGGGTTAAGGGTGCTCTCCCACTCATTTTGGAAGCGTTTCAAAGGGGTTTCAAGGCAGTTTGAAGGTGGTTTCTCTCAAGTATGTCTCTCCTCCTGTTTCTCTTATGTTTTCCTCTAGATATTCTCTTCCCCTTTTCTTGGTTTTCTAGATCTACACTTTATTTGTGTGTAGATATTGGGTTTTGGTTGCCTTGAATGATGATTTTAAGGCTTGTGAATGTTAGGTAAGGGGATCTAGAGAGGTTTCGGTCATGTGTTTGCCGGATTTGAGGCGCGGTTGTTCATAGGTCGATTTCATAGGAACCCTAAAGGTAGGTGGCTTCTCTCTCAACTCCACTTGGTTAGAACTAGTTGTTATTTGTTACAATTAATTTTTGTGCTAAAAATTAATTGTGATTTTTTATGAGAAATTGGTTGGAAATCCATTTGGGGATTTTAGGGGAAAATAGGGTTACATAGTGAAATGCTATTGTTATAGATCTTAAAATGAAGATTTTAAAATGGGATGACATGGTTGATTTTTGAAAATGGTTGTTGTAAAGGGTTTTCAATAAAAGGCTTGTTTTATTGAAATATTGTCTGTCCTGGAAAATGGTTTTCAATAAATGGGTGATTATTTGAAGTGGATTTATTTTCAATGGAATTGGTTGATTGCATGTCGATGAGACCTTGGTGGGTTTATGCTTAATTTGGTATGATTGAAATGTTGTATGGAAGTGGGCGGGATGTCTTACTATAAAAAGGGTATGGATAGTGGTCAGAAGAACCACCATATGGTTGTGGTCAGGAAGTACCACTAGTTGTGAATGGATGAATGGGTTAGGCAGAAGTCCCACCATTTTGGTTGTTTTGGTGTGCATGGGTGAACGGGTTGAGCGGAAGTCCCACCGTTTGGTTGTTTTTGTGCATTTCTTTTCAAGTTGTAACTTGTTGTGCTAGTGTGTAAATGATGAAATGGCTTGTGGAATGTTGGGTTGACTTTGCATTGGTTTCTTGGTTTGGGTGTGATTACATGGTAAGATCATGGTTGGCTTATGGTAATGGTTACACTTGTGATTATTTTATATAAATGTGCTAACGGTTTTATCCTAGTGGCGTGTGTAGGGAAGTCATTTGGAGAAATCCTACTGAGTTTTAGTACTCACCCCCTACTTTGTCATGGTGGTGTCTTTGAAGATGTCGTGTACCATGACGTGGGAAAAGTTAAGGCATCACCCTCCTTTAGTGGAGCATTGTGATCCCTTGGTGGAGCTTGGATCATGGAACATGGCGTGGAGATGTGGTGGTGTCATGGCTTGTGGTGTTTGGTTGTTTAGTTTTCACAGTGTACTCTGATGTTGTGTTGACATGTCTCATAGTATTAGTTTGAGTTGTGTTGTGGAACAGGTTGGTTGTCTTTTGGTAATGCATGGTTGGGTAATGGAATTGATGTGCATCATATAGTGGCTGTTAGTGGATGGTTTGGTTGGTTTTTTCTTAAGGGAAAATCATTTCCTAACTTGATCTTGAAGCCCTCGGCATTTATTTCCAGCCTTTGGCGCCTTGGTAACGTTGCTTAAGGCCAAGTAGCCCTCACCACCTCCTCAAGCCAATGATGTAGGGGCAGGGTGTTACATGTGGTATCAGTTTGTTCGGTCCTTTGGAGTTGATTCTCGAATTTGAGGTTGACATTCGTTGTGTTATATTCTTTGAGTCGGGATGGTAGCAAGGCATAGGAATGTCAAAACTTGGAATGTGTAGCATAAAAGGACGTAGCTAACCCTTTTATGCTGAAATTCAAGTTACCAAGGAGTTGGGTGCATAATTGTTTTGTAGACACTTATAGGAATTGGATATCTCATTGTCGTGGGTATAGCCAATGAGATGAGCATGGTATGCATGGTAGAAATGACTTCCCACTAGGATGCATATATCATTGGGGTATAGTGATCTATGGTCTGAATTAAGAAATGGTTTTTATGTGAAACTGTAATGTGAATAAATTTGGTATTTTGAAAATAGTTTGATTTTCGAAATGGTGAACCATGGGAAATATGAACTGTTGGAAAGCCTTATTATGAAAGTGTTGTGTAATGTGATTTGAAATGCGATTTTTTGATGTCTACGGAAGTGAGACTCATGGTTTTTTGTTTTCTGTTTATATAAATGGCACCGGGTAGGCATCATAGAGACCAACCAGAGGAGGCTGCTGAGAATGTGGTAGCATCTGAGCCTCAGGTGAACCAGCAGCTAGTGCAAAGCATAGTGTAAGCTTTCCAAGCTGTGGAAAGTGGAAATATAATGTATGAACCAAGGAATGCAGATCATGTGGTTCAGTTTCAAAAGGAGAATCCACCCATCTTCAGGGGTGATTCAGAGCCGGAGAGGGTAGAATCATGGTTGAATTGAATAACCAAGATCTTTGAGTTCTTGGGAACACCGGTAGAGCTGAAAGTGACGTTGGCCACGTATATGTTGGAACATCATTCCCTTCAGTAGTGGGAGTTGGTTGTCCAAGCGGGGACGGACCATGGAATGTTTTGGGAAGGCTTTGAAGAATTGTTTACCAAAAAATTCTACCCACATAAATTCAGAATTCAGTTTACGACTGATTTCTTCAGTTTGAAGCAAGAGCTTATGTCTGTGACAGAGTATGCAGCTAAGTTTTTGTACTTAGTACAGTTTGCACTCGAGGTGGCTGGTAGCACGTCCTTGAAGGAATGGATCTTTGAAGCTGTGTTACGGGAAGAAATCCATTCAAATATGGTGGTGTTTTTATAGATGATTACACAGAGATGGTGAATAGAGCCTCAGTGGCTGAGCGTGATTGGTTGGGAGCTCCGGGTGGAGGAAACATGGTGGTACCCATGGGGAATAGTGGGAACTCTAATGCTGGGTTCAAGTGGAAGAGGGACACTTATTCTCAGGGTTGGAATATGGAATATAATCCGAAGGCAGGATTGGTGAATCTACCTCTGAAGCCCCAGAGCAACCAGGGATGTTTTCAGTGTGGTTCTACAAGCCACATAAAGTGGGATTGTACGGAACAACCTCGAGCATATCATAATTGTAAGCATATGGGGAATCTGTAGCATTATTATCTGAATTATCCAAGGTCGGGTGTGTGTGACACTCCTTAGTGATCACAGACGTCGTATGCTTCGACGGGACGAGGACAGCAACACACCCCACTTCAGCAGAGTAAAGTGGGTCATGGTGATTCTCAGAATACCATGACACCTCAGCAGAGCAATAAAGAACAGTTTGTAGAATGAAAACATGTGTTCGGAGCTGAGAAGGTTGTGGTGGATGATTAGTTGGGACCATCCACGGTTTAAGGTAATATTCTTTTAAATTCAACCTTGATTCATGTGTTGTTTGATACAGGTTCTTCACACTCTTTTATTGCTGCACGTGAGGATGATTTTCTGGGTTTAAGGGTAGAAGTGATGCCCTCAGTTTTGAAACTTCAAACTCCACTGGGTTTAAGAGAGTGTTGTGTTTTATTGTGTAGTGAATGTTATGTCGTTGTGTTTGAAGTTGAGATAATGGGGAATTTCTCAATTCGTGAGATGGATGGGTATGATGTAATCTTGGGAATGGATTGGCTGGTGGCTTTTAAGTCCCAAATTGATTGTGATGCGCGAACAGTGGCTTTTACGACACACAATGGAATTAGACATATCTTTAGAGGAGATAATCATGAAAGGCAGGGTGCAAAGGTTTGTTGGCACCGGCAATGGGTACGTTATCGTATCATGTGGTGGTTTCTTCGTTGGAATCGGTAGAGGGTGTTGAGAAGAGTGTTCCTCCGATAGTGGTGGATCAGTTCATGGATGTTTTTTCTTGATGAATTCTATTAGTTACCTCCTGTAAGGGAAGTGTAGTTTACGATTGATCTCCTTATGGGGACCAGTTCTATCTCACTTCCATCTTACTGTATGGCACCAGCTGAATTGCAGGAATTGAAAATATAGTTGTAAGAGTTAGAAATCAAAGGGTTTGTCTGGCCTATCACGTCTCTATGGAAAGCACCGGTGTTTTTTGTGAAAAATGCGGATGTAACTTTAAGTCTATGTGTTGATTATCGTAGACTTAACCAAGTTATAATAAAGAATAGATATCCACTTCCACGAATTTATGATTTGTTTGACCAGTAGAGGGGGGGGCCAGTGGTTCTCCAAAATCGAACTGAGGTCGGGATAACATCAATTGGGGGTGACGAAGGAGGATATTCCTAAAACAGCTTTCAGAAGTAGATATGGCGATTATGAATATGTGGTTATGCCCTTCGGTCTAACTAATGCGCCAGCGGTGTTTAGGGAATTGATGAATCGGATATTTCAGTGATATATGGATTCATTTATGGTGGTGGTTGTAGATGATATTCTGGTCTATTCAAATACAATGGTGGATAATGAGCAGCACTTGGAGACAGTGATGGGGATCTTGAGGGATCATCGGTTATATTCCAAATTGTCAAAGTGTGACTTTTGGACACAAAAAGTTTATTTTCTTGGCCATGTGATTTCTGAAAGGGTTGTTTTAGTTGATCCATAAAAGATAGAGGTTGTTGTCTCATGGAAACCGCCAAACTATGTGTTTGAGATACATAGTTTTCTTGGTCAGATGGGTATTATCGGCATTTTGTTCATGATTTTTCATGTTTGGCTTCACTGATGACAGCTTTGTCAAGAAAGCATGTTCCATTCCAGTGGAATGAATAGTGTCAGTAGTGTTTTGAAGAGCTAAAGGGTCGCCTTACATCAACACCAATCTTAATTTTTCTAGAATCAATAAAAGGGTACATGGTGTATTTCAATGCATCGGGATCAAGGTTGGGGTGAGTTCTCATGCAAAGGAATCATGTGATTGTGTATGGCTCACGGTAGTTGAGGGTGTATAAGAAAAACTAACCAACTCATGTTTTGGAGTTGGAAGCAGTGGTCCATGCTTTGAAAGTGTGGCGTCGTTATCTCTTCGGTGAGAAATTCACGGTATATACATATCCTAAGAGCTTGAAGAACATTTTCTCACCAAGGTATTTGAACGTGAGGAAAAGGAGATGGATGGAATATCTCCAGATTTTTGATTTTGACTTGATGTACACACCGGGTAAGGGAAATTCGGTGGCGGATGCATTAAGTTGAAAATCATATGCTCAGGTGGTGAAGAAGGCATCAGACTGGTGGAAGTTGATGTCGGTTATAGCTGATATCCGGTTGGAATGTGAGGATCAGGGCAATAGAGAGGTCTTCTTTTTGGTGTCATTGATTCTTGACTTGGTTGACCTAGTTAAAGAGGTATAGATATCTAATTCTGAGTGTGTGACCATGGGGTCAAGACTCAATGGCGGGGAGACCATTGAGGGTTGGCAACTGAATGGAGATTCAGATTTGTGTTTTCAGAATCGTATGGTTGTACTAGTTGCACTTTAGGAAGATCTTCTCAAGTTGTATCATCATTCCAGGTGGGTTGTTCATCATGGAATTCAGAAAATGTATAAAGCTTTGAAAGCATAGTTCTGGTGGGCTGGTATGAAAAGAATTATGGTTGAGGTTGTTTCGAGATGCTTGACTTGTCAGCAGGTCAAGGTAGAGCATCAGAGGCCAACAGAAATGTTTCATTCTTCACCAATCTCTGTTTGGAAGTGGGAGAAGATTGCTATGGATTTTGTCAGAGGTCTCCCAACAATGGTTTGAAAGAACGATGCCATCTGGGTGATAGTGGATCGGCTAACGAAGTCGACCCATTTCATCCCGATTCGTGAATCTCATACGGTGGAGGATATGTCTAAAATCTATATCCGGGAGGTGGTAAAGAGGCATGGTGTTCCAGTTTTGATTGTACCAGATAGAGATCCGAGGTTTACATATTGTTTCTATAAATCCTTACAGTAAACCCTTGGAACTATGTTGACCATGAGTACGGCGTATCAACCTAAGACGGATGGTCAATCCGAGAGGATGATACAAACTCTAGAGGATCTGTTTTGGGATTGTGTCATGTATTTTGGTGGCTATTGGGAGGATCACTTGTCATTGGTTGAGTTCTCATACAATAATAGTTATCAGGCGTCCATACAGATGGCTCCGTTTGAAGCATCGTATGGGCGGCCATGTTGTTCTCCACTATGTTGGGTGGAAATGGGTGACTCCTCGATGGTTGGACCGAGCCTTGTCCCAGAGACTACGGAGAAGATCAAGTTGATCAGGAAGAGAATGGAGACGGCTCAAAGTCGTCAGAAATCATATGCGGATCATCTTCGATGGTCGTTGTCATTCGAGTTGAGCGATCATGTGTTCTTTAAAATATCTCCTAGGTTGGGAAATCATCGTTTTGGGAATCAAGGAATGTTATCTCCATGGTATATTGGTCCTTTTGAAATTCTTGAGAGGGTTGGTGAGGTGTCTTATCATTTTTCTTTCCAACCTAGGTTCAGTATTGTGCACAATGTGTTTCATGTGTCGTAGTTGAAAAATTATCAGTCGGATCGTGACCATGTGATTCGATGGGATCATGTTAAGCTAGAGCCGGGTGCTTCCTTGGTGCACATTCTAGTGCAGTTTGTGGATAGGCAAGAGAAAGTATTTCATGGTAAAAGCATTAGTTTAGTTCATGATTTGTGGCAGCATGTTAAGATTCAAGAGGATACTTGGGAGTGGGACAAAGAGATGGTCGAGCAGTGGCCCGAGCTCTTTCGGCAAAGGGTGGGTTTACTACATTCTGAGGAAGGAAAGTCCAATAATGGGGAGAATTTAGCACCCCCGGTTTGAGGTATGTGGCATTTTTTTATGAATTTTTATGTGTTTAAAGTGCATGGGATGAGTTGGGAAGAGGTTGGGAGAGTTTGGAATGGTTTTGGATGAGTTTGGAGGCTTTTAAAGGGGTGCACGGTTTGAGCATGGTTAGTGGAAACCGTGCGGGATCTCTAGGAAACCATGCAGGGGAGACAGTAGGCTTTACACGGCCTACGAACGTTTTGCCAAACCGTTCAAGGAAACCATGCGGACCCTTGGTCCCAAAGTAGTAGAGTGTGCATGGTTAGTGCACGGTTTGCCAAATCGTGTGGGCTAACCGTGCGACCACTTAAAATTAGGGTTACAAAACCCAGGCTCAATCGGGATTTCCTCATTTCACTCCAATACTCCTCCCACTCGAGTCTCACTCAGGATTTTGGATTCTCAGGGGTTAAGGGTTATCTCCCACTAGTTTTGGAAGCGTTTCAAAGTGTTTTCAAGGCGGTTTGAAGGTTGTTTCTCCTGAGTAAGTCTCTCCTCTTGTTTCTCTTGTGTTTTCCTCTAGATCTACTCTTCCCTATTTCTTGGTTTTATAGATCTATATTTTTTGTGTGTAGATCTAGGGATGTTGTTTCCTTGAATGATGATTTTAAGGCTTGTGAATGTTATGGAATGGGATCTAGAGAGGCTTCGGTGGTGCATTCGCCGGATTTGAGGTGCGGTTGTTCATGGGCCGATTTCTCAGGAACCCTAAAGGTTGGTGGCTTCTCTCTCGACTCCACTTAGTTATAACTAGTGGTTCTTTGTTACAATTAATTATTATGCTGAAAATTAATTGTGATTTTTTATGCAAAATTGGTTGGAAATCCATTTGAGGATTTTGGGGCAAAAGGGGGTTTCCTGGTGAAATGCTATTGTTATGGATTTTAAAATGATGATTTTAAAATGGGATGATACAGTTGATTTGTGAAAATGGTTATTGGAAAGGGTTTTCAATAAAAGGGTTGTTTTATTGAAATATTTTTTGTCATGGAAAATAGTTTTCAATACATGGGTGATTTATTGAAGTGGATTGATTTGAAACGGAATTGGTTGATTGTATGTTGATGTGACCTTGGTGGGTTTATGCTTGATTTGGATTGATTGAAATGTTGTATGGAAGTGGGCAGGAAGACTCACTATAAAAAGAGGATGGATAGTGGTCGGAAGAACCACCATATGTTAGTGGTCGGGAAGTACCGCTAATTGTGAATGGGTGAATGAGTTGGGAAGAAGTCCCATCGTTTTGGTTGTTTTTGTGTGCATGGATGAACGGGTTGGGCAGAAGTCCCACCGTTTTGTTTTTTTTTGTGCATCACTTTGCATGTTGGAACTTGTTGTGCTGGTGTGTAAATGATGAAATGTCTTGTTGAATAATGGGTTGGATTCCCTTTGGTTGCATGGTTTGGGTTTGACGTCTTGGTAAGAGCATGGTTGGATTATGGCAATGGTTTCACTTGTGATTATTTTATATAAATTGTTTTATATAAACGTGATAATAGTTTTATCCTAGCGGCATGTGTAGGGAAGTCATTTGGGTAAATCCTGTTGAGTTTTAGTACTCACCACCTGCTTTGGCACGCTGGTGTCTTTGCAGATGTCGTGTACCATAACGGGCGCAAAGGTAAGGCATCACCCTCTTTTTGTGGATCATTATGATCCCTTGGTGGATCTTGGAGCTTGGAACATGGCATGGAGCTGTGGTGGTGTCATGGCTTGTGGTGTTTGGTTGTTTAGTTTCCGTAGTGCACTCTGATGTTGTTTGGACATGTCTCTTAGTATTGGTTTGAGTTATGTTGTGGAACAACTTGGTTGTCTTTTGGGAATGCATGGTTGGGTAATGGAATTGATTTTCATCATATAGTGGTTGTTAGTGGATGGTTTTGTTGGTTTTGTCTTCAGGTAAAATCATTCCCCAACATGATCTTGAAGCCCTCGGCATTTATTGCCTGCCTTTGGCGCCTCCAGAACGTCGCTTAAGGCCAAGTAGCCCTCACCTCCTCTTCAATCCAATGAGGTAGGGGTGGGGTGTTACAATATATTGGTGACTTACACATACTATAAAATGTATTATATGGATAATAAAATTTTCCAGTAAGAAGTTTGATTACACTTGATGGTAGGACCTTGTAAAAATTATTGTGTTCTTTATTATCTTTATTTTAATTATTTTAAATCAAATAAATGTTACTATTTTAAAATTAAAAGAATAAAATCATCACTAGTCATGGGGGTTTATTTCATGTATTAATAATAATATAAAATATAATAGTCTTTAGTGATACCCCCCCAATTTATATATCCATTGGATCTGTATTATCAAATACTTGGATCATATTATAAGGATCGGTTTATTATACACTATAAGTTTGGTGAATTATGGGTAACATCAAAATCATAAATATATAGGGAGTTGAATCATTTAATATAAAAAATACCCTTTGATGGAAAATTATGATGTTTCCTCTTATTCTATAACATAGTTTCGATGTCCTTGATGAATCTATAGTAAATTTTCCAATTAATCATAGAGGTGATCATATTAAAATAACTAACTAGATAAACCATATATTCAATGGAAAATACATTGAAATATATTCTTATTTTTATTTTGGAGAATTTTTGTACCATTATAATGGGTCAAAAAAATATTAATGTATTATGGGATAATTTTTAAGAGTAGTTATATAGGTAATTTTTAAGTCTATATAGAAATGAGAAAATTTTGTACATTCATTATTGAAGATATAAAATTAATGAGGATTAATGGACTGATTAATACTTTACTATAGATGATTGAATTGTTATTAACACTAGTAGAATCTAAGAAAAACATTATGATGATGTTACTATTATAAAACTCATGAAGATATTATTTGAATAATTTTATTCCTAAATTTCTAGTATTGAAGAAAATAATGATATTTTATATCATGAGTGACATAAAACCTTATTTCATTTTAGAAATTAACCATGCCACTTTTTATGATGAAATTTAATGATGAAATATATTCTTAACACATTATAAATACATTGATAAAATAAAAGGACCATAATCCATATAATGAATCAAAATTTGATGATGATATGGATGAATATTTAAAGATAATCATCACTCATATATAATATAATATATGAAAAAGTAATGTAAAATGGTAATCATCCTATGAAATGATTCAATTCTGGGGGGTTTTGATAGTATTCTATAAGCTATTCAATGAAAAAAGCATGAATATAATAATAATTATGATAATAGGAAACAGATGAATAAAAATTGGTTGAAGTGACACAGAATTGAATCTAAAATTGTAAGATTAAGAGTAAATTTTTGTAAAGAATAATATATTGTTAATGAAGAAATTATGAGGATGTAGAAACCCCATCATGCAATAAATCTGAGTAGGAATGGATTTAATGTTCAAAAAATATAGTATATCTGGAAATGGTGGAAGTCCCCTCATTGTATGACTAAAAAGGTGGTGAGGAGTCACATATGGAACACATACTAATATATTTCTTAGGAAGATGTTTTGAGTAGTACTTATTGATAAGAAGGGATGTTTAAACTCTAAAGCATACTCATGGTAAGAAGATTGAATAAAATGAATATGTTCATTTGAAAAAAGTAAACTAATTGAATAATGTATGAGATAAATATAGATAGTTTCTTATAATCAAAATAATATGGGTGTCATTGAATTAAAAAAAATTTATTTGATGAATAAAAAAAAGTATGTTGGAATCAAAATTTCATGCAATTAAAAAAGATAAAAATAGTCAAATAGAAGTTTATGAAATCTATTTATGTCAAGTATTAGGTAAATATATATATAATAATTACAACACATACTTTTTTAAAATTTATTACCTAAAGTATCAATAAATTATAAATTCATTTTACCTCAACAATAAGGTTCTGATTCAATATATAGAATATGTGGTTTTCAAATAAATGTTGAGAATTATACTTATAAATAAATATAACATTGAAGAATGTGATGAATATAAATTTATATAATAAAAAAACATATCAAGCTATATTTTTATGGAAAATTTAGAAATCTAGAATTTGGTGTGCATAATATGCTTATAGTTATAACAAGTGATTTAGTTTTAGTCCCCATTATCGGTTTAATTTCATGTGTTGTCCAAATTCGTACACATTCTAGTATAATATTACAATAACATTAAGATTTCATGATGTTAATGAATCATTTTACTTTTCCATGGGTTATGTAATGATATTATGTTTATGAAACCCATTTCTTTTATTGGGTTTTAATATGATGAATTGTTTATAACCATGTGGCACGCATAATTATGTTTTTATTATATAAAGGGTTTGACCTATATCTACCTCAATTGCATTGGGTAATGATTTATATCTCATGGGATCAAAATGGGAAACAAATCAACGATCTTGGTCCACTATTTGAGACTGGTGTGTCCTAGTCCAATGTGAAAATAATGTGTGTCCTGATCCACTATGGTAAATAAGTACCTCATAATCCACTATGTTGATGGAATTGGTAGTTAACCATGAAACCTGAAATGAGTTTATATATTAATGATGGTTTAATACTTTAGTGAAATGGTATTATAGTTCATGACTAATTTATGATGATTTAGCACTCTTATGGGCCATGTTCTCTAAAATGATAATGTTTTTATTCCACGAATCATGTTTATGCTCTATGACAGGTTGGGTAGGATCATCGTAAGTTATGATCATTATCATGTATTATTATATGTATCTTACTATATTTTATAATAATGTATTGAAATATCCTCTTTTTACCCTCACTAATCATTTTATATAACCATTTATTAGGTTTATATACCCATGACATGAATAAAGGTTTAGGTAGGTTATGCCTAGGAGGAGTACTATGTGAGATGATCATTATTGGAAATTTTCAAGATCATAAATAAAATAATAATATTTCATATCTTATCTAAAAAGATTATAACCTTTTAAAATATTTGGCACAGAGTGTGTTGTTATGTATTGAATATTCATATTCATAGATTCAGTATTTAAGTATAAAATTCTTGGGACATTATAAATGGTATTAGATCTGGGTTATAAAAATATTGGAGATTATTTTTAGAAAACATGTAAGAAAACCCTGAGGATAGGGTTTTGTATATGATAAAATAAAAATGTTTCAATAATGTTCATCAATGACTTATGTTAAACCACAATTTTCACTTATTAAAATGTATTTATCCTTATTTAGATATCATCTCTCATGATTATGTGGTTTCCCATTATGAGTTTTGTTTCTCAAACAATTATTTTTGGGTGTTAGACAATGGATGAATCTAGGAGAATTAATATTAATGGTGATTGTGATAGACTATGAAATTATATTACTCATGAGAAACCTAACAAAAAGGGGGTAAAAATGTGAAACCTTGTCACTATCAAAAATTATAAATTTCATAATATGATCAACAATATCAAATTTTGGGAGTTTGTTGATCCATAAAATAATAGAATGGTTAATTTTTATAGTGACCTCATTGGAAAAATAGATAAGTTTTCCTCATTCAAATCATGTGGGAAGAGGCATAACAGAGGACGTTTCTATGGAAATACAGGATTATTTGGGTGTCAACAAAAAGGAAACAAAGAAATTAATTTCTATGTAAAAGTGAAACATTTAGTTAATGGAATGTATAAAAATAAAGGTCTTTCAATAGAATCGTCTATAAATATATTTTTTAAATTTTGAATGTATAGGAATTATGAAATTTGATTCCCTATGGGGAAACCTCATGAACGGGATTTGAAAGGTTGTATAAGTAATGGTTATATTGTTGATGTTTAATAGACTATGAATAGCATGTCAGGCGAATGAAGAATTGTTGAAAAAAATGATAATCATGGTTAATGGTTTATGAAGGTAGTGTAATGATTGAGTGTTTCTATATTAGAATTCATGAATAATGATGTAGAAGTACTTTATAGTTTATGGAACAATGAACCATATAATGATTGGCCCAATATAGTTTTTACCACATGTATTTGAAATCACATGTTGAATGGTATGAGTAACCATGATAACTGATTGAGGTGGTAAGGTGATATTTTTTGGATAATACCTGATTAAGGGAAATATAACCTTTAATATGTCCATGATGAGAAAAATGGATGTTTTACTTTAATAAAATGAATGGGATATTATTTATTGAATTGTTACAAATTAGTAATATGATGATAAGGTGGTTTATGATATCATCGATTGAGTGTGTCGAATTTTTTGATTTATAAAATGAGAGAAAAATTATTTTTTGAAAGAATCCGTGTTTTCACTATGGTTTTATGGTAATTCATCTTATTGACATGTTTCAATAGAATACTTGATAAAGATATTCACATACATGGTGTGTTACAATTTATAGATATTTCATGTTGTTTGGAAGATTAATGATATGTTTATTTTGGAAATGTATAGAGCTTCTTTCCAATTTTCAGGATTTTAAACTTTTTTAAGGTTCATAAGGGTAAAGATTTATGAAATTAGTTATGTTAAATTTTGGATGATATTTTAGAGATTAATTTATTAATTTACTATAGGAATATTTATTCTTATTGGATAACATATAAAAACAAAATTTTATATGATGAAAACAAGATATATAAGGAAGGAATTTTATTCCTGTTATAGATCTTATAATCCAATAATTTATCAGAAATTTGAATTTTGTATTCATTTATTGTCAAATGATATAAATAGAAAATTCATAATGGAATAACCAATGACTAATATTATACTTATGAAATGAAATAAAGTAATAATAAGTTCTCAAAGGTTGGTGAAATATAATTTTATCCTATTTTCATCATTTATAATGATATGAATAACAATTTTCAGTCCTATTTGGTACATGTTATTATTGTCATTAACCTTCTCTTAACCACGATCTCTATTAATCACTATTAGTTCTTTGTGATTACATTTCCATTATAAATCCATATTTAAATTTTTCACCATTTTTTTCTTATATAAAATCCTCATTATGAGTTACTTTAGGTAACCATTACGTTTCCAACATTCCCTTTTAAGTGGGATTATTATTATTAATTTGTATGATATTGGATTATATGAATAAAATATAAAATGTTAAACCTTTTTTGGGAAAGATTTATTTCAAGTAAGAAATTCATGGTAAGGTTTTGGGTGTAAACTGTAACACCCCAATATTTTTATGAAATATATATAAAAATAATTATATATATTATATTGCACGTAATAGAAAGTTTAGAAGAACTATGAAATGTTGTAAAAATATTATGTGCCCATTATATTATATCCATTAAAATATAATGAATGAGTATTAATAACTAATTTATGAAATAAATATTCCTCCAAGTATGAATTTATTGGTATGTTCTTAGAAAATGATCACAATTAATTTTCGAAATGTCATTTTATTCTTAAAAATATGTTTTCTTCAAAAACTATATTTTTATCATTTTATAAGGGAATATTAATTTCATGAAGTTCTATAAAATGTATTTAAATTAAAATAATTTATTTCATGAATTCATAATTTTAAATTTATCTTAAAATAATTTTTTGAGTATTTTTTTCAAACATTTTTTTAAAATGAATTGTGAAAAGTACTTATTTTATTGAAAATTTTATTTTCATTAAAATATTTTAAAAGAAAAAATTATGTTTTTTATTTAATTTAAATTTAAAATAGTTCATTTTTGTTTTTAAATAATATAATTATGATATTTTAATTTGATTTTACTTTTGAAATTAGTAAAAAAACATTTTTTGTTTAAAAATAGAATTTTTGGGATAGCTGTTTTTCAAAGTTTTTTTTCCAATTTAGTATTAAATTAATTTATATAAATTATGGGTTTAGAATTTTGAAAAAATTATTCAATATTTATATTCAGGAGGTTCAAAATTAGTAGTTAAACCTCTTTTAATTTAGACATATTAATAGTAATTGTGGTAAAATGTATTATCTTGGTAAAGGGTAAAATGGGTTAATATGTATTAATATTAAGTGATTAGTCCATAATTTTTTTTCATATTTCTTATTGGAATAATTTAATTTTACCCATAAGATGTAGGGTTCTAAATATTGTTTTTTTTGGAAACATGTCCATGAAATGAATTATATATTATTTATATCAAAGAAAGCCATAATATGTAACTTTCCTTTTCTAAAATATATGATATATGTCCACATGGAGAAAAAAGTATGTTATGATAGAATATAAGTGAGAATTTGGAAATTAATAAAAATGATATAAATTATTTTTTAGCTTTTGGTGAAACATGGATGATATTATAACATTTATAATATTTTATTTAAAAAGTCAAAGATATCATGATCATGTTATTAATAGAAATAGAATATTTAATATGGATTAATATAGAGGCTATGTTCGACTATATATATTATACAGAATTATAAAAGATTTATCTTCATCATGCTAATTAATTTATAATTTTTAGTAATTATTAAATTACCCCAAATGGTTACACAATATAGATGCGTTAATTATTCAATTAAAAGAAAAATATAAAAACTGATATTAAATATTTTAAAAGTAATAGTATATGATATATCTAAGTTTATAGAATAATTATAAAGATGAAATTTACATGTTATAGATATACTTAAATAGTTTCTTTGATGTTGACATGTTGTATCGAAAATTGTAAAAGGCAATGTAGTGAATAATTTCAAAATTGATAATAATGATATTTTATGAGATTAATATTTTATTAAATTAAGTAAAAATAATATAAATATTTATAAAATACAAATAGAATATTATGATGTCTAAAATTTCATAAATTGGGATTCTATATTCTAATTTATACTATATATATATAAATTACAACATTTTGATAGATAAAATTAAAATAGGTTAACTAAGGGTTAACTAAAATGATTAAGTTTAAAATAAAAAAACATTTCAAAAATCTATTATATGATGATGTTTTATCCTTATATAATATATTTTTCAATTCATGTACATTTGGTAGTATTTTTATAGAAAATTAATTTATTTAAATTTAAACTTTTAAGAAATTCCAAAAGATATGCACACCTATATTATAAATGGGAACCTCCCCCCCCCCCTTATTTACACCACTATGAGCCTTCTATATCACCCATACATGACCAATTTCTCTTCTTAACTACCCTATTCACATTCTTGAGGATCTAGTACTCTCAATAGACCACCCCTAGAGACTATTAGAGGATATCTAAATAAGAGGTTTCTAAGATGATGATATTTAAACGTGAATAAAGAAAGGAAAGGCTTGAGGTAAGAGTTTATTTCACAGTGTCATCATTATTCAAGAATGTCTAAATTTATGTCTCCACTAGGGAATATTTATCTTCCATTTTCACATATTCTAAAAATATTTTCCACATATTTCAATATCCACCTTTTAATTTTTAATATGATATTTATCGATGATTTACTTTTTTTCAAAATAGTTTGAATGAAATATTTATAACCTATTCCAAAGAAGGTTCTTTATGAATTTTATAAAAAAATACATAAGGAATATTTTTTTACTCTTACGATATAAAATGATTTTTCATCCTTCATGATGCCTTAATGATTTGAAGCTTCTTATATAGGATTAAAATGTTATATTACAAAAAATATTTTCCATCTTAATTGCATGGATTTTCAAAAAAATGTATTTAAAATGTTAATGATGTTTTCTTAAAAATTATTTCCAGTTATATTTCAAAATCACGTTCCACATAAAATGGAATTTTTTGTGTTACTTATTATTTACTAGTAATATTATCTAAAATATCATCCTTATTCTTTCTATGGATGATTAATTTTTATTATAACATGATTTTTATGAATCATGTAACTTTTTCATGGGTTATGAAATGATGAAATGATTATGAAAAAAATTTCTTTTCCATGGTTTTTGATATAATGAATTATTTATGATCTTGTTTCACATAAAATTATTTTTTTAATTATGTAATGAGTGGGACATACATGAATCTCCAATGAATTGGTTAATGATTAATATCAATGGAGAAAAAAATGGCTAACCAGGTGATGAAGGTGATCTACTTTGGGAAATAGGTGTATCATGATCCAATATGGGAAATAAGTGTTTCTTTATCCATTATGGGAAACATGTGCCTCCTGATAGACTGTGTACATGGTCATGGTAGTTAAAATTGAGACATTAAATCGTTTTATATATATATATATGATGTTTCCACACTTTTATGACATGATCATATTGTACAATATTGATTTATTATGATTTCTCACTCTTATAGGCCATGTTTTATGAAAGGATAATTTTTTTATTCCATGATTCATGCTTATAATACTTGAAAAGTTGGGTTAAAACTTCACAAGTTATTATCATTATAATGTAACCTTATGATTATATTATGACATTTTATAATCATTTATTGATATATTCTTGGTTGAACCTCATTAAGAACCTGATCTAACCCTTTCTTATATTTCGTCCTCATTGTGATGAAGAATGGCATGCGTAGGGTATGCTTAAGAGGAGTAGAGTGTGAGAAGATCATTGTGGGAAATGTTGAAGATAGTTCACAAAATATGAAAATTTGATATATAATATATATGGATTATAAACCCATATGATTATAGTATGGAGTGTTTTTTTTTGTATTGAATATTCATTTAAATAAGAATAATATTCGAGTATGAAAATCTTGGTCCATTATATATTAACCTAAAAAAGGGTAATTAGTTTTTTACTATTTTTACTATAAATTGTGACCAAAACGTGTATTTTCCTTAATACCTAATTTTATCTATTATTATTAAAAACATAAAATCCATTTTCAAAAAATATTCTCAAAGTATTTTTAAAGATAAATTTAAAACAAGAAAACATTTGCTGTCGAAAAAAGGATATTCAAGGAATGTATTTTTCAATCATAAGTTGGTACTCTATTGAAAATATGACTATAAATCATCATTATCTGGTTTTAAATTATTATATTTATATTTATAATATATTAATTTTAATTGAATCGTATATAATATATAATTATTTTCATTAATTAAAACAGACAATAATTATACATTTTTAAATATAAATTTTTTTTTAAAATTATTTTTAGAAGACAAAAAAATTAAATTTTTAACAGTGAATGTTCTTATTGTTATTTTTATAAAAATTTTAGGTAATCAATTCATAAATAATTTTATTCTAATAAATTTTTATATTTAAAATATGGAATATCTAAACACTACATTTTCAAATAATAATAATATCTTATTTCTTAATGTAAAAAAAAATTGTCTAGGATTATTTTGACCATGTATATTCAAAATTTATATTCATCCTAACAAATTATAAATATTTTTTCATGAAATGGTAAAATAATAATTATATTATGGTTTTATATTTGATTATAATTATCAGTTACTATAATTGAGTCTTGATTATTACAAATGTCTTGGTTGTATGATTTACCAAAACATGTCAGAGGCCTTGATGAAAAGATAATGATTTTTTGAAATTATGAAATTTCATTATTGAGAGTTCATTTCCCATTATATATGATATTTATGCAATGATATTTTCAATTTCTGAACATTTATCTAATGTTTTTTATTGAATTTCAGGTGTTTTGGTTATCCAACATTCCATATTGATTACACCATATTTACTCATGATAGCATGCAATATATGTAAACCTTAATAAAAATTTGAGATATCGTTTTTATTGTATTAAATTTTCATGGATATGAAGAATGATTTTTTATTTATATGAATAATAAAATAACAATTCATATTCTATGTTTTTAATTTCTTATGTAATAATGGAATCATATATTTTTTTGGTATTCAAGGACTGCTAAATTTATTATTTCTACATGGTGTGATAAATTATATAGTAAACCAATATAAAAGAATTAGAAATTTATAAGGGCTACTATAGTCAGGGTGCTATAATTTTCATCATTTAATTTTATATAGGAACCCTTGAAATTAGATTTTAGACTAGTAAAGAATACATGAGTATTATTATAATCCTTTTCTATAACTAAAATATTTTTAGGGTTTTTATTCAAGAGGTTAACATTTATGATGGATTTTGGAACACTATTTGAATGAAAATATATAGGGATAGTGTCTTGATAATGGAAGGGAATAAAAACCTATGTTTAATATAGGGATTTCTCTATTGGGAATGTTAACTCAATGGGAGTTGTAGTAGATAAAATCATAGATATATTTAGAAAATTGACTAAGGCTGTGATTAACGACCATTACCAAATGAAATACCTAAAAACTATAGACTATGGAGAGTAGGATTATATAAATATATTTAAATGGATATATCAAGTTAATATTAACTATATAAACGTTATTTAACATCTTGAGTCAAAAAATTAGTTAAAATTGAGTTTCAAGGATGTAAAGTTGAAAAAGACTATGATTTGAAGAAGATTTAATGTCATATGTAACTATTGTGTGGAATGAACAACCCAGATAAAATATTAATGTGAATTATAATACTATATATCTAAAAAAAAGTCCTCCATTATTATAATTACAATGTAATGACTGAATATACTAATGTACAGTTCTGTAATTGTAAGAAGATGGGTGGTTATTAAATTCAATTACCTAAGTATCAAAGATGTAGATGCTAATATTATTAATTGATGGTATCTTGAAATAATATAAATATTATGAATATCCTGAGTACCATTGGACAATTATTCTTGTATATTATAGAGGTAAAATGATATATGTGAAATTTATTAAGTTAGAAATTCGTTATCATAATGTCTCTTTTTAATCAATATTTTCTTCATGAACGGAATATCTATTGATTATTCTAAGGAAAAGGTAAATAAATTTATTTAATTCTTGGATGAATTTAACATTTATGCATTTGGTTAAAGGGTAATTATGGATAAATTAAGTAATTTATGATCATTATACTTTGGTATTAATCAATAGTACATCGGTATAAGGATTAAGTGGAAACATGCATGGATTATTCTAATAATATTCAACTATACAGAAAATTTATTAAATATAAACATGTGATAAATATTTTTAATGATATCGATCCACCATTAGGGTGATTTGGTATTTTAATATAAATTTATCAGTGGATGTAAAAATGAGATTTATGGTTATTATGTGATATAGAAATGTTATTTTTGATGATTTTTTATATTTTTTTATAGATTAGCTGGGAAAAATTATATTTTGGAATCTATAATTTGATGGTATGAATATTTTTCTGATAAAAGATGTTTGAGGGAAAATTGATATTCTTTTAGAAGAATATGTTATTCAACCACTCAGATTTTGGGGTTCAAATTTAATGAAGAATATTATTGGTGTTTTACAATGATATTTGGATACTATTAATATTTTTGAGATTTTGATTTATTAATTATTTATTCAAATTGGTTGTTATAATATATTATGGTAAAAAATTAGGTTTTAGATAGGAGAAATAAAATTTCATCATTTTTTGTATTATACAATTTATTTTTTGTTTATTTAATGTTTCAATCGTGAAATGTTATTTTCATCATCCAATGTACATTTTCATTATCAGTTTCATGTATGAGTCTTATATAGGTACAAGTATAATAAGTTACCTAGTCATAAACTATAAATTAAATGTAATTGAACAATCCATATTTTATTTTATTAATATATTTTGATATATTTAGTTTATAAAATAGGAATTAAATTATTGAGGAAAAAATTCAATATGGATAAGAGAATAAAATTTTCTATGATTTTAGTTCATAATAAAGAAATATTATATTTGATAGCATGCACCACACACTTCCTCATGCATAAATGAAATGCAATATAATATTATTTTAATATAACTATTATAACATATCAATTAGTTTTGGGATTATTCATACAAATAAATATATTCTAAATTATATATATAATATTTTTTCATATTTTAATGAATAATAAATCATATGATTATTATTAACATATTATAATGGAAGAAAAGAAAATATGTAGTTAAAATACATATTTTTCAAAAACCGTTTTATTAATTGTAGAATTTATTTAGATTAATATAGATAAATAGTTGTAGTAAAATAGTTTTATTATATAGCCAATTTATTTAAATATAATTCCATTGTTTATGGTTATTCGGCATGTAATGGGAATATTTCTATTTATTACTTCAAAATTTCTATTTTCTTCAAAATATTGTTTTTATTCCACGTTCTTCATAGAAAATAAAAAAAATATTTTCTAAAAATTATATTTTAAAAAAGATAAATTGTTTTTTAAATAATCATGTCTTAATAGTTTTAGGATAAATTTTATGATATTTATCTAAAAAGGTATATTTTTTATATAATAGTTAAAAATATATATTTTACTATAACACTTAATTTTATGAGATTAAAATGTCAAAATAAATACATGAATGTTTCTGAAACAATGTTATTGAAAATTTAAACATTTATTCATTCATAAAATTTTTGTGAAAATATAATGTTGATCTTTGAAATATATTTCTAGAATTTTTAAAATCATTATAGTTTTTTTGTTCAAACAATAATTGTTTCACGTTACTCTCCCTTAATAAAGTATTTTTAAAGGAAATTCATGTTTTTGTTTTGTTATAATTAAAAATAATTTTACTTTTATTTATAATCATCCACATAATTCCACTCTAATCAAATTTATTCAGGATTTATATTGAAAATAATTTTTCTGATTAAAAAACATTTTTTAGAAAAGGTTTTCTATGTGTTTTGTGAATTTATTTTCAAATTTATTGAGGCAATTTATACTATATGAATCATGAAAAATGGATCCCATATTGGTAATCTGTATAATTATTTTTTTATAATATGGTTTACAAAAATCTTCATCATAATAACTTGTAACCATCATCAATATTTGTTACCTTGGTTAAAATATAATGAGTTAAAACATAAAAAATAGTGGGATAATGCTTCGAGATAACGTAAAACAATTACTTGAACTCCATTATATGGTTGCATTTATAATTTAAACTCATTATATCCAATGTTATGAAAATATTCTTCCACATTCAAATAAAAATTATTTATTTTATTTTAATATTTTATATAATTTCTTGTGCCTCCCTCCTCACACTTATAATAGGGCACTTGTTCACCTCTATTATTCAAAAACATTTATATATCATGGTCTACGATTACCTATCCAAGAAAAATCACATCATTATTTCATTTATTATTTAGATCATGTTCACACCCTGTGAAAAATCTATGATGAATTAATGATTATGCCAAAGGAGGTATCTCAAAGAATATGAAATCATCTTACCTAACTCTTTCAATGATTATTACTTATACATCTTTGTATAAATCTGTTGAATCCATAATAACATAAAAATAATAATTTCACAAAAATATTCAAATGTTATAATTATTATGGGTCAAGAAATTTACACCTCCTTCCAGAAATTATAAGAATAAAACATTGCTCAAGCATATGTACAACCAATCATCTCCATGTAGCAATGTAAATCATCTTTCATAAATTTTTTACTCTGATGGATATATTAATTATTATATATTATATTTATGAAATTAATATTTTATGGTAAATATAATATATCATCAATCTTATTAACCCTCCATCTAATAGAAAATACTAATGTCCCTCATGAGTATGTGTGGAATACCACCCCAACGAAGCAATTTGATTCATTTTTCTATCACCACCATTAATGAATGATTATAATATTTTATATAACAAATAAAAATATATATTACATACATTCATATAATTCCATTCATTATGTATCTATTTTATAACACCTCTACAATTTTATAATATATCGAACTTATTTAGAGGAAAATTATTGAGGGGTTATATGTTGTTGATATAAGAAAAAATGATACAATGAATTGATTTTAAATTTTTTTGAAATGTCACTTACAAATGAAATATAGATGATAAATTTTCTAAATTATGTATTTAAAAATATTAACTGTTTTATAAAGGATTATTATAAATGTACAACTAAGCACAATCTCATCGTAACGGTAACATTATCTCATTTCAGGTTCAATGATATATGTTTATATTATGACCCTAATATCATTTATATAGTGAAATATTCTACCCAAGACATATTACATAAATATTTAATCTTTATTCATGGTATCAGATAACTTAATTCATGATTATTATTTAATGGGGAATTTATATAAATGTAGTGAAAGTCAAAACTTTTTTCTATTTGATAATAATTTCTTTTATTGACCTTGTTCTAAAAGTTTTAATGGAATCATTATATAACATTTAATCATATTAATGAAATTTAAAACTATCGTGTCCATTTTTTACATTGAATCATAATTTAAAAGATTATATTTTTATTTTAAATATAAATATTATTTATAATATTTTGTAAATTTATATTAAATATGATATAAAAATTATATTTTATTTTTTTATTAATAGAATAAAATGAATATTGAAAAATTATTTTTAACTCTATTCTTAAAGAAAGTTTCAAATAGGTTATTTTATAATGTTTATCCAAAAACATATTTTATAATTGTGTGGTTTTACAACATGACAATCATTTCTATAGAATAGATGGATTTTACTCATCATTTATTGATTATTAATTATACCTTATTTTGATATCATTGACATTCATGTTATAATGTTCTTTATAATTTACCACTATGTAGTGCACATTATTTTTTCCCTTCATGTCCTAATTTTCAATATAAATATTGAATTTTGTATCATTTATATTACATTTGTTATATCTCAAATGTATATTTTATATATAATATCAGTTGATATAAGTTTATTAAAAAAATTATTTGATTAGTTGGGAAAATAATCTATATTTCTGATTTAATGCGGATTTTTTTTGAATTATAAGAATTTTTTAGAATTAATTATAATTATTATTTAGGATATATGAAAAATTCATTATAAATGGATGTAATAAGAAATTATAGGTAATAGATATTCCTTTTATACATTGATATGTATCAATAAACCATATTCATTAGAACATTAGTTATTTAATTAATTTATACCTACCCATTCAAGATAGTTTCATGGCCATGGATGTGATGGTAAGATCCATGTTAACTTGGATGAGGGTTTAATGTATGGATCATGATTTTTTAGATTTATGGAATTCATTAATTGTGAACTCATCATCCATTATCTAGTTGGTATCCATATTGGTATTAGCGATTAATATAAATTGATCTCATGTTGTTGATTGAATTACATGTGTTTCGATTATCCACTATTTCATGTTGATTATGACTTATATAATCATTATAGATTCTCTTATATGTAACTCTTAATTTGAATCTAATGTCATCCATTGTTTATTTTTCTTTTCTATTGGATATGAAGTGTAATATTTTGATTCTTTTAATTATTTCATGAATAATTATGATGTGATATTATTTATTTCAAATGTAATATGGGAATCAACAATGTGTCCATTTATTCAAGAGTTCCAAAAAATAGTTCATGTATGGTTAAATACCTTATAACATGAACTAATTTAATAATGTAAAAAAAAGTCCCTAGGTTACTAAAGGATGCATAAAATATACCCTAATATGCTTTTTTCTATTTTCAAAGGAGTATAAGATTAATAGAATAACTAATACATTTATGTAAAAATGATAGTATATTTTCATGCATTTAGGGGAAATTTATTTATGTCCCTTATATATAACTTCATATCACGGAGTGATGAAATTATCCCAATAAAATTGCCTTATTCATTATTAATGTCAAAGACACTTCTCATTAGGGAATTAGTGTGATTTTATGATCTGTAGAGACCAATGGAATTCTAAACAAATCAGATTTTATTTATAAGTGTTGAGTGATATTGACCATAAGTCCAAATGGGGGAGTGTATTCTAGAAAAAATTATATAATGTAGTAATTGATGTTTTTATTTTATTAAACATTTATAAGATAATAAAGAAGTTTTTTGATGATGTTTAGATGCTATTTAATTTTTCAAAGGTTTTTTCAACATGGTTGAAAATTAAAGGATTGGTTTTAAAGATGTACTGTGATTATATAATGTCATCTGCAATTTCTAAAATTTTATAATATGTCATTTATGAAAATCATATGAAATCCAATGAAAAAATAACACTTCTTGAAATATATAGTCCTTCATAAAATTTAAATTTTTATTAAGAGAATAGAGGAAAACACACAGAAGAATCCCAAAGCACCCCCACCCCCTCGCCCCGCCCCTGCCCCCGTCCCCGCCCCCAGGGTTGGGAGCTATGGAGGCCTGAAATAGTGAAGACCGAGGGAATCCCCTCTGATCAAGTTGACCACCTCGGGTTTCAAGTTAGCCATAGTATGAAAGCATACGTCATCTAATCCTGAGATATCCTGTGCATCTAGGTGATCAAAAACCTTGTTACCTTCCCTCCATGTGTGAACCACTTTAATATTGTTTCCAAGTAAACGACAGCTTTTCCTGATTTCATAAGTGATCGACTAGGGAGGCGTGCCCTAATCTAGTAGGGACTTGTGCACCAGGATGGAATCTATTTTTACTTCAGTGATGACCAAATCCCTCTGAGCACGAAGGATGAGACCAAAGAGCATTGCCAAGGCCTCTGCCTGTAGGGAGGAACCTTGGCCCAACCTTACTGTGAAGGCCATGAACATTGAACCACTGGCATCGTGAACCCCCCCCCCCACCCCTCCCTGCATAAAACCTAGGTCATACGAGACATTTGTATTATGTTTTAACCCTTTAGCTGGAGGGTTCCAGCGGACCCAATTTCCTTTAGTCCTACTGGCATGGAGCCTCTCCTGGGACCTTTCTTGAAACCCGATGAAAGACGGAGCTTCCCTCCAGTTGCGGACAGCCCTGTCCGAGTCTCTTAAGAAGTTTTTCATTTTGAAAATAATAACACGAGCCGTCATGGCCACCCCTTCATGTATCACCTTGTTTCTCGCCATCCAGAGGCACCAGAGGCCTGCATGAAACATCACTGTTCGGGCCATTCTTTTTGGGCCACTGCCTCCCGAACCATGGTACCAACTTTCCAAGAAAGAAATACCTTCCATGTAAGAATTGAAGATCGTGGTAAACCCCCCAAAACTGGTCCCTACCACGCACTCCCATTCACTTTCAAAAAAACAAATGATTTGTGCTTTCCTCACTGTACATCTTGCAACACACACATCTTGACGCCATGCTAACCCCACACCTCTTGACGCTCTCATCAATCGAAACAGGTTTTATCTGGATTCTCCAGGTGAGAAAATTAAACTTGGTCGGGATATCTTTAACCCACATAATCTCATTCCATATGTCAGCATTTTCATGGACCTGCTCCCTAGTGATCCGACGAAAGTTTTTTGACGTGAAAGACCCAGAGGGGGAAGGGGTGAAGGCACATATATCCGAATCAGAATTCAGTTCGATGAGGTTGAAGAGATCTTGTTGATCCCTATCCAGAACCACCTTGATGAAGGTCGGGAAGAGGCTGGCCTCCCGGAAGGTGATATTTGTGAAAGGGAATCCTGGAAAACTGATTATGGATCCACACCAGTTCTGGTGCCAAAAGGAAAAATCCCCTCTTTCCACAAGCCAACAGGATTGCCGACGGAGAATAGAAATAAGGGGACTAATCGTTGAGCAGATAGACATATCATGGCCCTCCACTGGAGCCTGGATTCCCATAGAGTAGTTATGGATGGTCTTCCCCCATAGAGTGTGTTGCTCCAGAACACCCCATTCTAGTCTACCATGCATGCAGTATAAGGTGACTTCCAGGCTGCGGACATTAATTCCTCCTTCACTGACTAGCCTCACCATCGTGCTCCAGGAGTCCCAGTGCCTTTTGCCTACGGATAAGGGATCCCAAATGAATTTAACTAGGATCTTGTCGATGTTTTTAATGACCCTATTCAGGGCTTTAACAAATGAGAGATCATGCACCCGGGTTTCCAGGAGTACAATGTTTACTAGTGTGATTCGTCCCCCAAAAGAGAGATATTTGTTCTTCCAGTTCATCACGAGGTCGGTGATCTTGGTGAGAGGATAGTTGAAGTCATAGATACGAAGTCTACCCAATGAAATGGGGGCGCCCAGGTATTCCATGGGGAGAGATCCTCTCTCCATGTCCAGTTTGCGGCTCACTGAGGAAACCTGCGTGGAGGAGCAGCTGTTCGAAATATAGAAGTTTCTCTTGTTTTTGTTGATGACCTGCCCACTCCAGTGGCTACACTCCTCCAGTACCTTTCCCAGGCCGCATAGGGATCTGCTCGAGGCCTTCATGAAAATGATGGTATTGTCTATAAACATAAGGTGAGACACTACAGGGAGGCTCCATTTTCTACGATACGAAAGAATCGAACCATTTTTTATACTCCAATTTATGAGACGGCTAAGAACATCTTGGACTAGAATGAACAGACTTGGAGAGAGCGGATCCCCCCTGCCTTAAGCCACGAGCAGCCTTGAAGAAACCATAGGATTCCCCCATGAATGTAACTGATACCTAGGAGGAGTTGAAACATCAAAATAAGATATCAATATTCCCATGAGAAAAACCCATACCTACGAGCACCTTGTTGATGAAGCTCCACTCGACACGATCATATGATTTGTTCATATCATGTTTGATAGCAATATTGGACCCCCGGGATTTGAAGTTAATATCACGAAAGATTTCTTAAGCCAGAGCAATGGCTTCTTGAATTGAGCGCCCCTTGATAAAGCCATGTTGCTCCAATGAAACCCACTGAGGAAAATGTGTGGTCAACCTGAAGTTAATGATGCTAGTAAGTATTTTATAGGGAAAGTTACACATGCTTATCGGTCTATAATGCATAATAGAATAGGGGTTCTTGTATTTAGGGAGAAGCACCATTTTGGTGGTGCTGGAAACTCAAGGCAAGCTCCCTCCTCAGAAGAAATTGTGTATGGACTTTACTAGATCCTTCTTCACTATGTCCCAATAAGATCTGTAGAAAGAACCTGTAAATCCATCTAGACCTGCCGCACTCTCAGTGTTCAAATGCATCATGGAGGCTCGGATCTCTTCCTCTACCGGGATTGTACCCAGGCCTTCATTGTACCTGGTAGAGACTATAGAAGGAATGACATCGAATAGATCAGTATCCTCTGTAGGGTAGCTGTTTGGTATGCGGTCGTTTGGCCCACCGAGCAGATTGGTGAAAAATGAGCTGGCCAAGCCTCCCACCACATCTATGTCATCTTTATATGAGCCGTCCTCCATGAGAATATTTGGTTTGATCAGCTGTTTTCTTTCCTTAATACAAGCTTGAAAGAAGGCAGTATTTTTATCCCCCTCTTTGAGCCATTTAATCCTCGCCCCCTCCCTGGCCAACATTTCTTATTTCAAAAGCATGTCCACTAGAATGTTTTTTCCCACGAGATCCTCAAAGACACGGTCTTCCCACAAGTCCTCCAGACCCCTCTCCAGGACTTCAACTGCCCTGTAGATGGACTCAAATTCACCATCCAAGGGATGAATATCTTTTGACCATGTCTGAAGACTCGATTTTAACCTCCTCGGTTTGTTGTGAAACATTGTCCATGTGTGCCCCTGGATGGGCATATTCCAAGTGTTGTGAACTAGGTCCTGGTATCCCTATTTACTGGTCCAGAGTTGGCTAAAGAAGAAGCGTTCATTGCAGATTTGCACAAGATCTAGAGAGATCAGGAGAGGGGAGTGATCCGAAATTCCATGTACCAAATGCTCTACCTTTGAGCTAGAGAAGGTGGATATGACCTGCAAGTTGCCCAGACATCTACCCAATCGGCTCCACGAGTGATGGTTCCCCCTTTGGTTGTTACGCCATGTGAACTGGTCCCCCACGTAGCCGAGGTCCGAGAGGCCATTTCCTACCATGAAGATGTTAAAGTCGAGGCTAGCCTTTCTGTGAAATGGGCCCCTTCCCTGCCGCTCCGCTGGATCCGCAACTACGTTAAAATCACCTCCTATTATCCATGCCTCAGTCCCAGGACCGAAATTGTAGAGATCACTCCATAGGAACTCTCTTTGAACATGGTTGCAGCTCCCGTAAACAAAGGAAGCAAATAAAGAGTACTGGTCGCAAGACACCTTGGTAGTGATGATCTGGTTTCCGGCCTAGATCAAGTCCACCTAATAGTTCCTATGCCAGAAAATCCAGATATTAAGATTAACAGGGTCAGTGTGCATGTACCCATGCATCCTAAGCTTCCTGGAGAACTCCCCAATCTTTTGAGTATGCTTCTTGTGTTCAAGAATGGTGACGACAGCAACTTTGTGCTTGGAGATTTCCGATGCCAAGAAGTTGGACTTAACCTGGGCGCCTACCCCCGGGCATTCCATATAAAGAGGAAAATCATTTATTGAAGAGTGTACTAGGTTTAGATCTAGAACTCATGGCCTTGACAAAGCGTGAAGAAGAGCTCTCATTCTGATTCCTTGATTTGGATCTTCTGCACACTCCATAAGCATTGGTTGAACCACCTGCTGGAGAAGATGGACTCTCAAAATGTAAGTCACTGCATTCCCTCCGAATTTCTGGGCGGGATAAGCCACCTTTCCTACTGGAGGGAACCTCCCATAAAGGAGGGGTAAGAAGCCCCATGGGAGGGATCTAGGTAGGTGGAGGGGGAGGATGAATTCGGGGAGAGCTAGGAGGTCTAGAAGCTGGGACTAGAGCCCTCTCATTGGCGACAGGGTCGCTACCAGGGAGCGCTGCAGCAGGGAAAGATAAAGCCAGGGGACCCAAGCAATGAGGGTCCAAAGATTGCACCACTATTTGTTGTCCTGCTTCAGGGGACATCATGAAGAGAAAGACAAACTATTGGATAGAAAAAACCTGGGTAGGGGGAAAACACCTTGGAACACAAGGGCCTATGATCCGGAAAACTGCTGGTTCATCACTAACTGGAGGGCCTGGGGAGACTATTGGATCTGTCACCAGAGGAGGGGGCACAGGGAAAACACTGCATAGTAGTTCCAGCTCAGGGACCGATGTAGTAGGAAGAGATGATGAGGGCGGACAGGACCGAACCCTCTCCTTCATCGAAGTCCCACTCCTCCCACCTTGCCTCCAGCGGCGACAGATCTGCATTGAGTAACCCTATAGAAGGAAATTCTGGCAGTAACTGGGGAGGACTGGGTAATAGATGTCCTGGAGCCAACTGGGTGAGTCCGCCACTTTGAGTTCAAGATGGTCGGGTACTGGGCAAGAAAGGTTGAGTTCCACGCAAAGCCGAGCTTCCCAGGTAGACGAGCCACTCCTTGTATTCGAATCCAAACAGAGGTAGCCCCCGAGAGACTCCCCAATAGCCTTTAGGAAGCCTTCATTCTGAAAGGGCAGGGTCAACCTAGGGAGGTAGATCCAGACTATAGCACCTGGACTCTCTTTACCTCTGTGGGCCTCCATAGATCATCGGGATAAACTGAATCTCTAATGCCTGAAGGAACGCAGGGCCTTACACCAAGCATGAATGAAAGCCTCTTCCGAAGGGACCACCAGGCTGAAGGAGTTTCTGTGAAGCTGTAAAATCTAAATATGAGGATTGAGCCCCCAGGAGTGGAAAAAGCGCTGGAAGAAAGCCAGCGGTGGATTAGAGGAACCAAAATGAGCAACTAAAGTCCATCACAAACATGCCTTTGCCTCCTCGAAAGCCGTCGTAGGGAATTCCAGACATACCCGCCGGCCCTCCCAACGACTGTTCCTTCACCAAAACATCCGAGAAACAAGGGGGAGGGTAGGGAGAACCACATAGGATGGCCTTGAATGAGGGGCAGGGAGGGCGAAGGGGAAGAGAAGGACCATCAGGATCGGCTGCTGCTGGGGAAGCCGACTTGGAAGCCGGGTGCAGCGGCGAATCATAGGAAACACACCCCAGGAGAGCTGGAGTCGGCACCGACCTGGGGTCAGGATCCCCTGATCTGAGAGGAGGGACCTGCGAGGAAGATGCGAGCAACAAACCTGGGGCAGCAGCCACCGAGGCCAGAAGGGACATCGGAGACCTGGCGGAGGAGGGCGTAACGGGAGGGAGATTTTGAAAACGAGGTCACGCGTGCAACGCATTTTCTAGGCCAGGCTGCAGAGCCATTTATATATGCCTTCACTAGAGATCATATGAAATTGAGTTCATTATAGTTCATTTGAAAAAGTCTATCCAATAAGACATATACATATTATGTCTTAACCATAATAATTCACCAGATGACCTCACATGTATCACAACAAATTTAGTTTAATCATTAGTATTTTAGGTACCGAATGGTATTCAATGTCATATTATATGGTTATTTTTTATATCATATCTACATTAATTTAAAAAGACTTCATCATATGACTTCAAATATCATATGAAACCCAAAGGTAAAAAATTTATATAAAAATATTAAATGATTATAGAAACTTTATTTTCTAATAAAATTAAATCTTCTAATTCTCTATCCATTCCTTGTAATCTAAAAATATTACTAATAATTTTTTTATAAGAAAAATAATGATTCAGTGATTATTATATGATGTGTAAAAATAAAATCCTTAAGGACACCTATATGAGAACGATGTTATTGATGATGAGATGAATTATTATATATTAAAGAATAATTTAGAAATCAGTGGGATAATTTATCATTTTTCATTAGTTTCTTAATTTAATTGTTAATTAATTAGTGATTAAAACATAGTCTATTGAATTACTTTGATTATGATATAATGAGTATTAAAGTTGGTTTTCATAAAGAATATCAACATGCTACAAGAAGATTATTCATTCATTATATTCGTCTCATCATTGATACTCTCATGCATCTAAATGATTTATTAATTTGTAAGTAATTGTGAGATAATTATATAAAGATCCAAGAGTTTATTATTAATAGTGATATTTGAATAATAATATTTATGAGTACATTCAAAGTAGATCTAGAAGTTTTTTTATTACCAAGGAAGTAGACGAGGGTAGTTTTTGTATTTTCATGAGAATATGAGGAGATGGCCCCAATGATAGTTTTTAATGACTCAATGGATGATGATCCTGGAACCTATAATTTTTTTAATAAAACATTATTATGTTTTTTCTATTTATATACATCTAATTATATATTACTATTGGTATGTAAAATAATACAATAAATTAGTCTAAATATAACAATTTAAATGTGTGATCCCAAAAATAGAATGTTTTATCTATGTGAGTTTATAATTGATTACATGTAGATGGATTGAGATGTTCAATGCCTGAAAGGGGAAAAATATGTCATATAGAATTCGGACATAGATAAAAGGTAGTTATGAATCTTATAATTTGGATTTTTGAAATCTCATGGTTATAATTTTGATAGAAAATGAAGACTAAATACACAGAAAAATATATATGAAATTTTCATGAAATGAATAAATTATTTATTACTATTATTAAAATAATTTTTTCTTAGTGAATTTATGTATAATTAGTTATATCTATTATGTTATATATAGTAAAGGATATTACTCTATAATTGAATCAACCTCTAGATTTATGTGACCATTCTCATTTCTCAGACTCATTTTTACCATCTATTTGCTATGTATGACCAGTGGGATGTTGTTTCATGGTAGAATCATGTTCTTTACAGTACCCCAATTATAGTTCAATATAAAAGAACCACGTGGATATCTATAATATATCAAATATAAAACTAATGTGATGAATGGTAAACTTTTTATTGTTTAATAATTTATGAAATATATGATAATCAAAACATAATCAGTGTGAAAAATATGCTTTACTTAAGAGAATAACTAGAGAAGTCTAATTAATTGTACATTGTTTGATAAAAAAAATTATTCTCAATTCTTCATGAAAGACTACTAATATTCATAGTAATTTAACTATATTTTATATAAGGGAAGTGAATTAAGAGTAGCTCTCATGAGTAGATTGATTGTTAATTTTAATTAATAATAAGGTGGTAGAATTGATAAATCATTTATAAAGGCATTCTAGTATCAGTCCACTATAATCAGAAGAGTCATATTCTACATTTCTTCTATAGTGCATATAGTTAGTGATTTTTTTGGAAGGATATGGTACCCCCACTACTATTAAATTCAATTTTCTAATTATTTAAATTTCTCAATCACTCATGAATACAAAAATTATACAATTAAATTAATTTAAAGTCGCTTTTGAGTATGGAAATCAATATGTACTTTTAATTACACAGGCCAATTGATTTCAAAGACCATATTAAAACATAATTTTCCAGCATTGGAGACACTAAGATAAACTATACCACATAAAGGGTAATAGATCAATTTGGAAGATGAATAAATTAATGTTATGATTCTTTAGATATTTCATAGTAATTTCGATGTTGGGAATCATTTAAAAATTTAATCACAATTTTTTTGGATACATTTGAAGTGAGAAAATACTAAAAACACACCAGTAATAAAAAATGTTGATCACCATCAAGTTAAAAATGATGGCACCTCAAACCATGGAAAGAATGGACACTCGAAATAATATTATTTTTAGATCAATATTTTTATAGATCTCCCATATTGATTAATTCATTCTCCCCTACTAAGGTGTTCATGAAATTTCCATGGAGTTCTTAGAAATTTCATAGTTCACCTGATTCAAGGAAAGAGATATATTATGTTGAGATTTATTTTTCGAAGATTTAGATGATTAAAAAAGATTTTATTTATCTCCTCCCATTAATATCCATGGTATAGTGCAATAAATCTTGAAATCCCCTTTATTAAAACAACTACAGAACTTTTTTTTAGTTCAATATAATACTTCTTCATTTTCTGAAATAAATATAATAAATATATCTACATTAATTGTAATGATTATTTGTAAATTAGATGTATCTAGTTGACTAATTCTATAATTACCTACTACCCTTGGAGTTTACTTTCCTCTTAATCTTGTTTCATTAATTGGATTTTACACCCACACATTGATGGAAAAAGGTTCCCATTATTATAGGATGTCCTACTAAATCTCTTTCTTTCATCATCATTTTGTTAAACATTTCAATAAATCTATAATATATAACATACCTATATTGGATTGTTCCTTGGGTTGCAGTACTTCCTCAAATATTTGATCCTTATTTATTTCACTATCATCTACATCCATTGTAAAGAGAACCGAGTTAGTGATTGAGGTTGAATATTTCATCACTAAAATGATTCCTTGTTTTAGTTGGATGTACGTTTTCATATTCGTTAGTTGGAATATGGGAATATAAAACCATTTATTGAATAAATCCTCTAACCCTTACCATGTAATATTCTAACACAACATATCTTGAAAAATAAAGTCCCACCATAATAGGGAACATTGTTATATCATATATATCATTATATTGACTATAATCACATCAAGTTTTATGAGGAATTAATATATTAAGTTTATCCTAATCAATACCACATTTTCTTGTTCGGGTCTCAATTTACCACAATAATTTGGTGGGTTACACATAAATAACATTAATTAGAGAGTGATAGGTATATTTTCCTCCTCACATGGTCCCTTTTCATAATCTCTAAACACCTCCACAATACTCAGAAAAAACTACTAGTTCAATTGTGGTTAATATGGAAACATTTTTTCTAGTGTATCCTATCATTAGTTTCTACATGTAATCACTATTGATTATTTTCAATATTTAACCACATCAAAAAATTCTAATAAATTCATTTTTAATATTTTCAAACCAATATTAATAATATATAACATTGAAATAAAATCACAATATAAAAAATTTTAATATCAAATAACCATGTCAATATGTAGTCATAGTGGGATGTCTCACTTAACATGCATGATTCAAAACACCAATCATCTAAACATGGGTTGATTACTTGATGACATTCCTAAATGTTTTTTTATGAAACCATTGTCCCCATTTTTTCTAAGTAATGTTTTTTTTGTATACAAAATTTCCTAAATATTTTAATGTTATACATTTCTTGTTCTGACACATCCAACCTCATTTTTACCATCCATAATCAAGGACTAAACACACTGATACCATTTTTAACACCCACACCCAACCCATGGTCTTAAAACCATGTAACAAATTATATAAACCTTAGGTTAATTTCCCAAAACACTAATCCTTGGGGGTAAATTTTAGTGTTGTAACACAATAATAAAAGGTGGAATTTTTACACTTCAACACTTTCACTCGACAATAAATAAGAACTAAGATGAAGTTGAATAGAAACAAAACATGAGACATCTATATAATTAGGCATGAGATAAAATACACCTACTCTAGTAAACATAATATATAAAATATTACTAAATAATAGAAATATATAATCCACATTGATGAGAAATAAATATAGAGAAAGACCCGTACACAAATTCTGAAGAAATATAAACTTCATGCTATATCCACACATTAAAAGGTCCATATTTGAAAATCCACAGAAGCCACTATCAAGGTTGTCCAAATATGTTATTTTAAAACATTCCCTTCTAATATAATTATTTAATACATCAATGAAATGACCCAAACATTTAAAAATGAAATTCTCTATATTAAAAATTAAATTACATATTATATAATCAATTTATAGAAATCTTATTCACTATTTTAGATAATTTTAAAACATATATGATATGTTAAATTTACAATAATGTTTTTCATTATAACCATTATTAATATATTCATTGTACAATTTCCATCAAAATTAGTATATTGATGGTTATTATAAATTCCAATTGATATAGATTAACGAAGTCATGATATAACATCCTTGAACCCACACTCACAGTTCTGGTGGTAAAATCAATAAAATTGCATTTCTATAATTGATATTGATGTAAGTGACCCAATTTTCACCATAAAAACATGAAACATGAAATGTAAATATTGTACCACTTACATACCCAATGACCAACTTGGTTTAGAGTAATAGTGATTTAGGATAAAATCTCATTTAAACAATACACAAGAATTCTAAGGAGTATTTTTCTGACTAAGCCCAACTTTTCATATTCTTAATAATGTCTCCAAAATCACTAAAAACTTATGTTAGAAACTATTATATAAAAAATTATTTAATAATTATTCTTCATAACCTAGTTATATGGAACAAAGTAATGGTTAGTGAAACTTATCGGTAAGGGTAAACATAGTCATTAACAATTTAATTTCATCAGTCATCATAGGAAGATCATAAGGGTATAATAACATAATCACAGTGCATGATCAAAACATAATAACAGCCATACCCATCTGTACATATATCCTCAATCATGAAACATGGAATAATGATATATCAGATTCATGAGTCAGAGGAATCAGTAATCATGACCCGTATCATTTTTATCATAATCATTGGAATCATTATAAACCAATAAAAAGCTAAAAGAATATGTGATTTTATGTTTGTAATATTATCTTTATAACCCATTTTAAACCTAAGGCAGAAAAAACTGAATCCAAGATAAATCTATTAGAGAAACCCTCTTGTAAGTCCATACATCTTGCCTATATAGACACGGAATATTATCCAATTCATTTAATAACTATCTGGGTACACCCATCGTATAATAAATATCGGTATCACCTACCTCTATATGAGTCCACCAATAATATATCTTATATTTTACTTGGCCGGTGAAATTTCAAAGAACCCATCATAATGTTATATTAGGCTCACCTGGGAGTTATAATGGGGCTCAAACCATCATATATAATATTTCCAATAACCAAAACATGAATAATGTACACAAATATGTCCTTTATCATAAATATCACAAATTTAATCATTATACCTTTCATAATCTCATTTACAATCGGCAAAGAATTGGGTTCCATGATAATATATTGAAATAATCATAATCTATAAAGAGAAATAATATTTATGTTATCATTTCAAAATATATCAATAAAGAATAAGTAAAAAAATGGGTTATTTCCATTAGTTAATATAAATAACATTAAAGATCATTAAAATAGTCCATTCAAAAAACCTTTTCACTTTGAGTAATTTCAATGGTTTTTTTCATTAATCAATAATTATTTTGAATGATCACATGGAATATTTCTTGACTTAATATCCTTTTTGTTTTCAACACAATTTCTTAAAATATATAACATTCTCTATAAATAGGTAAATAATTTCATCCAAAAAAAATCATTAGAATATAAAAATTAATATTTAATGCATTGGGTGTTAATTATGGATGGAAATTTTTTTCATGTTGAATATGTAAATACAAAAAAACTCTTTCATGTTTTGGTAAAAAAAAGACAAAACTTACACTATTTAGAAAATGAAAGGTAGATTAACTTTAAAATATTTTGGTAGAATTAATTTATTTGAAAAAATTAATTTAAATAATCCAAGTTAAAAAACATAAATTCATTTTAATAAAATATGTATTTAGAAGAAAAAGGATTTCTAACCAAATGGAGAAACAAATTTATATTTTCATAAATACATTTTCAGAATCATTTTATGTAATAATGAGTAGAAAATTCATCAATTTCATGTAAATATGATATATTTATAGTGTGTCATAAAATAAAAGTTTACTACTATATAAATTGAATATAATTTCCATTAATGAAAATTTAGGCACAAAAATCCTGATTAAAATGAGATTTAAGTACAAACCATTACCCCTTTGGTAACATTCCAATTATTACTCATATAAAAGAAAAACCATAAATTAAACATTAAATAAACTAAATATATAGAGATTTTTGGTATAACATATTATTGGGTAATTTTATAAACCTAAAAAAATAATATAGTTCAATAATATAAAATGTGTCCTAGAGAGGGCAATTTTAGATGAAAAAACCCTTACATTGATCATAACGTCAATGTGAGAATTAATCAATGAAATGATTATGTGTATTAAATTTAAGTGAAACTAAATTTACTATAAATAAAAAAAATATAATAAAAATTCATTAAAAATATAATCATATAATATCAAAGTCAGTGAAGAAGTAATATATCTAAATGAAACGAAATTGAGTTATGAAATTATTTACAACATGGTAACTTTAATGTGAAATAACCTTATATAGAATAACACAAATTAAAACATAAAATAACATTATGTGTAAATTATTCATGATATTAAATGTAAAAGGGTAATTATATAGACCATTTAATTGAAATTATGTGTGTACCATTAAGAAATTCCTCACTATGGGAAAATTGAGTTGAAGTTCATTACCCCAACTCTAAATTGTCTTTGTATGTCATTTAACTATGGTATAATGATATAATATAAAATATTTTATTTTATAATATGATTTTATATGATTAATAAATAATTCATAAATCATATATTTTATATATTTTGATGACCTATTTACATACTTTATCATTTCTGTCCATGCGATGTTGTTTGAGGATGTTCGGTTCATTATTTCAAAAAAAAAATATGTGTTGACCAATGAAAAATAGGTAATTGTTCCATCATCTTGAGAATAATAATATTTAAATAGTAACCATATTTTGACATCAATTAAAATTTTAAAACCAATAACGAAATATGGTAATGAAAAATGGTCTATGTTATAATTATGGAGATCGTAGGTCATACGAACACATGAGTAATGTTTCCATTTTCAGTAATAATTTTTGAAAGAAAGTAAGTATTGTTTTGTCATTCAATAATCATAATAATAAAATAACGAAAAATGTATATCTTTATATTAAATAATATAAGTTATCAATGTGTTGTGGTTATGAAAAAATAATCACGTTGCTTCATGGATGCATTATTCCACACACAGACACAACTGAAATAAACTTTTTGTCAGTGATTGTATAAGTTAGAAATTAAATAATATTGTATATTTTAAAAATTATAAATATATCATTAATATGATAATTATTTTATATATTTAAAATTTATTCAATAATATTTTCCCTATTACCTTCCATGAAAATCATTTCAGAAAAACAAACCACACCATATTTGAAGGTGGTAGTTCATCATACAACTATGTAACGATATAAATTACCCTATAAAATATAAATTAATAATTTATATAAAATGTAATATTTATATGAGTATAATTATTTTTTCTACATAATATATAGTAAATAAATTACAAAATATTTCAATCCATGAGAGGAGATGGTGAAAAATAAATTATATCAGTTTGTGAGGTGGTAGTCCACCGTAAACACGAATGGTGGTTTTGTTTCCAATTTTAAGCCCTAGGAGATATATTAGGTTTTAAATTTATGTGATAACATATTATAATATGTTAAATATTGTTTTTATTACTTAATTTTAAATTTTTATGATTTTAATGAGGTGTAAGAAGAAAGAAAATGAAAAAGAACGGTTATAAAAAATTTCTCTTCTTCATAATACCTCATTTGGTTAAGAAAAAATCATTCATAGGATGGATTTGTGGTAAAAAGTGGTCTGGTTTATGGTTATGAAATTAAGGAAAATATTTTTACAGTTCCATGTTTATTTAAATGGATTTTAAGGTTTGATGTGTAGAGGAAATGGGTGGCCATTTATAAGTGAAGTTTTTGGTACACCTATAATTTTTAAAAATATATAGTAATACCCAGATATTTAAAATGAAAACATGAATCTAAAACTGACCATTATCAACACATATACAATTTAAGGTTGAAATATGGACATAAAAAAGAATATATACAAGGTTTTGTGTCATTATAACTCATATATTTCTAATTTGATCCCCTGCTTAACCTTTTTTCACCTCAACCATGGTAAATAATTTTTACTATTTTCATTATTAATTTTAGCCAAATATTAATTAAAAAAATATTAGATAATATATAATTTTAAATTTTCTAATATATTATCCATTTTTTAAAATTAAATTCACATATTTTATAGACTATGAAATAAAATAAATGTAGTAAATGTGACGAAAAAGTTGTTTTCGTCAACAATATTTTTCAAGAATAAGATGATTTTCTATTATCCCATTTGAAATTAATCATCATTTTATTATTTTTAATTAATATTTAATGATATATAATCTATACATATATTTTAAATCATTCTATATTGGGGTTTTTTTATTAATAAAAAAGGATAAATAGCATTTGCTTTAAAAAAATTTAGAAAAATACACCTTTTAAACTGGAAAATAAACTTATAATAAAATTAAATATAACATTGATTAAAATGTAATTAATTGGAAAAAATATGACAAAATGTTAATTTTGATACTTTAATTCAAAATCAAATAATCATGGTACCCTTAAATTTTTTAATTTATTTAAAAGAAAAGACAGTTTTACAAAACATAGTATTTTCCTCTTTTCACTGAAAAAAAATATTTTCCAAGTAATATGAAAGGTTTAGTCTATGTTTATTTTTATATGATAAATTAATAAAATTAAAGTTATTTTATCAAATTAATTTCATAATATCTCTATAAATTAATTATAATATAAGTTCACAATAATAAATACAAATCAATTTTGAGAAGAAAAATAATTTTGAGCAATAATTCTACCTCACTAAACTTTTATTGGTTTTTTACATAGAATTTATCAATATATTTATATTTATTAGAAAATATATGCATATTTAATAATTTATTTTATACTATTCATGATTGAAAATTCAATATCAAGGTTTTAAAGGTCATATATCACATCAGTCATTTAAGAAGGGTATTGCGAGTTGAACACGTTATCGAACATATTGATCTTGTTTTAAAATCATATTGTGTTACATCCCCACACACTATTTAATAAAAAAATTCACATAACTATATATTTATATTATTAATAAAATTATTTATATATGATAATACCTTTCATGAAATCAAGCATCATAAAAATTCTTAATAATAAATCCTTTGGAGAATATGGATAATAAAATATAATGGTTATATAGAATAATAAATAACAAGGATTCTAAAAAAGTGAACACTGGTGGAATTTGAAGATATATAAATTTATTAAAAGCTAATTACCAAAAAAAATTATACAGTGATAGATATTTGTGATCAAACTAATGTGAATGATCAATAGAAGGTTAGCAACCACCTTACCATAAATTTATAATGAGTTAAAAGAATATAGATTCATCGAATATGAATGCAACAGGATACAAATTTCACATTAAATATCCTTTTCTTAGATTTGAAAATTATAATAACATAAATAGAATATACTTAAATGAAAATTATAATTACATGATTTAATGAATTTTCACAACAATGCCATCAATTTCTTCAAACGATGAGTATTCAAGATGAGATTTTCATACCTGGATCACTAAAATAAATTTTTCATGGATCACATTTCTATAAAATGGACAAAAATATATTACTCATATATGTATATATATATATATATAATAATAATAAATGTTATGCACCATATATGGTAATTATATATATGAATAAATGTTTATATGATGATAAATGCATTAATCTGAAAATTTCAATAATAATACCAAAAGTAAAAAAAGTCATTTCATAAATAAATAATTCTATATCCCAAATAATATCAATAACCTCAAAATTAATGAGTTATTTAAGATAAAATTATATATCATTCCTTTTAGCTTATAATCCCCCAAATATAGAATCCTTTTACTAATATATTTTTAATCACTCAGTCATCGAATCCAATTTCAATTCCACCATCATCTATATGATAAAACATGTTTCGAAATAATTAACTCATGATCCAAGATCATGTATATTATAATTGTTTGCAAAACCTTAAAGATTATTTCTACCAAAGGTAATACAATACTAGATATGTAACTAAATATTTACATATATTTAAATCCACTAAAATGTCTCTAAATTTTTTATTAATCACCTTAAGATATCATTATTTAAAATCTATAAAGGGGGGGTCAATGTATTTTAACATATGATCAAACATTATCATATATACCAAAAATGGTATCCATAAATCAACCTAAGAAAAAATATTATCACCAATATTATCTAAACCCTTCTCTAATACCAACTATAACTACCAAGAACCTGTACTCCCATGTCTGGTGCTAAAATCATCAACATTATATTTTTTATTTGAAACTTGTGAAGGTAGCCGAATTTTCACAATCCAAAACGTATGAAATAAAATTAAAATATTGGATCAATTACATAATGAATGAAATTTTAGGTTTAGGGTTTTAGATAATTAAGAAAAAATCTTCGCAAAACAATTCTCATGAAATAATGCATGTTATTTTATCAGTATACATAACTTTTCATATTCTATATCAATTATTAATTATCTTATCAAACTCTATAATGTTATAAACGTTTCTAGAAACAAATAATTTTAAAAGAATTATTCATAAATTGGGTTATATGAAACATAATAAGGGTGTGTTCAAATGATCTGTAATGGTAATCATAATAATTTAAAATTCAATTTCATCTGGGGTAATAGGTAGAGCATATGGGTATGATGAAATAATAAATTTGAACGAGAATAACATAAAGAATATTCATAGCTATAATTACCTAGATAATAAATTAGGAATAATGGAATAAATATTTATCATTGGTAAGAGTCATAAAAATCAATAATTAAGAGACATTTTATTTCCATCTTCATCAAATAATGTAATAAAAACCTATATCAACCGTAAAAAAATGAAATGTTGGTTTCTTTAGATAATTATACTTCTAACACATTTTTAACCCATATATGAAATAACTAATGTACTATTAAATCCATATGAGAAACCATCTATTAAATCCCTCTTATGTACCTGTAATGAAAATGAATATTACCAAATGCAATGGAGTTCTATCTGGGTGCAACTATCATATAGTCTATATCAAGATCACCTAGAGATATCTAGGAACACCCCCCATATAATCTATATCTATATCACTAGGTTCTATCTAGAATCATCGATTTTATTAGAAATATTGGGATCTTCGGTGTTAAAATGGGACTTAATACATCATATATATGATTTCCAACAATGGAAAAATGAAATAGGAACATATAACATTATTTTTTTTCATAATACACTTAAAAATATTATTTATTCATTTTAAAACATCATTAAAATATGGAAAATAAATTGTTTCCATTAGAATTTCTTCAATAAATCATAATATATCCATAAAAATAAAAAGGATGGTATAATTTAAACATATTGAAGGTGAGGATAAGTAATAGAAAGGGATGTTGACATTGATAAATGAAAATAAAATTAAAATATTTTTAATAAAATTATTAAAAAATGACCATAAAATATTTATTAATGTCCAAGGATTCCATCTTATATTGGAAAATTATTTTGAAAGATCCCTTGGAACATTTTTTTGATGAAAATTTATTTCAAATATCAAACTATTATTTGAAATATAAAAAATTGTGAAACCAAAATTATTTAATTTCATTTGAAAAGAACCTATGTATCATAAAAATTATGATTTAGATCATTGATTGTTTATTACTGTGGGAAATTTCTATTCATGTAGAGTATGTAAAAAACAAATAATCATTTCACCTTTTCGTAGGAAAAGTCATAAATTACATTATTTGTAAGATAACTTGAATATTTCCTTTAAAACACGTTTTAAAAATATAATTAATGATAAAAATTAATTTAAACAATCAATGTTATGAATTTTCAAAAAAATGGTAAACATTTTTATTAATGGTGGATTTAGTTGAAAGAGGTTTTCAAACGAAGAGATAAAAATCGATTTTATAAAAAAAATATTTTCCATTTTAAGTACCACTATGAAGAAAATTATAATAAACATTAAAATTTACAAAATATGTAGAGGTTAATAAAATGAAAGTTTTTTTTATTATATAATGATAAATTAATTTCCCTCAAAATAAATTCTAGAATAAATAATTTCGACTGAAATTATAATGAAGCGTAAACCTTTACTATTTTGGTAACTTTTGAATCATTACTCCCATGAAATAAATAATGGAAAATGATACAATAAATATCATGAATATAAATATATTCAGTGTATAACATATAAAAGGTGAAGTATATACACCTCCTAAAATAAAATTCATGTAAAACATATCATATCTCCTAGAGAAGACCATTCGAGATGAGAAACCTATACAATGATCATAACATTTAAGTGGAAATTAATTAATGAATTAATATGTGCATAAAATGTAAATTCAGATAATAAATGTTTAAATACAAAAGAATATAATATAAATTAATTACATAAATATTATTCGTAGGTATAAAATCAATAATGAGTAATATAACCAAATGAAAAGAAATTGAGTTATGGAATTCCTTACCACTTGGTAACATTCATGTCAAATACCCATGGATGAAATAATTAAAATTGAAATAGAAAATATTTTAATTTATGAATTATTCATGATATTAAATGTGAAATGATAAGTATTTAATCCACATAAAATTATTTAGGTTCATAACATTAAAACATGCCTCAGTGGTCAAATATTTAGATGAAGTCCCTTACATTGAGTCGAGACTTTACATATATGTCCATTCACTTAAGTATAATGACCATATATTAATAATTTTTTTTAAGACAAAAGTTTATGCTATATAACTTACACTTAAAATAATTATTATTTTTTAATTCCCTTAAATATTTAAATACTAAATCAGTTATATCCACATCATGTGTTTTCATACTGTTTGGTTCATTAATTCAAAACAAATTATATGTGTTGGTAAAAGAAAAAGTTGTCATTATTACATAATATATAGAATAATATTAATCAAATAGTAAAAATATTTATAAATCAATTAATTTTTAACCAATAATGAAACATGGTTATGAAAATTGAACTACATTACCATCAAGGAGATAGTATATTGTACGTAATAATGACTACTGTTTCAATTTTTCAACGATAGTTATGGGAAGATGGTATTTATAACTTTAGAATGAAAATAGTATAATGAAATGAAAATTATTTAATTAAATACAATCATATATATAATCCATGTGATGTCATGATGGATAAATAATCACATTGCTTCGTTGAGGTTGTAATCCACACATACGCACGAAAATGTTATTATTTATCAATGATTGCAATGGTTAGAAATAAAATTATATTCTATATATTAATAATTATAAATATAGAATTAATTTTATCATTTTAAAATATGTATTATAAAAAATCATTAATTTTATCTTTATTACCATTCATGAAAGGAGTTAGTGAAAAACGAATCACATAACATCTCAAGGCGGTAGTCTACCGTACCCACGAGCGATGTTGTTGACACCCATAAAGAATGGAGAGAAATATGGTATATAAAATATAATAGTTCAATATTTATAATTATATTTACAATATAATATATATATATATATATAATTTAAACCCATGATTGTAATGTGTTGTGAGAGGTGATGTAGAAAATCAAATTACGTCAATTTGTGATGCGGTAGTCTGTCGCGCACAAGAATGATGGTTTCATTTCCCATTTGATGAAGGAAGATATGGATTTTAGTTATTACATATAAATAATAAAATCCTAATATATATTTTATACTATTGATATTACATCATCATAATTGAATTATATTTGAATCATTTTAATTAATAAATAAACTAAAAATTCTCAATTATGTATGATACCTCCTCTTTGGACAACCTCCTTATCTTAGCACCCCAATCCTTCATTTTAAGGATTTATGATCAAACGAGGGACTATAAGATATTGGTATAAAATTTTAGATGTTATTTTGGGAGGTATATTTCAATAAAAAAGGAATTTATTTTATATAGTGGAGACAAGAGTGGGTGGTATTTTATATGTGAGGCGAGTGGCACACTTATAATTTTGGATAATAAAAAATGATACCCACATTTTTTCAGATTCTACAAGGCTCCAAAATAGACCAGTATATATAATTAGATATTTTCTGTTCTAAATATTTCCATTTTATAGAATCTAGATAAGTTTATATTTCATTTTAACCCTTATATTTTTAGTTTCAGCCCCGGTTAAACTCGTTTTGTCCATAACCATGGTAAAATATTTTTACTATTTTCTCTATTCATTAAATTCATGAATTTATTAGATAATATAAATTATTATACCTCCAAATTTGGAAGTAATTTTAAAAAATATTATACTAAAATGTTTTATAATTTAATTAAAAAGGAAACATTCAATTGTGACCAAAAATCAGTTTTTTTTTAAGAAATGTTTTTAAGCAGAAGATGGAATTATGTTAAATCTATGACTTGCAATCAACATTTTAAGATTTTAAATTATTATTTATTCAAATATAAAATATAAAATTATTTAAAATAATTATTCATGAATTGTTATTTTAATTACATAAAATATGAAAAACATCATGGTCTTTAAAACAATTTTTTGAAAAAAAACTCATTTAAACCCCAAATATAAAATTATACTAAAACTAACATAAATGGTTATTCATTAGTAATTAATTTTATTATATATAATTAAATAATTATTATTTTTTTACGAAATGGAAAATATATGATAGTGGGAATATTAAATTAATTATTTTATTGAAAATAAAGGATATTTTTCAAAAATGATTATTTTTTACTATTCACATAAAGATCAATATTTTCCAAAAAAATATAAAAAATTCACCAGAAGATATTTCTCATATAATGATTTCAAAATTTAAGATAATTTAATCAAAATCATTTTATAAAATATATTTAGATTAATTATAATATTTTCTGAAAAAAATAAATAAATAAAAATTATAGAAAACATGTTTTTAAAGAATAAATTTACATTACAAAATATTGATTGATTATTTAATATGAATTTATCAACAGGTTTATATTATATTGGAAATTTCAATATATATGTCCTAATGTGCTTAGTACTATTCATACACAAAAATTTAATGGTTATGTTATAACAATTATATGCCTCACAGGTTGTTTAAGTTTGGTATTGTGCATTGAATATGCTATCAAATATATTGTTCTCCTTTTAAAATATTAGGGTGTTATAGATGGCCTCTACGAGTGGGATCATACCCTCTGGATAAAATTTATCTGAGATTCCAAGTGAGATGTAATGACTCAAATTTTCCCTTTATTAATCCCACGACAAGATTCAATAATTTTAGCACTAATGAAACTAGTTGTGGGAGTAGTTCAAGCACATTGAGATCTCATCCGAAACCGTGTACACCAAACAACCCTAGGAAAATCTCACCATCACATACATTAATATTAGCTAAATAACTTGTGAAATTAATGGATGTGTATATATATACTAAAAGTATGAATTTTATATTTTCTTTTAAAAACAATGATTACATATATCCTTTTTAAATCCTACTTTATAAATAAATTGTAGTGATATTGAAAAGAATTATAGTTTTATATTATGAAACACAAAATTTATTTTTGGGAAATTTATAGTTTCAATAAAGACATTATATTTTTATTAATTCCAGAATTCTATAAATAAGATATATCTAAATAAAAATATATTATTAAATATAAATAATAACATAAATTTAGAAAGTAAAAAATAATTATATAAGGGTTGGAGAATTACAATTATTAAAAAACAAAAAAAACTATGGATTTTTTAATTAGAATTTAAAATTATCATACATATATAAATATTTGGATAAAATAATAATTATTTTTTAAATAAAACATAAATATTATCAAAAAGATATCTTTTCATAGCTTTCAGAGTTATTGGAATTTTAATTTTAATATTTAATATGGTATAATTATACTTTCTATATTTTGACTCTATAATGACCAAAATGTGAAGTACCATATTTTATAAAATGGTATAAAATAAAACATATATATTATCCTTTTAAATTAATGTTGTTTTCAGGTATTTGAATAGTTTTATTATCCCATGATGAATCTTCAAAACCAATATTCTATTTTAAGATTTAAAAAAATATTTATAAACATGACACACTTCTACATAGACATAGTTATTATTTTATTAATATTGGTTCTCCAAAATGTAAAATAATTAAAATAACTTCACCTTACTTGAAACAAAAGGTATAAACCATGGTATGCTTTATGGTTTTTGGTTACACTATCCAATAGAATCCAAAACCTAGGCTTATAAATCAATAAATAACTCCCCTACGTTTTTCTATACCAACCAACCTACCTACCAATTATATTCTCTCAAGAACTATGGAGAACAAAATTTATCTTTTCATCTCTCTATATATCCCTTTCTAGGTTTCCCTATTCTATCAATAATATCATCCAAAGCTTTTATAATTAACCTCTCATGGTGAGGGATATTTTCTTTCACCTCTTTATTCAAGAACCTCCTTTATATTTACCCCTATGTTTTCCAATTCTTCATATAAGGATATGATTTCACATATAATTCTATCATAATTTTTTTCAATTTCATTATTTACTCTTTTCACTCTAATTAAAACATCCTTTGAAAAATTTCATACCCCTATTATGATGCCAAAATTATTCTGGAGATTTTTCCATACTAATGTTCTTTTTGTGAATACCCATCCTTACTTCCACTCAATAGTAGTCACCTAGATGTAACAACACTTTATTTATTTGTTTATTATACATAGATACTCACACCACATGATTGTGAAATTCAAATATATGAATGGATTTATTTTGATTTATTATTCATGTTGAACACTTATGCATTTACACAATTTCAAAATTATGGGTGACCCCATATTTCACTATAATGGATTAGGTAATGTTTTACTCTCATATATGTCATGTTTTAGATTGGAGGGTAAAAGAAATATAGTCAAGATTTTTTCCACCATGTTATGATAACATGGTGGATATCCTTCACCAATGTTTATGATTATAGGTTTAATGTTGTCATTATATTCCCATGATTCCTTTATGATATCTTGATATATCATGCCTTATTGTTCATGATTAATATTATCACCCCACTTATCTTACCTTGACATTACTCTTGGATCACATGTTTTTAATTACTTTATTCATTTATTTTTTATTCCCTTACTGGTATTTTTAGTTCACCATGTTCTTATGTAAGTCCCCATGGTATCTCTTAAAGTTTTAAAAGAGTAAGGGAATTTTAGGAACAAGTCAAAGAGTTTTCAATGATTTCATTGTATTAATGTACTAAGTTTTTGGGTACCAAATTTCCAAAATGCATTATTATTTATTATCCTTCGGTATTTTATAATGTGTACCATTATCTAATAAATCATTAAATAAATTTTATTAAATATATGGGTTGTTATAGTCAGTATTAGAGGAAAGTCTAGTTAGTTTTGGAACTATGATTAGAAATATCAAATATAATCTAGAGGGAAAATAATAAAAATAGGAGAAGGAACTTATAATTATGAAAATTATATTAGTTATTGTTTTACATAAAAATACATCCCTTTGAGGATAATACAAGTGTATGTGTATCTGGCATATATGGGCATAGTGGAAATTACCATAAAAAAAATGCACGGAGCTAGACTCGATTGTTACCTTGTGTCTAATAATGTACCTTATTTCAGACACTATTGGAAACTCTCTAGTGGTATTCTTTAGTAAATTAGAAAGATATTTATGAACCATTATTATAGAAAAAATAATTCTTATAAGATATTAAATTTTGAAATAGATCATGGATAAACTAGATTGAAACATAGAAATTAATAGGATAAATGATTTGTGTCATTTTTGAGTTATCTAGTTAATGGTCATGGTTTCTTTATTATGTCTTTAATAGTTTAGAAATTTTCATCCCTATGTTAATATTTGATTATGTAAATGATTATAACCATAAAAAATTAGTGAATTTTAAGCTTATCATTTGTGTCTATATATATTCTTTGGTATCTCATACGTTCAGTAGATCTATTCGAACACCACCTCAAATCATGGATGTTGGGATATCAATAAAGATAGTGAATGGTAAAAAATTCCTTATAATATAACTCAACACATATCAATATTTTTGGGTTTACCATCATAGTTAACCTCATGAAATTTAATTTAGATGAATTTGATGAAATTTGGAGGAGGGATTGGATTACCATATACAGTGAAAATATTTATTGCTAATAGAAAAATATCACCCTCTTTTTAGAAAACCATCCTTTGATTATATTCATGAAAAAGAAGAAGGATGAGTCTTATTTCATACCAATATATAAAAAAATTGATATTATTTCCTTGACATCAAAAATTTTAAGCTCATATAATTGAGGCTAAATAAAATAATATCTTTTAAGACATGCCTTTAGTAACAGAATATGATGATGTGTTTAAAGAATAAATTTTTTGTCTTCCACATAGATTATATACTGAATTTTCAATCATGAATATAACCATAACATTACCAATATCAATGAAACCATATAGAAAATCTATTATTTATTTTGAGTAGATGAAATTGAAACTACAAGAGAATATGGATAAAGCGTTCTTATGAACATGTGTATCATTGTGGGGTTAAATGAACCTCTTATTCATTAAGAAGTATTTATCAATCTTCTAATAAATTTATTATCTTGAGATTAACAAGATAAAAATAAAGAACAAGTATCCTCATTAATAAATTGATTACTATATTGAATAGAAATCAAAATCCCAATACCTATCTATGGTGGATCTAGAGTCATAATATTATCTTTTAATAGTGAAAGTAATTATTTCCCCCTCACTGCTTTTCATACAAGGTAGAAGAACATAGAGTGCATAGTGGTTATAATTAGACATAATAATGCACCAAAAATATTCATGGAATATATTTATATAGTATTTATATATTACATCGATAAATTATATTTAGTCATCAGAGAATATATTCTAAATTACTCAAACAGAATAAAGGATCATGAGGTGCATTTGAATTCTATAAAAAATACATTACAAAAAATTATATGTGAATTATATTAAATATGAGTTTTTCTTGGATAAGGTAAATTTGTTGGGTCATTTTTTCACCTGAAACGGTATAACAATTGATCATTTAAAACTAAGGTAATTGAGGAATGGACGATGCCAATATCTATGATGGAAATTTATTTTTTTCTTAGATTTTCTAGGTACTATCTTATATTTTCAAGAAACATCAAATGATTTTCCATCCAACTAACCATCCATACACATATGAGAGCCATAATTTTCATGAAATAAGTATGAGAATAGTTTTTTATTGATATGTTGAAGAGGATAATCACTACACTTGTACTAAAATTAACCACTAGTGGGAGATGATTTTTGATCTACAATGATGCATAAAAAAAGGGATTCCTTTGTGTAATCATTGAATATAAATAAATGGTAACATATGACAGAAACCAAATAATAATTGGTGAGCATAAGTACCCATCTCATAATCATGAATTTGTTATAATGATCTTGGCATTAGCAATATGGGTACATTACCTCTATGGAGAAAAGTGTGACATATATGTGAATTATTAAATACTATATTATATAAGAAAAAAAGGAATAATATGAATCCATTAGGTGGGTAGAGCTAATAAATATTTATGATTGTTATAATCATAACCATATTGGTAATATAAATACAGATTAATATTATATGAGTAGAAAGTATCTCACAAATTTATACATGTTAAGGATTTCAAGGGATCCAATTTTCATGGATTTTGGAAACTATGAATATTTGAATAATGAGGGGATATTTATAACAAATTTCATTGAAGAATACCCATGAATCTATTATGTATAGGGTAATGTCATCTTATAAATATGGTTATTTTCTCTGGAAGAAGGTATTGAATAATCCAAACAGCAGCATCGATGAACATAAAATTATAACAGTTTGCACCCAAATATTTGTCCCATAAAAACCATAACTAAAGAGGTAACTGTAGGATGATGTGAATATATTAACCTTATCTATTTATTCAGGAATAAAAATTATGTATATATATTTTAAGAAAAAATTCTGGTGGCATAACATGAAGTGGGAGACTCTTCTGTTTTTATTTTGATTACTAGAATGCCAACATGTCAATGAAGAATTAATGAAGTCTAAGGTTATTATAAAACCAATTCCCATGACAAAATTGAAATAGGAATACATAAACATTGATTTTATCATAGTAATACCAAGTAAATATAATGTAACTAATTCCATTTCATTTTTAGTTGATCGCCATACAGTGTTAGATCCTTTCATTATTATGAATAAATGTTTTTATCTTCAAAGACATTCCCATATATAAATAAGGGATCTGGTAGGGCTACATAGAGTCCCACTCTATATTTAATGTGATAATGATATGAGGTTTAGCTAATGTTTTTGGAGGACCATTCAATAAGAATTGTATACAACACTATTCTTTATCCCGAATTATCGACTTCATATGGATGTTTACTTTGAAATAACTATTAAAACTATTTTTTATATTCAAAGATCATTTTCAGTATATTTCCATGTATGTTTGTATAAACCCCTTCCCTTAGTGTATTTATCATATAAAATAGTTTTGATTATATAATTCAAATTTCATCTTATATGGATCATTATGGGAAGAGGTGTCAGACTCTGACATGTTAGGAATATGTGGGGCAATAGAAGTTGATGGGACCAAATCTTATCAAGGAAATGATATATAAGAATAAAAATATTATACATAATATTAAATCCACACAATTTCAAGAGAAAGGATTTAAATAAAATCATCTTAATGATCAATAGTTTAAGGCCAAATATAATGTTTTCCATCATATATCACAATTAATGATATTTTTAAAGAAGGGAAAAAATAGCTCTGGATACCACAACCCATTTAAAATCCTTGATGATACTAGAGTAGTGTCATATTGACTGGAACACCCACGAATCATATATGTAGTACATGATGTGTTATATTTATCCCCCTGGAAGATTTACATATTGTACTCTTCACATGTATTTAATCCATAGGTGGTACAGTTAGAAATTAATATTTCAATTGAGGAGCATGTAGGTGGGATATTAGATCAAAGACACAATGTTTTATTAATGAATACAAATCACATGTTCAAATTTTTATGGAAGAAAAGAATATTTGAGGAACCGACATGGGAACATGAAGCGGTGATTAAACAAAAATACCATCATCTGTTTAATTGTATTAAATAATAATTTTGAGTGGTAAAATTAATAAGGGGATAAATGTATTGACCCAGTCATTTAAAAATTTAATTACATTTTTCAGTAAATAAATTCCTTATTATGTAATGTAGTTAATTCAAAAACATGTACAGATTATTCTATATTGAATAGACATGTGTTCTGTCAAATTAAAATGATCATTATGCATCATAACAATTGTTAATATACTCATTTTATAGTGACAATGAAGCTTATTATAATAAGGTTCATGATAATTCCTAATTGATACTAAGGAAGGAAGTGATAGCCTTGACCAATTTGATTCAACGATATGAAGATAATTTATCAGTGTATCCAAGTGACATAAAATTACATTTATTTACCCTTGATCAATCCCAATATGGGATTCAAATGCATGAACAACCATATTTATGGGATAAATTCAAACTCATTTAGATCATATCCCAAACCATGTATGTTGAACTACCCCAATAAATTATCACCATTGAATGCCTTTCCATTAGGTATTTTTCTTGTTTAATACAAAGATATGTATCTAGACCATAATAGTTTTAAGTTTTTTACAATAGTTTATTAAAAAAATTATTTATATCATTTTAATATTATTTTTTAAATGACTATATAAAATTATTTATATTTTTTTATTTGAGGAAACTTAAATTATATTTTTGGAAATTGAATAGTTTCAATAAAGTCACACAATTTTAATGAGTTGATGATTTTAATATATAATTTATAATTTAATAAATTATTAATATTTAAAAAATCAAGGTAATATAAATAATATTATAACTTTAGGATGTCAAAATAATTTAAAATGTTTCAAAAAAATGTTATTATAAAAAATCATTATTTTTTAAATAATTTTATATTTTTTTTAAAAGTGTACAGTACCATACCTATAGATTTATTTGTATAAAATAAATATATTTTTTTTATAATCCTTATATTGAAATTAGAAATTAGTGATATTGTAATATAATTTTGAGACTACCAAATGTTTTGATCAAAATTAAAAAATGTATAAATATATGATGTTTATAATGACATTATAATAACTCTTATGTACAATTATAAATTCCATAAATTCTATCCAAGACTAAATATATATTAATACCTTTAAAATAAGTATTTATGGTTATTGGAATAATTTTTTCAATACTTAATGAATTGTCTAAAACCAATCTTATACTTTAATATTTTAAAATCAATTCAATGTAAACATGACATACATTTACATCACCATGGGTATTATTTAAATGGATTCGGTTGTCAAACATTAAAAATAATGAATTTCACTTCAAAATTGTTGAAACCATAATAAACCCATATGGATGTTTTTTTCATTAATTTATCATATAGTGTTCAAAACTATTTTTTATAAATTAATAAAGAACTCGCCCCCCTTTCCACATAAACCCACCCATCCTCCCATTTATCTTAAATCAAAACCATTAGAGAAAGAAATTAAAATTTACATCCTTATCTATATCCCTCTTGTGGTTCCCCCTTTCTCTTAAAAAAATTTCACATGATTTTAGAAGCACCCTCTTATGGTAAGGGTTTATCTCTTTCTCTTCATTGTTAAAGAACATATTCTAGATTAGGTGCTTGTTTTTTCCAATTTTTTATGTTGGGATATGAATTCACACATACTTATTACCTACCTACTGATTTCAAAGTAAATGGAGACCCATTTAAGTCTATTTTATCTATCCAATGACAAGTTATGTACACTTGTTATGTTGTTGGAATTTTTCCTTTGATTTTTCCTTGACAGATTATTTTTTGTGAATTCCCAATATTATTTCCACACAAGAGTACTAACCTAGATTAACCAATCATTAATTAACTAGGTGCTTAGTTAAGTATAACACACACTCCATGATCATGTGATTAATATTATTGAGAGGCATTTTTATATTGTATGATTCATGAGGATGCATGTACATGATATTAAGATGATGGGTGCACCCAGATAGTGCTCTAATGTATTAGGTAATGATTTATTATCATGAGACTTCATATATGGGATTAAAGAGTAAATTTAATCTAATATGGTTCTTTTTTCACCATGTAATAGTCAATTAGAGGTTATCCTTAACCTATGATTATGGTTCCAAGTTCATTGTTGTCACCAAATTCTCATGTTTCATTTATACCATCATTTTATACCAAGATTTATTATTCAATATTATGATTCCAACCCCTCTTATGATACATTTATATGACTCTTCAATCACGTGTATTTCATTACCCTTGTCTATGACCTATTCATTCTATTACTGTGATTTGTATCTAAACCCTTTCTTATGTAATTCCTCAGGTTAACCCATGCAGTTTTAAAATAGTAATTGAATTTTTAGATCATGTTATTGATTTTTTTAAAAATTTAATTATATTCTTATTGCAAGTTCATATGATATGTACACAATTTCACTAATACACTAGGCTTAACAATATTTTGGGATTGTATAATGTGTACCTTTATGTAATAATTCATGAAAAGAAAATTATAATACAAATAGGATGTAATAGTATATATATACACCATGGTTTATATGAAGAGGTTAGTGTAAAGACCTATTTGGAAAACCCAATAGACATTCAAAAATTCCACTAAGACCAAAATCATATTATATGATAGTTCTATAATTTTTTTTATGGAGAATGAATTCAAATTTAAAATAGTTTATACAAATATTATTATATAATCATACTTTTACCACAATAGTTCTAAACCATAAAATAGGTGATCAAACAACATTTTTTCATTTAATGCAAACCTTTATTTTAGAAGTAATATAATTTTTTTTCCAAACATCATGGAAAATAACTTCCATGATTCTAGTAACACACCAATGAAAACAAGGACCTACCAAAATTTTCATATGATCATGGTGACTTTAATTCATAATCCCATAATAATGTTCTATTTAAAACATTTTGGCATGAAAATTGCACGCATCAAAAAACACATAGAAACATATGTGTATATAACTTGTACCAAATTAAATGTTATTTTTCTCATGGTAACATTCACCCAAGATCCTTTTTTCTAGTTTTAAAGAAGAAAACCAACCCAAACCATTTCATAAACACAAACGAACCACATGTTAATTAAAAAGGTGTTTTCATTTTCAAAATCATTTTCAATTTCCATGTTGTGTCACTAACATCCTAAAACCATGAACAAGAATATAAAGTAAAAAACATGAAGATATTTTTTAGATTTATATAAAATATAATTCACATTAATATAGTGAATAATTATTCAATATCATGATTTCCCTACCATTCAATGAAAAAGTGAAATATTGACAAAAAATACCTCAAATCAGTTCAAAATGATGACTGTTAGATGATGTAATAGATCAGAAAAGTTTGTCCATTTCACTATAAAATATCAATATAAACTGATTTAAACACATCTAATACATATATCTAAGATACCAACTATGATATTTGTTTTCTTTCAATAGTATATGACAAGGATTCATATTTTAAAGAAGAACATATTCGTAACCATTTTTTCCATGATCAACCACTCATAGAATCATTATAATTGGACTCTTCATATTGATGATCATCAAAATTAACCAAGAGGAACCATAAAAATCATGATCCTTAGTCAATGGAGATAGAATTTAGATATTTTGGAAAGTTTCATTTTTTAAAATAAGTTTTTGTATAATTAAATTTTTCATCGCATCGATAGGCAACATAGTTTCAAAACCCATGAATTAAATATGAAAATTGGATGTATCCTGAAATACTCCATCCCACATGATTACTCATACGGTTATCCAAATCATTTTTTAACCATACACTTTCCTAGATACCCCCACACCCATCACATGGTATTCAGGTGATAAGAACATGGTTTCTTCTAACCAAGCTCAAACCATTCACCTTAATATATTCCTCCAAAATGTTATGAAACTTTTTAGAAACATCAAGAGTCATACCCTGAACATTTCTTAATAATAAAAAATTCATTAAATTGGGAAATAAATCATATGATATATGATATATTTTAACCACCTTTAGTTACTCAAGGTCCTCATAAAATAAAAGAACTTGAGGATTAACATCCTTATCATGTATAGATTTTTCATTTACACTATTTTCCATGAATAGGGTACAAGATCCCGGAATATTATTATCTTGTAATTGAGAAATATCAAGCCTTATATACCCAAAACATATTCCAAAACATACTATTTAAAAATCTAAATTTGATTATAAAAAATGAAACTTAATTATAAACATCTATAATTTTAATATCAATGGAAAATATGTAGGACCCAAGAGAACCCTGAGAGTGGAGGGTTAAATCCGAGAGTTAAATTTTTCTTTTAAAACAATGGATCATATTCCCACATTGTTTGGAAATTATAAAACATATCTGATGGAATCATATAGTTATTAATTAATCACATGTATAGTGACAACACATCAGTTTTACTTAGATTACCACTAAGGTTGATTCTATGGAACATACACCAACAGTCTTTCAATCATTCCTAAATCCACTAATATTCACTAGTTCATGTGGAATATAGATGTTTAAAAACATTCACTATGTTTTGGGAACACATCCTTTATAATATTTCAGGGATATCATATTACCTCTCTCAAAAAACATTTGTCGACTCACCCTTGATCACTTCCTTTGGTGAAGTATTACTTAGTTTAAAAAATTAAAGGCCTTTTAAATATTTTTTCCATTTAAGTAATTATCCCTTATTAGCATGTGACAATTCTTGAACCACTTTCCTGAATTTATCCACAAGAAAGCATTGATCATCTAATCAAAATTAAAAACCTCTCTAGACTCAAAACTCAATCACTTGTGTGAAACACCTATTCTTGTGTGCAACGTTTGGGTTTTTTCATGAAATTTTAACTTTCACATAAATATATATATTGTGAAACCAACTCATAAGTTTCACATGATGTTTATATACACAATATATATTCTGTGTGCAAGTTTTTTTCATGGAACTCTACAGATAAAAAGTATTTCGTGTGATTGAGGAACTAAAAATTCATTGGAAAAGACACGTCAAGTAAAGGTTGTATCCTAATATTTATATACATGTAAAAACCTCCACACTAGTTCTTTATGAACCTTCTACTCCATGCACAAGTTTCTTCATGCACTAAAATACTTTTTTTGATGTCTCCTTTAGCGCATAAGTTTCAAGTGACCCATTTAATTTCTGTACAAATCTCCTTATCTCCCAAAACCATCATTTGGGAAATTAAAAAACATACATTAATTTTTTCCTTTTCTATATTTTTATTTTACAATCCATATTTCACTTGTACACAAGACTTTAAACCTCATTTTTCCTTGCATGTAACTTTTCCCCATTATGTAGAAAACCTTCATTTTCCAAAAAAAACATCCTCAATTACCTATATTTTAGACCACAAAAAAATGGCCAACATGGTGAAACAAAAATACCCTCAACACAAAATCCATATTCATTATAAAAAAACTTTTATAAAAAATCCTTGATCAACAATAGTGTAGATTGAAAAAAACAACAAAAACCACTCAACTTCCAGCAATGAAAATCATTGGTTTCAATAAAATATCCCTTTTGATTTTTCAGAAATCTACAGATAAATTCTATTAAAACACCCTCCTAGATCAAAACCTTATAGGGGTCAAATAACTCATCCATCACTCTATCTCTACGTGATAAATTCTTGGTGTAGAAAAAAAGTGTGGAAAACGAGAAGATCAATCCACCATATGAAAAAATAATTTCATGAAATCATAAATCACAAAATAGCATTTCAACCAATTATTTAAATAAAACCCTTATTGAATTTTTCTTATCTCTCACATTTAAAATAAAACTAATGAATCTATATTTTTACTTATATTTCTAAAAAACTCTCATGGGATCATATCTCCCACATAATCCTATATCACTTTCGCAAACATATTAAAACAGTTAACAAAAAATTAGAGAGGGAAAAATTATAACCTCCTCATGCACTAGAAGGTATCTTAATACCTAGGTTCAACTAATGTTTTTCAAATATATGTACTTCGAATGGCTTAGTCAAAATGTTATCCTCTTGGTAATGAGATCTACCATGCTCTATTTTAATGAAATCATGTTCAATATTTTCTTTAATGAAGTGATATATGATTTAAATATATTTGTTTAGAGGGTGTTAAACTATATTTCATATAAGATAGATCACACTCTTGTTGTTACAGTGGAAACACATCAGATATTTCTCCTCGTAACAAATTTTAGTTAGTTTTTTATTCATCCATAATGGTTGAGTAAAAGCCTTTTTATTAGTGATATACTCTACTTCAACCATACTATGATTACTACTATATTATATCTTTCAGAACTAGAAAACACATTTGTTTGTAGTGTAAAATGAACCACCACTGGTGGAATTTTTATCCACCACATATCCATTCCATTTAGAATTGTAAAATGATAATAATTCATCATCTATTCCTATTAAAATTTTTAAGCCCTAAATGAATGTACATTCAATATACATGATGATTCATTCAACTATTTTCAAATGTTGTTCCTTTGGATTAATTTTAATGTTGTAAACTAAGAATATTACAAAGTTAATCTCAATCCATGTTTCGTTCAAGTATAATAAGCTTATAATTATTATCCTATACATGGTGGTATCCATAGATGTCCCATCCTTGGGAATTCCGTGTTTTTTCCAACTAAAATCAGAGACACCATTAGTTTGTAGTCATTCATATTGAATTTCTTCAAAATCTCTACTGAATATTTCCCATTAGAAATAATGTTTTAATTCTATTAATAATCTCATGAAACCCTATAAAGTAAGTAATTTCTCTAATCATGGACATTTCAAATTCTGATTTCATGTGATTAAAAAATTATTCCACTTATCCTGATTGGTTTCCACCAAAAATAATATCATCTAAATACCAAAGCACTATAAATTTGTCTTTCTAATAATTCCTCACATAGAGATTATAGTATACACCTCGTCTATTAAGTTGTTTTTTCTTTAAATAAGAACCCAGTCGACAAAACAATTCTTGTGGTTCCCGCATCAGACCATATAGAGACATATTTAATCTACAAACCTTCTACTAATCATTTCAAATTAGAAACACCACTAGTGTTCAATGTAGACTTCTTCAACAATAAATTCATTTGAAAATGTTTTTTTTTACATCCATGTGATAAATTATGAGCCCCATTTTAATTTCTGTTGAAATAAAGTGCCCAATCAATTATAAGATACCTAATGAAGAAAATTCTTCTTCAACATCAACACCTTCAATATGAGAATATCCTTTACACACCAAGCATGTCTGGTATCTAGTCACTTTTTCTTGACCATTTACTTTTTTAAATATTGACTTTGTTTTAATCACATTATGTTTTTTATGTATTTTAGAAAGACCCCATGTCTAGTTCTGTCCAATATAATCTTGTCATCCATTCATGTATATAACCCATGAGCATCCTTTATTACTTCTTCAAATGAGGTTGGATCAACAATTGATAAGAAGTTAGAAGGTTCCTTGATCCTAATTCTCCTTGTCTTTGTAGGTGTGGTCCCATCCCCAATGATTTTGGACTAATAATTTTATGTTATTATATTTCTTCTATGTGGTTGTCATGAAGTTATTCTGCAATGGCTTCCTCTTCTAACTCTTCTTTTGAACCATCATCATTTTATGAGCCATGAATTTTTTTCATGCCATCCACTATTTCATTATTTGAATTGGCACAATTCCAACATTATTTTTCATCCTCAATAATATCAAAAAATAATCTACTCATGGTATTTATGGGTTCATACTCAATGATTTTGACATCACTTTTTTCCAAAATATTTCTAATATAATTATTATAACATTTGTAGGAATTCATCTTTATTGAATATCCAAGGAATATTCACTCATCAATAGCAGCAATATTATACTTTCCTTTATTTCCTTTGTATTTTTTTGAAGGAAACATTTACTTCCAAAGACACAAATAATAATTCATAGAGGGCATATTTACAAATCATATTTCATATGTTGTATTGATTTATCCTGTAAAATGCTCTGTGTGATTTTCAATGTACATTTCTACCTAATATGACTCTTTCGAGTAGTTATGAGAAATAAGACTCTCAATCAGCATATTTTTAAACATATCATTCACATTTAGATTTTTTTATTCAACGACCCCGTTATATTAATGGATTTTCACTACATAATACTCATGAATTATCCCATGTTTTTCAAGGTAATTTTCAAATTCAATCGATGTGTATTCTCTTCTATTTTCAGATGGTAGAATCGTGATTGTGCGGCTAGTTTCTTTCTTGGGTCATTGATGATAACTCTTCATGCAATCAGGACATGTTATTTTTTCCATATACATTATAAAAAGAATTATAATATAATCATCAATAAAAATACTGAAGTACCTATATCTATTTGTTCCAGTCATATTTATTTGGCCAAAAATGTCTATTTGGGTAAGATCAAGTATATTTGATTCCATTTTAATATTCGGTCGATATAAACTCTCGACCATCATTCCTCACATGCATGTAGCACATGTCTTTTATTGATCCCACTTTATATTGGAAATGTCGAAAACTATCATAGAATTAATTATATTTTCCATGATTTTTTTATTAATATGACCCAAACTAAGGTGCCACAATTTGTTTTCTTCTTCAACTATTAAGATATAAATGTTTTCTATGTCGTAAAACTTGAAAAAATTTCCATCATTTGGGAATAATTTCATAAGAGAATTACATGTCTTTACTTTCCCAGTGAACCACTTCTGATTAAATTTCTCTATCAACCCTAAGTCACGGATTTTAATAACACTCAAGATATTGTGATGTAAACTGTTAACGTAGAAAACTTCGGTTTTCCTTAACAAATCATTTCCCAGTTCTTTATTTCCATTAACTTCGATCATAAAAGGACTATTGTTGCTGAATATCATTATTCAATAAACCCTTTTCTTAAAATTCTTCAACAAATATGCAATTATTATCATTTGGGATGAACAAGAACTCTCAAGAATCTTGGTTATATTGTTCATTGTGTCTTTCAGGGCTATTTCTTCAAGATTGTCTTTCCCGGTTTTCTTTGATTCCTTATATAAGATAAATTATTGAGAGGATCAAAATGGTGTTCATTCCAATATTTATTAAGTATACATGTGTTCATTATACTCATACTCTTATTCAAGGTGATAATACCTATTTTGATTAGTAACTCTGCATGGTTGAAAGGTATTGACCAGTCTCTGGGTTGTATAAGTTTTTTTCTTCATTTCCCCTACCTTCAATGACTCAATTTATAACCATAGTTATAGAAGTGAAACCAATATCCGTAGAAACTATTTCTTTAATATGATGATAAATATAGCCTCAATCTCCTTTGATGACATCAAATAGATTATCCATTCAAATAGATCCTTACCTCTTTATCATAAAAAAAATTTGACCATAATTATAATGAATTGATGTTTAATAACAGAAATTGGCTTCTCGTATCCATGCCTCCTTATTTCCCCATCATTTGTAAAGGTATTTGATTATACATCATCTATGGATACAAGAGGATAATTATCATTTCCTTATTTTGTTTGATTAGAAGAATTCTTTATTATGAAATAAATTTCCTTTATGATATATCCAACATCTTACGTCCCTTTATTATGGATCATATCATTTTCATCCATTGATGTTTCTACATCACATCCAATTCAGTTTTTTCTATAATATTGGATATTTTATTATTAAAATACTTCTCTAATCTATTAAAACCATGTTTATCCTTTTCTAGTATCTCTACATTTGAAATTCAACCAAACTATAATTTTTTATTTGTTTCTCTTGGTTTTTATTTAGTTTCTATTTTACTCTTTATTGTATCATCTTCTAATTTGTGACCTTCGACCATCATATGATATTCCTCCAGTCTTTGTGTAAGTAAATTGATGAATTTTTTCTTATATTCAATCTCGAGTTTAAATTCTAAAACATATTCTAATATTTTATGATTTTTTACGTGTTCATGTACTTCTCATTTTAGATTATCAAGTTCTGCTTCATGCCAATCAACATACTCTGATGACTCTTTCATCACAGCTCACAACTTTATATTTTTTCTTTCTATGATTTTCGAGTTCATAACAAAAACCCTAATTTCATACATTGTAATTAAAAAAACCATTCATCTTATTATATTCCTATTTTATAGGTAATTCCTTTGAAAATGTCTCCATCATCGATTCTTAAGGATCAAATTTTAAATTGGATGTTGTATCCTATAAAAAATAATTATCCACCTGTTCTTCTTTTAGAAGAAACTATTTCTACGAAATTTCTTCCCCGATTTGAGGTTTCCTTTTTTAGAGAATGTCATCTGGGGATTCATCATGATTTACATTTCACATTATACATCATAAAATTTCCTTGGTCATTGAGAGGCAATGTGTATAACTTTACCAAACTAAAAAAAATCCAACAGAAGATTGCCTTCAAATCTTTCTTTTACACTATTCAATTTCATGAAAAAAAAAGAGGAAGGTGTTCTTATTACTAATTATCACTAACTCTATAAATATCAAGTTCTTACATATATTTGAATTCCATTTACATGATTACTCAATTGGATTCATCTTCTGGTTTGACTGTAATTTCATAATCAGCCATATTGCTTAGCAGATCATCAAGAGAGAGATTAACCAAATCCCATTCCTCAAGAGCTAAAACATTTGTATTAAACAGATATGGGATCATTCTTAGGATTTTACTCATAATTTAAATAACTTGAATTTCTTTCTCAAGTATATAATTACTTAAAAATCAGTTATTTGATTAAAAAAGGTGTGTGCATTTTCATCTGGATGAATTTTCAGATTGTAAAACTGGTTGGGTAAGACTTGTACTTTCGCATACTTTGATTGGTTATTCTCATTGTATATGTTTTATAGTTTCTCCCACATGAATTTGTCTTAGTGAAACTCGTCACAATAAAATATTTTTGATCATTAAGTGATATAGTAAGAATATATTTTGTGTTGGCATCTACATCAATCATTTTATAGTTTTTTCATTCATAGAATGAGTTGTCTTATCAGTGACCACAATCCCCTGAGTAATGGAAAAAAACATCCATTCTAAGGGATATTAGAATAGATCACATCATGTTCTTACAAATCTGAAAGTTCCTTCAATAAACGAGGGAGGCTACCAAAACATTCACTGAATTCACTAACGTAAATTAGGGGAAAAGTTTAACTCTGAAAACTAGTATGCACTAATACCATTTGTAGGACCCTAGTGTACCCTAGGAAGGGTCATGTGAATCATGGTGTCAGATTTTTATTATAAAAAAAATAGATCATGTTCCCACATTGTAAAGAACATGTAAAAATTGTCTAATGGAATCATATAGTTATTAAAAAATCACATGCATAGAGAAAACATATCTGTTTTACATGGTTTACCACTAAGGGCTAGTCCAAGGAGCATAAGCTGAAAATGATTTGGTAATATCTAAATCCACTAATATTAACAAGTTTTTATAGAATATATATGTTCATAAATATTCACTCTATTTTATTAATACTCCCTTTAAAATATTTTTTGGATAAAACATTTCTTCATTCATAATGATTTCATTGACTCTCCCTTGATCATTGTCTATGGTGAAGTCTTGCTCAGTTTAACGAGATGAAGGTTGCTTCAATAGTTTGGAAATTTTTATATTTTCCCCAGAATAACACGATACACTACTTTAACTATATTTTTAAATTGATGAACTTGAAAGCACTGTTAAAACAAAATAGAGAAACAAAAAAATCATAGACACGCAACTCAAGAACTTACTCTCAACAACTATTCATACATGCAAATTTTTAATTTTTTTCCAGAAATTGTAACTTTTATGCAATTGAATCTTTCACTCAAACAATATAGAAGTTTCCCTTCACCTTTTTAGACACATGAAACGTTTTGCATAGAATATTTGATCTTAGAAATATGCGGTGTGAAAGTATTTCACACTGTAAGGAACCACATATTAATTGGAAATTATAATTCAATTGAAGGGGCTAGACACCTATTTATAGACATGGAAACCACTATGTGAAAATTCCTTGTTATCATTCTATTATTCTCACATGTTTTATCCTACAACAAACTCCTTTTTTTACATCACCATTAGTGCTTAGGTTTCTTTTGATACATATATTTGCATGAAAATATTTCTATTGCACAAACCCATCCTTCACATAATTACAAATATTGTGTGCATATTTTTCCTTTGTCATATTTTTATTTGATGATCCCAAAATATCACTTGCGAGAATGGTTTTTAACTACCTTCACTATTGCGTGCTACATTTATCCTTTACATATAAAACCTTCCCTTTTGAAAAATAACATTCTACATTTTCTCAATTTTGGAACCCAAAAATTTGTAAACATTGTAAAACAATGCCCCCTTCAATAGTGAATCCATATGCAACATAAAAACACTTGTCTTTCTAACTACCTAATCAACCCAAGTGTTTATTGAAAAAAAAAAGAAAAAAACACTCCATTTCCAGTAATTAAAATCCTTTTTTCCAACACAATATTGAGCCACTAACATAGAAAAGTCATTTTAGATTGTAAGTTTCATAAAATTATTTAAAAACACCCTTGTAACAAATCATATATCATTCAATGAAATTTTTAATTTTTATAATTATACCTATTTTTTTCTATATAAATATATCAATATCTCCTTAAAAATTATCCTCACATTATATTCTACTAGAAATATCACATATAATACAAATCTTCATTACTTGGGGAAATTGAATCCTATGAAAGGGTTATATATGATGTATAGTATGGGTAGTAATCTAAGATTTCAATTAATGATCATATATAATAATATAACAGACTTGATTTTATTAGAGAATAATAGAGGTTTAGGATAATTACATAAGTGAATTTATATTCAAAAACACCTTGATTATAAAATCTATTTTTTGGAATACATAATTAACATAATACTATATTCAAATGGGTAAAAATTTATAAACCACGTGAACATAATATATTACAATGTAACCACTAATAATTATAGAATGAATAGGGAACCAATGTTTGTATCTTGATATATCAAACAATCATTTTTTTAATCACTAAGACATGATAATTCTAATGTTATCTTACGAGAAACATTTATCATGTTAACAATGCAATCTCTTATGAGTAACTTATATTTAGTAAACTCGATCATATCACAGGATTATCTTCCTTTGAGTTAACTTGTTCACTTTACATTATCAATTGTAGATTTATATTTCAGTCACCATCATTATAACCTATAGAATGATCATGATCCTTGTGATCTATATCTGGGTTTCCCATAATGCTGAGTTATATCACTCTCACCCATCAACATGATCTGTATCGAGCTCAAATATTATAATGATCTATATCAATATATCTTATAATTTTCAATAATTTCAATGAAACATAACATGAATAAATTATATGTTGCTATTATTTAATCATAAAAATTTTATAAATAAAAAAACACCTTTATAACATGATTAACATGTGTAAATAAAGTGGGATCCATAATGATTTCAGCATAACATAACCAACCTGCATGGAAGTTATTGGTTACATAAAATCATATATAAATTCTCATAATATTCTAACAAGATACCTATAATGGATGGTTACAAATGATTATTTCCATATTATATAAAATAATTATTAAATGATGTGAGTGTAGATTAATAATACCTTTAATAAATAATTTTTATATTTCATTAAAAATAGTAAAAATATCTACTTCATTCTGTTTATTTTAAAACTAAAAATTAAAATAAAATTGACAAAAATATTCTCTATGAAAATAACTATTAAAATTTGAAATAGAAACTTTATTTAAATAGACGGTAACAATTATGGGAAAATTTTTTGCTGTAATATATGTTAAAAGATAACCTTCAATTCATATTAAAAAAATAAAAATTGGGTCCTATGTTAAAATTTATAAAATATTGCTTTTATTAATTCATTAGTATAATTTAGTATACAAATATTTCACAAACATTATTTTATAGGTAAAATAAGCCATTAAATAATTTAGGAATGTACACGTGGATGAAAAAAATTGAGGAAAATATAAAATAATGTCATCTATTCATAACGACATTTTATCAAAAATTTAAGTACCAAAGAGTATAAAACCATAATAATACATGAAAATTCTTGGAATAAACAAAATTATAGAGAATTAATAAGAATTAATAGATAGGTATAATATAATTTCTTGCTGTATAAATTTAATATATACAATAATGTAAATTAATGTGATTGTAATAGAAACCCTTACTACTTTGGTAACTTTTAAATCAAAATCCCCTTGAAAGAAATAAAATAAAATTAAAAAATAAATTAAATTAATATATTTATATTAATGATATAAAATATCATTGTTTTATTACACTTCACCTAAAATTAACAAGATTTTAATTTAGAGTATGTTATACTAAAACAATAGTGAGATGAGAAAACCATACCACAAGTCAAAACATGATCTATACATTCTATAAACCACCTGTAGGATAAATTTATATTCATTATAAAACTATTAGAGAACCATATTAATTTATATAAAACTATATATCATTCAATTATATAATCTTATAACCTATTTATTAATAGATACTCATTAAAATAATTTTTATGGGTATTAACTATTATGTTTTTAATGAATTTTTTCTGTTATTGAATTTCATGCATATTACTAGTGGGAATTTTCACATTTATGAATTCATAATTGAATTTTTTGAATGAAGCTTTGCCTATTCCCTTCTTTTTTACTATTGTGATAACCACTCATCCCTCTGACATGGTGGTTTTTCCACCTTCGGCTGATTCTGGTGTAGCTTCTATGGTTGTGAGCCAGTTGTGGAAAAATGTTATTCTTAAGGATCCTCCCAGATATGCTCAAGCTTCACTTTCACTTCTGGCTATTCATCTAGGTCCATCTGATATGTGGTTGTGTAATGTCACTCTGGTGCTCTCCTCTCCAGATTTCGCCTTCACTAAAGCCTCAGTTATGTTTAGTTGGTCCCTTATGTCTATTTATTAGGAGAATAAGCCTTAGGTTCCTCTCTTCTATAAGTTTTTCAACTATGGATCATGTCCCACCCTACTTGGGTTTCTAAGATTAATCAAAAGTCCTTTATAATTGTCATGGAATATCAAGAAAACTTCATGAAGGCCTGGGTTTCCATCCCCTTCTCGTTCAGCCATTGGTGACTCCACCTCTCTCAGTGGTCCAGGAGATCCATCGCGGTAGGGAGCCTTATGTAGTGGTGGTGCGGGTTTACCTTCTTAGTCTCCCACTTCTATTCCTAAATTTGGATTTCTTGGAAAAGATTTTAGACTGCCTTTGTGAGTTCTTGTGTGTAGTCTATTTAAATCTCTATCTTCTTAACATGATAGTGGCTTGGTTATTTGTAGTTATGGAAATGATATATCATCTTCTACCCTACATGCTTCTCTAGCTCGAGGGTTTTGAGGAGTGAATGCAGCTTATATTCTACTCATTGACACATAATTTCCATACTATATGTCACCTATATGGGCACTCGGTGTTGGTGGGTAAAAATATCACATCCCAACGAACATCAAAGCGCATGGTGCAGCTGGATATTAGTGGCCCCTCATCATCAAAGTCCTCCCTTACACATTCACCTACATTTTATGACTTAGATCTTTTTTTTATGGACTCCAATGATCTTGTAACTATTTCTCCCTATCCCCCCCCCCCCGCCATTTCCCCAAAAACCCCTTCCCCCACTTTTTCTCTCCCCTTATAGGGCCCTCATCCCCTACCTCTCTTGTCCCCACCTGTGGTTTCCCCCTATGTCTAGCAGTACTGCTGAACATAAAATTACAAGGGTTTGAACCCAAATATGTGTCCTGTAAAAACCATAATTGAATATTTAACTAAAATATGACATGAATATATTATCCTTCTCTATTTATTTATTAAGAACATTGATGTATACATATTTTAATAAAAAATATGGTGTCATAACATGAAGTGGGAGACTCTTGAGTTTTTATTATAATTACTTGATTTACAACATTTCAAGGAAGAATGAATGAAGTTTAGGTTATGATTCAACCAATTTTCATACCATAATTGAAATGGGAAAACATAAAAATGTATTTTATCATTTTACTCCCTTTGAAATCGAATGTAAATAATCCTATTTTAGGTGTATTTGATGGCCCTGCAATGTTAGTTCTTTTCATTGTTATGAATAAATATTTTTCTCTTAACCTACATTCCAAGATATAAATAAGGGATGTGGTATTAATCCATATAGTCGCACTCTATATTTCATGTGATAATGATATGAGGTTTAACTTAAGGTTTTGGAGAACCATTCAATAATAATTGAATACAATACTATTCTCCATCCCGGATTCTCAACATTAGATGGATGGTTTATATAAAATCTCCATTAAAACTATAGTGGATATTCAAAGATAACTTTAAATATATTTCCTTGTTTGTTGGTATAAAAACCTTCCCATAGTGGAGTTATCATATAAAAACCATTCTCATTTTATAATTAAAATGTCATATTATATAGAACATTATAGGGAGAGGCATCAGACTCTAACATGTTGGGATGGTGTGGGGAAAAAGAATCTGATGGGACCAAATCTTATCGAGGAAATGATAGATAATGTTCAAACTATTAAACATCAAATTAAATCCAAACAATTTTGACAGAAAATATTTAAATATATTTATCTATATGAGCAAGATTTTAAGGTCATATATAATGTTTTAAATAATATATCACCATTCATGATATCAATGAGATTTGTATCTAAGGAAAATATTAATTCTAGATACATAAACCCATTTAAGCTCTTTGATCATTTCAGAGTAGTGTCATATCGACTGGAATTCCCATGTATCGTATATGAAGTGTGTGATCTGTTCCATTTTTCCCCTTTATGATTTACATACCAGACTCTTCACATGTATTTAATCTATAGGTGGTACAATTGGAGATTGATCTTTCATATGAGGAGCAACCATTGGGGATATTAGATCATATACACAATGGTCAATGAATGAATAAAACTCACTTGTTCAAATTTTTATGGCAGAAATGAATGTTTGTGGAAATAATATGGGAACATGAAGAGGTGATTAAACAAAAATAACATCATCTATTTAATTGTATTAAATGATAATTTTGAGTGGGAAACTTATGAAGGGGTGAATTTAATGGCCTAATATTTTAAAATTTTAATTACATTTTTCAGTAACTAAATTCCTTATTAAGTAATGTAGTTATTTAAAAAACATGCACTAATTATTCTATATTAAATAGACATATGTTCAGTCAAATTAAAATGATAATTATGCATCATACTTATTTTTAATATATTCATTTTACTATGATAATAAATCATATTATAATAAGTTTTATGATGAATTCCAATGGTTACAAATGAAGGAAGGGATGTCCTTGAAAAATTTGATCCAACCCTATGAAGATAATTTATCAACACATCCGAGGGACATCAAATTACATTTATTTACCCTAATCAAGAATAATTTGGGATTAAAATGTATGAATATCCCTGTTATGGGAGAAAATCTAACTCATTTAGATCATATCCTAAACCATGTATGCCGAACCACCCCAATAAATTATCACTATTGAACACCTTTCCATTAGGGACTCTACTTGTGTAATAGGCATATATTTATCTTGACACTAATAGGCTGGAATTTTATATTAAATTTTTTTAAAAAATTATTATATTTATCACATTTTAATATTATTTTTTATATGAATAGATAAAATGATTTGTAATTTTTTTTATTTGACGAAACACAAATTATATTTTTGGAAAAAGCATAGTTTCAATAAATAAACACAATTTTAATGAATTGATTATTTTCATAAATAATTCATAATTTAATAAAATATTAATATTTAAAAAATTATAAAATATGAATAATATTATAACTTTAGGAAGTAAAAAAATAATTTACTATGTGTGATAAATATTTTATTATAAAAAACCGGTATTTTTTAAATAATCATATTTTTTTTAAAAAGTGTATAGTACCATACATATAGAGTTATTTGGATAAAATAAATATAATTTTCTAGACTTTATTATTGAAATTATAAACTAATGATATTGTAATATTTTTTTGGGACTCAAATTTTTGGGTCAAAATTAAAAATGATATAAATATATGATCTGTATTATGAAATTATAATAACTCTAATGTATTATTATATATTCCAAAAATCTTATCCAAGACTAAATATATATTATTAACTTTAAAATAATATTTTATGGTAATTGGAATAATTTTTTCAATGCTTAATGAAACATTTAAAATAAAATTATACTTTAATGTTTTGGAATCAATTCAATGTAAACATGACTCACTCTACATCACCAATGGTATTATATAAATGGGATCAGTTGTTAAACAATAAAAATAAGTAATATGACTTCAAATTTTTAGAAACAATAGGAAAACCCATATGGATGGTTTTTTGTTTTCATTAATTTAACCTATAGTGTTTAAAACCATTATTTGGAAATTAATAAAGAACACACCTACCTTTCCATATAAACCCACCTAGCCTACCATTTATCTTAAATTAAAAACATTAGGTAAAAAATTAAATTTAAAATACTAATATATAACCCTCTTAAGGTTCCCCCTTCCTCTCAAAAATTTCCTCGAATGATTTTAGAAGTACCCTCTTAGGGTATGGGTTACTCTCTTTCACCTTAATATTAAAGAACATATTCTAGATTAGGCACTTGGTTTTTCAGATTTTTCATGTTGGGATATGATTTCACACATCCATATTAAATACCTAATGATTTAAAAGTAAATAGATACTCATTTCAATCTATTTTATCCATCCAATGACCAGTTATGTACCCTTGTTATGGTGTTGAATTTTTTCTTTTAATTTTTCCATGCCACTTTTTTTTTGAATTCCCATTATTATTTCCATGCAACAGTATTGACCTACATTAACCAATTGTTAATTTATTGGGTGCATCTTTTCCTATAACCCATACTCCATGATCATGTGATTAAATTTAAGGAAAGGAATTTTTATATTGTAAAATTCATGAGGCACTCTTATGTATGTACCTGATATGAAGATGATGGGCATGCCTAGATAGTGCTCCAATGCATTGGGTAATGATTTAGTGTCATGATAAATATTATATGGGATTAATGACTAAATGTAATCAAATATGGTACTTTTTCCACCATGTAATAGTGTATTGGTGGTTATCCTTAAACTATGATTATGATTACATGTTCATTTTTATCACCACATTCTCATGTTTCATTTATGTTATCATTTTATATCAAGATTTATTGTTCAAGATTATGATTTTAAACTATCTTATGATATCTTGATATGCCTATTCGATCACATATATTTCATTACCTTTTTCTATGTCCTATTTATTCTATTACTAGTATTTATATCTCAACTATATCTTATGTAAGTCTTGTGGTTAAACCATGGTGTTTTAAAAAAGTAATTGAATTTTTTTAATCATGTTATTGATGTTTTAAATAGTTTCATTATATTCTTATTTCAAGTTCGTATGATATTTACATAATTTCCCTAATATATTCGGCTTAAAAATATTTTGGGATTGTAAAATATGTACGTTTATGTAATAATTTAGGAAATAATTTTTTTTAGATAAAGTGGTTTTTATAATCTATATATAAACCATGGTTCATATGCAAGGGTGAGTATAACAACCTATTTGGAAACCCCAAATGACATTAAGACATTCCACTAATTCCAAAATCATATTATATAATAGTTATATAAAATAGTTGTAGGAGAATCAATGGAAATTAAAAATAGTGTATAAAAATATTAATATATAACCATATCTTAGAATAATAGTTCTAAACAAAAAAAACAAGTGATCAAAGAAGATTATTTTCATTTAAGGTGAACTTTTATTTTAGAAGTAATAGAAAATTTTTATCCAAACTTCAAGGAAATGAAATTACATGATTCTCATCACACATATATTAAATCAATGATCTTCTGAAATGGTCATATGATCATGGTGACTTCAATCCATGATCCCATCATAATTTTTTTTATTTAAAACATATTGGCATTAATGTTTCATGCATTTGCATACATATACAAAATAATATTTACATAACATGTAACTCGTGAAATGATATTTTTAACATGGTAACATCCACCCAAGATACTTTTTTCTAGTGTTCAAGAATAAAACTAACCCAAACCCTTCCATGAACACAAATCAACACCATGTTAATTTAAATAGTGTTTTCATTTTCAATTTTTTTTTCAAATTCCATGTTGTCTCACTAACATCATAAAACAATGAAAAAAAATAATATGTAGAAAAAATAAAGATATTTTATAGATTTATATGAAATATAATTAAAATTTAAATAGAAAAGAATTATAAAATATCATTAAATCTATCACATTCAATGAAAAAGTGAAATATTGAAAAAAAAAATACCCTAAATCAGTTTGAAATAATTATTGTTATATGATCTAATATTTCATAACATTCATTCCATTTCACTATAAAATATCAATATAAACTAACTTAAAAACATGCAATAAATAGATATGAGATACTAATAATAATATATGTTTTATTTCAAGAAGATATAATAAGATCAAATATTTGAAACAAGAACAGTGTCATGACCATTGTTTTATGATCAAACACTCAAACAATAATTATAGTTGGAATCTTCATATTAATTATCATTGAAATTATAACATACCAAATAAATGAATAATAAAACATATTTCATATTTATAAATATTTGTGAATTAAATATCAATTTTACTTTAAATTTGTTGCTATGTTCGATAGCGTACTTGATACGCAACAGTTGGTTTCCTTGAAATCTTACGTTGTACACTAATAATATAATATTATTATTTTAAATGGTAGTTAACTACAAGCCATTGTATTAGCGAGAATGAACAAAACTAACAACAATATGATTATACATGTTTGTTAAATGTATTTACATTTATCCAATTCAAATTATATACTTAAAATGTGAATGAATCTAATTTTAAGCATAATTTACATTAAAAGGCTAATTTACTGCCTTTTAATGGAGAAACCTCATTAAATCAAGTTTGGTTCATCTTTATAAGTTCTATTTGACCAAATAAAATTATTTTTTATATTTGGGACATCAAATTTTACATTGGGTAATTTTCGGGTATTTTTCCGATAAAGTTCATTTTTTTAATGAATAGTGAAAAATATTGTATTTTAATTCAAAAGTGATTTTTAATATAATTTATTTATATGGTTATATTATCTTTTTAGTTGGTTTTAAAGTGAAATTAAAATATATTTTTACAATTTAATCCAATGTTGGTCATTGGAATTAATTTCACATTTAAATTGGACATAAACAATTATCAATCTTTTGATAGTTATTGTTTCTTAAAAACGCGCTATTTGTTTTAACAAGAGAAATTAATTTTTAAATTAATTAATGCCACTCTTCTGTTTTTAATTTGGAAAAATATACATCAATTTTAAATTCGGAATATCAAATATTTCTTAGGCTGAATTTTTGGTATTTTTTTGAAAAACTTCAATTTTTGATGAATAGTGAAACCACTTAGTAGTAGTTAAAAAACTGACTTTTTGATTTAAATGAAATTTTACCGCTTCTGAAAATTTAATTTCAAAAATCTGACATACATGGTTTTTATCAAAAAGTAAAATGTGGTTCAATAAGATGGAAATAATTTTTGGTGAATAGTAACTTTTGACTTTTATTTACCGCGGTTAACGGTAAATAGGGTAATTCAAGGTTAAAAGAATATTATAATATTTAAAAATTACCTTAGAACTTGTCCAAACCTTATTGGTAGAGTAATTTAGGACCATGGGAATCTTTGGGTCTATTTTAGGACCCCATTAAGCCACATGGAAGTGATAATGACAATTTGGATTAATTAATTTAATGTAAAAACAAAATTGACATTAACAAAAATATTTTAGTAATTAATTTTTATATGGAGTTATATAAATTATATTTTTGACTATAAATATTCATTGGAAATATAAAAATATTTCCTACATGATTGTTTTCTTATAATTTTTTGACATCATATAAATTAAATTATTTATGACATAATAATGATGCAGTATTTTCCTCATTAATAAATGATTTAAATAAATAAGATTATAATGATTAAAATATTATCCAAAACATTTCCAATTCTGATTGGATGATTTAATTTCTACCATGACTCAACTTATCTCATCTTTAATGATTTTTGGACCTTTTGAGACCGAAGATAAGTTTATAATAAAATAATATTTTCACATTTTCCTAAAGAGCCCCTCCTCCCCCTTATAAAAGGAGACCACTTCTAACCAATTACTCACACCTCTCAAGCCTTTTGGATCGTCCAACCTCTACCCAATTAATCTCCCTACATCCCTCTCATCCCCTTAAAAGCCTTACCTTATGCTGAAGGCACTTCAAAAAGTCCTTTGGTTCAAACCAAAGGGAGTTACCCAAATTAAAGTTAACGACTTCTCTTAAATGGTTTTCTCTTATTTTACAACTCAAACCCCTAAAATCATTTTTATTCCTTTATTTTGTAACAACAACAGTATCCTAAATATACTAGTATATTTTTATTATAAGGATTCAAGCTACACATACACACACCTCCATCTAATGGACGAAGAACATAATGTTTCTGTGGATGGAAAACTAATGCCTCGCGAAATGATGATTGGTCAATTACATCCTACCGCCTCTCATGGTAGCCATTATGATGGAAATATATTTATATATGATATATATTATTTTTATTATTTCCATATGCTTTTCTACTTCCCAATTATGTCGAGCCTTTATGGTTTCCATAGTGGGTAAATACGATAATCTCATTTGAGGAAGTGCGAATTACCGCCCCCTCAAAGTGATATGACTCATTAATGCCTTATTTGGGATGTATAAAAGATAGAATTAAGGATATTATATATGATATTATAATATAATTATAATATAACTATGTATCATTATGTTCTAATTCTATTAAAATAAGAAATAGAAATGAAAGTAGCATTCATGCGTACGTACGACTTACCGTCTCCATGAACGGTGCATTTCATTTCTTCCCTCCAAATGTTATGTACTATTATAAATACATTTATATACTGAATATATATGATATAAATATGATATATAAATCATTTATATCATTCTAGATATAATGGACTATTGAAAACATGGACAACTTATAAATATAAGGTGTTCATTTTTTACTCAAATTCCAAATATCGAAAAAATGGACGTTATTAACTTAAATGATTACATAATGTTTATAACATGGTAATAATTGATATAAAAGGAATAATAAACTTGAAAAGGTTCTTAAGAAAGTAGAAATTTACTTTAGTTTGTTATTCAGGAGATTAAAGAACGATCGAGTCAAGTCGTACACGAGGTAAGGGACTTCGTCTCAATATCCTTTCATTGAGGCATATTTTGTTTTTAATACATGATTTTACTTTATACACTATATAAACACCTTTGACTTTTCATTTTATTCAAATGGAATCTTTTTATACGAATCATTTTACTAAATGAAAAAAAAATGTTTTTTTTACGTAAGCGGTGACAACGACCTTTTCGCTGCCGTGAGTATTATTTGATCTTTGGATTCCTTAACAGGACGTAATGTTTTTTAAAATGAAAAATAAAAACCATATACTCTATTTATTTATTTTGGTATTGAAAATGATTTTGAAAATGGGTTTATTATTTCAATATCTTGAAATGATATTTTTTTATTTCAATGTGGAAATTTTATCTTTCCTTTATGCTTATGTTATGTGTTATGATCACGTTATGGTTCTTGGGAATTATTTATGTATACAGGTGGTTCTGTGATAAACCTAGGGCGGGTGAGCCCGAGATAGCTCTCCAATGCATTGGGTAATGTGACAGAGGTAAATGTGAATATTTCTCCGAAGAGATTTCGGGAATATACTGTGATGGGTATTCCAAAGTAACTCCCTATGTAACTGTGATAGCTACAATGTAAGTATGATATGGATGAAACAAGTTACCTTTATTATTTATGATTTCTATGTGACTTTCATAAATCTTATGATTTCACGAGTTAAGTAAAATATTTCATGTTTTGTATTTATTTATTAATAAATGTTTTTATTCTTGGTTTTATAACCCTTACTGAGCTTTTTATTCTCATCACAAGTTTTGAAATGTTTTCACATGACATAAAGATGAATAGGGTCAAGGATGGGATCAAGGAAAAGTAATGCTGTCATAAACCTGGAACTAAACATGACTCTTTTTTTCAAGAGTTTATATTTTATGAAAAAAATTGAAACTCTGTAGAAGTGTCTACCTTTTAATCTTTTGAGATCTAATAGTTATGTCCTAATTCTCTAAAACTCTAAACTTGGAAAGATCCTCAATGTGTATTATTCGTTTAAATTAATATTCTATAAATGTTTAAGGTCGGGTCTTTAAAGTTGGTAATAGAGGGAGGTTTAGATGAATTTAGAAGTTAGGGTATTGTTAAATAAACATACATAAATTAATTTCTGGTAATATTGAAATCATATAGCATTTACAGATTACAATGTTGATTCGCCAAAAAAATTTCTGGGTTCAGAATGGTTTTCTGCAGAAGAAACAGGGCAGCTATGTTGGGACGACATCAAGAGGAAGACAACATTTCAAATCAAAAACCTGAGATGGTCGGAATCGGAACAGAACAATTTGTTACAATGGTGGCACAGTTGACTCAGGATATAAATGGTGGTGGTATCCATGTATTAGATTAGCCAGATAAACCATATAGGAACATGTCAGTAGTGGAGAATTTCATGAGGCAACATCCCCCATCATTCAAAGGATCATCTGACCCAGTTCTAGCTGAAGGGTGGATTAAAGCACTAGAGAAGATTTTTGATGTCATGCGTTGTTCAGAACATCAAAAGGTTAGTCTTGTTGTTTACCGTTTTGAAGGTGAAGCTGATCAGTGGTGGTCGATGGTGAAAGATATCAAGGATAGTGAGGAGATTAATGCTCTTGATTGGGATGAATTCAAAGGTATATTTCTTGAGAGATATTTTCCTAAGCTGGTTCATCTTAGGATGGAAAAACAATTCCTGGAATTGAGGCAGGAGGATGACTCAGTGGCTGCTTATGAAGAAAAATTCACTCAATTGGCAAGGTATGCTCCAAATTTCATACGAGATCTTGATATTAAAATCAACCGTTTTTACTCAGGATTAAATCCAAAGTATCGAAGGGCTTTATCTTCTTGTGAGTTCAAAAGTTATGAAAAATGTGTTTGTTGTGCAGAGAAGGTGGAAATGGAATTTTCTAATGATCAGGTATTCTTTGACAAACAACAAAATTAGAGGTCGATGTGGTAGGGGAAAGGGAAGAACTCTTCAAAAAATGTGATGGTAAGAAACGAAAGTTTTCAGTTTGTGAATATTGTGGTAAAAATCATGGTGTGTAATGTCTTTTGAATTCTGTTAAGTGATACTGATGTGGTAAAATGGGACATAAGGCTCGTAATTGCACTGAGAAAGATCAGGGTAATCGTAAGACAAAATATGATTTATAGTCAGTAAAATGTTTTAAGTGCAATGAAATGGGTCAGTATGAAAATGAGTGTCCAACAAAGAACTCAACCGAATTAAAGCAACCAGACTACAAGCAGAAACGGGTGGTTAAATCCTTTGCAACTACTTCAGCAAATTTTGGGCTGTCAAATGAAGTTGTATCAGGTACACTGTTTGTTTTTTCAGATTATTTCAATGTGTTTTTTTATTCAGGGTCTACACACTCTTTCATTTCTGAGAAGTTTTCTAGTAAATTGGGAATTCCATCTCAAGATATGAATACTGAACTTATAGTAAAAACACCTGGAGGAAATGTAGATACAAAAAAACATAAGAACATTCATGTCCTTGTGTGCGGAAAGAATCTACCTGCAATCCTTATTGTTTTGCCTCTAGTAGAGTTTGGTGTTATTTTGGGCATGGATTGGCATTATGTTTATCATGTTAAGATTGATTGCAGAGCTAAAGAGGTTTCTTTTTAGGAATATTTTCAGTTTGTATACAAAAATGAACCCTTGTTGTTAATAACATATCAGGAAGCTAAGAAACTAGAAAAAGATGGAAATGAATGTTATATTGCACATGTTCTTGAAAACAAAAGAACTATTTAGATTAATGATATGTCAGTGTTAAATGAGTACCTTGATGTTTTTTCTGATGAGTTGCCTAGTATTATACCTGATCAGGAAGTTGAATTTACTATTGACTTAGTTCCTGATGCTAATCCAATTTCAAAACCCCCCTCATCATATGGCTCAAATTTAACTTTTAGTGTTTAAGAAGCAATTGCAGGAGTTATTAGATAAAGGTTTCATTAGAACTAGCACATCACCATGGGGTGCTCCTATCTTATTTGTCAAAAATAAAGATGGTTCCATGAGACTTTGAATTGATTATAGAGCATTGAATAACATCACTGTTAAGAATAAGTATCCTTTTCCTCATATCGATGATTTGTTTGATCAGCTCCAGGGATCTCAGTATTTTTCAAAGATTGACTTGAGGTCGGGCTACCATCAGTTGAAAGTAATGGAAGTAGATATTCTGAAGACCACGTTTCATACTAGATATGGCCATTATAAATTTTTAGTTATGCCTTTTGGTTTAACCAATGCACCTGCTGTATTCATGGATCTTATGAATAGAATTTTCCGTGAGTTCTTGGATAAGTTTTTGGTTGTTTTCATTGATGATATTTTGGTTTATTCATAAAGTAAGGAGGAACATGAAAGTCATTTAAGGGTTTTCTTGAAAACCTTAAAAGAAAAGAAACTTTATGGGAAATTCAGCAAGTGTGAGTTTTGGTTACAAAAAATTTCTTTCCTTGGTCACATTGTTTCAAAAAATGGCATAACTGTTGATCCTGCTAAAACAAAAGTTGTTGAAGAATGGGCAAGACCCACAAATATAACCAAGATTCATAGTTTTCTTGGTTTTTCAGGTTATTACCGGAGGTTTGTTGAAACATTTTCAAGGTTATCTTGTACAATGACTAAGTTAACTCGAAAAGGTGTTAAGTTCATTTGGAAAAAATAATGTGATGATTATTTTCAGGAATTGAAAAGAAACATTGGTGAATGCTCTGGTTTTGACACTTCCATCCAGAAATGGTGAGTTTGTTATCTATAGTGATGCTTCGTTGAAATGACTGGGTTCTATCCTAATGCAGAATAATCAGGTAATTGCTTATGCTTCACGTCAGTTGAAACCTCATGAGTTAATTTATCCTACACATGATTTGGAATTAGCTACTGTTGTTTTTGCTTTAAAATTTTGGAGGCATCATTTGTGTGGAGTAAAATGTGAAATATATAGAGACCAAAAATGTTTAAAGTATATATTCACTCAAAAATAATTGAACATGAGACAGAGGATATGATTGAAATTAATCAGGGATTATGATTTCACGATCCATTACCATCCGGGAAAAGAAAATAAAGAGGTCGATGCTTTGATTCGAAAAAGTAATTCTTCATTAACCATGTTATGTTTGGAACGAGATCCTTTTGTTTTTGATTTGATAAACTTTGGAATAAAAGTTTTTGGTGCAAGAAATTCTTCTGTTTTGTATCAGGTTTCAGTGAGATCATATCTATTAGACAGAATAAAGCAAGTGAAAAAAGAATACAGTGATTTACAGAAAAATGTAGAGTTGGTTTAGAAGGGTAAGTTTCCAGATTTTAATCTTGATAATGATTGTTTATTGAGGTTTGGGAAGAGATTATGTGTAGCTTGTGATTCACAGTTGAAGAATGAGTTGTTATGTGAAGCTCATAGTTCTCCATTTTCAGTTCATCCTGGCAGTAATAAGATGTACAGAGATCTCCATGAGTATTACTGGTGGGATGGAATTAAAAGAGATATTGATGATTTTACTGTGAAGCGTTTGACTTGTCAGTAGGTTAATGCAAAGCGGCAGTTACCGAAAGGGATGCTTCATCCATTACCAGTGCCAGAGTGGAAATGGGAAAATATATCCATGAAATTAGTTGTGGGATTACCAAAGACATCCTGAGGTAATAATGCAATCTGGGTTATAGTTGATCGATTGACTAAATCTGCTCATTTCCTTCCTATTCGAGATACTTTGTCTCTAGATCAAATTTCTCAGTTGTATGTTACAGAGATAGTCAGGTTTCATGGTGTTCCCATCTCCATTGTATCTAATCATGATCCTAGTTTTACTTATAACTTTTGGAAAGGACTTCAGAAGTCTTTGGGTACTGAGTTAAATTTTAGTACATCTTTTCATCCTCAATCGGATGGGCAGGCAGAACGAACAATTCAGAACTTGGAGGATATGCTACATGTTTGTTCACTGGATTATCAGGGAAGTTGAGACCAACATCTTTCTTTGGTTGAATTTTTTTATAATAACAGTTTTCATAGCAGTATACAGATGGCTCCATTTGAGGCATTATATGGAAAACATTGTCGAACTACAACTTTTTGGCATGAAGTAGGTGAGAGGAAGCCGATGGGACCAGAATTTGTAGAAGAGATGGAAGAGAAAGTTCAGTTGATTCAGAAGCACATGAGAACAGCTCAGAGCAGATAGAAAAGTTATGCAGATAACCGGAGGAAGGATCTTTCTTTTGAGGTAGGTGATCATGTCTTTCTTAAATTTTCTCCATGGAAAAGTGTGATGCGTTTTGGTAAGAAGGGAATGTTGAGTCTGAGATTCATTGGACCTTATGAAATTCTGGAGAAAGTTGGATCAGTTGCATACAAAGTGGATTTACCTCCAAGTTTATCCCATGTACATAATGTTTTTCATGTATCCATGTTGAGAAAGTATATACCATATCCATCTCATGTTTTGAGCCCAAAGGTAGTTCAGTTGGAAGAGAATCTCTCTTATGAAGAACAACCAGTCCAGATTCTTGACTGTAGAGAGCGCATGTTGCGGAATAAGGTGATTCACTAGGTAAAGGTTTTTTGGAAAACCCATATGGTTTAAGAGGAAACGTGGGAATATGAAAATTCTATGAGGGATAAATACCCCCCACTTATTTTGATATGTGAATAAAAATTGCGAGGACGCAATTCCCAAAAGGGGGAAGGATGTAACATCCCAAGAAAATGAAGAATAAGACATATTTCATATTTATAAATATTATTGAATTAAATATTAATTTTACATTAAAAGGGTTCCTATGTTCGATAGCATACCAGATACGCAACAATGGGTTTCATTGAAATCTTACGTTTCACACTAATAATATAATATTATTATTTTAAATGGTAGTTAACTCCTTGTCGTTGTATTAGCGGGAATGAAAAAAACTAACTACAATATGATTATACATGTTTGTTAAATGTATTTACATTTATCCAATAAAATTTAGATTCTTAAAATGTGAATGAATCTAATTTTAATCATAATTTACATTGAAAGGCCGATTTACCGCCTTTTAATGGAGAACCCTCATTAAATCAAGTTTTGGTCATCTTTATATGTTTTATTTGACCAAATAAAATTCTTCTTTAGATTTGGGATATCAAATTTTACTTTGGGTAATTTTCTGGTATTTTTCCGATAAAGTTCATTTTTTAATGAATAGTGAATAATATTGTATTTTAATTCAAAAGTGCTTTTTAATATAATTTATTTATATGGTTATATTATCTTTTTAGTTAGTTTTAAAGTTAAATTAAAATATATTTTTACCATTTAATCTAATATTGGTCATTGTAATTAATTTCACTTTGAAATTGAACATAAACAAGTATCAATCTTTTGATAGTTATTGTTTCTTAGAAACACACTATTTGTTCTAAAAACGGGAATTAATTTTTAAGTTAATTAATTCCACTACTATGTTTTGAATTTATAAAAAAAAGACATCGATTTTAAATTCGGAATATCAAATAATTCTTAGGATTAAGTTTTGGTATTTTTCTGAAAAACTTCAATTTTTGATGAATAGTGAAACCACTTAGTAGTAGTTAAAAAACTGACTTTTTGATTTAAATAAAATGTTACTGCTTTTGTGAATTGAATTTTGAAAATACGACATGCATGGTTGTTATCAAGAAGTAAAATGTGGTTCAATAAGATGAAAATAATTTTAGGTGAATAGTAACTTTTGATTTTTATTTACCGCGGTCAAAGGTAAATAGGGTAATTCAAGGTTAAAAGAATATTATAATAATTCAAAATTACCTTAACACTTGTACAAACCTTATTTGTTGAGTCATTTATGACCATGTACATCTTTGGGTCGATTTTGGGACCCCATTGATCCACATGGAAGTGATAATGACAATTTGGATTAATTAATTTAATGTAAAAACAAAATTGACATTAACAAAAATATTTAATAATTAATTTTTATATGGGGTTATATAAATTATCTTTTCAAATATAAATATTCATTGGAAATATAAAAATACTTCTTACATGATGTAAGTTTTTTATAATTTTTAGAAATCATATAAATTAACTTATTTATGACACAATAATGATGCAGTATTTACCTCATTAATAAATTATTTAAATGAATAAGATTATAATGATTAAAATATTATCCAAAACATGTCCAATTCTGATTGGATGATTTTATTTCAACCATGACTCATCTTATCTTCATCTTTAAATATTTTTGGACCTTTTGAAACCGAATATAAGTTTATAATAAAATAATATTTTCACACTTTCCTAAAGAGCTCGTCCCCCCTTATAAAAGGAGACCACTTCTAACCAATTCCCCACACCTCTAAAGCCATTTGGATCATCCAACATATGGCCAATTAATATCCCTAAATCCCTCTAATCCTCTTAGAAGCCTTACCTTAGGCATAAGGCACTTCAAGAAGTCCTTTGGTTCAAACCAAAGGGAGTTACCCAAATTAAAGGTAACGATTTCTCTTTAATTGTTTTATCTTATTTTACTTCTCCAATCCCTAAAATATTTTTTATTCCTTTCTTTTGTAACAACACCAGTATCCTTAATATACTATGATGTTTTTTGAGAAGGATTCTAACTACACATACACACGCCTCCATCTAATGGATAAGGAAGATAATGTTTCTATGGATGGAAAACTAACGCCTCACGAAACGATGATGGTTCAATTACAACTTACCACCTCTCATGGTGGCCATTAAGATGACACTGTATTTATATATTATATATATTATGTTTATGATTTCCTTATAATTTTATACTTACCAATTATATCAAGCCTTTAGGGTTTCCATAGTGGGTAAATACGATAATCTCATTTGAGGAAGTGTGGACTACCACCCCCTCAATGTGATATGACTCGTTAATGCCATATGTGGGATGTATAAAGGATTGAGTTAATGATATTATATATGATATTATACTGGAATTATAATATACCTATGTATCATTATGTTCTAATTCCATTAAAATAATAAATATAATTTAAAGTAGCATTTATGCGTACGTATGGCATACCGTCTCCATGGATGGTGCATTTCATTTCTTACCTCCAAATGTAATGTACTATTATAAATACATGTATATATTGGATATATATGATATATATATGATATCTAAATCATTAATATCATTCTGGATATAATGGACTATTGACCACATGGATAACTTATAAATATAAGGTGTTCATTTTTTGCTTAAGTACCAAATATCGACAAAATGGACGTTATTAAATTAAATGATTACATAATGTTTATAACATGGTAATAATTGATATAAAAGGCATAATCAACTTGAAAAAGGTTCTTGAGCAATTATAAATTAACTTTAGTTTATTATTCAGGATATTAAAGAACTATCGAGTCAAGTTAGACACGAGGTAAGGGACTTCATCTCAATCTCCTTTCATTGAGGCATATTTTGTTTTTGATACATGATTTTCTTTCATACGCTGTATAAACACATTTGAATTTTCATTTCATGAAAAGGGAATCTTTTTATATGAATATCATTACAAAATGAAAAAAGAGAATGTTTTTTACGTAAGCGGTGACAACGACCTTTCCACGGCCGCGAGTATTATTTGATCTTTGGCTTCCTTAACAAGTCATAATGTTTTTTTAAAGGAAAAATAAATACAATATACTCTATTTACGTATTTAGGTATTGAAAATGATTTTGAGAATGGATTTATTATTTCAATATCTTGAAATGATATTTTGTTATTGCAATGTGGAAATGTTATCTTTCCTTTATGCTTATGTTATGTGTTATTATCATGTTATGGTTCTTGGTCATTATTTATGTATACGGGTGGTTCCATGATAAACCTAGGGCGAGTGAGCCTGAGATAGCTCTCCAATGCATTGGGTAACGTGAAGGAGGTAAACATGAATGTTTATCCTAAGAGATTTAGGGAATATACTGTGATGGGTATTCCAATGTAACTCCCTATGTAGATGTGATACCTATAATGTAAGTATGATGTGGATGTCACAAGTTACCTTTATGATTTATGATTTCTATGTGACTTTCATAATTCTTATTATTTCATGAGGTAAGTAAAATATTTCATGATTTGTATGTATTTATGAACAAATGTTTTCATTCTTTGTTTTATAACCCTTACTAAGATTTTTATGCTCATCCCATGTTTTGAAATTTTTTCATAGGACTTAAAGATGAATAGGGTCAAGGATGGGATCAAGGAAAAGTCATGCTGTCTAAAACCTGGAACTAGACATGACTCTTTTTTTCAAGAGTTTATATTTTATGAAAAAAAATGGAAACTGTGTTCAAGTGTCTACCTTGTAATCTTTTGAGATGTAATATTTATGTCCTAATTCTCTAAAACTAAAAACCTGAAAAGATCCTGAATGTGAATTATTCGTTTAATTCAATATTATGTAAGTGTTTAAGTTCGGGTCCTTATAGAAATTTTCCAAGAGGAACCATGAAAATCATGACCCTTAATCAGTGGAGGAAGAATGTGGATTTTTCTGAATGTTTCATTTTATAAAATAAATTTTTGTAAAATTAAATTTTCCATTGCATGGTTAGGTTACATAGTTTGGAAAACCTTGAATTAATTATGAAAATGGGATCTATCTTGAAATACTCCATCTCACATTATTACTCCCATGGTTCTATAAATAATTGTCCAACCATAAACTTTACTAGTGACCCCCACACCCCTCACATGGTATGACAAAGATAAGAATATGGTTTATTCTAACCATTATCAAATAATTCACTTTAAGATATTCCTCCAAAATCTTTTGAAACCTTATAGAAACATCCAAAGTCATAACCTGAACATTTAATAATGATAAATAATACATTAAATTGGGAAATAAATAATATTATAGATGATACATTTTATCTAACATTAGTTACTTATGTCCTCTGAAAATAAATGAACACGGGGCTTAACATCCTCATCAGGTATGGATTTTTCATTTACACTATTTTCCATGAGTAGGGTATGAGTTACAAGAATATTATTTTCTCATAATTGAGAAATATAAGGACTATTATACCCATAATTGATTCTAAAACATACTATTTACAAATTAATATTTGATTCCAAAAAATGAAACTCAATTTTATCTATCTAAAATTATAATATCAATAAAAGATATGTAGGATCCAAGAGAATCCTATGAGTGGAGGGGTATATCTAGTTGTAAAATTATTCTTTTAATGTAATGGATCATGTTCCAACATTGGTAAAGAAATAATAAAAAAATTCTGATGGAATCATGTAGTTATTAAACAATCACGTGCAGAGACACAACCCAAGGGTTTTACTTATATCACCACTAAGGGAGAGTATAAAGAACATAAACCAACATTGTTTCAGTGATACCTAAATCCACTAATATTCACTAGTTCTTGTGGAATACATTTGTTCAGACATGTTCACTATGTTCTTGGAACACTTCCTTTATAATATTTTATGGATATCACACTACCTCCCTCAAAAAACATCAGTTGACTTACCATTTGTCACTTCCTTTAGTGAAGTATTACTCAATTTCATAACATGAAGTTATTTTAAGTATTTTTTACATTTATTTAATTATTCTTGATTGGCATGAGACAATTCTAGATCCTATGTCTAGAATTTATTCACATGAAAGGAATAATTAATACATCCGAATAAAAAAATCATATAAACTCTAAACTCAACCACTTTCACACAACACATATTCTTACATGAAGTTTTTTTCTTTTGTCAGGAAATTTTAACTTTTTCGCAATTGTACCTATTTTGAAAGCAACACGTAAGTTTCATGTTATGTTTATATTCACAATAAATGTTTTTCATTAATGTTTCTGTCATGGAACTGTACAGAGCACAAGTCTTTCACGCGACATAGGAACTATATCTTCATTGGAAAATATACGTTGAATAAAAGTTGTAGCCTCCTATTTATAGATAGGTATAAATCTACACACATGTTCCTTGTGAAACTTCTATGTCACTCACAAGTTTCCTCATGCACTGAACTCCTTGTTTTGATGTCTCCTTTAGAACGTAAGTTCAATGTGACCCTTTTACTTTGCACCCAAATCTTCATGTCTCCTGAAACCATCGTTCGTGCAATTAAAAATCATACATTATTTTTTTCCTTTTATATACTTTTATTTGATGATTCTGATACATCACTTGTGCAAAAGTATTTGAACCTCCTTTTCCCTTGAATACTACTTTTGGCCTTTATGTATAAAACCTATATTTTTCAAAAAAAACACTTTATTTGATACCTATATTTTGGACCACAATGATTTTTCCAAACTTGTGAAACAAAACCACCCTCAACACTAAAACCATATTCACCATAAAAACATTTGTTATAAAAACTCCTTGATCAACCATGGTGTGGATTAAAAACAAAAAAAAGAACTCAAATTCTAGAAATTAAAAGTCGTGGTTACAACAGTATCTCCCTTTGGATTTATTGGCAATCTATTGATAAATTCCATAAAAACACCATCCTATATCAAAACCTAAAAGGGATGAAATAACTTATCTATAAATCTTTGTCTACATGAGAAATGCCTAGTTTTTAAAATAAGATTGGAAAAAGAGAAGTTCATACTGCTATTGGCAAAAAGAAGTTCATACTTCCATAGACCACAAGAACATTCCTGCAACTGATCCTTCAAATCAAACACTCGTTGAGTTTCACTTATCACCCCCATTGATAATAAACACAATGAGTCAGTATTTTTAATTATAGTTCTAAAAAACTCCTCTGGTATCATATCTCCCACATAAACCAACATCACTTCCACAAACATGTTAAAATAGTTAACCAAAAAGGGGAGATGGAAAATATTATTACCACCTCATGCACTAGAATGTGTTTGAACACTAAGGATTAACAAATTTTTTCCAAATATATGTACTTAAAATAGATTATTAAAAATATTAGCCACTTTGTTATGAATTCAACCATGATCCATATTAATCAAATCTTGTTCAATATTTTCTTTAATGATGTGATATATACGATTTCAATATATTTGCTGAAATAGTGTAGAACTTGATATTTTATAAGATTGATCACACTCTAGTTGTCATAGTGGAAACCCATGAACTCTTTGTCATGATAACTAATGTTAGTAAGATTTTTCTTCATCCATAATAGTTGAGTTCAAGCCTTTTATCAGTGATATACTCTACTTTAGTTGTACTATGAGTAGTGTTTTATTGATTCTTTCTCAAACAAAATAACACATTTTTTCAGTGTAAAATGAACCACCACTAGTGGACTTTTTATCCATCACATCTCTAACCCATTTAGTATTGGAAAATGATAATAATTCATTATCTCTTCCTACTAAAAAGTATAATCCTTAAATGATTGCACCTTCAATATATATCATGATTCTTTCAACTACTGCCAAATTTTGTTCCTATGGATTAAATTTAATGTTGGAAACTAAGAATACTAAAAAGATGATATTATTCCATGTTTTAGTCTTGTATAATAATATTCCAATGATTCTATTTTACATTTTGGTATCCATTGATGTCCCATCCTCAGGCAATCTATATTTTTCCACAACAAAAATCAGAATCAGTATTGGTTTGTAGTCATGCATATTGAATTTGTCGATAATCCCTCTTGTATATTTCATATGAGAAATAAAGTTTTAATCCTTATTTATAATCACATGATTCCTTATAAAGTAAGTAATATCACTAATCATGTACATTTTAAAATCTGATTTCATGTGATTAAAAAATTCTTCCACTAATCCTTGTCTATTTCCACCAAAAATTATATCATTCAGATACACAAGCACCATAAATGGATCTTTTTAATAATTATTCACATCAAGGTTATGGTCTACAAATCCTATTTTAAGTTCTAGTTTCTTATGATAAGAATCCAGTTGATAGTATAATTCTTGTAGTGCCTCCATTAGGCCGTAGAGAGCCTTCTTCAATCTAAAAACATTTAACTCATAATTTCCAATCATAAATACCAGTATTTCTTTAACGTAGACTTATTCATAAAGAAACTCATTTAAAAATTTTGTTTTTACATCCATGTGATAAATTGTATACCCTATTTAAATTTCTATGGAAAGAAGTCTGATCGACTATAATATACCTATTAGAGAAAATGCTTCTTCAACATCAATGCCTAAAATGTGAGAATAGCCTTTACACACCAAGCATGTATGGTTTCATATCACTTTTTCATGATCATTGAATTTTTTAAATATTGACTTTATTCTAACCACATTATGATTGTTATGTCTCTTAGGAAGACCCCATATCTAGTTCTGGCCAATCTAATCCATTTCTTCATTAATGTCTATAACGCATGACAATCCTTAATTGATTCTTCAAATAGGGTTCGTTACAAAATTGATAGGAAGTTGGAAGGTTATTTAATCCTCATTCTTCATGTATGTGTAGGTTCAGTTCAATCCCTAATGATCTTGGACTAATAATTTATGATATTCTATTTCTCTTAACCAGTTCTGATGATGTTTTATAGCAATGGTTTCCTCCTCTAACTCTTCTCTTGAAACATCATTATTTTTCATCCACGAGTGTTTTTCATGCCTTTCACTATTTCATTATTTGAATTGGACCCTTTCTAACATTATTTTTCATCTCCAATCATATCAACATATGATCTACTCAAGGTATTTTTTGGGTTTATCCTGAATTATTTGGACATCAATTATTTCCAAAATCTTTCTAAGATAATTATTATAGAATTTTTAGGATTTTATGTTTATTGAATATCCAAGGAATATTCACTCATCTATAGCAGCATCATCATAATTTTGTTTATTTTTTTATTTTTTTTGAATGTAAATTTTACTTCCAAAAACACAAAAAAATCATAGATGGAATCTTTCCATACAATATCTCATATAGTTAATTAATTTATCCTATAAAATTATCAGTGTGATTTTTAGTGTGCACTGCTACCGAAAATGCCTCTTTTCAGAAATTATGAGAAACATGTCTCTCAATCATCATAGTTATAGGCATATTGTTCACCATTCAATTTTTGTATTCAAAAAAACCATTGTGTTGAGTGGTTTTCACTACAGACTACTCCTGGATTATCCCATATTTTTTATGGTAATTTTTAAATTCAATGGATGTTTATTCTCCTTTATTATTATATGGTAGAATCCTGATTGTGCATCCAATTTCTTTCTTGGTTATTCGATTATAACTCTTCATACAATCAATAACATGTCATTTTCTCTTCATATACATTAGAGAATACATTTTTATATAATCATAAATACAAATAATGAAGTACCTTTATCCATTCATTCCAGTCACATTCATTGGGCCACATACCTCTATATGGAGAAGCTCAAGTGTATTTTATGCCCTTTTGATCTTCGGTCGATAAACTCTCAACCATATTTCCTCGCATGCATGCATCACATGTTTTTCATTGATCAAACTTTATATTAGAAATGTCGATAACTATCATAAGATTAATTATATGTTTCTTGAATTTTTAACTAATATTATCAAACATATGGTGCCACAATTTTTTTTCTTCTTCAGCTGTTAAGATACAAATGTTTTCTTTACATTCAACCTTTTAAAAATTCTCATCAGTTAAGATTAGTTTCATAAGATAATTACCCATATTTTCTTTCTTAGTGAACCACTTCTAATAAAATGTATCTATTAGTCATAATTCACAGAGTTTAATAACACTCAAGGGATTGTGATGAAAACTGTTAATGTATAGAACTTCAGTTCTCATCATATCATCATTTTCCACATATTTATGTCCACTACCTTTGATATTTAAAGAACTATTATTTCAGAATCTCATTATTCCATTCACCCATTTCATAACATTATTCAACAAATATGCATTTCTTATCTCATAGGAAGAATATGCGCTGTCAAGAATCCAGGTTATATTGTTCATTGTGGATTTTAGGGTTATTTATTTATGATTTTCTGTCATGATTTTCTTTTTTTCCTTCTATGAAATAAATTATTGATTAAAGGAAAATGATGATAATTCCTATCTATTTTATATATGTTTTCATCATACACAAACTCTTCTTCTAGAGGAGAATCTTATTTTGTAGTGTAACAGTGCATTGTTGAAAGATATTGACATATCTTTAGGTTCTGTAGGTATTTTTCCTTATTTTCCTCTACCTTAAATGAATCTATTTATAACCATAGTTATAGAAGTGAAAAAAATATCCATAGAAACTATTTCTTTAATATGATGACAGATATTGTCTCAATCTCCTTTAATGAATTTGAGGAGATTATCCATTCAAATATATCATTACCTCTTCACAGTAAGAATCTATATGGACTATAATTCTAATGAATTGAAATTTAATAAGATAATATGGATTCTCACATCCATCCCTCCTCATTTCCCTTCATTTTTAAAGGTATTTTAATGTATATCCTCTATAAGTACAATAGGATAATTTCCATCTCCCTACTGTGTTTGATTAAAAGGATTATTTTTATAAACTCAAGTGTATTTGTGATATATAAAACTTTATACTTCCCTTTATTTTGTCTTATCCCATTTCCATCCATTGATGTTTCTTTATCACACCCAATTCCATTCTTTCAAAAATTGTTGATATTTAATTATTAAAATATTTCTCTACTCGATTAGAACCATGCTTAGCTCTTTCCATTATCAATATATTTGAGAATCAACCAAACTATAATTTCTACTCACTTTACCTAGATTTTGATTTAGTTTCTAGTCTACTTCTTAGAGTATCGTCTTTTTATCCATGCCCTTCAACCATCATATGATATTCCTCCAGTCTTAGTGTAAGATAATTGATGACTTTTTCCTTATCTTCAATCATGAATTTAAATTCCACAAGATCTTATGATCTTTATAGATTTTCCACATGTTCATGTAATTCTCAATATAGAAAATCAAGTTTCACTTTAATAAAATCAGCATACTTTTATGACTTTTTCATCATGGCTCATAGCTTTCTGTTTCTTCTTTCTATTAATTTCAATCTCATAATGAGAAAACTAATGTTATACCTTATTATTAACAACACCATGAAGATTAATATCTTCATATTTTATAGGATATTCCTTTTAAAATATATCTATCATTGATGCTTCAGGATCATATTTTAACTTTGGTTATACATCTTTAAAAAATAATTATCCACTTATTCTTCTTTTAGATGAATCTATTTCTCTGAAATTTCTTTCATGATTTTAGTTTTCCTTTATTAGAGGATTTCATATGAGGATACATCAGGATTTCCATTTCACATTCAACATCATCAAATTTCCTTGGGCATTGAGTGGTAATGTGTAAAACTATACCACACTAAATACAAGCCAATAGAAGATATCCTTAATATCTCACTTTTACTCTCTTGAATTTCAAAAAAAAAGAGGAAGGTGTTTGTATTAATCATTATCACTAACTCCAAAAATATTAAATTTTTACATTCTTTGAATACCATTTCCTTGATAACTCATGTTTATGCATCTTGTGGTTTGACTCTAATTTCATAATCCACCATACTTCTTAGCAGATCATCAAGAGAGGGATTACCCAAATCTCTTTCCTCAAGAGCTAAAAACTTTAGTATTGTACAGAGATGGGATCCTTCTTAGGATTTTAATAAAAATTTCAATATCCTTAATTTCTTCCTAAATCTATGTAATTACTTTAAAAACATTAGTTATGTGATTAAAGAAGATATACACATTTTCATCTTGATACATTTTCATGTTATCAAACAGGGTAGGTAAGGCTTGTAGTTTGGCGTCCTCTAATTTTTTATTTCCCTCTTATATGTTTTCTAGTTTCTCCCACACAGACTTTGATATAGTGAAAATAATCACCTTAAAATATTTTTTTATCATAAAGTGATGTAGTAAGAGTATTTTGTGTGTTTTCATCTGCATTAATCATTTTATAGTCTCTTTCACTCATATAATCGGTTGTTTTATTAGTGATCAGAATCCCCTGAGTAGTGGAAAAAGACATCCATTACAAGGGATATCAGATGAGATCACATCTTGTTCTTCTAAATCTAGAAGTTCCTTCCATCAAAGAAAGGGGATCCCCATACATTCACTGAATTCTCTATAGAAAAATAGAGGACAAATTTAACTTTGAAAACTTGTATTCCCTAATACTATTTGTAGGACTCCAGAGTACCCTGTGAGGGGATGGGTTAATCACGGTGTCAAATTTTTATTATAAAACAATAGATTATCTTCCCCCATTGGTATGAACTTTTAAAACTTTTTTATGGAATCATATAGTTAATAATCAATCACACACAGAGAGAAAAAATATCAATTTTACATGGTTCACCACTAAGAGCTAGTCCAAGAAGCATAAGGTGAAAATGTGTTGGTTGAACCTAAATCCACTAATATTAACTTGTTTTTATGTAATATATATGTTCATAAATACTCACTCTATTATAAGAACATGATCTTTACAATATTTGTTAGATAAAACATTTCTTCCCTCAGAACACTTCCATTGACTCACCCATGATCGTTGTCTATGGTGAAGTCTTTCTCAGTTTAATGAGATGAAGGCCCCTTCAATAGTTTGGTAACTTTTGTATTTCTACTGGAATAACACGATACAGAAAATAAAAAAGAGTCTTTAATTAATGAACTTGAAAGCCCTGATTAATAATATTAGAGAAATAAAAAATTCTAGACACGCAACTCAAGAACTTACACATAAGAAATATTCTAGCATGATTTTTTTTGATTTTTTCATAAAATTGTAACTTTTATGAAGCTATATATTTCATGAAACCAAAATATAAGTTTCAATTCATCTTTTTAGAAAAAACAATTTTCTTTACAAATGATTTGGTCACAAAAATATGTGTTCTGAATGTCTTTTACACGAAAAATGTACCACATCTTCATTGGAAGTGATAATTAAATTGAATGGTCAACCCACCTATTTATATACATGAAAAAACACTATGTGAAAGTTACTTGTGATCTTTATATTGTGAGAACTTGTTTTCTTCTACAATGAAATGCTTTTTTGATGTCACCATCTGTGCATAGGTGCCTTTTCTAACTTCTATCTTCAGGAAAATAATTCTATCGTACAAACCCGTCTTTCACATAATTACGAATCTTGTGTGCATTTTTTTCATTAGCTGTCTTTTTATGGGATGATCCCAAAACATCACTTGTGAGCCTTTTTTTTAAATACCTTAACCATTGTGTGTAACATTTATCCTTTACTTGTAAAACCTTACTTTTCCAAAAACAACATTTTTCATTTTCCAAATTTTGGAACCCAAAAATTTGGAAAAAATTGTAAAACAATGCCAATGTAAACAATGAATCCATCTACAACATAAAAAAATTCTCTTTCTAACTAATTGATTAAACCAAGTGTTCATTTTGAAAAAAAATAAAAACACTCCATTTCTAGTAATTAAAATCCTTGTTTCAACATAATATTGAGTCACTGACATTCAAAAGACATTTTAGTTTTTCAGTTTCATAAAAATTTTTAAAACACCCTTGTAAAGAATCCTATATCCTTACATGAAAATGGAAAATTTTAAAATTATACATATTTTTTTCTATATTAATATATCAATATCTCCCATAAAATTATCATCACATGATATTCTTCTAAAAATATCATACATAATACCAATCTTCATTACATGGGGAAATTGAAACCTATGAAAGAGTGATATATGATGTATAGTATGGGTAGAAATATGAGAGCTAAATCAATGATAATATGTAAAAATATAATAATCATGATTGTATTAGATAATAATATTATTGTATGAGAATAACATAAGTGAATTTATACCCAAAAATACCTTGATAATAATTTTTTCTGGAATACATAATTAACATAAGAATATATTCAAATTGGTCAACAATTTTAAAACATGTGAACATAATATTGTTCAATGTAACCACTAATAATTATAGAAAGAATATGGAACCTATGCTCATATCATGATATGTCAAAAAATCATCCTGGAATCACTAATACATGATAATTCGAACATTATCTTAGGAGAAAAATCCATCCGGTTAACAATGTAGTCTCTTATGTGTAACATATATTTAGTAAACTATATCATATCATAGGATTAAATTCATTAGAGTTAAATTGTGAAATTTTCATAATGAATTGGGGATCTATATTTCACTCAACCATCATTATAACCTGTAGAAATCTCATGATCCTTGGGAGCTATACCTGGGTTTCCCATAATACTGAAATATATCATGCTCACCCCTTAACATGATCTATATCGAGCTCACACATTATAATGATCTATATAAATATATCATATAACTATAAATAATTTCAATTAAACCTAACATGAAGAAATTATATATAGCAAATATTTAATCATAAAAATCTCATAAATAACCAAGAAACCTTTATAAGATGATTAACATATGTAAATAAAATGGGATTCATAATGATTTTAGCATAGCCTAAACAACTCGTAAAAAAGTTACATGTTTCATAGAATCATTTATAAAATCTCATCATATTCTAACTAGATACTTATAATGGATGGTAACAAATGATTATTTTCCAAGTATAGTATAATAATCATTAAATGATATCAATATAGAATAATAATACCTTTAATATATAATTTTTACATTTAATTAAAAATATTGAAAATATCTATTTAATTTGATTAATTTTAAAACTAAAAATTCAAATAATATTGAGAGAAATATTCTCTTGGAAAATAACCATTAAAAATTTTAATGGTAATTTTATTTCAATAGATGGTAAATATTATGGTCAAATTTTTTCATGAAATATATATTAAAAGAGAACCTTCAATTCATATTTTAAAAAAAACAAAATTGTGTTCTATATTAAAATTTATTAAAAATTACTTTTATTACTTCATCAGTAAAGTATTATTTAGTATAAAAATATTTCCCAACCATTATTGAATATATAAAATCATCCATTAAATAATTTAGGGATATATAAATTGAGGAAAAAAGCAGGAAAATAATAAATAAGGTCATCTATTCATAAAAACATTTTATAAATAATTTAAGTACCAAAGAGTGTAAAACCAAACTCATACATAAAAATTACTAGAATAAAAAAATTATAAAAAATTGATTGGAATTAATGGATAAGTAAAATATAATTTCTTTTTGCGGAAATTTAATATATATAATACTGTAAATTAATGTGGTTGTAATATAAACCCTTACTTATTAAGTTACATTTAAATGGTAATCCCCTTGAAATAAATAAAGTAAAATTAAAAATTAAGTTAAATGAATATATTTATATTCTTGATATAAAATATCATTGTTCTTTTTATACACCACTAAAAGTAACAAGTTTTGAATATAGAGTATGTTACACTGAAATAATAGTGAGATGATAAAACCTTACCACAAGTCAGAACATGATCCATATGTTCTCCAAACCACCTATAAGATGAATTTATATACAGTATACAACTATTATTGAGTTGTATTAATTTATAGAATACAATATGTATATATATCAATTATAACATCTTATCACCTATTTATGAATATTTAATCATTAAAGTAATTTTTATGGGTATAAACTATTAGGTTTTTATTACATATTTATTGGTTATTGAATTTCATGAAGATTACTAGTGGGAATGTCCGAATTTATGAATTCGAAAGAGGTTCTTCTCAATGATCCTCTAGTGCAAACTCTAGCTTCTTGACATGACAGCAGCCTAGATATGTGTTATTATAGGCCTAATAACTCATCCTCCGCCCACATTATCCTCTAGGTCAGGGGTTTTGAGGAGTATATGTAGCCTCTCTTCTACCCACCATCGCCTCGTTTCAGCACTGGATGTCACCTTCAAGGGAACAAAATATTGGAGTGTAAACAGAGCTCATCCCATCAAGTGTCATAGAAAAAGTTGCAGGGGATATCAATGGCCCCTCATCCTCCACGTCCTCCCCTAAATTGTCGGCTTCATTTTCTGACCAGGATCTTGTTGCTATGGACTCCTCTGATCAGCATGTGGTTTCTCCTTATCCCCCCCCCCCCCACACACACTGTTTTCACCCCCCCCCCCACTATCCCCTTGTAGGGCCCTCATCCCCTCACTCTATCCCCCCTACAATGACCTCATCCCCTTTGTTCCCCACCTTCCTCACCTCCCTCTATCAATTTCCCTCCCTCGATCTCATGCTCATCCCTTCTTTCCCTCCAATAGGAAGGAGATGATATGCGACTCCTCCCCTCACTCATCACTTCCTAGAGCTCCAGTTGCCCCATACTTATCGATTGAATTGTCTAACTACTTGTGGGTGTTATTTAATGTGCACGATTTTCCTTCATACTCCTATGATCCCACTAAGGGGGGGTTGATATTTTTTGAATTATAAAAAGGTGGAGTCCCGGTCAACAGCTAACCAGAGCTCACATTCAATCGGGATCTGCAGAAGATCCCAAAAAAGAAATAGTTCGCTTATTCAAGAGAGAATTTTAGGAGGCCTTTCTCACCTGGGGACAGTACTAGGTGCACTCTATTTTAATGATATCAGTGTTCATTTAGAATTCATGTGATCTTGGGGCCAAGATAAAAGTGGACTTCAACTCTACCAAGGTTTCCAAGAATAAAGTCTCTCTGGTTGTGATTCTTGACCTAAAGAAAATTAAGGCTAGGATTGGGGACTTTGCTGAAAGAATGGGGATGCATCATTTTATTCATAATGATCCATTTGAATCATCACATCTTGGATTTTTTGAGATCCATAGTCAGCATTGGGATACTAAGGGTTATTAATCATGTCACGAACCAGGCTGGTGCGTCATTCGACCCGGCGCCCGACCCGGTCCGCGACATGGACCGAAGGGCATTCCCAATCCCCACGGGATGGAAACTACTGTCGGGCATGAAAATAAACCAGTTGGGAACGGTTTGGCCCCTAACAAGATAAATAAACATAAACTGAACAAGCATATAAATAAAGGAAAAAAGAAACTGAACAACTTGGAAACGGAGAAAGGAAATTAAAGAAGCGACTTGACATACCTCAAGTGACATCGTGGGTCAACGCGGAGCGTAAACCACACTAGCTCCCAACAGCAACCCAAGACTAAAACCTGCAACTGAAAAGTATATTAGGCATGAGCACCGAGATGCTCAGTAGAAATTCCATAATATAACCACGTCCTATGCCCTCACCTTTAGTAAGAAATCCAATTATGCCAGTTTAAAAATATGATATAATAAAATAATGTATCTCCTTTTCAAATTCAAGTAACAACTTTTCATTTTCAGGTAAAGCATTTTAGTCCCACTACATTTTCAAAATAGGTTTCAAGCATGCATTAACATTTCACAATGAAAAGAAACCAGTTTGGATTAAAATATGGTTTTCACAAACAAGACATCAAGTATGAACCAGCTGAAAAGAAAGTTACATCGTTAGTAGCATGACACAATTGAGCACTATGGGTAATCCCTATAGGCAGCTAGAACAAGTGGGAACCTAAAGACCTCGTACCTCAGTGAAACGTGGCTTAGAAGACCATGACCCTCAGAAAACGTGTCTTAGAAGGCCACGATCCTCAGAAAACATGGATAAGAAGACCACGACCCTCAGAAATTCATATGTTTAGTTAGTGTTGTTGCGACAATCCTGCTAGCCAATCCAGGACGAACCCCTGCTGTGTCATCTAGCGTACTAGTCCTGGTCACCCACCTAGATACCCAGGTTTCCCATTGTTCTCTATTTCAAGTGGTGGTGAGTTTTTCTTTATCATGCAAACATATATTAACATAACATTTTCTTTATCAAAAACTCATTCCACATCTCACCACCATTCTCCCTCCTTAGGCGCATTCCCCCTCTTTCATGTCACACAATGCATAAACTTCAACGTTAGGCACATCATAACACTTTCAACATACAAACCATTTTTTAAAACCAAGGGGGCGTGCCTAAAGAGAGGTTTTTCTTTTTCATAAAACATTCTTAAGGTTCTAAACGGGCTTTATTACATAAAGTGAATATTTTTACAATTAATCGGCCAAAAGTCATAAAACCTTTGGAAATACACATTACCAATTCAAAACCACTTAGGAAATTAATTTTTCAAGAAAAGGTCACTTAAGACTGATAGAATTTGAAATACACTTCAATTTTCAAAACAAATGCATAATCATTTATAGCAACCATAACCTGATTTCATAGCATGTGTATATAGCGTAAATGTAAAACATATTTTTAAAACAAGCAAGCCATTATGAATCTCAAATTAAAGGCATAGGCATAGAGGACCTACCTCAAACATGTCGTTATTTGTCGACGACCAATCGAACCCACGTTTGACGCATACACGCACATGCATTTATACATATATATATCTACACCCCTAGCTGCATTGCACATATTCCCCGTGCCATGAGGTAATATGTACAAAGAGGGCGTATATATATATATATGCCTTACTCTATGCATTTACATGTGGGATACCTCGAACCCGCGGCCCCAAAACACCGTAGCGAGGCCCAACGCGCTACACAAATAATTTTAATAAAATAATTAAACACTTGAACAGTCTATAAAACATTTCAAAATAACACATCAAGAGTTCGCAAAAGAAGAAAAACATTCAAAACATCATTTTTAAAACCAAACGCGCCAAGATGCAACACCAAAACACCAACTACAGCGTACACACATTTTAATAGACGAACTGCATAGTTAAAAAAAAGAAACACTGATAAAAAATTCAGCATGGATTTTTTTCCACAGAAAGGATTCATGTACAACACATAAAAATACTACCAGAAAAAGCAAATTCACCCAACCCTCAGGAAAAACTAGATTCTCAGCCTTAATGTTGTTAAATAAAAAAATTCCAGAAGTCATAAAATAACCATGAATAATGCAACATAGGACACTCCTCAAAACACCCAAATTCATTTTCTTTTTTTTAAATCAAATGCACACTAAAAACCTTTCCAAACATCACTCACATCACTCACAAAATTTCAAATAACCAACTTCACTATTTATAAATTAACGTCAAATAACACAAAAATTGTGTTTTTTCTCAAAAACACCCCCCATTCTATACGAACATGCTACAGAATATCAAGGGCATACTAAATTTCTTAAATACTAGCTTCGCACCAAACGGATCAATCACACAACACCAGATTTATTTACGCAAGTAAAATAATCCACCAAATAAACACAATAAGTTTTTAACACTCACAATATACCAAATTTTCTCATTAAAAACTCATCTTCATGCAATTCCACATAAATAAAATTATACTAAACATTGAAAGTCGCAAATTAATCATCACGGACAATGCGGAACTCAACAACGGAATACAACAGCGAAATAAAACACTTACATCGATGTGGAAAACTTCACAAAAGAAGTACGCAAACTCCGTCGCACGTCAATCACACCGCAAGGGGTCTAATGTGAAACCTAAAAACAAATTATCGAAGCAATTGAATAAAAAACAAACCAAATAAAACAATTCAATAAGAGAATCCTCACCTCAAACAGTGACTGAAGAACTGAGATGGACCGAAACACATCAAACCACCTTGCCTTCGGCGGCAGTTGCCGGGACACATTCTGAAGTGCCTCAAGAGGCAATCTGCACCAACCTAGAATAGGAGAAAACCGGAAATCAAAGGCACGCCTAACAATCTAGGGTTCGGTCGAACGCAATAAGGTGGCACGAAGGAGAAAAATAATTGGCCAAATGAAGAAGGATAGGGAGGGAGAGGTCTCACCGGTGAAGGCAGCGGCGGCCTGCGCACGGGACGGTGACGGCGATAGCAGCGGGTTCAGGGAAGGACGACGGCGGCTCGGCTAGCCGGTCAGCAAGCAAGGAGGCGAGCTCAACAAGAGGGAGGCACACGGCTGGGGAAGCAAGGGAGGGAGAGTGGGACGCCGGCGGTGGCTCGCCGGAGGGGAGCATGGAAGGGGGGTCCGACGGGAAAGAGAAGGGCGTGACCTGGGTTTAGGGGGATTTGCTATGTGTGACGAGGGAATATGGGAGAGGAAGAGAGAGGTAGGGGGAAAAGGAGAGAAGAAAAAAATAAAATAATAAAAGAAAATAAAAAAAATAAAAAAAAAATGGAATTAAAAACTAAAAAAAACACATAAACAAACTTAACATAATAATAAAAAATTATAAACTATAATAAAAATGATAACGTTTAATAATTTTTTATGAAAATGTCATAGGATTAAAAAAATACCTTAATTAAAATATTAACAAAACATAATAATAATAATAATAATGTTAACTATTTTTTTTAAAAAAAGTTCTAAATAGTTTTATTTTTCTTTTTCGTTCACTATATTATTCATTCAGTTAATTAATTAACTATGTACGCATCAGGCAGGCCACACGGTAGTCTGACGAAGCCACATGGATTCGTTTGTGCCCTGCCCGTGTGCCAGACATTGCGAAGCCAAAAATGATCGCTTATCAAAGAAAGTGCACAAATTTCAACTTGGGCTCAGCATGTAATGAAAGCGAGGTTTGAAATAGTTAAAATAATTATAAAAATTAAATTCTTGAGATAGGGGTGTGACAATTCTCCCCACCACAAAAACTTTCTGCCCCCAGAAAGTCACCCAGCCATACGAGGAATCAAACTCGAGTTTGAAATTGATTGAGGTCAACAAATCATGAAATCGGTATAAATTTTCACTCCATCAGTCACACCCAAACAACTCTGAGGGAAACTGAAAAGAGAAGAACCATCAGAAAACGGGGAGGGTTCTCCCCACCACAAGAACGCGACTAGAACAACCGACGTTGAGACTCTTAGCATGGGCTAACTCTAGAACTGCTAACTTGATCCAAGAGGGAACCGCCACGCAGACCAAACCTCGATGAAGGCACTTCAAGATTCATGGTGGGTATTACCACCATTTGAGGACATACTAGCTTCAGCCAATTAGCACAGACCAATACAAGAAACCCAGCACAAACCAACCCATTAACTCTCCACATAAACTAGACCCCCACCACAAGGGGTCATTGATGAAAGACCCCAGACTGAGTAGAGGACCAACCCCTATTCATTATTTCCCAAGACGCAAGTGTCTCCAAAACGAGCACATCCTAAAACAAGAAAGGGTCACCAAAGGAGCTAGCCACATGAGAGAGATAATCATCTTGAGGCTCATAGCCATAAAAAGACAACTACAAAGCTCATATTTGAGGACTATAAACTACTAAAATTACATGAAAATGATACCACCACTCCTCCTTACTGCAAAAGTGGGGTATTCAAGGAACAAAGACCACAATGAGGCAACGAAGCCTCAACACCACATACAACAGGACAGAATCTTCAAAGATGGGAGAGCTACAACAAGGAAATGCATACCGTCCTCATTTCAGCATTGGAGACAAAAATTAAACCAAGGTTCCCCACACCCAACGATTCCTGACTGCGTGAAGAGCATCACTCTGAGACCTGTGGCTGGAGCTCTGATGTATTGAAGCATCTTTTGCCCTGCAGTCAGGAGCTGACATCCTTCGGTCGACACTCTTGCTGACAATGCCATTAAAGGAACCTCTCCAATTGTCCCAAATGGCCATACTGACGGAAAGCCTTCGGAGGATGATGACAAGGCTACTTAAAGTACCCAAACCGAGCACACTAGAAGAAAACAAGGGGGTGGCCCAACTAATAGAAGATGGAATTGACAAGAATACTTGTCTGAGACAGGTTCCTCCAATTCGCTCTCATCACCGGATGGGAAACCTTCCTAAACACCAGAAAGAAATGGTCCTGGAACCCTGGACGAAGACCCCACACAATATAAACTTTAACTAATTCCACAACGCTACATCTAGAGAAAATGGAATCAACCCCTTGGAATGTCCCACGTAGGCCTTCACTGCTCGTTGGTCTTACTTGACACCCACTAGTTCTGCCACTTTCCTTTCCTTTACTTCCTCGGGTATAAACCATCGGACGAGAGTCACCTTAAACACCTTCTAAGACATACCATCATGCAACGACATTGGGATTATTTCCTCCACAAATCCAAAGTTGCACCTCCAAACGGACCTGAACCAACATGGACTCTCATAGCTTTGGGAGTTCCCAATAACCTGAAAACACCAACGACTTCACCATGCCAGTCTTCTACGTTCGATAGATCATGATCACAACGGTTGCTGGAAAAAAACCCGAATGAATTCAATTCCACCACTCTGCTAAGATTCTGGGTAGAAGCAACAACTAGAAGAGGCTCACTAGAAACTTCTGGGACTTTTCTGGGAAGCATACTCAAAAAAAGAGGCACAAATCTGAATCAAAACTCATCATAAATCAAAATTCCACACCTCAATCACAAACTAAAGCTGAAACTCAAATCACTAGTCCAGCCACAATTCAATATGTCAAAACCAAGAACTCACGAAAAATAATACCCAACACGAAATGCGAACGCTAAACAATTTCTCACTCACTATTCTAAACATTTGAAAAAACGTTTTTGGAAACCATTTTCTTTCAGCAAACAAAACAACTTAAATATCCACAATTTGGTATCCCATGAAGTCTCAGACATACATATCCTTGTGCTAGATCAAGCACCCATCCACTCACGTCACCAATTTCCCCACTTGCCACATGCGCACCACAATGTATGTGATCACTCATAGGAATACCAAGGGTCAATTCAAGACACTTCTCATTTCCAAAACAGACCATTAAGCACAAAGCATAAATTCCCAACCAACTTGAGAAAGTCACTTATCATTAAAGAAAAACATTTCAAAATTCCAAAACGTTTTCCATTACAAAAACCATTTTCCACTCCAAAAACCATATTCCCTTTTGAAAACACCTTCACAAAAATCCATTTTCATTTTTGAGATCTACTCACACCGACCAAAATGAAGGTCAAACATAAATCACCTCAAAATTTCCAAAAAATAAGGGACTAGTGGCTATGCCAATCCGGTAACATGGCTAAGCAGACCATGCTCTGAGTGGGAATCCACCACCGGAAGTATCTTGAACCATGCACTCGGGCTATACATGGGTCGCTACTCCATGCAGGCTCGTCGCGTAACAACAGATAACTTCCCTTTTCATCCCTCATCTACACAGACCAAGCAAAAGAAAAACTCAAATCCCATACTACCTTTGGCAAATCGAGTCTCGGGATGGGCAAGGGTTCATGACGCCCTTCCCGCACCTACCTCTCGAGTCCCAACACACCTAATCACCAAGCTACTTAACACCCCAAATAACAAGGGCACCTCTGATACCATTTTGTCGCGAACCAGGCCGGTGCATCATCCGACCCGGCACCCGACCCGGTCCGCGACATGGCCCGAAGTGCGTTCCCGATCCCCACGGGCTGGTAACTAGTGCTGGGCATCAAAATAAACCAGTTGGGAATGGTTTGTCCCATAACAAGATAAATAAACATAAACTGAACAAGCATATAAGTAAAGGAAAAATAAACAGAACAACTTGGCAGCGGATAAAGGAAATTAAAGAAGCGACATGACATACCTCATGTGACCTCGTGGGTCAACGCGGAGCCTAAACCACACTAACTCCCCACAGCAACCCAAGGCTAAAACCTGCAACTGAAAAGTAGAGTAGGCATGAGCACCGAGATTATCAATAGAAATTCCATAATATAACCACGTCCTATGCCCTTGCCTTTAGTAAGAAATCCAATTATGTCAGTTTGAAAATAAGATATAATAAAATAAAGTTTCTCCTTTTCAAATTCATGTGACGAGTTTCCATTTTTAGGTAAATCATTTTACTCCCACTACAGTTTCAAAATAGGTTTCAAGCATGCATTAACATTTCAAAATGAAAAGAAACCAGTTTGGATTAAAATATGGTTTTCACAAATAATAAATCAAGTATGAAACAACTGAAAAGAAAGTTACATCGTTAGCAGCATGACACAAATGAGCACTATTGGTAGTCCCTATAGGCAGCTAGAACAAGTGGGAACCTAAATACCTCGTACCTCAGTGAAACATGGCATAGAAGACTATGACCCTAACAAAATGTGGCTTAAAAGGCCACGAACCTCATAAAACGTGGCTTAGAAGACCACGACCCTTAGAAATTCATATGTTTAGTTAGTGTTGTTGCGTCAATCCTGCTAGACAAACCGGGATGAACCCCTGCCGGGTCATCTAGCGTAATAGTTATGGTCACCCACCTAGATACTCGGGTTTCCCATTGTGCTATATTTCAAGTGGTGGTGAGTTTTTCTTTATCGTGCAAACATATATTAACATAACATTTTCTTTATCAAAAACTCATTCAACCTCTCACCACTGTTCTCCCTACTTAAGCGCATTCCCCCTCTTTTACATCACACAATGCATAAACTTCAACGTTAGGCAAATCATAACATTTTCAACATACAAATCATTTTCTATAACTAAGGGGGCATGCCTCAAAAGAGTTTTTTATTTTTCATAAAACATTTTTAAGGTTCCAAACGGGCTTTATTGCATAAAGGGAATACTTTTTACAACTAACCGTCCAAAAGGCCAAACACCTTTGGTAATACACATTACCAATTCAAAACCACTTAGGTAATCAATTTTTCAAGAAAAGGTCACTTAAGACCGATAGCATTTCAAATACAGTTCAATTTTCAAAACAAATGCATAATCATTTCTAGAAACCGTAACCTGATTTCATAGCATGTGTATATAGCATAAATGTAAAACATATTTTTTAAAAAAGCAAGCAATTATGAATCTCAAATTAATGGAATAGTCATAGAGGACCTACCTCAAACATGTCGTTATTTTTCGACGACCACTCGAACCCACGTTTGACGCATACACGCACATGCATTTATACATATATATATATATCTACACCCCTAGCTGCATTGCACATATTCCCCGCGCCATGAGGGAATATGTACAAAGAGGGAATATATATATATATATATGCCTTACCCTATGCATATACATGTAGGATACCTCGAACCCGTGGCCCCAAACCACCATAGCGAGGCCCAACGCGCTACACAAATAATTTTAATAAAATAATTAAACACTAGAAAAATCTACAAAACATTTCAAAATAACACATAAAGGGTTCACAAAATAAGAAAAACATTCAAAACATCATTTTTAAAACCAAACACGCCAAGATGCAACACCAAAACACCAACTGTAGCATACACAAATTTTAATAGACGAACTGCATAGTTAAAAAAAAGAAACACTGATAAAAAATTCAGCATGGGTTTTTTTCCATAGAAAAGTTTCATGCGCAATGCGTAAATACACTACCAGAAAAAGCAAACGCACCCAACCCTCAGGCAAAACTAGATTCGCAGCCTTAATGTCCTTAAATAAAACAATTCCAGAAGTCATAAAACAACCATGAATAATGCAACATAGGACACTCCTCAAAACACCCAAATTCCTTTTCTTTTTTTCTAATCAAATGCACACTAAAAACCTTTCCAATCATCATTTGAATCACTCACAAAATTTCAAATAACCAACTTCACTATTTATAAATTAACATCAAATAACACAAAAATTGATTTTTTCCTCAAAAACACCCCCATTATGTACGAACATGCTATAGAATATCAAATGCATACTAAATTTCTTAAATACTAGTTTCGCACCAAACGGATCAATCACACAACACCAGATTTATTTATGCATTTAAAATAATCCACCATATAAACACAATAAGTTTTTAACACTCAAAATATACCAAATTTTCTCATTAAAAACTCATCTTCATGCAATTCCACATAAATAAAATAATACTAAACATTGCAAGTCGAAAAATTAATTATCACAGAAAATGCGGAATACAATAACGGAATACAAAAGTGGAATAAAACACTTACATTAGGGTGGAAAAATTCACAAAAGAAGTGCACAAACTCCTTCACACTTCAATCGCACCGCAAGGGGTCTAATGCGAAACCTAAAAACAAATTATCAAAGAAATTGAAAGAAAAACAAACCAAATCAAACAATTCAATAAGAGAATACTCACCTCAAACGGTGACCGAAGAACCGAGACGAACCAAAAGACATCAAACCGCCTCGCCTTCGGCGGTGGTTTTTGGGACACGTTCTGAAGGGCCTCAAGAGATCATCTGCCCCAACCTAGAATAGAAGAAAACCTAAAATCAAAGGCACGCCTAACAAGCTAGGGTTCAGCCAAACGCAATAAGGTGGCGCGAAGAAGAAACAAAATTGTCCAAATGAAGAAGGAGAGGGAGGGAGAGGTTTCACCAGTGAAGGCAGTGGCAGCCTGCGCCCGGGACAGAGACGACGACAGCAGCGGGTTCGGGGAAGGACGACGGCAGCACGGCTAGCCGGTCAGCATGTGAGGAGGCGGTCTCAACAAGAGGGAGGTGCGCGGCTGGGGAAGCAAGGGAGGGAGAGTGGGTCAATGGCGGTGGCCCGCCGGAGGGGAGCACGGAAGGGGGGTCCGACGGGAAGGAGAAGGGAGCGACCTAGGTTTATGGGGGGTTGCTGTGTGCGATGGGGGAATAGGGGAAAGGAAGAGAGAGGGAGGGGGGAAAGGAGAGAAGAAAAAAAATAATAGAAACAAAGAAAATAATAAAAAAGAAAATAAAATGGAAATAAAAACTAAAAAAAATAAAAAAAACACATAAACAAACTTAACATAATAATAACAATTATAAACTATAATAAAAACGATAATGTTTAATAATTTTTTATGAAAATTTCATAGGCTTAATAAAAAAAATACCCTGATGAAAATATTAACAAAACAAAATCATAATAATAATAATCTTAACTAATTTTATTTTTAAAAAAAGTTCTAAATAATTTTATCTTTCTTTTGCGTCAACTATATTATTCATTCAGTTAATTAATTAACTAACTATGCATCAGGAAGGCCACATGGTAGTCTGAAGAGGCCACAAGGATTCGTTTGTGCCCTACCCGTGTGTCGGACATTGCGAAGCCAAAAACGATCGCTTATCAAAGAATGTGCACAAATTTCAACTTGGGCTCAGTACATAATTAAAGAGAGGTTTTAAATAGTTAAAATAATTATAATAATTAAATTCTTGCGATCGGGGTGTGACAATTCTCCCCACCACAAAAACTTTATGCCCCCAGAAAGTCACCCAGCCAAACGTGGAATCAAACTCGAGTTTGAAATTGAATGAGGCCAACAAAATCACAAACTCGGTATGAATTTTCACTCTATCAGTCACACCCGACCAACTCTGAGGGAAATTTAAAAGAGAAGAACCATCAGGAAATGAGGAATGTTCTCCCCATGACAAGAACCCGACTAGCACAACCGATGTTGAGACTCTTAGAATGGGCTAACTCTGGAACTGCTAACTTGATCCAAGAGGGAACTGCCACACAGACCAAACCTCGAAGAAGGCACTTCAAGATTCATGGTGGGTGTTCCCACCATTTAAGGACCAACCAGAATCAGCCAATTAGCACAGACCAATATGAGAAACCCAACACAAACCGACCCATGAACTCTCCACATAAACTAGACCCCCACCACATGGGGTCATCGATGAAAGACCCCAGACCGAGTAGAGGACCAACCCCTATTCATTATTTCCCAAGATGCAAGTGTCTCCAAAACGAGTACATCCTAAAACAAGAATGGGTCACCAAAGGAGCTAGCCTCATGAGAGAGATAATCATCTTAAGACTCACAGCTATAAAGAGACAACTCCAAAGCTCATATTTTAGGAGGCGAAACTACTAAAATTACAAGAAAATGATACCACCCACCTCCTTACTGCCAAAGTGGGGTATTCAAGGAACAAAGACCACAACGAGGAAACGAAGCCTCTACGCCACTTAAAGTAGGATAGAACCTTCAAAGAAGGGAGAGCTACAATAAGGAAATTCATACCGTCCCCATTTCAGCATTGGAGACAAAAATTAAACCAAGGTTCCCCACACCCAACGATTCCTGACTGTGTGAAGAGCTTCACTCCGAGACCTGTGGCTGGAGATCTGATGTCTTAAAGCATCTGTTACCACGCAGTGAGGAGCTGACATCCTTTAGTCGACACTCTTGCTGACAATGCCGTTAGCGGAACCTCTCCAATTGTCCCAAATGGCCATACTGACGGCAAGCCTTTGGAGGATGATGATAAGGCGACTTAAAGTACCCAAACCGAGCACACTAGAAGCAAACAAGGGGGTGGCCCAACTAATAGAAGATGGAATTGACAAGAAGACTTTTCTAAGATAGGTTCCTCCGATTCGCTCTCGTCACTGGATGGGAAACCTTCCCAAACACCAGAAAGAAATGGTCTTGGAACCCTGGATGAAGACCCCACACAATAGAAACTTTAACTAATTCCACGATTCTACCTCTAGAGAAAATGTAATAAACCCCTTGGAATGTCCCACGTAGGCCTTCACTACTCGTTGGCCTTACTCGACACCCACTAGTTCTGCCACTTTCCTCACCTTTACTTCCTCGGGTATAAACCATCGGACTAGAGTCACCTTAAACACCTTCCAAGACAAACAATCGTGCAATGATGCTAGGATTATTTCCTCCACCAATCCAAAGTTGCACCTTCAAACGGACATGAACCAACAAGGACTCCCATAGATTTGGGAGTTCCCAATAACCTGAAAACACCAATGACTTCACCATGCCAGTCTGCTACCTTCGGTAGATCACGATCACCACGGTAGCTGGACAACAACCAAAAATAATTCAATTCCACCACTCCGCTAGGAGTCTGGTTAGAAGCAACAACTAGAAGAGGCTCACTAGAAACTTCAGGGACTTTTCTGGGCAGCATACTCAAAAACAAGAGGCAGAAATCCGAATCAAAACTCATCATAAATCAAAATTACACACCTCAATCACAAACAAAAGATGAAACTCAAATCACTATTCCAACCATAATTCAATATGTCAAAACCATGAACTCACGAAAAAGAATACCCAACACGAAAACAGAATGCTAAATAATTTCTCACTCACTTTTCTAAACATTTGAAAAAACCTTTTTGGCAACCATTTTTTTTAGCAAACAAAACTACTTAAATATCCACCGTTTGGTATCCCATGAAGTCTCACACAAACATATCCGTGTGCTAGATCAAGCACTCATCCACTCACGTCACCAATTTCTCCACTTGCCACATGCCCACCACAATGTATGTGATCACTCATAGGAATACCAAGGGTCAATTAATGAAACATCTCATTTCCAAAATAGACCATTAAGCACAAAGCAGAAATTACCAACCGATTTGAGAAAGTCACTTATCATTAAAGAAACACATTTCAAAATTCCAAAATGTTTTCCATTTCAAAAACCATTTTTCACTCTAACGAACATATTACCTTTTGAAAACACCATCACAAAAATCCATTTTCATTTTTGAGATCTACTCACACCAACCAAAACAAAGGTGAAACATAACTCACATCAAAATTTACAAAAAAATAAGGGACTAGTGTCTATGCCAACCCGGTAACATGGCTTAGCAGACCATGCTCCGAGCGGGTATCCACCACAGGAAGTATCTTGAACCATGCACTCGGGTTGTACATGGGTCGCTACTCCATGCAGGATCATCGTGTAACACCGGATCACTTGCCTTGTCATCCCTCATCCACACAGACCAAGCAAAAGAAAAACTCAAATCCCATACTACCTCTCGCAACTCAAGTCTTAGGACGGGAAAGGGTTCATGACGTCCTTCCCGCACCTACCTCTTGAGTCCCGACACACCTAATCACCAAGATACTTGACACCCCAAATAACAAGGGCACCTCTGATACCATTTTTTCATGAACCAGGCCAGTGCATCATCCGACCTGGCCCCCGACCCTGTCCGCGACATGGCCCGAAGGGCGTTCCCGATCCCCACGGGCTGGCAACTAGTGTCGGGCATCAAAATAAACTAGTTATGAACAGTTTGTCCCATAACAAGATAAATAAACATAAACTGAACAAGTATACAAATAGAGGAAAAATAAATTAAACAGCTTGGCAGCGGAGAAAGGAAATTAGAGAAGTGACGTTACATACTTCAAGTGACCTCGTGGGTCAACACGGAGCGTAAACCACACTAGCTCCCAACAGCAACCCAAGGCTAAAACCTGCCATTAAAAAGTAGAGTAGGCATGAGCACCAAGATTCTCAGTAGAAATTCCATAATATAACCACGTCCTATGCCCTCGCCTTTAGTAAGAAATCCAATTATGCCAGTTTGAAAATAAGATATAATAAAATAATGTTTCTCCTTTTCAAATTCAAGAAACGAGTTTTCATTTTCAGGTAAAGCATTTTACTCCCACTACATTTTCAAAATAGGTTTCAAGCATGAATTAACATTTCAAAATGAAAAGAAACCAGTTTGGATTAAAATATGGTTTTCAAAAACAAGACATCAAGTATAAAACAGTTGAAAAGAAAGTTACATCATTAGCAGCATGACACAAATGAGCACCATGGGTAATCCCTATAGGCAGCTAGAACTTGGGGGAACCTAAAGACCTCGTACCTTAGTGAAACGTGGCTTAGAAGACCACGACCCTCAGAAAACGTGGCTTAGAAGTCCATGACCCCCAGAAAATGTGGCTTAGAAGAACACGACCCTCAGAAATTCATATGTTTAGTTAGTGTTGTTGCGTCAATCCTGCTAGACAAACCGGGACGAACCCCTACCGTGTCATCTAGCCTACTAGTCCTGGTCACCCACCTAGATACCTGGGTTTCCAATTGTTCTCTATTTCAAGTGGTGGTGAGTTTTTATTTATCATGCAAACATATATTAACATAACATTTTCTTTATAAAAAACTCATTCAACCTCTCCCCACCGTTCTCCCTCCTTAAGCGAATCCCCCCTCTTTCACGTCACACAATGCATAAACATAAATTTTAGGCACATCTTAACACTTTCCACAAACAAATAATTTTCTAAAACCAAGGGGGAGTGCCTCAAGAGAGGTTTTTCTTTGTCATAAAACATTCTTAAGGTTCCAAACGGGATTTATTACATAAAGGGAATACTTTTTACAATTAACAGGCCAAAATTCCAAACACCTTTGGAAATACACATTACCAATTCAAAACCACTTAGGAAATCAATTTTTCAAGAAAAGGTCACTTAAGACCGATAGCATTTGAAATACACTTCAATTTTAAAAACAAATTCATAATCATTTCTAGCAACCGTAACCTGATTTCATAGAATGTGTATATAGCGTAAATGTAAAACATATTTTTAAAACAAGAAATCAATTAGGAATCTCAAATTAAAGGCATAGGCATAGAGGACCTACCACAAACATGTCGTTAATTGTCGACGACCACTCGAACCCATGTTTGACGCATACACGCACATGCATTTATACATATATATATACACCCCTAGTTGCATTGCACATATTCCCCGCGCCATGAGCGAATAAGTACAAAGAGGGAATATATATATATATATATATGTCTTACCCTATGCATATACATGTAGGATACCTCGAACCCGCGGCCCCAAACCACCGTAGCGAGGCCCAACACGCTACACAAATAATTGTAATAAAACAATTAAACACTTGAAAAATCTACAAAACATTTCAAAATAACGCATCAAGGGTTCTCCAAAGAAGAAAAACATTCAAAACATCATATTTAAAACAAAACGTGCCAAGATGAAACACCAAAACACCAACAGCAGCGTACACACATTTTAATAGACGAACTGTATAGTTAGAAAAAAGAAACACTGATAAACAATTCAGCATGGTTTTTTCACAGAAAATTTTCATGCGTAATGCATAAAAACACTACAAGCAAAAGGAAACGCACCCAACCCTCAGGTAGAACTAGATTCGCAGCCTTAATGTCCTTAAATAAAACAATTCTAGAAGTCATAAAACAACCATGAATAATGAAACATAGGACACTCCTCAAAACACCCAAATTCCTTTTCTTTTTTTTAAATCAAATGCATACTAAAAACCTTTCCAAACATCCTTCGCATCACTCATAAAATTTCAAATAACTAACTTCACTATTTATAAATTGACGTCAAATAACACAAAAATTGAATTTTTCCTCAAAAACACCCCCATTCTATACGAACATGCTATAGAATATCAAAGGCAAACTAAATTTCTTGAATACTAGTTTCGCACCAAACGAATCAATCACACAACACCAGATTTATTTACGCAAGTAAAATAATCCACCAAATAAACACAATAAGTTTTTCACACTCACAATATACCAAATTTTCTCATTAAAAACTCATCTTCATGCAATTCCACATAAATAAAATTATACTAAACATTGCAAGTTTCAAATTAATTATCACGGACAATGCGGAATACAACAATTAATTACAATAGTAGAATAAAACACTTACATCGGTGTGGAAAACATCACAAAAGAAGTGTGCAAACTCCGTCGCACGTCGATCGCACCGCAAGGGGTCTAATGAGAAACCTAAAAACAAATTATTGAAGCAATTGAATCAAAAACAGACCAAATCAAACAATTCAATAAGAGAATCATCACCTCAAACGATGACCGAAGAACCGAGACGGACCGAAACACATCAACCAGCCTCACCTTGGGCGGGGGTTATCGGGACACGTTCTGAAGGGCCTCAAGATTCCATCTACACCAACCTAGAATAGGAGAAAACCGGAAATCAAAGGCACGCCTAACAAGCTAGGGTTCAGCCGAATGCAATAAGGTGGTACGAAGGAGAAAAAAAATTGGCCAAATAAAGAAGGAGAGGGAGGGAGCGGTCTCACCGGTGAAGGCAGTGGTGGCTTGCGCCCGGGACGGTGACGGCGACAGCAGCGGGTTTGGGGAAGGAAGACGGAGGCGCAGCTAGCCGGTCAACAAGTGAGGAGGTGGGCTCAACAAGAGGGAGGCGCGCGGCTGGGGAAGCAAGGGAGGGAGAGTGGGGCGCCGGCGATGGCTCGCCGGAGGGGAGCACGGAAGGGGGTCTGACGGGAATGAGAAGGGCGTGACCTAGGTTTAGGGGGGGTAGCTGTGTGCGATGGGGGAATAGGGGAGAGGAAGAGAGAGGGAGGGGGAAGGGAGAGAAGAAAAAAATACAAGAATAAAAGAAAATAATAATAAAAGAAAAGAAAATGGAATTAAAAACTAAAAAAAACTAAAAAAACACATAAACAAACTTAACATAATAATGACAATTATAAACTATAATAAAAACGATAACGTTTAATAATTTTCTATGAAAATGGCATAGGCTTAATAAAAAAATACCCTAATTAAAATATTAACAAAACATAATAATAATAAAAATAATCTTAACTATTTTTTTTAAAAAAAAGTTCTAAATAATTTTATTTTTCTTCTACGTCAACTATATTATTCATTCAGTTAATTAATTAACTAACTACGCATCAGGCAGGCCGCAAGGTGGTCTGACGAATCTACATGGATTCGTCGGTGACTTTCCCATGTGCCAGACATTGTGAAGCCAAAAATGATCGCTTATCAGAGAAAGTGCACAAATTTCAACATGGGCTCATAACATAATGAAAGCGAGGTTTGAAATAGTTAAAATAATTATAATAATTAAATTCTTTAGATTGGGTTGTGAAAAATCAACACTTGTTTGTTCGGGTTGATCTTGGTAACATACATTTCTTCTTTTCCATTATATATTCTATGTGTGAAGAAAGGATTTATGAGAATCTTTGGATAGATATCGGGTAATTTAGCCCCAGGGAGGATCCATGGTTAGCTGGTGGAGACTTAAACAAAATCATGCATCTATCAGAGAAAAAAGTCATCAATGCTTTTCCACACAATGATTGGGTTTCCTTATCTTCATTTGTGGCTCAAGAGGGCTTTTAGGACCTAGTTTTTTTAGGAGATAGGATTACAATCTGTTATAATTAGATAGGAGATAGGTGCACCTAAAGTATATTAGACCATTTTCATGGGAACATCCATGCTATATATTCATTCCGGAATGCATAGGTCATACAGTTTGTGTGAGCCCTTTCGAACCACTCTCCACTCCTAGTTCATCTCATGTAGTGTACCATTGGGGAAATATGTTTCTTCTTTTCAAAGCATTAGAAACAACACCAAAACTTCCATGACATGGTGTAGTGATACTAGATCTCCCCAATCTACGGTGGACCCTGGGTCTTCTTCCAAAAAAAATTGTGTCCCCTACGTCATGATATTTTATCTTAGGTGATTCCCTTCCCTTATTCCAACGGAAAATGGATATGATTATGAGAGACATCATGATCATGGAGGCTATTCTAGAGGAGTCTTGAGACAAGTATATTTGGTGTCCTTTTGTCTCAATAAACAACATCTCAATGAGTTACTGCTAAATAAATAGAGACTCATATGTGAGAAATTCAGAGCTACTTGGGTAAAATAAGTGGATCGCAACTCATTATATTTTCATGATTGTTTGAAATAAAATAAGCGAGTTCGGGCTCCAAATATTAGACTTGAGGATGAATATTTTTCTATTGAACTAAACCAAATTGGTGACATGGTTGATTCCCATTTTAAAACCATACTATAAAACCCAAATCCAATCATGCATCATGATTATCAAATATTCTCGTAAAATCTCTTTGAATCAAATCCATGCAATATTCTTTCACATGTCAATGATTCTTTATGAAGAGGATCAGAGGAGAAGGAGGTGTGGGATGTTGTCATGGATTTGAATATAAAAATTACACTAGGCCCCAATGGATTTTCAGGGTTATTCTATGTCAACTCATGGATCATCATTAAAGTCAATCTCATTGGTGAAATCTGATTTTTTTTGGGGGACCTCTTCCCCGAATAGCAGGTGCCACTACTCTAATTCTCATTCCCAAGGTCATGTATCCCTCTTCCATATCCCATTATTGACCTATTTTCTTGTGCAATGTTTTTTAAAAATCCATGATTAATATCATAAATAGATGGATATCTTGTGTCATTCATTATTGGGTATTTGATGTACAACATGATTTCATTCATGGATGGTCTATTTAGGGAGCAATAGAAATTGTGAAAGAGATAATTGGAGATATTAATAGGAAAGTTTTGAGGTACCTTTTTTTATTAAAGTATACATAGATAAGTATTATCAACCTCTGTAATGGTGTTTTATAATTTTGGGTATGAGAAGTATGGGTTTCGTAAAATGGATCATTGACCTTCTATTTCAATGTTACAGATCTCCTTCATTAAACATTATGTTTATGGGGAAAGAGTGTGGGTTTCTAAAGTCGGTTAGGGGTTTGAGACAAGGGGACCCCCTCTCCCCTATCTTATTTATAGTGGTGCTAAATTCACTCCGTAGATATATTTCCTTGATTATGAAACGCATCCTAATTCACCCTTACCATTATAGGACACACTTCTCTAGGGTATCTCATCTTTTATTTGATAACAATTTGGATTTCTTCATAAATGGATGCAACTAATCCATAAGAGGGTTCAATATAGTTATGGAAGTGTACTAAAAATGGAGTGGTCAAGTCATAAATCATGATAAAATTGGGGTTTTATTCCCCTACTCTTTCCCAGACAGGCATAGAAGCATCATTAAATCTTCTTTGGGTATTAAAAGAAATATTTTTCCTATGACATACTTGGGTACTCCTATTTCTCCTGGAAAAATTTAGATTAGACACTTTGTGGAATTATTCAATAGGATTGTAAACCACAAAAATACTAGAAGAACAGTTTCCTGTCATTTGTACATAAGATCACTCTAATAAACATCATGTTATCTAAAATCCCCATGAATATTTTCTAAATTCTCAAGGTTTCCATGTTAATTATCATGAAATTGGAGTGCATATTTAAATCTTTATATGGGACAGTCAAGGGGAGTGTATATGTCGTCGTTATTCATAGATAAAACTTATTAAACATGCTGAGTATGGGGAATAAATGTTAGAGATGTCGGGAAGACAGTTCATTTCCTATAAAGGAAGTTGGCTTGGGAAGTGATTGAGGGGAAGTCCCTCTGAAGCCGTTTCCTTAGAGGTAAGTATGGATATTGTTTCATAGAAAATTGAATTTCTCAATCCTCTTTGTGTAGACCTTTGTGTGAACACATTCTGAGGCTACAAGACCAATCCAAGTGCATCCTAGGGTGTGAAAAAATTAATATTTAGGAGTGTAATTAGTGTAGTGAGGTCCTAGGTTTTCTTAGGTTTACCAAACCTGAGTTTTACTTCAAATAATCTAGAATTCATCCCTCCTTCATCAACGAATTCTCAACTATGCCCCCCCCCCCCCCACCCCAATGATGATTTTGTTAATATTATCGAGATGGACTCATCCCCTTACTAATTTATTTTCATAGGATCTCCTTTAGGAAGATTCTCATCCAAGTCCTATAGAAATACTATCCTTATGTAGTCGATCAGAGATCCTTGGGGTAGACGGATCTTAAACAATATTATCCCACCCAAGTACATATTTATTATTTAGAGAATCCATAATCATGAAATCCCTTTAGAGGTATCCATTAATGGAAAGGTTGTATAGCTGGATTCTAGGTGTGCTTGCTGGGTGGCCCATAAGGAAGAGACCTCGCTTCATATTTTCTTTAAAAGTGAATGGGAGGGAGCCTATAGTTTGATATTGGTTAATTCCGGGACAATGCATGTATGTCAGCCTCCTATAATGAGTTTTTCTTCACTAGTTCACTTGTGCTTGTAGAAGGTGCAATGAAGAGGCTCGGTTATTCCTTCTTCCTACTTGTTACTAGAGTGTATTGTTGGCGCACAACTATTCTAGGAACTTCATCTCCCATACTTCAAAGAAGGTGGTCATCGTCTCAGATAAATGCCTCATAGTGGATCTGGTGAGGCTTCTCAGTCATCTATAGGATGCTACCTCCCTTTTGAATTTCTCATACCTTAGATCCCTTCCTTCCCTTAACAAATCTAGACAGATGGGCCATTGGGTGGTCTGTCCCCCCCCCCTCCCAAGGGCTCAAGATCAACATCGATGGCACCTAAAACTAGGGGAACATGCATGGGGGTGTCATGGTCCATGACTTGACTACTTCAGTACGATTTTCCTTCTACTCTTTTTATAGGATTGGTGAATCTCTTATAGCATAGGTTATGGCAATGCCCAGTGGTCTTTAGCTTTGCATTTCAAAAAACATCAATCTCGTATCAGTGGAAACTAACTCCAAATTCATTTGGAGATCCCTCAATGGTTTTTCTCCTTCAACAAGTATTATCACATAATTGATCTTCAAATTCAAGGCTATTACCTTAAGAAATACTGAGATTCTATATACGAGGCAAGAAGGTAATCATGAAGCTAACTTCTTGGCCTCCAACCACACCTAGGACCCCCTCCCATGGAATTTTTTACTCATGGATCCCTTCATCGATGTGGGGTGAGAGTTGTTATGGGGATTTCCTTGGTCTCTACTTCTATAGGCACCCATGATGTATATATCCATCTTCTTCTTGAATAAATTGATATTTTAGGGAGAGAATTTTGAGCACCTTGGTTGAAATGTCACAGGATTTTATGTTATTATGTCTGACAATGAATGAAATAAATAAAACCTTAGAAAAGAAAGAAGAAATATATAGAGATAAAATAATGATTGTATATTAAATCAATGTAGAATAACACCGCTTCGAGCTAAATATTGAAAAAAAAAATTAATATATAATGACCATTAATAATAAAATATAACAAATAAAAACATACATGACAACAACATGATTATAACTATATTCTTTCTGATCCATCATTAGTAGAAACCGTCAAAAGATGATGATGGTAAGAACACAATGTTGTGGAAAAATAGGAATCATCCTCGTGGGAAAATAATACTCAAATATATAGATTCTATTTTATTTAAAAAACATTCTACATGGGTTATTTATAGGAAAATGGAATTTCCATTGGTAATTAACCATGGGAATCATTTATTTTTTGACAAATGAAAATATAAATGATGATAAAGAAATATATCTATTTTCATTTTTTTATAAAGTATAAAAAATATATATTTCTATATAGCAGTAACTATGATTCAATTTAAAATATAATTATAAATTATTCAAATGATATAGAAAGTATCACATTTATGACTCTTCTATCACTGATGAGGAAATTTATGTAATCTTTTGGAAATTAATGAATAATGTCAATTTTTCATTAATAAAATTAAAATGTTAGAATAAGTGACATGGGAACTAATATAAAATTATAAGATTTAGATAAAATGTAATATAGAAAGAAATAAGTTATATATATATAGAAAAGTTTATAGAAAAGAATATTTTTACTTAGTAATGTATTTTATAATTTTATATTTAAAAACATCCAACCAAGTAGATAAAAAAGGGGCTTCTAAACCCATGTGGGAACACAGTGGATCGACCATGTGGAAGAGTCAAATATTATCTAGCTCGAGTGGTTGGAATGATAAGGTCAGTTGTCTCACTGTAGTTGCATTAGTTTGTTAAAGGACCCATAGGGTCTTGTATAGGCTCATGTATTCACAGGTTCAGTCGTACATGACCCACAAGTATGTGTGTTTGGATGGGAGTTTACATCATTAATAACATATTTCTATCATATGAAAGCTATTAATATAAATATGAGAAGACAATATTCATATTTTTCAATGTGGGAAAGATCTTCGGTCAATATTAATGCGTTTTAGAAACTCAATTTAGATCATGAATGTATGATTGAATGCTTGTCAATCATTCAAACTCATATTGATTGTCAACTACATCTGAACATCCCTCATTTCTCACTCAACTTCTCTTCCATTCCATTCCTATGGAACCATTTCTATTTGATCTCCCAAATATTTTTTACTATGAGGAAACACCATCAAGGGTGACATACTTATAGCGTTATACCCCTAACAATCCCTCCACAATGACAAGACCATACCCTAGAGATGTCTTCATGGGTCTCTACCTATATAAAATCTTAAATAACCATCAATGAACCTCATACCATGAACAAACCTAGATAGAATGTACACATATATACATATGCATGTATATGTTTATCAAAAAATAAAAACATGATATTCAATTTTATAAAAATAAGTTGGTTTTAAAACCATTTTTCATTAGGTATCGATACAGGATGAAATTTTTTTAATACACCTACTTAATCCTTATATAAAATAGTCACACTTTAATACATTCAGTGATTGTCCGTACTCAAATCTCAGGCTTTAATTGCAAGCTAAATCCCCCACCTATACATCTATCTAAACCTATATATGTGGGTATAGATATATAAGAATAATATTTTATGTAGAACCCCCATTTACTCTCTAGAATAAGGAATTCCCAATCCCTATCTCTCTATATTTTTTCTTTACTTCCCACCTTGATCAAAGTATTGGAAATTGAGACTACCAAATTTGATTTTTATTTCAATGTAAGGGGATTTCTAATTTTTTTTAAATAATATAATTATTTATTTTCTTAAAAAATGTTGGTTTATTTTAAATCCCCTTCTTTATAAGGGTAAATTTGTATAATTATAATCGATTATTTGCAAGATATAAATTTCTTTCATGTTTTATTTCAAAAGGATACAAATTTTCAAAATCTTATATTTTATGTGTAATTTTCTAAACCCCCATGACTATGAAAGGGTGTTGGATTTAAAAAATTACTATTTTTAAATTTATAGTTTTGTACCTAAAATAATTATTTTCAAAATTAATTATTTTTTATTTTTTATGTAAGTAAGAATATATATTTTAAAAGTATTATTTAATGCTAGGAATATAAATGGAAATTTTTATTATTTTATTTGATGAATTTATATCCTTTCAAACTTTGATTTTACGCATAAATTATTTATTAAAAGCATAAAAATGTAATTCATAATCATCATTATATCCATAAATTATATATAATCAAGAAATTTCATACATAAATATATATATTCATTTATATGAAATAAATTATAACTTTATACAAACTATTTAGAAAATGGGATTTATAAATTATGGACTTTTCCAATTTTATTAAATGATGAAAAATTATCTTTTGTAATTAAGAGATTCAAAAATAGTATATTTCCTGTAAAATTGTTTTCTATTTAAAAATATTTATATGTTTTTCAAAATTATGTTCTAGTTGGAGTTAAATGAGAAAGGAAACCCTGAAAAAGTTATTTTTACAAAAATTTAAAACACAGGTATCAAAAGTGATCGTGAGGAGTGGGGAGTATACCGACGACATCAAGAATACCTCTTACATGAAGTGACATTCTGAAAAAATTATTTCATAAGGGTTTTTCTAGTATCATTTTAATTCCAAAAATTGATATTATTTTTAAAAATAATGGGCTTCAAAATAGAATGGACATATCTATGTATTTTTCAAATTAAAAGTTTTGTTAACATAATATTTTAAAGACTATAAGTATTTGTAAGGGATAATATATTTTGAAAAAATATTTTCATAATAATGTATCCATGTAACAATTATTTTTAATGAATATTATAATTTTTAAAATACTTTCGAAATTATATGTGTCTTTATAGGATTTTTAAAAGTGTTTTCAAAACCTATATTTTAAAATCCCCAGAAATTATTATTTTTTAAATTATATGTAAAGTATTTTTTTTATATAAAGGAATGATTTTTCCAATTATTATTCAAAATATAATTTCATAAAATACTTTCATTGGGTTTTCCAAACCCCTTATTGGGAAATTTTATTCTCATCGTTTGTTTTAAAAATGTATTTTTGGTTTATTTACATTTTTCAACGAGTATAGCTTCTCTAAGGGGATATCAAAATAAAAAATTATTCTTATTCATTTATTTAATTATGTAATATCAGATAATTTTTAGTATTAGGCCTTTTCCTCTAAATCCTAGAACACAAAAGACCCTCAGATGAATAATAAACTGTATATTTTTAGTTTCTTTTATTAAAAATATATACATCACTTTTCTTTACTAGATCTTGAAGTGTGGGTCTCAAGACTCTACACTAGTCATTGTTCATTTTATAAATAATAATAATAAGGTGATGATTATCATATTTATACATTAAATATAGTTTTATATAAATTATTATAATCTGGTTATGGAAAATGAAATACATCACCTTGTTGAGGTGGTAGTCTTATCATATGCATGGGTTAGGTCTTCACATTTAGATGGATAGAACTATTGAATATCAAAAAGTAGTAAACTATTATTGACTTTTGATAATATAATATTTATCTTATATATTCATCTAATTTATCCTTATGATCATCCTTATAAGGAATAAATGGAAAATGAATCGCATTGCTTTATGGAGACTGATTTCCCCACTTGCACATGAGTGAAATTGTCATCATAAAATGGATAGGAGAGATAAATGTTAGATATAATTTTTACATTAGATAATACAAAAAAAAATTAAAACATAATATATAATATTTAAATTAATCAATATAATTTCCTATGAGATGTGGTGATGAAAAATAAAATTAATCATTTGTGGAGACTATAGGTCATATGTACACATGAAAACATTTTTAATTTCTATAGGGATTGATCATTAATAGAAAATAGTTATTATATTAAAATAATATCATTTTAGAAATATAATGTAAATTATTTTACGATTTTAATACTTTTAATCAATATTTAATGGATTTAGAAGAAGAAATAAACTTAAATGTAGTCATTCAAGATAATTATATCTTTTTTAGGAACAAACTTTGGATCTCCAATTAAGGACATGTTGGTTGGAAATTTAATAAGTTAAGAACCACTATAATGTTTCAATTTAAATTAGGAAAAAAAATTTTGTTGAATTTGGTCAAGCAATTTTGATCTTGAAGGTTTTTAAAAGAGAATAGATTAGTTCCCCTTATATTAGTGATTTGGGTAAAAATTTGGTAAATATATAAAATATTAATATATAATACATGCCTACCTTATGTAAAACTGATCTAAAGAGCCTTATATTATTTTAAAAAGAGTATATTTTCTATATAAACTCATCATAATATATATATATATATATATATATATATTTGTGGGTCATTTTAAACCATATTATGTAGTTTAACCAACTCATTAAACATTTTAACTATAATCTTGGAACCCAAATACTTAGATTTAATTTTCAGTAATGCTACTCTAAAATGAAAAGTGGATAATAAGAAGTATATCACAAATATTCAAGACCTTTAAAAATTAATATAAAAAATTTAGGATTATTATAATTTAAATAATGTTAATGATTTATTTATGAACATTAATTATCCTTAACGATATTTTAATGCCTAATTAAATATTTTGACTACAAAAAAATCCTGATTAGAATGAATTCAATTAGAAACAATTAAAAAACTAGAAACACTTTTTTTATTTCATAAAAACCATTCATGAATTTAAAATATAAAAAACAAATTTATTATTTTAAAATGAATAATGTTGATTTTTCAACATCATGAAAAGGTATTGTATTAGCGGTATATTATAATTTTAGTTAATTATACCAAAAAAATTTACATATATATTAATATTATAAAAATAATATATTATAATTAATAATAACTATTAATAATTATTCCTAAAATCATTTTATTTTTATTAAGACATATTCGGGATGTTAACCAAATGATAGTGACATTTGAACTTTTCATAACATAAGAAATATAATGGTCATTTTCCAAATTAAAAATAAATAAATTTCAATATTTTAAAATTTACAATATTTTTTGTGAAATAAATATATAAAATTATATTAAAAATTTTTTGGGATATTTTCAAACCTTATCATAATATATTAACTTTATTTAAACAAATTATCATTTATCGAGGTGTTACGGTTTTTCCAGGGTTACTATTAATTATGGGTAAAACATTATATATAAAATTAATAAAATAATCTTATTCTTATTAAAAATATAAAATTAATTTTAGAAGATAAATTCTTAGAAGTGTGAGAAACTAAATTCAGTATTATATAAAAACACATAAAAACTATTTTCAGAGAAGAATAATTTTTATGCATAAAAATGATTCCAATCTCCTTAAATTATAAGAAACAACCATTAGATCTATATTAATATATTTTATTGAATAAATTATTTATATTTTACATTAATGTCATTGAACATTTGTGATTAATTTATTTTAATATGTTAAAAATACATTCTGTGCATAAATTTATTTTTCTGGAAATAACACTTTTAACATCAAATTATTTTATATTTATATCAAATTAATTAATAGTCAATATATGAATAATTAATTCTGTATGACATTAGAAACTAATATATTTAATATAAATACATTATCTTTCTTAATCATGATATATAAAATTTAAAAATATGATGTTGTGAAAAAATAAACTTTTAACATAAAATGAAATTGTTTTTTAACACTTAAAATTGAGTACTCGTTTCCTATGAATTAATAAACACATTTTCATTGAAGAAAACATTAATATGTATTTTTTATAATTTATTTATTCTTATTCATTCAATCAAATCGACCTTATAGGTAATGAAAACCACATTTAAAAAAGAAAATTTCCATATTATAATTTGGTTTCATTAAGATTGGTTTTTCTTATTGTACACATTATCTAGTATAGTGTATAATAAAAATAAAAAACATTCTAAAATAATAGTGTGTTAATGGATACCCATAAAAAAATTATATCCTTGTCATTTAATCTCATTTCTATTCAGGATGGTTTAAAACATTTTCAAACTCAATTTTTTTGAGTGGAAGATTAATATAAATAAGTGTAATGAAATAAAATTTGCATGTAATCAATTAAATTTACTTTTGAAATAGGATTGAATGTGTATGTTAAGACTATGAAATTTTCAACTACAAAATATTTCACAAACCATATATTTACTTCTTTATGACTCATCATTGTGAGTATGTATCATAATACATACCTTCATAGTGTAGAAATTGTTTCCACAATGTAATTGATAGATATATATTGCTCTAAAATCAAATTTATGTTATTTCACCATTATTATAGAGAATTTGAGATAATATAATGGAATGATATCATCCAATAATATAATACTTTTAGATGTTTTTTATTAGATTTAAAAATATTCGTAATTCCATATAACAAATAACCATGATGAATTTATCATTATTCATTCTCTAAAAGTATCTTTTAATAGATCACAAGATCCAAAAATGTATGAAAAATTGTTACAACAGTTCCTACCAATTATCCAAAACATATATAAAAAGTCTTAATATAATATATAATATTAATAAATCATTATATATCAATCTCAAAAATAGTAATAATAACTCCTAATTATTAATATAACTCATTTTAAAAATAATTAACATGTAAAATATTCCAAAATATGCATAACCATATTAAAAAAATAAAATCAAATAGATTTTTGCACATATTATTCCAATATTAAATTAATTTTTTTTCAAGAAAACATTAATCACATAAAAGTTCATTTGACATAAATATGCATATACCTTGATCATATATTCTCTAAAATTTATTTAACCTTACTAAAAATACATTGAATAATAATTAAACCATGGAAAAAAATACGTGATTCTATTTTTTCACTCAATCATTAATCATCAAAAATATTATCCAAACCTAGAAAATAATATTCTCTTTACCTTAATAATATAGTTTTACCAATATAATGAACTTTATTATTAATTAAATTTGTAACTTTTTAAACAAATAGCTTTTAAATAACATAATTTACAAAAATTTGATAAACCCATTATTCCAATAATTCATAACTATGTCATCGTTGGAAAATGTATTAGTCTTAAAGGTTATGTGTTTATTTTCAATTATATCCCCAATAACATTCTTACCAAATAACATCGCATTAAATCACATGTTAAATAAAAGTGTTCAATAAACCTCAATGATGCACTAAAAAAATTAAAATTTCCCAAATTTCACTAGTCAATTTAAAACCCAATAATATAAAACAGTAAATGATTTGTTATCCCTTTCAACTTATAATCAACAATAACATATAATGGTTTACTTAACTCTTAAATTAGCCTTATATCATAACCTCCTGACTACTAATGTTATATAAACACATTTATGATATGAAATGAGATTTCTAATGAGGATTAATCTAATGTCTATTAATAAAAATGGACTATTTAATTTATGGATTTCAAAAAAAATCAAACTAAAATTTCACCATCTATTATAACAATTTAAATAATAATTTTTGGCATACATAAAAACACATTGCCTTTTAGGGTTAGTGTTTTAGATAATTTATACAAAAATCATGTAATAAAATCCATATAATTCAATCTAATTGGTAATATTTACCATTATACAAATAAACTAATGTTTTAGATGAACACATTAGCATATCCCACAAAATTCTCCACATATTTTACTCTTCAAGTAATATATTACCTAATTTTATTTTTCATAACCAGGGATGATAGTAACATGTGAATGGGTGAGATAAAATTTAATGTATAGTTAAACATGAGAGATATCAATCGATGATAATATGTTTGTATATAATAAGAATAAAGGTATGATTGTTTAATGAAAATAATTTTGCATAGAAATGAAAAATTCATTCAAATCAAGACTTGGATCATGAAACATGTGTCATTTTATAAATTTAAATATAATAAATTATTCACACTAAACGACAAAAACAACTATGTGAATGAATCTTTGTAATTAAACAATTAAAAATCAAAACAAACATAGGAAAACCATGTTTATATCATGGAAAATTAAACCATAATCATGTAATCACCTAAATAGGATAATTTAAAATTCACTTATTTGTAAATTCTATCAATTTAAATCGATCATATCTTATGATTTTTGTTTATTCATTAAAATTCATAATCTATTAGGAGTAACATCCATCATGTTAACTCCATTGTATTTACCAATGTATGGGACATATATTTGAGGGAAACTTATCATATGAGTGATATATCTCTCACCCATTTTTTTGACAAATATTTGTCTCACCGTCATTATGAGATATATCAATCGCACTCATTATCATGATCTATAATTGTCTCACCCATCATTATAATCTATGTCAAGAAACCCATCATCATCAAAAATTTATATAAACAAATAAATGAATAAAAGAAATATATAAATCATTTCATCCAAAAACTCAAATAAATAATGATTATTAATTTCATGAAATGATTAATCCTTAGAAAAGAAACATGTTTCATAAAGATTTAATCCTAATTTTATTAAAATATGGTAAAGTAATGAGTTTCATAGAATTACCCTTAAAAATCATAATCATAATCCATATGGAGAAATGGTATATATGATATTATAGTATCATACATGCTATATATTATAATAAACCTCAATTGATGTTGGTAGATATAAAAAATATCTTTGAAATATAATTTTTCAATATCTTTAAATATAGTAGATATATTCATTTCATTCAGTACCATTAAAAACTAAAAAACCCTAAATATTTTCTAAATTATTTTATTTGAAAATAACAATGTAAAATTTTAAATTAAGATTATAATTAATGAATATAAATGACCATATTATAATTTATTTATGTTATATATATTAAAATTGAAAATTCTTTTCATGGTTTTCTAAAAACTCAAAAGTGAGGTATATGTAAAAATATGACAATTTTAGACTAAATAATTTTTAAATTAAGTCAAAGATGATAAATTTAATATTATAAGACATATTTTATATATAAAAACTCTAAAATATATTTTATATAACTTTGACATAAAATAAAATAATCATCGACCAAAGATAAAATATGGTTGATTTTTCATAATCACATATTCTCAATCATTTTAAATAAAAAATAGTAGAAAATGGTTATAATGGAAGAAAAATTCATGATTAAAAAAATGATAAAAAAATATATGGTTTTAATGTAAAACTATCATATAATCTACCTTAGTAGATATTTAATATTGAAAATTCATTGGAGAAATAACATTTGGACATAAACTCAAACTACATCGATAACATTTGAATCATAACCCATTGATTTAAATAATATTAAATGAAACGATAATTAAAATTAAAATGAAGAGAATCATGATATAACATTTCATGTTGGTATTTTATAAATCGTGTAAATGAAATATATGGTTAATATGGCATATATTTCACAAAAATTAAAGTGATCTAAGAAACCCTTACTATGTGTCCCAAAATTATTCATACATGAACAAAAAAAATAATATACTAAATTTAGATTTTTTTTATAAATCAACATAAATACTATATTTATAATTATTTTTCCAAATATTATTCTATTATAAGATCTTATATCCTCTTTTTTAATATATTTTTATTAAAAACATTGATCAGGGTGTTATTTATTCTATTTTCCATGCAAGTTTTTGGGTGGTGATTCCATTCCTTACATTACAGACAATGTTTCATAATCTCTTGAATCCTAATCATGTAATTAATATAATAATTAATTAGTTTAAATTTTTTTATAACCATTCATATAAGGTGTGGATGACAAATGTATTACATCGCATCATGGAGGCAGTCTTTGCACATACATGCATGGGATGTTCTCATTTTTCAATGAAAGGATTAAAAAGATGGTAAAATGTATATACAATTTTTAGATTCATATTTTAAATATATATATATATATACACATTATTTAAAATAAATATAATATTATTACCATCCATATAAAGATGAAATGAAGAATTAATTAATCACTTCATGGAGGTTTTTTTACACATACACACAATCGATGTTATCATATTATAACAGATAGAGGGTTTGAATTTATATAATATTTTATCAATAAAAAAACATTTTAACATTATAATAATTAAAAATATATATATATAAAAATATACGAGTGTACATGATGGAAAATAAAAAATTTGAGTCATAGATATGGTAGTTTATATATACACACATTGATGTTTATATTTTCCATTATGATGGATAATAAAAATATAATGGTCATTATATTAAAATAATATCATTCATATAAAATAATTTCATGAATATAAATACATTCAAATGGTTAAAATTATATTTATGTTGAAGAAGAAGAAAAAAACACCATGTAATTTGTCGAATATGCTTACCTTTTTTGAGAAAATTCCTTTTAATATGTTATTTAGGGCACCTGTGATGGTTTTTTAAGTAGAAATTTACCTATATAATTTTTATAATACAATTTTTAAAAGTTTTTATAATGTTATTGGTTTAGATATTTGGATCAATAAGGATTTTAGATTTTAGGATATAAGGATCCATTTTAAACGTGAGGTGGGTGGTAATCTTTTAATTACAAGAAATATTAATAAATATTATTTTTTTAGGTCATGTTAAATTGATTAAAAGTCACTTATGTATTAATATAATGAGGCTACGTTATATATAATATAATAATATATTATTTATTCTTGTTTATATGTAATTTTATACCTTATCTCTTAGTTTTTTTGCCTCATTTACCATTTTATCATTAAATATTGTAATAAAATAATAAGTATTTAATGGCCACTAATATAGGTATAAATGGAAAAGTTGAACAGAAGTTCAAAATGATTGATATAATTGAAAATTTTATATTCAACTAATAAAAAATAATATTTTTCTTATTGTTTTTAAAATTAATTAAATATTGTTTAACATAATATATATTTAATTTCATTTTCAATACTATTCAAATCATTTGACACAAAATAATCATAATTAAAATGAATTTATAATTTGAATATTTAAATCATTTCATACCTTTAAATTTGATACATATAAATCATAAAAAAATTATCATATGAGAAAATCACATTTAATATTTTAAAACCATTTACTCTGATTTTTCACCCTCTTGTAAAAGCAATACATCAGTAATGTGTATACGTTTTAAGTAATTATAAATAATAACTAAAATTAAAAATAAATTTATTGAAAACACAATAGTTTTTCATATTCGAAAAAACTACTTATATTATTTCCTAAGAAATTTTCATTCTTATGAAAACATCTTAGAGATTATAAAATAAAGATAGTTAATTTTTGTGCTCATTCCCTACATAAAAAAATATATATGACATTTTAACATGTAAATAGAAATTAATTAAAAAAAACTCAGATTTTTTTAGTTATATATAATATAAAAATATCTAGAGAGATTAATCCATGTTTTGGGGAAATTTTGAAGCCATATGCAATGATTTTATCCTTATTTTACCCATTTTTCTCTTTACCAAGTTTTAAACTTTTACAATGATTATAACCAAAAATTAAGTTGAAATTATTAAAATAATATTATTTATGTAGTATAAAATTATTTAATACATTTTATAATATTCAACTCATATATGTGTTAGATATTGTTTTTATATATGTAAAAAATTATTAAAAAAACATTTTTAGTGAAAATGTATTTTAAAAAAAAATATTTTATTCACATAAATTTCTTTATAAAAAATACATTAATATTAATTTATTTTTTTGAATGAATTATATACAAAATAAAATTAAATTAATTCACAAATATTCATTAATATAATTTATAAAGATAAAAATAAATTGTGCACATAGAAATATTTTTCTCCAAAATAGAAATTATACGTTCACATTAATCTTTCTTTACTTCTTCCCTATATCTAATCAATCCATGAATTATTATTAATTTTTATAGAAAATAAAATCATATTTATTCAAAATTATACTCCATTAATGATCAATATACCTCGTATAGATTAATAAAATACCTTCATAAAAAATTAATGTTAAAAGATATTATTTTTTAAATATTTAAAATTGAGTATTTATTTTCTAGGGATTAATAAATAATTTATAATTATGGGAAAAAAAATTCAATATTATTTAAAATATTTATATTTATTTTAATACTTGAAAATCTAGAATCTAGTTGATAAATGACACATTTTAAAAATAATATTTACATAATATATCATAATTCATTTAAACTTTGTGTTATGTGTGTTACATTCCCTAAGATATTGTATCTATTCAAAATAAAATATTTTCTAATATAATAGTGCAATTAAAAAATGTTCTTTGCATTATAATTGAAAATATATATATAAAAAAATTTAAGATATGAAATAATATTCAACAGAAGCATAAAGAAGTATAAAATCATAAAAATAGTTATCCTTGTATTTATTACTACCAATAAAAAATATAACAAATATTTTTATATATAGTTTCACAAATAATTTATCAATAACTAAGGTAATAAAGTTTGTATGTTTGTTGTATCCTTAAAATATACAATGGTGTATATAAAACTTGTGCACTATTAGAAGCATATACCCAATGAAACTTATCTTCATTTGAAAACATATCCTCTAGGGAAATAAATTATTCATTGATAATATTTCTTCTAGTGGAATCCTATAAAAATCATGTTTTTTTACATTGTATGATGAAATGGATAACCATCCACTTGGTAGATGGAATACCATGTTCCCATCTGACCACCCAAAAGGAAATACGATAAACATACCATAGTCTAGTATGTACACCCATATGAGAATTGGTAAGAGCAATTGAGTTCTATAGATACTGAGATATAATACTATGTATCCATCCCCCCAAGAACAAATTTTTTGTGTACCCATTCATCTATGAGCTATTTAAAATCTTTAAATTTTATACACTAAAATAATTAACTTAACATGAAAAAATATTTATTATGAAAAAATGATATGAACTGATTCACATATAATAACATTTTCAATACATGTAACTATAGGGTATGAAATCAAACTAAACATAAATACAAAAATTATAGACATATTGTCATGAATTGGATCTAGTATCCACTAATACCGGAACCAAATCCAGACCATGAAGAGGCCTGAAGTACATTCCTTATCCCCATGGGATGTCACAAGTTCCTGGGTATCAATAAATTAGGTTTGGGAATGATTTACTTGAGTATGAAAGCATAAATCCATAAAACAATCAATAATAAGAATCTGAAATTTCAATGCCAAACAAGACATAGGAAAAATTAATAACTAAATAAATGGTTTTAAAAAAATTACAAGAGTTCCAAAAAATAGTAAAAACATCATCAAGTTAGCCACAATTACTCCACATGACAAGGTATTGTCACCCCCGAGCCGTCTCCACAACACCGCCTCGTAGGAGGGGTCTAACAACCTGAATCGCCTTCACCCGAGGCTTTTGATTTCCCTAAGTCAAACATAACCAAGTCTGCTTACACCAGAGGGTTGTAAGTATGGTGTGATCCTATTCACAATAGAATACCACCCAAATCTTCCAAATAGTATGCAATACAAGGTTAAAAAGAAAGCAGTTTTAATATGTAAAGAAAACCGGTGATAAATTCCAAGAAATAAAACATTCAATTGAAACAAAAATCAAACTAAAACATTCAAAATGTTAACACATTTAAATAATAAAAGATATCTACTATAAAATCACAACCAAACAGACCGTAATACAATGGTAAATACCACAAATCCAATGAGCACCAAAACTGGGAACACCCCTAGGAAACTAGATAGTATCGGGCCCTATGTACGTCGTACCTTGTTGGAAGGTAACCATGTCACAAATACTTTCTCAATCACGATCTTAATTTAAGGAACATAACCATAACCTATTATTCCCCAAAAATTATCCATATAGTTTAGTTAGACTTGTCTATATCCATTTTCTCAGTGAAATAGGGACAGAACCAATTTGGATCACTAGTTGTACTAGTACATATCCACCCACCAAGGTACCCGGGTTTCCCCTTTGTGATCAAAAAACTTAATCATACTACACACATCTCTTTTCATATAAAAACACCACTAATTGTCAAAAACAAACAATACAGTATATTTACACACTTTATACCACTTAAAACACACAACAAAACATTTTGATTTTCAATAAAACAACTTCTCAAAATCTCACATTGTTTTGCACCCAAAACTGCTTGAAATCCCCACTTTTCACACCATGTGCATACTTAAAAGTCACCAAAATAGAAATAGAATCCCAATACCATTCAATGAAACCAAAAAATCAGTTTTTGGGTAGCCCCATATAAACTGTGAAGTGATAACTTTATAAAACATCTATTTTTCACACAAAAATAGCACTTAAAAATTCTTGTGTTTCACAAACACCGTTAAAAAAAGTTTTCGCAGAAACTACCAAATGGTATAAACATTAAAAAAATTATTTCCTTCCTTAATACACTTCAATAAAATCAACTGATTAATAATAAGGTAGCCCCAAATGAATCAACAAGATATTTATATGAAAAACCCCAATTTAACAAAAAAGTGGAACTTAAAATTCTTTTGCATTACAAACACCAATAAAACAAATTTTTTCTAAAATAATAAAATGATATAATCATGAAAATACTATAAATATGACAAGATAAGTCCCAAGGATTTCATACACAATGGAATCGCCCACAAAAAGTGTTAAAAACCTCAAATATTTGTGTAAAAGTTCAACGACACCACCTTCGAACCACAAAGGAGTTAAAACAGACCTAAAACCATAATTTCAGACCATGTGACGGAATATCAAACCCTATATTTGAAACCCTACTTTCTATACATTAGTAAAATCAAGAATAAGGGAGGAAACCCTATGAAAATTGGAGTAAGAAGGAAGGAACCACTTACTTGAGGGATCTTGATGAAATCCCACACAATACACTAGTAGCTGAAATTCAAAATCGCCAAAAATGGAAGTGAGGTTTGAACTAAGATGATGAGGTCATGTAAGAACTGTAATTTGGTGGGAACGAGTTAGAAATGATGAAGTTTTGAAGGAAACAGATTACCTCTTCAAATATGAATGATTTGAGAAAGTTCGAGAAGATCTTCCCTAATCCATGATGGAAAATAGATCTAAAGAGGGAGATAAAAATCTGGGGTCACGCCTAGGGATTTTTTATTCGATTAAGAGGTGGAATTAGCAAAAAAATAGTAAAAAATTGATATGTTATTAAATAAACAAAATTTGTTTATAAAACTAGAAATGGGCTTCCGGGCTGGCCCAATTCCTTAAATAAAAGTCCAAATCCACCATGATTATGAATTCATAAAGGGTAAGAATTAATATGGTGGTGTTAATTTGTCTTGGCCGGACATTTTTTAAGTTGAATGGGTGAAAAATATTGAAAAAATAAAGAGTTATAAAAGAAACAAAATTGGTTTTTAAATCTAGAAATAGGCTCACGGTTTGGCCCAAATCATGAAAACTCACTCATTCCTCCAAAACATACATGGGAAACCCCCAAAACAAAGCAATAATGTAAATGAAATGAAAAATACTTTTAAAATAATTCATTCATGTGTCAATTCTCACCACCATGAAATTCTCCCCCCCTGAAAATTCAACCTGAATCTTGATCGAAAAACAAGAATGAGTACACTTCCTCAACCCATGACTTTCATTCTCATGTCTCATGTGTATCACTACCATGATACCAACTAACCTAGAGCATCAGAATAGACTTTCCTTAAAGAACCTTCTCTTAGGAGTACACTATTTGCATCGGCCGCTCAAAAACTGACAAGTCAGGCACTATCTCAAGTTCTTCTCAACTCAACACATGAGATAGATCTAGGTTGTATTTCTTCATTTAGGGGACATGGAAGACGTCATGGATGGAAGTAAACTGGGAAGGTAAATCCAACCTATATTCCACATTTCCAATATGCTTGGTGATCTCAAAAGGTTCGACATACCATGATGTCAACTTCCCATTCTTTCCCAATCGACGATGGCCCAGATGAGGTGCCACTTTCAAGAATACCTTGTCACCCACCAAAAACTCCAAGTCTCGACCCCTTTGGTGAAAATAAGATGTATGACGACTATGAGCTATCAATAAACACTACCTGACCAATTTGACGTTATTAGAATTATCCTGCCCAAAACTCGGCCCCTGAAGTGAGGTCTCACCTACCTCATCCCAACACCGGGGGGCCGATAAGGCCAACCCTGGAGTGCCTCAAAAGGACCCATTCAAATCAAGTATTGGTAACTGTTATTATAAGAAAATTTAACTAATCCCAAATGTCTATCCAAGGAACGTCCAAAGTCCAGGACACATGCACGGACCATGTCCTCCAATATCTGATTTGTTCGCTCTGTCTGACAATCCGTCTGAGGGTGGTATGTCATGCTCATCTTAATCTGAGACCTCAAGGCCTTCTAAAAAACTTCCCAGAACCAAGAATTGAAATAGGGGTCTTTATTTGATACAACTACTAATGGCGTGCAATGGATTCTTACCACCTCCTGAAGATAAAAACGACTCAACTCATCCAATTTAGTTGTATCACTAATCGGAATGAAGTGGTATTATTTGGTCGTACAATCAATCACCAACCAAGTGGAATTCTTACCCTGAGGTGTATGAGGAAAGACAAAAATGAAGTCCATCAAAACCTCATCCCACTTCTAGGTATAAATGGGTAATGGATGGAGCAAATAGGAGGGCCTCTGATGCTCTACATTCACCTGCTGGCATGTGTAGCATCTCGATAAAAAAACTGCTTTGTCCCGTCACATACCTGGACACCAAAACTATCGTCTAACATCATAATACATCTTGGTGGCACCCACATGTACAACCCACTGAAAATGGTGTATATCCTCCATCACCACATTTCTTAGAGATAATGGCACTACATAATGGCCCTTGAAGCACAATATGCCCTCGGGAGACTACGACCAATCAGAGGACATTTCCCCACTATGAAGAAACTACCTCAGCCACTAAATAAGATAATTTCTAGGCTTTTCCCATTTAATAAACTCCAATAAAGAAGGAGTCAAATGAACAATCACCTAGAATGCACCTTTATTTTTCTCCTTCATCTCCACATGCATCTGAGCAAGCAGTCCTGTCAAAGACTACTCATCACAGGACTTCTTCAAGGCCTGCACTGGAACTCTTCTGCTCTAGGTGTTAGCCACCACATTACCCATGTCTGGGGTATATACAATGTCAAAGTTGAACCCCTGAAAGTACTCAATCCAACAATGCTTCCTCAAGTTGAGGTCCTTCTATGAAAAGATATAGGCAAATATGTTGTGATCAAAGTAGACAAAAAATTTCTCCCCAAAGAGGTAGTAAAGCCAAGTCTTAAAATCATGCATCACCCATTCCAACTCCAAGTCATGGGTCAAGTAATTATTTTTGTGTGGTTAAAGTTGATGAGAGCCATACGCCACCACATGATCATCCTACATAATCACGCACCCAAGACCCGTACCTGAAAAGTCAAAATAGACCACATACCCCTTCTCGGCCTTAGGAAAAATATGCATGGGGGCGGTAGTCAACCGCCACGTTAGCTCCTCAAAGGAATACTTACATTCTGGGCCCCATATAAACTTCACCCCTTTCCATGTGATCATAGTCATCAATGAAGCAAGACAAAATAAATCTCGAACGAATTGCCTGTAATAACCATCCAAGATAAGGAATATTCTGATATCGAACACATTATTTGGTTTCTCCAATGACATGACCACGCTAATCTTATCAAGGTCCACTAGGACCCACTGCTCTATGATCACTTTCCCCAATAATCTCACTTCCCTAATCCAGAAAGTGCACTTTGACAACTTTACATAGAGGTAGTGATCCCACAAAGTTCCCAGAACGATCCCCAAGTGATGTTTGTGTTCCTCCTCAGAGGTAGAGTATACGAGAATATTATCCATGAACACCACAACAAATAAATCTACATACTGATGGAACACCCTATTCATGAGTTCCATAAAGCCTGCTAGAGCATTGTTCAATCTGAAGGGAATGACCAAGTACTCAAAGTGGTCATACCAACTCCGGAAGGCTTTCTTCAGAATATCTACCTCTTTCACCCTGAGTTGGTGGTATCCCAAACACAGGTCTATTTTTGAGAACCAATTTTCCCCATTTAATTGGTCAAACAAATAATTTATTTTGTGTAAACAGTTTTTGTTCTTAATTGTTACCTTATTCAAATTCTGATAGTTAATTCACAACCAGAGGGATTCGTCAGCCTTTTTCACGAACAACACAGGAGCAACCCAAGGAGAGACACTCAAGCAGATGAATCTTTTGGATTCCATGTCATCCAGTACTATATTTAATTACCAAATCTTGATAAGGGACATGCGATATGAGGGAAGAGATATCAGTTGTGTTCTTGGCACCAGATCAATTGAAAACTCTACATCCCACTCCAGGGGAAAAACTGAAAAAAAAAATCATCTAGTAATTCCTCAAGAAACTCATTCACTACATGAGGTAGTGAACCTTCAGAGGAAGGACCATCGTACTCTAGTGAAAAAAATGATAACTGGAAGATAATACTTCAAAACTCTGGGAGTGGAGGTCTTACGCGACTCAACCGAGAATCCCATTCTCCACAAAACAACTGCCAATTCCCATCTGGTGTCATGAAACTCAATCGTCACCTATATAAATCGATGTGTGACTATAAGTGTACTAGTAAATCCATGACAAGTATCGCATTAAAAAGATCTATATCTAAGACCAAGAGGTCCCACTCCATCTCAATCCCTGATATAGAGAGCGCACACGACGGGCACCTAAGACCCTGCTCCTTCTTCTTTCCCAATGACGTCACCAACTCCATTACAAAAGACAAAAACTTGATTGGTAAATTAAGAATGTCCACACAAAAGGAAGAAATGAATGAAATAGAGGCACCAGTATCAAAAAGAGTAGAAGCTATAGAAGTTGCGATCAAAACAGTACCTCGAACCGTCGACGGTCCCACCTTTGATCTTGATGGTGCCTGATCAACCGCATGGAGATGTCCTGTCTCTGCCTAAGGACAAATTTTATTCTATGGTAGTGACCTAAACTAGATCTTCCCATAAGATGACCTATTCTTACTACCATGTCCACCAATAGAATATCCCCCAATCCTCGAATGCTCGAACTATGCTGGCACACCTCTTGAAGCCACTGACCCTTACCCACTTGGAAGTGGACGTTCCACCCCACAGAAGTGCCAAAAATTCCCCATACCACTACACTAGAAACAACGCCTCAGGGAAATCGGGCATTCTGGTTGAATTTTCCCCGAATTCCCACCCTAGTGGCACTTGACTAATCTTGCATTAGAAGCTGTAGATGAAAATTTCAGGGAGGATTGGCCTGAACTACCACCTCCCTTCTTCACATATTCCTCCCGCTTCCTTTTCTTTTCAGAAGAGTTGCCACTGCCTAGTACTGATACTGATCAATAGAATCAAGCTCTTCCTTTCCAGTCAATCTCCACCATGCATGCCCGTTCAACGACCTCAGTATAGGTCCTCATCTTAAACAAGAACACCTAAGAGTATATCTCTGGTTGTAAGCCTTTCTCAAACCACTAGGCCTTTGTATTCTCATTGAATAAAACCTCAAGAGAATACTGAACCAATTAATAAAAATGGTTGGCATACACCAACACTGATAGATTCCCCTAAACAAGATCCATGATCTCTTGGGACCTAGCATAAGCCAAGACCTCAGGACAGCACTGTTCATTGAAGACAACCTTGAAATCTCCCCAATACGTCTGCTCATTCTTCCCAGTTTGAAGTATGGAATCCCACCACCTGTGGCTGGGACCCTCCAACAAAAAAGATACAAACTTTACCCCTAATCTCCTCATGTGTATCCAGGATCTCTAACATAAACTCAATCTTTTCGATCTATTCCACTTTTTCCTGTTTTTCTATGCTACCTCAAAAGGTAGGAGGATTGTTTTTCAGGAACTCACGGGCCTTATACTTTCTAGGACTAGTCTCTTCATGTCTAAAAAGAGATAGGATAGAATCTGGTCCCTATCCTAGAGCCTGGATAGCTCAAACCATGGCCTCAACTAGACTCTGATCAATTGGTCTGGGAGAACTCTCTCTGGCTTCCTCCCATGGGCTCATGGGAGCTTTCTGAGGAGGAATGTTGCTTCAAAATTAAACCATCACAAAAAAAGTATCAATACCACAATTCTGAAAATTTTAATCAAATACATCCAATATAAATAATATAAACACATTACAATAATAAAAGAAACTAATACTGCACCCCCTCCCGATGTCCATGTATGGTCTGTAGCCCACACATCTCTCCTTGAAGTGAAGTCAATCAGACAATTCCAACATCCCTTGGTGACTCAAGGTTTGTCCAGAGAGGTGTAGGTTAGGCACCCTACTCATGACCAAAACCCCGAGCCACGAATGTCCTAGATCCTATCTATCCCGACTCATCCCAAAATAGTAATATAACCCAAAAACAGTGGCATCCATCATTATAATTTTTTCATGAACCAAATCTGGTCGCCACTAATACTGGCACCGAATCCAGCCCATGATAAGGCCCGAAGGGCCTACCCTATCCCCACGGTCTAACACAAGTTCCCGGGTATCAATAAATTAGGTTTGGTAATGATTTACCCATGTATGAAAGCATAAATCCTTAAAAATAATCAATAATAAGAATCTGAAATTCCAATGCCAAACAAGACTAAGGGAAAATACAGAACTGAATACATGTTTTTTGATGAATTACAAGAGGTCCAAATAATAATAAACACATTATAATGTCATCCACAATGACTCCACATGACAAGGGGTCATCTCCCCTGAGCTGTCTCCACAACATTGCACTGTAGGAGGGGTCTAACAACCCGAACCTCCTTCACCCGAGGTATTGTCTTTCCCTGAGTCAAACATAACCAAGTCTACTTACATCCAAGGGGTGTAAGTAGGGTTTTATCCTATTCCGAATATGATACCACTAAAATATCCCAAATATTATGAAATACAATGTGAAAAAACAAGCAGTTTTAATATGTACAGAAAAGCGATGATAAATTCCAAGAAATAAAACTTTCAATTGAAAACAATTTTCAAAGCAAAACATTCATAATGTTAAAATATTTAAATAATAAAAGTTATCTACATTAATGAATATAAAAACACACCCTGCTACAAGTTTAAATACCACAAATATAATGATCACCAAAACTGGGAACACCCCTAGGCAACTAGATAGTCTCGGGCCCTATGTACCTCATACCTCAGTGAAAAGTAACTTTGTCACAAATCCTTTCCCATGCACGAACCACTAGTATAGAACATACCCATAACCTTGTGGTCCCCAAAAATCATCCATATAGTTTAGTTATAGTTTTCATTATCCATTTTTTCAATGAAACAGTGACAAAACCCTTTCGGATCACTGGTCGTACTAGTACATATCTTCCGACCTTGGTACCGGGGTTTCCCCTTTGTACTCAAACAATTTCACAATACTACACACATATCTTTTGATATAAAAACACCACGACTTGTCACATACATATAATTAATTATCTATACACACTTTATACCACTTAAAACACACAACAAAACATTTTGATTTTCAATAAAACAACTTCTCAAAATCTCACATTGTTTTGCACCCAAAACTCCTTTAAATCCAATCTTTGCACACCATGTGCATACTTACAAGTCACCAAAACAGAAATGGAATCCGAATACCATTAAATGAGACCAAAATATCAGTTCTTGTGCTGCCCCATATGAACCATGAAGTGATATCTTTATAAAACCTCCAATTTCACACAAACATGGCACTTAAAAATTCATGTTCTTCACAAACACCATTAAAACAAGTTTTTGCAATAACTACCAAATGACATAAGCATTGAAAACATTATTTTCATCCCTAATACACTTAAATAAAATCAAATACATAATTTTAGGGTATTCCTAAATGAAACAACAATAGATTTCAATGAAAACCCCCAATTTCACATAAAAGTGGAACTTAAAATTCATTTTCATTACATACACCAATAAAACCACTTTTTTCAACAATAATAAAATAATATAAACATTAAAATACTATAAACATGGAAATATAAGTCTCAAGGATTTCATACACAATTATATAACCTACCAAAAGTGTCAAAAAGCTCAAATCTTTTTGCGAAAGATCAACCACACCACCTCTGCAACACAAGAGTTAAAACAGACCTAAAACCATAATTTCAGACCATGATACACAAGATAAAACCCTAGTTTTGAAACCCTGGTATATTTACATTAGGAATATCATGAATAAGGGATGAAACATTGAGAAAATGGAAGTAAGAAGGAAGTAAACCCACTTACATGAGAGATCTTGAAGAAATATCGCACAATAAACTATTAGATGAAAATATAAACATTAAAAATTGGAAGTGAGGTACTAAAAAGGATGAGGAGGTCATGTATGAAATGTAATTAGGGAAAAGAGTTAAAAATTAAGGAGTTATGAAGGAAAAAAATTACCTCTTCAAATCTAGACGATTTGAGAAATCTTGAAATGATTTTCCCTAATCCGTGATGTAAAAGAGCTTCATAGAGGGAGAAGAGAAGCTGGGGTAGCGCCTATGGATGTTGGATTAGAGTAGGAGGTAAAATCACCAAAAAATAGTAAAAAATGAATAAGTTGTTAAATAAAAAAAATTAGACTGTAATTGGTCTTCCGGGCTGGCACAATTCCTTAAATAAAATCCCAAATCCACCATGATTATGGATTCCTAAAGGGTCCAAATTAATATGGTGGAGTTAATAGGTCAGGGGAGGACTTTTTGGAACTAGAATGGGTGAAAATATTCAAAACTTAAAGAGTTATAAATGAAACAAAATTAGTTTTAAAATGTGTAAATGGGCTCATGGTTTGGCCCAAATCAGGAAAACTCACCCATTCCTCCAAAAATACATAGATAACCCACAAAACAAAGAAAGAATGGAAATTAAATGAAAAATACCTTTAAAATAAGTCAATCATGTGACACTTATTATAATATAGAAACAATGGATTAATAATAAACTATATAATCATATAAAAAATACCAAATGATTTTAATTGAAATTTGATAAAAATATTACATGTATAAATTTTAAATATATTTTGCATTTAGGTATTACAAATCTCATTTAAATAGTTTATACATATGTTAATAAAAATACAAGATAAAACTATTTATCCTCATTCCATAGATAATATCTCCTTTTCCAAAAGTACCATTACTGTATTAAGAAAAAATAAACTATTTATTATATGTAAAATTATAAAATATGAAAAATTCTTTATAATATTAAGTTACCCTCCCTATATTCATTTTACAAAACAATAATGTCACTGATCAACTACTAACATAATATTTCATTTCTATAGTCATTCTTTATGAAAAACTATATTAACTTTTTCTTTTCAATAACACTCATATTCAAAGAGAAATGCCATCTAACCAATAAATTTACCAAAATTATATACCCACAATTGAAAAAATAATATCAATCATGGTTGATAGGGAATAATTTTTGGAATTTTTAATTCCAATCCATTAAACCATACATGGATAAATATGTATTCTTTAATTTTTTAGTATTTTTCATTGGTTTTAGTTTGATCTTCTGTCAAAATACTTGTATTAAAGAACTAAATTTACATCTTTAAAGTTATGGTGTACTGTATAGTGTGTGCCTATATTCAATCTATGATTCAATAATAAACCTTATTCAACACCAAAAACCATATCAACCAAATTCTAGGTCACATTCACTAATTAACCCATGTTCTACATCACACCATCCTTAAACTCACACATAAAAAAGTTAGAAAATGAATGAGATAATATGCACTATATTATCATGAACAAGTACATCCATTATTATAGGACCCATTTCAATTAATCATATAAAATAAGTAATGATGTTGAAAAGGAATATAATTATATATTTTAGATAGAATAACTAGAAACCGTGAGAGAAATTCAAATAATATCAGTGTGAGTTATTAGTTGTACAACTTTGTGTCTACTATTGTAGCTGAATCATAATTGGGATAAGAATCCAAGTTGATATAAGATGGAGAATAATGGTGGATAAATAAATTTGGATACATGGATAGTTTTTAGTGATGATGATAAGTAAATAAAGTAATATTAATGTTTTTGTACACCATAAAAACATATAAAATGATCATAGTACAACAAGACATTTTAATTATCTCATAGGATGCCTACTGAGGTGACCAGAGGTCTATTAGACTTCCACAAGGCTTATTGTTATAGTATATGTAGTTGTTTCAAAGACCCACTATCCATTAAATACGAATATCCCAACCTTTAAATATAAATTATTATGTAAATATTATTGGTTTAATCACTAAATACTGGAATCCTCGGTTTGGATCAGTTTTTCCAATATCATCCTCAAAAACATTACTAAAAAATTATAAAACTCATATTAATTTTATCTCCTCCAATCCCAATTTTTAAATTCAGATTTACATAGTCATTTACACATTTAGTGTCTCACCCAATACTATTCAAATACACTAATAATGATGTTATTCCATATTATTATAGTACATGTTACATTAATGATGTTATTTGGGATAAGTGGCATAAGAAATATTTTCATTTTATGAAAAATTATGTCGAATTAAGATTTTTACAATGTTACTATTACATAAATCATGATAATGGTACTGATGAATGATAAATATGATGAGGATATACTATTTCGATAATTATGACTGTATTGATATAGATGTTTTATGGTTTAATTTATATTGGAGCTAATATGTTAGAGTATTTTATGGTTGAAATTATTATGGATGTATGGTCTCAAGTATTATTTTTCATTACTATAGTTCTAAAATGATTTTAGCATATAGGAAAATTTATATCAGAGGGATTGTGCCTATATAAATTCATCAATATCCATGATATTTTTATCTTATTTTTTGAGAATGTGAGAAGTATGGTATAGGTTGTATATTGTTTTAGGTGTCATTTTCTTGTTTTTTATTTCAATTAATCAAATCATTCACAAATGAAGTACCATTCTCTACTCACATTTTTACATGATTAATCAATTTTAGAACCTACCAGTAATATTTATATGCTCATATATACCGTTTTTATTGTTTTTTTTGTAATTTTTAGGATTTTATTGGTGGTGTTGGGTAGCATTAGATCATGTAAATGGATTTTTATTAGTGAAGGATTCCTTCTTTATATTTTACATTAAATTAAGGTACACGAAATAATATAATTCTTGGTAGTTTTCCATGATATACTTATAAGTTTATGATAGGGTTTTATAAAATTTTATGCATTTTTTATTCAAGTTAAATAAAATTTATGTTAGATATTAAAAATATAAACCATTTAGTTTTATATCTAATTTTTTATAGATATTGAATTTAAGTTTAATTATCTATATTTATGTAATTATATAATATGTTATTCTATTTAACCACTATATAGATAAATGATATATATCAGAGTCAATCTTGGTCCCTTTACTGGCCTTAGAAGATATCTAATGTAGTTAGGTCCCTAAATAAAAATAGAAAATTCTATAGAATCAAATAAAAAAATAAACAATAATACTCTGAGAAAATTATAATAAAAAATATATAATTTTAAATTCTTGATGAATGGAGGGATTTTAATAAATAATTAATCTATCGATCATTAATAATTAACTCGCTATAAATATATTTTTTTTTTTGAAGATTTAATTTGGTTATCTAGGATGGAGCGTCCGAGACAGGGCGATGAACGAGGGCATCGAACACAGAACGAGGGCGATGAACGTAGATGAGATTCGTGAAGCATCACAGATGTGGTCGTAGGGGCTGGTCATATTTGATCTCTTGATTCGGATGAATCTTCGCCTCCTGCTGATTCCTTTCATCCGAAGTAGTTCTGGCATAGGGGTCACGCGGCCATTTCTTTCTCACAGGTGGAGGTTCAGTTTCTTGCTTTTGTTTTTCGATTTGTTCTTGTTGGTAAATTTTTTAAGCATCGTCCCTCTCTGATCTTCCTACAGAAATCATTCGAATCTATTGGATTTGTTGATTTGGAAATTGTCCTGCTCAACTCAATCCATATCGCGATTCGACTTTCCTCTGTCGATGCATCTCTTCAAGCAAATTCCCCTTTTTCTTATTGCTAAGCTTATCGGTAATCCCATTAAGTTGGATTCTGCGATTCAGAAGCTCTCAATGCCTTCAGTTGTGTGTGTGTGTGTTGAGGTTGATCTTTCACAGCAACTACCTTCCACTATTTGGATCCATAATGGGGTTGTGGGTTTATTTCAGGAAGTGTTTTATGAATCCTTACTGAGATACTACTCTAATTGATTGCATATTGGCCACTCCCTTGGAGATTGTGGTTCTGGGAAGGACCCCATGAATAGTCAAAATCTTGGGAAACCATTGCTGAATGAAGGGAAACTAGTCTGGATTGAGAAGGATCAAAGGCCTCATGTTGAACAGACTGAACCTTCTAATTTTAAGGACCCACTGGTGTCCTCATATTTTCTAGTTTCTTACTTAGCACAGCCTACTTGCGATAAAGATACCGTTCTTTCTGGTTTTGTGGATGCGGTCAATAATGTTATGCTTTGCACGGACAACTTGGGGGTTGTTCCAACCTCTAATGAGCTAGCACAAGAGACTCACTCTATTTCTGGTGATTCCAATCATGATGTTAGTGATAAAGAAGATAAAATTGAGGAGGAATACCTGTGTTCAAGTGCCAAAAAAGGTAAGAAATATTTTGTTGATCTTGATGGTTTTATCGCTCCGCACCCTAAGAAGACTTCAAAGCAAATTTATTATTCTATGTTAGAGAGAACCACTGCCACTAGATATTCAGGGCCTCATGTGGAGGAAACTAACATCCCTACACAGCCGGTTGTTAGCAAAAGTACTTCTACACTGAAATCCTATAATGAAGGGGACTCCTCCACAGATGAAGAGGACTCCTACTCTTGGATTTAGAATCGGGCAGATAGAATTAAGCTTAGATATTGCACTCTGGTTATTAAGGAAGGATACAAGGATGATTTCTACACTTCGATTGAGGAGCAAGAAAGGTTGTCTTATAGAAGATATTTTAATAAAGAAATATTTGTTGATGACTATCTCATTATCAGGGAGTGTATGTTTGATAGGGTGGAATTTTAGCTTGATCGGAACCCTGAATTTGATTATCTCCAGCTTCGGTGGGAATAGCACTTTTTCACTCATGGTCTCCTTATTGGTCTAGAACATCATTTTTCTAGATTTTGGGTCTTGTCCCATGGCCTTGCAGGAATGATTTGGAGGAACATCTCAGCAGATGATGGGGATGTTAAATGTTTGGAATATTGGGAGATCGTTGCAGATGCACTAGTTGTAGGGACAGGTTTAGTTCAGAGCAGCAAACTGAGTATCATCAGCTACAATAGCAGTTTTTTGTATAGAAAATTCATGATTGAATTCCTCTGGTAAAGTAGAAGTTGTAACATAAGTGGTGGAAGGATGACTATAGCGTGCCTCTCTTTTGAGAAGAAGGGAGTTAATCCTTGGATATATAAATGTTTGGACTATGCTGAACAAAAGCAAAATGGATGGCAGGTGAAAATTCTTGTCTAACTATCATTTTGTAATATTTTGATTCCCAGTTGGTGAAAATACATTGCACCTCATGTATTCACCTTTTTGTTTCCTTTTCATTTAATAAATTTTTGGGGTATGGGTTGGGCAACTAACTCATGCTCGAATCTTTTTGGAAATTTTTTTGAAAGGAATAATGTCCAAAAATATGCATCCTTACTCATCGACCTATGTGGATATCTAACAATAATATATTTAAATCTATTCCTATAATTATTGAAATAAAAAAGTATGATTTAATAATATATTTTGAATAATGTGAGTCAATATCATGTACGTTGATATTAAAACACATAAATATCTATATAAAATACAAGATGAAGAATCCTTAATAGGACACCGACTATAATGAATGAATATCTCTAAACTCAATTACAAGTTTTATATTACCTTAAATATCATTGAAAACATCCTACATCCATGGTAAAAGGCTTTTGAGTCATAATTATGTGAAAATTGTCACATGGATGCCTCTATATTTAGGCCAAAATCCTTAATTTCTTTTATAACCATCCATACCCACATGAAGCTCAAAAATACAATAAAATCAAAAAATGACATATATATATATATATATAATAATGTATACAGTATATTAATATATCAATAATAGTGTTTACTTCCCATTTTATTATTATTCAATATATCTAAATCATTATTCACCCATCAATTTTAAAATTAATATTTTCCCCTATAAACATAAAAAATACTACTATAACCATTTTAATAGATATACATATGAATTCATCGTCTTAAATAGTCATTTTATTTGAAATAAAATAATTATATAAAATATAATGAATTTTAAGTACAATTTTTTTATAATACGTTTAGTTAAATTTCTAATTTGTATAATTTAAAATATTCATAAACCTAAGAAACATGGGATTTTGTAATATATATATTCATTATAAATAATATGGAGGGAATACTCCTAGTTAAGAGGTGATGTAGAAAATTTTTTATTTTTAATTAAATAGATTATGCCATAGTTCAACTACCATATCCTTTTTATTAGAGTTATCTTCACATATACATGGGGAACCTCATTGTATTATGAAAGGAATTAATGGTTCGTTTATTGAAATTAATATAAGAAAAAATGTTGTAGTATGAATAATATACCAAACATTAGAAATTAGTTTTATGTTTCCTTTTTTTAAGATTTAATATAAGAGTTACAAATAATCACTATTTATATGACCTATTTGTAGAGGTTGAATTTTATGATGTAATATATATTATATTCTATTTAAAAATAGAATATATGATTGTATATACAGTAAAATTTGAGATAACAGATCCCTAATAAAACATATTTCAATTATTTACACAAATGAAAATTTCTTAAGACAATACATTAGTTAGAGTATACATTTTTTAAAATTTTTATTACACCCAATAATTTTCTCTATGCTAAAAAAGAATTTTTTTTTTCTATACTATTTATCAATCCAACATTATATTATACTCTTTTAAATGAAAAAAAATATTTTTTTCTATAAGAGTGTCCACATATTAGGGATTATTATATTTTATAAATTAATTTTAAATTATATTTTTTGAATTAAATACGGTTATATGGGTTTACAAATTTAGTGGATGATTCATAGAAAATTTTTAAATCAGTATTACTATAAATAACTCATAATAAAAGAATATTTAAAATATAAGATAATTTTAAAACTAATAAATTATGTGTTAATTTCTATTAAAGCCATGATTAATTTATTAATTTATATATTCATCAAATAAATAAACTTATGGATTGTAAATAATTACAATGAACCTTAACCATTTGATGTATAATATGGTAAAAAACCTCAATAGCTGGTATAATCAAAGGTATGTAAAAACTAAAATAGTGTAAAAATTATTTTAAAATGTATTCAATATATAGATAGGATATTTTACACAAATTATGAACTCAAAATATATTCTCTAGTAAATATATGGATTTTAGGATTTCCCATCACAATAAAAACCATAAAAAAGTCGAGAAAGTGAGAAATCATCAACAATTATTGAATTATTTTTTACATAATTAGTGGAAATGAGGTCGGATCTCATTATAGTTTCGACGGATTAATTTAAAAATTAATGATTCAATAACATAGTTTTTATTTAAAATATAATCCATTCTCCAATCATAGACTATTTATATTTATCATTGAACCTATCCTTTTAATGTTTTTACGTTTCTTAGACTAATAATAATTCTTTAAATTCCATAATATCTTATAATGACTCAAATAAATATTATATTTCACCATGGTCATCCTTGGGGAAATTTATTCCCAATATTATTCTATCTTTGTTCATAACCAAATATGATACAAAAAAATTATAAAATTCAATTCAAAAGAATATTAACTCTAATAATACTATGTCATTGAGTCATTCAGTGCTGAAATATTTTGTTCGAGTATGTTTTGGGGGTTTAGATTAAATTTTTTCTTATTCAGATTTCATAATATATATATATATATATTATTTTTCTAAATCAATTTACAAAAATACCATGATTAATATTCAAAATTATTTTTAAGAATAATGAATTCATGTAGTTAAATATTATTTTTTCAAAAAATATCTCATTATGATTAATTTTCTTTAATATGACTATTTTACATTGTGATAATCATTTCATATTATGATTATTGTTATAATATTTTACTATATTAAATTATAATTCAATATAATTTTTTTTTGAAAGTCTTTTTTAAATTTATTATGTTATATATATTACTTATAAGAAACTCATATTTTATCCTCTAATAAATATTTAAGCTAGTTTAGTTATTCTATCTCTATGGTAATTTCATGATTTGATCTGTATTATTTTTCAATAGGAATATTTCAGTAATATTATTTTTTCACCCATTCATTTGACATAGTTTATTTAGTTAGAAGATTTTATTCCAAAAAAATATGATATATTTTAAAAAATTATTAAGAGTTAAAAATAATCACATTAATTTGAGCTTGATTTTGCAAATAATGATCAAAAAATAAGATTCATAGATATGGCGCATTTTTTAATATAGATTTAATAATCATTATTTGTGATCAATTGTTTTAGAATTAAAATTTTCTAAGGGTTAAAGTAAGTTCATTTTAAATATGATTTATTCAAAAATGATGTGACACATAGAGATTTTATTAAATATTTATTGCTTCTTTTTTCATTGATTTTAAATTCATATATTATTTTTATTTGATTCATTATTTATTTCCCATATTTTAAAATTATTTTTTTTTATTTATAATTAGTATCGTTATTTAAATTTTTATTCCTTATAAATCATAACAATTGTTTTTATCAAAACAAATCGTGTGTATTATGTGATTAATGTGACCACTAATATTTTTTAACGTTTATTATATTTTTCAGAAATTTTTAACTACTCTATAAATCATTTATCTTTTTGAGATTTGGTAAAATAAGTAGAATGATCTGTTGAAAACTTATTTAAAACTAGATAAGATATTATAATAAATATATAAATATATTAAGAAAGAATAAAAAACCAACCCATAATAATGATTTTAATGAAATATATTTTGAACTAGATTATAGTACAATGATATTTTTGGACTAGATTGTTATAGAATTAGGGAAGTATATATACAAATAGTGAACAATTTCATAAATTATACATTCTTTCACAAAAAAAATTGTTCTTATATTTACAATATTGTTTTACTATTTAGGAACTTGCTTTATTCCGGAAATTTACACCTTATTTTATTTTTTACCATGTGATAGTTTTTATAAATCTATAATCTATATGAAAAAATTAAAATGTTAAAAGACAAAATCAATTCTTGGTAAGGGATATACAGAGAAAGGAAACTTGTTAGCCTATGGAAAAACATGAAATCCAAAATAAGTGTTTCCCTTTTAAAGTATTAAAATTAATACAAAATAACTAATCACTCATGAAATACACATATTGGCCCAAATTTTTCATAAAACTATTCATAGGATATCGTAAAGGAAAAAAATTAACTACATATATAGGATACATAAAAGATCATAACCATCTTTGATCAACCATTATGAAAATGGAATATCCTTTTTGATTGATTCCAACTTATTTATTGAGTAGGTTATATTTAACTCTTTAATATTTAAATATTGCAAGGAGTATATTATATCCAATTAAATTCAGTGACATCATAGTAGTATCTTATAAAATGTTGACACCTTTCAAATTAAAATATTATTTTGAGGGACATAATAGTCACATACATCATCATATCAAATGTACAAGAACCATTACATGAATATATGATATTGGGACTTCAACATTAATCATGAAACTAATAAAATTAACAATTCTTTTGAAATCATATATATAATTACCTTCATTTATCGTATAAAAATAAGGACACGCACCCTTTTATATTGATAACTATTAAAAATGAAAAATTCACTAAATAATTAGTAAATTATTTTCATTGAATAATTATTCAATAATATAGTGTGATTTTGATAAATAATGACTTATATGATGGTCAGAAATTTTATTCATACTGGGAACATTTAGAGAGCATCATTTTCTCACATTACCAAAAACTGTAAAACTAACTCGTATGGAAACATTAATCAAATTCCATTAAACAAATTGTAAAGAAAGTCAATGAATGATGAAATTATATTAAATAAAATATTTCTTATATATTAATTTCTTCCAAATAAAATATTATGAACATGGATATGGAGAAAAATGAGTAGAAGGGAATACATTAAAACAATGTTTTAAAGAATAGTCGTTTAACAAGAGTCCCAAATCGCCACATATTTTCTCTAACCTCCTAAGTATGGAAAACATATTTTTTATTTACCTTCATAAGAATTTTCAACATGTTCATTTTATTATATATATATATCATTATTTATCATAATTTTTTATTTTATTACTAAATTTTTTTCACATAGGTCAATTTGAGGTTCTTTTGTCAAAAATATTTAGGGTGGGTCAACTGAGGACAAATGGGGTCATAAAATAGATGTATAATCTTTCAATAATCTAAATAATTTCATAAAAAATTACATTTATTTAGTTAAATACTCTTTTAGAATCATCCATGTATTATATTGAAGAAAAATGAAACATGTCATTCATTATTGAACTAGTCTCTAAGTAGACAAGAACAACAATTCAATTTTCTAATCAATTGGATGTAAAGAAATTATATAATATTTTATCATCAAAGGATAATTTTTTTATAAATATAAATTTATTTACTTAATATCTTATCAATACCATCATTATAATATGAAGATTAAAAATTCAATATGTCATCCATAGAGGTGATAGTCTACACGTGCACATAGACAATGTTTTCATTATTTAAAATTAAAAAAAAACGATAGAATTGTTTGTCCATAGTCACAAAAATAATTCAGTATAGTTATGATACTGATGAAATTAATTAATATTTTCAATGAATATTTTGATATGTTTTATGAAGAATGAATAATGAAGGATAATGAATAGAACATATACCTATTCTTTGGATAAGGTCCTTTGAAAAACACCTTTTGGATTATAGTTTTAATGTTTTCAAAATTCTAGAATTTGTAGGATATGGATAAGATTTTTTTAAAATTTATTAAAGTATTATTCAATCTAGGGAGCTCAACATCTATAAATATGTGAGGATATGATGTTCTCATTATAATTTGAGAAGAGTATCACACTTTTAAGTATATTTTACAAAAAAAACTATAAAGTAATTTTCTCACTCTAAAGTGGAACAAAGTGACCCAATTTTCAATAATGGGATACGGAGATTCAAAATCCACACATACAATCAAGATTAAAAATTCTTTAGAGATGTTTTAATCCATATCCCTTATATTAACCCCTTAGTTAACCTATTTTTCCCATACCACTGTGACATAATTTTTCTATGGTAACCTGGTTTAATCAATAAAAATGAAATGGTAATTCATAGAAAATTTGAAAAATATAATTCCAAATATTAAGACCATTTTTTAATAATAAATTTATATAAGTTGTAAAAATTAAAATTATAAAAAAAATGCATACAAAATGAAAAATATTTCTTACTAAATGTTTTTAAAATAAATGGATTTAAAATAAAATATCTTATAATATTACTTAACACTATATTTATTAGTTCATTACTATAAAGGAATAGTTATGTGTTAGAAAAACATATGCTAAAATGAAGTTGTCTATTTAAATACTTAATTTATGTAAAGGGAAAGAATAATTATTTTATTATAAAAAAACATCAACTAGAGTTCAAAATGAAAGAATAGGTTTGTATGTATAAAATAAAATTGTTATATTAATTTATTTACATATGAATTACATATTTTAAATAAAAAATTAGTTTACATAAGAATTATTTTCAATCATATATCATTGTAATTTTATAAAATGTATAGTAGTTTTAAGATATTTATTTCTCAGTGTTCACAAAAAAATAACTATTTTTAGAAATAAATCAATAATTTAGATAAATGTAATTATTATATGAATAATCCATAAAATGAAGTAAATTTTATCATATTCACATTATAATTTTTTGTAAATTACCTTTTAAATAGTACCATATAATATGTAAAAAATAATTTAGTAAGAGAATAAATATTTCTCTTTTGATAAAAAATAATATTAAATAATTTTTTGAATTATAATGAATTATGAGTCCTGCTAATAATAGAATACATAAATATCGATTCATTATATATGAATATACAAATAAATAATAATAATTAACACCCATAAACAATACAGTTTAGTTTCTTTGGATACTAGATACACAATCATCTTATGTAATGAATGATTTTAAGAATCTCCCACAATTTCTTTCTTTAAATGTACCATTAAAATACTTATCATACATATAACCTTTAATTAAAACATTGTGAAATGAAAACATATGATAAGGTGAGATTAGAATCTGAGTATGGGTAAACATTGGAGATATCATTCATTAATCATATGTAATAGTAAGATAATAATATGGATATTATTGTGTGATCGTAAAGTATAATTTTCCTACCTAATCAATCAGATATCATAAATCATGATTTATGAAATACGATTTTGTTTTATAAAGAATGAAAAAATTCATAATGATATGGAATCATCCATAATCAAGTATGACCCTTGACAACATATCATAATCATAACACATAAGTTTTGATATTGCACTTTAGCACAAGAAATAATAACCTTAATCAAGGATCACTAATAATACTATCATAGTGGATAGATTATCTTTTTTTATTATGATCACATATTATTTAATCATTTCCATAGTCAACTCTCAGTAAAAAAACTATCCCCATGTAAAGATTCTCTTAATAAACTCTGTTCACCCAGATTTTTATTCCAAATTATCTCATGAGATCTCAATTTTACATAGTTAAATTGAGGGATTTAGTGGACTCATCCATAAAATTTTGAAAACTATACATATTTTTTACACAATATCATAATAACATTTATCTAATCATCATATCATATCCCATGGAAAATAATTGGGTTTTGTAAATATCCAATCATCACATAACCATAAGACATCTAGATAAAATAATAGGATGATATCATATGTTTAGATCTTCATTGAAGAAAATGGAAAATAAAAAGATGTTGGCATATATGAAAAATACCTTCAAATAAATATTCAATCATTTCATTGAATGTATAAGAAAAAAATCTATTTATTTTTCTAAAATATTAAATAAAAATACCCAAAATATTACAGAGATTATTTTCCCCAAAAATAAGCTTGTGAAATTGTATAGTGAATTTAAATGTAGTTAATATTAATGATGGGGAGAATTGTACATCATTTGGTTATCATTAATAATAATTATTCCTATCACACATTTTTTAAGTAGTTAAAAATGAAATATTCAGGAAAAAGTAATAATCTTAATTTTTAAAACATTTAAAATAAATTAAAATATGATTATAAATTACTTTTATCATTTTCTAACTCCTATGAAATAAAATTATTGAATATATTTTAAATAGAAAAAACACATAAGAAAATTCTCTTCTACCAATGAAGAAATAAGTTCATCTTTTCTTAAAAAACATCACAGTCATTTAAATTTCCAAATAGAGGAAAATGAATTAAAACATGAAAAGTAATGATATTAGTATAGATTAATTGAATATATGGGGTTTCAGAGACAAATAAATTATAATTCCCCTAATGAATATTATAGTATAAACAATCTTGGTTAAAATAAGATTATTATCTAAATCCATACCTCTAGTCCTGACATTATTTCCAAGAACTCATATGTTCTTATAATGAAAATATAGATTTATTAAAAATATTTATAATAATCATATTCATACTTATCTTAAAATAATTTAGTCCCATATTATTTCCATTTACACATTTATTAACTATTCTTCATTAAAATTTACAAATCATTGAAAACTATTATGTTTTCCATTCATATTTCTTTACAATGGTTCAAGTCCATCCACTTTAGTAATGTTTCAATAATATCCAAAATAATAATATTTTTTAAATATCATATTTGTTTATAATAAAAACTTTTAAAATCAATCATATTCAGTGGTGATGGAAGATAAATTTACTCATGTCAAGGAGATTATAGATAGTATGTGCCATGAGAAATGTTTTCATTTCCAAATAATTGTAAATAGAGAAAGATAAATAGTAATATATCATTCTATTTTCATAATAATATCATAAATATCAAATATTTATATTAAATCGAGGTATATGATCTTCCACGTTTGTAAGACATGAAAAATGTATCACATACCTACAATGTGATAGTATTCCACATGTATGCATGAATGATGATACCATTTATCAAATATTGGAAAAAAGTTAGAAAAAGGTTGTTCCATTGTTTCTCATGATATTTTGTGGATAATGAACCACTCATGTGATATGATCATTAATAGTCTAACAAGATCTATATATTTTATCCTTTTTATCTTAATAAGGTGATGTCATAGTTAAATTATTTCTTTTTTGGTTTCCATTGCTATTTTTTTGGAAAGATGTGTATGGCCTAACAAAATGGGTTGATTATAGTGGTGGTTCAATGTTTTTATACCATTATTAAATTCAGTCCTTCCATGTTTTATCCTTAGATGAAACTCTTAATAGCTCCCACATCCATAACAGGGTACATATCTACTTTCTATATGATTGTGGTCCTTTTGGGGTATCATACCAAATGACTCTTAGGAGATCACATTGTTCGGGATGATGTGTGGTAATGCTCACCAAAAAATTTTGGGGTAATTTTTTCCTACACGGGTACTCTCTTATAGGTGTAAGATATGTTCGAGAATCACTTCCTAATCCTAATACAGGACCGGTTACCCTAACAAAATGATCATACATTTATTCTATTTATACGAAAATGGAGGGGGTCTTGTTGGTCAATAATTTTTATTTATTCAAGGTTCTTAATCCATTTCCATTTATTGGGAATCTCTTTATATGATGAAGCTATATAAAAAAGCTATCCATAGTTTTTTTCTATCTAGGTTGGGATTTAATATTTTGAGGATGAGATCGAGCCATTATAAGGTATCTTATGTATCTTATTTTGTAATAAGAATGAATTCCCATGTAGTTAGTTAAACTAGTTTAGTTTATCAATTAATAGAAAAGAAATATATGTGGTAAATTGGGAAATATGTGTTAATCATTAATATCGAAGAGGAATCCAGTGTATCCTAGTTTTAGTAAGTATCTGAGTTATCATTCATTAGTCATTCACTTAGAACTAATCCCAATGTAGATACCCATGTGTTATTAGTAATTGTATCATTCCACATAAAGAGGGTTACAAAATGAGTTTTCCATTTCTATTGGTGATTCATGATACCAATTAGATGATTATTGAGACTTAATAACCCCATGTGAGATATGCATGGTATGGGAAACAAGGGAAAGAAAGTAATTGGCCTCATTTCATATGAATGTGAGGCTTCTTGAAGAGATAGTGTATCAGAAGCTTAATATTGGGATCAGTCCATTGTAATGCATCCTATGTATCCTAATTATGGTAGGAATCAGATTTATCAATGTTCAGTCATTTATCAATTCATTGGTTAATGATGAAGGATCATCTACCCATGGGACATATTGGGTCTCAATGGTTGGAATGTTGGAGACATGGTGGGGCTTATACCGAAGTGGACACCCATTAGATCTCGGACCTTAGGAAGGCACCATACTTATCCTAGTTATTAAAAGAATCAAAGTCATCATAGTTCTATTAGTAGGGTCTTACACATAGAGGTTCACTTTATAAATGATATGACTGTTTCAATTTTGTAAGACCACGTGAGCTATAATCTATATAGAAAACAAGGGATAGAAAATGTCCAGTCTCACTACTTGTGGATTTAGGAATTTTGTGATGGGAAAACACTTTTTATGTTTATTATAGACCACATACATTTAAAAAAAGTCCTATTAATCCTAGTTATAGAAAGAATCGAAGTCATTTTAGTTTAGTGAAACCAGGGATTAGACAATTATATTTCCCCTCATTGAGGCTGGACAAGGTAATCATGTCCTGGGACACCTGGTTGGCCTCATCTTCTTGTCTACCTGACATGAGTTGATTATCCACCTAAACTGCCTAGATTGTCTTCTTAAAATGTCTGATAATATCATCCTAACATATCAAAAGTCAATTGTATGAACTATTTGACTCTTCCAAGGGAAGTCGCATAATCTGGATGGATTTTCTAGAAGTCATCACATGACTAAGGATGAATTTATTGTAGAACATTTCATGTCTGAGATAGCTGATCATGAAATCCATTGAATGATCTCAATTGGCATGCTAGGAGTATGTCAAAAGATCTAGTTGGGGTCATCACGAATGGTGGATAACATGCTTGGAGGGTGTTATGAGAGTTAATGTGGCATACCAAGAAGGTGCTTCATGTCCTGGATGACTTGTTTGTGTGTCATCACAAAATAAAACTGGAATTTCGAATGAAATCAATAGGATTTTGATGTATTTTCAAGAAGAAATCACGAGATCCAATAATCATGTTTGGGGGATGTTGTGGGATCTGGTTGGATTTTCTACAAGAAGTTGAAAGATCCAATTGACATGTCTGGAGGACGTCACATGATCTGGGTGGACTTTCAGAAGGCCATCACGAAATCCAATTGACATTTCCTAATGCCCTCATGAGACATAGATGACATGCACTAGTGTCATCAAATGATTTGGGTGACACATCTAGAGGTCATCACAGGGACGGGATGGAAAGCCCGAAGTGTTTCATGAGACTTGGGTGGCATACCCTAAGGGTACCATATGACTTTCTCTAACATGTTAAGGGGACTTTTCATGATATAAATAGTATACCAAAGGAGCATCGTGTGTTATGGTCAACATTTCCATGTTCTGTCACATGACCTAGGTGTTTACTGAGAATCATATGAGGATTATCATATTTTTCTTCTCATAACTATCATGTCTTTTGAGTATTTGTTTCATCCTTTTATTACATATTCCTTAGATTTGTTAAGTGTTAATTATTTTTATTTATCATGTGACTAATCAAGTATGTGGGATGTCCTTCAAATAACCTACCTAAATTACTTTTCATGATCTATATGAGTAATCATGTGAATTGAATATGCATGTCACATGATCTTCTTAGTTGTTTCCCCAAATTTTACCTATCAGAAAACCATTTTGATCGCAAGATCAACTGCTCCTTTAAATATGATCTAATGCCTAAGTGTGCTGGTGCAATGATACAATGATTCATTTTTTTATGTTTTGGTGGAGGATTTATAGGCTTCTCTTCCATAGTAATTATCTTCTTTTTATTTCATGTATTATGAAAGTCAAAGATGGAGTTGCTGGAGGGATTTAATTTCATGTGTTTCGCGAGATCTTATTGTAGTTCATTCTGGGGGAGTCACATGATTTTCAAGGACTATGAGTGTAACATCCCAGGTAAATAAAGAATAAATCATTTTCATATTTATTAATATTTGAGAATTAAATATTAATTTTACTTTAAAGTAGTTTCTATGTTCAATAGCGTACCCGATACGCAACAAAGAGTTTCTTTGAAATCTTACGTTGCACACTAGTAATAAAATAATATTATTTTAAATGGTAGTTAACATGTAGCCGGTGTATTGGTGGGAATGAATATAAATAACTAAAATATGATTTTATATGTTTTTTTTAATTTTTTTATATTTATCCAATAAAATATAAAGGCTTAAAATAAGAAAAGAATTCAATTTTAGGCATATATACTCTAATTTTCACTAAAGGTCCACTTATCGGCTTTTGATGGAAAACCGTCATTAAATATAGTTTTGGTCACTCTTATACATTATATTGGACCAAATAAAACTCTTCTTTAGAATCGGGACATCAAAATTTACTTTGTGTAAATTTTTGGTATTTTTCGGATAAAGTTCATTTTTTAATGAATAGTGAAAAATGTTGTATTTTAATTCAAAACCTAATTTTAGTATAATTTATTTATATGATTAGATTATATTTTGAATTGGTTTTAAAGTTCAATTAGAATATATTTTTACCATTTAATACAATGGTGGTCATTGAAATTAATTTCACTTTGAAATTGGACTTAAACTAGCGTCAATCTTTTGATACTTATTGTTTCATAAAAACACGCTATTTGCTCTGACAGCGGGAATTAATTATTAAATTAATTAATGTAACTTATATGTTTTAAATTTTTTAAAATAGACATCATTTTTTAATTCGGTATATCAAATATTTCTTAGGGTGAATTTTTGGTATTTTTCTGAAAAACATCAATTTTTGATGAATAGTGAAACCACTAAGTGGTAGTTAAAAAAATTGATTTTTCGTTTAAATGAAATTTTACCACCTCTATGTTTTGAATTTCAAAAATAATACATACATGGTTTTCATTAAGAATTAAAATGTGGTTCAATGAGATTAAAATAATTTTTTGTTGAATAGTAACTTTTAAGTTTTTAATCGCGATTAGAGGTAATTAGTGTAATTTAAGGTAAAAATAATGTATTAATAATATGAAATGACCTTGAAACATATCCTACCCTTATTGGATGTGTCATGGCCGACCAAGACAGTCCATGGGTCAACTTGGGGACCCCATGGAGCCACTTTGGTAGGAAAATGACATTAATAACTTTTTATTTAATGTTAAAGTAAAAATGTCACAAACATGAGTTGTTTTACTAAAACAATATTTAAATGGGGTTATACAAGTCATATTTTTGAATATAAGTTTTCATTAAAAATATAAAAAGATTTCCTACACCATGATAATTTTTTTATAATTTTTAGACATTAAATAAATTAAATTATTTATGACACCATGATGATGTAGCGATTACCTCATTATTTAACGATTTAAATAAAAAGAAAAGATAATGTAAAATCTAAGACCTAAACATGTCAAAAACCTATTGGATGTGTGGATTTATAACTCTTATCACCTTATCCTAGATTTATATAATTTTGGGACCTTTTAAATCTGAAATCATTTTATAATAAAGTAACCTTTTTATAACTTTCCAAGAGTGCCCCTCCTCTCCTCTTATAAAAGGCCCCTACCCCTACCACCTTACCCATACCTCTCAAGACTTTGGCTCAGCCAACCCCAGCCCATTTTGTCTCTCCAAATCCCTTTATTACTCCTAGAAGACTCTATTTCGGTAGAAGTCTTCCCAAGGAATCTTTTGAGCTCAAATCAAAAAGAGTTACCCGTTTTAAAGGTAGTATTTTCTCTTGTGTTATTATGTTTTATTTTGCTTCTCCAGCCCCCTAAACTCTTTTTATTGCGTTATTTTGTAACAACACCAGTATCTTCAATATACTCGGATTTTTTTATGTGAAGGATTTGAGCTACACTTACACACACCTACATTTAATTTTTAAAGAACATATTGTTTCTGTGGATGGTAAATTTCTGCCTCACGAAACGATGATTGTTCACCACTAATATAACACATTCAAAGGTGGACATTAAGATGTCAATATATTTATATATGATATATAATATGTTTATGTTTTACTTAAGCTTCTGTATTTTTCATTTATGGCATACCATTATGGTTTCTATTGTGGGTAAACGTGATATCTTTATTTTAGGAAGTGTGGACTACCGCCCCCTCAAAGTGATTTGATTCGTTAATGCCATATGTGGGACGTATAAAGGATGGAGTTAAAGTTAATATATATGATATTATACTTTAATTAGAATATACCTTTATATCATTATTATTTCCTTCCATTAAAGTATGAGATAGAAATGAAAGTAGCGTTCATGCGTACATACGACTTACCGTCTCCATGAACGGTGCATTTCATTTCTTATCCCCAAATGTAATGTACTATTATAAGTACATATATATAATGGATATATATGATGTATGTTAAATCTAAATGATGAATATAATTCTGGAATTAAAATATACATATCTCTCATTTAGTTTTAATTCCATTAATATGACATAGAAATGAAAGTATTGTTCATGCGTACGTACGGCTTACCGTCTCCATGAATGGTGCATTTCATTTCTTACCTATAAAAGATTATGTAATATTATAAATGCATGTATATACTGGATATATATGATATATATGATATCTAAATTATGAATATAATTCTGGATATAATGGATATTTTAACCCATGAACAACTTGTAATTATAAAGAGTTTATTTTTGACTCAAGTACCAATGATCGACAAAATGACCATTATTAACTTAAGTAATTACATAGTGTTCATAACATGGTAATAAGTGATATAAAAGGAATAATGAACTTGAAAAAGGTTCTTAAGAAAGTAGAAATTAACTCAAGTTTATTATTCAGGATGTTAAAGAACGATCGAGTCAAGTCGGACCCGAGGTATGGGACTTCGTCTCAATCTCCTTTCATTGAGGCATATTTTGTTTTATACACAACTTTTTTTATGCAGTGTATAAACCCATTTGAAATTTACGTTTATTCAAAAGGAATATTTTTTATACGAATCATTTTATTAAACGACAAAAGGAATGTTTTTGGTTGTACGTATGCGGCGACAACGAATTCTCCGCCGTCGTGACCATTATTTGAGTTTCGGCTTCCTCTACAAGCCGTAACTTTTTTTAAATGAAAAATAAATACCATGTTTTAATTTTAATTTATTTTGGTATTGAAAATGGTTTTCATAATGTTTTTATTATATTAATGTGTTCTATTGATATCTTGTGATTGAAATGTGGAAATGTTATGTTTCCTTTACGCATGTTTTATGTGATACGATTATGTTACGGTTGTTGGGAATTGTTTATGAAGATGGGTGGTTCCATGATAAAACAAGGGTGGGTGAGCCCGATATAGCTCTCTAATTCATTGGGTAACGTGAAGGAGTTAAATGTTAAGGTTTCTCCAAAAATATTTAGGGAATATACTGTGATGGGTATTCCAAACGTAACCAAGAGGGTTACTCCCTACGTAAGAATGTTATGAATGCCTCAAGTTACCTTTATGTATTATGATTTCTATGATTTATTCATGATTTCATGAGGTATGTTAACATGCATATGTTTTATGAGTAAAGTATGATTTCATACATGGACGAATGTTTTCAATTCATACTTTTATATCCCTTACTGATCTTTTTATGCTCATCCCAAGTTTTTGAAATGTTTTTCATAGTTCAAGTGAAACGTACATGATGTGATGATAGTGTCAATGAAGTGTCCAGAAAGAATCCTTGTTTTATTTTAAACATGTTTCCGTTGATGGGAAAAATGAGTACTATCTTTATGTAACCACTTTGTTTAAATGTGGAATGTAATGCATGTTTTATGATTTAATTCTCTAAAACTCTAAACATGAAAATATCCTCAACATGTATTCTTGAAGTAACTCAAGATTAAGTAATGTTTAAGGTTGGGGCCTTATAGTTGGTATCAGAGGTCGGTTTAGATAACTTTAGGAGTTAGAATTCTATTAAATTATTATGCAAAAATATTTTTTATGGTAAAATTGAAATGATATAGCATTTAAAGATTACCATGTTGCTTCGCCTAAGATATTTCTGTGTTCGGAATGGTTTTCCGCAAAGGAAACAAGGCAACTATGTTGGGATGACATCATGAGGAAGACAACCTTCCAAATCAGCAACCTGAGAAGGTCGGAATTGGAACTGAATAGTTTGTTGCAGTGATGGCATGGTTGACTGAGGATATAAATGGTGGTGGTATCTATGTATGAGATAAGCCAGATCAACCATAGAGGAACATGTCAGTGGTGGAACATTTCATGAGGCAACATCCCCCATCATTCAGAGGATCATCTAACCCTGTGCTAGCTGAAAGGTGGATTAAAGCACTAGAGAAGATTTTTGATGTCATGGGGTGTTCAGAATATCAAAAGGTTAGTCTTGCTGTTTACCGTTTTGAAGGTGAAGCTGATCAGTGGTGGTCGATGGTAAAAAATATCAGGGATAGTGATGAGATTGACGATATTTTGGTGTTTTCTAAAAGTAAAGAGGAGCATGAAAGACATTTAAGGGTTATTTTTCAAACCTGAAAAGAAAAGAAATTGTATGGGAAATTCAGCAAGTGTGAGTTTTGGCTACAACAAATTTATTTCCTTGGTCATATTGTTTCTAAATATGGAATAACTGCTGATCCTGCAAAAACAAAGGTTGTTGAAGAATGGTCAAGACCCACAAATGTAACTGAGATTCGTAGCTTCCTTGGTTTGGAAGGCTATTACCAAAGGTTTTTTAGAAATTTTTCATGGTTATCTAGTCCAATGACTAGGCTAACTCGGAAGGGTGTTATGTTTATCTGGACAAAAGAATGTGATGATTGTTTTCAGGAACTGAAAATAAGATTGGTGAATGCTCCTGTTTTTGCACTACCTTCCAGGAATGGGGAGTTTGTTATCTACAGTGATGCCTCATTGAAAGGACTTGGTTGCGTCCTAATGAAGAATGATCAGGTAATTGCTTATTCTTCACAACAGTTGAAAACTCATGAGGTAAATTACCCTACACATGATTTTGAATTAGCTGCTGTTGTTTTTGCTTTAAAAATTTGGAGGCATCATTTGTATGGAGTAAAGTGTGAAATATATACCGATCACAAAAGTTTGAAGTATATATTCACTCAGAAAGAATTAAACATGAGACAAATGAGATGGCTATAATTAATCAAGGATTATGATTTTACAATTCATTAACATCCGGGAAAATCAAATAAAGTGACTGATGCTTTGAGTTGAAAAAGTAATGCTTCATTAACAATGTTTCATTTAGAACGTGATCATTTGGTTAAGTAATTGATGAACTTTGGCATAGAAGTTGTTGGTGCAGGATATACTTCTGTTTTGTTTTAGGTATCAGTGAAATCTTCTCTATCAGACAGAATTAAGCAAGCACAGAAGCAAGACAGCGAGTTGCAGAAAAAGGTAGAGCTGGTTTAGAAGGGTAATTTTCCTGAATTCCACATTGATAATGATTGTGTTTTTAGGTTTGGGAAGAGATTGTGTGTGCCTTGTGATTCACAGTTGAAGAATGATTTGTTATGTGAGGCTCATATTTCTCCTTTTTCAGTTCATCCAGGAAGTACTATGATGTATAGAGATCTTCGGGAGTATTACTGGTGGGACGAAATGGAAAGGGATATTGCTAATTTTACTGTGAAGTGTTTGACTTGTCAACAGGTTAAAGCAGAGCGGCAGTTACCAAAAGGAATGATTCATCCTTTACCAGTGCCAGAGTGGAAGTGGGAGAGTATATCCATGGACTTAATTGTGGGATTACCAAAGACACCTCAAGGTAATAATTCAATCTGGTTTATTGTTGATCGCTTGACTAAATCTGCTCATTTCCTTTCTATATGAGATAATTTTTCCCTAGATCAACTTTCTCATTTGTATCTTAATGAGATAGTCAGGTTACATGGAGTTCCTCTCTCCATTGTATCTGACTGTGATCCCAGGTTCACTTCTAACTTTTGGAAGGGCCTTCAGAAGTCGTTGGGTACTGAATTAAATTTTAGTACAGCTTTTCATCCGCAATCAGATGGGCAGTCAGAACGACAAATTCAGACCTTGGAGGATATGCTACGTTCTTTCTCTATGGATTATCAAAGAAGTTGGGACCAACATATTTCTTTGGTTGAGTTTTTATATAATAACAGTTTTCATTCCAGTATACAGATGGCTCCGTTTGAAACATTATATGGGAAGCGGTGTCGAACTCCGGCTTTTTGGGATAAAGTGGGTGAAAGGATGTTGATGGGACCAGAATTGGTAGAAGAGTTGGTAGAAAAAGTTCAGCTGATATAGAAACACATGAGAACAGTTCAAAGCAGGCAGAAGAGTAATGTGGATAACCAGAGGAAGGATTTATCTTTCGAGGTAGGTGATAATGTTTTTCTCAAAGTTTCACCATGGAAAAGTGTGATGCGATTTGGTAAGAAAGGAAAGCTGAGTACAAGGTTAATTGGACCATATGAAATTCTACAGAGAGTTGGATCAGTTTCTTACCGAGTGGGTTTACCTCTAAGTTGATCTTAGGTACACAATTTTTTTCATGTTTCGATGTTGAGAAAGTATATACCAGATCCATCTCATGTTTTGAGCCTAGAGGTAGTTCAGTTGGAAGAGAATCTCTCTTCTGAAGAACAACCAGTCCAGATTCTTGACCGAAGAGAGCAAGTGTTGTGAAATAAGGTAATTCACCAGGTAAAGGTTTTGTGAAAAAACCATATGGTTGAAGAGGCAACGTGGAAATCTGAAAATGCTATGAGGGATAAATACCCCCACTTATTTTGATAAGTGAATAAAATTGCAAGGACGCAATTCCCAAAAAGGGGGGAAGGATGTAACATCCCAGGTAAATAAAGAATAAAGCATATTCATATTTATTAATATTTTCGAATTAAATATTAATTTTACTTTAAAGGGTTTTCTATGTTCGATAGCGTACCTGATACGTGACAAAGAGTTTCTTTGAAATCTTACGTTGCACACTAGTAATAAAATAATATTATTTTAAATGGTAGTTAACACGTAGTTGTTGTATTGGAGGGAATGAATATAAATAACTAAAATATGATTATATATGTTTTTTAAATTTTTTTATATTTATCCAATAAAAGATAAGGCTTAAAATAAGAAAAGAATTCAATTTTAGACATATATACTCTAATTTTCACTAAAGGTCCACTTATCGCCTTTTGATGGAGAATCGTCATTAAATATAGTTTTGGTCACTCTTATACATTCTATTGGACCAAATAAAACTCTTCTTTTGAATCGGGACATCAAAATTTACTTTGTGTAAATTTTTGGTATTTTTCCGATAAAGTTCATTTTTTAATTAATAGTGAAAAATGTTGAATTTTAATTCAAAACTACTTTTTAGTATAATTTATTTATATAATTAGATTATCTTTTTAATTGGTTTTAAAGTTCAATTAGAATATATTATTACCATTTAATACAATGTTGGTCATTGGAATTAATTTCACTTTGAAATTGGACTTAAACTAGTGTCAATCTTTTGATACTTATTGTTTCATAAAAACACGCTATTTGCTATGACAGTGGGAATTAATTATTAAATTAATTAATATAACTTATATGTTTTGAATTTTTTAAAATAGAAATTATTTTTGAATTCGGAATATCAAATATTTCTTAGGGTGAGTTTTTGGTATTTTTCTGAAAAACTTCAATTTTTGATGAATAGTGAAACCACTAAGTGACAGTTAAAAAAACTGATTTTTCGTTTAAATGAAATTTTACCACCTCTGTGTTTTGAATTTCAAAAATCTGACATACATGGTTTTCATTAAGAAGTAAAATTTGGTTCAATGAGATTAAAATAATTTTTTGGGGAATGGTAACTTTTAAGTTTTTAATCGCGATTAGAGTTAATTAGTGCAATTTAAGGTAAAAATAATGTTTTAATAATATGAAATGACCTTGACACATGTCCTACCCTTATTGGATGTGTCATGGCCGACCAATACAATACATGGGTCAACTTGGGGACCCCATGGAGCTACTTTGGTAGGAAAATTACATTAATAACTTTTTATTTAATGTTAAAGTAAAAATGTCACAGACATGAGTTGTTTTACTAAAAAAAATTAAATGGGGTTATGAAAGTCATATTTTTTACTATAAATATTCAATAGAAATATAAAAGGATTTCCAACATCATGATAATTTTTTTATAATTTTTAGACATTAAATAAATTAAATTATTTATGACACCATGATGATGCAGTGATTACCTCATTATTTAACGATTTAAATAAAATGAAAAGATAATGTAAAATCTAAGACCTAAACATGTCAAAAACCTACTGGATGTCTGGATTTCTAACTCTTATCACCTTATCCTAGAAGAATATAATTTTGGGACCTTTTAAATCCGAAAATAATTTTATAATAAAGTAACCTTTTATAACTTTCCAAGAGTGCCCCTCCTATCCTCTTATAAAAGGCCCCCACACCTACCACCTTACCCACACCTCTCAAGCATTTGGATCAGGCTACCCCTGCCCATTTTGTCTATCCACATCTCTTTATTACTCCTATAAGCCTCACTTTGGGAAGAAGTCTTCCCAAGGAAGCCTTTGAGCTCAAATCAAAAAGAGTTACCCATTTTAAAGGTAGTGTTTTCTCTTTTGTTCTTATGTTTTATTTTGCTTCTCCAACCCCCTAAACTCTTTTTATTCCTTTCTTTTGTAACAACAACAGTATCCTAAATATACTAGTATGTTGTTATGTTAATTATTCTAGCTACACTTACACACACCTACATCTAATGGTTAAAGAACATACTCTTTCTGTGGATGGAGAATTTCTACCTCACGAAACGATGATTGTTCAACAATCATATAACACCTTCAAAGGTGGCCATTAAGATGTCACTATATTTACATATGATATATAATATGTTTATGTTTTACTTAAGCTTCTGTATTTTTCATTTATGGCATACCTTTATGGTTTCTATTATGGGTAAATGTGATATCTTCATTTTAGGAAATGCGGACTACCACCCCCTCAAAGTGATTTGATTCGTTAATGCCATATGTGGGACGTATAAAGGATGGAGTTAAAGTTATTATATATGATGTTATACTGGAATTATAATATACCTTTATATCATTATTATTTATTTCCATTAAAGTATGAGATCGAAAAGAAAGTAGTGTTCATGCGTACGTACGGCTTACCGTCTCCATGAACGGTGCATTTCATTTCTTATCCCAAAATGCAATGTACTATTATAAGTACATATATATAATGGATATATATGATGTATGATAAATCTAAATGATGAATATAATTCTGGAATTAAAATATACATATCTCTCATTTAGTTTTAATTCCATTAATATGACATAGAAATGAAAGTAGCGTTCATGCGTACGTACGGCTTACCGTCTCCATGAACGGTGCATTTCATTTATTACCTCTAAATGATTATGTAATATTATAAATGCATGTAAATACTAGATATATATGATATATATGATATCTACATCATTAATATAATTCTGGATATAATGGGTATTTTACCCCATAAACCACTTGTAATTATAAAGAGTTTATTTTTGACTCAAGTACCAATGATCGAAAAAATAACCATTATTAACCTAAATAATTACATAGTGTTCATAACATGGTAATAATTAATATAAAAGGAATAATTAACTTGAAAATTTTTTTTAAGCAAGTAGAAATTAACTCAAGTTTATTATTCAGGATGTTAAAGAATGATCGAGTCAAGTTAGACCCGAGGTAGGGGACTTCGTCTCAATCTCCTTTCATTGAGGCATATTTTGTTTTATACACAAATTTTTTTATGCGGTGTATAAACCCCTTTGACATTTAAATTTATTCAAAAGGAATCTTTTTTATACGAATTGTTTTACTAAACGTCAAAAGGAATGTTTTTTTGTCGTACGTATGCGGTGACAACGACTTCTCCGCCGCCGTGACCATTATTTGAGTTTCGGATTCCTCTACAAGACATAACTTTTTTTAATGAAAATAAATACCTAGTTTTAATTTTATTTTATTTTGGTATTGAAAATGGTTTTCATAATTTTTTTATTATATTAATGTGTTGTATTGATATCCTGTGATTGAAATGTGGAAATTTTATGTTTCCTTTACGCATGTTTTATGTGATACGATAATGTTATGGTTCTTGGGAATTGTTTATGAAGACGGGTGGTTCCGTGATAAACTAAGGGCGTGTGAGCCCGATATAGCTCTTCAATGCATTGGGTAACGCGAAGGAGTTAAACTTTAAGGTTTCTCCGAAGAGATTTAGGGAATATACTGTGATGGGTATTCCAAACGTAACCAAGAGTGTTACTCCCTACGTAAGAATGTTATGAATGCCTCAAGTTACCTTTATATCTTATAATTTCTATGATTTATTCATGATTTGATGAGGTATGTTAACGTGATTATGTTTTATGAGTAAAGTATGATTTCATACAAGGACTAATGTTTTCACTTCATACTTTTATATCCCTTACTGAGATTTTTATGCTCATCCCAAGTTTTTAAAATGTTTTTCATAGGTCAAGGGAAAGGTACATAATGTGATGATAGTGTCAATTAAGTGTCAAGAAAGAATCCATGTTTTATTTTAAATATGTTTTCATTGTTGGAAAAAATGAGTACTATCTTTATGTAACCACTTTGTTTAAATGTGGAATGTAATGCTTTTTTTATGATCTAATTCTCTAAAACTCTAAACCTGAAAAGATCCTCAACGTGTATTCTTGAAGTAACTCAAGATTAAGTAATGTTTAAGGTCAGGGCCTTATAGTGAGATCATCCTTTAAATGAACCATATATTGTATTATGGACAATTAATTGTATCTCTCTTAATTATTCAATAATGTAAAGGGTGTTTCATTAGGTCAAGAAGACATTTCTGAGGACATTCATAAGAATAGGATACCAGCTGAAAGGCTTTTTCATGATCTTAAGAAATATGTTTGGGACATTTCTCTAGAAATGTATGGAATTCTAGGGGAATTTTCAAGATAAATCCATCATTTAAAATGGATTTTCTAAGGTCATCCATATTTTATGAGTGTGTTTAATGATGTTTACTACCACAAGAGGCTCCAACATTTTCTCTTTCATTTCATACTTTTATTGGTCAAAGGATTGGGTATCTTGCTAGATTGCATTTTTTTTGTCAAAGAAAATCACTCTACCCACTGGTTACGTGTTGTGTGACCAAAACATGTTTTTTTGGCAAAGCATGGCCATTTTTTGGAAGAGCCCTTTGATTTTTTTTATTTGAGATATAGAGGGAGCTCAAGACCGCCTGGAGATGTCAAAAACCTTTCGTGTGGAAAGGCTGACATGCTAACGGGATCTCATGCGAATAAGTGTATATATCAACATGGCATTTTGGAGTATTGTGGAGAATATGGGGTGCCTAACATGATGTTTATGACCACATGAGTCTCCCATATTTTCCACTTTTTACATCCAGTTTTATTTAAAAAGGGCATGGGGTCTTTCAAGATTGCTTGGGTGTCATCGAGGGTAATCATTATCCCCATTTGTGATCTGTCATGTGAAAAAAATGGTATTATGGTGATGTTTCATAATTATCATAGATACCCCTTCTATGAGTTTTTGGATCTAAAGGGGGAGCATGAGACCACCTGGATATGTCCTATGTCATTTTTCATGATGGGTGTTACATGCAAGTGGTATTTTTCATTGTATGACAGTAATGTCACCAAGACTTCCGCAACATCTTGCAAGATTCATGGGCATATCATGTGAGTTTTACAACCACAATAAGATAACTATTTTTGATATATTCCACCATATTTTCCAAGTATTGTTTAGGGGGATCTTCAGGTGCATGGCTCTTGAAAATTCCTGGGACATGTGGGTTCTCCTCTGGCAGACATTGTGTGATCACTGATTTTATAGGATGCCTTCACAAGAGAAGAAGGACTAATAAAATGGGCTCTAAGGGATCTATCATAGTTCATGTTCTACACATTTTTCCTTTTCTTCACCTTATAATGGTCTCATGATCATGTGTCTCTTTGAGGCTTATGTGATCTTCTTGTTTTGGACACCTTTTCTTCATTTGTTTTGTGGGTGAAATTGTACACATATTCAATTATTTTTTGATTGTGAATTTTTAAACAATAATTGGTGGGTGTAAACAATCCCCCCCCATCAAGAGCATTGCAGGTGGAAAAATTTCACACATTTGAGAAATGTAAATGCCCACACTAGGATTTAGTGTTTTTTTCAATAGGTGTATTTGGGAGACACTTAGAATTTCAAAAAATATTTGTTCTTATATTGAAATCCCTTATAAATATGGAGTATAGGGTGGTTCATTCACTAGAAACCCTACTTCTTATTGATTTTGTGTCCTGCCTCCATTGTGTAATTTTTTCAAATGACCCTTCCTCAAGAACCAGTCGTGATATCCATGTTTGATACCTTCCTAAAAGAATTATTTCTCAAGATATATTTTTATAGGAACTTGTTCAATTCAACCATGAACTAATTTTTTTTAATTTATTCAAATTATCCTTTTAAGGTTTGGTTGGATGTACTGGCTCGATCATTTTACACTTTTTGACTCTTTTGTATCTCATGTGAACAATTCAAGGTCATGTAATTTCCAATTTTTATAGGGTCATGCACTTGTGATATGTTATAATAGTTTGTGTAGTCTCCAAGATCTTAATAAACTAGGATTATCATGAATCCTTTATGAATTCATCAATTCCCAGCTAATTCATGTGATGAACATGAAACTTCTAGAAGTTATACATTTCTTTTGATAGTATTTTCACTCATCTAAAATATGCTTCATGTTTTTGTGCAAATGGATTCCTCCTCATGTCATACTTATTCTATTGCAGCTAATAAAAAGTCCATGATTTCTAGAAACTATAATATTGACCCATGTTACCACATGAATTATGATTGAACGGTTCTGAAAAGGCTTCTTTCATTCATGAAGACTAATTTTTTGTTACATTGTAGTTTACAGTGTTTTAACTCGGACCTTTTATCGTTGATGTTTAGGTTCGTTTTTCTTAGACCTTAAATTTTTATAGTTTAGGGTCATTTACTCAAAAATTGTATTTCTTTAGTTTAAGGTCTTCTAGATCAAACCTTCATCCACTGTATTATAGGTTCTTTTAGCTCAGACCTTCTATTATTGTAGTTTTTTGGGACTTTTAGCTTAGACCTTCAGATTCCATGAAGTTTAATGTCTTATTTCCATGAAATGATTAATTATTGTGGGGTATGGTACAAACATTCCATGAATGACTCAAAACACACTAGTATTCATAGTTATGCATTAGTGTTTCTAAGGCTCATAAGGATTAGATATTCATTCCTAAAAGGAGGAGACACCCCTTATTTGTATGTCAAAGCCCTTATGTGTCAATAGTATTGTCAAAAAAGAGGTGTCTCTAGTCTTTTTAAAGGGTCATGGAAGATATATGGGGGTAATATTGGCCAAAGAAAACATATTAGTGATTCTAGGTCTACCTAAATAGTTGGCATATGGGTGATATAATTTATAACCCAAAAGTTTGAGTTAATGAATATGGAATAGATCATACATGTTGGGGATGACCCATTTTACCCTAAGGTGCCAGGTTCTTCCATAGTGCTTTAGGGATTACAATTATTTAATATCTTTTCATTCAAGTAGGGATGCCTCTAGTTGGTATGTTGAAGACCTTTTACAGAGATAACATGATAAATAAAATTAGATATCATGTCCTTTATTATCACCATGAATGATTTATGAAGAATAAAATGTCCATACGATAATGTTGGGTGTGGATGAAATCTATTAAAGAAGGGTTCTAGAAACCGAGGGAAGTTTTAAATCATATTTTCAAGCTTGATACCTATTCCCTATGGTTTTTAATCATGATGTGTGCACCATAAATATTTCAAGAATGTATTTCACATTATATCTTTGAGAAATTCTACAAAACATGGTGATGTAACGTTGAGGATGTCAAATCCTCTTAGATAGTCTAGTACGATGATTGAAAGTCGTGATCCAAAGTGTTTGGGTCAAGAGGATGATATAGGATAATCATACAAAGAATTTCACAGAACACAATGAGGTTCTCAGTTCTTCCATAGTGATGAGAGGGCTCACAAGGATTATAAAGCCCTTTTTCAGAAATATGCATTTGGTTAACAACCAAAAGTGCATATGCAGTAGCCATAAGAATATATAAATAGAATAAAAATGGGTCCCTATAATCCATATATCCTTTTAATAGGGCCATGGAAATTTTACAATGATATCAGGTTCTCATATCCTGAAGTGTAATTTTTGGAAATTATAATATCCAAGAAAGGTTCGATCACAATAAAAGTTGCACCACTTCCTAGAGAAAAACATTTCACGGTGAGAAGATGTTAAAAAACATTACTTTATCTTTTTTATAAACTAGGAGATCTAGAGATAATATAATTTCTTTTAATTTGGCTACAAATTATTCCATATGATCTTTATGACTTTTTTATTTTCAGCCAAATTGTTTCCTAAAATTTGGAGAAGAAGAGTTTAGCGAGTGGATACTTGAATTTTTCTTTAGCCTCCCTTTGCAGGTTTTCAAACTAACACGTTTTGTGTATCTTTAACTAGAAGTTTAAGGTCTTATGATTTGGACCATTATAGGATATATTTTATGGTCATAAAAATTTGACCATTGTTTAGAATGTTTATGGTCATGATTCATATGGACCTAATATGGGAGATGTTACACAAGAGACCAATTATGATGCCCATGGTCAAGATCACTCCAACATCCTTCTGAGTATGAGATTAAATATTGTTAATCATGGATTGAGGTTATTAGGTTATTCATAAATATATGGTACAATCATTATAGAGATGTCCAAGAACACCCTTAGGTGCTGAGTTCCTTCAAAATGACACTAGGATCACAAGGATTAGAAATTATAAAGAGCCCTGATTTATCTGGTTGGATGTTCTAGGCTATAATGCATCAAAATAATGGTCTTATAGAGAGATCCATTTTTCATTTCCATATTCCATGAATGGTTTTTTAATAACTTCAGGTGCTCAAGACATGAAGATTGATTTATGAATTAAGGTTCTTAAAACCGGTGGAACTATCCCTTACTAAGGATGATTGGGGAAAGGATATTGTGGTCCTTTCATAAAATAAGATAATAGAAGATGGACTGTAAATTTTAATGTCATTGTGGGAGCCAAAAGTTGGGAGGAATAAGAACAAGAGTGAAGTCTCTGAGGCTACCTCACGTAGACCTTTCGTGGAACCCAATGGCCATGCACCCACCGTAGAGCAAGGAGGTGGGAGGATCTGTGAACCCCTTTGATGTTCACGACCCCTCTGTAGAGAAAGGATGTGGGAGGTTCCATGAAACCCTTTGATGTTGGTTACCCCACCACAGAACAAGGAGGCGGGAGGCTCTGTGAACCCCCTCGACGTTCGCGACCTCACCACAGAGCAAAGAGGCGGGAGGCTCCATGAACCCCTTTGATGTTCGCGACCCTGCCGCAGAGCATGGAGGTGGGAGGCTCCGTGAACCCCTTTGACATTCACGACCCCGCCATGGATAAAGGATGAGGGATGCACGAACAAATTTAACATTTGTGATCCCGCTACGGAGCAAGGAGGTGAGATCCTCTGCGTGCCGATTTGATGTTCGCAACCCGCCGTGGAGAAAACTCTATCTTTGTGCTGAGTGAGCTCTGTTTTTCGGTGCCTCTTGCCTATAAATACAGGGCTCCCCTCGATTCCAAAGGATAGATCATCTGACATTTCACCTTCTCATCTCCCAAATTTTGAAGCACTTCTTGCTCTGTGAAACATGAGCTTCTCAAGGTACTTTTGCATTGCGAAGTGCCTTCCCCTTTCCCTTAATCCAATCCCTCTTCTGAGAGGAATGCCTTTCACGAAGACCATGGGCCTTCACGAAGGAAGGGGATCCCCATGGGATCTCGGGACGTCGTGAAGTGTTTATGTTTCGTGAGACACCCTCTATACACACGCGACCCACATGCTACGGTAGGGTCACTATGCTTCGCGAAGAATATTACTTCACAACACCTTGCTTCGTGACGTACCCTTGCTTCGTGAGGCATTGATTCGTGAATTCCATTCCACTTTGCAAAGCTCCTGTCATATGAACCTATTCCTTATTCCTAGCCTAGGATACTTCAATTTTCAAAGCACATCCCTTCACAAAGCCCCTCCACTTCATGTAGCACCAGAGCTTCACAAGGTTTCTACCTATGAACCCATTTGCTCTGCAACTCCTTTTCCCATACAGCCCTTCAGGTTTGCACAAATAAAATTCAAAGTCCCTTAGGAGGTGATTCTCATTCCATTGATTCATCTCATGCTTCTTCACATAGGCACGCTAATTTCTATTACTTCTTCACATAGCCACACTAACGTGTACCTCCAATGGGATCATCTCTCGACACCCCCCAGTCAAGGCATTGCCAATGCCTTCCTTCCCCCAAGGGTGGGCGAGTATCGGTTATGTAATTCCTAGGGGTGTGGAGAAAACCCACCTCATTTGAGATGCAGAACGTTAAACTACCAAGCGCCATCTTCCTCAGCACATGACATTAAATTGTGACCTTGCCCCATGCCTTGCACGTGGGGTGCCCTGTCTCAGACATTCTCTACACCCACTGGTCTCCATGAGAGTGAGATCATTCCTCACATAGAATGACATCCTCCTTATCAGAGTGGTGTATATCCGTAGGGAAAGGGAAACCACCCTGGTGTAAGCCCCTAGCCTTTCTTTTAGGTGGTAGCACCCCTAATCCTCCTCTCTTCCTAGGTTCCAAATCTCTCCCGTTGTGCTTTGTCACCACTCGGGCCTCCATCGTGGAGTTAGTCCCAATATCCACCTCTCTGGGATACTAACCACACGTAAGCCCATGTGTCCTCTTTGGGCTACTAACCATGAGTAATCCCCTGTTTCTTCTTTGGGATGCCAACTATGTGTGTCCCCAGTCTACTTCCCATGACTGCACCTTCTGCAACGTGATCGTGAGGTATTTTCTGTCTCTTGTTTTTCACACCGAGCATGACTCATGTGAGCTTAGAGCAAGCATCGACCATGAAATCCTCTCTGGTAATCCTAGAGTGTAATCCCCAAACCCTACTAAACTATGTGGTATTTGATCCTTGCCAAGGTGAGGTACATAGGAAGCATCCATGAGGTTCAATCCCACCGTCAATCTGGTTCTCGACCATCCTCACGTCGGTTCACCTAACACCCTTTTCGAACTACATAGACTTTGATCCCTGCCAAGGCAGGGTACGTAGGATGCATCCACGAGGTTCAATACCACCATCTATCTGGGACTCAGGTCCTCCTTCATGTCATTTTACCCCCATCATGCATGACATTAAACTGTGGACCTCAAACAGTGGTAAGTTGTTGTTCCCACAATCAGCGGTAAGCCATTGCACCCACCCGAACTATGTGAACTTTGATCATTACCAAGGAAAGGTATGTAGGACACCTCTCTAAGGTTCAATCCCAACAACCATTGGACCCTAGGTCCTCCTCCATGTCGATTCAGCAACCCCCATCCCACAGAAACTATGTGGGATTGATCCTTGTCTCCTAGATATGGTACATAGGAATCCTCCCAGGGGTTCGACCTCGTCCAGCGATAAGCCGTTGCGACCCCATCCAACAGAAAACTGTTGAGACCCTGTCCAGTGGTAAGCCTTTGCGACCCCATACAGCAGTAAGCCGTTGTGACCCCATCTAATGGTAAGCTGTCATGATCCACTATCCAATGATAAGCTGTTTAAATCACCAAATGGATATAATCCATCATCAGAAAAACTACGAGAACATTGATTCCCTGTCCCGGGGATACATAAGAGGTCTCTTCTAGACTCAAGCACAATATCACTGTCATCCTCGGGTTGAATCTATCTCATTCTCCACCAACTTCATTAAACCCTCCATCATCCATCCTGATTCTTAACCGGGTCGCCACATCCTTGAGGGATCATGCCACCTCATTCCCCATTCCCCTTGACAACAACCAGGAAGCTAACCACACATTGTCCCCAACATCAGTGTTCCCTCTAGGGGTTGCACCCATCTATTCTACTCAAACCACTGTTCTGATCAGTCTGATCCATATCTTCTGGACGTTAAACTCACAGAATACCCTATGTTAAACATAGGAAGCTGAGGAAACCCTCAGATACATGCCTATGGCATATGATTCCCCACATTCGACGTGGGATGCCTCAGGATTTTGTGCCCTCGAGAAGCCCTGTAATAAGGAGAAGAAACCTAGAGATGCTAGTGTTCTAGCATCCAGACATGATAGTGGTGTCCAATGTGACTACTCCACTGACTAAAGGTTTCTTCCCTGACCGAACCCCTTGTAATGTCCCGGTAGAAGTAGTGTAATTAACTGGTGTCCATGAAGATATGGCACTTGGAAGAGTTTCTTGAACAATGTCTTAAATCTACAAGGGAGACTCGAACTAGGTGATGAGTTCCAAGGAGGAATCCCTGGAAGAAAGAACCAACATCCAATCATCCAATTCCGATCATGGAGCAAATTTCCCTAAACAAGGAATGGATGCTTCCCGCCTATGGAAAGTGGGAATGCGGGGCAACAAACAGCATCGTCATCCCCGAATAGACGAATGCGTGTGCGAAAATGAAAGCATCGGAAACAAAAATGGTCAACCCAACGTAGAATGCTTCTCTTCAATATGAAGATTAGTAGAATCCAAGGCATCAATGGATTAGCGTGTCACCAGATCCAGCAATCCGGCATCGGGTCCCACCAAGAAAATAGCGGGCCTGGTGTAAAACTCACCAGAAGTTGGGGCGGTCAAAACATTAGATAACTCAGTCTGCGATGTTGTCATCATGGGTCTATATTACCAGCCATGGAATATGGAATGGAGTTGGGGTACTAGTCCATGATTCCCTTTTTCATATATCACTTATGAGTTAATCTCCCTTCTTTAAGGAACCAAGCTGCAGCACCTGGAACTCGATCACCACCAGTACACTGATGCAGGGGCAGGGGCAGTACTAGTGTGATAGTCCCACGTGGTTTTGCCTCTTATACATTGGTCCCAATGGCCATGACCACTGGGTGCCTCTGCCCCATCTCTCTGTCAGAGTTCATCCAACAAAGCGTGATCAATTACTTTGTACACCAGTACGAGGAGGAGGGTATTATCCCTACTCATGATATGGCCCACCTAGATTTAGAGGCATATGTGTCTCATCGTCAATGTTGCCCATGAGGGCCACGCAGGGAGCCACTACTCACTACTCCAATATATAACCATTTTGAGAGCCTCTCCCTGGAACTTCTCGACGACTCCCTACCCTACGCCGATGAGGTAGGGGATATCCGGGTCTTCCCAGCTAGGATCCCATTCCAGCGGCTCCCAACAAGGGTTCCCACCAGGCTGTGTCAGCACTGCCACCCAGTCTTACTGACCAGGAGCAAGTAAGTCATGTGCCTGCATTGCCGACTACGATCCATATAACTTGATGCTAGCATCGGGCACAAGTCGAAGAGGACATCTTCCAAGGGTTGTCAAGCCACCGCTGACACATATCACCAACACCCTATGTACGCTGAGTAGGTAAATTCATATGCCTAACCTAGATCGAGGCCCCAACCACCCCACGGGCAGGCTGGGTCGACTCTCTTGGTCACCAGCACAGGCAGTGGCCACGGTGGACTAACCCGCAGCGATGCCACCCAGTATAGAGGTCCTCCCCGTACTGATACCATGGAGAATTCAGGACTTCCCCACTTCCAGGATCAGTATGGAGGTCCACCCCATGCCACCTTCAATCCAAATGAGGGTCCTCACTGTGACAGTGACACTCAGTACGGAAGTCTCTCTCATTCCCACTACACCGGATATGGAGTTATTCCTCCTGCCATAGACCATTGGTACGGGGACATTGCACATATGGTCACTCTCCAATGTGGGGACCCTCCTCGTGTCCTCATAGCAGTTGGTGAAGTTCCTCATCACCCCAACAATCAAAAGAGTGAGGGTTGTCTTCACTTCACCAGTGCCCCACACTGAGGTCCTACCCATGTTCAAATTGACCAGTACGAGGACCCTCCTCATAATGATGATGCCAGGGGGAAAAAACATGGATTTACTCTTGATGCTTCTACCGGTTCTATTAGAGGTCTTACCCACTCCAGCGCTACCCACAGAGGTCCTCCCCAAGTTACCTTTGATATTTTTCCTGGTGCTCCTCACACCCTGTCTTACTCAGGAGGAATTCCTCCCTACCTCAGCACCAGTACGGCCAAAGGAACTCAACGTTACGGAACTCTACCATGTCCTGAAAAACCACCCTGAGTCGAGAGGGTCGGCCATCCCTTCCACAAAAGGAACACTAAGAAGATTAAAACTGAGATCAAACTGGTTTTCTTCTCAAACTCCAAATCCAAATGCGACTCAATGATTGAATCGTTGCCCAGGTCCTCCGTGTCAAGGGTCTAGGAAAGAAGATGGTGCATCAGCCTAGTACTCCCAGAATGCGAGGTCCATCGTATTTCCACCTCCCTTCACAGGTATATCCAGGAGGAAGAAAATATTTCAAACCCGTAGGTTACAATTGTGCAATCACCACCGTCATCACTAGAATAACTCTATACCTCAACTAGACATCATAGAGAGCTATTCTGGGGACTAATGGCGGGCGAGTAGTAGTATGTCCCATCGTCAATAGCCCTATCCCATGCACCGGGAATTGTGGTAGTCAGCCCATATTACCACTACGTTGTGGATAAGTCACTTCACTCTTCGGAGGATAGCCCGAGATGTGGCTGTCTTCTAGCTCACTCACCATATGCTCCACCGACAATCCTACCATCACAACAGTCTGCTTCAGTAACACTAATGGTTCCTTATCCACCTCCAGTTGACGAGTGGGGAAATGAAGGTCCAGACCCGGAATCCGAGCCATGTAGCTTATAGAATATCCTCGCAGCAGACCACTTCCCTGAGATTTTTTGGCCCGTTCAAGCACCGAATTTATGTGTGACATAATCCCTCACCCTAGAGAAAGTTGAGTGCTTCCATTAAACCATCTGGTAAATTCACTTCCACCTTCATCACCAGTGAGTTGCTTATCCGATGAGCCAAGCTCATTTTGAAGGTATTGGTGAGAACTGTCGTCTAGTTGATTTGACGACACTCCCTGTGGCCCAGCGCCCTGAGTCACCATGTTTCCATACGGCCCTCCAATATCAATGCGTTCAGAGTTTCAAGTTACTTCACAAAATTATAAAGGAGGCTTCCCCCCTCTTGCAGATTCATGGCTGGGGGCAATATGATTCCCTCCACTTTAATTCTATCTGATGGCAACCCGAATCACTAAGATACATTGAGAACATGCCCCCAGGTAGAGTCACGGTCAACATGGACACCCTATCAGAAGAGGAAAATGAGTTGGAGCTCTTGGATGGGGACCTCCCCACTAAAAGAATCCCATAGCTACTGGATCCCTCAGAGAGGGTTACTCGTCAATAGAAGAGCATTCTGGGTCTCCCTACGCCAACTGAGGCATTAATCCTTAGCAGAAATCACGGTAAGGGTAAAGAGCAACTTGGAGCCTCCAAACCCTCCAACCCATCTAGCTTAGTGTAGAAGACGGAGGAAGACACTAGAAAAGATGTGTTGCGTCAGAAGATTTCTGAATAGATGAAGGTGTTCAATGACCTCCTTGCTGAACGCGCTACAGAGTGACAGCCAGACTACCTTAATCCTAGGCCAGGGCAGTAGGGCCCGGAACAACTTCCCCTTGGAAAGATTCCTCCAGGTGACCCTGACCATCCTGCCCCCGTGGAGAGGGTTGAATCCAGAACTTATGACTAGAGGTCGTGGTATATCTCGCCAAACCCTTTGTAACGATGAAACAATCCAAGGGACACAGCCCGAGTTCCCCTGGCTTCCCCGAGGGTCATGCCACTTGCCACTCCATGAGCCGGGCCTACTTACCATGTTGATGAACCCACCAACGCACTCGTGGTTAGGGATCCCCATCAAGACAGGGACCCCCACCCAGATGATCCAATGGTGGAACTCATTTCCCACATTTAGGCATTGGAAATGTGATAGGTGGAACTCCCACCTGATGGCAAACCATATCTGGTGTGGGTGGATGATATGCCAGCACCATCGAGTTTAGAGAATCCCGCATTTTCCCCCTTAAATGAAACAGGGGATGCGCCACAGCACCTAGCCCACTTAATTTCAATGTGTGGGACCATGTTAGGGACTCCATCACAGCAAGAAGACACCATGATCCAATGTTTTCTACATACATTAATAGTGTCTGCATTCATCTGGTATTTCCAACTCCCCATCAATTCAATAGTAGGATGGGATGATCTCTGTATACAATTTCTATACTAGTTGAGATCCACCACATGGAATAAAAGTATCGTAGAGCTCTTCAAGTTCAAATAGAGGCCTAATGAGCGCATCGTGGGCATTATTGCCTGGTTGAAAGGGCTCACATAATCCCTTGACATGCCACTGACTCAAGAGCAATTGCTGATGATGTGGGTGAGAAATGTTTAGATGAAACTGGTTCCCTCTCTGATCACCTAGAACTATCTCGGAGGATTTCGAGACTTCTCTGATAAGGCCCAATGTCTAGAGGAAGCCTTACAACTGGATAAGTAGGCATGTATGTTGTCTCCTGTAATCCCCGCAAGAAGGGTTTCTAGAGCCGAGCCTGCCATAGTGGCCCAAATAGAGGCCCCCAGGTGATTAGAGTTGTTTTTAGTGGAGCTGCCTCGACCACCTCGCAGAGGCCCTCTACCTCAGGTGTAGCCTTCAACCAAGCAGTATCCACCTCAGAATCGGCAGGTTCCCCCATGCAATGTGCCGCCACCACCCAGGAAAGATAACTGAGTTCCACCTCTTTGACAGGTTCCCCCCCCCCCCCCGTCAGCGTCAGGATTCAAGGGCCCCCTTTCCGGACAAAACAAACTGGACTTACTCATTCAATGATATTTAGGTTCTCGGCTATTTCTAAAGTGCCTTGGAACAAGGGATTGTGCGTTTTCTTGAGTTTAGAAGACCAGAAGAGGCAAACCTTACTAATCACCTAAATTAGTAACCTTATAACTAGATCCTAGGGAAAATTCTCAATTAGTGTTATGTGTTCAAATACTGGCTCTAAGACCAGGTCGAAAACAACATAGTCATGTTGGGCCTAGCCCCAACACGGGTAGCTTGCGTCTTTGTGAGGCCAGACAGTAGCAGTGATAGTGAGGGCGATTGGTATTAGGTTTCCATTCATGGATCCCAAAATTATGACAACTGGATGGCTCACAAAATAGTTACCCATGACCATGGTGTCATCCGGTAATTCCTGAATCGGCCAGAGCCTTCAGAAGCTACAGCCACCACTTTTTCATCGTCGTCTCAGTCGGCCTCTTCCCAGAAGAGCAAACACCGGTGACGCAAGGGAAAGAAAAGTCCCCCACCGATTCCATCATCATCTCATACTCTTAGTGACTACATGCCCACGGGGATAGATATCCCTCCCAGAATCCTTCCAATAGTGGACGACTCTTCAAGGGATGGTCAGAGGTATGCATCGGTTAACACCATAGAGCTAGTAAACCCCTACATGACTCCCGATGATGGAGAGCACCAGGCGGATCTCCCCAACATCCCAAGTCAACGCCAACGTCAGAAGAGTCGCGGCCATATGGGTCATCGAGGGACATTAGTTGGTACTTCCAGCCTGGTTTTTCACGGTACTGAGACCATACAACAAGCCTAGCGCAGAGCTCAACATGTGCATCCTCCTCATCTGGTGTCATCAGGCCCGCCTCCACTGCCCTTTGTGCTACTGGACCAAGCAGAGCCACCTAGGCCTCGTTGTGATCAACCATGCTCCACCCCGGACTGGTCCCAGTCAGCTAGCCCCAGAACGGAAGGTACTCCGCTTACTTCAAATAGTGAGCAGTGGTACATTCCCAGCACTAGTCAGCCGTTGGTCCAGCTGGTAGGGGCCGCTATGCCTCCTGTCATAGAGCGGACTCCTATAAGCAAAATTTCACACCTGGTGTGAAAGTACGATGTTATTAAGAATCATTCCAGTATTCAATAAAGTCTCTCCCTCCTTGAGGCCCTTCTTTTGTCGTCAGATATGTGTGAGGCCCTCGCTGAGGCTTTAAGAAGTCCCATCTAGTTTGAGACGGAGGTAGCAGCTGCAGAGGCCTCTCACACTGAGGCAATAAAGAATGCTGAATGCCAGGACATCATCTTATTCTCTGTATAAGATGAAGTCTCTCCCATACAGGGGAACATTCGCCCACTATACATCACCAGTCAGTTCAATGGCATGGAGGTTCATCGCTGACTTGACAAAATGGGCTCTGGAATTAACCAAATATTGACTCAGACATTGTGGAATCTGGGATTTTCTGAATATTATATGAGTCCCTCTGAACTAAGAATACAAGTCTAGGAGATTATAGAATAGAAACTAGTCGGTAAGATCCACTTGAAGACCTAGTTTGGTGGCCTAGTTTCTAGCACCAAATTTATGGTAGTCTCCCAGGACACTGCCTAAAATGCCTTGATAGAAAATCCAGGTCTCCACCTACATGTAGCAGTTCCCTCATCATATCACCAGTGCCTCAAGTACTTCTTTAATGGTCGAGTGGTCATGCTTCAACGTGATGCATCTCCCTTTGCTTTTTTTGAGGCCTGCTATCTAGATGCCAACTACTGCATGAGCAAGGACAAGAAGATTCATACCAACGAGGTCGAGCATGCCATGGCTGTGACTAACCCGTGGATATATCTAGATGATGTCTATGTTTTTTCAATCCACCAATTGGAGGATAAAAACTCAGACTTTGGATAATGGTTTGTTGTATCTCGAATGATGGGGAAACACATTCCAAAGTCTATGCGATGGCGGAAAATCACCTCGTACTCCTATACAAATCAGGCTCAGGTGATCCCAGAGCCTCCTAACCTCATAAGGTATCGGGATGTCCACCCCATAGCAACAACAATACATCATACGTGCTTGTTCTGTTGGGATGGAATTAACCGGCTCAAGCCAACGCGCCATTGTTGCTTTGATATCAACAAGAGTTTCCCCTTGGGGCGAAGGCTAGATGGGATCGGATCAACAACCTTCATTGTTATGGTTGCAGCTGCACATGGATCCTCCGATGTAATGACCACTACCACTCAGGCTGGTGCCATCCTCCCATCGGGATCTGCGAACTCAGAAGAAATTCCTCCCGTAGAGGATCCCCCCTCTATAAGTGATGAATATGATTTAGAGGATGCTCCCATGCCTTTGAAGAGGGTTTCTCTGCCATAGTCGACGAGTTATTACAGGTGAACCTCGGTAGTGAGGAAGACCTGATACAAAAATTGATCAGCACCGCCATGCCTCTCGAGGAGCAACAATAGTACATAGACTTCCTGAAAAAACATTGCGATGTATTTACCTGGAGTTATGACAAGATGCCAGGACTAGATCCTCATGTAGTTGTTCACCGCTTCAGTCTCCCTGCAAATCATCGCGGCTTCAAGAAGCCTCCTAGAAAGAGGCACCCTTCCCATGGTGCCATGGTAGAGGTAGAAGTTGATAAGCTCATCAGATCCAATTTTGTTAAGGAAGTCTAGTACCCCAAATGGATAGCCAACATTTCCCCAGTTATGAAGAAGAACGGACATATCAGAGTCTATATCGAATTTTGGGATCTCAACCGTCACTGTCTGAAGGATGATTTTCCCCTTCCTGTGATGGAGTTGTTGATTGATGCTACAGCTAGATTCCAAGCCCTCTCCTTCATGGATGGGTACTCCAGGTACAAACAAATCTGAATGTCCCCCGAGGATGAGTAGTTCATAGCCTTTAGGACACCACAAGGTACTTTCTGTTACCAATTCATGCCCTACGGTTTAAATAATGCAGGTGCCACCTACGAACGGGCTATGCATCGCATATTTAAGTTGATCCTTATGAAATTCGTGGAATGCTATGTAGATGATCTGGTGGTCAAATCATGCTAGCAACAGGACCATCTCAAAGACCTTGAAAAACTGTTCAACTTCTTCTGTTCCTATCACCTGAAGATGAACCCATTGAAGTGTGCCTCCGGGGTCACCACTGGAAAGTTTCTCGGCTTCGTTGTTAGATAAAGGGGCATTGAGATCAACCCAGAGAAGATAATTTCCATTAGCCAGATGTCTCCTCTGAGAAACTTTTGGGAGCATCGAGGTTTCCAAGTCCACTTATCCTACATACACCAATTCATTGCAAATCTGGACGACAAGTGTAATCCCTTTTCTCGGATCATGAAGAAAGTCACTGATTACGAATGGGACGAAGAGTGCCAAACCGCATTTGTGGAAATCAAGTAGTATCTACTCCATCCTCTGGTCTTAATTCCACCTATCTCTTTAAAACCATTGTTCCATTATGGGACTGCCTTGGAACGATCTCTTGGCACCCTTCTCACCAAGAAAAACAATGAGGGGATGGAGAACAGCCTTTACTACCTCATCCGCATACTCCTAGATATGGAGACCAGATACTCCCCCATTGAAAAGATCTACCTTGTGCTCGTATTCATGGTACAAAAGTTGTTATATTACATGTAGCACCATGAGATACAGTTATTGTCCCGAGTATACCCATTGAAGTACATTTTGAATAGTCCCATCTTTACAGGCTGTCTAGATCGATGGGCTATAATCCACCTAAATTTTGACATCAGGTTCGTGCCATAGAAGGATATCAAGGGACAAGAATTGGAAGAATTACTTGCTGCACATACAACCCCCGCAGACCAGTATCCAGACCTGGATTTCCCCGATGAGTCAATCCTCTTTGTAGAACAATCCATGTCGTGTTGGTAGATGCACTTTGATGGTGCTTCCCGAAGCCCCACCCGCATGAGGCTTAATGACCCCAGGCTCAAAAGTGGAGGCCTAGGTATCATATTTATTACCCCAGCACAAGTCGTTATATCATACTAATTCCTGTTGTTAGAAGGTTGCACCAACAATGAAGCAGAGTATCAGGCTCTCATCACTGGCCTTGAGTTGGCTCTCAAGATTAGTGTGCCCCACTTTCATGTGAAAGCGGATTCCAAACTAGTCATCAAGCATATCAACAATGACTACCTCGTCAGAAATATAGATCTCGTACCATTGTTGGAATTCACTCTCCAGCTAATGGCTCAATTCCCATCTCGGACAGAAGTTAATCATTTCCCTAGATCATAGAATTGTTGAGCTGATGCCCTGGCTGGCCTAGCTGCATCACTTGTAGAGCCTGAGCAGGATGACCTGATTATCCACATGGCACATCAGAGAGTCATTTCTCTTGTCACTCTAGATGATGATGACATCCCACAGTTAAGCCATCTTACCATCGACACCTCCACGTCAGGACCCCCAGGTCCCCCAGATGTAGTGGTTGAAGTGACCCTCAAATGGAGAGTCCCCTTTGTTGAATACCTCTGACACGGTAATCTCCCAGTAGATCGGGTCAAGCGTGCACGAATCTGACGTCGTGCGTTGCAGTTCACCCTCCAGGATGGCCCTAGCCATGAGAAAATCCTCTACAAGCGTGGGTTTGATGGGGTTATCCTTTGTAGCTTTCAAGGAGTCGAGATTTCCCAAGTCATTCAGGAGGTTCACGCCAGTTCCTGCGGGGCTCATCAAACCAGGCCGAAGCTGTCTCACCAAATCCGGAGACTGGGGTATTTTTGGCCCTCCATGATCCATAATTGCATCGAGTTCGCCAAAGATTCCATGCATTCTAGGTTCATTATAACTTCATGCATCAGCCACCAGAGCCTCACCACACTACCAAGTACTCTTGGTCCTTTGCAGTCTGGGGACTGGATGTAGTGGGACCATATCCACTAGCGACAGCTCACCAGTGTTGGTTCATCATGACCACTACAAATTTCTTTTACAAGTGGGAAGAGGAAGTTCTCCTCAAAGAGGTCAATACCCATTCTATCATTGACGTCATGAGCTCTAATATCATCTACCGATTTAGAGTCCCTCATGTCGTTATCACCGATAATGGCACCAACTTCCGGGCGGCCGAGTTGAAGAAGTTGTATGCCAAGTACAATATCTGTTCTAACCATACCTCCTGCTACCACGTGCAGGAAAATGTGAAGATCAAGGCATTCAACAAAACCATATCTTACATTTTTTAGAATATGATTTGTCAAAACAAGAAGATATGGCCGGACAAGCTCCCCAACACCCTCCGGGCTTATCAGATGACGACTCGTAATTCCACACAGGTGACCCCATATTCCCTGGTATATAGAACAGAAGTCATCATGCCCATCGAGATTCAGTTGCCTTCATTATGCACAGCGGTCTATGACCAGTAGGTGCTAGATAAGGTAGATAAAATCCACCTAGATGAGCTGGAAGCGCTCAAAGAAAATAGGCATTATGCCCTGCACAACCTGGAAAGACATCAGAACAAGATATCCAGAGCTTTCAACAAGAGAGTTCGCCTCTGCTCCTTCATGAAAGGAGATTTTGTATTCGCCCTTAGGACACCAATGATACCTGGTAGGAAACCACCCTTGTTGGAGCTCAAATGGGAAAGAACATACATAATAAATAGGGTTTACCTCAATGGTGCATACTCACTGGTGACCATGAATGGTGAGAGTATAACTCCTCCCACCAACGCCAAATTTCTCAAGCAATACTTTGCCTGAGCCAGCTGGTCCTACATGACCCTAAAATGCCTGGTCCTACATGACCTTAAACTGCCTAGTCCTGCATGACCCTAAACTCCCTGGTCCTGCATGACCCTAAACTATCTGTTCCTCCATGAACCTAAACTGTCTGGTCTTGCATAACCCTAAACTGCCTGGTCCTGCATGACCCTAAACTGCTCAGTCCCGCATGACCCTAAACTGCCTGGTCCTGCATGACCCTAAACTACCTAGTCCTACATGACCCTACACTGTCTAGTCCTTAATGACCCTAAACTGCTTGGTCCTGCATGACCCTAAACTGCCTGGTCCTCCATGAACCTAAACTGCCAGGTCCTGCATGACCCTAAACAATCGGGTCCTGCATGACCTTAAACTGCTTCATCTCGCACGATGTTAAAATTGTTCATCATAAAACATGACGTTAAAACGGTTCATCATCCCACATGACATTAAACTGTTCATCCTCCTGCAAGACGTTAAACTATATGGCCTTTAAGAACTACATATGGCTTGATTCCCATCCTCATGGGATACGTAGGAATGAACAGACATTTTTTCTATTGGTCTGTCCCCAAACTCCAGAATATCCCCTTGGGTCAAGACATATGGTGTGGTGTAGGCTTTTTCCTCAATTCACGTCGAGTTAGTCATAACCCTATCATGTGTTCCACTCTTCTAAGACTTCCACCTCTTTCAATATCCTGCTTTACATTGAAATTCCCAGTCAAACTTATGTTCACTCACACTCCTTGTTTGGGACTCCATCATCTTTCATGTCCGACAGGGCCCCTGAATGGCATGGATGCTCTACCCAAGGGTCCTCCTACTATTTCGGTCCAACATCCTCAAGGATTTTGATCAACAAATTGACACGATCACCACATTGTGAATGTGGTCATTGAGGGATCCTCAATTGTTTTTCCCATTCCAGGTCACATGATATGGACCATGTGTTTCGAACATGGTCAATATATATCTGTTATCTTTAATTACACTCCCATAGGTCCCAAATATTGAGTGTAGTGGCTCGTTCTACCCCGCTATATCTTCATGTTGTGGTCTCCCTCGGGTGATTCCAGCTATCTGACCCTTATATGATGGGGAGAGCCAAGTCCTAGTCCTTGTTTCCCACACCGATAATTGCTCACATGGGATTAGGAACTATGATTAGGCAGCACCCACATAAGAGGTTATGTGGCCACGGTTGACCGGGATGCCCAATCTCAGGTCCCTTGACCCTTTCGGCCTTTCATCTCAAGTTCTCGTTCGAGATTGCGTGGTGTGGTATGGACTCGCATCCTTATTCATGTCTGGGTATCTGGTCACACCACACACATCCCCATGAGGTGTTCCTTCTCCACTTACACCCCATCCACAAGCACAGGACCTACCATGCTTCATGGGCCCCATCATTTGGGTTTTTGTTCTTCTATGTCCAAAAGGACCCCCAACTGGAATGGATGCTCAGCCCAAGAGCTCTCCCACCATCTCGAACCAAGGTCCTTGAGGATTTCAAGAAACAAATTGATAAAAGTACTATGTTGCAAATACGGTCAATGGTTGATGCTCAATTGTTTTCCCTGACCTCCGGTCACCCAAGGATGAATGTTGTGTTGCGAATATGATCAACAGTTGTCCTCTGCCATCACTACTACTTTTAAACAAAGCATCTACGGTCTATGTTCTGTGACCCTAAACTAAGATCACCTCCGTCCACACTGCAAGAAGTTAAACAAAAAACTGGCCATGACATTTTTTCCATGGCCCAGCCTCAGTCCCCTTGGCCTTTTCAGGCCCCTGGCCCAAGTTCTCACTTAGGGTTGTATGGTGTGGTGCGGGATTGTGTCCACATTCACGTCGGGTCACTCACCATGTCGTACACATCCCCGATTGAGATACCTTACCCATGCCTTCGTCCTCACTGCAGGATGGCCATGGAATTTTTTCCATGGCTCAGCCTCAGGCCCCTTGGACTTTTCAGTCCCCTATCCCAATATCTCACCTAGGGTTGTAAGATTTGGTGCATGATTGTGTCATCGTTTACGACGGGTTACTCATCGTGTCGTACACTCCCCTTGTTAGGGTATCTGGCCCTTATTTGCATCATCCCTTTTCTATAACTACGTGTGGCTTGATTCCCATCCTAATGGGATACGTAGGACTGCCCAAACATCTAGAGTCGGGGTCTAGCCCCGTCTCTTAGAAACCTCCCTATCATTTTGGACCCTTGGCCCATGTTCTTCCAGAAGAGGGGTATACAATGTGGTATGAGTTAATGTCCACATTCACATAGGATTTATAACAACCATTCTGCATATCTCTCTCTCTCCTAAGTGGCCTTCGCTCCCTTTCCCTACTTTCATATCTTTGATTTGGTTTCCCTTATGTCGGGTCCCTCTGCCCTCTTTAGTGATTCACCAATTGGCGCATGAGTATTCTGGTCTAGAACCCCGAGTGTCAGATTCTACCTGGACATGTTTTCACACATTTTTCAGGATTCATGTTCCGCTTCATTTGGGCTTCCATAATCTTTCACACCCGAAGGGATCCCAAAATGGTAGGAATGCTAGGCCTAAGGGATCTCTTACCATTACGGGCCAACTTTCTCAAGGGTTTCAAAAAACAAATCGATAAAAGTCCCGCATTGTGAATATGGTCAGTGGTCGATGCTCATTTGTTGTTCCCATTTTACGCCACACAATATGGATGTTGTGTTTCGAACACGGTCAACAGTTATCCTCCATCGTCATGCCAGCCCCTTAAATCCTTGAATGTTGGTTACATGATTCACATTATTTTCCACCACATTATGTCCAAATAAAATTTTGATACACCTGGCATTATCCCTTAATGCGCATTTTCACGTTTGGAGGACAAAAGTCGTGATAAAGGCATCATTTGGGGATCTGCACTGACTTCCCCTTGTCTTTCATTACAGGTACTGGAAAAACCTTTTCCACCCTTGTTTCCCACATCGAGTTTGACTCACATGGGATTAGGTATCGGGTTGAGGTCTGCACTTACTTGGAAGGATTCCGCTCCTCTATGGTCTGATCTCTAAGACCATAAACTAAGATCTCTTTTATAACTATGTACATCTTGATTCCCATTCCCATGGGATATGTAGGAATGACTAGACATCTTGTCTTTGGGTCCAGCTCGAGTTATACTAATTTATCTCTTCTTTCCTGCCTTCTGGGCTCTAACTCATATGCGACCGTGTGGCGTGGTGTGGGATTATGTCCTCATTCATGTTGGGTTTGAATTAGCCTCCCCACATACACCCCTTTTTAGAAGTTATCCTTCTACTTCCTATCCCACATGACATTAAACTGTTTTTTTCCTCCATGAAATTAAAAGGCTCCTTCAAGAACTATGTGTGGCTTGATTCCCATCCTCATGGGATATGTAGGAACACCCGGACATCTTGTCTTTAGGTCTAGCTCAACTGGGAGCTAGTTTCTTCTGCCCCTTATCCTCAAACCTTTCCTGTCCCCTTAGCCCGAGGTTTCCTCCTCGGAATCGCACACGGTAGTATGTGGACCTTGTCCTCATTCATGTCGGGTATGCTTTATCACACTATACGCATCCCCTCTGGAACCTCATCTCTCCTGTATATATTTGAGCCATATGAATTTAAACTATGATGCTTAGTCCCACATGACATTAAAACATTTTGTATGTACTGCATGACATTAAAAGTGCATGGCCTAGTCCCATCACATGACCCTAAACTACGACATTATCGTCCCGGATGCACAATGAAAAATGGAACTGCACTGTGATATCCTCACTCGAGGGGGCATCACGTTTAGTATCGGTCACACACTATACCATTTGTCAATGCCAGAATATGTCTTGATTCTTGTGGCATACCTGGATTTTCAATCCTAGGTCCATCACTTCAAAAAAACACACACATTCATCCTAGAGGACAAACAAGATCTATCAAATACCGCTTCTTTCGGTGCAAGGTCCAGACCTGCACAACCTCATCATCTCTAACACTGGTATCCTACTATGTCTCTTGTAGAACTATGCATGGCTTGATTTCCATCCTTGTGGGATACGTAGGAATTCCCAGACCCATTGTCTCTGGGTCCAACTCTAGGATCCCAAAATCTTGTCCCCAATCTTCTGGCCCCTCGGCCCTAACTCTTTTGGGAACATGTGGGGTGGTGAGTACCTTATAGGATTTTCCCCTCATTCATGTCGGGTTTTGAAAATTCCAGACCATGTGCCTTCCGTGTCTTCTCCCCACCTAGTCCGAGTTATATGACCCTAAACAAAGATCTCCCTATGGGAACTACGCGTTGGATTTTTGGATACTTCACCACCCTACACATAGTCCATTAAATCAATCTCCCCTTAATGGATCATACTATGACCATTAATTTGATAGCGTGCAACCTCAGGACCCTTTTCCTTGGAGGGAAGGGACTCGACTCCCTCTATCTGACACATCTTATAGTTGTATTCATATGTGTTTTGACAAAGAGCCCGAAGTATGGAGTTTTCACGGGGATGTTCCCCTCGTTCCATGTCCAAGCATCGTGAGCCCATCATTTGGCTCCTCATACACTTCCATATCTGAAGGGACCCCCTTTCTGGCCTCGTCTCATGCCACACTAGCTTACCTACTATCTTGGGCCAACTCCCCTGAAGATCTCATATGACATTTGCGACAGGTCCCATGTTTCGAATATGGTCAGTTGTCGACCATCATATGTCTGTCCCCATTCCAGGATAACGCAATATGGATACTATGTCTCGATCATGGTCAAAATTTATCCCCTATTTTCACGTCACCATCCTTGTGGTCTAGATCTCAAGCATCATGATTCCCATATTTCCACTTTCTTATGTTCAAGTGGAATTTCAACATACTCATCTTTACTCTTCCACGCATCTTGGTGCGTTATATAGGCGGATCAGCATCATTGGGATGTCATTAGCCTAGCGTCCCATCACCCCTAACATGTGCCTTTCTGTGCTAGGAAAGTCCCATCACTACTCCTTGTTTCCCACATCGAGCATGACTCATGTGGGCTTAGTAGTTCTAGTAGGATGTGTAGTGGCACAGCCATGCCACGAATGCCTTTCATCGTCCAACATGACATTAAATAGTGACTCATAACTACGTATGGCTTGATTCACTTCCTAATGGGGTACGTAGAAATGTCCAGGCCCCTTGCCTTAGTCCCATCCTAACTTTCACATTTGGTCCCTAGACCTGAAGAACTTCCTACGAGGATATGTGGTGTGGTGAAGAATCCTTATGTCCTCATTCACGCCAGGTTTAAAGATACCACATTACATACTACCTTCCTAGGATCTCCCATTCCATTATTCATCCTATCATATGACATTAAACTACATGAGTCTCTATGTCCTTGATGCATGACACTAAACTATGGTTCTACCCTGAACAAGTTCAGGATGCCCCATATTAGTCATGGGATGCACCAGATCCCTTGCCGGAAAGGATTTTCCCCATCCGTGTTGGTCTCTGGCCACGCCATGCTTAAGAACTACATTTGGCTCGATTCTCATCTTTATGGGATACGTAGCGACACCTAGGCATTCCACCTCAGGCCCAGCACCAGGGTCATTAACCCTCTTGGCCCCTCAGCCCCGATCATGATCATGTTCCTATGACCTTAAACTAAGAGCCTACCGTCTAGGTACCATGAATTCAAACTTTTAACCTTGGTCCAGGTAGTATGACCATAAGACTATTTGCACCATCCTCATCATACGACGTTAAACTATGTGTCTATAATCCTCATTGGTATGACATCACGCTACATGTTATTATAGGTCCTTACCAGAGTGGTCTTATTTAGAATTAGGTATGATCCCTGATCAGATGGATACACCCACCTAATGTGTTTCCTGTTGGACCGGTGACGCTCCTAACATTGGACGAGAACCCTACAGAGCCAACTCACTGGGGATGCACTCAATTGGTCCACTAACTGGGTCGGTTTCAAGTATATTACCTCTGCCAGCAAAGGATTTAATCTCACCTCCATAGATAATCGAACACGGGGGGTCCGCTTGGACCCCTCCTTTCACACAGAGCAGCCTTAGGGCCACTGACCTCCTGTAATGTGTCTCTACACTCTGGGTTCCTCCCGCTCCAGTTGCCAGTGCACTCTCAAGAGTCGCTGCCACCTGCTGAGTCTTCCCCGCATGGCGCACAGTAGGAAGTCACTGGAGATGCCGCACCGGCCTCCCTGACTCCTCCGAGCCGGTTCCTTGGGTACCATCCATGCAGCAACAGACCAGTCCTGGCCGCCACGAGCAGCACCTTCCGCACATTCATCACTTCATCACCCACCTCCTACAACACTGCTATGGCCTGGACCTCCACTCGTTCTGGCACCCACCGTGAGCGGTCCTACCTCTCGGAATCAGCCTCCAGCCCCTCACCCAGCGGGCTACCTCTGCACCAAGTTCGGACCACGGATCCCGCATCCTTGCCACCTCACTCTGAGGCTGGTCCGCCTCTCTCCTTCACCAGAGATGCCACACCCCTCCGCCTTCATAGTAGCTGGCCAGCACCGAAGTACCCTGCTCGGCCTTTAAGGTGCACCGCGTGTCCCCATGCCATCAATCAAGACCCAGGATTTATTAATTATGACTGCAAGTATTTTTGCAGAGAAATTCTGGCCCCGAAGGAGTCCGGGCGGATCTTACCAAGTCGGAACAGGTTTTGGGCGGATCATCCCAACCTATTATGGCCCTCCACAGCCCTGCGCGGGTTTATCCTGCCCCATACAGGCCGTGTAGTGACGTTTCGGGACCGAACATTTAAAATTAATCAAAATAAATTAATTTAATTAATTTAATTTAAATTTAATTCAATTAAATTAATTTGGTTAATTATTTTAATACCCGGATAAAATAAATTCGATTTAATTATTAATTTGAATTACGTTAAATTAATTTAATTTTCACATTAAAATTAAATTAATTGGAGGACTGATAATTAATTAAATTATTTGAATTTATTAATTCATTTAATTTAATTAAATAAACCCTTGTACTTATTTAATGCGTTTTAATTTTATCAGGCTTTATTTTACCCGCCTACTGGTCTTAAGCATCAACCCGTATATATATCCTTTTATTTAATTAATTATTTAAATGTGTGCGATGATTGTAATTAATTAAATAGATGGTCTACGCATCGTCTTTCTTTTCAGTTAAAAAGTATAAAGGCATGTGCGCCAAATATTTATATGATGTACATTTATACATGAGTTCCCCTCACCTGTACGCGAGTAATTTTGTACATCGGACAAAAACAGAGAATGACATGGACCCTGACAAGATAAGGCAGTGCACGTTGATCAAGAAGATTCAAGACAACACGTGGACCCCACCGAGATGAGGCGGTACTCCAAGACATGATGTGGACCCTACCAAGATAGGGCAATGTTTCAGATGCGAAGCAAACATAAAGGACGGTGGGAAAGTAGCATCAAGAGTCAACCTTCGACTCAGGTACGATGTGCTTAGGTTGTTTAGATGCTCAAAAATATTTGGGTAATAGTTTTTTTTATTCATTTATTTATTATTTTATGCATTTTATAACAGTTGGAAAATACATAAAATAATAGATAATAAAATGCATAAAAAAGTGGCATTTGTTTTTCTATTAATGTTCAGTGTGAGCCTGACCACATAGATGAATAAGTTTAATAGAAATGAATTACATTCGTCAAGAGAGAAAACCAATAAAACCCTCAAAGAAAATATTAAGTCACAAACATCCTTCCATCATTCAGGTTTGAACAAAACCGGGTGTTCGAGGTGTCGGTCATGCCTTAGCTGAGGGTGCCTCTTACTATCAGGGAGTTCTTATTTGTGTGATGGGTCAACTAAACATAAATTGCAGCAAAGAAATAGCCATAGAAATCTTTTTTTAATTTTAGAGGCAAGTGTTGAGTAAATCAGTAAATGATTTTTAAGTAGGGACTTCACTGAACAGATCATGGAACCACGAGTTAATGCGGTTGGCCAGCCAAAAGCCTACCTTGGACCCTCCGAGTAGTGGTGTAGCCATATCCTGTAGACTATGAGGGAGGTTCAGGGATCCTTTCCACTAGAATACTCAAGAGTATTTCGATTCTAGTACATAGGGTTCCTATAATTCAAAAAATTAGTGGGATACATTTAATGATTCAATAATAAGTAATGTCACCTTAGGTAATCACATAAAAGTACAATCTTCTAAATATTTTTTTGTAGAGAATGTAAAGCAATACTAAAATAAAAATTTGATAAGTATTAGACAATTTTAGTGTCTAAACTAATAATGAATTTTCAAAGAGTAGTATAGGCGCTTGCGCACATTACTATTATATCGGAAATTCAAGGTGTGTGTGCCCCAACCTGTTCAGCCACCTCAGCAAGCGAGGGTGTAAATTGCTTACAGGATACTCATGAACAAAGAATATGATGGATCTATCATAATGATATCATAAATGTATAATTTTAGTTGTGGTATCTACATCATGACTTGAATGATGATCACATGTAGTCTCATCTCCAATAATTTTTTGAGGAGAAAGCTAAGCAACATATGAATGGGGTGATAACACTCGGTTTGTATAAAGTGAAAGACAGTTCACAATCTTTCATGTCATACCATTCTTATAACTTTTACACCCAATTACTCTAGTTTTGTTTAAAGGTACAAACGAACGGTATATAGTAAGCACTTCATTACTGTTAAGGTTACATTCTCCAAGTAATAATAATATTAGAGATAACACCATCTTTTATTCTTATGTCAAATAAAATGAATGACAGGGTGAAAAGGCCTATGGAAAGTTATGCCAAAGTCACCTTCATCATGTCCTTTAAAAAAAGTGGATGGTTATTTAACAGGAGGTTATTTGCATCACATAATGAAATAAATTCATGGAAGTTTAAAAACTGAAATACAAGAAGCAATTACCCGCTTCTCGTTCAGTTTATAGTCATCAAATATATTAATGTTTCTATCATACTTCTTGGGTATTGAATATAATATTCCAATAACATATGTGTATGTAAATACAGTAACCAAGTAAGTATAGGAACTTTATAAGAAGTAATGTGTCTTCTCCGAACTGCTAAGAAAGGGTGATTCCTAAGTCAGTGGTGAGAAACACATAACTTCAAACTTCCAAGTAATTGATTCAAACTGAACAAGTTGTTGAGTATAACCAAAAAATTTATCTCACATGCCCTTTGGACATAATGAGACATCATTCCATGTTTTTATAATGAATTTGGTTTCCAGTAATATAATCAACAAATAGTTCAGACATATTTGAAACAAAGGCAATACATGATGAATATAAAAATGTAAGACCTACCCAGTTCTAGAAATATAGTTCATTGTCAAGTAAAATTAAAAGTGGACATCAAGAATATACCCAGTATTCTATTTAGGCTCGTCATATCTAAACACTTTTGGTATTATTAGCATAATTAGTTTAGACAAATAAAACATTAGAAATAAAGGTATGCAACAAAGCTTCTAAGGATAGTTCAACAAGACAGTGTGAACTATTCCAAAGAAAGATAGAGGTAAAAATAATTCATAAGATTCATTTATGTTATTAAGGAATGTAATAGTGAAGTATATGCATGGTCAGAAGACATGAGTTGCTTCGGATCATCATGCAGAATAATATCTTGACTAAGAAATCATCGATCATGATAATGTAGCGTGGAGTAATTCTTAAACGCATGTTACCTTATCTACATAATCGTATTGATGTTCCTAAGGAGGATCGATTATGATGTCTTACATGTTAACATTTATCAACAAAATTTAGTGTGGATCAAATCATAAATTCACATTTTATACATTAAAGTTATGATGTAAGTTGTGTTAATGTTACAACCTGCAGAAACCTCCATTATATTTCAAGATGTTCTTTGAAAATAACGGCATCAAACCATAACCAATATGCCAACTAAAATAAAAAATAAATATCATATGATTCATAGCATGATGAAAATCCAATATGTTATAGGACATGTGTTTAGGTGCAAAGAGTTTGTTAAGATATAAACAAACATGCATCAAACTGAACACATGGTGCATCTATGGTAATTATAAAAATAGTTGCTTAGGATATTATCTAAATCCCTAATAAAGAAAATGTGTAGTCAAGTATTAGACTACATTTCTATACAATGGTGCACATATCTATTATAGATATTGGGAGATTAATTGACTTGGAATTAGTTAATTCTCAAGATGCACAAATGGTTGGCATAGGAAAAAGTTCCACAAGTACATGTGGAATAGGAATGTTCTAGAGACACATAATACGTAGGAAGGATCAAACCATGGGGATGGTTTTATATTCACCATGGTCAGTGATAAGTTATTCATTGAAAATAATAAATCCTACATGTATGTTGTATATGGAAATTAGCTAATATTGACAAGATCAATTAAAATTCAATAATGGATTCCATGTATCAAATTGCAAAGGGGGTTATAAATTGAATACTATGGTGGGTATTCAAATGAGAGGTTACATGGATGGTACAAGCCTGGTACTAATAAGGCTCGATTGGTTATACCAAGTCAGTATGCCAAAATCTATTAGAATTTTACTTATCATAGCTAACTTTTAAGATCATTCTATTGGTCATTGGATGTCAAGATCATCTTTCATGGAAGGTGTCTATACAACGCAACCAGAAAGAGATGATGACATCATATGATGCCAATAAAGGTTTAAAGTTACTGAAATCCATTTTTGTATTAAAGTAAGAAACAAGATCTTAGAGCATTCATTTCAACTGAATCTTTGCCTTGTGTCTACCGAAGGTTAGTGGGGGTGCCAATGTTTTCCAAGTGAAATATGTTCGGCAACATATGAAAAATAGATCTTGATCTTATAGTTAGATAAGATTAGAATAAAAGAAATTCTCCAATGATTGATATAAAGTAGCAACCTAAGTTATAGGGAATGGTATCTACTGAGGTATATCCATAGGTTGCTCGGTTCTAGTCAATTGTACATATAGTGACATTGTATTGAAAAATACAAGCTGGAACAATTCAAGTTCTGAATTGTTTCCAATGTCACATGGCATAATCTATTCAGGTTGACATGTTTTGAGCAAGGGAAGAGATTAAAGTTGTGAGTTTAGTTCCATACGTTCCAGTGATGGTTCAATCACGTATTCCATAATAAGTACAATAATTGATACTACCATGATATTCATTATTGTAGAAAGATATCAATTACATCCAGGAGAACTACGAGTGATGCAGTCAGAACTATCATCTTGTACTTCAGTGAGTAAAAATGATATGTTCTAGGAATATGGAGAGGAAGGTATACTAGTTTTTGTGAGACACAAACTATAAATCCTTAGATAAATTTGATCTAGTATCATAATTAGGCAAAGGAGATGGGCGATTCAATCTCATAAAAGATAGTGGTAGCCATACCTACAAATACCGAGTACGTTGCAGCTTCAAAGGAAGCTAAGAAGTAGTTATAAATTGCAATGATTTGTTATACTTCTTGTATTCGCACCTAGTGAGAAAAGTATTATTATAATATAAATTAGGAAAATCTTGCTAGCCAAGTTGTCAAGTAATGACAATGGAAAAAGTGATGTAGTCGGGGATACCTTACCTTGAGAAGTTTTTCTCAAGCAGATGAGGTCACATATAGCAGATATTCCATGTGGAGAAAATGTGGCAGGCCCAGCAGTTAAAGCCATTACCCAGTAGAAGTATGATATTTATCATGTGAGTAGCTAACAAGTTTGGTTAGAAAGTTGGAACTAGTGCAAGTGGGAGTGTTGAAATAGTGGGTGCCCTAGACCCAACTATGCAGTGCTTTAGATTACCATATCATGTGTACAATTAGATATGAATGATGTTATATTACAATTATAGTGTATACTTTTTTTCATCCACTATTATAATGGTAATTTCCAAAGGTTAATTGTCATGTCGAGAGGTTATAGCAGATCACAGGCTATAATGAGAACCTCAAGACACTATGACATTAATCTTAAATAAATTTTCTATGGTCTAGATACATCTTACTGACTGGACACAGTAGATGTCTGACTATCAGGTGTTGGGGGCCCATAAGCATTGAGACTTATTCTCATGAAGTTCACACTTGGTGATATATAGTGGTGAGATCATGAGGACAAACCTGCCAATAGGAACACCATAGGTTTTGGGTGTCATTGGTTATTCCTATCTACGAACATGTGTATTGGTCTCCAGACTTGAGACCATTACCAGTGCATACTATTTGATTTCATACTTTGATTCAAGACGAAAACCATGGAAATGAAGTCATGGTGAGGTAGTTTGTGTTAGGTGCGTCATTGGTGGTATGAAATTGGTTGAATGGTAAAGAAAGTATTTATCGCTTCCAAGTTAAGGAAGTTGTATATCTTTGGCCTGGTTTATCAGGATTTTGTTGCCTTCATATGTCTTTGGCCAATGTAGTAGAAAGTAAAATCCATCTGGATAGATCAATAAATAATAATCAAGATAAGGATGATGACATAAGAGTGTGTCCTTCTTTATTAGATCTTTAATGACAAATAGATTATAGTACATAGTCAGTGTCTGTAGGATGGTAGTCGTTGTTATGACAATCCTTATCTCTTTAGGGGTTATGATGGGTTGCTAGACTCTTCTCTTAGTCTGTGGATTTTATTCACTGCTATCTAGATAAGGGTTTATAGGGTCACACATAATAGCATATTCAATAATCCACCCTATTCAGTCGAATAGGTATATGGACATAGTGGGCCCTGCTATGGGGTCTGAGTTTTTTCCAAGTTATCGATCACAGATGAATTAAATAAATTCATTATTATAAAAGTTATGAATAATTGGGCTTCAATTTATTTAATTTATTTATAAGATTAGTAAATACAAGATAATATTAATCGAATGAATATTATTTTAATATTCAAGGTTCGTTTAATATTAAGAGGGATAGAGAGTTGAGTTAAATGACTCAGTTCTATCATGTAATATATTACAAATATGTGATAAAATAATAAATAATATTGAAGTAGTTTATTTCGTCAAAATTATTTATTTAGTGACCGTTGAAATAAACGGGGACCGGGGAACCTGACTGGGTAATTCTCAAGTCCACTATAAATATAAGAGGAGGCTCTCTCTTATGTTGTACAATTCACTATTCATTCAATTGTATGGAATGAAAATTGAGAGCCTCTATCTACTCCCACTTCCTAGAGAGAGAATATGATGATCCAAGAGTTTGAATCAAGTTCTTCCTCAAGCATCGAAGAGATTTTGATGTGGTGATCATCAGGACGTCGAAAGCATCGTCGGATCGCCGCGCTAGCACCCGAAATTAGACGATCAAAATTCTAGTAGATTTTTGGAGCACGTGTGGATAATCTAGAGGGATCCTGCTTTGGATCCTTCAAGTGACCATCACCTTCAACTATTTGCAGTCGACCATGGCTTCGAATTTGAAACGGTTACGTTTTTTATTTTAGTTTTGTGCTCCTAATAATTTACGAGAGATCATCAAACCTCTCTGAGGATTAGATTGTCAGCTATGACAAGTTCCATTGTCTTATTGACAAAAAATTTTAAAATCCTCGGCCCACTGGCTACCGCTATAGGCCCCAAAACCTAACATTTCCACCACTGTGGCGTAATTTCAAGAGTGTTGGACTTCATTCGAACAACCCATCACTCCACCCTTTACTCTTTGCATACCCTTTATTCAAACCCTTGTCCTCTTTCATGCCCAAAAGAACTCCCTAACAGTTTGGATGCTCAACCTATGGCTCGCCTACTGTCTTGGGATAATGTTCTAGAAGGCTAATGGAGGACATTTTGTGTCAGGCCCTGTTTTTTGAACAAGTTCAGCAGTCAGCCCTCATTTTTTATCCCCATTCCTGTCTAATGATATAAAGATACTGTGTTTTTAACACAATCAATAGTCATCATTTATTGTCACACCACCCTTACAATGTTCCATACTTTGGGTATCGTGATTGACACTTTCCACCCCCCCTATGTTTGGATTAAGTCGAACGCCCCTGGATTTACCCCACTCATGCACTAGAGCACATTAGAAGGATGACATGTCAATTTTTATAAGGTCCTCATCCTCCAATAGGGCCTCACCCATTTCATCCCAGAAATCCAGATTGGTTGATCAAACCTCTAGACGCCCAAATCCTGGTTTGTACTCTTACATTTGGGTGGAATAATAAGGTGGTCATCCCTTGTTTCTCTCACTAGGCCCGACCCATGTGAGCTTAGGGATTGATCGCTGGACGCTCCACGAATATGATGGGAATGCAATAAACCAATACAAATAATGCAATTCTTGCATGAATCTGGCATAAAATATTGAAAGCATGAAAGTACGTTTGAGGGTTTGTAATCATTGAAGTACTCGAGGGTCGATCCCTCCCATGGAAGGATTAACCCCGTCGAAATAAATTTGCAGCTCTTCCATACACTGGCTTGTAGTATCTTGGATTTTCTTCCACCTACGTAGCTCTCATTCCTCCTCAGCAGAGATGGGGTGAAATTCATCAACTGTAATCCAGGTCCGCTCTACGTCAGTCTGGATGACAGTCATCTCGTCGAAGGTTTTCTTCATGCGCTCCTTGGCCTTTTTCAGCTGGGCTTTCAATCAAAAAATTATCTCTGATTTTTCATCAGGGGAGGCTGAGTGCTCATCCACCCAGACCTGTATCCACTGAATTTTATCTCCATCCACCGGTAGCCTCTTGATGTTCACTAGTTTCCTCTCCTGTCAGCCCACACTGAGGCCATGGTCATACTCCCAAATCTTCTCCGCCATAAGATCTCGGATGATCATGTGGCAACACTGGGAATCAACTCCCCGCCAGCACACAGTTCATGCAGTCGCGAGCGAAGTCTATCCATCTCATCCAGCCATTGTGTTTGGGGGTGTCATCAATGAAGCACTTGATTAGATTCCATGATCGGCAACAAACTATTTTTCTATCCTCTTCATCAGAGTTCATCTCATCCCAGTCATCATGGTTGGTAGGCTCATATGTGGGGAACAACCCCAAGAACTCATTAGTAGGGTCGACATCTAGTGTTGGATCGGGTATGGTGGGACTCGAGCTGTCTGATTAATCTTCATCATTAGACCCTACCTCAATAATCATGGGCTCAGCCATGCTAACGGTCCCACAAGTTATTGGGAGCACCACAACTTGGTCAGTCTGGGTAACCTCCTCCACAAACACGGTCATTACGTTGGGAAAGATGTCACCAGAAGCCCCGACCAACCTCGCCAAGGCAACCCACTCCATTTAAAGAACTGTGCGCACCAAAAAGGGGCTTGAAAATTAGTTGACATAGTCAATGGGTGAGAATCACAAATTTTGTAGAGGAGACTTACAGAGGTCGAATTCTTGGTCTCATCCTTAGGTTGACATCGTTGGGACCCCGAGGCGTGCCCCCCCCCCCCGTATATGGTCAGAAAGTCTGAAACCTCTAGAGAAGCCACCTCGGATGTCCTGGAACTTCCAGATGCGGTAATCAATGCAATCATAGGTGTAGATCTTGAAGGTCCCGCATCTGTATTTTTTGAGGGGCGAGAATAGGTTATGTGTATGAGACTCTCCTGCACAATTAAAATATTAGTAAAGAGTCCATAACGACCTAAAAGTAGACCTTGAGGAATGGAATTGGTATTTTACCTCGAGGGCCTCTACGAAATCTTCAAGATTCAGGTCTGGATCGCCGATTTCACCCTCCTCTAACAGGTTCCCTCTACTGGCCTCATCCCCCCAAGAGGACTCGTACGGTTCTTCTGGTAGAGGTAAGCGCTCCCTCAGTTTAGTGGCTGACAAATGCAGAGGGACCATACGATCCAGAATTACCTTGACACGGTCTTTCATTGGACGCAGGGCACCTTGGTAATACACAAAGTCCTCCAGCTCTACCAGGTATTGCTCCACCTCTTCCTAGGACACTGCAAATCCGGCCCTAATAGGTCCTATTCCTAGAAAATCCATCCTGATGTGGTTCAAGTGTTTTCACAACTCATATGGGCCGAGGAATTGTCGGTTGACTTCCCATATTTCCTAGGCATCTGAGAAGAAATCATTCTCTAGCATGTCTATATTGCACAACCGCTTGCCTGGATCCTGGGCGGATATGCTATGGAATCCTCTCGGTGGCCTCCCATCTAGATAACCCTGTTTTTCTAGGACCACAAGGTCTGCTATTGATGCTAGATCTGCTGCCACTATTTCCCCATTAATCAGTGTGGGCCTCACCACCACAACAACCCCACCACTATGGGATGCCCTTTCCACCTTCTGGCCCCATCCACGATGTTGGGAAGGCTCACCATCACCGACCCAAACGGTTGCCTACTTAAGCATCTTCCTTGGGTAGGTTGCCTCCCAACTTTGGGAATACTCCTTTACCAAACTAAAGACAGAAGTAGGAGGAGGCATCTTGTTCCTCATCTACCCGCCTTCCCGTGTGAACATGAGCCACATCTGCCTCTTCACACATGGGCGTTTCTCATGGAGCACCCCTCGATAGACCTGTGGGGTCTATCACTGTAAACACAAAAATTGCTTGGCAAATTAGTGCATGGTGTATGGCCCACAGAGGGGCTCACGGTCCACCCTTACCACTAGAACTCCGCCTCAAAAGTCCAAGAGATAGGACTGGTGCTCTTTCGTTCCTTGTATGTCATCGGTAAAAGCACCCGTTGGCAACATAAATGGGTGAAAGTTGAATTCCATTACCTTCCACATCTGGTTTAGCACCAAGGGTGTGGTCAGCTTGGCTGGAAAACTTCCTGAGGAATTCAGGATTGATGGGTGGAAGTTCGATCCCGGAGGTGAGATGGGGTTCAGGTAATCATAAACCCCCTAACATGTGTTACCATCCACCCATACAGTAGGTGGAATGACCCGCATATCCTCTACGGCCTCTTCCCCTCGCTGATGTGCCACAACATCCTGTATATCTTGGCAAGTATTGGGATCTCAAGGTTGAATTGCCCTTCTGTCACCAACACGGATGTTGTGATGAAAGTTCTTGGTCGCACACTCATGTTTGAATCCCTCACCAGTAGGATCCAACCATAGATGAGAGTAGCGGTGATTGTCGCTAGCCTGAATATCGGTTACTGCTCAGTGTTGATGCTAAATCCCTAGGTTTTCCACTTTCTTTTCTCCAAGAGACGCAGTAAAAGTGCTCCTTGCCCCCTTGATCCCCCTTCAGGAAAGTCCAAGGCATCACTGGAAACTGCCTCTCCTTCAGAAAATTCAAAAACTACTTGAACCACTGCCTAAAATGGACATCCCTCACTGCTTTCTTATCCTCTCCGGGCACCAGCCTCATCAATGCCATCGCCAGTGGTGGCATCTGCTCGGGATCCTCCCACATTCCCATAAGGGGGAGGAATTCATCGTACATCACCCCAAATATTGGGACCCCTGAGATCAGGTGCACATCCCATAAGCTGATGCTAACCTCCCTGTGGTGAATGTGGAAGGTATTGGTCCTCAATGACCACCTTATCAACAATTCCAGCATCAGCTGCTTCACTTGGTAAATGTGGAATCGGGAGGCCCAAGTTGCCTCATACAAACCCACTCTTCTCAGCTCCACCCCGAATTCCTCAAACGAGGCACCTACCCAGTAGGCCCAGGCCCAGTCATCTGTGAATTTTCTTCCCTAGCGCATGTCCCACTCCTTAGACCATACCTTCCTCAGGATCCTCAAGGCTGCCTTCAAATTTTTCTGGTACATAGGGGGGACGTCTCCAGCTACAGTGCCTTCCCATCCATGTTGTTCCAGTAGTTATATAGGCATTCAACATTGACAAGCATGTAGTCTGCTTGAGAATGGTCTTCATCCGCCCTAAACCATTGGCCTTGATATGGTGTACTCTTGAAACAATAAACTAGATCATCCCTACTTGCTTCAGGAATGAAGATGTCATCCTTCAGCCTGAAGCCATACAAAGGCGGCCTCTTTAATAATGGATAGTTCATATGGCTCTCTGATAGCAGCTCCACCAACGAACCGTGGTCAGAATGGCTATGTATTAACTCCCCTAAGCCCAAGATATTATCCATCTCCTCCCTTCAGGCAGCGTCCACAAGGACTCCCCCTGGCAGCCTCTCGCTGATCCATTCAGTTTTGAGTTTGGGTGATTTTTCCGGTGTGGTTTGCGAAGCCGGTTCTCAAAGCTCGTTTACGGAGCATGTTCACAAAGACTGTTCATAGAACCCTACCTCATACTAACAATTCCAAGACGCAAAGCACTCCAACGCAAAGTCAAATACTCGCTATGCACTGTGAATTAGAAGACTCGATTCACAGAGAGCAATCGTAGAGTATGAAGGAGCTTCGTGAATCAAGAGCACTAAAATACAAATTTTCATAGGAAACAAAGGAACAAAAGAGAGGTCAACTCCCCTATTTATAGGCAATGATCTTTGGAGCTTTGCGGTGTTTCCATACCACACCAATCTTCATGGAACGCTCAGGCTGCACGTCGCCTATCCACCTCACGAGGCCTCTACGCGAAACAGCTTCGCGGACGGCCAAGGAATTTTGGTGATTGACCCTCAAACTTTGACCCTTTATTTCTCCTTGGCTCTAAGTCTGAGGGGGAAATTTTTTGCGGAAAAAAGTTGGTAAGAAGAAGAACAATAGGGATGTATTTTAGGCTGCCTCATGAAGACCTTTCATGGATCCCAATGGTCCTGCACCTACTACAGAGCAAGGAGGCTCCACGAACCCATTTGACATTTGTGACCATGTCGTGGGGCAAGGAGATGGGAGGCTCCAAGAACCCCTTTTACGTTCGTGACCCCACTGTGCATTAAGGAGGTGGGAGGCTCCATCAACCCCTTTTCCATTCGCGACCCCTCCGTAGAGCAAGGAGGTGGGAGGCTCTGCAAACCCCTTTGACGTTTGTGACCCTGTCGCGGAGCAAGGAGGTGGGAGGCTCTGTGAACCCCTTTGACATTCGTGACCCTGCTGTGGATCAAGGAGTCAGGATACTCCACGAACAAATTTGACATTTGTGAGCCTACCGATGAGCAAGGAGGCGGGATGCTCCGCAAATGAATTTGATCTTTGCGAGCCAACCGTGGAGCTAGGAGGAGGGATCCTCTGTGAGCTAATTTGACATTCGCAACCTGTCACGGGGCAAAATCTTTCTTTACGTTGAGTGAGATATGCTCCACAACACCTCTTGCCTATAAATACAGGGCTCCCCTTGAGTCCAAAGGATGGATCATCAGACCTTTCTTCTTCTCAGCTCTCAAATCTTAAAGAACTTCTTGCTCTTCAAATAATGAGATTCTCAAGTTACTTTTTCATTGTGAAGTTCCTTCCCCTTTGCTTTAATTCAACCCCTCTTCCAAGAGGGATGCCTTTCAAGAATCTCACAGGCCTTTGAGAAGGAAGGGGATCCACATAGGTACTCAGGTCATCGCAAATCCTTAATGCTTTACAAGACACCCCCCATACACACGCGACCCACACGTTAAGGTAGGGTCACTATGCTTCATGAATCACATTGATCCACAACACCTTGCTTTGCGAGGCACACTTGCTTCACAAGGCATTGCTTTGAGAATGCCTTTACACTTTATAAAGCTCCTCCCATATGCACCTATGCCCTATCCCTAGCCTAGGTGACTTCACTTCGCGAAGTGCATCCCTTCATGAAGCCCCTCCACTTCATCGAGCACCAGAGCTTCACAAGGCTTCTACCTATGAACTCCTTGGCTCTGTAACTCCTTTTCATGTGCCGACCTTTAGGTTTGCATGAAGCAACATCAAAGTCCCTTTGGTGGTTCTTCCTATTGCGTTGATTCGCCTCATGCTTCTTCACATAGCCACGCTAACGTGGACCCATAATGGGATCATCTCTCGGCAACCCCCAGTCATGGAATTGTTGATGCCTTCCTTCCCCCAAGGGTAGGTGGGTATCAGTTATGTATCTCCTAGGTGTATGGAGAAAACCCCCCTCGTCCGAGCTGCAAGACATTAAAGTACCAAGTGTCATCTTCCTTAGCACATGACGTTAAACTGTGACCTCACCCTCTACCTTGCACGTGGGGCGCCCCATCTCAGACATTCTCTACGTCCACTGGTCTCCATGAGAGTGTGATCATTCCTCACATGGAATGAAATACTATTTATTGGAGTGGCGTCTATCCGCGTGTAAAGGGAAACCACCCTGTTGTAAGCCCCTGGATTTTCTTGTAGGAGACAGCACCCCTACTTCTCATCTCTTCCTGGGTTTAAAATCCCTCTCCCGGTGGGCTTTGTCACCACCTGGGCCGCTATCCTTGAGTAGGTCCCAATCTCCACCTCTCGAGGCTTCTAACCATGCATAAGCCCCTGTATCCTCTTTGGGATACTAACCACGTGTAGGCCCCGGTTTCTTCTTTGGGCCGCCAACTACGTGTGGCCCTAGTCTACATCCCATGTACACACCTTCCGTGACGTGATCGTCAAGTATTTTCTATCTCTTGTTTCTCACACTGATCATGGCTCACGTGGGCTTAGAGAAAGTATTGACCATGACATCCTCTCTGGGAAGCCTAGAGTGTAATCCCCAAACCCTTCTGAACTACGTGGTCTTTGATCCTTGCCAAGGAGAGGTACGTAGGAAGACTCAAAGTGGTTTGAGCCCACCATCTATCTAGGTCTAGACCATCCTCACTTCGGTTCACCAAACACCCCTTTTGAACTACGTGGAATTTGATCCCTACCAAAAAGGGTATGTAGCAATCCTCCATGAGGTTCAAGCCTACAATCTATCTAGGCCCCAGGTCCTCCTTCACATCGGTTCACCCCTGTCCTGTATGTAGTTAAACTGTGGACCTCAATCAGTGGTAAGTCATTGTTCCCTTAGTCAGTGGTAAGCCATTGCACCCACCCGAACTACATGGACTTTGATCCTTACTAAGGCAAGGTATGTAGGACACCTCCCTGAGTTTTAATCCTAACAATAATTGGACCCCAGGTCCTCCCCCACTTTGGTTCACCGACCCCCATCCCACAGGAACTACGTGGGTTTGATCCTTATCTCCTAGTTAAGGTACGTTGGAAGCCTCCCTCGGGTTCGACCCCATACAACAGTAAGTCGTTGCGACCCCATCCAATGGTAAGACATTGAAACCCCATCTAGTAGTAATCCATTGTGACCCCATCTCGTGGTAAGATTTTGTGACCACATCTAGTGATAATCCGTCATCATCCACCATCCATCAGTAAGCCATTGAAATACCCAATCGGCGGTATGACTTCATCAGGAAAACTACAAGGACTTTGATTCCCTACCACAGAGTTATGTAGGAGGTCTCTTTGAGACTCAAGCCCAACATCACCGTTGTCCTCGGGTCGACTCCATCTCATTCTCCACCAACTTCATTAAACCCTCCATCATACTTGTTGATTATTACCCAGGCCGCCACATCCCAGTGGGATCATTCCACCTCATTCCCCATTCCCCTTAAAAACAAATGGGAAGCTATCCACACAATGGCCCCAACATCAGTGTTCCCTCCAAGGGTTTCACCCATATGATCAACTCTAGTCAGTGTTCTGATCAGTCTAATCCATCCCCGCTAGATGTTAAACTCTCGACATACCCTGTCTTAAACATGAGATGCTAAGGAAACCCTCATATACATGCCTATGGAATATGATTTCTCGCATTCTACATGGGATGCCTCAGGCTTCCGCACCCTCGAGAAGCCCTATAATAAGAGAAAGAAACCTAGACGCGCCAATGTTCTAGCGTCCAAACATGCTAGTGATGTCCAACATGACTACTCCCCTGACTGAAGGTTTCTGCCCTGACCGGACCCCTTGGAATGTACTGATAGAAGCAGTGTAATTAACAGGTGTCCATGAAGATATGGAACTAGGAACAGTTTCACGAACAACAACTTAAATCTATAAGGGAGACCCAGACTAGGTGACAATTTATGAGGAGGAATCACCCGAAGGAAGAATCGACACCCCATCATCCTATTTCGATCAAGGAGATAACGTCCCTGAACAAGGAACGGATGCCACCCGCCATTGGAAAGTGGGAATGTGGGGCAACAAACAATTTCATAGTCCCTAAACAGATGGATGCGTGCACCACGACGAAAGCGTCAGAAATAGTCATGTAGTGGGAAATTATTTTCTACCATGTAGTTTAATGTCATATGGTAAGGACATGGGAACCAATGTTAAAAATTGTTCATGATGTCTTACATGTACCAAAAATATGAAATTAGATATGACTCATACATATGAAAAACTATCATGTATAGATCAACCCCTATGTAGTTGGGGTGCATTTTTTATCAGTTATTTTAGTTGGGCCCAAGATTGGTGATCCAGGTTCCACTATGTATCATGCAATGATAGGAATCAAGCCACACATAGTTCATGTATAGGAAACTCTTTACATAGGTATGAACCATACAAAGAGTTTTTTATTGTTCCCATTGATTATCATAGCTGGGCCTGGGATTGGAGATATGGGCATCATTATATATCCTAATGATAGAAATAAATCCACACGTAGTTCTTGAGGAATTGTGTAGTTTAACGCCATGGGGATAGGATATGGGCTTCCTGACATGAAAATGGGTATTGTGACTCTACCCAAGTATTAAAATCATGTTGTCACGATATATCATCTTGTAAAAATAATAAATCCATGCATAGTTCTTAAGAAAGGATCTACCTACACAACTCTGACATATACACAAGGATGGTTCATTTGTATTCTTATTTGTTATGACTGGTCCTAGGGATAGAGATTCATGGATCATTATGTATCCTTTGATGTGTACAATCAAGACACACATATTTTTGAATAGAGGTGTGGTTTTAGACCAATCAGTAACCATATTGTTCCTCTAGGGTGAGGTCCATAATAATGTGAAAGTTTTTGTCATTCCAGGGATATCAACCATGAAATTTATCTTCTTGTGGTGAGGACCCATGGTATGCCTTTTATGGAAATAAATTTAGGACCATGATGAACTTGTTAGTAGATGTTTTTCATTATTCGTGTAAGCAATCTCTTACTGAAATTCCTACACTCACATGATCTATGGTCAGGGTGGTAAATAAGGAATGGTAAGGGTTCCTCTCACTATGTAGTGGAAGTTAAGGATGGGAAAGGGGAATTTTGTGTCATATGGTTGTTGGACCAAGATATAGGATCAAGGAATCCCTATATATCTCATTGAAATGAGGATCAACTTATAAATAGTTCTAGAAACCCATGCAGTTTAATGTCATGCAGCAAGGACATCAGTCATGCAATTTAACATCTTGGAGTAAGAACATGGGTGAATTAATGTGAAAGTGGAGTAATGTTGTGTCTAGACCTGATAATGAAGGTTTTTGTGTCACTACATATCATGTGACGGTAGGAATCTAGAGACACTAAGTTCTTGGGAACCCAGTAGTTTATTGTCATGTGTAGAGGACATCATCTATGAATTTTGACGTCTTGAGATGAGGATGAGAGTTAATCAACATGAAAGGGAATTAACAAAGTGGATGGAAAAAAATACATGCTTGTAAAGCATTACATATCATGTTATGGAGTAAATCAATTCACACATGGTTCTTAGAAGGATATATTCTCTATGTGATGTTGAATCTCACACAGAGATGGGGAAATTTCATCCCTCTTTTACATAGATCTAGCTTATATATGGTGATTCATTAGTGATATGGTGCATCTCATGAAGTATAAGACCTTTTTGTGATGACATATTTGGTGTAGTTTGATGTCATATAGTAAGGAAAATTTCCATAAAATTTAACATCATGTGGTTAGGACATGACGTTATATGTAGATTAAGGTCATGCTTCTAGGACATGGGTATCTAGATTTGAGTGAAGATGAAACATTGGGGGATCCATGTAGTTTAACCTCATTTAATGAGAATGTGTATCATAATTTAGGGTCATGTGTTCATAATGTGCCTATATAGTTTAATGTCATACAACTAGGAAACATTTTGTAATTTTAATGTCATACAACTTGGAAAACTTATTATAGTTCAACATCACGTGGTTTGGATGTGAGACGTTGTACAGTTTAAAGTTTTTCATTTTGGACAAGACACTTAACGAAAGCAATGAAAAGTATTTCATGAGAATCCCCACATTTGTGGGGGTGTGACATATTCCCCATATATTATGGACAATGATTGGGATCCATTGTGATAGTCTTTATGTATGATAAGATGTCCTTACCATTTGGGTTCCAGCATTGGAGACGTCTTCCCTGGTATCATTGGGGTTCAAAGAGAAAACGTCAATTATCCATAAAGGAATGAATAGAGGTGGAAATTTTTATGGAAGGACCATATGATCTGATTATGATGGACATCATGGTTCATAAATGTATGTAAATTGTTCTCATCAATTAGTTCGATCTAATATATCAACTTTTTTTATTTCTCATCATTCAAGAGTTTTAATGCAAATGGATATTCGATGTGAGGGAAACTGAAAATATATAGGAAATACTACCTTAGTCTCGTACAATAAATAGTATATAGTTTTTTGTGTACTAGTACTAATGGTGGTACAGTATACCCATAATCTGTGTAGGGGTTTATCTAGCTAGGAAATCTTGTCTTTATTCACCGTATTCTAGTGTATGTTTGAAAATTTCTTGTTAAAGGCCTCTATTTTTCTTTTTGCCACTAAATGATATTGACTTGAGTGATTGGACTTGATGATGTTATCCTAGTAAAAATTATTCAATTCTATAGGATAGAAGTTGGTTCTGTTTTCCATCAATATTATGTGAGGGACTCCAAAACTGGTGGTGATATGAGACTTTAAAAAGTTGATAATATTCTTCATCCTGACTTCCTTGAGGTTTATTTCCTCAGCACATTTGGAGGATAATTAACTAGTGGTAAGGATTTACTTGAATTTCTTAGATTTGGCTGGGGGATATGGCTCAATAACATTTATTCCCCAAACAAAAAATGGCAAATAATATTAAGATCATTGTAGAAATTTTTAGGGTTAATTGATGAAGTTTTCCAAGATTCAGAACACATAACATTTCTTTTTGAATTCCACATAGTCCAATATCATGGTTTGCGATTAATAACCCAGACTCCTAATTTGGTTGGAGATCCTGGTCCCATATTGATGAATTCCATAGGATCCTGCATGGACTTCATTCATGATGGTGTGATTCAATTTTTATATTATCCATTTGGGGAGGAATTATTTAAATACAAGAATATAGAGGTATTTTTTTCATTTGTATCATTCCATAGGGTAATTTTCATTGCATGGTGTTGAATCAGTTCCCTTCCAGCTCAGTCTGACTAGGGAGTCCTGTTTTGGAGATAATCGATTATGGGCCCCATCCATTCAGTGTTGGATATTGGTTCATCAATATCTAGGTGATGTTAACCTGGTTGATTTATTTTATATCCTAGATGAAAATAAATGAAACCATTCTTTATTGCATGATATGGATGATTTCTTCCACCTGATCAGGGTTTTCCAGGACTATGGATGTTTTTTCCAATCTGTTGGGTGATCATTTTATGATCAGGGATCATGATGTAATGTGGACTCAAAAGGAAATTATTCCATTAGTCCCTTGATGTAGTCAAATAGAATGGCCAATTAATTATTTTTTATTGAATATTCACCATTGAACTACTTTATTACTAGTTATGAATCCTCTTTGATATTTATATAGAAATTTGTAGCTGTAGGGATAGTTCTAAGCTAGAAATGGAGGCTTTGAATTCTACCTCATTATTTCTGCAGCCTTTAGATAGTGAGAAATATTAGAGTAAAGTTCCTTTGTCTATAAAAACAAATAAAATCACTGTAAAAACCCAACTGGGCTTCTAACTTTTCATTATTTTTATGATATTCCTTCAAGAGGTTCTATAAAAATACAACACCCATGTCTAGGGAGTATTGTAGAAATAGAAAAACTCCATGTTAGGGAGTTAAGTTTCTATTAGTTTAATTTATAGGGAGGGATGTTCTACAAGGATATCATCTAGGTCATGCCCTTTCACTGACATCTGTGACACAAACCGGATGTCATATTGTTGCAAAATGACTTCCCATTGGTCCAGACACCTAGTTAACATAGGGGGGCCAAGGATGTACTTCAGAAGATAAGTATGAGAGACACGATGGACTCAGTGGTGCTACAAGTAGTTCCTCATTTTATGAATTCAAATATGAGTGTGCGGATATTCTTTTTGACATCTAAGTTTTAGTTATTGGTACCTAGAAGTGTCTGAATGAAGTAATAGAGACTTTTATCACTTAATGAATCATTCTTCTGTTGGAAGAGGGCTCAAAGTGAACTTTCAATGGAGGTCACATATAATATGGGTGGATTTCCTTCCACTATTGGTATCAAGGCAGGTGTGTGAATTAGATATAGCTTTAGAATCTCATAGGCTTCTTGGAAATCAGTGTTCTACTAGTAAGTGATAATCTTCTTCATTATCATGGTGAAAGGGAGAGTTTTTTCAGCCAAGTTTGAAATGAAATGGTGAATTTAGGTGAGGTACCCTTGGATTCCCCTCAATTATTTGAGATTTATGGTGGGTGACATTGATAAAATAGAACTACTCATCTCTGGGTTGATCTCGCAACTGCGGTGTCATACCAAATAGCCAAGTAACTTCCCTAAAGTTACCCCAAAAGTGAATATCAGTGGATTCATCTTCAGATTGTCCTATAAAACCTTGTCAAAGACTGTTTGATGAGCTTCAAAGTTATCACATATCTATCTGGATTCGAAAACAAGGTCATCGACATAACATTAAACTATCCTTCCCATTAATGGATAAATGGTATGTTTCATAGTACATTGATAAGTGGAACTAGCATTCATTAAGCCAAAGGTCATGACATCTTGGATATTTCATATCTCTAAAAAATTGGCATTGATAAATTTTTCAACATTCTCTTCTGAATTGGTAGCATGAGTGGGGTGTATCATCATGGTTCCCTAATTGAATCTTTGATGGTCATCATGTAGTCCAACATGGTACTTAGATACATCTGTATTCATTCTGGTAATTTCTCTATAGTCCCAAGAGAACAAAAATTGATGTTTCTTTAGAAATGAGATGTATATCTCTTTCTATTCAAGGGCAATAGAGGTGCTAAATAGTGTAGGTATTGGGTCTTCCTTTATTACCATATTTACCTTCTAGAGATCATAAATGGTGTTGGAGACACCTTCCTCAAATATGGGAGGGGTGTTCCAAAGTTCATCCACTTCATCTTCCACCTTTGAGTCTGTGGAGGCATTTTCAGATGGAGACGACAACACGGGGCATATCTATCACAGTTGAGGTGAGAGAGTCGATGAGAAAAGGCAATCTCATCCCCTAAATTCAGAGTCACTATAGAGAGATTCTAGATCTCATTATCTTTTACTCATCCAGTGGGCACTTGAAGGTCTTAGGACTCTTGGACCATGTGATATCTCTGTTTTATGTACATATTTTGATAGTTTTTTACATATGAATTCATTGAATATTAATTGATTAATGATAATACAAATTACTAATATTAATGTTTGGAAAATTCTAATGCTAGATTGTTAATTGAAGAAGGAAAAAAGGAAAACATTGAAATTCAGGAAAAAAATGACACTTCACATTTCTTTTCTTCACTCGTGGTGTAACAATAGATTTTGAGAATGATCATGGAGAACTTTTAAGGAAAAATCTAGTGTCTTGGAAGTTCTCCAGTGCTGAAATCCCATTACAGGTCATGTAACATTATTACATGACGTGAACCATCCTTAAATGACATGAATCACCAGCCCACGACCTTTCAAAATGATCCATCCAAAGGAATATTCATTACATGACATCAAGTTACACATCGTGAATAGAGTCAAAATTCAATATCACAGAAGAGATTCGTGCGAGATACAGAGAGATTCAAAAGTCATGGAGAAAATCATGGACTGACATTGCACGAAGTGAATTCACATTACACATCATCTAAGGCCCCAATATAGAAAAAATGATGATTTATAATGGATCTCCTAATGGGATTGTAGGATATCGTTTGACCCGTAGCAGCCATAAAAGATAGTTTTTGTCTAGAGGAGGCATGTCAATGACTTAATTATCTATTTATATGGGCCTTAGACAAGATATTAACACATTCCATTATAGGTGAAATGTGATACCACCATGAGGTTACCATAGGGTTTTGTAATAAATTGATTTTTTGTTTCTATTTAGTTTTCCTTTCGTTGATGTAATCATTGAATGATTTATATTTCAATTACAATATTTATTTTCATTTATCTCCTTATCATTCCTCCTTTTCTATTATCATCCCTATGAAATATTTTTTTTAATCATTGGTGTTCACCCAACAATGATTGGGTAAATCTGTAGGGGAGAGCATAATCAGTTGAAATAGGGGCATATCAAAGTATTTTATTTCATCCTTCACTTGCATAATAATTATATTAAATTTTTATCATGTTGTGACTCATTATTATCATATATGTTATTGAATCATGGAACAATTGTGTTTAATAGCAAATGAAAACCAACAAGATTGAGATAGTTAGTTCATGGCCAATGATTGTGATTATTCTTCTACAATGGAAATCTGAACTAAATGCACTTTAGATATTTGATTCATTTGAGAGGATGAATTGAGAATCTATGGTAGTTTGATAGGGAATGAAAATTTCTTCTATCAATGAAACTATTTGTTTTCACAACCATTGAGTATTATTCTTTTTCAAGAGTATTCATCATTTATTTTTAGAGAAATTTCCCATGGAATCTAATTCCCCTCTCTTCTACTTCTCTATTTTAATTCATTAATTTCAATTTGCTTCATCTTTTTAATCAAGGAAACCAAAAATTGGGAGTTAACTAACCATTAGTCGAGAGTTTTCATCATTGTGTTCCCTTAACTCTATGGGTATGATCTCTCACTTCTTCTATAATTCACCTTTGTATATAGTACGATTCAGTTTTTTATAAATTTCTAATTTGACTCATGCCTAGAGGAATTAACGATGCCTTTCAGGCACATCCCGATGTCTTTTACCTCAACTAGATTTACAGGAACACATAGTCACTCTCAAGCAGACTCCAAGTATTTTCTAGGGTGGTCCTCATTCCATTGGTGGTTGCAACCTATATATCATCATCAACCATTGGTTGTTTTCATTACCTTTTATAGAAACCCAATTGAGCATATGTGGCTTGTCAAGTCTCAAAGTGATCTTTTTCACCCTATATTATTCCATTTTTTCATTGATGGGGTATTTCAGACATTGATGGAATGTTGAAAGTACTGCTATGTGATTATGGAGACAGTGTCTTCTGGGGACGAAACTGTATGAATTTACATTCTATATAACTATAAACTCAAGAATTATATGTGAGATCCCCAAAATGAGCATTGTGTTTGATCTTCCCAATAGGCTTTTTCACATGATTATCATACCATGGAATGGTTATCTTTGCGAGATATGAATCCCCATTACTATATCCAAAACATTGGAGAGATCTCAATAGGATTAGATCAACCCCAAAACCATTTCCAATCAGATACATTAGAATATCGACATTATCAAGTCTACCTGAAACATATAGGTGCCTAATGTGTCTCTAGATGACCTCTTCTTGATTATGTTCTATGAATAAGATAGAGACATGAAATTCTGCTGACATGGTCTCTATTTAATAGAACTCATTTTTAGTGAATTTGGCCTCAAATTTTTATGGGATCTTAAGGGCTTAAACAAGTGCCTATCTAAGTTATTTTGAATGAATAATTTTATCGACGAATGAGATCTTGGATCAAATAATCACTAGATGTTTCAGAATGAAATACTTTTTTGATAGTGTTTGGTACTTCTAGATATGGGGTTTCTCCTTGAATTATCTCCCAGGAGATAAGCTATTTGAGGTGGTCTAGCCCAGTGTTTGTGCATAAGTTGAGGGATAATCTTCTTCTTGTGGAATGGGCCATACTGGCCTTCCCATGGCCTGGTCTATTTAGGTAATTGTACCCATTCTAGGCATTCATAATAGAAAATAGTGTGCATATGACCGATGGATTGTATGAAGATACCTTTATATCTCTTTTGGGATTAATATAGGGATTTCCTACGATTCTTAGCTATATATATGTCTTCGGTGGGGACGTGACCAACATATTGGGTCCAACAACGCTTATGTTTTCCCCAGTATCCTCGGTTCATGTTCATGAAGCCTCTTATTCCCCATTTTAGTGCAGAAAACTCGTACTCATATAAATATTCGTAATTAATGAAGGGTTCTTACTAGTGTATCATTTTGAAAGAACCAAATATAATCTCTTCATCCAATGAGGGTTACATTTGGTGGGGTGGTGCCCATATTTTGGATGATGTAGAGAAGAAATATACAAGAGTGAGAGAATGTGTTAGGGTAGAATATGACTCATAAACTTCTATCTCATCCTGTATCTCAAGGTTTCATCCACCATTGGGAGACATATTTCATGTCAATTTCTTGGATGGTGGATCTATTGTGGGTCTGTGAAGAAGTTATATTAGGGTTTCATGAGATTGGTAAACATTTTTCATTTCATACAATTGTTGAACTTCTGTCCATTCTTGGCCAGAACATTCTTCCAATCACCCTCTTCTAAGAAAGGGAGACTATTATGCAAGTTGCATACTCTAAGGATTTATCCAACACCATCGGTCAAGAATAGACCATGAATTAAAGGATTTCATTGAACATAATTCAATCCCAATTATTATGAACCATACATCTATATAAAAGTAAGTATTTGGGATAGTTGATGAGGTGGACCTTGTTGAACATTTTGGGATGTGGTAGCTTGGGTTGGTTATTTTTCATCTATGTAATGAAATAATAGAGGATATTTAAATTTCAGAAGGAGTAGGATTTATTCATCCAATCTCAAATCCCATAAGACTATGATTTCTCTATACTCATTGAGGATATATATTTTTTGGTTATTTTCACATGATAGGTGTCATCGGGTAGTTTAGGACCTGATGAGGTTCTTTAATGGGAACTACTACTGGTTTGAGGGAAATAGCGGCAACTTATACCTTGTTGATCCTTTTCCCTTAGGATGAAGGCATGTGACAAGATTTAGATCGAGTTTGATGAATTAAATATTCCAAATGTTTGGATGTTTCTATGAACTCGTAGAACCCACCTATATACTTCATTGTGATCAGGGGTGTCTGTAACTCATCCTAGAGATTTTCAACATAGAGTTTCAGAAATTGTTCATGTCAGAGAGGGATGAATACTGATTAGGTTAAATCCATTTATCTATATATGAAATCAGAAACCCTCTCACTATCACATTGCTTAAATTTTGTGAGGTAGAAAATTTTCATTTCCTAAGTGTAGAGATGAATGGGAAAAGGAATTTATCATAATGTTATTACCATCGTATAATAACTCCTACTCGAAGGCTGTTGTTCCAATCAAAGGATGGACCTACAGAGTCTATAAAAAACACCTTATATTTAATACTTATTGTTGATATTGGGGGGCCCATCATCATCCCACATCAAGATATGAATTGTGTGAAATGTTTTTTAGGGTCTCCTTCACTGTCAAAGGTCAAGAAGGTTGGATTTAAAAAATTTGGTGTAGGAAAGGTATCATACACCCATTCGTGATATGGATTCTTCTTAGTATGCATAGGTACACATCTCCCCTCTATGAATTCCTTTCGAGTCTCAAGGTACTCTATGGCATTGAATAGTTACTGAGATAGTTCTATTTTAGCTGCCTCCTATATATAGGGATTGGGTGTGGCTTGTTGAGGTGGTCTTATTTTTTTATCCCATTGATTCCCATCCCATATGTAGACTGAGTGATTACCATAGATATGGAGAGGCTATTGCCATAATGGAGTGATGTGACTACCATTTTCAACTTACTCATTTATATAGACTGGATACCTCGATCCAGATCTATTCTAGTGCTCATAATCCACTCTTACTAGTGGATCAACTCTTATAGAAGAATGAATAATTTTCTAGACCTTAAGATGATACCCAGTATGAATTTTTCCCCTAAGTAACTCCTCATTGAGATTTATGATATTTTTTATCACATTCTCATATTGTGAAAATTGGTAATTCATATAAGGATATTTGACCCTTCAAGGTAAGGATTAGAATGTAGCTAAAACTTTCCCATTATTATTGATTGTGTTTTTCTAAAAACATGGAAACTTGATATTCAATGGTTATGAATTGTTTAACCTTATTTGGTTCTAAGTGCATGAAACCTCAATTGGTGCATCCAAATAAAACTCCTCTTGGGTATGTTTTCCATGTTGTATCCCTCTATATATATGTCTCAATCCACTATATTTTTTGTGTTGACAGTGACAACTTTCACAGAGGTATACCAGGCAATGGTGTTTGTCCCATTACTTTCAACACCACAAGATGACTCTGTACTTCTGGTATTATGGTCATTCCTTGACCACTTGGCCATTTTGGGCTATTTTGGATTGTGACCCCAATTGGTTTTGATTTCCTTTTTCATAGGATCTAACTATCTCAGTATGTGAATAATGATCTTGAGGGTGTTTTTGGTCATGATTTCTAAATGGGTTCTGAATAATAGAGGTTTCTCTTTTGTGGGAGGAATGAATGGGATGTCGACCATCGATTTTTACCTCCCTAACAGAAGAAGAATAATTCTCTTGATGGTGATGATGATGATGAAAATTCACACTACCCTATTGATTGGGGGATATTTGGTGCCAAAATTGTTACTGGTTAATCCGACTATTAAGGATCTAATGCTTTTATCCAAGGATATGATTATTCCTAGGACAAGAATTCAGATATAAATACTCCCACCCCAGAAGGATGCGATTGATTTGGAATTTTCATTGATTTCCCTAGTACCTTCTCAAGGTATTTTTTACCTAATGATGGTGACTAAGTTACAAATTCCCCAAGTATAGTGGGTCAGGGTTTGTTTTTTGTTGCTGATGATATGTCCTGAATCATGGAAGGAGTTGACGATCCGAGAGGAAGAGGAATTGGTAGATATTCTTTCTACCCAGTGAGATTGGTTCTCTCATGGATGACTAATGTCGCAGTTATTACTGTGGCCTATTTGATATGGTGCAGTTGTGCTCATGTATGAGAAGTATGCAATGAAGACCAATGATGGGAGTCGGTTTCTACAGGATGATGTTGGGTTGATTTCAACCTTAGCTTTCGTGTCGGAAATGTATTCCTATTTCTTTAAGGGTCCCAATTCAAAGTTTGGTTCGATATCCTCTTCCCCAGTTCATAATGTCTTGGAACCATTGAAGTTGGGTAATTCCATTATAGTCCACAACTAGCCCAAGAATTACTTGTTCCCCTTATTTTTATGGAAGCTATAACATTACAAGATACCATACCTAAGGGGTTTTGTTATTCTGTGGCTTTATAAAAGTGTAGATATCTATATGTTCCCCATTATCAATTATTAATTCATGATGTGGATTTAGAGATCACCTACTAAAGAGTTGTGATGCAATGGTGGAAATCATGTTTCATATTTGCACTATGCTTCCCAAGTTTTGGATCCCATACTATAGAGATAGAAATAAGGATTAGATGAAAATAGAGTATCTTGATGGTCTGAAGTTTCCCATCATATCCTAGATAAGGGAATCACCTATACTTTAGATTCTGATGAGTTTCCCATTTATTTTTGCATATATAAGTGATGGACTCCTTTTCTACCTCATCCAGAATCTCATATTCAAAATTTCCAAGGGTACAGAACATAGTGGGGAGGTTGTTTCACACTAAATATATCCATATATTGATGTATAATTACTCTTCATCTGACATACACACCTCCATCTGATCATACCATAGAACGTTCTTAATGGGGTTGTCAACTTTCCAGAGTGGATTCCTATTGGAAGTTATTAGAGAACTATAGAGAGTTAACCTCGATGTTTTAATAATCTCTTAATATGAAGGTGTATGATTTTTAGAAAATATATATATGTAGGTCTTTGGGAAACATAAGGATTTATATTTACGTTGGATATATCATCGTGTGAAGGTTTTCGAAAATAAATGTCAGTAGTGGGGTCCCTATAATCCATCTCCACACTTGCAGGAGGGGGACTATCAGAGTAATGATCATCTTATACTTAATTTGAATAGTTTAATGAAACTTGGGGTATTGAGAATATGTTTTAAATAACCTAATGGACACCATAATTTATCATATTAAGGATATGAGCCTCATTATTCCTCATGGTTGTAATATTTCAACCTACCTTATAGATTTGTGCAAGGATATGGGCATGTTGTATGGTGGTTTCTGAACATTGTTTATAAACATCTGGTGCTACGGGAGTATGATCCCACTACTAATAATATGCTGGGATATGAAAATTAGATTCATAATTATTGACAAGAATATGTCCATGTCTCGAGGCTTGTATGATTCTCACATGGTGATCCTCAGTCAGAATGAGAGTATGTACCGGATCCAGATCATTTAGAATATACAACTCATCTTTCGTGTCCAGGATAACAACCTTCCTCATGTCATGTTTCACTATAACATGGTGAGACCTAGTTGAAATATTAATAAGAACTTGGTCTGATACCTCATCCTTTACTACAATATACTGATAATCGTCCTGTATGGGAGCAAGAGTGTGATCTTTCCCTAGAGAAACAACATGTTCAAAATGATTTGAGTGTTGAGCTTCCCTAGATGTAGTGATAGGAATATGTACTTGTTCGTGTATATTTACTAGGGATATAATATTCTTATAGATTTATTTATCTATTTCAAATATGTAATGGAATTTTATCCAAGTGTTCAATAGGATATAATCCTACACTTTTTTGTCTCCACTATATTCTTGATGATATCTTAAATTGAATCAGGGATATGAGCCCTCATTTTCATCCTTATTACATTAAAATATGTTTACGGACTTCATGCATGTGGATAAGGATATGCGCCAACCCCATACTTATTTCAGGAATATACCCATAGAATTGTTCTTAGTGAGTATGGATATGAGCCTACTCGCTAGCTATTTCTAGAATATGCTGGTAGAAATCATCAATGGGAGTGGGGATATGACCCCACTCACGATTATCCATTTCCTTCTTCTCCTAAGGTTTCATCATTATTTATCATGAATTAGTTTCATAGCTTCTAGTGTGTTAGGTGGTACCATCAATAGGTGATGGACGGGCACTGACAAGATGGTACAAGTGATGGAGGTTAATATGATCCCTCCTCCTCGGCCACTAAAATGGAATGTATCCATAACTTTCTTATCGATCCACCTTCCTAAAACAATAAATGTGTTGATTTTAGGGTATCAAGGATAATCATTTTAATCATTTGGATGTGGAAACGAGGGCCACTAGCTTTACGACATCTTTCTTTAGACGATGAAGACTCATCATTTTAAATTCATGAAAAATATTGTGGGAATCCTAGATGGGAGGGATACCACCATGTCAACGGTAATATCATGCCATTTAATTCACCACCTTATGATGAATATGTTGGGAGGGTGTGTCATTTGGAGACCCATGGGGGTTGCAGTTGTAGCTGATTTTCCATAATAGTTGCAGGATGAAGACATTATCTTGGTCAGTGGTGTTGTTGAAGAGATCAGTATATGTAGTCAAGCAGACAATAAGGAAAAATTTCACCAATCATTTCACCATTTTATTCATGATTTTTTCTCAATAATTAATTCATGGGTAACACCGTTTTCATTTTATTCTCAATCTAACCATTATACCTGTATGGATTGTTCAAATATGGGATGGACATATCTCATGAGAACCCATGCTAAAATGGATCAAACATAAGATCCATGTCATGGTCAACTGATCATATTTCTATTTGAGATTTTTATGTCGGGGTCACCATTTGTTTTGAATATAAAATAAAAAAAATCTAGATGATTAATAACCCAATAATTTTTTAATTCTATAGATTCATGTAGAATTCACTATTTTTGTTTATCACTATTTTTTGGGATAAGGAACCACTCAGGTTATAGGAACATTAATGATCTAATGAGAACTATGCAGTCTGTCCTTTTTATCTTATGTAGGAGATTTTATAGGTAGATTATTTCTTTCCTTGTTTTCCAATCTTGTTTTATCAGAAATACTAAGCTGGTCAGACCTGGAAGTTTGATTGTGGTTGGGGTTTAATGTCTTTGTATAATCATTCTTGTTAGACCTACCATTTTTTATCCCTAGTGGAAACTCCCAACCACTTCAACATTAATAATTGGGTAAGTAATTTCTTTTCAAAGGAAGGTATTCCTTTGAGGTTTTATAACAAACAATACTTAGGTGCTCACACTAGCCTAGAAGATAGGTGGATGGGCTCATCACACCCTTTTGGGAGAAGTTCTGAGACTTTCTTATAGATATAAAATACATTCTAGATTCTCCTGTTAATCCCGATAAGGGACCGGTTACCCTAAAAAATGATCATATGTTGTGTTTAATTACATGAAAATAGGGGGGATATTTTTTATTAATCTATCTTCATATATTTGAGGTTATCCATCAATTTCCCTTTCGTGGGTATGTAATTATATGGTAAATCTTTATAACTAGACACTCTAGAGTTTTTTTTTCTATTCAGGGAGGCGGTTAATATTTCTTGGATAGGATTGAGCCATTATGAAGCATCCTAACTATCCTTTTTTATAAAAAGAATTGAAATCCATGTAGTTTGTTAAACCTATATTGTTTAATTTTTTCTTAAAATGACATATAAAATGAAACATAGGAACTAAGTGTTGACATCGATCCTCGGGGAGGCATCCTACACATCCTGGTTATATCTGGAATCAGATTTATCGCAGTTCATTCATGCCCTTAGGAATGTCCCCAAGGTTGATACCCTTTTGTGGTGGTTAATTGTATCATACCTCGGATTCGGAATTATGCACTAAGTTTTACCGTGCTAGAGGATATTTAGGATTCCATTTAGGTGAATATTATGACTTTCCAATCCCATATGAGCTATTCTTGGTGTGGGAAACAATGCATAGTATGTAATTATCCTCATTTTATATGAATGTGCAGCTTACGTGCTGGGACATCCAATTAGATTCTTAATATAGGTCTTGAGACTTTGGGTGGCATTCTATGTATCTTGATTATGGTATAAATAAAAGGAAGTGTAGTTATATAATTTTTTAATCCATTTTTTGGATGAGAAGGGATAATCATTTCATGGGAGAGATTGGAACATGATGGTCAGAATATCGGAGGCATGAAGACGCTCCATCAAAGTGGATTCCCATTTCAGCTCAGGATTTAGGATGGAATCCTATGTATCTTAGTTATAGCTAGAATTGTAGTCATCAAAGTTAAATGGGTAAGGTATTACACACAAAGACACCCTTTTTGAATTAAATGACCAATACAATTTCCTAATCTCCCATGAGATATGCTTGGTGTGGGAAACACATGATCAAAAATGACATGTATCCCTACTTGTGGATTCTAGAATTATGTGATGGGACTCCCATTTGGATGTTCATTATATATATCAGTCCTTAAGAAGGTTTCATATATATCCATGTTATAGCAGTAATCAAAGTCATTATTGTTCAATTAAACTAGTGATTACACAATGAGATTGTCCCTTATTTAGGATGGATATGGTTATCAAGTCATGGGATGCCTACCTTGCCTGCTATTATTTTCTCCCTGACACGTGTTGATTGCCTAATTGACATTAATTTATTTTTTTCTTGAAATTTCATAGAATATCTTCTTGACATGTCCAAATAAAATCTCAAGAACTAGTTTTATTTTCCCTGAGACACCGCATAATTTGGGTGGCATGTATAGACATCCTTGCATGACCAATGATGACTTGTTTAGATGAAATTTCAAGACCTGTCTAGAAGATCCTAGAGGCTATCACATGATCTCAACTGACATGCTTGGATGGAGTCTCATGATTTAGGTGACTTTATCTGGTTCCATTATAAAAGATAGATGACACACTTAGATGGTGTCATTAGAGTCAGTGTGACATGTTTGGAGGGTGCTTCCGGTTCTGGATGACTTGTCTAGGTGTCATCGTAAATGTTGGCTCATATGTTTGGAGGTTATTGCAAGAACTGGATAGCTTGTTTGGAGAATGTCAAGAGATCCATTTTTCATTTTCAAAGTATTTAACTAGATCTAATTGTCTTATCTAGGGGATTTCACAAGATCCAATTGATATGTATGTAGGATTCTACAAGATCTAGCTTGCTTTTTGGTGGACAACGTAGAAGAAAATAAACATTTCCTAATTCCATCACGAGACTTAGATAACATACACTGGTTCTACCATATGAGTCAAGTGACATGTCTATAAATCATCATGAAGTTTTAATAGAAAGACTATAGGGTTTCACGATACATGGTTAGCATGCCTGGAGGGTTCTATATGACTTTCTTAGACATGTTGAGGGGAATTCTTATGATTTAAATAGAATTACAAAGGAGAATCATGTGATCTGGGATTCATGTTCTTGTGTTATCACATGACTTTGGATGTTCATTTGAAACATGTGAGGATAAACATATATTTTATTTTCATAAGCCTCCCATATTTTTAGTATTTTTTTCTAGCCTTTTATTTCATATGCCTTAGATTTATTCATTGTTAATTGGTGTAGGTGTCACATAATTGATCGGGTACATGGTATGTCCTTCATATAACCAACCTAAAGTCCATCACATAATCTATGAGTGATCACATGAAGTGTCTATACATTTCACATGATCTTCTTAGGTGGATCTCTAGATTTTATTTACTAGAAAACCTTTCTGATCATGATATCATCTACCTCGATAAATCCTATCAGTTTCTATAGTGCATCGGTGTAAGGATCCAAGGATAAATTCTTTTGTGATGGGTTAGGGATTTATATTCCTTTCCAACCCCACTTATTTTCCTCTTTGTATGGTGCATGTCATGAAAATATAGAATGGAGTTGGTGGATGGTTTTGATTTCATGAATTCGGTAGGATCCATTTCTAGGTCATTTCGATAGTTTTACCTGATTTTCAATGACCAAGAGACCATCACTTCACTTCCCTATTTATTGGATTATGTCCAAATAAAGGGGTATCACCTAATTATGTAGGCATACAAAGGGACTTTTATAAGGTCTATCTGACATGTCTATGGACTTTTGTGAGATCAGAATGCCTGCTTAAAGGATTTCATGTGATCTTAGGAAACTTTTCATGTACCTTTTTCTTGACAAGGATGGCCTTACAGGGGGCTTTTGCGATATGAAGTAGTCATTCTGAAGGGATTTTTTGACGTTTGTGGAGCACACGAGCACATCACATGAATTTTACAAATTTAAGGGGATTCTTATTTTTCTATTATATTTCCGCATTATACCTATCAAAGGCTTGGAGATATTTTGAGTTTTCATGATTGTTGTTGAAAATGATCACTCCCCCCACCGATGATGTGTCATGTGGACAGTAGAGAGTCCTGTATAAATGTGATATCATTTTATAGGACAAAATTTAGTTTGTATTTAGATTCTAATGGATGAGTACAAGACCTCTTATACATGTACAAAGCCTTTCATCTGGCTTGGGTGACATACCAATGGGCTATCACGTGACGAGGTGGAAATGTTTCCATCGGCATGTGGTGTTGTGAAATTTATGGGGTTCATATCATGATGTTTATAAAATCAAGAGGGTCACACCATTTCCCTTTTTTATTGTTTATTTTAGAATGGTATGTGGTCTCGTGATCTTTCTTGAGTGTTGTTGAGGGAAATCATTATTCTCATAGGTGATTCATTTTGTATAAAAAATGGTCTTATGGTGATGAATAAACATTATCATAGAAAAACCATTATTCTTGTTTTTAAGGAAATACTGGAGCATGATACCACCTAGACATGTCAAAATCCATTCATGTGAAGAGTGTTAAATGCCAGAGGGATATTGTTAGACTATGTTTTAATATCACCAGGGTGTCTTCCATGTATATCATGCTTCATGGGAGCATCATACGAGTTTTTAAATCACATGAGGATCCCTTATTTTGGATATTTTCCACCCTATTTTCCAAGTATTTTTCAATGGCTCATTAGGCACCTGCTACATGATAATTCACGTGACCTGTGGGTGCTAGTCTGGTGGCCACCACATGATCACTAATTGTTTGGGAATAATTTTCAAGAGCAGACTAACTTTTTAATGGGTCTTTATTGGATCTTCCATAGGTCATGCACTATGCATGGATCTATTTCGAGACCTTATAAAGTTCTCGCGATTGTGTGTCTCTTAGAGGCTTATGTGATTCGTGATTTTTGGTCATTCTTTTATCCATAGTTTTTCGGGGAAAATAATACACATATTCACATATATCTTCCATTGTGAATTTTTTATGCTCATTTGGTGGGAATGAACAACAATATACAGGAAAACATATTAAAATATTAATGATGCTTATTTCATTAGGTAATTACTATTATAGAAGTCTTGGAGGATGATAAGGAATAAACATATTTGAAATACATTGGTAAAAAACTACCAATTCTATGGAAAACCTCCATTAAAATGCACTTTATTCCTTCAATGTATGGATTTTTTGAAAAAAAAGAATCTCTAAAATAGGGGATGTTTTTTAAAAAGTATATGGATTAAAAGGTGTAATGGAGTGATAGAGATATGACCCCTATTATAAATGAGGTGAGTGTAAAATTTTTAAATACATAATATTTTAAAATTAAATAATTTCATATTCATGATCAAAGTGGACCAAAATAGAAAAGGGATTTAAGATAAGATAATTTAGTTTTTAAATATATTCAACCAATCAATTTTAGAAAAGTTTGTATGATAGCTTAATCATTTTTTATTTTTTTAACACCCCCATTAAAACTTTTTAACCCTAACAATCATAGTAATGAATGTTTAAATTAGTTACGATTTATTTTGACCCAAAATGAAATACATTATAAGAAAAATTGGGAAATTAAAATTCAAAATATGAAAATCCTTTTTATCAAATTCAATTACTATTATTGAAAAAAGTCATTTTAAAATAAATGAAAAATTGCTACAAAAATTATATTTTAAAAATTAATATTTAAGCATAAAAATGAATTTATCCTCATTAATTTCCTTATAAAATAAATTAAATGAATCATATAATATTAAAGAAAATATATTATCTAAAAATTTCTTTTAAATCTTTCATAAATAGTTATTCATTTTTTTCATTATTTTGCAAACACATTTTTCCAATAAAAATATGTTTTTAGGAAAAAAATCTCTTTTATAATAAAATGATCATAGTTTAATTTCAATCCAATTTAAAATAAATGAATTAATTTTATATATGTGTAAATAATTCTTTTACAAAAGTTTAATACTTTTAATAAAATTAGTAATGTATGAAAAAATAAATAATTATAAACAAAATTCTTTAAAATAGTTTATTGGGATCCGTATTATTTCTATAATCAATTAGAAATAATTTTCTAAAATTATATTTCGTTTAAATACCATATTATGTGCTTCAGTTTATAATTTATATGGATTATTCACATAAGTTAATTTTTCTTTCATTTATAAGATATTGAACATATAAAAATATTTTAAAAATAAATACAATCCAAAATCTCAAGTCATTAGATTTTACCCCATTATAATAATTTTTCAATTTAAATTATGTCACTCTAATAAAAAACTATGGCTGTCTTTACTTTATCTAATCCTCTGGTTCCCATATGGAATCATAAATTTTTTTGACTTATTTAATGAACCTAAACCAAGTGAGTAGTCTTGTTTCAAAACACTTTATCCATATGATCGTTGATTTTTACTGATTATTCACTATATTAAATATCATGGACCAGTGGTATGAACATTAAGTTTAGTAAATGTTAAGTACCTAGTATGAAAATTATTTAAATAGATACATTAAACACATATTGACCTTTTTATAGGTTTGGAAAAAATACAATGCTATAAGAAATAATCTTAAAGTGATCCAGAATCTCACATTTACATATATATCTTAGGCACTACATCTGTTTCATTACAAATATCATAACCTTTTATTGAGATATTCATATGAATAACTTCTGTAGAATATATAAATTTAGTTACTATTTATAATTATCAATAAAACACTTCTATCAACTATGAGATTCTATGATATACTTCTTAATTTGTTTAAATTCATCTATAATTTCCTCAGAAATCTTAGGTGCCATTTTCTACTATTCTCCAACATCATCCCACTATATTAGATTCATGAAAATCCTTCCATAGATAGATTTATAAGGATCTATGTGAATTTATATATGAATGCTATTTTTTAATAAATTTTTAGTAGTGGAAGGTCTTTATCAAAATATCCTTTGAAATTATCATAGGAAACACTCTACTAATCTTATAGGGTGTAAATAGTTCTCTTATACAAACAAATTTTTTAGGCATGACATGATTTGATTAATATCCACTCTATATTCAAAACATGATGAATATATCTCTATAACATTATGGTGGTCCTAATTTAATGATCAGATATGATTGAGAGTGGAAAGATAAGAAAATGTTCAACTTCTTTTGTGTATAATTTGCTGAGATTATTAAGAGTGAAATTTTCTCTAACATTAATGAAAGATGATATTTTGATAAAGAGATCAACTAATATGTAATTAAAATTTTTTAGTTAGATATATTTTGGTATCCCATTTCAAATTACATAATGATGTTTGATCATTTCTACTCATGTATTGGTAATGGCTATATTAAAATCATACGCTTTTGTCTCTAAACCTTAACCTACTGACATACCAAGCACTGAGATATATACTCTATGATACCATTATCCTGGTCGTATCAATAGAAATTGTTCTCAATATCACTATACATATTTTTATATCTACAGTTAATAGATAATGGTGAAATATTATCTTTATATAATACCTCATTATTAACTTCAGTTATAGAAGATACATATTCTATCTTATTAAATCTTTTCATTACATCGAGGTCATTAATTAACTTTGGAACCATCCTTACAATCTTCTTCCACAACAAATCATCATTTTGAGTCTATTTAATCATGAAAAAATATATAGTTAAACATTTATCTGATAATTATTAATTATTTCACCTTTATATATGATTTAATGTTCTATACTATGTAAATCCATAATTACTGGATCTCTTTTAGTCCTTCCCAAGGAAAAACTAGAATAATAGTTCCAATATAGAGAATCATCTACCTTTTTTACCTTAATATAATTGTAATGTACGGAGCATTTGTAAATATTAATCATCTCTATCTAACTCCTAATTAGAATATTCAACTACTTAAATGTTATTATATAAATCAATCATTTATGATCATTATTTATTTTAAACTATTCAATATATTGTTATTTACTCCATATATTTAAAATAACTATGACTGTTAGTTCTAAATCAAGAGTGATGTAATTTTTCTCATAAAACATAAATTATAATTAAACATGATCCAATAAAATTTCATTCTACATGAGAAAAAATCAAAATAACTTCACTGATGCATCACTGCAGATCATAAACCCATCTCAATGATAATGTACTGAAAGATAAAGTGAAATGCTAAACCATCTCTTTAGTTCATTGAATATTTCATTAAATTTATCTTCCCAAATTAAAATTTCTACATTATATATTATCATGTTTAGTTAATTTCATAACCATTATAAAATTATTTCAATTCATCAATAGATTCCATCAAACCAAAGAAGCATATTTGATTCAACTATTTTATTCATTCTGGTTGAATTTTCAATAATTAATTTCTTCAAATAATCCACCAATATCTACATTTCATATAAGTATATGACACAATAATGATATATTTTATAGAAAAAGTTAACAACTAAAAAATTTAGAATATATCATTACCTTCCTAGAGGATTTTAACACAATCCTCAAATTAGTATAATGATCTCCCTTTCTCTTGGAATATAAAAATTTTCATCTAAAAATTCTACCACGATCTGATCCAATAAATATTTATTTTACTTTATTAATTAGATCCCTAAAGATAGTTTGTGAATCATATGTCCAAATTTAATCACTATAAATTCATAATGACCATAACTCATGGAAGGATGTCCCACCCAAAAGTTTTTATTTTATTATTTCTTGGATTCGGGTTCTCACGCCAAGGATTGGGCTGGGACCTAGTTTATAATTTTTAACATCTAATAATTCTAGTGGGTTTCAGACCCATGCGCAGTCATCACACGGTGGGCAGTAGCCATGCGGTCGGCCTAGGTGCCCACGCAAATGTCTAACTGTTTAAATGAAGAATGTTTTATGGGAGTAATATGAGTTAAATGTTTAAAAAGTAATAATATTATTATTATTGTGTAGAAATTAATATTGTTATTATTGATATTTGTTAATAATATTTTTATTATTTAAAAATTGTTTCTAATATAATTAGTAACAAATTTTTATTAATATTTTAATTATTATTATAATTATTATTTCATTATTTTCATTGTTATTTTTATTATTATTATTTTTATAATTATTATTATTTTTTATTATTAATAATTTTTATTATAATTATCTTTATTATGGTTATTTTTATTTGTATAATTATTTTTTGTTTTATTATTATAATTATTAATATAAAATGAAAAAAATGAGAAATGCAAACCTTATCCTCCCTTCCTTGTTCCTACATGAATACCTGCACCCCCCCCCCCATTCATTTTATTTTTTGGTGCACCAAGACCCTGCTCCCAGTAGTCGCCTTCGGCCCTTCGCCCATGCCTTTCTTCGCACCTCCATGCTCCATTGCTTCCCTCCCTCATCAGCACGCTCCAGCAGGTCACCACACCCCAACCCCTCTGTCTAGAAGCTGATCATCACCCTTGACCCCCAATGTTTCCCTCCCTTGCCAGTGTGCTCTAGGAGGCCGCCACACCAAGGACCTCGGCCCTCACCTCTCCATTGTCTGTCAAGTAGCGACGTAATTCCCCTTCTGTCATCCGCCCTCCCGTTTTTGCACCCCGCTCAGCCACAGAACACCCCAACTTGTGCCTCCCCTATCCGAAGGCCTCCCCTTGCATAATAGCTCTAGCAAGACCTCCTTCCAACCGTCGCGCACCCGCCAGACCTCCTTCTAGCTGTGTGCCCCCCCTGCTGGTACCCTCCGACTTGTCAGCGTGACTTAGGCTGCCGCGCGCCCTCTGGTCGCATGCCGTCCAGCCAGCCCCACCAGTTCAATGTGCGTACTTCCAGCCAACACACCTCTTGTCCGACCATCGAGTGCCCTCCAAGTTGGGATGCACTCTTCACCAACTTCTTCACTAGTTTCTTCCTCTTTCACATAGTCCCATTGATCTAGCACACCCCTACACAGACCCCTTCCTCCTTCGCTAACGCGATAAATTACTACCACCGAAGGCATGCAGTTTGGGTTCACGTAGTTTCTCCTACACTGGGGTTTAGGTTAGTTTTTCACTTTTGGTCACTTAGATTATTTTAATTATATGGTTTTTTGTTTTTAGTTGTTTTTATTATTATTATGGCATGTTGGAAGAGAATGTTCGTGATACCGTGTTCATTAGGTTGCGCGTACTTGGGTGCAAGTGTGACACGTGTCGCGTCATCGTAATTGAGCTACAAGTCGAGGTAGGTCCCCCACTCCACTTGCCTTTAAATTTAGAATTTATTTATTTCTTTTCATTTCATTAATTTTCATTAAATTTGAAATGGTATTAAATAATTATTTATAGGATGGTGATTTTTTGGAAACAAAATTGTTTATTAATTTGCATTGCACTGGAAATATTTTTTGGATGGATTGTTTCCCAATGGTTGAAAATTCCCATTTGGCCTTTGAACTTAATTCTTCAATTTTTAAGCATGGTTCTAGTTTGATGTGAAATGTTTTCTTCTAACATGTGAAAAAATCTTTTAGTTTCTCTAGATAAATAGTATTTCTTTTAAAATTTATTTAAGGACCATTTGGCTCTTGATGAAATTGGGGTGCGTTTGGATATTTGAAAATGGTTTTACTTATAATAAAAAGTTGTTGGTTTCTTTTGAAAATGGTGGTTTCTGGAAGGGTGTTTATGTCCCATTTGGCGCTTTAAAAATAAATAGTTTCATATAAAACTCTTAATGGAAAATTCTCTTTCATTTGTTACATTTAATATAGCGGGATGACCATGCTAAGTGGATCTCTTGTGTTTGAATGTTTAAAAATTAAATAAGTTGTTCCATGTAGTGACTCGAGTGATGATTGTTGTCTATATAATTTTTATATTTATTCATGTGATTTGATTCTTGGTTGGCATTGGTTGGCTCACCCTTTTTCTTATATGTGTTGACATGGGAACCTGGCATAGTAAGTAAATTTTCTGGGAATGATCACAGCACTAGTTTAGATTATGAATTGGTTAGTGTCCCATATAGGGGATACTCTGTTATTATTATTTCTATGGGATTGGACCCCTAAAACATTCTAGGTAGGGTGACGGTTAGGCGCTAATGTGTTATGATGTCATTGAGTAGGGAATGCCTTTAGGATGAGTCACACTTTTAGTATGTTCTGGATTGTTCACAAGCTCCTAGGTTCAACCCATATCTATTTGGCTCTTTGTTTTCATAGTGATGAGTATTATTCTAGTACGTGTATCGACATTGACCTTGTTCTGTACTCACTGTTGTGAATTTTTGTGTATTTATTTTCTTGGAAAGTGGTGAGATGGTTTTAAGTAGTTTTCTGAAAATGGTTCTCAAATGAAAGTGTTTTTTGTCACTGTACCAATATGAAAATGTAAAATCCACTTTTATTTTGAAAATGTTATTGGCATGAATAAAAATAATTTAGTTCTAAAAATAGATAAGGGAAGTGTTTTTTACTTTTTTTTTAAGTAAAATATTTATAAAAACTTACTTTTATAGATTTTAGTTCAAATTGAAAATTAGTACATTCTTTATTTAATGGCAGTGCTTTGGGAATAGATTATTGGGATCCTACTGAGTTTTAATACTCACACCTATAGTGATTTCTTGTTTTTTGTTTCTGTTGTAGGTGGGAATCAAGCTTATTCTCTAGGGGTGAGATTTAGTGGTGGTTTGGAGAGTGACACTCAGGGTCACGAGGAGTTTTGGTCGTGTTTAGGTTAGTGTGTTGTTATTGGCCATTATTTATTTTTTGTTGATTATAAACTTTGATTTGTTCTACTTTATCTATTTCTTTATTTATTTTATTTGAGATAAACCATTCCCATTCATTCTCTATTGATGCCCAGGCACTTGTCGCCATCCTCAGAGGATCGGGAATGCCTCTCGGTCCTTTCTCTGGATCGGTTCAAGTGACCAGTTGAGGGTCAAACTGGGTTGGTTCATAAATAAATGGTATTAGATAGAGGTTCTTATTATTTGGGGTGTCTGGTAGATAGTTATTAGAAATTTCAAGACTTAATAGGTAGGTACAGGAAGTACATCATGAACCCTCAGTCGTTCTAAACCTCAAGATGTCAGGGGTAGTCTAGGAACTGATTCCATGTCTCGTTCGGGTTTGTTTTAGATTGAGGGATGCCAATAGAGGGAAGACGATGTTACATCATGATTTAACATGGAGTAGTAACCCATGTGGATCCCTAGTACATGGTTTAAGTTCCTTCTAGTTTTTGACACTTTCTTGGGGCATGGCCCACTACCATGTCACCAGGTTAAGCATGACTACTAGTCCCCCACTCCGGTAGTTTGATGCAAGTTGAGTGTCATATTGGTTTTGGTTGGTGTAAGTGCACTTTTGAAAATTAAAATGGTGGTTTTAAATGAGAATGATTTCTTTTAAATGGATTTAAATTCGTGACATAGGTTTTAAAACTGAAATATCTTGGACGGAAAATATGGTGTTTTCTTGGAATTAGAAGCGAAATGGTTTGGGTGCAACCTCAGATACTCTTTATGAATGTTTAAACGTGTTAGGGGATGCATGGAAAGTGTGTGTTGTTGTGTATGGATGAAATAGGATGGAGACATGTGCAATGGATCATGGGATTACTTGGGTGTGTGCAAGTAATTAAAGGCTTGACCTTGTTTTTCTAAAGTGATTTTAAAAAGGGAAATGATTTTGGAAATTTAATTTGGTTTGAAAAGTGGGTCTAATATTTGGAAAGTGGCCTTGAAAGAAGTCGGTTTTGAAATATAAAATGGAAATGGGATTTTAAAAAGTTAATTTTGGTTTTTGTTTCTATTTTTTGGTTTTTGAGCTAGTCACTTTGGATCAGGATATTAATTTTAATTATACGTTGATTTGATATCGGTATCAGCTTTGTGTTTTATATGTTCTTCAAAAAATTATTACAAGAATGTTCCCTAGAATTTATGATAATTCAGGCCTAGTTTTTTGTTCTTTTCATACATTTCCTATCCATCATAGTGATCGGGGTCTATTATAGGTAGTAGAGTGGATTGAAGAGGTAGAGAAGGTCTTCAGGATATTGGTAACTCTCGAAGCTGTCAAAGTGCGTGCCATTTTGGGACTGTTTGAAGGTCCATGTCTATATGAATGGGAGTTTTTTTCCCTATTATCAATGCAAGTTGGGATGACGTGGGATGTATTTATATCCATCTTCATTTAATGGTTCATGCCTGAAGAGGTGAAGATGAAGAAAAGGGAAGAGATCATGTGTATTTGGCAAGGCCTATGGACGATGAAGACATATGTTTACCATTTCAAGGAATTTGTGTCCATTTCTTAGGAGGTAGCATCATAGGATTTGATTAAGACTTCTATCTTCATCGGGGGTCTTCATCCGGAGATCAAGGAGCAGGTCCACCCTTCTAAGGAACATTGTTTTGAGAAGCCAGTGGATGAGGTGTTCTTAGTTGAGTTAGTCTCCAAAGCACAGCTGGTTGGAAATCCAGCGTATCCAATTACTCATGATGGTTCCTCATCTAACAAGCAGAGTGCTTCAGATGGAACTATTTCTAAATATTTCTCCATAGTGGTTCTAGATTCTAGTTCGTCAGACCGTTCAATGGTGTGCCATCAATGTGGAAGTTTAGGGCACACGAAACCATCATGCCACATCCCATTGAAGACGTACCAACTGTGCGGGTATTTGGGTCATGCAGATAAGTTCTATAAGAACCATTTTCTAAATAAGATGCTCTGACTGGAGTATTCTAGGGCATGACAATGAGGCAGGAGATGATTTAGAAATCAGTGCCCCAACCACAGGTATTGGGGTGAAGCTCAAGCGCAGTCAGGGGTTGCCGGGGGTATGAAGCCTCGGTTTGGTTTTTGTGTTATGTGTTGGGAGTGGAACATTTAAAGTCATTACATTCTTGTTTTAATACTATTAAAATTTTTACGTGATTGTAAGTTCATTTTTCACATAATGTTATGATGAACATGTTCTATTGTAATCCAAATAATTTCGTTAGTCTAATGATGGTTTTTTGAATCGTGTATCTTTCTTAAAGTGTGTTTGTCCCTTGTATGGGTTAATATTGGTTTATCTATATTCATTTGTAGGTGTATGTTCCTATGGTAGAATCGGTGTTTGTGGTTATGCTCAGTTTCACTACTTGGGTTAAGTTCTGCTTGGGGGGGGTTTCTCTAGAGTTGGGGGTTTTTTTATGGGTCAAGAGTTCCATGTTTCAATAGAGGTGTTGTTTTGTTCATGCTAGAGAAGTTGTTTTAGATTGGTTGGGAGTTCCCGTGTTGGCCCCATACCTATGGTGGTATGTTTCGGTGACAAATTTCCTCACTATTTGAGTTATTTTAGTGGGAATAACCCTCCCATGTTCTCACATTCTCTTGTGTTGTGATTTCTTTCAGTTTCAATCGAGCATGGATTCTTGTTTTGTCTATTGTTCGGCTGGGTGACTTTCTGGGGGAAGAAAGTGTCTGTGGTGGGTAGAATTATCACACCCTAAACTTTTTATTTTATTATTTCTTGGCTCTGGGTTCTCACACCAAGGTTCGGTCTAGGCCTCAGTTTAGAATTTTTAACGTTTAATAATTCTAGTGGGTTTCAAACCTGTGTGTGGTCACCGCATGGTGAACAGTAGCCACTCGGTCAGCCCGGATTCCTGCATAAATGTCTAACGGTTGAAATGAATAATGTTTTATCTGATTAATATGAGTTAAATGTTTAAAACCTAATAATAATATTATTATTGTGTAGAAAATAATATTTTTATTATTAATATTTGTTAATAATATTTTTATTATTTAAAAATTGTAACTAATATAATTAGTAATAAATTGTTGTTGTTGTTGTTATTATTATTATTATTATTACTATTTCATTATTTTCACTGTTATTTTTATTATTATTACTTTTATAATAATTTTTTTATTGTTATTAATTTTTATTATCATTATCATTATTATGATTTTTTTATTATTTCTGGTTTTATTATAATTATTATTACAATTATTATTATAATAAACTAAAAAAATGAGAAACCCTACACTTATCCCCCCACCCTCATTGTTCCTACGCGCATACCCACACCCCCATCCACTTCGTTTTCTTGTTCGGGGCACCAGGACTCCGCTCCCAGTAGTCGCCTTCGGCCCTCCGCCATCCCCTTTCTCCGTACCTCCATGCTCCATCGTTTCCCTCCCTCACTAACATGCTCCAACAGGCCACTGCACCCCATCCCCTCTATCTAGTAGCCGACTGTCGCCCTCGACCCCCAGAGTTTCCCTCCCTCACCAGCATGCTCCAATAGGCCACCGCACCCAGGCCCTCGCCTCTCCACCATCCGTCCAACAGTGGCGCAATGCCCCTAGTGTCATCTGCCCTCCCATCACATCATCCCACATGGCCGTAGTACACCCCCATTTGCGCCTCCCATGTCCGACAACCTCTCAGTACACAATAGCATTGGTCGGTTTTCCTTCTGGCCGTTGTGCACCCACCGGACCTCCTTTCGGACGTGTGCCCCCCTGTCGGCGCCCTCCGACCAGTCGGCACGACTTTGTTCTTTGTGCACCCTCCGGTTGTGCACCATCCATCCCGCTACACTATAACACCATGAGAATTTATGATATGTATTATCGTTAATTTTTTCAATGTATTGTGTTGTATACAACACCCAGATTATCTTGTGCTCTAAGCAACACTTTATTAGTTTGCAGTATATGAAACACTATTTTTGGCTTGTGTTACACATGATTTCAAGTTCGTTTGATAGAATTTATTTTACACAAAATTGAGTTTAGATTTTGATCAATGTGTAAAAAAATATTTTTGGATTATATTATACACAATACCAAAAGAATATTTCACTACATGCAACATTGACTTGGCTTGCGTTACACGCAAGAGTGACCATCCTTGATAGCTTGTGTAGTACGCAATACCGAGTTTCACTAAACAACGATATATTATTAAAAAATTATTATTTAATGGGATATAAAGTATCCATTATGAATTTTATTAACCAAATTTTACATTTTATATAACATTAAAACTTATCTTATGTATTTTCTAGAAATTATATAATAACAAGTTCATTTTTTCAGATAAAATAAGTATTTTCCAAGAATGTAGTTTTACAACCTTTTGATGGAGCACCCATTTTAAATATAGATTTTGACACTTTTATAAAAAAAAATTGACAAGATAAACTTCTTATTTGGAATCGGGACATAAAAATTTACTTTGGATAAATTTTTTATATTTTTCTAATAAATTTCATATTTTGATGAAAACTGAAAATACGCTACATTTTAATTGAAAACAACTTTATTCATCAAAATAATTTAGGTGGGTAAAATATATTATTGAATGGTTTTAAATTATAAATAAAATATATTTCAACCATTTAATATAATGTATGTCATCATCATTAATTTTACATTGAATTCATTGGTAAAAACATTTCAATTTTTTGCAATGTTTTAACTTTTAAAACTCATTTTCTCTACAACGGGATTAATTTTAAATTAATTACTAAAAATTATATGTTTTTAATTTTGAAAATTATATTCCATACATGGAATCATTAGGTCTAAATTATGTAAATAAGCTACTTTTATTTTTGGGCATTATGAATAGTAACTTTGGTAATTATTTTTATTATCATGGTTAGAGGTAAATTGGGTAATTAAGGGTAAAAATAATATTATTAACTTAAAACCTGTAAAAATACTATTGGATGATTAAATTTGATCTTTATCATATATTGTTAAAAATATAATCTCTTTATCGCAACTTACCTATGAAAATGACATGAATGTAATAAAAACTAATGAAATGGATAAAGTGTCACAATCTCTTTTTATATAAGTGTATTAATTTTAATATATAGATGACTAGGGGATAAAATTGACTATAGATAGTCTCTATAAATCTAAAATAATTAACCACATCATAAAAATTTATTTATAATTTTTATATCTTAAATAATTACAATTAATGATGACACAATAGTGATGTAGAAATTATTTTGTTAATAGCAATATCAAATAAATAGTTTTAGAAATGTTAAAATAAATATCATAAAAACTAATTAATATTCTACATGAATTTTCTAGGTTACTATGACATGTGAGTAGTTTATTTAATATATTTTTTTAATTTATTTTCTGTTTGAAATTTATTTAAATTCTAATCAATGAATAGTGTCAAAATTGACACTATTGATATTTTATAAACATTACATTTTATTAAATTATTTATAAATCATAAAAATATTTAATAACTACAAAGTGATAATTATATGGATGAAAATATCATAAATTATCCATTTATGGTCAATTAACACCACATGAGTAAATATTCATTACCATTAAATATTTATAATGTTATTACCAAAGTTAAACTTTAATTGAAAAAATAATGGTCAATTAAAAATACAAGGTTTAAATTGAAACAATAATTAGTCCAAAATTTATTGGTTAGTGATATTACAACCTTATATCATCTCATCGTAGAATTAGGGACACTTTTTAGGTTTTTGGGTAGGTTTTGATTTTATTATAAATTAATATTTTTGAGAATTTCCTAAAGTGCCCCTCTCCTCTCTTATAAAAGGGAACCTCCTACCTATCCTATTAACTTCATTTTGAGCCTTCAAGCTCAGAAAAACCCTACCCATTACTCTTCTAAACATTCCTAGTAACATTCTGGAGGTTCTGGTCTTCTCAAAATTTAAACTCTTGTTCCCTAAGTGGAAATTCAAATGAGGAACGTCGAGGAAAAGGTAATCTCTTAAACCTATTCTTCCAAGTTTCTTTCTTCTTATACTTCAACTTACTTAGTTGTTTCATTATAAAATAATAACTTAAGTATAAATAATATACTGATGAGTTATAATAAATATTAAACAACCCTATTTCTCCTTCTATCTATCTTACGAAAAATGAAATCATCGTGGGTGTGTACGTACGGATTACCATCTCCACGCCGTGGTGTGATCTGTTTTTCACCACCACCTTACTTAGATGGGTATAATGGTGGAAATATTAACCATATATGATTATTATAACATTATACTAATTATTATATATTATACGATATCCAATTAAAAACCTTTCAATAACTATGAGAATTATATCGTCGCTTGTGCGTATGTACGACTTACCATCTCCACCATGTGATGAGATTCATTCTCCATGTTAACCATTCAAGAATGATAATAAAGTATATATAATAAATTATCATGAAATATATGACATAATAATTCTACTGTATTTATATATATATATATATATCTGTGTGTGTGTTTGTGTGTGTGTGTCATTTACTTCCATTCAATTTAATAAGGAAACGAAAACAGTGTTCATGCATACGTACGACCTACCGTCTCCATGAATGGTGTATTCCATTACATTAATAGATCTATTATATATATTTATATACTGAATATATATGACATATAAATCATGTTTTATATTTTGGACTTAATTAAAGCATGATCTATGTAATAATATGAAGAATAACAAGTCCAAACATGTACGATAAATGAAACGATTATTACACAAAATGTTGCTTTAACATGGAATTGACAAATGAACGGGTAATATAAAGTCATAAGTGAATAATATATGATCTCATAAATATTATTATGGTTTTGTTACAAGTTAATAATATTTTTAAAACCACTATACATGTTTTTTGGACACATACATAAGAAATCAGACCTAAGGTAAAGGATAACTTTTCCAATCTCATTTTTATCTGAGATTGTTTATTTATAAGTTTTTTTACTGGGGATATATTTATCATCCGTGTCCATGTTTTCTAAAAATATTTTCATAAATTATTTAATATTATTCTATGCATAGTTAAATTAATTTTTACCCCCTTTTACTTTTATTATATGGTATGGATGGAATCTTTCTTTTGTTTACTATACGTGGTACTTTTGAATTTTCCAGCAAAAATATGAGGAGAATGTTTTTTTTAAACTTATACGACATGAATGAGTTTTTAAATCTTCATAATGCCTTATTTTGATAAAGACTCCTCTACACGTTTTCAAGTGTATTATCAACTAAATTATTTTCTTTTAAAATTGCGTTTTATTTTTAGAAAAGAGAACATTTTTGAAGAAGAAAGTATATTTTACTCAAGAACTGAGTTCAAGTGGTTTATCAAAATTATTTTCCGTCTAAGATGATTATATTTAAATAGGGTTTTGTTTATATACCCATTAATACTAGGATTTTACTGTGTTAATGAAAGAATTGTATTTTATATGGATTATTTTATGATGGCATGATGTTTAAGAATCTCATTTTATTACAAGGGTTATGCTATGATGAATAATTTATATTTTTGTGGAAAATGTAAGAATCATTTAATTTTGAGATGGGCGGGACCTATATCTCACTCCAATTCATTGGGTAAAGATTTATATCTCATGATATTGACATGGATAGAACGGAAAGTAAATCTAGTTTAGTAATATAGTGCTAGAACGACAATTATACTCGGTTCAGTAATGGACTTCGTCCAATGTGATGGTCTTGGAGGCAATGCACTGAATACTATGGAAATCATATTGTGTGCTTATTATTTTTCCACAATTACATGTTTTATTCCAATGCTATTATATCATGGTTAATTTTCTTTTATGATCATGCCTTGCGTACTGCCATGATTTATGTCTTTGATCAAGATTTTGATTTTTAATCTTTATGTTCATGTTTTTAAGTTCAAATTTTTATGGTTTGTTTTATGTTCTCCATGTCTACCCTTACTGAGCATTTGAGCTCACCCTTTTTATGTTTTCTTATCCCCAAGAAATAAAGAAAGGTTTTAGGTAGGCAAATAAAAGGGGAATATCTTTATGGTAGATGTTGAATATCATTCACCATGATTAAAATATTTTGCTCCGAGTTTCCAAATAAAATAAACTATTAAAGGACTTGGGAATTTGTTTGTGTCATGTATTAAGTATTCTGCAAAAGAAATTTAATGTCCATGTATGTGAATCTTGGGTCTCTACAGTTGGTATCATAGAGAAGGTTTAGTCAACCTTTGGAAACTAGGATTTGAAAACTTTAGTGAGATCCTGAGATATATTTCTAAGGTATTTCTAGGGATATAGCAAAAGTTGAGTATGACTATAGGTTACAATCTGATAATTTTGGAAATGATCATGAATAGCCTATGATTAAACCTCGGATGTTATAGATTGAATGTAATCCCCTATGATATGTTTTTTTTCCTAGTATGATTTTTTCCTGACACACTATTCTTTTTGGGTTTTAGAAAATGTCTGGAAATAAGAGGATTCATGTTGATGGAGAACATGATGGAAAATGGAATGATATTCTTAATGAGTAACCAAATGAAATGGGAGTTGGAAGGAGCAACATAATTATTATGCCTAATCATAAATCTCATAATATGATCACTAATATAAACTTTGGTGAGTTTTCTAAAGCAGGTAATAAGAGAAAGATAGAGTTTCACAGTGATAATAGAGGAAAGAAAGTTCAATTTTCCTCATGTAAATCATGTGGGAAGAGACATCAAAGAGAATGTTTCGAAGGAACTGGAATATTCTTTAGTTGTGGACAAAAAAGAACACAAAGCCAGTAATTGCAAGGGAAAGCATTCAGTGAACACAATAGACAAAGATAATGGTATTTCTAAGACATCAAAAATGGTTTAATGCTTTTAATGTGGAATGTACGAGCATTATGAAAATCGATGACCTAAGGGAAAATCTCACGAGTAGAATAAGAATGGTTGTATGGGTAGTATTTATGTTGATGATGATGAAGAGACTACAAATGATATATGATATGAAAGAAGTGTTGAGGAATAAAATAATGAATCTCTGTCAATGTTTTAAGAAGGTAGTGGAATGATTTCACTTTTATCAAGAGTAATGTTGTATGTACTATGAAATAAAGAAATATCTAAGGATTGTTACACAATTATTTTTCCTTAATTATTTTAAAAGTATACGTTTAATGGTACTTGTAACCATGAAATGTTATTCAAATATTTTTGGAAAGAACATTATATGCACATAATAAAGGGATAAGGAGATAATGAGATGTATGATAGTATTAATGAGCTCATCACTCGTATAAGGACAAAGTGATATCATGGTTTGAGTATATATAATTTTTCGGATTTTGGTATGTGGAAAGAGTTAACTTTTGAAGGAATTTATGTTTTCACTATGGTTCTATAGAAATTCTTGTTTCAAGAGAATACATGATTAAGGTATTAAAATGTTTGTAATGTGACCAAAAAGATATATCTTATGGTATATGGAGGATAAATGATGGTATTCACATGCTTGTTATATAACATTTTTGGTATTTGTTTTCTTTGTACTGTGAGTTTGGACATAAGTATTTTAGATAATCCTAAATGTTAGAATGGATTAAGTTTGATATCAGATAGTATTGTTTAAGGCTAGAACCTTTTTTGTATTAATTCTGGAAGGTTATAATAGTATATTTTTAGAAAAAGGACAACCGGCAGGATGGGTGACAACCCGTCACATCGGACAAGGCTGTGGGAATTGAACCCACAACCGAAGTGTGTAAGGCCTTTATCACCTACCACTGGCCTACAGGACATCCCTGGTTAGTAGAAATTAGTTTTATTTTTTTAAGTGGTATGATAGATGAATTATAAGTCCATTTTTGAAACTATATATGATTAATCTCACCATAAATAGACTTATGTATATTTAATAACTTGTGATAACATTTTTGTGATAGAGACAGATGGAATGACCTATCATTATATCGCATGATCCGCTAACACCTCAAGAATGAAAATTTCAACTTCATTTCTTTAAATAAGAGATGAAGTGTAATTTTTTCAAGGCACAAACAATGGATAGATTGTACCAAAATCAACTAAGTATATCTCCTTATGCAAAAATTCATCAACTTTGGGGAAAGGATCTTGAAAACCAAAAAATTTATCCTATTACCTTATTATCAGATGAATCAGATGATCCCTTAAATCACCACAGATTTATGGCGTTCTAGAAGTTAAATTTCTCGAAACCTAATTCGCTATCACTATCCATCAAAACACGATGGTTAGATTTCTCTTCCATATACATGTTTTCACTTCCCACCTATGTTCTCCTATATGGAAATCTAGTGATGGGTTAATTTGGGTAACTATTATGTTTATAAAATTTTTTTTAAAAGGAAGTTTTAGTATTCCTTTTTACGATGTGGGTTTCCATGAAATAAACTTTCAAGTAGAAACCCATTTATAACCCTCATTAATTTTGGGGGAGAAATTCATTTTAAGGGGGTAGAATGTAACACCAGGAGAATTTATGAAATGGATTATCTTTAATTATGTCAATGTATTTTGTTTTATGAAAAACCAATATTATATTTTTCTATACACAATACTATATTAGCTTGTAGTATATGCAACACTATTCTTGGCTTGTGATACACATGATTTCAAGTTTGTTTGATATAATTAATTTTACAAAACATTGAGTTTAGATTTTATTCAATGTATAAAAGAAATATTTTTGGATAATGTTATACACAACACTAAAGGAATCTATTACTATATGCAACAATGACTTGTTTTGCGTTACATGCATTAGCGACCTTACTTTATAGCTTGTGTAGTACGCAATAAAGAGTTTCACTAAACAATGATATATTATTAAAATATTATTATTTAATGGGATATAAACTTGATTTTATTAATTTTATTAACCATATTTTTAATTTTATATAACATTAACATTTATATTATGTATTTTCTAGACAATATACAAGAACAAGTTCATTTTTTCAGATAAAATAAGTATTTTTCAAAAAACAATGTAGTTTTACCGCATTTTGATGGTGTACCCATTTTAAATCTAGTTTTTGACACTTTTATAAGTCATATTTGACAAGATAAAATTATTATTTTAATTATGGATATTAAAATTTACTTTGGATAATTTTTTGATATTTTTCTGATAACATTTATATTTTGATGAATAGTGAAAATACGCTAAATTTTAATTGAAAACAACTTTTTTCATCAAAATAATTTATATGGTTAAAATATATTATTGAATGGTTTAAAAGTATAAATAGAATATATTTATACTGTTTAATATAATTTATTTCATTATCATTAATTTTACATTGAATTCCTTGGTAAAAACATTTCGATTTTTTTCACAATGTTTTAACCTTTAAAACCCATTTTCTCAACAACGAGATTAATTTTAAATTAATTACTAAAACTTATGTGATTATAATTTAGAAAAATGGATTCCATATTTGAAATAATTATATCCAAATTATGTTAATAGCCTAATTTAATTTTTTGGCATTATGAATAGTAACTTTGGTAATTATTTTTTTTACCATAGTTAAAGGTGAATTAGGTAATTAAGGGTAAAAATAATATTATTACCTTAAAACCTGTAAAAATCATATTGGATTATTAAATTAGAACCTTATCATCTATTATTCTAAATGGAATCACTTTATTTCCAATTACCTATGAAAATGACCAGAATGTAATAAAAACTAATGAAATGCAAAAACTGTCACAATCTCTTTTTATATAAGTGTATAAATTTTAATATATGGATTATTAGAAGATAAAATTGACTATAGATATTATATGGAAATATAAAATAATTACCTGAATCATAAAAACTTATTTTTAATTTTTATAGATTAAATAATTACCATTAATGATGACAAAATAGTGATGTAGAAATTTTTTTTATTAATAACAATATCAAATAAATTGTATTAAAATTTTAAAATAAATATCATATTAACTAATTAATGTTATCCATGAATTTTATAGGTGACTATGGCATGTTAGTAGTGTATTTAGTATTTTGTTTTATTTTATCTTCTTCGTGTATAATATTGAAAGTCTAATAAATGAATTGTGTCAAAATTGACACTACTGGTATTTTATAAACATAACATTTTATTAAAATATTTAAAAAGCATAAAAATATTTAAAAATTAAAAATTGATAATAATAATGTCTAAAATATCATAAATTATCCATTTATGGTCAATTAACACCACACAAGTAAATATTAATTTCCATTAAATATTTAAAATCTTATTACAAAAAATTAAACTTTAATAGAATAACCAAGGGTCAATTAAAAAGATAAGGCTTAAATTGAAAAAATAAGTTGTCCAAAATTTATTGGTTGGTGAGATTACAACCCTATATTATCTCGTATTCTAATTTGGGATACTTTGGAGGTTTTTGGGTAGGGTTTGATTTTATTATAAATTAATATTTTTGAGAGTTTCCTAAAGTGCCCCTCTAATCTCTTATAAAAGGGAACCTCCTCCCTCTCCTATTCACTCTATTTTGATCCTTAATTATTGACCAAAACCTGAATATTACTCTTATAAACTTTCCTTGTAACATTATGGAGGTGTTGGTATTCTCAAAAGTCTAACTCTAGTGCCCTAAGTGGAAATTCAAAGGAGGCACATTGAAGAACAGGTAATCTCTTCTACCGATTCTTTCAAGTTTCTTTCTTCTTCTACTTCCTATTAATTAGTTATTTCATTATAAAATAATAACGTAAATATAAATCATATACTTATATGTTATTATAAATATGAAACGACCCAATTTCACCTTCTATCCATCCTACGAAAAATAAAATCACCGCGCATGCATACGTACGGATTATTGTCTCCATGTCGTGGTGTAATCTGTTTTTCACCACCACCTTACTTGGATAAGTATAATGGTGGAAATAATAACTTTATATGATTATTATAACATGATACTAATTCTGAGATATTATACATCATCCACTTCAATACCATTCAACAACTATGGGAATGATATCATCGCACGGGCGTACGTACGGCTTACCGTCTCCACGACGCGATGAGATTCATTCTCCATGTTAACCATTCAAGAATGTTTATAAAGTATAAATACTAAATAATAATGAAATATATGACATAATAATGCTACTAGATTTATATATATATATATATATATATTATTTACTTCCATTCAATTTAAAAAGGAAACAAAAACAGCGTTCATGCATACGTACGGCCGACTGTCTCCATGAACGGTGTATTCCATTACATTTATTGATCTATTATATATATTTATATACTGATTATATATGAGATATAAATCAGTTTTTACATTATTTAAGTAATTAAATCATGATATATGTAATAATATTAAGAATAAAAAGTCCAAACACGTACGATAAATGAAATGATTATTACGCAAAATGTTTCTTTAACATGGAATTGACAAGTGAACGGGTAAAATAAAGTTGTAAGTGAATCATATATGATATCATAAATATTATTATTGTTATATTACAATTTAATAATATTTTTAAACCCACTATACAGGATTTCTGGATACATACAGAAGAAATCGGACATAAGGTAAGGGACAACTTTTCCAATCTCATTTTTATCTGAGATTATTTATTCGTAAGTTTTTTTATTGGGGATATATTTATAATAGATTTAATTGTTTTCTAAAAATGTTTTCATAAATTGTTTAATATTCTTTTATGTATCGTTAAAGTCGTTTTTACCCCTTTTACTTTTACTATGTGGTATGGAAGGAATCTTTCTTTTGTTTACCATATGAGGTACTTTTGAATTTTCCCACAAAAGTACGAGGAGAATGTTTTTTTTAACTTATATGACATGAATGAGTTTTTACATCTTCATAATTCCTTATTTCCCTGAATAATACTCTAAAAGCTTTCAAGTTTATTTTCAAATAAATTATTTTTATTTAAAATTGCGTGAGATTTTTAGAAAAGAGAATGTTTTTTAAGAAGAAATGATATATTCCTCAAGAACTGAGTTCAAGTGGTTTATAAAAAATATTTTCCATATAAGATGATTATATTTAAATAGGGTTTTGTTTATATCCTTATTATTACAGTTATTTGACATGTTAATTATGGAATGGTATTTTATATGGATTATGTTATGATGCGATGATGTTTAAAAATCATGTTTTATTACATGGGTTATGCTATGATGAATGATTTATGTTTTGTGGCACATGAAAGAAATCTCTCATTATGAGATGGTTAAGACCAATATCTCCCTCCAATGCACTGGGTAAAAAATTTTATCTCATGAGATAGACATGGATGGATCTGCAAGTAAATGTGGTTCAATAATATAGGGCTGGAACGGTAAGTAAACCTTGTTCAGAAATGGACTTCGTACACTATGATGGTCTTAGTAGCAATTCCTTGGATACTATGGAAATCATATTATGTATTTATTAGTTTTCCACAATTACATGTTTTATTCCAATGAAATTATATCATGGTTAATGTTCCTTTATGATCCATGCCTTATGTACTGCCAAGATTTATGTCATTGCTCGTGATTTTTATGTTTAAACTTTTTGTTCATGTTTTTACATTCAAATGTTTATGGTTTGTTTTATGTTCTCCATGTTTACCCTAACTGAGCATTTGATTTCACCCTTTTTATGTTTTCTTCTACCTAGGATATAAATAAAGGTTTTAGGTAGGAAAACAAACTGGGAAGATCTTTATGGGAGATTTTGAAGATCTTTCACCATGATTAAAAGATTATGTTCCAAGTTTCCAAAGATACTAAACTAATAGGGTCTTTTGGAAATTTTATGTTTCATTTATTAAGTATTATGCAAAAGAAATTTAATTTCTATGTATGTCAAGCTTGGGTCTCTACATGCATTTTGTCCATCCATCCTCTCTAGTGAAACGTGAGCGCTTCTTGCCAATGCACCTCTTGTCTAGCTAATGTGCACCCTCCCAATCGAGTTGTTCTCTTCATCTGCATCCTCTCAATCCATTTCCTCTTTTGTGTGATCCCATTGATTGAATTCACCTCTATGTTGACCCCTACCTCCTTCACTCACATGATAAACTTTTATCGCTGAAGGAGAGCGGTTTGGGTTCATGTCGTTTTCCTTACACTGGGGTTTAGGTGAGCTTTGGGCTTTTGTTTTCGTAGATTATTTTTTGTTTATGCTTCAATGTTTTTAGTTTTCTTATTACTATGTTGTGTTGGCAGATAAATTCTATGATAATGTGGTCATCAGGTTTCACGTACTTGTGTGAAAGTGTGAGACATTTCGTGTTGTCATAATCGATCTCCAAATCGAGGTAGGTCCCCCACTGCACTTACCTTTGAATTTTGAATTTATTTGTATCTTTTCATTTCATTGATTTTCATTAAATTTGAAATAATATTAAATAATTATTTTTAGGATGGTGGTTTACTAGGAATAAAACAATTTATTTCTTTTCATTTGACTAGAAATATTTTCTAGATGGATTGTTACCCAATGGTTGAAAATACCCATTTGGACTTTGAACTTAATTCATGAATTTTTAAGTGTGGTTCTGGTTTGATGTGAAATGCTTTCTTCTGATGTGTTAAAATATGTTTTGTTTTCTCTTGAGAAATAGTATTTCTTTTTGATGTTATTTAATTCCCTTTTCGATTTTGATGAAAATGGGGTGCGTCTAGATATTTGAAAATGGGTTTACTTGTAATGCAAAGGTGTTGGTTTATTTTGAAAAGGGGTGGTTTCTTGAAGGGTTTCTATGGCCCGTTTGGAACTTTAAAAATAAATGGATGTGTGGAAAACACTTCATAGATAATGATCTTTTATTAGTTACATTGAATGTGGTGGGATGCCCATTATAAGTGGCTCCCTTGTGTTTGAATGGTTAAAAAGGCAAGAATTCATTCCATGTGGTGACTCGGGTGATGCATATTGTCTGAATTATTATTAAATTTATGCATGTGATTTGATGCTCGGTTGGCATCAGTTGGATCACCCTTTTTGTTATATGTGTTGACAAGGGAACCTAGAATAGTAATTGAATTTTCTGTGAATGGTTATTGTACTAGTTTAGATTATGCACTTGCTAGTGGCCTATAGCAGGGGATACTATGTTATTATTATTTTTATGGGATTGGGCCCCTTGACTAGGCCAGGTAGGGTGACTGTTAGGCGTCAGGTTGTTATGACGTCATTGAGTCGTGTATCCCTTTAGGATGAGTCACACGTATAGTACAATCTCGATTGTTCACGAGATCTTAGGTTCGAACCATGTTTATTTGGCTTTCTGTTTCCCATAATGATGAGTATTATGCTTGTACATATATCTACATTTCCCTTATTGTGTACTCACTATTGTGTATTTTTGTGTATTTTTTTTCTTGGAAAGTGGTGAAATGGTTTTAAGTAGTTTTCTGAAAATGGTTTTCAAATGGAATTGTTTTATTATCACTGTATAAATCAGAAAATGTAAAAAACACTTTCCTTTTTAAAATTTTATTGGCATGAATGAAAGGAATTTAGTTTTAAAAATCAATAAGGGCAATGGTTGGTACTTTGTTTTTAAGTAAAACATTTATAAAAACATGCTTTTTAAAATTTTAGTTCAGACTGGAAATTAGTAAATTCTTTATTTAATGGATGTTCTTTGGGAATAGATTTTTGGGAATGCCTACTGAGTTTTAATACTCACGCCTATAGTGTTTTCTTGTTTTTAGTTTCTGTTGCAGGTTTGAATCAATCTTGTTCACCAGGGCTGAGAGTTGGTGGTGTATTGGAGAGTGACTCTCAAAGTCATGAAGAGTTTTGGTTGTGGTCAGTTTAGTGGGTTTTTGTTAGTTATTCTTTATTTTTCATATCGATTATACACTTTGCGTTGTTAAACTTTTTCTACTGCTTTATTTATTTTCTTTGGAAGAAATTCTTCCCATTTATTCTCTGTTGATTCCCTAACACTTGTTGTTATCCCGGGCGGATCAAGAATGCCTCTCGGGCCTTTCTATGGATCGACATAGGTGGCCAGTTTAGGTTCAACCTGGGTTGGTTCGTGACAAAATATACCGTCAATACTTCCTCAATTTTGATCATCATTAAATGATATATATTACATTCCAGTCTTTGAAAAGAAATGAGATCCATTTAATTTATCTAACAAATAATCAATACATGGAAGAGGATTCATTTCCTTGGTATTAATCATTATATATTCTCAATAATAAATGAAATTTTTCTTTGACGTGTATTTCATCAAAAAAATTGAGAAAGTGCACTTTATGGTGTTACACTAGGCTGAATGAATCCCTTATCTAGATTCCCCTATATTTAATTCAATAAATATTTCAATACAATTACGGTTATTTCTTATGGTGTCTCTAAAATAGGAGTAGACCCATGTATGAGTTCCACTAAAAACTTATCATCAGGATTTGATAAAAAACATTGTTTCCCTTATGAAAATAAATCAGTATATTCCTATAAAATGGTTATATCATAATTATTGATCATTTACCCACCATTTAAGATAAAAAATCCCACTTGATTAGGTAATAAGACCCAAAACATGGATATTGTTTCAATTAGAATTTTTTATAATACTTTCACTGATATTCAATAATTTATTTATTTGGAATATAAAATGTGACAAACTATGAAAATTTATATAGTATAACAGCCACATCCCTAGTAGACTAGAGCCTGTGGTCACATTTTGACATTAGCATATGATATAATTGATGGAATACCAAAAGATGGAATAATATATTTATCATGGTAAATAAGATACATACTTGAATATTATATTAATTTTTTAAAAATTAAAATATAACATAGTTAAAGTAAATATTCATCAACATTGAGATCATTAAATGATTTCAAGTTCATACATAGTTAAATGGAAATAAAATTATCGATTAAAAAAATTTCTCATTATCAGTTAAATACATCTGATGATATCATGTGTATATAATTCATGGTCAATATGGTAAGGTAAATTAATAAAATAACATGCCTCTTAATCACAAGTATGGAAAGAAAATTAATATTTGGATAATATTTATATAATATTCTCATCGATAATAAATATAACTGAAATCTCAATGAAAGAAATGATTATTATTGGAAATCATGTTATCAGAAATCATGATATCTAATTCCATCAAGAACTTGTTTCAAGATAGTTTAATCTATGGGATATTATATACTAGAACCCCATTTTATTTAGAAAAATGATCTTTCAATGAAACAAGGGACAATCTATAATTGGGACACATCCATCATTGCATGTCCAATGCATTAATCATATATTAAAAGGTCAAATTAAATGTTAAAAAAATTAACTTATCAATAAATATCTTTACCGAGTATAGAATATGGATTTATCAATATTTTACTCAGTAAATCAAATAACAATCATAGTAAAACACAATATGTTAAATTATTTTATGTTTTAGTAAATAGTCATATCCCAGATAAAAATAATATGAATAATTAATCAAAATTTATTTCCCAATTATCATAAAATTTAGATGTTTCTAGAGAATGATATCAACCACAAAATAAATAAGAGATAATAGATGGCCCCCAGTTCATCAAAAATATAATATTTATAATTAAATCATGTTAATTAGAAAAATAATTAAAATTTTATTGAAATATTAAAAAATTGTATCTCATTAAATATTCCTCTTTGAAATACATTTGACAATATAAGGAAAACCAAAAATATCCTAGGATGGTTTTAGTGGTGGGGAATTTATTTTTAACACCCAAAACATTAAAATCATTCCTTTGGAATTTTTATAAAGAAAAAATAACAATTTCATAGTATAATAGAAAGAATCATTAAATACATTTTAAAAGTCATGGATAACATATAATTTACTCAATATATCATCATGGTGATAAAAAAATTTATTTTTTTTAAATATGGTCATAGAAGATAAATATACTAGATCAAAAAGATAAATAAGAATGTATTTTTTTTAACATTATCTGGAAAGAATGAGTTTAAATTAATAATTAATCTTAATGAATAAATACATATTCATGTTAAATATATCATAGGTTCATTATATAGACCAAATAAATGTAAATAGTTTCATAATACCAAATATGTATCGATAGTGTTGAAATTTTGATTAAAAACACTTCCAATATCATACCTTTGATGTGAGTGTAAATCATAGAATATATTAGGTGTAAATAATTTAAATACACATAAAACAAGTGGAAATAAAACATAAAATAATGAAAATTAATTATAAACATAATATTGTAATAATAATGTAAAGTAAGAATTAATATAACCTAATGAAAAAACTTCATTATAGAATCCCTTACCCCTCATTAAAATTAACATCGAATCTCGTTAGATGATGTAAAATTATTTTAAACATAAAATTCCATGATGTATGAATGATTTGTGATTTAATCTATATAAAAGGGTATATATATTCACCATATAAAATTAAATTTGTTCGTAATACCGAATATATATCTAGGGAGTGGAAATTGAAGTGATATTACCTTATAAATATCATATTATTGAAGTGATAATTAGTCAAATAATTTATTATTTTTATCAAATGTAAATCGAAAAAAATTGAAATAAAAGATAAAATTATCAAAATTCATCGCACACATAAGAAAATAATATCGAATAAATTAAATAATTAACATAACCCAATGAAAATAAATTTAGTTATGAATCCCCTTACATCATGGATGACTCTTCACGTTTGTTATTTTCCTTCCTATTTTTTAGACAACCACTTTTTTTACCCCAAAATCATTCCTAGGAGGGCATTTTATTCAAACTAATGCCTATATAACATGGGAAGGGATTTAAGGAAGTAATTTCCACTAGTAATGGTCGATCTAGAAATCTTTTAAAGTGTGTCAAAAAGAGTAGAGGAGGCTTCTATATATATGTGTGGGCATGGGAACTTTTGGAATATACAAAAATATAAAATTATCATAATCTAATTTTCATGTTTATGTGGATCCAAAAATTTATAATTCCAATATATTATGGTGTTATATTTAAACTATATTATTAAATAAAATGTGGGAATATTTATATTAGGTTATTACCCTTATCTCACTATTTTAATACTTTTGAACCCTTTTTTAAAATACTATGATAATGAATTTTTTAACCTTTAGGATTCATAATATTTAAGATAAAAAGAAAATTGGGAATTAAATGTTCCATTTAAGTTATTTTAAAACATATAAAAATAACTTCCCAAAAGATAGTATTTTTGAGAAATTTAGACCATTTAATACAATATTATTTATTATAAAATAACATTTTTAACATTTTTGAAACTATTTGTTTATTTTGACATTAAAAACATCATATAAAATGGGGATTTAAAATCTAGAATTTTAATAATTTTTTCACTATATATTTTTTTGTTTAATTGTTTTCATAAATTAAAATCCCATTTCTTTAACATTTTAATTGATATGAAATTCAATTAATTGTTATTTAGATTTATTTCCTTCAAATATTGAAATCCACTTTTCTTACCCTTTATATTTTTAACAGGCTTCTATAAAAAAGTGGGGCAATCATGAGCAGTCCATATGTGAATCCCTTGACCACACTATGACCCATAGGTCAACCATGCGGGAGAGTAGTCTGAGGATAAGATAAGGTGGTAGAGGAGAATGGAGTTTATATGACCACAGGTGTGTAGAAAATCCTCTATATAAGGTTGGGACAAGAATTCTCGTGAGCACATTTGTTCAACCAACTCTACCAATAGGCCAAAGCCTTTGTGTGTTAATTGTTTTAAAGGGAGTTGTTCCCCCAAATAAATATCCAACCGATAATGGAACTGGTTGAGTTCTTTAAAAGAGTCTAGAAAAGTTACTTTTCTGATGTGGGAAGTGAGAATGCTTCTATTTGTTTATATTTTTTAAAATGATAAAGATGTAGCCTTAGATAGTCGATCCGTTTTATCCCAATAGTCTGATTGATCATGTGAACATCATCTACATCCTCAAGATTCTTTGGGATAATATATGCCAAATCATTCTACTGAACCACCATCATTAAAAAGTTATACCTTCCATCTCTACACTTCATGCTAAGTAGATCCATGATAAATAATAACCTTATTACCAAATAATTATCAAGAATTCAATAAGAATAATAAGTTGAGTCAACTTGAATTCCATCTATTTCTCAAAGAAATAATAATGGCCAAAATAATATAATGATCTTATAATAGAAATTTCTTCTACTTGATTCTCATAAGTATTTTGAGATTCAAAAGTCCATTGATGATCATGTTTCATATATTCACCTAGATAACATTTCAACTTCATCAATATTCATCACAACTATAACATACTATGGAAATAGTAGGTATACTCTCCATGTGATTAGTGAATTTATTTACCATGTTTAGTATATACATACCAAGAGCTAGTAAGTTTAATTATCATGAGTATCCTTTTATAAATACATCATGATTTGTTTTACCAATAGTTAATTTATTATTATGTGACCTCATATAAGGCTACAGTCAGTATAACGATTATACCAGGTAAGTATAATGATTGTACGCTACCACATGGTTAGTATGTCACACAATCAGCTATTTCATTTTCTTATTTTTTTGATAAATAATACTTTTTAATAATTCATTATTTCACCATTAATTAAGTAAAAAAATTTACTCCATGTTTAACGAATTTTTTCTAAAAAATATTTTAATTTTTAGAATAATTATATATTGTAACCATCATATTTTATATTTGAGAATTTAGATATATTAGTGATAAAAAGGGTTCTTATCTATTATTTCAAACTATGTTTTTCATAAATTTTGAAATATCAAAATTATTGATAGTCTATAATAACAAGATTTACTATTTTAATAAAATGAAAATATCTCACATAACATAATGATCATTTTTTTATGTGTTGTGAATATTTTAAATGTTAGAAAGAAAGAGTGTGATATGTCTTTGATTGTAAGTGTGATTTTTTGAAATATGGGTAATAGTAATATTATTTATATTTTTTATATTCCTAATGTGTCTTAATGTTATTATCAAATGAGACACTCTAAGATATTTTGACATAATGATAAGATTAGTTATTCTAATGAGAATCAAAAAACATTGATACGATTATCATTAAAAAGATTATTTTCCATGATTTTTTATAATAACAATTTAGAAAATTATTGGGAGAGAAATACAATATTCATATGAGCATTGTGATGTAGTGAGTTTATACTATGACTTATATTCCTTTGATTTGATCATGAAGGATATCATCATTTTAATCATCCACTAATGAAGTGATCAAATTTATTAGTCAATATATAATTCTTACATCGTCATCAATATTGAAGGTCTAAATTCCTTCTTTATTTTTTTATTTCTTCCTTAACATTTTTTTATCTAGTGTTTGGTTTATGATTTTCACTTTCAAATGATATCTAAATATATTATTCCTCCAATATAATATAAATGTCAGGTTGTAAAAACCAGACAAAATTCAGGTGTTTTGAGACTCTAAAAGTCATGTTGGGGTTATACCATGTGGTGAAAAAATGATATGTATTTCTGTAATTGGGTTATCAATCTATATCAAAAGTGAGGTGCTAGTTAATACTGATATTCTCATTGAGTATAGAAGACTAAATAGTGTACTCGGATCTTGGTGATCTGAACCACTTTAAAAAATCATCTCTTTTTTCCACTTATATTGAATTCACATTTAAAAGTGTCATAATAATGGTAATCATATTTGATTAAATTTAATTGATTAGTTTCTAATGTTACTATCCACATCCCCCTCTATTGAATAATTCTACACACTGGGAAATAACAATTGTTATCATAGGGTGGTACCTTTTTAAGGAATTTTTTATAACTATTTTCATAATATTTTCAAACTAACCATTATCCTATACATAATAGTCAGTGTAAATATCCACTTCTTTTTTATGAAAAGTCATGATTTCATGTTGTTAAATCCCATATAACCACAATACATCAATGGAAGTGACTATGTTTACTATAAGGATCTAACAGAATTATTTATTATAAATATATGTCTAGAATTATGTGATATTATGTCAAAAACTTACACACTACCTGAAGTATATTTTCAAACTCTAACCAGTAATTATTCTTCAAAAAAATATTCTAAATTAAAAATTTATAGATTTTTTTATTTTTACATATTTAGAAATATATATAGTCGTGTTTTCTCATTTAAAATAACCTATTAAATATAGATGACATTATTAGTCACTCATCAAGGTACTAAAAATTTGTAGAGAACCATAATAGGAATTAATAGAGGGGAGTTTTAAGAATTAATAATGAATTTTTAAGAGGGAATAAATTTTATGTACAATAGATTCAATAAAAATATAAATAAAATAGTTTCACTTGGAGATACCATGAAAAATAAAGCTCTTATCATAATATTATTTTGAGATATACCCAAATTGTATCAATCAAAAAATGTTTCAATTGACCAGATTAATTATTTAACAAAGTATTCAGTGGATGAGATGATATAATTAATTATTCAATTTATATGTAAATTAAGAATGATAATTCTAATGATCATGATAAAATTAAAGGTAAATCATTCCAATATAATATATATATATATATATTATTACTAAATCATATAATTTTGTGATACAAAAAATTGAGAAGGATAAAATTGAAAAGTCTAAAAAGGAGTATACAAATATAAAAAGGAGAGAGACTATTTAATAATTATCTCACAATAGATCATTATAAGTATAAAATAAATAAAAGTAAAAATGTTAAAGTAGTGAAAATGATTTTTTTGAATTATTATTATATGAGTATAAGAAATTGTGACATCTAAAATAAGGTTGTACTAACTTAAAAAAATAAGGAAAAGATAAGTTATATAATAAGAAACTAAATAGATAATATCATGGTGGATGGATCAATATTGAAGAGCCATACACTAGTGGTGTTAGTTCTAAGAGTGAAATGGAATCTACCAAACATTAAATTATGGGAAAAATTATAATGAGGTAAACATTTACTTTGAAAATAGTTATGGTTATGATTATAACATTAAAAATTATGTTAAATAATTAACAAAACAAAATGAATAATTTCAGAATGGGTGAATAATACAGGGAATTGAAAAGCGAAAATAAAAATGTTAAAGAAGATAAAAATATATATTATGAAATAAATAGTCTTACAAATGAGAATATAGAAATGAAATATATCATTTAAAAAATGATGAAGATAAATAAAATATATTTAAATTAGTTTGTGATGAATTGGAAAAAAAAATTAAAAGGAATGTGAGGAGAATAAACATGAAAATAAGAAAATAAAAAATACATAATATTGTTTAACAGTGAATATATGTGATGACCAAGAAGTTATTAAAAAATAGGATGAAAACATAAATTGTAAATAAAAAGATTAAAAGTATCCTAAAATATATTTTTTCAACCAAAATTAAAATTTAATAATATTATGGATTTGAACGAAATAAATCAATAGAAAACTATATATGGCTATAATAGAGAGATTCCTAAAATGTAAAGGCATTATTTTGTTATATATAGTAAATGGAATGTTTCAAATGTTACTTTTTTTCATATAATCTCAATGGGAGTTATGAAAAAAATATCCATTAATATTTTCTTAATCACTAGACCATTCCAAAACTTTTATTTATATGAATATTTTATCCATATTATCCTATAATAAATGTATTAATTGTATATGGGTTCATAATACTTTTGTGACTAATCCAGTTGGACCAAAAATTTCTTAGGTTCCGAAAAAATTATCTACATAATATATTTAATATGATTTCATCCTAAACAGTTATAAGGATACATGGGTATATGTATAATGGGTGATCCATGAATGTGAATTTTGAAATATCTAACTTTTTATGTTCTAATTCTTGTGAAAGTGGCACTGTCACATTTAGTGACATCTCTAAAGTCATGGTCCATGGTTCTGGACAAGTAGGTATATTGAAAGTTGTTATAATTTCTGAACATCAATTAATAAAAAGATAAAAATAAAATTTAATTATTATATCAAAACATTGTGATGATAGCATGAGTTTAATTATTGAAGATAATAAATTTCTTGTTTATAATGATAATACTATTTATTTTATTCCAATAGAAAATAAAATATTTGTTATATAGATTTCTTAGAACTGACCTAGTAAAATGTAATGTGTATAAATACTTTATAAATAGACACATTATTTTTCATAGAAGGATGATACATGTTCATCTTCATCAATTGTATAAGATTGAAAACTCATATAGGTTGTGGAACATCCTAAATTTAATGCTATTAGGTTTTTTTGAATATTATTATTGACTGAAAGGTAAGCCAAAAAGTGTCTTTTAGATCTGTCAATATGTTTAATACAAATAGATTATTTGTTCATCAACTTGATTTATTTTTACCCATTAGAACTACTATATTAGGTAGTACTAGATATGTGTTTGTAATTATAGACGATTTAGGTATATTTTCTTGGACTATACTCGTATCCCATAAAAGTGAAACCATAAAAATGCTTACTTCTTTCTATAAAGAAAATTATAAATCAAAAAGGTCATTTATTTTCTTCAATTATAAGTGATAAGGGAGGATAATTTATTATCATAGACTTTGAGAATGTTTTTAAATATAATGGATATTTTATTAATTATTTTACCCACAGAACACCACCACAAAACGGTGTTGTAGAGAGGGAAAACAAAACTATTCAAGAAATGTCAAGGAAAATTGTTAATGAAATCAACCTACCAAAATATTTTTTGGGTAAATTAGTTAACCCTGAATGTGAAATATTATATTGATTTTACATTATACCTATGCTAATGAAAACCCATTTAAGCTATTTAATTAAAATAATATAACATTGGTCACTTTAATGTTTTTTGTTATACTGTTTATATTTTCAATAACAATTATAATATGGGAAAATTTGATGATAAAAGTTTTGAGGGAATTTGTCTAGGATATTTATATAATATTAAATATTACAGAGTATATAAAAATGAAATTTATCAAATGTAATAATTGTTAATTGTGTTGTTCATTGAAAAAAATGAAACATTTTGGATGATTATATTAAAGAATTTAATGAATTCAATTTTGATGTAAAAAGACAAGAAAATGATATTGTATCGGTTGAGGGGGAGAAAATCACATCTCAATATGATTATATAATTGAAAAAATAAATAAATGATTTATTTTAAAATTTATTTGGAAATTTTGAATTTGGAATAAGAAGTGAGAAATAATTTTTGAATGCTTTTGAAAATTTTTCGGTTGACATTGATTTTCTGCCTATTAATATAAATTAGGAATTAAATTCTTTAAACTAGATAAATGTTATGCATTATAATATTTACCAGTTTGATATTAATAAATTATATAAACTTATTGAGTAACTAATTATATATTTTTTATATAAACCAAATATATTTTTCAAAAGAAAAGTATAAGTGTAGTAATATAGTTATAAATAACGAAAAATTAGTTTCCCATGGTTATTTACATGGATAAGGAATTGAACTTGTAGAATCATTTGAACCATTTTCAGGATTATAAGAATTTCTTTTTTATATTTCTCTTGTTTTAAAAATTTTAAAATCATTCATATTAATTTAAATAGTTCATTTTGAAAAGGTGTAATTTTAAAAGTGGTATATGTCAATCAACCACCTAGTTGTAAAAATTTTGAAAATAAAAAACAATGTTTTAAAACATTCAAAAGATTTATATGTTATAAATAATGCACCTAGTGTAGTAACTCAAGTTTTTCTCTTGAATGCTTTTCAATCCTTCTATAAATATTTCCAAAGCTAGGTACTAAGTCCTTGTGAGATTTTGGGGTCCTAAGATCATTGATACGAAGATATTAAAAATATTTAATCATGAACACACATTTTCACTGAAATTGTGGAATAAATATTATGAGGATCCTTAGATTAGAAATATGAGTCCCTTTTTTAGCACATAATATGGTGTCAATGCTATGCGTGATATAAAATTTTTCAGCATTGTGTGTTCAGTTGGTGATGTGAGTTGGAAGGGTTTCAAATAGAGGATATTGATTTTAAAAAATTAAATCTATATCCCCTACCCCCCCCCCATTCGGTGCATACACATAGGATAGGAAGAGTGCTCTCCCCCCCTTTGGATCAACAGAAAAATAGAGGAGAAAACAAGGAAAAGAGGTGTTGTCGATCTCTAATGTTGACATTGATCACTCCCGGATTATGGTATAGTGAATTTAGAGCATGGACCTATGTCGAATGATTCAGTTTCTCTCTATAAGGTATAATAATTTTATTTTTATTCCCTAGACTGCATTTTTATGTGTTGTTTTAATGTTTTAGATCTCTATTATTACTTCTAGAGATCCCCCATGGTTGATCTATATGTTTTTTCGGGAAAAAGGGTGATTTGGGTGGATCACAGAGAATTCTCATTAGGAATTTCCAATCACACTGCATGTAGTACAGGGTTACATAATATGGACTCTTCTCATTCATTGAAGATGTAATTTTGGGGAATACATGTTGTATATTAGGGTTACAAGCTATATAATGGGGCGAGGTCATGTGGCCAACAGACCTTGCAAGGTAAGTCATGTAAAATTACATGGTCATGTGATAGTATATGTCTAGAGACATGGACATGAGGAGAAATAAATGAACACAAGAATATGAAGCATCTAAGTAGTTTTTTAGTTGAGACACACCATGTACCTACTGGTACATGTCTTGTGTGAGATAGGGATGGTTAAACCATGTTCAAAATACACGATTAGGGCCCATGTGAGGTGAGACATTCCATGTGCACCCTGTACACATTGTGTAGGCTCACATGGATAGATTTGTTGTGAAGAAGAGAAAACTCTAGGAGTTCAGGTTGTGTCACACACTATGTGGATCCTAGTAGACACTAATTAATTTTCATGGAGACTTCCACCCAGTGTATCCTCATGTAAAGACCAAAAAAATTCAAGTAATTTTTTTTTTCTTAATTTTCTTTGTATTTTTACAAGAACGCTGTTTCTAACGGCACCTGATTCCGAGGCCCGGTGTGCCCGGAATCATTTTCTGAAGTTTGGCTCGGGTACGTTCAGTGAACGGACGAGCGGGTTTTTCTAACTTTTGAACCAGTGCTCGGAATCGAATTCTGAGGGCATCGATGGAATCCAAGTGTCGGTATTTGCTTAGAAATTCCTCTTTCGGAGTTGCGTTTGCTCGGGTATGGTTTTAAATTTCTCGGCTTAAAGTTAAGAAATAAAATAAATTGTACGACAAACTTTATTTTATTTCACTTAAGCCACTTGGAAGCCACTTAAAGCTACTTAAGCTGAGTTGTTGCAGATAGGGTGCTATCCAAAAATATCTTACCCTCTTGGTAGGATATTTGTGAGGTGGGGCCCACACGAGCCCCACCGTTTCTTTTCCACTAAGTAACGCACCCGTGAAAACCCGTCATTATGAAAGTCAACTGACGCGTTTTCTTAATTTCTTAACGCACCAATTAATTGGGCGGTTTTATTTGTTTAATTAATTGGGTGGTTTTCTTCATTGAATTAATTCTATGAATTAATTTATTTGTTTCTTAACATGTTTGAAATCTGTTGGCGTAATAATAAAATAAGACCAACGCACGACTTCTGGAAAAATGTTCGTTGAGAGGATTTGACAGAAACCAAGAGTTCTTCATCCTCCCTCTCGAAGAATGCGAAGAACATGAAGAACGCGAAGAACTCCGAGCCCTCGGAAATCAACGACGCGAATCCAAGTTCCACGACACCGGTGATTCTTCTTCCGTGACGTTCTTCCACGACAATCCAACCCCGCGACAACCTTCGATCGGCATCGACAAGGTAGGGGGTTGCGCTCTTTTTTTAAATTTCCTTTGTGGAATAAAACAACAATATGGATTTAATTATTATTAATTACATCTGTTGTTTCTTGGTCCTCGGATTTCGTCGACGCAACACCGGATACCGCGACGATGTGACGATCCCCTCCTTCCGCGACGAGCTATTCCGCGAAGAACGCGTGTGCGACGACTTGACGAGGTAGGGGTTTTTATTTGAGAACAATCCTTTCTTTTCCGTGATTGTTTCTTTTAAAACAAAGAACCCAGTTTCATAAGAACAATTTTAATTTATTAAAATTGTTATTGGTTATGTTTCTTTGTGTTGATTAATCCTCCCAACTGTTATCGTCTAACGCGGAGGGTGCGGTCCAAACAAACACGGCCCGACAACCCTCCGCAGTTCTTCCTTGTTGTGCGGATTTGGTGGCCGACGATGAAACGTGCTGCAGAGGTGATTAAATGATCCTGTAGTGAAGAACGGAATCCGGGAGGAATAGCAGCGCAGACGGGAAGGAAAACGGACCACCGGAGCAACTCCGGTGGCCCGCGGAAGCCTCCGGCTGCCGGAGGCGCCGGCGCCCCGGCGCGCCGCCGGACAGGGCCGCCGCGACTGAAGTCGCGGTAGCGGTGGCCAGCAGACCCGCGGCTTTGCGGGTCCGGCTCTCAGGCACGGGACGCGGCATAGCCACGTCCGTTGACTCCAGTGTGGCCCCTCGAGGGCCGCGGCATCTTCATCCCGCGGGGGCAGCGCCCCGCGGCTCCCTCGGTCGGCCGCTCGGCCGAGCCGAGCCGGGCCGGCCGGCCGGGCCGGGCCGCGCCCTGGCCGGACTGGACCGGGTCAAGCCGGGTTGGACCGGGTCGGGTCGACCCGGTTCGGCCGACCCAGGGGGGGCCGGGCTGGGTCGGCCCGGGCCCAGACCCCCTGTCTCCGGATGTTTTCGTTCTTTCTCTCATAACATATGATAAGGGCCTCCGAACGACGCGCCGTCAGCGGAAACGCGATCCTTGGATCGAGACGGTCGTTTCGGTATATCTCACTCAATGTTTCTGATTACTTTGAGTTCGGCCGGGATGGTTCGTACACAAAACCAACCGGGCCCTCGGAGCGGAAAGGCTCATATCATGAGCTTCGGACGTCCGATTGACGTGCCGTCGACTTCGTTGAATTCCTCTAAGTGAGATGGATCTTTTGGCTCACTCCGCCTGAGGTTTGGATGCAGGTGGAGTACGGTCGGGTTGGTTTTTCCTTAAAAACCAACCGGGCCCCTGGGACGAAAAAGCCAATAACTCTCAGACCGAGCGTCCGATTGACGTGTCGTCTACGATGTTGAGTTCCTGTTGACGATACGGAAATTTTGGATACATCAACTTCAGACTTTGTATCAGTTGATGTATCAGCCTCTCGGCTCATGGAGTGGACCTTCCCGAACGAGCTTGTTCTGTGCGGGAACCCTAGTGCTGGCTGCGACTTCGACGACGACGATTGTGAAGAGATCCTCAGTGGACTGCGATGACGACTGTGCAGTGATCCTCAGTGGAATGCGATGACTACTGCACTCAGCGATCCTACGTGGATCAGTGCTACAGATCCTGTGTGGATCTGATCCTGTGTGGGTCAGGGCTCTGCGGTTCTGTGTGAGCCAGTGCCTACAGGTCCTGTGTGGGCCCGATCCTGTGTGGGTCTTTGCGGGGGTTAGTTACCTATTTATCCTGTGTGGGTTCGATCCTGTGTGGGTCATTGAAGGGGTTAGTACCTTTCGATCCTTTGTGGGTCCGACGACTTAGATGGATCGGTGATCATCTTTATCATCATACGAAGATGTATACATGTGTGAGCTGAATCCTGTGTTACTCCCCTTTGTGGATTGTGCTGATCTATCCTGTGTGGATTTACTGTTTACTCTCCTTTGTGGATTGTGTTGAGCTATCCTATGTGGATTACTTTTTCTCTCCTTCGTGGATTGTGTTGTGCTATCCTGTGTGGGTTTACGTTTTGCTTTCCTGTGTGGACTGGGTTGTGCTTGGGCTCGGATGTTGGAGCCGAACAGGAATTTATGACTTAGGTATATGTATGGGCATATACCTAAGTAGTGTCGGTTGTTACTTCGTGATTGTATCTTTCCTTTGTGGATTATACTTTGTGGATTCTAGGAGACCTTTGGGGGTCTCGGGGTCCCTAATGAGTAGCTTATACTCACCCCTGCACGGGCTATGCCCGCACTTCGTTGTGTTGGTTGCAGATGACGGGCAGCGCTGATCGTGGTGGAGGCTTGCGGAGCAGGACAGTACCTGGAGGTGGACCACTGGGCGGAACGTACTCGGAGCGGCCAGGTGGACCCGAGGAGCAGTGGAGGCTATCTGTACCCACCCTTCAGGTGGGACTTCCAGAGGACGGCTCGACGTTGCGGCTTTTCTTTTCAGTTGTTGTCTTCCCCTTTCAGTTGTACTTTACAGTTGGGCTTGTATTTTCGGCCCCTTTCACTTTCAGCATAGCTTGTTACAGTTTTTACTTAGTGTTTACTTTTCCTCTTGCTTACTCTGTGGTGCTTGTTTACTTTTTAAAGGCAATTCCTTCCCTTTTTTCGGGATTTACGCCTTGGTGCTAGTCTCCAGCCCCTGGCCTATTGAAGGCGGGCTTGGGGTAGTCACGACATGGGCCCTGAGGACGGGTCGTGACACCTCATCATAGAGGCCCAGATTCTTTCTTTGGAGTAGCCTATATGGATCATTATTCCATGAATAATGTGATGATAACCTTCATGATGAACTTTGATATATAATGAGGCACAATTCAAGGATGACATTGTAGTTGTGGTGATAGAGCTTGGGTATTGATTAGGGTGGATTATTTGGTTTACTCCAAGGTTAGTGCCCTTCATTAGTGGCCTGGGAAATGGGTCCCCTAGACTCTTTATTCTGGTAGAGCTATGATCCCTATTATTATCATGGCATGGTTTACCTACCTGTGGAATTGTTATGATGTGATGTATGATTAGAATGATTATCCTTTTAGTAGTGCTTGGATTATACTTGAGATTGTTTTGTATAATTGAGAGAGACATTGGGATAGGAACTCACCATTACTTTCCAGGTGTCGGATCCCTTACGTCTTTGATAAGTAGATATGGAACTCTCCAAAGAGTGGTTGTGGGTCGTCTACCCATAGAGTATTTATTTTGAGGTCATAACTCCCCTGCTAGAAAAGGACGTGGGTCCCCTATATAATTCATCCAGTTTGAGACAAGGATTCCCTAATGTATCATGGTTCGTTCAATCCATACTCATTGGATAGATAGGGTAGGTACTAGCCTATCATATCATGGAGAGGATCCACTATACATGGAGATGGTACTCCCCTATCACACTGGAGCATGGGTCCTCTATATGTGATGTATAGAGAGAGTTGGTACTCTCTAGTTGTAATAGGGTGAGGGTCCTCTATCCTTAGAATCAGAACTCATCTTTTGTACTAAGGGGAAGGTCCTCCAAACTCAATGTTTTGGGAAATTCAATATTATCTTTTCATTCCACAGTGTGGGTCCACTAGCTTGGGGTAGGTAATTCTATAACATCCCAATATTTATGTAAATGGAAATTATATTTCTTTTGAGGAATACTTATTAAATTACACAAAATATATTCCCAAATACCATATTAGTTTAGTGTATTTGGAAAATCTAAACATAATCTTCTAACTTAGTGTAAGATCTTCAACATCTCCCATAAAGATCTTCCCTTTTTTCCAACCTAAAACCATTCTTTATATCCTCGGAAAAGGAGAACATAAAAAGGGTGTGATCAAATTCTTAGTAAGTGTAAACATGGAAAACATAAAACAAACAAAAAACATTTTAATGTAAAAATATGAACAAATGTTTGAAGATAAAAATCTTGAGTCATGAAATACATCTTGGAAGTTTGTAAGGCATAGATCATAATGGAACATTAACCATGACAAAATAGCATTGGTATAAAACCTGGAATTGTGAAAAACAAATAAAGACATAATATGATTTCCATAGTAGCCAAGTCATTACTTCCAAGACCATCATAGTGGACAAAGTCCTTTATTGAACCGAGTTTACTTGTCATTCTAGCCATGTATTACTGAACTAGATTTACTTTTTGTTCTAGAACTGTATTACAGAACCAGATTTACTTACCATTATAGCCATGTTTTTATTAGGATATATAAATATTTACACAATTCATTAGAGCGAGATATAGGTCTCACTCATCTAATAATGAAATCATTCATTCAAGTGACACAAAACATAAATCATTCATCATAGCATAACCCATGGAATAAAATGGGTTTCCTAAACATCATTCCATCAAAATCCATATAAAATAAATAGATTTCAGAAAAATAAATCCGTAATAAACACAATAAAATCAAACTAATAATAGGTATAGAAACATAACCCTATTTCATATTATATGGAAAATAATTTTGATAAAATTCTTTAACTTAATTCTTATGGAAATATCCTTTCTTTTTCAAAAACGTTTACTTTTCATAAAAATGTCATGAAATTTTAAAAGAAGATAATTTAGTTGAAAATGCACTTGTAAATTTTTAGAGGAAGCTTTATGGAAATAAGTAATTATGAAGATGTAAAAACCCATTCATGACATAAAATTTTAATAAAAAAACATTCTCCTCGTACATTTTCTGGAAAAGTCAAAAAGTACCTCATATGGTAAACAAAAGAAAGATTCCTTCCATACCACATAGTACAAGTAAAATGGGGTAAAAATGAATTTAAATATACATAGATGAATATTAAACATTTTTTTAAAACATTTTTAGAAAACATGTACATGTATGATAAATATATCCCCAGTAAATATATAAAAATAAACAATCTTTGATAAAAATGAGATTGAAAAAGTTATCCATTACCTTAGCTATGATTTCTTATTTATGTGTCTGAAACTCAGGTATAGTGGATTTAAACATATTATTAACTTGTAAAAAACCCTAATAATATTTATGATATCATATATTAATTAATTATGAATTTATATTACCCATTCATTTGTCAATTCCATGTTAAAGCAGCATTTTGGGTAATAATTGTTTTATTTGTCGTACGTGTTTGGACATTTTATTCTTGATATTATTACATAGATCATGATTTATTTACTTAAAAAAATGTAAAAAATGATTTATATATCATATATATTCATTATATATATATATATATAATTGATAGATAAATGAAATGGAATACACCATTCATAGAGACGGTAGGTCGTATGTACGCATGAACGTTGTTTTTGTTTACTTATTGAATTGAATGGAAGTATGTAAATTAAATATATATATATACACATAAATACATGAAAATTATTATGTCATATATTTCATGGTTATTTATTATATATACTTTATAATCATTCTTGAATGGTTAACGTGGAGAATGAATCTCATCACGTCGTGGAGACGGTAAGTCGTACGAACGCACTAGCGACGATATCATTCCCATAATTGTTGAATGACATTGAATTGAATAGTGTATAATATCTAAAAATTAATTTTATGTTATAATAATCATATATAGTTATTATTTCCACCATTATACCTATCCAAGTAAGGTGGTGGTGAAAAATACATTACACCACAGCGTAGAGACGGTAAGTCGTACATATGCACGTGCGATGATTTCATTTTAAGTAGGATAGATAGAAGGTGAAATAGGGTTGTTTTATATTAAAAATAACATATAAGTATATAATTGATACTAATGTTATTAATTTATAATGAAAAAATAATGAATAAGAAGTAGAATAAGAAATAAATTTGAAAGAATCGGTAGAAGGGATTACCTCTTCCTCGAGGTTCCTCCTTTAAATTTCCTCTTAGGACACTGGAGTTGGTCTTTTGAGAAGACTAGAACCTCTATAATGTAACTATGGAAGTCTAGAAGAGAAAATCCAGGGTTTTTTCTGAGCTTGAAGTCTCAAAATATAGTGAAGAGTAGATGGAGGAGGGGCTCTTTTATAAAAGAGGGGTGGGTCACTTTAGGAAACTCTCAAAATATTAATTTATTATAAATTAATATTCGATTAGAAATGGTCCAAAACTCATTTAATTTAAATATAGGATCATTTTAGTTCGAATAACCATCATCAAATAATTTTTAGACATGTTTGGAATTTTTTATCCTTATCCTTTTGGTTTAACCCTTATTTTACCATTTTTAATCTTACCGTGATATCATGCCATTTACACATTGTGGGTTAATGTAATTACAATATAATGTAACAAGACTCATAAAAAGTTATTTTTGACATATTTCAACTTATTATAACTATTTTTTTAATTTTATATTTTTCAGAATTTAATATCATTTAATAAACAATTTTAGCTTTTAAGTTATGAATTATGTCAATTTTGAACACTATTCATATTTGACGTTTTTAAAAATTCATAACAACCTAATTCCATAGAAAATAAGGCATTAAATCAAATATAATATATCAATATCATCCATAAAATTCTTTTATTATATAAAAATAACCAAATTACATTTATTTTAACATTTATAATATCATTTATTTGAATCCTTTATTAAGGAAGTAATCACTACATCATCATTATGTCATTACTAAATTTATTAATTTAATGTCTAAAAATTATAAATAAAATATCATCATGTAGGAAATAATTTTATATTTATAATGAGTATTTATAGTCGAATAGATCACTTATATAACCCCATATAATTTTTTTTATTAAAAGATACATGTTTATGTTATACTTCTCTTTACTTTAAATTAATTATTATAAAATGTCATTTTCACATCTAAGTGGCACCATGAGGTCACACAATTTACCCAAGGATGACCATGGTTGGACATATCTAATCTTATGGGATTAGGACATGTGTTAGGGTAGTTTAATATTATTATAATATTAATTTGTTTACCCTTATTTACCAGATTTACCATTTAACCAAGGTAAATAAAATAATTACTGAAGTTACTATTCATAATGTCTAAAAATAAAAGGTACCAATTTAAAAAAATTGGACCTCATAATTCCAAATATTGAATCCATTTTTTCAAATTCAAAACACATAATTTGATGTAATTAATTTATAATTAATTAATGTTGTCAAAACCAAAAGGTGGGTTTTAAAAAGTAATAACTATCAAAAGATTAACATGTTTTTTACGTGCAATTTCAATAGGAAATTACTTCCGATGAAAAAAATTGGATTAAATGATAAAAAATTATCCAATTAAACTTTAAAAAAAATTGAATAGATAATTTAACTATATAAATAAATTTTATGAAAAAGCGTTTTTGAATTAAAATGTTGTATTGTTACTATTCATTAAAATTTGAATTTTATTAAAAAATACCAAATATTCAAAAAACATAAATTTTTTAGTCCCAATTTCAATGAATAAGTTTATTTTGTCAAATTTAACTTATAAAGTTGTCAAAACTATATTTAAAATTGGCACGCCATCGAAAGGCGGTAAAACTGCATTTTTCGAAAAATATTTCTTTTATCTGAAAAAATGATTTTGTTCTCTTATCATGTTCTAGAAAATATATAGGATAAATGATAATGTTATATAAAATTAAAAATGTGGTTAATACTATTCATAATGGCTATTTTATATCCCATTAAATAATAATATTTTAATAATATATCATTGTTTTGTGAAACTCGGAATTGCGTACAACACAAGCTATCGAGGAAGGTCACTCTTGCATGTAACGAAAGCCAAATCATTGTAGTGAAAGCTTTATTTGGTATTGCGTATAACATAATCCAAACTTATTTCATTTATACATTGAACAAAATCTATACTCAGTGATTCATGAAATGAATTCTATCAAAAGAACTTGAAATTGTGTGTAACACAAACCAAGAATTGTGTTGTGTAAACTAAAAGCTAATACGGTGTTACGTATAGCACAAGATAATATTTGGTGTAGCGTACAAAATAAGAAAACAATGAAATTAAAAGGAATATATCTCATAAAATATTGGTGTGTTACATTATACCCCATTTAAAATGAATTGTGCCCACGAAATTCATTAGGGTTATAAATGGTTTACTACTTGAAAGTTTCTTTTATGAAAACCCTCATGGTAAAAAGGGATACTAAAACTTAATTTTAAAAAGGAATGTTAGAAACATAATGTTTACCCAAAGTAACTCATCACTAGGTTTCCACATAGGATAACGTAGGTGGGATGTGGAAACATAGATATGAGAGAGAAATCTAACCATCGTGTTTTGATGGATAATGATAGAGAATAAGGTTGGGAGAAATTTTACTACTAGAAATACATATATATGTGATGATTTAAGGGACCATATGAGTCATTGGATAAGAAGGTAGTATGATAAAATTTTTGGTTTCAAGATATTTTTCCAAAATATGATGAATTTTTTTTTTGGCATGAGGAGAAATACTTACTTGATTTCAGTACAATCTCAAAATTGGTCCTTCCCTAAACAATTTCAACTTCATCTCTAATTTAAAGAAATGAAGTTCAATTTTTCATTCTTGAAGTGTTATCAGATCCTATGATGTAACGATAGGTCTTTCCATATGTCTCAACAAAAAGGTTAGAACATGTTATCAAATATGCATAAGTCCACCAACAGTGAGATACATTAATCTAACAAACATCAGTATAAATATAACTTATAATATCCATAAATGGATAACATTACAATACTTCCAAAAAATAAAGATATAAAACCTTATAAAGAGGTGAACTAAATCGACATAACATTTTTCTCCCATATCTCATTTGATAGTTCTTAGTTGTCATATTCCAAACATGTGAATACCTTAATCATGTATTCTCTTTAAACATGATAATAACATGAATTACTAGAGAACCTCAGTGAAAACATGCATTCTGTCAAAATTAACTCTTTCCACATACCAAAAATTCTATATACTCAAACCATGATATCAATTTTTCCTTTTATTAGTCATGAGCTCATTAATATTATCAAACATCTCATTATCTTCTTATCCCTTCATTATGTGCATATCGTGTGCTTTCCAAAAAATATTTTAATCACTTTTCATGGTTCACGGTACCATATAATAATGGAAAACCACAATTTACCAATATATGGATATTTCAATATTCCATAATACTATAAAATAGATTCAACAACACTATTTTGGAACCCCATTACATAAACACTTAATCATTCCACCACTTTGTTGTCATAATCAACATCACCAATAGTGATCACATGTGATTTTCTTTTATATTTGGACTTTAGAGGTTGTTTAGGTCGATAATCATCCATAACCCTTGGATTTGGGCATTAGTTATCATAATTCCCCATTTCCTTTCACTTGTACATCCTGATTTCTAGAAGGTACACTCTTTCAAGCTTTCTATTTATTTATATTACTTCGGTAGTAAAATGCTCAATGACCTTATTTCCCACACTTAAAACATTTATCATTACACTTAAGATAGTTTCCATCGTGTGTCCTTCCACACTTTGTTTATAAAGAAAATCTAATCTTCTTGTCTCTATAATTTTTATAGTTTTCATTGAATTATATCCTTCTTTTCTAATCATAACCATGATATAGATTAGAAACTACAATCTCACTTTTTTTAATAAGAATACAAGGAAGGTACATAATGAAAAATAAGTTGTTAAAATCATCCCAATACATGGAGTCAATTTTATCTTGTTTCCTCATAATCTTGATAAAGTTACACCAAAGATTCACTTTACTATCCAAGCAATAAGTTCCCAACTTAACCTTTTCATATTCTGAACAAAGAATAATGAAAAAATATATTTTCATGTGTATAAATCCATTTCACTACAACTAGTTGGTCATTTGTTCCACTAAAATAAGGTGGATGTTTCCTTAAGAAAGATTCAAGAGAACTTTGTTCCCACTTTTGGTCATTTGGATGCCTAAAAGGATTTGTGGTTATAGAAACAAGATTATTTATTTGAGCTCTCATAACATTTTCTTTTTCAGGTGGACAATCATTGCATTTCCTATCAAATCTGGAATTAACATGGTTTTTTTGGGTTTCATCCATTATATAAAACCCAAGAAAAATATTGTGAGAGGCAAAAATCATACTAGAAAAATAACATAATTAAGGGGGATTACTTTCAATATATAACATCTTAGTTTTCATCCTAGGTTATTTGTGATCGTTACCATAATTCAAGGAATATAAACTTCAGTTAGACTTACCCTTAGGGACATCCCTAGAAATACCTTATAAATATCTCTAGGGATCTAACTAATGTTTTCACATCCTAGTTTCCAACGGTTAACTAAACATTTTCTCTGATCCCAACTTTAAAGACCCAGGATTGACGTGCATGGAAATGACATTTCTTTTGCGGAATATTTAATACATTACACAAAATATATTCCCAAAAAATTTATTTGTTTAGTGTCTTTGGAATCTCAGAACATAATCTTATAACTTGGTGAAAGATCTTCAACATCTCCCATAAAGATATTCCCCTTTTGTTTTCCTACATAAAACTTTTATTTATATCCTTGGGAAAAGAAAACATAAAAAGGGTGAGATTAAATACTCAGTAAGGGTAAACATAGAGAACATAAAACAAACCATAAACATTTGAATATAAAAACATGAACATAAAGATTAAACATCAAAATCTCGACTCATGAAATAAATCTTGGCAGTTTGTAAGGCATAGATCATAAAAGAACATTAACCATGATAAAATAGTGTTGGTATAAAACATGAATTGTGGAATAAAAATAATAGCATAATATTATTTCCATATTATCTAAGTCATTGTTGCCAAGACCATCATAGTGTAAAAATTCCTTTACTGAACTGGGTTTACTTTCCGTTCCAGCCATGTATAAATGAACAATATTTACTTGATATTCTATACCTGTATTACTGAACTGGATTTACTTTTCATTCCATCCATGTTTATCTCATTAGATATAAATCCTTATACAATGCATTGGAGGGAGATATAGGTCTCACCCATCTCATAATTAAATCATTATTACATGTTCCACAAAAAACATAAATAATTCATCATAGCACAACCCATGGAATAAAAAAGTTTTCTTAAACATCATTACATCAAAATCCACATAAAATAAATGGATTTCATTAAAATAAAACCATCATAAACTTAATCAAGTCAAAGAAATAACAATTATCGAAACATAACCCTATTTCATCTTATATGGAAGATAAAAGACTTGAACTTAATTCCTAAGGAAATATCCTTTCTTTTTCGAAAATGTTTTCTTTTCATCAAAATGTTGTGAAATTTTAAATGAATATAATTTATTTGAAAATACACTTTTAAAAATGTGGAGTACGCTCCATGAAAATAATTTGTTATGAATATGTAATGACCCATTCATGTCGTATAAGTTAAAAAACATTCTCCTCATACTTTTTCCGGAAAAGTCAAAAATCACTTCATATGGTAAACAAAAGAAAGATTCCTTCCATACCACGTAGTAAAATTAAAAAAGGGGTAAAAATGAATTTAAATAAACATATAATAAAATTAAATATTTTATTAATAAATTTTTAGAAAACATTTAAATTGATGATAAATATATCCCTATTAAATAGTTATGAATAAACAATCTCGGATAAAAATGAGATTGGAAAAGTTATCCCTTACATTCAGTCTAATTTCTTCTGTATGTGTCTAAAACTCTTGTATAGTGGGTTTATACATATTAATAACTTTTAAAAGAACCATAATAATATTTATGATATCATATATGATTTACTTATGACTTTATATTACCCGTTCATTTGTCAATTCCATGTTAATGCAACGTTTTGGATAATAATCATTTAATTTATCGTATGTGTTTAAACTTGTTATTCTTGATATTATTACATAGATCAGGATTTACGTACTTATATAATGCAAAAAATTATATATATATCATATATATTCAGTATATAAATATATATATATAATAGATAGATTTATGTTATGGAATACACCGTTCATGGAGACGGTAGGTCGTATGTACGCATTAACATTGTTTTTGTTTCCATATTGGATTGAATGGAAGTAAGTAAATAAAATATATATGTAAATAAATCCAGTAGAATTATTATGTCATATATTTCATTATTATTTATTATATATACTTTATAATCATTTTTTAATGGTTAACGTGGAGAATGAATCTCATCGCGTCATGGAGACGGTAAGCCGTATGTATGCACGAGCGATGATATCGTTCCCATAATTGTTGAATGGTATTGAAGTGAATGGTATCTGGTATCTTATAATTAGTATCATGTTATAATAATTATATATATTTATTATTTCCACCATTATACCCATCCATGTAAGGTTGTGGTGAAAAACAAATTACACCACGACGTAGAGACGGTAAGTCATACGTACGGGCGTGCAGTGATTTCATTTTTTGTAGGATGGATAGAAGGTGAAATAGGGTTGTTTAAAATTTATAATAACATATTAGAATATAATTTATACTTATTTTATTACTTTATAATGAAACAATTAATGAATAGTATGTAGAAGAAGAAAGAAATTTGAAAGAATCGGTTGAAAAGATTACCTCTTCCTCGATGTGCCTCCTTTAAATTTTTTCTTAGGGCACTAGAGTTGGTCTTTTGAGAAGACTCGTACCTCTATAATGTAACTATGGAAGTTTATAAGAGAAATATTTAGTTTTTTCCAGATCATGGAAACGCAAAATGGATTTAATAAGAGAGGGAGGAGGTTCCCTTTTATAATAAAGGAGAGAGGCACTTTAGGAAACTCTCCAAATATTAATTTATTATAAATTAAATTTTGAATAAAAATAGTCTAAAACTCATTTAATTTAAATATAGTATTATTTTGGTTCAAATACCAATCATACAATAATTTTTAGACAAGTTTTGAATATTTTTTTATCCTTATTTTTTTTGTTTAACCCTTATTTTACCCTTTTTAATCTTACTGTGATATCATGTTATTTACACATTGTGGGTTAATGTAATTACCATATCATGTAAAACGACCCAAAAAAAGTATTTATGTCTTACTTGGAATTATATTAACCATTTGGATGAATATTATATTTTTAATAATTTAATATCATTTAATAAACTATTTTATGTTTTATGTTATGAATTATGTCAATTTTGGACACTATTCATACTTGACTTTTTTAAAAATTCATAACCTTATTCCTTAAAAAATAAGGCATTAAATAAAATATAATATTTAAATATCATCCATATAATTCATGTATAACATAAAAATAACCAAATTTCATTTATTTTAACATTTATAATATCATTTATTTGAATCCTTTATTAATGAAGCAGTCATTGCATCATCATTAAGTCATTATTAATTTTATTAATTTATTGTCTAAAAAATATAAATAAAATATCATGATGTAGGAACTAATTTAACTATATAATTACTCTTTATATTTTAATATATATCACTTATATAACCCCATATAAAAAAAATTATTTAAAGATAATTGTTTATGTTATATTTCTCTTTACTTTAAATTAATTCATATAAAATATCATTTTCACATCTAAGTGGATCTGTAGGGTCCCAAAATCAACCTATGGTTTCCCATGGTCAGAAATATATCATACAATGGGATTAGGACATGTGTTAAGGTATTTTAATATTATTATAATATTAATTTCTTTACCCTTATTTACCAGATTTACCTTTTAACCAAGGTAAATAAAATAATTACTGAAGTTACTATTCATAATGTCGAAAAATAAAAGGTACCTATTTAGAAAATTTGGAACTCCTGGTTTTAAATATGAAATCAATTTTTCCAAATTTAAAACACAGAAGTTTCAGTAATTAATATTAAATTAATTATCATTATCAAAACCAAAAAGCGGGTTTTAAGAAGTAATAACTGTCAAAAGATTGACATGTTTTTATGTGCACTTTCAACGGAAAATTACTTCCAATGACCAAAATTGGATTAAATAGTAAAATAAATAATTCAATTACACTTTAAAACACATAGAAAAGATAATATAACTATATAAATAAATTAAATGAAAAGGCAGTTTTGAATTAAAATGCAGTATTTTCATTATTCATTAAAAATTGAATTTGATCCAAAAAATACCAAAAATTCAAAAAAAAAGTAAATTTTTATGTCTTCATTCCAAATAATAAGTTTATTTTTTTAAAATTTAACTTATAAAAGTGTAAAAACTATATTTAAAATCGGTGTTAAATCAAAAGGTGGTAAAACTGCATTTTTGAAAAAATACTTCTTTTATCTGAAAATTTGATTTTGTTCTCGTATCATGTTCTATAAAATGGGAAGGATGAATGATAATGTTATATAAAATTCATAATGTGTTTAATAGTATTCATAATGTCTGGTTTATATCCTATTAAATAATAATATTTTAATAATATATAGTGGTTTAGTGAAACTCGGTATTGCGTACAACGCAGGCTATCAAGGAAGGTCGCTTTTGCATGTAACGTAAGAAGGTCAGTGTAGTGCAAGATTCCTTTGGTGTTGTGTATAACATAATCCAAACTTAGTTCATTTATACATTGAACAAAATCTATACTCACTGTTGCATGAAATGAATTCTATCAAAAGTACATGAAATTGTGTGGAACACAAACTAAGAATAGTGTTGTGTATACTACAAGATAATATGGCATTGTGTATCACGCAAGATAATCATTGGTTTAGAATACAACCCAAAACAACAATGAAATTAAAAATAATTTATTTCATAAAATCTTGCGGTGTTAAAACTCCCCTGTTGAGTTAGGGTGATGGTCCATCATAGAGATCACAAAGATAGAGTTGGAACTCCACTGTCATACCAGGTTGAGGGTCCTCTATTCCATCCATAGTAATACCCTTTCGTGTTAGGGTGTAGGCCCCCTATTATTAATTTTTAGGTTGGGTCAATATTACCCACTATATAGGTTTTGCTTCCTCTATCAACATAGTGGTATTCACTCATTTTTTAGTTACATCAGAGAGTGATTCCTAAACTATAGTCAAAACTCCTTCATATATGGGGTTCAATTAAGAGGAGCAGGACCCTAAAATTGTTATACCTGATACCTAGTTTTTAATTAGTTCCCCATCAACATAATACTTTGTGGGTATCTCCCTAGGAGTACATCACTGGTTTTGAAGGATGTCTAGGAGCTCGTACTCCCTCGGTTGTGGGGAATTAGTGAGTTGTGGGTCCCTCTAATATCTCCTTTTAGATAGTATCCACATGGTGCATGGAATGGATAATTTATACCTAGATGGTATGAAGTGGTGTGGGGAGAGCCTCTCTACATTAGTTCCTATGATCTTACACAGGTAACAAGATATTGGTGATTGGACCTTTGGTGCTTGGTATTAGAGTTAGACCAAGAGATTTGTTCCTAATGGAGTGCATTCTCTCATATGTACCATAACGTAAGGTAGAGTTGTTCCTAATGGAATGTATCTCTCTAATGAGTGAAATCTAGGATGGATGATCTTATGGAGTTTGTTCTTGTGAGTGTGTTTCACCATTAAAAATTATGTATAATCTAATAATTGGCTATGAGGTCACAACCTCACGAGACTTGGAGTATGTTATGAGTATATCATGGTGTTTATAAGATTCCTTGTGGTGTTGTCATATATTGGTTGACATACTATGTGGACTAATATTACTAGTCTTGTATAGCTAAGGATGATCAACACGTGGTTTCTCCCAAGTTTGGTTCTCCCTAGATAGGTCAAGATTACTATTTCCTTTCAACTTCTACCTAATATTTTTTGTTCTATATTGCCTATTGAGTATTATTATAATCAACCTTACCAATGATTTTCTAGAACATATATTGTCTTATACTATTGATAGTAATTTCAATGGAGTCCTAAGAGGACCCAGAGTAGGTGGATCTTAGTGAACTAGACAAACCGTGGTGTTTTCCAATGTTTTACCGAGGAGAATTCTGGAAGTTTCATTTGAAAGTGACCCCCTCCATCTGATTTGGTTGGAAACATTTACAGTAATTGTTGGGAAAATATATTTTTTCTATTTTACTATTTAATTACTCCTTTTATACTCTAGTTGTGGGATAGATATAAACATGCATATCATTTCTCTATATTTTTATCTCCGTATTGTTACATGGAAATTCTTGTGGGTGTACACAAACATGTTCCATAGTATATACACACCCATTTTTTATGTTATCCATATTAGATTTTAGGCACCATACCAAGGCTATTGGAAATGATCATAGAGTGGTGGTGGATCGATTCCTATTGGATCATGTCATGAAAGGGTGGTATCATAGCAGGTTCCACTTTTATACCACAGTGTCTTGAGCTTGGTTTGGGTTGGATGGTGACAGTGTTAATGTTTTTCGGGATTGGATTTTAGGCTAGGGACTCCGGTGTTGGTGAGGCATCTGACATATCCATTCACCAAAACCATGTTAACCTCCTTGATGACTCGGTACAATAGGTAAAAATTTTTAGTGAAATTTTGGTGTATGCATCATATTAGACTGGGTTATGGGTTTCATTTCCTTCTTAAGTTAGCTCCGCGAATATACTCTTTGACCATAGGACATCTTGATTCTATTTTAGCATCCCACCATGACAATACCAATACATGATTACATGGTGGGATTATGAGGATGATCCACCCCATGATGTGGCTTCAGTGCATGGAACTAGTCTTAAGGAAGTATTATTGTGTTTTCCACTAGTCAATCCACTACCCATTGAGTAGGAGGTTTTGATGGCAGTTCAGGTCGAGGATGTTCGATATTTGAGTATTCTACACAAGTTCTAGAGGTAGTGGGCTCTTATGTATCGGGGTGACCTTAATCCCCATGTATCTAATGACTGTCTTGAGGTATTTATGTTCATTTTCTTCCTATGACACCAACTAATCAAGTAGTGGTACTAATGTAGATCCTTCTACAGTGTTCAGTCGGGCGAGGGTGAAGGTGTTATAGACCCACAAAGAGGTGATGCTCACTAAGGTATTGTTTGATCATCTATTTAGGGAGGATTTGTATCCATCCATATTGAGATCAGTGCATATCTAGGAGATTCTATAGCTTAGGCATGGTTGTATGTCTATGGCAGATTACTCAACATGGTTCACATACCTTTCATGATACTCTATGGATATGGTTTGAGACACGTTTTCCAGTGCTCAGTCCTTTGAAAATGGAATACTCAAAGGAATACTAGAATGTGTGGTCTCCTTGTTCTTTCTATCATATGTGGGGGTATTATAGAGTTCTCTAGTTATATAGAGCTTATGTGTAGGGGGTTAGGAGGATATGGCCAGTAGTAGGGGTCATGAGGTTATGATGTTTGCAGAAAATGGATGACATCAGTCAACAGGATCACAGTGAAATATGAATAACCATTACTATTATAAAGAGAATTGGTTTGAAACACAAGAGTTGGGTCAGGGGCCTCATCAGTCATACGAGAGGTTGGTTTATTATTTTGGTAGTCAGGTAAATCTTGTGTGATATTTTCAAACCCATCATGCTGATGAGAGGGTGTTAGTCGATGGAACACCCTGGAAGAGGTTGAAACTAGAACATATATTTCCACATTATGGTGGATGTGGAATATGATTTAGGAGAGATGTAAGAGTTTGAAGATATTTTAAGATGTTGTCACCCTCAGGTGGCCTGTACCAGTTATAGGGAGTTAGAGGAAGGGGTGAGAAAAGCTATAGGCCTTAGTGGAATTTGATTCAGAGGCTCTGAGGATGATTATAGGTATGCTCTATTTCTCTTCTACATTATAAAGTAGAATTGTTATACCCTTTTTTTTGAGGTACTCTTTTCTTTACACTTATTTATATTATCATAATAATCTTGTCACAGTGCATCGGTAAAACCATGTGTTAGTGTTGTTTGACATAGCTTTAGATGAAAGAGGAATAGGAACACTTCCTCCATCAAGACATGTTCTTGTGATGTGATTAAAACCAATTAAGTGAGTTATTTCCACCCAAATTGGATAGTCTTGAGGTGTGGTGGACGAATTCCTTTGACATGTTTGTTTGGGGCATGGTTGGGTGTCGGAGTGTCAGAGAAGGCCCTATCATACTGGTGGATCCTTTTTTCTCGATCCATACATTTGGTGTCCCTAGTGGAGGGAGATCCTCAAATAGAACTATTCAATAGAGACTGAATTAGGTCCCCTGATTTTTCCATTATTTTGGATTTTTTTCCATCCGTCCATGCTCAGTTAGTTTACTATTAGTGAGTGTGGTGGTGTTTATGGCTTTGTAAGTTGTTTTGTAGTTAAAAGTTTGTAAATGGGGGTCCTGGTAAAACCTAGTATATACACTTGGGAATCCCTATGTCATTCATTGGTAATCCTTGTGGTCTTGGAATTCCATTTTTATATATGATGCATGAGGAGGGTGTTCTGAAGATCATCCCAGACTTGATGGGAACTTCCATGTCTTGTTGGTATCTGCATCGGGTTAGAGAGGTGGTGTTTCACTAGACCTTATGAATGTAGATGGGTCAAGTTTTTTTTTTCCACCTGTCATAACTATGGTGAAATTTTTCCACTATGTTTCATGATATCATATAGTTTAGAGCTTAAAATTGGGGTGGTTTGGCATATGTAGTTCCCCTGATTGTGTGGTGGTAGGCAGCTCATAAACCCTAGGTGAGCTTGCTAGCATGGGAGTCTTAGTAGGGAGATAAATTTCCTACCTCTTACTAGTATTTCTCTTTTTTAGGATGAAAAGCCTTGTGGTATGGAGGATTCAGTGACTCTAGTTTTTCTTTGTAATAATTTGGAATCTTTCTATGAATATCTCCACAGTCAGTCGCTGAGTCAACACTTGATTAGAGAGTCTAGAGATCCACATTACAGTGATATTAAAAATATTATATATATTTTATCACACGCCTATAATTTCTATGAAAACATGGAACAACTCTTGTGCAGAGACTCAGATCAGAAATTTGAGGCCTTGGTTGAGTTTAGAATGTGGTTTTTACCCTAGGCATGACATATAATTGTTCGGAGTTCGGTGTTTGGTCAGGGGAGGGGTGTTAAATAGAGGATATTGATTTAAAAAAAATCAAAATCCCCTTTCCACCTTTCCCATTGTTTTCCACATGGATTATAGGAGGATAGCCCTCCCCTTCATTGGAGTGATGGATGAACTGAGGTGAAATCTAGGATAAGAGGCACATATGATCACTGATTGTAATGGAAATCTCCCATGGATCGTGGTGTAGAGGCTTCAAATCATGGATCTACACCTGATGCTTCAGTATTTAACAAGAAGTAAGGAATATTTGAGTGTTATGTCTCGATACCCTTTTTTATTCATTTTTTAAAACATTTATATCCATATTACAACTGATATAGATCACATGGGGGTATATCTATAGTTCTCAAGAAAAACTATGGTTATATGGGTGGTGTTCATGGAATTCCTGTTCAGAATTCCAAATCACATGACATATAGTATAGGGTCACATGTTGTGTAGTCTTCCCATTTGGGAAATATGTACTTGTGGGGGATACACACCATGTACTGGGGTTACATGGTATGTGAAACATACATAGGGAAAGTACACAGACATGGGTAGATGACAATTCCAAGAATCTATTTAGTCAAGACACCTCGTGTATCTTGGGGTACAAGATGTGAGTAAAACACAAATGGCTAATTCAAGTGGGGGAGACATGGATGGGGTACGAGTGAGGTAATGCATGCCCTATACACCAAGTAGAGGTTGCATAAGCTCACATGGATATCCATTCCATGAAGTTGAGGAAAATAATTTTTGTTTAGATTGGGTCATATTCCATGTCGACCCCATTTCACATACTGTATATTTATTGGATAATTACACCAAGAATATATATTTCATTGGGTATAAGATTCAAGCTTCTGATTAATATATACAGAGAAATTTTCCATGAGGAATTTGATGATATCCTTTTTGGTTTCCCATGAGATTTTGTGTGGTTTTATTCAAGAATGATGTTGCAGTAGTGGTGTTAGACCTTGGTAATTGATCAAGGTGGATCACTGGGTTGACATTGGGGTTAGTGCCCTTCCCTACCATCCCATGATGATGTACCCCTACACTATTTAGGTTGGTATTGAGGCAATCTAATATATTATCAGGGTTAAATACACATACCCATGTAAATGTTTCAATGTGATGTATGACGAGCATCCTAGTTCGTTCATCAATGCTTTGATGATGCTTGATATCGATGTAGATCTTAGAGATTGAATCTAGGAATGGTAAATTCATATAGTATTAGGGAATGAGATTTTATTACCTCTATGATTGGTAGGGATTGAACTCCCCATGTAGTGGTAGGGGGTCATCTACCCACGAAGAAGTTATTTTGGGGCCGGAGCTACCCTGATGGACTATAGTGCAATCCCCCTTAACGTTTTCGTAGTTTTTGGAAATGCTCCCCTAGTTTATCAGTGTGTGACATATCCATTATCATTGGACAAATAGAGTATACACTCCACTTTCATAAAAGGGAGAGAGTCCTCTATCCCCAGATATGGTACTCCCATATCACACCAAGGCATGGGTCCTCCATATGTGATGTATTAATAGAGTGGGTATTCCCTTGTCATAACATGTTGAGGGTCCTCTATCCTTGGAGTAAGAACTCCCATATCATACTAGATTTTAGTTCCTCTATAAGTGATTTTGATTTAGAATTAGTGACCCATTGTTGTTCATGGGTGTGAATCCTCTATCCCAGTGTCATTACTCCAATGTCAAGTCAAGGTATGGGTCCCCCATAGTGATCATGCAGATAGAGTCAGTATTCCCCTATCATAGCAGGGTCTGGGTCCCCAATTATAGGGTCAGTTATCCCCTTCCATGTTTGGGTGAGGGTCCCCTATTTTTATCGTTCATTTGGGGTTGAAACTCACCTCTAAACAGTTTATGGGTCCTCTATTTACGTAGTAGTACTCCCCTATCTTCGAGTAGTGGATAGGAGTGGGTCATGAACTAGAGCCGAAGCTCCTTTTTCTATGGTTCACAGTTACGAGGAGTGGGCCCCTCCACAATTTAATAATAATACATGTTTACCCATTAGTTCTCCCTCAGTGTAGTGAGGTGTGGGCCTCTCCCTAGGAGTGCCTCATTGGTTTCACTAGATGGTTAGAAGATGATACTCCCTTGTATGTGGGGAAGCGGTGAGGTATGGGTCCCTCCACTATATCTCATTTGAGAGGATTCATGTGTTTAATTGTCCAGAGGAGTGATCCCTTGACTGTATATTATTGTGAGGGTTGATCCTAACCACTTCGGTTTCTATGATATTGCATAGTGTTCATGATGGTGGAGATAATACCTCTTGATCTACGCATTAGAGTTGCGTCTAGAAAGTTTTTCCCAATGTAGGGTGTTCTCTGGGATGTACCACTATGGATGGTATAGTTTTCCCCAAGGGATTGTATCTATCGGACAAGTTTCAAATGAGATTGATGAGCTTTTTCAGTGTGTTATACTGGGCACATGTTACCTTTGAGTCACATGTAGAATCTTATTGCTATATTTTAGGTCAAAACCTCATTAGACTTATAGTTTGAGATGAGTTTATATAGGTGTTTCTAGAATTCAATGTGGCATTGTCAAATCTATTCATACATACTAAATAGAATGAGGTGCCTTGTTTTGTATAGCTAATGATTGTCGAGATTGAGTTTCTCTATGGTTGGGTTCCCTCTGACTAGTTCAAGCGTACTATTCCTTTTTGTTTCTCCCTTTTCCTTTGGGTCTTGAGTTGCATACTTAGTATTTTTATTCTCACCCCTATAAGGGATATTCAAAAACAAGACTTGTCTTTTTTAGACTAAATTAATTTTGAATTAGTTATAGGTAGAACTAGAGAATGTGGATCTTAGTGGAATAGAGATACAGAGGTATTTTCCAGTTCTTGACTGAGGATCTATTTGACAGATTCATTTGATAGTAATCCCCCTCCTTCTGAGCATGTTATATTCTTTTATAGTTTTTTGTGGGATACTATTTTTTCATTATATATACTTTCAATACTAATATTGTACTCTATTTTTGGGATGTATGTAATGATTCATTTCTTTTTATTATATATTATCTCTTCTCTATTTCATAGAGATGTTTGTGGGTTCATGCATACAGGTAAAAAATGACAATTCCTCCCATTTTCTATGATATTCCTAATCGGTGCAAGATGTTATCCCCTATGATATTGGAGGCAGGCATGGGGTGGTTATGGATATATCCCCATTGGTTTGGGTCATGACATGAAGATCTTGGTATGAAATATTATTAATGTTTCTACTACAAAATGTTTTTAATTTGGGAAGAGATAATCCAACATTATTTATAATTAATATTTCCACTGATATTTTTATTATAAAAAATAAATATTGATCTTTTGTTTTTTGGTTCTACAAATGTTATAAATAGTAATGAGTTTTTAATATTAATGGAAATTTAATTTGGTATGAGACTATTGGGGGAATTGAAATTTTTCTTGGTTCATCAAATTTTAAAAAGAAGAGATGGTATTTTTCTTAATCAAAAAATTAATGCTAATGATTTAGTTAAGAAAATTAAATCACTATTCATGTAAAATAATGAGAACCCAAGTGAGGACTAATTATAAACTACATTTGGATGAATCTATAATTTATATAAAGGATAAACTATATATATTAATGATATGAATCCTTCTTTATTTAACTACATCATAGTGTGCCGTTGTTTTTTCGTTATGTATGTGCACTAGATATCAATATAATAAATAAGAAATTAATTTAATGGATTTCTAAATAATAATTATCTATGATAAAGTAATAATCAAAAAATATTTATTTTACTCAAATCATAACCATTTTAATATTTTTTTACATTCTAACATTAGAGATTGTAGGATTGATTCCAAATGCTCATCAGGTGTATGTTACTTACTTGGTAAATTATTAATTTTATCAATTTCCCAAAAACAATTAGTTGCATTGTCAAAAAATGAGGTTGAGTACATTTCTAATGCTAATTTTTTTTCACAAAGACTCGTAATAAAAAAATCTATGTTATTTTAATTTCTACATAGATAAAATGCCTATATTCTATGATAATAGATCTCTAATTTCTATATCCAAAAATCCTTTAAATCATTATAGGACCATAAATATAGATGTTATATTTCATTTCTTAATATATCATGTTAGTAAAGGGGATATTATTTTTGGAATACATTCCTATATAAATCCAACTAGCAAACATATTTACAAACACACTATAATAAATATGGTCTGAAAATTTTATATTTAATCTAGGCATTATATAAATTTAATTTTTGAAAGAATGTTGAGCTCTATTTTATTGGTAATATATCTTTTTTGTTGAAAATTTCATGAATTTATTGGGTTTTATCCCCTATTTAATATATTTAATACATAGTATACTTTATATTGTTCTTCTTTCATTCTGTTTTCTGATAAATTCCAAAGTGGGGGAGAAATGTTGTCAAAAAACTGAGGATAATATTTTGGTATTTCTTAAAAATTAATATATGTTTTTTAAAATTTAAAAAATGGGGGATATTTTTTTCACTATGTGTAATTTTGTTAAATTGAGTTGATAAATTTATATCCCCTTTTTTAGTATTTAAATTAAAATTAAATACAAGTATTATTTGTTTATATGTATTTTATTAATATATTGTAATCCAATTTATTTACAGTTTATATTTTTTATGTGGACTATATTATAAAAATTGAACCAAATATGACCAGACCAAGCTCCAAAACCACAACCAAATTGATATATATATGCCAATACTATGGGATATAATCTTTAGGACCAACCTATGTGGTAGAGGAGCTGGCCTTGTATAGGCCAACAAATGTTTGTGCATGCCTATGTAAAAGTCCTGCATGCATATTCCTAGAAGGGAATTTTTTGGGATTCCTATCTCACCAGGTAGAATCCAGTTTCTGTGAATGGATGAAACGAGTCTATATCCCCCTTGGGAAGATTGAACTGGTAGTGTAACCATATGAATGACATGGAGGAGGAAAAACACATTCCTTTTCTAATGTTGGGTATTGTAAAGTGCCTCATTGTTCATCCTTTTCTAAATGATATGGATTGAAACTTGGCTGATCAATCTACATAATCCCAATTTTTCAATTAATCCAATTATCATTATCTTTGTTTTGAATCTTATTTTGGATAACGTATACTATATCTCTATTCTAAACTACCATCGATCAAAATCCTAACCTAAAATCTCAACTCTCAATGAATAAATAAACCATGACACGTACTAATCTTGTTAAAATTTAATTACTGAGAATTGAAGGAGAAGAATAGAAGTCATATATAATGCATAATATTTCTTGAATAAATCTTCAAGACTTAAGGAGAAAAACAATTTTACAGGAGATGATTTCACCTTTTAATTCTCATGAGGAGTTAATTCTTTAAAATATGATTGATTCATGTGTTTCATATATTCTCCTAGATAGTGCTTCAGCTTAATCGACATGTTTTAGAACTAAAACATACTATGACATGGTATGTATACTCTTCGTGTGATTGTTTTTCTCCATTACAACATTTCATATCTACTTACAATGAGATGGAATGTACAATTACCATTGGATTCAATTTATAATTATTGTATCTATTTTTCTTCTAAAAATGAATTTATTTTTATGTGACCTCAAGTAAGAACCTGATTTTTATACCAACCTCACAAGGTATTTATACTAACAACTCACTATCACGTAGTCAATATTTCATATGGTCATCTCTTTCCATTTCTAATTTTGTGAAATTTTTTATTTTTCTAGAATTTATTATTTCATCCTTAATTTAATAAAATTATTTACAGTATTTTTTTTAATTTTTTATCTGTTATTTTTAATTGTAACATAATTATATTTTATGAAGATCGTGTTGAATATTAGATAATTCAAAATTTTCATTGGAATCAAAAAATTTCCTATGATTTATTTAATTCTCTCTTTTTAATAAATTTTAAAATATCAATATTACTTAATTTTTTTAAACATTTTTAACTATCTTAATTAAATGAATAGTGGTCATAGAACTTAATGATCATTTTAAAGTGTTTTGAAGCTTTGTCATGTAGGAAATAAAGAGCATGAGAAGTATTTGATTGTAATAGTAATTTTTTTAAAAACATGTAATGATAATATTTTGTATGTTTATTATTTTTTCAACGTGTCTAATGTGATTAGCTAATGAGATGCTCTAAGATATTTAGATTTAATGACATGATTATCCATTTCAATGTGAATCAATAAACTGATATAAAATAGTCATGAAAAATATTATTCACACGGAATATTTTTGACAAAAATGATTGTGATAATTGTTGTTAGAGAAATAAAACCTCCATACAAGTTTTAAAAAAATTAATTTTCTACTAAAAATTATTTTCAATTAATTATATCATTTAGGGAATCATCATTTTCATTATCAAATACTAAAATGGTCCATGATCTTGAGCTAAATCGAATTTCTACATCATCAACTCCTTTGTTATTCTAAACTCTTTCTGTATTTAATTATTTTATATATTTCTTCTCTATTTTTGTACTATAAAGTTTGTTTTATGCTTTTACCAATAGAAATTTATTGAAACAATTTATTACTCACATATAAAAGGATTTTGGGGTTTTGACGCCCAGAAAAAAAATCGTATGGATTGTGAATCATTCAAATATCAGGTTGGGATTACACAACCTGGAGATAAAATATTAGGTTTATATGTAATTGGGTTATGAATCACTATCAAATATGAGGTAATAGTTAATATGAGTCTTTTTTAAAAGTATATAATATTGAAGACTGTACTAGAGTCCTCAGGATACTATCTGCTCGAAAGACATCATGTTTTATTTATTTTTATCTCTATATCACAATTAACACTTTTATAAATCTATTAATCATATTCAATTAAATTTAATCAATTAAATTTTAAAAGGAATATCCACATATAGTTAATATTTCCATAAAATAGGTCCTAAAAAATACATATATAATATCATTTATATATCTATAAAAATAATGGAATACTTTTACTCCAAAAAATATATTAATTTTAACATTTCCTAAATCATTTATCATATCTCTTAATTAATTAATGAAATACATTATCAGCATTGTGTAAGAATTTAAGGTAATTATATAATATATAAAAATTATAAATAAATTATTGTATTGGAAATAATATCATTATCATCAATATAATAATTAAAATTCATTCATAACATCCTTTTATCAATTTTTGAACACATAAGAGATATAAAAAATGAAGTGAAATTATATATTTTTATTTACTTAAAATATTATAATAACCAATTTAATGAAAAATTGGCCCATAAAAAATAAATATAAATTAAATGGTGATACATGTTTAAATCCCTCCTATAATAAGATTTTAAATGAAAAATTGTGTCATTATCACTTATTTTTATCCTGGGTTGATTAGATTTAACCATTTTCCATGGTCATTAATTTTTATTGTTTTTACTATTAATAATAACCAAAAATCAAGGTAATATTGTTAAAAAATATTAATTACACTAATTATAAATATGGAATAATTTTTAAAAAAATAAATACTAATATGTGGTAGAAATTAAATTTATAAGTATCTTGTAATGCTTGAATAAATATAGTTTTCTGAAAAAAAATAACTTCTTATGTCTAAAAGTATTTTTAAACCAAGATCATGAATAATGTTAATTATTTTGTTATTAATTATATTACTTCTAAAAAATGATACTTATATTAATCTAGTATAAAATTCATATATTACTGGGAATTTTCATGAAATGAATTAATAATTTAAAAAAAATATGTATTTTCAACTATTCACTAAAAAATCAATATTTTCATAAAAATAAAAATATTTTATAAGATGTTAATTATGATATTTTTATTTAGAAAATTAATTTCATCTTATAAAATATAATTTCTATTATTTGAAAAAAAATTATATATATTATTTTCACACAAAAATACATAATAAAATTCAAAAACAAATATATTTTTGAAGTAAGTAAATAGTTTATTGAATATTAAATAACAGTTTACTATTATATTTGATTCTTTTGAAATATTAATATATAGTTTTAAAAAGCTTTCATTCTTATTAATACTTCCAATTTTATCATCATGGCTATAAATATATTGTTTATATATTTTAATAGTATATTGAGGTTCTTTTAAACTCGATGTTGTGTGTAACACAATCTATCTAGGAAATCAGACTTATTTAAAGAGAAATATAATTTAAAATTTCTTGGTTTTTCATTATAGCACCTATAAATAAAATTAAACCTCAGAATAAATCTTTTCCCTATAAAAGGTATAACCTTTTTTGAAGACCCACATTGTACATAGGGATACTAAAAATCTTTAAAAAATAGTGTAAATCATAAAAATTATCAAAAATATCAGGTTTTGGGGTTCTTTGATAAGAAAAATATTAGGGGGAAATTAATATATAGACATGTAAGAGAGTAATAACATCAAAATTATAATATATAGTGATATATATATTGATCGTCAGAATGTTAATGACCACAATACTGTAAATCCTTAATTACTAAAAGGCCATTGATTCCTAAAAAATGATTTTATTAGTATATTTTTTTTAATATATTTTTCCTATATTTTATGCTTTCATTTTTGTTATAGACTATGAAAATAATTAATTATTATTACATGACATGAATAATTTTATCTTTTCTAATTTCCACCACAATTGCATCTGTTGATCTAAGCGATGGGTATTTAAGATGAATTTTTTCAGTCCTAAAGCACTAATATCAACTTTTAACAGATTACATAATCTATTAAAGAATAAAAATATATACATACTATATTTAATAAAACCAAAATGGTTACTACAATGTAATATAACACCCAAAATCAATATACCACTATTTGAAGAAATACTGCATAAATCTCCAAAATTGAAAAATAAAATCAATGAATTAACATATATTATTACTTAAATAAAAAACCCTTCATCCCAAATAGCCTCAATAACATCAACATGAATTTAGGTTTTAAAATAAATGGTTATCTCGTACATTTCATCTTACATATCCAAAAGCATAACAATATTTTCCTCAATTATCCTTTACCTTAAAATGTATGGTTATATATACCTCAACCCCGTAAAATTTCTCCTAAAATATCATTAATCATATAAAATCATAAAAATTAAAATATATTAGATCTAATATTATGTTTCCAAAAATCAAAATAATATTTTTCTATAATAATATTCAAGTAAAAACACAGTCATTCAAGCAAGCACATCACATAGATCAGTCGTAGTTGTTGATACCTTGTTGTCCTTCAATTGTGGGTTCAAGAACCATGGAATTTTCAGATGTCACATGTTGTAGTCCAGAACACATTTTTTCTTTTTCTAAATCTATACTAAAATAATTTATATAATATTCTAAAAAATATGATGAACATATTCAGAAATAACATTAACAAACAAACCTCTTTTCAATCCCATGGTTATCTATATGATAAAAATTTTGTTCCTAAATTTTAATAACTTATAATTACCTCATCATAAATTTTATTATAATATATATAGGTTGTCAATAACATTTAATCTAAGTCTAAAAAATAAAAATATTTATTCCCCAAATATACATTACAAAAAAAAATTATACTAAAAAAATATCTTATATTTCCAAAAATGTCTCCCAAAATATCCATAATCATGTTAAATCTAATTATAAAAATTCTCAAAATTTTTATTTATGAATTTAAACATAAAATAAAACTTTTATATATCATCCAAAATACTTTTTGTTTCTCCCATATCACTATAAAATATCAATGTTTTCTATATTTTATATTCTCAAATTCATAGTTATGGTTTATAGATAACATATTATTTAGATTAACCACTTCCCCCATGATTCTTAAACAAAGTAAACAATAAGGTTACTCAATCCATGAATTATAATAATAAAAAGGATATACTCGGCCAACTATTTTTAGGATTATTTCCCTTAGATTCATTTATTACAAAACCACATCCACATATAATATCTGAACTTGAATGTATTTCTTATGAAACCAACAAATTTGTAACTTATCAAAAGTTTAAGGTTATATCTTTTACATAGACTTATCTTTAGTGTAAATTAAAGGGTTATGTACTTGAATCTATATTTTCAAAAATGTAGTTCCCATGGTGTCTACTAAACATGCTCTGATACCAACTATAATATCCCTGAACTCAGTTGAACATGCCAGTGGTAACTTTATTAAATTGGAATATGATACAAGTTATCATATATGAAAGTGAAAAATAATTTAGTAGTATTTTTAATATAGGTACATACATGAAACTATAATTATATTTTAAAACATAAAAAATGTGAAGATAAATATTTTACTTCCTTGAACTCATTCATATATTTCTTCTTCCTATCCAGTGGATGTGAAAAAAAATAATGGTTGATCTCAAATGATCATTAAGGGGTATAAATTGTAAAATATATGATGAGTAAATAAATAATAATCAATATTACAAGGTAAATTATAGAAAAAACATTCCTTATAATAAATATCATAATAAAAAATGAAAAAATTGATAATATCAATATAGTAATCCCATGTATAATAATAAAAATTGAATTCCCAATGAATGAAAATACATAATATTGGATGTCATGGTCTCAGATAATATGATATTTAATAACATAAATACATTGTTTTAGGAAATATAAATAAATTTTTATTTATACGACAAAACACCATTTAATTTGGCCAACTAATTTGTCTCATGAAATTTATCAATTCATAAAGGGGTCATCTATAACAGGGACCCACCTATCACTACATATCCAATGCATTCCTCATATATTGAATAATTATTTATATTAATAAATGTTATTACCTTATAATTAATATTTTTATTGAGTAAATAATATTGATTTTTATAGATATTCCACATTTAAAAAATAACATTAGAATTAAAACACCACAGGTTAAAATGGTATACAATTTGGGAAATAATCTTATCCCTAATACAAATATTATATAAATCTATGAGTAATTTATTTTGAAATGTTCACAATAATGTAAATGTTTATGAGGAAAGTTACCAGCCATAAAATTAATAAGATATAATATATGACTATCAGTTCATCCGAAATAAATATTGTGTATTAAGACGATTTACTTTTTTAAAAACAATGAAAAAGAAAGTGAAGCAATAAATAATCATTCTTAAATGGTTTTTCTATTTAAAAAAATTGATAACATGTTGAAAAAGATAAAGATAATAATTTGGTTATAACGGAGGGGATTTCCATTAACACTGTATATATTAAAAACATTCATTTTTAACCTTTTCTAAAGAAAGTCAAAAAATTCATCTACTAAAAAAATTGAAAGATTAATTTCAAATCATTTAAGAGTAAATGATAATTAAAAATTTCATTGATAAATAATTTTAGTGATAAAATGAAATTTTCTAAAACAATGTTGAAAAATAATTTCAGGGAAGAAAAATATACTCGATCAAAAATAAAATTATGTTCAGATTTTCTTTAATACATTTCTCTTGAATGAATAAAATGAATTGAATAAATATTCATCTGGAAGATGTGTTTGTGTGTGTTTGTGTTAAATACCTCAAAGGATTATTATATACACAACATAAAATTAAATTGGTGCTGAATTCAAAATATGTTTTAATTGAGTGGAAATTGAGATGGATTCCCTTACAAAGATCAAACCATTGAAATGAAATTGAGTTTTGAAACCCCTTACGGCTTGGTAACATTCAAATAAAATCCCCAGGGATGATGATGAATTAATTATAACCTAAAATGAGTATTAGGATTATTGATATAATATATAAATCAAGATGTATATACAACATATAAATGTAAAAAATCTCATAACCCAAAAATTTCTTCAATGGAGATTAAATTAAGGATAAATTATCTTATAAAGATTATTGAATTAAAGTGAGTATTAATCAATAATTTTACTATGTATATAAAATTTAAATCCACATAAAAATGTAAATAAAACATAAAATAATAATATTTACTTAAACATATTATATTACAATATCAAATACAATGATTAAGTAATATTTCCCACTAAAAAAATTGAGTTATTAAACAACATACCTCATGTCTATGCTGACACATACATGGAGGTTATGATAATCAAAAAATGGAATATAGTATGTGGGAAGGTATGTAAGTAAGGGATTAGGATATTTATTGGCTAAACCAAAAGGCTTTGGAGGTTTAAAAATGAGGATATGAGGTTCGGATTTATAATTGAGTGGAGTGGAACTACTAGAATTATCAAAACTAATAAATTGATATAATTTGTTTCCTTTTTAAATGGGTCCAAACAAATATAATTCAAATATAATAATAAAATAGTTTTAAATATAGTCATAATTAAAAAAATTTCAAGTATATATTAGGATTTTACACTCATCTCTTTGTTTTAACCCATAATAACCCTTTTTTACAATTACGATGATAAAAATGTTTTTAGAATTTAGGGATCAAAATAGTTACTAAAAAAGGATAATTGGTCAATAAATTGATGAAATATGATACTTTAAAAATATATCCACCACATGTATAAATATAGTACATTCATTAATTTTAAACCATTCAATAAAATAATATATATTATAAAATAACATGTATTTCATTTTTAAAACTATTAATTTAATTTGACAAAAAATACAACCACAAAAAGGGTAAATTTAAATGATATATTTTAAAAAATAACTAATATAATATATTAATTTATAAAAATCATGTAACACTATATCTCATTCAAATTATATTACTTTTAATATTTTCTAAATCATTTATTTTATTTTTCTATTAATAAATAAAATGTTGTGTCGACATTGCATACTCATTTAAAGTGAGTATATAATCACTAAATTTTATACATGAATTTCCATCATGAAAATAATTTAATTATTATCAAATAATTAATTATAATCCATTCAAAAATTTATTATTTCACTATGTGAACACATAAGAGATATATAAAATTAAGAAAGTGTCATATTTTATTTTTTATTAGTTAAAATATTATATAGGTAACTTTCATGGGAATGTGTCCTATAGAAATTTAAATATTAAGCCTAATGTGATATTGGTTTAAATCCTTTTATAAAATCAATTTAAATATGAAAATAAGTATTCTTTTCACTTAGTTTTAACTAAGGATATCTCAATTTAACCTTTCTCTAAGGTGATGAATTTTTTATGTTTTTAATATTAATTAAGAACAAAAATTTTATTGACCATATTAAATAATATTATTTATTATGATTCCAAATATTTAATCTATTTAAACCAATTCAATATCTATAAATAGAAGAAATTTATTTTATAATTACCCTTCGAAGCAAGATGGAAATCATATTTTTGAAAAAAACAATTTTAAGTCTAAATTAATTTTTTACCAAGATCTCATATAATGTGTATTCATATATAAATAATTATATTTTTCTAAATAATAGATTATTATGTTAGTTTTTTATCATATTCAAAATAGTATGGGTATTTTTCATAAAACAAAATGACAGTGTTATAAAAACATGTATTCTCACTATTCATGGAAAGGTTAATATTTTAATAAAATTCCAAAACAAAATACATAAGTTAAATGTCACATGTTGATTTTAAAATTGAATTAAAATTTTTCAATAAATTTTAATAAATTTTTAGAAATTTTTTATATTATTTGTTTCACAAAAATTAATAAAAAATTTATTAATTAAAAATAAATTTTTGAATCATATTAAGACATAACAATTTTTTTATTTATTTAAAAATAAGTGTTAATTATATACTATATTTTCAAATAATTTAAAAAATTGGTTTATTCATATTCATACTTTGATTTTTTATGTCTATTTTACAACATTCTTGTTTATATATGTTTATAGTGTATCATATATTTTTTAAACTCAGTGTTATGTGTGACAGAAGTTATCTATGAAATCATATTTATTTAGGGAGAATATTATTCCAAAATAATGGGGTGTTACATATTGAATCTATATTGAAAGAGACTATAAATACCAATAAATACATAAAATTCTACTAGAGGAAGAATTAAAATATTGGGAAAAAAATATTCCTAAAAAATATTTTTGGGAGGTATTATAGACATGATCTGTAATCATCATACACATATGAGTTTTCACTGATTATTGAACATATAATTATTAAGGAGTTGATGTGATATCTATAGAAAATTATATAGATATAAAATAAAGGGTAGAACAAAAACCAAATTATAGATATTTATTTATAGATTTTCTTATAACTATGACTTTCACCACTTAGTTATAATATCCAATATCAACGGTTTTGGTTGCAGGGAATTTATCTTTATATATTGGTTTAATAGTTTTTTATTTGGTATCTCCTTATTAACCCTTTGATCTAGGAGATTTTTGGAATAATTACCACACTTCTTATAGCTTACAATTAGAGTTTGGGTAGTTCATTCATTTGATCTATCTATAAATTTATTTAATTGGATTATACATTTATATCCATTTATAATTCACTTACTCAATGGAAATCATTTACATGAATATAAAATATAGCAGTACACTTAATAAAATTTTCTATATGCTTTATTCTACTATTCTTGTATAAAGTAAGAATAATTTTCTTTACTCCGTGAATTTTATTATTATAATTTCTTAAGAAATGCATCCTTGTATTCTTATAAAGACCATTAAAATTATGGGAGTATCCAATGTCCATTTCTACCTTGATAATACATATAATAATTACATTATAGAAACTTATTTTCCATATTGTCAATTCTATTAAGAGGAATGGTTTTGAGAATACTAAGAACCAAATTTTTTTATTTTTTAATCACTAATAAAAAAATAATTGTATCATAAAATTCATGAAAAATATGCCTCATAGGTACCAATATATTTATAATAATTCAGATTAAGGTCATGGAATTTCATTTCAATTTTCATGGGAAGAGATCGGGGAATATACTTTTTGTAGAATATTCTTTCAAACTAATCTCATTCAATTCATTGAATTTATTCCTCTTGTATCCTAAAATTATTAATATTCTATGATTATTATGCTTCACCCTCCAATTGATATACATCCTAAAAATCATTTTCTTGCTTCAAGATCCAAATAATTGAAAATAAATTTTCAATGGTATTGATCCATTTATCTAAAATAAGCAGATCAATGGTACCACAGAGAGAAGGTGGATTTTAAAAATGAAGGAATAAATGTTGTGTTCACACCTAATTTAATCATTTTTAAGCATAAAATTATTCAATGTGTTAGAGAGTTTGTTGAGAAAAGAAATAATATATTTCATTCCATCTCTCATTCTATTCAGTTTCTCTAGATGAAAATCATTTTATTGTCTTCCACATTCCTTATTAAAATCATTATTCTATGTTTTATGAATTTTTTTAAAAAAATAATAGTGTTATAATCGATCAAAAATAATCAGAATGGAAAATAAAATAATTATGAAAATAATTTCTTATATGTCACAATTTATGTCTCTTTCTTATCAACCATTAAAATTTTCTGGTTATCCCTGTAACACATTCAAATCATTATAGGTTGTATTATGTTTTTTATTCTTATTATTTATAAACGAATAACCAAAAAATCATCCATGATCCAATCTAGGGTCATTGGACCATAACATCAAAAAATATTATTTAATTTATATGTATATTTAATACGTTTTTCAATAATGCATGCCCCAAAATTTTAATAGCTATGTTTCACTGGTATCATGATACATAATGAAAATATTTAATTTATTATCATTGACATTTCCTATAAATCACTTATCTTAACATATAATTTTGAGACACTTTCTACATAGAACATTTATTTATAACCTTGGGAAGTTTAAACATAATGAATGGTGAGATAAGATGCTCATGAAGGGTAAATATGGGAGATATAAATTCTCAATCATGTGAAAGAACAATATAAGAATAATGGTATAAGATAATGTTCATAAGATATAATGTTTTAACCTAATAATTCATAGATCATAAATCATATCTCATGGGATAATGAATTTTCTTAACAAATGAAACATAGAATAAGAGGATAGAATCATTAATAATCAATATGTATCTGAGAGAACATATCATAATAATAATACATGTAACATCCTGAGTCTTAATAGAAGGATTATTTATAAATATAATAATTTAATATTTGTAATAATAATTAAAAAACTATAATTAATATTAAATTATCAATTACGAGTGTAAATAAATAAATAAAGATATTAAAATTACACACTAAAATGAATCATTATTAATAAATAGTTTATTTTCTATAATTAATTATATAAAATAATTATTACTTGATATGTTTTAATATATTGAATTTATTTTCATAAATTGTTAAATTATTTTTATTTACATAAATTTTGATTTAATAAATAAATAGACTTCATTTTAATAAAATAAATATTTGTAATTATAAATGCTTAAATTGGATATATTAATTTTATAAAATTAAGTATAATAAAAATAATAATTATTATTATTATTATAATTAAGGGTAATACATATTTTTTAAGAAAGATATGATTATTTTTAAGATAATATATTTTATAAATATATGAAATTATATTATGTTTTTGTTTTATAAAATTTTTAAAATTATATATATATATATATATAATTATATTAATACAAAAAAATTATATATATGTTTAAAGTAAAAATTTATAGGATTTGAATTGTTAAAAAAGTGATAAAAAGTGATAAAAAGATGTTAGTTTAGAAAAAATGATCAGAAAAAAATTAAAAATGAGATATAAAAAAGGTGAAAATTGGATTAAAAATAGAAATAAACAAGATGTTTGGATCGAACCCTCAAATCGTGGGATCAAGAAAATTGGAGCATTGAGGGTTCTTCCTCGGAAGGCTGAGCAAGCAATGGGGTAAATGGGTTTGAGCATGGATTGGGTGAAGATGAAGGGTTTCAATCACCATCGTGTGTTAGATCTGTACACCGAGGGAGTCCACATAAGACCAGTTACAGGTGAATAAGATCTGAGTGATGTCAATAGGGTTAGATCTTGGTAACAGTTTTGGTTTCCGAAAAGGAAGGTGAAATTTTTTCTGTCTTTAGATTTATGTGAGGTTTTTTTGTTTTAATTCGTAGGTGTCTGACTCATTTCAAAGGATTATTTTTTTGTAAACCGCAATTCTCTTCATTTTCTCTTCCACCATCGATCGGTGGTGATATCCTATGCTTGTTGTTTACATTTGTTCTAATTTCTATATTCTAACATTCTTTTGTATTATGAATATAATGATTTAATTTTGGTCTGCTGATTATTTTTCATCCAATTGAATATACACATATATTATATTACGATAAGATATTTTGATTTGGTTATCCATTTATAAAATTTATTGGTCAATATCTAGTAAATTTAAAAGGAAATTTTTCATCTTTTGTGTCTTTTTTCTTTAGATGGATTTATTACAGAAATAGTATAAAAATAGAAATGATATATTATATTCTCTACACAGAGCTTGCTTCAAAATCTTGAAACCATCATTTTTTTATCACTGTGATTTCATTGTTGTCTGCAATTGAAATTTCAGCTATTTTTAATAAACAAAAACATTAAAATATTTTATATTATATATATATATATATATAGTTACAGTGTGATAATCCTTTATAAAAGGATCATACATTGTTCTTATTTTTTTATGAACTAGTTGTGAGTTCTAGTCCTCTGTCGTGGTTGATCATTTCATCTACAAATTTTAATGTAAGGGAAATATTTTTTTTATTTTCTTCAAAAAAAATTTGTTTATTTCAAAATCAAAATTTTTTCACTTTTAAATCTTGTTTTTTCATGTTTAAATTTAAGGGATTACATTTACTTTTATCGATGTTTTTTAAATGAATTTATTCTACTATTATGTGTATTAAAAATCATATTTTATTTATATATATATGTGATTTTTATGAGAAAAGTTAACTTTATATTTTCTTAGAAATTAAATTCATGGTGTATATATATGAGTAATTTTAGGTTTAGGTTTGACATACATATTTATGTTTTATTTATCATACTCTAGGATTATTACTTTAAAAAGTATGAAATTATTTTATGGGATTATTATATTTATATAAATGGTATATTATTCATACATATATACATATATTTTTTATTAAATATTCAAGAACATTTGACTTTTGGTTTCTATATTGTAATTATGTAAATAATTATATCTATATACATCTTCATGTTTATGTTCCTAAAAAATATATACATGTACTTATAATTAGTGTAGTACTCTCAATATAAACATAAGGTTTATCACAATAATTTTGTATGTGAATAATTATATATATATATATATGTTTGTTTGGATATTATTTAAAGGTTTTAATAAATAAGTAATTCCCTACAATTCATGAATTTTACTCAATTTTACATTTCCATGTTGAGCAAGGATGAAATGTTACTTTTTCTAATTTTTTGAATTTTTTTATGCTTATGATTATTTATCCATTATTTTAATAATAATAGAAAAATTAAATTCCTATTATGTGAATGGTCTATGAATTTACAGTATTTTTTTGTGCATGAAAATGATATTTTCAAATATTACATTTTTTTAATCAAGTGAATGGTTACTAAATATCCTTATTTAGGGATGAGTACTTAAATGATAATTTTTAACATGTCATAAAGGGTAGTTTATGAGGTTATGAAAAAATTATGAATACATGGATATCAATTATGTTTATTAACAGCCCCTGGAAAGGCTAATCTACATGAGTTTTGGTTGTACCAAAAAACATAACTAACATCCAATAAAAGTTCAAATATATATATATATATATATAATATAAATAAAATTACGAATGAGTTTTTAATTCATGATTGTAACGACCCAGACCCGGCCAGCCACCTGAACAGTGCCAAATGGTTCGGGTGTTACTACCTTAGGCGCACCTCCCCGAACGCCAAAGGCTGCCAACTAGCAGTGAGGGTTTGTTATGTATAGTGGGGAGCCTATACTCTCTCAGAGGATCATAATAAGGGTACTGGTCTGAGAATAATAATAAATATGCAGTGGAATGAAATACTCAGCAGACTCAAACCATACCTGCAGACCGGAAGCACCATCAATATAGAAAAACAGCGGAAGCAATAAATATAACAACAGAAGCGGGAAAAACACAATAGCATGCTGATAACATGTAACTACAACTGAACAGTAAAACTTGCATCCAAAGTAGGTCATACACAACTGAATATAAAGAGGGCATCAATGGATATCCAACAGTAGCTACAACTAGTAAGCATGCTGATATAGAAAGAAAACAGAACAAAGTAAACCCCAGCTAGATATGACTTCAAGGTTCATACCATCTCCATGAAAAAACTAACGCAGCCCAGCTCCTGAAGCTGGCCTCTTTCCTGCACATAAATCCATAAATTCTACACGCGTCCCAAAGGGATCGTGTAGGGTGTGAGACAAATCTCAGTAGGATACCACCCAACTGTGCGTACCAAATATATGTGTTTAAGCAGTCATGCATTTACAAGAAAAGTAGTAAATAGTAAAGTGTACAAGTAAACACAAACTTCTCTGGTGCTAAACAGCCACCATGGAGTGTCACATGCTTCGGCCAACATCAAAATCTCTGTTGCATAACCTGGCACCATGTTCCACCTGACACCTCGTGTCTCAAGTACCGACGTCCTGAAGGAACACCCAAGAATAGTAACCCGGCACCATGTGCCTCCTGACACCTCGTGCCTCAAGTAACGACTTCCCGAAGGCACGCCCAAAAATAGTTACCCGGCACCAGGTGCCTCCTGACACCTTGTGTCTCAAGTATCGGCATCCCGAAGGCATGCCCATCCCTTGAAGGCTCCTAACCTCCCACGTGTCTTTCTACAGCAATCACCCCCAACCAAAATACCTAACTGCAACTATGGGGGCCTCTACTCACACGAGTGGTCAAAACCACCTCATCACGGAGTATCTCTCTGTGCACACTACTCAAAGTTCCAGGTGAGTGGTAATCACCAAAATAGTACCAAAATTACCGACACATCTGACACCTCGTGTCCCTGCGACCATGTCACTCAAATATGATGGCATCGCCATCCTAGTAACTCGGGCCATGCTCAACCTGACAGTCGTACTGACTCAATCCGACATCCATGACGCCTAATCCCATGGTCAAAACCACCCAATGTAACCCGATCCAAGCCCAACCTGTGATCATCATCACTCAAGCGTAACCAAGCCAAGCCCAACACAACCCAATGGGTCTAGCAGACACAATTCTACAATTGCATATATAACATATTTAAACAGAAAACATAAACTGGCAAAACAAACTAAACAGTTGAGTTGTACTATTCCTGGTGTTGTCCCATACCAGCACTGAGGTCTCAAATGCCTCTAACAATTTATAACAGGCTTTAATAAATTAAACTTAATAGTTTAACACATTAATATTTCAATTAAAACCATTTTGGCATTCCCCGGCCAAAATGTCCCGATGATCAACGACCCCTCACCTGGCCCCGCTCATGAAAACTGGTAACAGGGCCTACCAAAAGGCATCCCATAGGTCCAATAAGAAATTCAATATGAAATAGCAGATAAAACGGGTCCCGCTCAAAATACCTGAAAACGCGCCGAAGGCCGCGTCACCCAAACAACCGCGAAAACACAAAATGAGGTATGCCCTACCTACCTAAGACTCGTACGAGGTTACTCCTCCGGTAACAGCCTCTAATTTGGTCTAAAATGCGGTAAATCTACAAAATAATCCAAACCTCTCAAACCCATATAAATCGTTCTAGAAAAAAAATCAAACAAAAAAGAAAAAGGGGAATCGATGCCATGCCGAGGGGGTTCCAATGCATCCAACTGTGATTGAATCTGACTTCAGACGAAGATCCATGGAGCGATAGAAGATCTGGACACCTTAGGTGCAGAGGTTCTGTCCAGAACCTCAAAACGAGGCTACTTTCCATTTTAACGAAAAAAATGAAAGTACACGGCATGTACTTCATGACTACACTCCGTGTATATATCATTTAACTATTCATTTGGCGGATGGGATTCCGCCGACCTTCTGACATGAGTACATGGCGTGTACCTGTGGGTATATGGCCTGTACTTGGTTTCTCTTCTCTTCCTCACCGACTAACCCAAACGCCATTTATATCCCTCATACACAGCTAGACTACATGGCGTGTCCAAGGGGAACACGGCGTGTACTTGTTTCTACTCTGCCAACAGGCCTACACGCCATGTATGGCCACCACACGGTCGTGGGTTACATGGAATGTTTAAAACTACACACCGTGTAGTAAGAAATTTTTACACGGTCATCAAACGGCATGTACTTGGTGAGCACACGGACGACACTCGCTTAACATATACACGGCGTGTACTTAAAAGTACATGACGTGTAGTCTGAAAATTTCCAGAAACTTCCCATTTTCTCTCGTTTCCTCAGAAAACAGTCAAAAATTTAAACAGGGTTAGGATTTGACCCCTTCTAAAAACCTGGGTTCTTACAAACTCTCTACCTTAACGTAGCTCTTCCCTGAGCTACTGAACGAATCCTGGAGATGGCACCGAACACACCCATCCCTGTTAAACAACCAATACTACCTTGATCCCAAGTTATTGTCTAAATTCCGCAAGGGGCTCCCCACCTTAGGAATTTCCTACTCGGTCTCAACCAACAAAGTCCAAGAAACCAAGGTTTACTAACATGTTTTCTGAACGCATATTCTTTTTGTGACGCATCGTCACCCCTGCACCACATTGGTGCTCTTGTGTCGCTTCTGACACCCAATGTAACCCACTCTGCATCGGTGTCTGCCTCCACGAGGTCTTGGTGCCTAGCACCTCAAGTAACCCGCATCCTCGATGCCCCGATTCCCAAGACACCTCAAGTAACCCACATCCTCGATGCCTCGATGCCCACAACACCTCAAGTAACCCATTTAATACCATAAATGGTCATACTACCCATATATATATAACAATATATTCTACGCATATAAGGAAAATAGTAAAAGGCGGTGCATAACAACTACCCTTACTCCCCCTCACTGCAACCCATGCCCCACGGCATCCCGGCCTCATGACCTCCTTACCCACCCTCATCAGAGCCAAGTATCAAAATCACATCGGGCCATGCCCGTCCTGACAATAAATGTTGCCTCTAACCCGACGACCAAGTCACCCAATCCTGACAGTTACACTGCCTCAGTCATAGTACCAGCCTGCTCTCATAAGAGTCAGACCCAAAATCATGCAACATGAAATTTACAATATATACAAATCATGGCATAACACATTGCAATATAAAAGCAACTATATCAGGAATTTCACATATTTACATTTCAAATAATATAAATCATGGAAATTGATTTGTATACACACGGTATTATCACTTCACAAAGAATACGTGCAATTATGAAATTGAAATACCCCAAAATGTGCCTATAAAAATTCAAGAAAACAAGACTCTCCATACCGGGCCACGTTCTAATTCTCCCTTACCACACTAGGTCAAGGGTCACATATCACAATCAAGAACATCACACATTAAGTGAGACACCGAGGTGGAAATCATATAAACCGTAATCTGAGAAAAAAGCAACCAGCAATTCCCACCCAAGGAACTTGGTCCATCCCTCGTACCTGGGGCTACAGGCACCCAAGAAAAAGCTAGAAACCCAGTTCTAGTAATAACCTATACCTCCAGTCTACCATATCCCAAATAGTAAAACCAGCAGAAATAAAAAGAGAAGTATCAATCTCATTAGTATCCATAAAAACACTACTACTAAATCCTTGTCAAGAACTCCTATGATACCACTTTGTAACAACCCGGACCCAGCCAGCCACCCGAACAGTGCCAAACGGGTAAGGTGTTACTACCGTAGGCGCACCTACTCGAACGTAAAAGTCTGCATACTAGCAGAGAGGGTCTTTTAGGTATAGTGGGGAGGCTATACCATCTCGGAGGGTCATAATAAGGGTACTGGTCTGAGAATAATAATAAATATGCATCAGAATGAAAGACTCAGTTGACTCAAACCAGACCTGCAGATCAGAAGCTTAATCAATATAGATAAAAAAAGGAAGCAATAAATATAACAACAGCAGTGGAGAAAAAACACAATAGCATGCTGATAACATCTAACTACAACTGAATAGTAAAACATGCATCCAAAGCTGGTCATACACAACTGAATATAAAGAGGGAACCAATGGCTAACCAACAGTAGCTACAACTAGTAAGCATTCTGATACAGAAAGAAAACAGAACAAAGTAAACCCCAGCTAGATATTATCTCATGGTCCATACCATCTCCATGCAACAACTAACGCAACCCAACTCCGGAAGTTGGCCTCTTTCCTGCACATAAATCCATAAATTCTACACGCGTCTCGAAGGGCCCATGTAGGTTGTGAGACAAATCTCAGTAGGATACCACTCAACGGTTCATACCAAATATATGTGTTTAATCAGTCATGCATTTACAAGAAAAGCAGTAAATAGTACAGTGCATAAGTAAACACAAACTCCTATGGTGCTCAACAGCCACCGTGGAGTGTCACCTGCTTTGGCCAATTCCGGAATATCTATTGCGTAACCCGGCACCATGTGCCACCTGACACCTCGTGACTCAAGTACTGACGTCCTGAAGTCACGCCCAAAAATAGTAACCCGGCACCATGTGCCTCCTAACACCTTGTGTCTCAAGTACCGACGTCCCGAAGGCACGCCCAAAAATAGTAACCCGGCACCATGTGCCTCCTAACACCTTGTGTCTCAAGTACCGACATCCCAAAGGCATGCCCAAAAATAGTAACCCGGCACCATGTGCCTCCTGACACCTTGTGTCTCAAGTACCGACATCCTGAAGGCACGCCCATCCCCTGAAGGCTCCTCACCTCCCACGTGGCTTTCTACGGCAAGCACCCCCAACCGAAATACCTAACTGCAACTACGGGGGCCTCCACCCACACAAGTGGTCAAAACCACCTCATCACGGAGTATCTCTATGTGCACACTACTCAAAGTTTCGGGTGAGCGGTAATCACCAAAATAGTCCCTAATCCACCAACACATCTGACACCTCGTGTCCCTGTAACCATGTCACTCAAATCTGATGGCATCTCCATCCTAGTAACCTGGGCCATGTCCAACCTGACAGTCGTACTGCCTCAAGCCGGCGTCCATGACACCCAATCCCATGGTCAAAACCACCCAAAGTAACCCGGGCCAAGCCCAACCTGTGATCAGCATCACTCAAGCGTAATCGAGCCAAGCCCAACACAACCCAATGGGTATAGAAGACACAATTCAGCAATTACATATATAAAATATTTAAACAGAAAACATAAATTGGAAAAACAAACTAAATAGTGGAATTTCACTCTGCAAGGTGTTTTCCCATACCAGCACTGAGGTCTCAAATGCCTCTAACAATTTATAACAGGATTTAATAAATTAAACAAAACAGTTTAACACATTAATATTTCAATTAAAACCATTTTGGAATTCCCCGACCAAAATGCCCTAATGACCAACGACCCCTCTCCCAGCCCCTCTGACACAAACTGGTAACAAGACCTACCCAAAGGCATCTCATAGGTCCAACAATCAATTCAATATGAAATAGCAGATAAAACGTGTCCCACTCAAAATACCCGAAAACACGCCGAAGGCCACGTCACCCAAACAACTGCAAAAACACAAAATGAGGTATGCACCACCTACCTGAGACTCGTAAGATGTTACTCCTCCGATAATAGCCTCCAATTCGGTCTAAAACATGGTAGATCTATAAAAGAATCCAAACCTCTCAAACCCCTATAACTCGTTATAGAACAAAAATAAAACAAAATGGCTAAATTGGAATCGAGGTCTTACCGAGGGGGTTCCAACACATCCAACCGTGATCGAATCCGACTTCAAACGAAGATTCGAGGAGCGATTGAATATTTGGATGCCTTAGGTGCGGAGGTTCTGTCCAGAACCTCCAAACGAGGCTACTGCCCGTTTTAACGAGAAAATAAGAAATAAATTACATGGCATGTACTTCATGACAACACACCGTGTATATATCATTTAACTATTCATTTGGCAGCTGGAATTCCACTGACCTGCTGACATGAGTACACGGTGTGTACCTGTGGGTTCATGGTGTGTACTTGGTTTCTCTTCTCTCCCTCACTGACTTACCCACACGCCATGTATATCCCTCATACACGGCTAGACTATATGGCATGTCCAAGGGGAACATGAAGTGTACCTAGTTTTACCCGGCCAACAGGCCTACACTCCATGTATGGCCACCACACGGTCGGTGGTTACACAACATGTTTAAAACTACACGCCGTGTAGTAAGAAATTTCTACACGGTCATCACACGGCATGTACTTGGCGAGCATATGGCCAACACTCACTTAATATATACACGGTGTGTAGTCTGAAAATTTCAAGAAACATCCCATTTTCTCCCGTTTCTTCAGAAACCAGTCAAAATTTTAAACAGGGTTGGGATTTGACGCGTTCTAAAAACCCGGGTTCTTACAATGATTATGTTTTTGAAGAAAAAATTCTAGTGAAATATGTATATATATATGTAAGGAATTCTCCAAATTTTTTAATAAAAATCAGAACATGGACATTGTAAATATGATATGAAGTGGTGAGTGAACTCCTCTCTAAATAAAGTGGGTAGTCTCAGACAACCTTTAATGTTTTAAGTAGAATCATGGTTTCATTTTTAAAATATTATTTAATGTTTTCTGAAAAATTCACTAGATTATTTTTAAATCATTTCAAATTATAAATATTTTAAAGTATTATAATCTTTTATAAAATTACTTTACAAATTATTTTCCACTAGTCTTTTATATAACTCCTTACTAAGAAAATTAATGCTCAACCTTTATTTTAAATTATTCTCCGCGTGTTTAGTGGAGTTTTATGAAAGCGTTCATTTTGCTTGTGGAGTTAGTGCACTCAAAGTAATTTGGTTTCTTTAATTGTATTATATACATTTTTGTTAATTTTTATGTAATTGTATAATTCTCCAAAACCAATACTAAAAAATTTCTGGGAGTGTAAAATGATTATTTTTATTTTTCATATGCCTTTTATGAAAAAAAAAAATACAAACAATGTTTGTGTGTTAAAACTAGAAGCATGGGTTTGGGGCTTCATAGTTGGCATCAGAGCAATGATCTAGACAACTTTGGAGATTAGATGTTTTCATTTAAGTAAAGTATAAGAGGTAACCTATAAAAGTTTAGAAATACTGATTTTCATTATTCTGAAGATGGAAATTCAGAATTTTCTCAAGTCCAATGAACAAATTGTGAGAGCACAATTCATTTAAGGTGGAAAGAATGAAACATTCAAAGTTTTAATAGAATGAATAATTATACAAATAATAATATATATTATCAAAAAAAATTAATTAAATTTTAATTAATATTTAATTATAAATTAAGATTTAAATAAATAGGTAAAGAAATTAAAATGACACACATAAATGATACTTTATTAATAAATAATTGATTTCCTTAATTAATTTTATTGAATAATTATACTTTATATGTTTTAATATAATGAATTTATTTTCATAAAGTATTAAATTATTATTGTTTATATATCTTTTGTTTTAGTAAATAAATTATATAAATTTTAATGAAATAATAATTTATATTCATAAATGTTTAAATTAGGTAATTTATTTTTACATAATTAAGGTAATAATAATAATAATAAAGGGTAAAACATATTTTTTTAGGAAATTTATTATTATTGTTAAGATAATATATTTTATAATATACGAAATTATGTTATGTTCTTGATTTATAAAAATTTGAAATTATAAATTTATATAATAAAATTAATATCAAAAAATGAATTTCATAAATATATTTTAAAAAATATATTGGATTTGAATTGTTAAAAAAACAAAAAAAATAATGTTAAACAAAATGGACTTGAGTTTAGAAAAAATGTTCAAACAAATAATAAAAAATGAGATAAAAAGGGATAAAACGTTATAAAAAAGATAAAATAAATGAGATGGTTGGATCGAACCATCAAACTGAGGGATCTAGAGAAATTGAGAACATGGGGGGTTCTGCCTCGGAAGGTTGATCAAGAAGCATGGTAAAGGGGTTCAGGAACAGATCAGGTGAAGATGAAGGGTTTTTATCTCCATCGAGCATCAAATCTATAAAGCGAGTGAGTCTGAGCAAGACCAACTACTGGTGAAGAATATCCAGACAATGTTGATGAGAATTGATCCTGATTAGGGTTTCAGTTTCCCATATGGAAGGTTAACTATTCTTCATCTTTGAATTCATGGGAGGTAGGTGTTTTATTATTTTGTAGGTGTCTGAATCTTTTTAAAGGGTCATATTTTTGTTAACCTTAATGTTTTTCATTCTCTATTCAACCATCAATAGTTATCGTTTTCTTATGCTTATCATTTACATGTGGTTCAACTATTGAATACTCAAATTCTTTTGGATTATTAATAGAACTCTTTAATTTTGGTCCTTTATTTTTTTTATTCCAAATGAATATACATATATATTATATTTCAGTAGAAATTTTTTATTGGGGTTTCATTTTATAAAAATCTTCAGTCGATATCTGGTCATTTTAAAAATAATTATGTCATCATTTTGGTGCTTTTTTTTGGATGAATTTATTATAGCAATAACATGAATATATATAATTGATATATTATAGTCTCTACACTTACCTTTCTCTGTAAGCTTGAAAATTTCCTTGTTTTGTGATCTATGTTAATCTATTGTGGTCCATAGTAGGAATTTCAACTGTTTTTAATAAACACAAACTTTGAAATGTTTTATATTATACATATATAGTAACAATGTGCTAACACCTGATACAATGATCCTTTTTTGTTCTTGTTTTTGTAAGAACAAGTTTTGAGTTCCAATACTATACCTTGGGTGATCATTTCAACTACAAATTTTAATATATGGGAAACATTTTTTTGAAATATATTAAAAATAAGTTTATATCAAAATCAAACATATTTTACATTTGAATTATTGAATTTTCAATTTTATATGAATCTAAGGGGTTATATTTATTTTTAATCAAATTTTTGTTCAAATATGAATTTATTCTTATATTATGTGTATTAAAATTTTCATTTAATATATATATATGTGGTTTTTATGAGAAACATCAAGTTCATATTTTTTATAATTTAAGTTCATTGTTTATATTTATATGAGTAATTTTAAGTTTTGGTTTTACATGTATATTTAAGTTTATTTTTCTTACTCTATGATTATTTACTTAAAAAAACATGAATGTAATTTAATGGGAGTATTGTATATATGTACAAGTTTTATTATTCATACATATATAAGTAATTTAGTTACATTATTTTATTTTTATACAACATTGTTAATTTGTATGTAATTGTTTAAATCTCCAAAACCTAGACTGAAAAAGGGCATGTAGTGTAAAATGATTTGTCAAATTTTCATTTTTCTTTTATAAAAAATATATATATCATTTTGTTTTTGAATTTGGATGCAGGGATTCAAGGCTTCACAATACATAAGTTTGTAGAATAATCAAAATTATAAAAAATTATTTCATTATTAAAGGTTCACTTTGGGTATTATCAAAGTGGGAAACGTTCCATTGTTGATTATGTACACACACCATTCCAACATTTCCATAATTAATGCTCACTAACAAGACTATCATAGAAGGCCTAGTCTCATACTGAACTTGGTTCACTCCTAATTTGATTTCATGTTATCTATTAAGATATCAAACTTATCCTAATGCATTGGAGGGATTTAAAAGACCCACCTATCGCATAATTAAAATCATATAAATGTGTTCCAAAAGATCATAATAACATTCATCATATCATCATAGAATAACCCATGGAAAATAATTGGATTTCATCATCATGTCATCATCAGATAATAATAATCCATCCAAATAAATGAAATGTATTTTTTCATAATATAATATCACCAGTTTAAATACCTAAATTTTACTAGGCGTTGAATTTGAGAGGAATTTTGAAATTTTTCATTAACATTAATGTGAAGTGTAAAATCATCATTTCCCATCCCAAGTAAACTTGGATAATTTTTTATACCACTTCATTGATCCCAAAATAGTGTTTTTAGATTAGGATATGAGTTTGGTGGAATTGAGACACATTCCAATAGTCATTGTATACTTATTATTTAATATTTAATTAATTATATATTATTTTATTTATGTGGGTTTGTATAGTGATATATTTTAAACGAATCATCATATTAGGATTTTGTATTCAAGGTTGATTCCCAATTGGGCGTTTCTTCTAGTCAATGCATAGAATCAAATTGGGAATCATGGAAGGGGCCATTTCCCATTCTTATTATAATTTAATTTTCTATTTCTTCCATCTCATTTTCTAATTTTCAGTCCCCTCATTCTTAGGTTACATGAATACTCACCACTTGGGGGATCCTCCTTTACCTAGGAAATATAAAAGAGATATAATAGAAAGATAAATAGTGAGGGAAGAAGTGTAGTGTCGTTGTGGATCTCAAGAGGTGAGGGATCATCATGTAGTACCTGAGGAACATGGTTGTGGGTGAAGATTTGGCAGATTCTTCCAAAAGTGTAGTCATGTTTAATTTTTTTCTTTTAAATCTATTTATATTTACCACATTAATGGGTTTGTTATTCCAAAACCCTAATCACACATAATTTGGATTTATGAACACATGTAGTATTTTATTTCTGTTGGGGAAGATTAATTATTGAATATAAATGTCATGTACTTAGTGTACATGAATTTTAGCATTACCTGACTATGTATTGTACTAATAGAAAGATAGATCATTCAAGACTACACTTTGTATACCAAATGTACACATCATGTAGTTAATCATGGACTTGTGGTCGGGTACCTTGGATGACACCCCATATAAGGGGGACATTACTATGTATTAGTACACAACCATGCCAAAGTTGTGTTATGGATGGGTAGACGTACATGGAAATACCCCATATATCCCATGGTTTTGTAGTTGTACATAATCAGACCCTATTTATACCCAGTCTATATAGGATTAAATAGAAATTTTAGTGGTTTCAGGGTACACATCATGTTCTTAGAGTACGATTACATGATGTGTACTATTCTCTAATTAAATATATTAGGGGATGGGTGATATTAATCCTTGGGGTTATAATTGAAAAAATAAGTGTCCTTGTTGTGTATTTTTAACATAGGTCATGATTCTAGAACCCATGTAGTGGTGTTAGAAATACTAAGAGGTATTTTGGTCCAACAGAAAAAATGGATTGGTTCTTCCTCCTAAAAATGGTTCTAGAGGACTCAGTAGTGTGATTTGTTATATGATTCAGTTTATGGTCAAGGAAGTGGTCAGTAGAATGGAATGAGATTTCTTATATCCTCCACTGATATTTTTTTGGTATTGTCTTTGGGTGTAGGGACTATCATATGTATTCACAAAGTACATAGGTTGAGTAATTATAAAACCTATATTGGGACCTCGAAACTGATATGGAAATGATCCATCTCCAAAGGATGGTTTTTAAGTGTCATTTTCCATATATAAATCCACCTTAGGAGGTGTGTACCTTTTTCCTAAGATGCCATGAGATATCAAATATGGAGTTGTGGGACATGTTTACCTAAGATAGGTGTGTTGGAATGAGATACCAGCTTGTAACCAAGGATCCCAAGAGGTATGCCGCTACTTATGTTCTGACCAAGAGAATCCCAGGATATATGCCTCCAAAAAGGAGTTTTATGATTATTATCCAAATATAGATACATTTACAGATGTATTATTACTAGGAAACACTTCCTCAATGTACATTGGGGTATTATTTGGTTCATTTTTTTTACAATATAAGATTACAAGGTCAGTTGTGGAGTTCCAGTATGATTTTTGACCATGAATGTTGAAAAATATTCAAGATAGATATTTGAAATCTCTAGAAGTGGTAGAAATATAGTTTTTATAAGGTAGATTATTTTCATATTTTTACCATATTTTTGTGGTCCAAAATTTGTATGAATTAACATGTTTCATGATAGATGGATTTCAAGGTATGCCTCATAAAAATTTGAAAAATTCATGGAATTCACAAAATATTGGCTTTTCACCAATGTTTTTTCTCATAAAGGTTTGTATTTTCACAAAATAATTTTTCATTAAATATTGTTTTGGGGATAAAAAAGATTATATGAATATGATAAGTTTAATAAACAAGAATGTTTCGTGAATTATGGATGATGCGTGAGGGAAAGATGGTAAGTTTTTCTATTAAAAGAACATTTATGAACGGAAATTTTCCATTTTGTTTCATGATAAAGAGATTTTTTTCAAAAAATAATTGTGATTTATGAAAGAAAGTTAGTGGAGAGCTCGAATGTTTAATAAAAGGACGTCAAGTTCTATAAATATGTGAATACCCCCAAAATTAAAAAATATTAATCATTAATTAATATCCAAAGGAACTTAATTTTAAAATGAATATCATGAATTATTTCTTCTCTTAAAGGATATATAAGAACATTTGTTTTTATAATAAAGTGTGTTTTCTGAAACAATATGTTTTGAAAACAATTCTGAGTTTTATGATATCCTTGAAATTTTCATGAAAGGTTGTGAGTTTCATAAAAGGTAATTTTTTAAATGGTTTGAAATATTTTTCTAATTATTTAATTGTTTTGTGAATGTTGAGAAATCGGTTTCATGAAAGATAATTTAATTTGAATAAGAAGTTATTGCCCAACAATTTTTTGGAAAATTGGTATTCATCAAGTGGATTAATGTGTAACATAATGAATCCCCAAATTAGGTGTAAATTATATTTACTAAAATGATAAAAGTAATGATCTTATTATTTACTTGTGCCTACACATCAATTGAGAGATTAATGAGGTTTCAAATTGTTATCTATTGTAAACTAGGAGGGATAGTGATTCATTTTTGAACATTGTAAATAATAATGTTCATTAGTTTATTTGTTACATAAGAACATTTACATAGTATACTCATTTGACATATCCTAGTGTGGATAAACCATGTAAATGTTTTGTCTCTCATGCATGATTTCATTTCCTTGATTACATTTCTATGGGAAAGGGGGATAAGATTGTTTTTTCTAACAAAAAAACAGATTTGGAGGGGAAGTAGTTTTAATCTATCATACCCTACTTGGCCCAAAATCAAATGGTATTTAACCTAGTTGAGATAAAATTTATTATTAGATAGAAAGGATAAAATCAATTTTTCTATCTCAGTGGTTTAAATGGAGGTTGTTAATTAGAAATGGATTCTAATAATTGATAGAAACAATTTTCAGATGTTGATGAATCAAATGTAATACTACTCTCAATCATAAGGTATGAATATCTTTACAGTTTGGATTTATGGTAAGTCTCCTAGTGTAGAAAGTGGTGTTTTATCATAATAAGACTCTATATAATTGGATGTTAATGCCAAATGAATTGATGCATTTAGAGGATCATTATCTAGAATAATGTACATAAAATTGATGTCTTGTTAGTTAACTTTTTCCATGTTGTAAAAGATTTTAAATTTCTATTATGGTGTTATAGAAGTCATAGATGAAAAATTAAAGGTTATAGGGAATGATTGTGAGGACCATATAATGCACCCTAATGAGTCTCTTGATGCATTGTTTGACCAAGTGAATGTTTGTGTAGAAGACGTGTGTGGTATCAGAGAAATTATTTAAGATATAAAGATAATTAAACACAAAATGAAAATACTTACACCTCAATTCAATATTAATGTATCTATACTATAAGATAATGATCCAAAATGTCTAACATTCTATTGTTTTTATATTTATCTTATCACATACAGAATGATAAGTGATTATAATGACTTTGTGGAAAACGGTATGCCCAAAGAAGTGGAATTAATGGTTATGATGAAGCTCACTATTGAATATGGATAATAAGAAGAATATATGGATGATTTCATGTCATTCCTTTACTCAAATATAAAAATAATAATAGGAATGTTCAAAGGGAAGCTTCGGTAGCATGATTTTTATGCAGAAAGGTTTAAAAAAACACATAAAGGATTCTAAATAATTTTTAAGGTGATGATGATGATGATGTAAAAATTCCCAAAAAGAAGTATTCATACCATGAAAATGGTATGAAAAATTAGGATAAATCAATTCACTAATAAAAAATTATTTTATAATAATATGGTAGTTTAGAATATTCTACGGTTTAAGAGATGGGGAATTACATGTATCATAGAGAAAATTATATGGTTGATTTTTTTGGTAACGCTAAAAAAAGTGAGGAATGTAAAGTTGATATAGGAGATTTTGAAGGAAGTGTTGATATCCATGTTGAATTAGAATCATCTCTTGATGATATATATGTTTGGATGGAAAAATGAAGAAATCCAATAGAGTGGTTTAGGATTCCAAAATCTATATATATAAGTAAGAAGAAGAGATGCTAGATTTTATGGAAGAAATTGAAAATCTTAAATATTAATTTCAAGAGAACATAAAAAATTTTGTCTTATACAAGCTCAAAGTTGAGGAATAGAAAAGATTAATTGATGGTTTGACTAAAACATAAAAAGAGAAAATCAAATTTATCAAAGAATATGATGTGAAATCAGTCAAACATTTAATATTATTAGAATATCTCGACAGAGTCTTGAATATAGATATAATATTAAGAAAGAATACCACTCAAGATGCAGAAAATGTTGAAGAGGATCATAGATTTCTTACAAAATGGAAGAATCATTCATATCCAACTAACAAGGATGGTATGGTTCTTGATCCCAAATAGAATACATTGATAATTTATGTCTGAATTCAAGGGATTAATCTATTTTTAATGGCCAATTTGAGTATGAATAATAATTAGAAGATTCAATGATCCTAGGGGACAACCAATGTTTCACTAATGACGTATATGAATAAACTTATTATTAGGTGTTATTTCTATCGAATGATGGTACATTCCCAAAATGTATGTTCCATAGCCAAAAGGTACTAATGTTAACAATATAACCAAATATGGGAAAATAGAGTTCAATATTACAAGATTGATTTTTTATAGTCACTATTTTTAGTGTGAAGGATTTAGATACATGGTCAGATATTTCTAATCTAAAATGTTTAATAATGATCTGAAGGTGAACCAAAGTGGCCGTAAGTAGAATCTCAAAGATTCATTCATTGAGTTGAAAATGAAAAATAATTTTGTAGATCTGAAAGATAAATTTGGTCCATCATACTATGGAGAAGATAAAGAATGATACTCCATAGTATAGATGATTTCAATGACATTAATCCAAAATAAAATATATGAATAAGTAGTGGTTATAGTTATTTCAGTTAAAGAATCATATCATAACAGTGTATTGATCTGTGATAGTGGATGCACATCCCATATAAAAGAATATAAGGATCTTTTTAGGGCATCAAATATTACAAGGAAGGTGTTTTCAAATTTATAAATGATGATTTCTTGAAGATTATTAGTTGAGAAAGGAAACATTTGGGGGGAAATAAATGAGACATGCAGATGTCTTGGTTATCGGAGGTCTCATTAATAACATTCTATGTTTTAGTCAATTTTATGACTCTACTCATTCCATAATATTTACTGATAAGTTATGTATCATCAAAGTAATATATCATATAGTTTTTTTATAGGGAAAGATTATAAGAGTGGGTTTCCTAGAACCAACTATTTGTACTTTTATTACATGAATATTTAATATATTTAAATATTAAACATCTTATTACATATTGTTCACTATTTTTCATGAATATAGTGTAATTATGTCCTGGAATATTTGTCGCATTTACAAGATCATAGCAGTCCCCCACTATGATGAGAACCATGAAGTTCTATGAAAATATTCTTAAATATAGTTATGTAGTTGGATGACATACTATAGTGGTAAACATAGTATACAAACTGTTAGGTGTGAATACTCATAAATAGATGAGACTTCTTCTCAAGAAGTTCTAACTGGGTAATCTCCAGGATAGAAGATTAAGTGAATAGACCCTCCAGTAGGAATTCCGCATGTTTTGGTGTCATCGGATATTTCTATCTATGAGCGTGTGTAATGATCCTTAAGAATGAGAGACATTCTTCAAGACTGAAGAACAAGAGATCAAGATAAAATGACACAATAAACTCACTTCATTGCGCTATCACCCATAGAATGAGTGGTGTTGATCAGAGGTCATTGGAGTACGTGTGGATTACCACTAGAGAAATTCTGGTTTGGATCCTTGCAAATACAATGAGATAATCTGTAAGGATCATTCTGAACAACCAACATCATCAACAATGAATGTACCAAAGATTAGGGTATTATTTTCTTTAAGAAATTAATTAGATTAATTATAAACATGATGTGAAATATCCTCTCTAAAGGTTTCATGCCTCTTCCTTCTTTATATAAATATTTGATTCTATTCTATAGAGACTTGCGTTCATCATCGTATTAATCCCAGAAAAATCATTGATTGTTGTAAAAATTAAAGTTGGGCATTGGGCCAACTGCACTTCCGCTGCACCCAGAACCTATAAAGATCAAAAAGGATAATCTATATCTTTTGAGTGTAGAATATGATACGTGATTTCTATCCAAAGAGGTAGAAACCTATTTTGGAATAAATATCTTAGTTATTTATTCCTATTATCCCATGAATATCTAGACAAAAGTGATGTAGCTAAAGATCTACCAATGAAATATTGTGAGTGTACTCATAGATTTGGTTCATTCCAATAATGGAATATTGTCATAAATATGTATAAGTGAAAAGAAAAATAGTCAACTAGAGTTCTTGATTTGGTCCATGTATGTAACGTTCCGGTTCTGGAAGCCGCCCAGAGGCGCCCCGTGCCCGGTTGGTCACATGGCCTCAAGCGCATTTCCTTGAATGTCAGAGGTTGCCGACTAGTATTGAGGGCCTTAGGTGTGATAGTGGGGAAACTATGCCCTCATATAAAAAGTAACACAGCGGAAGTAAACTAATATACAATAGTGGAAGTAGGAATAATACCATAGAACAGTAAACAGCGGAAGACTGAAAGAAGGAAACAACTAGAGCACATATGTAAATGATTCATGATATATATATGTCTAGGAAAGTATCCAAACATATTACAATGCTGGAATATAGAAATAACCAAAGTATAAAAGAAACATATAAACTCCAACAGCATCGCAATCCTCAGCTTGGTCCCATGCTCTCCAGCTTCTCAGCAATCAAGTATCTGATGTAGAAGGGTTCTTTCCCTTATCTATACTAGCTGCAATATAATCTGTTTAGTCCCAAAATCATGACCAAAATGGGTGTGAGGCTAAATCCTAGTAGAAAACCAACCAAATATATGTTCCTGACAGTCAGTGAATATATATGGAAGGCAATAATCAAGATGGAGCAATAAACAGGGAAGTACTCAAAAGTAAATAATCTTACAGTTCAAATGCATTCAATTTCATATACCAAATAAGTAGATAAAAAGTAGGTAACCATATAGGAATACTCACATCTTAACCCCTATGGTTTACCCAAACAAGAACAAGAAACCCTCTTGAAATAGGATAAATCAGGAAACAAACCTCTAGAAGAAGGAAGATCTTACCAATGTGATTCCAACACAATAGACAGGGGTCGAATCAGAGAACAGATTCTCGATCGGGGGCTTGGGGAAGAATCGGTAATATACGGATTCTCTCAATCGAGTCGGATGAATAAGGAGGTGTTTCTATCAATTATACATGACCCTAGTCTGTATAATGAAAAAAAATTACACGGTGTGTACTTTAGAAGTACGTGGCGTGTACTTTCCCTTACCAGCCCCCGAATTAGGTGGTCTCCAGGTCATCACACACGGTCATGTGCACGACCGTTACACGGCCAGAACATGACTACCCATGGTAACCAAGTACATGGTGTGTACTTAAGAAATTTCCAAAAACTTCTCTTTTTCTTAAAAAAACACTTGGAAAAAGAAAAACATACCCAAAAAGAAGATTTGGGTTCTTACAAACTTCCCCCCATAAAGAAATTCATCCCTGAATTTCCCTAGCAAGGCGGCATAGAAAAATAATCCTCGAAATGCTTTGGCCACTGCAATCTTACATCAGTCTCCCTCTCCCAGGTCTCATCATGTACTCTCACGTGCTACTATAGCACTCGTACTAGAGGAATATACCAGGCATAGAAAACCTTCACACTTCAATCAACAATCCAGATTGGAAGCTCCTCGAACAAGGCGTCCACCACTAACTCAAACTCTTCAAGTTGAAAGACATGATACAGGTCTGAGAAGTAACGTCGAAGCTGAGAAACGTGGAAGGATTTGTGCATAGCCTAGTACCAATGAAGTAACTGCAACCGATAGGCAACCAGCCCAAATCTCTCCAAAACCTCAAACGGACCGACCTACCTCGGTGAAAGTATATCATGCCTCCTAATCCTTCTGCATCCCAACCTCAGTGTGACACATAAGAAAACATGATCTCTGACCTCAAACTCCAGAGGTCATCTCCATCGATCAGCATAAGACTTCTGTCGTGACTGTGTAGTAGCCATCCTCTTCTAAATCCTCTCAATCTACTATATAGTCTCCTGGACAAGTTGAGTTCTCAGCATAGCTGTCTCTCCTACCTCAAGCCATCATAAGGGTAATTGGCATGGCCTACCATACAAAACCTCATAAGGTTCCATTTGAATAGTTTCTTGAAAACAATTATTGTAGTAAAACTTCACAAGAGGTATGTGCTTCTCCCAAGAACCTCCAAAATCCAGGATGCATGCTCAAAGCATGTCCTCAAGCACCTAAATTGTACGTTCGAACTGGCCATCTGTCTGGGGATGGTAAGTTGTACTCAAAAGTACCTATGTACCCAAATCCTTCGGTAACCCCTACTTGACTCAATAAGTAAAACATGCATCCCTGTCTGAAACAATGGAGTGTGGAACCCCATTAAAGACAAACAATATATTGGATGTACAAACTTCTCAGGTCATCAACACTAAAGGTCTCATTGATTGGAAAGAAGTGAGAAACCTTCGTGAGTCTATCAACGACAACCCATACTACATCATTACCTCGAGGCAACCTCGGAAATCCTGTCACGAAATACATCGTGATGATGTTCCACTTACACTCATGAATGGGTAACTGTTGTAAAATCCCTCTTGGTCGCTGATGCTCCGCCTTCACCTATTGATAGGTGGAGAAACTCATGAAGAAACCAAAAACATCTCTCTTCATACATGGCCACCAAAACTGACAGTATAGATCACGATACATCTTCATGACACCAGGATGAACTTCCCAAACTAAGTAATGAAACTCCCACATCTGCTCCTCGCATATGTCTGTTGACACCCATAAGAGCCCCTAAAAATGAAAGATCTCATCCTAGCCTACTATCCATCTAGGAATAGGGTCCTCTCCTGACACTCTTTCCCATAGGACTAGGCCTTCAGAATCTAATAGTTTCCTCATTCTCACTCGATCAAGAAGTGTAGAGGTAACAGCTATAGAAGATAGAAATAACTAACCCTGTCTGTCTTGCACCTCCAAATGCATCTCAGAGAACAAATCCAAAAGTTTCCACTCACTACTGGCCTCCTGAACAGCCTGTATCTGAGTCCTCCTACTTAGTTGATCAGCCACTGCATTTCCTTTCCCAGGTGTATAGGCAAGCTCAAAGTCAAAGGACGGAAGGTACTCAATCCACCTTTGCTATATCAAATTCAGGTCACACTGAGTGAATATGTACTTGACATTTTTCTGGTGGGTGAAAACCACGAAATTCTCTCCCAGAAGTTAATGTCTCTAATAGTGTAAAGCATTAACAACTGTAGCCAACTCGAGATCGTGCTTCGGGTAATTTCTCCCATGTGTCCTCAACTGCCGAGACCCGTATGCAATGACTCCTTCTCCCTTCATAAGCACAGCTCCCAGCCCGATACCTAAAGCATCATAGTAAAAAGTATAGCTCTTTCTTAGTTCTGAAAATACTAGTATCCATGATAAAGTAAACCTCCCTTTCATCTCTTGAAATGTTGACTCATAAGAAACTAACCATAAGAATTTTGCACCCTTCTTAGTCAGGCTCTTCAGTGGTGTTGTTAAGCGTGAAAATTCCTATATGAAACGTCTGTAGTTTCTAGCCAACACTAGAGAACATTGTACCTAAAAGACAATCTTCGGCTTCTCCCAGGAAACTACTACTCCCACCTTCTCTGGGTCTACTAATACTCATGTCTCTGAGATAACATGACCCATGAAGTGAATCTGGTCCATCCAAAAGTGGCATTTTGATAGCTTCTCATATAACTAATGCTCTCTTAGTGTACTCAAAATGATATTAAGATGGTTAGCATGGTCATGTCGAGTGTGATAGTAAACCAAGATATCATCCATGAAGACCACCGTTAAAGAATCCAAGTATGGATGGAACACTCGGTTCATCAATGCCATGAAGACTGCAGGCACGTTCGTGAGACCGAATGGTCATGTCGAGTGTGATAGTACACCAATATATCATCCATGAAGACCACTGTGAAAGAATACAAGTATGGATGGAACACTCGGTTCATCAATTCCATGAAGACTACAGGCACGTTCGTGAGACCGAATGGCATAACCACATACTCATATAGAGCATACCTGCTCCGAAAAGCTGTAAGAGGTATATCAAATGGTCTAACGCTCAACTGATGGTAACCAGACCTCAAGTCGATCTTTGAGAACACCCGGGCTCCTCAAATCTAATCAAAGAGATCATCAATTCTCATCAAGGGATATCGGTTCTTGACCGTCAATTGGTTCAACTTTCAATAACCCACAAAACGTAAGAGGGTACCATCTACCTTCTTCATAAATAGGATAGGCAAGCCCCAAGGAGAAGTAATGGGTCGGATGAAACCATTTTCCTACAAATACTCCAACTACTTCTTAAGCTCTTGTAACTCTGGTGTAGCCATCCTATAAGGAGGAATATACACCGATGTTGCTCCTCACACAAGCTCTGTATAAAAGTCCACCTCTCGCTTCAGAGGAAAACCTGAGAAGTATTCAAGAAAGACATACCTAAATTGATCCACCACTGGAGGAAAGTCCATCTATGAAGTCCCATGGTCATCTAGATATAGACTAGAAATCTGGTCTATAACTCCTACCAACCCCTGATGCTCGGGTCCCGCTCTTCTCACCTTAACATCCCATTCGCCCTTATGAAGAAACGATCCACCCTCTAATGATGTGAAACTCACCCTACAGCGATAGCAGTCAACAACATCCTAGAAGGGAACTAACCAGTCCTTTTCAAGAATGAAATCATAGCCTATCATCTCTATGACAAAAAGGACCCATAAGAAGTGACACCCACCAACCTCAAGAGGGTAATACTTGCACTGCTTTACACTATCCATTCTTGTCCCCAAAAGTGTGTCTAGCATCAAGATATCAGCTGAAGAAATGATAAATATCCCAAGGATCTTCACAACAGCAACAGATATAAAGCTATGAAATGCCCTCGTATCGAAAAGAGCAGAATCTAAAACTGGGGTTACTAGAATCATACCTCAAACTGTAGAGGGTCCGAGATCCTGCTCCTACTGGGTTTGCTCCACTGCAAAAGTCTGACCTGCTCTCCGGCCCTGTGACCCTGCGTGACCACTCTGAGTTGATCCACCCTGTTGTCGCTAAAAGAATGGCGACTGGCTACCAAGGCCATGACCTCCACCTCATCATGAATGTCCGGAAGAACTCTAGTTCTCAGACTAGGGAGAAACTGGTGGTGCTTCTCTTGAACGAGGAGTCATAGAAGAAAGCCTGTCGCCAGATGACAGGGATAAAAACTGACAGAAACGCTGAAGATGGACCATCTTTCCACATGATCGGCACTCCACTGGGTCTCTCGGGCAATGTGTCCTAATATGTTCCCTCTTTTCGCACTATTAGCACACCACTTGGCTATCGGAAGAAGTTTCCTGCCTCCTTAGATATTCGCGCGTAGACTCCCTATGGTGCTTCCTGCTATCAGTAGAAGGGATACCAACTCTAGATGTTGAGCCACCCTAACTCAAAACTCCAAAATCCCTCAGATTGCGCTCTGTGATCAGATCCTATTTGACGATAGAAGTAATGGAAGTCAACCTAATGATGTTCACCAGATATTGGATGTCCTGTCGAAGACCATCCTCAAACTTTCCTTCCAGGAATAACTCATCACCTTCTGGTATGGGCAAGAAGTGCTACAGCTCTGTGAAGCGACAAGAAAACTCCATAAAAAAAAGAGTATCCTACTCCAGAATCATGAACTCTCGGGCTCGATTGGACCTTAAAGTATCTGGGCAGATGTAGTCATAGAAGGCACGCTGAAACTCATCCCATTCCATAACATACTGGTGTCCTACCTGTGAGATCACATGCCACCATCTCTTAGCAGAATCCTGAAGCATGTATGTAGCGTGCTTCACCCTCCTCTCTAGAGGTGTCTTGAGATGCTCGAAGATTGAAAACATGGATTCTAACCATGACTCTACAGCCTGAGGTCCTCCTTCCCCGGTGAAGGTGGGAGGATTCTGCTGCTGGAAAACCTACGTCAAATCTTCCATAAAAGGGGCAGGATACGGAACTCCTTGAAGGTTTGCATGAACCTTATAAAGCCCCCTTGGAACTGTGCATTATCACCTATGTCCAAAATGACGAATGGTGCCAAGACTGGCACAACTGGAGGATCTACAAGTAGTCTCTGATTGGCCATGTCCGGTGTCTGATCACTACCCTGTAATTTTTAGACAATCAGAGGACATCTCAGTGGCATGGCTCTATAAGGTCAAGCGCACACCTTAGATAAAGATTAACAGGGACTGAAAACTAGAAGTGTAAAAAAGGAACATTATAAAGAAAGCGTTAAAGTTTTTTAAAACATGGATACATGGTGTGTTTAATTCCTACACAGCGTGTTCCCTTAAGCTTTCACATGGGCGTGTACTTCTACCAACCTAGGTCGTGTAACACCCAAAACACATGGCGTGTTGTCCTAGAACATGGAATGTACTTGAATCCTATTCCCCTGCCCGATTTCTTCTACATAGATAACCCACACGGTTATCCTAGAACAAAACTACACAGCGTGTTAGTTCCAGACACAGTGTGTACTAGAAGAACCTCAATGACCTGTATTGTTAGTGACACGGTCGGTTACACGGAATACTCTACATGGCGTGTTTTTTCTAGACACGGGATGTACTAGGAGATTTCATCGTCCTGTGTTGTTCATGACATGGCCGGATACATAGTTTACACTACACGTTGTGTTATAGATGGACACAGCGTGTAATATAAAAGACTCAACTGACCCGTGTTGTTAGTTATAAGGCCAATTATATAGCTCTACAACAGGGCGTGTACATCTGGTACATGACGTGCCCTACCAGAGATTTTCCAACCCCGCGTCTCTGCCCACACATTCTGTGACACTGTTAGAGACTAAACGATGTGTACATATAGTACATGTCATGTACTTAAGAAAAACAGTTTCTTCCCGAAGAAAAGAACACATGGAATGTATTCATCATTACACGTCTTATATTCTGGGTTTGTCTGGACAGTAAGCCTCAAAAACTTCTCAGGAACCGAGAAAAACACTGAAATGAACATTAAAGTTCCAAATTCTGATTAGTGAGGGCCCATACTCCCTGCGAATCAAAGCTTGGAATCATATAGATGTCATATACAAGGAAAACAAGGAAATGATTCACTAAATTCTAGTCCATGAGGGCCCTTAACAACTTAAGAACCAAAGTTTGGCATTTATTAAAGGAAATAGTTATGCAAATCAATACCCTATCAAAATCAGGCATTCTATGAAGGCATCTATCACAACAGCATGCATCCCTAACACAATATCTATCACAACAACATGAAATCTCTAATGCACCCTAAATGGCATTGAAAGAATGCATGACATGTGATTTCTAGAAACTGCCTATATGATGCATGAGATGGCATACCCTCATCTAATCGGGTTACAATAGAAATATAACATCAATAACATCAACAATAATAACACAATACATGTGAATCACCCAATGGTGAAAATCAAATCAATTGTAAAATTGAAAAAACCATAAAAATTGCAATAAAAAAGGTAAATCGGATTTTTCCTATACACAGGTTAGATACTCCCAAGAATAATGTATTACTAAGTACCTATTCCATTCTATCCCTGACTATAGGCTCCAAAAAGTAAGTCGAGAAGAAAAGAACCCCTATGATACCACTTTGTAACGTCCCGATTCCGGAAGCCTCCCAGAGTCATCACGCACCCAGTTGGTCACATGGCCTCAAGCGCATTTACCTGGACGCTAGAGGTTTCTGACTAGCAGTGAGGGACTTGGGTGTGATAGTGGGGAAACTATGCCATCATTGGAAGAGTAACACAGTGGAAGTAAATGGATATAAAATAGTGGAAGTAGTAATAATACCATAAAATAGTAAACAATGGAATACTGAAAGAACGAAACAACTGGAGCACATATATAAATGATGCATGATATATATATTTCTAGAAAAGAAACCAAAAAAATCACAATGTTAGAATATAGAAATAACCAATTTACAAAAGAAACATATAAACTCAAACAGAATCGCAAGCCTCAGCTCGGTCTCATGCTCTCTAACTCCTCAGCAATCAAGTACCTGATGTAAAAGAGTGCTTTCACTTATCTATACCTGCAGAAATATAATCTGTTTGTGCCCAAATGCATGACCCAGACACGGTGTGAGATTAAATCCTAGTAGAAAACCACCCAAATATCTGTTCCTAATAGTTAGTGAATATATATGGAAGGCAATAACCAGGATGGAGCAGTAAATAAGGAAGTACTCAAAAATAAACAATCTTACAGTTCAAATGCATTCAATTTCACATTCCAAATAAGCATCTAAACAAAGAAGGTAACCCTCGGGGAGTACTCACAGCCTAACAACTCTGGTTTACCCAAATAAGAACAAGAAACCCTCTGGGAAGTACACACAGTCTAACCCCTCTGGTTCAACTTATGCATAGATTCTCTGAGAAAGCACTCACTGTCGCATTCCCCATGTGGCCTATGTCGAGGAACTATATACACTATTAGGTAGCACTTAAATAAATTCCCCCTATGGTCTCACATCGTAACAATAAACAGAGACTCTGGAGTAGCCCTCAACGTCCATTCTCACTATAGTCTACTATATCAGGTTCCCGTTATCCAGTATAAGTTAATCGAGCACAGCAATGCATAGTGGCCAAGGTAAACCTCAAGAACTACATGGATAAATAGTCTATAGCATAAGAGCATGTCAGAATACAATCACTTCATCCTAAAGTGCTAGGCATGGAAGCAAAGCAATAGCCTAATTGGAAAAGCTAGACCAAATAGTCATAAATGGTACAAGCATGCGAAAACACATCCATAACATTGTAAACAACCATATTCACAACAAATAACCTCTACTCAAGCATTCTAAGAATATCAAGCATTAACTGGGTCAAAACCCTAAACACGCAATACCCCGATCAAGGGTATTGGGAACTTTTGCACATATAACTCAAAGGATATCTACGAAAAATCACAAACCACCTACCTTGGTGTTTTAGGATTTCTATATGTGAACCTCAATCCTTGAATTTCCCAAGAACACTGTAGCTCTACAAAAATGCTGAAAATTATCAACTGAAGATAACTCTTAAAAGAGAAGAAATCAGGAAATGAAGCTCTAGAAGAAGGAAGAGCTTACCAATGTGATTCCAATGCAAACAACAACAGTTGAATCAGAGAACGGATGCTCAATCGGAGGCTCGAGGAAGAATAGGCATTGTAAGGATTCTCTTGGTCAAGATGGAAGAAGAAGGAGGTATTTCTATCGATTATATGTGACCCCAGTATATTTAATGAAAAAAAAGTACACGGAGTGTACTTTCCCTTACCGGACCCCGCATTAAGTGGTCTCCAGATCACCACACATGTCCATGTGCATGAACGTTACATGGCCAAAACACGGCTACCCACAGTAATCAAGTACACAACATGTACTTAAAAAATTTCTAGAAACTCATCCTTTTCTCAAAATCACTAAAAAACAGAAAACATACCCGAAAAGAATATTTGGGTTCTTACAATGTTGATGTGTGAGGAACTATCTCACTAAGATAAATTTATGAGAAGATGTATTATGTTACTTGAATTGATGATTTCAATAGGGATAAATGGATATTCTTAATTACACACAAGCCTGGCATGTTTAGTTTCATAACACTATATCATAGGGATACTAAATGGACTCATGAGAAGTAGATTATGAAGATTCACACTATTAATGGTATAAAATTTACAAATATCCATGTGGAATATTATCTCAAGAAACCTGGGAATAGAAACCATTTTTCAACTATGAGAACTCCTCAACAAAATGGAGTGTTTAGATGAGGTATAGTGTTATATACAACATGGTTAAATAATTCTCATTGAAAAGGGAATACAAGAGAAATTATAGGGGGAAGCTTTATTAACACTTTTCAATATACCTAATTACAAATTGATGTCTCCATAATGATAAAATACTACATATGAGCATTATAATAGAAAGAAACCAACATTGAAATAATTTTGAATCTTTGGAAGTAAGTTCTTTATAATCAATAATGATAAAAACTAAATGTTTGCTTTTCTTGGAGATGAGGGGATGTTTCTTGGATACTCAAGAAAAATAAAATCAACTAATTGATTCACAAAGCTGGAGATGACATATGGGTTCTGGATATCAATGACTAACTTGACCAAATTAAGAATAATAAGATATGGGTGATAGTTTTGTGACCTATAAAAATAATTCCAATAGGACCAATTGGGTATTTTGGAAAAAACTAATTGAATGTTGATTGGTAATTCAAAAAATCATGACTATTGTGAAAGGGATACTCTGATATATATGGAATCAATTTTGATGAGACATTTTTACTTTTTTCAAGGCTCGATATTATTCACTTATTATTAGTTATAGTAGTGCAATGAATTTTCACTAATTTCCAGATGGATATTAAGAAAGAATTTTTGAATGGAGTTATGGAAGTAAAGGTGTATATCAAGTAGACAGATGGGTTTCCATTTCCTGAAGATGATAATAGATATTTTCAATTGATGAAGGATTTTTATTGGTTTAATAAAGCACCAAGATCATGGTATTAAAGATTTGATTATTTTTTCAAATATATCAATTTCAGTGTGGTGGGGGTATTGCAATCTCAATGTAAACAATGATTTTAATCAATGTAAGGTAGTTATGATGTGTTTTGACAACATATTACTTCTGGGATTAGATGAATATTAATGTATAAATTTCATAGAATTCATGAAAAAGTGATATTGATATGTCCATGTTTGGTTAACTGGCCCTTATCCATGGTTTATAGGTGACACAAGTAAGGAATTGAACATTAATTTCTAAATCAAAATATTTCATGGAGTTCCAAATAGAGGAATACTTTGGTGCATACCCAGATGAAACTATTATGAGATCATGATAGAAAATTGGTTAATGTCATAGAATATAGGAAGATCATTGTATTCAATTATTCTTAACAATGACATGACCTGATATAGTTTTTTTCACAATCCATACAACATTGTATCAATGAATTACCAATGAAAGACACTAAAGTTATGTAAAAAATAATTCAATATAGTATGGAAATTGTGGATTTTTGTTTTCTATAAAAATAAAAAACTCAACAAGAGTTTTTGGGCTATATAGATGTTGATTGGATCAGTTCAGTAGTAGAAAGAAATTCAGCGTCAGCTGATTTATTTTATCATTGATGATTTTTTATTTATTGGTTAAATAATATAAAATATTTAATTCCATTGATCATCACATAATATTAATATAATATTCCAAATCAATCACACATGCAGTTATTGTGGATGAAGTAGCAACATGAAAATTTGGGAGTTGTAGTTAATTATGTGATTGAAATCCATGGTGATAATTCTAGTTCTATAAACAAAAGAAAAAATATAGTCCATCACTCACTAATTAAGAACATTAATATTAAGTATAATTTTATCAAGGAGAATTTAGAGTGTGGTATTGGGATGTTGGTGTATATTCCTAACAAACTACAAGTTGAACATATTATTAAAAAATGCCTTACCAAAAGAATCATTTGACCATTATGAACTAGATCATCAAGTCTGCTTCACTCCCCACACTTGAATAATTGTGTAGGTTTAACCCCATATACTTGAGGAATGGTATGTTTTTTCTTATGTGATTATACATGTTCCTTGCAATGTTAAAAATATAAAGAGTGGCCTCTGTGTTCCCTGATAGTGGGAGAGAAAATATATTTATTAAGATAAGGTAGAATATGACATGGAGATAAAATAAGTAAGTGGATTTATAAAATCTAATTATTATAAGGATTATTGATTAAGGGTTGAATATCATGACATATGGGGTTCATTATGAATTTGTTTGACTTTTTATGGAATGAAGTGGTCCATTGATGAGATTTTCTTAATACTCTTGTTTCCCATGATGGTCATGGCACATGTGGTCTTAGATTTTGTATCATGTAAATTTATGATCACAATCTAGAATCACTAAAAGAAAAGTTTGGAATAATATGGAAGAATATTTAATTTAGTATCAAAATTTGTAGTGTTGAAAAAAAACCTAAATGGGGATATTATTGGGAAAATCCCTCATAGTACATTTTAGTGTTTTTGGGTTGATTGTGTTTGTTTGAAAAGCTAGTTCCCATGGTCATTTTTTTAGTTATAGAATGATTGTTGACCATGTCTATTAAAAAATATTCAAAATGAAGGTATGGATACTCTAGCTGTTGTAGAGAAAAATGTACGTACAAGGCGGAATTATTTCCCAATGTTGGAAAAAAAATTGGGTCTATAATTTGAAAGATTAAAAAAGTTTTTACAAATATTTATTTCCAAGGTAGCCTTATAAAAATTTTGAATATGAAATAAATTCATGAATTTTTGGTGTTTTATTAATGTTTGGGTCTTATAGGATTGCATTTTCACAAAAGACTACTTCGTCGAATATGCCTGAGGCATGAAGGGAAGATTTTAAGTTACTCCATTATGAGAAGTTTTAAAAAAATGTTTTGTGAATGATATATGAGGTGTGAAGGAATTATGGTATGTTACTTGATTATAAGAAATGTCAAGAATAAAAGATTTCCATGAAGTTTTATGAATGTAAGGTATTTCATGAACAATAATGAAGAGTATCATGAAATGGTGGTGGTAAGATTTAATGTTTTTTGAAAAGTAGAAAATATATATAAATAGGAGGCTATCCCTAATTTGAAAAATTGGAATCCTTAATAAACATTCAATTGATCTAAAATCATGAAGTAATTTCATGAAAGACTTCCATACATGACAAATTCATAACAATAATAGTTTCTTGAAAGAACTAATGTTCTTAAATGGAAATTTTTCATTAATAGTTATGAGTTTCATGAATGTATAATATTTTTTTGTTCAAGGAAATTTTTCTTGAGGGTTTAAATTTTTTATAAATTAATGGGTTTTATAGTGAATGTTTAAAAAGGGGATTCGTGAAAGTGAATACAGTTAAAATCATAAATCTTTTCTTAATAAATATATGGTAAATTATTATTGATCATATGTATGAATGTGGAAAAAAATGATGCACCAAATTTGTTGTAAACTATATTGATTAAAATTATTAATAAAGGAATCTTAATAAGGGTCAATGAGAACACCATTGTTTATAGAGAAGTGATATTTTAAATTGTTATTGGTAATAAACTTGAAGGAATAGTGAGTGTACTTAAAATATTGTAACTAGTTCTGTTATTTAGTATATTTTGTGAATAGATACATTTCCTTTATATTCTACTTGGACATATCCTATTATGGCTGAACCATGTAAAAAAAATTTCTAATTCATGCTTTTATTTCTACTCATACAATGATATGTGAAAGTAATAAAAGAGTTTTTTCTTTCACAAAAAAAACATAACATAATGTTCGATAGTTTTAATATTTCATACCTAGATTCACCCCCCCCCCCCCCACCCACCCACCCACCCCACTCAGTGTATTTGACCTAGTTGAGATGTCAACTATTCTGAGGATCCGAATAGAGATTCATTTTCATACCTACAAAACTAGTAGATCCTCTAAGGGATGAATCTTCTTTCTTTCTTTAGGGTCACAAGATGGATACCTCAACCTTGTTACCATTTATGATGATACCATGATGAATACCACTTATTATTAGTGGACCTCAAGGATTCCTCTAGGGATAATTGTCCTTTAATTGATCTAGGGGACCCTAATGGGATCCTATGTGGTTGACCAAACATGAGCTTGTGCAATTTGATTTTTGGTAGAGATAGGAGTGGTTGTTTCCATAATAACATTCACCCAATGTGAATGTCATGGAATGTATTAAATTTAATTTCAACTAGAAGATTAACCTACGTTTTTTGAAATGATATTTTATAAGAATGTGAGGTATAGGAAATGGAAGGAATCATAGATAAAAACAAACATAATAAATTGGTTATTGTGGTATAAAACCATACAATGGAAGAGAGTGAATATTTGAATTGAGAAATATAATTAATAGTTTGTTTTTAAGTTGAATTAGAGGATACTTCTGAAAATTTTGGTGTTCAGATAGCCAAAAAATAAATCCAACTAATTGTCTCTTGATCTCATACTCCTTATTTATATGAAATAATATTATATGTATAAACTAAGGTAGTAATTGAAATTATAAAAACATTAATGCTAAAAAACATGGTGGATTTTGTTGAGTACAAGATCAATTTGGAAGAAAATAAAAGTGTCTTAAATGGATTGACTAGGATCGTGAAATATTAGTTTAAACATATTGAATATATTGAGGAGGAAGCTTTCATACATGAAAAAAGTTAATGATCAGAAAGGGGGTGTGATTATTAGATTGAAATATGGAAAACATATCACACATGTGACAAAAAAGTTAATGGGGGCACATAGGTCCAAAAAAGTAGGTGATGGACTCCCAACAAAATCACTAGTCATATGTTTATAAAAAGTATTATGTGGGGACTAAAAAAAAATAAGTGATGGTTTAATCAACACTAGAAGCACTTAATTAAATGTCAAAGTATGATTTCTTTAAGACTCAAAATGAAAATATTTGAAAAACCTAAGGGTGAAATGGATACATAATAATGACACATAAGAAGGTTCCTTTTATTAGGTGCTATATTCATGGAGTGATAGAGAATTACGAAAATATATATTCTATAGAATATTTCTTCCTAAATTAATAATAAAATCAAATGAATCTGAGAATAGTTCAATATTCCATGAAGGATATTTATTGTTATTGTATCTGGAATAGTGGATTTGGACATATGTTCAAATATTTATCATAAAAAATAAAAAAATGATGTATTTATGAAGTCCATATTTGGGCATATGGAAAATATAATGTAATCATATAGTAGGGTAAAAATGTAAAATAAATTATTATCTTTTCCAGATAAAGTGGGTCCATATTACTCTATTGAATATAAAGAATTTCAATAAACCATATGTGAGATGTAAAAAGCATGGATCAGAAATACATTTTTCATTTATGAATTTATATTAGATATTCCAATTAAAATATAAAATTATGTTGTTGTATATATCATTGATAGTGGATTCACATCCCATTATATTGGAATTAATTTCTTTTTCAATAGTGAATTAAATAGCATGGAATTTGTAGTAAAATTTTGTATTGAAGAGGGCCTAAAGGATATTGTGAAATATGATTCTTTTTTATATCTCTGTAAGTAGTAATCTAATTATACACATATGTTATTTTTTCCAAAAAGTTAATATCACTCTAAATACTTATAATTCAAATGTATAGATGTTAGTAGGAGTTCATGAATTGATTCTTTTTTATGTGTGTATATTTATCTCACTAATATTCATTTTTGGAAAGATATATAAGGTTCTTCTAAATAATTATTTTAGTAGAATCACTTGTATTGCGATCATCACAGACAAATATGGGTGTTTAGTTGTGAAAAAATATATCAAGGGGAAGGTGAATTGATTATTGTATTGAAATTATTAAAATTTCAAAATGATACTGAAAAGTAGTTTACCAATAATCATGTTGATGAATATCTAAAAAACATTGTGACAAGGTGCTAAATTTCTATAGTGAGGACTCATTAATAGAATAGTGTTAGATAGAGGACATATTGGATCACTAAAAAATATCATGGATGATTATAATTAAAAAAGGATAAACATTGATGTTTTAGAAGGAACTAGTCTTCACATTAATCAATGTTTCTAATATATCAATGTTGTGTTAAAGAGAATAAATTACTCTATACAATATACAATATTGAATGATTCCAATACTATAGAACTTTTGAATCTTTTTAAGAAAAATTTCATTCTCAAAAATGATAATCATGTGATATTTTAATCCTATAGATATTAATGGATATTACATGCCAACGTGAGAAAAAACAATTAATACAAAAGTTTTAATAAGCTTCTAGGAAATGTTATTGAAAAAAAATGATGTTAATTTTGTGGAGATTGAGTAGTGTTCTCAGAAATTCATCAATCATTTCTAGTAGAATAGTGTTGAGGAGTTAAGTATCTCATGAAGACTGAAATTACCTATGTAAAATATAGAGGATGATATTAATGATGAAAAATATGATTGCTAACATTCATATGTATTGAAACCAAAGTGTTGTTCTAAAATTGATAGATTAACTATCATGAGTAATTAGGCAATTCCAGTGTAGATGAGGTAAATATACTCTCAATAGAAATCATCACTATAAAAACCCATACATTTCATATATAAATATTAAACCTTATTAGATTAATATCAATTACATAAAATTACAATCCATTCCATAATAATAAATGATATCAATCTTTAGAAACTTGGTTCCATGAACAATAGGTTTATAAAAGTTCCACATCATCTCTCACTTTCGATAAAAGAATCACTCTTAGTCAACACATCATACTTAAAATATTTCTTAATTAAAATTATCAAATAAAACATAATAAATGGTGATCTCATATTCTATTTAAAGGTAATCAAATGATATATAATTGATTAATTAAGAATAACATGAGAGTAAGGGTATGAGAACATGAGCTTAATAGTTGAAAACAATAAAATTCATATCATATATCATAACAAACATCATGGAATAATCCATGGAATATCATGAGAGATGAATTAAAAAGGAATAAAACAAAATTATATATGAAATCATAACATTGTCATATGAAACATTTTTGTGAAATGCAAAAAATCCTAGATAATCACTTCCTTATTCAAGGATCACTGCTCAAACAATCATAGTGGATTATGGTCACTCTCCATTCCATAAAATGAATTAGATATGGTTCACTCCTAAGAAAATCATAGATGAATAGGTTCACACTCTATTCCATCATTTTTTCAAGGTTCACTCCCAAGGGTATCATTTTGGACAAAGTCCCCTAACGAATGGGGTTCTCTCCATATTCAAATATTCATTATCTCATGAGATATCTATATCTAACTAATGAATTATTGGGATCTATATTCTTTGGTCCCACCCAAAAATATTAATAATCCATTAACATGTGTTCCACATGGTCATAAATCATCCATAATATATCATAACTTTTGGAAAGTAAACATGTTTCATAAACATCTAAACATTTCATCATAGAATAACCCTTGGATATTAAATGATCCTCCTAAAGATCTCATCATCACAATAATAAACCATCCAGATAAATTATTATTATTATCTCATTGGATCATATCCCTCATAAAACTTACATGACATCAAAAGATGTCATTTTAGATTAAAATTCCTTTAAAAGATTACATGGAATATTTTTTCTAGAAAATACCCTTTTATTTTTGAAATAATTCCATTAAAATTTAAAATATTACAATATATTATAGAAAAAATATTTGATAATAAACATGAATTTTTATAAAATAATCATTAATGTTAGGAGAGGACGTCATGGTTGGAAATTCGGTTCATGCTTTGTACGTTAGAAAATTGATTCCTTTAATATTTTTAATAAAAAGTCAAATGTACATCATATTGAAAATAGAAAAAATATCCCTTTTATAATTTTTCATTGAAATTTACTTTATATTTTTAGAATATTCTTTTCAATGAAATTTTTTTCTATTACAATTAGGATACTTTTTAAAAATAATTTAATTTTAAATGGAAAGGTTATTTTTTTCAAGAACTATTTTAAGTGATCTTTCAAAATAATTTTCTAAATAAGATGAAATTCGTTGATAATAATTATTATTTATTTTGAAAATTATCTAAGTATTCCAACTTTATTATTTTGATGAATTTTTTATAAAAATTATTAAAAGATGAAATTTTTATCAAACCATTTTTTCTTTCATGGGTTATGTTATGATGAGATGTTTATAAAAGAAATTATATTTCATGGGTTATAATATTTTTAATTTTTATGATCTTTTATCACACATATTTATTATTTTTATTATTTGATGGGTGGGACCTATATATCCCTCAAATTCATTGGGAAAATATTTTTATCTCGTGAGTTAAATAGGACTGGAATGGAGAGTGAACCCAGTTTAGTATGGGACTTTATCGAATATGAAAATTTTAGGAGGGAACCTTAAATACTATGATGGTTTAGGGAGAAAATTATTCCACTATGATATCATTATAAATTAACCTTCACTGCTAATTAAATTAATTTATATGCTTATGTGTATGGTACAATTCTATGTCTTATGCCTATTTTATGATCCCATGGTTTATATTATTTGATTCATGTATGATTCATGTCTTATGAACTACCAAGATATATCACATGAGTATATTTTATGATCTTTAATATGAAGGTTAGAGTATAAAAATTTTAATATCATGCATTTATACACTTATTCTCATGTTATTCTTATACTATAATTGATATCTCCCTTGTTAACCTTCACTAAGAATATCAGATCACCATATTCTTTTATTTATAATTTCTAGTATTAAGTATGAAATGTGTAATGAGGGTTATAGTTATAAATAAATAAGTGAGAGTAAATATATATATTTTAAGAACTAGTTGTTCATTGTTTTATTTTTACAATTATATTAGACCTAAATGATTTTGGTGTAGATCGGACTATTATATAACGAATATTCATCTATTAAGATGTAATAACTATGTCTAAAAACTAAGGGTATCTATAATGGTTCCATAATCTCAAGGATTTTAATCAGGATATAAATCTAATATATATTCCTTATATAAAAGTTTTGGGTCACCCATAAATTGTACAGTTAGAATAATGAACAACACCATTCATAGAGAAGTCAGACAATATATATAAATGAATATTGTTTTCACATTTCAATTGATGGAATGAAATAAATGTAAAAAAATAAGTAACCTAAATTTAATAATAATATTATAAAAAATTAAAAATATATTTTTTAACCCTGTTATTTTTACCATCATGTTAAAGTGGTGATGAAAAATGAATTACACTATTATGTGAAGAAAGTAAGTTGTACATACACAGTAGTGACGTGTTCATATTTTGTATGATTGAAGGAAGTTGGATAATGGATTTCCAATTAAATTAATAATATATAATAATATTACACAAAATTATGTAATTATTTTGTAATAGATACCTTGTATTTAGAGGATATATAATTGTAAGTAAAATAAAAAATTATTTGTTAATTGTAATACCACTTCATTGAAAAACTTAGTGTGGGATACACCATAATCCTTGAAAGTAAGGTCTTATGGAAAGAAAAAGAGATATTATATGGGGATAAGTAAGATAATATAGTATTATGACCTATATTTTCTTAACATAAAGGATCAAAAGGTGTGAGGAAGAGAGGAAAACAGGTTCCCTTTTACAAGGAATGATAGCAAATCTCTTATGATTAATTAAATTATTAATGTAATATAAATTAATTTTTAGGTTCATGTGGATGAAAATTGATTTATATTGAATATGTGATGATATTAATTCTAATTCCACTGATAAAATATAATTTATAAATTTTACTTCGATATTTTTACCCTAATCTCATGGTTTTAACCCCTGCTAGTTCTTTGAAAAAACTATGATATCATTGTTAATTACTATTTATGGGATTGGAAAGTTACAATATATAGTCCAATGACCCATAAATGTAAAATTGATTTTATTTTTAGTCATATCTCATTATGTTCCTAGATGTTAGCATTTTATTTTAATTATAAAATTTCTAATAAAATATTATTTATCAAAATATGTCATTAATGTCATTTTTGGAAATACAAAATATATTGTAATATAATATGTGTATAACTCATTATAAATGGTTCCAAAATGATATTAATGTAAATATATTAATATTTTATATTAATTTATTAATCTAGTCATATTTTTATAGGTTTTGATATCATTTTAAATATATATGTTTTTTTACACCTCGGTTAACTACTTTTATGCTTCTTTATGGTAATAACTTTTTCAATGTTAATGGGTTGTAATTTTACTTATAAGGTGTGAATTTGATCATAAAAGGTAAAGGGATTAAAATATATATCATTTATAATCCTAATTTCCCTACTTAGTTATTTTTATGATTAATAAATATATTTAACATAAAATAATATTAAAGTCATTTTATGAACTATTCAAATAATTTGCCTTCAAAAAAGTATCATAAAAAATAAATTAATTAATACCCCCTCAAACATCCATAATATGTTATTTTTTAATATTTTTTTGAAAAAAATAATTATTCTAAATTTTCTTATTTTTAATATTTAAAAATTATTATTTTTTATTTATTTATAAATCAAATAAAAATTGTATTGTTGTTTCTTAAGTATTTATGTTAATTAATAAATAAAAAAAATAAAAAATAAATTAATATGATAAAACTAATTAATGATTTATAATTAAACTTATCATCCTTTCATCCTTATATAATAATTTTATTTATATTAAATTCAAGATTATGACATTTTGTATTGATTTTTTTCCTAGAAAAATATAAATTTCAAAGTCCAATAAAAATAGAAAAAAACAATATATTAGAGTCAGGGATGTAAATGGATTAATTTATCCTATAAAATGAATTATCAGAATGTTTTTGGTTGATTTTAAGATAATAATTTTTTTAATACTTTTTTACCAATTTTACCCTTACCAGGGTAAAAAATATTTACCACACTTACTATTAATAATGACAAAAAATAAGAGATACCTATTTACCAAATTTTATCCTCCTTATTCAAAATATATAATAAATTTTTTGTGATTCAATTTTTAGTTATTGAATTAGTACATATTAAAATTAGCATGAGAAAAATAACAAAAAATTGTTTTTAAAAAATGTGTTTTTAATCCAAAAAATGATCTTATACAAAAACCAGGTATAATTATAATTAAAATGTAATTAATAATATTATATTGAGTGAAATAATACTTATGTTACTTTAATATTATATTTAAATCATAATGTGTCTATTCAATGAAAATAAATTACAGTATTATAGAAATTTGTATTTTTTCATTAGTCATTGAAAATGAATTTTTTTTGAAAAATAAAAAAGTGACACCCTAAAAAAATTGGTATAATTATTTCAAAAAAGATATAATTTTCATAAAATTCAATTTCTAAAATTGAATGAAATTTATTAAAATATATTCACAAAAATATGCAATAAAAACATTTTGGAAGAGAAAATATTTTTGAAACTTAAAATGACATTCCAAAAAAATAGTACTTATGTATTATTAATTCACTAATAAAATCTATTTATGTAAAACATTTATCTATATATTTCATATTTTGGTTAATTCTATTTATAATATTGAATATATCATGGTTCTTTTTATTATCGTTGTTTCATGTCAAAAAAAGATATTGAGCACTTACAAATTATTTATAGACAAATATATTCTAAGATCTAATGGTGTTACAATATATCATATCACTGGTAGAGAAAAATTCATTAATGATGATTCAAGATATTATAATTTGTTTTTGGTGATTAGTTATGGTCTTGAATAATTTGAGATGAATCGGAAAAGATAGATTGTTTTTAGGCCAAAATATATGAACATCCTCCAGACCAAATGGTTCATTCATAAAAAGTTTAAGGAAGATGGAATGGTGATTTGAAACAATTAATGAATGGTGTGTAAGGGTTAACCCTATATTGAGGTAATGGATATTAAGTTCACATTTTCACTCATGTAATGACTAGAGACAATTCATCTATTCATATCCATAAAATTTTAAAGTAAATTCAACATTTTACAAATAAATCTCATGTTAGTATTTCTAAATGGATTTATAGAATATAATATATACATAGATCAAATAAATGTTTTACATTCTTGTGATGATGGGACCAATTTTTTGGATAAAAATAGATTTGCATGGGTTGAATTAAGAACCAAGAGAATTGTGATGAATACATTACCAGTACTACAAAAAAAATCTGCTCTATCATAGTGGAAAAGATTATGATATCTAAATCAATAAGGAGAGTTATCAATGTGTTATAGTGTTGGTTTATATTTAATATAAAATATTTATCTTATTGAATGATGTGCTATGAAAAAAATATATATATTCAAGAAGTAAATGTTTATTATGCCATAATTGATGAAATGGTATTATTTAGTGGTCTAAAGGTGGTATAATGATGTAATGGAGTATGTTTGTTCAATAAAATTATGATAAGAAGGTTATAATAAGATTTTTAATGGAGGATTATAAATATATGCCAACTAATGTTCCTATTTGAATGAATTTATTTGGGGGTGATAATGAAAAAGTAGTTAATGTCCCAAAATATAGGAAGGACATTAAAAGTACTTGATAATTAACGATGACACAACTCAATAATGGTTTTTCCACATTTTAAGTGGTAATATTTCAATCTCATCACATATAAATATATATTATTTTAGTTAATAGAAAACTATGTTATATCAATGGAACTATAGATTTTTTATTATATATAATAAAATATCAGAACAAGAGTTTATAGTTTATATAGATGTTGATCGGCTCATTTCTATAGATGATTCACTATAAAAAATTATTGATGGATTATATTATGGAAGATTTTGAAATTTTTAGCTGAATAATAATCATGATTTATATTCTATAAGTACTTCATAAGCTAATTATATTGTGGTAACTAAATATGGTACATAATTACTATAAATGATGTAATAGATTTAAATATTTTTATTTGACATGAAATATCTGAAAAAAATTAATTGAGATAAGTCATGTTCTATAAATATTATTTTACATAATTTCTATATATCGAGTATTAAGAACATTGATATCAAATATCTATTTATCATGGTGAAAATAGAGCAGTTTTTGTGATGTTAGATAATTTACCTATAGAAAATATAGTTATATAAATTTTATAAATGGATACATCCTACAAATCATTTTAATGGATTTACCTAGATCTTAGAGTCCATATATACCCCTTCGCCAAAGTAGTGTCGATGTGGAACCCCTATTTTCCATGGTTTTGTATGTTCTTTACTTAGATTTTATCTTAGATCATTTCCCTTTTTAATAGGAAAATGAGTTACATTTGGGATTATTAATAAAGGGTAGAAATCGAGGAGAAAATGATTTTGATAGGGGGAGTTTATTCATGAAGCATCAGGTGAAGAATAGGAAAATTGGGTGTTTTGTTAATCATGATGGTAATGAAGATTTTCTCTCAATAAAGACAAATCGTGAAAGTTTTGTTATTTATTTGAGATTTAATCCATTTCTGATGCATTGTTAAAGAATAGTTGTTCTCATTTTCCACTCTATAGTAACCATTTGTTTCTGATCACCACTAGAAATATGCATTGTATTTAAATAGTAACTGGTATAGAGAAAATATTTTGTTTGGTTAATTTGATAATGATGTTCTCTATTGATGATAGTTTCTTGTCACTTATTTTTCAAATTTTTTCCATGTCACATGCCATCTTAGAGTAAATTTTTAATAAGTCCTTGATTACTAACCCCAACTTAACTATATAAATGGTGGTTGATATTGGATGTTTCTATGAATTTTTAATGATCTGGTATCAATGGTATCATAAAGGTTACGATGAATTTTCAATAAAATCAAAGTGGGTGAATGCATGGATAGATTCTCTAGTATCTACATTTCTAAGAGTTTGGGTTTATTGGTTTTGTTAAAAATTACTAGTTGAAAATGATACAGTGGTTTCTAAGAATATAGTTTTAATGGTTAATAATATTTTTTTTGTTTGTGTATAAAAGAACAAAGAAAAGGATGACATAAAAAATTATTATATAGGCCATTTACCTGCATTATATGAGCTATGTGATAAATAAATTTCTAACGGTCATATGGTAGAGGAAGTTTTGGAATCAACTAATACTTATATGGAGCATGAAAGAGAAACATTATATTGCATGAGGAGGATATCACTTTTGTTAAAGGGATGGTTATTTGGAAGATTATGATGGTATTTATATGACTGGAGATTAAATGAAGAAGGATAATGTGTTGTCATATGAGGAAGCACTTATCTACCATCTGATGAAAGAATACAATACATGACTATGATATTAAGTGAAATAGTGAACACAAATTTTTTATATGAATTTTTTTACAATCAAATTTCCTATAAAAGGTTTTGATAATCATATAATTTAGATATAATGACTTATAATAGGATTTACAATGTCTAGATTTGTACTATGTCAGAAATTGTTATGTGGTGAACATAAATTGTGAAAGGGTGTATGTTTAATCAAACCACATAATTAATTTTGTATGGTGTAGTTTTCATGTAAAACTATTGTTAAAAAATTAATACATGAAGCGTCTCATGAGAGAAATTATACTATAAAAATATTATTGGAGAGTCTTCATAATCCATTACACCATGGGATTACATGGTTGGATCGTGTGGTGCACATCACACTATGGAATCTTTTTGTAAACAATAAATTCAGTAATCTTAAATAATAATTTTCAAAGGAGTTTTCCATGGAAAAATCATACATGGAATGGAGGATTTCATATTTTAGGTGAAAAGGGGGGCCTCATGACACACATATATATATATGTGTGTGTGTGCGTGTGTGTGTGTGTTTTTGAACCATATATGAGATGATTCATATGATCATAAGTATATTATTAAGGACCAGTGCATTCATATTTACTGATAGAGAAGATCATTATAAAATTATGATTGGTTGTAAAATAAGGGTCAATGAGTTTTCTCTAAAAATTTCAATAGAAGTGTGTTATAGTGGATTATAGTATATTGGCACATCACATTTGTATGTTCCATACGCATTCCTAGTTTGGGTGATCCATGTGCATTTTATATTTCATAGGAATTATTTTAATTCTATATATACATATAACTATGAGAATATGTGAGTAGAGATATTTATTTCCTAACTAACCAGAATCATCAGTGTGATTATTTTAATTTTTCATAGCTTTATTCACACCTCCCACCTCTTAGGGTGTTCGACATCTAGGGACATAAAATATCCTACTTATTAATTCCAAATATTTCATAGAAGTGACATATATTTTACTCCTTCATCATTAATTAATTAATTATAGGAGTAACATATATCATGTTAACTCTTTCCACATTCAATTAGTAACATGTAACATGCTTACTCCATGAGAATGATACATTTCCTTGGAGGTAAATAATGGACCCAATGTTCATTATATAAAATTTCCAAGAACTATCACATGATTAATACACATATGGGATTTTTCCATCAACATAAACTTCATAAATAATTACTTTTGAAACTATAAGAAGAAGATATTTTAGGTATGACATAAAAATAAGTAGAAATACCATTTTATTTTGATAACTCTTAAAATTAAAAAATCTATGAAAATTTACAATATAATTTTCATTAAATAATAATCAAAACATATAGATTATGTTTTATATTAAATAATGGATATGATGTTAGGAAAATAATTTAATAAATCAATCATATCCTTATAAGTCTCAAGAATATTTTAAATAATATTTTTAGATCCATGAACATGTTCAGTGCTGGATTCTAGGGCCCAGGAAGCCTTGGTTTTGATTTAATAAAAATATTAAATATATTATATCACACTATTGAGGAAAAATACATCATGGTAACAATTTAGTGTTTTTGGGTTTATTGTGTTTGTGGACAAATTCAGATGACTTTGAATCAGTATGGTTAGTGTTGAAAAAGCATAAGTTTTAGGTGGCGTAGTTTCCCCATGTGTTTCAAATTTTTGGGACTCAAAATTGGGATTTTGATATGTTTTAAAGGATTATTTTCTGAAAAAAAGTTTTTAGAAATTAGTTCATCAAAATAATCTAACAAACTGCAAAGAAAATTTTCCATATCATAAATGAGGTACACAGAAAGGTGAATGAAAATAGTCTAAATAAAATTTTTGCATCGTAGCGCTATGAAAACCGTTAAACATTCTATGAAGAAAACATAGTGAAATAAATTCATAGATGTATAATAGTTTAAATGATGCATGTCATTTGTGGAATTAAGGTAGTGATGTAAGGAACTGAAAATGGTTTTTTTAAGACATTGGTCATTGCAAAGGATAAAGGCATTATACGGAGCACATAGAACAGTTCATAGTGATGGTTTTAAAACCTCAATATTTTGAGTATTTGTCATTAGAGGGTTTTAAGAGACTTATTTTCCAATATAAAGGACCCTAATAACATCATTATGTAGATAAAATTTCATTATAAAAGATCATCACTCTGGGGAGATTTTGACAATGTCTAAATTGGTTTATGGGAAGGATTCCTCAAAGTGAATTAGTTCGTGACGGAGGATTCTATGAAGGGTAAAGTAGTTCATCAGAATAGTTCAAAATGAGGTTTTTTGGGGATTGGTAGCTCAAAAAGGAAACAATTAGTGTTGATAAAAATTGGTCTGCGATGCATCATCCATCTATGAAGAAAAGACAATTCATGAATCACTCACACCACACGGTGCAATACAGTTTGTTGAGGACAAAAAGAAGTTCATGAATGGACTAAAGCAGTTCACAAAATCATTTTCCACAAACTAACAGTTCACATAAAAATTTATTTCATCTAAAATATGGAAACAAGAATTCTGTTCACCCTTACATGTGAAACTATTTTTAGTATCTATATAATGTGATACGTAATAGGGTTACCTAGTCAACAAGTATCATTGTCATATCTGAATTCTTAGATCTGAACCATTCCAAAAATCTTGAAGAATGATTATTTTCACAATTACAACCAAGTTATTAAAATGAAGAACTGGAATCCATTGGATATCCTATGAAATCATGAGTTTATAATTTCTATTTCTACAGTGAAGACAACACCATTCTAGTTGACTAAAAAGTGTAAGTGACGTATACAGATGTTTTCACATAAGTGAAAGAGAAGTCAAGAAATAACTTCAAAAGGGCATCTAACTATAGTTGAGGATGCATTCATTATTGATAATAAAGGGACCTACATGTCCATAAACTATGTGTGGATCCCTTTTATAGTAGTGAAAATAGGAATAGAAGTAAAGTATTCCTTTCCATTTTCAAGGATCCAGAGAAAGTGTCTAAGGGAGTCACCCTTGGGAAAGTATTCAGTTGATCCTAAACATTGTAAAGGCAGTGAGCCTGGGTGTAGAGTTGATCTAGCCTAAACCTTATATTATTGTAGTGATCCTTAATGAATTTTTTACATTGGAACATTCTCTTTGTATTCGCCTTAGAAATATCCTAGTGAGCGTTAACCAAGTAAAATTATATGTGTGATAATGTTGTATTTCCTACTTTACTTTCTATGCATCACCATCAGATAACGATGGTAAGGATAAGATAAATAAAAACACTAAAGTGAAAAAAATTTGACCCTTATATTAAATACGTCAAGATTCAGGGGGGAAATAAAATTTTCAAAAAAAAATATATATGCCCTGATTCACCCCCCCCCCCCCCCCCACTCTCAAGGTATCTAGGTCACTTTTGGACCTCACAATTTGTATCATAGCCTCAGTTTCTTTTACCATATTTTTTTTCTATGAATAGTTTTAGTTGATTATTAAAATTTGAATTACAGTTTTCTCTTATATCATTGTACCATGGAAAAGGGAAGAAATTTAAACAAGTACTAGTCTTTTGGTATTCTTCATTGTGGAAGTGTCTATGGGAAGAGTGTTATTTAGTTAAAGGAAAAAAAATTGTGTACTAAATAATGATTAGGATTAATAATATAGTAAAGATATTTATTCATTCAATGATTCTATAAGAATGAATGAAATCATGATATTACAAGTGATGCTGAAATATCTAATGATAAGGAAACTCCATGAATAAAAAAATGGAAGTTATCCTTTAAAAAATGAATTGGTTTAGATATTGTACAAATAAATTAAATCAAAAGATATCTAGATCTAAGTGTAGGAAATTGAATTCAATAATCTCAGAGGATTAAATTAAAGTATTATTAATGTGGCTACTGACCTGAGGGAGAAGAATGATTCCCAAGATAAAGAACTTCAAAATATGTCTACAAATATAGAAACCCTCAAAGATGATGACAAGGGGAAGAATCTAAGGGAGAATAATTATTCTAAAACTGAAGAACTATTAACTATGTCTACAAATATAGAAACCCTCAAATATGATGATAAAGGAAAGAATATAAAGTAAAATGAAATTTAGAATCTAAAATATATATATGATGATCTTTCTACATAACTCTTTGAACTGGTTTAGGAGAACCAAATGCTAAAATAGTAAAATTCATGTTGTACTTATTTTTTTTCTCAGAAAAAATTTAAAATAAAGCAGAAAAGTGCCATGATAGAAAATATCTCCTAAGAATTCGAAGATGAGATAACTAGTGGGAAGACTATCAAAAGAGAACTTAATGCTATCAAGGGATAATAAATTCAACAATTGGTTTAAGAGATATAATCAATCAAGAATGAAGTGGGGAAATCAAATTCTAAAGGCATTCCGAAATTGAATGATGCTTTGTAATTTCTATTTGAATATCCTTTGGCATGTGATAATGAAATGAAAATAAAATATGCTACTTTAGATAAAAACACATTACATGATTTTCTCATTCCAAATTCCATGTAGTTTTGTAAAATACGGTATTAGATATGATGAACCACCTCTCATTCATGATAGGAAGAGAGAAATGAATTTTTCCAGAAATAAGAAAAATCGTGTACGTTCTGAAGATATACCTAAAAGGTTTTTAAATGAAGTAGTTATAACATTTTCTAGTTCTATGGGATGCATGGTCATACATAAAGTTTTTGTTTTGAGGATCTGGAATATATTTCATAATTTGAAGAGATAAATATTTTTAAATATGAGAATATGAATACACTTCTTGAGAAATATAAAACAAAAGTATCTAGGAATATTGTATCCATGAAATGCTACCATTGTGTAATAATGAGACACACCATGAGTATGTGTCGATAAGACCATGAGCTCAATGTCAAAAGAATAAGTCTATCTATATGAATATATCAACCAAGAAATGATGACATGAGGAATTGTTTTAGTGGAAGATGTTTTATATTTGATAATCATGGGAATTTGGAAAAAAATTACAACAAATATAAATTAGGTAAGTAAGTGGAACCCATAGGGATATCCCTAACTTTGGTAGTTTATAATGTAAAATACTGAATTGGAATACCACATGATAAGTTCAAAAATAGGTTTATAAACTCAAAATAATCACAAGTATCTCAATGAAAAAAAATTAATCACCTCTTATTTTTCACTCACAGTAGATCTCATTGAAAGAATGTGAACGAACCTAGGAGAAAAAGAGATGAGATGATCCAGTTGTGATTGAGAAGAGTGTATGTTAAGTGAAGGACCCACTAAGAGTAAGAAACATTGTGGTGATTTGGATAGCAGATAAAATAAAAATTAATAAATAATTCCTTTAAAAATATGCATGACATGCCACATGGTGAGATGTGAAGGCAAGAGATTTATCCCAACAATGGAGGAAGAAACAAGATCAGATGACAAGTTAAAATATTTTTTCTCAAACAAATAGTCATGAAAAATATCATATTGGTGGATCATCAAAGAAGTAAGTTTATACTAAAGTGTTTGAACCCCAAATTTTGAAAAAATAAAAGCTTACAAAACCTAAATACCATAGGATTAATCAACATGTGGGTAAAGAATTCTTAGTCATATGTCCATAACAGTTGAAGTTGGATGGGTAGTTGGAACAAGCCCAAAATCAATACTATGATTTGTAAGAAATTATTAAATAGAAGATCTATTAGGATCGACCACAATCCTATTCTTGATGACTAGATAGGTTCACCTCTCCCTATGTGTAAAAATTTATTAAATTATGTTCAAGTGTTTTAGGTTTTTAGGGGAGATAAAATCCAAGGGGAAGTCACATGAAAAGATATAAAGTGGTTGTGTGATGTTCTCCATAATGTCAAATGATTCAAATTATTTACCATATCTAAAGAATAAATATATAATAGGTCCTTAAAAAGAGTTAATTTTCTATGGATTTATGATATATATGGATTTAATTTAGTTCAATGAATTGTGATTATGTTATTAACTTTATCTCTTATTTAATACATTGAGTTTGGATTAGTAGCCTTAGAATTTTTTTTTGATATCTCATTGCTAAGTGGTATGTTTACCCACTAAAAATCTTTTTGAAGGAAGATAAAACCAGAAAATGTTATTTATTGAGACAAGTTTTTGAAATATATAGTCACATGTGATGAAATGATGGGGGAGAAGAAGAATTTTTAGGGGTCTAGACTTGGGGCATAACAATAGAAAGAGATTCACATCATAGTGGGAGTATTCTATCTACAAATAAGATGCAAGATATCAATGGTATATAAAAGATGAAATTTAATTATTTCTAAAATCAAGATGAGTAATTTTAGGAGAAGCAATAACAACCATGTATTTCATGATTATTTATTTTGTTCTAATAATATGGTATCATCTGACTGTTTTCAGGTTACCAAGAATCTACGAGAGAATATTTATAGTGTTTCCAACAAGTGGTCTCCCTGCTTCAAAGAATAATCCCACATATGAAATCAGATAACAATTGTCATTAATGATTTATATCAGTTCAATGTTGGAGATTTTATGGGATATTTTTTTGAGACTATAGAAAATCTGATTATTTTTTCCATTGTAGTGCATAGAATATGCAACCTTTTCTAGATGGATGTCAAGTCATCTTCTCTAAATAGGGTTCTTGAAGAAGAAGTTTATATTGAGTAGTAAAATGGTTTTCTTATACATGAAGATGATAATAGAGTTTATCAGATGAAAAGTACACTATAAGGGTTGAAGAAAGAACCAAGAGCAGGGTATTCAAGACAAGATTAGTTTTTGAAGAAGCTTAGTTTTTATCATGGTAGAGTTGATTACAATCTATATGTCAACAATTACAATAGTAAAAGGATGATAGTTCTATAGACATAAGGAAAGAATGTAACATTCATTTCTCAAAACAAATATGATAAAGTGGTTCTAAGAAGATTTGGAATGGTTAATTACAAGGGGATGAAGACACCAATAGAAATCTAGATGATGAAGACAATGCAGTTAAGGTCACAGAATACAGGAAAATTGTACTTCACAACAAAAAGACTTGATATTGTTATTTCCACATTATAATTAGAATGGTATCAAAGAAATCCTAGGGAAACTGACTTTATTACAGTAAAGAAAATACTTCAGTATATCAAGGGCATTATGGATTTCGGTTTTTTGTATAATGAAAAATCTTAGAAATAGTTATTAGGATATACAAATTAATATTCATCTAGATCATTGGATAATATAAAATCAATATAAGGCAGTGTATTCTGTCTAGGTGGATCATGTATTTCTTGGATAAGAAATAAACAAGATTGAACTTCATTGAGAACTTCAAGAAGTTGAATATATTGTGATTGGTCAAGGTTTCATGCAGTTATTAGGGATGAAGTAGTTGTTTCATGAATTGGGATATGAAGTAAAGTCTCTAATTTAAATCCATTTTAATAATTCAAGTGCAATAAATCATAGAAAAAAAACAATTTCATAACTCAAGGAAAAATAACATTGAAATCGAGTATTATTTTATCAAGGAGAAGGTGGAGAGAGGGATTTTGATGTTGGAGTATGTACCTACAGAACTATAGGTTGGAGACATTTTGAGAAATGCCTTACCTATAGAATATTTTGAACATCATTAACTAGCTATTAGAGTTCATTCGATGCCCCGCTCTAGAAAAAGTGTTTTCATGGGACCCCCTCTCTACGTGGTATGGTGTGTTCTTCCCTAATTTGATGATATGTGTTATTTACACAATTACAGACCACATTGAAGTGGCCTTTGGGTTCCTTAATATAGATGTAGAAATTCTTACTTTATAAGGGAGATAATATCTTAATCAAGATAGGGAATGAATCTAATATGAGAAGTAGTGAATTAGTGGGAGTATTAAATTTGTAGATACTAAAGGTGATCGATCAAAGATTATATATCAAGATAGATGAGGACCACGATGAAATAATTTGAGTGGAATTTGAATTAAGTGATTCATTAATAAACTTTGCATTGTACTATTGTTTTTTACACCAAGCATTGATCATGTGGGATTAGAGTTTGTTTTGAGTAAATATTTGATCCCTATAGTAGTCATAAGAAGGTAATCCTGGTAGAAAATGGAATAATCTTTAATAATTTATCAAAATGTGAATTTCTGTCAATAAACCCAAAGGGGAAGATTGTTGGGAAAAATCCCTCAAGGTAACATTGTAGAGTTTTTGTGTTAATTGTGTTTTTTGACAAAGACAGATGACCAAAAATCATTATGCAGGAGACTAATCATTTTCTAAATAAAGGTGTTGATTTATGGGTCCCCAAAGGGTTTTTCATTTTTTGAAAACATCACCCATCGTAAAAGATAAAGGCATTATACGGAATGCAGTTCATTGTCTGTGGTGACGGTTTTACCTTGTCAATGTTTTGAGTATTTCTGATTAGAGTGATTTTCGATATTTATTTTCCTATATAAAGGACCCTAATAACATCATTATTTAGATTGAATTTCATAATAAATAGATAATACCTTTGTTGGGAATTCTGAAAATTCCCAAGTGGTTCACATTTAAGGATTCTATGAAGTGAAGTAGTTTACGAGGGAAGATTCTGAAAAGGGTAAAGTAGTTCATGGGAATAGTTCCCAAAAGCGTTTTGCAAGGATTTGTAGCTTACAAAAGAAAAAGGACCATAGAGAAAAAGTGGTCTGTGATGCATCATCCATTTGTGAAAGAAAAGGTAGTCTATGAACCACCCACATGGCATGATGTAATGAAGTTCACTAAGGGCATAAGGAAGTTCATTAAGGGACTAAAATAGTTCTCAAAAGTAATTTCTTCAAACTAACATTTTTTGGAAAATTGTATTTCATCAATATGTTGAAAGTAATAATTCATGGCACAGATACATGTGAAACTATTTTGAGTATCTCAAGAAAGGATATATGTGTTAGGATTACCTAGTGAACATTATCATTATCATATCTAAATTATTAAGTAAAATAAGAATAAGATAGAAGATTTATATTATTCAACAAATCTTACAGCAAGATATTTATCACTATTACATCCAAGTCAATGAAAATAACAATTAGAATCCATTGTATATCCTTCCAAATCATGAGTTTGTAATTTCTATTTCTATAGTAAAGAGATTTATATTCCAATTAACTTCAAAGTAGAAGTGCTACATCTATATGTTTTCATAGAAGTGAAAGTGTATCTCAGAAATAAATTCAATAGATAATCTACCTATAGTTGAATATGAATTCATTTTTTTTAATGAATAGAGTTACGTGTCCATAAAAAATGTTTGTATCTTTTCTAGAGTAGTGAGAAAAAGAAGATGAAAACGTTGATCATTTCCACCAGTACTGAGCCATAGGAAGAGGCCTGGGGAGTTACCCTTGGGAAAGTAGTGATATAACCCTAAACATTGTAAAGGCAGTGAGCCTTGATCTAGCCAAAACCTTGTATTTTGGAAGTGGGCCTTAGTGAATTTGGTACATTGTAAAATTGTCATTGTATTCTCCTTTTAAGTAGCCCAGTGTGGTTGAACCCAATAAAAATATGCGCGTGATTTTTTTTTTATTTCCTTATTTCCTTTTTATGCATCACCATAAAATAAAGTTGGAAAGGATAAGATAAGTATAAACACTAAATATAAAACAAATTGACCCTTATAATAAAGTGGTCAAGATCCAGTGGGGAATGAAAATTTTCAAAAAGAATATTCATACCCTGATTCACCCCCCCCCCCAAGGTATCAAGGCCCCTTCTTGACCTAACACACACAAAAACAATTTTCCTATAATATTGGAATAACAACCAAATGGTTTCTCATATATGAAAATTCATTCCCCAATTGAATTTTTAATGTAGGTTATGTCTTACATTTGACATAACCATCATTCACATTAGTTGTTTGGTTTATGATCACTTATGGGCGGAATAGCAATTAAATAATTAAATTTACGTAATTATATGTTATTAAATGGAATAAAACAACAAAAAATATCTATTTAAACCCAGTTATAAAAATAATATCTATTTTATCCACCTAACCTTGTTGATTTTAGAGGTTCGGGGAGGCGATTATTGAACGAATGTCAATAATATCATGGATTGATGGTCTCATTGCATATGATACATCTTCAATAAAAGAGTTTATGGATCTCACCAATGGAAATGATGTTTTATTTATTCTTAATTAATTATTCATACAATATCATGGTATAGTTTTTGTTATTTCTTGATTTAATCCCCATTTTTAGTATCCCCTTTCAATTGTAAATTAGACTCTTTAGTAGATCAATTCACAGGTTAATGTTTGATTTGCAATTGATGTTTATCATTATTGAATTAAAAAATGGTAATGGTAATTTAGTTCTTCTTTATTCCATGTGATCATTGTTTTCACCGTCAAAATATCAAGGAAAACTATAAAAATGGACAATATTCATTGCTCACTCTTGAATATTATTCGTTTCGTCTCTCATTCATTGAATAATCATCGTCAGTATTTCCGTTGGATGGTGGTTCAAATATACCTAGAAACTGATCATTGTGCAATTGATCATTGGAAGAATAGATCATTTCAATGGGTTTAGATTAGGTATCAAGATCCAAATTCAGGTGTGACATTATGAGATATGATAAAATATGTGGAATCGAGACCTTCACTTTTCCAAGATTCATTGTTTGGTGATGCGGTAAGATGGGGATCAACTTCCAAATATATCGGTGGATAAAATCCATCAACAGGAAATGTATTTGGAATGGTTAACCTAATTTAATTAATCTATATGGATGATTATAAGTATAATTGGTGATGATGGTGGTGTAGGTGAGATACATAGGATATACTAGAGTTCCTGGAAAATTTTGAGTAACATTTTATGTAGCTCGAATGAATATACACCATGTGGACCCCATTCTACATTAGATACCATTCAATATAGAGTTAAATATCACATGTCGTGTGGTATATAAACATGAAATGTGAACTAATTATGATGAAATAGTGTGTATCCCTAGAGTACATGGATATGGGAATGACCATGATACATTTTCCCTTCTATGAAATGTGGTCATAACTGAAGTACTCAGACAACGACTAGGTACAGAGGCATTACATCTGTACATGGTAGAGTTCAAGAGTATATAGGTATAGGCTGAATGAAATGGGAATGAAATATAGAATATGGTAAAAGTCAAAAAAGACAAGACACATTTTCTACTCCCTATACACATTGTGTTCTTCATCCTAGCAAAGTTGATGCACTCATTCAATTCATTTCATACTAGTATCAGTTGGTTGTGTTCCATTGTCTAATCCTTATGAGGGTATATTTAGGTATCCATCCTTTATATAGGATAAGAGAATACCACTATTAATTATTCTTCGATATGTATCGCTCTTTGTGGTATGGGGTTTGATCCACTATCATTCTTACCTAGTTTGGTTCAAGTGTCTCATAACCGACATGCATGTCATGTGATCCTCATACTAGAGGATCCCTCAATGTTTGGATATGTTTCCCCCATTGTCCCTAAATGGGAACCGCTATCTTTTTATAATATCTCTAGGTTCCAGAATGTGCTTCCTCATGGTGAGGCCTAATAGGCATGACCTCTCGGATGTGTTCCATCAGTGTTAGAAATTCTTGAGGAGTGAGTTCTCTCAAACAAGTGTTACATAAAATCCTTTACTATAATCTTATATTGGTAGTATGGTTGGGACCTTAATTTGATACATGTTTCTATCTTGTGTATATGTATATTTTTGTTTATTTTTTCGCATTTTTATATTGACATACATTCCTGTTGATAAGATGACATTTCTATTTGACAAATTATTTTTAACGATTTGGGGGGTGTCATACTGGGAATTTTAATACTCACCCTGATATGGTTCATCCCCACATGTTTAGTCTCTTATGTAGATGAAAGGAATTTTCATAGAGTCCTAGGAGTACTATAATTAGGTGGACTATAGTTTTCTTAGATGGACTGTGGGTAGTACTAGGAGTTGAATTTTAATAAAATCACCTCCATCCTTGCAGGTTAAACTCTTTTATAGTTTTTTTGAAATTTTATTTTGTCCTTTTCATTCATGTACTTATGTCATACTTTGATGAGGTATTTAATTGTATTCATGAATCTTGGTATCAGTTTTTTCTTTTAATTCCTCATTATGTAGATGTATGGAGATGTGTTCATGTGAACAAGTACCTTAAGAAAAGGCCTCTCATCTATGTGATATGCCTTGTAGGAAGTTGTCATCATCACCTAGAATATTGGATTTGGGATTTGGTTGTCACACTAATCTCACAACTAGATGGGAGGTCCCCAGTGGTCTAGGTTATGATTGAGTGGTATTAGATCGGTTCATCATAGGATTTAATTATGAATATTTTCTAGTTATGAGGTTTTTTTGGAATCTAGGGAAACAATGATAAAATTCCTTGAGTTTTTATCTTTTTTTAGGGAACCTTATATTGTTTTGGTAGATGTAATATCCATTTAATATAACACTAAAAACCTTATTTTTAATTATCTGGATTTCCTCAGGCCTTACCTTTGTGAAAAAATGGTGTGTTTAGTGTTCTGGGAGGAAATGATGGCTCATTTCCATAGTCTTCTAAATTTCCAATTTTTCCTATTTTTCCATTGGTAACTCAGGGCACCGGTCTCGGCATGTCAGTTTTTCAAAATTTCATTTCATCAATGATTAAAATTCATCATCATTGGTGAGTTTGGAGCATCGATGTCGGTGAGTCATGGGCATTGTTTTCGACGAGTGAGGGTGTCGGTAAGTTAGGGCATCAGTAGGTTAAGGCGTTTGTAGTTCATTGCATTGGTATCTCAGCATCGGTAGCTCAACATTAGAATCCTAGCATTGGTGACTGAACATCGATAGGTCATTTTTGTATCTCACCCATTGGTGGATTTGTGTTGGTGAATCACCCATTGATGTCTCACCCATTGATGGCTCATTTGTAGCATTCCCAGTTTTTCATGGTTTTTCATTTTTTCCCTCTTTCATCTTATTTGACATAACCCAAGTTTAAATCCTTGTTTGGGTGTTTTAAGAGAATTTTTATAGATATTAATTATATATTTAATATTCTAATGTTCCAGGGGCTTGGAGATACTCAAACCACATAATCTTGACCATGATCCCACGATTAATGGATTTTGAAACCATTCTTCCTTTAATATAGGATTTGGATCTTCAAAGCCAAGGTCTTCCCTTCCCAGTATGTTATCCATTACCTCTTGGTGCTCCTAGAGTCTTCCTCCCTAGATGAGTCATGCACCTATGCTAGAGCCACTCTTACTTAGTTTTCTTGGATTTCTTTCTAACTGCTCATTTGATCCCCTATTCTTGACGCAAAGAGGAGTTTGGTTTCATATTGCTTTAGGTGGGGATTTCTTATGCCTCTCTTAAATTGTAAATCATGTGGGGTGGATGTAGTAATGAATCTTTGTGAAGAATAGATGAATAATTTTCTTAAAAAAATAAATGAGAAGGGAATATGACAAAAAGATAATAGGGTAATGAAATAATGGGTTGTGAGTGGATTAATGTTTGATCATCTATTTTATTTTTTTATCCTTGTTTCCTTATGGATTGTTGTGGATGTATGCCTTATGAAAATCATAGTTGTTGGTGGTCTTTTCTTGCAAACTGTTAGTGTTTTGTTTGTTTTTATCATGTTGTTTGATAATTGGTGGTAACATGAAAATATACTTAATTATGTATACCCAGTTAAATTAAATGGATTCCCCATGATGAAAATCCTTGTATGGACACCCTAATTTATCAAGTGGGTTAAAGAATATTATTTACCAAATCTGAATATATATATATATATATATATATATATATCCTAATGATAGGTATGGATGAGTTATGTGTTATGTTGGGTTTCTGTGTGAGTTTTGTGGTGCTACTATTGGGAGCACAGTTATGGGTATAGGGGTGGACAGAAGAGTTGGTTCTGTGAGAATGGTATGGTATGTGTGTGCAGTGGGGTTGTTGTATAATGGTAGTTTTTGTGGGTTTGGTTTGTGGGATAGTATGTGTGGTATGTTGGAGTCTTAGGTTGATAGACTGATTGATTATGGAATGGATGGACTTGTATGTAGTGGAACTACCTTTGTTGGTGTTTTGGTCGCTTACCGACATTGCGTAGTTGGACTGCGGGGTGGTTATGAGCTTGTATGCAATGGGACTACATCTGTGATTTTCTTGGGCAGTAGGGCTGTGGGATCAGGTTTTAAGAGAATGATTGTGCAGTATAACCTTGAATAATGATAGTTGGAAGTGTTTGAATGGGGTTTGTGGTAGTGGGACTACGTATGGGAAGAGTGGTAGAATCAAGACATTAACTGTTATGAATGAGTAGTTAACCAGTGGGAAAGTGATGTGGGGTACCAAAATATAGATGTTCTTATACTATTTCCTACCTTGACTTGTGTTATTTGGTGAGTGTTCTTTGGTGAGGCTGGGCTAGTTAGTACTCCTTGGTAGGTGCTTTGATTTTCTTCTATTTTCGCATAGGGACATTAGTATGTTCCCCCACTTGTTCATGGGTAGCATTAGTTTCCCTACTAAGTATACTCGTATTCTCACCCAATGTACATAAACTATTTTTAGGTTTCTAGGAGGACTTTGAGGACTGTGATGGACATTACTATTTCAGGCATTGGGATTAGTTGTTTTTTTGCTTAGTCTTCTTTTCTTTTGGTAATTGTTTGGGTACTTTTTTTGTACTTTGTATCAGCTTTACTTTTGAACATGCATGTGGGAATGGATTTTATCTTTATTTATACTTTTAGTGTTTGGAGTTGCTTGTGATTTACCATCTTATCTCTTGATCTCGTTCTATAAAAAGGGTAATGCCTTCTATATTGTGTGAGATCCTATACCCTTGGTTCTATTCACCGCTTCAGGGCCTATTAAAGGCGGTACTCTAGGGTTCATTACATCTCATTCATCTTGGGGTAGGAATAGTGTGGCACTTTGTTGCCCCTTCCCTCATCTTGATGAAGGTAGGTCGTGAAAAAATGGTATCAGAGGGACATGTTTTGTGATTTTGAGAGGTATGATGGAGTTCTTAGTTAGGAACAGTGAAGATTGCCTGGGATGGTAGTGAAATAGTGTTAGGAAATCTTGGTACATGAAATAGTCTAGGAAATACCATCTAGGATATAGGATTTTAGGTCCCCCCCATGATCCAATGTAAGGACTCTGGACCTACAGAATGACAATGTGAGGCTACACCGATTGTAGGGTAGAGACCCTAGGAAAGGTACATGCATCATAATGACTTGTGTTCTTGTGTTCCTTTGGTTTTTTTGGAATTTAAAATAAATGTATAGTTAAAACAGATTTAAAAGAAAAATTAACACACTACGCAGGCTTAGGAGTTCCTTGTTTACTTTTTTAGTTATGACACCCGGACATCATCCACGTGTGATACGAGTAGTTGGGACCTAGAAGATTGACCCGGTTGATCAGCGGAGGGCCGATCAAGAATAGGAAGATGAACAGTTGCAAAAGATTCTATGTGACTTCTAACAGAAGACTCTTGGAAAGTATGAGGGCAGTGTCTTGGATCTGGAGACAGAGAGTTGTCTTGAGGAGATGGTGATCACTTTCAACTCAATTTGGGATCCAAAAAAGTACCGGGTTTCTCTAGTAGTGATTCAGATGAGGGGATAATCATGCTAGTGGTGGATGCTTTTCCTCAGGGAGAGAAAGGAGACTAATGTTACATGGGCTGACTTTGAAAAGGATTTCTGGTCAGAATTCCATTATTCCACAATGAAGGATGATAAGAGGTAGGAGATACTCTCCCTCTAGTAGGAGAGTATATCGGTAAGGGAACTAGGGATCTTGTTTAAGGATCTCCTACGCTTTTCATGGGATGCCTTTTTGAATGACGATACTCGAGTGAGATGCTTAGAGAATTTACTTCAACCTTATCTTTAGTATTCCATCACATTCTTTACTCTACTGACATACTTAGAGGTTCAATAGAAGGCTAAGGTAGTGGAAAGGATTCTCTTTCTTGTAGGTGTACTGCAAGAGGGGATCCAGCTATGTTCTTCGAAGGGGAAGGTAGTAAACAATAGGTCTATGGTATCTGGGCCTTCTAGGTTTTGTCCAGTGGGGAGTAGGCCTCAGCAGTTCTAGTTCTAATATCCTAGTCCTCACCCCTTCTCCATGAGCTCAGTACTAAGGTGCTTTGTCTTTGGAGGTTGTGGACATCTTCAAAACAATTTCCCAATTCAAATGCAGTGTGGTGTGGGTGGGCAGGTTCAGCGCCCACCCCAAGAGCAGTAGTTGTCGGTCATGTCCTTCCAACAGTAGGGGCATCAAGCACTTAGTCTACTGAGGTTTGATGGTTTCAAAGGAGGCTGCCCTCATGGAACTCCTTAGGGACCTCAAATAGGGTGTGTTCAAGGAGTTGGTCGATAGAGTAGGGGTAGAGGAGTTGGGTGTGGGCAGTTTCATGCCACATAGGCAGTAGTTATAGCAGGACTAGAGGTTTTTCTTTGTATGATCAATTTGTTTAGTACCCTTACATATTCTTTGTTTGATTCAAGAGCTTTTCACTCCTTTATTTCACCCATTCTATCACATGCCCTGGGTTTAGACGTAGATAGACTTTTCATGCCCCTAGTGTTGAGTACGCTAGTTAGAGTTCAAACTAGTCTGTTTAATGTTTTCCAAGGATATAGACTGATGTTGGGACCACATCATTTCATTGGGGATCTTCTTCTGCTACAAATTAAGCTATACTATGTCATCCTAAGAATTTACTTGTTATTCTCTACACGTATCGCTATCGACTTCTTTAAAATAAGGGTTGTGTTCCCATATATGGGCGGTCAGCGCGTAGATTTTGTTGGTGGGTATATTTTTCAGGAGGACAGTCAGGGTGTCGATCCTCTTCTTTATTTTTTTAGTAGAGTTATTAGTTGAATCAGCAAGCACAGAGATGGTGGAAGTTCTAGGAGTTGTCAGAGAGTTTCCGGATGTGTTCCCAGTGGAGGTTGTAAATCTACACCCTTGACGAGACATTGAGTTTGGGGTAGACTTGCAACACAGTGCCCGTCTGATTTTGATATCTCTCTATCGTAGGGAACCTTATGAGTTGAGAGAGTTGTGGATTCAGGTTGACAACCTAATGAATAAGGGTTTTATCTGGCCAAGTGTGTCGCCGTGGTTTTCTTCAGTCCTATTTACGAAGAAGGTAGATGGTGGACTAAGACTATGCATAGACTACCAAAGACTGAATCAAGTGATGGTCAAGAATCGTTACCCTCTCCTGAGGATCAATGATCTTTTCGACCAATTAAAGGGAGTAGTTTGGTTCTCTAAGATCGATCTATGGTCTAGATATCACCAGTTGAGGGTGAAGGTGGGTAACATTCCGAATACTACTTTCAGATGCTGGTATGGGAACTTCGATTTTATGGTCATGCCCTTCAGTGTTAATAATGCACCATCCATGTTCATGGGGCTCATGTAATCTATCTTTATCAAGTTCCTAGACCATTTTATCATTGTGTTCATTGACGAAATCTATATCTACTCATGGTTAGAGGATGAGCATGTCGAGCATATGAGGATTATCTTGGAGGTCCTCCGACACCACCATCTCTAAGGAAAGTTGCCCAAGTGCATGTTCTAGACGCGAGAGGTTAAATTCCTTGGACACGTGGTGTCTCAAAAATGGATATCAGTAGACCCATCGAAGTTTGAAGTGGTTTTTTATTGGGAATCACCCAAGAATGTCACATAGGATCGTAGATTCCTAGGTCTGGAAGGCTATTATCATAGGTTTTTACCTAACTTATCTTGAGTTCAAACTCTTTTGATAGTGTTGACTAGGAATGGATATACATTTGTATGGAGTGAGAATTGTTACATAGCTTTCAGTTATATTAATGGAAATATGGTTATTTCTCCAATGCTTAGGTTTTCAAAGGAAGGGGTGTTGTTTGAGGAGTTTTGGGATGCTTCCAGTTTAGGCTTGGGTTGTGTGTGGATGCAGCTGTTGGGAGTGATCTCTTATGGGTCTAGGAAGTTACTTCCTCATGAATGTAACTATTCCACCCATGACCTGGAGCTTGTGGTGGTCATGTTCCTACTGAATTTTTGGATGCATTACCTCATAGAAGAATGCTTTGTGGTCTTCATAGATCACAGGAGCCTGAGGTATATCTTCTCCCAGCAAGACCTAAACTTATGACAGTGGAGGTGGATGGATTTTCTCTTGGACTATGACTTTTAGATCTATTACACCCTAAGATAGGGGAATTTTGTGGCTGATGATTTGAGTATGAAGTCACAAAAGGAGGTAGTTCGGGAATCCACAGATGCTTGGAAGGAAATAGAGGAGTTGGCCACCTTATGCTTGGATGTTGGGGAGTATAGTGGTAGAGGCTATATGTTTTATATTATAGTGTAGTATTTCATGGTGATATAGGTGGAGGAGTATCTTTGGGGAGGCTCAGATACTGAAGTGATGCGTGATCACGCTGCCCAGGGTGATGCTCTGGAAGGATGGTCAGAGGATAGTCAGAATCAGATGTTGTTTTGTGGGAAACTATTTTTCCGACTAACAATGCATGAGGTATTTCTCCATGAGTTCCATAGATCACCCCTATCAGTGCATCCAGGAGTCTCTAAGATGTACTGAGGCTTGAGGGAACTTTTTTGGTGGCACTAGGTGAAGAGTTCAATGGCATAGTTTGGGGAAAGGTGGCTATTTTGTCAACAATTGAAGGCTAAGAACTGTGTTCCCAGTGTTCTATTGCATCCCTTAGATATTCCTGAATGGAAGTGGGATGACATATCGATGGATTTAATCATAATATTTCTTAGGGCTGAGGGAGGATGTGATTCCCTTTGGGTAGTGGTGGACCAGTTGATGAAATCGGATCACTTCTTAGCGATCAAGGGGTCGAACGAAGTAGATGCCTTAGCGTAGAGGTATGCAGATGAGGTGGTGTGTCTTCATGGAGTTACAATATCCATTGTCTCATATTGAGATATATGTTTTACATCGCAAGTCTGGAGGGTATTGCATCATGCCTTTGGCACCTAGTTATGCCTTAGCACTGCTTTCCACCCTCATATGGATGGGCAGACAGAGAGTAACATCCAGATATGGGAGGATATGTTATGAGCATGCATTCTATACTTCAAAGTATCGGGGATATGATACTTTCCTCTAGTATAGTTTGATTACAATAATATATACCACTCTACCATTAGCATGGCACTGTTTGAGGCCTTGTATAGAAGACTGTTTCATTCACCCGTATGCTAGAGAGAGTTTGGGGAGGCAGGTGTTCTTGGACCAGAGGTATTGCAGAGCACAATAGAGAAGGTTCAGCTTGTGCATGAGAGGATGAAGGAATCACAGGACTGACAGAAGTCGTATGTCGATCATAGGAGGATGCCTTTGGAGTTCCAGGTTGGGGACCATGTTTTCTTGAGGCTTTCCCCTCAATGTGGGAATTAGAGGTTTGATAAGGGAAGCAAGCTTTCTCCTAGGTTCACCAGACATTTCAAAGTGTTGGGATGAGTTGGAAAGATGGAATATCAGCTGGCATTTCCACTATGGTTGGAAAATATCCACGATGTATTCCATGTCTCCCAGGTCCATCGGTATCTACACAATGACTCCCACATCCTTGATTAGGGAGATTTTGATATTTAGGATGATGCGACATTCATGGAACAACCGGTAAGAATCGAGTATCATAGAGAGAAGGTGATTTGTGGATGAGAAATTCATTTCTTTTGTGTGTTATGGAGGCATGGTGGCCTCAAGGAGAGTATTTGGGGGCAGGAGGCACATATATGTGCCCAGTACCCAGAGTTGTTCTTTTTTTTTGCTCTAGTTTTTTGCTTTTTTATTTTCTTGTGATGTAATTATTAACCATATTCTGAGATTAGATGAGATGTTCCCTTTTTCTCTGAATGTGTGTGAAGAAGTATTGAATGTGGGGAGGGTAGGACATGATCCTTAATCAAGATTCATTAAGGCGGATGTGATTAGACCCATGCGGTCGAGACAGTGCCTCCCAAAGCAGATAGTATCTTGACATGGAGGAAATATATCCATAATCCACATGTCTGGATGGTGTGAAATTTCTGTTTGCATGGTTGTTTGGGGCAGTGGAGGTGTTAGTGTTCGCACAGTTTTTCAGGAGATACATGTCAAGGAGGTTTCCTTATATGTTGAGGTTTTCACTCAAGCTTTCGAATAACACTAGGTGGTTTTCTCCTAAGAGGTATCTTAAGGGATGGTTGTTCGGACCTCTTTTCACTGGGTTAGTTTTAAATTATCGAGGGAAATAATAGTTTGAGAGGTATATAATGTAATAAACTATATTTCCTTAGGCCTTAACTTTGTGAAAAACAAGTGTATTGGGTGTTCTGAGAGGCAATGATGGCTCATTTCAAGAGTTTTTCAATTTTCCAATTTTTTCGATTTTTTCATCAGTAACTCAGGGCGTCAGTGTCAGCATGTCAGTTTTTCATTATTTCAATGCATCGGCATGTCAGTGCATCAGCATGATAGTCCATCATCATGTAAGTGCATCGGTGAGTAAATATCATCGGCATCGGTGAGTCAGAAGCATCAGTGTGGGTGAGTTGAGGGTTTCAGTGTCATAGAGTCAAGGAATCGGTAAGTCAGGGCATCGATAGGTTGATGTTTTAGAAGATTGTTATGTAAGTATCTCAGTATCAGTAGCTCAACATTGGTAGCTCAACATTGTTAGTTCAGCGTTGGTGGATCAGCATTTGTAGGCCTCGTCGGTAGCTCACCCATTAGTGGCTCTGCATCAGTGACTCACCAATCAGTGACACACCCATTGGTGACTCATTTGCAGTTTTCTCAGTTTTCCCAGTTTTCCAGTTTCACCCCTCTTACAACTTATTTTATGTCAACCAAGTTTAAATACTTTTTTGGTAATTTTTAATATAATTTTTAATGATATTAAGTTTCTCTTTAATATCTTAACATTCCAGGGGTTTTGAGATACTCAACCCATGTAATCTGGGCCATGATCCCACAATTAATGGATTTTGAAACCATTATTCCTTTAATATAGGATCTAGCTCTTCAAAGCCAGGATATTACCTTCCAATATGTTTTCCATTCCCTCTTGGTTCAACTACATTCCTAATCCCTACATAAGTCATGCACCTATTCTAGATCCCCTCCTGCTCAGTTGTCTTGGAGTTCATTCCTACTGCCCACGCGATCCCATGTTCCTGACAGAAAGAGTAGTTTGGTTGTCCGTTGCTTCAAGTAGTTATTTATTCTACCTCTCTTAAATTGTGCATCATGTGGGGTGGGTGTACTAATTATACTTTGTGAATAACAGATGAATACATTTCTTAAAATAAGAAATAATGTATAAGGTAATATGATCAAAACATAATGGGGTAATGAAATAATGGGTTGGGAGTGGTTTGATGTTTTATTGTCTATTTTATTTTTTTATCCTTGTTTCCTTATAGATTTTTGTGGCTATATGCCTTATAAAAATCATCGAAATTTATGTTCTTTTCTTGTGCACTAGTGGTGTTCTGTTTGTTTTCTTCACATTGTTTGATAATTGGGGATAAAATTAAAATATTCTTAATCACGTATACTTGGTTAAATGAAATGGATGCTCAAAGATGAAAACCCTTTTATGATCACCCATGTTTATCAAGTGGGTTAAATAACAGTATTTACCAACCCTGAATATAAATATATTGTAGATAATTGTGGTTGGGTGATGTTTCCTTATAATGTCCCATACTTTACATGTAGGTATTACATCAACATTGAAGAATATTTATTACATAACATAACATAACAAAAACCATGCTAGGACCGTATAGGTTTAGTGTCTTTAGAAACTGGGAAACACATACAACTGGTTCATAAAATATCTACATTGTCTCTCACTTATTTCTTTATAACTAGACTCCTTTTTGACATATCTTACTTAATACCCTTTTTCATGACCTAGGGAAAACATATTTAATGGTGATCTCAAATTATTATTAAGGGTAAACAAGGGAAATATCAATAAGAACATAACATTTTAAAATCTTATCTTGCATATAAAAGGTCAGAATATCATGTCATGGGATAAATAATAAAAGTGCAATGTAATCCCAATAGTCATAACATATGACATGAAATTTCTTTTCATACACACATAAGTATATAAAATCATTTCATATTAGTCAAGTCTCATTTCTAATACCATCATAACAAACAAATTTCATTACAGAACTGAGTTCACTCCTCCTACCATCCCAGTATTACTGAACCATATTTACATGTTGTTTCATTATTGTCAATCTCAAGATATATAAACCTTTACCCAATGCATTGGAGGGAGATATAGGTCACACCCATCCAATAATTAAACCATTATTACGTGTTATATAAAAACATAAACCATTTATCATAGCATAACCCATGAAATAAAATGGGTTTCTTAAACATCATTCCATTATAACATAATCCATATACAAAATCATTAAATCATTAACACAATAAAATCATTATAATAATAGGTATATAAACATAACCCTATTGAAATAGTGTCATCTTAGATGGAAAATAATTTTGATAAAACACTTGAAATTATTTCTTGAGGAAAATATTTTTTCTTCTTCAAAAACATTTTCTTTTCTCAAAATGCCATGAAATTTTAAAAAATAAAAATTTAGTTGAAAATAATATTGAAATAATGTAGAGGAATCTTCATGGAAGTAGGTTTTCATGAAACCTTAAAAATAAATTCATGTTGTATAAGTTAAAAAAACATTCTCCTCATACTTTTGTAGGAAAAGTCAAAAAGTACCTCAAATCGAATAACAAAAAAAGATTCATTTCATATCATTTAATAAAAATTTACCAAAGGTTAAAATTAACTTCAAAAAATATTAGAAGAATATAAATAAAAATACATAATTAGGAAACATGTATGTGGATGATAAATATACCCTGGTAAATACATACATATAAACAATCTCAGATAAAAACGAGATCTGCAAAGTTATCCCTTACCTTAGGTCCAATATCCTTCATATGTATGTGAACCTCAGAAATAGTGATTTAAATAATTTTATTTAATTATTTTAGAATAATAATTATTTTTCTTATATCATATATTATTATATTATCATTTTTTTTAGTAACATTTCATGGTCACTTGTTATTCGGATATTAACTGATTTATGTTCTTATGCAATCTTTTTCGGATAAGTTTATATTACACTTATTAGGTTATAGTAAAATAATTTAAAAATTATATTATTATAATATATATCATATTTATTCATTCAATTCATTTATATAATCATGGTTTAATTAATATCATGTAAAATGAATCGCATCTCATTATAGAGACGGTAGATCATACGTACGCACAGGTGATGATATCATCCCCAAAATTATCGAATGGTATTGAAGTGGATGGTGTATAATATTTCATAATTAGTAACATGTTATAATAATCATATATAGTTATTTCTTCCATCATTATACCCATCCAATTAAGGTGGTGTTGAAAAACAGATTACACCACTGTATGAAGACAATAAGTCGTACGTACGCACGCGTGGTGATTTCGATTTTCATAGGATGGATAGAAGGTGAAATATGTTTTTTTTATATTTATAATAACATATAATTATATTATTGATACTGATATTATTACTTTATAATGAAACATCTAATTAAGAGGAAGTAGAATAAGAGATAAGTTTGAAAGAATCAATAGAAGAGATTACCTCTTCCTCAACGTGCTTCCTCTAAATCTCTTATTAGAACACTAGAGTTTGTATTTGAAGATGAAAATAAACAATAGAATGAAAATAGGGAAGTTTATAATGAAAAATTGAAAGTTATGGAAGATCTTCAATGCTCAAAATTAAGTGAAGAGGTGAGGGAGGAGGTGCCCTTTGATAATTGAGGTGGGGGGAACTTTTGGAAACTCCATAAATAATAATTTATAATAAAATAAAACCCTACAGAAAATAAATTTAAAATATCCCAATTTTGAATATGACATGAGATAGGGTTTTAATTTCCTCAACCAATAAATTTTGAATAAGTTATTTTTTCAATTTAAACCATATCGTTTTAATTGGCACCTAGTTATTCTATTTAATTTTAATTATGGTAATAACATTCTAAATATTTAATGGTTATAAATATTGACTTATATAGTTTTTAATTGGAAATAAATTAATATCTAATGACATTTTAAATCCAATTATTATCACTTTTTAATTTTTAAATATTTTTATGATTTTTAAAAAATTTAATAAAATTTTATTTTTATAAAATATCAATAGTGTCAATTGTGACACAATTCATTTATTTGACATTAAATAATATCCAAACATAAGATAAATTAAAACAAAAATATTTAATACACTAATAACATGTCATTTTAACCTAATAAATTCATGGATTATATTGATTAGTTCATATGATATTTCTTTTAATATTTTTAAAACCATTTTTTGATATTTCTATTAATAAAATAATTTCTACATCACTATTGTGTCATCATTAATGGTAATTATTTAATCTATAAAAATTATAAATACATTTCTATGATTTAGGTAATTGTTTTATATTTCTGAATACTATCTATAGTTGATATTATCTCTTAGTTTTCTATATATTAAAATTAATATACTTATATAAAATGAGATTGTGACATTTTGTCACATTCATTAGTTTTTATTATATTCATGTCATATTCATAGGTAAGTGGCCATTAAGTTATTACATTACTAAATGTAGACTATAAGGGTCTAATTTAGTCATATAATAATATTTTTATAGGTGTTAAGGTAATTTTATAATATTATTTTTACCTTTAATTACCCAATTTACCTTTAACCGTGGTAATAAAAATAATTACCAAAGTTACTATTCATAATGACCATAAATAAAAGTATCCTATTAACATAATTTGGACCTACTTATTAAAATTATGTAATCCATTTTTCAAAATTCAAAACACAGAAGTTTCATTAGTTAATTTAAAATTAATCTTGTTGTTGAAATGAGAAAACATGTTTTAAAAGGTAAAATATAAAAAAAGATTGAAATGTTTTTACATCTGAATTTAATGTAAAATTAATTCAAATGACCTAATTTATAATAAATAGTAAAAATATATTCTATTTATACTTTTAAACTATTCAATAATATAATTTTATAATATAAACAATTTCAATGCAAAAAATTATTTTCGATTAAAATTTAGCATATTTTTATTATTCATCAAAACATGAAAGTTATCAAAAAAATATAATAAATTCATCCAAAGTAAATTTTTATATCCCAATTCAAAATAACATGTTTATATTTTCATATATAACTTGTTAATGTGTCAAAATATTAATTTAAAAGGGGTTCCCCATTTAAAGGTGTAAAATTAAACATAAAAAATAACTTTTTATACATCAAAGATGGTTTTATTCGTAGCCAATGTCTAAATTATCCATTGGATGAATATAAAAAAATTATTATGTATGTAACACATACATATCACATTAATTTCATTACCAAAATTAATTCACTCAAAAATATAAATATCTAATGGATTTATATTTTTCATAAATAATTGATAGCCAAAGAATTCTCAATGCATTTTCATAAGTTAGTTATAATTATTTACCACAAACCTAATGGCTAGGATATAATAGTAATTTTAAACTAAGGTCTGTTGAGAAAAGTGTTCTTTTTAGAAATATATAATATTGTTATTTAAAGGGGGAGTTTATATTAATACTCTATCTCTTTATGATAATTTTGATGCTCACAAATACCCTTAATTATTTTCTAATGATTTTATTTGTTAAGCATTTTGCAGGAATTTATCATTTTATTTTACTCTTGAAATTATGGGAATTTATTATTAAAGTATTCATATTTAGCGTGTTCTAGAAACACTGTTCATTCGCTACTTATTCGAAATCTTCTTTAGCGTGTCTTGGAATCACTGTTCATACCCTACGTGGATAAACGTAGCGTAAGGATGAAAAGCGTGTATACTTTTTGAGATAAGGAAATAGTATGGTTAAACAATCATATGTTATCAGAAAAGTATGGAAGAAGAACCTTACGTTAGGAAGGAACCCTACGTTTGGGATATCAGAAAAGTATGGAAGGATAACCACAGGTAAGTACTAAACGTTAATTTTGATTCTCAAAAGTATGGTTCATCAACCTTTCTTTTGTAAACAACCATACGTTCTTTGAATAGATCTTTTATCTTTAGTATGAGATTTGAAGAAAAATTATGGATGATCAACCATAAGTTTATGATCAACCTTACGTTTGAAAAAAGTAACATGAACCCTACGTTTATGTTCAACCTTACGTTGTCAACCCTACGTTTGGAGGCCACGTCATCAACCTTATGTTTGGTGTCGGAAAGTTTGAAAGATGATATTTTATGCAATGGTCAGCAATCTGACTGTTAGGTGGATTTCAAGCCGGATTTAAAGTCGATCTTAAAATACGACTTTGACCAATTCAAAGTCTTTTTATCAATGGATTAAAGATCGAATTAAAAGGATATTTTTATGCCGAGTCTTCAGGGAAGTTACGACTACTCTTTAAATTCAAATTTTTTAATATCTCAAATCAAAAGGTGACTTTTATGGATCTAAATGTGTAGGGGATATGATCGGATTTATTATATATGTTTTCTCTAAAACACCAGGTACAGGAGTGTGGTGATCAATCTATTATTCAAAAAGGTAGAAAACAAAGACTGCAAAAAGCACTCAGTTCTACTGATTCCAAAGGAGCGTCAAAGCTCTGTTTATTTAAGAAGAAGGAACTCAATAGAAGATTCACTTGTTCTACATCAAATATCTATTGTGGATCTACTACTGCTAAATTTGTTAATTATATCTCTATATTTACTGCAATCAGATCGACTCAGAACTGCTTCGACTTGAAAATCAATATTTCTAGATATGACGATTCATCTGCTGTCAATTGCATGCTGTTACAATTGTGAAGAACATCTAGAAAGTATTTTCAAAATATGAAAATCTTTTCTTTATATTATTGAGTGATCGGATTCTCGTACTAAGCTGTGTAGGTTTTGTAAGTGAACCAGAAGGTTTTTTTTGCCTTGGATTGTAAAGGTGTCAACTGCCTGTACTCAGTTGTGAACCGGTCTGTTGAAACAAGGACCAGATAGTGAAAATCACCAAGCTCGTGGAGTAGAGCGTTGGTGGAGTGGACTGGGGGCCTTCTGTTCCCCGAACCACTATACATCTTGTGTTTCTGCTACTTAAATTTCCGCTGCATCATTTTATATGATTAAAGTTAAAAGGCAGAACACAATCTCGTAAAGATTTTTGAAAAGTCACAATTCACCTCCCCCCCCCCCCTCTTGTGTATATTTGGTGTAATCTGATCCAACAATTGGTATCAAAGGTTTGAGCTTTCTGACAAAGCATTAACAAGATGAAAGTTATTATACACAGATCCATATGACTGATACAATAGAGGGAATGTCTATGGTCAGAGAACCATACTTCAATGGAGAAAACTATGGATGCCGGAAGTCTCGAATGATTATCTATCTGAAAAATATTGGATATAGAGTCTATTCTAAGATTCTAACTCCATATGAAATTCCAGAAAAAACTGAAACATGGAGTGCAGCTACGGAAGCAGAATATGATATGAATTCGAAGGCAATGAATGCAATTATATGTTTTCTAGGATCGGATGAGTTTAATAGAGTATCTCAATGCCCAACAGAATATGAAATGTGGAAAAATATTGTTTTTGATTACGAAGGAACTAACAATATCAGGGAAATGAGATATGTAACTGCTAAACTTAAATTTGATACATTCAGAATGGTTGAAGGTGAGAGTATTACTCAAATTAATGGAAGATTGACAGCGATTTTCAATAACATAACTGCCTTGGGAGATCCCATTAAGCAAGATGATCAAGCTTTAAAAGTGTTGAGAGTATTGCCTACAAAATGGAATGGAATATCTATAGCAATTAGATAGTCAACACCTATCAAAGATTTAACCATGAAAGAACTGATTGGAACATTAATGATGTATGAAGATGAGATGGAGGATGAAGCTAATGAACATAAAGTGCTCATCAAAAAGGATGATACTGCCTTGAGGGTAACTTCACAACAAAAGAATATAAAGATGAACAATAGAGAAGTCAAACTAAATCATACAGCTCTGACTCATCAAACTCAGATAAAGAACTTGCTCAGCTAGCCAGAAAATTTAGAAAATTCTACAGCAAGAAAAGAGACTTCAAAAAATCCTTTAAGAGAGATGATAAGGAAGTAAGATGCTATGAATATAGGAATATGGGGCATATCAGACCAGATTTCCCACAATTGAAATATGCAAAGAAGAATAAATTCTTCAAAAGAAATGACTATGAGCAGAAAGACAAGAAAGCCATGAAAGCCACTTAGAGTGTATCTGAAGACTCCAGTAGCTCTCCTGAATCAAGTTCAGAGAAAGAAGAAGTCAATCTAAAAGAAAACATGTGTTTCATAGCAGAAACCGATGAGGTACACTCATATTACTCCTCTAACTCAAATAATGAATCAAATTCTGAATCAAGCTACCCAAATGAAAAACTTGCAGCCTACTGCAATATGCATGAAGAAAGATATGACTCACTATTTAAGAAACATAAGTCACTAAGTAACATACATAAAGCTATTTCAGATGAAAGAGATACAATGTTGAAACAACATAAGGAATTAATAGATAAATACAATTATATTAACACTAACTATTTAAATTTTGAATCAAGAATGAAAACAATGCAGGATGAAGTAGAATGTTACAAACAGGCTGCATTGGTTTTTACAAAAGGAGAGAAATCATTAAATGAAATTCTTGGAAAAACTATCATTAAAAAGGAGAGATTTAGAATTGGCAGTAAAGGAGAAAAACATAAGCTATATAAAAATTATTTTTTTCCTAGCTCTAAAAGGGTTAATTGTAACTTTTGTAGGAAAAAATGACATATAGCTAAAAACTGTTTCTTAAGTCAACCTCAAATTTGTGGTATTAAGAAAGCCTATTTTTCAAAAGACTTATATGATTTAGCTGATTTTAAAATAACAAAGAAAATATGGATACCCAGATCATTGCTAGCTAACACCCCTGGACCCAACAGAATATGGGTACCAAAGAAATTTGGTTGAATGTCTTTGCAGGTAGCAGGACACCAGAGTAGAAAAGATATATGGTACATGGATAGTGGTTGCTCAAAACATATGAGTGGAAACTCATTGAATTTTTCTTCACTCACTCAAAAGGAATGAGGACTTGTCACATTTGGTGACAATGCCAAAGGAAAAATCATTGGCATTGGAAATGTTGGAGATCCAAAAACAGTCTCAATCAACAAAGTACTTTATGTACAAGGATTAAAACACAACCTGATAAGTATCTCTCAACTTTGTGATGATGGATATACTGTTGATTTTACTAACAATTTTTCTACTGTTTCTAAAGATAAACTGTTTAAATTTAAGGCACCAAGAACTGATAATGTCTATACTTTGGATTTAAATTCCTTGTGTAAACAACAAGTAAACTGCCTGACTGCTAAAGTAAGTGAATCTTGGATCTGGCATAGGAGACTTGGACATTGCAATGTATATGTTTTACATAAATTATCTAATAAACATCTAGTTTCTGATTTTCCAAGTCTCAAATTTTAAAGTGATAGATTATGTGATGCATTCCAACTTGGCAAGCAACACAAATCATTATTCAAATATGTTAATAAAGTTGATACAACTAAACCTCTAGAACTTATCCATATGGATTTGTTTGGACCTTCCAGAGTAGCAAGCTTAGCTGGTAAATTATATGTTTATGTATTAGTTGATGATTATTCTAGATTTTCTTGGATTTTCATTTTGAAATTTAAAAATGAAGCTTTTACTTTATTTTAAAGTTTCTGCAAAACTATTCAAAATGAAGAAGGTTTTAATATAATCTCATTGAGAAGTGATCATCGTGGAGGATTTGAGAATCAGGAATTTAATTCCTTTTGCTCAAACATGAGTATTAAACATACCTTCTCTTCACCAAGAACACCTCAACAGAATGGGATTGTAGAAAGAATAAATAGAAAAATTCAATAAATGGCTAGAATTATGTTAAATGAATATATCCTACCTATATATTTTTAGGCAGAAGATGTAAATACAGCTTGTTATATAATTAATAGAGTTTTAATTAGACCTATTTTGAAAATGACAACCTATGAACTATGGAATAACAGAAAACCTAAAGTAAATTAGTTTAATGTTTTTAGATGCAAGGTCTACATCTTGAACACCAAATATAATCTTGGTAAGTTCGATCCAAAATATGATGAAGGTATTTTCTTAGGATATTCTGCTACCTCCAAAGCTTATAGAGTCTATAATAAAAAGTCAAGGATTGTTGAAGAATTAGTTCATGTGAAATTTGATGAATCTGATCCCTTTGAGAAAAGGACAGATCAAATGGATGAACCTGACTATAATGATAACATGAGACTTGAGAACTTAAAGAATGATTTTGAAAATGATATAAAAGAAATTCAGTCCAGTTCAGAGGAACATAATACTAAGGAACCTTTAAATGTATTGCCTAGACAATATAGAACCCTAAAGAATCGCCCTTTAGAAACTATAATAGCCGACTTAGATATAGGAATAAAAACTAGAAGAAATATAGGAAATCTTGTAGAATTATCTGCCTTTCTATATCAATTAGAACCCAAGACTATAGAAGAAGGTTTAGATGATGAAAGCTGGACGATAGAAATGCAAGAAGAATTAAACCAGTTCAAAAGAAATGAAGTATAAGAATTAGTTGAAAGACCACAGAACTATCCAGTAATAGGAACCAAATGGGTCTTTAGAAATAAGAAAGATGATCAAGGAATAATAACTAGAAATAAAGATAGACTTGTAGCTAAAGGATATAATCAGGAATAAGGTATAGATTATGATGATACCTTTGCACCTGTAGCTAGACTAGAAGCCATAATAATCCTCTTAGACTGTGCATCTCATATGAACTTTAAATTATTTCAGATGGATGTTAAATCTACCTTTTTAAATGGTTATTTAATGGAGGAATTTTATGTTGAGTAACCTCCTGGTTTTGAAAACTCTCAAAAACATAATTCTATTTGTAAACTTACTAAAGCTCTTTATGGGATTAAACAAGCACCTAGAGCATGGTATGAAAGATTAAGTTATTTTCTTTTCAAAAATTATTTTACTGTTGGAATGGAAGACCCAACACTGTTTAAGAAAACTGTGAATTCTAATATTTTATTGGTTCAAATTTATATTAATGATGTAATTTTTGGATCAACTAATAAAACTCTTTGTCATGAATTTTCAAAATTAATGCAAGAAGAATTTGAAATGAGTATGATGGGAGAATTAAATTTCTTTTTGGGTCTTGAAATATTTCAAAAATATTTTGGAAATGTTTTAAATCAAAGTAAATACATTGCTGATTTACTTGAGAAATTTGGACTTGAAAACAACAGTCCATTTACAACTCCTATGTGTACTAATATAAAAATTGATTTGGATGAAACTGAGAAATTAGTTGACAACAAGTTAAATAGAGGTATGATTGGTAGTTTGTTATATCTTACTGCTAGCAGGCCAGATATAATGTATTCATTATGTCTTTGTTCTAGATTCCAATCAAATCCAAAAAAATATCATTTAACTATTGTCAAAAGAATTTTTAGATATTTAAAAGGAACTATTTTTCAATCTCTACTTTATCCTAAAACTTCTGATTTTAATTTGATTTCATATTCAGATGCTGTCTTTAGAATTTGTAGATTAGATAGAAAAATCACATCAAGAACATGTCACTTTTTAGGAAATTCTTTAGTGTCATGGTCTAGTAAGAAACAACATTCAGTTGCCCTGTCAACAGTAGAGGCAGAATATGTTTCTGCTGGCAGTTGATGTGCAAAAGTGTTGTGGATGAAAAACACTCTTATGGACTTTGGATTGAATTTTAATAATACACCTATTTTATGTGATAATACAAGTGCAATTAATATTTCAAAAAATCCTATTAGTCATTCTGGAACTAAGAACATTAATATAAGGCATCACGTTTTAAGATATCATGTTATTTAAAAGGATATATTTTTAAAATTTATAAATACAGAAATTCAATTTGCAGATATTTTTACTAAACCACTTCCCACTGAAAGGTTTGATTTTATTAAGGGGGAGAAAGGTTTATTTGATTTTAAATAAAATTTTATTTTATAATTCTAGTTCTTTATTTTAATTCTACTTAAAATAATTTTTCTATTTTTGTTTTTCAAACAGAATAAGTTTATTTTCCCCGCGCAATCTATTTTTTTTTAAATATATGTAATGATTATTAAAAACGCACGAATAAATTTTGTCAAAAAACCTTTCGACTCTTAAACCGTTTCATTTCTATCAAAACCTTTTTGAACCCTCAAACCGCACCTCTGCTCATGAACCCTAATCTTCGAACCTCTAAAACCCTAACCTTCAAACCTTCAGAGATTCTCGCAGAGATGGTAAGGACTAAAAGATCCAATGAAGCCAAGCCAAGCAATACCAATAGAAAATTCTCCAAAGGAAGAAAAATATTACAGGTCAAGGTAATCGATCTCGAATGGTTATTTTAGACAAATCTATTATTGAAACAAGCACTGTCATTTCAGAACCTTGAACAGAAGTTCAACAGTGAAAATACGGAATTTTTGTATGAGGTAGAACATAGATACTTCTTCAAATCTGTATAGTTTAGTATGGGAGATACTGAGGACAGTACAATGGCTAAGATAGAGGATAGGGATTTCTCAATCTCGTTAGTAGAAATTGGTCAGATTCTCAACTGCCCTCATGAGGGAGTTTTTCATTTCGATTTGAAAAATATTGGAGATTCTATACATAAATCTAAGGATATAATGTCATTTATTTTTGGTACTAAGCCTATAAAGAAAATTTTTATCAAGGATTTGGAGCCTGATCAGAAAATTTTGGTCAAATTTGTGAAAATAGGGATTTCACCGAGGACGTATGAGATGGAAAAACTATTATATCCCGATATTTATATAATGTATCTTTTTCTCAGTGATGTAAAACTCAATTTTCCTAGGTATATGGTTAAATACCTAAGATATTGTTCTCAGAGTGATTCCAGAATGAACTTTTATCCTTTTGGTCGATTCATCTCCAAGCTGTTGCTTAAGAAGGACATGGTGAGATTAGTGGATGCCCGAGTACATTGTCATCACAGTAATGTATTCAATGCTGGAACTCTAAGAAAAATTGGCTATTTTTGGAGCATTATTAAAGGAAAACTTTTTACAGTAGGAGCTGAGGATGACTCAGAGAGTGCTCAGGCTCAACCTGCTAAGTCCAGGGAGGAAAAAGCTGAATCAAGAGTTAGCAATGTAGCAAGAAGGATCTGATTTGAAGTGGAAGATGCTGAGGAAGAAAGAAGTCAGGAGGGACTTCAATCTTAAAGAACTAGACCTGTTAATGAGGAAATTACTTCCCCTGCATTGGCAACAACAGAATCTTTATTTTCTTATAATTTTGTAAGAGAAGCTACTATTGATAAGACCATGGAAGATGTTAGTGAAAGTACAGTACCAGTAGAGGGATCAAGAGTTCAAGAAGAAGCTCAAAGGGAGACTCAAGAACAGATTGTAGCTGATGTTGAAGTTACACTTCAATAGGAACAAGATAAAGAGGCAGATCCTGGTGAGGAAGTGGCCAGACCTCAAGAAAATCCTGAAAATATTGTTCTTCAAATTCCATTGGAAGATAAAGATTTTGATGTTTGTGATGAACATCTCCCTGATGCTCCAATAGAGGTACTTCAAGATTATTTTTCTATGGAAGAGTCTGGGAAGGACTCTGAGGAAAAATCTGTGGACCAACCTACTCAGCCCAATGAGAAAGAAAAATCTGATGCTGAATCATTACCTTTAGTACTACTACATCACACAGAAACTGAAAATGCGAATCAAGCACAGGGTGCTTGTGATTCAAGGAAGAAATTAGTTAAAGAACTATACAAAAAGGTGTCTCAGTTGGAATCTGAGAATATCACGCTGAGAAATGCCTTAGACATAGAACAATTGAGATTTCAAAAGCTTAAGGAGAGTATAGTCTCAAGCCAAGAAGTTGAAATGTTTAAAGAGGATATGCTGAATGCAGTTGTCATGTTGAAATCTAAAATGGTTATGAAGTCAGATTTATCAAATCTAAAATTTTTTATGGAGCACCAATTTGCATCAGTTTCAAATAGTTCTACTAGTGGGTCAGGCACTTCACCTAATTTAATCAGAATATTTCAAGCTATCACGGCCGTGATGAGCAACATGAATGATAGGTTTCAAGATCTTCAATATAACAGTGCTCCATTATCAGTGTTGCTGGATAATTAGAAATTTTTAGTGGATCAACTGACATCTAATGAGCCACCAATAAGAACACTGTTAAATCAGATGTCAGAGATTCTTTCAGTGTTTATATAAAAAGAGGAAAGGATGCATGAGTTTTTCAGAGTCAATTTAATCGAGGATATTCATATGACTCAGGATAACAGAGAGCTCATTATCAAACTTGTATATGGGATGATGAAGAGACTCAAGGAATAGTTTACAAAAATCAATTCTGCAATCCATAGGAGATAGAACCTATTGACTACCTTCCTCAAACCTTGATTCATGTGTTTATCATACTTGTATCTATTTTTTATTTTTAATGAAAATCAGTTTCTTTCTTTCTATTTGTTTTACTGTCTTTATTTTGACATGCCAGTACTCCAAATTTAATTATTGATAAACAGTTAATAATATCATTTACCTACAGTTCAGTTCAACATTAAATGTGTTCACATCCATGATTTATCATTCTTTTTGATATCACAAAAAGGGGGAGAATTTGGATAAACACAACATTTCATTTTAAAAACCTTATTTAAATGATTTCCTGTATATTTAATGTTTTGTATTTATACATATTTATACTTATATAGAAAACTATTTTAAGTTATTAACAGTCATTTATTATAAAGGGAAATTTTCTTTTTCTTTTTATTCAGAGGGAGAAATTTGGACAAAACTAGAAACTTTTATTTTTTAAAGAAATATTATTTTATTTTCATGAAGGGGGAGAAATTTTTATTTATTGAAATGATTTTTTTTAAAATTAAATATTTTTTTATCCTATAAAAATTCTAAAACTTTATGTAACAAATTTTTAAAGTTAATTTGATTTAATCAGTCTTATTATTTTATGGATTTTTTGATCATCAAAAAGGGGGAGATTGTTGAGAAAAGTGATGTTTTCAACAATATATAATATTGATATTTAAAGGGAGAGTTTATATTAATACTCTATCTCTTTATGATAATTTGGATGCTCACAAATACCCTTAATTATTTTCTAATGATTTTATTTGTTAAGAATTTTTCAGGAATTTATAATTTTATTTTACTTTTGAAATTACGAGAATTTATTATTAAAGTATTTGTATTTAGCGTGTTCTAGAAACACTGTTCATGCACTACTTATTCAGAATTTGCTTCAGCATGTCCTGGAATCACTGTTTATACCCTACATGGATAAACGTAACGTAAGGATGAAAAGCGTGTATACTTTTTGAGATAAGGAAAAAGTATGGTTAAACAACCATACGTTATCGGAAAAGTATGGAAGAAGAACCTTACGTTTGGAAGGAACCCTACGTTTGGGATATCAGAAAAGTATGGAAGGAGAACTGTACGTAAGTACTAAACGTTATGTTTGTTTCTCAAAAGTATGGTTCATCAACCTTACTTTTTTAAACAACCATACGTTCTTTGAATAGATGTTTTATCTTTCGTCTGAGAGTTGAAGAAAAATTATGGATGATCAATCCTACGTTTATGATCAACCTTACATTTGAAGAAAGTAACATGAACCCTATGTTTATGTTCAACCTTACGTTGTCAACCCTACGTTTGGAGGCCATGTCATCAACCTTACGTTTGGCATCGGAAAGTTTGAAAGATGATAGTTTTATGCAACGGTCAGCACGCTGATTATTAGGCGGATTTCAAGCCGGATTTAAAGTCAATTTTTAAATACGAATTTGACCGATTCAAAGTCGTTTTATCAATGGATTAAAGATTGAATTAAAAGGAGCTTTTTATGCCGAGTCTTCAGGGAAGTAACGACTACTCTGTAAATTCAAATTTTTGAATATCGCGAATCAAAAGGCGGCTTTTATGGATCTAAATGTGCAGGGGATACGCTTGGATTTATTATATATGTTTTCTCTAAAACACTAGGTATAGGAGTGTGGTGATCAATCTATTATTCAAAGAGGTGGAAAATAGAGACTGTAAAAGCACTCAGTTCTGCTGATTCAAAAGGAGCATCAAATCTCTGTTTATTTAAAAAGAAGAAACTCGATAGAATATTCACTTGTTCTATATCAAATATCTACTGTGGATCTACTACTGCTGAAGTTGTGAATTATATCTCTATATCTGCTGCAACCGGATCAACTCAGCACTACTTCGACTTGAAAATCAATATTTCTAGAGATGACGATCCATATGTTGTCAATTTCATGTTGTTGCAATTGTGAAGAACATTTGGAAAGTATTTTCAAAATACGAAAATATTTTCTTTCTATTATTGAGTGATCGGATTCTTGTACTAAGTTGTGTAGGTTCTGTAAGTGAACCAGAAGGTTTTGTTTTTCCTTGGATTGTAAAGGTGTCAACTACCTGTACTCATTTGTGAACCGGTCTTTTGAAACAAGGACCAGATAGTGAAAATCACCAAGCTCGTGGAGTAGGGCGTTGGTGGAGTGTACTAGGGGCATTCTGTTCCCCGAACCACTATATATCTTGTGTTTCGGCTATTTAAATTTCCGATGCATCATCTTATCTGATTAAAGTTAAAAGGCATAAAACAATCTCGTAAAGATTTTTGAAAAGACACAATTCACCCCCCCCCCTCCCCTCTTGTGTATATTTGGTGTAATCCAATCCAACAAGGTCGTCCAGCGATTCAGTTCAACTCATGATTGCAGCAATGCAAGCTACGGAAGAATAAAAATTATTTAAAGGAAATATTTCATATAAACATTCAGGTGTTACATTCTACCCCCTTAAACTGAATTTCTTCCAAAAAATTCGTCACTTGGAAACAAAAAGTTAAGAATACCTCTCCCTCATCATATCCTAAAGTTCTCATGAAACTTCTTCAAATTCGTGGTTCCTCTATTAAAATTTAACCAAACGGGTGGTCTTGTTTTGTAGAACTTTTTCACTACGATCCAGAATCTCTATTGGTTGTTCTTGATAAGAAATATCTTTCTCCAGCAGTACAACTTCTAATCTTAGTACATTTTAAGAATTTATTATGTACTTTCTTAGGATAGATACATGTAAAACATCATTAACTTGAGATATATTTGGTGGAAGTGTTGATCGGTAAGCTACCTTCCCAACCAAATCCAGAATTATAAAAGGACCAATATACCTAGGGCTCAAATTTCTCTTCTTTCCAAATCTCATTACTCTCTTATAGGGAGATATTCATAAGAACAACTTATCACCCACTTCAAACTCAAGGTCTTTTCTTCGGTTGTCAGAAAAAAAAATTATCAACTTTGAGCTGCTCTCATGTGTTGCTGAATAAATCTTACCTTTTCTCCCAGTTCATCAACAAGATCAGGTCCAAATAGCTTTCTTTCCCCAACTTCATCCTAGAATGTTGGATTTCTGCACTTTTTTTCATACAGGGCTTCATAAGGATCCATCTAAATGCAAGAGTGAAAGTTATTATTACAAGAAAATTCGACCAATGGTAGGTTTTGATCCCAATCACCTTTGAAATCCATAGATAAATCTCTCAACATGTCTTCCAAAGTTTGAATTGACCTCTCAAACTAACCATATGTCTGAAGAAGATAAGAATTGCTAAAACTTAACTCTGTATCCAGAGCTTGCTGAAGACATCGCTAGAAATTTGAGGTAAACCTTGGATCTCAATCGGATATAATGGAAAGTGGTACTCCATGAAATCTTACCACTTCCTTTACATATATCCTAGCAAGTTGATCAAGGGAGAAATTCTCTCTAATATAAATGAAGTGTTCTGACTTCGTCAAGTGATCAAATAAAACATAGATAGCATTGTGGCCTTTATATGTTTTGGGAAGTCCAACAACAAAGTCCATAGTGATGTTTTCTTATTTTCATTTCAGTATGGGTAATGGTTGTAACATCTCCTTAGACTTCTATCACTCAACCTTAACTTACTGACAAACAAATCATTGAGAGACATATTCGTCGAAATATCTTTTCATTTTATCCCATCAGAATTACTCTTTTAGGTCATTATACATCTTTTTGCTTCCAAGACGAATAGAGAATGAAGAACTATGAGCCTCATCTAATAGATCCTTATTTAATTCTGGTATGGGAGGAATAAAAACCCTATTGCTGAACTATATTATTCCATCATAATCAAGGTTAAATTTAGGAACATTTCTCACCTTGTTTTGTAGCTCTACATCCTTCTTCTTCGCCTCCTTAATCTTTAATTGTATTGATGGTTGAATATTCATTTGAGAAAGATAGGATTTCTCCCCTTCTATAAAAATTTCTATATTCATCCTTTGAAAATTCATAAATATTGGATCTTTCATGATCCTATAATGGATAAGCTAGAATGGTCTTTTCAACTCAAAGCATCTGCCACCTTGTTCTATTTCCCAAGGGGGGTAATGTATTGAGAAGTTGTAATCTTTAATCAACTCCAACCATCTTATTTAGCACATATTCATATCCTTTTGTATGAAAATATACTTTAAACTTTTATGATCAGTATAAATATCACACCTTTCGCCATAAAGATAATGCATCCATATCATAAATGAAAATATTACCGCAGCTAACTCCAAATCATGAGTTGGGTAATTTTTCTCATGAATTTTCAACTGTTGTGAGGCATAATATATCACCATATCATTTTTCATGAGAAAACATCTTAGCCCCTTCTTGGATGAATCATTATAGATCACAAAACTTTCTCTACTATAAGTTAGTGTGAGCACAGGTGTACTAGCTAACCTTCTTTTTAGCTCTTTGAAATTCTCTTCACATTCCTCCATCCAAACAAACTTAAATATTTTTTGGGTCAACTTGGTGAGTGGATTAGATAATAATGAAAAATATTCCACAAAATTTCGATAATATCCATCCAAACCAAGAAAACTTTGGATCTCAGTTACCATTGTTGGTCTCGACCATCTTTCAAATAACCTATGTTTTTGTAGGATCCACGGATATCCCCTCTCTTGAGATTATGTGACCCAAAAATGAAAATTTATGAATCCAAAATTCACACTTTGTAAATTTGGTATAAATATTCTCCTTTATCAAGGTCTTAATTACAATTCTTGAGTGATCTTCATGTTCTTCCTTACTCATTGAGTATACAAGAATATCGTTAATAAATACTACCACAAATTGATCAAGATAGTCTCTAAAGACACTATTCATTAAATCCATGAAGATAGCGGGGGAATTAATAAGACCAAAAAGAATCACTATAAATTCATATTTTTCATACCTTGTATGAAATTTCGTCTTTGGTATATCCTCCTTTTTTACCCTTAATTAATGTTATCTTAAATGAAGATCAATCTTGGAAAGGTATTGATCTCCACGTAGTTGCTCAAATAATCCATCAATGCGGGGAATATGATGTTTTTTCTTGATATTGATCTTGTTAAGTTCTCGATAATCAATGAAGAGTCTCATTGATCCATATTTCTTCTTAACAAATAGAACAAGTTCTCTCTAAGGTGATTCTCTAGGGCATATGAATCCCTTATCAATATTTTCTTGGAGTTTATTCTTCAATTCATGCAACTTAATTGGGGTCATTCTATAAGGTGTCTCTAAAATAGTCATAGAACCTAGTATGAGTTCTATTGAAAACTCAACTTCACAATTTGCTGGAAGACCTTGAAATTCCTCTATAAAAACATCATAAACTCTCGTATAATGGGATTATTCTTAATATTGATTTTCTCCCCAACCATTTGCGATAAATAACATTCATTTTTAGGAATCAAGACCCATAAGATGGAATAAATTTCTACTTCTAGGTTATATTCCTCCTTGCATCAATATATGATCATAGATTGATCTATAATATGAAATTTCACTTCCCTTCCTTGGTATTTTATATGAGATCCATATAGAGAATTCCAATTCATTCCAAGAATCACATCAAATTCCACTATAGGAAGGATCACAAAATTTTTAGAAAGAACTTTCCCAAAAACGTCAACTGGAGTACAATTATAAACTTTTGATACGATCATTTTGCCATTAGGAGTTGTTACAACTAACTCAACATCTAATTTTTGAGGTAATATGGTGATTCCCTTAGAAAATTCTTTATAAATAAAAGAGTGGGCGGATCAAGCATCAAATAAACATTTTTAATTTAGAGTGGATGGTAAGTGTACCTTTCACCACTTCATTATCTTACTCGACATCGCTGATAGTGATTTCATGTGACTTTACTTTTTATTTGGCCTTAAGAGTTTTTTGACGTCAATCATCATCAATAAACCTTATATTAGGTAATTTATTAGCATAATTCCATATTTACTTGAACTTGTAACATTGAAGTATAGGAGGTTCATTCTGTATAGCCTTTTCTTTATTCACATTATTAAACATCTTTTTTCCATCACTTTGGCATTAAACTTCCTGATGACCTTATTTTTCACATTAAAAACATTTACTAGTCCCTTTAATACAACTCCACCCATGTTTCTTTCTACACTTTGAGCATAAGAAAAAACTCATCTTATTTTTAGTGTGGTATTTTGATTTTCTTTTTAATTCCATTTTTCTCTTCTTATAAAATCCATATGACAGATGGGTTACTCCAATATCTATCTCAACCTTGAGAGCACATTGAATAATTTCCTCATAGCTATTGAAGTCCCTTATGGATAATTCCCTTTGAAGACTTGGTTTTAACCCATTAAAGAATCGATCAATTTTACTCTCAGGTTGGATAATAATTCTTGAATCATACCTTGAAAGTCTTGTAAAATTTTCTATGTAGGTACCAATAGATTCATCAACCTTTTTCATAAGTTCAAGGAACTCCTTCTTTATCTTTGTTCGAAGAATACGAGGAATGTACTTATTGGAAAATAAGTTCTTGAACTCGTCTCATTCCATGGACTCAATTTCATCTCTTTGCCTCGTATTCATGATAAGATTCAATCATTGGTCAGCTTCACCTTCCAAACAATATACTACTAAGATGATTTTATCATGTTCAGAACATTATAGAGCTGAAAATATCTTTTCAATGGTATTGATCCATTGTTCAGCCAATAATGGATCAGATGACCCGCTGAATGAAGGTGGATGCTACCTCATGAAAGATTCAACGGAATTCTGCTCTCTCTTTTGGTTTTTTGTAAGTCTAGCAAGATTCACATATTGAGAATGTTGTGTGAGCATGGCTACAAGATTTTTTATTCCATATCTCATAACATGTGGTTGCACAGGGGGACAATCATTACATTTCCCATCACATTCAACATTAATGTGGTTTCTTCGGGTTCTATACATTGACTAAAACCAAGAATCATATTGTGAGAAACACTAATAATAATGGGAAAACCACATAATTCAAGAATAAAATTTCAATTTAGAACCCTTTAGGTTTTATCCTAGGTTATTCATGAACATCTTTAAAACACTAGGATAGGATTGTAACCTATACTTATAAATATCCTAAGGGTTATTACTAAGGTTTTCTCATCTAAGTTTCCAAAGTTTAACTATACCTTTGCTCGGATACCGTTTATACTTTACATGTTGGTATTAATTCAACATTGAAGAACATTTATTATGTAACATATCAAAAACCATGTCAATACCATATAGGTTTAGTGTCTTTAGAAACTAGGAAACATAAACAAATAGTTCATAAAACTTCTACATTATCTCCCACTTATTTATTCAAAATTGGACTCCTTTTTTATATATCTTACTTAATAAACTTCTTTCATGATCTGGGGAAAAACATATGAAAGGATGAGCTCAAATTATCAGTAACAAAAAATAAGGGAAATATCAATAAGAACATAACATTTGAAAATATTATCATCCATATAAAAGGTCGGAATATCATGTCATTGGATAAATCATAAAAGTGAAATGTAATCCCATTATTTGTAACATAATAGATGAAATTTTTTTCATACATACATAATCATAGAAAATCATTTCATATCATTCAAGGCTCATATCCAAGACAATAATAGAAGACAAATTCCATTACTAAACTGAGTTCAATCCTCGTTCCTGTCCTCTATTACTGAACCGGATTTACTTGTCATTCCAGTCATGTCTATATTGTGATATATAAATCCTTACCCAAGGAATTGGATGGAGATATAGGTCTCAAACATCTCATAATGAAACCAATCTTATGTATTCCACAAAAACATAAATCATTTATCTTATCATAACCCATGAAATAAAATGGGTTTCTTAAACATGATTACATCATAAGATAATCCATATAAAATATCATTATGTCATTAAAAAAATAAAATCATAGTAATAATATGTATAGAAACATAACCCTATTTAAATAGCGTCATATTATAGGGAAAATAATTTTGATAAAACACTTGAAGTTAATTCTTGATGAAAATATCCTTTCTTCTTCAAAAAAAAATTCTTTTCTCAAAATTCCATGAGATTTTAAAAGATAAGAATTTAGTTGATAATAATCATAAAGGAATTTAAAGTCAGCTTCATGGAAATATGGTTTCATGAAACTATAAAAATCCATTCATTCTGTATAAGTTAAAAAACATTCTCCTCGTACTTTTTTTGCAAAAGTCAAAAACTACCACAAATCGAATAATGAAAAAAGATTCATTTCATACTATTTAATAAAAAATTAATAAAGGGTAAAATTAACTTTCAAAAAATTTAGAATAATAAAAATAATATTATGTAATTAGGAAACATGGATTTGGATGATAAATACACCCCAATAAATACTTACATATAAACAATCTCGGATAAAAACAATATTTTCATAGTTATTCCTTACCTTAGGTCCTATATAATTCATATATATCCAAAAATAATTTATAATGATTTAAATAATGTTATTGGATTATTACAGAATTATAATTATTTTTTTGATATCATATATGATTATATTATCATCATTTTGTTATTAACATTTCATTGTCACTTATTATTCAGATATAAACTACTTTCTGTTCTTAGGTAAGATTTTTCAGATAAGTTCATGTTACACTTCTTCGGTTATAGTTAAATCATTTACAGAATGATAATAGTGTAATATATATCATATTTATTCATTAAATTTATGTATATAATTATGTTTTAATGAATATCATGTAGAATGATCGCATCGCATCGTGGAGACGATATGCCGTACATACGTACCGGCGATGATATCATCCCCAAAATTATTAAATTATGTTAAGTGGATAGTGTATAATATTTCATAATTATTAAAATTTTATACTAATAATATATGGTTTTTATTTACATCATTATACCCATCTAAGTAAGTTGGTGGTGAAAAAAATTACACCGCGGTGTGGAGACGATAAGCCGTATGTACGCACACGCGGTGATTTTGTTTTTCATAGGATGAAGAGATGGTGAAATATGGTTGTTTAATATCGAAAATAACATATAAGTATATAATTGATACTTATGTTATTACTTTATAATGTAAAAACTAATGAAGATGTATTAGAAGAAGAAATACATTTTAAATAATCAGTAGAAGATAATACCACTTCCTTGACGTGCTTCCTCTAAATCTTTCCATGGAGCGCTAGAGTTGGTCTTTGAAGATGACCAGAACCTCTAGAATAAAAATAGGGATGTTGATAAGGAAAAAGGGTAGGGTATGGCTGAGCTTGAAGGCTCAAAATGAAGTTAATAGGTGAGGGAGGAGGTGCCCTTTTATAATTGAGGTGAGGGGCACTTTTGGAAACTCCATAAATAATAATTTATAATAAAATCAAAACCTACAAAAATACCTCAAAAAATGTCCCAATTTTAAATATTAGATGAGATAGGGTTCTAATATCAGTAATAAATAAATTTTTTACAAGTTATTTTGTCAATTTAAACTATATCTATTTAATTGGCACTTAGTTATTCTATTTAATTTTAATTGTGGTAATAACATTCTAAATATTTAATAGTTATAAATATTTTCTTATATAGTGTTAACTGAACATAAATTGATATTTTATGAAATTTTAAATCCTATAATTATCAATTTTTAATTTTTAAATATTTTTATGATTTTTAAATAATTTAATAAAATGTTATTTTCATAAAATATCAATAGTGTCAATTTTGAAACTGTTCATTTATTTGACTTTAAATAAAATTAACAGAGAAGAAAAATTCAAAAAAAATATTTAATACAATCATAAAATGTCATAGGAACCTAAGAAATTATTGGAGCACATTAATTAGTTTATATGATATTTATTTTATATTTTAAAACCATTTTTTGATATCTTTATTAATAAAATAATTTATACATCACTATTGTGTCATCATTAATGGTAATTATTTAATACCTAAAAATTATAAATAAATGTCTATGATGTAGGTAATTTTTTTATATTTATGTAAAATATCTATAGTAGATATAATATCCTATTTATCCATATATTAAAATTAATATACTTATATAAAATGAGATTGTGTTATTTTTTCACATTCATTAGTTGTTATTATATTCATGTCATATTCATAAGAAAGTGACCATTAAGTTATTATATTTTGAACTGTATAAGATAAGGGTCTAATTTAGTCATCCAATAATATTTTTACAGGTGTTAAGGTAATATTATAATATTATTTTTACCTTTAATTACCTGATTTACCTATAACCATGCTATTAAAAATAATTACCAAAGTTACTATTCATAATTCCCAAAAATAAAAGTAACTTATTAACATAATTTGAACCTAATAATTACAATTATGGTATCCATTTCTCAAAATTAAAAAAACATAATTTTAATTAATTAATTTAAAAATTAATCCCATTGTTGAAATGAGAAAATAGGTTTTAAAAGTTAAAATATTGCAAAAGATTGAAATGTTTATACATCTGAATTTAATGTAAAAATAATTCAAATGACCTACATTATATTAAATGGTAAAAATATATTCTATTTATAATTTTAAACCATTCAATAATATAATTTAACCATATAACTATTTTAATGAAAAATATTATTTTTGATTAAAATTTAGCATATTTTTACTATTCATCAAAACATGAAAGTTATCAGAAAAATATCAAAAATTCATCCAAAGTAAATTTTTATATCCTGCTTCAAAATAACATGTTTATTTTTTCATATAATACTTATTAATGTGTCAAAATATTAATTTAAATGGGAGTTTCCATTCAAAGGTGTAAAATTAAACCTTAAAAAATAGGGTTTTATTCAAATCCTATGACTAAAATATCAATTGGATGAATATAAAAATTATTTTATTAAGTATATAACACATATATATCACATTAATTTCATTACTAAAGGTAATTCACTCAAAAATAAAAAAAATCTAATTGATTTATATTTTTCATAAATAGTTGATAGCCAAAGAATTCTCAATGCATTTTCATAAGTTAGTTATAATTATTTACCGCCAACCTAAAGGCTAGACTATAATGGTAATTTTATACTAAGGGTGTCTCATGGTTATTTTAAAACCACAATTGTGTAAAACACAAGCTACTTAAGAAAAAAATTATTTAAAGAAAATATTTCATAAAAACATCCAAGTGTTACGGTTCTGTTGGGTTTTATTTGAGTTGTGTGGTGCTACAGTTGGGTGCATGGCTATAGGTACAGGGGTGGACGGAGGAGTTGGTTCTATGAGAAGGGTGTGGAATGTGTGTGAATTGGGGTTGTTTTATAATGTTATTTTCAATGGGTTTGGTTTGTGGGTGGTATGTGTGGTGTATTGGAGTCTCAGGTTGTGAGACAGATTGATTGTGGAATGGATGGCCTTATAGGTAGTGGAACTGCCTTTGTTTTTTGTTGTGGCCATAAAACAATGTTGGGAAGTGGGACTACGAGGATTTTATGCACTTGTATGTAGTGGGACTGTATCTGGGAATTTTTTTAGGCTGTGGGGATGTGGGACTAGGTTGTAAGAGAAGGATTGTGCAGTATAACCTTGAAAAATGATAGTTGGTAGTGGTTGAACAGGGGTTGTGGAAGTGTGACTGTGTATGGGAAGAGTGGTAGCATCAAGAGTTTATCTGTTATGAATGAGTAGTTAACCAGTGAGAAAGTGGTTCAGGGTACCCAAATTTCGATGTGCTTATACTATTACCTTACACGACTTGTGTTATTTTGTGAGCATTCCTTGGTGAGGTTGGGATGGTTAGTACTCCTTCATATGTGCTTTTAGGTTCTATTGTTTTCTCACAAGTACATTAGTATATTCCCCTACTTGTGCAAGGGTAGCTTTAGTTTCCCTACTGAGTATACTGATATGATCACCCTATATATATAAACTTTATTTGGGTTTTCTAGAGGACTTTGAGGACTGTGATGGACTTTACTAGCTCAAGCATTGGGATTATTTGTTGTTTCTACTTAGTCTCATTTTCTTTGGGTACTTTTATTGTACTTTGTATCAGTTTTAATGTTGAACATTCATATGGGAATGGATTTTAGCTTTACTTTTACTTTTATTATTTGGATTTACTTGGGATTTAACATCTTATCTCCCAATATTGTTCTACAAAAAGGGAAATGCCTTCTATATTGTGTGAGATCATATACCCATGGTGCTTGTCGCTGCTCCAGTGACTATTGAGGGTGAGACTTCGGGGTCATTATCTCTCTTTCATCTTGGGGAAGAAATGGTGTGGCACTTTATTCTCCCTTCCCTCATCTTGAAGAAGGCGGGTTGGGACATGCTTGTTGACTCAATACATTTTTGGAACTGGTTTCATGTAAAACAATGGTACATGAATTGTAGAATAATGGGTTTTAGTTTATATGTCATCCTTCATCCAACTATCTTGATATAACCTTTCAATGATGTATTCATTTACTTTTCATGATTCCTCATTGATGAAATACATATAGGAATCCATAATAGAATTTTGGGAATGATCCACCTTTTGATGAGGCATTAGTTTAGGGGCATGTGTAGGGTGTGGTGCCTCTTCATTGTTTTCCAACTTTACATCCACCTCTAGAGAAGCATGTTATCCCTATAGATAATGTGAATGTAACGTCCCAGACCCGGGTGCCACGCAACGGGTTCCCCAAGCCCGGCTCGCCACGTGACCTCAAACGCATTTCCCCAAACGCCAGAGGCTGCCAACTAGTAGCGAGGGCCCAGGTCTGATAGTGGGGAAACTATGCCCTCATTTGTCAAAGTGTAGCACAGTTGAATAAAAAATAAAACATACAACAAACAGCGAAAGAAGTAAACCATACACAACTGAAATAAAATACAGCAGTGGGTATAACCAATAGTATATAAAAGACGATGCTACATGTTTCAAGTTCTAAGAAAATAGCTAGAACATGTTACACATCAATACAGTACAACAGAAAGCAGAGTACAGCAAAGCAAAGCAAACAGCTGGCAGCGGCATCACGAGCCTAGGCTCGGTCCCATGCCCTCTTACTCCTCTGCAACAGTCAAGTACTTGTATAGGGACTCTTTCCCCTATCTACACCTATAGCAACGTAATCTGTTTGGGCCGAAAAGCATGACCCAAACAGGGTGTGAGAAATATATCTCAGAAGGCACCCACCAAAGGCTCGTTCTCAACTGCATGTAAGCATGCAACAATAGTGTGCAGTGGTAAAATGCAATAAATTAAGCATTACTCAAAAGTCACTAATTACCAGTTATATTGTCATTTTATTATTCATTTTAAACCATTAAATATAAGAAATCACCACAGTGCATTTCTAGTAAACAACTTGTGTCCTCAGACATGTAAACTCCTACCCTCGGGTAACGAGTATCCAACACAAGAATCTGCCCTCAGGAATAACATAGTTTTTCCCTCAGGCGTAGGTAGTGTCGCCCACAGGCACAGAATCAACTTCCCATAGGCACGGAAGAAGTTTCCCTCAGGCCAGAATAACTACAACCCTCGGGGTAAACAGTGTAGTGCCCACAAGCTAATCACAACAATGCCCTCAAGCTAAATAGGTAACAGGGCCATGCCCAACATATCAAATTGCAGTAAACAAGCAATTCCTCTCAAGTAAATTCTACAATTACACATTAAAGGCATACCCTCGGGTATCCTGGCCAAACGTCTAAACAGAGGAACACACCCCCGGGGTGGTTCCAGATCCAAGCAGCGATCCCAACCAGAATTTTATTATCACAATTTAATCACCTATGCAATTCTATGAATTAAATATAGCAACGGACTTAGACACACGACACCCCAACCTGGGTTCGTGGCACAAAAACGCACCAAAACGCACGACAGTTGGAAAATAAACACAAATCCACCTACCTTATACGTCAATGAGAGTTATACACGAACGCTGACTCCAGAAACACCCGAGAACGGCGTAGATCTGACGAAGAACAAAACCCATTCAAACATAAATAACTTACGTTAGGAGAAAAATTGGTAAGAATGGTACCAGGAGAGGAGAGGGCTTACCCGTGCGGTTCCAACGAGATCGTCCGAAGCCGAATCAGATTCAAGATGAACACCTAATGGATCTTCAAAGATCTGGCCTCCTCCTCTGGCTCCAAAATGGCTCAAGTGCCTCCTATACCAAATGAGGAGGCTACTGCCTGTTTTAAGATGAAAAAACAAAGTACATGGAATGTACTTATGAGTACACGGCATGTACTTCTTTCATTTAACTATTCATTTGGCGGCACCGCCACACTGTTCATTCGTCGACATGAGTACACGACATGTTCTCCCAAGTACATTGCGTGTACTGTCGCCCAGCTGGCAGTGACTCTACCGCCTTACTATTCTATCCTTCCGACTGACTACACGACATGTAAGGTACCACTACACGGTGTGTAGTCGGTTCCTACACCCTTCATCACCGGCATGGCTACACGCCCTGTGTACTCATCCCAACACGGCCAAAAGTACACGACGTGTGGATAAAGTACACGGCATGTAGTTCCATAATTTAGGATTTTTTCCCCATTTTCCATATTTTCTCAAAAACACTTAAGGAAAAGGAAAAAGAAGAAGCCCGTACCTCAAAAATAAGAACCGGGTTCTTACAAACTTCCCCCCTTACAGCAATTCGTCCCCGAATTTCCCTTCCAAGGGTGGCGAAGATAAAGCTCAGAACAGCTCTGGCCACTGAGCACATACATTGGCCTCCCACTCCCTGGTCTCGTCCTGCACTCGTCCATGCTGCCATAGCACCCGTACGAGAGGAAATGACCGGCCTCGGAGAACCTTTGTGCTCCTGTCAACGATACGGATCGGATGCTCCTCAAAGGACCCATCATGCTGAAGCTCAACCTCCTCTGGCTGAAAGGTGTGAGATGGGTCTGAGTGGTAGCGACACAAATGAGACACTTGGAAGACATCATGCATGGCTTGGTACCGCTGTGGTAAGTGCAACCGATAGGCAACCAGCCCGACTCTCTCCATAATCTCGAATGGCCCCACATACCTCGGTGAAAGATTACCCTGTCTCCTGATCCTCTTGTGTCCCAGCCTCGGCGAAACACGCAGAAGAACCTGATCCCCGACCACGAACTCCAAAGGTCGTTTGCAGCGATCAGCATAATACTTTTGACGAGACTGCATGGTATCCATCCGCTTCCGAATCAACTGGACCTGCTTAGATGTCTCATGTACAAGTTGTGGCCATAGTAAAGCTGCCTCACCTACCTCTAACCAGCACAAAGGTGATCGAAATGGCCTACCATATAAAGCCTCGTATGGTGCCATCTCAATAGTCGCCTGAAAACTATTGTTATAGACAAACTTGACTAAGGGTATATGCTTCTCCAAAAAGCCCCCAAATTCTAGGATGCATGCACGTAGCATGTCCTCTAGCACCTGTATCGTCCGCTCTGACTGGCCATCTGTCTGAGGGTGGTATGTTGTGCTCAGAAGCACCTGTGTACCTAGCACCCTCTGAAAACTCTACCAGAAACGAGATGTAAAGCGGGCATCCCTATCTGAAATGATAGAACGAGGGAACCCATGAAGACGTACGATCTCTCGGATATACAAACTTATGATCTCATCCACACCAAAGGTCTCCTTGATCGGCAAGAAGTGAGCTACCTTTTTGAGTCTATCCACAATAACCCACACGGCGTCATTGCCTCGAGGTGACCTCAGCAATCCCGTCACAAAATCCATCACGACATCATCCCATTTCCACTCTAGAATGGGAAACTGCTGTAACAGCCCAGCTGGCCTCTAGTGCTCTGCCTTCACCTGTTGATAGGTGGAACACCTCGTAATGAAACCAGCTATCTCTCTCTTCATACCCGGCCACCAGTACTGACGTCTCAAGTCATGGTACATCTTGGTAACCCCGGGATGAACTGCCCAAGATGAAGCATGAAACTCCCGCATCAGCTCCTCCCGTATATCCCCTGGAACCCATACACGCCCATGGAAATGCAAGACCTCATCATCGCCTATCTTACAACTAGGAGGAGGGTCATCACTTGCCACCGAATCCTGTAGAACTAGGCCTTTTGAAACCGATAGATGCCTTATCCTCACTCTGTTCAGGAGGGTAGAAGTCACAGCTAATGAGGAAAGATAAGTTTGCCCCTGACTGTCATGCACCTCCAGATGCATCTTAGAGAATAAAGCCATGAGCTGCCACTCACTACTAGCCTCCTGCACTGCTTGTATCTGAGTATTCCTGCTCAGTGCATCAGCTACTGCATTACCTTTACCAGTTGTATAGGCAAGCTCAAAATCGAAGGACTGTAGGTACTCAACCCACCTCCTTTGCCTCAGATTCAGGTCACGCAGAGTAAAGATATACTTGAGGCTTTTGTGGTCAGTGAAAACCACAAAATTCTCTCCCAACAGATAGTGTCTCAAACAGCGCAACTCATGAACAACTACAGCCAACTTGAGATCATGTGTCGGGTAATTTCTCTCATGTGGCCTCAACTGCCGAGACCCGTACGCAACAACTCGGTCACCCTGCATCAAAAAGTCTACCAGCCCAATCCCTGATGCATCACAGTAAACTGTATAGATCTTTCCCTGCTCTGGGAGTATCAGAATCGGTGCTGATGTCAACCTTCTCTTCAGGTCCTGAAAAGTTGTCTCGCAATCCTTTGACCAAATGAACTTCATAGCCTTCTTAGTCAGACCTGTCAATGGTGCTGCTAAGCGGGAGAAGTCTTGTATGAAGCGTCTGTAGTAACCAGCCATCCCTAAGAAACTCCATATCTCAAACACGTTCTTAGGCTTCTCCCAGGAAACTATTGTTCTCACCTTTTCTGGGTCTACTGCAACTCCTTCCTCTGAGATGATATGACCCAGAAAGTGAATCTGGTCGATCCAAAAGTGGCACTTTGAGAGCTTAGCATATAGCCGATGCTATCTTAGTATACTCAATACATTCTAAAGATGGGTGGCATGGTCGTTTTGAGTGTGATAGTATACCAAGATGTCATCCATGAATACTAACACAAAGGAGTCAAGATATGGATGGAACACATGATTCATCAGATCCATGAAAACTGCTGGCGCGTTCGTGAGTCCGAACGGCATAACCAAGTACTCGTACAGACCATATATGCTCTGAAAAGCTGTAAGCGGTATATCCGATGGTCTCACGTGTAGCTGATGATATTCGGATCTCAAGTCAATCTTCGAGAACACTCGTGCTCCATGAAGCTGATCAAACAGATCATCTATCCTCGGCAAGGGATATCGGTTCTTAACTGTCAACTGGTTCAGCTTCTGATAATCCACGCAGAGTCTGAGGGTACCATCTGCCTTCTTCACAAAAAGGATCGGAGAACCCCAAGGAGAAGTACTGGGTCGGATAAAACCCTTCTCCTGTAGCTCCTCTTACTGCCTCTTGAGCTCCTGCAACTCAGGCGTGGCCATCATATAAAGAGGAATGGACACCGGTGCTGCTCCTGGCACTAGCTCGATAGAGAAATCCACCTCACGCTCCGGAGGTAGACCTGAAAAGTCACCCGAGAAGACATCCTTGAAATGATCAACAACTGGAGGGAAATCTGTCTGACAAGTCCCCTGATCATCTAGATATAAACTCGCAATCTGGGCTATGACGCCACCTCGCCCATGATGCTCTATTCCAGCTCAACTCGCCTGAGCATCCCATTCGCCCTTGTATAGAAACTTTCTGTCCTCTGGTGACGTGAAACTCACCCTGCGACGATATCATTCTACAAAGGCTCGAAAGGGAACCAACCAGTCCATCCTGAGGATGACATCATAGCTCGTCATCTCCAAGACATAAAGGTCCCAAAGGAAGTGAAACCCTCCAACCTCAAGGGGAACTCCTTATACTAACGCACACCAGCCGTCCTAGTCCCCAACGGAGTGTCTAGTGTCATGATATCAGAAGAAGTAGAAACACCAAGCCCAAGGATCTCCACAATGGGTACAGATATGAAACTATGAGTAGCACCCGTATCAAAAATTATTGAAGACAAGACATAAGCTACTATAATAGTACCTCTGACTGTAGAAGGTCCGGGATCCTTCTCCTGCTGGGTCTGTTGCACTAAATATGCCTTCCAGTTCTGCGGCCCTGCGACACAGCCTGGCTACCTTGAGCTGTCCCACCCTGCTGCCTCTGCGATCCTGGTGTTTGGCTACCACGGCCACGACCGCCATCTCTGCCTGCACGCCCTGACGTATTCCAGTTCCCCGACTGGTAAGAAGCCACTGGTCCTGCTCCTGCATGCAAAGTCTGAATAGAACCCCTCTCACTAGCTGGTGGGAAATCCCTGCAAAAGTGTTGTAGATGACCCATCTTGTCGCAAGATTGGCACTCCATTGGGTCTCGTGGACACTGCGGCCTCTTGTGCCCCTCTCTACCACACTAGTAGCACATAACCTGGCCACCTGAAGTATTATTCTAACTGGTACTGCTTCCCTGAGTGAAGTCCATCTGTCTCTTACTCTTGCCAACAGAAATAACACCAGTAACTGGTGTTGAACCTCCCTGGACCACACCGCTAGATTCCCACAGGTTCCTCTCTATAATCAGTGCCTGGTTCACAATTGCGTGTACAGTAGGCAACCTGAAAACATTCACTAGTGCTCGGATGTCATACCAAAGACCATCCTCAAAACGTCTAGCTCTCAACGTCTCATCACCCACCAGCATGGGTGAAAAGCACTAAAGCTCCGTTAAATGAGAAGAATAGTTCATCACCAACATAGCGCCCTGCTGCAGATTCATGAACTCTCGAGCTCTATCTGCCCTCAGCGTCTCGGGAAAGAAGAAGTCAAAGAAGACTGCCTGAAAATCTTCCCACTCCATGTCTCTGTGATGCTCTGACTGGTTGGTAACATCCCACCACCTCTTGGCAGAATCACGCAGCATATAAGTCGCGAGCTTGACCCTCCACCCTGGAGGCATCTCCAAGTGCCCGAAAATAGTCTGCATCAATCCTAGCCAAGTCTCTACAGCCTGTGGTCCGCCATCCCCTAAAAACATGGGCGGATGCTGCTGCTGAAAGATATGAGTCAGCTTGGCCATAGATGTAGCACTCTGCGGTGCTCCCTGAAAGGTCTGCATAAACCGCAATATGCCTTCACGGAACTGCACCTCTGCGCCTGTGTCCGATATAACAGCTGGCGCTACATCTGGCTCTGCTGGAGGACCAACTGGTAGCCCATGGCCCACCATCTCTGAAGTATAATCACCGCCGCTCTCCTGGTGAACAACTCGCGGTCATCTAGGCGGCATGACACTACAAGTTCAAAAGCACACCTCAGATTTAAGATTATTAAGACTGAAAAGCGAAGGAACCACAAAATAAACAAGAGGAAGAAGGCATTCAAAATTGGAAAAACAAGACTACACGTCGTGTACAATGACTACACGGCGTTTTCTTGACTTCCCTTCCCCTGCCTGGGTCCTTCTACACGGCTAAGCCACACGGCTTCCATCGAACAAAACTACATGGCGTGTATAATATCTACACGGCGTGTGCGGTGTTATTTTCTAACTGCCTATGTCGTCTGTGACACGGATGACTAATCGGATGTACACCACTCGGCGTGTTACACCCGCACACGGCGTGTACACCATCCCGTTTCCCAGCCACACGGATAACTCCACACGGTCTATCTTGGGACAAGACTACACAGCGTGTCCCACAGGTAAACGGTGTGTCAAAGGAGAGGTGACACCGGCCCGTGTTGTCAGTTACACGGTCGAGTCCCCAGGTCACACTACACGGCGTGTTCTGTCAAGAAGTTCACTGACCCGTGTAGTTAGTTACACGGCCGGACTCCGGGTCACACTCCACAGTGTGTACATAAACTACACGGCGTGTTTTACCCAAGCCTTTCCCTACCCCATGTCGCCGCCCACATGGTTTGTGACACGGGAAGAGATTACCCGGCGTGTACTCAAGGTACATGGAGTGTACTCAAAAAGTTCATTTTTCTTCCCAAAAGGAAGATCATACACGGCGTGTATAAAAATACTACATGGCGTGTATACTGGGTTTCCAGACAGTATGCCTCAGAAACTTCCCCGGATCCTAGAAAATACCGTAAAACAACACCTAAGTGTCAAATTCTGACCCGTGAGGGCCCATACTCCCCACAAATCAATGTTTGATATCTTATATGTGTTATAACCAACAAACAGTCAATGATCCACCAAATTCCGGTCAATGGGGGTCCATACTCTCCAAAAACCAAAGTTTGGTGTCCATTATATAAACAAGCTCAAACAAACATACCATATCACAAGGCAGGTATTTATCAAGCAGCTATCACAACAACATGATTTATTAGCACAACAACTATCACAACAACATGCGAATTTCTAATGCACCTACATGGCATGAAAACTATGCATGGAATGTGATATCTATCATGTGCCTATATGATTCATGAGACGGCATAACCTCATCTCATAGGGTTGCAACTAAATAGAACCGACTGATAAAATATAAACAGCACAATACAATTGTGTCACCCAATGGTGAAAACATATCAACCGTAAAATTGAAAAATCAAAAGAATGAAAAATACAAGGTACACTGGATTTTCCCTGTACACAGGTTAGCTACGCCTGGGCACAGCTTATTACCAACTACCGTTCGTCTTATCCCTGACTACGGCTTCAAATAGTAAGTCAAAGAAAAGAAACCTCTCTGATACCACTTTGTAATTCCCCAGACCCGGGTGACATGCAACGGGTACCCCGAGCCCGGCTCGCCACGTGAACTCAAGCGCATTTCCCCAAATGCCAGAGGCAGCCGACTAGCAGCGAGGGCCCAGGTCTGATAGTGGGGAAACTATGCCCTCATTTGTCAAAGTGTAGCACAGCAGAATACAAAATAAAACAGACAACAAACAGCGAAAGCAGTAAACCATACACAACTGAAATAAACTACAGCAGTGGGTATAACCAACAGTACATAAAAGATGATGCTACATGTTTCATGTTCTTAAAAAATAGCCAGAACATGTTATACATCAACACAGTACAGTAGAAAGCAGAGTATAGCAAACCAAAGCAAACAGCTGGCAGCGGCATCGCCAGCCTAGGCTCGGTCCCATGCCCTCCTACTCCTCTGAAATAGTCAAGTACCTGTATAGGGACTCTTTCCCCTGTCTACACCTGTAGCAACATAATCTGTTTGGGCCAAAAAGCGTGACCCAAATAGGGTGTGAGAAATATATCTCAGAAGGCAACCACCAAAGGCTCGTTCCCAACTACATGTAAGCGTGCAACAATAGTGTGCAGTGGTAAAATGAAATAAAGTAAGCAGTACTCAAAAGTCACTAATTAACAGTTATATTTCCATTTTATTATTCATTTTAAACCATTAAATATAATAAATCACCACAGTGCATTTCTAGTAAACAACTAGTGTCCTCAGACACGTAAACTCCTACCCTCAGGTAACGAGTATCCAACATAAGAATCTTCCCTCATGCATAACAGAGTTTTGCCCTCAAGAATAGGTATTGTCTCCCACAGGCACAGAATCAGCTGCCCACAGGCACAGAAGAAGTTTCCCTCAGGTCAGAATAACTACAGCCCTCGGGATAAACAGTGCAGTGCCCACAGGCTAATCACAACAACGCCCTCGGGCTAAACAGGTAACCGGGCCATGCCCAACATATCAAAATGCAGTAAACAAGCAATTCCTCTCAAGGCAATTCTACAATTACTACATTAAAGGCATACCCTCGAGTATCCTGGCCAAATGTCTAAATAGAGGAACACACCCCCAGGGTGATTCCGGATCCAAGAAACGATCCCAAACAGCATTTTATTATCACAATTTAATCACCTATGCAATTCTAGGCATTAAATATAGCAACGACCTTAGCCACACGACACCCCAACCTGGGTTCGTGGCACAAAAACACACCAAAACGCACGAAAGTTAGAAAATAAACACAAATCCACCTACCTTATAAGTCAAAGAGCATTATACACGAATGATGACTCCAGAAACGCCCGAGAACGGCGTAGATCTGACGAAGAAAAAAACCCATTCAAACATAAATAACTTACATTAGGAGAAGAATTGGTAATAATGGTACCAGGAGAGGAGAGGGCTTAACCGTGCGGTTCCAACGAGATCGTCTGAAGCCGAATCGGATTCCAGACAAACTCCTGGTGGATCTTCAAAGATCAGGCCTCCTCCTTTGGCTCCAAAATGGCTCAAGTGCCTCCTCTGCCAAATGAGGAGGCTACTGCCTGTTTTAAGCAGAAAAAACAAAGTACACGGCGTGTACTTCTGAGTACAAGTCGTGTACTTCTTTCATTTAACTATTCATTTGGTGGCACCGCCACACTATTCATCCGTCGACATGAGTACACGGCATGTACTCCCAAGTACACGGTGTGTACTGTCACCCAGTTGGAGGCAACTCCACTGCCTTACTATTCCAGCCTACCGACTGACTACACGGCGTGTAAGGTACCAATACATGGCATGTAGTCGGTTCCTACACCCTTCATCGTCGGCATGGCTACACACCCCGTGTACTCATCCCAACATGGCCAAAAGTACACGGTGTGTGGATAAAGTACACAGCGTGTAGTTCCAAAATTTAGGATGTTTTCCCCATTTTCCATATTTTCTCAAAAACACTTAAGGAAAATGAAAAAGAAGAATCTCGTACCTCAAAAATAAGAACCGGGTTCTTATAGTGAATACTTTGATCATGCGATCCTATTTATAGAGAGAATGATCCCTTAGTTTTTTTGTTGTTCCAGTCACCTTGGTAATAGAGGGATTGATAGAGATAGTGGGGTGATTTTTTACCCTTATTAAGACCCCTACAAATCATATGGTCATCTTAGAAGTGTTTATTCTACATGGTTCTGAAAATTGGTTATGGAGTCTATTAACTTAGAATCATGACAATATGACTCTCCACAAGACATAATTTGAGATCCACTTCATTATTTATTTCTACCCATATAATTTGCAATAAGTAAGAAAATATTAGATTTTGAATCTTCGGTAGGGTAACATGATAGTTGTATAGTATGCATTGAGGATACCTACTCTATCATTTTAATCTACAAAATATGGTTTGAGATGGATAAATTTTACCACAAACCTATGATCATGGACGTTATTAAGATATAAAGTCAGTTTTCGTATCTCATTACATTACAACTTATAGAGGGGCACTAGATTGTGCGTTAGTAGTGGATAGATTTTTTACAGAGTGGACACGAAAAGTGTGTGTCGATAGTGGGAATGCTAGATCCATGTCTTTATAAATTGGTATAAAACATTATAAAAAGGTATCTATGAATGTTTGATATTTTCATAAATTGTACCAAGGTAGCATATCTCTAGTTCATGCCTCATAGGATGGTTCTACCAATCCAATAGAGATGTGAGGCTATTATTGTGACGGTCGAAGACATCACGAGTAGGATTGTCTGACCCTCCATGCGGCATACATTGAGATTGTTGATGGACCTAAAATATAGAGATAGTATCTTCATTAGGAAGGTTTGTAATGTGGAATGCATAGAGGAGTATCATGGGTATATTTAATAGGTGGAAAATGATTTTATATGTTTCAACCACTACATCTAGGTGGTATATGCTTGTCTCAATAATTTTGTGGTCATGGATGTGGGAAGCTGCATTTAGTAAAGGATAATGACCCAATAGCTCCTAGGATGTTTCGAGTTATGAAATGTGTAATATATACTTTATCTTTAGTGTTTATAGAAAAAATAATGATAAATTTTTTTCTTTCCTTGTTCTTTATTCAAGATCTAGATATTCTACCAGGTCTTTGTCTCAACCCTTACATTTAGGGACTTCTACTAGAATAGATTCATAATTTAACATACCTCTACCCATAGTGTAAACTAACTATTGAAGGATATTTTTTCATATATTCTTTTTTTTTGTCAATGATGAGGCCTTCAGACATCGTTATTTGTATGTCCTAGATCACTACAGTTAATGCATCAATTTAAAATTTCAAAGAGACGATTCAGTGGGTCCAAGTTGATGGGATTTATTTTTCCTCCATGAATGAAAAGGAAACCCAGGTAGGTAAGATGGTATCATTCATATGAGGATACATCTAATTTCTTATTAGTTGGATAGTATTTACTATGGAGTAGTAGATGTTATGATCTTTTAGATTCTTTCTATTGTGGTGTAGTATGAGTAAGTCTACTATGATGATGTGTTGGGATTACCTCCCCTCTAAGATATAAAATTTGGTGTAGAATTCCCCAAAAAGGCTTCCATGATATTTGTTACATAATTTTAGGCATCTCTCATAGAGGTTAGATAGACGAATTTGATGTTGGAGGATTTTTGGATGAAGGGATTTGTCATAAACATTGTGTCTCCCTAGGTATCACTAGTTTTGTTTAATAAGAAGTCTTACGGGATCTTTTGGTTATGTTTGGATTACCATCGCCTAAATTAGGTGACTTTCTAGAATAAATATAGACTTTTTAGAGTTTATGGCCTCATTAACTAGAAGAAATGAGAAATATGGTTCTCTATGATTACCCTCAAGTCTGATTATCCCCATCTGTGAGTTTAGGATGTGAATATTCTAAGGATGAAATTCTATTGTCGCTATAGTCACTATAAGTATATGGTGATTCCATTAAGTGTGAATAATGCCCCATAAATTTTGATTGGAAATTTGAACCATATCATTTATCATTTATTGGATTGGTATATGGTATTATTCATCAATTATATCATTGTGTGCATGACATATGAGGAGGAAGAAATGATAAATTCTAATATTGTTCAAGAAATACTCCAATAGAATGAGCCTTATGGGTAACCCTCAATGTTTTAGTTAAGGTTTTGAGAGCTCAAATTTCTAGGAAATTTAATCTTAGAATATGTAGTAGTTTTGGGCCTAGAAAAGGATGAGGTAATGATATATTGGGATCCATCGAAGATTATTCTAGAGGTAGAGATTTTATTTTGTTTAGAAGACCACTATTAAAGATTCGTACATGATTTTTCTAGGATTTTGGAACCATTCAATCCTTTGAACCAGAAGGGGAATCCATTCATGTGGATAGAAAGGTTTCATCAGGATTTCTGGGTGTTACGTCTGAGATTGATGAGTTCCCCCATCATGAGACTTACATAAGAGGCAGTTGAGTATGTGGAGTTTTGCGATGCTTCTAGAATTGGGCTTGGATTTATTCTCATATAGAGGAGGAATTGATCACCTATGGGTACTAGATTATGATAATTCAAGAAAGTACCATGATATATAGTTGGTCATATTGGTATTCTTCCTAAAGATTTTATGGAACTAAATTATGGGTGAGAAATTTTCTATCTATTCTAACCATAAAAATTACAAGTGAATTCTTCATAGAAACATCATAACATGAGATATCGGTGGTGGCTAGAGTTCCTACATGTTTATGATTTTGATATATTCTATAATACCTAAAAGGGTAACATGGCAGTAGATTCTCTTTCTAGGAGATCTTTTTCATAGTTACTCATCATGGCATTTGAGTAGATGGCCTCATTGGATTTATCCTTAGTGGATAATGATGGTGTAACTTACCTCCAGCCTATGGTTATTACCACCCTAATTATTAATCATGTTAGGAAATTTCAGTTTGGATACATTGATTTTGATACCATTCAGGTTCAAATATCTACTTGATGTTCCCCTAATGGATTTTTTGATAGTGGGGATAATTTCATAATTTTTCAATAGTGAATCATGATATTGGGACAAAGAGAGAGGAGGTTATGAGGGAGTCTCATATGTTCCCATTAGATGTAAATACATATGTAAAAACAATGTACTAATATATTTAGGTTTATTTATATAGGATAGGAATAAAAACATGGGCATTTTTTTCTATTGATGCCTCAATTCTCAATAGGGGAATACTAAGGGCCAGTTTCCAACATGATTGACTCAACATATTATTTTAATAGTGTTAGTGAAATAGTGTCTCTATATAATTTGTGATGGGGATTCAATGATTTATATTTGGAAATGACACTATATGTGTGATAATTGAATGACACACCAAGTCATCCTATGTAATATCCTACTGATAATAGTGTTCTGTAGAAATCATAGGATTCCTTTACAAGTAGTGGATATTTTGGCTTTATGGAGATCCTTAAAGATCGGTTCCAACCGTGAATCTCACATAAAGTCATTATTATGAAGAGGAATTATAGAGTCCATTTGGACTCTATTATGGTTGATTAAGGCATTTCTCCTATGACAGATGGCTACACTGAGTGGACCATTCAGGTTATGTTGGAAATGATTTGGGGTTGCATGTTGTAATTTGGATTTAACAAGGATGATCACATAACATTGGTGTATTTTACTTATAACATCAGTTACCACTCCACCATCAGTATGTCAATATTCTAGGCATTTATTGGGAGACCCTAAAAGTCACCACAATACTGAACTGATCTAGGGGAGTTATCACTCATGGGCCTACTGTTAGAGTGATCGACTAGAGAGTAGGTATAGATAATTATATATAGGATAATGAAAAACCATATTTGTCATAAGTCTTCTACAGAACGATGATGGAGGAATTTGGAGATCATGGAGGGTGACTATGTGTTCATAAAGGTCTCATATCTATTAGTGTTTTGGATATTTATCTAAGGAAAAATGTGATCTCCAGGATTCAACACCATATTATAGATATTGCATATATATGGAGAGGTGGTGTACCACATAGACCTATGGTTATAGTTTGACTAGATACATAGTGTATTCCAAGTGTCACAACTAATGAGGTATGTGCATGACCAATCACATGTTATCGATTGGGGAAAGTTGTACATTGAGGATGGTGCTCCCATCAATGTGTACCCCATAGAGATCAACTATTAGTATGAGAATATACTTCACAGGTGTACAATTACCATGTTGTATGTATGTTGGTAGTACAACAATCATCAAGAGATGACCTATGAGTGGGAAACTGGTATGAAAGTTCAGTATCCACATCTTTTTTGTATGGTTTTTTACTTTTTGGGATGAAAACCCATTATGTGTGGATAATTTAACAACTCTAATTTTTCTTTATAAGAAATTTGAATATTGTAAAACAATATATGCATAGCCAGTCATGAAGTCGATGTAGAATTATAGGGTTTGGGGAGACTTTATTGTAAAATAATAAAATTATAAAATATATTATATCATTCATGCATATTTTATCATTAGTAATGTAATATCACCTGAATGGAGTTTCAGATGTGAAATCAAGATACCCATTTAATTCACAATGTGGGTTTTGAAACTAGGCATGATATAATATTCATGTGGATCGGTTGTATGGTTTATTAGTGGTCATGGGAAGAGAAAAGTTAATTAAATCAATTTATTAGTTTTTATTAAATGTCCTATACATAATCCCTCTCTATTTTAACCCTATTATCATAAAATACAAGGTATATCCATAAATACTTATTGATTTTAGATGGTTATGGAGGATAAATTTTGAAAAACGTCAATGATATCATGGATTGATGGTTCAGTATCCTAGGAGTTAAATTTTCAAAAAATGAGTCTATGGGTCTTACCAAAAAAATGGTGAAGTGTTAGTTCTTTTTTAGTGATAAATCTAATCTCAGGGTAGGGATTTTTTATGGATTTAATCCATGTTTTTATTATCTTCTTTATAATATGAATTAGTCATTTTAGTATATTAATTACCAAGTGGATATTTTATTTTATAGAGATATTTATCTTCATATAATTAGAAATTTATAATATTATTTTGATCCTTGTTTATTCTATGTGATTAGTTTATTGACATTCAATAGAGTATGTAAAACCCAAAAAATTTCTAACATTCATTTCCCACTCTTGTGTCCCTCTCTATTATCCCCTCATTCTTCGAATGATCATCATTAGGATTTCTTTTGGCCAGTAGTTTGAACATACCCTGAAATCAATGATTTCACAAAAGATATTTTTTTGAAATAGATAATTTCCAAAGTTTTGGATTCGTTATTGGTATGATATATGTATCACACATTGTGATTTTTGATTAGATTTGTAATATATACCTTTGGTTTGCAGGATTTATTGTTTAGTGATGTTATGTGATATGGATCAACTTTCAAATGTATTGGTGAATAGAATACAAGCACTAGTGTCATATCAATCATGTTAAACCACACATCTAGGACCTATGGGTATTGTTCTATGTGTAATCATCCACACATGTGATATTCCTAAAATATACTTGAGTTTATGTAAAATTAAGAGTAACATGATATATAGTTCAAAATAACACACGTCATGTTGTCCCCTTTCGGTGGTGGATAGGGTTCTACACATAGTAAATTATAACAAGACGTGTGGCCCAATGATGTCTGACTTGATATTGGTGGCTTATTGTTCACCCCTAGGGTACATGTACATAGGCACAACCAGGCTACATGGTCATCTTTGTGCTACATAGGCATGACCAGAGTACTCATACACAACCATGTACATGGCCATATCCAGAGTACACAAGCATGAGACAAAGTACATAAGAATGGGATAGAAGATACATAAAAATGTTGCAGAACATAATCATACCAAGAAAATCCAATTCACATCGTCTACTCCCCTTAAACATTGTGTACTTCTTCCATAAAAGGTTTAGGCCCATGTTATATTTAAATAAAACTCTTATGTGATGGGTGAGTTACCTTTATCCATCCCTATGAGTGTATAGTGATTCATATCATCCTAAGAATAGTATGGGTGATCCCCTATATGTATTATTCTTAGATGAAGACTGGTATTCCATAGTGTGTCCAATGGTGTAATACTCTATGATTCATTCACAGGTCGGTTCAGTTATCCAAATACTGAGTTTTAATATAACACCCTGAGAATTTGCGAGATATATTTTATCAACTTAATTAAATAATATATATATATATATATACACATAAAAATATGTTTTTATTGAGTTAAATACAACACTATGTTTGGATTTCAATACTCTCAACACAAATATTATCATGAATTACATGCAACACCGAGTATAAATAAAGCATGACAAATTATTAAAATATTATAATGATATTTTTCACCTATTCATTGGAATGAAGGTTATGGATATTATTAACTAAATAATGAAAATATAGTTTATACATGCAAATAATATTAATTTCTTTGTGACCAATTAATTATAAATGAGAATAAATCACTATTGAAAATGAAAAAAAACTCTTTCTTGAAAACTTTTTTTATGCACACAACTGTGTTTTATATAAACAATTTTAAAAAATAAAATTTTATTTTATGATTTTAATGAAATTAATATATTATATTTTCAACCAATTTTTTAACATTAATCTTATGTGTTTTCTAGAAAATAAATATTAATAAATCACATTTTATGTTCAAAATTTGTATTTTCCTAAAAAGTAGTTTTGTCTACTTTTTATAAAAAAATAATAAAATTAATATTTTTTCACATTTAGAAAATTAAATTTATAACATAAAAATGATTTTTAAATCATAATTTCAAAATTACCTTAGGGTTAATGTTTTTTATTTTTACGAAAAGCTTCAATTTTGACGAATACTAAAAAATACAGAAATTTAAATGTAAACTACATTTTTGTTTATATTATTTATAATGTTAAATTAACTTTTTATTGGATTTAAAGTAATATTAGATAAAATTTATATCAATTTATACTATTGAGGTCATTTAATTCAATTTTATATTTAATTCTCATAAAAAATCCATTTTAAACTTTTTGAATGTTTTCTCTTTAAAAAACTAATTTGTCATCGTACATACAAGATTAAATTTAAATAAAATTTCCCACTTAAGTGAATAAAATTGGAAAATGTATTAAATAATTGGAATAAGAATAATTTACAATGTCTCGTATGTTTTACTTATATTTATTCCAAAATTAATTTTGAATGCAATAAAAATTAATTACTGCGATTAAGTTAAAATGGGTTTGCCTAGGGGTGTTAAACTAAAAAATAAGGGTAAAATGACCTATAAACTTGTATAAAACTATTTTATTGAATTGTTTAAATAATTAAAACACTAATATTTTATAATTTATTATTTTTTACCCTATTTTCATTTGAATATGTGGAATCACTCAATTTCTTTAAAAAAATACCAAGTGTGTCCTCTCCCACACTTATAAAAGCCCACCCCTCTCCTCACTTCCTCACACCAACACACCTTTTTTGATCGGCCAAGACTTACCCAAATAACTTCCAAAATTCCCTACCCTCACCATATAAGAATTATTTTTTCATAAATTTATCCTAAGAAGAATATAGTGAAATCCTAAGAAAAATACATAAAGAGGATGTAAAGTTCTTCAATAAGTATTTTTATTTTAGTTCATTCTCCACCTTATTAAACTCTTATTAAACCATTATTATATAATAAAATAATTATAATACATGTAATGGTAAATTTTAATATTAACTTAATAACCTAAACTATTTCCTCTTCTATCAAATCAGTTATCAAATCATCATTCATGTGTACAACAGACTACAACCTCACGAGCAGATGTCATTTGATTTTCCATTACCACCTCTAATTATTTTAAATAGTGATATATTTATTATTTATATATGATATTTATGAAATTATTATTTTTTAATTATTATATGACACATACCTTTATGTTTTACATTTTTTAGGAATATATTGATGTCAATCATGCGTGTACATTGGACTAGTGTCTCATGAAGTGTTGGGATTCATTAATGATTTACATGGGAGGTGATAAGGGTAAAGTTAATGATTATATGTGATAAATATTACATAATTTTGATATGAATTTCATATTTATATTTCATAAAATATAATATATATTATTATTTTTCTTACCTTTCCACTTAATAAAATATGATAGTGTGATTTGTGTATATGTGGACCACCGCCATCACGAAGCATTGTGGCTCTTTTTTCATCACCACACCACATGTATAATATGTATAAATATATTTAAATAAATAATATATTTTATGATATAATCATAAGTATATAAAGGTAAAATATTAATTACCTCTTTTCTATATTGATCATTGAAAAATAGAAATGTTACTCTTGTGTATGTACTGTTTACCGTCCCCATGATTGTAATGTACTTCATTTCTAAAAACAATATTTCATGATTGGTATTAAAAAATATATTTAAGTTAAATAAATGATAATTGTTCCATGATTATTATTCTTTATGTGATGTAATCATGATAAAATAAAGAGGTCCAAATTTATAACAAATCAAAACATATATGAAATACAAATTAGTTATTACTCAAAAAGAATCATTAACATGGAATTGTTAATAAACAGTTAATAAAAATGTCATAATAAAATTATATATTGTATGATATATGTTAATATGGTTATTTAATATATTTATAATAAACTTATATTTATTATACATGTGTTTTTAATGATTACGACAGAAGTCAGGACTTAAGGTAAGGGATTTCTGTCACATTTTTTACTTCCATGGGACACATGTAATTTTCTCCTCATATTTTCTTATGTGGTGTTTATAATTACCATGAATTTATATTATTATTATTTTACTAAAAAATATTTGGTTTTACATATCTATTTTATTATCTCACTTTTTTGGGGTTTATGTCTCAAAAGTGAACAAATCTATAAGGGAATTTTTTATAATTTTCATTCTTTGAGATATCTATTATTTTAAGCACGTGTATTAATTTATGAGTTGTATATAAATACCATTTGAAATAAAATATCCTAAATTTAATAATATTTTTGGTATTTTAAGTTAGATTTTATGTTATTCCTTCTAGGGGATTATGATTCAATGCTACCAAAGTGTTAATGATTTCATGTTACAATCTCGTCATTTGTTGAGTTTATTTATGAGTATGTTTAAGATGATAAAATCTTATAAAATATATCTCAAAAATTATCATGAATTTTCTTATTTAATGGTTATATATGATATATTTACTTAATTGTACCATTCTTCTACTCATTAGTGCTTAATATTATTAATAAAATGTTTTTAAGAAAATCCAACTTTATTTCTCTCTTTTGTCAGAAATATGTTTTCTTCTCAAAAAAAGTTTTTAAAAGTGTTTTTAAAAAAAATTAATACTCTATTATAATTTATAAAAGGAATTTTTACTAATGTTATTATTTTTTAAAAAAAAATTGAAAGGAAAATTCATGTAATTTTCAAAAGAAAATTATTTTTTGTATTTACCAAAAATGTGTAAAAAATAAATGTTTTTAACATGGACAAGATGAATAGTATTTCACACTCTCATCAGTACTCAATTATTTCAAAAACACCTTAAAATTTTTCAATTTTATTTTAAAAATAATAATTTCCTTAATAATTGAGAAATTTTTATAATTTAAGTAGATGATTTCAATGTGAAAAATTATTTTTAAAATGTTTTAAAAAGTGTTTATTTTCAAAGTGGGATGGCTATTTTCGTTAATAAGTATATTATTAGATTATTAAAGGAATAATTTATAATTTTTCAATGTTATTTTTAAATAAATGGATTTTAAAAATGTTTTATGTACTAAAATATTATTTTCAGTGAAAATCTATTTCCCTCAATAAATATCTCAATTAGTCTTTCAAAATTATTTTACACCTAAGATGAAATTATTTTAGGTTACTTATACTTTACTGAGGATATTATCCAAAGATATCATTATTATAATTTATCTAAATGGTTTATGTATATGATGATAAGATTTTTATGAAAAATGTATCTCTTTGAGGGATCATACCATGATAAAATGATTTTGAAATCACCTTCTTTCTTCATGGGTTGTGATTTGATGAAATAATGAAATGATTATTAATCCATTTTATTTTCCAAAAGTTATGTTATGATGAAATTTTTATGATACCCATTTCATTTCATGGGTTCATATATGATGAATTTTTATGATTTTATGGAACACATATGTATGATTTTCATTATGTGACGATTGTTATGTTATAAAAAATGGTGATGGTTATGTTATAACTAAATATAGGTGAGTAATATATCTCCTTATAATGAATTGGGTAATGAATTATATCTCATGAGATATATAATAATATAATGGATAATGAACCCAGTTTATTAAGGAACATTATCTACTATGATAGTCTTGGGAGTGAACATTAACTACTATGATATTATTTGTGAACCTGTCTATCATGACTATAATATTATTTATAAAACTAACTATATGTTTGAAATTTTATTAATGAACATTATTAAATTTTATTTATTTTATTATTATACCTTTCTCTATTTTCCATAATGTTTTATGTAGACCTGGTTTCATTTTAGTTTATGTGAGGGCTTGATTTCAGGTCTTTAACGTAATGAGTGAACCTGTTTCTATTTATAAATGTTTAATATATTATAAGATGATGTGTATTCAAAAAATATATGTTTTATTCTAATTTTATTCTCTCATGGACCTTGTTCCTTTATTTCTATATGATTCAAGTCTTAATAAAACCCAATACTTATTCCATGACTCATATTTAGGATCTATGACAGGTTGGGTATGAACATATTAATTTATATTCATTCTCACCTAACATTATTCTTATATTATTTTTTCATATGAATATATATTTATATACCTTATGTTATCCATTATGTAGAATATAATATCATCATATCTTATATTTCATTTCACCATGTTAGGAAGAATGGTTTTATGTTGGGTATGTATATGAAGAGAAATAAATTGGATGATATTTGTAGGAAACATGGATGATCTTTAACCAGATTAGAATATTTGGTTCCATGTTTCCAATGGAAATAATCTATTATTACCCTTAGTCATGTGGTTGTGCAATAATATTGATATTCATCTAAAGTGATATAATATCCATGTTTGAGAATAGTTACTATCAAAAGAACCATTTAGCTATCCTTTAGAAATGAGGATGAGAAAACTATATTGATATCCCTAGGGATATTTATAAGGATATTTCTTGGGATGTATCTATGAATATGTCTTAAGTATGAGTTAATGTTTTGGAAAATGTCTTAGTCTTTTTCTAAAAGAGAGTGTGAGTGGTTTCCATGAAATTACCTCCCTATCTGGATACTACAAGTGTATAGAGTTTTTTAACCAATGTACCTAGGGGTAATAACTTAGGAAACAATGTATTGATCTATACTAAATAGGTAATAGGTTTATGAAAATAGGTCATAATACATGCCTGTTTTGACACTCCTAGGGGTTATTCTTTAAAAATTCACAAAATATTTACAAACCATCATGAAGGATTTAAAAATAATATGAATTTTAATTACCTTGGAAAAACCTAAGGTGTCGTATATTAAATAAGGTTTAATTATTTATACATCCTAAAAGTTATTATTCATGATTATGTGGTTTTACTCTATCATTAGTTTTTCTCAAACTTTGATTTTTTTTTGTTTTACTCAATGGTGGAAACTTAATTGAACATCACTAAAATTGTATATGATAGAAAATTTGATTATGATCATTCAAATGGGATGATAATTGGAGTAAAGGATATTGTATTTATGCCTAATAAATCATCACTGAACATGATTAAAAACATATACCTTAACAAACTTTTAGACTAACCTAAGAAGGGAATGAAAAATTTCGCTAAGATTTTGGGTAATAGAGACTGTGGTGGAAAGAACATTCATTTTACTATATTCTAGAAATTTTGAATAAGCATCATAGAAATTTATTGATTGGAATAAATAGGTGCATTAAATGTGGAAGGGTAGATAATAAATCCTGAGAATGTAAAAATGTTATTAATGGACCAGTTAATGCATAGAGTCAAATATGATGTTAACTAATTCACCACATATGCTTTAGTGTTTCATGTTTAATGAGTTTTTTAATTATGAGAATCGATTTCCTAAGTTGAAATCTTCAGAAGTGAATCGGCAAGGTTTTTCAATTAATGGTTCTGAAAATGAATTTTTAGATACTACGAATAACATATGAAATGAAAGAGTTATTAATAAATAAGATGATTAATTCTAGTTAATAGTTTGAGAATAAAGTCTTATGATTGAAGCATTATTTTATTGGGATTCAAGAATTATGAAATATATAATGATTGTTCAGTATAAATTTTTCATTCAGGATATGAAAGAGTATGTTTAATGATACTGATGAACATGAAAATTGTATTAATTACAAGGTTATATTTAAGGGAAAACTTATGATTAATGGAATGTAACCTTTACTATATTTTTGATGTTGAGAAAATAGTGTTTAGTTTGGATAATGATATGTTGGATAAGAATAACATGAATTTTATAGTACTAAATACATTGGAATAGATTAATAATTTGTTGAAAAGTTTTTTATGATATCATTAATGGAGTTTATTTTATTTTTTAATATAAGTAATATATCTAATAACTTGTGTTCTATGTAAGGAAAGTAGAAGTATTTATTTTTTAAATATGGTTTAATGTTAATTTAGTTTTTTACCATGTTTCATGAGAATACATGATTTGTGTATTCACATTTTTGGTATATGACAATCAATAGAGACTTTATAATATATGGGGGTCAGTGTTAAGCTAATTTTGAGAAATTTAATCCCCTTTTTTCTCATGTTTTGGATTTTTATAATTTTTAAGGGTCATAAGGATAAAAATTTATGAAATGGTTTATATTAGACATTAAAGGAGGTTTTAGATATTACTATATCATTTCTTTATATGAAGATTCCTTCATATTAGATAAACTGTGCAAAAAAATTTTGTTTCTTATACAATTATAGATAGAAGGAATAAATTATCATTTTTTATGGATCATATGATCCATTGGTGATTCAGAAATTAAAAACATACCTTCATTTCTAGGAGTAAGATATGATGTTTAAATTGATCAAATCACAACCAAAGGGTGATATTTTCCTTATAAAATATAATGAAATCAAGTAAGTATATCTTCTCAAGTAAATTCTTCAATATTAATAATAGTATCTTGAAATAAAAAAAAAATCATTATATCGTCATTTTTGATGATATCAATGATCATTTTAACATCTCTTTGTTCTATGGAGTTGTTTTCGTTAACCTTCTCTATATCACCCACTTTTATGTGATCAATATTCTGTATCACTCCCCATTAATACTTGGGCATTAGTTCTCTCTTCTATGTCAAAGTTTTCACTTCACACCAATTTTATACAATATTAAATCCTATTGGGTGTTATTCTAGATAACTTACACACGTACCATTATCTTTTTTAAAAGGTTGTTTTATTAAAAAATATTGATTTTGGTTTCTTTGATTTAATTTTCAAATGCTTATCATTTTATGACCAAATTGAATTTTGAGGGAGAAATTCTTTTTAAGGGAGGTTGAATGTAACACCCCCAGATTTTGTGAAATACTTTTTTTATTTTAAAATTAATTTAATATTTTCAATATTTTTAATTACATATAACACTAGATTTTTCTTTATTTACAAACCACACTATTTTTGTCTTGCATTACACACAACACCAAGAATTTCTTAAATTACACACAACAATGAGTTTAAATGAAACATGACATATTATTAAATTATTATTATGATTATTTAAACCTATCCTTTAGAATGAATTATATGAAAAATATTTACTATTTTATAGAAATATGGTTTATACATGTATATAAAACGAATTTATTGGTGACTAATTAATTTTAAATTCAAGTAAACCCCTTTTGAAAATAATGAAAATATTTCTCTAAATAACTATTTTTTATGAAAAAGAGTGTTTTGTATCAATAAATTAACCAAATAACCATTTTTTATTTATTTTAATGAAATTAATATATGATATATTCATTAAAAAAATTTAAATTCATTTTATGTTTTTTCTAGTCATGAAATAAGCATAAGTCTAGTTTTTTTCCTAAAAACTATATTTATTGAAGACTAACTTTTTTCACCTTTTTATGAATATATACTAAAATTAATTTTTTAAAAATTTTAGAAAATTATTTCTCTAAAATAAAAATAAATTTTTAAATAATAATATCACAATTATCTTATGGTTCACTTTTTTTATTCTTCAGAAATGTTTTATTTTATTATTAATAGTTAAAAATAAAGTATTTTAATTGAAAACATCATTTTCCTTTAAATTATTCATTATGTTAAATTACATTATTAATTGTTTTTAAATATAAAAAAATCATTACTATATAAATTAATCCTATTTAGGTAATTGGAATAAATTTTATATTCTAATTTGATATAAAAACATTTCAATCTTTTGATCTTTTTCTCTTAAAAACTCGATTTCTCGTCACATCTTCGAGGTTAATATTAAATTAAAATTTTCCACTTCTGTGAATGGAATTTAGAAAAATTAATGTAAAAATTTTAATTATTATAATTTATAATTTATAATATGTTTAACTTAATTGTATACCAATATGAATAGTGAATTCATTGCAAATTAATTATCACGATTAAGGTAAAATGGGGTTACCGGGGTAAATTAAAAATTTATGGGTAAACATTACTTGTACACTTTTATAAAACACTATTTTTCTAGAAAAATATTTGACATTAAAAATATATTGTTGTATAATGGTCCAATTTTTACCTTTTTAGAATATTAAAAACAAGGGAGTACTCAACTCTTCTCAAAAATACCAAGTGTGTCCTCTCCCCACTTATAAAAGGCCACTCACTTTCCTCCATTCATCACTACATCAAACCACTTCGGATCAACCAATAAATTCCCTAAATATGTTCCAAATTCCCTTCACTCATCCTAGAATCCTTATTTTTGGTATATATCCATCCTAGGAAGTATTTACGATAAACATATTGAGAATACATGATGAAGAGGTAATATTATTCAATGAGAATCATTATATGAGTTCCTTCTCCACAACCTAAAATTCTTGTTAAAATGATTATATAATATAATCTATATCATAAATACATTGGTATTTTTTTATAATTGGTACATTTATTATAACTGTAGAGACCCGTAGCCTGACGTACATGAACATTACATTACTTTTGCGGAATACTTAATACATAACAAAAATACACACACAAGGATCGTAATAGTTTAGTGTCTTTGGAAACTCGGAACGTAATCTTCTAATCCTGGTGAAAGATCTTCAAAATCTCCCACAAAGATCTTCCTTTTTTTTTACCTAAAACCTTTCTTTATATCCTGGGGAAAAGAAAACATAAAAGGGTGAGCTCAAATGCTCAGTAAGGGTAAACAAAAGAAATATCAATCACATAATTTTCATAAGAACATAACATTTTTGGAAATCTTAACCTGCAAAAGAGAGCATAATTTCATAACATGGGATAAATCATAGTAGTGAAAATGAAACCCTTACTTAAAACATTACTCATTGTGGCATACACACATAATCATAGAGAATCATTTCTTGTTAGTCAAGACTCATTGTCAAGACTATCTTAGTGGACAAAGTCCCTTTCTGAATCGAGTAATCCTCGTTTCAGTCCTGTTTCACTGAACCGGTATAACATACCATTCCAGCCATGTCTATCTCATGAGATATGAAATCTTTACCCAATGCATTGGAGGGAGATATAGGTCCCACCCATCTCTTAATGAATCCTTTCTTATGTGTGCCACAAAATCATAAATCATACATCATTTCATAACCCATGTAATAAAAATGGGATTCTTAAACAACATGACATCATAAAACCATTCATATAAGATAAAGGAATTCATAAACATAATTTCATCACAACATAGTCAAATCAATGTAAAAATATGGATAGAAATAGAACCCTTTATTATCTTATATGGAAAATAATTTTGATAAAACACTTGAATTGAATTCTTGAGGAAAATATCCTTTCTTCTTCAAAATCAATTTCTTTTCACAAAACATCATGCAATTTTAAAAGAAAGAGATTTTATTGAAAATAGTCATGAAATCTTTTAGAGGAAGCTTCATGAAAATAAGGCTTTATAAAACAGTATAAATTCGTTCGTGCCGTATAAGTTAAAAAAAACATTCTTCGTACTTTTGTCGGAAAAGTCAAAAAGTACCTCGTACGAAAAAAGATTCCTTTCATATCCTTTACTAAAAAGTCATAGAAGGGTAAAATTGGATTTAAAAAATTGTAGGTGGATGGAAATAATATTACATATTGAGGGAACATGGATGTGGATGATAAAATACACCCTAGTAAATACTTACGAATAAACAATCTCGGATAAAAATGAGATTGTGATATTTCCCTTACCTTAGGTCCGACTTGCTTTGTAAGTGTCCGAACCTCCTGTATAATGATTTAAATCATGTTATTGACTTATTACAGAATCATATTCATTGTTATGATATCATATATGGTTCACTTATGACATTATATTACCCTTTCTTTTGTAAATTCCATGTTAAAGAAGCGTTTTGGGTAAAATCGTTTCATTTATCGTAGGTGTTTTGACTTGTTGTTCTTGACATCATTATTACTTATATCATGATTTACTTACTTCCAGAATATAAAATATGATTTATATATCATATATATTCAGTATATATATATATATAATAGATAGATAAATAAAATGAAAAACACCGTTCATGGAGACGGTAGTCCGTACGTACGCATGAACGCTGTTTTACTTTCCTTATTGTCTTGAAATGGAAGTAAGTAGATGACATACATATATATATATATACATAAATCCAGTAGCTTTATAATGTCATATATTTCATTATTATTTCTTATATATACTTTATAATCATTCTTAAATGGTTAACATGGAGAATGAATCTCATCGCGTCGTGGAGACGGTAGTCCGTACGTACGCACGAGCGATGATATCATTTCTATAAATATTGAATTGAATTGGAGTGGATTATACAATATATCAGAATCAATATGATGTTGTAATAACTATGTATAGTTATTCTTTACACCATTATACCCATCCATGTAAGGTGGTGGTGGAAAATAGATTACACCACGGCGTGGAGACGGTATTCCGTACGTACGCACGCGCGGTGATTTCTTTTTCCGTAGGATGGATAGATGGTGAAATAGGGTTGTTTCATACTTATAATAACATATCAGTATATGAGTGATACTGATGTTATTACTTCATAATGAAACAACCTAAGAAGAAGAAGTGGAAGAAGAAATAAAGATGAAAGAATTGGTAACGGTAATTACCTCTTCTTTGAAGTGCCTCTTTGAGACCTCCTCTTAGGGCACTAGAATTGGTCTTTGAGGAAGACCAGAACCTCTAGGATGTTGCTAGGGAAGTGGAGAAGGGATTTTGGCAGGGGTGGCCGAGCTTGAGTGCTCAAATTGGTGTGAGGAGGAGAGGGAGGAGGTGTCCTTTTATAAGGGAGGAGAGGGGCACCTTAGGAATATCTCAAAATATTATTTTATATTAAAGTCAAAATCGGTTTATAATGGTTCCAAAGGGTCTTATTTCGAAGATAAAGTGGGGATGGGTCGAAATCCTATCAACCAATAGAATTTAGACAAGTTTAGGATATTATTTTAACCTTATCAATTAGATTTAACTCTAAGTTAAATAATTTAACTTTTACCATGTCTTTTTGTTTTCTTTCACTATATGGTTAATAAACTTACTATAACATGCCAAACGAACCCAAAATTGTTTATTATTAATATATATATCCTTATATAAGTCATTTGGACGATCCTTAGATTTTTAGGAATACAATAACAATTAATAATATAATATTTTATTTAAAAACTATTTTGTGTCAATTTTGACACTATTTGATATATGATTTTTGTGAAAGTCATAACAGAATTAAATGTTCGAACCAAGTTTATTAAATCAACATTAATATATCATAGTAACCTATAAAATTAGTGGAATTCATAAAAAATCTCAAATTACATTTATTTTTGTGTTTATAACATCAATTATGTCAATATTTCATTAATAAGATAATTACTGCATCATCATTGTGTCATAAATAAATGAAATTATTTTATGTCTAAAAATTACAAATAAAATACCATCATGTAGGAAATATTTTTAGCTTTCTAATGAATATTTACAATCGGATTTATCTTATGTATAACCCCATATTAAAAATGATTTACTTATTAAACTTTGATTTTAACTATTTTAACCCTTCTTTAAATAAATTAATAATAAATGTCCTAATCTAATCCAAGTGGGCCTAAATGGTCATATTTTATTCCTAAGTTTGTTTTTGGTCGAATTACACTTGTCCAATAGAATTAGGACATGTGTTAGGGTAATAGTAATATCATATTTACCCTTAGTTACCCTATTTACTATTAACCGCGGTAAAAAAAAGTAAAAAGTTACTATTCACCAAAAAATTATTTTCATCTCATTGAACCACATTTTAGTCCTTGATATTAACCGTGTCTCTCGGATTTTCGAAATTCCATTCACAGAAGCGGTAAAATTAAGTTTTATGCAAAATTCAGTTTTTAACCTACCACTTAGTAGTTTCACTATTCATCAAAAATTGATGTTTTTCAGAACAATGCCAAAATTTCATCCCAAGCTATATTTCATATTCCGAATTCAAAAATGAAGTCTATTTTACCAAATTCATAACATAAAAGTTGCATTAATTAATTTTATAATTAAATCCCGCTGTTAAAACAAATAGCGTGTTTTTTAAGAAACAATATCTATCAAAAGATTGACACTTGTTTATGTCTAGTTTAAATGTGAAATTACATCCAATGAACAACATTGTATTAAATTGTAAAAATATATTCTAAATATACTTTAAAACCACTCAAATTAATGATTTATCACTATTAATTATTTCGATTAAAAAAGTTGTTTTTAATTATAATTTAGTAATTTTCACTATTCATCAAAATATGAAAGTTATCCGAAAATCACCAAAATTTCAACCTAAGCTAATTTCGATATTCCGAATCCAAAAATGAAGTTCATTTTGAAAAAATAAGATTTATAGAATTTTAAAAAGTGGTTATTACTATTCATAACGGCTAGTTTTAATAATATTTTAATAGCACATCGTTGTTTAGTGAAACTCGGTATTGCGTATTACACACGCTATCGAGGAAGGTCGCGATTGCGTGTAATGCAAGCCAAGTCAGGGTTGCGTGTTGTGAAAGAATCCTTCGTTGTTTCGTATAACAGAATCCATCCATATTTCATTTATACATTTAATATATATATATATATATACTCATTGTTGCGTAGAATAACTATTATCAAAATTGTGTGTAACACGATCCAAGAATAGTGTTGCGTATACTGCAAGCTAATACGGTGTTGCGTATAGCGCAAGGTAATCTTGGTGTAGAATACAACATAAGACATTAATGAAATTAAAATAATATTTTTCATAAAATCTCGGGGTGTTACATTCTACCCCCCTTAAAATGAATTTCGCCCTCGAAATTCGTCGGGGTTATAAATGGTTTACTATTTGAAAGTTTCTTTGACAGAAACCCACATCGTAAAAAGGAATACCAAAACTTATCTTTAAAAACAAAAGTATGAAACTTAACGATTACCTAAATAAACTAATCACTGGGTTTCCACATAGGTGAAAATATGGATATGGAAGAGAAATCTAACCATCATGTTCTGATGGATAGTGGTAGAGGACATGGCTATGAAAAAGCCAACAATCACAAAGCCATAAATTTGTGATGATCTAGGGTACCATCTGATTCATCAGATATAAGATCACTAGGACAACATTTTTGGTTTTCAATATCATTTCCCTAAAGTTGAAAATTTTGAATTAGAAGAAATACTTACTTGATTTTGGTATAATCTCACTGTTGTTCGTGAATTGAACAATTTACACTTCTTCCCTTAAAGAAATGAAGTTGAATTTGTTATTCGTGATGTGTTAGCAGATCATGTGATAGAATGACAGGTCATTCCATCTGTCTCAAACAAAAGGTTAGCAAAACTTATATACATAAGTCGATCTATAGTGAGATTAATCATATATGGTTCCTAAAGTAGACTTATACTTCATATATCATACTGCTTAATATAATAAAACTAGTTTCTACTAAACAGGGACTTCCTGTAGGTCAGTGGTAGGCGATAAAGGCCAGTCGCACTTCGGTTGTGGGTTCGATTCCTACAGCCTTGTCCGAAGCGATGGGTTGTCGCCCGTCCTGCAGGTTGTCCTTTTTCTAAAACTATATTACTATAACATCCTATCAATAATATCGAGAAAACTTTGATCCTTAAACAATACTAACTTATGTTCAACATAATCCATTCCAATCTTTAGGCTTATCCATAATACTGCAGTCCACTCTCATAACATAGTAAAAACGATTACAAGAGATTTAACACCATCGTCGATCCCCATATATCATAAGATATGTTTTGTTGGTCACATTCCAAACATTCAAAGTCCTTAATCATGTATTCTCTTGAATACCTTAGTGAAAACATGAATGCAGTTAAAAGTTAACACTTTCCACATACCAAAATCCTCAAAATTCTATATACTCAAACCGTGATATCACTTAGTCCTTATATAAATCATGAGCTCATGAATACAATCAAACATCTCATTATCGTCTTATCCCTTCATTATGTGCATATCATCTTATTTCCAAAAATATCTCAATCACTTCGAATACCACATTAGACCAATACATAAATATTCCAATACACCATAAAAGTACCTCAACAACATTATTCTTGAATACCAATACATAAACACTTCAGTCCATCCACATCAATGACTGTCCTGGAATAAGTCCTTCCTTGATTTAGAAGTATCTTTTTAGGTCAGGTCATTGAGTGGGGTAATGCCCATGTTCTCCACAAATAAGACATTGAACTCCATAACAGTCTGTCACTCTATGACCCTTTTCTCCACACAGATAACATCGGTCCCTCCATTTGAGGTATTCCTCAAGGTTCTTCTTCCCTTCTTTAGAAATCTCAATCTTCCTTTCTTTATGCTCCTCAACATGCGAACATGCATAATAGTTTATCTTCCTCTTCTTTGATGAATTAGTCATACCGCTAAATTTCACCTTGTTAATCATATATCGCGATGACTGATTTGGCATAATCACAAGATCTTTCTCTCTAGGAATTACACAATTTGTTTTCTCATAGTCACCAATTTTTCCATTGGATTCAATGTTAACCGAATTCCTTCTGGTTCCCTCCATTAACTAAAACACAAAAAGAATCTTGTGAGAGGCAAAAATCATGCTAGGGAAAACAACATAATAAAGGGGGAGTACCTTCAATATCCAACATCTTAGGTTTAATTCTATGATCGTTAGCGTAATTCTATTACTATAACCTATATGTATACTTATCCCTAGGGACATCCCTAGACATACCTTAGAAATATCTCTAGGGATCTCACTAACGTTTTCGCATCCTAGTTTCCAAAGGTTGACTAAACCTTTCCTCTGATACCAACTGTAGAGACCTGTAGCCTGACGTACATGAACATTACATTACTTTTGCAGAATACTTAATACATAACAAAAATACATACACAAGGATCGTAATAGTTTAGTGTCTTTGGAAACTCGGAACGTAATCTTCTAATCCTGGTGAAAGATCTTCAAAATCTCCCACAAAGATCTTCCTTTTTTTTTTACCTAAAACCTTTCTTTATATCCTGGGGAAAAGAAAACATAAAAGGGTGAGCTCAAATGCTCAGTAAGGGTAAACAAAAGAAATATCAATCACATAATTTTCATAAGAACATAACATTTTTGGAAATCTTAACCTGCAAAAGAGAGCATAATTTCATAACATGGGATAAATCATAGTAGTGAAAATGAAACCCTTACTTAAAACATTACTCATTGTGGCATACACACATAATCATAGAGAATCATTTCTTGTTAGTCAAGACCCATTGTCAAGACTATCTTAGTGGACAAAGTCCCTTTCTGAATCGAGTAATCCTCGTTTCAGTCCTATTTCACTGAACCGGTATAACCTACCATTCCAGCCATGTCTATCTCATGAGATATGAAATATTTACCCAATGCATTGGAGGGAGATATAGGTCCCACCCATCTCTTAATGAATCCTTTCTTATGTGTGCCACAAAATCATAAATCATACATCATTTCATAACCCATGTAATAAAAATGGGATTCTTAAACAACATGACATCATAAAACCATTCATATAAGATAGAGGAATTCATAAACATAATTTCATCACAACATAGTCAAATCAATGTAAAAATATGGATAGAAATAGAACCCTTTATTATCTTATATGGAAAATAATTTTGATAAAACACTTGAATTGAATTCTTGAGGAAAATATCCTTTCTTCTTCAAAATCAATTTCTTTTCACAAAACATCATGCAATTTTAAAAGAAAGAGATTTTATTGAAAATAGTCATGAAATATTTTAGAGGAAGCTTCATGAAAATAAGGCTTTATAAAACAGTATAAATTCGTTCGTGCCGTATAAGTTAAAAAAAACATTCTTCGTACTTTTGTCGGAAAAGTCAAAAAGTACCTCGTACGAAAAAAGATTCCTTTCATATCCTTTACTAAAAATTCATAGAAGGGTAAAATTGGATTTAAAAAATTGTAGGTGGATGGAAATAATATTACATATTGAGGGAACATGGATGTGGATGATAAAATACACCCCAGTAAATACTTACGAATAAACAATCTCGGATAAAAATGAGATTGTGATATTTCCCTTACCTTAGGTCTGACTTGCATTGTAAGTGTCCGAACCTCCTGTATAATGATTTAAATCATGTTATTGACTTATTACAGAATCATATTCATTGTTATGATATCATATATGGTTCACTTATGACATTATATTACCCGTTCTTTTGTAAATTCCATGTTAAAGAAGCGTTTTGGGTAAAATCGTTTCATTTATCGTAGGTGTTTTGACTTGTTGTTCTTGACATCATTATTACTTATATCATGATTTACTTACTTCCAGAATATAAAATATGATTTATATATCATATATATTCAGTATATATATATATATAATAGATAGATAAATAAAATGAAAAACACCGTTCATGGAGACGGTAGTCCGTACGTACGCATGAACGCTGTTTTACTTTCCTTATTGTCTTGAAATGGAAGTAAGTAGATGAAATACATATATATATATATATACATAAATCCAGTAGCTTTATAATGTCATATATTTCATTATTATTTCTTATATATACTTTATAATCATTCTTAAATGGTTAACATGGAGAATGAATCTCATCGCGTCGTGGAGACGGTAGTCCGTACGTACGCACGAGCGATGATATCATTTCTATAAATATTGAATTGAATTGGAGTGGATTATACAATATATCAGAATCAATATGATGTTGTAATAACTATGTATAGTTATTCTTTACACCATTATACCCATCCATGTAAGGTGGTGGTGGAAAATAGATTACACCACGGCGTGGAGACGGTATTCCGTACGTACGCACGCGCGGTGATTTCTTTTTCCGTAGGATGGATAGATGGTGAAATAGGGTTGTTTCATACTTATAATAACATATCAGTATATGAGTGATACTGATGTTATTACTTCATAATGAAACAACCTAAGAAGAAGAAGTGGAAGAAGAAATAAAGATGAAAGAATTGGTAACGGTAATTACCTCTTCTTTGAAGTGCCTCTTTGAGACCTCCTCTTAGGGCACTAGAATTGGTCTTTGAGGAAGACCAGAACCTCTAGGATGTTTCTATCGAAGTGGAGAAGGGATTTTGGCAGGGGTGGCCGAGATTGAGTGCTCAAATTGGTGTGAGGAGGAGAGGGAGGAGGTGTCCTTTTATAAGGGAGGAGAGGGGCACCTTAGGAATATCTCAAAATATTATTTTATATTAAAGTCAAAATCGGTTTATAATGGTTCCAAAGGGTCTTATTTCGAAGATAAAGTGGGGATGGGTCGAAATCCTATCAACCAATAGAATTTAGACAAGTTTAGGATATTATTTTAACCTTATCAATTAGATTTAACTCTAAGTTAAATAATTTAACTTTTACCATGTCTTTTTGTTTTCTTTCACTATATGGTTAATAAACTTACTATAACATGCCAAACGAACCCAAAATTGTTTATTATTAATATATATATCCTTATCTAAGTCATTTGGCCGATCCTTAGATTTTTAGGAATACAATAACAATTAATAATATAATATTTTATTTAAAAACTATTTTGTGTCAATTTTGACACTATTTGATATATGATTTTTGTGAAAGTCATAACAGAATTAAATGTTCGAACCAAGTTGATTAAATCAACATTAATATATCATAGTAACCTAGAAAATTAGTGGAATTCATAAAAAATCTCAAATTACATTTATTTTTGTGTTTATAACATCAATTATGTCAATATTTCATTAATAAGATAATTACTGCATCATCATTGTGTCATAAATAAATGAAATTATTTTATGTCTAAAAATTACAAATAAAATACCATCATGTAGGAAATATTTTTAGCTTTCTAATGAATATTTACAATCGAATTTATCTTATGTATAACCCCATATTAAAAATGATTTACTTATTAAACTTTGATTTTAACTATTTTAACCCTTCTTTAAATAAATTAATAATAAATGTCCTAATCTAATCCAAGTGGGCCTAAATGGTCATATTTTATTCCTAAGTTTGTTTTTGGTCGAATTACACTTGTCCAATAGAATTAGGACATGTGTTAGGGTAATAGTAATATCATATTTACCCTTAGTTACCCTATTTACTATTAACCGCGGTAAAAAAAAAGTAAAAAGTTACTATTCACCAAAAAATTATTTTCATCTCATTGAACCACATTTTAGTCCTTGATATTAACCGTGTCTCTCGGATTTTCGAAATTCCATTCACAGAAGCGGTAAAATTAAGTTTTATGCAAAATTCAGTTTTTAACCTACCACTTAGTAGTTTCACTATTCATCAAAAATTGATGTTTTTCAGAACAATGCCAAAATTTCATCCCAAGCTATATTTCATATTCCGAATTCAAAAATGAAGTCTATTTTACCAAATTCATAACATAAAAGTTGCATTAATTAATTTTATAATTAAATCCCGCTGTTAAAACAAATAGCGTGTTTTTTAAGAAACAATATCTATCAAAAGATTGACACTTGTTTATGTCTAGTTTAAATGTGAAATTACATCCAATGACCAACATTGTATTAAATTGTAAAAATATATTCTAAATATACTTTAAAACCACTCAAATTAATGATTTATCACTATTAATTATTTCGATTAAAAAAGTTGTTTTTAATTATAATTTAGTAATTTTCACTATTCATCAAAATATGAAAGTTATCCGAAAATCACCAAAATTTCAACCTAAGCTAATTTCGATATTCCGAATCCAAAAATGAAGTTCATTTTGAAAAAATAAGATTTATAGAATTTTAAAAAGTGGTTATTACTATTCATAACGGCTAGTTTTAATAATATTTTAATAGCACATCGTTGTTTAGTGAAACTCGGTATTGCGTATTACACACGCTATCGAGGAAGGTTGCGATTGTGTGTAATGCAAGCCAAGTCAGGGTTGCGTGTTGTGAAAGAATCCTTCGTTGTTTCGTATAACAGAATCCATCCATATTTCATTTATACATTTAATATATATATATATATACTCATTGTTGCGTAGAATAACTATTATCAAAATTGTGTGTAACACGATCCAAGAATAGTGTTGCGTATACTGCAAGCTAATACGGTGTTGCGTATAGCGCAAGGTAATCTTGGTGTAGAATACAACATAAGACATTAATGAAATTAAAATAATATTTTTCATAAAATCTCGGGGTGTTACAATAACCTTCTCAACTTATATCGAATGGGTTACGAAATCATTGTTTATGTGTACGGTGGACTACCGCCTCACAAACTGATGTCATTTTTATTTAAATTACCACCTATAATGATTGGATATGAAGAAAGATCTATTTTTTATATATGATATTTTTATATTATTATGATTTTTTAATTATTATATCACATATACCTTTATTATTAACATTTTTTGGCAATACGATAACATCTCTCGTGCGTACGATGGACTACCACCTCACGAAGTGTTATGATTTGTTCATGCTTTCACATGGTAGGTGATAATGGTAAAGTAAATGATTATATGTGACATATATGACTTAATTATGATAATAATGAAATATTTATTATTCTTAAAAGATAATAAATATCATTATATTTCTTACCTTTTCACTCAATGAAAGATGATAATGTCGCTCGTGTACGTGTGGACTAACACCTTCAAGAAGTGATGTGACTCTCTTTTCATCACCACAACACATGTATTATATGTAAATAATTATGTTTAAAGAAATAATATTATTTTTATGATATTATGATAATTTTGTAATGATGATATGTTATTTACCTCTTTTCCATAATGATCATTGAAAAAATGAAACTTTACTCATGTGTTTGTATGGCATACCATCTCTATGGTCATAACATACATCATTTATAAAAACCAACTTTATAGACTAGTTTGAATTGTATATTTGATTTATATATATGATAATTATTTCATGATTATTTTTATGTATGTAAAAACCCACTATCAATGAAAGAGGACCAAAAATGTAACAAATAAAAACACATACTGAAAAGGCGGTTATTACTCAGAAAGAATTTTTAACATGGAATTTTTAATTAATTGGTAATGAAAGTAATAAAAAAAATAAAATAATATATGATATATATGAAAATTATTCTGTAATATATTGATAATAAACTTATGTTTATTATGAAGGAGGTTTGAATGAGTACGATGGAAGTCTTGACTTAATGTATGGGATTTCCTTCACACTTTTTAATTTCCTGAGAAATATGCCATATTCAACACATATTTCGATTATGTGGTGTATATACTTCCAATGAATGTATATTATGAATCATATATAGAAAAAAATTTGGTTTACATATACATTTTATGATCTCTATTTCATGGGATTTACCTTTTAAATAATAACAAATCAGCAAGGGATTATTGTCTCAATTTTATTTCTTTGGGACATATGTTATGTTATGCACTAATATTCATTTAAGAGGTGTATATAAATTCCCTTCTACATTTAATATAATTAATTTACTCGTCCTCGTGATATTTTATGTTTCATTTTATTTCATCCATCTTTGGTCTTAGGATTCTATGTTACCAAATTCGTAAAGATTTCATGTTACAATCTCATAATTTATCGAGATTGTTTATGAATAGGTTTCTGAAGATAAAATATTATATCCCATATAAAATTAATTCCTATGAATTTTATTATCCTCTATTTATTCATGATATATTCAATCAATTTTAAAAAATTTCCAGTCTTTGGTACTTAAAATTAATAAGAAAATGTTTTTATAAAATTTATCTTTATTTCTCTTTGGTCATAATTTTTTTTTTCCAAGCCCAATTTTATTTAAATATTTTCAAATATTTTTTATTACACTCTTATTTTTTAAAAATTTCATTATTAACCATGTTCTTTTTTAAAAAATATTTTGAATGGAATCATAATGTTGTTTTCAAAAAAAAATCTCTCTTTTCTTTTATCAAAAATGTGAAAAGAATCTTTTTTTAACATGAATAGAATGAACCATATTTTCAATTGTCATGACTGCTAAAATATTTCAAGATTTATATACATTTTTTTAAAGTAATTTTTATAATAATTCACCTACATAATATTTAGTAAATTTTTATATTTTAAATAAATGATTTTAATATGACGGACTAGACTTTTCATACATGGATATTACATATTTTTAGATGAATATTAATTACATTTCACAAACACATGATTGAGGGATTTATTATTTTTGTTCCTTCTTAAAATTGAAACATGTTCTTCTAATTTGGTGAAAGATCATAAATATATCCCATAAATATCTTCCCCATTATTACTCCTACTTAAAAAATTTCTTTATAACCTAGGGAAATGAAACATAATAAAGGGTGAGATTTTATTCTCAGTAAGGGAAAACAAGTAATATATTAATCATAACATAAACATAAGGGTATAAGAATATGAGCATAAAATTTGAAAATTTTACCCTGCATATAAAAGATTATAATATTTACTCATATAATAAATCATAAAAATTCATAAGATAAAAATTATAATGGAATCAAGAGAATCATCCATGAAAGAATAACCTAGGAATAAGACATGGAATTTTTGAAGACACGTAAAAATATAATATCATTCCCTATAATTAAAGGCACGTTACAAATACTTATCAGTGAAATTCATAGGGACTACACCTACTAGGAGGGACACACCACCATCCCCATTCATAGTCCCTTCCCTATAAGGGATTGAGTTTCCCCATATTCCCATAGTGAATTGGGAATACCCACCTTCCCATAGTGGATTGGGTTTCCCCATCATCCCATAGTGGATCTAGCTCATCGACTTGTTTTCCATCATTATCTAAAAAGATATAAATCTTTACCCATCTAATTAGATATATACATAGGTATCACCCATCACATAATGAATACTAGACATATTTGTTCCATAATAACATAAATTGGTCATCATATCCAAACTCATGGAATGAAATGGGTTTCATAAACATCATTCAATCCTAACATAACCCATGGAAGAGAAACGGGTTCCATAAATATCATTCCAAAATAAACATAAAAAACTATATGAATAATAAGTATAGTATCCTAGAAAAATATCACCATTAAAATATAAGTAACATAAAATAATTTTATCATTGATTGAAAATTATTTTGATATATCACTTGAAAATGATACTTAGAGTAAAATATCCTTTCCACTTTGAAAAAAAATTATTTTATTAAAATTCCCTAAAATTTTAAAATAAGAAAAAAAAATTGAAAAGAAACTTGTAATATTTTAAGGTAATATCCAATGAAATATGGTTCCATGATGTCAAAATATTCCATTCATGTTGTATAAGTAAAAAGACATTCCATTCGTATATTTTAGTTAGTAAATTCACAAAGATCCGTATTTATAAAATGACTAAAATATACTTTTCAAACCATTCCATAAAATGTAAAACATGGGTAAAAATAAATTTAAATATTCAAATGATTATAGTAAAAAAAATTGAAAAATTTTTAAGAAAACATGGATGTGGAATATAAATATTCCACAATGGTGATTTAAAATGAAATAATCCAGATTATTAATGGGATTACGAATAAATAACTTATCATTTTATAATCAGTAAAATCATATTTCCCATAAAAAAATGAAAAATATAAGTATTTTAAAATACCATAATCATAAGAATAATAATAATAAAATACATTCATGGGATGTATATACACCACAAAAAATAAAAAAGTAATGTATAACGCACGTGTCCTATAGAAATAAAAGTAAGACAAAAATCTCGCACTGTAAGTCTTGACTATCATCGTACTCATAAAAACATCATATATAATATATATAAGTTTATTATAATTATATTAATGAAAAAATTCTTATATATAATACCTTATATGCTTTTATTATGACATTATATTACCCGTTTATTAATAATTCCAGGTTAATGTAATGATTCAGGTAATATCCACTTTATTTTTCACATGTGTTTAGAATTGTTATATTTTTGGTCCTCTTATATATATAATGATTTCATAATATTCAAAATGATAACCATGATATAAATATAAAATATATTCAGTATATATATTTTTATAATTATATATAAAATATATAATAAGAAAATTAAACATATCGTTCTTGGAAAATATAGGTTGTACGTATGCATGAATGGTGTTTCCATTTTATTTTCATATTGAAAGAAATAAGGTAATATATACATATATAATATAATTCCTGTATAATTATAATGTCATATATATCAGATAATTTCATTAAACCCATTCTTAATACATTTTATGTAAGGTTTGAATGAATCAAATCACTTTGAGGAGGTGGTAGTCCAAACATCCAAAAATGAAGTTATCATATTTACAAAAAATGAAAAGAATGAATATATGTGTTATATAATAATTAATTATTCATAAATACAAAATAAATATCATATATATAATATAAAAACATAATTTACATCATTATTTCCAATCATGAAGGGTGGAAATAGAAGAACGAATGGCATTGGTTCATAAAGTGGTAGTTCTCCATACATACGAATGATGATCGTGTATCCAGTTTGATGGGAGTGTGTGTGAGTGTTGGGAGAAACATTAATATAAAATATATATATATATATATATTAATACTTATGTTATTATAAAAATATTAAATAAAATAATCTAAGGTGTTTAAGGATGAAATAAATATAAAATGTGTATTGATGAATGTTACCTATTCTTTGGGTATCTTCATTTGATTTTCAGAAAATGAATTATTTGGTTGGATTTCTACCAAATGTAAGGATTATATGATGAAGGTAGTTAATTTTAAAATATATTTTTACAGAGTTTGTCTGATCCTAATATTCTGTTAATTGTGAATAAAATAGAATAATAGTTTCCATTTTATAAGAGTGGGGAGAGGTACTTCTGGAATTTATCGAAAGATTAATTTATAATAAATTTAATATCATTAAAAATACATCAAAATGGAAATTTATTCTAATATAAGGTGATATAAGGTCTTTATTTCCTCAAAAAATATATTTCAGATATGTTTTGGTATTATTTTACACCTTATAATTTTTATTAACCCGTAGTTAAGCCATTTTAATTTCAACTATGATAAGAAAATCAGTATTAAAATGATGTAATTTTTACATATAAACTGTCACTTAGTCCAAAATAGACATTTTTAGATATTTTATACCATATCTCATCCCCTATCCATATTTAATATTTTTATGATTTTTAAATAATTTAATAAAATATTATTTTCATAAAACATCATAAATATCAATTTTGACAGTATTCATTACATTAACTTTAATAAACTCAATAAAACAAGATAACGTTAAAAAATCATTTAATACACCCCTAAAATTTCATATTTACCTATAAAATTAGTTTAAAATGTTAATTAATTCAAAAAAAATCTTTTAATATTTATTATACCATTTAATTGATTTTTTAATTAATTTAATAATTATTGCATCACCATTGTGTAATTATTTATGATAAATATTTCTCCACTAAGATTCAAAATAAATTTCCCTGATGTATATAAACCTTTTTTATTTAATAATAATAAATATATCCAAACATATCTACTATTTAACCTCATATTAAAAATATTATACTTACTATAAGTAAGAGTGACATTTCTTCACACTCTTTTATTTTAAAAATATATATGTCATTTTCATGGAAAATTATCCATTAAATAATTAAATTTTGAATCATAGGTGATAAGGTCAAATTAACATCATCTGATATCATTTGGTAAAGTGTTATTAGATTTTTCTAATATTTATATTATTACTTTTACCCTTAATTTCCTGATTTACCATACACTGGTAATAAAAATTACTAAAGTTACTATTCATATAATATAAAAATAAATGGAACCTATTTACTAAAATTTTACCTTATGATTATAATTTTGGAATAAATTTTTCAAAATTAAAACCACACAAATGGTTCAAATTAATTTAAATTTAATCCTATAAATGGGATGAGAAAATGAGTTTTTAATGTGAAAATGTTCAAAAATATTCATATGTTTTTACATTCAAATTCAATGTAAAATTAGTTACAATGAACTAAATTGGATTAAAAAATTAATTATTTATATAACTATACTTTAAAATAAATTAAAACTATAATTTAAAACTCTAAATTATTTAGATGAATAAAATGTTTTCTATTAAAATGCAATATTTTTCACTATTCATCAAAACATGAATCTTCTTAGAAAAATATCAAAAAATCAACTAGAGTTAAGTATTATATCTCTCATTAAAATAATGAGTTTATTTTGACAGAAATAATTTATAAAAGTTTTAGAAATTTTATTTAAAATGGGTTCTCCATTAAAAGGTGTAAAAATTACCCTTTTAAAAAATACATCATTTTATTATAAAAATTGGATTTAATCTTATCTTATGTTTATCAAATATATCGGATGAGAATCCAAAATTTTATACTCAATATTTTATATATAAATTTTATTTAAAAATACATCATTATTTTAATGTTTAATGTATTGAGATAAAAAAATTGTATATAGAAAATAGTTTTCTTATAAAAAAATTATTTATTTTTAAATAGTTCTTACTTTAATTTATATGTAATTGATAACTAACGGATTCAATCTTTATACATGTTTGAATAATATTTTCATAATTTACTTAACCTTATTTGTAATTTCATTTCAATGGCTAGGTGGTAACTATAATAATATTTTAATTATAATATTAATAGTATAGTATAGTTTGGTAAAACTCAATATTTATTATACTGAAAGCTATCGAAAGAACTTAGAATTTTATGTAAAAAAATCCAAACATAGTGTTACATGTACCACAAGATAATATAGGTATTGCATATAGAGAAGGATAAACTCGATGGTGTGTATAATGCATTCCAAACATAGTTTATTTGTATAACAAAATCTCTATTCAGTGTTGTGTGAAATGAAAAATATTGAATAGATTACATTAATTTGAAAAAATATATTTTAAAAAAACTAGGGGTGTTACATTATACACCCATTAAAATGAATTTCTACCTCAAAATTCGTCTAGGTTATCAAAGGTTTAATACTTAAAAGTTCCTTTCATAGAAACCCACGTTGTAAAAATTAATTCTAAAACTCATTATAAAAATGGAAAGTTGGAAACATAATGGTTACCTAGAGTAACTCATCACTGTGTTTCCACATAGGATAGCATATCTAGAAAGTAAAAACATGGACATAGAAGAGAAATATAACTATCAAGATCTGATGGATAATGATAGAGAATATGGTTAGGAATAAGTTAATAATCAAAAATCCATAACCGAAAGAGGCTTGAAAAGGTCATTGATATCATAAAAATGATGATAATGGGAAAATATTTTTTTGATATACCCTTTTTCCTAAAGTTTGATAATTTTCAGGAGAAGATATAATTATTTTATTTCAGCACAATCTCACTCTTTGTTTTTCCTTGATTAATTTCTAATTCATATCTTATCCTAATATATTAAGGTGAATTTTTCATTCACGAAGTATTAGGATATCAATAGATCCATAAATAGAATGATGGGTCATTCCATATGTCTTTATCATAACAAAATATTTTAAACAAGTTTTCCAATATGCATAAATCCTCATATGGAAAGATAATATATTAATCTCTAAAACCTCATTCAATTATTTACATAAACCATTTGATGCATGGTTTACCTTATAAACCTTATGAAATATAAAAGTAAAAAATTTAGAAATAAATACCCTAAATTTCTTAAAATCATCTTAACAATGATCCCCATATATAAAAAAATATTTCTTGGTTTTAAAATTCTGAACCTGTGAATAAAATTATCATGTATTCTCTTGATACCTGGTAATAAACTGAATTACCATAAAAACTTATTGAAAACATGCATGATTTCAAAAATTAACCCATTCCTCTTACTATAAATCCAAACATTCTATAGACTCAATACATCATATCTTAAACCATCTTATCATCTTATCTGTTCCAAGGTCATCAATACTATCTCATTTATTTTATTAGAATAAAACATCTCCATATTTCATTATCCCAACATCGTGAACATATTAAGGGTTTTCCTTCCATTAATTATGTGTTATCTAAAAATATCAATATACCACTTTAATAACTTTTCATGTATACCTATACTATTTGGCATATGCTCTTAAATCCTTAAGTAAAAACTAAATTTTACCAATACATAGATTATTCATTGTTTTTAATACCGTAAAATTAATTCTATAACATTATTCTTGAATTATTATACATAAACACTCAATCATTTCCCCACTTCATTGTAGTACTTTACATCACCAACAGTTATTGATTGAGATTTCCCTCTGTCTTTGGCCTTAAGAGGTTGTGAACATTGATCATCATCGTTAAACCTCAGATTTTTGGCACATGTTAGCATAATATTCATCTTCATTACAAATAAATCACTAATTTTTTGGGGTTCATTCTTTAAAGGAATAATTTTATTTGCATTATTAGATAACTTCTTCCCAATACTTAGACATTAATTTTCTGGATGACCATAGTTTACACACTTAAAATATTTACCAGTCCCCTTTATACAATCTTTACTATCCTTCTTCCCACACTCTTGACATAAAGGAAAACTCATCTACTTTTCAACATTGTTTTTATATTTTCCTTTAAATAGAATCTTCCCTTTATTATCAAAACCCTGAGATTGACACACAACACCAACCTCTAATTCCATCTTTATGGCACAATGTACAAATTATTCATAGATGCTAAAGTATATTATGAATAATGATCGTCATATAATAGTTTTTAATCCACTAAAGAATCAGTCAAACTTACATTTTGGTTGGATTATAATAATAGAATCATAATTTACAAGTCTTGTAAAAAATTTCTCATAGGTAAAAAAAGATTCATTATCGTTTTTCTTAAGCTCAAGGAACTCTTTATCTATCTTCATACAATGAATATGATAAAAGTAAATATTGAAAAATAAGTTCTTGAACTTGTAAAATTCCATGGATTCAATTTCAACCCATTGCATTATATTCTTGATAAGATTACACTATTTATCTCATTCACCTTCCAAATGATAAAAATATGAAATAACATTCTCATGTTTTGAACATTACAGAAACTAAAATATATTATTAGTGGTACAAATACATTTCTAAGCCACTTGTTTATTAAAATACCCACTAAAAGAATGTGGACACTACCTCATGAAGGACCAAAAATAATGAGGTTACCTTAGTTTCTAATTTTTCAGTCCATTATGATTCATAACTAGATAATATTGTGTGATCATAGCAATAAGATTTTTCATTTCTTCCCCCATAACATTTGATTTCTTAGGAGTAATTATCATCGCACTCAGCACTAACACAGATCCATCGGGTTCTATCCATTCACTAAAACCAAATATATAGTCTTAGTATTACTAATAATAGTGTAAAATGACCTAACTATGAAAAGTAACTTATAATATGCCTAAATTATCACACCTTATTTCATCTATAACACCTTAGTATTATCCTTAGATATATCCATAGACACATCCTTATAAATATTTATATGAATCTCACAAAAGTATTCTCATCCATGTTTAAAAAGGTTGACTAAAACCTTTCTCTAATAAAATTTATAATGACCCATGATTTTCTTATATGGATAATACATCTTTTTAGATGAGTATTCATTACATTTAACAAACACATGTCTGAGGACCATATTAGTTTAGTGCCTTTAGAAAAATGGAACACATTCTTCTAATTTGGTGAATGATCTTCAAAATCTCTCATAAATATCATCCCCTTTAGTACTCCAACATATAACCTTTCTTTACAACCTGAGGAAATTATACATAATAAAGGGTATGCTCAGATTCTCAGGATGGATAAACAATGGCGATATGAATCATAACATAAACATATGGGTATAAGAATATGAGCATAAAAATTTGAAAATTATAACCTAAATATCAAATATAATAATCTTGATTCATAGAATAAATAACAAAAATTCATAAGACCTGAATCATAAGGGAATTAAGGGGATAATCCATGAAATCATAACATTAGAATAAGACATGGAATTGTGGGAGACACATAAACATGTAATATCATTCCTTTAAAGTCAAGGTGCATTTATATAACATATCATAGCACTTCATGGGGACTACACCTACTGGGTGGGACACACCACCATCCCCTGTCTCAGACATTTCCTTATAAGGGATCAGGTTTCCCCATCTTCCCATAATGAATCAAACCCATCTACTTCTTTCCCATAATTATCTTAGGATATAATAATCATTATTGAATGCATTGGAGGGAGATATAGGTACTACATATAACATAATAAAAATCATACATATATGTTCTATAATAACATAAATTTTTCATCATATGAGAAACCATGGAATGAAATAGGTTTTATAAACATCATTCAATCATAACATAACCCATGAAAAAGAAATGGGTTTTGTAAATATAATTACATCATAAAAATTAACCAACCAATAGAATAATATGGATAATATCCTAGAAAAATAACCCAATTAAAACGAAATTAAAATTAATTAATGTTATTGTAGATGGAAAATATTTATAAGAAATCACTTGAAAATAATTCTTGAGGAAAATATACTTTCTCCTTTGAAAACGCATTATTTTCTTAAAATTCCATGAAATTTTAAAATAAAAAAATATTTTTGAAAATAAACGTGTATACTTGTAAAATAAACTTTAAATTATTAAGGTTTAATGATTTTGGAAGATTCCAATCATTCTGTATAAGTAAAAAAATAGTCCTTCCATATTTTTTCCAGTAAAGTTACAAAGATCCTTGTTTAGATAATGACAAAAATATTTTTTCACACCATCTCATAAAAAGTTAAAAATGGGTAAAAAAAATTACATATTCATATGATAATAGAATAAAAAAATTAAAACATTTTTAAAAAACATGGATGTTGAAGATAAATATTCCTCAATGGTGATTTAAAAAGAATCAATCCTGATAGTTGATGAAATTATGCAATAATCAATTATCACATTGTAATTAGTAAAATTGTATTCTATATGAAATAATTAATACTATTTGAATATGAAAATTCTACAATATTAATAATAACTCACATAAAATACAATCTTGAGCAGCATGTACACCACACAAAAGAAACAAGTAGTGTATAAGGCATGTGTCGCAATGAAATAAAAGTTAAACAAAATTCCCTTACCTTAAGTCTTGAATGTCACCGTACTCATACAAACATACTATATAATAAATAAAATTTTATTATAAATATATGAAATAACAATATTCATATATATAGTACCATATATGTTTTGATTATGACTTTACATTACCTATTTATTAACAATTTGATGTTAATGTGTTGCTTCAGGTAATATCCTCTTGGTTTTTTCCATGTGTTTTGATTTGTATATTTTTTGTCCTATTAATTATATCATGATTTCATTATCTCCAAAATTATAACCATGAAATAAATATCATATATATTCAATATATATGTATTTAAAAAAATATATAAATGATAGAATTAGAAAATGAATTAGACGGTTCATGGAATGATGCGTCGTACGCACGCATGAATAATGTTTCCATTTTCTAGTTGTATAAAAAGAAAGAAGGTAAATGAAATATATATATATATATATCATTACTATATAATTTTAGGTCATGTATATCATATATTTTCACTAAATTCATCCTTAATACATTCCATGTAATGTGTGAACGAATCACTTCACTTTGAGGAGGAGGTAGTCCACACGTCCACAAATGAAATTATAATATATAAAAAATATAAAGCATAAAGGTATGTGATAAATAATAAATTTAAAAGCATAAATATTTCATAAATATCATATTTATCATATAAAAATATCAATTACATCATTATTACCAATATAAAATATAGCGATGTAATAACAAACAACTTCAGTTCATGAATCGGTATTCTGTCATACACATGAATGATGGTTGTGTATCCCATTTGATGGAAGTGATTGTGAGTGTAGTTTTAACCCTTAATATAATAATATATCATTATATTAATTATATTTTGGATATTATATTAATATTAAATAAAAATAATTGAATATTTTTATGGAATAAATTAAACAAAAACATTTGTTTATTAACGTTACCTCTCCTTTGGGTATCTTCTTTTGATTTGAACAAAATGACATCACTAGTTGGATTAATGCCCAAATTCAGGTTTCTAGAATGAGTTTTTGGATTTTAAGACGATAATCGAATATATTTTGGCTGATCTAAATATGTTATTAAGTGTGAAGAAAATAGAAGTAGAGGTGCCCTCTTATAAGAGAGGGAAGGGGAACTTTTGGAATTTCTCAAAAATTTAATTATAATAAATTAAATTTAAATAAAAAAACTCCAAATGGATATCTATTCAAATATAAGATTATATAAGGTTTTTATATCATCAAAAAATATATTTTATATATTCTTTGGTTTTATTTTATACCTAATCATTTTGATTGACCATTAGTTAAGAAATTTTAATTTTAACTATTGTCACAAATTATTCAATATTAAGAGAATGTAATTTTTATATATAAAGTGTCAATTAGACCATAAATTAATAATTTACTATATTTTAGACCATATTTAATCTCCTTGTCCTTATTTAATATTTTTAGGACTATTAAATAATTTAATATATTATTATTTTAATAAAACAACATAAGTGTCAATTTTGATATAATTCGTTACTTTAACTTTAAGAAACTCAATAAAGAAAGATAACTTCAATAAAAATAATTTAATACAACCCAAAAATTGTATATTAAGTTTTTGAATTATTTTATTTCCTTAAATTCAAATTATTTTCTTTTTAATATTTCTAATATCATTTAAATGAAGTTTTCATTAATTAAATAATTACTGCATCATCATTGCGCATTCATTTCTGATGATTATTTCATCACTAAAAATTAAAAATAAATTTCCATTATTTAAATAACCTTTTAATTTTGATAATAATAAATATATTCAATAATATATTCTATTTAACCCCTTATGAAAAATATTATAGTTATTTAAAGTAAGTGTGTGACATTTTGTCAGTCTCTATGATTTTAATAATAAATAAGTCATTTTTATGGACATGTGTCCATTAAATAACTAAATTTTTAACCTTAGGTTATAATATTATAATTAAAATAATAAAATAATATTTTTTAATATTTTAGGGTAGATTTATAAAATTTATAATATTTATAATATTATTTTCACACTTAATTACTCTATTTACCTTTAACTATGGTAATAAAAATTAATAAAGTTACTCCTCATGTTGCCCAAAAATAAAGGAATATATTTAATAAATTTCAAACTTCTAATTAAAATTATGGAATCAATTTTTAAACATTTAAAACACATAAATGGATAAATTAAATTGAAATTTAATCTAATAAAGATGTGTGAAAAGGGTTTTTAAAGTGAAAACCTTCAAAAGATTGAAATATTTTAATATCAAAATTCAATGTGAAATTGGTTCTAATGACCTCAATTGGATTAAATGATAATAATTTTATCTATTTATTCATTAAAAATTATTAAAAATATAATTTAACACTATAAATTATTTAGATGAAAAATCTATTTGTAATTAAAATGCAATATTTTTCAATATTCATCCAAACATTAAACTTCTTAGAAAAATAACAAAAATTAAAGAAAAGTAAATTTTTATATCCCAATTTAAAATAGGAAGTTTATTTTTTCAAATATAATTTATAAAAGTTTCAAAAATTATATTTAAAATGGGTTCTGTATTAAAACATGGAAAAATTACCCTTTTGAAAAATACATAATTTTATTCATAAAATTTTATTTTTTCATATCTTATGACTATAAAGTGTATTGGATGAGAATCCAAAAAAAATATTGAATATGTCATATATAAATTTTATGAAATAGATTCATCAATATTGATTTTTTTAATTTACTGAGATAAAATGGCGTTCATTCATACATAAATAGTTTTATTAGAAAATGATTTTCCTTATTTTAAAATAGCTCTTAATTTTATTTATATCTAATTGATAACCAATGGATTCATTTTATAGACATTTTTAAATCATATTTTAAAAATTTATTTGACCCTTTTTTTAATTCCATTCTAATGGTTAGGTGGTAACTATAAAAATATTTAAATTAAAGTATTAATAGTATATTTTAGTTCGATAAAACTCAATCTTGAGTGTAACATAAGCTATCGAAAGAAATCAATATTATGTGTAAAATAAGACAAAAGTAGTGTTTTATATACTTCAAGATAATCTATTTATTTTTTTAGCGCAAGATTAACTTGATGGTATGTATAACACAAGACCAACATAGTGATTTCATATAACAAAAGCTATATTCAGTGTTGTGTAAAATGAAAAATATCTAAAAGATTAAATTAATTTGTAAAAATATATTTTAAAAAATCTCAGGGTGTTATATTAAAAGTAATAACTGATTTTAAAAATGTTTTAAAGAGTCCTTTTATAGGTGTATGGGGAACTTTCCCCAAGAAATGTTTTAAATGATTTTTAAAAGTTTCCTTTATAAGTTTTGAATTTTATTTTCATCATGAAAGTATGATTTATTTTATAAATAATTAATAAAAGGATAAAACATGGTCAAGGTGGATTTTAATGATGAAATAAAAGTGAATATACTCTTATAAAATTCATATAGTCATTGGAAATGGATCCCATAATGGAAAAAATAATATGGGTGTCACTCTAATTTCCCTTTGAGGCGTGAAAATCAACCAAAAAATTTCCTTTATGCTAGGTATGGTTCACACATTCCCATCTAATGAGATTATTTCATTTGCAGATGAGATAAAAAATGAACTAGGGGTCATACCTTCCATATAGAGAGTCATAAATAACCAAGAAGTCAATTTCAATTTTAGAAATGTAAATGTTATAAAAATGAAAAATATAAAGCATATTGAGAAATGCATTATCCTCTTCCATGAGATAGTCACCTTGTCCATAGAAGCTATTGAAATTAATGATCCTAGAAACATTGGAATCCTAAACAACACCACCCCATCCCATGATATTATAATTATATAACCCATCAATGTTGAGTTTGAACACATTACTAAGGGGTTCCAATGATCCCATTTTTCAGGCGGAGACACCCTTTGTGTAGTGGTTATAGATCAGCTACTGCCCATGATCATCCTCATAGAATTAAAATTTTAATAAATAATATAGAGTGATCCAAGATCAATTTTCAAGCACATGGACTACATTTTCATGGATAATATTTATATTTAAATTCCTTCCACAAATTCTTTGTTTCTAGCAGTCCAAATGAACCACTAACTATCTAACATAAGAATAGACCTCACCTTCTGTTTAGGTCCTTTCACCTACACTCCCTAGAACCAGGAGTGAGTAAAAATATTTATATTTCCCTCTATATGGTCTAAAACAATGATATTTTCAAATTCCCTCCACACATCTCTTTCCCAATCACTCTAAAAAAATAAATAATTAGTCTATTATTCTTTGGGGCTATGGTAGCATTAAAAGTTAGACCCTTGATAAATTTCTTTGAGCTTAATTACCTCATCAATTAGGATTGCATGATTTTAAATACCAAAATTAGTAAATTATACTTGATCAGAATATCCTTACAACAAATAACTTTACCCATTTTTACATAGAGACCTTCCTGGAATGAAATGTGATACTCCTTGGCTAAGAAGAAACCCGAAAAATTCTTAGTGAACATGATACTTCCAAGATCAGAATAAAGTAGAATATTTTAAAACATGTCACCCTAAAGAGGGTCATGAATACCCTGTATGAAATTCTAAAAATCCTATTATTGTAAAAAGTATATTTCATGTGTGTGAAATCTTGGAAAATAATGTCTTACACCCACCGAATTGAATATATAGCAGTTAATCTACCCATATCCAATAATAAACCAAGATAAAAATTTTAGATTAATATGATACCCCCATAACAAATGAAAGAGGTTAGAAACTCTACCATTCATATTTTTTAAATCAACTATATATTTCTTTACAATAAAATTTCCTCATAGAGATCATCGTTCTAGATCCTCCCATGCCAACATGGCTTGAATGTTGTGCAACATACCAAATACATTACTAAGACCAATGCATCCAGCATCAATCGGTTTCTCTATTCTGGTTCAAGATTCCCAATGAATTCATCAATACATGTGGGAATCCAAAATAAAGGAAATCAATATTTTTTTCAATTTTTTGTAAAACCATTTTAGGAATTTCAAATCAGAGATAGCATGCATCAAAATTGAAGTGATGACACAATTAACCAATGTAATATAGACCCAAGGAAAAAAATAGACTCTTCTAGTAGTTTATACATCTGGTAATTTTAAGAACCATTTTGAAAAAGTTATGAATTTTATGTACACCTAGGGATATCAGATCAAATAGTTTGTCTATAATAAATTATTTCCTCTTAACTATTAATGGGTCATTAATTATTTTATCTTGACGACTTGAACATGAGTTAAAAATATAAACACTTCTTTTTTAATAGATTACTTATCTATTTTTATTATTCATCCATAACATTTTTTATACCCTAAATATATCTCCTTTAGAAATTTATGATGATAAATAAGTCATATGAAAAAATTAGATGAAAATATCCATGAATATTTATCCTACATCTAAAATAGAGAATCCTTCTACTGTGGATACTATTGTACTTTAGTTTTCTAATGGATCCTAGATCGATAATAAAAAGAGTCAGAGAAATATTGTATCCATGTATTAATCCTCACACTTATTTAAATAACCCACACTTTATACCAATAAATTTAACCATAAACCATGGTGATCTAAAACACCAGAAGAATAAGTTTGAAAACTATCTAGAGAAACCCATACAGAAAATCTACTTTAGGATGAAGCCCCATTCAAGTCTATCAAAAGCCTTTTCCATGTTAATTTTAATAGTAATTTTGGAACCATGGTTATTTTTTTAATGTCATCAATCATCTCTTGGGCTTTATTTTAGAATCCTGGGTGGATCTCCCTTTGTGACAAACATGTTGTTCCTCTACAATCAACTCGTAAAGGTGCACAGAGAGTAACCTGTTGAGAACACTATTAAGCAACATGTATGGAAAATTTTCCATAATAGTTTTCCTATAATTATTAATAGAATAGGGGTCCCTAACTTTATTAAGTATAATAATTGTTGTTTCATAGGAAACTCGGGGCTGGATACCTCCACAAAAGAAATCTTGAATTAAGTTCAAATGTTCAGATTTAATAAAAGTCTCAGAAGCAACATAGAATGAAACTAAAATTCCACCTGGAACTAGGGAGATATACTGGTTGAGAGTGGCCACCACATCCTAAATCCCCCCATCATCAGGATTTCTCTCAAGATCCTATTTTATAGTATCAAACACCATAGTACAAATAACATTCAATTACATGGAAATTCTTCTTGGATATCCATCATATTTTATCACATAAAAACCTGAATGAAGGAAATTAATGTGATTTTCCACCAATTTTACTACCACATTAATTTAATTGGTAAAATAATCATTCTCTATATGAATTTTTTGGGGAACCACCAATTTCTCTTCATTGATGGAAGCATGAAAAAATTTAGTGTTTATACCTCTATCCTTCAACCAATGTTTCTTGGAATTCTCCCAAGAAATGAACTCTTATTTCATAATTATAAAATTTAAATGGTTCTTATTTTCAACTATTTATTAGAAAAAATCATCATTAAATCATAATTCAAGAATGGGATCAATGTGTTCGATCTCACATTTCACAGTTTCTAAATCCTGGAAGCTCAAAAGATAGTTCTTAATCTTTGTTTGCAGGTCATCTTTTAGGGGATAAAGGTTTTCTTGATCCAACCAACAATTTATCCTTTATAGAATTATTCCAAGATGCATGCATAATTATATAGGGGGGCTATTATCCATTTTTTATAGAAGAATAATTTACAATTTGTGTCTTCTCTTTGAAATAGTGAGATCATAAATGGAGAGTGGTCTGAAAAATCCAAAACTAGGTGAGTGACACTCATATTAAGATAAATAGAGATAGACTGAATGTTTTCCAAGAATATATCAATCCAATACCTTAGACGATGATCTCCCTTATGATTGTTTCATGAGGTAAAATTATCTTTAACAAACTTCAAGTCCACCAGACTATTTTGATCTGAAAACAAAGAGAAATTATGCATGCCATTCCACGAATTTGACCCCCTGCCACTTTTTAAGATGGATCCATAATAACATTGAATTATATTATTATTATCCAAGTTTTTCCCCTAAATTTAATCTTTCAATTTCATTCTATAAGAGTTATCTATCTCTTGGTTAAAAAATTTCATAAACAATGTAGAAGAAATATGTAGACTTCCCACCATTAACCTTTACCATGATATGTTTTACAGAGAGTTCCAAAAGATCATATTCATAGTTTCTTCACAAAAGATCCAAATATGATGATTCATGGGTTCCCTATGCATGGATTTATGAAAACATATCCATTTAGAGAAAACAAAAAAATATGGAACCTATTTGGGTTCAATCACCACAAAAAGATATCTTTTGTTTCTGAAGATTTAAAAAGACGAGAAGTTTTTATTTAATAATTTACCAAGGTCATAGTTATTCTAAACAATGAATGATGTCATCTAAAGAGTGTGCTTCTAGTTTTTCCCCCAGGAATTGAACAACTAATGGGATGAATAGAAGGACATGATGAAACTTTATTGGGAAAAGATATGTTAAAAAAACTACTGCTAATTGAAATTGGGGAAGGAGAAAGAAGGGTATTATCTTATTACACATGTGATAATGCACTATAGGGGTTTGAGAAAATAATATGAGAACTATCTGAGGTCCTTGGATCAAATGGGAATCTGATACGAGGATCATCATTTTGAGATAGCGGGGAAGAGAGGATTTAGTGTATTTATTATTCCAATGATCAACCTGGGGAACCTATCCTATTTGGAGAGAAGAATATTGGGGGAGAGACTGATGGGAGTACTTTTTTATCATTAGAATGGGGTCCCTGAAGAACTGCTGACTAGAATAAGGTTGCACTGAACTGAGAATAGGGATATATCCTCGGTTTAAATGGAATCAGATTCATTCACAATATTTCATTGGTCAAGGAAAGGATCCATTAATGTGAAGTAAGACCTCGATAAGGGTAAGGGGTTGGTGGAGGGATATATGGGGGAGTTGGAAAGTCTCCAGAGGAGTCAGTCAGAGATGAATTGAAATATGTAGATATACGATAACTGAATGATGGTGGTGATCTCCCATCACCATTCTATGGATCCAAATGATGATCTTTGTTGGGATTCATCTGCTTCATTTTGTATTATAAAATGTTATGAACTAGTATGTGACATTAGTTTAATAAATGGGGATGGTGGGGATAAGATATGTCTTTCCATTATTATTCTCCTCCACCAATTCAAAATACTAGATGGGATTAAGGAGGTTGGTAAGGGTCCATGGTGATGTAGATCTGGGTGATAGAGTATTCTAATAGCTTGATGGAATGATCTTCATCACCCATAATCTCCACAAGATAATATCTATTCATTCAAGGGAAGGAGAGGTTATACAAAGAAAGAGGGATCACATGAAGAAAAACCCAAACCACTGACTAAGGGGATTATCAAACACGATGAACCTTCATAGACCATATGAAAAGAGAGAATCACAAATGATTGATAAATCTTGGACTTAGGTCCCATTCTTTAACAAAATTGTTCCAAGAGGAAAGGATGGTATTGAATGACTAATGATTAAGCACGGAGACCATTTCTGGAGTATCTATACCATAGGAGCCCAATAATACTTGGAACATTGAGATGGACTGCCTTTCTACAACAAATCATGCCATAAGAGCTCACTAGTGAAGAGATAAAACCACCTCAAAGGTTAAGGTTAGGATGAGGATTATTGTATTCCCCTCCTCCATGTCTTGATAAACCATAAAAAAGAAATTTCTTAGAATTTATGGATAGATGAATGTATTGAGGGACGATCAGGATAGGGGAGAACCTATTTGAGAGAAGTTCTAGAAGACATCGACACATCAGAACCACAAGGAGTCATGTCATGTAAGGGGTTCAGTGAAACTGAAGACAAGATTGTGGATGGAGGCACTTCAATCAGTAATGGACCTAGAAGTGTGACCACCATCAAAATGTCCGGATCAGTCTCAATAGCTAGGGAAAATTCAAAAGAAGGAGGTGCATTTAACATGTTCATATTCACATCAGAATATAAATCCATGAATGTGAGTTTGGTATGTTTATGAATGTTATTTTCAATGAAGAGGGTATTTTCATAATTATTAATTTTTTAAATTTTTATATTCAATGAAATGAGATATCCCACATGAAATATCCCATGTAGTCTTTCAAATTTATTTTCCATCTAATTTTACATTATTTGAGGTTACTTATGCTTTCCTGGGGATATGATCCAAGCATATAATTCTTATTTTTTCTATTAATGGTTTATGTTTATGATGAAAATATGTTTAAGAAAACCATTTCTCTTCTGTGGGTTAAACCATTATAAAATTTTTATGAAACCCTCTTCATTTTCCACAAGATATGATTTTATGGGATGATAAAATTATTATGAAACCCATTTATTTTCCAATGGTTATGTTATGTTGAAATTTTTATGAAGCACAATTCATTCCATGGATTCTAATATGATGACTATTTTATTATGTTGTGGAAAACATATGTATTAATTTTATTATGTAGTGGTTATTATGTTATAACCAACTATAGTGGTTATATTTAAAAAAATATGAGTTTGACCTCTATCCCCCTCTAATTAATTGGATAAATAATTATATCTTCTAAGATAGATAGGACGGGCATGGAGAGTGGACCCGTTCTGGTAAGGGACATTGTCCACTGTGATGGTCTTGCGAATGAACATTGACTACTATGATATTATATGTGGACCTGTCCTTCATGTCCATAATGTTATGTTTGAACCTGATTAAATCTTAAAAATGTTATTCATGAACATGATTACATGTTCATGTTGTTATGCATTGATCTTCTTGTCATGTCCATAATTTTATATGTGGACCTGGTTGCATGTCTATATGATAATGAAAGGGTTTAATTTCATGTCCATAACTTAATGAGTGAACCGATTTATATTTATACATGTTCATGATGATATAAGATGATTTTTATAACCAAAAAATGACGTTATATTTTAATCTTATGATATCATGGCTCATGTTATTTGATTCCCTTATGATTCCTATCATAAAAACATAAAATATTTATGGAATGACTGATGTTTTTGATTTATTATAGGTTGGGTATGAACACCATATGTAATGATCATTATCACATAATATTATGCATATCTTATGATTTAATATGATCATAGAATTATTTATCTTATGTTTACCCTTGCTAAGATTAGGTGTTCACCCATTATTATGTTTATTTACCTCAGGATAGGAAAAAATGTTTTATGAAGGATATGTTTATAAAGAATACTACAAAGAAAGATATTTGGGGGAATCATTGATGATTATTCCCCATATTATAGGATTTTGTTCCATGTTTCCAATGGAAATAAAATATTATGATCCTTAAGTACATGTTTGTGAAATTTAAGGTTAATTATTCTAAAATATATAATATCCATATATGAGAAGCCTCGGTTTCTATATCTAAGTTGTTTAATCCCTATATTAGTGGCTTATTCTAATATGGGTTGGGTATCCATCATAGTCCATGTGTGTGATACCCTATCTTTTTATTGAAATATATATGTTCAATAATGTTCTTCTTCATGGCATGGCCCAATAGGCATGACCTCTTATATAAAATCTATTAATATAATAAAAACTTGAGGAGGGAATACTCTTGGAAGAGAATTACCTTGAATCCTTGAGTACAATCCTAGATGGTTTGTATGGTTATAACCTTACATTTATAAGTTGTTTCTATATTTATTATATCAATTTTATTATTTCTTTTGTCTCGCTTTCGAATTGAAATACCATTTGGATGATTTTTTGTCCTCTCTATTTATTTTTATATGTTTGGTGATTTCAGGGTATCCTAAATTGTATTTTTAGACTCACCCATGCATAGTATCCTCCCATATGTTTCATGTCCTATATAGATGACAGCCCTTTTAAGGGAGTCCTATGAGGACCAGGATTAGGTGGATCATAGCTGAGAAAGATACGCAATGGTCAATTCTAGGAGTGTCATATGACAGTAGTCCCCTCAATCATAGAAGTTTAAATTATTTTATAGTTAATATGGGCATGTATTCGGCTTTTTTATCTCATTTACATGTGTCATACTATGATATGGGATTTAGTTGTATTTATTATTAATGGAATCAATTTTTTATTTCCTTCCAACATTTTTATGGTGTCTGGAGATACGTGAATCGATACAGGTGCCATAGGCTATGGCCTCCCATGTGTGTGATATTTCTACTTGGCATTGTCACTATACCTTGACATATTATAGCTGAGCTTGGGGTGTCACACTTGGTTTTTAGAAAACAATGAGGGCCCCAGGTGGTCAAGTCATAAAAAATGTGGTCAAAAATTAAATATTGAAAAATATTAATATTTACCTTTTATAAAGAATGTAAAAAATTGAACCATATAAGAAATTTAAAAAATATTACCCTTAATGATGATAAATTGAATGTAAAGGATTGTTGATATTGAACCTAAATAATATTTTTAGCATAAATAATAAAATTCATGATATAATTTTAAAAAAATGATTTGGATGAAAATGAGTTGAAATAAAAATATTAAAATGAGGTCTTAAATAAAAAACCCTTACCTCGAGTTACATCTCAACACAAACATTTTCTACCCTAATGAGTAAAGAAAATATATTAATTATTTAATATAATAATAATCATATTATTGATGACTCCTATTTTATTATTATTATTATTCATTTATTATCACATTTTATTTAGCTTCTAAATAAGCTTATTTCATGTTTTTCATTTTGAGGTTTGGGAAAAAATTAGTGTTTTGAATTGGGTTCAAACGGGTTATAAAATGGTCCATAATCTTTAAAAAAAATATTGTTATAAAATAATATTTATTCATTATATATAATTTTATATCCATCTATTAATGGTTCTGTTGAAAAATAAAACATACCATTCTTAGAGGTGGTAATTTTCATAAACACATAAGTGGCATTTTCATTTTCTATTGGATGGAGGGTAATTAATATAGATAATATTTTATCCATAAAAAATAATTATGGTTTCAATTTAATAATTAATATTTTAATTAATCATTAAAACCATCCATGTTAGTTGGTGATGAAAAATTAAAAACCCCTTCAATGGAGTTGTTAGTATGCACATACACATAGAAAATAATTTCATTTTTATATGAATTAAATGAAAACAAAGAGTGGATGTTCCATAAATATAATAAAATGTTTGTATAGATGACACTACATTCATTATATAATTATGGATGTATTTTAGTTGTAAAATATTTAAGAAGAAAGAAACAAGAAAAAAACCCGTTTAGAAGATATACCTCTTACATCAATTATCTTTTTTGAAAAACACCTTTAGGCTTCTTAGATTAGAATTTTATTAATACCAATGGATCCATAATCATTATAAGAGTGTTGCGGAGGTATGTTGGTAGTATTTGATTGGTATAGGGTCATAAATTTGTGTTAACATGTGAGGAGTATACATTCTGTTATATATTTGGGAGAAGTAGAACCCTTGTAAATACCTAAGATTCTCAAGGAATCATGCAGTCACACCAAGAGGGGGTGAATTTTGAGTGATCATATTTTCACTGATTAGGTTAAACATGATTCTTCATACTTTAATTTTGATCGATCATTTTTTATCTATCGATATGTATTGATCATTAAAAATTAGACCTCACCACTTTTCAATTAATCTATGTAGATAATATAATGTAAATTTCACAAATGGATTTATGCAATGTTAAAAATTAATTTCTCATTTATATGCCTTTTATACTCCCCAAAATTGAATTTTTACTTAATATCAATTATATCATACAATTGGAGTGGGAAGTAATAACCCATGACCCTTAAAGTTTATCACACACTCTTCTGAACCTACAAATTTTCCCATGTGGTAGAGAAAACTCCATAATCATCCTTCCACATGTGCTAGAATTATTTATAATATAACTACTCGTCTTGGAGTGATTTATAATTACATTCTCATGGATGTTTATTTGATATAATTATTAACATTTCAAATTTTTATCTTTAACATCTTCCCTATCATTCTTCTCCTTGATGAATTTTCTTTTGAAATTCCCAATTCCCATCCTTTTATGACTGGAACAACTGAATGTTGATACATAATGGTCCTATTATCCTCATTCTTATCTTATATATTTGGATAACTTAGTCTGATTTAGAATATTTTTTCTATTCATGTAAACTTAAACCCTTATAATATTCAAATGGATATGAATGTTCAAATTATTCCTCCCTTCTATTTATTTATAATCATTATGAATCTATTTATTTCCCTTTTTCTAACTCTATTTTTATTCCCACATTATATCATTGAGCATCATCTAACAGATATTCAGGATTATCATGATTCTGTTTTATCATCAAACTCACACAACTATTTAATGGACCACCTTTAATGAAGATATCAGGATATTACGTGATGGAAAACATGGAAACCACAATCTTCAAATCATCCTCAAATCACAACTACAATCAAGAACATTCTATCTATGAAAATTGATCTCTGAATGTTTAAATCAACATCCTCATAATGTTTTGACAATAATAATTTAAATTTTCTTTATAAAATATTCATATAAATATTGTTTTGATGTAAATAATATTCTCTTTGTTATTATACATTTTTCACAAAAATAATTTTCTACAGCCTTTAGTACATCTAACATAATCTACAATGAATCATGTGCTTTTGGTAGACTCCATATGATTCACCATTATTTTATTTTTAATTGGTATTGTAGATTCTTTATATTATTGACTCAACTTCAACATCTATCTTTTACTATTCTTCATTCCCCTTATTAAGTCTTCACTCATATTCCTACTTCAACTTCCTTTCTAGGTCATCTCAACTCTCAATAATTATTTAGATTAATTTTATATTCAGCCTCTAATATCTCTATCTAGATAATGTTTACCATGAGATTCTTCATTTGGAACCTCCTTATTCTTCTAGTTATTTAAAAAATACTCCATCTTCTATTAACTTCAAATATCCATGATTTATTAAATTCATCCTCAACATTTTATGTAACCACCATTTTAAATTTAACATAATATGAATCATTATTGGTCTTATTCTAATTTGATTTTCTTATTATAAAGGAACATCATAAAAATCATATAAATTATTCATTCTAATCATTCAATTTTGTAGGTTAATTTTATAATTCATTCAGAAACATTCAATACTACACTAAACATATTGTAATGTGTATTTTATAGTGATTTCATTATGACTCCTTCTATAAACTCCTTCCATAATATCTTTAATTGGTGTTTAACTTCATTCCTTTTCCACTTTTGTGACTTCAAATCTCTTCAGTAGGTAATGGTCATCTTACATTCCTCATGAATAAAACATAGTGTCTTTGTTAACTCTTCAGTATCAGTTTTCATTATGATCATTCTCACATCTTAAATATCTCTTTTTTTTTCCAATCATTTCATAGTTGTTATTAAATCCTTCTTAAAATTTTATAAATATTTTGGTGGACATATCTTCTTCTAACTCTTAAATAACATATTCAATCTCTCTAGCTACTATGTTCACCATTCTTTCCTCCTGATCATATTCTAATGGTATATCATTCATATATCAAGTTTCTTCATCTAATGGTTTCAATATCTGGATTATATTCTTATGGTTTAGTATTCACCCAACTCATATATATTCAGATTCACCACAATATATTCATCAATCTATAGGTATTCCAACTTCTGGTGGGTTGTTTATCAAGATTTTGATCTTCTGAAGCTTATTTATTATGAAAACATATATGAAATATATTCTCCTCCAACATATTAATTTTGTTTTCCACTAAAAATTGAAAATAAATATAATAGAATAGAATAATAAATTTATGGGTACTAAAATCTCCAAATTTTTATTTTACATAAATGTTAAATTATCTACATGGTCTATGAGTTCTCTCTCCCAATTAATGAAAATGAATTCAAATCTTGTATTGTGTGGTATTTTTCTGCCCCCCTATTAATGATAAGAAATTAAGTCCCTCTTATTTATATATTTGGGTGGGGGATTAAATTTCATCCAAAATTTCTTCTTCTCCCCTATGTAATCAACCATAAGAATTAATCATTTTTCAAATGGATTACAAAAGTCTTCATGAATGAATACTCCCAAAATCAAGAATCTCTATGTCTATGAGAAATGAAACTATTAGAAAATTGTAACGCCCCGACCCCAGCTACCCAGAGTCGGTGCATTACTTCGTAACATTGGCATGATCACAAAAGATCAAGTCTCGAAAGACCGATTAGTTTAGTAGCCTTGGAAACACTAGATACATTCGTAAACGTTACATTACATCATAAAGTGAAAAACTACAATAACAAAGTCTCCATAGTCCACACTCATATCCTCTTCCGACTATCCCTGCAGGTCATTCATAAAATACTTCTTCACATCCTGGAAAATATTAAAACATTGAAAGGGGTGAGCTCAGATGCTCAGTAAGGATAACAATAATGCGGAAGCTTTCATAAATAAACATTAACATTTAAGGCAATGTATAACTAAAACAAAAGCCTTTTAAACATGAACTTCAACATAATATGGCAAAAGTAAAATGAGATAATGCCATTTACTTCTTCACATGGATATTCTACTGGTCGAATAATCACATGCAATATCAATAACCACTTTCATAATGATGGAATGCATAATGCCAGACTATCATAACCACATAGCCAAGGCCTCGTGCCAAGACTACAAATAAGATTTTGTCAAGGCCTTGTGCCAAGACACTAGTTTGTCTCATGAGACCTGCCGATGCATCGAGGAGCTATAGCGGGCTCCACCCGTCACTTATTAAGTCCAATTCATTCCTCATATGAATAGGTTTAAACATATCATAAACCATAACATAATCATATCACATAAACAATGCATAAAGGAAACATAACATTTCCACATTTCAATCACAAGATATCAATACAAAACATTGATATAATAAAAACGCTTTCAAAACCATTTTCAATACCAAAATAAAAGAATGTTAAAACATTGTATTTATTTTTCTTTTTAAAAAAAGGTATGGCTTGTAAAGGAAGCCGAAACTCAAATAATGTTCACGGCGGCGGAGAAGTCGTTGTCGCCGCATAAGTACGGAATGAAAAACATTCCCTTTTTGTCGTTTAGTAAAATGCTTCGTATAAAAAGATTCCTTTTGAATAAACTTAAAATTCAAAGGGTTTTATACACCGTATAAAAGAAAGTTGTGTATAAAACCAAATATGCCTCAATGAAAGGAGATTGAGACGAAGTCCTTAAAAAGATCATTTTTAAAATAAAATAGATATATTATGTGTATTCACTATAGGTACACATAAAGAAAGTAAAAATACAAAATAAGACATAATAATATCATGACATAATTTGAAAGTAGGAGATTAACCCAAAGAATGGAAGTTGGGTTAAGAAGTTCCCTTACCTCGTGTCTGACTTGACTCAACCGTTCTTTAACCTCCTCAAAATCGGGTAACTCTTTTTGATTTGAGCCAAAGGCTTCCTTGGGAAGAGTTCTGCCCAAAGTGAGGATTCTAGGAGTAAGAGAGGGATGTTGGGAGAGTATTTGGGCAGAGGTTGGCCGAGCCAAATGGCTTGAAGGTGTGAATAAGGTGGGAGAGGTGGGGGCCTTTTATAAGTGGAGAGGAGGGGCACTTTTGGAAAGTAATGAAATGTTACATTATTTCAAAATGCTTTTCGTATTCTAAAGGTCCCACATCTATATAATTCGAGGCTAAGGTGATAAGGTTTCGAAATATCTTCATCCAATAGGCTTTGGACAAGTGTAAGCCTCGGATTTTGCATTATCTTCTCATTTTATTTAAATCGTCAAATAATGATGTCATCGCTGCATCATTATTATGTCATAAATACTTTAATTTATTTAATGTCTAAAAATTATAAAACAAATACTATGATGTAGGAAATCTTTTTAGCTTTCCAATGACTATTTATAATCAAAATTTGGACTTGTATAACCCCAATTAAAAATTGTTTTAGTAGAACAATTTATGTTAGTGTCATTTTCACTTTAACATTAAATAAAAACTAATTTATGTCATTTCCCAACAAAAGTGGATCCATGGGGTCCCCAAGTTAGGCCATGGCTTGTCTTGGTCGGCCATGACTCAACCAATGAGGTTGGGACATGTGTCTAGGTCATTTAATATTATTAAAGTATTATCTATACCTTAAACTACACTAATTACCACTAATCGCGATTAAGAACTTAATAAGTTACTATTCACCAAAAAATTATTATAATCTCATTGAACCACATTTTACTTCTTAATGACAACCATGTATGTCGGATTTTTGAAAATCAAATCACAGAAGTGGTAATATTTCATTTAAACGAAAAATCAGTTATTTAACTACCACTTAGTGGTTTCACTATTCATCAAAAATTGAAGTTTCTCAGAACAATGCCAAAATTTCATCCTAAGCTATAATTGATATTCCGAATTCAAAAATGATGTCTATTTTACAAAATTCCAAACATATAAGTTGCATTAATTAATTTTATAATTAATTCCCGCTGTTACGACAAATAGCGTGTTTTCAAGAAACAATTTATATCAAAAGATTGGCAATTGTTTATGTCCAAATTCAATGTTAAATTAATTCTAATGACCACCATTGGATAAAATGGTAAAAATATATTCTAATTATACATTAAATCCACTCAATAGTATAACTTATCACTATAAATTATTTTGATTAAAAAAGTTGTTTTAAGTATTTTTCACTATTCATAAAAATTTTGAAGTTCTCAGAAAATTACAAAAAATTCAACATAGGCTAATTTCAATATTAGGAATACAAAAATGAACTCCATTTTGAAATATAAAATTTCTATAATTTTAAAAAGTGGTTATTACTATTCATAACGGCTACTTTGATTTGTCGCGATGTTTTAGAACTCGAAGTTGCGTACAATGCAAGCTATTGTATTATTGAATGAGAAGCGTATCGTGGAAGCTCGGGGTGTTACATTCTCCCCTCCTTCAATAAATTGCGTCCTCGCAATTTGAAATTTTTCTTGGAAAATAAAAGGTTGAAAAGAGAAAATACCTTTGAGGAAAACCCACATCGAAAATAAGGTTAATAAATATATAACATTAAAAGAAAGCAGGATAAGTACAAAGGTCACCCGATATAGCCCATTATAGGATTCTATGAAAATATGGATATGGAGGAGAAACAAACCATCAAGGTCTGATGGAGAGTTATAGAAAACAGGATTAGGAGAATGTTTAACCACAAGAAAATCACAAACTTGTGATTGGTTAAACGGTCATTGAATCCCCAGTTGGAAAAGTTAACCGACAACATTTTTGTTTTAAGTTACCTTTTATAATGTTGAGGAATTTATTTATGAGATTTACTAAGAACGTAGGGGAATATACATACTTGTTATGTATACTTTCATTCGTTAATAAATTTTTACCACAAACCCAACTTTTACTCCAAATGGTAATGGAACTCAAAAATATTCTATTTATCCTAATTGTATAAGGTTCCAAATGTTAACACATACCATTTAGATTAGTAAAACGATTTTGTAATAACCAGGGACTTCCTGTAGGCTAGTGGTAGGAAATAAAGGCTTGTCGCACTATGGTTGTGGGTTCGATTCCTGCAGCTGTGTCCGACGCGACGGGTTATTCCCCACCCTGCAGGTTGTCCTTTTTCTAAAAATATAGTATTATAGTATTCCAGAAATAATCTTCAGAAAAGTTTTAACCTTAAACAATACTATTCAAAGTTCAACTTAATCCATCCCAACATTTATAGTTATCCAAAATACCTCTGTCCAAACTTTCTCTAAAAGGTCTCTTAATTCCAAAATCAATTGTAACATCAGATTCCCCAAACAAAGAAAAGTTTCTCTTATTGTCACATACTAAAAATATGATTACCTTAATCATATTAAAACCTTACTGAAACCAACAAGTACTGCAGTACAATCCTTATATAGATCACATTATTCTAATAACCAGAATATAATCCATGAGTCCGAAAGCATCAATACATTAGTTATTCTGCTTCAACTGTAGTAATAGCATAAGATTGTCCTTGATCCCTTGGACTTTTCTGAGGTAAGATTCCTTGACGCTTAGGACATTCATTTGCGTAATGACCCATTTCTCTACAATTGTAGCATTCAACTTTGACAGCCTCTTTCTTTCCCTTGCAATCACGTGCCTGGTGACCTTTTTCTCCACATTTATAACAGACTCCCATTCCTTTTAGGCAAGTACCAGGGTGATTCTTCCCACAATTATCACATAATGGAAAATCCTTCTTTCCCTTTTTCCCTTTATCTGTCTCTTGTTCCACCGTTCTCTTCTTCTCTTGCTTTACTTTGTTGTCATAAGACTTAGAGAATTCCTTTTCTGTCTTGATAGCACATGAGACTATATCTTCGTATGATGAGAAGGATTGTGATACTAAAGCTCGACGGAGAAATGGTTTTAACCCATCAAAGAAACGATCAATCTTACTCCTTGGGTTACGTATATAATCGGCAGCATGCCTCGCTAACCTTGTAAAGTTAGCCTCATACTTTGCGACATTCTCATCCTCCTTCTGCCTCAGACTCAGAAATTGCCTTTCCATATCTGCTCGATGGTCACGAGGAAAGTATTTTTCTAAGAAAAGATCTTTGAACTCCCTCCATTCCATATTCGATACGTCATCATCTTCCTTTGTGTTTTGAATCAGCGACCACCACTGATCGGCATCTCCAGTGAGGCGGTAAACTGCCATGATAACATTCTCCCTTTCACTACTCCCCAAGGCATGGAATATTTTCTCTAAGGAATTTATCCATTGCTCAGCTACTATAGGATTTGTACTCCCATTGAAGGTTGGCGGTTGTTGCCTCATGAAACGGTCTAGCATTGATCCTCCACGTTGCGGATCAGGGTGCTCCATACGAGTAAGGTTGTTATTCATAACCTGAGTGAGTTGTCCCAGTATGGTAATAAGTTGATCAGCACCAGTTGTATCTCCAGATCCACAATAATTATCTTGATCAGGAGGGCAATCCCTACACGGAGTTCGTGCATTGATACGGTTTCCATTCCTTCCACTAGGTGCCATTTCTAAACAATGGCATAAACTAGATTAGTTTATGAATCAAAATACATAATTCCATACTTGTAAAATACTTAACATAAATTGAACTATTTATGGATATAATCCATAATCATAAAAAGGTTTTATTTGAGGAAGTATATACTCATAACCGTTCATAGTGGTTTGTAAAGAAAATGAGAATTATCCTAAGCATATCCCCCGGGAGTGTCGTAACCAAGAGTGCAGCAAGGCCCATTGTCGTGCACCAGTTCCCGTTCGAGTCTAGCTCAAAGCAGTGTTTTCGGGTTTTACCCCTAGGTACATCTGTGCCAGAGCCGCCTCTACCTGCTCGTATCCAGACAGGGATGTATTGCTCGGAAAACTCACAAAATCTCTACAATACCAAAATTCTAAGATGTTCTTCTATACTAATCCTCAAAGTCTATCTTCGGGCTATGTGCTCTAATCAGAGTTTATCTAAATCTAGCTTCCAAGGTTAGTACTAAACTGCCTCTGATACCAACTGTAACGCCCCGACCCCAGCTACCCAGAGTCGGTGCATTACTTCGTAACATTGGCATGATCACAAAAGATCAAGTCTCGAAATACCGATTAGTTTAGTAGCCTTGGAAACACTAGATACATTCGTAAACGTTACATTACATCATAAAGTTAAAAACTACAATAACAAAGTCTCCATAGTCCACACTCATATCCTCTTCCGACTATCCCTGCAGGTCATTCATAAAATACTTCTTCACATCCTGGAAAATATTAAAACATTGAAAGGGGTGAGCTCAGATGCTCAGTAAGGATAACAATAATGCGGAAGCTTTCATAAATAAACATTAACATTTAAGGCAATGTATAACTAAAACAAAAGCCTTTTAAACATGAACTTCAACATAATATGGCAAAAGTAAAATGAGATAATGCCATTTACTTCTTCACATGGATATTCTACTGGTCGAATAATCACATGCAATATCAATAACCACTTTCATAATGATGGAATGCATAATGCCAGACTATCATAACCACATAGCCAAGGCCTCGTGCCAAGACTACAAATAAGATTTTGTCAAGGCCTTGTGCCAAGACACTAGTTTGTCTCATGAGACCTGCCGATGCATCGAGGAGCTATAGCGGGCTCCACCCGTCACTTATTAAGTCCAATGCATTCCTCATATGAATAGGTTTAAACATATCATAAACCATAACATAATCATATCACATAAACAATGCATAAAGGAAACATAACATTTCCACATTTCAATCACAAGATATCAATACAAAACATTGATATAATAAAAACGCTTTCAAAACCATTTTCAATACCAAAATAAAAGAATGTTAAAACATTGTATTTATTTTTCTTTTTAAAAAAAGGTATGGCTTGTAAAGGAAGCCGAAACTCAAATAATGTTCACGGCGGCGGAGAAGTCGTTGTCGCCGCATAAGTACGGAATGAAAAACATTCCCTTTTTGTCGTTTAGTAAAATGCTTCGTATAAAAAGATTCCTTTTGAATAAACTTAAAAGTCAAAGGGGTTTATACACCGTATAAAATAAAGTTGTGTATAAAACCAAATATGCCTCAATGAAAGGAGATTGAGACGAAGTCCTTAAAAAGATCATTTTTAAAATAAAATAGATATATTATGTGTATTCACTATAGGTACACATAAAGAAAGTAAAAATACAAAATAAGACATAATAATATCATGACATAATTTGAAAGTAGGAGATTAACCCAAAGAATGGAAGTTGGGTTAAGAAGTTCCCTTACCTCGTGTCTGACTTGACTCAACCGTTCTTTAACCTCCTCAAAATCGGGTAACTCTTTTTGATTTGAGCCAAAGGCTTCCTTGGGAAGAGTTCTGCCCAAAGTGAGGATTCTAGGAGTAAGAGAGGGATGTTGGGAGAGTATTTGGGCATAGGTTGGCCGAGCCAAATGGCTTGAAGGTGTGAATAAGGTGGGAGAGGTGGGGGCCTTTTATAAGTGGAGAGGAGGGGCACTTTTGGAAAGTAATGAAATGTTACATTATTTCAAAATGCTTTTCGTATTCTAAAGGTCCCACATCTATATAATTCGAGGCTAAGGTGATAAGGTTTCGAAATATCTTCATCCAATAGGCTTTGGACAAGTGTAAGCCTCGGATTTTGCATTATCTTCTCATTTTATTTAAATCGTCAAATAATGATGTCATCGCTGCATCATTATTATGTCATAAATACTTTAATTTATTTAATGTCTAAAAATTATAAAACAAATACTATGATGTAGGAAATCTTTTTAGCTTTCCAATGACTATTTATAATCAAAATTTGGACTTGTATAACCCCAATTAAAAATTGTTTTAGTAGAACAATTTATGTTAGTGTCATTTTCACTTTAACATTAAATAAAAACTAATTTATGTCATTTCCCAACAAAAGTGGATCCATGGGGTCCCCAAGTTAGGCCATGGCTTGTCTTGGTCGGCCATGACTCAACCAATGAGGTTGGGACATGTTTCTAGGTCATTTAATATTATTAAAGTATTATCTATACCTTAAACTACACTAATTACCACTAATCGCGATTAAGAATTTAATAAGTTACTATTCACCAAAAAATTATTATAATCTCATTGAACCACATTTTACTTCTTAATGACAACCATGTATGTCGGATTTTTGAAAATCAAATCACAGAAGTGGTAATATTTCATTTAAACGAAAAATCAGTTATTTAACTACCACTTAGTGGTTTCACTATTCATCAAAAATTGAAGTTTCTCAGAACAATGCCAAAATTTCATCCTAAGCTATAATTGATATTCCGAATTCAAAAATGATGTCTATTTTACAAAATTCCAAACATATAAGTTGCATTAATTAATTTTATAATTAATTCCCGCTGTTACGACAAATAGCGTGTTTTCAAGAAACAATTTATATCAAAAGATTGGCAATTGTTTATGTCCAAATTCAATGTTAAATTAATTCTAATGACCACCATTGGATAAAATGGTAAAAATATATTCTAATTATACATTAAATCCACTCAATAGTATAACTTATCACTATAAATTATTTTGATTAAAAAAGTTGTTTTAAGTATTTTTCATTATTCATAAAAATTTTGAAGTTCTCAGAAAATTACAAAAAATTCAACATAGGCTAATTTCAATATTAGGAATACAAAAATGAACTCCATTTTGAAATATAAAATTTCTATAATTTTAAAAAGTGGTTATTACTATTCATAACGGCTACTTTGATTTGTCGCGATGTTTTAGAACTCGAAGTTGCGTACAATGCAAGCTATTGTATTATTGAATGAGAAGCGTATCGTGGAAGCTCGGGGTGTTACAAAAATAAGTTTGATTACCTAGATCATTAATGGTATCCATAAAAATACCAAGTGTTATATATTTTATAAACACATCTTTTGGGTGTGAGTTAATTATATTTGTAATCAAATTACCTTCCTAATCCATCTCAATGAAAAGATAAAATCCATTAAAGAATAAATTTTAAATTTATCCCCATTTATAGGATAATTATTACATTATAATAATAATAATTATTATATCACATTATATTTAATATTCTGATTTAATATGAGTAGAGTATAGTATAAAGAACTCACCTTAAGGATGACAATCGTTATTTCTTTCACGGTCATTGATAGAAATATTTTATTCACAATCAATTAGAGCTCTTGACTCTATGAAATTTAATCTTCAATCCACTGGATCTTCAATAACCTATTTTAGAACACCTTAGTTTCCAAAATATGTCTTCTTAAATCAATATATAATGATTCTGAAATATCCAACTTCATACATACTTCTGAAATACACATTAATTACATCACCTTTAACTCCCATTTCAATATTGTCTTTCCCAATCATATGTAGTAATATGTTTCATCATCTGTTACTCAGAAACTCTATACAAATTAGCATCATTTTGTTTTTTCCTTCACCTTTAACATTCCATGTATCATTCCTCTTTATTGGAATGAGTTTCTTCTATTTTACTTTTATTTTAACAATATTTGTATATTTATTCTTAACATATGATAATAAGAAATTTGAAATATTATTTTCATTGTTATCCAACTTCTTTGCTTCCCCTAAAATTTTATGGCCATACAGTCATTCAAACATTCAAAACATTCCCTGATTTCTTCTTCCTCTATTAATTTTCTTTCACATTAACCTTTATTTATTTATAAACTTGTTTTTATTTCCCATAATCTAATACCCTATAAACCATGTAATGAATATTTTAGTAGTTTCTTTATCTAGAATATGTCTCCCACATTGATTCATTTCATTCTATATGTTACAATCTATTAGAAACTATCAAATAACATTAAGTTCATTTTTATATTTTTTTCCCACCATTCTAGTCCACCTGTTTTGTTCTTCAATTGATTCACTTTGTATATCTTACTTTCCTCTACTAACATCATCAATAATGGCATGATCTCAACTTTCTATGAAATAGTTTTTTATTCTATAAAATTATTATCTTATATTGTCCATGACATCATCCAAAATATTTAACATGATTGAAACCTTCTTTAGAGATTAATATTATTTTCTCCATATTGATTAGATACAATATATCATTATTTGATTTTAATTTTTATTTTTATCATCTTTCTGTTGGTGTGTGTTGAGTTATTCTTGGTAAATTTTAACTGAAACTCTGTAAGAACCTGATTTTTGCTGTGAAAGACTTTGTAATATTCTTGATGATATTCTAGAGCAGCACCTTCAGACGGTGTGCGATTTCGAGCCCCGGAGTGGCCGGAATTAAATTTTCAGTGCGTTCACACTCGAAACACCAAATAAATAAGATAACTCCTAAAAGGAGTTTTGGATCAGAGATCCAAGTGTACGGATGGGTCCGGAATGTGGTTTTTACCCTAGGAACGACATAAAACTTGTCGGTGCGGGATGTTTGGACCCCTCGCTCGCTTTAGGAACGTTAAACGGATAAATTAATTTAATTAATTTATTCTTTTAATGGTTAAACTCATGTATCTCTTAAACGGTGGATCAGATTGGAAAACTGAGGGCACCGTTGAGCTTGAAGCATGTCTTTTACCCTAGGAGGGGTGTAAGTTTCGCGGGCGCGGCCTGTCTGTGAAAAATAGCCCTAGGGGCGTTTTCGTAATTTGGCAGCTTTGGGCGTTCAGTCTTATAAATTTTGAATGGGGCCTCAGATTAAAATTCTGAGACCACCATTGTGCTTGGGAGGTGGTTTTTACCCTAGGGTAGGCTTAACCTCGACCTCGTCAAGTGTTTCGTAAGTGGGTCATTTTGGGGATTTAATTAATTAAGCTTTTAATTAAATTTTTTTCCCTTAAATAAACAAACACCCCTCTCCTCCCTCCTCCACCCTCTCATCCTCTAGCGGAAGGAAGCAACACAAGGATCTTCCCTTCAAGATCATCCTCCCATCTCCATCCTCTCCAAGGCATGGCGGTCGGCGGATCGCCGTGAAGCTTCGGGCGAAGCCCCGCGAGGTAGGATCTTGCTCGATTTCGGTTTTCCCGCACCCTTTCGCCCAAAATTTTGGTTGTCTAAATGCTGAGTTATTTTTCGAGAAAATCCCTTACCCCAGAAGTTCGTGCTACGAGACTTCCATTTCATTTTATGGATTTGAAATCCATGTTACGAGTGAACCGCAATCGATCGTCGAAGATCGGGTGTTGACGGGGTTTTCCGGCGGTTTTGGGGTGGCACGGCTCGGCGGAGAAGGCGGCGTGGCTCGGTCGAGGTGCTTCGGGCGGGTGTCGGCCAGTGGGAGCGTACAGCAGGGGAGCACCCGTGGGGGCTCGGCGGGGAAGATGTTGAGGCCGGGTGGGTGTCCAGCGGGCGCCGGCGAAGCGCGGCGCGCGGGCGACGAGGCCTCGGCCCTCCTGGTCGGGTTTACGCGGCGACAACGGGGGCGGGGTCCTCAAGACCCCACGGCAGACAAGACCCGCACTCGGCGGGTCTTTGTGGGAGAAAGGCAAGCCGGACTGGATTGCTGCTGGTCCCGGCGTGGAAGGCCAGCCCGCGACCGCGGGCCGGTTCAGAAGAGTGGGTCGGCCGAACCAGCCTGGCCCACTAATGTCCGTTTTTTTAAAACGGTTGTAAAAGTCAGCCCGGGTGTCGGATTCGCGTGCCGTCAGAGGTGACGCATTCCTTGGGACAAAGAGAATATTTTGAGATGGTTTCGGGAATTTTTAATTCCCGAAATGGTAGGCCTCAATGGCGCGACACGTACGTTGAGGGGATTGACGTCATTCCGGGAATCTTGTTTTGAGCGGCGCGGACACATCCGACGTCCGTTTTGAGCGCTGTCAGCAGCGTTGCGACCCTGGCACCAAATCGGAGGTTTCCAGGGTGGTTTTGGGCGTCGAATTCGGAGTTGAGGTGTGGGCCCCACGGCCCGTCTTTTTAGTTGCGTGTAGCTTTTAGCGACTTTTTCCTCGAACGTCCGTTTGGGGCGTGCGAGTAGTCGATGTTGGGTGTTTTTCCGAGGGCATCGCATTGGCGAAGTCTGCTCGCTCTAATTATGCACGCTGGTGCGGGCCCCACGTGGTCCGTTTGGGCGTCAACAGTGGTTTTCCATCTTAATCACCGGGTGACCGTTTTAGACCAGTGAATAGTCCACCTTGTGTGCTTTTTCAAGAGGATCGCAACGGTGCGATCCGTTTGTGGAGTTTTGGGACCGGGATGCGGGTCCCACGAAGCACCGCTTGTGTGCAGTGCGCCGGAATTCATCTTTTTCTCCAGATATCCATTGCGCTCAAGTGAGCAGTCTTTTTGACATGTTTTCCCGAGGGGATCGCAATGGTGCGATGTGCCCGACTGTTTTCGGGGTCGAGGCTCAGGATCACGGGACGTCGTTCGGGCGTGAGGCGGTGTTGGTGACTTTTCCATTGGATATCCATTTGAGGCGAGTAAGTAGTTGATCTCGCATGTTTTTCCGTGAGGATTACAAAGGTGTGATCTGTTTGGTTGTGCGGATCCTCTTGCAATATCTTATTAAATGTGGAAGGATGAAAGGTGCTCTAGTGGTGGTTCACCCTACCTTGTTTGTAGAGGACTCTTGGCGTGTGATCACGCACTCTTGGGAGAGAGATATAAATTATTTACAAGTTGTGGTTGGCCATCCCTGATCCTTTGAGGTGGAGTTGTTACGTCATGCCTTCGTGTTGACGTTGGGTGTCGTGTGCACGATAGCCTTTGGGATGGAACGAGGTATACTCTTGGAGTATACGGGAGCGCTTGGAGTTACATGTGGTTGTTGTACCTGAGGATGTTTGTGCGCTCAGTTTGGGTTGACTTGGGGCCGCACGTCGTGTGGGCCCCATGTGCGTGTCGTGTTCTACTTTACGTACTTTGACCTCTCGCGACGTAGAGGGTCCCTATGTGCTCGTTTGTTTGACCAGTAGGGTGGAGTTTTCCCCTGGCTCTGTGCTCGTTTGTTTGACCAGCAGGGTAGAGTTTCCCCTGTCCTGGTGCTCTTTTGTTTGACCAGCAGGGTTGAGTGGTTTTCCCCTGGTCCTCTTCTCAATGGTTTGGCCGATAGAGATGGATTGTTTCCTCTGTTTATTTAGCTATGAGGGGTTTCAGAACTGTGCCCTTTCACTGGTCTGCGGCACTGTCTGTGAATACAGGTGTTAGTATAGTGTGGGTGTTTTCCCCACTTTCTGGGGTGAGTTGACTAGGTCCGCTTCGACAGTGACTCAGCAGATTGGAGTGGGATTGCCTTGTGAGGCCCGGGGGAGTTTCTCCCATCACCCTGTGTTCCCTGGTAGAGTTATTGTGGATTCGGTGTGACCAACACTTTACGTGGGCACTGATCCTCTACCCAAGAGGTTGTTCCAGCAGGGCTGAGGTTGTTCCAGCAGGGTTGAGGTTGTTTCTAGCAGGGCTGAGGTTGTTCCAGCAGGGCTGAGGTTGTTTCCAGTAGGGCTGAGGTTGTTTCCAGCAGGGCTGAGGTTGTTTCGAGCAGGGCTCGCCAGTGGGTTACCATCCAGTAGGGATAGCCAGTACAGTGGTGTTCACCGAGCAGTACCATCTAGCAGGGATAGCCAGATCAGTTTTGGGTTTACCTCCAGCTGGGCTGGGCAGTGGTCCCCGATGTCGGGCTTACCTCCAGCGGGGCTGGGCAGTGGTCCCTGATGCCATGCTTACCTCCAGCGGGGCCGGGCAGTGGTCCTCGATGTCGGGCTTACCTCCAGCGGGGCTGGGCAGTAGTCCCCAATATCGGGCTTACCTCCAACTGGGCTGGGCAGTGGTCCCCAATGTCGGGTTACCTTCAGCTGGGCTGGGTAGTGGTCTTGTCGTTGACTTTAGCTGGGTCTCCCTCCATTGGATTACCATGCTACGGGACTGGGTAGTGTGGCACCCGTTGACTTTCCGGGTCTCCCTGTAGTGGTAACCCGTTGACTTCCAGGGACCCTCCAGCGGGGCTGGGCAGGGGGTTGCCTGTCGACTTTGAGCAGACTTCTCGACTGTGGGGTAGTGACGAGTTGTGGTTGACGTTCCCCCAGAACTCTCAAGTACGAGGAGCTTTTCCCCCACCGATACGCGTCCTTGTGACGCGACCTAAAACCGTACGGGCGAGTCAGTGCCGCCCAAAGCGAATAGTGTTGAGGTGTGGTGGTTTAAGCCTTTGACTTGTAGTTCGGGGCAGACGTGTGAGATGCTGGGCATCGATGGTGTTACTTCTGGGACTGTTGGCGACTCTCTTTTCTTGGGCTGAGCTACGGGACGGAGATCCCCTTATGACATTTTTCGGGCTTCTTGACAGAGCATATGGATATGTATATACCTTGTTCTAGTACTCACTTCTTGGGTTTGGTTACTCTCCTTCCAGGAGAGTCGAAGATGTGCGGGGTATGCTACGTGCTTTCTGTGTCTAGATTCTCATGGTTGGACGAGTCTACTCTCCTGCTATAGGTAGCGAAGACTCGACGAGAAGTCCATCTTCTCACCGTTTCCAGCTCCTTGTGTCTGGACGAGTCTACTTTCTTTCCTCTTGTGGGGTTGAGCTGGAATCTCTGTTGTTACTCTTACTACCCTTTCAGTTTTACTCCTCTACTTTTCATGTTCTCTCTACTGCTCACCCTTCGGTACCTCCTTTTGTTGCTCCCTCGAGCCTTCGGGGTATTCTACTGAGTATTTTTATACTCACCCCTTCTTGGGCTTTTCCTGCACTTGGTGTGCCCTTGCAGACGACGGACAGGTGGAGCGTGACTTCAGTGGAGCATAGGAGCTTGGGAGCTTGGACCGCGTGCGGTGGTCGGATTCGGGTTCCAGGTGGGAGACCCGTCAGCTATTTCTTTTTATTTACCTGTTGTCGGGTTGTGGAACCTTTTCTGGTTGGGCGCGTGTTTTTCCCCTTTTTTCCTTTTCAGCACTTCACTTGTACTGTAGAGTTCGATGCACTTTGTGGTTTATATATAGCATTTTCCCTTTTTATTTACTTGTCTTTCCTTTTACTCTGCACTTTGCATTGAGTGTGCTGCGTGTGTGTGTGTACAGGTACTTAGGCAAAGGCCTCCCCGAGTTGTTGTGCCTTCGGCGCTGGTCGCTAGCCCCTGGCCTATGGAGGCGGGCTTGGGGTAGTTGTGGCTCGAGCCCGGGTAGGGTCGGGTCGTGACACACTCACCATGACCTCTTTTTACATATATAGATAAGTTTCACATTCCTTTTATTTTCTCCCCCCTCAATCTTAGAATTACATTTCTTTCATACCATGGAATATGATTCTAAAAATTTATATCCATGTTTCTAAATATTTCATAGCATTGTTAGTAGCAACTAAGAATTGTATTCTTTATTTTTATTGAATTTTGGCTAGTAGAAACATCATACAAAACCTCATTCCTCTGAAAGTTTACATTTTTATTATGGAAATAATTAGGGTAACTCCTTCATTCTTCATTTTTACATATACCTTTGTAGAATATGAGGATTTCACTACATTATTATTTAACTATCTGCATCTATAACAATAATTTGAAATATTTAAATTATTGGAATTAGTGTATATATTTTAATCATAACAAGGGATTAATTTTTTCTTTATAATATTGAAAGGAGTTATTTTAAATGATATCATATGATTCCTATCATTATAGGGAGTCTTTTTGGATGTAATAAATTCTATATAAACTTCTAAAAAGACTCATTTTAGGGTTTTATGTGATGATTCAACATGAGTGGATTCTTTGATTTTTTATTTTAATATAGAATTAAAGACACTTTAAATTTATTTTTATTTTATGATCATTAACAAACATCACATTCCCTTCACATTAATATTTAATCATCAAAATTATTTCTCCATTCATCTTTCATGAATTTTGTAGAGGGTTGTTAAACCATTTTATTTTTTTAACCATTAATTTTAATTTAGAGTTTTTAACTACTAATATTTCATTAAATTCATGTAATATGTCTAAAAAACATCACAATATATATTTTTTTGATATATACATCATTCTAATTTATCAATAACTAGGAATAATCTTTAATTTCACAGTTGAACATATTTTTAATTTGCTTATATATTCTCTATAAGAAATCATATTTTACGATCATATTAATGAATTTATCATTTATGTCATCATGTTATGATTATTCTTTGATTTATCTTCCAATAAACCCATTATAAATACTTGTATATATGTGAAAACATCATCATGAAAACTTTTTATGTAATATTTATTATTGAGTAAAAATCCTCAAAAGTTTTAAGGGACTCATAGTCACAATATCTACCCAAATATTCTTATGGATTATTAAAATTATATTATTTTCATAAATTTATACCACACTAATTAACATAAAGTAGTGTGGGATTATTATTATGTTTCTTTTTAGAGGATTAATTCTTTTTCTTATGATCATTTTTATACTTTTATTTATTCAATTTTTTTTATGAAACCATTTTATTAATGTAACTGAGGATAACTTATATTTTCTTTATCTTGGGAATAACATTATTATCTTCAAGTGGAAATAATTCTAAGACTTTTGAAAATATTAACTTTATGTAAAACTTTTACAAAAAACTAGCGAATGAAAACAAGTTGATCCAAAACGAGTTAACCTTTCACTCTGATAGTAATTTATATTCCTAGGGGATTATGTTGTAACGTATGAAGTAATTATAGAATAATACATTCATAATTATTAATATATTTTAATTATATATTAATTTTATCTTAATGGGTATGATATCTCTGGTAGCATACTCAGCATGCAAAAATTAGTTTCTCCAAAATCTTACATTGCACGTAAGACTGAGTTATACCGAAAAATAATATATTGTTAATATTAATATTTTAAGTGCTAGTTATGGTTTGGAAATTTTATCTATGAGAATGAATATAAATAAATATATTATGATTAAAATTATTATTAAATGGTTTTACATTCATCCAATAAATTTTATAGTCTTAAAATAAGAATAAATCCAATTTTAAGCATAAAAAGCTATAATATTTTTAAAAGGTAGTTTTACAGCGTTTTGATGGAGAACCCATTCTAATTATAATTTTTGACACTTTTATAATTTTTATATGAAAATTTAAACTTCTTTTTTGAAATAAATGTTTCAAACTTACTTTTGTTAAATTTTTGGTATTTTTCTAAGAAATTTTATATTTTGATAAATAGTGAATAATATAAAATATTTATTTTAAAATGACTTTTTATTAAATTGATTTATATAGTTAAATTATGTTTTGAATTTATTTTAAAGTATAATTAGATCATGTTTTTTTAATTTAGCCCAATTCTGGTAACTGGAATCAATTTCATATTTAAATTGGATATAAACACATTATGAACTCTTGAAAGTTTTTACTTTGAAAACATGTTTTCTTGTTCCATCAACGAGATTAATTTTAAATTAAATTATTCGGATTATGTATTTCGAATTTGGAAAAATGGATTAGATATTTAGAATAATAAGATTCAAATTCGGTAAATATGACCCTTTTATTTTTTGACATTATGAATAGTAACTTCAGTAATATTTTCATTACCATGATTAAGGGTAAATCAAGTATTTAATGGTAAAAATAATATAATAACTAATATAAAATCACCCTAACACCAAACCTAATTTCTTTAGATGAGTTTTTTTGTTGCAAAAGTAAATCTTTGGGCCGATTTTATATCATTTGGAAGCCACTTGAGTGTAAGACATTTATAATATTATATTAGATGAGAAGATAAATTTTGTCACACACTTGTTTTTAACAAGTAACATATTTGTAATATGGGGTTATACATGCTATCTCTTCAACTATAAATGTTTTTTATAAAAATAAAAATTTTACCTATATCATGGTAATTTATTTATAATTTTTAGTAACTAAATAATTAAACGAAATGGTGACACAATTATGATGTAGTAATTACTTAATTAATGAAGGAATCAAATAAATGATATTATAAATATTAAAATGAATAAAATCTGAAATAATTGATGTCATAAACCAATTTAATGGATGAATTTGACTTGTTATAGATTGTTTAATTATTTATTTTAGAAGATATAAAGTTTTCATGATTTTTTTAAAAATTCAACAAATGAATAGTGTCAAAATTGGCACTAATGGTATTTTAAAATATAAAATATTTTATTAAATGATATAAAAAATATTAAAATCCCAATTTTAAAAAAAATGATTTTTATAAGTCTTAAAATTTCATCAATTACTCACTTAGTTATATTTTTTCATTTTATAGAAATTTTATTAACCCTCAAAATTTAAATTATATGATATCACAGTAAGAATTAAAAGGGTAAAATAAGGGTTATAACAAAAATATAAGGATTAAAAAAATACTAAAACATGTATAATTTTCATTGGATAAATTTATTTAGACCCATAATCATCTTATATTATAAATAAATCATTTTGGGACCATTTTTATTAGAAAATTAATTTATATTAATTCAATATTTTGAAGAATTCCAAGTGTGCCCCTCCCCCTCTCCTATAAAATAAAACCTGTTATTATCTTTTCTTCACACCTAAAAACTTATTTTTATAGGAAAATGTATACCCAAATACCTTCCTACAATACCTTCTATATTTATATAGGCCTTATTTTAGGCATAACACCCTCCTTAGATGTGTTAAGTTGTTAATCAATAGAGATTGTCTGAAGGAAATGTATCGTTTCTTTAAGTGTTTCTGTTTTATTTCTTCTTACACTTATTTAAAATATACTTCAATAAAGGTGAAATAATAACTCTAATAACCTCAATATACTTATATTTTATTATTTTAATATCATCACTTAAATCCATCTCTAATTTCATCAAATTTGAAATGAATTATTCATTCATGTGTACGGAGGACTACCACCTCATGAGCCGATATAATTTGTTTTACATCACCATATCTCAAGACAGGTCATAATGATAGAATTAATGTTTATATATTATATTCATGAAATATTTATCATTATTAAATAATATTATATCATTCTTGTTCTTACATTTTCTTTCATTTCACATAAAAATGATAATGTCGTTCGTGCGTACGTGTGAACTAACACACCCACAAAGCGATGTGATTCATTTTTCTTCACCACATCACATGGATGATATATATAAGTACATTTAAATTATTAATATGATATTAAAAATATTATGATAATTTGATAAAGTTTTACATTTACCTTCTTTCCATAATGATCATTAAAAAATGGAAATGTTACTCTTGCGTACGTACTGCTTATTATCTCCATGATTACAACATTGTTAATTATTCATAAACATACATAAATGGTTTGATTTAAAATTATAATTTATGACTAAAATATATTATTATGGATATGATGTAATTATGTCTATTTTTACTATATACATCATTTCAATGTCATTTTTGACTCGAGTACCAATTATCGACAAAATGGATGATGTGAAAATAAATAATTAAGTAATTGTTATAACATGATAATAAGTTATACATGTCACGACCCGTCCTCGGGGCTCGTGTCGTGACTACCCCAAGCCCGCCTTCCATAGGCCAGGGGCTGGCGACTAGCACCAAGGCGTAAATCCCGGTAAAGGGAAGGCTTTACCATGTAAAGTAAACAACAAACACCACAGAGCAAGCACGCAGAAGAAGTAAACACTAAGTAAAATCTAGTACAACAGTAAGTGCGGAAGTAAGTGGGCCAGAATACAAACCCAAACTGAAAGTAAAGTACAAATCGAAAGGGAAAATAGCAACTGAAAAGTAAAGCTGCAACGTCGAGTCGTCCACTGGAAGTCCCACCTGAAGGGTGGGTACAGATAGCCTCCACTGCTCCTCGGGTCCAACTGACCGCTCCGAGTACGTCCCGCCCAGTGGTCCACCTCCAGGTACCGTCCTGCTCCACAAGCCTCCACCACGATCAGCGTTGTCCATCGTCTGCAACCAACACAACGTAGTGCGGGCATAGCCCGTGAAGGGGTGAGTATAAGCTACTCAGTAGGGACCCCGAGACCCCCTAAGGTCTCCCAAAATCCACAAAGGATAATACACAAAGGAAAGATACAATCACGAAGTAACATCCGACACAGCTTAGGTATATGCCCATACATATACCTAAGTCATCAATTCTCACTCGGCTCCAACATCCGAGCTCAAGTACAACCCAGTCCACACAGGAAAACAAAACGTAAATCCACACAGGATAGCACAACACAATCCACAAAGGAAAGAAAAACGTAAATCCACATAGGATAGCACAACACAATCCACAAAGGAAAGCAAAAAAGGGTTTTAACTCACAAAGGTATACTTCTTCGAATGACGATAGAGATGATCACTAATCCATCTAAGCCGTCAGACCCACAAAGGATCGATAGGTACAAACCCCCGTAATGACCCACAAAGGATATGACCCACAAAGGATCGATAGGTAACTAACCCCCGCAAGGACCCACACAGGATCGGACCCACATACGATCTGTAGGCGCTGGCCCACACAAGACCGCTGAGCGCTGACCCACACAGGATCAGACCCACACAGGATCGGTAGCACTGACCCACAAAGGATTGCTGAGTGATGTAGTCGTCGTCGTCGAATCCACTGAGGATCTCTGTACAATTGTCGTCATCACAGTAGCAGTCGCAGCCAGCTCTAGGGTTCCCGCACACAGCAAACTCGTTTGGGAGAGTCCGCTCCATGATCCGAGAGGCTGATACATCAACTGACACATAGTCCATAGTTGATGTATCCAAAATTTCCGTATCGTCAACAGGAACTCAACGTCGCAGACAGCGCGCCAATCGGACGCCCGGTCTGAGGGTTATTGATTTTTTCGTCCCAGGGGCCCGGTTGGTTTCTAAGGCAAAACCAACCCGACCGTACTCCACTTGCGTCCAAACCCCGGGTGGATTATTCCAAAAGATACATCTCACTTAGAGGAATTCAACAAAGTCGACGGCACGTCAATCGGACGTCTGAATCTCAAGATATGAGCGTTTCCGCTCTGAGGGCCCGGTTGGTTTCGTGTACGAACCAACCCGGCCGAACCCAAAGTATTTCGAAACCTTGAGTGTGATATACCAAAACGACCGTTTCGATCCAAGGATTGCATCTCCGCTGACATCGCGTCGTTCGGAGGACCGTAGCTCATGTTATGAGCAAAAGACCGAAAAGGTCCGGAAACGGGGGGTCTGGGCCCGGACCAACCCGGCCCGACCCCCCCCTAGGTCGGCCCGACCCGGGTCCAGGTCCGACCCGGTTGGGCGCGACCCGGCCCGTCCTGGGCGGCCCGGCCCGGCCTGGGCGCGACCCGGCCGGCGGGTCGTCTCGGCTCGACTCGGCCGAGCGGCCGAGCAAGGGAAGCCGCGGGGCGTGCTGTCCCCGCGGGAAGAGGAACTGCGGCCCCGCGTGGGGCCGCGCTTGGTCTGCGGACGCGGCAGAGCCGCATCCCGTGTCTCGCCGGACCCGCGCGGTCGCGGGTCTGGTCGGCCGGCGCTGCCGCGCCGGCGACCCGCGCCGCTGGTGGAGTCTGTGGGCCACCGAAGTTGCTCCGGTGGTCCGATTCCATTTCTGTCTGCGCCGTAGCTCCTCCCGGGTCCCGTTCTTCACTGCGGAATCAACAAATCGTCTCTGTGACCCGTTTTTTCGTCGTCCGCCGTTCCGCACACCAAGAACAAATGACGGTGGGTTCAGACTTGTTTGTTGGTCCGCACCCACCGCGTTAGCGGTTTGAAACAACACCATAAAATCCCAGCAATTGATGAACCACGACCCGCAATAATAATCCACAGAACAACTTGTTAATTGGTTGGTCTGTGTTCTTTCCTTGGAGGAAAACAAACTTGGTAATAACATTTTCAAAACAACCCCTACCTCATAGCTGTCGTCGGATGAGTGCGAGTACGTCGCGGAATTGACCGTCACGGTAGGAGGTGATCGTCACGTCGCGGAAGGGCGTCGCATCGTCGCGGAAGGGCATCGCATCGTCGCGGAAGGGCGTCGCATCGATGATCTCTGAGGGTTAAAGAAACACAGGGATTTAATTATAACAATTAAATCCATGTTGTGGATAAAAACCACAAAGGAATTAAAAGGACCGCAATCTCTTACCTCAACGGACGATCGAAGATTTGTCGCGGAAGAAGCGTCGCAGAGGGAGAATCGTCGGCGTCACATCGTCGATCTCCAGGGGGCCTGGCGTTCTTCGTCGCCCTTCGTCGGAGGCCGGAGTTCTTCACATTCTTCGCGTTCTTCACGTTCTTCATGAAGGAGGAGGAAGATCTTTAGAGATTCTCCAAAGGTTTAACACAACATTCAAGAAGAAGGTGTGTTGGCCTTATTTTATTAACATGCCAACAAATTGAAAACGTGTTAAGAAACGAACAAAATTAATTCATAGAATTAATTTCAATGAATAAACCACCCAATTAATAGGAGCATTTAAGAGTTTAGAAAACGCGTCAGTTGACTTTCATTTAATAGGGTTTTTCGCAGTTGCGTTACTTAGCGGAAAAGAAACGGTGGGGCTCGTGCGGGCCCCACCTAAAAAATATCCTACCAAGAGGGTAGAATATTTTTAATTTCACCCTATCCGCTTTAACTCAGCTTAAGAAGCTTTAAGTGGCTTTAAGCAGCTTTAAGTGAAATAAAATAAAGTTTGCCGTACCACATTATTTTATTTCTTAACTTAAGCCCAAAAATTAAAAACCATACCCGAGCAAATGCAACTCCGGAAGAGGCGTTTCTAAGTAATTACCGGTGCTGCGATTCCATCAGTGCCCTCAGAATTCAATTCCGAGCACCGGTTCAAAAGTTAGAAAAACCCGCTCGTCCGTTCACTGAACGTACCCGATCCAAACTTCAGAAAATGATTCTGGGCACACCGGGCCTCGGAATCAGGTGCCGTCTGAAACTGCGTTCTTGTAAAATTCCAAAGAAAATTAATAAAAAAATTTCCTTGAAATTTACGGGTCTTTACATCACTCCCACCTCAGGGCTTTACGTCCCCATAAAAATACATCAAAATCTAGGGAAACAAAAGTGGGTACTGAGCACGCATCTGAGCCTCCCGCTCCCAAGTGCTCTCCTGGAGGTTCCTGTGCTGTCATCTTATGCACACTAGAGGAATAGACCGTCCACATAGGACCCACTCCTGTCGATCCTCGATCTCCACCGGGATCTCCGCAAAAGTCGCCCCATCATCAACGTCCATCTCCCCATGGTCAATGATGTGCGTCGGGTTGTGCATGTATCTCCTCAGCTGAGATACGTGGAAGACATCGTGCACCCGGTGCAACTGAGGTGGTAGAGCCAGGCGATAAGCCACCTCGCCAATCCTACTGAGGACCTGGAATGGTCTAATGAAGCGTGGAGACAACTTTCCGCCTCGGCCAAATCTCTGTAAACCACGTCGAGGTGAGACACGCAAGAAGACGTGGTCTCCATCCTCGAACTCTAGTGGCCTCCACCTCCTGTCAGTATAAGACTTCTGCCAGCTCTAAGCTGTCCTCATCCACTCCTAGATGACCTGGACCTTCTCTGTCATGGCCCGGACGATCTCTGGTCCCACAAGTGCTGACTCCCTAGGGTATGTCCAGTACAACGGAGATCTACAAGGTCTGTCGTACAATGCCTCGTATGGTGCCATCTCGATGGTGGAGTGGTAGCTGTTGTTGTACGAAAACTCCACCAAGGGTAGGTGGTCCTCCCAGCTGTGACCAAAGTCGAGGACACATGCGCGGAGCATGTCCTTGAGAGTATGAATGTTCCTCTCCGTCTGACCATCCGTCTGAGGGTGAAAGGCGGTGCTCAGACGTAGCTGCGTCCCGAACGCCTCCTGCAACCCCTTCCAAAGCCGGGAAGTAAAGCGAGAATCTCGATCAGAGATGGTAGACGATGGTACACCGTGAATTCGTACAATCTCCTGAACGTAGAGACGTCCCAAGCTCTCTACCGAGCCCTGCTCTCTGATGGGTAAGAAGTGAGCTGACTTGGTGAGTCGGTCGACAATCACCCAAATGGAGTCATGACCTCTGGAAGTGTGTGGAAGTCCAGTCACGAAGTCCATAGATATCCCGTCCCACTTCCACTCCGGGACCTCCAAGGTATGTACTAAGCCTGCTGGTACCTGGTGCTCTGCCTTCACCTGCTGGCAGGTGAGGCATCGTGAAACGAACTCTGCCACAGCCTTCTTCATGCCTGGATACCAGTGCTATCGTCTGAGATCCTGGTATATCTTCACCACTCCGGGATGTACCGCTAAGGGATAAGTGTGAAACTCTCTCATCACTTCCTCCCGTAAAGCAACTGGTACCAAGGTACGTACTCTGAAAAGGATGTCGTGCTCTGCTCTAAAGGAGAATCCATCAGGTGCCTGTCCTGAGGATATCTGTGCACTCCGCATCTCACAGTCAGCATCCCCACGCTGTGCCTCTCTGACCTGCTGCAGTAGTGGAGGAGAGACTGTGAGAGACTGAAGGAAGGCTGCTCTATCCCTATCCATGAAGGATATTCGCAAAGCGGCTAACTGATATGTCGCCTCCTCGAGTAGTTGAATGCCCGTCCTCCGGCTGAGAGCATCGGCTACCATGTTCCCCTTCCGAGGAGTATAGACTATCTCAAAGTCATAGTCCTGGAGGAACTCGAGCCATCGCCGTTGTCTCAGGTTCAGGTCCTTCTGAGAGAAGATGTACCTGAGACTCTGATGGTCAGAAAAGACTGTAAAGCGCTCACCCATCAGATAGTGTCGCCATGTCTTCAGAGCGAAGACCACTGCTGCTAAATCCAGGTCATGGGTAGCGTAGTTCTGCTCATGTGGCCTCAACTGACGTGATCCATAGGCGATCATGGCCTGCTCCTTCATTAGGACACATCTGAGTCCGGTCCCTGATGCATCACAGTAGACTACGTACCCTACTCCTTCCTCAGGCAACCTCAAGATAGGTGCGCTGGTCAATCTCTGTCTCAGCTCCTGGAAGCTCTGATGACATCTGTCTGACCACACAAAGGGTTTCCCCTTCTTTGTCAAAGCTGAGAGTGGTGCCGCAACTCTGGAGAAGTCTGGCACAAATCTCGGATAGTATCCATCTAGTCCCAAGAAACTCCGCACCTCTGTCACGCTCTTGGGTGGCTCCCAAGCTAGCACTGCCTCGATCTTCGTAGGATCCACTACAACTCCCGCCTCAGAGATGACGTGTCCCAAGAAGTGGACCTCACATATCCAGAACTGACACTTCGAGAGCTTTCCATAAATCTCGTGCTCTTGGAGTGTGTCTAGTACAACCCGTAAGTGGTAGGCGTGCTCCTCCTCAGTCGTCGAGTATATCAAAATGTCGTCGATAAAGACTACGACAAATCGATCGAGGTATGGCTGAAAGATCCTGTTCATGAGGACCATGAACACTTCTGGAGCATTGGTTATGTCAAATGGAATAACCAAGAACTCATAGTGTCCATACCGACACCTGAAGGTCGTCTTCTGCACGTCCTCGTCTCGAACTCTGAGCTGATGATAGCATGACCTGAGGTCTATCTTCGAGAACCACTGTGCTCCCTTGAGCTGATCGAAGAGGTTGTCAATCCTCGATAGAGGATACTTGTTCCTCACCGTCACCTGGTTCAGGCGACGATAGTCGACGCAAATTCGCAAGCTCCCATCCACCTTTTTGGCGAACAAAATCGGGGAAGCCCAGGGTGAAACACTGGGTCGGATGAATCACTTGCCCTGCAAGTCCTCCAACTGTACCCGTAGCTCTCGAAGCTCAGTGGGGGCCATCTGATATGCTGGAGTCGATATCAGGGTTGTCTCGGGGTACATTTCAATATAAAATTCTACCTCTCTGCGAGGAGGTAGCCCTGGAACGTCGTCGGGAAAGACGTCTGCATACTGATCCACCACTACAGGAAAACTAGGACTCTGCACGTCAACTGCTCCTAGGATGAGGCTAGCCAACTGATGAGTGATGGGCTGTCCTCTCCTCTGTGGAAGTCCATCCTGGGCTTCGAAGGCTCCCTTCTCACCGGTGAAGGTGAACCTGCTCCCGTCGGTGCGTATACATCACACCTTGCGCCTAATACAGTCAATCTGTGCATGGACTGTTGACAACCAATCCATGCCCAAGATGACATCGTAAGGCCTTGACGCTGCTACAAGAAGATCCCAGCCGAAGCTCTCGCCTCCTAGAGTAAACTCACACTACCGGTACCAGTGTGTAATCGTCGAGTCTTCTCCTGTAGGAGTCTCTAGCCATAAGGATCGAGCCAACGGCTCTGTCGGAATCTCCGAGCTCCGAACAAGGGCAGCGGCTATGAAAGAGTGACTCGCTCCTGTGTCTATAAGAACTGCAGCAAGGGTGGAATAGACACAGATCGTACCTAGAATCATCTCGGGCGCACCGTGGTCGTAGTCCTCCACTGCCTGGAGTTGTGCATGTCTCTTCCCGCCAGCTCCCGATGGCCGAGGTGGACCTCCTGGTGGTGGTGGTGGTAGAGCCTCAAAGCGTTTCCCACCACCTGCTGCTCAGTCAGCTCCTCTTCCTCATCCGCCTCCTCCCTAGGGACTGCCACGGTCGACCCTCTGCCTCTGCCTGGGTGGCCCCTCAACTGTCTGCTGCTCGTCGGCACGGTGGGTCGGGCAGTCACGAGCCATGTGGCCCTACCTGTCGCATGTGCAGCACTGCCTGCCTCTCGAAAGACTAACTCCCCGTTGTGTGCCCCGCACTGTTGAGCCAGTGTCCTGAGGTCGTCTGCGTGAGGGTCTGGTCTGCCTGGACCCCTGAGTCATCCATCGACTACCTGCTGCAGAATACTCTGCTACGTGCCACCCTGTGGTGGGTCTCGGCACTGGTGTAGACTCAGCAAGAAAGATCTCGATAAAACGAACTCGCTCCAGTACTCCTTCCTGGGTCATAATGCTGAGGGAGATCAGCGATGCCCTGATCTCGTGTCTCAATCCCTGCTCAAAGGTCCGGGCCCAGAAGAATGGGTCCCGTACCATGTCTGTCGAGTAGTGCGAGAGATCGGTAAATCTCGCCGAGTACTGGGCGACCGTCATGCTGCCCTACCGCAGCTGAAGAAGCTCCTGAATGTGCACCGTACACAGGGTGGTCGGGATGAACTCTGAGCAGAAGAGGCCCTCAAAGTCTATCCAGAGGAGAGATGCATCATCGTGCACCTGGAGCATCAAGCTCCACCATCGGCCCGCTGCTGCGTGCAGTAGGCTCGTTGCAGGGATCACCATGAGGTTTACTGGTGTCCTCACTAGCCTGAAAACTCATACAACTGCCTCCAGCCAGTCCTCGGCTGCCTGGGGGTCTGTCTCCCCGTGGAACCTGGGCGGTCACTGGCGCTGGAACTCATGCAGTGCACTAAGGCGGCGTGCATCGTCAGCGGCTGGGGCTGGAAGCATCGGTGGCTCGGCGGGTAGAGGTATCGCCAGTGCCTCTGCTATCAAAGGGCCATGCACCGAGGCCTCGTCGCTCAGCGGGCTATCATCATGCTAAACTCTCGGAACCCTAGCTGGCTGCCGTCGTGGGGCCATCCTAAAAAGGAAACAGGTGCGCTACGGTCAGAACAGTATACCTGGTGAGCTGATACAAGTAATCAAAAAGAAAACTTAAAACACACATGAAATCAATGTTTTCATGCATTAAGTCGGAAATCAGAAGTCAGGGTCCTCGTGTATGGATACGTCGGCCGGCGCACCAATACTGGACTCCCTGAACTGATAACCACACCCAATACGCTAAACACTATTGCTTCACATAGAAAAGTTCAGAGTCTGCAGTAGAACCGAACTCCTCTGATACCAATTTGTCACGACCCGTCCTCAGGGCATGTGTCGTGACTAACCCAAACCCGCCTTCCATAGGCCAGGGGCTGGCGACTAGCACCAAGGCGTAAATACCGATAAAGGGAATGGATTTCCTTTTAAAGTAAACAACAAACACCACAGAGCAAGCACGCAGAAGAAGTAAACACTAAGTAAAAGCTGGTACAACAGTAAGTGCGGAAGTAAGTGGGCCAGAATACAAACCCAAACTAAAAGTAAAGAACAACTCGAAAGGGAAAACAGCAACTGAAAAATAAAGCCGCAACGTCGATCCATCCACTGGAAGTCCCACCTGAAGGGTGGGTACAGATAGCCTCCACTGCTCCTCGGGTCCAGCCAACCGCTCCGAGTACGTCCTGCCCAGTGTTCCACCTCCAGGTATCGTCCTACTCCGCAAGCCTCCACCACGATCAGCGCTATCCGTCATGTGCAACCAACACAACATAGTGCAGGCATAGCCCATTCAGGGGTGATTATAAGCTACTCAGTAGGGATCCCGAGACCCCCGAAGGACTCCCAGAATCCACAAAGGATAATCCACAAAGGAAATATAAAATCATGAAGTAACATCCGACACGGCTTAGGTATATACCCATACATATACCTAAGTCATCAATTCTCGCTCGGATCCAACATCCGAGCTCAAGTACAACCCATTCCACACAGGAAAGAAAAACATAAATCCACACAGGATAGCACAACACAATCCACAAAGGAAAGAAAAACGTAAATCTACACAGGATAGCACAACACAATCCACAAAGGAAAGCAAAACAGGGTTTCAGCTCACACAGGTATACTTCTTCGAATGACGATAGAGATGATCACTGATCCATCTAAGCCATCGGACCCACAAAGGATCGATAGGTACTAACCCCCGCAATTACCCACAAAGGATCTGACCCACAAAGGATTGATAGGTAACTAACCCCCGCAATGACCCACACAGGATCGGACCCACACAAGATCTGTAGGCGCTGGCCCACATAGGACCGTTGAGCACTGACCCACACAGGATCGGACCCACACAGGATTGGTAGCACTGACACACAAAGGATATCTGAGTGATGTAGTCGTCGTTGTCGAATCCACTGAGGATCTCTATACAGTCGTCGTCGTCACAGTAGCAGTCGCAGCCAGCTCTAGGGTTCCCGCACACAGCAAGCTCGTTTGGGAGGGTCCGCTCCACGAGCCGAGAGGCTGATACATCAACTGACACATAGTCCAAATTTGATGTATCCAAAAGTTCCTTATCGTCAACAGGAACTCAATGTCACAGACGGCGCGTCAATCGGACGCCCGGTCTGAGGGTTATTGACTTTTTCATCCCAGGGGCCCGGTTGGTTTCTAAGGCAAAACCAACTCGACCGTACTCCACCTGTGTCCAAACCCCGGGCGGAGTATGCCAAAATATCCGTCTCACTTAGAGGAATTCAACAAAGTCGACGGCACGTCAATCGGATGTCCGAAGCTTAAGATATGAGCATTTCCGCTCCGAGGGCCCGGTTGGTTTCGTGTACGAACCAACCCGGCCGAACCCAAAGTATTCAGAAACCTTGAGTGTGATATACCGAAACAACCTTCTCGATCCAAGGATCGTATCACCGCTGACGGCGCGTCGTTCTGAGGCTCGTAGCTCAAGTTATGAGCAAAAGACCGAAAAGGTCCGGAAACGGGGGGTCTGGGCCCGGACCGACCCGGCCCGACCCCCCCCCCCCCCCCCCGGGTCGCCCCGACCCGATTGGGCGTGACCCGGCCCGGCCAGGGCAGCCCGGCCCAGCCTGGGCGCGACCCGGTCAGCGGGTCGGCTCGGCCGAGCGGCCGAGGAAGGGAAGCCACGGGGCGTGCTATCCCCGTGGGAAGAGGAACCGCGACCCCGCGTGGGGCCAAGCTTGGTCAACGGACGCGGCAGAGCCGCGTCCCATGTCTCGCCGGACCCGCGCAGTTGCGGGTCTGGTCAGCCGCCGCCGTCGCACCGCCAATGGAGTCTGCGGGCCACCGGAGTTGCTCCGTTTATCCGATTCCATTTTCGTCTGCGTCGTAGCTCCTCCCAGTTCCCGTTCTTCACTGCGGAATCAACAAATCGTCTCTGCAACCCGTTTTGTCATCGTCCGCCGTTCCGCACACCAAGAACAAAGGACGGTGGGTTCGGACTTGTTCGTTGGTCCGCACCCACCGCGTTAGCGGTTTGAAACAACACCATAAAATCCCAGCAATTGATGAACCACGACCCGCAATAATAATCCGTGGACCAACTTTTTAATTGGTTGGTCCGCGTTCTTGCCTTGGAGAAAAACAAACATGGTAATAACATTTTCAAAATGACCCCTACCTCATAGCTGTCGTCGGATGAGTGTGAGTACGTCACGAAATTGACCGTCACAGTAGGAGGTGATCGTCGCGTCGCGGAAGGGCGTCGCGTCGTCTCGGAAGGGCGTCGCGTCGACAATCTCCGAGGGTTAAAGAAACACACGGATTTAATTATAACAATTAAATCCCTGTTGAGGATAAAAACCACAAAGGAATTAAAAGGACGACAATATCTTACCTCAACGGACGATCGAAGATTTGTTGCGGAAGAAGCGTCGCGGAGGGAGAATCGTCGGCGTCACGTTGTCGATCTCCGGGGGGCCTGGCGTTCTTCGTCGCCCTTCGTCGGAGGTCGGCGTTCTTCGCGTTCTTCGCGTTCTTCACGTTCTTCGCGTTCTTCGCGTTCTTCGCGAAGGAGGAGGAAGATCTTTAGAGATTCTCCAAAGGTTTAACACAACATTCAAGAAGAAGTTGTGTTGGCCTTATTTTATTAATATGCCAACAAATTGAAAACGTGTTAAGAAACGAACAAAATTAATTCATAGAATTAATTTCAACGAATAAACCGCCCAATTAATAGAAGCGTTTAAGAGTATAGAAAACACATCTGTTGAATTTCATTTAATAGGGGTTTTCGCGGTTTCGTTACTTAGCGGAAAAGAAATGGTGGGGCTCGTGCGGGCCCCACCTCACAAATATCCTACCAAGAGGGTAAGATATTTTGAATTCCACCCTATCCGCTTTAACTCATCTTAAGAAGCTTTAAGTGGCTTTAAGAGGCTTTAATTGAAATAAAATAAAGTTTGTCGTACCACATTATTTTATTTCTTAACTTAAGACCAAAAATTAAAAACCACACCCGAGAAAACGCAACTCCGGAAGAGGCGTTTCTAAGCAATTATCGGTGCTGCGATTCCATCGGTGCCCTCGAAATTCAATTCCTAGCATCGGTTCAAAAGTTATAGAAACTCACTCGTCCGTTCACTAAACGTACCCGATCCAAACTTTGGAAAATGATTCCGGGCACACCGGGCCTCGGAATCAGGTGTCGTCTGAAACTGCGTTCTTGTAAAATTCCAAAGAAAATTAAGAAAAACAATTCCTTGAAATTTACGGGTCTTTACAATAAAAATAGAATAATAAAATTCAAAAAGGTTATAAAGAAATTAAATAATTAACAAAATATTATTATTCAGGACAATAATGATTTTACTTGATGAGTTGAACACAAAGTAAGGGACTTTCTTTTAAAATCCACTTTTAAAGTTACTATTTCATTATTATTTTTATAAAATCCAAATGAAATGTTTTTTTAACTTATTTAAAATGAATTTATTTTCCCACTTTTATGACTCTTTAGTGTTTTTAAGTTTCCTTTACGGGTTTTATCATTCATTTTCAAATAATGTGTTTTCATTTTTGAGTACGTGGATTTGTAAAAAAATGATTTCAAAGTAGAAAAGTTATTTTTCTTTTATGAATTATTTATGTGTTGTGATTATGTTATGGTTATTGGGAATTATTTATGAATATGGGTGGTTACATGATAAACTAAGGGTGGGTGATCCCGTTATGTATCTCCAATTCATTGGGTAATGATGTCGAGTTAATCGTTTGGGTTTCTCTTAAGAGATTAAGGGAATATACTATGGTGGGTATTCCAAATATAACCACAAATGCTACTCCCTATGTAGCTATGAAAGATATTATAAGAGTGAAATAAAATTGATTCCACAAGTTAACATCACAATTTATGTTGGATATGGATTTTTTTAGGAATCTTATGATTTCATGAGAGAAGCTAAAGAGCTTATGTTTCATGGCTGAAATTTATAAGTCTATGAAAATGTTTTCATGAGTTTAAAATATTACTTGACTAACAGTTTCTTCCTTTATTTATGTCTCTTACTATGATTTTTCTATTAATCCCAAGTTTAAATTTTTTTTCAAAAGTTATAAGGATGGGTAAGAGAAATGATGAAATCAAGTTAAAAGACTTGATTATTTTTCAAGAAAAAAAATCATGTTTTATTCTGAAAATTTATATTTTTTAAAAAAAATGGATAGTGATTAGAAGTGTATACTTTGATGTATTTGAGTTTTTATGTAATTGTTATGGCCAAATTCTCTAAAACACTAAACCTAAAAATATCCTCAATGTGAAAGAAAGTATTTTCTTGAATAAAACTCAATATTATGTAATGTTTAAGGTCGGGGCCTTATAGTTGGTATCAAAGGTCGGTTTAGATAACTTTAGAGGTTGGGGTAATATTAATAAATTTCCTATTAAATAATTTATCGTATGTAAAATTTAAAATGTTATAGAATTTTAATATTACCATGTATCATTATCTAAGATATATTTTTTCATAATGGTTTTCCATAGAGGGAACAGGGAAGCTATGTTGGGAAGGAATCTATAGAAAAAGCATCCAATTAATCCTCCAAATATGATCGAAAGTAGAACTGAACAGTTTCTTGCTATGATGGATTAGTTGACTCAATAAATAAATGGTGGTGGTATCCATGCATGATATCAGTAAGATAAACCACATGGGAACATGTCATTAGTGGTGAATTTTATGAGGAAACATCCACCATCATTTAGTGGATCGTCTAACCACATACTAGCTTAAGGGTGGATTAAATCCTTAGAAAATATTTTTGATGTCATGGGGTGTTCAGACAATAAAAAGTTTAGTCTTTCTATTTACTATGTTTAAGGTGAAGTCAATCAGTGGTTGTCGATGGTTAATAATATCAAGGATGTTGAGAAAATTGGTGATTTAGAGTGGGATGAATTTAAAAATATTTTTCTTGGCTAATATTTTCCTAATATGGTTCGACTTAGGGTGTAAAAAAATTATTATAATTGAGGTAAGAGGAGGATTCAGTGGCTGCATATGAAGAAAAATTCACTTGACTGGTAAGGTACACTCCAAATTTCAATATGGATCTTGATAGTAAAATCAATCATTTTTACTCAATATTAAAGAAAAAGTATTGAAGGGTGTTGGCTTCTCATGAGTTAAAAAGTTATGAAAAACTTATTCAATGTACAGAGAAGGTGGAAATTGTGTTTTCATGTGATTATGTGTTCGTTAACAACTGGTAGAAAAATTCATCAAGGTGGTAGTCTAAAGGAAATAATTCATCAAAAAAGTCTGATGGTAAGGAAATTAAAATTACAGTTTGTGAAAATTGTGGTAAAAAACACACTAGGAAATGCCTTATGGATTCTGGTAAGTACTTCCAATGTGGTAAAATGAGACATAAATCTTGTAAATTCAATGAAAAATATCATAGTAATTATAAAAGTAAATCATATATAAAGTGAGTAAAATGTTTTAAATTCAATTATATGGTTTATTATGAAAATAAGTGTCCCAAGATGAATTTGAATGGTAGGAAGTAACCAAAATATAAGTAGAAAAGTGTGGTGAAATCCATTGCAACTACTTCAGTGGATATTGGTCCATAAAATTTAGTGGTATCAAGTACATTATTTTTTTATTCATATTATTTCAATGTGTTGTTTTATTTGGGTTCTACACACTCTTTCATTTCTAAAAAAAATCTCATAAATTTGAATTTTCACATTAAGAAATGAATCCAGAAATTATGGTAAAAACACCTTGGGGAAATATTAAATGGAAAAAGAAATTATAAGAATATTCCTATCATTATCTATGGAAATAATTTACCTACAAACCTTTTTTCCCTCTATTAGAGTTTGATTTCATTCTAGGTATAGATTGGATTTCTATTTAACAATCTAAGATAGACTGTAGAGATAAAGAATTTTCTTTTTAGAAAGAGTTTCAGTTTGTATACAATAATGAACCCATTCCATTAATAACATATCAAGAAGCTGAGAAATTGTTAAAATATGGAAATGAATGTTATCTAGCACATATTTTTGAAAAAAATGGAACTGTTCGTATTGATGATGTTCTAGTGGTAAGTGAGTATATGGATGATTTTTCTTATGAGTTTCCTGATATTATACCAGATCGGGAAGTTGAATTTACTATTGACTTAGTTTTTTATGCTAAGAAAATTTTTAAACCTTCTTATCAAATGGCTCAAATGGAACATCTTGACTTGAAAAAAAATTGCAAGAGTTATCATATAATGGTTTCATCTGACCTATAACTTCATCATGGGGTGCTCTTGTATTTTTTTTAAAGAAAGATGGTTCAATGAGACTTTTCGTTGACTATAGAGCCTTGAATTACATCATTGATAAGAAAACATATCATTTTCCTCATATCGATGAAATATTCAATCTGATCCTAGGTGTACAATATTTTTTTAAGGTCGATCTCAGTTTGGGGTACCATTAATTGAAAGTAAAGGATGAAAACATTCTAAATACTGCATTTCGGACTAGATATGGGAACTATGAATTTGTAGTTATTCTATTTAGGTTAACCAATTCACCTTTTTTATTCATGTATCTTAGGAATTTAATATTTCATTACTACTTGGATAATTTTGTGGTTGTCATTATTAATAACATTTTGGTATATTAAAAAAGTAAAGTGGAGTATAAAAGTAATCATTGAGTTGTTTTGAAAACCATTAATGAAAAGAAAATTTATGGTAAATTTAGAAAGTGTGAATTCTGGTTAGAAAAAAATTCCTTCCTTGGTCACATTATTTCTAAATATGACATAACTATTGATCCTACTAAAAAAAGTTGTTGTATAATGTCCAAGACCAAAAAATATAACTAAGATTCGAAGTTTTTGTGGTTTAATAGGCTTACAGGAGGATTGTTGAAAACTTTTATGGTTATCTAGCCAACTGAATAAGTTAACTCAAAAAGGTGTTAATATTTTATGGAAAATATAATGTGATGACCATTTTCATGAATTGAAAAGAAGATTGGTGAATGCTCCAGTTCTGGCTATTCCTTCTAGAAATGGTGAATTTTTTATCTATAGTGATACTTCATTGAAATGAATTGGTTTCCCTAATGCATAATGATCATGTAATTTCTTATGCTTCAAGTTATTGAAACCTCATGAGTTCAATTACCCTATACATGATTTGGAATTATCTAATTTTTTGCATTAATAATTTGGAGGCATCATTTGTATGGTGTAAAGTGTGAAATATATACTGATCACAAAATTTTGAAGTATATATTTACTCATAAATAATTTAACATGAGATACAGTATATTATAATGTCCCAAACTTTATGGTATGTTTCTTTGTTAGAAATATGATGTTTGAGGTGTTTGGGGTAGTCCGGGGTGTTTTTAGGACATGTGAGTCATTCCAATAGTGACTTGTTTCTATAGTTTTCGAATGGTATCTCATACTTGAGGAAACTCATCTTGGAGGTATCTCATCCTGGCGGTAGCACATCCTAGTAGTAGCTCATCCTAGAGTTGACTCACTGGAGGTGACTCATCTATCCAAGACTTGTTGGCGGTGACTCATTGGCAGTGACTCACTAGCGGTGACTCGTCTGGAAGTGACTCACTAGCGGTGAATTATCTGAAAGTGACTCACTGGTGGAGACTTACCTTATATTGACTCCTCCAGTAGTGACTTGTTGGTGGTGACTCATCTATCAGTGATGGTGACTCATTTCAATACTTTTCCAAATTTCTAGAATTTTCCTATTTTTCAAGTTTTTCCCTTTTATTTATTTTTTATGATAAATGAGTTTCATTCCATATTTAAGAGGTTTGGAATCCATTTCAAAGTATATCAATCATATATCTAACTTTATAAATGTTTTGAGGCTCTTAAATGGTAAAAACTTGTGGTCTTGGTTAGATATGCCTTTAATGGTAATTCAAACTATATCCAATATATGTGTCTCAGATCTGATCTTTCTAAATCCAAGATAGCATTCCCTTTGTTCATTCAATTCAGATTTCTCTTGAAACTATACATCCCCAAAACCTTTATCCTTGGAGAGTTTTCATGTATTTGGTTCATGTTTCCCTTGAGAGATTCATGTTTTATGTGCACCTCTGTTTTTGGTGAAACAAGGAAGTGTTAATCATATTTATTCTATGTAGGATTTCATTTTTTTTCTTATTCGTGTAATGTGTGGTATGGGTATATAAATGTTCATATTTTGGATATTGTTTATTCCAGATTAATAAATGTAATTAAATTGGTTTCAAATCAATATAAAGGGGATATGGAATGTGACGTATGATCGTTCAACTTTTATTTGATTCTATTTGTTCTATTTTGATATTATAAATTGTATGGGATAAATTAACCATTGAAAATTGTGGCCGTTCAGGATTCCTGGTTGTTCTTATGATGATGTGAACTATGGAATGCCTATTTTTTGGTTGTTGATGTTACTTATTATGAAATTCGTTAACCACATAAATTCAATTAATAAAATGTATTCACTAGGATCATATGGCTTGTTTCATAACACCCTTAATAAATAAAGTGAAATCAAATAATGGATGCCATGCTAAATCTAAAAATATGTTTTCATCTGGTATGTTCTGTACCATTTTTTTAGATATAGTTTTGTGTAGTGAGTTTTTTTTTATATGATGGATGATATATGAATATGTTGTGTTATGTGGGGGAATTGTATTAGACGTTTTATGTAGTGGTTGTAATGATGGTTGTTGTTGTGTTGTTTTGCAGCGGGGTTGTGGTGGAAGGTAGAATTGGTTTTGGATTTTGGGTTGTTTATTTTACTATACTGCTTGATATTTTTTGCGTTGTGATATTTTCTTGGTTGGTATGGATGGTGAAGTGAAAAATAATCCTAAACTATAATTATTACATGCTAATTATTTAAATGGAATGTTAAATGGATTAATTTATGTTGGTATTTTACTACAAATCAAACTACATTTTTAATAGAACATGTTGGTAATAGAGAATATGTAAAATGATTTAATATTAACTAATGAATAAAAAATAATTATTGCTTGCTTTATGCTTGTGTAGGGTTTTACATTTATTCTTGTCTTGTGAGTTGGTTGGTGATCTGATTGTAAGCCCATAGGTGTGGGATTGTGTGGATTTATATATATGAATGTAAAAATTGTATTTTCCTCATAATTCCTATATGCACTCCTCCCATGTTGAACCCCATGTGTTGACACACACATAATCACATAGTAGGGTGCTTTCCCAAAAACCTGATGGGAGGAAGTATGGATGACCACCCACTCTTCCTCGTTCCCTCTTATAGGCGATAGTGGTCCAAGTTTCCTTGGGCATGTTTCGATGTGGAGTCTCAGGTTTATTCGGGATGAGTTGTGATGTGGTGTCTCAGGTGTCTTTAGGCTGAGTTGTGATGTGATGTCCTAGGTTTCATTAGGATGAGATATGTTGTGATGGCCCAGATTTGTGCAGCCATAATGTGATGTGTTTTGATTGACTAGGTGTCTGCGAGTGGGATGTACTTTGAGGTGTGGCCTAAGTGTGTGATGGCGGATGTGATGTGATATTTTTTGAAGGGGTGGGAGCACTAGAACGTTTACTGTTGTGGTATGAGAGTGGCTAATAAATGGTTAAGCAGTGAGGGGTACCCTATCATCGATGTGATTTATATTATATTATATTACTTGGATGTATTATTTGATGAGAGACCCTTTGTGAGGTTGGGGTTATGGTTAGTCTAACTATTAGGTTTTTTTTGTTATGTTTTTTTCTCATGGGTGAATTAGTATTCTTCTCCCACTTGTGTATGAGAGACTTGGTTTTTCCTATAGAGTATATATGTATGCTCACCCTATGTATATAAAAACTATTTTCAAGTTTCTAAGAGGATTACATGGACCATATGGGGAGTTACTAGTTGTACCCTTGGACAGTTTTTGTATTTCTACTCTAGTTTTGTTTATGGGTATTTACTTTGGAGACTTTCATTTGTATCAGTTTTATTTTATGCATACATTATTAGATGGTTCTTGGTTTTCTTATATATATATATTTCATGGTGTTGATTATGGTTGGTTCATCCTATCTCCTGATATTATTTCCGTAAAAGGGTAATGCCTCCCATATTGTGAGATTTGTACACCCTTGGTGCTAGCCTCCATCTCGGGGCCTATTGAAGGAGGGACTCAACGGTTATTATCTCACTTTATTCATTTCCATCCTAGTAGGGGTATCTTTGGAGTGAAGGGGTCTTTATAGAGTGGTATCGGAGATGATGGTTTAGAGATAGGATGGTGTTTGGAGTTATTCTTGGTGAGGAATGCATGTGTTGGTATGGAAACATTGTCAGTTGACCTTGGTGCATGACATTGGCCAGAGATACCAGCCATGACATGGGATTTTAGGACCCCTATGATCTAGTGCTTGGACTCTAAGCTTATTGAACAACCAAGTGATATGGGACTGTTTATAGGGAAGATATCTAGGAGAGGTACATGAATCATGATGACTTGTGTTCTTATTTGAATTGGGTTGTTTAGGGAAAGTCAAAATTGGAAAAAATGAATTAAATGGATTAAAGTTAATTAAAATATATCATAATTAATATCCATACTATTAGGCTTAGGAAATCCTTGTTCCTCTTTCATCTATAGATCATGGTCATCGTACACATTTGGCTCAGTCAATAGAGGTTTAGCAGTCTAACCTGGTTTATTGGAGGAGGTTTGATCTGGATGAGGATGATGATCAGTGGTAGAGGATGATGCAAACTTTTCATAGGAAAAATTTTGAAAAGTATGAGGGTATATTTTCTGATATAGAAACTAAGAGTTTTCTAGAGGATCTAAATATCAACTTTAGTTTAATCCATACCCTGACAGAATATAGGATCCTTTTGGTGGCTAGTCATATGTGAGGAGCTACGCATCAGTGGTGGACGTTGCACCTTGGAGAGAATATAGAGGAAAATGTTTCATGGATTGGATTCCAAAGGGATTTTTTAGTATAGTTCCTCTAATCGACCATGAAGTCTAAGAAGAATCAAGAGATACTATCCCTTCGTAATAGGAGTATGTATGTTCAGGAGATTGGGATCAAGTTTAAGTAACTTCTATAATTTTCCCTTGATCTTTTTCCAAATGAGGAGCCACTGGACAGGAATCTTGAGGAGGCACTCTGTCCTTTGATCTAGTATGTAGTTACACCTTTTACGTTACCAACATACCTAGAGGCTTAGAATAATATAGATGTGATTGAGGGGATTCTTTCTCATGGAGGTTTTCCATGAGGGGGGAACCAGAAAAATTCCCCTATGGGTAGAGTTGTCAGTGGTAGGTCTTAGGATCCAGGTCCATCGATGTTTCGACCAGCTAGGATTCAACCTTGGTAGGTTCCCTTGTGAAATTTTGGTTTTCTTGTCTTTCCTATGGGCTTGGTTCTGATGTGTTTCCTTAGTGGGGTTTGAGGCCATCTTTAGGACCAGTGCCCAATGGTTGCTCAAGCTCGGTTTGGTCAAGGTGGAAAGGTTTAGCATCAACCTCATCAACAGTTACCAGTGATGCCATCCCAATAGTAGGGGAAGTAGGATTGTGGTACAGCTAGGGAAGATAAAATAAGTAGACACCAATCTCAGGATGTTCCTCATGATCAGGTACCTCGACCTGAGCATGGTCACGGAGGTTTCTATTAGCAGAAAGGTAGGATATCTGGGCATGTTCAATTGCATGCGACAGAGGTAGCAGCACCATATGGGCTAGAGATCGTCTGAGGTATGATTAGTTTATCATCTATGCTTGTCTGTGATTCTCTTTATTATGTAGCTTTGTAATCTTTTATAGAACCCACTCTAGTTAATTATTTGGTACTATATGTTGATAGGCTTCCCATACCCCTGGTGTTGACTACACCAGTCAAAATCCAGACCATATTGTTTGATGTGTACGGGGGTGTAGACTGATGATGGAGCTGCATCAGTCCCATGGGTATCTTTTCTTGTTTGAGATTAAGAAGAAAAAAATGCCATCCTTAGCATCAAATGGTTGTATTATGTGAATACTATTATTGACTTATATTATAGTAGAATCATGTTTTTGGATATGGTTTTCCAGTGTATGTTTTTCATTGGTGAGCGGAGTTTTTAGGTTGAAAGTCAGCATATGGAGCCCCTTATTTTCTTATTGGTTGATTTTTCAATGGAATTAATGAACACTAGGATGGTAGAGGCTCCCAGGGTCTTCAGGGTGTTCTTGAACGTTTTCCCCAAGGTGGTTGTGACACTACCCCCTTGACATCAATTTCAGTTTGTGATAGACTTATAGCCTGATACTTCTCTGATTTAAATGGATCCTTATCAGATGGAACCCTCTGAGTTATGGGAGTTTATAATTTAGATTGTCGGTCTGATGCTGAAAGGCTTCATCCATCCTAGTGTGTCACCATGGGGTACTCCAGTGTTGTTCTCCCTGAAGGAGGATGGTAGTCTGAGGTTGTTCACAAACTACCAAAGTTTGAATTAGGTGACAATCAAAAACCATTACCCACATTCAAGGATCAATTATCTTTGTGACCAAGTGAGAGGGGAGAGTTGGTTTTCTAAGATCGGCCTATGGTATGGATATCTCCAGTTAAGTGTGAAGGAGGGTGATATCCTAAAGAATTCCTTCAGATGTAGGTATGTGAACTTGGAGTTTGTATTCATGCCATTAGGTGTTACGAACACACTATTTGGGTTTATGGGGCTCATGAACACCATGTTTCATGAGTTAATGGGCCAGTTTTTCATCACATTCATCAATGATAACTTGATCTACACAAATTCATAGGATGATCATGTTGAGAATATCCGAGTTGTCTAGAAGGTTATTCGGAACCACCATCTCTATTGAAATTTATCCAAGTGTATGTTTTGGACTAGAGAGTTCCATTTCCATGGGAATATGGTGTCTCAGTTGGGTTTGGAATTTGACTCAACAAATGTCAAGGCAGTTGTTTATTGGGTAGCACCCAAAAATGTGGAATAGGTTTGTAGATTTCATAGTATCATAGGATATTATCAGAGGTTTGTGCCCAGTTTCTCTTCATTTGTATCCCCATTAACAACATTGACCAAGAAGGACTATGATTTTGTGTGTACTGGCTAGTTTTAGGATTAATTTGGTTATTTGAATGGGATTTGGATAGTTCTTCATTTCTTCATCTACGTAAGGAGGGTGTAATGTTTGAGGTGTTTTGTGACACTTCCTGTATGATCTTGGGATGTTTATTGATGTAATATAAGGTCGTGATCTCTTATGGGTCTAGAAAGTTATGAATTCATGAACAAAACTATACCACCTATGATATTCAGATAATAGTAGTTGTTTTCTCACTGAATTAGTGGAAACATTACATCATTAGGGAGTTCTTTGTGGTCTTCACAGATCACAAGATTTTGAGGTATATCATTTTATAATGTTACATGTATCTACATCAGTTAAGGTGAATATAGTTTCTTTAAGACTATGATGTTGAGATCTCCCACACCTCTGGAAAGGTGAATGTTATTGCCGATGCTTTGAGTATAAAGTCAATAAATGATTTTGTTTGGGATTTTGTGGATTCTTGGAGAGTGATGGAGGATTTGGAATCCCAACACATAGATTCAAGGTTGGATGGTGGTAGTGGCTATTTTTTCAGATGAAGGTGTCGTCTTCTCTGATGCAGAAAGTAATTAAGTCTTAGTGGAGAGACTCAGAGGTAGAGGTGAAGCGTGATCGTGTTGACCATAATGATTCTCTGGATGGGTGGTCATGGTATATTCATAACTGGATGTTGTTTCATGTGAGGATATTTATTTTGGTAACAATGCACTAGGGAGATCCTAGTGAGTTCCATAGCACACCTTTGGCGGTACACTCAGGAGTTTATAAAATATACCATGGATAGCGAATGTAGTTTTGGTGGCTCGGGATGAAATGGGAAGTGGCAGAGTTTGTGGAAAAGTGTCTGGTTTTCAAATAAGTGAAAGTTTATCATTGTGCTCTGGGATATTTTTTTCATCTATTGGATATTCCCGAGTGGAAATGGGATGAAATATCGATTGATTTAATCACATGGTTACCCAGAGCTCAGTGAGGTTGTGATATTTTCTGGCTGATTGTGGATCAGTTGAAAAAATCACCCCACTTTTTAGGGATCAAGGATTTGGATGTAGTGGATTCTTTGTTTAAGAGGTATGTGGATTAGGTGGTATGGTTACATGGAGTTCCATGGTCCATTTTTATAGATCAAGAAAAATGGTTTACCTCATTAGTCTGGAGGGGATTGAAACATTATTTTGAAACCCAGTTGCACCTCCACACTTCTTTCCACCCTCAAAAAGATGAGTAGATGGAGCAGACTATATGGACAATGGAATATATGTTGTGGGAAAGTGTCTTGGACTTCAGCGGATCATGGGCACAACACCTACCCTGGGTCAAGTTTTCATATAATAATATTTATTACTCTTCCTTTGGCATGGCCCCATTTGAGGCTTTGTATTGATGGTCATGTCATTCTATATTGTTCTAGAGTGAGGTTGGGGAGGCATCATTTCTTGGTCTTGATTGGTGCAGAGCATAATAGATATTGTTCAATTGGTTTGAGGTAGGATGAAATCACTACCAAATTGGAAGAAGTCTTATGTTGATCGTATGGAAAGGCCCCTAAAGTTAGAGGTTGGAGACCACATGTTCTTGATGTTTTACCCTTGACATTAGGGGTGGAATTTCAACAAAGGGGGTAAGATCTTGTCTTGGTTTTTTGGTCAATTCAAGGTGTTGGGTCACATTAGTGATGTGGATTACCGGTTTAAACTACATCCTTGACTAAACAGAATCCATGATGTCTTCCACACCTCTCAGATCTATCAGTTTCTTCGTGATGAATCCCATGTTTTTTATTAGGGAGTGTTGGATATTGAAAATTACACAACATTCATGTAGCATCTAGTGGATATCCAAGACAGTTGAGATAAGGTGTTTCAAGGATGAACCATTCCCCTAGTTCGGGTTATATGGAGGCATGGTAGACTAGAAGATAGTAATTGGGGGTTTGATATGTAGATGCAAGCCTAGTACCCTATGTTTTTTTTGAGTTTTACCTTTTATTTCTTTAATTGCGATGTGATTTTTATATCCTTTTGTTTTATGAGATAAACTGTTTTCCTTGTTTTGTGATGTGTGTGGTGTGATGTGTGATAAAGTCCTAACATATGAAAAGGGTAGGACCAAATTCCTAATAGAGACACATTAACTATGAAGTGATTAAAACCGTGTGGGTGAGTCAATCCCACCTAGAGTAGATAGTATCATAACATGGAAGGCATAATTCCTCGATGCATGTGTTTGGGATGGTGTAGTTCATTGGTCATATTGGTTGTTGGTTTAGGATTTATGTAGGTTTAGATGGTTGTTTATTAGTTATGTGGAAGTATGGGTATGTGATAGGATATATATTTTGGTTATAGTGATGTGTTCGTGCAGCGTGTTTTGTGATTGTTTGGGTTGGTGTGTTTGATTGGTGGTGGTGTTTCATGTGTAATGATATCCTTGATATTTATCTCGATGGATGATTTTTTAAACCCTTAGACTCTTTTCATATGGGTTGTTTTTGAATTATTTATGGTGAGAATATTTTGATAGGCATCTAATGTAATAGCTCATACCTTCTGGCCCGTTACATTTTTAGAAATCAGATGTTTGAGGTTTCTAGGGGTAGTCCGGAGTGTTTTTGGGAAACATGAGTCATTACAACTATGAATTGTTTTTATAGTTTTCTAAATGTTCTATTTTACAATGGTATATCATCCTAGTAATCAACCATCTTGGTGGTAGCTCATCATGAGGGTGTGTCACTAGTGGTGACTCGTATGGTGGTGACTCTCTGGCGATGCCTCGCTAGCAGTGACTCATCTGGAAATGACTCGTCGGCAAGGACTCACTAGTGGTGACTAATTAGGCAGTGACTCACTAGTAGTGACTCGTCTGGTGGTGACTCATTTGGTGGTGACTCACTATAAGTGACTCTTCTAGCGTTGGTGGTGACTCATTTCAACAGTTTTCTAAATTTCCAGTATTTTTTAGGTTTTCCAGTTTATCCCTTTTTATGCCTATTTGGATGGTAAATGAGTTTAATACCATATTTAAGAGGTTTTGAATCCATTTAAAAGGCTATCAATCATATATTTAATATTCTAAATGTTTGGAGGATTTTAAGTGGTCAAAACATGTGGTCTTGGTCAGATCCTCCGTTAATGGAAATTCAAACTGTATCAAATCCCTATGTCTCAAATATGATATTTCTAAATCCAAGATATCCTTCTCTTAGTTCATTCAGTCTGGAAATCTATTGATATTGGACGTCCTTAAGACCTTCTTCCTTAGATATTTTTTATACAGTTGGTTCTTGTTTTCCTAGAGATCTTCTTTCTTTATGTTCACCTGTATTTTTGGTATAACAAGGAAGTGTCGATAGTCTTTCTTTCTGGTAGTATTTCATTTGTTTTTCTTATTTGTGTATCATGAGGGATGGGTATATAAATTTTCACCTTTTTGGATATTTTTTATTCCTGTTTAGTAATGATAATTCAATTAGCTTAAAATAAATATAAAGGGGTTGGGGAATGTGATGTATGATCTTACATCTTTAATTTGATTTGATTTACCCTGTTTTGATGCTATAAACTTTATGAGATAAATTACCCATTAAAAACCATGGTCTTTGGGGTCCCTACTTGTGATTATGATGGCATAAATTATGGAATTTATGTTTTGTGGATGTTGACATCATATATTATGAAATTTTTTAACCACGTTCATTCAGTTAATAAAATGGATTCCTTATAATCATATGGCATGTGAGATAACACCCTTAATCAATAAACAAAAATTTAATAAGGGGTTCCTTGATAAATATAAAAATATTTTTTGATCTAGTATGTATTGTAACATGTTTGTGGACATTGTTGGGTGTTGTGGGTTGGCTTTGGTGATATGATGGGTGGGATATGATTATATTGTAATATGTGGGGGAAGTGTATGAGATTTTTTATGCAGAGGTATTGCAATTATAGTTGTTTTGTGTTTTTATGTAGTAATTATATGGTGGAAGTTAGAATTGGTTTTGGATGTTGGGTTGTTGATTTTACTATGTTGCTTGATTTGTGTTGTGTTGTGATAGTTTCCTGGTTGGAATGGAAGGTAAAATTCACATTAATCGTGAGCTAGAATTATTACATGATAATGATTTAAACAGAATGTTAAATGGATGAATTTATGGTATTATTTAAGTAAAAATTGAACAACATGTTTAATGGAATAGGTTGGTAATGAAGAATCTATAAAATTATTTAATATTAACTAATGACTAAAAGCAAATCGTGGCTTGCTTTTTGCTTGTGTGGGGTTATGAATTTAGTCTTAGCTTTTGAGTTGGTTGGTGATCTTTTTTTAAACCTATAGGTTGGGGATTGTGTATATTTATATATATTTATACATATGTTGTATTTTCCTCATCATTTCTATACACAGCCCACCCATGTCGGGCACCATGTGTCGACACCCACACAGTTACGTGGGAGGTTTTTTTCCAAATATCATACTGGGAGGATGGATGGTTGTCCACCTACTCTTCCCTACTCCCTCTTATAGGTGATAGTGGCCCAAGTGCCTTCAGAAAAGATATGATGTGGAGTCCCAAGTATCTTAAGGATGAGTTGTGATGTGGTGTCCTTTGTGTCTTAGAAATGAGTTGTGGTTTATTGTCCAAGGTTTCTTTAGGATAAGATGTGTTATGATGGCCCAAGTGTGTGCAGGAAGAAGGTGATGTGCTGTGATGGCCTAGGTGTGTGTGGGAGGGATGTTTTATGAGTTGTGGCCCATGTGTGTGCGGGCAATTGTTATGTGATATATTCAAAAGTTTGGGAGATCCAGGACATTTTTCTTTGGGGTGTGAGAGCAGATAATTAGTGGGAAAGAGGTTCGGGGTATCCTATCATTTATATGGATTATATTATATTATATTATATTAATTTGATGCATTATTTGGTGAGGGAGTCTTGGTGAGGTTAGGGTTGTGGTTATTCTACCTGTTAGGTGCTGCTTAGTTTTGTTGTTTTCTCACGGGTGCAATAGTATGCTTCTTCCACTTGTGCATGAGAGACTTGGGTTTTCTTGATGAGTATGCATGTATGCTCAACATACATATATAAAAACTATTTTATGTTTTCCAGGAGGATTATGTGGACCATTATGGGAATTACTATCTATACCCTTGGATAACTTTTGTGTTCCTGTTCTAGTTTTTTTGGGTATTTACTTTGGAGACTTTCATTTGTATCGGTTTTATTTATACATGCATTGTGGGGTGGTTTTTGGTTTTATTATATATATATATATATATATATATATATATATATCAGGGTGTTAATTATGGTTGGTTCATCTTATCTTCTGAACTTATTTCCTTATAAAGTTCAATTCCTACCGTATTGTGAGATTTGTATACCCTTGGTGCTAGTCGCCATCCCGGGGCCTACTAGAGGCAAGAATCGGGGGCCATTATCTACCTTTCTTAAGAGTCATCCCAAGATGGTTATCTTTGGAGGGAGGGGTCATGAAAAATATGGATAGAACTAATCAAGTATTATGATTTCATCATTAATTACCATTCTAGAAAAGAAAATAAAGTGGTTGATGCTTTGAGTCAAAAAATTAATTCTATATTAACCATGTTATGTTTGGAATGTGACCCTTTGGTTATTGATTTGATGAATTTTGGATTGGAAGTTGTTAGTGCGGGAAATTACTCTATTTTGTTTTAGGTGTCAATGTAATTATCTATTTTAGACTGAATTAATTAAGTATATAAGGAAGACTGTGAGTTACAGAAAATGGTATAATTGGTTCAAAATGATGTGTTTCATAGATTTAACATTGAAAAATATTTCCTTTTGAGATTTAACAAGAGATTACATGTGCCTTTTGATTCATAGTTGATGAAAGAGTTGTTATGTAAAGCTCATAGTTCTCCATTTTTAGTTTATCCTGGTAGCACTAAGATGTACAGATACATTCGAGAGTATTAATAGTCGGATGGAATAAAAAGAGATATTGCTAACTTTACATTCAAATGTTTGACTTCTTAACCGGTTAAAGAATAGTTATAGTTACCAAAAGTGATTCTTCAGCATTTTCTAGTGCCATAGTGGAAATGGAAAAATATATCTATGGAATTCATTGTGGGATTTCTAATGACTTCTTGAGAAAATAATGAGATCTGGGTTATTTTTTATCAACTGACTAAATCTGTTCTTTTTCTTCTTGTTCGAGATACTCTGTATCTAGATCAACTTTAAAGGTTGTATATTAAAGATATAGTTAGTTTACATGGATTTACTTTCTCCATTGTATCATATCATGATCATGGGTTTACTTAAAACTTTTGGAAATGCCTTTAGAAGTCATTGGGAACTGAATTAAATTTCAGTAAAACATTTCATCCTCAATCTGGAGGGTAGTCAGAATGAACAATTCAAACCATAGAGGATATGATACATGTATGTTCTATGGATTAATAGGGAAGTTGGGATCAACATATTTATTTTTTGAGTTTTCTAATAATTAAAATGTTTCATTCCAGTATACAGATGGTACCATTTGAGGCATTATATAGAAATCGGTGCTCAAATCCAACTTTTTGGGATGAGTTCATGGAAAGGAAGTTGATGGGACTAGAGTTGGTAGAGAAAATTATAGAGAAAGTTCAGTTGATTCATTTACACATGAGTAAAGACTAGATCATAAAGAAAAGATATTTGGATAACTGGAGGAAGGATATTTCTTTCAAGGAAGGTGATCATGTCTTTCTCAATGTTTCTCCATGGAAAAGTGTGATGCCTTATGGTAAGAAGGGGAAGTTGAGTCCATGATTCATTAGACCCTATGGAATCCTTGAGAAAGTTGGATCAGTTGCCAACTAAGTGGATTTTCCTCTAAATTTATCCCATGTACATAATTTTTTTCATGTTTCAATGTTAAGAAAGTATATGCGGATCCACCTCATGTTTTGAGTCTAGAGATAGTTCAGTTGGAAGAAAATATTTCATATGAGGAACAACCATTCCAAGTTCTTGATCATAGAGATTATGTATTGTGTAATAAGGTGATTCATTATGTTAAGGTTTTTTGTAAAAACCATATGGTTGAAGAGGAAACATGGTAATCTGAAAATTCTATTAGGGAAAAATACCCACACTTGTTTGATAAGTGAATAAAATTGTGAGGACACAATTTCAAAAAGGGTGGAAGAAAGTAACATCCTTGGTAACTGTAGAATAATACTTTTTCAAATTTATTAATATTTATTAATTATATAGTAATTTTAACTTAAAGGGGAAAAAATTTTCAATATCATACCTGACGCGCAATAATTAGTTTCACTGAAATCTTACATTGCACACAAGTTTGAGTTATACCAAAAAATAATATATTATTAATATTATTATTTTAAGTGGTAGTTATCATCTAGTAATTATATCAGTGAGAATTAATATAAATAACTATATAATGTTTACACATGTTTATGAAATGGTTTTACAATCATTCAATAAAATTTATAGGCTTAAAATAAGAATAAATCCAATTTTAAGCAGAAAAAACTCCAATATTTTTAAAAGGTGGTTCTACAGCATTTTGAGAGAGAAACCATTTTAAATTTAAATTTTTACACTTTTATAATTTTCATATGAACAATTAATATTATTTTTTTAAATAATAATAAAAAAAATTACTTTCGGTAAATTTTAGGTATTTTTTGAGAACTTCTATATTTTGATGAATAGTGAATAATACAAAATATTAGTTCAAAACTGATTTTTTATCCAATTTATTTATATAGATAAATTATTTTTTAAATTTATTTAAAGTATAATTTGATATTTTCTTATCATTTAATCTAATTTAGGTCATTGGAATCAATTTTACATTGAAATTGGAAATATAAACTTTGTGAACTTTTGAACGTTTTTACATTAAAACTTGTTTTCTAATTTTGTCAACAAGATTAATTTTTAATTAATTTATGATAATTCTATGTTTTCAATTTGAAAAAATAGATTCAATATTAGGAATTATATGGTCCAAAATATATAAATAGGTCCCTTTTTTTATAAATTATGAATAGTAACTTTAGAAATATGTTTATTACAACGGTTAAGGGTAAATAGGGTATTTAAATGTAAAAATAATATTATAACTAATATAAAATCACCCTAAAACATGTCCTAATTTTTTTTGATGAGTTTTTTTCAATAAAATAAATCCTTAAACCAAATTTATATGCTTTCAAATCCACTTGGGTGTGAGTAACACATTTATAATATTATATTGAAAGAGAAGACCAATCTAGTCACACCCATATTTTTAAAAAGTAAATTATTTTTAAAATATGGGTTATACATAGTATCTCTTTGATTTTAAATATTATTTAGAAATATAAAATTTTTACCTACATCATAGTAATTTATTTTTAATTTTTAGGAAATATGTTATTAAATTAAATGATGACACAATGATGATTTAATAATTTTTTAATTATTGAAAGAATCAAATAAATGATATTATAAATATTAAAATGAATATAATTTGAAATAATTGATGCCATACATGAATTTTTTATATTAATTTGAAATTTTAGTGATGATTTAATTGAGTTCTTTTTAATAAATAATGTTTTTATGATATTTTTCAAAATCTAACAAATGAATAGTGTCAAAATTGACACTAATGGTATTTTAAAATATAAAATATTTTATTAAATGATATAAAAATTATAAAAATAAAAATTTCATCCAACTGATTTGGATACATAAAAAATGTAATTAATTATTCACTTAGTGGTATTTTTTCATTTTATTGTAATTATATTAACCCTCAAATTGTAAATTGCATGATATCATGGTAAGAATTAAAATGGTAAAATAAGGGTTAAAACAAAATGATAAGGATTAAAAAAATGTTCAAACCTCTATAATTTTCATAGGATGAATTTATTTATACCCATAATCATATTATATATAAATAAATTATTTTGGGACAATTTTTATTAGAAAATTAATTTATATTAATTTAATATTTTGAAGAAATCCAGGAGTTCCCCTCCCTACTTCTATAAAAAGGAACTCCTTCTTCTCTTTTCTTCACACATCCAAAACTATTTGTTTCATCCACTATCAACCCAAATACCTTCCTATAATCCCTCCACACATTCTGGAGGCCTTATTTTAGGTATAACTCACTTCTTAGAGGTGTTAATTTGTTAATCAAGTGAGATTTTTTGAAGAAAGATATCATTTTTTAAGTGTTTTTGTTTTGTTTCTTCTCCCACTTCATTTAAATATTCTTCAACGATGATTAAATAATAAATAAAGTATCCAAAATATAATTATATTTTATTATTTTAATTTCATAACCTATATCCATCTCCAATTTCATCAAATTTGAAATGAATTATTTGTTCATGTGTATGGAGGATTAGCACCTCGTGAACCTATATAATTCGTTTTCTATCACTATATCTCAATACTGGTCCTAATGATGTAATTAATGTTTATTTATGATATTAATGAAATATTTATCATTATTAAATAATAATATAATATTTATTTTTTTACCTTTTCATACACATTAAAATTATAATGTTGTTGGTGCGTACGTGTTAACCAACACCTCCATGAAGCGATGCAATTAATTTTTCTTCACCACATCACATGGACGATATATATATATAAGTATATTTAAATGGTTAATATGATATTAATGATATTATTATCATTATTTATGTTAAACCTATTATTAAATTTTTTCCATAATGATCATTGAAAAATGGAAATGTTACTCAGGTATACATATGACATATCGTCTACATGATTATAACATTGTTCGTTCTTCACAACCATACATAAATAGTTTGATTTAAAATTTTAATTTTGTAATAAAAGTTATTATTATTTCAGGAATATTATTCCGTAGATGATATAATTAATTCCATTTTGGCTATAGACATCATTTCAAATTCATTTTGGACTCAAGTACCAAATATCGACAAAACACCCGATGTGAACATAAATAATTAAGTAATTGTTATAACATGATAATAAGTAAAATAAAAGGAATAACAATCTTTTAAATTATTTTTAAAAAATTAAATAATTAACCAAATTTTATTATTTAGTATGATAAATATTATACATGATGATTCGAACTCAATGTGATGGAATTTCTTTTAAAATCCTTTTTTAAAGTTACCCATTCATCATTTTTTCACAAAATCCAAAAGAAATGTTTGTTTAACTTATATGGATTGAATGGATTTTCCTTCTTATATGTTTCTTTAATGTTTTTATATTTCATTTTCAATATTACATTTTTATTTTCAAATAAATTGTTTTCATTTTTGATTGTGTGGCTTTGTAAAAATTTATTTCAAAGTAGAAAAGTTATTTTTCTTTTAAGAATAATTTATGTGTTATGATTAAGTTATAGTTCATGGGGATTTTTTATGAATACGGGTGGTTCCATGATAATCCAAGGTCAGGTGAGCCCTTGATAGCTCTCCAATGAATTGGGTAATGAGATAGAGTTAATCGGTTGGGTTTCTCCTAAGAGATTAATAGAATATACTATAGTGGGGATTCCAAATGTAACCATGAAGGTTACTACAAATGTATCCATGAAAGATACTATAAGAGTGAAATGGAATTGATTCCACAAGTTGCCTTTATAATTTATGTTCACTATAAAGTTTTATAGGACTCTTATGATTTCATAAGGTAAGCTAAAGAGATTATATTTTATGGGTGAAAATTAAAACTTGGTGAAAAAGTTTTCATGAGTTTAAAATATTCATGGAATAACAGTTTCTTCCTTCTTTTATGTCCCTTACTAATCTTTTTGTGCTCGTACCAATTTTTAAAATGTTTTTCATAGGTTATAATGATGGGTAAGAGAAAGGATAAAGTTATGTTGAAAGTTATGAATAATTTGCAATAAAATTTAATCATGTTTTATATTAAAAAAATTATTTTATAGATAAAATGGATAGTGATTAGAAGTGTAAACATTATAATATTTGAGTTGTTAGGTAATATTTATGGCCTAATTCTCTGAAACTATAAACCTAAAAAGATCCTCAATGTGAAATAAAGTAATTTCTTGGATAAAACTCAAGATTGTGTAATGTTTAAGGTCAGGTCATTATAACTATAGTCAACATAGGAAGGGAAATTAATTAGTGGTAAATAAAAATTTTCAAATTCAATTAAACATAAATATTAATACCTTTAAGTTGACCAATCCTTTGATATTATTTAGGATATATGGATATTTATAATTCATCCCTAACTATTTTTCCCGTATTTTATGTAGATAATGTAAATAAAACAATAAAAAATGACTTTTAATGTATCTATATAAATGCATACACCTTTATATGTTAAAAATACACTAAAACGTAGATTCATAACTTGATATTATTCATATATTATGAGTGGTGTAGGAATGAATCCACCTTAACCCTAGGCATGTATCACACACTATTCTAAAACCATAATATTAGACGTTTGGTTGAGGTGACTCTTGAATGTTACTTCTTGATCTACATCAGTTTTTTATATTAAATCCAATAGTTTTTTAGTAATATCCTCAAATTTTCTCAAGAATGATTCATCAAATTCTATATGAACTTATTCGATGCTTAGGATAAATTATAATCATAACCCTCTACTTTGAGAAAAAAATTCTTTTCGAACACTCATTGAAATATATTTAATGCGTAGAATTTTTTCATGTATATGATTGAAGTTATTCAAGATATTCTCTATCCAATATTATAAACCCATAGAAATATCTCTAATTCAAAATTTCAGGTTCTAATATTATCAACATCAACCATTCTAATCTTTTTATGGAATATATTTGTTTTCTAACTCCAAAAATTCTCTTTTTTATACTCAACATCTATCTCTTTATTTTCCCAGTCTCATACTCAATTGTTATTTCCCCATTATATATTTTAAACTCCTCCGATAGATATAGGGAACACATGATATTATATTAGAACTTCCTCCCAAGTCAACTCTTGAATTAAATAACATAAATGTAGATATTTGTATTTTAAAACCCAAAATAAAAGTTCCACATAGACTTAAAAACTTATTCATATCTCATATTGAATAATGATCATTAATTTCATGAATAATCCTCATTAAACATCTATCTATGTATCATTATAATGTTATTAAATTACAACAATGTAATTTATTTTTGGAATACATTTGGAAAATGTTCTTCTAATTTAAATAACATAATTCTTTTGGTTTTACCTTTTCATAAAATCATTATTATATAAATTTAGTACATAGAACATTCTTCATCATAATTCATGTTCTTTAGATGGAATCCATCAGATTAAACTTCATTTTGGTTTACACTGGCCTTGAATATTCTTCTTTTGATTTTCAAAACATAATATTCTATCATCATATGTTATTCATTCCACTTATTTAGACTTAACTAATATTAAATCATCTAATTTTTCTTCTGATAATCTCAACACCTGATCGATATTTTTATTGATTCTAGCTTCATCCTATTATTCTGTATTTTGGATATTATTCTTCTAAAGATTTCGGATATAGAACCTTCTAATTATTATTTATATTTTCTAAGGATCCATATTATGGTAACATCAACTACTCATTATTTTATACATGTAACTTAAACTTCCAAAAGTAAACCCATTATAAATTAAACACACATTTGGTCACTATTGGTATTATACTAATGTGATTTTTTCCAATGAAAGAATAGTATAATATCATCTGACATATTCTTCTACAAATTTCAAAGGCTATATTTTCTGATCTCATGTTTCTAGAATCATTAAACATTAATCTGCACTTAATAAAACGTGAATATTAAGTTAAATTGATATAAAATCCTTCTGTAATAGCCTTATATAATTTCCTTTTGGTGGTGCAACACTTCTTTCCATTTCTGTTTTTTTGGTAAAGACTCTCATGGTAAGGTGAAGGTAACCTTACACTCATCACAAATAAATTGTAAGGACATTATCAACTCTTCCATGTTCTTTATCCTTCTAATCACCCTTGTTACCTAAACATAGTTATTTTTAAAAAACTGGTTTTATCATTTAGAATACCATATTTAGTAGGTGTTCTAAATCTTCTGGTGAAAAAATCTACTTACGACTCCTCATTAAGATATATAATCTCCATATCTATAATGTTCATTATTTATTACATTTGATCATCTTTCAGAGGTATATCATTCATCTACAATGTTCCTACTTTCTATGGTTTCAACATTAGTAGTATGTTTCTCTAGTGTACTATTCATCTAGAACATTCACTGGTAGCTTCACATCCATCACATTTTCCATCAACAATTGTTCCTACTTCTTATTATTTATGCATCCAAAGTATCTAATTATGAATCTTCTTCATCTAGATTACCAATATAAAAATTCATTAACTTTAACATACTCTTTGAATTATACACAAAATATTAAAAATAATAAATATATAATCTAATCATTATATATTGGGAACTATTGTACCCTTAACATTAAAATATTATAAATGTATTTCTCAATGAAAAGTGCAACATAGTGGTTAAATTTTAGATGGTATGATAATTTGGGGTATAAACTAACTCATTCAATAAAAAAATTAGAGCTATTTAAAATATGTATCACATAACTTAACAACAAATATATTCCTTCTAACCCTTACCATGGTGACTAACTTGTATTATGGTAACATAAATTTATAGCTAAAAATTAAATGGTCCATGATACCTAATTTTTACTATATGAATAAAAATATTAAAATCATTTTAAACGATGTAATTTTTAGAATATTTAGAGATTACTTTTAATATAATTATTAAAATGTATTGAAATCTATTTTTTTAAATGATTTTTATTAATGAAAATGAATGTACAGAAAATTCGTGCATATAATTTACCCCCATGAAATGAGTGAGTATCTTACTATTATAAGGATAATTTTTTGACCTATAAACTAATTCAATAAAAAATAATAATAATTAAATAATTAATATAATAAATGGGTAAAAAATTCATTTATTAGAATAAAACATAACTTAGTTTTAAAAATTATAAACATATGTTTCTAAAATCAATATATATTTTTTAATTATTTATATTACCTTTTAAATATTTATTTCATATATAAAATATGTTACATAAGAATTCAACCAAATATTAAATCACGATAATTTCTTAAAATTTATAGTATTTACAAAATTATTATTTGCACTATTAACCAAATAAAAAACCTTTTCAGTAAAATCCAAAGAAATACCGATAAGAAAATTTTCAAATGAATTATCGAAAAATTATGATTGTTTTATAAAATTCAAAATATATAGTAAAAAATTAACTATTAAATAAAATCATATAATATTGGGAAACAAATTTACTTAGAATAGAACTATTTCTCTTATGATTGAAAAATTATATTGAATCATTTATATAATTATAATGGATATGGATTAATAAAATTAAAACAAATAGCTACAATATATAAAATTGATTCATTAACTAAAATACATGTTTCATCATAATCATACCCCTATATTATATTTGAAAAAAAACTTCTTCCTTGATCAATAAAAAAATTCATATATTGAGGAATATTATAACACAATGTAACATAGGGGAATTTTATAATTTCATATTGATAACCCATTATATATTTATAGAGTTCCAATATAATGTTACCAATAACTCATTTCATGATTATTAATAACCAAATTATACAAAAACACAACACACTATATGTGAATCACAACACAAATTATCTGTATCCATATATTGCAATTTTGGATTTATTTAATTCGAAAATAAATAAACATTTTAGTTATCATAATTAAATTGAGATATTTTTATTTATTTATGGATAAAGGATAAGGTGGTCTAGTTAGGTAAGAATTTATGTTTAATTATTTTCTTAAACCATTTTAACAGTAATTTTTTTTATTTGAAATTATAATTATGAGAGAGTCTCCATTCATTCAAAGGGTCCTAGATTTTATAGTTTTTTAACAAATTAAAAACTAATATAATATATTATTTACTCATTATACATTTAATGTCTATAATTAGATATTATAATCATGTTATTGAAATATTATAACCAATTTTTTCTAGATTTATTATATTAATATCATTATAAAACTTTCAAGATATTCAGAATTGATTAATTTTTCTATTAGAATAATTTTTTCTCTTCGCTGATTTGATTTCATTACTTGTAAAAAATAATATGTTCTTATAATTTATTATTTTTTCCCCTAAAATATGTACAATTTTTGAGAACTATGATAAAATATATATTTCAGATTGCATATTATTTATCCATAGTGTTAATATTTTAGGATGATCTTCTTCTGGAAAAAATAAGGGAAAGCGGGGGACTTAATTGAAAACCACGTTTTTTCCCCAGGGCGTTAGTCGAGTGGTTCACCAGTTGGGCCATTTCGCTATCTGGGGGAACTGGCACATGCTCAAGTCCCGCCTAGCTCGGACACTGTTTATATTATGAACAGGGTTATTCAACACCATTTCTTAGCTAGGGAATGTGTATCTCTCTGGGTTGGCGGACCCACCATACGGGTAAAGAGGGGGACTTAATTGACAACCACATTTTGGCCACGGAGCGGCTTCTCTCCTCTCATCTGTGGAGTCTAGGATTCACACAAGTTCCTCTTCCCTTCCCCCTTCATCCTGGATTGATCTTGAAGTCGGCCTCTCCTGGATCGTCTCTACCTTGGCATGTCTTGGTATCGGTGTGGCACGGTGGGTCTCTGGCGTGGTTGGCGTTGTCTCTAATTCATTTCGGTGCGGCGTTGCTCAGCTCTGTGGCGTGGCTTGGCTCTGTGGCGTGGATCATCTCTACAGCATGGCTTGACTCCGGCGTCACTGTGACTTCACGTGGATCCAATATCAGCTCGGCCTGAGCGGCTCAGTCTCGCCGTCGTGCTCCCGGTGTGGCTTGGTTTGTCTCCTCAGTGAGTTTGTTCTTCTGATGTGGATTGATGAGGCTTGGTAGTGACAACATGGATCTGGCGGTTCGGTCTGACGCATCCAGGTTACGCCTATGTCTTGCTTCTGGTGTGGCTCAATGATAGATCCGGCATGGTTTGGAGGGGGGAGGTCCTTCGTTAGGTTTTCTTTGTGGTTTTTTGCAGGTTTTTTGATTTGGTAACGTTCATGATATGTTTTATTGGCCGCGAAATTAGTGATCTGTGAGTTTCTCAGGTTGGTTAATTGTTGTTGGAGGTGAAAGAGATCGATTGGGTGTAAAATTGGTGATCGGTGAGTTTCTCTAATTGGTTAATTGTTGTTGGAGGTAAAAAAGATCGATTGTTGGGGAACTCAAGCAGGATACAAGGAATTTCTTCAGATGATAATAGAGCTATTTATCTTCACTGTGCATGAATCTTTGGATTTGGATGATTGATAGGGTATGGCGTCGCCACCGATACTAGACCTGTACATTTTTTGCACGGGACAGCTTGCTGAGTAGTCATGCTCTAGTGAAGGTGTGCCTTAATGTTGTCGATGCTAGGAGAGGCACTTCTACGTAGTATTGTTATAGGTTTTAACCCTATTGTTTTTCAAATTTTGTTAATGACTTAATGTTCTTGAAGTCTTGGTTTTCCCACCTTTTATCCTTAAAAGGGGGTATATCCAAAATCAATAAAAAATTTGGACTTCGGTCCATTCAGTTCTATATACAATATATAATTAATATTTAAATATTTTTATTATAACTATTTAAAATTATCATAAAGAACCTAAGTGTATCAATATTCTCATATTTACTCTCTAATTAATAAAAAGAATTATTTTATTTTGATGATGAAATTTCAATTATTTAGTAATGAGGCTTTCCAAAGTCGTGATTACACATAGTATATATAATCTCACTCCATCACAAATAAGAAATTTAATAAACTAGTTCAGGTATTAAATAGAAATTTACCAATCAATGAAAAATAATCATATCAATAAAATGTAAAATATTATAGAAGAATGAATAATTAAAATATCCCAATTTAATATCCATTTAAATTAAAATAAAAAAAATATTTAAATATTTTTTAAATTCAAATATCAACATAATGAATTTACCCATCCATGTCTTTACCTAAACTCGCGATTAGATCTATGATATAAATGAAATAATTTTTTGTTTGAATTCCTCAATGTAGAAAACTAATGGGCTTTATCCATCAATGATGTGAAGTTAATTTCCCTTCTAATCAATTTATTATTTTATCAAGTAGCAACAACATATATTTAAAAATATTTTGGCCAAATCAAAACCATAAAAAACACAGTCTATTATAGTATAACCATTGTATTATCTCAAATCCACATTTCAATCTCTAAAATAAATATCAATTTTTCTAATATTTTATACTATGATTCAAATTGAATTTTTTTAAACTACAAAATCTCACCAAAACAATAAATTATGAATCTATAATTTATGTGAATTATTAATTATTCATCACCTCCAATGCCAATGAAATATAGTGCCTACCCTGTAATTTGGTCTTTCTTTCTCATTCTATCATGAACCATTACAACCCAATCCCATATTATAATTTTTTGATATCACTACTATTACTTCATATCAACTTTCTACAACAAAATTTTCTCATGAAAACTCTTATTCTCAACTTTCACATCAATTATTTCTTAATCTAAATCCATTTTATAATTATTTTCCATGTCTTTTTAAAATAAGAGTTAATGTTTTTTGCAAAATAATATATTAACATAAACCCTAAAAACACAAATAATTAAATAATAACACCATACTGAAGTGATAGATCTAGTATTAAAAAATAAAAAATATAAAAATAATAATTATACTAACTTAATCTATGACTGTATTGTCATGACTCGTCTTCTTCAAGATGACGGAAGGGACAAAAAAGTGCCACTCCCTTTTTCCTCAAGTTAAAGGAGAGGTAATGACCCCCAAGTCCCACCTTTGATAGGCCCTAGAGTGGCTACTAGTACCATGGGTATATAATATCACACAGAAATGAATGGAATTACCCTTTTTATAGAACAAGATCGAGAGATAAGATGGTAAATCTCAAACAACTCTAAATACCAAAAGTAAAAGTGAAGTTAAAATCCATTCCCACATGCATGTTCAAAATTAAATTTGATACAATGTACTAGGAAACTCCAAGGGTAAAGTACCAAAATAAAAGAACTAGAAATAAATAGTAACTAATCCTAACGCCTAGGCTAGTAAAGTCCATCACGGTTCCCGACGTCCTCCCAAAAACCTGAAAATGGTTTTATATACGTAGGGTGAGTATACAAGTATACCTAATAGGAAAACTAAATCCACTCATGCACAAGTGATGTATTATACTAATTTCCCTGTGAGAAAATAGTAGAACCTCAAAGCACCTACCAAGGAATACTAACCAACCCAGCCTCACCAAGGCACACTCACTAAATAACGCAAGTCAAGTAAAGTAATAGTATAAGCACATCAATATTTGGGTACCCCACACCACTTTCCCACTGGTTAACTGCTCATCCCTAATAACTAACATCTTGAAACTACCACTCTTACCATACACAATCTCACTGTCACAACCCACCCGCACACACCTGGGCCTCAAACCACACACAATCCCACCCATAGACACCTAGGCCACAACAACCATGTCTCTCGCCCGAAGACACCTGGGCCTCATCCCAAAGATACTTGGGAAAAAACCCTAGACCACAAAAACCTAGGTCCCTCATCCACAACAAACCCTTGCATGAAATATCTTGGGATATGGTAAGCCTCAAGCCATTACAACCCGCCTGGATACACTCGAGTGGTAAGAACCCAAAAGGGGGTTCAAGGAAAAAAGTCAGTAACCAGCCATTCATCCTCTCACTAGGATGTTGGGAAAGACACCCTCCCCCATGAAATGGAGGTTTTTGGAACATAGTTCTCAATAAGGGTGGGGTGAATATATAAATCACAAGGAACTAAAATTTATATGTTTATAGGTAAGTGAACACTCAGCCTCAACCTACAGATTTACATTGTTGCTACCCCTATATGCACAACCACATAACAGCCACCACCAAGGCATAACCCAACCCATTTTTTATTCAACTAATTCCCACTTATTTATTAAGGGATTCACTTTAATTATTCTAGCACTATTGGGAAGCTACCAAGCACATCATCTACAAATGCCTCAGAAGGCGAAGATTCTGGTTAACTAAACACACGATAACCAACCTAATTTCAACTATCATTCCTCAAAACTATACCGCAAAATCCTTTTCTCACAACCCAATCCCGCAGCCCCACTACTCAAATAATTTCCCAATGCAGTCCCACTGCACAACAAGTCCATATCCACACAGTAGTCCCACTGCCCAATGATGCTCGAAGACCACAACACAACAAAGGCAGTTTAGCTACCTATAAGTTCATCCATTCCATAATCAATTAATCTCTCAGATTGAGAAGCCAACTCACCACATGTACCACCCCACACAGAAAGATCATATTAACTACCACTAACCCCATCCCTGTATCACACTCATACCACGTCCTTCTCACGGATCCCACTCCTCTTCCCAACCTTGTACCTACAACTGTGCTCCCAACAACAGCACCACACAACTCACACAAGGTTACAAAACTCCACAGAACATAGCACTCACCCATGCCTATCAATAGGATGTGTATATATTCATATTTAACCAAAAGAGGTTCTTTAATTCCACTTAATTATAACTGGGGTGATCACACAATAATCTTGATCCTAGGTAATTAATTTATTTAACCAAGTATATATGGTTTAAATAGTTTTTCATGTTACATCCATTTATCAAAGCATTGCAACAAAACAAAACATCACTAGTGGAAAAGAAAAGACCACCAACAGCCATGATTTTCAGAAGGCTTCACAGCCACAATAATCCATAAAAGAATTAAGGATAACAAATAAAATAGGAAATCAACATCAACCCACTCTCTACACATTATTTTATTTACCCCTATTATCTTTTGACCATATTTACTTATTTTTTATTTCTTGTTTTAATAAAGGTATACATCCATTACTTATAAGTAATCATTAGTACGCCCACCCTACATGATGCACAATTAAAGAGGGAAAAAATGAATCCCTAATGGATGGTTAAAAGATCCAGGTTCCTCCTTGCGCCAAGAACAAGGGTCGTATGAGCAAGAAGGGAAGAAATTCAAGAAAACTGAGTGGGAGGTGATCTAGCATAGGTTCATGACTTTTCTAGGTAGTAAGGATCTAGGTGAACCAAGGGGAAGTGGAAAACACACAAGTAAGGGAAGATCATGGCTTTGAAGAGTCAGATCCTATTTTAAAGGAAGAACGGTTTTAAAATACATTATCATTAGATCGTAGTCAAGATCACACATTTTGGGTATCTCAAATCACTCAGGATGTTAGGATATTTAAATATATAATAAATAACATTTGAAACATCCTTAAAAACACCCGAGGATGGCTTTGGACTTAGTTTACATCAAATAAAATGTAAGAGGGGAGAAAATAGAAAACTGGAAAAAACTGGGAAAACCAAAAATGAGTCACTGATGGGTGATTCACCGATGGGTGAGCTACTGACATGACATACTGATGTTGAGCCACCGATGTTGATCTACCGACCTAGTGACCTACCAACTCCTCAACCTACCGATGCCTAACTCACCAACGCCCAGACTCACTAATATTGATGCCCCTAACTCACTGATACTAACACCCTTGACTCACTAATAATGACCCCCCTGACTCACCGATATCAATTCCATTGACTCACCGATACTAACACACTGAAATGCTGACACACTAATATAATGATGCACTAACATGCTGACGCACTGACATGCCGATGGAAAAACTAAAAATTTGGAAAACTCTTGAAGTAAGCCACTGATAGCTCCCAAAACGCCTCAAACACTGGATTTTCAAAAAGTAAGGTCTAGAGGAAATCCAGGTTATTACATCAGATACCTCTCAAACTATTCTCATCCATGATAATTTCAAAACAAACCTAAAAAAGAGGTATGAACAACCACCCCTTAAGATACCTCTCAGGAGTAAAGCACCATGTGTTGTTCTAAATCTGGAGTGAAAACCTCGACATACCAGAACACATCCTTATCATCTATCTCCTGAAAAACTGTAGAAATGCCACCACTCCAATTCTCCAAGAAACCACACAAACACTAAAGGTCACGCCATCTAGACACGTGGATTAGGGAGCTCCTCCCTCCATGTCAAGATACTGTCCTCATTGGGAGGAACTATCTCACCCACACAAGTTTAATAGCATCCCCATTAATTATTCTTCATTATGGATCAGGTTCTTCCCTCACTATAGTCAGGAATTTTCACACAAAATCATAGAATAGGAAAACAACTTATCATACAGCAGGTGAGGTCAAACATTACATCATGAAATGAAGTAAAAAATTATAAAATAGAAGAAAAAAACTAAGAAAAGCTCTGGGTATTGGACACACATCTATGATTCTCACTCCCAAGTACTCTCCTCAAGGTAACCATGCCTCCATAACACATGAACCAAAATAATGGTCCCTCCATGCATAACCTTCTCCACATGATCCTCGATTCTTACCGGTCACTCCACGAGCATTGTGTTGTCCTCAACATCCACAGAGTTGAGATACCAATGGAGCTGGGACTCATTGTGTAGATACTAATGAAGATGAGATACATGGAAGAAATCATGGATCTTCTCCAACCACGGTGGAAATTTCAGCTGATATGCCACCTCTCCAACTCATCCAAACATTTCAAATGGTCTGATGAACCTGGGAGAAATCTTGCTTCCCTTAATAAACCTCTACTGTCTATGCTGAGGGGAAACCTTCAAGAAAACATGGTTCCCAACCTCAAACTCTAAGGGAATAATCCTATGATCGGCATATGACTTCTGCCAGTCCTGATCCACCTTCACCCTCTCACACACAAGATGAACCTTCTCGATTGTGATTTGTACTATATATGGTCCAAGAAGGGATGCTTCCCCTACCTCTGTCTAGCACATGGTTGAGCGAAATGGTCTTCCTTATAAGGTGTAGAACAGTTCCATTCTAATGATAGAGTGATAGATATTATTGTAGGAAACCTCTACCAGGTTCAAGTGTCATACCCACAATCCTCTAAAGTCCAAAACACACACTCGTAGCATATCCTCTAATGTCTGGATGGTCCCTTATGTTTTCCCATCCATATAAGGGTGGAAATTAGTGCCAAGGCATAGTTGGGTGCCAAAATAATGATGAAATCCCCTACAGACTCATGAGGTAAACCATGTATCCTGATCTGAGAAAATGGATTTTGGAACTCCATGTAGCTGCACCACCTCACCTACATATCTCTATGCTAAGGAATCCATTGCGCACGACTCCTTCATTTCCAATAAGTGATCTGATTTCTTCAATAAATCCACCACTACCCAATGATCATTTTATCCTCCCTAATCCATGGGTAATCCTATGAATAAATCCATTGATATGTAACCCCACTTCTACTCGAGAACATCCAAGGGTTGTAACAGACCACTAGGAACATGGTGCTCAGCCTTCACCTCCTGATACACTAGGAATCTTTCCATAAACTCTGCCACTTCCTGCTTCACCCAGGGCCACCAAAACTGTTCCATCAGGCCTCGGTATATCTTAGAGACTCCTGGATGCACTGCCAATGGTGAGATATAGAACTCATGTAGAACTCACTCATGAATTTCCACTAGAAAAATGAGCTTCCCATGAAACAACATATGATTCTGATTATCCTATAACCATCCTTATGGAGAGTCACTATGGAAAACGTGATCATGCATCACCTCAATCTCTGAGTATCCCCACTGAGACTCATCTACCTATCACACCAAGGAAGACCATACTATCATCTAAAACAAATAGCCTCTTCCAATACCCTCCCCAAACTCCAAACACAAAATGGACAACTCTTATATTGCCTTCTAAGCATTCATGGATTCTCTAACTACCTCCTTCTATGAATTCCTACTCAAGGAATCAGCCACCACATTAGCCTTCTATGGGGTATAAAAGACCTCAAAGTTATAATCCTAGAGGAACTCTATCCACCTTCACTACCACATGTTTAGGTCCCATTGGGAAAAGATATACCTCAATCTCTTGTGATCCATAAAGACCACAAAGAACTCCCCAATGAGGTAATGATACCACAACTTCAGCACAAACATGACCGTTGCACGTTCTAGATCATGGGTGACATAATTACGTTCATGAGGACATAATTTCCTAGACCCATAAGAGATTACTTCTCACTAATTCATCATCACACATCCCATTACTAGGCTGGAAGCATCATAGAACACCTCAAACATCACCCCTTCCTCTAGAAATCTATTTACTATGTCATTAAACAGCTTCCCCTTTAGATAGATGAAAGTTGTCTAGCACTGTCACTCCATATAAAGGCTTGGTCCTTTCTGGTCAAAGATGTCAAAGGGGATGCAACTGGAGAGAATTTGGGTAAGAACCTTCAATATTAGCCTTCCAGACCTAGGAAACTACGAACCTCCACCACATTTTTGGGTGCTATCCAAGAAACAACTACTTCAACCTTTGAAGGGTCCACCACCATCCCTTGCTGAGACACTATGTGTCTAAGGAAGTGCACCTCTCACATCTAGAACTTGCACTTGGAAAAATTTCCATAGATATGGTGGTGTTGGAGGACATCCAAGGAAGTCCTTAGGTACTCGGTATGCTCCTCCTATAATCTTGATTAGATTAGTATTTCTTCAATGAAAACGACGATGAAATAGTCTAGGTACTCATGGAAAAAAAAGTTCATGAGCCCCATAAACACGGCCGGTGCATTAGTGACACCGAAGGGCATGACTAAAAACTATAAGTGCCCATGCCTTCACCTAAAAGTAGTATCTAGGATGTCACCCTTCTTTACCCTTAATTGATGATATCTAGACCATAGGTCAACCTTAGAGAACCAACCTACCCCCTTTAACTGGTAAAAAATATCGTTGATTCTTGGAAGGGGTAATGGTTATTGATAATCACTTAATTTAGTCTCTTGTGGTCTATGCCCAGTCTCAGACCACCATATCTATTCTTTGAGAACAAGACTGGAGAACCCCACAGCAACACACTTGGTTGGATAAAACCCTTCTTCATCAGGTCATCAACCTGAATCTGCAACTCCCACAACTCAAAAGGCGTTATTTGATAGGGATCCATCAAAATAAGATGGGAAATAGGTTGAAAGTATATTTTGAACTCAAGATCACATTGATAGGGTAGAGTTACAACCTCTTCAGGGAAGACATCCAGGAACTCACTGACAACCCCTGGAACATCCACCATCTTTGTATCTGTTGATCCCACTAATATCTCAGCTAACAAATAAAGAAGAGACTCCACACGCCACCATCCCTCCTGAAAACTCTTCTCACCAATGAGATCTACGCACTGGAAACCCAAATCTAAGAATGTGACTCTTCTTCGGAAGTATTTGATAACATTTTTCATATAAAACAACCAATCGATGCATAGGATTACATTGTATGGGTGCATCGGTAGTAGAAGAAGATCCCTAATGGACTGATGTGGCCCCATCACCAGTCTACATCCTCGACAAACATAAAACAGACTAGTCTGACCTACAAATGGCTTACTCAACACCAGGGGCATGGTAAGTCTCTCTACATATAGACCTAGGGCAAGGACTAGACTTAGTGCAACAAAGGAGTGTGAAGCTCTCTAATTAAACAAGGCATACACAAGGGTACTAAACAGTCTGATCGTACCTCGAAAAACCTATGTACTTGTTGGAACTGTTACCTCTATGGCGTGAAACTTCTCATGCCTAGATTCTCTACCTCTCTTTTGTTGACTAACTCCCTGACCACACCCTGGTTAAGGTTCCTAAGGAACACAATGAGGTTAGCCTCCTCCTACACTATCTACCCTCGGTGGAGCGAGAGCTCACTGACCCTATTACTGGAAAGGCCTGGTTGTAAACTGCTGCTGTTGAGGTGGGAACTGAACCTTTCCACCCCCATTGTATGGCTCTCAGACTAGTCACTGGTTTGGAAGATGCATGTGGCCTCCACAGACAAAGCACCACGGTCCTGATCCCATGGGGAAAGGGCGAGGACCAAGAGATCAAAACTGGAATTACTGGGGCCTACTCCCCACTGGCCAAAACCTGGAAGGCCCTGACACCAGAGACCTACTACTGATGACTTTTCACTTTAACGAACTTGGATGGATCCCCTCTCACAGCACGCCTCCCAGCGAGTTCATCCTTTCCACTACATTGGCCTTCTTTGAAACCTCTATGTATGTTGGTAGGGTGAAAGGAGTAACCGCATACTGAAGAGAAGGTCAGAGTGCCTCCTCTAAGCATCTCGATCGGGACTCCTCATCATGAAAAAGATCTGGTGAGAAGTGTAGGAGATCCTTAAACTTGATCCCTAGTTCCCTCACCGATATACTAACTCGCTGGAGGGATAGTATCTCTTGCCTCTTATCAGCCTTCATTGTGGAAGAAAGGAATTATGCCGAGAACTCTTTCTCAAAGTCATCCCACGAAACCTCAATTTCCTTCCTCTCCCCAAGGTAAATTATCCACCACTGACGTGCTGCTTCTCATATCAATCTCACTACCAGAGGAACCTAGTACTCTGTCAGATCTCTGATCAAGTTGAAAGCAATCACCAACTTCACAAACCAACTTTCTGTCTCCATGTCTGAGATGCTACCCTTGTACTTCCCTAGAGTCTTCCGCTAGATGGTATGAATCATCTTCTGCCACTGATCATCTTTCTCTTCTTGATCGTCCCTCCACTGATCATCTAGGTCAATCTGTTAGGCCTCAAATTCTCATATCACATGGTGGAGATGTTCGGGTTCCATTGCTAAAAAATTAAACAAGGAACTCCTAAAGTCGAGTAGTGTGGAAAATTTCTTTTAATTTTTTTTAACTATTCATTTATTTTAAATTCCCAAAACACCCAAGAAACACAAGAACACAAGTATTATGATGCATGTACCTTTCCTAGGGTCGCTACCCTAAAATCGGTGTATCCTCACTTGGTCGTTCAATAGGTTCAAATTCCTTACATCAGATCATGGGGGCCCTAAAATCTAGTATCCTAGTCAGTCTTCCTTGGCCTATTTTATTTACCAAGATTTCCTAACACTGTTTCCCTACCATCCCATGAAATAATCCATATGCCTAACTCCAAACTCCATCTTATATCTCAACTCTCGTAAACCATCCTTTGATACTATTTTTTCATGACATGCCTTCTTCCAGATGAGGGAAGGGATAGCAAAGTGCCACACCCTTCCTTCCTCAAGTTGAAGGAGAGATAACGACCCCCAAGTCCCACCTTAGATAGGCCCCAGATTGGTGAATAGCACTAAGGGTATAGAATCTCACACATAAATTGAAGGCATTACCCTTTTTATAGAATAAGATCATGAGATAAGATGGTAAATCACAAACAAATCCAAATACAAAAAGTAAAAGTGAAGTCAAAATAAATTCCCACATGCATGTTCAAAAGTAGATCTAATACAATGTACAAGGAAACTCCAAGAGAAAATACCAAAAGAAAATAACTAGGTAGAAATAGTAACTAATATAAATGCCCATACTAGTAAAGTCTAGCACGGTCCTCGAAGTCCTCCCGAAAACATTTTTATATACGTAGGGTCAGTATACAAGTATACCCAGTAGGAAAACTAAATCAACCCATGCACAAGTGAGGGAGAATACTAATGACCCTGTGAGATAACAGTAGAACCTCAAAGAACCTACCAAGGAATACTAACCAGCCCAACCTCACCAAGGCACACTCACTAAATAACACAAGTCAAGTAAAGTAATAGTATAAACACATCGATATTTGGGTACCCCACACCACTTTCCCACTGGTTAACTGCTCATCCCTAACGACTAAAATCTTTACACTTCCACTCTTCCCGTACACAGTCCCACTGCCACAACCCTCCTGCACACACCTAGGCCTCAAACCACACACAATTCTATCTGTAGACACCTAGGCCACAACAACCATGTCTCTCACCTAAAGACACATGGGACTCATCCCAAAGATACTTGGGAAAACAAACCTGGCCCGAAAAAACCTAGTCCCCTCATCCACAACAAACCCTTTCATGAAGGATCTTAGGCTATTGTAATCCTCAAGCCATTATAGCCTGCCCGGATATGCTTGAGTGGTAAGAACTCGGAAGAGGGTGTGGGGAAGAAAGTCAGTAACCAGTCATCCAACCTCCCCCCAATAGGTTGGAAAAGACACCCTACCCCAAAAAATTGAGGTGTTTAGCACATAGTGATCAGTAAGGGTGGGGTTCATATACAAATTACAAGTAACTCCAATTTATATGTATATAATTAAGTAAACCCTCAGCCCCAACTTATGGATTCACATTGTTGCTATCCCTATATGCACAACCACACAACAGCCACCACCAAGACATAACCCAACCCCTTATTCATTCAACCAATTGCCACTTATTTATTAAGATATTCACTTTAATTATTCCAGAACTATAATGAAACTACCACGTACAACATCTACAACCTCCTCAGAAGGTGAAGAGTCTAGTTAACTAAACACATAGTAACCAACCTACTGCCAACAATCATTCTTCAAAACTATACCAAACAATCCTTCTCTCACAACCCAGTCCCCCCGACTCGCTGCCCAAAAAATTTACCAATGTAGTCCCACTACACAGTAAGTCCATATTCACACAGCAGTCCCACTTCCCAATGTCACTATGAGACCACAACACAACAAAATAAGTTCAGCTTTTTAAAATTCCATCCATTCCCCAATCAGTCAATCTCTTAGACTGAGAAGCCAACTCACCACATATACCACCCCATGCACAAATACTATAGTAACTACCATTAACCCCATCCCAACTGCACATTTATACTACACACTTCTCCTGAATTCCAATCCTATGTCCAACCTTGTACCCACAACCCTTCTCCCAACAGCAGCACCACACAACTCACACAAGGTTACAAAACTCCACAGAAGATAGCACTCATCCAGGCCTATCAACAAGATGTGTATATATTCATATTTAACCAGTAGATTTTCTTTAATTACACTTAATTATAACCGGGTTGATCACATGATAGGCTTGATCCAGTGGAATTAATTTATTTAACCAAGTATATGTGTTTTAAACATATTTTCATGTTACGTTTGTTTATCAAATCATCGCAACAAAAAAGAACATCACTAGTGCACAACCAAATACCACCAATGACCATGATTTTCAAAAAAATTTACAGTCACAACAATCCATAAAAGAATCAAGGATAACAAATAAAATAGGTGATCAACATCAATCCACTCTCTTCCCATTATTTTATTTACCCCTATTATCTTTTGACCATGTTTACTTATTTTTATTTCCCGTTTAAAGAAATTTATTTGGATGTTCCTTGCAAGGAATCATTATTACACCCACCCCTCATGATTTAAAATTAAAGAGGGATAGAAGGAATCTCTGCTGGATGATTAAAGGAACCAGGTTCCTCCTTACGCCAAGAATAGGGGTCACACAAGCAGTAGGGAAGAACCCCGAGAAAACTGAGCAGGAGGGGATCTAGCACATGCGCACAACTCTTCTAGAAAGGAAGGATCTAGATGCACCAAGGGGAAATGTAAAACACAAAAGAAAGAAAATATCTCAGTATTGAAGAGTCAGATCCTATTTTAAAGGAAGAACATATTTAAAAGACATTATCGTGGGATTGTGATCAAGATCACACGGTTTGGGTATCTCAAATTTCCTGAGATGTTAGTATATTGAAATATATAATAAATACCCTTTGAAATATCCTTAAAAACATCTGAATAAGGCTATAAACTTGGTTTATATCAAATAAAATGTAAGAGAGGGAAAACTAGAAAACTGGGAAAAACTAAGAAAACTGAAAATGAGTCACTGATCGATGAGTCACCAACATTGATCCACTGATGGGTGAGCTACCGAAGCAATATACCAATGTTGAGACACCGACACTGAGCTACTGACCCAACAACCTACTGAATTCTCAACCTACCAATGCCTGACTCACCGACTCCATCACACACTGATACCGATGCCCCTGACTCAGTAATACTGATGCCCATGACTCACCGATACTGACGCCCCTAACTCACCGATAACAATGCCCCTGACTCACTAATACCGACACCCCTGACTCACTGATATTGTTGCCCCTAACTCATCAATACTGACGCACTGACATGTTGATGCAGTTACATGCTGATGCACTGACATGCCGACAGAAAAACTGGAAGTTTGGAAAACACTTGAAGTAAGCCACCGACAGCTCCCAAAACACCTCAATCACTAGATTTTCATAAAGGAAGGGCCTAGGGAAATGTGGTTTATTACACATATGAAAATAATTAAAACTACACAATTAGTTCTATGAGATTTTATATATATAGATTTCATTGAGCATAAAATCAGTCATACCCTCTAGCGCAGATCTACACATTATTACTAAAAAATACATCATATCAAATATTTAAAAATTATGATTAAGAGATTCAAAAAAATATCAATGATGGTAAACTTTTATGATTTATATGAAAACATATTTTTAACTCTGTTCATTTCAATAGAACCAATTATCTAGGTATTTTCATTTTCCTAAATATTTACACTAACACTAAGCATCATATAGAAAATTAAATTATACATTTGTGAACAAGAATATTTTCAATTTTGTCCCAAATCATACATGGTACCAAACACACACTATCATATGTTTCATAACTATTTTTTTCAACACATAACATGATAAAATTCATGGGACATATTATCCTAGATTTTAATAGTTATTATATGATCCTTAGTTTTTTTGAATGATTATTAAAGCATATAACACATCCTAGGTATTCTTACCAAACATTTTCCTTAATACCCATAATCATAATACACATAACAATAATTATAATTGTTTCAACAATAAGGGGAATTATTTCAAAATATATGTTTAGTAAAGGAAATTCAGTTATTTTTCAAACCCATAGTATTATTTATTTTCATTTTATATTTTATTACTTTTTCTAAGAAATCTATCCCCAAGATAAAATTTAAAATTAAAAAAATGATCATTTCAAAACTAATTTTGAAAATGATATAACAAATTTATTTCAAGCTAAAAATTTTAAAATTATATTAAATAAAAAACTATAAAAATTCTCAAATCATGAATCATAAAAGCAGTATTCTCATATTTACCTTTACATATCCACCCATAATAATACATATCCAACACTACCAAAAATGTAATTTAAAAAAGTATGATGACATTCATAAGTAATATTTTGTATCATGGATAATAAAATATAAAAAACATTGAAGTGTTAGCTTTTTTTATTTACAAATTTATAATATAGTTATAAATAAATGAAATATAAAAATTAAAATAATTTATGATATTCATATCTTAACCCTTAAATATCAACCACTTTTTCATTACATCAACTTGTTACTTTAATATAATCATGGACATTTAAATATAAAAATACACAATATAAAGTACAAAAAAAAGATATGGATATTGAATTTATACTTGATAAAAAATCCTAAATTGATATTTCTAAAATCTAATTCCTATGTATTGATTCTAGGTTTTCACTCTAATGTTTTTTTTTTGTATTTTTATTTTGATATATCAAATTTCATAATATCATGTGGTTGATTAATTCTAATTAGTTAACTAATTATGATTAATTAATTGTATAACTTGATTTTCCTCCACAGAGAGATCTCATATTTCTTTCATTAAAAATATATTTACTCTTCCTTGAGGTAACATGATCTCTGCATGCATATAAAAAATCAAAAAAATCAATATTAATAAATCATTATATTATTTAAAAACTATTTAACCATTCTATCCTTATTTAATTTCATCTTTCTCAATAATATTTATAAATTTTTTAATATAACCAATTATCCCTATTCTTTTCATTATTTATATTATTCATCCATTTAAATTTTTACTCAAATTATATCAGTTCATTCTCTATTATATAATAGTAAATATCTAAATTATATATTTTCATACTTACTCAAAAATCACTTCTCTTGTATCAAATTATTTCTTCACTCAATTAACACTAAATAGTCCTTTCTAACACCTAACCCTCAAAGATAACTTTTCACATTGATCATCAATCAAGGCTCTATATAATTAAAAAATGACCTTATAAGTATCATTTTATATTTCTATTTTTCTATATCAATAAAAATAACATATAATTGAATGTAAAATTTTTCTACGTTAACTATAACATCATCAAGAAAACATCATTAATATTTCACTGATGTTTCATATAAATTAAGAAAAAAATTGATGGACATAATATCCTTTAATCAATGTTTTTTAATGTTTAGTTTGATATTATATTCATAGTCACATGTAAATCACAACTTCCTTCTCTAATTTAACATGATATAATATAATTTTTAGTTGAAAACCTATTTGATATTTATTGATTATTTTATAGAGTCTTCAAATCTATAGTTAAACATTCTCTTATAAGTTGTATTATTCCATTATACACAACATTATATTTTTTTTAAACAAAATAATTTATAAATTTTGACTATAAGGGAAAAAATTTTAATGATTTAATAAAATGAATATTGATATGATTTTTAAAAAAAATAAAAAGCAGTCATATGTTCATTATTCTACCTTATAAAATCCATTTTAGAGTAATTATTGGTGGCTTTTACAATTATGGATATTTTATGTTCTATCATCCTCTTTCATCTTATCATAATATGAATTAATTACTTGTAATCATGTCACTATTTAAGGTCTCTCAAAATTATTTCAACTTCTTAATATAATATCATTTACCTCCCCATTATCGTAAATATTTATTTTAACTAAAAATTATCATCTTATTATATCATTGAGTTTACTTTAGATATAATAATCCTAAAATTGTGTGTTTAATATCGTATATTTTTTCTCAACTATTAATAATAGTACCACTATTTCTCAAGAGGAATCCTATAACAAATATATTTTATTTCAAACAATTTATCCTTATTATTTTGGAAGTCCAAAAAATGTTCTTATTAATTGATAACTGTGATTTTCATTTCCCACTATCTTTTAAATTTAGATTCTTTGTTAAAAATAATTTATTCAAAAAAATTATTGTTTTTCCATTATTTTTTTCATGGAAGATATGACTGTAGAAAAAATATTCCATGTTTATTTATTAATCAATTATAATTCACATTGTGAACTACATTGTTTCATAATACACCCCCTATTTCAATTGAAAACAATTTCATTATATATAATCCAAAAATTCATATGATTATTATAGAAATTTATTAATCAAATAAGATACAATAATAGATTTAATAATTGACATATTACTTTATAGAAAACTAATATATATTCTTTTAATGATTAATCATATCACTTTTCCATGATGAGAAGTCTTTGATATGATTAAATTAAATCTATCATATAATTAATAAGGTAAATATAATTCTATTTTTCTAAAATTGAAAATATTTAAACATAGATTTATTTTTTTAGAGTGATTAAAGGATCTTGTTAATAAGATTCTTTCCATCTCATCCCATTTTGTGATTGAATATAGTGTCAGTATTTGAATATGTTATTTTAACTTATTTTGATTTTTTTTAATAATTTTAATTTCATCATATTGATGTTAAAATAGTTGAATTAGAAATTATCGCAATGTTAATGAAAGTGATAAATGTTTATGTGGGGATCTTTTTGTGGTTGACCTATGAATTTAATTGAGCTTGAAATCATTTGAGTAATAATTGGATTTATCTCAATGTTATTAGAAACAAATTGTGGCATGAAAGTACATAGTTTCGCTCCAAATTCAATGTATTTCACTTGAGTTGAAAACTAATTTATCAGTGATATATAACTAAAAATTGTTTGTACAAAATCATGAATTGATAATTTTTTTTAAAAAAAATAATGAGATAAGAAAATGAATTCCAAAATTTAAAAAATATATTATTATTTTATGTTCCCATGTCCTTATAAATAGTATAAAAAATTTACTACCCCTGATACATATTTAAATCCTTATTGGTTTTATATTTAGATGAATATAATAAACTAATCAAAATAACTAACTATAAATTCATAGTATATGATTTGTCTAAAGTCGAACCCATAAAGATATGTGATCCCAAAATTAAAACATTGATTCAAATTTTTGGAATAAAGATTTGAATTATTGAAAATTAAATGATATAAATAACTTATAATAATTAATATTCACTAATAATTATAAATCTAGAAACATGATATGCTTAAAATACAAATATTTTCAATGAATATTTTTTTATATTGATAATTTAATCTAAGTAAACCAATGGTTTACTCTTCACTCTCTAATAACTAAAATATTTTTTTATTATGGCCACATATATTGATTCATTAATTAGGTGAACCAAATATATGTATATGTATTTCACTCTCAATAAAATTTATTGATCACAAATAAAATTATTTAACTAGTTAATGAATTAATTAGAAATGCCTCAATGAAAGTAAATTGATAAAATCAATAAAAATTATAAGAATATTGATCAGTGAATAAATTCATAAACCTAATAGAATTATGATTTAAAATAAAATAATGAATCCATTACATATCCCTTCATTAAAAATCTTATATCAAAAAATTTAACCCTCAATGATTTCACATAAAACCACTATTAAATCTAAACTATACTTGGAGAAGGTATTTATTCAAATTTCAAACTATAGAAGACTATTGGTACTTATATATCAAAGACATACAATCATATACTTCTTCTATTGATTTATTTTTCTTTGAGATGAAGAAACATTTATTTATATTTTTTCCATCTGTCAAAAAACCAGGGAGTAATGAATGGAATTATGGTGTAATAGATATTTTAACTCAAATTTTTCTTAATATTTCCCAAATCCTAGGAGTTTACTTTGAAATTTTCATCCTTGATTAAAATTATATCTCATATCTAAAAAATCCTACCATAACCATAAAATAATAAACTATTATTTAACTACATTTCAATATTTTTATAATTTCTAATTCATTATACCATACTATCTACATGTTAATTTCATATTTTTTCACTATAATTACTATATTGTGCATTATTGAAAAATAAAAAATAAGGGTTTTTTTCATTATTATTTCTTCCTATAAACTCAGTATAACAATATCATCTCCTACCATATCATTTTACATTCATTCATACGAATTGTGTTTTAATATATTTTCATTAAACCATTATTTTTTATGCTCTAAAAAAATTAATCATAAAGAAGATTTTAAAGAATTTGAATGTGAAGTTAAGTTATAAAAAAATAATATTAACGAATTAACACTATAATAAAGTTAAAAATAAATATTTATAAATAAAATATATGTTTATTTAAATATAGTAAATAATATTAAATCCAACAAAAATTATTTAAAACTACATCATAAATGTCATTACCTTTATAAAATTTAATATCATTTTTAATTAACTATTTTATATTTATAAATTATTTTTTATTATTAAATGAATTTTTAATATCTCAGTTTTATGTAGAGGTATATTTTATAAATATTTAAGCATGTATTTAGAAATTATTTAGATTTTTATCATTAACGATAGAAAATGGTTAAAATTTTATACAAGGGATCTATATTTTATAAAATATTTTATTTAAAAATTATTCTGTTTAAATCAATAACCATTTTATTTTTTAAATATAATATAAATTTTCTTATTTTAGAGGATTATTAATGAAATTATCAATAGTAAACATGTCATTTGGAATAAATATAATTTATACCCTCATTTATTCAAGTTATATTACTTAAATGGTACATAAAAATATGAATTAATAACATACATCAATGAAAATTATTATTTTATAAAATATTTCATCAATTAAGTATAAAAAATGGGAAAATTAATAACACGTAACATATTATCTTATATAAAAAGTAATAACTTACTTATACATGTTTATTTAATTACATTATTTGTTACATTTAAGTTTATTCCCTCATATGATTACAAATGTATCCTAAATATGATAATATATTTGATAAGAATGTAATCCAATTTATTACACTATTTAATTACTTGAATTATTTTAATCAAATAAAACTCATACATTTTGTGACAATTTTTTCATAAATATGAGCATGTTTTAATTATTTAAACTTCAAACATGTATATTGTATATAAATCATTTTTATTATATGTATTTTATTTGAGTAATTGGATTCTATTTAATTTATAATTAATCACATTATTTTAATTGTGTAGTTTAAGTTGTTAAAAAAAATTACCAATATTATGATCAAAATTTTGAAATTTTTGATGGTACACTTATTTGAATGAATTTATTTTCAATAAAAAATCAACATCCATTATATTTATTGAGAGGGTAGTTTTTCATTTTTTGTATTTATTATATAGATGTATGTTTCAAAAATAATGAATTTATGGAAGTGATAACGCTTACCCATTAATAATTTATTGTTTTTAAAATATTTATAGTTTTTTTGTATTTATTTTTCTTGTTTAATTCTATAGTTATCTAATATTTTGATAACATATAATTTTTTATTTTTTGTGTTTTTTATTTTGTACCATTTTTCTTTGACATATTTGGTTTTCTATTTAATCAATTTATTTTATATCCTTCTATTTAAAAATATTTTATCTTTAATATTGTGAATTATTTTTAAAATAAATCGCATGGTATATTTATTCTTAGTCCTGATACTTCTTATCATTTAATTTTTCCCTTACCGTTTATATACACTATAATAAAAATATCATTGTTTTTTATTATCATTAATTTTTCAGATGTAACATCCATCCAAAAATCACACGATTGCTTCCTTATTGGAGTACCAAGTGACCCTAGGAATTCTTCCTCAAATAAAGGAGGCAATTGAATAGCAGTGATGGCCTAAATTTGATATTGGGAAGGATATGAAAAAAGTTATTAAAATCAACAATGTTTAATAAATATCCATGAATCAAGCATAATAAACAATCATAGTATGCACAATCAGTAACCTGACCATTCTATAAAAAATTAATCTGTAGTCAAATGGCATAAATCTCAAATAACTACCTACTAGGCTAATCACATCTATTATATAAACAAAAGAAGAAAGAATAAACAACAATGATCTATTAGTATCTTTGATCCTCACCATAATAACTTTCTCTAATCCTAATAAAGTGTATCTTGAATAATCATTTACATAACCTATTCTTATAAATTTAAAATGTATATGATGCCTACACACAGATAGCTACCTATAGAGTATTTTAGGAATACAACTCAGTAGGTTCTTACCATATTCACCTAATATATTCCATCATATAAATGTGTATAAGTGAGGATACATAAAAATATAAATCAAAGACACAAGTATGTATTCAAGGTCATTATTTTCTTACTAGGACACTAAAACATTTAACCATACATGTTTCTGCCATCGATGGTAGAGGAAGTCCCCTAATTCACCAAATATCAACTCTTACTTCAAGTCTCTGTCTGGGGTTCCATAACAAGACTCAACAACCAAAAAAGATAGGGGTAAGGTATCATACTATACCTCAACCAATATCAAAATATGTATGGTATAGTGTCTTGCAATGTATCATCACATTACTAAAGATATAGGGTTGGGTGTCTCACAATATCCCAACTTTTACCCAGACATGCATGATAGAGTTTCATTCCTTATCCTGATTGCTACCCCCTCTGAATCAAGGTATGATCTCCCATTAATCCACTACCTCAACACAACATGTATCTTCATCCTCCCTCTATATTAGGGTATATTCTTATAATAAATAATAACAACTACCTTCTCAGTTAAGTTAGGTATCTTCCACTAAATTCAAACATATGGAAAGTAAGTTCATCCAATCCCATACCATCCCACATTGACCACTCCACTCATACTGATTGGACGTCATTGTCACAACCCAACCTGATCTATCCATCCATCAGGCACCTGAGATAACCCATGATAGGTTATAAATGGAATTCATGACCCCCATGGGATGCCACGAGTTCTTGGGAATCAAGTAAACACTTGTTTGTAATGATTCCCCCCATTGAATTGGAGTAAAATAATAATAGCAAATCTACTGGAAACCCAAAATTTCATGATATTATATCATAAATATATTTCATATAATATATTCATAAATTAAACTAAAATTATTAAGTAAATTTAAACAAATAATCCCTCTCCTCGCCCCCAATCTACATCCCATTCAATGTAAAATCACATATAAAACCCCCATTAGATTTCTTTTTTTCGACTACTAGTAGATATAGCCATCCTCTATCCTAAGAAACTAGTAAGAATGTAAATTTATATAGTAGATCTTATAAAAGGCCACAAAAACATCAAATATGGTTTCATAAATATTCATCTTTGTTTAATTCAAATAAAAAATATAAATTAGAAAACATTTAATTGGATTATATCACTTTTCAGTTTCCATTTCAAAAAACCATTAAAATATTTTTAAATAGGATTTAGAAAGAACTAAAACATATTACATTAATATAAAAATAATTATAGGAAGGAACCAATAAAATGGTATAAAATGAAATATATAAGTAGATAATATCATATTCCACACCTATCAATATGACATGGAGTATCAAAGAAGCCAGGGGATTCCCCATAAGTGAATCTACCAAAGAGAGAATAGATTGAATTGGCTTCACCCTATGTCATAAAGTGAGATATTTCCAAACATAAAAAATAATGGACCAAACATTTTATCAATGTTGTGTCTAGCACTATCCATCCTATTAGAATACACCTAGACTCAACTAAATGGAACACTACATCTATCAATATCACTAACTAGATGGGAAACTAGTAGTGTGTGGTTATCTAATGTTGTACAAATTTATAATCCCAATTAGATAAATGTTTTTACATGACCAATGTATAATAAGTGATATAAAATAGGTATTAATCAAAACTGATGATAAGAAAAAATAGTAAAAATGAGAAAAAAAACCCCTTTACTAGTTATACTCATATACACTTACACATAAATTTAATCATGTTAATATCAGTTCAAAAATTCACATATTATCATGTAAATTTTTCCAACTATATATTTATAATTGTATTAATATTTTTATATGTATAAAAATCATATATATATATATATATTAGGAGACATTTTATAAAATTCAACTATCCATTATAAACCCAAATTTTCAAAAATGAATATTCTTCTACTTGGGGTATAAAAATCCATTAGAAATTCGATTTAAAAATATTTTCTAAAAAATAATAAAAAATATATTTGAATACCCCATTTGAAGAATTGGACTCAATTTCAAAAAATAAAACCAAATAAGGCTAAACAAATATATTCAATTTTGTTATGAATCCAAAAAGTGTCAAACCATTTCAATTCACCCCAATTTATTCTAAATAATTATATAAAAACTTATTAAATACATAAAATTTAATGTTCACTTTCTAAAGGCAGTCAAGGAGCACCCTTGAGATTTTATGGTAGGCTCCAATCCCGGGTTGGATCAAAATCAATGTTGATGGAGCTTCTAAAGGCAATATGAGACCTGTAGGATGTGGTGCTATCTTCAGAGATATTCTTGGTCATTGCCTTGGATGTTTCTTTGGCAGCTGCAGTTTAGCCTCATTGGAACCGGAAATGTTGGTTGTGATTCATGCAATAGATTTTTTTAGGAAAAAGGTCTGGAACAACATATGGATTGAATGTGACTCTACCACCATTTTCCAAGCTATTTGGAATGGTGTGGTGCACCTGGCATGGCCGCTTACCACCCATTGGATGAGCTGCCTAGATTGGCTCCGAGAGATCAGATGCATCATCACTCACACCTTCTGTGAAGAGAACATGGTTGCGTATGGTCTAGAAAATAAGGTAATCAACCAATTACTCTCTTTTATTGAGTATCTTCCTATCGAGCTTCTCCCTCTCTATGAAAAAGATTATAATAAGATCCCCTCTTTCCGAATTTTGCAGTTCTTCTTTTTCTATCTAATAAATTGTGTCTTGGACTTTGTCCAAGACATCACCCCTTTAACAAAAATTAATGTTCACTTTGAAATTCCACATAAAGGAATTATTATAAATGAAAAACTCCATAAAAATGATGTAAAATCCAATCCAACTATCATACATAGGAATGATTAATCAAATAATTCATTCAAAACATCATGTAATAAAGGGATCTAAAATTTAAAGCTGAAACATGGTGAATCATTTAACAAATGAAGAAAACACAATAATGATTAACCATAACATTAGTCCTTCTATAGTATATACCCAATTGGGGAAGTGGAGTCTTTCATAAAACTTAATCACAAATGGAACCATAAAAATAAATTTATCCCTTACCTCTTAGGGTTCACCCAAACCTAACACAAATATAGGGGGATGAAATCAAGCACAAAAAGAGTTACGATGGAAGCATAGAAAATACCTAGGATGTAACATCCCAAGATTTCATAATATGTTATTTCTTCAAAGTAATTCAATAACTTGCACTACACGCAACACCAAGTTCAAGCGCACCATGACTTACCAATCTAGCCATTCAAAAGAGGTTATGAATAGTACTAACTGCATTTTGAATTTTATATAATCCATATAATTTTAACATCCATATTATTTGTTTCTTAGACATAATATAAGAACAAATTTAATTTTTTAGATAAAGGAAGTATTTTCAGAAAATGCAATTTTACCGCCTTTTAAAGGTGAACCCTTTTTAAATCCAATATTTGAAACTTTTATGTATTCAATTTGACAGAATAAACTTCTTATTTAGAATCGGGAGATAAAAATTTAGTTTTGATAAATTTTTGGTATTTTTCTGATAACTTTCATATTTTGTTAAATAGTGAAAAATACTAAATTTTAATTAAAAACAACTTTTTTAGTCAAAATAATTTATAGTGTTAAATTATTCATTTGATTGGTTTTAAAATATAATTAGATTATATTTTTTATCATTTAATACAATTTAGGTCATTATAATTAATTTCACTTTGAAATTGGATATAAACAAGTGTCAATCTTTTGAAAGATATTGTTGCTTAAACACACGCTATTTATTTTGACAATGGGAATTAATTTTAAATTAATTAATGAAACTTATATGTTTTGAATTTGTTAAAATAGACATCATTTTTTAATTCATGATATCAAATATATCTTAGGCTGAATTTTTGGTATTTTTATGAGAAACATCAATTTTTGATGAATAGTGAAAAACACTGAGTTATTGGTTAAACCTGACTTTTTATTTAAATAATTATTTATTTTACTTAAATTTATTTTAGGTAAAAATAGATACATAATACCTATATATGTTCAAAATAATTCATTGGAGTCATTTTATAATAAGTTTAGATATATAAAAAATTTATTGACCTTTTTACCGTCTTTTACCCACCTCCTAGGAGTATTTGCAAATTTGCATAAAACTTAATTTTACCGCTTTTGTGGGTTTAATTTCAAAAATCTGAGAGACATAGTTAACCTCAGTAAGAAAAATTTGGTTCAATAAGATGAAAATAATTTTTGGTGAATAGTAACTTTTAACTTTTATTTACCGCGGTTAAAGGTAAATAGGGTAATTCAAGGTAAAAACAATATTTTAATAATTCAAAATTACCTTAACACAAGTCCTAACCTTATTTTATGAGTAATGTCCGACCATGGGAATCCATGGGTCGATTTTGGGACCCCATAGAGCCACTTGTGAATGATAATGACACTTTAGATTAATTAATTTAAAGTAAATAAAAAATTGACATAAACAAAAATCTTTTAGTAATTAATTTTTATATGGTGTTATATAAGTAATATTTTTAAATATAAATATTCATTGGAAATATTAAAATATTTCCTACATCATGGTATTTTTTTTATAATTTTTAGACATCGAATAAATTAAATTATTTATGACACAATAATGATGCAGTATTTACCTCGTTAATAAATGATTTAAATAAATTAGATTATAAATATTATAATAATATCCAAAACATGTCCAATTCTTATTGGATGATTTTTTTTACCATGAGTCATCTTATATTTGATCCTAATGATTTTTGGACCTTTAGAAACTGAATATCATTATATAATAAAATAATATTTTCACACTTTCCTAAAGAGCCCCGCCTCCCCCTTATAAAAGGAGACCACTTCTAACCAATTCCTCACACCTCTCAAGCATTTAGGATCATCCAAACTCTGCCAAATTAAGCTCCCTACATCCCTATCCTCATCCTAGAATCCTTACCTTATGCAGAAGGCACTTCAAGAAGTCCTTTTGGTTCAAACCAAAGGAAGTTACCCAAATTAAAGGTAACAGTTTCTCTTAACTTCTTTTCTTTTATTTTACTTATCCAACCCCTAAACTATTTTTATTCCTTTATTTTATAACAACACCAGTATTTTCAATATACTAGGATGTTTTTATGAGAAGTATTCAAACTACACTTACACACACCTCCATCTAATGGGTGAAGAACATAATGTTTCTGTGGATGGAAAACTAACGCCACACGAAACGATGATTGTTCAATTACCTCCTACCGCCTATAATGGTGGTCATTATGACGGAACTGTATTTATATATCATATATATTATTTTTATGTTTTCTTCATGCTTTTGTATTTTTCTTTTATAGCATACCTTAATGGTTTCTATTATTGGTAAACGCGATAATTTCATTTGAGGAAGTGCGGACTACCGCCCCCTCAAAGGGATATGACTCGTTAATACCATATGTGGGACGTATAAAGGATGGATTTAATGATATTATATATGATATTATACTTTAATTATAATATACCTATGTATTATTATGTTTTAATTCCATTAAAATAAGAAATATAAATGAAAGTAACGTTCATGTGTATGTACAGCTTACCGTCTCCATGAACGGTGCATTTCATTTCTTAACCCAAAATGATATTTACTATTATAAATAAATGTATATACTGGATATTTATGATATATATGATATCTAAATCATGAATATCATTTTGGATATAATGAACTTTTGACCATGTGAACAACTTGTAACTATAAGGTGTTCATTTTTGACTCAAGTGAAAAATATCGACAAAACGAATGTTATTAACTTAAATGATTAAATAATGTTTATAACATGGTAATAAGTGATATAAAAGAAATAATAAACTTGAAAAAGTTTCTTAAGCAAGTATAAATTAACTTTAGTTTATTATTCAGGATATTAAATAATGAACGGGTCAAGTCGGACACAAGGTAAGGGGTTTCTTATCTCACTTTTAATTCCGTGATATTTCCATTGTTCACAACTTATTTATTTCATGTGGTGTATTGTGTACTACTATTTGATATATATTATCATTATTCTCTTTATATTCATGATATTTTGTGATTCATTTGGTGGTTATTGACTATTGATCATACGACTCGATTGATTACAACGAGGTAAGGGTTAATTTCACAATCTCTTTATTATACAAGGTTGTTTTTACATATGTATAAACTGGGACATATTTATTATCCATGTCCATGTTTCATAAAAGAGTTTTCAAAGGGATTATTTTAAGGGACTTTTTTTCTAAACATCATTTTAAATGTTTTAAATATTTATTCTTCTAATTCAATATCATTAATGTCCATGTTTTCAAAATGGGTTTTACAGATTTATTTATATGGACATAAATGTTTTTAAAATGTTAATTCCTTTCAAAAGTTTCAAAGTGGTGTGGGAAACTTTGACTCAAAAATGTCTTTAAATGTATTCCTTTCTAAATTGTGTTACTTTTAAATGATTTCATGAAAACAGTGTATTTCTCCCAAATCATTTTACTGATCATTTTCATCTATGTCAAAATCCTTTAATGGATTTAAAACTTATTTGAAGTTGATTTATTATGATAAAAAACATCCAAATTGTATTGAAGGTTTTTTGAAATGTTTGACTATGGATGTGTTTTTGTATACCATTCATGGTTTATGGTTAAAGTATTGACATTTCTTATGCTAGTTTTAATATGAATTTTTATGTTATATTTCAACCATTTCTTATGATGGATGTATAGGACTAGTATGTTCTGGGTTGGGGACCGGTAAAAGTAAGCCCTTCGGGTTGGGGTCTGGTTACAGAAGACCCTCCGGGTTGGAGTTCGATTACATAGGCTATTCGGAATGGAGTCCGATTACAGAGGATCTCCGGGATGGAGTCTAGTTACAGAGGCTCTCCGGGTTGGATTCCGGTTACAGAGGCTCTCTGGGATGGAGTCCGGTTACAAAGGCTCTCTGGGTTTGGGTCCTGTTACAGTTTGCCCATATGTCCTGGCACGAGGCCTTGACAAAGAAATTAAAGTCTGGTATTATACATTTCCTCATTTTGAAAATAATATTGATGGTTCATGTGGTCATTCAAATAGTAGAATACCGATGATTATGTTCTATTATGGAATTATTTACTCAACTCATATTCCTGCCATAAAAGTATTCATGTTTATTATTGGTAAAGGAATGTGGTTTCAATTATTCACCATGCTTAATATTTATGTCATCTTCCGCTATATTGCTTACCCTTATTGAGTGTTTGAGCTCACCCCTTTATATGTTTTATTTTTCCTAGGATTCCAAGAAGTGTATTGTGATTGATATGAAGGGATTAATCTAAGGGAATAATGGAATTCATAAAGGATTATTTATATTATGTTGTATGTTATAGAGTGTAATGTAACATTCATGTATGTAATCTATTTTCCAAGACTGCTAAACTGATTGGTCCTTTGGGACTTGATTCCTTGTAATCATGACAATGTATTAAAATAATGCACCAACTCTGGGTAACTAGGGTCGGGGCGTTACATAGGAGATTTGACCCTGTATTATAAATATCACACCATGGATTTCCAATAATTTTTGAAAAATGTAACAACAATTTGTGGCCTATATGGGGATTCATTCACGTGTTTTCATGCGTATTAGAAGATAATGGGGTATGGGAGGAGGCCACGAATGGGGAGTGTGATGTGAGGATGCTGAGATGGACATGGGAGAAGGGGGTGATAGAAGCCACACAAGGGTGAGGGTCACACATGTGTGGAAATGTTTGGGAGTTAATTTGGGGAAGAGAGGAATAAATTAAAAAAAGTTAATGAAAAAAATAAATTATATAACAAACAAATGCCTTCATTTTTTAAAACTTGAGCAACCAAAATAATTAAGAAGCATAGTTTAGAAACCCATTTTCATACCATGTGAAGGACACTAAACTAAAACAACACTATCCATGGATACTACAAGGATGATACATGGTTTAATAATATAATATCTAGCCATTTAAAATTTCTCTATCATGAGATATAACAAATATCATGGTTTACACATGGTTTTTCAAATCTTGATCCCCTTTAGCACTTCAAAATTTTAAAAAATTCTAAACCAAAATTCTCAAAAATCGATAAAACAAAAAATTAATTTAAAATAATATTAATTAAATTAATAAATTGACATTGGGTTGTAGTGATCACAATAACAATCCAACCATTTTCTTCTCACTTGAGGTAGGGTCATGCCAACACCATCACACTAAGGTGATGTTATACTTATATTAGGTCATAACTCATATCAAATCAAAAACTATCCAATCCAAGGGAGTTTCTCACAATAACAACCTAAACTCTACCATCTTAATCTAGGTAGGTTCTCAATAACACATTCTAATGAAATGCAAGGCCATACACTGACATATTATTCACTACCTTCTAAATCCAAGTAGGATCTTATGTCTAATCCTAACCACTACCTTCTGACTCGTGTTAGGGTTCTAACACCACCTTCTAACTAAAGGTATATTCATTTAGATAATCTCAATATCTAGTATACACAAAACCTAGCATAACCATGAAACAAAATACAATGCATTACAACCAAACCCACAAGCTGATCACCTCGTGATAAATGTGTTTTTCACTCAAGAATTATCCATATTTCTTGAATAATTTAATGAAGTCCCTAAAAAATAATATGCTATAATTATAATGATCATCTCGGTTATTAATGCATAATATTTCTGACATCTCAGCATCATCATCTCACCTGTAAGGGAATCTAATGTGTTTTCCATACTTATCCTAATATTTTTACACTAATAAACACTTGAATTTATCATCACAAGATAAATTCATATGTTATAGGCCCTACCGGAACTATGCCATATGTGGACGGTGTAAATCATTATCCATGTTTTTTATCACAACTTAAGGCCAATTAAAAATGATTTTCTTGATATAAATCATATAAAGAATTAATGAATAATGTTACAATTGTTTTTGATTAATCCATTCAATCTATACTTTTTCCCCCTATCACAGCATCTATATATTTTCATCAATCACACGCATGAAGGAAAACCTATAAATTACTCATCATAATGAAACAAATGAATTATACCACTCAAAGAACCCACTAATTCTCTACTAAACCATCATGAGGTTATTCCTTATCATGTATGTGATGTATCATCATCTCACCCATCACCGCCAACCCTTATCCACTCATTCCAACAAAATTACCCATATTAGGTTTAATATAGGATATTCATGTCTAATTTGAATAATAATGACCTATTTCGTACACTCGTATCCTTAACCAATATCTTATCCCAATTGGGGATATTGTTCTTAGGTAATCCCAAAATACCTAAAATTCAATGGATCACTTATTACAACCCTATAAGTATCAAATACATTTTATATCCTTATCTAGGGAACTTGTAATGCCCCAACACAGAAGCCTGGAGCCGATGCATTAATTATTATATTTTCATGATTAAAATAAATGAAATACTAAAGGAATGATTAGTTTTTTAGCCTTAAAGAAACTAGATACATACATGTAACTCATATTAAATTTGGAAAGGTAACAAAATACAAAACATAACAAAAACTAATAAACTGTATCCAAGATAACTCAATAAATAGTCTCCTCCTCATAACCTATTGAAGGTAAAAAATAAAGGGGTGGGATAAAATGCTCAGTAAGGGTTACATCCCTCCTGTCCTGTCTACAACTCTAGGAGGGTACTAACCCATCTAATCGGGGCCAATAATTAATCATGACTCAATCATCTAAAAGACGCCCAAGAACCCATGGTAAAAGTAAAGTGTGTAAGTGGGAGGCCCTCGTATGCATGACTCAACTTACCTATAGCCACAACACTTACCTACCCAAAACACAGACATCACCTGTGCGATAACCCATAAGGGATATCCTAGATAGGTGTGCCCTATAAATATATATATATATATATATATATATATATATATATTTGTGTGTGTGTGTACATGTACTTATATCACATAAAGAAAGTGCCAACTAAGTCGTTGAGTTATTTATACATTTAAATCATTTCATAAAACATTTTGAGTTGACAGACAGCTTTTATTTTTACACAGCCAAATTTCTTTGACAAAAACATTCATAAACTAATTATAATTCAACATAAATATCATTTTATAAAATACACTGAGTTTCCAATCAGGCCGTCATGTCACAATGCTTCTAAAACATACCTCAACACATTCAAAAATGCCAACTGGGCACACACATTTTCCAAACCACATTCTTTTAAACACACAATGCCAAACATGCCCTCAATATTTGTACATTACAAATAAATTTACCAAAAACACTTTAAAAATCCTTTCCAAAAACAAGATCAAACATCACTTTTATATTGACGATGACAAATAGGCCTTTAAAAAAACCTTCAGTCACACACACCTTAATCGCCAAATGGGTATTTCCCAAAATTTATTAAAAACGTGAAATTTAATAAAACATGTCAAACATTCCCTTTACATCAAGCCCCACTTTTATTCCACAGCAAGATAAAAACAAGCAGAACACTTAAAGATTCCAAACGGGCTTGCCTTTAGAGATTTCATTTTTAAACCAATTTTGGAATTAACCCAATATAACCAACATTATTTGAAAATCCAAGGACCATAATTTCAAACGTCACAAGAATTCAAGACATTTTTTTCCAAAACCAATTTGAAAGGGGGCCTACATGTTTTCCAATTAAAACCAGAGGCCACAAATAGTCGACATGCTTTAAAAAAATACCACTTCCCACACACATCACCAAATAAATATCCAAAACGTCATCATAACTCAAAAGAAACCACACACTTCAAAAAACACCCAATTTAATTTTTTTCAAGAAACGTTTAATAATTCAACAAACACTCAAACACACACACTTAGAAAATAATCAAGAATCAGCTCAAGTACTATCTTTAACAAATTCTAAAAACTTGAAAATACTCTAACAAACTAATCAAGTGCATTATGAAGGTGTGTATCATATTTAGAAGTTATTAAAATAGAGCTTGACATTTAAGTAAAAACATTTAAGACATGTATCCATAATTCACATCAAAATTAATTTTTAACAAGTTTTAAAAATTGAAAAAACAATATAATAGACTATCCAAAAAAATTATGAGCATGTGAATCAAATTTAGAGAATTAATTAAAAGAATGAAAGTATTAACAGAATTCTTTGGAAAAAAATACATGAATTCACCTACCTCAAACACATGAAAACGAGACGATGCCTTAGCAGAAGGAAGAACACACCCATAAGACCAATTCTCCTACCTAAGACAATGATAAAAATAAAAATTTCTATACCATAAACCCTGGGGTTCATCCAAATTGAATAAAAACACAATTCAAATGAAAACACACTGGAGGGGGGAAACCACACACTAGAGAGGAGGCGACCGAGGCGGTCATTGCTAGTGAGGCAGGCATCAGATAGGGGGTCGTGTCGGTAGTGTCGTCAGAGGAGAGGATGCGCCGCTGAGGACATGGTCTGGCCGGAGAAGGGGAAACAAACAGGGAATCCAGATCAGGGGGTTTCACTTGGAAGGGAGGTCTGGGCAGGAGGGTTTACACCACTAGAATGGGTGTTCGGTCGGGGAGCTCATGCCACTAGAATTCATGTAGGTATCAGGAAGGGGATGCGTAAATCAAGGGGTGTGTCATGTACAAGATGAAACCTGGGGTTGGGTTTACATCATGGGAGGATGGTAGAATTAGGGTAAAAAATAAAAAAACACAATAAGATAATATTATTAATAATAATAGTACTAAAAATAATACTAAAAATAACAATTTTTATTCATCACATTTTAATTAATAAATATATTAATAACAATTGAATAATAATTTTATTTATAACAATTTTTAATAATAAAAATATTTTTATCTGCACAATAATATTATTATTCTTATGTTTTAAACATTTAATTTATTTTATTATCATAAAATTTTATTATTAATGGGTAACCACACGAGCACCGGGGCCGACCGCATGGTTACCGGCAACCGTGCGGTGCCCGTGCATCGGTCTGAAACCCAAAAAAATAATCTAACCTCAGAATATTTAATTCAGGATCTGAACCCAAACATCAACCAAATATTTGACATTGAAAAATAATTAAAAATAAAAGAAACCCATGGTTGGGGTTTGACAATTCTCCCCATCACAGAAACTTTCTACCCCTAGAATGTCACCAAGACAAAGGACAACCAAAACTTAAGTCCATTCCCAAACAAAACCAAAAGAAACAAAGAATTTTTGGGGTGACTATTTATTCCCCAAGTCACACCTAACCGATCTGGAAAAAAACATAGCCAAAAACAAGGGGAGAACAAGAGTGGGTTCTCCCCACCACAAGGATTATACTAACATAGAAATTAAAACCCAAACATACCACCCTGGGGAGGGGGACCTACGCCGGAACTCCTAACTGGTCAAAACCATCTTATATAGAACAAGTGAAAAAATTCCACCATTATAAATAGGATATTTCCTCGAACTAACTAAACCCCCAATATTATTGTAAAACTCAAGGAAAGAAACTATTACTAAACAATGGACCAGAAAAACCATTCGCCTATCTCACAAAACCTAGTCATCCCCAAATGAGAACCAATAAACTAGAACCATCCCATACAAGTGCCAAACACAATTTATGAAAAATGTACGATTTCATAAAACCATATCCAAACAAATAAGACTATTTTGATTACAACAGAATAAGTTCATCATAATCTCCCAAGGAAACTATGGACTTACAAGGAAAGAAAAATCTCGATATCATAAAACAAGAATGAAAATTCTTGAAACATTCCAATGCCAATACGAAACTCAAAAACTAGTCCAAGGCTTCACACCCTTGGTAGACTGTGCGCAAGCTTCACCCCCAGACCTATGGTTGGGGCTCTAATAGCTGAAGCATCTTCTGCCTCATAGTCAGGTATGAGTATCCCTAAGTTATAAAGTTTTCTTCAGGCAATACTTTTTGTACTTATCTAAATGACCTAGATAGCTACAACAATGGAATGTTTTCGGAGGGATGCAACATGAAAGCCTTGAGTGACCGAACCAGCCACACTGGTGGCACACAATCGAATGTGCTGACAGACTGGAAGCCAGAACTAATGAAGATGACTCCTTAGGAATAGGTTCCTCTAGCATGTGCTTTTCTCCATATGAAAAATCTTTCATGAGAAACTGGATACGCTGGATTTTCAATCATCTATACTTTTGGAACCAACTCAGCTACGAATGCTTCATCCACCAGCTTCTCAAAACAAAGGTCCTTAAAAAAGAGGACCCGCTTCTTGATCACTAGACAAAGACCCCCAATAAAGAGAGAACATTTCATCAAATCTCATGATTATACCTCCGTAGAAAAGGAAACCAATTACTTAAAGTTTTCAATGTAAGCCTTCACCAACCACTAGATTTTTTGGATACCCACAAGCTCTTCCCTTTTCTTTTCCTTCACTTCTTCAGGTATGAACCATCAGATGAAGACCTATTTAAACACATCCAATTTCATCCCAACTTTCACCAAAAGCAGGGAGAAAAACTCCCATTCATCCAAAATCATCCCTTCAAACAATCCCAAGATAGTTAAAACTCTAACAGCCTTGGGAGATCCCAACATCCTAAAGACATTCTATACCTATTCAAGTGACATAACTGCCTCTAATAGACCTCGATCACTGCAAAGAATACATAACATCTGAGAAGGACCAAAAACTATGCATGACTCATTGGAAACATTGGAGACTATTCAAGGAGGCATTTTCTGAACAACATATAGCTACAAAGCCAAAACCAATATCAATCTGAATCAACATCAATAAAATCACCTTCATCCAAAAACAACCAAACAAATGTAAAAGTTTCCAAAACATTTCTTTCAAAAGAACCACTTTCAATTAATTTTCAAAACTGCCTTCTTCTAAGGCCAATTTCCAAAAACCAAGACCTACATTGCCAATTTAAGACCATTTGAATTAATCATTTCCATTTTAAAACTATTTTTATCTTCAAAAGTTCACTTACACCAACCAAAACCAATATAAGGCACAACTCACACCAAATTACCAAAATAAGGGACTAGAGTCTATGCCTAACTCAATGAAATGGTAGTGAGACATGTCCCAAGTAAGTCATATTTCTAAAAGGGACTTGAACCATACAATTATACTCTATATAGGTCACTACTCTTTGTGGGATCACAACGTGACACCGCCTCACCTCTATTGCCATCCCTCAATCCAAAATAAGGACAAAAGACTTGAATCCTAGACTATCCCTAGTAATTCGGGGACTAGTGTGAGCAAGAGTTCACGACACTCTTCCCGCACCAACCTCTTGAGTCTAGGCAGTCCTCATCTCTATCTACCAAACACTCCAAATAATAAAGGCCTCCTTTGATACCATTTTTTCATGAAAAAATCCAGTTCAACCCTGAACCGGCCACCCGAGCTGGCCAACGGCATAGCCTGAGGGGTGTTCCCGATCCCGATGGGCTGGAAACTAGTGTCGGGCATCAAAATTTAACCATTGGGAACAATTTGGACCATGAACAAAAGATAACCAAATAAATAAAGACTAATGATAAAAATAAAACTAACACCGAAATGAATATAAAACTGCACATTCCTCCATGTGACCTCATAGGTCACCACCCAACTCAAAACCAAGTTCTCTCTGAGGTAGATCCTACACTAGAGGGACTTGAAACTAAAAATATAAATTAGGGGTGAGCACTGAAATGATCAATAAGAAAAACACCACAGAATCCATATATTTCCTTCCCAAAGATAATCCATTAACACTAGTTTGGAATATAGTTATAAAAAAATAGGGTTTTCACTTTTTATTAAACAAACATATCCTTTCCATTTTAAAAAATCCAATGCACTCCATACCTTTATTTTCAAAATAATATTACCATTTTGAAACCAAAACCCAAGTAGTCAAAAACCAATCTAAGATGTAAAAAAATAAATAGTGTAGGCTGAAAACTAAAATAAATATAAGTAAACGAGTCAATACAGACAAAGACCATGGGTGGTCCTAAATACCCCTAGAATAACCTTGGACATACTTGTTTGGGAACCACCTATCAGCGTATGGTGAATCCCCTAATTCAATAACCAACTAGCTTCCCTAACCTAGCCTCACTAGTGGTACGTCCCTCCTGGCCTATCTATAACCTCAGGAGGGTACTAACTCATCTAATCAAGGCAAGTAAGAAATTGTAACTTCAAACGTCACAAGAATTCAAGACTTTTTTTATATGTGTGCTTATATCACATCAACAAAGTTCCAAACGGATCATTAAGTTATTTAGACATTTAAATCATTTCATAAAACATTTTGAGTTGACAGACGACTTTTAGTTTTACACAACCAAATGTCTTTACCAAAAACATTCACAAACTACCTCTAAGTCAACATCAATATCATTTTATAAAACACCTTGAGATGACAGCCGGGTCATCACGTCACATTTCTTCTAAAACATATCTCAACATGTTCAAAGCTTCCAATCGGGCACACACATTTTCCAAACCACGTTATTTTAAACACACAATTCCAAACGGGACCTCAATCTTTGTACAGTCCAAATACATTTACCAAAACACTTTAAAATTCATTTCCAAAAAAATATCAAACATCACTTTTATATTAACATTGCCAAATAGTATTTTAAACTAACCTTCACTCACACACACCTCGATCTCCAAATAGGGATTTCCCAAACTTTAGTGAAAATGTACAATTTAATAAAACATGTCAAACATGACCTTTACATCAAGCCCCACGTTTATTCCATAATAAGATAAAAACATGCAACGCACTTAAAGTTTCCAAATGGGCTTGCCTTTAGAGATTTAATTTTTAAACCACTTTTGAAATTAACCCAAGAGAAACAACATTATTTTAAAATCCAAGGACCATAATTTCAAACGTCACAAGAATTAAAGACTTTTTTTTCAAAACCAATTTGATAGGGGGGCTACGTGTTTTCCAATTAAAACAAGAGACCACAAATAATTGACATGCTTTAAAAAAATACCACTTCACACACACATCACCAAATCAATATCCAAAATGTCATCGTAACTCAAAATAAACTGCACACTTCACAAAACACCCTATTTTTTTATAGAACACGTAACAATTCAACAAACACTCAAACACACACACTTAAGTGATAATCAATAGTCAGCTTAAGGAATATCTTTAACAAATTCTATAAACTTGAAAACACTCTAACAAACTAATCAAGTGCATTAAAAAGGTGTGTATCATATTTAGAAGTTATAAAAATAGAACTTAGTATTTAAGTAAACACATTTGACACATGTATACATAGTAAAAAAAATTGAATATTCACATAAAAATTTATTTTTAACAAGTTCTAAAAACTAAAAAAACATTACAATAGTCTATTCAAACAAATTATGAGCATTTGAATCGAGTTTAAAGAATTAATTAAAAGAATATAAGTACTAACTGAATTATTTAGAAAGAAGAATATGTGAATTCACCTACCTCAAACATGTGCAAATGTGACGATGCATCAGTGGAAGGAAGAACATGCTCAGAAAACCAATTTTCCTACCTGAGACAATAAGAAAAATCAAAATCACTATACCTGAAACCCTAGGGTTTGACCAAATTGTATAAAAACACAATTCAAATAGAAACACACTAGAGGGGGGAAACTGCATGCTAGATAGGAGGTGTATGTGGCAGTCGCTACTGGAAATGGAGGCGTCGGACAAGGCGGGGTCATGCTGGTAGTGTTGCCAGAGGAGAGGATGTGTTTCCAGGGAGATGGTCCAACCAGAGAAGGGGAAACGCACAGGGAATCTAGAGAATAGGGTTTTATCAGGAAGTGAGGTTCGACCAGGGGAGTTTGTGCCACTGGAAGGGAGGTCTAGCCGGGGAACTCACATTATTGGAAGTTTCATAAGTAGCAAGGAGGGGCTGCAAAGATCGGGGGGGTGTCATATATAGAAGGAAACTAGAGGGTGGGTTTGCGTTGTGGGAGGAGGGTATAATTAGGGTAAAAATAAAATAAAAAAATAAGATTATATTAATAATAATAATAATAATAATTTTTATTTATCTCATTTAAAATAATAATGATATTAATAACAATTGAATAATAATTATATTTATAAAAACAAATTAATAATAAAAATATTTTTATCTACACGATAATGTTATTATTATTATGCCTTAAACATTTACTTTATTTTATTCTCCTAAAATTTTATTATTTTAAGTAATGAGAAACTACACAGGCACTGGGGCTAACCGCACGGTTACTGCCAACTGTATGGTGCCCGTGCACCGGTCCGAAACCCACAAAAATCATCAAACCTCAAAAAAATTAAGTTGGGATATAAACCCGAACTTCAACCAAAGATTTGACATTAAAAAATAATTAAAAATAAAAGAAACATGTGGTTGGGGTGTGATAGATATGATTGATATGATTCACACTTTATTTGCAAACCATTATGAATGATTAAAAAGTAAACATGTCCCTGAATAAACCATGAGTATTATTATGAGATTAGCTATGCATAAATTTTTTAATTTATGTTAAGTGTTTTACTAGTTCAAAATTATTAATTATTATTCATAACATAATCTATTGTATACCATTATTTAGAAATTTTTTGTAGTGGAGGGAATGGAAACTTCAACAATGCATGTGATCTAAGGAATATGGATGATAAAATCTTCCCTGATCTTAATCCAATATTTTCAAGTGAATTGGTGTCTCAGACATTGTTGTAATATGAGGAAATAATATCATATGATAACAATATAGAGAAATAATTTTCTATGTATTATGATTTTGGAAAGAAACATGAGAAAAAGAGGATGACAGGGAAAATGATAGATAAAGAGAAGAGTGGAAAGAAGGATTTTCACACATGTGATAATTGTGTAAGGAGACACCATAGTATATGATTAAAAAGGAACGGATTTTGCTTCAAGTTTAGTGAGAAAGGCCATCATGCTCAGGATTGAAATGGAAATAAAGAAACTACCAATGTTCAATGCAATAATTGTAAGGATATGGGACACTAAGAAAATGAATGCCCCAAGAATCATAGAAATATACATCATAAGAAGTATAGGGAACAAGTTCAATATTATGTTGTTACTACAGTTGAATTTTAATAATTAAATTATTTGTGTTTTTGGATTCATGAATTATATTATGAAATTTTAGTTATAAGTATCATGGGTTTTATAAGGATTTTACTACAGTACTTTTTCATTACATATTTTGAATCATAAAAATTTTTATTATGGTTTTTAAGGTGATAAAATATTTGATATGTAACAATAAGATCTACATTACATTATTTGGAGAATTTTATGTTAATATTGATTTTGGAAATTTTGAGACATTTTTGGATTGTTAATTTGGTCAAAAGTATTTAAGATGATTCTTAATGTTGGAATGGATTAATTTGAACATTGGATACTATTTTTTTAGGTTTAAACATTTAATTAATGTTTAATGTATTAAGGTTATTTATGTAATCTTATAATTATATAATTTTAGAAAACCGACAACCCGCAGGTTTGATGAAAACCCATCGCATCCAACAAGTCTACGAGACATGAACCTGCAATCAAAGGGAGACAGGAGTGAATCACCTACCACTATTCTACGTGATGTCTTGGTTAGTATAACATAGATTTATTATTTAAAATTGTACAATATATGAAGTATAAGTTTATTTTTGGAAACCTATATGATTAAGATAAATATAATATTTTAAATTTTTATTATCTTTTGGAGGAAATATGAGTTTGTGTTAGAAAATTATTAAAGTATAAAATACTAATTTTAAAGTAATTATGTTTCCTTATGTTCATAGTCTATGAAGTAAATTAATTATTCAATTCTAGATAAAGGATCTTGAAACCAAAAATTTTATCCTAGTACCATCTTTTCTGATGAATCAAATGGTCCTTAAGACCATCACAGATTTATAGCTTTGTGACTGTTAACATTCTTCTGATCATGTTCTTTATCACTATCCATCAGAACTTTATGGTTATATTTATAAGGCATGAACCTTAAACTTTACATAATCTTGATATAATTCAATAATTTTACTTTAATTCACATCGAGGATCTTTTTAGGTTTATATATTTAAACAATTAGGTCATAACTCATACATAACAACTTAAATATTACAAAGTAGATACTTCTACTAACTATCTATTTTTTTATAAAACAAAACCTTTTTAAAATAAACATGGTTTTGTTTCATGTTTAAACTGTATTAATTTTCATTGATCTCATCCTTGACTCTATTCTTCGTTAAATCCTGTGAAACAAAATTCAAAACCCTGTGATGAGTACAAAAATATAATAAGGGATATAAGATAAGGAAATAAAATTTTATTCTATTAATATTTATAAACCCATGAAATAATATGAATCCTGAAAAACTTCATAGAAATCATAAATCATAAAGTTAACTTGTGGCATCCATATCATACTTACATTGTAGCTTTTACATCTACATAGGGAGTAACCTTCATGGTTATGTTTAGAATACCCATCAAAATACATTCCCTAAATCTATTAGAAGAAAATTTTTGTTTAAATTTTTCTCATTACCCAATGAATTGGAGAGCTATCACGGGCTCACCCACCCTCATTTTATTACGGAACCACCCATACACATAAACAATTCCCAAGAACCATAACATAATCATAACACATAAACCATGCATAAAGGGAAAATAACATTTCCACATTGTAATCATAAGATATCATTTCAAGATATTGATATAATCAATTAATTCTCAAAACCATAATACCATAATATATAAAAATGGAATATGGTATTTACGTTTCTAAAACATTACGGCTTGTAGAGGGAGCCAAAAACTAAATAATGGTCACAGCGGTGGAAAGGTCGTTGTCGTCACATATGTTAAGAAAACATTCCTTTTTGTTGTTTAGTAAAACTCTTAATTAAAAAATATTCCTTTTAAAACCTTTAAATAAAATTAAAATTAAAATTTGTTTATTATACATCATATAAAATAAGGTGGTGTATATTATCAAAACATGCCTTAATGAAAGCATATTGAGTCAAAATCTCTTACCGTGAGTCTGACTCGTCACGTATAATATTTATATTCCTGAATAATAAAAATAGGTTAATTATTACTTTCTTAAGAACATTTTCAAGTTTAGTATTCATTTTATATCACTTAGTACCATGTTATAACAATTACAGAATTATTTAAGTTCACGTCAGACGTTTTATTGATATTCGGTACTTGAGTGAAAAATGAACATGGTATGATGTCACTAGACCATGTGATCATAAGTCCATCATCTATATAATATTATTAATGACATAATCATAAATTTTATACATTAATCATACTTTTTAAATCAAACCATTAATTATTGTCATGAAAAATTAATAACATTATATTCATGGAGACGGTAGGTCGTACGTACGCATGAGTAACGTTTTCATTTTTCATGGATCATTATGAAAATATGGTAATTGTTATTTTATATTTATATAATGATTATAATATTATTATAATTATCATTATCATTTAAATATACTTATATATATCATAAAAGTGATGTGGTGAATAAAAATGATTCACATCGCTTCATGGAAGTGACAGTTCACACGTACACATGAACGATGTTATTATTTTTATGTGCATGGAAGGTAAGAACATAAATGAAATATTATTCTTTTAAAATGATAAATATGTCATTAATATTAAATATGAATATTAATTCCATTATTATAAACAATCTTGATAGACGGTAATGCAAAATGAACTAAATCGGTTCGTGAAGGTGATAATTCACATGCACGCTCAAATGATTAATTCTTTTCTCATTTGATGGAAGTAGAGATGAATTTATGGGATTATATTAACATAATAACATCTCAGTATATTGAGGATACTGGAGTTATTATTTCATATTTGAAGAAGAATATTTAAAGTAAGTGGAAGAAGAAATTAAATATAAACTCTTAAAAATGATACCTCTTCTTCGGTTGATCACCTTTGAAGAACACATTAACACCTCAAAGAAGGGTGGTCTATCTAAAATAAGGCCTCAAGAATGTGGGTAGATATTCTAGGAAGAGTTTTTGATAGATATTGTCTAAACCAAAAGGATTTTGAAGTGTGATTATTAGAGAAAAGAGGGTGCATTTTTATAGTAGAGGGAAGGGGCACCCGTGGAAATTCATAAAAGTATTAAATTAATATAAAATAAATTTTGATTCCAAATGGTCCAAAACTCATTTATTTCAAACATAATATTAGTATAGTTAGAATTCGTATCATACAATACTTTTTAGACATGTATTTATTTTATTTTAAACCTTATCTTTTTGGTTTACCATTAATTATTCTCTTTTAATTTTACTTATGGTAACATCATTTTAAATATTAAGAGGTTATAAATTTTACTTATATTAGGTAAATTTCACATAAATTGATACTTTAGTAACTTTTATACCTTATAATATCCGATTTTTAAATTTAAAATATTTTTATTATTTTTAATTAATTTAATAAATTATTATTCTTATAAAATATCAATTGTGTCAATTTCTACACTATTCACTTTATTGAATTTAAATAAAATAAAACATAGAGATAACTTCAAAAAAAACCATTTAATAGTCTTATAACATGTCATATTCACCTATAAAATTATTGTATTACATAAATTGGGTCAAATAATATTTATAATATCATTTATTTTATTTTTTTCATTAATAAGGCAATCACTACATCATCATTGTGTCATAATTAAATTTAATTATTTAATTTCTAAAAATTATTAATAAAATACCATTATATAGGAAATATTTTTATATTTCTAATTACTATTTATAGTCGAATATATCAATTATATAAAACCATATTAAATTTTTTTTAGTAAGATGATATATGTTTATAACATATTTTTCTTTACATTAAATTAAAAGTTATAAGTGTCATAATCACACCCAAGTGACTTCCAAAGGAAAAATGTTCATCATAACGGTTGTCTTGGTCAGTCATATCTCATCCAATAGGATTAGGAAAAGTATTAGGGTAGTTTTATATTATTATAATATTATTTTTAACCTTATTTATCTGATTTACCCTTTAACTGTGGTAGATAAAATACTAAAGTTACTATTCACCAAAAATTATTTTGATCCGATTAAACCACATTTTTTAAAATTATTAAAACCATGTATGTTATTTTTTGAAAATTCAATTCACTGAAGTGGAAAATTTAAATTTAAAATTAATCATGTTTTCGGAATGAGAAAACGAGTTTTTAAAAGGTAAAAACCATCAAAAGATTAACATGTGTTTATATCAAATTTCAATATGAAATTAATTCTAATGACAAATATTGAATTAAATGATAAAAAAAATCTAAATATACTTTAAACCCAATTATAATGATAATCTAAAAACACAAATAAATTAGATGAAAAGGCAGTTTTGAATTAAAATACAGTATTTTTCACTATTTATTAAAATGTTAATTTTATCAGAATAATACCAAAATTCAACCAAATTAAATTTTGATGTCCCTATTATAAAGAAAAATTTTATTTTGTCAAATAGAATATATAAAATTTTAAAAAACTATATTTGAAAAATGGTTCTCCATCAAAAGGTGGTAAAACTACCTTTTAAAAATATTAGAGTATTTTATGCTTAAAATTGGATTTATTCTCATTTTAAGACTCTATAATTTATTTGATGAATGTAAAAACATTTAAAAAATATGTGTAAACATAATATAGTTAGTTCTGTTCATTCCCTCCAATACAACGGTTAGGTGTTAACTACCATTTAAAACAATAATACTAATAATGTACTATTTTTTGGTACAACTCAGTCTTGTGTGCAATGTAAGACTTCAGAGAAATCTATTGTTGTGTGTCGAGTAAGATATCAGACAAATCATACCCATTAATGTAAAATTAATATCTTATTCATAAATATTAATAGATATAAAAATGTATTATTCTATAATTACCTGGGATGTTACAATATTTCTCTTCCATATCCATATTTTCCTATATGGAACCCTAGTATATTTTATCTTAGGTGACCTTCGTACTTCCCTTTCCTTTATTTTAAAGTGGAAGTTTTATCAACTCTTTTTCTAATGTGGGGATTCAATAAAAGTATTTAGAATAATCAAACCTTCATTACCAAATCCAAATTCAAAATTTTAGAGGATGCAATTTATTTAAGGAGGGGAGAATGTAACACCCCATAATTTTTATAGTATTTATTTTTTCTAAAATTCAATTTTTATGATAGATTATGTGCACAACAATGAGCTTAAAAAATCACTAAATTTTATTATTTAAATTATATCATTTTAACCTATACATTAATTTAAAATTTATGAATAGTATTAACTAAATTATGATGATATATTTTTTAGAAAAAAATAATATGAACTTATTGGTAACCAATTAATTAGAAACAAAATATAAACCAAATGATTATAAATGAAATATTTTTATCTTTATGCTCCCAAAGGTGTTTTGTCTTGATAAATTAAATTAATTACAATTATTAAATTATATTAATGAAATATATATTTTATATATTCAATATAATATTTTTGATATTCATACAATAGATATTATAGGCATAATATAAGAATAAACCCAATTTTATGCATATAAACTGATATTTCTATAAAATTAATTTTATCTCCTTTTAATGGAGAATCTATTTTAAATCCATTTTTTGTAAATTTTATATATTTTATTCTAAATAATAAACTCCCTATTTTAAATTTTAATATAAAAAATTAATTTGGTTGAATTTTTAGTAATTTTTTGATAATTTTCATGTTTTGATGAATAATAAAAAATACTAAATTTCAATTGAAAACAACTTTTTCATCGAAATAATTTATAGCATTAAATTATAATTTCAATTGGTTTTAAAGTATATTTATAATATTTATTTATCATTTAATCCAATTTAGGTCATTGAAATCAATTTCACATTGAATTTTGATTTAAAAATAGTTCAATATTTTGCATTTTTAAACTTTAATAACTAGTTTTCTCACCCCGTCAATGAGATTGATTTTAAATTAATTACTGAATCGTCTATGTTTTAAATTTTGAAAAATAGATTCCATATCTGGAATTTGTGCTTCCAAATTATTTAAATTGATTTATTTTATCTTTCGGAATATGAATAGTAAATTTTGTAATATTTCAATTACCACAATTTAGGGTAAATCAAGTAATTAAAAGTAAAAAAATATTATATGTATTATAAAATTACTTTAAAACTTCCTTTAATTTTATTATATGACTGAGTTTCGAACAAAAGCATCATTTGGATGATTTTATAGCCTCTTAGAGCCACTTGGAAGACATTAAGTCTTTTATAGTATTTTATTCTAAGGAAAATCTAATTTGTCGCACTTTTGTTTTTAACAAGTGAATAATTTTTAATATGGGGTTATAAAGGGAATATTTTAGATTATAAATTTTATTTGGAAATATAAAACTTTTTTCTAAATCATTGTAATTTATTTAATAATTTTAGGAAATAAATTATTATATTACACTACTAGAAATAGGACCTATACTAATGGTTTGGCAAAAACTGTTGGTATAGGTCAACCCTATGCCAACGGTTTCACCAAAACCATTGGTGTGGCTCAAAAAGTCAAAGAACCTATACCAACGGTTCTCAAAACCATTGGTATAGTTCTATACCAATGTTTAGAGAACTATTGGTATAGGTGCATAAATTATTTTAATGGAATATTTTATCAAATAACATTAAATAAATCAAATGCCTATGGGGGCTGGGTGAGTTGGTTCAAGGCGGTGGTGTCCCGTCGTTGAGGTTCTGGGTTCGAGTCCTTGCAAAGGCAACGTGCACCATACGCCAGCGATCCTCTCGTCCCCTCGACCCTGTGGGAACTGACCCAAGCCCAAGGTTGGTCACCTTGGGCCTAGTTGGGGACGTGCGACAGGGGGTGGGGTAAGGCCACCTCAATACCCTCTAAACCGACAACACGTTTACAATCTGCCTTCTCACATTGTCCAAACTATCAACTCTTATGATTTCCTTATTTCAGATGACATCATGGTTTGGGAACCAAGTGTAAACGGGCTACTTGATTCTAAAAGCATCTATAATCATTTAATTCAAGGCAACTCTTCTAGTGTTGTCCAGTAATTCAGAAAATGGGTCCAGCCCTCTCGGTTCACTCTTTTATGGCGAATTAACTTGAATAAGCTTCCAGTGGACAGAAACCTTCAAAAAGATGGTATCTCTCTATGCTCAAGATGTGATTTGTGCCATCAACACAGGGATGACCTGGATCATTTATTCCTTTCCTGCAAAACCACTGCTTTACTCTGGATAATTATATTTGATCTATTTGGCATCTCGATACCTCATGTCAGTAATATTGTAGAATTTCTGCACTTAATCACAGCAGAATTTTTTTCCAAGAAGATTCATTCTCTATTCCTTGTTGCTTGTGCTGAAACTTTTCATACCCTTTGGAGTGGCAGAAAAAGTGGCAAGCATGATAATGCTATTTTCAATCACAAAGTTTCCATTTCACATATTCTAGCAATGACCCAATGTGAAAATTAGTTCCACACTAAAAAATACCATAACTCCATCAAAGACTTTGCAATCTTGAGAAGGCTTCATTTGTCTGGTAATTTCCCCAAACCTATGGGCACTATGGAAATTTTCTGGACTCCCCCTTTTGCAGGTTGGATAAAATGTAACCTTGATGGAGTGTCAAAGGGAAACCCAGGACCATCTGGATATGGTATTGCTTTCCGTGACCACAATGGTGACTTGCTTGATGGATTTTATGGCTCTTGTGGTCATGCAACTGCCCTTGAAGCTGATATGATGGAACTTATTAAAGTAGTGGAGATTTTTCATCAAAGAAATTGGAGTAATATCTAGTTTTAAAGTGACTCCACTACTATTGTACATGATGTTAGAAAGAATCAGATCCATCTTTCCTGGAAACTTACTCTGAAATGGATCAAATTCCTTGACACTCTTTCCTCAAAGAACTTTATCATTACACATGTCTATCGTGAAGCCAACACTCTTGCTGATAGACTTGAAAACCAAGGTATTATTGAAGCCTCCGGTGCACATGTGAACATAGTTTCAGAGGATTTTATTAATATTCTCAATAGAGACAAATGTAAAATTCCCTCCTTTAGACTCTTGTAACATTTTTTATTTAAATATATTATGCTTGCTTTTATAACAAAATTAAATAAATCAAAGGTTAAAATACTTATGAATATACATATATATATATATATATATATCTGTGTGTGTGTGTGTATGAAATTATGTTCACAAAATTCATGTTAGGTTAGTGGTTAGGTAATTGGATTATAAACAGGTGGGGCTAGGATCAAAACCAAGCTGGGTTTTTTTTGAATTACATATACCAATAATTTTATGAAACTGTTGGTATAGGTTTTCATATGACATGTACCAACGGTTTGAAAAAACCATTGTTATAGACCTATCCCAATGCCAAACCATCCAATGCTCCTCTAAACCATTGGTATAGGATATACCAATGGTTTGGAGACCTATACCAACGGTTCCAAACCATTGATATAGGGTATTTTTCTATTAGTGTTAAATGGTGACACAATGATGATGCAGTAATTGTTTAATTAATGAAAGAATCAAATAAATGATTTTAAAAATATTAAAATAGATATAATTTTATATAATTTATTCCTTCAATGAATTTTATGGATTAATTTGACATTTTAGGGTTGATTTAATTGAGTTTTTTTGAAGATGTCACGTTTTATGATATTTCTAAAAAGTCACGTAATGAATAGTTTTAAAATTGACACTAATGATATTTTAAAATAGATAATTTTTTATTAAATGACATAAAATTCAAAAAAATATATAATTGGTCTAGTTTATTTTTTTAAGGTTATTTTTTTCATTAATTATCCATTTGTTGTTCATTTTCCTACTATAGTAACTATATTAACCAATAAAAATTAAAAAGCCAACTTGTCACGGTAAGAGTTAAAGGGTTTAACTAATATTTAAATATAAAATAATAGGTTAATAATGTGACCTAAACTTGTCTAAAAATAATTTTTTTAGAGCATTTATACCCATCCTTATCTTATCTTAAAAATAAATCACCTTGGATCCATTTGGAATAGAAAATGAATTTATATTAATCAAAAAGTTTGAGAGTTCCCAAATATGCCTCTCACCTCAATTATAAAAGCGAACATACTCCATAACTTCCTCACACCACTTTGACCCTTGTAGATTCACTAAATCCTAAAAATTTATCCTCTCAATATCCATCTATATGTTCTATAGATCCTAGTCTTATAAAAATACAACCCCTAGATCTCATAAAAAGAGATCTAATAGAAGTCTTTCAATGAAGAGGTAATCGTTTTTTACTAACTCATCCAAGTTCATTTCTTCCTCTACTTTCTATTAATGCATTTTTTCTTTATAAATTAATAAATCTAGAACCATATATATGATGATATTTTATTATTATTATGGTTAAGAAAATTTCCCCCTTTTATCCATCCTATAAAAAACGAAATCACCATGCATGCGTACGTATGACCTACCATCTCCACATTGTGGTGTAATCTTCATTTCATCACCACTTTAAATTGACAGGTATAATGATGGATATAATGGATATAAATAATAAATATGACATGATATTGATTCTGTATAATTAATATATCATCTATTTCATTTCCCTTTCACCATTAAGGAAATGATATCATCGCTCAGGCATACGTACGGTCTACCGTCTCCACGACGCGATGAGATTCATTTTCTACATTAACCATTTAATAATGATTACAATAATGTACATAATGAGTAAATATAATTTATAGGAATATAATATAATTCTATAGATAATATTTATATATCCTATTCATAAGAAATAGAATATACATGACAATATATGCATAGGAAAATGAAGCAGTTAACACACGAAATAAGAGTAATAAAGAAATATTATTAACAAAATGATATATGAAGATAATATATTATATTGTAAATATTGATATGGTTCTAGTATAATTTAATAAGAATCTTTAAACCAATATACAGGAGTTGAAATAACATTCAACTAAAAGAATTTATATGGTAAGGCTTAATTTCACAATCTCATTATTATTTGTGATGGTTTACACATAAGTATATACTAGAGAATATTTATCATCCACTCCCATGTTTTTTAAAATACTATTTTTTATATTATTTTTAAAGTCTTCTTACCCATGTTTTACTTTTATTAAATGGTTTTAAAGGAATATTTTTGTCATTTTCCAAATGAGGCACTTTATAACTTTTTCAACAAAAATACGAAAGGGAATGTTTTTTAACTTACACAGCATGAACAGAATTTTTTCCCACTTTCATGAAGCCTTAATTTATTGAAGCTTCCTTTATAAGTTTACAAGAATATTTTCAATGAAAATTTTTTATTTTAAAACTGTTTGTCCTTATAAATAAATATTTTCAATAAAAAGGGAAATTTTCTCTCAAGATTTTTCAATGATTTTATGAGAGTATTTTCATCTATGTCAACATCCTCTATTGAATTTTATGTTTCATTGAGGTTGATCTATTATAATACCATCTACCATATTTTATTAAATGGATTATTATCAGTTTGACTATGGATATTCTATTTTGATTCCACTCACCATATTATTTTGAATGGTTTGTAATTATGTTTTCTAATGGGGGTAGTTATTTATAGTTCATATATATATGTTATTTCACCCCATTTATATGAGGATTGCATTGGACATGGTAAGTAATAGATGGGGCCTACTATAAACCCTCAATGCATCGGTAGGTCTCATGAGACAAATCTTATATGGATTGGTTGAGGCTATGCCCATTTATTTTTAGATATGGATTTAGCCAAGGCCTTAACCATTTATTTTTAGATGTCTTGTCTAAAGCCTCAATGGTATGTTTTTAGGTGTCCGAAATTATGTATTCTGTTATTATAATATTAGTTATTAATATTCCATGTGATTATTCAACTAGTATAATATCCATGGTTAATTTTCTTATCTCAAGTGATTATTTAAATAGAATGTGTATCAGTTATTTACCTTTCCATATTATTTATTCCATATTTACTTATAGATTCCACTGTATGCTTACCCTTACTGAGAATTTGAGCTCACCCCTTTCATATGTTTCATTTTTTTTCAAGATTGTGAGATGTAAGTTATGAATGATATGAAGGGTTGCATAAAGGGGGGATAATGGAAGACCCAATTAAATTCTTTGTGAATTTTTATGTTTCAAAATGTAATGTGGATTATATGTATGTATCCAGTTTACCAAGACTAATAAACTATTTGGTCCCTTGGTATGTGATTTCTTGTATCTAATTCCAATTTATTAATTTAGGGCATCAACTCTGGGATACTGGGTTCGAGGTTGTTACATTAAATGTTTTTGGTAGAAATGGGTAAGAAGAACTCATGAAGGATATGAAGATAATACCATAAATGATTTTGTAAAACATCCATGAATAACCCCTTTTCATGGGGATATAATGGAGGATATTTTGGGTCATTAAATTTAGTAAAATAATGAATTGTTCTTTTTTTGAGATGTAAATTTTGAGAATCAGAATTCAAATCATGATTATGATATTTAAATATTTATAATGGGATTTTTTTGGATATGATTCGTGGATATTAAAGGTATTCATGTGCTCTTGTTAATGGTGAAGTAATGTTGGGTGAACCTATAGATGAATTTTTATATAGGTTCACCACCATGGAAAATACTATATAGTGGTGGTCCCTATCATGGAGGGTGAAATTCCTAGATTTTATGAAGTTATTTTCTATATGAGAATGGTTCTTGGGGGGTTTCCCCTAGGGGAAAACATACCTACCATTATTCATAGCCCATCATTGGTTGAAGTTTTAATCGACACATGCCATACTATGACATGGTGGGTTTCATGGTCTATGGTAGTAATCCTCTATGAGAAATATTGAAGGGTGTGGACTGATGATGTCATCGTCAACCTCAACATATCAGTGTTCCCCAGGGGATTCAAATAGGTTCACCATGACATGGTTCATGTGCATATCATGGTTCCCTTGGCATCTCGTAGGAATCCTTCCTATGAAAAATAGGGGGATATCCATTTTTATGGCTAGCTCATGGTGGAAAATCATGAGGAGGGAGTCCCTTATGGGTGTTGGTGGTTATGTTGGGAATGAAACAACTCAAAAAGGGATTTGCGGCATGAAATTGCCCAAGATGATATTCTATTGAAATATTTTAATGAAGGGATCCAAACTATAGTTCCTAAGGACCATATTGTAGAGAACCATCCTAATATTTTTTTAAAGGGAAGAATCTTACTTTTACTAGTCAACTAAATTTCATTATTGGTCAATACAAAATGGGTACTTGTCATTTATATCCAAACATCCCCACATCCTCCCATGTTCTTGACTTGATCTGAGGTGTTCTTGGATGCATTTTTACAACATTTTATGATCTTTTACCCCCTCTTGTAACTAATTTTATCATCCACTTTATTAGCCTTTGATTTGAAAAAAAATTTGTTTATGTTTTGAGTGAAAATTCTACTAAAACATGATGGAATCATATCAAGATGATGGGGATTTTTTTCAGTGTTGATAGCGGATAACTCATTAAGGGTAAATTTGTTCGTTGAATTTATTTTCGATTGAGGTCTATCACCTGGTGAAAAAATTTAATGATTACTTTTAAATTTGATGAAATTGGTTAATAATCCTCTTCTAATTATTCGGCATTTTTTCTATAAATTCTTGGTGAGAACACTATAGTCTTTTTTTTTTTTGAGTGATTGGTCACTATTTTGATTGTTCAAGGTCACTCGATTACTTTTATAATTAAGTAGGAAAATTATTTATAAATTTTTTGATTAATTTAAAATGATTATAATTAATTAATTTAGATGTGATAGATTGATATAGGTGTTCATTAGGTGATATGAGATTATATAATCTTAGGAAAGACTCATTGGGATACATTAAAATGAAATAACTATGAAATTGAGGTAGTTTTCTCTATTCATTCTCATTTTTTGTAAAGTATTTTTGATATGTGACATGTGCTATGTGATCATAAAACTAAGGTTGATCAATAAATTGTATTAAATAAATGTTTTCTATAAATTATAAATTTTTATGGACTGAACAATATTACATGGTCCATAAAGAACATGTTTTTTTGCTAGATTTTTCAACAACTGATATTCAAGACATTGATTGAATTTTTTTTCATTAGATATACAGACCCTATAAGGTGAGGGATAAATTATTCTTTGATAATAGTGGAATTTATTAGTTTCCTTAGACCATTGGTGGAGCTCTAGGTGGGATCCTTGGAGTGGCGTCTCCCTAATTCGTCTCTCAAGATAGGGTTTTCCCTCGGCAGTGGATCAGAGTGGGGGAGGCCTCTGCACGGCTCTCAAGCATTGTCTCCCACTCTCCCTCTCTTCTTGCTTCTCCTTATTCTTATTTAGTATTTCACGGTGGCCTTTGTGTTCACTTGGGTGATGGTCTTTAGATTTTTCCATCATCTGGTTATATTCATCTGTCTCACTGACAATGTCATCTCTTGAAGCCCTCGATTGCTCCTTCCCTGCTCTGGTCTCTCATTCTTCTGCACCCCTTAAAGGTGGATTAGGAGCATTGATAATGGTGAGACTTTGGGATGTGTGGTGCGGTGGTCGTTGTCATGCCTCACGTGGCCCTTCATCAATGGCATTTTTCTATGTTTTTAGGGGTTTTGTTTCTATATATGTGATTCGTGGTGATTTAAGTATGGTTTTATTTATTTTTGTGTTTCTTATTATGTTGTGTTGACGGAGACGATGACGTGATGATGTCGAGATTATTTTCACTGTCGTTTCATCCTGTCCTAGTTCGTTAGATTCTCTACTCTGGTTCTTGGGATCCCCCAATCTCTCCGATGAGGAGCAGTGAGGTGGTCATCATGGTTCTTTGGGTCATGATATCGAGTGTCTAGTTCAAGGTAATTGACGGTGGTGGAATGTTTCAACATCAAAGGTCTAGGCGTCGTCGGTTGTGAAGGCGTTCGTCGTTGTTGCAGAGGTCGGCGGTGATGAGGTGTGGAGGATGATGAGTTTGTCAATTTGTTAACATGAAGACAGTGATGGGGTCTTCCTGGAGATTTGTCAATGGTGGGAACAAGTGGATTGATCTGGCTTGTGTTCATGACAGCAACTACGATGTTCTTCAATGGACTGGTGTGGTGTTTGGACTACGACAACGACAGTGGAATTGGATCAGATCAGTTTGAATGATAGTGACGATGATAACTCGGAACTCCGTGAGATAGAGGTGAAGTTGAAGATAATGGTGATGAGGATTTCTATGGATCTCTCTGTTATGGTGATTATTGGGAGGCGAAAGGAAAGGATGTTCGATGCGATAGGTGTGTGACTCGCAGCAGGAGCTTGAATCAAGATTCATGGGAATCAAGATGGTGATGATGTTTTTTAAAAGTTGTAATTTGAATTGAATGTGGAATTTTGTTTGGAATATTTTTTTTCCTGCTTATCCTTAAAGTGGCTTTTTTTAAATGAAAAAAATTGATTTGGAGGTTAGTTCCCTTAGACCCCTTAATTTAGGATAAACAATAAATTAGTGTGAATGGTCGGATCATGTCTTGATATAACATTGATCTCTCTTTAAAAATTTTAGTTAATTGAGAAGAGAGTGGGGGGAGTTTTCCTTTCCCACTAATATATGAATACCTTTGTGGGTTTCCATTGGGTATGAATTATAGAGAGGTTGGGTTTATGATTACCCTACATGGTGAGCAAGTTCAAAATATTATATGAAGCTCAAGGATTTTATTCTCTCTATTCAACAAGAAGAACCTATGAGATATGTTGAAATTAAGGAATCCACATAGGGTGTATATGTTATGATGTGACCTAAGGGGCCCCATAGGATTCCCCATTGATATATTTACACTAGATACTACAGTGTGAGTTTGAAAAGTGATAATTTTAATTGTTAATTTAGAACTATAATCGATGATGTGATGTTATTATAGCTATTGTGGTGGGGATTGGTCTCACAATTAAGACTCTAAATTAGAACATGTGAGATGGGTTTGGGTAATAGGATAACCCATATGAGATGTATTTTATGTTATATTATTGAAGGGACACACTTCCATAGGGACTTGATATTGGATTTTATTTGTTTAATTATCTTATATTTAGCATGTGTCTTTTGAATATTGGGATACCTGGGATACTCCATAGGATTATGTAATTGAAACTGATGTTTTATGATTCATAGGTAACATTTTTTTGATGGGTTAGATGCACCTTGTATGTGTAATTCCAAGGTAAATACATAAGATTTATCCAAAATGAATTCATGTAATTCACAAGTCATGGACGTTGGTATGTTATTGTTTCCTATATACAATGAAAATATATTCCCAAGGATCTAATCATAGTCTTAACTTTATTAGATGTTTGGTATACTCCTTGGGATATATTGGATTCAACTAATATGTATAGGATGACTAGGATATTAATTGGGATCTATATAGTATTCCTAATTACATTTGGATTCGTAGTTATAATCATGGGTCCGGCTAGTGTGCCTTATTTATATTTATTTCCAAGGGTCATCCTCAAGTAATTGGAAACATGCATTTTACATATATGTTTCCTACTAGTAAAAAATTATTTCAGTTGTTTTTATATGGTTATTAGGCCTAGTATAGGTTTCCATGGTTATATAGCATTCATAGAGACACTTTAGCTAGGGATAAAAAATGTATAGTCTATCTTTGGCAAAACATTAGAACTTAAGGATCAATGGTTTTTATTTAATCAAGATTACATAGTTTTTTATTTATTTTCCTGATAATTTCAAATATACATATAGTGATTTAACTAGTCGTGTTTGGGACCTCATTAGTAGTTCCCTAATAAGTTTTATGCACACACTTCTTGGGTTTCTATGTCACATTGGTACCCAATAGGGATTAGATGTTTTGGTTGGAAGTGGCCCACTATATCCGGGGCGAGTGGGCTAACTTAGATTAACTAGGAGGCTTGGTTTTTGGTTTATACCACCAATGTTAATACAGGATTATATGTTTTATTTCCATTCTTTTAATAAGTATAATTGATCTTCCTAGTGGGATATTAGTTGAGGTGTTTGAATAATTTTTTTATGTGTTCTTTATTATATTTCTTATAGAATACCACACTTATTTAATCAAGGAATATTTTATTATTTATTATGGATTTTATTTTGTTATTTTATCTATTATTTTACACTTTGATATGGGGGTATTATCTCACCATTGTAACACCCAGACCCCCACTACTAATTATAATTCTATATTTTGTGATTTTTTGTGTTAGAGGAACCAATATATATCTAGCCCTGACACTAATCAGTGATGTATGTATGAGGAATTACAATTTTGTATCAAAGTTCCATGTTTATTTTCATGGCTATTTAGAATATTTTTATAAGAACCTGGGTTTTCCTATGAGGTAAAAATTCCTTCTTTTTCAATTTTAATGCTTAAATATGGCCTTATGTGATTTCCAAACATGATCACAGGTGTTTTGGAGGTCTGTGGGGCTTGTTCGAAGCCTGGAACCAGTTTTTTGTGTGTTTTAAGCCTAGCACATGGTTAGTAAAAATTGTGTGGGGAAAGATACATGGTTTAACTTAACTATGTAAGTCTATACAGAGGGGTGGTACTGGCTGCATAGTTTTTTCAGACCTTGAAGAATGGGCCACATGGACATGTTTCCAGGTCTATAGTCTTTGCAGACATTGATAGAGGGTTAGTGCATAGTTTCCACATGGTTTGTAAACTGTGTGGGTAAACTATGTGGGTTCCCCTTTACCTATAGGAATCATGCATGGTTGGGGCATGGTTTTATAAACTATGCGCTTAAATCGTGTGACCACTTCATTTTTGGAATTTTATGATTTTTAATTAAATTAAAAATTCTTTTTATAACCTAATTTAGCATTTCATTCCACGGACATCAACTCAACATTTTGAGAGATCCTTTGAAGCTCTAATCTTGGATTTGAGGTATCTTTGTCATCTTATCTTTGTTTCAAGTGTGGTTTGTCTCATCATATCTGCATTAGTATGATCTACATTCCTTTTTATCTGTTATCAATTCTTTTAGTTAATGATTATGCTATTTGTATTTAGACTCATATTCCCTAATTTTCCATTCTTTGTTCGTTCTTCTAATTTCTCCTAAATCAATGAAAATCAGGAATTGATACTATATGATCACTCCACTACTGATCTAAGGTAGGTTTTCTATACTTTTATTTTATCTTTTGGTGCTTTTTAGAGTTATCGGCTATTATGCATCCGACCAGATTTTCCGACGTGGTCCCGGTTTTGAATGGGTTACTTATAATAGATGTAATTGAATATATTAGGGATGCCCATAGGATCATTTGTGATGAATTTATACCCATATCCAAAACCAAGGTTCCCCATGGGGTAAAACTTATGAAAATTCCTTGATTATTCATTGTTAAACCACCTAAGGTGTTTGTTTTTGGTTTTCCTTGTTATAGGAAGCCAATTATAAATGTAATGGATTGAATGGGGTGATTAGAAGATGGGATGCCTCTATATCATGTTGATTCTTTTGACTATATGGATAAAATGGAACTTGAATAGATTTATTAGGATATCATTTTCCTTCTTGTTTTTTGTTGTGTTGATATGTTATGTTTATTTGATTAAATGGATTTAGTGGAATTTGTTAAATGAGTGGGTATACTCATTGAGTGGTTTAAATTTCTTAAATGATTATTTGGAAATGGTGATGAATTGGTGGGTATACCCATGTTATTTATTAAATGGGAAATAATGATAAATGGTTTGGTATACCCATGTGACTTGATTAAATGGGAATGGAATGCATGAGTGGGTATACTCATGAGATGGAATTGAATGTATTAGACTATATGAGTGGGTATAATCATTTAATGGAATTAAATTTATTTGATTAAATGATTGGGTATACTCATTATATGTAATTAAATAAAATGTATTACATGAGTGGGTATACTCATATGGAATTGACCTGTTAAATGGTATGAATGGATGTATGTTTTGTATAGATGCCATGGATGGATCTCTATGTGTCTGTAAAAAAGTAGTGGAATCCTTGAGTAGTGATTCTTCTTGGGTCTTTATTCTATGGGATTCCTTGTGTTTTTTTACCCCTTGTATCTTTCTTTCTTGGAATCACATGGGAAATGTTGGTACACATGAACCTATGACTCCAACCAGTGCCTTTACCGAGTTTCCATTGAGATTCTCATGGGACTAGACAAGGATGCTTTGGTCTTCGACACCTTGGATACAACCCTTCATGTTCTACACTTATTTATACATCACATCCATGTAATATATAACATTATTAGTTTATACAACAATGCCATGGGTTTTTTATATGGCTTCATTAAATGGAAATTCAATGTGTACATGATATGGAAGGATGTATGGAGAGGCCATGGTGCTTATTTATATTTCATATAGCTACCTTGTTAGGAGCTGAAACTTGTTTCAGGGAGCCTTGAGAGGTTGTTTGGTATTAATTTCTTTCTGTGTTTATATAACTTGTGCTTTCACACTTTCATTAATTCTTAGTTACACTTGTTTAGGATATTGCATTGTGTTGCTTAGAAATGTATAGACTTCCGAGTGCTTACATACTAGGATGTTATATCACACCCAATTTGTGCCTCATTGAGGACCCAAATAGATTATATAGTTGCAGGTGATGGTAGGGGAATGCTCCCTAACACAGGTTGTTGATTTTGGCTTTGAAGAAAGAGAGAATGGGACCATGTTGAGGCTTGCGATGCTAATGGGATACCTTTTTGGTATTTTTTGGATTTTGGATACTTGTACTTTATTGTACTGCCATGTACTTATTTTGGCTGTTTTCTAGATAAATGTATCATCTACATCGTTATATATGAGACACTTATAGTTTATTTATACATCCCTACCCTGTTTACTCTTTTAGTTTTTCTCTTATTTGTCTACTTATTCTATTTATATGTTATTGAATTCCACTATGGTATACTCTTATAATGAGGTAATAGTCTCCCCAATGAATCACATAGGACCTCCCTGCTATTCAGCAGCCTTTGTCATTTGGGGAGATGTTCCTGAGGCCATGTTTCCAACTAGTCTTTGGGTATTGTTGAGTGGCATCCGGGTCTGGGACATTATATTGTTAGACATAGATTATGGTCATATCGAAAATTATGATGGATATCAAAATATGGTGTCATAATAACCTTTTAAATTATGAAGTATAATTTACTAGGGATATGGAATTGATGGTCATGGATACTATTGTAATGGTAGTGTGACATCAAATATCATGATATACATGATTTTTTATATTTATTCTTTATTATGGTTTTAGATAATGGTATGAGGATAAGATACTAGTGTCCATGAATCATATTACATGTGTAGGATTCACATGAGCTTTGTATTATTGGGTATTATTGATATCAACAATGATAAACATTCTACTATTTAATGTTTCAATCAAGGATAATATGGAATTTTCCCATGAGACGTGTTTATGGAATTATACTTATATAAACCACAATTTATATCTTTTGATTTTAGGTCATGTGCATTCTATGGATGGATTATCTTTGACGATGACTATGTAGTCCATCATATATTTCATTTATAATGTCCCTCTTTTGATTGATAAAAGAATTGAGTTACTTGATGATCATCCCCAAATTGGTCATTATAGTACTCATTCAATGAGATAAATAGGTTTTGTGAGTTAATTTTTCAAAAACAACATATTTGTTGTTTTCCCATATATCTTTTTGGTGTAATTATACTTATAATAATGATATGAATATTAATTTATTGAAATGTATAATTATAGAATAATAAAATTATATATATGTGTGTTTATATATGATATTATAGTCCTGGAGGGGTTAGTCTCACATGCAAATACCCTGTGAACATTAGTGGCCTAATATGCTGGTGATTTTACTTGTGATTCCTGATGTTTTGTATATATTTGATAATAGTGGAGATATTTTATCAGCCTATGATTTTTTTATGATGTTGAGATGGAGTAGAGGTGTTTCCCCATGATCTATGACCAATGTGAGATGTGACTAATGATCTAAGTGGGAGATCCTAGTTCATTGGATTTTTGGATTAGTATATTGGGTTTTCATGAATTATGGTTGAGATTGACTATGATATATGAGGGAAACTGAAGTGAGATATTTTTAATGATTTTATGTATATTATATATGAGGTTCATAGGTAGATGGTTTTCATTTTAAATTCAATACATGTGAGCTGATACCATGTATATTTTTTGGGTGTGGGTGATTCATGGAGTTTTACAATGTGAATCACATGTAGGTCAAAGTTATCATATAATGATTTTGAGGGTGGGATAAGTATGATTCCTCACAGTAATTTTTCAAGTTGGATCCCCAATGATATAGCTAATCTTTATCCAATATTTTATGATCATAAATTAATAGAGTATGAGTTAATTCTTCTAGATTTATAATGAGGCTTGGGTTAATGGGTGGTTCTACAGTAAATCATAACATAAGTGAAATTATGAAATTTGAAGATGATCATGAATGGTGAATCTGGATAAATGTGATTATTATGAGAGAGGAATGGTTTATAGAGTAAATAGTAATTTATTTATAGGAATGATTAAATTGGTATACTTATATGAAAAAAATGGATAAATAAATTGGAATCACATGGAATAGATCATGGAGATGTTACTTTTATTATTTTCATCAATGAGAAAATTTTCCCATGGTTTTGATGGGTGTGAGAGGTACCTCTCTGTGCTAAAATTTTTCCCTAAAGATGGATTGGGATTTATGGTACAATCGACACAAGTTTGTTTCCTGATAAGAATATTTAGTGAGGTATAATTATTAAACCTATAGAGCTAGAACTCAAGGAGTTTTACAAGAAAATCTATATAGTGGGGAGTTCAACATAGGAAGATTTATGGTTTGACCTTCATTATTGATGAATTTTTTAAGGTGTTAATAATATTGTTTTAGGTTAGCTAAGAATGGTTAGTAGTTTATTTTTTCTTCCAGATGTCAAGTATGAGTAATTCGAATACATCAATCCATTATGGAAATTAATAGACGAAGTGGGGGATTTGAAGTATACAATCCCTATATTGGTAGGGTTATGGGTGTGACGAGATTGGTTGTTTGATAGTCAATGTTTATTTTGTATGTAAATGTGTTGGTGAATCAAATTTTATTTATCTCCATATAGAACATAAGATTTAAAATTAATATGTGGTTTTGGTTCAATATTTTCCATCAGAATCGACTTTAGGATAGATTTAATGGTTATTCAAGTGAGTCAAATAAGGGATATATAGATTCTAGGGTGAGAAAATGGAGTTTTATTTTTATTTTTGAGTTCAAAACCATGAATGTGCACCAAATATACGGTTCATACATCGATATGGGATGTGGATAATATTAAGATTCTTTTAGGATTAATTGTTTTATCAATGAAAGGTAAGAAAATATGATGGAGTGTAAATCCAAGTGTTTTTAAAAATGGACTGCTATATGAGGGTGGATAGGGGATTCTATATATGATTGGTTATATGGGTGTGGGTAAGTGTTGTCTTAGTGTTTTTGGATTGTTAACATGTAGAGTTTCTATTTTCAATAAAGTGTGTGCCTTATTTTTGGATTATCAAAGTGGATGCACATTCATCATTTTTAGGTATAATATGATGAGTTGATTATAAATTGACAACTGCTATTGGTCGGGATTAATAGTTTAAGGACCACTAGGTATTATATAGGATGATAAGTGATATGGTTTGGAGGGTTCTAAATATCAATTCCCATTTCTGGATATAATTTTTTTTATAAATTTAAATTTTTATTTATGGTGACAAGATTATTTTGAAAATAAGAATTCATATCAATATTTTGAGAGTCGAAAGATCACACTAAGATACTTTTTAAAATAGATTGAGTAACACAACTTGATTTAGGTTCCCAATTAGAAAATAGAGTGAATCTTGGTGAAATAGTAACATAATTTCACTACAAGAAAACTACTAAAGGTGGATGATGAGAATCTCATGTTTAAGGGAGTATTTAATTGTGTGAGGTTGTTTCTTAAAGTTTTTCAACCATAGAAAATGATCGGATCCAATTATTTATGGATTATACTTGTTTTGGTTTTTGATAAACCATGGTTAGAACCACATGTAGAACCATTCCATGGTGTATATCATTATAAGAGGAAGGAACCCTCTATGATAAATTATGAATAATAATGTGTGAGGGTATCTCTATATTCTATGATGTGACAGTGTCCTCAGGAGTTTCCTAGACATTCTAAATGTCATGGTTCATGTAATGGTTCATGTCATTGTTACATTAGTGGAAGTAGCCTCAGGTAATCCTTATAGGTAAAAACAAATAGGGAAAACACATGTTTTCAGAAACATGGATCAATGAAAATTTGTGGGGAGGGTGTCTCTACAATGTGGGGATGGGTGTGTTAAGCAAGTTCCAATTTCACAATAGAGTTTCTCTATGAAATAGATTTAGAGGATATGTCGTGGAGGTAGTCTCATGAAGGGTACAACTATATGGTTCCTCAAGAAAATATCATGGTAAAACCTTTCCCTGAACTTTTTTATATTATTATAGGTCAATATTGTTATAGGATTATCCATCCATCTTCTTATTTCATTCTCAGTCATCTTTTTGTCTTGCCTTCCTTAATGACTCACAAAAATTGGGGTGTTCTATGATTCATTTTTGCAATGGTATGTGGTTTTTATTCTATCATTTTCCATTATTATTTTTCTTCCCCTTTCCTTTTCTTTGATTTGTTTTATTTTTTTGGGTTTTCATGAAGAATATATAGTAGAAAGGTGGAACCATCCTAAGATGATGGGGAATTTGATTGGTGTGGATAGCTGACATCTCATTATGAAGAACACATGTAATTTCATTTCATTTCGATTGAGGAATGATTCTTGCTAAATATAATAACTATTATTTTATTGTATTGGATGAAATTAATGGGTGGTTGAGTTCTAATTTTCAAGGATGTTTCAATGTATAGTGTCATGTGTACACAATAGATCTTATATGAGTGATTGGTCATCAATTCAGTGCAACGAGGTCACCTAGTGAGTTATTAGTCATTATACTAATATGAATCAAATTTGAAAATTAATTATGAGTGTTTTAATTAATACTAAATAATTATATTTATTTAATTAGAATGTGATAGATTTTTTTAGGATTTTGGGATGTGATGCGTTCTTGTATGAAATTTAGGTAGAGTCGCAGAGCTACTTTAAATGGGAATAAATTTAAAATTTTGATGGGTGGTCCATATGAATTCCTATTTTTGTTATATGAATTTTTATATGTGACATGTTCTAAGATCTCTCACCACTGAGGGTGGTTTTCCAATTAATTTAAATAAATTTTTTCACATAAATATATATTACTAAGTACGGAATTATGTTATAAGGGCTCTGATAATCCATTATTCCATGGAATTATGACTCATCTAATGATGTTAAATTCTAGGACTAAAAAATTATTACCTTGAAATATATGGATCCTAAGTGGTAAGGCCTAAATGATTTTAATGACCATCAAGGAAAAAGATATGGCCCTTATACCCATTGAGTAGGTATTAATGATAAATAGGGGTAGATAAGAAGAATAAGCCATAATAAAACCTTGATATTTCTCTAGTAATTAAGGATAATTTAGATGAGAATGGGGAACTATTCCTCCCCTAATAAAATTTTGATAAATTCGTTGGTATCTCACATGTAGGATTAATAGATAGGTTAAGTGTGTGAGGATAGAACCATGGTAATTTGGGAAATGGTATGGACATTATTCCATCTTCCATAATTAGTGCCAATAGGACACATCCTATGAGAAAAATAAGTCCATAACATCATTTGAGGATGAGGTACATTATTACCACCAAGAAATGATCTTGGTTAGGGAGATATGTTGAGTTTGAGAAACCCAAACAAGTAATACATGATATGATGTTACCAACAGTACCCAATATGGTTCCCTAATGATATATTAACTCTTGAGAGAGTTAGTTTTCAAATGGGAATTGATGTTTTCTAGGGTCACCATATAACATGAATCAATGTAGTGATCTAGATATGGATATAGCTATGGTGACTTGTGACACACTAGAGAGGCAGACCATGAATACTTCACATGGGTTTGGGTGATGGTCTAATCCTTATTAGATGTTTTTTATTTGATATTATTATACATATAAACAATCCTTAAAACATTAAATTAGAATTATATGTTATTTTTATCTAGGATTTGGAAGATGATATATGACTATTAGGATACCTAGGTACTTCCTAGGATCTAACCCTTGAACTAAATATATTAGGATTATCTAAATACTTCATAGGATATATTTAGTGAATATAATATATGGAATCCCTAGGTTGATACCTAGGATTAAAAACATAGTTCAATATGGAAGTCCTTATTTATTATAGCTGGGATTCATTACATGCATATTTCTGTTTCCTAGGATATTTCATAGGATCCAAAAATCGATATTGAATTAATGAGATACTTAGGATACTATATAGGATTTTGTGGAAGTACTTTATATTTTTTTAAATTTAAAAGATAATAAATATGATGAAACACGTATTCATGATGACTTTTGGATTCCCAAGTCTTGACCTCAAATATAGCGAGTATGCCTTATTTGTAGGTATTTCATATGGCCAACCCCTAGAAATCAGATACATACATGTTACTAATAGATTTCATAGTGTTATCTCCTAGGAATATTCTCATGCTTCATAATATTGTATTTTCTTGGATTAAATCTTTTGAATCAATTATTTCACCTATTTTTATATGGTTTTTGGGCCTTATACTTTTAGAACAGTAATTTGATATGCTCAGAGATACTTTATAAGTGGATAAAATAGGTATAGTCGATCATGATTGTCATAATAAATCTTAAGGATTAACGGTGTTAATTTATTTTCCCATTAATAATCCTTTTTTATTATCCTTAGCATATAAAATCTATACACATAGAATTTTCATGTTTTTTTACAACATAATTATTCATGCCATAATATTTTGTAATAACTCCTTACACAATCGTCCATGGAATATGTTTACCCTAGTAGTCTTCACTAATCAAATGGTATGTTTTTATATAGTATGTGATATAATATAGGAATTTTGTATGTATCACATGGAATTTGAGAATATGTTTTAAGTGATAATTGATGGTATTGAAACCTTATATGTTTTATATCTATTCAGTCAAGAATTATGTGTGATAAACTCAGTGGGAGATTAGATTATATGTTGGAATAACCATATTTCAATATGTTATATTCTAATTATATTTAAATTCATATATTTAGTTATTCTTGTATATTCATATTATTTATTATGTATGTTTTTTTGTTAATTTATTTGATATTGTAAACTATGATATCAACATTTATTCATCCAAAGGTAACAACCTAGACCCCTAATACATAGTGGCATCCTCTTCCATACAATAAGGCACCCCAAAGGCCCTAATATCTCTCTATCTTAGACATCAATTAGTTTTCTTAGGTTAGGGTGTAATGAAATATTTTTCTAAAATTCACCACTACTAAGGAACCCTCTTACCTAATTCTTGTAGTTCATAACCTTTAAATGATGTTACTGCCTCTATTTTTGAAAAAATAGAGAACTGGAATGTCTCAGTGTAAACATAATCATCCTTAAATGACATTACAAACTAGGTTTTAGTCACGGTGTGACCACAAGGGTCACGATATGATAGAACGCATGTTACTACTCTTCAATAGTGTGACCCTACCATTGAAGGAACTCATCATTTAATGATACCTCTAGTCAAAATGTGACACTAGTATTTTAGGAAGAACTAAAATCCTCATTTTCTTGCATTATTGACTTGGCTTCCCCCTTTATGGAGTAGAATTTACCCTTACTAGTGTCTCCCTTTCCCTCATACAATAAAACCACACCATGGACCTCTCCTTTATGTCTATAGACTTCATACCCCACAACACAATGCATCCTAATGATAATCCTTCACAACATAACTTATGTTTCATATAATTATTTACCTTCCATGAAAAGAACATAAAGGAAATGATTATGGTTTTACACTTACATATGATCACATCATGATACCCATTAACATAGTGAGACCTCTATACATAAGTATGTTTTCCAATAAAAATACCTATTATATATTTATATACGCCATGAAACCCATGGGACATTGTAAAACTTGCATCATTAATATTATTCTAAATCCATTATCTATAGCATGATCCCTTTATGTTTCTATTGTCATGTTGTGACACACACCTTTCATGGTTTGTAGATCCATCAGTAGTAAAAAAATTGTCTAAAAAACAAAAAAAACATATTTTTTTCTAAATTCCACAACCTTTAATGGAATGGTTCATTAGAAACTCACATATTATAACACTATTTATCATGTATGAGAACCTAGGAACTCGTCATGAATTATAATCCATTCATTATAATTGGATACCACACCCCATTCCATATTATAAACTAAACATGATCTATTTCTACTTCTAAATATCAATTATTTGATATATTTTCTTTTACACAAAAATCATTGATTTTAACCAAGAAACACATATTTAATACCAAGTATTATTCCCCATTTTGGTTTCCACATTAGATAATATAATTAATTACAAAACTAGTAATTTTTTACCCTCTGATTGAATTTTCCTAAAAACTATTCACTACATCCACCAATGTAGTATCACATCTCATGATAAAAATGGATTATTTCCTAGAGGTATCAAAATATTTTACAAAATTTCACACTAATGACTGAACCTCATACCTATTTTACTTCCAGAGTTTATTTTTCAGCAGACCAAATCCATTATTTCACTCCTTCTATAGGTTCTGGTGTGTCTCTAATTCAACTCACATTTAGATTCCACCACTCTACCAATTTGAATATCCAATAAAAATGACCTATTGACCATATCCAAATGAAAAATCTAGTATTTACTATGTAAATAGTTAAATAAAATCTACCTACACAATATTATTCTAGTTTTATCACAACATTTAACCGAAAAGTTTCACCACATTAGTGAAACTGCTAATATAAGGTCCATATCTTAATCACTGATTTGATACTCCCCATTATAAGTGTATCTATATCATCACCCTATTGAACTAAAAAATCCAAACTCTATAACCCAAATCATTCTTATCACTAAATGAAATGATTTTCCATTTCCGTCTTGATTATAAATTGGAACCAATATGAAACACTGATCACTACACATTTAGACTTACTAGGAATTTCATAATAACTATTAAATAAAAATTCACATGTAACTTGGGTCACACCCTCCAATAGATGGTAGTAAAATCACCACCATATGAATTCCCTTACACAACTATATCATGTAAATACATTAAATGTTACAAAAACACTTTTTTATTGCTCCTCTAGGGTAAATCTCATCTCATTCTTCAAGATCCTTATTAAGGTGATGAATCTGATTGGTCGTACTACGGTATATCAATCCATTTATGATATATAATCTTGCCATATAGAAATCACTTTACATTCTAATAAAAACCATGGGAGTCTATACCCACTAAAATCTCATGAAATAAATTAGTCCTCAAACCATACATGTATTCTCACTAACTAATAAATCAAACATACACCACACACAACCATTGTACACTATCATTTATTTAGTAATTCATCATAAGTCCATATGGACACTCACTCTCCTCTACCAAAGGATGAATAAACCACTTGAAGAACCATAATAAGTGTTTATTACTCTCATTTACCTTTATCTCCTCAAAAATCAATGGTTGTAAATAATATTACTACATGGTCATGAATCTAGATTGATGATCTGATGTTTCTCATCCATTATATCCTATGATCACATTACCTAAAAACAATAATTGAATCACCTTTGTGTTAGACTCTTCAATCCAAAAATATCATTATAAATTACATTCCAATAAGTTGGAGTCATGTAACTCATTCTAAGTCCTACCATGCTTCCACTAATCCACTGAACTTAAACAATAAAATTTATGAGGTTAGGAAAAAAACTAAAACATACCTCTTTCCTAGTATTGATACAAATATGATATAAAAAATCATACATGAGAAATTATTAGGTCATTATACATGGGTTTCATCACCCCTATTAGTATTATGAACATCACAAGGGAAATATATTCCCTATCAACAACATATACTAGGTATACCTCACAATTAGTCAACCATATTCAAGGAATCAAATTAAAAAAACCCCACAAAGGGTTATAATATATGTCATTAATTGAGGGACTATATAAAATTCACTAAATATCATTCCCTAATAAAATCCACATGAACTATAAATATTAAAATATTATTGATCGAAAGGTGTAATTCTACAATCATGTTCTATAGTAAAACATAGTATCAATTGTTGTGGATACTATAAATTGTTAAACCCTTTTTAGTTAGTGAAATAAATCACTCATAAGTAAATTAATTTCATATTAATCCTAGGTTCCATATATAATGCACATATATAATCATCATACCACTATGGGATAGGAACAAAAACCATTATTTTCATTCTCAAATAAACAAATCATACATGAATAACATCTCAACCATAAAACAAAAAAATAAATATAGTAATCATATAACCCTAATGAAAATTATATCCCTCTTGAAAGGTGTTCATTACTCGCCAATGTGTGGTCATTTGGATCTTTAAAAAAATCATATTCTATATATATCATATACCAAATATAAATGCCAAATAAATGACTCTCTAATACCACTTTATAACACCTTGACTGAAATTAATTAATAGTATCTCGGTCAGAGTTCCATATAACCTCAGGAACGCCTCCTAGTATGCAAGAGTCCACTAACTGGTGGGTGTGATTTAATCATATATAAATGATACTACTCCCCAGATCTCTTAAGTATCAATAAGAAATAAAAAACCCCAAGAAACAAAAAAAAACTAAATAATCAGAATATGAAGAATCAACAACATAACCATGACATAACAAATAAATATATAGTCATAATTCAGAAATATAAACTAATCACCATTTACATTTACCAACTATAAAAAATAATAAATATAAACAAAATTATATAATGAGGATCTATTTCTATCCACAAGCCTCACTAAAATCCCCAACATCAGTCCTCTACAGACATAATCTTCTCTAGCCCAATCCCCAACAAATTTTTTCTATAGACTTATAAAGAAGACATAATATCTATACAAGCACTAGAGGGAAGATTTAGGGAGGTGATAAATACATATCAATAGAATATCAACATATAACCTAAATATTCATCGCATATATGTGTCTGTGTACTTGGAAAACAAATTTAAAAAACCAAACACGCTAGCAAGCATGTCAGGTAGTCATGTTCTAACCAAGACACCAAGATAAGAAAAAAACATCAAATGGCCTTAACAAAAGATGAATTCACCTCATTACACACATTTCCACATATACATGATGACTTTAAGTAAAGTCTCATTCCATTCTTTTACCACTAAATCATAATGAAAGGTATTTTTTGGTACTATACCTCAACCCACATTCGATGATACAGGGTAAGGTTTCATACCATGTAAAAGCCCATACATGATTGTACAATGTAGAGTTTCTCAACATATCCTTAACTATACCCTAAGATTTAGTGTATGGTTTCTTACCATACAAAAACCAAGACCCTCTCTCTTCATGTGGGGAACCATATCGATCATTTTCTAAACCATACCATCTCTTGACTTCCACCATTTTTTTCATGGAAAGGTCCTACAATGCATCCTAAACACTAATTTATCACTCATGTTAGGGTAATTCCATGATATTCTCACTCAATGAAATGAAATACATCTAGTCCCATTCTATATCTCATTTAAAAGTAACTGATCACATTGTTGAACACATAATAAGAATATAACCCAGCCTTATAACACAAGGTAGGGTTATGCAAACACATTCTCACCCAATGTGAGGTCATAAATTAACAATATCATTAACCATATTAGACCAACTAATCTGCTATTTTTGGTGGCTATCATAATCATAACTCAACAGAAAAATTTTCATTTTTTTATGTTTCTTCTAATAACTTTTCATATCAGGTGAATACATACACCGACATCATGACCAATAACTTATCACTCAAAATGGGGTCCTATAAAATATTATTATCACAACATTGTCGCTCATGGTTGGGTCCCTCCACCACCTTCTCACTCAAGGTAGGGATATTCATGCAGCCTTGGAATCTTGAATACAAAAAACCATACAAAAACCTACAAAAACTGCTTGGAAATCATTTATAATATAAAAACCTCACCATACCATGATTATGGAGGCATAAACTCATTAATTATCAATGAATATTAAAGAAAATCATATCATCTTTCTATCCTCAAAGGATACTCTCCTCTGGACATTCATGGTAATATATTAGGAGTAATTTAAACCTCACAACATCTACATATCAATTAGAAAAAAATATATTGGGTTCTTCTAACCCCTCCCACTCTCTTATAATCAATACTAATATGAACTCATGACCACATAATGAACTCATGGACCATATTATTTACTGAAAATTGGCCTTAAAATTCCTATAAAAATCAAATTTCATGTTCAGTATGACAACTCAATCCTAGTAACATGTTTATTTTCAAGATAACTTCCATAAATTCGCAATTAATATCCATGAAATGTCATCCAATAAATCCCTAGACCATATATGGGTCCCATATATCTTCTCCCATTTATATAACTCATGAAAATAATCCAGTGAAAACCCACCATGTTACACCTCATCAGACCCCAATGGACATATCACACTCATAATTCGCACCAATTCTAAACTCCACCCAAAATTATTTTTCCACATAATATTAATTACATAATAATATCTTAAACATCACCACTAGGCTTAAACCATGCATGTTCGACCCAAAAATATGTATAATGTAACACATTTTCTAGTTGAATTTCATTTCAAACCCAAGGACTAATCCTAGGAACTTATTGTGTCAACTGATATATTTTCCCTCTTGTTTAAAAATTAATCATACCCAATGTGTAATGCATAATTTAATATAAATATAGGAGTATAAATACCATGTTCCCCCTTTACAAATGGTACTCAAGGTCTATATCTCTTTCTCTAAAGACATCCATTCATGCATGATTGAAAAATCATGCATAAAAATGATTATGGAATTGTATTAAAGGGACCAGCTACCAAGACCATAGTGATACAATTCTATCAATGCTATATAATTCCCTAACTAAGATATTACTTTAATTGTCCAAACTATCTCCAGCACCCAAGCTCTTATTTCAATCCATAACACCAAAATAATTGATTTTAATTTTATATAATTAATTGTTTAATTTTATCTAAATTTTTATAATCATGAAAAACATATCATGGGTCATTAAACCTGAAAAAATTCATATATAATTATGTTTTCATCTTCCCAAGATTTCCACTATCTAATATAATAAAAAACCCCATCATTTGGGGAGATAAAAACTAAGATCCAATGGAGTCATCACTAAATACTAAACCTAAATTACACAAATTAGTGGCTAATAAATGGGGAAAAGTATGGAGAGTATGATCATGCCTTAAATCATATTAAAAACATCCAAAAAAACCCCTCTACAATGGGGTCATATAGATAATTTCTCATGGGTAGAATTGGAAAAAATTCCCCTCTTTTGACACCTTCACTTTGAAAATTTTTAATGAGACAACATGAAAATGATGGGCCGTCCCCTAATTTTTAAAAATCAAAGAAAGGGAATTTCATGGAAAAACAAAAGAGTTATGGTATGAAACCCTAGAAAATATTAAATTCATAGAGACACCCCAAGGGTAAAAACATGATTCCATCCCTTGGTCTCTACACCATGGTCTAATCCACCCCTTTAGTGAAATCAATATAGTGTATATCCTCTGGTCATGACCATATTACATTTCATTAATTAAAAAAATATCATCATGGTAATGCCTTAAAAATGTAACAACTCCATTTATATTGTGTCATAACCCTTAATGGTATGTCCCTTTCCATCACATTATAAAACCTCATCGCGACCATCCCCTTCATAGTCATAGACTTTGTTCCCCATACCATGATGAATCCTAATAGAAATCCTTCATGGCATGACCCAAGGGTCACAAAATGATAAACCTTATCAATAAAAAAAATAAAATGTAATATATATGTATTTATAATTACATATAATTATAGTTTTATGACCATCACCATTGCATAACCTCCATATATGATGATTTTTAATTTTTATATGGCATCCTGCCCTTTTATTACATAACTTTTCATTGCATTTTACAAACAGAGGATCTTTAAAGTCTAGTATCTTGGAAATCAAGAACATAAAACATGAAAACATAAAAAATTATTTTAAATCACATTCAAAACCTTCTTGAAAAGTTCATCCTATTTATAATTATTGCATCTCATAACCTGGAGACATATATCAAAGGAAAGGGTAAGCAGAAGGCTCGGTAAGGAAATCAAGTGAAACAGTTTACATGTGAACTTGAGCGATATCAATAAGAACATCTAGATAAAGAGGAATATCATAAAAATAATAACTTTAAAAATAACTTGAAAATGTTTCTATAACATTTAATTTAGATATTCATGAACATATCACCAAGGTTCATCCCCAAGGTTTCATAAATATTACCAAGGTGTCATAAAACTTGTCATCTCTAGAGATTAATTTCTTTACCCATTGAATTGGAGCGCTATCAGGGTGCACCCTTAATATGTATTTATTTTCATGTGATCCACATATATCATAATAAAACATTTCATAAATAACCCATATAGAATAAAATAAATGGGTTTCATTTCAAAATTGTGACGTTTTAAAAGTGCTTAAAAACTTGATCGTTATGTCATTTATAACTCAAGGAAAAGGAATGAGGGTTTTATATATGTCAAATACAGAAAAAAATATACCATTTTTATGTCTTTATGAATATAACCAGAACTAAAATAGGTTTATGTATTCACATAAATAAAATGAGACAATTTATTGAGAGAAAAAGAGAGAGATTTTGAGACGAATTTTCTACAGCATAACGGCTATATAACATGGTTATAAAAAACAATAAAAAGAGAGGAGAAAAAGGTAAAAAATTCATAAATAAATCATAATACAGTATAGGTACATAAAAAATGTAAATAAGATCATGTTATGGATATTTGAATAACATACCACATGAAAAGGAATCTTGAAATAAAAGAGAAGATGTGATTTCTTTTACGAAAATTTGGCAGCCTAACGACGTCACTTAAAAATTAAGAAAATGAATTGATGAGAGAAAAAAGGGTATATAATCATATTTAAATCAAAATTATAGTAATAGTGATACATAATATCAAACCCTAACATATTAAAATGGAAATTCAAAGACATAACATATAAGAACTGTTGACTAGAAGAGGAGGGTGAAAGGTTCCCTTACCTTGAAGAGTAACTTCAAAAATTCAAAGGTTGGGACCTTGGGGGCTTGAGGGAACCTTAGGAGGACTGATTGGGAGTAAAAATACCAGATATTCATTTAGTATGAATTTATAATGAAATTAATGAAGTAATGGGATGGTATTTATAGAAAAAGTGAGGGAATATTTTATTAATTTCCAAGGGACACCACATTAGTGGTATTTGCAAAACCATGGGCTTGCCCATGGTATTTTCCCATGGTATTGGCCACTTGGTACACCTCACAACATATATTATTATACACAAGTTGACCATAATTATTACTTCATTAATGATGTCATTAAACACATCGAAACTCAAAACTGTATTTTTACTATTCACCAAAAAACAAAACATTTTATAAAAATCTCATAAGTCCACCCTAACCTAATATTGATTCTCTTAATTCAAAAATGAACTCCATTTTATGAAAATTATTTTCTAATTGTGATATATTTAATTTTTAATTAAAAACTCTATTTACCCAAAAAAGTACTAATACATAACTAATAACTTTCAAAACTGTTATTTACTTATACTATTATATCACATTACCTAATCAAGATGTCTAAATTATATTTATACTTTCTTAAGTGATATTACTATTACATTGGTCACAATACTATTAATAAGAGTAATATTACTATTCATAATTTACTATTCACCAAAAATTAATTTGATCTTATTATAATCTAAATTTATTACTCATCATAACTGTAGAAGACCATTCTTTGAAAATAATTTCACATTATTAATTATTTAATATTTTAAAATAATTTTTTTTCAATATTCATCAATAATATGGAACTTCTATAAATTCATCCTATATTTATCTGGACATTTGAAATTCAAAAATTTTACCATAATAAGAAATAATAATTTTATTTTTACAAAAGGATTACACAAAGTAACTAAGGTCTCGTTACATATCCCATTATAACACCTACATATGACCTAAGAGTAAGGTGTGTTATGGTGATAGAATCTTGGGGTGGCTTGGACAACATTTCTTGAGTGGTGGTTTCTATCAGCTTGAAATTCTACCTTAAGCGATTCTGTTAAATCTTAACATGTTGAAGTTTGGCTTGGTCTTAGTCCAGAGAAAAGCCCAACGATGAAACCTCCTTCCCAAGCTCTGACAGATGGGCTTCGTACGACCCGATTCTACTGGATGAGGCCATCGACTCTTCTTTTTGTATTATTTAACCATGATCATTTGTATTTATAAAAAATAATTATAATGTTAAGAGTATAGTTTCCAACAGTCATATTGACCAATGGTCATATTGAACAACGGTTATATAACAGTCAAAACCCAATGGTCTTATTTTAATTATACTCACTTAATTAATTAAAAGGATTTAGTTTTGTTGAGTTTTAAAAAAAATACACAAATTCGGGAAAAAATATTATTCAAAAGTTTGGGTTATTACATTCTTCCCCCCTTAAGAAATTTCTTCCCTAAAATTTTAACTCATACCCTATGAAGAGAAAAGGTTTGGGTAGTTATACTTCATAGACTCCTCTGGTTCCCACTTAGCTTCTTCACATTTGTGGTTCATCCATAATACCTTAACTAGGTGGGTAGTATTGTTGCATAGAACATTGTCTCTACGATCCATGATCTTCACCAGTGGCTCCTTATAAGAGAGGTCATGTTCTATTTGTACCACTTATGGATTTAGTACATGTGAAGGGTCAGGTATGTACTTCCTTAAGTGGGATACATGGAAGATATCAAGAACTTATACTAGATTTGGAGGAAGTGCAAGTCGATAGGCCACTGCTCCTACACGATCAAGGATTTCATAGGGGCCAATGTACCTAGGGCTGAGCTTTCCTTTCTTCCCAAACCCCATGACTCTCTTCCAAGGTGAAATTTGAAGAAATACTTTGTCAACAACATAAAACTCTAAGTCCCTTCGATGGTTGTCTACATAGCTCTTTTTCTGACTCTGAGTAGCCTTAATGTGTTGCTAGATGGCATGAACCTTTTCTATCATCTCTTGCACAAGATCAGGCCCAAGAAGCATTCTCTCACCAACTTCATTCTAACAAGTATGAGTTCCACATCGATTCCCATATAGAGCTTCATAGGGTTCCATTTGAATGCTCGAGTGGAATATTTTGTTGTAAGAGAACTCAACTAATGGGAGATGTTGATCCCATCAACCTTTAAATTCTATTAAACATGTTCTCAGCATCTCCTCGAGTGTTTGAATAGTATTTTCAGATTATCCATCAGTTTAGGGTGATAGGTCGTACTAAAATTCAATTCAGTACTCAGAGCATGTTGAATACTTCTCCAGAATTTTGATATGAACCTTGGATCATGATCATATATGATAAAAAGTGGAACTCCATGCAGCCTTATCACTTCCTTCACATAAATCCTGGCAAGTTGATCAAGAGAGAAATCTTCCCAAATAGAGATAAAATGGGAATTCTTGGTGAGAGGGTCCACAATAACCCATATCGCATTGTTTCCTTTGGAAGTTCTTGGGAGACCAGTGACAAAGTCCATAGTGATATTATCCCACTTTCATACTGGTGTGGGTAGTGGTTGTAATACCCCTTTAGGAATTTTCTGATCTGCCTTCACTTACTGACATATCAGGAACCTTGTAGTGTAGTTAGCAATATCCCTTTTCATATTATCCCACCAATAATGATCATGAAGGTCCCTATACATTTTTGTTCTTCCAGAATGTATAGAGAAAGTAGAGTTATGAGTTTCATCCATCAGCTCCTTCTTTATTTCCAGAATAGATGGAACACATAGTCTTGTACAAAATTTCAGTTTACCTTCTTGATCAATATTGAACTTAGGAAACTTCCCATCCTTCATAGCCTCAAACTTCTTCTATAAAAAAGGATCTTATTTCTGAGCTTTATTGATCTTCTCTAGTAATTATGGTTAAGAAATCATTTGGAATAGGGTTGATGATTTCCCTTACCTTATAATTGATATGTCCATCATTACTAGCTCATTGATTAAATGATCTCTTTAAATCCTCATCATGGATATAACAACTGGATATTTCCTACTTAAATCATCAGCGACTTTGTTGGCTCTTTTGGGGTGATAATGAATTGAAAAATCATAGTCTTTAAGAAGTTACAACCATATCCTTTGTCTCATGTTCAATTACTTTTGTTTAAAAATATACTCCAACCTTTTATGGTCTGTGTATATATCACATTTCTCCCCATAAAGATAGTTCCTCTATATATTCAGAGAAAAAATGACCACAACTAGCTCAAGATCATGCGTAGGATAGTTCTTCTCATGATTCTATAACTTTCGAGATGCATAATCAATGACATTTTTATTTTTCATGAGGAAGAACCCAAGCCCTTTCATATATGCATCGCTAAAAATAATGAATCCTTCTCCACTTGAGGGAAAAGTTAGTATGGGTATAGTATTCAATCTCTTCTTCAGCTCTTGAAAACATTCCTCACACTCCTTTTTCTAGATGAACTTGACCACTTTTCAAGTTAACTTGGTTAATGGATTAGAAATTCGTGAAATTTTTTTTCACAAACCTCCTATAATATCCCACTAATCTAAGAAAACTTCAAATCTCAGTTATTATTGTAGGATGAGGCCACTCCTTAACAACCTTTATCTTTGTAGGGTCAACTGTGATTCCTTCATTGGTTAAAATGTTCCCCAATAAAGAAACTTGTTGTAACCAAAATTCACATTTCCTGAAATCTCCAAAAATCCTTTCCTTCCATATAGTTTTCAAAATAACCCTTAAATGATCCTCATGCTCCTCTTGAATTTTGGAATATATCATAATATCATCAATAAAAACTACCACAAAGTTATCAAGGTAGTCCTTAAATACTTTATTCATAAAATTAATAAAAATATCAGGAGTATTTGTCAAGCCAAAGGGAATAACAAAAAACTCATAATGCCCATATCTTGACCAGAAGGTAGTTTTTTGGAATATATTTCTTCTTCGCCCTCAATTGATGATAACCAGATTGAAGATCAATATTGGAGAATAATTGAGCCCCATGAATTTGGTCAAATAAGTCATCAATTCTTGGAAGAGGGTATTTTTTCTTCACTATGATCTCGTTCAGTTCTCTATAATCAATACATAGTTTCATTGATCCATCCTTCTTCTTCACAAAGAGAATAGGTGCTCCCCAAGGAGCCACACTCAGTTGGATAAACCCCTTCTCCAAAATATCTTGGAGTTGTTTCTTTAATTCCTCTAGCTCCACATTTTCCATCCTATATGGGGTCTTTGATATCAGATGAGATCCAGGTACAAGTTCAATGGAGAACTCTACCTCTCTTTCTAGGGGAGGTCCGGGTAACTCCTCAAGAAATACATCAATATGTTCTTGGAGAATGGGGACATTTTCTATCCTTATACTCTCATTTTCTTCTTCTTCTTCACCGATCAAATCCATAAATAAGAATATAGGAGTTTCTTCTAGACAGGTTGAGATATCTCTCCTTAGAAGATAACTATAGGTTTCCCATTTAAGACTACTGATATTTCATTGCTTATACATTTGATCTTATCATTATACTTTGAGATCCATTCCATCCCTAGTATAATGTTGAATTCCAGCATGGAAATAACTACTAGATTTGCAATAAGATTTTTCTCACTAAAGTAAATACTAGAGTTTCTAAACAATGATGATTCTTGGATGATTCCACCAGGAGTCTTGACTGATAACTCTACTTTTAGCAATTGAGGGGTTGATTATAAATTCTTTGCAAACTTGGAGGAAATAAAGGAATGCGTAGAACCAGAATCAAACAAAGTACTTGCTAGCTTTGAGAGAACAACAATAGTACCTACCACCACATCATTTAGAGCTTCGACATCATCTATCGTGATAAAAAAACACGACCTTGATCCCTTGGCCTTTGTTGAGGCTGATGGTGGTTCCCCTTCACTACCCTTGAATTTGGACAATGATTGGAAAACTGCTGAAGTTGTCCACACTTATAACATTGGAAATCTGGTAGGTCTTGAACCATCTTCCCCTTGTCGTTAGTGTTGGTAAGATGAGTTTTCACCTCACTATGACAATTCCACACAATATACCCATCTCTTCCACACTTATAGCACTTCCCGCTCCCAAGCAGGAATTTCCCTGAATGATTCTTCCCACATTTATTACACGTGGGACTTTTCACTTTCTTTCTTTCTCTTACCTGATCAAAGGTCCTCCCTAATATCGTCTCTATTGATCTCTTCTTTTCATTGGATTTATGAGACTACTGCATCTCACCGAACTCCAGTTTGACCTTCATCACACTCTGTATGATCTTCTTATAGCTATCATAGTCTCAGTCGGCTATATTTTTCTACAGATGAGGTCTTAGTCCACCAAAAAATCTATCAACCTTCCTATTAGTATCTATAACAAAGCTTGAGGTGTAATGGGAACATCTTGTGAAGTTCGTCTTGTAGCTTCCAACAGATTCATTCTCCTTCTGCTTCAGATCGAGAAACTCCTCCATTTTTGTTCTCATAGAATGAGGGAAATACTTATTTAATAAGATCCCTCTAAACTCTTACAACTCCATAGCTTCAACCTTCACTCTTGGCCTCATGTTTTTAATCAGTTCCCACCACTAATCAGCTTCTCCCTCTAAGCGGTAAATATCCAGGGTGACCTTCTCTTGTTCTGAACAATGGAGCACAGAAAAGATCTTCTTGATAGAGCTAATCCACTATTCAGAAATAAATGGATCGATAGATCCACTAAAGATTAGTGGTCACTAATTCATAATGGAATCAACAAAATGTTGTTCCCTTCATTGTGAGATCAGTCTCTCATCTTGATTCAAGTTATTTTCCATAACTTAAGTTAGTTGGTTCATCATTCTCATGAAAGTTTTCATTCTTTCTTCCATCGAAGGACCACTAGTGCATGGTCCATTACGGTCACCATTTCTATGGTTCCTCCTATTTCACTCCATTTTATAAAATAATAAAACCTTATTTAGTAGAATATTTTATTTTTGAATCTTTTAACTATAAAGGATTTCATATCTTAAAACTTCATGCTTAAACAATTACATTTCTCTATAAATCCTTCATAATGATTCATAAAAAAGTTTTTGATTAACCAAACATATCCCCCATGAGTTTCAAAACAGGAGTGCAGTAAGGCTCATTGTCATGTACTAGGATACCTTGGGACAAGGCCAAAATTCCTTTTCATAGTTTTCACTCCTAGGTATATCAGTGCTAGAGCCACATCCACTTGTTCGTATCTAGATAGGGATTTATTTGTTCAGAAACCACTTACTTAATATTAAAATCAAAATACCATGAAGTTTTCCTATATTTAAACTTTTATATAGGGTTATTTATAATGTTTTCAGAGCCTAATTTCCACAAATAAATAAACTATCATTTGATATCAACTATGTCATCCTGCCTTTTTATTACATAACTTTTCAATACATTTTACAAACAGATGATCTTTAAAGTCTAGTGTCTTGGAAATTAGGAACATAAAACATGAAAACATAAAACATTATTTTAAATCCCCTTGAAAATCTTCTTGAAAATTTCATCCTATGTACAATTACTGTATTTCATAACCTGGAGACGTACATCAAAGGAAAGGGTGAGCAGAGGGCCTAGTAAGGAAATCAAGTGAAATAGTTTACATGTGAACTTGAGCGATATCAATAAGAAAATGTAGATAAAAAGGCATATAATAATAATAATAACTTGAAACATAACTTGAAAATGTGGCTAAAACATTAAATTTATACATTTATGAATATATCACCAAGGTTCGTCCCCAAGGTGTCAAAAAAATTTCTAAGGTTATTCACCAAGGTATCGTAAAACTTGTCATCTCTAGAGATTAATTTCTTTACCCAATGAATTGGAGAACTATCAGGTATCACCCTTAATATGTCTTTATTTTCTTGTGATTCACATATATCATAATAAAACATTTCATAAATACCCCATAGAGAATAAAATAAATGGGTTTCATTTCAAAATCGTGACGTTTTAAAAACTTGATCATTATGTCATTTATAACCCATGGAAAAGGAATGAGGGTTTTATGTATGTAAAATCCAGAAAAAAATATACCATTTTTATTTCTTGATGAATACCCCCAGAACTAGAATAGATTTGGGTATTCACATAAAGAAAATAAGATAATTTCTTGAGAAAAGGAGAGAGAGATTTTGAGACGAAATGTCTGCAGCATAACGGCTATATAACATGGTTTTAGAAAATATTAAAAAGAGAGTAGAAAAGGGTAACCCACTCATAAATAACTCATAATACAGTATAGGTACACAATAAAATATAAATGATAACATGGTATGTATATTTTAATAACATACCACATGAAAATGAATCATGAAAGAAAAAATAAGATGTGATTTCTTTTACAAAAATTTGGTAGCCTAACAGCGTCACTTAAAAATTCAGAAAATGAATTGATGAGATAAAAAAGGTTATCTCATTATATGTAAATAAAAAGGAAATTAAGATGGATACAGAATATTATACCCCAACATATGAAAATGGAAATTCAAAGACATAACATATAATAAGTGTTGACTAAAAGAGGAGGGTGAAAGGTTCTCTTACCTTGAAGAGTAACTTCAAAAACTCAAAGGTTGGGACATTAGGGGGTTTGAGGGAACCTTGGGAGGACTCCTTTGGAAGTAAAAAGACCATATATTTATTTAGGAGTAATTTTGAATCAAAGGAATGAAGGAATGGGTTTTTATTTATATCAAAAGTTAGGGAATATTTTATTAATTTCCAAGGGACACCTCATTAGTGGTATTTGAAAAACCATGGGCTTGACCAAGGTATTTTCCCATGGTATTGGACACTTGGGACACCTCATAACATATCTTACTATACACAAGTCGACCATAATTATTACATCATTATTATATCATTAATGATGTCATTAAACACACTGAAACTCAAAAACTGTATCTTTACTATTCTCCAAAAAACAAAACATTTTATAATAATCTCATAAATTCACCCTAACCTAATATCAATTATCTGAACTAAAAAATGAACTCCATTTTATGAAAATAATTTTATAATTATGAGTTATTTAATTTTTAAGTAAAAACACTATTTACCCAAAAAAATAATAATACTTAACTAATAATTTCTGAAACAGTTATTTACTTATGTTATTATATCACATTACCTAATAAAGATGCCTAAATTATATTTATAATTTCTTAAGTTAGGTTACTATTCCATTGGTCACATTACTATTCATAAGGGTAATATTACTATTCATAATTTACTATTCACTAAAAATTAAGTTGATTTTATTAGAATCTAAATTTCGTATTGATCACAACTGTATAAGACTATTATTTGAAAATCATTTAGTATTATTAATTATTTAATATTTTAAAATAATTTTTTTCCAATATTCATTAATAATATGGAACTTATATAAATTCATCCTATATTAATCTAGATATTTGAAATTCACAAATTCTACCATAATAAGAAATAATAATTTTATTTATACAAAAGGATTACACAAAGTAACTAAGGCCTCATTGCATAGCCCCTTATAACACCTTCATAGGACCTAAGAGTAAGGTGTTGTATGGTGATAGAATCTTGGGGCAGCTCGGACAACATTCCTCGAGTGGTGATTTCTATCAGCTTGAACTTCTCCCTTAATCAATTCCGTTCAAGCTTAATGTGTTAAATTTTGGCTTGGGCTTGGTCTAGAGAAAATCCTAGTGATGCAACCTCCTTCCCAAGCTCTGACAGATGGGCTTCATATGGCCTGAGTCTACTGAATGAGGTCAATGAATCTTTTTTCTATATTATTTAAACATAATCATTTGTATTTATAAACAATAATCATAATGTTAAGAGTATAGTTTCCAACGGTCATATAACAGTCAAAACCCAATAGTCTCATTTTAATTATACTCACTTCATTAATTAAAAGGATATAGTTTTCTTGAGTTCTAAAATAAAATAATACACAAATTCAGGAAACAAATATTATTCAAAAATTCTGGTCGTTACATTGTAAATATCCCGACAAAAAATATACCATTCCATGACACCCACACATTATAGAATGGCCTTATACCTCTGTGTCATAGTACTACCCTCATCCATGAAGTGATCCTTTAATCTTCCATTTATCATGGTGTGGACTTCACCTGTCATGGTATAATGATCAATATCCCTCATAATTCCATCTCTAAAACATATAATTCAAATTTCCTCTAAATTTCACAAACCTTAAATATGTTCATAATTACAACACACTGAATTTTAATGATTATAATACATTATATTCTAATTTATTGCTTTTTATTCTCATTTTCAATAAGTGTTGTTTGTTCTATAATATTTTCTACTTAATAATTACTTCCTCCATTATTACCTCATTTAATTTATTCTATGGGACTATTTTTACCAATTATTATGTATTTATTTTTTATGTTATCTTTTTTATTTCTTCCTTTCAATCCATAAATGTAACGCCCTGGCCCCAGAATCCCAGAGTCGGTGCATTATTACGTATCATTGGCATGATCATAAAAGATCACGTCTCGAAAGACCGATTAGTTTGGTATCCTTGTAAGTACTAGATACATTCATAACATTTACATTACATCATAAAATGGAAAACTACAACAACATTGTTTCCATGGACAACACTGAGATCCCATAGACTATCCCTATAGGTCAGTCATAATATACTTCTTCGCATCCTGGGAAAAATAAAACATAGAAAGGGGTGAGCTCAAATGCTCAGTAAAGATATCAATATAGCATAAACTTTCATAAATAAGCATAAACATTTAAGGCAATGTATAAAACTAAAAAAAATACTGTTCAACATAAAATTAATCATAATATGGAAAATATAAATCAAAATAATACCATTTACTTACTCACATGTATATTCTACTAGTCGAATAATCACATGCAATATCAACAGCCACTTTCATAATGATGGAATGCATAATTCCAAATATTCATAACCACATAGTCAAGGCCTTGTACCAAGACTACAAAAAAAGATTTTTTCAAGGCCTTGTGCCAAGACACTAGCTTGTCTCATGAGACATACCGATGCATCGAGGATCTATAGTGGGCTCCACCCATCACTTACTAAGTCCAATGCATTCCTCATATGAAAAGGTTTAAACATAACATAAACATTCGTATTAAAACTAGCATACGAAATGTCAATACTTTATATCCATAAACCATAAATGGTGTAAAAATAACACATCCACAGTCAGACATATCACAAAACCTTCAATACAATATGAAAGTTTTTTATCATAATAAATCAACTTCAAATAAGCTTAAAATCTATGAAAGGATGTTGACATAGATGAAATCAAAACCTTTTTTTAGAGAAATATATCTTTCTATTTTGAAATCATTTCAGAAAAAAATTATTTTGAAAATATTATTATAAGCTTTAAGTGAAGCTTCGATGATGTTATAACGGTGGAAAATAACCGCACCCGCCGTATAAGTTAAAAAACATTCTTACCTTAAATTTGTCGAAAGGGTCAAAAAGTACCTTGTTTGGAAAACGATGGAAAGATTCCTTTAAAAACATATAAGGTCAAATAAGGATATAAATGAATTTAAACCATTGTCTAGTAAATAGTAAAAATGTTTTGAAATACATTTTTAAGAATCATGGATGTGGATGATAAAGAGGTCCCACTAGATAATTACGTATAAACAACCTCGGATAATAAAGAGATTGTGAAATTAACACTTACCTTGTAATTTTTCTTGGTTGATGGTAGGTTAACCTCCTGTATAATGGTGAAATAATTGTTATTAAATTATACAATAATCATATACATTAATATGATATCATATATGATCTTTTAATATTGCTTTTTTAATAATATTTTAGTATTATCATTGTTTCGGGTCTTAACTGATCGGTTTTCCTTTATATGCTTTGTTATGTAAGTAATGTTTGTTATGGATATGATTTATTTTGTTAATATTAATAATTATATTAAGTCTTTAAACATTATTTTTAATCATCAAATGAAAATTAGTCTTGAATGGATTCGATGGGGAATGAATCTTATCGCGTTCGTGGAGACGGTAATCCGTACGTATGCACGAGCGACAATATGATTATTTTGATATTAAAATAATAGATAATTGGATGGTATATCATATATATATAATCATTATCATGTTATATTTATTATTTAAATAAATTATACATCATTATTATAATCATCCAAATAATAATGTATTGAATAACAACTACACCACGACGTGCAGACGGTAAGCCGTACGTACGCATGTACGGTGACATGTCATTAAAAGTATGAATAGAATAATGAATATAGTTGTAAAATATTTATAATAACATCACATTATATATAATATACTGAATTTATTATTTTATAATTGAAACAACAAATAAATAGGAAGTGGAAGAAGAAAGAAACTTGAAAGAGATGATGAAATATTTACCTCTTCTTCCGGTTCTTCCTTTTGATTTGAACAAAAGGGCTCCTTAGGTTGGATTTATGACTAAATTAATGCCTATAGGATGAAGGTATGACAGTTGATAGGGTATTTGGTAAGGGTTTTTCTGATCCAAATGGCTTTTAAGGTGTGACTTAGAGAGAAGGGGGAGTTCCCTTTTATAAGAGGGGTGAGGGGCACCTTAGGAAAAGCTAGAAATATTATTTTATAATAAAATAATTTTCAGTTTATAATGGATCCAAAATAAATTATTTAAAGTCTAAGGTAGATATGGGTCTAAAACCACTCAAAAAATAGGTTTTAGATAGGTTTGGGTCACTATATTAACCTTATATTTTAGATTTAACTCTTAATTAAATAGTTTGACATTTACCATGTCTCTTTGTATTTTTATATTATATGGTTAATAAACTTACTATAAATTTCCAAGAGAACATAAAGTGGTTAATTAATTACATATATAATATTATTTAAGACCTTTGGATAAACCTTATATTTTTAGGAATAGAATATCAATTAATAATATAATATTTGTTTTAAAAACTCTTTTATGTCAATTTTGACACTATTTGGTATTTTGTTTTTTCTAAATTCAAAACAGAATTATTACTTCAAAAAATTAATATAAATAACCCTAACATGTCATATTAACATATAAAATTAGTAGAATTCAAAAAAATTATCAAATTACATTTATTTGGATATTTATAATATCAATTATTTTAATATTTCATTAATTGGGTAATTACTACATCATCATTGTGTCATAAATAAATTAACTTATTTAATGTCTAAAAAATATAAATAAAATACCATTATGTAGGAAATATTTTTATATTTCTAATGAATATTTATTGTTCAATTTATCTTATGTGTAACCCTATATTAAAAATGGTTTAGTTATTAAACTTTAAATTTAACACTTTTAACTCTTCTTTGAATTAAATAATAATAAATGTCCTAATCTAATCCAAGTGGACCTAAAGGATCATATTTCATTCCTAAGGTTGTTTTTGGTCGAATTAAACTTATCCAATAGAATTATTATATGTGTTAGGGTAATAATAATATCATTTTTACCTTTAAATACCCTATTTACTTTTAACCGTGGTAAATAAAAGTAAAAAGTTATTATTCACCAAAAATTATTTTCATCTTATTGAACCACATTTTTCTTACTGATATCAACTGTATCTCTTGGAGTTTTTAAATTAAACTCATATAAGTGGTAAAATTAAATTTTATGTAAATTTGCAAATGCTCCTAGGAGGTGGGTAAGAGATGGTAAAAAGTTCAATAAAATTTTTATATATCTAAAATTATTATAAACTGACTCCAATGAATTACATTGAACTTATATAGGTATTATGTATCTATTTTGACCTAAAATAAATTTAAATAAAATAAATAATTATTTAAATAAAAATTTGGTTCTAAACTATAACTCAGTGTTTTTCACTATTCATCAAAAATTGAAAGTTTTCATAAAAATATCAAAAATTCACCCTAAGCTAATTTCGATACTCCAAATCCAAAATTGAAGTCCATTTTGAAAGATAAAATGTATTAAATTTCAAAAAGTGGGTATTACTGTTCATAACGGCTAGTTTGATTGGTTGTGGTGTGTTAGAACTCGAAGTTGCGTACAACACACGCTATTATATTATTCAAAGAGAAGCATATTGTGGAAGATTGGGGTGTTAAATTCTCCCCTCCTTAAAATAATTTTATCCTTGAAATTTCTAGAATATTACTAAATAAAAAGACTCGGGTGGTTCTTCCTCATAAGTTTCTTGGGTTCCCACGTTGTCTCTCCCATCTTATAGTTTCTCCATAGAACTTTTACCAGACGAGTCATCCGGTTTCTCAGCACTTGTTCTCTTGTATCAAGAACCTTGACAGGCTCTTCATAATAAGACAGATCAGGTTTCAGTTTTAATTCCTCATAGGTGAGTACATGTGTTGGTTCAGGCATGTATTTTCTCAATAATGATACGTGGAATACATCGTGAACTTTGGAGAGACTTGGAGGCATTTCCAAATGGTAAGCTATATCCTCAATTCGTTCTAGAATTTCAAAAGGTAAAATGTAACTGGGACTTAATTTTCCCTTCTTACCAAAACGTATAACACCCTTCCATGGAGATACCTTCAAGAAAACACGATCTCCTACCTGAAATTTCAAATTCTTCCTTCGGTTATCAGCATAGCTCTTCTACCTACTTTGAACTGCTTTGATGTGGTTTTGGATTACCTTCACCTTTTCCATTGTTTCCTCCACCAGTTCTGGGCCTACGAGTTTTCTTTCACCAACAACATCCCAAAAGGTTGGTGTGCAACATCTCTTTCCGTATAATACTTTATATGGTGCCATCTGAATACTTTAATGGAAGCTATTGTTATAGGAAAATTATACCATAGGTAAATATTGATCCCACATACCTTGAAAGTCAAGTGATCATGATATCAACATGTCTTATAAGGTTTGAATAGTTCGTTTTGATTGTCCATCAGTTTGGGGGTGGTAGGCAGTGCTCAAACAAAGTTCAGTATCTAGGTCTTTCTGAAGACTTTTCCAGAATCTTGATGTAAAACATGGATCACAATCAGAAACAATCGATAGGGGTACTCCATGAAGTCTCACAACTTCATTAATATATAGTCTTTCTAGACGTTCAAGTGGTAAATCTTCTCTTATAGAAAGAAAATTTGTTGAATTGGTAAGATGATAAATAATGACCCATATTGCATCGTTCCTTCTTGGAGTCTTTGGCAGTCCCATGACAAAGTCCATCGTAATATTATCCCATTTCCACTCAGGTATGGGAAGAGGTTTCAAGACTCCTTCAGGATGTTGCCTTCTAGCTTTCACTTGTTGACAAACCATACATCTTGACACAAAAATCAGCAATCTCCCTCTTCATGTTGTCCCACCAAAAATGTTCCTTAAAATATCTATACATTTTGGTTCTCCCAGGGTGTATAGAGAAATTTGAACTATGAGCATCATCCAACAATTCTCTTTTTAGATCAGGTATATCAGGAACACAAAGTCTCTTCCAAAATTTCAAAATTTCATCTTCATATACGAAGTCACTGAATCTTCCATCATTCACAACTTTAATCTTCTTTTGAAACTCCTCATCATCAACCTAAGAACATTTTATACTTTATAATAAAGATGGTTTTGAAACCATATGAAAAAGAATTAATGTTTCATCTTACATGGTAATTCCCATATCCATCTTCACTAGATCCATGAAAATAGAATCCCTTTCAGCTATCATCTTGTTCAAAACTCCATGATATTTTCTATTCAAAGAATCTTCCACCTTATTTTCCTTCCCCGGGTGGAAGTGTATCATGAAATCATAATCCTTGAGTAGTTCAAGCCATCTCCTTTGCCTCATGTTGAGTTCTTTTTGTGAAAATATATACTTCAAACTCTTGTGATCAGTATAAATATCACATTTTTCACCATAGATATAGTGTCTCCAAATTGTGAAATCAAAGATTATAGCTTCTAACTCAAGATCATGAGTATGATAGTTTTGCTTGTGAATTTTTAGTTATCGTGATGCATAGGCAATAACCCTATCATTCTGCATAAGGACACAACCAAGTCATTTTTTTTGAAGCATCACTATAAATAACAAACCCATCATTCCCTGGTGGTATAGTCAATATAAAATCATTGACTAATCTTCTCTTAAATTCTTCAAAACATTCTTCACATTCTTTTTTCCAAACAAATTTCACCTCTTTACATGTGATCTTGGTTAATGGGTTAGCCAATCAGGAAAAATTCTGGATGAAACATCAATAATAACCTGCTAAACCAAAAAAAACTACGTACCTCGGTTATAATTTTCAGTGCTATCCATTCTTGGATTTATCTTGTCTTAGAAGGATCAATGAATATTCCATCCTTAGAGATGATATGGTCAAGAAAATAAATCTCTTGAATCCAGAATTCACACTTGCTAAACTTCCCATATAATACATGTCTTCTAAGAGTCTTCAGGATAATGTGCAAGTGATTTTTGTGATCTTCATAGCTTTTGGAGTATACCAAGATATCATCAATAAATACCACTACAAAGTCATCAAGATATTCCTTGAAAACTCTTTTCATTAGATCCATGAAAATAGAGGGTGCATTAGTCAGCCTAAAATGCATTACTGTAAACTTGTAATGCACGTACCTGGTTCAAAATGCTGTTTTCGGAATGTCTTCCTTCTTCACAGACAACTGATGATATCCAGATCGAAGGTCGATCTTTGAAAAGTATTGAGCTCCATGAATTTGGTCAAATAAATCATCAATGCAAGGTAGGGGATACTTCTTCTTTATTGTTATAGCATTGATCTCCCTGTAGTCAATGCACAACCTCATATATCCATATTTCTTCTTAACAAAAAGGATAGGGTCTCCCCATGGAGAAACACTAGGGATAATAAATCCCTTATTACTCAATTACTATTGTTTTTTATTTAGTTCCACTAATTCCATAGTGGCCATTCTATAAGGGGTCTTCGATATGGGCCTTGAACCAGGAATTAAATCAATGGAAAACTCAATTTCTTGTTTTGGAGGATGTTTAGGTAAATCCTATGGAAACACATCAACATATTCTTGCACAATAGGTACATACTCTATTTGAACATTCATTTCCTCACCCATAGTTATTTCATTCTCTTCCTCCCCAATAATTGAATTTAGTTGAGCTACTGGGGGTGGATCTAGATAAGAATTAGGTAGTGACATTTCTACTCTAAAGATAAGGTACTCCTTATCATCATCAAAAATTGTAACCTTTTTCTTCTTACAATAAATTTTCACATCATGGTCCAAAATCCAATCTATACTGAGGATTGTATCAAATTCAATCATGGGTATGATGATGAGATCAGCAGATAAAGAATATTTATATGCCCTAATGGGGATTGATTCCCAAAACTTTGTTGCAATGATACTTCCCTTAGGATTTTTGACTGACAACTCCCTTGTTAAATCAAATTGGAAATATCTAATTTTCTTAGAAAACTGGGAAGATATGAAACAATGTGATGATCCAGAATAAAATAAAGCATTTTCTAAACTTGAGGAAACCATTAAATTACTTTCCACTACGTCTTTCGGAGCTTCAACCTCAACAGTAGTGATAGCATAATCTTGGCCTTGATCCCTTGGCCTTTTCTGGGGTAAGTTCCCCTAACTCTTAGGACATTTATTCACATAATTCCCCCTTTCTCTATAATTTTAGAATTAAATAGTGACATCCTCTTTCCCCCCCTTGAAATCATGAGCTTGGTGTCCTTTTTCACCACACTTGTAACAGACTCCCATTCCCTTCAGGAAAGTACTGGGGTGTTTCTTCCCACATTTGCTGCAGGATGGATATTAAACTTTTCTCTTCTTCCCCTTATTTCCATTTCCAGAGTGTTAAACAGATCTCTTCTTATCTTGATTTTATTTAAAGTCGTAAGACTTATAAAATTATTTTTCTGTCTTGATAGCACATGAGACAATATCTTCATACGACGAGAAGGATTGTGAGACAAATGATCGATGGAGAAATGGTTTTAACCCATCAAAGAAACTATCAATATTACTTCTTGGGTTACTTATATAATCTGCAGCATGCCTCGCTATCCTTGTAAAGTTAGCCTCATACTTTGTGACATTCTCATCCTTCTTTTGCCTCAGACTCAAAAATTGACTTTCCATATCTGCTCGATGGTCACGAGGAAAGTATTTTTCTAATAAAAGCTCTTTAAACTCCTTCCATTCCATATTTAATACTTCATCATCTTACTTTGTGTTTTGAATCAATGACCACCATTGATCAATATCTCCATTGAGGTGGTAAACAGCCATGACAACTTTTTCCCTTTCACTACTCCCCAAGGCGTGGAATATTTTCTCTAAGGAATTTATCCATTGTTCAACTACTAATGGATTTGTAATCCCATTGAATGTTGGTGGTTTTTACCTCATGAAGCGATCTAACATTGATCCTCCATGCTGTGGATCAGGGTGCTCCATACGGGTAAGGTTATTATTCATAACCTGAGTGAGTTATCCCAGTATGGTGATAAGATGATCAGCACCAGTTGTATCACCATCTCCACTATAATTATCTTGAGAAATATGGAAATACTTCTATGGAGTGCGTGCATTGATATGGTTTCCATTCCTTCCACTAGGCACTATTTCTAAACAATGGCATAAACTAGATTAGTTTATGAATCGAAATACATAATCCCAAACTTGTAAAACACTTAACATAAACTGAATAGTTTATGGATATGATCCATAATCATAAAAATGTTTTCTTTGAGAAAGTATATACTCATAAACCCTTAATAATGGTTTGTAAAGAAAATTATAATTATCCTAAGCATATCCCCTAGGAGTGTCGTAACCAAGAGTGAAGCAAGGCCTGTTGTCGTGCACCAGTTCCCATTTGAGTCTAGCTCAAAGCGGTGTTTTTTGGTTTTACCCCTAGATACATTTGTGCTAGAGCTACCTCTACCTGCTCGTATCCAGACAGGTATGTATTGCTTGTAAAACTCACAAAATCTCTACAATACCAAAATTTTAGGAAGTTCTTCTATACTAATCCTCAAATTCTATCTTAGGGCTATGTGCTCTAATCAGAGTTTACCTAAATCTAGATTCCATGGTTTGTACTAAACTTACTCTGATACCAACTATAATGCCCCGACCCCAGAAGTCTAGAGTCGGTGCATTATTATGTATCATTGGCATGATCACAAAATATCAAGTCTCGAAAGACCGATTAGTTTAGTAGCCTTGGAAGTACTAGATACATTCATAAGGTTTACATTACATCATAAAATGGAAAACTACAACAACATTGTTTCCATGGACAAAACTGAGATCCCATAGACTATCCATGTAGGTCAGTCATAATATAATTCTTCTCATCCTAGGAAAAATAAAAGATAGAAAGGGGTGAGCTCAAATGATCAATAAGGATATCAATATAGTGGAAACTTTCATAAATAAGAATAAACATTTAAGGCAATGTATAAAAATAAAACAAAAGCCTTTTCATCATAAACTTCATCATAATATGGAAAATATAAATCAAAATAATTTCATTTACTTACTCACATGGATATTCTACTAGTCTAATAATCATGTGCAATATCAATATCCACTTTCATAATGATGGAATGCATAATTCCAGACTTTCATAACCACAAAGTCAAGGCCTTATGCCAAGACTACAAGAAAGATTTTGTTAAGGCCTTGTGCCAAGACACTAGTTTGTCTCATGAGACCTACCAATGCATCAAGGATCTATAGTGGGATTCACCCGTCACTTACTAAGTCCAATGTATTCCTCGTATGAAAAGGTTTAAACATAACATAAACATTCATATTAAAACTAGCATAAGAAATTTTAATACTTTATCCATAAACCATGAATGGTGTAAAAATAGCACATCCACAGTCAAAAATATCACAAAACCTTCAATAAAATATGGAATTTTTGTATCATAATAAATCAACTTCAAATAAGCTTAAAATCCATCAAAGGATGTTGACATAGATGAAATCAAAACCTTTTTTAGAGAAATATCTCTTTCTATTTTGAAAAAATTTAAGAAAAAATTTATTTTGAAAATATTTTTATAAGATTGTAAGGGAAGATTTTACGATTTTATAATGGCAGAATACAGCCTCACCCACTGTATAAGTTAAAAAAACATTCTTACCTTAAATTTGTCGAAAAGGTCAAAAAGTACCTTGTTTGGAAAACAACGGAAAGATTCCTTTCAAAACATATAAGGTCAAATAAGGGTATAAATTAAATTAACCCATTATCTAGTAAATAGTAAAAATGTTTTGAAATACATTTTTAAGAATAATGGATGTGAATGATAAAGAGTTCCCAGTATATAATTACGTATAAACAACCTCGAATAATGAAGAGATTGTGAAATTAATCCTTACCTTGTAATTTTCCTTGGTCGTGGGTAGTTTAACCTCCTGTATAATGGTGAAATAATTTTTATTAAATTATACAATAATCATATACATTAATATGATATCATATATGATCTTTTAGTATTTCTTTGTTAATAATATTTTAGTATTATCGTCATTTCGGGTGTTAACTGATTCATTTTCCTTTATATGATTTGTTACGTAAGTAATGTTTGTTATGGATATGATGTATCTTATTCATATTTATAATGATATTAAGTCTTTAAACATTATTTTAAATCATCAAATGAAAATTATTCTTGAATGGATATGATGGGGAATGAATCTTATCGCGTTCATGGAGACAGTAATCCGTACGTACGCACGAGCGACAATATCATTATTTTGATATTAAAATAATAGATAATTGGATGGTATATCATATATACAGAATCATTATCATGTTATATTTATTATTTACATCAATTATACATCATTATTATACCCATCCAAATAATAATGTATTGAATAACAACTACACCACGACGTGGAAACGGTAAGTCGTACGTACGCACGTATGGTGACATGTCATTCAAAGGATGGGTAGAATAATGAATATGGTTGTACCATTTTTATAATAAAATAATAGTATATATAAGATACTGGATTTATTATTTTATAATGGAAGCAAAAAATAAAGCAGAAGTGGAAGAAGAAAGCAACTTGAAAGAGGTGATGAAATATTTACCTCTTCTTCCAGTTCTTCCTTTTGATTTGATCAAAAGGGATCCTTAGGTTGGATTTATGAGTAAAGGAAGGACTCTAGGATGAAGGGAGGAAAGTTGAGAGGGTATTTAGGTAGGTTTTGGCCAAGAAAAATGGCTTTTAAGGTGTGAATTATAGAGAAGTGGGAGTGGCCTTTTATAAGAAGGGTGAGGGGCACCTTAGGAAAAGCTAGAAATATTATTTTATAATAAAATCATTTTCGGTTTCTAATGGATAAAAGTGAATTATTTAAAGGATAAGGTAGATATGGGTCTAAAACCACTCAATCAATATGTTTTAGACATTTTTGGGTCACTATAACCTTATCTTTTAGATTTAACTCTAAATTAAATAGTTTGACATTTACCATGTCTTTTTGTATTTTTATATTATATGGTTAATAAACTTAATATAAACTTCCAAAAGAACCTCAAGTGGTTCATTAATGACATATATAATATTATTTAAGACCTTTGGATGAAACTTAGATTTTTATGAATATAATATCAATTAATAATATAATATTTGTTTTAAAAACTCTTTTATGTCAATTTTGACACTATTTGGAATGTTTTTTTTGCTAAATTCATAACAGCATTATTACTTTGAATAAAATTCATCTAACCAACCCTAAAATGTAATATTAACCTATAAAATTATTTTAATTCATAAAAAGTCTCAAATTACATTTATTTGGATATTTATAATATCAATTATTTTAATATTTCATTAATTAGGTAATTACTGCATCATCATTGTGTCATAAATAAATTAAATTATTTAATGGCTAAAAAATATAAATAAAATACCATTATGTAGGAAATCTTTTTATTTTTATAATGAATATTTATATTTTAATTTTTCTTATGTGTAACTATATATTAAAAATGGTTTAGTTATTAAACTTTGAATTTAACACTTTTAACTCTTCTTTGAATTAAATAATAATAAATGTCCTAATCTAATCCAAGTAGACCTAAAGGATCATATTTTATTCCTAAGGTTGTTTTTGGTCGAATTACACTTTTTCAATAGAATTATGACATGTTTTGGGGTAATAATAATATCATTTTTACCTTTAAATACCCTATTTACTTTTAACCGTGGTAAATAATAGTAAAAAGTTACTATTCACCAAAAATTATTTTGATCTTATTGAACCACAATTTTTTTATTGATATCAACTGTGTCTCTTGGATTTTTTAAATTCAACTCACAGAAGTGGTAAAATTAAGTTTTATGTAAATTTGTAAATGCTCCTAGGAGGTGGGTAAAAGACAGTAAAAAGTTCAATAAAATTTTTATATATCTAAAATTATTATAAACTAACTCCAATGAATTACATTGAACTTATATAGGTATTATGTATCTATATTAACCTAAAATAAATTTAAATAAAAAATCAGTTTTAAACTATAACTTTGTGTTTTTCACTATTCATCAAAAATTGAAAGTTTTCAGAAAAATACCAAAAATTCAGCCTAAGCTAATTTCGATACTCCAAATCCAAAAATGAAGTCCGTTTTGAAAGATAAAATTTCTTAAATTTCAAAAGGTGGTTATTACTATTCATAATGGCTAGTTTGATTGGTTGTGGTGTGTTATAACTCGAAGTTGCGTACAACACACGCTATTATATTATTCAAAGAGAAGCGTATCGTGGAATCTTGAGGTGTTACAATAAAAACCTTTCACTAGAATAATATCATATGGCTCCATCAAACACCTTATTTTACTAATTCCATTAACAAATTCATTTTTTTGATTAATATCATAGTTTAAATCATAGAAAATAAGTATTTTATCTTTTCCCCATTTATTATATTAATATCCCTAAAATTTTCATCCTTAAAAAATTTTCATCCATGATTTCTCATTAATTATCATTTTATTTTTCAATAAATTACATAAAAATTTATTAATCATATATAATTTATTAACATCTTAATTATTATCTTAGAAATTTTAAAATAATATCACAGAAATTTGGTTAACTTATTTCAATTTTCTAATTAGAAATGGTAAAAAATCATAAGGACTTTTTAATAATGTTTTTTCTTCATATTTTTTTAATGCCATGCTCTTCTAATGTTTCTATAGAATTGAAATTTACTCATTTATTAAAAATTTAAATAAAACTTTTTTATATATCATGTTATCATTTTCAAGGTATAATAATCTATTACTATTGAAATTTTTTGATATATGTATTTATGTTGTGTTAATCGTGATTTATATTTATGTGGGTGTCTAAAAGAATTTTAAGTCTTTATTGCAGTTAGAATTTTATGATTCCATTTTTATATAATTAATAATATAATAGAATAAAGTCAAATATTTCATACATATATATATATATATATATTATTTACAATTTTTTTTGATGTGTCGCTATCACTATTTGTTTGAGTATCCCTTATATTCTATGAGAATTCATTTAAATAATCATCCTCTTTTAGTCATATTCCAATTCATCATCCTAATAGAAAACCTTTATCTTACTACAACTTTCCGAACTCAATGAATGAATATGAATTTCATAATTTGGACCCAAATATATCCCTACTGGTGAAAAATTGAAAAAAGTATTATATTTTATAAACATAACATATTCCTTGTTTGATAAAATAGAATGTTTAATACAAAAAAATCTAGATTATTTTTTATGTTTCCCATATTATATATCATAATATATTCTTATACTAATTGTAAATTTTGATTTTATATTCACAACACCATTTTGTAAACATTAATATTAAATTAATAATTATTTTTAAACAAATTCTACCAATTAATTTTTTTTAATTTTGATTTATTAATGAGAAAAATTATTGTATAAACCTATTGTAATAAAATATTTTCCTATTTAATTAATATTTAATTCTTTAATTTCATGGTTGTTAAATGTGACTTATTGAAGTGTTATTCCAATATTATTGAAATTATACTATAAAACATGGATCATGTTGAATCTTCATTTCTTTTTTGAGTGATATATTTAACCAATAATATATTGGATTCAGTGAATATAAGACAATTAATTATTCAAAATTAATTAGTTATAAAATTTCCATTTGAAATAATGGAAATTCCAACTTAATATCAATAAATCTAGTAATGGTTATTGATTTTTCATATTATTTTAGTACTTATATTATTGCATTTTTACTTACTAAATCAGTCTTTACATATCTCATTATGATATTATTTTCAGTTATATTTTTTATATAAATCATACTCAAACAAATTCCCTATAATTTAGAATAAAAGTTGGTGTAAATTGTATATGACTATCTTATGGGAAGATATTTCTTAGAAAAATGACATTTCTTCTTTAAATTTGTTTTGGATTACAATTTCGAATATAAAAAAATTTATGTTTTTTTCATTCAGGAAAATTCAGTTGAAAAACAAATATTTCTATTTGAAACATATCAAATATAATTTAAATTAATTCCATACACTTTTCTCTTTTAGAAAATATGGTGATAGAATTTAATTACACATTTAACTATTTATTTAAAATTTAAAAATATAATTTTATATTTGTTTTTTAGATTTATTAAATATATTATTTAAAAATAATACATTAAATAATCCAAAATTATTATTTTTTTACAATTAATGTTTTCAATATTCGTAAGAAATTATATTTTTTACTTAAATAATAATAATTTAATGTGGTTATATTTTTTAAATTTACACTCTAATATTCATAAAGAGAATATAGATTATCATGTATCTTTATTGATAATGAGACTATTTCATTGGGAAAGAGATGTGGATGGGTTTTCAACTCATCAATTTGATTAATTGTGGGGGGTTCAATGCATTACCCAATCGATCATGTCTGGTTTCCCATTTGTTAATTTTCCCAAGAAACACGCAATAGTTCTCGCATCCATAACTGAGTACGGGCCTACATTAAAAAGGTAGGTGGTCATTTGGGGTTTCATGCCCAATGATGGTTTGGAACTCAAATTGGCCGAGAGGATGGGAGGTTGGTCTCATCGCTCCCTTTTGGGGGGAATTGTTGCGTACTTCATGAAGCTTCTGTAGATTTGATATATGTTTATAAAATCCTTCCCAGAACCTGATATAAGAATGGTTACCCCTGTGTCAATGTCTTGATTATAAACATGTATTGATAGGAATAATTGTGTACATATCACAGGTTCTCTATCACTCTCTTATTTATTTATCATGATTGGGTTATGGACATGTTCAAGAACTCAAGAGTTTATTGTCATCTAGGGAGGAAGTTGGTGTCTTAGAGATATGATTTAAAATCTATAAGGCATACTACATATCCTGTGAAAACAGGAATCAAAATCCATTTAGTTCATTTGGCATTGTTTAAGGTCATGTAACTAGATCCATCCATGCAGTTTAACATCATGTGTTAAGGACATTAATATCAAGCTTGGACCTCAGTGAGGTGTCATACATATCATAATTTAGACAAGAATTAGAGTCTACGTAGTTCTTATAATGTGTGTCTATTTTGTGATAGATACAACAATAGAGACCCTATGTGGGACTTATGCATATAAGATTGTACTTGATTGCTTCTTTGGGAGTATAGCCCTTTGAGCGGAGAGAAGACGTAATCAAACTTACATCCACGGTCCCACACTAGGGGATCCTTTATGTGGCACTTTTTCATGCATTTTTTCACATCTATTTTGATAAATAATTTATGATTTTGATGCTTAATTGTGTATTTTTTTGGTTAATTTTATTGAAAATATTTATTTACTATCAATTAGTTAATTTTTTATTAACATATTATAAATGTTTAATTTAAAGAGTTTTTTATTCCTTTTCTCTTTAATTTGTTTATTTTAGTATTAATTTTCTTCTAAAATAATAAATTTTTAGTTTTATGAATTAATCTTTGGGATTAATTTATTTTATTTTTTTCTCTTGTTAATAATTAAATATTTAATGTTATTTGTGTTTTTTTTAATTTATCATATGTATTTTGTTAATGAAATTTTAATTTGCAATGTTAAATTTTTCTTATTTTAATTTTATTTGAAGTGAAAGTGGTCTACTGAATGTTAAAATTATCATTCAAAGTAAGATATTTTGAAGAGGATATTTTGAAAAGGACTTAGGTAAAATATTATCACTTGTGTGGGGAGGATCCTCAGTTGATTTTTCATAATAATTTGGATAAATGTACTCAGGTGGCATAAGATGAATTCTCCAGTGTAGGATAAATTGTTATTTGTAAGAGGAATGTCAATTAAGCATCTCATCAGATATTTTGGTTGTTCGCATATGATAAAATAGTGAAGGATAAATTATCCTACTCTGTTATATTTATTTTCTTGCAAAGTAAGACATACCAACTAATCAAACCAATTGAATCATTGGCTATGAGTGAAAACCAACATCAAGTTTCAAGCTTAAAGATCATGAACTTGAAGCTAAGAAATTTAAGGAGGAATATCAACTGTGTTCTGACCGGTGTGGAGGAATCCAAACTATGTGAAGACTAATTCTTCCTCTAAGGTTCCCCTATATTAGTTGAAGAATAGTTGAGATATTGTAGATAAACATCTTTATTGAAGGTTCTATTTAAAGTTAATCCATGCTTTAATGAATTTATGAGGATGAGCAGTTATTTTTACCGTGATTATTACTGAGTCCATTGAAGTCGGTGAAGCCAACTAACTGATCTTATTTAAGGAGGAAACTCCGATGTTGTGTCCCGTTGATACCAAATTCTTCATTGATTCCAAATCTTTTGGTAATTCCATCTTAGACTGAAGATTAGTAGAATCTGACCACTGGAGAAGAGTCGTGTCACCACTACCATTTCCATTTGATAAAGGTGATGAAAAGTGATCTGGCCACACCCTATGGGAAATCAATGTTGAAGGTGTCATGAGAATCCAAGATGAATCCAGATCCCATAGATTTTTAAATGATGATTCAATAAGTGGATTTCAATTCAATAGAATGAAGTTGAAAGAGGTGTTGACCTTGATTTGGATTGTTGAAAATTGTTGAAGCCCATATTCTTTTGAAATTGGTAAATAGTTTTATTAAGGGTTTGAAATGAAGAAGTGTTGTTCATTCTAAGGAATCTGGGTTGATTTCAAATGAATATTTCAATGATTATATTTTACTAAAGCTTAGTTAGATGAATTCGAGTTTTCCCAACTGACTCAAAGATGGAAAACCATGAGCCAATGAAGTTGGGAGTTGACTGGTACTGTAGAAAACTCCAACTGTGTTTAGTGATGAAGATAGTCAGTGTTGATTCTTGAAGATTTTATTTTGATCAATTTCTTATTGCAGTTTGATTTGTAATGATACAAGGGGTCTCGATCTACCCATTTTCTATAGCATAGAATATGGATGCTAGAAAACATTCAAAAAAATTCCTTGAGGAGTTATGTTTGATGATGATGGTATTACGTTCTTTTGAAGAAGATGAGAACATGCTGAATTGTGGAAGGAATTTCTGATTTTGAGTTTTATTTTCAAAGAAACTTTTTCTAGTTCTTTGTCGGAACTATTCTCAGAGAATATCATAGCAGTTAATGCACTTTCTTTTTATTATCATTTAATTGGGGAAATGATATGTGTACAATGGTAATGATGACCAACATGTGAGCTGAGAAAATTAAGAAGGTTCTTGGAACCATTATATAAAAGTGGTTTTTGATTAAAAAATCAGAGACTCCTTAATTTTGTTCGATGAACATTTTTGAGAGTGAGAGTAGGAAACAGAAGGCGAGAACCAGGAAGTTTAAGATGGATAATATTACTCAATGGAGAAGCTTCTTTCCTTCTTTATTTTCTTGTTTCTTACTTTTTGTATGAATCATAATGAAATTGAAATTTTGATTATGTATTTTGGATAAATATTTTAAGGTAATGATAGTGATCTGGTGAAAAAATATACCTTCTCATGCATAATTTCATTCTTCTAGATTGCTTCACTCTTAATTAATTCTTGAAGCTTTCATATTTTCACTTCTTTGAAAATCAATAAATTTTCCTTCGGTTAAATTAATTCATGAACTTCTTCAACATTTTCAATCTTCTAAAAATGATATTGTCTGAGTGAGAAGCACAAAAAAATTAATTGAAAAAATAATTTTTTGAAAACTATTAATCATTTTAATAAATAATTAATTCTAGAGTTGAAAAAAACTATAGAATAAATTCATTCATTGGTTGACTTTTCAGACTGGTCTGGTTTTCTAATCAATTTCAAATTTATAGAAGATTCTCTATACATGAGTAATGAACATTTAATTTATCATTCAATCAATATCACTTTCTTCATCCCATTGCATACCCTAGTCTATTGTTATTTTCTTGAAAATTATTACTCATGTTGTTGTTATTCTTCTAATGCTTGAATGCCTAAATGTTTCTTGATTTCTGGTTCATTTTATTTTGTTTTTATTCTTCAAAACATTAAAACTAACTTCTCTAATGTTTAAAACCCTATAAAAAACTATACTAGTTTTTAATTGGGTTTATAAATAGTTAATTTGTCGCATATTCAATGACAGCATGGTCATGTTTTGGCGCATTTTCCAAAGAAGGCGTGTGCATTCGAGAAAAAAAATTCAATAAAACTCTAAAAAAATTAATATGTTAAAAAAATTTCATAAAAATATCATTCAAAAAAATCCTTTAAAAAATCTGAAAATAAAAATTTACTGAGATTTTAATCTTGTATTTTGGTGTTGATTCACACCAGATCAAGGTCTGAAAAATAATAATATTTAATTTCTGAAATAAACATTCATTGTTCAGAAATTAAAAATAAAAACAAATCAAAATTTAAAGAATATATGGAAAATATGAACAATATTATAAACTCGAATCTGAATCCAAAACCTCTTAAGAATGATCTAGAAGATAGATTGATTCTTAGAGAGTTTTAGGTGCCAAACTTTTCATGCAATCCATCATGTTTTAGGCATACACTAAGGGATCAAAATTATGAGTTCAGATAATCTCATCTTTCCATGTTACAATCTTAAATTTAAATTCCTAATGAAGAATCTTTATAATTCATTAGATATTTCTATTATGTGGTGAAATAACTACCTTTGTGAGGGATAAGTGAGGAAGAGATAAATCTTAGAGTTTTCCCTTTCTTCCTAAAAGTAAATGATAGGTATTTGTTTCAACTTACTGATGAGGAAATTTTTGATACATTGGATTAGTTGTTTAATGGTTTTTTTATGAAATTTTATCCACAATGAAAGGACACTAAAATTAAGAGTATGATCATGTTGGTTTTTCAAGATAAGGGTGAGATATTCCACGAGGTGTGAGATATATTTAGGGGTCTTCTTAGATAGTGTCTGAATCATTAGTGTACTCTAAATTTTCTTATGGATACATTTTACAATATCCTCACTCCTTATCACCAAAATTTAATTGATCAAGCTTTTGGATGAGATTTTAGAAATAGGACTACTGCATAATTGAAATAAATAATCAATACACTTTCATATAATTCTCAATATAACTATTCTAGGATAAGAAAAATATCTAGAAATGAGAATAATAATGTTAAACAAGTATAAGTTAATGTTTCTAGATATTATAATGAAAATAATCAAAATTTTCTTAGGTTGCAATTTCACCATTGTGGTATATACGGTCATTCCAACTCTTGTTAACCTATTTTCGATATGCCCACCCAATTAACTAAGAATGAAAAAATTTCTAGTTACACACCTAGGTTACAACCAAGGGATGATCCATTTTCTAATAATCACAATTAGGGTTATAGTAATTATCTGAACCATTACTGGAAGGAGAAAGGTGTTTTTTAGAATGGATGTAACCCTTGGTTTCCAACAGCAACCTAGGAAGTAATACCAAAATAAACCAAGGGAAGAACATTCCAATTCTCATGAGAATTTTGAGGGAAAAATATTCTCTAAACTTGATAAATTTATAAATAGAATGTATTTTCAAGATGAAAAGTTTAAGAAATGGTTAAATAAACAAAAAGATCAATATAATTATTATAAAATTCATTATGGTACATGAATTACAAATCTGGAAACTCAAATTGGACAACTTTCTAGTGGTATAAATCAGAGGGAGAAAATAAAATTACTAAGTACTAATGAAGTGAATCCTAGGGAAAATATCATGGATATCACTACTAAGAGTGGTCTTGAGACTCACCAAGAAACCCCTAGGGATAATAAACTTATTGAAACCCAAATTTTTGAATAAAATGTTAACCCAAACAATGAAACCAATGAAACTAGAAATATGGATAGACTAATTTAAACTTCTGTATAACCAGTTATTCTACCTGTTAAAGAAGATGATAAAGATCCAAAAATACTAAAAAATAAAGGGAAAAAGGACTGAAAAATAATCTAAATGGATGCCTACAGTATTGAAGAATTTGGCTCCACACATTCCTTTCCCTAATAGATTTAAGAAGAATCTTCATGAATGAACATCTCAAATTTCCAGAGTTTCTTAAAAATCTTAAAATTAATATTTCATTTCTAATCGCTTTAGTGCATGTTCCTTCATATCTGAAAATTCTTAAAAAATTTCAAACATGAAATCTATTGAGAATTTTGCTACTTATAATTTAAATGATGAGTGTAATGATGTTCTTCAAAATATTATACCTCATAAGCTCAATGATCCGGGTAGTTTTGTTGTTGAATTTAAATTTTTAATTAGTGAATAGGTCAACTTACTTTGTGACATTGAATCTAGTACAATATTATTCCTTAATAATTGTTTATACAGTTGTGATTAAGAGATATATTTCCCACTACTATTGTTTTGTATTTGGAACACCACTCCATCATCCACCCAATAGGAAAAGTTGATGATTTTATTGTAGGGGTTGGGAAACTGTTGTTACCTACTGATTTTCTTATTCTTGATATGGATTGTGATAAGGAAGTACCTACCATTCTTGGTAGGAACTTTCTTTCCACCTGAGGAACTATAATAAATGATTTTTAAAGAAAATTTATTTTCAATCTAGGATAACATGAAGAGTTAAATGTTTTTTAGAAATGTAGAGTTTCACCACAATCTAGAAATTTATTAACTGATAATCTGCATGAATCTGAAGAATCTTTTGATCAAGAGGAAAAAAAATTAAACATGATTGATGAAATAAATAATAACACAAAACAAGATGAAACTTGAATGGGTATTTTTCAACCAAATAGGTATATCTGAGAGATTCTTATTTTGGTGAATATTTCAAAATTTGGATAAATTTGCGATATAAAATTTTTTAAAAGAAAAACTATAAATTGATTCTGAGTATTTATCTAATCTGGAGAGTAGTAGGGTGGATGGTTTCATTAGTTATCATTCATTTTTAGGGAGTAAATTGATGACCTTGGACCTCTTAATCCCAATTTCCTTCCTTATAGTAAAGAATCACCCACTTTAGAGCTGAAAACTTTTCATTCTCATCTCAAATATTATTTTCTATTTAAAAAATTCTACCTTTCCGGCCATATTCACTGTTGAGTTATCTGTGATTCAAGAAGAGAGTTTGATGTCTGTTGTTAGGAAGTTCAAGTCTGATATCGGATTTTCCATAGCTAATATTAAGGGAATTTTTCCATCTTTTTTTTATGTATAAAATACCTATGGAACCTAATCATAGTCCTATAATTTAGGCTCAAATAATAATAAATCCAAACATAAAAGAGGTAGTTAGAGAGGAATTCATTAAGATACTTTACATTAGAATAATTTTTCCTATCTCTGACTGTCCTTGGGTAAGTTCGGTATAATTTTTTCCAAATAAATTGTATTTTACGGTCATAAAAAATGATAAAAACAAAAAAACAAATTAAAAAATCTATAAAGTAGAGAGTTGGTATATATTATAGAAATATTAACTCTTACACTAAAAAAGATCATTTTACAATACCATTTCTAGATCAAATTCTTGAAAGGTTGGATGTAAATGAATTTCTTTGTTTTATGGATGGTTAATCTAGTTAATACAAGATTTCTATCTCCCTAAAAGACCAAGAAAAGAATATTTTCACTTTTCCAATTGGGACATTTTCCTACAAGTTGATGTTCTTTAGCTTGTGTGGAGCTCCTACAATGATTCAGAGGTGTTTGGTGGATATATCTTCGAAAATTATAAAGAGAATTATAGAAGTTGACATGGATGAATCTTCTATAAATGGTTTGAATTTTTTGGTATATCTAAAAAATTTAGAAACTATTTTACAAAGATGTGGGGAAACTAACATGTTTTTAATTTGGGTGAAATTTTAGTTCATGGTTAAATAAGGAATTTTCTTAGGGAATAAGGTTTCTAAGAGGGGGATTTAAGTAGAAAATTCTAAGATTGAATTTATTCAAAAACATCTAACTCCTACAAATGTAAAATGCATTATAAGTTTACTTAGAAATTCCAGTTTTAATTTTGATTTATCAAATACTTTTTTAAATTTTCTAGGCCTCTTTTCTCGTTGTTAGTGAATAATATACCTTTTGTGTTTGATGAAATGTTCCAGGAATCATTTATTCTACTAAAGGAAAAGCTTACATCATCACTAATAATCACTACACCTAACTGGATACTACCATTTGAGGTTATGTGTGATACATGTGATTGGACCATAGGGGTGGTTTTAGGTAAAATAAAAGAGAAGTGATTACATGTGATTTACCATGCCAGTAGATTTCATGATGACTCTCAAAATATTATTCCACTATGGTGGATTAGTTAACTACTTTAATGTTTTCCTTAGACATATTTTGGAAATACCTCATAGGATTAAAAGTCATAATATTTATACATCATTATTTATTGAAATATCTTTTGGATAAAAAGGAATCAATATTGAGACTTATGAGGTGGACTTTTTTGTTGAAAGAATTTGAATTAGATATAAAAGATAAGAATGGCGATAAAAATTTGGTAGTTGGTCACATGTCTAGATTACCTAAACCACAATTCAAACATGAGAGCCAATAGAAATCAATACATCTTTTCCTGATGAACAATTTTTTGTTGCATTTATGAAACAATTTTCATGGTTTGCATATTTTTTCAATTTTATAGTTTTTGGTGTCATGCCAAAATAAATTTTACATAATCAAATGATGAAGTTCATTACTGAGCATAATTATTACTTTTGGGATGATCCCTTACTCTTTAAAAGGAGCGATGATGGTATTTTCAAGAGGTGTGTTCCTGATGAGGATATTATTTCTATTTTAGAGAGTTGTTACTCTTCTCCATTGTAATTCCCTGACCCTTGTTACCTAGAGTCTGTGCATTATTACATAACATTAGCATGATACAAGGAATCATGTCTCAAAAGACCGATCAGTTTAGTATCCTTAGAAGTACTAGACACATCCATAAGTTTTACATTACATCGTGAAATAAAAACAACAACAACATTGTGTCCCCTTTGAACACTCTTATAACCCTTAGACTATTCCTGCAGGTTAATCATAATATACTTCTTTGTATCCTAAGAAAAATAAAACATAATACAGGGGTGAGTTCAGATGCTCTTTAAGGATAACAATATAGCAGAAACTTTCCTAAATAAACATAAACATTTAAGGCAATGTATAAGACTAAAATAAAAGCCTTTTAAACTTAAAATTAAGCATAATATGGAAAAGATAAATCAAATAATGTCATTTAATTTTTCACATGGATATTCTACTAGTCAAATAATCACATGTAATATCAATATCCAATTGTATAAAGATGGAATGCATAATTCCAGACTTCATAACCACATAGTCAAGACCTTGTGCCAAAACTACAAATAAGATTTTGTCAAGGCCTTGTGCCAAGACACTAGTTTGTCTCATGGTACCTACCGATGCATCAAGGAGAAATAGCAGGCTCCACCCATCACTTACTAAGTCTAATTAATTCCTCATATGAAAAGGTTTAAACATAACATAAACATTCATATTAAAACTAGCATATGAAATGTCAATACTTTATCCATAAACCATGAATAGGATAAAAATAACACATCCACAGTCAAACATTTCACAAAACCTTCAATACAGTATGAAATATTTGTATCATAATAAATAAAACTCGATAAAAAATAATATCCCATAAATTATGTTGACGTAGTTGAAAATGATCAGTAAAAATCTTTGAGTGAAATATCCCTTTTTCGTGAAAACATTTAAAAATATCACTATTTATCAAGAAGCTGTTTAAAATAGATTTTTGAATCAAAGTGTCCCATACAACTTTGAAACTTTTAAAAGTAATTTCAATTTTAAAACATTAATGTCCATATAAATAAAAACTTAAAACCATTTTTAAAACATGGACATTAATGAGAATGATTTAGAAGAATAAATTTTTAAAACATTTAAAATGATATTTTAGTTAGAGTTCCTAACCAAATGAGAGACGCTTGAATAAAAATAATTGAGGTAATCAAAACTTTATAATATCATGAGAATAAAGGTATTAATGATATACTATTTCAAAGTAAAGTATATACACCAAATAAAAGTGAATTGGCGCATAACAACAAAGAAGTCTCAATGGAATGTAAGTTGAGATGAATTCCTTTATAAAGATCGTATCCTTAGGTTAAGGATAAATCAATGAAATAATTATGTGTGAAAAATATAAATACACTCAATATGATTGGATATTAATTGTAAATCAATCATAGTACATTCACACATATTCTTGTAAAAACAACACCAATGACTTGGATGTTTAACTCAATGAATAGAAATTGAGTTAAAATTACTCTTATCAAGTTTATATCGAAGACTTGAGAATTTATAAATGGATTTATTATGTGTATCAAAAATATATCCACACAAATTGGAGTTTAAATTACTAAGTAAGTAAATAAATAGATATTTCACACATAATCTTGGAGTAAAGTAATCAATGAAGTTTGCGTAAAATCGAATGGGTGGAAATTGAAATTTGAAATTCTCTTACTGATTTGGTAACTTACAAAACATACACCACATGAAATAAGGATCATACAATGATGATTTAAATACCCATAAATTAAATTATATTATGAAAACAATACAATCATGGGCAATACATACACCACACAAAAGGTAATAGTGGCAAATATAGCATGAATCTCACAAGAATAAAAGTGAGATGAAAACCCCTTACCATGTTGTAATCAATAAAGTCATAAGACAAAAAGTTAATAAACAACAAATTAATCACATAATACCATGAATATAAATATAATCATGATAATATATATCAAATTTCAGTACGCAATACACCACATACAATAAATAAGTGGTGAACAATGGAAATCTCACGAAATTTAAAGTGAGATAAGAAAACCCTTACTTTGTACTTTTCCTTGGTCGAGGGTACATTAACCTCCTGTATAATAGTTGAATCATTGTTATTAAATTATAAAAAAACTATATATATAAATATTATATCATATATGATCCTCTAATATTTCTTTGTTAATAATATTTTAGTAGTATCATCATTTCGGGTGTTAACTGATTCGTTTTCCTTTATGTGCTCGGTTACGTAAGCCATGTTTGTTATGGATGGGATGAATTTTATTCATATAAAGAATGATATTAAGTTCTTAAAAATTATTTTTAATCATAAAATAAAAATTATTCTTGAATGATTATGATGGGTAATGAATCTCATCGCGTTCATGGAGACGGTAATCCGTACGTACGCACGAGCGACAATATCATTATATTGATGGTGAAATAATATGTAATTGGATGGTATATCATATATACATAATATTTAACATGTTATATTTATTATTTACATCATTTATACTCATTATTATACCCATCCAAATAATAAAGTGTTTGAATAACAAACTACGCCACGACGTGGAGACAGTAAGTCGTATGTACGCACATATGGTGACTTTGTCATTCATATGATGGATAGAATAATAAATATGGTTGTAAAATTTTTATAATAACATCACAGTATATATAATATACTGGAGTTATTATTTTAGAATGGAAACAACAAAGAAAGAAGAAGTGGAAGAAGAAAAGAACTTGAAAGAGGTGATGAAATATTTACCTCTTCTTCGGGTTCTTCCTTTTGATTTGATCAAAAGGGCTCCTTAGGTTGGATTTCTGACCAAAGGAAGGACTCTAGAATTAAGGGAAGAAATTTGGGTAGGGTTTTTCTAAGCCAAATGGATTTGGAGGTGTAAAATTAAGATAAGGGAAAGTACCCTTTTATAAGAGAGGTGAGAGTCACTTAGGGAAATCTTGAGATATTATTTTATAATAAAATTATTTTTGATTTATAATGGCTCCAAAATGATTTATTTTGAGACTAAGATGGGTATGGGTCGAAAAATTCTCAACCAATAGGTTTTAGACAGGTTTAGGTCATCATATTAACCTTATCTTGTAGATTTAACTCTTAGTTAGATAGTTTGACATTTACCATGTCTCTTTGTAATTTTATTTTATATGGTAAATAAAATTATTATAACAAGACAAGTGAACCCCAAGTGGTTAATTATTAATATATATAACCTTATCTAAGTTATTTGTCCAAACATTATATTTTTATTAATATTATAGTATTTTTTTTAAACTCAATTATGTCAATTTTGATACTATTTAGTATTTGGTTTTTGTAAAAATCATAACAACATGATTAATTAAAACAAAAATTATTTAATCAACCCTAAAATTTCATATTAACTTATAAAATTATTATAATTCATCAAAAGTCTCAAATTACATTTATTTGTATATTTATAATATCAAATATTTTAATATTTCATTAATAAGGTAATTACTGCATCATCATTGTGTCATAAATAAATTAAATTATTTAATGTCTAAAAATTATAAATAAAATAAAATTATGTAGGAAGTATTTTTATCTTTATAATGAATATTTATAGTAGAATTTATCTTATGTATAACCCAATATTAAAAATGGTTTAGTTATTAAACTTTGAATTTAACTCTTTTAACTCTTCTTTAAATAAAATAATAATAAATGTCATGATCTTATCCAAGTGGACCAAAGGGGGTCATATTTTATTCCTAAGGTTTTTTTGGTCAAATTATACTTATCCAATAGAATTAGTACATGTGTTAGGGTAATTATAATATCATTTTTACCCTTAATTACCCTATTTACTTTTAACTGTGGTAAATAAAAGTCAGAAGTTACTATTCACCAAAAAAAAATTTCATCTTATTGAACCACATTTTACTTACTGATTTCAACCGTATCTCTCAAATTTTTTAAATTCAACTCAAAGAAGTGGTAAAATTAAGTTTTATGAAAATTTGTAAATGCTCCTAGAAGGTGGGTGAAAGACGGTAAAAAAATCAATAAAATTTTATATATCTAAACTTATTATAAAATGTCTATAATTAATTATATTGAACATATATAGATAATATGTATATATTTTGACATAAAATAAATTAAAATAAAATAACTAATTATTTAAATATAAATTTGGTTTTAAACAATAACTCGGTGTTTTTCACTATTCATCAAAATTTGAAAGTTTTCAGAAAAATACCAAAAATTCACCCTAAGATAATTTTGATATTCTGAATCCAAAAATGAAGTCTATTTTGAAAAATAAAATTTATCAAATTTTAAAAAGTGGGTATTACTATTCAAAACGGCTAGTTCGATTGGTCGTGGTGTGTTAAAACTCCAAGTTGCGTACTGTAATGACCCACACTTTCATTAATGGAAACCCCTCTTGATCTAATTAAATGTCTATTTTTGTAAAAATTTTATATAAAATGTCAACTTATTTGGTTTTATGTTATGAATTGTGACTGATGCTAATATAGTCGTTGAACAGTGGTCACATGATTAGTATAAATATAGGGCTTTAACAAATCCAATTTACTCAGAAAAAGAAAGTGATTACCTCATCCAGTAGATGTGCCCCATACGAAGCCCATTTGTTAGAGATTGGAATGGAGGTGGAGTCATTAGGCTTCTCTCTTTATCAAGCTCAAGACGATCTTGAACACATTAAGCTTGAGCGGAACTGCCTACGGGTGAAGTGTAAGTTGATAGAGATTACCACCTGAGCGATGTTATCCGAGCCACCCAAAGAGTCTGTCACCATCGCACACCTCACCCTTCAGTCTTATGTGGGTGTTTTAAGGGGTTATTTAACAAGACCCTAGTACTATGGTTATGTACATTATTTTTGTATATAATAATGAATATACTTTCATTTTATTATTGTTACCTTGTAAATAGTTTTTAAAGCACAAATAGTATTTTTAGTTAATGTTCAACTAAGAAATCTATTTTGATGAATTAATGGATTTTTTAATTAAATATTATTTTAATAAAATATTATTATTATTATTAAATTAATTTTTATTAAATATAAATGATTGTATAATTTTATGAATGCAATTGTAATTTTTATTAAGGTTTGAAAGCCATTTTTGTCAAAACCCATGAATTTTTTATAAATGTCAGTTTTTATTTTAAATGTTAAAATTAACATATTTATAAAATTATTTAGATAAAATTAATATTATTTCTAGAATTAGGACGTCGAAATTATCCAACGGTGAATTTTTCATAATTTTCTGAGACAGTCAAATTTTTGGGTAAAAATTAAATACCGTTTAAATATATAATGTGTTTTATGACATCATAATGACCCAATAGTGATGTCATAAAATAATATAAACTTTATGTTTGGAAAATATATGTTTTTCCATTAAAATAATGTGATTTTGGGTTTGTTTTATTTATTTTACAAAGCTTTAGTGGACCCTTCAAGACTTATTAAACATTTTGTCTTTTTAAATTGTTTTCCTTGGGAGTGTGAATCACATTCACATAAGAAATCCCATTATTTTAAGAAGTTCATACTTTGACCTTATAAAATATTTTTTTCTACTCCCCTTTTTCAAAAACCATGGGCAAAAACCATGGGCTGGTTTGTGGTTTTGATTAGTTTAATGTGAGGTGTCCCAAACCTAAATAATAAACAATTCCCTCTCATTTCCTATATAAACCCACCCAAGCTCCCACTTCCTCCTCACTCAAAGCCTTTTTAGTTCTTCCAACCTCTTCCCTTTTCTCTCTATAATCCTCACATGGCACCCCAAGCTCCCAAGAAGCCTCTCTCAAGCCTCTCTCAAGCCTTTGGAAGCACACATCCAAGTAAGGGTTTTCTTCCTTTCTCATTTTTGTCCAGTATTCTTTAAGTTGTTATGCCCTTTTAATTTCAATTATAAATATTGGGGTATGGTTTATAACCTCCCCCATACTGCCCTCTTTATTTTTTAATGATGGGAGACCCCTTTTTCTCTCATTAAATTCCTCCCATGTACACTCGTTACTATGCCGAAATTCTAAAATAAATTTCTCTCTCCTCATTTACATTTAAGCAATTCTTTTGTATCGTGAATCTAAATTCCATTAAATTTGTTGGTACATGTATCTATATGACCCCCTTACTTTCCATGTCATTTAAATATAATGAGACACCTATTTATCTCTCATCAACCATTTTTATGAGTTCTTATGCCACTCCGTTATGCTGTCGAAATTGCACCGCGTTTTTCCAAGCCAAAGTCATTGTATAGTGAATACCATGCTCATTTCTCTATCAACGGTATTCACCTTTATGCACATTTACTTATTGTTTAAATAGTTTCAAGTATGTATTATACATTCTTTTATCATGTAATAAATGATTATGTTGAATGATTCAATGTTTTATGATCCATGTGGCACACTTATGCTTGAAGTGAAATGCTTAAGAAGGGTGTGCCCTGATAGCGCTCCAATACATTGGGTAAAGTATAGTATCATGATATGTCATGTGAAATGGGTATTTAATCATGATAATTTAAGTTCAACAAGGGTTTACTTGTGCTTCATGTTCAATGAGGGTTTACTCATGCTCCATGTGCAATGATCCTTGGCTCATGTTAATTCCATGTTGAGTGTTGTTGCCACATTTCCATGTTATGATTATCATGATTTATCCTGACTTTATGTTTATTCTTATCTTGTGATCTATTTATATGCCTATTTTCTAACATGTATTGTATTCCTCATGTTATTCCATGATTATTCCCTTACTGGGCTTTATAGCTCACCCTTTTCTTATGCATGTCCTCAGGTTATCCCATGCAATGCTAAGTACGAGGGAATGTAGTGGTCATGTAAAGGAAGTTTTCAATAAAGATGTTGTATTTAATGTTTTAAGTTACTATGTAATGATCATAATCCATAAAGACACTATATCTCTCGATCTTATATGTTTTATCAAGTGAAGTCTATGTAATAAATTATGTTTAATTGTGAAATAAAAGATTAGGGTTGTCATAGTTGGTATTAGATGATAGGTTTAGTTATTTTTGGGACTAGGATTAGAAAACCCTAGTAAAGCCTTAGAGACAAGACTAAGTATAATAAAAACATCTCTAAGTTTTGGTGAGTATTAAGTAAGTGGTTTATCAAGAAAATACATCCCTATCTGGATATGAGCAAGTAGAGGCGGCTCTGGCACAGATGTATCCTAGGGGTAAAACCCGAAAACACCACTTTGAGCTAGACTCTAACGGGAACTGGTGCACAACAATGGGCCTTTCTACACTCTTGGTTACAACACTCCCAGGGGATATGCTTTGGTAAATTCATAATCTTAGTATGAACCATTATTAATGGACAAAAAAATGCCCTAAGAATATATGTTAGAAAGTAGATCATAGATAACATATACTGAAGCCAATAGATTCATATGTTAAGGAAATAAAAGTTATTTATAAGTCATCGGTTTTGTAATTGGATTAACCTTTATGTGTTATGCCAAACTTTCCTTTTATTCCAGCCAATGGCCAGTAATTAGAGGACTCGGGCTAACAACCTATGTGAAGATCAATGTGATAACTGTACTAATGAGATGCCCAATCCAATGGGAGCGGGAATCGCGAACTTTGTCACGCTTCTCTCTCAGCTAACTCAATATTTGAATAGAAACATGGGTCAATAGTAACGTTCAACCCCCCCCCCCAGAAAGAACAAGTCGCTATCGAGAGCTTCATGAGACAAAGGCCTCCTAGTTTTAATGGATCATCTGATCCCTCAATCGTTGAACAATGGATCAACTACATTGAAAAGATCTTATCCATCATTCAATGTTCTGAACAAGAGAAGTTTATTATGGATACTTATCATATGGAGGGTGAAGATGATCAATGGTGGACGTTGAAAAAAAATATGAATCCTGATGAGGAGATCAAGGCGTTGGAATTGAAGTATTTCTGGAAGATGTTCTTCGATAAATATTTTCCACACACCCTCCGGCTTAAGATGAAAAGGGACTTCCTTGCCCTCAAGTAAAAAAGATGAAGAATATGTTGGAGCGTATGAGGAAAACTTCACAAGGCTTGCATGATACGCTTATGGCTTTGTCGTTACCCCTGAATACAAGGTTGACCGCTTCTTTGGTGGGCTGAAACCTAGCCTTCGGAAAGCGCTGGTGATCCGTGACTTCGACAACTATGAGGAAATTTTCTGATGTGCCCTCAAGGTCGAAATGGAGATCGGAGAATCTTAAGGGTATCATGGGGATAATAAGCATAAGGTGGGATTCAATGCTAGCAGCCCGATGGATAAATGCAATGGTGATAAGAAGATCCAGCACCCCACTTGCCAAAGGTGCGGAAAAAAGCACCCCAGAAATTGACTGAAGGGGACGAGGAAATGCTTTAGGTGTAGAAGAGAAAGAAACCTAGCTATTAATTTTCAGAAAGAAAGACCCACGGCTGTAACAAAAGAGAGGAATTCTATGTTCGAACCTCAATGCACGGTTCATTACTACAACTGCAAAGAACCAGGGAATCTTGCAAATCAGCGCCCTAAGCCAAGGGTTTTCAGAGGCAACCAACAACCTCCAAGGAAGCAAGGGTGAGATTTTTCCATCACTACTGCCGAAGTGAACCCCGAAAATGAAGTGGTGATAGGTATGCTAGTTATTCATTAAAAAATAGAAAACTCACTTTTTGATTCAGGTTCTACACATTCTTTTATATCTCAAAAGTTTAGTAGAACAATCTCAGCACCGCCACAAATCATGAAAGAGAAGATGTTGGTGAGTATGGTAAATGGGGAAATCATTGCATCCCATGAATATAACTCTTCCCCTATCATAATCTGTGGATTGAACTTCCCATAAAATCTCATCATACTCCCTCTGGTGTAATTTGATGCAATTATTAGCATGGATTGACTTTCCTTATATAGAGCCAACATAAATTGTCGTGAGAGGGAAATCACTCTCCATGTGGAGAATCAACCCCTGATTCTTTACAAGTGCAAGGAGGAAGATGAATCTTCTTTATCACCATCATCTCAAGCGTGGATATTACTGCCCTATGAACTCACGTATCTGGCTCAGATGATTGAGTCTAAGGAGGCAACCATCCTAGAATACATGCCTATTGTGAGGGAATTCACTGAAGTGTTTCTCGAGGAATTGTCTGGTCTTCCTCCTATAAGAGATGTTGAATTCTCAATTGATCTTATACCTAGGGCATTGCCAATATCCAATACTCTATATAGAATGGTTGTTGTGGAGATTGAGGAGATAAAGAAACAACTATAGGAGAATCTGGATAAAGGGTTTATATGCCCAAGTGCTTCACCATGGGGTGTACCAGTCCTCGTCAAAAAGAAGGATGGGTCAATGCACCTTTGCATCGATTATTGTGATCTTAACAAAGTCATGATAAAGAACAAGTATCCTCTCCCACGAATTGATGACTTGTTCGATCAGCTTTGTGGAGCACAATACTTCTCCAAGGTGGATTTGCGGTCGGGATATTATCAAGTAAGGGTGAAAAAGGAAGATATCCCCAAGACTGCTTTTTGTACAAGATACAGGCACTATGAATTCATAGTAATTCCTTTTGGAATCACTAATACTCCAGCAATATTCATGGACTTGATGAATATAGTCTTTAGAGATTACCTTGACAAATTTGTGGTAGTATTTATAGATGATATTCTGATATACTCCAAAACCAAGGAGGATCATGAGGAGCATCTAATAACTATACTAGAGACCTTGCGAAAGGAGAAGCTCTATGAAAAGTACATCAAGTGTGAGTTCTGGTTGAATGAGGTCTCATTCTTGGGTCATATCATCACAAGCAATGGGATATCTGTGGATCCCTCCAAAACAGATGCAATTGAGGGATGGTCAAGTCCAACATCGGTAATGTATATCCATAGATTCTTGGGGTTAGCTAGATATTATTGACGATTTGTGAAAACTTTATCATGATTTTCCAACCCTCTTACCAAGCTAACTCAGAAGGGAGTAAATTTTTCTTGGAGTGATGAATGTGAATAAAGTTTCAAGGAGTTGAAAATTAGGCTTATCACTATGCATGTGCTCACTTTACCCACAAGTGGAGAACTTTTTGTGGTATTTATTGATGCTTCTAAGAAGGTCCTGGGATGTGTGTTGATGAAAAATGACAAATTCATTGCCTATGCTTCAAGGAAATTGAAAGTTCATGAACAGAACTATCCAACACATGACCTCAAGTTGGCTGTAGTGATCTTCGCTTTGAAAATTTGGTGGAATTATCTCTTTGGGGAGAAGTTTGAAATATATATGGACCACAAAAACCTCAAGTATATATTCACACAGAAAGAGTTGAACATGCGTCAATGAAGATGGTTAGAACCGATCAAAGACTATGATTTCTCAATCCATTACAACCCTGGGAAAGCGAATAAGGTGGTGGATTCCCTAAGTAAAAAGGACCCAGTGATTCTATCATTAATAAGAATTTAAAATGATCCAATCTTCTTAGATTTGATGAATATGGACATGGAAATCATAAAGAAGGAAACATCATCAATCCTTTCACAAATGATTTCTCAACTGTCACTTTTGGAATGGTTAAAGGATTATTAAAAGGATGATGTGAGAATTTAGGAAAAAGTGGAAGCTATCGGAAAAGGGAAATCCTCAGAGTTTAATGTTAATGAAGAATGAATTATGAGATTTGGGAAAAGACTATGTGTTTCATCAAGTCCAGAGCTGAAGAAGGAACTTTTGGATGATGCACATAGTTCAAATTTCTCTATTCACCCAGCAAACACAAAGACGTATCGAGGTCTCTGAGAGCATTATTGGTGGGATAATATGAAGAAGGAGATCGTTGAATATACATCAAAGTGTCTAGTGTGTCAGCAAGTGAAGGCAGAGAGGCAGAAGTCTCAGGGGATGATGCAACCATTGCCCATACTAGAATGGAAATGGGAGAACATCACCATGGACTTTGTCACTAGTCTTCCGAAGACATACAAAGGCAACAATGAAATCTGGGTTGTTGTGGATCATATTACAAAGGTTGCACACTTCATTACTATTCAGGAGGATTTCTCATTCACTACTGGAAATGAAAGGTATACTAATGGTTGAAAACCGTTGGTATAGGGTGGAGAACCATTGGTATAAATTATACCAACAGTTTTAGAAACCGTAGCCTAGTAAGCCTTGACAATAGACATATACCAATGGTTTGAGATAAACCGTTGGTACATGTGAAGAAATCTACTCTATACCAACGGTTTATAAATCCGTTGGTATAGAGTTCTTATACAACACATATGCCAATGGTTTCAAAACCGTTGGAATATCTTTTTTAGTCTTCCATTCACCCCTATACCAATGGTTTAAACCGTTTGTAAAGGTTTTACCAATGGTTCTAAACTGTTGGTAAAAAATACATACATAACCTATACCAATAGTTTAAAACCGTTGTTATAGGCTTTGCTGTACAATTCACACAGTAGCCTGCTATGTGTGCTACTGTGTGAATTGTACAGCAGTAAATGCAAAATACAATACAATACATAATAAAAATACATAATTAAAAAATGATAATTATAAGTATACATAATTTAATAATCAATTATGAATACAATACATTAAAAACTGAATACGTAATTATATGTGATACAGAATTAAGAATACATACAAAATTTCATTTTTTATAACACATACACGATTGAATTCAGAAATTAGAATCTAATAACCCAAAATAAGGAAATGAATAAATGAATTCAACCAAACAAAAATATAATGCCATGGTTTGGGGTAGGTGTCTTTGAACTTAATGATGATGATAATGGGTGTGTATCAATGAGCTTGTGTGACTTAGGGAATATAGTTGTCCTTGGTGTATTAAATGTCATGTGTTTTAGAATAGGGGTAGGAGTTCCTCACATGAGAATTGTATTGTGTAAGGCTGGACCATGGATCGTTGTGCTAAAGTATCAACACAATCCGAATGTGTTCGGTCAGTTTTCTGTATGCCAGTTGTTTTTACTTAAAATGATGTTCATTTAAAACAAAAGAGAGACAATTAGAGTGATACCAGCCACATCGTGCCTCTGATTGAGGCGGGGTTGACTCGTAAACATCACATATGACCCATAGATTGTTATACTAAAGTATCAATACAATATGAATGTGTTTGGTTGGTTTTTTGTATGCTATTTGTTGTTTTCACTTAAAATGTTGTCCATTTCAAATAAAAGTGAGACACTTTGAGTGGTACCGGCCACACCGGGCCTCGGATTGAGGCTCAGTTGACTCATACACATCATAAATGACCCATGGATTGTTGTGATAAAATATCAACACAATCCTAATACATTTGATCAGTTGTATGTATGTCAGTTGTTTTTACTTAAAACAGTGTCCATTTTAAACAAAAGAGAGACACTTAGAGTGCTACCGGCCACACCGTTCCTTAGATTGAGGCAGGGTTGACTTGTACACGTCACAAATGACCAATTTATCGTTTTCCTAATGTATTAACACAATAAAAATGTGTTTGGTCAGTTTTTCGTATGCCAGTTGTTGTTTTCATTTAAAATGTTGATCATTTCAAATAAAGGTGAGACACTTTGAGTGGTACCGGCCACACCGCGTCTAGGATTGAGGCGGGGTTGACTCATACACATCAAAAATGACTCATGGATCTTTTTCCTAAAGTATCAATAGAATCAGAATACATTTGGTTTATTTTCCGTATGCCAGTTGTTGTTTTCACTTAAAATGATGTCCATTTTAAACAAAAGAGAGACATTTAGAGTGGTATTGGCCACACCATGACTCGAATTGATGTGAGGTTGACTCATAAACATCAAAAATGTCCCATGAATTTTTTTCCTAAAGTATCAACACAATCCTAATGCGTTTGGTTGGTTTTTCATATGCCAGTTGCTGTTTTCACTTAAAATGTTGTCCATTTCAAGTAAAAGTGAGACACTTTGAGGGTACCGGCCACACCGCACCTCAGATTAATGCGGGGTTGATTTTTACATGTCAAATATGACCAATGGATCGTTTTACTAATGTATAAACACAATCCAAATATGTTTGGTTTCTGTATTCCAGTTGTTTTTACTTAAAACAGTGTCCATTTTAAACAAAAGAGAGACACTTTGATTGATATCGGTCACACCATGCTTCAGATTGAGGCATGGTTGACTCGTAAACATCACATATGACACATGGATCATTTTCATAAAGTATAAACACAATCTGAATGCATTTGGTCAGTTTTACGTATGACCGTTGTTGTTTTCACTTAAAATGATGTCCATTTTAAACAAAAGAGAGACATTTAGAGTCGTACCGGCCACACCATTCCTCAGATTGATGCAAGGTTGACTTTTACATGTCAAAAATGTCCCATGGATAGTTTTCCTAAAGTATCAACACAATAATAATGTGTTTGGTTGGTTTTCCATATGCCAGTTGTCGTTTTCACTTAAAATGATGTCCATTTTAATAAAAAGATAGACATTTAGAGTGGTATCGGCCACACCGCGCCTCGAATTGATGCGAGGTTGACTCTTACACATCACAAATGTCCCATGGATCGTTCTCCTAAAGTATCAATACAATCCGAATACGTTTGATCGGTTTTCCATATGCCAGTTGTTTTTACTTAAAACATTGTCCATTTTAAACAAAAGAGAGACACTTAGAGTGTCACCGGCCACACTGTGCCTTTAATTGATGCAGGGTTGACTCTTACATGTCAAAAATGTACCATGTATTGTTTTCCTAAAGTATCAACAATATATGAATGTGTTTGGTTGGTTTTCCGTATGCCAGTTGTTGTTTTCACTTAAAATGTTGATCATTTCAAATAAAGGTGAGACACTTTGAGTGGTACCAGCCACACCATGACTCGGATTGTTGTGGGGTTGACTCCGACAAATAAAAAATATACCATAGATCATTGTGCTAAAGTATCAACAGAATCCGAATATGTTTGGTCCGTTTTCCGTATGTCAGCTGCTGTTTTCACTTAAAATGTTGTCCATTTCAAATAAAAATGAGACACTTTGAGTGGTACCGGCCACACCATGTCTCATATTGATGAAGGGTTGAGTCTTACACATCACATATGACCCATGGATCATTTTCCTAAAGTATCAACACAATCCAAATATGTTTTTTTGGTTTTCTGTATGCCAGTTTTTTTTACTTAAAAGGGTGTCCATTTTAAACGAAAGAGAGACGCTTTGAGTGATACCGGCCACAATGTGCCTCGGATTGAGGTGAGGTTGACTCTTACACATCACATATGACTCATGGATTGTTTTCCTAAAGTATCAACATAATCCTAATGCATTTGGTTGGTTTTCTGTATGCTAGTTTGGCAAATCGTGCAACAACAATGATAATATCTTATACTAAAACTATAGACATTATGCATGTTGTGCATCCCTTGGTGCATGGTTAGGGAAAATCATGCGCATTGATTCTAATATATAGACCTATATGGTTGGTATATACCTTTTGGGATGGACTTAAATTTTTTACTAACCGTGAGGCATAGTGTTTTTCTACGCCGACTGGGGTTCCGAGCTCCGAACAAGCCCCAAAAGCCCCATAAACCATTATAACATCATTAGGCTTCCATATTTGCTCAAAAATAAAGAGTTATACTAAATTCAAAAATATACATACCAGAGTGAAAAATCAGGTTCTTAAAGTCTTCCCATTTAAAGGAACTCATCCTGAAGTTCACCTTCAATGGGTGATAAAAATTTATTTGAGAACAATTCTGTATGGGGGGTTGTCCAGGGTCCAGGGGGGCTGTCCAGGGGGATGTATAGGAGGCTGTCTGGGGGACCGTCTGGGGTCCAGGGAGGAGGGTGGGGGGGCTGTTCGGGGGGTTGTCCGGGGTCCAGGGAGGAAAGTGGGGGGCTGTCCGAGGGGCTGTCTGGGGGGCTGTTAGGGGGGTTGTCCGGGGTCCAGGGCGGAGGGTGGGGGTGCTGTTCGAGGAGCTCTCTGGGGGGTTGTCTGGGGGGGTGTCTGGGTTATAGGGAGGAGGGTGGGGGTTGTTATGGGTGTGTTCAAGGTGTGCTATGATTTGAAGTAGAACAACACATCCATATTAAATCAAAAATCAAATGTCATAAATATCAGTAAAAAATGTAATGGATCAATCTGCCCTTGATCATCATCACCATCACCACTGTCATCATCAGCCTCATCCTTGCTTCCATCTCTGTCCTCATCATTATCCTTGTCATCATCCTCGTGCTCATCCTCAGCCCCATCCTCACCCTCGTCCTCATCCTCATCCTCACCCTCGCCCTCACCTTCATCCTCACCCTCGATCTCAGCATCATCATCATCCCCAACATCTTCCTCTTCAGCATCCTTGTCATCACCGGGAATGTCATCATCTCAACTACCACTAGAACTATCACCTGGTGCATTGGATAATTCACCCATCGATGACATATATGTCTGACAAGCCACACTGTCCTCTAGTGTAAGTGATGAAGATAAATCTTTGATCAATTTCATAAATTCTTTCTCCCTATTTTGAACCTGTTCTTACAACTCTATGACCCTTTTATCAGACTGTCTTGCATTCTCCTTGACCTGTTCCAACTCGGTGGTACTAGAATGGATACCTGTATAAGACCAATACCTCGTCGGGATTATATTCTTACCAGGTCGGCAGCATACTCGACCAGAGTCCTCATCTCCCAAAACCTAATATAAATGATCGTGTGGCCCAAAATTGTCAGGATCCTGGGCATCAAGGGCCTCTAAAGCATCCTGTTAAAAATATTAATAGATTATTAAATTTCAAAATAGATATTAAACTTTGAAATAAACCAATTAAAACTTACAATCTTTTCTTATATCGGTTCATTAACCGCAGTTCCATCTTTTTCCCTTCTACTCGAGCTAAACAATTTTGATCGAGGGAGACGTCCTTCAATATTCAATTTGTGCTTTTATAATGACATTTAAACAATATAAACTGCAAGTATAATCATATATTAAATATTCAATAAATCACATAATTTAAGTAGGAAATAATAAAAAGGTCAAGTCCTACAGAAAAATTATAAACAACTTTATCGTATCAGCTGCCTCTCATGATCTGACATAGTAGTGCGCCCCAAAGTTTGGAAGTATTGCTTTAATCAATTTTTTTTATAATATTCCTAAATAATGTTTAATAATAAATAAGATAATATTAATTCAAAATATGAAAATTGTCATTTAAATACCTCAAATGGGATTAATACCATAAATTTGGCAGTCACCCAATGGGTAATAATTTGGCAATATTTCTCTATTGGGAAGTCATCCATGATAGGTATTGTCTCCAAATCTGTGCCCACTCTATCACACCAGCCAACATACAACTCATTCTTATAAGCTCTCCAAATCTCTCCTAGCTCCTTTAAATGTATTGGTCGTGCACCCTCACCATCAGGGAAGTTAAACCGAAGCTGACACCCAATATATTAATTCATATAAATACAAAAAAAATACTACATTAAATCCAATAGATTTTTTACCCATATTTGTGCCCACACATTATCCTTGACTTAGTGTGGCAGATGCCTCCAATAGAGAGGGATGACCGGAATGATGTCGGAGTATTTGGCTAGCGTCGCCAAAAAACCCCAACATTCCTGTCCAGGTTTATCAATCATCTGTCCATCATCATTGTATTCAACCATCAATTGTTTCTGGCAGTTCCATACCACACGCAAGCGAGTACACCCCCTCCCCCACTTCCTATCATTAGATGAATCTGTTATTAAAGAAAAAAAATATCAGTAGAAGTTATAATAAAAATAAATTTTGGTATAAAAATTTGTTAGAGTTATGTAAATATACCTGTGGTATTCGGATCAATGGGAATCATTGGATGTGCAGAAGCTGAAGGAATATCCTGTACAGGTTGAGTGTCCCTCAGTGTACGCTCCTAATCCACATACTGTGTCAGAGCAGGAGTCAAAGAAGGTGGAATATAATAGATCGAAGATAATGAACCAGAAGAAAAAGATGATGGAACAGACGTATGGCCAACTGGTAGTGTAAACATCGGAGGCCTAAATATCCTGTGTGTCCCTAAAGATGCACTAGGATCAAAATGGGGCATATAAGATACGTATGTGGTAGGGGCATAGTCCAATCGGGTACGACCAATGGATTGTCTAACTATCGAACCATGAGCCCTCGTACCACCGGCCTCAGTACCACGACCACTGGATGATCATCTAACTCTGACACAACCCCCCCCCTCCTACCACCAGCCTCTATACTGGGAGAAATATCAGGCTCCTTGTCGGATATATCTCGTCTAGGGGGTGGATCCTGAAAAAAAGTTTAACATAAAAGTAAACACATGATATTTTAAGTTATTGAAATATATATATTTGAAATAAAATACTCACAATAAGGATGAGTAGAGAAACATCCATTTGTGTCATGTGACGATTATTTTCTATCTTTTTCCACCGCATCTCTTCAATGGGTGTCATTTCCTACAATGAAAACAAATTTGAAAGTAATTAGAAACAGATAACTAATGTGTAACCCAAAAAACAAAATATAGAAAAACCATTCTGATAAAAAAACCATAAAGAAACAGAAGATTTATGGTGGTTTGAAGGTAAGTACTAGGATACACACTCTGAATGATGTAGGTGAAACATGTAGGTGAGAACACGACTGTATGATTCTATATATTTCCCACCACAACTTTGGGTTCACAATCAACTCTGAAAATTGAGATATTGGAGTCATCATAAGTAATAAATAGATTGCTTCCAATTTCAGTAGGGATAGTGTCAACTTCATCATCACCATTATAAAAAACATTTCTGGTATTTACTTCAATAATTACACCGAATTTAGGATGACGATGATCTTTGACATAAAAAACTTGTTTCACCATTGATGCCAATACATATGGTTCATCGGTGGCAAGAGTGTGAGTCATGTCAATAACTCAAAATCCACAATCATTAATAAAGGTGCCTTGCCTCGTCATTGAATCAAACCATTGACATTTCATCATCGTGACTCGACCATGCGAGTAATAATACAAAATTATTATTTTCTCTATGACTCCATAGTAAGCTACATTTTTAGAACGAGGTCTATTATCCAATGAACTTGCATAATAGTATGTTGTGGCAGTTAGCATAACACCATCATGTTGTGTTCTCATGTTCCTTACTCATTCGGTGATAATAAATTTGTATCCATTGATCACAAGTGATTTACAAGCACGAACCATGGTATTAGGACCAAAATCCAAAGCTCTTATTTCCTCAAAAATAGAGTCTGCAGGCAAACTCGATACCTGAAATATAAACAAATAGTAAACTTAATTAAATATTATTTTTATTTAGTGATTATAGAAATATTTTTACCTTCAATTTCAACCAAGAAGAAAACCCTTTGTGATGCAAAGTCTCTTTCCTTCTCAAAGATAAATATCGGTGCTTTCTAAATATCAATTCTTTATGTTCCCTGTAGATAAAAATAATAATAGTTTAAAAAATATTTAAAATTACAAGAGATAAGATAAGAGATACATGTACAATTTACTTACTTGATATACTCATCAAACAAATCACAATTGAGCAACACTCTGCGATGTGTCATCTCTCGCTCTTCAAGTCTTAATGTCATCAATGTATATGATCCTAGAATTCCTCCTGTCTGAGGAAGTGATGGAAAACGAGGTTCAATTTTCTCATACTATTCTTCTTCATTTCTCATTGGTCTATTTATTCTCATAGTAATATCAGACAAATACATTGAGCAAAAATCCATACATTCTTGAGCCAAGTAACAATTCACAATAGAACCTTCGGGATAATTCCTGTTCTGAACATATGATTTCAATGTGTACATGTTTCCTTCAGTTGGATACATTCAACGGAAAGCAACGGGTCCTCCAAGAAGTATTTTGGTCGGAAGATGGACATTCAGATGCAACGTGCATATAAAAAATGATAGAGGGAATATTTTCTCTAACTCACACAAAATTAACGGTGTCTCTGCCAACAGTTTTTTCAAGAAGGATTTGGAAAACTTCTTAGCACAAAGATCTATAAACAAATAGCACAACCGAATAACTGAGACTCTTACATTATTGTACAAGAGATGATGAATTGCTATTAGAATAAACTCATGAAAAAGGATGTGATAAACATGAGTCTTCAAAGATTTCAACTTCAACTCTTTTATGATGACCCATTTTGATATATTGCTTGAATAGACATCAGGAAATTTAAAGTCTCTAGCACTTCCAGAAATTGATTTTTTTCAGCAGGTGTCATCACATAAGAAGCACATGGAACTTGCCATTTATTTTCACTAATACAGATAGGATGCAATTCTGGTCTAATCCCCCAATCTACTAAGTCACACCGAGATCATAAATCATCTTTTGTCTTACCCTTGACATTTAGAAGAATCGAAAGCAACATTTCACATATATTATTTTCAATGTGACATCTAAGCAATGATGTAACAAGTTCGTTGACAAATAAGACAACTCAGAGAATATAATATTCTTCTTCCAATTGTAATAGGTATCATTGGAAACATTTTTCCTCTTTCTAGATTTCATTACACCCTTCCCAAATGAATAACTGAAATCTTTCAATTCATTAAGCACATCAATTCCAGACATACGTTGAGGTGGATCATCAGTCTCCATGGTATTGTCAAATCTTTGAAGATTGTTTCTATATGGATGGTTCATTGGCAAGAATCGTCGATGTCCCATAAAACTAAAAATACGACGATATTTTAGTTTTCTCGATCGAGTATTCTTCATACAAACAGGACATGACAATTTTTCTTTTGTGCTCCATCCAGACATCATTGCATAAGTAGAAAAATCGTTGATCATCCACATAAGCACAACACGCATATGAAATATTTCTTTCGAACATGCATCATATGTGGGAACACCCACATCCCGAAAGAAGTTTCAACTCTTTTATTAAAGGTTGCATGTATACATATATATCATTGTCGGGATCAGAAGGGCCAGATATCAGTATACTCAAGAAAGTGTAAGGCTTTTTCATACACAACCATGGGGGAAGGTTATAAATGTGTATGAAAACCGGCCATGTGTTGTGCGAAGTAAGAATCTTCCCAAATGGATTAAAACTGTCACATGAAAGACCCAGTCTCATATTACGCACTTTGGCTGCAAATTCAGGATATCGACCATCAAATCTCTGCCGTGAAAATCCATCTACATGGTGAACCAACTCTTCATTATTCTTTTTTCTCTCAGTGTCATGCCATCGCATTTTTACTGATATTTCATCAGACATGAAAAGGTTTTGTAATCTAGGGATCAATGGAAAGTTCCACATTACTTTTTGTGGCACATGAGATGGTGTTCCATCATATTTTGGCTTCCATCGGGATTTCTTTCAGTAGTTTCCTCCCAAAATAAGCTGCAATCATTCGGGCAAGCATGAATTTTTTTTTGAGAATCCAAGTTCATCAACTAACTTCCATGCCATATAGTGGTTTGAGGGAATATCTGCATCGTTTGGAAGTAAGTCCTTCAATAAGGTAAGAATGTAATTGATTGCAATATTTGAAATCTCATACATATTTTTCCCATGAAACAATCGGATTAAAAATTCCAACTTTTTCATTTTACCACATTACCGATATACCAGAGTCATCGCAGTATCATTCAATTTTTTCGCCCTATCAACATCATCATTTTCATTGGATGCAGCATGTGTGCTTGTATCGAAATCTTGTTGGCTGGACATCCTTTCCTTCTCATGATGCCGAATAAATGGAAACCGATCATATATCAAACTCTCCAATTCAGTCTTATCATTTGGATCATCAAAATTTTGAGATTCCATTTTCTCTCCATTGTGATACCACACATAATGGTTTGTTTGGAAACCATATTTGGTTATATGATAGCTAACTGCTTCACGACTCAGCCAAGGTCTTCCAACACAATTAGAACATGGACAGTGTATGCGACCACTATCTGAAGCCTTGTCAAATGAAAAATCTAAAAAGTTGTTCAAATTATTTTGAAAATTGGTTGAAATCTGATCAGTTTCATACATCCAACTTCTATCCATTCTGTAAAAAAATTGCAATTAGTCATTTCAAAGAAATTCAATAATATTGAAGTTCAATCAAAAAAATATTTTGGTAAATGAAAATTGTTTACTTTATATAAAAGCATAACTGACACATTACTATATATGAGAATCATATTAAGAAACAAAATAAAATACAGTGTATATAATAAAATAAGATACAGAATTTCTAATTCCTATATTCAAGGATTGCCCAGTAAGATATTGGAAGTGGATCAAGGAATAAATAATCCTTAAGGGTCTTGTTGGGAGTACATGAGTTTTATACTTTATCTTCTTCAGGGAGATCAGGGTGAGGAGTAGAATGAGGATCACATCAAAATTAGTTATGTCCTCATCAAGTTTCACCTTAACTATGGATTAAAGGATCCTAGGTTTGGGGCCATAGATCATAGGTTGGTAGGGTGTATTCATTGAATCATGTCCTAATTGATTTTGGAGAGGGACCTTCAATAGTTATAAGTATGGATTTGATTAGAAACACCTATAAAAAGGATATCCGGGAATTGTGACATCCCAAACTAGGATGCCACTCATTAGTGACCCGAATCCAGATGGCCACATGGCCTCAAGCACATCTACCAAAATTCCAAATGTTATTGACTAATAGTGAGAGCCTTTGGTGTGTCTAGGGGAGACTATTCCCTTATTACCTAAGTTGCACAATTTTAATATTATTAGTTAAAAAGTAGAAGAAAGATAACAATGGGAAAATATTGGAAGTGGCTGAAAATAACCAAATCATTAATACCAACTAATAACAGAATCATAAATTGAATGATGGTAATGTATGTCATGTATCAAGAAAAAAAACATAGTTACAACTAGTAGGAAGTAGTACTATACAAGAGGATCAATAAATTCTAAAATTTGACCTAGCTTCTTGAGATACAACCCAATCATATGTTACATGATCCATCCTATGTCATGTGAGTACTCGTGAATTTGTAAAATGGTGATTCCCCTTATCTAAACATATAATCATGTAGCTTATTCGGGTACCCAATGGCATCTCGAATAATGTGTGAGATACAATTCATGTAGGTGACCACCAAGAGGTCTATAACCATCTAGTCTATTTATATAACATTTTAATATAATGGTATGATAAATTAAAGAGACAACTAAAAAATCTAAAAGGGTTTTCTATCGTTCTGAATAAAAAATCTAAAAGGGTTTTCTAGGTTAAATCAAAACGGAAAAAATAGATACACATCAAAATCAAAACTTAAAACTGAAATATTAGATAGATAAAAATAAAAATAAGGTACCACTTAAGAAAATACCTAATTTGGGATGGTTTGGATAAAGATTCAACAGCTTGGATGGGGGAAGCTGATATTCCAACCGTTTGGATAGAGGAACCAAGATGAACCTGAGTGAGGTGTTGTCTGAATGGGGGAGAGGTTCTCTGATCGCGAGGGCTGCTGTCAAATTAGGGTGTTGTTCAAATGGGGGAGAGGAGAAGGGTCGTGTGTTGTTATTGGGGAAAACCTTTACCAACAGTTTTCAAGAACCGTTGGTAAAGGGGGGGAAATTTAAACCCCTTTAGCAACGGTTCACTAGAACCGTTGGTAAAGGGTGTCTTGCACCCAGTTTTTCCAACAGTTTAAGCAAACCTTTGGTAAAACTCTGTTTTACCAATGGTTTAAGCAAATCGTTGGTATATAAGTGTTGGAAAAAACCCCTATTCTAGTAGTGATTGGATAAACTGGCACAGATATATATCAGGGAAGTGGTAAGGCTTCATGGAGTACCACTATCTATTGTGTTCGATTGAGATCCAAGATTCACCTCTAAGTTTTGGAAGAGTCTTCAACATGCTCTAAATACTGAACTAAACTTCAGTACGGCCTATCATCCTCAAACTGATGGTCAATCTGAGCGGACTATCCAAACACTTGAGGATATGTTGAGAGCGTGCTTAATGGGCTTTAAAGGAGGATGGTATCAACATCTTCCTCTGGTTGAGTTCTCTTATAATAACAGTTTCCAATCGAGCATCCAAATAGAACCATATGAAGCCCTTTATGGGAAAAGGTGCAGAACACCGGTGTGTTGGGATGAGGTCAGTGAGCGTAAGCTGCTTGGACCAGAAATGGTCAAAGAAATGGTGGAGAAGGTGAAAACCATTCAGCAGCATATCAAGGCATCCTAGAGTCTACATAAGAGTTATAAAGATAACCGTCGATGATACCTTGAGTTTAAAGTTGAAGACATTGTATTTCTATGCATATCTCCGTGGAATAAGGTCATGAGGTTTAGAAAGAATGGGAAGTTAAGTCCAAGGTACATCGGCCCCATCGAGATTCTTGATCGTGTCAGGGCTGTGGCCTATCGACTAACACTTCCACCTACCATGGCCAAAGTACATGATGTCTTTCATGTATCCCTCTTAAGGAAGTACATACCGGACCCTTCACATGTACTCTCTTCAGAGGTGGTACAGTTAGAGGATGATCTTTATTATGAGGAGCAACCAGTGAAGATATTAGATCGTAGAGAAAAAGTTCTACGAAATAAGACAATGCCCCTCGTCAAGGTGTTGTGGAAAAACCACGAGTTTGAAGAAGCGACATGGGAATCAAAGGAAATGATGAAGCAGAGTTACCCAAATCTGTTTTAGTGTGGGAAAAGGAAATTTTGAGGGTGAAATTTCTTAATGGGGAAAGATTGTAATGACCCAAACTTTCATTAATGGAAACCTCTCTTGATCTAATTAAATGTCTTTTTATGTAAAATTTTTATATAAAATGTCAAATTCTTTGGTTTTATGTTAAGAATTGTGACCATTGCTAATATAGTCGTTGAACAGTGATCACATGATTAGTATAAATATAGGGCTTTAACAAATCCAATTTACTCAGACAAAGGAAGCGATGGCCTCATCCAGTAGATGTGCCCCATACGAAGCTCATTTGTCAAATCTCAGAAAGGAGGTGGCATCATTGGGATTCGCTCTTGACCAAGATAAAGCTGAGCTTGAACATGTTAAGCTTGAGCGGAACCGCCTACGAGAGAAGTGGAAGTTGATAGAGATTATCACCCGAGCGATGTTATTCGAGCCACCCCAAGAGTCTGTCACCATCGCACACCTCACCCTTCGGTCTTATGCGGGTGCTTTAAGGGGTTATTTAACAAGACCCTAGTACTATGGTTATGTACATTATTTTTTTATATAATAATGAATATACTTTCATTTTATTATTGTTACCTTGTAAATAGTTTTTGAAGCACAAATAGTATTTTTAGTTAATGTTCAACTAAGAAATCTATTTTGATGAATTAATAGATTTTTTAATTAAATATTATTTTAATAAAATATTATTTTTATTATTAAATTAATTTTTATAAAATATAAATTATTGTATAATTTTATGAATGCAATTGTAATTTTTATTAAGGTTTGAAAGCCATTTTTTGTCAAAACCCATGAATTTTCGATAAATGTCAGTTTTTATTTTAAAAGTGAAAATTAAAATATTTATAAAATTATTTAGATAAAATGAATATTATTTCTAGAATTAGGACATCGAAATTATCCAACGGTGATTTTTTCATAATTTTCCGAGACAGTCAAATGTTTGGGTAAAAATTAAATACCGTTTAAATATATAATGTGTTTTATGACATCATGATGACCCAATAGTGATGTAATAAAATACTATAAACTTTATGTTTGGTCAATATATGTCTTACCATTAAAATAATGTGATTTTGGGTTTGTTTGATTTATTTTACAAAGCTTTAGTGGACCCTTCAAGACTTATTAAACATTTTGTCTTTTTAAATTGTTTTCCTTGGGAGTGTGACTCACCTCCACATAAGCAACCCCATTATTTTAAGAAGTTCGGACTTTGGTCTTACAAAATATTTTTTTCCACTCTCCTTTGGCAAAAACCATGGGCAAAAACCATGGGCTGGTTTGTGGTTATGATTAGTTTAATGTGAGGTGTCTCAAACCTAAATAATAAACAATTCCCTCTCCTTTCCTATATTAACCCACCCAAACTCTCACTTCATCCACACTCAAAGCCTTTTGAGTTTGTCCAAAATCTTCCCTCCTCTCTCTAGAATCCCCCCAAGTTTCCCCAAGTTCCCAAGAAACCTCTTTCAAGCCTCTCTCAAGCCTTTGAAAGCACACTTCCAAGTAAGAGTTTTCTTCCTTTCTCATTTTTGTCCAATATTCTTTAAGTTGTTATGCCCTTTTAATTTAAATTATAAATGTTGGGGTATGGTTTATAATCTCTTCCATACTGCCCTCTTTATTTTTGAATGATGGGATACCACTTTCTCTCTCATTAAATGCCTCCCATGTACACTCGTTACTATGCCAAAATTTCAAAAGGAATTTCTCTCTCCTCATTTACATTCAAGCAATTATTTTGTATCATGAATCTAAATTCCATTACATTTTGTTGGGAAATGTATCTATATGACCCCCTTACTGTACATGTCATGTAAATATTATGAGGCACCCCTTTCTCTCTCATCAACAATTTTTATGAGTTCTTATGTCACGTCGTTATGCTGCCGAAATTGCACTGTGTTTTTCCAAGCCAAAGTCATTGTGTAGTGAATACCATGCCCATTTCTCTATCAAGGTTATTCACCTTTATGCACATTTACTTATTGTTTAAATAGTTTCAAGTATGTATTCCACATTCATTTATCGTGGAATAAATGATTATGTTGAATGATTCAATGTTTTATGATCCATGTGGCACACTTATGAATGAAGTGAAATGTTTAAGAAGGGTGCGCCCTGATAGCGCTCCAATACATTAGGTAAAGTATAGTATTATGATACATCATGTGAAATGGGTATTTACTCATGCTAATTCAAGTGAAACGAGGGTTTACTCGTGCTTCATGTGCAATGAGGGTTTACTCATGCTCCATGTGCAATGATCTTTGGCTCATGCTAATTCCATGTTAAGTGTTGTTGCCACATTTCCATATTATGATTATCATGATTTATCATGCCTTTATGTTTATGCTTCTCTTGTGATCTATTGATATGCCTATTTTCTAACATGTATTGTATTCCTCATGTTATTCCATGATTATTCCCTTACTGGGCTTTATAGCTTACCCTTTTTTATGCATGTCCTCAGGCTATCCCATGCAATGCTAAGTACGAGGGAATGTAGTGGTCATGTAAAAGAAGTTTTCAATAAAGATGTTGTATTTCATGTTTTAAAAAAAATTGGGTACAACCGGGAAAGCGGCACACACACAAGGAAGAAAATTACATGTAAATCGCAAGCCTGGGGACTTGACCCCGCGACCTTCCCCTCACCCCCCAAGCCCTTACCACCCCACCACCAACGGTGAGGCATTGTATTTCATGTTTTAAGTTGTTATGTAATGATCCTAAGCCCCAAAGACACTAGACCTCTCGATCTTCTATGTTTTATCAAGTAAAGTTTATATAATAAATTATGTTTAATTGTGAAATAAAAGACCAGGGTTGTTATATGTACAACGCAAGCTACTGCATTATTCAAAGGGAAATGTACCGTGGAAGCTTGGGGTGTTGCATCCATGGGGTGGAAACCATGCGGGAGAGCGGACCGCCCAAAATGTTCTTTAATCAGTTTTTTACTCATCTACCCTATTTAAGGATGCAATAAGTTTAGTAATAAGCTGTGATAAATGTCATAGGATGGGGAATGTGGTTAGAAAACAAGATTTTTCACAAAAAAAAGATTTTTTAAGTTGAACATGTTGATGTTTGGGGTTAGATTTCGTGAGACAATTTCAATCTTTGTGTGGAAATGAGTAAATACTTATTTTTGTAGACTACGTCTCTAAGTAGGTTGATTCTATAGCTCTTCCAAACAATCTTTCTAGTATTGTTGTGAGTTTTATCATGAAGAATATTTTCTCTAGATTTGTTTTCCTGAGAGCATTTATCACAGATAATGGTATACATTTTAAGAACTTTAAAATCAAATCATTGATAGAAAAATATATATGTGTTCATAAAATGGGTAACACCTATCACCTATAATGGTGTGAAGGAATAGGTTTCAAATAGAGAATTAAAACATATTCTAGAGAAAACTATTAGTAGTTCATGAAAGGACATGTCTTTAAAGCTGGACAAGACATTATGGGCCTACATGACCGCTTATAAAACTCCCATTGGGATGTATCCTTATAGTCTTCTCTTTGGTAAGTCATTTCATTTTCCTGTAGATCTCTATAAGAAATATTATTGGGCAATAAAATCCCTCAACTATGATTTCAATTCTGCTAGAGATAGGAGGTTGTTGGAGTTAAGTGGCCTGGTTGAAATTACAAGGGAGTCTTATGAGAATTATAGAATTTATACAGAGAGATTACAGGTTTTCATGACTCCATAATTCAAAATAAGCTCTTTATGTTTGGCCATATGGCCTTACTTTTTAATTCTAGATTGACTCTATTTCTAGGGAAACTCAAAACTAAATGGTCAAGACCCTTTAAAATCTTGAAGGTGTTTATCAATATAGATTTTGAATTAGTTGGAGTTGAGAATAGAACATTCATGTTTAATGGTCATAAAGTTAAACATTACTTTGAGGGGTAGTCAAAGGGCTTGTCTGTCATCTCTGTTCTAGAAACCTAAATATCCACTAAGTCTAACTAAGGACTTTAAACTCAGTGCTTCACGGTAGTCAAACCATGTTCCTTGTTATTTTTCTTTTTTCCTTTTCAATAAAAATAATTGCTTTGTGTCTTCTTGGTTCCCTATTATCCTCTTATTCATTGAAAATTCTTCTCTTTGCACAAGTGTTTTAATTGTTCTTATGTTAGGTCATTAGATGGACATGAAAAACGAAGTTTCTTGGGTTGGAGCTTCAATTGTTTTATTTTGATTAGTAGAGCTATAAGCTTTAACACACTTGATTCACTTCCCTATACTTTCTCTTTGGTTAAACTCTTTCTTGAAAACTATTTTCTTGTAACTAATGTTGATTTTTTTTAATTATGTAGGTACTAAAACCTTTTACCTGGGGGACTTCACTCAAGGTTTAGATGAGGAGAAAATCATGAATGAACTAAAAGTATTAAAGCATCATTGACCAAGGGTGTTTCTGTTCTATTCCATTATTTTAATTCATCTTATTCATTTCACTAAATTTCATGAATTTATGTGGGGGGGGGAACTCCCTGGGTGTTTTGAAATTAAATTAAATTTGGGTGAGTTCAAAATAGATGATACTTTTCTTGTCTTTAGCATTTTGCTGAATTTTTTTTTAGAAATATTTCAAATTCTACCCGGAACCATAAATTCTTCTTTGTTTCCTTAGAAATTCTAAATTTCTGAAACTGCACTTAATTTATGGATAAAATTGTTAAATATGCTACATGTTTGTGCCTTGTTGAAAATTTGTGTGTTGTGTCAAAAGAGGTTTAAGCATGTACTTAGATTTAATTTGACAGTGTTTGAAGTTGTGGCATATGTTGCTATAATTTCTTGTGACCCTTAAGACATGTCATAATACTACTGAATTGAAAATCAATTTTGAATTAAAATACATAATTGTTTTCTTCCATCTTAGAATTCAACTTCGAGGGAAAAAGTTGAGTTTTACATGTGGGAGAGATGGTTGTCTTTAAATATTCTAAATTGTGCTTTCATGTGAAGTCTGTCAGTTTCCCTAATTTTTTTCATAATTGGTGGCTTCTGAAGCTTTTATTTACATTTTCAGTGAGTTAAATTTCTTCGTGAGTATGAAGATTGTGATTCCACTTTGAGGCAGTTAATTTATATTACACTATGGATTTAATTGAGCAAATCAATTTTATTGTCCTCTTGAAAAAATTTGTTTCTGGTAAAATTTTAGTGGAATGTTTTACAATTTTCATTCGCATTTAAGTTTTTGGATTGAATTAAACTTTTAATATTTGCATCTAAATGGATTATGGAATGAAAATCCTAATTCAAGTTGAGTCAAACACTCTCCATTCTTTTGTTAATTAATTCTTTAAGTTGCTGGATGAATTATTTATCTTACTTATAATTATTAAACCTTCTCATCCAAGCAGAGTGTCTATTTATTATGACATTTAATTATATGTGTTAGCTCACTTGGAGGTAATGATGTGTTTTGACATCCACTTGGATGAATATTAATGTTTGATTAATTTCCTTCAAATTTTTCAATTTCAATTATTTTTGTAAACCCGAAAAATGACTTTGTACTGAATCTGCTTAATTTTAAGGGAGAAATTACCTTTTCAACATGAGAGAGTCCATGGATGAAATTCTATTTAAAAACTATGTCTATGTGGCATCTCAGTTTATCATTTTTTAGAATTAATTTTTCTCTGAAAATGATTAATAATTGATGGAGGACAAACAATGCGTAAGTGGGGGGAATATGATGCGTCACTTTTTCATAAATCGCTTTTGTTAAATAATTTATGTTTTTAGTGATTAATTGTGTATTTATGTGGTTAATTTTATTGTTCATATTTACTTAATGTCAATTAGTTAATTATTAATTATCCAGTTATAAATGCTTAATTTAATGATTGTTTTATTCATTGTCTGTTTAATTGGTTTATTTTAGTATTAATTTTTCTTCCAAAATATTAATTTTTAGGTTCTATGATTTAATATTTGTGATTAATTTATTTTATTTGTTTCTCTTGTTAAAAATTAAATAATTAATGCTATTTGTGTTTAGTTTAATTTATCGAATGTATTCAGTTTGTGAAATTTTAATTTTCAATGTTAAATTGTTCTCGTTTTAATTTTATTTGGAGTGGAGGAGGTCCACTGAAATATAAAATTATCTAATATATTTTGAAGAAGATATTTTGAAAAGGACTCGCACAAGAGATCCGGCTCTGACGAGTGTGGATGAAGTAGAACTGTGTGAAGAACAGCGCCGCCTCTGATTTCCTCCATCTCAGTTGAGGAATAGCTGAGATCCGGCTGATCCACATCTCGATTGAAGTTTCGATTTAAATTTAAGCCATGGCTCGATGAATTTTTGAGGATGAGCAGTTATTGTTGCCGTGATTCCTACTGAGTCCAACGAAGTCGATGAAGCCGACTTCTCAAGCCCGTTGAAGGAGGCGACGTTGAAGTCGAGTTCTGATGATGCCAAATTCCTCGTTACTTCCAGATCTGTTGATGAAGCCATCGTAGACTAAAGATCATTCGAATCTGACCACTGGAGAAGAGTAGCGTCGCCACGGCCATTTCCAGTTGAGAATGGTACTGCAAATCGTTCCGGTCATGCCCTATGGGAAATCAATGATGAAGGTGTCACGGGAATCCAAGATGTACCTAGATCCTATCGATTCTTAAGCGATGAATCATGAAGCGATGGCCGATTCAATCGGATGAAGCTGATGGAGGCGCCGAGATCTATTTGGACATTTGAAGATTGTTGAAGCTTGAATTACGTTGGAATCAGCGAGCAGTTTGATGAAGGGTTTGCGATGAAGCCGTGCTGTTGATTCCGAAGCATCTAGGGTTGATGTAAAATGAAGATTTCAATGATGAGATGCCGCAGAAGCTCAGGTCCTTGAATTTGAGTATTTCCAACCGAGGTAAAGATAGTGAACCAGGAGCAGATGATGTTGGGAGTCGACTGGTGCTGGAGAAAATGCCTACTGTGTCCGGCGATGAAGATGGTCAGGGTTGATTGGCGAAGATTTCCGCTGATTGATTTCTTTTTGCAGTTTGATCTGGTGAGTTTCAAGGGGTCTTGATCTACCCCTTTTCTGTAACCATGAATTTGGATGATGGAAAATGTTGGACTAAATTCCTTGAGGAGTATTGCTTGATGCTGGTGATATTCTGGTCCATTGAAGAAGGAATTTCTGGTTTTGTGTTTGATTTTGGAAGAAAATTTTTCTGGGTGCCTGTCGGAGTAGCTGATGCACTTGCTTTTTCCTGTCATTTAATTGGGGAAATGATAATTGTATAGTGGTAATGATGACCAATACGAGAGGAGCAAATTAAGGCGGTGTTTGAAAGAAGAATATAAAAGTGAGTTTTGATGAACAAATCAGAGACTCCGGCATTCTCTTGGACGCATATTTTCGAGAGCGAGAGAGGGAGACAGATGGCAAGAACCACGTAGTCGAAGACAGAGAAGATTCCTCGACAGATAAGCTTCTTTCTTCCACAGATAAGCTTCTTTCCTCCTTTATTTTCTTGTTTCTTGCTTGTTGTATGATTCATACTGAAATTGAAATTCTGATTATGTTTTCTGTGTAAATTTTTTAATTGAATGAGATTGATCAGGTAAAAAACTATAGAATAAATTCACTCATTGGTTTACTTGCCGTCTTAGCTTGTTTGCTAATCAATTTCACAGTTCCAGCTGATTTTATGTGCACAAGTGAGGAAAATTTATTATACCATCCAATCAAGTTCCATTTCTTCAACCTATTGCATACCCTAGTATGTTCTTGTTTTCTTGAAAATTTTTACTCATGTTTCTCTTATTCTAATATTGCTTGAATGCCTGAATGTTTCTTGTTTTATTATTATTTTTTATTTCCTTTTTCTTGGTCAAAACATTAAAACTGACTTCTATCTGGTTCTACACCCTACACACAAACTATACTAGTTTTTAATAGGGTTTATAAATAGTCAAGTTGTCATGTAGTCAATGACTACACACTCAATCCTCATCAAGCTATTGGTACAATCATCGAGAGTCCCCACGTGTATAATGCTTGGTGTGAGAAACTAGAGACAATGAGAGATCTGACACATCGAATGTGATTAAATTTGTACAGGGCTTACACATTAAAGTTTCTCTTTGTGAGGTATGATTACCCATCACATAGATGATATGGTATGGAGCTCGGGCCTTAGTAAGACGTCCTACATATCCTGTTTTATAACAGGAATTAGAGTCATCATAGTTTCAGTTGGATTCTCCGTTCGTCGATGGATCAACCCATAAGAATTATTGGGTCTTGATGGTTGAAATATTAGAGATATAAGGGGATTACATCATAGTGGATTTCTATTGGAGCTCAAACCTTAGAAGGGCATCCTACGTATCTCGATTATGATGGGGATCATAATTATTGTAGTTCATTCATCCCATAACCTGCTGATGGGCTAAGGTGGATGATCATGCACAGAGATATTATTGTTATCCCTAAGATTTGAAGAAAGTTAGGGGTTTACTCCAGGATGGATAATAATCAAGGCTTACACATTGAAGCTGCACTTTGACATACCGATTCTCTATAAACTGACGGATAAAGAGAGATGACAAGCATAAAAGGTCTCTCCCAGATCATGACACCAATAGGGTCCCATGAGTGCGTAACCCGAGCTTATGAGGGGCACTTCCCTTATAAAAGGGGGATCCGGCCGAAGGTTCATAACCGAGGTCCACATAGAATGATCCCATGTGAGTTTACCAGACAATGTTGTCATGCCATAGAGGGATTTGCCTGACATGACTTGACTGTTTGGCATACATGCCTTGAATGTCTTCCTGACATGTTTGGAGTGTCAGTTCGACTTGGAAGACACATCCATGAGCGCATGTCAGATCAATTGACTTGTCTTGGATGGCTTCGCATGAGCGAACCATACATGTCCAAGAGGCTTCACATAACCAAATCGGACATGTCCAATGTATTTCACATGATCGAAGTGGGAATGCCTCTATGATTTCACCTGATCAACCTGACTTGTCTTCGGACTATCACGAGATTGTTGAAATGTGTATGAGAAATAACATGATCTTGTCAACATGTCAAGACTCCTTTGCATGATCAAAGTGCATTGTCTGGGATATGTTTGGATAATCAAGGATGGTAATTCCAAGGTGCTTTGCAAAATTGACATGACTTGTCCTGATCTTATCTTGTGACAACATAGACATGTCAAAGGGGTTGTGTCCTAATCAGCTTGGCTTTTCATTTGACTGCCACATGACAATGGTTACTGGATGATCTGTTGATGCAGGACCAACCTGATTTGTCTATGTCTTGCCTTGCAATCAAAGTGACATGTCCTAGGCTACCTAAAGAAATCTCAAGATCAGTGAGGGATCAAGAAATTGCGTGACCTTAAACTATTCACGTGGTGGGGTCTATCGAACATGTTTATGATCTTGAGTCAATCCAAAAGTTGACGTGCATGAACAAAGGGATTGTGTCTCAAGTTCATGTGGGCATCATACTTGTGGAAGGAGAGTGTATGGCTAGTGAGATCATTCCACACCTGCATCTCCTAGGGTTTTCATGAAAATTTGAGGGATTGTCCATGGGTGTCGTGGTTATGCACATGCAGAGGGGTGATCATTTGATGGACTCGTATGAAGGTTCCTTGATCATGCGACTCACATGACCTTAAAGGGGTCATTAGAAGGATTTTTTAGTCATGCTTATGTGTGTTTGTTGAGGCTGTATAGATGGGAGAGGGTGAACACTGCACAAAGAGGGTGCATGACATATGGTTCACACATCCTCGTTTGTTTTCTTTGCATGAAGTGGGTGTTCATGGGGATAGTGTGTGTCAAGGTGGCCACTTTCAATGCCTCATGCATGCATCACAAGAGATGAAGGCTCCTTGCACAGCCAGATTGAGGGCATGCGATGGGGGGTATTTGTCTTGGCTTCCAAAACTTGGGGTGGTATCCCGCATGATTGCTGGTTCGCTAGAGTATCTCCTGCTACATGGGATTATTATGAAGCTGCTTTGTGTGATCTTCATGCCTTCGAAGGGATCTCACGATGGGCTCCTCTATCATGCCAAGGACTCATGGTGGGTTCTGTATGCCAAACCCGCCACGTCTAAGGCTCTGTTGTAAGCACCGCATGATAGGGGGTTCGCTGCATCGCAAGACTGAAGGTTGGCATATACATTGATACATGCTTGCAGGCAGCAGTATAATTGTATCACATGCCTGAGGGCCTACACTATCATGTCGTATGAGGTTTCTATCACTCTTGCAATTGCATGATCAGAGTAAAGGCCCTTCAGGAGGTCTTTACAGATGTGTGAAGGGGGTGCACACATGGACTCTGTGCAGAAGGAGGTCCAGCTTGGTGAGGTCGTGAATCCAATGGGGGCATCACGTGATTGTGTGAACACCTCATATGAACAAGGTGTCAAATGATGCTCAGTTCTTCATGCAACCACATGATCTTCAAGAGATCATAAAACTGGTTCTTGCGATCACCTGACGGTTATTTGAGGACAATTGTCGATGCACCCTATTTTTCCATTGCTCCCTCTTCTATCCTCATATGTGTGTTTTTTTAAAGGAGGTATAGGGTATTTATAATAGAGATTTGTCGAGGGTGGCACTAGTTTCCATGGGGAGGACACCACATGCACCATATAAGGCGAGGAAGACTTTTCCAGATCGACATCAGACGTTCGTGAGGCAGCTTCACGTGATATTAGTTCCATTATACGTAGTTTCTCGCAAAGTTTCATAATCGGCTTTCATCTGCGATACCATAGTACAGACCTAGATAAATCCGTATTAATTTATAAAAAAAATCATTCAGAATGTGGAAGGGTCTCACAATCGTAATCTTCTCACGACATCTTCAGTGATTTTTTTCTCTACGATCACATAATCAAAATATGATCACACAATGGATTTGTGATTTGGTGGATGCTCTCGTGACTGGTTCTCGTGATGAGGTTCATGTGACAGCTCACATACAAGAAAATTGTTGGGACATCCACATTGGTTGTCTTGGGTTCGTTCAGTGGATATGGATAGATTTGGTGATCACTGAGTGATCATGCAAGCAACATCGAGTTGCCTCGCTATGTCGAACAAGTGGCGTGGGGGAGTGTCAGACAAGCATGAGGTTGAATAAGGAGGTCTCACACTGTGCGAGATTGGTTTGAATTAACGTAGTGTGAGATTAGCTTAATTCGATCTTGCGATGCGCATGATTGAAACAGACAGCTGAGATCGATTGATTTAAAGATCGAGTGGTTGTGAGTCAATCGCGTGAATAATGCCACAAAGAATCCCATCACACATCAAAATCCCGCTTTGCCTTCCTTCGCTTTACAAGCCATTCAATTGTTATTACTCCATCATGTTAACAACGAGGTTTGGCACACATACCACATACACACACCACCACCTATGCTTCGGCCTTGCGGGCTCTCAGCCTACGCTATGAATGCCTTTGGGCTCATGCATCATGGTCCCTATACATGGCCCCCTCCTCTTACAGGAACTATGTTACCTCCTTCCACCCTCTGGTTGGCCTAACCTGGCTCCCATTGGTCATGGTCGACCTTGGTCCCAAATGAGCCTATGGTTGATCCTTGGTTTGGTTATTTAGTAGGTTATCCATATTTTTTTGGCAAGGGGACGGTCTATAAACACTTAGGAAATACTCTTAAGTAAAAATGGATATAAGGCCCAACAATAATATTCCCTTAAACCAAAGCTCGCGCCATCATGCTTACTGATTAGCCACTGAAATAGGCTAATATTCACTATCTATATTATAATATTCATGTGATTCATTATTCATAAACACCATTTTTAGTGCATTTTACAATTTGAACATTATTTCACATCATGATTGTAATCCATCTTAAAATGCACTATTACCTGATACATTTTTGAACACCTTCTAAAATAAAAAATGGTATTGATTTTATTTTCATATTTTATTTTCAGGTCTCTCATACTATAAGTAACAATTAATGTTTTTGGAATACTTTAAGATTCACATTGGAAGACCACTAAAATGGGCTTTCATGCCAACACATTATGAGCAATGTAAACTGGACAACAACCCAATAAAGAGACTGTAACGGCCATAATCCAAGCACCATAATTCTGAAAACTGAACTAAAGATATAGGACATCAAGAGGAACATTTCATTCAGCAGTGGAAAAAGCTAATTCTGATGTTTGAATGGAGTTCCAAGCGTCCCAAGTTGAAGATGCAATATTAGGCCAGATTCAGCATCCCGGAAAAACTTCCCACAAATTTAATCATATATCGAAAACAAAATATTAATTTTGGATGAAATTTTACAGACAGTCAGGGGACATCCATATCTTCATATTTGTCTTCTATGGCCCACCAGAATTTGGTCATTTTGATGTTCGTTTGGACACACCTGTCAAAGACATGCAAGTTGGCTCAGATTTTTTTGTCAAGGATTGAAAAATCCACTCTTCCTTTACTTTCCACCCACCTTGACCTACCACCGTTTTTTGGAGGATTTATCCATCTTGGATGTTTTCTTTCATTGTAATATTATGCTGCCACTTTTCCTTTGTAATGTTCTTCCTCGATTGTAAGTTGTTTTAATTCATCCTAGTTTCTTAATCAAAGTTCTTCTTATCCTATTATACTGTTATTCTCCATCTCACTTTGATATCGTTGCCTCAAGGTGTGAATTTATTCACACCAAACCTTGTGAAATTATTCACACAATGGTGGAATGATCATTTTCTTTTTATAGTTTTCTTTACTTCTTCAATTCCTCCATCACGAGTCTACTTCCCGCTTCCATTGAAATCATAACATCAATGGAGGGTTAACCCACTTATGGGTTGATCCAAGGGAGTATCAAGGGGCTGGATTGGATGTTATTTATCACTCTATTAATGTCTAATCACTTCTTTTAATTGAGATTTTTATTTGACGATTTTAAAGCTTCTTCGTCCTTGTTGAATTTTAAGGCCACATACTTCAAGTGCTAATACGAACCTTTACTTTGGAGTGATCATAAATTTGATACTTTCAGTGTATAAGTGATTAGTATTATGGTGTATTGGTATTAAACCAGTAAGTGATGAAGTTGTTTGATCTTCTTGAATAAACCCATCTCGAATATAAGAAATTGAAATCGTTAAAAAAGAATTTCATCAAATCCACCCCTTGTAATAACCTAGGATCAACCCTTCTCATAATTTGAATTCACTTAAGTCACGTAGTGTTTGCTTAAACTTATCTAAAATCAACCCAAAGTTGGCCACTTAATAGCCAAAATCAGTCCATAGAATGTGTGTGTCTATAGGTTTCTTCTTAGGTCTCTGAGGAATCGACAACCCAAGCTACTCTACAATTGACCGCTTAACCCTAAAAACTTGGGTAAATTTGGGCGAGACCAAATTTTGGCGCCGTTTTCAGGGACCCAAGTAAGTCATCTCAACACCAATTCTATTCTCCCATATTTCTTCTATTCTCATCCAAATTCTCTTATCTTTTCCCTTTCTCATTTTTTTTCTTTTGGTGCATGTCCGCCTACACATGTGACCAATCAAACCGTCTAGTTAGGGTGAATAGTCCTGGGGTTGGGGAGTCAAGTACACCAAGGGAACTATTTCCATTAGATCATAATCTTCCTAATATTCCAGAGTCAAAAATTGAGCCCATTTCAATGGAAGGTCTTCAAAGAAACCAACTCATAAACCCGGGTGAGAACGAAAATGGAAATCCAAATGAGGCAGCCCTGAACTTAGGGAATGCAGTCGATCAAACCATGAATGACTACCACACACCTGTCTGGATCAATGCACTCTCTTGCATTTGGCTTGCTGCCATAGGAGAATCCCATTATGTTTTCAAACCTCACGTCCTAAAGCACCTTCCAACCATCCACATGATGGAGTCGGAAATGCCATACCTTCACGTCAAAGATTTCAACGACATTGTTGAAACAATGTGCCCATCACATCAACTTGAGTCAGCTAAGATGATGCTCTTTCCCTTCTCACTTAAGGATAAAGCAAAGAATTGGTTAAACAATCCAAGGCCTACATCAATCCACTTCTGGGACCAATTGCAAAGAGAATTATACAAAAAATACTTCCCCCATCACAAAACAATTGCACTTAAAAAGAGTATCCAAAACTTTTTTGAAAAAGAAGAGTCATTTTACGAAACATGGGAAAGGTTCAAAGACACACTCAACATGATACCTCACCAAGAATTTTCAATCACAGAACAAGTTCGAATTTTCTATGAAGGGTTGGGTCTGGGAAACAAACAATTCATTGACATGTTGTGTAATGGAACATTAAAAAACAAAGCCCCAAATGATGCTTACGAGTATCTTGAAGGACTGGCCGAACAAAACCAAACATGAGGAACATCACCTTACTATGAGAAGCCACCCAAATCTGGTGGAATTCACACACTTAGGGAGGAGGAAAGCCTTAGGGCTAAACTTGCTGCACTCACTAGGAAGGTCGAGGAGATCAATCTTAGGAAGATCCATGAAATTCAAACTATTGACCCTGTTTGCACAATTTGTGACAAACATGACCACAAGAATGACAACTGCCCAACCATCCCTTCCATTAAAGATGTTCTTTTAGGAGGACCACCAGCGGGGATCAATGCTATGAACTTTTAGAAGCCATAACACCAAAACACCAAAACACCAAAACACTTTTAATCCAAGGTACAATGACCATCTAGGATTTCTTTGGAAAGATAACCAACAACCCAACCAACAACCTAGTCAGCCACAAGGACCAAACCCCTACCCTCCACAAAATTTTCAAAACCATAACCAGTTCCAACCACAACTAGTCCAATACTAACACCCTCCTATCCAATACCAACAACCCATGCAACAATAAATCCAACAACCAAAGTATCCTCCTGGGATAATTCAACCAACACAAGCTCCTACTCAATCTATCCCTCTTCCAATCCTTGAGCAGTTGTGTAAACAAATGGAGAAAATGAACTCAGAAGTCTCATCCCTTAAACATGAACTACAAACCATTAAAACCGGGAAGACACCCATGCCTACTCAGGCGGTACCATCCTCAAATTTAAGGTGAGAATCCAGTTACACACAAACCTCTCATGAACAACTCAAAGCAATGACTGTTTTAAGAAGTGGGAAATCCATTGACAAACATGAACCAACCATCCCAAAACCATTAAAAGATTCAATACCATATGACAATGATAAAGAACCACCATCTGATTCTGCAAAACCCAATGAGAATGTGAAGGAACTACAACCACACCAAACACTCAAACAACCTACTCCCTTCCCTCAATGCATGAGAGAGAAATCTAAACCAGAACTGAATGAGACTTTGAGGAAAATCTTCTCTCAGGTTAAGTTAAACATTCCACTTCTCGATGCGATCCAAACTATTCCTGCATACTCAAAGTACCCTAAAGGCTTGTGCAATTTTAAAAGGAAAATTTCACATAAAAACCAATTCCTTTTGGCTGCCAATGCGAGTACCATCATTCAAAGGACTATTCCTCCAAAGTTGAAAGATCCATGATTTCCATACATCAATGTTGAGTTAGGAAAGAACAAAGTTTTCAAAGCCCTTTGTGATCTGAGAGCCAGTGTGAACCTCATTCATTATGCCATGTATTGTCAGTTAGGGCTCTAAGAACTCCAACCCACATCTGTCACTCTTCAACTCTATTATCCTAAGGGGGATCTTAAAGGATGTTTTGGTGAAAGTTGAAAATTTCATTGACTCAGCTGACTTCATTGTTCTTGACGATCACCCAAGCTTAGGTCCTAGGGAGCAAACCCTAATCATCCTTGGTCGTCCCTTCCTTGCAACAATCAACTCTATTATCCGAGTCCAAAATGGGAACATGACCATCACCTTTGTAAAGACCCGTAAAATTCAAGGGAAATTTTTTCTTAATTTTCTTTGGAATTTTACAAGAGCGCGGTTTCTGACGGCACCTGATTCCGAGGCCCGGAGTGCCCGGAATCAATTTTCGAAGTTTGGCTCGGGTACGTTCAGTGAACGAACGAGCGGGAATTTCTAACTTTTGATCCGGTGCTCGGAATTGAAATCCGAGGGCACCGATGAACTCACAGCGCCAATATTCGCTTAAGGGGACCTTTTCCGAAGTTGCGTTTGCCTAGGAAAAGATGTTTAATTTTCTGGATGAAATGAAGAGTAAAATAAATTTGTTATACAATATTTATTTTATATCTCAAAAGTGGTTATAATCTTTTGTTGGAAGTTGGGTGGTTTAACTACCTAAGAGAGGATTAAGGTGAGGAGGGGCCCACACGAGCCCCACCTTTTCAAATTCCCTAACTCCCCTCTCTCCCTCTTAAAGGCTTGTCAACTTAGCATTTATTTAATTATACAACTCATGTATAATAAATAAGTGAGTTTAATTTTTGAGTTTTTGAAATTCAAACTCTTGAATTTCAAAGGTTGGGTTGTGTTAATAAATTAAGAGTAAGCTTAATTTATTTTTGGGTTAGTTCCTTTGTTACTTGAGAGGATTGGGAGAATCGTTGAGAGACTTGAAGATCTTCTTCGTCTTCGACGAAGAACGTGAAGAACAGTTCTTCTCCGACAAAGAACATCAATCCCACGACCTTCGAGACTCGGCGTCCCGGGTTCTTCCGTCTTCATCTTCCTCCTCGACAAGGGAGAAGTCGCCGACCGTGGTGATCATCGCCAACGACAACGTACCTCCCTTCTTCGTCATAGCGACAAGTGAAGAGACGTCGTTTCCTCCTCGGACGCACCCCGACGTCCACGGAATCTACGTCCGACGCCGCGACGCCTTTCTCCGCGATAACCGACGTGCGACGTCAATCTTTCAAGGTAGGGGTTGTTGATTTTTGTTTAATTATTATTCTTGTTCGTGGTTCTAGTATGATTAACGAAAGGATATTTAAGTTGTGTTATCATATAACGTGAGGGGGTCGGACCGCATGAACACGGCCGAACCCCCTCCATCGTTCTTGTTGATTTACCTTGCGGGTGGAAACAAGGTGGCGTGGTGCCGTCGCACCACGCGGTTAATCGTGCGATTATATTGCGCGGCGCCGTCGCGCCGCGCCGTGGAAGAATCATCAAGAACGCGACGCCGTCGCGCCGCGTCAAGGGGAATCGAAGGCGCGACGGAGGGGCGCGGTGCCGTCGCACCGCGCCGGACGACGAACACCGCGGCCGGTTCCCGGCCGCGGCGGGACGAGGAGACCGGCGGCCGGGCCGCCGGCGTCGGAAGCCGAAAAGGGGACCGGATTTTCCGGTCCCGTTGGAGAAAACCGGCCGGCAGTTGGCCGGCCGGAAGGTCAAAGGCTGGGGGAAATAAATTCCCCCGGCCAGCTCAAAACCCCCCTCATTTAAGAGGGGGGCGGTTTCCTTGAGGGGGGGGGGGGGCAGGAGGCCCCCCGGTTTCTTCAAGCCGGCCCCCACGTGGGGGGGGGGGGGGTTTAAAAGGGCGCGACATGATGCCGCGCCGCCTCTCCAATCAAGCGGGGGCTTGATCCCCCCCCGCGCGCTGCCTCCGTGCGGCGCCAGGCCGCCGCGCCGCCGGCCGGCCGGGCCGGGTCGGACTCGGGTCGGGTCGGCCCGGACCCGGACCCCCCCGTTTCGAATCAGTTTCGGTCTTTTGGCCATAACTTGAGCCACGGACCTCCGAATGACGAACCGTCTGCGGCAACGCGATCCTTGGATCGAGACGGTCGTTTCGGTATATCGCACTCAGGGTTTCGGAATACTTTGAGTTCGGCCGGGTTGGTTCGTTCACAAAACCAACCGGGCCCTCGGAGCGGAAACGCTCATATCTTAAGCTACAGACGTCCGATTGACGTGCCGTCAGCTTTGTTGTGTTCCTCTTAGTGAGACGGTTCTTTTGGCATACTCCGCCCGAGGTTTGGACGCAGGTGGAGTACGGTCGGGTTGGTTTTGCCTTAAAAACCAACCGGGCCCCGGGGACGAAAATGCCAATAACTCTCAGACCGGGCGTCCGATCGACGCGCCGTCTGATGCGTTGAGTTCCTGTTGACGATACAGAACTTTTGGATACATCAACTCTGGACTTTGTGACAGTTGATGTATCAGCCTCTCGGCTCGTGGAGCGGATCCTCCGAACGAGCTTGCTGTGTGCGGGAACCCTAGTGCTTGCTGCGACTGTTACTGTGACTGCTACTGCTACTGCTACTGTGACTGCGACGACAACAGTACAGAGATCCTGTGTGGATTCGACGGCGACGACTACTGCACTCAGCGATCCTACGTGGATCAGTGCTACAGGTCCTGCGTGGGCCCGATCCTGTGTGGGTCCGATCCTGTGTAGGTCACTGCGGGGGTTAGTACCTATCGATCCTTCGTGGGTCCGGCGACTTAGATGGTTCTTTGATCATCTTTAACGTCATCCGAAGAAGTATACCTGTGTGAGCTGAATCTTCTGTTTTACTCGATAGAGGTGGTGCGCTTGGTTGTAGCGGCAGACCCGCGATACTGGAGACGAGCGTACGGAGTACGGAGACCGTGTAGCCGGCTGAGACCTGAAGACTGCTCGACCGACTCGACTTGGAGTGAGTCGACTAGCTCAGTGGACGGAGCGCCCGATATTTGGCGGCAGACCCACGGCGGACGGAGCGCCTGGTAGTTGGCGGCAGACCCGCGGTACTCGACTGGAGGAGTACCTCTGTAGGCTATTTGGGTGAGCGCCCGATATTTGGCAGCAGACCCTCAGCGGACGGAGCGCCCGGTAGTTGGCGGCAGACCCGCGGTACTCGACAGGAGGAGTACCTCAACAGTCTTAGGTTAGTGAGCAGTATCTCAGAGTCGTGACAGGACACTGTACACTTCAGAGATGAGGCTCTTCAGTAGTTACGTTTTTGATAATGAAAATCCTGTGTGAGCTGAAACCTATTGCTTTCCTGTGTGGATTGTGTTGTGCAATCCTGTGTGGATTACGTTTTGCTTTCCTGTGTGGAATACGTTTACTTTTCTGTGTGGACTGAGTTGTACTTGGGCTCGGAGGTTGGAGCGTATTTGAAATTGGTGACTTAGGTATATGTATGAGCATATACCTAAGCAGTGTCGGTTGTTACTTCGTGATTGTACCTTTCTTTGTGGTTTATCCTTTGTGGATTTTGGGAGACCTTCAGGGGTCTCGGGGTCCCTACTGAGTAGCTTATACTCACCCCTGCACGGGCTTTGCCCGCACTACGTTGTGTTGGTTGCAGACGACGGACATCGTTGATCTTAGCTGAGGCTTGCAGAGCAGGACGGTACCTGAAGGAGGATCACTAGGCGAGACGTGCTCGGAGCGGACGGCGGGACCCGTGGAGCAGTGGAGCTATCTGTACCCACCCTTCAGGTGGGATTTCCAGTGGACAGCTCGGTGTAGCGGCTTTTACTTTTCAGTTGCTGTTTTCCCTTTCGAGTTGTACTTTACTTCCAGTTTGGGTTTGTATACTGGCCCATTTACTTTTCCGCACTTTCAGTTGTACTCTGCTTTTGCTTAGTATTTACTTTCCGCTTGCTTACTTTGTGGTGTTTGTTTAATTTACAAAGGCAATGCCTTCCCTTTTTACCGGGATTTATGCCTTGGTGCTAGTCGCCAGCCCCTGGCCTATGGAAGGCGGGCTTGGGGTAGTCACGACACGGACCTCGAGGGCGGGTCGTGACAAATTGGTATCAGAAGAGTTCGGTTCTACCGCGAACTCTGATCTTTTCTATGTGAAACAATAATGTTTAGCGTATTGAGTGTGGTTATCAGTCCAGGGAGTCCAGTGTTGGTGCGGCGGCCGACGTATCCGTACACCAGGACCCTGACTTCTGATTTCCGACTTAATGCACGAAAACATTGATTGCGTGTGTGTTTTAAAGTTTTCTTTGTGATTTACTTAAATCAGCTCACCAGGTATACTGTTCTGACCGTGGCGCACCTGTTTCCTTTTCAGGATGGCCCCACGACGGCAGCTAGCTAGGGTTCCGAGAGTTGAGCGTGACGACAGCCCACCGAGCGACGAGGCCTCGGTGCAGGGCCTTTTGTCAGCAGTGGCACCGGCGGTAGCACTACCCGCCGAGCCCCCGATACTTCCAGCACCAGCCGCTGACGATGCACGTCGCCTCAGCGCACTGCATGAGTTTCAGCGCCAGCGACCACCCAGGTTTCGCGGGGAGACGGATCCCCAGGCAGCAGAGGACTGGCTGGAGGCAGTGGTACGAGTGTTTAGGCTAGTGAGGACACCAGCAGACCTCATGGTGATCCTCGCTGCGAGCCTACTACACGCAGCAGCAGGACGATGGTGGAGCTTGATGCTCCAGGTGCACGATGGGGCATCTCTACTTTGGACGGACTTTGAGAGCCTTTTTCGCTCGGAGTTCGTCCCAGCCACCCTTCGTGCGGTGCGTATCCAGGAGCTTCTTCAGCTGCGGCATGGCAGCATGACGATCGCTCAGTACTCGGTGCAGGGCCCTTTGTCAGCAGTGGCACCGGCGGTAGCACTACCCGCCGAGCCCCCGATACTTCCAGCACCAGCCGCTGACGATGCACGTCGCCTCAGCGCACTGCATGAGTTTCAGCGCCAGCGACCACCCAGGTTTCGCGGGGAGACGGATCCCCAGACAGCAGAGGACTGGCTGGAGGCAGTGGTACGAGTGTTTAGGCTAGTGAGGACACCAGCAGACCTCATGGTGATCCTCGCTGCGAGCCTACTACACGCAGCAGCAGGACGATGGTGGAGCTTGATGCTCCAGGTGCACGATGGGGCATCTCTACTTTGGACGGACTTTGAGAGCCTTTTTCGCTCGGAGTTCGTCCCAGCCACCCTTCGTGCGGTGCGTATCCAGGAGCTTCTTCAGCTGCGGCAGGGCAGCATGACGGTCGCTCAGTACTCGGCGAGATTTACCGATCTCTCGCGCTACTCGACCGACATGGTACGGGACCCATTCTTCTGGGCCCGGACCTTCGAGCAGGGTTTGAGACACGAGATCAGGGCATCACTGATCTCCCTCAGCATACCGACTCAGACAGGAGTACTGGAGCGAGCCCTCCTGATCGAGAGTTTCCTGGCTGAGTCCACAGCGAGACCTACCGCAGGGCGGCAGATAGCGGAGTCTTCGGCAACAGGTAGCCGACGGATGACTCAGGGTTCCAGGCAGACCAGACCTACCGGTGGCCGACTGCACGACTCAGGCTCAGTTGTACGGGGAAGCCGGGGTGGAGTCAGAGCCAGGCGTGCCGAGAGTGGGCAGTGTTACTCCTGTGGCGGGATTGGTCACATGGCTCGTGACTGTCCGACCCGCCATGCTGATGATCAGCAGTTAAGTGAAGAACCTCCCAGGCAGAGGCAGAGGTTCGACCGTGGCGGTCCGCAGGGAGGAGGCGGACGAGGCAGAGGAGCTGGACGAGCAGCCGGTGGTGGGCGACGCTTTGAGGCTCTTCCACCACCACCACCAGGAGGTCCACCCCGACCACAGGGAGTAGGTGAACATGCGAGAGCTCAACTTCAGGCAACCGAGGCCTTCGATCATGGAGCTCTGGGAGCCGATGGACAGGAGCAGAACTAGTGGATACATCCTTTGTACTTCTGGTTCCTTGTTGCATTTGTGTAGCGTCTTGTATTATGAGCTGCAATAATAAAAGACGCATACCTTTGTGATATTTTCGTTTCTGTCCTCTTTCGTGATGTTACTAAGAGGTTCCAGTTTTGGCTGTTGACTTGACCCTCACTTGTGAGACATCTACTGGAGGAGACCCAGTTATCACACACTGATGCCGACAGTGTGACTCAACCCTTGGAGGCGAGAGTAACGGTTGAATCTCTTAGTAGTAGCGTCGAGGCCTTACGACGTCATCCTTGGTATGGATTAGTATCATCCATGTTAAGATTGACTGTTTTAGGCAAAGAATGTGGTTCATCCAGGGGATGAGACCAGATTTCTCTTATCGGCAAAGAAGAAATCTTGCAGCTCTGGTGGGACCGGAGATGGTCCAGGCCACGACAGAGAAGGTCCAGGTCATCCAGGAGCGGATGAGTACAGCTCAGAGCCGGCAGAAGCCTTACGCTGACAGGAGGCGGAGGCCACTAGAGTTCGAGGATGGCGACCACGTCTTCTTGCGGGTCTCACCTCGACGTGGTATTCGTAGATTTGGCCGAGACAGCAAGTTATCTCCGCGCTTCATCGGACCCTTTCAGGTCCTCAACAGGGTTGGCGAGGTGGCTTATCGCCTGGCTCTGCCACCTCAGTTGCACTGGGTGCACGACGTCTTCCACGTATCTCAGCTGAGGAGATACGTGCACGACCCGACGCACATCATTGACCATGGGGAGCTTGACGTTGACGATGGGGCGACTTTTACGGAGGTCCCGGTGGAGATAGAGGATCGACAAGAGCGGGTCCTGCGTGGGCGATCGATTCCTCTTGTGCGCATCAGATGGCAGCACGGGAATCTCCAGGAGAGCACATGGGAGCGGGAGGCTCAGATGCGTGCTCAGTACCCTCATTTGTTTCCCTAGTTTTTGATGTATCTTTACGGGGACGTAAAGCCCTGAGGTGGGAGTAATGTAAAGACCCGTAAAATTCAAGGGAAATTTTTTCTTAATTTTCTTTGGAATTTTACAAGAGAGCGGTTTCTGACGGCACCTGATTCCGAGGCCTGGAGTGCCCGGAATCAATTTCCGAAGTTTGGCTCGGGTACGTTCAGTGAACGAACGAGCGAGAATTTCTAACTTTTGATCCGGTGCTCGGAATTGAAATCCGAGGGCACCGATGAACTCGCAGCGCCGATATTCGCTTAAGGGGACCTTTTCCGAAGTTGCGTTTGCCTAGGAAGAGATGTTTAATTTTCTGGATGAAATGAAGAGTAAAATAAATTTGTTATACAATATTTATTTTATATCTCAAAAGTGGTTATAATCTTTTGTTGGAAGTTGGGTGGTTTAACTACCTAAGAGAGGATTAAGGTGAGGAGGGGCCCACACGAGCCCCACCTTTTCAAATTCCCTAACTCCCCTCTCTCCCTCTTAAAGGCTTGTCAACTTAGCATTTATTTAATTATACAACTCATGTATAATAAATAAGTGAGTTTAATTTTTGAGTTTTTGAAATTCAAACTCTTGAATTTCAAAGGTTGGGTTGTGTTAATAAATTAAGAGTAAGCTTAATTTATTTTTGGGTTAGTTCCTTTGTTACTTGAGAGGATTGGGAGAATCGTTGAGAGACTTGAAGATCTTCTTCGTCTTCGACGAAGAACGTGAAGAACAGTTCTTCTCCGACAAAGAACATCAATCCCACGACCTTCGAGACTCGGCGTCCCGGGTTCTTCCGTCTTCATCTTCCTCCTCGACAAGGGAGAAGTCGCCGATCGTGGTGATCATCGCCAACGACAACGTACCTCCCTTCTTCGTCATAGCGACAAGTGAAGAGACGTCGTTTCCTCCTCGGACGCACCCCGACGTCCACGGAATCTACGTCCGACGCCGCGACGCCTTTCGACGCGATAACCGACGTGCGACGTCAATCTTTCAAGGTAGGGGTTGTTGATTTTTGTTTAATTATTATTCTTGTTCGTGGTTCTAGTATGATTAACGAAAGGATATTTAAGTTGTGTTATCATATAACGTGAGGGGGTCGGACCGCATGAACACGGCCGAACCCCCTCCATCGTTCTTGTTGATTTACCTTGCGGGTGGAAACAAGGTGGCGTGGTGCCGTCGCAACACGCGGTTAATCGTGCGATTATATTGCGCGGCGCCGTCGCGCCGCGCCGTGGAAGAATCATCAAGAACGCGACGCCGTCGCGCCGCGTCAAGGGGAATCGAAGGCGCGGCGGAGGGGCGCGGTGCCGTCGCACCGCGCCGGACGACGAACACCGCGGCCGGTTTCGGGCCGCGGCGGGATGAGGAGACCGGCGGCCGGGCCGCCGGCGTCGGAAGCCGAAAAGGGGACCGGATTTTCCGGTCCCGTTGGAGAAAACCGGCCGGCAGTTGGCCGGCCGGAAGGTCAAAGGCCGGGGGAAATAAATTCCCCCGGCCAGCTGAAAACCCCCCTCATTTAAGAGGGGGGCGGTTTCCTTGAGGGGGGGCAGGAGGCCCCCCGGTTTCTTCAAGCCGGCCCCCACGTGGGGGGGGGGGGGCGTTTTTTTTTTAAAAGGGCGCGGCATGATGCCGCGCCGCCTCTCCAATCAAGCGGGGGCTTGATCCCCCCCCGCGCGCTGCCTCCGTGCGGCGCCAGGCCGCCGCGCCGCCAGGCTGTCGCGCCGCCGGCTGGCCGGGCCGGGTCGGACCCGGGTCGGGTCGACCCGGTTCGGGTCGACCCAGGGGGGGTCGGGCCGGGTCGGCCCGGACCCGGACCCCCCCGTTTCGAATCAGTTTCGGTCTTTTGGCCATAACTTGAGCCACTGACCTCCGAATGACGAACCGTCTGCGGCAACGCGATCCTTGGATCGAGACGGTCGTTTCGGTATATCGCACTCAGGGTTTCGGAATACTTTGAGTTCGACCGGGTTGGTTCGTTCACGAAACCAACCGGGCCCTCGGAGCGGAAACACTCATATCTTAAGCTACAGACGTCCGATTGACGTGCCGTCAGCTTTGTTGTGTTCCTCTTAGTGAGACAGTTCTTTTGGCATACTCCGCCCGAGGTTTGGACGCAGGTGGAGTACGGTCGGGTTGGTTTTGCCTTAAAAACCAACCGGGCCCCGGGGACGAAAATGCCAATAACTCTCAGACCGGGCGTCCGATCGACGCGCCGTCTGATGCGTTGAGTTCCTGTTGACGATACGGAACTTTTGGATACATCAACTCTGGACTTTGTGACAGTTGATGTATCAGCCTCTCGGCTCGTGGAGCGGATCCTCCGAACGAGCTTGCTGTGTGCGGGAACCCTAGTGCTGGCTGCGACTGTTACTGTGACTGCTACTGCTACTGCTACTGTGACTGCGACGACAACAGTACAGAGATCCTGTGTGGATTCGACGGCGACGACTACTGCACTCAGCGATCCTACGTGGATCAGTGCTACAGGTCCTGCGTGGGCTCGATCCTGTGTGGGTCCGATCCTGTGTAGGTCACTGTGGGGGTTAGTACCTATCGATCCTTCGTGGGTCCGACGACTTAGATGGTTCTTTGATCATCTTTAACGTCATCCGAAGAAGTATACCTGTGTGAGCTGAATCTTCTGTTTTACTCGATAGAGGTGGTGCGCTTGGTTGTAGCGGCAGACCCGCGATACTGGAGACGAGCGTACGGAGTACAGAGACCGTGTAGCCGGCTGAGACCTAAAGACTGCTCGACCGACTCGACTTGGAGTGAGTCGACTAGCCCAGTGGACGGAGCGCCCGGTATTTGGCGGCAGACCCACGGCGGACTGAGCGCCTGGTAGTTGGCGGCAGACCCGCGGTACTCGACTGGAGGAGTACCTCTGTAGGCTATTTGGGTGAGCGCCCGGTATTTGGCAGCAGACCCTCAGCGGACGGAGCGCCCGGTAGTTGGCGGCAGACCCGCGGTACTCGACAGGAGGAGTACCTCAGCAGTCTTAGGTTAGTGAGCAGTATCTCAGAGTCGTGACAGGACACTGTACACTTCAGAGATGGGGCTCTTCAGTAGTTACGTTTTTGATAATGAAAATCCTGTGTGAGCTGAAACCTATTGCTTTCCTGTGTGGATTGTGTTGTGCAATCCTGTGTGGATTACGTTTTGCTTTCCTGTGTGGAATACGTTTACTTTCCTGTGTGGACTGAGTTGTACTTGGGCTCGGAGGTTGGAGCGTATTTGAAATTGGTGACTTAGGTATATGTATGGGCATATACCTAAGCAGTGTCAGTTGTTACTTCGTGATTGTACCTTTCTTTGTGGTTTATCCTTTGTGGATTTTGGGAGACCTTCAGGGGTCTCGGGGTCCCTACTGAGTAGCTTATACTCACCCCTGCACGGGCTTTGCCCGCACTACGTTGTGTTGGTTGCAGACGACGGACATTGTTGATCTTAGCTGAGCCTTGCAGAGCAGGACGGTACCTGGAGGAGGATCACTGGGCGAGACGTGCTTGGAGCGGACGGCGGGACCCGTGGAGCAGTGGAGCTATCTGTACCCACCCTTCAGGTGGGATTTCCAGTGGACAGCTCGGTGTAGCGGCTTTTACTTTTCAGTTGCTGTTTTCCCTTTCGAGTTGTACTTTACTTTCAGTTTGGGTTTGTATACTGGCCCATTTACTTTTCCGCACTTTCAGTTGTACTCTGCTTTTGCTTAGTATTTACTTTCCGCTTGCTTACTCTGTGGTGTTTGTTTACTTTACAAAGGCAATGCTTTCCCTTTTTACCGGGATTTACGCCTTGGTGCTAGTCGCCAGCCCCTGGCCTATGGAAGGCGGGCTTGGGGTAGTCACGGCACGGACCCCGAGGGCGGGTCGTGACAACCTTTGGAAACATGAGTCTAGACTTGAACATCTACAATGAAAACTCTCAAATTGGGGATGATGAAGAGATCCACGAGGTTAATTGGATTGGTAGTGTTGATAGTGAATTTGAGGAACATCAAGGAATTGCTAAAGGATGTTTAAGTCAAAGAAGAGATCGATTTTTCTTTGTTCACATGAGGGAAATTTGTCTCCTTGGCTTGAATCTCTTTCAAATATCTCTATTGATGATTTTCTAGAATCACCAATCAATGATACCATTGGTGAAATCAATAACATTGAGTCCATACCCAATCATGAAACTGATCTGGCCAACTTAGTGGATAAAAATTTTGTTCACAAGGAACTAATTCTGTCAAAAAATCTGAACAAAGAAACTGAGTTCAATAAAAAGTCCCATTCTTTCTTGGAAAGTGATAACCAATCTGATCTCAAATTTAAGGTACTACCTTCATCACTCAAGTATGCATTCTTAGGGGACAATCGAGCCTTTCCTATTATCATTTCTTCCTCTCTTGAAGCCAATCAAGAGATGATGCTTCTGGATGTCCTAAGAAAGCATAAGAAAGCAATTGGATGAACCCTTTCTGATATTCTTGGGATTATCCCACTCATTGGAACTCATAGGATTGTTCTTGAATCTGAATCCAAACCATGCCATCAACCTCAACAGAGACTCAATCCAAATCTTATGGATGTGGTAAGGAAAGAACTTCTCAAGTTATTGAAAGCGGGTATCATATACCCCATTATTGAGAGTGAGTGGGTAAGCCCAATTCAAGTTCTCTCAAAGAAAGCTGGAATCATTATGATCACCAATGAGGATGGTGACCTTCTCCCCATAAGGGTCAGTAGTGGATGAAGAGTCTGTATTGACTATAAGAAGCTCAACTCTTGTACCAAGAAAGATCATTTCCTCTTGCCCTTTATTGATCAAGTCCTCGAGCGAGTGGCGAGTCATCAATTCTATTGCTTCCTAGATGGATTCTCAGGGTATAATCAAATCGAGGTCTCCTTAGAGGATCAAGGAAAAACAACCTTCACTTGTCCATTCGACATTTTTTCCTTCAAGCGAATGCCCTTTGGATTATGTAATGCCCCTGCTACCTTCCAGCGGTGCATGATGAGAATCTTCTCGGACATGGTGAGGGATTGTTTAGAGGTCTTCATGGATGACTTTTCCATCTTTGGGGATACTTTTGAGGGATGCCTTATGAATGTTGAAAGAGTTTTGTCAAGATGTGAGGATAGGAATCTCATCCTAAATTGAAAAAATGTCATTTCATGGTAAAAAGACTTGTTCTAGGCCATCTAGTATCTGGTAGAGGGATTGAAGTTGATAAAGCTAAGGTTGACATCATTCGTCACTTCCCCTCTCCTAAAACTATTAAGGAAGTTAGGTCCTTCTTAGGACATGCATGATTCTATAGAAGGTTCATTAGGTATTTTAGCTCTATTTCTCGACCACTTTGTGCTCTTTTGGTGAAAGATGCTCCATTTTTATGGACAGAAAGATGTGAGGAATCATTCTCTACACTCAAGTCATCTCTTATCTCTCCACCTATTAGGCAAGCTCCAAATTGGAAACTTCCATTCAAACTCATGTGTGATGTGAGTGACTTCGCTGTAGGAGCAATATTAGGTCAGCGGTGTGAGAAAACTCCATGTGTCATTGCTTATGCAAGAAAATTCCTAAATGATGCACAAATCAACTACACCACCACTGAGAAAGAGTTCCTTGCTGTTGTCTTTGCTTTAGAGAAATTCAGGTCCTATTTCTTAGGATCACCCATCATTGTCTTCACTGACCATTCAACCCTGAAATACCTTTTCCAAAAACAAGATGCCAATGCTAGATTGATCAGGTTGGTCTTTCTTTTTCAAGAGTTTGATTTAACCATTAAGGATAAAAAGAGTGTTGAAAATGTTGTAGTTGATCACCTCTCTAGGATGAAATTCAAAGACAACTCACATCACCTTTTTGTGTTTGATTCATTTCCCGATGAGCACCTCTATTCTGTGAGTGATTGCCTATGGTATGCTGACATAGAAAACCACTTGGTTATGGGTGACATTCCAAAATTTCTCAGGATCCAAGCTAAGAGGAAATTCCTTTCTGATGTCAAACACTATGTGTTTGATGATCCTTACCTCTTCAAGTTTTGTCATGATCAAATCATTAGGAGATGTGTTCCTGAGTTTGAGAAAAAGTTTATTCTAAGATTCTGTCATGCAGAGGAATGTGGATGCCACTTTTCCACAACGAAAACCACTGCAAAGGTCCTCCAAACCTAACCTCACTAAGGATTCCTACCAATTCTGCCAAAGTTGTCCTCAATGTTAACAATTAGGATCCCTTACCAAAAGGAATCAAATGCCCCTCACTCCCATTCTTATTGTTGAGATCTTTGATTGTTGGGGAATTGATTTCATGGGCCCCTTTCCAAACTTTAGGGGATACTTCTACATCCTCTTAGCTGTTGATTATCTCTCGAAATGGATTGAGGCCATTCCCACCAAGTCCAATGACCATCATGTTGTGATCCGATTTCTAAAAAATCACATATTTCCTCGATTTGGAATTCCTAGGGCTATATTCAGTGATTGAGGAACCCATTTCTACAACTGCCCATTGTCTTCACTCATGTCTAAGTATGAGATTTATCATAAAGTTTTCACTGCATACCATCCTCAAACCAATGGTCAAGCTGAGTTAGTGAATAGGGAGATTAAACAAATTCTTGAAAAAACTGTCAATCCCTCTTTGAAAGATTGGTCTGAGAAACTCGTGGATGCCCTTTGGGCATATCGTACATCATTCAAAACCATCCTAGGCATGTCACCATATAGGTTGGTTTATGGAAAAACATGTCATTTACCTGTTGAAATTGAGAATAAGGTGGTTTGGGCAATAAAAAAAAATTAATTTCGACATTTCTTTGGCCAAAGAAAAGAGGAAATTAGATCTTAATAAACTTTAGGAACTTTGGATGAAGGCTTATGAAAATTCAAGGATAAATAAAGCTAGAGTTCAAGCCTACCAATCTAGGAATATCAAAGTTAAACACTTTGAACTGGGAAAATTTGCGCTCTTGTATAGTTCAAAACTTCATTTACACCTAGAAAAGTTAAGGTTTAGATGGTCGGACCCCTTTATAGTACATCATGTGTACCCCTATGGGGCAGTAGAGATTCAAGATCCCACAAGTGGTCATATTTTCAAAGTCAATGGTCATAGGTTAAAACCATTCATTGAATCATTCAATAAACAGGAATTAGAGATTGAGTTAGCAGATCAAACCTATGAACCAATTTTTTTTTGATAGATTTAGGGTTCATGTCGGGCTAACGACATTAAACAAAAGCGTTACATGAGAGACAACCCATGGTTTTCATGTTTATAATCTTTGTGCATCATATTTATTTTTCAAGTAGATTAATGAATCATTTTGATTTAAAAAAAATCAATCAACTCTGAATATGATAGTACCTTAAACTGTTGACATGTTCTTCTATTTTGAGTATGGATGGGTATGAAAGGGGAAGCACCATATTCATCCGTGTCACGTGGTGTGATTCCTGAGTAATACCTTATCCAAAAATTTAAAAAGAAGACAATGTATCATCAGTTTATCTTTATTTTTATGCGTTTGTAGGTTAATAAATAAATAATATATATATAATAATAAATAAAAAAAATTGAAAGGACACGTCGTAGGTCGTGGGGCAAACCTCGTCACAACCGGAGAAGCCGCGAAGACTCGAACTCGGGACCAAAGGGAGATAGGGGCACACACTTTCCACTGACCTACGGCTTATAATGCTTCTTTTTTATATAATTTTTTAATATATACTTATATTTGACTTATATATATATATATATATATATATTGTTCTTTTTATGTGATACTAGTATCGGTCTTTGGTATGCTAAAATAAATAGGTATGATTTTTTATCTTTGTATGTTTTTAATTAAGGGAACCTCTCGAGGTTTTCATGGTTTCTAATTTAGTTTGTGAGTGAGAAACAGAAGCTATTAATGTCAAATAGTTTTATATGGAAATCAATTATATCCAAAACTTCCACAATTTTCTACCATCTGCCACTGGGAGTCCATGAGTAGCATGGAGATCAAAGGAATAATCAGGAGCGTAATGAACTTCAACTTCAAAAATCAGGTGACTTTTGTTCCATGTTTATTTATTAAAATTCTTTTTAGAACTCCTCTTTTCTACCTCTAACCTCTTTCTAAATTTTCTTTTCTTCAAACACTGGGGATAATGTTATTTTAATTTGGAGGGAGATGAAATAAAAAAAATTGTGTGGAAAAAAATGATTTGAAAAAAAAATGTGTGTCTTAATGGAAGGAAAAGTTCCTTTAACCACGAACATGATAATACACATTGCATACTTTGAAATTGAATATCAAATAATTTAGCATATCCTGATTCTGATTTTAATCCATGTATATTTCATGAGCATAGATTTTGGAAAGTGTGGCTGTCTAATGTGATATTTCATCGTTTATATTTTCATCCAAATAAAAAAAGAATCACAAAGCATGTCCTTTGGATAGTGAGGTATTAGTTTGAGTTCATGGGGTCCCCCAAATAAATAGCATAGGTTTGGTGATCATTTTAATTTTAATATGAGTATTCAAAAAAATAAATAAAAAAACAATAAATTTGTACGTATAGCAATGAAATAACTTAATGTGTGGCTTTCGACACTTGAGGATCGTGACTCCATAGTTGTCTGACCCAGAGTTAGTAAGTTTATCTCTATTTGTGGTAAGTTGAATTTGTTTTTGACTGAGTTAACTCGAGATGATGCCCGAGTATGTGAGCTTCACTTGGTGCCCTAAGGTCTTTGAGCCTGAGAGTCATCGTCAAAGTCTCGCTACATGAGTTGACTATGTTGAGTGCAATTTCAATTACCATGGAAAAAATTGCAAAAAAAAAAACAATATATATATATATATATATATAATGAATACTCATATTAATATTGAAATGCGATTCCACCTAGCGCTTCTATCATTCCTCCCTTGGAATAAAGATGAACCCCCATGTCTATTGTGATACATAACACATCATCATGCTTAATTGATATTGGATGAAATATAGCGAAGAATTTGAACAAAGGAATGCGCTTGAGCTTGTATATGCTTATAAAAATATGTTGTATTAAAATATTTTGATGAGTTTCATGATTTTTTGGTATAACAGTTCTTAGTTATCATTGTGTATTAAAATATTTTGGAAAAGAGAATTTGAATTTCATATTTTTGAGATATATTTTGCTCGGGACTAGCAAAACTCAAGTTGGGGGGTGTGATTTGCCACTAAAATAGGCAAATATTCACTGTATATATTATAATATTCATGTGATTCATCATTCATAAAAACCATTTTTAATGCATTTTACAATTTGAATATTATTTCACATCATGATTGTAATCCCTCTTAAAATGCACTATTACATAGTACATTTTTGAACACCTCCTAAAATAAAAATGGTATTGATTTTATTTTCATATTTTATTTTTAGGTCTCTCATACTATAAGTAACAATTAATACTCTTGGAGTACTTTAAGATTCACATTGGAAGACCACCAAAATGGGATTTCATGCCGACACATTCTGGGTAATGTAAACCGGACAACAACCCAATAAAGAGACTTTATCGGCCACAATACATGCTCAATAATTATGAAAATTGAACTGAAGATAGAGGACATCAAGGAGAACATTTCATTTAATTGTGTCCAAAGCTAATTCTGATGTTTGAATGGAGTTCCGAGCGACCCAAGTTGAAGATGCAATATTGGGTCAGATTCAGCGGCCCAGAAAAACAACCCACAAATTTAATCATATCTCGCAAACCAAATATTAATTTTGGATGAAATTTTACAAACAATCAGGGGACATCCATATCTTCATATCTGTTTCTATGTATCACTAGAATTCAGTCATTTTGATGCTCGTTTGGACACACCTGTCCAATGCATGCAAGTTGGCTCAGATTTTTTTGTCAAGGGTGGAAAAGTCCACTCTCCCTCAACTTTCCACCCACCTTGGCCTACCACCATTAATTGAGGTGACTTGGACAGATGAGAGATCGACTCAAGGCTCCCAAAATGCCTATTTAAGGTAGTGGTGTTGGAGAATTTATCCATCTTGAATGCTTTCTTTCATTGTAATGTTATGCTGCCACTTTTCTTTTGTAATGTTCTTCCTTAATTTTAAGTTGTTTTTAATTCATCCTAGTTTCTTAATAAAAGTTATTTCTTCTCTTATTATTCCATTCTTCTCCATCTAAATTTGATACCATTGCCTCAAGGTGTGAATTTATTCATACCAAACCTTGTGAAATTATCAACACAACGGTGGAGTGGTCATTTTCTTTTTATTGTTTTCTTTACTTCTTCAATTCCTTCCTCATGAGTCTACTTCCTGCTTCCATTGAAATCATATAATCAATGGAGGGATAACCCACTTATGGGTTGATCCAAGAGAGTAACAATGTGCCAGATTGAATGTTACTTATCACCCCATTAATGTCTAATCACTTCTTTTAATTGAGATTTTTATTTGATGATTTTAAAGCTTCTTCGTCCTTGTTGAATTTTAAGGCCACATACTTCAAGTGCTAATACGAACCTTTACCTTGGATTGATCATAAATTTGATCCCCCAAGTGTATATGTGATTAGTATTATGGTGTTTTGGTATTAAACCAGTAAGTGATGAAGTTGTTTGATCTTCTCGAATAAACCCATCTCGAATATAAGAAATTGAAATCGTTAAAAAAGAATTTCATCAAATCCACCCCTTGTAATAACCTAGGATAAACCCTTCTCATAATTTGAATTCACTTAAGTCACGTAGTGTTCACTTAAAATTATGTAAAGTAAACCCAAAGTTGGCCACTTAATAGCGAAAATCAGTCCATAGAATGTGCGTGTTTATAGGTTTCTTCTTAGGTCTCTAAGGAATCGACAACCCAAGCTACACTACAATTGACCGCTTAACCCTAAAAATTTGGGTAAATTTGGGCGAGACCACTTACTATTTCCTAGTACTTAATGAAAATTATGTCAATGTTTTACATGGACTTTACATTTCTCAAATCTTCGATGACAATGTGAATGATAGACAATTATGGGTTCCAAAAAAGTGCCCTTGTTTGAATGAGATTCGTTCGGAATTAAATTAATCTAATTCTAAGGTAAGTGTAGATCACATTTCCACATATCTGAATATCTGAAGAGATTTTATATTGAGCATCTTGGGAAGATTTGTCAAGAGCATGTCAACTGAGTAATTTGAGGTGCTATCCATGGGAGACTTCTGGTCATGTGTGCTTGGATAAATTCGAGACATGAAATGGCATTGGCTTGGGGCATGGATACCATGTATTTATAATGTGTATGATTTTCAGAATGGAATAGGGAATGGGTGGAATGGATCATGTGGCTGGATTCGAAGTAAGGTACTTGAATTTCACGACATATTCTATGAGAATGGAAGTCAAGCCGTACGTAGATCTGACATATACCACTATGAAGATCAAACTCATGCATTGGGAACATATGTAATGTCCCAAAATTTTCTATATATATATTTTTTAAAATTGTATAGAATTATTTTGAGACAACACACTTTGAAAACACGTGATTCCGAGGCCCAGTGAGCTCAGAATGGAATTTTGAACTTTTTTTAGTTCACTTAAGTAAACGTTCGAGCGGATTATTCTAAATTTTGAACCGGTGCTCGGATCGAAAATCCGAGGGCACCGTTGATCTCAGAATGCTGAGATTCTCCTAGAAAGGACTTAACTTCGACTGGAAAAGACCGGACAAAAAAGTTAATTTTCAGACTTTTCAGAAAATAATAAAATAACTTAAAAAGTTATTTTATTTTCTTTTGCACCGTTGAGCGGCGGACGACGACACTGCGGCGTGGCGACGAGGCTCATTAAAGGAAGATCTTTAATGACTTGTTTAATTGACGCGTAACGATGCAACGTCGCAACGTAACAAAAATGCTGGGATGTGTTTCCTTTTATTAAGATAACGCGTTGGAGAGTTGAGAATTAAACCCTAGGGATTCTCTGACGAACCTACGACAATGACTCCCTCCAACGATGAACGATGAACACCGGCGGGATCACTAACAACGTCGATGCCTTGCGAAGAACGGGACCAGGAAGCGACGAACGCCAATGAAGCTTGAATCCTCAAGGGCGGAGCGCTTCAACGATGAACTTCGAACGAGGTAGGGGTTTATTTGTTTTACATTTCCCCATTCTTCATTCAAAATGACGAATGCGGATCAACCCATGAACAGGTTGATCTGTGGATCGTGCGTTTTTACATGAGGGTGTTCTTCTTGGGTTTCTACAACGGGATTGATTTATTGTTGATAGAACATCATCCCAAAACCTCCCCCTTTTTTAAAACTCTAATGCAGAGGGCGCGGACCGACACAAACAAGGCCTGAGCCCCTCCGCTTGTGTGTTCTTCATGGATGAGCTTTTGAAAGGGTCAGCAAGGCAGATTTAAGGCCATCCTAGGGAAGGCGATACCCCATGGAGGTCGAAGGCGCAGTCAGTGTGAAGAATGAACCACCGGTGCAGACCTAATGGTCCGCAGAAGAGTCCACTGGTGGATGGCTGCAGAGACGAGGCCCGCAACTGCGGGCCGCGTTCTTCAGAGGCACGTGGTCTTCGACCGCATGCGGGAGTCCGACCGGCCGTGTAGCGCCAGGCTGAGGTCGATTGACCGTGACAGAGGAGACCACCTCACAGACGACCCGTGGGGCGATGGGGAGCCGGGCGCGACTTCCAGCTGTGTCCCGGCCAGGAAGACCGGCCAGGCCAGTGGGCCAGATTTGGACCCAACCGGTCCCTTTTTGGAAAAAACGTCAATATCTTTCAAACCGAGTGTCCGATTAACAATCTGTTTGCGGCGTTGGAACCATCACGATGAGGAGGATATTTTGGAATACTCTATGGAGGATTTCATGGAAGTTTAAATTCAACAAATGTCTTGTGGAGTAGTTCTCCCGAGATCAAGCGTGCTACGTGCAGAAACCCTGTAGTTGACTAAGACTTAAATACTACTGATGAGTGACCCTATGTGGATCAGATACTATGACCCAATGAGAAGTGACTTATGTGTGAACTGACATGCCCACGATGGAGAGCGACTTCTGTGTGACTCGGTAGACCCATGATACTCGACAGGAGGAGTACCTCAGTATGACTATAGATTAGTGGGAAATGACTTCTGTGTGACTCGGAATGCCCATGGTGGGGAGCGACTTCTGTGTGACCCAACATACCCATGGTACTAATCAGGGATGGGTACCACATCAGTCATAAGGTTAGTGGGAAATGACTTCTGTGTGATCTGGCATACCCACTGTACTCATTGAGGAGGAGTTCTCCAACAACCCATGATGTTCGATAATGTGACTAATGATCCTACTTTCCTACTCTAGAATATACTTGGTGTGAGCTATCTTGCTTCATGATAATGCTTGGTGATCATTTGTTGTGGTTTGTTTGTGGATTGCTTTGTGGTCTTTGTTTGTTTGTTTGAGGTCCCTACTGAGTATATTGTTACTCACCCCTGCATGGGCTTCACCCGCACGCGTTTTGTCTGGTGCAAATGGTTGTCGCCTTGACGGAGGACTTGGTGGACCAGGACTCGGTGGTGCCCAGTGAGACCAGGCGGTGTACTTCTATGTCTTCCAGCAGCTACTCTGTACCTACCCATCAGGTGGGGTTTTCAGCAGATGGCTATCCAGAGTTTCTTTTGTACTTTCCTGTTTTCCAATTAGTCTTTTGTTGGGTTTGTATTCTGATCCATTTGACTTTCAGTTGTACTTGTACTTAGTGGTTGTTTACTGGCATACTTGTTTACTTTTCCATCTTTGGGATGTGGTTGTGTGTGTGTGCGTACAGGCACTCAGGCAAATGCCTCCCATTTGCAGGTTGACGCCTTCGGCGCTAGTCGCCAACCCCAGCCTTTGGGAGGCGGGCTTGGGGTATGACACGACACGGGCCCCGGGGGACGGGTCGTGACAAAGTGGTATCAGAGGTGGTCAGTTCTACCTCAAAGACTGAGAGTCTGTCGTTTTGTTTTGGGGCAACTGTGTTGAATGTTTCGAGTTCGACTTTCAGATTCGAGGAGTCCAGTGTTGGTGCAGTGACTGACATATCCATACACCAGGACCCTGAATTTTGCTTTTCATCTCTAAACATGAAAACACTGGTTGCACAAATATTTCCTTATGATCTTCTTGAATAAGAGTCAGCTCACCAGGTATACTTTTCTGATTGTGGTATATCTTGATCTATTTCAAGATACCTCCACGTAGATAGCTAGCTAGGCGTCTGATACGTGATCGTGTGGACAACCCACCTAGTGATGAGGCGTCAGTTCAGAGACTATTGCTAGAGATGGCCCCGTCGGGTGGTGCACCGGTGTTGCCACCACCTGTTGATCAGTAGTTACTACCAGCGTTACTGGTAGAGGACATGCGTAGATTCAGTGCCTTACATGAGTTTCAGAGATAGAGACCTCCTAGGTTCAAGGGAGAGATAGATTCTCAGGTCACTGAGGACTGGCTGGAGGCAGTGACATGGGTCTTCTGCTTAGTGCGGACATCGCTTGACCAGATGATGATCTTAACTACAAGTCTTCTTCAGGGCTCGACAGGGAGATGGTTGAGTTTGACAATCCAGATGCATGATGAAGCGACCTTCACCTGGCCAGACTTTGAGCGGATTTTCTGAGAGGAGTTTTTCCTCACGACCTTGCGCTCAGTTCGCATACAGGAGCTGCTTCACCTACAACAGAGCAGCTTGTTGGTGGCCGAGTACTCTGTGAGGTTTACAAACCTCTCTCGCTACTCCACAGACATGGTGCATGACCTTTTCTTAGGGCCCGAACCTTTGAGCAGAGACTCAGACGGGAGATCAGGGCATCCATGATGTCTCTCAGCATCCCCACTCTGGTTGGAGTGTTGGAGTGAGCCTGTGCTGGAGTGGGCCCTTCTTATGGAGAGCTTCCTGGCGGAGCAGGCGCCGACAGCCGAAGCCACCAACAGACCTCAGGCGGCAGATTCTCCAGTGGTGAGAAGCAGACAACAGACACGGGGGCCCAAGTGGGCCAAGTCTTTTAGGGGACGACCCCAAGACTCGGGGTCGGCAGTACGGGGCTCCCAGAGCAGAGGGAGTCAGCAGGGATCCAGGTTGTGTTTCACGTGCGATGAACAGGGACACATGGCTCGTGACTGCCCGACCCACAACACAAATGATCTGCAGACGGTTGAGGGACTGCCAAGCCAGAGATAGAGGCTTGAGCAAGGAGGCCTGTATGGCGGTGGACGTGGCAAGGGAGTAGGTCGAGCGATAGGTGGTGGAAGATGGTTCAAGGTGCTAGCACCACCACCCCTAGGTGGTCCACCACGGGCCCAGGGAGCCGGTAGATAGGGGTGAGGCCAGCTTCAGGTGATGGAGGCCTACGACCATGACACTCCTAAGATGATTAGAGGTACGATATGTGTCTTCTCCACCTTAGCTATAGTTCTTATAGACACAGGTGTCAGTCACTCTTTTTCCTTGCCACAGACCTAGTTCGGGGCTCGGAGATTTCGACAGAGTCATTGACTCAATCCTTACGATTAGAGACTCCTACGAGAGGGGATTCGACGATCACACACTGGTGCCGGTAGTGTGAGCTTACCCTAGGAGGTGGGAGCTTCAGTTGAGATCTCCTAGTAGCGGCGTCGAGACCATACGACGCCATCTTGGGTTTGGACTGGTTATCTACAGTCTATGCTCAAATCCACTATTTTAGATGTAAAGTGCGATGTGTCCGTAGGGATGAGATCATGTTTTCCTTCACCGGTGAGAAGAGAACCTTTACAGCACATGATGGACTTTCTTGGAGGATGGTGCATCTAATCACTCACCAGTTGGCTAGCCTCACCCTTGGTGCGGTGGATGAGAGGAGTCCGAACTTTCCTGTAGTGGTGGATGAGTATGAGGATGTATTTCCTGAGGATGTTCTAGGACTACCTCCTCACTGAGAGGTAGACTTCTGCACCGACCTGTACCCCGAGACGACACCGATATCCACACCGGCATATCAGATGGCTCCCGTAGAGCTATGTGAATTGAGGGTATAACTGGAGGACTTGCAGGAGAAGGGGTTCGTGAGGCCCAACGTTTCACCATGGGCAGCCCCAGTGTTGTTTGCCAAGAAGGTAGACGGGAGCTTGAGGCTATGTGTAGACTTTCGTCGCCTGAACCAAGTAACCGTGAAAAACAAGTATTCACTGCCAAGGATGGATGATCTCTTCGATCAAATGAAGGGAGCGAGGTGGTTCTCGAAGATAGACCTCAGATCGGGCTATCACTAGCTTTGGGTACGGGATGAAGATATACCGGAGACTGCCTTCAGATGCCGGTATGACCACTATGAGTTTTTGGTGATGTCTTTTGGCGTGACCAATGCCCCAGTAGTGTTCATGAGACTCATGAACATGATCTTCCAGCCCTACCTCGATCGTTTCGTGGTGGTCTTCATTGATGAAATCTTGGTGTACTCGGCGTCGGAGGAGGAGCACGCTACACACATGCAGATAGTTCTGGATGCACTCCGAGAGCACCAGATTTACGGTAAGCTCTCGAAGTGCCAATTTTGGATTCAAGAAGTCTACTTTCTGGGACACGTCATCTCGGAGGCTGGAGTTGCAATGGATCCAGTGAAGATAGAGGCGATGCTTGCTTGGGAGCCACCCAGGAGCATGGATGAGGTGCATAGTTTCTTGGGGTTGGCTGGATACTACCAAAGGTTCATGACCGACTTTTACAGAGTTGCAACACCTTTATCAGCCTTGACACAGAAGAGACAACCTTTCATATGAACGAAGAAGTGCCAGCAGAGTTTGCATGAGTCGAGGCGGAGACTGACGAGTGCCCCAATCTTGAGACTATTAGAAGAGGGCATGAGTTATGTAGTTTTCTGCGATGCATTAGGGATCAGACTGGGTTGTGTCCTGATGTAGGAGCGAGCGGTGATCACCTACATCTCACGACAGTTGAGGCATCATGAGCAGAACTAAGCGACCCATGACCCGGAGTTAACAACAGTGGTATTTGACTTGAAGATGTGGCGACACTACTTGATGGGTGAATGATTTACCGTCTACTCTTAGGTATATCTTATCAGAGAAGGACCTTTACTTGAGACAACGATGATGGATGAAGTTCTTCCAGGACTATGATTTTGAGATAGTCTATACTCTTAGGAAGGAGAACGTGGTGACAGACACGCTTAGCAGGAGGTCTAGTTTACAAATGCTGAGTGAGGCGACTGAGCAGTTAGCCGCGATGCATATATCCTTTGTGGATGACGATGGAGCAACTTACCTTCAGTTAATGACTGTCACTCCCCCACTCTTACAATGAGTTAGGGAGGCATAACTTGTGGATGTTGACTGCGAGGCCCGACATGCTCATTTATCCTCAGGAAAAGCTCCTGATGGGTTTTCGATAGGTGGGGAGCACGTCATCCTTTTCAGACGATGCATCGTAGTACCAGTGATGTTACAAGAGGAGGTGTTGAGGGAGTTCCATACATCCCATTTGGTGGTACATCCCAGTGTGGAGAAGATGTATCAGGACCTCTGACGTCAGTATTGGTGTTCAGGGATGAAGAAAGCAGTGACATAGTTTGTTTCCTGATGCCTTATTTTTCAGAAAGTGAAGGCTGAGCATCAGGTTCCAGTAGGCTTGACACAAACACTTGAAATACCGGAATGGAAGTGAGATGGTATCTCTATGGACTTCGTGACGAGGTTAACACGCACATCCAGGGGCCACAATTCTATCTGGGTGATCGTTTACCGACTCACAAAGTCAGCTCACTTCTTACCCATTCGGGAGCAGGGATCAGTAGAGGGTTTGAGACGCCTCTACGTCTAGGAGATAGTGCAGCTACAAGGGGTGCCTTTGGAAATCATCTCAGACCGTGATGCATGCTTTACATCCCGATTGTGGAAGGGATTACAAGAGGCGTTTGAGACTCAGCTACACTTGAGAACAACTTTTCATCCTCCGACGGATGGTAAGACAGAGCGGACTATACAAACCTTGGAGGACATGCTTCATTCTTGTGTTCTTGATTTTGGTCGTAGTTGGGAGGACCACCTACCACTAGTGGAGTTTGAATACAACAACAACTATCACTCCACCATTGGCATGACACTGTTTGAGTCCTTATACGGGCGGCCATGCAGATTACCTCTATGCTGAACAGACCCAGGGGAGTCACTGCTCATGAGTTCAGAGTTTGTACGAGCTACCACTGAGAAGGTTCAGATCATCTAGGAGTGGATGAGTGCTGTATAGAGAAAACAAAAATCGTATGCTAACAGGAGACAAGGACCCTTGGAGTTCGAGTAGGGAGACCATGTTTTTCTTTGGGTCTCACCCCGACGAGGATTGTGGAGATTTGGCCGGGGCGACAAGTTATCTCCGAGGTTCATCAGACCATTCCAGATCCTCAGTAGAGTTGGCGAGGTGGCGTACCACCTAGCTCTTCCCCCACAGATGCACCAGGTGCACGATGTTTTTCACGTGTCATAGATGAGGAGGTACGTGCATGACCCATCACACGTCATCAACTAGGGCGAGCTGGATATTGATGATGGGACAACGTTTGCAGAGTTCCCGATGGAGATAGAGGATCAACAGGATCAAGTCCTTCATGGACGGTCGATTCTTCGGCTGCGCATTCGGTGATAGCATGAGAATCCCTAGAAGAGCACATGGGAGCAGGAGGCTCAGATTCGTGCTCAGTACCCCCATTTGTTTTATTAGCCCTTATTTTGACTTTCGGGGATGTAAAGCCCTAAGTTGGGTAGAATTTATTATCCCAAAATTTTTCATATAATTTTGTTTAAATTGTACGGAATTGTTTTGAGACAACATGTTTTGACGACATGTGATTCCAAAGCCTGGTGATCTCGAAACGGAATTTTGAACTTCTTTTAGTTCACTTAAGTAAACGCATGAGCGAGTTTTTCTAATTTTTGAACTAGTGTTCGAATCAAAAATATGAGGTCACCATTGAACTTAGAACACCGAGATTCGCCTAGAAAGGACTTAACTTCGACCGAAAAGGGTCAGACGAAAAAGTTAATTTTTGGACTTTTCGGAAAATAATAAAACAACTTAAAAAGTTATTTTATTTTCTTTCGCACCGTTGAGTGGTGGAAGACATCTTTGCGGTGTGGCGACGAGGCGCATTAAAGGAATCTCTTTAATGGATCGTTTAATTGAAGCATAACAGATACACTGTTTCATAAATAAAACATTGTAATGATGCAACGTTGCTGCGTAACAGAAACATTGTGACGTGTTTCCTTTTATTAAGCTAACACGTTGGAGAGTTGAGAATTAAACCCTAGGGATTCTATGACAAACCTAAGACAAGGACTCCCTCCAATGATGAACGACGAACGCCGGTGGGATCGCTAGCAACATCGACACCTTACGAAGAATGGGACCGGGAAGCGATGGACGCCAACAGAGCTTGAATCCTCGAGGGTTGAGTGCTTTAATGACGAACGTTGAACAAGGTAGGGGTTTATTTGTTTTACGTTTTCCCCATTCTTCATTCAAAATGACGAACACAAATCAACCTACAAACAGGTTGATCTGTGGATCGTGCGTTCTTGCGGGAGGGTGTTTTTTCTTGGGTTTCTACAGCGGGATTGATTTACTATTGATAGGACATCATCCCCAAACATCCCCCTATTTTAAAAATCTAACACGGAGGGCACATGCCGACACGAATAAGCCCGAGCCCCTCTGCTTGTGCGTTCTTCGTGGACGAGCTTTTGAAAGGGGCGACAAGGTAGATTCAAGGCCATCACAAGGAAGGCGATACCCCACGAGGTCAGAGGCACAGTTAGTACGAAGAACAAACCACCGGTGCTGACCTGATGGTCCGCGAAAGAGCCCACCAGTGTACTGGTGACCACCGACAGTGGCCCACAGCGACGACTGCAGACGGGAGGTGGCGCGCCACGACGTCACACTTGGAGGAGCCTCCGACAGAGACGCGACCCCTCGGCCGCGTCGGGGGAGCGACCTGCAACCGTAGGCTACATTTTTCAGAGGCGCACAGTCTTCAACCTCGTGCGGGAGTCCGTCCGGCTGCGTAGCGCCAAGCCACAGTCGATTGACTGCGGTGAAGGAGATGACCCCACGAGGCGATGGGGAGCCGGATGCGGCTTCTAGCCATGTCCCAAATTGGTGGAGAACCGGTCCGCCTTTGGCGGGCCAGAGCTGCCCAGCGAGCCAGAGCTGCCCAGCGGGCCAGACCCACCCCATCGGGCTGGGCCCGCGGCCCAACGACTAGACCGTGTCGGACCGAACTCGAACCCAACCGACCCCTTTTTGAAAAAATATCAATATCTTTCAAACCGGTCATACGATTGATGAGCCGTTTATAGAGTTGGAACCCTCATGATGAGGCAGATCTTTTGGCTTAATCTATAGAGGATTTCATGGAAGTTGAAATTCGATGAATGGCTTGGGGAGCGGTTCTACTGAGATCAAGTGTGCTATGTGTAGAAACCCTGTGGTTGGATAAGACCTAAAGAATGCTGAAGAGAAATTCTGTGTGGATCAGGTACTATGACCCAGTGGGAAGAGGCTTATGTGTGACCCAGTATGCCCACAATGAGGAGCGACTTCTGTGTGACCTGGCATACCCACGGTACTCGATAGGAGGAGTACCTCAGTATGACCATAGATTAGTGGGAAGCGGCTTCTGTGTGACTCGACATGACCACAATAAAGAGCAGTTTCTGTGTGACCCAACATACCCACGATACTAATCAGGGATGAGTACCACAACAGTCCTAAGGTTAGTGGGAAGTGGCTTCTGTGTGACCCGGTAGGCCCACTGTACTACTCATTGAGGAGGAGTTCTCCAGCAATCCATGGTGTTTGATGATGTGACTAATGATCCTACTTTCCTACTATAGAATATACCTGGTGTGAGCTGTCTTGCTTGGTGATCATGCTTGGTGATCATGCTTTATGGTTTTTTTGTGGATTTCTTTGTGGTCTTTACTTGTTTGTTTGGGGTCCCTATTGAGTATATTGTTACTCACCTCTGCATGGGCTTCGCCCATACGTGTTGTGTCCAGTGCAGACGACTTCCGCCTTAGCAGAGGACTTGGTGGCCCAGGACTCGGTGGTGCCCAGTGAGACCAGGCGGGTGGGGCGTACTTCTATGGCTTCCAGTAGATACTTTGTACTTACCCATCAGGTGGGGTTTTCAGCAGATGGATATCCAGAGTTTCTTTTGTACTTTCTTGTTTTTTAGTTAGTCTTTTGTCGGGTTTGTATTCTGGCCAATTTGACTTTCAGTTGCACTCGTACTCAGTGGTTATTTAGTGGTATACTTGTTTACTTTTCTAGCTTTGGGATGTGGTTGTGTGTGCATGCGTACATGTACTTAGGCAAATGCCTCCCATTTGTAGGTTGATGTCTTCGGCGCTAGTTGCCAACCCCTGGCCTTTGGAAGACAGACTTGGGGTATGTCACAACACGGACTCTAGGGGATGGGTCATGACAACATAGGTTCATAGAAAAATAACTCTATAGTGAATTTCCTTAAATAGATCCACCTCAGATCTATGAAGGGGAGTTTCACTTTTTTGTGCCGAAATCCCGAGTAGAGATCTTTGTTCTGGTGGATATGATGATGAGATCATCCATGATACCCACCCTTTATATGTAATAACAAATAGATCCAATCGCCTGAATTTGAGCGCTTAACTTACAATAGGTTTCCCTTTGAGAAAATTTCATGAACGCTCACTGACATGATGTTCTTCATTGATGCACAGACTCTAATTGTCTTGAGATTATATAATTTAGAAGGATAATTTCAACACAACATCCTTCCTGAAGGTAAAAATGCTATAACTTTTTCCTATGTTAGGGGACTTAGCGAGCATAACTAGTTTTTTGCAAAGGAAATATGGTGGGCCCCATAAGCTTTGTATCTCTTTATTTCTTTTTCCCAATCTTTTTCTTAATCTTCTTATGGAGGAAGACTTAGTGGTCATGGAAATGGATTTTTCTAAGTCTACCTTCTTACGGGTTTTCAACCTGACTAGTTTTGCGCTTCTTCTATTTTACAGATACTAAATATTTCCTAGACCATAGAAAGTTCATGTATAGAAAGCTGAGACACAAATTTTTTCCAAATATTCTCTTATCGGATTTTTTTAACTTGGTGAGCGTTATGTATCTTTCAGTTGGATGTTTTAAGGTCATGCAAGTAAGAAGATCATCGTGTTATAGTTTAGGGTCTTCCAGATCAGACATTTGTTGTATTGTAGTCTAGGGTCTTCTAGCTAGGACATTTGATGTGCTGAAGTTTAAGTTATTATATATTGGTTTGTTGATGTGTTTTAGTTTAAGGTCCTCTAGCTTATACCTTTGATGTGTTTTAGTTTAAGGTTTTCTTGCTTGGACCTTGAGATACTATGAAGTTTAAAGTCTTGCTTCTAAAACATGATTGATTAATATGGAATGGGGTATACATGCCAGAGATGACCTGAAAAACCCTAAGGATCTAGATTCATCTATAGTGTTTCCAAGAATCATGAGGACTGGAGTTCCTTTCTTACCACTAGTAGAAACCTTTGGTTAGTTGGTCAAATCCCTTATACATCACCAGCATGTCCAAAAAAAGTGGTCTCCAATCTTTTCCAAGGTTTATGGAATATTTATAGGGGAATATTTATAGAGGGAGAAATACTAGGGTTTCTAGGTCCACCTAGATAGTTGAATTATTGGTGACACAAATCATAACCGAAAAGATTTAGTGAGTGAAAATGGGATGGGGAAGATATGTCAAGGATGACCTATAACACCCTGAGATTCTAGGTTCTGCCATAGTGTTTTTGGGGCTCATGAGGATTAGAGTTCCTTTCTTAAAATGAGAAGATGCATGTAATTGGTAGGTCAATGAAGTTATTCATTTGTCCACATGGATTACATGTATTTCCAAGTAGAGTTTATCCTCGCTCTTTTCAGAGGACCATGGATGATTTTTGATGACTCAATCGTCTAACCAATGAAGTTGGGTATCGAAGAAAAGATACCCAAGAAGTTTTTTGGCACCCTAGGGAAATTTAGATCTTAATGTGAAGCTTGAGCCCTATGCAATGTGGTTTCAAATCATGAGGTGTGGGCCATCAATGGTTCGGGAATGGAGTCACATTCCTACTTTGAGAAAGGGTACAAGATATGGTGACGTAACATCGAGGATGTCGAATCCGCTTGAATAGTATGGTTATGGGAATCATAAATCATTGTCCAAAGTGATTAATTCATGAGGAATGTATGGGAAAATCATGCTAAGAATGAACCAAAACACCCTCAGGTGACGGGTTCTTCCACAATGACTTCAGGCTCACAGGAATTAGAAATACATTTATATTGGGCCAAGATGTCTCTGGTTGGAGTGTCTAAGACCTTCTGCATCAATAAAATGGATGAAACGAGAGATATATTTTTCTTTTCAAAGGACATGAAAGGTTTTTGGTGACCCAAGACACTCAAATCATGAAGTGTGATTAATGAAAAATGTAAGATTTAAGAATATCACTTCCTAGTAAACATGTTATCATGACAAAGATATGTGAAAAACCATTACTCTAACTATTTATTGGGTCTAATGAGCATAGATTGGATTTTAGTAGGGCTATAATTTTGACCCTATGAGCTTTATTCCGTATGTATTTGTGCTCTAATTTTTGATTAATCACTGAAGATGAATACTTTAGAGAGTGAAGACATGAATTATGCTCAGGCCGCCCATTGCTGCTTTTCAACCTTTTAGATTTTCTATCTCTTTTTCTAGTAGTTTATAGTATTTCAGTTTGGATCATCATAGGCTAGAGTTTAAGGTCATACAACATTAACCAATATGTATGCATTTTATGGTCATGATGCACATGGATTTGATAAGGGAGATTTTACACAAGATCCCAATTAGGAAATACAATGTCAAGAGTACCCCAACACCCTTCTGAGAGAGAGATGAAAATGTTGCAAGTCACTGCTCAAGGTGCTCAGGTCTTGGGTAATGTTATGGGACATTCATGTTGTGGATAACCCAAAACACCCTCAGGTTCTAAGTTTCTCTACGGTGATGTTAGGCTCACATGAATCAAAAAGCCCCTTATACTGGGCCAAGATGTTTCTGGTTGGTGGGTATAATCCTTTCTACATCAATATCATGTATGAACTCAGAGATATCTTTTCCTTTCCATGGCCCATGAAAGGTTTGAGGTAACACGAGACCCTCAAGTCATGAAGTGTGGAATATGGATTGAGGTGATTTAAAATATGGTGGAGGCACCTCATACCCTAGCTGAACAGGGGTAAGGCTCTTGTGGTCCTTTGATAAGGAATGATAGAGAGCGATGTCCTGAATATTTTAACGATATGTAGTAGGGGAATACTTGCTACCATGCAGTTTAACATCATGCAGTAAAGACACTTACCTTGAATTTTAATCATCATGCGGTAAAGATGTATTTGTTGTGCAATTTTAATGTCATTCCACCAAGACATTTTCCTTGCAGTTTAACATCATGTGGTAAGGATGTGAGAACCGATGTGAAAAATTATTCAAGATATATTACATGAACAAACAAGACACATGTATATCTGATTCATACATTGAAAAAAATGGGCTCATATGGCTCATACCCCATGCAATTTTAGTGTATTTTTTATTGGATGTTGTAGATGAGCCTATTATTAGATATATGAGAATCACTACATATCATATGATGACATGAATCAACCCACACATAGTTCTTGAACGGGAAACCCTGTACACAGCTCTAACCTATACATAAAGGCGGGCATTATTTCAGTTTCTAGTTGTAGTTGGGCCCAGGCTTTGAGATCTGAGAATCACTACGTATCCTGTGATGATAGGAATCAATCCACACATAGTTCTTAGGTAATTGTGCAGTTTAACGTCATACTAAAAGGATGTAGTATTCTCGACGTGAAATGAGATATTGTGGCATGAACCAAATATGGAAATATATGCATCACTACGTATCCTATAATAATAAGAATTAATCCAAATAGTTCTTGAGAAATGTGCTTCTTGTGAAAATATTGTACTGTACACATGGAGAGGGCATTATTATGCTTATTTGTTGTGATTGGACCTGAAGATGGACATTCTAAAGTCACTACGTATCCCGTGATGCCAGGAATCAAGACACATGTAGTTATTGAATGGATGTGTGGAAGGAGACCAACACTAATGATGGTAGTTCTCCCAGGCGAGGCCCATATGAATGTGCAGTATTATGTAGTGGAAAGGATGTCAACCGTGGAGTTTAATGTTATGTGTTGAGGAATCATGGAATTCTTTTTAAGGTATTTTATTTAGGACCATGATAATCATATCACAAGCTAATATGACTTGTTTTGTTCAGATAATACCATACCTAAATCCCTAATCTCACATGAGCTATGCTCAGTTTGAGAAAAAAGGAATGTACATTGTTTCTCTTTACATAAAGAGGCAACTAAATCATGTACATGGGTCATTTTGTATTAGTTGGTGGATGGACCATGATATAGGACCGAGGAGTCCTTATGTAACTCATTTAAACAAGAATCATGCCACACTTAGTTCTAGAAGACCTTGTAGATTAATGTCGTGTGGAATGGACATCAACCATCCAGTTTAACGTCTTGGAGTAAGGATGTAGGTCACCCTACGTGAATAAAGATGAACCATTGGTGGATCTGTGCAATTTAACGTCATGCAGTGAGGATGTCTTCCATGTAGTTTAATGTCATGTAGTGAGGATGTCTTCCATGTAGTTTAACGTCATTCGGTAAAGATGAGGATCACTCAACATGAAATAGAAGGAATATCATGGATAGACCCAAGACTAAATGTTCGAGCATCACTATGTTTCCTTTGATGGTTGGAATCAAGCCACACGTAGTTTTTGGATGAATAGATTACTTATGTGTCGTTGAATCTTACACCAGAATGGGGTAATTCAATCAATTCTTCACACAGATCTTGCTCGTGTGTGGTGAGTTGTTAGCGAGAAGTTTCTTCTTATGTAGTTTAATGTCATGTTTTGAGGACTTGCTCTATACAATTTAACATCACGTGGTTATGAAATGAGACACTGTGAAGTTTAATGTCTTGCTTCCAGGACATGAGACGCTGTGCAGTTTAATGCCTTGCTGGTAGGATGAGATCTGTATAGTTTAAAAGTAATGTGGTTAAGACGTACCTTATATAGTTTAACATCATTTGGATAATACAAACTCTGTACAATTTAATGTCGTGTTGTTAAGATGAACTACGTACAATATAATTTCACGTGGTTAAGAAAAACTCCATATAGTTTCATGTCATGTGGTTAAGACATGAGACATTGTGCAATTTAAAGTCTTTCTCTTAGGACCTAAGATGCTGTGCAGTTTATCATCTTGCTGCTAGGATGGTCTTGTGCAGTTTAACATCGTTCAACTTGGACAATTTCCTACTGTTTAAAAATCATGTAACTAGGATGAATCTTTATAGTTTAACGTTATGTGATTAGGATTTACTCTATATAGTTTAACATCATGATGTTATGATGAAATTCATTCAGTTTAACATCACGTGGTTAAGAATAAATCCTTATAGTTTAATGTCATGTGGTTAAGACAACCTCCATAAAATTTAACGTCATTTGTTTTGGATGAACTCCATAGAGTTTAACATCATGTGGTTAGGAAGAACTCTCACACTCCTTTTTGACCTGTTTGAGATCTCGTAATTGGAAGTGGGAATGGGTATGAGCATGTTTAGGTGGTTTCTTCTAGATAACACTCCATATCATCATGTCATCTACTTCTTCATTAGAGATATATGTCTTTAAATGGGTCATACCACGTTGGTTGCCTCTCTAGGTTGCCTGCTGACCATGGTGAAATGATTCTGATGGTTGATCGAGAACTATATACTGTTTACCCTGGTATTGTGAGCATCTTTCTATATGAAGGTGCCTGATATTTTTGAGCACCTCTCTATACGAATGTGTATGATATTTGTGAGCACCTCTCTATACGAATGTTTCTAAGAAAGTGGAGGATTTCCTTGTCCATGAGAGATATCACCATGGGGATGTTGACCATAACAAATTGTTGGAATAGGGTCCCTACTATCCATCTCTACACTACCACGAGGAGGACTATCATGGTTATGATCACCTTTAGTTTTGTTTGAAGAGATGATTAAATCTTGGTGTGATGAGAATGTGTCTCAAACAACCTCAATGACACTTGGAATTGTGCGGGTCTGGGGTATGCGTCTTACTCTGCATCGTCACCAGAATATGATTCCCCACCTTTTGGGGTTGAGAAGGGATATAATCCTGCTCTATGAAAGCTTCTAGAATCCATTGATAACCATTTGGTTCTATGGGAATATGATCCCACTATATATAAGCTTCTATAGCATTTCAATAAGCATTTCTGATAGGGATATATGATCATTTCCCGAGGCGCGTGCCACTCTCACTTTGTGGGTCTCTACCAGAACATGGATATGAGCTCAATCTTGGGTCATTGGAATATTCGACATGTATTTTGCGATAGGATTATGAGCCTATCCCGAGGAATGTGCTACCATCACCTGGTGAGACTTAGTTGGAATGGGAATATGACCTCAGTCCGAAGACACATTCGCCATCAGAATATGTCAAAGGACCTCCAAAATGTGAGAATGGATATGGGCCTCCTCCTATAAGCTATTAGGATATTTTGAGTAATTTTTTTTACAAGAATATGAGCCTATCCTAGGCATGTGCTACTCTCATTTGGTGATCCTTTGCTAGAACAGGGATATGATCTCGATCCCGGGCCTTCGGTGTATAACGCCGATCTTTTTTTCAATAGGGATATTAGTCTGTCCTGAGGCATGTGCTACTCTCACTCGGTGATCCTCATCCAAAGCGGGTATATGAGATCGATTCTAGGCCTTTGGAATATTCCATCAGTCTATTGCGATAGGAATATGAGCTGTTCCCAAGGTATGTGCTGCTCTCACATGGTGAGACTCAGTTAGAATAGGGATATGAGCCTTGCCCTTATGTCACATCCATTATAGAAATACGTTGGTAATTCTCCTCGATGGGAGCAAGGATATTCACTTTCTCCAGAGTAGACACATGTTCGTACTGATCAGAGTGTTGTGCTACTCTGGCTATTGAGATAGAATATATGCCTATCCATGCATATTGACTAGAATATACGGGAAGGGCTACTATTTTGTTATCACAAAGTATATGCACTTAAACAGTGTATGTACATGAATTTATTCTTGTATGATCTCAGTTTCCAGGATATTTTGGTCGATGCCATTGATTGATTTGGGGTATAATCCCACTCCTGTCCTCATTGTGCCATCAGAATATGTTGATGGACTTTATGCATGATTGAATGGATTTTACAAGTACCATGCTTCCCACCTGATTATTATAGCTAATAGTTCTTGTACTAGTAGGGGTATGGTCATGATTTCTCTAGTCCCCATCTTTCCACATTTGATAAGGTATCCTTGATACTCACATCTTAATGTTTGGGGAGGTGACCTATCATAGAATTCACTGAACATGCGACTAAGGGGTATTGACGATTTTTGTGATATATTTGGGATCTAGATTGTACTATATCAGTGGTGCTTCTTCAAACTATAATTTCCACATGATGCTAATGATGTCTCCTAGAGATTAAAATGCTGCACAGTTTTTTGTCCTGTGACAAGGATATGTTCCATGCAGTTTATCTTCATATGGTAAGGATGTGAATATAGGTGTATGGGCCATGAATAAGATCAGACTTCCCTACACATCTCATTAGGATGAGAATCAAGCCATACATAGTTATAGAAAACACATGCAGTTTAATGTTGCGCATAAAGAAAATCAGTCGTGCAGTTTAATGTATTGTGGTATGGACGTGAATATAAGTGGATGGGCTTAGATATAGGATCCAAGAATCCCTAAATATCCCATTAGGATTAGAATCAACCCATACATAGTTTTAAAAAACCCATGCAGTTTAATGTCATACAAAAAGGACATCAGTAGTGAAGTTTGGCGTTCTTCAGTAAGTGAATATATGTGGCTAGGACAGGATATAAGATCCAGGCATCCGTAGATATCTCATTAATATTAGAATCAAGATATACATAGTCCAAGAAAACCCATGTAGTTTAATGTCACGCAGAAAAGACATTATCCATGCAGATTGACGTCTTGCAGTAGGGACGTGAATATAAGTGGTTGGGCTAGGATTTAGGATATAGAAATACCTACATGTATCATTAGGATGAGAATAAAAATATATGTAGTTCTAAAAAACCTGTGCAGTTTAATTTCATGCGGAAAGGAAATTATCTGTGAGTTTGACATGTTGTAGTAAGGATGTGATTATTAGTGTTTGAGCCAAGATATAGGATCCAAACATTCCTACACACCTCATTAGAATGAGAATCAAGCTGTACATAGTTCTATAAGACCAGTGCAGCATAATGTCATGCGTAAAGGACATCATCTATGTAGTTTAACATTTTATGGTAAAGACATGGAATATGTCGTTTAATTTCTTACTGTATGGACATCATCCATGAAATATATCATCTTGTGGTAAGGGCGTGATCCATGCAGTTTAACAACTTGCGATAAGGACATCGTCCATGCAGTTTAATGTCTTTCGGTAAGGACAAATGCTATGTAGTTTAACATCTTGAGGTAATGAAGATTTCCATGATGTTTAACATCTTGAGGTAAGGATGATGGACATGTAGTTTACCATATTACAGTAAGGATGATGGACATCTAGTTTAAATATTATGGTAAGGATGATGGCCATGCATTTTAAATTCTTGTGGTAAGGAACATGACCATGCTGTTTAACATCTTATAGTTAGGAAAATGTCCATGCGGTTTAACTTCTTTTTCTAAGAATGATGTCCAAGTAGTTTAATGTCTTTCTGTAAGGATGATAACCATGCAGTTTAACGTTTTATGGTAAGGATGATGGACATGTTGTTTAACATCATGTGGTAAATATGATAGTCATGCAGTTTAACATCTTGTGGTAAAGATAATGGATATATGGTTTAAATTCATATGGTAAGGATGATGTCCAGACATTTTTTAATATCTTGCAGTATGGATGATGACCATGCAGTTTCACGTCTTGTGATAAGAACGATGGCTATGCAGTATAACATCATGTAGTAAGGATGATGCTCAATATCCTACCAGGAGAGTGGATCTTCTGATGGAGCTTGAATAACTCTTATGAATATTTCATGAGTTTCAAGATCTTTCAACTCTATCAATCCAACACTTGTTTGTATCTTCAACCAATCCATGAAGAAAAATTAGCTCTATATTGTGTTCTTGAGACGTAGATGGTAGGGGAAATGGTTTTCATGGCCTTTCAAACCTTCCTCATTTGGCTTCCTTTTTTTTGGAATTCTATAAAACCATTTTCCATGGAATAGTAAAATAACTATGGAAAGATTTGTTTGTAAAGAATAGTATTTCTTCAATCTCATTTTGAAATATGACCACTCATCTCTCAGAGGTATGTGGATCAAGCTCTTCTGCACAACTTTTGTGTCATGTTTAGAGTGATCAGACGACTGGAGTGGGGATTCAGGTGTCAGAGGTTCCAATATACCCATGTATATCTTTACCTAAAGTCGGTATTTAAAGGAAAAGAAACCTTCTAGCATGTGCCAGCAACATCGACGGTATGGTAAATGATTGTCATGGCCTACCATACTTTCCTCACCTAGATTTATCATCACCGGGAGCTCTATCATACCATTTCCCACAGAATAGTTGAAAAACCTGGGAACATGTCTTGATTGGAAGGAATATTCTTCTTTGTTGTGAGTCTTTAAGAGATGGATAGACATACTGCTTCTACTGCATGTTACCTATACCTCCATTGGTGCATGAAAATGGTTGAGTTTTTTATTTGGGGTACTGAGTCCTTGTCTTTATTGGTCCAGGGGAAGGTGCTGAAGCATTAGGGGTCCTAGAATATATAGACGCTTCCCCTTGATTGAAAGATACTAACTCTCTTGGAGGCTTTGTGGAAATAGATGAGGGAAGATAGTTTCCAGAATATCCCTGATGAGGAGGAAAATATGGAAATGCCCCATCCCTATGGGATGGGGAGAGGTGGAAGAATTTATAGATTTCACTCGGTGAGGGGATAAAAAATATAAAAATTCCCCCATCCCTGTGGGATGGGGAACTTCACTGCAAGGCAGAGTTCCATAGGCAGGTACTGGTACATCATCCCGAGGTAGAGATATTAGGATTATTTCCAAAATTATTTCTAGGAGATCCCAAGTCTCTCATTGGAGTTGGGTGATCCAATCATCTATGTAAATTTCCTTGTCATCCTCTAGGGGCTTGTTGGCAGGATTCATGACAACACCCTCAACTCTTTCGATGGTAGGGCGAGTGGATGATGGCGAGAGTTTCGACATGAACCCCAGAGACTGAATCCACTACAGCTACTATCCATATGCTCCATTTTCATTACCCTCTAAAATTCCAACATAGTTGATAGCACCTTCCATAGATACCTAAAACATACCAATAAAACTTTCTTTTCCCATGCTAATGGCAGAGGATAAGACAACTTGCTGTGACTCGGATGGCTATAGGAGGGTATGTTTGTACTCATCAAGACTATTCACATTCGGGTTCGACGAGGAGTCTTCAGATCCAATTGATATGATATTGATTGAGACACACGTGTGTTGGTGCTCCTCCTTAATAGATTATCTCATTTGGAGGGTCGGTGCCCAGTGTACAATTGGGGGGGGGGGGGTTGGTTCCCACTATACCGTTTGATTTGTAAGGCCCCAACCTTAAACATTACATAATCTTGAATTAAGTTAATAATTCACATTGAGGACCTTTTTAGGTTTAGATCTTTAGAGAATTAGGTCATAACTTAAACATAACAACTTGAATATTACAAGTAGACACTTCTACTCACTATCCATTTTTTACATAAAACAAAAACTCTTTAAAAAGAGACATGTTTAGTTCCATGATTTAAACAGCACGACTTTCCCTTGATCCCATCCTTGACCCTATTCATCTTTAAGACCTGTGAAAAATATTTTAAAACTTGGGATGAGCATAAAAAACTCAGTAAGAGATACATAAAGAAGGAAAACTGTTAGTTTTTCAAAACAAAAAGTAAACCATGAATACTATATCATAAAGTAATAGCTTTCACCTTTAAGAAGTAGTAAAAACACTTCACTTAGTATAAGCTCATTGCTTACCCTATTTGTAACCGAAAGATTACCATAAAGCCCATATAAAACAACATATAACATATAAAGGTAACTTGAGACATAAATATACTGAAATGGAATAATCATACAGTCGACTTCCACACACATCACTAAATGAAATAGTCATACGGTTGACTTCCATACCCAATGCATTGGATTTATAACACAACCACCTGTCCTTGGTTTATCATGGAACCACCCGTCCTTGGGTTATCACGGAACCACCCGTTATTTGGTTTATCACATAACCATCCGTCATTAGTTTATCACGTAACCACCCGTCAAATGCCCAAGTACCATTATATAATCATAACACATAAAATATTTCAAATATCAACATTTCATTGATAACATTTCATTTGAAATCACAAGAAATCATTTCAAGATATTGAAATACTCAATCCATTTCAAAAACAATTTTCAGTACCAAAACACCCAAAAATAGAATAAGGGGTTTCTTTTTTCCTTTAAAAACATTAAGGCCTATAGAGGAAGCCAAATAAAGATTACAACGGTGGAGAGGTCATTGTCGTCGCATACGTTAAAAACATTCCTTTTGTAATTTAGTAAAACTCTTTGTAGAAAAAAGGTTCCCTTTGAATGAAAGTGAAAGTCAAAGGGTTTTATTATACACCGTATAAAAGAAGGAGGTATATATTATTGAAATATGCCTTAATGAAAGGAGATTGAGATGAAGTCCCCTACCTCCTGTCTTACTTGACTCGTTCGTTCTTTAATTTCCTAAATAATAAACATAAGTTAATTTCTACTTGCTTCAGAACCTTTTTCAAGTTTATTATTCCTTTTATATCACTTATTACCACGTTATAAAAATTACATAATTATTTAAGTTAATATCGGTCATTTTTTCGATATTGGGTACTTGAGTCGAAAATGATCTTGTTATAATTACAATTTTTCCATGTGATCAAAAGTCCATTATCTCCAGAATGATATTCATGATTTAGATATCATATATATCATATATATCCAGTATATATGTATTTATAATTGTCCATAACATTTGGAGATAAGAAATGAAATGTACCGTTCATGGAGACAGTAAGCCGTACGTACGAATGAACGCTACTTTCATTTCTGTTTCATATTTAAAGGAATGAAAGATTAATGATACATAGGTATATTATACTTCTAGTATAATATCATTTTTATATATGTTGCATAAGTTCATTAATTTCATCCTTTATATGTTCCATGTATAGCATGAACGAGTCACATCACTTTGAGGGGGCGGTAGTCCGCACTTCCTCAAATGAAATTATCGTATTTATACATCATGAAAAGCATAAATGTATGTTCTAAATGATAATTAAAGAAGCATAGAAATAAAATAAATATCATAAATATCATATATAATTGCTGTTCCATCATAATGTCCACCATAAGAGGTGGTAGGAGAAGATTGAACAATTATCATTTCGTGAGGCAGTAGTTTGCCGTCCACAGAAACAGTATATTCTATACCCATTAGACAGAGGTGTGTGTAAGTTTAGTTCGAATTCTTATCATAAAAAAACCTAGTATATTGGGGATACTGGTGTTGTTATGTAAACAAAGAATAAAAAGAGCATATAGAGTGAAGAATGAAAATAATGGAAAGGAACTTGAGAGAAAACGTTACCTCAAATTGGGTAACTTCTTTTGATTTGAGCCAAATGGATTTCTTGAATTGCCTTATGCCTATAGGAAGACTTATAGAAGAAAGTGAGAAATGTTTAGAGATTATTGGAGTAGAGTTTGGATGAGACAAGAGGCTTGAGAGGTGTGAGTAATGAGTTAGAGGTGGTGTCCTTTTATAAGAGGAAAAAGAGGCACTTTAGGAATGTCTTGAAAGATTATTTTATTATAAACTAAATTTTGATTTCAGAAGGTCCCCAACTCATTTAATTCAAAGATAAGGTGAGTATTGTTCGAAATCATCTCAAACAATAGGTTTTAGACAAGTTTTGGTTTTAAATTTAACCTTATCATTTAGCTTTAAACCTTAGTTAACTAATTTAACTATTACCACGTCTTCTTGTATATTCATACTATATGGTTAATATAGTTACCATCAAATTCCAATTGAACCTCAAGTGGTTCATTAATGACATGTACAACATTATCTAAGTCATTTAGCCGAATCTTAGATTTTTAGGACTATTACATCATTTAATAAAATAATATTTGTTTTAAAAACTTATTTATGTCAATTTTTATACTATTCATATCATGATTTTTTTAAAAATCCATTACAATTTGATTATTTCAAAAAAACTTCATTAATTCAAATATAGCAAGTCACAATCAACCCCAAAATTCGTGGATGACATAAAAAGTTTCAAAAAAAAATTATTTTAATATTAATAATCTCATTTATTTAAATCATTCACTAATAAGGTAATCACTACATCATCATTGTGTCATAAATAAATTAATTTATTTGATGTCTAAAAATTATAAATAAAATACCATGATGTAGGAAATATTTTTAGCTTTCTAATGACTATTTATAGTCGAATATATTACTTATATATCCCCATATAAATTTTTTACTAAAAGATACATGTTTTGTTACATTTTTCTTTACTTTACATTAATTTTTTATAAAATGTCATTTTGACATCCAAGTGGCTCCATGAGGTCCCAAAATCTACTCAAGGATGCCCATAGTCAGACATATCTTATCCAATAGGGTTAGAACATTTATTAGAGTAATTTAATATTATTATAATATTATTTTTTAACCATTATTTACTTGATTTACCCTTCAATCATGTTAAATAAAATATTTACTAAAGTTACTATTCATAATGTCTAAAAATAAAAGTTACCTATTTACACAATTTGGACCTCCTGATTCTAAATATAGAATCCATTTTTTCAAATTCAAAACATAAAAGTTGCAGAAATTAATTTAAAATTAATTCCCGTTGTCAAAACTAAAAACCGAGTTTTTAAGAAGTAAAAACTACCAAAAGATTGACATGAGTTTATGTCCAATTTCAATGTGAAATTACTTCCAATAACCAAAATTGGATTAAATGATAAAAATATAATCCAATTACACTTTAAAACCAATTAAAAGTATAATTTTACTATATAAATAAATTTGATTAAAAGACAGTTTTGAATTAAAATGCATTATTTTTCACTATTCATTAAAAAAATGAACTTTAGCAGAAAAATACCAAAATTTCATCTAAAGTAAATTTTGATGTTCTGATTCTAAAGAAGAAGTTTATTCTGTCAAATAAAACATATAAAAGTGTAAAAAATTAGATTTAAAAATGATTTGCCGTCAAAAGGTGGTAAAACTGCATTTTTAGAAAAATACTTCTTTTATTTGAAAAAAGAATTTATTCTTATGTCATATCTAGAAAACATATAAAATGAATTTAAAACATTACATTGAATATATATCATATTTTTTTCATTAAATAAAAATCTATAAATAGTGATATTAAAGCACAATTATTCTCTTTTAAATAGTTTTTTTCATAAAAACACATCCATTATATTCAATTTGTTTTTATTTCCATTTCTAATAAATTTGGTAATCAATGAATCATCATTTAAACATGTGTAAACCATATTTCAAAATTCAGTTGATACTATTCATTCCCACCATTCTAACAGCTAGGTGTTAACTACCATTTAAAATAATAAGAATATTATTGTATTATTTTTTAGTACAACTCAATGTTGTGCTTTGTAAAATTTCAGAGAAGCCCGTTGTTGCGTGTCGAGTACGCTATCAGAAAAAGCGTCACCTTTAACTTAAAATTAATATATGATTCATAAGTATTAATAGAAATCAAAAAGTATTATTCTATAAATACCTGGGTCATTACATCCTTCCCCCCTTTTAGAAATTGCGTCCTCGCAATTTTAAAATTGGGCTCAAAAACTTCATTGAAAGTCCCAAATTAGAAAAAGAGTCAATAAAACTATCACTTTAAAAGAAATAAAGAGAAGTATAAAGGTCACCCGAGATAACACACACTAGGATTTCATAAAATCGTGGATATGTAAGAGAAAATTAACTATCAAGTTTTGACGAAGAGTGAAAGAAAACATGATCAGGAGAAAGTTAAACACCCGAAAACCAGAAACTTGCGATATGTTAAATGGTCTTTGATTCCCCAGTAGGAAAAGTAAGCGGACAACGTTTTTTTGTTTTAAGTTCCCTTTTATAAAGTTGGAGAATTTATTTATGAGATTGACTAATAACATAAGGAAATATACTTACTTTTCAAGTAGAGTTTCATCCTTTAATAAGTTTCTACAAAAAACTCATCTTTTCTCCAAACAATGAGTATTCAAGATGACTTGGTCACACTTGAAGCACTAGAATCAACTTCTAGAGAATAAAACGATCCACAAAAGATGAACCATATATTTAACCTATATTTAGACATTAACCATAACCAAAATAGTTAGTACAAGATCAGATAATCCCCAAAAAGGATAATCTTTTATAAAAAGAAATACTACTCTTAATCTACAAAGTTGAACAAACAATACCCAAAGATCAACAAAGACCATTAAATACACAATTTTACTTAAAATTATTTAAAATAATCCAAACTAAGTTTGAAACCCAAAATTCAGAAGGATTTGATCACACAGTCTTCCATAAAAATCATAACATTTATCTCCAAATAACATCGGCTACTCTTAAAGTCTCATACTGAAAATTAATTAATCTAATCACATATTCTCTATGTTAGGTTAATCATTTTCATAAATAAACCAAATTTCTATATGTCCACAATAAAAACATAGATTCTTCCAAAATAAAATTCCACCATTACTCCTCAATTGAAATTCCAAAATATTCTATTTTCCTTAGGCATATAGTGTTCCCAAAAGAGAAAACATCTTCATAATTAACCTTTATCACTTAATCACCAAATCATTTTACTATACTAAGAATATATATTTGATAAAATATAAGATCTCAAATCAACTTATTCTTGATCAATAAAATCATTTAACTAAAAAGAATAAGTCATACTAACTAGGGGCATCACGTAAGCCAGTGGTAGGCGACGCGCCCTTGTCGCCCTTCGGTTGTGGATTTGATTCCCATGAACTTGCCGGACACGACGGGTTGTCACCCATCCTATGGGTTGTCCTTTTTCTAAAACCATATCATTATTATAACATTATCAAAAATAAGATAATTTTCTCAAAAATAACCATAACCTATTTTATTCTCAAAGGTTATCTAATACCTTTCAATTTGCACCCCAAAATTTAATAACCATTTATCCCCTCAAAAACAAAAGATCATATAAACCCCTAAGGTTATCCATTATGTCCACACAAGAAAAGATAATTTTTTCTTGAATAACATTTTCACATATAAAACTTTAGGGTTACACATACTATAAAAATTCTTCCAAAGTAATCCCATCATCAAAAGAGCCTTAATACTTTTAGTCATTTCATCATCCTAAAATCTACCATAATCCTTGAATCCTTTATATGCAGACTTCTTACTCATTAAACATTCTTCACGATCTATTAACCATTCTTTTCTAAATTATTCCATAATACTTCTTTCCTATAAACAATATCATGTATCATATCCTAAGATTCAATAATGTCAAAACATCAGTTAAGAAATAATCCATACCTTTTATTGGTCATTGTCAGTTTTCTCATCCTCAATTGGAATGACATTAGGTATTGGTAAACATATATTTATACGATCTTGTTGATACCATTCTTGAACCTTCTTCTTAGGACATCTATTTGTATAATGACCATGCACACCACATTTAAAACATTCAATTGATCCCTCGAAAAGAACTTCTTCCCCTTTCCTGGAGTCAACTTGATGCTTCCTTTTTCCATGGCAGGTTCTTGCTTTATTACCTTCATTACCAAATCTATAACATCTTCCCATCCCTTTGAAGCATTTTCCTAGGTGTTTATTTCCATATCCTTGACACATATGTTTTTTAATATACTTACCTTTATGATTATTACATGAACTTCCATAGGGATTCGTTTCTCACATATATGATGCCTTAGAAAAATCATCAAGGTTCAAGTGGTCAATCATGAATCTAGATAGTTGGTTGAGAATAACCACAAGAGTTCTTATTGAAACTCCCATTTCATTCAGTTTCTTATTCAGAAAATAGTCACATTTTTCTTCATATCCACTGTTACTTTAGTGCCTGCTAGATCCAACGATTTTCTAAAACAAAAAAGGTCAGTGTGAGTATATTAGTAAAATCATCATATAATATCTTATGAGGGTAAATACTAAGATATAATCATTCATGTTATCTTAAACTCATTCAATTTATCTAAAATAACTATGAATCTTTCTAATATACTAACCATTATTGTTATGTCACTTATGCTTAAATAACACCCTAACCTCTAAAGTTATCTAAACTGACTTCTGATACCAATTGTAAGTCCCCAACCTTAAACATTACATAATATTTAATTATGTTAATAATTCACAATGAGGATATTTTTAGGTTTACAGATTTATATAATTAGGTCATAACTTATACATAACAATTTGAATATTATAATTAAACATTTCTACTCACTATCAATTTTTTTAGATAAAACAAAAACTCTTTAAAAAGAGACATGTTTAGTTCCATGATTTAAACAACATGACTTTTCCTTGATCCCATCCTTGACCCTATTCATCTTTAAGTCTTGTGATTTTTTTTCAAAACTTGGGATGAATATAAAAAGATCAGTAATGGATACATAAAGAAGGAAAAATATTATTTTTTTCAAAAAAAAGTAAACCATGAATACTTTATCATAAAGTAATACCTTTCACCTTTAAGAAGTAACAAAAACACTTCACTGAGTATAAGCTCATTGATTACCCTATTTGTAACCGAAATATTATCATAAAGCCCATAAAAAACAACATATAACATATAAAGGTAACTTGTGACATAAACATACTGAAATGGAATAACCATACGATTGACTTATGCACATATCACTAAATGGAATAGCCATACGGCTGACTTCCATACCCAATGCATTGGGGGTTATAACGTATCACAGAACCAACTATCCTTGGTTTATCACAGAACCACCCATCATTCGGTTTATCACGTAACCACCTATCATTGGTTTATCACATAACCACTTGTCAAATGTACAAGTACCATTATATAATCTTAACACATAAAATAGTGCAAATATCAACATTTCACTAATAACATTTCATTTGCAATCACAAGAAATAATTTCAAGATATTGAAATACTCTATCCATTTCAAAAACCATTTTCAGTACCAAAACACCAAAAAATAGAATAAGGTGTTTCTTTTTTTTCTTTTAAAAACATTAAGTCTTATAGAGGATTCCAAATAACGATTACGGTGGCAGGGAGGTCATTGTCTCTATATACGTTAAAAACATTCCTTTTGTCGTTTAGTAAAAATCTTCACAGAAAAAATATTCCCTATGAATGAAAGTAAAAGTCAAAGGGTTTTATTATACACCATATAAAAGAAGGAGGTATATATTATCAAAATATGCCTCAATGAAAGGAGATTGAGACGAAGTTCCTTACCTCGTGTCCGACTTGACTCGTTCATTCTTTAATTTCCTAAATAACAAACTTAAGATAATTTATACTTTCTTAAGAACATTATTTCAAGTTTATTATTCCTTTTATATCAATTATTACCACTTTATAAAAATTACATAATTATTTAAGTTAATATCGGTTGTTTTGTCGATATTGGGCACTTGAGTTGAAAATGATCTTGTTATAATTACAATTTGTCCATGTGGTCAAAATTCCATTATCTCCATAATGATATTCATGATTTAGATATATTATATTTCATATATATCCCGTATATATATATTTATAATAGTCCATAACATTTAGAGATAAAAAATGAAATGTATCATTCATGGAGACGATAAGTCGTACGTACACATGCATGCTACTTTCATTTATATTTCATATTTAAAGGAATGAAAACTTAATGATACATAGGTATATTATAATTCTAATATAATATAATTTTTTATATATTTTACATAATTTCATTAATTCCATCCTTTATACGTTCCATGTATAGCATGAATGAGTCATATCACTTTGAGGGGGCGGTAGTCCGCATATTCTCAAATGAAATTATTGTATTTATACAACATGAAAAGCAGAAAGGTATGTTCTAAATAATAATTACAGAAGAATATAGATAAAATAAATATAATATATGTCATATATAATTATAGTGACATCATAATGTCCACCATAAGAGGTGGTATGAGAATATTGAACAATAATCGTTTCGTGAGGCAGTAGTTCACCGTCCACAGAAACAATATGTTCTATACCCCTTAGTCGGAGGTGTGTGTAAGTGTAGTTCGAATACTTCTCGTAATAACAACCTAGTATATTACGGATATTGGTTTTTTTACTTAAACAAAGAATAAGAAGAGCATATGGAGTTAAGAAGGAAAATAATGGAAATGAACTTAGAGAAGACGTCTCCTCAAATCGGGTAAATTCTTTTGATTTGAGCCAAAGGGATTTCTTGAATTGCCTTATGCCTAGGGAAAGGCTTCTAGGAGAAAGGGAGGAATGTTGGGAGATTATTGGAGTAGAGTTTGGATGATCCAAGAGGCTTGATAGGTGTGAGTAATGTGTTATAGGTGGTGTCCTTTTATAAGTAGAAGGAGTGACACTTTTGGAATGTCTTGAAAGATTATTTTATTATAAACTAAATATCGATTTAAAAAAGTCCAAAAATAATTTAATTCAAAGATAAGGTGAATATTGTTAAAAATCCTCTCAACTAATAGGTTTTAGACATGTTTTGGTTTTAAATTTAACCTTATCATTTAGCTTTAACCATTAGTTAACTAATTTAACTATTACCAAGTCTTTGTGTATATTCATACTATTTGGTTAATATAGTTACCATAAAATGCCAATAGAAACTCGAGTGGTTCATGAATGACATTTACAACATTATCTAAGTCATTTGGCCAGATTTTAGATTTTTAGGACTATTATATCATTTAATAAAATAATATTTTTTTTAAAAACTCATTTATGTCAATTTTTATACTATTCATATCATGATTTTTTAAAAATCCATTGCAACTTGATTATTTCGAAAAAACGTCATTAATTTAAAGATAAAAAGTTAAAATCAACCCCAAAATTTGTGGATGACATAAAAAGTTTCAAAAAAAAATTATTTTAATATTAATAATCTCATTTATTTAAATCATTCATTAATAAGGTAATCACTACATCATCCTTGTCTCATAAATGAATTTATTTATTTGATATCTAAAAAATATAAATAAAATACCATGATGTAGGAAATATTTTTATATTTCTAATGACTATTTATAGCCGAATATATCAATTATATATCTCCACATAAAAAACATTTTACTAAAAGATACATGTTTGTGTTACATTTTTCTTTACTTTAAATTAATTTTTTATAAAATGTCATTTTCACATCCAAGTGGCTCCATGAGGTCCCAAAATTGAGCCAAGGATTCCCATGGTTGGATATATCTCATTCAACAGGGTTAGAACATGTGTTAGAGTAATTTAATATTATTATAATATTAATTTTACCCTTATTTATCGGATTTACCATTTAACCATGGTAAATAAAATATTTACTAAAGTTATTGTTCATAATGTCTAAAAATAAAAGTTACATATTTACACAATTTATACATCCTAATTTCAAATACTGAATCCATTTTTTCAAATTCAAAACATAAAAGTTTCATAAATTAATTTTAATTTAATTCCCATTGTCAAAACTAAAAAGCGTGTTTTTAAAAAGTAAAAACTACCAAAAGATTGACATGCGTTTATGTCCAATTTCAAAGTGAAATTACTTCCAATAACCAAAATTGGATTAAATGATAAAAATATAATCAAATTACACTTTAAAACTAATTAAAAGTACAATCTAACTATATAAATAAATTAGATTAAAAGGAAACTTTGAATTAAAATGCAATATTTTTTACTATTCATTAAAAAATGTACTTTAGCAGAAAAATACCAAAATTTCATCCAAAGTAAATTTTGATATTCCGATTATAAATAATAAGTTTATTGTTTCAAATAAAACATATAAAGGTGTAAAAAACTAGATTTAAAAATGGTTCTCCATCAAAATGTGGTAAAACTGCATTTTTAGAAAAATACTTTTTTTATCCAAAAAAAGAATTTATTCTTATATTATATTCAGTAAACATATAAGATGAATATTAAAAATTAAATTGAATATATATCATATATTTTTCATTAAATAAAAATCCATAAAGAGTGATATGAAAACACAATTATTCTCTTTTAAATAGGTTTTCATAAAAACACATCCATTATATTCAATTGGTTTTGATTTCCATTTCTAATAAATTTGGAAATCAATGAATCGTCATTTAAACATGTGTAAACCATATTTCAAAATTTAGTTGATACTATTCATTCCTACCATTCCAATGACTAGGTGTTAACTACCATTTAAAAATAATAATATTATTATTGTATTATTTTTCAGTATAACTCAATGTTGTGTGCAATGTAAGATTTCAGAGAAGACCGTTGTTGCGTGTCAAGTACGCTATAAAAAAAAGTGTCCCCTTTAACTTAAAATTAATATCTTATTCATAAGTATTAATAGAAATAAAAAATTATTAGTCTATAAATATCTGGGTCGTTACATGAGTGGTCGATTCCCATGATACTGTTTGATGGGTTACTTCCCATGATATTGTTTCATGGGTTGGTTCCCATGATACTATTTGAGGGGTTGATGCCCATGTAGAAGACTATACTTGGGTAAAATATGATCAAATGTCCCTAGATCTATGGACTTGGGTGGTACCTGGGATTCCATAGTCACTAAGGATAGTTTTGATACAATCAAAAGTTCCTGGCTAGTGATGATCTAGGATTGATTTTGGGCCACTATAAGGACACACTGATGGGCCTTAAACAGTTTGGTGGTATTAGGGATATAAGCCTACTATAGAGCTGTATTGTTTGGATAAACTTGGTAGGATCTTTTACTGGGTGCCCCAACATGGTCAGTGGGTGTAGGTACGACCTCCTCTACAACTCCTTGTGAAATCATGGTAACATATTAGTGATAATGACTAGAACAGAGGGGATCCCTCCTAGAAATTTCCCGAGTGATTGAGTTGACTTGATAATTTTCCCCGTCCACCTCCCTGAGGTAGGAAAGGTATGCATTTCTTAGATCCAGTGATAATCTCACAAAGATATTGAATGTAGCAACATGAGCCTCTTCCTCTCAAGTGACTTTTTATGGGAATGAAGACAAGTGGAAATTCACCATATGAAGGATTTCATTGGCCGATACCAGAGTCGGGATGGAGTTATTGATGTGGTATTTCTAGACAAAGATGTTCACTAATTAGTATTGAAAGTGGTGTGTTGGTGATAGTGTATGTCATGGCCTTCGAGCCAAAGTATCTTTTCTAGCAATCTCAGAATCTATTGGCACATTCGATGAATCCATTTAAATTTCATTGAGTCTAGAAAGTCCTAGAGAGAAAACAAGACACCTTATTAGTGCATCATCATATATAAGAGTACATGTTCAATAAATAACATTCACAATCCAATGGATAAAGAGGCGGTCCCTTATTTTTATGAAAGGTTCAGTGAAGTAAAATGAAATTCTCATTTTTTAATTAAGTGTGGAATAAACTAATATTGATTGGAACTCGATAGTCTACCCTTTTTGTCATATGAAAGGGATGAAACATTTAAAGGATCTCACATCGGCTTCACCATTTTTTTGAGGGGAAAGAGATGTGGATGATTTTTTGACATGTTAGATTGATTGATTTTGGGGAGTTCAATGCCTTGATCAATCATTCATATCCGGTTTCCCATTTTTCAATTTTCCCTAGAAACTCCTAACGGTTCACAAATCTATAACTAATTATAGATGGAATTTCCAAAGGTATGCATTCCTTTATGATTTTATGCCCAATGATGCTTAGGAACTCATATTGGTCGAGAGGATGAGAGGTTAGACTCATCACATCCTTTTAGAGGGATTTGTTGCCTACTCTGGGAAATTTTTATAGCTTTATGATATGTTCATGAAATAATTTCCATACCTTGATGTGAGACTGGTTACCCCTGTGCCAATGACTTGATTACGAACATGTTTCGACAGTAACAACTGCGTGCATATCACAGGTTCTATGTCACTCTAATATTTTTTTATGATGCTTTGGGATATGGCCATGTTCGGAAACTATGGAGTTTATTGCCACCTAGGGAGGTGGTTGGTGTCTTGGATATGGGATTGAACGTCTATGCGTCCTCCTACATATCATGTGAAAAAGTATTGAAAACCCATGTAGTTAGTTTGACATAGTTTAAGGTCATGTGACTGAACCAATATATATAGTTTAATGTCATGTGGTAAGGACATAAATATCAGTCACATAACTCACCAAGGAATCCTATGTATCCTTCTTAATACATGAATTAGAGTCTACATAGTTCTTATAACAGGCATCTGTGTTGTGAGATATAAGACATTAGAGGACCTAGGCGGGACTTATGCATATAATACTACCCTTTATTTCTTATTCAGGAGTATGGAACTTTGAGTGGAGATGATAGGTAATCATACTTACATCCCAATGGTTCACACACACAAGGGAATCCTTATCATGCTATTGGTACAATCATTTATAGTCGTTAAGACCACATGAGTCATCTTATGTGTGAGAAATAAGAGGAAATTGGAGAGAAGACACATTGCATGGGAGTACATTTGTACAGGTCATACACATTGATGTTTCCATTTAGTAGGTATGGTTACCCATCTCATAGAGGATATGGTATTTATATTGGGCCACAATAAGGAGTCCTACTTGTCCTATTTTATAATAGGAATCATAGTCATCATAGTTCAGTTGGATTCTCAGTCTGCCGATGGATGAGGTTGAATGATCAGCCCATGAGAATGATTGAGTCCTGATGGTTGAAATTTCAGAGACATGATGGCACTTAAAATGAATTTTAATACCATTGAAGATCAAAACTTATAAAGGAGTCCTATGTATTTTGGATATAAAGGGAAACATATTTCTTGTAGTTCATTAATCCCTTAACCCGCTGATGGGATAAGGTGGATGAGAATGATCAGAGACATTATTTTTATCTCTGTGGTTTTAGGAATGTTAGGGTCTTACTATAGGATAGATTCCCTATTAATAGATTCTTACACATTGAGGATTCCCTTTAGCATACTCATTCTCTATCCTCTGATGGATAAAGAGATATGAAAACCATAAAATCTTTGTCTGAGAGGACTACTCCAATAGGGTCGCATGTGTGCATAAAACTAGATCATTAAGGACACATACCTTATAAAATGGGATATGGATGGATGTTCTTGACTAGGGTCTACATGTAATGAGCCTTAGTGGGTATGCCAGACAAATTTGCCATGCCATAAAGGGGTCTGTTTGACCTTTCTTGACTGTTTCCTGAATGTGCCTTGATTGTCCGCCTGGCATGTTTGGGGTGTCAGTCTGACTTGGAAAACATGTCCAAGGATTCCTTCCTAATGAATTTAATTTTCTTGGATTAGTTCACATGATTGAAGAAGTTATTTCCAATATGCTTTACATAACCACATAATACATGTCCAATGTCCTGCACATGATCGAAGCAGGCATGTCTCTATGCAGTCTCCTAATAAATCTGACTTGTAATCAGACTATCACATGAAAAAGATGAAATTTATATTGTAAATCAAATAATTATTCTGACATGTAAAATATTCCTTTTAATGATTATATTGAATTGTCTAGGATATATTCTTATAGTCAAGTCTGAAAATTCCAAGGTTCATCACATGATCGATATGAATTGTTTAGATCCTGTATCGTGATAATGCAGACATGTTGAGGTTTTTTCACCTAATCATCTTGGATTTTCTTTGGACTTCCACATCATAATGGTGTCATGTTTATCATCTCTTGCAGGACTAACTTGATTTTTCTAAGGATTCTCTTACAATGAAAGTGACATGTCTTGGGTTACCTGAAGACATAGAGAGATTGGTGAGGAATATTGTGATTGTGTGACCATAAACTGTTAACATGGGTGGGGTCTCATAGAATTGTTTATGATCTTGCATCAATCCATATATTGTCGTGTATACCCAAAGGGTGTATGCTTCATGTTCTTGTGGGAAACATACTTATGGAGGGAGAGTGTATGGCTAGTGGGTTCATTCCCTTTCTGTATATTCTAAGGTTTTCATAGAAATATGAGGGCCTATCAATGGGTGTCATGGCCATAAACATGCATATAAGTTCACATATAATGGTATTGTATGATGTTTACTTATTCATGAGACTCACATGACCTCAAAGTGGTCTTGTGATGGATTTTTTAGTCATGAACAAGTTAGTTTATTGAGGCCGTATGCATGGGTGAGGGTGAAAACTGCACAAAGAGGCTACATGACATATGGGTAGCACATCCTCGTTTGTTTTCATTGCATGAAGGGGGTATCCGAGGGGATGCTATGTGTTATGGTGACCACTTATAAGGCCTAATTCAGGCATCCCAAGACACGAATGATCTTAGAATCGCAAGACTAAGGGCATGCCCTATGGGCTATCTGTCTTAGATACCAAAATCATGGGCATCATCACACATGATTGCTTGTTCATGAGAGTGTATCGTGATACATATTATTCTCATGAAGCTCCATTGTGAGATCAAAATTCCTTTATAGGGATCTCATGATGGGTTCTAATATCATGCCAAGGTCCCATGAGGGTGCTATATACCAAAACAACCATGTCTATGGCTCTTCTATAAACACTGCTAGATTGGGGGTGTCATGCATCCCAAAACAGAAGGTTTGAATCTAAACTGATATAAGAATGAAGGAACTAGTATAGATGTATCTCATATTTGAGGGATTATATTTTCATTTCTCATGTGGTTTATATCACTCATGCGATTGCATGATCCGAGTGAAGGCCCTATAGTAGGTCTTTATAGATGAGTGCAGGGGGTGAACACTGGGACCGTCCATGTGGAAGTAGGTCCTTCTTAGTGTGGCCACATAACTAATGGGGGTATCATTAGATCATGTAAACACCCTGTTCGAACCAGGTATCTCATGAAACTTAGTCATTCATGTGATTACCTAATCTTCATGAGACCATAAAGAATGTTCTTACAATCACTTGAGGGGGTTATCCAGGGATGATCACTGACACACCTAATCTTTTAGTTTCTCTTATCATCTGGTCCCTCTAATCTCCTCACATGTGTGTTTTATTTCAAGTGGATTAGGGGTATTTATAGTCCTAGGTTTTCTGTGTGTGGTTTCTCTTTCCACAGCTCAGACACCATGTGCACCATTTGAGGTGGTGGAGACTTTTACGGATCGAAATCATGTGGCCGTGAGGTGGATTCATGCGTTCTTCATTCCTTTATGAGAAGGATATATCTCTTGGTTTCATGATTGGTTTTATTATACTATGCTATGTGATGGTCCCTGATAAATATGTATAAATTCATATGAAAATCATTGAGAAGGTAGAAGTGTCTTGTAATCGTAAACTTATTGCAACTTCTTCAGTGATTGTCTTCTATTCGATCCCATGATCAATATATGATCATGTGATGGATTTATTATTTTTTGGAAGCTTTTATGATAGTTCCTTGTGATTGGATTTATGTGACAGCATGCATACAGGACGGTTGCAGTGAAATCCACACTGGTTGTCTTAGGTTCATTCAATGGATATGGCTTGCTATAGTGATTACTGAGTGATCATGCAAGTGGAATTGAGTTGCCTTGCTATGTCAAACTAGTAGAACAGGGGGGAGTCAGATGAGTGAGAGGTTGAATAGGGGTTTATCTCATTGTGTGGGATTTTTTTGAATTTACACAGTGTGGGATCAGCTTAATTAAAACTTGCGATGCATGGGATTCAACCAGATGACTAATATTGGTCAATTAAACAATTAAGTGGCTAAGATTCAATCATGTGAATAGTAATATGAAGAATGTTATCCCATATAAAAATAATACTTCACCTCAATCTACTTTATAACTCATTTTGTGTGTAGAGACCCGAAGCCTATCGTACATGGACATTACATTACTTTTGCGGAATACTTAGTACATAACAAAAACACACACACAAGGATCGTAATAGTTTAGTGTCTTTGGAAACTCGGAACGTAATCTTCTAAACGTGGTGAAAGATCTTCAATATCTCCCATAATGATCTTCCCCTTTTTTTTACCTAAAACCTTTCTTTATATCCTGGGGAAAGAAAAACAAAAAAGGGTGAGCTCAAATGCTCAGTAAGGGTAAAAAAAAAGAAATATCAATCACATCATATACATAAGAACGTAGCTTTTGGAAATCTTGACCTGCAAAAGAGCTCATAATATCATAACATGAGATAAATCATAGAATTGAAAATGAGATCATAACTTAAAACATTACTCATTGTGGCATACACACATAATCATAGAGAATCATTTCTTGTTAGTCAAGACTCATTGCCAAGACTATCTTAGTGGACAAAGTCCCTTTCTGAATCGAGTAATCCTCGTTTCAGTCCTGTTTCACTGAACCGGTATAACCTACCATTACAGCCATGTCTATCTCATGAGATATGAAATCTTTACCCAATGCATTGGAGGGAGATATAGGTCCCACCCATCTCTTAATGAATCCTTTCTTATGTGTGCCACAAAATCATAAATCATACATCATTGCATAACCCATGTAATAAAAATGGGATTCTTAAACAACATGACATCATAAAACCATTCATATAAGATAAAGGAATTCATAAACATAATTTCATCACAACATAGTCAAATCAATGTAAAAATATGGATAGAAACAGAACCATTTATTATCTTATATGGAAAATAATTTTGATAAAACACTTGAATTGAATTCTTGAGGAAAATATCCTTTCTTCTTCAAAATCAATTTCTTTTCACAAAACATCATGCAATTTTAAAAGAAAGAGATTTTATTGAAAATAGTCATGAAATCATTTAGAGGAAGCTTCATGAAAATAAGGCTTTATAAAACAGTATAAATCCGTTCGTGCCGTATAAGTTAAAAAAAACATTCTTCGTACTTTTGTCGGAAAAGTCAAAAAGTACCTCGTACGAAAAACGAAAAAAGATTCCTTTCATATCCTTTACTAAAAACTCATAGAAGGGTAAAATTGGATTTAAACAATTGTAGGTGGATGGAAATAATATTACATATTGTGGGAACATGGATGTGGATGATAAAATACACCCCAGTAAATACTTACGAATAAACAATCTCGGATAAAAATGAGATTGTGATATTTCCCTTACCTTAGGTCCGACTTGCTTTGTAACTGTCCGAACCTCCTGTATAATGATTTAAATCATGTTATTGACTTATTACAGAATCATATTCATTGTTATGATATCATATATGGTTCACTTATGACATTATATTACCCGTTCTTTTGTAAAGAAGCGTTTTGGGTAAAATCGTTTCATTTATCGTAGGTGTTTTGACTTGTTGTTCTTGACATCATTATTACATATATCATGATTTACTTACTTCCAGAATATAAAATATGATTTATATATCATATATATTCAGTATATATATATATATATAATAGGTAGATAAATAAAATGAAAAACACCGTTCATGGAGACGGTAGTCCGTACGTACGCATGAACGCTGTTTTCCTTTCCTTATTGTCTTGAAATGGAAGTAAGTAGATGACATACATATGTATATATATACATAAATCCAGTAGCTTTATAATGTCATATATTTCATTATTATTTCTTATATATACATTATAATCATTCTTAAATGGTTAACATGGAGAATGAATCTCATCGCGTCGTGGAGACGGTATTCCGTACGTACGCACGAGCGATGATATCATTTCTATAAATATTGAATTGAATTGGAGTGGATTATACAATATATCAGAATCAATATGATGTTGTAATAACTATGTATAGTTATTCTTTACACCATTATACCCATCCATGTAAGGTGGTGGTGGAAAATAGATTACACCACGGCGTGGAGACGGTATTCCGTACGTACGCACGCGCGGTGATTTCTTTTTCCGTAGGATGGATAGATGGTGAAATAGGTTTGTTTCATACTTATAATAACATATCAGTATATGAGTGATACTGATGTTATTACTTCATAATGAAACAACCTAAGAAGAAGAAGTGGAAGAAGAAATAAAGATGAAAGAATTGGTAACGGTAATTACCTCTTCTTTGAAGTGCCTCTTTGAGACCTCCTCTTAGGGCACTAAAATTGGTCTTGGAGGAAGACCAGAACCTCTAGGATGTTGCTAGGGAAGTGGAGAGGAGAAATTGGCAGGGGTTGGCCGAGCTTGAGTGCTCAAATTGGTGTGAGGAGGAGGGGGAGGAGGTGTCCTTTTATAGGGGAGGAGAGGGGCACCTTAGGAATTCTTAAAAATATTAATTTATAATAAATCTAACCCCACTTAATAACCTCCAAAAATGACTCATATTCGAAGATTAGATGAGATAGGGTTGTAATCTCATCAACCAATCAAATTTAGACATGTTTGGATCTTATTTTAAACCTTATCAATTAGATTTAACTCTAAGTTAAATAATTTAACTTTTACCGTGTCTTTTTGTTTTCTTTCACTATATGGTTAATACACTTACTATAACATGCCAAACGAACCCCAAATTGTATATTATTAATACATATATCCTTATCTAAGTCATTTGGCCGAACCTTAGATTTTTAGGAATAAAATAACAATTAATAATATAATATTTGATTTAAAAACTATTTTGTGTCAATTTTGACACTATTTGATATATGATTTTTGTGAAAGTCATAACAGAATTATATGTTCGAAACAAGTTGATTAAATCAACACTAATATATCATAGTAACCTATAAAATTAGTGGAATTCATAAAAATTCTCAAATTACATTTATTTTGGTGTTTATATTATCAATTATGTCAATATTTCATTAATAAGATAATTACTGCATCATTTTTGTGTCATAAATAAATTATATTATTTGATGTCTAAAAATTAAAAATAAAATACCATCATGTAGGAAATCTTTTTAGCTTTCTAATGAATATTTATAGTCGAATTTATCTTATGTATAACCCCATATTAAAAATGATTTACTTATTAAACTTTGATTTTAACTATTTTAACCCTTCTTTAAATAAATTAATAACAAATGTCCTAATCTAATCCAAGTGGGCCTAAATGGTCATATTTTATTCCTAAGTTTGTTTTTGGTCGAATTAAACTTGTCCAATAGAATTAGGACATGTGTTAGGGTAATATTAATATCATATTTACCCTTAGTTACCCTATTTACTATTAACCGTGGTAAAAAAAGTAAAAAATTACTATTCACCAAAAAATTATTTTCATCTCATTGAACCACATTTTAGTCCTTGATATTAACCGTGTCTCTCGGATTTTCGAAATTCCATTCACAGAAGCGGTAAAATTAAGTTTTATGCAAAATTCAGTTTTTTTAACTACCACTTAGTAGTTTCACTATTCATCAAAAATTGATGTTTTTCAGAACAATGCCAAAATTTCATCCTAAGCTATATTTCATATTCCGAATTCAAAAATGAAATCTATTTTACCAAATTCATAACATAGAAGTTGCATTAATTAATTTTATAATTAAATCCTGCTGTTAAAATAAATAGCGTGTTTTTAGGAAACAATATATATCAAAAGATTGACACTTGATTATGTCTGGTTTAAATGTGAAATTACAACCAATGACCAACATTGTATTAAATTGTAAAAATATATTCTAAATATACTTTAAAACCACTCAAATTAATAATTTATCACTATTAATTATTTCGATTAAAAAAGTTGTTTTTAATTATAATTTAGTAATTTTCACTATTCATCAGAATATGAAAGTTATCCGAAAAGTACCAAAATTTCACCTTAGGCTAAAATTGATACTCCGAATCCAAGAATGAAGTTCATTTTGAAAAATAAGATTTACAGAATTTTAAAAAGTGGTTATTACTATTCATAACGGCTAGTTTTAATAATATTTTAATAGCACATCGCTGTTTAGTGAAACTCGGTATTGCGTACTACACACGCTATCGAGGAAGGTCGCGATTGCGTGTAATGCAAGTCAAGTCAAGGATGCGTGTTGTGCAAGCTCCTTTTGGTGTAGCGTACAACACAAGACATTAATAAAATTAAAAAGAATATTTTTTTATAAAATCTTGTGCTGTTACATTCTACCCCCCTTAAAATGAATTTCGCCCTCGAAATTCGTCGGGGTTATAAATGGTTTACTATTCGAAAGTTTCTTTAATAGAAACCCACATCGTAAAAAGGAATATCAAAACCAATCTTTAAAAACAAAAGTATGAAACGTAACGGTTACCCAAATAAACTAATCATTGGGTTTCCACATAGGTGAAAATATGGATATGGAAGAGAAATCTAACCATCATGTTCTGATGGAGAGTGGTAGAGAACATGGCTATGGAAAAGCCAGTAATCACAAATCCATAGATTTGTGATGATATAAGGTACCATCTGATTCATCAGATATAAGATCACTAGGACAACATTTTTGGTTTTCAAGATCGCTTCCCTAAAGTTAAAGAATTAGAATAAATACTTACTTTATTTTGGTACAATCTCACTGTTGTTCGTGCCTTTAACAATTTACACTTCATATCTTAAATAAATGAAGTTGAATTTGTTATTCTTGAAGTGTTAGAAGATCATGAGATAGAATGACGGGTCATTCCATCTGTCTCAAAAAGGTTAGCAAAATTTATATACATAAGTCGATCTATAGTGAGATTAATCATATATGGTTCCTAAAATGGACTTTATACTTCATATATCATACTGCTTAATATAATAAAACTAGTTTCTAATAAACAGGGACTTCCTGTAGGCCAGTGGTAGGCGATAAAGGCCAGTCGCACTTCGGTTGTGGGTTCGATTCCCACAGCCTTGTCCGAAGCGATGGGCTGTCGCCCGTCCTGCAGGTTTTCCTTTTTCTAAAACTACGTTACTATAACATCCCATCAATAATATCGAAAATCTTCTATCCTTAAACAATACTAACTTATGTCCAACATAATCCAGTCTAATCTTTAGGCTTATAATACTGCAGTCCACTCTCATAATATAGTGACAACGATTACCAGAGATTTAATACTGTCGTTGATCCCCACATATCATAAGATATGTCTTGTTGGTCACATTCCAAACATTCAAAGTCCTTAATCGTGTATTCTCTTGAATACCTTAGTGAAAACATGAGTGCAGTTAAATGTTAACACTTTCCACATACCAAAATCCTCAAAATTCTATATACTCAAACCATGATATCACTTAGTCCTTATATCAATCATGAGCTCATGAATACTATTAAACATTTCATTTTCTCGTCTTCATTATGCGCATATCATCTTATTTCCAAAAAATATCTCAATCACTTTGAATACCACATCAATAAATATTGCAATAATAAATGATACAACATTATTTTGGAATCCCATTACATAAACACTTAATCATTCCACCACATCGTTGTCATATTCAACATTGCCAATAGTGATCGCATGTGATTTCCCTTTGTCCTTTGCCTTCAGTGGTTGCTCATGTTGATCATCACTAACCCTTGGATTAGGGCAATTATTAGCATAATGCCCCATTTCCTTGCACTTGAAGCATTGAAGTGTTGGCGGTGCGTTCTCTGCAGTGTTTGCTTTATTCACATCATTAGAAACCCTTTTTCCATTACTTCGACACTCAACTGCTCGATGACCTTCTTTTCCACACTTAAAACATTTTCTAGTCCCTTTAAGACAATCTCCACCATGCTTCTTTCCACACTTTGTGCATAAGGAAACATTCATCTTCTTTTCACCATTATTCTGAGATTTCTCCTTGAACTCCATCTTTCGTTTCTTGTCAAAACCATGAGATGGATATGTAACACCAACTTCCATTTCTACCTTGATAGCACAACGCACAATTTCTTCATAGCTACTGAAGTCTCTTATAGCTAATGCCCTTCGAAGACTTGGTTTTAAGCCACTGAAAAATTGATCAACTTTACTTTCAGGTTGGATGATAATTCCAGAAGCATACCTTGCAAGTCTTGTAAAATTTGCTTCATAGGTACCAACAGATTCATCGTCCCTTTGCTTCAGTTCAAGAAACTCTTTCTCCATCTTTGTTCGAAGAATACGAGGGAAGTACTTACTGAAAAACAAGTTCTTGAACTCGTCCCATTCCATGGACTCAATTTCATCTCTTGGCCTCGTATTCTTGATAAGATTCCACCATTGATCAGCTTCACCTTCCAAACGATATACTGCTAAGATGACTTTATCATGTTCAGAACATTGAAGAACTGAAAATATCTTTTCAGTAGTACTGATCCATTGTTCAGCCACAAGTGGATCAGAAGACCCACTGAAAGAAGGTGGACGTTGCCTCATGAAGGACTCAATAGAATATTGTTCCCTTCTCTGCTCATTTGGAAGTCCAGAATGATTCATAGCTTGTGTAAGTATAGCAATAAGATTTTGCACTCCATCTCCCATAACATTTGTTTGTTCAGGAGGGCAATCATTGCATTGTCCATTGCATTGATCAACACGGTTCCTTCGAGTTCCAGCCATCGTCTAAAACCCAAAAAGAATAGTGTGAGAGGCAAAAATCATGCTAGGGAAAACAACATAATAAAGGGGGAGTACCTTCAATATCCAACATCTTAGGTTTAATTCTATGATCGTTAGCGTAATTCTATTACTATAACCTATACGTATACTTATCCCTAGGGACATCCCTAGACATACCTTAGAAATATCTCTAGGGATCTCACTAAAGTTCTCGCATCCTAGTTTCCAAAGGTTGACTAAACCTTTCCTCTGATACCAACTGTAGAGACCCGAAGCCTATCGTACATGGACATTACATTACTTTTGCGGAATACTTAGTACATAACAAAAACACACACACAAGGATCGTAATAGTTTAGTGTCTTTGGAAACTCGGAACGTAATCTTCTAAACGTGGTGAAAGATCTTCAATATCTCCCATAATGATCTTCCCCTTTTTTTTACCTAAAACATTTCTTTATATCCTGGGGAAAGAAAAACAAAAAAGGGTGAGCTCAAATGCTCAGTAAGGGTAAAAAAAAAGAAATATCAATCACATCATATACATAAGAACGTAGCTTTTGGAAATCTTGACCTGCAAAAGAGCTCATAATATCATAACATGAGATAAATCATAGAATTGAAAATGAGATCATAACTTAAAACATTACTCATTGTGGAATACACAAATAATCATAGAGAATCATTTCTTGTTAGTCAAGACTCATTGCCAAGACTATCTTAGTGGACAAAGTCCCTTTCTGAATCGAGTAATCCTCGTTTCAGTCCTGTTTCACTGAACCGGTATAACCTACCATTCCAGCCATGTCTATCTCATGAGATATGAAATCTTTACCCAATGCATTGGAGGGAGATATAGGTCCCACCCATCTCTTAATGAATCCTTTCTTATGTGTTCCACAAAATCATAAATCATACATCATTGCATAACCCATGTAATAAAAATGGGATTCTTAAACAACATGACATCATAAAACCATTCATATAAGATAAAGAAATTCATAAACATAATTTCATCACAACATAGTCAAATCAATGTAAAAATATGGATAGAAACAGAACCATTTATTATCTTATATGGAAAATAATTTTGATAAAACACTTGAATTGAATTCTTGAGGAAAATATCCTTTCTTCTTCAAAATCAATTTCTTTTCACAAAACATCATGCAATTTTAAAAGAAAGAGATTTTATTGAAAATAGTCATGAAATAATTTAGAGGAAGCTTCATGAAAATAAGGCTTTATAAAACAGTATAAATCCGTTCGTGCCGTATAAGTTAAAAAAAACATTCTTCGTACTTTTGTCGGAAAAGTCAAAAAGTACCTCGTACGAAAAACGAAAAAAGATTCCTTTCATATCCTTTACTAAAAACTCATAGAAGGGTAAAATTGGATTTAAACAATTGTAGGTGGATGGAAATAATATTACATATTGTGGGAACATGGATGTGGATGATAAAATACACCCCAGTAAATACTTACGAATAAACAATCTCGGATAAAAATGAGATTGTGATATTTCCCTTACCTTAGGTCCGACTTGCTTTGTAACTGTCTGAACCTCCTGTATAATGATTTAAATCATGTTATTGACTTATTACAGAATCATATTCATTGTTATGATATCATATATGGTTCACTTATGACATTATATTACCCGTTCTTTTGTAAAGAAGCGTTTTGGGTAAAATCGTTTCATTTATCGTAGGTGTTTTGACTTGTTGTTCTTGACATCATTATTACATATATCATGATTTACTTACTTCCAGAATATAAAATATGATTTATATATCATATATATTCAGTATATATATATATATAATAGGTAGATAAATAAAATGAAAAACACCGTTCATGGAGACGGTAGTCCGTACGTACGCATGAACGCTGTTTTCCTTTCCTTATTGTCTTGAAATGGAAGTAAGTAGATGACATACATATGTATATATATACATAAATCCAGTAGCTTTATAATGTCATATATTTCATTATTATTTCTTATATATACATTATAATCATTCTTAAATGGTTAACATGGAGAATGAATCTCATCGCGTCGTGGAGACGGTATTCCGTACGTACGCACGAGCGATGATATCATTTCTATAAATATTGAATTGAATTGGAGTGGATTATACAATATATCAGAATCAATATGATGTTGTAATAACTATGTATAGTTATTCTTTACACCATTATACCCATCCATGTAAGGTGGTGGTGGAAAATAGATTACACCACGGCGTGGAGACGGTATTCCGTACGTACGCACGCGCGGTGATTTCTTTTTCCGTAGGATGGATAGATGGTGAAATAGGTTTGTTTCATACTTATAATAACATATCAGTATATGAGTGATACTGATGTTATTACTTCATAATGAAACAACCTAAGAAGAAGAAGTGGAAGAAGAAATAAAGATGAAAGAATTGGTAACGGTAATTACCTCTTCTTTGAAGTGCCTCTTTGAGACCTCCTCTTAGGGCACTAAAATTGGTCTTGGAGGAAGACCAGAACCTCTAGGATGTTGCTAGGGAAGTGGAGAGGAGAAATTGGCAGGGGTTGGCCGAGCTTGAGTGCTCAAATTGGTGTGAGGAGGAGGGGGAGGAGGTGTCCTTTTATAGGGGAGGAGAGGGGCACCTTAGGAATTCTTAAAAATATTAATTTATAATAAATCTAACCCCACTTAATAACCTCCAAAAATGACTTATATTCGAAGCTTAGATGAGATAGGGTTGTAATCTCATCAACCAATCAAATTTAGACATGTTTGGATCTTATTTTAAACCTTATCAATTAGATTTAACTCTAAGTTAAATAATTTAACTTTTACCGTGTCTTTTTGTTTTCTTTCACTATATGGTTAATACACTTACTATAACATGCCAAACGAACCCCGAATTGTATATTATTAATAAATATATCCTTATATAAGTCATTTGGCCGAACCTTAGATTTTTAGGAATAAAATAACAATTAATAATATAATATTTGATTTAAAAACTATTTTGTGTCAATTTTGACACTATTTGATATATGATTTTTGTGAAAGTCATAACAGAATTATATGTTCGAAACAAGTTGATTAAATCAACACTAATATATCATAGTAACCTATAAAATTAGTGGAATTCATAAAAATTCTCAAATTACATTTATTTTGGTGTTTATATTATCAATTATGTCAATATTTCATTAATAAGATAATTACTGCATCATTTTTGTGTCATAAATAAATTATATTATTTGATGTCTAAAAATTAAAAATAAAATACCATCATGTAGGAAATCTTTTTAGATTTCTAATGAATATTTATAGTCGAATTTATCTTATGTATAACCCCATATTAAAAATGATTTACTTATTAAACTTTGATTTTAACTATTTTAACCCTTCTTTAAATAAATTAATAACAAATGTCCTAATCTAATCCAAGTGGGCCTAAATGGTCATATTTTATTCCTAAGTTTGTTTTTGGTCGAATTACACTTGTCCAATAGAATTAGGACATGTGTTAGGGTAATATTAATATCATATTTACCCTTAGTTACCCTATTTACTATTAACCGTGGTAAAAAAAGTAAAAAGTTACTATTCACCAAAAAATTATTTTCATCTCATTGAACCACATTTTAGTCCTTGATATTAACCGTGTCTCTCGGATTTTCGAAATTCCATTCACAGAAGCGGTAAAATTAAGTTTTATGCAAAATTCAGTTTTTTTAACTACCACTTAGTAGTTTCACTATTCATCAAAAATTGATGTTTTTCAGAACAATGCCAAAATTTCATCCTAAGCTATATTTCATATTCCGAATTCAAAAATGAAATCTATTTTACCAAATTCATAACATAGAAGTTGCATTAATTAATTTTATAATTAAATCCTGCTGTTAAAATAAATAGCGTGTTTTTAGGAAACAATATATATCAAAAGATTGACACTTGATTATGTCTGGTTTAAATGTGAAATTACAACCAATGACCAACATTGTATTAAATTGTAAAAATATATTCTAAATATACTTTAAAACCACTCAAATTAATAATTTATCACTATTAATTATTTCGATTAAAAAAGTTGTTTTTAATTATAATTTAGTAATTTTCACTATTCATCAGAATATGAAAGTTATCCGAAAAGTACCAAAATTTCACCTTAGGCTAAAATTGATACTCCGAATCCAAGAATGAAGTTCATTTTGAAAAATAAGATTTACAGAATTTTAAAAAGTGGTTATTACTATTCATAACGGCTAGTTTTAATAATATTTTAATAGCACATCGCTGTTTAGTGAAACTCGGTATTGCGTACTACACACGCTATCGAGGAAGGTCGCGATTGCGTGTAATGCAAGTCAAGTCAAGGATGCGTGTTGTGCAAGCTCCTTTTGGTGTAGCGTACAACACAAGACATTAATAAAATTAAAAAGAATATTTTTTTATAAAATCTTGGGCTGTTACATTGTGGCTGCTACTCAATCGATCCGACAACATGGTTCGACACCCATACTACATACACACACCACTACCCAGACTTCGGCCCTATGGGCTATCATCCCACACTATGAATCCCTTCCGTCATATGCACCACAAGCCCTATACCCCCACCCCCACCTCTTGCGGGTACTATTATGCCTCTTTCCATCCTCTGGTTGGCCCAAGCTAGCTCTCATTGGGCTTGGACGACCTTGGCCCCACATGGACCTATGGTTGAGTGTTGGCTTGTCTAGTTAGTGGGATGGCCGTATTGTTTTGTCAAGAGGACTATCCATAAACACTTTGAAAATACTATTATGTAAAAATGGATATAAAGCACAAAAATAATATTCCCTTAAACCAAATCCAAAGCCTTCATGCCATCCATTTTCAAGTCCTTCATACAAATTATATCAATGTTTTTCATGATCTTGACATTTCTCAAATCTTGTATGTAAAAGTAAATTTTTCACAATTATGGGTTCCAATAGAGACACACACAAACATATAAATATTTCATGTATGATATTATAATATATAAATATTATTTAATGTACTTATTGTAATTTGTGAAGTTGAAATGATGAAATGTAAGAAATTAGTATATAAAACAAGATTTTTTCTACATATTCTAGTGTTTTTTTGTGATTAATACAATAACATATAAAATGTATATTATAGATATTATATGATAATCAAGGGATATTTTAAATGTATTACATCATGAAATAAAACATGAGAATTTTTATTGGTGAATTGTTGTTATATTATAATATTGATCATCTAATGAATCATAAGAATGAGAAAACTAAATATTTTTATCTTACTATGGATTGTGTAATGTTTGTTTTAAGACAACCCCAATGAGGCTTGATATAGAGTGCTAAATGGCCTAAAAAATTCCCCCATTTATGTAAATAATTGAAAAGTATAGTAGAATTCCTATAAAAAATATCTCGAGACTATGCATTCAAATATAAAAACAAGTGTGATGTCTTAGTCTACTAAAAATGGAGCATGGTCAATTTGTACATCGATCAACCCAAACATATTTTGACATAATATATGTTTCTATATGTGGTATGTTATAGTAAACCATATAAATGTAACAATCAAAAAGACATGAATCCTTAGAAAATAAAATAATTGAGTAAAAATAAAAATAAAAATAGGGATCATAATTAAATAAATAGGTTAGTTCCTAATAAAATACATTTGTAGTCTTGAAAAATAATTCAATTAAATTCCTTGGCCTCCAATACAAATCTCAAGAACATTGACATCAGAAAATTATACCTCAAATTAATTACTAATCTTGAGAAATATATCATTTTTGATGATATATAATTGAATATATAATGAAACATAATATTTTTGCATTTACATCAAAACTCATGCCATGTTAATAGGTAAGGGGTATTCCCATTACCAAATAGTATTTTAACACTCACATCAACTCAAAATGATATAATTATCATGTTAATATAGATGAAAGTATGTATTTATCTTCACTCAACCCACCAAGAAACGCGACACATAAAATCACAAGTTATAATCATAAAAGTATCCCATCATTTTGAATAAGACACATGAAACAAGAAGACTCAAGAAGTACTTACCAATCCTAGGCCATACCCCACATAACATTATTCGAAAACTCTTGTTCTTGTATTTTCTAATGGTGTATACCACATAGAAACTATATTATATGTATATACTATTTTCAAATGGTCTCATCAAATATCCACAATGTTTTACTAAATGAATTCATCCTAAAACATCAACCATCTAACTACCCATGAATTCACTGAATCTATAATTTCATATGAAATAATGATAGTTAAAATAGATAAATGGGAGTAATAAAATTGAAAAAAACCATCAATATCATATATCAAACAAAATTAAAGGATATAATGAATAATAAAATAGATTCCAGAGAACAAAAAATTATAAAAAAATATCAAGATAAAATGAATTAAAATAATGGTAGTTTAATTATCACATTAAAATAAATAACCAAACTCTTATGATAAGACTCGTATCACATCACTAGTCCTCACTAGAAGTAGCCACATGTTTACCAATATAGAAAATTAGTCTCTATCCCAATTTATCACTAGTTATTCAAGATGTTGTTTCCTTGAACATGATTGAATATCTATTTGTATAAATAGGAATCCCTTATTTTTAGTGAAATTTTATCAAAAAAATTCATCTAATTACACCATGGAATTATTTTAGGTCAATAAATATTAAAAAAAACACCCTTTATGGCTTGTACCTATTGTAACCACTTTTTTGTGTTTTATTTTTATCAATAATGATAAATGTAAATAAAGATTGTATGATGTCGATATCCGGATAATTGAATATCTTAGAAACAATTTGGATGTTCTCAAGGTTATTAAGAAGAATAATAGATTTCCCAATAATTTATTAGTTTGATCACATATGTATTTATAATTATTTAGGATGTATTGGAAATAAATAAAAATGGGGTGATAGTTGAACCCACATTGTGTTTTTGTTTTATTTATTTTTAGTAAATATAAAAGAATTTAAGGTAAATTTTATTATCTCAATATAGTTATGATTGGATATCTTGGATGGTATTAGGATTCTCTCATGATTTCTATGATAATCATGGGTTTTACAAGTAATGTATTTCCATTTTATTAATTTTTAATATTTTTAAATGTTGATTACTAACCATATTATTTAAAGGTGATTCATGTTTCTACCATCATGTGTTGTTTTGAAAATGGAAATGAAATGGATCCTAAACACTTGTATTAGTAATGATCCTTTCAATTGATAGGAAAGTAAAAAATTTTGTTCCTAATATGATTTATAATTTTATAATTAATATATTTCTTCTAAAAAAATTATAATGAATATTAAAAAATGATGTTGAGTTCAATGAGGTAATTATAATGCTAAATCATATACATGTATAGAGTTATAGACTTGTTTTTTAGAATCATTAGATAGATAAAATTATATAAATTAATTACTCTAATAATTATAAGGTAAAATATGAAAATGTACATTGGAAATACATTCTATGTGGGTATGAGATGTTAAAGAAGATTCATTTTATAACTAAAATTTAGAAAGGTCATATCATTGTGAACAAGTCTTTATTTGAGTAGTTGGAATACATTGTATGAGTAAACCAATATGCACAAGATTTTTTTCTGCTCCATTTATGTGTCATTACCAAGTCATTGTACAAGTCAGTTCAGAATCTATATGATTCATTTCTATGGAAAGGCATATGCATATGATTCATTTGGTTTACTACATATGAGTAGTTGTAAATACATTGTACGAGTCTTTGAAAACATCTGTATGAGTTATATTGAAATCATCACAAAGTGAATTTTTTATGGATGACTCATCTGAGATGCTTGGAATGAAATATTCATATATAAATGAATAAATGTGAGGAATGATGCGTTTATATTCATGGTAATGGAAATTATAGATAATTAAAGTGTTGTATATAATAATTATGGGTATTTTAAGAACAATCTAGTAAGGATATCAATATTGGATGTGATTCTTAATACTGTATGTAATAAATATGATAATATCCATCGATTGATGGAAGATTATTTGGATAAGGATATGATTCAATTTTATGTTACTAATATGGACTTAATGTATGTTGAAAAAGTCCTAATAATATTTTATTAAATCAGTTCAAATCTTGGAAGGGATATGGATTACATAAGGTCGATACATGTCTTTGAAAATTTGATACACTTTGTATGATTTTATGAGACCATCCTAACATACAAACAATGAAATGTGATTTAACCACTTGTTTTTTACATAAAAAAACCTTCGAGTAATTTAAACATTTTTTTCAAAGATATGTTCTAACTCAGAATGGGATTTTGTGGTCTAGGGATCCTCAGTGTTGATATTATATATATATATATATTATCATTAAAATGTTCATTTTCTTAAATAATGGAATGATTCCACGAATGAGTCTGAAATAGGAAATATGAGACTGACATTAAATCCATATTCATAGATTTAGCCAGGACATGGAATTAATTTTATGTCCATCAGGTGTTTGGCTTAAAAGTGGTCATGGAAGGAATGATAAATAAATAAATTAATAATTTATTTCTTTATTCATTAATTTATTTATCTCACATTCCTTATGCCCCCTCTATTTTATCCTAGTTATGGGTAAATCCTATGGTTCGTCTCATAACCTTATTGATTTGGAGAGAGCGTAGAGGATAGATATATTGTATGTCATCCAAATCATTGATTGAAGAATGGTACTGAGGAGTTTATCTTCCCTAATAGTGTTTGTGGATCTCATCAATGTCTATTAAATAGTACCATTATTCATCAAAAATTGATCGAAACTCATTATAGTGATTTTATTATTTTGATCTCCATTATGTTCTACCAAGTCAAATGTCAATCAATTTTTCTTAAAAATTGATTCACATGTTGATCGTAGATATGCTATCCTTGTTTTATCTTATTTGAAAAATGAATTGATAATATTTTTATTATTCTATTTGTTTAAAGATTCTGTATCAATGGATTGAGACCAACTCGAACATTGTAAAAGGTTTATTCCTGATGTTTATGTTTTTTTCTTTTATCCCTTTTTACTTCATGTTTCTATCATCGGAATTACTTTGGCCGACAATTTGATAAATAGTCAGAGACCCATAATTGTGAAATTGGTTTTTAGTGTAGTGACCTGTACCATAGTTGAATTAGGTCAAAGTTTAAAATTTATATTCCTACTAACTACAGTATATGTGGTAAGTAGGGTCGAACCAATAGAGAAGGAAAAAATTGACCACTAATCTTCTAAAAACTTTCAAAAACTCCACTTTTGTCAGCAGTGGAGTAGATTATCTATCTTCTTTACTTTTTATTTTTTTTCTTTTGTGAAATTATTAAGTATTAAAGATACTACAAATTTTTTGGTGTTTTTTATATAGACGAAGAAGAAATAGAAAACGAATTGAAAACTGTGAACACCAAAAATATAAAACGCTGATAAATGAACTACCAGAATTTATTGCCCAGGAAAAAATATCCATACTACTGGTTTTTAAGGTATTCAGATTCACATAAAGGTTGTTGTAGAGTACCACCTTAAACATAATGACTCACCTCTCTCACCAAGAGTTAAGTCACACAAACCAATCATTTTAAGAGTTCGCCACTCCAAAATTAATCAACTGTGAACCCTTTGAAAAAATGAAAACAAGACGAACTCACCGTAAGTCTTGAAGTATTTTGAATTTATTATCTTTTGAAGAGTGTTTGCAAAATAAATCTCACCAAATGACTGTGAATTTTTGTGATTAAGTTCTAGTGGTATAAGTGACTGAACAAATTCAGTATTGATCTCACCTATCGTTACTAAATTCTTTGAAATGATAAAGTGAAAAAGAAAATTAAAATAACACCAGTAGAACTTCAATTTATCCCTGAACTAAAATATTTAGCTAGAAAACATGTTTATTATCATAACATTAATAGAAAACATGCTAAAGCAGAGTATAAAAATTCAAACACAAGGGAAAACAAACTCCCCGAAAGATACTCTGCTCCTACGCTCCTTCAACTCCTATGATGTTCACAGGACCTCACTGCTCCTAATGAGAGAAAAGCTCTGGAGTATCCAATGGTGCTCTATACTCAAATGTATGTCTCTCCCCCATTAAATATGCTGCTTGCTATGTATTAAGTACCAACTGTCTTTTGCTGCTTATCATTGAACGTTTTCCACTGACTTCAAAATCCCTTGACATATGCACCGCACACGTGCGTTTTTTCATGACTAACACGTCACGCTAGTTCTTCTCACGTAACTAACTCTGAGTGAGTTAGTTAAGTGAATCTATATGTATTATTATCTCTTGAATGAACCTGTATAGTCAGAACAAAAAAATAAATAAATGAAAATGCAAATAAAGTAAAATAGTTATTTTTAGTCGAAATTTATATTACTTTTTAAAAAGTTAACTAAAGTTAATTAATAAAAATCTTAATTGATAATTAATATAAAATATTATTGTTATAATTATTAATTTATAACTAAATCTTAATATTATTAAGTTTTATATTTATTATTATTAATTAAGTTATTATTGTAAGTATTATTAATAATTAGATAGTATAACTTAATTAAATTATTAAACTAAATCTAAAATTATTTCTTTATTAATTCAACTATTATATTTATTATGTTAAAATTAAAGAGTAAAGATATTTATTATAAATACTTAATAATTTTATAAATTATGATTGTTTATATTTAAATTTTATAAATTTTTATTAGTTTGACTTGTATTCTATTTATAACTTATCTATTTATTAGTTTTATAAAAGTTATATATAAAAATTATTATGTATTATATTATATTTACTTGATTAATTTATTAATTATTTTCTTATTTTTTTATATTATTATTTATTTTGTCTTTTTGTTTGTTTATATATATTATAAATCTGTACTCCTCTCCCAAATCCAACGTTGTGCAAGGGAGGGGAGAAGGGTTCTGACTCCTCCACAAGCCGTCGCCGACACTTGCCGCTCCTAGTCTTCAACATGGTGCACCAACTCAAGTTAGGAAGATATTACACAACAACAAATCTGATTCCTCAAGCGGCTTTGGTCAAGATCCGCAGTGCACATCCCAACTCCATGTGGCACCTCTTCAAGCCGGCGACAGGGAAACAACAGCACACTGGGTTTGATTTAGCGCATCAACTCCAAGTAAGTGATGGCACAACTCTCTTCATCATTCTGTCTCAACAAACTGCGGTGAATCCCAGGTTTGAGGCAGTAGCTCCTTCAAGCAAGACATCTCCAGTTTCCCTTAGTAGTACCTCCAAAACTCTTCCAAAAAACCCTAATCGGCCTCGTCGACTTGGCCTCACAATAGAGCGGACTAACCTCTTCACAGTTCTTCCTAAAACCGATAAAATCGTGTTTCACAGGGTGCGATTTGTAAGAACTGTGGATGGTTTTGATTTAGTTCGGGTCTGATTCTGGTCCAGATATGAATCGGTTTTGCAATTTTAAAATTTGTAGTGATTTTGTTGTGGCACCGATAAGTGTGGTGATGTTGACTATGAGTATGGAATAGGCGAAGAAGAGGATAGAAACAATGTCTGTGAGTAGTAGTGAGAAAAAGGGTTGTGAGGAACCGGTAACAGGAAAGGAGCACGGCGCAGGTCGGTGATGGATCTGCATCAGTGAGGTGCAGCGGAGGTAGTCTAATGATGAGGTGAAGTGAGAGAAAAGGCATGCTAAAAGGTCACCGATAGTGAAATAAAAATAGAGGTCACCGATAGTTTCATAATAGGTCACTGATAATTTAAATTTAAAGGCTACCATTAGTATAAAAAGAGGTCACTGATGGGAAATAAAATAAAATAGGTCATCGGTAGAGAGAAAATAAAAAGGGCACTGATGTAGTTATAAGTTACCGATAGAATGAAAGGCTACCAATAAGTATAAAAAAATAAAGGCTACCAATACTTGAAATAAAAAAGGGTCACCAGTGAAAAAAGATCACCGATGCAGATAAATTAAAAGGTTATCGGTGGAACAAAAATAAAGAACTGATGGTGATCTTAACATAAGTTGAACTTAAAATTAAAACTTAAGTTAACTAAATAAAAAGATTGAAAATAATAAATTAAAAAAAATCTAAACACCATAAGTTTAAAACATGATTATTATTAAACATTAAAGTCACAATTAAAATTATTAATTGATAACACTTAAATTAAGAACTGGATATTTGATAAACTAAATTGATAAAAGACTTTAATTAAAAAATATTAAAGGGTCTATAATGAGTGGAAAAGGATCGCATCGGTGACCTAAATAAGTCACCGATGGATCTTGTCTGTCTCACCAGTAAACTAAAAACAAGAGTTAATGAATAAATAATCTAACTTCATACAAAGGATTAAATAATTAATGTTTTAAAACTCTAAATTAATTAATTAAACAACTATTTGAATATTTAAATTTAAAAGAAAACTATTTTATTTAATTAAAACTAAAACTCTTTACTTAATCAAAAGTCAAGATGATTAAACATATTAGTTAACAAAATTAAAATATTTTAATAAAACTATATTATAGGATAAAATATTAAAATAAATACTATGTTATAAAAATACGATGATTAAATAATTTTTTAAAATATATGTTAATTTACTAAAAAGCCAAGAAGATTTTAATTAACCAAACTAATTAAGAAATATTTAAATTATAAAAGTAAAGTAAGATTATGACAATTAATTTAAGGAATAAAAATAATTAATTAATTATAAAAAGTAATCAATTAACAAATTTAATTGTGAAAATATAAAAGTAAAATTATTTAGTATAAAGTGATTAAATAATTAATTAAATCATTAAAAATTAAGTTAAAAGATGTGGAAAAACTATATAAAAATAGAGCCACATCAAATTCCCCCATACTTAAGCATTGTTTGTCCGAAAAAAATTTCATGCTTTATTATCATTGAAAAAAAGAATGTAGTATTTATGATTTTTCTCAAAATGTAACATGTCTAGCACTCAAGAAAAGAGGACATGACATGAAATCAGGCTTTTTAGAAAATATTTTCAAACCAAGTCTTGCCTCGAAAAAGTAATCAAAGTGTAATTAAGATAGAAAAGATTTATCAATAAAAGTAAGTGTCATGCCTCATATGCGACTCTACTTAGTGATCATTTCAATCCAAACTCAAGTTCTAATCCCAAGAGTGACAAGTGATAAAATTTTATTTGGAATTAAAAACTTAACCAGAAGAACTTTGTACTTTGACCCATCACCTAGGTTCCATCAATAAATATTTTTTTTGAATCACCTTAATGATGAAACCTAAATGACTCCCATATAAACCAATTGAACCCTTTTTCATTTGGAGTTCATCATTCCCCTCATCATAATGAACTTATTTTTGACCCTAGACACTTTATTTATTTTTCTCCCAAGCCATGTATCATGTGGAAAGAACTGTGAAATGCAATTATTCAAAGTGTACAGAGGGCTTATAGTAAACAGAAACGCACCTAGCATATAGGGTCTCAGAGACTCACCATGGGATTCCAGATGCCCAAACTACTCCAGTTTCACAAGAATTTTATGAAAACCATTTACATTGGCTCATTAAGGCAATTACTTTAATAAATAACAAAAAAGTGTATCCCCTAGGATCAATTCAAACTTCCAGTTCCAAGGGTTATGATCATAATTCCATTAAAAGGGTACCCATATCACTCTCAAAAATAGTTCCTAAATCAAATTTCCATAAAACCATTAAGCAAGACCACTCAGCAATCATCCAACCTCATTAATTACAGATTATCAGCTGCTCTTAACTACTAATCAAGGCACTGTCCTTAGACAATACCCACTCCCCCACACTTAAAACCCAACATTGTCCCCAAAGTTGAATTCCAAATATAGAGAAGAACAATTAACATTAATGGTTCAAAGCAGATTTTCAATTTAGTAGATTGATGACATGTATAAAGGGTCTCTTTGAAGTTAAAAAAGAATTGTTTGTCATAATGAGTAACTTATCATCAGTTTCACAAGAATGTTCATGCATTTATCATTTAAGACAACAATAAAGAATTTCAATATAGCTCAAAAGAAACATGTGAGGTGTAGGTGCACTGAGTATAAGGGTGATCATTTTAATAAAGTATGATTCAAATAGATGTTTAATATAGAAGACAAAGGCATGCTAAACACCCCAACCCAAAGCAGATTAAAAAATACCAGCAGCAAATACCCCTTCCCTCCACACACAATTTCAATCAGTGGATGATTTTAATAACAGTGAAATTCAGTTTTTTTAATAATGAGGCACATGTAGAATTTTTATTTCCAGCTTAGTGACATACAATATACTTTTATGACCACATGAAGCAGAATTTTAAACATATGTAGATTTTTTTTAAAATTTCATTATTTTTTCTAAATCATTAAGGAGTATAAAAATGGAACAAAATTTAATATTAATGTACTTACCTGATTTAAAGTTTTTTTATCAATCTTACAATAAGGGAATTCAACTCCTCCATGAAACCAAAGCAGCATCCTGAAAACCAGAGCATAAAATCCAAGTACAAATAACCCACAGAGACAGAACAAATAGAAGACAGCAAAACAACACTTTATTTAACACAAAATAGTACAAAAATGAAAAAAATAAAGATCATGGGTTGAATCCCATGAAGCACTGAATTTAAAGTCTCCAATTATACTTTATTTAATCACAATTTTTTAATTTATTAACACAAAAAAAACCATGGGTTGCCTCCCATGCAGCGCTAGATTTAAAGTCCCCACCCATACTTTATTTCCCTAAATGTTTATATCCATGATAATTTAATGGGAATGAATTATTAACAATGTGAACTTAAATATTATTTAAAGACTCAAGAATAGGAGAAAACAAAAAATTATCATCTACAATAACAAAAAATATTCTCAAAAGTTATTTCAATAAAACCGTTGCCAATATACTGTCCAACCCATTTTGGCCTGTAACGACCACTTCCTTAGCTCTAAAAATGTTTAACATCTTCCTAATAAAATCAAAAATTTTACTAGGAATACTTACATATCTTCCCCCACACTTAGAGGTCATCTCCAACCCGGAATCAGAAGAAAAACCATTATCAAACTCTTCAGTATTTCCATAGAATGTTTCGAACACAACTTGTACAAAAGAAAACTCAGAAAACTCTTGGAAGAAGGAATCAAACTCAGGATTCAACTGGTGGTACCTAATTTCCAAATAATGATGCGAATATTTCAAGTTCATGTTAGAAGTCATCACAAACAACATCAAATTAAGCAGGAAAAAAGGTTCCTAGAAAATACACTCGTTTATAATAGGCACAATCTAGTTTTTCATCAGGACTCAACCCATAACTTTCTCCAACTTCAGAAACCCTTAAACAGTTGACTTCATAAGGAAAATTTTTAAAAATGGGTTGAGACAGTTCAAGACAAGAATATGGCTCACTCTCTAGAATGGGTTATAGGGAAATATTTTTATTATCCAGAGGAAGGAGTGGGACAAGAATAAAAGCCTTTAGAAAAGTTTCAATAGGCTGGGGAATCATAATCTCTGTGACCTCAAGAGGAAAAGAACCATACTAAGATCAGACCTCAATTTTAAAACATTTATTCTCAGAAACATATATCAAATCACAACCAACCACATGTTGAGGATTTTCAATCACTAAAAACTTATCCACATCATCAATAGCTTTGAGAGTGAGTTTCCCCTTAGACACATCTATGACAACCCCAGCTGTAGCATGGAAAGTCTCCCTAAGATGATTGAGACTTTTTCATCACACTCCATATCTAAGATAAGGAAGTTTGTGGGTAGTGTAAATTTTCATACACTCACTAATAGATCATCCACCCTCCCTGAAGGGTGTGTGAGTGACCTGTCAGCAAGTTGAAGACAAACAGAAGTTGGTTGAAAATCCCTAAGACCCAACCTTCTAAACAAGAAGTAAGACATAAGATTGATGATTGCTCTTAAGTCACACAAAAAATTAAATTTCTCACTTTATCCTATTTTTTATTTAATAATAAAGATTCTAGAATCCTTTAATTTTAGAGGAAAAGTCTTTAACAATATCGCAATACACTCCTCATTGAGACCAACTTTGTCCAACTTCTTCCAATCATTTTTATTTTTTATAAATATTTTGGTAAAAGAAACATATGAAGAGATTTTATGTAAGGATTCTACAAATTTCATGTTGATACTAAAGTTTCTAATCATTTTAAGAAACCTCAAATAGTCAGGTTCATTATTCTTCTTCACTCTTTCAGGGAAGGGAATGGGATGGGAATAATTTTTAAGAACATGTTGATTATTATCCTTCTACTCAATTCAATTTTTTTTTTCTTTTCTTCTTAAATTAATTTTCACTTCATTTTCCTTGGTTCTTGAACTATTTCAGATATAAGTTCTACACTTTGTTCAGGTTGAACAAAGCTGTCTAGTTTCCCAGATTCTGTTTCAAGAAGATTTTTCTTTCTAGATTCAGTTTTTTCATCAGTTTTAGTTTTACCAGAGTGTAGCTTTACTTGTTCTTGGGTGTGAAGGCTAGATCTTGTGGTTATTTCCATGATATTCTCTATTGTATTAAGAATTGAAGTGTTGGGTAGCTTTCCCTTTTCTTTATCTCATTGATCCCTATCCATTTAAATTATTTGATGTTCTAAATTTTGAATCTTACCATATGTTTCCTTCCTAAATGAACTGATCTCCCCCAAAACTTATTGTATAAGCCCCTTTAACTCCTCTTGAGAATTAGAAGATTCATCCCCATATTGGTTTGAGTTATAAATTTTAGGATGTAATTGGTAGTTAGAGGAAGTGGTCTATTTTATGACACCTTGTTATTTCCAGGACAAATTTGGGTGATTTTGATAACTAGAAGTGTACTGATTGGAAAATTGATCATTTTTCCCTTGGTTCCTAGCTCTAAAATCCACAAATTTGGCACTCTCATCAATATGGATAGAGAGATCAAAATTAGGACAACAAGTATGAGTGTGACCAGACATCCCACAATGATTACATTACTTTTTTAGGACCTTATCGCTAACAACAGAAACCTGAGGATTGACTTCTACTCTATGTATGACCATCTTCCTAGAAAACTTGTGCTGAGATTTTTGAGCAGGCTTGTCATACACAAGTTTCATCTCATCAACAGTAGAATCAGAAAATTCACCCCCATATAATTGGTCAACTAAATTTTGGTTGTAAGGGGTGAGAGCATTATAGAAGGTCTCTATGAGAAGATGGGGAGCAAATTGGTGATTTTAAATTTGTCTAAGGAGACTTATAAACCTATCCCATGCCTCGTGAAATAACTCTCCCTCATCCTGGACAAACCCAGTAATTTTGTTCCTAACCTCAGAGGTGGTGTTCCTAGGATAGAATTTTGATATAAAGGTAGTAAACACCTCTTCCCAAGTATCAAAAAGTTCTTCATCTAAGTTTTAAAACCAAGCCCTAGCCTTCCCCTTTAGACAAAATGGAAACATACTCAATCTAAAATCCTCATCACAGATCTCTCTCAAAAGTAATTGTTGTACAGAACTATAAAACTCTCTAATGAACTCAAGTGAATCCTCTCCTGGAATGAAGGAAGTTAAGAAAGGTGAGACTGCTTAATTTCATAGTTCCTAGACCTAGGGGTCAACCTAATACAAGATGAGTTACTTGATATAATTGGAATTTAAAAATCCCTAAGTATAGGTAACTGAATGGCTGGAACTATGGGCTGTGGCACATTCATGTTTTGATCAACTCTATTATCCTGATTCTACATTACAATATTTTTAAGGATCAATTAAATGTTTGTCTATTTCAGAGTTTGAAGGCTCTAATGTAACAAACAAATTCTCTTGTACTCATGAAAAGTGTAACACCATTTCAAAATATCAAAATAGTAGAACTAGAAGGAGTTCATCAATACAAAAAATAAAATCAATTCAGTAGTAAATGAAATAGATTTTTTTTACAGTTGTAATTTTTTTTTTCAGTTTTTTATAGATTTTTTTATATATGTGATTTTTTTCCAGTTTTTTAGAAAAATAATGGCTCATGCCTTCCCCGAAAATGGTGCCAAAAACTTGACCTATACCATCCTTGAATCCAATCAAAGTTTAAAATTTATATTCCAACTAACTATAGTATATGTGGAAAGTAGGGTCGAACCCACAGAGAAGGAAAAAATTGACCACTAATCTTATAAAAACTTTCAAAAACTCCACTGTTGTTAGCAGTGGAGTGGATCCTCTATCTTCTTTACTTTTTTTTATTTTTTGAAATTATTAAGTAGTAATGATACTACACATTTTTTGTTGTTTTTAATCTAGACCAAGATGAAACATAAAACAAATTAAAAACTGGGAACAAAAAAAATATAGAATGCTGATAAGTGAACTGCTAGAATGTATTGCCTATGGAAAAATATCCATACTACTGGTTTTATAGGTATTTCAATTAGCTTAAAGGTTGTTGTAGAGTACCACCTTAAAAATAATGACACACCTCCCTCGCCAAGAGTTAATTCACACACGACAATCATTTTAAGAGTTCGCCACTCTAAAATTAATCAGCTGTGAGGCGTTTGAAAAAATGAGAATAAGACGAACTCACCGTAAGTCTTGAAGTCTTTTGAATTTATTATATTTTGAAGAGTGTTTCCACAATAAATATTTCCAATTGACTATGAATTTTTGTGATTAAGTTCTAGTGGTACAAGTCACTGAACTAATTCGGTATTGATCTCGCCGATTGAAACTGAATTCTTTGAAATGATAAAGTGAAAAAGAAAATTAAAAGAAAACCATTAGAACTACAATTTATCCCCGAACTAAAATATTTAGATAGAAAACATGTTTATTATCATAACAGTAATAATAAACATGCTAAAGAAGAGTATAATAATTCAAAAACAAGGGAAGACAAACTCCCTGAAAGATACTCTGCTCCTACGCTCCTTCAACTCCTGTGATGTTCATAGGACCTCACTGCTTCTGATGAGAGAAAAGCTCTTGAGTCTCCAATGTATCTCTCTGCTCAAATGTATGTCTCTCCCCCATTAAATATGCTGCTTTTTATGTCTTAAGTACCCACTATCTTCTATTGATTGTCACCGAATGTTTTCCACCGACTTCAAAATCCCTTCACATATGCACTGCACACGTGCATTTTTTCGTGACTAACACGTCGCACAATTTTTTCTCACATAACTAACTCCGAGTGAGTTAGTTAAGTGAATCAAGATGTATTACCGTCTCTTGAATGAACCTGCATAGTTAGAACAAAATAAATAAATAAATGAAAATGAAAAGAAAGTAAAATAGTTATTTTTTAGTCTAAATTTATATTACTTGTAAAAAAGTTAACTAAAGTTAATTAATAGAAATCTTAATTGATAATTATTATAAAATATTATTGTTATAATTATTAATTTATAACTAAATATTAAAATTATTATGTTTTAAATTTATTATTATTAATTAAGTTATTAGTTTAAGTATTATTAATAATTAAATAGTATAACTTAATTAAATTATTAAATTAAATCTAAAATTATTACTTTATTAATTCAACAATTATATTTATTCTGTTAAAATTAAAGAGTAAAAATATTTATTTTAAATAATTAATAATTTTATAAATTATGATTGTTTATATTTAAATTTTATAACTTTTTATTAGTTTGACCTGTATTCTATTTATAACTTATCTATTTATAAGTTTTATAAAAGTTATATATAAAAATTATTATGTATTTTATTATATTTACTTGATTAATTTATAAATTATTTTCTTATATTTTTATGTTATTATTTATTATTTATTTTTGTTTTTATATATTATTAATCTATACTCCTCCCCCCCTCAATCCAGCACTGCACAAGGGAGGGGATAAGGGGTTTGAATCCTCCACAAGCTGTCACCGACACTAGATGCTTCTAGTCTTCAACATGGCGTACCAATTCAAGTTTGAAAGATCTTCCAGAACAACAAATCTGATTCCTCAAGCAGCTTCGGTCAAGATCTGCAGTGCACATCCCAACTCTACGCGACAACTCTTTAAGCCGGCGATAGGGTAATAATGGCACACCGAGTTCGATTCAATAAATCAAATCTAGGTAAGTGATGGCATGACTCTCTTCATCAATCCGGTCTCAAAAAACCGCGATGGATCCCCAGTTTGAGGCAGTGGCTCCTTCAGGCGAGGAAGCTCCAGTTTCCCTTAGCAGTACCTCCAAAAATCTTCCAAAAAAATCCCAATCAGTCTCCTTAACTTGGCCTCACAACAGAGCAGACTAACCTCTTTGTGGTTCTTCCTAAAACTAGAAAAATTATGTTTCACAGGGTGCAATTTGTAAGAACTGTGTATGGTTTTGATTTAGTTTGGGTTTGATTCTGGTTCAGATATGAATTGGTTTTACAATTTTAAATTTTGTAGTGATTTTGATGTGGAACCGGTAAGTGTGTTGATGCCGATTGTGAGTATGGAATAGGTGAAGGATAGGATGGAAATAGTGTCTATGAGTAGCAGTGAGAAAAAGGGTTGTGAGGAACCGGTAGCAGGAAAGGAGTGCGGCGCGAGTCGGTGATGGATCTGCATCAGTGAGGTGCAGTGGAGGTAGTCTAATGATGAGGTGCAGCATGAGCAAAGGCATGATGAGAGGTCACCAATAGTTGCCTAAGAGGTCACTGATAGTTTAAATTTAAAGGCTACCGTTATTATAAAAATAGGTCACCGATGGAAAATAAAATAAAATAGGTCACTGATAGAGAGAAAATAAAAAGGGCACTGATGTAGTTATAAGTTACCGATAGAATGAAAGGCTACCAATAGGTATAAGAAAATAAAGGCTACCAATACTTGAAATTAAAAAGGGTCACCGGTGACAAAAGGTCACCGATTTAGATAAGTTAAATGGTTACCGGTGGAACAAAAATAAATAACTGATGGCGATCTTAACAAAAAATGAACTTAAAATTAAAACTTATGTTAACTAAATAAAAATATTGAAAATAATAAATTAAATGGAAGCTAAACACCATAAGTTTAAAATAAGATTATTATTATAGATTAAAGCCACAATTAAAATTATTAGTTGATAACACTTAAATTAAGAACTGGATATTTGATAAACTAAATCAATAAAATACTTAAATTAAAAAAATATTAAAGGGTCTATAATGATCAGAAAAGGATCACATCAGTGACCTAAATAAGTCACTGATGGCTCTTGTCTGTATCACCGGTAGAATAAAAACAAGAGTTAATGAATAAATAATCTAACTACATACAAAGTATTAAATAATTAATGTTTTAAAACTCTAAATTAATTAATTAAAAATCTATTTGAATATTTAAATTTAAAAGCGAACTATTTTATTTAATTAAAACTAAAACTATTTACTTAATCAAAAGGAAGGATGATTAAACATATTAGTTAACAAAGTTCAAATATTTTAATAAAACTATATTAAAGGATAAAATATTAAAATAAAGACTATGTTATAAAAATACGATGATTAAATAATTGTTTATAATAGATGTTAATTTATTAAAAAGTCAAGCAGATTTTAATTAACCAAACTAATTAAGAAATATTTAAATTATAAAAGAAAAGTAAGATTAAGATAATTAATTTAAGGACTAAAAATACTTAATTAATTATAAAAAGCTGATTAATTAAAAAATTTAATTATAAAAATAAAAAATTACAATTATTTAGTATAAAGTGATTAAATAATTAATTAAATCATTAAAAATTAAGTAAAAATATGTGGCAAAACTATGTAAAAATAGAGCCACATCATGCAGTATATTATATAAATGGGTGTAGATTTTGGATTAAGAACATTGATGAGGTGTGATTTTTTGTGATTAGATATCATATATGTTTAAGAGTTAGATCTGGTGATTTTCATTTGTGGGTTTTGAATTTTGGTAGAGTGGTGAAATGGGGTTGAACCATGAGAATACCGTGTTATGAAAATCTAGTCACTATTGATGGATTGTGTGAGGTAAACCTCAGATTCATGTTCCTATATATGATTCATCTAGGAATCAATGGTGGTGGTGGAATGGGAGAGACTTTTAAAGACTACTGGAGATTACAGAAAATCCCTAGTTACAAGGGGTGTTGTTCACATGAACACACCTAATGTAGTCCCTTTATAGGGTGGCTAGGGTTTAATGAAAATTAAACAATATGGTTCATTTGTTATTACGACACACCATGTTACTCAGTTTTCATGTCTCTCTATATATCATAGGGGTAGATGTGGATAGGCACGACTAAGTACACATTCACAATCATAGTACACAGACACAATGTGATACACATGCACAAAAAAGACCACATTTCAAAGACATGTCCAATTAAATGATCCCGACCAATGTACACATGCATGGGAAAATGTACATGGGAACATGATGGAGTACATAGGTAAAACCAGGGTATCCAAGACACTCTATGTATACCTTATACACACACTATATTCTTTTACTCTAGAAGGTTTGGACCCCCATTCTCTTCACTATACACAAATATCTATATGGTGAATCCTTTTGGTCCATAACTATGGGGTTAGAGTGAGGCATCATGTCTGAAGTATAATATTTGATCCATTTTTTGGTATTAGTCTTGGTTAGAGTAAATAATCCCTCCATGTGGCCTAGGATGTGATCCTCTATCCTTTATTACTCCCTTAATAGAGTTATGAATCATTGAACATATATACAAGGGTGTTTGATCCACAGTATAGATAGTTACTATAGTTAGGGTCAGGAATAACCCATAGGCCTAAAGTTTAGTCCCATATATATGTATCAACTTCTATTGAGATCCACCATGTACCTTCATCCTAGAAAGTACCAATGAGAATGAGCTCTCGAATGATCACCAATAGTGTTATCATACTCATGGAGTGATTCCTCCCAAATGATCATTACATTGAATACTCAAGCATAATTCTACCTTGGTAGTATGGTTATGAATTTACATTGAGTATTTCTATCTATATTGAGTATATATTGGTTGTTTTTATTATTGTTATGTCATATATTCTATTTTAAAAAACTTAATGGTGTTTTGATGACTAATATATTGATGATTTGTGTTTGGTGGTTTTCTGGGTTTCATACTGGGTATGTTTATACCCAATACTGCATGGGAATTTCAAGAACATCTCATGTATTATGCATTCAGTATTCCATTCACCAGAGTCCTAGGAAGACTAGGATAAGGTGAAGGATAATTGATCTCAATAGGTCATAGATTATTCCAATGATTTCATTTGACCAAATTCACCTCCTAGCTAGTCGTATGGACTCCTTTATAGTCTTTGTGTGCATTAATTTGTCCCTTTATTATTTATCACACTTTTTTCATATACTAATGTTGAATATATTAGTATGCACCTATTTTGGGTATTGGATATATTTTACACTTAAACTTTGTATTAGTGTTTTGAGATGTTTTTGTGTGTGTATAGGTACTATAGGATAAGGCCTCCCATATGTGTGTTATTCCTAATTAGTAATTCTAACTATCCTATAGATTATTGGATAGAGGCTTTGAGTGTAATACACAACTTATTTCAAGGATTGTGGACCTTTCGAGTGAGGTCTTGATATAATAGTATAAGAGGGAGTTGTTTTAGGACCATAGTTTGGGGATTGTCTTGGTGAGAGTGTTGGTTTCAGATATAGTAAAACAATAATAATGTTTCTTGAGTTTAGATATCATGATAGGGAATATAGTGCTGGGACATCGACTGAAATATTCACTTAACAAGACTCTTATAGTCTTCTGTTGACTCAGTAATGTAGGCACCCATTATAGCAAAGACATTCATATATGCATGATATAATCATTGAATATGGTAGTTCACAATTTTTTCAATATTCCCCCATGATGATAGTCAGCTTCAATGATATAATCATTGAATATGGTAGCTCAAAACTTTTTCAATATGCCCCATGATGATAGTAATCAAGGATTTGAATGAATGAACATTAAGATGATCTATATATTGTTGAGGATTTTGTAAAAGGAACAGTGTAGTAGGTGGTACCTCATGGTGATTTTCTAGTTTTTTCTCCACATGTTTAGTAGTAGGTTGTAAGGACAGTACTTACAGATAATGTGAATAGTATAAGTGAACACTATTTTTTTTCAAAGTTAGATACCCCTTAGGTTTTAGGTAATTATATAAACTTTGTAATTAGAGGACTAGTTGAGGTAGATTCATGAGTTTTTTCCCGTGTAAGACCCCACTCCATTATATTTTTTTCATAGAGTGGATTATTCTACATGGATCTGTAGGTAGATTGTGGAGTCTAGTACTCAGATTCATGATGAATCATATATCCCTTAGATAGAGTTCAAGTAACTCAACTGAGATGAGTTATATCTATATATGTTGAAATCATTGCACATCACAAATCTTCTAGAACTTTATTAGGGTGGCATGAATATAGTAATGTATGCATTGAGGTTCAGTAAACTCATACGATACTCCATAGATATGGTTCGAGACGTGTTATTTTATGCTTGGAATATTTAGCATGGTCTTCTATAGGCTATCAATACTGGAGTGATATATCATTCCATTCCTACTTATAATGTAGGGCTTGAGAGGGACTTGGAAGATGAGATCATCCCGATAGAGTAGACATCGATAATTGCTGATGTCAGTGGGAACCATGGACCAGAGACTTCAGCTATTGGTAGATGATGATAGTTTTATGGATCTATTTGAACTAGGTGTATAATGATATTGTTTCAAGTCATAGTGTGTATAGTTCAAGGCTCTCAGTAGGTATCTAGTAAGCCAAGTTAAGGGTAGTTATACTATTGAAACATTCTTTGTAATCCCACACATAATTGTATACCCCTTCGTGCAGATGATAAGGATACAATAAATGAACCATATATGAAAAAGAATAGGATATTGTAGTGAGTTCCATAGGGTAGAATACGTGGTATAGTATTTCGATATTATTAGTATATGGATAATGATTTGATCTCTTTCCACCACCCCTCCCAACTAGTCCATGAAAGGCTTAGGGAGATGGTGATTAAGGTCCACAAAATTTATAGGCAATGGATGATTAAGACCCAAATGCTCCAAGGATGATTTATAGTATGTCGTATGTCTTATATATAATATTTATATTATTAATAAACATATGTATAAACCACTATTTTCATTTTAAATTCCTTGTTTGATATCCAGTTACTCTAGTTGATCCTTTTACTCGACCCTTGTGTTTAGAGACTCCCACTAGAGGATATTTAATGATCACATGCATATACAGATAGTGTTACATAACTCATGGAAGGTAGGGATTCCATTAGGATATTCTTAATTCCACGATGAGGCTATGTGGATTCCTTATAGGAATGGATAATATCACTATATATCATGAGAATATTTATTGTTTTAGGTAGTGGATACAATGTATCCATAATTATAGGATAATTTTTTACTTGATTAGTGAGAAGGATAAATAATCATAGAAAAATGGGATCATATATAGGATTATATAGATGATTACTCACTAGTTATATACTATTAACCTTTGAGTGGTGGATACTATGATCTTTTAGCTTCTGGTGGTTATGGAAGAGTAATAGGATGTCTTCCCTAAGGACTTGCTGAAATATCCTCTCCTATGAGAGATTTACATCAACATAGGATCAAAATGAGGTTCTACAGTTATATCTAACAATTCATATCATTTATAACCCATAAATCTTTGAGAGTTGAAGATGTAGTTTGAGGATTTTTTATTGTAAGGGCTTTTTGGTCCTAGTGTGCCCCCTTGGGTAGCCCTATTGTTAAAAAAGAACCCATATAGAAGCTTGAGTGTAAGTGTGGGTTAGAATCATAAGAACCAAGTGATTATCAAGAATATTTATCCCCTACCATGAATCAATTTCCAAATCTATAGTGACCCAAGATTAACATACATGTATATTACATCATTTTAGATGAATATTCATCACATTACAAAAATGAATGCCTAAGGACTATAATAGTATAGTGTCTTTGGAAACATGGATACATAATCTTCTAAAATGGTAAAATATCTTAAAAATCTCCCTTAAAGATCTCCCCTTTTCTGTACTCCTACTTAAAACCTTTCTTCATAACTTGGTGACAGGAAACATAAGAAAGGTTATAGATTATATGATCATTATTGGTAAACAAGGGGGATTTGTAAGCATAACATGAGAATAAGGGTATGAGAAAATTATTGTAACATTATAATATCACCCCATGTATATCAAATATCATAATCAAGAGTGATTGAATAAATATTGGCAGTTCATAAGACATGAAACATAAGGTAATCAAGAGCATAACCCATGAGATCATAATAGAGGAATACAACATGGAATTGTGGCATAAGAATAAGAATAAAAAATACTTTGTCAAGGAAACCTACCAAGATATTCATAACATGTTAGGCTTGGTATAATCACCTGTGTACCTACTTACACCTTGGGATTCCCTCCTGTGTACCCTCTTGTTTGGGGATTGGGATGCCCTCCCATGTTCCCTCTTTTTTTGAGCTTGGGATTCCCTCCCATTTACCCTATTATTTGGGGAATGGGATTCCCTCCCATGTACCATCTTATTTTGATCTTGGGATGCCCTACCTTGTACCCTATTGTTTCAGGTTTCATATACCATCCCATGTACCCCATTTTTTCAAGCTTGGGACAATCTCTTTTGCAACCTCTTGTTTCATACTTGGGATACCCTCCCGTGTTCCCTCTTTTTTCCGTCTTTATATTCCATTCTTTGTACCCTCTTGTTTTGGGCTTGGGATTCCCTCATGTGTACCATTTGATCTCATAAAACATTTATCATTACCCAATGCATTATAGGGATATATAGGTCACACTCATCACATAATAAAATCATATATACATGTGCTACAAGATAAAAAATATTCATCATATCATGACCCACAAAAAGAGATGAGTTTTACAAACATCATATCATAACCCATAAAATGAAATGTGTATCATAATAATTTCATCTTATCATTACCTATAGAAAATAGATAGGTCTCATAATCATTTTATCAAAATATAACCCATGAAAAGAAGAAGGTTTCAAAAAAATGTAACACGAGGAAGAGAAATGGGTGTAATAAACATCATTACATCAAAACAAAAACCATTAAAGAAAAAATATGAATGGTATCCTTGGATGATATGCCCAATAAATAATAAACTATAAAAAGGTATGTAATATTATAAGGAATAGGATTTTGAAGGACATCAAGAAAAATTTCTAAAAGGAGAAAATCTTGTTTTAAAATCCATTTCATAAAAACATTTCCAAAATCATTTTCTTATAAATAAATCTTTACATTTTCATTTAAAACATTTCTTTATGAAACTATCATTTCCTCTTTGAAAAATGATTTTAAAAAATTAATCATTTTGAAAAACTTTTTATTTTGAAGTATCATTGAAAAAATATAAAGTAATATTGAAGGTATTATGAAAACCATTTTCTTTGTAAATACATTGAAAAAATAGAAATTATGCTTGAATCCATTTGGAAATATTTCTTCTAGAAAACATATAAATAAATCTTTAAAACATTTTGAAAACCATTTTCCTTTAAAACATATAAATGAAGCTTGATTTTTTTGAAATATTATTTCCTTAAAAACATATAAATAAATCTTTAAAAAATTTAAAACCATTTTTTAAACATAAAACAATTTTGAAACTTTTTTTTAAAAAATATCGTTTTTAAAGAACAAAAATTTCTGACCAAAGAGAGAGAAAATGTCGACTTAAAAAAAAGATTTCTTAATTATATTAAGTAACAAAGAGTTGAAAAAATGGTACCAATATATGAATATATCATGAAAAACTAGAATATAATACAGGTTATGAGTTTTCTTGAGAGATGGATTATAATATTTCATCAATGAAAGAATAATCATAAACAATATTGATTAACGATGAGATTGTAGCAGTAAAATATTATCACTTCGGTAACTTTGAATCATAATTCACATGATAGAATAAAATTAAATGAAACATAAAATACAATGAGATAAGTATATTAATGATTTACCATTTAAATGGGAATTATATAAATCCTATAGAAAAATATAGGTTCATAACCTGACATGTATCTCAAAGAAGGCAAATTGAGAGAGAAATTACTTTACCAATTTGGTAACGTTTGAACCATAAACCCAAAAAATGAAATATCATAAAATGGAATCCTAAATAACAATAAATTTAAGTGTAATAATCATAGAATAAATTTAGGGTAATTATATACACCACCAAAAATAAATGAGTGGTCAATAAGGCATAAGTCTCATAGAAATAAAAGTGAGACTAGAAATCCCCTAACCTTATGTATTGAAACTCATCATAATAATAAAAACCTCATGTATAATAATTATAATTTTATTATAAATCTTCCATAGAACCATATTATTATATGTAATACCATATATTATTTTATTATGACTTTGTATTACCTGTTTATTAACAGTTCCTTGTTAATGTTACGTTTTAGGTAATATCCGTGTTGTTTTCGTATAGGTTTTGAATTTTTATTCTTGATACTCTTAAATAGATAATGATTCAAATATTTCCATAATTCAATACATATTATAATTTTAACAAATATTTTTTAATAAAATATTTATAGTTCTATATAAAATGAATAAATAAAAAAATAAAATTCACCGTTCATGGAGACGGTAGGTTGTACGTACGTATGAACAACATATCCATTTTAATGTAATTTTGAATGAAAGAAATTAAATTAAATATATGTATATATATATTATCATTACTAAATAATTATTATTAAATATATATCATATGCATTTACTAAACCCATCCTTAACACATTTTATGTAAATTGAGAATGAATCACATCACCTTGAGGAGGCGGTAGTCCATACATCCACAAAGGAAGTTATCATATTTTCAAAAATGGAAATCATGGAGGAATGTTTTATATAATAATTATAGTATCATAAAGACATCATACATATAATATATATCATATAAATTTTTTTTACATAATAATCCCCACCCATTAGAGGTGGTAAATGATAAACAAACAACATTGTTTCATGAGGTGTTAGTCTGCTGTACACATGAAGAGTTAGTTCATTACCCATTAGATTTAACTATGTGTAAGTTTTGGTGTAGCCATTATAATATCAAAATTTAAGTATATTTAGGATATTTAGGTTGTTATATAATCCTTTAATAATATTATTTTAGGGGGTGGTGAATTAAAATAAAATAAAAGATCTTGTTGAAGGATGTTATCTCTTACTTGGGTAACACTTCCTGGTTTTCACCAAAGGGCTTTCTTGATTAGATTTATTCCAAAATGGAGGATTATAGGATAAAATTAGGTATTTTTGAGTATATTTGAGCAAATTATGGATGATTAAAAGGGTTATATAAACGTGAATATGTGGGAGGGGTTGGTGCCTTTTTATAGTGGAGGAAGAGTGGAATTCTTTTAATTTTTTTAAAATGGAATTCCACCCACGTTTTTCCCATGTCATGTAGCTCCAATTATGGTCCAAATAAGATAAATGGGAGGATAATATCTATATATGGCATAAAATTTATTTAGAAAAAGTTTATAGTACATTTTGTTCCTTAAGTTTAAGGGTTAGTCCTTTGTTAATCTATTTTTTTCTTTTAATCGGTGTATTTAATTTTAACCACATTCACTAATATTTTTGGAAAAAAAACTATGTAAAATATATTAGAAATTATAAATAATTATTATTCAAAATATATAATCCATTTTTTTAAATTATAATCTTATAAGTGGTAGAAATTTATTTAAATTTAATTCCACAGATGGGATGACAAAGCATATTTTTAAAGTAAGAATGTTCAAAAGTTTGAAATGTTTTTATATAAAATTTCAATGAAAATTTTATTAAAATGGCCTAAATTTGATTACATTATGACTAATTTATATAATTAAACTTTAAAACCAATTGAAAATATAATTTAACCCTATAAATTCTTTAGAAGAAAAATCATTTTTGAATTAGAATTTAGTATTTTCACTATTCATCAAAAAATGAAACTTCTCAAAAGAATACAAAATTTTCACCCAAAGTAAATATTGATATTACTATATCAAAAATTAATTTTATATTTTAAAAAAAATTATAAGTGTCAAATTTTATATTTAAAATTGGTTCACCATTAAAAAATGGCAAAATTACCCTTTTGAAAAATAAATATTTTTATTCATAAAATTATATTTATTCTTATCTTATACCAATAAAATCTATTTAATAATTATGAAAAATATCAATACAATATATAATATATAAATTTTATTGAAATAATTCATCAAAAGTGGATTTTTTAATTTATTTGGATAAAATTTTGTTTATACGTAGAAAAATAGTTTTCTTAGAAATGTAATTTCTTTATGGTCAAATTGTTCTTACATTAATTTCTAAATACTTGATAACCAAAGGATAAATTTTATATACATCTTTGAATAATATTTTCACACTTTTGTTAATCTTATTTGTAACATCCATTCCAATGGCTAGGTGGTAGTTATAATAATATTTTAATAATAATAATAATATTATATTATAGTTCATTAAAACTCAGAATATAAAGTAACACAAGCTATCTATGGAGATCAGTATTGTATATAACACAAGAAATACATAGTGTTGTTTATACCACAAGAAAATCTAAGTGTTTCATGGTGTTCAAGCATAATTTTTTGTTGCAGGAAATGTAGGCTAAACATAGTGGTTACATATAAAAAAATCTATATTTAGTGTTGTGTGAAATTGAAAATATCAAAAAGATTAAATTCTTTCGAAGAAAATATATTTCAAAAAATATCAAGGTGTTAAATTATACCCCCTTAAAATGAATTTTTTCCTTCAGAATTCATCAGGTTTATCAAAGTATTAATACATGAAATTTCCTTTCTTAGAAACCCACATCATAAAAATGAACTCTAAAGCTTTCTTTTAATAGGGAAAGTTGGAACTATAACAATTACCAGAAGAAACTCATAACTAGGTTCCCATGTAGGAGAACATATATTGGGAGTGAAGACTGGACATAGTTGAAAAGTGTAACTAAATATAGAAATTTATGAACATCATTGATCACCAGTAAGTGAATGATAAATGGAATATTAAGGGACTCAAAACCATAAATCACGATGATTTATAAGACCATAAGTTCAACAGAGTTAAAGGTATTTGTATAAATATTTTTCTATATGATTTTCATAGAGTTGAGGAATTATTTTACTATCTAAGAACATAATGAATTATACTTACTTTATTTCATTCCTTTTCATATGCACAATCCCACTATTTGGTTACACCTTTCTTGATTTATAATTCATCTTTTACTCCATGGGATGAAGGTGATTTTGTCATTCCTGATGTACTAACAGATCATGATATCCATACATAGAATGATAAGTTATTCCATCTGTCTTTTATTATCAAAACAAAAAAAGTTTATCACATGTTATCCAATATGAATAAAACCTTATATGGTGAGATAATACTTTAATCTCTAAAACCTCACCCAAATATTTAACAGAAACTATTCCATAAATGGTTAACCTTATAATACATCCTCAGTATAATTATCCCTTTATTCCTTAATTAATATCTTATCTTATACCAAAAACATTTTTATGGGATACTTGGGTTTAACCTTGCATAGATATGATATTAAATGTGTTTTTATTATTCCAAACTCCATGTAGTGGAATTTATTATCATGAAACTTCACTAAATGTTTAACAATAAAATTTTTATATGAATTAATCATAAACACTAAAACATGAAATTCCCAATTAATTAGGGGCTGATAAGTGTGACCTAATTATCATTATTCACTTAATCCATTATGATTGCATAATAATTCCATTTTTTCCTTTGTACTCAAAGGTTTTTGAGTCCTATCATACACATTAGTCCTTGTATTAGGGAAATTGTTATCATAATAACCAAAATCCATGAAATTGAAACACTGAAGTATTTGAGGTGAATTATGTGGGGCTTTATCATTATTCACATCACTATCTAACTTCTTCCCATTACTTGGATATTCATCCACTCGATGACATTCCCTTCCACACATAAAACAATTAGTATTACCCTTAAGATGATTCCATCCATGTTTCTTCCCACATGTTATGCATAATGGAAGTCTCATTTTCTTTTCTCAAAGGTTGTTATATTTTTCTTTATAATCTGTCTTTATTTTCTTATCAAAACCATGAGACTGATATGAAACTACAACATCCATTTCCACCTAGATATAATATCAATAAACTTATTCATAGCTGTTAATATATCTAATATAAAAATATTTTTAAAGACTAGGATTATGGCCACCAAAGAATCGATATATTTTTCTATCCGGTTAGATGATAATACTTTAATATTACCTCAAAATCCTTCTAAAATTTTCTTCATAGGAACTAACTGATTCATAATCCTTATTCTTAAGATCTATGAATTCCTTATCTATCTTTTTATGGAGAATACAAACAAATTACTTATTGAAAAATATTTTCTTGAACACATCCCAATATGTAGATTCAATTTTATCTTGTCCAATTATATTTTAAATAAAATTCCACCATTAATCCACCTCAAATTTAAGATGGTAGACCACTAGAGTGACTTTTTCAAAATCTGAACAATGGATAATAGTAAATATATTTTTAGCGGTACTAATCCATTTCTCAAAAACTAGTGGGTCATTAGAACCACTGAATGAAGGTAGGAATTTCCTTATGAGGGTCTCAACATATCATTATTACCTCATTTTTATGTTTGGATATTCACCAGGATTCATAACTTTACAAATTTTTGTGATAATAGAAATGATGTTTTTCATTCCATCTCCCATAAAATTTGGTTTCTCAGGAGAAAAATTATTTCATTTTCCATTTCATTCTTCATTAACACTATCCCTTTAGGTTCCCACTATTGACTAAAACCAACAATCATATATTCAGAAATAATCCTCATAGTGGCGAACCACATAATCATGAAAAAAACACTTATAGAATGTCTAAATAATTAGACCATCCATTTTTAATATATGGAATCTAATTTTTATCCAAGTTTTTTAATATTCATGATATATTTAAATCCTTTATGATGGTTCATAAAGAGTTTGTGAATTCCTAAAGAATATCCCTTGGGAGTGACAAACTAGGTGTGCTGCAAGGCTCGTTGTCATGCACCTGTTCCTGATTGAGTCTATCTCAATACTATTTTTTTGGGGTTATTACACCTATGTAAGTCTTTTATAGAGACAAATATTCTTGTAGTATCTAGATAGGGAAGTATTTCTAGGAAACCATTCTATCCATCCTTTACCAAAATTTTAGGACATTTTCTTATACTTTAACTTTTCATTAGACTTATACTTAGAGACATACCTAGACATATCATTAGAAATATTACTAGGGATCTCAATAATGTTTTCTCATCCTAGTTTCTAAATGATTAATAATCCTTTAATTTTATACCAACTACAGTGAACCATGATTAACATACAAGGATATTACATCATATTTGAGGAATATTCAACAAATTACAAAAAATACATTCCCATGGACTATAATAGATTAGTGTGTTTGTAAACATGGATACATAATATTAAGACATGATGAAAGATCATAAACATATCTCTTAATAATCATCCCCTTTTTAGTAATCCTACTTAAAAACTTTTATCATAACACAGGGAAAGGAAACATAAGAATGGGGTGAGCTCAGATGACCAATAAGGGTAAAAAAGGGAGATATATAAGCATAGAATGAGCATAAGTGTATGATAACATGATCATAACATTAATAGATCATCCCATGTATATAAAATATTATAATATAGATTTATGGTATAAATATTGATAGTTCATAAGACATGAAACATAAGGGAATCAAGAGCATAATCCAAGTGAGCATAATAGAGGAATAAGACATGGAATTTCTACATACATATAAGTATTGAAAATAATATTTCAATACAACATACCAAGACTTTCATAACATGTTTGGATTGGGATAATCACCTGTGTTTCTGAATCAGGCTTGGGATCCCCTTGTGTGTACCCTATAGTTTCGGTCTTGGAATGCCCTCCCGTGTACCCTCTTGTTATAGGCTTGGGATACCCTTCCTTTTAGCATCTTATTTTTTTATTGGGATTACATCCCATGTACCCTCTTGTTTTGGGCTTGGGATGCCCTCTCATGTACCCGATTGTTTATATGTTGGGATTTATTATCGTGTACCCTCTTGTTTTGGGATCAGGATTACCTCCTTTGTACCCACTTGTTTCAGGATTGGGATTCCCTCCCATGTACCCTCTTGTTTCGGGATTGAGATGCACTCTTGTGTAACCTTTTAGATTATAAAACATTTATTACTACCCAATGAAATGGAGGGAGATATAGGTCACGCCCATAACATAATAAAAGAATACATACATGTTCTATAATATAATAAAGCATTCATCATATCATGACCCATAAAAATATATGGGTTTTGTAAACATCATATCATATCCCATGAAATTATATGGGTATCATAATCATTTAATCATATCATTACCTATGGAAAAAAGATAGGTCTCATAATAATTTTATCAAATCATGACCCATAAATGAAGCAAGATTCAAAAGAATATAACTTGTGGAAGAGAAACATGTGTCATAATCATCATTCCATTAAAACATAAACCATTCAATAAATAAAATGAATGATATCCTTGGATTATATCTCCAATAAATCATAAGCTATAACAAGTTATATCATCTTATATGGAGGAGTATATTGAAGGATCACATAGACAAGTTTTAAAGGAAAATATCCTTTCATTGAAAATCCCTTCCATAAAACCATTTCAAAAATATTTTTCTTATAAATCAAGTTTTACAATTTTATTTGAACATTTCTCGAGGATAATAACATTACCTCTTTGAAAAAAACATTTAAAACATCAAGAGTTTTAAAAACCTTTATATTTTGAAATATGTTTGAAAACTTCTAGAGGAATCTTGAAGGTATTTTGAAAACCATTTTCATTGGAAATACATTGAAAATATAAAAGGAATTATAAAATCATTTTTAAAATCATTTTTCTAGAAAACATATAAAATAATCTTGAAAACATTTTTAAAAACCTTTTATATGAAAAATTACAAAAGAACCGTGATTTTTTACGAAAAGTTTTCATTGAAAACAAATAAAATAAGTTTGAAAACATTTAAAATAGATTTTTAAACATAAATTATTTTTGAACCTTTTTTTAGAAAACATGGTTTTGAATGAACAAAAATTTCTGACCGAAGAGAGAGAAAATGTCATATTTTCTTAAAAAAATTATTAATTATCGTAAGTACAAAAGAGTAAAAAATGATACCCATATATGAAGATATCATGAATAAACAGAAGATAAAAAATTTCATGATTTTTGTTGAGAGATGTATCATAATATTTCATCAATGGATGCATAATTGTAAATAATCACAATAAATGATGTGATTGTAGCAATAAAATATTATCACTTTGGTAACATTGAATCATAATAAAAACAAGAGAATAAAATTAAATGAAACATAAAATATCATGAAATAATGATATTAATGATATAACATGTCAATGGGCACTATATTTGTCCCATAAAAAAATATAAGTGCATAACATGGCATGTATCTCAATGAAGGAAAATTGAGAAAAAAATTACTTTACCGATTTCGTAACTTTTGAACCATAAAACCCATGAATGATATACCAGAAAATGGACATGTAAATACCCATAAATTTATTTATAAGAATCATAAAATTATTTAATGGATATTATATACACCACACAAGATAAATTAGTGGTGAATGAGGCACGAGTCTCAAAGAAATAAAAGTGAGACTTGAAATCCCCGTACCTTACGTATTAATGCTTATTGCACTCATAAAAACCTCCTCTATTATAAAAATATTTTTACTATAACTCTACCACAGAACCATATTATTATATAAAATACAATATATGATTTTATTATGACATTATATTACCCATTTACTAACAATTCCATGTAAATATTACATTTTGGGTAAGATCCGTTTTGTTTTTTATATATGTTTTGATTTGTTATTGTTGATACTATCATATAGATCCTGATTTAATTATTTAAATAATTTAAAACATGAAATAAGTATAATATATATTCATTAGATAAATATTTAAAATAATCTATTAAAGTTAGAAATATAAAATTAAATACACCGTTCATGGAGACGGTTGGTCGTACGTATGCATGAAAGTTATTTCCATTTTATTATCATTTTGAAAGAAAAAAATGAAATATAAGTATATATATATACTATCATTAAAGTATATTTTTTATTTCATATATATATTATATACTTTAACTAAACCTATCCTTAATACATTAAATTTAAAGTCTGAATGAATCACATCACTTTGAGGAGGCAGAAGTCCACACGTCCACAAACGAAGTTATCACATTGACACAAAATGGAAAGAATAAAGGTATGTTTTATATAATAATTACAAAATAATATATAAATCATAAATATCATATATATAATATAAAAATATTATTTAAATTATAATTCTATCCCATTAGAGAAAGTAAAGGAAAAATGAACTAATCATTTCACGAGGTGGTAGTCCGCCGTACACACGAATGTTAAGTTCATTATCCATTATATGGATGTGTTTTTAAGTGTAGGTATAAACATTTTAATAAAAAATATATTTATATTGAGTTAAAAAAATATATTATATAATCAATTAATTATAATATTTTAGGTGGTGGAGAATTAAAATAAAACAAATGAGCTTGTGGAAGGATGTTACCTCCTTTTTAGGTAACTCCTCTTAGTTTTCACCAAAGGGATTCCCTAATTAGATTTATTAAAAATGGGAGTAATTTTGGATAAATTTACTGATATTGGGAATATATTTTATAATATTTTTAATGAAAAAAGGGATTGATAGTTTTAAATAAGTGGGAGGTGTGAGTACAGTTTTATAGTGGAGGAGGAGTGGCATTCATGTAAATTTTTGAAAATGGAATTCTGCCATGTTTTTTCCATGTCATGTGCCTAAAATAATGGTCCATATATGATTAAATTGATAATAGGTTCTAAATATTAATGTACAATTTCATTTGTAAATGTTTCTAGGTCATTTTTTGGCTTATATATATGGTTTCATTCTTTATTAAGCTATTTTTTCTCTTATTCTCTATAATTAATTTTAATCAACTTCACTATTATTTTTGGTCAAAAACTATGTTGAAATTATTAGAAATTATAGGTTATGATGATTCTAAGTATTTCAACCATTTTTAAAAATTAAAATCATATAATTGGTAGAAATTAATTAAAATTTAATCCCCCAAACAGGATGACAAAGAGGGATTTTAAAGTAAAAATGTTCAAAAGTTTGAAATTTTTTTATATAAAATTTAAATGTGAAATTGAATAAAATGACCTAAAGTAAATTAAATTATTTAAAATTGATCTAATTAAACTTTATAACTAATTAAAAATAAAATTTAACCCTATAAATTATTTAGAAGAAAAATTTGTATTGAATTAGAATTAAATATTTTTCGCTATTTATGAAAAAATGAATATTCTTAGAAAAATACCAAAAATTCACCAAAATAAAATTTTATATTTTGATTTCAAAAATTAAGTTTTTTTAAAATAAAAAATTATAAAATTGTCAAAATTTTGATTTAAAATGGGCTCTCCATTAAAAGGCAGTAAAATTACCTTTTAGATAAATACATATTTTTATTCGTAAAATTGGATTTATTCTTACCTTATACATATAAAAAATATATGATGAGTATTGAAAATATTTATTAAATATATACTATATAAATTTTATTAAATACATTCTTCAAAAGTAGTTTTTTTAATTTATTGGGGTAATATTGTGTTTGTACACAAAAAACTATTTTTCTTATAAACATAATTTTTTATTTTAATAAGTTATTACAATCATTTCAAACAACTTAATAACCAAATGATTCATTTTATATACTTGTGTAAATCATATTTTAAAAATTTATTTAATATTATTTGTAAAATCCATTCTAATGGCTAGGTGGTAGCTAGAATAATATTTTATTAATATTATTAATATTATATTGTAGTTTAGTAAAACTTAGCCTTGAGTGTAACGTAAACTATTGAAGGAACTCAACATTGTGTGTAACACAATCCAAACATAGTGTTTCATGTATCAAAAGCTAATCTAAGTGTTTTTTTTAGAGAAATATTAACTTGGTTTTTCCTGAAATGAAATCCAAACATAGTTCATTCATATAACACAAGCTAAATTTAGTGTTGTGTGAAATGAAAAATATCAAAAAGATTAAAATAATTCAAAAAAAAAATTCAGAAAATATCAGGGTGTTACAACATCGACCAGATAAAAGTTATTTTCAAAGATAGATTTGAGGTTGGGGTATCATAAGGTGCATTTAAAGTCATTGGAATCACCTCATGAAGCTTTTTGGGGAAGTTATCATCTATATAATAACCGGGTTATGCCATTCGGACTCATGAACAAACCAGATATTTTTATGGCTCTTATGAATTAGGTTTTACACTTGTATCTAGATTCATTCATGATAGTTTTTGTTGATGAAATATTAGTGTATTAACACTTCATACATGACCATTCAAACCATCATGAGATCATGATGAATAAACTGATAGAGAATATTATCTAATGTAATCTTATCAAATTCCACTTTTGGATCGACAAAGTCTACTTCCTAGGTCACATAATATCAGAGTTAGGAGTTTTAGTAGACCCATAAAAAGTGAAAGTTATAGTTTCTTAAGAGCATCCCAAAAACTTTTATGACACTAGGAGTATCTTGAGACTAACCGGATATTAAAAATGCTTCACATGTTATTTATCATGTCTTGAAGCACCCCTTACGAGATTGATAAAGAAATGTGTGAATTTTTTATGATAATAACCTTATGAAGAATCCTTTCAAGTGCTGAAAGGAATATTGAATTCAGCATTGATATAGGTTCTTCCGAAGCCAAAAAGAACCTATATCATCTACTATGATGCAATAAGTATTAGTATTGGAGTTGTTTCGATGTAAGACGAGTGGGTCATTGTGTATGGTCCATGTTAGTTAAGGCCTCACGAGAATAATTACCCGACACATGACATCGATCTAGATTAGGTAGTTCAAACACTATATTTTTTTTATACACTATCTACTTGGATGGGATTTTGTAGTATTCACAGATCACAAAATCTGCATATACATATTTACATACTGATATCTCAATATTAGGTAGTTTAGGTGGGTTTAATACCTAAATTCATTATATTTTAAGTTTTATTACATGCCTGTGAAGGGAAATACAATGTATTATTTAATGAGCCAGATGATTCAGACTCATGCAGTTTCTGAGGCCAGTGGTGAATGATAGCTCATGGCCTCATTCTTAGAGACGCACATTGAGGTTCCGGATCACTATGGTCAGACTATCCTCACAACCATAGTTGTGACATATAATATTCTAGAACAGGTAAGAATGAGGCAAATATATAATCCTAAAGTCCTTGCCCTATGGGAAGGCATCTCAGATGATGATACATCATCTGGTTGGATAGTGGATGTGGATGATACATTACTAATCCATGGAGTGTATTGGTCCCAAGTGACATCAAAGAGGAGTTAATGTGGGAATTTTATGCCTCAGTATGAGATATTCATAATGGAGTTTCCAAAATGAATCAAATATATAAAGACAATATTGGTGGCCTAGTATGAAGTGTAATATTGTCATCTTTATCACTCGGTGTTCCACTTGTCAGTAGGTGAATGTGTAAAATCATCATATGGAAGGTATTTTACAGTCATTTTCTATTCCCGAGTGGAAATGGGATGATTTTTCTATATATTTCTTGATTGGTTTATGCATATCACCTCATGGAAATGATATAGTATTGGTTTTCATTGATTTTTTGATGATGGTATCACATTTCTTACATGCTCGAGAGTCCTTTTTGGTAGATGAGCCAGGGAGTTTTTACATTATGGATGTTTTATGTCTTCATGGATATCCCCTTTCTATCATTTCTAAGTGTGATGCTTGCTTCATGTCATGGTTATGGTAGGGTTTGCAGAAGGCCTTTGGTACATAGGTACTTCTAAGAATGTTCTATCACCCACATACCAATGGAAATATGGAGCATATGATTTAGGCTCTAGAGGACATGCTCCATGCATGTTTACTTGACATTGTGGGTTCCTGGGTAAAACACATTCCCCTTTTTGAGTTAGATTATAATAAAAACTTTTTGGATACCCTAGAGATGGATCCTTATGAATCCTTATATGGTAGGCCTTTCCATTCACCTCTGTAATGGATATATGTAGGGGAGGAAGCTATTCTTGGACTATGTCTCATTTAGAAGACTACAGATCTAGTCTAACTGATTAGAAAGTGAAAGATAAAAGATCAATACATATAATAGTCATATACTAATAGACAATGAAGATATCTCTAGTTTGAGGTCAGAGTCTGGGGTTTTTTATGACTCTCACCTAGGTTGGGACATAGACATATTCAGAGGCAGTGTAAGCTATCACCTAATTTCGTTGGACCCTTTGAGGTTGTGAAGCTTACCAGACTAGTGGATTACCCGATAGCACTTCCTCAAGGATTCTAGTATATGCATGATTTCATTCACATATCTCAACTTCCCTGGTATTATCCAGAATTTTCATAAGTATTTCAACCTAACGAGGTTAAATTGGATGTAGATGCTTCCTTCAAGGAGCATCCTATGAATGTTTTGGATTGGGGCATGAAGACACTCTGAGGTGGGTTAGTTTCTTTGACCTAGGTTCTATGGAAGCACATTCGAGTAAAATATGACACCTAAGAATGAGAAGATGATCTACGAACTCAGTGGTTGGAACAATTTTCTAACAATATATCATTACCCTCAGAAAAGGAAACTTAAGGATGAGTTTATTTAAGGAGGGATGGTCGTAATGACCTGTCTTTTCAAAATGTTATGGCTCATTTTTTTGGGTTTAAATTCCTTTAAAAATCCATTATAATGTTACCAAATGGATTCACGGGGGTCATGATGGTGTCTAAGGGGTTGTTCATAGCCCAAAACCCCATATTTTGGAAAAATAACTAGGACACATGGTTAATAGAAACCATACATCCCATACCATATGGCATATACTAACTTTATATGGAAAATAATAGGTATTTCAAGAGTTTCATAGTTTTTTTTGAAATCTTTCCCCTAATGGAACACACTAGTGCAAGAAACTATAGACTTTTGATAGTGGGATTTCACATGGTTTGTTCATGGTTTGGAAAATAGTGTACCTAAACTATGTGAGGTATTCCTTGGTATAATGGTTTGATCATGATTTGTGTATGGTATGGCGAAACCATGTGGCCAAACCATGTGCCTCTTATTTTTAGGTTGAAATTACATTTATACCATTAATGAAATCTTTTAAACCATTTTTCTTTCCTCCTTTTTCCTCCAGCAGATGGGTTGAGTTATTTCCTCCCTTAGCTTCTCCTCTTCCTCAATATAGAAAATTATTTACCATCCCAATCCATGTGGTCAAACCATGCACCCCCTATATTGTAATTTTTCAATTTTATTTTTTTACGGAACATTTTCTCCCAATATTCTAGATTTTTTTTAAAAAAAAATTCAATAAAAATGGGTATTAAAAATTGTTTTATTCTTAAAAAAGTATTTTAAATGAATTTAAAATATTCCTTTACATGTTTTCAAAAGGTTTTTTTAAAAAAAGTATTTCCATGATTTCAAATATTTTTTTATATGTTTTCAATTTAGTTTAAAAGAAAAAGTATTTCAAAATATTTTCAAAATTTATTTATAAGTTTTCAATTTTTTTTCAATGAAATGGGGTTCAATATGATTTCAATATTTCTTTATATTTTTTCAAATTTTATTCAAAGAAATGGATTTCAAAACATTTTCATCATTTATTTATATGTTTTCAAGTTTATTATCAATGAAAATGGTTTTCAGATAGTTTTATGTTTTCAAAATCAATTTTCCCTGAAGAAAGGATATTTTCCTCATGAATTTTTTAAACGGTATTTCAATATTATTTTCCATATAAGATGACATCTTTTGGTGTTACTCATGAATTTGTGGGGAAATTATCCAAAGGTACATATTCTTTCTCTGAATGGTTTATGTTTTGATGAAATGATGTTTATAAAGCCCATCTGTTTTTCACAGGTTATATGATTATGAAACCCAATTATTTTCATGGGTTATTCTTTTGATTAAATCATTATTAAACATTATATTTTCCATGGGTTAAGACATGATTTCTGTTGTATGATACCCATTTCAGTTCATAGTTTATGATATAACTATTTATGATCATGTGGAACATGTATGTATGGTTACATTATGTGATGGGTAAGACCTATATCACCCTAAAATTCATTGGTTAATGTTTAATAGTATATTATATCAAAGGTTACATAGGTTATTTCCTAATCCCTAAAACAATAAGGTACACAGGTTGTAGCATGATCCTGAAAATAAGAAGGTATACTGGTGGAAACCCATTACTAAAAATATGAGGGTATACAGATTGTATCCCAATCTAAAAAAATAAGATGGTACATGGGTTGTTAGCCCAAGCCTGAAGTAGGTACATGAGTGATTATCCCAATCCTAATATGTTATAAAGGTCATGGTAGGTATCCTTGAAATAACATTTTCTATGTTTATGTGTATGGAACAAATTTCTTATGTTACTCTTATGTTATTCTTTCATGGATTATTCTATTGAACATCTTATGATTCATATCTTATAAACCTCCAATCATTATTCCATGATTCATGTTTATGATCTTTGATATTCATGACATGATCGTAAAATTTTATTCTCATGTTCTCATACCATTATGTTAAGGTTATGATTATTTATTTACTTTATTTACCCTTAATAAGCATTCAATATCAAACATTACTTATGTTTCATTTCCATGGGTTATGAAGAAAGGTTTCTTTGTAGAATTACTAAGGTGAAAGATTTGTGTGGGAAAAATTGACAATCTTTCACTATGTTAGAATATTTTTGTTCCAAGTTTCCAAAGGAACTAAATTAATATGGTCCTTAGGCATTTTTTTGTAATGTATTAAGTATTCCACATAAATTATGTAATGTGTATATAAGTTAATATAGATTTGTTATAGTTGGTACCAGAGTGATTTTTTAGACACCCTTTGTAATCTAGGATGAGAAAATTTTAGTGATATCCATAATGATATTTCAAAGTATATGTATACGGGCGTCTCTAAGGATAAGTATATATATGAGTTAATTTATAGGAAAATATACTAGAATTTTGGTTAAGGATAGAGTGAGTGTTTTCCTAGCATTAAATCAATGTCTAGATAATATAATTTGGTGTGGATATGAAATAGATGTACCTAGGGGTAATAACTTTGATAAGGTGTGTTGGGTTTGACTCAAGTGTGTCCTAGTATATGACAATAAGCCTTACTGAAGACCTAGTTTGACACTCTCGGGGGATCTTATTTGGAAATTCACAAACTATATAGAAACAATCATGAAGGATTTAAATGTATATTGTCTATGAATAACCTATGATAAGCCTATTATGTCATTGAATAAGGAAGGTGTTATAATTTAGACATCTATTAAGTTGTTTTTCATTATTATGTGGTTCCTCACTATAAATTTTGTTTCTTAGTCAATGATTTCAAGTTTTATTCAATGGAAGGAACTATAAGGAACCGAGTTAATATTGTATGTGATAGTAAATTTTATGACGAGCAGTCAAATGGGATGGTCACTAGAGTGAAGGATGTTGTGATTATTCCGAGTCATTTTTCGTGGAACATGATTGACAACATGTACCTTAACCAACTCTCAGACTCACCATGGAAGATAAGATAAGAGTTCACTAAGAGTTTGGGTAATGAAGACCATGGATGAAAGAAGATTAAGTTTTATTTATGTTAAGAATTTTGAAATAATCAACTAAGTGAATGTATTAAAGGAACAAGAAATTGTTTTGACTGTGGAAAATAATGACACAGAAAAAGTAACTGCAATGGAAAAATGAAGGGTTCAATTAAGGAAATGGATGTAAATATTTTCCTCCCTAAGACACCCTTAAAGGTTAAAATTTTTAAGTGTGTAATGAATGGTCATTAGAAAAATCAATTTCCTAAGTGGAAATATCAAGAAGAGAATCATTAAGGTGGTATGAGTAACAGTTATATTGCTGATGATGATGAGACTATAGAAGAAATGTGATATGAAATAGGTATTATGTAATAGGATGGGGTATCTTTATTATGGATTATAGGTGAAGTGGAATAATTTATGTTTTTATATAGTTGTATTCAGTAATTATGTTATATTAATGGTGAAATATATAAGTATTGTTCAATTTGTGTCTTTCACTTAGTATTTAAAAGTTTATGTTTAATGCTTCTGATGGACTGGAAATTTAATTTAATAGTAAGGTGACATTTTGACTAAGGGAAGATAATCGTTAATATGTTCCTTATATTAAGATAATGTTGTTTTCGGTAAATTTATATGGGATACTAATAAGTAAATTAGACGTTATTGATTAACTTGGAACTAATTAAGGACTTGTTGACAAGTGGTTATGCTATCATTGACGAATTTTACAAACATTTTTTATGTAAAGAAAATATCCTATATACTTTGGAATAAGGAAACACACATGTTTTCAATAATGAATTGGGGTATTTTAGATTATTACCATGTTTCAAGGGAATACATGATAAATGTATTCAAATGTTTGGTATGTGACAACCATTATCTACTTTATTATATATGGGGGATCAATTCTAAGATATTTTTGTGAAATTTAGTGACCTTAATTATAGAGTTTTGAACTTTCATATTATAGAAGGGTTATAAGGTTAACAATTTATGGAATGGTTTATGTTAAAATTCAAATAAGGTTTTAGAGATTAAAGTACTATCTCCCCATATGTGGATTTTTTCTTTTTTGGATAGCTTATGCTAACCTTTTTTTTGATAAAATAGATGGTATTACCTATCATTCTATTCATGGATCTTATGATCTAGTAATACTCAAGGAATGAAAAATTAATCTTTATTTATTAGAATGAGAGATGGAGTGGAAGTTGATCAAGGTACAATAAAGGGTATGGTTGTCTTGAAATAACGCATGTTTATCTATTCATGAAAATTCTCCAACATTAGGAAAACAATCTAGAAATAAAATATTGTCTTAATACATTAATTTATTTTGAACTGATAGCCTTTGAAATAATTATAGATTTAAAATTTTGACACCCAAAACTTTCCATTGATCATTCAATTTATTGTGATTGATGAGAATAATAAATCCCTATATATATTTATGCTTTTCCACCAATTCCATGTTTTCCATTCCCATCTATGTTCTCCTATGTGGAAAACTAGTTACATGTTAATTTGGGTAACTATTATGTTTCCAAATTTATTTTTTAAATAATGTTTTAGTATTCATGTTTACGATATTGGTTTATATGAATGAAACTTTCAAGTACTAAACCTATCATAATCGAGACTATTTTTTAGGGTGAAATTAATTTTAAGGGGGTATAATGTAACACCCTAAGATTTTGTGAAATATTACTTACAAATTAATTTAATATTTTTGATATTTTTCATTTCATGAAACCCTAAATATAGTTTTTTATATTAATTTAATACATTTGGATTGAGTTCAATAAATTAAAGACATAGATTATCTTGTGTCATAAGAAACAATCTATTTGGATTTCGCTACACATAATCCTGAGTTCCTTCAATTACTTGTGTAACATGCGAGGCTAAGTTTTTAGCAAAGTATAATATATTATGAATATTATTATTAAAATATTATTATTGCCACAACATAGATGTTGGAATGGAAATTAACAAAATGATTAAATAAATGGTGAACATATTATTTACACATCAATAATAAATGAATCCTTTCTTATCAATTAGTAAAATTAAATGTATAAAATATTTGAAAATAATGAAATTACTTTTCTAAGAAAAGTATTTATCAATATACAAACAAAAAATTTATCTCAATAAATTAAACAAACCACTTTTTATTATTTTTTTCAATAAATTTTTTATATTATTTATTAAATAAATATCTTGGATACTTATCCAATAGATTTTATAGGTATAAGATAAGAATAAATACAATCTTATGAATAAAAATATATATTCTTCTAAAAAGAAATTTTACTGTCTTTTAATGTAATAACCATTTTAAATCTAATTATTGTCAATTTTATTGATTTTATATGTAAAAATTAACACCATAATTTAAATAGAAACATAAAAATTATCTTTGGGTAATTTTTTGTATATTTCTATGGAGTTTCATTTTGAGGTGATTAGTGAAAAATATTGGACTTTAATTCAAAACTGATTTTTCATATAATTTATCTATAAGGATAAATTATATTTTTAATTTGTTTTAAAGTTTAATTAGATAAATTTTATATCAGTTAATCCTATTTAGGTAATTTTTTCAATTTCCCTGTGAAATTAGATATACAAACATACCAAAATTTTGAATATTTTTATATTAAAAACCAGCTTTGTCATCCCATTTATGGGATTAAAATTGAATTAATTTCATCCAATTACATGATTGGATTTTGGAAAATTGGATTCCATATTTTGAATCGGAATTATATATAATTTAAAATAAGTTCAACTTAGTTTTTTTTTAAATATTAGTGAAATTAATTTAAATTAATTAAAACTATTAAGAGGAAAATTAACTTAACAAGGGAATAAACCTTACACTTGCATGCTAAAATGATATATACACTTTCAAAAATCCATTTAATATCCATATTTAGAACATAAACTACCTGTAATCTAATTTTATTATTTATTTGATCCACTTTTCATTTGAAAAATGTGTTTGGAATTCCCTTTTTAAAAATTTACAAGAATTATACTCCTCCTACACTTTAAATAGGCACTCACCCTCCCACTTATTTAGACCTCTCAAGACATTTAGATCAACAAAAATTTGATAATATAATCTCCCAACACCCCTTATTTAATTATTTAATCCTCTCTTTAGTATTAAATCCAATCATGAAATCCCTTTTATGAAAATCCAAAGTAGTTACCTAAAGATGAGGTAACATTCTTCCTCAAGCTCCTTTCATTTATTTTCTTTCTCCACCACCACAATTATTATTATTACATTATTATATAATAAAAGATTATATTTAATATACTTTTAATTTTTTATTCTATGGGTTCTATATTCACTTAAACACATTCCAATATAATGGGTAACAAACTTACAGTTCTTTTGTACGACAAACTACCGCCTCACGAAACGAAAGTGTTCATTTTTCATTTAACTCCTCTCATGGTTGGGAATTATGATTTATACATTAATTTTATAACATATATAAGATATTTATGATTTATATATTCTTATTTAATTATTATATAACACATACCTTCATTCTTTCCATTTTTTGTAAGTAAGATAATTTTGTTGGGGGATGTGTGGACTACCGCATCCACAAAGCGATGTGATTTGTTCACACCTTACATAGAATGTATTAAAGATGATTTTAGTATAATTTTATGATATATATTAAATAATAATTAAAATTTAATTATAATATATATATATATATATATATATTAATTAATATCTTTCTTTCAACATGATAATAAAATAGAAACAACGTTCAGGCGTACGTACAGCTTACCATCTCCATAAATGATTTATTACATTTAATACTTATATATTTTATAGATTATTATAAATACATATATAAAGAATATATATGATATTTATACCATGTTCTAAATTTTATAAATAATCAAATCGTGATCTATTTAAGATAATCATGAATAACAAGTCAAAATATATATGAAAAATAAAGCGTATATTACCCAAAATATAACATTAACATGGAGTTGTTAAGAAAAAAGTAATATAAATTCCTAACCAAATAATATATAGTATTAGATATAATAATATGGTTTGGTATTATATGTATAATAAACTTATATTTATTTTACAGGAGGTTTGAATGTGTACAAAGAAAGTCAGACTTCAGGTATTGGAAACTCATGTTACTTTTAATTTTCATGAGATACACGTCTTATTCACCACTCATTTATATTGTTTGGTGTGTTTAATTACCTTGGATGTATTATATGATTCATATAAGTAAATTTAAGGGTATTTAAATATCCATTTTATTAAATTTATTCTTGGGAATTATGCTTCCAATGTTACCAAATTGGTATATTAATTTTGTCTCAATTTTCATTCTTTGAGACACATGTCGTGTTATGGAACTATATTTTTCTATTAGGTGTATATACTAAATTTTTAATGTTATATCATGAATTTCATGAACTAGACCGGGTCTCCATCCAATCTGGTGCCCCACCCAGTCTATAACATGGCCCAAAGGGTATTCCCGATCCCCATGGGCTAACACAAGTGCCCGGGTACCAAAACCTTACATGGGAACGATTTACCTAAAAAAAAGACAGAAAAACAACTAACAAGATATAAAAAATGAAACTAGAAACAGACAACCAAACATGTCTTTAAACTATGAACACGTTTAAAGTATAAAATTTAACTAAAAACCCAAAGAGCAAAACAACAAAGATAGATAACTAAAACTCCAATACCAATGTCCAAGTAAAGACCATCAGCAACTAGACCCACCATCACTAAGCATGATGCCTAAACCTGGAATACACAAAGAACAAGGTCTACATACACCCAATGGTGTATGTAGGGTGTGAGCCAAGAGCCTATTAGGATACCACCAAATAAAATGTTCCATGTCACAACATCAAAAAGATAATTTAACAAGATCATTTAAAAACTATACTTTTAAAATGATTTTAAGGAAAAAATTTAAAAGCTAATAATGAAAATAAAAGAGCACTGAAAGAAAAACCATTTCACAAATACTACTTTAATAATAGAAGAATAAATTTATAAAGAACATGAACATACTCAAGTGGTCCTCTATATGCTTACATAAGGCACCACATCATGAATAGTAGAGCACCGTGGGTAAATCCCCTAAGGTTTATCTAGCTCGAGTGGGACCATAAAACCTCGTGTCTCAGTGAAACGTGGCTTATAAACCACGACCCTCAGAAAACGTGGATTAGAATACCACGACGCTCAGAAAACGTGGCTTAGAAGACCACAACCCTCAGTAATTCATATGTTTAGTTAGTGTTGCAATGGTCAGTCCATCTAAGTGAAACATGGAAGATACCACTCTGGATCACTAGCACAATAGTTTTAGTATTCCAACCTAGATACCTAGGGTTTTACCTTGTGGTCAGTCATGTTTCACATTCACATAGTATATTTATTCCTCATATAACAGACCAAACAAGACATTACACAGAAAGGTTACCATTTGCATACCCATACAACAATTCAAAAACTCACACACACAAAAATACCTTTCCAAAAATATATTTGTCGTTACCTAATTATTTCACAAATCCCCATTTGGAAACAATCAAAGAATAACAAAAACTATTTGCACAACTTAGAAAACATTATTTAAATAACACAACAAGGGATGACACAAATAGACACGCCCAATTACAAATAGAAGAGTCATTCAAACCACTTGATTAATAAATTGTCCTTAAAAGTAGTTTTTAACCAAATACATAATTAAATAAACCAATTGAACCACTTATAAAACACCACCATGCAATGGAAAGTGGGTTTAAACCAAAAAATTATCAATTTATAAAAAAATCCTACTTAAAATACAAAATCATATTCAACTTTTCCCAAATATTACTTTCGTGCCATCTCAATAAATCAATAAATCATTTAAACTATTTTTTTAAATCATTTCAACATAAACCAAGAAAACATTACACCAAAAAACCACTTTATCCCATATGGAGATGTCACTTTAAAACCAAATACTCAAGGTAACAATATCAAAACATGTTTTACATTCTTCAAAAAGTTTGCAATTTAATTTCAAGTGTTCACAATAAGACGACACACCCAAAATGACTCATTTTCCTTTGAAAACACCCATTTAAATATACACACACCTCAAAGAACTTGAAAACACATTTCACACCTACCAAATAACCCCAAAAACCATCCCAACCATGTTTTGAATCTAAAACTCCACTTAAATAAAGAATTTATCAATTAATTAAATGTCACACATGCATACCACAAGGCCTCACTTTAAAACAAACAAATTTTTGACGCAAGGACCATTTGAAAATCAATTGCACATCCCAAACCTTCTAAAATCTCATTCACACCCCTAGGACATACTCAAGGTTCATAATAAAAATAAACACAACAAAATAATTTATCTTATTTAAAAAAAACTCAATTTAATCACACCTACACCCAAAGAGTTCTTGAAAACACAATTTACACACCTTCAACACTTAACTAAAACACGTCTAAAGATATCAACAACAAAACATGAATGAAATACATCATCATTTACTTTAAAACAATTCTAATTAATCAAATATGCATATCGAATCACATCTAAAATAAAATATGCGTCATGCAATTTATCATTAGAATACATTATATTTTAATTAAGGAGCAAGTTAAATCATCTAGAGATGGTGTGGCATAGAACCACCTGCCGGCGTGTAGAAATCCTCAAAATTGACATGAAATATTCAAATTGGAGCGCATAAATTCAATCGCGTGCCGTTCGCACCACAATAAATCTAACGCGAACCCAAAAACAAGATATCAGACCACTCGCATCAATACAAGCCAAAACACACAAAACCCTAAATAAAAAATCTACCAAAATGAAGGAATCAACTACCGGTGGGAGACGCATGCAGTGACAGAGTCACACAAGGGAGGCGGGGAGTTCAGGGATGCCAGAGGAGGGAGATGCGGCTGGTTCGAAGGTTGGCCGAGAGAGGTCGCTGATGGGGGTATGTGTGGATCCGAGCAGGGAACAAGGTGCGACGGGGAGGTGTGTTTAGTGAACATAGCAGTTGCGCGATAGGGTGGGGCCGACTATGAGAGACTGAAGTGGCGTCGGATATAGGCTGGCGAAGGGATCAAGGTGGAAACATGTAGGGTTTGGGGGGGGGGGTGGGGGTTCTGCAGCGTGACACTAAGAAGGGGAAGGGGAAGGGGGTGGGGGGTCTGGCGGGAGAGAATGAAGTGAAGGAGAAAAAAAATAAATAAAAAAAAATAAAAAGAAACCCGAAAAAAAACTAAATGAAAAAAATAAGAATAATAAGAATATTATTAATAAAAATATTATTAATCTAAAAACATAATAATAATAAAATTATCATTATCACTAAAACAGAACTTATTAAAAAAAACAACTTATTAAATTATTAACACAATTTTCTCATTTTATTTTTATTTTCATTCTTTCAAATGTTTAATTTTATTTCACTGTTATTAACTCACTTTATTTAGTTAATTGAAAAATGGGCGGGTCACATAGTGGCAATGGAGAAACTGTATGACTTTGCAATTATAATTCACCCGTGCGTCGCATGTTGTCGCGCCTTGAAAGAAAAACTCATTTATCGATAAAAATATCAAATTCAACAGAAACTCAACCCGTATCTCGATGGAAAATTTCAAAGCCAAATAAAATAAAATAAAATAAAATATATTAACTTAATTTAATTATTAACAATAATAATAATTTTTGCAACATTAATAACAACTTAATTAATTACTATTTTTTTCTTAACACTAATGATACTAATAATAATAATATTCTCAAACAATATTATTATTATTGTTGTTAAGTCAATTTCTTAAATTTTATTAAAACTTCTTATTTTTATTTTATTTCTATTTCATTATTCATTACACTTTATATGTCAGCCTTAAACACCGAGCAGACCGTACAGTTAATAGGGCGAGGTCATGTGGTGACTCAGACGAGGCTGCGTGGCTTCAACCGCAGTGCGCTGAATGCTATCAAGGCCAAAACATTCATTTTCAGGTAGGAACTCAAACATTTTATGTCAGACTTCAACCCAAACTACCCAATACCTAGAAAATTAATAAAATAATTTATTTAAAGACAACGGGTGTGAAAATTCTCCCCACCATAAAGCTTTCCGTCCCCAGAAATCCACAACTAAGATTGGAGCCCAAAGTGGAAGACAACACCCCCCTTAGGGTTCAAAGAGGATTCCCCCCAAAAATCAAGTGAAGAGAGGAAAATGAATCATGCTCATAGAAGGTGATTAAAAAGAAAAATTCAAGAAACTCATAAAAATTCTTTATGATTTGTGTCGCCCACCCCAAGGAGCTAGAACACCTCCAGTTGATTGATCAAGGAAAGGAACATAACCAAAGGTTATCATGGGGAAGCCCGAAGGGTTTCCCCACCATTAAGAACCTATCAACACTCAAGGAGAGACTAGAAAACTGACATGGGGAGGACCAAGTAGACTCCCTACGATTAAGAAGACAACCAAATTTGATTCATTCTAATGACATTTGAGTGAGACATATCATGGGTCCCCCCCATTAGAGCTGACAGAAGATACAAAACCTTGAAAATTTCTCGACGGTGACCAAACACCCCACCACAATGGGCGAGGAGGGATGGGCCCAACTACCGGTCGTCAAAACCACGACCGCAGAAAGAACAAAACATCTACATCCCTTGATGAGTACTATTCAACTTTCTGATCGATTTACCCAACAGAACCCATAAAAAACACTAAAAGAAATTTATATTCGGTGAGATGCCACCCTTGGGACTTTAAGGTAATAAGATGATCACACCCTTTTATAGCCATGAGAAACCCCACGCACCCAAACGGGTCATTCGAAACAAAACGACATGAAATAATTTAAACCACCTTCACCTTTAGTACCGACGACGAAAATAAGATTGGGGTCTCATACACTCCCAGGGTTCCTGACCATGCACCAGCTTCACTCCAAGGCGTATGGCTAGAACTTTGATGTTTGAAGCATCTCCTGCCTCACATTTAAGTATTTAATACTTCTGAATGGAGATTCTCATTTTGGTGTCACATGAAACCATACCACAACTGAGACAATACCAGCAAACACAACACATCATGAAATCCAACTACTCGCTCGCGGAACATCCATCAAAACAAGGGTTTAGAAGGTTCACATGCATATCCTTTCACCTTAACCAAGAAACTTGAGAAATAAAGATTCACGATAGACACTCCCCTTTGAACAGAAAGATTATAACTCCCCTAGAGGACACACTCCTATGAAATTATGGATTCCTGAAGGATCCTACGAAATCAACCCTTACTCTTCAATGAGAACTCACACTACAAGACGTCACCAAACATGACACTTGCAGCCAATGAGAGTACTATAAAGCCCTTCAAGACACTGGTCAACACTAATAATTATGAACCGCCTTCACCCTTCCCTACTGAAATTTCCTTTTGCCACTTCCAGGAGAAACCTTCAGATGCAACGATGTCAAACTCCATACCTGAAAACTAAAACAACTTAAAGAGACCAAATCTCCCTTTAACTCCTCTCACACCTATCATCCCACTGTGAGAGGATTCACATAACCAAAAAGGATAAGGGACAATATTAGCACTATCACTAAAAAGGGATATTCCTCACTTTAATCAACTAGAGGGTTGGCCCACGATGAATTACCCATGGTCGCTCATCAATCGCATGTTAACGCTTTATGGGGAAGTACACTAGTTAAGAAAGAAAACCATGGACCTAGTCAAACTGGTCCAATGGCCAAGAAATATCACAAGCGAACACTAAACATGCAGGGGGAACCACTACAAGGGCTTCCCAAAGCACTTTTCGAAAGAATTCACTAACTATGCGCTTACAAACCAACTTACAAATAAAAATTCAAACTCAAGAAAAAAATCATTCAAAAAGAATTCTCAACTCGAAACGCCCCACATAAAACATTTAAAAAACACAAGGACACACTACGCAATCACCGGTTACTAAAACTCCAAATTATCATTTAACAAAACTCTTTGAAAATAAGAAAAGCTAGAGGATTACACAAACACCAATGGTGTCCTATAGGCCTCACACATGCACATTCTCGTGCCACACTGACACCCACCTCATGTCCATCTAGGCACTCATCCGCTCATGCCATTGACTATTTCTCTTTCCATATACACTAATGCATGTGGTTTCCCACGAGAACACCAAGGATCAAAACCAAACCATTCCATTTTTTTCAAAACCAAACATCCAACTCACACTTTTCAAACCATACCCATCATTTTTAAGCGCTTCATTTCAAAACATTTTTCAAGACCAAATCATTTTTACTTAAAAACCAAATTTCCACAATTCCAAAACAAAGAAAGAGAAATGGTGAAAGAGAAAAATAATGTCAGTGGGTGAATGGAACATATAGTTGGCGACCATATGCCAGTCACGCCACTGCCACTGAGGGTATTATAGGACAGTATCCCCAGCTCCACATGGATTTCTAGACCCTATGAGCTCACTGGTACCACTGACCCTACTCCCTTTTCATTTCCCCTAAACAAGGTTAACCACATCGACCAAAGGTTTAGACAAACCTCAACTTTCTTTGGTAACTCAAGTCCCGCCACGAGGTGTGTTGGCTAGGCACCTTACTCGTAGCCAGGACGTCAAGTCCCAACAACCTTAACTTTGGCTCACCCGACTCTATCCCAAAAGAACACGAACCAAAAAGAAAACCTCCATTTGATACCATTTTTTCATGAACCAGGCCGGGTCGCCATCCGATCCGGTGCCCGAACCAGTCTGCAACATGGCCCAAAGGGCGTTCCTGATCCCTACGGGCTGGCACAAGTGACCAGGTACCAAAACCTTACATGGGAAAAATTTACCCGAAAAAAGGTAGAAAAGCAACTAACAAGATAAACAAACTGAAACTAGAAACAGACAACCAAACATGCCTTTAAACTATGAACATGTTTAAAGTCTACAATTCAACTAAAAACCCAAAGTGCACGACATCAAAGATAGAGAACTAAAACTCCAATACCAACCTCCAAGTGAAGACCATCAGCAACCAAACCCACCATCACTAAGCATGATGCCTCAACCTGGAATACACAAAGAACAAGGTCTACATACACCCAAAGGCGTATGTAGGGTGTGAGACAAGATCCCAATAGGATACCACCAAATAAAAGGTTTCGTGTCACAGCATCAAAAAGATAATTTAACAATCTCATTTAAAACCATACTTTTAAAATGATTTTAAGGAAAACATTTAAAAGCCAAGAATGAAAAGAAAAGAACACTGAAAGAAAAACCATTTCACAAATACTACTTTAATAATGGAAGAGTAAATTTATAAAGAACATGCACATACTCAAGTGGTCCTCTGTATGCCGACAGAAGGCACCACATCATGATTAGTAGAGCATCGTGTGTGAATCCTCTAAGGTTTATCTTTCTCGAGTGGGACCCTATAACCTCGTGCCTCGGTGAAACGTGGATTAGAAACCACGACCCTCAGAAAACGTGGCTTAAAAGACCAAGACCCTCAGAAAACGTGGCTTAGAAGACCATGACCCTCAGTAATTCATATGTTTAGTTAGTGTTTCAATAGTCAGTCTAGTTAAGTGAAACATGGACGATACCACTCCAGATCACTAGCGCACTAGTTATAGTCCTCCCACCTAGATACCCGGGGTTTTCCCTTGTGCTTAGTCAAGTTTCAGATTCACATAGTATATTTCTTCCTCATATAATAGACCAAACAAGACATTACACAGAAAGGTCACCATTTGCATACCCATAAAACAATTCAAAAACTCACGCACACCAAAAATACCTTTCCAAAAATATATTTGTCATTACCTAATAATTTCACAAATCCCCATTTGGAAACAATCAAAGAGGAATATAAACAATTCGCACAACTTAGAAAACATTATTTAATTAACACAACAAGGGCCAACACAAATAAACACACCCAATTGCAAATAGGAGAGTCATTCAAACCACTTGCTTAATAAATTGTACTTAATACTAGTTTTTCACCAAATACACAATTAAATAAACCATTTTCACCACTTATAAAACACCACCAAGAAACTCAAAGTGGGTTTACACAAAAAATGTATCAATTTATAAAAACATTCTACTTAAAATACAAACGCATATTCAAAATTTCCAAAATACTACTTTTGTGCAATCTCAATAAATCAATAAATCATTTAAACTATTTGTTAAATAATTTCAACATAAACCAATAAAACTTTACACCAAAAATCCACTTTATCCCATATAGAGACGTTACTTTAAAACCAAATACTCAAGGTAACAATATCAAAACATGTTTTACATTCTTCAAACAGTTTTCAATTTAATTTCTAGTGTGTACAACAAGACCAAACACCCAAAATGACTCATTTTTCTTTGAAAACCCCCATTTAAATATACACACACCTCAAAGAACTTGAAAACACATTTCGTACCTACCAAACAACCCCAAAACCATCCCAACCATGTTTCAAATCTCAAACGCCACTTAAATAAACAATTGCTCAATTAAATAAACATAACACATGCATACCACAAGGCCTCACTTTAAAACACACAAATTTTTGATGGAAGAACCATTTTAAAATCAAATGAAAATCCTAATCCTTCTAAAATATCATTCGCACAACTAGGACATACTCAAGGTTAATAATAAAAATCAACACGACAAAATAGTTTATCTTCTTAAAAAAAATCAATTTAATCACACCTGCAACTCAAGAGTTCTTGAAAACACAATTTTCACACCTTAAAAACTTAACTAAAACACGTCTAAAGATTTCAACAACACAACGCACATGAAATAAATTAGCATTTACTTTAAAACAATTTCAATTCATCAAATATGCATATCGAAGCATGTCTAAAATAAAATTCACATCATGCAATTTATCATTGGAACACATTATATTTTAATTAAGGAGAAAGTTAAATCATCTAAAGATGGTATGACATGGAACCACCTACCGATATGTAGAAATCCTCAAAATTGACATGAAATCTTCAAATTGGAGCGCGTAACTTTAATCGCGTGCCGTTCGCACCACAATAAACCTAACGCGAACCCAAAAACAAGATATCAGACCATTCGCATCAAAACAATCCAAAACACACAAAACAATAAATAAAAAATCTACCAAAATGAAGGAATCAACTACTGGTGGGAGGCACGTGCGGCGACAGAGTCACACAAGGGATGCGGGGAGTTTATGGCTGCCGGAGGAGGGAGGCGCGGCTGGTTTGAAGGCTGGCCGAGAGAGGTCGCCGATGGGGGTATGTGCGGGTCTGAGTGGGGAACATGGTGCGATGGGGATGTGTGTATGGGGAACATGGCAGCATCGCGACAGGATGGGGCCGACTATGAGAGGCCGAAGCAGCATCGGATGGAGGCCGACCAAGGGAGCAAGGCAGTGACATGTAGAGTTTGGGGGGGGGGTGTTCTACAGCACGACACAAAGAAGGGGAAGGGGGATCCGATGGGAGAGAATGAAGGGAGAGAGAAAAAAAACAAATAAAAATAAACCCTAAAATAAAATAAAATAAAACAAATAAGAATAATAATAATATTATTAATAAAAATATTCTTAAACTAAAACTATAATAACAATAATAATATTATTATTATCACTAAAACATAACTTATTAAAAAAACTTATTAAATTATTAACATATTTTTCCCATTTTATTTTTATTTTCATTCTTCCAAACATTTAATTTTATTTCACTCTTATTAACTCACTTTATTTAGTTAATTGAACAACATGAGGGTTAGACGGCGGCGTTGGCGAAGCCGTACGACTTTGAAATTATTCTTCACCCGTGCGTCACATGTTGTCGTTCCCTGAAAGAAAGACTCGTTTATTGATAAAAATGTCAAATTCAACTAATACTCAGCCTGCATCTTCATGGAAAATTTCGAAGCCAAATAAAATAAAATAAAATAAAAATATTAACTTAATTTAATTATTAACAATAATAATAATTGTTTCAACATTAATAATGACTTAATTAATTACTATTATTTTTTTTCTTAACACCACTAATACTAATAATAATAATATTCTCAAACAATATTATTATTATTGTCATTAAGATAATTTCTTAAATTTTATTAAAACATCTTATTTTTATTTTATTTCCATTTCATTATTCATTACACTTTATATGCCGGCCTTGAACACTGAGCAGACCGTGAAGTTAACAGGGCGAGGTCACGTGGTGACTCAGACGAGGCAACGTGACTTCGACCGCAGTACGCTGGATGCTGTCAAGGCCAAAACATGCATTTTTAGATAGGAACTCAAACATTTTATGTCGGGCTTCAACCCGAACTATCCAGTACCCAAAAAATTAATAAAATAATTTATTTAAAGATGGAAAGTTTGACAATGAATCTAATTATTTTAATGATATTTCAATATTCATTTAATTTAATTCTTTCCATTTTATTATGATTTAAAATTACCAAAATGGTAACGATTTATAGCTACAATATCATCATTTATCAATATTGATTATGATTTATCTTATATTAACAAAATATTATGATCCATATATTAGGAACTCTCATGACCTTTATAAACCTCTTATTATTCATGTAATATACATGTAATGGTACCTTATTACCACTCTTTGGTAATAAATATAATTAATAAAATGTTTTTATTAAAATATGAAATTATTTATCCTTTCAGTCAGAAATGCGTGTTATTTTAAAATCATGTGTTCTAATTTTTTTAAAAAAAATGTTTTACTATTATCCTACAATGTTTAAAGGAAATTTTTATGAATCTATCAACCTTTTAAAAAGTATTTTTAAAATTAATCTTCTTATTATTTTCTGATCAAGGAACTTATTTAAACTTTTAAGGTGAAAGAGAAATGTTTGGAAATTACAAACTTACCTATCCTCATGACATTCATTTCTATGAAACTTTCTTTGGAAGTTTAAAATATTATTTTTTTAAATATTTTTTCTAAATATTCTTGATTTTTTTTTATTTTAGAATGGTATTCAAAGAAAAATAATTTTCAATTTTTTTAATGTTTAAATAGTTTTTAAATGATTTTCAAAGCTTCAATTATATGTTTTTATAAAGATGTTTTCAAAGAAAATGATTTAAATGATTTCAAATATTTATTTATATATTTTCAAAGTATTTTCAATGATTTTATTTTCAAAACCACATCAATATTTTTTTATAATTTTTCAATGTGTTAAAAAAATGGTTTCTAAAATGTTTTCAAGAATTATTAATATGTTTTAAAAGTGTTTTAAAAGAAATAGATTTCAAAACATTTTCTTGCTTTCATTATAAAATTTAATGTTTATTTTCAATGTAAATTGCGTTCAAGTAGTTTTTTATTTTAAAAATAAATTTTCAATGAAGAAATGATATTTTACTCAAAAAATATTTTTAAAAGTAATTTGAAATTTATTATCCATCTATGATGACATTCGTTGGTGTTAATTATGCATTTCTGGGGAAATGATCCAAAAGTTCCGTTTATATTCTTTATCTGAATGGATTATATTTTGATGGAATGATGTTTATGAAACCCATCTATTTTTCATGTGTTATATGATTATGAAACTTGATTCTTTTCATGGGTAATTATTTTTATGAAATTATTATGAAACTTATATATTTTCCATAGATTAAGATATGATTACATGTTTATGACACTCATTTCATTTCATTGGGTTGTGATATGACTATTTATAATCTTATGATACATGTATATATTATTACATTATGAGATGTGTGAGACCTATATCTCCCTCCAATGAATTGGGTAATAATAAATGGAATATGAGATCAAAGGGTATATGGGTTTTCAAGCCTGAAAAAAAGAAGGTACATAGGTTGTAGTATGGGCCTGAAAATAAGCAGTTACATGGGTTGTTACCTTAACATGAAAGTAAGAGGGTACACAAGTTTTATCCCAAGTTTGAATGTAAGTGGGTAAATGGGTTGTATCCAAAGACTAAAAATAAGAGTGTACCCTAATTGTTATCCCAAGCACAAAGCAGGACCCTAGGTGATTATCCCAATCCTAACATGTTAGGTAGGTCTTTATTGGGAGACTTGACATAAGATTTTATATTCTTATGTGTATGCCACAAATTCTATGTCTTAATCCTTTATTATGATTTTATGCCTTATGATTTTTATCCCCTTATGATTCATGTATTATTAACCACTAATTTTTATTTTGTGATTCATGTTTATGATCTTTTTTATAAAGGGTATGATATTCTAATGTTATTCTCATGTTCTCTTACCCTTATGATCATGTTATGCTTATGTATTTAATTTATTTACCCTTACTGAGAATTAGAGATAACCCATTTTGTTGGTTCCCATTCCCCAAGTTATGAATAAATGTTTTAATTAGAATAACTAAGGGTGAAAATAATTATGGGAAACATTGAATATCTTTCAATGAGTTAGAATTTTTTTGTACCAATTCTCTAAAGGAACTAAACTAATATGGTATTTGTGTGTATTTTTTGTAATTTATTAATTATTCTGAAAAAATGATTTAATTTATTTTTAAATTAATAATGGTTAGTTATAAAGTTCCAATACTATAAAATAAAAACATACATGAAAATTTAAGCAGTTAACTCCATGAACATGGATTTTAATAAAAATTGATAATAAATGTATAGTAAAATTTTATAAGTAAATCATATATGGTGTTATATATATTATTTTATTTATTTAATATATTTATAATAAATATATATTTTTTATAATGGAGGTTATAACATTTATAAAGGATGTTATAGGTAAGGTAATGAATTTTCATCTCACTTTTATTTATAGGGGACAAATGACAAATTTTTTACTTGTTTATTTTATTTTTTTGTATATAATCCCTATGATTTAATATTTTTATTATTATTATAAAAATTATGGGGTATTCATATCCATATATGTTTCATTATTTCATGGGTCTTATGATTAAAATGTTACCAAAGTGGTAAGGGTTTTATGATACAATATCATTCTTTATCAGCATTGTTTATTATTTTCCTTTTGATGATGTAATGTAATCATAAATATTTCAAGAAACATAATAATATTATTCTCCTATGATTATTTTTTCAAATTATATGTTTTATTTTCAATTTATTCTCTTTATGTTCTCAACATACCAAAATATATTTTTTTATGGAAAACCAGCTTTATCCCTCATTAGTGAAAACTAATTCCTATCCCATGTCCATGTTTTCTAAAAAAATTATGAATGATTTTATTATTCTACAATGATGGTTTAGTGCCATTTTTAAAGTTCATTTACTTTTTTAAAAATGGTTTTAAATTATTCTTTTATCTTTTTTAGAACAAGGTACATTTTTATTTTTACAAAAGAATTAAAGCAATATTTGTTTTAACATTTACAGAATGATTTAAATTTAATACCATCATGAAAAATCAATAACATAAATATTACACTAATATTTTCCAAGTTTATTTTAATATAAAATTATTCCAATAATATTTTGGGCATTTCTAGATTTTAAACATTTATTTTAAAATTTAAAATCATATTTTAATCAAGAAAATTTTAATTATTTTTTATGGTATTTAAATTAATTAATGGAAATGACCTCACATGTGGATTATGATTTAATTATTTTATGATCCAATGATACCATCCTTGTCCTTTATTAGGATAGTTTATGATTATTATGATTTTTTTTATGAATCCTCTTTATTTCCTTTGGTTCATGATATGATGATGAATTTATGAATCCCATTTCCTTTTAATGGGATATGATATAGAAAATTCTTATGTGGAACATATAGGTATGATTTCTATTATACAATGGGTGGGACTCAAATATATATATCCCTCCAACTAATTGGGTAATGATTAATATTATATAATCTCAAAGGGTATATTATGGTTATCCCAAGAAAAAAGAGGGCACATGGTAGGTTATCCTAATGCACATAAGAGGGTACACAAGTGGTTATCCCAATATTTAAGCATGTAAATGGGCTTTTATCCTAATCCAAACATGATATTCAAATATTGGTGGGTATTCAGGACATAATATTTATTATTATTATTATTATTCAAAAAATATATGTATTATTCCAATGTTATGATCTCATGGTTTATGGTCTTTGATTCCTTCATGAATCATGTCTTATAAAGTACCAAAATTTGTGCCATGAATCATGTTAATGATATATGATATTAATGGAATGTCTTTGAAATGCTATTGTCATGTATTGATACCCTTATGATCATGTTATGTTGATATATACCTTATATACCCATATTGAGAAGTGGTGTTCACCCTTATGCTTAATTTCCTCAGGTTATAATGAATGGTAATATGAATGATATGCCTATGAAGGGTTATAGTAATGAAGAAAATATTTAGAGATGATCTATTTCAATTATGAACTATTTTTCATGTGCCTAATTTCTAAAAAAATTGTACACCTACACTATTCAATCATTGGTTGTTATGTTATGTAATGAATATTCCACTAATAAGATGAAATATCAATACAAGGAATGTTTTTTTCATTATAGTTGGTATGAGAGCAAGTTTTAGATAACCATAGTAAAATAGGATGAGAATACTTTAGTGAGTACCCTAAATATATTTTAAAGTATAGAAGAACATCCTATGTTATTATAAGAAGTGTGGTTTTCTTAGAAAAAACTATTTATCTTGATTATTCAAGTGTATATGGTTTTAGAACAGATGCATATAGGGGTGATAACACTAAAAATAATTGACTGAGTTCGTCCAATTCATCATTTTTGGGCATGGTGAGTATTCCCTAACTAATAACCTGCTTTGAAACTCCCAGGGGATATAGTTTGGTTAAATCATTTTTTAAACCATTATGATAGATTTAGATAGATGATAACAATGAATGAGCTAGGTTAAACATTAATTGTCTTAAACAAAAATAAAGGTATTAAGAGTTACGCATCCTAAAAATTAGTAGGTGTATTCCCACTAATATATTTTTTCATACTATGATATTTGGTTCTAGTAAATGGATATAACTAGGAGAAATCATGTTATCACCGAATGTGATGGACAACACAATGGGTATGAGAAATAATATTTTTGGATGACTATAGGGAATAATATTTTTGTACTATTACATTATCAAGATATAAAACTAATAACTTTTGACCTTATTGAACTTTCATGCACAACAAAGAAGATATTGACCATGTTATCTAGGAGATCAGATAGTGGAGACCATAGAGGAAAGAGGAATCAATTTCCTTCATGTCAAAAAAATGTGGAAAGATAAACCCATGGAATTTCTCAAAGGAAGTGGGATATGTTTTATTTTTTGAAACAAATAATATAAAGAAATCAATTTATAATGAAAAATGATGATTATGTTGTAAGGGAAAAAATTCTCCTAGGGATGAATTTATAGTTAAATATATTATGTATGGGGAAAATAATAATTATATGAGTAAATTCCCTAATTTAATGGTTAAATCCTAAAATATGGAATTACCTATGCCTTTATTATCACTAAAGTGAAATAATTGATGTATTTTTGTATTGGAATTCATGTATTATGTTATAGAAGTATTTTTACCAATGTTATTTTCATTATAAAAATATGGAATCATATAAGAATTCTTTTAATTTTGGAAGCATATATGACTTCCTGTAATTTTAACCAAGGAGTTATGGAAACCATTATGGGTTTATTAGTCCATGGTTGATCATATTTTAAATGTATTAAAACAACTATTTAATTTTTAATTGATGTGATTTTAATATGACTATTGAAATTTTGGGAGAATCTGTATTGGGATATATTATATATAAAAAATTAAATTTTAATATGATAAATAGTATTGATATCCATCAGGGTTTATATGATCATTGATGACCAATTATGTTCATCATATTTTTGGGGGACTTATAAGAATTATATTAATATAGTTTTATTAAAAATGAAACCTGTCAAATCCGGTAAGGCCGCGTGACATGGACCAACAACTGAAGGAATATACGGGTGCAATGACTACCACTAGTCCACATGATTTCTTGGATAGTATAAATTTTCTAAAAAAATTATGTGGAAAATAACAATTAGTATGTTTTTAGGAAATATCATTTATCATAGAGATAACTATAAGATTGAAATGTAATTATGTGATTAATGATATATTGAAAAAGTTCACTATTTAGGGAGTTTTATATAATTAATATAAATATAACATTAATAAATTTAATTTTACACATAATTATTAAATTATATTATAGAATCATATATGAATTTACTATGGATTTATTGTGATTCATGTTATTTATAAATGTGATTAGCATGTCTTCGATAATATATGATTGTGAAAAATGTATTATGGGTATGGCACATTAAGATTGAATTATGTTATTAAAAGATAAATGATAAATATATCTTGGAATAATATGTGATAAAATAATTCTAATCATTGGGTTTGAATCTTTATTTTATATATTTTTAATAATTTTATAGTTATTTACCGATTGATCAATGATAAAAAATGGGTGTTGTTATCGATTTTTAGGTAATTTATATTGTATTTCTTCATATTGTGGTTTGTTAATTTATAGAATTATATATTTTCTAACCATTTTGGTTTTATATAATGTCTATAGATAGGAGGAAGTTTTTTTAACATTTTTTAGATTATTTTATCAATTTAATGTTAATTATGGTGGTATAGGTATTAACAAATTAATCTTAGACATTCATTTCTTAGAGAATGAAATGAATTGGAAATTTATCGAAGTAAAACTAAAGGTTGGAATTGTTTTTATGATATAATGTTTAGAAAGTTTATTTTATAGTATTAAATTAATCCCCCAAATTTAGGAAAATGATCTTCAAATGAAAATTTTATCATATTACCAACAATATTGACAAATTTATGATATTTTTCACACCTTATTGGTTTATGGGTTAATGTTAGTTATCTTTTTTTATGATCATACAACTTCTTGTGATCAAGGATCTATTTCAATATCCATCATTATTTTGTAATTACACTTTTCATATGTGTTAATATTTTAACTTTAAACTAATGTTTTCCTTATTGGAATTCTATTTATGTGTTCTTCTAAATGAACATTGAACTATCATTTCTCTCTTATCATGAGGATGTTTTATTAACACTTTTTACAATGTTTATTTTCAATGAAGGTATATTTTAATATTATACCATTGATTATCGAGATCAATATCAAATAGTATGGAAAAAATTTACTAAAGGATATAGAAATAATGTAACACTGTGATATTTGAAAAGAATAAAATTATGTTGGATATCATATATGATATTCTGCACTGAGTTTAAATGACATAGAGAATATATTATCCAAACATAACTATAATAAACTAGAAATTAAATTAGAGTGTATTAACATTATTAAATATTTTATGAAATATAGATAACGGTCCCAATCATTATAAATGTATTGATAAATTATTATTAAATAATCTGTAAATATTTTTTAAAGTCATTGTAATCTTAAAAAATATATTTTATTCAAAAATTATTTGTATTTATTTTTCTAAAAAATAATAAAATTAATTTTTTCATAATTTATAAAATATATTTCATAAAATGATATTAATTTTTTGGGTCATCATATGATAATTAACATAGGTTTAATTTTTTAGATTATGGAAAGTTTGATTTTTCAATGAATTGTGAATGATACTTCTTTTATAGAAAATTATTTTAAAATACATAATTCCTTTGCATTTAAATTATGTAAAAAAATATTTAATAATTAATTATTTTAATATAATTTATATATGTTATATCTATCTACATGAATTTAAATTCATATAATGATGATCACTTGTCATATAGAGAATTTATAGTCATCTTTTGCTTGAAAATGAATTCATTGGAAACAAATTTTTGAAACATTATGTGGGTTTACATTTAAATTAAATTTGGCCACTTCTATGAATTTAATTTGATAAAATGGATTTCATATGTTTAATTAGAAAAAATTATATTAGGTAATAAGGTAACTAAAAAATTTTCTCACCATCAATAGTAACATCATAAAAAAATTTATTACCACAATTAAGGGTAAAATAGGATTACCGGGTGTCAAACAATAGTTATAAGGGCTATAATTACCTAAAAACCATTATAATTTCAATTTAATGGTCATATTTAGACCCTATATATTCTATAGTCTATATATTTACAATTTTTAATTCATTTTACTTTTATTATGACCTTTATAATAATTTATGTAACCAAAAAATACAAAATGTCACTCTTATATAAAAAATATCTCATGTGTTCATATAAGGAATAAAAGGAGGTATGTTATGTTATAAATATTAATTTTAAGTATGAATATTTTTTCATTATAATGTTAATTTATTTATAATTTTTATGGTTAAAAAAATATTTATCTTAAATCATTACGCAATGCGGACACATTAATTATTTAAATAAAATAAAAATAAAGAAAATAATATATAAAATATTAAAACTAATATAAATTGAATAAATATTCTTTTCCAAAATAAAATATATAAATATATAAATATTAGGTATGTGTAAATGGAATATATTCAAATTATATATTTTTCTTTATATAAGTAAAACTAAATTAAATTAATAGTGTCAAAATCAACATTAATGATAATTTATAATAAATAATGTTTTATTAAATTATTTAAAATTTCAAAAAATATTCTATTCTCAAATGTGAATGGGATTTATTTTATAATATCATCCATGGTCCATTTTAAGGTACATTTTTCTATTTATAGTATCTTTCATGACCCCTAAAGGGTGAAAACATTAATTACCACAAATAAGGGTAAAACTAGGTTTGGCGTGGTTCATACGCTTGTGATAAAATTAATATTAAAAAAACATAGGTTTTTTTGATAAATATGATATTATATTTTGAATAAGTGCATTTAAATTATCTAATAAGTATAATTCTATTTTTAGTAATAAATGAAAAATTACCAAGGTAAAAAACTATTAACCGTGGTGAAAACTAAAATGGTCAAAGTAACCAAGATGATAAGGGAATAACATTATTTATACATATGTATTTTTCATATTTTGAAGATATTTTAAACCTTACATATACTCTAATAATTTTTTTATCCATTTTGGAGGAACATTCCTTGAGATTGAATTCCCATTATTGAATAGTGTTGGAAATTTTAAAAAATGTCACTCCCTCTCACATATAAAAGAGAACACATATTCTCATTTATCCAAAAATAAATAGATGACTGTTTCGTTAAATTCATAATAAAATATCTTCCATATATCTATCCCCATATACTAGATGGATTTTTTGGATAATAATTCCATCCTAGGGAAGATTTTGGTGCAAACATAACGAGGTTCTATGAATAAGAGGCATTGTTCTTAACTGATCATTTTTCTTTTATTTATTCTTCCACATTATTAAAATATTATCAATATATTATGAAATAATTACACAAGTATCTTCCATATAATTAGTTTTTATTATATTAATTGAATAACGAATACTCATCTTCTCCCCCATAGAATGAGAAATGAAATCATTGATTATGTGTACGGTGAACTACCGCCTCCAAAACTAATGTAATTTTTTTCCATCACCGCCCATCACAAATGGATATAATGATATATTTAATTTATATATATTATTTTTAATAAATAATTATACTTATATAATTATAATATCATATATACCTTTTTCCCTTCTAATCTGTTGGAAAAATTTAATGTTACTCATGCATACATATGGACTACCTCCTCCACGAAGTGATGTGATACATTTTCCATATAATTTTGAAATAGATGGTAATAAGGATATATTTATTGTAAATATATGATTTATATAATATATAAATGATTACTCAAAGGTAAATTAATATATATCTTTACTTCATTCAATCCATCAAAAAATGGAAGTAACATTTAAGCGTATCTATGACCTACCATCACCATGAATTGTGTAATTAATTTTTTAAATATCTAAATTTTATGGGTGAATATAAATTTGTGTATAATTAATATATAATATATTTATATAATTATTTACAATTATGATAATATGGAACCATAATCAATGTTCACGGACTAAAGCTATAGAAATAAAACATACATGGAAAATGAAGTAGTTACCTATTTGAATAAGTAATTTAATAAAGTATTATCAATAAATAGGTGATAAAATAGTGAAAGTTAATAATATATGGTAATATACATAGGTTTATGTATATTTAATTAATTTATAATAAATATATATTTTTTATATTAGAGGTTCTAATATGTGTGAATGGCATTGGAGCCGAGGTATGGTATTTTCATCTCGCATTTATTTCTATGGTTCATATGACATATTCATCACCTGTTTATTTTATATGTTTTATATACACCCCATTAATGAATTTGATAATTATTATCATAAAAATTAAGGATATACATATCCATACAGGGTTCATTCTTTAATGTTTTTTATGATTTAAAATTAGCCAATTTGGTAATGTTTTTATGATAAAATCTAATTGTTTATCGAGATTGATTATAATTTTTTGTTTGATGATGGAATTTTATAATATATAAATAAATAAACTCATGAATTTTATTCTCCTATGGTTATTTTTTTAAATGAAACGTTTTACAATCATTTTAATATATTTATTTACTCAATATATCAAAGGATTGTTTTTATGAAAGCATACATTATCTCTCTTAGGTCAAATATTCTATCTCTACTTTGTACATGTTTTCTAAAAACATTTTAAAGAATTTTATTATTATTATCCAATTATTTTTTAAATAAAAATTTCCATCATTTCACTTTTAAAAATCTATTTTAAATATAATATTTTTTATGAAGAAGGTAATTTTGAATTATTAATGAAAATTTGAATAGAGACTTTATTGAAAAGTTTATGACATGATTGATATTTTCTATTGTTATGTACACTAAATGATTTAAGTATTACTTTAAATTATTACAAGGTTATTTTAATAAAAATTGGTTTCCAAAATATTTGAAAATTAATGATTTTAGAAAGTGATTTTAATACTAGAAATGGGTTTTTCCCCAAGAATTTAATATTTATCTTTTTAGGGTATTTATATTCATTAAAGAAAACCTCATACATTTCATAAGATTTATAAGGTGTGTGATCTAATTATACCATAAATATATTATCTCTTTATGGTTTCTGAGTACGATGAAAACTATTTATGAAACCAGTATATTTCGAACATTTTATGTAGTGATGAAATATTTATAAATCACATTTCATTTTCGTGGGTTATGATTTGATGAATGATTTTATAAAACACATGTTTATGATTTCCATTATTTGATATGCGGTCCTATAATTATATATCACTGTAATTCATTTGGTTATTATTTATGTTCTATGATCTCAAGTTGTATACAAGAGGACATTCCTAGTGTAAAATAAATTTGGACAAACATGAGGTTTCATAATCCCAAAAGAGGGCACACAAGTGGTTATCCTAAAGAAAAAGTAGGTAATAGGGTTGTTTACCCAAACGTATCATGTTTTGAATATTACAGGGGTATCCTTGGAATAATATTTTTCTATTATTTTTTGTATTTCACAAAGCTATGCCTTATGCTAATTTTATGCTCTCTTTGTTTATGTTATTTGATTCATTTATGATTCATTTCTTATGAACTACCATGATATCTATCACAACTCTTCTATATGAACTATAATATGAATTTTAAGGTTTTAAAATTCTATTATCATGTCTTCATACCCTTAGTCTTATGTTATGTTGATACTTACCTTTTTTATCTTACCGAGCATCTAAGATCACCCTTTCTTATGTTTCATGTACCCATGTTATAAAAGAAGGTATTATGTATCATATTTATATAAAGTATTCTATTTATAATGTAAATAGTCAGAAATGATGTAGTTAACTTATGAACCCATTGTACATGTTTTTATTTTTTTTCAAATATACTAGAGTGATATGATTCTAGCATGAATCATTATGTTATATAATTAATATTCATCTAAATATAAAAAATATATATGTATGAAATGTGTGGGTATCTTTAATAAATTTTTGACTGGTAGTATTGAATTAACCTCTGGTGAATTTGAATACTTTATATTAAAAAATATTAAATTTTGAAAGATAAGGATTAACAATAATGAATTAGTATAATAGTGAACTGAGATTTACAAAAGTAGAGTTAGTGAGAAATATTTTGAATAAACAAACATTTATTAGGACAAAAAATGAAGTTAAACCCGATAATAAGTTTTAGTTTATAGATATTCAATTTAAAATATATTTTATAATATTCAATTTGAAGAGGAAGTAAAAATAAATTTTAATATAAGTTCACAAAATTCAACGATAACCATTTTTTATAAAAATATTTTTTCAATCATTAAAATGATTTTATACCCAAATAATGTATAATATTGATTCTCATGGAACTAAATTGATTATGTTTAATAAAAAAATTATTTTAAATATAAAAAAATCCATAACCAAAAGGAACATTGAAATTACATTGATTAAATGTAATGAAATGATAGTTTTTGAAAAATCTACACTCTACACTATTCATACCTAAATCAGTAATTTCAGAAAAATTGAAAAATAATATATAATGATTATTTTGAAATGTTAATTACACATATTATTCCTATCAATTAAAATAAAATTTCATATAATGGATGAAATTAATTATAATATCCACAAACAAAATTTAAGAGCACCCATTTTTAAAGAAAATGTATTTTTGAATAATAAAATGAATTTTTCCTCGTTTCATGAATAACCACAAATAATTGAATGATAATTTAATTGAATAGATATATAATATAATAAATTTCACAGAATCATTTATCAATAGTGATTAAGATATTAACTTATGGTAAAAATACATGCAATATATAAAATAATTTTTATGAAAAATATAAAACTTACCTAGAAAGATTTTTTCTTCATTTATAAGAATATAATTATCAATTTATTATTGTTTTTTTGATTTTATTATCAAAGATAATTCTATATATATTTCATAATTTTTTTCCAATCTATACCCTCCAAAACCAATTCCTTGGTTATAATAATCATATTTAAATAATATTATTTATATATTTTGTTGTAGATCCTTTAAGATTTATGTGGTGTGTCATACATGCTATCGAAAATTGTTTTCTTTAAAATTATAATTATATATTGAAATATCAGGGTATTTCACCATGATTTTTAATTTTTAATAGAAAATCCCTCTTATCATTCCAATGTATCTTCCATAAACATCAATGTGATTACATCTCATCCATGAGCAAGAATCTAATTAATAAATCATAAAAACATCCCAAAATAATTAATTGATTATTTAAGGAAATATGGAATATAATCTATCCCATTCAAATTTCATACATACACCTCACTATGGAATAAAATGGTGACTATCACTACTGAAAAAATAGCCTATACCCACGGTTCAAAACCGTGGGTATAGCCCCCAAAACCGTGGGTATAGGCTATACCCACGGTTTTGGGAACCATGGGCTGGAACGGCGTTGGTATAAGTCCCCAGCCTATATCCACGGTTTTCCAAAATCACGGGTATAGGTGTTCTGCCACCGTGTCAATGAAACATATTCAATTTCCACAGTGTCAAAGGGCTTTCCCCACGGTTTCAAAACCGTGGGTATAAGTCCTAAAATAATGCGGCCGACAGGTTTCGAACCGAAACCTCTCTGCTGTAGACGAAGCACCTAACCACTACACCAACACTGATTATATATATATATATATTTATATTTAGTTAAATATATTAATATAAACCGTGGGTATAGAGGGAAGATCCGTGGGTATAGGACTCCCGCCCAAAAAAAATTCCTTCCCGCGAAAAAAAAAATTTCCCGTGCACACACGAAAAACCTATACCCACGGTTTTTCATAACCGTGGGTATAGATATTTTAACCCAGACCTATCCCCACGGTTTTCCCCAAAACCGTGGGGATAGGTAACCCTATACCCACGGTTTTTAAAAACCGTGGGTATAGGTGAATTTTCAGGACCTATCCCCACAGTTTTTGAAAACCGTGAGGATAGACCCCCTATACCCACGATTTTCCAAAACCGTGGGTATAGGTTCTGAAAATTCACCTATACCCACGGTTTTCAAAAACCGTGGGTATAGGGTTACCTATCCCCACGATTTTGGGGAAAACCGTGGGGATAGGTCCATTTTCCAGTAGTGTATGAGTGAAGTACATCTCTTGATGAATGAAAATTTTCATATTTGACAATTTTTAATTAGGTTAACTCATATTTTCTCAGCTCCCCCTTTGTCAATTCAACTTTATGAGGTTCTTTTATGTTTTTTTATCTCACAGGGTTCTTAAATTTCCACCATTATATTTTTTAATCATTTCAATTATTATATAATCCCTTTCCTAAACATCAACCACTAGTACATTATGTTCTAACATCCTCTCTCAATAAATGATATCCTGTAGATCTATAATATATCACCATTTTTAAAAATATTACTTTTTTACATTCACCTGTTTCATCCAAAAAATGAAATTATATGATATAATAAATAAATATAAAATGAGTATAGGGATTTTATAGAATAATTAACCCCTAAAAACACTTTCATATTCTGGAAGGCATCCTTTTTTTCCCGGTCTTCATCTAGATACGTATCACTTGACAAATATATGAATCATATTTTAAAGAATGATCACCCAAATCTACATTTTCTATTATAAAGTGATACTTTATGTCATTATTCATTATTAATTAATATTATAATTTATTTTTTAAAATAATATTTTACATTGATTATTATAATAAATTATAAATTATTCTGTGGTATTAACCCTAATGTCTTCAAACTATGACATCATCCATATCATTTGAGTTCTTTCCCGTGATTCATTAAAATTTATAACTTACATTGAAATAATATTGGTAATGATATTTTTCTCAGAGTTACATGAAATACATATACCTCTGATAAATAATTGACCCCTAGATGAATATTTATTATGTAAAAAATCTCCTTATGATTCTATGTAGGTATATCCATAAGTTGATAAGATTAGGTTCTTTTCCAATATTATTACAAAATTTGTTTCATTGATGTAGAAAAAGATAAACCTTTCTATTAAAACACATGAATTCACTGATTTCCTTGGAATTGTTTATGTCTTGTAATAACAAACATATTTTCTGGACCTGATGCTGTCAAATAGTATAGGTAGCTAATGAGCCTTTAAGAATACATTTATTTTAGACACCTTCTTTTTCATCAAGGGATAGATTAATTCTGTCTGGTATAAGAGTTTATTTTTCTTTTGATTAAATTATTTTAAAAAAAATTAAGTAAAATATGAGTATAATATTCCTTTATGAGAGATATAGAATCAAATTAATTTATATCTTTTATCCCAAAAAATTATGTTATCTCATCAATCATTGAATTTTAAGAAATTTATCTAGATTTGAAGAAAACTACTACCAATATTATTCTTTTCTTAATAAAAAATTATTCCATTCACATACATAATCACATTTATAAAATTACTCTTTTCCCCATTTAATTAAATATTTGAATCCACATAGTCTTTTTTTTAATTTTACTAAATTTTGTATACTATCCATACTTAAATACAATGAAAGATGTTATTGTTTTTACCCATATTATTACTTCTTCCACTCAAAAAATCGATAACAATCACTATTATGGATAACACCATTTAGTTGTCTAATGTAATCCTCTTCTTAATGTTTTCCATTAATAAATATACACTTTATGATCATATGGAAACCAATTTAGTTACTTTGACAATGAATTAAAATAATGGATAAAATTTATTATTACCCATCAACTATAAAAGATTTATCACTAATATCAATGTTAAAAACTTTATAATATCACTTATAGTTAATATGATCTATGTTATATGTTAATTAACCTATCTCATTGAGTTCATTTTGAAAAAAAATCAGTTCATACTGATAAAAATTCTATAGTTGGGCCATGATATGAATTACAAAGTGTTTTTATTCTCAAATTATCTCACCAAATCTTCCCTCAGTGATATATAATAATAATTTTCTAATATAACATCCATAATTATTGGTTAAACCTATAAATGTAGGCTGGAGTGAATAAATATTATCATAATTCTTAGAGTGTGTACAACTTTATAGTTTTCTCAAAAAATATGTTTTGAATCAACTTTTTTTCTATATCTATTGAACAGATATCATCCTATATATGGTACTTCCTCACTATTGGACTTTTTAGATTCATCCTAGGTATTACTAAAATATTATTATATGTCCATAATCCCAAAAATCTTTCCACTAGTCTCATGATGGGATTCTTCAATGTTAGAATCAATGGAAAATGATGATTTTGGGGAATATTGAAATTAAAAAACAATTACACCAAATATATCAATACTATTTCATTGTTTCTTGTAACAAAATTCATGACTCAATCCCTATAATGTATACCCATAAATTATTCATTCATATTCTCTCTAATCAGATATTAAAAAATGTTTACCATTAATATTGATAAATCATGGGATACTAAATAACTTCATGTTCCATAGGAAGAGATTATTATCAAACCATAAAAAATTTTATATTTTTTTCCAAATTATGTTTGAGTAAATAGATATTTAAAATATATAAATCCATGTTTCTTCCTTGTCTCCCCTAGATTATTGAATGTGTATGCCCTAAAATCAATATTCTTCCCATATCCACTAATCATTGATTCTTCATATTACTGAATCCAATATTTTAGTGTTCAATAAATGTTATATTAATTATTTCCCCTTATTTTATGTACATTAATCAAAAGACTATTTTTAAAATTCATATCCATTTTTGGATTGAAATATTTTAAATAAATAGCCTATTTTATTCCTTGAAATGCTATAAATTAATTAAATAATTGAAGATATTATTATTTACATTAACAAATAGACATCAACCACACAAATAAAATTATATACCAATCTGATGAAATAATTATCTTTATTGGTTGAATTAATCAACATAAAACTATACACATACAAGTATAATAACTCAATTGACTTCTTTATTATAATTTACACATTCTTATAATTAATTCTATCTAATTTTCCTTTAATACATGTGGAACATGTGTTGAGTATTTCAAATTAATTCTTGGGTAGATATATAAGAAATTCATGTTTTATATATTTTTCATGTATTCTTCTTCCCCAAGTTCAAAAATCTTAAATTTCATTGTTTTTATCCAATTTTATGGTCATGTAATATGAATTTTAATCTTAAAATGTTTTGAATGGTTTACCAATCATTCAATTATTCTTCACTATAATTGTGTTATCCATCATGACCTTAATAACATAATAATTATATATAATGACCACCTCATATTAAATGTCAATAATTTGAGAAAGACTAAGGAAGCTATACCTTTACCAGTAAATAAAAGAACATCTCTATATTTTTTTCAAACAAATTTTCATCCACCAAAATCCTTAAACATATAATGACCGATCATTTATAAAATCTATGGCACCCTATCATAATTTTCAAACATGTTTAAGATATCTTCAATTTTGGTCTTGTGTTTTGAGTGAACACTATTAAGGATCAATAGTTTCCCTCATTTTACATCCTGGTAAGCCACCTAAAATACCTTTTTCATGTCCTAGATGTTTTTTTAAATCATGAAATTTATTATTTTAATCTATTAATATTTTGGAATTGTAACATATTTTGGGTAGTTTATCCTTATTTTTTAAATTTACCATATTTATCTTCAATAGATTCAAAGGGTTTTTGTAATTTTAAATTACCATTTAGAATATTTTCTATTTTTTAATTTAAAATTTATGAAATACAACACTTTTTAAAACTATACTCTTCAATTATAGGAGTGATAGATTAAACAAATACACAAATACTTTCTCTCCCAAGACATAGAAGAACCAATTACTTCTTTTAATGAAAAATATTTTTAAATTAGAAATATGATCTTTAGTATCTTCTCGTTTCTCTTTTTCCTATTTTAGTTACACTATTTTCAACCTCATAATACATCTAATTCTTCATTTTTATGCATGAAATTGATAATTAATCACTAAATAAAATAAATAATTATAAAAAAAGTAGTTGTATATATTAGATTCCAATGTAACATAATATGAAATTTTATTTCATGTGCTAATCGAAAGTAGAAATTTAGAATGTTTGATGGAATTAAATGAATGATTTATAGGCGAGTTAAATTAGAATTTAAAAGAATAAATATTTCTCACATAACATGTATATCATAACAATTTTATTGATTCATTTATAATATATATTTTACATAGAACGGATAAATGAATAATGGTTTAAATTAAGAAGTAATTTTATATACATGAAATTACTATTGAAGAAAGAATGTGTAGGATTTTTAAATAATATATGTTACACTCTCCGTCTTTGAATTATTTATTTTATTAATTTCCTTTGCATCGGGTATTTCAGGTTGAAGCCCGACATAAATTTTTTGAGTACTTATTAAAAAAGGCTTGTATTTTCTTTGACTGCATCAAGTGCACTGCGGTCGAAGCCGTGCGGCCATGCCTGGGTCACCGCACGATCGCACCTAGTTCACCACGTGGCCTATCCGGTGTATGATTAATTAATTAATTAAAGAGACGAATAAGGAAGTTAGAGCGAAATATAATGGGAAGAATAAAATGATTTAAAGGTTGTTATAATAATAATAATAATAATAATAACAATAACAATATTATTATTATTATTATTATTGTTATCCATTTTGTTAATGTTTTAATTAAGTTATTAGTAATATTATTAAAATTATTATTATAGTTGGTATTTATTAATTTATCAGCATTTTTACTATATTTATGATTAATTATTATCATTTGTTATTAATATGATTTCTTATATATATATATATATTTATTTATTATTATTATTTTTCTCCCTTTGTGTTAGGGCGTCGACATCGCCCCCCAACTCTTGCTCCCACCCTGTGTCACACCTCACCCCCTCCATGTCCATTCGGTGGACTCCCTCCTTATCCCTTGTTGCACCACCCAGCTTGCCGGATGACCTTCCCCCACCTACCCAGCTCGAAGCGCCGCCAATTTTCCCTTACGGATTTCTTCTGATGCCATTCTCACCACCTACCCCAGAAACCCTCCACCTCACCCTTTATCCCTAGAAACCCACCGTTGCGCACGTACTCCCAGCCAGCTGCCTCACCAACTTTGGCTTCCCCACTGGTGCCCTACCCTTCGTCCGTGCACACAACCCCCTCCAGTGGAGTCTCTTATCTTTATTTTTTTCTTCTCGAGTTTTGGTTGTTCAGTAGGTTGGGTCCTTTTTATAGGTCAATTTTGAAACTTTTTTTTGATTTGAACTCTTGTTTAGGGTTCCTTCTTGCCTCTCGATGGTTCGATTGAGGTGAAGTTGCAGTTTATCACCATTTTTCGGCAATTTATTCACCTAGGGTGGGTGGTTCCATACCTTATCATCATTTGATAAATTTATTATGCTTATTTGAATTTATAAATGTGTTATTTTGTTTCATTTTGTGGTGAAAATGGAATTTTTTGAATTATTGGTGCATTTTCTAGTTATAAATGAATTTTTGATTAAGTATATGTCAATGTTTTGTGTTGTTTGGGTGTAATGTTTTCAAAATGGATTTCAGGGGTTGTTTGGTTGGTGAGAACTTTATTTTCAAGGCTATTTGAGTTTTGTATGTTTAAATGTGAGTTTTTAATGATTAGCGAATCATTTTGAGCGTGTTGGTTTTGTTTTGTGTTTGTAATAATAAGAGAGGCAAAGATTGTTTTGGAAAATGGTTTTAAAGTATGGGTGATCTTATAAAGGGTCTTGGCCATAATCTTATTTTTTAAGGCATGTGTGAAATAGAAAAAGTGTTGTCTTATAAAAAAAGGTGGTTTCATAAAAGTGTTTGGGATTTGATATTATTAAGTTTGAGTATTTTAATGGTATTTTTCATTTGAAAATAGAATGTTTGACAAGTTAGATTTGTGGTTCTCTTTTGGTTTAAAAGCATTTGGGGGTGTTGTTGAAGTTGTTTTATAAGTTGTTAAAATGGTGTATTTATTTGTGTAAAAGGTGAAAACCATGTTTGAAAAATGTTTTGAGTTGTGTTTGATTTTAAAGAGAGAAAATAGAGTATGTTTTTAGGGAAATTCCTTGTTGTGCATTTTAGAAATGTTTTACTAATTATTTAAATAATTTATTAATTTGTGAGTGTGATGAGAATGATACATTGGGAAGGTTTTGGTGTGTGATTGGTTTAAAAAGTGTATATTTGGTGTGTTTTTGGTGCATATACTTGTGGCATTTAATGGAATTGTTTTATTAAGTTTTTAAATGATATATTAAATTATGAAAGTGATGGAAATTTTGATTTGGAATGGTTTTGGTGTACATTTGATCTTTAAATAGTATTTTGAGTTATGTAAGTGGTTTGAAGTGTATTGTCAAATGGTTTAGTGTGCATTTGGGTTCAAAGATTGTTTTTGGGGTAAGTTTGTGTGGTGATGATTTTGAAGTGTTTCATAAATTATTTTATTGATTAATTAAATTATATGTGTAGTTTGTGGTCCCTATTTTGTATGGTTTCGAATCGCCAGTCCAAGGGAGACTCTCATGTGTGTGAATAGGTAAGTAAATATATATATGTAGGTTCCCCAATTACATGTATATTCATCCATGGCATTGAATGTTCATGTATGATGATAGGTGTGCTTATGTGTATATATAAAAATGCATATGCAGGTGAGTGGAGACTGGTATATGCATATAAGCATACCTATAAGGATCCCCTTGAACATGTTCATGGGCTATCTGAATGTGTGCTTAGGGGATAAGTGTCCTTATATGTATGTGAAGATGCATATGCTTAGTGGGGGAGAAACAACTCTTAGTTATAAAGTGCCAAGGTCCGAATGTTCAGTTTGGTTTCACTCTGAGGTAGGATTTCTTTGCATTGACCTTTAAATTTAAGAATAATCTATTTTTTGTTTTTTCGCACCTAGTTTTCATATTAATTATTAATATAGAATTGTTAATAAAATTTTATGTCTTGAATTGGAGTGGATGTTTTCTGGTGATATATTACATTAAATAGTTGGGTTGATTTTCACATCAATTGTTTATCGAAATGACTCTTTGGCCTTTTTAAATGTGTGTTAGATTTAAAAGGGTGACTTGGGTTTATTAAATGAGCATCTAAGTGGATTTTGGTTTTTAAAATTAGCGTGTGTTGCTTCTTTTTGAAATTATTTAGTGTTAAATGGATTCTTGAGGCCCATTTAGTAATTTTTTAAAAACAATTACTTTGAAAAACCTCTTTGGGATACACCCCTTGCCTTGTTAGATGTTTATGGGAATAGGTGGTCCTCGGATGGGACTTCCCTCATGTGTTAATGGTTGAATTCAAGAGGGAGAAAATCCCTTGTAGTGATTCAGGACTGATTTTCTTGTGTGTGTGTTGATGGTGTAAGGTGAAAATGCATGTGTTGGATTGCTTGGTTGGTATTTATTGACTCACCCCTTCTTTAGTCTGAACATGAGAACCTAGAATAACGAGCAAATTTTTAGTAAACGATTACTGCACTAGTTTAGATTACGCTAGTGGACCATAGTAGGGTTTATTTTGTTATTATTGTATTGGATTGGGCCCTTCGATCAGGCCAAGTAAGGTGACGATCAGGATTTTGGGAATTATGACATCATCGGGTAGGGAATTCCTTTAGGATGAGTCACATGTATAATATGCTCTATAATATTCATGATCTCTTAGGTTTTAACATGTATTTTGGCACATATTTTTCTATGGAGGATGATTGTGGTGCCTTGTTTGACTAGTTATTAATGTGATCTACTTTCTATTTCCCTTATTGTGTTGTTTCTATCACTAATTCCTTGTGTGGTGTAACCTCTTTGAGAAAGTGATGAGTTGTTTTAAAAATGTTTACCGAAAATAACTTAATTTTTTTTCACTTTTTTTCTTCTTATTCCTTTTTAAGGGAAAAAAATTTCTTTCTCTATAAAATGTTAATGTCTCTTTCATGAAGAAGAACCGGGTTTTAAATAGAAAATGGCAATGGAATGTGATTTATTTTAACGAAAAAATTTGTAAAAACCTAGTTCTATACATTGTATTTCAAAATTGAAATTGATGGATCTTTTATTTAAAGGAAATTCATATGAGAATAGATTGTTTGGGAATGCTTAATTAGTTTTAACACTCATGCCCGTAGTTTTATCTTTGTTTTTAGCTTTGGGTGTTGCACTTTTATTGGATTTTGTCGCCATAACATGATGTTGGATTGAGGTTGTTGGTGACCCATAGGGTCACATGGAGGTATGTACAACTTTGTTTTATCATCGCTGATAGTTTTCATTTTTGTTGTTCAAATTTTTTTTATTTATTTGTCTTTCACTTATGGGACAAATTGTTCCCACTTATCTAATATGGATGTTCGACACTAGTTTCCAGCCCGTGGGGATTAGGAACGCCCTTCAAGCCATGTCGCGGGCCAGTTTGGGTGACCGGTTTAGGGTCGACCCGGATTGATTCATGAATAAATAGAGTCATAGGATTTTTTGTATCTCGGGTTATGTTCTTTTGGGATAGAGTTAGTTAGACCAAAGTTAAGGGTGTAAGAACTCAATGTTATAGCTACAAATAAGGTGCCTAGCCAGCACACCTCATGGCGGGACTCGATTTACCAGAGAAAGTTGAGGTTTGTCTGAGTTGTTGGTCCTTGTGGTTAATATTATTTATGGGAAATGAAATTAGAGTAGGGTCAGTGGTCTCAGTGAAGTCACAGGGTTTATCAATCCATGTGGAGCCAGTGAAATAGTCCTAGAATACTCTCTATGGTAGTGGCGTGATTGGTGTATGGCCACCAACCATATGTCCTAGTCACCCACTGACACTAGTCTCCTCTTGCATCATTCTACATATTTTTTTAGATTCATGGAAATATGGTTTTTATGTAAAAATGATTTGGTCTTGGAAAATGTTTTGAAATGAAGCGCTTTAAAACGAAACTAACGTGTAAGGTTTAAAAAGTGTGGGTTTAATGTTTTGGTTTTGAAAAATGGAAAGGTCTGGTTTTGATCCTTGATGTTCTCAAGGGAAACTACATGCATGGGTATATATGGAAATAAAAATGGTCAATGGTATGAGTGGATGAGTTCCTGGATGGACATGAGGTGGGTGCCCGGTGTGGCAGGGGAACATGCATGTGTGAGGCCCATGGGACATCATTGGTGTTTGTGCAACCCACGATCTTTGTTTATTTTAAAAATATTTTGTTAAAGGAATTTTTATGGTGTTTTAATAATCAATAGTTGTGTGGTGTATTTTTTGTGTTTTGGGAATCTTACAGTGGGGTGTTTTGAGTTTTTTAAAACCTTTCTTGTTTGGATGATGTTCCATGTTTGTGTTTAGTTGGTAAGTTGATTTGAGGCGTTGGTTAGAGGTCCTTTTCAAGAAGTTTTTTAGGGGGACTTTGAAACGATTTCACCCATTCCTTCAATATCTAGTCATAGTATGTTTGACCAATGGACCAGTTTGTTTGGGTCCTTAGTCTTCCCTTGTGGCTAGTGTATGCCCCAATAAAGAGTTAATGCACGAATGATGTGCGACCACTGATAGTTTTCTGCTGACTAGCCCTCCAGCTGATCAAATTACGGAATTTCATTTTATGAGTGTCAGTGCTAAGTCAATCCGTTTTTTCCTTTTAGGTTAATCAAATCTTCTCATAGCGGGATGATATATGAGAGAGAAGTTGAAGGGAGTTTTGGTCTCTTTGAATTTTCTGAGTTGTCGGGTATGAATTTTTACAACGTTGTGTCTAAAGGTCCTTCCTGGAAATGGTGAAAGGAATTCCAGTGGGGAAGAGTAAAGGAAGTTCAGAGTTATTGGTGTCGACTGGTGTCTTGAAAGGATTTTTAGTGCTTTTATCAGCCGTGAGGGTCATGTTTGGTGCGTTTTGCAGTGTGTGTTTTCTTTGAAGTGTAAGGGTGGATCCCATAGAATCTTATGGGAATCCCTGTTTTCACAGGAGTGTGTCCCGCTTTTGGGCAGTTCTAATTTTTATTTCTAAAGGGGAGTGTTTTTAGTGCATCTTTACTTATGTCGTTTCTTGGTGAAGGTGAATAGGTGATGCATTTGCATCATCCAAACCCCTATTTTGGTGGATGTGTTGTGAGGGAGTGGTTGGATGTCGGGGTGTGTTGTGTTTGTTGGTGTTGTCTCAATTATGGTGTGGTTGTCTGTGGAACGAAAAGGAGAAGCTCTATTTGGGAGTCTTTAATTTCTGACTGTGAGGTAGGAGATGCTTCAAACATTAGGGCTCCAACCATAGGCCTCAGAGTAAATATGGAACGTGGTCAAGAATCCCTAGAGTGTATGGGACGCCAAACTTATTTTTGTCATCGTTGTTGAATGTTAAGGAAGTTTAAAACATTTCCTATAGTTGTTCCATTCCGAATAACCTATTTGGGTGTGTGAAGTTTCCTGTGGCTATGAGGAGGCATGGTCATCTCATTACCTAAGTCCTAAGGGTTGAATCCCACCAAATGTAATCACTTTTAGTGGTCCTTATGGGGTCTATTGGGTAAATCAGTCTCAAATTTGAATAGTGATCATCTAGGGATGTGGAGATACTGGTTTTTCTTGGGTCATGGTTTTGACGCTCCAGTAGTTGGGCCCTACCCTCCCCACCCCTTTTGGAGTGGTTGTTGGTCACTGTCAGAATTTTTTTGAAGTTTTCGTATCTCTCATCAATTATAATGGCGAGGAGACCCATGGTGGGTATCACTCAAATGTCTCTAGAATGAATCAGTGTTGGCCATTTTCAGAATGGTGGGGAGCCTTCCCAGGACTACCCGTTTCAGTTTTGTAGCCATGTCTTGGGTGTTGGTAGGTTTATAATGGAGAGGATCCCCTTAGGACTTTCCCCATGTTGGAATTTTGGTTCTATTACCAAATATGGCTTGGTGGTAAGTGATAAGAGTGTTCTTTGGATATGATTTGGTCTTGTTTATTTCTTCCAGAAAAATAGTGTGGTTTTCGTTCAATAGTGCTTGAGATGTTTTGGCACGTGAAGTTGATTTCTGTGGGTGTGAGAGTTCCTTTCCTTGATTAATCAACTAGAGGTGTTCTAGCTCTTTAGGGAGGGTGACACATAACAGTAAGTATTTTTTTATGGGTTTCTTGAAGTTGTCATGTAAGTCACTTTCTCTAAGCATGATATGTTTGCCTCTTTTCGCTTGCTTTTTATAGGGATCCTCTTCAAACCTCAAGTGGTATTGCTTTCTACTTTGGGGTTCATCTCGTTGTGGATTTCCAGGGGTGGAAAGATTTATGGTGGGGAGAATTGTCACACCCTCCATCTTTGAATTATTTATTTTATTAATGTCCTTTGCATCAGGTAGTTTAGGATGAAGCCTGACATAAAATATTTGAGTACTTATTAAAAAATGCTTGTATTATCCTTGACTGCATCCAGCGCACCGTGGTCGATGCCATGAAACCTCACCTGGTTCGCCATGAAACCTCACACGGTTCACCACGTGGTCTGTCCAGTGTATGGTTAATTCATTAATTAATGAGACGAATAAAGAAGTTAGCGCGAAATATAATAGGAAGAATAAAATTATTTAAAGGTTGTTCTAATAATAATAATAATAATAATAAGATTATTATTATTATTATTATTATTATTCCTTTTGTTAATGTTTTAATTAAGTTATTAGTAATATTATTAAAATTATTATTATATTTGGTTTTTTATTAAGTTATCATAATTTTTAATATAATTATGAATAATTATTATCATTCATTATTATTATGATTTCTTTTTTATTTATTTATTTATTTTTTCTCTCTCTTTGGATTAGTGTTTCGGCATTGCCCCCTGATCTTGCTCCCTCCCTGTGTCGCACCTCACCCCCCTCCATGGACAGTCGGTGGACTCCCTCCTTCTCCCTTGTTGCGCCACCCAGCTTACCACCCGACCTTCCCCCTCCTACCCAGCTCGAAGCACCACCCCTTTTACCCTCTAGCTTCCATCTGATGCCGCTCTCACCACCTCCATCAGAAACCCTCTACCGCACCCCTTCTCCCTTGAATCCTATCACCACGCCATTCTTATATCCTGCAGCCTTGCCGACTCCGGCTTCCCCACCAGTGCCTCTCCCTTCATTCGTGCATGAAACCCCCTTCTGTGGAATCTCTTCTCTTTTTTTCTTCTTGAGTTTTGGTTTTTGAGTAGGTTGGGTCCTTTTTATAGTTCAATTTTGAATCAGTTTTTTGGGTTCAAACTATTTTTTAGGGTTCCTTATTACCTCTCAATGGTGCGATTGAGGTGCCGTTGTATTTTATCACAAATTTCCTTCAATTTCTTTACCTAAGGTAGGTAGTTCTGTTCCTTATCACCATTACATAAATTTATTATGATTATTTAAATTTATTAAAGTGTTCTTTAGTTTCATATTGTGGTGAAAATGGAATTTTTAGAATTATTGATGTTTTTTCTAGTTAGAAATGAATTTTTGATTAAGGATATGTCAATGTTTTGTGTTGTTTTGTTCCAATGTTTTCAAAATGGGTTTTAGGGGTTGTTTGGTTGGTGTGAACATTTTTTTCAAGGGTATTTGAGTTGTGTATGTTTAAATGTCCATTTTTAGTGATCAGTGAATCATTTTGGGCATGTTGGCTTGGTTTTTTTTTATGAAAAAATAAAGGAAAAGCTTATTTTGGAAAATGGGTTTAAAGTATGTGTGAAATTATAAAGGGTCTTGGCCATTTTCTTGTTTTTTTACAGTGTTTGTGAAATGGAAAAAGTGTTATCTTGTAAAAATAGTGGTTTCTTCAAAGTGGTTAGTATTTGATATGAAATATGAAGTGTGTGTATTTTAATAGTATTTTTTTATTCGAAAATGGAATGTTTGACATGTTAGATTTGTGGTGATCTTTTGGTTTAAAAGAATTTTGGGGTGTTGTTGAAGTTTTTTTTATAAGTTGTTAAAATGGTGTATTTATTTATTTAAAAGCTGAAAACCATGTTTGAAAAATGTTTTGAGGCACGTTTTATTTTAAATAGAGAAAGAAAAGTATTTTTTTCCGGGTAGCCTTGTTGTGGATTTTAAAAATGTTTTACTATTTATTTAAATGATTTATTAATTCATGAGTTTGATGAGAATGATACTTTGGGAAGGTTTCAGTGTGAAATTAGTTTAAAAAGTGGGGTTTTAGTTTGTTTTTTGGTGTATAGCCTTGTGGTGTTTCATTGAATTGTTTTATTAAGCTTATAAATGATATATTAAATTATGAATGTGATGAAAATTCTGATTTGAAATGGTCTTGTTGTGAATTTGATATTTAAATAAAATTTTGAGTTATGTAAGTGGTGTGAAGTGTATTTCGAAATGGTTTAGTGTGCGTTTGGGTTTAAAGATTGTTTTTGATGTATGTTTGCAGGGTGTTTATTTTTAACTGTTTCATAAATTATTTTCTAGATTAATTAAATTATATGTGTAGTGTGTGGTCCCTATTTGGTGCGGTTTCGAGTCACCAGTCTAAGGGTGACTCTCCTATGTGTGCATAGTTAAGTAAATATATACATGTATGTTCCCCCATTATGTGTATATTCATCAATGACATTAAATGTAAATGTATGGTTCTAGGTTTGCTTATATGTATATATAAAAATTCAAACACAGGTGAGTGGATACTAGTATATGTGTATAAGAATACCTATAAGGATCCCCTTGCACATGTTCATGGGCCATGAGAATGTGTGCATAGGGACTATGTAGAGACCCGAAGCTTATCGTACATGGACATTACATTACTTTTGCGGAATACTTAGTACATAACAAAAACACACACACAAGGATCGTAATAGTTTAGTGTCTTTGGAAACTCGGAACGTAATCTTCTAAACGTGGTGAAAGATCTTCAACATCTCCCATAAAGATCTTTTTTTTACCTAAAACCTTTCTTTATATCCTGGGGAAAAGAAAACATAAAAGGGTGAGCTCAAATGCTCAGTAAGGGTAAACAAAAGAAATATCAATCACATCATATACATAAGAACATAGCTTTTGGAAATCTTAACCTGCAAAAGAGCTCATAATATCATAACGTGGGATAAATCATAGAAGTGAAAATGAAATCATAACTTAAAACATTACTCATTGTGGCATACACACATAATCATAGAGAATCATTTCTTGTTAGTCAAGACTCATTGCCAAGACTATCTTAGTGGACAAAGTCCCTTTCTGAATCGAGTAATCCTCGTTTCAGTCCTGTTTCACTGAACCGGTATAACCTACCATTCCAGCCATGTCTATCTCATGAGATATAAAATCTTTACCCAATGCATTGGAGGGAGATATAGGTCCCACCCATCTCTTAATGAATCCTTTCTTATGTGTGCCACAAAACCATAAATCATACATCATTGCATAACCCATGTAATAAAAATGGGATTCTTAAACAACATGACATCATAAAACCATTCATATAAGATAAAGGAATTCATAAACATAATTCCATCACAACATAGTCAAATCAATGTAAAAATATGGATAGAAACAGAACCCTTTATTATCTTAGATGGAAAATAATTTTGATAAAACACTTGAATTGAATTCTTGAGGAAAATATCCTTTCTTCTTCAAAATCAATTTCTTTTCACAAAACATCATGCAATTTTAAAAGAAAGATATTTTATTGAAAATAGTCATAAAATCTTTTAGAGGAAGCTTCATGAAAATAAGGCTTCATAAAACAGTAGAAATCCGTTCGTGTCGTATAAGTTAAAAAAAACATTCTTCGTACTTTTGTCGGAAAAGTCAAAAAGTACCTCGTACGAAAAACGACAAAAGATTCCTTTCATACGTATTACTAAAAACTCACCGAAGGGTAAAAATTGGATTTAAACAATTGTAGGTTGTTGTAAATAACATTACATATTGAGGAAACATGGATGTGGATGATAAAATATACCCCAGTAAATTTCAAAGTACAAACAATCTCGGATAAAAATGAGATTGTGATATTTCCCTTACCTTAGGTCCAATTTGCTTCGTATGTGTCCGAACCTCCTGTATAATGATTTAAATAATGTCATTGACTTATTACAGAATCATATTCATTGTTATGATATCATATATGGTTCACTTATGACATTATATTACCCGTTCTTTTGTAAATTCCATGTTAAAGAAGCGTTTTGGGTAAAATCGTTTCATTTATCGTAGGTGTTTTGACTTGTTGTTCTTGACATCATTATTACTTATATCATGATTTACTTACTTACAGAATATAAAATATGATTTATATATCATATATATTCAGTATATATATATATTAGATAGATAAATAAAATGAAAAACACCGTTCATGGAGACGGTAGTCCGTACGTACGCATGAACGCTGTTTTTCTTTCCTTATTGTCTTGAAATGGAAGTAAGTAGATGACATAAATATGTATATATATATAAATCCAGTAGCTTTATAATGTCATATATTTCATTATTATTTCTTATATATATACATTATAATCATTCTTAAATGGTTAACATGGAGAATGAATCTCATCGCGTCGTGGAGACGGTATTCCGTACGTACGCACGAGCGATGATATCATTTCTATAAATATTGAATTGAATTGGAGTGTATTATACAATATATCAGAATCAATATGATGTTTTAATAACTATGTATAGTTATTCTTTACACCATTATACCCATCCATGTAAGGTGGTGGTGGAAAATAGATTACACCACGGCGTGGAGACGGTATTCCGTACGTACGCACGCGCGGTGATTTCTTTTTCCGTAGGATGGATAGATGGTGAAATAGGGTTGTGTCATACTTATAATAACATATCAGTATATGAGTGATACTGATGTTATTACTTCATAATGAAACAACCTAAGAATAAGTGGAAGAAGAAATAAAGATGAAAGAATTGGTAACGGTAATTACCTCTTCTTTGAAGTGCCTCTTTGAGACCTCCTCTTAGGGCACTAGAATTTGTCTTTGAGGAAGACCAGAACCTCTAGGATGTTTCTAGGGAAGTGGAGAAGAGATTTTGGCAGGGGTTGGCCGAGCTTGAGTTCTCAAATTGGTGTGAAGAGGAGAGGGAGGAGGTGTCCTTTTATAGGGGAGGAGAGGGGCACCTTAGGAATTCTTAAAAATATTAATTTATAATAAATCTAAACCCACTTAAAAACCTCCAAAAATGACTCATATTCGAAGATTAGATGAGATAGGGTTGTAATCTCATCAACCAATCAAATTTAGACATGTTTGGATATTATTTTAAACCTTATCAATTAGATTTAACTCTAAGTTAAATAATTTAACTTTTACCGTGTCTTTTTGTTTTCTTTCACTATATGGTTAATACACTTACTATAACATGCCAAACGAACCCCAAATTGTTTATTATTAATATATATATCCTTATCTAAGTCATTTGGCCGAACCTTAGATTTTTAGAAATAAAATAACAATTAATAATATAATATTTGATTTAAAAACTATTTTGTGTCAATTTTGACACTATTTGATATATGATTTTTGTGAAAGTCATAACAGAATTAAATGTTCTAACCAAGTAGATTAAATCAACATTAATATATCATAGTAACCTAGAAAATTAGTGTAATTCATAAAAAATCTCAAATTACATTTATTTTGGTGCTTATAACATCAATTATGTCAATATTTCATTAAAAAGATAATTACTGCATCATCGTTGTGTCATAAATTAAATTATTTGATGTCTAAAAATTACAAATAAAATACCATTATGTAGGAAATCTTTTTAGCTTTCTAATGAATATTTATAGTCGAATTTATCTTATGTATAACCCCATATTACAAATGATTTACTTATTAAACTTTGATTTTAACTATTTTAACCCTTCTTTAAATAAATTAATAATAAATGTCCTAATCTAATCCAAGTGGGCCTAAATGGTCATATTTTATTCCTAAGTTTGTTTTTGGTCGAATTACACTTGTCCAATAGAATTAGGACATGTGTTAGGGTAATATTAATATCATATTTACCCTTAGTTACCCTATTTACTATTAACCGTGGTAAAAAAAGTAAAAAGTTACTATTCACCAAAAAATTATTTTCATCTCATTGAACCACATTTTAGTCCTTGATAATAACCGTGTCTCTCGGATTTTCGAAATTCCATTCACAGAAGCGGTAAAATTAAGTTTTATGCAAAATTCAGTTTTTAACCTACCACTTAGTAGTTTCACTATTCATCAAAAATTGAAGGTTTTCAGAAAAATGCCAAAATTTCATCCTAAGCTATATTTCATATTCCGAATTCAAAAATGAAGTCTATTTTATAACATAGAAGTTGCATTAATTAATTTTATAATTAAATCCCGCTGTTAAAACAAATAGCGTGTTTTTAAGAAACAATATCTATCAAAAGATTGACACTTGTTTATGTCTGGTTTAAATGTGCAATTACATCCAATGACCAACATTGTATTAAATTGTAAAAATATATTCTAAATATACTTTAAAACCACTCAAATTAATGATTTATCACTATTAATTATTTCGATTAAAAAAGTTGTTTTTAATTATAATTTAGTAATTTTCACTATTCATCGGAATATGAAAGTTATCCGAAAAGTACAAAAATTTCACCTTAGGCTAAATTCGATACTCCGAATCCATAAATGAAGTCCATTTTGAAAAATAAAATTTACAAAATTTCAAAAAGTGGTTATTACTATTCACAACAGCTAGTTTTAATAATATCTTAATAGCATATCGTTGTTTAGCGAAACTTGGTGTTGCGTACAACACACGCTATCGAGGAAGGTCGCGATTGCGTGTAATGCAAGGCAAGTCAAGGATGTGTGTTGTGCAAGCTCTTTTTGGTGTAGCGTACAACACAAGACATTAAAAAGAATATTTTTTATAAAATCTTGGGTTGTTACATTCTACCCCCCTTAAAATGAATTTCGCCCTCGAAATTCGTCGGGGTTATAAATGGTTTACTATTTGAAAGTTTCTTTAATAGAAACCCACATCGTAATAAGGAATATCAAAACTTGGCTTTAAAAACTAAAGTATGAAATGTAACGATTACCCAAATAAACTAATCACTGGGTTTCCACATAGGTGAAAATATGGATATGGAAGAGAAATCTAACCATCATGTTCTGATGGAGAGTGGTAGAGAACATGGCTATGGAAAATCCAGTAATTACAAATCCATAAATTTGTGACGATCTAAGGTACCATCTGATTCATCAGGTATAAGATCACTAGGACAACATTTTTGGTTTTCAAGATCATTTCCCTAAAGTTGAAAATTTGAATTAGAATAAATACTTACTTTATTTTGATACAATATCACTGTTGTTCGTGCCTTGAACAATTTCCACTTCATCTCTTAAATAAATGAAGTTGAATTTGTTATTCGTGAAGTGTTAGCAGATCATGTGATAGAATGACGGGTCATTCCATCTGTCTCAAACAAAAGGTAAGCAAAAGTTATTAAATATACATAAGTCATTCTATAGTGAGATTAATCATATATAGTTCCTAAAATGGACTTATACTTCATATATCATACTGCTTAATATAATAAAACTAGTTTCTACTAAACAGGGACTTCCTGTAGGCCAGTGGTAGGTGATAAAGGCCAGTCGCACTTTGGTTGTGGGTTCGATTCCTACAGCCTTGTCCGAAGCGATGGGCTGTCGCCCGTCCTGCAGGTTGTCCCTTTTTCTAAAACTACGTTACTATAACATCCCATCAATAATATCGAAAATCTTCTATCCTTAAACAATACTAACTTATGTCCAACATAATCCAGTCTAATCTTTAGGCTTATAATACTGCAGTCCACTCTCATAACATAGTGAAAACGATTACCAGAGATTTAATACCATCGTTGATCCCCATATATCATAAGATATGTTTTTTTGGTCACATTCCAAACATTCGAAGTCCTTAATCATGTATTCTCTTGAATACCCATTGAACCTTATTGAAAACATGAGTGCTGTTAAAAGTTAACTCTTTCCACATACCAAAATCCTCAAAATTATTTATACTCAAACCATGATATCACTTAGTCCTTATATCAATCATGAGCTCATGAATACAATCAAACATCTCATTGTCTTCTTATCCTTTCATTATGCACTTATCATCTACTTTCCAAACGTATCTGAATAACCTTTCATGGTAATACACTTAAGGAAAGACAACAGTGTAACAATCCTTAGATGTCTCCTTATTCCAACACTACACATGATAAACATGTAATCATTCCACTACATTCTTAGACCATTGACCGAGCTTCAACATTTCTTTCATCTCACATATCATTTGTAGTTTCTTCATCATCGTCAACATAAATACTTCCCATACGACCATACTGATTCTCTTCATGAGACTTTCCCTTAGGGCATTGGTTTGCATAATGCCCGTATATTCCACATTTAAAGCATTTTACCATTGTCGATGTCGTAGCAATACCATTATCCTCATCCATGGTGTTAACCGACCCTTTTCCTTTGCACTTACTTGCTTTGTGTCCTTCTTTTCCACACCCAAAGCATCTTCCAATTCCCTTGAAACATTCTCCTTGGTGCCTCTTCCCACATGATTTACATAGGGGAAATTGAACTTTCTTTCCTCTATGATCATCATGGAACTCCATCTTTCTCTTATTAGTCGAGTCAGGAAACTTACCAAATTTTACTTTATTGATCATGTTGTGAGATTGTTGATTCGGCATAATAATGATGTTTGGACATCCAAATCCCATTTCATTTGGTTGCTCATGAAGAATATCATTCCATTGTCCATCATATCCTCCATTATCGTGAATCATCTTGTTTCCAGCCATATTCTAAAACCCAAAAAGAATAGTGTGAGAGGCAAAAATCGTAATAAAGGGGGAGTAACATAAATATCTATCATCTTTGGTTTAATCTAATATCGTTACCATAGTTCTAGAACTATATCCTATACGTATACTTATCCTTAGGGGCATCCCTAGACATACCTTAGAAATATCTCTAGGGATCTCACTAATGTTTTCGCATCCTAGTTTCCAAAGGTTGACTAAACCTTTCCTCTGATACCAACTGTAGAGACCCGAAGCTTATCGTACATGGACATTACATTACTTTTGCGGAATACTTAGTACATAACAAAAACACACACACAAGGATCGTAATAGTTTAGTGTCTTTGGAAACTCGGAACGTAATCTTCTAAACGTGGTGAAAGATCTTCAACATCTCCCATAAAGATCTTTTTTTTACCTAAAACCTTTCTTTATATCCTGGGGAAAAGAAAACATAAAAGGGTGAGCTCAAATGCTCAGTAAGGGTAAACAAAAGAAATATCAATCACATCATATACATAAGAACATAGCTTTTGGAAATCTTAACCTGCAAAAGAGCTCATAATATCATAACGTGGGATAAATCATAGAAGTGAAAATGAAATCATAACTTAAAACATTACTCATTGTGGCATACACACATAATCATAGAGAATCATTTCTTGTTAGTCAAGACTCATTGCCAAGACTATCTTAGTGGACAAAGTCCCTTTCTGAATCGAGTAATCCTCGTTTCAGTCCTGTTTCACTGAACCGGTATAACCTACCATTCCAGCCATGTCTATCTCATGAGATATAAAATCTTTACCCAATGCATTGGAGGGAGATATAGGTCCCACCCATCTCTTAATGAATCCTTTCTTATGTGTGCCACAAAACCATAAATCATACATCATTGCATAACCCATGTAATAAAAATGGGATTCTTAAACAACATGACATCATAAAACCATTTATATAAGATAAAGGAATTCATAAACATAATTCCATCACAACATAGTCAAATCAATGTAAAAATATGGATAGAAACAGAACCCTTTATTATCTTATATGGAAAATAATTTTGATAAAACACTTGAATTGAATTCTTGAGGAAAATATCCTTTCTTCTTCAAAATCAATTTCTTTTCACAAAACATCATGCAATTTTAAAAGAAAGATATTTTATTGAAAATAGTCATAAAATCTTTTAGAGGAAGCTTCATGAAAATAAGGCTTCATAAAATAGTAGAAATCCATTCGTGTCGTATAAGTTAAAAAAAACATTCTTCGTACTTTTGTCGGAAAAGTCAAAAAGTACCTCGTACGAAAAACGACAAAAGATTCCTTTCATACGTATTACTAAAAACTCACCGAAGGGTAAAAATTGGATTTAAACAATTGTAGGTTGTTGTAAATAACATTACATATTGAGGAAACATGGATGTGGATGATAAAATATACCCCAGTAAATTTCAAAGTACAAACAATCTCGGATAAAAATGAGATTGTGATATTTCCCTTACCTTAGGTCCAATTTGCTTCGTATGTGTCCGAACCTCCTGTATAATGATTTAAATAATGTCATTGACTTATTACAGAATCATATTCATTGTTATGATATCATATATGGTTCACTTATGACATTATATTACCCGTTCTTTTGTAAATTCCATGTTAAAGAAGCGTTTTGGGTAAAATCGTTTCATTTATCGTAGGTGTTTTGACTTGTTGTTCTTGACATCATTATTACTTATATCATGATTTACTTACTTACAGAATATAAAATATGATTTATATATCATATATATTCAGTATATATATATATTAGATAGATAAATAAAATGAAAAACACCGTTCATGGAGACGGTAGTCCGTACGTACGCATGAACGCTGTTTTTCTTTCCTTATTGTCTTGAAATGGAAGTAAGTAGATGACATAAATATGTATATATATATAAATCCAGTAGCTTTATAATGTCATATATTTAATTATTATTTCTTATATATATACATTATAATCATTCTTAAATGGTTAACATGGAGAATGAATCTCATCGCGTCGTGGAGACGGTATTCCGTACGTACGCACGAGCGATGATATCATTTCTATAAATATTGAATTGAATTGGAGTGTATTATACAATATATCAGAATCAATATGATGTTTTAATAACTATGTATAGTTATTCTTTACACCATTATACCCATCCATGTAAGGTGGTGGTGGAAAATAGATTACACCACGGCGTGGAGACGGTATTCCGTACGTACGCACGCGCGGTGATTTCTTTTTCCGTAGGATGGATAGATGGTGAAATAGGGTTGTGTCATACTTATAATAACATATCAGTATATGAGTGATACTGATGTTATTACTTCATAATGAAACAACCTAAGAAGAAGTGGAAGAAGAAATAAAGATGAAAGAATTGGTAACGGTAATTACCTCTTCTTTGAAGTGCCTCTTTGAGACCTCCTCTTAGGGCACTAGAATTTGTCTTTGAGGAAGACCAGAACCTCTAGGATGTTTCTAGGGAAGTGGAGAAGAGATTTTGGCAGGGGTTGGCCGAGCTTGAGTTCTCAAATTGGTGTGAAGAGGAGAGGGAGGAGGTGTCCTTTTATAGGGGAGGAGAGGGGCACCTTAGGAATTCTTAAAAATATTAATTTATAATAAATCTAACCCCACTTAAAAACCTCCAAAAATGACTCATATTCGAAGATTAGATGAGATAGGGTTGTAATCTCATCAACCAATCAAATTTAGACATGTTTGGATATTATTTTAAACCTTATCAATTAGATTTAACTCTAAGTTAAATAATTTAACTTTTACCGTGTCTTTTTGTTTTCTTTCACTATATGGTTAATACACTTACTATAACATGCCAAACGAACCCCAAATTGTTTATTATTAATATATATATCCTTATCTAAGTCATTTGGCCGAACCTTAGATTTTTAGGAATAAAATAACAATTAATAATATAATATTTGATTTAAAAACTATTTTGTGTCAATTTTGACACTATTTGATATATGATTTTTGTGAAAGTCATAACAGAATTAAATGTTAGAACCAAGTAGATTAAATCAACATTAATATATCATAGTAACCTAGAAAATTAGTGGAATTCATAAAAAATCTCAAATTACATTTATTTTGGTGCTTATAACATCAATTATGTCAATATTTCATTAAAAAGATAATTACTGCATCATCGTTGTGTCATAAATTAAATTATTTAATGTCTAAAAATTACAAATAAAATACCATTATGTAGGAAATCTTTTTAGCTTTCTAATGAATATTTATAGTCGAATTTATCTTATGTATAACCCCATATTACAAATGATTTACTTATTAAACTTTGATTTTAACTATTTTAACCCTTCTTTAAATAAATTAATAATAAATGTCCTAATCTAATCCAAGTGGGCCTAAATGGTCATATTTTATTCCTAAGTTTGTTTTTGGTCGAATTACACTTGTCCAATAGAATTAGGACATGTGTTAGGGTAATATTAATATCATATTTACCCTTAGTTACCCTATTTACTATTAACCGTGGTAAAAAAAGTAAAAAGTTACTATTCACCAAAAAATTATTTTCATCTCATTGAACCACATTTTAGTCCTTGATAATAACCGTGTCTCTCGGATTTTCGAAATTCCATTCACAGAAGCGGTAAAATTAAGTTTTATGCAAAATTCAGTTTTTAACCTACCACTTAGTAGTTTCACTATTCATCAAAAATTGAAGGTTTTCAGAAAAATGCCAAAATTTCATCCTAAGCTATATTTCATATTCCGAATTCAAAAATGAAGTCTATTTTATAACATAGAAGTTGCATTAATTAATTTTATAATTAAATCCCGCTGTTAAAACAAATAGCGTGTTTTTAAGAAACAATATCTATCAAAAGATTGACACTTGTTTATGTCTGGTTTAAATGTGCAATTACATCCAATGACCAACATTGTATTAAATTGTAAAAATATATTCTAAATATACTTTAAAAGCACTCAAATTAATGATTTATCACTATTAATTATTTCGATTAAAAAAGTTGTTTTTAATTATAATTTAGTAATTTTCACTATTCATCGGAATATGAAAGTTATCCGAAAAGTACAAAAATTTCACCTTAGGCTAAATTCGATACTCCGAATCCATAAATGAAGTCCATTTTGAAAAATAAAATTTACAAAATTTCAAAAAGTGGTTATTACTATTCACAACAGCTAGTTTTAATAATATCTTAATAGCATATCGTTGTTTAGCGAAACTTGGTGTTGCGTACAACACACGCTATCGAGGAAGGTCGCGATTGCGTGTAATGCAAGGCAAGTCAAGGATGTGTGTTGTGCAAGCTCTTTTTGGTGTAGCGTACAACACAAGACATTAAAAAGAATATTTTTTATAAAATCTTGGGCTGTTACAGACTATGTGTCCTTATATGTATGTGAAGATATATATGCTCAGTGGGGGAGCATCAACTCTTAGTTAGAAAACTCCAAGGGCCAAAAGTTTAGTTTGTTTTCACTATGAGGTAGGATCTCTATGTATTGACCTTTAAATGTTAAAATCATTTATTTTTTATTTTTTTCACCTAATTTTAATATTGATTATTGATATAGAATTGTTAGTAAGATTTTATGTCCTGAATTGGAGTGGATGTTTTCTTATGATGTATTACATAAAATATTTGGATTGAGTTTTCACATCAATTGTTTATTGAAATGCCTCTTTGGCCATTATAAATGTGTGTTATATTTAAAAGGGCAACTTGGGTTTCTTAAATGAGTGTCTGAGTGGATTTTGGTTTTGAAAAGTGGTGTGTGTTGCTTATTTTGGAAATGATTTAGTGTTAAATGGTTGCTTGAAGCCCGTTTGGTACTTTTTTAAAATTAATAACTTTGAAAACACTCTTTGGGATGCACCACTTTCCTTGTTGGATGTTGATGAGAATAGGTTGCCCCCAGATGATACTTTCCTCATGTGTTTATGGTTGAAGGAAAGAGGTAGAAAATCCCTTGGAGTGATTCTGGGGTGATTTTGTTGTTGTGTGTGTTGATGGTGTAAGATGAAAATGCAAGTGTTGGATTTCTTGGTTAGTATTTATTGACTCACAACTTTTTTAGTATGAATATGGGAACCTAGCATAATGAGTGAATTTTTAGTGAACCATTGTTGTACTAGTTTAGATTACGCTAGTGGCTCGTAGTAGGGGGTTATTTTGTTATCATTGTTATGGGATTTGGACCCTTTATCAGGTCAGGTAGGGCGATGATCGTGCATTTGGGAGTTATGATGTTATCAGGTAGGGAATGGATTCGGGATGAGTCACATGTATAGTATGTTTTAGACTATTCATGAGCTCCTAGGTTTTCCCATGTATTTTGGAACTTAGTTATCTATGGTGGATGATTGTAGTGCCTTGTTTGGCTAGTTATTCATGTGATATATTTTCCTTTTCACTTATTGTGTGGTTATTATCCCTTGTTCCTTGTGTGGTGTAACCTCTTTGAGAAAGTTATGAGTTGTTTTGAAAATGTTTATGGAAAATAACTTAAAAATATTTTTCACTTTTTTTCTTCTTGTTCCTTTTTAAGTTAAAGCAAACTTTCTTTCTCTTTAAAATGTTAATGTCTCTTTCATGAATAAGAATCAAGTTTTAAATAGAAAAGGTCAGTGGACCGTGATTTATTTTAAAAAAGAAAATATATAGAAACCTAGTTCTATACATTGTATTTCAAGCTTGAAATTGATGGATCTTTTATTTAAAAGAAATGCTTATGAGAATAGATTGTTTGGGCATGCCTACTAAGTTTTAATACTCATGCCTAAAGTTTTATATTTCTTTTTAGATTATGGTGTTACACATTTCTTGGATTCTATCAGCATAGTGAGATGTTGGATTGAGGTTGGTGGTGACCTATAGGGTCACATGGAGGTATGTGATACTTTGTTTTCTCACTGCTGCTATTTTTCATTTTTATTGTTCAGTTTTTGTTTATTTATTTGTATTTAAATTATGAGACTAATCATTCCCACCTATTTAATATTGATGCTCGAAAATAGTTTCCAGTCCATGGGGATTGGGAATGCCCTTTGGGCCATGTCGTGGGCCGACTTGGGTGACCGGTTCAGGTTTGACCCAAATTGGTTTGGGACAAAATAGGTAATTTTTTGGTAAATCCTAATAATATTTAAGAAATGTTAATAAATGTTTATTTCATGTTTTTAATTAAGTGATTCATTGGATGAAACATTATTTATATTTTTTACATTTTTTATTAAGATATGTTTTGATTTAATATAAATAATAAAATGGAAACATATGGAAATTACATTATAAAATAAATTCATGATAAAATTTTGTTAAAAAAATAATTATTTTACAAGCATCATGATGATAGTATTATATGAATGCGATAATTATGAAATAACTAGACATGATATACTCTATGCACCAACCATGAAAATTTTCTTTTAATCATGGTTTGATATTGTGTATTAAATAATTGATCCTTTAATGGATTGGTAAAATATTGTTATTCCCCATTTGTGATTTTTTTTTGAAGCATAATTTTTTTTCATTGATAATGTTAATATATTGTTTCAAATTAAAGATGTTTGAAAGATTGTATTATAAATTTATTGTTGGTATCTTTAAATAGATTTGATATTATAATATGTATAGGATGTGGTTAATGGTTAAAGGGTTAAGTTGACATGAAAATGTATTGGGAATTAATTTGTGATGGTTGAATTGAAATTGAGAGGTTTCTAACTACTAGGGGATTAATTTAAAACCATTTTTTTATTTTTTAGCATCCATTTGTTTTATTTAAGCTTCTATTTATTTATTTTTTAGAATAATTTTTTTATTTTCATAATGATATATATTTTTATTTTCAAGTAATTATCTACATATGTTTTATTATATTTCTTATAAAGAGATTCATATAATGAAGTATCACATTGTGTATATTTATTTAATTTTTATTGCTAATAACATTTATTTTTATTGGTTTTATTTCTTTTTAAAACTTACTCATATAGGATTATCTTAATTACAATAAAAAAGATGATGTTGTTGAAATTTATAATAAGGTATATGTATCATTATCCCTTTTTCACTTTAATCATTATTGTTCAGGTTGGAGAAATATTATTTTATTATTAATTTTTTCACAACTATTATTGTGATTTTATTAAATTATGTCATTTAAGTAACATCTGTAGTAAAAATATTCCCAGTCTTAGTTAGATCTAGGGATTTTATGTGCGCTCATGCTTTGGGGAGTGTGGTATTTCATAGTTGGTCACTATACTCCTTAAATTATAAAATTATGAATTTATTTAAAAAATGATCCTCAAAGAATAATTTCAAAAAATATTTTCTATTTATTTCTTTGGAAAAAAATTGAGGCAAATTTGTTGTTCTATTTTGGATTTCCGGGATGTTTTGGTTCCTTTTTGAGGAAAATTTCTCATAGTTGTGGGATTTATAGAAAACAATTTCCCAAAAGAGAGTTGGGATCATTACCTACACATTTTAATATATTGTTGGTAGATTGTTTTCCTTATTTTAGAGTCATCATCTATAGTCTATTATTGTAACATAGTTGCATTTCATAAAATGTTTTTATACAATTAATTTTATTTATTCAATTATTGGTAGAGTTTTTTACTACTTTAAAAATGTTTTTCTTGATTTTTGTTAATTTTTTTAAGTTATAGAAAATAAATTTGAAAAAAATAATTTAGAATGTAGAAATTATCTTAAGATAATTTTTTTATAATTACATTAAAATAAATATTTTCAATGAATAGTGAAAATACTATTTTTTAATTAAAAAGGTTCTTTATATTAAATTATTTATAATGTAAAATTTTATTTTTAATTAATTATAAATTTTAATTGGTTCATTTTTCTTTAAAATAATCCAATTAGGGTTTTTAAAATTTACTTTATACTTCAATTTAGCATAAAAAAATTTATATTTTAAAAATGATTTTTTTTCTAAAATACTATTTTTCATTACAACTTACGAGTTTCATTTATTTGTTTTTTGATTTTTTGAAAATGGATTCCATATTTAAAATCACTAGGTATGTGTTTAGAATACAATTCCCTTTTATTTTTGGTCAATATGAATAGTAATGGTGAAAAAATATATCACCTTGGTAATGATTAAATCTTTTAAATATAGATTAAAAATATGTTATATAGACATAATTTATCATCATAATTATTATTATATTAGTAAAATTCAACATTTAGTACTTAAGGTTATAAATTGAGTTATTTAAAGGACATAGTTTAGTGAAAATGACCTATATATTCTTTAAAGGAAAGGAAGTAACAAAATTCCAGTCTCAATGTTTTAAATATCATTTTTGTTTTAACATAGGTATGATTTTTTTATGAATTAATAATAATATTAATTATATTTCTAATTAAATTATATTCATATTGGTGATTTACTTATAATTTTTTTAGAATTAGGTTATTACATTAAGTACTTAAACAAAAATGATGCAATAATTTTTTAATTAATAAAAAAATACAATAAATGATTTTAAAATATTAAAATTAATATAATTTAATATATTTAAGGTCATCTACAAATTTTATGCATGAAATTAAAATTTTTAGGAAGTACTAAAATAATTTTTTCTAATTATAGAAGTTTTATCGATGATATTAATGTCAATGTAATGACTAATGTCAAAATTGACACTAATGATATTTTATGAAAATAATATTTTATAAAATTATTTAAAAATAAAAAAACCATCAATAAGTAAAAATAAAATAATTTATAGTCTATCATTTCATCCATTATCCATTTATGAGTCAATATTTACCTTATATGTAAAATTATAAACTTTTAACAATGAAAAATATGTTACTAGTGTCAATATTAAAGTTGGTTAATTGAAGGGTTAAACTAAAAGGCATGGTATAAAATTTCACTAAAACCTATCTAAATTTTATTATTTTATGATATTTAAGAAATATTCAACCTTATTTATGAATTAATGACCATTTTGAAGTATTTGTCTTTGTAAGTGTCCTATTAAATTTTAATGTTTTTAGGAATTTACAAAAGTGACCGTCACCTAAATTTTAAAAGGTCACAACCTCCCTCACTTAATTACACCACATTGAGAAATATAACACAACCATACTCTTAAAAATTATCAATTATACTTCCCTATCCATATTCTAGAGTGGCTGGACTTCCTAAAATACCAACCCAATATCCTATTAGTGGAGATCTAAAGGAGTCATCTCGAAGAATAGGTAATAGCTTTAACTGATCACTTTCTTTTTCTAATATTATTTATCTCATATGAATCTGTGATATTTATCATAAAATAATAACTTCAATATCATAAATATTATTATTTTTTATCATTATTATGAAAACATCATTATAATCCCTCTTTCCCATCAATAAGAGGTGAAAATATTGCTTCTGTGTATATATGACCTACTTTCTCCACGTAGAGATAGAATTAATTTTTCATTATACTTTTTTATGGATTATTATTGTGATTCATTTAATGTTTATATATTATATTTATTAAATAATTATTCTTATGTATTTATAATATAATATCTAACATGTTATCATCTAATCTTTTGAGAAAAGATAACATCACGCGTGCGTACGTATGAAGTAAAATCTCCATAATATGATGTGATTCCTTTTTAATTTATATTTCACACGGATAATAATAAGTATGAATTTAATGAATATATATTATTTATATATGATAAAATAATTATTTTGGATTTATGAATTATTATTTACCTTTTATTCGTTTGATCAGTCGAAAAATGGAAACAACATACATGCATACATACAACCTACCATCTCAATGAAATGTGTAATTAATTTTTCTATCTATACTATTTATAAATGAGTATAAATATATATATATAATAAATATATATTATTATTATGAAGTTATTAAATTTATGGAAATTATAGTTTCATGATCAATGTATAACGACCAATATTGTAAAAAAATCATGCTTGGAAAGAAAAGCAGTTGTCACCCAGAACAATGATTTTAATAACAAAATAATTAATAAATGGATGATAAGTTATTATAAATAAATAATAAATGGTATGATAGATATGAATATGGTTATTTAATACATTTATAATAAATTCATATTTATTATACATGAGGTTTGAGCATGAATTAAGAATTTTGAGACTTTAGGTATGGGATATTGAACTCACTTTTATTTATGTGGGACACATTCCTCATACACTACATGTTTCTTATGTGTGGAGTATATGATCCCCATGAATGTATTTAATGATTATTATCATTATTTTTTTGGATAATACATATCCATATAATTTAGAATCTTTCATGTGTATTATCATTCAAATGATACCAATGTGGTAAGGTTTTATTTCATAATCTCATCATTATTCAGGAATGTTTATGTTTATGTATATGATAGGGAATATTTATTTCCAATGTCAATGTTTTATGAAAATTATTTCAAAAATGTTTTTACTAGTCTCCAAAAATTTGTGTAAATAATTTTTACTGATATTTTACTTTTTACATAACTTATTGAAATGAATCCTTTTTCACTTTCTTAATGATCTTCTTTATGACTTTTCCAAACAAAAATACATATTTTTTTAACTTATATGGGATGATTGGATTTTCCATCCATAATGTCACATAAACTCATCGAATCAACCTTTAAAAGTGCAAAATCTTTTTTTTCAAATAATATTATTTCATTTAAATGTGCATAGTTTTATTAAATATGCATGATATTAAAATGGAAAAGATTTTTTCCTAAATATATTTTTCTTGTGATCTTTAAATATCTTTTTCCATCAATAATAATATCCTTTGATGTTTATTATAATATAATTGGGATATAATTCAATGATACTATCCTTATTTTATCTCTTTATGGTTTATTTTTTGATGAAATACTAAAATGTTTATGAAACCCATTTCTTTTAATTAGTTTTTATATGATGAATGTTTTATGATCTAGTGGCACACATATGTATGGTTTTTATAATGTGATGGGTGGGACATATATATACCTCCAATGTATTGGGTAAAGTATTATATCTCATGAGATAGATATGGGAAACATATTAATGTTCTTGATCAGTTATGGGAAATAAGTTGAGGGGCTTGATCTGTTATGGGAAACAAGTCGATGTACTTGATCTGTTATAGTAAAATGGTATTGATTCCTAATTTGATGGTATTTATATAAAAACCTAGAGATATGAAATTATTTCTATACATATGATTATATCGCACATTTATGACCTAGTCTTATGGATCATGATTTAGTTATGATTAATTCTCATTGTTATGATACATGTATTTTGAAATTTTACTGTTTTTTCACAACTCTAATTAATGATTTTTTTAAAGTTTTCTTATAAACATTTTATGTTATGATCAATATCTCATGCCCTTATGCATATTTTATGTCTTTAAATGAAAAAAATTTATAGCTCCATTTTTATCCTTACTAATCATTTGAGATCCACATTTTCATATATTTCCGTTCCCTATTAAATGAATAAAATTATTAATTTGGATATGTCTAATAAGTATTCTAGATGTGGTGAATTTATGGGAGGTGATATATATTTTTATAAATAAAATGTTTAATTTTCCTATATATGTAATATTTTTTCCTAATTCACTAATAATATAAGACTAAAATTTCCTTATGTATGAAAGTGATCCAATATTTACTATGATTTTAATTTTCTAGATGGTTGATATTGTGTAACATTTATGGGTTTCAAGGACATAAATGTAAAGATTATATTTTTAACATCAAATACTAGAGTTAGATTATGGGTTGATATAGTTAGTATCATAGGTCAGTTTATATAACATTAGGGTTTAAGAAGTTTTCATGTTTTGAAGTCTAAAGAGTTATTACTAACAGAATGTGTTTATAATTTTTAGGTTATTCATAAGTTCAAAAGTCTTAGAGACTTATTTTGAGGTTTTATATTATAAAATTTTAAGGTAGATAATTATATTTTGGGATTAATTTATATTTTTAGGTATATGAAACACTAATTTTTATCACGTGAAAAAGGTTATTTGAGGAAAAAAATTTATTTTAATTTTTTGGAATTTTTTAAAGGTATGGATAAAATTTAGGGTTTATATGATCTTTTATTTTTAGGTAATTATAGTTTATTATTCTTTGGGATGAAAAATTAATGGCAATATATAACCATTTATTATACAAAATTTATTTAATGTTGAATATATTAATATTTATTTTAGGGATTTATCTCATATTTATAGAATTTTATAAAGATTATTTCTATATAATTTCAGAAAAAGTACGTCTCATAGGATGAATTATAGCTCATCAAGTCCAGTAAGTTCATAGGGATTAAACCAACAATTAAAGGGATACAAGGTTATAGTGCCTTCCACTAACCTATATGATGTCTTGGTAAGTATAAATTTTTTAACTTTATTAAAAAATTATGATGGATAGATGTTATGTTCTTTTTCGAAAAATATATTTTATAATATAGATAACCATTGGATTAGAAATATATTTGGCAATTAATGTTATTATAGAATACTTTCACTATTTTGTAAACCCTATATGATTTTTTTAAATCAAATATTATGTAATTTTATTTGAGTAATAAATGTAATTTTTTCTTTTGGAGACATATATGATTATAGATTTATGATGATTTAGGTTATTTATGGAATAGGGTAGCCTATCATGGAGATTATGTGTTTATTGGTTGTATGTTTTGGGAGATAAATACTTCATTTATCTTGAATTACTATATGGTAAAATAATTTCAATTTTTATTTTTTAATATTAGTATGAAACATTTTAAGGAATATTGATGATGGTTATTTATTGAATAATATATTTTCATCATTTTTTATTAAAATTTTACTTTTGAGATTATAGTAGTTTTCCTCATATGATGGTTTATTATTTTTTTGGAATCATAAAATCATGTTATAGGAATTTTCATAAAATGACTAAAGAAATTATGAATAGTTTATTATTATTTTGGGAATTATGAGATCTTTTAGAGGTTGATTTTAGTGGTTTTGGCGTGAAATATTTAACTTAAATACTCATATTTTGGAGAAAATGATGATATTGTTAAGGAAATTTTATAGAGGATTATATTCTACATGTCAAGTAAGTATATTTATAGATTTTTCAATTCTATATGGTAAAGAAATTACTTAAATCATGGAAAAGAATCTCAAGAAAATGATGTTTTCCTATAACCTACAATTAAAATGAATTGATATTATTTTCAGTATTCACGGTTTTCAGTTTTGTGATTATTAACTTCCCCAATATCATTCACATTATTATAATAAATGATCTATGGAAATTAGTTTTCTTACAAGTCCTTAACTTCACTTCCCACTAATGTTTTCCAATTTCAAAACCTAGTATGTGTAATCCTAGATGACCTTCATACATCCCTTTCTCTCCTATCAAGAGAATGTTTTATTATTCCTTTTCACTTTGTGGGTTTCAAAAAAATAATTTTAAAACTAAAAACCTTCAATTTATGAGGAAAATATTAAATCGTGGTGAAAAATTTTATTAAAGGGTGGGGGAATGTAACGCCTTGATATTTTAGAAAATATTTTTCTCTAAATAACTTTATTTATTTGATTGATTTTTTATAAGCAATACCGAGTTTAAAGGAACTGCGATACACTATTAGAGTATTATTATTTAATACGCCAGTTATAAACTAGCTATTAATTTGAAGGGTATGAATATGATTAAATAATTTATAATATATATAAATTTTATTCTCAATATAAATTTATTGATAATTTTTTAGTAAATAATCATTAAATTTTTAATAAATACATTTTATCCATAATTTTTTTCTTTATTTTTTAACATTTAGAAGTATCCGAAAATATTTTGAAAAAATAAATTTCTTTCAGAATTTCAATTTTATCCTAAGATTATTTTTTGATATTTTTATGAAAATATTTATTTTTTAATAAATAGTGAATAACATAGATTTTTATTAAAAAATATATATTATATTAAAGTATTTATAATGTTAAATTATGTTTTGGAATAGTTTTATATTTTAATCGGTTAATTTGGATTGTAAATAATCCAATTATTGTTTTTTAAATTAGTTTTTACTTGAATTTAGAATACAAATATTTTATATTTATAAAAAGAAATTATTTTGAGAAACTGTTCTTCATCACATTTTACCAGTTTAATTTAAAATTAAAATTCTAAATTGTATATTTTGAATTTCAAAAAATGGTTTCCATATTTTAATTTAGTGGATCAAAATTTAATAAATAATTCAATTTTAGTTTGTCCATTATAAATATTAACCATGGTAATATTTATCATCTCATTAAAGGGTAAATCGGATTAATTTGAAAAAAAAAACAATGTAAGGCCGTAGTTTATCACCCTAATTCTTATTTGATAAATGAAATTACACCCTTAGAACATAAGGTGATAAATTGAGTCATATAATGGAAACATATCTAGTAAAATTACCTTGATATTATTTAAACCAAAGGAAGTGAAAATATTTCACTCCCTTATTTTTGAATATCATTAATGTGTTCTCAAAGGGACAAAAATTAGTTATGACTAATTATTAGTAGTAAACACTAACAAGTAAAATTATATTCATGTTTTAAATTTATTTATAATTTTAATAATTAATTAGTTAACTTAAATAGTTTCACAACACTGATGTAGTAATTATTTAAATAATATAAAATAAAATAAATGATGTCAAAATTATTTAATGTATAATTAAGGCCATAAATAGAATTTATAGATGAAAATGACATGTTTAGTATGTTTTAAAATAATTTTTTCAGATTATTGGTGTTTTATTAATGTTATTAATGTCAATTTAATGAATAATTTTATAATTTAAACTAATGATATTTCATGAAAAGAATATATTAAAAAGTTATTTAAAAATCATATAGATCATAAATAATGAAAAATGGGATATGATATAGTCTTAAATATTTACCCTTATCAATTTCTGAGCCAACAATTACCTTCTCTGTAAAATTTTAACCTTATAATTATGAAAAATATGATACCAAGGATAATGCTAAAATAGGTCTTGTGATGCCCTGAAAAACTAAAGTAAGAACCTTGTATTCGATAGCATGTATGACACGCAATAACAAGATCGTAATGTAATTTAATATCTATATACTTTATAATATATTTACTATTTAAAATATATTCTATATATTTCAATGCATAAAACACCAAGTTAGATTGAAATGCACATGATAATTGGTTATCATATATCATAATCAACAAGGAACTTCCTTTATATCTTACATTACATGCAAAAGAGACCTTCTTCGATGGCTTGTGCTATACGCAATATCGAGTCTTATCGAGAAACAATCTGTAATTAAAACATTATTATTTAATATAATAAGATACAAACTAGCTGTTATGAGTAATATTAAATAAATTATGAAAATATATGTTTTAGACAACTAAATAATTCGTTAAAAATAAATTACAAATGAATATAGGAACCAATTGAATATTAAAAGCATATTTTTATAGAAAACTTTTTTTTCTCACAAAGTTTTTTTACCCTAATAGATTTAATTAATTACAACTATTGAGTGTTATTTATGTCATAAATATGTTAAATATTAAATTAAAATATTTTTTTATATTCATCCAGTAGATTTGGTAATTATAAGATATGATCAAACCCAATATTTAACATAAAAACCTATATTCATAAATTTTTAACCTCCTTATAATGGAGAACATATTTTAAATCTTAATCTTGAAAATTTTATGAATTTAATTTGATAAAATAAACATCATATTTTAATTAATAATATCAAAATTATCTTAGGATGAAATTTTGGGATTTTTCTGAGAAACTTTATTTTTTAGTGAATAGTGAAAAATTCTGCGTTTTAGTTAAAAAAACCTTTTGTTTAAAAAATTATTAATGTTAACTTATATTATAAATTTATTTTAAAGTCCCATTGGATCAATTATACATATATTAATATAATTTAGTTCATTATAATCAATTTAAATTTTAAATTTAATATAAAAACATAACAATCTTTTGAACATTTTTCTACTACAACCAGTTAATCCGTCTGTCTGCGAGATTAACATTAATCTTAATTTTACCGCTTCAGTGATTTTAATTTTGAAAATTTGACACAAAACATTGTAATCAATATAATATATTTTTTAATAAGATAAACTTAATTTTTTCCAAAAATGATTAGTGAAAGTGATTAAAATTAATTACAGTGATTAAGGTGTAATTAGGCTTAAAAATGGAATAAAGCCCTAAGTTTATGGATCCAAATGACCTAGAAACTTGTCCAAAACCTACTATATAGAACTATTTAGGCTATACACCTTCCATTAATGAGTTTGGGTGGTTTGGTATTGCTTTTATTAGGTAAGAACATGTGCACACCTAAATTATTTTAAAAAATGCCAAGTGAGTCCTTTTCGTTCCCTACAAAAGGCCACCAACTCTACCCATTACTCACACATCTCAAACCTCTTATGTTCAGCCAATAACTACCCAAATAGTCTCATATAATTCCTATCATATACCTATAATAATCCTTTTGGACAGAAACCCTTTCAACAAAGCCTTTTGGTTCAAACCAAAAGAAGTTACCTGATTTTAAGGTAATGTCTTTTCTCAATCTCTCTAGTACCATTTCCATTCTCCAAACTCTAAAATATACTTATTCTATTCCTGTATAAAGAAACTAGTATCATAAATATACTAGTATTTGTTATTATGATATTTTATGTAACTAATTGTACTTTTGAATAATATTTGTTTCCTAAATTTGTGTGTTATTTCATTTTATACTCCACAAAACTATATCATTTAATTAATAAAGTGATACCATTGGGTTTTGACTGTTATATGACCATTAATCAATATGACAGTTGGAAACTAAAATCTTAATGTTACAATTATTATTTATAAATACAAGTGATCTTGGTTAATTAATATAGAAATAAGAGTTGATGGCCTCATCCAGTAGACTCGGGCCGTACGAAGCCCATCTATTAGAACTTGGAAAGGAGGTATCATCTCTGAGCTTTGCTCTGTACCAAGACCAAGATGAGTTTTAGCATGTGAAGCTTTAATGGAATAGTTTAAGGGATAAGTTCAAGATGATAAAAATCACCACTCGGGCAATGTTTTCCAAACCTCCCCAAGATTCTACCCCCATAGCACACCTTACACTTAGGTCCTATGCAAGTGTTATAAGGGGCTATGTAACGAGGCCTTAGATAATTTTTGTAATCCCTTAGAATAAATAAAATTATTATTTCTTCTTATGGTAAAATTTGTGAATTTTAAATGTACAAATAAATGTAGGATGAATTTATAGAAGTTCCATATTACTAATGAATTTTGGAAAAAAGTGTATTTTAAAATATTTAGGTAAACTTTAAATAATTAAAAATGTAAAATGATTTTCAAAAAATGGTATTCTATAGTTGTGACCAGTAATAAATTTAGATTCTAATAAGATCAACATAATTTTTAGTGAATAGAAAAGTATGAAGAGTAAAATACCCTTATGAATGGTAATGAATAGTAATGAATAATAAATCATCCAAAAAAATAGAAACTTCACCCATGAATGTATAAATACAATTTAGACATCTTAAAAGTGAAAAAATGATCATAGTATAAGTTTTGATATTTTTTTAGGTCATAAACAATTTATTTATAATTTTATAATTAATTTAATAATTTAAAATGAAAATTTATTTTCATAAAATGTAATCATAAATTTTTACTTTATTGTCTTATGGTTATAAGATAATTTTATGGGACCTTGATTACTTTTTCAAGGTGTTACAAAATGATTTATAGATTTAAAGTTGTTTATTTGGAATAAATAGTGATTTTAATTAAAAATTAAATTAAAAATATTTAGAAAATTATTTTCATAAAATTGAGTTCATTTTTGAATTTAGAGTATAAATATTAGGTTAGGGTAAATTTTTGGGATTTTTCTGAAACATTTGATTTTCCAGTGAATAGTAAAAATATTGTTTTGAGTTTCGAGTGTTTAATGACATCATTGATGATTTAACCACGATTTAATAAATTTGGTCAAATTTTGAGTAGTAAGATATGTTATGAGATGTCCCAAGTGTCCAATAACATGGTAAAATACCATGGGCAAGCCCATGGTTTTGCAAATACCACCGATGAGGTGTCCCTTGGAAATTAATTAAATATTCCCTCACTTTTCCTATAAATACCATGCCATTAACTCATTAATTTCATTCCAAAATGCTCCCCAATGAAGCTATGGTATTTTTATCTCTCAAGTAAACCTTCTAAGGTTCCCTCAATCCCCCAAGGTCCCAACCTTCGTGCTTTTGAAGTTACTCTTCAAGGTAAGGGAACCTTCCACCCTCCTCTTTTAGTCATGATTTCCTTTAAGTTATGTCTTCCAGTTTCCATATTCTTATGTGGGGGTATGTTCTTATATATTATTATTACTGTAAATATTATGTCCAAATGATGAGATACCCTTGATTATCTCATCAATTTATTTTCTGAATTTTTAATTGATGCTGTTAGGCTACCGAATTTTTGTAAAAGAAATCACATCTTTTTTTTCTTTTGATATTTATTTTCATATGGTATTTACTTAAAATATCCATACCATGATATTTTTTATTTCTTATTCTATAACCATACTATATTTTTAGTTTTTTATGAGTGTGTGACTCTTTTCCCCTCTCTTTTCAACATTTTCTAAAACCATGTTATATAGTTGTTATACTGCAGACTTTTCATCTCAAAACCTCTTTCTATTTTTCTCAAAAATTATCTTATTTTATTTTTTTGAAAACAAAAATCTATTTAATTTCTAGGTGTATTCATAAAGACAAAATATTGATCTATTTGATTCTAAAATTTACATACATATAACCCTCGCTCCCTTTCCATGGGATATAAATTATATAATGATCTTATTTTTAATCACTTTTAAAATGTCATGATTTTGAAGTGAAACCCATTAATTTTACTCTCTATGGGTTATTTATGAAACTTATGATTATGATATATGTGGATAACATGAAAATAAAGACATATTAATGGTGCACCCTGATATCTCTCTAATGCATTGGGTAATGAATTTAATCTCTAGAGATGAAAAGTTTCACGATACCATGGTGAATAACCTTGGTAATTTTTATGACACCTTGGGGATGAAACTTAGTGATATGTTCATGAATGTTTACATGAAATTTTGTATCCAAATATTCAAGTTATGATTCATGTTATTTTTATTATGATATTCCACTTTTTCTATTGCTCATGTCTTATGTTTTTCATCAATTTCTTATTGATATCGCAAGTAAACTGATTCCCTTACTTTCCTTACTGGGCCTTTGGCTCACCCTTTCCTTTGATGTATGTCTCCAGGTTATGAGATTCAATAGTTTTCATATTATGAACTTTTCAAGAGTCTTTTAAATGGGCTTTAAAAGGGTGTTTTAAGATTTCATATTTTTTTCCTGATTTCTGAGACACTCAAATTTAAAGGTACTCTATTTGTAAAATATAATGAAAAGTCTTGTTAAAAAGGTGGGATTCCATATTTTAACCTAAACATACACACACCACCATCTAATGGGTAACAAATATAATGTTTCTGTGGAAAACGAACTAATTCCTCACAAAACAATGACTGTTTATTCTTCTATTACTGCCTCTCATGGTGGGCATTATGATGTAAAATTGGTTTATATATGTTATATATTATATTTATTATGTATTTATACTTCTTTAAACATTTTATAATACATAAATTTATTAATTTATATTTTACATTAATACGATAACATCATTTTGGAAAGTGTGGACTATCGCCCCCTCAAAGCGACGTGATTCATTCACACGATACATGGAATGTATAAATGATGGTTATAATTAAAAATATGAGACATAAAATACATATTTATGTTATTAATGAAATAATTACCTTTCTAGATATATATATATCATTTTCTTCCCTTCAAAAACTTTTAAAGTGATCCAATGAGCCTGTACCCTAGTGGTATAGGCTCCTGCTTGGCATCCAAAAGACCCAGGATCGAATCCGGACAGGGGCGAAATTCCCAGGTACTGTAGCAGTACTGTAGCAGGTACTGTTGTAGTGGAGGAACTATAGCAGCGGCAGCACTGTAGAGGCGGAGGACTGTAGCAGACACTGTAGCGGTGGCGATACTGTAGCAGCGTGGTACTGTAGCAGTACTGTTCACCGAGGGGTCCTTTGGGCCAAAAAATGGGCTTTCAAGCCTTGTATTCAAGCCACTTGGCCTTGGGCCTTCAAGCTATGTAATGGGTCTCCCTATACCCAATCTAAAATAGGTCTTTGCTTTCAAAAATAATAAATTGAGGCTTCAGCCCCAACCTTAAAAAAAAAAACTTTTAAAGTGACAACATCGTTCGTAGACGTGTGGACTACCACCTCCTTGACATGATGTGATTTCTTTTACATAACATAATTATATATATAAGAATATATGATTAAATAAAATGATATTTATTATAAAATGACCACTCTTTAAATATTTGAGTTACTTACCTTCTTTCCACAATAATCATTTAAAAATGCGAATGTTACTCATGAGTACGTACGACCTACCGTCTCCATGATTGTAACATATTACCATTTTCATAACCATATTTAATAATTGATTTTAAAAGTATAATTGATGTAAAAATATGATAATTATTTCATGGTTATCATTTTAGAGATATTATATAATGACCCTTTGACAATAGTTGACCAACAACAGTTGTTTTGGCACATAAACCAAATTTGGTCAAAAACACCCAATGAAAACATAATTGTTTAAGTATTTGTACGCAACATGGTAATAAAATAAATAAAATTAATTATAAACATGAAAAAGGTTCTGAATAAAGTATAAAATTAAAATAATTTTATTATACATGAAGTTAAAGTACCTTCACACTACTAGAAATAATAGATTTACCAACGGTTGAGAAATGTTGGGAAAGGCTGGACAACCGTTGGTATAACATATACCAACGGTTCTGCCAACCGTAGGTAAGTAAGCCGTTGGGAAAAACATTTACCAACGGTTTACAGTAAACCGTTGGGATAGGGTGGAGAAAGGTTACTCTATCCCAACGGTTCATTAAAACCGTTGGGAAAAAGATTTGCCAATGGTTTAAAACCGTTGGCACAAGGGCTTAAAATTATCATGTTTTTCCCAACGGTTTGGCAAACCGTTGGGAAAAACCCCACATCTACTCTTTCCCAATGGTTTTAAAACGTTGGGAAAAGTGTTTTACCAACGGTTTGTTGAACCGTTGGTAAAACTAATCCACAATTTCTATGCCAACGGTTTTGAACCGTTGGCATAGCCTCTGCTGGGCAAATCACCCAGCAGCTCCCCAATTTGCCCAGCAGCTCCCAACCAGGTCTCCAATTTGACCAGCACCACATCTGGTTTTGTGGGTTCCCTCTCATCTTTCAATCCAATTATTGTACCTGCAATAAACTAACACATACATATATAATTATTGTACCTGCAGTAACCAACTAACACTTACATATAGAGAACAAATTCATACACGTTTAACATATAATGGTAGAACTATACACATCCATAATTAAATTATAAACATACTTAATTCATTTAGATTTCAATTTAAAATGTAGATGACAATTATATGTGGAATCTGGAAGTCAATTCATAATTTGATCTGTTTTTTGTATACCATATATTTTTACCTAAAGTAATGTCCGTTTTAAACATAATACATACACCTGGAGTGCTACCGTCCACAACGTGCCTCATATTGAAGCGGGGTTGACTCATACACGTCACATATGACCCATGGATCGTTGTGCTAATGTATCGACACAATCCGAATGCGTTTGGTCGGTTTTCCGTATGTCAGTTGATGTTTTTCAATTAAAATTACGTACTTTTGAAACAAAATGCAGACACTTTGAGTGGTTCCGGCCACACCGCGCCTCAGATTGAGGCGGTGTTGACTCATACACGTCACATATGACCTATGGATCATTCTCCTAAAGTTTCAATGGAAACCGAATGCGTTTGGTCGGTTTTCCGTATGTACTTAAATTGTTGTCCATTTTAAGCAAAAGAGACACAGTTAGAGCGGTGTCGGCCACACCGCTCCTCAGATTGAGGCGGGATTGACTCATACACATCACATACGACCCGTGGATCCTTTTCCTAAAGTATGGACACAATCCGAATGCATTTTCTCCGTTTTCCGTATGTCACTTGATGCTTTTCACTTAAAATGATGTCCCTTTGAAACAAAAGACAGACACTTTGAGTGCTGTCGGCCACACCGCATCTCCAATTGAGGCGGGGTTGATTCTTACACATCACATATGACCCATGGATCGTTCTCCTAAAGTTTCAACGGAAACCGAATCCGTTTCGTCGGTTTTCCGTATGTACTTAAAATGATGTCCGTTTTAAACAAAAGAGAGACACTTAGACTGATCTCGGCCACACCATGACTTGGATTCATCCTGGGTCAGCTCGTACATGTCACATATGACCCATGGATCTTTGGGATAAATTATCAACAAATTTGGAATGCGTTTGGTCGGTTTTCCGTATGCCAGTTGTTCTTTTCACTTATAATCTTGTCCATTTTAAACAAAAGATACACAGTTAGAACGGTGTCGGCCACACCGCTCCTCGGATTGAGGCGGGATTGACTCGTACACGTCACATACGACCCATGGATCCTTGTGATAAAGTATCGACACAGTCCGAATGCCTTTGGTCGGTTTTTCGTATGTCACTTGATGCTTTTCACTTAAAATGACGTCTTTTTGAAACAAAAGACCGACACTTTGAGTGGTGTCGGCCACACCGTGTCTCCGATTGTGGCGGGGTTGATTCGTACACGTCACATATGACCCATGGATCGTTCTCCTAAAGTTTCAACGGAAACCGAATCCGTTTGGTCGTTTTTCCATATGTACTTAAAATGGTGTCCATTTTAAACAAAAGAGAGCCACTTAGACTTGTCCCGGCCACACCGCGACTCGGATTCATCCCGGGTTGGCTCGTACACGTCACATATGACCCATGGATTGTTGAGATAAATTATCAACAGATTCGGAATGTGTTTGGTCGGTTTTCCGTATGCCAGTTGATGATTTTCACTTAAAATGACGTCCTTTTGACCTGAAACCACCGTGCAACATTCTAATTATTATTCGTGACGTGTACGCGTAGACGACACGTCAATCGGACGTGCGGTTTGCGCGGTACGGCTCAATATTCGTGTTTTAAGTGATGCGCGCGCTTCGTAAACGCGCGTGAGGGGGGTCCAAACGGGCCGAACGATGTCGGAATGGCCTGAAATCAGACGACAAATATGGGTGACTGATTTCTGAAGTGGTCGAGCAGACGGCACGTCAATCGGACGTGTCCTGTGCCCGCGGTGACCGAGAACGCAGTTCGGGTGTCATAAACGGCCAGAACGGGCGTCCAACGGTCAAATTCATAGCGGACTACCTCTTATTGAGCTGAAACCACTGTGGAACATTCTAATTATTATTTGTGACGTGTACGCGCAGACGGCACATCAATCGGACGTGCGGTTTGCGCGGTACGGCTCAATATTCGTGTTTTAAGTGATGCGCGCGCTTCGTAAACGCGCGTGAGGGGGGTCCAAATGGGCCGAACGATGTCAGAATGGCCTGAAATCAGACGACAAATACGGGTGAGTGATTTCTGAAGTGGTCGAGCAGACGGCACATCAATCGGACGTGCCGTGTGCCCGCGGTGACTGACAACGCAGTTCTGGTGTCATAAACGGCCAGAACGGGCGTCCAACAGTCAAATTCATAGCGGACAACCTCGTATTGAGATGAAACCACCGTGGAACATTCTAATTATTATTCGTGACGTGTACGCGCAGACGGCACGTCAATCGGACGTGCGATTTGCGCGGTACGGCTCAATATTCGTGTTTTAAGTGATGCGCGCGCTTCGTAAACGCGCGTGAGGGGGGTCCAAACGGGCCGAACGATGTCGGAATGGCCTGAAATCAGACGAAAAATACGGGTGACTGATTTCTGAAGTGTTCGAGCAGACGGCACGTCAATCGGACGTGCCGTGTGCCCGCGGTGACCGACAACGCAGTTCTGGTGTCATAAACGGCCAGAACGGGCGTCCAACGGTCAAATTCATAGCGGACGGCCTCGGATTGAGCTGAAACCACCGTGGAACATTCTAATTATTATTCGTGACGTGTAGGCGTAGACGGCACGTCAATTAGACGTGCGGTTTGCGCGGTACGGCTCAATATTCGTGTTTTAAGTGATGCGCGCGCTTCGTAAACGCGCGTGAGGGGGGTCCAAACGGGCCGAACGATGTCGGAATGACCTGAAATCAGACGACAAATACGGGTGACTGATTTCTGAAGTGGTAGAGCAGACGGCACGTCAATCGGACGTGCCGTGTGCCCGCGGTGACCGACAACGCAGTTCTGGTGTCATAAACGGCCAGAACGGGCATCCAACGGTCAAATTCATAGCGGACGGCCTCGGATTGAGCTGAAACCACCGTGGAACATTCTAATTATTATTCGTGACGTGTACGCGCAGACGGCACCTCAATCGGACGTGCAGTTTGCGCGGTACGGCTCAATATTCGTGTTTTAAGTGATGCGCGCGCTTCGTAAACGCGCGTGAGGGGGGTCCAAATGGGCCGAACGATGTCGGAATGGCCTGAAATCAGACGACAAATACGGGTGAGTGATTTCTGAAGTGTTCGAGCAGACGACACGTCAATCGGACGTGCCGTGTGCCCGCGGTGACCGACAACACAGTTCTGGTGTCATAAACGGCCAGAACGGGCGTCCAACGGTCAAATTCATAGCGGACGACCTCAGATTGAGCTGAAACCACCGTGGAACATTCTAATTATTATTCGTGACGTGTACGCACAGACGGAACGTCAATCGGACATGCGGTTTGCGCGGTACGGCTCAATATTCGTGTTTTAAGTGATGCGCGCGCTTCGTAAACTCGCGTGAGGGGGGTCCAAACGGGCCGAACGATGTCGAAATGGCATGAAATCAGAAGAAAAATACAGATGACTGATTTCTAAAGTGTTCGAGCAGACGGCACGTCAATCGGACGTGCCGTGTGCCCGCGGTGACCGACAACGCAGTTCTGGTGTCATAAACGGCCAGAACGGGCGTCCAACGGTCAAATTCATAGCGGACGGCCTCGGATTGAGCTGAAACCACCGTGGAACATTCTAATTATTATTCGTGACGTGTAGGCGCAGACGGCACGTCAATCGGACGTGCGGTTTGCGGGGTACGGCTCAATATTCGTGTTTTGAGTGATGCGCGCGCTTCGTAAACGCGCGTGAGGGGGGCCCAAACGGGCCGAACGACGTCGGAATGGCCTGAAATCAGACGACAAATACAGGTGACTGATTTCTGAAGTGGTCGAGCAGACGGAACATCAATCGGACGTGTCCTGTGCCCGCGGTGACCGAGAACGCAGTTCGGGTGTCATAAACGGCCAGAACGGGCGTCCAACGGTCAAATTCATAGCGGACTACCTCAGATTGAGCTGAAACCACCGTGGAACATTCTAATTATCATTTGTGACGTGTACGCGCAGACAGCACGTCAATCGGACGTGCGGTTTGCGCGGTACGGCTCAATATTCATGTTTTAAGTGATGCGCGCGCTTCGTAAACGCGCGTGAGGGGGGTCCAAATGGGCCGAACGATGTCGGAATGGCCTGAAATCAGACGACAAATACAGGTGAGTGATTTCTGAAGTGTTCGAGCAGACGGAACGTCAATCGGACGTGCCGTGTGACCGCGGTGACTGACAACGCAGTTCTGGTGTCATAAACGGCCAGAACGGGTGTCCAACGGTCAAATTCATAGAGGAAGGACTCGGATTGAGCTGAAACCACCGTGGAACATTCTAATTATTATTCGTGACGTGTACGCGCATACGGAATGTCAATCGTACGTGCGGTTTGCGCGGTACGGCTCAATATTCGTGTTTTAAGTGATGCGCGCGCTTCGTAAACGCGCGTGAGGGGGGTCCAAACGGGCCGAACGATGTCGGAATGGCCTGAAATCAGACGACAAATACGGGTGACTGATTTCTGAAGTGGTCGAGCAGACGGCACGTCAATCGGACGTGCCGTGTGCCCGCGGTGACCGACAACGCAGTTCTGGTGTCATAAACAGCCAGAACGGGCGTCCAACGGTCAAATTCATAGCGGACGGCCTCAGATTAAGCTGAAACCACCGTGGAACATTCTAATTATTATTCGTGACGTGTAGGCGCAGACGGCACGTCAATCGGACGTGCGGTTTGCGCGGTACGGCTCAATATTCGTGTTTTAAGTGATGTGCGCGCTTCGTAAACGCGCGTGAGGGGGGTCCAAACGGGCCGAACGATGTCGGAATGGCCTGAAATCAGACGAAAAATACGGGTGACTGATTTCTGAAGTGGTCGAGCAGACGGCACGTCAATCGGACGTTCCGTGTGCCCGCGGTGACCGAAAACGCAGTTCTGGTGTCATAAACGGCCAGAACGGGCGTCCAATGGTCAAATTCATAGCGGACGACCTCAGATTGAGCTGAAACCACCGTGGAACATTCTAATTATTATTCTTGACGTGTACGCGTAGACGGAACGTCAATCGGACGTGCGGTTTGCGCGGTACGGCTCAATATTCGTGTTTTAAGTGATGCGCGCGCTTCGTAAACGCGCGTGAGGGGGGTCCAAACGGGCCGAACGATGTCGGAATGGCCTGAAATCAGACAAAAAATACGGATGACTGATTTCTAAAGTGTTCGAGTAGACGGCACGTCAATCGGACGTGCCGTGTGCCCGCGGTGACCGACAACGCAGTTCTGGTGTCATAAACGGCCAGAACAGGCGTCCAACGGTCAAATTCATAGAGGACGGCCTCGGATTGAGCTGAAACCACCGTCTAACATTCTAATTATTATTCGTGACATGTAGGCGCAGACAGCACGTCAATCGGACGTGCGGTTTGCGCGGTACGACTCAATATTCGTGTTTTAAGTGATGCGCGCGCTTCGTAAACGCGCGTGAGGGGGGTCCAAACGGGCCGAACGATGTCGGAATGGCCTGAAATCAGACGAAAAATATGGGTGACTGATTTCTGAAGTGGTCGAGCAGACGGCACGTCAATCGGACGTGCCGTGTGCCCGCGGTGACCGACAACGCAGTTCTGGTGTCATAAACGGCCAGAACGGGCGTCCAACGGTCAAATTCATAGCGAACGGCCTCGGATTGAGCTGAAACCACTGTGCAACATTCTAATTTTTATTCGTGACGTGTACGCGTAGACGACACGTCAATCGGACGTGCGGTTTGCGCGGTACGGCTCAATATTCGTGTTTTAAGTGATGCGCGCGCTTCGTAAACGCGCATGAGGGGGGTCCAAACGGGCCGAACGATGTCGGAATGGCCTGAAATCAGACGAAAAATACGGGTGACTGATTTATGAAGTGGTCGAGCAAACGGAACGTCAATCGGACGTGTCCTGTGCCCGCGGTGACCGAGAACGCAGTTCGGGTGTCATAAACGGCCAGAACGGGCGTCCAACGGTCAAATTCATAGAGGACTACCTCGGATTGAGCTGAAACCACCGTGGAACATTCTAATTATTATTTGTGACATGTACGCGCAGACGGAACGTCAATCAGACGTGCGGTTTACGCGGTACGGCTCAATATTCGTGTTTTAAGTGATGCGCGCGCTTCGTAAACGCGCGTGAGGGGGGTCCAAACGGGCCGAACGATGTCAGAATGGCCTGAAATCAGACGACAAATACGGGTGAGTGATTTCTGAAGTGGTCGAGCAGACGGCACGTCAATCGGACGTGCCGTGTGCCCGCGGTGACTGACAACACAGTTCTGGTGTCATAAACGGCCAGAACGGGCGTCCAACGGTCAAATTCATAGAGGACAACCTCGGATTGAGCTGAAACCACCGTGGAACATTCTAATTATTATTCGTGACGTGGACGCGTAGACGGCACGTCAATCGGACGTGCGGTTTGCGCGGTACGGCTCAATATTCGTGTTTTAAGTGATGCGCGCGCTTCGTAAACGCGCGTGAGGGGGGTCCAAACGGGCCGAACGATGTCAGAATGGCCTGAAATCAGAAGACAAATACGGGTGACTGATTTCTGAAGTGGTCGAGCAGACGGCACATCAATCGGACGTGCCGTGTGCCCGCGGTGACTGACAACGCAGTTCTGGTGTCATAAACATCCAGAACGGGTGTCCAATGGTCAAATTCATAGCGGACGGCCTCAGATTGAGCTGAAACCACCATGGAACATTCTAATTATTATTCGTGACGTGTACGCGCAGACGGCATGTCAATCGGACGTGCGGTTTGCGCGGTACGGCTCAATATTCGTGTTTTAAGTGATGCGCGCGCTTCGTAAACGCGCGTGAGGGGGGTCCAAACGGGCCGAACGATGTCGGAATGGCCTGAAATCAGACGAAAAATACGGGTGACTGATTTCTGAAGTGGTCGAGCAGACGGCATGTCAATCGGACGTGCCGTGTGCCCGCGGTGACCGACAACGCAGTTCTGGTGTCATAAACGGCCAGAACAGGCGTCCAACGGTCAAATTCATAGCGGACGGCCTCGGATTGAGCTGAAACCACCATGGAACATTCTAATTATTATTCGTGACGTGTAGGCGTAGACAGCACGTCAATCGGACGTGCGGTTTGCGCGGTACGGCTCAATATTCGTGTTTTAAGTGATGCGCGTGCTTCGTAAACGCGCGTGAGGGGGGTCCAAACGGGCCGAACGATGTCGGAATGGCCTGAAATCAGAAGATAAATATGGGTGACTGATTTCTGAAGTGTTCGAGCAGACGGCACGTCAATCGGACTTTCCGTGTGCCCGCGGTGACCGAAAACGCAGTTCTGGTGTCATAAAAGGCCAGAACGGGCGTCCAACGGTCAAATTCATAGCGGACGGCCTCAGATTGAGCTGAAACCACCGTGGAACATTCTAATTATTATTCGTGACGTGTACGCATAGACGGAACGTCAATCGGACGTGCGGTTTGCGCGGTACGGCTCAATATTCGTGTTTTAAGTGATGCGCGCGCTTCGTAAACGCGCGTGAGGGGGGTCCAAACGGGCCGAACGATGTCGGAATGGCCTGAAATCAGACGAAAAATACGGATGACTGATTTCTAAAGTGTTCGAGTAGACGACACGTCAATCGGACGTGCCGTGTGCCCGCGGTGACCGACAACGCAGTTCTGGTGTCATAAACGGCCAGAACGGGCGTCCAACGGTCAAATTCATAGCGGACGGCCTCGGATTGAGCTGAAACCACCGTCGAACATTCTAATTATTATTCGTGACGTGTAGGCGCAGACAGCACGTCAATCGGACGTGCGGTTTGCGCGGTACGGCTCAATATTCGTGTTTTAAGTGATGCGCGCGCTTCGTAAACGTGCGTGAGGGGGGTCCAAACGGGCCGAACGATGTCAGAATGGCCTGAAATCAGACGACAAATACGGGTGACTGATTTCTGAAGTGGTCGAGCAGACGGCACGTCAATCGGACGTGCCGTGTGACCGCGGTGACCGACAACGCAGTTCTGGTGTCATAAACGGCCAGAACGGGCGTCCAACGGTCAAATTCATAGCGAACGGCCTCGGATTGAGCTGAAACCACCGTGAAACATTCTAATTATTATTCGTGACGTGTACGCGTAGACGACACGTCAATCGGACATGCGGTTTGCGCGGTACGGCTCAATATTCGTGTTTTAAGTGATGCACGCGCTTCGTAAACGCGCGTGAGGGGGGTCCAAACGGGCCGAACGATGTCGGAATGGCCTGAAATCAGACGACAAATACGGGTGACTGATTTCTGAAGTGGTCGAGCAGACGGCACGTCAATCGGACGTGTCCTGTGCCCGCGGTGACCGAGAACGCAGTTCGGGTGTCATAAACGGCCAGAACGGGCGTCCAACAGTCAAATTCATAGCGGACTACCTCGGATTGAGCTGAAACCACCGTGGAACATTCTAATTATTATTTGTGACGTGTACGCGCAGACGGCACGTCAATCGGACGTGCGGTTTGCGCGGTACGGCTCAATATTCGTGTTTTAAGTGATGCGCGCGCTTCGTAAACGCGCGTGAGGGGGGTCCAAACGGGCCGAACGATGTCGGAATGGCCTGAAATCAGACGAAAAATACGGGTGAGTGATTTCTGAAGTGGTCGAGCAGACGGCACGTCAATCGGACGTGCCGTGTGCCCGCGGTGACTGACAACACAGTTCTGGTGTCATAAACGGCCAGAACGGGCGTCCAACGGTCAAATTCATAGAGGACGACCTCAGATTGAGCTGAAACCACCGTGGAACATTCTAATTATTATTCGTGACGTGTATGCATAGACGGAACGTCAATCGGACGTGCGGTTTGCGCGGTACGGCTCAATATTCGTGTTTTAAGTGATGCACGCGCTTCGTAAACGCGCGTGAGGGGGGTCCAAACGGGCCGAACGATGTCGGAATGGCCTGAAATCAGACGACAAATACGGGTGACTGATTTCTGAAGTGGTCGAGCAGACGGCACGTCAATCGGACGTGTCCTGTGCCCGCGGTGACCGAGAACGCAGTTCGGGTGTCATAAACGGCCAGAACGGGCGTCCAACGGTCAAATTCATAGCGGACTACCTCGGATTGAGCTGAAACCACCGTGGAACATTCTAATTATTATTTGTGATGTGTACGCGCAGACAACACGTCAATCGGACGTGCGGTTTGCGCGGTACGGCTCAATATTCGTGTTTTAAGTGATGCGCGCGCTTCGTAAACGCGCGTGAGGGGGGTCCAAACGGGCCGAACGATGTCGGAATGGCCTGAAATCAGACGACAAATACGGGTGAGTGATTTCTGAAGTGGTCGAGCAGACGGCACGTCAATCGGACGTGCCGTGTGCCCGCGGTGACTGACAACACAGTTCTGGTGTCATAAACGGCCAGAACGGGCGTCCAACGGTCAAATTCATAGCGGAAAACCTCAGATTGAGCTGAAACCACCGTGGAACATTCTAATTATTATTCGTAACGTGTACGCGCAGACGGCACGTCAATCGGACGTGCGGTTTGCGCGGTACGGCTAAATATTCGTGTTTTAAGTGATGCGCGCGCTTCGTAAACGCGCGTGAGGGGGGTCCAAACGGGCCGAACGATGTCGGAATGGCCTGAAATCAGACGAAAAATACGGGTGACTGATTTCGGAAGTGTTAGAGCAGACGGCACGTCAATCGGACGTGCCGTGTGCCCGCGGTGACCGACAACGCAGTTCTGGTGTCATAAACGGCCAGAACGGGTGTCCAACGGTCAAATTCATAGCGGACGGCCTCAGATTGAGCTGAAACCACTGTGGAACATTATAATTATTATTCGTGACATGTAGGCGCAGACGGCACGTCAATCGGACGTGCGGTTTGCGCGGTACGGCTCAATATTCGTGTTTTAAGTGATGCGCGCGCTTCGTAAACGCGCGTGAGGGGGGTCCAAACGGGCCGAACGATGTCGGAATGGCCTGAAATCAGACGACAAATACGGGTGACTGATTTCTGAAGTGGTCGAGCAGACGGCACGTCAATCGGACGTGCCGTGTGCCCGCGGTGACCGACAACGCAGTTCTGGTGTCATAAACGGCCAGAACGGGCGTCCAACGGTCAAATTCATAGCGTACGGCCTCGTATTGAGCTGAAACCACCGTGGAACATTCTAATTATTATTCTTGACGTGTACGCGCAGACGGAACCTCAATCGGACGTGCGGTTTGCGCGGTACGGCTCAATATTCGTGTTTTAAGTGATGCGCGCGCTTCGTAAACGCGCGTGAGGGGGGTCCAAACGGGCCGAACGATGTCGGAATGGCCTGAAATGAGACGACAGATACGGGTGAATTATTTATGAAGTGTTCGAGCAGACGTCACGTCAATCGGACGTGCCGTGTGCCCGCGGTGACCGACAACGCAGTTCTGGTGTCATAAACGGCCAGAACGGGCGTCCAACGGTCAAATTCATAGCGGACGACCTCAGATTGAGCTGAAACCACCGTGGAACATTCTAATTATTATTCGTGACGTGTACACGCAGACGGAACATCAATCGGACGTGCGGTTTGCGCGGTACGGCTCAATATTCGTGTTTTAAGTGATGCGCGCGCTTCGTAAACGCGCGTGAGGGGGGTCCAAACGGGCCGAATGATGCCGGAATGGCCTGAAATCAGACGACAAATACGGATGACTGATTTATAAAGTGTTCGAGCAGACGGCACGTCAATCGGACGTGCCGTGTGCCCGCGGTGACCGACAACGCAGTTCTGGTGTCATAAACGGCCAGAACGGGTGTCCAACGGTCAAATTCATAGCAGACGGCCTCGGATTGAGCTGAAACCACCGTGGAACATTCTAATTATTATTCGTGACGTGTAGGCGCAAACGGCATGTCAATCGGACGTGCGGTTTGCGCGGTACGGCTCAATATTCGTGTTTTAAGTGATGCGCGCGCTTCGTAAACGCGCGTGAGGGGGGTCCAAACGGGCCGAACGATGTCGGAATGGCCTGAAATCAGACGACAAATACGGGTGACTGATTTCTGAAGTGGTCGAGCAGACGGCACGTCAATCGGACGTGCCGTGTGCCCGCGGTGACCGACAATGCAGTTCTGGTGTCATAAACGGCCAGAACGGGCATCCAACGGTCAAATTCATAGCGTACGGCCTCGGATTGAGCTGAAACCACCGTGCAACATTTTAATTATTATTCTTGACGTGTACGCGCAGACGACACGTCAATCGGACGTGCGGTTTGCGCGGTACGGCTCAATATTCGTGTTTTAAGTGATGCGCGCGCTTCGTAAACGCGCGTGAGGGGGGTCCAAACGGGCCGAACGATGTCGGAATGGCCTGAAATCAGACGAAAAATACGGGTGACTGATTTCTGAAGTGGTCGAGTAGACGGCACGTCAATCGGACGTGTCCTGTGCCCGCGGTGACCGAGAACGCAGTTCGGGTGTCATAAACGGCCAGAACGGGCGTCCAACGGTCAAATTCATAGCGGACTACGTCGGATTGAGCTGAAACCACCGTGGAACATTCTAATTATTATTTGTGACGTGTACGCGTAGACGGCACGTCAATCAGACGTGCGGTTTGCGCGGTACGGCTCAATATTCGTGTTTTAAGTGATGCGCGCGCTTCGTAAACGCGCGTGAGGGGGGTCCAAATGGGCCGAACGATGTCGGAATGGCCTGAAATCAGACGACAAATACGGGTGAGTGATTTCTGAAGTGGTCGAGCAGACGGCACGTCAATTGGACGTGCCGTGTGCCCGCGGTGACTGACAACGTAGTTCTGGTGTCATAAACGGCCAGAACGGGCGTCCAACGGTCAAATTCATAGCGGACGGCCTCGTATTGAGCTGAAACCACCGTGGAACATTCTAATTATTATTCGTGACGTGTTCGCGCAGACGGCACGTCAATCGGACGTGCGGTTTGCGCGGTACGTCTCAATATTCGTGTTTTAAGTGATGCGCGCGCTTCGTAAACGTGCGTGAGGGGGGTCCAAACGGGCCGAACGATGTCGGAATGGCCTGAAATCAGACGACAAATACGGGTGACTGATTTCTGAAGTGGTCGAGTAGACGGCACGTCAATCGGACGTGCCGTGTGCCCGCGATGACCGACAACGCAGTTCTGGTGTCATAAACGGCCAGAACGGGAGTCCAACGGTCAAATTCATAGCGGACGGCCTCAGATTGAGCTGAAACCACCGTGGAACATTCTAATTATTATTCGTGATGTGTAGGCACAGACGGCACGTCAATCGGACGTGCGGTTTGCGCGGTACGGCTCAATATTCGTGTTTTAAGTGATGCGCGCGCTTCATAAACGCGCGTGAGGGGGGTCCAAACGGGCCGAACGATGTCGGAATGGCCTGAAATCAGACGAAAAATACGGGTGACTGATTTCTGAAGTGGTCGAGCAGACGACACATCAATCGGACATGCCGTGTGCCCGCGGTGACCGACAACGCAGTTCTGGTGTCATAAACGGCCGGAACGGGCGTCCAACGGTCAAATTCATAGCGGACGGCCTCGGATTGAGCTGAAACCACCGTGAAACATTCTAATTATTATTCGTGACGTGTACGCGCAGACGGAACGTCAATCGGACGTGCGGTTTGCGCGGTACGGCTCAATATTCGTGTTTTAAGTGATGCGCGCGCTTCGTAAACGCGCGTGAGGGGGGTCCAAATAGGCCGAACGATGTAGGAATGGCCTGAAATCAGACGACAAATACGGATGACTGATTTCTAAAGTGTTCGAGCAGACGACACGTCAATCAGACGTGCCGTGTGCCCGCGGTGACCGACAACGCAGTTCTGGTGTCATAAACGGCCATAACGGGCGTCCAACGGTCAAATTCATAGCGGACGGCCTCAGATTGAGCTGAAACCACCGTGGAACATTCTAATTATTATTCGTGACGTGTAGGCACAGACGGCACGTCAATCGGACTTGCGGTTTGCGCGGTACGGCACAATATTCGTGTTTTAAGTGATGCGCGCGCTTCGCAAACGCGCGTGAGGGGGGTCCAAACGGGCCGAACGATGTCGGAATGGCCTGAAATCAGACGACAAATACGGGTGACTGATTTCTGAAGTGGTCGAGCAGACGGAACGTCAATCGGACGTGCCGTGTGCCCGCGGTGACCGACAACGCAGTTCTGGTGTCATAAACGGCCAGAACGGGCGTCCAACGGTCAAATTCATAGCGGACGGCCTCAGATTGAGCTGAAACCACCGTGCAACATTCTAATTATTATTCGTGACGTGTACGCGCAGACGACATGTCAATCGGACGTGCGGTTTGCGCGGTACGGCTCAATATTCGTGTTTTAAGTGATGCGCGCGCTTCGTAAACGCGCGTGAGGGGGGTCCAAACGGGCCGAATGATGTCGGAATGGCCTGAAATCAGACGACAAATACGGGTGACTGATTTCTAAAGTGGTCGAGCAGACATCACGTCAATCGGACGTGTCCTGTGCCCGCGGTGACCGAGAACGCAGTTCGGGTGTCATAAACGGCCAGAACGGGCGTCCAACGGTCAAATTCATAGCGGACTACCTCGGATTGAGCTGAAACCACCGTGGAACATTCTAATTATTATTTGTGACGTGTACGCGCAGACGGCACGTCAATCGGACGTGCGGTTTGCGCGGTACGACTCAATATTCGTGTTTTAAGTGATGCGCGCGCTTCGTAAACGCGCATGAGGGGGGTCCAAATGGGCCGAACGATGTCGGAATGGCCTGAAATCAGACGACAAATACGGGTGATTGATTTCTGAAGTGGTCGAGCAGACGGCACGTCAATCGGACGTGCCGTGTGCCCGCGGTGACTGACAACGCAGTTCTGGTGTCATAAACGGCCAGAACGGGCGTCCAACGGTCAAATTCATAGCGGACGGCCTCGGATTGAGCTGAAACCACCGTGGAACATTCTAATTATTATTCGTGACGTGTAGGCGCAGACGGCACGTCAATCGGACGTGCGGTTTGCGCGGTACGGCTCAATATTCGTGTTTTAAGTGATGCGCGCGCTTCGTAAACGCGCGTGAGGGGGGTCCAAACGGTCCGAACGATGTCGGAATGGCCTGAAATCAGACGAAAAATATGGGTGACTGATTTCTGAAGTGGTCGAGCAGACGGCACGTCAATCGGACGTGCCGTTGTGCCCGCGGTGACCGACAACGCAGTTCTGGTTTCATAAACGGCCAGAACGGGCGTCCAACGGTCAAATTCATAGCGGATGGCCTCGGATTGAGCTGAAACCATCGTGGAACATTCTAATTATTATTCGTGACGTGTACGCGCAGACGACACCTCAATCGGACGTGCGGTTTGCGCAGTACGGCTCAATATTCATGTTTTAAGTGATGCGCGCGCTTCGTAAACGCGCGTGAGTGGGGTCCAAATGGGCCGAACGATTTCAGAATGACCTGAAATCAGACGACAAATACGGGTGACTGATTTATGAAGTGGTCGAGCAGACGGAACGTCAATCGGATGTGCCGTGTGCCCGCGGTGACCGACAACGCAGTTCTGGTGTCATAAACGGCCAAAACGGGCGTCCAACGGTCAAATTCATAGCGGACGACCTCAGATTGAGCTGAAACCACCGAGAAACATTCTAATTATTATTCGTGACGTGTAGGCGTAGACGGAACGTCAATCAGATGTGCGGTTTGCGCGGTACAGCTCAATATTCATGTTTTAAGTGATGCGCGCGCTTCGTAAACGCGCGTGAGGGGGGTCCAAACGGGCCGAACGAAGTCGGAATGGCCTGAAATCAGACGACAAATACGGGACAGTGATTTCTGAAGTGTTTGAGCAGACGGCGCATCAATCGGACATGCCGTGTGCCCGCGGTGACCGACAACGCAGTTCTGGTGTCATAAACGGCCAAAACGGGCGTCCAACGGTCAAATTCATAGCGGACGACCTCGGATTGAGGCGGGGTTGACTCGTACACATCTAAAATGACTCATGTATCGTTGTCTTAAAGTATCAACACAATCCGAATGCGTTTGGCCGGTTTTCCGTATGCCAGTTGATGTTTTTCACTTAAAATGATGTCCTTTTGAAACAAAAGACATACACTTTGAGTTGTTCCGACCACACCGCGCCTCGGATTGAGGCGGGGATGACTCGTACACGTCACATATGACCCATGGATCGTTGTCCTAAAGCATCAACACATTTCAAATGCGTTTGGTCAGTTTTTCGTATGTCACTTTTTGTTTTCACTTAAAATCTTATGGAAATTCATATAGAATATTTTTATATCATATTTAGTATGGATTAGATTTTAGTTGATCGTGCTATGAAACATTTCAGAGCTAATAAAATTAAGGAAGGTGGAGGGGATGTCCGTGGGGCTTTCCGGGGGGGCTCTCCGGTGGGTGTCCGGGGGGCTGTCCGGGGACCAAGGAGGAGGGTGGGGGGGCTGTGCGGGGTCTGTTCGGGGGGTTTTTGGGGGTTGTTCAGGGGGTTGTCCGGGGTTGTTCAGGGGGCTATCCGGGGGTTGTTCAGGGGGTTGTCTGGGGGTGTTCAGGGGGCTGTCCGGGGGGTGTTTGGGGGGTTGTCCGGGGTCCAAGGGGGGGGGGGGGGTGGGGGGGTTGTCCGGGGTCCAAGGGGGGGGGGGGGGCTGTCCGGGGGGCTATCCGGGGTCCAGGGTGGAGGGTTGGGGGCTGTACGGGGGGCTGTCCAGGGGGCTGTCCGTGGGGGCTGTCCGGGGGGGCTGTCCGGTGGGTGTCCGGGGGGCTGTCCGGGGACCAAGGATGAGGGTGGGGGGGCTGTGCGGGGTCTGTCCGGAGGGTGTTTGAGGGTTCTTCAGGGGGTTGTCCGGGGTTGTTTAGGGGGTTGTCCGGTGGTTGATTAGGGGGTTGTCCGGGGTTGTTCAGGGGGTTGTCCGGGGGGTGTTTGGGGGGTTGTCCGGGGTCCAAGGGGGAGGGTGGGGGGGTTGTCTGGGGGGCTGTCCGGGGGGCTATCCGGGGTCCAGGGTGGAGGGTTGGGGGCTGTACGGGGGGCTGTCCAGGGGGCTGTCCAGGGGGCTGTCCGCGGGGCTGTCCGGGGGGTGTTTGGTGGGTGTTCGGGGTCCAAGGGGGAGGGGGGGTTGTCCAGGGTCCAAGAATGAGGGGGGTTGTCCAGGGAGTTCTCAAACACACAACCACTAAAAGACAACAACATCCATAAAAACAGACAATATATAAAAATAACTCAACTCCAATACTATACTACGAGTCTAGATAAAACCAACAACTAGAATAGATTAAACATCAAATCTCAAGTCAAAAATGTAACGGATCAATATGTCCCACATCAGCATCACCATCTCCATCATCATCATCATCATCGACCTCGTCATCGTCCTCCTCATCGTCCTCACCCTCCACAGCGCCTTCCTCCTCGCCTTCGCCCTCCTCCTCGCCCTCCTCATCTCCCTCCTCTTCCACATCAGACTGCTCGCCATCATCATCTTCAAGCTCGACATCGGCCTGACCACCACTGGAACGGCCACCTGGTGCACCATATATAGAATGTATCGACGACATGTATTCATCAATCGCTGGGCTGGCCTCTGCTGGAAGTGTTGGATGTAGAACTTCAATAAATTTCATAAATGCACTGTTTGCCCTTGCAGACTGTTCTGCCGTCTCTGTGGCCCTTTTCTCAGCCTGTTCTGCCTGTGCCCTAACTTGCTGCAGCTCGGTGTCACTACAACTCGTACCTGAGGCAGGCCAATACCTCGTCGGGGCTATCCTAGGTCGGCAGCGTACTCTGCCAGAATGATCCTCTCCCAACACCTGATGTAAGTGATCAGATGGGCCAAAATTGTCTGCTTCTTGGGAATCGAGGGCCTCTAAAGCATCCTGTTACAAATATAAATATATTATTAAGTTACGAAATAGATATTAAAATATAAAATCAACAGATTAAAACTTACAATCTGCTGCTGAGTCGCTTCGTTGACAGCACGTCCATCCTTTTTTCGTCTACTCGAGCAAAACAGTTTTGCTCGAGGCACACGTCCTTCAATATTTTGTACTTGCCTCTACAATGACATTGAAAACAAAATTTATATAAAGACTTCAGAAAATAATTAAATAATTGAGGAAACAAAAGAAAATGTAAGTCGTAAAGAAAACTTATAAACAATTGTCATACCTGCTGCCTCTCATGATCCGGCATCGTCGTGCGTCCTAGTGTATGGAGGTATTTTTTTGCATCAATGTTTTTTTTTATTTTTTCCAGATGATTCCTAAATAAAATTCGATAATGCAAAGGATAATATTAATGCAAAACTTGAAAGTTATTATTTAAATACCTCAAATGTAATTCATACCTTAAACTGCATACTCGTCCAATGAGTAATCATCTGACGATACTGCTCTATAGGACAATCATCCACGACTGGTACCGCCTCTAACTCAGTGCCAACTCTAGCATGCCAGCCAATATACAACTCATGCTTGTAGGCTCTCCAAAGCTCGCCTAAATCCTTTAGACATTCCAGTCGTGCACCCTCACCATTAGGAAAATTAAATCGAAGCTGAAATGAAAATATTAATTTATATAAATACAAAAAAAATTCATGGCATTAAATACAACAGATTTTTTTACCCATATCTCTGCCCAAGCTCTATCTTTGACCTCATGTGGCAAATGTCTCCACGACAGTGGGCTGACGGGAATGATGTCGGAGTATTTGGCAAGCGTCGCCATAAAACTCCGACATTGCTGCCCTGTTTTCTCAACCATCTGATTGTCTTCATTATATTCCACCATAACCTGTGTGCGACGGTTCCACACCGAACGCATGCGTGTACGGCCCCGCCCCCGCCTCCTGTCAGTAGATGTATCTGTCATGAAAGAAAAACAAATATTTTATCAAAACATGTTATAATGAAAATAAATATTGCTATAAAAATTTGATAGGGTTTTATAAATATACCTGTGCTAGTCTGATCAATGAGTGGCGTCGGATCCACAGAACCTGATGGAACACCCTCTGGTGGAACAGGAGTCGAAGACGATGGAATATAAAAGCTCGGAGAGACAGAAGTAGAAGGAAAAGAAGATGGAACAACTGTATGACCTGATGCTGACTGGGGAGTGGGAATCATCATGGGATGTGAAAATGATGGGGCAGAAGATGCAGAAGGTAGCGAAAACATGGGAGGTCTAAATATCCCGTGTGTCCCTAACGACACACCGAGATCAGAATGTGGGAAGGCTGAAATGTCAGTGGGAGGGGCAGGGTCTAGTCGGCCACGCGCAGCTCTATGTCCACCTCTGGTACGAACCCTCCTTGTACCACCGGCCTGAGTACTAGGACCAGTACTAGGCTCCTCGTCGAATAACTGTCGACGTAATGGTGGATCCTACAAAAAAGTTTACAAAAAAAATTAATCACATGACATTATATATTCTGTAAATATATATATATATATATTTGAAATAAAGTACTCACTGTAGGCACTAATGGTGGAATGCCCATCTCCTCCATCCGACGATTGTTCTCCGCCATTTTTTTTCTTCGTCTCTCTTCAATTGGCTTCATTTCCTGCATTGGAAAACAAATATTTAATTAATTAGAAAAAGAAAATTAATGTGTAAACCAAAAAACTAAATATATGAGGGAATGAGGGGATTCATTGGTAATTTAGCTATCAATTGTTTTAGAAGAGCTTGAATGAATTTAATAAAACATACAAGTTGTAATGTTCACCAAGTTAGAAATATTGTTTGATTTGGTTTGAATACAGTTCAATTCCAAATTATAAAATGCAATTCAAATAAAACAGCAACCAATAAACATTGAAAATTCACATAACGGTCAAGTCAGCTAAAACATATTTGTGATCAATACTAAATAAATATGAATATTACCAACCTTAACAACCCAACTCGAGGTAAACCAAAAGAATTGAGAACATGGATGAATGATTCTATATATTTCCAACCACAACTTCAGGTTCACAATCAACTCTGACAATTGAGCTATTGGAGTCATCAAAAGAAATAAATGGATTGGTTCCAATGGCAATAGGGACAGTGTCAATTCCATCATCAGCATCATCAAAAATATGTCTTGGAATTACTTCAACTACAACACCAAATTCAGGTTGAAGTTGATCTTTGACATAAAAAACTTGTTTAGCCATTGATGCCAACACATATGGTTCTTCGGTTGCAAGAGTGTGGGTCATATTAATTACTCGAAATCCACAATCATCAATAAATGTTCCATGTCTCGTCATCGAATCAAACCAATGGCATTTCATCATTGTGACTCGTCCATGAGAGTAATAATCCAATATTATTATTTTCTCAACGACTCCATAATAACCCACATTTTCAAGTCGCGGTCTACTATCTGATGCGCTGGCATAACAATCTGTTGTGGCAGTAACCATAATACCATCATGTTGTGTTCTCATGTTTTTGGCTCATTCAGTGACAATAAATCTGTACCCATTGATAACAATTGATTTACAGTCACGAACCACGATATTAGGACCAAAAGCCAAATCTCTTATTTCCTCAGAGACAGAGTCAGCAGACAAACTCAATACCTGCAATATAAATGACAGTTAAACTTAAGTAAATATTGAAATAATTAATTTAAACAGTAATATTTTTACCTTCAATTTTAACCAAGCAGAAAACTCTTTGCTATGCAAAGTCTCTCTCCTTCTCAAAGATAAAGAACGATGCTTCCTATTTATCATTGTTTTATGTTCCCTATAGATAAAAAAATATGAATAGTTTAACAGATATATATGTAAGATATACATATTCAATTTTGTTACCTGATATAGTCATCGAACAAATCACAGTTGAACAAAACTGTGCGATGTGCCATCTCCCGTTCTTCATGGCTTAATGTCTTCAATGTATATGATCCAGGAATTACTCCTATTTGAGGAAGTGATGGAAAAATGGGTTCAATTTGCTCATATTGTTCTTCTTCATTTCTCATTGGTCTGTTCATTCTTGTAGTAAGATCAGACAAATACATTGAACAGAAATCCATACATTCTTGAGCTAAGTAACCGTTCACGATAGAACCTTCAGGATGATTCTTGTTTCGAACATAAGACTTTAATGTGAACATATTTCTTTCAGTTGGATACATCCAACGAAAAGAAACAGGTCCTCCGAGAAGTATTTCAGTTGGAATATGGACAGTCAGATGCAACATGCATGTGAAATATGATGGGGGAAATATTTTCTCCAACTCACACAAAATTAATGGGGCATCTGTCAACATTTTTTGCAAGAAAGACTTGGACAACTTCTTAGCACAAAGATATCTAAACAAATGGCACAACTGAATAACACCCACCCTTACATTATTGGACAAAAGATGACGGATTGCTATTGGAAGCAACTCATGCAGTAGAACGTGATAATCATGAGTCTTCAAAGATTTTAGCTTCAACTCTCTTCTGTTGACCCGTTTAGATATGTTTCTTGAATAGCCATCAGGAACTCTAATAGTCTCTAATACTTCCAAAAATTGTTTTTTTTCAGTAGGTGTCATCACATAAGAAGCACATGGAAGTTGCCATTTATTTTCACTGATACGCACAGGATGCAATTCTGGTCTGATGCCCCAATCCACCAAGTCACGTCGAGATCGTAAATCATCTTTTGTCTTCCCCTTGACATTTAGAAGAACTGAAAGCAACATTTCACATATATTCTTTTCAATATGCATTACGTCTAAGCAATGACGTAGCAAATTGGTTGACCAATAAGGCAAATCAAAAAAGATACTCCTCTTCCTCCAATTGTAACAGGTTTCTGTGGAAACATTCTTTCTCTTTCCAGATTTCATTTGACCCTTCCCGAACGAAAAACTGAAATCTTTCAATTCATTAAGCACATCAGAGGTGGATCATCGGTCTCTATAGTATTATCAAATCTTCGATGATTCATTCTATATGGATGATCCTTTGGCAAAAATCGTCGATGTCCCATAAAACTGAAACTACAACGATGTTTCAGTCTTCTGGATCGTGTATTCTTCATACAAACTGGACATGATAGTTTCCCCTTCGTGCTCCATCCAGACATCATTGCATAAGCCGAAAAATCATTGATTGTCCACATAAGCGCAACGCGCATCTGAAATATGTCTTTCGAACATGCATCGTATGTGCGCACACCCACATCCCAAAGAAGCTTCAACTCTTTTATTAAAGGTTGCATGTATACATCAATATCAATGTCGGGATCAGAAGGACCAGATATGAGTATACTCATGAAAGTGAAAGATTTTTTCATACACAACCATGGGGGAAGATTATAAATGTGCATAAAAACGGGCCATGTGCTGTGCAAAGTAAGCATCTGCCCAAATGGATTAAAACCGTCGCATGAAAGACCCAGCCTCACATTACGCACGTCAGCTGCAAAATCAAGATGTCGAGCATCAAATCTCTTCCATGCAAATCCATCTGCAGGATGAACCAACTCATCATCAGTCTTCTTTCTCTCGGTATCATGCCATCTCATTTTTATTGATATGTCATCAGACATAAAAAGATTATGGAGTCTGGGGATCAATGGAAAGTGCCACATTACTTTCTGTGGAACGCGGGATGGTGTTCCATCAGATTTTGACTTCCAGCGGGATGTGCCACATTTTATACATTCATTTCGTTCAGCGGTTTCCTCCCAGAATAAACTGCAATCTTTCGGGCAAGCATGAATTTTGTTTCTTGAAAATCCAAGTTCCTCAACTAACTTCCATGCCATATAGTGGTTTGATGGAATATCTGCATCATCTGGAAGTAAATCCTTCAAGAGGGTAAGAATGTAATCGATTGCTGTATTAGAAATCCCATACATAGTTTTCCCATGAAATAATCGGATTAAAAATTCCAGCTTTTTCATTTTATCGCATTGTCGATATACTGGAGTCGTGGCAGCATCATTCAATTTTTTCACCCTATCAATATCATCATTTTCACTAGATGCATCAGCTGTCCTCATATCGAAGTCTTCTTGAGTCGAAATCCTTTCTTTTTCATGATGACGAATAAATGGAAACCAATCATCTAACAAATTCTCCATTCCAGTCTTTTCATTTCGATCATCACCAATTTGAGATTTCGTTTTCTCCCCATTGTGATACCACAGAAAGTAGTTTGCTTGAAACCCATTTTTGGTTATGTGGTAGCTGACTTCTTCACGGCTCAACCAAGGTCTACCAACACAAATGTGTTATTGAAAAAATGTAAAACCAACAAGAACTTAATGTGTTATATCACATAACAGCATGACTCATCCCATAACCATATTAGTAGGGTATCATGAACATGAATAACATCAACCTTGTTCCATCCTCCTACCCTACATGACCCCAACCACATGCCACATCTTATTATAGCCTTATCACATCACACCTCACCGAAAAACACTAGGGAAATCATAGTACATCTCACCTGAAGACACATGGACAATCACATCACATCTTGCCTAAAAACACATGGTCAATCACTTTTGAAGGAAGAGTAGGGAAGACATGGTAGCTATCCAAACATATAACCACCATCCTAGATATTAGAAAAAATACTCATAACTCAAAACCTTTGATCGTTGGTAAGTTTATCCAACTCTGGTTGGGAATGTGTAGAAATAACATAAAAATACATGATATATAGATAGCACAAAATACTCAACCTATGGGTTCACATTAACTACATAATCACACACTTCACTACTACCATAAAACACATAAACCACACCACCACCACACAAGACGCATAGCATTGGAATATAATTCTACATTCAATAAGTCTATCTATGGAATTATCATAAGAATCCATGTATCAATTGGAATATAATTCTACATTCAATAAGTCTATCTATGGAATTATCATAAGAATCCATGTATCAATTGGAATATAATTCTACATTAAATAAGTCTATCTATGGAATCCCTCCCTTGGATCCATGTATCACCCATTGCTTAATCAATATTCAAAGAAATGAGTCTATCCGTGGAATTCCACTGTGAATCCATTTATCACATAAAGCGTATAAGTTAATAGAAATAAGATTATATACCTGACATCCTAATAGAATCCATGTATCACTATTTACTATTAATCATTTAATGAATTCCATTTCATTTAAACAATTCATTAAACATACCAAGGTCAAAAACAAAGGTATTTAATACAACTCACCTCAAAATGGCGACTCAATCAAATAATAACCTGAAAAGAATGAAGCTTCATTTACTCATGTTGTAATGACAAGATAATGAGATTCCCTTGCTTAATCAATCAATTCCATATCATGGTCTCAACATAACTCATAATGGCTAGCAATTCAATGAAAATTCAAGCACTCACATGGGAATTTTTAATAGAACACTCCTAACAAGACTATAAAGATATCACTTGCATTAGTTATAATATATCTAACATGGTAACATAAAATATAAGATAAATTCAATCCAATTTCATAGATTCATAGCATAGTCTCTACTTTACTCACATTGGCAAGGCAATACAATTAAAACATGTGTTAAAAAATAATTGGCATTCATGTGTTAAAAGGGGAATGCAAACCATAAAATACCCTTAATTAATTTAATTTACAATTCAATTCAGAAATTGAACAATCAATTTGATTTATATAACCTTTCACAAATGACATACCATGTTCAAGGGGTAAAATCCAAAAAGGAATTTTCAAGAAAACTCACCCTTAGGCTGGTCCGACGGGCAGTAGCTCCAAAATCACCTAAACTGATGGGAAAAATGAAAATAGGTTTAAATACTATCCAAACATTTGAATACGTTTTCAGATAAAGAAGAAGAATAACCTGAAGAAGACCTGGAAGATTCAAGGCCGGAAGTACCTCCAAAATCGCCTAAATCCGCTGCTGCTCCCGTTTTAGGGTTGTGTATCGCGAATGGGGGAGAGAACAGGCGGCTGGAATTTGGGGAGAACCTTTGCCAACGGTTCTTAAAAACCGTTGGCATATATATATCTATCCCAACGGTTCTCTAGAACCGTTGGGAAAAACCTCCCAAATCATATCTATACCAACGGTTCATAAGAACCGTTGGCAAAAACCTATATCTATACCAACGGTTCTCATGAAACGTTGGCAAAAACCTCCCCAAAGCCATCTTTCCCAACGGTTCATGAGAACCGTTGGGAAAAAATCTCCCAGCCACATCTATGCCAACAGTTCTAATGAACCGTTTGAAAAAACCTCCTTCACCAATGGTTCTATCAAACCGTTGGTATGTAACTGTTGGGAAAGACCACCATTCCAATAGTGTCACCTGAAAGGAAACACAAGGTAAGGGATTCTTGTCTCATTTTCATTACATGAGGCATACTTAAATTTTTTACACCTAATATATTATATGTGGCATACTTACTATCACATTGACATATAATATCATGAATTATATTATATTTATAGTATTTAAATATTTTATTTAAGGATTTTTATCTTTTGGTTTTCCAATCCATTTGTTACCACATTAGTAATGATTTCCATCTCACTTTTTACATCCGTGAGATCAATGTCATATTCAACACTTACTTATTTTGTGTGGTGTACCTACTAGACATTTTGATATATTATATCATGGATTATTTTTCTTTCATGTTATTTTACACTTTCATTTAATATTATTCTTCCATGAGTTTTATGATTTAAAAATGTTTAAAAGTGGTATGGGACACTTTGGAATGTTTAAAGATTATTTTCCTCAAGACTAATCCTAATGATCTTTCAATGTAATTTCCATTTTAGGAAATTATACAACCATTTTAAAACAAAAAATTTCATTATTCTATAATTATTAATGATCATTTCAAGTGTTAGTACTATTTTTCTACTTGTTGGTACCTAGATGTTCTTAGACTTTATATATTTCTTTAGTCGGAGAACCTATTTTATTCTAGAAACCATGTTTTATTAAAAGGTTTTCAAAAATGTTTTTAAAATGATTTGGTAAAGAAATTTTTACCCTTTTTTTCTTTTACAAATGTTTCAAAGGAATCTTCTTATCGTTTTCCTAACAACGAATTTTACAACCTTTTTCAGTACAAAAGGAATATTCTTTTTACTTCGTACAACATGTACAAATTCATTCACCATCACTTATTTGAAGCCTCATTTTCATGTTTAAATGGTTTATTTTTTAATAAAAATATTTTAAAAAGGTCTTTCAAAAGAAAATGATATTTTTATCAATAATATTTTTAAAATTTAATCTTTTATTTCATCAACAACAACAAACCTCTATTTTAGTCTACTTGGGTTTGTTGCATTGATACCGTCCTTATTATTAATATGGATGTTTTATTATTGATTTGGCTAAGGATAATATCCACATTCACATACTTGATTTATTTTTTAGTAACCTTGAAGTATTAAATTTCCTATGATCAAAAAACTTTTAATTTCCCATTATTATCCATTTCATGTTTCATGGATATTACTATTACCTAAACCATATACCACTTTTCATATGGTTCCTATATTGATAATTATTTTATTAATTGGGGAATTATTTATAGATCTATATTTATCATCCAATATGGTTATTTGATAAGGTATATTAGTTATTTTGACTATTCATTATGAGGAATTCTTTGGAATGTCAATGACGGGTGGAGCCCGAACATAATATAGCTCCTCGATGCATCAAAAGGTTCTCATAAGATTAATAACTACACAAATGGGTTTCTACCCTTATTTTTAAATAATATTGTAAAAGGTATTTATGGTAATAGTTTTTCATGTGCCTGAGACATGACATCTATAAAGAAATAAATTTTCCTTATAGTATTTTTAGTTATTATTCATCCATGAGATTTTTCATCGACATATCTATGGATACATTTAATTTAAGTTCATTAATTAATTGAATGTGTTTTAGTTTCGTACCTTGACATATTTAATTTTCCTTATCTAGTTATTTGAATGGAATGTGTTTATATTTATTACCTTTCCATATTTCTTATGTACTTTCATTTAGTTTATTGATTACATTTCAAGTGTGTTCAGTTATTTACGTTACAATAATGACCATTCTTATTGATTCATTATTTCTTGTTCTATATTTTTCTCATTACACAGAATTTGAGATCACCCATATTATGCTTCTTTCCCTAGGAATCCAAGAAGCGTACTATGAAATAAATTCAGAAATATACTAGATGGATTAGAGTAATCCTTAAGCTGTTTAGTTGTTTATAAGAAAAAAATGTTGTAATTAGTGTATCCATTTGTAATGAAATAATCATTTATGTATCTGGTTTACCAAGACTACTAAACTGATCGGTCCTTCAGGGCTTGATTCCTTGTAATCATGCCAATGTATTTATTAGTAGACAATGACTTTTAAAAATCTGGGGATGGGTTTCTGTAATTGGTATTAGAGGAAGTTTAGTAGAAACATTGAGAACTAGATTTTGGAAAACCTAGATTAAATAATGTAACCCTAAGGTATAATTTTAATAAGTATATATTAAAACCCTATAATTTTGGTAAAGTATAGATTATATGGGTATTCCTATCAATAAATACCTATTAGGATAATATAAGTAGAAATGGTTATGGAACAGAAGTACCTAGGAGTAAAAACTCTGACAAGGTTTTCCGAGCTTGACATGGGGTAACCTGATAAAAACAAAACAGTCCTTACTGCGCACCTGATTTGACAATCCCGGGGGATATGCTTTGGATAATACACATTTTATTTACAAATAATTGTGAAAAAATTGAAAGGATTTTGAAAATGAATAATCAAGGTTAAACCTAAGTTTTTTAAAAAATAAGATGTCATGATTCAAATTTCTTATAGATAATTATACACTTTTCTCACTATGACTATTATTGCTCACACTATTCTTTTTGGTTTTAGTCAATGGATTGAACACGAAGGATTCAAGTAAACATCGAACATGAAGTAAAATATGGGGAAAATGAGCAACAAAATGATGTGTTAAGAAGAGTGAATAATATCATGTTTATTCCAAAATAGTTTTCATAAAATATGATCAACAATATATTCCTTTACCAACTCCTGAGTGCACAAAATAAGAGAAGGATTAAGGATGATAAGAGCTCAAGTGGCAAAGACTGTGTAGAAAAGAAGGCTCAAATTTCGACATGTGAGAATTTTGGAAGGAGAAACCCATGAAAGTGTCTCAATGGAACAAGTAAATGACTTATGTGCGGGAAATAAGGACATAAAGCAAAGGATATTCAAGGAAAAAGGAAGAGTATAATGGGAGGAAATGAAGCTCATCCTAAGAAATCATTTATAGTTATTTTTCATAAATTTGGGGAACCTGGACATACCCAAGTCAATGTCCTCTCCTAGAGGATAAACTCTAGACCATGGAAGGGTCTATGTAGAAATAAGTGGATGAAGTATTTATGTATTGAGGTTGTATTGAAAACCTTAGTTAAAATTCTTTTTAGTGATTAACCTAATTTCAAGGATGTCCATCCTATATATTTTGGAAATTATATTAATATGGTTTTAGAAAAGGACCACCTATAAGTCGGGTGAAAACCAATAAAATTAGTCAATTCCATGAATCTTTAACCCATGACCGAAGGATGATAAGGGTTTCATGCCAACCACTGTCCTAGGCAATGTCCATAATAATTTTCATGGTTTTTAGTTAAACAATTTAACAAATAAATATTAATGATGAACACATAGTAACACTTTTTAGGATTAAAAATTAAATTTATTAACCATATTTATTTTTGGAGATATTTAAAGACAAATAATAAGAGTTATCACTATTTTATAGGCCTTAAGATCCTTTAAAAGTTTCTTTTAGTGCTTTAGGCATAAAAAAATTCATTGTTGATAATTAATTTTTTAGAGTAAATGGATGAATTAGAATTTCATTGAAGCACAGCCAAAAGTTAGGATTGTTCATATGAGATTTAAAACTATCATGTAATAATATTTTGTTATATTCTTGGTCAGTATAAGAAATAACCAACATTAGTAAAATGACTTATAAATAAAATGTTTTACTAATACTTATTTTTTTTTGAATTGATGGCCTTCTAAATCATCAAATATTTATCACTTTGAGGACCTCAACTTTCCATTGATCATTCACATGGTGTGACTGATGACCTCATTCACTCTTTAAATATTTATGTTTTTTCCTCCAAGTATGCATATCGAATTTCCTATGATGTTATCCAAATTAGAGTCCTAGTTACGTGGTATTCTATGTGACCTTTAAACTTTCAATTCTCTTTTTTATATAAGATTTCTTATGAACCATTCTCACGATGTGGGATTTCAAAAAAAAGATGTATCAAAAAATATATCCCCATGATCAATTTTAAATTTCAAGGACACAATTTAAATAAGGTGGGGAGAATGAGATGCCCTACAAAACTAAAGTAAGAACCTTGTATTCGATAGTATGTATGACACTTGACAAAAAGCACGTAATGTAATTTAATGTCTGTATACTTTATAATATATTTACTATTTAAAATATATTCTATATATTTCAATATATGAAAAATAGAGTTAAAATGAAACGCACATGACATTAGGTTAGTGTACTTAATACATGACAATGACCTTCCTCTATAGCCTGCGTTACATGAAAAAGCGACCTTCTTAGATGGATTTCTCTATATGCAATACCGAGTCTTATCGAGAAACAATCTATAATTAAAACATTATTATTTAATATAATAAGATACAAACTAGATGTTAAAAATAGTATTAACTAACTTACATAAATATATTGTTTAGATAACTAAATCATTGGTTATAAATAAATTATAAGTGAATATAAGAACCAATTGAATATTAAGGGCATATTTTTATAGAAAACTATTTTTTTCTCACAAAGATGTTTAAACTAATAGATTTAATTAATTAAAATTAGTGAGTGATATTAATGTAATAAATATGTTAAATATTAAATCAATTACTTTTGATATTCATCCAATATATTTGTAAAAATAATATAGGATTAAACCCAATATTTCACATAAAAACCTATATTCAGGCATTTTTAACCTCTTTATAATGGAGAACTTATTTTAAATTTTTATTTTGACACTTTTATGAATTTAATTTGATAAAATAGAAATAATTTATAAATTCATAATGTAAAAATTATCTTAGGATTATTTTTTGGTATTTTTATGAGAAGCATCATTTTTAGTGAATAATGAAAAATACTACGTTTTAGTGAGAAACTGTCTTTTTTTGTTTAAATAATTATTAATGTTAAATTATATTATAAATTTGTTTTAAAGTGAAATTGGATAAATTATACATATATTAATATATTTTAGTTTATTATAATAAATTTAACTTTTAAATTTAATATAAAAACATAACAATCTTTTGAACATTTTTATACTAAAACCAGTTAATCCATCTGTCTGCGAGATTAGTAATAATCCTAATTTTTCCACTTCTGTGATTTGAATTTTGAAAATATGAAATAAAGAATTTTAATCTAGACAATATTTTTGTTCTAATAATATCAAATTAATTTTTGACAAAAATTAATATTAAAATTGATTAAAATTAACAACAGCGATTAAGGTGAAATTTGGATTAAAAATGGACTAAAACCCTAAGTTTAAGAGCCCGAAACTAGACACTTGTCCAAAAATCATTGGATGGAAATAATTATTCTATTAAACTTACATTAATGAGTTTTGGTGTTTTTTTTGACTTTTATTAGGTAATAACATGTGCTCACCTCACCTCTTTTCAAAAATACCAAGTGAGTCCTTTCCCTTTTCTATAAAAGGCCAGCACCTCTACCCATTCCTCACACCTCTCAAACCGATTAATTTTGGTAAAAACTTACCCAAATAGTCTCTAATAATTCCTATAATCAACCTATAATCATAACTTTGGGAAGAATCCCATCCAACAAATCCTTTTGGTTTAAACCAAAAGAAGTTACCTGATTAATAGGTAACGTCTTTTCTCAATCTCTCTAGTTTCAATTACATTATCCCACCTCTAAAATCACCTTATTCTGTTCTTGTATAACAAAACCAATATCCTCAATACACTATGATGTTTTTATTCTGAAATTATATCCTAAAATTACACACAACACCATCTACTGGGAAAAGAAATTAATGTTTCTTTGGATGACGAACTACTACCACACGGAATGATGATTGTTCATTATTCCATTACCGCCTCTCATGGTGGACATTATGATGTAAAATTTATTTATATATGTTATATATTATATTTATTATGTATTCATACTTATTTAAACCTCTTATAATACACACATTTTGTACTTTCCATTTTACGTTAATACAATAACATCGTTTGAGGAAGTGTGGACTGCCGCCCCCTCAAAGCGATGTGATTCGTTCACAAAATACATGGAATGTATAAATGATGGTTATAATTAAAAATATGAGACATAAAAAAATGATATTAATGACATAATTACCTTTCTGTGTATATATATTTATAAATATATAATTATATAAATATATATCATTTTTTTATTACCCCTTTACACACTTTAAAAGAGATAACGTCATTCGTGGACGTGTGGACTATCGCCTCCTCGACATGATGTGATTTATTATACATAACATAACTCTATATATAAGTATATATTATTAAATAATATGTTATTTCTTATATAATGATCATTCTGGAAATATTTGAGTTACTTAACTTCTTTCCGTAATGATCATTTAAAAATGGGAATGTTACTCATGCGTACGTACAACCTACCGTCTCCATAATTGAAACATATTCTCATTTTCATAACCATATTTAATGATTGATTTTAAAATTGTAATTTATATAAAAATATTATAATTATGTCATGTTTTTCATTATGGAGATTTTATATAATGACCCCTTTGACCACAGCTGACTAACAATAGTTATTTTGACACATAAACTGAATTTGGTCAAAAACACCCGACGTAAACTTAATTGTTTATGTAGTTGTATAAAAAATGGTATTAAGTGAAATAAAATTAATTATAAACATGAAAAAGGTTCTTAAGAAAGTATACAATTAACATAAGTTTATTATACAGGAAGTTAAAGAACGTTCACTCGAACAAAAACATAAGGTAAGAAATTCTTGTCTCATTTTCATTACGTGAGGCATGATTAATTGTCAAACACCTAATTTATTATATATGGTGTACTTAATGATACATTGATATATAATATCATGAATTAAATTATCTTTATTTTTATTTAAATGTTTTATTTAAGGATTATTACCTTTGGGTTTTCCAATCCATTTGTTACTACATTAGTAAGAATTTCCCTCTCACTTTTTACATCTGTGAGATAAATGTCATATTAACCACTTAATCCTTTTTTACTATACCTAAAGGAAATTTTGATATATTATATAATTATTTCCTTTTACTTCTTGGTATTTGATACTTTAATTTAATATCATTCTTTCACGAGGCTTATGATTTAAAAATGTTTCAAAGTGATATGGGTCACTTTGGAATGTTTAAAGATTATTTTCCTTAAGACTAATCCTAATGATATTTAAATGGAATTTACTTTTGAGGAAATTATATATCCATTTTAAAACAAACGCTGTCATTTTTCTCTGGTTATTCATGACCATTTTATGTGTTAGTACCATTTTTCCACTCTTTGGTACTAATATGTTTTTATAAACTGTTTTTTTCATAAAACCTAACTTAATATGTCGCTTTAGTTTGAGAACCTATTTTATTCTAAAAGTCATGTTTTATGAAAAGGTTTTCAAAAATACTTTTAAAATTATTTGGTAAATACATTTTTTCTATTTTTTTTCTTTTACCAATATTTTAAAGTAATCTTCTTGTTTCTTTCTTAATGAGACATTTTATAACCTTTTCCATACAAAAGGAATATTTTTTTATCTTGTACAACATGTAACAATTCATCCGCTGTTATTTCTTTGAAACCTTCATTTAACGTTTAAAAGGTTTATTTTTAAAGAAAAATATTTTCAAAACGTTTTTAAAAAGAAAAGGATATTTTCCCTAAGAATATTTTTATAATTTAATCTTTTATTTCATCAATAACAACAAACCTCTATTTTATTCCACTTGGGTTTGTTCTATTGATACCATCCTTATTCTTCCTATGGATGGTTTAGTATTGATTTGGCCATGGAGAGTATTCACATTCACTTCCTTGATTTATTTGTTAATAACCTTGACGTATTTAGTTTCCTATGGTCATGGAACTTTGAATTTCCCCTTATTATCCATTTCACATTTCACAGATATTACTCTTGCTTAAACCATATACTATTTTACATATGGTTCATACATTAATAATTATTTTTATTAATTTGTGAATTATTGTTAAATCTTTAATTATCATCCAATATGGTTATTTTATAAGTCATATTAGTTATTTTGATTATTTAGTATGAGGGATGTTTTGGAATGGAAATGAATGGTGGATCTCAGTCTTTATATAGCTCCTCAATGAATTGACATGTTCTTATGAGATGAATAATTGAAAAAATTGGATTCTACCATTAGTTTTAAATAATATTGTGAAAGGTCTTGATGGATATAGGTTTTCATGTGCCTAAGACATGATGTCCAAAAAGAAAGAAATTTCCCTCATAGTAGTTTCAGTTATTATTCATCCACGAGATTTGGTGTCGAAATATCTATGGATACATTTTATTTCAATTAATTGATTAATGGTATGTATTTTAGTTTCATACCTTTACATATTTATTTTCCTTATCTAGTTATTTGAATGTATTGTGTTTCTAGTTATTACCTTTCTATATTTCTTATGTACTTTTATTCAGTTTATTGATTATGTGGTATGTGTGTTCAGTTATTTACCTTTCCATAATGACTATTCTCATTGATTCATTATTGATTCCACTATATTTTTCCCTTATAGAGAATTTGAGATCATCCTTATTAAGTTTCTTTCCTCAGGAATCCAAGAATTTTACTATGAAAGAAATGAAGGAATATAATAGAATTATTAGAGTTATCCTCATGTTGTTTATTTATTTAGAATAAAAAAATGTTTTAATCAGTGTATCCATTTGTAATGAAATACTCATTTATGTATCCATTTTACCAAGACTACTAAACTAATCAGTCCTTTGGGGCTTGATTCCTTATAATCATTCCAATTTATTTAGTAGTATGCACCATCTTTGGGCTATCAGGGGATGAGTCTGTTCAGGTTCATTAAGGGGTCAAATGAAAATATATGTTTTAAAATAGAACATATTCCAATATAAATTTTATTATATGATGATATTTACAAAATATCACACCTTATTTTCTAATTCATCACCATTTGAGATATTTTTCTATATAATATCCTTATTATATATTATTGTTTTAGTAAATTCCAGAAGGGGCCCTTACAAGAATTATAAACAAACACATCCTCCTTCACATAATTAAAACCCATTGAAACTTCTATCTTGACCTTCCTTAAAAAAATTATCTTCTCCACTTCCCTAGAAAAATTATACAGGTTTTTGAATTCTCACATGACCAACCCTATATCCCTTTTAGATGAGATATAATAGAGTAGTTTTGAAGAAGAGTTAATCACTCTAACCGATCAATTTCATTTTTTAATCTTCTTTACCTATTAAAATTATATGATATTTATCATAAAATAATAAATTAATTATCATAAATATGCTAAAATGTTATTATTATTATTAAAAAAAATTATACAACCTTTTTCCAATCAAATAATAAGTGAATTTATCGCTCATGCGTTCGTATGACTTACTATCTCCACATAACGATACAATTCATTTACCATTACCATATTTTATAGAAGGGTATTATGAGGTAATTAATGTTTATATATGATATTTATGAAATAATTATACATCTATAATTATAATATTATATCTAATTTATTATCATCCATTCTTTTGGGGAACGATAACATCTATTGTGCATAGGTATGTACTACCATCCTCATGATGCAATGCGATTTTTTATTCATTTATATTTTACATGGATATTAATAAGGATGAGTTTGATGAATATATATGATATTTTAGTGATTATGGTAAAATTATTTATTTTTTACCGTTATTTCATTATATCTATTGAAAAATGTAAACAACGTTCTTGTATACGTATTACACACCGACTCCATGAATGGTGTAATTCATATCTCTAATAATAATTTTAATGAATGATTAAAAATATCTATATAATTAATATATATTATTTTTATAACATGATTAATTTTTTTTAAAAATTATGGGAGAATGATAAAAGTATAAGGGTCTCGACCGTTGGATGAAACATTACTTGAAAAAAATCAATTACCACCCTAAAAAGTGATTTTAATAACAAATGTATTAATAAATGTGTGGTAAGTTAATATAAATAAATTATACATGGTATGATAGATGTAAAATCCCAAATTTTCATAAGGTATGTTTTTTAGGTTTCAGTTTTAGTCACTTAAATTTTTCTATATAAATGTTTCCCATGTTTATGAGGAGGATTGGGGGTGTTTTGGGGGTTTAGGACACGAAAGAGGAGGAAAAAGGAGATTTCTGGGCATGTTGCATAGTTTTCACATGTTTAGTGCCAACCATAAGAGGGGAGGGACAAACCATGTGGCATGAGGCAGTGGCATATCACATGGTTGGAACATGGTTGATAAACCATGTTAGAATCCCTAGGTAACCATGCATCCCAACTCCCCTTGGACAATGGCTTGCATACGGTTTGGAAAACCATACTGGTGAACCGTGCAACCCATTAAAGTTGAAAAATTTACAAAATTTCCACTTCTATATTTTTAATTATCACTATTGTTTCTCCCCCACTCCATTCCTTGAAACCCTAGTGACGAACTTGGATGACCCAATCTTCCCAAGGGTGATTCTCATTCTTTTCTAGGCCGTTTGTAGCACCGTTGGTTTCATATTGAAGATCCGAGTAAGTTTAATCTCCTCCTCTCTTTTCTTTTCTGGATTAGGTCTTGTAGTTTTAGAGATATACTTATGAATACCTAAGACCCTTTTTTTCTGGTGGAATCTAGATTAAGGCTTCAAAGGGGGTTTGGATACGGATCTAAGGCGATGATTTTGTGTGCACTCCACAATAGATTTGAGGTAGGTGGTCTACAAGTTATATCCCATTATTTTCATAAGGATTTGTGCATATAAGCTTGTGTTCTTGTTTCCCCCTTTTTGTGTTCTTGGTTCCGTTAGTGATATTTCATAAATAGGGTTTCTAAATGACAAGTTTAAACCCTCTTGATCCAAATGGGATGCATAGAGGATGACATGCCTGATTTAGGGCCACCCATGGGGTGCACCGACCACCCCGAACATGGAAACAAAAATGTTATGTATGAAATTGACTTGTGTTTAAGTAGAGCCCATGATGAACATATTGATTGGTTAATATGATGGTTAATAAATAGATTTATTTAGTTGTTTCTATATATAAATAATGTCTAAGGGAATTTTTTTCTGGGAACAAAAATTTGTTAAATGATATAAATTTGGATGTTCTAAATGAATTGTGTTTTGTACTTGAAATGCATAAGTGGAATGATACATGAAAATTATTAATGTGTTAAGTGAATTAACATATGGGGAATGTTTTATATGTTAATGGGTTGATGTAGGGGACCAATGAATATGAATATTAAATTAATCATAGGAAATGGGAATTAAGCTAAAGAGATAAAGGATATAAATGGTAAATGTGTAAATGGGTTATGGAATGATATTGATTCCCATGTTGTTTTTATGGTTTATGATGACTATTGGTATTGGTTATGTTGGTTGTGATATGGTATGTGTGTGGTGAATGGATGAATAATCCTATTCACATGGATTCATAATGTGAGGTGTTGACATAGGGCTCTATGCCCATGGGTCAAGTTAGACTAAGACTTTAAACTCCACCCCAGAATTCACATATTAGGAAAGGGGATAGATTTATATTCCCCTAACAGTTGCATTCAGTGATACCACATAGACTTACGCTTCAAGGTTTATGTGTTTTATATGTGATGATTTTTTATCCCTAGTGGGATATGGAACTTGACTTGCTCCCCTAAGGTATTGATATTTATGAATATTAATAACCTATTAAGCACGTGGTGGATATTAATTAAGGAAGATAATATAATTAATGGAATGAGAAATAATTCTAGTAATGAATCAAGTGAACCTTGTTATCTAATGTACACAAACTATATTTTATTTTATCATCATTTATTTAGTACTTGCATACACTATCTATTTATACTACATATTTTATAGAAACCTTTGGTGGTGGCCTATCGAGTTGTACTTACACCATGCTCTGGCTTCCATTGGGTACTCAAGTAGATTTTATGCTTGTAGGGAAAGATAAGGGGGAAGTTCCCTATGCTTGGGAGTTGATTTGAGATTGTGATGTGCATAGAAGAGGTTTTGGACTTGGTTCAGAAAAAGTTTTGGAAATTAAACGATTTGTATTTATTTTGGGGTTTGTTCACTTATAACCATTTAGCATGACATTGAATATTTATTTTTGGTTTTAATTTGTACCCATTCTTGGCATATGTTTCTCATGCATGTTATTTGGTAATTACATATTTTTTCTTTTATTTATATTGTTTTTTGTTGTGTGTTACTCTTTTAATGATGGTATAATCTCCCCACATGACTTATTTATACCCTCTGTACTAGTTGGTAACCTCTACCATACAGGGAGACATGGTTTAGGTCTTATGGAGACCCGGTTTGGGGCACTTTTTAGTATCTCCCAGGATGGTGACATTATGAAGTGGTATCATAGTAGTTATTTTCTATGGAATTATTATTTGGGATGGTATGAGAGATATTATGATGTGTCGGGCCTTGTAAATGGGATCATTCTCGAGAGTATCTAACCCGTGTATGAGAGAAATCCCAAGTGCCTAGGGTGGGAATTTTTGTTCTTGTTGCGCGTTGTTACATTTGATGATATTTCACCATTGGGTGATACACTTGTTATATAATGTAACAGTTTTATGATATTTTTCCCATGACCTCAAAGGCATGATTTTACACATTCATGAATAATTTTAGAAACCTAGGTATATAAGTGACATACATAATGATAGGAACACATGGGTTGGGTGTTTTAGGTATGAAATATTGGATACATTTTACTTCCTTGTAAATTTGAAGAAATAGTGTCTAATAAAATAATGAAAAATATAAAATTTTACATAATTGGTAAATAATTGTACCTAAATAAGGGTTCAAAGTGACTTGAAAATGTTATCCATAACAAGTAATGATATGGGAAATTTTCCTAGGAGGAAATATTAATGTAGTAGGTATGAGTTTTTTTGAAATGGTGTCTAATATAATATTGTAACCATGTAAGTTGGTTTACCCCATGTTAGCAATGAAACGTAGTAGGGATGGTTGGGGGTAGTGTTTGGAATGGGTTCGATGAACTTGGGGATGTTGTAAATGTAATGAGTTTCTTATGGCTAGAATAAATCCTTCTTTTATACAAATTGTGAAATCATCATTCTATGCGTTCTAAAGACTGTGTTTGGTATTATAGAGAAATGCCACCACGACATGAGGTTCCAGTTGGGATTTAATAGGATCTTGTAAAAAATGATCATCCAGTAGTGGAACAATAGAATGTGGTGATCCAAGATAATAGAGAAATTTAATTTTGTAAGAACCTTACAAGCTTTCTGCAAATGATGGAATGTGACCCATGGCGGGTTGTACCAAGAATGTTTGAGCCGACAAGGGATTTTCAGCTACAACATCCTTTAAACTTTACTGGAGAGGGTGAACCAGAGGTAGTATAGTTATATATAGAGTCCATGAAGTTGATTCTTGACCATTGGGAGACTCCTTACGATAAGTAAGTCATGTTGGAGGCCTATATGTTGAGAGCTATGGAATAGAATTGGCGGGACATCATGGTGCAGACCGAGAAAGCTGAAGGAATATTATGGATTAATTTCCAAGAAATGTTTTTACAGAATTTCTATATAGATACATTGAGGTAGGAGAAGTATATGGATTTTATGAGGTTTATCGAAGTAGAAATTTCATTGACGTATTACGCTATCCATTTCAATGATTTTCATCGCTTCATACTAGAATTAACAAGAGATGAGGTAGTTGTGGTGAAACATTTCCATGATGGACTAAGACATAAGATCAGGTCTCATGTAAACATGCTCTATTTAAAAAGGTTTTCAGAGGTATTGGATTGGTATTTTATCTTAGAAGGAAACCTAAAATTAGTTTTAGGTAGTGGAATTGTGGTACCAGTTTGACAGGCGAGTGGTGTGGCTTCTGAGGGAAAGAAGCACCATTTTGGGAGTTTCCATCAGGGTGGCAGTGAACAGAAAATTCTAAAGAGGGGTTCATCCTCTTAGGGTTGTGATCATGTGTTCTATTACCAGTGTAGTAGGCTAGAGTACATGCATAGTTTGTGTCCCTGACAACAATTTTAGTGCTTAACATGTAGAAGATTGGGGAACATACTGAGGATCTATGGTAATCCTTAACAATTATTTGTGGATAATGGTTTACAGAAGGTTCCAAGTGTGGGAAGGGTCCGGTTAACCCATATTAGGAAGGAAGTTGGATCTCTATTGGTTGTACTAGGCAAGAAATTGGGAATGGTACTTCAGGGTGATATCGTTCATATCAGCTGAGCAATGTAGTGCCAGGAATCTAATCCAGATACTAGGGTAGAGGGATAGTCTAGATTCATGTAGATTAGTCTACATGTATATGTAGTGAGGTTAGACAATCTAAATTTTGAGATACTACTCTATTAGATTCCATGATTTCTAGTGCTTTTTTTGACACATGAGACACACATTATTTTATCTCTTCATAGTTTGTAGTTGTGTTGGGCCTAATAGTGGATTGTGTTTGTGGGGTTATATTGATTGGCACTTGTTTTGGGGTTCAAGATGAGGATATTATACAATTTAAGGGTTTTTATCTAGAAGTTGGTGTGTACTATTTCTTGTGGGGCCTGTTCATTCTAGATATATCGTTTTTTGACCTAATTTTGGGCATGGATTGGTTGGTGTTGTTCTTGGACCATATTGAATGTTACCTTCCTTGGGTAATGTTCATGTCTCTTGAGAGAGACACATATGTCCATCATGGTGAGGGTGATGTTCAAGCGAGCCATACTGGACCAATTTTCTAATAATTGGGATAACTCACAACCCAAGTGGATTGTATTGTGTTGGGTGATGGAGAAGTTGAGCAGCGTGTCTTTCCTCATATGGAGGATCGGTTTCAGGATAGTTTCTCAGGGATTTCATGGGTCTTCCACCCTATAGGAATGTTGAGTTTATGGTAGATTTTCTTCCAGGAGTGAAGATAGTTTTCATTATACCATATATAATGACACCATAATAACTCAATGAACTTAAAGTTAAGTTGGAGGAATTGGAGAATAATGGGTTTATTCATCCTACTAAGTCTCCTTGGGGGTATCCCTTGTTATTTTTTAAGAAGGATGATGAGTCTTTGAGGTTATGTGTTGATTATAGGATTTTGAATCAAATGATAGTTAAGAATAGTTACCCTCTTCCTAGAATAGATGATCTGTTTGAATAGATGAGAGTTGATTTAGTTTTTTCTATGATTGATATGATTACCAACTTAGGGTGAGACCTTCTAATATACCACATACTTCCTTCAAGAGTAGGTATGGATTGTATGAGTTTGTGGTGATGTCATTCGGGTTGACCAATGCACCGACTATGGTCATGGTTTTAACAAACTAAATACTTCACCCATGTCTATATCAGTTTATAGTTTTCTTCATTGATGACATCTTGGTGTACTATAAGACTCATGATGATCATGAAAAACTTCTTGACATATTTCTGAGTAAACTAAGAGAGCATCATATTTATGCCAAGATATCAAAATGTCATTTTCGGATTTATAAATTTCCTTTCATGGATCAATCATCTTAGAGGTAGTTTTGTCATTGGATCCAGAGAAATTACAGGTTGTTGTGTCTTGGGAGAAGATAAAGAATTTTTATGATGTTCATAGTTTTCTAGGATTTGTTTGTTATCACCAAAGTTTCATTAAATATTTATCCCATTTGGTAGCACCACATTTTGACTTAATCAAAAAGGGAGTTATTTTTTAATGACTTGAGGTATGTGAGAATGATTTTCAAAATTTGAAGAAGTAGTTGATGACCACACTGATCCTGATCTTTCCTAAGGCAGGTAATAATTACACATTGTTAGGTGACGTGTCTAGTGTTGGAATTGGGGAAGTGTTGATGCTGGATGGTTGGGTTGTAGAGGGTGAATATAGTTTATGCATCATTAAATAAATTACCATAATCATTATCTGGTGTTGGTCATTAGGGTTTATGACTTAAATTGTTGGATGCATTACCTATTGGGAGAGCGGTTCACAATGTGTACTAATCATAAAAGTCTTAAGTACATATTTTCTCAATGTGATTTTAAAATTTTATAGGGATTATAGTTTTTATACAAGTAGTCTATTGACTTGGATTTGATTTATAGAATAGGAAAGTGGAATAGTGTTGCAGATGCTCTGAGTCAGATGACTCAAAATCAGGTGGTTTAGGAATCCATCTCTGAGTGAAGAATGACCGACTTGTTTGTTGAGATACACATAGAGGTGTAGGGTGGGCACAAGAAGATTATCCTCGCATTCATATAATTTGAATCTATTATTTTGATCTAGTTCAAGGAGAATCAGTGTGAAGATAAAAGTGTGTGGCTGTGAAGGAAGGAATTAAATGTGTGAAATTACCTTCTGATTGGGCTGTTGGTGCTGATGGATTTTTTTGTTCACGATAATTTTTTGGTGGCAACGAGTTAGTGAGAAGAGTTGATGTGTGAGTATCATGAATCATGGTAGAATGTGCATTATGTTTTGAATAAAATGTATCATGATATTTGTAGGAAGTATTTGTGTCTTGGAATGTAGAAAGAAGTTGTCGGTTTTGTGGAATGATGCCTTACCTATCAGCAGGTGAAGGCTGAGCATCAACTCACTAGTGGGTTGTTACATCCATTTACAATTTTTTAATGGAAGTAGGATGATGTAATGATGGATTTTATAGTGTGCCTTCTTAGGATATCTCAAAGGAAGGATGCAATCTGGGTGGTTATGGATCGATTGACTATTCTGATATAGAGACTTTCACCATAGATCTGTTAGGTGATCCATATGTTTAGGAAATACTATGATTGCATAGAGTATCATGGACCATAGTTTCATATTTTGATCCACATTTCATATCATGCTTCTATCTTGTATTGTAGAAGGCACTTGGTAATTAGGTGTTTTAGAGTACAACTTTTCACTCGTTAGTGGAGGGGTAGTTAGAGCGTATGATTTAAGTTCTAGAGAATATGTTGAGATCTTGTGTTCTGAATTTTGGTGGTTCATGGGAGAAAAACTTGTCACTTTTTAAGGTATCCTACAAAAATATTTTCAATTATAGGATTTAAATGGATCTATTTGAGGTTCTCTATGGTAGGATGTGTAGATCTCAATTATGTTGGTTTGAGGTTGGAAAATCTGAGTTATTGGGGATATGTCTCATGTAGGAGACATCATAAAAAGTTCCATTGATTCGAAAATGCATGGAAATGGATCAGATTAGGCATAAGTCAAATGAATATTATCATTATAGATCTCTTGAGTTTGTGGTGGGCGATTTTGTGTTTCTTTGAGTGTCATGAAGGTTGGGTCACCGTCGAATTTTAAAACATGGAAAGTTGGCCCCCGGATACGTGGGACTGTTTGAGATTGTGGAATGGATCAGACTAGTGTCTTACCTATTGAATATTCCATAGTAGTATAATGGAATGAATGATGTCTTTCATGTTTTACAACATTGGTAATATCACCATGATGTATCTCATGTGGTTAATATTGATGATATATAGCTTGGAGCTGATGCCTCTTTTGAGGAGCATCCGATTTGTATCGTGGATCATAATAAAAATGTTATACAAGGAAATGTTGTGTTCTTAGTTAAATTTTTATGGAAGCATGGTAAATTTCAAGTAAAAAATTGGGATCTAGAGTTAGATATAAGGGCTCATTGTCCTTCTCTTTTCACCTCATAAGCTCAATAATGCTTTGGATCATGGCTCGAGGATGAGCTGTTATAAGGTTAAGAGGTTGTAAGATCCTGATTTTTATGGTATTTTTTTGCTTATGTTTTGGTTTAAGTGTCTTCTATATAGATAAATAAATGTTTCCCAAGTTCATGATGATGCCCAGGGGTGTTACGAGGGTTCATGACATGAAAGAGGAGGAAAAAGGAGCTTTCAGGGCATGCTGCAAGGCTTGAAAATGGTTAGTGAAAATCATTCGAGTGGAGGGAAAAACCATATGGCTTGAGATAGTAGAATATCACATGATTGAAGGATGGTTTGTAAAATTTTAAGGACTACCTAGGTAACTATTCCAACCAACTTTCCTTGGATAGTGGATTGCACACAGTTTGGAAAACCGTGCGGGTGAACCGTGGCCCCCCTTAAAGTTGAAAAATTTACAAAATTTCCACTTCAGGATTTTTAAGTCTCACTTGTTTTTCTCCCCCATTTCCTCCCTTGAAACCATAGTGAAAAAAATATATGACACGATCATCCCTAGGGTGATTATCATTCATTTATAGGTCATTTGGAGCACCGTTGGTTATGGATTGAAGCTATGGCTAAGTCTAATCTCCCAGCCTCTTCTCTTTTATGAATTATAGATTATAGTTTTAGAGATCTTATGAATCCCTAAAACCCTCTTTTTTGACTGTAATCTAGCTTAATTATTTAAAGTGGGTTTAGATCCAGATCTAAGGTAAAAATTAAGAGTGTATTCATATGTAGATTCAAGGTAGGTTGTCTACAAGTTATATCCCACAGTTTTCATGAGGAATTGTGCATATAATATTGTGTTCTTGTTTCCCCTTGTTGTGTTCTCAGTTTTGTTAGAGATATTTGGTAATAAAGGTGTTTAAATGAAAAATTTAAACCCTTATGATCCTTGTGGGATGCATGCAGGATGAAATGACCAATTTTGGGTCTACCCATGTGGTGCACTGACCTACCCAAACTTGGAAACAAAACTATTAAGTATGAAATTGACTCATGTTTAAGTAGATCCCATGATTAACGTGTTAATCAGTTAATTTGATGGATAAGAAGGGGATTTTGATATTTGTGTCTAGATTTGAATAATGGCCAAGGTATTGTTTAAATTAGAATGAAAATGGGTTAAATGAGGTTAATATGGATATGCTATATCAATTTGTTTTGTACTTGAAATTCATTAGTGGACTAATACATGGAAATGATGGATGTATTAAGTGAATTAAAATATGGGAATGGTTGGATATGTCAATGGGTTAATCTAGTGGAACATTGAATATTTTTAGTGAGTTTGGCATAGGAAATGGGAATCAGGATAGAGGTATAAATGATATAAATGGTAAATGTTTGAATGGGTTATGGAATGATATTGATTTCTGTCTAATTTGTTATGGTTTATGATGGCTCTTAGTATTGGTTGAGTTGGTTGTAATGTGGAATGTGTATGGAAAATGGATGAATAAGAATGTTCACATGGATTCATAGTGTGGGGTATTGACATGAGGCTCTATGTCCATGGGTCGAGTTAGAATGAGGCTTTAAACTCTACCCAACAATGAATAGATTAGGGAAGGAGACATAGATTTATTTCCCTAATAGTTGCATTCAATGAGACCACATGGACCAAGGCTTCAAGGTGAGTGTGTTTTACATGTGAATATGTGTTTATCCTTAGTGAGATAGGGAATTTTACTTTTTCCCCTTATGCATTGAGATTTATGAATTTTACTAACCTATTGAAAACATGGTGGATATGAATTAAGTAATAAATATGGTATAAGAAATGGAACTGGGAATAATGTTATGAATGAAGCAAGTGATCCATGTTAACTAATTACACTAGAACTATATTTTATATTCTTATCATTTATTTAATACTTTCATTCACTATCTATTTAGACTACATATTTTATATACACCTTTGGTAGTGGACTATTGAGTTGTACTCACACCCTTCTCAGATTGGCATTGGGCACCCAAGAAGATTTCATGCTTGCAAGCCAGGATAGGGGAAAACGCCCTATTATTGGGAGTTGATCTAGTCTTGGCATGTCCATGGAAGAGGTTACAAAAATGGGTCAGGACCATTTGGGAAATTCTATAGTTTTTCTTTATTTTGGGTTTTATTCACTTAACACTATTTAACATGGCATATAATATTTATTGTTGGCTTAGTTTTTACCCAGTCTGGGGAGATGTTGTGTATAAACGTTCTTTGGTTATTACATATTTTTTACACTATTTACATTGTAATATTATATGGATTAATCTAGTAAAGAGTGTATAGTCTCCCCACATGACTTATTTAAAACCTCACTGCTAGTCGCAACCTTTGGTGTTTGGTGAGGATCGCTTGAGGTCAAGTGGAGACCTGGTCTGGGGAACCGTTTAGTGGCTCCCAGGATGGGTTCATTACAATATATATGAGTATTTTTATATAATACAAGTATAATAAATACATATGTATTATATTGGAGGTTTGAACATGAAAAAATAAGGACTGGATATGAGGTAAGGTATATTTATCTCACTTTGATTTCTATTGGACACATTCGTTATACACTACATGCTTCTTTTCTGTATTCTATATACTGACCATGAATGGGTTTCATGATTATTATCATGATTTTTTTGGATCTACCTATTAGTATAATTTTCATTCTTTCATGGTGATTATTATTCAAATAGTAACACTATATAAATGGTTTATTTCACAATCTCATCATTTTTTAGTATTATTTATGTTTAAGTGTTTGATGGAGAATATTTCTCTACTATTTCCATTTTTTTTATAAAAATATTTTCAAATTTTTTTTAGAAATCCTCCTAAAAATATTTAAAATCAGTTTTACCAATGTTTGAATTTTTAAAAAATTGTTTGAAATGAATCATTTATTCCTTTTTATAAACAAGGTTCATTATGAATTTTCTCACAAAAAATACAAATATTATATTTTGTAACATATACAGAATGGGTGTATTTTATCACCATCATGTTACCTAAATTATTTTATTATTACATTATATGATTATAATTTTATTTTATTATAAAATTATTTCATTTAAAAGTGCATGGTTTTATAAAATAGTCATGATTTTAGAATGGGAATGTTATTTTACTAAAAGAAATTTCATTATGATTTTTGGAAATCATTTTCCATCTAAAATGACATACGATGATGTATAAAATAATTTCCTAGGGTTATGATCCAAGGAATATACCCTTATTCAATCTCTATATGGTTTATGTTTATGATGAAAGGATGAAATGATTACGAAACCCATTTCTTTTTTTTGGTTTTTGATATAATCCATGTTTTATGATCATGTGGAACACATATGTATAGTTTTCATTTTTTGATGGGTTGGAACTATATCTCACTTTGATGCATTGGGTAAAGAATTATATATCACGAGATAATATTTGGAATCATGTCTATGTTCTTGATATTTTATGAGAAACAAGTTTATGAGCTTGATCTGTTATGGGAAACAAGTGGATGTACTTGATCCATTATGGGAAACTAGTTTCGATTCCTGATCTGATGGTCATGGTAGATAATCTTCAAATATTAAATGGTTTCTATAATTATGATGATTCCACATATTTATGACATTATATTATTGTTCATGATTGAGTTATGATGAATTACCATTCTTATGATACGTGTATTTTGAAATGTTAATGTTTTTATATCATAACTCATGTTTATGATTTTTTCAGATTATGTATGATTTTATATTTTATGATCAAGATATCATGTTATTATGCTTATTTTATGATTTTATATTATCATCAATTAGCATCTCTATTGATTATTCATTATAACTATATGATCTCAACTATTTCTTATTTTTATTTTCCCCATGATTTGAAGAACTGTTTTATGTTTGATATTTATTAGAAGGGTTTTAGACAAAGTAATTTTTAGGGGATGATGTTTGTTTTTATGAATTTTTTTATAGTTTTACAAGATATTTAACAATTTTTATTAATTATCTAAAACACTTAAACTATAATTTCTTTCTGTAGAAAATTGATCCAATATTTCCTTGGTTTTTTTAAGTTTTTTATAGTTGAAATTGGGTCATGTTTATGGGTATCAAAGAAAGAAATGTAATGATTATGTTTTTAACATCAGATCCTATACTACATATTATAGGCTCTAAAAATTATGTATTATAATTTTATTATTGGGTTTCTATTTTATTCTCAAGGATGAAAATCATTTGAGATATATTTAATATAAATGAAAAGGTTTCAATATACTCTACATATGTTGGATTCATCTTATACTGATTTTTAATATATATTATCAATAATGGGAATCATATGAGAGGCCTCTAATGTATAAAATCACACTTTTTTCTACCTTATACTTAATATAATGTGAAGAAATGGAAATCCATTGTTATAAATATGATGAATCTTCAATTTACATTTGGAGTTTTAGTTGAAATAATTACTAGTTGATTATTTATTTATGGATTTATTATTATGAGATTTATATTTTAAATAACAAATATTGATTCATTATTATAAATTAAATGTTTTATGACTTACAGATACATAATCATTATCATAAAGATTAAAATATTTTTAAAATATAAAAAGTATTTTGTTAAAGATAATTGAAATTTAGTTGTTATGTATCATGTTCTATATATATTATTTATGAATATTCATTGGTGTGATAATTAATATTTATTTAATTATTAGGATGATTATATTTATTGAATTTATTAATTTAATCTTTTATATAGTCAATGGAGTATAATATATTTAAATTATAATTCAAAATTAAAATAATATTTTTTTTAAATTTTATTAATAGTTAAAATATAAATTATCAAAAATATAATGATTAAAGTAAAATATAATTTATGTAATTTATTTAATTTATTATATATGATTTAACATTTAATAATTATGTTGTGATTTCACTTATAATCAATGGAAATCAACAACATATAAAAAATATTAATCTTACCAATGTGTAATTTGAGCTTAGTTAATATTCACAATTTAAAAAACCTACAATAGTGAACATAATGGTAAAAAAAATGAAAAAAAAGTTACATTAACATGATATAATATAAGTTCTTGAAATTAATGAAAATTTTTATTTAAAAAAACTACGTTTCCTATATAAATATTTTCCAAAAAAATAAAGACTAAGCAAAAAAGTAAAATGCTTAAAAAAATTATGGTGAAGAATGTAAAATAAATAAATAACTAATCATAAAAAAATTTATATATAAATGAAAACACATAGTGGATACGAAAGAAATATATATTTAATGTTTATTATATGTTAAATATATAACCATTATAATTTGAAATGATTGGTCATTAAAATCTTCTCAAATTATTATAATTTCTAAATATGACATAAAAAATAATAAAATAAATGGGATGTGTGGGGAATAATATAATTGATATTTAAATGGATATTCTTATTTTGAAAAAATAAAGCTGTATTAATGTATATAATTAAAAAATCAAAAATTTATTCATCTTATTGATGCAGATATAAATTATACCCGACCATTTTTTTGAAGAGTCGATGTCAATGGTGTTAAATTTTTTAGTTTAAATAGTATTCAACTGACCACTTAGGTTCCACATTATTTCTACCTTATGAATCATTATGTTAATACTTTTATGGATCATAATATATTAATACATTTAATTGATTCTTCATTTTTCTATGATTCCCTACCCATATATTTCATTCATCATTTATTAACAATCATCATGGGAAGGTTCTAATAATTATCATATTTGGAATTGGTAAAATGTATGATGTGAATTTATATGATATAGGTTTGAGAAATGATCTATTGGATTCTTCTGCATTAAACATTGATTTTTTTACTTCCATTTATTAAAGATGTATTCTTTGAGCATCCTATTTTGTACTATATTTCTGAGATTTTATTTTATCTTATGGAATATATTTTTTATTTATATGATATGATACCATATAAGTTATTTTTTATCCTAAAAAACATTTTTTGTTATCCCTTCAAATAAAATTATTCTAAGAATCATCGATATCTATCCCTTCATTGCAAATTATTATAAATACCATCATTCTATTTGATTGAAAACCTCATATTGAATACCATTTTTCATGAATCCTTGTACCACTCCAACCATTTATATTATATATTTTCAAGTTACGTATTCTGAGTTAGTTAATTCATACAAATCCCTTAGGCTTGGTGGCGATGGTTTGGTTTGAGGGGTGGGGTATTTATCTCCTTTATAATTTTATATAGTCATACTATTATCTTCAAACAAGTATTATTATCTTATTCTAGGGTAACATATTACATTATTACTTATTCTATTCCATGTATTTCAAATCTTATTTTAATTACCACATTGTGAATATTACTATTCTATAATTTTCATAGTTTCTTACATTATTTATTTTCATCTTTAGAATCATGATATAATCATGATATTATATTGATTTGAGAGAATAATATATATATATATATATATAATACTAACAATAGATATCTAGAATTACATCATTAACATTAAAGAAATTATATATTTATCTAAATGTTTTATTTTGTTGTTATTAATGATTTTGTATTGAATATACGATGTTATGATTTTAGTGATGATACTATGCTAAATAATTTGTGTAAAGGGAAGCAATAATATATTAATATAATAAAAATTAAAATAAAATGAAAATTATAACTAAATTATATTGAAAATGTAATAATTTATTTCATATATGATTATTGTAATTTTTTGGTTTATTTCTATATGATTAATTTCATTGGTGGTTTATAATAATAGTACTAATTTCGTTTATCCATTTATAGAAAGAAATTTTTAAAAAGAACTGTAATAATATTTAGGTTGTATTGGGGGTTTTATTTTTATCCATATAAGAGTTGTTTTTCCTTACAAGTAAGTTTCCATTCCCATAGTTTTCTTTTAGTTTTGAGGTTGATAAAGAGATGTTAGAGTTATATTCTTGGGATGGGTAATATTATTTATCCAAGGGATATTGCATTAATTGTGTATTAGGTTAGGATATAGAAATTCAATAAAATGTTGCCAAGTTTTATCATTTAGAGAGTGAATTAAGACATTGTGCTGTGTGAAAAGGGATATTATCATTGAAATTCAATTGTATGATTTGGGTATAAGATTTTTTTAGTTATTGGTTGTTGGTTTGGGTTATCATAGGAAGATAGTGTATGAGGTTTTAATGTTAGGATATGTCATAAGTAATTGTATTTAGAAGATGTTATCTTATGAGGATAGTGTCTCATGTTGGATTATTAGGTCATTTCATAGGACATGGTATTTATATGATTGTGATTAGTTAGTTAATTAATTAATTAAAATAGATTAATTGAGTAATTAATTGTATTCCTCTACCAAACTATGAATTTTATTTGTTAATAACGAGTCAACATATGTGCTGAATGTATGTGAGGATTTTTTCACTTATCATAACAAAAATAAAAAGTGTTCAATGGTGATGAAAAACTATTTACAAAAAGTTTTAAAAGTGATTAAGGATCAAGATGAATGATAAGATCAAAATAACTGTGATCAAATGGAGAGTATTACTTGAAATTTTAAGAATACATATTGTGATTTTTTACATGAAATATATTTTATTTAGTGTTAATATATATTTGGATAAATCCATAGATGATTTTAGAAGGCCCTGAGTGAATTTGAGATGGTTCAGGTAAGAAATGAGTGAAATTTAGAATTAATAGCAACATCGAAAAGGAAGCAGTTTCACTATGTAAAGGGTTCTTGGGAAAGAAAATTTTTATGTAAATTTCAATAAAGAAATCATAGAAATATATGATGTTAATTATCAAATTATATAAAGGAAGGTGAATATATTTGGAATAATGAAACTATTCATATTAGAGTAATGGAAATAAAAAACTAAAAATTCATAACTATATAAAGGTAGTAGAATATGGTGTAAAGTTACTCTTCATATTAAATGATTTATAAAGGTAATATAATAACAACATAGAATTATCATCATTATGGGGATACCTATTATGGTTTATACCAACTAAAAAAAATATAATATCAAAACTATATAATGGTAAAACATTCAGGTGAAACTCTTAATATTTTCTATGAATATGTGACGGATGAAAGAAGAAATTCATACTATGTTATGGAAAGATTACGTGATCAAAATTCCAAGATGATATTTATGGATTTTGGGGTTCAGGGAGAAATTAATTTGAAATTAATGAATCAAATGAATGTGAATTGATATAGTTTTTGGCCATATTAATATTAGTTTTACCGAATCATATAACTTTTTTCAGATCATAAGACATCACTTTGCGTAGAATGTCAATGATGATCATATTGATTTTATTTACAATATTACATTAAAATCATCACAAAACGATGATGGAGTGTATGTATTTTTATTATATAAATTAGTCCTATGAACATAAATTCATATTTAATGGTAAATATAAAATTATGAGAAAATATTGATACTATAAAAGAAAAGAGCCATGAACTAGTGTGTGAATTCATGCACATGAAGGAATATAAAAGTGTTTGAAGCTATGTATTTAAAAGTAATTAAATATATGATATTTTTTAATGATGTGAATAACATTGAAATATTTTGAGTCTTAAATTAATTCAAATGAATTAATAAATTATTGATTTTTAATGACTAATATATCAGATATCTACTAATTGATTGAATTTGATGATTGTTCGCACATAAAATGATCAAGGATTTTTTTATATTTATAATATGGATGAAAAAATTCATTCCATTATTAAATGAATATAAATTTTCAGGTAGAATGAAACAATGTGTGTGCAAGGAATATTTATTTGACAGACAATCACCATGAGAGAGAAATTGAGAAATATGATACTTGACAACATTGAATAGAGATGTGTCGATGCTTGGATATCATTGAAATATAATATATTAAGAACCCATGTATCTATTAAGAATTAAAATGAAACAAATTTATCATGATATGGATTGAGTTTCAATAAAAATTTTGTTATTTGAAGTCATTTTTAAAAATATTGATGTGGTACATGAGGAGACCAGATCCACTATGCTCTTTTAGTAAGATCATATTAATTGGTGTAATGGTATTGTGGAGGTGTAGAAAATATCTATATCTATAAATAAAAATTATAGATAATGTTGGTTGGAATATATAACCAATCAATGGGAATAGTTGGTGGTTTGGGTTTATTAAAAATCAAGGAAGAATAGTTGATAGTTGGGGTGTATGAACAAATAATACTAGAGGATTGACTAATAGGGTGTATGTCCATTTTTAAAAAAATATATGGTAATTTTGTGGCATAAATAGTCATGTTCATGTGCTATTTAGGAGATCACTGTAACTAATAGAATGATTAGAGTGGAGAAACCATAGTTTGGGGTGTTTAACCAATTATTGCATGTAGTGATATTTTATGCCAAACCGTGTAAATATCACATGCTTCTATATCTTTATATATTATATTATTTCAACCAATGAGGTGATGTTGTAAGTATTGAAACCCAAAATATTCATACATAGTCATTTCATATTATTTGGTGAATATTAATTACAAAACATTATGATACATTCGACAATTATATAGGTCTAGTACATGTGAAAGCAAGGATACATACACAACTTAATCATATGTTATCCACATAAACTACCATTATATTCATTATAAATAGAACCCTTTTTATACATATCATAATTAAAAGTTATCTTTAAAACCTAGGAAAATGAAATAAAAGAATGTGTGAGATCAAATGGAAAATAATGGAAAAATTGATATATTAATGATTAGTTAAACATAATAAGATCATATTGATATGATAAAATGAGAATAATATTTGAAAATTCATAACCTCCATATCATATATCACAATATTTAATTGTCTATGAAATGATGGAAGTTCATAATACATGAATAATAAAGGAATAAAAGAATATGTTTCATGAGAGAATATAATAGTAATTGGAATGTGTAAAAATTAAAATCATATAAATTAATGAAAATGTATATATAGAAATAGGATTACTCATTTTGTTAAGAAAATAAAATTAGGCCCTCACATAAACTTATTGATAAGAATTTCAGGTCCATGGTTAATATTATGCACATGAAATATCTATCCATACTTAATATTATATACATGATCCCAAGGTACATGATAAATTTTGTGGACATGAAATTTAGGTACACACAAAATCTTATGGACATGAAAAATGGGAACACACATGAATTTATGAAAAATAAATCTAGTTCACGCTTAACATATTTACATCATGATTTATCTATCTTTACTAAATAAAATTGGGTAACATATAATTCTAATACTACCTATATCAACATACACATGTATTCCATAAGATTATAAAACATTCATCATACCATAATCCATGAATATAAATCAGTTTCATAAAAAATTCATCATATCATATACCATTCAAAAGGATCATATTTTATAATCATTTCATCATAACATAACCCAAGGAAAAGGATCACATTTACAAAATATCTTGTCATCAAAAAACATAAACCATATAGAGAAGAAATAAGGATGGTATTTTTGAATCATATCCTCAACATGACATAACTAAAATGAAGGGTTATTATCTTTGATAAAGGAAAATTCCTTTACAATATCACTAAAAAAATATTTTGGAACACATCATTTACAATTTATAAATCATTTTGAATAATATATAAATTCAAAAAATATTTTGGAAATACTTTTTATATAAAATTACCTTGGAATCTTTTAAAATAAGCATTACAATATTGAGTGGTCATGAATGCGGGAAATTCTGTTTGTTTTATATAAGGTAAAGGAAAACATTCCATTCATATTTTTGTAAAAATTCAAAAAGTTCCAAATTGGTATAAAGACAATAATATTTCTTTTATTATTTTTTTAAAAAAATTCAATTATAGGTAAATTTAATTTAGAAATTAATATGAAATTGTTACAAAAAATTATTGAAAAAATTATTAGAAAACAAGTATATGTATGGCAAAATTATTTTAGACCGAATAGAGAAAAAAGACAGATTTCAATAAAAAATATTTTCGGCATCTTAGAGATATAAATAGAGGAAAATGAAATGAAAACACAAAAAATCAAGAAATAAACTGAGTATAAGGAAATTAATTAATTTTTGAGAGGTATATCATAATAATTCATCTTCTAAAACATAATCACATATAATCTATATAAACAATGTGATTATAACATAAAACCCCTACCATTTTGGTAACATTTAAATCATATCCTATATGAAATAAAGCACCATATATGGATATGTATATCTCATAATTTTTAAGATAATTATCATAAAATAAATTCACAGGAAGTATATACACCACAAAAAACTATCAATTTGTGAAAAATGTAGGCATCCCATATATATTAAAGTAATATGAAAAATCCCATAACTCAAATATAGTATTTCATAAAACATGTTCAAAATGAATCTATAATAAATAAAAAATTATTATTCATGTATTTTTTAAAAATAATAATACATATAAAACAATATATGATTTTTATATGACATAATTTCACCATATTATTAAAAATTATATACTATAATCGTTATTCTAGGTGATAAATTCTTCATTTTACATATATGTTTTGGTTCAGAAATCACATTTTTATATATTTATCATGGTTAAATCATTAATAAAATGATAATAAAGATATAAATATCATATAAATTCATTATATATTTATATAATTTCTTACAAAAAATGTAGATATTGAAAAATGAATTACAATGTTAATGGAGACAGTAGGCCGTATATATGCATGAAAGATATTTTCACATTTTAATGTTAAAATGAATGAAAGATAAATAATAATTAACCATTCTAGAGACATTATTAAATAATATAGTACATGAATATTCATCATATCCATTATTATTACCAAAAATGTAATGTAGAAATGAAAAAAAGTGTCACATCGTTTTGTGGAGGTGGTAGTCCACACATACACAAGAGAAACGTCACCATTTTCCATTAGATTGTAAGGTTTCAAGGAAGATAATATATTATAAATATATAAGTATAAATTTTTTATAAATATCCTATATATTCTTTAATCCCATAATAATTACCATTCATGGAAGATGGTGATGGAAGATGAATTGTATTTCCACACAGAGAATATATGTTGTATGTATGACCAAGTGATAATACCACTTCCCATGTGTCTAGGGGTGTGGAGAAAACAAATTTGGCTGGTTTTTATCATTATATATGGCTCAATGTGGTGTGAATAAGATTAAGTAGGGGTGTCATTTATAATCGAGAGGAGGTACACTCTTGAAATTTCATTAATGATTAAAAAATAATAAATTAATTCTCTAAAAAACTGATTCGAAATGGAAAAATATTTGAATATAATGTAGTATGGGGATAATATACCATCATAAATTAAGATTTTAATTATTTTACATGTTTTTTTAAACTTCATATTTTTGTTCAACCCCTTGGTTAACTTATTTTACCTTAACCTTGGTAACGTATTTTTTACAGAGAAAGGGTTATAATTTTAATTATAAATTGATAATTGGAATGTAAATGAAAAAGGGATGACAATACCCACCATATTTTATCCTAATTTACCCTTTTAAATATTTTTATGATTTTTAAATTATTTAATAAAATATTATTTTGATAAAATATCATTAGAATAAATTTTGACACTATTAATCTAATTTGGTTTAAAAGACATATAGAAAATGTTGGAATTAGAATATAATACTTTAGCACCACTATAATATTTTATAATCTTATATAAAATCCATGTAACACCATAACTCGTTTATATTTTATAACTTCAAATTTTATTTAAAATATTTATTTTATTTTTCTATTAATTGACTAAATACTACATCGATGTTGTATAAGAATTGATGGTTGTTATATATTTGATATAAATCCAAAATAAATTTCCATCCTGAAAATTATTTCATTAATCTCAAAATAGACATTTAAATTCATTCATAACTTACATTTTTCCTCATGTAGACACACAAATGATATTTAAAAGTAAGAGAGTGATATTTTTAATTATTCTTTGCTTTAAATATTATATTGGTTACTTTTATTGAAAAGTGTCCCTTAAATAATAAATTTATAGGTTGATATTATAATTTTATAATTAAATTAATCCAATAATTAGTAGGATAAATAATTATGTCCTTATCACTTAGTGTTATCCATGATTTACTTGATATTCCATTTACAATGGTGAAAAATTTTACCATAGTTATTATTCATATTAATATAAAATAAAATGTCATTATTTACGAAATTTGAACCTTTTGAATCCAAATATGGATAATTTTTTTTCAGGATTTTATTTCCATAAGTGGAAGATTTTTTTAAAAACTATGTTTACAAAATGGGGTGAAATAACATTTTTTTAGAACAACATTTTTTAGCATAAAACAGGGTTTAATATTATACCGTGTCTAGAAAAAATATATTATATTAATTATAAATATTTTGGTTGAATATATAGTATATAATTTTAAATAATATCATTCAAAAATAGTAATTCATTTAATATTTTATGAGAAAGATATATTTTACACATAAAATTAGAGTTTTACATAAATATGCCTTTTTGTTAAAAGTTTTTATACCAAGTTTAACTATAAAATTGATTCCAATAAACTTAATTGGATAATTAATAATTTAGGATAAATATGTTTAATTTTAAATCATTTAAAAAAATGGTTTTTTTAAATTCTTGAAAAAAATTATTTTTCATTGAAAATCCCTATTTTCACAATTCTTTGGAAAATACTTCTTTTTAGAAAAATACCAAAATTTCATTAAAAACTAATTTTAACAAGAAAATTTTAAAATTATTTAATTTTTTTAAAATACATTTTGTAATAGTTATAGAAATTAAATATAATATCCACTCAATAAAAAAAATTAAAAATTATTTTTGAAAAAATATATTTTTAAAGCATAAAATAACATTAATAAAAATTAAGTTCTTATTTTTTAAAAATTAATAAATAAATTATTATTGAGAAAGTCCTTTAGATATTTTTCAGATTTTTTTACCATATTCATAACCACCAATTTAATTTCTTGTTTATAGAATTCATATTTAAATAATAATTTAATGTTCTCTATTTATTCCTAGTGTTACCTATCTTCTACAATATCAAACAATCTTCTTTTACAATCATAGGGTGTTACATACCCCCTTAATAAATTGTTCCCTCAAAATTTTTATCTATCAAACAAGGTATAATATTTCAAAATTCCTTTTTTCAAAACCCACATCATACAAAGGAACAATAAAACATCACTATAAAAGGGAATGTGGGAAACATAATAGGTTACATGAAAAACCATAAAACCGGGTTCCCAAATAAGGAAAACATTGATAGGAATTTCAAATATGGATAAGGAAGAGAAAACCAACTCTAAATGACTAATATAGAGTGATAGAGACCATGTTCAAGGAATATTTATCAACCACAAACCCACAAATATTTCATAAGTGAAAAGTCCATCGATTTAATGAAAATGATGTCAAGAGAATATAATTTTTCTACCATGATACTTTTCTTATTGTTGATGAATTGTTTTACTATTGTGATAGTGAACTCTAGAAAATATAATTATTTTATTTCATTCCAATTAATAATAAAAAATTTATGCTTTGGTGGTTCTTCAATCAATTTTCACTTCATCTCATACACCATGATATGAATAATCATTATGAAATTTTCATGCATGAAGTATTAAAATTAAAATTTAACAGATCATGAGATCTATAAAATATTGAAAATTCATTCATACTATTTTCTAAATTTATACAAAAAAATAATTATCACATGCTATCAAGTAAGAAAAAATCATACTTTATTCTCTATAACCATATCCAAAGTTCAACTTAAACCATTCCATAAATAGTTAACCACAAAACCCTTAATAAATAGTATATGTTCAAAAAAAAAATCCAATATTTTAGAAACAAGGTTACTGAATTTCCAAAAAAAAAACTAAACATTAATCTCCCAAACAATAAAAAAAATATTTTAGAATCATATAACACATAAGTGAATACCTTGATCATATATTCACATGATACATGGTAATAACCTAAAATTTCTAAAATCCTTTTTGAAAACATGATTTATTTCAAAAATTTACTCTTTATTAATTCCATAAACAAAAACATAGAATATTTAATATATTTTATAAATCCAAAATTTATTTAAATTTCATTAAAGATAACAAAAACAAAATTATTATAAAACAACTAATTAGTTCCAAATTCATCAATACAATACCATTTTTATTATCACAATCCAACTTCTATTTATCTCATTATAATATCAACATTATTCACATGTTATGTATAATCCTTTCCCTCCTCATTGTATTTAGTCGAGGTGGAATTGCTACATGTCCTTAGGTGAAATTCCCAAGACACCAAGGTCTGCAAATAAATACCAAGTGCTTAAATACAATTGAAAAAAATTTTCTAGTTTAAAATAAAAAATAGATAAAAATACATACCTCAACCAAAAAACTACTAAATGAGGAATGATAACAATATATACCACTCAAATAGTTATAAAACAATAAAAACTAAATTAGAGTACAAATTGGAAACCAAGATCAACATCAAATACAATGTAGAAGACAAAAAAACTCAGAAGAATCCAAAAACACCAACTCATCAAAATCCAATAAGCTCAAAGAACTAACTAAACTATACATGATAAAGAATCAAAAATCACCACTAAAGAATCATGATACCTTCCCTTTACCCATTTCTTAATAAAAAATATCTTCAAAGTAACCAAAGTTCCCAAGCAGGGGATGTGTAATGAAACATAGAAAGTTTTATTGAAATTAATTCCCTACTCATGCCACTAGGATAAGAAATGTTTCCACATTTATATAAAACAATTTATATAAAACAATTCAATACACTTTATATCAAAATATAAAAAAATTTCTATATAAAAATAGTTTCCATAGAAATAAACCAAACAATTTATTCAACCATTTCAAAAATCTCATTTTGGCATCATCCATTCTGTTTCACATAATTTAACATGCGCACACACTAAAATAACTAACCACGATTCTACCATTGATAGTGTAACTTCACGTCGACAACTAGTCCCTTTTATGGTGGTACTTCATGACCATTATTCAACTAATTCAATTCATGACCAACCATTAATACCAAAAACCTTGACAACCAATTATTCAAAATCATTTTAATAAAATAACCATTTTTAAAAAATACTTTCCAAACAATTTTAAAGTCATAAAAAACAACCAACCATTTTAAAATCATTATTTTAAAATCATGTTACCACATTAAATTTACACTAAAACACCCAATTTTCACAATTTCATAAACTTTCACCAATGTGGGCCTCCCTAAAACATTTAAAAACAATTTCACAATAAGTTTAATTCATAAATATAAATTTTAAATTATTCTTTCATTTTCTAATAATAGGTGTATAGAGTGAATTTACTGAAATTATAAACTATAGAGAAAAAGTATAATGACATGAATTATTTGATAAAACCTGGTTGAATCTCCAAAAACCTACATTATATCTTGTTCCTAAACAACAAAAATATGAAATATCATCATTATTGGAACCAAATATCATATATATATATATATATATATATATATATATATATATCCCCAAAGGACTACATATATGAATCTAAGATAGGGAAAAAGAAGTATATCTATGAAAAACCATCATGAACAGAGACTTACAAAGCAGTGAAACCTTCAAAACACCTTGATTTTCCAACAGATATCCACTATATTGAAGGGGGGTGGGTCTCTAAAACCTTTGGGAGGAAGAAAACCCAAGTTAGGTTCCAAAAAGAGGAAAAATGATAGGTTTAGAGTCAAATTTGTGTGAAATGAAATTTTTTATGATCCAATTTTAAACATTTCATGGTTGGATTATGTGGTTAGAAAAAGTGTGCACCAACCATGTTCTAACCTTTAACTCAATGATAAACTCACACAATTGGCTCACATGGTTAGAAAAATCATGTTAAAATTGTTAAAAATCCCCAGGCCTCAAATTTCATAGTTACTTCTAGGTGGCTGCATAGTTTGGACAAACCATTCACCTAATTGTGTGACTATCTAGACCCCACTATCTTCTTTTTCGTGGTTTCATATAAGAGTTTTATGCCTTTTACTAAGTGTGATCAAACCATGAACCTTTATAAAATTAAAAAAAATATTTGAAAATTCCTACAATCTCTCAAAAACATCATCCACACATTTTACATACTTAAAAAGAATAAATAAAAGGTTACTTTATTAAAATGGGGGGGGGTATACATTCTCCCCACCATTGAAATTTTTTTCCTTAGATTGTAAAAACCCATCTTTTTATTGAAATAGTTTGAGCCATTACTTGACCATTTATTTTTCCCATTCCCAAGTTTCTTCCTGGATCTGACCGTGTTGCCACAAAACCCACATTGTACAGATGTTTTTTCACATGAAAGTATTTATATTAAATATCCATAATATATATCACTATATAAACTAATTAATCATAAATATCTAGGTTAATGTGATCCTATTGAATCACATGATCATGATCAGGCTGATACTTTTTCAACTGAAGAAAATGATACAGATTATAATCTACACTGAACCATGGTGGGAATTCCAAATGATATTCCACCTCCCAAACCCTTTCAAGTATATATAAAGGGGTATATGTATTGAGGATACAACTTAGGATTCTTCCCAAAATGACTATTCCCAATCCATAAAGATATTCTGACAAACACATGATCACTCACCTCAAATGAAAACCCCCATCGACAATGATCCACACATGATTTCTGGTGACTCTAATCTATCTCCAAACTTTTCCTTATCAAGTAAATCTTCTCTATTTTCTCTTCACAAGGCTCATCCCAACCAATGACGTATCACATGTTCCCACCCAAAAAGGGGATAACGATAAGTATTCTCATACTATTCTTAATAAGATTCATTTTTAACGAGGTATGATAACTGTTTTTGTATGATAACTCCACTAATGATACATGTTCTTTACATGATCCACCAAAATTCCTTACAAAAGCCCAAAAAATGTCTTCCAACATTTGTATATTCCTTTCTAATTTTACATCTCTTTGAGGATGGAACACTGTACTCATAGTCCACATAGTACCAAGAGAAATTCTATAATTATTTCCATAATATGTGATGTAATCCTTTGATATTTTTCTGATACTATCAAATCTAGTACTCTATTCTTTTTTATAACTTCTGGGATATATATTTTTAACATTTCATCCAATGTATGATAATAAAAAATAGAGAAGAAATGGGATGAATTTGTGAGTTATTCCACTGTCACCATATGGAATAGTGTTTCCAAAATTTTATTGGGAGACCTGTTACAAAATCTATTCTTATCTTCTCCCATTTACAAATAGGAATAGGTAAGGAATGAAACATACCTTTTGGTTATTTATGCTCTACATTAACCTACTGAGAAGTTAAACATCTTGACACAAACTCATATAAATTTCTTTTCATAATAACCCACCAAAACTATTATTTAACTCCTTATACATATTTTCTATTCCATGATGAACATACCATATTGAATAGTTGTAAGTATGAGAAAGTTATTCCTAAAAATCCATAGGTATGAACATCTAATGTTGAAACCACAACACTGAACTCCCATCCAACTTCCATCCCTCAATGATCTCCCTACCATTGAGTTTTTACCTCTTAGAAACACCTTAGGAATCTAATTTCTATTCCTATTTAACCATATACACCAAGTCATGAATAAAATAAACTAGAAATAAAACCTCAACATTACCCCAGTCTTCACAATCTATGTTCATGTCGGCTATGAATGACCTCAACTGCCATTGGTCTTAAGAAACTTTTTCCAAATGAGAATAAATTTTTTTCTTAATGCATCTACCATAGAATTGAGTTTACCTAGTGTATACATCAGATTAAATTCAAATAATTGGGGATACTCATTAAATATTCTTTCTCTTATGTTCAAATCCCTTTGTGATAAAATATGTTTTATGTTCTAATGATCTGTAAAAACCATAGATTTCTCACTAAGAGGTAATGACGCCATGTATTTAATGTATGTTCAACAAAATCTAACTATAAATCTTGTGTTGGGTAAATATTCTTAGTAAATTGTAAATTTATTGATCTATAAGAAAAAACATGATCTCCTTGAATGATAACACATCCCAGCCCTGGTCATGAAGCATCACAATACACTATATAACCTTATCATAATTTAGAAAAAAATAAATATTTGTGCTGATGTAAGGAAAAAATTAATATCTTGAAAAGACCACTAACATTTATCATTATATTGGAATGGAACATTTTTTATTTTCAGAGCTGTCATAGGTGAATATAGTTGTGAAAATTCATGAATAATGTGTCGATAATAACCAATTAATCTAATCAAATTGAATATATCAAAGAATTTTGTTTGCGGTTTCTAAGAGAAAAGAGCAGATATATTTTCTATATCTAAAAAAACCTCTCATTCAGAGATTACATGTCTATAAAAATGTACATATTGTATCCAAATATCAAAATTTGATAATTTGGAATAAAAACTATGATCTCTCAAGATTCTAAACATGGTCTCTATCTGTTCCTCATTTCCATCCCTTGTCATTGAATACATAAAAATGTCTCTATGTACACCACCAAAATAGAATCTGTATATATTTATAATATCCAATTCACCAATTCAATAAGTACTATTGGTGTAATCATAAGACAAAAAGGAATAACCAAGTACTGATAATGGCCGTATCTAATCCTATAATTTGTCTTTAGAATATTCTTATTCTAAACCCACAATTGGTGATATCGTGTGAAAAAATAAATTATATAGAACCATTAAACTCCCATAATTTGATCAAATAGATCATAAATGTGTAGAAGTGGATACCAATTCTTTATCATATCTTGTTTATGCTTACAAAAATACTCACACAACTAAAGAGTTCTATATTCCTTTGACAAACAATATCGGTGCTTCCCATATTTACATGCTAAGACAAATGATCACTTTTCTTTCAAGAAAATCCAACAACACTTTAAGTTCTCTTAATTATTTTTGTTCCATTTGATATGAATTAAGTGAAATAGTAATGGTCCCCAAACATAGATAACTTGTATACTCCACTTGTCTTATGGGTGGCATCCCTGATATTTTTTTTTGGAAAATTTCGCGAAACTAGTCATAAATAATTGTAAAACTACTATTCTCGATATCTTCCATCAATTAAAATGTAAAATATTCTAACTAATATAATATCATTCCAACTTCTAGTGCCAACATCACTATTTCACCTACCTATATATTTTGGTCTCCTTTAAAGAGATGCTCGATGCCATTATCAGTCATAAAACTAACCATTTGGGTATAATAATCAATGCGATCTTTGAACATTTTTAGCCAATCCATACCCAATATTACATAATATATATGTATCTCAATCATAGTGAAGTCCCATATCAACTTAGCTCCATCAATTGTTATGTAACATTCTTTACACATTATGGATAAAAATTTTCTTTGACCAAGAAGAGTTTTAAGCTTCATAATAGAAGTAATCATCTCAACATTTAAACATAGATGGTAAAAATTACGAGAAGAAATAAAATAATATGATGAACATGTAACCAAAAAATCCTACACAAGGGTATAATTCAATGTAATTGTACCTATCACTATTGATGGTCCAGATTGATCATTCATAATAATTTTCTCTGCTCCATATAACTTCTTACTCAATGCACTTTTTTTTATTTCCTTCTTGAGATTTCCCTTACTGAGGATTAATGGTATTTTTGGAATCACCATTTATAGATTAGTTATTCTTATTATAAGTTATTTTCTATTGTCATCTCATCAAGAAATATGGATTTTGTGAGACACGAGATGTGTCCCAAACTCCTGATATTGGAGAACTACTTGGCCTTAGGAAACATCCCCAAGAGGCCAAAAGATGGTGATAAATTCCAAGGGCTTCAATAAAATTGGGGAACAATTTTACCTTTGAAAATAAATCAACCATAAAATAACATAACTCAACCAAACTACATATAAATTATGAATTACAAAAATATAAATGTGCACCATTAGAAAAGCCCAAAAAACAGTCAAAAGTCCTTCAAACCCTCTCAAACTTCACTCAAACACATTACATAAATAGAAAAAATAAAAAAGGGTTACTAAAATGAAATTGAATGTTATATATGTCAAGGGTTAGTTTTTTATTAATCATATATCCTCTAAAAATAATTCCATTCAACCAAATCACTTTTCTCAGTCATTATTTCCATTCAACACATTCTTAAAATTACTTTAATAAAATGAAAAATCCTCAAATGTTTCATGAAACTTATAATACTAATATCATTAAAAAAATAATTCTAAATCATAATTCTCAAATAATAATACATATATACTTAAATAAATCCACTTAAATTATTGAAATAACATAGCCCCTTCCATAGACTAGGACATAACTCTTTCATTATGAAATTGAATTAGATAATTTCTATTATCCCACACTGAAGACATTATACTATAAAGTGTACATTAGGATGAAGTTCTTCTCCCCACATAAAACTCTTCATTTTTAACTAGTAATTAAAAATTTTATTCACTTATTCTCCCTATATAAATCATTTCTCATTCCTTTGTAACATTTACTTAAGTTATTATTTTCACATTCTCAACATATATGAAGATAAATCTTCTTTTCACCATGGTATTCACCATCCAATATCTTAGTGATTTCTATCCTTCTATTCTAATGTGATGTCTGAGAGTTGGTTATGGTGCATGTTGTTAATCATATATCATGAAAAATGATTAGGCATAATCACAATATCATTAATTTAGTCATCATCCCATTTTATTTCTCATCAAAAAAATTTCCATCACATTCAATATTAACCATGTTCCTTATATTTCCTTCAATCGAGTAAAACCAATAAGCATAGTGTGAACAACAACAATAATTATTAAAATACAACTAATAATAGAAAATCATTAATTGAGTATCTAAACCACGACTCCTTATTTTTAATCTATGACACATTAAAATTATCATTGTTCGTCTATATTTATCATATATTCAATTTTTATAATGTTTTGTAATGTAAATAAGAATTAACCAAATAATATCCCCTATGAGTGTCAAACCAGGTGCATAGTAAGGGAACACTCACCATGCATTATATATTGACCTATATATACTTAGAGAACTAATTTTAGTGTTATTACACCTAGATGAATCTATTACAAAACCATGTCAATATGTAGTATCCATATAGGGATGTTATTCTAGGAACACCACAATCCATTACTTACCATAAAAAATGAATTTAACTTATAAATAGAAATATCCTACAAATCTTATTAATTTTTTCTCATCCTAGTTTTCGATGATTAATTAATTCTTTCTCTAATAAAAATTATACTGACCCCATACTTTTTATATATTAATATTTCATCTTAATAGATAAATAATAATTAAATAACACTACGATCCATGCCATAATACTATAGGTATATTTTATTTTACAAAACAAAAATACAAAATATTTTTTCATATGATAACTACATATTCTTCAAATACATTCTTTATAACTAACACCAGTATTAGACATATCATACATTAAACAAATCTTTAAAACATTTAGAATGGAACCATAAGATTGGGTGAGATCAAATGCTTAATAAGTATAAAAAGGATGATATCAATGATCACCTAAAATAATATGGGAATATTTTTGTGAATAAATTATCATTAAATTTGAATATGCATACCCTATATATCATAGATCATAATTTTTATTCATAGAATAAATGATGGTAGTTCATTTGAAATGGATCATAAATGAATAAAATAATATTTTCCGTAAGAGTATAATATAGACATAGGAATGTGGAATATGTAACACCACAAGAGATTATAAAATTTTCATTTTAGAATAAATTTAATTTTTTATTATTATTTATACGCAACACCATGTTTTTATTATTCTACACACAACAATAAGTTGTTTTGCGTTACACACACAACTGAGTTTTATCGAACAATAATATATTATTCAAATATTATTATTTTATATAATAAGATATAACCAATCTGTTAAGTTAGAGGTTATGAGTATTATTTACTAACTTATGAAAATATATTTTGAAATTATTGGTTATAAATTAATATAATAAACAAATTAATATAATGAGAATGTTTTTATAAAAATGATTTTTTATGATCGCAAAGGAATTTTATTCAAATAAATTAAATTAATTACTATTGGTGAATGAGATTAATGAAATATATATTTTATATATTCAATAAAATATTTTTTAAATTCATACAATAGATTTGATAAATATAAGACAAGAGAAAACCCAATATTACACATAAAAATCAATATTTTTATAAAGGCACTTTTACTGCCTTTTAATGGATAACCTATTTTAAATAAAAATTTTGACACTTTAATATTTATTATTTGAAGAAATAAATTTATTATATTAAATAGGAATATAATTATTTTCTTCAGTTTATTTTTTTTATTTTTCTAAGAAGTTTCATTTTTTAATGAACAATCATAAAATATTGCATTATCATTGAAAACAAATTTTTTGTCTAAATAATTTATAGTGTTAAAATATATTTGTAATTGGTATAAATGTATAATTACATAATTTTTTTACCAATTAATCCAATTTATTTCATTTTAATAAATTTCACATTGAAATTTCATATAAAAACATTTCAATCTTTTGATCATTTTCACTTTTAAAACTTGTTTTCTTGTTCTGCCAACGAGATTAATTTTAAATAAATTACTGAAACATATGTGTTTTGAATTTATAAAAATGGATTAAATATATTGAATAATTGGGTCCAAATTATTTAAATAGGTTTCTTTTATTCTTTGTCATATGAATATTAAATTTAGTAATATTTTAATTACCACAGTTATGGGTAAATCAAGTAAATAAGGCTAAATTTTTTTATTACAAGTATTATAAAATTACCCTAAAAGTAGTCTTATTTTTATTGGATGATTTATTTTCAAAAATATGTATCCTTGATATTATTTTATTGCCTCATTAATACACTTGGATGAATTGAATTCTTTTATAGTATTTTATTCTAAAGAAAGTCAAATATGTCACACTCTAGTTATTAATAAGTATTACATTTTTAAATGTGGTAATTAATAAGCTATATTAAAATATAAATAGTCATTTTAAATAATTTTTTTTATCTACATTATGGTAATTTATTTCTAATTTTTAAGAAATAAATATCCAACTTAAAGGATTGCACAATGATGATGCAATAATGGTTTAATTAATTGAAATATCAAATAAATGATATGAAAAATATTAAAATAAATATAATTTCACATAACTAATATCATCTAATAATTTTATAGATTACCTAGACATATTATCGATGTGTTAAATCTTATGGTTTTAAGTTATCTTGTAGTGATGGTATTTTTAAAAAGTCAAGTAATTAATAGTGTCAAAATTGATAGTAATGATATTTTAAGATAGATAATATTTTATTAAATGATATAAATTCAAAAAAATATAAAACTCATCTAAATTATTGGTATAAAGTTTAAAATTTTATACATGTCTCATTTATGGTTTCTTTGACATTTTATAGTAACTATATTAACCCCTAAGAAGTAAAAATCCAAGTTGTCACAATAAGAGTTAAAGGGTTTAACTAAGGGTTAAAGCCAAAATACAAGGGTAATAATGTAACCTAAACTTGTATAATAATTATTGGTTGAGTGGTTTTATACCCATAATCATATTATATTTCATATAACTCACTTTTCATCCATTTTTATATAGAATGAATTTAAATTAATTTAATAGTTTGAGAGTTTCCAAAACTACCCCTCACCTCAATTATAAAAGGAAAACCCCTCCCTAAATTTCTCACACCACATTGAGCCTTCTAGATAGAACAAAACCTGAAAATTTATACTCCCAACTACAATATTTAAATCTTATAGGCCTCACATTAGTAATAAAGAACCAATGAAGACTATTGGTATTAACCAAAAGGAGTTACTCGAAAAATAGGCAACGTTCTTCAATGATAGCTTCAGTTTTATTTATTTACCCACTCCTTAAATTAAAAAATTACATGATTATATAAAAACACCTATATCCTAAATATAATTATATTTTTTATGAAATTTTTATACACTAAACTTATAGAAAATTCCATATAATGGGTAATAAACATATTTTCTATGTGTACAGAAAACTACCACCTCACAAAACAAGGATTGTTTATTTTTTTCCTTTACCACCTTTCATGGTGTGTAATTATGATGGAAAATCTATTTATATATGTTATATATGATATTTATTATGTATTTATACTAATTTAATTCTTTTATAATACATAACCTTATGATTTTCACTTTGTGTAAATAAAATAACATCGTTTGTGGAAGTGTGCACTACCGACTCCTCAAAGAGATGTGATTCGTTCACACTATACATGGAACACATAAAGGATGGTTTTAATAAACATATGTAATATATATGATAGATATATGATACTGGAATTATATAATATATATATACACATCATTAAATTTTCAGTCTTTTAATATGGAAAAGAAATGAATGTAGTGTTCATGCGTACTTACGACCTATCGTCTCAACGAACTGTTCATTTCATTTCCAATCTCAAAATTTTATGGATTATCATAATATATATATAATTAATATATATGATACTTAAATAATGTTTTAATTTATTAATATGATGAAATCATGATCTAAGTGATAGTAACAACAAATATAAAGTCAGAACATACTCGAGAAACTAAGCAATTAACACCTGAAATAGTACAAATTATAAAAGATTATTCAAAAATAATTGATAAAATAATATAAAAAGATTATATATGATATCATAAATATGAATAAGATTATGTAATAAATAAATTTCAGGCTCTAAATTATTATATATGAGGTAAAATTATGTGCAACTAAAACGAAAGTTTGGGGTAAAGGATTTTTGTCTCACTTTTATTTCTATGGGACACATGAATTATACACTAATAGATTATTTTGTGTGATGTATAAATTACCAATTAATGTATTTTATGATTATTATTATTAATATTATGCTATTTTTATATCAATAAATTTTTCTTTTTTTTCATGGGGTATACAAATCTTTAAATTATAAAGCGAGATGTATTTATTTAATGTTCTCATTATTATTTGAGATTGTTTTTGTTTAATTCTACACTAGGGAATATTTATCTTCTAATATATTTTTTTCTAAAATTTTTATCAAAAATATTTTTACTATTCTACAATAATTATTTTATGTCATTTTAACCTCTATTTGAATATTTTAAAATGTTTTAAAAGGAATATTATTTTTTGTTTTCCAAAAAAGGTAAATTATGACTTTTCTTAAAAAAAGGAAAAGGAATGTTTTTTTGTATCGTATACAGAATGAATGGAATTTACCTCTATCATAACAACCTAATGTTTTGATGATTAATTTAAAATTTTACAAGGTTAATTTCAAAGAGAATATTTTATTTTATAAATGCATGGAGTTTTAAATAAAGTATTACAATGTGTTAAGGGATTTCATATCAATTTCATTTCATTGAGGCATATTGTAATGCTATGCACCTAGTTTCTTTTATATGGTGCATATAATTCCCTTTTGACATGTAATATCACTAGTATTCTTATTTTCATGATATTATAAGTTTCAATTAATTCTATTAATTCATGGGAATTATGATTCAAATGTTTTAATGTGGTATGAGACACTATAGAATGTTTAAAAGATTATTTTCCTAAAGAAAGTTTTAAATGATATTTTAGTGGCATTTTCATACAACAACATTAAAAACATTATTTTTACTAATCCTCCACTAATTAATTATTGATAAATATATATTATTTATTCAAAAAATATATTTTATGGGAAATATTAATTATTAATTAAATTGATTACTTGATACGAGGAATGATTTTCACTAGAAATGATAGGTGGGGCCCAAACTTTATATAGCCTATAATAACCCTGCTTTTTATTACACACTTCGACATGATTTATTACATAAAAACTTCACTTGATACAACAATGAAGATTGATATGTCTAGTTTTTTTGGGGCTTAGTAACATTACATGAAAACTTAAAACATGAAACATAACATCTTATCGAAAAATTCCTTTACATCAACACAAAATTCCCTCGTACTTAGCATTGCATGGGATAACCTGAGGACATACATAAGAAAGGGGTGAGCTATAAAGCCCAGTAAGGGAGTAAACAAGGCATAAAATGAAGAATATAATACATATTAGAAAATAGGAATATCAATGGAGAATAAAAGAACATGAACAAAAAGGCATGATATAGCATGATTATCATAACATGGAAATGTGGCAACAACACTTAACATGGAATTAACATGACCCAACGCTCATTGAACATGGAGCATGAGTAAACCCTCATTGCACATGAAGCACGGATAAACCCTTGTTTCAATTAAATTTTAATTAGTAAACTCCCATTACACATGAAGTATCATGATACTATACTTTACCCAATGTATTGGAGTGCTATTAGGGCACACCCTTCTTAAACATTTCATTTTATGCTTAAGTGTTCCACATGGAACATAGAATCAATCATCATCATTTATTCCATGGTAAAGGGTTGTGGAATACATAAATGAATATTTACAATCAATAAGTAAATGTTCATAAATTTGAATACCATTTATAGAGAAATGGGCATGGTATTCACTACACAATGACATTGACTAGGAAAATCGGTGCAATTTCTGCAGCGTAACGGTGTGACGTAAGAATTCATAAAAATTATTGATGAGAGATAAAGGGGTGTCTCATCATTTTTACATGGAATGGAAAGTAAGGGGGTCATATTTATACATTTACCAACATATTTAATGGAATTTAGATTAATAATAAAAAAGAATAGCTTGAATGTAATTGAGGAGAGGGAAATTCCTTACAGAATTGCAGCATCGTAATAGGTGTACATGGAAGGAATTAATGAAAGATAAAGGGGCATACCATCATTAAAACATAAACAAGGAAGTATGGGGGAGGTGAAAAATCATATCCCATCATTTATAATTGAAAATAAAAGGACATAACAATATTAAGAAACTTGGATAAAATGAGGAAGGAAGGAATCCCTTACTTGGAAGTGTGATCCAAAATGCTTGGGAGGGGCTTGAGAGAGGATTCTTGGGAGCTTGGGGCACCTTAGGAGGATTATAGAGAGGTGAAGAAAGAAGTTGGACGAACTCCAAAGGCTTTGAGTGAAGAGGAAGTGGGAGCTTTGGTGGGTTTATATAGTAAAGGAGAGGGAATTATTTATTATTTAGTGTTGGGAGAACACACATTAAACTAATAAAAACCACAAACCAGCCCATGATTTTTTTCAAAGGAGAGTGCAAAAAAATATTTTATAAGGACAATGGCCGAAATTATAATAATAATAAGGTTTCTTATGTGGAGGTGAGTCACACTCTCAAGGAAATCAATTTAAAAAGATAAAATGTTTTATAAGTCTTGAAAGGTACACTAAAGCTTTGTAAAATAAATCAAAAAAATCCAAAATCACATTATTTTAATGTTAAAACATATATTATGTGAACATAATGTTTATATTATTTTATTACATCACTATTAGGTCACTATGATGTCATAAAACAAATTATATATTTAAATGGTATTTAATTTTTACACAAAAATTTGACTGTCTCAGGAAGTTATGAAAAATTCACCATTGGATAATTTTGACATCATGATTCCAAAAATAATATTCGTTTTATCTAAATAATTTTATAAATATGCGAATTTTAACTTTTAAAATAAAAACTGACATTTATCGAAAATTCATGGGTTTTGACAAAAACGGATTTCAAACCTTAATAAAAATTACAATTGTATTTATAAAAATTATATAATAATTTGTACTTCATAAAATTAATTTAATAAAATAATATTTTGTTAAAATATTATTTAATCCAAAAATCTATTAATTTGTCAAAATAGATTTTTTAGTTGAATATTAACTAAAAATACTATTTGTTCTTTAAAAACTACTTACAATGTAACAATGATAAAATGAATGTTTATTCTTTATTATATAAAAAAATAACGCACATAATCATAAGACCTTAGGGTACGATGCACGATGGTAACAGACTCGTGGGGTGGCTCAGATAACATCACTCGGGTGGTAATATCTATCAACTTACACTTCTCCCGTAGGTGGTTCCAATCAAGTTTAACGTATTCAAGCTTATATTGGGATTGATCAAGAGTGAATACCAATGATGAAATCTTCTTTCCGAGATTCGAAAAAATGGGCTTTGTATTGGGAAATTCTACGGGATAAGGAAATCGCTTCCTTTGTCTGAGTAAATTGGATTTGTTAAAGCCCTATATTTATACTAATCATTTGATCACTATTCAACGAATATATTAGTAACACTAAAAATTCATAACTATATTTTAAAATCCAAAACATAGAACAAAATAAGTACAAATGTTTTACATAACCATAAAAATACATTTAAATAGACCAAGAAGAATTTTCATTAATGATTTTTTGGGTCGTTACAATCTTCCCTCCTTAATAAATTTCTCCCTCAAAATTTCCTTTTCCCACACTAAAATGGATGTGGGTAACTTTTCTTCATCACTTACTTTAATTCCCAAGTCTCTTCTTTAAACTTGTGGTTTCACCACAACACCTTTACGAGGGACATTGTCTTATTTCGTAGAACTTTTTCTCTAAGATCTTAGATCTTCACTGGTTGCTCCTCATAAGAAAGATCATCCTCTTACTGTACTACCTCTGAAGAGAGTACATGTGAAGGGTCTGGTATATACTTCCTTAAGAGGGAAACATGAAAAACATCATGTACTTTTTCCATGGTAGGTGGAAGTGCTAGTCGATAGGCCACAACCCCAACATGATCAAGAATCTCGAAGGGATCGATGTACCCAGGACTTAACTTTCTTTCCAAAACTCACGAACTTATTCCATGGAGATATGTATAGAAATAAAATGTCTACAAATATAAACTCATGGTCTCATCTATGGTTATCTTCATAACTCTTTTGTCGACTCTAGGCTGCCTTAATATGCTGCTGAATGATTTTTACCTTCTATAACATTTCTTCAACCATGTATGGTCCTAGCATCTTACTCTCAGCAACTTCATTCCAACATGCCGGTGTTCTCCAGTTCTTACCATATAGGGATTCATAAGGTTCCATTCAGATTATTGAGTGGAAACTGTTATTATAGGAGAATTCAACCAGAGGAAGATGTTGATCCCATCCCCCTTTAAAGTCCATTGAACATGATCTTAACATATATTTCAGTGTCTGAATACTTTGCTCAGATTGGCCATCAGTTTGAGGATGATAGGCCGTAATGAAGTTCAGTTTAGTATCCATAGCATGTTGAAGACTTTTCCAAAACTTATAGGTGAATCTTGGATCTCGATTGGATACAATAGATAGAGGTACTCCATGAAACATTACCACTTCCCTAATATATATCAGTTCTAGTTGATCCAATGATAAATCCTCTTAAAAATTAGAATAAAGTGTGTAGACTTTGTAAGATGATCCACAAAAACCCAGATTGCATTGTTACCTTTGGATTTCTTCGAAAGTCCGGTGAGAAAGTCCATGGTGATGTTCTCTCATTACCATACTGGTATGGGAAATGGTTTTATCATCCCCTTATACCTCTACCTCTCTGCCTTCACTTTCTGACACACCAGACACTTTGATGTATACTTAGCGATCTCCTTCTTTATATTATCCCACCAATAATTCTCTCAGATATCTCGATACATCTTTGGGTTTCTTGGGTGAATAGAGAAATTTTAACTATGTGCATCATCCAAAAGTTCCTTCTTCAACTTCAGACTTGATGGAACACATAGTCTTTTCCTAAATATCATAATTCCTTCTTCATTAACATTGAACTCTGATGATTTCCCTTTTTTGATATCTTCCACTTTTTTCTAAATTCCCACATCATTATTTTGAGCATCCTATAACCTTTCCAAAATAGACAGTTGAGAAATCATTTGTGAAAGTATTGATGATGTTATCTTCTTTATGATTCCCATTTCCATCTTCATAAAATCTAAGAAGATTGGAACCTTTTCAATTCTCATCAATGATAGAATCATTGGATCCTTTATACTTAGAGAATCCACCCCCTTGTTTGCTTTCCTAGGGTGGTAATGGATTGATTAGTCATAGTCTTTGATCAGCTCTAACCATATTTGTTGGCGCGTGTTCAACTCTTTCTATGTGAATATATACTTGTGGATTTTGTGGTCCGTATATATTTCACACTTCCCCCCAATGAGATAATGCCACCAAAATTTTAAAGCAAAGATCATCGCAGCCAACTCCAGATCATGTGTTAGATAATTCTACTCATGAACTTTCAATTTCCTTGAATCATAGGCAATGAATTTGTCATTTTTCATCAACACATATCCCATTCCCTTATTTGAAGCATCACTAAATACCACAAAAAGTTCTCCACTTGTGGGTAAAGTGAGTACATGTGCAGTGATAAGCCTCCTTTTTAACTCTTTGAAACTTTCTTCGCATTCATCACTCCAAGAAAAATTTACACCATTTCGAGTTATCTTGGTAAGAGGGTTGGACAATCATGATAAATTTCCCAAAAATCATTGATAATATCAAGCTAACCCCAAGAAGCTATGAATATCCGTTACCGATGTTGGCCTCAACCATCCCTTTTTTGCAGCTATCTTGGAGGTATCCATAGATATCTCATTACTTGAGATGATATGGCCCAAGAATGAGACATCCTTCAACCAGAACTCACACTTACTATACTTTGCATAGATCTTATACTTTTTCAAGGTCTGCAGTATAGTTCTTATATGTTTCTCATGATCCTCCTTGGTTTTGGAGTATATTAGAATATCATCTATAAATAATACCACAAATTTGTCGAGGTAATCTCTAAATAATATATTCATCAAGTACATGAATATTTTTGGAGCATTAGTGAGTCTAAAAGGCATTACTATGAATTCATAGTGCCCACATCTTCTACGAAAACCATTCTTGGGGATATCTTCCTTCTTCACCCTTACTTGATAATATCCTGACCAAAAATCTACGTTGTAGAAGTATTGTGCTTTACAAAACTGAATGAACAAGTCATAAATTTGTGGGAGAGGATACTTGTTCTTTATCGTGATTTTGTTAAGATCAAGATAATTGATGCAACAACGAATTGACCCATCCTTCTTCTTGATGAAGAGGACTGGTGCACCCCATGGTGAAGAACTTGGGCATATAAATCATTTATCCAGATTCTCCTATAGTTGTTTCTTCAGCTCCTCAAGCTCAAAAATAGCCAATCTATATGGATTATTGGATATTGGAAATTCCCCAGGTATAATATCAATTGAGAACTCAATATCTATTCTAGGAGGAAGACCAGGAAATTTCTCAGGAAACACTTTAGCAAATTCACTCACAATAAGCATGTATCCAAGGATGGTTTCCTCCTTAGACCCAACCATCTAATACAAATATGAATTCTCATAGGGTAGTAATATCCATTCTTGAGATGATGGATCTATAGAAGATTCATCTTCCTCATTTCACTTGTATAGAATCGGGGGTCAATTCTCCACATGGAGAGTGATTTCCTTCTCATGACAATTTATGTTGGCTATATATAGGGAAATACAATCCATGCCAGGAATTGCATCAAATTCCACCATAGGGAGTATGATGAGGTTATCCAAGAAGTTCAATCCACCTATTATGATAGGGGAGGAGTTATATTCATGGGATGTAATGATTGCCCGATTTGTAGTACTCACTGACATCTTTCCTGCCATGATTTTTCGGGGTATTGGGATTGTTCTACTAAAATTTCAGGATAAAAATAATGCTTAGAACCTGAATAAAAAATCACGTTCTCTATTCTTGAATGAATAACTAGTGTACCTATCACCACTTCATTTTTGGGGTTCACTTCGGTGGTAGTGATGGAAAAATCTCACCCTTGCTACCTTGGAGGTTACTGGTTGCCTCCGAAAACCCTTGGCTTAGGGAACTGATTTGCAAAATTCCCCTATTCTTTGCAGTTGCATAAATGAACAACACATTGAGATTTGAATAGTTCATTTATCTCCTCTTTCACAGCTGTGGGTTTTTCTTGTTGGCGTTTAATGGATAGGTTCCCTTCTCTTCCACAACTAAAGTATTTCCTCACCCCCTTTAGGCAATTTCTAGATTTCTTCTTTCTGCACCTTTGGAAAGTGGGGTGCTATATTTTCTTATTACCATTGGATTTATCCATCAGACCGCCATAATTGAATTCCACCTTACGCTTCTTATCCCTATGATACCCCTGAGATTCGACGATCTCCATTTCGACCTTGAGGGAACATCGGAAAATTTTCTCATATCTGTCGAAGTCACGGATCTCTAAGGCTTTCCATATGCTAGGTTTTTTTCCACCAAAGAAGTGGTGAACCTTGTATTTTGGGGTAATGAAAATGCCAAAAGCGTATCGTGCAAGGCTTGTGAAGTTTTCCTTGTACACTTCGACAGAGTTTTCATCTTTTTGCTTGAGGGCAAGGACGTCTCTTTCCATTTTAAGTTGGAGGGTGTGCGGAAAATATTTATCAATTTTTTTTGGAAATTATTCTATTCCATTGCCTCAATATCCTCCTATGGCTTCTTATTTTTGATCAATTTCCACCATTGATCGACTTCACCCGCCATATGGTAAGCAGCCAGATGAACCTTCTCTTGTTTGGAACATTGAAGGATGGAGAGGATATTTTCAATGGAGTTGATCCATTGTTTGGAGATTTATGGATCATATGATCCATTAAAAGTAGGAGGCTTTTGTCTCATGAAGCTTTAGATAGTGACTTGTTCTTTCTTGGGGGGGGGGGGAAATTCCTCTTGACCCATGTTTCTATTCAAATCTTGAGTTAACTGAGAGAGTATCATGATAAAGTTCGCAATTCCTTCTCCCATCATATTGGGGATCTAATTAGAACATTCATTGCATTGATCTTTACATAGATTGTTAGCCTGAGTCATCATATTACTGGCCATTGGATGGAATAAAAGAAAATTTAGGGGTAACACATAAAGGGTAATCCAAGGACAAAACAAATTACTTATAAATAGTTTTTATTTCCTTAACTTATGAATCTATAGGCTTTAATCTATGTTATCCATTATTTACTTTCTAACATATACTCTTAGGGGAATTTTTTTAATTACCTTAATAATGGTTCATACTAAGATTGTGAATTTAACAATGAATATTCCCTGGGAGTGTCATAACCAAGAGTACAACAAGACCCATTGTTGTGTACCATGATATCCCAGGTCAAGCCCGAAACTCTTTGGCAGGGTTTCCACCCCTAGGTACATCTGTTCCAGAGCCGCCTCTACCTACTCGTATCCAGACAGGGATGTATTTTCTTGATAAACCACTTACTCAATACCCAAAAAACATAGGGATGTTTTTATTATACTGAGTATCGTCTCTGAGGATTCACTAGGGTTTTCTAATCCCAATCTCAAAAATAAATAAACCTATCCTCTGATACCAACTATAACAACCCGGATTTTTATTACACACTTAGACACGATTTATTATATAAAACCTTCACTTGATACAACATTAAAGATTGAGAGGTCCAATGTATTTGGGGATTAAGAAAATTACATAAAACTTAAAACATAAAACACAACATGTTATTTCAAACTTCCTTTATATGACCACTACATTCCCTCGTAGTTAGCATTGCATGAGATAACTTGAGGACATACATAAGATAGGGGTGAGCTATAATGCCGAACAAGGGAGTAAACAAGGAATAACATAAAGAATAAAATACATATTAGGCAATAGGAATATCAATGAAGCATAAAAGAACATGAACATAAAGTCATGATATAGCATGATTATCATAACATTGAAATGTGGCAACAACACTTAACATGAAATTAGCATGATCCAAGGCTCATTGCACATGGAGAATGAGTAAAACCTCATTGAACATGAATCATGAGTAACCCCTCATTGAACTTGAATTTTATTGAGTAAACACCCATTGAACATGATGTATCATTATACTATACCCCAATGCATTGGAGCACTATCAGGGCACACCCTTCTTAAACATTTCATTTCATGCATAAGTGTGCCACATGGATCTTACAACATGGAATCAATCATCATAATTTATTCCATGGTAATGGGTTGTAGAAAACATACATTAATATTTATAATAAATATTTAAATGTTCATAAAGGTGAATACCATAAATAAAGAAATGGGCATGACATTCACTACACAATGACATTGGCTTGGAAAATCGGTGCAATTTCGGCAGTGTAACGACATGACGTAAGAATTCATAAAAATTGTTGATGAGAAAGAAAGGGGTGTATCATCATTTTTACACAAAATGGACAGTAAGGGGTTCATATAGATACATTTCCCAACATATGTAATGGGATTTAGATTCCAAATACAAAACAATTGCTTGAATGTAAACGAGGAGAGGGAAATTCCTTACCGAATTTTTGTATAGTAACGGGTGTACATGGAAGGCATTAATGAGAGACAAAGGGGTATACTATCATTAAAACATAAAGAGGGTAGTATGGGGGAGGTGTGAAATCATACCCCAACATTTATAATTGAAAATAAATGTATATAATAATATTAAGAAACTTGGCTAAAATAAGGAAGTAAGGAATCCCATACTTGGAAGTGTGATCTCAATGGCTTGGGAGGGGCTTGAGAGAGGCTTATTGGGAGCTTGGTGAACCTTGGGAGGATTATAGAGATAGTATCTCAGAATTTGGATAAACTCCAAAGTCTTTTAGTGAATATTAATTGGGAGGTTGGGTGGGTTTATATAGGAAATGAAATGGAATTATTTATTATTTAGGTTTGGGACACCACACATTAAACTAATCAAAACCACAAACCAGACCATGGTTTTTGCCCATGGTTTTTGCCAAAGGGTAGTGGAAATAAATATTTTATAAGGACAATGACAGAACTTCTTAAAATAATAGGGTTGCTTATGTGGAGGTGAGTCACACTCTCAAGGAAATCAATTTAAAAAGCTAAAATGTTTTATAAGTCTTAAAGGGTCCATAGAAGATTTGTAAAATAAATAAAACAAACCCAAAATCACATTATTTTAATGGTAAAACATTTATTGGATGAACATAATGTTTATATTATTTTATTAAATCACTATTGGGTCATTATGATGTCATAAAACACATTATATATTTAAACGGTATTTAATTTTTACCCAAAAATTCGATCATCTCAGGAAATTATGAAAAATTCACCTTTGGATAATTTCAACACCCTAATTCAAAAAATAATATTCATTTTATCTAAATAATTTTCTAAATATGTGAATTTTTACTTTTAAAATAAACACCGACTTTCATCGAAAATTCATGGGTTTTGAAAAAAATTGCTTTTAAGCCTTAATAAAAATTACAATTGTGTTCATAAAAATTATAAGATAATTTATAATTAATAAAAATAATTTAATAAAATAATATTTTTTTAAAATAATATTTAATTTAAAAATCCATTAATTTTTCAAAATAGATTTCTTAGTTGAATATTCACTAAAAATACTATTTGTACTTTAAAAACTATTTACAACATTACAATGAAAAATAAATGTATATTCTTTATTATATACAAAAATAATGAACATAATCAAAGTGCTATGGTCTTGTTACATAACCTATTATAACACCCTCATAAGACCTTAGGGTATGGTGCGTGATGGTGACAGAATCTTGGGGTGGCTCAGATAACATCGCTCGGGTGGTAATCTCTATCAACTTCCACATCTCCCGTATGTGGTTCCATTCAAGCTTAACGTATTCAAGCTCAGATTGGGCTTGGTCAAGAGTGAATCCCAATGAATCCACCTCCTTTCCGAGATCCTACAAATGGGATTTGTATGGGGTACTTCTACTAGATGAGGCCATCACTTCCTTTGTCTAAGTAAATTGGATTAGTTAAAGCCCCATATTTATACTAATCATGTGATCACTATTCAACAACTATATTAGCAATGGTCACAATTTCTAACAGTATTTTAAAATACAAAACATAGAACCAAATAAGTACAAACATTTTACATAACCATAAGAAGACATTTAAATAGACCAAGAAGCATTTTCATTAATGAATTTGTGGGTCGTTACATAGCCCCTCGATGCATCGACAGGTTCTCATGAGACAAATTAGTTGCAAAAATTTAATGTGTTTCTACCCATAGTTTTAAAATGCATTATGAAAGGTCTTGATGGTATATGTTTTCAGGTGTCTCATACATGGAATCCAATAATTATGCATTTGCTTAATAGGTATTTTAGTTATTATTATTATTATCCATGATATTATTTATTTTACATTATCTATGGATGCATTTCATTATCATATTATTGATTAAATGGAATTAGTTTTAGTTAATTAACTTTCCATATTGATTATGTATTATCCAATTTAATTAATGACATATGTTATCATTTATTTACATTTACATGTTGATTTATTCTCATTAATTCATTATTTTTTCTGCTTTACTTACCCTTATTTATAGTTTTAGCTCACCCTTATTTTTTTCTTTTCCCAAGTATACAAGAAGTGTACCCATAAAAATATGAAAGGATATGCTTGGTAGAATAATTTTACCCATGAAAGAAAAAAAATATTTTGTAATTAGTGTATTTATATGTAATACAAGACTCATGTATTTATCTTGTTTACCAAGACTATTAAACTAGTTGGACCTTGGGGATTTGATTACATGTAATCATGCCATTGCAATATTGTAATGAAAAGAATCTTGGATTCTAGGGTTAGGTAATTATAGTTGGTATCAATGGAAGTTTAGTAATAATCTTTGGTACAAGATTTAGAAAAACATATATTATAAAACATAACCCTGAGGTAGAATTTCAGGATAAGTATAAGAGAACATTGAAAAGTCATAGTTAGATAGAGATTATGAGGTCTTCCAAGAAATATATTCCTGTCTAGATTCTACAAGTGGATGTGGTTCTGGAATTTAAGTACTTATTTGTAATAACTCCAAAAATGTGTGTTGTTCCTCACTCTATATTAACTTAGTATATGAAAATTGGCCTTAATGCACACCTTTTTGGACACTCCAAGGGGATATTACTAGGAAAATTCCAAATTTTTTCAATCCATTGTTAAGTATTTGAATAAATAATCATAATTAATGACTAAAGATAAACTTTAGACTAAGGAAGAACCTAAGTAGAAATACAAAAAGTGATTTATTTATGTATTGAGGTTGTATTGAAAACTGTAGTTAAAATTCTATTTAGTGATTAACTTTATTTCAAAGATGTCCATCATATTTATTTTGTATGTTATATTAATATGGTTTTAGAAAAAGGAAAACCTATATGAGGAGTGACAAACAGTCACATCAGGAAAATCTGTAGGGTTTGAACCCACAACAAAAGGGTGACAAGGGTGAATCACCTACCACTAGCTTACATGAAGCCCTGATTATCGTAACATCATTCTAGTTATTTAAAATATCTAATGGATAAAGGTTATTTTTATTTTAGGGGCATTTTTTTCAAATAGATAAAATTAGTATTGGAAATTGATTTGGTGATTAAGTAATTAATGTTATTTTAGAATAAGTTCATTATTTCATGAATCCTATAAGGTTTATGAAAATACAATGAATTTTATTTTGGGTTCAAATATGATTTTATTGTTGGCTTATTGGGATTCAATTTATTTATGGAAATGATTAGAAAACCATGGAGATTATGTGAGTTAAGAAATTAAATTTTTGTTATAAGACATTAATAGTGATTGATGTTATGTGGAATACTATACAATGAAATAATTTGAATTTTGGATTTAAATATTAGTCTCAAATATTTTTTCAAAAGGATAGTTATTTTCTGAATGATATATGTTGATCTTTTGAGTTTAACAAATGAATTATGGAGATAATTTTTGGGGAATTATCTTAACTTATCCTAACCATTTTTAGTTTTGGGTAATGTATAAATACAAGAGGAATATATTGTTATAATTTTGTGTATTTTTTGATCCATAGAAGTTGATTTGAAATCTTTAGGCACAAAAAATTCAACATAAATACTTATCATTTGGAGAAAAAATACGGTTTGGGTTGGAAATTGATTAAAGGATGAAACTATACTTTTAAAGTAAGTATGTTTCCTAATATCATAGTCTATAAAGTAAATGAATTATTCAACTAAAGGGAAAATATATTGAAACAAAAACTGTTTTCTTATTAGATTTTTTTCTAATGAATCAAATAGTCCCTTAGACCATCACATATTTATATATTTGTGATTGTTAACTTTTTGTGACCATGTTCTCTATCACTCTTTATTAGAACTTGATGGTTAGATATATCTTCCATGTTCAGGTTTTCACTAATTGTATCATATTTAAAATAATAGTATTGTTGTAATATTTCTATTTACCTTTGATTCTTAAAAAATAAGATGTGTTATTAACCCTATTTATTATGTGGATTCTTGCAACAATAGTATATTCAAATATCAAACCCCTAGATTACCGAGGTCAAGATTAAATTATGAGGACAAAATTTAATTAAGGTGGGGAGAATGTAACATCCCAATACATTAAAATATATTAATTTTAAAATATATTTAATTTTGTTTTTATAAATTTTTATATACAATATCATTTTATGCTTATGCTACAAACAACAATGAGTTGGGTTACATTACACACACAACCACGTTTTACCAAACAACAATATATTATTAAAATATTATTATTTTATAGAATGAGATATAACTTATCCATTACGTTTGAATTTATGAATATTATTATCTAACATATGAAAATATATGTTTAATTCATTGGTTACAAATTAATTAAAAATTTATATAAGAACCAATTGAATATAATGATAATGTTTTTATAAAAACTATGTTTATGCTCATAAAGTCATTTTATCCTAATAAATTAAATTAATTAATTTTGGTGAATGATACTAATGAAATACATATTTTATATATTTAATTAAATATTTTTTACATTCACCCAATTTATTTTATAATCATAAGGTAAGAAAAAACCTATTATTATGCATAAAAATTAATATTTTTACAAAGGAACTTTTACTACCTTTTAATGAAGAAACTATTTTAAATCCAATTTTTGAAACTTTTATATATTTTATTTGAAAAATAAAATTCTTCGATTATATCATATTATAAAAATTTACTTTGGTTGATTTTTTGGTTTTTTTTGGGGGATTTTCATTTTTTGATGAATAGTGCTAAAATATTACATTTTAATTGAAAGAATATTTTTTTGTATAAATAATTTATCGTGATAAATTGTATTTTTAATTAGTTTTAACATATAATTATGTCATGTTTTTATCAATTAATCCAATGTAGGTCATTTTAATCAATTTTACATTGAAATTGGATATGAAAACATTTCATTCTTTTGAAAGTTTTTACTTTAAAACCCAGTTTTCTCATTGCGTCAATGAGATTAATTTTAAATTAATTACTGAAACTTACATGTTTTTAAGTTTTAAAAATTAATTAAATATTTGGAATTAGTGGTTCCAAATTAAGTAAATAATTTTCTTTTCTTTTTGTGTATATCAATTGTAAATTTAGAAATATTATAATTACCACGGTTAAGGGTAAATTAGGTAATTAAGGGTAAAAATAATATTATAATTATTATTGAATTACCCTAAAACTTGCCCTAATTTTATTTTATGAGTTATTTTCAACCAAAATTATCCTTATGATGATTTTATGACCTCTTTATGACACTTGGATGACTTTATGGGGTTTCTAGTATTTTATTCATTGGAATGTCCAATATTTCACTATAACGAACCAACCTGAGTTACCCTCAAACCTGAAACCTGACCCATTCAGTCACATACCAGAAGGTTGTTCCCAATCCCTCTAGGCTAGCTAAAAGCACCCATGTATTGAGAAATAAAGTGGAGGGAATAATTTTTCCCAACCAGAATAAACACATGGAATATATATATACATAGCAAGAGGAAAGATCAGAAAACTAATGAATATATGCCATAATTATAAAAAAATAATGAAAAAAACTGTAAAAGTGTCCAATATATCCAAGAGACAAGTCCAAACACAAAAGAAAAAACCAAACAACTGCAACATTTGATATTGTGGACTGACTCTTACCTTCTCATCACCAGCTACCAAAATTAGCTAACATAAAACCTCACCACCTCACTATGTCTCTTTTCCCTTCCCTACATTGGAAGAAATACATAGGTTTGCAGACCATAGAATAGGTGCACATGTTGTGAACTAATAAGCTCTATAGGATCCCACCCAGGTGTTCCATAACAAGTCTCTATATAACAATTTATGTATTCTTATTTTAAAAAGAAACATGGCGCAATAAGTAGTAAAATAGTTTTATAGAAAACATGGTAAACATTTCCCTTTTCACAATTCTAAAAAAATAAGGTATATCAATTTCAAAGAAAATCTTCTTTATCATCTTTCACAAGAATAAAAATTTATATCAATGATTAAAAAATAATGCTAAGAAATATAAAATAGAAGCATAAGTATCAACACCAAGGATCACATAGGTCAGACTAGAAGACTAATCAAACCAAAATCAATCAAGTGCACAATCAGGTTTCTAGAACACAGTCCTAAGAGGTAGAGGAATACCCCATGGGACCCCCCCAACAATGTCAATATCAATCCCCTAGAACAAAGGGCCTAGTAAAGAGAGGAAATCCCCATGATAAAACCTCCTGATAATCATAAAAAAATGGAGGATAACAAGAAAATAAAACTTCCACCTAAGTACCCAAGGTAACCCATGTAATCATTTCCAAAATCTATTCAAATTCTTTGAAAAACATTCCAAAACCACATAACAGATCCATTTTAATGTTCTTAAAATACCCATTTTCTTTCTATTTATAAACTACTAGGGGAAAAATATTTTTCTTTAAAAAATATTTTCAACACACACAAAAAAATCATGAAAATTTATTTTATAAATCATTTTATAAATCAGTAATAATATGGTTCATCAACATAGGTTGGAGATGAAACCTCCTACCTTGAAAATTAGGTACCACATTTCCATAATTGGATCCAGTAACAATAAAGGCCCAACAATGTTAACTAAGGCCCTATATCCCAGTCCACACATCATAGAATTGATCAAATTGAGAAACATGATCATTTGAGAAGAGGAAGAAACACATACTTCAAGAAAGGACACCCACCACACATAACTAACAAAGGAACAACATTTAGAATGAGATCACACAATGGATCTAGAAGAAGACACAAAGAAACAAAAATTCAGTCCAATGAATCTAATAGCTCAAAGTCTACGTAGTTTGGTGGTGAGGGATGGTGATTACACATTAAGGGGGGATTGAAGAGGATTTCATGGTCCCTTTTTAATCTAAGCTCATGCGAGTCATGTCAGTGTGAGAAAAAAGAGGCAACAAATACCTGAAGATCACGTCGAAAACGGTGCATCTGTGAATAATAGAGTGGGGATTACGCATGGTTAATGACCCAAAAAGGAAACAAGGTCTTAATAATGGTTAATGTCACAGGGATATAAAGATTATGACTTACTCCAAGATGGAGGCCTGATGGAAATAAACCCCAATGAGAGAGGGACGAGGTAACTAAGGTCCTTGTTCCCATATCTCTTATTGCCATTGTGCATGGAAGAATAGAGGAGGAGCAAACATGGTACCTCCCACAAGAAAGGATAGGGGATTATACCAAGATGTTTTCCATCCCCCGCATACAGATTTCATTATAGTAAGAAGGATATCATTCTATGTGACGAAGATATCACTCCCATAGAGACTAGTGGGCATGGAAAATGTCTGAGATGGGGCATGCCATGTATATAGTACAGGGTGAGGCCACAATTTAACGTCATGTGTTGGGGATGGTGATGCTCGATTGTTTAACATACCACAACTTAGATGATGAGGATTTGTTCCCCCCCCCTAGTACTTACATAACCGGTGCTCTTTAACCCTTGATAAAGGCAAGTCACTGACAATCCTGAGTAAAGATGTGGTTGTGGAGTGATCCATTGAGAGGATCAAGTTAGCATGGAAATGCGAAGAAGTAATAAACATTAACATGACTATGAAAAGAATCATGAGGGTAAGCAATGCAATATGAATCCCCACCCAAGGGACCTTAAAATCACTTCCCAAAAACCTATAGGGTCGTACATGAGAAGGGTTTGTGAAGCAAAGGGGTTCATTGGAAGGTAACTTGCGAAGGTCTGGTGCTCCAAAAAGTGAAGAGACTCCACGAAGGGGTATGATTTGAAAAGTGGAGTGGTATAAAATATGCATGGGGTATATATGCATATAAATAATGCTTCACCAAGTGCAAGGGTTTTTGTGAAATAGGACTTCACAGAGCATGAGTGCCTTGAAAAGTGCAGCATTGCAAAGTGATGTGCTTAGTGAAGCACAGTGATCCTACCTTAGCATGGGGTTCACATGTGCATGGAAGGTACTTCGTGAAGCATGAATGATTTATGAAGACCCAAGTTTCATTAGGGATCTCATTCCTTTGCAATGGCCCATGGGCTTCGCGAAGGGAAACACTGCTTGAAGAGGGGATGTATTTGAGATAAGGGAAAGGTATTTGACAATGCTAAAATACCTTAAAGATCTCATTTTTCTCAATGATTCGGAGAGTATAGTATGCTTCATGATTTGTTATCTAAGAAGGTGAAAGGTTATGGTATCAGTCCTTTGGTTCTTGGGGAATCCTGGTATTTATATGAAAAAGGCAGCACGATGCTCTGACAGCATGTTACGAAGCCACTTGCACTTTTCCATCAGAGGTGGATTGTGTCAATTTCATTATAACTGCAGAGTCAACCAACATCTCCTCTATAGAAAAATGCCTCCTTTATTCCCTTCGCGATGCTCGCAAAGACTTCGTTCAATTTAAAGGGAATCACAGAGGCGATCCTATTCCCTCTATGGAGTGAAGCCTTCTGTTAATTTCACCGTAACCATAGAGTATTCTATCTCTTTCCTCTGTAGCAATCAACGAGGGGGCCATGACTTTGCACTGGCTGTGATAATGAGGAGATTTGTAAAGGCACTTCACGAATTAGAACCTTTTGTCATTGGTGTGATCTTTGCATATTTTTTCCATGCACACATTTTGACACGAACAATGATCTTTCATGATGCATAAGTTTCTATCTTGGGCTGCGTTCTTATGCAGGGAGATAATGTTGTAGCATATGGATCTTGTCAGTTTATAACACAAAAGAATAATTATCCTATACACAATCTGGAACTTGCATCTAAGATGCACGTGATTAAAATTTATCAGCAATACCTTTTTAGAAAAAGGATTACGGTGTATTCAAACCACAAAATCCTGAGTTATATCTTCTATAAAGAAGATATGAATCTCTGATAGAGGCATTATATGGAGTACCTATATTATTTTGAAATTTATATCCCTTATAACTTCAGGGAAAGGGAATGTTTTTTATGAAGCTTTGAGTAGAAAACTTCCAACCTAGGAAATGAATGTGTCTTCAGTTTAGTGGAATTTGATAACTCTCTTTGCACAGTTGCATATTTGTGTTCTAGAGGAAGGGGATGATGTTTCTTTAGCCAGTGTGTAGTTGATTTATACTCTCCTAAAGATGATTCTTCAAGATCAAGTGATTGATGATGAGTTCAATAGAATTAGATAATCCCTTTATGGTGGGGAGACAGTTTCCTAGTGGGTTTTTCTCCAAAGGGAGCATTCTATGCTATCAGAACTGTAACGCCCCCAACACAGAATCCACTAATCCAGTGCTCTAAGATGGGTGGTTACATGAACTTAAGCACACCTCCCCATACACAAAATGTTGGTGACTAGTAGCAGGGGTTTGAAGAGTCCATTGGGGATACTATACCCCATTTTTTTCAGAGTAATCCAAAACATAAGATAAACAAAATAGCGTAATAATAATCAATAATACAAGAGCATGGGTAAACAACCATTCCCAAATAGGGTACAACCATATCCAATAGTAAATATTCAATTCCATGATAAAAGTGAAAGAGTGAACAAATATCATAATGAATAAAAACTGCAAAATCCCCAAAATTTTCCTAACACCAATTCTTGGTCCTCCTCCACGTACACCCATGCAAACCCAACAGCCTAGAAGGAGCCCTTGACCTTATCCTGACCTGCAAACACCAAGTCTTGTAACGCCCCGACCCTAGATACCCAGAGTCGGTGCATTATTACATAACATTAGCATGATAAAAAAGAATCAAGTCTCGAAAGACCGATTAGTTTAGTAGTCTTGGAAACACTAGATATATTCATAAGTCTTACATTACATTATAAGGTAAAAAAACTACAACAACATCTTTTCTTCATATCCCCTCATACTATCCCTATAGGTCATTCATAAATTACTTCTTCACATCCTGGGAAAAATAAAACATTTAAAGGGGTGAGCTCAGATGATCAGTAAGGATAACAATATAGAATAAGCTTTCATAGATAAGCATAAAAACTTAAAGAAATTTATAACTAAAACAAAAGCCTTTTAAACTTGAACATCAGCATAATATGGCAAAGATAAAATGAAATAATGCCATTTACTTATTCACATGGATATTCTGCTAGCTGAACAATCACATGAAATATCAATAACCACTTTCATAATTATGGAATGCATAATTCCAGACTATCATAACCACATAGCCAAGGCCTCGTGCCAAGACTACAAATAAGATTTTTTCAAGGCCTTGTGCCAAGACACTAGTTTGTATCATGAGACCTACCGATGCATCGAGGAGCTATAGCGGGCTCCACCCGTCACTTACTAAGTCCAATTCATTCCTCATATGAACATGTTTAAACATAACATAAACATTCGTATTAAAACTAGCATACGAAATGTCAATACTTTAACCACAGACCATGAATGGTATAAAAATATCACATCCACAGTCAAAAATAACTCATTCGATACAATATGGAAGATTGTATTGTATCATATTAACCTCAATCGATAATAATGAATGATATTGACATAGATGAAAATAACTATCAAAACTATTTGAGAGAAATATCCCCCTTTTCTTGAAAACATTTAAAAGTCACACTATTTGTCAAGAAGCCATTTAAAAATAGTTTTTTGAATCAAAGTTTCCCATACCACTTTGAAACTTTTAAAATGAGTTTTAATTTTAAAACATTAATGTCCATATAAATAAATCCTTAAAACCATTTTTTAAAACATGGACATTAATGAACAAGATTTAGAAGAATAAGTCTCTAAAACATTTAAAAATGGTATTTTAGTTAGAGTTTCTAACCAAAAGAGAGACACTTTAATACAAATAATTGAGGTAATCAAAACATTGTAATATGATGAGAATAAATGGATTCATGATATACTATGTCAAAGTACATTATATACACCACATAAAAGTGATTTGGTGTATAACAACAAAGAAGTCTGAATGGAATGTAAATTGAGATGAAATCTATCATAAAGGACATATCCTTAGGTTAAGGATAAATCAAAGACATAATTATGTGTGAAAAATATAAACACACTAAATATGATTGGATATCCAGTGTAAAACAATCAAATTACATTCACACATAATCTTGTAAAAACAACACCAATGAACTGGATGTTTAACTCAACAAATGGAGAATGAGTTAAAATTACTCTTATCAAATTCATATCGATGACTTGAGAAATTATAAATAGAGTGATTATGTGTATCAAAAGTATATCCACAGAAAAGGGGAGTAGAAATTATGACATAAGAAAATGAATAGTGATTCCACACATAATCTCGGAGTAAAATAATCAATGAAGCTTGCGTAAAGCCGAATAAATGGAAATTGAAATTTGAAATTCCCTTATCGATTAGCTAACTTATGAAACATACACCCATGAAAGAATGATCATAAAATTATGATGTAAATACCTATAAATTAAAGTATATTACACAATTAATACAATCATGGGCAGTACACATACACCACATGCAATAAATAAGTGGTGAACAATGGAATTCTCACAAAATTAAGAGTGAGATAAGAAACCCCTTACTTTGTATTTTTTTCTTGGTCGACGACAAGTTAAACTCCTGTATAATGGTGAAATAATTTTTATTTAATTATACATGAATCATTTACATTAATATGATATCATATATGATCTTTTAACATTGATTTGTTAGTAATATCTTAGTATTATCATCATTTCGGGTGTTAACTTACTCGTTTTCCTTTATATTATTTGTTATGTAAGCCGTGTTTGTTATGGATAGGTTGTATCTTATTCATATCCAGAATTATATCAAGTACTTAAACATTGTTTTTAAATCATCAGATGATAATTATACTTGAATGGATATGATGAAGAATGAATCTCATCACTTTCATGGAGACTGTAGTCCGTACGTACGCACGAGCGACAATATCATTCTTTTGATGTTAAAAAAATATATAATTGGATGGTATATAATATAGAAAGAATAATTATCATGTTATATTTATTATTTACATGAATTACACATCATTATTATACTCATCCAAATAATAATTTATTGAATGACAATTACACCACGACGTGGAGACGGTAAGCCGTACGTACGCACGTATGGTGACATGTCATTCAAAGGATGGATAGAATAATGAATATGTTTGTACCATATTTATAATAATATTATAGTATATAGTAGATATTGGATTCATTATTTTATAATGGGAATAACAAAGAAAGAAGAAGTTGAAGAAGAAATGAATTTGAAAAAGGGTGGTGAAAACCTTACCTCTTCTTCGGGTTCTTCCTTTTGATTTGATCAAAAGGGCTCTTTAGGTTGGCTTTATGATCAAACTAAGGCCTCTGGGTTGTATTGAGGGAAGTTTAGAGAGTATTTGGGCAGGGGTTGGCCGAACCAAAAGGCTTTGAAGGTGTGAATTAATGAGAAAGGGGAGTGCTCTTTTATAAGAGGGGTGAGGGGCACCTTAGGAAAATCTAGAAATATTATTTTATAATAAATTCATATTCACATTATAATGGCTCCAAAGTGTATTATTTAAATTCTAAGGTGGGGATGGGTCGAAAAAAACTCAACCAATAGAATTTAGACAGGTTTGGATCATTATATTAACCTTATATTTTAGTTTTAACTCTTAGTTAATTAGTTTGACATTTACCATGTCACTTTGTAGTTTTATATTATATAGTCAATTAACTTACTATATACATCCAAGAGACCCACAAGTGGTCCATTAATGATACAAATATCATGATATAATTCTGTTGGTAGAAAATTAGATTTTTAGGAATTTTATATCAATTAATAATATAATATTTTTTTAAAAACTCTTTTATGTCAATTTTGACACTATTCAATAATTGATATTTGTGAAACTCATAACAAAATTATTACTTAGAAAAAAGTCAATTAAAACAATAATAATATGTCATATTAACCTATAAAATTAGTTTAATTCAATAAAAGTCTCCAATTATATTTATTTGGGTATTTATAATCTCAATTATTTTAATTTTTCACTATTATGGTAATTACTGCATCATCATTGTGTCATTAATAAATTAAATTATTTAATGTCTAAAAATTATAAATAAAATATAATTATGTATTAAATATTTTTATCTTTATAATGAATATTTATAATCGAATTTATCTTATGTATAACCCTATATTTAAAATGTTTTAGTAAATAAACTTTGATTTTAACTCTTTTAACTCTTCTTTGAATTAAATAATAATAAATATCCTAATCTAATCCAAGTGGACCTAAATGATAATATTTTATTCCTAAGGTTTTTTTTGGTTGAGATACACTTGTCCAATATATTTAGGACATGTTTTAGGGTAATATTAATATCACTTTTACCCTTAATTATTTTATTTACTTTTAACCGTGGTAAATAAAAGTAAAAAGTTACTATTCACCAAAAATTATTTTCATCTCATTGAACTAAATTTTACTACTTTATATTAACTGTGTCTCTTAGATTTTCGAAATTCCATTCACAGAAGCTGTAAAATTAAGTTTTATGAAAAATTCAGTTTTTAACTACCATTTAATGGTTTCACTATTCATCAAAAATTGAAGTTTTTCAGAACAATACCAAAAATTAGGTCTAAGCTATATTTGATATTATGAATTAAAAAATGATGACTATTTTACCAAATTCAAAACATATCAGTTGAATTAATTAATTTAAAAATTAATTCTTGTCGTCAAAACAAATAGCGTGTTTTTAAGAGATAATAACTATCAAAAGATTGACACTTGTTTATGTCTGGTTTAAATGTGAAATATTATCCAATGACCAATAAATGGTAAAAATAAATTCTAAATATAATTTAAAACCATTAAAATTAATAATTTATGACTATTAATTATTTCGATTAAAAAAGTTGTTTTTAATTAAAAGTTAGTAATTTTCACTGTTCATAAAAATATGAAAGTTATCTGAAAAGTACCAAAATTTCACCCTAAGCTAATTTCGATATTAAGAATCAAAAACTGAAGTCCATTTCTATAGATAAAATTTATAAAATTTCAAAAATTAGGTATTACTATTCATAACGGCTAGTTTGATTGGTTGTGGTGTGTTAGAATCTCGAAGTTGCGTACAATGCAATTCGTTGCATTATTCAAAGGGAAACGTACCATGGAAGCTTGGGGTGTTACATTCTCCCCTCCTTCAATAAATTGCGTCCTCAATTTTTTTTTAAAATTGGGCTTGAGAATATAATGGAATGTTCCACATCGGAAAAAGAGTCAATTAAACTATCACTTTAAAAGAAATAAAGAGAGGTATAAAGGACACCCAAGATAACCCATAATAGGATTCCATGTGGGAAAACATGGATATGGACGATAAACTAAGTGTTAAGTTATGATGGAGAGGGATAAAAAACATGAGCAGGAGAAAGTTAACAATAAGAAATTCACAAACTTGTGTTGGGACAAACGGTCCTTAGTCTCCCAGTAGGAAAAGTAAACAGACAATTTTTTTTGTTTTAAGTTACATTACATAAGGACGAGGAATTAATTTATGATATTGACTAAGAAAATAAAGAGATATACTTAATTTTTATGTAGAGTCTCATTCTTTAATAAATTTTTACCACTAACTCATTTTTTTGAACAATGAGTATTCAAGAAGACTTGGTCACAATGGAAGAGCTAGAATAAACTTCTATATAAATAAATTATCCACATAGGATAAACTATATATTTACCTTGTCTTTAGAGATTAATAAAAAACAAAATGGTTAGTATAATATCTGATGACCCCCCAAATGGATATTCCATTAGAGAAAAAAAAACACTAATCTTAATTTCTAAAATTAAACCATCAATACCCCAAAGTTAAATAAATACCATTCAATAATCAATTGTCCTTAAAATCCTTCAATATAATCCAAACTAATATTGAAACTCAAAACTTATAAGAATGTAGTCTTAAACGTTAAATTGTATCTCTAAATGACATTAATTACTCTTAAAGTCACATACTTAGAAGTAATTAACCTAATAATTTCCATAAACAACCCAAATCACTATAAATCCACAATAAAAACATAGATAAAAATCCACCATTACTCCTCAAATGAAATCTCATACTATTCTATTTTCCATACAACAAAGCGTACAACTTCCAAAATAACATTTATCTCTTAATTACCAAATCATTTTCCTATACTAAGGGTATTCATTTGATAAGTCATAAGATCCCAAATCAAATTATTAATGATCAATAAAATTATTTAACTAAAAATAATAGTCACACTAACCAGAGACTTCACGTAGTCCAGTGGTATGCGATAAATCCCAATCGCACTTTGGTTGTGGGTTCAATTCCCACAACTTTATCTAACGCGACGGGTTGTCACACGGTCTGCGTGTTGTCCTTTTTCAAAAACTATATTTTAAAACATTACCAAAATGAGATAAATTCCTCAAAATAAAAATAACATAATTTAACCACAAATGTTATCTCATACCTTTCATTTTCATCCCAAATTATAATAACTTGTAATTGCCTCAAACCCAATGATCATATAAAACCATATGGTTATTTATAACTTTATCCACAAGAGAAAAGATAATTCTTCATAAAATATCATTCTCACATGGAAAACTGTAGGGTTACAAATACAAGAGAAAATTATTCCAAAGTAAACCCATCAACAAGGTGCACTAATAATTTTTAAACATTTCTCGAACCATTTATTTCCACACAGCTTCTTCTTTTTCCAAGAAAATATCCTATAGAATAGGGTATTCACTCGGGTAATGGCCAAGTCCCCTACATTTACGGAAAATGACTGTAAATGGACTTTTGGGACCATTTTTATCTTCTTCTATAGTAATCTTCATTTTTCTTCGGCAGTTCTTCACTTTATGTCCTTCCTTCCTGCACGTAAAGAATTTCCTTGTCCCATTGAGAAACTTTCCTGGGTGTCTCCTTCTACATTTCCTGCATGATGGAAATTGAGGATTCCTTTCTCCATGGTCTCCACTACTGGAGCTCTTATCATTCATCACCTTTCTCTTCTTTGTTGAGTCCAGGAATTGGTTAATATATATATTGTTGATCATATTTTTGGAAAATTGATTTGGAATAAATATGATATCTTTTACGCCTATCAACATTCCATTTTGTTGCTCCTTTCCACCACCATTCCCACTTTGTACATCATTCTAAAAGTCACTATGACTTCCTTGGAATCCAGCCATTGACTAAAACCAGAAAGCATTGTGTGAGTAAGAGTAGTCATAAAATGATTTAGAGATTAACATGTCACCATATTCTCAATTTGAAACACATTATGATTAACCGAGGTCATTTACTCTGATCTTATATATTTAATACTTCAAATCGGTTAGTAAAGAAAATGTAAATTATCCTAAGCATATCCCCCGGGAGTGTCGTAACCAAGAGTGCACCAAGGCCCGTTGTCGTGCACCAGTTCCCGTTCGAGTCTAGCTCAAAGCGGTGTTTTCAGGTTTTACCCCTAGGTACATCTGTACCAGAGCCACCTCTACCTGCTCGTATCCATAAAGGGATGTATTTCTCAGAAAACTCACAAAATCTCTACAATACCAAAATTCTAGGAAGTTATTCTATACTAATCCTCAAAGTTCATCTTAGGTCTACGTGCTCTAATCAGATTTTATCTAAATCTAGCTTCCAAGGTTTGTACTAAACTTCCTCTGATACCAAATATAATGCCCCAACCCTTGATACCTAGAGTCAGTGCATTATTACATAACATTGACATGATCACAAAGCATCAAATCTCGAAAGACCGATTGGTTTAGTAGTCTTGAAATCACTAGATATATTCATAAGTCTTACATTACATTATAAGGTAAAAAAAACTATAACAACATCTTGTCTCCATATCCCCCATACTATCCCTGCAGGTCATTAATAAATTACTTCTTCACATCCTGGGAAAAATAAAACATTGAATTGGGTTAGCTCAGATGCTCAGTAAGGATAAAAATATAGCATAAGCTTTCATAGATAAGCATAAACACTTAAAGAAATTTATAACTAAAACAAAATCCTTTTAAACTTGAACTTCAACATAATATGGAAAAGATAAAATTAAATAATTCCATTTACTTATTCACATGGATATTCTACTAGTTGAAAAATCACATGGAATATCAATAACCACTTTCATAATTATGGAATGCATAATGTCAGACTATCATAACCACATAACCAAGGCCTCGTGCCAAGACTACAAATAAGATTTTGTCAAGGCCTTGTGCCAAGACACTAGTTTGTCTCATGAGACCTACCGATGCATCGAGGAGCTATAGCGGGCTCCACCCGTCACTTACTAAGTCCAATGCATTCCTCATATGAACATTTTTAAACATAACATAAACATTCGTATTAAAAATAGCATACGAAATGTCAATACTTTAACCACAAACCATGAATGGTATAAAAATAGCACATCTACAGTCAAACATAACTCATTTGATACAATATGGAAGATTTTATTGTATCATATTAACCTCAATCGATAATAATGAATGATATTGAAATAGATGAAAATAACCATAAAAACTATTTGAGAGAATTATCCCCCTTTTGTTGAAAAAATTTACAAGTCACACTATTTGTCAAGAAGACGTTTAAAAATAGATTTTTGAATCAAAGTATCCCATACCACTTTGAAACTTTTAAAAGGAGTTTTAATTTTAAAACTTTAATGTCCATATAAATAAATCCTTAAAACCATTTTTTAAAACATGGACATTAATGAACAAGATTTAGAAGAATAAGTCTTTAAAACATTTAAAAATGGTATTTTAGTTAGAGTTTCTAACCAAAAGAGAGACACTTGAATACAAATAATTGAGGTAAACAAAACATTGTAATATGATGAGAATAAATAGATTCCTGATATACTATGTCAAAGTACATTATATACACCACATAAAAGTGATTTGGTGTATAACAACAAAGAAGTATCAATGGAATGTAAATTGAGACGAAATCTCTAATAAAGGCCATATCCTTAGGTTAAAAATAAATCAAAGACATAGTTATGTATGAAAAATATAAATACACTAAATATGATTGGATATTATTTCTAAAACAATCAAATTACATTCACACATAATCTTGTAAAAACAACACCAATGAATTGGATGTTTAACTCAACAAATGGAGAATGAGTTAAAATTACTCTTATCAAATTCATATAGATGACTTGAGAAATTATAAATGGAGTGATTATGTGTATCAAAAGTATATCCACATAAAACGGGAGTGGAAATTATGACATAAGCAAATGAATAGTGATTCCACATATAATCTCAGAGTAAAATAATCAATGAAGTTTGGGTAAAGCCGAATAAATGGAAATTGAAATTTCAAATTCCCTTATCGATTAGCTAACTTATGAAACATACACCCATGAAAGAAGGATCATAAAATGATGATGTAAATACCCATAAATTAAATTATATTACACAATTAATACAATCATGGGCAATACACATACACCACATGCAATAAATAAGTGGTGAACAATGGAATTCTCACGAAATTAAGAGTGAGATAAGAAACCCCTTACTTTGTACTTTTTCCTTGGTAGAAGGTAGGTTAACCTCCTTTATAATGGTGAAATAATTGTTATTTAATTATACAATAATCATTTACATTAATATGATATCATATATGATCTTTTAACATTGATTTGTTAATAATATCTTAGTATTATCGTCATTTCGGGTGTTAACTTACTCATTTTCCTTTATATTCTTTATTACGTAAGCCATGTTTGTTATGGATAGGTTGTATCTTATTAATATCTAGAATTATATCAAGTCCTTAAACATTATTTTTAAATCATAAAATGATAATTATACTTTAATGGATACGATGAAGAATGAATCTCATCGCTTTCGTGGAGATGGTAGTCCATACGTACGCACGAGCGACAATATCATTCTTTTGATATTAAAATAATATATAATTGGATGGTATGTCAAATAGATAGAATAATTATCATGTTATATTTATTATTTATGTGAATTACACATCATTATTATACTCATCCAAATAATAATTTATTGAATGACAATTACACCACGACGTGGAGACGGTAAGCCGTACGTACGCACGTATGGTGACATGTCATTCAAAGGATGGATAGAATACTGAATATGGTTCTACCATATTTATAATAATATTATATTATATAGGAGATACTGGATTCATTATTTTATAATGGGAATAACAAAGAAATAAGAAGTTGAAGAAGAAATGAATTTGAAAAAGGGTGGTGAAAACATTACCTCTTCTTCAGGTTCTTCCTTTTGATTTGATCAAAAGGGCTCCTTAGGTTGGCTTTCTGATCAAACCAAGGCCTCTAGGTTTTAGTGATGGAAGTTGAGAGATTATTTGGGTAGGGGTTGGCCGAACCAAAAGGCTTTGAAGGTGTGAATTAATGAGAAGGGGGAGTTCCATTTTATAAGAGGGGTGAGGGGAACCTTTGAAAAAACTAGAAATATTATTTTATAATAAATTCATATTCGGTTTTTAATGGCTCCAAAGTGTATTATTTAAAGGATAATGTGGGGATGGGTCGAAAACCACTCAACCAATATAATTTAGACAGGTTTGGGTCATTATATTAACCTTATCTTTTAGTTTTAACTCTTAGTTAATTAGTTTGACATTTACCATGTCACTTTGTATTTTTATATTATATATTTAATAAACTTACTATATACATCCAAGAGTCCCCCAAGTGGTCCATTAATTATGCAACTATCATGATATAAGTCTCTTGGCCGAACCTTAGATTTTTAGGAATTTAATATCAATTAATAATATAATATTTGTTTTAAAAACTCTTTTATGTCAATTTTGACACTATTCAATAATTGATTTTTGTGAAACTCATAAAAAAATGATTACTTAGAAAAAATTCCATTAAATCACACCTAATATGTCATATTAACCTATAAAATTAGTTTAATTCAATAAAAGTCTTCAATTATATTTATTTGGGTATTTATAATATCAATTATTTTAATTTTTCACTACTATGGTAATTACTGCATCATCATTGTGTCATAAATAAATTAAATTATTTAATGTCTAATTTTTTAAAATAAAATATAATTATGTAGGAAATATTTTTATATTTATAATGAATATTTATAATCGAATTTATCTTATGTATAACCCTATTTAAAAATGTTTTAGTAAATAAACTTTGATTTTAACTCTTTTAACTCTTCTTTGAATTAAATAATAATAAATGTCCTAATCTAATCCAAGTGGACCTAAATGATAATATTTTATTCATAAGGTTGTTTTTGGTCGAGATACACTTGTCCAATAGATTTAGGACATGTGTTAGGGTAATATTAATATCATTTTTACCTTTAATTACCCTATTTACTTTTAACCGTGGTAAATAAAAGTAAAAAGTTACTATTCACCAAAAATTATTTAATCTCATTGAACCACATTTTTCTACTTGATATTAACCGTGTCTCTCGGATTTTTGAAATTTCATTCACAGAAGCGGTAAAATTAAGTTTTATGAAAAATTCAGTTTTTTAACTACCACTTAGTGGTTTCACTATTCATCAAAAATTGATGTTTTTTAGAACAATACCAAAAATTAGGCCTAAGCTATATTTGATATTATGAATTCAAAAATGATGTCTATTTTACCAAATTCAAAACATATCATTTGAATTAATTAATTTAAAAATTAATTCCCATCGTCAAAACAAATAGCGTGTTTTTAAGAGATAATAACTATCAAAAGATGGACACTTGTTTAGGTCTGGTTTAAATATGAAATATTATCCAATGACCAAAATTGTATTAAATGGTAAAAATAAATTCTAATTATACTTTAAAACCATTCAAATTAATAATTTATCACTATTAATTATTTCGATTAAAAAAGTTGTTTTTAATTAAAATTTAGTAATTTTCACTATTCATCAAAATATGAAAGTTATCTGAAAAGTACCAAAATTTCACCCTAAGCTAATTTCGATATTACGAATCAAAAACTGAAGTCCATTTTGAAAGATAAAATTTATAAAATTTCAAAAAGTAGGTATTACTATTCATAACAGCTAGTTTGATTGGTTGTGGTGTGTTAGAATCTCGAAGTTGCGTACAATGCACGTCATTGCATTATTCAAAGGGAAACGTACCGTGGAAGCTTGGGGTGTTACAAGTCTGCTTGAGTACCCAATGGCGACCTAAAATGGCTGTGAGTACAACTCAGTATCCCACCACCAACGGTGTCTAAAAAATATCTGGTATAAGCAACCGTGCACGAAAAAGGGAAAATAAATAATAAATGATAAGTAAATGATTTAGTGCTCTTAGCCAGTTTAGGTCCATTACCAATATTTATTAACATTTCAATATCTTACCATTTCATCCCATTTCCCATTACACACCATTTCTAACACATTTATTATTGGTTCAACAACACACCAAGTTTCACGGGATTAAAGTACAAAATCACATACATGAGAAAAAACACACACTTGTCCTATCTCACTAGAACCAAATTCCCCATGCCAACCATATCCTCACTCGAAGCATCCTTTTGAGTGGATGTCAACCATATCCTCACCTAGAAGCCTCAGTCTGGGTAGATGCAACTGATAGGGAAACAGAGCATCAGTCTTATCCTTACCTCATACATTAGGGGTGGAGTTTAGAGCTTTAGTCCAACTCGACCCATGGGCGTATAACCTCAGTCGATACCCCACACTACCAAACTATGTGCACATACTATACATATATGTAACCAATAACCATTTACACAACATCACAACCATTTCCCAAGGAAAACATAAACCATAACAATAACATGAGGGTTAACACCATTCCTTAACCCATTAACACATTTAACACATTTAACACCATTTATCCATTTAACCCAATTACATTTTATTATGATTATCTCACTAAGAATTCATTCATTGTTCCTATCTCACTAGACTTGTTACCATGGTCATAACCATTTCCATTTTGGTCTTTAATCATTTCCACATATTAAACCAATATACCTTAGTTTATTATCAAGCTTAGGTTCCCCACCTAGATTTTAACCCAACATAAATAGTCACATAAACATGTTTATCAAGGGATCTACATGATTACACAACAATATCACTTGCTCTTCACAAAACCCCTAGGTATGAAAAAGTTGGAAAACCCCATGGGTGTTCCTAGATTAGTCTCATCACCATTGAAACATCCCATGGGGATCGTGGGTGTCTCCATTTACCTTTTTAATAACCATTTTACCTAAACACGTCAAGGGTGATCAAAACATACCAAGAGACACCCAAGAACAAAACCACACATGCATAAATCCACAAATAAACCATGGGATATAAATTATAGACCACCTACCTCAATTTCACGGGTGAACACACTCTTAATAGAGCATTTAGAATCCACTTAATACAACCCTTGAATATTCAACCTAGATCTCACCCAATGAGTATGAGTTTAGAACTTCATAAGGAGAGGAGAAGAAGATACAAACCCTAAACTCAAAAGAGAAGCAAGGATGGGATTATATTTACCTGGAGCTTAGATCTGCAACCAAAATCACAAAAAATTCCTTACAAATGAGGGATATTGATCACTTGGAGCACTTGGGAGATTTGGTTCATCCCTTGGATGAAGAGGGGTGAATGGGGAGGAAAACCTGAGTTGGGTATTAAAATCCTGGAGTGAAAAAATTGTAATTTTTTAAAAGTTTCTAGGCCACATGGTTTACCTACATGTTTTGCCAAACCATGTAAAAACTATTCAGATACCACTTCCCAAAGTCCCACCTCTTGCACGGTTTCTTGGTCTATCCACACATTAAGCACTAACTGTGCATAGACCATGCAACCTACCCAGAAAAACCCATTTTCTACATTTTACACGTCCTGAACTCTCAAAACACCCTAAGCCTCCTTAAGGACTTGGGTAAGAATTTAATTAACCAAAAAAGGGATTTAAACCCAAAATTAAATGAGAACATACCGTTTCAAGATCTGTGATCTTACAAGAACTTATTTGTTGTGCCGTTAGCGAAAAGAAAGGTAGTGATGGGGGATTTCCATAATTCTCAGTGGGCTATGCACCCGAGAACCACAAAAATATTATATGACAAGATGTGGTAGTTATGGTGGCTAGGTATGAGATGATACATTGATGAGTTTATATCTTGTTTCTATACGTGCTAATAGGTAAAAGATGAGCACCATAAACCTTCGGGTTTGCTTCATCCACATCCAGTCCCTACTTGGAAGTGGGATGAGATCTCAATGGACTTTGTGGTTGGGTTGCCTCATACCCAGAGAAAGAAGAATTACATATGGGTTTTGATCGATAGGCTGACCAAGTTGGCTCACTTTATAAATATTATTGATACAACCAAAGATGAGGAGTTGGTAAATCACTACATGAGAGATATTTTTCTCTTGCATAGAGTTCCATCTACTATAGTATTTGATAGGGATCATTGGTTCACTTTACACTTTTAGAGAGGACTTTAAAAGGCTCTGGGATCTCATGTTCATTTGATCATGGACTACCATCTAAAATCGGATGGCCAAACATAAAGATCTATATATATTCTTGAGTATATGCTTCATGCCTATGTTCTCAACTTCAATGGGGTTTGGTATGATCACTTTGGGATGGTTGAGTTTTCATACAATAACAGTTACCATTACATGATCAAAATAGAACCTTTCAAGGCTTTGTATGGCTAACCTTGTAAATCTCTGTTGTGTTGGTTGGAGGTTGGTGAAAGTTATTTGGTTGGACCAAGCTTGGTGAAGGAGACAAAAATAAATATTTAGCTGATATGTTAGAGGATGTTGATAGTAAAAAGTTGATATAAGTATAATTTTGATCGATGCTGTAGACCTTTGGAGTTTTAGTTGGTGATCATGTGTTCTTAAAGGTTTCACACTAATTGGTTCATCAATGTCTTGGGAGGAAAGGGAAGCATTCTCATTGCTTTGTGGGACCTTCCGAGGTTTTTGAGTAGGTGGGGAAGGTTGCGTATTGTCTGGAATGTACACCACAACTGATGTTGATACACAACAAATTCCATGTATCACAACTGAGAAAGTATCTCTCTGATCCATCTAACATTTTGAGTTGGAGTGATATTGAGATCGATCCCAATTTACCTTTGACTGAGAAACCAGTAAGGATATTTGATTCTAATACCAAGCTGCTTTGTGTGAAGACAATACCTTTGATTCATGTACTATGAAAAAATGGATCTAATAGTCACTAGACGTGGGAACACGAGGAACTGATGACAGGGAAGTGTCCTTATCTCTTTAGCATGGAAGATTATTTATAGGTTTTATAGGGGAAAACGTTTTTATAGTGGGGAGTTTGTAACATCCCATTACCTTGATCAGGTAATTTTTCCACATTTTCTAAGTTCACTTTTAGTTAAAAATATTTTTTATGTGTTTTTTCTAGGTTTACTGTAGACTGCAGAATAGGTACTCATCGTATATCTGAAGTACACGTCATGTACTTGATTCTGGTTTCATGTCGTGAATGGGGAGATCATTCCATGATCTGGTACACATTGTGTACATTATGTACACATCGTGTAGGGGTTAAATAGTTAATTTTCAACCTGAGGAATGGGTTTTTCAGCGTACTTATCCAGCATGGCCTACACATCGTGACCCCTTGGCACACGTCATGACTTAGCCCATCCCTAGACTAAAGTAATTTATTTGGCAGTACCACTTGGTATATTATTCCCATACCTCTTGGATATCAACAATAGACTCTACCTAGGTGATTTTTAGAGGTTCTCCACCTTCCATATTGATCTGATTGCCTTTCTATCATCTTTTTTCTTGCGGTGTGATTCTTGTGTAAGTTCTCTCCCTTGTTCTTTGAGTTTATCTCCTTCTCTCCTCTTAGTTTTTTAATGGATCATCTAGGGATTAATGGATATATTCCATGTGGTGTTGGATCTTGCTTCCAGGTTGAGTTTTAAGATCTTCTTTACATTTGTTCTCATTGACAAGTGCCGTTGTGAGTGTTGTTCTTCTGGTAAGAGGTAGGTGGTTCCATTTCAATTTTCCAAATTGGTTAACTTTGATTTTCATGGTTTATTTAAATAACTGATTTAAATTTAATTGCTTAAACCTGATTTCAATTGCTTTGATAAAAACCAATTCTAGTGAATTGGTAGATTTGAAATGGTTATGGCACCAAAATTTAGAAAACCTCCAATTCTATTGAATTGGGGCATGTTTATGGAAATCCGTCGATTTAAATTGTTGAATTTAAATGGTGGATTTTAATGGAAATGTTTTCAATTATATTGTTGAGTTTATTTGTGAAAATTAAATGTTAAAAGGATGGAATTGGTTTTGAATGGATTTTAAACTCATGAAAATAGCTTAAAATTATTTGATAGAAACCCAGTGATTTTATCTTGTGAAAAAGAAATTTTTTTGAATAAAACCTATTTTAGTTTTAAATGGAAAGAAATTGGTATTTTTGAAATAGAAGAATAATATTGATCATATTTTAAGAAGTCTTAAAATATTTCTTCCATCATGTAAGAGAACATGCAAGACTTATGTAGTTAGTGAGTTATTTGGATACACTCTATGCTATTACAACGTTCTAAAACATACATGCAGTGGATCACATCCCCGATGGGTTGGTGATGAGTCTCTTTTGTCTAGTGTCTTAGGGATGTGTGTATATGAATTTTTTTGAGTTCACTTAGAGAGTGTGAAATCCTATAGCTGGTTAATACTATCACACCTTTTGGTAGATGACCACGTTTCTCTCTTGTTTATTTATATTTGAGATACAAATGCATGCTAATGTTGTTTGAACTGATTTACATGCCAGATGAATTTATATAAACTATTTAATATAATTTATTTACAAAATCCGTTATTTTATAAATATTCCATCACTTGTAAAGTAAATATTGTGCTTGAAATGTATTTTCCATCAATTTGAGAATGTATAACATGTTTTGTTTAAATATGGTTTTAAATTGCCTAACCTATTTGTTATAAAAAATTTATAGATTTTCTTTAGATAATCTATATTTGGAATATGTTATGGAATCTTTGGTGGTATCCTACTAGTATTAGGATCACACCATACTTTTTCCTTTAGGTGTCTGTAGACTTTCTTATTCTAGGATCGAGTAAAGGGAAGGGATCTCTTGGAGGTGGATCCAGCAGTTGATATTTGGACTTGGTGAGTTATGTCCTTAGGGACCTTAGGGAAGTTTTCTTATTTAGTAATTTGGGTTTTAGTACTTTGGATTTTATGCCTCATTTTATTATGGTACTTTTACTCCCAATATAGTTTTCCTATTGATATATATATGCTTTATTTTATCTTTTTCTTCCGCATTCTAGTGGAAAATTTATTCCCACTTGTATGTTGTATGATAACAGGTGCTAGCCACCAACCCATGGGGATTGGGAATACCCTTTGGGTCAAGTCAGAGCCAGATTTATTATCAGGTTACCAGGGTACCCGGGCTGGTTCGTGACAACTTTGAAGCCATTCCAACCCAAGTCCACATGTTTGTCTGCCTGAACTATGTAATCCCACCGTTGCTTACCAAAACCCTCAGGTCTGAATACTACACACTTCACCTTAATATTATTAGGTATTTATATAATTTCAATAATTTTATTGATCCTATTTATCCATTCATTTTATTCTTTAGGACCATTCATTCTTTAAAGGATGATGGTATCTAACTCAATAATTTCTATGATTGATCTATCTCTCCCCCAGATCGTGGATGTACCTCAACAACTGCATTCTGAAATTGTGGAAAATATGGATCAACATCACGAAATTCCTATATAACAGTCTCGATGATATTTTGATCTATTAGCGGATTCCCTAGTAAAGCATCACTTGTTCCTTCTTGAGGAACCATGGAAGACGTCTCGAAGGCATGCTACTGCACACCGAAATAGAAGGAACAATTAGACAATAGATTAAATCTAAGTTTAAACCAAAAAACCCATAAGCATAAACTTGAATTTTAAACAAAACACAACACTAGTGACACATATTCCAACATACCATGGTAACTTGAGTCTCGTCATGATAAGATTAGGCCAGACACTCATCAAAACATACCTCTCAAGTAATGATAATCCTATCTCTAGTCTAACATATTTTCCATGATAAGGTATCATGGAGATAGAATACCTGTCTTTGATAAAATTTTGTAATGATATCATGACCCATCCTCAGGGCCTGTGCCGTGACTACCCCAAGCCAGCCTTCCATAGGCCAGGGGCTGACGACTAGCACCAAAGGCATAAATCCCGATAGAAAGTGAAGGAATTGCCTTTATAAAAGTAAACAAACACAACAGAGTACACAACAAAAGTAAGAACTAAGTAATAATGAATACAAAAGTAAGTGCTGAAAGGAAAGGGGCCAGAAATACAAGCCCAATAGTAAGTACGGTACAACTGAAAAGCTAGTACAACTACAGTAAAGTAAAACAGAAACCACTGAGTCATCCTCTGGAAATCCCTCATGAAGGGTGGGTACAGATGGCCTCCACAGCACCTCAGGTCCGACCATCCGCTCCGTGTAAGTATCTCCAAGTGGTCCACCTCTGGGTACCGTCCAGCTCCACAAGTCTCCACCTCGACCAGTGTTGTCCATTGTCTGCATCCAATACAACGTAGTGTGGGCATAGCCCGTGCAGGGGTGAGTATACGATACTCAGTAGGGACCCCGAGACCCCCGAAGGTCTCCCAAAATCCACGAAGGATAAACCACAAAAGAAGGATACAATCACGAAGTATCAACCAAATCTACTTAGGTATATTCCCATACATATACCTAAGTTATCAATCACAGTTAAGCTCCAACTCTCGAGCCCAAGGACAACCCAGTCCACATATGAAAAGAAGTCAATCACATCGATGAGAATGGTTGAAAGTCAAGACTTAGCTCACACAGGTATATATCTTTCATATAGCGATAGAGATGATCATGTGTAGTCACTGATTCATCTAAGCTATCAGACCCATGTAGGATACTGGACCAGCTAAGCTGTCATACCCACATAGGATACTAGACCAGCTACTCTGTCGGACCCACTCAGGATACTAGTATATAAGTCAAACTGTCATACCCACTTAGGATACAAGTACAGTAATCATCATTGTCGAACCCATGGAGGATTCCAGTATAGTTTTTTCATCATCGAACCCAAAGAGGATTCCGGTACGATTGTCTTCATCGTCGAACCCATGGAGGATTCCAGTATGGTAGTCGTCACAGTTGCAACCAGCTCTAGGGTTCCCGCACACAGCACGCTTGATTACGGGAGGTCCGCTCCTCAAACCAATGGGGTCGATACATAAACTATCAATAATTCTAGAGTTGATGTATCCCAGAGTTCCGTCTCGTCAAAAGGAATATAACGCGACAGACGGCCGGTCAATCGGACGCCCGGTCTGAGAGATATTAGCATTTTCATTCTAGGGGCCCGGTTGGAAATACGTTCGTTCCAAACCTGGCCATTTTACAAAGTCTTCTAAAACTCACTTAGAGTATCACAAAAGGACCGCTTCATCGCGAGGGTCCTAGTGCCGCAGATAGCATGTCGATCGGACGCACGGTCGTGAAGTTATTCATATTTAAGCTGAAACGGGCCCGGCCCGTCAAGCCCGGTGGGCTGGCGGGTCAACCCATTCTGGATTGGCAGATCCGACCCGGCTAAGGGGTTGGCCCGACCCGATAATGCACGGCTTGGCCCAGTAGGGCATGACCCGACCTGTGGCAGGCAGCCCGGCCCGCGCAAGGGCGCGGATCGGCCCGGTGGGGGGCCGCCCGTCCCGCGGCCGGTGTGGCCCAACATGGCAAGAAGTGGCCGACCGCGGCTTGGACAGCTGGCTGAGCCAGTGCGGGGGGTGTGGCCCCATGACTTCCTAAACCAGCGGTGCTGAGCTGCGCCGCCCTCTTGTCCGACCGGACGAAGCCGACCGGTTTTCCCGGCATGAGCGGCCTGCACGAGCGAGCAGTTGTCCTCCCGCGTGACACCTGCGGGTGCCGCTACCTCCTCCAATTCGGCTGGCTGACAAGTCGGCTGTTTTTCTAGCCGAAGCAGCATGTAGAGCACGGTCCATGGTCCTCTGCAGCGCGACACCATGGGGCACCGCGGTTCCTCCATCTCGGCCGGCTACGGCCGAATGATTCTTCTTTGGTCGAGTGGCCCACAGTTGTGGGCCGTGGTTCTTCTGCACGTGGCCGGTGCACGACCGCCGCCTTCACTCACCGTTGCCTCTGTTCTCCACTGCCTCCCATTGCCGCTTCCAAAATATTCAAGAATCGTCGGAGGGTCGTTGGGCCGTGTTCGTTCGGCCCTTGCCCTCCGCGTTAGGCGATATCAATTGGACGAAGACAAAATAAGAATTAACCAAGGATGAGATATAATTTCATTCACCTCAAATTATATCAAACCCCCTACCTTATAATTGAGGTTCTTTCATCAACGAGTCGCGGAAGACGAGCGTCGTGGTAGTCGGGCATCGCGGAAGACGGTATCGCAGAAGATGGACATCAATTCTGTTGACGTCATGGTAAGTTTGAGGAGGGAGCGTAGCCGACATTCCTTGCAGGTGGCTCCTCCTCTTATAGTTTGGACGAAGATCGAAGTCGTCTTCATCGTTCTTCGACGGTTCTTTGTTGTAAGGTAGAATCTTTCCTCTAATTCTTTAAAGGTTTCCCCTAGATATTTGCCAAGCCAATATTATAATAAGGATTTCCCCATAATTATAAACTTGCCATGTAATTCAAAAAGATTCAAAAATTAGAGGATCCAATTCATTAATTGATCATTAAATGAAAACATGTTGGAAAAATTTATGGGAGAGAGAGAAAGAGGTGAAGAGTCACAATTAAGGAGCGGGGGTTAAATGGGGGGGGGGGGTTCAAGGGAGTTGAGGGGAGGTGATAAGTTAGGGTCTCGTGTGGGCCTCACCACCCTTAGTTATATCGTCCCATGGGAATTTAGGTGGGGTGTGGGCCCCACATCCAACTTCCCTTTGGAGGAAATAACTTCCACTTAAAATAAAATTGTAACATAACAATTGTATTTAATTCTTAATGAATACCCAAATTTTAACTACCACATACGACAAAACACAATTGCGGTAAAGGTCCCCTTAAAAGAATACCAGCGCTACGAGTTCATCGGTGCCCTTGGATTTCAATTCCGAGTACCGGTTCAAAAGATAGAAAAACCCGCACGTACGTTTACTGAATGTACCCAAACAAAACTTCAGAAATTGATTTCGGGCACACCGGGCCATGAAATCAGGTGCCGTCAGAAACCGCAGACTCGTAAAATTCCAAAGTTTTTAAGAAAAAAAATTTCCTTGAAATTTCCAGGTCTTTACAAATGAACTGATCTGAGTTACCTTAAAACCTAACACCCTACCCATTCGGCCACATACTCAAAGAGAGTTACTAAACCCTATTGGCTAATGATAAGAACCCACGCATCGAACAACAATGAAGAGAGAATGATTTTTCCCAACTTGAACAAAAACATGGCATATATATACATAGAACAAGAAGGAATATCCAAAAACTAATGAATATATGCCATAAATATAAAAAAATAGTGAACAAAAACAACTGTAAAAGTATCCAAAATCTCTAAGAGACAAGTCCAAATGAAAAGGTCCAAAACAAAACAGATACTCCATGTGATTGTGTGGATGAACTCCCACCATATCTCCACCAGCCACCCCATTTAGCTCGGATGAAACCTCACTACATCACTGTGGTGCCATGACTTTTTCTAAATTGGAGTACATACATATGTATTCACACCCTCTAAGATGTGCGTAGGGTGTGTGCTAACATGCTCAATAGGATCCCACACAGGTGTTCCATAACAAGTCTCTGTATAAAAATTCTTGTATTCTCATTTCAAATAAAACATGTCTTGATAAGTAGTAAAGAAGTTTAATATAAAACCTAGAAAATATTTCCATTTTTCATAATTCTAAAACAAAATCCAGTATATCAATTTCAAATAACATTCTCTATACCATCTTTCATAAGAATAAACATGCATATCAAGTCTAAAACAACAAATCCAAGAAATAATAAAATATGCACATTTATCAACACTAAGGATCACTATAGGCCAGACTAGAACACTACTCATACCACAATAAATCATGTTCATAATATATTTTATAAAACATAATCCTAGGATGAAGAGGAATACCCCATGAGTACCCCCCTAAATGTCAATATCAGTCCCTAGAATAATGGGACCAGTAAACAGAGGAATGACCCATGATCAAACCTCTCGATAATCACAGATAAATGGAAGATGGAATCTAGATAAACCTTCCACCTAAGTACCAAAGGTAAACCATATTCTCATTTTCACAATTCATTCCAATTATTTGAGAACTATTTCATAGATCCATTTTAATTCTAAAAAAATACAAGTTTCCTTCACATTTATTAACAACCACAGAAAAACAATTTTTCTTTAAAAAATATTTTCAACACACAGAAAAAAATAATTTCAATTCATTTTATAAATTAGTTTATAAAATAGGAAAAATAAGGTTCATCAACATAGTATAGAGAAAAAACCACCTACCTCAAAACTCAATATGCAAATGCCCGTAATGGAATCCACCAAAAATGAAAACCCAACAACATCAATGAAGGACCTAAAACCCTATCCACACAACTCATAATTGATGCAATTGAAAAGGAGTGTCATAAGAGAAGAGAAAACAAAAAATACCTCAAGAAAAAACACATGCCGCACCCCAACCAATAATGGAATGACCTCTGGAATGAGATCATACAACAGATCTAGAAAATGACACCAAGATACAAAAATTTAGACCAATGAATCCGATAAAAAAATTTAAGGGAACTACTGTGATCAATGGAAATGAAAAAGCAGAAAGGTTGGTCTCCCATAGATACTCACTAAAACAAAAAAAAATATCTAATTCCAAACAAATTGATTGGGATGAACAAAAAACTCCCATAATCATTGGAGAGTAACCTTTGGTCGAGAGAAAGGGAGAACCAATGGCCAAATGGGTAATCAAAACCTGAAGGACACCATAAAAATACTTTCTTTTGAAATTACATGAAGTGTAATACCATTAAACTTCATCAAATCAGTGATTTCCAAATATGATAAAAAATCTTCCACCTAGGATTAAAAATATGATATTTATTTATCTCATTATGTGTAAAAGATTGGCACATTGTGTAACATTTCACATTAATAATTCTTCTCATGACATGCACCCAAAAACCATTATATATTGTGTAACCTACTTACATGGTGTGCAAATATATTTCACCCTACAGAAATTCCAAAAACCAATATATAAAATTCCCTACCAAAAAAGAAACTTGGAGAGAGGGAGAAATATACTTGATCAAGGTAGCATGATGTTATAGTCACACTCTTGTTATAGATAAGTATTAAATTATTTATATGTGATTATACAGAAGATATATTCTACAATAAATAGTCATTTGAAATATAAAATTTTTATCTTCATCATGGTAATTTGTTTTTAATAATTATGAAATAAATAATTAACATAAAGGCTTTCAAAATAATGATTCAGTAATTATTTAATTAATGTAAATATCAAATAAATTATAATAAAAATATTAAAATAAATATAATTTGAAATAATTAATATAATAAATTAAGGAGTAGAGTAGACAACCTAACCTGATTCATTTAGTTCTTAATCAGGATCAAATGAAGGTGTTCGAAGGCATTACCATGAATACTGAGGTGGACAGATGCTACTTCGTGGGTTCGATCTCTAGTAAGTTTTTATATCCGGAGTTTATGAGGTTGATTCATGCAGAGAATTATATTAATGAGTGGTATTAGAAGGTTTGGTGCAATGAGATTCCCACTAAAATGAAGTTTTTTATTTTTCATATCATGAACAAGGCTTTACTAATAGATGAGAATATAAAAAGTAAGGGTATTCCCTTGGCTTCATGCTTCTTATGCTGCGAGAGTTAAATAATGAATCAATGTCTCATATCTTTTTTAGAGTGGCTGGGAGGATAGAAATCAGTCTTTATTTTCTCCTCATCCCTGCCTAAATAACAAGCAGTTCTCTTTCTAGGTTTTCTTGGATTTCTGGTTTCACGGTTTAGAGAACATGGTTATGGAAGGCAAGGTACATGCTGTTATCCTCTCCTCCATTTACTAGACCATTTTGGATGCTCAGAAATTGGAATGATTGCGATCCTAATGATTTTTCTTGTACCTTTAGATTAGTTTACGACATTTAATCTTCAAGTTGGGTTTGATGCTGAAAGGGGTCCAATATTGGCTCACAGTTTTTAACCTCATCAACAAACCTTACATGCATAGCGGACTAGGTGAATGTTGGATCTGATGGAACCCTCCAATTCGAGGTTTGAAGATAAATTTGGATGTATCCTTTATGAATAGGATAATTATAGGTATTGTGGTTCTTCGAGACTTGTTTGGTTATGTGTCAATGGGGTTTTAATCAATTTATAGACCAGGAAACTCCTTGGGTGTAGAGTCACGATCGCTTTAGACTGGTATCAAAATATATAGGTGGTTTGGTTTTAAGAGTTGGAGGTTAAGGCAGACTCTAAATTCTTGGTGAGAATAGTTCAAGGGATTTATGAGCCTCCATGTGATTTTATTTACCTAATCATAAGATGTCTTTGGAGACCAACCGTGGGTATAATTTTCATCATAGTTGGAGGGAGGTTAATTTTGCGGCGGATGCGCTTTCCCGCATTGGGAGACTAGACGAGGAGCTAGTTATCTATGATAGTTTTGGTTTTCTTCCTTTGAAGTGTAGGTTTTTTAACCAAGGGTATTATATTGTCCTAAACCATTTTCACTGCCATGAGGGTTCTATTATTTTTTCATGGGGGTTTTTCCACCTTTATGTTTATAAACACATTAATTTTTAGTCATGATATTTTAAAATAAATAATATTTCATTAAATGATAGAAAATTTAAAAAAATATAAAAATTATCATACTATTTTGAATACATTTTAATATTTCATCCATGACACATTTATGGTTTGTTTGAAATTTTATAGTAACTATATTAACCCTTAAAGAATAAAATGCCAAGTTCTCATGGTAAAAGTTAATTTGTTTAACAATAGGTTCAAGACAAAATATTAGGATAATAATGTAACCTAAACCTGTCTAAAAATTATTTTTTAGAGTATTTAGACCTATAATGATATTATCTTTTAAATAACTCACTTTTTATCCATTTGGAATAGAAAATGAATTTATATCAATTTAATGGTTTAAGATTTTCCAAAAGTACCCCTCATCTCAATTATAAAAGGAAACCTTCTCCCTAACTTCCTCACACAACATTGATCCTTCTAGATTTACCAAAACCTCCCCATATTTACTTCCAAAATCCATCTATTCATTCTAGAAGCCTAAATTTGGTCCTAAAGGAAACTAATAAAGCCTTTTGGTATTAACCAAAAGGATTTACCTGAAAATGAGGTAACATTCTTGAATGATCGCTTTAGTTTTATTTCTTTCCCCACTCCTTAATTTATAATTATTCCATTCTTCTATAATGAAAAAATTATCCTCAATACATTTATACGTTTTTATGATAAGTTTTAGACATACACTTACACACAATTCGTTCTAATGGGTAACAAACATATTGTTTATGTGTATGGCTAACTACCGCCATGCGAAATGATGAATTTCCATGTTTTTCCTTTACCACCTTTCATGGCTGGGAATTATGACGGAATTTTTTTTTATATATTTAATATATGATATTTTTTATTACTTCATTCCTTTTTAATTATTTTATAACACATAACATTATTATTTACATTTTGTGTAAATACGATAACATCATTTGTGGATGTGTGGACTACCACCTCCTCAAAGAGATGTGATTCGTTCACACTACACATGGAATGTATAAATGATGGTTTTAAAAAAAATATATGATAGAGATATGATAATTTAATTATAATATATATATATATATATCATTTTCTTTTAATTATTTTAATATGACAATTAAATGAAAGTAGTATTCATTCATACGTACGAACTACCATCTCCATGAACAGTGCATTTTATTTCATATCTCCAAATTTTATAGATTATTATAAATAAATAAATAAATAAATATATAATTAATATATTTCTTATTTACATCATGTTTTATATTTTGGAGATGATGAAGTTAGGATCTAAGTGATTGGAACAACAAATAACTAGTCAAAACATACTCGATAAACTTGGAAATTAACAACCAAAATAGTGAAAATGATGAAAGATTATTAACAAATGGGTGATAAAATAATATAATAAGATCATATTTGATATCATATATGTGATTGAGGTTCTTATTTAAATTAATAAGTTTTTTAAACCATTATATAGAAGGATAAATCATGTACAACTAAAAAGTAAGCGTGTGGTAAGTGTTTTTTGTCTCACTTTTATTTCTATGGGACACATGCCTTATAAATCAATTGATTAATTTTTATGGTGTATAAACTACCCATAAATGCATTTTATGAGTATAATTTTGATTATTATGGTATTTTCATATCTATGTAAGTCTCATTTTTCATGGGGCATATGATTCTATTGATTATGAATTGATATGTATTTATTTCACATTCTCCTCATTATTTGAGATTGTTTTTATTTAAGTATCCACTGGGGGAATACTTCTATTACATGATATTTTATTCTAATAATGTTTTCAAAAAATTATTTACTCTTCCCAAATAATTTTTAATTTATTTTTCACCTCCTTTTTGATGTTTTACAAATGTTTCAAAAGGAATCTTATTTTTTTTTCCAAAAAAGTACTTTATAGGGGGCGCGACTTTAGCCATGCCATCATCTAGGGTTCCTCGAGCATTGAATTCAGATGGGTTTGTGGAACCTCCTCTATGAGTTAGTGCCTTCTCCGTATTAGAAACACCTTCGATTGACTCTTTAGGTGAGATGATCTTACGTAGAAGAGAGAGTCAGATCTTGTCTTTTTTTTGAGCGGTGTTGCAGATTCTTCATGCGCTTTTCAGATCCTTATGGATTTCTAGGAGTTATAGAGAGGCTTGGTTTTCCACAGAGGCGAGTGTCAGATCTGGTCTTTTTTCAAGCAGTGTTGTAGATGCATTATGTGACGTTGCTGATCCTTGCAGCTTGGGTTCATCAGCAACAATTCAATTGTATTGATTTTGCTTACAGTGGAAAGGGGTCTCTTTGGTTTGTGCGACATTGATGTTGTGTCTTGGGTTCTTCTAAAATTAGTTTTAGGAGGATGGGGTCGAGCAAAGTTCTTTGAGTTTTTTATTTATGTTTCCTACATGACATCATTTTTTATTCTTTTGAACCAAATGATTAATTTTGTGCATGGTAAGATGATTTGGTTTTATTTTTCATCGATATTTTTGTGGATTTTAGCCTTCCGTTGCTTCAGTGGGAGTTCAGACCTAGTGTTTGAGGTTCTCAGACCTGTTTTGAACTCTTACACTACTCCAGATGCCTTTGTGATGTGAACCTCTGGTTTCTATAGTTCCCTTTGTGATGTACTTTTTAGCTGCTCCAGTCATCTCTATAATGCGTATTTTGGTTTCTCCAGTTTCTTCTATAATGCACTTCTGGATGGTTTAGTTCCATTTTCCTCTCCCTCTAGGTGAATGTTTGAGTTGGTTTTTTTTCTTACTGGTTATTTTAGAAGTAATTTTGATTTTGTTATTGTGTTGTTTGAGTTTGTTCATGGTTTCTAGATGCAGTTTGGGGGACTAGACCCCATGGTTATGGTTCTCAACATTATGATGCATTATTACACTTCTCTAGAGACCTCTGTGATGTGCATATCTAGTTGCTCTAGTTTCCTCTGTGATGCACTTTTTAGCGGCTCTAGTCACCTTTGTAATTCACGTTTCAGTTACTCTAGTTTCCTCTACAATGAACTTAGAGCTACTCTATTTGTTTTTTCCTACACTGGTTTGGATGATGATAACTCAAGATGGTGATGCTCATGTTGATGTGATGATGGTGAAGGTGACACGATGGTGCAGAGATGTGGTTTCATTAATGATTCGTCCTACCTCTATTTTCTTGGTTCTCTATTCTGGTTCTAGGATACCTCCATTCTCTCTAATTTGGAGCAATGTGGTGTTCCTGGTCATTTGGGACGTGATTTTGAGTGTCTAGCTCAGGTAGATAGATTATGATTATTGGTTGGATGATTTTTTGGTGATATTTTGGATTTAAAAAATGGAATATTATTAGTTTCGGTTTTTGAAATCTGAAATTGGTGGGATGTGAGTCAGTTTTTGAATTTTGTTTCCTAAATTTTTTTAGTGAAGGAAACAAACAATCTACAAGTATCAGATCTAGATGAGGATACAGAGTAGGAATCATTAATTTGATCATACCCATTTGGACATGGAATAATGAGAGTGTATGGATTTTCCATTGGTACCAGGACCACACAACCCTATGCGAGACAACTTTCTAAGTTGTCATGTGAGGTGGAGTATTGGAATAACTATGTAGTTTATGGGGAGGGTAAGTTCCTAATAGTCTTGATATTAGTTACTTATTGTATGATTTTATTTCAGTATTCCCACTTTTCCCTCAAAATTGATTTTGAAATAAAAATTTAATATTCCATCCAAAACAAGGTACTTTATGAATTTTCTTAAAAAAGTAAAATCTATTCATGCTTTTTTAACTTATACAAAATTAAAAGAATTTACCACTATCATTATTCCCTAATGTTTGGAAGAATAATTTAAAAAATCACATGTTTATTTTAAAATAAAATATTTTTTTATAAATGCGCAACCTTTTAAATAAATGATTAAAAATTTGTAAGGTATTTCATCTCAAAATCATTTCGTTAAGGCATATTGTATTTTTATTCACTTTGTTTCTTTTATGTGGTGTAAATACTACCATTTTAACTTTTAATATCATGATTATCCTTATTTTCATTATATTCTATGTTTCATTTAATTTCATTCCTTCAAGGGAAGTATGATTCAAATGTTTCAAAGTTTTATGGGACACTTTCTTATGATTAATGATTATTTTCCTTATAATAGTTTTAATGATATTTCAATTTCATTTTCATTCATTAATTTCAAGAACCCTTATTGTTACTAATAATCCATTGGGGAATTATTGATAAATATATATCATTTATTAAATATAGATATTTTACAAGGCATATTAATTATTAATTAAATCTATTAATTGATACAAGGAATGCTTTGGACTGGAAATGATGGGTGGGGCCTCAAACATTATATAGCCCCTTGATTCATTGGAAGGTACTAATGAGTCAAATTAGTTGCGAAAATTAAATGGGTTTCTACCCATAGTTTTAAACCATCTCGTGAATGGTCTTGATAGTATTGGTTTTCATGTGACTCATACACAATATCTAATAATTGTTCATTGTCATTATAGGTATTTTAGTTATTATTATTATTATCCATGAGATTACTGCTTTGAAATTATTTATGGATGCATTTAATTCTCATCTTATTGATTAAATGTAATGTGTTTTAGTTAATTAAGTTTTAATATTTATTGTTACTTATCCATTTATATGAATGGAATGTGTTATCAGTTATACTTGAGATCTAGTCCATCCCTAGTATAATGTTGAAGTCCAACATGGGAATTACTACTAGATTTTTGATAAGATTGTGCTCACTAATGTAAGTACTAGAGTTTCTAAAAACTTATTATGCTTGGATAATCCCACCAAGAATCTTGAATGATAACTATAATTTTAGAAATTTAGGGGTTGATTCTAAATTTCTTACAAACATAGAGGAAATAAAGGAATACATAGAACTAGAATCAAACAAAGTACTTGATATTTTTGAGATAACAACAAGAGTACCTTCCACCACATAATTTGGTGCTTCAACTTCATCCGTAGTGATAGAAAAATAACAACCTTGCTACCTTGGCCTTTCCTAAGGCTGATGGTGATTCCCCTCCACTACCCTCAGATTTGGACAGTGATTAGAAAAGTTCCCAATTTTTCCACACTTATAGTATGGGACATCATTTAGGGCCTGTACTATCTTCCCCTTATCGTTAGAGTTTGGGAGTTGAGTATTCACCTCACTATGAAAATTCCATGTGATATGGCCATCTCTTCCACACTTGTGGGACTTCCTACTCTTAAGCAGTCAGTTCCCTGAATGATTCTTCCCACATTTATTACACGTGGGATGTTTCACTTTCTTGAATCCTCTTCCCTAATCAAAGGTACTCCCTGTGCTTGGATTCATTTATCTCTTCTTTTCATTGGATTTATGAGACCACTACGTCTCAACAAACTCCAGTTTAACTTTCATCACACTCTGCACGATCTACTCATAGCTATTGTAGTCTTGGTTGGCTGGATTATTCCGAAGATGAGGTCTTAGTCCACCAAAGAATATATTAACCTTACAATTTGGATCCATGAAAAATATGGAGGTGTAATGGGAAAGTCTTGTGTGGTTCATCTGGTAGATTTCAATAGATTCATTCTCATTCTACATAAGCTCGAGAAACTCCTTCTCTAATTTTTGTTCTCATAGAATGAGGGAAATAATTATTGAAGAAGATCCCTTTGAACTCTTCCCACTCTATAGATTCAACCTCTACTATTGGCCTAGTGTTTTTAATCAGTTCCCACCACTTATCAACTTCTCCCTCTAATAGATAAACAACCAGGGTGATGTTCTCTTATTCTGAAATGCGAAGAACATAAAATATATTCTCGATAGAGCTAATCCACTCTTTAGAAATCAATGAGTTGGTATATCCACTGAAGTTTGGTGGTCATTGACACATTAATGACTCAACATAATGTTGTTCCATTTATGGTTAAATTGGTCTCTCTGATTTATTTAAGTTATTTACCATAACTTGAGTTAGTTGGTTCATCATTCTCATGAATGTTTCCATTCCGGATTCCATCAGAGGGCCTTCAGCACATGGTCCATTATAGTCACCATTTCCAAAGTTCCTCACATTTCCCGCTATTTCCTGAAATAATAAAACCTTAGTGAGAAAATTATTTCATTTAAAAATATCTTAACTATAATGGATTTTTATGTCTTGGCACTTTATGCTTAAATATATTATTATTTAACAATAATTACATTTCTCTATAAATCTTTCACAATGATTCATAAAAATCTTGTGATTAACCAAACATATCCCTTTGGAGTGTAAAACTAGGAGAGAAGAAAGGCCCATTGTCATGTACCAGGATACCCCAGGTCAAGCATAAAACTCCTTGTTGGAGTTTTCACTCCTAGGTACATTTTGCCAGAGCCACATCCACTTGTTCGTATCTAAACATCAATTTATTTGTTCGGAAACCAATTAATATTTCAACAAATACCAGGAATTTTACCTATATTTAAACTTTTCTATAGGGTTTTTCCTAATGTTTTCATAGCCTAATTTCTAAAAATAACTAAACTATCCTTTAATACTAAATATGGAATCCCGAATTTTTTATTACATAACTTTTCATTGCATTTTACAAATAGTAGATCTTTAAAGTCCAGTGTCTTGGAAATCAGGAACATAATAAATGAAAACATAATTTATTATCCTAATCCACTTGTAAGGATTATTCATAGGTACATAATAAGTAAAATTACTTCATCTCATAACCTGTAGACATACATCAAAGGAAAGAGTTAGTAGAAGTCCCTGTAAGGAAAACAAGGGAAATAGTTTACATGTGAACATGAGTGATATCAATAAGAACATGAGGGATATCATAAAGGAATGATAAAGAGGCATATAATAGAAATAATAACTTTAAGAATAACTTGAATATGTGGCTATAACATTTAATTTAGACATTAATAAGCATATCAGCAAGGTCTATCCCCAAGGTGTCATAAAAATTACCAAAGTTATTGACCAAGGTATCATAAAACTTGTCATCTCTATAGATTAATTATTTACCCAATGAACTGGATCGATATCAGGGAACAACCTTAAATATGTATTTATTTTAATGTGATCCACATATAACATAATAAAAAATTTCATAAATAATCCAAACAAAATAAAATAAATGGGTTTCATATGAAAATTGTGATGTTTAAAAAGTGCTTAAAAACAAGATCATTGTGTCATTTATAACCCATAGAAAGGGAATAAAGGGTTTATATATGTAAATTATAGAAAAAAATATATCATTTTTATGTATTGAAGAATAACCCATGAAAATGAAATAGTTTTAGGTATTCACATAATTAAAATAAGATAATTTCATGAGAAAAAGAGAGTGATTTTGAGATAAAAATTTTGTAGCATAACAGCTATATAACATGGTTTTAGAAAAAATTAAAAAGATAGGGTATAAGGGTAAACCACTCATAAATATAAATACCCGAAAATCCCGTGGAATTTTTTTATATACATGGGATTTTTTATGAGTCCGCAAAAATTTATGGCGCTTGAATCCGAGGCCCAGTGTGCCCGAAATTAATTTTTGAAGTTTTGTTCGGGTATGTTCAGTAAACGTACAAGCAAGATTTTATAAATTTTGAACAGGTGTTTGGAACTGAAATCTGAGGGCACCGTTAAACTTGCATTGCTGGTATTCGCTTAATAAGACTTTCACCTCGACGATAATTGGTCAAGAATAAAAGTTAGTTTTTGGATTTTTATAAAAAAATTAATTAAATAAAGTGAGCTAACAATTTATTTTATTTTATCCTCCATGTGGAGGTTGGGTGGTTAAATTCTCCATGTGGTAGTTTAAGGTGGGGGCCACCACACCTTAACCTCCCATGAGAGGTTATGGTGGTGGGGCCCACCCGAACATAACCTCCCTTGGGAGGATAATTTTTGGTGGGAACCACCCGGGGTTGTAACCACTTGGAACTGCCCATTTAAGGTGGAAAAAATCCTTGACCACCCATCACCTTAAGGAAGCCCACTCCCCTAGTAATTAATGGTGCCACCACCACCTGAATTAATTGCTAAATCCTCCTTTTTGTTTTTTGTGCCATATCCCCTAATTAACTGCGCCAAGGCGTGTGAATTAATTAAGGGGTGCCTCTTGACATCCTCCAAATTAAATGTGACACCTCTCGTGCAATTAATTTGGTGGTGTTGGGTTAATTAATTTCAAATTTTTGATTTGTTGTTCCAAAAAATAATAGACAAACCATTCCTCTATTATTTTCGATGGGAATTTGGTGGAGCTTGGGAGGAGGAAAGCTAAGGAGAAAAGAAGTTCTCCCAATGAAGAATGATTCCAATGAAGAATGTGAAGAACACAGACGACGATATCCTCCTTCGACTTACTCCCTCAGATCCTCCCAACGTGGAGTGTCTTCCATGGCCGACGGAGATCAGAAGTGGAAGTGTACGACCAACATGACGAACGAAGACTTCGTCTTCTTCCTGCAACTCTTTCAATGAACGTCGAGTGACAAATCAAAGGTAGGGGGTTATAGCAAGTTGGTGTTTTCCTTTTTCTTTTCTCCTCTTCATTGAAAAGAATCGACGTGAAGAATTATTAAATGATTGAAGTTCAAATTCCTTCCTCTTAGTCGAACATTTTTTATCACCCCTAAACACGGAGGGTGCGGGCCAACTAACATGGCCGACTCCCTCCACTGATCCTTTTGTGATGTTCCTTCGGCAAGGTGATGAAGCGACGATGACGAAGGTGGTAATGATGATGGTTGCGCTACTCGCAGCCTCCGCGAATCGTGCCGCCCCCATGGCACATCGGTGCTCCCGACCAAACACCGCTGACCGAGCGGCGCCCGACCCGCCTACCCGTGGCACCCCGACGCCCTGCCCGGTGCGCACCCCGGCCAAACCTGCGGCCTGCCCCATGGACTGCCCGACCCCACCGGTGCCCCCTGGGCCTTTCTATGCCCTACTCAGCACCCCCGGCGCCTTGCGTCGCCCTGCCCGGCGCCCCCAGCGCCCTGCCACATCCTGCCTGGCGCCCCCGTGCCCTACTCGGTGCCCCCGCGGCGTCCCGACTCCCTCGCGGCCACCCGACCAAGTCGGTGACCCGACCACCTCACGGTGCCCTGACTGAACCATCCCAGCCGCGCCCTCGGGGCTGAGCTGTGCCGGGTCTATCCCTTGCAATGCTTTGGGCCTAACTGGCCTTGAGCCTGAGATGAACCGCCCTCGTAGTCTGCTAGGCCGGGCCCAATGAACCGGGCCAAAACCTTGCCAGCTGACCCACCCAATGGGCCGGGTCTGACCTAGCGAGTCCGACCGGGTCGACCCATACTGGGTCGGCCCAAACTGGGTTGGTCCAAGTCGGTTCGACTGGGTCAGACTGGACCCAAGCCCATTACTGACCCATTACCTTCTTAGGCTATATATTTGGAACCAGACATTGGTTTGACGAACCGTTAGTGGTGCTGGTATTCTTGGAACAAAGTCATACCTTTGAGAATACCCCACTGGAGTTCGGGGTATGTTTGAGTTATGGTCTGGTTGGATCGTACATGAATCCAACCGGGCCTCTGAGACTAAAATGCTAATAACTAGAAGACCGGTCATCCGATTGACGCGTCGTATGTTGCGTTGAGACCCCTATGATGTGGAGGACCTTTGAGATACTTCTTTGTGTAACTTCTCGATAGTTGGAGTATTTTCCAGTAGCTCGTGGAGCGGATCCTTCCAGTGATGAGCAGACAGAGTGCGGAGACCTAGTAGCTGGCTGACCTGACGACTGCTTGACCGATTTGACTCGTAGTGATTCGACTAGCCCTGTGGGGAGTGCCTGGTAGTTGCAGTAGACCCATAGTGGAGGATCTCCTGGTAGTTGGCGGCAGACAGACAATACTCAATTGGAGGAGTACCTCTATAGCCTATTAGGGGGAGCACATGGTAGCTGGCGGTAGAACCACAATGGAGGATCGCCTGGTGGTTGGCAGCAGACCCACAGTACTCGACATGAGGAGTACCTCAGCAGACCAAGGTTAGTGAGAAGTGCCTCGGTGTCATGACAGGCCCACTGTACTTGACAGATGAGGAGTTCTCCAATAGCCGTGGTTTTAATAATGAAAATCCTGGTTGAGTTGAGTTAATGAATTTTGTATTTTCCTCATGATTAAGATGAGATACTAAATAAATTAGGTATGTGTATGGGAATATACCTAAGTAATGGTCATTCGTCGACTTCATACTTTGAGGTTTATCCTTGTTGGATTTTTTGAGACCTTGAGGGTATCGGGGTCCCTACTGAGTATCGTTATACTCACCCCTACATGGGATATGCCCTCACCTCGTTGTGTTGGTTGAAAACGACGGACAATGCTGACTGAGGCAGAGAGTAGCATGACTGGACGGTACCTAGAGGCGAACCACTCGGTGTGATGGTACATGGAGTAGACGGACAGACGCGGAGTGCTGATGAGGACATCTGTACCTACCCTTCAGGTAGGAACCTCGAAGGAAAACCCAACAACTACTTTACTTTTCTTCAGTTTTACTTTCAGTTTCCTTGTACTTTATAGTTGGTCTTGTATTTCTAGCCCCTTTTACTTTCCAACACTTCTTTTTTATACATTTTTACGTAGTTTTTTTCTTCCAGTTGTGTAATCTGATGTTTTTGTTTATAGTTATAATGGCAATGACTTCACATTTTAGGGATTTACACCTTTGGTGCTAGTCTCCAGCCCCTGGCCTATGGAAGGCGGGCTTGGGGTAGTAACTGTATGGGCCCCAAGGGATGGGTCATGACAAATTGGTATCATAGGAGTTGTTTCTACCACAGAACATAGAACTCTGATCTTTATTTTCTATGAAGAAATAGTGTTAAGGGTACTAAGTGTGGTTTTCAGTTCCGGGAGTCCAGTGTTGGTGTGGGTGGCCGACGTATCTATACACCAGGACCATGAATTCTGATTTCCGACTTAGTGCACGGAAAAATTGATTGCCTGCGTGTTTCCAAAAGTTTTCTTTATGTCGGCTCAAACAGGTCATCTCACCAAGTATAGTCTTTTGACCGTGTATCATTTGTTTCTTTTAGGATGCCTCTTCGTGGATAACCATTTAGATCCTGAGAGTCTTACGTACTGACAGACCACCGAGCGACGGGGCCTCGGTGTAGGGCCCTTTACCAGCGGAGGCACCAACGGTACTATTCCCGTTGGGCCACCGACGCCACCAGCCCCAGAAGTAGACGATGCACACCGCTTGAGTGCATTGCACGAGTTCCAATTCCAGAGGCCACCCAGGTTCAGGGGAGAGATGGACCCATAGGCGGTTGAGGATTGGATGGAGGTTGTGGTGAGATTCTTCAGGCTAGTAGAAACACCGGCAGACTTCATGGTGATATTTTCCATGAGTATCCTTCAGGCAGCAGTAAGCAGATGGTGGAGCCTGATGCTCAAAGTTCATGATGAGGTGACCTTACTATGGAAAGACTTCGAGAGCCTGTTTCGGGTGGAGTTTATCCCATCCACCCTTCGAGCGGTGAAAATACAGGAGCTACTGCATCTACAGCTGGGTAGTATGACAGTAGCACAATACTCATTGAGGTTTACTGACCTCTCACACTACTCCACAAATATGGTGAGAGACCCATTTTATAGGGACCAGACCTTCGAGTAGGGACTTAGGAGGGATAGGAAAGCTCTGTTGATCTCAATCAGCATCCCGACGTAGGAGAGGGTGCTAGAGAGAGCCCTCCTAGTGGAGAGTTTCCCTGCTGAGCTGTCTCCAGCAGTGAGACCCACCACTAGTCAACACGCAACGGAGTCTTCTGTAGTTGAAAGTAGACAGATGTTGCAGAGGTCCAAGATGACCAGACCTACAGGTGAACGACCACACAAATCAGAGTTGGTTTTGCGGGGAACCCAGAGTAGAGATAGATCTAGACATTCCAGGAGAAGACTGTGTTACTCATGCGGTGGGCTTGGTCACATGTCTCGTGACTGTCTAACATGCCGTTCTGATGATCAGAAGACAATTGAGGGACCTCCTAGGCAGAGGCAGAGGTTTGAACAAGGCGATCTACAGGGAGGAAGAAGACATGGCAGAGGATCTGGGCTTGTAGCTAGTGGTGGATGACGTTATGAGGTGTTACAACCCCCACCACCAGGAGGTCCACCCCCAACCACATGGATTAGGAGGACAAGGGAGATATCAGCTCAAGGAAGATGAGGCCTATGATCACTGAGCTCCAGAGATTATTTGAGGTATGATCTATGTCTACTTCACCTTAGCTGCGGTTTTTATAGACATAGGTTCTAGTCACTCTTTCATTTCCACATCCACTGTTCGGAGCCCAGAGATTTCAAAGGAGCCGTTAGTTTGATCCTTATGGCTAGAGACTTCTACGAGAGCTTATTCGATGATTATGAACTGGTGCCAGTAGTGCGAGCTTACTCTAGGAGGAGAGAGCTTCATCTGGAATCTCTTAACAGCGGCATTTAAGCCTTACAACATCATCTTGGGTATGGACGGGTTATCTACAGTCCATGCTCAAATTGACTTATTAGGAAAAAAGTGTGGTGTGTCCCCAAGGATGGGACTAGGTCTACCTTCACCGGTGAGAAGGGAACCTTTACAGCACATGACATACTTACTAAGAAGAGGGTGTAGCCGATCACTCATCAGTTGGCTGCCCTTACCCTTGGAGCAGTAGATGTGGAGAGTCCAAGCTATCCTGTAGTGGTGGACCAGTACACCGATGTTTTACCTAACGATGTTCCTGGACTACCTCCTCGTAGAGAGGTGGACTTCTACATAGAATTGTACCCCGGGACAACACCTATATCTACTCTAGTGTATCGGATGGCTCCCGTGGAGATTTACGAGCTGCGGGTACAACTAGAGGACTTGTAGGGAAAGGGATTCATCCGACCCAATGTTTCTCCCTGGGCAGCCCTGATTCTAGTCACTAAGAAGGCGGATGAGAGCTTGAGGATTTGTGTCGACTACTGTCACCTGAACCAGGTGACCATGAAGAACAAGTACCCACTCCCGAGGATTAACAACCTCTTTGACCAGCTGAAGGGAGTACAATGGATCTCGAAGATAGACCTCAGATTAGGCTATCACTAGCTCAGAGTTAGAGATGAGGATGTGAAGAAGATGACCTTCAGGTGTCATTACAGCGACTACGTGTTATTGGTTATTCCCTTCGGTGTAAACAACGCTCCAGTAGGGTTTATGAGTCTCATGAATAGTATCTTGCACCCATACCTTGATCGCTTTGTCGTAGTATTCATCGACGACATTCTGATCTACTCAAATACTGAGGATGATCACGCCTACCATTTGCTGGTAGTACTGGGCACACTCCGAGAGCACCAGCTTTATGGTAAGCTCTTGAAGTGCCAGTTCTGGATTCAAGAGGTTCACTTCCTGGGACACATCATCTCAGAGGCTGGAGTTGCAGGGGATCCAGCGAAGATCGAGGCGGTACTTGGTTGGCAGCCACCCAGGAGTGTGACAGAGGTATGGAGATTCTTGGGTTTGGCTGGATACTATCAGAGGTTTATTCCAGATTTCTCTAGAGTGGTAGCACCACTATCCTCCTTGACGAAGAAGGGGAAACCCTTTGTAAGGTTATAGAGATGCCAGTAGAGATTTTTGGAGCTAAGGCAGAGGCTGACTAGTGCCCTTATCTTGAGACTTCCAGAGGAAGGTGTAGGGTACATAGTGTACTGCGACACATTAGGGACCAGACATGGGTGTGTCCTGATGCAGGAGTGAGCAGTGATCGTGTGTGGTTCTCGGCAGTTGAGACAGCATGAGCCGAACTATTCTACCCATGACCTGGAGTTAGCAGCAGTGGTATAACGACCCATACTTTACATACATTATTATTACTTCAAAATTGAAGCACACATATTACAACATATAACAAAACCACAATAGGACCGTATTGGTATAATGTCTTTAGAAACCGGGAAATACAAAGAAATGGTTCATAAATCATCTACTTTGTCTCCCATTTATTTCATCATATCTAGAATCCCTTTTTGGCATATCCTACTTAATACCCTTCTTCCTGACCTGGGGAAAATAAAACATACAAAAGGGGGATCTCAAATGCTCATTAAGGGTATACAATAGAAATATCAATCACAACATATTCATAAGAACATAACATTTTGGAAATCTTAACCTGCAAAAGAGATCATAATTTCATAACATGGGATAAATCATAGTAGTGAAATGTAATCCCAATAATCATAACATAAGACATGAAACTTTGTGGCATACACACCTAATCATAGAGAATCATTTCTTAATATTCAAGACTCATTTCCAAGACTATCTTAGCAGACAAATTCCATTTCTGAACCGAGTTCACTCCTAGTTTCGGTCCTGTATCACTAAACCGGATTAAGCTGCCGTTCCAGCCATGTCTATCTCATGAGATATAAATCTTTACCCAATGAATTGGAGGGAGATATAGGTCCCACCCATCTCATAATGATACCATTCTTATGTGTTCCACAAGATCATAAATCATACATCATAGAATAACCCATGTAATAAAAATGGGATTCTTAAACATCATGCCATCATAACATAATCCATATAAGATAAAAGGACATCATAAAAATAAATACATCATAACATAATCAAATAAATGTAAAAATAGGCATAGAAGCAGAACCCTATATTATCTTAGATGGAAAATAATTTGGATAAAACACTTGAACTCCATTCTTGAGGAAAATGTCCATTCTACTTCAAAAACATTTTTCCTTACTTAACATGTCATAAAATTTTAAACTAAAAGAAGTTGATTAAAAATAAACATTAAAACTTGTAAAGGAAGCTTCATGGAAATAATGTTTGAAAATTCCATTCATGTCGTATAAGTTAAAGAAAAACATTCTTCTCGTACTTTGGCTGGAAAAGTCAAAAAAGTACCTCGTACTAAAAAGCAACAAAAGATTCCTTTCATATCTTTTGATAAAGACATACCAATGGGTAAAATTGGATTTAAAAAATTTTAGGAGAATAGAAATAATATTACATATTGATGAAACATGGACGTGGATGATAAATATTCCCCAGAAAATTCTAAAGTATAAATAATCTCAGATAAAAATGAGATTGCGAGATTTTCCCTTACCTTAGGTCTGATATGCTTTGCATGTGTCCGAACCTCCTGTATAATGATTTAAATAATGTTATTGACTTATTCCAGAATCTTACTCATTTTTATGATATCATATATGGTCATATTCTTAGCTTCTTATTAGTAATATTTCATTGTTACTTGTTATTCAGGTGTTTATTGCCTTTTGTTCTTATGCATGTTTTGTCGAATAAATTCTCATTATTATTTTTTAGTTTATAGATAAATCATTTCCATAATGTTAATAGGGTAATATACATCATATTTATTCATTCAATTCATTTATATAATCATTATTCAATGAAGATCATGCAGAACGAGTCGCATCACATCGTGGAGACAGTAGGCCGTACGTACGCACGAGCGATGATATCATTCCCATGATCATGGAATTGTATTGAAGTTTATGTATAATATTTCAGAATCAATATCACTTTACAATAATCATATATATTTATTCATTACCCCATTATAACCATCCAAGTAAGGTGGTGGTGGAAAAACTGATTACACCACGGCGTGGAGACGGTATTCCATACGTACGAACACGCGGTGATTTTGTTTTTCGTAGGATGGATAGAAGGTGAAATGAGGTTGTTTCATATTTATAGTAACATATAAGTATATAAGTAATACTTATGTTATTACTTTATAATGAAACAAGTAAATAATAAGAAGTTGAAGAAGAATGAAATTGGAAAGAATCGGTAATGGATATTACCTCTTGTTTGACGCGCCTCTTCTTAAACTCCTCTTAGGGCACTAGGGTTCGTATTTGAAGAAGACCAGGACCTCTAGGATGTTTCTAGGGAAGTGTAGAAGAGAAATTGTCAGGGGTGTGATGAGATTTATGGCTCAAAGTGGTGTGAGGAGGAGAGGGAGGAGGTGCCCTTTTATAAGAGAGGAGAGGTGCACCTTTGGAAAAACTAAAAATATTATTCTATTATACAATTATATTCAGTTTTTAATAGCTAAAAATTGATTTATTTCGAAGATAAGGTGGGAATGGGTCAAAATACTCTCATCCAATAGAATTTAGACAAGTTTAGGTTTATATTTTAACCTTATCATATAGATTTAACTTTAAGTTAAATAATTTTACTTTTACCGTGTCTTCTTGTTTTCTTACACTATAAGGTTAATAAACTTACTATAAAAAGCTAAACGAACCCCAAGTTGTTCATTATTAATATATATAACCTTATATAAGTTATTTATCAGAACCTTAGATTTTTAGTAATAAAATAACAATTAATAATATAATATTTTTTTTAAAAACTATTTTATGTCAATTTTGACACTATTTGGTAATTGATTTTTGTGAAAATAATAACAGCATTATTAGTTATAACAATGTTAATTAAATCAATACTAATATATCATAATAACCTATAAAATAAGTGTAATTCATAATAAGTCTAAAATTACATTTATTCGGGTATTTATAATATCAATTATGTTAATATTTCCTTAATATGATAATTACTGCATCATCATTGTGTCATAAATAAATTAAATTATTTAAAGTCTAAAAATTATAAATAAAATACCATTATTTAGGAAATATCCTTATATTTATAATTAATATTTATAGTCTAATTTATCTTATTTATAACCATATATTAAAAACGTTTTACTTATTAAACATTGATTTTCACTCTTTTAACTCCTCTATGAATTAAATAATAATAAATGTCCTAATCTAATCCATGTGGACCTAAATGGTCATATTTTATTCCTAAGGTTGTTTTTGGTCGAATTAAACTTATCCAATAGAATTAGGACATGTGTTAGGGTAATAGTAATATCATTTTTACCCTTAATTACCATATTTACTTTTAACCGTGGTAAATAAAAGTAAAAAGTTACTATTCACCAAATATTATTTTCATCTCATTGAACCACATTTTACTTCTGACATCAACTATGTCTCTCAGATTTTGGAAATTCCATTCACATAAGCGGTAAAGTTAAGTTTTATGTAAATTTTGAAATTCTCCTAAGAGGTGGGTAAAAGACGGTGAAAAGTTCAATAAAATTTTTATATATCTAAAATTATTTTAAAATGAATCCAATGAATTACATTGAACTTATATAGTTATTATGTATCAATTTTGACCTAAAATAAATTTAAATAAAATAAATAATTATTTAAATAAAAAGTAGGTTTTTAAATAGTAATCCAGTGTTTTCAATATTCATCAAAAATTTAAAGTGTTCAGAAAAATACCAAAATTTCACCGCAAGATAATTTTGATATTCTGAATCTAAAAAAAGTCCATTTTGAAAAATAAAATTTCAAAAAGTGGGTATTGCTATTCATAACGGCTATTTTATATAACATATCGTTATTTAGTGAAACTCGGTATTGCGTACAACAAACGCTATCATGGAAGGTCGCGATTGCATGTAATGCAAGCCAAGTCAGGGATGCATGTAGTGCAAGGTACTTTTGGTGTAGCGTAAAACACAGGACATCGATGAAATTAAAAAGAACATTTTTCATAAAATCACAGGGTGTTACATTCTACCCCCCTTAAAAAGAATTTCGCCCTTGAAATTTGTCACTTTTTAACAAATAGATGAGGATACCTCTCCCTCATCATATCCTCAAGCTCCCATGTAGCTTCTTCTAATTGGTGGTTCCTCCATAAAACATTCACCAAGCGAGTGGTCTTGTTTCATAGGACTTTTTCTCTATGATCCAGAATATCTATCGGCTGTTCCTCAGAAGAAAGATCTTGCTCCAACGGTAGAACTTCTGAGATGAGTATATGTGAAGGATCGAGTATTTACTTTCTCAGGAGAGATACATGGAACACATCATGAACTTGAGAGAGATTCGGTGGAAGCGCCTATCGATAAGCTACCTTCCCAAGACAATCCAGTATTTCGAAAGGAACAATATACCTAGGGCTCAGCTTGCCCTTCTTTCCAAATCTCATAACTCTCTTCCAAGGAGATATTCATAAGAATACTTTATCACCCACTTTAAACTCTAGGTCTTTTCTTCGATTGTCGGCATAACTATTTTTTCGACCTTGAGCTGCTTTTATGTGTTGTTGGATATATTAGACCTTTTATGCCATCTCATCAACAAGATCAGGTCCAAATAGCTTTCTTTCCCCAACATCATCCAAACAAGTTGGAGTTAGGCATTTATTTCCCTAGAGAGCTTCATAAGGATCCATCTGAATATTGAAGTGAAAGCTATTATTATAAGAAAATTCCACCAAAGGTAGGTGTTGATCCCAACCACCTTTTAAATCCATAGAGAAATCTCTCAACATGTCTTCTAGAGTTTGAATTGTCCTCTCAGACTGACCGTCTGTCTAAGGATGATAAGCAGTGCGAAAACTCAACTTTGTATCTAGAGTATGATGAAGACTTCTCCAAAACTTTGAGGTAAACCTCGGATTCTGATCAGATATAATGGAAAGTGGTACTCCATGCAATCTTATCACTTCCTTTACATATATCCTGGCAAGATGATAAAGAAAGAAATCCTCTCTAATAGCAATGAAGTGTGCAGACTTTGTAAGACGATCAACTATGACCCAGATAGCATTATTGCCTTTGGATGTTTTAGGAAGTCTAGTGACAAAGTCCATAGTGATGTTTTTCCATTTCCATTTAGGTATGGGTAATGGTTGTAACATCCCCTTAGGCTTTTGTCTCTCAGCTTTAACTTGCTGACAAACCAAGCATCGAGAGACATATTCAACAACATCTCTTTTCATGCCATCCCACCAGAAGTACTCTTTTAGGTCCCTATATATCTTCGTGATTCCAGGATGAATAGAGAATGAAGAACTATGAGCCTCATCCAGTAGCTCCTTCTTTAATTCTGGGATGGTAGGAACACAAACCTATTCCCTGAACCTTATTATCCCATCACAATCAAGGTTGAATTCAGGAACATTTCTCACCTTCTTTTGTAACTATACATCTTCTTTTTCTTCCACTTTAAATCTACGCATCTATAGATGGTTGAAAATTCATTTGAGAAAGATAATATTTTTCCCCTTCCATTATAATTCCAAGATCCATCCTTTGTAAATCCACAAATATTGGATCTTTTGTGATCCTCATCATGGATAAGCTAGCATGGTCTAGTCAACTTAATACGTCTTCCACCTTGTTTGCTTTCCCAGGGTGTTAATGAATTGAGCAGTCATAATCCTTAATCAGCTCCAACCATATTCTTTGACACATATTCAGCTCCTTTTGTGTGAAAATATACTCTAAACTTTTATGATCAGTATAAATATCACACCTTTCACCATAAAAATAATGCCTCCAAATATTTAATGCAAGGATTACCATAGCTAATTACAAATCATGAGTTGGGTAATTTTTCTCATGGATTTTCAACTATCGTGAGGCATAAGATATCACCATATCATTTTTCATGAGAACACACCCCAATCCCTTCTTGGATGCATCACTGTAGATCACAAACCTTTCTCCACTACAAGGCAGTGTGAGCATAGGTGCAATGGATAACCTTATTTTTAACTCCTTGAAATTCTCTTCACATTCCTCCATCCACACAAACTTAAATCCTTTTCGAGTCAACCTGGTGAGTGGATTAGATAATCGTGAAAAATACTTCACAAAACGTCGATAATATCCAACCAGACCAAGAAAACTTCAGATCTTGGTTACTGTTTTTGGTCTCGACCATCTTTCGATAACCTCTGTTTTTGTTGGATCCACAGATATCCCCTCTTTTGGGATTATGTAACCCAAAAAAGAAACTTTTTAAAGCCAATATTCACACTTTTTAAATTTGGCATAAAGATTCTCCTTTCTCAGGGTCTTCAATACAATTCTGAAGTGATCTTCATGTTGTTCCTTTCTCTTTTAATTGACAAGAATATCGTCTATAAAGACTACCACAAACTGATCAAGATAGTCTCTAAAGACTCTATTCATCAGATCCATGAAGATATAAGGGTCATTAGTAAGACCAAATGGAATCACTATAAATTCATAATGTCCATACCTTGTACGAAAAGTTGTCTTTGGTCTATCCTCACTTTTGACCCTTAATTGATGATACCCTGAATGAAGATCCATCTTGGAAAAGTATTGAGCTCTGCTTAGTTGGTCAAATAAGTCATCAATGCGTGGGAGATGATATTTGTTCTTGATAGTGATTTTGGTAAGTTCTCGATAATCAATGCAGAGTCTCATTGATCCATCTTTCTTCTTAAAAAACAGAACAGGTGCTCCCCAAGGTGATGCACTAGGGCGTATGAATCCCTTATCAAGATTCTCTTGGAGTTGCTTCTTCAATTACTGCAACTCAATTGGGTCCATTCTATAAGGTTTCTTTGAAATAGGTAAAGCACCCGGTATGAGTTCAATTGAAAACTCAACCTCACGATTTGGTGGAAGACCTGGCAATTCCTCCGAAAAGACATCATCAAACTCCCATACAATGGGAATATTCTTAATCGTGAGTTTCTTATCAACCATTTGAGATAAATAACATTCATTTAGTGGAATCAAGATCCATAAGATGGAATAAATTTCCACTGCAAGGTTATGTTCATCCTTGCATCGATAGAAGATCATATATTGATCTGGAATATGAAATGTGACTTCCCTTCTTTGGAAATTGATATGATATCTATATAAATAAATCCAATCCATGCCAAGAATCACATCAAATTCCACTATAGGAAGGATCACAAGATTTAAAGGAATCACTTTCCCACAAACTTCAATCGGAGAAGAATTATAAACTTTTGATGCCAATATTGTGCCATTAGGGGTTGTCACAGCTAACTCAACATCTAATTCTTGAGGTAATATGGTGATACCCTTAGAAAATTCTTCAGAAATAAAATATTGGGTGGATCCAGAATCAAATAAAACATTTTATACTTTAGAGTAGATGGTATGTTTACCTTTCACCAATTCGTTGTCATACTCCACATCGCTAATAGAAATTGCATGTGACTTTACTTTGTCTTTAGCCTTAAGAGTTTGTTGACGTCGATCATCATCAACAACCCTTGGATTAGGGCATTGATTATCATAATTCCCCATTTCCTTGCACTTGTAACATTGAAGTGTAGGAGGTGCACTATGTGTATCCTTTTCTTTTTTCACATCACTAGACATCTTCTTCCCATCATTGCGGCATTAAAAGGCCCGATGACCTTCCTTTCCACATTTGAAACATTTACTTGTCCCTTTAAGACAACTCCCTCCATGTTTCTTTCCACACTTTGAGCATAAGGGAAAACTCATCTTCTTTTCAGTGTGATCTTTAGATTTTCCTTTGAATTCCATTTTCCTCTTCATATCAAACGCATATGAATGATGGGTTACTACAATATCCATCTCAACCTTGAGAGCACATCGAATGATTTCCTCGTAGCTATTGAAGCCCCTTATGGCTAACTCCCTTCAAAGACTTGGTTTTAAGCCACTAAAGAATCAATCGATCTTACTCTCAGGTTGGATAATAATCCCAGAAGCATACCTTCCAAGTATTGGAAAATTTGCTTCATAGGTACCAACATATTCATCATCCTTTTGGTTCAGTTCATGAAACTCCTTCTCCATCTTTGTTCGAAGAATACGCGGGAATTAATTATTGAAAAATAAGTTCTTGAACTCGTCCCAATCCATGGACTCAATTTCATCTCTTGGCCTCATATTTTTGATAAGATTCCACCATTGATCATCTTCACCTTCCAAACGATATACTGCTAAGATGACTTTATCATGTTCAGAACATTGAAGAACTGAAAATATCTTTTCAGTGGTACTGATCCACTGTTCAGCCACTAATGGATCAGTAGACCCACTGAATGAGGGTGGACGCTGCCTCCTGAAGGATTTAACTGAATGTTTCACCTTCTTTTCTCGTTTGGAAGTCCTTCATGATTCATAGATTGAGAAAGTTGTGTAATCATGGCTACAAGATTTTGCATTCTAGCTCCCATAACGTTTGGTTGCTCAGGGGGACAATCCTTGCATTGCCCATCACATTCTGCATTAACACGGTTCCTTCGGGTTCCAGCCATTGACTAAAACCAAGAAGAATAGTGTGAGAAACACTAATTATAATAGGAAAACCACATAATCAAGAATAAAATTTCACACTTAAGGTCTTATCACAGGTTGTTCATGGCTATTTCTAAAACACTAATATTGTGTTCTATGCTTAGATATATCCTTAGTGTTCTTACTAAGGCTTTCACATCCTAGTTTCCAAAGTTTTACTATACCTTTCTTCTGATACCTACTATAATGACCCATACTTTACATACATTTTTATTACTTCAAAATTGAATCACACTTATTACAACATATAACAAAACCACAATAGGACCGTATAGGTATAGTGTCTTTAGAAACTGAGAAACATAAACAACTGGTTCATAAAGCATCTACTTTGTCTTCCATTTATTTCATCATATCTAGAATATCTTTTTGGAATATCCTACTTAATACCCTTCTTGCTGACCTGGGGAAAGAAAACATACAAAAGGGTGAGCTCAAATACTCACTAAGGGTAAACAAAAGAAATATCAATCACAACATATTCATAAGAACATAACATTTTGGAAATCAGAACCTGTAAAAGAGATCATAATTTCATAACATGGGATAAATCATAGTAGTGAAATGTAATCCTAGTAATCATAAAATAAGACATGAAACTTTGTTTCATACACACATAATCATAGATAATCATTTCTTAGTAGTCAAGACTCATTGCCAAGATTGTCTTAACGGAAAAAGTCAATTTCTGAACCGAGTTCACTCCTCGATTCAGTCCTGTATCACTAAACCGGATTAACCTACCTTTCCATCCATGTCTATATCATGAGATATAAATATTTACCCAATGAATTGGAGGGAGATTTAGGTCCCACCCATCTCATAATGATACCATTCTTATGTGTTCCACAAGATCATAAATCATACATCATAGCATAACCCATGTAAAAAAAATGGGATTCTTAAACATCATGCCATCATAACATAATCCATATAAGATAAAAGGAAATCATAAAAATAATTCAATCATAACATAATAAAATAAATGTAAAAATAGGGATAGAAACAGAACCCTATATTATCTTAGTTGGAAAATAATTTTGACAAAACACCTGAACTCCATTCTTGAGGAAAATATCCTTTCTACTTCAAAAACATTTTTCCTTACTTAACATGTCATACAATTTTAAACTAAAAGAAGTTGATTAAAAATAAACTTGAAAACTATTAAAGGAATCTTCATGGAAATAATTTTTGAAAATTCCATTCATGTCTTATAAGTTAAAGAAAAACATTCTTCTCGTACTTTGGCCGGAAAAGTCAAAAAAGTACCTCGTACTAAAAAATGACAAAAGATTCCTTTCATATCTTTTACTAAAGACTTACCAATGGGTAAAATTGGATTTAAAAAATTGTATGAGAATAGAAATAATATTACATATTGAGGAAACATGGACGTGGATGATAAATATTCCCCAGAAAATTCTATAGTATAAACAATCTCAGATAAAAATGAGATTGCGATATTTTCCCTTACCTTAGGTCCGATATGCTTTGTATGTGTCTGAAACTCCTGTATAATGATTTAAATAATTTTAATGACTTATTCCAGAATCTTACTCATTGTTATGATATCATATATGGTCATATTATGAGCTTCTTATTAGTAATATTTCATTGTTACTTGTTATTCGGGTGTTTATTGCTTTTTGTTCTTATGCGTGTTTTGTCGAATAAATTATCAATATTCTTTTTTAGGTTATAGATACCTCATTTCCAGAATGGTATTAGAGTAATATATATCATATTTATTCATTAAATTCATTTATATAATCATTATTCAATGAAGATCATGCAGAACGAGTCGCATCACATCGTGGAGACGGTAGGCTGTACGTACGCACGAGTGATGATATCATTCCCATGATCGTGGAATTGTATTAAAGTGTATGTATAATATTTCAGAATAAATATCACTTTACAATAATCATGTATAGTTATTATTTAAACCATTATAACCATCCAAGTAAGGTGGTGGTGGAAAAACTGATTACACCACGACGTGGAGATGGTATTCCGTACGTACGCACGCGCGGTGATTTCATTTTCCCTAGGATGGATAGAAGGTGAAATGGTGTTGTTTAATATTTATAGTAACATATCATTATGTAAGTAATACTTATGTTATTAATTTATAATGAAACAACTAAAGAATAAGAAGTTGAAGAAGAAATAAATTGGAAAGGATTGGTAATGGATATTATATCTTCTTTGATGCGCCTCTTCTTAAACTCCTCTTAGGGCACTAGGGTTGGTCTTTGAAGAATACCAGGACCTCTAGGATGTTTCTAGGGAAGTGGATAAGAAAAATTGGTAGGGGTTGGCCGAGATTTATGGCTCAAAGTGGTGTGAGGAGGAGAGGGAAGAGGTTCCCTTTTATAAGGGAGGAGAGGGGCACCTTTGGAGAAACTAAAAATATTATTTTATTATAAAGTCATATTCGGTTTTTAATAGCTACAGATTGATTTATTTCGAAGATAAGGTGGTAATGGGTCGAAATCCTCTCATCCAATAGAATTTAGACAAGTTTAGGTTTCTATTATATCTTTATCATTTAGATTCAACTTTAAGTTAAATAATTTTACTTTTACCGTGTCTTCTTGTTTTCTTACAATATAAGGTTAATAAACTTACTATAAAAATCCAAAATAACCCCAAGTTGTTAATTATTAATATATATAACCATATATAAGTCATTTTTCCAAAACTTATATTTTTATGAATAAAATAACAATTAATAAAAAAATATTTTTTTTAAAAGAAATTTTATGTCAATTTTGACAGTATTTGGTAATTGATTTTTGTGAAAATCATAAAAGAATTATTAGTTAAAAAAATGTTAATTAAATCAATTATAATATGTCATAATAACCTAGAAAATTAGTGGAATTCATAATAAGTCTAAAATTTCATTTATTTTGGTATTTATAATATCAATTATGTTAATATTTCTTTAATAAGGTAATTACTGCATCATCATTGTGTCATAAATAAATTAAATTATTTAAAGTCTAAAAATTATAAATAAAATAACATTATTTAGTAAATATTTTTATCTTTCTAATGAATATTTATAGTCGAATTTATCTTATTTATAACTCTATATTAAAAATGTTTTACTTATTAGACTTTGATTTTCACTCTTTTAACTCCTCTTTGAATTAAATAATAATAAATGTCCTAATCTAATCCATGTGGACCTAAATGGTCATATTTTTTTACTAAGGTTGTTTTTGGTCGAATTAAACTTATCCAATATAATTAGGACATGTTTTAGGGTAATAATAATATCATTTTTACCCTTAATTACCCTATTTACTTTTAACCGTGGTAAATAAAAGTAAAAAGTTACTATTCACCATAAATTATTTTCATCTCATTGAACGACATTTTACTTACTGACATCAACCGTGTCTCTCGGATTTTGGAAATTCCATTCACAGAAGTGGTAAAATTAAGTTTTATGTAATTTTGCAAATTCTCCTAGGAGGTGGGTAAAAGACGGTGAAAAGTTCAATAAAATTTTTATATATCTAAAATTATTATAAAATGACTCCAATGAATTACATTGAACTTATATAGTTATTATGTATCTATTTGGACCTAAAATAAATTTAAATAAAATAAATAATTATTTAAATAAAAAGTCGGTTTTTAAATAGTAACCCAGTGTTTTCGCTATTTATCAAAAATTGAAAGTTTTTGAGAAAAATACCAAAATTTCACCCTAGGATAATTTTGATATTCCGAATCCAAAAATGAAGTCCATTTTGAAAAATAAAATTTCAAAAATTGGGTATTACTATTCATAATGACTAGTTTACATAACATATCGTTGTTTAGTGAAACTCGGTATTGTGTACAACATACGCTATCATGGAAGGTCGTGATTGCGTGTAATGCAAGCCAAGTCAGGGACGCGTGTAGTGCAATCTCCTTTTTGTGTAGTGTACAACACGGTACATCGATGAAATTAAAAATAACATTTTTCATAAAATCTCGGGGTGTTACAAGCGGTCTTCGTCTTGAAGATGTGGCGACACTATCTGATGGGAGAACGTTTTATCATGTACTATGATCATGAGAGCCTTTGGTATATCTTCTTTCAGAAGGACCTGAACCTGAGACAATGTAGTTGGCTTGAGTTCCTCCAGGACTATTACTTTGAGATAGTATATACCCCTGGGAAGGGGAACATTGTTTCAGATGCGCTCAGCATGAGGAATGGTATACAACTACTAGGAGAGGCGATAGAGCAGCTTGCTGCCTTACAAATATCCTTTGTGGATAGAGACAGAGCAGCCTATCTACAGTCTCTTACAGTCACTCCCCCACTTCTTCAGCGAGTCAGGGAGGCACAACATGGGGACACTGACTGTGAGACACGATGTGCTCAGATATCCACAGGGTAGACACATGATGGATTTTATGAAGGTGGGGAGCACGTTATCCTCTTCAGAGGATGTACCATGGTACCAGTAGCACTTCATGGGAGAAGTGTTGAGGGAGTTCCCACATCCCCTCTAGCGGTAAATCCAGGAGTGTCTAAGATGTACTAGGACCTTCGACGACAGCACTGGTTTCCAGGTATGAAGAAGGCAGTAGCAGAGTTTGTCTCACGGTGCCTCACTTTTCAGCAAGTGAAGGCAAAGAACCAGGTACCAGCATGCTTGGTTCATCCTTTAGAGGTCCCAGAGTGGAAGTGGGATGGGATATCCATGGACTTCATGACGGGTCTCCCACGTACATCCAGGTGTCACGACTAGATTTGGGTGATCCTCGACCGACTCACCAAGTCATCCCACATCCTACCGATCAGAGAGCAGAGTTCAATAGAGGGCTTGGGACTCCTCTATGTGCCGAAGATTGTGAGACTACATGGAGTACCTTACTTTATTGTCTCCGACCATGATGCATGGTTTACTTCCCAACTATGGAAGGGGTTGTAGGAGGTTTTCGGGACACATCTTCGCTTGAGAACCACCTTCCATCCTTAGACAGATGGTTAGACTGAGTGGACCATCCAGACCCTCAAGGACATGCTACATGCATGTGTCCTTGACTTCAGTCGTAGCTGGGAGGATCACTTGCCTTTGCTGGAGTTTTCTTACAACAACAGCTATCACTCCACCATAGGGATGACACCTTTTGAGGCCTTGTATGGGCGGCCTTGTAGATCACCCTTGTGCTGAACTGACCCTGGGGAGTCAACACTAGTGGGACCAGAGATGGTACGAGCTATACGGAGAAGGTGAAGATTATCTAGGAGTGGATGAAGACTGCACAAAGCAGAAAAAATTCGTATGTTGATAAGAGACAGAGACCTCTGGAGTTTGAGGATGGAGACCAAGTCTTTCTACGGGTCTCACCTCGACGAGGTCTACGGAGATTTGGACGAGGGGACAAGTTATTTTTGAGATTCATCGGACCTTTCCAGGTCCTCAGTAGAGTAGGCAAGGTGGATTATCTCTGAGCTCTTCCACCTTAGTTGCACCAGGTGCACGACATCTTCCACTTATCTTAGTTGAGGGGATACGTGCATGGATCTTCCCACATCATCGACCATGGAGATCTGGATGTCGATGATGGGGTGACTTTTACGGAGGTCCTAGTGGAGATCGAGGATTGACAGGAGTGGGTCCTACGTGGACGGTCTATACCTCTAGTGTGCATTCGCTGGCAGCACGAGAAGCTCTAGGAGAGCACATGGGAGCGAGAGGCTCAGATGCGTGCTTAGTACTCCCATTTGTTCACATAGTTCATGTTGTAGCTTATGGGGATGTAAAGCCCTGAGGTGGGTAGAATGTAAAGACCTGAAAATCCTATGGAATTTTTTTTATATACATGCGATTTTTTACGAGTCCGTGAAAATTTACGACACTTGACTCTGAGGCCCGATGTGCCCAGAATCAATTTCTGAAGTTTTTTTTGGGTATGTTTAGTAAACGTACGAGCGAGATTTTATAACTTTTTAACCGGTGCTCGGAATTGAAATCTGAGGGCACCGTTGAACTCGCAGCACCGGTATTCACTTAAGAATACTTTCACCTCGGCGACAGTTGGTCGAGAATAAAATTTTGTTTTTGGATTTTTATAAAAAAATTAATAAAATAAAGTGATCTAACACTTTATTTTATTTTATACTCCATGTCTAGGTTGGGTGGTTAAATTCTCCAAGTGGAGGTTGGAGGTGGGTGCCACCACACTTTAACCTCCCATGAGAGGTTATGGTGGTGGGGCCCACCCGAACATAACCTCCCTTGGGAGGATAATTTTGGTGGGGACCACCCAGGCTTGTAACCCCTTGTAACTCCCCATTTAAGGTGGAGAAACTCCTTGACTACCCCTCACTTTAATGAAGACCATTCACCTAGCAATTAATGGTGCCACCACCACCCCAATTAATTGCCAAATCATCCTTTTTATTTTTGTGCCATCTCCCCTAATTAACTTCACCAAAGCGTGTGAATTAATTAAGGGGGGCCTCTTGACATCCTCCAAATTAAATGTGACACCTATCATGAAATTAATTTGGTGGATCCGGGATAATTAATTTCTCTTTTTGGATTTGTTGTGCCAACAAAATAATAGACAAACCATTCCTCTATTATTTTCGTTGGGAATTTGGTGGATCTTGGGAGGAGGAAAGCTTGGGAGAAAAGAAGTTCTCCCAACGAAGAATGCTTCCAATGAAGAATGTGAATAAAGCTGGCGATGATTTTCTCCTTCGACTTCCTCCCTCGGATCCTACCAATGTGGAGTGTCTTCAACAACCGACACAGCCCGGAAGTGGAAGTGTGCGGCGGACGCGACGAATGATGACTTCTTCTTCTTCCCGTAACTCCATCAACGAACGTCGAGCGGCGAATCAATGGTAGGGGTTATTTCAAGTCGGTGCTTTACTTTTTATTTTCTCCTCTTCATTGAAAAGAATCTATGTGAAGTATTATTTAATTATTGAAGTTCAAATTACTTCCTCTTAGTTGAACATTTGTTATCACCCCTAAAAGTGGAGGGTGCGGGCCAAATAACATGGCCAACTCCCTCCACCGATCCTTTTGTGATGTTCCTTCAGCAAGGCGATGAAGCGACGAAGAAGGAGACAACGACGAAATCCGTGCTACCCACAAACTCCATGAATCGCGCTGCCCCCATGGCACACCAGTGCTCCCGACCAAACACCGCCAGCTGATCGGAGCCTGACCCGCCTACCCACGGCTTCCCGATGCCCTGCCCGACGTGCATCCCGGCCGAACCCGCGGCCTGCCCCGTGGCCTGCCTAGCCCCACCGGTGCCCCACGCGCTTCCTGTGCCCCCACGTGCTACTCGGCTCCCTTCTGCGGCCTTCCCGGCGCCCCCAGTGCCCTACGACGTCCTGCCCGACGCCCTCGGTGCCCTGCCACGGCCTGCCCGGCGCCCCCGCAGCATCTTGGCTCCCTCGAGGCCACCCGACCAAGCTGGTGACCCGTCCCCCTCGCGGTTCCCTGGTCGAATGGGGCTAGCCGCGCCCTTCAAGCCGAGTCGTGTCGGGCCGCACCCTCGCAACGCTTCAGGCCGAACTGGCCCTGAACTCGGGTCGAACCTCCCTCGTAGTCCACTAGGCCGGGCCCAACGGACCGAGCCAAAACTTAGCAGGCTGACCCACCCAACAGGCCAGGTCAGACCCAGAGATTTTGACTGGGTCAACCCATATCGGGTTGGCCCAAACTGGGCTGGGCCGAGTCGGTCCAACCGGGTCGGACCGGACCCGAGCCCATTACTGACCCATTACCTTCTTGGGCCAAATCTTTGGCACCGAACATCCATTTGATGAACCTTCAGTGGCACCGGTATTATTGGAACTAAGCAATCCTTTTGAGAATACCCCACTGGAGTTCATGGTATATTTGAGATACGGTCAGGTTGGATCGTACACAAATCCAACCGGGCCACCGGGAATAAAAGGCTAATAATTGACAGACTGGGCATTCGATTGACGCGCCGTCTGTTGTGTTGATACCCCTATGATGTGGTGGACATTTGAGATACATATTCGTGGAACTTCAAGATAGTTGGATTATTTCCCAGTAACTCATGGAGTGGATCCTTCCAGTGACGGGAAGACAGAGTGCAGATACCTATTAGCTGGATGACCTGGCGACTGCTTGACCGATTCAACACGGAGTGATTCGACTAGACCAGTGGGGAGCTCCTGGTAGTTGGTAGTGGACCTACAAAGAAGGAGTTCCTGGTAGTTGGCAGCGTACCCACAGTAGAGGAGCGCCTGGTAGTTGGCAGCAGACCCACAATACTCAACAGGAGCAGTACCTCAGCAGTCCAAGGTTAGTGAGAAGCCCCTCGGTGTCGCGACAAGCCCACTGTACCTGATAGAGGAGGAGTTCTCCAATAGCCACAGTTTCAATAATTAAAATCCTGGTTGAGTTGAGTAAATGACTTTTGTGTTTTCCTCATGATTGAGATGGGTTACTAGATAACTTAGGTATATGTATGGGAATATACCTAAGTAATGGTTATCTGTTGACTTCATACTTTTTGGTTTATCCTTGTTGGATTTTGTGAGACCTTGAGGGTCTCGGGGTCCTTAATGAGTATCTTTATACTCACCCCTTCACGGGCTATTCCCGCACCTCGTTGTGTTGGTTGTAGACGACAGACAATGCTGACTGAGGCAGAGAGTAGCAGAACTAGAAGGTACCTAGAGGTGAACCACTCAGCATGACGGTACATGGAGCAGACAGAAGGATGTGGAGTGCTGAGGAAGACATCTGTACCTACCCTTCAGGTAGGAACCCCGAAGGATGACCCATCATCTACTTTACTTTTCCTCAGTTTTAATTTCAGTTTCCTTGTACTTTATAGTTGGGCATGTATTTCCGGCCCCTTTTACATTCCAGTACTTCTTTTGTATATAGTTTTACATAGTGTTTTGCTTCCAGTTGTGTACTCTGATGTATTTGTTTACAGTTATAAAGGCAATGCCTTCCTAGTTTACGGATTTATGCCATTGATTCTAGTCGCCATCCCCTGGCCTATGGAAGGCGGGCTTGGGGTAGTCATGGTATGGGCCCTGGGGGAAGGGTCGTGAAAAATAAATAACTTATAATATAGTATAGGTAAATAATAAAAAATAAATAAGATCATGGTATGAATATTTGAATGACATATGACATGAAAAGAAAACTTTAAAGAAAAGAGAAGATATGATCACTTTTACGAAAATTCGATAGCCTAACGGCGTCATATAAAAATTAAGAAAATGAATTGATGAGAGAAAAAATGGAATATCATAATATTGAAATAAAAATGACAATAAAATGGATAAAAAATATCATACCCCAACATATGAAAATGTAAATTCAACGACATAATATAAAATAAGTGTTGACTAAAAAGGAGGGTGAAAGGTTCCCTTACCTTGAAGAGTAGCTTCAAAAACTCAAAGGTTGGGACCTTTGGGGGATTACGGTAACATTGGGAGGACTCCTTGAGAGGTAAAAATAACATATATTTGTTGAGGAGGAATTCAGAATGAATGTAATGAAGGAATGGGTTGGTATTTATAGAAATCCTAAGGGAATATTTTATTAATTTCCAAGGGACACCTCATTAGTGTTATTTTCAAAACCATGGTATTGACCATGGTATTTTCCCATGGTATTGCCCAATTGGGACACCTTATAACATATATGACTATAAAAAAGTCTACAATAATAATTACATCATTATTACATCATTAATGATGTCATTAAACACATTGAAACTCAAAACTATATTTTTTCTATTCATGAGAAAACAAAAAATTTCATAAAAATCTCATAAGTTCACCCTAACCTAATATTGATGCTCTGAATTAAAAAATGAACTTCATTTTATGAAAATAATTTTATAATTATGATATTTTTATTTTTTAAGTAAAAACACTATTTACCCAAAAAAATATTTATACTTAACTAATAATTTCTGTAACAGTTATTTACTTATGATATTATATCTCATTACCAATCAAGAAGCCTAAATTATATTTATACCTTCTTAAGTGAGGTTACTATTCCATTGGTCACATTACTATTCATACGGGTAATATTATTATTCATAATTTACTATGCATAAAAAGTTATGTTGATCTTATTAGACTCTAAATTTATTATAGATCACAACTGTAGAATACCATTTTTTGAAAATCATTCCACATTATTAATTTATTTAAAGTATATAAACAATATTTTAAAATACCTTTTTTCCAATATTCTTCAATAATATGGAACTTCTATAAATTCATCCAATATTTATCTTGACATTTTAAATTCACAAATTTTACTATAATAAGAAATAACAATTTTATTTATAAAAAACGATTACACAAAGTAAATAAGGCCTCATTACATAGCCCCTTATAACACCTTCATAGGAACTAAGAGTAAGGTGTGAAATGGTGATAGAATCTTAGGGAGACTCAGAAAACATTGCTTGAGTGGTGATTTATATCAGCTTAAACTTCTCCCTAAGTCGATTACGTTCAAGATTAACATGTTGAAGATCATCTTGGGATTTGTCCAAAAGAAAATCCCAGTGATGCTACCTCCTTAACAAGATCCGAAAGATGAGATTTGTACAGATTGAGTCTACTAGATGAGGCCATTGAATATTCTTTTTGTAATAATTATCCACGCTCATTTGTATTTATAAATAATAATCACAAAGTTAAGAGTATAGTTTCTGACGGTCATATTGAATAATGGTCATATAACAGTCGAAACCCAACAGTCTCATTTCAATTATACTTACTTCATTAATAAAAGGATATAGTTTTGTTGAGTACAAAATAAAATAACACATAAAATCAGAAAATAAATATTATTCAAAACTTCGGGTCATTATATACTTGAGTAATAATGTTCTTTGAGAAATCCTGAGAGTTACTAAATGTGTTATTCCAATTGATTCTTAGAAAAGGTTCATCACGAAGCTCCTTTGAGAGGGATTTTTACATGTTGAAGGCCTATGAGATCTTTTCTTATCCTTCACATAATAATATTGTGATTAGGACTTCTACTTATTTAAATAGGCTATATTCTTGGTGATCTGATTTTCTCCAAAAAATGGGAGCCTTTACAAAATATCTACCATAGCTATTGATCTTGGGAGATATCTACTTATAAGTGACAAGCATTGAATGTCCTATACTTTTCATACAATTACAAGAATATATTAAAATATCTAATAAATATTCAATGTCTAAAAATAATATATTTCAACATATTCCTTTGCGTATGATTCAAACACACACATATATCATGGTGTTTTCCTCACATCGTTATGTTTCTCTTTTGTGGTGTCATGCTCATCAGTATGCATCTCTTATTTTAAGAACAACAAAATCCATCAATGTTAGTGGACTTCCCAAATAATTTGAATCAGTTAAAACATGAACTTAGATTAAATATTATTCTTAAAAGACCGATACTGTATTCATGGGTTCAAATCAGTTTTATAATGAACACCTCATCCCATCAAAAAGATAAAAATGTTTTGCAGAATCGATCATGTTTGTTAGTCCCGAGTTCTGGTGAACAATATCTATTTAAATGGATGATATAATAAAGATTATGAACTATTTAAAAAAACATGCAGCACTTGAACAAATAATATGACACAAATTTAAACTAGTGTCACGCTGGCGATCATATGGTCCGAATCTTCTTGATTGGTCAATGATTATTATTTCTGACATTTAATAGTAGAGGAACATCAACCTATATCTCTTTATAAAAATTATAAACAGGAAAGCCTCATGGAATTTTATATCATTTATGCGCCACGGTGAAGTATCAAGAAATATCCTCTACCCCTCCAAGTACCACCCCGTATCGGTTCTCTTCTACTGATGTTCCACCCTGCATAGTGTCACTACCTCTCTGGAGGCCATCCACACCTTTGAGAATGATAAGGGATTCTTCCCACCATTCACCACTATTAGTTGTTACATGTAATGACTCCCCCACATGGTTGAATGTTACCTACCATATATGTGGTTTCATTTTGGGTTGAGTTTCTTCTCTGGTTGGATAATTTTTTTTAATATAAGGCCAAAAATACGACTTATCCAAAAATACTATGAGTAGCCATATCTAACAAAAATCCAAAACACCTTTGTAACACCCTGACCCATCTATAATGGAGCCATTTAATTACTTGTGATATTGGAATGGTTAGAATAAATGAAAATCCTGAAGGAAAGATCAGTTTAGTAGTCTTGAAGAAACTATATACATAGATGTAACACAAATTACATAGAAAATGGTTACAAAATACAATACATAACAAAACTAAAAGCTGCAACCACGTGAGATCAATAAATTATCTTCTATTCATAACCTGTTGGAGGTAAAAAATGAAAGGGATGAGATTAAATTCTCAGTAATGGTTACAAATAGCGGTAGCATGAATTAAATAATAAGTGAATCATAATCAATCTGACACAATCAATATGACATTTTGAATAAATGAAAACTAATGCCATTAATAAACTGAGAATGAAACTACATCCATAGATTTTGTCATAGTGAAAACCTCATGGATAATAATAATAATTGATAATGAATAAAGATAATGATTATTAATTGGAAATCATGTATCTGACACATGAAACCATAATACTGTAAAAACGGTTTAGTTCTGTGGATAGAAACCCGTCTAATTTTTGAAAACAAACTTGAAGGGTTTGTCTCCAAATGATTTGTCTCATGAGACCTACCAATGCATTGAGTGGATATAGTGGGACCCACCCACATATACATCCAAATAACTTTTTATACGAAGATTCAATACAATAGAAATATGCATTTACATTATCCATATATAAGAGAGGATATAGATTCATCAATATTTCCATAGTAAAAGAAACATTCAAAATAAATACCGTATGTAAAATGGTATACGACTTATACCATAATAATATCCATGATATGATAATATGGATATTTAAATGGAATATAATTTCAACTGAAAATTGATATAAAATGGGAATTTGGTACACCACATAAGAAACGGTAGGTGCACAATACTAAACAAGTCACAACTAAGTGAAAATTTAGACAATGCTCGTTACCACATTGTAATCAATTGAGTCGTATGACCAAAAGTTGATGACAAAAAAATGAATCACAGAATACCCTGAATATAAATATAATATTTTTAATATATATAAAATGTAATTACACCTATACCACATATAATAAATAAGAGGTAAACAATGGAAATCCCACAGAATTGAAAGTGAGATGAGAAAACCCCTTACAAACATTTTGACATGGTAACGAGTGTTATTGTGAGGGATTAATGAGAGGTAAAGGGTATCCCATTATTTATATGTCACAAGGGAAGTATGGGGGAGGTGAAAAAACATACCCCATCAATAGTAATTAAAAATAAAATACCACAACATAGGGGTGATTCTTGGACAAAAGCGAGAGAGAGGATCCCTTACAACGATTGTATCATTAGAGTGATGATAAGTAAAAGAAATATTTATGTGTGACAAATGAAAATCTACAAAATATAAGTGTATATACATTATAAAACAATAAAATTACATTAACACATATTCTTGGAATAATGTAACTAATGAAATAGATGTTTAACTCAAAGAATGAAAATTGAGTTAAGCAATTCCTTACCTTACGCTCGAAGGTGTTCTTGTTTGTTCCTAACGACCTGAATAATCAAAGTTATCTTCATTAATTAAAAATTCCAGAACCTCATAAACATGTAATTGACATGGTATTTCCTTATTAAGTTCATTAATGGACATTTATATGGGTTTAAGAGATACAGTTTTATTGTTTTGGAAGCATTTTCTTACTTGGTTTCAGGATTTGTTTACTTGTATTCATTAATGGAAGTTCATTTGAAATATGGTTAAACAAACAGAATTGTTAATATAAATTATTAGTGACATTAAAGAGATATAAGTTACTATATAATGATTATGGTTATATACCACGAGGATGACTCATTCGATGAGTTAAAATAAACGCTTGGATTTGGCTTGGCGGTTTTGTGCACAATAAACTTGTTTTGTATTATTATTCCATATTATGAACATGTAAAGATTCCACAAAATTAATGAAGATAAAATACTTATTTTATGACCCGGTTTAACCATTTAAAAGGTTTCATGATCAGTATTGAAGATATTAATGCAAATTTAAAGACTGTCTTCCTTGAGTGTGATAAATTTACACATCTCGGACGGTGTTTGCATTTATTTTATAAAAGGAGGGAAAAAGAGATTATGATGAAATATTCCATTAGCACAATTAAAATCTAGTACATGTAAGTTAATATAATTATCATTGAATTTGGATGAGGGGAGGTGAGAATAGAGAACAAAATAATGGAACTTTGTAAAATAAATTGAAAGAAAAGAGAAGAAAGGTTCACCTCTTGAGTACTCCTCCTTGAGAATATCTTTAAGGCCTTTGTTTTTGGCCATTTGGTGAGAACATAAGGTCTTGGACGTGGGTATAGGTCTTGGAAAGATTATTTTTCAGAATTTAGGCAAATCGTGAAGCTTGAGTGGTGCAGGAGGAAGAGGGGGTGAAGGTGGTTTATATAGTGGAGGGGAGAGGTGTTTTCTTAATATTAAAATCATTAATTTATTATTTCCTCTAAAGACAACAATTAGTGAGTATTCCATGACCAATAATAGTAATATATGCATGTGACTTCGAACCAATTGAGCTTACATCATCAGATCATCATCAATGACTCAATTAATCCATTATTTAGCATTTATTGTGAATTATTAGATTTTACTATTCATCCAAAATTCAAGTATTTTAGAAAAATCCCAAAAAATTATTCCTAACCATTTTTTGATGTGTAGAATAAAAAAATGAATTCCATTTTTCAAAAATAATTTTCTGAATATGATTAATTAAAAATTTAATTAAAATCATTATTTAATCGAAAAATATAAACACTTAAAATTTTCATCTTCATTTTTATGGTGCCTAAATTCATTTATACACTCAATGGTATGGATACCATTCATAAGAGTCACATTACTATTCATAAGGGTATGTTACTATTCATAAGGGTAGGTTACTATTCATAAGGGTAGGTTACTATTCATTGAAAATATATTTTTCCTTATTAGACTCCAAGTAACGTATAGATCGCAACCATATATGTCAGATTTTTGAAATTCACATCATAAAAGTGACAAAATTAGGTTTACGTGGCTAGGTTATGGATATATCTTATAAGTAACCATGTTTTGTTCCATAGAGGCTCAGTGATTCATGAAATATAGTCTATAACTAGAATGTTTTTAAGAGAAACATATCATGAAGTGTTTAGGGTGCTATATTATTTTTTCCTTCAGAAAAATTTTCCTTGAAATTTTATGTATGAAACTCACCAAAAAGATGTGGGTGATTATTTTTCATAACATACTTAGGTTCCCATTTTGCTTCCTCCATATTCTGGTTTCTCCAATGAACCTTTACTAGATGAGTTGTGCAATTTCTCAATACCTGCTCCCTTGTGTCATGAATCTCGATAGGATTTTCACAGTATGAAAAATCAAGTTCCATTTCAATTTCTTCATATGTGAGTACATGCTTTGGGTTTGGAATGTATTTATTTAACAATGACACATGCAACACATCATGGGATTTGGATAGATTTGGCGGCATTGCTAAACGGTAAGCTACTGCTCCGATTCTTTCCAAAATTTCAAATGGTTCGATATACCTGGGGCTCAGTTTCCCTTTCTTACCAAACCTTAAGACACCCTTCCATTAAGATACTTTCTGAAAGAAATGATCTCCAACTTGGAATTCCAAATCCTTTCTCTGGTTGTCATCATAACTCTTTTGCCTAATTTGGGCTACTTTAATATGGGCTTTTATTGTCTTCACCTTTGCTATGGTATCCTCAATAAGTTCTAGGCCTATAAGATTCCTCTCACCAACTTCATCCCAACAAGTTGGAGTTTGACATCTATTTCCATATAATGCTTTATATGGAGCCATTTGAATACTACAATAGAAACTATTGTTTTAGGAAAATTCCACCAAAGGAAATTATTGATCCCACATACCTTGGATGTCAAGAGAGCATGACCTCAACATGTCTACTAGAGTTTGAATAGTCATTTCAGACTGTCTATCAGTTTGGGGGTGATAAACAGTACTCATACGAAGCTCAGTATTCAAATATTTCTGGTGGATTTTCTATAATTTTGATGTAAATCAGGGATCTTGATCGGATACAATCGATAGAGGTGCACCATGAAGTCTTAAAACTTTATGAATATAAAGTCTTGCAAATCACTCAAGTGGAAAGTTATCTCTTATAGGAAGGAAATGTGCTGATTTTGTGAGCCGATCAAAAATTACCCATATTTCATCGTTCCTTCTAGGTGTCCTCGGTAGTCCGGTGAAAAAATCCATCATAATATTATCCCAATTCCACGTAAGAATAGGTAGAGGTTTCATCAATCCTTTGGTATTTTGTCTCTCTGCCTTCAATTTTTGAAAAACTAGACATCTTGACATGTAGTCAGAAATTTCCCGCTTCATATTATCCCACCAAAAATATTCCTTTAGATATCTATACATCTTGGTTCTACCTGAGTGTATAGTAAAATTTGAGCTATGAGCATCATCTAATAGTTCCCTTTTTATCTCAGGTACTGATGGAACACAAAACCTTTTCCCAAATTTCAGAACTCCTTCTTCATACATGAAGTCATCCAGTCTCCAATCCTTAACTGCATTAATTTTCTTATGCAGATTCTCATCATCAGATTGAGTTCTTTTTATCTTCTCTAACAAAGATTGTTTCTCAATCATTTGAAAGAGGAAAAATGTTTCCCCTTGCTTAAAAATTCCCATATCCATCTTCAGTAGATCCATGAATATAATATCTCTTTCAATCCTTATTTTAGTCATAAGGCCATGATCTTTCTTGATTAATGCATCTTCCACCTTATTCTCCTTTCCTGGGTGGTAGTGTATTGAACAATCATAATCTTTGAGTAACTCAAGCCATATCATTTTCCTCATGCTGAGTTCTTTTTGCATGAAAATGTATTTCAAACTCTTGTGGTCTATATAAATCTCACATATCTCTCCATAGAGATAATGCCTCAATATTTTCAGAGCAAATGTTACAGTTGCTAACTCAAGATCATGAGTTGGATAATTTTTCTTATGAGTCTTCAACTGTCTTGATGCATAAGAAACAACTTTATCATTTTTCTTAAGGATACAACCCAGTCCATTATTTGATGCATCACTATATATTACAAATCCATCACTTCCATATGGAAGAGTAAAAATTGGAGCATTGACCATTCTTCGTTTCAATTCTTCAAAGCATTCTGTACATTATTTTTTCCATAAAAACTCAACTCCTTTAAACGTGAGCTTGGTTAGCGTGTTAGCCAGTCAAGCAAATTTTTTAATGAAATGCCAATAGTAACCTGCTAAGCTAATAAAACTACGTACCTTAGTTATGTTTGTTGGCATGACCCGTTCTTTAAATGAATTTGTCTTCATAGGATCAACTATGATTCCATCCTTAGAGACAATATGGCCTAGAAAAGAAACTGATTGAAGCCAGAATTTTCATTTTCTGAAATTCCCATATAATTTATTTATTCTAAGAGTTTTAAAAATAATCCGCAAGTGATTATCATGGCCTTCGTAGATTTTTGAGTATACCAAGATATCATTGATGAATACCACAACAGAGTTTTCAAGATATTCCCTTAAAACTCCATTCATTAAGTCCATGAAAATAGAGGGTGCATTAGTCAATCCAAAAGGCATCACTGTAAACTCAAAATTCCAATACCTGGTTCGAAATGCTGTCTTAGGAATATCTTCCATCCTCACACACAGCTGATGATATCCGAATCGAAGTTCAATCTTGGAAAAGTATTTAGATCCATGAATTTGATCAAATAAATCATCAATTCGGGGAAGAGGATACTTATTCTATATTATAATAGCATTGATTTCTCTATGATGAATGCAAAGCCTCTTGGATCCATCTTTCTTCTTAACAAAGAGGACAGGGGCTCACTGTAGAGAAACACTAGGTAGAATAAATCATTCTTCACTCAAATCTTCTAGTTGTTTCTTTAGATCTACTAATTCCACAGTATCCATTCTATAGGGAGTCTCTGATATAGGTCTTGCACCAGAAATTAAATCAATAGAGAACTCAAATTCCCACTCTAGAGGATGTCCAAGTAAATAATTTGAAAATACATCAATGTATTCTTGCATTATGTGCACATATTCAATTTGAATATTTATTTCCTCGCCCATAGATATTGGTTTATCTTCCTCTCCATGTATTGAATTCAATAGATCTACTGGGGATAGTTCTAGATAAGAATCATGTAGCGAGGTTTATGCTCTAAATATAATGGATTCTACACCATTTTCAAAAATTGTAACTTCATTCTTCTTACAATAAATCTTTGCATGAGAATTTGAAAACCAATTCATACTGAGAATTATATCAAAGTCAATCATTGTTATGATGACAAGGTTAGAAACTAAATCATGTTTTAATCTCTGGAGGGGGAACAATCGGCATTCCTTTTTTGCAATGATACATCCCCTAGGATTTTTGACTGACAACTCCTTTATTAAATCAAATTAGACATATCTAATTTTATTGGGAAAATGAGAAGATATAAATTAATGCGATGATCCAAAATCAAATAAATTGTTGGCTAAGTTTGAGGAAACAATTAAAGTACCAACCACCATATCATTAGGAATTTCAACCTCCGTGGTTGTAATCGCATAAGCTCTCCCTTGCTCTCTTGTCCTTTTCTGAGTCAAGTTTCCTTGGCACTTAGGAAACTCATTTTCATAGTGTCCCATATCTATACTATTGTAGCATTGAATATCATTGAATTGTTTCTTCCCCTTGCATTCATCAGATCTATGACCCTTTTCTCCACAATTATAGCAGACTCCCATGCTTTTAAAGCATTTACCGAGATGATTCTTTCCATAGTTCTCACATAACAAGAATAGCTTTGTTCCCTTTATCTTCTTTGATGTTTCTCCTTTTTCTTTGTTATCAGAGTACCGCTTCTTATCTTGATTTCCTTTGAAAATATTTGATCTAGAAAATCATTTCTCTATTTTGACGGCACTTGATACAATTTAATCATATGATGAAAATGATTGAGAATCCAATGCCCTTCAAATAATTGGATTAAGACCTTAAAATAAATGATCAATCTTGTCTGCCAACTCACGTATGTCATATATGGAATACCTAGCCAGATTTGTGAAGGTAGACTCATACTCTGCAACACTATATTTTTCCCTTTGTTTTAAGCCAAGTAATTTCCTCTTAATTTCAGTTTGTTTCTCCCGCGGAAAATATTTTTTAAAGAATACTTCCTTCAAATTCCTCCATTCCATATATTCTATTTTTTATTCCTCTGTGGTATTCTGGATCAAAGACCACCATTGATCTGCTTCACCCTTGATACAATATACTGCCAACATTACCTTCTCATTTTAATTGGATCTTAATTCCATGAATATCTTCTCAAGTGACTTGATCCACTGCTCAGCTACCATCGGATTAGTATTCCCACTAAAATATGGAGGCTTCTGTCGCATGAAACGATCCAACATAGGTGTAGCATGGTTATTCATCACAACCTAAGTAAGTTGTCCCAATATGGTCATAATATAATATGCTTCTATTTTTACTATGTTGAATTGATCAATGGAGAAATACCTACATTGCCAATGAGTATTTAGTCCCCTTCTTCCATTAGGCACCATTTCTAAATAATGTCACACACTAGATTAGGGTATGAATCATAATGTATAATCTTAACTTAACAAAATAATTAGCATAAATTGAGATCCTATGCATGGATAATCCCATAATCAGAAAAATGATTTATTTGAGGAATAATTTACATTTCAATCCTTTATAATGGCTTGTAAATAAAACATGATTTATCCTAAGAATATACCCCGGGAGTGTCATAACCAAGAGTGCAGAAAGGCCCATTTTCAAGTACCAGGATACCTCGAGTCAAGCCCAAAAATCCTTGTCGGAGTTTTCACTCCTAGGTATATCTGTGCTAGAGCCATCTCTACCTACTCGTATCCAGACAGGGATGTATTTGCTAGAATGATTGACATAATCTATTCCTTACCAAAATACCAGGACATTCTTGGAGATTTATCCTCAAATACTACCATAGGGATTTGTTCCCTTCTATATATTTCCTACTATAGTTTCCAAGTTTCCTACTAAACTTCCTCTGATAACAACTGTAATACCCCGACACCTCTATACTGGAGCTGGTGCATTACTTGTGATATTGGCATGGTTAGAAGGAATTAAAATACCAAAGGAATAATAAGTTTAGTAATCTTGAAGAAATTTGATACATAGATGTAACAAAAATTACATTGAAAAAGCTTACAAAATACAATACATAACCAAACTAAAAACTGCAACCACATGAGATCAATAAATGATCTTCTCTTCATCACCGATTGAAGGTAAGCAATGAAAGGGGTGAGATAAAAAGTTTAGTAAGGGTTATAAATAGTGGAAGCATGAATACAATCATCAGTGAATCATAATCAATCTAACATAATCAATATGGCATGGTGAAGAAATCAAAACTAATGCCATTAATAAGCTGAGAATGAAACTGCATCCATAGATTTTTTCATAGTGAAAACCTCATGGATAATAATAATAACTAATAATGAATAAAGATAATGCTTATTAATTGGGCTTCATGTATCTAGAACATGAAAACATAATTCCATAAAAACAGTTTAGTTCTGTGGGTAGAAACCCGTCGGATTTTTGGAAATAAACTCGAAGGCTTTGTCACCAACAGATTTGTCTCATGAGACCTACCAATGCATAGAGGGGATGTAGTGGGCCACACCCAGCTCTAAATCCAAAGCATTATTTATACATAGATTCAATACAAGAGAAATATGCATTTACATTATCTGTATAGAAGAGAGGATACAGATTCATCAACATTTCCATTGTCAAAACAACATTAAAAATAAATAATGTTAAATGGTATACAACTTAGACAATAATAATATCCTTGATATGAGAATATGGATATTAAATGGAATATAATTTCAACTAAAAGTGATCTCAAATGGGAAATAAGTACACCACATAAGAAAGGGTAGGTGTGCAATACTAAACAAGTCACAACGAAGTGAAAATTTAGACAATGATCGTTACCACATTGTAATCAATTGAGTCATATGACCAAAAGTTGATAACAAAAAAATGAATCATAGAATAACATGAATATAAAGAGAATAATGATAATATATATCAAATGGAAGTACAACTATACCACATACAATAAATAATATGTAAACAATGGAAATCCCACAGAATTGAAAGTGAGATGAGAAAACCCCTTACAAACATTTTGACATGGTAATGAGTGTTATTGAGAGGGATTAATGAGAGGTATAGGGTATCCCATTATTTATATGTCCCAAGGGAATTATGGGGGAGGTGAAAAAACATACCCCATAAATAGGAATTAAAAATAAAAGGGCACAATATAGGGGAGATTCTTGAATAAAAGAAAGAGAGGGGATCTGTTACAAAGATTGTATCATTAGAGTGAAGATAATTAAATGAAATATTTATGTGTGAAAAATGAAAATCCACAAAATATAAGTGGATATTCAGTATAAAACAATAAAATTACACTCACACATATTATTTGAACAATGTAACTAATGAAATAGATGTTTAACTCAAAGAATGAAAATTGAGTTAAGCAATCCCTTACCTTACGCTCGAAGGTGTTCTTGTTTGTTCCTAAAGACCTGAATAATAAAATTTAAATTCATTAATTAAAAGTTAAAGAACCTTATAAACATGTAATTGATATGTCATATCATTATTAATTTTATTAATGGCCTTTTTATGGGTTTAAGAGATTCAATTTTATTGTTTTGGAAGCATTTCTTTACTTGGTTTCATGATTTGTTTACTTATATTCATTAATGGAAGTTCATTTGAAATGTGGTTAAACATACAGAATTGTTAATATAAATTATTAGTGACATTAAAGAGATATAAATTATCTTATAATGATTCTGGTTATATACCATTTGTATGAATCATTCGATGAGTTGAAATAAACGCCTGGATTTGGCTTGGCGGTTTTGTGCACAATAAACTTGTTTTGTATTATTATTCCATAGTATGAATGTGTAAAGATTACAAAACATTAATAAAGATAAAATAAATATTTCATGACCTTCTTTAACCATTTAAAAGGTTTCATGACCAGTATTGAAGATATTAATACAAATTGAAATCTCTTCTTCCTTGAGTGTGATAAATTTACACATCTCGGACGGTGTTTGCATTTATTGTATAAAAGGAGGGAAAAAAAGATTGTGATGAAATATTCCATTAGCACAATAAAAACAGAATATATGTAAGGTACTATAATTATCATGGAATTTGGATGAGGGGAGGTGAAAATACATAACAAAATAATAGAACTTTGTAAAATAAATTGAAAGAAAAGAGAAGGAAGGTTCACCTCTTGAGTACTCCTCCTTTAAAATAACCTTAAGGCCTTTGTTTTTGGGATTTTGGTGAGACCAGAAGGTCTTGGACGTGGGGAGGGGGATTTTGAAGAGTATTTTGTAGAATTTAGGCAAATATTGAATCTTGAGTGGTGTAGGAGGAAGAGGGGGTGATGGTGGTTTATATAGTGGAGGGGAGAGGAGTTTTCTTAATATTATAATAATTAATTTATTATTTCCTCTCAAGACAACCAATAGCGAGTACTCCATCACCAAGAATAGTAATATATTCATGTGACTTTGAATAAATTAGTCTTACATCATCATATCATCATCAATGACCTAATTAATCCATTATTTATCATTTATTGTGAATTATCAGATTTTACTATTCATAAAAAATTCAAGTATTTCAGAAAAATCCCAAAAATTCATCCTAACCATTTTTCGATGCATAGAATCCAAAAATAAAGTCCGTTGTTGAAAAATAATTTTATATATATTATTAATTAAATATTTAAGCAAAATCATTATTTAATCAAAAAATATAAACACTTAAAAGTTTCATCTTCATTTTTAAGGTGTCTAAATTCAATTATACTCTCAATGGTATGGATACCATTCATAAGAGTCATATTACTGTTAATAAGGGTAAGTTACTATTCATAAGGGTATAGTTACTATTCATAATGGTAGTTTACTATTCACCGAAAATTGATTTTTCCTTATCAGACTTCAAATAACTTACTAATCGCAACCATGTATGTTAGATTTTTGAAATTCACATCATAGAAGTTACAAAATTTGGTTTACTTGGCTAGGTTATGGATATATCCTTTAAGTAACCATGTTTTGTTCCATAAAGACTCAGTGATTCATGAAATATAGGCCATAACTAGAATGTTTTTAAGAGAAACATACCATGAAGTGTTTGGGGGTCTACAACTTTCTTCTCCTATTCATCCATCATTCATCATGCAATATATATTAAAGTTTTTTCATAGTTGTGTCCTCACATCCTCATGCATTAATAGTACAATGCATGGGAATTCTTCTTTATGCAATTACTTATTGCATTGTTAGCACTTGTGGTAAAAAATGTGAAAACCCTTTTCTCATTTTTTATTAAATTTTAATATCCCTTCAACAATAATCATACTTAACAAGTAAAATTGTATAAGTGTGACATCCAATTCCATTAAATGAATTCATAACAATTATCTAGTCATTATAACTAATCATGGAGAATTTACTTAACAAATGACAATAAATGAGTCTATAATAATTCTCTAGGAATCATCACAAATATTTGGGAGTATATCTCAAACCCTTTAATTCTTTATTATTCCATGATTAATCAATAACCATAGAGGAATTCATCATACATTGGCTTTTGATTCCTTTTTATATATTGACAGTAAACACAACCATACTCATCAACCATACACATGGGATTTTCATTTATAATGGTTTTATGAATGTTATTAACTTATAAAAAAACCATTCTCATATTAATAATTTCATATATTATCTATTTATAATATCCTAATACCCATTTTTCAATAATCATAAATTATTTTCATTATTTTGGGTATTAATTTCTTAGTTTTTCGAGTATGTTTCGAGTTGTTATTATTGATCCTATTACTTAGATCAAGATTTCATCATTTAAAAAATGATATAAATATTATATAAATTTAGTATATATTTATTTAGAGTAATCCATAATTCATGGATATAGAATATGAAATACACTATTCATGGAGATGGTAGGTCATACATACCCATGAACGATGCATCCATCTTCATATCATATAAAAATAAAGAAAAGTAAATGATATATATTTATAATATATTTCAATAATAATATTAATTTTTTTATAACCTATTTTAATTAAAACCATAATTCATACAATCCATGTAATGTGTGAACAAATCATGTCTCTTTGAGGAGGTTGCAGTCCACATATCCACAAATGAGGTTATTGTATTATCAAAAAAAGGAAATCTTGAAGGCATATGTTATATAGTAAGTTAAAAAGATTAAAGTTATTATGAATTTAATATATATTATATATACACTTATATAAATCATTATTTCCAACCTTGAGAGGTGATAATGGATGAATGAATGACATCGATTTACGTGGCGTTAGTCTGTCGTACAAATGAATAATGATTTCATATACCATTGGATGGAAGTGTGTGTGTGTAATAAATACAAAAATAATAAAAAAGTATCATTATATTTAGGATAATTATGTTATTAAACAATCATTATATAAAAACAATTAAAGGGGTGTGGAGAGAAATGTAATAAAAATGATCATTGAAGAATAATACCTCTTCTTCGGGTAACTCCATTTGGATTACACCAAAATCATTTCTTGGATTTATTTATTCCAAAAGTGAGACTTATAAAATTATGTAATATAAATTTGTATTTTATTTGGTTTGAGTTTTTTCTATCCAAATTTCTTTATAGGTGTGAAGAAGTTAGGGGTGACAACCTTTTTATAGTGGAGTGTCATTCATGTAAATAAAAATAGGTAAACACTATTGGGAGCTCTCCATTACATCTTGTGACTCTAATAATGGAAAATATTAGATAAAAGTAACTATATGGTCCAATTATTTACAGAAAATATATTTTAGAAAATTTTATAGGTCATTTTTTGCTTTAAATTTATGGTTTAGTCCCTTATTAAGTTAGTTTTTTCTCTTAATCAATATAATTAATTTTAATTGATTTCACTAATATTTTTGGTCAAAAAATAAGTTGAACATAGTTGAAATTATAAATTAGTCTAATTAAAAATATTTCATCTATTTTTCAAAGTTCCCATTACATAATTGGCAGCAATTGACATAAAATTAATCCTATAGGCAGGATAACAAAAGTAGGGTTGTAAAGTGAAAATGTTCAAAATATTGAAATGTTTTTATATTTAATTTTAATATAAAAATGATTCTAATTACCTAAATTGAATTATTATATATATAAATTTATATAATAATACTTCAAAAATTAAAATTAAAATTTATCTCTTTACATTAATTAGATGAAAAGTCAGTTTTCAATTAATATTCTGTTTTTTCACTATTCATCAAAAAATGAAACTTCATAGAAAAATAAACAATATTCACCATAAGATAATTTTTATAGTAAAATTTAAAAATTAATTTTTATTTTTTATATAAATTTTATAAAATTTCCAAGGATTATTTATTAAATAGGTGTTCCATTAAAAGTTGGAAAAAATGTCTTAAGAAAAATATAGATTTTATGAAACAAATTGATTAGTTAGCATAGTATGCATATCAAACCTATTGGATGAATTTAAAAATTAATTTATTGAATATGTATTAAAAATATTTCATTAATATAATTCACTTATATAAATGTATTGAATTTATTAAGACAAAAATACTTTGGGTATATAAAAATAGTTTTTTAATAAAACATTTCCTTTATATTTAATTGGTTTCTATATTCATTTTTAATTAATTTCTCTCCAAAGAAATATAAAAAAATTTATAAACATTAATCTCAAAATTTATTTAATATTATTCATACATTTCATTATAATATATAGTTGATAACTATTATTTTATAAAATAATAATAGTATAAAAAAGTTTTCTAAAACTCTATATTGTGTGTAATGAGAACTATCAAAATAAATCTGTATTGTATGTAACAAAAGACATATAAATTTTGAATTTATCAAAATATAATTTTAGTGTTTCATATATCTCAATTTAAACATGGGGTTTCTTATAAAAAAATCTAAAAACAAAATTTAAATTAATTTTAAAAGTTTAATATTGTAAAGTAATGGGGTGTTACATTATTTGGATATTAAATAAATTATATCCTTATAATTCAAACTAGATATTAGTAATCGAGGTTTTTATATTTGAAAATAATTTATTGTTCAAAAACCCACATCATAAAAAGGATTAATAAAACATATTCTTAATAAGAGGGAAATATAAATGTGATGTTCAACACAAAAATGGGCCTTTGAATATGAAAATATTAGTGAAAACAAAGACATTGAAGATGAATCCATCTATCATGTTATGATTGAGAGTGATAGATAATATTTATCACAATAATTTTAGTGATTCATATATGGATAAAAACCACATAGAAATAAACCACAGGGGTATAAAAAAGGTCATTGAGGTCATAAAAAATCACGATATTATGATATAATTTTGGTTTCAAGTACCTTTTTCATATAATTGAGGAATTATTTCGCTCTATATGAATATTAAGAAATATACTTACTTCATACAAATCTGTTTCATAAGAACAATATTATTATTTGGATGTGCCATTGAACTATTTATACTTCACCTCTTAGAAAATCTTGTATGATTTGGTGGAGTAATATATTAATCTCTAAAATCTCATGCAAAGATCAACATAATTTTTTATAAATGTTTAAATTATTAAAAAGTTTATGATAATAAACTTTGGAATGAATCTCATTGAATTTCCAAAATAAACTTTTCAAACAACATGAAGTGGCTCTTAATAATAAAATACAAAAATATGAATATCTTCATGATGTATTATTGTGAAAGTTGGTTATAACATGAATCACCATAAAACTATATTGAAAAAATTCATGATTCCATATTAATTATGTTAAACATGGATTATTGGATATATTAATTAATTTTGAAAAGCTATAAATTCCATCAATTATGGAATAAAACTCTTTTTCAAAAAACCATTAACCAGTTCCAAGGCTGTTAGTAATATCTAATTTATATTATACATATAAATATTCTATTTATCAAAAAACCAATATCTCAACATTTGAAATATATTAAAGATTTTAATTCCCTCAATATTATGTTTTCTAATAAGTTCAACTTGTTATATAATCATTTTTCTTGGTCATCAGTACTGATCAACACACAGTTTTAAATCCTTGATGAAAATGTACAACAATAAAATCCTTATAAATTCTATAATACTAATAACCAAGATATCATTGATAACATACTCTCACAAAAACTTTTAATGATCCAAATATATAGGAAAATTAATAATCACACTTCATCTATATCAATATCAGATTATTGAGATTGATCACTTAGCTTATTATTAGGTATATTCTCTTGGCAGCTTTTGAATTCATATGCAGAGTGACCCAACTCATTACAGTTTTAATATTGAATAAAAACCATTTTATCCTTCACTTTTCATTATTTTTTCTGGGGAAACTTATCTCCATAATTATAAAAAAATCATAATCCATTAATGAATTTCCTAGGGTGATTATTTCCATAGTTATCACATTTTTGGAACATTCATTATTTCTTGTATTCCCATTATCCATGATTTTTATATTTCCCTCTTCTACACATTCTTTACTCTAAATTTATTAATTTTATAAAATTTCTTATTCTGTTTGATGGTGTATAAAACTATTTCATCATATGAAGAAAAATTTTCAGAGACCAGTTCCCTATAGTGAGATGAATTATGTCCTTCAAAAAAGTAATCAATTTTTCACTACTAATTGTGAATGTAATCCTTAACATACCTAGATAACCTAGTAAAGGTAGATCTATAATCTATGATAATTTCTCTTTTGTTTTCCTTTAAGAAATATAAATTTATATTTACCAAAATTTGTTTCTCATGATTGAAATATTTATAAACCAATATATTCTTAAAGTCTTTCAATTATATACATTCTATTTTATCTTCATCCATAGTATTCTTGATCAATGACCACTATTAATCAGATCCACCATTGATACAATAAACTTCATGCTTATCATATTAAATTTAATATTATAATAATATAATATATATCTTCTCCAAATACATAATCTATTCCTCATCATCCATTGGATTAGTAGTCCCAATAAATAATGGGGTCACATGTTTCATAAAACGATCCAACATTGAAGAATCTCAATGTGGAGTAGCTTTCTTCTTCTGAGAAAGGTTATTTTTGATAACTAGATTAAGAAATACTAATATATCCATAACATGATCAGTTATGATACCAACAATATTGGGATTCTCAATAGGGAAACCCTTATATTGTCCACAATTATTGATACCCTTCTTTCTTCCAGGTTTCATTTCAAAAAAATGGCATATAGTATATTAGATCATATCATTATAAAACATGATGTAAAATCCTAAAAATAGTGAAATAATTAATATAAATTGAATAATTAATGCATATCAAATCTTGTAATAATAAACATGGTTTCATTGGGATGTTCTTCTATACTTATCTTTAAATTATATCATAGGGTTTTGTTCTCTAATATATATTATTCAAAATATAGAATCCAAGTTTCAACTAAACATCATTTAATACCAACTATAATGCTCAGACCCCGGAATATTGGATCCAATGCCTTATATTTTTTAATTAGCATGATTATGAGGAATAAAATCCCAAAGGACCAATAATTTTAGTATTTTTGGAAAACTAGATTAAACACTTGATACCCATATTACATTGGGAAATAGAAAATAAAACATGATACGTAAAAAAATGAAATGAACAACATCCTTGAAAGACAATTCAAATATTTATTCTTCATATCATAGGGAAAGGAAACAAAATATGGGTTAGATCAAATGATTAATAAGGTTATGAAAATTAGAGTCATTGATGAATAAATGAGAATATCAACAAGGAAAGGTAAATAAGTGAGCACACATTCCATTTATATATCCAGATAAGGGAAAATAAATATGTCTAGGTTAGTAACTAAAATACATGCCATTTTATCAATTAACTAAGAATGAACTACATCCATAGATAATGGAAAAGCAAAAAAAATCATGGTTAAATAATAACTAAATCTGAATGAAGCAATTTCATGATTATTGGATGCCATATTTCCTAGTTATATGATACCTTTACCATCAAGACAATTCACAAGGTAGTTGATAATTTACTAGGTAAAACCCATTTGATTGGAGAAATGATTCATTCCATGAGAATAAAAATTCATTGAGGGGATATCTATAACCACCCCCACCCATGTCATTCATTTCCAAATAATTCCTCACCTATTGAGTTATCGATATAATTCATGTACAATGTGCCTTATCAGATTTTAGTATTGAGTAAATGACATAAAGATGTCAATATTTTCCCACATAATCAAATGTCTTTAAAACTACTGTAACAACCCAAATATTTATTAATGAAAATTAATATTGATCTAATTAAATGTATTATTATGTAAAATGGTTATATAAAACATATGCACTTCCTTGGTTTTATGTTTTTTGATTTTAAAATAACATTAAGAATTGTTACCATTTCTAATATAGCCGTTGAATAGGGATCACATGCTTAGTATAAATATAGGGCTTTAACAAATCCAATTTACCCAGACAAAGGAAGATATGGACTTATCTAGTAGAATTTATCCATACGAAGACCATTTTTTGGATCTTGTAAAGGAGGTAGCTTCATTGGGATTCTCTCTTGACCAAGCCCAATCTGAGCTTCAACATGTTAAGCTTGAATAGAACTTCCTATGGGAGAAGTAGAAGTTGATAGAGATTACCACCCAAGTGATGTTATCCAAGCCACCCAAAGAGTCTGTCACCATCGCACACCACATTTAGGTATTATGTGGGTTTTATAAGGGGTTATGTAACAATACCCTAGCATTATGATTATGTGCATTATTTTTTTATAGAGAATATACATTCATTTTATTATTGTTACTTTGTTAATAGATTTTAAAGAACAAATAGTATTTTTAGTTAATATTCAATTAAGAAATACATTTCGATGAATTAATGGATTTTTTAATTAATTAAATATTTTTATAAAATATTATTACAAAATTAATTTTTATTAAATATAAATGATCATATAATTTTTTATGAGTACAATTGAAATTTTTATTAAAGTTTGAAAGCCATTTTTGTCATAATCCATGACTTTTCAATAAATGTTGGTTTTTATTTTAAAAGTGAAAATTCACATATTTAAAAAATTATTTAGATAAAATGAATATTATTTTTTGAATCAGGACATCAAAATTATCCAATGGTGATTTTTTCATAATTTTTTGAGACAGTCGAATGTTTGGGAAAAAATTTAAAACCGTTTAAATATATAATGTGTTTTATAACATCATAATGACCCAATAGTGATGTAATAAAATACTATAAAATGAATGTTTGGAAAATATATGTTTTAAATTTAAAATAATGTTATTTTTGATTTGTTTTATTAATTTTATGGTGCCTTAGTGGACCCTCCAAGACTTATAAAACATTTTAACTTTTAAAATGATTTCCTTGAGAGTATGACTCACCTCCACATAAGAAAGCCTAATATTTTAATAATGTTAGACCATTGAACTTATAAAATAATGTTTTACAATAACATTTGGAAAAAACCATGTGTTGGTTTGTGGATTTGATTAGTTTAATGTGTCGTGTCCAAAACCTAAATAATAAAGAATTCCCTCTCATTTCCTATATAATCCCACCCAAGCTCCCACTCCTTTTCACTAAAAACCATTAAATAACGCCTCTAATATACCCTACTCTCTCTAGTGTCCTCTTAAGGTATCCTAATCACCCAATAATCCTATCTTAGGAATCTCCCAAGCCTTTGGATCAGACTTCCAATTAAGGGATTTATTCCTCTCTCATTTTTGTCCAAGTTTCTTTATGTTGATATACACTTGTATTTTTAATTTAAAATGTTGGGGTATGATTTTTAATCTCCACCATACTTCCATACTTATGTATTAATGATTATACACCCCTTTATCTCTAATTAATTCCTCCCATGTACACCCGTTACTGTTCCAAAATTCCGTAAAATATTTCTATCTCCTCATTTACATTGAAGCAATTATTTTGTATTATGAATCTAAATTCCATTACATATTTTAGGAAATTTATATATATGATCCCATTAATTTCCATTTCATGTACATATTTAAAGAAACCCCTTTCTCTCTCAACAACCATTTTTATGAATTCTTATGTCACGTTGTTATGCTACCGAAATTGCACTGTGATTTGCCAAGCCAAAGTCATTATGTAGTGAATATGATACCCATTTATCTATCAACGATATTCACATTTATGCACATTTACTTGTTGATTATAGAGTTTCATGTATGAATTAAACATTAATTTATCGTGTTACAAATGATTATGTTTAATGAATCCATTTTATATGATCCATGTGGCACACTTATGCATGAAATGAAATGATTAAGAAGTGTGCTCCCTGATGGCACTCCAATGCATTGGTTAAATATTAGTATCATGATACATCAAGTGCAAGGAGTTTTTACTCATGATAATTCAAGTGAAATGAGGGTTTACTCGTGATCCCTGTGCAATGAGCCTTGGCTCATTCTAATATCATATTAAATGTTGTTGCCACCTTTCCATGTTATGATAATCATGCTATATAAAGACTTTATGTTCATGTTTGTCTTGTTTCCATTGACATGCCTATTTCCTAGAATATACTATATTCTTCATGTTATTCTTTTTTTACATCCTTACTGAGCTTTATAGCTCACCTTTTTATTATACATGTCCTCAGGTTATCCCATGCATTGCTAAGTTTGAAGGAATGTGTGTGGTCATGTAAAAGATGTTTTCAATAAAGATGTGTATTTCATGTTTTAAGTTATTACATAATGTTACTAATAACTAGATACAATACACCTCTCGATATTATATGTTGTAACAAGTGACAATTTTATGCAATATGTTTTGTTTAAGTGTGAAATAAAGAGCAGGGTTGTTATAGTTGGTATCAAAAGATATGTTTAGTTATTTTTGGGATTAGGATTAGATAACCCTAGTGAAAGACTTAGGGATTATAATAAGTATAATAAAAAACATCCCTAAATTTTTGTGAGTATTGAGTATTTTTTTATCAAGAAAATACATACCTGTTTGAATACGAGCAGGTAGAGGCGGCTCTGACACAAATGTATCTAGGGTTAAAACCTGAAAACACCCCTTTGAGCTAGAATCGAATAAGAACTAGAGAATGATAATGGGCCTTGCTACACTTTTGGTTATTAAAATCCCTGGGGATATTATTTGGTGAATTTATAAGTTTGGTATGAACCATTATTAAGGGAATAAAAAAAATGTCCCTAAGAATATATGTTGGGAAGTAGATAATGGATAATATAGATTAAAGCCTAAAAATTCATAAGTTAAGGAAATAAAAGTAATTTATAAGTCATAAATTTCTGTATTTTGATTACCCTTTATGAATTAACCCTAACTTTACATTTATTCTATCCATTGTCTAGTAATATGAGGACTCGAGCTAACAACTGATGCGAAGATCAATGTGATTGCTGTTCTAATGAGATGTCTGATCTGATAGGAGCGTGAATCGTGAAATGTTTCACGATATTCTCTAAGTTAACTCAAGTTTTTAATATAAACATGGGTCAAGAGTAATGTTCAACCCCCCCAATAAAGAAAAATCCAAAATTTATATATTCTTAAGACAAATGCCTCCTACTTTTAATGGATCATCTGATCCCTCAATTGCCAAACAATTGATCAACTCCATTGAAATGATATTCTCCATCATTCAAAGTTGTGAAATAGAGAAGGTTCTTCTGGATGCTTATTGTATAGAGGTTTAAGTTGGTCAATGGTGGAAATTGATCAATAATATGAAGCCTAAGGAGGATATCGAGGCTTTAAAATAGAAGGATTTCTGGAAAATGTTTTTCGATAAATAATTTCCTCACACCCTCTGACTTAAGATGGAAAAGGTCTTCCTTGCCTTCAAGAAAAATGATGATGGATCCATCAAAGCATATGAGAAAAAATTCACGAGGCTTGCATGATATGCCTCTTGCTTTTTTGTTACCCCCAAATTCATGGTTGACCACTTCTTTGGTGGGCTAAAACATATCCTATAGAAATCCCTTGCGATCTATGACTTTGAGAGCTATGAGAAAATTTCTCGATGCACCCTCAAAGTCAAAATAGAGATCGATTAATCTTAGGGGTATCATGGAGATAAGAAGACTAAGGTGGACATTAATTCTTGTAGTCCAATGGATAAATCCAACAGTGCTAAGAAAATATAGCACCCCACTTTCCAAAGGTGTAGAAAGAAGCACCCCAAAAATTTCTTAAAGGGGACTAGGAAATGCTTTAGGTGTGCAAGAAAAGGGAACCTAGACATTAACAATTGAAAAGAAAAACCCACATATACAATAGAGGAGGGGAATGATCCATTCGACCCTCAACATGTTGTTCATTGATTCAACTACAAAGAACCCTAGAACTTTTCAAACTAGTGCCCTAAGCTAAGGGGTTTCGGAGGAAACCAACAACCTCTATGGTAGCAAGGGTAATATTTTTCCACTACTTCGACCAAAGTGAACCCCAAAAATGAAATGGAGATTGGTATGCTAGTTATTCATTCAAGAATAGTGAATTTACTTTTTGATTATAATTATATGCATTATTTTATATCTTGAATGTTCAAAAGAACAATCTCAACGCCACCAAAAATCATGGAAGTAAAGATTTCAGTGAGAATGAAAAATGGGTAAATCATTTCAACCCATGAATATAACAACTCCCTTGTCAAAATTTGTGGTTTGAACTCCCCATAGAACCTCATCATACTCCCTTTGGTAGAATTTGATGCAATTCTTTGAATGGATTGAATTTCTTTATATAGATCCAATATAAATTTCCATGAGAGGGAAATCACTCTCCATATGGAGAATATACCCCCGATTCTGTATAAGTGCAAGGAGGAGAATGCATCTTCTTTAACACCATCATCTCAAGCATGGATATTAATTCCTTATGAGTATGCATAAATTTATTAGATTTTTGAGTCTAAGGAAGCAAGCATCCTTGAAGACATGCCTATTGTGAGAGAATTCACTGAAGTTTTTCCTGAGGAATTTTCTGGTCTTCCTCCTAGAAGAGATCATGAATTATTTATTGATCTTATACATAGGGCATTGACAATATCAAATACTCTGTATATAATAGATGTTGTGGAGCTTGATGAGATTAAGAAACAACTACAGGAGAATCTAGATAAATGGTTTATGTGTCCAAGTACTTAACCATGGGGTGCACCAGTCCTCTTCATCAAGAAGAAGGATGGGTTAATGCACCATTGCATTGATTATCGTGAGCTCAAAAAAATAATGATAAAGAAAAAGTATCCTCTACCCTTAATTTATAACTTTTTTGATCAGCTCTGTGGAGGGAAATAATTATCCAAGGTGGATTTGTGGTCAGGATATTACCAAGTAAGGGTGAAGAATGAGGATATCCCCAAGATTACCTTTCCTATAAGGTATGGGCACTATGAATTCAAACTAATGCCTTTTGGACTCACTAATGATCCAAAAATATTCATGGAATTGATGGATATAGTCTTTAGATATTACCTCAACAAATTTACGGTAGTCTTTATAGATGATATTCTAATATACTCCAAAACCAAGGAGGAGCATAAGGATCATCTAAGCACTGTACTAGAGACCTTGAGAAAGGAGAAGCTCTATGAAAAGAAGAACAAGTGTGAGTTATAGTTGAAGGAAGTCTAATTCATAGGTAATATCATCACAAGAATTGAGATATCTCTGAATCCCTCTAAGACACTTACAATTGTGGGATGGACAAGGCCAACATCGGTAACGAATATTCGTAGCTTCCTGGGGTTAGTTGTATATTATTACCGATTTTTGAGAAATTATCAATATTTTCCAACCCTCTTACCAAGATAACTCGGAGGGGAGTAAAGTTTCATTGGAGTGATAAATTCGAATATAACTTCAAGGATTTAAAAATATGTCTTATCTCTACACCCATTCTCACACTACCCACAAGTGGATAACATTTTTTGGATTTCAGTGAGGCTTCAAAGAAGTGCCTGTGATGTGTGTTGATGAAAAATGACAAAGTCATTACCTATGAATCATGTAAATTGAATGTTTATGAGAAAAAATATTCAACACATGATCTGGAGTTGGATGTAGTAATATTCACTTTAATTTTTTTGCTAAATTACCTTTTTGGGTAGAATTTTCAAACATATGTAGTTAAAAAAATCTCAAGTATATATTCACACAGAAAGAGTTGAACATGAGCCAAAAAATATGGTTAGATTGGATCAAAGACTATGACATATCAATCCATTACCACCCTGGGAAAGTGAACAAGGTGGATGATCCTCTATATAGAAGGGACCCATCTATTATATCATTGATGAGAATGGAAAATGGTCCAATATTATTAGATTTGATGAAGATGAATGTTGTAATCATAAATAATGGAACATCATCAATACTTTCTAAAATGATTGCTCAACCATATCTTTTGGAAAGATTAAAGGATGCTCAAAAGGATTATGTGTGAATTCAAGATAAAGTGGAAACTATTTGAAAGGGGAAATCCTCAGAGTTCGATGTTAATGAATAAGGAATTGTGAGATTTGGGAAAAGATTATGTGTTTCATCAAATCTGGAGTTAAAGAATGAACTTTTGGATTATGCACATAGTTAAAATTTCAGTCTTCCCCTAGGAAACCCAAATATGTATCCAGATCTTTAAGAGCATTTTTGGTGGGATAACTTGATGAAGGAGATGTCTAAGTATACATCAAAGTTCCTGGTATGTCAGAAAGTGAAGTATGAGAGAAATACATCTAAGGGGATGATGTAACCATTACCTATAATTCCCCAACCCCAGTTACCCAGAGTCAGTGAATTATTACATAACATTGGCATGATACAAGGAATCATGTCCCAAAAGACCAATTAGTTTAGCAGCCTTGGAATTACTAGATACATTCATAAGTTTTACAATACATCATGAAATAAAAACATCAATAAAATTTTCCCCCTTTTCAACGCACTTATTTCCTTAGACTATCCTTGAAGGTCAACCATAAAACACTTTTTCACATCTTGGGAAAAATAAAACATAGAACGGGGTGATCTCAGATGCTCAGTAAGGATAAAAATGTAGTGGTAACTTTCATAAATAAGAATAAAAATTTAAGGCAATGTATAATCATAAAACAAAAGACTTTTAAAATTAATCTTTAGCATAATATGGAAAATATAAAATAAAATAATTCCATTTACTTAATTACATGTATATTATTCTAGTCGAATAATCACAAGCAATATCAATAGCCACTTTCATAATGATTGAATGCATAATTTCAGAATTCATAACCACATAATCAAGGTCTTGTGCCAAGACTAGAAATAAGATTTTGTCAAGGCCTTGTTCCCAAAAACTAGTTTGTCTCATGATACCTACTAATTCATTGAGGAGTTATAGTGGGATCCACCCGTCACTTACTAAGTCCAATGCATTCTTCATATGAAAAGGTCTAAACATAACATAAACATTCGTATTAAAACTAGAATAAGAAATATAAAAATATTATCCATAAACAATGAATGGTGTAAAAATAACACATCCACAGTCAAACATATAAAAAAACTTCAATACAATATGGAAGTTTTATATCATAATAAATCAATTTCGAACATGCTTAAAATTTGTCAAAGGATGTTGACATAGATGAAATCAAAACATTTTTAGAGAAATATCTCTTTCTATTTTGAAATAATTTAAAGGTCATATAATTATAATAGAAAAAAATTATTTTTAAAATATTCTTATAAACTTATATGGGAAGCTTCGATGCTGATATAACAGTGGAAAATAGCCACACCCGCCGTATAAGTTAAAAAAAATACATTCTTACCTTAATTTTGTCGAAAAGGTCATAAAGTACCTAGTTTGGAAAACGACAAAAAGATTCCTTTCAAAAAATATATTGTCAAATAAGGGTATAAATGACTTTAACCCAGTGTATAGTAAATTGTAAAAATGTTTTGAATTAAATTTTTAAGAAAACATGGATTTGGATGATAAAGAGGTCCTAGTAGATACTTACGTAAAAACAAACTCGAATAATAAAGAGTTTGTGAAATTAACCCTTGCCTTATACTTTTCCTTAGTTGATGGTATGTTAACCTCTTATATAATAGTTAAAACATTGTTATAAAATTATAAAATAACTATATACATAAATATTATATCATATACGATCCTCTAATATTGCTTTGTTAATAATATTTCAGTAGTATAATCATTTCGGGTGTTAACTGATCAGTTTTCTTTTATATGATCAGTTACGTAAGACATGAGTTTTTATGGATAGAATGTATTTTATTCATATCCATCATGATATTAAGTTCTTAAACTTTATTTTTAATCATAAAATGAAAATTATTCTAGAATGATTACGATGGGGAATGAATCTCATCGTGTTCGTGGAGACGGTAATCCGTACGTATGCACGAGCGACACTATGATTATATTGATTGTGAAATAATATGTAATTTGATAGTATATCATATATAAAGAATCATTAACATGTTATATTTATTATTTACATATGTTATACTCATTATTATACCCATCAAAATAATGAAGTGTTTGAATAATAATCTACACCACAACGTGGAGACGGTAAGCCACACGTACGCACGTATGGTGACTTTTTCATTCATATGATGGATAGAATAATGAATAGGGTTGTAAAATTTTCATAATAACATCACAGTATATATAAGATACTGGATTTATTATTTTAGAATAGAAACAACAAAGAACGAGGAAGTGGAATAAGAAAAGAACTTGAAAGAGGGTGGTGAAATTTTTACCTCTTCTTTGGGTGTTTCTTTTTGAGTTAATCAAAATTTATCATTAGGTTGGATTTCTGATCAAAATAATGCCTCTAGGTTGAAGTGACAGAAAATGGGAGGATATTTGGACCGGGTTTGGCCGAGCCAAATGGATTTGGAGGTGTGATTTTGAGAGAAGGGGAAGTTCCCTTTTATAAGAGAGGTGAGGGGAACCTTAGGAAAAGATGGAAATATTATTTTATAATAAAATCATTTTCAGTTTCTAATGGTTTCAAAATGATTTATTTCGTGGATATGGTGGTCATGGGTCGCTAAAATCTCAAAAAATAAGTTTTAGACAGGTTTGGGTCACCATATTAACCATATCTTTTAGATTTAACTTTTGTTAAATATTTTAACTTTTACCATATATTCTTGTATTATTATAATAATTGGTTAATAAACATACTATAAAATTACAATAGAACATCAAGCAGTTCATTAATGGTATAAATATCATTATTTGAGTTCATTTTCAGAACTATATACTTTTAGGACTGTTATATAATTTAATAATATAATATTTGTATTAAAAACTCATTTATGTCAATTTTGACACTATTTAGTATTTGGTTTTTGTGAAAGTCATCAAAACTTGATTACTTCGATGAAAATAAATTTAATCAATCTTAACATGTAATATTCTCCTATAAAATTTTTTTATGTCATAAAAACTTTGAAATTTTATTTGTTTTAATATTTATAATACCATTTATTTGATTCTTTCATTAATAATGTAATTACTGCATCACCATTGTGTCATAAATAAATTTAATTATTTAATGTCTAAAAATTATAAATAAAATAACATTATGTATGAAATTTTTTTATATTTCTAATGAGTATTTATAATCGAAAATATAACTTATATAACCCCATTTAAAAATTGTTTTACTAAAAGATATATGTTTATGTAATTTTTATCTTTACTTTAAATTAATTAATATAAAGTGTCATTATCACTCTCAAGTAGATCCATGGGGCCCCAAAATTGACCAAAGGATTCCCATGGTCTGACATGTATAAAAAAATATGAATAGTATACATGTTAGTGTAATTTAATATTTTTATAATATTATTTTTACCATTATTTACTGGATTTACCCTTTAACCATGCTAAATAAAATATATACCGAAATAATTATTCATAATGTCTAAAAATAAAAGTGACATATTTACAAAATTTGGACCACCTGATTCTAAATTTTGAATCCATTTTTCCAAACTCAAAACACAAAAGTGGAAGAAATTAATTTCAAATTAATTTCTGTTTTCAAAACAAAAAGCATGTTTTTAAGAAATAATAACTATCAAAAGATTGACACTTATTTATGTCTAGTTTAAATGTAAAATTACATAAAATGACCTAAATTATATTAGATGATAAAAATATAATCTAATTATTCTTTATAACCACTCAAATTTATAATTTAACATTATAAATTATTTTGATTAAAAAAGTTGTTTTTAATTAAAATTTAGTTTTTTGCACTATTCATCAAAAATTTAAATGTTTCAGAAAAGTACCAAAATTTCACCCTAATCTAATTTCGATGTTCAAAATTCAAAAATGAAGTCCATTTTGGAAAATAAAATTTATAAAATTTCAAAAAGTGGTTATTACTACTTATAACGGCTAGTTTGATTAGTCGTGGTGTGTTAAACTCCAAGTTATGTACAACGCAAGCTACTGTATTATTCAAAGGGAAACGTACCATGGAAGCTTGGGGTGTTACATTATCCACTCCTTAAAATAATTTCATCCTCAAAATTTCTAGAATATTACTGCATAAAAATATTTGGTTGGTTTTTCATCATAAGTTCCTCGGGTTCCCACGTTGCCTCTTCCATCTTATGGTTTCTCCATAGAACTATTAACATACGAGTCGTTCAGTTTCTGAGCTATTTTTCTCTAGTATCAAGAAGTTTTACAGGCTCTTCACAATAAGACAAATTAGGTTCCAGTTCAATTTCCTCATAGGTGAGTACATGCGTTGGGTCAGGCATGTATTTTCTCTACAGTGATATGTGGAACACATAATGAACTTTGGAGAGACTTGGAGGCATTTCCAAACAATAATCTACAACTCCAATTCATTATATAATTTCAAAAGGTCTAATGTACCTGGAACTCAATTTACCCTTATTACTAAAACTTATAACACCCTTCCATGGAGATACCTTCAAGAAAACATGATCTCTTACTTGAAATTCCAAATCATTCCTTCAGTTATCGGCATAGCTCTTTTGCCAACTTAGATATGCTTTGACGTGGGTTTGGATAATCTTCACTTTTTCTATTTTTTCCTCATCATGTTCTGGGCCTACGAGTTTTCTTTCACTAACATCATCCTAACAAGTTGGTGTATGACATCTCTTTCTATATAATGTTTCATATGGTGCCATCTGAATACTTTAATGGAAGCTATTGTTATATAAAAAATCTACCAGAGTTAAATATTGATCCTATATTCTTTGAAAGTCAAGTGTGCAAGATCTCAACATGTTTTTTAAGGTTTGAATAGTTCGTTCTGATTGTCCATCAGTTTGAGGGTGGTAGGTAGTGCTCAATTGAAGTTCAGTATCCAGGTATTTCTGAAGCCTTTTCCAGAATTTTGATGTAAAATGGGAATAAAGATCAGAAAAAATTGATAGAGGTACTCTATTAAGTCTTAAAAATTCATTAATATATAGTCTTTTCAGATTTTCAAGTGGTAAAAATTCTATTATAGCAGGAAAATGTGGCAACTTGGTATGAAAATCAAAAATGACCCATATTACATCATTCCTTCTATGAGTCTTTGGTAGTACCATGACAAAGTCCATCGTAATATTATCCCATTTCCACTCAGGTATGGGAAGAGGTTGCATGACTCCTCCAGGATGTTGCCTTCCAGCTTTCACTTGTTGACAAACCATACATCTTGACAAAAAAATCAGTAATCTCCCTCTTCATGTTGTCCCACCAAAAATGTTCTTTCAAATCTATATACATATTGGTTCTCCTAGGGTATATAATGAAATTGGAGCAATGAGCATCACCCAGCAATTCCCGTTTTAGATTAGGTATGTTAGGAACACAAAGTCTCTTCCCAAATTTCAAAATTCCATTTTCATATATGAAGTCACTCAATCTACCATCATTCATAGCTTTAATATTCTTTTGAAACTCCTCATCATCAGTCTGAGAACTCTTTATCCTTTCTAGTAAAGATGGTTTGGAAACCATGTGAAAAATTATTGATGTTTCACCTTCCATGGTTATTCCCATATCTATCTTTACTAGATCTATGAAAATAGGATCTTTTTCAACTCTCATATTGTTGAAAAATCCATGATCCTTTCTACTGAAAGAATCTTCGACCTTATTTTACTTCTCTAGGTGGTAGTGTATAGTGAAATCATAATCCTTGAGTAGTTCAAGCCATTGTATTTTCCTAATATTGAGTTCTTTCTGTGAGAAAATATACTTCAAACTCTTGTGATCAGTATAAATCTCACATTTTTCACCATAGAGATAGTGACTCTATATCTTCCGAGAAAGGATTACAGCTTCTAACTCAAGATCTTTAGTAGGATAGTTTTTATCATGAATTATTATCTACCGTGATGCATAGGAAATAAATCTATAACTCTGTATAAGGACATAACCAAGGCCTTTATTTGAAGAATCACTATAAATAAGAAACCCATCATTCCCTAATGATAGATTCAAGACAAGAGCATTAACTAATATTCTATTCAGTTATTAAAAAAATTCTTCTAACACTTTTTTACAAACAAATTTAACCCATTTACGAGTGAGCTTCGTTAATGGGTTATCCAGTCAGGAAAAATTTTAGACAAAATGCCGATAAAAACCTACTAAACCAAAAAAAATGAGTACATCAGTTACAGTCATGAGAACTGAACATTATTGTATTGCCTTTGTACTTGAAGGATAAATAGATATTCCATCCTCAGATACAATATGGCAAAGAAAATAAATATCTTGAATCCATAATTCACACTTTCTAAATTGTCGAAATAATTCATTTCTTCTTAGAGTCCTTAGAATAATGCGCAAGTGATTTTCATGATCTTTGTAGATTTTTGAGTATACCAAAATATCATCAATAAATACCACTAAAATTTCATCAAAATATTCCTTGAAAACTATATTCATTAGATCCATAAAGACAGAGGGTGCATTAGTCAATCCAAAAGGCATTATTGTAAAATAGTAATGCCCATATCTAGTTCGAAATACTATTTTCAGAATGTCTTCCTTATTTACAGACAAATAATGATATGTAGATCTAAGGTCAATCTTTGAGAAATATTTAGATCCATGAAGTTGGTCAAATAAATCATCAATGTGAGGTAGGGGATACTTGTTCTTTTTTTTGTAGCATTGATCTCCCCATAGTCAATGCACTACCTCATAGATCCATATTTCTTATTAAGAAAAAGAACATGGGATCCCCATAGAGAAACACTATAGAAAATAAATCCCTTATTAATAAATTCCTCTAGTTGTTTATTTAGTCCAACTAATTCTACAGTGGCCATTATATAAGGGGTCTTAGATATGAGCCTTGAATCAGAAATTAAATCAATGGAAAACTCAGTTTTTCACTCTGTAGGATGTCCTGGTTAATCCTCTAAAACAAATGAACATATTATTTCACAATAGGTACATCCTCTATTTGAACATTATTTTCCTCAACCATAGTTATTTCATTATATTCCTCCCCAATAATTTAATTTAGAAGAGCCACTGGGGGTGGATCTAGATAAGAATCAGATGGTTATGTTTCTGCTCTAAAGATAAGGTACTTTTTATCATCATAAAAAATTATAACCTCCTTATTACAATAAATTTTTTCATCATGGTCCAAAATCCAATATATATCGAGGATTATGTCAAATTCCATAATCGGTATGATGATGAGATCAATAGATAATGAACATTTATATGTCCTAATGGGAATTGATTCACAAAACTTTGTTGCAATGATAATTCCCCTAAGTGTTTTGACTGGAAACTCCATTTTTAATTCAAATTGAAAATATCTAATTTTATTAGAAAATTGGTAAGATATGAAATAATGCGATGATCTAGAATCAAATAAAGCACTAGCTAAACTTGAAGAAACCATTATATTTCCTACGACCACGTCTTTCAGAACTTCAACATCAACAGGAGTGATCGCATAAGATTGGCCTTGCTCCCTTGGGCTTTTCTAAGGTATATTCCCTTGGTGATTAAGACATTCATTTTCATAATGCCCCTTTTCTATATAGTTATATAATTCAATATTGACAACCTCTTTCTTTCCCTTGAAACCACGGGCTTGGTGGCCTTTTTCACCACACTTGTCACTAACTCCCATTCCCTTTAGGCAAGTAATGGGGTGTTTTTTCCCACATTTACTGCAGGATGGATATTTAACTTTTCCCTTCTTCCCCTCATTTCCATTTTGAGAGTGTTTAGTAGATATCTTCTTCTCTTTATTTTCTTTGAAGTCGTAAGACATAGAGAATTACTTTTCTATCTTGATAGCGCATGAGACAATATATTCATACGATGAGAAGGATTGTGAGACTAATGCTCGACAGAAAATTGGATTTAACCCATAAAATAATCAATCAATCTTACTCCGTGGGTTACGTATATAATCTTCTTCATTCCTTGCAAACCTTGTAATGTGAGCCTCATAATTTGCGACATTCTCATCCTCCTTTTTCCTCAGAATCAGAAATTTTATTTCCATGTTCGCTTCAGTATCATGAGGAAAGTACTTTTATAATAAAATATTTTTAATCTCCCTATATTCCATGTTTGATACTTCTTCATCTTCTTTGTGCTTTGGATTAATGACCACCATTGATCTGCATCACCTGTGAGGTGATAAACAGCCATGAAAACTTTTTCCCTTTCGCTACTCCCCAAAGCATTAAATATTTTCTCTAAGGAACTTATACATTTCTCAAATAATAATGGATTTGTACTCCTATTGAATTTTGGTGGTTGTTTCCTCATGAAGAGGTCTAACATTGATCCTCTACTTTGTGTATTAGGGAGCTCTATACGAGTAAGGTTATTATTCCTAACCCGAGTGAGTTGTCCCAGTATGGTGATAAGCTAATCAGCACCAGTTGCATCACTGGATCCACTATAATTATCTTGAGTAGTAGGAAAATCCCTACATGGATTACATGGGTTGATACAGATTCCATTCCTTCCACTAGGCTCCATTTGTAAACAATGTCCCACACTAGATTAGTTTATGAATCCTAATACATAATTCTAAACTTGTAAAATAGTTGACATAAATTGAACAGTTTATGGATATAATCCATAATCATAAAAATGTTTTCTTTGGAGAAGTATATACTCATAAACCCTCCACAATGGTTTGTAAAGAAAATGATAATTATCCTAAGCATATCCCCCCCCAGGAGTGTCGTAACCAAGAGTGTAACAAGGCCCATTGTCCTGCACTAGTCCCCGTTCGAGTCTAGATCAAAGCGGTGTTTTCGGGTTTTACCCCTAGGTACATCTATGCCAGAGCTTCCTCTACCTACTCGTATCTATATAGGAATGTATTTCTTGGAAAACACAAAAAATATTTACATTACCAAAATTCTAAGAAGTTCTTCTATACTAATCCTCAAAGTCTATATTAGGGTAATTTTCTATAATCAGAGTTTTTATAAATCTTGTTTCCAAGGTTTTTAATAAACTTCCTCTGATACCTACTATAATGCCCTGAAACTTGTTACCCAGAGTTGGTGCATTATTACATAACACTGTCATGATACAAGGAATCATGTCCTGAAAGTCTGATCAGTTTAGTAGCCTTGTTAGTACTAGATTTATTCATAAGTTTTACATTACATCATGAAATAAAAACATCAACAACATTTTGTCCCCTTTTGAACACACTTATATCCTTAGAATATACTTACAGGTCAACCATTATAATACTTCTTCACATCCTGGGAAAATAAATCATAAAAATGGGTGAGCTCAGATGCTCAGTGAGGATAACAATATAATGTAAACTTATATAAATAAGCATAAACATTTAAGGCAATGTATAATACTAAAAAAAATCCTTTTAAACTTAAAATAAGAATAATATGACAGAGATAAAATAAAATATTTCCACTTAATTAATGATATGGATATTCTACTAGTCAAATAATCACATGCAATATCAATAGCCACTTTCATAATGATGGAATGCATAATTCCAATCTTTATAACCACATAGTTAAGGCCTTGTGGAAAGACTACAAATAATATTTTTTCAAGTCCTTGTTACAAGACACTAGTTTGTCTAATGAGACCTACCAATGCATTGAGGAGCTATAGGGGGCTCCACCCATCACTTACAAAGTCTAATTCATTCCTCATATGAAAAGGCGTAAACATAACATAAACATTCGTATTAAAAATAGCATACGAAATGTCAATAATTTATCCATAGACCATGAATGGTGTAAAAATAACAGATCCATGGTAAAAAATATCACGAAATCTTCAATACAATATGGAAATTTTGTTTCATAATAAATCAGCTTCAAAAAATCTTAAAATTCATAAATGATGTTGGCATAGTTGAAATCAAAACTTTTTTAGAGAAATATCACTTTATATTTTAAAATAATTTAAAAGTCATATAATTATAAAATAAAACAATTATTTTAAAAATATTATTATAAGATTGTATGGGAAGCTTTGACGATGATATAATTGAAGAAAATAGTAACACCCGCAATATAAGTTAAAAAAAGACATTCTTACCTCAATTTTGTTGAAAAGGTCATAAAGTACCATGTTTGGAAAACGACGAAAAGATTCCTTTCAAAACATATATGGTCAAATAAGGGTATTAATGAATCTAACCCATAGTATATTAAATAGTAAAAATGTTTTGAATTACATTTTCAAGAAAACACGAATGTGGATGATTAAGAGGTCCCAGTAGATACTTACGCAAAAACAACCTCAAATAATAAAGAGATTGTAAAATTAACCCTAGCCTTACACTTTTCCTTAGTCAATGGAATGATAAAATCTTTTATAATAGTTAAAAAATTGTTATTAAATAATATAATAATTATATACATAAATATGATATCATATATGATCCTTTAATATTTCTTTGTTAATAATATTTAAGTAGTATCATAATTTTAGGTGTTAACTGATATGTTTCCATTTATATTCTCGGTTACATAAGCCTTGTTTGTTATGGATAATATTTAAGTAGTATCATAATTTTAGGTGTTAACTGATATGTTTCCATTTATATGATCCTTTAATATTTCTTTGTTAATAATATTTAAGTAGTATCATAATTTTAGGTGTTAACTGATATGTTTCCATTTATATTCTCGGTTACATAAGCCTTGTTTCCATTTGTTATAACAAATGATATTAAGTTCTTAAACATTATTTTTAATCATAAAATGAAAATTAATCTTGAATGATTATGTTGGTGAATGAATCTCATCGCGTTCATGGAGACGGTAATCCGTACATACGCACGAGCGACAATATCATTATATTGATGGTGAAATCGTATGTAATTGTATGGTATATCATATATAAAGAATTATTAAAATGTTATATTTATTATTTAAATCATTTATACTCATTATTATACCAATCTAAATAATGAAGTATTTGAATAACAAACTACACCACGACGTGGAGACGGTAAGCCGTACGTACAAACGTATAGTGACTTTGTCATTCATATGATGGATAGAATAATGAATATCATTGTACCATTTTTATAATAACATAAAATTATATATAATATACTGGATTTATTATTTTATAATGGAAACAAAAAAGAAATATGAATTGGAAGAAGAAAGGAACTTGAAAGAGTGTGTTGAAATTATTACCTCTTCTTTGAGTGTTTCCTTTTGAGTTGACCAAAAGGGATCATTAAGTTGGATTTATGATAAAACTAATACCTATAGGTTAAATTTTGTGAATTTTATCGGATATTTGGGTAGGGTTTCGCCAAGAAAAATGGCTTTGGAGGTGTGATTTTGAGAGAAGAGAAAGTTCCCTTTTATAAGAGAGGAGAGGGGCACCTTAGGAAAGGATTGAAATATTTTTTTATAATAAAATAATTTTCGGTTTATAATGACTGAAAAACGATTTATTTAAATTATAAGGTGGGTATGGGTAGAATATATCTAAAAAAAATAGGTTTTAGACATTTTTTTATTACCCTATTAACCTTATCATTTAGATTTAACTGTTAGTTAAATAGTTTAACTTTTACCATGTATTCTCGTATTATTATAATAAATCGTCTCTAAACTTACTATAAAATTAAAAGTTCACATAAAGTGGTTAATTAATGATATAACTATCATTATATAAGTTTTTTTTGGAATAACCTTATATTTTTAGGACAATTATATAATCTAATAATATAATATTTGTTTTAAAAACTCATTATGTCAATTTTTACACTATTTAGTATTTGGTTTTTGTGAAAGTTATCACAAATTGATTACTTTGAAAAAAATACATTGAATCAACCCTAAAATGTAATATTAACCTATAAAACTCATTTATGTCAAAAAAACTTTTAAATTTTATTTATTTTAATATTTATTATACCATTTATTTGATTCTTTCATTAATAAGGTAATTACTACATCACCATTGTGTCATAAAAAAATTAATTATTTAATGTCTAAAAATTATAAATAAAATAAAATTATATAGGAAATACTATTATCATTCTAATTACTATTTATAGTTGAAATTATTACCTATATAACCCCATTTAAAAATTGTTTTACTAAAAGATATATGTTTATGTTATTTTTTTATTTAATTTAAATTAATTAATATAAAGTGTCATTATCACTGTCAAATGGCTCCATGGGGTTCCAAAATGGACCCAAAGATGCCCATGGTCTTAAATGTATAAAAAATATGAATAGGACACATTTTAGGGTAATTTAATATTATTATAATATTATTTTTTACCCTTATTTACCGGATTTATCCTTTAACCATGGTAAATAAAAAATTTACTGAAGTAATTATTCATAATGTATAAAAATAAAATTTATCTATTTACAAAATTTGGACGTCCTGATTCCAAATATGGAATCCATTTTTCCAAATTCAAAACATATAAGTAGGATAAATTAATTTAAAATTAATTCCCATTTTCAAAACAAAAAGTGTGTTTTTAAGAAATAATATCTATCAAAAGATTGACACTTGTCTATGTCTAGTTTAAATGTAAAATTACATAAAATGACTGAAATATATTAACTGATAAAAATATAATCTAATGATACTTTAAAACCAATAAAATTTATAATTTAATGCTATAAATTATTTTGATTAAAAAATTTGTTTTCAATTAAAATTTAGTATTTTTCACTATTCATCAAAAAATGAAAGTTTTCAGAAAAATACCCAAAATTAACCCTAAGATAATTTCAATATTTTGAATTCAAAAATGAATTCCAATTTGAAAAATATAATTAATAAAATTTCAAAAAGTGGTTATTACTATTTATAAAGACTAGTTTGATTGGTCATGGTGTGTTAAAACACTAAGTTGCGTACAACGCAAGCTACTGCATTATTCAAAGGGAAACGTACCGTGGAAGCTTGGGGTGTTACATTAACCATACCAGTATGGAAATGGAAGAACATCACCATGTAAGTTTTCACTAGACTTTCAAAGACATCGAAAGTAAACCATGCTATCTGGGTTGTTATGGATCGCCTTACAAAGAATGCACACTTAATTTCAATTCATGGGGATTTATCATTGGATCAATTGGCATAGATATATATTTGAGAAGTGGAAAGGCTGCATGGAGTACCACTATCTATTTTATCTGATCAAGATCCAAGATTGAACTCTATATTCTAGAAGAGTCTTTCATAAGCTCTGAATACTGAGCTATGCTTCAGTATGTCTTATCATCATCAAGCTGATGAACAATTTGAGCAGACTATCCAAAAACTTTAGAACATGTTGATATCATGATCAATGAAATTCAAAGAAGGATGAGATCAAAATATTCCTCTAGTTGAGTTCTCTTACAATAACAGTTTCCACTCTAGCATCCAAATGAATTCTTATGAAGCCCTTTATGAGAAGATATGAAGAACACTATCATGTTGGGAGTAAGTTGGGGAGAGAAAACTCCTAGGTCCAAAAATGGCAGAGAAGGTTAAGAGTATCCAACACCATATTAAAGATGCTCAGAGTCAAAAAAGATCTATACTAATAATCATCGATGAGACATAGAATTTGATGTCGTAGACATGGTATTCCTCCGTATATTACCATGGAAGAGAGTTATGAGATTTGGGAATAAGGGAATTCTTAGTCCAAGGTACATCATCACTTTTGAGATCCCTGATCGCATTAGAGCAGTGTCCTATCAACTAACACTCTCACCAAACCTATCTCAAGTACATTATTTATTCCATCTATCACTCTTGAGGAAGTATATACTTGAACCATCGCATGTACTCAATCCAAAGGTGGTACCATTGGAGAATGACCTCTCCTATGAAGAGATACCAGTGGAGATCTGAAATTATAGGGAAAAGTTCTACGAAATAAGACAATGAACCTCATCAATGTGATGTGAAAAAACCACAAGTTTGAAGAGGAAATGTGGGAATTAGAGGAAGTGATGAATCATAGTTATCCACATCTGTTTTAGTGTGGGAAAAGAAAATTTCTAGGGTGATATTTCTTAAGGGGGAAGATTCTAAAAACCCAAAATTTTATTAATGAAAATTAATCTTGATCTATTTAAATGTATTATTATGTAAAATGGTTATATAAAACATATGCACCTCCTTGGTTTTATGTTTAGGGATTTTAAAATACCATTAAGAATTGTTACCGTTGCTAATATAACTGTTGAACAGGGATCACATGATTAGTATAAATATAGGGCTTTAACAAATCAAATTTACTCAGAAAAAGGAAGTAATTTCCTCATCCAATATTATTGATCCATAAAAATTCCATTTATCAATGCTCATAAATGATGTAGCATCACTGGTCTTCACTCTTGACCAAGCCCAAGCTGAGCTTCAACATGTTAATATTGAGAAGAACCGAATACGAGAGAAGTAGAAGTTGATAGAGATTACTGCCCAAGTGATGTTATCCGAGCGACACCAATAGTCTGTCGCCATCACATAGATTAACCTTAGGACTTATGTAGTTGTTATAATGGGTTATGTAACAAGACCCTAGCACTATGATTATGCGCATTATTTTGGTATATATAATATATATTCATTTTATTATTGTTACTTTGTAAAAAGATTTTAAAGCACAAATAATTTTTTTAGTTAATATTAAATTAAGACATCTATTTTGTTGAATTAATGGATTTTTTAGTTAAATAAATATTTTAATAAAACATTATTACTAAATTAATTTTTTTTAAATATAAATGAACATATAATTTTTTATGAATACAATTGTAATTTTTTTAATGTTTGAAAGTTATTTTTGTCAAAACCCATGAATTCTCAATAAATGTCGGTTTTTATTTTAAAAGTAAAAATTTATATATTTAGAAAATTATTTTGATAAAATGAATATTATTTTTGGAATTATGATGTCGAAATTATCCAATAGTGAATTTTTCATAATTTTATATGACAATCGAATTTTTTAGTAAAAACTAAATACCGTTTAAATATATAATGTTTTTTATGAAATCATAATGACCCAATAGTATTGTAATAAAATATTATAAAATGTAATTTCGTCCAATATATTTTTTAACTTTAAAATAATCTGATTTTAGATTTGTTTTATTAATTTTATGGCGTCTTAGTGGACCCTCCAAGACTTATAAAACATTTAAAATGATTTCCTTGAGAGTGTGACTCACCTCCACATAAGCATGCATAATATTTTTAGAATTTAGTCCATTGAACATATAAAATAATGTTTTCCACTCCCCTTTGAAAAAAACCCTAGGCAAAAAACATGGGTTGGTTTGTGGTTTTGATTAGTTTAATGTGTGGTGTCCAAAACTTAAATAATAAAGAATTCCCTCTCTTTTCCTATATAAACCCACCAAAGATCCCACTTATCTTCACTAAAAACCCTTGGATCACAACCCTAATCTACCCTCCTCTCTCTATTATCCTACGAAGGAGCCCCAAGCTCCCATTAAGCCTCTCTCAAGCCTCTTCCAAACCTTTGGATCACACTTCCAAGTAAGGAATTTCTTCCTCTCTCATTTTTTCCAAGTTTCTTTATGTTGCTATACCCTTGTCTTTTAAATTATAAATCTTGGAGTTTGATTTTTCACCTCCCCTATACTTCCCTAAATAATTATTAATGGTGATATACCCCTTTATATCTCATTTATTCCTCCCATGTACACCCATTATCATGCCGAAATTTGGTAATGGATTTATCTCTCTTCATTAACATTCAATCAATTATTTTGTATTATAAATCTAAATTTCATTACATATGTTGGGACATGTATATATATTACCACCTTACTTCCTATTTCATGTATGTATGATGAGACACCCCTTTCTATATCATCAACCATTTTTATAAATTATTATGTCACGCTGTTATGCTGCTGAAATTGCACTGCGATTTTCCAATCCAAAGTCATTGTGTAGTAAATACCATGTTTATTTCTCAATAAATGGTATTAAACATTATGAATATCTATTTATTTATTATAGAGTTTCATGTATGAATTCTTTATTCCGTTATCATGGAATAAATTATGATGTTTAATGACTCCATGTTATATGATCCATGTGGCACACTTATGCACGAAATGAAATGATTAAGAAGGGTGCACCCTGATAGTGCTCCAATTCATTGGGTAAAGATTAGTATCATGATACATCAAATTAAATGAGGGTTTACTCATGCTAATTCAAGTGAAATGATGGTTTACTCATCCTCCATGTCCATTGAGCCTTGGCTCATGCGAATATCATGTTAAATGTTGTTGAAACATTTCAATGTTATGATAATCATGCTATATCATTCCTTTTTGTTCATGACCTTATTTTTTACATTGATATGACTATTTTCTAGCATGTAATATATTATTCATGTTATTAATTTTTTACTCCCTTACCGGACTTTATAGATTACCCTTTTCTTATTCATGTCCTCAGGTTTTTCAATGCAATGCTATGTATGAAAGAATGTGAGTGGTCATGTAAAAAACATTTTCAACAAAGATTTATATTTCATGTTTTAAGTTATTATTTTATGTTCCAAATCACTAAATACACTATACCTCTTAATCTTATTTGTTGTAGTAAGATGAAATTTTATGTAATAAGTTATGTTTAAGTGTGAAATAAAGAGCATGGTTGTTATAACTGTGCACTGTATGTAAATATGAAATATGATTTAGGAAATAATTATAACCATCAAATGATATAATACATATTTTAAACAATTTTACTTACTAATGTTAAATGGTAATAAGGTAGTGAATGTTTCAAGAGACATTTGACAATCACAAATAAAGTGATATTGCACAACTAACTTTTAGAACTTGGTAATTTTCAAGTCAAACCCCTTGGATGAGAAAATTCAATGTCAAACATAGAATAACATGAAATATACGTGAATAATGATATTAAATTTTAAAGGGGAAGTATATAAACTACATTAATGTGAACTAGTTTATAATAACAAATAAGTCTCAATGGAATGAAAATTGAAACAAAACCCCACACCTTATACTTATTTTTGTTTGAACATGATATAAACTCATGTATAATGGTTTTTAATAATGTTATTAACTTATTATATAACCATAATAATATTTATAATATCATATATTATCTTCTTATAATATACCATTACCCATTTTTTAAAAATTATTCATTATTTTCATTATTTCGGATGTTAATTGCCTAGTTTTTTTAAGAATATTGTGTCTTCATATTTTTTTTCCTATTACATAGATAATGATTTAATCATCTACATTGTGTTATAAATGATACACATATTATATAAATTCCATATATATGTATTTATAGTAATTAATAAGCTTTGGTGATAGGAAATGAAATACATCATTCATGGAGAAGGTAGGTTGTACGTACACATGATCATTGTTTCTATTTTCCTTTCATATTAAAATAAATAAAATTAAATTATATATATGAATATTATAATTACCATATCATATTAATTTAATATTTATCAAATATTTTAATTAAAATCACAAACACGTCCAAAAATGATGTTATCAAATTCCCACAAAATGAAAAGAATGAAGGTTTATGTTATATTGTAATTAAAAAAGTATAAATAAATTATAAATATTATATATATCATATATATACTATAAATAAATCATTATTACCAACATTTGAAGATGTTATTGGAAGAATGAATGCCATCTGTTCACGAGGCAGCAGTACTCCGCACACATGAATGATGACTATGTTTTCCATTTCATGGAAGTGTGTGTGAGTGTAGGTATTAAACTTATGATAAAAAATATTAATATATTTATGATAATGAGGTTATTATAAAATAATGATATAAATATTATTAAAGGTGTGGAGAATGAAATGAATCAAAAGTACCCATTGAAGAACGATACCTCTTCTTCAGAAAACTCCCTTTGGATTTTACCAAAAACTTTTCATGGTTTTATTTATTACTAAATAAAAGATTATATTATGATGGGAGGGATTTTTTAGTGGGTTTGGGAAGAGTTTTTTTATCTATATGGCATGATAGGTGCGAATAGTTGAGGGGGGGGGTGAGTACCTTTTTATAGTGGAGGAGTGATATTCTTATAAATATAAAAGGGTAAACACTATGGAAAAGTCATCCATACATCATGTGCCTAAAATAATTAAATAATCAGATAAAATGGATTTCATGGTTGATATAGGCTAGAAAAGGTGTTTAAAAAATGTGTCTTGGTCATTTTTCAATTAAGATTAAGGTTTTGTCCCTTGTTAAGCTGATTATTCTCTTAATCATTATAATTAGTTTTAATTACTTTCACATATATTTTTGTTCAAAAAATAATTTTAACTTTCTAGAAATTATACATTATTATTATTTTAAAAAATTTATCCATTTTTCTAAATTATAATTACATAAGTGTAAGATATTAATTAAAAATTAATCCTGTATACATGATGAGAAAAGGGATTTTTAAAGTGAAAATTCTCAAAACATTCAAATGTTTTCATATATAATACTAATATAAAAATGATTCCAATGAAAAAAATTCAATTATTAGATATAATATTTATCTAATAATACTTTAAAAACAATTATAATTATAAATTATAATTATAAATTATTATGTTGAAAAGTAACTTTTCAATTAAAATTCAGTATTTTTTACCATTCCTCAAAAAATGAATATTTATAGATAAATACCAAAAGTTAAAAATAAGATAATATTGAAATTAATATTTAAATAATGAAGTTTATTTCATAATATAAAATTTAGAAAATTTCCAAAATTAATTTTAATATAGTTTCACCATTAAAAGGTGACAAAACTGCCTTTTGAAAAATATTGTTTTTTTGATAAAATTTAATTGTTTCTTCTATTACTCCTATAAAACATATTGAATTAATTTGAAAATAATTGATTTAAATATATATATATATATGTACATATGTATTTCACTAAATCATTAAAAAATAGTAATTAATTTAATTTATTAAGTAAAAATTCATTTGAGTTCATAAAAATAGTTAATTTTATAATACCATTTCCATTATATTAAATTAGTTTCTATATTAATTTTTAATTAATTGGACACTAAATAATTATATTAAAATATTTCAAAAATATTTTCCAAATATTGTTAATTGATTTCATAAATGTCATTATAACGGATAATTGATAACTATCATATAAAATAATATTATTAATAGTATATTGTAGTTTGGTGAAACTCGGGATTGCTTGTAACAAAAAATATCAAAGGAACTATATATTTTATGGAGAAAAATAAAATTTAGAGTTGTGTAAATTGAAATATAATATCATTATTTCATGGGTCATATAATTAACATACTATTTCATATAAAAAATCTAGAAAAAAATTTGAATCTTTTATAAAATCAAAATATTACAATGTCTTGTGGTGTTACATCAAAGCCATCTCTATCCATTTTATGATAAAAATAATCTTTTAAATTTTATACTACACAGGGCATGGTCGAACTAGTGAGGTATCACCTATTTCCCCCCAAAAAAGTGGATAAGGACATGTACACCAATACAATGCTTTAAAAGGTTCCATATGTATCGAGGTAAGATAACTATTGTTATAGGAGAACTCCACTAATGGTATATGATACTCCCATGAGACACCAAAATACATTATATATTACATAATAATGTATTAAAATGTTTGAATTGTCTCTTAGGATTTTCCATCCATATCTAGATGATAAACTGTTCTCATGGTCAACTAAGTTCCAAGGGGTTTCTATAAGGATATATAGAAACGAGATGTAAACTTTGAGCCTCAGTCTGATAATTTCAAAACCGGTATACCATGACTCTTTAACACCCCTCATATATTGATTTTTTAAAAGTACTCAACCATATGAGATTCAAAAAGTGTTATTAAATGGGATGAATTTTTGATCTTATCCACTAAAACCCATATGTCATCATTTTTATGAACCATACGTGGTAGACTTGATATAAAATCCATAATTATCTTCTCCCATATCCTCATGAGAATTGGTAAAGACTACAACATAACCACTGACCATTGTTGTTCTTACTTAACCCACTTCTTGATGAATATCTTAACAAACTCACTCACTTTTCATTTCTTTCCAACAGAACAAAATTGTAAATTCAACACATTATATAGCTTTTGTATTCCATGTTGAATAGCCATTCTAATATGGTTGTAAGCATGTATAAGTTGTTCCTGAAAAGTCATAGGTATGAAAATAAAACATCTAAAAAATAAAATTGAACTCCCATACAACTTCCATCCCTTAATGGTCACCCCAAAATTGAGTTTTTACCTCATAAAAACACATTCAGATTTTTATGTATGTGCCTCTTCAATATTATCAACCAAATCTGGGAAAAAATAAACTAGAATGTAAAAAACTCTACTTCGGTCTTCACAATCCAAGTACATGTAGGTTATCACTGACATTAGCTACCATTGATCTTAAAACTCTTTATCCATTTGAGTATATGAATTCCTACTTATTGAGGTAAAAACATGGCTTTAATTCATGTAATACAAAATCTAATTCAAAATCATGTATTGGGTAGGTATTATGTTGAAAGGATAATGTCCAAAATCCATAAGAAATAAAACGATCTCCTAACATGAGAACAATTTCCAACCTAGATCTCGAAGAATAAAAATACACCACACAACATTGTTTTAATTATAGAAATATAAAGATTGGTTTTAATGTAATGAGACAATTAATATCTTTAAAATAATTATGACATTAAACTTTCCATTAGAATGGGATGCTTTTCTTTGTCAATGTTATCATTTGTGAATGTAGTTGTGAAAAGTCATGAAAAAAAGAATAACCACTAAAGAAAAGGAAATTACGTATATCAATGTCATTATTTAGTAGTTTCTAAGAGATCACAATAATTATTTTTTATAGGTAATCTAAAACACCTTTTTTAGATATATTGGGGGTCAAGGAAACGTTCCTCTAGTATCCAACAATCTCAATTTGATTTTTTTTTCATAGAGATGATGATCCTGTATGATACCCAACACTATCACCAAATATTTCTTATACTTAAAATTTTTACTACAATAAACCAATATGAAATCCACAAAACTCACCCCAAAATAATCCATATATATTTGGAATATCTGATTCATCAATTCCTTAATGGTAGCTGGTAGATTCATAAGACCAAAAGGAAAAAACACATACTTCTGAAGGAGATATCTGATCATAAAGGATTTCATTAGAATATCCTCTTTCTGTACCCACAGTTGGTGATATCTAGAATGAAAATCATTTTATGGGAACCAATAGTATCCCCTAAATTGATCAAATAGACCATCAATGTTTTGAAGAGGATATATATTCTTTAATATAACTTGGTTATTCTTAAAAAAATCTCCATAATTCCCAAGACTTTCATCTTTATTTTCACAAAAAATAGTGCTTCCCATAGAGACATAAATGGAAGAAAGAACCATTTTCTTTCCAACTCTTCCAACAAGATGTTCATTTCCCATAACTTGGTTTTTTGTATCCTTTTATATGAAATGTAAATAAAACTTATACCTAGTAAGAGATCAATCATAAAGTCCACTTTTTTCATGGTTGGAATCCCTGAGAAATTATTAGGAAAATAGTAGAAAACTGATATTGTTTTTTAGAAAACCACTATTCATGGTCTCATCTATATATTCCAAGTTCAAAATGTTTACTGGTATCAGATAATTACAACTTTTAGTTCCAACAATCCTTCTACATATGAATTTATTTTTTGATTTCCTCTAAAGTGATGCTCAACACCATCATCATTTTTAAAATTAAAACTTCATGTATAACAGTATTTGTGAGAATTGAAAATTTTCAACCAATCCATAATCATGATTAATTAATTTAAATCCATCTTAATCATAGAGAAATACCAAATAAATTCATCCCCCAGGATATTTATAGAGCATGAAATTCACATCAAGGATTGAAATTCACTTTATTCCAAAGAAGTTTCAGTATTAAAAATATAATTCATCATCTAAATATGAAAACCAAAAAGATAAACATAATGACAAGTAATAAAGGACTATGATTCACCGACATCAAAAAAATATATTTCATAAGTGTATATAAAAAATAAATCATACCATTCAATTTCAAAGGTCCAGATAGATCATCCATATTCATTTTCCATGCACCATATTTTTTTTGAATCACTACACCAAGATATTTATTACCCTATTGATATTTGTCTAGTTGAGAAGTCAAGGTATTTCTGTAATCATCATGGATTCCTCAGTTCTTTTGACAAGAGTTATTCCACTGCAATAATTTTGTTTAACCACACGATGTTTAAGAAACATAATATGTGTACCTAGAACCTGACATTGGAGCATTATGAGAATAGCACTAAAGGTTCCCAAATCTAGTTACAATTGTTTAATTCACTAGGTTGTGCCATAAAATCATGAATGATATGCTCAAATAAACCACCTTGAAAACATCACGTCATATATTTTGGTTTAGGAATAATATTTACCAATCCCATTGTGTAATTATGAGTCATAATATCACCTTAGGGAAATATGTTCCCCTATTCTTATTATTCATATAATTATAGTTCAAACCATTTATAATAGGTATCAACATGCTTCCTCCACCAGTGTTTCCCAATATTCACTTTCTCCCACCATCTCTTTATTGAAAATACCTGTATAATAAATTATAAAAATCATAGAATTCATTAATCAAATCTCTATCCGTAAGCCCAATTAAAAAATGTGTGCCTCCAAGGATACCCTTACAGAAGATTATAGTTCATAGTGGATAGAAATCATAAGTTTAGATTCATATTCTATCACAATTGTGATGCCTTAAAATCTAAAGTAAGAACCTTGTATTTGATAGCGTGTACGACATGCGACACCAAGAACATAAGAGAATATAATATCTAGATACTTTAAAATTTATTTATTATATAAAATATATTCTATATATTTAAATGAATGAAACACTGAGTTATAATGTGTTATATGTAAGAGTGACTTTCCTCGATAGCTTGTGTTACACGCAAGAGCGACCTTCCTCGATAACTTAAGTTATACACGAGACTGAGTTTCTCCAAATAAAAATGTATTATTATAATGTTATTATTAAGTATAATATGATATAAACTAGATTTTATGTTAGTGTTCATGAATAGTGTTAAGTAACTTATGAAAATATACTATTTATATAAATTTAAAATGAATTCCCGGGTTACCAATTATTGAGAAATGAAAATAAGAACAAATTGGATATAAAAAAAATATTATTATTTTTATAAGGTATTTTATCTTAATAAACATAATTAATTTCAATTAGTGAATTATTTTAGCTAAATATATATTTCATATATTCATTCGAATAATTTTTATATTCATCTTATAGATTTATAGGCATAAGATAAGAATTAACCCTATTGTATACATAGAAACCTATATTTTTATAAAGGCAATTTTACCACCTTTTAATAGAGAACCTAATTTAAATATGAATTTTGGACACATTAATTTATTTAATATATAAAAATAAACTTTATATTTGAAATAGAAATATAAAAATTAGGTTATTGTGAATTTTTTATATTTTTTGGAAACATATCATTTTTAACGGATAGTTAGAAGTTCTAAATTTTAGTTTAAAATTGCTTTTTGTTCTACTTTATTTATAATATTTAATTATAATATTAATTATTTTTATAGTTTAATTAGATTATATTTTTATCAATTAATAATATTTATCTCATTGGAATAAATTTCACTTTGAAATTGATTATAAAAATACAGCAAACTTTTAGACATTTTTACTTTAAAAACCCGTATTGTTGTCCCTCATAAAGGATGCATTTTAAATTATTTTTTGATAATTATTTTATCTGATTTTGGTAAAATGGAATACATATTTATAATTATAATAATTTATAATTTATAATAATAACAATTTTTTTGGACCAAAATGATTAGTAAAAGTGACCAAAATTAATTATAATTATTAAGGTAAAATTAAGCTTAATAGAGGAAAAAACCTTTAAATTAAGGGCCCAAATGACATAAAAAATTGTAAAAAACCCATTATTTTGACATAATTAAGACATTAAACTTCCATTATTTGGTTTTTTTATTTTTATAACTTTTTTAGGTAATAACAAGTGGACACCTAACTTGTTTCAAAAAAATCCATGTGAGTCATTTTCCTCCCCTATAAAAGTCCACCACCTCTCCCACTTCTTCACACCTATAAAACCTCTTAAGTTCAGACATTATATTCTGAAATAAATTTCCAACACTCCTCTCCTTGACCTAGATTCCTTCTTTTTGGTATGAATAAATCCAATGATTCCTTTTGGTACAAACCAAAAGTAGTTACCTGATTAAGAGGTAACATCTTCACTCAAGTTTCCTAATTTCATTTCCATTTTCCACTCCCTATAATATTATTATTATATGATTTCATAAAAAAAGAGTATACTAAATATAATATTTTTTTTATGATAAGCCATTTTCCTAAACTTATAGACACCTCTATCTAATGGGTAATGAACATACTGTTTCTTTGTATGGAGAACTACTGCCTCACGAAACGATGATTGTTCATTTTTCCACTACGAACATTCATGGTTGACCATTATGACAGAAAACATATTTTTTTTATTTTATATATGATATTTATTATTTATTTATACTTTTTTAATAATTTATAACACATACATTTAATACTTTCCATTTTATGTTAATACGATAACATCATTTCAAGAAGTTTGGACTACCTCCCCCTTAATGCGACGATTCATTCACACGATACATGGAATGTATAAAAAAAGATTATAATTAAAAACATGAGACACAAAAAATCTCTATATTATATTTATGAAATAATTACCTTTATATATATATATATCATTTTCTTTATTACCCTTTCACACACATAAAAAGGGGTAATGTTATTCGTGGATGTGCGGACTACTGCCTCCTTGAAATCATGTGATTCCTTTTTCATCACATGAATTATATATATTAGTATTTATGATTAAATAATAAGTATTTATTATATAATTATAATTATATAATTATATGATGTTACTTACCTTCTTTCCATAATGATCATTGAAAAGTAGGAATGTTACTCATGTGTATATATGGACTATCATCTCCATGAATATAATGTTGATTCATTTTTCATAAACATATTCAATAATAGATTTTAAAATTATAATTTATATACAAATATGATAATTATTTCATGATTATTATTCTTTATAAGTTATATAATGACCCCTTTGACTATAGTCGACCAACAAATGTTGTTTTCGACACATAAACATAATTTGGTCAAAACACCCGATGTAAAATTATTTGATTAAGTAGTTTTAAAAAACATAGAAATAAGTGAAATAAACGTAAATATAAACATAAAAAGGTTATGAATCAAGAAAATTAACATAATTTTATCATATTAGAATTTAAATGATGTTCACCCAAAAGGAAACTCAAGGTAAGGGATTCTTGTCTCATTTTCATTCCGCGAGGAATACCTAATTCTTGTGAAAATAATTTCATATATATAGTGTACATATTGAAATATTTAAATCAAATATCATGAATTATATTATATTATTTGTATTTTAAATGTTTTATTAAAGTATTATTACCTTTTTGTTTTCCAGTTCATTTGTTACTACATTAATAAGGGATTATCACATCAATTTTTACATATGTGAGAAAAATTTCATGTCCACCACTCACATATTATGCATGGTGTATCTACTGAACCTATTGTTATATTATTTCATTAATACTTTTATCTTTATGGTACTTTAAGCTTTAATTCGATGTTATTCCTTTATGAGGATTATGAATTAAAATGTTTTAATGTGGTATGAGACACTTTGGAATGTTTAAAAATTATTTTATTCAAAAATAATTTAATGATCTTTAAATGGTATATCCATTCAAGGAAATTATATGAACATTATTAAATAGGACCTTAAATTTTTTCTACTATGGTTATTCATGAAATTTTTAAGTATTATTACCATCTTTCCATTGTTTGATACATAATTTTTTTAAAATTATTTTTTTAGAAAACCCTACTTTATTTATCTCTTTAGTCGGATAACCTGTATTCTTCTAAAAAACATGTTTTAGAAAAATGTTTTCATTTTATTTAAAAATTATTTGGTATATAAATTTTTACCCTTTTTGTTCTTTTACTAATGCTTTCAAAGGAATGTTCTTGTCTCATTCCGAATGAGGCATTTTCTAACCTTTTTTCATACAAAATAAATATTATTTTTACCTTATAAGAATTGTATATATTTATCTACCATAATTTCTTAAAAGCCCCATTTTCATGGTTAAAAGGTTTATTTTTATAGTAAATGTTTTCAACAAATATTTTCAAATAAAAATACATTCAAAATGTTTTTCAAGAGAAAATGATATTTCCTCAGGTATATTTTTAATAGTTATTCTTTTATTTCCTCAATAACAAAAACCCTATATTTTAATCCACTTTGTATATATTGCATTGATACCATCCTTAATATTCCTATGGATGATTTATGATTGTTTTAGACAATGATATTTTTCTCATTTACTTCCTTAATTCCTTTTAATCCCCTTGAAATATTAATTTTCCTATAATCATTTGAAATTGAAATTCCCCTAAATATTTATATCATTTTTGATGGATATGATTGTTTCCTGAATCATATACCATTTTTCTATATAGTGTTTACTTTGAAAGTTATTATATTATTTGGGTAAATATTTATAAACTTGTATCATTTTTTCAATAATGATATTTTATAAGGGAGTTTTTTATTTAAATGCTTTATACATGCACTATACGGGTTAGGGACCAGCTAATTCATGCCCTATGGGTTAGAGACTGGTTAATGAAATCTCTACGGGTTGGGGACCAGTGAATGAAATCCCATTGATGCATCAGAAGTCTTGTGGGATGAATAAGTTGGTAAAAAACCCTTCAGGTTTGTTTCTATGTAGAATAGACTGGTAAGATTTTGGGTGGGGATCAGTTAATGAAATACCCTCAATGCATTTGTAGTCTAATGAGACAAAATAGTTGGATAACAGATTTATATGGGTTTGTACCTAATAGATAAATAATCTTCTAAAAGGTATTGATGGTAATAGGTTTTCAAGTGCCTCAACGTGACGTATAATAAGAATGCATTGACCTCATTTAGTTTCAGTTAGTATTCATGGATGATATTTTGCATTAGCATATATAGGATACATTTAATTTTCTATTCAATGATTAAATGGAATATGTTATAGTTTCTTACCTTGCCATATTTATTTTACCTAATATAGTTATTATAATGGAACTTGTTCCCAATTATTGGTTTTTTTACTTATTACGTACTTTCATTCAGTTTATTCATTAAATGGCATGTGTGTTCAGTTATATACCTTTCTATATTGACTATTCTCATTGATTGTTTATTGATTTTCCTATACTTTTCCCTTACCAAGAATTTGATCTCACCCTTTTTATGTTTTCTTCCCCAGGAATCCAAGAAGCATACTATGAAACATATTCAATAATTTACTACATGGATTGAAGTTATGCTTGAAGTTATTTATTTATTAAGATTTCATTTGAACGAAGAAAAAAATTGTGTTGCAATTAGTGTTTTAATTTATAAAGAAATAATAATTTTTGTATCTGGTTTACTAAAACTACTAAATTGATCAGTCCTTTGGGGATTGATTCCTTATAATCATGCTGATGTATTTAGTAGAAAACACTAGCTCTGGGCTGTCTGGGGTTGGGTCACTATATTTGGTATCAAAGAAAGTTTAGTAGAAACCTTAGGAATTAGATTTAGAAAAACATAGGTCAGAGAATATAACCCTATGGTATAAATTGAGTATAAGTATAGAAGAACATCCTATAATATTATTAAGATAGATATTATGTGGGTCTACCTATCAACAAATCTCTATCTGGATATTATAAGTGGAAAGGGTTCTCACATAGATGTACCTAGAAGTAATAACTCTAAAAAGGTGTTTGGGCCTGACTTGAGATAACATGGTGCACAACAATGGGCCTTATTTTTCACCTGGTTAGACACTCCTAAGGGATATTATTAGGATAGTCAATGTTTTATTTACAAACAACTATGAAGGATTTGAATAGATAATGAAAATGAATATCCTAGGTTAAAACTATGGTGGTTCATATTTATGATAAGGTTTCATGATTTAGAAATCGTATAAATGCTATTATGGATAAATTTTATACTAAGGATGGACTTATGAAGAAATAAATGGATGAAGTATTTATGTACTAAGGTTGTATTAATGACCTTAGTTAAAACTCTATTTAGTGATTAAAATTATTTCAAGGATGTCCATCATATTTATTTTAGAAATTATATTAATTTGGTTTTATAAATGGACAACCTATAAGCTGGGTGACAAGAAATCAAGTCCAGCAAGTCCATAGGTATTGAACCCTCGACCGAAGGACGATAAAGGTTTCACACCAACCACTGACCTATGAAATTTCCATGTTAATTTTTCATTGTTTTTAGTTAAACAATTTGACAAATAAATGTTAATTATGAACCAGTAGTATCACTTTTGAGGATTATAGATTAATCTATAAATCACATTAGTTTTTGAAGATTTTTAAAGAAAACTAATTAGATTTGTCACTCTTACGATCCTTTAAAAGTTTATTTTAGTGTTTTAGGCATAAAAAAGTAATTATTGACAATTATTTTCTAGGAGTAAAGGAATGAATTAGAATTTGATCAAAGAATAACAAATTTTAAGGATTTTTCATATGAAAATGAAACATATCAAGTAATAATATTTCCCTATACTCTTGTTCAGTAAAAGAATTACCTAAAATTAGGTGAATGACTACGAAATAAAATTTTGTCCTAATACATTAATTTTTGTTGAACCTATGGTATTTTAAATAATATCAGATTCATGGCTTTGAGGCCATCAACTTTCTATTGACCATTCACTTTTTTGTGATTAAATACCTCATTCACTTGTATAAATATTTACATTGTTCCTACAAGTAAATATCTTTGCTTTACATTGATGTTCTCCCACATAGAGACCTAGTTACATGTTAGTCCATTCGACCTTTGTAATTTCCATTTTATCTTTTATAGAGGATTACTTATGGAAACGTCCCATGATGTGGGATATCAAAGATAATAAGTATAAAAAAATATGTAAATACCCAGTTTTCCATGATTTTTTTATTTATTTGGGATTATTATGAGTCTATGAAAATTGACGGAATGTGATTCTGAGGCCTAGTGTGCTCAGAATGAATTTATGAACATTTTCTATGCACCGTTCAGTAAACGCGCGAGCGCCATTTTCTAAATTTTGTACCAGTGCTTAGATTAAAAAAATTTGGGCACTGTTGAATCCAAAACACCATGATTCACTTAAGGGAGGCTTCACTTTGACTGCAGTAGGTCAAGATAAAAAGACAGTTTTTGGAAATTTAAAAGAATAATAAAATAACAATGTTATTTTATATCTTTTTCTTCTTTTCCTCTGACGGACAGGCGACAGTGCCTGGACCAACAACATGTCAATACATTAAATGGCTTGACTCCCATTTATATTTTGTAACCACAATGTTAGAATTTATAAGGTTTATTAATTAAATTATACTCATTAATTCCACGTGTGTTACTCACCCTTATCCTATCCTATTTATATGTATCTCAGGGTGGAGTGTTGGAATGGCTTCACCAAGTGACGAAGCTTGGGAAATGTACCACGACGCAAACCACTTGGAGGATGAGACTGGTTTCAGCGAGCTGTGATGAGCACTGCCGAATCACAAACCGATGACAACAAAAAGGAGGTTCTATCGAACATCATTAGAGAACATCCGTTCTAGGTAGGGGTATTGTTTAAAAACTATATTTGATGTTTTACCTTGATCCCTCTTTCTATCACATTAAAGCGGAGGGTGGGGGTCAAACGAACAAGGCCCGAACCCACCACCACTTCGCTCATGCTCTATTCTTCAGGTAAAATTTCATTAGATTGATAACAACATGAAATAGTGGGTCATGCTATGATGGTGATAGTGTGGGAGATCCATAGTCATGGACGACACAAAGAATGGACCACCAGAGCATGTTTGGTGGCCCGAAGAAGAAACTGCCTGTGTGCCATGTCGGCGGTGGCTGGTGGTGGCTAGAGAATACTTGTAACAATCAGTTATGGTCATTGGAAGGCGGTAAATGATGATGTGATATGGTAGCTGAAAGTGGCTGACCCGAACCGACTGCACGAGGCTAGGGCGGTGTGAAGTAGCCGCGACAGAAGGGCGCGGTGCGGAGCAGGCACAGCCAGTGGGCCGCAGAAGGAAGGAGTGGCGTGGCCCCGTGCCATGCAAAGTTAGTGGAATCCATTTGGCTAAAAAACTGGCCATTCATGCGGTGGGGTAGCACCCCACAGGATGGAAAAACAACCCCACATTCATGGGTCTAGTGGGACACAACAGTCCACCTTCGGGTGGACCGAGCGAGATGCAGGCTGTCCAAGCATGTCAGACCCACCTAGTGGACCAAACCAGCCTTCAGGCTAGGCCAGACCTGCCAGTGGGCCAAGTCGGACCCGCAGTCCTGTGGGCCAGTGCGGGTGGGCCTAGCCCCACCCAATGGGCTAGGCCAACAGCGACCCAAGCCCGCGATCTGAACCCGTCTGACCCTTAACGGGTTAGACCCAGACAAGGTCAGGTAGACCCTGGGACCCATTGCGTCAGGCCGGTCTGACCGAGTTGGATCGGTCCCAGACCGAACCTATCCATGAATAAAGAAATTCCTGTAACTGAATAACTGGGTGTCCGTTTGACATGCCATCAATGGAGTTGGGATCTCTTTTGGGAAGTGGTCTTAATGGCATATTCCGGAGTGCCTGACCGAGCCAGGCTGAACTGAGGTGCGATCATCCCTATTTCACAAAAAGGGATGTAACTAACAGACCAATCATCCGAACGATGCACCGTCTATGGCATAAGGACCCTTGTGACATGTAAATCCACTATAGGTACTCTAATTGAGTTTTGGAAAAGTTTGACATGCGACTTAGGTTGGATCAGACTTGAATCCAATTGGGACCTTTTTACAAAAGTGCCCATATCTCATCGACTAGGTGTCTGATATACACACCATCTATTACATTGGGAACCCTATGATAGGTTGGTCCTTTGGGTATGATTATTTCGGGACTTTGTAACAGTTGAAATTTGACAGATGGATTGAGGAACGATTCTCCAAGAATCAAATGTGTTATGAGTGGGAATCCTTTGGTTGGCTGTCAATTGAAGAGTGACTCTATGTGAATCAACATCGTAGATACCCTATGCAGATCAACATCATAGAGACCCTGTGTGGGGCAGTATCTTAGAGACCCTGTGTGGACCAACATCTTTGCGACCCTGCATGGATTAGCATCATAACGACCCTATGTGGATCAACATCATAGCGAACCTGTGTCGATAAACATCATAGTGACCCTGTGTTGATCAACATCATAGAGACTCTGTGTGGTTCAACATCATAGCAACCCTTTGTGGATCAGCATTGCGTGACTCAGTGAGGAATAGCCTTAGAGTGTCCTATCATGGATTAGTGACACATGAACTTGTGTGGATCAACAATGGAACAACTTCTTTATGGTTCAGTTTTGGAACTTCTTAATGGAATAAAATGATATAGCTTAAGACTAATCATCTTTATTCCCGATCACTGAGTTTTATACCTGGTGTGAGTTGAATATTGCTTCGTGATTTGTGATTGAGGTCTTACTTTATGGTTTTTCCTTTGTGGAACTTTGTGAGACCTTTGGGAGTCTTGATATCCCTATTAAGTATTGTTATAATCACCCCTGCACAGGCTTTACCCACACCTTGTTGTGTCTTCTGCAGATGAAGAGTAGCTAGGCTGAGACATGAGGGAGCCCGGACCAGGTGGTACATAGAGGAGACGATTTTACGTGGAGTGCTGTGGAGACAATCTATACCTACCCTTTAGGTAGAGTTCTCTATGGGTGATCTAGTATCTCTTTTCTATTTTCAGTTGTACTTGTACTTTTCAGTTGGGATTGTATTCCAGCCCCTTTACTTTTAGTACACTTTTACTACAACAGTTTACATTATATTTACTTGTTGTTCTGTTCTTGGTTTGTGTGTTTCTATATGTTCAAAGGAAATGCCTTCCCATTATAGGGATATGCCTTTTTAATGCTAGTCGCTAACCCCTGGACTATGGAAGGCGGGCTTGGGGTAGTCAAGGAATGAGCCCTGGGGGATGGGTCATGGCAAAGTAGTGTTAGAGGAGTCTATTCTACCGAAGAACTAGGACTATGATGTTTTAATAGAGAAATATTGTTAAGTTTTTTGAGTGCGGTTTTCAGTTTGGGGAGTATAGTGTTAGTGCGGCAGCTGATGTATCCACACACCAGGACCCTGAATTCTGATTTCCGACTCAGTGCATGAAAACATTGAGTGCATGTGTTTAAGAAGTGTTTATTTTTGATCTATTTGAGATAGCTTACTAGGTATAAAATATTTACCATGGCACACCTATTTATTTTCAGGATGCCTCCATGAAGATAGCCAACTAGGATTCCTAAGAAAGTACACGATGACGACCCACCGAGTGATGAGGATTCGGTGCATGGCCCCCTTAGGACGATAGTACCATCAAGTGGTGAAACAGTAGCACTAATAACCATTAGGAATCCATTTTCACTAGCCCCACTAGAAGATGGGGCATGCCAAATGAGCGCATTGCATGAGTTTCAGCGGAAGAGGCCTCTGAGATTCCAAGGAGAGACAGATCCGCATGCAGCTAAGGACTGGTTGGAGGCTGTGGCCAGAGTTTTTCACCTGGTTGGGACACCAACCGACTAGATGGTAATCTGAGCTGCCAGTCTTTTCCCGGGAGAAACAAGGAGATGGGGGAGCCTGATGCTCCTGATACACGATGATATGATCCTCACCTGGGCAGATTTCTAGGGCCTCTTTAGGGTAGAGTTCATTCCAGCGACTCTTTGCTCTATGTGTATACAGGAGCTACTACACTTTCTTCAGGGTAGCCTGACCATGGCCCAGTACTCAACAAGGTTCACCGACCTCTTGCACTACTCTACCTACATGGTGCATGAATCTTTTATTAGGGACCAAACCTTCGACCAGGGAATCCTATGAAATATCAAGGCTTTGACGGTATCTATCAGCATCCTGATGCATGCTGGAGTGATAGAGAGATAACTCTTGGTAGAGAGATTCTATGTAGAGCAGACACCGACAGCGAGACCCACCACTCGATGACATGTAGAAGGGTCATCTACAGTTGGTAGTAGGAAGATGAAACAGAGTTCCAGGTGGACCAGAACTTCTGGTGGACGACCCCAGGATGTAGGGTCGGAGGTGCGAGGCTCATGAGGTAGAGCATGCCAGCAGAAGAGCAGACTGTGCTTCATGTGAAGAAGGCATAATCACATGGCTTGCGACTGCCTGACCAGCCGCACTGGCGAACCATAGACGGTCAAGGTACCACTGAGGTAGAATAAGATATTCAAGCGAGGAGGTCTGTAGAGTGATATACATGGAAGAGGAGAAGGTCATGTAGTAGGTGGTGGATAATGATTCAAGGTTCTACCACCACCACCTCCAGGTGGTCTACCCCAAACATAGGGAGCAGGTGGATAGGGATGAGATCAGATCTAAACAGTGGGGGCCTATGACCACGATGCTCCGGAGATTATTTGAGGTACAATTAGTGTATTCTCCACCTTATCTATAGTACTTATAAACATAGGTTCTAGTCACTCTTTCATTTCCTTGACTCTCATTTGGAGCTCGTAGATTTTGGTGGAACCATTGGGTCGATCCTTGTAATTAGAGACTCCTACGAGAGAAGATTCAATAATTAAACTCTGGTGCCAGCATTGTGAGATTACTCTATGAGGCAAGAGGTTCGGTTGTGATATTTTAGTAGTTCCGTCGAGGCCATATGTTTTCATCTTGTGTATGGACTGGTTATCCATAATCCATGATCAGATTGAATACATTAGGAGCAAAGTGTGGTGCGTCCGTGAGGATGGGACCATGTTTTCTTTCACTGGTGAGAATGGAGCCTTTGAAGAACAGGATGGACTTAACTAGAGGAGGGAGAAACTGATCAAACATTAGTTGGCTAGCCTTACCCTCGGAGTAGTTGATGTTGAGAGTCCGAGCTATCCTGTAGTGGTGGAACAGTATGTCAATGTCTTCCCTGATGATGTTCTGGGACTACCTCTTCATAGAGAGGTGGAATTCTACATCGACCTATACCCCGAGACAATATCAATATCTACACCAGCATATCATATGGCTTCTATGGATATTTGTGAGTTATGGGTTCAGCTGGAGGACTTATAAAGGAAGGGGTTCATAAGGCCCAATGATTCTCCATGGGAAGCCCCAATTTTGTTCGCCAAGATGGTAGATGGGAGTTTGAGGCTCTGTGTGGATTATCAGTGCGTGAAACAGGTGACTGTGAAGAAAAAATATCCACTTCCAAGGATTTATGATCTTTTTGATTAGCTTATGGGAGCTCTTTGGTTTTCTACGATAGACCTCAGATCAAGCTATCATCACTCGGGGTGCGAGATGAGGATGTGAAGAAGACATCCTTAAAATGTTGGTATGACCACTATGAGTTCTTGGTAATGCCATTTGGCATGACCAACTCCCATGTAGTGTTCATGGGACTCATGAACAAGATCATTCATCTATAACTCAAGATTTTTGGTGGTCTTCATAGAAAACATCTTGATATACTCGGTGTCGGAGGAGGAGCATGCTTATCATCTGCCAATAGTTTTGGATACACTTCGAGAGAACCTGATTTATAGTAAGATCTTGAATTTCCAGTTCTTGATATGGGAGTTCCACTTTTTGCGACACGTTATCTCAGAGGATGGAGGTGTAGTGGATCCTGTAAAAATAGAGGCTGTGCAAGCTTGGGAGTCACCAAGGAGTGTGACCGAGGTCTGGAGTTTTCTGGGGTTGGCTGGGTACTAGAGAATATTCATACCTGACTTTTCTAGAGTTGCGGAACCCTTTCCAGTGTTGATAAATAAGGGAAACCCCTTCGTGTGAACAAAGAGATGTCATCAGAGTTTTCAGGAGCAGAAGTAGAGACCAATGAGTGTCCCCATCTTGAGGCTACCAGAAGAGGGCGTTGAGTATGTAGTCTACTATGACGTGTCAGGGACCAGACTTAGATGTGTCCTGAGGCAGATGTGAGCAGTGATCACTTATGGTTCACGATAGCTGAGACAATGTGAGAAGAACTAATCTACCCATGACATGGAGTTAGTAGCAATGGTCTTCGCCTAGAATATGTGGTGACACTACTTGATGGGTGACCAAATTTTCTATTTACGGTTATCACAAGAGTCTCAGGTATATCTTCTCACAGAAGGACCAAAACCTGAGATAACGACATTGGCTAGAGTTCCTCTAGGACTATGACTTTTAGATAGTCTAAAATTATAGTAAGGGGAATGTAGTAGCTGATTCACTTATTAAGAAGTCTGGTCTACATTTTCTAAGTGAGGCGACAAAGACTCTAGCCGCATTGAAGATATCCTTTGTGGAAAGAGATGAAGAAGCTTACCACCAGTCTATGATTGTCACTCCCCCACTTCTTCAGTGAGTTCGGGAGGCATAACTTGAAACATTGAATACAAGGATAAACATGATCAAATATCATAAGGACAAGCACTTGGTGAATTTTATGAAGGTGGGGAGCACGACATCCTCTTTAGAGGATTCAACATTGTACCAGTGGTTCTATGGGAGGAGGTGTTGAGGGAGTTTCATACGTCCCTTCTGGAAGTACATCTTGATGTAGAAAAAATGTACTAGGACCTCAGGCATCATCATTGGTGGCTTGGGATGAAGAAAGAAGTGGCATAGTTTGTTTCACGATGCCACACTTGTAAGCAAGTGATGGCCAAACATCAAGTTCCAGAAGGCTTATCTCAGCCATTAGAGGTGCCAGAGTGTAAGTGGGATGAAATTTCCTTCGACTTTGTGATAGGGATACCATGTACGTCCATAGGACATGATTCAATCTAGGTGATCGTTGACTGACTCACCAATTTGGCCCACTTCTTACCCATTTGAGAGTAGGGATCTATAGAGGTCTTGTGGTGCCTCTACGTACATGAGATTTTATGGATCCATGGGGTGCCATCGATAATCTTCTCTGATCGTGACACATGTTTTATATCCCGATTGTGGAATGGATTGTAGAAGGAATTCGAGACTCATCTTTTTTTGAGCACTGCCTTTCATCCATAGACGGATGGTCAGATGGAGAAGACCATTCAGAAATTGAAAGACATGTTTCATGCTTGTGTCCTAGAGTTTGGCTGTAGTTGGGATGATCAATTTCCCTCGGGGAAGTTTAGGTACAACAACGGTTATTAGTCCACCATTGGTATGACACTGTTTGAGGCCTTGAATGGTCGACCATGCATATCACCTCTATGCTGGACTGACCTGGGGGAGTCAGGACTTATGGGTCCAGAGTTAGTATGTGCTACCACTGAGAAGGTGCAGATCATCCAAGAGCAGATGAAGACTACACAGAGTAGACATAATTCTTATGATGATAGAAGATGAATACTATTGGAGTTCGAGGAGAGAGACCATGTCTTCTTACAGGTCTCACCTCGATGAGGTTTTCGGAGATTTGGATGGGGCAGCAAGTTATCTCTGAGGTCCATCGGACCCTTTCAGGTTCTCAGCAGAGCTGGCGATGTGGCGTATCTCCTTGCTCTTTCCCAAAAGATGCATCAGTTGCATGACGTTTTCCACGTGTTTCAACTGAGGAAGTACGTGCATGATCCATCACACGTTACTAACTAGGGAGAGCTGGAAATTGATGATGGGGTGGCATTTATAGAGGTTCTAGTGTACATGGTAGGGGGATGCTCAGATTCATGCTCAGTACCACCATTTGATTCCTTATTCTTTGTTGTGGCTTTCAGGGATGAAAATCCCTAAGGTGGGGAGAATGTAAAGACCCAGTTTTCCATGTAATTTTTTATTTATTTATTTGGAATTATTACTAGTCTGCAAAAATTTATAGTGTGTGACTCCGAGGCCCGGTGGGAAAGCATAGGTGGGCCAAAGAACTTTTTCATAAAGTGCTTAATATTCTTCCATGTATGTTTAAATTCATGTTTACCCCTCTTTGACTTTTACATTGTGTTATGGAAGGAATATTTCTTTTGTTTACCATACAAGGAACTTTTTGACTTTTCTGGCAAAAGTATGAGGAGAATGTTTTTTTAACTTATACGACATGAATGGATTTTTATGATTTCATAATGCCTAATTTTCATGAAGCTTCCTCTACAAGATTTCATTATTATTTTCAACAAAATATTTTTTATTTTAAAATTGAATGGTATTTTGTGAATATAAAATGATTTTGAATAAGAAATGATATTTTCCTAAAGAATTCATTTCAAGTGTTTTTTCAAAACTATTTTCCATATAAGATGAAATTATTTAGTTTAATCAGGTTTCAAGTATAATGTCTCTATTATTTGCATGGTTTTATTCTTCTTATGATGAAATGATATCCATTTTTTATATGGATTATGTTATGATGGGATGATGTTAATGAGACCCATTTTATTCTTTGGGTTATGATGAATGATTTATGTTTATTTTATAGCACAAGTAAGAATAATTTCATTATGAGATGGGTGGGACCTATATTTCCCTCAAATGCATTGGGTAAAGATTTATATATAATGAGATAGACATGGCTGGAACGACAAGTGAGTCCGGTTCAGTAATACTGGGCTGGAATGAAAAGTAAACCTGGTTCATTAATGGACTCTATCCACTATGATGATCTGGGCAGCAATGCCTTGGCTAATATGGAAATCATAACATGTGCTTAATGGTTTCCACAATTAAATTTTTTATTCTCATGTTATTTTATCATGATTAATGTTCCTTTATGATCTATGCCTTACGTACTGCCAAGATTTATTTCATAACTCAAGATCTTTCTTATTTAAACTTTATGTTCATGTTTTTATGTTCAAATGTATATGGTTTGTTTTATTTTCTCCATGCTTACCCTTACTGAGCATTTGAGCTCACCCTTTTTATGTTTTTCCCCAGGATATAAAGAAAGGTTTTAGGTAAGAAAAAAAGGGAAGATCTTTATGGGAGATGTTGAATATCTTTCACCATGATTAGAAGATTATGTTTCAAGTTTCCAAAGACACTAAACTATTACGGTCCTTGGGTGTCTATTTTTGTTATGTATTAAGTATTCCTCAAAAGTAATGTAATGACCATGTACGTAAAGTGTGGGTCTCTACAGTTGGCATCAGAGCGAAGGTTTAGTTAACCTTTGGAAACTAGGATCCGAAAAATTTAGTGTAATACCTATAGATATTTCTAAGGTATGTCTAGATATGTCACTAAGGATAACTATATGTATAGGTTATAGTCCTAGAATTATGGTAAAGATCATAGAATTAAACTAAATATGTTATATATTGAAGGTACTTACTCTTTATTATATTGTTTTCCTAGCATGATTTTTTCCTCTCGCACTTTTCTTTTTGGGTTTTAGACGATGGCTGGAACCCGAAGGAACCGTGTTGATCAATGTAATGGAAAATGCCCTGAATTTCCTCCCGAACAACCAAATGTGATGGGAGATGGAGTGAAAAATCTTATTGAAATAATTACACAATCTATGAATCATTTTGGACTTCCAAATGAGCAGAGAAAGGAACAATATTCTATTGAGTCCTTCATGAGGCCACTCCCACCTTCTTTCAGTGGGTCTTCTGATCCACTTGTTGCTGAAAAATGGATCAGTACCATTGAAAAGATATTTTCCATACTTCGATGTACAGAGCATGAAAAATTCATTTTGTATGTTTACCAGTTAGAAGGTGAAGTAGACCAGTGGTGTACTCTAATTAATAATACAAGGACCCAAGATGAAATTGAATCCATGGAATGGGATGAGTTCAAGAACTTGTTTTACAATAAGTACTTCCCTCGTATTCTTCAAAAAAAGATGAAAAATGAGTTCTTTGAGCTTAAGAAAAAGGATGATGAATCTATTGGTATATAATAAGTGAATTTTACAAGGCATTCAAGGTATGAATTTGGATTCATCATCCAAACTGGAAGTAAAGTTGATCGATTCTTCAGGGGCTTAAAACCAAGTCTTATAATGGCATTAGCTATCGGAGACTTCAGTACCTATGAATAAATTGTGCATTGTGCTATCAAGGTAGAACTGAAAGTTGGTGTTACATATACATCTCATGGTTTTGACAAGAAACTAAAGATGGAGTTCAAGGAAAAATCTCAGAACAATGGTGAAAAGAAGGTGAATGTTTATTTATGTTCAAAGTGTGGAAAGAAGCATGGTGGAGATTGTCTAAAAGGTACAAAAAAATATTTCAAGTGAGGAAAAGAAGGTCATCAAGAAGCTAAGTGCTGAAGTAATGGAAAAAATGTTTCTAATGATGTGAATAGAGAAAAGACTATAGAGAACACTCCACCAACACTTCAATGCTACAAGTTCAAGGAAATAGGGCATTATGCTAAATAATGCCCTAATCCAATTTTTAATGATGATCAACCTCAAAAACCTCTTAAGGCAAATGAAAAAAGGGAAGTCACATTCGATCACTATTGGTGATGTTGAATATGACAATGAAGTGGTGGAATGGTGAAGTTTTTATGTAATGAGATTCCAAAATAGTATCGTGGAATGTCATTTTTAGTATCGTGGAATATTGGAATATCTATGTATTGTTTTATTGTGGTTTTAAATAATTGTATGGTACCAGTAACCATGAAAAATGATTGAAATATTTTTGGAAAGATGATTATATTCACATAATGAAGGGATAAGGAGAAAATACTATGTTTGATAGTATTAATGAGCTCATGACTGATATAAGGACAAAGTGATATCATGGTTTGAGTATATAGAATTTTTGGAATTTTGATATGTGGAAAGAGTTAACTTTTGACAGCATTTATGTTTTCACTAAAGTTCAATGGGTTTTAATTTTTCAAGAGAGTACATGATTAAGGTATTCACATGTTTGGAATGTGACCAACAACAAGATATATCTTATGATATATGGGGGACAAATGAAAGAATTCACATGCTTGGTAGATGACATTTATAGTAATCAGATAGAAGTATTTTCGATTATCCTAAAGGTTGGAATGAATTAATTTAGACATCATATAGTATTGATTAAGTCTATAACGTTTTTATTTTATTTCTAAAATGTTATAATAGTATAGTTTTAGAAAAAGGACAACCTATAGGATGGGAAACAACCCATCGCGTCGGAAAAAGATGCAGGAATCGAACCCACAACCGAAGTGCAACATGCCTTTATCGCCTACCAATGGCATACAAGAAGTCCCTGGTTAGTATAAATTAGTTTTAATTTATTAAGTGGTAAGATATATGAAGTATAAGTCCATTTTAGGAACCATAGATGGACTTATGTATATTTAATAACTTTTGCTAACCTTTTGTTTGAGAAAGCTGGAATGACCTATCATTTTATTACATGATCTGCTAACACTTCACGAAGGAGAAATTCAACCTCATTTATTTAAGGGATGAAGTGGAAATTGTTCAAGGAATGAAAAATGGTGAGATTGTACAAAAATATATTAAGTATTTATTCTAATTCCATTTTTTCAACTTTAGGGAAATGATCTTGAAAACCAAAAACATTTTCCTAGATGGTACCTTAGATCATCACAAATTTATGGCTGTGTGATTATTGGATTTTTCATAGCCATGTTCTCTACCACTCTCCATAAGAACTTGATTGTTATATTTCTATTCCATATCTATATTTTCACCTATGTTCTTCTATGTGGAAACCTAGTGATGAGTTAATTTGGGTAACCGTTACGTTTCTCTTTTAAAATTAAGTTTTAGTATTTTTTGTACGATGTGGGTTTATATGAATGAAACTTTAAAGTAGTAAACCATTTATAACCCTGATGAATTTCTAGGGTGAAATTCATTTTAAGGGGGGTAGAATGTAACACCCCAAGATTTTATGAGAAATATTATTTTTAATTTCTTTGATGTCTTGTGTTGTATGCTACATCAAGATTATCTTGCATTATACGAAACACCGTATTAGCTTGTAGTATACGCAACACTATTTTTGGCTTCCATTACACACAAAATCACCTTCCTTGACAGCTTGTGTTGTACGCAATACCGAGTTTCACTAAACAACGATATATTATTAAAATATTATATAAACTAGCCGTTATGAATAGTAATACCCAATTTTTGAATTTTTTTAAATTTTATCATTCAAAATGGACTTCATTTTTGGATTCAGAATATCGAAATTAGCTAAGGGTGAATTTTTGGTGTTTTTCTGAAAACTTGCAATTTTTGATGAATAGTGAAAACACTGAGTTATAGTTTAAAACCAATTTTTTATTTAAATAATTATTTATTTTATTTAAATTTATTTTAGATCAAAATAGATACATAATACCTATATAAGTTAAATGTAATTAATTTGTGTCATTTTATAATAATTTTAGATATATAAAAATTTTATTGAACTTTTTACCGTCTTTTACCCACCTCCTAGGAGAATTTGAAAATTTACATAAAACATAATTTTACCACTTCTGTGAGTGGAATTTAAAAAATCTGAGAGACATGATTGATATCATTAAGTAAAATGTTGTTCAATAAGAAAAAAATAATTTTTTTGTGAATAATAACTTTTTACTTTTATTTACCACAGTTAAAAGTAAAATATGGTTATTAAGAGTAAAAATGATATTATTATTACCCTAACACATGTCATAATTATATTGGAGAAGTGTAATTAGACCAACCACAAACTTAGTAATAAAACATGACCCTTTATGTCTACTTGGATTAGATTAGGACATTTATTATTATTTAATTCAAAGACGAGTTAAAAGAGTTAAAATCAAAGTTTAATAAGTAAAAGTTTTTTAATACAGGGTTATACATAAGATAAATTCGACCATAAATATTAATTAGAAATATAAAAATATTTCCTACATAATGGTATTTTATTTATAATTTTTAGACATTAATTAATTTAATTTATTTATGACACAATGAAGATGCTGTAATTACCTTATTAATGAAATATTAACATAATTGATATTATAAATTCCCAAATAAATGTAATTTGAGACTTTTTATGAATTAAACATATTTTATAGGTTAATATAACATAATAGGGTTGGTTAAATTGGTTTTTTTTGAAGTAAAAATTCTGTTATAAATTTAGAAAAAACAAAATACCAAATAGTGTCAAAATTGACATAAAAGAGTCTTTAAAACAAATATTATATTATTAATTGATATAATGGTACTAAAAATCTAAGATTCTTCCAAAAGACATATATAATAATATATATTAACTTATTGAACCAATTTGGGTTTTATTGGTAGTTTATGGTAATTTTATTAACCATATAGTGTAAGAATACAAGAAGACACGGTAGAAGATAAATTATTTAACTAAGAGTTAAATCTAAATGATAAGGTAAAAATGGTAACCTAAAATTGTCTAAAACCTATTAGTTTAGAGTATTTATACCCATCCCCACCCTAGACTATAAATAATTCACTTTTTATCCATTATAAACTGAATATTAATTTATTATAAAATAATATTTTATGTTTTTCCTAAGGTACCCCTCACCCCTCTTATAAAAGGGCACTCCCCCTTCTCTCTAATTCGCACCTCCAAAGCCATATGTCTGGGCCAAAACATTCCCAAATATCATATCAACTGTAATCCCTTCATCATAGAGGCCTTAATTTAGTTATAAAGCCAACCTATAGAGCCATTTTGATCAAATCAAAAGGAAGAACCTGAAGAAGAGGTAAATATCTCACCACCTATTTCAAGTTCCTTTCTTCTTCCACATCCACCTTCTTTGTTGTTTCCATTATAAAATAATAACTCCAGTATCTTATATATACTGTGATGTTGTTATAAAATTTTTACAACCATATTAGTTATTTTATCCATCCTATTAATGAAAGAGTCACCACACGTGCGTACGTACGACTTACCGTCTCCACGTCGTGGTGTAGTTTGCTATTCAAACATTTCATCATTTAGATGGGTATAATAATGAGTATAAATGAGTATAAATAATAAATATAACATTAGTATTATTCTGTATATATGATATACCATTCAATTATATACGATTTTAATATCAAAAAAATGATATTGTCGCTCGTGCGTACGTACGGACTACCGTCTCCACGAACGCGATGAGATTCATTCTCCATGTTAACCATTAAAGAGTGATTATAAAGTATATATAATAAATTATCATGAAATATATGAAATAATAATTAAAATGGATTTATGTACATATACGTTTCATTTACTCAATTCCATTCAATTCAATATGGAAACGAAAACGGCGTTTATGCGTACGTACGACCTACTGTCTCCATGAACGGTGTATTTCATTTCCATTTATTGATCTATCATATATATTTATATGCTGAATATATATTATATCTAAATCATGTTTTACATTCTGGAATTAAGTAAATCAAGATATAAGTAATAATATCAAGAACAACAAGTCGAAACACGTACGATAAATGAAACGATTTTACCAAAAATGCTGCTTTAACATGGAATTTACAAAAGAACGGGTAATATAAAGTTATAAGTGAATCATATATAATATCATGAATATTATTATGGTTATGTTACAAGTTAATAATATGTTTAAACCCACTATAAAAGAGTCTCGGACACATACGGAAGAAATTGGACATAAGATAAGGGATAATTTTTTCAAATCTAATTTTTATCCGAGATTGCTTATACGTAAGTATTTAATGGGGTTATATTTTTCATCCATGTCCATAAAAATGTTTTTAATAAAGTGTTTAATATTATTCCATGTATATTTAAAGTCATTTTTACCCATCTTTGACTTTTACATTGTGTTATGGAAGGAATCTTTCTTTTGTTTACCATACGAGGAACTTTTTTACTTTTCCGGCAAAAGTACGAGGAGAATGTTTTTTTAACTTATACGGCATGGACGAATTTTTACGAATTCATAACACCTAATTTTCATGAAGATTACTCGACAATATTTTATGATTATTTTAAACGAAATCCCTTTTCTTTTAAAATTGAATGGTATTTTGTGAATAGAAAATGATTTTGAAGATGAAAGGATATTTTCCTTAAGAATTCATTTCATGTGTTTTGTCAAAACTATTTTCCATCTAAGATGAAATTATTTAGTATGATTATGTTCCATGTATAATGTATCTATTATTTACATGGTCAAATTCTTCTTATGATGAAATTATATCCATTTGTTTTATATGTATTACGTTATGATGGGATGATGTTTATGAGACCCATTTTATTCTTTGGGTTATGATGAATGATTTATGTTTATTTTGTGGCACAAGTAAGAATGATTTAATTATGAGATGGTTAGGACATATATATCCCTCCAATTCATTGGGCAATGATTTATATCTAATGAGATAGACATGGCTGGAATGGAAAGTGAATCTGGTTCAGTAATATAGGGCTGGAACGGCAAGTAAACCCGGTTCAGTAATGGAATTTTTCCACTATGATGGTCTTGGAAGAAATGTCTTGGCTACTATGGAAATCATAACATGTGCTTAATGGTTTCCACAATTAAATGTTTTATTTCCATGCTATTTTATCATGATTAATTTTCCTTTATGATCTATGCCTTACGTACTGCCAAGATTTATTTCACAACTCAAGATCTTGATTGTTTAAACTTTATGTTCATGTTTTTATGTTCAAATGTATATGGTTTGTTTTATTTTATCCTTGATTACCCTTACTGAGAATTTGTGATCACCCTTTTTATGTTTTTTCCCCATGATATAAATAAAGGTTTTAGGTAAGAAAAAAGGGAAGATCTTTATGGGATATTTTGAAGATCTTTCACCATGATTAGAAGATTATGTTCTGAGTTTCCAAAGACACTAAACTATCACGGTCCTTGGGTGTCTATTTTTGTTATGTATTAATTATTCCGATGTAACATCTCGGCCTGGATCACCACTAAAACGGAGGCCGGACCGGTCACCACATGACCTCAAGCATGCCTCCCCATACGCCAGAGGCTGCCGACTAGCAGCGAGGTTCTAAGGGTAGTCAGTGGGGAGAATATACCCTCATTTTAGTGTTCAAAAATAGACAAAGGAAATAAATAGCAGAAATGGTATAACAAATGAATAAGGAGTAGAAATTATATTTTATAAATCTTGTACAAAACAAATGGCCAATTCCAAAGTATACAAAAAATGTATGCATGACATGCTAATGATACAAAAGTAGAAAACAGTGAACAAAATAGCATGCTTTACATTTCAATGAATAAATAATTAAATAATGACTCAAAGCCCCATGGGAGATCTCCTCAAGCATCCTAAGCCTCCGCTCAGTTTTGTGCTCTTAACTCCCAAGTAAATGAAAATAACATAGTCTTGCAACCAAATAGAATCTACTCGGGTACCCAGTGTAATGACGACCCAAGTAGGGTGTGAGATATAAATCTCAGTATGCTGGGACGACCAGTGTCTACCCCAAACCGGACATTTAATAAATAACTTATAACATGTGAAATCATGAATAAATTAAGTAAACAGTACAATGCAACTATATACCCAAGTACCTACTTCAGCCCTCAACTGGCGTCTGAACCTGCATTATACATTTTTCATACATACTCAATATTCTTTACATAATCATTCATCAGTTATTAATTATTCCAATCTTAATAAATTATGAAGGTCTTGAGATTCGGCCTATGCCCAACATCTCCCTTATAAATCACTCACCACAGATGTCTCTAAAGACCATCTATGTAATAAAAGTAAAGACTAATTCCAAGCTTGTGCTTTGGCTTGGATAACGCGTCATAAGTTATTCAATTCAACCTTTAATATACTAAGTCTGAGACCGCCCACTAAAAGTGGTTCTCCCAAATCATAAATAAGTCCGAAACCTTCCTCATAAACAATTCACAAATCATCATGTCTCAACAGCCTTCATTAACCATAAACTCATTCCATGCACGAACAATTGGACCCACAATCAAATGTTAATTAATGGGTGTAGAACATCATGTCTTGAACCCTCGTGAGTATTTGGAGCATCATTACTTGTCTCACATCCCATGGGTATTTAGAGTATTATTCCCTGACCCATAAAAGAATATTTTCTTGTAAGCTGGGTGTAGAACGCCATGTCTAGCACCCTGTGAGTATTTGGAGCTTCAGTCCTTATCTCACAACCCATTTATCAATCAAACATATATATATTTATCATATTTTTAGAACACCATGTCTATCACCCCTTGAGTATTTGGAGATTCAGTCCTTATCTCACAACCCATTTATTAATCACAAACATATATTTATCATTGGTGTAGAACACCATGTCTATCACCCCAAAACCATCCATTAATTAATTAATATATTAATTAATCCAATCCGTTAATTAATTCAACAACTAATTAACAACATAAATCACCCATCAAAATTCAACCCTTAATTAACCATTAAACATCTCAATAGTAAATAATTAATTAACAATTAATTGTTCTTATAAAGACAAATAAATAATTAACTCAACATTTAATTATCCAAATTCGTTAACAAGTCTGAACCCGTCCACTCAAACAGTGATTTGTCTAGGAGTTTAAAAATTTACATACACGTCATAATCATCACAAAACATGCTGAACAAGCCCATATATTTTACAACCATCTCACGCATCATCTCATAATATAAAACAACTCCATCCAAGACAACTTAATGCATGGAAATCTAACAAGTATCAGAAATTACCCTTGGCCAACAATCGTAACAAAAAATCAAATCACAATCTTAATTTAATGCATGCAAATTAATTAATTCAAAAATTAATTAATTAAATATTATCTCTTAAACCAATCATAAATTAATTAATCATTTAACATTTAACATGTAATAATTAATCCATCCATTAATTATTACCAATTTCCAATTTATATTTTTGAACATGTCAAATATTCAATATTACCAATCATCATTAAAAGCCACACATTTTATTCCAACTCATGACTTGATAATTAATTTACAATTAATTACCCTATTATATATTCTGCCCATTCAAATCATTTAACTGTTTAATCAAATCACTTTAACCAAATTAGCAAAACATTCTTAAAAACAACACAAGTTCAAGACCTCATTTATCTCACGTGGGCGGTATCATTTAATAACTTCAAAAGTGTCATGCATAGACATATCATAATCAAGGAAACTTACATTATCAATTTATTTAAAGAAGCTATAATTCTTAAAATAAAGTGTTAAGGGTTTGAGACCCTACCTCAGGTTGGCACCATTTTAAATCTGAAGCGCTTTAATGTACTTGGCAGCAACCGGCCCACAACTATTCTGTAATCGCACATGCGCATACCTTTATATATATATATATGTTTGTGTGTGTGTGCATGTTGTCTACATTGATCAACAAAAATTACATATATTAAATCGGTAACTAGAATCAAAGTTGTAATGAACAACGCACCTCTAACTTGGTACTAGGAACTCATAAAAAAAATTTAACAGGCCTTAAAAAAAACCGGTACAAAACCAAATCGTGGGTTTAGCAACTAACCCGAACCAACAACAGCAAGACAATTCGAGACCATCCACCTTTCCCTTAGCGGCGGATGTCGGATTATGGACCAATGGGTCCTGATTCAACATTTTCATATCCTAAAAAAATAGAGGAATGAAATGATCAGATTAAACCCAAAACTTTGGGTTTTAGCTGAGAACACAAGGTGAGAGAGAGGAGTCAAATGATCGATGCGAATCACGAGTTATACGCAGACGGAATCACCTTGACGAGGCAGGCAAGATTCGTGAAGAGTTCGAGGGGATTTTTCACACGCAAAGTGGAGTCCTGGAGAGGGGTGGTGCGCCTCTAGGTATTGCCTGGAGGGGGGTTGCACCATAGAGGTCGCGCACTGCAGGAGCTCCGCCCGGGTGTCGCGCTACTGCAGGGAGGGTCACTCGGGGGTTCGCGTGCCTCTTGGTCGCACTACGGGAAGGAGCTCATGCGGAGGAGGGACCACAAAGGAGGGAGGAAGAGGCCGCATCATGGGGTGCGCTGCTGCGTGCGTGTTGCACCTTGTGCGTAGGGAGGAAGAAGAGGATAATTCGATTCCCTTTATTTTCTTCTTCAAACCCCTAAATTAATTTCCATTAATAATAGTTATTATTAAACTCATAAAACCCAATCATAATACTACAATTAATGCGATAATAAAAATAATAAACATTTTATTACCATTATTATACACATTAAACACTTATCTATAAAGTAAAAAAACTCCCCAGTTAATCCTTCTTAAAGGAAACATTTCATTGAGAAAATCAAACTCCCATTTACTACTCAATTAAATTAAAATCTCTTTGACTTCAAAAAAATAATTCCTTTCCCACAATTAATAAAATTAGTTTTCCTTGAATTTAATTAATCAACAATATAATAATAATAATAATTAAATCATTATTATTATTATTATTAAAACTTTCATTTTTTTTAATTTCAACCAAAACACCCCAATTCATTACTATTATTATTTATAATAATAATATCCATAATGATCAATAATTATGACACTCGTAAAACCATAATAATAAAAATATAATTATTATTTCTCAAACCTTTAATATAACCCAACAACTCTATTAAATAACCACACTCCTTCATTAAATTCTAAACTGCTTATTTTATTAAACATTTCATCGAGATACCGAACAACCTCATTAAATTCACCTAAATATTAGAACCCATTAAATAAAAACAGAACTTTGAAAACCCCCATAATTAAATTGTATTAAAAGAAACAATAAAATGCCCATTTTAATTATGTCCAACCTCCCCATTTAAATCCACATTAATTATCCAATTCGTTTTTAACCTTCATTTATTATTCTCTTAATAAATGTTTCGTAATTAATTATAAAACTCCATATTGATCATTAAATTATTTTAACATTTATTTAACTAAGTGACCACACAAATAATAATATCATCATCATTATTGTTATTCAAAATTTCATTTATTTAAAAACCCAAACCCCCAATTTATTACAATATCATTAATATGATAAAAACTCCAATCCATAACCCCTCATTTAATTAAAAGTTTATTTGAGAAGCTCAAAATCCACATTTAATTATCATAAATGATACACTCCTTTAACATGCAATTAAAATCTCAAAGTTTCAAAAAAATTTATGACTCCGTAATAATAACAATGACATTATTATTATTATCACATACCTCCAATTAATAAAAAATAGCCCTTTAACAATTCTGAAACTCTTCATTTAAATAAAACGGTTCTTTGATAAACCCAAATCCACATCAATACCTTCAATATCCATTTAATTAATTATTTAACATTCAATAAATTTAACAACCACAATAATAGTTATAATAAATTCATTATTATTATTATAATTAAAACATTATTTTAATTAATCCAAATCCCTCATATAATCATATTTAATTAAAAATAATAATATTTTATTAAATAAGATAAATTGCATAGGTTGGACCGCAACCATGCACTGCCCATGCAGATCCATTGAGGTGGATTTTTCTGGATCCGGTGCACCCGAGACTCATCGGGACACCCACTAAAAATTTATCGGTTAATTACACAATTCCAGAAACGACACCATTAGGTGTTTCAGCACTCAGAATAAAATTCTATAGCTCGGTTTAAAAAAAAGTTCCGTGGATAAATCGAAAAAAAAATTCGAAAAAATTTGTATTTTAACCCTGTTAAAAAACACGGGACTTTACAATATACCGACCTTAAAAAATTCTCGTCCTCGAGAATCCATCAAGAACCACTAATAAATAAACTGACCTACCAAGTTCATTTAAGAAGATCAGTCAAAATATTACCAGACAACTCCATTCTAAAAGCTCGACATCACCTGCTGACACATTTATCAAAAAATGATGCAACAATACACACCTTAGGATTTTCCTTGACGTCTCAAGAAAAGATTATCCGCTCACTAGTGCGTGTTTTTAGAATACATTAATGCATGTGTGTGACATTCCTTGAACCATGTTCACCATGTCAATCATTGATCATAAAAATCCGTAATATAAACCTATCAGCGTGCCAAAACAACAGAGTCCCAAGAAGTCCTCGCAAGTAGTGGGACGAAATTACTATAATAGCCTAGAACATTTTATGGGAACTACCTACCATGGGTTATCCCCTTAAGAACCATGAAAATTGACCCTCTCTCTTGGTCACACAAAACTTAAATCACAAGGTTTAAAAAAAACCCCTTTTTCTTTTAGGAATTTTAATTAATTATTTCATCCTTTTAACATTTGAATGAATTTCAGCATACACACTAGTACGTATTCACAAAAATTCACCTAGTTTTCAAAACAAAAACCTACGGAAAAAATAGGCATGTTATCACAAAAATCCGCATTAATCATCATTCAAATTTATTCAAATATAAATAGGAAATTTAGCATCTAAATTCCTTTTACAGAAAAGGAGACTTCCAAAGTTCTCATTTATTCAATCTGGGTTCTTCCAAAAGCAACCCAACAATAGTTCATTATAATCAAAACTCAGTAGTTTTAAATTTGTAACCATTTTCAAACATATTATGGTTATATAAGGTTCAAACAAATGGGTGGCCATCTACCAATTGATAAGGCGCCCATACACCTTATTGCTAGAATTTGGCTCCCATTTATCACAATCAACATTTATTTAACATTTTATCTTCAACACCCCTTTCCCATATCAAAAACATCTCTAACATGTTAGCATAAGCAGTAACACAACAACATGCTATAACACAGAAGCATGGAACAACAATAAAACATGCTAATAACTGAAACAGTATGGAATATAATCACTCAAGCATGTTAAATCTATTACCAAAACAAGATATCTATAGAGGCATGCTAAAGAAGATCAAAACATGGAATTTCACCCAAGGAACATAATCCAAATTAGCAGGAATCCTACTAATGCAACTACATGGCATGTTATATGCATGACATGTGAATCTATAAGGGACTAAGACAATGCATGTATGAAACTTCCTTGCCATATCAGGCCTAGACAATTAGTTTTCAAAATTCTCAGAATCAATAAACAGCAGAAAATACACCAGTCACTCAAGGTAAAATCATATCAACTATAACCTCTAATAGTACAAACATCAATTCCCATCCCTAGAAACTCGGTCATTTCCTGTACATGAGGTGATCACTCCCAAGAACAGCTATTAACCCAAGAGCCTACACATTCCTAGTCTTCTGTCTACAAACCCCAAAACAGAAAGACAAAGGAAAAGAAAGAAAATGTAAACCTCTGATACCACTTCGTAATGTCCCGGCCCGGCTCACCACTAAACCGGAGGCCGGACAGGTCACCACATGACCTCAAGTGCACCTCTCCGTACGCCATAGGCTGGCGACTAGCAGTGAGGGTCTAAGGATAGTCAGTGGGGAGACTATACCATCATTTTAGTGTTAAAAAATAGACAAAGGCAATAAATAGTGGAAACAGTATAACAAATGAATAAGAAGTGGAAAGTATATTTTATAAATCTTGTACAAAACAAATGGCCAAATCCAAAGTATACAACAGATTTATGCATGACATGCTAATGATACAAAAGTAGAAAACAGTGAACAAAACTCCATGCTTTACATTTCAATGCATAAATAGTTAAATAATGACTCAAAGCCCCATAGGTGATCTCCTCGAGCATCCCTAGCTTCCGCTCGGTCCTGTGCTCCAAACACCCAAGTAAATGAAAACAACATAGTCCTGAAACCAAATAGAATCTACTCGGGTACCCAGTACAATGGCGGTCCGAGTAGGGTGTGAGATATAAATCTCAGTAGGCTGGGACCACCGGTGTCTACCCCAAACCAGACATTTAATAAATAACTTATAACATGTAAAAGCATGCATAAATTAAGTAAATAGTACAATGTAACTATATACCCAAGTACCTGCTTCAGCCCTTAACTGGGTCTGAACCTACATTATACATTTGTCAGACATACTCAATATTCATTACATAGTCATTCCTCTGTTATTAATTATTCCAATCTTAATAAATTATGAAGGTCTTGAGATTCGGCCTACGCCCAACATCTCCCATATAAATCACTCACCACAGATGTGTCTAAAGACCATCTATGTAATAAAAGTAAAGACTAATTCCAAGATTGTGCTTTGGCTTGGATAACACATCAAAGTTATTCAATTCAACCTTTCATATACAAAGTTTGAGCCCTCCCACTAAATGTGGTTCACCAAAATCATAAATAAGTCTGAAACCTTCCTAAAAAACAATTCACAAATCATCATGTCTCAACAACCTTCATTAACCATTAACTCATTTCATGCACGAACAATTGGACCCACAGTCCAATGTTAATTAATGGGTGTAGAACATCATGTCTAGAACACTCGTGAGTATTTGGGGCATCAGTACTTGTCTCACAACCCATGGGTATTTGGAGCATCAGTCCCTGACCCATAAATGAATATTTTCTTAGAAGATGGGTGTAGAACACCATGTCTAGCACCCCGTGAGTATTTGGAGCTTCAGTCCTTATCTCACAACCGATTTATCAATCATACATATATATTTATCATTGGTGTATAACACCATGTCTATCACCCCGTGAGTATTTGGAGCTTCAGTCCTTGTCTCACAACCCATTTATCAATCATACATATATACTTATCATTATTTTAGAACACCATGTCTAACACCCCAAAACCATCCATTAATTAATTTATAAATTAATTAATCCAATCCGTTATTTAATTCAACAACTAATTAACAAAATAAATCACCCGTCAAAAGTCAAACCTTAATTAACCATTCAACATCTCAATAGTAAATAATTAATTAACAATTAATAGTTCTTAGCAAGCCAAATAAATAATTTACTCAACATTTAATGATCCAAATTCTTTAACAAGCCTGAACTCGTCCACTCAAACAGTGATTCATCCAGGACTTTAACAATTTACATGCACGTCATAATCATCACAAAACATGTTGAACAAGACCATATATTTAGCAACCATCTCACGCATCATCTCACAATATAGAACAACTCCATCCAAGACAACTTAATGCATGTAAATATAACAAGTATCAAAAAGTACCCTAGGCCAACAGTCGTAACAAACAATCAAATCAAAATCTTAATTTAATGCATGAAAATTAATTAATTCAAAAATTAATTAATTAAATATTATCTCTTAAACCAATCATAAATTAATTAACCATTTAATATTTAACATGTAATAATTAATCCATCCATTAATTGTTACGAATTTCCAATTTATACTTTTGAACATGTCAAATATTCAATATTCCCAATCATCATTAAAAGCCACAAATTTTATTCCAACTCATGACTTGATAATTAATTCTACAATTAGTTACCCTATTATACATTCTTCCCATTCAAATCATTTAACTATTTAATCATATCACTTTAACCAAATTTGAAAAAAATGCTTAAAAAAAACACAAGTTCAAGCCCTCATTTATCTCACGTGGGAGGCATCATTTAATAACTTCAAAAGTGTCATGCATCGACATATCATAATCAAGGAAACTTACATTCTCAATTTATTTAAAGAAGCTATAATTCATAAAATAAAGTTTTGAGGGTTTTAGACCCTACCTCGAGGTGTCACCATTTTAAATCTGAAGTGCATTAATGTACTTAGCAGCATCTAGTCCACAACATGTCCGTAATCGCACGTGCACACACCTTTATATATATATATAAATATATATATATATGTGCGGGTTGTCTACATTGATCAATGAAAATTACATATATTAAACCAGTAACTAGAATCAAAGTTGTAATGAACAACACACCTCTAACTTGGTATGAGGAACTCATAAAAAAAATTAACAGGCCTTAAAAAAATCGCTGCAAAACCAAACCGCGAGTTTAGAAACTAACCCGAACCAACGACCATAAGACAATTCGATACCATCTGCCTCGCCCTTGGTAGCGAATTTTGGATTATGGACAAATGGGTCTTGAGTCGACATTCACATATCCTAAAAAAATAGAGGAACACAATGATCAGATTAAACCTGAACCTTTGGGTTTTAGCTGAGAAAACAAGGTGAGAGAGACGAGTCAAATGATTGATGCAAATCACCAGTTATATGCAGATGAAATCACCTTGACGAGGCGAACAAGATTCCTGAAGAGTCTGAGGGGAATTGTCGTGTGCAAAGTGGAGTCCAGGAGAGGTGTGGTGCGCCTCTAGGTATTGATCAGAGGGGGGTTGCGCCACGGAGGTCACGCGCTACAGGAGCTCCGCCCGGGTGTCGCGCTGCTGCAGGGAGGGTCGCTCGAGGGTTCACGTGCCTCTTGGTCACACCACGGAAAGGAGCTCATGCCAAGGAGTGAGCACGAAGGAGGGAGGAAGGGGTCGCGTCATGGGGTGCACTGCTGTGTGCGTGTTGCACCTTGTGCGTAGGGAGGAGGAAGAGGGGAATTCAACTCCCTTTATTTTCTTTTTCAAACCCCTAAATTAATTTCCATTAATAATAGTTATTATTAAACTGTTCAAACTCAATAATAATACTACCATTAATGCGATAATAATAATAATAAAAGATATTATTATTATTTATTATTAAAACTTTCATTTTTTTAAAATTCCAACCAAAACTCCCCAATTCATTACTATTATTATTTATAATAATAATATCCATAATGATCAATAATTATGACACTCGTAAAACCATAATAATAAAAAATAATTATTATTTCTCAAACCTTTGATATAACCCAAAAACTCTATTAAATAACCACACTCCTTCATTAAATTCAAAACTCCTTATTTTATTAAGCATTTCATCGAGATACCCAACAACCTCATTAAATTAACCTAAATATTACACCTCATTAAATAATAACAGAACTTTGAAAAACCCCATAATTAAATTGTATTAAAAGAAAAAAATAAAATTCCCATTTTAATTATGTCAAACCTCCCCATTTAAATCCACATTAATTATCCAAATCGTTTTTAACCTTCATTTATTATTCTCGTAATAAATGTTTCATAATTAATTATAAAACTCCATATTGATCATTAAATTATTTAAACATTTATTTAACTAAGTGACCACCAAAATAATAATATCATCATTATTATTGTTATTCAAACTTTCATTTCTTTTAAAACACAAACCCCCAATTTATTACAATATCATTAATATGATAAAAACTCTAATCCATAACCCCTCATTTAATTAAAAGTTTATTTGAGAAGATCAAAAGCCACATTTAATTATCATAAATGATACACTCCTTTAACATGCAATTAAAATCTCAAAGTATCAAAAAAATTTATGACTCCGTAATAATAACAATGACATTATTATTATTATCACATACCTCCATTTAATAAAAAATGGTCCTTTAATAATTCTGAAACTCTTCATTTAAATAAAATGGTTCTTTGATAAACCTAAAATCCACATCAATACCTTCAACTACCATTTAATTAATTCCTTAACATTCAATAAATTTAACAAACACAATAATAGTAATAATAAATTAATTATTATTATTATTATTAAAACATTATTTTAATTAATCCAAATCAATATTATAATCATATTTAATTAAAAATAATAATAATTTATTAAATAAGTTAAACTGCATAGGTTGGACCGCAACCATGCGCCGCCCATGCAGATCCATTAAAGTGGATTTTTCTAGATCCGGTGCACCCGAGACTCCTTGGGAAACCCGCTAAAAATATATTGGGTAATTACAAAATTCCAAAAATAACACCATTAGGTGTTTCAACACTCAGAATAAAATTCCAATGCTTGGATTAAAAAAAAATAACCGTGGATAAATCGAAAAAAAATCGAAAACATTCGTATTTTAACCCGGTTAAAAAACACGGGACTTTACATCCACAAAAGTAATGTAATGACCATGTACGTGAATTGTGGTTCTCTATTGACCCTGTGTGGAGCAACATCATAGTGACCTTGTGTGGACCTGCATATTAGCGACTATTTGTGGATCATCATCATAGGGACCCTGTGTGGATTAACATCATAACGACCTTGTGTGGATCATCATCATAGCAACCCTATGTGGATCATCATAATAGGGACCCAGTGTGGATTAGCATCATAGCGACCCTATGTGGATCAACTGTGCACGACCTGGTGAGGACTAACCTTAGAGCGGCCCGTCGTGGATCAGTGAGACATGACCCTGTGTGGATCGACGATGGAAAAAATTCTTCATGGTTCAGTTGTGGAAATTCCTAATGGGATAAAATTATATATATTAATACTACTCATCTTTATTCTTGATAACTGAGTTGTATACCCAGTGTGAGATAACTATTTCTTCGTGCTTTGTGATTGAGGTCTTTCTTTGTGAGTTTTCTTTTTTTGAACTCCGAGAGACCTTCAGGGGTCTTGGGGTCCCTACTGAGTATTGTTATACTCACCCCTACACTAGCTTTTCCCACATCTTGTTGTGTCTTGTGCAGATGATGAGCAGTTGGGATGATACTTGAGGGAGCTAGGACCAGTCGGTACATAGAGGAGATGGAAAGATGTGTAGTGATGTGAAAATGATCTGCTCCTACACATCAGGTAGGATCCTCAGTGGATGATTAAGGAGTTGTTTTCTCTTTTCAGTTGTACTTGTACTTTTCACTTGGGCTTGTATTCTGGACCCTTTACTTTTATTACACTTTTTACTACAGTAGTTTACTTCGTGGATTCTTTTTTTTGTTCTTGTTTTTAGTATTTTTACAGGTTTAATGGAAATTCCTTCCCGTTATAGGGATATACCCTTTCGGTGCTAGTCTCCAACCTCTTACCTATGGAAGACATGCTTAGGGTAGTCATAGCACATTCCCTGAGGGACTGTTCGTGTCAAAATAAATCACCAAGGTAGAGTTTAAATTGTGAGGACACAATTTATTTATGGTGTGGAGAATGTGAAACCAAAAAAAATATAATGTAAGTATCTTGTATTCGATAGAGTGTATGACATGCGACACCAAGCACGTAAGGGAATATAATATCTGACTACTTTATAATATTTCTATTATATAAAATAGATTCTAAATATTTCAATTCATACAGCACTGAGTTAGCACGTGTTACAAGCAAGATCAACCATCCTCGATAGCTTGTGTAGCACGCAAGAGTGACCTTCCTTGATAACTTATGTTATACATAAGACCATGTTTCACCAAATAATATTGTATTATTAAAATATTATTATTTAGTATAATATGATATAACCTCACCATAATGTTATCGGTTATGAATATTATTAACTAACATATGAAAATTTACTGTTTATATAAATTTAATATTAATTCAAGGGTTAACAATTAATGAGAAATAAAAATAAGAACCAATAGGATATAAAAAGAAATATTATTATTTTTATAAGTATTTTTATCTTAATAAATATAATTAATTACAATTAGTGAATTATTTGAATGAAATATATATGTTACTTATTCAATAAATATTTTTGATATTCATCTATTATGTTTTATATGCATATGATAAGAACAAACCCTATATTACTCATAAAAACCTATTTTTAATAAAGGAAATTTTACCACCTTCTAATGGAGAACCCATTTTAAATCCTAATTATGACAATTTAATTTATATAATATGTCAAAATAATCTTAATCATTGAAATAGAAACATAAATATTAGGTTAGGGTGAATTATATATATTTTTTTGGAAACATATCATTTTTTATTGTTTAGTTAGAAATTCTGAATTTTAGTTCAAAAATTATTTTTGTTATTTTTTATTTATAAGCATAACTTATAAATATAATTAGTTCCAAAGTTTAATTAGAAAATATTTTTATCAATTAAAAAAGTTTATGTCATTGGGATCAATTTCAATTTGGGATTTATTATAAAAACATATCAAACATTTTGATGTTTTTAGTTTAAAAAGTTGTATTGTCCCACCTAAGAGATGAATTTTAAATTAATTTCTACCACTTATATGATTGAAATTTTGAAAAATGGATTCCATATTTAGAATCATAATAATTTATAGTTTCTAATAAGACTGATATTGTATTTGACAAAAAATAATAGTAAAAGTGATTAAATTTAATTACAATTATTAATGTAAAATTAAGCTTAATAAAGGACCAAAACGTTAACTTAAAGGCCCAAATGACATATAAAATTGTACAAAACCAATTATCTAGACATAATCATTCAATTCAAATTCAATTATTGAGGTTTTTTTGTTTTTTTATTAATTTTTTAAGTAAGAACTTGTGGACACCTAATTTGATTCAAAATATTCCAAGTGAGGCCTTTTACTCCCCTTTAAAAGGACACTACCTCTCCCAAATCTTTATTATTATAAAACCTATTAGGTTCAGAAAATATCTAAACAAATATCTTCTAAAAAATACTCCCCTATATCTTGAAGTCTTCCTTTGTTAATTAAAGAATTCCAAAGAATCCTTTTGGTACTAACCAAAAGTAGTTACCCGATTAAGAGGTAACGTCTTCACTTAACCTTTTTAGTTTAATTTTGAATATCCACTCCCTATACTATTCTTATTATATTATTCCATAACAATAATTGTATACTCAATATAATAGTATGATTTTATGCAAAGGGTTTGACCTACACTTACACACACCTCCATCTAATGGGTAACGATCATACTGTTTTCATGTATGGTGAACTTCTACCTCACGAAACGATGACTGTTCATTTTTCAATTACCCACTTTCATGGTTGGAAATTATGATGGAAAATAAATTTATTAATGTTTTATATGATATTTATTACTTATTAGTACTTATTTAATCTTTTTATAACACATAAATTTATTACTTTCTATTTTACGTTAATACGATAACATCGTTTGAGGAAGTGTGGACTACCACCCTTTTAAAGTGATGAAACTCATTCACACGATACATGGAATGTATAAATTATGGTTATAATTAAACATATGAGACAAAAAAAATCAATATGATATTAATTACATAATTACCTTTTTGGTTTAGTATATATTTCATTTTTTTGACTAGCCTTTTACAAACTCAAAAAGATGTAACGTTATTCCTGGGCGTGGGGAGTGCCACCTCCTTGACATGATGTGATTAATTTTTCATCATAATAATTCTATATATAAGTATATATGATTAAATAATTTGGTATTGATTATATAATTATCATTCTATAAAGATATTATGTTACTTACATTCATTTCATAATGATGTAGTACGCCCAGATTCAGGTATGTAACCCTTATTTGATGATTTTTATGGTTATAATGTGTAAGTGGGATGGATGGAAGAGTTGAGAGAACTTTGGAAGTGTTTTTGGGGCTAAAAGGAAGTCGCATGGATGACACACAGTTTTCCTAACTGTGTAGCCAAACCATGTGCAATAGTCCTCTTGAGGCTATAGCTTCAGCATGGTTGGATCACAATTTGGGAGTTTGTACACAGGAAAGCCATGTGGGCAGTGGCTACCGCACGGTTAGCACACATTTTTCCTAACTGTGTAGTCAAACTATGCATGGAATCAGAATGAGATCCTTAAAAATAGGATCTCACTCGTTTTTTCTATAACTCCGTCATTCTTTGACCCAAACAGGCCCTAACACGGGATTTTGCTTCTCCTAAGGCCAAATAAGGTTATCTCATCAGTCCAAAGGCGATCATAAGGCTTCCCATGGTGAATGGAAGCCTTATTCATGAGATATGTGATCATTCTTCATCGTTCTTGATCAGTTTCTTAGATCTAAATAGATTTACTTTTCCTCTTCTCTTGGTGTCACAGATCTACACCCATTATGGGTAGATTTACGTTTTTGGATTCCAAATATGATGATATTTGGATTTTTTTTCTTGGTGTGAGATGATATCAAAGCAGGGTTCTTAGAGAATCAACGCAGTCTTCTTGTGCATTCTTCATCCATTGTCTAGTTTCATCAAAACCTTTAAGGTATGTGGCTTCAGTCTCGACTCATCTAAATAGAATTAATTGGAATGATTTCAAATTAAATATGTTTTGTTGAATTGATTTTGAATTGGTTGATTGAACACATGTTGGAAACCCTCTTAAGTGATGGTTTTTTAAATCAGGAAAATTGGGTATTTGAGTAAAGTGATTTTGTTCTTGGTTTTAAAATATAGATTTTTAAAAGGGAATTTCACTAGATTGTTAGAACATTAATTGAATTCGACTTTTTTAGTAAAGGGTAATGTTTTATTTAAATTAAATGTCACTTTGAAATTGGTTGTTCTTTTGTTTTTAATAAAAGTTTTGTTTTATTAAAGTGGTTTATTATGGTAATGGAAGTATTTGGAATAAATGGTGTCGGTGTGGCTTGATTTTCAACATTCCATTAATAATGGATGAGTACCATTGGGATACAAGGGATGTGACCCTTGATCAGGGGCATGTGTCATTAGGACACAAGGTAATGGGACAAGATACCACTCATGATTATGGAACTGTCAAACAAATCATGCATGATTGGGTGTGTTGTGAACTATAGAATGGGTATGCCAAATGATGATAAGAATTGGTTTTAAACATTGATTAGTTATTTTTATAGAAAATAGCTTACTAGAAATAGGTTGTATTTACCTTTTTTTGTACATGTTTATAATTGGTTTTATAACTTTTTTATATTTGTTTATAACCTATTTTGGTAACTATTTTATATGAACTATTTTATATAATCTTCTAACCAATATATACTAGTGGTGTGATTAGGGAAGTCATTGGGGAAAACCTACTAAGTTTTATACTCACCCTGGCTTTGGAACATTGGTTCTTTTTCAGATGCTATCTTCCGGGATAGGGGAAAAGGTAACAATTCCCATGTTTTTAGCACTACATTGTGATACATAGGTTTTTAGGTGATTGTAGAGCTCGGTGCTTGTGGGGCATGGAGTCTTATGGTATTTTGAGAGTATTTGGTTGTTTATCCACTGTGTACTTTGACACCTATTGGTCTTCCATTGTGGAACACGTTGATGTGGTTTTTAGATACATTAAGTTTTTTAGTTGTATTTCTTTTTTTCACTCATCATTTAGTGAATGGTTTCGTGATGGTTTGTTGGTTTATTCCTTAAAGGGTAAATATTTCCCCAATTGTATTTGAAACCCTATGGAATTTATTGCCAGTCTTTGGCGTCTTGAGGATGTGTCTTAAGGCCCAGTAATGACTCGTTGTACTCTCAATTCAATGATAATTGGAGGGTCATTACAAATGGTATTAGTCTGGTCCTTCCACTAGGGTACAAATTTTTTGCAGCTTGTTGGGCCCTTGCCTAAAAATTCATCCTCAATGTTCTTTGTCTTAGATTTTAAATTATTTCTTGTATATTACTTGGGTTGGAATCTTATAAAGGATTATGATTTTTTGACCTTTAAATGTATATCATAAAAGGACATAGCTAACCCTTTTATGCTGAACTTCATGTTACCAGGGTGTTGGTTACATAAGTGTTTTGGAGACACTTCTAGAATGTTGAAAATATCATTTTCATGGTTTTGGACAATGAGATGAGCATGATATTCATTTTAGAAGAATGAATTCCCACTAGGATTTCATATTTCAATTGGAGTGATGATTTTTGATTCTGTACAAAAGTGTAAATTTTTGGAAAATGCAGATTTTTTTTTCAAATGAATGATTCTGAAAAGAGGATATTTGGTGTATTTTGGAAATGGTTTGGTTTTCAAAATCATGAATGAATGTTTACAAAATGGTTGAACATGGAAAATGTTTGTTTTTGGAAAAAAAATTTAGTGATAGTTAATGTGGTAGAATTTAAAATGATAAGAAATCAATTGCTAGAGAGTGAGATTGACGAAGTTTGTTGTTGGTTTAGAAAATGGCACTCAGTAGGCATCGTCAAAACCTACTGGAAGAAGATGTGGAGGATATGGTTACATCATAACCATAGGTGAATAAAGAGATAGTTCAGAGTATTTTCCATGATTTTTAAGTTGTGGATACAGGGAACCAGAGGAATGAGCCAAGTCGTGTAGATCATACCATCCAGTTCATGAAGAAGAATCAACCTAACTTCTGGGGTGATACTGAAACCGAGAAGAAGAAGGTGTGGCTCAGTAGGATGAATTGTATCTTCGATTTTATAGGCACACCAATGGTTCTAAAGGTACAAATGGTGAAATATATTCTTGAGGATATTGCACGCTAGTGGTGGGATTTAGCAGTGCAGGCTAAATTGGATGAAGGCCTTACATGGGAGGATTTTGAGGAATTGGTCAATAAAAAATTCTTTCCTCACACATTCAAGTTCTAGAAAACTATGAAAATTTTCACCCGAAAATAATAGAGTCTCTCTATCAAAATGTATGATGATAAATTCATGAATTTAGTGCTCTTTACACTATAAGTTGCAACCAGTGCGTCCTTGAAGGCGTGGATCATCGAATCAGGGATATGGAAAGAGATTCAATTGAAGATTGCAGTGATATATATTAAAAATTATACAGAGATGGTGAGAAAGGATATTATTGATGAACATGATATCTCAAGATCGATGGGTGGAGGCATGATGATACCTACAGGGAATTGTGGGAACTCAATCGCTAGGAGAGAGTGGAAAAGGGACACCAATTTCCAAGGTGGTAGTGGAAACCAGAATCAGATGGCTAGATTAGTGAACCTTCCTCCATGACCCAGGAGCAATGCAAGTTGTTTTCAATGTGGTTTTCTTGACCACATAAAGATAAAGTTTATTACATGACCTAGATCATTCCATAACTACAAACAGACGGGGCATCTCCAATTCAATTCTTGTAGTGCTCCAAGCTTAGGTGATCAAGACACTTCTTAGGTATCGCAAGCATCATATGATTCAACAGGGTCAGGAAAAAAAATTAGCCTCATCAGCATAGAAAATATATCCATGGTGATTCTAGAAATACCATGACTCCTCATCCAGGGAAATATCAGCATGGAAACAAGGAGAATAGTTTACCGATGAAGCAATTTCATAGATATGAACAAATGATTATTGATGATCAGGCATGCCCATCTACAGTGATAGGTACAATTATTTTGAATTATACCCTTGTGAAAGTTCTCTTAGATACCGGTGATTCACATTCATTCATTTCTTCTCGTTCTATTTATTTGATATGTTTAAAGTTGGAAATGATGCCTTCTATTTTAAAACTCCAAAATCCTATTGTGAAAAGAGAAAGTCAAGAATTTGAGTGTAGAGAATTTTCAATAACTTTTGATGGAGATGAGATGAAATGTGACCTTTTGATGTTGGAAGTGGATGTCTATGATGTAATCTGGAGTATGTATTGGTTGAAAATGTTCAAGGATTACATCAATTATACGAGAAAATTTCTTTCATAATTGTGGATGACATCGAGCACCTCATTAGAGGATAGAGGATGGTACATAAAGTTGAAAAGAGCTTGTTAGCACCGACGGTGGGAACAATCTCATACCAGTTGTCAGTGTTGACTTTGACATAAATAGAAGAGATCGATGAAAATAGTTTTCTTGTAGTTGTAGATTAATTTCTAGGATTATTTCCTAAGAACTTCATAGGGTTACCAACTATATGGGAAGTGTATTTTATGATTGATATCCTTCTGGGGACCAATCCTATTTCTCTTTCGTCTTATAGGATGGCATCAACAGAGTTAAGGGAATTGAAAGTGTAGTTAGAGGAGATATAAAGCAAGGGTTTCATTCGACCAAGTATGTCTCTGTGGGTAGCACCAATTTTGTTTGTGAAGAAGGAATATGGAATTCTTCAGCTATGTTTTGATTATTGTAAGCTCAACCAAGTTTGGATAAAAACATATATCCACTTCCATGCATTGATGATCTATTTGATCAATTAAGGGGATCTCATTGGTTCTACTAGATTGAATTTCGATCAGGATATCACCAATTGCAAGTTCTAAAGGAATATATTCTAAATACAACATTCAAAAGTAGATATGGACACTCTGATAATTTATTCATGCCTTTCATTCTAAAAAATTACCCATTAGTATTTAGATAATTTTATAAATCAGATATTTATGCGATATTTGGATTCTTTTGTTGTGGTGTTTGTGGACGACATATTGGTGTATTCAAAGACAAGGTCTAACCTTGCGGAACACCAAGAAATAGTGTTAAAAATCTTAAGAGATCACTATTTTTATGCCAAATTATCAAAGTGTGATTTTTGGATACAATAAGTACGTTTTCTTAGCCATGTCATTTTTAGAAATTTGTTTCTATTTATATTGAAAAGATATAATAATTTATCTCATGGATACCATCGAAGAATGTCTTTTAGACAAGAAGTTTTCTTGGTCTAGATAGTTACTAACATTGCTTTGTACATGATTCTTGATGACAAGATTCACCAATAAAGGCATTGAAAAAGAAGAATGATCTATTCCAATGGATAGAGGAATTCCAGAAGTCTTTCTTGTAAGTAAAAGTTCATCTTACATTGGCACCTATCTTGATTTTTCTAGAATTATAATTAGTGTATTCCGTGTACTATGATGCTTCTAGATCAGGGTTGGGTTGTGTTCTCACTCAAAGAGACCATGTGGTTGCTTATTGTTCAAGGAAATCAAGGGTACATGAGAAGAATTACCCAACACATGATTCAGAGTTAGCTATAGTTGTCCATGCTTTGAAAACATGGAGACATTATCTCTTTAGTGATAAATTTACATTGTTCACAGACCAAAAATGTTTGGAGCACATTTTCTGACAGAGAGATTTGAATATGAGGTAAATTATATGGATGGAGTATCTCCAGATGTTTTACTTTGACTTGATTTATACACTAGGAAAATGGAATTCTGTGGTAGATGCATTGAGAAAAATTTCATATGCTCAATTGGTGAAAGAAGCTTCAGATGAATAGAAGTTGATGTCTGTAAAGACCCGTAAGTTTCAATGAAATTTTTTTCTTAATTTTATTTGGAATTTTACAAGAGCACAGTCTCTGACGGCACCTGATTCTGAGGCCCGGTGTGCCCGGAATCATTTTCCGAAGTTTGGCTCGGGTACGTTCAGTGAACGGACGAGCGGGTTTTTCTAACTTTTGAACAGGTACCCGAAATCAAATTCTGAGGGCATCGATGAAATCGCAACGCTGATATTTTCTTATAAACGCCTCTTCCGGAGTTGCATTTTCCCGGGTGTGGTTTTTAATTTTCGGGCTTAAAGTTAAGAAATAAAATAATTTTACGACAACTTTATTTTATTTCACTTAAGCCACTTGGAAGCCACTTGAAGCCACTTAAAGACGGCTTAAACTGAGTTGATCCGGATAGGATGCTATCCAGAAATATCCTACCCTCTTGGTAGGATATTTGAGAGGTGGGGCCCGCACAAGCCCCGCCGTTTCTTTCCGCTAAGTAACGCACTTGCGAAAACCCGTCATTATGAAAGTCAACTGACGCGTTTTCTTATATTCTTAACAGACCATTTAATTGGGTGGTTTATTTCGTAAATTAAATGAGCTATTTCGTTCGTTGAATTAATTCAACGAATTGATGAGACGTTACTTCCCCTTTTTCATGTGTTGGCATAATAATAAAATAAGACCAACCAATCTTTTTGGAGGATTACTGGTTGAGAGGTTTGACAGAGTCCTCGTGCCTTTATCCTTCTTCGCGAAGAACGCGAAGAACGCGAAGAACGCCGACCTCCGACGAAGAACGCCGAACCCGAAAATCGACGTGACGCGACACCGTGTTCCGCGACACCGACGTTCCCTTCCTGCAATGTTCTTCTGTGACGTCTCTTCCTCTGCGACGGATCTTCGATCGGCTACTTGAGGTAAGAGTCTCAGACTTTCTTTTTAATCTCCTCTGTGGTTTTTTCCAAAACATGGGTTTAATGATTTAATTAAATTAAATCTGTTGTTTCATGGTCCGTTGAGTTTGCCAACTCAACGCCGTGTTCCGCGATGACGCGACGCCTTTCCGCGACGACGCGACGATCTCCTCCTTCCGCGACGAGCAATTCCGCGAAGGACGTGCGTCCGACGACGACCAACGAGGTAGGGGTTGTTGTGAGTTTATTCCTTTTTCCCGTGATCGTTCTTTTTTTAGAAAAAAATTAAAGAACCAGGCAATTACGAGAACAATTTTATTCCATTAAAATTGTTGATTTCATATGTTGAATTTTGTTTCTCCCGTTGTTTATCACTAATGTGGAGGGTGCGGGCCAAACGAACACGACCCGACGACCCTCCGTCGTTCTTCGTTGTTATGCGGATTTGACGGGAGACGACGGAACATACCGCAACAGAGGTGTGATGGTTCCGCAGTGAAGAGCGAGTCCCGGGAGGAGCAACGGCGCAGACAGGAACAAGAACGGACCACCGGAGCAACTCCGGGGGCCTGCGGAAGTCGCCGGCGGCGCGGGTCGCCGGCGCGGCGACGCCGGCGACCGGGAGCGGCGGCGCCCCGGCGCGCCGCCGGACAAGGCCGCCGAGGGAGAAGTCGCGGGGGCGGTGCTCACGGACCCGCGGGGGTGGCGCTCGCGGACCCGCGGCCGCGCGGGTCCGGCGCTTGCGGGACGCGGCTGATGCCGCGTCCGGTTGTCCGAGCGACACCTCACGGGTGCCGCGGGGGTGGCGGCTCCCCCCCCCCCCCCCCCGTCGCTCGGCTGCCCAGGGAGACACCCCGCGGGTGCCGCGGGGGTGTCACGCGGGGGTGGCGGCTCCCCCCCGCGTCGCTCGGCTGACCCAGACCGGTCCAACCGGGTTCGGCCGACCCAGGGGGGGTCGGGCAGGGTCGGGCCGGGTCGGCCTGGGCCCGGACCCCCCCGTCTTCGGATGGTTTTCGTTCAAATGCCCGTAACATGATCTACGGGCCTCTGAACGACACGATGTCAGCAGAAACACGATCCTTGGATCGAGACGGTCGTTTCGGTATATCACACTCAAGGTTTCGGAATACTTTGAGTTTGGCCGGGTTGGTTCGTACACGAAACCAACCGGGCCCTCGGAGCGGAAACGCTCATATCTTGAGCTACGGACGTCCGATTGATGCGCCGTCAGTTTTTTTGATTTTCCTCTAAGTGAGACGGATCTTTTGTCATACTCTGCCCGAGGTTTGATCACATGTGGAGTACGATCGGGTTGGTTCGTACACGAAACCAATCGGGCCCTCGGAGCGGAAACACTCATATCTTGAGCTATGGACGTCCGATTGACGCACCGTCAGCTTTGTTGAGTTCCTCTAAGTGAGACGGATCTTTTGGCTCACTCCGCCCGAGGTTTGGACGCAGGTGGAGTACGGTCGGGTTGGTTTTGCCTTAAAAACCAACCGGGCCCCTCGGACGAAAAAGCCAATAACTCTCAGACCAGACGTCCGATTGACGCGCCGTCTGCGACGTTGAGTTCCTATTGACGATACGAAACTTTTGGATACATCAACTTCAGACTTTGTGACAGTTGATGTATCGACCTCTCGGCTCGTGGAGCGGACCCTCCCGAACGAGCATTCTGTGTGCGGGAACACTAGAGCTGGCTGCGACTGCTACTTCGACAGCGACGACTGTGCAGAGATCCTCAGTGGACTGCATCGACGACTGTGCAAAGATCCTCAGTGGACTGCGACGATGAAGACAACTGGTCTTGTATCCTATGTGGGTCCTAGCTGTGCTGGTCTTGTATCCTATGTGGGTCCCAGCTTAGACGATTCAATACTGGTCTTGTATCCTATGTGGGTCCCAGTATAGATGAATCAATGAAGACAACTGGTCTTGTATCCTATGTGGGTCCTAGTTGTGCTGGTCTTGTATCCTATGTGGGTCCCAGCTTAGACGATTCAATACTGGTCTTGTATCCTATGTGGGTCCTAGCTGTGCTGGTCTTGTATCCTATGTGGGTCCCAGCTTAGATGATTCAATACTGGTCTTGTATCCTATGTGGGTCCCAGTGTAGATGAATAAATGAAGACAGCTGGTCTTGTATCCTATGTGGGTCCTAGCTGTGCTGGTCTTGTATCCTATGTGGGTCCCAGCTTAGATGATTCAATACTGGTCTTGTATCCTATGTGGGTCCCAGTATAGATGATTCAATGAAGACAGCTGGTCTTGAATCCTAAGTGGGTCCTAGCTGTGCTGGTCTTGTATCCTATGTGGGTCCCTGCATAAACGAAACAATGAAGACGACTGGTCTTGTATCCTATGTGGGTCCCAGCATAGATGATTCAGTTTCTATGTCTGATCATCTCTTCCTCCTTTTCGATGATGTATACCTGTGTGAGCTGAATCCTGTGTTACTCTCCTTTGTGGATTGTGTTGAACTATCCTGTGTGGATTTACTGTTTACTCTCCTTTGTGGACTGTGTTGTGCTATCCTGTGTGGATTTACTTTTTACTCTCCTTTGTGGATTGTGTTGTGCTATCCTATGTGGACTACTGTTTACTCTCCTTTTTGGATTGTGTTGTGCTATCTAGCGTGGGTATACATTTGATTTCCTGTGTGGACTGAGTTGTTCTTTGGCTTAGACGTTGGAGCAGAACGAGAATTGATGACTTAGGTATATGTATGGGCATATACCTAAGCAGTGTCGGTTGTTACTTCGTGATTGTATCATTCCGTTGTGGTTTATCCTTTGTGGATTTCGGGAGACCTTCGAGGGTCTTGGGGTCCCTACTGAGTAGCTTATACTCACCCCTGCACGGGCTATGCCCGCACTACATTGTGTTGGTTGCAGATGACGGACAACGCTGATCGTGGTCTAGGCTTGCGGAGCAGGACGGTACCTGGAGGTGGACCACTGGGCGGGACGTACTCGGAGCGGTCAGGTGGACCCGAGGAGCAGTGGAGGATATCTGTACCCACCCTTCAGGTGGGACTTCCAGAGGACGGCTCGACGCTGCGGATTTTCCTTTCAGTTGCTGTTTTTCCCTTTCAGTTGTACTTTATAGTTGGTCTTGTATTTCCGGCCCCTTTTACCTTCAGCACAGCTTGTTACAGTTTTTACTTAGTGTTTACCTTTCCACTTGCTTACTCTGTGGTGCTTGTTTTCTTTACAAAGGTAATTCCTTCCCTGTTTATCAGGATTTACGCCTTGGTGCTAGTCGCCAGCCCCTGGCCTATGGAAGGCAGGCTTGGGGTAGTCACGGCATGGGCCCCGAGGATGGGTCGTGACAAATTGGTATCAGAGGTGGTCGGTTCTACCGCAGACTCTGATCTTTCTTCTATGTGAAGCAATAGTGTTTAGCATATTGAGTGTGGTTATCAATCCAGGGAGTCCAGTGTTGGTGCGGAGGCCGACATATCCGTACACCAGGACCATGACTTCTGATTTCTGACTTAATGCACGAAAACATTGATTGCATGTGTGTTTCAAGTTTTCTTTGTGATTACTTGTGTCAGCTCACCAGGTATACTGTTCTGACCGTGGCGCACTTGTTTCCTTTTCAGGATGGCCCCACGACGGCATCCAGCTAGGGTTCCGAGAGTGGAGCGTGATGACATCCCACCAAGCGACGAGGCCTCGGTGCAGGGCTCCTTGTCAGCAGAGGCACCGACGGTACCTTTACCCGCCGAGCCACCGATGCTTCCAGCACGAGCCGCTGACGATACATGTTTCCTCAGTGCACTGCATGAGTTCCAGCGCCAGCGACCACCCAGATTCTGCGGGGAGACAGACCCCCAGGCAGCCGAGGACTGGCTGGAGGCAGTAGTGAGAGTTTTTCGGTTAGTGAGGACACCAGCATACCTCATGGTGATCCTCGCAGCGAGCCTCCTGCACGCGGCAGCAGGCAGATGGTGGAGCTTGATGCTCCAGGTGCACGACGAGACATCACTCCTCTGGACGGACTTTGAGAGCATCTTCCGCTCCAAGTTCGTCCCAGCCACCCTCCGTGCGGTACGCATACAGGAGCTTCTTCAGCTGCGGTAGGGCAGCTTGACAGTGACCCAGTACTCGGCGAGATTTACTGATCTCTCGCGGTACTCCACAAATATGGTATGGGACCCGTTCTTCCAGGCCCGGACCTTCAAGCAGGGACTGAGGCACGAGATCAGGGCTTCGATGATCTCCCTCAAAATTTCGACACAGGCAAAGGTGTTGGAGAGAGCCCTTCTAGTGGAGAGTTTTCTCGCCGAGCAGGCTCCAGTGATAGGGCCCTCCGCAGGACGGCCCGTAGCAGGGTCTTCTGCAGCTGGCAGTAGACAGGTGACGCAGAGGTCTAAGCGGGCCAGACCATCAGATGGGCAGTCTCAGGATGAAGATTCGGTTGTGCGGGGTACCCGAAGGAGGGCCATCTACACGAGGGGAAAACATTTCTACGCATGCAGTGGGCGAGGTCACATGGCTCAAGACTGCCCGAATCGTCTTACAGATGAGCAGCAGGCGGTAGAGGGACCTCCCAGACAGAGGTTTGGCCACGGTGGTCCGCAGGGTGCAGGCGGGCGAGGCAGAGGAGCTGGCCGAGTAGCCGATGGTGGGAGACACTTCGAGGTGTTGCCACCACCACCAGCAGGAGGTCCACCCCGACTGCAGGGAGTTGGTGGACATGGGAGAGCTCAGCTTCAGGCAGCTGAGGCCTTCGATCATGGAGCTCTGGGAGCTGATGGAGAGGAGCGGAACTAGTGGATACGTCCTTTGTACTTCTAGTTCCTTGTTTCTATTGTGTAGAGTCTTTTTATTATGAGCTGCAATAATAAAAGACGCATGCCTTTGTGATGTTTTCATTCCTGTCCTCTTTTGTGTTGTTACTAAGAGGTTCTAGTTTTGACTGTTGACTTGACCCTCACTTGTGAGACATCTACTGGAGGAGACCCAGTTACCACACACTGATGTCGGCAGTGTGACTCAACCCTGGGAGGCGAGAGTAACAGTTGGATCTCTTGGTAGTAGCGTTGAGGCCCTACGACATCATCCTTGGTATGGATTAGTATCATCCATGTCGGGATTGACTGTATTAGGCAAAGAATGTGGTTCATCTAGGGGATGGGACCAGATTTCTCTTATCGGCAAAGAAGAACTCTTGCAGCTCTTGTGGGACCTGGTATGGTCCAAGTCATCCAGGGGAGGACGAGTACAGCTCAGAGCTGGCAGAAGTCTTATGCTGATAGGAGGCGGAGGCCACCAGAGTTCGAGGATGGAGACCACGTCTTCTTGCGTGTCTCACCTCGACGTGGTTTGTGGAGTTTTGGCCGAGGCGGAAAGTTGTCTCCACACTTCATCGGGCCTTTCCAGGTCCTCAGCAGGATTGGAGAGGTGGCTTATCGCCTGGCTCTGCCACCTCAGTTGGACCGGGTGCACGACGTCTTCCACGTATCTCAGCTGAGGAGATACGTGCACGACCCGACGCACATCGTTGACCATAGGGAGACTTTTACGGAGGTCCCGGTGGAGATAGAGGATCGAAAGGAGCAGGTCCTATGTGGACGATCGATTCCTCTTGTGCGAATCAGATGGCAGCACGGGAACCTCCAGGGAGCACATGGGAACGGGAGGCTCAGATGCGTGCTCAGTACCGCCTTTGTTTCCCTAGTTTGTGTTGAAGATTTATGGGGACGTAAATCCCTGTGGTGGGAGTAATGTAAAGACCCGTAAATTTCAAGGACATTTTTTTATTAATTTTATTTTGAATTTTACAAGAGCACAGTCTCTGACGGCACCTGATTTCGAGGCCCGGTGTGCCCGGAATCATTTTCCGAAGTTTGGCTCAGGTACGTTCAGTGAACGGACAAGAGGGTTTTTCTAACTTTTGAACCGGTGCCCGGAATCAAATTCTGAGGGCACCGATGAAATCGCAGCGCAGGTATTTTCTTAGAAACACCTCTTCCGGAGTTGCGTTTGCTCGGGTGTGGTTTTTAATTTTTGGGCTTAAAGTTAAGAAATAAAATAATTTTACGACAACTTTATTTTATTTCACTTAATCCACTTGGAAGCCACTTGAATCCACTTAAAGACGGATTAAACTAAGTTGATCCGGATATGATGCTATCCAGAAATATCCTACCCCCTTGATAGGATATTTGCGAGGTGGGGCCCGCATGAGCCCCGCCGTTTCTTTCCGCTAAGTAACGCACCCGCGAAAACCCGTCATTATGAAAGTCAACTGACGCGTTTTCTTAAATTCTTAACAGACCATTTAATTGGGCGGTTTATTTCGTAAATTAAATGAGCTGTTTCTTTCGTTGAATTAATTCAACAAATTGATGAGTCGTTACTTCCCCTTTTTCGTGTGATGGAATAATAATAAAATAAGACCAACCAATATTTTTGGAGGATTACTGGTTGAGAGGTTTGACAGAGTCCTCGTGCCTTTATCCTTCTTCGCGAAGAACACGAAGAACGCGAAGAACGCCGGCCTCCGACGAAGAACGCCGAACCCGGAAATCGACACGACGCGACGCCGTGTTCCGCGACGCCGACGTTCCCTTCCTGCAACGTTCTTCTGCGACGTCTCTTCCTCTGTGACGGATCTTCGATCGGCTGCTTGAGGTAAGAGTCTCAGACTTTCTTTTTAATCTCCTTTGTGGTTTTTACCAAAACACGGGTTTAATTATTTAATTAAATTAAATCTGTTGTTTCATGGTCCGTTGAGTTCGCTGACTGAACACCGTGTTCCGCGACGACGTGACGCCTTTCCGCGATGACGCGACGATGACCTCCTTCCGCGACGACCAATTCCGCGAAGGACGTGCATCCGACGATGACCAACGAGGTAGGGGTTTGTTGTGAGTTTATTCCTTTTTCCCGTGATCGTTCTTTTTTTTAGAAAAAAAAAATAAAGAACTGGGAAATTACGAGAACAATTTTATTCCATTAAAATTGTCGATTTCATATGTTGAATTTTGTTTCTCCCATTGTTTATCACTAACGCGGAGGGTGCGGGCCAAACGAACACGGCCCGACGACCCTCCGCCGTTCTTCGTTGTTATGCGGATTTGACGGGCGACGAAGGAACGTGCCGCAATGGAGGTGTGATGGTTCCGCAGTGAAGAGAATGTCCCAGGAGGAGCAGCGGCACAGACGGGAACAAGAACGGACCACCGGAGCGACTCCGGTGGCCCGCGGAAGGTTCCAGCGACGCGGGTCGCCGGCGCGGCGGCACCGGCAGTCGGGAGCGGCGGCGCCCCCGCGCGCCGCCGGACAAGGCCGCCGCGGTAGAAGCCGCGGTGGCGGCGCTCGCGGACCCGCAGTCGCGCAAGTCCGGCGCGCACGGGACGCGACTGATGCCGCATCCGGTTGTCCGAACGACACCCCGCGGGTGCCGCGGGGTTGTCACGCGGGGGTGGTGGCTCCCCCCCCCCCCCGCGTCGCTCGGCTGCCCAGGGAGACACCCCGCGGGTGCCGCGGGGGTGTCACGCGGGGGTGGCAGCTCCCCCCCGCGTCGCTCGGCCAAGCCAGACCGGTCCGACCGGGTCGGACTGGGTCGGACCGGGTTTGGCCGACCCAGGGGGGTCAGGCCGGGTCGGCCCAGGCCCAGACCCCCCCGTCTTCGGATGGTTTTCGTTCAAATGCCCGTAACATGAGCTACGGGCCTCCAAACGACGCGCCGTCAACGGAAACACGATCCTTGGATCGAGACGGTCGTTTTGGTATATCGCACTCAAGGTTTCAGAATACTTTGAGTTTGGCCGGGTGGGTTCGTACACGAAACCAACCGGGCCATCGGAGCGGAAACACTCATATCATGAGCTACGGACGTTCGATTGACACGCCGTCAGCTTTGTTGATTTTCCTCTAAGTGAGACGGATCTTTTGGCATACTTCGCCCGAGGTTTGGACACAGGTAGAGTACGGTCGGGTTGGTTCGTACATGAAACCAACCGGGCCCTCGGATCGGAAACGCTCATATCTTGTGCTACGGACGTCCGATTGACGCGCCGTCAGCTTTGTTGAGTTCCTCTAAGTGAGAAAAATCTTTTGGCTAACTCTGCCCGAGGTTTGGACGCAGGTGGAGTATAGTTGGGTTGGTTTTGCCTTAAAAACCAACCGGGCCCCTAGGACGAAAAAGCCAATAACTCTCAGACCGGGCGTCCGATTAACGCGCCGTCTGCGACGTTGAGTTCCTGTTGACGATACGGAACTTTTGGATATATCAACTTCGGACTTTGTGACAGTTTATGTATCGACCTCTCGGCTCGTGGAGCGGACCCTCCCGAACGAGCATGCTGGGTGCGGGAACCCTAGAGCTGGCTGCAACTGATACTTCAACAGCGACGACTGTGCAGAGATCCTCAGTGGACTGCAGCGACGACTGTACAAAGATCCTCAGTGGACTGCGACGATGAAGACAACTGGTCTTGTATCCTATGTGGGTCCTAGCTGTGCTGGTCTTGTATCCTATGTGGGTCCCAGCTTAGACGATTCAATACTAATCTTGTATCCTATGTGGGTCCTAGTATAGATGAATCAATGAAGACAGCTGGTCTTGTATCCTATGTGGGTCCTAGCTGTGCTGGTCTTGTATCCTATGTGGGTCCCAGCTTAGACGATTCAATACTGGTCTTGTATCCTATGTGGGTCCCAGTATAGATGAATCAATGAAGACAGCTGGTCTTGTATCCTATGTGGGTCCTAGCTGTGCTGGTCTTGTATCCTATGTGGGTCCCATCTTAGACGATTCAATACTGGTCTTGTATCCTATGTGGGTCCCAGTATAGATGAATCAATGAAAACAACTGGTCTTGTATCCTATGTGGGTCCCAGTATAGATGAATCAATGAAGACAGCTGGTCTTGTATCCTATGTGGGTCCTAGGTGTGCTGGTCTTGTATCCTATGTGGGTCCTAGCTTAGATGATTCAATACTGGTCTTGTATCCTATGTGGTTCCCAGTATAGATGAATCAATGAAGACAGCTGGTCTTGAATCCTATGTGGGTCCTAGCTGTGCTGGTCTTGTATCCTATGTGGGTCCCAGCATAAACGAAACAATGAAGATGGCTGGTCTTGTATCCTATGTGGGTCCCAACATAGATGATTCAGTATCTATGTCTGATCATCTCTTCCTCCTTTTTGATGATGTATACCTGTGTGAGCTGAATCCTGTGTTACTCTCCTTTGTGGATTGTGTTGAACTATCCTGTGTGGATTTACTGTTTACTCTCCTTTGTGGACTGTGTTGTGCTATCCTGTGTGGATTTACTTTTTACTCTCCTTTGTGGATTGTGTTGTGCTATCCTGTGTGGATTACTGTTTACTCTCCTTTGTGGATTGTGTTGTGCTATCCTGCGTGGGTATACGTTTGCTTTCCTGTGTGGACTGAGTTGTGCTTGGGCTCAGACGTTGGAGCCGAACGAGAATTGATGACTTAGGTATATGTATGGGCATATACCTAAGCAGTGTCGGTTGTTACTTCGTGATTGTATCATTCCGTTGTGGTTTATCCTTTGTGGATTTCGGGAGACCTTCAGGGGTCTCGGGGTCCCTACTGAGTAGCTTATACTCACCCCTGCACAGGCTAGGCCTGCACTACGTTGTGTTGGTTGCAGATGACAGACAACGCTGATCGTGGTGGAGGCTTGCGGAGTAGGATGATACCTGGAGGTGGACCACTGGGCGGGACGTACTCGGAGCGGTCAGGTGGACCCGAGGAGCAGTGGAGGCTATCTGTACCCACCCTTCAGGTGGGACTTCCAGAGGACGGCTCGACGCTGCTGCTTTTCCTTTCAGTTGCTGTTTTCCCTTTCAGTTGTACTTTATAGTTGGGCTTGTATTTCCGGCCACTTTTACCTTCAGCACAGCTTGTTACAGTTTTTACTTAGTGTTTACCTTTCCACTTGCTTACTCTGTGGTGCTTGTTTTCTTTACAAAGGCAATGCCTTCCCTGTTTATCGAGATTTACGCCTTGGTGCTAGTCGCCAGCCCCTGGCCTATGGAAGGCGGGCTTGGGGTAGTCACGACACGGGCCCTGAGGACGGGTCGTGACAATGTCTTTCCTAGCCAACATGCATGTGGAATGTAAAGATCGAGGTGCTTTTTCTGTTCTCTTTTCAACTATTATTGTTCATGATTTGGTAAATATGGTCAAAGAGGCACAAATATATGATGCAGAATGTCTAGTTATGAGTTCAAAACTCAATGGTGGAGAGACCATCGAGGGATGGAAACTTGATGGGAGTTCAGTTTTTTTATAGATATTATGGTTGTACCTATGGCTTTCCAAAAAACAAATCCTTCATGCTTACCACCATTAGAGATGGTCTGTCCAACTAGGTACATAGAAGAGGTATAAGGCGTTAAAGAAATAGTTTTGGTGGAGCAACATGAAAAGGAATGTTGCCAAGTCCATATTGAAATGCTAAAATTTTCAGCAGGTTAAAGCATAACATTAGCGACTAGAGGGAATATTGCAATCTTTAACTATCCTAGTGTGGAAATGGGAGCATATAACGATGGATTTTGTTATATCTTTTCCAAGAAGGTTTCAGAAACAAGATGCCATATGGGTGATAGTGGATCGACTTACCATGTCGCCCCATTTCATCCCTATTCGTGAAAATAATACAGTGTAAGATCTATCGAAAATCTATATCTGGGAAGTTTTGAAGAGTCATGACATACCAATTCCAATAATCTCTAATAGAGATTCGATATTCACACATCATTTTTGGAAATTATTACAGAAATCCCTTGGGACCCAGTTGACTATGAGGACGACATATCATCCTCTAACAGATGGGCAGTCTTAAAAGAAAATAAAAATGTTGTAATACATGTTGCAGGTTTGTGTAATGGATTTTAATGGCTTATGGGAGGAGAATATATCCTTGGTGGAGTTCTTATACAATAAAATCTATCAGGCCTTGATACATACGGCTCCGTTTGAATCACTGTATGGGTGTCCTTGTCATTCTCCTCTATGTTGGATGGAAACGGGTGAAACTTCACTAGTTGGGCCGAACCTTGTCCAAGAAATAATGGAGAATATATATTTGATTAAAAAGAGTATGGAGATGGATCAGAGTCATCATAAATCATATCAAAATCACCATTGAAGACCATTATCCTTCGTTGTGGGTGATCATGTCTTCTTGGGAATATCTCTGAGGCTTGGACAATGTCATTTCGGGAAATAGGTAAAGTTATCTCCTAGATAAATTATCCCTTTAGAGATACTAGAACGAATTAGAGAGGTGGAGTATCAGTTGGAATTACCACCATGGTTCAGTTTCATGTATACTGTGTTCCATGTATCACAATTGAAAAAGTATTATCCTGATCCCGATCATGGGATCAGATTGGATCATGTTGACCTAGATCTAGACGCTTCATTGATATATATCCCAGTATAAATTGTGGTTAGGCAAGATAATTTCTTGAATTGGAAAAAATCAGTCTTGTGTGGGTTTTATGGTAGTATGGTCATATTCAAGATGAGACTTGGGAACACGAGAAGGAGATGAAGGAGCAATGGTCAAAACTCTTTCAGTTTAGCGAGGGTTTTCTAATTTCTGAGGATAGAAAGGCCAATGGTGGGGAGAATGTATTACCCCTAGTTTTTGGTATAAAACCCATAAATTAGGATTTCTATGGTTATAAAGTGTAAGGGGGATGGATGAGTGATTTGGGAGAACTTTGGAAGTGTTTTGGGGCTAAAGGTAAGTCGCACGGGTGGCACACAATTTGCATAACTGTGCATCCAAACCATGCACAGTATTCCTCTTGAGGTAATTTCTTTGGCATGGTTAGAGCATGGTTTAGAAGACCGTTCAAGGGGAAGCCATACAGTCAATGGCTAATTCATAGTTAGCACATAATTTTCATAACCATGTAGTCAAACCATGCACAAAGTGAGAATGAGATCCTTAAAAATAGGATCTCACTAGTTTTTTCCATAAATCCTTTATTTTTTACCCAAACCATCCCTAAATAAAGATTTTTCTTCTATTAAGGCCAAATAAAGTTCATTCATTGGTCTGAAGGCGATCTGAAGGCTTCCCTTGGTGACTCAAAGTCGAATTCTTGAGGTATGTTATCGTTCTTCATCATTCTTGATCGGTTTCTTAGATATTCTTCGATCTACTTATCCTATACTCTTGGTTTCTCATATATACACATTTTATAGTTAGATCTATGTTTGTGGATGAAAAATATGATGATATTTGGATTTTATCTTGGTTGTATAAGAAATTTATGGTGGGTTCTTGGAGAATCAACCCGGTTTTCTTGGGCGTTCTTCGTTCGTTGTCTAGTGTCATCAAAACCTTTGAGGTAGGTGGATTTACTCTGGACTCCTATTAATAGAATTGATTGGAATGATTTCAAATTGAATGTGTTTTGTTTAATTTATTTTTATTTGGTTGATTTAAAACTTTTTGGAAATCCTCTTGAGTAATGGTTTGTGAAATCTTGAATATTTGGTGTTTGAGTAAAGTTCTTTTGTTCTTGTTTTTAAAATATAGATTTTAAAAATGGGATTTGTTTGGATTATTATCACATGAATTGGATTAAATTATTTAAATAAAATGAAAAGTATTATTTAAATGAAATGTTTCTTTGAAATTGGATGTGCTTTGGTTTTCAATAAAAGTTTTGTTTTATTGAAGTGGTTTATTCTGGTAATGGAAGTATTTATCATAAATGTTTTTGGAGAGAGTTCATGATTAACATGCCCTTTTAAGGGATGAGTACCATTGTGGTACAAGGGATGCAACCCTGGATTGGGGGTGTGTTTCATTGGGACACAAGGTAATGGGAAAGGAGACCACTCATGAGTATGTAACTATCAAATGAAGCCGACATGTGTGGGTGTGTTATGAACCATGGAATAGGTATGCCAAATGATGATAAGAATTAGTTTTTTTTCTTTGATTAGTTATTTTTATGGAAAATAACTTGATGGAATTTTTTTTATTTACCTTTTTTCACTTGTTTATAATTGGTTTTCAAGCTTGTTTATATTTGGTTATAAACTGTTTTGGTAACGATTTTATATAAACACTTTTATATAATGTGCTAACCATTATATCTTAGTGGTGTGGTAAAGGAAGTCATTGGGGAAAACCTATTGAGTTTTATAATCACCCCTGACTTGGAATGTTGGTGCTTTTGTAGATGCTATCTTCTAAGATAAGGGAAAAGGTAATGTTTCCGACATTTTTAGAACTACCTCGCAATACTTAGGGTGTTCAGTGATTGTGGAGCTCATATCTGGTGGAGCATGGAGTCTTCTGTTCTCTTGAGATTCCTTGGTTTTTTTATCTTCTATGTACTTTGATACTTGTGGGTATTCCATTTTGGCACACTTTGAAATATTTTTTATGTACACGAAGTTGTTTAGTTGTCTTTCTTCTGCTTATGCATCATTTAGTATGTCACGACCCGTCCTCGGGGCCCGTGCCGTGACTACCCCAAGCCCTCCTTCTATAGGCTAGGGGCTGGCGACTAGCACCAAGGCGTAAATCCCGGTAAAGGGAAGACATTGACTTTGTAAAGTAAACAAGCACCACAGAGTAAGAAAGAGGAAAAAGTAAACACTAAGTAAAAGCTGGTACAAAAGTAAGTGCATAAAAGTAAAGGGGGGGCCAGAAATACAAGCCCAACTGTAAAGTACAACTGAAAGGGGAAAAACAGAAACTTAAAAGTAAAGCCGCAGCGTCGAGCCGTCCTCTGGAAGTCCCATCTGAAGGGTGAGTACAGATAGCCTCCACATCTCCTCGGTCCAGTCGTCCGCTCCGAGTACAATCCGCCCAGTGGTCCACCTCCAGGTACCGTCCTGCTCTACAATCCTCCTCCGCGATCAGCGCTGTCCGTCGTCTGCCACCAACACAACGTAGTGCGGGCGTAGCCCGTGCAGGGGTGAGTATAAGCTACTCAGTGGGGACCCCGAGACTCCCGAAGGTCTCCCAGAATCCACAAAAGGATCAAACATAAAGGAAATATACAAGTCACGAAGTAACATCCGACACGGCTTAGGTATATGACCATACATATACCTAAGTCATTAATTATCGCTCGACTCCAACATCCGAGCTCAAGTACAACCCAGTCCACACAAGAATGCAAAATGTAAATCCACACAGGATAGCACAACACAATCCACAAAGGAAAGAAAAACGTAAATCCACACAGGATAGCACAACACAGTCCACAAAGGAAAGCAAACAGGGTTTCAGCTCACACAGTTATACTTCTTCGAATGACGATAGAGATGATCACTGATCCATCTAAGTTGTCGGACCCACAATGGATCGATAGGTACTAAACCCCGCAAATGACCCACAAAGGATTTGACCCACAAAGGATCGATAGGTAACTAACCCCCGCAAAGACCCACACAGGATCAGGCCCACACAGGACCTGTAGGCACTGGCCCACACAGGACCGCTGAGCACTGACCCACACATGATCAGACCCACACAGGATCGGTATCACTGAACCACAAAGGATCTCTGAGTGCTGTAGTCATCGCCGTCGAATCCACTGAGGATCTCTGCATAGTCGTTGTGGTCATAGTAGCAGTCGCAACCAGCTCTAGGGTTCCCGCACGCAGCAAGCTAGTTCGGGAGGGTCCGCTCCACGAGCCGAGAGACTGATACATCAACTGACACATAGTCCATAGTTGATGTATCCAAAAATTCCATATCGACAACAGGAACTCAACGTCGCAGACGGCGCGTCAATCGGAGGCCCGGTCTGAGAGTTATTGGCTTTTTCGTCCCAGGGGCCCGGTTGGTTTTTAAGGCAAAACCAACCCAACCGTACTCCACCTGCGTCCAAACCTCGGGCGGATTATGCCAAAATATTCGTCTCACTTAGAGGGAGAAAACAAAGTCGACGTCAAGTCAAACGGGCGTCCGAAGCTCAAGATATGAGGGTTTCTGCTCCGAAGGCTCGGGTGGTTTCGTGTATGTACCAACCCGGACGAACCCATAGTATTCCAAAACCTTGAGTGCGATATACCGAAACGACCGTGTCGATCCGAGGATCGCATCGCCGCTGACGGCGTGTCGTTTGGAGGCCCGTAGCTCAAGTTATGAGCAAAAGAACAAAAATATCCGGAGAAGGGGGGTCTGGGCCCGGACCGACCCGGGTCCGGGTCCGACCCGGTTCGGCATGGCCCGACCCGGCCAGGGCGGCCCGGCTCAGCCTGGGCGCGACCCGATCAGCGGGTCGGCTCGGCTCGGCCGAGCAAGGGAGCCGTGGGGCGTGAAACCCCCGTGGTAAGAGAAGCTGCGGCCCACGTGGTGCTGCGCTGGATCAACGGACGCGACAAAGCCGCGTCCCGTGTGTGCCGGACCCGCGCGGCTGCGGGTCCGCTGGCCGGCGCCTCCGCGGCTTAAGCCACAGCGGCCCTATCTCGCGGCGTGCCGGGGCGCCGCCGCCTCCGGCGCCGCCGCGCCGGCGACCCGCGCCGCCGGTGTGTTCCGCGGGCCACCGGAGTTGCTCCGGTGGTCCGATTTCATTTCGGTCTGCGCCGTAGCTCCTCCCGGGTCCCGTACGTCACTGCGGAAACAACGAATCACCTCTGCGGCATGTTTTGTTTCCGCTCGCCAATCCGCACATCAACGAAGAACTGCGGAGGGTTGTCGGGCCGTGTTTGTTTGCCCGCACCCTCCGCGTTAGGTGATAACAATCAGGAAGAATAAATTATCATATGGAAACGTAACAAGATACACTTTAATAAATTAAAATTTCACTTGATCCAGGTTCTTTTTTTAGGGGGAACATCCACGGAAATATAAATTATTTCACAAACAAACCCCTACCTCGCCGTAGTCGTCGAGCGTGCGTTCTTCGCGGAATTGATCGTCGCGGAAGGAGGCGATCGTCGTGTCGCGGAAGGGCGTCACGTCGTCGCGGAAGGGTGTCGCGTCTTTGCAGAATACGGTGTCGTGTCGATGAACTCCAAGGTTCAAGAAAATGTAGATTTAATTATATTAATTAAATCCATGATGTTGTTATAACCCACAAAGAGATTTAAAAGAAGAAACCCGAAATATCCTACCTCAAGAAGTTGGTGATCGGAGATCGTTGCGGGAAAGAACGTCTCGGTGGAAGCGTCATCGATCTCCGAGGGTGACAGCGTTCTTCGCGTTCTTCGCGTTTTTCGCGAAGGAGGATGAAGGCACAAAATTTCTGTCAAAAGCCTCTAAACGAGCAATCCTCAAGAAGTCGTGCGTTGGTCTTATTTTATTATTACGCCAACTGATTGTAAACAGGTTAATAAACGATTAAATTAATTTATAGAATTAATTTACGAATTTAACCGCCCAATTAATTGGTGCGTTAAGAATTTAAGAAAACGCGTCAGTTGACTTTCATAATGACAGGTTTTCGCGGGGGCGTTACTTAGCGGAAAAGAAACGGTGGGGCTCGTGCAGGCCCCACCTCAAAAATATCCTACCAAGGGGGTAGGATATTTTTGGATAGCACCCTATCCACATCAACTCAGCTTAAGCAGCATTAAGTGGCTTTCAAGTGGCTTTAAGTGAAATAAAAATAAAGTTGTCACACACTTTATTTTATTTCTTAACTTAACCCCACAAATTTAAAAACCACACCCAATCAAACGCAACTCTGGAAGAGGCGTTTCTAAGCAAATATCGGCGCTATGATTTCATCGGTGCCCTCAGAATTCGATTTCGGGCACCGGTTCAAAAGTTAGAAAATCCCGCTCGTTCGTTCACTAAACGTACCCGAGCCAAACTTCGGAAAATGATTCCGGGCACACCGGGCCTCGGAATCAGGTGCTGTTAGAAACTGCGTTCTTGTAAGAATCCAAAGAAAATTAAGAAAAAAAAATTCCTTGAATTTTTCGGGTCTTTACATCACTCCCACCTCAGGGATTTACGTCCCCATAAAGATACATCATAAACTAGGGAAACAAAAGTGGGTACTGAGCACGCATCTGAGCCTCCCGCTCCCAAGTGATCTCCTGGAGGTTCCCGTGCTGCCATCTGATGCGCACTAGAGGAATCGATCATCCACGAAGGACCCGCTCCTGTCAATCCTCGATCTCCACAGGGACCTTCGCAAAAGTCGCCCCATCATCAACATCTAGCTCCCCATGGTCAATGATGTGCGTCGGGTCGTGCACGTATCTCCTCAGCTGGGATACGTGGAAGACGTTGTGCACCCGGTGCAACTGAGGTGGTAGAGACAGGCGATAAGCCACCTCGCCAATCTTGCGGAGGACCTGGAATGATCCGATGAAGCCTGGAGACAACTTGCCGCCTCGGCCAAATCTCCGTAATCCACATCGAGGTGAGACACGCAAGAAGACATGGTCGCCATCCTCGAACTCCAATGGCCTCCGCCTCCTGTCAGCATAGGACTTCTGCCGGCTCTGAGCTGTCCTCATCTGCTCCTAGATGACCTGAACCTTCTCTTTCGTGGCCCGGACCATCTCTGGTCCCACAAGTGCTGACTCCCCAGGGTCTGTCCAGCACAAAGGAGATCTGCAAGGCCTACCGTACAACGCCTCATATGGTGCCATCCCGATGGTGGAGTGGTAGCTGTTGTTGTACGCAAACTCCCCCAAGGGTAGGTGGTCATCCCAACTATGACCAAAGTCGAGGACACGTGCGCGGAGCATGTCCTCGAGAGTCTGAATGGTTATCTCTGTCTGACCATCCGTCTGAGGGTGAAAGGTGGTGCTCAGACGTAGATGCGTCCCGAATGCCTCCTGCAACCCTTTCCAAAACCAGGAAGTAAAGCAAGCATCTCGATCGGAGACGATAGATGATGGCACACCATGAAGCCATACAATCTCTTGAATGTAGAGACGCCCCAAACTCTCCACTGAGACCTGCTCTCTGATGGGTAAGAAGTGAGATGACTTGGTGAGTTGGTCAACAATCACCCAGATGGAGTCGTGACCTCTGGAAGTGCGTGGAAGTCCAGTCACGAAGTCCATAGATATCCCGTCCCACTTCCACTCCGGGACCTCCAAGGGCTGTACCAAGCCTGATGGTACCTGGTGCTCTGCCTTCACCTACTGGCAGGTGAGGCATCGAGAAACAAACTTTGCCACAACCTTCTTCATTCATGGCCACCAGTACTATCATCTGAGATCCTGGTACATCTTCGCCACTCCAGGATTTACCGACAAAGGAGAAGTGTGAAACTCTCTCAGCACCTCCTCTCGTAAAGCAACTGGTACCAAGGTACGTCCTCTAAAAAGGATGTCGTGCTCTACTCCTAAGGAGAAGCCATCAGGTGCCTGTCTTGAGGATATCTGTTCACGCCGCGTCTCACAGTCAGCGTCCCCACGCTGTGCCTCTCTGACCCACTGTAGTAGTGGAGGAGTGACTGTGAGAGACTGAAGGACCACTGCTCCATCTCTATCCATGAAGGATATCTGCAAAGTGGCTAGCTGCTCTGTCACCTCCTCAAGTAGCTGAATGTCTGTCCTACTGCTGAGAGCATCGGCCACCACGTTCCCCTTCCCAGGAGTATAGACTATCTCAAAGTCATAGTCCTGGAGAAACTCGAGCCATCGCCGCTGTCTCAGGTTCAGGTCCTTCTATGAGAAGATGTACCTGAGACTCTGGTGGTCAGAAAAGACTGTAAAGTGCTCACCCATCAGATAGTGTCACCATGTCTTCAGAGCGAAGACCACTACTGCTAACTCCAGGTCATGGGTAGCGTAGTTTTGCTCATGCGGCCTCAACTGACGTGATACATAGGCGACCATTGCCCGCTCCTGCATCAGGACACATCCGAGTCTGGTCCCTGATGCATCGCAGTAGACTATGTACCCTACTCCCTCCTCAGGAAACCTCAAGATAGGGGAGCTGGTCAATCTCTGTCTCAGCTCTTGGAAGCTCTACTGACATCTTTCTGACCACAAAAAGGGCTTCCCCTTCTTTGTCAAAGCTGAGAGTGGTGCCGAAACTCTGGAGAAGTCTGGCACGAATCTCTGATAGTATCCAGCTAGTCCCAAGAAACTCCGCACCTCTGTCACGCTCCTGGGTGGTTCCAAACCTAGCACCGCCTCGATCTTTGCAGGATCCACTGAAACTCCCGCCTCAGAGATGACGTGTCCCAAGAAGTGGACCTCACGTATCCAGAACTGACACTTCAAGAGCTTGCCATAAAGCTAGTGCTCTCAGAGTGTGTCTAGTACAACCCGTAAGTGGTAGGCGTGCTCCTCCTCAGTCGTCGAGTATATCAAAATGTCGTCGATGAAGACCACAACAAATCGATCGAGGTATGGCTGAAAGAACCTGTTCATGAGGTCCATGAACACTGCTAGAGCATTGGTTATGATGAATGGCATAACCAAGAACTCATAGTGTTTATACCGACATCTGAAGGCCGTCTTCTGCACGTCCTCGTCCCGAACACTGAGCTGATGATAGCCTGACCCGAGGTATATCTTCAAGAACCACCGTGCTCCCTTGAGCTGATCGAAGAGGTCATCAATCCTCGGTAGCGGATACTTGTTCCTCACTGTCACCTGGTTCAGGAGACGATAGTCGACACAAAGTCACAAGCTCCCGTCCACCTTCTTGGCGAACAATATCAGGGAAGCCCAGGGTGAAACAATGGGTCGGATGAATCCCTTGCCCTGCAAGTCCTCCAACTGTACCCGTCACTCTCGAAGCTCAGCGGGGGCCATCCGATATGCTAGAGTCGATATCGGGGCTGTCCCGGGGTACATGTCGATATGAATGTCTACCTCTCTGCGAGGAGGTAGCCCTGGAACGTCGTCGGGAAAGACGTTCGCATACTGATCCACCACTGCAGGAAAACTAGGACATCGTACATCAACTGATCCGAGGATGAGGCTAGCCAACTGATGAGTTATGGGCTGTCCTCTCCTCTGCGGTAGTCCATCCTGTGCTGTGAAGGCTCCCTTCTCACCGGTGAAGGTGAAACTGCTCCCGTCGGTGCGTACACATCGCACCTTGCGCCTAATACAGTAAATCTGTGCATGGACTGTAGATAACCAATCCATGCCCAAGATGACGTCGTAAGGCCTCAATACCGCTACAAGAAGATCCTAGATGAATCTCTCACCTCCTAGAGTAAGCTCACACTACTGGCACCAGTGCGTAATGGTCGAGTCTTCTCCTGTATGAGTCTCTAGCCGTAAGGATCGAGCCAACGACTCTGTCGGAATCTCCGAGCTCCGAACAAGGGAAGCGGCTATGAAAGAGTGGGTCGCTCTTGTGTCTATAAGAACTGCAACAAGGGTTTAATAGACACAGATCATATCTCGAATCATCTCGGGTGCTCCATGGTCGTAGGCCTCTGCTGCCTGAAGCTGTGCCTGTCTCTGCCCGCCAGCTCCCTGTGGTCGGGGCGGGCCTCCTGGTGGTGGTGGTGGTAGAGCCTCAAAGCGTCGCCCACCACCTTCTGCTCAGCCATCTCCTCTGACTCATCCGCCTCCTCCCTGTAGACCTCCACGGTCGACCCTATACCTCTGCCTGGGTGGCCCCTCAACTGTCTGCTGCTCCTCGGCACGATGGGTCGGGCAGTCACGAGCCATGTGACGTTGTCCACCGCATGTGTAGCACTGCCTGCCTCTCGAAAGACTGGCTCCATGATGTGTGCCCCGCATGGCTGAGCCAGTGTCCTAAGGCCGTCTATGTGAGGGTCTAGCCTGCCGGGACCCCTAATTCATCCGTCGACTGCCTGCTGCGGAAGACTCTGCTACGTGCCGCCCCGCGGTAGGTCTCACCGCTGGAGAAGTCTCAACAAGAAAGCTCTCAATCAAAAGGGTTCGCTCCAGTACTCCTGCCTGGGTCAAGATGCTGAGGGAGATCAGCGATGCCCTGATCTCATGTCTCAATACATGCCCAAAGGTCCGGGCCCGGAAGAATGGGTCTCGTACCATGTCGGTTGAGTAGCGCGAGAGATTGGTAAATCTCACCGAGTACTGGGCGACCGTCAAGCTGCCCTGCCGCAGCTGAAGAAGCTCCTGGATGCGCACCGCACGGAGGGTGGCTGGGAGGAACTCTGAGCAGAAGAGGCCCTCAAAGTCTATCCAGATGAGAGAGGCCTCATCGTGCACCTGGAGCATCAAGCTCCACGATCGGCCCGCTACTGCCTGTAGTAGGCTCACTGCAAGGATCACCATGAGGTCTGCTGGTGTCCTCACTAGCCTGAAAACTCGTACCACTGCCTCCAGCCAGTCCTCAGCTGCCTGGGGGTTCATCTCCCTGTGGAACCTGGGCGGTCGCTGGCACTGGAACTCATGCAGTGCACTGAGGCGACGTGCATCGTCAGCGACTGGGGTTGGAAGCATCGGTGGCTCGGCGGGTAGAGGTACCGCCGGTGCCTCATCTGTCAAAGGGCCCTGTACCGAGGCCTCGTCCCTCGGCTGGCAGTCGTCATGCTCAACTCTCGGAACCCTAGATAGCTTCCGTTGTGGGGCCATCCTGAAAAGAAACAGGAGCGCCACGGTCAGAACAGTATACCTGGTGAGCTTACATATAGTAATCACAAAGAAAACTTGAAACACACATGCAATCCAAGTTTTCGTGCATTAAGTCGGAAATCAGAAGTCAGGGTCCTGGAGTATGGATACGTCGGCCGCCGCACCAACACTGGACTCCCTAGACTGATAAACACACCCAATACCCTAAACACTATTGCTTCACATAGAAAAGATCAGATTCCATGGTAGAACCGAACTCCTCTGATACCAATTTGTCACGACCCATCCTCGGGGCCCGTGCCGGGACTACCCCAAGCCCGCCTTCCATAGGTCAGGGGATGGAGACTAGCACCAAGGCGTAAATCCCGGTAAAGGGAAGGAATTGCCTTTGTAAACTAAACAAGCACCACAGAGTAAGAAAGCGGAAAAAGTAAACACTAAGTAAAAGCTGGTACAACAGTAAGTGCGGAAAAGTAAAGGGGGCCGGAAATACAAGCCCAACTGTAAAGTACAATTGAAAGGGGAAAAACAGCAACTGAAAAGTAAAGCCGCAGCGTCGAGCTGTCCTCTGGAAGTCCCACCTAAAGGGTGAGTACAAATAGCCTCCACAACTCCTCGGTCCAGCCGTCCACTCCGAGTACACTCCACCCAGTGGTCCACCTCTAGGTACCGTCTTGCTCCGCAATCCTCCACCGCGATCAGCGTTGTCCGTCGTCTGCAACCAACATAATGTAGTGCGGGCATAGCCCATCCAGGGGTGAGTATAAGCTACTCAGTAGGGACCCCGAGACCCCCGAAGGTCTCCCAGAATCCAAAAAGGATCAACCACAAAGGAAAGATACAAATCACAAAGTAACATCCGACACGACTTAGGTATATGCCCATACATATACCTAAGTCATTAATTCTCACTCGGCTCCAACATCTGAGCTCAAGTACAACCCAGTCCACACAGGAAAGAAAAACGTAAATCCACACAGGATAGCACAACACAATCCACAAAGGAAAGAAAAACGTAAATCCACACAGGATAGCACAACACAGTCCACAAAGGAAAGCAAACAGGGTTTCATCTCACACAGGTATACTTCTTCGAATGATGATAAAGATGATCATTGATCCATCTAAGTCGTCGGACCCATAAAGGATCGATAGGTACTAACCCCCGCAAATGACCCACAAAGGATCTGACCCACAAAGGATCGATACGTAACTAACCCCCGCAAAGACCCACACATGATCGGGCCCACACAGGACCTGTAGGCGCTAGCCCACACAGGACCACTGAGCGCTGACCCACACAGGATCAGACCCACATAGGATCGGTAGAACTGAACCACAAAGGATTGCTGAGTGCTGTAGTCATCACCGTCGAATCCACTGAGGATCTCTGCACAGTCGTTGTGGTCATAGTAGCAGTCGTAGCCAGCTCTAGGGTTCCCGCACGCAGCAAGCTAGTTCGGGAGGGTCCGCTCCACGAGCCGAGAGGCTGATACATCAACTGACACATAGTCCAGAGTTGATGTATCCAAAAGTTCCGTATCGACAACAGGAACTCAACGTCGCAGACTGCACGTCAATCGGAGGCCCGGTCTGGTGGCTTTTTCGTCCCAGGGGCCCGGTTGGTTTTTAAGGCAAAACCAACCCGACCGTACTCCACCTGCGTCCAAACCTCGAACGGAGTATGCCAAAAGATCCGTCTCACTTAGAGGAAAACAAAAAAGTTGATGGCATGTCAAACCGGAATCTGAAGCTCAAGATATGAGCGTTTCCGCTCCGAAGGCCCGGGTGGTTTCGTGTACGAACCAACCCGGCTGAACCCAAAGTATTCCGAAACCTTGAGTGCGATATAGAGAAACGACCGTCTTGATCCAAGGATTGCATCTCCACTGACGACACGTCGTTCTGAGGCCCGTAGCTCATGTTATGAGCAAAAGACCAAAAACATCCGGAGATAGGGGGTCTGGGCCTGGACCGACCCGGCCCAACCCCCTGGGTCGGCACGAACAGGGTCCGACCCGGTTCGGCGCGGCCCGGCCCGGCCCAGACTGGGCGTGACCCGGCCGGCGGGTCAGCTTGGCTCGGCCGAGAGGCCGAGCAAGGGAGCCGCGGGGCGTGGAGTCCCCGCGGGAAGAGAAGCCGCGGCCCACGTGGGGCCGCGCTGGATTAGCGGACGCGGAAAAGCCGCGTCCCGTGTGTGTCGGACCCGCGCGGCTGCCGCCGCCGTGGCTTCAACCGTGATGGCCCTGTCTGGCGGTGCGCCGGGGCGCCGCCGCCTCCGGCTGTAGGCGCCGCCGCGTTGGCGACCCGCGCCGCCGGTGGGTTCCGCGGGCCACCGGAGTTGCTCTAGTGGTCCGATTTCGTTTCCGTCAGTGCCGTAGCTCCTCCCGGGTCCCGTACTTCACTGCGGAAAAAACGAATCACCTCTGCGGCATGTTTTGTCGCTGCCCGCCAATCCGCACATCAACGAAGGACTGCGGAGGGTTGTCAGGCCGTGTTTGTTTGGCCCGCACCCTCCGCGTTAGGTGATAACAATCGGCAAGAATAAATTATCATATGGAAACGTAACAAGATACAATTTAAAAAATTAAAATTGTACTTGATCTAAGTTCTTTATTTTAGGAGGAACATCCACAGAAATATAAATTATTTCACAAACAAACCCCTATCTCACCGTAGTTGTCGAGCATGCGTTCTTCGTGGAATTGATCATCACGGAAGGAGGCAATCGTCGCGTCGCAGAAGGGCGTCGCATCGTCGCGGAAGGGCGTCGCGTCTTCATGGAATACGGTATCGCGTCGACGAACTCCGAGGATCAAGAACATGTAGATTTAATTATATTAATTAAATCCATGATGTTGTTATAACCCACAAAGAGATTTAAAAGAAGAAACCCGAAATCTTCTACCTCAAGCAGTTGGTGATCGGAGATCGTTGCGGGGAAGAACGTCTCGGAAGAAGCGTCGTCGATCTCTGAGGGTGATGGTGTTCTTCGTGTTCTTTGCATTCTTCGCCAAGGAGGATGAAGGCACAAAATTTCTGTCAAAAGCCTCTCAACGAGCAATCCTCAAGAAGTCGTGCGTTGGTCTTATTTTATTATTACGCCAATGGATTGTAAACAGGTTAAGAAACGATTAAATTAATTCATAGAATTAATTTAACGAAGTTAACCACCCAATTAATTGGTGCGTTAAGAATTTAAGAAAACACGTCAGTTGACTTTCATAATGACGGGTTTTCACGGGGGCATTACTTAGCGGAAAAGAAACGGTGGGGCTCGTGCGGGCCCCACCTCACAAATATCCTACCAAGGGGGTAGGATATTTTTGGATAGCACCCTATCCGCATCAAATCATCTTAAGAAGCTTTAAGTGACTTTCAAGTGGCTTTAAGTGAAATAAAAATAAAGTTTTTGCACACTTTATTTTATTTCTTAACTTAACCCCAAAAATTTAAAAACCACACCCGAGCAAATGTAACTCTGGAAGAGGAGTTTCTAAGAAAATAACGGTGCTGCGATTTCATCGGTTCCCTCAGAATTTGATTCTGAGCACCAGTTCAAAAGTTAGAAAAACCCGCTCATTCGTTCACTGAACGTACCCGAGCCAAACTTCGGAAAATGATTCCGAGCACATCGGGCCTCGGAATCAGGTGCCGTTAGAAACTGCGTTCTTGTAAGAATCCAAAGAACATTAAGAAAAAAAAATTTCCTTGAATTTTTCGGGTCTTTACATAGTAAATGGTTTGGTGACGGTTTATTGATTTATTGGTTTATTTTTTAAAGGGTAAATCATCCCCACATTTATTTGAAAAACTTAGGCATTTATTTATAGACTTTTTCATCATGAGGATGTCACTTAAGGCCCAGTAATGACTCGTTGTACTCTTAAGATAATGAGAATTAACAGGTCATTACATATGATCATTGAAATATAAGAACATTAGTCAGGCATACGTACGCCCCACTATATCAATGATTGTAACATTGATTAATTTTTTACCACATTCAATGATTTATTTTAAAAGTATAATTTATGTATAAGTATTATAATTATTTCATTATAATTATTTGTTATAAGTAATATAATTATCCCTTTGACCTTAGTTGACCTACGGAAGTTGTTTTTGAAACATAAAATGAATTTGGTCAAACCACCTAATGTAATATTAATTGATTAAGTAGTTGCACACAACATGGTAATAAATGAAATAAAATTAATTATAAACAAGAAAACATGTTTTGAATCAGTTAAAAAATTATCATATTTTTATTATATAAGAAGTTAGAGGATGTTCACCCGAAAGTAAACTCAAGGTAAGGGATTCATTTCTCATTTTTATTATGTGAGGCATACTTAATTTTTGTGAACCTAATTTCTTATATATGATATACAAAAAATATATTAACATATAATATAATTAATTATATTATATTCATGGTATTTAAAAGGTTTTATTTAAGGATTATTACATTTGGGGTTTCTAATTCATTTCTTACTACATTTGTAAGGGATTCTCATTTCAATTTTTATATTTGTGAGATATATGTCATGTACACCACTCACAACTTTTGTGTGGTGTATCTACAACCCTTTTTTTATATTATATCATTAATACTATTATCTTCATGGAATTTTAAAATTTTATTTGATGTTATTCTTCCATTAGTATTATTATTTAAAATGTTTCAAAGTGGTATTGGACAATTTGGAATGTTTAAAGATTATTTTTCTCAATAATAAATTTAATGATTTTTCAATGGTATTTACATTCAAATAAATTATATGAACATTGTTCAATAAAACCCTATATTTCCTCACCTATGGGTATTCATGATCAACTTCAAGTATTAGTATGATCTTTACAATCTTTTATACTCAAAATGTTTTAGAAAAATGTTTTTTCATAAATCCCGACATTATTTATCTCTTACGTCAGAACCTGTTTTCTTATAAAAATCATTTTTATTATATTTTTTGATTTTTTTAAATTATTTGATAAATAAATTTTTACCTTTTTTATTTTACTGATGTTTTTAAAAGATTATTTTTGTAATTTTAAAATGAGGCATTTTCTAACATTTTATGGCACAAAATGAATATTATTTTTACCTCCTACAACTTGTATGGATTTATCCACATTAATTTATTTGAAGCATCACTTTCAAGTTTAAAATTTTTATTTAAAAAAAATATTTCAAAAGGTATTTTTAAATAAAAATACTTTCATTTTTTTTCAAGAGAAAATGCTATTTTCCTCAATAATATTTTTAAAAGCTATTCTTTTATTTTGCAAACAACAATAACCCTTTATTTTACTCGACTTGGGGTATGTTGTCTTAATACCATTATTAATCTTCCTCTTGATGGTTTAGGATTGATTTTTCCAAAAATAGTATTCTCATCCACTTACTTAATTCCTTTTAATCGCTTTAAAATATTAAATTTCATATAATCATTTGACATTGAAATTCTCCTAAATATCCATATAATTTTTAATGGATATGATTAATGCCTGAACCGTATAGAATTTATTTATACAGTATTTAATTTGAATTTTATTTAATTATTTGGGGAAATATTGATAAACCCTTATCATTAATTCAATATGGATATCTTATAAGGTACTTTTTTATTTAAATTCTTTGGAAATTCTCTATATGGGCTGGGGACCAGTTAATGCAAGCCCCACAGGTTAGAGATCAGTTAGTGCAAGCTCTATGGGTTGGGTACTGATGAATGAAATCCCCACAATGCATCAGTAGTCTCATGGGACATATTAGTAGGATATAAACCCTTTGTGATTGTTTTGAAGTAGAATAGAATGGTAATATAAAAGTTGGGGACCAGTTAATGAAATACCCTAAATTCATTGGTAGTCTTATGAGATGAAATAGTTGGCTAGCCACTTTAGATAGGTTTTTACCCAATAGCTAAACTATATTGTCCAATGTTTTGATGGTAATAGGATTTCATGTGCCTTAGACATTAAGTCTAATAAGAAAGCATTGTTCTTATTTAGTTTCAGTTATTATTCATCCTTGATAATTTAAATATACATATCTATGGATACATTTCATTTTTAGTTCATTGATTAAATGGAATGTGTTATAGTTTCTTACATTTCCATATTTATTTTACCTTATCTAGTTATTTGAATGGAATGATTTAACAGTTATTACCTTTCCATATTTTTTATGTAATTACATTATGATTATTGATTACATGGAATGTGTGTTCAGTTATTTACCTTTTTATATTAACTATTCTCAATTATTTATTGATTATTATGATCTATTTTGAATTTACTATGAATTTAAGCCCACAATTATTATGTTTCTTTCCCCATGAATTCAAGAAACATACTATGAAAGACATTCCACAATTTACTATATGGATTAGAGATATCTTAGAATTTATTTATTTAGAGTAAGAAAAATATTATATAGTAATTAGTGTATTCATTTGTAATGAAATTCTCATTTATATATCTACTTTACCAAGACTACAAAACTAGTCGATCCTTTGGGGATTTATTCCTTGTAATCATGCCAATAAATTTAGTAGAAGACAACAGATTCGGGATATCTGGGGCCAGGTTCCTACAATTGTGTGTTTTATTGATTCAAACTGAAGTAATCCTTCTTTCTAGTAATTCTAATTGTGTGAGGATAAAATTTTTTGCTGAAAATTCTTCAAAATCCTCTCATTATATTCCATAGTAAAATTTAGCCTACTATACTAAATAACACCACTATCATGCTAAAACCTCCAGAATTTCTCTTACCAACATATCTCTACTGGTGTACCTAGGAAATCAAACAATTAATTCATCCTTTTATCCATAGATTTATTTTTTCTGGGTCTGAATTACCAAAAATGATATGTGGGTTATACTTTTGTAATAGAACAGAATGATCCAATTTCCTTGTTTATTATTTTGGGTTCTATATATCCATGGAATAAAATTTCTGGAAACTATTCTGAACTAACTTTTTGTACAATTTTGGCTTTGGAGCAATAACATTTTCAACAACCGCCTATGTTTGGTTAATATGAAGTCTATATAATGGAATTTCTTTTACCAATTTTTTTTATTTTCAATATCTATTAAATGTTATGTTAGTAATTTAAATTATACCAAATAACACATATAACAACAAGAATTTCCAAAATTTAACAATTTTTAATTTTAAACCATTTTTGAAAATTCCACTATATTTTTTGAAAGTCAACTCATTTTCAAATATTTTAGAAAATAAAAACTTTTTATAAAATGCTAAATTATTCATAAAAAAGAAATATCCACTCATACTAGGAATTAATTTATATCCATGCATGACATTCTATTCTCATTAGATAAACCCATGATGATGAGGTTACAACTCCCAGTAGTGTCTCAAACCACTCATTTACTCAAACTACATGGTAAATTGAACTTCAACATAAATATGTCATCTACACCTTGTTATTGTCTAAATTACAAGTTATTATGGTATTGATCTTTAATACCAACCAAAATAATAGAATAAACTCGAATGAATTTCCCATAATATACCCAATCAAAATTATACCCTTTGTAACATCCCCCCACCCTTTGGATTGGACAGAGTAGGTGGATGTTACTATTCCTTAGGTGACATCTCCAAGTAACCAAAGGATGATAATAAATGATAATAGAATAAAAAATAATAGAGGTTGATTTTTTAATTTAAAAATAAAATAAAAAAACAATGATAACAACAACCAAACAACCACTATATGATTCAATAATACAATGAAAGACAACTCAATGTATACAAAAAAATGTCAAAAATATATTAAAGTAAATTGTGGAAACCATGAACAATATCAATGTACAAAGAGGAAACCAAAACCAATAATACTCAAAGTAACTAAATACATTAACTCAAAAACTCCCAACATGATCAAAGCTCAAAATCAACATGCCATGCGCATGGTATAATGATTAATCACGAATGAAATGAGATTAATTTCTTTTACAGGTGTCTCGATATACTACATATTCATATGCACAAAAGTTACCAACTAGAGGGAGAGTATAAAACTAATTATTTTTCCCCAATGAATTCCCTATTCATTCCACTAGGATATAACATGTTAGGAAATTTATAAAAAAACTATATGAAACCAATTTAGATCAGTTTATATTAAATCAAAAAATATTTTTCAAATTTTTTTTCTATAGAAGGAAAACAAACTAGACTTTCAAACCACTCTCCAAATTCATATGGAATAACCCATTATATTCCATAATTCTACACATTCTTACCTAGGTCACAATTCTACACTCATGAGTAGTGTCTCAATGATCTACCAAGTTCTCACTTGGTAACCATATACCTTATTCCCCAATGGTACATTCCCCTTCCACCGAGTCATGCCAATGAAAATGAATAATTTCTAATAATTTATTGAAACTAACATTCCAAACCAATTGTGAAAACCCATTTAAATAAAATAATCCTTTCATTGAAAAAATTTCAAGAAACTATTTTCCATGAATCAAAAGAAAATCATCATTTTAAAATAACCATTTTTAAATTTAACATCATAAGTTATTCCCTAAAACAAAATGCATGTCTAGGTTATAATTCTATACTCATGAGAAGTGTCATGGTGATCTACCAATTCATGATAAGGTAACCATATAGGATATTCCAAAATGGTTGATTCCTCTTCCACAAGGTCATGTCAATGAAAATGAATACATGCCGACCATTTATAAATAATACTATTTCAAACCAATTGTGATAACCCATTCAAAAAAACTATAATTTTACTAAAAAAATTTCAGAAAACCATTATCCATGAATCAAAACAAAATCATAAATTTAAAATCACCATTTTAAGATTAACATCACAAAGTATTAAACAAAAACCATATAATTACACTATTTCTCAAAACCATCACTAAAGGTGTTTCCTTAGATAATAATACATCAATATAAAAATTCATTTCAATAAATTCAATAAATTTCATATCAATAAATATTTTTATAATTAAGATGATTTGAGAGTAAATCCACCAACCTAGAAATAGTTTTTGAAACCAATGAACAATACAAAACTAAAAAAAACCTGCCTTGAAACTCAAAGACAAATCCTTAAATCAAATTACCTACCATCAAAAACTCCATATATCATCATGTTTTTTAATAAAAAAACATGAATATATCCTCAATGTATTATATTCATGAATCCAAGAGAGGGATGAAGAATAAAAATAAGAAAAATAACTAGGAACAATCACTTTCCAAAATAATCGGCCTCCAATGCACCAAGATTTTTCTAGGAATCATTCATAGATTAATAGGAAAGGTCTCCACAACATAAGGTGGGAGAGTAATTCATTATATAATGTGTTTAGGGGAAAATAAAAGTCTTAGGTTGAATATTAGATGAGATCCAAAAAATCCAGATCTAATTTTTAATGTTGTGTGGTTAAAGAAAATGATTAAGAAAACTGTGCACTAACTGTGCACTATCCACTCCCTTAAACAACTCTTGTACAGTTTTCTCACATTGTTATGAAAATTGTGAACCAACAATTATAAACCTCTCTATACAAAATTGACCATTTTTTCCTTTTAACACATTTTTTCCAAACCATATGTCTAATTGTTTGCCTATCTAGGGCCCAATGTTTCTGTTTTATTGTTTTGCGGAAGATTCTGCATGGTTTCTACTAATCATGCTCAAACCGCAGACATATATAAAATGCCCAAAAAATTTAAAATGTAATATAAACCACTTAAAACAATACCTAATTACTTTATAAACATAATATATATAAATAAATAGTTAATTAACCTAAAATGTGGGTGCTACATTAGGATTGAACCTTGATTATAGAAATGGTTGAGTATAGAGTGAACCCAATCCAATATGACTTTATTAGCAGCGAGGCTTGATAATGAAAATGATTTTTTATGTTTATTTGTGTAAAAAACTAATTTTATGGTGTTTTTTTTCAAATTAATTAAATTTATCTTATGAAATTCATTACGAACAACACCACTATAGGCTTCTTCTATAAGCAACATAGTCTTTACTTGTGTTATATGTAACACTGATTTTTTACAAAACCAAGATATATTATTAATAAAACCATTATAACTTAGACATTGAACATAATGATATGAATAGTAATAAATAATTTTTAAATATTAAATAATTTTTTTTATATAAATAATTTTTTTGATAAAAAAAGTACATAATTTTTTTAAAGTATTTATATTCTTCAAAAATGATGCTTTGTCATCAAATTATTTTTATGTATTTTATAAAAAATTATATAATTAATTTGTTGAAAAATTTAGAAATTTAATTTGAAAAATGTAACATAATTTTTTAATTTATAATGTTAAAAATATATTAGGGTAAAATTTTGGGCTTTTTATGGATTTTTTTTTTCTTTGAGAAAAATACTACCTTTTAATTGAAAATGGTATTTTTACCAAAATTTTTTATAAATTAAAATTATATTTTAAATTTCTTTAAAACTATAATTATATAAACTATAATTATATTAATCCAATATAAGTCATTTTAATCAATTTCATACTAAAATTTGATACAAAAACTTTTTAAACATTTCATCATTTTCTCTTTAAAACCCCTCTTTCTCGTTGTGTTTATGAGAGTAATTTTAAATTTAATACTTATTGTAATGTTAATAGAATTTTTAAAAATATATTTCATATTTGGAATTATAATAATTTATATTATCTAACAAGGTTAACTTAATTTTTTACCGTAATGATTAGTGAAAAAAATTAAAACTAATTAACGTGATTAGGGTTAAAATGTAGTTTTGTGTATTACATGTGTTTGAATTAAAATTTATATTACAGACACATATGATTTTGATTTAATTAATTTGATTTATTATTTAGTATAATTAGGTGTAAATTATAAAGTAATTTTCATTTTAATTTATTCTTAAAGGATAAATTTTCTATTTAAATAAAAAGATACAAGTTACCTTGGTTACAAAAAGGGAAATTTGATTAAACATAATTATAGAGGAATAACATGATAAAAATGTGTTTAATATTGCGTGAAGGAGGTTTTTATTGACCAACTAAACCCTCCCCTCTATTATTATTAATTTTTATGGAAAAATTAGTTAAGGGAGACAACCTAATAGAGAATTCTATTGGGTATTTTTTTAAATACCACTCCTATTAAATTATAAAAATGGAACTCACTACTCCCCTTAATCGCTCTTATAGAGTTCTACGTATAAGATAAAACCTGAAAGAATAACTTTTAATAATACATACCCTCATACTTTAAGCCTTATTTTGGGAATAAATCTATCATTGGATGACTTTAGTGCAATCTTGAGGGTAATATTGGAAGACGAGGTAATGTTCTTCAACTAGCATAATTTTATTATTTCCTTCTCCTACTTATTCAATTATTATTGTAACATTATAATATAATAACCTCATTATATATATATGTTAATTTTATGACCTAAAAATACACACACTTCCATCAAATGGATTAGAAAATCATCATTTGTGTGTACAATGAACCACCACCTCACGAACCGTTGTCATTCATTTTTTCAATACCACCTCTCACGATTGGATATAATGATATATTTATATTTTTTATTTGTTATTTATGAAATTTAATATGTTATTATATTTCATTAATTATTATATAACACATAACTTCATGATTTCCATTTTTTTGGAGATGATAAGATTGTTCATTTGTATGGAAGACTCTCGCCTCGTGAAGCGATGTGATTTATTCATGCTTTAAACTGAAGTTAATAAGGATGTGTTTAATAATAATAAGTGATATATATCATATAAAAATGATATTTCAATTATAATATATATATATATATATATATATTTTAATTTTCATTCATTCAATACAATAAAAAATGGTGACAATGTTCATGAGGACGTACAACCTACCATATCCATGAATGATGTATTTCAATTTCTGAAACTAAATTTCATATGTTAGTATAAATAAATATATAATAACTTTATATTATATTAATATCTTTGTTATCATTTTTTAGATTATGGAACCATGATCAATATAAAAAGACAACAAAAATCAAAAATCAAAAACATATATGAAAAATAAATCAGTTATTACCCAAAGCATAAAATTATCATTTAATTGTTAACAAACAGGTAATAAAATGTAATAAGAAAATAATAAAATGAATTATGTACATGTGTACGGTTCTATAATATATGTAAAATAAACTTATATTTATTATACATGATTTTTGGACAAGTATGGCGGGATTCAAGGATTAATTTTATAGATTTTTTCTCACTTTTTTATTCATTGAGACACATGTCATATTGATAACATATTTCATTTAAGTGGTTTATATAATTTTGATGAATTTATATTATTATTATTCCTCAGATAATTATTTTTCTTTAAATATATATTTTATTTTATCTCTTTCAAAGAGTTTTTGTCTCAAAAGATATAAAATTGGTAATGGATTTCCCCCCAATATTTCTTCTTTGGTATGTACATTACGTTGGGCATATATATTCATTAAGAAGATTTATATATAGCCCATATGGCATTTAATACCATTAATATATTCATACACTAGATATTTAAGTTTCATTTTATGTTATTCCTTCATGTGGATTATGATTGAAGGTTACCTAAGTGGTACGATTTTTTTGTTAAAATCTCACCGTTTATCCGACCTATCTTTTATTATGTCTCCAATATTGAAATCACACGATCTACCTCAAAAACATTCTTATGAATTTTTTTTCTCATATAGTTAATCATGATATTTTAATGTAATTGTACAATTCTTCATCTCATTCATAATTAAAATTATATGATTTTTTTTTCATGAAAATTTGAACTTATTTCTCTCTTTGATCAAACATATATTTTTCCACCAAAAACACGTTTTCAAAAAATGTTTTCCTTTTTTTGAAAATATTTTGTAATATCATTTTCAATGAATTATACTTGTAAAAAATTTTATGTTCTAAAATATTTTTTTTAATGATTTTCAAATATTCATTCATAAGTTTCAAATTTAATTTTTAAGGAAAATTATTTTAAAAATGTTTTATTTTTCAAAAGTTTTTAAAATTATTTTAATATATTTGTTTTTAAATTTTCTAGTAAAATTTCATTATAATTGATTTTAATAATTTTTTACATTTTAAAAAATTAATTTTTTATAAAAAATATATTTTCCTCATGAAAATTACCATTTAGTATTTCAAAATTATTCTCCACCTAAGATGACATTTGGTGAGAGTTTTTATGTGTTTTTTGAGATTTTTTAAAATATGTTTAGGTGAAAAAATGGTTATGAAATCTGATTTATTTTCCATGGGTTATTCATTTGTGAAATGATGAAATGATTATGAAACAAAATTATTTTCTATTGGATATGTTATGATGAAATTTTTGTAAAATCTATTTAACATCATAGGTTTTTTATGATTGATGTTTTATGATTTTTTTCACACATATGTATGATTTGTAATTATGTGATGATGGTTTCATTATAACCATGGATGATGGTCACATTATAACCAATGATATTTGGTACCTATACCTAACTATAATTCAATGTATAAATATTTATATTTCAAGATATAGAAATAACTAAAAAGGGAATTGAAATCGGTTATTTAAGATAGGACGTGAACGAGGAGTGAACTCTGTTTAGAAAGAAAGGGTCAGAATGGGGAGTGAACCTGTTTCAGTAAGGGGCTTTGTCTACTATGATTTTATTTAGAGTGAACCTTGACCAATATGATGTTATGTGTGAACTTGAATATATGTTCCCAATATTATGCCTGGCCAGATTACATGTTCAAAATGTTATGTCTAAACATTATTACATGTTTATAGAATGAGATGAGGTGCTTTGGCTTCTCTGTCACGATGATTCCACAACCCTAATACTATGGAGCCATGATCCAACCTCTCAATAAAAGGGGGGTATTTTCATGATCTCATCCTCATGTAAAGGATAGGTTCTTACCATTTTCAAATCTGAATTTTATCCCTTCCTTCCCTAAGATATTGATTTCTCCAAAAGTACCAAATATTTTCCAAGAGGCTCTGCAACTCTCTCTTTACCTAGAGAAAATAAATAATTCTATATATGTTTTCATGATAACTCTAGTGTCTCTGTTTTGTCTTCACTGCCCCTCGATTGATGGGTTATATCAGTTCATCTATAACTCTTGGGATCTGCAAGAGCATGCAATTCTCAGATTTATTGATCAGAAGCACATCATGATCTGATTTGGGTCAAAGGTGGACTTGATCATCGCATGGTCTGGGGATCCTCATCATTTTAATAGATCCCCATTAATCTATTTCAGTAGAGATTTGAGTTTCATATGCAGCGTGATTCATCGACAATGGAGACATGGGTAATCCTCCCTGGTCTGCCACTTTCATTTAAAAATCCCTACATTCTATATGCTCTTAGGAATATGGTTGGATGGTATCTTTGTTATGATCATTGAACTGAGGTCTTATGTCACCCCATCTGTCCACAATTTTGTGTTGTGGTTGATGTTGTAAGGCCAACTATAAACTGAGTTTGGATAATGGATGGGAAGGAATTTTGGGGGAAACAAGAGGTCATTTTTTAGTCATGGATGCCCTTATATGTTTCTTCCAATCTGTTTGTTCACCTGGAGTCAGTATGTCGTAGCAGAGGCTTGAATGGGATCTCACTGGTGGTGAAGTTGATGTGTTCTAGTGGCTGTGATGCTGCTGGGTTGGCATAGCTGACATTGAGGGATCCTCTTGCTTATGTCCCTCCAAGGCCATCTTCGGTGTGTCTAGGAGATCAAAGAAGTTCTTGGTAGGGAGCGTGTGTGGGGGTGATATCTTTTGTCTATACAGTGGATGAGGAATAGAGGTAGTCTTGTGCCGAGTAGGAGGTGAGGCAAGCTGATCACACAGGAGTCATTGTGCTTGATGGTGTAATGAAGGAGGTGCAGATTCCATTGACTCTAATAGTGAGTCTAGTTTTGAATAAACTTAAGTTTGATCTTGGTGATAGGGAAGTGTCTCCCTTGGAAGTCACCACATGAACTTGTCATCTGTAATCAGAAGATGTTATTGAGGTGTCTCTGGAAAATATGGTTTATAGAGATGGTGCACAGATCATGGATACACAAGTCTTAGGTGAAGAGGTTCCATTTCTCCTAGTGGATCCTATTGATATCGATAGAAACATATAGGTCAATGTCCCTACTTGTAATCAATTTAAAGAATTAGAACATGAGGGGATCTACAATGTACAAGAAGGTCCCCAAGTGGATAAATTTGTCTGCATGTATCTTGATTCCCCATCTCAGAATATAGTGACTGTAGAAGATGTTACGAGGAAGGAGTCCCAGGATGGTTAGGAAACTATGGAGTACCCACAATTTTTATCCATGATTGATACTAACATACATTATCAGCAGTACCTGAGAGCGAATGATGGTTTCCAAAACTAGGTCTCTATGCATATCCTTAGAAAATGGGTAGATGTCTCAGATAGTGATAAATAAAATTATAGTGGCATGATAAAAACTTCCTATAGTGACATTATTCAGGATGGAATGAATAAGATGTCTAAGAGTGAAGGATATATTACTTTTTTACCATCGAGAAGGTCGAGGAAAGACTATTCTTACCTACCGAAGCCGGTGTCTACCATGTCTTCTGCCAGTAAGGAAAGAGGGGATTTCCCTAATTTGGAAGAGGGTAAGCAATTTTATAAGGAACAACTCTCTTTGGAGCAATTGAATCTTATAAAAAAGTACATCAATTTTTTGACGTAGTATGAAACGAGCTCAGAGTGGGAATCAACTTCTGTGGAGGATGCATCCTATAAATGATGTGGTGAATGGTATATTATTTTTGATATGTAGTTGTATTTTTATGGTTTTCTCCTCACTTTGTACTTTTTATTTCAATTCAATAAATGGTAATAGGTTCTCCTTTGAATTATCTTTTAAAGGATTATTACATGTTTTCAATGTTATTCTAGAACCAAATTACATGTTTATAATGTTATGTGTGAACCTATCTTTCCTGTCTAAAATGTTATGTATGAGCATAGTATCATGTTCATATGTTTATGAGAAGGCCTGATTTCAATTCCCTAACATAATGAGTGAACCTATTTCTATTTACTAATTTTCACAATGATATAAACTTGGGTGTGTGACACTAATATATGTTTATGTCAATGTTATGATATCACGACTCTTGTTAATTGATTCCCTTTTGATTCATGCCTTAATAATTTTCAATCATTATTCTATGACATATGTTTATGATATATTACTTTTAGGGTACAAACATCATATGTTTTTTTCATTTTCATATAAAAACATTCTTATCTTATTCGTTTATATGATCATCTACATATATCTCTTATGTTTTCTTTTAATAGGCATCTAGGCTCAACCATTACTAAGTTTCATTTACATATGTTTTGAAAAAAGTTTATATATATCATATTCCATTGAAGAGTACTATATGAAAAGATCTTTGTGGGAAAAATTGATGATATTTCTATTGATTAGATGATTTCATTTGATGTTTCCCATTTCACTAAACTATTAAAATTCATAGGCATGTGTTTGTGCAATATAATTAATATTCATCTATAGAGATGTAATATACATGTATGAGAAGCCCGAGTCACTATATTGGGTATCAGAGTAATAGATTAGTTCACCTTTATGAAACTAGGATGATAAAACTTTCATGAGAACCCTAGGAAAATTTATAACGATATGTATAAGGTTGTCTCTATGTACAATTATAATGGATAGATAAATTATTTGAAAATATACTAGAATTTGGTAAAGGATAGAGTGAGAGTTATCCATGAAATTACATTCTAGTCTAGATACTATAAGTGGATGTGGTTCTAGAATATATGTGCCTAGGGGTATCAACCATGAGCACACCATACTAAGATACACTCAATTAGGAAATATTTCACAACAATGGGCCATACTGCACACCTGGTTTGAAACTCTCAGGTGATATTATCTTGAAATTAAAAAACAATTTAAAATCCATCTTAAAGGATATTAATATTTGATTTATTATGTGACCAAATATATAATATATTTATGAATTTTTCATGATTTATATTTCCTATAAGTGATTCTTCAAGATTATGTGGTTCCCCAATACGATTCATGTTTCTCACATTATTCTTCTAGTTTTAGGCTATGGATTGAACCTAATGGACCTATTTTAATTCAGAGTGTGACAAACAATTTATTGCTAATAATTCAAATGGGATGATTAATGGAGTGAAGTAAGTTGTTATTTTACAAAATTAGTTTTCACAAAACTTGATTAATTTTGTATACCTTATTCAATTATCAAACTCTCCAAAGAAGAGAATGAAAGATATATCAGAGAGTTCAAGAAGTGTATACCCTGGGGGAATGACGATTCAATTTTTTATGTGTTGAGAACATGAGAATAAAGAAACATGTGAATGTATCAGAGGAATATTAAGATGGTTTGAATATGTAAAATAAGGACACAAATCATGTAATAAGAAAGGGAAAATGAAACGTTTAGTTAATGAAATGGTTAGGAATATTGTTCTCTATAAGATTTCATCAACTGTTGAATTATTTGAACGTGGAAAGTATGGGAATTATGAAAATATATGTCCTAATAAAAAATTTTATGAAGGGGATTATCATGGTTGTTCGAGTATTAGTTATATTATGAATGATCAAGAGACTATTGATGAAAAAATGAAAAGAAATACATATTAAGGAATATGATGACAAAAAAACTTAATATTTTGATAATTAAGTTGTATTATTGAAGTATTTTTATATTGGTATGCAATAATTAGGAAGTATACAAGGATTGTTTAGTGTATTTTTTCACTAAACATTTGAATGAATTGAATGATGCATATGATCACGAAAATTGATTTAATAAAAAAGTTGTATTTTATGGAAAATAAATGACTAAGTGTTGCTAACTTTAACAAGATAAATATTTCTGAGAAAATGTTTTTTTGATAAAGGTATTTTGGATAATAATAAGGAAAATTTGATTGTAATGATTACCTTGGAATATATTATTGATATGTTGACAAAGTGGTTTATCATGTCATGGATGGAGTTTATAGTATTTTTGGATTTAAGGAATATATATAAAAATTTTTGTACTATATATGGAACAAATAATCATGTCTATTTTCAATATGGATTTATGTTATTTCAGGTAATTAACATGTCTCAAGAGATTACATGATGAAGGTATTAATTTTTTTTTTGTTTGACAATCAAGAGCTACTTTATGATATATGGGGATTAATGTTAATCTGATTTCAAAAAATTTATTTATCTTTTTTATAATGTTTTGAATTTTCAACCATCATAAGGGTAAAAAGAACATATATTTATAAAATAAATTATGATGAAAATTTAATTAGTATTTAGGTATTAATGTATTATTTAACCATATGAATATTTATACATATTAGATAACTTTTGCTAACCAGTTTTTTTGTTGATAACTAAAGATATACAGAATGACTTGTAATTAAACTATAAATATTATGATATGTTAGTACATCTGGCATAGAAAATTCACTTTCATTTCTTGGAATGTGATATGTAGTGAATTTTAATCATGAATCTAACAAATAAATAAATAATGAATATGAAATATAAAGATTCAAGTAAGTACAATTTCATATCTTCTCAGTCTAGATGAAAAATGAATTCCATCAAATTTGGTAAAGGGTCTAAAAAAATGTTTTCCTAGTACCATAATTTATGATGAATGATGTGATTTTCTACATCATGAAGGATTAATGGTATTGTGGTTGTTGAATTTTTTTGGATCACCATCTTTCTTGTGATTAGTGATCATTATCACTCTCTATAATTATTTATTATTTTCTTTCATACCAAAATCTACACATCACACTAATGCTATCCTATTTGGAAACCAAGTATGTGTTGTTCTAGATTAAATTCACACATCCATTTCTCTATTTCATGAGGATTATTTATTAAACCTTTTAACAACGTTGGTTTCTACGAGATTAACATTCATGTATCAAACCTTTGATAAATGGGAAGAATTTTGAGGGAGAAATTCATTTGTGGGGGGTAAAATGTTATACCCCCATATTTTAAGATTTTTTTTTCAAATGAATTAAATGTCAAGAATTGGTTTAATTACATTAAAAACCATGTTAGTATTTTTCAACATTCAACGCTGTCTTAGCTTGCATTTCATGCAACATTGTGTTTTAACAAAACCATGATACATTAATAACATAATAACTATAACCTAGTTGTTAAACATAGTGATATGAATAATAATAATAAATAAATTTAATATATTTTGTATATTGGTTTTTATAATGAATATATATTGATAATTAAGTATATAATTTATGGTAGAGTCTTTATATGTTTCGAAAATACTATTTTCAACATAATGTTTTCAATTTATTTTTGTTTAAAATAATAAAAATAATTATTTTCATAATAAAAAATTTAATATTATAAAATAAACATACCTTTTTAATTATGAATTTAAAAATTGTATTTCGGTTATATTTTTTGTTTTTTATAAAAGTTTCATTTTTTTGAAAAATAATAAAAAACATTGAATTTTAATTTAAAATGGTCATTTTTCCAAATTTTTTTATAAAGATAAATATAATTTAAAATATAATTTAATGTATAATTATTAAAATAAAAAATATATTAATCAAATGGAGGCTATTGTAATCAATTTCATATTGAGATCTGAAAAAATTGTAAACTATTGATCATTTTCCCTTTAAAACCACGTTTTTTAGTTAGGTATGTTGAAATAATTCTAAATTAAATTCTCCCAAATTTTTGAATCGAATTTTGAAAAATGGATTCCATATTTTTAATTAGAATAATTAAATTATTTAATATGTTTAAATTAAATTTTCACAATATTTATTTGTGAATTTTTTTTAAATTAATTAACATAAGTAATGTTAAAATGGGGTTTTTCACATTACATATGTTTTTATTAAACTTAATTTTATAGAAAAATTTATTTCTATTTAAATAATTATATTTTATATTTAAAATAATTATTTATAAACTATCTAATAAATCTCATTTTAATTTTAGTGTTGCTGGATAAGTTAAATAGGTAAATAAAAAGATACAGTTAAAAAGGAAAAAACAAAAATGATGAAATTGAGTAGACTTAATGTCTAAAGAATAACACGATAAAAATGTGTTTATTTTTAGTTTTTAGAGGTTTTTATAGACCAAATAAACCATAAACTATATTATTATTCGATTTTTTGGCATATTTGGTTTGAGAGACCTCTCAGTATTGAATACTTTTAGATATTTGCAAGAACACCCCTCCACACCAATTTTAAAAGAGAACTCACTACCATCCCTTCATAATAACTCTAAATCCATTTTATTGACAAAAATCTGAAAAAATAACATCACTAATTCTCTAAAATCAACCAATAATCTTTATATTAGGAAGAAATAAATCGTATGAAAACATTAAGGTAATTTTAAGGACAATACCATAAGTATAGGTATTATTTTTCAGGAAGCATCTTTATATTTCCTCTTTATCCACCTTCTTAAATTCATATTATACTATGAATATATAATAAAATAATTATATTATATATAATAATATTATTTATGTTTATGGTAAAAACTATAACTTCACACACATCCTTCAAATGTGTTACGAAATCAACTTTCATGAGTATGGCAGACAACCGCCTTGCGAACACATGTCATTTGTTTTTTTCCATTAGCACTTATCAATATTGAACCCCATGATGTATTTATAGTTCATATATGATATTTATGATGTTATTATGATTATGTATTTATTATTTTACACATACATTCATACATTCCAGTTTGTGGGAATACGATAATGTTGCTCATGTGTATGGCGGAATACAGCCTCATAGAGCAATGCGATTATTTCACGCATTACATGGAATTTACTAAGGATTGATGTAATAAAAATATTTGATATATATGTAATAAAAATTCTATGTTAATATATATATATATATATATAATTTACATTTCTTTCTTTCAATATGACAAGAAAATAAAAACACCATTCATGTGTATGTACGACCAACTGTCTCCACAAATGGTGAATTTTAATTTCTATAAGTAAATTTCATGAGTTACTATAATTAAATATGTTTTTAATATATATTATATTTATATATATTTTAAATTTCAGGATATTGTTAAACCATGATAAATTTTAGTGGCCCAAAAAGTAAAAAATCCAAACATATATGAAAAACAAAGGGGTTATTACCCGAAACGTAACATTAGAACTGAATTGTTGTAAATGGATACAAAATTGTCATAAGAAAGTAATTTATCATATGATATAAATTAATATTTATCTAAAATATATTTATTAATATATTTATTTATTATAAAGTATGTTTAAATGAGTACAATGGGAGAAAAGACTTAATGTAAGGGAATTTCATCTAACTTTTTTTACTTTTGTGAGACACATTTCTTATTCACCACCTATTTATTTTATGTGGTTTAAATAAGTCCCATTAATATATTATTATTATTATTATTATTGTAAAAATTTGGGTTTACATATCAATTTTAGTAAATTTTTTCATGGGTTTATGGTTCAAAAGTTAACAAATCTGTAAGGCATTTTTTCCTAATTTTCCTTCTCCGAGACGTATGTTCTGTTATGCACCCATATTATTTTATGAGGATTATATACATCCCCATTGACATGTAATATCATGATTTTAAAAATCATCATGATATTTGATGTTTTATTTTATTTTATTCATTAACGGGGATTTTGATTCAATGTTACCAATGTGTTAAGATTTTTTTATTAAAATCTCATAGTTTAATCGGATTGTTTATAATTAAGCTTATAATGTTGAAATATCATGATATACCATTAAAAAATTGTCAATAATTTTATTATACTCTAGTTATTCATGAAATATTGATGTAATATTACCATTTCTACACTCTAGAACTTAATATTATTAAGTAATTATATTTAAGAAAATACATCATTATTCTTAACATAGATCAAATATTAGTTTTCTTCCAAAACCATGTTTGCTAAAAATTATTTGAATTTTTTTTAAATTTTATTTTAGGATCATTTTGAAGGAAATTTATTTTTGAAATGTTTTATGTGTAAGAAAAATTATATTATTTTCAAAGTATCCTTAAAAATTTTTAAAATATATTTTCAAAGAAAATGATTTTTAAAATGTTTTATATTTAAAAAGTGTATTAATTGATTTTAAATGTTTAGTTATATGTTTTAATGGTTATTTTAAAATAAAATAATTTTCAAAATGATATATGTTTTAAATATTTTCATTCAATGAAAATATATTTTCATCAAGAAATTCCCCAACTAGTCTTTGAAAATTATTTTAAATTTTGAATGACATTCATTGAGGTTACATAATATTTTTTGGGGAAATTATCCAAGGATAAAATTATAATTATTTATTTTAATGATTTCTATTTGTGATTAAATAATTTTTATGAAATAATATTATCTTCCAATGTTTATCTGATGATAAAATTATTATGAAACCTACTTAATATTCAACGATTTATATGTTGATGATATGATTATGAAGCCTATTTATTTTCTATAGTTTATGTTATGATGAAATGTTTCTAAAACCAATTTCATTTCATATGATATGATATGATGAAGGTTTTATAATATTTTATAATAAAAAAGTATGATTTTTATTATGTGATATTGGTTACATTATAAACAAAGATGGTGGCTAAGTTTTAACCAAAGAATAGTGGGACCTATATCTCCATCCAATATATTGGGTATTTATTTATATCTCATGATATAAATTGGAATCAGAAAATTACTGAACATATTTTAGTATGAAAATACTAGAATGGGGATTGAACTCAAATATGTAAGACATGGTTGGAATAGGGAGTGAACCTAGTTTAGTAATGGACTTTTTCCACTCTGATGAGATTGTAAGTGAACCTTGAATACAATGATGTTAGTCATAAAGCTGATTACATATTTAAAATGTTATGCATGAATGTGAATAAATTTTCACAATTTTATTCATGAAACTTATTACATTTTTACAATGTTATGTGTGAACATGATTACATGTTCAAAAAATTTTCATGGACCTATCATTTATGTACATAATGTTATGTGTGGAAATAGTTTCGTGTTCATATGTTTATATGAGGGCCATATTTCTTATCCTTTACATATTGTGAACCTATTTATACTTAAAATTTTCCCAATTTTATAATCTTAGGTGTATGCCGCCAATCTATTTTTGATTCTAATGTTATTCTCTCATTCATCATGTTATTTGACTCACTTAATATTTATGTCTTATTGACTCCCAGTCATTATTTTATGACTCATGTTTATGATCTATTATGGTTTGGGTATGAAATTTGTATGTTTTTTTCATTTTCACAGACCATTTTTTTGATCTAATGATTTCTTAAATCACATTTTTATATCTATTATTATCACCCTTAATGCGAATCTGAGCTCATAATTTCTTATGTTTCAATTCCCCATGTTATAATGAAAGGTTTTATGTAGTGTATGTATATAAATAATACTAAATGGGAAGATATTTCTAGAAACATTAAAGATACTTCACTAAATTAGATGAGTGTGTTCCAAGATTCCAATGGAACTAAACTATTATTGTCTTTAAGTGCATGTTTTGGAAATGTAATGAATATTCATCTAAAAAGATGTAATATCCATGTATGAGATGCCTAGGTCTCTATAATGTATAATCCAAAAAAAAACTATGTATTATAGTTATGATATTTCTCAAGGATCATGATTGATAATTTATGATTTTCACCCATATGACTTTAGTATTATGTTATAGAAAATCCTTATTCCCAAATTAATGAGTACTGATATTTTACTAACTGGGTATGATTTTCAAAATCTATGATGATTGTACCACATACGTATACTTAATTTATACTCACTTATGATCATTTATTTATGTAACACCCCAGGTAAATAAAAAAATTACGTTTTTATATTTATCCATATTTGTGAATAAAATATTAATGTTACTTTAAAGGGGACGCTATGCTCGATGGCGTACCCAATACGCAACAATGAGTTTCTTGGGAATCTTACGTTGCACTCTAATAATAAAATAATATTATTTTAAATGGTAGTTAATGCCTAGCTGTTGTAATGGTGGGAATGAACAGAACTAACTAAAAAATGATTATATATGTTTGTTAAATATTTTTACTCCTTACAATAAATGTTAGAAGATTAAAAATGCGAATGAATCCAATTTTTAAGCATAAACATTCTAATATTCTTTAAAAGGTCGATTAACCGCCTTTCGATGGCGAACCTCTTTTAAATCCACTTTTTAACAATTTTATGTGTTTTATTTGAAAAAAATAAAATTCTTCTTTAGAATTGGGACATCAAGATTTACTTTGTGTAAATTTTTGGTATTTTTCCGATAAAGTTCAATTTTTTAATAAATAGTGAAAAATGTTGTATTTTAATTCAAAACCACTTTTTAATCTAATTTATTTATATGATTAGATTATATTTTGAATTGGTTTTAAAGGTCAATTAGAATATATTTTTAACATTTAATCCAATTGTGGTCATTGTAATTAATTTCACTTTGAAATCAGACTTAAACTAGTATCAATATTTTGATACTTATTGTTTCATAAAAACACGTTATTTGCTATGACAGCGGGAATTAATTATTAAATTAATTAATACAACTTATATGTTTTGAATTTTATAAAATATACTTAATTTTTGAATTTGTAATATCAAATATATCTTAGGGTGATGTTTTGGTATTTTTCTGAAGAACTTCAATTTTTGATGAATAATGAAACCACTAAGTGGTACTTATAAAAACTGATTTTCCGTTTAAATGAAATTTTACCACCTCTGTGTTTTGAATTTCAAAAATCTGACATACATGGTTGTCATTAAGAAGTAAAATGTGGTTCAATGGAATTAAAATATTTTTTTGGTGAATAGTAACTTTTATGTTTTTAATCGCGATTAGAGGTAATTAGTGTAGTTTAAGGTAAAAATAATGTTTTAATAATATGAGATGAGCTTGAAACATGTCCTAACCTTATTGGATGTTTCATAGCTGACCAAGACAATCCATGGGTCAACTTGGGGACCCCATGGAGCCACTTTGGTTGGGAAATGACATAAATAACTTTTTATTTAATGTAAAAGTAAAAATGACACAAACATGAGTTGTTTTACTAAAACAATTATTAAATGGGGTTATACAAGTCAGATTTTTGACTATAAATAGTCATTGTAAATATAAAAATATTTCTTACATTATATTTTTTTAATTTTTAGACATTAAATAAATTAAATTATTTATGACATCATGATGATGCAGCGATGACCTCATTATTTAACGATTTAAATAAAATGGAAAGATAATGTAAAATCGAAGACCTACACATGTACAAAACCTATTGGATGGGTGGATTTCGAACCCTTATCACCTTATCCTCGAAAAACATCAAATTGGGACCATTAAAATCCGAAACTCATTCTAAAATAAAGTAACAATTTTTTACTTTCCAAGAGTGCCCCTCCTCTCCTCTTATAAAAGGCCCCCACCTCTACCTCCTTACCCACACTTCAAAAGCCTTTGGCTCGGCCAACACCTACCCATTTTGTCTCTCCACATCCCTATCTTACATCTAGAAGCCTCACTTTGGGCATAAGTCTTCCCAATGAATCATGTGAGCTCAAATCAAAAAGAGTTACCCGATTTTAAGGTAATGTCTTCACTTGTGTTATTTTGTTTTATTTTGCTTCTCCAAACCCTAAAATCTTTTTATTCATTTCTTTTGTAACAACTCCAATATATTCAATATACTAGGATGTGGTTATAAGAATAATTAGATCTACACTTACACACACCTACATCAAATGGTTAAAGAACATACCGTTTCTATGGATGGAGAATTTCTGCCTCACGAAACGATGATTGTTCAACACTCATATAACACCTTAAAAGGTGCCCATTTAGATGTAACTATATTTATATATGATATATAATATGTTTTTGTTTTACTTAAGATTATTTATTTTTCTTTTTTGGCATACCTTTATGGTTTCCATTGTGGGTAAACACGATAATTTCATTTTAGAAAGTGCGGACTACCACCCCCTCAAAGTGATTTGATTCGTTAATGCCATATGTGGGATGTATAAAGGATGTATTTAAAGTTATTATATATGATGTATGTTAAATATAAATGATGAATATAGTTCTGTAATTAAAATATACATACCTCTCATTTAGTTTTAATTCCATTAATATGACATAGAAATGAAAGTAACGTTCATGCGTACGTACGGCTTACCGTCTCCATGAACGGTGCATTTCATTTCTTACCTCTAAATGATTATGTAATATTATAAATACATGTATATTATGGATATATATGATATATATGATATCCAAATCATGAATATCATTTTTGATATAATGAACCTTTGACCACATGAGCAACATGTAATTGTAAAAAGTCCACTTTCGACTTAAGAACCAAATATCGACAAAACAAACATTATTAACTTAAATGATTACATAATGTTTATAACATGGAAATAAGTGATATAAAAGGAATAATGAACTTGAAAAAGGTTCTTAAGAAATTATAAATTAACTCAAGTTTATTATTCAGGATGTTAAAGAACGATCGAGTCAAGTCGGACCCGAGGTAACAGATCCTACTCCTCTCTTTATTTTTAAGTACACTCTTTTATGTCATTACTTTTAAGTTAATCTTTCTTGTGATTGGGATGTTCTTTTATATTACTATTACTGTAATTTTTATTTTAATTTTATGAGGGACCCTATTATCTCTAATCATTTCATTTTGGAAGTTTTGAGTGGCACCGTTAGGCTGCCGAATTTTCGTAAGAGATCTAACCTCTTTCTTTCTCTTTAAGTACTCTTCTTTATGTCACTTCTTTTAAGATCCTCTTTGTTATGATGGGGGATGTTATTTTATATTCCTCTTGATTTAAATTTTATTGTAATATTATTAGAGACCCTATTTGATCTCATCAATCTATTTTTATAAGTTTTAAGTGGCGCCGTTAGGCTGCCGAGTTTTCGTAAGGGATTTTTCATCTCACTTTTATTTCCGTGAGATTTATGCTACATTTTCCACAATTCCCTTTGAGTGGTGTATGTACTGACCATTATTTTACTCATTGTGTAATATAATTTCATTTATGAGTATTTACATCAAGGTTGCATTGTCCTTCTTTCACGGGGTGTATGTTTCGAAAGATACCCATGTCGGTAAGGGAACCTTTCACCCTCCTCTTTTTAAAAGGATTCTTTTGGTATGTCTTTTAATTAACATAACATTATGTTGGGATATGTTATTATATATCCTTAGTGATTTAAATTTTATGTCCAAGTGATGAGATACCCTTTTTATCTCTCATAAACTCATTTTCTGAATTTTGTAGTGACGCTGTTAGGCTGTCAAATTTTTGCAAGGGAACTTCTTAACCCAATTTTGATTCTTTGGGATAAGCTTGTACTCGTTGAATATGTCGTTCTATGAATATGTGTGAATAACCTCTTATTTTTTTACACTTAATATCCACTTATATTTGGTGTATTAGTTTGTCACACATAATTATGTAATTGATTTATCCTTAATCCAAGGATACCGTCTTTGTATGGGACTTCGTCTCAATCTCCTTTCAATGAGGAATATCTTGTTTTATACACAAGCTTCTTTTATACGGTGTATAAACCCCTTTTACGTTTACGTTTATCTGTAAGGAATCTTTTTTATAAAAATCGTTTTACTAAAAGACAAAAGGGAATGTTTTTGTCGTATTTATGCGGCGACAACGACTTCTCCGCCACCGTGACCATTATTTGAGTTTCAACTTCCTCTACAAGCCATACCTTTTTTGAAAAGAAAAATAAATACCATGTTTTAATTTTATTTTATTTTGGTATTGAAAATGGTTTTCATATTGTTTTTATATCAATGTGTTGTATTGATATCTTGTGATTGAAATGTGGAAATGTTATGTTTCCTTTGTGCATGTTTTATGTGATACGATTATGTTATGGTTATTGGGAATTATTATGAAGACGAGTGGTTCCGTGATAAACTAAGGGCGGGTGAGCCCTATATAGCTCTCCAATGCATTGGGTAATGCAAAGGGGTTAAAAGGTAAGGTTTCTCCGATGAGATTTAGGGAATATACTATAATGGGTATTCCAAACGTAACCAAGAGGGTTAATCCTTACGTAAGAATGTTATGAATGCCTCAAGTTACCTTTATGACTTATGATTTCTATGATTTATTCATGATTTTATGAGGTATGTTAAAGTGCTTATGTTTTATGGGTAAAGTATGATTTCATTCTTATGTATACATGTACTCATGTTTCCTTTCCATATTTTTATATCCCTTACCGAGATTTTTATGCTCATCCCATGTTTTTGAAATGTTTTTCACAGGTCAAGGGAAGGGTACATGATATGATGATAGTGTCAAGGAAGTGTCAAGAAAGAATCCATGTTTTATTTTAAATATGAATCTGTTGATGGGAAAAATGAATACTATCTTTTATGTGACCACTTTGTTTAAATGTGGAATGTAATGCAAGTTTTATGATCTAATTCTCTAAAACTCTAAACCTGAAAATATCCTCAATGTGTAATCTTGTGATAACTCAATATTAAGTAAGGTTTAAGGCCGGGGCCTTATAGTTGGTATCAGAAGCCGGTTTAGATAACTTTAGAGGTTAGGGTATTCTCTAAGCACAAGTGACATTACCATAATGGTTAGGATTTCAGAAAGAGTCCTAGTTTTAGATAAAGTGAATGAGTAAGAATATTTTAGTGTTTACCTTCCTCATTATTACATGATGGTTTTGTTGAAATACTCACACTGACATTTCTGTTTTTAGTGAATGGATGGATCTAGCAGGCACCAAAGTGACAATAGGTTTGAAGGAAACTATGGTGGTTCTCTGATTAAAAGACTGGATGAAATGGGGGATTCAATGAGGAAACTCATGGTTTTTCTAAACCAACTATCAAGGAGTCATGATCAACCACTTGAACCTTGGTATGATTTGTAATGCATCATGTACGAGATGACCAATTGATGTGGAAGTTTAGGTAATAATTATAAAGGTAACCATTCGAGTTTATATGATCCTTACTTTTGATGTAATTATGGGTTATTATATGTTATGATGGAAAATGAAAGGCATGAGATAAACTTGAGGTTAAAATATGTCATGATAATTTTTGAATATTTTATCTCGTTTTGGGGAATGTTTTAAGAATTATATAGTTTTGGAAAAAGGACAACACACAGACTATGTGACAACCCGTCGCGTCGGACAAAGCTGCGGGAATCGAACCCACAACCAAAGTGCCACTGGTATTTATCGCCTACCACTGGACTACGTGAAGTCCCTGGTTTGTTTGACTAATTATTTTTAGTTAGATGATTTTAGGAATCAAGAGTATGTTTATTTTGGGTTATCTATGGAAATGATTAACCTATCATCGAGGATATGTGATTAGGTTAATTACTTTTCAATATGAGAATTTAAGAGCAACTGATGTTATTTGGAAATTAAAGTTAATTTGAACCTTGGAAGACTATGTGACTAAATCCTTCAAATATTTGGGTTTCAATCTTAGTTTGGTTTACATTAAATAATTTTATGGACAAATTGTTTATCGAATGGTCCTCGTTGAACTATGGGTTTTGTTGGACAAATTTTGGAGATTAAGAATCGATTTTCTTTTTATAAAGGGTTATCCTTTTCTGGGTTATCTGATCTTGTACTATCCTTTTTGATTTGGGTTTTGGTTAAGGTCTAAAGATATGGGAAGTATATAGTTCTCTTTTGTGGATTAGGTGATTCTCTAGAGGTTGATTATAGTACTCTTAATGTGAACAAGTCTTCCTAAATACTCTTCTTTTGGGGAAAGTATGAGTCTGTGTAAGAAATCTAGTAAAAGTTGAAAGTCAACATGACAAGTAACTATGTTTCCTTAAGATCAAAAATAAATTCCTCAATGAAGAGTAACTTAAAACAAAAGTTTTTTCTGTTAACTTTTCCTACTGGGGAATCGAATACCGTTTAACCCATCACAAGTTTGTGATTTTCTTGTGGTTAACTTTCTCCTAAACATGTTTTCTATCACTCTCCATCAGAACATGACCCTATGTTTTCTCCTCCATGTCCATGTTTTCCTACATGGAATCCTAGTATGGGTTAACTCGGGTGACCTCTGTACTTGTCTTTCTTTATTTTAAAGTGATTGTTTTACCGACTCTTGTTCTGATGTGGGACTTTCAAGGATGTTTCCAAGCCCAATTTTAAAATTGTGAGGACGCAATTCCCAAAAGGGGGGAAGGATGTAACACCCCAGGTAAATAAAGAAAATGACATTTTTATATTTATCCATATTTGTGAATAAAATATTAATGTTACTTTAAAGGGGACGCTATGCTCGATGGCGTACCCAATACACAACAACGAGTTTCTTGAGAATCTTACATTGCACTCTAATAATAAAATAATATTATTTTAAATGGTAGTTAACGCCTAGCCGTTGTAATGGAGGGAATGAATAGAACTAACTAAAAAATATTATCTATGTTTGTCAAATATTTTTACTCCTTACAATAAATGTTAGAGGATTAAAAATGCGAATGAATCCAATTTTTAAACATAAACATTCTAACATTCTTTAAAAGGTCGATTAACCGCCTTTCGATGGTGAACCTATTTTAAATACACTTTTTAACAATTTTATGTGTTTTATTTGAAAAAATAAATTTCTTCTTTAGAATTGGGACATCAAAATTTACTTTGGGTAAATTTTTGGTATTTTTCCGATAAAGTTCATTTTTTAATGAATAGTGAAAAATGTTGTATTTTAATTCAAAACCAATTTTTAATCTAATTTATTTATATGATTAGATTATAATTTGAATTGGTTTTAAAGTTCAATTAGAATATATTTTTACCATTTAATCCAATTGTGGTCATTGGAATTAATTTCACTTTGAAATCGGACTTAAACTAGTATCAATCTTTTGATACTTTTTGTTTCATAAAAACGCGCTATTTGCTTTGACAATGGGAATTAATTATTAAATTAATTAATGCAACTTATATGTTTTGAATTTTGTAAAATAGACTTCATTTTTGAATTTGGAATATCAAATATAGCTTAGGGTTAAGTTTTGGTATTTTTCTGAAGAACTTCAATTTTTGATGAATAGTGAAACCACTAAGTGGTAGTTATAAAAACTGATTTTCCGTTTAAATGAAAATTTTCCACCTCTGTGTTTTGAATTTCAAAAATACGACATACATGGTTGTCATTAAGAAGTAAAATGTGGTTCAATGGAATTAAAATAATTTTTTTGTGAATAGTAACTTTTAAGTTTTCAATCGCGATTAGAGGTAATTAGTGTAGTTTAAGGTAAAAATAATGTTTTAATAATATGAGATGAGATTGAAACATATCCTACCCTTATTGGATGTGTCATGGACGACCAAGAAAATCCATGGGTAAACTTGGGGACCCCATGGAGCCACTTTGGTTGGGAAATGACATAAATAACTTTTTATTTAATGTAAAAGTAAAAATGACACAAACATGAGTTGTTTTAATAAAACAATTTTTAAATGTGGTTATACAAGTCAGATTTTTGACTATTAATAGTCATTGAAAAGATAAAAATATTTCCTACATCATAGTATTTTTTTATAATTTTTAGACATTAAATAAATTAAATTATCTATGACATCATGATGATGCAGCGATGACCTCATTATTTAACGATTTAAATAAAATGGAAAGATAATGTAAAATCTAAGACCTACACATGTCCAAAACCTATTGGATGGGTTTATTTATAACCCTTATCACCTTATCCTTAAAACACATCAATGTGGGACCATTAAAATCCTAAACTCATTCTAAAATAAAGTAACATTTTTTTACTTTCCAAGAGTGCCCCTCCTCTCCTCTTATAAAAGGCCCCCACCTCTACCTCCTTACCCACACTTCCAAAGCCTTTTTATCGGCCAAACCTTGCCCATTTTGTCTCTCAACATCCCTATATTACTCCTAGAAGCCTCACTTTGGGAATAAGTCTTCCCAAGGAAGCCTTTGAGCTCAAATCAAAAAGAGTTACCCGATTTCAAGGTAATGTCTTCACTTGTGTTCTTTTGTTTTATTTTTCTTCTCCAACCCCCTGAACTATTTTTATTCATTTATTTTGTAACAAATACAGTATATTAAATATACTAGGATGTTGTTATAAGAAGAATTCTAGATACACTTACACACACCTACATCAAATGGCTAAAGAACATACTGTTTCTGTGGATGGCGAATTTCTGCCTCACGAAATGATGATTGTTCAACACTCATATAACACCTTAAAAGGTGGCCATTAAGATGTCACTATATTTATATATGATATATAATATGTTTATGTTTTACTTAAGCTTATGTATTTTTCTTTTGTGTCATACCTTTATGGTTTCCATTTTGGGTAAACACGATAATTTCATTTTAGGAAGTGCGGACTACCGCCCCCTCAAAGTGATTTGATTCATTAATACCATATGTGGGATGTATAAAGGATGAATTTAAAGTTATTATATATGATTTATGTTACATATAAATGATTAATATATTTCTGGAATTAAAATATACACACCTCTCATTTAGTTTTAATTCCATTAATATGACATAGAAATGAAAGTAGCGTTCATGCGTACGTACGACTTACCGTCTCCATGAATGGTGCATTTCATTTCTTACCTCTAAATGATTATGTAATATTATAAATACATGTATATTATATATATATATGATATCCAAATCATGAATATCATTCTGGATATAATGAACCTTTGACCACACGAACAACATGTAATTGTAAGAAGTCCACTTTCGACTTAAGAACCAAATATCGAAAAACAAACATTATTAACTTAAATGATTAAAAAATGTTTATAACATGGAAATAAGTGATATAAATGGAATAATGAACTTGAAAAAGGTTCTTAAGAAAGTATAAATTAACTCAAGTTTATTATTCAGGACGTTAAAGAACGATCGAGTCAAGTCGGACCCGAGGTAAGGGATCCTACTCCTCTCTTTCTTTTTAAGTACACTTTTTTATGTCATTCCTTTTAAGCTCATATTTCTTGTGATTGGGATGTTATTTTATATTACTCTTACTGTAATTTTTATGTTCATATGATGAGAGAACCTATTCTCTCTCATCATTCCATTTTGGATGTTTTGAGTGGCGCCGTTAGGCTGCCAAATTTTCGTAAGAGATCTAACCTCTCTCTTTCTCATTAAGTACTCTCCTTTATGTCACTTCTTTTAAGCTAATATTTGTTATGATGGGGGATGTTATTTTATATTCATCTTTCTATACATTTTATTGTAATATGATGAGATACCCTATTTGATCTCATCAATCCATTTTTGGAAGTTTTAAGTGGCGTCGTTAGGCTGCTGAGTTTTCGTAAGGGATTTTTCAACCCACTTTTATTCCCGTGAGATTTTTGCTACATTTTACACAATTTCATTTGAGTGGTGTATGTAATGACCATTATTTTACTCATTGTGTAATATAATTTCATTTATTATTATTTACATCAATGTTGTATTGTCCTTCTTTCATGGGGTGTATGTTTCGAAAGATACCCATGTCGGTAGGGGAACCTTTCACCCTCCTCTTTTTAAAAGGCTTCTTTTGTTATGTCTTTTAATTAACATAAAATTATGTTGGGATATGTTCTTCTATATCCTTAGTGATTTAAATTTTATTTCCAAGTGATGAGATACCCTTTTTATCTCTCATCAACTCATTTTATGAATTTTGTAGTGACGCCGTTAGGCTGTCAAATTTTTGCAAGGGAACTTTTTAACTCAATTTTGATTCTTTAGGATAAGCTTGTACTCCTTGGATATGTCGTTATATGAATATGTGTGAATAACCTCTGATTTTTTTACACTTAATATCCACTTATATTTGGTGTATTAGTTTGTCATACATAATTATGTAATTGATTTATTCTTAATCCAAGGATACCGTCTTTGTATAGGACTTCATCTCAATCTCCTTTCATTGAGGCATATCTTGTTTTATACACAACCTTCTTTTATACGGTGTATAAACCTCTTTTACTTTTACGTTTATCCAAAAGGAATCTTTTTTATACAAAGCGTTTTACTAAACAACAAAAGGGAATGTTTTTGTCGTATGTATGCGGCGATAATGACTTCTCAGCTGTCGTGGCCATTATTTGAGTTTCGGCTTCCTCTACAAGCCATACCTTTCTTAAAAGAAAAATAAATACCATATTTTACTTTTCTTTTATTTTGGTATTGAAAATGGTTTTCATAATGTTTTTATGTCAATGTGTTGTACTGATATCTTGTGATTGAAAAGTGGAAATGTTATGTTTACTTTATGCATGTTTTATGTGATATGATTATATTATGGTTCTTGGGCATTATTATGAAGACGGGTGGTTCCGTGATAAACTAAGGGCGGGTGAGCCCGATATAGCTCTCCAATGCATTGGGTAACGCTAAGGTGTTAAACGTTAAGGTTTCTCCGAAGAGATTTATGGAATATACTGTGATGGGTATTCCAAACGTAACCAAGAGGGTTACTCGCTACGTAAGAATGTTATGAATGCCTCAAGTTACCTTTATGTCTTAGGATTTCTATGATTTATTCATGATTTTATGAGGTATGTTAAAGTGCTTATGTTTTATGGGTAAAGTATGATTTAATTCTTATGTATACATGTACTCATGTTTCCTTTACATATTTTTATATCCCTTACTGAGCTTTTTATGCTCATCCCAAGTTTTTGAAATGTTTTTCACAGGTCAAGGGAAGGGTACATGATATGATGATAGTGTCAAGGAAGTGTCAAGAAAGAATCCATGTTATATTTTAAATATGTTTCCGTTGATGGAAAAAATGAATACTATCTTTTATGTAACCACTTTGTTTAAATGTGGAATGTAATGCAAGTTTAATGATCTAATTCTCTAAAACTCTAAACCTGAAAAGATCCTCAATGTGTAATCTTGTAATAACTCAAGATTAAGTAAGGTTTAAGGCTGGGGACTTATAATTTATATCTCCTATGTCTACCCTTACATAGCATATGAGTTCATCCTTTCATATATTTTATTCTTCCCCAGGATATGAAGATGGTTTTTAAGAATGGTATTTCCATGAATTTTCGTATCTATATACATATTTATGGGATATATTTATGATATTTCATGAAACATTGATATTTTTTATCTATTGTCAAAAAATAGAAAACCATCATGGACCTCAGGTTTGTATTATTGTGAAATTGGTTGAATATTAAATTACATTATGTTATATTTATGCATGTTATTTGGGTTTCCTCAATTGTTTTCATATCAAGGATATGTTATTTATAGAGATTAGCAATATAGATTATTTTTGAAAATAATTTGAATATGTATATGTATATGATAACATCATGAAGCATTTTTAATGATGAGATGGTGTGGTTTTTTCTATAAAATAATCCTTATGGATTTGGGAAAGGGGATGTAGCTATGGAAAATATAAACCTTGTGGTAAAATCTTAACATAGGATGTATTGGGTATTTTCCAATTCAGCACCAATGCATGATGAGTGGGCCTAAAAATACACAGTTAGCTATACAATTAATGATGGATATTCCTTGGTTAATTCACATTTTTCATTATGAACTATTATTATTTCTTTTAATAGATGATTTCAACTAATAAATTAGGTCACACCTAAGGTGTCATGGGTTAATAAAATGTGTAATAATTTTTGAAACCATATGATTTTTTATAATCATATTATTATTATTTTTTATGAAAAAGGCAACCTTATAATTTTTAGTAATTCAATAAATATGGAATTAATAAGTGGAGGTCTTGAAAGACATGATAAAATATTGAATTATCTAATTTGATATTGTTCTTAAGAATATATTTATATCATGAAAATTCTCTAAGGATATTCATTTATATCCTTAATGATTATATTCTGAGTTATAAGTAAAAATTCTTAATAATTTGATGATTGAATGTCAAGTATATAGACACTATTCCATAGACGATTTGTGGGAATGCTCTTCTTTACAATTTTTTGATTACACCACTAGTTGAATTTGATGTTTTTTGGACATTCATTAGATGTATTTATATAATAACATTATAAATTTATGAGGAAGGGAACCCATGTATTATATTTTGAATCAAAATATTATCATCATTCAATGTACGAATGAATATGAACATACAAAAGAAGTTTCTTTTGCAATATAGGTCATACTAACAATTCATAAGATATATTTAACTCAAATGGTTTTGGAGAAACTCAACATCAAATATATTCCTATTTATTGGGATGATACTAATGAATTTACTAATTAATTTACAAGTCTTATTCCAAATTGTGATATTATGATTTCAAATGAACTCAAATATGAAACTACACCAATTTTAAACAATCCATACAGATAGGCTTCAATTGAGTCACAAGAAATGAAAAAATATCAATGAATAACATGATAAGAGATTCATATGAACTAGTACTTTAACATGGATTTCTCCTGTCGTTTTTGTTAGAAACTAATATGGATCAATGATTCTTTTCATTGATATTATAGAACCTAATAGGATCACAATCAAGAATGATTATTCACTAGATAATATTGATATCATGTTTGATCTACTATGTAGAGATAAATACATTTATAATTTTTTAAATTCATTCTATAAATCATCAATTAAGGGTCAAGAAAGAGGATATACCTAAGAATAAATTCAACATGATGAATTATCATTATGAATTTATATTGATTCCATGTTGACAAGCTAATTTTCCCACTATCATAATGGATTTAATTAATAGATTGACTACAGATTACCATGTACAGTTTCTGGTAATTATCATAAATGATTTCCAAATATATTCCAAGAGAATAAAATATCACATAGATCTTCTAAGGATTATATGAAACATTGCGATGAATGATAAATTTTATGAAAAATTTAGTATGTGTGAATTATTGCTACAAAATGTATCATTTTTGGGTCATATAATCTCCAAAGTGGTTATAATAATTGATCCTTACAGGATAGAATATTTTATACAATACCTCAGTCTGTTGGTGATAACATGTATCAATATTTTTCATGTTTTTACTAGATACTACAAATTCTTTTTGATGAATTTATCAGGGATACAGAATATAATAACAAATATTACTTAGAAGGGGTCCATATTCCATTGGAAAGATAAACATTGGAAGATTTTAAGGAGCTGAAATAGTGGTTGGTCTACACACATATTAATATAGTATCCTATTGTAGATAAGGTTTTATGGTCCAAATTGATTAAAAAAAATGTAATATGATGTGTCTTTATGAAAAACTATATATTGATATCTTATTTCTCATGTTATTTGAACATTAATATGAAATAAACACCTGAAACTTTATTTGAAGATGGTAGTAGTAATGTATTTTTCCCGAATCGACTTCTTTAAGATGATGGAAGGGATAACAAGATGCTGATGCCTTCCTTCCTCAAGATGAAGTAGAGATAATGACCCCCAATTCCCGCCTCCAATATGCCTCTTGGTGGTGAACAACAAAAAGGGTATATAAATCTCACAAAAATGGGAGGAATTATGCTTTTCATAGTAACCAAGATTAGAAGATATGATGTAAAAAACTTAAAAAACTTCAACAGAGATATATATAATGAAACCAAAATCCATCCCACATGCATACTTCAAGTAAAATTGCAGAAAATGTAAAGAAAACTCCAAGGTAAGTACCAAAATAAAACTAAGTAGTGACACAAAAACTATCTCCAACATCCAATCTCGTAAAGTCTAGCACGGTCTGTGTAATCTCACTTGAAACTTGAACACAATTTTATGTGTGAAGGGGGAGAATAAAAGTATACTCATTAGGAAAAAACCAAAATCACTCATGAAATAGCGGGAGAAGTATACTAACACCCCTATGAGAAAAAATAGAAATTCAAAAGCACATAACAAAGTATACTATCTACCCTAACCTCACTAAGTCAAGCTCACCATGTAATTCAAGTAATGTAATGTAATATAATAAGCACATCGATATTTGGGTACCTAGAACAACTTCCCACTACTTAACTTCTCATCCCAAATGATGAATATCTTAATGATACTATGCTCTTTGGAAATCCCCACTATAAAAACCATCCCACACACACCTGGGCCACAACCACATCACATCCTACCCATAGACACGTAGACTACAACCAACACACGTCTCACCAAAAACACTTGGGCCTCACCCCAAAGACACCTGGGAAATAATCCACCTATCACCAACCAATACCATAAATCTGGTATTAAACATCAAGATATTATAGCCTACCCAAATGATCTTGGGCTATAAATACATATAAGAGGGAGTAGGGTAAAGTCAGTAACCCACCATCCATCCTCCCACCAGGATGTTGGGAAAGACACCCTCCCCCCATAACAATGGGGGTGTTCGACACATTGTTCTCAAAAAGAGTGGGGGGTATATGGAAACCTAAGGAACTAAAAGTTTATAAATATAGGTAAGAAACACTCATTCCATCCTATGGAATTCAAAACATACAACCAGTCCCCTAAAAACAACACTTGATGCTACCCTTACATACATGTACCGCTATGAATGACAGTCACTTAAATGCTGCTTCACTACAAGCCTCAATTCAAAACATACCTCTAACTGATTCCTTTAACCAATTATCATTATACATTATAAATTCATTCATTTATTTATTACATTCATACCCGGGAAACTAAAAAGAACAATATCTTCAACCATTGTTCGATGGATAAAAGCTAATAAACACTCCTCATAAAAAAACACACAAAAAACAACCCACTTCATTCTTCCTCACCATTTAACACCAATTCGTATATTGACATTACCAAATAATTCTTCAAATTTATCCTGACTAATTAATCCCCTCACAACCAAACCCGACAGCTCTACTACACAACAACACCACACTTATCACACCCATAAACCAGAAATCATGACACAGAACAAACCTTGAGTCCCGCTTCTAAACAACTACCCAGAAGCAGTCCCACAACACAATAAGTCCATCCTTTCCACAACCAATAAATCTCTCAAACTGAGATACCATAAAACTACTAGTACTGACCCATACACATAATCATACCTATCAAACATGGTAAATTAATATTTGTCCAACTGTTATTTAAATTTCACTTTGATATGTAGGGGTGATCACACAAGGGTTTTAATCTTGGGGAATCCATTCCATTTAACGGGGTATATGTGATTAATCAGATTGATATTTACAAAAATTATTCACAAGGAAACAACAATAGTTATAAAGAATCACCCATGCATAAGAAAATACCACCAACATCCATGATTTTCAGAAACCCCACAACCACAACATATCACATCATCAACCAAAGATAACAAATAAAATAGGCAATAAACATCAACATCTCCCTCATCCCACATTTATTACATTTCATTATCTTTGTTAAATTTGGTTTCATACATTCTCACAAGGAGGCATCAGTATACCTACTCCACATGATAAACAATTAAAAGAATGGCGATGGACAATCCCTACTTGAAACAACATGCATCCAACAACTATTCCTTATGCAAAAAATATGGGGTGCATTAGTAGTAGGAAAAATCCAAAGAAAACTGGATAGGGGGGCCACAACATAGCCACAAATCTTGTTTGGGAAGAAAATTTCTCCACACACCAAGAGAAAATAGAATATATGACCTTGGCCTTAGAAAAATCCAGATCCTATGTCAACAGAACAGAAAACAGTTTAAAGGACATTAAAGTTGGACCATATACATGGCCCTGTGGTTGGATTATTTCAAATCCCTTGTATAGTTAGGATATTAATATATAATTTATATCCTTTGAAATTCCTTTATAAACATCCAAACATGGCTTTAAACTCAATTCAAGTCAAATAAAATGTAAAAATAGAAAAACTAAAGAAACTGGGAGAAAATAGGGAAAACTATAAATTTTGAAAACTGTCGGAAGTGACTCACCATTGGGTGAGTCACTGGTGTCACTGTTTGGTGATACACCACTAGGTGAGCCACTTTTTGGCAAGACACCATTGGATTTCACTTTTTGGTGAGCCACCATTCGATGTCACCATTCAGTGAGTCACCATTCAATGTCACTGTTTATTGATACACCATTTGGTGAGCCATAGTTCGATGTCACCATTTAGTGAGCCACTGTTTGGTGTCACCATTTGGTGTCTTGGTTTGGTACCATTAAGTGAGACACCAATTGGTGTCACCGTTCGGTGATCAACCATTCGGTGTTCCACCATTTGATGAGGCATTGTTTAGTGAACCACCATTCGATTACTTATCATCAAATGACTCACCACTGAGAAACTCATCAGTGTGAGACATCGTTAGTGAGTCACTAGTCCTAAATCACTACTGCGAGTCACCATTGGAAAAACTATATTTTTTGGAAAACTCTCAAATGAAGCCACCATTACCTCCAAGAACACCCAAAAACACTTGATTTTCATAAAAGGAATGGCGTAGAGGGGTCCAAGTTATTACATCAGATACCTCTCAAACTATTCTCATACTCATGAATCCAAAACTAATCCCAGAAAGAGGAGGGGTCCAAACAACCACATAGTAAGACACTTATTAAGGATAAAACAATTTGAGTTATTCAAAGTTGGAGTGAAAGCCTCGAAATCCATGAACACATCCCGGAAATCTACTACCCCAAAAAACCACACAACACCCAAAATTCACACTGTCCAAACACATTTATTAGATAATTATTTTTCCACGCCAAGATACTATCCTCTTTTGGTGGAACTGACTCACCTAGATAGGTTTAATCACATCTGAATTAATGAATATTGATTAGGGATTAGGTCCCCCTTACCATGTGTCAGGAATCTTCACATATTATAGAACAAGGAAACAAATCATCTCATAGATAACAAGGCCATGTATCCCACCAAAAAAAGGCACACAATCAAAAATTCAAAACAACTCTGGTTACTAGGCACATATCTCCGCATCTTGCTCCCAAGTACTTTCTTTCAGGCCATCATGCCTCTATAATACAAAGACCAAGGGAATGGTCCACCTACTCAACACATTCTCTCGATGATCCTGAATCCCCATTGGATGCACCACTAACATTGTGTCATCCTTGATATCCAACTTTTCACAATCAATGACATGGGAGTCATCGTGAAGATATAGAAGAAGATGGGAGACATGAAAGACGTCATGGATCCTCCCCAAATGTTGTGGAAATTATAGCTAATATTCCACCTCGCCAACTCATCCCAACTACTCGATTGGTCCGATGAGACTTGGAGAGAGCTTACTCCCTCATCTAGTCCTCTACTACCTACATTGAGGGGAAAAATTCAAGAATAAATGGTCCCCAACCTCAAAATGAAAGGGCATTCTCCTACGATCATCATAAAACTTCTTCCATTCCTTTAATTCCTTCATCCATTCATAGACAAGCTTCGCCTTTTCTATCATACTCTCCACCATGTCTTGATAGAGAACAATCACAACCACAACTTCCATTCAACACAAGGGTGAATGAAATGATCTTCTGTATAAATATTTGAATAGATCCATTCCAATGGAAGAGTGATAACTATTATTGTAAGATAACTCTAAAAAGGGAAAATATCACACCCATGACCCACTAAGGTACATAATACATTCCCGCAACATGTACTCCAATGTATGGATGGTCCTCTCTGTTTTTCCATCCTTCTATGGGTGGAAAATTGTGCTGAGGCATAACTGAGTGCTAAAGGCATATCACAATTTCATCTAGAATCACGAAGTAAAAAATATATCCTTATCCAAGAAAATATATCTCATAATTCCATGTAGCTGCATCACTTAATATATATACCTCTACGCTAAGACATACACTATGCCCGAATCCTTGATTGAAAAAAAGTGAGAGGACTTAATCAACCAATCCACTACTACCCAGATTTCATATCATCCTCCCTAATCCCTGGGTAATCCTGTGAAGAAATCCATCATGATTTCATCCCACTTCCAATCACGGAAATCTAAGGGCTACAACAGACCACTGGGAACATGGTGCTCAACCTTCACTTGCTGGAACACTTAGCTCTCTTCCACAAATGAAATCACTTCTTGTTTCATTGTAGTCCACTAGAACTGTTCCCTCAAGAATATATACATCTTGGAAAATCCTAGTTGTACCTCAATGGGTGAGCTATGGAACTCATGGAGAACTCCCTCATTCATCGCCACTGGGGCAAACAACTTCCCACAGAACATCATCTAATTCCAACCATCCTCTGACCATCCATCTAGAGAATTTCTAGGGTCAATGCAATCTCACATCACTTATGCCTCCAAGTCTCCCCACTAAGTCTCCCCCACCTACCACATTAGAGATGACTATACCATCATCTGAAACAGACAGCCTCTACCACCATCCATTCCTACGTTTATGTACAAGGAAGCTAACTCCTCCATTGCTCTCGAGGCATCCATAGATTCCTAAACCACTTATTTATGTGATTTCATGATCAAATCACAGACCACAAATTTCCCCTTTCCTAAGGTGTAGGAGATCTCAAAATCATAATCCTTGAGAAACTACGTCCACCTCTGCTATTGCAAGTTTATATTTTGCTGGAAAGAGATATACCTAGAGCTCTTGTGATCCATGAAAACCAAAAATCACTCCCCAATGAGGTCATTTCACCAAAACATATTGAAAACATGACTTCTACAAGTTCTAGATCATGGGTGGAATAATTATGTTCATGGAGACATAACATCCTAGACCCATATAAGATCACTACCTATTGCTGCATCAGCACACAACCCAAGCCCAAATGGGAAGAATCAAATTACACTTGGAACATCACCCCTTACTCTAGAAACTAGAGAAATAGGGAACTGACAAACTTTCCGTTCTGATAGTTGAAAGCTACTCCACACTGCTCACTCCACAAAAAGGGTTGTCCCTTTTTTGTCAGATCCATGCTACCTGAGATAAATCAGGCATGAATCTATGGTATTGTCCTAATAGACAAATAAAAGTACAAAAATATACCACATTATTGATTTATTACCAAGATAAAACTACCTTGACCTTCAACAGGTCCAATGCTATGCCCTGTTGAGACTCCACATGACCAAGGAAGTGGACCTCATGTGTCCAAGACTTGCACTTGGATAGATTTCTGTAGAGATGGTAGTGCCGAAGGATCTCTAGGAAAATCCTAAGATGATTAGTTTGAACCTCCTCTAACCTTGATAAGATAATAATGTCATCAATGAATACGATGATGAACTGGTCCAGGAAGTCATTAAAGATAGAGTTCATGAGCCACATAAACATTGTTGTTGAGTTCATGACACTGAATGGAATAACTACAAACTAAATGTGCCCATACCTGAACCTGAATGAAATATTCAATATATAACCCTATTTCACTCTCAACTGGTAATATCTAGACCACAAATCGATCTTTGAAAAACAACTCTCTCCCCTCATCTAGTATAAAAGATCATCTATCTTTGGGAGACAGTAACCGTTCTTGACTGTTACCTGACTCAAGCACTGGTAGTCTATACACATCCTCATACCACCATCCAAATTATTCACAAAAGGACCAAAACTCCCCATAGAGACACACTGGGCTAGAAATATCCCTTCCACATCAGATCATCAATCATATCTACAACTCTTGCAACTCAGAAGGCACTATCCAATAAAGATCCATCAAAATTAGAGTAGCACCAGGATGCATGTATACCCAAACACAACGTCACGTTGAGGGGGTAGAGTCACAAAATGTTTGTGAAAAATATCTAAGAACTCCCCAATAACATAGGGATTCTCCTCCATCTCTGTGTCCATCGATCCCACTGATAGCTCAACTAACAAGGAAACAAGAGGCTACAGCTGCCGACTACCCACCCAACAGCTGTGATCGCCAATGAAAGGTACATTCTAGACTTTCAAATCTGAAAAAATGAATCTTCTTCAGAATAATTTGATAATATCATGAAATTAAAACAACTAGACAATGCTAATTATGTTATAGTACAACTTCATCTACAATAGGAAGAGATCACCATTGGACTGATGCGGCCCCAACATCAGTCTATTTCCCAAGAAAAAATAAAACAAGTTGGTATAACATTAGGATGGTGTAATCAACACCATGGGCATGAAAATTATCTCTATTAATAGTACATAGATGTGGGGTAGAGCGACTACAATGAAGGAGAGTGAATGTCCTCAATCAAACAAAGCATATGAAAGAGTGATGAACAAACTGATCGTACCTTGAACGATCTCTGACCCCGTTAGAAGTATTTCCTTCGCAACATGGAATTGAAAATTCCTAGCTCTTATTCCCATATACATTTAGATGACCCCCTTACCACGCCCTGGTATAGGTCCCTAAGGAGCACCCTAAGGTCAGCCTCCTCCTAACCATCCTCCCTCAGTGGAGCAGGGGCCTACAGTCCCTACTGTTGGAAAGCCATGGATAGAAACTACAACTGAGGTGGGAATTGAACCTTACTATATTCACCATTCTAAGATAGAGTCAGTCACTATACCTATAGGCTCCTATATCCGCCTCAATTAAAACACCTTGGCCTCATGCCCATGGGAAAAGAGAGAGGTCCACAGTGTCCGAACTAAAACTGCTGGGGTCGGCTCCCTACTGGCCAAAGCCTAGAAGGTCATGACATGGGAGATTTGCTACTAATGGGTTTTAACATTGAATAAATTTGTTGAATTACCTCTCTTGGTATACCTCCTCGTTAGTGAATCCTTTCAACTAACTCAACCTTCTTCTGAACCTCTAAGTATGTTGGCCGGGTGAAGGGAGTAACCTAATACTGAAGGTAAGGTTGGTGTTCCTCCTCTATGCGCCTCACTAGAGACTACTCATTCCAAAATAGATCTAGAAAAAATCTATGAGTTCATTGAAATTTATCCCAAATTACCTCACTGACATACTCCCATGCTAGAGCGAGTGTATCTTCTGCCTCTTCCTGACCTTCATCATGGGAGAAAGGAATTCATCCTGGAACTCCTTCTCAAAGTTATCCCATGAAACATCAGTCTCCTTCCTCTCCCCAAGGTAAAGTATCCACCACTGACACAATTATCCCCTCATATGGAACACCTATATGGAAACCTAGTACTCTGTCAGAGCTCAAATCAAGATGAAATTGATTACTAAATCCTTGAGACAACTCTCCATCTCCATGTATGAGATGCTGCACTTATACTTTCCCATAGCATGCCGCTGGAAGGCATGAAGTGTCTTCTTCCACTAGTCATCCCCCTCCACTGGATCAACCCTCTCCCAATCAGTCGGATTGTCATTCTGTTCCTCCACTACCTGAGCCTCTCGTGGATGACAATCAGGTGCCATAGTTGAATGGTAAATGAGGAACTCCCAAGACCAAGTAGTATTGAATTTATTTTGGGTTCATTTGAACTCATTTATTATTTTAATTTACTCAAAACACCCAAGACAAACAAGAACACAAGCCATTATGATGCATGTACCTTACCTAGGGTCTCTTCCCCACAATCTGTGTAGCCTCACTTGGTCATTTGGTAAGCTGAGATTCCTTTCATCATATCACGAGAGGCCCTAAAATCTAGTTTCCTAGCTTCTATTCCCTGACCTATGTCATTAACCAAGATCACCTAACACTTTCCCTACCATCCCATGAATCCCTTGCTATTCCAAACTCTAAGATCCATACTATCTATCAACCATCACCTATGATACCATTCTGTCATTACACACCTTTTTTAAGATGAGGGAAGGGATAATAAGTTTTTGGGGCCTTCCTTCCTCAAGATGAAGGATAGATAGTAACCCTTGAGTATCACCTCGAATAGCCCCCATGGTGGAAACCAATACCAAGGGTATAGAAATCTCACAAAAATGGGTGGAATTACCCTTTTCATAGTAACCAACATCATGAGATAATATGTACCAACATAAAACATCCTGAAGATATATATATACACACACATATATATATATATATATATATTTATATAAAGAAACAAAAATTCATCCTACATGCATGCTTAAAGTAAAACTACTGAAAATAAAAAAAAAGTCCAAGGTAAATACAAAAATAAAACTAAGCAGTGACATAAAAACCATCCCCAACATCCAATCGACTAAGATCCCACACATTCCATGTAATATCCCTAGAAACTTGAAAAAAAAATTATGTATGTAGGGTGAGCCTACAGGTATACTCAGTAGAAAAAAACCAAAGTCACTCATGCACAAGTGGGAAAATCATACTAATGACTCTATGAGAAAACAACAGAAACTCAAAAGAACCTAACAATGCATACTATCCACTATAACCTCACCAAGGCACTCTCGCCATGTAATGGAAGACAAGTAATTTATTATAATAATCACATAAATATTTTGGTACCCTACACCACTTCCCACTAGTTAAATACTCATACCTAATGACGAACATACTGACACTACCATGATTTTCCACAAGTCCTGCTATCACAACCTACCCGCACACACCTGGGCCAAAACCACATCACATCTTTCCCACAGACACCTGGGCCACAACCACCATACATCTCTTCTGAAAACACCCATGCCTCATCCCGAAGACAATAGGGAAATAAACCACCTCTCACACAACCAATACCATAAATATGGAATTAAACCTCAAATTACATCCTTCCCAAAGGATCTTGGGCGATTAATGATTAGATGAGGGAGCATGGTAAATTTAGTAACCATCCATCCATCCTCTCACCAAGATGTTGGGAAAGACACACTCCCGCATAACAATACCATCCTATGGAATTCAAAACATATAACTAGTTCCCTCAAAACCACCCTTGATGCTACCCCTACATGCACATACCGCCATGAATGATGGTCACTAAAACACCACTTAACTACTGACCCCGATTTGAAATATACCCCTAGTGAATTTATTTAACCAATTATCATTTTTCATTATGAAATAATTCATTTATTTATTCCTTACCTACCTAATAAACTTACAAGCACAAAACCCTCAATCGTTCTAAGAAGGATAAATGCCACTAAACACTACCCGTAACAAAACAAACAGCAAACAAACCACTTCGTTCTTTCAACCCATTTAACACCAATTATTATTTCGACATTACCAAAATTATTATTCAAAGTTATTCCACCTAATTCATCCCCTCACAACCAAGCCTAGAATCCCCGACACATAAAAACACCATAATCAGTACACCCATAATCATGAAATCAAGAAACAACCCAAACCTGCAGCCTTGCTACCCAATCACTACCCAAAAGCAGTCCCACTGCACCAAAATTAAATCCATTCCACAATAAATAATTATCTCAAACTGAGATACCATCACACCACTAGTACTTCCCCATACATAGAGTCACACCTACCAAACATGGTGAATTAAGATTTGGCCAACTGTTATTTAAATTTCACATTGATAAGATGGGGTGATCAAATAAGGGTTTTCATCATAGAGAATCCATTCCATTTAACTGGGTATAAGTGATTAATCGAGTTGATGTTTACAGAAATTATTCACAAGGAAACAAAAAATATTATAAAGCAACACCCATGCACAGGAAAAGACCACCAACATCAATGATTTTCAGAAACCACATGAATACAATAGATCATATCATCAACAGGTAATAAATAAAACATGCGATCAATATCAACATATCCCACATCCCCTATTTATTACTTCACATTATATTTTTTAAATTTGGATTCAAAAGTTATAATAATAAGGCATCATTATACCCACCCCACATGATACAAAAATAAAAGAGAGAAGAAGGAAAATCCTTACTTAGAATAAAATGAGACCAATGATTCTTCCTTTTTCCAAAATAGGGTGGTACATGAGTAACTGGAATACTCCAAGGAAAAATAGATAGGGGGACCATAACATATGTGCACAACTCATATGGGAAGAAAATATCCTCACACACCAATAGAAAAGAGAAGAGCATACCTTGGCCTTAGAAAAAGGTAAATCATATATCAACAGAACAGAAAACAGTTTCAAGGCTATTAATGTAGGATAACAACCAAGAACTTGCGGTTGGATTATTTTAAATCCCCTAAAGCTTTAGGATATTAATATAAATTTAATATCCTTTGAAATTCCTTTATAAACACCCAAACAAGGATTTAATATTTATTCACATAAAATAAAATGTAAATGGAGTGAAACTAAAAAAACTGAGAGAAACGCGAAAAAAATGAAAATTTACAAAAATTTCGGAAGTGAATCACCAATGCGTGAGTCACCAATGTCACTATTGGTTTAGAAACCACTCAGTGATCCACTATTCTGTGAGCCACCATTTGATGTCACCGTTCGGTGAGCCACCATTCGGTTTCACTATTCGGTGATACACCATTTCGTATCATGGTTTGGTGAGTCACCTTTCGGTGAACCACTGTTCGATGTCACCATTCAGTGAGCCACCATTTGGTGCCACTATTCAGTGTCACTGTTTGGTGATCCACTTTTCCTTGAGCCACCGTTTGGTGAGCCACTATTTGGTTTGCCACCGTTTGGTGAGACACTGTTTGTTGAGCCACCGTTCGATGAGACACCATTCAGTGAGCCACCCTTCAGTGAGGCACCGTTTTTTGAACCACCATTTGGTGACTTACTATCGAATGAATCACCATTGGGTGACTCACCGATTTTTGGCACTGTTAGCGAATCACTGGTCCTAACTCACTATTGTGATTCACCGTTGGAAAACTAGTTTCTTTTCAAAAACCCAAATTAAGCTACCATTACATCCTCGAACACCCCAAGCACTATATTTTCACAAAGTAATGGATAGGAGGGGTCCGAGTCATTACAATATTCTTAGAAAATATGGATGCATTAGTATTATGTTAAAATACGTGATATATATATTAATTATATTATATTGAAGTATATATTAACATAAAAAGATATTAGTATTTTGAAAAGGATATTGTTGGAGTTAATTATATATTATGAAATTCAATACATTTCCACCTTGATATGTTGAACATGGTGGTTGATGCTCAGAGTTGGAAGGTCCATGAATGTTTTTCTATGATCTGGACTGAAAGATAACAAATATTTCATGATTTTTAGAAGATGGATCTTGAAAACACTAGGTATGGGGACAAATCATATATTTTTTAGATGAATGTTCAATGATCCATCCACCTAAGGATTAAATATGCGAAAAATGAATATTTAAACCTATAGGATACAGAGGGAAATGTTAACTAGATGAAAAATGATTATGATGGTATGATGGATACCTATATTATAGTATTTTTCTTATCAAAATATGATTTTAGGAAGGATTTATTTTATTAATCTCAAATATCTTCATTATCTATTGATTTGGGATGTATAAAGATGAATAATATTCTAATAGATAATTTCTATTACAATTACATAAAAATGGATATTGTAGAGTATGAATGTTGATTACTATTATTTCAGAAAACTATGGATGAGATATTGAATTAACTATGAATGCTACAACCATTACCCATACCCGAATAATAATGGGAAAACATTACCTTATATATCATCATCAGAATTAAAAAAACATATTAAAAGAATAATTATATTTATATTGTTATAGATTTACTTATTAAATTTGGAAATATTCACTACCATTAGTGAATATTTATCTCTTAAAATATATATTTCAGTATACAAGATAAGAATGTGGAAATATTATATGGAATAGTGAATTCTATTTTATATGATTGGGATTTGGGGATTCCTTGATGTTCTGAAGAAGACTTCAATAATATTTTTATATTATGGTGAACTATATAAATATGCGTCATCCAAAAATAGATGGTCAATATGTTAGAACCATAGTAACCCTAAATGATATGCAATGATCATTTACAATTGGTGTTAAATCCTTTCTCTTCTCATGTTTTCATAAAATAATAGCCTTCACATGAGTATTAAGATATATAATTAAGATTCCCTCTATAAAAGGTACATTAGAAATCAATTATACTAGGGTGAAGTTGTAGAAATAGAGATATTTGGAAATATTAAATCATAAGAAATTGAATATAGGTTTAGAGATATTTAGAGGTATATTAGGGAACCACATAGTCGAAATAATGGTTATGCTAACAATCATTAGTGATATGATGATTTTTTTGATGATAGGATAATTCTATTAATTTCTAAAATTATGGGGGTTATTATATTTTTAAATAAGGGAATATTAATGTCTAGATATATCAGTCAATTATAAATTCTTTATCATATCCAAAAATTTTATTTTCAATTGAAACTTCCACAAAATCTTTCTCATGTTAATGTTGTGTTCCATGTATCTCTCAAGAGGAAGGGCATAATTGATCATTCACATGTATTAACACTAAGGTCATTCCAACTTATAATTATCTCTCTTATGGATAAATTCTAGTGGAAATTATTAATAAATGATATTAATTTTTGTGAATCATGACCAATTTCATAGTTGGTGTTTTGTGGTGAAATCACAAATATGGCTATGTTATGTGATAAACCAATGACGCGATGTGGGAAAATTATCACAAATTTCATGAATTAGAGTGAAAAAATTCAATGGGGAAATTATTATAAGGGTATTAGTACATAAAACCATGGCATTTTCTGATATATTTCTTATTAAATAAAATTTATTTCTTTTATAGCTTTCATTAAATGCAACACCATGTTTAAAAAAACCCGATATACAACTGAATTATTATTAGTATATAATATGATAGTTATCACATATCAATTAGATTGGTGGGAATGAATATGATTATATAAATTATTAACATATATTGTATACATATTTATAAGATTAATACATTTTTTTCAATTGGTTTAAAATTAAATTAAAATAATTTGAACATAATATATATGGTTCTCTAAACAATTATTGTATTCACATAATGTTTTTCTATATTAATAAACTAAATTAATATATATTGATAAATGATTTTGTTAATTTGTGTATATAATATATTCAATATAATATTTTGAGAATAATTTAATAGATTTTACCATCACAGAATGAAAGTAAACTCATTTTTATGTTTAAATTTTATTTTTGATAAAAATGGTTTAGTTTAATTTTGTGCACTTAATTTAATATTAATCTCAACTACTTATAAAAAATAAATCTTGTAAAATGCATCCCATTTTTTGAATCAATATATTTAATAATATAAAATATGGAAAACTTATTATTTTTCATTATGAATAACAACATTGGTAATAAATTCCATTTATACAGTAAGAGATAAAAAATGTTCATAGGGTTAAAACATGTTCATTAAGGGTTAAAATGATTTAAATAATTTCTTACACCTATTTTATTATCATATTTCGACCCTGTATATTTTAATATTTAATAATGTTCCGTTTTTTATCAATTTTTATGATTATGACATTAATATTTTTTATCCATGTATGGACTCTTCGTCCTTTGTAAAAGGACACCAAAACTCCTCTCAACCTCACACTTCATCAGTATCTTTAATTAGAAATTCACTACCAAAACCCTTCCTAAAATCCATCCACATGATCTTGACTCATGGTTTTTTTTATAATTACTATATAGGGATTAAGGTTTAATAAAAATAGGCTTTAAAAAGAAGACGTATAACTCTTAACAATGTGATTCCATTTGATTTCTTCTTATAAATCCATTAATTCTATGATACCTTTTATGATATAAAAAAACCATTATCACTACTATACTGATATTTTAGTATGTCAATTTTTCATCCTTATTTAATATCATTCTCCATAAAATGGGAGTAAAAGGCATTGTTCATTAGTACATGTGGGATAATACCCCATAGAGAGATTTCATTCGTTCTTCAACAACACCATTCATGAATTATTTTGGGTTATCATTGACTAATTAGGTATATATATTTTAATTTATTATCATGTTATTAAAATATACTTATCTGAAACTCAATTAAAATAATTATTTATATATCCAAGGTTAACCTTTGTTGGGAATCTGAGCTCACTCGTTCATTGGTTTTCATCTTCCAATGGTCATGAAGAAAGGTTTTATGTAGCATATTTCTATAAATTGAACAATGTGTGAGGATAATTGTTGCATAAGATTACGATAATTCTGGAAATAAAATGATTTTATATATATTATCCAAAGACCCTAAACCTTAAAAGTTCTCTTTTGTGTATTATTATGAAATTTATTTAATATTAATGTAGATAATATAATATTTATTTATGTTATGCTTGGTTAGCCACATGAACATGGTGGTAAAAGCGTATTTGCACTACCTATGTAGACCATTATGGAAAATATCACAATATACACTATCTATAAGGACCATTTTTAATTTCATATTTGGAAATACCTAGTGTCCCAATCCACATGGACCATGGAAATTATCCCATGTTAAAACCATAGTCAAAATTGACTACGGAAATATTCATATATCTAAAGCCCCTTGAACATGGTCCATATTAACAATGACCATTTCCCTAGGATACATCTATGGTGCATATAGACTACGTTAATTCACATACATCAAAAGCCTTATGACCACCCTCATTGTTGATCATGGAAACATGTTATTGGACCCACTATAATTTTTTATTTATTTAAAGAATAATGGTAATTAGTATTAAATATAATTATACACACAGACAAACACACACACAGATATATGTGTGTATATATATGTGTATATATATATATTCAATTACAAATTGTATAATGTAGCTTAGTGGTAATGTTATATATTAATTGTGGATGAGGTCACATGATCATTCCTTGAACTTCTATTAAATTTATCTAAAGGCTACAGGAACATTCATTGATCATGGACATAGATAATTATGAACAAGATCTATTATACCCTAAAAGTATGTGGAATTGGAATATAGGTTACGTCCAATAACTACACTATATATGGAATATTTTCGTACCCTAGAAACTATGTCAATTTAATGGGGGCATCATTCTAAGTTGTCTTTGGACTTAGGCCTCAACTGTAATTTTAATGCTAATTTATATGGGGTTTTCACATGGAAAGAGTCCAATTTTATAAATGAAAACTAAAATCACATTAAGTCTCATATACCCTAAAAGATAAAGTATAAAATATATTTTCATAGAAAATAAATATTGATGTATAGAAATATTTTCTAAATAAATATGATGTTGAATAGAATAATGTCAAAGGGAATACATTTTACGGTCAAAACAAAATGAATAGTCTGAGGAATTATTCCATCATTGAGTTTGGAAGAAATAAGATAGAGGGTTTAATATAAATCTATCATCCAAGGTGTCACATATGAGGAAAAAATAGTATCCTTCTTATTAATTAATAATTTTTATACTAACATGTGGGTAATTAAAGGAGAAGTTTGAATGATGTCACTATTAGACATCAAATAATTTTTTCTTCCTTGTATATCACAATTTTCATATGGTGAAGTAAATGAGTGAATAAATTTAGGGGGAGAAAATTTTAAAAAATAAGATCTAATTAATTTTTTTATCACATCTATTTTAACATAATGGAAATAAAAAAAATGGTTATAGATGTCTTCTATCTTTGGAAGAAGGGATTGATAAATTCAAAAAAAATTAAACAAGATCTATATCATATATTTTTAACTCTACCACTTTATCAAATATAAAATTTATCTTCAAATACTATATTATTTATATTAGGGAATACATAATGGATTGGAGTGAGATATAATGACTATTATGTGGGTATTTAGTGGAATCATGGTATATAAAATAAAATGGTATTTTATGATTTAAAAAATGGAATCAATAATGGAATAATATATTGTAAAATATTATATAATTTTACTATCATATAAACGGAACACGAGAAATGAATTAAAACATTACATCTCGGGTATACGTCAATGATCACCACTAAGACATCAAAACATTGTGCACTATGATCAATCCCCATTCACCATTCATGGTATCTCATGGGTTTAAAATATTACCCATGTTTTTCAGAATATCAAATCTAACCCATAATATGTATAATGTTATGCATGAAAAATATGTAATATATCATAGAAAATGATTTCATAAATAAACTAAGCAGAATGATAATGATTTTTACATAATGAGAATTGATATCATAAGAGATTAATTATAGAATCCTCTCAGCAATTTAAACAAACTACAGAAAATTTTTAGTTACATAAATTTAAATACCAAATGAATGTTGTAAAATTACATTAATTAGAATACCAATTAAAGATATTAGTATTGGTTATTCAAAAATTACAGTGGAAGTGGAAATGATATAATGATTTAATTTTGATTATGGTTATAAAAAAATAGATAATGAATTATAATTAATTAGATTGAAAGATAACCTTTCAATAATATGAAATCATTTCATATGAAAAGGAATGATTTTGATAGATGAAAAATTTTAAAATAAAACATGATTGTTTCAAACAGAGTATATAAATTAAATAAGAGTGGAAGAGAATTCTTTACCAGGGGAGGTTAATTGTTAAATCACAGTATAACCTCCTTTAAACTATATAAACCCCCTTTGATGGATCATGATATAGAAAAGGAGGGTATATTAGTTCTAAATATATTTATAGATAAGAGAAATGTATTAATGGGTGGGTATTTTCTTTAAAATATTGGTAATTAGTTATTAGTTTGAAAACATAAGACTTGGAAATATTGTATATTAAAAATGAAATTACATTGGCCTTACAATTATTATTTTCCCAGGTTATTTTTAAAGAATTTTTTTAATTTTTTAATATTTTTTTAAGGACATGGAATTAAACATTACATATTCCAATGTTTTGAACTATAATTCACTTATTTATAGTCCTAAAGATCTTTTTAGTTTAGAGTTTTTGAAAATTAGAATAAAATATGATAAAGTAAAACAACACAATATAAGTGGAAACTTTAAACATTATCAATTTTTTCCACACAAAAAATGTTTTAAAGAAAACATTATTTATATTCATGATACATATTCACATTTTCATTTATGACCTCATCCTTTTCTCTAATATACCTTAAAATGTGTTAAAAATATTTTAAAAAATAGAATGAGCACAACAATACTAATTGAGGTATATAAAAAAATGAAACCATTAGTCTAGTGAAAAACCATGAAAATCAATAATATAAATAAATTTATAACATTATTCATTTACATCATATAATTATTCATTTATAAATGATAAATATACATATGTTTATAAAAAAAAATTTATATCCCAAAACAAAATAGACAAAACATGACAGAATATTTTTGATTAGAGTAACCACCAAAACTACTAATGGAAGACATTCACAGTTAACATATGCTCATTACCATAGATTAACTATAACATCTAATCATGAATTGATATCATAGTTAATAATAGAATAATAATCACAATATATTCAAATTATCTATTTGGAGATACCTAATCGTTAAGCTTTATCTCATAAATGGAATAACCATATGGTCAACTTCCACCTCTAGAGTACCAATTCATTGGAAGTTATAATGTAACCACAAATCCTATATATATCACCAAACCACCGATAAATAGTTTATAAAATAATATACCATCATCATAAAAATTTCCAAGAAACACATCATAATCATAAAGCAATAATGCTTATATCATAAAAAATCATAAAGAAAAAAACCATTCTATCATTAAATCAGACACTTTTAGGAAAAAATGCGCACACACATAGGAAAAAATATATTTGAAAGTAACCATATAAAAATGTTAAAAAATCATTAAATAAAATATTACTCATGATAGAAGGGAAATATTTTCATGCAGTATATGAGAAAAAAATTCCTTCAATATTTTTTTTCAAAAAAATCCCAAAGTACCTTATTTGGAAAATAAAAATAATATATCTTTTAACCCATTTTTAAAAAGTAAAACATTGCTAAAAATTTAAATTAAATAACATAGTATAATATAAAAGAAATACTTAAAACATTTATAAAAAAATATTGACATAGAATAAATACTCTCTTTTAAAGGAAATATTAAAAAGATAATTTTTAAAGGAAAGTACCATACCTTTAGTATGGCTCATCACATAGATATTTTATCTTAAAGAATAATAAAATTAAGAAATTTATATTTTATTTGGAAACAATTTCAGGTTTATTATTCATTTTATAAACCTCATTATAATTTTATATACAATTAATTAATCGTTTATGTTCAGGTTGTATATTTTGATGAAATTTAGTACTTAAGTCAAAAATGACCTCTGTATGTTGACTATGGTCAAAGTGGTCAATATTAACACATATCAAGAATAATAATCATGAAATAATTGTTATATTTAGAAATTATTTATATATTTACATCCAACCACTAAATATGGTTATAAAAAATCATCTATGTTACAGTCATGGAGACGACATGGCATTTATACACTTGAGAAACAATTTGATTTTTCAATAATCATCTTCAAAATAAGGTTATAATTGTATTACTATTATATAATGATAATAATATAATATATATCATTTAATTATTTAATTATACTTATATATATATATATGTCATCCAAGTGATGTGGAGATGAAAAATGAATCACATCGCTACATAGAGGTGGTAGCCCACACATACGCACGAGCAACATTTTCAATTTACTATGATTGGAAAGGTATAAACATAAATGATATATTATAATTTAATAATGATAAATATTTAATTAATATCATATATAAAAATTAATTAAAAAATAATAACCAGTCTTCAGAGATGGTGATGGGAAATTAATTACATCGATTTCTGAGGTGATAGTCCACCATACACAAGAACGATAAATTATTTTACAATTTAATAGAATTGGAGAAGGATATAGTTATATAAAATAAAATAATAACATATAATAATATGGATTACACCTGTGTTATTATTTTATCAATGTTGAAGATGATTTCATGGATGTGAAATAATAAAAAGAACATAAATGCTTGATTGGAATCAACACCTCTTCTTCAAACAATTTTCTTTTGTTAAAACCTTAATTCATCGATGGTTGGTGTTATGAATATGGTAATACCTGTATAATGATGTGAGGGACTATAAGAACTAATTAGGGTAAGTATTGGCTAAAAAAACATTTTTGGTGCTTGATGAAAATATATGAAGTGGTGGACTTTTATAAGAGAGGTGAGGAGCACTCTTTGAAATTCTACAAATAATGAAATAATTTAAAATATTATTTTATAAAAAATGGATCCAAATATAATAGTTTTGAATATAATATTTGTATGGATTGAAATACCATCATAATTTTTTTATATATTTTGACAATATTTTTAACCTTATCTATTTATTTTATCCAATATTTAACTATTTTAACTCTTACCGTGATAGTATATATTTTTACCATTTGATGGTTAATATATTAACAATAATATGATGAATAACCAATAAATTTATCACAGATGATATTCTAAACCTTATGCTAACATAGTTTCTGAATTTAAGTTTTTTATGGATTTTATATCATTTAATAAAATATTATCTATCATAAAATATTAATAATTTGAATGTTTATAAATAATAATTACATTTACTTAATTACTATCATGATAACACATATAATTTAAAACAATATTTTATAATATAAAAAAATCTTATATATATCATAAACAATTATTTAATCACATTTATAAAATAAAATCATGTTTATTTAATTTATTATCATATTTTTTTTCCATTAATGAAATGATAACTGCATCAACATTGTGTAAGAATTTAAGGTAACTATTCCATTACTAAAAATTATAAAAAAAAAATAACTTGATGAAGATATATATATATTAAATTTAAAAATAATATTTATAGTAGAACCTATTATAAGGCCCCAACCTTAAACCTTACTTAATCTTGAGTTATTACAAGATTACACATTGAGGATCTTTTTTGGTTTAGAGTTTTAGAGAATTAGATCATAAAACTTGCATTACATTCCACATTTAAACAAAGTGGTTACATAAAAGATAATATTAATTTTTACCATCAATGGAAACATATTTAAAATAAAACATGGATTCTTTCTTGACACTTTCTTGACACTATCATCATATCATGTACCCTTCCCATGACATGTGAAAAACATTTCAAAAACATGGGATGAGCATAAAAAGCTCAGTAAGGGATATAAAAATATGGAAAGGAAACATGAGTTCATATATACATAAGAATGAAATAATACTTTACCCATAAAACATAGGCATATCAAATCATGAATAAATCATAGAAATCATAAGACATAAAGGTAACTTGAGGCATTCATAACATTCTTACGTAGGGAGTAACCCTCTTGGTTACGTTTGGAATACCCATCACAGTATATTCCCTAAATCTCTTCAGAGAAACCTTAATGTTTAAACCCTTTGCGTTACCCAATGCATTAGAGAGCTATATCGGGCTCACCCGCCCTTAGTTTATCACGGAACCACTTGTCTTCATAATAATGCCCAAGAACCATAACATAATCGTATCACATAAAACATGCATAAAGGAAACATAACATTTCCACTTTTCAATCACAAGATATCAATACAACACATTGATATAAAAACATTATGAAAACCATTTTTAATACCAAAATAAAAGAAAAGCAAAACATGGTATTTTTTTAAAAAAAAGGTATGGCTTGTAGAGGAAGCCGAAACTCAAATAATGGTCACGGCGGTGGAGAAGTCATTGTCGCCGCATACGTACGACATATTCATTCCCTTTTGTCATTTAGTAAAATGCTTTGTTTAAAAAAGATTCCATTCGGATAAACTTAAAAGTCAAAGGGGTTTATACACCGTATAAAATAAGGTTGTGTATAAAACAAAATATGCCTCAATTAAAGGAGATTGAGACGAAGTCCCATACAAAGACCGTATCCTTGGATTAAGGATAAATCAATTACATAATTATGTGTGACAAACTAATACACCAAATATAAGTGGATATTAAGTGTAAAACAATCATAGGTTATTCACAATTATTCATAGAACGACATATTCAAGGAGTACAAGATTATCCCAAAGAATCAAAATTGGGTAAAGAAGTTCCCTTGCAAAAATTTGACAGCCTAACGGCAACACTACAAAATTCAAAAAATGAGTTGATGAGAGATAAAAAGGGTATCTCATCACATGGACATAAAATTTAAATCACTAAGGATATATAAGAACATATCCCAACACAATGTTATGTGAATTAAAAGACATAACAAAATAAGTCTTTTAAAAAGAGGAGGGTGAAAGGTTCCCTTACCGACATGGGTATCTTTCGAAACATACACCCCATGAAAGAAGGACGATAAAAAATTGATGTAAATACTCATAAATGAAAGTATATTACACAATGAGTAAAATAATGGTCATTACATACACCACTCAAAGGAAATTGTGGCAAATGTAGCATAAATCTCATGGGAATAAAAGTGAGATGAAAAATCCCTTACGAAAACTCGGTAGCCTAACGGCGCCACTTAAAACTTAAAAAAATGGATTGATGAGATCAAATAGGGTCTCTCATCATATTAAAATAAAATTTACAGTAATAGTAATATAAAATGACATCCCCCATCATAACAAATATGATCTTAAAAGAAGTGACATAAAGGAGTGTACTTAAAGAGAAAGAGAGAGGTTAGATCTCTTACAAAAATTCGGCAGCCTAACGGCGCCAATCAAAACTTCCAAAATGGATTGATGAGAGAAAATAGGGTATCTCATCGTATGAACATAACAATTACAGTAAGATTAATATAAAAGAACATCCCAATAATAAGAAATATGAGCTTAAAAGGAATGACATAAAAGAGTGTACTTTAAAAGAAAGAGAGGGGTCAGATCCCTTACCTTGGGTCCGACTTGACTCGATCGTTCTTTAACATCCTGAATAATAAAATTGAGTTAATTTACACTTTATTAAGAACCTTTTTAAATTTAATTATTCCTTTTATATCACTTATTGTCATGTTATAAACATTATGTAATCATTTATGTTAATAATGTTTGTTTTGTCGATATTTGGTTCTTAAGTTGAAAGTGGACTCCTTACAATTACATGTTGTTCATGTGGTCAAAGGTTCATTATATCCAGAATGATATTCATGATTTTGATATCATATATATCATATATATCCGGAATATACATGTATTTATAATATTACATAATCATTTTATAGGTAAGAAATGAAATGCACTGTTCATGGAGACGGTAAGCCGTACGTACGCATGAACGCTACTTTCATTTCTATGTCATATTAATGGAATTAAAACTAAATTAAAGGTATGTATATTTTAATTCCAGAATTATATTAACCATTTATATGTAACATACATCATATATAATAACTTTAAATACATCCTTTATACATCCCACATATGGCATTAACGAATCAAATTACTTTGAGGGGGCGGTAGTCCGCACTTCCTAAAATGAAATTATCGTGTTTACCCACAATGGAAACCATAAAGGTATGCCAAAAAAGAAAAATACATAAGCTTAAGTAAAACATAAACATATTATATATCATATATAAATGTAGTGACATCTTAATGGCCACATTTTAAGGTGTTATATGAGTGTTGAACAATCATCGTTTCGTGAGGCAGAAATTTGCCATCCATGGAAACAGTATGTTCTTTAACCATTTGATGTAATTGTGTGTAAGTGTAGATATAATGCTTCTTATAAAAACATCCTAGTATATTGAAGATACTGGATTTGTTACAAAAGAAATGAATAAAAAGAGTTTAGGGGGTTGGAGAAGCAAAATAAAACAAAAGAACACACGTGAAGACATTACCTTAAAATCGGGTAACTCTTTTTGATTTGAGCTCAAAGGATTCCTTGGGAAGAATTATGCCCAATGTGAGGATTCTAGGAGTAAGAGATGGCTGTGAAGAGACAAAATGGTCAGGGGTTTGCCGAGACAAAGGCTTTGGATGTGTGGGTAAGGAGGTAGAGGTTGGGGGCCTTTTATAAGAGGAGAGGAGGGGCACTCTTGGAAAGTAAAGAAATGTTACTTTATTTGAAAATGAGTTTCAGATTTAAAAGGTCTTACATTGATATAATTCGAGGATAAGGTGATAACGTTTCGAAATACACCAATCCAATAGGTTTTGGACATGTGTAAGTCATAGATTTTACCTTATCTTTTCATTTTATTTAAATCCTTTATTAATGAGGTAATCACTGCATCATTATGATGTCATAAATAATTTTATTTATTTAATGTCTAAAAATTATGAAACAAATATCACGATGTAGGAAATATTTTTATCTTTACAATGACTATTTATAGTCAAAAATCTGACTTTTATAACCCTATGTAATTTTTTTTAGTAAAACAACTCATGTTTGTGTCATTTTTACTTTTACATTAAATAAAACGTTATTTATGTCATTTCCCAACCAAAGTGGCTCCATGGGATCCCCAAGTTGACCCATGGATTGTCTTGATCATCCATGACACATCCAATAAGGGTAGGACATGTTTCAAGCTCATCTCATATTATTAAAACATTATTTTTACCTTAAACTACATTAATTACCTCTAATCGCGATTAAAAACTTAAAAGTTACTATTCACCAAAAAATTATTTTAATTCATTGAACCACATTTTACTTCTTAATAAAAACCATGTATGCCGGATTTTTTAAATTCAAAACACATAGGTGGTAAAATTTCATTTAAACGGAAAATCAGTTTTTATAAGTACCACATAGTGGCTTCACTATTCATCAAAAATTGATGTTCTTCAGAAAAATACCAAAACTTCACCCTAAGCTATATTTGATATTCCAAATTCAAAAATGAAGTCTATTTTACAAAATTCAAAACATATAAGTTGCATTAATTAATTTAATAATTAATTCCCGCTGTCAGAGCAAATATCATGTTTTTATGAAACAATAAGTATCAAAAGATTGACACTAGTTTAAGCCCGATTTCAAAGTGAAATTAATTCCAATGACCACAATTGGATTAAATGGTAAAAATATATTCTAATTGAACTTTAAAACCAAATCAAAATATAATCTAATAATTATAATAAATTATATTAAAAAGTGGTTTTGAATTAAAATACAACATTTTTCACTATTCATTAAAAAATGAACTTTATCGGAAAAATACCAAAAATTTACACAATGTAAATTTTGATGTCCCGATTCTAAAGAAGAATTTTATTTTGTCAAATACAACACATAAAATTGTTAAAAAGTGGATTTAAAAGAGGTTCACCATCGAAAGGTGGTTAATCGACCTTTTAAAGAATATTAGAATGTTTATGCTTAAAAATTGGATTCATTCGCATTTTTAATCCTCTAACATTTATTGAAAGGAGTGAAAATATTTGACAAACATATATAATCATTTTTTAGTTAGTTCTGTTCATTCTCGCCATTACAACGGCTAGGCATTAACTACCATTTAAAATAATATTATTTTATTATTAGAGTGAAACTTAAGATTCCCAAAAAACTCGTTGTTGCGTATTGGGTACGCCATCGAGCATAGCGTCCACTTTAAAGTAACATTAATATTTTATTCAAAAATATGGATAAATATAAAAATGTCATATTCTTTATTTACCTGGGGTGTTACATCCTCCCCCCTTTTGGGAATTGCGTCCTTGCAATTTTAAAATTTGGCTTAGAAACATCCTTAAAAGTCCCACATCGGAACAAGAGTCAGTAAAACAATAACTTTAAAATAAAGAATGATAAGTAAATAGGTCACCCGAGTTAACCCATACTAGGATTCCATGTAGGAAAATATGGACATGGAGGAGAAAACATAGGGTCATGTTCTGATGGAGAGTGATGGAAAACATGTTTAATAGAAAGTTAACCACAAGAAAATCACAAACTTGTGATGGGTTAAACGGTATTCGATTCCCCAGTAGGAAAAGTTAATAGACAACATTTTTGTTTTTTTATTGAGGAATTTATTCATAAGGAAACATAATTACTTATCATGTTGACTTTCAACTTTTATTAGATTTCTTACACAAAATCATATTTTCCCCAAAAGATGAGTATTTAGGAAGACTTGTTCACTATAATAAACTTATAGAGAATCACCTAATCCACAAAATAGAACTATATACTTCCCATGTCTTTAGACTTTAACCAAAACCAAAACCAAAATGGTTAGTACAAGATCAAATAATCCAGAAAAGGATAACCCTTTATAAAAAGAAAATCTATTCTTAATCTCCAAAATTTGTCCAACAAAACCCAAAGTTCAACAAGGACCATTTTATAAACAATTTTTACATAAAATTCTTCAAAGTAAACCAAACTAATGTTGAAACCCAAATATTTGAAGGATTTAGTCACATAGTCTTCCAAGGTACAAATTAACTTTTATCCCCCAATAACATCAGTTTCTCTTAAATTCTCATATTGAAAATTAATTAACCTAATCACACATCCTTGATGATAGGTTAATAATTTCCATAGATAACCCAAAATAAACTTACTCTTGATTCCTAAAATCATATAACTAAAAAGAATTAGTCAAACTAACCAGGGACTTCACGTAGTCCAGTGGTAGGCGATAAATACCAGTCGCACTTTGGTTGTGGGTTCGATTCCCACAGATTTGTCCGATGCGACGGGTTGTCACACGGTCTGCGTGTTTTCCTTTTTCCAAAACTATATAATTCTTAAAACATTCCCAAAAAGAGATAAAATCTTCAAAAATGATCATAACATATTTTAATCTCAAGTTTATCTCATGCCTTTAATTTTCCATCATAACATATAATAACCCATAATTACCTCAAAAGTAAGGATCGTATAAACTCTAATGGTTACCTTTATAATTATTACCTGAACTTCCACATCGATTGGTCATCTCATACATGATGTAGTAAAGATCATACCAAAGTTCAAGTGGTTGATCATGACTCCTTGATAGTTGGTTTAGAACAACCACGAGTTTCCTCATTGAATCTCCCATTTTATCTAGTATCTTAATCAGAGAACCACCACAGTTTCCTTCAAACCTATTGTCTCTTTGGTGCCTGCTAGATACATCCATTCACTAAAAATAGAAATGTCAGTGTCAGTATATCCAAAAAACCATCATGTACTAATGAGGAAGGTAAACACTAAGATATACTTACTCATTCACTTTTTCTAAAACTAGGAATCTTTCTGAAATCCTAACCATTATGGTAATGTCACTTGTGCTTAGAGAATAACCTAACCTCTAAAGTTATCTAAACTGACCTCTGATACCAACTATAAGGCCCCAGCCTTAAACCTTACTTAATCTTGAGTTATTACAAGATTACACATTGAGGATCTTTTCAGGTTTAGAGTTTAAAAGAATTAGATCATAAAACTTTCATTACATTCCACATTTAAACAAAGTGGTTACATAAAAGATAGTATTCATTTTTCCCATCAACAGAAACATATTTAAAATAAAACATGGATTATTTCTTGAAACTTTCTTGACACTATCATCATATCATGTACCCATCCCTTGACCTGTGAAAAACATTTTAAAAAACTTGGGATGAGCATAAAAAGCTCAGTAAGGGATATAAAAATATTGAAAGGGAACATGAGTTCATATATACATAAGAATGAAATCATACTTTACCCATAAAACATAGGCGTATCAAATCATGAATAAATCATAGAAATCATAAGACATAAAGGTAACTTGAGGCATTCATAACATTCTTACATAGGGAGTAACCCTCTTGGTTACATTTGGAATACCCATCACAGTATATTCCCTAAATCTCTTCGGAGAAACCTTAACGTTTAACCCCTTCACGTTACCCAATGCATTAGAGAGATATATCGAGCTCACCTGCCCTTAGTTTATCACGAAACCACCCATCTTCATAATAATTCCCAAGAACCATAACATAATCGTATCACATAAAAATGCATAAAGGAAACATAACATTTCCACTTTTCAATCATAAGATATCAATACAACACATTGATATAAAAACATTATGAAAACCATTTTCAATACCAAAATAAAAGAAAAGTAAAACACGATATTTATTTTTCTTTTAAAAAAAGGTATGGCTTGTAGAGGAAGCCGAAACTCAAATAATGGTCACGGCGGTGGAGAAGTCGTTGTCGCTGCATACGTATGACAAAAACATTCCCTTTTGTCGTTTAGTAAAATGCTTCGTATAAAAAAAGATTCCTTTCAGATAAACATAAAAGTCAATGGGGTTTATACACCGTATAAAAGAAGGTTGTGTATAAAACAAAATATTCCTCAATGAAAGGAGATTGAGACGAAGTCCCATACAAAGACGATATCCTTGGATTAAGGATATATCAATTACATAATTATGTGTGACAAACTAATTCACCAAATATAAGTGTAAATTAAGTGTAAAACAATCATAGGTTATTCACACATATTCATAAAAAGAAACATATTCAAGGAGTACAATCTTATCCCAAAGAATCAAAATTGGGTTAAGAAGTTCCCTTGCAAAAAGTTGACAGCCTAACGACGTCACTACAAAATTCAGAAAATGATTTGCTGAGAGATAAAAAGGGTATCTCATCACTTGGACATAAAATTTAAATCACTAAGGATATAGAAGAATATATACCAACATAATTTTATGTGAATTAAAAGACATAACAAAAGAAGTCTTTTAAAAAGAGGAGGGTGAAAGGTTCCTTACCGACATGGGTATCTTTCGAAACATACACCCCGTGAAAGAAGGACAATACAACATTGATGTAAATACTAATAAATGAAATTATATTACACAATGAGTAAAATAATTGGCAGTACATACACCACTCAAAGGAAATTGTGGAAAATGAGGCATAAATATCACGGGAATAAAAGTGAGATGAAAAATCCCTTAAGAAAACTCGGCAGCCTAACAGCGCCACTTAAAACTTACAAAAATGGATTGATGAGATCAAATAGGTTCTCTTATCATATTAAAATAAAATGTACAGAAATGGGAATATAAAATAACATCCCCCATCATAACAAAGTGGAGCCTAAAATAAGTGACATAAAGGAGAGTACTTAAAGAGAAAGAGAGAGGTTAGATCTCTTACGAAAATTCGGCAGCATAACGACGCCAATCAAAACATCCCAAATGGATTGATGAGATTAAATAGGGTCTCTCATCATATGAACATAAAAGTTACAGTAATATTAATATAAAATAACATCCCAATCATAAGAAATATGAGCTTAAAAGGAATGACATAAAAGAGTGTACTTTAAAAGAAAGATAGGGGTCGGATCCCTTACCTCGGGTCCGACTTGACTCGATCGTTCTTTAACATCCTGAATAATAAACTTGAGTTAATTTAAAATTTATTAAGAACCTTTTTCAAGTTCATTATTCCTTTTATATCACTTATTTCCATGTTATAAACATTATTTAATCATTTAAGTTAATAATGTTTGTTTTGTCGATATTTGGTTCTTAAGTCGAAAGTGGACTTCTTACAATTACATGTTGTTCGTGTGGTCAAAGGTTCATTATATCCAGAATGATATTCATGATTTGGATATCATATATATCATATATATCCATAATATACATGTATTTATAAAATTACATAATCATTTTAGAGGTATGAAATGAAATGCAACGTTCATGGAGATGGTAAGCCGTACGTACGCATGAACGCTACTTTCATTTCTATGTCATATTAATGGAATTAAAACTAAATGAGAGGTATGTATATTTTAATTCCATAATTATATTCATAATTTATATGTAACATACATCATATATAATAACTTTAAATACATCCTTTATATATCCCACATATGTCATTAACGAATCAAATCACTTTGAGGGGGCGGTAGTCCGCACTTCCTAAAATGAAATTATCGTGTTTACCCACAATGGAAACCATAATGGTATACCACAAAAGAAAAATAAATAAGATTAAGTAGAACATAAAAATATTATATATTATATATAAATATAGTTACATCTTAATGGCCACATTTTAAGGTGTTATATGAGTGTTGAACAATCATCATTTCATGAGGTAGAAATTCTCCATCCACAGAAACAGTATGTTCTTTAACCATTTGATGTAGGTGTGTGGAAGTGTAGCTCGAATGATTCTTATAAAAACATCCTATTATATTTACGATACTTTATTTGTTACAAAATAAATGAATAAAAAGAGTTTAGGGGGTTGGAGAAGAAAAATAAAACAAAAGAACGCAGGTGAAGACATTACCTTAAAATCGGGTAACTCTTTTTGATTTGAGCTCAAAGGATTCCATGGGAAGACTTATACCCAAATTGAGGCTTCTATGAGTAAGATAGGGATGTGGAGAGACAAAATGGGAAGGGTTTGGCTGAGCCAAAGGCTTTGGAAGTGTGGGTAAGGAGGTAGAGGTGGGGGCCTTTTATAAGAGGAGAGGAGGGGCACTCTTGGAAAGGTAAGAAATGTTACTTTATTTGAAAATGAGTTTCGGATTTAAAATGTCCCAGATTAATATAATTAAAGGATAAGGTGATAAGGTTTCGAAATACACCAATCCAATAGGTTTTGGACATGTTTATATCATAGATTTTACATTATCTTTTCATTTTATTTAAATCCTTTATTAATGAGGTAATCGCTACATCATTATGATGTCATAAATAATTTTATTTATATAATGTCTAAAAATAATAAAACAAATATCATGATGTAGGAAATCTTTTTATATTTCCAATGACTATTTATAGTAAAAAATATGACTTTTATAACCCCATGTAAAAATTGTTTTAGTAAAACAACTCATGTTTGTGTCATTTTTACTTTTACATTAAATAAAAAGTTATCTATGTAATTTTCCAACCAAAGTGGCTCCTTGGGGTCCACGAGTTGACCCATGGATTTTATTGGTCGGTCATGACACATACAATAAGGGTAGGACATGTGTCATGCTCATCTCATATTATTAAAACATTATTTTTACCTTAAACTACACTAATTACCTCTAGTCGCGATTAAAAACATAAAAGTTACTATTCACCAAAAAATTATTTTAATTCCATTGAACCACATTTTACTTATTAATGACAACCATGTATATCTGATTTTTGAAATTCAAAACACAGAGGTGGTAAAATTTCATTTAAACGGAAGATCAGTTTTTATAAGTACCACTTAGTGGTTTCACTATTCATCAAAAATTGAAGTTTTTCAAAAACATTCCAAAACTTCACCCTAAGCTATATTTGATATTTCAAATTCAAAAATGAAGTTTATTTTACAAAATTCAAAACATATAAGTTTCATTAATTAATTTAATAATTAATTCTTGTTGTCAGAGCAAATAGTGTGTTTTTATGAAACAATAAGTATCAAAAGATTGACACTAGTTCAAGTCCGATTTCAAAGTGAAATTAATTCCAATGACCACAATTGGATTAAACAGTAAAAATATATTCTAATTGAACTCTAAAACCAATTCAAAATATAATCTAATCATATAAATAAATTAGATTAAAAAGTGGTTTTGAATTAAAATACAACATTTTTCACTATTCATTAAAAAATGAACTTTATCAGAAAAAATACCAAAAATTTACACAATGTAAATTTTGATGTCCTGATTCTAAAGAAGAATTTTATTTTTTCAAATAAAAGACATGTAATTGTTTAAAAGTGAATTTAAAAGAGGATCGCCATCGAAAGGCGGTTAATCGACCTTTTAAAGAATATTAGAATGTTTATGCTTAGAAATTGGATTTATTCGCATTTTTAATCCATGAACATTTATTGTAAGGAGTAAAAATATTTGATAAACCTATATAATCATTTTTTAGTTAGTTCTGTTCATTCCCTCCATTACAATGGCTAGGCGTTAACTACCATTTAAAATAATATTATTTTATTATTAGAGTGCAACGTAAGATTCCCAAGAAACTCGTTGTTGCATATTGGGTACACCATCGAGCATAGTGTCCCCTTTAAAGTAACATTAATATTTTATTCACAAGTATGGATAAATATAAAAATGTCATATTCTTTATTTACCTGGGGTGTTACACCTATCCTCTAGATAACATTATATTAAAAACAAAACACTTATTAAAAACGAGAGTGTGACATGTTTGACATTTCTTTAAATGAAATACTATAAAGGTCATAATCGAATATCCATGTACCCAAAAGATCATATATCATACCTTTGTATGGTTATGGATGATATAAAATAATAAAATAAAAGTTAGGGTAGTTTTTGGATAATTTTAGGGTTATTATTATTTTATTTTTAACCTAAATTAATCGATTTACCCTTTAACGCAGTGACCAAAATTACTAAAATTTCTATGTATACTGATCAAAAAAATACATATTAAAAACCCAGTATATTTCAGTATTTCTTGAAAAAAACAACATTTAAAAAAAATATAAAATAAAACCTAAGATAATTTTAAAATTAATAATTAAAAATTAAAAAAAAGTATTAATTTTTTATTAAATTTCAATAAATTAACACTAATCGGCTATAAATGAACATAAAATTCATTTTAAAAGAAAATATAATTTTTTTTGAAAAATAATATGACTTTATTAAAGATTATTTGATTATTTTCGAACATCATTCCAATAAATTAGTATTTAGTTTTACCTTTATATTTATTTTATAAATCTATTATTCTTATTCATGCCATCCAATTTAATGACTAAATTATAATAGTCAAATTTAAATTGTAATATTTATCCATTCATTTATGATCAGTTTGGGGTATTTTGTATGCTAAGAAACAAATTGTTTCCATATATAATATTACAATGTTCCATTATTAATCAAAATTCATTAATTAAGAAAATTTTAGAGTTAGAGTTTATTTATTTTTATAATTTTGTTAAATAATTGATATATATTTATGATTAGGAGGATTCATTATATGTTTGGGAAATTAATCTGACCACATTAAAATAATTTATTTGAATGAAAATACTATTTTTTACAGATCCAAACCTTTATAGTATTTTTTATATCACATTTATGTCATTATGACATCATACTACCTAATATATATTTATACGTTATTTATTCTTTACCAGGATAATCAAATGTATAATAAATATATCAAAAAATGTTTTTTTCCTAATTTCAAAATCCCAATTTGAAGAATGAAATTTATTTTAGAAAATGAATTCCAAACAATTAATATTTTTTAAATTTAAATAAAAAAATTTATTTATTGAAAAATACTTGTTTTTAGGATATCTTAAACTTTTTGAGCTATATAAAAAGTACACAAGACTCCGTTAAAATATACTCTAATATATATTCAAATGAATAGAATTTTATAGGAACTTTTCATGGAAATAATTTTTATTTAATTTCTTCAATTTATCATAATTTTTTTAATTGTAATATTATATTTGAAAAAAATTAAATTTCATTTTCCTTTTATCCAAATATAAATTTATCATATGAATCTTTTATTCCATGGAATTTTAATTAGTTATGAAATTAGGATTTATATAACTACAATATTATTTCTAAAAATATTTTTTATCCCACTATACTATTATTTTCTAGATACATAGCACCTTATCAAAGCAGAACATGCCATATGGGTGATGTGTAATATGAATGTAGTCTCATGGGTTTCTTCAACTATAGTTGATGTGGTGGCATTCTCAACTATACTAAACATCTACTAAAGAAAATTTCTCTTAAGCATTAATTATTGATTATTTTATTGGTATTTATTATATGTGAACTCAAGTGATTATACCTCTAATTCATGCATTGATGAAATATCATCAAATCGTAAGATCCTATTTGTTTATGTCACTTTCTTTACCTTATGCATCAATTATCTTTTTTCCATTACACATCATAGAAACTAATTATAATGGTAATCATTATTACCAATTTTCAAAATTCTCAGTGGTCATAATACCAAACAGTCAAGACTCCCAATGATCTTAACACTCAATAGTCATAATTCTAAATGGTAAAATACAAATAGTTAAATTATATATTGAAATTTATACATAAACCAACATTTTCATATATTATTATTCACTACTTCACTTTTAATGGATCAAAACATTTCTTAATAATGATTATCATAATCCATACAATTTTTTTTCATTTTATCACTTATATTCTTCAAGTGATGTTCAAGTGAGAATTCATTTGCATATAGTTTACATTAGTATGTGAGTTATTAAATGGTGTTTATCTCTATATAATACCCATATTTATTATAGAGAATATTATTTTATGAAGAGTATTGGTATTTTTATGTACTTCTATTACAACCCAACCGTGATATATCTAATTTTTTATTTGTTTATTAATATATTTTATTCCATTTTTATAGATAACGAGTTTTTTATTTTTTAAAACATAGAATTTTTAAATGTTCTTATGTATCACACGGCTTTCCAAACCTCATTGATATCATACTGGTGATTCTAAAATCATAGTATATCCAATTTTCAATGTTCTTATATGGTTTTTCCAACCATGTGGCCAACCCATGGTGATTCAAAAGTCTATCCATTAAGGGGAAAAGTGTAGTAAACCATTCAATAACCATGAGAATCACCCAATTATTAAAAAAAACATTACCCAAATTTTTTTATTTAAAATAAAACCCTTACACCCCTTTCAAACATGATTACACGGAATTCTAGGGAGAAATATAATGCAAATATCTATCCTTTTTCTCCCTTGGATTTCTGGTGATATCTTATTGATATTTAATAATTAAATGTTACAGGTTATGTTCTTTTATCCTTCCCTCCTTCTACCTCTCCCTTCTCCAAGGTTCACCTCTTTCCACTCACTAGGTTGGATACATGATAAATCATACCATGTCATATTTCAGTAGTTTTTTTTATTTTTTTACATACAACTATGTATAAACTCTCATATTTTCTTCTTAAAAATTCAATTTTATTTATCTTATAGCACATATTTTGGAGGTTGGTGATTCCATGACATCACCTTCATCTAAAAAACCATGAATGTTTGGTTTTTCTAAATATATTTTTATTAAAATTGGGCCTGCTAATGAGTTCAATGAGGTCAAATATATTTATTAAACTAGGTTTTAAAGAAATTATATTTGACTCACAAATTGGTTCTGATGGATTACCCTTATTATGTGTATATGTCTATTTTATAGTAATATTTCAACTATTATTAAATTTCTATTACATTCAATATATTCCGTGAGTATATAATAATTTTTTGATATTTTTTATATAATTATATGTGTTCTTGTATCTGTTAAAGAGGTTGGGTTAGTGGGGATTTCCCTTTTTAAGATCTTTTATTATGTTTAATAATTTTTTCCTCATGTTATTTACTTTTGATTGAGATTTGATCTTTCCATGTCATATTTGGTGTCATTAAAATATTTTTAGTCGAATATATAGATATTAATATAACTACATATTCACATTATAATATATGAATATGTATATTGATGTATATATATGTGTATATGTATATTTTTTTAATGGTATAAAATAATATTTCAATTAAATGATTTGTTTCAAATTTGGTTATAGAATGTGTCTTAAAAATGGGACTTTCAAAATGAATTACAATGGTATGATTATCATCTATAAAATTTCTTTCTAAATAATATATTCTTTTTATTTTATATCAATTGGGGTTTTTCTTTATACATTAGGGCTTTAATTATGATTTAGAATGTTACTTGTTTATATTTTAATTAATGTTATATCTTTAAATATTGGATTTTTTATTTGGTAAAACTCATAATAAAGTGTAGTTACTTGGATAGGTGAACAAAGATAGTGAGGGTTCATATTCTACATGATATTATAGTGGTGTAATTTGGAAATCACTACTAGATATTAATGTTTTAAAATTTCCACTAATTGAGGATACCTCCCTTGTTAGTGATGTATTTTTAGGTACCCTTACCGCTAGTGACGATCTGTTGTTTTACCAAGATATATGTTTTAATTTTTTTTATTTTACTCTTAAATTACTTAATATTTTCCATTTTTATCTTCAATTTTGAATAGAGTGAACATTTTATTATTTACATTACTTTTTTGTAACTAATTGTTATGTATTTTGTTAGCTTCCATTTGTCTCTATTATTTCATTTTGGTATTTGTGTTTTTAATGATTCATATTTGTGTATTTATGTTACTGTAAATATTTCACAAGAGTAAATAAATTCATGTTTCCAAAATGTTTTTTTTTCAATGAATGATTTTATGAAGCCTTTTTAAAAAAAGGGGATTCAAAGGAATGCCCTGAATTTTTATTTCAAAAAAAAAATCATTTAACATTAATTTTATTAATGAATTTCAAACTCTAATTAAATGAGTGTTTATAATATGTGAATGCATGTTCCCATTAATTAAACCCTTGTGGGATTTTTGGGTGACACCATAAGTTCACCAATTGGTGTTTGTATATTTAATGGATCATATATATTTTAAATTTTTAAATAGGGATATCTCTCATGTTCTTTATCTAGAAAAATACTTGAGAATTATTTTTATGTTTTTGGATAGATAGTAATTATGAGTTACATTGGATTTAATATTAATATTATTTTAGTATTTATCTGTCGTTCCTTATTGGTTTCATTTTTTTTTGAATTTTTAGTTTTAAATTGATTTAATTAGTGGAACACTATATATTTGATGGTATGTATTATGAAGATGAAGGTTTTTATGTGAGATTTATTTAAAGGCGAGTTTACATATTGATAATTATTATGATTTTCAAAATTATACTCTGTTTTGTTCATATATATTTGATTCTCATGTGGATGTTTGATGTATAGACGAGTCTTGTTAAAATATATCATCAAGTAATTCTACTTACCAGATGGTTTTTATTATTTGAAAACATTACAAAATGGTATTTTGTAGATTCTCAGGAATATGATCAACAAGATGGGATTTGGAATTCTGATTGAGTTTTTCATGGGAAGGTCTAGATTCCATTATAGTGGAGGCCGATAGATGGATTTTTTGTAGCATATCAGGGTTTTTGGGATAGATGAAATTCCAAAAATAATTTAAATTTTATCATTTGGTGGATGAGATTGTTTCAAAATTGAGATTAGGAATGGAATTCCAGGAGTTGTGACACTTATATGTGTTTTTATTAGACATGGTTTAAGGTCCAAGGGGTCTCCCGGGTGTTCCCTCAAGTAACTAGAGACTTGGGTAAGAAATCCATCTTTAAGAAACAAATAGACAAGGCACATGGTTTGAGTAAAACCTTATTTCCCTTAGAGGAAACCATGTGGCCTAGTCTTGAAGAGTAGAAGGTAGAACATGATTCAGTCTAACTATGTGGGAGGGGCTACACAACCATGTAGTTTGCTAGAGGTTTTGGAAATTTTGTAAACACACACTTTGTGCATGGTTTCCAAAACTGTGCCATTGAACTATGTGACCACCCTCCTTAGGTAGCAGCACAACCAATGTTGGCACATGGTTTGGCCAATAGTGAAGCCATCATGTGTGACTAATTAAAGGGGTGAATTTTTTGTTTTACCCTGCCTCCTTATTTCTATCATCTTCATTTATTTGTCCCCTCATCCACATGTAATACCTCCTCCACAGATCTCCTGCTCTCTTTTTCTAGGTTTGGAAAATCTCCCTTGTCCAACCACTAATTAGAGTTTTGTAAACTACGTTGGATACGTCTTGGTGATTCTATGACTCCCCTTGATTATATTCTTAGTTTTTGTTCTCTCACTCTTCACTATTTTTATGCTTCATACTTCTCCCAATTTATAGCATATTAATTTTTTTTCTCAGAGTTCTCTTGAACTGGACAAAATCAGGCTTTGGTATTGGAAAAACGAGCTATCTATGGTATTTGGTAGGTGGTTTAGCTTATTTCTTGAAGTTCCATTGTGTTTTCTCTCATACGATTATTGTTTTCAAACTCTTCTGGAGATGCATCCATTTATCCAAATCAATTAAGTTGAACCCTTTAGCATGTTACATATGACCCATGTGTTTGGGTAATCAACACGTTGGTTGATGACCTTGAATATTTATACACTGATGGGAATGGTTCCCCCTTTGGGGCCAAATCCTATTAATCCTTGATTTGTTGACATGCTTTTTGGTGTGTTTCACCTTTAATAAAGTCATTAAGTTTATAAATTGAATTGTTATGAATTATAAGCCCTGATTTAGGATTTTGTGTTTTATTGTTTATGTTGTGTTGTGTACTTGGGGGATAAGAAGAACATGACCTGGCTCATACTCAGTATTCTCATTGAGTTAGCTCTTGGTTTTCATTTTTCATTTTATAGTGTTGTACAACCTATTGTAGCTCCGGTATCTAGTAGCATCATTTGGAAATAAATTCCATTTATAAGTATTTTCACTAGATATTAACATTTATTAAATAATGATATTTAAATTCCACTAAATTTAATATTATTATTACTACTAAATCTATTGATCATTTCATTACACCCGATATTCAGTATTTTGAATCTGCTAGTTCGTGTATAGTCTCCCCAGTACCACCAATAGACCCTCACTACTGGCCGAAAGCCTCTGGTGTATTGGAGAGGCATGGATGAGGGCATGTGATGACTAGTCCTACTACCTGTTTTATGGATAATCAGTTAGGGATGTTACAATGTTATATGAGTGCCCCACTTTTCTTTAAATTACTATTTTGATCTGGTAGAAAGGAGGCTATGAATGTGTTGGCGCATGGTAAATAGTTGTTACTAGGATTGATTAACCCATGTAAGAGGAAAAGACTAAGTGGAAAGTGATGGGATTTTCATTTATATTTCTCATTTTTATAGTTTATTATTATTTCACATTGAGTGATTGGAGTATTTTCCAGTGCTTCCTGAATTATGAGATTTATAGAATTTACCCTTGGACCGTTATGGTAAGGGAGAATTATTACATGAATTATGATAGAAACATAGGAATTCACATTACATATATATTACATTCTATGTAGATTGAATTTTTAGGCTATTTGATATTGTGGATGTTCCTGATTTGTTATTTTCCTTCCTATTATATGACATTCATGGTGCTTTTGGTTAAAATTTTTCCTTATACCAGATTAGATATTTCATTACATGATTTTGTATAACCAGTTAATGTTTTTAATTAGTATTATTTCATTGAGTGTTATGATTAGTATTATATTTTGGTTCCATGGTTATGTAGTAGACTTCCATGATTAATTGTTATTCTTCCATGATCCCTTACCATGATAAACCATATAAAGTTTTTATGTTTAGAATTCCTAGTTATAAATTTTAAAAATGTGTACTTGGTTATTGAGGTGACATCATTAGCCTAAACATTTTTTTCTCTCATAAATTAATTGTGACACCTCACTAATCAATTATGACATGTTTCATACATGAAACTTTTGTTCCATGTAATAAAACTATTATGGATTCAGTTAAATGGGAGGAAATTTTCAAAATCATTAATTGTATGGTAGAGATATGAATTTGAATTGGGTAACCCATATAATCAAATAATAATACGTGTTATTTAGATAAATAAGTATATTTCATAAATTTTAAGGCTATTGAATATTTATTTTTATTCCCATATAAAATGGTGGCAGTTAGATTAGAGATGTCAATAATTTATAAAGTGTATGGGAAATTAATAAATTTTGAAGTGGTATTCCATATCCTTGAACCATTGTTTATGAGAATATGCATAGAAAATGTGGTGAATATAAATGTATCTAAATTTTTACATTAAATTATTTTGAATCCTTATTAAGGATTTTACCCCTATTACTTGGGTATATTGATTTTTATGGATAAATTCTTAAATGCATAGCTGGACCCAAGTACGTCCATTGGGTCATGTTTCTTAATAAATAAACCTTCTAAGGGTGTTTTTGAAATCTATATGTTTAATTTTTTGGGGTTTTTTTAGTTTAACCCAAAATGGCTTAATAGGACCCTCATTGGTCACCCATACTTTATCTTTTCTACATTAAATCTTTACCACCAGGGGGGGTGTGCTTCTTCTATATAGTGATATTAATTTAATGTGTCCACCTCTATTTAAAGGATTTTAAATATAGAATATTGGTACCATATTAATTGTCCAATATCCTCATTAATTTATAAAATAACTTTTAGTCTTCATTGATATACAATGGTATTTTTCCATGGTTAATTGAAATTTCAATTACAACCTAAAGGGTGTTTTCTTCAATAGATTGAAATTGAAATTTTCCTTAACTGAGCCAACTGTGAGGACTTATAAATAAATTAATGGTTCTTAATTGGGATTTATGTGATGAAATTGCATGATTATAATAGGATGTAAATAAATAAATAATTCTTAAAAGGAAGCTTAATATAACTGGTCTCTTTTTCCTTGTGGCCTTATTAAAATTATTTTTCATTAAGAATGTAATTTTTTTCACTAAAACTAAACAATTAAATGATTAAATAATTAAATGAGTTATAGTTTAAGTCCATAAAATGGAACCATAAGTTGTTTTCTTGGTCTATCCCTTGTGTTGGCTTAGTTCAGTGTTCTTTGATCTCTCCTTAGAATGGGTGGGTAAATGTTTTCCATAGGCCTTTTATCTTATAGCTCAATCCTATGTGACATGATTTCTAGCCTAATGAACTTTTTCGGTGTGATCCCATGGTAGGGTTGATGATTACTATTTTGGTATGGGTATAGGCTATTTTAGGTAGCTCAATCAGATCGTCAAATCCATTTCTAGTTTCATGTGGCCCTTTTTCTAATGTGTGCTACTATTCAGGGGTCATTTCACATGTACAGCTCTCAATTTCCAAAATAAAATACTTAATTTGATAGGTGGTCTTGTGTTTTTTGACCATTTCCATGAGATTTATCAAAATTATATTCTCATTCCTAGCGATCGTGACATGCCAATGACATGGATGACAACTTAGGAGGTTATGTGACCCTCATTCTCCTTCCTTTTATGTGTTAGAAAACATGGGACATCATAAGAATGTTCAAAAGTCATATAGAGTAATGAGACTTTAGGTTAGTTATTCTACAGAAGACATCTATTACTTGAATGCCTTAGGCTGATAAGCCAAGGAATAGTATCAGGGATGTGTTGTTTTTTTAGGTGATCTTGATGTTGTATGTGTTGGCATACATGATACCATCAAGTTAATGAATAGTAAAATAAACCTTTTGGGTCTCTTGGAATCTATTAAATCCATGAACTATGACCCACCCAAAATAGGTTATCTTCAAAGTAGAGTGACCTGTAAATTAGGGAAATAAAACTCACCCCATTGTTGGGGATAATGTTTAAAGAGAATTAGGTGTTTAACATATTGTTCAGACATATTTTCTTTTATTCTTATTATTATGATGAACATAGACATAACTCGAGATGCGTGTCACATGTACATATAAATTTGAATATATTATAGTTCTCTTAATCTTCTAGTTTTCTATCTCTTAGGTATAACACATTCGAAAGAATGATGACCACCTATAGTGTAGAGACCCAAAGCTTGAAGTACATAAACATTACATTACTTTTGTGGAATACTTAATACATAACAAAAACAGACACCAAAGGACCGTAATAGTTTAGTGTCTTCAGAATCTTGGAACATAATCTTCTAATCATGGTAAAATATCTTCAACATCTCCCATAAAGATCTTCCCATTTTTTTTTCTTGCCTAAATCCTTTCTTTATATCTTGGGGAAAAGAAAACATAAAAAGGGTGATCTCAAATGCTCATTAAGGGTAAATATATAGATCATAAAACAATCCATAAACATTTGAATGCAAAAACGTAAACATAAAATCTAAATATAAAAATCTTAAGCAAAGACATATATATTGGAAGTACATAAGGCATATATCATAATGGAACAACAATCATGATAAAATAGCATGGGAATAAAACATGTAATTGTGGAAAACCATTAAGCACATGATATGATTTCCATAGTACCCAAGGCATTGCTGCCAAGACCATATTAGTGGAAAAAGCCCTTTCTGAATCGAGTTCACTCCTCATTCCAGTCTTGTATCAATGCACTGGATTAACTTACTGTTCCACACAGGTCTATATCATGAGATATAAATCTTTACCCAATGAATTGGAGGCAGATATAGGTCCCACCCATCTCATAATGAAATCATTATTATTTTTTCCACAAAATAAACATACATCATTCATAATAACGCAACGAATAAAATGGGTTTCATAAACATCATCCCATTATAAAATAATACATATAAAAGAAATGGATATCATTTCATCATAAGAAAAATAAAACCATGTAAATAATAGAGACATTATACTTGAAACATATACATACTAAATAATGTCATCTTAGATGGAAAATAGTTTTGATAAAACACTTGAAATGAATTCTTGAGGAAAATATCCTTTCTTCTTAAAAATCATTTTATTTTTTCAAAATTCCATGAAATTTTAAGAGAAAGGATTTTGTTGAAAATAATCATGAAATTTTGTAGAGGAAGATTCATTGAAATAAGTCTTTATGAAACCGTAAAAATCCATTCACGCCGTATAAGTTAAAAAAACATTCTTCTCGTACTTTTGCCAGAAAAGTCAAAAAGTACCTCATATGGTAAACAAAAGAAAGATTCATTCCATAACATGTGGTAAAAATCAAAAATGGATAAAGAGGAATTTAAACATAAATGAAACCATTTTTAGAAAACAGGGACAAGGATGATAAATATAACCCCAGTAAATACTTAAAAATAAACAATCTCGGTTAAAAATGAGATTGGAAAAGTTATCACTTAACTTATGTCCGATTTGCATTGTATGTATCCTAAACTCCTGTATAATTATTTAAATAATGTCAATGAATTATTACAGAATCATATTCATTGTTATGATATCATATATGGTTCACATTTGACTTTATATTACCTGTTCTTCTGTAAATTCATGTTAAAGTAGCGTTTTGGGTAAAATCGTTTCATTTATCATCTGTGTTATGACTTGTAGTTATTAATATGATTACTTAGATCATGATTACATACTTATATAATGTAAAACAAGATTTATATATAATATATTTTCATAATATACACATATATATATAATAGATTGATAAATAGAAAGAAATACACCGTTCATGGAGACGGTAGGCCGTACGTACGCATGAATGTTGTTTCTGTTTCCTTATTAAATTGAATGGAAGTAAGTAAATAACATATACATAAGTAAAGTATCATTAATATGTCGTATATTTTATGATTATTAAATATATATACTTTATAATCATTCTTGAATGGTTAACTTGGAGAATGAATCTCAACGCGTTGTGGAGACGGTAATCCGTACGTACGCACTAGCGATGATATCGTTCCCATAATTATTGAATGGAATTAGAGTGGATGATATAATATCTCAGAATTAGTATCATTTTATAATAAACATATATATATATATAGTTATTCTTTACACCATTATATCCATCCATGTAAGGTGGTGGTGGAAAAAAAGATTACACCACGACGTGGAGATGGTATTTCGTACGTACGCACGACTGTTGATTTCATTTTTCGTAGGATGGATAGAAGTTGAAATGGGGTTGTTTCATATTTATAATAGCATATCATTATATTATTGATACTGATGTTATTACTTTATAATGAAACAACTAAATAAGATGAAGTTGAAGAAAAAGAAAACTTGAAAGCATCGGTAGAAGAGATTATCTCTCCTTTGACGCACCTCTTTTAAGCTTCCTCTTATGGAACTAGATTTGGTATTTTGAGAAGAACAGAACCTCAAGAATGTTTCTAGGGAAGTGTATAAGAGAAATGGGCAGGTTTTGGCTAAGCTTTAAGGCACAAAGTGTTGTGAAGATGAGAGGGAGGATATGCCCTTTTATAAGGGAGGAGAGGGGAAACTTTGGAAACCTCAAAAATATAAATTCATAATCAATCAATCCCCACTTAAAACCCCAAAAAATGACTCATATTAAAATATTAGATGCAATAAGTTTTTAATCTCATCATCTAGTAAAATTTAGACATTTTGGAAATTTATTTTAAACCTTATCAACTTGATTTATCCTTATTTAATTTCTTTAATCTTATTTGTGGTAATAAGATTCTAAATTTTAAATTGTTATAAATAATTACTTATGTGTTTTGAATTTTCCATAATTAGATAATATATTACATTTTAGACCATATAAATTTTAATCTATAATTTTTAAAATATTTTGGTTATTTTTAAGCAATTTAATAATATGTTATTTTTATAAAATAACAATAGTGATTATTTTGAAGCTATTTATTTATTTGAATTTAAATAAAATCCAAACAGAGGATATATTAGAAAAAAAATGTGTAATAGATTTCCAAAATGTAATAGTATTATATTAAATTTGTTTATAACAATAATTAGTTCACATAATTTTTATTTTAATATTTATAAAACCATTTATTTTATATTTCTCTTAACAAAACAATTACTACATCATTTTTGTATAATAATTTAATATACTTATTAGTTGTATAAAAATTAAAAATAAATTCCTAATATTAATATAAATATAATAAATTTCATAATAATATTTTTACTCTAATTTATCATCTAAAAATCATAACATTTAAATTGACATATTTATTAAATTATGAAGGTGACATCTTTGACATCTTTTAAAATAAAATATTTTAGATGTCCTAATATGTTTTATAAGGATCCAAATGGTCCACAAATCGATACTTAGATGATTAGGGTATATATATACTCTACCAATAAGTTTTGGTCAAGTTTATGGTCCTTTTGATAGGTATTATTATTTTAATAAAAATAATATTATTGATTTTTCACTAAATAAACAATTTCTGCATCACTATTGTTTCACCATTAATGACACTTTTTTAATCCTTAAAAATTATAAATAAATTCACATGATGTAGATAATTTTATTATCTTTATTGAGACTACTCATTTTCTAATTTTCATGATGTTTATCACTAAATTAAAATTATTAAACTTATAAGATTTAAGAGAGTGACATGTTGTCACTTTCATTGGTTTTAATAATAATTAAATTATATTCATGGTCAAAAGTTTATAAAATGAATATATTCCGACCCTTAGGTGACATGGGTCAACTTTTAGTCATACAATAAAATTTTGGCAAGTGTTAGGGTAATTTTATAATCTTATTTTTACCCTTAATTACCAGATTTACCTTTAACTGCAGTAAATAAAAATTACAGTAGTTACTATTCATAATATCAAAAAAATAAAGGTAACATATTAACATAATTTGGATCCACTGAGTTCAAATATGGAATCCATTTTTCAAAATTCAAATTACAATAGTTTCAGTAGTTAATTTAAAATTTATCCCGTTGTTAAGAAAACAGGTTTTAAAAGACAAAATATTGCCAAAGATTGAAATGTTTTTACCCATGAATTCAATGTAAAATTATTGGTAATGACATACATTATATTAAATGGTAAAAACATATTATATTTATACGTTAAAACCATTCAATATTGTAATTTAACCATATAAATTATTACGATGAAAAAAGTTGTTTTTAATTAAAATATAGCGTGTTTTTACTATTCCTTAAAATATGAAAGTTATCAGAATAATATGAAAAATTTATCCAAAGTAAATTTTGATATCCTGATTCTAGAGAAGAATTTTATTTTGTCAAATTTAACATATAAACATGTCAAAAACTAGATTTAAAGTGGGCGTGCCATCAAAAGGCGACAAAAGTGCATTTTTTGAATAATACATATTTTACTTGAAAAATTTATTTTGTTCTCATACCATTTTCTATAAAATGTGTAAGATGAATACTAATGTAATAAAATTAAAAATGTAGTTAATACTATTCATAACGGCTAGTCCATTATAATATTATAACAATATATTGTTGTTTTGTGAAACCTGATATTGCGTACTACACACGCTATCGAGGAAGGTTGCGATTTCATGTAATGCGAGCCAAGTCAGGGATGCATATAGTGCAAAATCATTTCGGTGTAGCGTACAACACAAGACATCAATGAAATTAAAAATAATAATTCTCATAAAATCTCTGGTTGTTACATTCTACCCCCCTTAAAATGAATTTCTCCCTTGAAATTCGTCGGGGTTATAAATGGTTTACTACTTGAAAGTGTCTTTTGTAGAATCCCCCATCGTAAAAATGAATACTAAAACATAATTTAAAAAAGTTAAGTATGAAACATATTAGTTACTCAAATTAACTCATCACTAGGTTTTCACATAAGAGAACATAGGTGAAGATATAGATATGGAAGAGAAACCTAACCATCATGTTTTGATGGAGAGTGGTAGAGAACATGGCTACGAAAAATCCAACAATCACAAAGCCATAAATTTGTGATGATATAAGGTACCATCTAATTCATCGAATATAAGGGAACTGTGAATTTTTTTTGGTTTTCAAGATCATTTCCCTAAAGTTGAAGAATTTGAATTAGAAAAAATAATTACTTTATTTCGGTATATTCTCACCGTTGTTCGTGCCTTGAACAATTTCCACTTCATCTCTTAAAGTAATGAAGTTGAATTTGTCATTCGTGAAGTGTTACCAGATCATGTTATAGAATGCTGGGTCATTCCATATGTCTCAAACAAAAGGTTATAAAATGTTATCAAATATACATAAGTCCATCTATGGTGAGGTTAATCGTATATGATTCCAAAATTGGACTTATACTTCATCTATCATACCACTTAATAAAACTAGTTTCTACTAACCAGGGACTTCCTATAGACCAGTGGTAGGAAATAATGGCCTATCACACTTAGGTTCTGGGTTCAATTCCCGCAACCTTGTCCGACGTGATGGGTTGTCTCCCATCCTGCAGGTTGTCTTTTTCCCCCTAAAACATCACTATTATAACATTAAAAAAATAATATCGAAAAAAGTTATAGCCTTAAACAATAATATCTTATGTCCGACAAAATCCATTTCAAATTTTTTGACTTATCCAAAATACTTTGGTCCAAGTTCATAGTTTAAAGAAAATGATTACTTGAAAGGTCATATAACAAGCATGTGAATACCATCATTTATCCCCCATATATCATAATATATATCTTGTTACTCACATTACCAACATGTGAATACCTTAATCATGTATTCTTTTGAAACATTAATTACCATAGAACATTAGTGAAAACATGAATGCTATCAAAAGTTAACTATTTCCACAAACCAAAATCCAAAAATTTGTATATACTCAAACCATGATATCACTTTGTCATTATATCAGTCATAATCTCATGAATAATATCAAACATTTCATTTTCTTATTATCCTTTCATTATGCACATATCATCTACCTTCCAAAAATATTTGAATAACCTTTCATGGTTACCGGTACCATTCATCATATACTTTCAAAAATTCAAGGAAAGACAACAGTGTAACAATCCTTAGATTTTTCTTTATTCCATAGTACCATACATTATTCTTGATAAACATACAATAGTTCCACTACCTTCTTAAACCACTAACTGAGCTTCGTCATATCTTTCATCTCATATATCATTTGTAGACTCTTCATCATCATCCACATAAATACTACCCATATGGCCATGATGATTCTCTTCATGAGATTTTCCCTTAGGTAATTGGTTTGCATAATGCCCATACATTCCACATTTAAAACATATAACCGTTGTTGATGTCTTAGAAATACCATTATCCTTGTCCATGGTGTTAACTGAACCTTTTCCTTTACAATTACTGGCTTTGTGTCCTTCTTTTCCACACCCAAAGAATCTTCCAATTATTTTGAGACATTCTCCCTGATGCCTCTTAGCACATGATTTATATAAGGTGAATTGAACTTTCTTTCCTCTAATATCATCATGAAACTCCATCTTTATCTTATTAGCTAAGTCAGGATACTTACCAAAGTTGAGATTATTGATCATATTATGATATTTCTAATTAGGCATAATCACGATATGTGGACTTCCAGATCCAATATCATTTGGTTTCTCATGAATAATATCATTCCATTGTCCATCATATCCTCCATTATCATGAATCTTCCTGTTTCCAACCATTTTCTAAAAACCAAAGAGAATAGTGTGAGAGGAAAAAATCACAATCAAGGGGGAGTAACTTCAGTATATAACATATTAGGTTTAGTTATAATATAGTTTCCATAATTATAGGACTATAAACTATACTTATAATAAACCTTAGGGAAATCCCTAGACACACCTTAGAAATATCTCTAGGGATTTCACTAAAGCTTTCACATCCTAGTTTCCAAAGGTTAACTAAAACATTCCTCTGATACCAACTGTAGTAGTCTGGAATGACTTCTAGTGGACTAAAATTGATACCTATCAGGGTACTCCATGGGTGGCTACACCCCCTGGGCAGGACACACCACCATACCCAGTGGTAGCCATTTCCTCATGAAGCCCTTGGGCAGAGAGCCATTCTTCGTCCAGTGCTCACATGTGAGAGTTCCCAAGGATATGATTAATTCATACCTCCTTTTCCTCTGATACCAACTGTAGAGCCCCAAATATTGATGTACATAGACATTACATTACTTTTGTAGAATACTTAATACATAACAAAAACAGACACCAAAGGACTATAATGGTTTAGTGTCTTTGGAAACTTAGAACATAATCTTCTAATGATGGTGAAAGATCTTAAACATCTCCCATAAAAATATTCCCCTTTTGTTTTCTTACCTAAAAACTTTCTTTATATCCTGGGGAAAAGAAAACATAAAAAATGTGAGCTCAAATGCTCAGTAATGGTAAACATATAGAACATAAAACAATCCATAAACATTTTAATGCAAAAACTTAAACATAAAATCTAAACATCAAAATCTTGAGCATATACATATATCTTAGAAGTACGTAAGGAATATATCATAATGAAACATCAATAATGATAAAATATAATGGTAAAAAAAAATGAAATTGTGGAAAACCATTAAGCACATGATATGATTTCCATAGTAGCCAAGGCATTGCTGCCAAGACTATCTTAGTGAAGAATGTCCCTTTCTGAATCGAGTTCACTCGTCATTCCATTCCTGTATCACTGAACCAGATTAACTTACCATTCAAGCCATGTCTATCTCATGAGATATAAATATTTACCCAATGTATTGGAGGGAGATATAGGTCCCACCCATCTCATAATGAAATCATTTTTATTTGTTCCACAAAATAAACATACATCATTCATAATAACCCAACGAATAAAATGGGTTTAATAAAAATCATCCCATCATAACATAATCCATATAAAAGAAATTGATATCATTTCATCATAAGAAAAATAAAACCATGTAAATAATAGATACATTATACTTGAAACATAAATATACTATATAATGTCATCTTATATGGAAAATAGTTTTGATAAAACACTTGAAATGAATTCTTGAGGAAAATATCCTTTCTTCTTCAAAATCATTTTCTTTTCTCAAAATTACATGAAATTTTTAAATAAAATGATTTTTTTGAAAATAATCATGAAATTTTGTAGAGGAATATTCCTTGAAATAAGTCGTCATAAAACCGTAAAAACCCATTCACGCCGTATAAGTTAAAAAAACATTCTTCTCCTAATTTGTCCGGAAAAGTCAAAAAGTACCTCGTATGCTAAAAAAAAGATTACTTACATAATATGTGGTAAAAGTAAAAAAAATTTAAAGAGGAATTTAAACAAACATGAAACCGTTTTTAGAAAATAGGGACATGGATGATAAATATAACCCTAGTAAATACTTACAAATAAACAATATCAGATAAAAATGAGATTGGAAAAGTTATCCCTTAACTTATGTCCGATATGCTTCGTATGTATCCTAACCTCTTGTATAATGATTTAAATAATGTCATTGAATTATTACAGAATCATATTCATTGTTATTATATCATATATGGTTCACTTATGACTTTATATTACCTGTTCTTTTGTAAATTGATGTTAAAGTAGCATTTTGGGTAAAATCGTTTAATTTATCGTCCGTGTTTTACCTTGTAGATATTCATATGATTACTTAGATCATGATTACTTACTTATAGAATGTAAAAGATGATTTATATATAATATATTTTCATAATATACATATATATAATAGATCGATAAATGGAAATAAATACACTGTTCATGGAGACGGTAGACCGTACGTACGCATGAACGCTATTTTCGTTTCCTTATTAAATTGAATGGAAGTAAGTAAATAACATATAAATAAGTCCAGTACCATTAATATGTAATAAATTTTATTATTATTTAATATATATACTTTATAATCATTCTTTATTGGTTAACTTGGAGAATGAATCTCATCGCGTCGTGGAGACTGTAATCTGTACGTACGCGCAAGCGATGATATCGTTCCCATAATTATTAAATGGAATTAGAGTGGATGATATAATATATCAGAATTAGTATCATATTATAATTACCGTATATATATATATAGTTATTATTTACACCATTATACGCATCCAAGCAAGGTGGTGGTGGAAAAACAGATTATACCACGGCATGGAGACAGTATTCCGTACGTACGCATGCGCGGTGATTCATTTTCCGTAGGATGGATAGAAGGTGAAATGGGGTTGTTTAATATTTATAACAACATATCAGTATATTATTTATACTTATGTTATTACTTAATAATGAAACAACTAAATAAAAAGAAGTTGAAGAAGAAGGAAACTTGAAAGAATTGGTAGAAGAGATTACCTCTTCTTCGACACACCTCTTTTAAGCTTCCTCTAAAGGCACTAGAGTTGGTATTTTGAGAAGACCAGAACCTCAAGAATGTTTCTAGGTATGTGTAGAAGAGAAATGGTCAGGATTTGGCTGATCTTGAAGGCTCCAAGTGTTGTGAAGAGGAGAGGGAGAAGGTTCCCTTTTATAAGGGAGGAGAGGGGCACCTTTGGAAACCTCAAAAATATTAATTTATAATCAACCAAAAACAACTTAAAAACCTCCAAAAATGACTCATATTAAAATATTATATGATATATGTTTTTAATACCATCAACCAATAAAATTTAGATATGCTGGAAATTTATTTTAAACCTTGTCAACTTGATTTATCCTTCTTTAATTTATTTAATCTTATTTGTGGTAATAAGATTCTAAATTTTAAATTGTTATAAAAAATTACTTATGTGTTGTTAATTGTCCATAATTGGATAATTTATTAAATTTTTGACCATATAAATTTTAATTTATAATTTTAAAATATTTTTGTGATTTTTAAACAAATTAAATATATGTTATTTTTATAAAATAACAGTACTGTTAATTTTGACACTATTTATTTATTTGAATTTATATAAAATCCAAACAGAGGATATATTCGAAAAAAATGTTTAATAGATTACTAAAATTACATATGAATCTATAAAAGTTTTGTGTAACATTAATTAGTTGACATAATGTTTATTCTAATATTTATAAAACCATTTATTTGTTATTTCTCTTAACAAAACAATTACTACATCATTTTTGTATAATAATTTAATATACTTATTAGTTGTATAAAAATTAAAAATAAAATCCTATGATAAAGATAAATATAATAAATTTCATAATAATATTTTTACTCAAATTTATCATCTTAAAACCACAACATTTAACTTGATACATTTATTAAATTATGAAGGTGACATCTTTGACATCATTTAAAATAAAATAATATAAATGTCCTAATCAGCTTGATAAGGCTCCAAATGGTCCAACAATACATCCTTGGATGCTTAGGGTATATATATACTCGACCAATAAGGTTTGGTCATGTTTTTGGTCTTTTTTATAGGTATTATTAATTTAATAAAATCTATATTATTGTTTTTTCATTAAATAAACAATTTAGGCATCACTATTGTGTCACCATTAATGAAAATTATTTAATCACTAAAAATTATAAATAAATTCACATGATGTAGATAATTTTATTATATTTCTTTATACTATTCATGTTTGATGTTTAATTAAGTTTATCACTAAATTAAAATTATTATACTTATAAGATTTAAGATAGTGACATGTTGTCACTTTCTTTGGTTTTAATAATAATTAAATCATTTTCAAGGTCAAAAGTCCATAAAATGAATCTATCCTGACCCTTAGGTGACATGGGTCGACTTTTAGTCATCAAATAAAATTTTGGTAAGTGTTAGGGTAATTTTATAATCTTATTCTTACCCTTAATTACCCGATTTACCTTTAACTGTAGTAAATAAAAATTACCGTAGTTACTATTCATAATATCAAAAAATAAAAGTAACCTACTAACATAATTTGGACCCACTGAGTTAAAATATGGAATCCATTTTTCAAAATTCAAAACACAGAAGTTGTAGTAATTAACTTAAAATTTATCCTGTTATTAAGAAAAGGGGTTTTAAAAGTTGAAATATTTCAAATGATTGTAATGTTTTTACCTATGAATTAAATGTAAAATTTATGGAAATGACATACATTATATTAAATTTTAATAATATATTCTATTTATAATTTAAAACCATTCAATATTATAATTTAGCTACATAAATTATTGTAATGAAAAAAGTTATTTTTAATTAAAATATAGCATGTTTTTACTATTCATTAAAATATGAAATTTATCAGAATAATATGAAAAATTTATCCAAAGTAAATTTTTATATCCTGATTCCAAACAAGATTTTTATTTTGTCAAATTGAACTTATAAACTTGTCAAAAACTAGATTTAAAGTGGGTGTGCCATCAAAAGGTGACAAAACTGCATTTTTTAAAAAATACTTATTTTACCCGAAAAATTTATTTTGATCTCATACCATGTTCTTGAAAATGTGTAAGATGAATAATAATGTTATAAAATTCAAATTTTAGTTAATACTATTCATAACGTCTAGTCCATTATAATATTATAACAATATATCGTTGTTTTGTGAAACTCGGTAATGCGTACTACACACGTTATCGAGGAAGGTTGCGATTGCGTGTAATGCGAACCAAGTTAGGGATGCATGTAGTGAAATATCCCTTTGGTGTAGTGTACAACACAAGACATCAATGAAATTAAAAAGAATAATTCTCTTAAAATCTTGAGTTGTTACATGTAGAACCCATAGTTAGTTGTAGAGGGAGCATACATCATGGTATGATATCCCTTCTTTAGTAGGTTAAACATAGAGGACACTCATAAGGTGGGTAGTTTCATGGAATTATGTTCAGGTAGAGAGATAACAACCATGTAAAGTCCATTTGGAAATGGAGAACCTTGCATAATGGACTTTGTGGTTAGAATATCCTATTTATGTTTCTTCTTAAATGATAGACCGATGATAATGTGGTTGATTATGTATGCGACCTTGGTAGATTCCAATTAGTCTGAAATAGACTTCAATAGATGTCCTTGAGTGATCACATGATTACTTGGGTGGTAAAGGGTATGTGGATGGTAAATGGTGATGTGTCGACGTGTGATGCCAAGCCTTTTCCATAGATATTGTCCAAAGAGGGATGACTAAATAGTATCTATGAGTTGGAAAGGTTAGTTTTAAATAGTAATGACCACTTCACACTCTTTCATGTGGAAGTGATCGGATCTTTTTGGAAGATTTCAAATCATCATAGTGTACTATCATTTAAAAAATAAACATTCACCCAATCTCGACATCATCTGGGTACACTGAGAGAGATTCGATTATACACCACTCTAAATTTAAAATACGTTGGGTTTGTTATGTGTTCTCTATCGGAGTGTTATCTAGATGTTTGGTTGTATATATGGTAATGATTATTCCTAAGTAATAATAGGGTTCCCATACAGGATCTCCAAGCTTAGACTCATGAACACCATCTCTTTCCATTTTGACTTTATCACTAGGAGGATGTCGCTTTGGGAATAGTAAGTGTTCTTGATATGTGGATATCAGGCCTCATATTTATGTTCCCCTTGTAAATTATGTTTATGGTTTCCCTTTTATGGGATCCATGGACTCATGTTGACGATTATGAGGTTTCCCCATAATTTAATTGGGCTCTAAAGGGATGTTTGAAATTGGTAGAAATCCTAGAGAGATATATTGGGAATACACTGATGTTGGTGCTCGGAAAATATGGATTAAATTTGGTGTTTTGGGTAGATATGTCACCAGAAGCTGGTGAAATGCTTCAGTGAGAATTCACAGAGGAATCACAAGGTTCCATCATCTATAGGTTCTTATTTTAGCATTTGAAAAGTATTTACAATCCATTATGGGGGTTTTGATGGTAGTTTTTCGGGATTGTATGACTTTATATCCTTCTTCCAAATTGTATATTGTCAATGATGAACTTCTTTTGGAATATCATCAGGGAACAATGAGTGTAGTATATTCAGCCAAGTCTTTTCATGAAAATATTGATCAACCATTCATTAAATGTAAATTTTTTCTGTAAAATTCATTTGAATGCTATGGGAATGATTGAAATGGGAAATTCCAATGGTAGGGTACCATGGTTGTGGGTTGGTTTTAAAATGATATAACTAATGGTTAGCAGAGTTAGGGGTAGGATGTTTAAAAAGATGAAGATATGATCATGTCTTCAATTTAATTAGATGGGTTACACATCATCTCATTGTTATTGTCCATAAGAGAGCATTGGGTTGGGTTTCAATAGTTTTTATATCTGGTGTAATAGAGATTCACATAGCTCTTCTATCATTTATAAATGAAACTTAGAAGTTTGTGAAATGTTTTGTGAACCTAGTAGGTCAGATTTTACTTTATTTGTTTTCTTAAGGGTTCTCAGGGATGAGAAGTTCTATGAATGGGAGATTGTAGCATCGCATGCTTTTTGGACAAGATGGAATTCCAGATGAATATGAATTTCATCATTTGGTGGTAATTCTAGTTAGAAAAACATGATTTAGAATAGAATTATGAGATATTGAGTACATAATTATATTGTTTTTAGACTTAGATTAAGGATCAAGGGGTCCCTAGGGTGTTACTTTATGTTTTGGTAGCATCGGGGATTGAAATACCGCATTAAGAAAGAAAAAGTTGTGTTACAAATTTTTTCTAAAACCATGCGACCTTTAGAGGAAACTATATAGCTTCCTATAGAGGAGTAGGAGTTTCCACACAACTAGGTTTAACCATGTGGGATGGGACGCCTGAATATGAGTATTACAATAGGTTTTTCACAAAGAGGGAAAAAATGGTTTGCACATGGTTTTTGAAATAGTGTGCAAGATCCATATGACCACCCTACTTAGGAAGCAACATAAATAGGGTTGACTTATGGTTTGGCCAAACATGTGGCCAAACCAAGTTCTTCATTAAAGGGGTGAATTTCTAATCTTTTCCCTACCTTATTATTTAATTTTTACTCCTTTAATTCTCCCCTCTCCCACACACACCACCCCCACATGGAGCTCCTCCACTTTTTGTATAGGTTGGGAAATATCTCCCTCATCTGAACTTCGAATCATATTTAATTAAGTTTTTTGAATAGATTTTAGTGGTTATATGACTCCAATGTGTTATGTTTATCATTTATATTCTCCCCCTATGATCTATTTTGATGTGACATAATTCTAACTATTTTAGGGCATTCATCTACTTCTATGATTTCTCTCTAATATTTCCAAACCATGCCTTGATATTGGATGTGTGGTTCGTCCATGGTATATGTTAGGTGGTATATCTTATTTCCCAAATTTGTATTTCATTTTATTTGGTGTATTGTTCTTCTACACACCAAACTCTTCCATCAACACATCTATTTTTTAAGATAAAATAATTAAACCCATAACCATGTCTGACATTACCCTTTTTAGTGGTGAACAAACACATTTGGTTGATAAACTATACTCTTTAGACATTTATAAGCATGGTTATACCTTTGGGGCCAAATCCTCTTGATCCTAGACTATTTTCACACACATGTGGGAGTGTTTCAACTTTAATGAAAGAAAATAATCTATGACTTTTATTGAGATGAATTGTAAGCCATGAGTTTAAATCTTGAACTTTATGCCTCATGCTTTACATTTTATTTCTCAAGATTTATAATTCATTTATGATTTTTTATTCTATATACCATGTACCTACTTCTTTGGGTTCATTATTCATGTGTCATTTCTTATTTACTATTCCTCATACTTTTTGCCTAATTCCCTATGTTAAATGCCATGTGGTTATGCTTCAATCCTTACGATTATTCGTACACCTATGTCTTCATTTCCTCATAGCCTTATGTGTATTATTAATCTCATTTTTTATCATCTTTGGAGTTATTCCCTAATTTATTGTCTTGTTTTAAATGTTTGGGACATCTTTTTTATAATATACTATTTCTTTCACCATTTATGATATGTGTTTTAGAATTCTATGCTTCACCTGCTTGTGGGATGGGAGGGAACATGGGTCTTAACATAAGGATGTCATTGGTGGACTCATTGTGATTGTCATGGTACTACATGATGCTCTTGGAGTGTCCCTTGGTTTTTCTTATAAGGGATCTTATGTAGGATTAATTGTACTATATGGTGACACAAGATCACTTGTGGAGAAACCATGGAAGGTCTTATTAAAAATATGGATACACCATGCCTTGGGTGATACTCGGTCCCATATGTGATATTCCTAGTATGAACTTAGAGTTTACATTACCAATAATGATAAGAGGGATTCTATTATAGACCTCATTGGTTTGAATTTGTGATATTGGTAATATTTAAGAATCCTATAGAGACCCTTTGGATTTTTATATGGATCACCTTTTATAGGCTAAGGATTCCATTACCAGTTTTGATGGATTCCTTTTTATGGAATTATTGTGGTTCCTTATTAATATTATTTTGAAAATTATAGTATGAGAATTTGAGAAAGATATCATAGGGGTGTGACCACCATGGAAAAGAAAATTTTTGAGGATTTCCTAATTATATTTACTCATATATTATTATATATATATATATATATATACAATTTTACATATACATGTTCCCTTTGTTCAAACATATGTCTTAGGATAAATTTAGTAGAATCAACCAGGAACCCACTTACAAACCCGGGAAGAATTAATATTTATTTATCTCCTTATATTCACCTATGCTAGAACTCTGTACATTTTATAGTGCATGAACTAGATTAGTATTCAAAATATTGGAGTTGTCCTTGTGATTTTATATCTCACACACTTCTTAAGATTCCATTTAAATGGAGTACCAAAAAAGATCTTCAGGTTTGCGGGTCTATGGATTTATTTCTTGTGTTGTGGTATGTACATGGGATCTAGAGAGCACATGAATTTTCTAGTACTAAAGATTCTCATGGAGTTAAAACATGGTTTTTTTACTTTTATTATGTTGTACTATCTATTTTAACTTCTATATATTGAATAATCATCTGGACATGTATACATTTATATAGGTATTGTAATTGACCATTTTCATTGATTCAGTCATCTCATTTATCCTCTAATTCTTTTCATTTTATTGTTTTTTTCTTAAACTATTTTCCATTGATTTAATTTTTATATACCTCTACATGAATTTGACCATGAGGTTATATTATCCCCATTATATAACAAGTAGACCCTTGCATGTAGTTGGAAACCTCTCACATATGAGGAGGCAAGCTTCATGCCATGTATTGACCGGTTCAGTTATCGTTTTTGTGGTTAGTCAGGCGGGGACATTACATTTGTCATAAATGGTATCAATTCCATTTATTTCTTAAGTCCCTAGGTTATATAACATCTTTTTATTGAATTTCTAGTACATCATAGATTATATCATCAGATCATGGGAATTAGGTTAGGGGTGGATACCTGATCCCCACAACACAATGACGAAACTAGATTTTTAATGGTATTTACATGATGAAAATTTTCATTTAGAGAATTATTTTTAATGATACATGATTTATATTGGATTAAATTGGTCTTATAAAAATATTTTTTGGTTGTTTTATGATTTAATATGTTTTTCTTTGAAAATTTGAGTTTAACTAGATGCCTCTAATGAATTCACTTGGATTGTAAATCTATGTAAATACTACTCTAATGGTAATAGGATACTCATAGTGTTATTTTTAGAATTTTCCCATGGACCATCAAACCATGTGGTCCAACCATGATTTAAAACTAGCCCCCTTGGAATTTTTTACTCTTTGGTTAAATTAGAATTAGAATTTTAAAAATGATATAATGATATGATTGGGTTTTATTTCAGGGATGTTTTCAAAGGGAATCTAATTTTAAATTGGAAAAAGTTTATTCTGAAATGATTATCAAGGATTTTATATAATTTTAATTTTAATGGAATTTATATTTTATTACTCAGTAAGTGGATTCATAAAATAATTTAAATTATTAAAAAAATTCATTTGGAATTTATGGATTTTAAATTTTTTGTAGGGTTTTAAAAATAACATTCAATAATTTTTATAATTTTATGATTAATTATAGTGTTTAAAATTGTTTTAAAGAATAAATTTCATGGCATTTTTTTTATTATTTTTTGGGGTGTTTTAAATTGTAGTTTACCTAGTTTGGGGAATGTGTAATATATTTTTTCAAAATTCCAAAAAACAAATAAATAAATTTTTTAAAAAATGTGGTTTTTTGAGGAGAGGGTTTTGAATTAGGTTTACTCTGATTATTTTTGTATGAATTATTTTCAAGATTCATGATTATTAAATATTACTATCCTAAAAGGCATGAATTTCCTTTGGTCTTTGTTTTTGTCTGTTATGTGTTTTTGATTGATCATGTTTTTAAAATTTTTATTGTATCTGTGAGTTTCATTAGAATACACCTTAGTTATTCCATGTGGATTGTGATACATTTGGTTAATGTCTATGAATCAGTGATGTTGATATGTTTGGTGGGGTTCTGGTGATATTTTATTTTTATTGATGATATTTTTGAATCCATTTTTTGTTGTTTAGTGTGGCGGGGATCCGTGCTATATTCCATTGATTTGGTTTGGTTTACCGAAAATTGTATTTCAAAGGTTTAGGTATTGGGTCCCACTCACCTAAACCTAGGTGTGAGTTCATGTTAATCATATCGAGAACCTTTTTAGGGATGTAAAATTTTCACCACATCCATATTTCTTTTAATTTTATTCATATAGATAGTTTTATATTTTTGATCTACCTTAGGTTCCTTCATCCTTTGACTAAACATGTTATAGTTATTCTTATACGACATGGATCCCTATCATAGTCCCATTCTTATGATCCATCTTTAGGATCATGTGGTCAAAATTATGTGATTTGGCGATGTTTTAAGATTCATTGGTTTTATAGGATGGTAGGGTTTTTTTGGAGTTATTTGTTTGGGTAGGATCCCTTTCTAATTAATGTTATCTCGATGTTTTATTATTCTCATATTCAAAGTATTTTTAGAGGAATAATGTTTATGGTAGGTAAAATAATCACACCATATACCTGATATCACTAATTGCTTAAATTTTTTATTTATTCGATTATTTTTTCTATTAATCTTTTGTGGATGTTTATTTTTAAATTAATATAATTTTTAGGAGTTTATATATGTTGCATAATTTGGCTGCATTGTTGGATAAAACATGTAGAAGGCATTTGAGTGAGTCTATAATATTTAATGTTCTTTTCATAAAAATTTTATCATGGTTTAAGAAACCTTGTGGTTAACCCATATGGGCTCCCTAAATGTTTTCAAGAAGGGGCGAACATCTGGTGGCAGATTTTGTAAAATTTGAAAGTCACCCAGTAAATTAAAAATCAAAAATTTCAAAAAATCCCACAACACTATTTTTAATCTACAATTGAACCCCCTTAACTATTATCATACATGAAATCTATGTATCCTAGTGAGAGATTTTATGAATATCTCCATCCTCCCTCTATCTTGTATTTTAGGTGATCGATTAATGTGATCTCAAGATTTATCATTCTAGAATAGTTTTCTTTCTCCTCGACATAATTATTCTTCCTCAATTGCATTAATTATCCTCATTCCCCTCACAAAATCACATATGGGCTAACCTTTTTGTGTCATACATGGTCTAATTTAATTTGATCCATGTGTTTAGGGTTTCTAAACCTTTTTTAGGGTCTTCATTTGGGGTTTCCTTCTATAGCATCTATTATAGATATGTTCTTCTATGATGTCATTTTTACCTAACAAACCTCATTTTAAAGGATTATATAAAATGTATTTTAATTAAATTATGTTTTTTTGGAGTTCATGAAATAAAAATATATTTATTGAACATTTTTTTAGATATTATGGTTTATTTATAAGTTATTTCTTTTTTATTTTCCTTATTTTTTTACTCCTAATAAATATTTACAATTTCATCATACAAGTAATTTATAATTATTTATATATAAAACATATGATTATTAATTTTATTTGAGATTTTTTATATAATTACATGTCATGATGTTTTTTAATGGATTGGGTTGGCTATGATTTCAATGTTTATTAAATTTTATAAAGATTAAATATTCTTCCCTTTTGTTATTTACTTTTGAATGAGGTGTTAGTGTTTCAAGTTTTGTTTTTTTGTTATAAACATGTATATAAGTGTATATATAGTAATGTATTAACATAAATATTCAAATTAAAATTTGTGAATATGTGCATTGATATGTATATATATTTATGCTTATATATCTCTGTACAATGGCAAAAAGAAATATTTCAGGTAAATTTGATGTTTAAAATTGGGTTTCACAATGTGTTTTAAAATGAGGAATCTTAATATTAATTACAATTTCCTGGTTGGAATTAATTAAATATTTTTATAAACATCTGATACTCTTGAAATAGAATCTACATTAATTTTTTTATATGTGTGACTTATGAATTTTTTTCAGTTGAACTTATTTATCTGCAACTTAATGAAAAAATTCTACTATCAATTACTATTATTTTTGAAACCTGTAAGGAGAACCCATATATATGTATAAGTGAAAATATATGTTATGTATTCCAATTTAAAAAGACATTCTATTGAATTAAATTCAATGTATACACTTGTTAGTTACATGTTACTCTTCCAACTAATTGAGGTTGTCACCCTAGTTTCTGACGTATCTCAAGGTTCCACTAACCCTTGTAAATGTAATGTGTTTCCCTCATGATGAATGTTTTGAATTAATTAATATTGGTTTTTATTTTACTAATTATTTACTACACACTTCCCATGTTTATATAATAAATTTTTTAATCCAAAACTTATGAGTTCTTACCTAACACTATTTGTAACACCTTGAGATTTTTTGAAATATTTTTTAAAATTAAATTTAACCCTTTTATATTTTCATTTTACAAAACACCAAGTTTATATTTTATTACAATAAACACAATGTTTAGTTTATGTTACTGACAACATTGTGTTTATCATGTGTTATACGAAACAATGAGTTTAAACAAAATGTGTTATACAATTAAAATATTATTATTGTAGTTATCTCTTACCTACTGGAATGGTTGGTATTAATATGATTAAATAATTTATGAAATTATATTGTACACACATTTATATAAAATGAAATCTGTGGGTGTCACAACACCCTCCCCCAAAATATCCCCCTCATAAAATGGTAATGAAGGAAGAGAGATAATGACACCCGAGTCGCACCACCAGTAGGCCCAAGGGGGAAGACCAACACCAAGGTAATAAAATATAATGAAAATAGAAGGCTTTAACCTTTTTGTAAGAAAAATAGATCTAGAGATAAGATGGTAAATTTGAAAAAAAAATCTAATCACTATATGAAATAAAAACCAAAATCCATCCCACATGTATGTTTTAAAGTAAAACTACTACAAATACAATGAAAGTCTCTTAATTAAATACCAAAAGAACAAAGTTAATAAGAAAAAAGAAGACTATCCCAAAGTCCAAGCTTGTAATGCCTAGAACAGTCCATGTAGTCTCCCTGGAAACCTAAAATTAGTTTTATAATGTAGGGTGGTCATACTTGTATACTCAGTAGGGAAAACCCATGTCTCTCATGCATAAGTGGAGAAGCATAATAAGGCCCCTACGAGACAATAGTAGAAACCAAAAGAACCTAAAAAGGTATACTAGCCACCCCCAACTTACCAAAGGAATGCACACCAAATAACTCAAGTTAGGTAAGGTAATATATAACACATAGTTGGTAGGGTACCCCACACAAAATTATAACTGATTACCCACTCTCAAGACCTAACAAAAAACATCCTGGTGCTTCCACCTCTTCCAAAAGTATTACTTCAAACATACCCACCCACACTTGGGCCTCATAGCTTGTCCCACAACATGGGAAAAATATTATCATCATGTTCTTCCTGCACACATCATGGCCTAAAAACCACATCCCACCTATGAATACCTAGTCCACATACCACGTCACATCCCAAAAACACCTAGGAAAACAGAACACATCTCATCCCGAAGACACCTAGTAAAAAAAAGTCAACCGCACACTCCTAGGCCTCACAAACCACTAACTGGCTAAAGAATATTGAGATATCACCACCAGGAATTGGGATAAGGGAAGAGAGGGTGTCCATCCATTCATCCTCCCACCAGGATGTTTGGTAAATACACCATCCCCCATGACAATGGGGGTGTTTGGACTATAGTTCTCAACTTGGGTGTGGTGTATATAGAAAAAATTTGAAGATATACAGGTATGAATATACAGTATCAAACATTAAAGATCAACCTATGGGTTCTCAATAAAACTATCTACCAACCTATGATACTACCAACTTTACTGCTACCTATAAATTAATTTATTAACACAAAAAATAGTAACTTTTAAATTTGATAAATGAAATCCATTCACAACAAGCCACAACTGAAACATACCTCCATCCATCTCATTTAACCATTTATTATTCTTTTTTAAGGAGACCATTTATTCATTCTATCCTTACTCATGAATCTACCAACCAAAACACGAAATAAGCCACAGGAAAAGCCACTCACTTCAAATTTCCACTCCATTAAACACCCATACCAACCACTACCATCATCATTATTCAATTTCATTATGCCCTGTCTTTACTCTCAAAAAGAAAACCACCAACTTACTGCCAAACCCCTCAACACACATCATCTCAACCAACCCCAGAAACCCTGCTATATAAAAACACCACACCCACCACACCCATTAATATAACATAGTACAACATGAACCAGTAGTCCCGATACTCAAACACTGTCCACTTATTCTATAGTTAGTCAATCTCTCAACTTTAGATTCCATTATTCAAACCATATCACCCTAAAAAAGTCATGCTCCCAACCCCACACCACACAACCACAAAAGCCACAATATAGAACAAGGCCACACACAACACAAAACCACACAATCAAGGAAATGTGTATCTAGATTTAAAAGACATGCGTTCTTTAATTTCACTTCAATAATCCAGGGGTTATCACAAAGTAAGTTCAATCCCAAGGAATCCATTTATTTAACTGAATATTTGTGGTTACCCAATTTCATATTCACACAATCTTTCAAAGAGGATCAATAATAAACATTTATAATCCATCATAGGTGCATGAACAAATACCACCAACGACCATGATTTTTTGAAGGCATATAGCCTCTACAGATCACAATATCTGTAATAAATAAAAAATAACAATGCATCACTTTTCCCATATCTTGTATATAGATATTAAATAGATCCATTTATCCTAATTTATTTGGTTTTATAATATCTTGACAAGAGAAAATTCATAAAAAAACCCTACATGATACATAATTTAAAAGAGAGATGAAGGGAACCATACTTGAAAGAACAGATGATTTGTAACTCCTCTTAGTGCTAAAATAGGTAGTGTACAATGCTATAGGGAAACATGATCTAGGGGTGAAACAAAGACTCATGGATCTTTGGGGAAGAATGTTTCTGGGTGCCTCAGTATCAATAGAAGGGGAATCATAAGAAAGGAAGGGTCTTGGGTTTAGAAAGGCCAGATCCTTAATCTATGGAGAAACAATTTCAATGGCCGTTAAAGACAAATCATGATCAAGACCACACGATATGACTGTTAAAAGTCTCAGGGAAATTAAGAAAATTAAAGATAGATTTTATATCCTTTAACTGGATTCAAAAAATCTAGAATATACTATTAAAACAAATTTATTTCAATTGAAACATTAAATGGTTGGAACTAGAAAAATTGTAATTTTGAAAAACTATGGGAAAATGACTCACTGTTAGGTGAGTCACCGAAATGAGTCACCGATTTCTGAGTCACTAAATCAAGTCACTGATGGATGATTCACCGAAATGACTCATCGACGCCACCTACCGACACCACCTACCAATGATACCAACCAACACAACTCTCTGATACCACTCACAGAAACAAACTACTGATGCCACTCAGTGATGACGATCACCAATTCCACCTACCAAAACCATCTATTGATGCCACCTACCGACGCCACCTACCAACTCTACCGACCGATCCAGACTCACCATTGGAAAACTAGAAAACTGGAAAACTCTCAAAAAGAGCCACTATAACCTCCAAAACACCTAAATCACTAGATTTTAAAAAAAATAATGGATTGGGAAGGTCCAATCCATTAAAATTGTTGCAAATTAATTAGGAATAAATATAAAAACTAGTTGAAAGTAAAGGAAATATATTTTTGGAAAACAATTATATGAACACAAACACATTTTACCTTAATAAATTAATAAAACATAATTTAGGGAATTATTTTAATGAAATATATATTTTTTATTCAATAAAATTTTTATCAATATTATAATGTATTTTAAAGATAAGAGAAAAGAAAATTATCAAATTTCATTCTTTAAATATATTTTCTTTTCTAAAAATATTTTTTTTAATTGTTTGCACTTATTTAATTTTTTTTGACTATTATAGAAAATATATTTGATAAATTAAACATAAATATTTTATATTAATAATATAAAAATTATATTAGGGTTAATTTATGAGAATTATATGAAAATATTACTTTTTTGATGAGTAGTGAAAAATACTAAATTCTAATTGAAAGATTCCAATTTATTTAAATTATTTATAAAGAAAAATTATATTTTAATTGTGTTTTATATTATAATTAGATAAATTATATATCTAATAATAAAATATAGGTCATTGAAATCTATTTCAAATTAAATTTAATTATAAAAACAATGGAAACTTTTGAACAATTTTTCTTTAAAAACACGCTTTCTCATCATGTTTTTGGGATCAATTTTAAATTAAATTCTTCAAAATATAGTAATATAATTTAGAAAAATGTATTGAATATTTTTAATAATAATAATTTATAATATCTAATATGGTAATGTTTTTTAGCATAATGATCACTAAAAATAATTAAAAATAATTACTGTAAATATAGTTAAAATGGTGTTTTGTGAGTTACATGTGCTTGTGTTAAAATTAACTTCACACACATATAATTATAATTTGATAAATTTTATTTAGTATTTATAATCACTAGGTCTAAAATAAATAATAACTATCTTATTATTTTATGAATAATAGATAAATTACCTCGGTTAAAAAAACTAGTTCCCGTGGTGAAAGTTAAAATTATAAAAGTGAGTAAAAACAAAAGGCTATCCAATTCCAAGTTTAAAGCATGTGATTTTGGGTGCGTAGAGGTCTGGGTGGAAAATATTTTTGGTGGAATAATATGTGGGAGTGACTTCCCAATATTTAATACATTTGGGTATTTAAAAAAATGTCACTCCTCTTTATTTATAAAAGGTCTCTCAATCTGGTAACTTATTCACACCTAAAAAGTATTTTTGTTCATACAAACCTACCCAAATAACATCCCTAATTCTATCCTACCATTTTATTATCCTTAATTTGGGATAAAATCAAATTGTGGAATGATTTTATTGCAATGCTAAGGAGGATAGCAAAGTAAGATGTATTGTTCTTCAATGTGAGTTTTTATTGTATTTCTTTTTCAAGCAAATTCAATTATTATTAAAAAATTATTAAATAATAACCTCAATTTATTTTATATTAAAATATGTGTTTATTTTTATAAAATTACCAACAACCATACAAAATTCCATCAAATGGTTTATGAAATCATCAGTCGTGTGTGTGATGGAAAAACACCTTGCGAATCGATGTAATTTGGTAAATCCTTACCCCTATCGCAACTGAAAATAATTATGGATTTATGGTAAATATTTACATATGATATAATTATTCTTCTATATTTATTATATCAAACATTCCTTCTTACATTTCTTCTTGTGGTAATATGATAATGTTGCTCATGTATATGACGAACTACCGCCTCAAGAAGTGATATGATTCATTCCCACTTTACATGAGAGGTAATAAAGATGGTTTTATTGAAAAAAATTGATTTACATGACATACAAATATTTTTTAATGTTATTATTACAATTACCAATCACAATTTCAATAAGGTGATAAAATAGAAACAAATTTCATGCATACATATGGCCTACAATCTCTGTGAAAGATGTATTTTATTTTATAACTCAACATTTTTTTGATTACTCTAAATAAAAATATATTGAAAATATATGATATTTATATTATGGTTAAAAATATGGAGATAATAAATTATGATAAATTTATGTTAGCCAATAATAACAAATCAAAACATATTTGACAAAAAAATGAGCTATTACCTAAAATGTAACATTACCATGGAATTGATAATATATGGGTAATAAATGTCATAATTAATTTGTATATGGTATGATGTATATATATTTAAATAGATATAAACATGGTTATATAATATATTAAAATTAAACACACATAAAATATATATATATATATACATATTAAAGGAGGTTTTGATGTGTATGAATGATGTCATGACTTAAGGTAATGGATTTCTAGTCTCTTTTTTATTTATAGAGAAATATGAAAATTCACTACTTGTTTAATTAATGCATTATATGTGAATCCCCATAAAAATTTATTTTCATGAATCTACTTCTTCTCATGATACTTATAGTATAATTTTATGTTATGATTTATTGGGTCTTACTATAAAAATTATTACTTAATAGGAAAGGGATTTCTATCTCATTTTTTTACTTTTATGAGACACATGAAATATTCACCACCTATTTCATTTATGTGGTATATATAATACCAATGAATGTATATTATTCCTCTTATACTTAAAATTAATTGGATATATATATATTAGAGGATCTTTCTTTCATGTTGATTATGTTTCAATGATACCAATGTGAAAATTAATCTTCTTTACAATCTCTAAGTTTATCATGATTAGTTAGGATTATATTTTCAATGATAAAATTTTATAATCCACCTCTCATGAAACTCATTAATTTTATAATACTATAGTTATTCCATTATAATACATGTTTTTTATTCATTTTCTTCTCTATATGTACTAACGAGTTTTAAAATAATGTTTTTAATAAAAATATTCATTTCATTCAAAAATCCTTTTTACCCAAAGTATTACATTTATAAATTATTTGGAAATGTTTTATATTTTAAAATGTCTTTTCAAAGATGAAATGATATTTTTCTCATGAAATGTTTTATGTGTTTTATAAATTTTAAGTTATAATTTTTCATGTCTTCATTCTATGAAAAGTATTCCCAAAATTTTTTATGGTTTTCAAATTTATTTTCTATGCAAAGTTATATTTAATTAAATAAAATATTCGATGTGTTACTTAAAAATCCTATTATATATTTGATGATATAAATTTATGTAACTTATTAATTACTATGATTATTATCCAAATATTCAATTAATATTCTTTAAATTATTTGTTAAAATTTATTATGAAAGTATGCTTATGAAACCTATTTCTCTACTATGGGACATACCATGGAAAAACTGTTCTGAAACCCTATTCATTTGTACATGGGTTATAGTATGATGAAATAAATAATTTATTAGAAGACATTCCATTCTTTGATTGGTAAAGATATTATGAAATTTTAATATTAGCCATTTCATTTCATGGGTTATGATATGTTGAATGCTTTATGATGTTAGGGAACAGGTGTGTATTATTTTCATTATGTGATGGGTGGGACCTATATATCTCTCAAATTAATTGGGTAATGATAATTTTTATATGGATGAAAATGTGCGATTTTAGTTATCATAAGAAAATAACATGGGTATAGTGGTGGTTAGGCCAATATAGATATATAGGGTACACTGGTTATTATCCCAAGCATAAAGTTGGTACAAAATTGATTATCCCAAGCCTAACATGTTATGAATGTATTTATGGTTATCCCTAGAATAATTTATTCTATATTTATGTGTAACCCACAAATGTATTTGTTATACCAATGTTATTAACTTAGGATTATATTTTCAGATTCCATTATGATTGATGTCTTATGAAATACCCATCTCAATTCCAGTTCACAAGATTTCGGTATCTGATATATAGGTTATGATTTCAAATGTTATGGTCATATTCCAGTACCCTTATTTTCATATTATTTTTAAATAACTCCATTTGACCATTTCTAAACATATATGATCACCCTTTCTTAGATTTCCTTTACACATGTAATGGAGAATTTTTTAATAGGGTATCTAATTAAAGGTTACTAAAAGTTTAAGATCATTATATGATACATTGAATATCATTCATGAATTAAGATTATTGTGTAAAAACTATCCAATTAAACTATAGTATTATTCTCCTTGGGTGTGTGTTTGTGTATTTTAATGAATATTTTTCTAAAAAAAAGTAATATCCATGAATGATAATCCTTGGTAGTTATATTTAGTATAAGAGGTATGTTTTAGTTAACCCTTCTAAATAAGGATGGGAAAACAATAGTGATATCTCTAGGTATATTTATAAGGATATTTATTGGGTTTCCTCTAAGGATAAATTTAAGGATGAGTCCATGTATTGGAAAATGTCCTATAATTTTGTTAAAGTATAGAGAGAGTGGTTTCCTATAAATTACATCTTATTTTAAATAATACATGTTGATGTGGCTCTAACACATATGTTCCTAGGGTTTATATATATGAAAACAGAACATTGATATAGAGTCAATTGTCACCTAGTACATCACAACGATCCTTGCTGCACATCTTGTTTGACACTCCAAAGGTATACTCTTTAGAAATTCCCGAACTCTTTATATACCACCATGAAATATTTAAATAGATGATAAATATAAATGACATATTATAAACCTATGGTTTCAAAGATTAAAAAGTCAGTGTCAGGATTTAGACATCTAATAAGTGAGTTTTTATCATGATTATTTGTTTTTACACTATGATAAGTGTTTCTCACACTAGGATTTTTGGTTTTAGTCAATGGATGTAATGATAAGGAATTGGGATAATTTTGAATGTGATGGAAATTTTTTTTGATGAGAAGCTAAATGGGATGATGACTAGAGTGCGGGATATTTTGCTTATTTCTAATCAGTTATCTTGGTACATGATTTCAAATGTTCACCATAACAAAACACCAGACTTGTAAAATAAGATAATAATAGATCTTACTAAGAGTTTTGTTAGTGGAGTATATATAGTAAAGAACATTGGGTTTCACATATTTCTATAATTTGAGAAGAATAACTAAAGGGATTACCTCAATGGAATGAGAATATTTGTTAAGTGTGGAAAAGTAAGATAGAATGAAACTAACTAAAATGAAAAAAATGAAATGATTAGTTAATGAAATGGATGATAATAATGTTCTATTTATGGTATCATCGAATTATGAATGTTCTAAATGTGTAAAGTATGGGAAATATAAAATTCGATGTCCTAAGGGGAAACCACCTAAAGATAATTATCTTATTTTTATATATAACGGTTTTCCTACTAATGTTAAAGAGACTAAGAATGATATATGAAATGAAATTAGTATTAAGGAACAAGATCTGGTAGTTTATTACAATTCTTAATAAGTGGTATGATTGAAATTATAATGTATTGGAATTAATTATTTATGAATCATGAAATATATAAGAGTTTTTAGTATGAATTTCCCATTAAGGATATGCATGAATATGTTGAATAGTACTAACGACTTAGAAATGTGATTTAATGGAAAGGTAATATTTTATGGAAAAAAACGATGAATGGAAAATATTAATTAGCACGTTCCCAAGGTTGACAGAAAGAATATTTTAATTTAGATAAATATATGATAGGTATTGATAAAGTAAATTCAATAGTATTTATGACCTCATAAATTAAATATGAGTTGTGGACAAAGTGGTTTATGAATTATTATTTTTTATTTATGGAATATATCCAATAATTAATGTTTTATGTAAGTATTATGGAATCATGTATGTTTTCAATAAAGTATTATGGGAATTCTAGTAATTATATCATTTTATGAGAATATATGATGAAATTATTCACATTTTTTTATGTAAAAAGTAAGAGTTGTATAATTATATATGGATGTTTAATTTTTAGTTGAGTATTTGAAATTTATTGAACTTATTTTTAAATATATAATTTTAGATAGTTTAAATGGGTAAAAATTTATTGAATATTTTATGTTAAAATTTGGATGAGGTTTTAGAGAATATTGCATTACTTCACCATGTGAATATTTATACATATTAGATAATCTGGGTTATCTTTTTTTTACTAGAGAAAAAATATGGACATATAATTCTCTTATGGATTGTGTGACATGTTATTTTTTTATAAATAAAAAACACTAATCTTCATTTTTTGAGTAATATATGAGGTTGAAATTGATCAAAGAACAACCATAGGATGAAATGGTGCTTATGATATGAAGGAATGCTAAGACCTCAGTATATCAATCACTTTTTTAATTCATGATTGTATTAGGATGGTATCCTATCAATTTTTTATTACACATAACCTCTACCGGGTTCCATATGTGTTACATATTTCTCATTTTAGGAAGTACATATATAATCCATCACATTTATTGAACATAGAGGTCATACAAATGGAGTATGATATTCATTGTAATGAGAAGTATAACAAACCTACTCTTTATTACACACTTAAACACGATTTATTACATAATATTGTACTGAATACAACTAAGAGGAATGATAGATCTATTGTCTTGGGAAATTCGTAACATTACAAAACAAATTAGACCATAAAACACAATATATTTTTTCAAAACTTCTTTTACATGACCATAACATTCCTTCGTACCTAGCATTGCATGAGATAAACTGGGGAAATGCATAATAAAAGGGTGAGCTAAAAATCATAGTAAGGGAGTAAACAAGGCATAAAATTAATAATAGAATATAAGTTATGAAATAAGAATATCAATGTTTCATGAGATAAACATGAACATACATGCATGATATAGCGGGATTATCAAAATATGGAAATGTGACAACAACATTTAACATGATAGTAGCATGATCTAAGGCTCATTCCACATGGGGCATGAGTAAACCCTCATTAAAATTGAATTAGAATTATTAAACCCTCACTGTAAATGAATTATCATGAGTAATAAATCATTTCACAGGGCATGTCATGATAGTATTCTTTACTCAATTCATTATAGCGCAATCAGGTTACACCCTTTACAAACATTTTATTTCATGCATAAGTGTTCCACATGGATCATATAACATGGAATAATTCAACATTATAAGTTATTCCATGATTAAGGAATGTGTAATAAATACATATAAGTACCATTAGATATGTATATGTCAATAAAGGTGAATACCCCTAATATAGACATGAGTATGGTATTCACTACATAATGATTTTGGCTTGGAAAATTGTTGTGCAATTTCGGCTGCATAACAATGTGAGATAATAATTCATAAAAATGGTTGATGAGAGATAAAGGAATATATAATATCATTTAAATGAAATTTATAGTAAATGAGTAATATAGATATATGTCCTAACACACTAAATTTGTAAATATAAGGCACAACATAATAAAGAAACATGAAGAAAGAGGAGAAATAGAATAACTCTTATGAAATTTCAACATGGTAACAGGTGTACATGGGAGGGATTAATGAGAGATAAAGAGGTATATCATAATTAAAACATAATGAGAGAAGTATGTGGGATGTAAAAAATCAAAACCCAACATTTTTAATTGAAAATAAAAGGGCATAACAATATAAGGAAACTTTGACATAAATAAGGATGGAAGGAAAGTGGGGATCCCTTACATGGAAGTGTGATCCCAAAGGCTTGAGAGAGGCTAGAGAGAGGATTATTTGGAGATTTATGGTCTTTTATGTATTCTATAAAGGGTTTGTAATATTTTTGTTGAGATAAAAAGGTTTTTAGTGAATACAAGTGGGAGTTTGGGTGGGTTTATATTTAAAAAGAGAGGAGAATTCTTTAATATTTAGGTTTTGGACACTACACATTAAACTAATCAAAACCACAAACTATATATTGGTTTTTGCAATTCTTTTCCAAAGGGGTGTGGATAAAATTATTGTATAAGTCTAATGACCTAAAATATTAAAATATTATGCTTTCTTATGGGGATATGAGTCCCACTCTCAAGGAAATCATTTTAAAAAGTTAAAATATTTTATAAGCCTGGGTGGGTCCACTAAGGCATCATAAAATTACTCAAACAAAACTAAAATAACATTATTTTAATGGTAAAAAATATATTGGCCTAAAATACCTTTTATAATATTATATTACATCACTATTGGGTCATTATGATGTCATAAAACACATCATATATTTAAACGTTATAAAATTTTTACCCAAAAATTCGACTGTCTCAGAAAATTATGAAAAATTCACCATTAGATAATTTCAATGTCCTGAATTCGAAAATTATATTCATTTTATCAAAATAATTTTATAAATATTTTAATTTTTAATTTTTAAAATAAAAACTGAAAATTATTGAAAATTCAGGGGTTTGGACAAAAACGGTTTTCAAACCTTAATAAAAATTTCAATTGTATTCATAAAAATTATGAAAACATTTATATATAATAAAAATTAATTTATTAATAATATTTTATTAAAATAATTTTTAATTAAAAAATCCATTAACTCATAAAAATAGATTTATCAATTAAATTAGAATATTAACTAACAATACTATCTTTGCTTAAAAAATCTCTTACAAAGTAACAATAATAAAATGAATGTATATTATTTTTACAAAAATAATGCACATAATCGTAGTTCTAGGATATTGTTACATAACCTCTTATAACACCCGCATAATATCTAAGGGTAATGTGTGCGATGGTGACAAACTCTTGGGGAGGCTTTGATAACATCACTCGGGTGGTAATCTCTATTAACTTACACATCTCCCATAAAAAATTGAGTTCAAGATTAACATGTTGAATCTTGGATTAGGCTTGGTCATGAGAGAATCCTAGTGACACTACCAAATTTCTGAGCTCTGGAAAATGAGATTAATATGGAGAAATTCAACTGGATGAGGCCATCACTTCCATTATCTGAGTAACTTGGATTTGTAAAATCCCTATATTTATTATAATCATTGATCAATGTTCAATGACTATATTTGTAATGGTAAAAAGTCTTAACAATATTTTAAAATCCATAAACATAAAACCAAGGAATTTCATATGTTTTATATAACTATTTTAGATAATAATACATTTAAATAGATCAAGAGGAAGTTTTTATTAACAAATGTTTGAGTCATTACAATCTTTCCCCCTTAATAAATTTAACCCTTTAAAGTTAATTTTCCCACACTTAAATAGATAACGGTAACTCTGCTTCATCACTTCCTCTGATTCACACATTTGCTCTTCAAACTCAGGGTATCACCACAACACATTGACGAGGGAATTGTATTATTTTGTAGAACTTTTTTCCAATGATCTAAGATACTCACCAGATTCTCTTCATAAGGGAGGTCATTCTCTAATTGTATCACCACTAGATTGAGTACATGTGATGGGTCTAGTATGTAATTCCTCAATATTTATACATGGAATACATCATATACTCGAGACAAGTTTTGTGGGAGTGCTAGTCGATAGGCCACCATTTTAATGTGATCAAGGATCTAAAAAGAGATGATGTACCTTTGAATAAGATTTCCCTTATTCCCAAATATCATAAATCTATTCCAAAGTGATATGAAGAGGAATACCATGTCGCCAACATCAAACTCTAGGTCTATTCGATAGTTGCCAAAATAAATCTTTTTTTGACTCTGATCAACTTTAATCTGCTACTGGATGGTCTTAACCTTCTCCACCATTTATTTGACCATTTCTGGACCTAGGAGTTTTTAGTCCCCAACTTCATCCCAACATGTCGGTGTTCTGCACCTCTTCCCCTAAAGTTCATCATAAGGATCCTTTAGGATGCTTGAGTGGAAACTGTTATTGAAGAGAACTCAACCAGGGGAAGATGTTGATCTCATCCTCCTTTTAAATCCATTGAGCATGCTCTCAACATGTCATCTAGTGTTTGGATAGTCCGCTCAGGTTGTCCATCGATTTGTGGATGATAATCTATTCTGAAATTTAGCTCAGTATTCAGAGCATGTTGGAGACTCTTGTAGAATAGAGAGGTGAATCTTGGATCTTGATCAGATACAATCGATAGTGTAACTCCATGTAGCCTTACCACTTATTTGAATTATATCCATTCTAGTTGGTCTAATAAGAAATCCTACGGAATTGAAATGAAGTGTGCAGTCATTGTAAGATGATCCACAATATCCCAAATATAATTTTTTCCTTCGGATGTCTTCAGAAGTCTGATGACAAAGTCCACTATGATGTTCTACCATTTCCATGTCGGTATGGGTAATGGTTGCTTCATCCCCTTAGACTTTTTCCTCTCAACCTTTAATTGCTGACACACGAGGAACTTTGATGTATACTTAGTGATCTCATTCTTCATGTTATCCCAAAAATAATTCTCTTGTAGATCTCGATACATATTTGTGTTTCCTAGTTGAATAAAGAAATTTTAACTATGATAATTTTAAAAAATTTATTCCATTAACTCCAAATTTTATGGAAATCATATTCTTAACCCAAATCTCATAATTCCATTTTTATTGCAATTAAACTCCAAGGATTTCCTTTTTTTATAGTTTCCACTTTACTCTAAATTCCCACATCAACCTTTTGAGCATCCTTTAACCGTTCCAAAAGAGACGATTGAGAAATAATTTGTGAAAGGATTGATTATATTCCCTTATTTATGATTCCCATGTCTATCTTTACCAAATCTAAGAATATTTGATCCTTTTAAATTCCCATCAATGATATAATCATTGGGTCCTTTCTACTTAGAGCATCATCCAACTTGTTCTATTTACTGGGGTGGTAATGGATTGAGAAGTTATAGTCTTTATTCCTCTCTAACCATCTTAGTTGGTTCATGTTGAACTCTTTCTATGTGAATATATACTTGAGGATTTTGTGATCCATATATATTTCACACTCTCCCCAAAGATGTACTGCCATTAAATTTTCAAAGAGAATATTACTACAACCAACTCCAGATCACGTGTCAGATAGTTTTTCCCTCAAACATTCAATTTCCTTTAAGCATACGAAACGAGTTTTTCATTTTGCATAAACACATAGCCCATTCCCTTCTTCAAAGCATCACTTAATACCATGAATAGTTTTCCACTTGTGGGTAGTCTAAGAACAGACATAATGATAATCCTCCTTTTCAACTTCTTGATGTTGTCTTTGTATTCATCACTTCAAGAAAATATGTATCCCTTTCGATTTATCTTAGAATGATGGTTTGAAAATTGTGAGAAATTTCTCACAAATCATCGATAATATCTAGCTAACCCAAGGAAGCTATCAATATTCATCACATATGTCGGAATTTACCATCCCACAATTGAATTTTTCTTGGAGGGATCCACAAATATCCCATTGCTTGTGATGATATAACCCAACAATGAAACTTCCTTCAACCAGAACTCACAATTTTTGTACTTTTCCTAGATATTATCCTTTGAAAGGTCTCTAGTATAGTGATTAGATTCTCCTCATTCTCCTCCTTGGTTTTTAATAATATTAGAATATTTTCTACAAATACCCCCAAAAATTTGTTGAGGTAGTCTAAAAATATTCTATTCATCAAGTCCATGAGGATTACTAGAGAATTAGTGAGTCTGAAAGGAATTACTAAGAACTCATAGTGCCTGTGTCTTGTACAAAAATTATTCTTGGGGATATCCTCATTCTTCACACTTACATGAAAATATCCTGACCAAAGATCCACCTTGGAGAAGTATTGTACTCCACATAGCTGATCGAACAAGTCATCAATTTGTGGAAGTGTATAATTGTTCTTTTTCGTGATTTTTTGAGCTTATGATAATCAATGAAAATGCGCATTGACCCATTATTCTTCTTGATGAAGAGGACTGGTGCACCCCATGATGAAACACTTCGGAATATAAACCCTTTATCTATATTCTCATGTAGTTGTTTCTTTATCTCCTCAAGATCTACAAATTCCATTATATATGATGTCTTGGATTTTGGAAATTCCCTAGGTATAATATCAATCAATAATTCAACATCTCTTCTAGGAAGAAGACCATAAAATTCCTTAGGAAACACTTCAATGAATTCCCTCACAATAGGCATGTCTTCAAGGATGGTTTATTCCTTAAACTCTACCATATGAGCAAGATACGCGTGCTCAAAGGGAAATAATATCTATAGTAGAGATGATGGTGCTAAAGAAGATTCATCCTCCTCCTTAGACTTGTATAGAATCAGAGGTCAACTCACCATATAGAGTGTGATTTCCCTCTCACAAAAATTTACATTAGCTCTATATAGAGAAAAAAATCCATAACAAGAATTGCCTCAAATTCTAACAGAGGGAGTATAAAGAGTTCCACCAGGAAGTTCGTACCAAAAATTGTTACAGGGGAGGAGTTATATTCATGGGATGCAATAATTTCCCCATTTTTCATTCTCACTGACATATTTACTTCCATTATTTGTGGTGGTGTTGGGATTGTTCTATTAGACATTCATGTTATAAAAGAATATATAGTACCAGAATAAAAATGTATGTTCACTATTCTTGAATTAATAACTAGCGTACCTATCAACAATTATTTGTTAGGGTTCACATCGGTGGTGGTGATGGGAAAATCTTTCCCTTTCTACCTTGGAGGTTGTTGGTTGCCTCCGAAAACCCTTGGATTAGGGAACCAGTTTACATAGTGGCCTGGTTATTTGCAGTTGAAGTAATGAAAAATGGGTTGAGGGTTGAACAGAGCATTCCTTTCCTCAGTCGTAGCATCAGGTTTCTCTTTTCGGAAATTAATGGCCGAGTTCTATTTTCTTCCACACGTAAAGCATTTCCTCGTCCCCTACAGGTAATCTCTGGGGTTCTTATTTCATCATCTTTGGAAAGAGGGGTGCTAGAATTTCATAGCATCATTGGATTTTTCCATCATACCACTAGAATTAAAGTCCACCTTACAATTATTATCCCCATGACACCCCTAAGATTCACCTTTCTCCATTTAGACTTTGAGGTCACATTAGACAATTTCCTCATAGTTATCAAAGTCACGTATCACTATGGCCTTTTAGGATAGGTTTTATCCCACCAAAGAAGTGTTCAACCTTGCATTCATGGGTAAAGGCAAAGCCATAGGCATATCATGAAAGACTTGTGATGTTTTCCTCATACACTCTGATGGATTCATCATATTTTTTAGGGAAAGTAAGTCCCTTTCAATCTTAAGATGGAGGGTGCGAGGAAAATATTTATTGATTTTTTTTCCAAAAATCCTTCTATTCCAACACCTCGATCTATTCCTCAGGCTTTATATTTTTTTTATCAATTTTCAACATTGATTAGCTTCACCCTACATATGATAAGAATCTTGAAGAACCTTATCTTGTTTGGAACATTTAAGGATGAAGAATATCTTTTAAATGGATTTGATCCATTTTTCAGAGATTCTGGGATCATATGATCCATTAAAAGTAGGAGGCCTTCATTTCAAGAATATATCGATTGAGAATTATTCCTTATTGGGTGGGGGGGAAGGGGGTGGAAGTTCCTCTTGACCCATGTTTCAATTAAAAACCTGAGTTAACCACGAGAGTATCATGATAATGTTTGCAATTCCCACTCCCATCAGAGTGGGCATCTCATTCGAACAGTCGTCACATTTATCTTCACATAAGTTTTTAAACCAAGTCCTCCTATTACTTTCCATTGGCTTGTATAAAAGGAATGTTAGGGGTAACACATAAAAGGGAATTGAATGACAAAAAGGGATAACATGTAAATTACAATTACTTCCTTAACTTATGAATTTATAAGATTCAATCTATGTTATCTATGATCAAATTACCAGCATATATTCTTAGGGGAAATGTTTCCCTTAAAAATGGTTCATACTATGCTTATGAATTTACCAAAGAATATCCTCTAGGAGTGTTATAACCATGAACGAAGAAAGTCTTGTTTTCATGCACCAGTTCCCATTCAATTCTAGATTAAAGTGGTGTTTTCTAGTTTTACCCCTATATACATCTATACCAGATCCACCTTTAATTGTTCATATCCAGATAGGGGTGTATTTTATTGATAAACCACTCACTCTATACTCAAAAAATATTAGGGATGTTTTTATTATACTTAGTCTTATTCCTAAGGCTTTCACTATGTTTTTCTAATCATAATACGAAAAATAACTAAACCTATCATATAATACCAACTATAACAACCCTAGTCTTTATTACACAATTATACATGATTTATTACATAAAAACACACTTAAAGAAACTCTGAGGATCGAGAGGTCTAGTGTCTTGGTAAATTAAGAATATTAAATAACAACTTAGAACATAAAACACAACATCTTTATTGAAAACTTCTTTTACATTACCACAATATTTCTTCATACTTAACATTACAGGGGATAACCTGAGGACATGAATAAAAAATGGTGAGCTATAAATCCCAGTAAGGGAGTAAACAAGGCATAACATGAAGAATACAGTAACTGTTAGGAAATAAGCATATCTATGGATCATAAAAGAAACATGAACACATAGACATGATTTAGCATGATTATCATAACATATAAATGTTGCAACAACATTTAACATGGTATTATCATGACCCAAGTCTCATTACACCTGGAGTATGAGTAAACCCTAATTGCAGTTGAATTAGAATTATTAAACCATCATTGGAAGTGAATTATAATGAGTAAACCATCATTTCACATGGTGTATCATGATATTATTCTTTACCCAATGAATTGAATCATTATCAGGGAATGCCCTTTATAAACATTTAATAACAAGCATAAGTGTGCCACATGGATCATATAACATAAAATCATTCAAAATAATAATTTATTCCATGATTAATGAATGTGTAATAAAAACATGTAAGTAAAATTCAATATGAATAGGTGCAAAAAGGTGAATACCCTTGATAGAGAAGTGGGTATGGTATTCACTACAAAATGATTTTGGCTTGGAAAATTGTAGTGCAATTTCAGCAGCATAAAGACATAACATAATAATTCATAAAAATGATTTATGAGAGAGAAAGTAATATCTCATCACATGTACATGAAATTTATAGTAATGGGGTTATATATATACATGTACCATCACTTGATATTTGGAAACAGAAGGTGAAACATAATAAATAAATTTGAAGAAAGAGGAGAAATGGAATAACTCTTATGAAATTTCAGCATGGTAACAGGTGTACATGGGAGGGATTAATGAGAGAGAAATATGTCTCTAATCATTCAAAAATAATTAGGTAATTATGGGGGAAGTGTGAAATCATACCCCAACATTAGTAATTAAAACTACAATTTTATAACAATATAAAGAAACATGGACAAAAATGATAAAGGAAGAAATCCCCTATGGAATTTCAGCATGGTAATAGGTGTACAAGGGAGGAATTACTGAGAGATAACGGGATATATCATAATTAAAACATAAGTATAGAAGTATAAGGGAGGTGTGAAATAATACCCCAACATTTTAATTGAAAATAAACTGGCATAACAATATAAGGAATCTTTGACATTAATAAAGAAGGAAGGAAAGTTAGGATCCCTTTCTTGGAAGTGTGATCCCAAAGGCTTGGGAGAGGCTTAAGAGATGATTAATGTGATATTGGGGGAATTGGGATGATTATAGAGGTATGGGGGAGAGGTTGGTTGAGATATAAAGGGTTTTAGTGAAGAGAAGTCGGAGCTTTGGTGGGTTTGTATAGGAAAAGAGAGGGGATTTTTTTTAATATTTAGGTTTTAGACACTACCCCTCAAACTAATCAAAAACACAAATCATCCCATGGTTTCTTCCAATGGGTTTATCCAAATGGAAATGTAAAAAATTATTTTATATGGCCAATGGAAGAAATTATTAAAATATTAGAATTTCATAGGTGGAGGTGAGTCACACTCTCAAGGAAATCATTTTAAAAAGTTAAAATATTATATAAGTCTTGGAGAGTCCGATAAGGCATCATAAAATTAATAAAATAAAAATAAAATCAAATTATCTTAAAGTTAAAACATATATTGGGCGAAAAAACTTTTATAGTATTTTATTACATCACTATTGGGTCATTATGATGACATAAAATACATTATATATTTAAATGGTATTTAATTTTTACCCAAAAATTCAACTGTCTCAAAAAATTATGAAGAATTTACCATTATATAATTACTATGTTATGAATGAAAAAATAATATTAATTTTATCTAAATATATATTTAAATATATTAATTTTCAATTTTAAAATAAAAATTGACATTTATTGAAAATTCATTGGTTTTGACAAAAATGGTTTTCAAACCTTAATAAAAATTTCAATTGTATTCATAAAAATTATACGATAATTTATATCAAATAAAAATTAATTTATTAATAATATTTTATTAAAATAATATTTAATTAAATAATCCACTAATTCATCAAAATATTCTTTTCAACTGAATTTGAATATTAACTAAAAAAATACTATTTGTGATTTAAAAATCATTTACAAAGTAACAATAAAAAAATAAATGTATATTATTTATAAAAAAATAATGAACATAATCATAGTGCTAGGTTATTGTTACATAACCACTTATAAAACCTTCGTAATACCTAAGGGTGGGGTTTGCAATGATGATAGACACTTTGGGTCACTTAGATAACATCGTTTGGGTGGTAATCTTTTATAACTTTAACTTCTCCTGTAGGTGATTCCATTCAAGCTTAAAATTTTGAAGCTTGGCTTGGGATTGGTCAAAAGAAAATCCCAACGGCGCTGCGTCCTTTATATGATCTGACAGATTGGATTTATATGGATCAATTCTATTGGATAGGTCCACCACTTCCTTTGTCTTAGTAAATTGGGTTTGTTAAAGTTCTATGTTTATATTAATCATGTGATCACTGTTCAACAACTATATTAGCAATGGTATCAATTCTTAATGGTATTTTAAAATACAAAAACATAAAACTAGGGAATTTCATATGTTTTATACAACTATTTAACATAATAATAAATTTAATTAAATCATGAGGATTTTTCGTTAATAAAAGTTTCTGTTGTTACAAAAAACATGTAGATATTCAAGATCGAATAGAAAAGGCTCCTTAAAATAAATTTCAATTACCTTATCAATGATTAATAGGGGAATGAATAACATGAAGAAATTATGTGGGAAACCTAGGATGTAATTATGCATAAGTATACTCATTTTTAAATACTCTTATAATTATTTTTAGGGATAAATTCATTAAGGTGGGATAGAATGCAACTCCATAAATATTTTCTGAATTTTTTTGGGTGTAAATTTAATATTTTCAAGTTTGGAAATACATGAAAAACCATGTTTTTATGAACTTAATTGACACACCATTTTTATCGTATGATACATAGAACATTGATATTTTTATGCATTATACACAACATTTTGTTCAAAAGAACTGTGTGATATTATTGAAATATTATAATAATATTTATCTCTGATATTTTTGAATAGAGGGTACGAAATGTGTTAAAAATATAATAAAAAATATGGTCTAAACGTGTATATAAAATTAATTTTTTGGTGAATAATTAATTATAAATTAAAATAATAATTATTTGGAAATAAAATAATTTTTTTTCTGAAAAAATAGTTATGAACACAAAACATTTTAATACAAGAAATTATAAAAACAATTTGGTAAAATTATTTATATTAAATGTATATATTATATATTAAATAAATTATTTAACGTTCATCAAAAGTTTTATTTAGATATTAGAAAAGAATAAATCCAATTTGATGCACAAAATCAATTTTTTTTGAAAAGTAATTTTGTTCTGATTTTACCCACTTATTTTATGGAAAATAATTTTCAAAACTTTTTATAAAATTAATTTTATGAAATAGAACTAATTAAATAAATCAAAATATAAAAATTACCACAAGGTTAATTTTTTGTAATTTTATGAAAAGATTAATTTTTTGAAAAATAGTGAAAAATATCGAAATTTAATTAAAAGTATCATTTTTATTAAATTATTTTTGATATTAAATTATATTTTAAATTTTTATAAAATAATATTAGTTTAATTATTTATATATATTTATAATTATGTTCATTTTAATGAATTTAATATTTAATTTTGATATAAAACATTGAAATCTTTAGAAGATTTCATGTTTAAAAACTTACTTTCACATCACATCTTCGTGATTAATTTTAAATTATATTTTGAATCATATTTGAATAAAATTTGGAAAAATTGATTCCATATAAATAATTGTAATAAATTATATTATCTAATAAGGAAAAATATCTTTCTTACCATAATGATGAGTGAAAAGAGTTAGAAAATAATTATCATGATTAATATTAAGACGAAGTTTTTCACGTTTCATATGCTTGGGTTGAAATTTGTATTCCAAAAACATAGTCTAATAATTTAATAAATTAAATTTATTTTTTATAATAATTATACTAAAATTATCAAATATTTATATTTATATTTTCTTCTTAAATGATATTTTACCTATGATTAAAAAACTTGTTACTATGGTGAAAGTTAAAAAGGAAAAAAGTAAGTAATGCCTAAATGGTAAAGATTCACTTGTTTAAAGCATTTTTTTCTTTCTATGTTTGTATGGTCAATATAATCTTGACCCTCCATTATTTAAATTTTTTGTCCCACATTATTTGGAGTGACCACACATAATTGAATACTTTTGGGTATCTATAAAAAATTCATTACTCATCAATCATAATAGGGAACTCACTCCCCTTACTTCATCACTCCTACAAAGTAATTCTTATTGTCCAAAAAAATCACAAATAAATTAAAAAATTAAATCCCCTCATTATATATTCTTTATTGTGGGAATAAATACAACATTTTTTGGCTTTTGGTGCAATCCTATATAGGTTACATGAAGAATAGGTTGCGTTCTTCAATGAGAATTATTATTTTATTTCTTTCTCTAACTCCTTATAATTTTATTAAAACAATATTATATAATAAAATGTGTATATTATATATAATTAGATGTTTTTATGTCATTTCCATGGCCTAAAATCTTTCCCACTTCAATCAAATGTGATATGGAATCATCTCTTGTATGTACAATAGACTACCGCCTTGAGAACCGGTGTCATTCTATTTTTTCATTACAACCTATCAAGTATATATAAAATATGGTTTAATTGTTTATATATTTTTGATAAAATTAATCTTATAGGAATATTATATAAAATAAACTTCTTATATTTAATTTTGTGGGAATACGATAACACCACTTGTGTAACACCCCGAGCTTCCACGATACGCTTCTCTTTCAATAATGCGATAGCTTTCATTGTACGCAAGTTCGAGTTCTAACACACCGCGACTAATCAAAGTAGCCGTTATGAATAGTAATACCTACTTTTTAAAATCATAGAAATATTATATTTCAAAATGGACTTCATTTTTGAATTCTTAATATCTAAATTATCCTATGTTAAATTTTTTGTAATTTTCTGAGAACTTCCAATTTTTTTTGAATAGTGAAAAATACTTAAAACAAATTTTTTAATCAAAGAAATTTATAGTGATAAATTATAATATTTAGTGGCTTAAAAGTATAATTATAATATATTTTTACCATTTTATACAATGGCGTTCATTATAATTAATTTCACTTTGAAATTGGACATAAACAATTGTCAATCTTTTGATATATATTGTTTCTTAAAAACACGCTATTTGTTGTGACAACGGGAATTAGTTATAAAATTAATTAATGCAACTTATATGTTTGGAATTTTTTAAAATAAACATCATTTTTGAATTCGGAATATCAATTATAGCTTAGGGTGAAATTTTGGCATTGTTTTGAAAAACTTCAATTTTTGATGAATAGTGAAACCACTAAGTGGTAGTTAAAAAACTGATTTTTCGTTTAAATAAGACATTACCAATTTTGTGATTTAATTTTAAAAAATCTGACATACATGGTTGTCATTAGGAAGTAAAATGTGGTTCAATGGGATTAAAATAATTTTTTTGGTGAATAGTAACTTTTAAGTTTAATTAATCACGATTAAAGGTAATTAGTGAAATTTAAGGTAAAAATGATATTATAATAATATGAAAATACATTTACACTTGTCCTAACCCTATTGGATGAGTCATGGACAATGAATACAATCCATGAGTCAACTTGGGGACCCCATAGAGCCACTTTGGTAGGAAAATGACATAAAGACGTTTTATTTAATGTTAAAATAAAAATGTCACAAACATGCGTTGTTTTACTAAAACAATTTTTAAATGGGGTTATACATGTCATAGTTTTGACTATAAATATTCATTTGAAAGATAAAAATATTTCCTACATCATGATAATTGTTTTATAATTTTTATACATTAAATATACTAAATTATTTATGACACCATGATGATGTAGCGATTACCTCATTAATTAACGATTTAAATAAAATAAAAAGATAATGCAAAATCTAAGACTTACACTTGTCAAAAACATATTGGATGAGTATATTTTGAACCCTTGTCACCTTATACTCGAAATATATAAGTGTGGGACCTTTACAATCCGAGACTCATTATATAATAAAGTAACATTTCATGACTTTCCAAGAGTGCCCCTCCTCTCCTCTTATAAAAGGACCCCACCACTACCACCTTACTCACACCTTCAAAGCCTTTTGGCTCGGCCATCCTCTGCCAAAATAATCTATCAACTTCCCTCTCTTACTCCTAGAAGCCTCACTTTGGGAAAAATGCTTCCCAAAGAATCCTTTGGCTCAAATCAAAAAAGAGTTACCCGATTTTAAGGTAATGTCTCCTCTTATGTTATTTTGTTTTATTTTGATTCTCCAACCCCTTAAACTCTTCTTATTCCTTTATTTTGTAACAAAAACAGTATATTAAATATACTATGATGTTTTTATAAGAATTATTCGAGCTACACTTACACACACCTACATCTAATGGTTAAAGAACATACTGTTTCGGTGGATGGCGAATTTCTGTCTCACGAAATGATGATTGTTCAACAGTCATATAACACCTTCAAAGTTGGCCATTAAGATGTCACTATATTTATATATGATATATAATATGTTTATGTTTTCCTTAAGCTTATGTATTTTTCATTTATTTCATACCTTTATGGTTTCCATTATGGGTAAACGCAATATTTTTATTTTAGGAAGTGCAGACTACCGCCCCCTCAAAGTGATTTGAATCGTTAATGCCATATGTGGGATGTATAAAGGATAGAGTAAATGGTATTATACATTATATTATACTGGAATTATATTATACCTTTATATAATTATAACTTCATTCCATTAAATACAATATAGAAATGAAAGTAGCGTTCATCCGTACGTACGACTTACCGTCTCCATGAACGATGCATTTCATTTCATACCTCTAAATGTATGTAATATTATAAATGAATGTATATACTGGATATATATGATGTATATGATATCTACATCTTTAATATAATTATGGATATAATGGATATTTTACCACATGAACAAATTTTAATTATAAGAAGTTTATTTTTGACTCAAGTACCTAAGATCGACAAAATGACCGTTATTAACTTAAATAATTACATAATGTTCATAACATGGTAATAAGTGATATAAAAGGAATAATGAACTTGAAAAATGTTCTTAAGAAGGAATATATTAACTCTAGTTTATTATTCAGGAGGTTAAATAGCGGTCAAGTCAAGCCGGACACGAGGTAAGGGAATTTCTTAACCCAATTTCCATTCTTTGGGTTAATCTCCTACTTTCAAATTATGTCATGATATTATTATGTCCTATCTTGTATTTGTACTATCATTATGTGTACTTATAGTAAATTCAGATAATAGTTCTATTTTATTTTAAAAATGATCTTTTAAAGGACTTCGTCTCAATCTCCTTTCATTGAGGCATATTTGGTTTTATACACAACTTTCATTTATACGGTGTATAAACCCCCATTGGATTTTACTTTTATTCAGAAGGAATATTTTTTATACGAAGCTCTTTTACTAGACTACAAAAGGAATATTTTTCTTACGTATGCGACGACAAAGACTTCTCCACCGCCGTGACTATTATTTGAGTTTCAGCTTCCTCTATAAGCCATAACTTTTTTTTAAAGAAAAATAAATACCATGTTTTACTTTTCTTTTATTTTGGTATTGAAAATGATTTTGATAAAGTTTTATTATATAAATGTGTTGTATTGATATCTTGTGATTGACGTGTGGAAATCTTATGTTTCCTTTATGCATGTTTTATGTGATACAATTATGTTATGGTTTATGATATGTTTAAACCTGTTCATATGAGGAATGCATTGGACTTCATAAGTGACGGGTAGAGCCCGCTATAGCTCCTAGATGCATCGGTAGGTCTCATGAGACAAACCAGTGTCTTGGCACGAGGCCTTGACAAAATCTTATTTGTAGTATTGGCACGAGGCCTTGGCTACGTGGTTATGATAGTCTGGCATTATGCATTCCATCATTATGAAAGTGGTTATTGATATTTCATGTGATTATTAGACTAGTATAATATCCATGTGAGTAAGTAAATGGAATCATTTAATTTTATTTTTTCCATATTATGCTGAAGTTCAAGTTTAAAAAGGCTTTTGTTTTAGTTATACATTTCCTTAAATGTTAATATTTATTTATGAAAGCTTCTGCAATATTTTTATCCTTACTGAGCATCTGAGCTCACCCCTTTCAATGTTTTAATATTTTCCAGGATATGAAGAAGTATTTTATGAATGACCACCAGGGATTGTCAGAAGAGGATATGAGTGTGGACTATGGAGACTTTGTTATTGTAGTTTTTCACTTTATGATGTAATGTAACATTTATGAATGTATCCAGTATTTCCAAGGCTACTAAACAAATCGGTCTTTCGAGACTTGATCTTTTGTGATCATGCCAATGTTACGCAATAATACACCGAATCTGGGTAACTAGGGTCGGGGCGTTACAACTTGTGTGTACGACAGAAAATTCTCACACGAAGCGATGTGATTCATTCCGGATTTAAATTGAAAGTAATAAGGATGGTTTTAATTAAAACATGTGATATTTATGGAATAAAAAAATATTTTATAATGATAATATTTCAATTAAATTCAATTATTTCAATATATCTAGAAAATGGATATAATGATCATGCGTACGTATGGCCTACCATCTCCATGAATGGTATATTTAATTGTCTATATCAATCATGTTTGTATTACTCTAAATACATATATAATATTCATATATGATATTTATATGTTTTTTAAAATTAATAATATGATAAAATCATGATAAATGTAGGAGAAAAAAAATAAAAAATCAAATCATATATGAGAAACAAAGTTGTTAATACCCAAAACATATTTTAAACATGGAATTGTTAATAAATGGGAAATAAAAGGGGATAATTAAATAATAAATTGTATGATATATGTATTAATATGTCTATAATAGATTAATTATAAAAATATATTACTTATATATGAGTTTTGAAAGTGTACGATGGAATCCTTGATATAAGGTAATGGATTCCAATTCTCTATTTTATTTTTAGAGACATATTCAAATTCACCAATGGTTTTTTTTGTGGTGTATATTGTTTACCTTTTACATTTTTTAATAAGAATTTCAATCCTTTCATGATATTTGTAGTTTCATTTTATGTTATGATTTATTGGGGATTATGATTCAAATTACTACTTAACTGTTTGGGGATTTATGTCTCAATTTTTAATTCAGTTAGACATATATTATATTCAACACCCATTTCATTGAAATGCTATACATTCTTATTGTGATGTTATTTTAGGATTATTATGCTTATAATAATGGGGATTAAAATATTAATTTTATGACCTCTCTTTTATGGGTATTATGTTTCAATTTTATCATGTTGGTAATGATTTTATGTTACAATCTCATCATTTATGGGAATTGTTTATGATTATGTTTCAGTAGATAAAATCATGTGACCCATATTTCAAAAAACTAATCAATTTTACTATCCAATAGATATTGAATGAGAATATATTTTCCCTCTTATTTTCCACTCTATATATACACAAGAGTAAAATTAATATTATTTTTAATAAAAAATTACGTTTTCGTTGAAAACTATTTTTCTTCCAATGACATGATTTCTAAAAAATATTCAAAATGTTTTCTATTTAAAAAGTGTTTTCAAAGTAGAAATGATATTCTCATCAAGAAAATTTTCAAAATATTTTTAATTATTCTTTTTTATTTTTTATGTTTATTTTTTATGAAATGTATTTCAGAAATGTTTTTGGTTTTAAAAAGTTATTTTTCAAAGAAAAATTAATTTTCATCAAGGAAATGTTCCAAGTGATAATTCAAAACCATTTTCCATCTAAGAGGTCATATTTATATGATACTTATTCTTTTATGGGGTTATGACACAAGGATACCACTTTTATTCTTTCTCTAAATGGTTTATTATTATAACACAAATAATTTTATGAAACATGTTTCTCTACCATGAGTTATAACATAAAAAATTCATATGAAACCCACTTAATTTTAGACAGGTAATGCTATGATTAATATATAAATTTTTATGAAAAATTATATTTTCCTTAGGTTATTATGTGATGAAATACATATGAAACCCATCTCATTTGACGGGTTATGATATGATGACTGTATTATGATATTTTGGAACACATATGTATGGAAATAATTATGTGACTAATGGGAATTAGATATCCCTCAATTGATTTGGGAAATAATAAATGTTATATGTGCTCAAAGGGTACACATTTTGTTATTCCAAGCCCAAAAGGAGGGTACATGTGTGGTTATACCAAGATTGATATTTTGGGTACACAGGTGGTTAGCCCAAGCCTGAATTAGGTAAATAGGTGGTTATATAAAGATAGAAAAAGAGGGTACAATGTTTGATAGCTCAAGCCCGAATAAAGTAAATAGGTAGATAGCATAATACTAATCTAGTATGAATGTCTTGGTGGGTATCCTTGACATAAGATTTTATATTCTTATGTGTAAGAAAATAATATATTCCTTATGAAAATTTAATAATCTCATAAATCATGTTCATGGATTCCCTTATGAATCATTTATTATAAAGAATAAATCGTTATTCTACAACACATGATTTTTGTCATTGATTTTCAAGGTATGGTTTCAAATGATATGATCATGTTCTCATTACCTTATTTTCATGTTATTCATACATATCTACCATGTTTAACCTTAATAAGATAAGAATATCACCCTTTCTTAGGTTTTCATTGCATAGGTTATAAAGAATGGTTTTTAGTGGGGTATGTTTTTGAAGAGTGAAAATATTGCAATATCATTATTCATTACATTCAAGATATTTCATGAATTAATAATATCATGCAATATGTTTCCAAGGGTATTAAACTATTATGGTCTGTATGGATGTGTTTCTCTAATGTTATGAATATCCATCTAAAAATATGTATTATCCATGTATGATAATATTGGGTCATTAAACTATTAATAACTACTTTTTTTGTATGTTGTTTATGACCTCATATCTTTATTCAATATTAGAGATATTTATTATTTTTATTATTTTTATATAGTGGTAAAGTTTTCATTAAATATGTTTTTCAAAAATAAATAAATTCATGATTAGGGAACAATTTTTAAACTAAAATGTGATTTCATATAGTTATGTTTATAAAAAATATTTTTAAATGAAATCTTGTTTGTTAGATTTAAAAAAATTTCAAATTAAATATTAAATTAAATAATGTTTTTAAAACTAGTTTTTACAATGTTGTTTTAAATATTAATTAATTTACCACTTAGTGAAATGAAAATATGGATGTTTTTCTCACACCCTACTTACAACACTTAGTGTCTATAAACCAAGAGTCTTATACATATTCATGTTCCATTTTTCAATATTTATTATTTTTGGGATTTTTATCTAGTCAGATCATGGAGTGTTCTTTTATGGCGTTGAATAGGGAGTGACAATGGGCCCCATTGGATTACATGTTCATTTATGTCATTATATATTTTTAGTGCCTCAATTATTCAGTGAAAATTTTAATTTTATTATTTTTTAATTTAATCAGCATCTCCCTATATATGTGGAGTTAAGTATGTTTAATTTGATGAACCTTTATAATAGGGCCCATGCTGCGACTTCAAAATCCTACCCTCAATAGGCTAAAGGTAGGAGGCTAACACCGAGTAGGAATATCACTAACATGTGAAGCCATAACCTAAGATAATAGTACATATGAAAAAAATATCCTTTCCCAGCCAATGATGAAATGTGAAAAAATGATAAACCGTTCATGCATACATAAAAGTCCCACAACCATATTACGATGACATGTAATGGAAAGTATACAAGTCCAAATACAAGGTTACCACAATGAGTCTATAAACAAGTCAAACCTAAAGGTAAATATGGACATTGTTTTCAAGATACCATAGGAAGAAACCACTATTTCTATATATCACTAATTAAATATTTATTATAGTCCCTCTAGTACTCCCTCCAATGGGAGATCATCTGTACAAGATACAACATGTGTGTGAAAAGAACTTGTTGGGGTGAGTATAACAATACCTTTTAGGAAAGCTCTAAATAAAAAAGAATATACTAAAAAGAATAAATTCATCCCTACATTGGTATATGTCTATAAGACATATTGCAATAATATTCATATATACTCAATAAAGATATAAAATTTCAAGGTAAAGTCACAATTTTAATGCCATATTAGGATTCCGGTATGAAATTTCAATGTAGCACTATTCTATGAGAACTCATTCCATGAGTCAAATAAAACTAATGACATCCTTCTGAGAGGCCAGGCTTAGTGGGTCTCATAATTAGAAACATATGGTGGATTTATGATGAGATGTGATATATAGAAAGGGGATTAAAACAAAATCAATGGGTTATACCGATAACCTAATATGGAATAATCCTCTAAGTATAGGAACAACTCCCATATAGTTTTGGTCAAGATGATACCAAGAACTACACATAGGGAAATAAGATTTTATATGATCTCACTATGGTCATCATAGATGGATTCAATAAACTATATCTAAGAAATACTGCTGAGGGGTTCACTATAAAATGTGTAGGATGTGATTTCCTATTAACCCTCATGGAATGAATATATGAGAAAAATTACAATGAAACTTGTGAAAGATAAAATGGAAAAGGGATTAAAGAAATATCTAAAGGAGTAAACAGAATAGACTAAAAGTGCATCGCATCTCCCTTTATCACTGTGAACTTCTTATGTAAATGGAATGTGCTCATATCTATGTCTAATTAAACAACTATTCCCATGAACACAAGTCATGCCCATGTCTTTGTAGGACTATATGAAATTCCCATGCCATTTACTCATTTCCAAGTTTGTGTACCATCCTAGGTAAACACCAACAATAGGATAAGGGTCACACACTGTGTGAAATTCTCACACTCCATGTGACACTAATATTCGTTCTAAAACCATTTCCACCATTATTATAGTCCCACACAAAATGTGTTCCAAAAAATACAAGTTGTGTTATTTAGAATTTTCTAGAAATGAATATCTAGATTCGACATCAAATTCCATTCCTTTAGACCCTGATCTGGCCACCTATATCACTATAAAATCAATGAACGTGAACTATCGGTTCTTAACATTTCTAATAATCATGTTTTCTCCCCATTAATATATTCTTAAATCATTCGCATGCATCATCTATCATCATATGTCTAAGAACAGAAATTAGATATCCAAAATCCATCTAATACAATGTATCTTCCATTATATAATTATCCCATCATCACTTCTAGTTAGTATATTTGATATCAAATCATTGTTACAAGAAATGGGTGCACAACATTTGATATATCAGGTATTTTTTGACTCTTAGGCCATGGTATTGTGAGTGATAAAAAGAGAAACAAGGAATGGGAAAAAAGAACAACCATAAAGAATGGAATTTGGCCGATGTTCATGTAAAAATCAATTCATTTATAATAGAATAATGAGTGATGAGTTATTAAATAATCAACATGAGAATCCTAATTCCAAATCCTAACTATACCGTACCTGAAAAACCCATGATCTGTCAATAAATTCATAATTTTATTGATTTTATTCAATCATAGGAATCAGGAATAATGATAAATATAAATAAAGCAAACCTTCTACCTCATTATGGATCAATCATCAATGAATAAAGAAGTTTTATCATGTTTAATGTTGAGATCCTTATATCCTTCTATGTAGTGATTGTCAAACTATGATCTTTATATCACTTGGATGAGAGAGATCCTCTAACTCTCTTTCCAATGGTTCTTTAATGGATCTAGGGTTATATAGATAACCATGAGAATTGGGAATATCCAGATACATATAGAAGAAACTACATCTTTTCATAATTACTAGTTAAATCAATTAATTTTATTAACATAATTTTTATCCATCCCCATGATGACTTGTCCACAAACAACTTGCACTGAAAAAGTTAATTTCATTCCTCCTATAAAACCCACTCACTAAACTCAATGGTTACTACATATTTATTATTCAATACAGTTTTTAGAACTTATTCCACTTTTTCAGGTGAACTATTTTCACATGCTATTTAATATATTAAATACATTTCAAACATTTATTTCTAGCACACTAGGCCATAGAATCACAAGTTGTCTCAGTAGATGGGCTTGAATATAATCCAAATAATATATGAAAATAATATATATAAAAGAAATGTCTTATAATTCTCCCCACCCTAGGAATTTATGTACCAAAAATTCAAAAAAAGTGGCTATACAAAAATATGTGGGTATTGAGCATGCATTTGAGCCTCCCACATCCAGGTGCCCTTCTGATGATTCAAGTGATGCCACTAGAAACTGAATAAGGGAATCACATTCTCATGAAGGATCCAATATTTCCAATCCTCAATTTGTACCACGTACTCTAAAAATTTATCATTATCCTCAATGTCCAGCTCACCCAAGTTGATAACTTGGAATGGATCATCTACGTACCCCCTTAGCTGTGAAATATGGAGGAATTCATGTACCTAGGATAACATAGAAGGTACGTAAATTTGATACACAACCTATAAAACTCTATAATTTTTTATTAAAGTTCCAATGAATTTTGGTGATAGCTTTCCACCCCGAAAAAAACACTATTATAAATGTTGAGTTCAAACCCATATGAACACATGATCTCCCTCCTCAAACTCCAAATACCTCTATCATCAGTCAAAATAATAATTTTGATGGATTTATGAGGTCCTCATATTATCCTGGATGATCTAAAACTTCTCTATAGAGGAGTTTGGAATATCATGGACTATATGGGCTAACTCTTCTAGGTTAGCCCAACAAACTGGTGATTTGCAGGGTCACCAGTATAAGGAAAAAAAATGTTCCATAATAATAGTAGAATGGTAAACGTTGATGTAAATAAACTACCCCAATGTTATGTGTTTCTCCAAACTATGGAAAAAGCCTAACATGAATGATTTCATAATTTCATCTAGATCATGAATTTTTTTTCTCAGTATTATAGTCAGTTTGGGGATGAAAAAGCATGATCATATGTAGCTGATTCCAAAATGCATCATGAAATCCCTACCATAACTAATATGTGAACTAAGAATCATAATTTTAAATTATCATTTATGGAACTCTATGTATTTAAATTGTCATCTTCATTTATAGTCATCTCAATCACTTTATCGAACCCTCCTCTCAAATAGATAATAAGTGTCCCAACATGGTGAGTTGGTCTATGATCACTTTGATGTCATCTTTTTCTATGTCCATACATGGTAACCACATCAGTAAGTCTAGAGAAATATCATCCCACATTCACTTTGGTATCTCATGGTGTTGAGCTACACCCTCTGGAACATGGTTCTCTTCTTTCATTTGATGTAAAGTAAGGTACCATTATGAATAAAAAACAACTTCTTTCTTCATCCTTGTCCACCAAAACTGACATCAGGGGTCCTAGTACATCATTTACACTCCTGGATGTACCTCCAATTTTTTTATGAAACTTCCTCAAAACCACCTCCTACAATTTCACATGTACCATCTTGCACCCTCTTAAAATAATAACAAGCCCCCACATTTGAAAAATCATTCAGAAGAATTTATATTGGTTATCTTACTATGCAGGGTCTCAGAGTAATCATTCTCAATTTATTCCTCCATAAATAGCTATAAAAGAGGAGGTGTAACAACGATCAACAAGAGGTAATATACTCTATATCTATCCATAGTTCATAACTATAATGGGGAAAAATCCTTGAATTCCTCACTCAACAAATTATAATTAGATCTCTTACTAGGAGAATCTGCAACCACATTCCCCTTACATGGAGTATATACAATATCAATTTCAAAATCCTAGTAAAACTATAACCATCACCTCTTCCTGAGATTAAGATCCCACTCAGAGAATATATACTTGAGAATCATGTGTTAAGAATACATGAAAAACCGCTCACCCATCAGTTAGTGTCACCAAATCTTTCGTGTGAATACTACCACTGCTAACTCAACATCGTGGGTCATGTAGTTCTACCCATGTGATATCAACTGATGTGAAAAATAAGAAAAATCAATATTCCTATGAATTATATGTCAACTAATATTTATTCCTAATGAATCATAGAACAATACATACTCTACTCCATCCTCTTGAAATCTCAATATGAGACCACTTGAAAAACTCTACCTCAACTTCTGAAAATCCAGCTACAAGATATCTAAATACACAAAAGGATATCCCTTTCAGGTCAAATATATCATGGGGATGATATCATGTAAATTATAGGTAAGAACATATGGTAATAGCCTATAAACCCAAGGAGGTTCTGCAAATATGTCACTCTATTGGGTGGGACCCAAGCTAACACTACCTCAACCTTTTCTAGGTCCACATCCAAACCATATATTGAGATAAAATGTCCTAGAATGTGGGGATATTCAATATAAAAGATGAAATTAGTGAGGTTCTCTCAAAGTTGGTTCTACCAGAGTATGTCCCTAACTATCATCAAGGGTCTTTCATGATCCTCCTAGGATTCCATGTACATAAGGATATCATTGATGAAGACTACCATGAATAGGTCTAAGAAGGGATGAAAGATCTGTTTCACGAGTCCCATAAATAATAATAGAGCATTCATCATGATAAAGTGAATAACCGTGTACTCATAGTGACCATAGAGAAACATGAATGTTGTATTCATTATATCCTCATCCTGTACTCACATCTGGTGATAGCCTTATCAAAGGTCCATTTTTAGGAACCAACATGAACCTATCAACTGATAAAAGTGGTCATTGATCCTTATTAGTGGATAATTTTTCATCACAAACACCAATCTCATACTTTAGTAGTCCACACAGAACCTCAAGTTCTCATATTCCTTCTTAGAGAATAAAAATGGAGTTTTCCGAGGTAAAATGCTAGGTCTAACAAATCTCTTCCACTGCATGTACTCCAAAATCACTATCATCTCAAGAAGCTCTATGGGATCAATCCAATATATTGTGTAGATATTAGGGTTATCCCAGAGTGTATATCAATTTATAATTCTATCTCTTAGTGTGTAGAAAAGACTAGAATATTATCGGGAAATAAAACCTCATAACCCCCACCACATTAGGGAAATGAAAACATTCAACACTCACAATAGAAAGATACATGATAACCAACTTGTGAGTACATGGATTATCTCACCGAGAGAGGAGTCCATCATGTTGATCCTGGGTTTCCTTTTCAGCAATACTGGAAAATCTAACCCTATCCTTTCTAACACACTGTATCCTCCACCTAAATTAGCCAATATGAGAATGAACTATAGATAACCAATCCATACATAAGTTGATATTTTAGGGCCTAATTTCTTCTATAATTACATCCAAATAGAAACTATCCACTCCAAGAGTTTGGTCACCCTATCGTCGCAAGTGTGTGTTCTCTAAGTCATCTCATGTAGGAGTCTCTAAATGTAAGTATTGAGCCAACGCCTCAACCAAACTATCTAATTATCAAACCTAATAAGTTGAAATAAATGAATGAATATAAAATATGTCTATCATTACAATATCTATAGAATAAAAGACACATATCCTACCTCATATCATCCATGATGCTTCTAGGTCTAACCCTTATCTGCCTGCAGCATCCCCCACCCCAATCCTCTATATCATTGAGCCTACATTGGACCACCTAGGATGGTGGTGGTAAAACGTTGATGTGTATACCACCTATAGTTGCTCGCATAGCTCATATATAACATTTTACACCCTACATACATGTATTATAATACCACTGCCTCAACCATGCCGACCCATCAATTGTGTCCCTATCATCCATATGACTAGTCGAACAGTCTCATGCAAGATGTCCCCTACCATCACATGAGTACCACCACCTCTCACAAGGATGACCAGACCCATCTTGTGATCTCTAAACTATATACCCTCTATCATATGACCTCCTATTGAAATTCATCATATGTTTAAGTTCCTAATACTGATATCATCTCCCCTTTTTGAAGTCTCTAGTCCTGCGTGCCCACTATCAGCAACCATTTTCTAAGTCTGCAGAGTCATGAAACTATTGACGACCAAATATCTCTCTATAACACCATCATAGGTAAGAATCTATATAGGTATAATGTGATATTTTACATCCCGGATCAATGAATCGTTGAGAGGGGGAGTGTGTGAATTAGCGATATCTTGTTATTTTGATTTTCCATAATTTTGAAACAACATTAAACTCTAAAAAAATAGTTATCACTTTTCTAAAAACCAAAAATAACATAACCATAAGAACCTAAGAATTTGAAATGTTTACTACTCAAAAAAATTATCTAAGTCCTATATATGGTATAGAAATAATCCTATAATACACAATCCAATTGAAAAAAAATTATTTATTGTGGATACAATATATAGGACATGCTATTACACTTATGTCACACTATGTTCAATAAAAAAGTGCACATGATTCAAGTAGCACATATTTTTTTAATACAAGATTGTCTAACAAGGTAAGATACATTCACTAGTTTCGTCAAAATATGTTACCGTACTACTTTTTCATCATTCAAAAATATAATATTTTAAAAAAGTCTTCACTTTCGTACCCAGTAGCTTGTAATAATGTCTCAAGACATCATAATAATACTCAGTCCACTACAACCATTCAATTCCTCAATTGGAAAAAATAACTTTTCTTGAATACCATAGAAACAATTTTGAACTACTTCTACCTTAGTTTGGAAATCTATGTCTCATTTTCCAGTCTGATATAATAACCATTGCATATGATATTCCTTATTTTTATTCATATTTCTCACAATCATCCTCAGGAACTCCCTATTAAAAAATTTCTTCTCACTTAAATTATATAACTTATCTCTCTTCATCCATGTGTGAACAGTTTTCTATTCTATTAGAAAGTAAAAAATTAATCTCCAATATTTATAGGTGTGCCAAAAATTGTTTAGTGGGAATCTGAAACATTTTCCTCCTTTTGATAATTACCAAAAACATAAATTCCTCTTAAATTTCATAAAATTATTTGACATCTTCAGTGCTTTTCAAATATTATTGATTCTTATCAAAACTTATCTCATATTATCACATAATTATTACACTTACAACTTTCTAATATTTCTTCTATCATATTCCCATTTTCATTCAGATTTCCTCATTACGATGAAGGATTCATTAATTCAATCTACACAAACTGATAAATGTAAATATTTAAATCATTTAACTAGAAAATTTATTTATACTTCAATAGAAATCAATTACATTTTTTTAAAAAAATAGTCACAAAATTTAAATAAATCAATAATTATTAACACCAATTCAACAAAAAATTTAAAAACCAATATGGAAATAACTTTTAAAACTACTTTAAACAATTATACTTTTCTTCTTTTCCTTAAACTGATGATCTTGCAAATTATGATATTCAGTGTCTGATGAATTTTTTCTGTGTTAATATGCACATAATGAATTGGTCCATGTCTCATTTTGATGAATCAGTGTCACCTCCAATTAGATAGTCGGAACCACATGTTTTCCGATGACACTTGACCCATTTTTTGAAAATAAAGAATTATTCTTCTATGTCTCTCAATCATCTTCTTACAGAAAAAAGTAAAATCATTACGTAATCTTAACCCATATGAAACAAAAACATTTCATCTGGACAAAAATGGATAGTTACTATATTGATTAGCATGAGGTTGATTGGTCTATAAAATTCATACAATTACGAGTCCTATTAAATTATACAGTTTCATCAGTCCCAACATATCAAAATAAAATAACACTACCACCAATTCCATTTTTTAATAGTCATGGTGTCTAATTATCGATGATTGGATTACTCCTATTATTGGTGGAAGATGTTGTCTGGTGGACCGATGTTAGCAGAAAATTCTTTCTATACCAACATCTTTCTCTAATAAATTTTATCTTATGGATTATTAAACTATCTGAAAACCAGATTTTTTTTCTTCTGACATGACAAACAAAAATTCACATCCATCAAACAATTCTGAATTTTTGGATCTCATTCCTTTGAATTGAGATACGAATGTTTTGACTTTAGCCACTTTTTTCTTTCACAAACTTCTTTTTCCATCATGAAATTCTCATGACTTTGAGAATTTTTAGGATCATCATAGAATCCTTTAATGTAAAATGGAAAGTATTGTAACTTCCCATAATTACATCAAAACCATTCTTTCCAACTAAGCCTCGATCTGACTGGAAGCACTTTTTTCCCCTTTCCTCCATAAGTATTGCATCATATGTTTTCCTAGAAAACATATGATTTATTAAAATTCCATGTTAAAAAAACATCATCTTATTTACATTGGATCCATGAAAACTCCAATATACATCCTCATTAGGATTAAAAATTTCTTTTTTAACCTGAGTTGTGTTTGATGAACCTTTTCACCCAAAAATCATCTTCTCAACCCAAAATATTTTTATAATCATTCTGCATCTAATATTATGATTATGATGGGGATTCTGATAATCAATTATTAAATAGTCATTTTATTTCTTTTATTTGACATCAAAATATAACACGTTCAACACAACCTTCATTCATCTTCCAAAACAAATTTTTTACAACATGTTCCCACAAATTTCCCCTATAGATTTTGTTTTCAAATAAGGTTCATAAATCAATAAACTCTTTAATTTCATTAAATGGATTAATTATCAATATTTCTAATCCTATGTGAGCTAACACACTATAAGAAAGAAGAACTATTTCTAGAAAAAATAGGATGTACAAAATGCAGTAACTTACAAAACATTATTTTCAACTATTCAATCAATACACCTTTACTACTTCTTTATTTTACATACCTATAAACACATGTTTTTTTCAACCACTACAGAAAAATACTATAATAGTTCACACGTAAATTTTGAGTTCATAGTTTACACAACCCACTGAAAACATGCTTATTTAAAAATTTAATCACATATCAATGGATAGGTTTATAAAACAATTTCCCCTTTTGAAAACACTATCTAATGAAATAGTGATAGAGTGGAAAGTAATAAACACTGAAAAAAGGATGAAAATGAGGTTGGAACCCCTGTCCAGACTATACTTGAGAAATTCTTCTTTCGGTAAAGTTTTTTTTGAATATATGAGCAAATTGTTCTGATGTAAGAAACTAATATAGTTAAAATTAATTCTTCTCCACACGCTCTTTGATGAAGTGGTATTTGATGTCAATATGTTTTGAACAAGAATGTAGTATTAGGTTTCATGTAATATTGATGGCTCTTTGATTAGAACAACCCCAAATCATGGGTAACAATATTTTAACAAGTATCTCTTCCAACTGGGTCTTCATCCATATAATTTGGGTATCAGATTGAGTGGAAGAAACATACCCTACTTTGTCCATGCCAATAATTACTAAATATTACTTCTTTTTATGCAAACTAATATAATGTTTTCCTAGAAATAAAAAGACAGTTGATGTGGATGTTTTATCATCAACATTTCCTTTCTAATCAGCTACTGAATACCCAACCAATTCAATAATTTATATACTTTCAACCTCATTTTGAATTTTATTTTGGCTTTGATATATATTAAAATTATCGTTCCATAAAATAGATTTGATTCTTTTGGATAACCCTAAAATCTTTCACATAAGGTGAAAACATAAACAATGTAGGGAATTGAGGAAATCAAATATAAAAAACTTCTAATAATCCTCTCAAACTCATTAGAATCAATATCATTTCCTTCTCCAACTTATTTCTACTTGGATTGAAATAAAATATGTGTGGAAGCTGGTTATTAACATTTTATTATAATCTTATTGAGAAATAATTATCAAAACATTCTTGAGAATCAAAAACATACTTCTTCTTTTGTGATATTTGTAAGCTAAGAAATTATTTAATTTCACCCAGTATAGACATGTCATAAAACTTTTTCATTTCATTAGAAAATATTTCACAAATTATTTTATCATTCTGAGTAAAAATAATTTGATCAAAATAAACAATTATAATAATGGGAAAATCCTAAGATTCATTTATGTATAGAAAACTAGCAACCATTCCTTTCTTAAAATTCATCATTCTTGATCAGGTTCTCAATTTGGAATACCAATCCCTCATAGCTTGTTTTATCCCACGAAAGGATTTCTATAGCTATCAAACATAAAATTAATCCTTAAAAATAATAAATCCTTATTATTGATCAATATAAACTTCCTCATTATGATCAATATTCATAAGTTCTGATTTCACATCCATCTAAAAATTTTTGTAGCTTCACTGTCCAACAACATGAAGAATTTTTTTGTTTCTTACAACCTTGTCCTTAGGGAAAAAGTTTATTCAAAATAAATATATTCTATATATGATTAATATTTTCACACTAATATTTTTTTTCATATCACTTCACCATATTCAGTCAGCTTATTCCAGAAAATATAAATTTTACAAATTTTTTGTGTTCTTTGAATTATTTATGAATTCCCGATTAGAATTCATCTCAATCGGATCCAAATATTCATTAATATCCTGAAACCATTATGGATATTCAAAATTTATCTTATCATATTTAAAATCAACTATTGAATAAAAATAATAATGTGTAATAATTTTGATGTTCTTCATGTTTTATACTTTTTTTATGGTGATCACCAATAATGATTTGACCTAAATTTTTTTGCATCAATATGGGATGAAATTTTAGAGATTTATCCTCATCACTTGAAATGTCTGAGTTTGATTATTCTTCTTGAGTAGGATAATAATTATTTTCATCCTTATCAAAATTGTTAAACAAACTAATTCATCAAATTCCTCTTCATTATTAGAACAAGATTGTTTTTCATTTTTATTATAGTTTTCAAAAACTTTTTCATAAAATTTGTAAACTTATATTCATGTCTCATTATTAAGGAATATATATCATTTTCCTTCTAGAGAATATACAAGTCAACTTCCATCTACACCTCTCTACTCAAACATCCCAATGTTTCCACCTTTTTTATTTATAATTAATTGACTCCAAAAAACTATTATGAATTTCAATATTAGAGGGTTTTCATAAAATATTTCATATGAAGTCATATTTGAACATTACGTATTGGAACATAAATTTTGAATATACATAGTTTTTCTCATTTATTGAATCCAAAAGTAATGAGAGAGGCTATATTCAAGTGACATAATCTTCCCCATTTCAACCAAATTTTTTTTTCCTTTTAGTAACAACATTTTTTAAGGAGAGTATGGTGTATTGAAATCATTCCAAATTATATTATTCTCAAGATAACTTTCAAATCCTTCATTATTTTATTCACTAGAATTTTCTATTCTCAAATTCTTTACATAATAATCATATTCCTTATCATCCTTCTAAAACATTTAAACATTTTTTGAGAATATGATATATGTTTCATATATATAACACAAGTAATGAAATTAAATACATAAATTAATGTAACGAAGTAATTATCTCTATAGGTTGATTGTTTTCTCATTGGACCACATATATCAGAATTTTTATGTTACATGTGTTGTTTCGAAAAAATGTCAAATTTAAATTCATGAAGGTTATAATAATTCATTTATGTCAAATTGTTCAACACCATTATATTCTTTGGGACATTAAAGGAATACCATGGAAACAATTTGAGTTTGATAATTTTTTATTATTTCTATGAAACATGTTTCCTATCATTTTATGCCACAATTGTTTCTATTCTATAATTATTTATTAAAAATTGTATTGATCCTCCCCAATATTGATCATGTTTTATTTCGTACATTGTCTTCTTGTTACTATCTTTCCATCTTCCTCTCTCTATTCATAAAAATCCTATTTTTTCTAAAAATAAATATGTTTCCTTTATAACAATTTTTTTTACCGATTTGGGTTGTGTTTCATCCAATTAACAGACGAATATTTCTTGGATTTTAACTTTTTTCCCAAATTTTGGCTGATCTAACACCTATGATTAAAAGGGATTCAAAAATTCCAAATTTTTTTGTTACTTCTTTGAATTCATTCACATTATTTAAAATTTTTATAATTCTTGTCATATGAGAAGAACAACCACTATATAGGATCCATTTAAAATATCTTTTTGTAGCTTGGATAGTGGTTTCTACAACAAGATATTTTTCTTTCCCTTTATCTTTCATCACATCTTAGTTTCGAGAATTGTTAAGAATATTTTTTTGTAAAGGTAAAAATACAAGTCAACCTATTGTGAGATGTCCAGGTTCCACACCAATTAAAAAAATAATTATGAGAGTTTAGAACATATTTTTAACTTTTACACCAACCTTATCAAAAATTTTCAAAACATCCTTCTCATAATTCATTCTTTGATAGGACGTACTTCCCTTTAAACATTTTCTTATGTAATTTTTTGAATACTTTTAATGTTTTTAATTAAAATAACACATATTTTTTTATGTATGGATCTACCACAATACCATTAATATCTATATAAATAATATTAACCTCTGTAACATCCATACTATCTAGAGTTGTGTACATGTTTATTAGAATCTTTATTAAAATTCTTTTTAGAACACTGTTGACTAACAACATTTTTGTTCTTAACTTTATCCTTCTTATTCACTAGGGTTATCATTTTATCCTTATCCGAATCAGAAGTAGTAGAATATTTTTTGGACTCATAGTTTTTAGAAACTTATGACCTCTACAATTTGTTGGGTTTGGACCCATATATATCTTTCCTAGTATTCTTCTTCTCAGAAACTATTTTAGGTTTCTTATCAAACTTTGTAGGTAACATATGATCCGTATCAGGTTCACCATTTATAGAACTTTAACTAACTTCAGATACAGGGTTCCTCAAACTTATAAGCCTTTATTTATATTTAGAATGTATTTTTTTTTGAAATAATCCAATTATACTTTGTTTTATTTCAACTTAAATTCCATATGTTAATTCTGATTCTTTTCATTACCAATTGAATTATTTAGCTCATCAAAATATTCGAATATCTTAACTTTATCATTAGTAAATCAATTTTCATTTTTTTTCAAGGAATTTCTATTTCTCAATTTCCTTATCTCTTTCTCTAGCCATCAAACAATTATCAGAAATTCTCTCAATTCTTATTTCTTATGAAATTTTAATCAAGCTTCTTCTTCATCTTCTTCAGAGTTTCTATTTTTGATCTCTTTATTGTGAAATATTGAAAAGAATATATTCTCTCCATTATTCCCAGTAGAAATTTTGTAATCATCATCACTATCTTCTTTTTCATTATCTACAAACACAAGAATATTCTTTTTTATATAGGGAACATGCTAACTTCCCCTTTGGAAATAGATTTAAACTTATCAACATATTTCTTCCACAATATTCTTTATCTTTATTAATATCCATCACTATATTCTTCATTTATTTTTTGAGGAAAATTAGAATAAATTTTTCCAATGATTCCACATTTAATACACATAAAGGGATGCATCCATTTATATTTACTAACACATCATTTCAAATTTTTAGAAAACAATGATAAACATTCATGAATATTTTTACATACCTCATTTTTATAATTAGAATCACTTGCTTCTTCTTCAAGAATCTCGTTGGGATTTCATTTCTTGGATGCATTTAAAGACATTTCAGGATCAAAATTTGTTTATACCCTCATAACATTCAACCTTTTCATTTCATAAGTAATGTGAAAAATATGAAAATCATCCATAGATAATGTTTCTAGATGTCTATCATCAAATAAAGAATCCTTGTAATTAAAATTGCCAAGAATAATTATCAATATATTTTCAACATCAATAGAATCATCAAAATTTTCACATAGGAAAATCATAGTGCGAGAAATTTTATTCCCCAAGATAAAGAATTCACCAATAGATTCATACTCACCTATTTTTTAATCTTCATATTTCATCCTCTATATTTTTTTATCCTTGTTTACATTTGTATCATGTTCAAAATTTTTCTATATCTTATCCCAAATACCTTTGGCAGTAGAAACAACCTTCACTCTTAGAAACTATCTTTTAGAATGTGACAAGAGTAAAACATTCTTATCTCTTCCATAATTTTAAAGATTCTTATTTTCAAAATATGTAATAGTAATTTTTTCATTAATAGGATACAATCCATATAATGCAACTTCAAGAAAATCATACCCTCGAGACATAAGTGAAAGAAAAATTTTATCTTTCCATATATGATAATTCGTACCCTCAAAGAACTAAATCCATCTACAGTTCACATAAATCAAGTCATTCATTGCAACTTATCATTCAAAAACATCAGCAATGATTAAGCGAAGGTAACCATTTTTCTAATACCAATTTATATTACCCATCTAGGATCAATGAATCACCAAGTGGTGTACGGTTGAATAAGTGATATAATTTTATTTTAGGATTCTTTTATTTTGAAACAGCCTTTTTATCATGTTAAAGTGTTATAACTTTTTAGAAAAAAACAATCACACATTCCTAGGAACACATGAGTTTACAAGGGTCTCTTATCAACATGTGTAGCTACATCATCGGTATAGTATGGAAATAGTCATATACCACATAATACATTGGAAAACAATCATTTGTTGTGGAATGAACAAGTAGGATATTCCCTTACACATGTGTAGAACTATGTTTAATAAAACTATTAATGTGCTTCACGTAACATGAAATGATGTAATGAATTATCATGAAACAAGGCAACAAATATTCACTAGTTTCTTGTAAACATGTTATTATGATTATATACAAACTTTAAAAATTATAATCTTCAATGTAATTCTTAACATTCCTACCCATCAATGGGTAAAAACATCCCTATACTTTATATTGATACATAATTTTGTACCCCATTATGATTCCTCAGTGTGATTACTCTATTAGGAAATATAACTCTACAAGAATACCATTGAAAAAATTCTGAACTACTTCTACCTTTTTCCAGAAATCACATTATGATTTCTCGATTCGATTCGATTAACACTGAATATGATACCCCATCTTCTTATCAATTCTATATATCTTCCTATGAAATGATCTATTTTGGAAACTCCCCACTAAAAAAATAATAATTTCTCTATATTCCACCAAATTTTAATATTTTTCTAATCCATCAGAAAGTATAAAGTTCTCTCCCATTTTTATATGTGTGAAAAAATGGTTTATGAGGGAATTATAAAAGTTTTCCCTATTAACCAAATTACTTTAAACTTTAATTTCCTATAAATTATAAAAAAATATTTAAATTATTCATCATTTATGAACTCTTCTTGATTATTATAAAACCATATTGACTATTCTAACATCTTCATCTTACATCCGACATTATAATCATTCTTCAGTTAGATTCGAATTATTATTCTAATTTCATCATTACAATGAATGAATATGTATGAAAATACATTCCTCAATACATTTATACACACTATCTAGTTAATATAATAATTTAAACCATTTTAAAATAAGCATTGTTTCTACATCAATAGACTTTAGTTTCCTTTTATTTTTCGTAATCATAGTAAAAAATTCTAGTGAAATCGAAACATATTGAAAGCACTTTAATTGAAGCATCAAAAACCATGTTGACAATCAATTTTGAAATAACTACGAAAAATTATAATTTTCTTCTTTTCCTCCAATTGATGATCCTACTATTTAGTAAGATGTTATACTTATTAATTTTTGATTCCTTTTATTTTGGAAATCACAAACTCTTTCTTGAAAATATATTTTAAAAAAATTTCATGTCCAAATTATTTTACAATGTTTGTTTAGAAAACATTACATTTTACTATACATAGAAAAATCTTTAATGTATTAAAAATATAAATAATACTTTCTTATTTTTGATTATATTAATAAGTATAAGTATAACCAAAATCAGACTAAACTATATCGTAACTATTTTTAGAATTTCTGTCTTGTCTTTCATACTGATAAAATCTTAAAAATCATATTGATACTAGCATCGATAAAAATTGAACTAAACCCCATGATGATTATCATAAAGAAAATTCTATGAAATTACATCATAAACACATAATTTTATAATTGTATTAAGAATAAATATTTATAACAAAAGGAAATATTTTACTTTGTATTGGTGTAAACCAATACGATTCTAGAGAATTAGCTATTCCAAATCATTATGAACTATCAGGTTCCAAGTGTTGAAGTTGTTGTGACAAACTCAAGGAAATATGACCATTAGGTGAAAAATATGACCATTGATAAGTTTCCTATTTATAAGAATTCATTAAAAGAGTTTGAAGATATTGATTAAATTTTCTCTCTCAAAATCATCTAAATATTACTTAGCATGATCAAAGTTTTCTTAGTAATTTGTAAATATTTATAGAGAGTCTTCTAAATAAAACATTTTCAAGTTTTCTCCATGAGAATATTTTTCTAATTATGATTGTGTGTAATAATCTTTATGATCGAGGGATTCTAGGGATAAGAACACATAAAATATGATCCATCAGATTGAGGGATTCCAAGAATAGATAAATAGATAATCTGATAATCATATCAATTGATTCTATTGATAGAAAGACAAATCCATTCAAATCATCATATTGAGGGATTCCCTCATTTTGTAAGAAATAATTTCTTGAAAATATAAAACAAGGAATACCATGAGACTAAATTATAGACTACCTTACTCTTAAGGTTAAAATATGGTTCTTTTTTAATAGATTATAATTTATTAATTTATTTTATAACTTTTATAATACTTTTTTCTTAAAAATTTATTTTTCTTGTGGCACTTTTAATAGATAGAGAAAAATCATATAAGTATTTCTATTATAAATTTTTTTATCATGTATAATTTGATTAAAATAAATTCATTAATTAATCAGATCCGCCTTGAATATAATCTTATAACTATGATAAACCATATCTTTTGAGACTACAGTTTTCACTCTAAATTTAATCATATTAATTATGTGATTATGTTCATCAATAAGAGGGTCAAGTCGAATTTTAATAATTAAATTGGATTTGGGTTTTATTAGTTTAATTATTTTGAACTATGTTTTAAAATTACAAATCACCACTCTTGTATTTTAACAATATAGAAAATACTCTTACTATCCTAATCAGTGTTATAAATATATTGATCTAGAAATTTGTATTAGATCGAAATTCCCCTGTTCAACTAATTTTTTAGTTTTTACTTTCTTTAGTATTTCATATTTGATAGTGTTTTTATATAATAATATTTTATAATATTTTTTACACTGACATGTACTTGTGGAAACATTATTTTTTTAATGTTAGAAGTTATAAATGTCAGTTCTTTAAAAAATACAATTCCCAACAAACCAACAATTTTTGATGGTGATGACTATGAAGTTAAGGGGAATATATTGAATCATTTTTTAACCAAAATAGTAGTTTTTTTATGTTTTGACTGGGAACCATAAAATACCAGATAAGAAATATACTACATTTAAAAATCAAGAGAAACAAGAATATCAGTTGATCTACAAAGTAAGGAATAAATTTTTATATTCTATAAAGAAAAGAATTCATATTTAGATATCATCTTGTAAAGATTCCAACCATATTTAGAAAAGTATGGAAGAAAATATTATTTATTTTCCAAATATCAAATCCCAGTGTTAAATGATTATATATAGTAAAAATGAGGAATTAGATTCAACAGAGATGTTAACAGAAAAATAAATTCAGGTTGAGGATCAAATGAAAGATCATTAATAAAGTTATAAAAAACATAGAAATGATTTTAATGAAATGGTGAAGTGGTCACATTATTTAGATTCCATTATGAATTTGTTCAGTGGAAAAATTTAAGATGTGTAGAATCTTTTGAATGAATATTTTAAATCCTATAAAGTTTTTCCAAAACACATGGTCAAATGGGTTAATTTATTGGAATTTTTTAGGAATTAAAATGTTGATCAGACTTAGAAAATAAAATCCATGAATGGAATTATTTGATACATGGAAATGGAGTTCTCAATAATAAAATATTCTCAATAATAAAATATTCTCAATATGGAAAAAATGTTTTGAATAATGAGAACAAAGAACTAATTAAAAAGGTTCGGAATATAGCTGAAAGACTATAAAATTTCTAGTAGGACAAATTTTTTTTAACATGAGGAAGTCTTCAATGATTACCTTGATGAATAAAAATAATTTATTTTTCCAGTATCATTGTATTTTTTTGTAAACATTGGAAAAGTTTTATAATGAATGAATTATTCTTCCCATTCATTTTGATTTGCCTGAATATTTTTTAATTATGATTAGTGGAATATTATTTCATATTTTTTTGGATGATTGGTTAGTTCAATGTTCTATCTCATTTTTTTAACTATCTTTTCTAGAAACATTAAACATATTATCCATTATTATTTTAATATAAAAGGGGGAAATGTTTATAAAAAAAATTGGAGAAGTTTATATAAGGGGATATTTTTTAAGACAACTTTTTTAAAATAATATTTATTTACTAAGGGAGTCAAATTTTTATAAAGAAGGAAAATGATATACTAGGGGAGAGAATATGATTTTTAGAGTAAGATGTTATCCTAAAGTGAGGTAACCATATTAAAAATAATTGTATTTAGATGACATATAATGTTTGGGGTGTTAATATCAAATGTTTATCTTTGAATAAAATATTCTTAAAAATAAGTAGACTATGAGTTTTTCAATGTTTTTTGCAGTTATTTTTAGGGGTTTTCTCTTTTGAAAAAGTGAGAGATTGTTTAGTTAGATATAATACTTCATTATTTTGTATTCTTTTTGTTTTTTAAATCAAAAACTGTCTCCTAAAAATATGTTTTACTTAATTTTCATATGCAAAGTATATAAGAATATTTTTTTAGAAAACATTACATTTTACCAAACTTAGAATAACTAATAATGTATTTATAATAAAAAAATACATTCTTCATTATGATTATCATAATTAATACGAGTATAATAAAAATTAGACTCACATTTATCAGAACTATTATTATAATTTCTATCTTGTCTTTCATAATGACAAAATCATTAAAATTTTAATGATACAAGTACTAATAAACATGAAACTAACATTCGTAAAGATTATACAAATTATAATTGAATGGAAGTCCAGCATATTGACTTATTTTTATGATCATATTCGGAAGACTTATTTATAATATATGGAAAAATTTTATACTTTAATGGTGTAAACCAAAATGATGTCAGAAAATTAGCTATTATAGTTCATTATGATCTTTCAGGTTCTAGGGGTCACATCCATTGCAAAAAACTCAGAGAAATATGACCGTTGGGAGAAAAATATGATCGTTGGGAAGTTTCCTATAAATAAAAATTCACTCAAAGAGTTTAAAGCTAATGATTAAATTTTCTCTCTCAAATTATTTTGAATATTACTTAGCATCAATATATTGTTCTTAGCCATTTGTTATTATTTAGAGAGAGTCTTAATAAGGAAATATTATCAGGTTCTCTTCTTGAGAATTGTTTTGTAATTGGAATGCGCCTGATCATCATTATGATGAAGGGATTATAGGGATAAGAAGATGAGGAATATGATCTACCGGATATATGTCTACCAAGGCTACGTAGATAGATAATATGATCATCATATCATGGGATTCCAAGGATAGGATAAAAAATCCATTTTGATCATCGTATCGAGGGCCTCCCTTATATGGGAAAAAATGCATCTATGTATAAAATAAATGATAACTTTAGAGAATTTTTTTAGGCTACCTTAATATCACTGTTAAAATATTATTATTCCTTTTTTATCTTTTAATTCAATCATATATTTGATAGCTATTGTATTACATGTTTCTTACACGGTTATTTTACCACTGAAATTTCTATAGAAAGTGAATAATAGTACTCATATTTGTATTCTAAATTGTTTTAGAATATTTAATTTGATGATGATACATACAATTATGAATGGGATACATCTTGAATATGATCATTTAAATATGATAAATCATATCTTTTGAGATTATGATTTTAACACTAATTTTAATCATATTGATTCTATGATTACTATAAGGACCGAACCTTAAACATAACATAATATTATTAATTAAATTAGATATCACATACATACAATCCAAAAGAACATTTTTGATTTAAAGTTTTATTATGTTATGACATAAGTCATATATATCAACCCATAAGAATACAAAGCTGGTGAAACTAAAATAGTATCCATCTCTTTCATAATAAAAAATATTTTAATAAAATATAAAATATTTTCATGGAAAGTATTCACAACATTCATCTTGGCTTATCCTTTTCTCTTAACCATCCTTACTCCCTGTGAAATAAATTTAATTCTTGGGATGATCATAAAAATCTTATTATGGGATATAAAAAGAAGGAATGAAACCATTAGTCAATGAATACTTATAAAAATATGAAATAAATTTCATAAATACATCTCACCCATAAATTATCAAAGACAAACTTTTTGAAACATGAGATTTGAAAAAAATTGCAAACATAAATAAAACCATAAAGGTATCTTGGGAAATTACTTACATAATATTGTAACCCTTATGGATACCTTATGATTTGTAACCCTCATGGATACCTTAAAACGTAACAGTCAAGGCTACCTTATGGTGTAACCATCAAAATTACACATGAAGTAACCATATAAAAAACCTCCAACATAAAAATACCCAATGACTTGGAGGGAGATATAAGTCCCACCCTTAATCATAAATAATTCCCAAGAACCAGAACACAATCATTAAAGAACAATAGTTTCAATAAAACACCCCATTTGAATTTTCTAAAAATAGGAGTTTAAAAGAAGATTTAAAAACGAAAAGACCCTTACTAATATAATATATTTGAAGTGAAAATTTAAAGAATGGATATAATATGTTTATACACTATAAATATACCAAATAAAACATAATATAAAAAAATCATCACATATATAATTTTACGACTATATAATTAATGATGTAAATGGTTAACCCAATGAATGGAAATTGGGTTAAGAATTCCCATACCTTGGGTTCGTCTTACATCAAATATATTTAAACCTCCTGTATAACGGTTAAAAGAGTGTTATTAATATTTTATAGAAACATATTTATGTTTATAACACTATATGTAACAATTTTATAACATCATTCAACCCATTAATTAATAATATTTTGTTCTTTCTATTGTTTTGAGTGATTTTTTTACATGATTTCCATTGTTGGTTCATAAAGTATTTCCTTTTCGAATAGAAGAGACACTCCAACAGTGAAATGAAATGGTATTAATATTTTCATAGAATAATTAATGATACCATAGATCATTTTTATCCTATATTATGATTAATTATTATATAAAACATTAATGATATTTGTTTAGATCGTTTTGACACTTTTCAATAATTACGAACTAGTTTCGTTAAATAATTTAATTTCATGCATATAAGTTAATTCCAGAACATAAAATAGGTTCCATAACATAATTTATAATAAATTTCAACCATTAAAATTGTTTTATAAATATTTTTAAGTAATTAATTGAAATTGAAAACACATCATCCATGATTATGGAAAATTAGAACATCACAGACGATTAAAATGTTTACCTCTTGATACCTTCCCATTGAGATCCTCTTTAAGGCCATTGGTTTTGGCCTTTTGGTGAGACCATCAGGTCTTGGACATGGGGAAGAGACTTGATAAGGGGTTTGGGTAGAATTTTGAAAATTCACAATATTGTAGAGGTGTGAGAGGAAGAGGGGGGGGGTGAGGGTGGTATTTATTTGTAAAGAAGAGGAGGGGTTTCCATTATTTTAATCATTAGTTTAATATTTTTTCACAAGACTATGAATAGTTTTGATTCTCATGGCCAAAAAAGTAAAGATAACATGTGAGTCCAAACCCATGGTTCTTACATAATCCATGATTTTAGTAATAGTGTATTTGACTTATAATGTATATATATGGTAAATTACCATATTTTACTATTCACCAAAAATTCACGTATTCTAGAAAAATCCCAAAAATTCACTCTAACAATTTTTTGACCTATAGAATTAAAAAATGAACTCCATTTTATCAAAATAATATTTAAATTTGTTAAATTTAATTTTAAAATAAAATCCTTATTTATTCAAATTTTTAAAAACTTTAACTCAATTTATAACACCTTGAAAAATTAACCAAGGTTTAATAAAATTATCTTATAACCCTAAGAAAATAAAATAATAAATTATGATTATAGTTAATGGGAATATATTTTCAATTAAATTATTAAATTAATCATATAATTTTAATAGCATATTTATGACTTAAAAAATACCTATACTATTATCAAATTGTCACTTATAAATTTTCAAAATTTTATTTGTACATACATGGGTGAGGTTACTATTCATTTTTCCAATTTACTATTCATAAGGGTAATATTATTATTCATAAGGGTAATATTACTATTTATAAGGGTATGTTATGATTCAAAAAAAATTATATTGGTTATATCAGACGCTAAGAAAAATACTGATCGCAACCATTTATGTCATTTTTTCAGATTTCAAAATAGAGAAGTAGAAAAATTATGTTTAATGGATATATTATAACTATATCCTTAAAAAAGTGTCATTTCACTAAGACATAGTGTTTCATGCATTTCATTAAATTTATTTGTAAAACCTTGGGGTGTTATATTCTCTCCACCTTCAAAAAATTAGTTCCTTGCAATTCTTTTATTTACTTATTAAAAAATTGAGGGTACATTTCCCTTAGAGATTTTTGATATTCCCATGTGGCTTCATCAGCCATGTGGTTTCTCCACAAAACCTTTATCTGGTGGATTAAGTCATTTCACAATACTTTCTCTCTATGATCAAGAATATGAACATGTTTCTCTTCATAATAAATGTTCTCTTCTAGCTAAATTACTTCTGGGATCAAAACATGAGATGAATCTGAAACATACCTTTTCAACATTGAAACATAAAAAACATTATATACCTGAGATAAACATGGGGGAAAATATACTCTATAGGTGACTTAATAAACCTTATCTAGGATTTTATATCTTCTAATAAACCATGGACTTAGCTTTCCTTTCTTAACAAAACACATAACACGTTTACATGGTGAGATTATAAGAAAATCATGTTCACCTACCTAAAAAGAAAAGTCTTTCCTCCTGTTATCTTCATAACTTTTTTTTTCCTACTCTAATATTTCCTCATGTGTTGATCAATAAATTTAACTTTCTTAGGCACTTCCTCTACTAATTCTAGTCCCATTAACATTCTTTCCCCGACTTCATCCAAAAAAGTTGGAGTTTGACACCGCTTACCATACAATTCCTCAAATTGTGACATCTGTATGTTGGAATAAAAACCGTTATTATAAGAAAACTCAACTAATGAAATATGTTGAACCCAACTTCCCTAGTAGTCCATTGAATAGTCTTGAAGAATATCCTCCAATTTATGAATTGTTCTATCGGTCTATCCATCAGATTGAGGATGAAAAGTATTGTTGAAATTTAATTCTATGTCTAATGACTTTTTTAGGCCTTTCCAAAAGTTAAAAGTGAAACATAGACCATAGTCAGCTACAATGGAAATAGGAACTCCATGTAACCTTATAATCCCTTTGAAGTACAGTTGATAAAGTTGATCCAAAGACATAGTATCTATAATTGGAATAAAATGCATAGATTTATTTAATCAATCAATAATAACTCAAATCACATTGTTACCTTGAGATGTATTTGAGAGTCCAACCGTAAATTCCATGGATATATTATCCCATTTCCACTCTATCACTCGCCTTGGATGAAGCATACTCTTTGGTATTTTTCGCTCTACTTTAACCTATTGAAATTTCAAACATTTCATGGAAAAATCTGCAGCATCTATTTTCATTCCATTCCACCAGTAATACTAATGACGGTCTCTATACATATTGGTATTAACTGGATGAACCCATCATGGAGAACTATGAGCTTTATAGAACAATTATTTCTTCAGTTGGGAATCACAAGGCACACAAAATATTTTTGAAATCCCAAAAAACAATACTTATCAATGTTAAATTCCAGAAACTTACCCATTTTTACCAATTATACCTTTTAATAGAACTATCCATATTTCATATGTTCTGGATTAATTATGTCTGAAAAATATGACAACAGTAAAACCTAAAACAAAAAATATGAATTTCATAAACTATCAACTTCCATGCCAAATTCATCAAATCATTTATCAAGGAGTCATGCTCTAAACGGAACATGGTTAATGATGAATAATGTTTTTGTCTTAAGAAATAATCCACATTGTTTTCTTTACTAATATGGAAATTGATCCAATAATAATAATCTTTTATCAATTAAAGACATCTTCTCTATCTGATGTTTAATTAATTTTGATTTAATATTTACTTTAGAATTTTATGGTCAGTATATATTTCACTTTTGGATCCGTATAATTTATTCCAATAAATTTTCAATGAAATATTCACAGCTAGTAATTCCATATCATGTGTGGGATAATTTAATTCATGTGGTTTTAGTTGTCTTGATGAATAAGAAATTACCTAACTATTCTACATCAGAACACAACTGAGTCTCTTCAATGAACCATCACTGTGGATGAAAACTCACCATTTCTGGAAGGAAAGGAAAAAACTGGAGCATTCACAAATCTCTTCTTCAGTTCTTGAAAACAAACTTCACATTCTTATGTCTAAATAAATTTAACCACAGTTCGTGTTAACTTAGTCAACGAGTTAGAAAAAAGTGATTTTTTTAAAAACCGTTGGTAATAACCCGCTAATCCAAGAAAACTACAAATCTATGTAACATTTATAATTCTTATCTATTCATCAACCACTTTTACTTTAAAACAATCAATTATAATATCATCCTTATTTAGAATGTTCCTATGAAAATAAATCTATTGCAACCAAAAATAAAATTTTCTAAATTTTCTATATAATTTATTTTCTTTGAAAATTTGGAAGACAATCCTTAATTTTTTTAATGTTCCTCATAAATTTTTGAAAATACCAAATTATCCTTAGTAAAAACAATAAAAAATTTATCCAAATATTTATATAATATTCTATTAATTAAATCCTAGAATAAAATAAGTGAATTTGTTAACCCAAAGGTCATAAATAAAAAATTATAAAGCCCAGATATAGTATGAAAAGCTATTTCTGGCATGTCATCCTTTTTAACCTTCATTTGATGGTATCTGAATCTCAAGTCAATCTTGGAAAAATAATCAGCTGCCTAGAGTTGATCAAATGAGTCACTAATGAGAAGAGAATGATACTTATTAATAATGATATTGTTACTCAATGCACAATAATCAATGAAAATTATCATGGGATCGTCTTTCTTTTTAACAAACTAAATAAGATCACCCCATGGAGAAGTGTTGTGATGAATGAACCCTTTATCAAGAAAATTATGCAATGGATTTTTCAATTCTAGAAGATCTATTTGAGTCACATGATAAAGTGGTTTTGAAATTGGATTAGTATCAGGAACTAAATCAATAGTAAATTCATCTTTCTGATTAGGTATAACACTGGGTAACTCATCAGGGAAAACATAAGGATATTCATTTACCGTGGCACATCATTAATCTGAATAGATCTTTTATTTTTAACAATATGATCAAGATAAATTTCATTTACATGTTTCAATTGTTTTTCAGCTTCTTTATATGTTATCAATTTTATGGGTTCATTATTATATACAAACTAAAACTCTATAAAAAAACTTTTTTAGCTCTACAATAAATCCTATCATGAGAAAAAATAAATCCAATCCATACCGAGAATAATATCAAACTCTACTAAAGTTAAAAAAACAAGGTTTGTAGTTAAATTTCTTCCAAAAATTACAATAGAGATATTATTATAATTCTACTTTTATGTATTATTTCCCACTAGTGTTTTAATAATATGTCCTGATCTCATTTTTTGAGGTGATATTTTTAATTTTACAGAAAATTTCTCATATATAAAAGAATGTGTAGACCCCATATCAAAAAAGACATAGGAAAAATCTAAGTAAACAAAAAAAGTACATGATAACACTTTGTTAGATGGACCTACACCTACTGATGTAGTCACAAAGGTTCTCACTAAACATTTCTTCTTAGAATCTGGATTATTTCAATCATTTAGTTATTTCTTTTGGAAGTTATTTGAATAATACACTATCTCACCAAATATTAAACACATTATAGTTTCTTAATCAGGATTAGTCTTCGGATAATTTTCATTACAATATGGGAATATATGTACAAACATATCACATCAAAAAAAATTCCTAGTCTTGATAAGGCATTCCCCAGGGTGATTTTTACCACACTTTACAAAAACTGGAAACCAAACATTCTTTCCTTTAGATTACTTTGATTGATTCTTAACAGTCACTTTACATTTAGTAATCTTCTTCAGTTTTTTGTCAAAGTACATGCGATCATCAATAAAGTCTATTTATACCCTCTACGCACATCAGATAATTTTTTTATAACTTTTTATCTCCTAGGAAGCCAATTATCTTTGATATTGTGGGTTCAATCCTAAGTAAAAATGATTGAGTTTTCTAACAAGATCCAGAATAAGATTTAGATCATACCTCACAAGTCTAGGGAAGTTTTATTCATACACAACAGCTGAATCTTTCTCCTTTCTCTTCAATTCATGTAATTTCTACTTCATCCTAAGTTTTAATACCTTTGGGAAATATTTATCAAGGTAAATAATTTTAAATTCATCACACTCTAAGGCTTGGATATAATTTTTATCCCTAGTATTCATGACCATTTACCACTAATGATCAGATTCACCTTCAAAATGATAGATAAAAATACTAAACAGTTAAACATATAAACAACCGATAAAATCAAATATCTTTTCAAGGAAATTAATCCATCCTTTAGCAGCTAATGGGTCAGAAGATCCACTAAAAGCAGGAGGGTGTTGCCTCATAAATTTTTTTACTCATCATGTTCCTTTGAGGTAGTTATTGGTTTTATCTTGCATGTATACTACCACCATTTACTTCTTACATTAGATGATACATTACTTTCACAAACTATTCGGTTCCAATCCCTACAATTCGAGGTTTCAGATTCGAAAATATATCAGCCTCTCCATTTCTTCCATATTCATCTTTCCTATTTCTTATGTGGAAAACCATTCTAAACATACGTATCTTAGATGAATAAATATTGTAATATTTTAAATTCTATATCAATTCAAAATAAAAATAAGTTAAAATCATTTATGGTATTCTATTAAAATCATCATAACCCCTAATGTTATCTAAACAGTTCTCTGATACCATCTATGAGGACCCATCCCTAAAAATTACATAATTCAGTTAATTCAACAAGATTTTACTACTTTAAATTACCCAAGATCATTTAGGTTTAGAGTTTTAAAAAGTTAGAAAATAAATCAAACATATCAACCCACAAGAATAAAAAGTGGGTACAACTAAAACAGTATCCATTTCCTTCATAATATAAATATTTTTAATAAAACATGAAACATTTTAATGAAAATTCTTCACAACATCCATCTTGGATTCTTCTTTTATCTTTCCCATCCTTACTCCCTATGAAAAAATTTTAAAACTTTGGATAAGCATAAAAATATTATTAAGGGATATAATAAGATGGAAATAAACTGTTAGTCCATTAATACTTATAAACATATTAAATTATTTTCACAAAGACATTTTTCTCACCCATATTGTATCATATACTTACTTTATGAAACATGAGATTTCCATAAAACATAAAAAACATACGTAAAACCCAAAAAGTATCTTGGAAAATTACTTACTAAATATTATAAACCTTAATACTAATTTATGATTTGTAACCCTTACAGCTACCTTACAATGTAACCCTCATGACTACCTTATGGTGTAACCATCACAGTTACACTTGGAGTAAACAAACCACCGACCTAAAACATACACATACCAAATAAATTTAGGAGAGATATAGGTACCACCATTCTTCATAATAATTCCCAAGAAACAGAATAAAATCATTAAAGAAGAATATTTTCAATAAAACATCCCATTTTAATTTTGTAAAAATAAAAGATTAAAAGAGGATTTAAAAACAAAAGTCCATTGCAAATATAATATAATTAAAGTGATAATTTATATAATGGAAGTAATATGTGCATAAAATATAAATAAAAATAATTAAACATAATATAATAAAAATTAATCCCATAAATAATCTTAAAACTAGATAATTAATGAAGTATAAGGTTATCCCAATTAATGGAAATTGGGTTTAGAATTCCCATACCTCAAGTTCATCCGACTTAAAAACATGTTTAAACCTCCTTTATAATGGGTAAAAGAGAGTTATTAATATTTTATAAAATCATATTCGTGTTTATAACACCTTATGTAATCATTTTACAACATCATCCTCCCATTAATTAAAAACATTTTGTTCTTTTCATTGTTTTGGGTGCAATGTTTACATGATTTCCTTGGTCGGTTGGTAAAGGGTTTCCTTATTGAATGGAATAGAACTCTAGAAGTAGAATGAAATGGTATTAATATGTTTACAAAATATTAAATGATGCTATAAATCAATTTTTATCATCTATTATTATGAATCATTAGATAAAATACTAATTATATTTGTTTAGAACATTTTGGCGATTCTTCGATAATCACGTATTAGTTTCATTATATAATTTAATATCTTGAATATATTTTAATTTAATAACATAAAATAGGTTATATCATATAGTTTACAATATGATTCATCCATTAAAAAGGGTTTATAACCATTTTAAGTAAATATTTGAAATTAAAAACAAATCGTACATGATTTTGTTAAATCGTCACATCACAGACGATGTTTTTTTAGAATAACCGGGAATAGAGAAAAAGTATGATATTTAATTTTTCCATAAAAATGATAAAAATACCAAATATATAAGATAATTTAGGTTCCATTATTATTGGGTAATGGTAAGTGAATATATTATAAGAAAATAAATTAATTGAAAAGAAAATACAAGAAAATGAAAAATGATTTTTACCCCCTGGCCTCTTTCCCTTGAGAACCTCCTTAAAGCCTTTGGTTTTTACATTTTGGTGATAACGGAAGGTATGGGACATGGGTAATATCCTTGGGAAGGGTTTTGGGCTGAATTTAGACAATTATAAAAGCTTGAGAGGTGTGAGAGGAAGAAGGGGATGGTGGTATTTATAGTGTATGAGAGGTGGGGTTTCCATTATTTTATTCATTGGTTTAACATATTTTCTCAATATTGTTAATAGTCTAGATTATTGTGAAAAATATTAGTAAAGAGATAACTTGAGTTTGAACCATGGATTATTGCATCATCCGTTATGTTAAGAATAGTTTATTTAACTTATAATGTATATATACAGTAAATTACTATATTATACTATTAACAAAAAAATCATGTATTTCAGAAAAATCCCAAAAAATTACCCTAGCCATTATTTAACCTATATAATTAAAAATCATAATATATTCTATCAAAATAATTTTTAAAATTTGTTTAATTTCATTTTTAAATAGAATCATTATTTATTCAAAAAATAACATTTTTTGAACTATAACCCAATTTACAACACCTTGAACAATTAATCATGTTCTAATAATATTATCTGATAACCATAATAAAATAAAATAATAATTTATGATTAAATTTTATGATAAAAAATTTTCAATAAATTAATTGAATTAATCATAAAATTGTAATTAAATATGTATGACTTACAAAAATACCAATACTAATACTATGGTCATATTGTCACTTATAAGATTCCTAAATTTTATATATATATTCATGGGTGAGTTTACTATTAATTTTACTGATTTACTATTCATATTTTACATATTAATATTCATAATGGTAACATTACTATTCATAAGGTTATTTTACTATTCAGTAAAAAATATGTTGGTCCATTCAGACTCAAAAACACTTACTGATTGCAACTATGTATGTCCATTTTTCAGAATTCAAAACACATAAGCTGAAAATTTTTGTTTAATGGATATATTATAACTATCTCTTTAAAAAAAGTGTTATTCCACAAATACTTAGTGTATTATGCATTTCATTAAATTTATTTGTAAAACCTTGTGGTGTTAAAATTATGATCATCAGACCGAGGGATGAGTATGATATTAATACATAAAAAGGATTGGTGTTTTTTTAGTTAAATTATTTTGAACAAAATTTTAAAATTACAATTCACCCTTCCTCTTATAAATTAACCAAAAAGAATGAACACATATAATCCTAATGACTATTATTGATATATTGATCCAATACCTATATATGACGAAGTATAGCTTTGAATGACTTTTATCGATGAAAATTGGCTCCTAATGAATTAGTCTCTATATCATTTTGATTAATTGGTTTCACCTCCAAATCGATAGTCAGCACCTCATGTTTTATTATGACTCTTGACCCATTTTATGTAAACTAATGAAATTTATTCCCTGCCTTTCAACCCGCTTGTTATAGAAACAAATCAAGGCATTATTTCATCTTGAGACAAAATAAATAAAAACATTTTGTCCTGATGGAAATGGGTGAATACATTATTGATCTTCCTCTAGTTTATCAGTCTTTGAATTTATTATAAGCATCAGTCCCAATAAAATCTAAATTTTCATTAGTCCCAATAGCCTTAAAGAAAACAATTCCTCTCTTGATTCCCTTTTTCATCCATCACTACATCTAATGATCAGTGCCTTGATTTCTCTGATGATAAGTGGCATGCCGTGTCTGACGTACTTGTGTCAGTATCAACTTTATTCAGGTCTATAGTTGACCTAACTAAAAACTTGCATCTTTTTCTTCTCACATTATGAAAAAAATTCACATACTTCAAACAATTATATATTCGGTGATCTCAAACGATGAAGTAAGAAAGGAAGGATTTGACTTCATCAAATTACTTCTTTCAAAAACTACCAATTGTTTCATTACTTTATCATGAAATTAGACTTTTTAAGATCAACATATCATCATGTGACTTACTTGGAAATTATTTTAACTGGCCATCCTTCCAGTAACTTCTTTCTATTAAACTGAGCCTCATTTAGAATGAAATCACATGTTATCCCCATTTACTTCAAAACGATTACATCATATGTTTCCCCCAAAAAAATATGATTGATTATAATTCCATGATTAGAAAAGAATCATTATATTTACATCAGAAATATTAATACTTCCATATAAATCTTCCATATGATCAAAACATTCATTCTGGACATGAGGTGAGTCTAATAAACATTTCACCCAGAAAAAATCTTCTTAACCTGATGTACTTTCTTTGTCATTTTCTATCTGATATTATGATTTTGATGGAGATTATGATCATGAATTATTACTAAGTAAATTTATTTGTTTCATTGAAAAAAAATAAAAAAATTTAGCCCAACCTTCTTTCAGCTTCCAAAAAAATTTCATTCCAACTTGGTCCCATCATAAACCTAGCTCAGATGTCTCTATATAGTAATTAATCAAAGGTTAGACCCAAAAATAATTGATCAATATACATATAATACATGGAGAGGTTGTGAAATATTTATTAATACTCATCTACTATCATGTGATCTAATGTGGATGTAGATTCTCATAGATGAATAAATACAAGAATATAGCCAGAAAATATCCTCTCTGAAAAGGAGCTCAAACTATAGCCCATATTTAGTAACATCATATTATTATTGGGTTTTTAACCTCCATTATCATCCAATTAATCCATGTATAATTCTCCCCACCAGGGCCACCATAATATTTTCTAGTGTCCTGAGTTGATGGAAAACTCATTCGACCCATCAAGACAATCCTTATCTGTATGTGGGTAGGGATCACCTCATAACCCAAGAGGTCACCATTAATAAAACTATTGAGGTATTCCAATATTACACACCTCTTCCACTAGTAGTACGGGTACAATATTCTACTCTAAAGTGGTGGTATAACTAGTGAACCAACTAGAGGTAAAACCATTTGAACAGGTCCATGTATCGACTCATCATCAATGAGGGGATAATCCTCAAGAATGTAATGCTGAATCATTTTGGGCATACATCATAGAGGTATCATTACATATAAAATATGAACAATCATCAATGAGTATATTTAGAGAGATGACTCATAAAGGATGTGGATACCAAAACCTATTACTATATGATGCGCGTAACACTATTTTCCAAGAAACTATTGTATTAATTTACCTATTTTAAAGGTATGTGATCAAACCACTTTTGTATTGATACATTTTCCACCACAACATCACTAAAGTCCCTCTCGTGAAAGTTTAACTCCAAACACCTAACACGTTTTTCGAAAAAAACACCATATACACTGGTACTATGGTAGAACCTTCTACTATGATAACACTTTGTCACGACCCATCCCAATGGGGTTTATGTCAAAACTCCCGAAGAATTCCTCAAACAGAACAGGGGTTGGAAAAAACATATGCGGGAAAATTCCATATAGGAGTGAGTATAACAATACCTTGTAAGACACCCTGAAACAATAAAACAAATAACAACAAGAATAATAGTCAGCTATACATAGGTATATGACTATAACACATATAATAACGATATTCGGATATACTCAACATAGACACATATTCTCAAGGAAAGGTCATAATTCTATTTGAGGCCTAAGATTCCATCTCAAATGATCAACATATCACTCATCCGGGAGAACACACTCCAGGTTTCAGATAACAATGACGAGATCTATCCAAGAGGTTGTTTTCATTTGTTTCACCATTATAAGTGTACTCTAGATGTATGAAAAGACACAATACATAGAAAGGGGATCACACCAAATGCCATGGGTATACCAAAATCCCAATATATAATAGCCTTCTAAGTAGAAGATCCATGCCCATGTAGTGTTGATCATGAAGAAACCAATAACTCAAAGTAGTGTAAGAAGATGATATATGATCTCACCCTAGGCCTCGTAAAATGATTTCAAAAACACTATCCAAGATGTCCTGTTAAATGGATCACCATTATATGTATAGGAAATGATTCCACAGTAAACCTTAGGGAATGAATATAGTTTTTGCGCCCTAATAAAAAATTTACATTATATAGAGGAAAGAGGCTTTAAACCTTCTATGATGGATTACAAGATATATACTATTACTATATGATGTGTCCCTTTGGAATAAGTTTTTTCTTGTGTAAATGATATGTTCCCTTGTCCATGTTAATGTAAACACATTTATAATTTTTGGGTACTTCTTCAATTGTCTATATACAAGGCTATTCCAGTGTACACATGGCCAGACCATGTCTACGTGGGAGTACATGGTTTGCCCATTCCTGCGTATTATCCTATATACACACTGAGCCTTTAGGGTGGGGTCACACATGATTTGACATGGTCACTCACCATGTGATGATTATCTTCATCTAGAAACCCTCTATTACACTATAACTAACCTACACAATGTGTGTTCCAACAAGATATTTTGTGCTGATAAGGATTTTTAAAAAATCCATATCTGGATTTTAAATTTTATCACACTTCTTCATCCACTGATCTAGCCACCCATATCAATATAAAATCAAGTAACCTAACATATTGTGTCATTGCATTGTTTATCATCAGGTTCCAACCCCTTTGATCCATTCGGAAAGAATCCACATGTGTTGTTGACCATCTCACACAAAAGAATACGGATTGAGTACCCCAAATTTATGTTAACCACTTCGTCTTCCTTCATCGTATGATCTCCTCATTTCCCTAAGTCTAGATCTATGATATAGAAACATTACACCAATAAATAGGTTATAAATGTTTGATTTCTCTAGTTTTTTTCTGAATCTCAAGCAAAGGGATTAATCATGATGAACAAAGAAACATGTTATGGGAAAGAAGAAAGAACAACCATGAGGAATGAAACTCCGATAATGTTTGTGTACAAATCGATTCATTTCTATTATAATGAAGAATGAATATCTATAAAATAATAAATAATAAAATCCCAATCCTGAATCATAACTATCCCATACCTAAAATACTCACAATCCTCAAATAAATATATTGGTTGATTTATTTATGTTTATTGTAGGAATCATAAACCTGGAAAAATAAAAATAAAACAAACATCCGAAATTAATTAAGATCCATCATTGATGAGTAATTAACTTATTTCATCGTAATTGGTTAGACCATTGAATCTTTTTGTGCACTGATTTCTAAACTATGATATGGTTGTCGCTTGGTTGAGAGAGATCCTCCAACATTATCTCTAATAGTTCTCTAATGGATCAAGGGTTTTGTGGATAACCCTAAAAATTTGGAATATCTATATACATATAGAATAAAATAGGTTTATGTATTTTTATAGATTAAATAAATAAATTATAATAAATTATTTTTTATTTACACCTGTAATGACTGTTCTACAAAAAAACCCACACCAAAAAGGTTATATCATGCCATGTATAAATTCCATTCTCTGAACCCAATGGTGCCCTGGGATTTATGATTTGGTCATATATTTACAATTTATTCAATATGTTTTAGAAAACAAACCACATATACTATTTATATATTTAATATATTTCAATCACTTATTAACGACACACCAGGTCTTAGAATCCCATTCCATCTCAGTTCCTAACCATAAAAATAATCCACACAATATCCCAAAATAATTCATGGAAAATATGACTAATTACATTAAATATATTAGTTGTTATATAAAAGAGAGTGGGAAGTTATTTGTGTAATATATTTTTCATTATAATAATATATATTTTTTCAATATTTTTTTTCGTTTTTTTGTGGATGTATGACATAGAGATACGTTATGGTGAAATTTATGTTCAATATTTTATGAAATAAATTATGTTTAATAAACATTATTTCATAATTTTTTACATAAAATCAATGATATTACAACAAAAAATATCAATAATACTATTTTATTATGGATATTTGGTATATAGAACATTAACTTGATACATCTATACAACAAAGTTATTGAAAAAATCATTATCATGATTTTAAATTCCATATATTTTAAAGATTCCTAGGAAAACCTATGGATATACATAAATATGGGGTGAATAATCAAGACCAATAATGTAATAAACAAATAATAACATGATGATTATGTACATGCTATTCTACATGATTTTAGATGGAATATAAAAGCATTGAGAATGAAAATCTAGAACAATGAGGCAAGATAAAACACGATGGCATAAATGGAAAATTGGAAATGTGGTAACAACCTTACACATGACATTATAAACATCGTCCAAGGATTACTTCTAATACATCATAACACGGGTTTAAAATAACCATATTGGATTAGGACTAATCTATAATCCAATAAATTAAATCTAATGACACTAATACATTACCCAATATACTAGAGCACGATACAATTTTCGCACGCCCATCATATTCATATCATGTAAATGCATAAGTGTTTCATATAGATCATTCAATACAGGATCATATTTCATCACATATAAATCCAAGAATAAGGATTATGGAATAAATACATGTAAGACGTCAATAAATGAAGGTTATATATATCTAGGTAAATACCCCTGAGGGTAAATTGAGATAGTATTAAATGTATAATGGATTGGCATTGAAAAATAATAGGATAATTTTGGTAGAATAAAGTCATACAATAATGAATCATGGGAGGGAGTAATGAGAGTTGAATTGGTCTTTCATCAACTGCATATAATAATTATTGTACTTAGGATATGTAAAAACATAATCCAACATGTAAAATAGGGAATTAAAAGTAATAAAACTAAAAATATTATTGAATAAAAGTATTTCTTTGAAAAAATCACTAGATAATTTCAGTAACATAACTAGGTACACTATGAATCAAGGGAATGGTTATTTAGAGTGAAAGGGGTATCTCATATGTTGGATATCATAATATTAGTAATATTTATGTGTAAAATAACATCCCATCAATAGTAATTGAAAGAAAAATGGAATTACATAAAGAAGGTGCTTGAATAAAGAGGAAATTGACATGATTCGTTACATTGAGGGGGTGTTTCTAAAAGCTTGGTAGGAAGTCATTGAGAACTTGGGGGCCCCATTATAGGGCACTAGATAGGATAGGGAAGAGTGTATAAATTCTCTATGTATTTTTTACTACTGATGAATGGGATATTAGGTGGGTTTGTATAGAAAGTGTAAGGTGTTTTTTATTATTTCCAAATATTAGGTTTTGGACTATCTAAAATAATGTACTCAAAACTACAAACCTTAACATGGTTTTGCCCACAATTTTTACCTTTGATGAGTTTTCTTCAATAATTTATATGCCTTCAACTGAAAATATAAAAAAATACTCTTTTTTATTTTTATGTTACTAATGCTTACAATGAATTGAATAAAAAATCATAAATTATAATATATGTTTTAGAGGATTCATATTAGGTTGAAAAATTAATCAAATAACCTAAAAAATAATAATTTTAAAGGGTAAATAAAAATTTTGTTTCAAATATGTTTTATTTTTTACATTTCATCACATTGGGGACATTATGATATTATAATACACACTATATATTTATACTTTATTTATTTTTTATAGAAAATTTGACTATCTCAGAAAATTATGACAAAATAACCATTGGATTATTTCAACATGGGTATTCCTGAAATATTAATTTTTTTAACCAAAATAATTAACTAAATATGGGTTATTATAATTCTAAATTAAAATAATATTTTATTAAAAAATATTATTTTTTATAATAATTGTTTTCTGACACATATAAAAATTACATTTTCACTTCATAAAATTATATGATCATGTATATTTTTATGTAATTTTTAATAATAGTATTTTTATAAAAAATAATTTAGTTCATAAATTTATGAATTAATAATATGGATTTTCCAAAAAAAATTCATATTCCTCAAAACTAAAATTTTTGATTTGTCGTATTAAAATTGATATTCATCAAACTCATTTATTTAATAAATTATAACTTGAAAAATTAATGAATAAAAATAAATAATATTTTATTGAAATGAATATATACTTATTCATAATTTTAGGGTCAAGATACATTTCACATTATTACTCCATTGAAATATATAAGTGTATGTTGTAAGACATTGATATTTTCATGGGGTGGTTCTACAAACATGGTTTGGACCATGGTCTTAATGAGCACGGACATCTCCATTAAATGGTTTCGCTCATGGTTTAGCAATTACATCTCACCCTGGGCTTGATCAAGGGAAAATACAAGTGGTGTTATCTTCCATAGAATCTTCTATAAATGGACTTCAAATGATTGAATCCTACTATTTAGATCCTATTCTTATATTAACATTTTAAATAGAAATTTATCTTTACCTTTAGTATATACTAATCATATGATCACCGATGAATAGTTATATAATTAATTGTTATGATTCATAATCGTATTTTGAAACTAATAGGATAAAACATATAAAGGTCATACATGGACAAAGTATTATATGTGTTTTTTATATATAGATTACATAAATATGTCACCAATACATTTAAAAAGGTACTTTCATTTTTAAAATTTCAGGATGCTACATTATTCCCCTATTATAAAAATTCATCATAGAAATTTTGATTTTATACACTAGAACAGATAATGTTACTTATAATTCATCTCACCATCTATTTCTAAAGTCTCTTAGTAAAACTCATGGTTCTCCCACAACATTTTGACCATGTTAGTTTCCTTTATTCGAAAAAAAAGTTTCTTTACAGTCTAAAATCTCCACCATTTTCTCCATGTATGGATGATAATTTTATAATAGAACCACCATTGGATTTAGTACATGTGATGTGTATTGTATGTAATCTTTCAAGAGGGATCCATGAAACACACAATGTTCCTAAGATAGGTATGGTGGGAGTTCTTGTATATATCCCATAGATATGATGAAATCAACGATATCAAGGGGGTATATGTATATTTTGATAAGATTTTATTTCATACCAGACCTCATGAATTTCTTCCATGCTGATATTCCAAGGAATACATTATCTCAAACTTCACACTCTAGATTTATTCAATTACTTTCTGTATAGATTTTATGTCAACTTTATGTGGATTTTATATAATTTTGAATTCTTTGAACCATTTCCTCCAACTATTAGATAAGTTTATGCCCCATAATATTTCTTTATCCAACATTATCCATCATATTGGAGTCTAACACTTCATCCCATATAAAGCCACATAAGGTTCCATTTGAATTATAAAATATAATACTTTTTATATGGGATCTCCAATAGGGAAAGATATCGATCAAAAATTCCTTGTAAATTCAACAATCATGGTTATTACATATCATCCATAGTTTGGATAGTTTTTTCAAATAGAACATAGTTATAAGGGTGATAAGAAATGCTAAAAATATGTTTCTTATTATATTCTTACTGATGGCTTGTCAAAAAACCCAGGGTAAAACATAGATCTCGATCAGATACAATTGATATTAGAACTTTGTGTTGTCTTACCAAATCACTTATTTATACAATGGTGAGTTGTTTGAGAGAAAAATCATACATGATACCAATGAAATATTAATTAATTATAAGGTGATTGTATAACAACTTGTTGGCTTTATTACCTTTAGGTGTCTGGTGGAGTCACACGATGAAATCCATTGTTTTTTTTCTCATTTCGATATAGGTATTGGAAATATTTTTATTATACACTTAGACTTATATCATATATTTTTGACATCATGGAAAACCAAGAACTGATATATAAACTTATGCATCTCTCTCTTCATGTTTTCACACCATAAATTATTCATAAAATCTATATAAATAGTACGTCATCCTATATGAATAGAGTAATATGAGATATTCACATCATCTATAATTTCCCACCTTGGTTTCGTTTTAATGGGACCCTTATCTGGGTTCCTAACCTAATAACACCATATTTAGGAAAGTTGAACTCTAGAATATTCACTACCCTCTTCTATTGGAACTCATAATCTTTCTAATAATCCAGGATTCTATCAAGAAAATATTATTGATTAGATAATTTAGAAATATTGGAATAATATAATATTATTATTACCATATCCATCAAATTCATGTCTAATAATATTGGTTCACTTTCAATCTGCATAATGGATAGAGTTTCAATATCCTATCTACTAAGATAATCTTCTTCTTTGCTCGCTTTCATATTATTTTAATGTATTTAATAGTAATAATAATTTATGAGATCTAAGAAACTTCATGTGTTCATATTAATATCCTTTTTTGATAATATACACTTTATGATTTTATGCTATATATATATATATCACACATCTACCCATAGAGATAATGTCACCAAAGTTTTAACAAAAAGAAAACTGTAGCTTATTATAGATCATGAGATGGGTTATTCTGCTCATGGATCATTATTTGGTGAAATTAATAGACTATAACATTGTCATTTTCTATTATTAAATAACCCAATCCTCTTTTATATTCATGACCATTGATAAAAAATCCTTCCCTATTTGTGGGATATATGAGTGAGGATATAGTGAATTAACCGTTTTCATATTTTCAAATCCTTCCTCACATTAATCATTCTTGAAAAACTTGTCTTCTTTCTATTTTATCATGGTTAGAGGGATTGAAAATCCTAATAATTTTCTAAAAAATTTGATATATTGGACATCAAAACCATAGAAACTATGAATTTAGGTCCCAGAGGATGGTGAAATCCACCCTTCAATAATCTACATTTTTATGGATATATAGATATCCCATTGCATGTGATGACATTCCACAAGAATGTATCTCGGTCTAACAAGAACTCACATTAACTATAAATTTCATAAATTTATTAATTATTTTTGTTAATGATAATTGTATTGAAATTCTAATCGTATTCCTCCTTGATTTTGGATTAGATAAGTATATCATCAATAAAGACAAACAAATTTTTAAGATAATCCCTAAAGTCTCTATACCTAAATTTCATTGATATTTTTGGGACTTTGTCAGTCCAAATGGCCTCACTATTAACATGTTTTCCCATAACAAGAATGAAATTATGTTTTGGGGATTTCATATATCTTCACCATTATATTATAATATCCTGGATGAGGATCTATCACAGAAAAATGTTTGGAGACTATTGGATTGTTTGTGAAGATTTCAATGACTTCTTATGCTATAGAGAAATATTGGGAGCTACTCATCACACTCTATCCTCATGGGTGTTCTAGAGTTTCATTTAATAGAACAATCTGATTGATATCAATTTTTCTAGAGAAAAATACACCTATTATAAAAGGTATAACACCAGAATGTTTTCTAGAAAACATTATCAAGCCATATATAATGATCCAACCCTTGATAAATCAGACATTGTCTCATTTATCATCCCCATAAAGATTAATTATGACAACCATACAATTTAATCCACCCTTACTATGAGGAACCTCAATTAAAGGTTTCATTTTAGATTCAACAATTATTGGACTTTACATCTAGATTTTAGCGAGCTGGTGACTAATTTTTGGAAGGCCAATAATCCTGGTAGTGATTGATTCCCTTGTATCAGGAAGATTAATATTTTTGAATGAAAAATAAATGGTTGGTAAAAAGATAAATACAACAAGATGAAGAATGGGACTATTTCTCTTAAAGCCAAACACAACCATATGCAATATGAGGCCACAAATTCTAACTTCGATGTGAATATTTAGAAAGTTATGGAGCTTACCAATACACATAATTATCCACAATCCCATAAAAAAACCTTCAAAATGAGGCTTTTAAAGTGAAATGGATAATGGATGGAGATATAAAATCAAAATTTTATAATTATTTCCAAAGAACCATTATGTATTTTAGGCCTCTCACTCTGAAAAAAAGGATATAGTGTCATTGATAATAAGGAATCCCTTACAGACCATGTTGTCACCTATTTTTAAATTTTTTTAATGATCCTGATCTAACTAAGGACCTGGATGATTTATTGTTTCATGCATGGTCAGTGATAAATATAATAAAAGGCTTACTAGTATTCCACTTTAATTTGAGATATGAGTAGTAGTTTTTATCCTCAAACCTAACACTTCATGTGGACCCGATGGTTTTACAAAATCTTTCTTCCAAAAAATTTGGGATACTATTCATTTTGATGTTTGTAGATTGGATAAAACATTCTTCGATAAATTTTTCTTACTTCAGGGTCCTAACACTCAATTACTCACCCTAATTAAAAAGGTCTGAAATGCATATGAGATTCATTTTTTTCACACCTATTTCTCTAATCATTACTAGTTATAAAATTTTCACTAGACTCCTGGCCAACAAACTTACTACAATTGGAAGTAAAATTGTCTCTTGAAACTAGATAATTATTTTTAAATGAACAAATACCCAAGACTACATTAAAAAGTACTTAAAATGTGTCAATATTTTTAATAAAAAAGATATAGGTTGTTTTATTTCCCTCAAAATGGAGATGATAAATGATTTCGACAATATTTATTAGGGATTAATTTATAAATTAATCCATAGCATTGGATTCAATGTTATTTTTGTGAAATGGGTGAAATAAATTTTCTAATATTATAATATCTATATACTTATTAATGGTTCTCCAAAGGGACACTTTAAATGTAAAAAGAGAGTCATACAAGGTGAACCCCTCTCTGCCATTATTTTCTCCATAGTAGAGGATTATCTGAGTAGGATCGTCACATATATGATAGAAAAAGGAAAACTGAAACCTATATATTCTTTTTGAAATCTCAATGTATCTACTCACCTCATATACTATGATGACATGATAATTTTTTGGCATGGAGGTAAAAGGTATTTTGAAAATCTAAAGAGGGATCTGTCTCACTAGGATGATGTTTCATGGAAGGTTATCAATCAGAATAATTCTTTTGTTTATTTCAAAAATAAAATTACAACAACCAGATGATCTAAAATTTTATTTTATTTTGTAATTAAAGAGGGTTCCATTCCCATTAAATATCTTGGAGTCCCACTATTTTTGGGAAGTACAAAATCTAGTCAATTCGTCCATTTTTATGATAAAATCTTGAAAAAAAATCTTCCTAAAAAAGAGAAGTCTCTTTCCAAGTCTGATAGGATTTATTTAGTGAAATACATTATTGAATTCAAGATAGTCCATTAATTTATGATCACTAAATGGACTACTTTCCTATTCACGCACCTTAACACCAAAATAAAAAAAAAAATTTCAGTGGAAGCTTCAAGGAAATAAATTTTGTCACCATTTCTTGGAATAAATGTTATAAAGCAATCAACAGGGGTGTCCTAGGAATGAAGAGTTTTAGATTTTTCTTTAACTATCTTAATCCCATGTTTACCTGGAACCTTATTAGTATTTACTCGATGGATCATAGCATTCTTAGATCCAGAATAATTAGAAAACAACAATGGTTTATAATTCTTATATGGGATCATCAATTTGGCCTATCATGACATCTTATTTTTCTAATATTACGCCTCACCACATTTTAATTCCTTGCAAAGAGTGCCCTATACATTTTTGGATTGAAAACTTGATGGGAACTCCTCTTAGAAACTATGTTGACCCTTAGCCTCATTCTTTGAACACTACTGTTCCAATTCACGACTTCTTAGATTCCCCCAACATGTAGATGCTTGGATTCTACCTCAACGTTCTTAAAAATTTTATTTTTGATCCTCACAAGTATATTTTAAGCTGGGAACTTGTCTAGAATTTATTCTTATATTCCAAGAATTATTATCATTGCAATTATGAATCAGATAATGATTTTTCTTGGATCAAGCATTTTGATAATCCTTGGATTAGGCATTCAATGCTGACCATTATTTGGAGTCTTTCCCATAATAGTATTCTTACTGATGAAAAATTAGAATAATGTGGCATTGTCTAATGTTCTTGATAAAGGTTCTATAACCAATATATAGAGGAAATAAAACACCATTTCTTGTATTGTTCCATGGACTCTTCCCTATACAATAATGTACAACATATATTTGAATTTTTAATACCTTAAACTACAATTTTTTTTCTTTGCAACAACATTCCACAAAAATTTAGTTGGCTCCAAAAATTAGGATCATACTTCTTACCACTATAGTAGAAAATGTGAATGAGATATGGAATACTTGGAATATCATCATGCACGGGCATGGGACATTCCCCATTTAGGAGGCTCTTGCTCAACATATCATAGCTTCCTAAGCATGCATTGATGAATAGTCTGGAAATTCTTAAAAATTAGTGAAATATTTCACGGTTCCTCTAATACATTTATTACAAGGAAATTAAAAATAGTGTGTAGGTATTCTGGATGACTTATGGTGGGTTTCTATCCATAGATTGAATAGAATCACAGTCAATGTAAATCAGAAGGTAACCCAAGTCCCACTGGCTATGGTGAAATATTTAGATATCATAATGGAAAGGTAATTGAGGGTTTTGTTGGATATTGTGGAATTTATTATTCATTATAGTCCAAAATGATCAGGGTTATTCATTTTTTCCGTTAGTTTAGACTTAAAGGCTTGGATAATCATTGAATTGAAGGAGACTGCACCACTATTTTTCAGTCAAAATAGAATGGAGTGATCCATCTTGATTAGAAACTCATACCTAGATGGATGGACTACCTCAAAAACCTCTCAAGTCTTAATTATATTATCCCACATGTATACTAGGAAGAAAACTCGGTGGAGGACATGCCTTCAAATAATAAAATCAACAAAAAGAACCCTTGGTTAAATGATTTACCATCAAATTTGAGTCCCCTTCTTGAGAAAGATTGTTATAAAATTCTATCCTTTAGACATAATTAATTTATACTTGTTTTTAATAAATATATATTTTCATATATGGCCAAGTCGAAAACCATTAAAGAATATAAGAATGTTGGGTTGTATGTTTCTATTAAAAAAATTAACTTTCTGTAGAAGAAAATATTTGTTATATATTGTGATCATGTAGATCCTATGATAATAAATGAATAGGTGTATTTAATCATCCTTCTTATTTTTTAATTAATGTGGTTCACCCTACGGTGATGAACTTGGGTATATAAACCCTTTCTATAGATTCTCATACAATTGTTCATTCACTTCCAAAATTTCAACATAAATAATTCTATATGGATTATTGGATATTATAAAAGTAATAAGTAGAATATGAATTGAAAAATAAACTACTTGACTTAGAGAAACACTAAAAAATTATCTATAAAACACATCAGTGTAATACCTCATAATGAGTGTGTATTCAAGGAATTTCTTTTGTTCAATCTCAATAATTTTGTCTTGATACCATTTCTATCAAGGAAATAATATCCATTCCTGATATGTTTATACTAAAAAATGAATCATCCCTCTACATTAAAATTTATAGAATTAGAGGGTGATTAGTGATATAGAGGTTAATTTCTTTTTATTGGAAATTTATGTTGGATTTATTTATGTAATAAAAATTCATACCCAATATTTTATAAAATTCCACTAAAGAGGCTATGAATTGGTTTGCTGGGATATTTTTCACACAAGTTTTGAAAATGGATAACTTATATATATAGGAAGTAATAATTTCACCGTTTTACATTTACACTGATTATTATACATAAATTATTTAAATTGGATTTTGAATAGTTATAATAAACTTGTACATAAAAATGAATGCATAAAACTATTGATAATAATCCTACCATTCACTATCTGATCCTGGTTCTTTTCATAGATTAATGTATAACTGTTTCCATGATATTATGAATATAAAAGGTAAACTATGAAAATTTAAAGGATAAAAAATTAATGAATCATAATCCTTAACATATTAATTTCTATGTTTTAACCTATGTTAACCATGATCTATTACCTAACATATAATCTTATGTGAATTTTTTCCCTAAAAATTTTTCATGTTGGGATTGTTAATTTCCTAAAAAATATCGCATGTGAGTGAAAAACTAGGCATGAATAAAGGAAAATTATTATTCATTAGTTTCTAATAAAGTCTAGATCAATATGGGTTTATGGTGTTATTACCACTAGGTACAACTATGCCAGAGCCACATCCATTTGTATTATACAGATAGGGATGTGTTTAATTGAAAATGAATTCCTATATACTTTACCAAAATTTAGGGATTCGTTCTTATGTTTAGAATTATACAAAAGTATTTATCTATTATTTTCTAATACTATTATAAAAATAAATAGATGTTCCCTTTAAACCATCTAGAAAAACCCTTATCATTAATACAAATTATTTCATGATTTATTACATAAAAGAACACTTAGTACTACCAGGAAGAGTAAGAAGCCTAGTGTAGTTTGGAGTTTAGGTATATATAATAGGATCGTTGTAACACCCCAGGTAAATAATGAATATGATATTTTCATATTTATCCATATTTTTGAATAAAATATTAATATGACTTTAAAGGGGACGCTATGCTCGATGGCGTACCCAACACGCAACAACGAGTTTCTTGGGAATCTTACGATGCACTCTAATAATAAAATAATATTATTTTAAATGGTAGTTAAAATGTAGCCGTTTTATTGGAGGGAATGGATATAAATAACTAAAATATGATTATATATGTTTTTAAATGTTTTTACATTTAACCAAAAAAAGATAAAGGCTTAAAATACGGAAAGAATTCAATTTTAGGCGTATATGCCCTAGTTTTCACAAAAGGTTCACTTATCGCCTTTTGATGGCGAACCGTCATTAAATATAGTTTTATTCACTCTTATAGATTCTATTGGACCAAATAAAACTCTTCTTAAGAATTGGGACATCAAAATTTACTTTCTGTAAATTTTTGGTATCTTTCCGATAAAGTTCTTTTTTTAATGAATAGTGTAAAATGTTTTATTTTAATTCAAAAACTCTTTTTAATATAATTTATTTATATGATTTTATTATCTTTTGAATTGGTTTTAAAGTGAAATTAGAATATATTTTTACCATTAAATCTAATAGTGGTCGTTGGAATTAATTTCACTTTGAAATCAGACTTAAACTAGTGTCAATCTTTTGATACTTATTGTTTCATAAAAACACGCTATTTGCTCTGACATCGGGAATTAACTATTAAATTAATTAATTTGACTTATATGTTTTGAATTTTGTAAAATAGACTTCATTTTTTAATTCTTAATATCAAATATATATTAGGGTGAATTTTTGGGTTTTTTTGAAAAACATCAATTTTTGATGAATAGTGAAACCACTAAGTGGTACTTATAAAAACTGATTTTTCGTTTAAATGAAATTTTACCACTTATGTGTTTTGAATTTAAAAAATCCGACATACACGGTTGTCATTAAGATGTAAAATGAGGTTCAATGAGATTAAAATAATTTTTTGGTGAATAGTAACTTTTAAGTTCTTAATCACGATTAGAGGTAATTAGTGTAGTTTATGGTAAAAATAATGTTTTAATAATATGAAATGAACATGACACATGTCCTAACGTCATTGTATGTGTCATGGCCGACCAAGAAAACCCATGGGTCAACTTGGGGACCCCATGAAACCACTTTGGTTGGAAAATGACATTAATATCTTTTTATTTAAAGTTAAAGTAAAAATGAGACAAACATGAAATGTTTTACTAAAACAATTTTTACATGGGGTTATAGAAATCTTATTTTTGACTATAAATATTAATTGGAAAGCTAAAAAATATTTCCTACATCATAGTATTTTTTTTTATAATTTTTACACATTATATAAATTAAATTATTTATGACATCATGATGATGCAGCGATGACCTCATTATTTAACGATTTAAATAAAATAGAAAGATAATGTAATATCTAAGACCTACACATGTCAAAAACCTATTGGATGAGGGGATTTCGAACCCTTATCACCTTATCCTCTAAATACATCAATTTGGGACCTTTAAAATCCGAAACTCTTTTGAAAATAAAGTAACATTTTGTAACTTTACAAGAGTGCCCCTCCTCTCCTCTTATAAAAGGCCCCCACCTCTACCTCCTTACCCACACTCCCAAAGCCTTTGGCTCGTCCAACCCCTGCCCATTCTGTCTCTCCACTTCCCTATCTTACTCCTTGAAGCCTCACTTTGGGCAGAATTCTTCCCAAGGAATCCTCTGAGCTCAAACCAAAGGGAGTTACCCGATTTTAAGGTAATGTCTTCACTTGTGTCCTTTTGTTTTATTTTTATTCTCCAACCCCCTAAAATCTTTTTATTCATTTATTTTGTAACAAATCCAGTATCTTCAATATACTGTGATGTTTTTATAAGAAGTACTAGAGCTGCAATTACACACACTTACATCTAACGGTTAAAGAACATACTGTTTCCGTGGATGGCGAATTTCGGCCTCCTGAAACGATGATTGTTCAACATTCTTTTAACACCTTCAAAGGTGGCCATTAAGATGACACTATCTTTATATATGATATATAATATGTTTATGTTCTCTTTAAGCTTCTGTATTTTTCATTTTGGGAATACTTTTATGGTTTCCATTATGGGTAAACGCGATATCTTCATTTAAGGAAGTGCGGACTACCGCCCCCTCAAAGTGATGTGATTCGTTAATGCCATACATGGGACGTAAAAAGGATGGATTTAATGTTATTATATATGATGTTATACTGGAATTATAATATACCTATATATAATTATTTTTATTTCCATTAAAGTATGATATATAAATGAAAGTAGCGTTAATGCGTACGTACGGCTTACCGTCTCAATGAACGGTACATTTCATTTCTTATCTCAAAATGTTATGTACTATTATAAGTACATATATATAATGGATATATATGTAATATATTACATCTAAATTGTGGATATAATTCTGGAATTATAACATATATATATATATATATATATCTCATTTTGTTTTAATTCCATTAATATGACAAAAAAATGAAAGTAGCATTCATGCGTACGTACGGCCTACCGTCTCCATGAACGGTGCTTTTAATTTTAATCTCAAAATTCTAAGGAATTGTATAAAATGAATATATACTGGATATATATGGTATTTAAAACATCAATACTATTCTGGATATGATGTACCTATAACTACATGGAAAATTATGTTCCAACTAGTTCCATTTTTGAATCATGTACCAAACATTGACAAAAATGTCTGATATGAACTCATATTATTAACCAATTACTATAAAATTAAAATATGTGATATGAACCAAATAATAATCTTTATAGGAGGTATTTAATCAATTATAAATTGACCAATGTTTATTATTCATAAATATAAATAAATGAACAAGACAAGTTGGACTTGAGGTAAGGGATCCTACTCCTCTCTTTCTTTTTAAGTACACTCTTTTATGTCATTCCTTCTAAGCTCATCTTTCTTGTGATTGAGATGTTCTTTTATATTACTCTTACTGTAATTTTTATGTTCATATGATGAGAGACCCTATTCTCTCTCATCAATCCATCTTGGAAGTTTTGAGTGGCGCCGTTAGGCTGCCGAAATTTCGTAAGAGATCTAACTTATCTCTTTCTCTTTAAGTACTCTCCTTTATGTCACTTCTTTTAAGCTCCTCTTTTTTTATGATGGGGGATGTTATTTTATATTCCTCTTGCTGTAAATTTTATTTTAATGTGATGAGACACCCTATTTGATCTCATCAATCCATTTTTGGGAGTTTTAAGTGGCGACGTTAGACTGCCGAGTTTTCGTAAGGGATTTTTCATCTCACTTTTATTCCTGTGAGATTTATGCTAAATTTGCCACAATTTCCTTTGAGTGGTGTATGTACTGACAATTATTTTACTCATTGTGGAATATTCTTTCATTTATGAGTATTTACATCAATGTTGTATTGTCCTTCTTTCACGGGGCGTGTGTTTCGAAAGATACCCATGTCGGTAAGGGAACCTTTCACCCTCCTCTTTTTAAAAGACTTATTTTGCTGGGTTTTTTAATTTACATATTGTTATGTGGGGATATGTTCTCATATATCCTTATTGATGTAAATTTTATGTCCAAGTGATGAGATATCTTTTTCTTTATGTGACGCCGTTAGGCTGTCAAGGGAACTTCTTAACCCAATTTCGATTTATTTGGGTTTAACATGTAGTTATTGAATATGTCATCCTTTGAATATGTGTGAATGACCTTTGATTATTTTACACTTAATATCCACTTATATTTGGTTTATTTGTTTTTCACACATAATTATGTAATTTATTTATCCTTAAACCAAGGATACCTTCTTTGTATTGGGCTTCGTCTCAATCTCCTTTCATTGAGGCATATTTTGTTTTATACACAACCTTCTTTTATACGGTGTATAATCCCCTTTGATTTTTATGTTTATTCAAATGGAGTCTTTTTTATACGAAGCATTTACTAAATAACAAAAGGGAATGTTTTTGTCGTATGTATGCAGCGACAACGACTTCTCCACCGCCGTGACCATTATTTGAGTTTCGGCTTCCTCTACAAGCCATACCTTTTTTTAAAAAAGAAAAATAAATACCATGTTTTACTTTTCTTTTATTTTGGTATTAAAATTTTTTTTCATAATGTTTTTATATCAATGTTTTGTATTGATATCTTGTGATTGAAAGGTGGAAATGTTATGTTTCCTTTATGCATGTTTTATGTGATACGATTATGTTGAGGTTATTGGGAATTATTATGAAGACGGGTGGTTCCGTGATAGACTAAGGGCGGGTGAGCCCGATATAGCTCTCCAATGCATTGGGTAACGTGAAGGAGTGAAACATTAAGGTTTCTCCAAAGAGATTTAAGGAATATACTATGGTGGGTATTCCAAACGTAACCAAGAGGGTTACTCCCTACGTAAGAATGTTATGAATGACTCAAGTTACCTTTTATGTCTTATTATTTCTATGATTTATTCATGATTTGATGAGGTATGTTAAAGTGCCTATGTTTTATGGGTAAAGTATGATTTCATTCTTATGTATATATGAACTCATGTTTCCTTTCCATATTTTTATATCCCTTACTGAGCTTTTTATGCTCATCCCAAGTTTTTGAAATGTTTTTCACATGTCAAGGGAATGGTATGTGATGTGATGATAGTGTCAAGGATGTGTCAAGAAAGAATCAATGATTTATTTTAAATATGTTTCAGTTGATGGGAAGAATGAATCCTGTCTTTTATGTAACCACTTTGTTTAAATGTTGAATGTAATGCAAGTTTTATGATCTAATTATCTAAAACTCTAAACCTGAAAATATCCTCAATGTGTAATCTTGTATTAACTCAAGATTAAGTAAGGTTTAAGGCTGGGGCCTTATAGTTGGTATTAGAGGGAGGTTTATATAACTTTAGAGGTTAGGGTATTATTTAAGCATAAGTGACATTACCATAACGGTTAATATTTCAGAAAGAGTCCTAGTTTTAGATAAAGTGAATGAGTAAGTATATCTTAGTGTTTATCTTCCTCACTAGTACATGATGGTTTTGTTGGTATACTCACACTGACCTTTTCGGTTTTAGTAAATGGTTGGATCTAGAAAGCACCAAAGTAACAGTGGATGTGAAGGAAACTGTGACAGTTTTTTGAGCAAGCAACTGAATGATATGGGAGCTGCAATGAGAACTCTTGTGATTATCCTCAACCAACTATCTGGAGTCATGATTGACCACCTAAACCTTGATGATTTCTCTAAGGCATCATATATGCGAGAAACAAATCCCTACGGAAGTACAGGTAATAATCATAAAGGTAAGTGTGTTCAAAAACCTATGTGTCAATGATGTGGAAAGAAACACCTAGGAAAATGTTTCAAAGGGACAGAAATATGCTATAGATGTGGAAATGAAGGTCATAAAGCAAGAACCTGCCATGGAAAAAAGAAGCATCCAGTTGACTCGAGGAAAGGGAAAGAAGTTCTTTCTGAGGGTTCAATTGAATGTTTTAAATGTGGTGTTCATGGTCATTATGAAAACACATGTCCTATGAAGAAGTTTCATGGGATCACCAAGAGCTTACAATGTTCGTTTACCAATACCTAATGCCATTTCGATTGAGGATGAAGAAACTGACAATAACCAATCAAAGGTATGTATTATTTCATGATTATTGTTTTCCTATTTTGGAATATTAGGATATGATTCATGATTTTGTTTGTAAGAAATAGGTATTTCGGAATATGTTGGAAAGGAATGGTTAATGGATCATGAATAATGTTGAATGAGTAAGATGTAAACATATAAGGGCTTTAAGAGTTATAGTGAAATTCTTAAGAGTATTAAGTCTATTTTGATGATGGGGTTACATTAGAAGACTTTTTATATTATGTGTAACCCTGATGTTTAATATATGCAAATTTTATTCAAGGAATAGTTATCTTTTCTTTTGTGGACATAGTTATAAAGAACCATTTGGGTTTATATGATCCTTACTTTTGAGGTTAAATTATGTTATGGTTATTTTTGATGATTTTATCCCTTTTTGGGGAATGATTTGAGAATTATATAGTTTTGGAAAAAGGACAACACGCAGACCGTGTGACTACCCATCACGTCGGACAAAGCTGCGGGAATCAAACCCACAACCAAAGTGCGACTGGTATTTATCACCTACCACTGGACTACGTGATTTCCCTGGTTAGTTTGACTGATTCTTTTTAGTTATATGATTTTATGAATTAAGAGTAAGTTGATTTTGGGTTATTTAGGAAAATGATTAACCTATCATGGAGGATATGTGATTAGGTTAATTACTTTTCAATACAAGACTTTAGGAGCAACTGATGTTGTTTGGAGATAAATGTTACGATTTAACTTGGAAGACTTTGTGACTAAATCCTTCAAATATTTGGGTTTCAATCTTAGTTCGGTTTACTTTGAAGAAATTTATGGACAAATTGATTATAGAATGGTCCTCGTTGAACTTTGGGTTTTGTTGGAAAAATTTTGGAGATTATGAATAGATTTTCTGTTTATAAAGGGTTATCCTTTTCTGGATTATCTGATCTTGTACTAACATTTTTGGTTTTGGTTTTGGTTAAAGTCTAAAGACATGGGAAGTATATAGTTCTATTTTGTGGATTAGGTGACTCTATAGAAGTTGATTATAGTACTGTTAATGCGATCAAGTCTCCCTAAATACTCGTCTTTTGGAAAAAAATATGAGTTTGATTAAGGAATCTAGTAAAAGTTGAAAGTCAACATGATAAGTTATTATGTTTCCTTATGAATAAATTCCATAATAAAAAGTAATTTAAAACAAAAATGTTGTCTATTAACTTTTCCTACTGGGGAATCGAATACCGTTTAACCCATCACAAGTTTGTGATTTTCTTGTGGTTAACTTTCTCCTAAAAATGTTTTCTATCACTCTCCATCAGAACATGACCCTTTATTTTTTCTTCCATGTCCATGTTTTTCTACATGGAATCCTAGTATGGGTTAACTTGGGTGACCTCTGTACTTATCTTCCTTTATTTTAAAGTGATTGTTTTACCGACTCTTGTTCCTATGTGGGACTTTCAAGGATGTTTCCAAGATCAATTTTAAAAATTGCGAGGATGCAATTCCCAAAAGGGGGGAAGGATGTAACACCCCAGGTAAATATAAAATATGAAATTTTCATATTTATCCATATTTGTGAATAAAATATTAATATGACTTTAAAGGGGACTCTATGCTCGATGGAGTACCCAACACGCAACAACGAGTTTCTTGGGAATCTTACGTTGCACTGTAATAATAGAATAATATTATTTTAAATGGTAGTTAACATATAGCCATTGTATTGGCGGGAATGGATAGAAATAACTAAAATATGATTACATATGTTTTTAAATGTTTTTACATTTATCCAATAAAAGATAAAGGCTTAAAATACGAAAAGAATTCAATTTTAGGCGTATATTCCCTAGTTTTCACGAAAGGATCACTTATCGCCTTTTGATGGAGAACCGTCATTAAATATAGTTTTTTTCACTATTATACATTCTATTGGACCAAATAAAACTCTTCTTAAGAATTGAGACATCAAAATTTACTTTGTGTAAATTTTTGGTATCTTTCTGATAGAGTTCTTTTTTTAATGAATAGTGTAAAATGGTGTATTTTAATTCAAAATCTCTTTTTAATATAATTTATTTATATGATTAGATTATCTTTTGAATTGTTTTTAAAGTTAAATTAGAATATATTTTTACCATTAAATCCAATAGTGGTCATTGGAATTAATTTCACTTTGAAATCAGACTTAAACTAGTGTCAATCTTTTGATACTTATTGTTTCATAAAAACACGCTATTTGCTCTGACAGCGGGAATTAATTATTAAATTAATTAATGTGACTTATAGGTTTTGAATTTTTTAAAATAGACTTCATTTTTGAATTCGGAATATCAAATATATCTTAGGGTGAATTTTTGGGATTTTTCTAAAAAACTTCAATTTTTGATGAATAGTGAAACCACTAAGTGGTACTTATAAAAACTGATTTTTCGTTTAAATGAAATTTTACCACTTCTGTGTTTTGAATTTCAAAAATCCGACATACATGGTTGTCATTAAGAAGTAAAATGTGGTTCAATGAGATTAAAATAATTTTTTGGTGAATAGTAACTTTTAAGTTCTTAATTGCGATTAGAGGTAATTAGTGTAGTTTAAGGTAAAAATAATGTTTTAATAATATGAAATGAACTTAAAACATGTCCTAACCTCATTTTATGTGTCATGACCGACCAAGACAACCCATGGGTAAACTTGGGGACCCCATGAAGCCACTTTGGTTGGAAAATGACATTAATATCTTTTTATTTAAAGTTAACGTAAAAATGAGACAAACATGAAATGTTTTACTAAAAAAATTTTTACATGGGGTTATACAAATCAGATTTTTAACTATAAATATTCATTGGAAAGATACAAATTCTTTCCTAAATCATAGTATTTCTTTTATAATTGTTACACATTAAATAAATTAAATTATTTATGACATCATGATGATGCGGCGATGACCTCATTATTTAACGATTTAAATAAAATGGAAAGATAATGTAATATCTAAGACCTACACATGTCCAAAACCTATTGGATGAGTGGATTTCGAACCCTTATCACCTTATCCTCGAAATACATCAATGTGGGACCTTTAAAATCAGAAACTCTTTTGAAAATAAAGTAACATTTTGTAACTTTACAAGAGTGCTCCTCCTCTCCTCTTATAAAAGTCCCCCACCTCTACCTCCTTACCCACACTCCCAAAGCCTTTGGCTCGGCCAACCCCAGCTCATTTTGTCTCTCCACTTCCCTCTATTACTCCTTGAAGCCTCACTTTGGGCAGAAGGCTTCCCAAGGAAGCCTTTGAGCTCAAACCAAAGGGAGTTATCCGATTTTAAGGTAATGTCTTCACTTGTGTCCTTTTGTTTTATTTTTCTTCTCCAACCCCCTAAACTATTTTTATTCATTTATTTTGTAACAAATACAGTATCTTCAAAATACTGGGATGTTTTTATAAGAATTATTAGATCTACAATTACACACACCTACATCTAATGGTTAAAGAAGATACTGTTTCCGTGGATGGAGAATTTCATCCTCCCGAAACGATGATTGTTCAACATTATTTTAACACCTTCAAAGGTGGCCATTAAGATGACACTATATTTATATATGATATATAATATGTTTATGTTTTCCTTAAGCTTATGTATTTTTCATTTTGGGCATACCTTTATGGTTTCCATTATGGGTAAACGCGATATCTTCATTTAAGGAAGTGCGGACTACCGCCGCCTCAAAGTGATGTGATTCGTTAATGCAATACGTGGGACGTATAAAGGATGGATTTAATGTTATTATATATGATGTTATATTTTAATTATAATATAACTCTATATAATTATATTTATTTCCATTAAAGTATGAGATAGAAATGAAAGTAGCGTTCAGGCGTACGTACGGCTTACCGTCTCCATGAACGGTACATTTCATTTCTTATCTCAAAATGTTATGTACTATTATAAGTACATATATATAATGGATATATATGTAATATATTACGTCTAAAATATGGATATAATTCTGGAATTATAACATATATATATATATATCTCATTTTGTTTTAATTCCATTAATATGACAAAAAAATGAAAGTAGCGTTCATGCGTACGTACGGCCTGCCGTCTCCATGAACGGTGCTTTTAATTTTTATCTCCAAATTATAAGGAATGGTATAAAATGAATATATACTTGATATATATGATATTTAAAACATCAATACAATTCTGGATATGATGTACTTATAACTACAAGGAAAATTATTTTCCAACAAGTTCAATTTTTGACTCATGTACCAAACATCGACAAAAACATCTGATATGAACTCATATTATTAACCAATTATTATAACATTAAAATATGTGATATGAACTGAATAATAATATTTATAGGAGGTCTTTAATCAATTATAAATTGACCAAAGTTTATTATTCAGGAATATAAAGAAACAAACAAGACAAGTTGGACTTGAGGTAAGGGATCCTACTCCTGTCTTTCTTTTTAAGTACACTCTTTTATGTCATTCCTTCTAAGCTCATATTTATTGTGATTGGGATGTTATTTTATATTACTATTACTGTAATTTTTATGTTCATATGATGAGAGACCCTATTCTCTCTCATCAATCCATCTTGGAAGTTTTGAGTGGTGCCGTTAGGCTGCCGAATTTTCGTAAGAGATCTAACTTATCTCTTTTTCTTTAAGTACTCTCCTTTATGTAACTTCTTTTAAGCTCCTATTTTTTTATGATGGGGGTGTTATTTTATATTCCTATTGCTTTAAATTTTATTTTAATGTGATGAGATACCCTATTTGATCTCATCAATCCATTTTTGGAAGTTTTAAGTGGCGCCGTTAGGCTGTCGAGTTTTCATAAGGGATTTTTCATCTCACTTTTATTCCTGTGAGATTTATGCTACATTTTCCACAATTTACTTTTAGTGGTGTATGTACTGACCATTATTTTACTCATTGTGTAATATTATTTCATTTATGAGTATTTACATCAATGTTGTATTTTCCTTCTTTCACAGGGCGTGTGTTTCGAAAGATACCCTTGTCGGTAAGGGAACCTTTCACCCTCCTCTTTTTAAAAAAATTATTTTGTTGGGTCTTTTAATTTACATATTTTTATGTGGGGATATGTTCTCATATATCCTTATTGATTTAAATTTTATGTCCAAGTGATGAGATACCCTTTTTTTTATGTGACACCGTTAGGCTATCAAGGGAACTTCTTAACCCAATTTTGATTTCTTTGGGTTCAACATATAGTTATTGAATATCTCATCCATTGAATATGTGTGAATGACCATTGATTATTTTACACTTAATATCCACTTATATTTGGTGTATTCGTTTGTCACACATAATTATGTAATTGACTTATCCTTAAACCAAGGATACCATCTTTGTATGGGACTTCGTCTCAATCTCCTTTCATTGAGGCATATTTTGTTTTATACACAACCTTATTTTATACGGTGTATAAACCCCTTTGACTTTTACTTTTATTCAAAAGGAATCCTTTTTATACGAAGCATTTACTAAACGACAAAAGGAAATGTTTTTGTCGCACGTATGCGGCGACAACAACTTCTCCACCACCGTGACCATTATTTGAGTTTCAGCTTCCTCTACAAGCCATACTTTTTTTAAAAAGAAAAATAAATACCATGTTTTACTTTTCTTTTTTTTTTGGTATTGAATTTTTTTTCATAATGTTTTTATATCAATGTGTTGTATTGATATCTTGTGATTGAAAGGTGGAAATGTTATGTTTCCTTTATGCATGTTTTATGTGATACGATTATGTTGAGGTTCTTGGGCATTATTATGAAGACGGGTGGTTCTGTGATAGACTAAGGGTGGGTGAGCCCGATATAGCTCTCCAATGCATTGGGTAACACGAAGGAGTGAAACGTTAAGGTTTCTCCGAAGAGATTTAGGGAATATACTATGGTGGGTATTCTAAACGTAACCAAGAGGGTTACTCCCTACGTAAGAATGTTATGAATGCCTCAAGTTACCTTTTATGTCTTATGATTTCTATGATTTATTCATGATTTGATGAGGTATGTTAAAGTGCCTATGTTTTATGGGTAAAGTATGATTTCATTCTTATGTATATGTGAACTCATGTTTCCTTTCCATATTTTTATATCCCTTACTGAGCTTTTTATGCTCATCCCAGGTTTTTGAAATGTTTTTCACAGGTCAAGGGAATGGTACGTGATGTGATGATAGTGTCAAGGATGTGTCAAGAAAGAATCCATGTTTTATTATAAATATTTTTCCGTTGATGGGAAGAATGAATCTTATCTTTTATGTAACCACTTTGTTTAAATGTGGAATGTAATGCAATTTTTATGATCTAATTATCTAAAACTCTAAACCTGAAAAGATACTCAATGTGTAATCTTGTATTAACTAAACATTAAGTAAGGTTTAAGGCTGGGGCCTTATAATCTTGATACATGGATGTACAAAATTGATTTAAATATCCCTTAAAACTCTTCTAAAATTCCATATATTTCCAAAATAAATGGATGTACTTTGGGACATACATAAAAAATGGCTGAGATATCAAGCCTAATAAGATAATAAACAAAGAATAACATGTTCAATGTATTAAATTTTAGTAAATAGTATTTTAAATGGAACATAAATGGGGTGAGAATCATAAGATAAAATAATTAGGCATGATACAACATAGTATCATAAAGGAAACATTGGAAATGTGGGAACAATATTAAACATTATATTATAAACATTGGTAAAGGATAAACACCAAGACATCATAACATGGTGTAAAAGTAACATAATGGATTAGATTTACTCCCTAATACCATATATGATGTATCATGTGACTAAATCATTACCCAATTAATTATAGTGTTACAAAATTCTAATCACACTCGTCACATTCATATCATATACATATATAATTGTTCCACATAGATCAATCAGCAAAGGAACCTAATTCGTCATATTTAATCCCACAACAAATTATTGATTAATATATAAATATAGGTACATAATAAATGAAGTATATGTGTGAATAGATTAATGAAATTGAGTGTAAATGGCGATTGTATTCATAATAAAAAGGTTTTTCATATAAAAATCACATGATAATTTAATTAGCATGATAAGGGTATGTAATGAAACATGAGAGGGATTAATGAGAGTAAAATGGGTTTTCTAATAATATTTAAATCACAAGGGAAGTAATAGGTATATTTAGGAACATAATACCACTTGATCAATTCTGGATTATATGGAATAAAGAAAAAGTGTTTCTTGAAAAGAAGTTTCTAATGAAAAACTTGTAGTATGATTTATAAGCATAATGGGGTAAAAAATGAAACATGGGATGGGTAAATGAGAGTTATTAGGGTCAAACTCCCCATGGAAATAATATAGAAACTTATATTTATGTAGAAAATAAAATCCCATTAATATAAATTGAATGGGAAAGTGATTACTTAAAGAAGGTTCCTGAATAAAGTGGTAAAAGAGAAGATTTCTTACATTGAGATTATATTTCTAGAAGATTTAGAGGAGTTACTTGAGATATTAGGGAACCATGGGTTCAATCTATAGAGTAAATGGTAATTTTTAGTATTTTTATATGTATTTTGGGAGAAATAAAATGGTTTTTGGGTCTGTTTATATAGTAACTGATAAGGAAGTTATTTATTATTATCCAAACAAAGGTTTTGGACTCTATATAATAATATAACAAAAAAAAACCTTATAATATTTCTTCCATTGTTTCTAGGAAACATGATACTTTTTCAATATTTTATTATTCTATGAACAAAAATAATTAAAATAATACCATGGGTGATGTGTAAGTGAGTAATGTTTACAGGGAATTGAGTTTAAAATATAAAAATACAATATTTTTATTTTACGATTCATAAAGGATTCATAAAACTAATTAATTAACCGACAAAACACAATATTTTGAATGTTAAATATAAATTTGTTCCAATACACATTTTAGGAAAGATATACAATCACTTTTGGGTCATTATGATGCCTTAATACACATTGTATATTTATATTGTATTTAGTTTTTACCTAAAAATGCATCTATCCCGATTTTTTTTTAAAATTTCAACATTTGATAATTTTGACGTGTTAATTAAAAAATAATATTTAATTTATCAAAATAATTCAAAAATATGATAATTTTTTTTGAATTAAAAACACTAGTTATTAAAAAATGCATGTATTTATTATAACAACATTTTTCTGACCCATATAAAAATTACATATCCAATTTATAAAATTATATTTTCATCTATATTTAATATATGAGATTTTATAATATTATTTTGTTAAAAAATTATTTATTTCAGAAAATCATGAATTGAAAAAAATTAATCTCTCAATTGAAGTTTACTATCACCCAAAAAATAAAATTTTAGTTTCATTGTATCAAAACATATGTATTATAATAATAATGTATTTAATATTTTATATTTTAAAAAAATAAGGAATAAATATAATAATTATTTTATTAAAAATAAAATATAAATATTCATACTATTATGTTTGAGATACATAGTCCTTTATTACTTTATTGAAGTCACTATGTGTATGGTTTGTGATGATGATATTTTCTTGGGGTCGTTTAACAAACATGGTTTGGGTAGCGATCTCAATGAGATTGAACTTCTCCCAAAAATTATTCTACCAACTCTTTATATTTTGGATATTAGATTGGAATTTATCAAATGAAAATACCATATATTATATCTTCCTTTAATGTTCTATTAAATAGGATTCAGTAGGTATGATCTTACTGGTCAAGGCCACCGATTTTTTTCCCATGCCAATAAGACATTATCATGAGCCTTAATTTAAAATAATCTTATGATCCCAGTTCAATAACTATGTTATCACTGGTTATGATTTTTAATGATTTTTTAATCTAATATGATATATCATATAGTGGTCCAATATAACCAACATGAGGGATGTGTTATTAATATTTACTTTACATAAAAAACACACTTGTTCAAATAAAAAGAGTATTTTATTTATAAATGTTCAATTCACTACAGTTTTACTATATATATAATTGTTTATTAGGCATAATCATTCCCGGATGGTTTTTACATGTATCAAATAGAGATATTACAACCTATATGGATTAGGGATTCCCTTCAATATTATCATTGGCCTAAATGGGTGACCGGTCTAGGGGTAGCCTAGAGTTGGTTTTTAAAAACATATTTTATAAAACCAAATAACATATTCATTGTGAAACATGAATTATTCACTTAATAATTAGAAAATATTTGATGGTAAATGTCACAAACATTTAAATTTCTTCAGTAAAATAAAAATTATTACACTAATGTGGAAAAATGTGGGCACAACTACCTCATATATTACGCTCGATCCCTTATTTCATCCTTATATATGTGGAAATAATAAATAAATTTCATTTGGTGAGTTGTATAATTGTGTATAATCTGTTCACTATTTTCATATATCTTTACAATTTCCACCTTGTATGAAACATCATTCTCTAACTATAAAATATCTATATATTGGAAAATTTCGGGATCTCTTACATACATTATCAAGAGATATGTGTAGATCATGTCATGTACTTGAGAAATGTTTGGGGGGATTTCCAGTTGATTGGGCATAGATTTAATGGGAAAAAAAATATGAAAATGGTCTAATTTACCTTGGAAATTTTTAAAGGCTTGTTCTAATCCTCTTGAATCACTAAAAATTATATATAAAAGAGAATAATTTACCTCTATCCTCATAAACATTATCTCATAAAGGTTTATAATCATAACTCTTCAATCAACCTTCTATTCTTCTAATGTTTTGTTTAATGCCCTTGAATTTCTAAATGATGTAATATACCGGTTTGGGTCCTTATAGATTTCATTTTCTAATATATTTATAGCATGTTGAATTTTTAGATATCATCCCATGAAGGGATTGATAAGGATCTATCTAAATTAATGAGTGAAATATATTGTTATATTAAACTTTTACCAAATGATTATATTTATCCAAGACTTCCTTGATGTTTATTGATAAATATCTCAACATATACTCAAATTTCATAATTTTTAACTTAAATTAGTCCTGATTCTAAGAGTTATAATTGATAATGGTGTTTAACTCCATGTGCGTGGAATGTTAGAAAATTTCCATGTATTTTTTTGTAAAATATAAACTCCCAGTCAGATATAATTAATTGTGGTGATCTATTAAGCCTCACCACATATACTATGCATATACCATCATGTTCATCGAGTGAGAAATCCTAAACAATTGAAATGAATGGAGTAATATTTATAATGTTCTACAATAACCCATATGTAATTCTACCCTTGAATTTTAATTGAATGACCCATGTCATAAAGGGTGATACTCTCCTTTGTATAAATCATTTCATAAGGTTATTCTTTATCATAAATAAATAATATCCATGCTCAAGAAGAAGTACCCAATAGATTTTATACTCTTCCATGAATTTGTATGAAATACAAGGTTGATTTTTTATATTTAAGGTGATTTACATCGAACAATAGTTGATGTTTTCTCTATATAAGGATAACCAATGTATTTCCACAATACAATCTAATTCAACTGAAGGAGTAGACAATATTATTATAGAGATTCATCTCAAAATGTTGACCAAGGAGGATATATGTGAACAATATGAAATTATTTCATTATCCATTGTCTTCACTAATATTTCAAACAACATGTTTCTTAGTTGTGTTTTAATAGTTCTACAAAACCTGATTGATATTAATCAAAGTGTTCAACTAGAATAAAAATATACATTCATTATTATTTTATGAATAACAAGAATGAATTTCACCATATAATTATCAGAATTCATATTAGTACTACTGATAATAGAATATCTACATTGATCACATGGATTTGGTATTTTATTTATTAAGTCATAAACAAAAACTCTTAGATAAGGGCACTGTTTTTTTACAATTTTAATCCTCTATTATGTTGAAATATTTTTCCATGATTTGAGGAATTATTGGATATTTATTTTCATCCATCACATTAGTGGGATTCTTTAACTCTATAAAAGATTCATTAGATTTATTTTCTTTCCTTCCAAATATGAAACACATCCTTTCAAACTTAAGACACAAACTAGGATAAATCATTCCTCAATTATAGTTGGTGGATAATTGTATTCTTTTTTAACCATGAGTATTTATTGATGATCCTCTGAAGTAAAATACCATTCATGGATTATTATTTTTTGTTCCAAATCACCACTATTATTCAAAAATATCCATCTTCAAATTTTTCCTCAATAAATTATATCCTTGTATTTATTGAAGTTTTTAATTACTATGCATTTTTTAAGATGATTCTTTAGTACTCTATAGATATTTTCACCCATAAATTTTTTATCCATGAAAAATATAATGGTTTATCATGGAATACTTGTATGTTTTTCTTCCTAATCAATAATAGTTTTTTTTTCATTTTCAAGAGTCTTTATAATTAACACACTATTTTGAGATAGATTTTGTAGGGAAATTCTTGAATTAATCCAATTTGATGGATTTAATGTATTCTTGGGGATTCAAATTCATTTCCATAATCCTCTACTAATCAGATTATATCGCTAATAAATTAATAACCTATGTTAAATTCTCTAATTTAGAGAACTTGAGGATTGTAAATATTATCAAAATAGATTCAATCTATTGTTCCAAAATTAATTTATCAGCATATCCATGGAAAGTGTGAGGCATTATTCCCATAGAAGAATCAACTAGAACATGTTTTATTGTATGTTGATCAAAGTATTAGACATGATTCATGTTAATCATTACAAAATAATTTAGTTGTGTTGGATTTTATAGGAATTTTATGAATACAATTCACATCATATATTGTATATCATTTGGGAAATCATATCATTTCTATTAATATATGTTACAGAAAAAATTATTTTCTATTTTTAATAATTTTATCAAAATGATGGATTTTTTGGTATGAGAATACATAAATTAAGAACCATTATAGGGTAAAACCTTTAACTAAAAAGTGATAACTTCTAAACGATAGGTATACAAAAAATTATAAATTTCTAGTTTCCAATATATTCTATACATGGTTTATTTCCTACTATTTTTTCTCATAATATTTCAAAAAAATACCCTGTAATAGATTTTAATGAGTATGTCAATTAACAAATGAATATGCCCTGGAGTGTCAGGAAATGTGTCAGTAATAGTCCCACTCATCATGTACTGATTAAAGATCTTAGTGATACCCAACCATCCATTTTCAAGGTGGTTACCCATAGGTGAACCTATTCCATAACCACATTTACTTTTTATATCCAAAGAGAGAAGTAATTTTTAGGAAACCACACACTAAAACAATATCAAAATTTAATAGGACATATTATTTTAATAATTATCCCTATCATTTTAAAAAAACATATTTCATCATTAAAAAATATTTCTAAATCTTATTTTGATACCAAATATTACAAACCAAATATATATTGAGAAATTATTATATTGGTTTGGAAATAATGATCCATTAAAACACAAACTAGGGAGTTAGTGGTACAGTCTTTGGATGACTAGATTCACAAATAAAATAACAATTATCAATTAATATTAACATCCTTATTTAAAATCCTTCTCTAGATCTTATATCCCATTGATATTATAAATATTAAAGGGATATCTTATGAAATACTTAGTTGAAATGGGTTTATTTTATTCCCATTAAGGGGAAAATCTGTGAAATCTTGATAAATTTGAGGATAAAGGAATATCATGAAGGCATAAAAAAGAATTATTTCATTGAATAATAGTATGTAAAGGATGAATATTATGATCATATAATACATGTTTTGTTGAATGAGAAAAAATCATGAAAACATGATCATAATTCTATGATCACTACTATGAAATCATAATTTAATGTGATAGGCTAAACACCAATGAACAATACTTGGTATCTGATTAGATGAAAATATCACCCAACACATATGATTTCAATCAATATGACTACTTCATATGTCAAACTTAATGTGCCCCAGATTTTTTCATATATAATAAGAATTCATTTAATCATTACCCTATAAAAAATTTGAATATTTTTTATATAGTAATCATTGAGTTCATTACATCTTAAAGGCATGCTAATTTTACATTCTAATCCCAATAAAAGTATATTTGAGTTTTACATAAGTAAATATCTATAAAATGAGGAGAAATTAAATTTATATGAATAAAAATTATAAAGTGTATTAAAAAAATTATGGGAAGTCAAATCAATGATTGATTACAACTAAAAAAATTATATTAAATGGATTATGAAATTGATTTAATGAGGAAAATTGTATTCACACCTTAATAGAGTGAAATTTGGATATTACTAAAATAAATATAAACACATATAAGCATAGTAAATTGAAGATAAAAAAGGAATATTACAAAGAAATTACTTAAATAAAATGGGAGAGGAAGAGAATCCAATACCTTAAGAGTATTTATCATTAATTTTTTGGAGGAGCTTCATGTAACCATTGAAAATCATCAGGAGGGATCATGAGAGATAAAATAATAGTAAATTTTATCTTATAAACATTTTAGTGGAGTGTAATGTTATAGTGAGTGGGTATTTATAGTAAAATTGGTATAATTAATTATTAATTTCTAAACTCATTTCATTGAAATCTAGTTCAAAGAATAAATCAATAGTGGCATTCCCATGTATTATCCCTATTATCTTTGGGTAGTTGTTTTAGTAATTTTATAGAATATGGACCGAAAATCATTAATTATGAATATTTTAGATATGGAAGGGATTCTTTCTCATAAATAACAGTTTCTAAAACAGTTATATCATACTTTATGTTTTCGAAGATGAATTATTATTTTAAAAATTAATCTTGAAACATTAAAATAAGCTAATTTAATGATTAATTCTTATATTTTTCAACGTGAACCTCTATAGAATTTATAACCACAATTTTATTTCAAAATGATTTCAAAATAATTTCAATAAATTTTTGCGTTATTTATTTTTCACCCATAATTTTTATTATGTCAGAAAGTTATTAAAAAATAATGGTCATTAGGTTTAATTATGCTGATTTTTTAAAATTTAATTTATTTTGTAGAAATAATTTCTTAAATATTATAACATTATATTTTTAAATTAAAATTCTAATTTTTAGATATACTTTTTATGGAATATTAAAAAATATGAATTTCATTAAAATAACATGGGACTTTATATTATTATATTATAGTTTACATAAAGAAATTAAAATTTTATTTCAAATAAATGACTATTATTTCAAATTATATAATTTTTTGTCAAAGGGTATTTGAATTTTAATCATATATTTTGTTTTAAAAAATTTATTTTATCAAAAAAATCAATTTATCTTATCCGTCTTATATTCATGTCCATTATAAACTAACTTTAAAATGGGATTGATGTAAAAATAATTTAATTTATAATAAATTATAACACCATTATACTAGTAATTTAAACAAACATAAACCCTTAAGGATTTAACATAATCTCTAATGGTGAGGTTTGTGATAGTGGGACTCTTATCGGGTGGTTCGACTATTATTTACCTAGTGATGATCTCCAATATCTTGGACATCTTCTATAGAAAATTACAGATGAGCCTCACCTTTTAAATCTCTTATTGAGCTTGGTTATGTGTGAACCACTATGATGTTACCACACTCTAAATTCATGATAAATAAGAAAAATAAGGCGTGATCCTACTATTTGAGGCTATCATTTAACCAATTTCTATTATTTATATCTTTAATTTACAATTTATATACACTAATTTAAATTTTATTAATTATATTCAATTTTCATAAGGCTTAATGATCATAATTTTCATCATTAATAATTCCAAGTAGTCATAATTTCTATTATTCATAAAGTCTAATGGTCATAATGACTAATTCTAATTATTCACAATGTTCAAATCATAATTTTCCCATATCCCATTACTCACTATATATAATCTATTATTACCAATTTTTATTCACTAATTCAATGATAATGGTTTTATAATTCATTGAAAAAATTCAATCATATTCCAAACAACCCTATTTAATTTTACATTTATATGGAGGGAGTGATCCTAGTGTGATGATTTTATCTAATGGATATTACATTACAATCTATATTATTCTTTAGTGTTTATTTAATTATGTTATTTGTTGTTATAATATTTATTATTATATCCTAATTTTTTGTATTCACTCTTTGTACATCTATTTCAAAACATAATAAAATAGTAATTTCACAATATCTGTTATTTTATTATTAGTAGAAAAAATCCCAGATATTACAAAAATTGTGGTGGTGATGTTACAAATTCACAACTTATTTTAATATTTGAATTTTTAGATAGCTTTTAAAAACTTATGAAAATGGTATTGAAATAATTATTTCAACCCTTATCATTGATTATAATTTAATAAATTATGGGGGAATTATTTTTGTAAGACAAAATGGGACAAAGGGGTGATTTGTTTATTCCCCTTGGAATTTGTGGTGTTTATTTGAGATTACTATAGGCAAAAATTTATTTTTTAATGAATATATATAAGAAGGACCTATAATGAGATCTAATACTATTATTACATCTATAGAACATCATCGTGATCATAGAAGATTTGGGTCATATATATCTTGTTTTCTCTTTCATGTTTTCTATGTTGACATAGATTTTTTTGGCTAATATAAAATATCCAAATGTATAATGATTTATCATTCTTTTCCCACAATGATGAATTATATTAACCATTTTTGATAAATGAGAGAAGGGAATTTTATTTTTGAGTGTTTCAAAGGACAAGGGGGAAACAAGTAGACTCTTATAAATTCCATTTCATCTATTAAAAATATATACGGGATGAAATGATTCAAAGGATAACATATATTAACATATAGAATTTATGGTTTTAAATAAAAAATTAAATTGTATATTGACATGCCCATGTAAAATTTGAATTTGTAGTTAATTATCCAATATGTATGGTAATGTCGTGTCTTGATTATTTTAGTAATATTCAAGAAAAAAGTGATGAATAGGGATGAATCATTATATTCTATAAGTTTTATTTCGGATTCATGATATATCTTAATCAGAATATTAAAATACCTAAGAATAAATTATTAAGTCTAGATTAAATGTTAATGAGGATATCCAAGGGTTTCTATACCTATATGATAAAATATTTTTGTGTTAAATACACTTCTATAATGTCAGGTATGTGTTGATATGTCTAGTATTGAGTTTGATAAGTTCTAATAATTAAATGAAAAAAATCAATAATTTCTAGAATATACATAATCCCAATACAAACATTATGTAATGGTGTGTTGGGAAAGAACATAGCTATAAAATGAATCTTTAATGAATTCAAAATATTAGTAAAATATATATTCAATACACATGTAAAGGTATAAGGATATCAAAATAATTATTAAAACATGAATATCTTATCCTTGTAATAATAAAAATGAAAATTCATATCTATAAAAGGTAGACTATTTTATATTTAAAGGTACTTTGAATATATGTTTCCATGTAAAGGTATTTCTGTACTAATGATAAGTTAAGATTCTATCTTTTTATATAGATAGAGGTTCATTCATAAAATGTAAAGGTCATACAAATACCTATATAATGGTAAAAAATTGATGATAAATTCATCCAATTTATTATTAATAAGTGTAGAATAAATGATGAAATTCATAAATTGTTAAAACAAGATTCTATGATCAAAACTAGTTGATTATTGTGATTTATTTTATTGTTTATGTAAAAAAATTTAATGTGAAGATAAATATGAATGATAAGTATTCTGGTTTTAACATAATCATATATCCTAGAGAAAAATTATATATCATTGTCTAGATTAAAAAGAATAACTCTGCATAAAACTTTTATGTTGATCATATACCTTTTGAAAATCATATGAATTTACAATCATCATTATTCATTAACAAATAATATTAATTTATATTTATGAATGAATAATATGATTTTATTTCCATAGGAAATGATTAATTTGAAATAATTTCATATGTTATACTCTATTAAAGAAAACTGGAAAATTTTAGGGCATGCTTTCATACATGTTGACGTTTTTCAAAGAGTTTGAAGTTGCAGATTTCGTGGGAATTAAATATTATAGATTTTATTATTCCATGAAGACGATATAAATATTTCAGGTTTTTATAAATTAGAAGAAGTGGTTAACTAGGGATTTTGAATAATAATGAAATTATATGTCTTCTACTTGGATTAAATGACAATTTCACCAAGAAACTTAACTATCACGTATATTACATAATTGATATTTTTTAAGAAAAAATAGATTCTATTATTATGTTAAAATGAATTTATATTTAAAAAAAATAAAATATGTGTGAATAAAATTGGGAGAACTCACATGAAATATTTTAGAATGTTTTCATATATCTGATACTATATTTTATGGAAGATACACAAGGATTAAAATACAGATGACATTAGTAAGAGTCTTTCATAATAAATTAATCACTCATGAATGCTGATAGGGAACCAGATATCTTAGGATAAGAATTTATTTTTTATATCAATAGAATTATTTCATATATTTATTAAATATATTGAATCTTTACATGATAGAACATGATCATGTATATGAATGCATAAATATCATATTGATTTGAGTAGAGGAAACAGGGAGGAACAAGAGATAATTATACATTTTCATCAATATTTAATAGAAGGGTTATTATTGTGATTAGCCAATAAAATGTAGGATTTGTATATTGGGGTGTATAACCAATCATGGAAGAAGATTTGGTGGTTAGGCAGTATAACTAGACACTACCATAAGATCAAATATTATGTTTCATAACTAGTTTCTACTGATAAATGGTGAATGGTGTGAGATACCCATGTGGATTATGTAACTATATTTTTTTTGTTTTTAAATGTTCAATTGGAAATGTTTTTATATAGAGAAGTATGGGGTTTGAATTAGAATTAACTACCCAAAACATGGGGAAGATGATTTTCATTCATAATTTTTAAAGTATATATGATGTTTGAAGCATTATAAAAACATTAGGAGCCTCACCTATTGTAGAATGATATTGGATAAGATAATGACCTTATAAAATCTACCATGAATGGTTTTCAGGGAATCCCATATAAATTAAACAATTTAATGAACTGAACTTTATAGAAGAACATGGGAGGTGATAAAGGATTAGTTTTTAAGTTATCTACAATACTTTTTAATAGGGGAAGTTATTTCAATAGTGAGAGTCTTCTTGTGATATAATAATAAGTTAACCATGTCTAAGTGATTAGTTGTTTTAAATACCATTTATATAAGAGAATACTATCCTAGTATGTTGATGTAGATAAACGTAATTTTTTTTTAAAATAATACTTAGATAAATCATTATAGTGGGTGAATGTTACTATTAGTGAATTTATTGAAGATACAGAAGGATGCCTATATATTATATCATTCCATGGGAAGTTCACTAAAGAGTTTGAAGAATTATCATCAAATAAAAAAGTTTATTTGATGTGTTTATGAATGATATATAATTATATGAGATATTTTTATAAAAAATAGATCTTAATTAAAAAATAAGTTGATTTGGAATTTTAATTAAATACTTTTTTCACATGGTCGATAAATATATCAGATGGTCTAAATATGGTTGATCCCCTACCTAAATGTCTATTTTTGTGTTTTGTTTATAGTGCATACTTTTCCTTATTGTTAATAAGAACATTACATAGCATGTATAAGTGGTTCATCATCATGATAAAATTTTCATGCAATGAATCTATATAGTCAATGTATACAATTAGTTATTTCTTCATATAGTCGATTATTATAAGGTAACATGCATGATTATATCTAATTGTCATTATGAATGGTCATTCTATCGATCCACATCATGATATCTTGTCAAACTATGTGTAAGGATGAACAAATACATAGAAATACCCATAATAACTATAGAATGAAATTTGTGTTTTATATATTTTATATCTAAACATATAATTAAAATAGAATTATTAAATTCCAATTCATCACTGATTGAAAAAAGACACATAGATTAATGTGTTATTATAGATAGAAATTTAGGAGAATCTAATCTTGAATCTCAGAAAAAAGATTTAGGATTATTTATACATTCTGGTACATTTATGTGTATAATTAAGGAAGATGTTATAATGTAATGTGTAATTGATTTTTTATGTTTTAATTATTCTAACTTGATTTTAACATCATGAACCTACTATGACCCATGATTAAACATAATAATTAATTATTATTATTGAAGAGAAATATTATTAAATCACTACGCTATTTGGTCAAATAGTTGTAAATGGAATATTGGAAAATCATCAATTCTTCATTCAAAAGAAGTTAAATATGAAGATTCATGAGTTATGATGTAATTATATAAATATCCCAATATTGATAATTATTAGAGCCTAAGATTTATTAGGATGACTAAAAACTTGTTTCTACCCATATTTGAACAGAATTTAAAATTTTATTTACTGGCATTATGATAAACATCCTTCTATATGTGATCGAGTCATACTATGATCGAAAATGGTATGTTATTTTTCATACAATAATAAAAAATGGTTTTTGAAGATTTTTTAAATGATTGTGAGGATATAAATCCAAGAACATAATAATTTTAAATATATATAAATCTGAAATATTATTTTAAATATAAATTATATTATGAGTGAATGCTAAAAAATGAAGAGCCTAAGCTGGTGTTCTCTAACCCTTCTATCGGGGCATGCTGGTGCAGTTCACCCCTCATTCCCAAATTCCATAGGTGAGGAACCATTATCACTATAGTTGATGATATCAAATCCTTAATAGAAATTGGATGATTGAATTTTGTTTTCTCCATTTATGGATTCCTACCTATAGTTTATCTAATAGTCCATGTCTTCCACATGGATCAAATACATATCAAAAAACATAATTCTTTGAGCCATATTATAGTGTACAACAGTTAATTGTGAATATTTATTCAATGATAGGAAAGATATGGATGGATGGATTTGATGAATATATTGGTTATGTTGTAAATATATGAAATCATTCTTAATTTGGGCTTTGAGGTGATCTCATGCATGTGACAGGGGGCATCATAGGTGAAAAATTTGAGTCATCCCACTATATCCTTGACAAAAATTGCATTCAGTGCATAATGAATCTGTGGATAATCACCATGTTTATTAGGTTCTTGTAACATAGGTTGAATCATGTTTGTTTTGTGATCTATATAACTCACATCAAGTTAGGATGTTTATTCTTGTCACATAAGGTGTTTTAGTCTCATATCTTAAGGTATATCATTGTTATAAAATGAGAAAAAAAACTCTTTCTCATCACCTATGTAGGGGGAAATATATTGAATGATTATCACACATAATTCTCAGTTTCATCACGTATGGAACCCATGGATTTTCACCTATGGATGAAATTCTGATTCATTATGAGGGTTTATAGGTTTAATTTTGGGTGATGACGCTTCACATATTTTGAAACTAGTGTGGATTATCCTACACATTATCATATTTTAGAGAATGATCATAGGTTTGATGTCTTTTTGGTATTATTCCATTATATTATAATATATTAATAGGGAATGCTTAATTTAGCATTACATAGTGATTTTTTGTTAGTGGGGACATTGGATTTATATAATGGTAGTTTAAACATACTTCTCTATGATAGTCAACCTTGAAAGATTACACCTCTCAAGGGGAGATTGATTTTTGGTAATCTTGGGATGTCTAGAAGGAAAGTTTATGAGGTTTATTACATACCATGCTAATAGTTAGGGATAAAATTCCACATAATTTGATTGCATAGTTTTACATTTTATGATAGGACTGTTCTTTATGGTTAAATTGCATGCATTTTGGACACTTGTTTCTTAAATGGAGTTAAAAATGAATAGTGTGTGGATTGTGAATAGAAGAATCCTAGAATATAATGGTATAATTTCATTATCATTAGGTGATAAAAATTCTTATTTTCTCATTATTTAAGGATTAAATTGAATATCATTCCCATATTATGTTGTCAATATATTCAATAGCCTATTGCGAGAATTCTGTGATATAGAGTTTATAGTCTTTTAGATCAAATGTTTTTTTGGTACATGGACTTGATTATTCAAATTCCTTATTAAGTTTTGAGGAGATAAGGATCCAGATATCTCACACACACATATTGTGGGAAATTATGGATTCTTTCCCTTGATGAATCTACTACTAGGGATTGTATGTTTATTAAACATGTCCTTTTAGAATGAAAAATGCGATGACTATTCAAATTCTCGGAAGCACATTTAGTCTCTATGTGAGGATTAATATTGTTATGTGTATAATGAAATAAGGTTTTATATCACATGGTTGAGGTAAAAGACATGGACTTGAGGGTTTATGACACTGTTTGTACGATTGAAAGGTTTCACAGATAAACTTGGTTTTAATGCTGGTTGGACCCATGATCACTCAACATTCATACATTTATATATACTAAAAGGAAGAATAATATAAGAGGATATAAATAATGTTTCTTATATTTTATTAGTTTCACGAAGGTAGGAAATTCATTATACATAAGTAACACAATCAATAAATGTGTCTTTGTACTTTGGGAAGGGTTTTGGAAAAGGATATTGGTATTATGGAACACTAAGAGGCATGGAGTATATTCCTATTGTGTGAAGGGTGGTAACTATTTATAGTAGAATTGTTTAATTTCTATCTATAATGAATCAATACATAAAAGGACCCATATAAGTGAATTCATGAAGTATTGATACTTATTTTAATTTTTATGGGATTATTTGTAATAATGTTGTAGTTTCAAATGACGAGAGCTCTATTCATTTTTCCAATTGTTAGGATCATGTGAAATAGGGATTATAAATATTATTTAAAGGCTATAAAGAATCTAGAAGATGTGTTTTTTGAATATTTATCATCTTTAATAACATTATAGTGTCATAGTGCATCAAAACTCATTCACATAACTATGGTGTTCCTTGAAATGTGGGTCCTTCAACAATCCAATAATTTTTATGGTTTTTTTGTACCTATATTTGACAAGAATTTACCTGATCTGTAAGTTTATTCCTCAACATCAGCTATAATAATTTTTTTAGAAACCAAAAATTCACCCACAACTATACCTTAGGATGTAATCTAAAGAGGGTATGGAGGATCAAATTTTAAGGCCAAAACCTAGAAATTTAGTGATATGAGTTTTTTGGAACACTGAACTCATCTAGAAACTCAACCTATAAATAATGAAGGGACCACAAAAGGCACTATTATTTTTCATAAATTATTAGTTGTTCCCTTTATTTTTCCAATGCATTGACTATAATGATCATCTTATGGCTGAAATCTTGGGTGGTTAGGATACTTATTCTTTCTATTAAATGAAAATGTTTAAAAATTCACTCGTTCATTCAAATTGATTTTCCTAAAACAGTCTAAGATAGATGTTTAAGGTCATTAAATTAGAGTAGAATAAAGGAGGGTGATGAATGACAACATCAACACTGATAAGTGGATTCAAATTGTGACTCATCAAGACACACTATTTAATCTATTATCAAAATATCAATGTGATTATCTACTTTGTTAGAGGCTCTCACTATACTATTTTTAGCTATGGGGAAATGTTTCAATCCCACATGATAATTGTGATGCCCTTTATTATGGAATCTATTGTTATTCGAAGATTTTAATCTTAATTAGGACTCATATTAGTCGTCACCATTATGAAAAATTTTCAAATAATGTATGGATATATTTTTTATCCCATCAAGACCATTAATATAGATAAATTTGTTATAAAAACATTTTTTCTCATAATTGTTTTAAGAAGGCTTGGAGAACCACCATAAATATTGGACATATGTGTGGTATTTGTTCCAAGGTAGTAAAATCAATGTTGATTTTTCATAGTAATATATGTTATGTCAATAAGAAAATGAATTTGAGATGAAATTAAAAATAATTGGGGTTTTCAATATTGATTGGACTTCATAGTTTCTCATTTATTATCACCCAAATATCATTCTATATATAATGAGACAATGGTTACCTAACAAAAATACATCCATCACCACTACTGGGAGGTCAAAATGATATTTTATACTTCTACCACTTTAGTGTGATCCCATTAAATGGATAAATTTATGACTAATTTCAACAAGTGGATAATGTTTTTGATGAACAAGATAAAGTTTCATATAGTGTAAATGTACTATTATATTTAAATAAAGGGTGTAGTGAAACAAGCCTAGAAAAAAAGATGTTTCATTCAAGAAGTGATTTTAAATTTTACTGAATTATTTTGCAGCAAGAATTCAAAGGTGGCCCCAATATTTCCTAGGGGTTACAAAACATGGTATGGGAATGTCATTCTAGGTACTCATGGGGGGGACAAAGATTCACTTGTTAGTTTTTAACATGAAATACCATGCCCAGGAGGTGAGGTTAGTTAGGTTCATTATAATTATTTTTCTAGATATCTTCATCCGTTTAATGATGATCATATAAGCATGTGTCTAAGAATGTATTCCATGGAGAAAATGATAGAAATGAGGAATAAAATTAATCAATAATTACCAATGTTAGAAAATAACAACAATTTGGAGAGGTAACTTAGTTGAATGAATACCCCCTACATGTATGTAACCAATTTTACATACCATATGAGTGGATTTCTAAAAATATGGGTGGTTCTGAATACATAAAAAAATAACACCCTACCTGAACTAACTTATATAATTATAAGGCCCCAGCCTTAAACCTTACTTACTCTTGAGTTATTACAAGATTACACATTGAGGATCTTTTCGGGTTTAGAGTTTTAGAGAATTAGATCATAAAACTTGTATTACATTCCACATATAAACAAAGTGGTTACATAAAGATAGTATTCTTCATTCCCATCAATGGAACACACATTTAAAATAAAACATGGATTATTTCTTGACACATCCTTGACTCTATCATCTTATCATGTACCTTTCCCTTGACCTGTGAAAAACATTTCAAAAACTTGGGATGAGCATAAAAACTCAGTATGGGTTATAAAAAAAACAACATGGAAAGGAAATATGAGTTCATATATACATAAGAATGAAATCATACTTTACCCATAAAACATAGGCACTTTAACATACCTCATAAAATCATGAATAAATCATAGAAATCATAAGACATAAAGGTAACTTGAGGCATTCATAACATTCTTACGTAGGGAGTAACCCTCTTGGTTACGTTTGGAATACCCATCACAGTATATTCCCTAAAATCTCTTCGGAGAAACCTTAACGTTTCACTCCTTCGCGTTACCCAATGCATTGGAGAGCTATAACGGGCTCACCCGCCCTTAGTTTATCACGGAACCACTCATCTTCATAATAATGCCCAAGAACCATAACATAATCATATCACATAAAACATGCATAAAGGAAACATAACATTTCCACATTTCAATCACGAGATATCAATACAACACATTGATATAATAAAAACATTATGAAAACCATTTCCAATACCAAAGTAAAACATGGTATTTATTTTTATTTTAAAAAAAGAAGGTATGGCTTGTAGAGGAAGCCGAAACTCAAATAACGGTTACGACGGCGGAGAAGTCGTTGTCGCCGCATACGTACGATAAAAACATTCCCTTTTTTCGTTTAGTAAACGCTTCGTATAAAAAAGATTCCTTTTGAATAAACGTAAAAGTCAAAGGGGTTTATACACAGTATAAAAGAAAGTTGTGTATAAAATAAAATATGCCTCAATGAAAGGAGATTGAGACGAAGTCCCATACAAAGATAATTTTTAAAATAAAATAGATACATTATGTGTATTCACTATAAGTACACATAAATAAAGTACAAATACAAGATACAACATAATAATATAATGACATAATTTGGAAGTAGGAGATTAACCCAAAGAATGGAAATTGGGTTAAGAAGTTCCCATACCTCGTATCCGACTTGACCCGACCGTTCTTTAAACTCCTGAATAATAAACTTTAGTTAATCTCTACTTGATTATGAATCTTTTCCAAGTTCATTATTCCTTTTATACCATGTTATGAACATCATGTAATCATTTAAGTTAATAATGTTCATTTTGTCGGTATTTGGTTCTTAAGTCAAAAATTGACTTCTTATACTTACATGTTGTTAATTTGGTCAAAGGTTCATTATATCCAGAATGGTATTCATTATGTAGATATCATATATGTCATATATATCCAGTACATACATGTATTTAAAATATTACATAATCATTTAGAGGTAAGAAATGAAATGCACCGATCATGGAGACGGTAAGCCGTACGTACGCATGAACGCTACTTTCATTTCTTTGTCATATTAATGGAATTAAAACTAAATGAGACTTATGTATATTTTAATTCCAGAATTATATTCGTCATTTAGATATATCATTAATTATATATATCCATTATATACATGTACTTTTAATAGTACATTACATTTGGGGATAAGAAATGAAATGCACCGTTCATGGAGACGGTAGTCCGTACGTACGCATGAACGCTACTTTCATTTCTATCTCATACTTTAATGGAAATAAATTATAATGATATATATAGGTATATTATAATTCCAGTATAACATCATATATAATAACTTTAAATCCATCCTTTACACGTCCCACATATGGCATTAACGAATCACATCACTTTGAGGGGGCGGTAGTCCGCACTTCCTTAAATGAAGATATCGCGTATACCCATAATGGAAGCCATAAAGGTAAGACACAAATGAAAAATACAGAAGCATAAGTAAAACATAAACATATTACATATCATATATAAAAATAGTGACATCATAATGGCCACCTTTGAAGGTGTTAAATGAGTATTGAACAATCATCGTTTCGGGAGGCAGAATTTCGCCATCCACAGAAACCGTATGTTCTTTAGCCATTTTATGTAGTTGTGTGAGAGTGTAGATAAAATAAATCTTATAACAACATCCTAGTATATTGATGATACTGGTGTTGTTATAAAAGAAGTAAATAAAAAGAGTTTAGGGGGTTGGAGAAGCAAAATAAAACAAATGAACATTAGAGAATGAATTACCTTAAAAAGTGTAACTCCTTTTGGTTTGAGCCTAAAGGCTTCCTTTGAAAGGATTATGCCCAAAGGGAATCCTCTAGGATGAGTAGAGGGATGTGGAGAGAGCAAATGGGCAGGGGTTGGCCGAGCCAATGGCTTGAAGAGTGTGTGAAATGAGGTAGAGGTGGGGGCCTTTTATAAGAGGAGAGGAGGGGCACTTTTGGAAAGTAAAGGAACATTACATTATTTGAAAATGTGTTTCGGTTTTAAAAGGTCCCACATTGATAGAATTCGTGGATAAGGTGATAAGTCATCGAAATCCATTCATCCAATTGGTTTTGGACATGTTTAGTTCATAGATTGTATATTATCTTTCCATTTTATTTAAATCATCAAATAATGATGTCATCGATGCATCATTATTATGTCATAAATAATTAAATTTATTTAATGTCTAAAAATTATAAAAAAATTACTATGATGTAGGAAATCTTTTTAGCTTTCCAATGACTATTTATAATCGAAATTTGGACTTGTATAACCCCACTTAAAAATTGTTTTAGTAAAACAATTTATGTTAGTGTCATTTTCACTTTAACATTAAATAAAAAGTATTTTATGTCATTTCCCAACAAAAGTGGATCCATGGGGTCCCCAAGTTAGGCCATGGCTTGTCTTGGTCGGCCATGACACAACCAATGAGGTTGGGACATGTGTCTAGGTCATTTTATATTATTAAAGTTTTATTTATTCCTTAAACTACACTAATTACCACTAATCGCGATTAAAAACTTAATAAGTTACTATTCACCAAAAAATTATTTTAATCTCATTGAACCACATTTTACTTCTTAATGACAACCATGTATGTCGGATTTTCAAAATTCAGTACACATTAGTGGTAAACTTTCATTTAACTGAAAAATCAGTTTGCTTGATTACCACTTAGTGGTTTCACTATTCATCAAAAATTGAAGTTTTTCAGAAAATTACCAAAAATTCACTCTAAGCTATATTTGATATTCCGAATTCAAAAATGAAGTCCATTTTACAAAATTCAAATCATATAAGTCACATTAATTAATTTAATAATTAATTCCCGCTGCCAGAGCAAATAGCGTGTTTTTACAAAACAATAAGTATCAAAAGATTGACACCAGTTTAAGTCTAATTTCAAATCGAAATTGATTCCAATGACCACCATTGGATAAAATGGTAAAAATATATTCTAATTTCACTTTAAAACCAATTCAAAAGATAATCTAATCATATAAATAAATTAGATCAAAAAGAGGTTTTGAATTAAAATGCAACATTTTACACTATTCATAAAAAAATGAACTTTATCAGAAAGGTACCAAAAATTACACAAAGTAAAATTTGATGTCCCGATTCTTAATAAGAGTTTTATTTGGTCCAAAAGAATTTATAAGAGTGATCAAAACTATATTTAATGACGGTTCACCATTAAAAGGTGATAAGTGAACCTTTAGTGAAAATTAGAGTATAAAAGCCTAAAATTGAACTCTTTCCGTATTTTAAGCCTTTATCTTTTATTGGGTAAATGTAAAAACATCTAAAAACATATCTATTCATATTTTAGTTATTTCTATTCATTCCCGCCAGTACAACGACTACTTGTTAACTAACATAATATTATTATATTACTAGTGTGCTACGTAAGTTTCAAAGAAACTCATCGTTGCGTATCGGGTACGCTATCGAACATAGCAACCCCTTTTAATTAAAATTTAATATTTAATTCATAAATATTAATAAATATTAAAATTATTTATTCTTCATTTACCTGGGATGTTACATCCTTCCCCCCTTTTGGGAATTGCGTCCTCGCAATTTTATTCACTTATCAAAATAAGTTGGGGTATTTAACCCTCATAGCATTTTCAGATTCCCATGTTGCCTCTTCAATCATGTGGTTTTTCCACAAAACCGTTACCTGGTGAATCACCTTATTCCGTAACACTTGATCCCTGTGGTCAAGAATCTGGACCGGTTGTTCCTCATAAGATAGGTTCTCTTCCAGCTGAACTACCTCTGGACTCAAAACATGAGATGGATCTGGCATATACTTTCTCAACATCAAAACGTGAAAAACATTGTGTACCTGAGATAAACTCGGAGGTAAAGCCACTCGGTATGCAACTGATCCAACTCTCTCCAGAATTTCGTATGGTCCAATGAACCTTGGACTCAACTTTCCTTTCTTACCAAATCTCATCACACTTTTCCAAGAAGAAACCTTGAGAAAAACATGATCACCTACCTCGAAAGATAGATCCTTCCTCCGGTTATCCGCATAACTCTTCTGCCTGCTCTGAGCTGTTCTCATGTGTTTCTGAATCAGCTGAACTTTTTCTGCCATCTCTTCTACCAATTCTGGTCCCATCAACTTTCTTTCACCCACTTCATCCCAGAAAGCTGGAGTTCGACACCGCTTCCCATATAATGCCTGAAATGGTGCCATCTGTATACTGGAATGAAAACTGTTATTATATGAAAACTCAACCAAAGAAAGATGCTGGTCCCAACTCCCCTGATAATCCATAGAACAAGCTCGTAGCATATCCTCCAATGTCTGAATTGTTCGTTCTAACTGCCCATCTGATTGAGGATGAAAAGCTGTACTAAAATTTAATTCAGTACCCAACGACTTCTGAAGGCCTTTCCAAAAGTTAGAAGTAAACCTGGGATCACGATCCGATACAATGGAGAGGGGAACTCCATGTAACCTGACTATCTCTTTAAGATACAAACGGGAAAGTTGATCAAGAGAGAAAGTATCTCGTATAGCAAGGAAATGAGCAGATTTGGTCAAGCGATCAACAATAACCCAGATTGCATTATTACCTCGAGATGTCTTCGGTAATCCAACAACAAAGTCCATGGATATATTCTCCCATTTCCACTCTGGCACTGGTAAAGGCTGAAGCATCCCTTTCGGTAACTGCCGCTCTGCTTTAACCTGCTGACAAGTCAAACACTTCACAGTAAAATCAGCAATATCTCTTTTCATTCCATCCCACCAGTAATACTCCCGCAGGTCTCTATACATCTTAGTACTGCCCGGATGAACTGAAAACGGAGAACTATGAGCTTCACATAACAACTCTCTCTTCAACTGTGAATCAGAAGGCACACACAACCTCTTCACAAACCTCAAAACACAAACACAAACTTATCCAAGAACTCAAAAAAAAAATTTTCATAAGGTCCATGAATACAACAGGTGCATTGGTTAACCCCAAAGGCATAACTACAAATTCATAATGGACATATCTAGTATGGAACACAATCTTCGGAACATCTGCTTCTTTTACTTTCAACTGATGGTACCCCGACCTCAAGTCAATCTTCGAAAAATACTGAGCTCCCTGGAGCAGATACCACTTCATTCGATGGCCCAACATCTACTGAAGTTGCAAAGGATTTCACCACCCCTTTCTGCTTGTAGTCTAACTGCTTCCCATCACTCAAGCTCCTTGTCGGACACTCGTTTGCATAGTGACCCATCTCATTGCACTTATAACATTTCACTAACTGTAAATCAAATTTGTTCTTACCTTCACCTTGATCCTTTTCAGTGCAATCACGAGCCTTATGTCCCATATTACCACATCGGTAGCACTTCCCAGAATTCAGAAGACATTCCCCAGCATGCCTTTTGCCACATTTATCACAAACTGGAAACTTAATTCTCTTACCATCAGACTTCTTTGAAGAATTCTTACCTTTCTCCTGCTACCTCGGTCTCTTCTTCTGCTGGTTGTTATAGAACACTTGGTCATCGGCAAACTCCATTTCCACCTTCTCAGCACATCGAACAAGCTTTTCATAACTTTTAAACTCACGAGAAGCTAATGCCCTTCGATACTTTGGCTTTAATCCTGAGTAAAAATGATTGATTTTACTATCAAGGTCCCGGATAAAATTGGGAGCATACCTTGCCAATCGAGTGAACCTTTCTTCATAGGCAGCCACTGAGTCTTCCTCTTGCCTCAATTCCAAGAATTTCTTTTCCATCCTAAGTCGAACAGCATTAGGAAAATACTTCTCAAGAAACATACCTTTGAATTCATCCCAGTCAAGAGCATCAATCTCATCGGCGTCCCTGATATTTTTAACCATAGACCACCACTGATCTGCTTCACCCTTCAAACGGTAAAGAGCAAGACTAACCTTTTGATTGTCTGAACACCCCATGACATCAAAAATCTTCTCCAGTGCTTTAATCCACCCTTCAGCTTGCACAGGGTCAGATGATCCTCTGAATGATGGTGGATGTTGCCTCATGAAATGTTCCACCACTGACATGTTCCTCTGTGGTTGATCTGGCTGATCTCGTGCATGGTTACCACCACCATTTATAGCCTGAGTCAACTGTGCCATTACTGCAACAAACTGTTCAGTTCCGATTCCGACCATCTCAGGTTGCTGATTTGGAAGGTTGTCTTCCTCCTGATGTCGTCCCAACATAGATGCTTTGTTTCCTCTGCGGAAAACCATTCTGAACACCGAAATATCTTAGGCAAAGCAACATGGTAATCCGTAAATGCTATATCATTTCAATCATATTATAATTTAACACTTTTCTAACTCCTAAAGTTGTCTAAACCGACCTTTGATACCAACTATAAGGCCCCAGCCTTAAACCTTACTTACTCTTGAGTTATTACAAGATTACACATTGAGGATCTTTTCGGGTTTAGAGTTTTAGAGAATTAGATCATAAAACTTGTATTACATTCCACATATAAACAAAGTGGTTACATAAAGATAGTATTCTTCATTCCCATCAATGGAACACACATTTAAAATAAAACATGGATTATTTCTTGACACATCCTTGACTCTATCATCTTATCATGTACCTTTCCCTTGACCTGTGAAAAACATTTCAAAAACTTGGGATGAGCATAAAAACTCAGTATGGGTTATAAAAAAAACAACATGGAAAGGAAACATGAGTTCATATATACATAAGAATGAAATCATACTTTACCCATAAAACATAGGCACTTTAACATACCTCATAAAATCATGAATAAATCATAGAAATCATAAGACATAAAGGTAACTTGAGGCATTCATAACATTCTTACGTAGGGAGTAACCCTCTTGGTTACGTTTGGAATACCCATCACAGTATATTCCCTAAAATCTCTTCGGAGAAACCTTAACGTTTCACTCCTTCGCGTTACCCAATGCATTGGAGAGCTATAACGGGCTCACCCGCCCTTAGTTTATCACGGAACCACCCATCTTCATAATAATGCCCAAGAACCATAACATAATCATATCACATAAAACATGCATAAAGGAAACATAACATTTCCACATTTCAATCACGAGATATCAATACAACACATTGATATAATAAAAACATTATGAAAACCATTTCCAATACCAAAGTAAAACATGGTATTTATTTTTATTTTAAAAAAAGAAGGTATGGCTTGTAGAGGAAGCCGAAACTCAAATAACGGTTACGACGGCGGAGAAGTCGTTGTCGCCGCATACGTACGATAAAAACATTCCCTTTTTTCGTTTAGTAAACGCTTCGTATAAAAAAGATTCCTTTTGAATAAACGTAAAAGTCAAAGGGGTTTATACACAGTATAAAAGAAAGTTGTGTATAAAATAAAATATGCCTCAATGAAAGGAGATTGAGACGAAGTCCCATACAAAGATAATTTTTAAAATAAAATAGATACATTATGTGTATTCACTATAAGTACACATAAATAAAGTACAAATACAAGATACAACATAATAATATAATGACATAATTTGGAAGTAGGAGATTAACCCAAAGAATGGAAATTGGGTTAAGAAGTTCCCATACCTCGTATCCGACTTGACCCGACCGTTCTTTAAACTCCTGAATAATAAACTTTAGTTAATCTCTACTTGATTATGAATCTTTTCCAAGTTCATTATTCCTTTTATACCATGTTATGAACATCATGTAATCATTTAAGTTAATAATGTTCATTTTGTCGGTATTTGGTTCTTAAGTCAAAAATTGACTTCTTATACTTACATGTTGTTAATTTGGTCAAAGGTTCATTATATCCAGAATGGTATTCATTATGTAGATATCATATATGTCATATATATCCAGTACATACATGTATTTAAAATATTACATAATCATTTAGAGGTAAGAAATGAAATGCACCGATCATGGAGACGGTAAGCCGTACGTACGCATGAACGCTACTTTCATTTCTTTGTCATATTAATGGAATTAAAACTAAATGAGACTTATGTATATTTTAATTCCAGAATTATATTCGTCATTTAGATATATCATTAATTATATATATCCATTATATACATGTACTTTTAATAGTACATTACATTTGGGGATAAGAAATGAAATGCACCGTTCATGGAGACGGTAGTCCGTACGTACGCATGAACGCTACTTTCATTTCTATCTCATACTTTAATGGAAATAAATTATAATGATATATATAGGTATATTATAATTCCAGTATAACATCATATATAATAACTTTAAATCCATCCTTTACACGTCCCACATATGGCATTAACGAATCACATCACTTTGAGGGGGCGGTAGTCCGCACTTCCTTAAATGAAGATATCGCGTATACCCATAATGGAAGCCATAAAGGTAAGACACAAATGAAAAATACAGAAGCATAAGTAAAACATAAACATATTACATATCATATATAAAAATAGTGACATCATAATGGCCACCTTTGAAGGTGTTAAATGAGTATTGAACAATCATCGTTTCGGGAGGCAGAATTTCGCCATCCACAGAAACCGTATGTTCTTTAACCATTTTATGTAGTTGTGTGAGAGTGTAGATAAAATAAATCTTATAACAACATCCTAGTATATTGATGATACTGGTGTTGTTATAAAAGAAGTAAATAAAAAGAGTTTAGGGGGTTGGAGAAGCAAAATAAAACAAATGAACATTAGAGAATGAATTACCTTAAAAAGTGTAACTCCTTTTGGTTTGAGCCTAAAGGCTTCCTTTGAAAGGATTATGCCCAAAGGGAATCCTCTAGGATGAGTAGAGGGATGTGGAGAGAGCAAATGGGCAGGGGTTGGCCGAGCCAAAGGCTTGAAGAGTGTGTGAAATGAGGTAGAGGTGGGGGCCTTTTATAAGAGGAGAGGAGGGGCACTTTTGGAAAGTAAAGGAACATTACATTATTTGAAAATGTGTTTCGGTTTTAAAAGGTCCCACATTGATAGAATTCGTGGATAAGGTGATAAGGCATCGAAATCCATTCATCCAATTGGTTTTGGACATGTGTAGTTCATAGATTGTATATTATCTTTCCATTTTATTTAAATCATCAAATAATGATGTCATCGCTGCATCATTATTATGTCATAAATAATTAAATTTATTTAATGTCTAAAAATTATAAAAAAATTACTATGATGTAGGAAATCTTTTTAGCTTTCCAATGACTATTTATAATCGAAATTTGGACTTGTATAACCCCACTTAAAAATTGTTTTAGTAAAACAATTTATGTTAGTGTCATTTTCACTTTAACATTAAATAAAAAGTATTTTATGTCATTTCCCAACAAAAGTGGATCCATGGGGTCCCCAAGTTAGGTCATGGCTTGTCTTGGTCGGCCATGACACAACCAATGAGGTTGGGACATGTGTCTAGGTCATTTTATATTATTAAAGTTTTATTTATTCCTTAAACTACACTAATTACCACTAATCGCGATTAAAAACTTAATAAGTTACTATTCACCAAAAAATTATTTTAATCTCATTGAACCACATTTTACTTCTTAATGACAACCATGTATGTCGGATTTTCAAAATTCAGTACACATTAGTGGTAAACTTTCATTTAACTGAAAAATCAGTTTGCTTGATTACCACTTAGTGGTTTCACTATTCATCAAAAATTGAAGTTTTTCAGAAAATTACCAAAAATTCACTCTAAGCTATATTTGATATTCCGAATTCAAAAATGAAGTCCATTTTACAAAATTCAAATCATATAAGTCACATTAATTAATTTAATAATTAATTCCCGCTGCCAGAGCAAATAGCGTGTTTTTACAAAACAATAAGTATCAAAAGATTGACACCAGTTTAAGTCTAATTTCAAATCGAAATTGATTCCAATGACCACCATTGGATAAAATGGTAAAAATATATTCTAATTTCACTTTAAAACCAATTCAAAAGATAATCTAATCATATAAATAAATTAGATCAAAAAGAGGTTTTGAATTAAAATGCAACATTTTACACTATTCATAAAAAAATGAACTTTATCAGAAAGGTACCAAAAATTACACAAAGTAAAATTTGATGTCCCGATTCTTAATAAGAGTTTTATTTGGTCCAAAAGAATTTATAAGAGTGATCAAAACTATATTTAATGACGGTTCACCATTAAAAGGTGATAAGTGAACCTTTAGTGAAAATTAGAGTATAAAAGCCTAAAATTGAACTCTTTCCGTATTTTAAGCCTTTATCTTTTATTGGGTAAATGTAAAAACATCTAAAAACATATCTATTCATATTTTAGTTATTTCTATTCATTCCCGCCAGTACAACGACTACTTGTTAACTAACATAATATTATTATATTACTAGTGTGCTACGTAAGTTTCAAAGAAACTCATCGTTGCGTATCGGGTACGCTATCGAACATAGCAACCCCTTTTAATTAAAATTTAATATTTAATTCATAAATATTAATAAATATTAAAATTATTTATTCTTCATTTACCTGGGATGTTACAATAATTCTATATTTAACATAACTATGATTAATCTCAATATATATTTCATGTTAGGGTACTCAAAAGGGAAAGGATTTGTGAGTAATTAATATTTCACATGATTCCTCTTTAAACATTAATTACAATGGATGAGAATCAGGGATCAATTATGAAATGGTCAAACCTCATTGAATTTTAATGTGGCATTTGAGTTTCATAGATCGAAGAAAATGGGTGTTTGTGATCTGTACCATCTATATTTGTCTGGACATCAATTATTTTTCCTATTACGATTGACATCGAATGTGTACAATGGGGTATGTCGGGAGCTCTACCCCATGTTTATTTAGCAACTCTATCATATGTTCACATATAAAGGCAGTAGGGATAGAAAAAAAAATTTTATGATCAAAACTCTCATTGAGTTATTCCACATCTACTATTGAGTTTTGAGAGTTCCAATCACTATGAGACACTAAGACATATAGTGATCTAATCTGATTTGGAAGAGAATATTGTCTGGTATTGTTATAGAGGGTAGATTGTGATGGGTGAACATGCCAATATAGAAGGGTAGTACTCACAATGAATACAATATCAATATATTACTTGTATTATTCTCTTTCACGGGGTACACCTTCTTAGGGAGGTACAATATAGGGATAAAATCTACCTAATAATCAACAACATGTGTAAGCTGATACAACAATGTGTTATAGAGAACTATTTATGTGGATATAGATAATCACCTATTCCATGTAGTGGATATTCTATATAACATGGTCATAAACAATTACTTGGTTCATTCAAAAATATTCTTCATGTTTGAGACCTCTCATGTGGCATGTAAGCAAATTTACAAGGATGTTGTTATTTTTCCTGATAAATGACTAGTCAAGGGAGACTTAATGTATCATCAAATTGACTCCATGAAATACCAATAGGATCAATATAATGTGATTAAGTCCAATAGTTTTGAATAAACCTTCTAACATCAGGTGTGGGTGTTGTTCAAATTTCCGTATTTGGGCTAACTTATAGGTATTGGTTTGGAAAAATGAGCACCAGTGGCTAAATCAGTAACATATGAGTCCAGTGGATGTTATGTATGTATAGACTTTCCTAAGAGTGAATAAAATAGAATTGGTGAAGTGATTCCATTGGTTGGGTGGTCTTGATATCATTTCTAACCCATTTGGTATGGTGACTCATATGTTTTTGACTTCATCAAGGATTTATAATAGTAGAAGGGAGAAGAATTCAAAAAAATATTTGAGGAATTATGAAAAGAAACCAATCCATTCATGGGAGAGAGTGGAAACTCACTGCAAGTCTGTGGTAACGGGTGGCTAAACTTCATAAAAAATGGGGCTACCTATGGTTGAAGAGGCATATCAACTACCCTTGTGATCAGATGCTATGTTTGAATCCACCCTATAATTTTGTGTTCCCAAATCCCTAGTATCTTACATTGACATGTATGTTTCCTCATAATAAAATAATTACCACTAACAACATGTGAACCTACCTCGACCATTAAATCCCCAATTGATGTGGAAAATTATTTATGGAAGATCCTACTTTGAGATTCTCAATGTTTTATATTCTGGTTGGTATGGAAATAATTATCATCAACAATCCAATAGCTGGGGTTGATCCTAGTTGTAAGATTTTGGAAGATACCCTCAAACATTCTTGATTATTCAACCATTCCACTTTTCATGCTATTTTAAGCCTCATATTGTATTTTTTTCATCCATGATATGGATTTATATAACCTCCATCACAATGGTTGTGATTACTATGATAGGGAACCATATACCTTAACTGACACCAAAATATATGGCTCCTATGGACAACATGTCAACCATAAATCTATTACCTTTGAGGAGGATAATGATGAAAAATATATGACGGATCTTACACTTGAGGCGTCCCACCCCGAGGAGGCCATTGACATAATTGGGGTGAGAACATATTCTATAGATTAGTATGTAAGAAGGATTTCATCATCCAAGTCCATTGAAGGAACTATTACGTCTATAATAGAGTTATCCTTCTAAGAGTCACATGTTTCTACCATATTATAGAAAAAATCAGATATCAAAATAAATAATTTAGAACCTTCTCTAGTATGTGTGACATGATAGGAAAACTGTACTCTTGAACCAAATACTGTTATCCTCCACAACATTGACAGGAAACCATGATTGACTAAGGGATATAATACTGTAGAGATTCTAGTAGCCTTACATGAAAATGAGCATGACTATATGAAATGAATGATCCTTATTATGATATTTCCAAAGAGATCATGGAATGATAAAATTAAGGCATGGATTATTTTTCTAATATTCATCACTTTCACACCATTAGTAAACATTATGGGCTATATGGGCTCCCTCATGAACTTGTTGAAAAACCGAGGTATTGGAAATGTGGACTACCATGCACTCTATGTGTTGGATCCTGATTTGACGCTTGAAATGGTGCATCTAAAGTAGAAATAAAAATCTGTTACATATTATGAGTCCTCATCTTCTAAAGATTCTTCTATTAAGGTAGAGAAGTAGTAGTTTTCCTAATTATAGGGGCATGTGAATCATCTGTGGTTCATCCTATCTTCAAATAAATATATAGTCTGCCATAGAAAGTCTCAACTATTGGTATCTATGGATGATCTAGAATAGATTATATCCTAGATAATTGAATCTGAAGACAGAAAAGGAAGGCTCCTCATGATAATAGAGTATGCTATCCTGTATGTTGATGAAGAGCTCATTGATTTGGATTTTCTATGTGTAATAATCTAATTTCATAAAAAATATCATAATTTTAGAAGTAAATAGATCATGTCAGGCCATATCGTATTTTTATTGTTATAAGCTATATTATATTATATGTGAATGTACCTACCATTTGCTGATTTTTTTTTTCAATCAAATTTTTTTTTGTCTCAATTCTATATTTTTTATAGCAGCTCTACCATATTATAAAAACAACCAAATATAAATCTCTAAGCACACATGATTCATACTATGTCTGAGAAATAAGAGACCACTATAAGGTGACTCACTTATATGATAGTATTAGAAAAGGGGAGTATATTTTGGCCATGAAACATCACCATTAGGGATTCCATTTTGTGGTGATAGAGTTTCATCCTAAATGTCATGTTCCATGTACATGAAGTTAGAATATTTTGGCCATGCACCATCATCGTACAATGGACCATTTGGATATGATAGTTTGATTTCAATCCCAACTAAGGGGAAATAATTCTTGTTGATAAAATATAAGGACAATATATAATAGGTCATGAACCATTAAAACTACACCATACTATGTTTGGAGTATCAATGGAAGTGTACTAAATTGATAAAATTTGTATAGGATATTGGGTAACACACAAACCCTAACCAGGTGAAAGAAACAAAAGTGAGGCTGACAATGTTCCAAGGATGATATTGGTGTTCCATCATGTTTCATAATTCATGGTTATATACCTCTGAAAAAAGGGTATCCTATTGAGGTTCATGTTACCAAGACCCTAGGATATGTGTTTTAGAGTAATGTGATAAGAGATGAGTGGCATGCTCTAGTTTGGGGTTTTGAATCTAAGACAATGGGATGTTTGGATTTAAGGTCACGTAACATGAACCATGAAGAGTAAATACTATTTTCTAATAATAAACACACAAAATTTGAATGAAAGGACCCAAGTGGATCCAATTTCAGCACAGAAACATCACTATTTTGATAAAAGACCATGAATAAGCCTAATAATTGATGTTCATGCATCGGTATGTATCTTTCTCATGTTAATCATGTAAAATTTAGTACTGAAATGAAACATGGTTGGAGACCATCATTAGAAGTGGAGGTAATATCATGTGAGGGAAACAAAATTATGTAGTTTTACATCATGTGATGAGTATATGAACCATATAGTATAATGTCTTTTACTATGGTTATTTGTTATAGAGTTTAAAATTGTAATGCAATGATGAGAAGAGGGGAAACAAGTGAATGATTTTCAATAACTTTTTACTAAACTAGTGTGTTACATAAGAACCAATATGATTTTTATTGGTACCAATGTTGAGTTTAATAATATTTGTACCATTTAAATTTTAAAGACTACATATTTCACATGTCCTATGATTGACATATAATAAAAAAGTAAAATTTTTACTAGGGTACACTTTTGAGGTTTTCAACTCCATAGGAATTTTTTCATTTTATCTTGGGATGTTTCTAATTATTCTAATCAGATAACTAGGGTGGTGTATGTTTCTCGTTGATTTTTTACCAAACTAAAAATCCTATATGGATGATATGTTAGTATAATCCCAATGTGTATTGGGGTCGTGAGAGGAACAATTATACAAAAATATTCCCTCACATGGGTATACATTTTTTATATTCACAATCCATAGAACATTTTTATTTGAGTGTTATACCCCCTTAGTGTAAAAAGAGGCACTAAATAGTAACATTTTATTAAGGAGTATGAAAACAATGTTTGAGTGATGGGAGGTTTCTATATGGGGAAGATATTGTGAATACACACATATTTACATTTCCCATCAAATAGGGGATTAATCCATATGAAATTATCAAAGGAAATGTATAAGGATACTAGTGTTGAAAAAGGATGATATACCCTCGTGTTAGGGCCTAACGTGATGACTAATATTTAGGTATGTGGCATGGAATACACTATCATGTTTAATTTAAAGATGCGAGGATACAAAAAAAGTAGGAATTAGTCTATGAATCACCATAAGTGACAAAAAATAAATATGAATTGAGTACCAATGTGGTGGAAAAAAATAATTTCATAATTCTTTATCCAATTGGTGTTATATGACCCATTTGGAAAGAATAATCTATATCTTATGTTAATGGGAGAGACTAGGTCATTAGACACACTCTTAATTGGGATAGGTGATCCCATCTCAAGAGGGGTACACATTATTTCATCACATGCATGTTCCATTGCACATTATGTTTGGAAAAAAGGTGGTTTCTTCATGTTTACGATCTTGGGGCTTAGATTGAATGGTTGGGGTGTTCTAAAAATAATAATGTACTAAGAGAGTGAGTATGAACCCAATGGGAATAGTGGGTAATAGAGGCCTTGTTCAATATATATGTCACTAGAAAAAGATATAAATTGTTCAATTTCATGATGCTGGGCTTGTTGATACATTTGCATTATAAAAATTATTCCATATTAACTATTATAGGTAAAAACCATCCAATAATCTTAAGACCAAGTGATATATTCTTTTTTTAGAAATCATGGAGTGGTATAGAACCTCTAGTTTTACATGGGAGATAATGAGAAGGAAAATTAGAAGATTTTTTATGAGGGTCCCAATGACACCTACTTTATTAATATACAAGCATGAATGCACAAAGATATTACACCAAGATTGTAAAAACTCCCCTAGTACAAGGTAGGTGGAAGTGATGTACATCTTTTTTATTCATGTTATTGTAATTTTTTTTTTTATTTTTTTATTACCTGTTAATAGTTTTTGATACTTTTAATATTTCGAATCCTCTTATTGTTTTATATGAAAATTAGTTTTACTAGCCCAATATATTTTTTTATATTTTTAATTATATTGATAATAATTATATAACTATTATTTCAAATGAAATATACATAGTTTATAAAACATTTAAGATATAATTAAAAAAATTTAAATACAACTCTAGAATGTTTACTTTTTTGTTTTGAATATACTACATTTTTTTAGATTAACCAGTATTTTTTTATAGTGTTATAATTTTTTTACTTATTCTATTATAATATACGATATATACCTCATATTCTTATGAATCATATTCCATTGAATAATAAATAGATTTATTTATCATTCTTTAAAAAAATGGATATATGAAATTGTTGTTTTAATTATCTAAATATTACAACATTTTTAAAACAGTTTTGGAATTTTGGAATTTCATTTTTTATATTTAAATGATATATAATTCAATATAAAACAAAATAACATATTTTTTCATTAATTATAAGGATAATAATTTATTCAAAACTCATTAAAATCTCTAAAAATATTAATATTTACTTTAGATGTATTAAAAAATGGTTGCGTTTCGTAACATTTGTGCCATTTTTTGAATACATTTGATAATATATCTTTTATGTTTTTGGATTATATTTGTTGAAATATATGTATAATTGAATAATTATTTGATATGTTGGAAATATACGATGTTTTAAAATATATATAACTCTTTTTCTCCTTTTACTAATTATGTCACATAAATTGGTTAAAAAGTCATCATTGTTTATGTGTTAAGATATTTCATTATATGATCAAAATTATCCATGATCTACTTCATTCACTTCCAGAAATATATTACTATAAGATCAGTGAATAGTATTCCACATTTCATTATTATATTTGAAATAAGACAAAATCTCCTTCTGTTCTTGTCCCTCATTCTCATGTGGCTCTTCCTCAACCTAGTTCTCCTATGTAGTGCGCTTTCACCACAAAACCATTATTTTTATTCATTGTGCATGGAGTACCCAATCCCATGAACTTCATTGGGTGTGAATATACCAGGAAACCATTCCTTTGGTAGCACTTGAATTCTGGGTTCACTGTTGAATCATATATTCTATTTCATTATCAAGATGATATCACTTAACACCCCCACTTTCACTTTGCAATGGTAGCATCATGATGAAGCTCCAATCCTACAATATAGTAGTAGCATGATACTCCTAATTGTATTTATTATTCAATAACAGTTTCTTAATCAATCGCTCAATGTTATCATCTACTCCACATAGTCAATGTAGATACTCCCTTAAAATTATAGTGTCATCATCACCTTAAAGAATTTTAGCTTGAACATGACTCTGTAGAGGTTTTTCATCCCTTCTTATCTTTCAATGTTAGTACCATTCTTTTTAATAGTATGATGGGAGTATCACTATCTATAGTATAACTTTGACTCTTTATAGTGAAATGGTATATCTCATCTTAATGATAATACCTCTCCACTTTGACTGAAGTGTCGTCATCCATCCATCATGGTAGTACCAATTTTCAACATTGAGGTAGAAATATCATTCCATCACCTAGTATTATTTTATGGTTGGAAAATTATATATTTTTTAATTCCATTTATCCTTTTCTCATACAACAACAAAATTTTATTTTGTAGATAACTTTATGATGCTCTCTTATTGTTTTATTTTATTCTTTTATTTACTTCATGAAAATAATAATTTTTATATTTAAATTCTATATATTATAAAAAATTTTATCACGTTATATCAATATGAATTCATTTTAATTATTTTAAACTCTTTTTCATTATTATTTTAATTTATTATTCATGTTGCGTAGAAAAATATAGCATATATTGAAAATATTTATTAATGGATTAAATCATATCTATACTATTTATTAATACTTTTAAATATTTTAGATGTTATTTTCATGTATTTAATATGTATTAAAATTTGTTTACAATTTAATATTTTAAATATTAATATATTATGATGTTTTATTTACAATAAAAATTTTATGTAATATTTTTGGAATTAGTTGTTCAACATTTATGGGTTAGATTTAATTAAAAAACATGTTTGACTACATTAATGTTATTCAAATGGTATATTGGAATTATTTCGAATATCTCGGTACTTATAAAAATAATTATCTTGACATGGTTTTTGGATGTCATTGCCATTATTATTTTAAATTAATATAACAATTTTCTTGATCTATATTTATATGATAAATTCATTATAGAAATTATATAATGGACTGAGAGGATGTATGGAATGAAGTAGGATAATATTGAAGACACATTGGTTATATAAAAGAAAAATCACAAAACATTATAATTTATAGACAATCTGTAATTCCTTGTATGATACTATGTTTCATCATTTGGATTATCTATCTAGTTCAAAATTACATCTTCTTAAACTTCTAATGGCTCGATGAGATGAGCTGATACAATATTCAAGAACTAATACCTATGTTTTATTCTTATTCAATCTATTATTTTCTGTTTTATTGAAAATGTCACACTATATACACTCTATCACATGCAATATCACTATCATTTTAGACATTAAAATAAAAAACCATTCATTCTTTCATTTCCCAGGATATGACTGGCATATTCTATATTTAGGACGTTTCATGTTTTTACTCCCATAGTTTAATTCCAGAGTCGTAATACAGTTGTAACACCCAATAAAAAAGTCACTCTTAGGGGTGGTTATCCTTACGCTTCATAAAAATTATTTCTTACTCGAGTTATGATTCCCCATCAAATTCATGATTTTGTTGACAATGTTTCTTTCAATGAGTAGATATGCATATGACTAGATTATGTCCACATTAGAACTAACTACTATAAAAAATCATTATTTTCATTATTTTGTTATTGTAATTATCTCTAGAAATTACTTATCAAATTTAATTTAGTTAATGAATCAATTCATTAAAATTTTTAAAATGGTCTATTCACCCCCTCCAGACCAAATTTCATTACCCTTTGAGGCCAAACAATATTTATTAGAGCCTTACCATGTTATTGATTATTTAGATATTTTATTTTCATTTGAGATACCTTAAAATTGGTATAAGAGGTTGTTCCTTTTCTAATTGAGATAATTTTTCTATCATGTTTCTTGTTTATATATTAGCGTGTTAGCTATTCTTATACCTTAATTTCTAAAAACAAGAACAATAATATGAAAATACTGAATAAAAATGAAATATTTGATTCCTTATAAGCCACCATAATATGATAGAAATTAGTATGGATAATTGAGATCTAGAGTAGGGGTGTACATCAAACAATTATGAATCAAATATTGATCAACCATTATATTATTATAAACACTACAAAAAGATAAACAAATATAGTTATAGGTTAAAATACATTTTATATATTTTTTAAATTAATTTTTTTATAATATATATTTTTATATTAATAGGACTGTGTTTAATTATCTTTCTTCTTATAAGACATACTGAGAGATTTTGAAGATTATACATGTTTCCCACATGGTTTTATTCAAATGTATATAAACCTTTATTGGAATTATTCAATTTAAGTAAAAATACGTCAAGTTGGATGAGATTAAACTGTTTACCAAATGTTCCACCAATTCACTAGCATTGTGAATAGAATTATTTTACTTGGATATGATTTAGAAAACCCAATACTAGTTGAATGATTCCTAGAGACACTATCATATAAAAACACACAATGACTATCTCTATTGATGAATAAAATATATGCATTGAGTACACTCCAAATGAATTTTTTGAATCGATTATTCAGTATATATTGAAATTGAAGAACATATTTGATACGGGGAAAATGTTGTATTATTTAACTATAAGAATGTTGTTTCTACTGGATATACTGATTCTAATGTATAATATAGTGAAATATATTATGTGGCTCAAACTATGACCAGAGAACACAAATCAATGTAAAATACACAATTCAAGACCTGATTTAAAATAAACCCCCAGGATTACAAATGAATGGCAGATGAGAAAGACAATATCAATTATAATTCTTTAGATGTTACATTTTTTAGTGTATAATGAAATGGAATATCAAAACTTACTATCCAAAACATTATAATCAAGAAAAATAAATAAATAAAGATAAAATATATTGCAAAACTAGTTGGAGTTATTTGAAGAGTTTTATTTTAGTGAGTAATATATAAATTAGTAATAATATACCAAAATTTGCTTCATGTATTATATAAATTAGGTTAGTGATTATAGATTTTATTTGGGATGTTTTGATTATTAAAATTATTCTAAAAATCAAAATTGTTATATATTAAATTAAAAAATTTAAATGCTGATAAAAGATGTTTTAAATTATGGTGATGTGAATAATAAGTGAATTGGAAATAATGAAAAACATAATAATGAATTTTATTTTATTTTATATGATAATGAAAAAATAATGATTAATGTGTATTCTTTTCATCTAAAGTTTATGAAACTTTTTAATTTCTCAATATTGTAATGAAAACATAGAATAGAATGTTGATATCCACAATAAAATTATTTCTGGTTATATTCAAATTCATAAGAAATATCATAATACAATGTATCTAAAGAAATAAAAAAATAATAATTTTTTTATTGAATATGATAGGATATAAACAAAACTATATCAAATTGATTTTATTAAAATAAACAATGGTCTTTTTTCCATAATTGTTTTTTTAATGTGTCATGAAAGGTCACTATAAAAATTATTATTCTCAAATATTCAAATAGTCCTTATGATTTACAAGAACTAATATTTCAATATCATTTTTATCTAGAGTACCATATAATATGTATTTATATTCTGTGTGGGAATCTCAATTTTTTACTACTAATCCATTATGAACCAAAGTAACATGGGTACAAAAAATGTCAAATATGTTATTTTTCTAGGAAAAAATCTTGGGATGTTTCATGAAGAGAATTTGGTACATATATTGTTGATAATCATGGTTTATGACTAGGATCCTATGATTTTTTATAACTTACATCACATTATATGAATGAACTATTACTTTTATTGATAATTTCAAAGGTAATGTGTATAGTTTTGGGAATATTGTTAATACTAATACTTTTTTTTATTTATAATGATTTATATGTTTAAGTATAACAAAAATAATTTGAATATCTAAATTACATTTCAATATAATGGAATTTAAATTTCAAATAAAATCAGTGTATTATTTTTACCAATGATTCATTATTATCTTACGCTAATAGAAATAAAAATATAGAAACTATTGAATTTCAAAAATAATTTTTCCACATGTTAAATGAATAATTTTTTTTGAGTAACATAATCCAGTGTCATTGATTATTATGTAATGTTAATTTCATAATTTTATAAAATCTCTATAAATAAGATAATGTGCTATAGTTACCTACCATGAATAATGAACCACTTATTTTTCCTGAATATTGCACGAACGGTTAAAAAAATAGTGTTTCCTCTAGCCATATCAAATAGATAAGTACCAATACACCATTATATTTAGTACATCATGATTTATTTGTAATTGCATAGATTTAGAGACTTGGTGGGAATAAATATATTTTATTTAATTTTTATGATTATAATAGATTTAATTAGGTTAATAGTATTATACATAAAATTGATACTTTATAATGATTTAAGTATTTTTGTTATATAATTCCTAATGAAAAAGCATTTTTCATTATTGATATACATAGATATAAATACAGTGAGTAGGATAATTTATATTTTTAATTTTTTTCTAAAAAATGGATATTATCCTATTATTTATATACCTAGAATGGAATAGTAAAATAGTGTTTTAGAAAGGAATAATAAAACATATAATGAAATTGCATGAACCTTTTTAGGTGAATATAACATTCCTTAATATTTTTGGATGAAACAATTTTTTCATCTTGATATATTTCAAATATATCTCTTGTTATACATTTATCAAAGAACAATTTCCATGATATTTTTATGGTAAAATTTCTATTGTTGTTTCTCTAACATTTTTATATTGTAAATATTTAGGTTGAATTTTAAAAATAATTTGATAATTTTGAATCAAAAAGTAATAAAGGAATTTTTATGGATATTATAATAATTTTAATGATTATAATGACTATAATAAATGAAATATGGATATTTATGAATATATTATTGTTATGTTCTATTAAAAATCGGGATAATTTAAATTTTGATTCTAATATTTTAGATAGTGAGAATGAATAATTTAATTTTAGAGAAGAAAAACCACAAGATAAGTATTAATCAATTAAGGTGGATCATACTAATTATCGACTTAGTCATGGATATTAGAAAACTTATAAATATCATCATGATGAAAATATTATTAGTAATATCAATATTGTTTTTAAAAATAGAGATTCTATTTATAAATTTTCATCTAAATCTATATTTATTTATGATTTTATGGCAAATAATTTGAATGATTTTTTAAAATATTTTAATTGGATTGTTACTATGTAATATTCACTTAATGATATTGTTAAAAAAATTATTGGTATTTAGTATTATTTAGTAAGGATAAGAATAAATTTGGAACTAAATAGATCATTAGAAACAAGATGGACATAATTGTAAAAATTATAAACAATAACTATAGGATTGTAGATCAATGATACTCTCCAGAAGAAGGTGAAGACATTAAAGATTCATTTTTACCTATTTCCGTATTAGGAGATTTTATAGTCTTTTTAATCTTTTTATGGTGTCATGATTTTAAATTATTTCAAATAGATGTAAAGCGTGATTTCATAATGGTATTATAAATGATGAAATTTATGTTTCTCAACCCCTAGTTTTGAAAATAAAAAAATTACTTATCATTATTTTAAATTATCTAAATCTTTTTATAGTATAAAATATAAACCCCGTGCTTCGTATGAAAGGATTTTTTATTTTTTGAATAATGTTTTTAAGAAAAGTAACTATGATCCAATACTTTTTATTATAAAAAATTATAGTAATATTTTACTTAATATTTTTTATTTATTATATAGTTTTTTTATAATGGTTAAATTCATTTTAATAGTTTCTATATTGACTTTATCTAAGGTTGAAATGATTTTAATGGGAAATTAAATGTTATTTCTTTGATAACTAATTTCTCAAAGGAAAAAAGGGTTCTTTCTAAATCATTCCATGTCTAAAAAGCTTGGTCCCAATTATTTTAATTATATGAAAAATATATTGAGTATTATTTGTATATTATATGTTGATTCATCAAAAAATGTGTTGATATTTTATTTTATAGATGAATTATAGATAGATTTATTCATTTCAATGCATTATGGCCTGATATCTTGTGTAGTGTTGGTTAAGGAGAAAAATTATAAGTTAATCCTAAAGATATTCATATTATATCATTAGGAATAATAATTATATTTTTTAATGAAACTATTAAATATGGTTTATTTTATCCTAAATATATCTATTTTTATTTATTATCCTTTTCTGACATAGTTTTGGGGGATGTAGAATTGATAGAAAAATCACATTATGGATGTTTCATATAGATTGAAAAATTATAATTTCATAGTATTCAATGAATAAATAATCTAATACATTATTAAATATAGAATATTGTGGTCATTGTGTGTGGTTTATGAAAACATTACTATATTTTGATATTTATGTTGATAAATATTTTTTATATTTTTATAAAAAATCTGAAATTGCTATTTCTAGAAATCCTTTACCACTTTCTAAAACAATTAATATCGATCATAGATTTTTTTGTTATAAATCCTGTGAAAAATGGTTGTATTATTTTGGACCGTATCCCCATGGTAATCAACTTTTAGACATCATTACTAAGCTATTTGACTCTGTAAAGCTTGGAAAATTCGAATTTGATATTTGGGTGTTAGAAGATTAATTTTTTATATATTCTTATGTAATTTATGAGTTTATATTTAATTTTTATAATAAAAATCTGGGAAAAATAAAATTTTATGGGTTTTAAATGTTTGGTTTTATAATTAAACACTAAGGTGAGATAGTTTGTGAATACAATTTCATGAATTTTTTATTTATTTGATTACATGATATCAATTTATGTTTTTTTAATATTCCAAAGTCTCTAACTATTTTATATGTATATTATTTTACAAGCGTAGAGTATTTTTATTACATCTTATTTCCTAGTGATCAAAATTTTATAATTCATCCATAATATGAAAAATAAAAATTTTATCTTACTTTTATTCAAATATAATTACGTCTAATTCAAACAATACAATGTTCTCATTTTTTTACAAAAATTCAATATGTTTTTTTAGAATAGTATTTTTCAGTTTATATTGTTCTAAGGTAGATTTAAGTATTTTATTATAACATGAGTTATATAGCTCATATATTCAAAAAAATAATTCCTATGTATAACTAACAGATTGATTTGTATTTCATTAAAATAAATGGATTTCTGAAATTATTTCTTTAATTCTCTAAAAATTTCCCTATGTTAATGAAACAGTTATGGAATTTTGGAATTTATAGAAATAAAAATAATTATTATTTTTATGATGTATCTTATGATATCAATCGAAATCAAAAGATGTTTACTATCATGGAAATATACGATGTTTTTCTACATTTAATTTAACTTCATGATATTCTTGAAATACTGTTTAGATGCCTCAAAATGGACAAATATCTATAACAATTCATTCATTTTCAGCATCTTCTATTCTAGGAAATCTATTAATTTAATGATATATCATGATATATAAGTTGGATTGAAAAATTATTTGGTTTTTTGTAAATATCATTATTTTTTGATACATTTATGTATTCCATACCTTTTACTAATTTTATCATTTATAAGTGTTAATAATTATCCAAAATTTATCTGTCAAGAAATTGCATATAATGATAAACCTTGTTAACCATGTTTTTTTGGCAGTCTTAGACCTAGTTTTCTAAAATCATCAGGTCTTAAGACTCCATGTGTATTTACTACATTTATATTATAACAAATTTATCATCCATGGTGAGTCCTTATGATTTTTTTTCATTTTCCTTTACTTGGTTCTACTAAGAAGCTTTCTTGCACCACAACATCATAATTTCTATTCTCTGAACATGGACTATAAATAATAAAAAACTTAATCAATTGAAGAGGTAGTAGTAGATCAATCCAATGGTAGATGATGCACACCTTTTTCACTATTTAACTGGATCCTCTATTTCCTTCTCATGAAGGTAGAATTGAGAACTCCATTTTCAATTTTCAATAGTAGCATCATGCGAAATCATTACTCCTCTTTTACAATATGAGCATGGTCCTCCTTAATAGACATATATTTTGTTAATGTTTGATAAATATACCACTCAATTATAGAAACAAAGCTTCATTGTCATGGTTGATTACCACTTCACCAATGGTAGTAATGTGGTCACCTTCACAAATAGTCTCTTCGACATGACTCCAATGTGGTAGTTCATACTTCACATTATTTCAATGATAGTACCTCCATCTTAAAATATATTAACATTTTATCACTGGATATGGTTGTACCACTATCCTTTGTAGTGAAATTTTACCACTCCTTATAATTGTAGCACCACTCCACTATGCTTGTATCCCCATCACTCATCCATCAAGGTAGTACCACATTGCAATACAATAGTAGTTTTCTTTTTCACCCACTATGTTATATTTTAAGCAACCTATATATATATATAATTTGATTTAAATTATTGACCTAACTCTTGTTAATTTTATTTTTTTAAAAATCATACAATACACTACATTCATTATATTTTAATATTTTAGTTGATGCATGCATAAAAAATAATTTTAATTATATTCCATGTCTTTATATTTTTTTAGTTATGTTGTGTCTATATGAATTGATTTGAATTGTTTATTTTTTTAATTTATATTCCTATTTCATAAAAAAATATAGTGAATGTTGAAACATGTAATATTTCATAAATTATTTTTTCAATTATTTCTAATTTTTTTTATTAATATTGTTAAATTTTCTCAATATAATTTTCATATATTGAATTCATGATAAATTGTTTTAATATATTATAAATTAAAAAATAAGTTTTGTTTAATGTTTAAATTATAGATATTTTTCTGTGATATTTTTTAGAATTTGTTGGCCATTATTTATGGAGTTAGTTTGAACTATTTAATTTGATTGACTCATATAACCATATTCAATTACTATATTTAATTTTTTTAATATCATGACACATTTTCAAGATGTTTATATCACGATGAGATTTTTTTCACATTTTAATTATTATTTTAAATTATTAGAATAATTTTCATAAGTGATCATTCTATATTGTATACATTATATTTTTAATAATGGATTCAAAGGATTTATGTAACGATAGTTTGTGAAACCTTTAACACTGTTTTTATGTGAAAAATATGTGAAATATTAGATTGGTGTAAAATCTGTAAGGTATAGTTTGATATTATATTTCATTATCTTGATGATATATAGTTGATGAATTACTTCTTCTTTGATGTCAACCACAATGACGAAATGATCCAATATAATACTCAAGAACCAGTAACTTTGTTTTATTCTATTCTTATAAATTTAGGTCCAGTTTTATGATTCTATAACACTAATTCACGTCTATATCACAAACACACTATCTATTTATTATTTTTATAAAAAATCATTTATTCATTCTTATCTTTAGTTGTGACTCCCAGATTATATAGTTATGATAGATTGGTTTGTGACTGATATTATCTAAATTAATTGTTTTAATTTGGTTGTGACTCACCATACACATATTATTTTTAGTGGGGTTATCCCTCCACATCATAAAAAAGGATTCTTAAATTGGGTAATGAATCCCCTTCAAAAATAATATTACAGAAAAATGTATCTTTTACCATGTAGTGAGGTATTAGTGTATAGTAGGTCCACAACAGAATAAAATACTATAAAAAACCTTCTGTTTATTCTTTCACTACACACCTTATTGAATATTATAATTAACATTCACCATTAACTTTTATAATTAATCATTTTCATTAAAATATTAGTTCATGTATTTTCATATTCTCTAGTCCACCATCCATTAACTTTTGTGACTTATCGTTTTGTAAATTTGAGTTCTAAAACACAATAAAGTGAATACCAATGGCTGAGGAATGATTATTAACCATGGTCAACACACATGTTCCAAAACAATATTATTCAAGTGTAGTTGTGAGAAAATTTTATATCAAACCATGAAAATGTTTAGAACAACGAAATTATCACATGTGAGAATAATTACTTTGGGGAATGTCAATGGATGGGTGGTGATACTATTTTGGAGTAGTACCACTACCATAGGGTAACATGTTTGGACATGGAGGATGATAATGATTCAAATTTATGAAGGCTCAAAGTGTGGAGGAGAACATGAGGGGATGCCTATGGAAAGTTCAACTCTCTTAGAGCTATCCTAGCCCACGTTTGAGCATATTAAATAGGTGTATCATTGGACAAGTGTCAAACATATTATCAAGAAGTAAATCTGAAAATTATGTCAGATGTTGTACTAGACCCATTGTGTGAGATCTAGGAATAACTATATATCTAATAAAATTTGGAGTCATTCCATATTTTTTCTATAAGGTTGTGTAGTTCAAAACATGCACTATAAGGGGAGGTCCACTCTGGTGAATGGAAAATCAAAATATAGTTTCACATAATTTGATAACAATTAGGACCACACAGTTTACCATCTTATGGAAAGAAATTTTCACATTCATTTCTACAATATATGGTGAGGGTGATGTGTCATAATGTTTGAATTCTTATTATAATATTTTTCTCATACATTTTATGGTTATGAAACCAGGTTTATATCAAGAATTTTTTTTGACACTAGGATGGAAAGGAAATGTAATGAAATTTACTATTTTAGGGACCTTTTATTGGTGGGATATGTGATGTAATGTTCATCCACCATGATTAAGGGGTATTAAACATTGGATTAGACTTTATGAATGATTAATGGTACCTCCCTTTTATGAACCAACTTTGGTAGATTCATTTAAGGTATCACTAATGTCATACAATACTATACCATTTCACCATAACTGATGGAATGTTGGAGGAACATTTTTTTTAATTTTGATGATACTCAGTTCTGATGAACATTGTGTATGTGAAGTGCCTAGAGCATGCTTTCATTAGGGGTTCCAATTCGTCCAATTTGACCTAATAACACTTGAGATGTGTTTTCTTACTATAAATGTATATCTGACAATATGGAAGATAAAACTATAATCTTAATACTAACTTTTACTCATAAATAACGAATTATAAATTCAAATGGGTGATATTATGGGTTTTCATATTATATAGACATAGGGAATTAGTGATCTTGTTACACCGACTATTTTTCTATTGACCCACCATCTTTTTAGATTATTTGAGATTATTTTTAAGAGTTCCTCTATATTCAAATTATCTTATTCGTAATAGTATTAGGAATGGATCCACTAGATGATGCCATTGGTGTAATTTATTTTGCATCTTACTAGCTCTAATGTTTTCACTAATTTCTCTAAGAATGGTGTGGGGAACATTAAATCAATGTATGATGTTGGATTTCTTAAAATCATTAAAAAATCATGTGTCGAATGCTTTGAATGGAAATGAGTCTACCAAAATTGTCAATAATTCATTAGATGTTAGGATGATGTTTTATTCTTGATATTTATATAGTGGATAAGGTTTCCCCATATCATTTCCCCCAAGGAGAAGTGCCATGAGTACTTAGTGGCACCGATGAGGACCGATGGTTGATTCTGGTAGCTATCATGGATATAGAATGAATTAAAATTCTTGGTGAATTCAAGATAGTTGAGGACTATGGTGGGATAACAATACCACATTATTTGAATTTAGAGATATATAATTAGACCTTCTTGGTGGCCATAATGTGTAAATTCATGTAATTCTCATAGAACACGTAGAACCTCTATCCCATGAATAAAATAGAGAATAATTCCATCAAAGATGTGTCTATGAAGAGTGTAACAAGTTTTATTCCATACAAGTGTGTAAAATTCACCACATGATAATAGATTTACCCAGTCTTATATCATTCTTATGGGAATTACCATGCCAAATAAACTAAAATAAGGATGCATCCCTTTAGATTATTAATTTTTTTATAGTGGTAATTAGGGTTCATTATGAAAAAAATTTATTGTTGTGTTATTTCAATTGTATATCCCCCTCAAAATTTGTGCTGAGGATTCCCTTCAACGTTTAATGTGAAGGACTATTCCATCCTGATAGGGATCTATAATGGTTGTGTCTAGACTATCTAAATCATATTCTCAATCATTCTAAGAGTGTGTAAAAATGTCCTGTTGATATTGGAAGGGATTTGGACAATCAAATCACATTTCATATATAGTAAGGGAATGAGTTCTTACTTCATAATGATTTAATATACATAAATGTTTTTTTATCATATCTATGTCAACCTTTACATGTACTCATGGATCCTAAATATCAAGATCTTACTTGAGTATAGGTATAACGTCATGGTACTCGACATTATTATTGGAACATAATTTTTATAAAAGTAATAAATATGGTATGATTTATTGTGAAAGAGAGATGAAGATGAAACTCAGTCTACCCTTATTGAGTATACAGAAATTGGTCCATATCTCGATCGATCTCCTGGAGGCACTATCAAAATAAAACTATGATAAAGGAACATGAAAATCAATATAAAGGATTTCTTCATCTAGTAAATTGACTTCTATGTAGATATCTATAAAAACAGATAAATTTCTAGAAAATATTACATCACTTTTCCATTGATGGATTTCTAGGAAATAATCCTCGTATTATACCAGTTTAGGTTAACATACCACAATAGCAATCATCTATTAAACATGGGGAAGTTTATTAAATATTTCTAGGGATGAAAAATGACCATTTTTATACATTATAAAGATTTTTGTAGTTCAATAGTTTATAAACCATGAATAACAAGGAAATGAAACCCTTATTAATTGGGGAATATATGGCCACAATATTGAGTTTCAAATTAGCATGATAATACAAATGTTTCCCCTAGCATTTATTTTCCTTTTGAACTAGGAGGGAACCAAGTTATCATTCAAGAGTCGAATCATGATGAATTAGAGTATTCCCTTGAATAATTGGAATTAGGACCAAAGGATGTATTATATACGTCTTGATTTCCATGAATATTGTTAGAAATTTCTTATCACATTGATAATTGAAAAATTTATTAATAATCTTGGAAAAGGACATAAATTTTCTAACAAGGACAGTGGAAAGACATTTCATGTTGGTGAGGTGGCCCTAAAGTCCGTACAAATCCATGATATCCCCAATAGGAGTTATTTTTTTAATGTCCTTGATCTTATCTAGGTAAATATCAATGATTATATAAAAAAAATCTGAAGAACATTATATAGGTGCCCCTTTGGGCACTCATAATGGGGTTTATTTTTAGGAGATGGGGGAAGAAAAGGTAATTTTTTTAAATATCCTTGAAATTTCCCCAAGTCTAGAGATATGCTACCACCATGTCTTACATATATAAAAATACCAGTTTTCTCAGATGTTTATCAAAAATGTAATTCATTTTATATTGATAACTGACTATAAAATATATTTATCGTACCACTAGAACATGATATTAATTGGTTCTCTATAGTGCCTACGATTATTGGATTCGTCAAATTTAGGGGAAATCCATATTTTATTATAATCGAAATGCACCTCAATGAAGGATATGACGTATATACTGGTAGTCACATCAATCAATAACTCTGCCACTTGGACCGAAAAACCATTAATTAGAATGCGATGTTTGTGGTTATGGAAATCAATGAAGAATATGATATATCCATTTATATTCTTCCCATGGAAAATTTCTTCAATCTATTTTTGGGTATTGGACTTCAATAATTATGTTGATGTTAATGAACATATCAACATTAACCACAACCATGTCACTATGAGAGGGAAACATCTTTTTAGGAGTCTGTTTTAGCTCTTTTTTTCGAGTAGGGATGTAGAATTAGTGAACAACAACCAAGCTATTGAGCCAAGGTATTTCCTTATAACTAAAAGTTATCATGTCTCAATTATTCTTTAGTAAAGTCATGTATTGAAACTTATTCTCTAGATACATGATCGTGATAATTATCATTAGCCTTAGGACTTCCTCAGTTTCAATATTTACCTATGTTGAATCCTAAAAAATTGTGGAGACACCATTATAACTGGTGACATAGAATCTTATAAATCATCTTACTTATAGAATACATAAAGATCGTATGAGGGAGATTATATCAGTGGAATGATAGATCATGAGGTTTCATTATCACCACCCTCTATATTGTTTAAATATCAGTGAGTGAATCCTATACTTGGAATTATGAGGAAACCACAGTAACTATTTCTCATGACCTAATACTTTGCGAATTTTAATAGAGGGTTCCACACATGATTACAAAACAATGATGATGATTTTACTTCATCTACATAAATCATGTTGTCTAAATGAAATGTTTTTATGTTCTATAAGTGACCAAAGGATCTATATAGTAGTAAAAAATATTATTATATCATTCATTCCCCATCAAATCCTTTCCTGAGTAGGAATATATGGTAATATTATAGTGTTATATATTTCTTGGGATGATAAAATTATTCCCTTAGAATATGATTATTTTCTACAGCTGATGGATCAGTAAGATGTAATATTTTTTGAAATATGCCTCTCAAACCACTAATGTTTCCATCACAGGTTTAGGGTAATTGAGGAACTCAACCTCATTGAACTATATTTTTTCCCTCCCATTTGTAAACCCCAATATTCATTTATAAGGATTACAAGGAGTTAAATGGGAATCATCAATATAGAGTACCCCTACTCAACAATTGATGGAATATGTGAGTACTTGCTGATAGAAATACAAGACTTCTTCATGTAGATAAAACTAGATATATTCTATAAAAGTGTTACTGGATGGGTCAAGTGAGACAACCAAAAACTATGTGTTTGATGTAAAATCACCAAATTGGGTTTCTAGTCAAATATTTTTTATGGCCTCTACTCACTTTCATCATAGCCTTGGATGATCAGGTTTCACATGGAAAATTATACTCCTTTAATCCGTATCTTTTAGATTTACCCTATTGAAATCAGACTGATCCTAGAGTTAGTTTCTACCTAGAAGTTACATACACCAATTACACTGAATGGTATTAAGACATAGATTGGGTGTATGTTCAAATAAAATGTGTCATACTCATCCTACTCAACAAATGAGATTATGGAATAACAATATTCACATTCATATTCCTATTTGTGATAGGAATCATCATTATCTTCTATAGTCTATAAGTTCAGACGGATTTTTAGGGCCATAGTGAGGGAATCACGTAAAACCTTGTATAATCAAAGAACATCAAGGATTATGATTCAGTTAGGTATACCAATTAAGTGTTTTTTTTAATTCATAAATCTTATCAAGAGGTATAATTCACTCTCCTATGGTAATCTCTTTAATAGGAATCATCATGGGTGAAATTAGATGAGGCGTTGGGTGATGGGTTTTGTTTTATGATCCATATTGTTAGCTAGAGGTCTGAGCATGTGAACTAGGAGTTTGTGATCAGTAAATGGATGACTACATCTAATAAATAATATACTTTGGATGAGATATAACATCAATAAATTTATAAGGTTTATTATGTATTTTCTATGATATAATCATTTAGGACTAAGATTTATATGCCTTGATAAATGAATATTGTTTAGTATCCTCAAATGGATACATCTTTTATATTGTAGTAAATCAAATATATTTCCTCATAGAATTGTTCCTACCCTTCCATCTGTGACATTAGCTAGAGGTTAATGTTGTATCTAGGTGAAACACTTTAGTGGTGGGTTATTCCCAAAGTTCCACCAGCCTAAGGCCATTCACAAATGTATACTTTGGATCTTTGTCAGTAGAGTAGTCTATGACTGAAAAAATCCATTGGTCATCACCTAATTCAAAAGGATGGGGAATGAAATCACCTGGAGTGTTGGATAGTTTTCAACACAGTGGATGGATCTTGATATTTTCACCATTTTCTTCACCAATTATTTTGAGACACGAATAATTATGACATACATGGGAATCTATAAGTGGAAAGGTGACCAATGGTGGAAATATTTTTTCAATAATGAATGGATGTTTTTGTGGGTGAGAGTAACCAACCTATAATCTAGAAAGTCATTGGATATTTGTATTACTTATCTAGGGTAATATTTCCATTCACTATAGTATTTATTATCTTTGTCATTGGTGGAAGTGAAATATGTCATCTACTACATGATATCATGCAACTCGACTAGAACATGATCTACTATGTCATTAGTCTTATCATTAAACATAAATCCCTTATTTATCATCCCAATGTTCTATATAATAGGGGAAGTATCCAAAAAAGATTATTATTCTAGAATCATACAACCTCAAAATTTATAGAAACCTATATTTGTTGTCTTGAATTGAAATAATAAAGTAAACTAATACAATATTATCCCAGAAGGAGTACAACCTTTATTGTGTTCTACAAAGGGAAACCTAGGTTTGTAACCCTAACTTATGGAATGTGAATCATTATCATGAAATGTTTGTTCTTGTTAAAACCCCTTTTACATGGGTTCTTGAGTCAAATTGGATAAGGGTCCTATGTTCACACAACAGAAACCATCAATTCTCTAACAATATTCCACATTAGTCTTTGAGGAGGTAATGGGTGTGACCAATGATTGCTCCACTATATAAATTCATCCAAATCCTCATCCCAATAAATGAATTAAAAAAATATAGCGTGATACCACATGTAGATTAGAGCAGGAACCATCTCATCTCAGACATTCTACACACACATTTCTAGTCTATGGTCATATTAAAGAAACTCAAATAGGGAATTGATCAACACCATCCACTATATAATAAATTAAATAACATTATCCTCATCCATATGATTTCATTTTGAGAGGTTATTGTTTCCATTTCATCCCTTGATGAAGCTAAACTACTAAATGAATTACTAATAGATATCTCCCCAGTCAGTAATGGATCCCAGGTCAAACTCTCTATAGTAGAAAATGTGGATCCCTCTATATTCTAGAGAAAAAACTTTTAAATGGATTCAAGATCAATCTATATATTTCCTATAATAGATCCAAATTTAGAGGTTAAATAGGAATGATATGAAAATGGCCCCCCTATACCAATGATTGGGTTAATGTTAAAAATCTATATGTTTGGGGATATGTGAGTATGGGGAGAGTGGATATGAAATCATCTTGATGATTTTTAGTAGTAATTTTTGAATTCACCAACCTACTTGATCATGAAGCATATTGATCATGGTATATAGTTAAGAATTCATAGTAATTGATCAGAGTATGATATATGTGGTATACTAGGTTATGTACTTGATGAGAAGACCCACCTTCCTCAATTTTGATTTGATTTTTTGTACATCAACATTCATGAAAGGTTTTTGACCAAGGAGAACCATTTTCTTAGTCTAGTGAAAGTTAGTGTCCCCTGAAACATCCTCTTGTGTCAACCAAAATTCATAAAGGTGGATGATAGTGAGACTCTTATAACCATTATTCTTCTAATGTAGAATATACACTCAATAATATGCTTTAGTTTTTTGAATGAGATTATATTTTACAATTTCCTTTATAACCCCTACCTTTATCAATGAATTTACACGAATGATAATATGAATCTATGGGAGACCATAAGCCTAATGTATATAATTTTTTATTGCTTTAGGAACATAGATGATATCTGTATTGACACTAAACCTCTCTTAAATATGTATTTTATTCCATATACTCCAACCCACTAGCATGATGCCTATAACAATTTAGAGGTTTTGACATTATAACAATAATAATAGTGGTGGTTGGAGATGATATTTCACTGTCATAAGGGGGATTTTTCTGATAGTCTTGTTGTTTTAATGAGAGGGGATAAATTAATTGGAATAATATTTTACGCATCCTTTGATATGAATGTGGGAAGATTCCTTATATATGATCAATTAATCACTAGTGAGGTTCCTGATCTGGGCTTGATAGATGCTCTTACGGTAATCTTCTGAGTTGGGGGGATGATCCACCTAGTTTTATTTTGATTTGATTTATTTGAAACTATGGATGGATAGCCTACTTGAGTTTATATGTACCTAAATAATTCATCTAACAATCTCAAAGGTGGTTAGAAATCACAACCATTTTTTAACATAGGTTTTATTGTCCTTAATAAAGAACTAATATATAGAAAAGCATGGGGTGGTGGGTTCCCATTACATTACCTGTAACTATTTAGATGCTAGAAATTCCTATAATATTTTCTCCACCTAATCATTTTATAGAGGGTATTATTGGTCTTGATCACCCTATTCTTATAGAGATGATGATAAAGAAAATACAGGAGGTAGAGATTTTGAATTTTTATGCACCTAATATTCACCCAAATTACATATTGCATGGGTCCATCACACATGGAATGTGGTAGTTTATTTTTGAGGTGAATCATGATTCAGGACAATTTCCATATAGGATTCATCATCCATGGGCTCTTGCTAGTCAAAAACATCCTTGCGTACTGCTTATTTGGTGGGTTCTTTTAATTAATTTGATGATTCTATACCATACCCTTAAATATCTTCCAATCCCATAGTGGATTTAGAGTCTAGAAAATATTATTTTCAAAAGTAATGCTTCATGGAATGTCCATAATAGGAATCCAATACTTCCCCCACATATAGGTTCTTCTATAGGGAAATGGGAACCATATAGACCTAAGATATAATGATATATATTCTCAACTGATGAAATCCTACACCTCATATCTAGTGGAGGATGATGAGGTATTTCCATCAAGTCATTAGATTTCCAAAAATAAAAAATATCAATGGTGATTTGGTATTACCAAAATCCTTATCCATGACGTTGATGTGTGATTTTATGGAGAAATATTCTTTGAATTCCATACGGATTTCATCTGTTCATGCTATGGTTGACACTATATGTAGGGAACCCATGGTGGCTATCTAATCTTCTACCACGATAAGGATTGACAGTCCAGGTAATGTAATTTGAATGTGTAAAAAGTATAGGTCAAATAAAAGAGTTTTGGGGATGAAAATTGTTATGTGTTTCATATAAATGGGGTGGTCCCCCATGATAATTATTGATGGATCCCATGGTTTGAAGAGTCACCCTAATTATCATTGGTAAATTCTATGGTCCCCAAACTAGTTAAAAAACAATATGGCCTTGTAAGTTTTATGGGATTGTTATAGGTGTTTTTGTGTTGTAGGGGACATAATATATTTTGGAGAGTACACTCATCAGGTACATTTATAAAATTTCCCCCAGAATAGGCATTGTGAATTCCCAACTAGGGAAGGAATAATGGTGATTGGATCAAACCAGTCCAGAAAACGTGGTGTCATATGGTGTTTTGTGTGTCATTGGGAGGTGTGACCCCTCCTAGGTGACCCAAGAATGGTGACCACGACATTTGATACTAGTGCATCCATTCCCCATCGACATATGTAAGTTTACTATCTAATATTTTGTGGGAGAGAATATCAGAATAGTTTTCCAACCTGATTGGGATATTAAACTTTGTGGTTCATCTTAGATTGTTGGTTTTGTACATATATCATAGCTTCCATGACTTATCATATGGTTTCCCTAGGGTTGATAACCCTCCCCATTTATATTAGTGAATGAGAAAATTGATCACCCTCTTCTAGATTAACTCGAAGGTGGTGATAGGGTTATGTTGTCTGTGAACCATAAGAGTTTTCATAATAGATGAAGCATTGTTGTAAAGGATTTATACACCACATGTTGTCATTTTCCCCCATGAGTATTAGAGGAATGTAGTCTAGTATGGATTTAGGTTGATATACTAGGTGAAATATGAATCCCAGCATTGTAATACCTATTTTGAATGTGATTACCAATGGTCCTAACACTACTTATCCTCCCTATTGTGAAGGAAAATGGATTCATATCAATGATTACATGAATATACCTCTTCCTATATCTATTTACTAAGAAGATATTAATTTAGGGTTTAATATTTTTTATTTGATGATTAATCCAAGGAATGAATTCACATATTAAGGGTTTAGGTTCTTAGGAAGGTCACAATCATAGTTAGTATATATTATGATATTCTAAAGGTAAAGATCCTGTATTACTAAGGATTATTATTTATTATATATTATTATAATGAGATCATGGGTTCTTTGATCTTCCCTCTATGGATTTATCTCTATAGTTTACATATTGTATTGGATCTCTCTCATAGATAGAAGACTTTTTCATGAATCTCATTCCAAGTACCAAATTCTAGTGAATGTTAGTTAATGAAATAACACTCAACAATGACTACATGGGTACCTATGGTGGGAGATGATGTGGTTGTTACCTATGTCATGGATCTATGAAAGGCCTTATCAGTTTTAATGTAGGGAATCTCATTCATGTAACATGAGAAATATTAGTTGAAAACCTAAAAGTATCCAATGAACTCTATGAGGTAACATACATTTATTGAAAAATAAATCTAAGGATCATCATAAAAGGAATCATATGCTTTTCACATAGGGTTACTCACACTATTTATGGGACTAATATGATGTTTCTCATACTATGGAACAAATGATCAATGCATAAGGCTTTATTGTCTTATCATATAAGTCATATCATGATTTTCACATGAGGTTGAAACACATGATCATCACCTGAGTATATATAATGATATGATATTCTCATCACATAAAGTTTTCTAGATCATCACCAAGGTACCCCTAGGTTTGTCAACTATTGTTGATATTTTGAGGCATCGAGATGGGTGGCATGTTTAATATATGGTGAGGGTTATTTATATAATTGTATTTATGTGTATATAGTCCCATGTAAACAAATCACATATGGGTTGATCAAATTTGGGGATGCTTCTCATATTTTCACTTCATTTATTTGGAAATGTATAAGATTGAATCGAATGGAGATGAAAAATTCTAGTGGGGATCAATTATTTAGATGAAAAGAAGTTTGGAATACATCAGAAAGATGATCAATCCTTGTATTTTCCTCCTCCCATGGGAATATTGATTTTTGGTTGTGGTGGGATGTTGAGAATGAATATTAGGGAGGTGTCCCATGTACTATGTTTGGTTACTAGATTCAAAACCCATATAGTTTCATTACATAGTTTACTATTGTTTTAAGGTCCCTGTATATTTAGTTTAACATCATATAGTAAGTAGTATTATGTTATCAAATGACGAACAACGTGGAATGATATTATGATTGTTTATCAAATATCCTTAATGGATGAGGGTATCATGTCATGCTCATCGCATGAGAAAACATGTTCTATTCATATAGGAGAAATTTATAGTATAACATTGTAATGAAAAGACCTGAGTTTCCCTCGAACCCAACACCCGACCCGATCTGTCACATACCCAAAGGGAGTTCCCGATCACCTTGGGTTAGCGATAAGAACCCGAGGATTGAATGAAAAATTGAGGGAATGAATTCAGCCAACCTGAAAAACCACATGGAATACATATATAGAGAATGAATGAAAAAATATAAGAATAAAAAATATAAATTCCATAACATTAATAAAAAAACAAAAACAGAATAATTGAAATAGTACACAAAAACTCTAATAAGAAAGTCTTATTGCAAGGGACTCAAAACCAAACAGCTACACCAATGATGGAATGGATGAACTCAAACCATCTAATAACAAGATACACATCCTAGATGACATGAACCTTTCTTCCTCGCTGTAGTGCCTTGAATTTTTCTACACTAGAGGTCAATGAAATGTCTACGCACCACTGAATTAGTGCACATGGTGTGAGGTAATAGGCTCAGTAGGATCCCACTGAGCAGTTCCTTAATAAGTCTCTGTATAATAAGTTTTTTATATTCATTTTTAAAGTAAAAAATTTCATGATAAGAAATAAAGAAATTTTAATGAAAACAAGGTAAACATTTACCTTTTTCCATAGTCTTAAACAAAATCATGTATATCAGTTTCAGTAATGATTTTACACAACATTATTCCACAAGAATAATCATGCATATCAAGGCTAACTCAGAAAGCCAAGAAATACAAAAAAAAAAGCACAGGTATCACAAACAATGGAATACGATTGGACTAGGTAATGGAATAATTGTACCATAAGAATCATGTGCAAAAAAACTAATCCAAGAATACAATAATAGGAAATAGAGGAATACCCCATGAGTAAACCCCCCAAAATATCACTATCGGTCCCCAAGAACAATGGGGAAAGAAAATAGAGGAAATCACCAAGAAAAACCTCTTTATTAATAAAAAAGAAATGCAAAATAGCCACATGATAAAACATACACCTCTTTACAAAAGGTAACCCATGTTCTATTTTTCACAAACCTATTTCAATTCATTAAAAATGATTCAAAACCATTTATAATCCAATTATAAAAAGAGAGGGAAAACCATTTTTCATTCAAAAACCTATTTCAACACACACTAAAATCATTCCAATTTCAAAAATCAATTTATAAAGTAATTTGGAACACAAAATAATTAGTTTCATTATCATTGGCTAAGATAGAACTACTAACCTCAATTTTTGGGATGCACACACCCGCAACATAATCTGAATCCATGAATGAAACCCAAAAGCACAAACAGAGACCCTAGAATCCAATCCATGAAATGATTGATTCAAATATAAACACAAAAGGTTGTTGGAAGAGATGGAACCCACATATCTTGAAAAAGGATGCCTACCAAACCACAATGAAAGAAGGAAAAATGCCTTTAGAACGAGATCTCATAAGGGATTTAGAGGAAGATGACAAGGATCAACCACCATGGATCAGTAGATCTGATAACGAAAGGCTATTGTGTATCAATGGTCATAAGAAAGGAAGAACTAAAAAGATAACCTACATAGCAAGATGCACTGAAAACGCAATTAATATCCAATGTCGATCGAATTTATCTAGAAGATGTTGAGTCTCTGAAAAATGAACAAGAACTACCTTAGTTAAAGATCTATAAAGTATAGAGATAAAAGTACCGAACAAAACTCCCAACAACATGACTTTAAACATGGTGTCGTCTAGGTCATTATGTGTACCCCTTGGTCATGATGTGTGGACTATGCTAGATAATTATTCCAAAATAATCTGTCGCCTTGGGATAAAAATATGAAATTTAACCCCTACATGATGTGTACCTTAGGTACATTATGTGTACCTTCTCAGAAACTACTCAAAATGTGAACCCCCATTCCTGAATAGAGTCCAGCAACTAGTAAATAATATGTACCTCAGGTACACCACATGTACCTATTATTCAACCTACACTAATTCGATAAAATCACATATAATTATTTTAAAAATAGAAGGGAACATAGAAAAATAAAAAATATTCCCGATCAAGGTAACCCGATTTTACAATCTATCTAACATAAAGATATTCTATCCCTCTAAAGTGATGTTGAAGATGTACACCATGGAAAAAAAGGTTACTACTCCCTCATCAATGAATAAGATCCCCAAGTCTCATGGGAATAATATCGTTGTTTTTATATAACTCTGACCAATAGAATCAAATTCTCACATAAGACTTCCTCCTAAGAGTTAACAATCTCAACTGGTTTCTCCAAAATAGAAGCATCTGGCTCTAACTCAACTTCATACTAACTCATAATGTGAGCAAGATCAGGGTGATAAAACTTGAGATGAGATTTGTGGAAAACACCATGAATTCCCATCAACTAAGTCAGAAATTATAAATGATAAGAAACTTTCCCAAGACGTTCAATGATCTAAAATGGTCTAATATATATCATATCCAACTATCCATATTTTCAAAGTCAAAAATGACCCAAACGATCAAAAAAATTCAAGAAAATACAGTCACCAATTGAAAAATTCAAAGGATTACATCGTCGATCTGCATATGATTTCTTTCAACTCTGGGATATAACTGGAAATCGTAGCACCTCCTGAATCTTTGTTGACATCTCCTGAACTAGAATTTTTCCAACTAAAACTAATTCTCCCACGTCTACCCAACAAAGAGGTTATCTTCACAAGTAACCATACAAAACCTCAAAAAAATCCATTATTATTGATGACTTATAACTTTTTTTGTAAAAAAAATCAACCAGTCCCAAATGGATGTCCCAAATTCCACCAATATCCAAGATGAAGGCATGAATCATATCCTATACGATCTCAATTACAAACTCCATCTGGCCATCTATATGTGGATGGTAAGCTGTGTTCATCTTGACCTAAGTCCCCATTTCCTCTTAAAGACTCCTAAAATTTTTTGAGGTAAACCTAGGATACCTATCTAAAACAATGACATAAGGACTCCCATGTAGCCTCAAGATCTCCAACACATACATCTTTCCTATATCTTCAACATTAGTGGTGTCTTTGATCAGAATGAAATGATTATATTTCATCAAAAGATCAATAAATGCCCAGATATCATTTTTCCGCAAGTTTTCCATGGTAAACCAATAAAAAATCCATTAACACATCGTCCCACTTCCAAAAGGGTGTTATAAGAGGCTGAAGCATGCCATAATGTTTCATGTTCTCTGCCTTTATCCATTTCTAGGTCTAACATCAAGACACATAATCTACAATGTCACGCTTCATACCTATCCACCAGAATCATCTTATCATGTCATAATACATCTTTTTATCACCTAGATGAATGAACCCTAAAGATCTATGAATATCAAACAAGACCCAATTTCTCATAGATGATGGGATGAAAGCTAGCTTACCGAAGTGATGTATTCCATCAGAAGAAATAAACCAACTAGGAATTGTCTCCCCACGATAAAGGTTTTCTTGAATCTTCCGAAACTCATTATCTTGATGTTTAATTTTCAAGATAAATTCTAGGAGAGATTATGACAATTGAAAACTGGTCAGAACCATACCCGAGACATCCTCCTGAGCATCCAAGTGCAACTGAGTAAAAATTCCAATAAGATTCAACTCCTCATTCGATTCTAGAACAACCTATGATGGTACCTTCCTTATTAAAGCATATTAAACTACATTCACTTTTCCCATAGTGTAGTTGATGTTGAATTCAAACAAATGAAGGTATTTTACCCATTATCCCTATCTTATATTTAAGTATTTTTGAGAAATGATATTGATTTAATCTTATAATTATAGAAAACTATGAACATCTTCCCAAAGAGATTGTGCCACCAACACTTGATCATATGAATCAACACAAAAATCTCTCAATCATGAATGGGGTAGTTATTATAATGAATGTATATTTAACGGGATATATAAGTTACCACATGAAAATCCTACATCATCATGAATCCCAAACCTGAATTAAATGCATAAAACAATAACACAGACCCCTTAAAGGGATCAGGTAAGATCAAATCATGTGTTGATGATAAAATTCATTTCATTTCATTAATGAAAGAATGGAACATTCCATCCCATGAGAATATAACTAATTTATTATTATAAATAGTAAAAGGTGATTCTAGATTAGAGAAATCCTTGATGAACCTTCAATTGTATCTAGTAAGACCATGGAATCTTCGTATCTGAAAGACATTTCTTGGTTTCTTCTAGAAAAAAAACATATTTTACCTTCTATAGATCAACTGATATTCCATGATAATAGGTCTATACCACAAATAATTCACTTATCGAATCCAAAAACTACATTTTGAAACATTTCCATATAGGCGGTGATTTATCAGAATCTCTAGAACAAAACTCAGATGGTTCTCATGCTCCTGCTCAGATTTTGAATAAAAAAGTATCATCCCCAGATACTACCACAAACGTGTCATGATATTGGTGGAATTTTTTATTTACTAAGGCCATAAAAGTTGTAGGAGCGTTAGTCGGACTGAAAGGCATCATGAGATATTCATAATAGACATACCATCAACAAAAGTTCATCCTTGTTATATCAGACTCCCAGACTCTAAGTTGATGATAAATCAACCGAAGATCGATATTTGAAAACCACATTGTTCCCTTAAACTAATCAAAAAAATTGTCCATAAGAGTAAAATAATAGTTTTTCTTATCCATTACCCGATTTAAAATTTGATAGTCCACACATAACCAAAGAGAACCATTATCTTTTTTTGGAAAAGAGCACATGGGATGCCCAATAAGAATTACTAGGGTGACCAAATCCCTTTTCTAATAGGTTTTCCAACTGAATATTGAGTTCTTTCAACTCCACTAGAGCCATATAATAAGAAGGTATCAATATTGGTTGTATTCACAGCACCAGTTCAATCATAAAATCTACCTCCCTCTATAGTGGAAGACTAGTAAAGTTATATAGGAAAATGTTAGTAAAGTCATGGACCATAATAGGAAGATCACCTATAGATGGAACGTCATCAGGCTAAAAAATTATGGCATACAACGAACTCTTGAACTCCACATGGGAAGGCCCTTCCCGACTTGATCTCGGATCCCACTCCCCCTGAAACACATGATATCTCCTAATGATAGTAACAAATAAGACAAACTGATAATAAAAATAAACCATATCTTGATAGTGACAAGCCAATCCATACCGATGATGACATCAAATAGATCCAGATCAAGAATGAGAAAATCTCAAACAAACTTCGTCTTGGCTATCATGAATGAACAAGAAGGATATCAGATCCCCTGATCATTCCTCTTTCCATGATTCGTCACTAACTCCATTGTAAAGGGAATATGTTCTATTGGAAGTTTAATCACATAAAAAAAACATGTAGATATAAACGAGTTGGAGGCATTAGTATCAAAAAAATCAGTAGCTACTAATTCTTTAATAAGGAGCATACCTCTCACTATTGCTGGACCTGCATCAAAATCCATTGGACCCTCATCTACTACGTGTAAATGATTTAGGCCTGTGGCCTGTGGTTATAGCACAGTAGTCTTTGAAGCTTCTGATGGAACCATAGTATCCTTTGAAGATGATGAACATTTAACATAATTAGGCATATTCATAGCATGATAGAAACACTGTAGATGACCAACACATCATTAACATGTCCACTGAGGCTATCACCATTTCGAACAGAAGAGGTGGGAAAGCCGAACATTCCTATTATGTCCTTATCTGCCATCATTATCCTATCCAATATCTATTCATGTCTATAAAGCTTCAACATTAACAACTGTGATATAATGTCTGGTCGCAAACCCTACAAGTACACTTTTACCTCCAACTGGTCATTCATTACCATGTCCAGATCAAAACAGACCTTCTCAATAAAATAGTTGGTGTATGCTGACACTGAATGCCCTCCCTGATGCAATAATAGGAACTCCATAATATTTTTTAAATCAAATACTCTTGACAAAACTACTGAAATGACAAGGTTTTGAAACCCTTTTGATTCAATCCCACATGTCTGTCTTCTTGGACTATAGAGTCTGACCAATGCATTCCAAAACCCCCACGTCTAAACTCTACACCCTTCACCCTAATATTATGAGGTGTCTCCAAAAATTTGATGATTTTATTGATCCTTTCTGGCCAATAAATCTACTCTTGATGTTCAGGAATCCCTGTAATGGATGGTGGCTTCTCGCGCAAGAACTCCCATGATCGATCTTATTATCTTCCAGCTCCTAGTTGTACATCTACCACTACGTTATGAACTCGTTGAACATCCTAACTAACAACACGAACTACTTGTACAATAGTCTCGATGATATTCTGATCCATAGGTGGATTTCCTTAAGGAGCATCAGTTACTCCTTCTTGAGGAACCTATGGAAGACATGTTGGAGGCATACTGCTACATACCGATACATAATAAAGATCAGACACAGAACAAATATTAGTTCAAACTAGAAAACCCATAATCAAAAATTGAGATTTTAAAAGAAAAAACATACACTAGAGACACATATTCCGATATCTCTTGGGTACATGAGTCTCGTTGTGATAAGAGATGGATAGACACTCATCGAAACATACCTTTCATGTCCTAAAAATCCCATCTCTAGTCTAGCAGACATCCCAAGAAAAAATTATTCATGAAAAATACACTCTGATATTAAATTGTAACTAACCAACCTGGGATTCCCTCAAACCCAACACCTGACCTAAACCATCAAATACCCAAAGGGCATTCCCAATCCCCATGGGCTGGTGACAAGCACCCAAATATCAGATGAAAAAACCAAGGGAATGATTATCTCATCTTGAACAACCACATGGAATACACATATAAGAAATAAAGGATCATCAGAAGACTAAAAAAATATATATTTCATAACTGTATGAAAAAAAGTGGAAACAGAACAACTAAAATAGTAGCTAAAAACTAAAAAACACAAGTAGAACTATAAGGGACTCAAAACAAAAAAACTAACACAATAATGACATAGATTAACTCCAACCATATCACACCATCTACCCACACCAGTTGATAGGAACCTTGCCTCATCACTTTGTCACCTTGACTTTCCTTGCATTGGAAGAAAATTAAAGGTCTACACACCACTGAAGTAGTGTGCAGAGTGTGAGCTAATAGGATTAGTAGGATCCCAACCAAGTGTTCCATAAAAAGTCTATATAATTAATTATGTATTATCATTTTTAAAATAAAACATGGCATGATAATTAGTAATGAAATTTTAAATAAAAGATGGTAAACAATTCTATTTTTCCATAGTACTAAACAAAAGAAGTTATATCAGTTTCAAATAAGATTTTCTGTAATAGTTTTCCACAATAATAAACATACATATCAAGACTATCTCAGAAAGACTAGTGATAAAAAATAGAAGAACTTGTATCACACACCAAGGAATAATGTAGGTCTTGGCAGCATACTACTCATACCATAACAATCAAGTCCACAAAATAGATCCTAAAACACAGGCCTTGGAAGAAGAGGAATAAACCATGAGTAAACCCCCCAAAATGTCACTATCGATCCCCTAGAACAACTGGACTAGGAAACATAGTAAATCCCCAAGAAAAACCTCTTTGATAATCACAACTAAATGGATGATAGACTCATGATAATCCTTCCATCAAAGAACTAAAGGTTACCCATGTGCTCGTTTTCACAAATTCATTTCAATGATTTGAAAACCCATTAAAAACCATTTATATTCTATTTTTCAAAAGCTAGGGAAAACATTTTTATTTCAAAACCCCTTTTCAACACACACAAAACAATCATAATAATTTCATAAATCTATTTATAACGAAATTTTCTAAAAAAGAAAAGTAGGTTTGATATCATAGGCTAGTGATGGAACCACCTACCTCAAATTTCAGGTCGCACACGCCCACAACAGAATCCAAATCCAAGAACAAAACTCAACCACAACAAAGAAGTCCCTATAATCCAATACATGAAAAAATTGATTCAAATATAAATAAAAAAGGTCAGTGGAGGAGAGGAATCCCACGTACCTTGAAGAAGGACACCCACCGCACCACAACCAATAAAGAAAAAAAGGATTCCATAATGAGATCTCATAATGAATCTAGAAGAGGATGAAAAGAATAAAATAACTTGGATTGAAAGATATAATAATGTAAGGCTAGGGTACTACCATTATTAGAAGCAAGGAAGAATCAGAAAGAAAACTTACTCAGTTAGATGCATTGCAAACACAATAAAGATCCAATGCTGATCAGATCGATTCGGAAGATGTTGAGTCTCTAAAAAATGCACCAGAACTTCCTTTGGTCGAGATCCATGTATATTGGAGATAAAAGCACCAATAAAAAAGCTATAATGCATTACTTTAACCTTGTTTTGGGCTGGGTCACGACGTATACCCCTTGGTCACAATGTATAGGCCACATTGGATATGTACGCCAAAAAACCCATCACCAAAGGATAAAAATATGACATTTAACCCCTACATGACATGTAACTCAGGTACATGATGTGTACCTACTCAGTACATGCTCACAGCATGATCCCCCATTCATGACTAGAGTCTAACAACTAGTACATGATTTGTACCTCAGGTACATGATATGCGCCTCTTTTAAAACATGTAGTAAATACAAAAAATCACATCTAATTATTTTAAAACCAGAAGGGAAATTTGGAAATGGAGAAACATACCTGATCAAGGTAACAGGATGTTACATACATCTTGTTCTATGGTTATATTCAGGCAATTTAACATTTTTTTACTATATTTTTTTGGTAATCATTTTAAATTCTTGTCGATTAGATGTTGGTTTGGGGATTAAACTTGTATATTTACAATCCTGGTTTAGTTTAGAGGGAGAAGGATCCAAGGACTCCAAGTTCACTAATCTAGAGGAATGATAGTTTATTTCCCTTAATTAAACTTCCATGTTGTCCTATATTTCCACTATGAAGCGATTTTGGATATAAAAATACATGGATAATGAAAACATCTGGTAACATGCTTCAGTTGTGTTGTGAGGATTAATATTATTTTGATTATAATGAAATTATTTTTCAAATTACTTTATTGATGGAATGGTCTTTTTCATGAGTATCCATAATACTGGCCATGTGAATGGGGGTTGAATGGACATACTCAGTTGAAATTCATTCTGGGCACATAATACATCAACTTTTTGTGAATTTATGTTAATTTATTGGAGTCATCATGTAAGGGTCTATGAAGTAGGCTTTATAAATGGTAGGGGGTTCACAAAGATGATAAATTCAAGAGATTTATTGTAACACCCTAAGCTTCCATGGTACATTTCCCTTTCAATAATGCAATAGCTTGCATTGTACGCAACTTCGAGATTCTAACACACCGCGACAAATCAAACTAGCTGTTATAAATAGTAATACCACTTTTTAAAATATTATAAATTTTATATTTCAAAATTGACTAAATTTTTTAATTTTTGGTTCAATGAGATGAAAATATTTATTTTTGAAATGTAACCTTTTACTTTTATTTACCACGGTTAAAAGTAAATAGGGTAATTAAGGGTAAAAATGATATCATAATTACTATAACACATGTTCTAATTCTATTAGATAAGTGTAATTCGACAAAAAATAACCTTAGGAATAAAATATGATCCTTTAGGTCCACTTGAATTAGATTAGGACATTTATTATTATTTTATTTAATGAAGATTTAAAAGAGTTAAAATCAATGTTTAATAACTAAACCATTTTTAATATAGTGTTATGCATAAGATAAATTCAACTATAAATATTAATTATAAATATAAAATGATTTCCTAAATAATAGTTTTTTATTTAAAGTTTTTATACATTAGATAATTAAATTTATTTATGACACAATGATGACGCAGAAATTACCGTATTAATGAAAGATTAAAATAATTGATATCATAATTATCAAAATAAGTATAATTTGAGAATTTTAATGAATTAAAATAATTTTATAGGTTAATATGACATATTTGGGTTCATTAAATTAATTTTTTTCTAATTAATATTTCTGTTATTAATTTAACAAAAACAAAATACCAAATAGTGTCAAAATTCACATAAAAGAGTTTTTAAAAAAAAATATTATATTATTAATTGTTATTCAATTTATAAAAACTAAAGTTTGTCCAATGGGCTTAAATAATATTATATATTTATTTAATGAACCACTTTAGGTTATCTTGGAATTTTGTAGTATGTTTATTAACCATAAAATATAAAAATACAAAGAGACATGGTAAATATCAAACTATTTAACTAAGAGTTAAATCTAAAATATAAGGTTAATATAGTGACCCAAACCTATATAAAACCTATTGGTTGAGTGTTTTTCGATCAATACCCACCTTATCCTTGAAATAAATCATTTTGGATCCATTATAAACTGAAAATTATTTTATTATAAAAAAATATTTCAATCTTTTCCTAAAGTGGGCCTCACCTCTCATATAAAAGGGAACTTCCCCTTATCTTAAATTCACACATTAAAAGACATTTGGATTGGCCAAAACCGGCCCAAATATCCTCCCAAATTTCCTCCCTTAATCCTAGGGGCCTTACTTTAGTCATAATGTCAACTTAATAAGCCATTTTGATCATATAAAAAAAAAGAACCCAAAGAAGAGGTAAATATTTCATCACCTATTTCAAGTTATTTTCTTCTTCCACTTCCTATTTTTATTTGTTTCAATTATAAAATAATAACCCCAGTATCTTATATATACTTTTATTTTATTATAAAAATTATATAACCATATACATCATTCTATCCATCATATGAATGACAAAGTCACCATTACGTGCGTACGTACGACATACCGTCTCCACGTCGTGGTGTAGTTTGTTATTCAAACACATCATCATTTTCATGTGTTTAATAATGAGTATAAATGATTTAAATAATAAATATAACATTATAATGATTCTGTATATATGATATAACATCCAATTATATATTATTTTAATATCAAAAGTATGATATTTTCACTCGTGCGTACGTACGGATTACCGTCTCCACGAACGGGATGAGATTCATTTCCCATCGTATCCCTTCAAGACTAATTTTCATTTGTTGATTAAAAATAATTTTTAAAGACTTAATATAATTATTAATATGAATAAAATATATCCTTTATATGTAAAACATTACTTGTGTGAAAAATCATATAAAGGAAAACGAATCAGTTAACACCCGAAACAATGATACTACTGAAATATCATTAAAAAATAAATATTAGAAGATAATATATGATATCATATTTAAGTATATAGTCCTTGTATTATTTAACTGTTATAAAGGAGATTAACATACCATCGACCAAGGAAAATTACATGGTAAGGGTTAATTTTATGTTCTCTTTATTATCCGAGGTTGTTTTTATGTAAGTATCTCCTGGGAACTCTTTATCATCCACCTCCATGTTTCTTAAAAATGTATTCCAAAACATTTTTACTAGATTATGGGTTAACATCATTTATACCCTTGTTTGACTTTTATAAAATGGTTTTAAAATAATATTTCTTTCATTTTCCAAACAAGGTACATTATGACCTTTTCGACAAAATTATGGTAATAATGTTTTTTAACTTATACGGAGGGTGAAACTATTTTCCGCCATTATAACATCATCGAAGCTTAACTTACAATCTTATAAGAATATTTTCAAAAATAAATGTTTTCATTTATAAATAAATTACTTTTAAATTATTTCAATATAGAAAGTGATATTTCTCTAAAAAAAGTTTTAATTTCAAATATGTCTATATCCTTTGACGGAATTCAAGATTATTTGAAGTTGATTTATTATAATAAAAAACATCCATATTGAATTGATGGTTTTGTGATATGTTTGACTGTGGATGTGTTATTTTTACCCCATTCATGTTTTATGGATAAAGTATTGAAATTTCGTGTGCTAGTTTTAATATGAATGTTTATGTTATGTCTAAACCTTTTCATATGAGGAATGATTTGGACTTAGTAAGTGATGGGTGGAGACTGCTATATCTCCTTGATGCATCGGTAGGTATTATAATACAATCTAGTGTCTTGGGACAAGACCTTGACAAAATCATATTTGTATTCTTGTAACAAGGCCTTGACTATGTGGTTATGAAGTCTGGCATTATTCATTCCATCATTATAAAAGTGGCTATTGATATTGCTTGTGATTGTTCGACTAGTAGAACATCCAGGTGAATAAGTAAATAGAATTATTTGATTTTATCTTTTCCATATTATGCTGATTTTCCTGTTTATAAGTCTTTTGTTTTATTCTTACATTTACTTAAATGTTTGTACTTACTTATGAAAGTTTCCTCTATATTGTTATCCTTACTGAGCATCTGAACTCACCCCTTTATATTTTTTATTTTTCCTAGGATGTGAAAAAGTATATTATGACTAACCTGTAGGGATATTATAAGCGATTTGATTGTGGCTTATGAAAACAATGTTGTTGTAGTTTTTAATTTTATAATGTACTTTATAGCTTATAAATGTATTTATATTTCCAAGGCTACTAAACTAATCGGCCTTTCAAGACTTGATCTTTTGTGATCATGACAATGTTATATAATAATGAACCAACTCTAGGTAACTAGGGGCAAGGTGTTACAATTATTATCAGAGGAATTTTAGTACAAACCTTGGAAGCTATATTTAGAGAAACTCTAATTAGAGCACATTACCCTAAGATAGACTATGAGGATTAGTATAGAATAACTTCATAGAATTTTGGTTTTGTAGAGATTTTGTGAGTTTTCCAAGAAAAACATCCCTTTCTGGATACAAGTAGGTAGAGAAGGATCTGGCATAGATGTGCCTATAGGTAAAACCCAAAAACACTACTTTGAGCTAGACTAGAATGGGAACTAGTGCATGAAAATGGGCCTTGTTGCACTCTTGGTTACGACCCTCCCGTGGGATATTCTTAGGATAATTCTCATTTTTTAAAAACAATTATAAAGGGTTTATGAGTATATAATTCCTCAAAAGAAACATTTTTATGATTAAGGATTATATCCATAAACTGTTTAATTTATGTTAAGTGTTTTACAAGTTTGGAATTATGTACTATGATTAAAAAACTAATCTAGTGTATTCCATTGTTTAGAAATGGCACCTAATGGAAGGAATGGAAACCATATTAATGCATGTAATCCATTAATGGATTTACCTCCCACTCTAGATAATTATTGTGGAGCTAGTTATGCAACTGATGCTAATCAACTTATCACCATACTAGGACAACTCACTCAGGTTATGAATAATAACCTTACCTGTATAGAGCAACCTGATCCACAACACAGAGGATCAATGTTAGACCACTTCATATGAAAAAACCCACCAAAATTCAATGGGACTACAAGTCCATTTGTAGTCAAGAAATGGATATGTTCCTTCGAAAAAATATTTCATGCTTTGGGGAGTAGCGAAAGGGTAAAAGTTGTCATGGTAGTTTATCGCCTCACGGGAGTTGCAGATCAATGGTGGTGGTTAATCCAAAACACAAAGGAAGATGAAGAAGTATAAAGTATGGAATTTAGTAAGTTTAATGATATTTAAAAAAAAATACTTTTCTCATGACCATCGAGCGGATATCGAAAGACAATTTATGATTCTGTGGAAAAAGGAGGATGAGAATGATGCAAAGTATGAGGCTAACTTTATAAGGTTGGAAAGATATGTTGCAAATTGTATATGTAACCCAATAAGTAAGATTTATTTTTTCTTTGATGGGTTAAAACCATTTCTCTAGTGAGATTTAGTCTCACAATAATTCTTGTCATATGATGATATTGTCTCATTGACATCAAGATAGAAAATTAATTCTCTAATTGTTATGACTTTAAAGAAAAGCTGGAGAAGAAGAGATCTACTGAACACTCTGGAAATGGAAATAAATGGAGTAAGGTAAAAGTTTAATACCCATCATATGGTAAATGTAGGAAGAAACACCCCGGTACTTGCCTAAAGGGAATGAGAGTCTATTACAAGTGTGGTGAAAAAGGCCACCAAGCTTGTGATTGCAAGGGGAAGAAAGAGGTTGTCAATTTTGAATGCTACAATTATAGAGAAATAGTGAATTATGAAAATGAATGTCTTAAGTGACAAGGAAAAATACCTCAGAAAAGGCCAAGGGATCAAGGCCAAGATTATGATATCACTACTGCTGAGGTGGAAGCTCCGAAAGATGTGGTGGCATGTAATTTAATGGTTTCCTCAAGTTTAGAAATTTCATTATCTGATTCTGAATCATCACATTGTTTCATATCTTCCCAGTTTTCTTAAAAAATTAGATATTTTCAATTTGACTTAACATGTGAGTTGTCAGTAAAAACACTTAAGGGAAGTATCATTGCAATAATGTTTTGTGAATCAATTCTAATTAGGGAATATAAAATTTCTTTATATGTTGATCTCATCGGCATACCAATGATTGAATTTGATATAATCCTTGGTATGGACTGGCTTTTATACCATGATGTGAAAAATTATTTTAAGAAGAAGGAGGTTACAATTCTCAATGATGATAAAGAGTACCATATCTTTAGAGCAGAGACATCACCACCTAATTATAATCTAGATCCACCCCCAATTACTCAACTAAATTCAATTATTGGGGAGGAATAGAATGAAATAACTGTGGGTGAGGAAATGAATGTTCAAAAAGAGGATGTACATATTGCGCAAGAATATGTTGATTTGTTTCCAAAATAATTACATGGACATCCTTTAGAACAATAAATTGAGTTTTATATTGATTTAATTCCTGGTACAAGGCCCATATCAAACACCCATTATAGAATGACCACTATGGAATTAGTGGATCTAAATAAACAACTAGATGAATTAAGTTATAATCTATTTATTAGCCCTAATGTTTCTCCATGGGGATCCCCTTTTCTTTTTGTTAAGAAGAATTATAGATCTATAAGGGTGTGCATTGACTACAGGGAGATCAATTCTATAACAAAAAATAACAAGTATCCCCTATGTCGCATTGATGTTTTATTTGACCAACTTCATGGATCTCAATATTTTTGAAAGATTGACCTTCGATCTGGATATCATAAATTTTTTTTGAAGAAGGAAGACATTCCGAAAACAGCATTTCAAACCAGGTACGGGCATTACGAGTTTACAGTTATGCCTTAGGGATAGACTAATGCACCCTCTATCTTCATGGATCTAATGAATAGATTTTTCAAGGAATATCTTGATGAATTTTTAGTCGTATTTATTAATGATATCTTGTCATACTTAAAAATCTATCAATATCATGAAAGTCACTTGGACATTATTCTAAAGACTCTTATAAGAAATGAATTATATTGGAAATTTAGAAAGTGTGAATTCTGTCATCAAGAGATTTCTTTTCTTGGCCATATTGTATCTAAGGATGGAATATTTGTTCATCATTCAAATAACAAGGTATTACAAGAATGGATAGCACCGACGAGTATAACTAAGGTATGAAATATTATTTTTTTAGCAGGATATTATCAATGTTTTTTCCAGAATATTTCTCGGTTAGATAACCCATTAACAAACATCACATGTAAAGGGGATAAATTTGTTTGGACAAAAGAGTGTGAAGAATGTTTTGAAGAACTAAAGACAAGATTATTCAATAATCCTATCTTGACTCTACCATCGAGGAATGATGGGTTTGTTATTTATAATTATGCTTCAAAGAAAGGACTTTGTTGTGTCATTATGTAGAATGATGTAGTTATTTCCTATGCGTCATAGTAGCTAAAAATTCATGAGAAAACTATTATACTCATGATCTTGAGTTAGCTTCTATAATATTTGTTTTGATGATATGTAGATATTATATATTTGATAAAAAATGTGATATATATACCAATCAAAAAAGTTTTAAGTATATTTCCTCCCAGAAAGAACTCAACATGAGGAAAAGGAGATAGCTTGAACTACTCAAGGATTATGATTTCACAATACACTACCACCCAGGGAAAGAAAATAAGGTGGAATATGCTTTGAGTAGAAAGGATTGGTGAGTTTTGAAAAAGATGAGAATTATAAGGGATCCTATTTTCATGGATCTAGAAAAGATGTATATGGGAATAACCATGGAAGGTGAAACATCAATGTTTTTTCGAATGGTTTCCAAACCATCATTACTTGGAAGGATAAAGAGTTCTCCGACTGATGATGACGAATTTCAAAAGAAAATTAATGTGGAGAATGATGGGAGATTGCGTGACTTCATATATGAATATGGGATTTTGAAATTTGGGGAAAGAATTTGTGTTCTAGATTTACCTAATCTAAAAAGGAATTGTTGAATGATTCTCATAACTCTAATTTCTCTATACACCCTGGTAGCACTAAGATGTATAGAGATTTGAAAGACAATTTTTGGTGGGACAACATGAAGAGGGAGATTGCTGATTTTGTGTCAAGATGTATGGTTTGTCAACAAGTCAAATATTGAAGGCAACAACCTAGAGGAGTCATGAAACCTCTTACCCTACATGAGTGGAAATGGGATAATATTACAGTGGACATTGTCATTGGGCTACCAAAGAAACTTAGAAGGAATGATGCAATATGAGTCATTGTCGATAATCTAACCAAGTCAGCACATTTTATTGCTATAAGAGAAGATTTACCACTTGAACGTCTCAATAGACTATATATTAATGAAGTTGTAAGACTTCATGGAGTACCCCTATCAATCGTTTCTCATTGTGATCCTTGTTTTAAATCAAGATTCTAGAAAAGTATTCAGAAATCCCTAGATACTGAACTTTGTTTGAGCACTGCCTACCACCCTCAAAGTGATGGACAATCATAATGGACTATTCAAACCTTAGAAGCCATGTTAAGATCTTTCCCACTTAACTTTCAAGGTATGGGGGATCAATTATTACCTCTAGTAGAATTTTCCTATAATAATAGCTTCCATTCAAGTATTCAGATGGAACCATATGAAGCATTATATGGAAAGAGATATCGCACACCAAATTTCTAGGATGATCTTGGTGAAAGAAAAATCATAAGCCCAGAACTAGTTGAGGAAACTATGGAAGAGGGGATGGTTATCCAAACCCACATCAAAGCCACACAAATTAGGCAGAAGAGTTATGCCAATAACTGAAGGAATGATTTAGAATTTCATGTAGGAGATCAAGTTTTCTTGAAGGTATCTCCATGGAAGAGAGTTATACAATTCGGTAAGAAGGGTAAATTGAGTCCCAGGTTCATCAGACGTTTCGAAGTTATAGAATGAATTGGGGATGTAGATTACAGTTTGGCAATGCCACCAAGTCTCTCCAAAGTTCACGATGAGTTTCACGTATCACTGTTGAGAAAATACATATCTGACCCAATGCATGTACTCACCTATGAAGAAATTGAACTGGAACCTGATCTGTCTTATTGTGAAGAGCCTATCAAAATTGTTAATACCAGAGAACAAGTACTGAGAAACCGGATGACTCGTCTGGTAAAAGTTCTATGGAGAAACCATAAGATGTAAGAGGCAACATGAGAACCTGAGGAACTTGTGATGAAGAACCACCAGAATCATTTTTTGAAGTAATATTTTTGAAATTTCGAGGACAAAATTATTTGAAGGAGGGAATAATGTAACACCCCAAGCTTCCAAGGTATGTTTCCCTTTGAATAATATAGTAGCTTGCATTGTACGCAACTTCGAGATTCTAACACACCGTGAGCAATCAAACTAGCCGTTATGAATAATAATACCCACATTTTAAAATTTTATAAATTTTATATTTCAATATGGACTTCATTTTTGGATTTTGAATATCGAAATTATCTTAGGGGGAATTTTTGGTATTTTTCTGAAAACTTTTAATTTTTGATGAATGGTGAAAAAACACTACGTTATTGGTTAAAACCAAATTTTTATTTAAATAATTAGTTATTTTATTTTAATTTATTTTATGTCAAAATAGATACATAATACCTATATATATTCAACTTAATTCATTGGAGTCATTTTATAATGAGTTTAAATATTTAAAAATTTTATTGAACTTTTTACCGTCTTTTACCCACCTCCTTGGAGAATTTGGAAATTTGCATAAAACTTAATTTCACCGCTTTTGTGAGTTGAATTTAAAAATCCAGGAGACAAAGATAATATCAGTTTGTAAAATGTGGTTCAATTACATGAAAATAATTTTTGGTGAATAGTAACTTCTTATTTTATTTACCACGGTTAAAAGTAAATCGAGTAATTAAGGGTAAAAATGATTTAATAATTACCCTAAAACATGTAATCATTCTATTGGATGAGTTTAATTAGACCAAAAAAACCTTAGGAATAAAATATTATTCTTTAGGTACACATGGATTAGATTAGGACATTTATTATTATTTTATTTAAGGAAGAGTTAAAAGAGTAAAAATTAAAGTTTAATAACTAAACAATTTTTAATATATGGTAATACATAAGATAAATTCAACTGTAAATATTATTTAGAAATATAAATATATTTCCTTCATAATGGTATTTAATTTATTATTTTTAGTCATTAAATAATTAAATTTACTTATGACACAAATATGATGCAGTAATTACCTTATCAATGAAAGATTAAAATAATCGATATTATAAACATCCAAATAAATTTAATTTGAGACTTTTAATGAATTAAACTAATTTTATAGAATAATAGGACATTTTAGAGATGATTAAATGAATTTTTTTGAAGTAATAATTCCCGTATTAATTTAAAAATAACAAAATACCAAATAGTGTCAAAATTTATATAAAAGATTTTTTAAAACAAATATTATATTATTAATTTTTATTCTATTCCTAAAAATATAAGGTTTGGCCAAAGGGATTAAATAATATTATATACTTCATTAATGAACAACATTAGGTTCTCTTGGAAGTTTATAGTATGTTTATTTTCCATATAATATAAAAATACAAAAAGACATGGTAAATGTCAAACTATTTAACTAAGAGTTAAATCTAAAAGATAAGGTTAATATAGTGACCCTAACCCTTCTAAAACCTATTGGTTGAGTGTTTTTTGACCCATCCCCACCTTATCATTGAAATAAATCATTTTTGAGCCCTTAGAAACCGAAAATGATTATATTATAAAATAATATCTCATTGTTTTCCTTAAGTGACCCTTACCTCTCTTATAAAACGACACTTCCCCTTCCCTCAAATTCACACCTTCAAAAAACATTGGCTCAGAAAAACCGTACCCAAATATCCTCCCAAATTTTCTCCCTTCATCCTAGAGTCCTTACTTTAGTTATAAAGACAACCAATGAATCCCTTTTGATTAAATCAGAAGGAAGAACCTAAAGAAGAGGTAAATATTTCATCACCTCTTTCATGTTCTTTAATTCATCCACTACCTCTTTCTTGGTTGTTTCCATTATAAAATAATAACTCTAGTATCTTTTATATACTGTGATTTTATTATAAAAATGGTACAACCATATTTATTATTCTATCCATCATATGAATGGCAAATTCACCATACGTGTGTACGTACGACTTACCGTTTCCACGTCATGGTGTAGTTTGTTATTCAAACACATGATCATTTGGATGGGTATAATAATGAGTATAAATGATGAAAATAATAAATATAATATGATAATTATTCATTATATATTATATACTATCCAATTATTCAAAAGAATGATATTGTCGCTCGTGCGTAAGTACAGATTACCGTCTCCACGAACGCAATTAGATTTATTCCCCATCGTATCCATTCAATACTAATTTTCATTTGATGATTAAAAATAATGTTTAAAGACTTAATATAATTCTGAATATGAATAAAATACATCCTATCAATAAAAAACATTACTTATGTAACAAATCATATAAATGAAAATGAATCAGTTAACACCCGAAACAATGATACTACTGAAATATCATTTACAAAGAAATATTAGAATATCATATATGATATCATATTTATGTATATAGTTATTTTATAATTTAATAACAATTAATTAACAATTATAAAGGAGTTTAATGTACCCTCAACAAAGGAAAATTACAAGGTAAGGGTTAATTTCACAATCTCTTTATTATCCGAGGTTGTTTTTACGTAAGTATCTACTGGGACCTCTTTATCATCCACATCCATGTTTCATAAAAATGTATTCCAAAACATTTTTACAATACTATGAGTTAACGTCATTTATACACTTGTTTGACATTTATAAAATGTTTTTAAATGAATCTTTCTGTCATTTTCAAAACATGGTACCTTATGACCTTTTCGAAAAAATTACGGTATGAATGTTTTTTTTAACTTGTACGGCGGGTGCGACTATTTTTCGCCATTATAACATCTTCAAAGCTTCCCTTATAATCTTATAATAATATTTTCAAAAATAAATGATTTATTTTATAATTATATTAATTTTAAATGTTTTCAATATAGAAAGAGATATTTCTCTAAAAAAAAGTTTTGATTTCATCTTCTTATACATCCTTTGATGGATTTTAAGATTTTTTGAAGTTGATTTATTGTGATACAAAACTCCAACATTTTATTGAAGGCTTTGTGATGGGTTTTATTGTGGATGTGTTATTTTTATACCATTCATGGTTTATGGATAAATTATTGACATTTATTTTTTTATTTTTAATACGAATGTTTATATTGTGTTTAAACCATTTCATATGAGGAAGGAATTAGACTTAGTATGTGATGAGTGGAGCCTAATATAGATCCTCGATGAATTAGTAGGTCTAATGAGACAAACTAGTGTCTTGGAACAAGGCATTGACAAAATCTTATTTGTAGTCTTGGCACAAGGCCTTGACTATGTTGTTATAAAGTCTGGCATTTTTCATTCCATCATTATGAAAGTGGATATTGATTTTGCATGTGATTAATAGAATAGTATAATATCCATGTTAATATGTAAATGGAATTATTGGATTTTTTCTTTTCCATATTATGCTGAAGTACAAGTTTAAAAGGATTTTTTTTAGTCTTACATTGCCTTAAATGTTGGTTCTTATTTAAGAAATTGCATGTTATATTGTTATCCTTATTAAGCATATGATATCACACCTTTATATGTTTTATTTTTCCCAGGATGCGAAGAAGTATATTATGAATGACCTGTAGGGATTTTTGAGGGATATGAGTGTGTCCTATGGAGACTATTTTGTTTCTGTTTTTCATTTTATAATATATTGTAAAACTTATGAATGTATCTGGTATTTCCAAGGCTACTAAACTAATTGGTCTTTAGAGACTTTATCTTTTGTGACCATGCTATTATTATGTAATAATTCACCAACTCTAGGTAACTAGGGTCGGGGCGTCACATGTTTTTAACCCAAACAATATTAGTTTCTTAGTATGAAAGGAAAGGGTTCGAAAATACTAACAGTCTCACAAAACCATATAATATGCGATGAAATTTCCTCTATAATGAGGGGTTATATTTATATATATGAAAATAAATAATAACCTATTTATCAAGAATACATACATCAAAAGACAGATTATATTGAAATAACTAAAAAAAATTAACTTTAAAACCCCACATGGTCTTGTTGAGGAATATATAGAGTTTATTATTTTGGGAACTCTGGTTGACATCCAACATTTTGAAACACCTGATGTAGAGAGGGAATAGGGTATTTATAAAAATAATGAATATAAGATGATATATTATGTGGGGGATTATTTTCATTATAGATGTTGGATTTTATGTAACAATGATTCCCATTCATTGATCTACGAGTTTTAATGAAACTCTTTACATTCCTGAATAATGTCCCTCGATAATTTTTTGTGATGTTTTTGGCTTGGTATTTACCAGATCAACCATTATGATCCTTGACGTCTTTGATAATTCATTTTTTAGAAATAATAGCTATTTTATTATAAAATAATGTGATGAGAATTATATGATGATGAAAATAATAGTAATGATTATGAGGCCCAATATAAATAGTTTTTAATATTATTGAATAATAAATTTTGTTGTGTGAAAAAAATTTACATAAAAAATTATTCCTCCTATAAATAAGGAGAGGACCATTGATGAGGGAAAATGAATATAGAGAATTTTTACCATTATCATGCATGGAAAAGATAGAGTAAATTAATAAAGATCATTGGAAAAAAAATTATATTGATATTCATTACTCAAAAAAGACATCATTATTCATGGAAACCAGAATCTAATTGTAGACTAAAGGTAAGAAAAAAAATCACAATATATTGAAATATAGTATCCAAGAGATGGGATGTTTTGTAATATTTTGAAGGAAAATCTCATTGAAAATGAATAAGAAAACGGAGGGGATATTATTATATGGTAAAAATTTTCTTTCTCAATGTATAAAATATTGAGAATATGATCATTTTTTTCACCATTTAGTTATTAGTGGGAGGATGTTAAAAAAAGAAAAAATGAAGAAGATGAGTGAGAGACTTCATTTGTTGTTTTTAATTATCATCTATAGGTATTTCCTCCACACTTAAAGGAATTGAAAAATATAATTAAGTAGTTTATAAAGAATTTATATGAATCATATCCTTTATAGGGATAATTTTTCAAGGGATTCTAAAATAATAGTTAGTAATTTATTACTTTTTGTCAAAAAGGATATCATAATTTCCCAATGCATATATATCCCCAAAATACCTATGATCTCATTTAATGGGATAATAATGATATTGTGAGAAACGGATGGGCAGATAGTGTAAATTAGAATAACATAACACTATAGATATCACTTATGTGACATAGTGGAAATGAACTATGTATTATAGTGATCATGGTTTCATGATGATACCTATAGAACTCCAAATTTATTGATTATTTGATTATAATGAAGATTTTGAGGCTTATAAATTTAATGGAGTTCTAGGTATTTAATTTCTTAAAAAACTATATAAATGCATTATTAAACTTTTAATTTACATACTATAATTTAATTCTGAGTCACAATATAGGATAATATATGAAAATATCCATTTCTATTTTCAATACACATAGATTAAATTGACGATGGGGTTCCAAGAGACATTGGAATTCATTGTAAACATTTCAAAACTAGATTCATGGCCCCAAGGGGTATATATAGATCATGTGGGGAATTTCAATAGCTACAATAAAAAATTATAGCCTTTGATCGGATCTATTTTGAAAACACACTAAACTTTATATGGATTTATGAGTTGTATATTTAATATGATTGACGTACCTCTGATAGGAAAACCATAATCCATTCATGTTTCAATATATCTATAATTTTATCCCCAACATATGGAAAATATGAGAAAGAAATATTTCAAGATGTTGTAAAGATCCAAAATAAGGATGGATGAACAAATATTCGCTGAAGGTAGTCATTGAGGATTTAGTAGTTTAATGTGGGATGAAATTTAGAGTACTAAAATTTATTATTATCTTTATTATAATGTTAAGGAATACATAATGGATTTTATTTCCAATTTTTTTTAAAAAATAAATTTGTGTTCATTTAGGATCTTGATGATGAAATGTCACAACTAATAGATGATGTTGATGCTTTGAATGATGCATTGGTATGACATTTGAAAAAATGAAACTCACACTTCAAGGTGATAAGATCTATGTAGAAATATGAATAATTTTTCCCAAATAGATTATCAATTTCATTATAAAACATTAATTTTTATATTTATGACAATTATAATATTAGTAAAATTATGGTTGAGATGATCCATGTATTTTATGTATTTATGTATTTAAAATGGTTTTGATAATGTATTGGTTATGTCAATATATTTAAGTGATATATTGTGATTGAAATGTGAAAATGTTTTCTTTCCTTTATATTTTTTTTATGTCTTATTATTTTATAATGATACTTAGACATTTGACGGGTGGTTACATGATAAACCAAATGACAGGTGGTCCCGTGAATACCAGGAAGGGTGGTTAGGTTATAACCTCCAATTCATTGGGTATGGAATTCGGTCGTATGGCTATTCCATTTAGTCAAATGTGTGGAAGTTGACCGTATGGTTATTCCATTTAAGTATGTTTATGTTCCAAGTTACCTTTATATGTTATGTTTTCTTTATATGGATAATTTTTTTGTTACAAAAAGGTTAAGTAGTAATATTTTTTTCAGTGAAGAGTATTTACTACCTCATAAAGGTGAAAAGTATTACTTATGTTAAAGTATTCATGGCCTACTTGTTGTTTTGAAAAACTAACAATTTTTATTCTTTGTGTATCCCTTACTGAGATTTTTTATGCTCATCCCAAGTTTTTGAAATATTTTTCACAGGACATAATGTGGAATAGGGTCAAGGATGTGATCAAGGAAAAGTCATGTTGTCTTAAACATGGAAGTAGACATGACTCTTTTTTTAAGAGTTCTTGTTTTATGAAAAAAATGGAAACTGTGTAGAAGTGTCTGCTTTGTAATCTTTTGAGATATAATAGGTATGTCCTAATTCTCTAAAACTCTAAACCTGAAAATATCCTCAATGTGAATTATTCATTTAATTCTATATTATGTATTGTTTAAGGCCGGGTCCTTATAGTTGGTATTAGAGGGAGGTTTTGATAAATTTAGGAGTTAGGGTATTGTTAAACTAATATCTATAAAGTAATTTATGTTAATATTAAAATCATGTAGCATTTACAGATTACCATGTTTCTTCACCTAAGATATTTCTATATTCAGAATGGTTTTCCACAGAGGAAACTGGGCCGCTATGTTGGGACAAAATCAGGAGGAAGACAACCTTCCAAATCAGCAACCTGAGATGTTCAGAATTGGAATTGAACAGTTTGTTATAGTGATGGCACAGTTGACTCAGGCTATAAATGGTGGTGTTATTCACATACGAGATTGGCCATATCAACCGAAGAGGAACATGTCAGTATTGGAGGATTTCATGAGGCAACATACCCCATCATTCATAGGGTCATCTGAACATGTGCTACCTGAATGGTGGATTAAAGCGCTGGAGAAAATTTTCGATGTCATGGGGTTTTCAGAATATTAAAAGTTTAGTCTCACTATTTACTGTTTTGAAGGTGAAGCTGATCAGTTGTGGTCAATGGTGAAAAATATCAGGGATAGTGAAGATATTATTGCTCTTGTCTGAGAAGAATTTAAAGGTATGTTTCTTGAGAAAAATTTTCCTATGGTGGTTTGCCTTAGGATGGAAAAACAATTCCTGGAATTGAGGTAGGAGGATGACTGAATGACTGCTTATGAAGAAAAGTTCACTCAACTAGCAAGATATGCACCAAATTTCATCTATGATCTTGATAGTAAGATAAATCTATTTTACTCAAGACTAAACCCATGATATTGAAGAGAATTAGCCTCTTGTGAGTTTAAAAGTTATGAAAAACTTGTTCGATGTGTAGAGAAGGTGGAAATAGAGTTTGCTGGTGATCAGGTATTCATTGACAAACAACAAAATAAGACGTCCAGTTGGAAGGCAAAGGGAAAGAATTCATCAAAGGAGCTTGGAGGTAAGAAAATTAAATATCAAACTTATGAGAAGTGTGGTAAAAAGCATCATGGAGAATTTTTATCAAATTTTGGAAAGTGATTCCGATGTGGTAAGTCTGGTCATATTGCTCATAATTGTAATGAAGATGATCAATCAGGCAATGAAAAACCATCGGTAAGATGTTTTAAGTGTAATGAAATGGGTCATTATGAAAATGAGTTTCAACAAAAGAACTCTACTGAGGGAAAGCATATAGACTACATGCAGAAAGGGGTGGTGAAATCTTTTTCAACTACTTCAGCAGATGGTGGGCCATCAATTGAAGTTGTATCAGGTGCACTATTTGTTTGTTCAGATTATGCCAATGTGTTTTTGGATTCATGGTCAAGACACTCTTTCATTTCTGAAAAAATTATAGTAAATTGTGAATTCCATCTCATGATATGAATACAGAACTTACGGTAAAAACACATGGAGGAAATGTTGAGACAAAAAGGAAACATAAGAACACTCCTGTCCTTGTGTGTGGAAAGAACCTATCTTAAAACCTTATTGTTTTGCCTCTAGTAGAGTTTGATGTTATTTTGGGCATGGATTAGATTTATGTTTATCATGCTAAGATTGACTGCAGAGCTAAAGAGGTTTCCTTTCATACAGATTTACAGTTTGTGTACAAGAATGAACCCTTGATTTTGATAACATATCAGGAAGTTGAGAAACTAGTAAAAAATGGAAATCAATGTGACCTTGCACATATTGTTGAAAATGAAGGAACTTTTTAGATTAATGATGTGCCTGTGGTAAATGAGTACCTTAATTTTTTTCCTGAGGAGTTGCCTAGTATTATACCTGATCGGCAAGTTGAATTTACTGTTGACTTAGTTCCTGATGCTAAGGCAATTTCAAAACCCCCTTATCGAAAGGTTCAAATTGAACTTCTAGAGTTAAAGAGGCAATTGCAGGAGTTATTAGATAAAGGATTCATTCAACATAGAACATCACCATGGGGTGATCCTATATAGTTTGTTAAAAATAATTATGGTTCAATGAGACTTTTCATTGATTATAGATCATTGAATAACAACACTGTTAAGAACATGCATTCTTTGCCTCATATCGATGATTTGTTTTATCAGCTCCAGGAAGCTCAGTATTTTTCGAGGATTGATTTGATGTCGGCATACCATTATTTGAAATTAAAATAAGCATACATTCTGAAGACTGAATTTTGTACTAGATATGGCCATTATGAATTTGTAGTTATGCATTTTTGTTTAACCAATTCACCTGCTGTATTCATGAATCTTATGAATAGAATTTTCCATGAGTTCTTGGATAAGTTTTTGGTTTTTTTAATTGATGATATTTTGGTTTATTCCAAAAGTAAGGAGGAACATGAAATTCATTTAAGGTTTGTCTTACAAACCTTAAAAGAAAAGAAACTATTTGGGAAATTCAGCAAGTGTGATTTTTGGTTACAACAAATTTCTTTCCTTGGTCACATTGTTTCAAAAAATGGCATAACAGTTGATCCTGCTAAAACAAAAGTTGTTGAATAATGGCCAAGACCCACAAATATAATCAAGATTTGTAATTTTCTTGGTTTGTAAGGTTATTACCAGAGGTTTGTTGAGAATTTTTCATGATTATCTAGTCCAATGACTAAGTTAACTCAAAAAGGTGTTAAGTTCATTTGGACAAAAGAATGTGATGATTGTTTTCAGGAATTGAAAATAAGATTGGTGAATGCTCTGGTTTTGGAACTGCCATCCAGAAATGGTGAGTTGGTTATCTAAAGTGATGATTTGTTGAAAGGACTTGGATGTGTCCTTATGCAGAATGATCGGGTAATTGCTTATTCTTCACTTCAGTTGAAAAAACATGAGTTAAATTACCCTACACATGATTTTGAATTAGCTGCTATTGTTTTTTCTTTAAAAATTTGGAGGCATCATTTGTATGGAGTGAGGTGTGAAATATATACTGATCACAAAATTTTGAATTATATATTCACTCAAAAAGAATTGAACATGAGACAGTGGAGATGGCTAGAATTAATCAAGGATTATGATTGCACGATCTATTACCATCCAGTAAAAGCAAATAAAGTGGCTGATGCTTTGAGTCGAAAAAGTAATGATTCATTAACATTGTTACATTTGTAACAAGATCATTTGGTTTTTGATTTGATGAACTTTGGCATAGAAGTTGTTGGTGCAGGAAATTCTTCTGTTTTGTATCAGCTGTCAGTGAGATCATCTCTATCAGACAGAATAAAGCAAGTGTAGAAAGAGGATAGTGAGTTACTGAAAGAGGTAGAGTTGGTTCATAAGGGTAAGTTATCTTAATTTAACATTGATAATGATTTTTTATTGAGAGTTGGAAAGATATTATGTGTTCCTTGTGGTTTATAATTGAAGAATGAGTTTTTATGTGATGCTCATAGTTCTCCGTTTTCAGTTCATCCTGGTAGTACTATGATGTACAAAGATCTTCAGGAGTATTACTGGTGGGATGGAATGAAAAGTGAAATTGATTATTTTACTGTGAAGTGTTTTACTTGTCATAAAATCAAATCAGAGTGGCAGTTACCTAAAGGAATGCTTCAGCCTTTATGGGTGCCAGAGTGGAAATGGAAAAATATATCCATGGAATTTGTTGTGGGATTACCGAAGACATCTCGAGGTAATAATGAAATTTGGGTTATTTTTGATCGATTGACTAAATCTACTCATTTCCTTCCTATTCGATATACTTTGTCTCTAGATCAACTTGCTCGGTTCTATGTTAAATACATAGTGAGGTTGCATGGTTTCCCCATCTCCATTGTATCCGATCGTGATCCTAGGTTTACTTCTAATGTAAGGACCTAACCCTAGTTTCCCAGAGCTAGTGCCTTATTTGATCATGTTGGCATACATACATGGAATACGAATCCCTAAGGGCCAAGTAGTTTATTATTATTGGAAACAAGATACATACATAAGTTTAACATTACAACATGAATTGAAACAAAACACTATTTTATTCCACTAGAAACATCACGTCTCCTAGATTATTCTTGCAAGTCATCCATAAATTACATCTTCATGTCCAGCGAAAATGAAACATAATAAAGGGTGAGCTCAAATGCTCAGTAAGAGTAATAAATACAGCGGAAGATAGCATAAACATTAGATATGGTGAATAATTGAAAACACATGCCTTTAATATTAAACTTAAAACACATTATGGCTGGAATATGAGCTGAGTAAACAATGCCATAATAAAACATCATCATGGGTATTATACTAGTCTAATAACAACATGATATTTCAATTAAAAACTTCATAATGAGGGAAGTTCATATGCCAGACATCATAACCATATCGTCCAAGCCTTGTGCTAGGACCATAAAATAATCATTTTGTCAAGGCCTCCTTCCAAGACCATAGTTTGTCTCATGAGACCTACCAATGCATCGAGGGGCTATAGAGGGCCCCACACGTCATATAATAAGTCCAATGCATTCCTCATATGAGCGGGGATAAACATTAACAACAAATACATTCATATTGAAACTATCATATGAAATGTACCTATCTTTCCCCAATAATAAAACATAAAACACTAACCATTCAGAATAATATGGTGAATGGTTTTAGGATAGATCATCTACAATAGAGTTAGTCATAAAACATTACATCAAATATGTTAGGTGACTTCATAAATGATTAAACCCAATAATACCACAGAATCAACAAGAGTATTGAATTAGATGAAAACACTCTTATAAAATCATTAAGCAATTCTGGAGATAAATAATCTTTTATTTTGAAAAGAATAGTTCTTTTGGAAAAATATTTGTATTAAACAAGAAGTGAAGTAAGATAATATTTTCATAATAAAATTAGATATTTTATAAAGATAATGGTTTCCAAAAACAGATAATAGATTTCCCTTGAAAATAGGTAAGAACTTGAGAAATTCCCTTGAATGGGACTTGTATTTTTGAAACAATTTTGAAAGTTCCTTTTAAAACATGTAACTATCCATATAATAAGGAAGGTTTATAGTTTGTAAACATATATATAATACTCACGCATAACATATGATGATTACATAACAATACATAATAATTTCATCATGGTAATTAGACAATGAAAGTATCCCGAATGAAAGTGGATGTTTGGGTGGAAAACCCTTACCTTAACTCCAAACGTGTTCCGCTCTTGTACTTAATCTCCTGGAATATAAAATTATACTTGTTAACAACTAATTTTAGAACCTATTCGACATTTATTTATTTTAACATAATTCTGGTTAGTTCATTTATGTCTTTATTGATAAGTTATTGTATTGAATTTCGTCGTTCTGGAGTGTTCGTTTCATTTATTTTCATATTTGGTTCACTTGTTTTTATGTAATAAAGTTCATGTGGAATTGTTATAAATCTCCAAGATTGGAATTATAAATTATTGATGAACATAAATAATTTATAATGTTCAATTCTATCATTTGGTTACATGTAATGAGGATGAATCATTAGATGACAACCACTTCAATTATTCGGCGGTATTTGGAATATTATGAACTAGTTTGGTCATATAACTTAATTATATGTACATATTATTGTTATTGAATATTAATTAGGTTATAACTCATATATTATAGTCTGGTTAAACCATGAATATGGTTTCATGACCAGTAATGAAGAAGAAATTTATGAACGAAACTTCGTCGTCCATGAAGGTTATAAATCAGAACCTCATGGATGTCGATTTCATTTATAAAAATAAAAGGGAGGGAGTAAGCATATTTATGATGGTTCTTCCATTAAAATGATATAAATATAGTATATAAATGTTACTGGAGTTATCATGATCATTTGGACAGAGGAGGTTGGGAGAGGATAAAAAAAGAAGATAAATTGAAATGAAACCAAATGAAAAAGAAGGGTACTTTACCTCTTGAAATAAACACCTTGAGAAACTCTTTAAGGGAACGGGTTTTGGTCTTCTGGAAAGAAAAAAAGCTTCTTGTATGTGGGGAGAGACTAGGGGAGGGTAATTGGGATGAACTTTGAGGAGGAGCAATGCTTAGAGGAGTGAATAGAAGAGGTAGTGGTGGGGGGTTTTTATAGTGGAGGAGAGGAGTAAATTTTGAATATTTAATTTCATTATTTTATTATTTCCATAAAGACAACCAATAGTATTGTTTCATGTGACCCCTAATAGTAATAAGATCATGAAAGTTCGAATAAAGTGGCCTTATATCACTTATGATGTCATAAATAGTGTATTTAACTGATAAATTGAATATACAGTATTTTACCGTATTTCACTATTCATCAAAAATTCAAGAATTTCCGAAAAATCCAAAAAAGTCACCCATAAATTTTTCTACATGTAGAATTCAAAAGTGAAATCCATTTTTCAAATATAATTTTCTAAAAATTGTTAATTTAATTTTTAAATAAGTTCATAGTTAATTCAAAAAATAAAAATCATGATGTGCGGCTAGTTTTATGTGACATTGAAAAATTAATTAAGATCCCATTATCATATTTCCTTAAGAAAATAAAATAATATCATTATTTACTATTCAAGGGTCATATTACTATTCGTATTACTATTCATATTACTATTCAAAAGGGTATGTTACTATTCACCAAAAATCATGTTTGTTCTATTAGACTCCAAATGACATACTGAACACAACTCTAGATGACCATTTCCTAAAATTCAAAACATAGAAGAGACAAAGTTGTGTTTAATGATTAGATTATAAAATTTCATTCTATATTTATTTTCAAAACCTTGGGGTGTTAAATTTAACTTTTGGAAAGGCCTTCAGAAGTCGTTGGGTACTGGATTAAATTTTAGTACAACTTTTCATCCTCAATCAAATGGGCAGTCAGAATGAACAATTCAGACCTTGGAGGATATGTTATGTGCTTGTTCACTAGATTATCAGGGATGTTGGGACCAACATCATTCTTTGTTGAATTTTATTATAATAACAGTTTTCATTCCAGTATACAGATGGATCCATTTGAAGATTTATATGGAAAGCGTTGTCAAACTCTAGCTTTTGGGATTAAGTAGGTGAAAGGAAGCTGATGGGACCAGAATTAGTAGAAGAGGTGGCAGAGAAAGTTCATTTGATTCAGAATAACCTGAGAAAAACTCAGAGCAGACAGAAAAGTTATGTAGATAACCGTAGGAAGGATATTTTATTTGAGGTAGGTGATCATGTCTTTCTCAAAGTTTCTCCATGCAAAAGTGTGATGCGTTTTGGTAAGAAGGGGGAGTTGAGTCTGAGGATCATTGGACCTTATAAAATTCTGGAGAAAGTTGGATCAGTTGCATACAAAGTGGCTTTACCTCCAAGTTTATCCCAGGTACATAATGTTTTTCATGTTTTGATGTTGAAAAAGTATATGTCAGATCCGTCTCTTGTTTTGAGTTGAGAGGTAGTTCAGTTGGAAGAGAATCTCTCTTATGAAGAACAACCAGTCCAGATTCTTGACCATAGAGAGAATGTGTTGCGGAATAAGGTAATTTACTAGGTAAAGGTTTTGTGTAAAAACTATATGATTAAAGAGGCAACATGGGAATTTTAAAATTATATGAGGGATAAATACCCCCACTTATTTTGATGAGTGAATAAAAATTGTGAGGACGCAATTTCCAAAAGGGGGTAAGGATGTAACGTCCCAGGTAAATGAAGAATACGATATTTCATATTTATTAATATTTGTGAATTAAATATTAATTTTACTTTAAAGGGGTTTCTATGTTCGATAGCATACCCAATACGCAACAACTGGTTTCTTTGAAATCTTACGTTGCACACTAATAATATAATATTATTATTTTAAATGTTAGTTAAATACTAGCCATTTTATTGGAAAGAATGAACAAATCTAACTAAAATATGATTATACATGATTTTTAAATGTATTTACATTTATCCAATAAAACGTTAGAGGCTTTAAATGTGAATGAATCTAATTTTAAGCAAAATTTACATTAAAAGGTCGATTTACCACCTTTTAATGGTAAACCCCCTTTAAATATAGTTTTGGTCACTTTAATACATTCTAATTGACCAAATATAATCCTTTTTTATAATGTGGACATCAAAATTTACTTTGTGTAATGTTTTTGGAATTTTTCTGATAAAGTTCATTTTTTAATGAATAATGAAAATATTGTATTTTAATTCAAAAGTTCCTTTTAATATAATTAATTTATATGGTTAGATTATCTTTTTAATTGGGTTTAAAGTGTAATTAGAATAAATTTTTACCATTTAATCCAATTTTGGTCATGGTAATTAATTTCACTATGAAATTGGACTTAAACAAGTGTCAATCTTTTGATAGTTATTGTTTCCTTAAAACATGCTATTTGTTTTAACAACGGGAATAAATTTTAAATTAATTAATGTCACTTCTATGATTTTAATTTGTAAAAATAGACATCATTTTTGAATTTGGAATATCAAATATTGCTTAGGATGATTTTTTGGTAGTTTTTTGAAAAACTTCAATTTTTGGTGAATAGTGAAACCACTTAGTAGTAGTTAAAAGGCTGAATTTTTCATTTAAATGAAATTTTACCACTTATGTGAATTGAATTTAGAAAATCCAACATACATGGTTGTTATTAGTAAGTAAAATTTGGTTCAATAAGATGAAAATAATTTTTGGTGAGTAGTTACTTTTGACTTTTATTTACTGCGGTTAAAGGTAAATAGGGTAATTCAAGGTCAAAAGAAAATTATAATAAATTAAAATTACATTAAAACTTGTAAAAACAATATTGTTTGAGTCATTTATTACCATGGAAATCTTTGGGTTAATTTTGGGACCTCATTGAGTAACTTGGAAGTGATAATGACAATTTAGATTAATTAACTTAAAGTAAAGGCAAAAATGACAAAAACAAATATCTTTTAGAAAATTAATTTTTACAAGAGGTTATATAAATTATATTTTCAAATATAAATATTCATTGGATATCTAGAAATATTTCTTACATCATGGTATTTTTTTTACAATTTTTAGATGACAAATAAATTAAATTATTTATGACACAATAATGATGTTGTATTTACCTCATTAATATATTATTTAAATAAATAAGATTATAATGATTAAAATAACATCCAAATACTATCCAATTATTATTTGATGATTTTATTTTGACAAGGCTCATCTTATCTTAGACTCTAATGATTTTTGGACATTTTGAAATTGAATATCATTATATAATAAAATAATAGTTTCACACTTTCCTAAAGAGACTCTCCTCTCCCTTGTAAAAGGATACCACTTCTAACCAATTACTCACACCTCTCATACCTTTTGTCTCATTTAAACTTTACCCAATTAAGCTCCATACATCCGTCTCCTAATCATAGAAGCCTTACCTTAGTCATAAGGCACTTAAAGAAGACCTTTGGTTCAACCCTAAGGGAGTGACGCAAATTAAAGGTAACAATTTCTCTTAAATTGTTTTCTTTTATTTTATTTCTCCAACCCTACACTATTTTTATTCCTTTATTTTGTAACAAAACAAGTATCCTCAATATACTATGATGTTTTTATGAGAAGTATTCGATCTAAACTTACACACACTTCATCCAATGGATGAAGAACATAATGTTTCTGTGGATGGAAAACTAACACCTCACGAAACGAGGATTGTTCGATTATCTCCTACCGACTCTCATGGTGGCCATTATGATATCACTGTATTTATATATGATATATATTATGTTTATGTTATTTTTATGCTTCTATATTTTCCATTTATATCATACCTTTATGGTTTCCATTATGGGTAAACGCGATAATTTCATTTTAGAAAGTGCGGACTACCACCCCCTCAAAGTGAAATGGCTCATTCATACCATATGTGGTACGTATAAAGGAAATATTTAATGATATTATATATGATAAAATACTGTAATTATAATACTACTATGTATTATTATGTTTTAATTCCATTAAATATGAAATAGAAATGGAAGTAGCATTCATGCGTACGTATGACTTACCATCTCGAGGAACGGTGCATTACATTTCTTACCTCCAAATGTTATGCACTATTATAAATACATGTATATACTGGATATATATGATATATATGATATCTAAATAATGAATATCATTCTGGATATAATGGACTATTGACCACATGAACAACATGTAATTATAAGAAGTCAATTTTTGACTCAAGTACCAAATATCGACAAAACAAACATTATTAACATAAATGATTACATAATGTTTATAACATAGTAATAAGTGATATAAAAGGAATAATAAACTTTAAAATGGTTATTAATCAAGTTTAAATTAACTTTAGTTTTTTATTCAGGAGATTAAAGAACGATCGAGTCAAGTCAGACACGAGGTAAGGGACTTCGTCTCAATCTCCTTTCCTTGAGGAATATTTTGTTTTAATACATGACTTTCTTTTATACGATTTATAAACACCCTTGACTTTGAAAAGGGAATATATTTCTATGAAGAGTTTTACTAAACAAAAACAAAGGAATTATTCTTTTAACTTATGTGGCGACAATGACATCTTCTGCCGCCGCGAGTATTATTTGATCTATGGCATCCTCAACATGCCGTAATTCTTTTTTGAAAGAAAATAAATACCATATACACTTTTATGTATTTTGGTATTGAAAATGGTTTTGATAATGTATTTTTATGTCAATATATATAAGTGATATATTGTGATTGAAATGTGAAAATGTTTTCCTTCCTTTATATTTGTTATATGCCTTATTATTTTATAATGGTACTTGGACATTTGACTGGTGGTAATGTGATAAACCAAATGATGGTTGGTGCCGTAAATACTAGGATGTGTTGTTACGTTATGAACTCAAATGCATTTGGTATGGAAGTCGGTCGTGTGGCTATTCCATTTAGTGACATGTGTGGAAGTCGACCGTATGGTTATTCCATTTAAGTATGTTTATGTTCCAAGTTACCTTTATATGTTATGTGTTCTTTATATGGGTAATATTTTGGTTACAAAAAGGGTAAGTAGTAATATTTTATCCAGTGAAGAGTATTTACTACTTCATAAAGGTGAAAAGTATTACTTATGTTAAATTATTCATGGTTTACTTGTTGTTTTGAAAAACTAACAGTTTTCATTCTTTGTGTATCCATTATTGAGATTTTTATGCTCATCCCATGTTTTTGAAATGTTTTTCACAGGACATAATGTGGAATAGGGTCAAGGATCGGATCAATGAAAAGTCATTTTTTCTTAAACATGGAAGTATACATGACACTTTTTTTAAGAGTTGTTGTTTTATGAAAAAAATGGAAACTGTGTAGAAGTGTCTACTTTGTAATCTTTTGAGATGTAATAGTTATGTCCTAATTCTCTAAAACTCTAAACCTGAAAAGATCCTCAATGTGAATTATTCATTTAATTCAATATTATGTAAGATTTAAGGCCCGGTCCTTATAGTTGGTATCAGAGGGAGGTTTAGATAACTTTATGAGTTAGGGTATTGTTAAACTAATATCCATAATTTAATTTATGTTAATATTGAAATCATATAGAATTTACTGATTACCATGTTTGTAACACCCTGAGATTTTATGATAAGTATTCTTTTTAATTTATTTGAAATCATGTGTTTTATGCTACACCAAGATTATCTTGTGCTATACGCAACACCGTATTAGCTTGCAGTATATGCAACACAATTATTGGATCGTGTTACACACAATTTCAAGTTAATTTGATAGAAGTTATTCTACGCAACATTAAGTGTATATTTATATATATTCAATGTATAAATGAAATATGGTTGGATTTTTTTATACAAAACAACAATGGAGTCTTGATCTACACACAACCCTAACTTGGCTTGCATTACACGCAATTGCGACCTTCCTCGAGAGTGTGTGTTGTACACAATACCGGGTTTTACTAAACAACTATATATTATTATAATATTATTATGAACTATCCGTTATGAATAGTATTAACTAAAATTTAAATTTTATAACATTATTATTCATCTTACACATTTTCTAGAATATGGTATAAGAACAAAATAAATTTTTCGAGTAAAATAAGTATTTTTAAGAAAATGCAGTTTTGCCACCTTTTGATGGTGCACCCACTTTAAATCTAGTTTTTGACATGTTTATGAGTTCAATTTGACAAAATAAAATTCTTCTTCTGAATTTGGATATAAAAATTTACATTGGATAATGTTTTGATATTTTTCTGATAACTTTCATATTTTAATTAATAGTAAAAACACGCTATATTTTAATTAAAAACAACTTTTTTCATCATAATAATTTATGTGGTTAAATTATAATATTGAATGGTTTTAAAGTATAAATAGAATATATTTTTACCATTAAATATAATGTATGTAATTAGAATTGATTTTACCTTGAATTCATAGGTTAAATCAATTCAATCTTTTGCAATGTTTTAAACAAAAACCTGTTTTCTTTCGACAATGGGATTAATTTTAATTTAATTTCTGCAAATTTTGTGTATTTAATTTGGAAAAATGTATTCCATATTTAGAATCAGTGGTTCCAAATTATGTTAATAAGATACTTTTTATTTTTGGGCATTATGAATAGTAACTAAGGTAATTTTTATTTACTGCGGTTAAAGGTAAATAGGGTAATTCAAGGATAAAAGAATATTATAATAATTCAAAATTACCTTGAAACTTGTAGTAACCTTATTGTATTAGTAGTGGACGACAATGCGCATCCATTGGCCGATTTGGTGACCCCAATGAGCCACTTGGTAGTGAAAATGACAATTTGGATTAATTAATTTAATGTAAAGACAAAATTGACTTTAACAACAATATTTTAGTAATTAATTTTTATAAGAGTTTATATAAGTTATATTTTCTACTATAAATATTCTTTGGAAAGATAAGAAGATTCCATACATTATGGTATTTTTTTCATAATTTTTAGACATCATATGAATTAAATTATTTATGACACAATAATGATGCAGTAATTATCTTATTAATGAAATATTTACATAAGTCATGTTATAAATACCCAAATAAATGTAATTAAAGACTTTTTATGAATTAAAATAATTTTATATGTTAATATGACATGTTAGTGTTGATTTAATTAACATTTTTCTAACTAATCATTCTGTTATGATTTTCACAAAAATCAATTACCAAATAGTGTCAAAATTGACATAAAATAGTTTTTAAAACAAATATTATATTATTAATTGATATTATATTCCTAAAAATCTAAGGATCGTCCAAGATAATAAAATCATGATATTTATATCATTAATGGACCACTTGGGGGTCTCTTGGATGAATATGGTAGGTTTATTAACTATATAATATAAAAATACAAAGTGACATGGTAAATGTCAATCTAATTAACTAAAAGTTAAAACTAAACGGTAAGGTTAATATAATGATCTAAAATTGTATAAATTATATTGGATGAGATGATTTAGACCCATCCCCTGATTATCTTAGAAATAAATCAATTTGGAGCTATTAAAAACTGAATATGACTTTATAATCAAATAATATTTTTAGTTTTTCCAAAGGTGCCCCTCTCCTCCCTTATAAAAGGGAACCTCCTCCCTCTCTTCCTCACACCACATTGAGCCTTCAAGATCGGCCAACACCTGCCAATTTCTCTTCTCGACTTCCCTAGAAATATCATAGAGGTCCTGGTATTCTTCAAAGACAAATTTTAGTTCCCTAAGAGGAGGTCTCAAAGAGGCGCTTCAAAGAAGAGGTAATGTCTGTTACCGATTCTTTCAACTTTATTTCTTCTTCCACTTCTTCTTGTTAGGTTGTTTCATTATGAAGTAATAACATCAGTATCACTCATATACTGATATGTTATTATAAGTATGAAACACCCTTATTTCACAATTTATCCATCCTACGGAAAATGAAATCATCGCGCGTGCGTACGTACAGAATACCGTCTCCACGACTCGATGAGATTCATTCTCAATGATTAACCATTCATAAATGATTATAATGTATATATAATAAGTAATCATGAAATATATTAAATAATAATGATACTGGAATTATGAAAATATATATGTATGTCATCCAATTAATTCCATTCAATTCAACGAGGAAACAAAAACAACGTTCATACGTACGTACGACCTACCGTCTCCATGAACGATATATTTCTTTCCATTTATCGATATATTATATATTTGTATATTATGAATATATATTATATATAAATCATGTTTTATATTCTGGAATTAATTAGTCATGATCTAAGTAATCATATGAATAATTACAAGTCAAAACACAGACGACAAATGAAACGATTTTACCCAAAACGCTCTTTAACATGGAATTTACAAAAGAATGGGTGATATAAAGTCATAAATGAACCATATATGATATCATAACAATGAATATGATTCTATAATAAGTAAATGACATTATTTAAATCATTATACAGGAGGTTCGGATACGTACGAAGCATATCGTACCTAAGGTAAGGGATAACTTTTCCAATCTCGTTCTTATCCGAGATTGTTTATTCGTAAGTATTTACTGGGGTTATTGTTCTCATCCAGGTCCATGTTTCCTAAAAATGGTTTCATGTATTTTTAATTTCCTTTTTACCCATTTTTACTTTTACTACATGGTATGTATGAAATGTTTCTTTTACGAGGTACTTTTTGACTTTTCCGGCAAAAGTACGAGAAGAATGTTTTTTTAACTTATACGGCACGAACGGATTTTTACGGTTTTATAAAAACTTATTTTCATGAAGCTTCCTCCAAAATATTTCATGAATATTTTAAAAAAAATCCTTTTCTTTTAAAATTGCACGACATTTTTTGAAAAGAAAATGATTTTGAAGAAAAAAGGATATTTTCCTCAAGAATTCATTTCAAATGTTTTATCAAAAACATTTTTCATCTAAGATGACATTATTTCAAATGTGTATGTTTCAAGTATAATGTCTCTATGATTTAAATTGTTTCACTTTTCTTATTATCAAATGATATCCATTTCTTTTATATGGATTATGTGATGATGAGATGATGTTTATGAAACCCATTTTATTTATTGGGTTTTTATGAATGATGTATGTTTATTTTGTGGGACAAGTAAGAATGATTTCATTATAAGATGGGTGGGACCTATATCTCCCTCCAATGCATTGGGTTATGATTTATATCTCATGAGATATACATGGATGGAATGGTAAGTTAATCCGGTTCCGTATTACAAGACTGGAAGGAGGAGTGAACTCGATTCAGAAAGGGACTTTGTCCACTAAGATGGTCTTGGAAGCAATGCCTTTCCTACTATGGAAATCATTACATGTGCTTAATGGATTCCACAATTACATGTTTTATTCTCATGCTATGTTATCATGATTTATGTTACATTATGATCTATGCCTTATGTACTTCCATGTTTTAAGTCGTTGCTCAAGATTTTGATGTTTAAACATTATGTTCATGTTTTTAAGTTCAAATGTATATGGTATGTTTTATTTTATCCATGCTTACCCTTACTGAGCATTTTAGGTCACCCTTTTTATGTTTTATTTTCCCACAGGATTAAAATAAAGGTTTTAGGTAAAGAAACAAGAAGTGGATGATCTTTATGGGAGATGTTGAAGATCTTTCACCCTGATTAGAAGATTACATTCCAAGTTTCCAAAGATACTAAACTATTACGGTCCTTGTGTGTCTGTTTTGTTATGTATTATGTGTTCCGAAAAAGTAATGTAATATCTATGTACGTCAAGCTTTGGGTCTCTATAGTTGGTATCAGAGGAAAGGTTTAGTAAACCTTTGGAAACTAGGATGCGAGAACTTTAGTGAGATCCATAGAGATTTCTAAGGAATGTCTAGGGATGTCCCTAAGGTTAAGTATAAGTAAAAGTTATAATCCTAGAATTATAGTAACGATCATAGAATTAAACCTAAGATGTTAGATATTAAAGGTACTCCCCCTTTATTATGTTGTTTTCCCTAGCATGATTTTTTTCCTCTCACATTATTCTTTTTGGGTTTTAGACGATGGATGGAACCTGAAGGAACCGTGTTAATCAATGCAATGATTTTCATCCTAAACAAACAAATGTTATGGGAGATGGAGTTAAAAATCTTATTGCTATACTTACACAAGCTATGAATCATTTTGGACTTCCAAATGAGCAGAGAAGGGAACACTATTCTATTGAGTCCCTCATGAGGCAACGCCCTCCTTCTTTTAGTGGGTCTTCTGATCCACTTGTTGCTGAACAATTGATCAGTACCACTGAAAAGATATTTTTAGTTATTTAATGTTCTGAACATGATAAAGTCATCTTAGCAGTGTATCGTTTGGATGGAGATGCTGATCAATGGTGGAATCTTATTAAGAATACGAGGAAAAGGGATGAAATTGAGTCCATGGAATGGGACGAGCTCAAGAACTTATTTTTCAATAAGTACTTCCCTCGTATTCTATGAAAAAAGTTGGAGAAATAGTTTCTTGAACTAAAGAAAAGGGATGATGAATCTGTTGGTACCTACGAAGAAAATTATACAAGGCTTGCAAGGTATGCATCTGGATTTATCATCCAACCTGAATGTAAAGTTAATCGATTAATCAGTGTCTTAAAAACAAATCTTTGAAGGGAATTAGCTATAAGAGACTTCAGTAGCTATGAAGAAATTGTGCGTTGTGTTATCAAGGTAGAAATGGAAGTTGGTGTTATTTATCAATCTCATAGTTTTGACAAGAAACGAAAGATGGAGTTCAAGGAGAAATCTCAGGATAATGGTGAAAAGAAGATGAATGTTTCCGTATGCTCAAAGTGTGGAAAGAAGCATGGTGGAGATTGTCTTTAGGGGACTAAAAAATGTTTTAAGTGTGGAAAAGAAGGTCATCGAGTAGCTGAGTGTCGAAGTAATGGAAAAAGGGTTTCTAATGACGTGAATAAAGAAAAAACTACACAGAACGCACCACCAACACTTCAATGCTTCAAGTGCAAGGAAATGGGGCATTATGCTAATAAATGCCCTAATCCAAGGGTTAGTGATGATCGACATGAGCAACAACTTAAGGAAAAGGACAAAGGGAAGTCACATGCGATCACTATTGGCGATGTTGAATATGACAATGATGTGGTCGAATGATTAAGGGTTTATGTAATGGGATTCCAAAATAATGTTTTATATAGTATCGTGGAATATTGGAATATTTATGTATTGGTCTATTGTGGTTTTCAATAATTTTATGGTACCGGTAACCATGGAAAGTGATAGAGATATTTTTGGAAAAAAGATGATATGCGCATAATGAAGGGATAAGGAGAAAATGAAATGTTTTAAAATATTCATGAGCTCATGACTGATATAAGGAAATATTTATATCATGGTTTGAGGTTTTGGTATGTGAAAAGAGTTAACTTTTGACAGCACTCATGTTTTAACTAAGATTCAACGGGTATTCATTTTTCAAGAGAATACATGATTAAGGCCTTCGAATGTTTGGAATGTGACCAACAAGACATATATCCTGATATATGCGGATCAATGATGGTATTAACATGATTTTTATATTAACTCGTTGGTAATCCTTTTCACTATAATATGAGATTGGACAGTAGTATTTTGGATAAGCCTAATGATTGGAATGGATTATGTTGGACATAAGTTAGTATTGTTTATGGATAGAAGTTTTTTCGATATTATTGATGAGATGCTATAGAAATTAAGTTTTAGAAAAAGGAAAACCTGCAGGATGGGCGACAACCCATCGCATCAGACAAGGCTGTGGGAATAGAACCCACAACCGAAGTGCGATTGGCCTTTATCGCCTACCACTGGCCTACAGGAAGTCATTGTTTAGTAGAAACTAGTTTTATCATATTAAAAAGTATGATATATGAAGTATAAGTCCATTTTAGGAACCATATATGATTAATCTCAATATAGATGGACTTATGTATTTTTTGATAACTTTAATAACATTTTTTTGAGACAGGTGGAATGACCCATCATTCTATCACATGATCTTCTAACACATCACAAATGACAAATTCAACTTCATTTATTTAAGAGATGAAGTGGAAATTGTTCAAAGAATGACCAACGGTGAGACTGTACCAAAATCACGAAAGTATTTCTTCTAATTCCAATTTCATCAACTTTAGGGAAATGATCCTGAAAACCAAAAATGTTGTCCTAGTGCTCTTATATCCGATGAATCAGATGGTACCTTAGATCATCACAAATTTATGGATTTGTGATTGTTGGCTTTTTTATAGCCATGTTCTCTACCACTCTCCATCAGAACTTGATGGTTAGATTTTTGTTACATGTCTATATTTTAACCTATTTTTTCCTTTATGGAAATCCAGCGATGAGTTACTTTGGGTAATCGTTACATTTCATACTTTAGTTTTTAAAATTAAGTTTTAGTATTCCTTTTTACGATGTGGGTTTCTATGAATAGTAAACGATTTATAACCCTGATGAATTTCGAGGGATAAATTCATTTTAAGGGGGGTAGAATGTAACACCCCAAGATTTTATGATAAGTATTATTTTCTAATTTATTTGACATCATGTGTTTTATGCTACACCAAGATTATCTTGTGCTATACGCAACACCGTATTAGCTTGCAGTATACGCAACAAAATTCTTGGATCGTGTTACACACAATTTCAAGTTCATTTGATAGAAGTTATTCTACACAACATTGAGTGTATATATATATATTCAATGTATAAATGAAATATGGTTGGATTTTGTTATACGCAACAACAATTGAGTCTTGCACTACATGCAACCCTAACCTGGCTTGCATTACACGCAATCACGACTTTCCTCGATAGTGTCTGTTGTACGCAATATCGGGTTTTACTAAACAACTATATATTATTATAATATTATTATGAACTAGCCGTTATGAATAGTATTTACTAAATTTTGAATTTTATAACATTATTATTCATCTTACACATTTTATAGAACATGTTATAAGAACAAAATAAATTTTTCGGGTAAAATAAGTATTTTTCAAAAAATTCAGTTTTGCTGCCTTTTGATGGCGCACCCACTTTAAATCTAGATTTTGGCATGTTTATAAGTTCAATTTGACAAAATAAAATTATTCTTTTGAATCAGGATATAAAAATTTACATTGGATAAAGTATTGATATTTTTCTGATAACTTTCATATTTTAATGAATAGTAAAAACACGCTATATTTTAATTAAAAACAACTTTTTTCAACATATTAATTTATGTGGTTAAATTATAATATTGAATGGTTTTAAAGTATAAATAGAATATATTTTTACCATTAAATATAATGTATGTCATTAGCATTGATTTTACCTTGAATTCGTAGGTTAAATCAACTCAATCTTTTGCAAAGTTTTAAACAAAAACCCGTTTTCTTTCGACAACGGGATTAATTTTAATTTAATTTCTGAAACTTTTGTGTATCGAATTTGGAAAAATTGAATCCATATTTGGAATCAGTGGGTCCAAATTATGTTAATAATCTACTTTTTATTTTTGGGCATTATGAATAGTAACTACGGTAATTTTTATTTACTGTGGTTAAAGGTAAATAGGGTAATTCAAGGTTAAAAGAATATTATAATAATTCAAAATAATCTTGAAAGTTGTCCTAACCTTATTGGATGAGTAGTGTCAGACCATGGGCATCCTTGGGCCTATTTTGGGACCCCAATGAGCCACTTGGTAGTGAAAATGACAATTTGGATTAATTAATTTAATGTAAAGACAAAATTGACTTTAACAAAAATCTTTTCATAATTAATTTTTATAAGGGGTTATATAAGTTATATTTTCGACTATAAATATTATTTGGAATTCTAAAAAGAGTCCCTACATAATGGTATTTTGTTCATAATTTTTAGACATCAAATGAATTAAATTATTTATGACACAATGATGATGCAATAATTATCTTATTAATGAAATATTGACATAATTGATGTTATAAATACCCAAATAGATGTAATTTGAGACCTTTAATGAATTAAAATAATTTTATATGTTAATATGAAATGTTAGTATTGATTTAATTAACTTTTTTCAAACTAATCATTCTGTTATGATTTTCACAAAAATCAATTACCAAATAGTGTCAAAATTGACATAAAATAGTTTTTAAAACAAATATTATATTATTAATTGTTATTATATTTTTAAAAATCTAACTTTCATCCAATATACTTATATCATGATAGTTGTATCATTAATGTACCACTTTGGGGTCGCTTGGAAGTATATGGTATGCTTATTAACTATATAATATAAAAATACAAAGTGACATGGTAAATGTCAATCTAATTAACTAAGAGTTAAAACTAAAAGATAAGGTTAATATAATGAACTAAACATGTATAAATTCTATTTTATGAGATTATTTAGACCCATAACCTCCTTATCTTCGAAATAAATCAATTTTGAGCTATTAAAAACCGATAATGACTTTATAATAAAATAATATTTTTAGTTTTTCTAAAGGTGCCACTCTCCTCCCTTATAAAAGGGCACCTCCTCCCTCTCTTCCTCACACCACTTTGAGCCTTCATGCTCGGACAACCCCTACCAATTTATCTTCTCAAATTCCCTATAAACATCCTAGAGGTCCTGGTCTTTTTCAAACACCAATTTTAGTTCCCAAAGAGGAGGTTTCAAAGAGGCGCTTCAAAGAAGAGGTAATGTCTGTTACCGATTCTTTCAACTTTATTTCTTCTTCCACATCTTTTCCTAGGTTGTTTCATTATGAAGTAACAACATAAGTATCAATAATATACAGATATGTTATTATAAGTATGAAACAACCATATTTCACCATCTATCCATCCTACGGAAAACGAAATCACCGTGCGTGCGTACGTACCGAATATCTTCTCCACGACGCGATGAGATTCATTCTCAATGATTAACCATTAATAAATGATTATAAAGTATATATAATAAGTAATAATGAAATATATGACATAATAATGATACTGGATTTAGGTATATATATATGTATGTCCTCCAATTAATTCTATTCAATTCAATGAGGAAACAAAAACAACGTTCATGCGTACGTATGGCCTACCGTCTCCATGAACGGTGTATTTCATTCCATTTATCGATCTATTATATATATGTTTATCATGAATATATATTATATATAAATAATGTTTTATATTCTGGAATTAAGTAATCATGATCTCAGTAATCATATGAATAATTACAAGTCAAAACACAGACAACAAATGAAACGATTTTACCCAAAACGCTCTTTAACATGGAATTTACAAAAGAATGGGTGATATAAAGTCATAAATGAACCATATATAATATCATAACAATTAATATGATTCTATAATAAGTCAATGATATTATTTAAATCATTATAAATGAGGTTCAGATACGTACAAAGCATATCGGTCCTAAGGTAAGGGATAACTTTTCCAATCTCGTTTTTATCCGAGATTGTTTATTCGTAAGTATTTACTGGGGTTATTGTTCTCATCCATGTCCATGTTTCCTAAAAATGTTTTCATGTTTTTTTAATTTCCTTTTTACCCATTTTTGACTGTTACTACATGGTATTTATGGAATCTTTCTTTTACGAGGTACTTTTTGACTTTTCTGGAAAAAGTACGAAAAGAATGTTTGTTTAACTTATACATCACGAACAGATTTTTACGGTTTTATAAAGCCTTATTTTCATGAAGCTTACTCTAAAAGATTTCATGACTATTTTCATCAAAATCCTTTTCTTTTAAAATTTCACGACATTTTTTGAAAAGAAAATCATTTTGAAGAAAAAAGGATATTTTTCTAAAGAATTCATTTCAAGTGTTTTATCAAAACCATTTTTCATCTATGATGACATTATTTCATATTTTTATGTTTCAAGTATAATGTCTCTATGATTTACATGGTTTCAATTTTCTTATTATGAAATGATATCCATTTCTTTTATATGGATTATGTGATGATGGGATGATGTTTATGAAACCCATTTTATTTATTGGGTTTTTATGAATGATGTATGTTTATTTTGTGGCACAAGTAAGAATTATTTCATTATAAGATGGGTGGGACCTATATCTCCCTCCAATTAATTGGTTAAAGATTTATATCTCATGAGATAGACATGGATGGAATGGTAAGTTAATCTGGTTCCGTATTACAGGACTGGAACGAGGAGTGAACTCAATTCAGAAAGGGACTTTGTCCACTAAGATGGTCTTGGCAGCAATGCCTTGGCTACTATGGAAATCATTACATGTTCTTAATGGATTCCACAATTACATGTTTTATTATCATGCTATGTTACCATGATTTATGTTTCATTATGATCTATTCCTTATGTACTTCCATGTTTTAAGTCGTTGCTCAAGATTTTCATGTTTAAACATTATGTTCATGTTTTTAAGTTCAAATGTATAAGGTATGTTTTATTTTATCCATGCTTACCCTTACCGAGCATTTGAGGTCACCCTTTTTATGTTTTATTTTCCCCCGAGATTAAAAGAAAGGTTTTAGGTAAAGAAACAAAAAGTGTATGATCTTTATGGGAGATGTTGAAGATCTTTCACCACGATTAGAAGATTACGTTCCATGTTTCCAAAGACACTAAACTATTACGGTACTTGTGTGTCTGTTTTGTTATGTATTATGTATTCCACAAAAGTAATGTAATATCTATGTACGTCAAGCTTCGGGTCTCAACAGTTGGTATCAGAGGAAAGGTTTAATCAACCTTTGGAAACTAGGATGCGAGAACTTTAGTGAGATCCCTTGAGATTTCTAAGGTATGTCTAGGGATGTCCCTAAGGTTAAGTATATGTATAAGTTATAATCCTAGAATTATGGTAACGATCTTAGAATTAAACCTAAGATGTTAGATATTAAAGGTACTCCCCCTTTATTATGTTGTTTTCCCTATCATGATTTTTTCCTCTCACACTATTCTTTTTGGGCTTTAGACGATGGATGGAACCTGAAGGAACCGTGTTAATCAATGCAATGGACAATGCAATGATTTTCCTCATGAACAAACAAATGTTATGGGAGATGGAGTGAAAAATCTTATTTCTATACTTACACAAGCTATGAATCATTCTGGACATACAAATGAGCAGAGAAGGGAACAATATTCTATTGAGTCCCTCATGAGGCAACGTCCACCTTCTTTCAGTGGGTCTTCTGATCCACTTGTTGCTGAACAATTGATCAGTACCACTGAAAAGATATTTTCAATTATTTAATGTTCTGAACATGATAAAGTCATCTTAGTAGTGTATCGTTTGGAAGGAGATGATGATCAATGGTGAAATCTTAATAAGAATACGAGGCAATGGGATGAAATTGAGTCCCTGCAATGGGATGAGTTCAAGAACTTATTTTTCAATAAGTACTTCCCTCGTATTCTCTGAACAAAGACGGAGAAAGAGTTTCTTGAACTAAAGAAAAAGGATGATGAATCTGTTGGTAACTACGAAGCGAATTTTACAAGGCTTGCAAGGTATGCATCTGGCTTTATCATCCAACCTGAATGTAAAGTTGATCGATTCATCAGTGGATTAAAACCAAATCTTTGAAGGGAATTAGCTATAAGAGACTTCAGTAGATATGAAGAAATTGTGCGTTGTGCTATCAAGGTAGAAATGGAAGTTGGTGTTATTTATCCATCTCATAGTTTTGACAAGAAACGAAAGATGGAGGTCAAGGAGAAATCTCAGGATAATGGTGACAAGAAGATGAATGTTTCCGTATGCTCAAAGTGTGGAAAGAAGTATGGTGGAGATTGTCTTTAAGGGACTAGAAAATGTTTTAAGTGTGGAAAAGAAGGTCATCGAGCAGCTAAGTGTCGAAGTAATGGAAAAAGGGTTTCTAATGACGTGAATAAAGAAAAGACTGCACAGAACACACCACCAACACTTCAATGATTCAAGTGCAAGGAAATGGGGCATTATGCTAATAAATTCCCTAATCAAAGGGTTAGTGATGATCGACATGAGCAACCACTTAAGGAAAAGGACAAAGGGAAGTCACATGTGATTACTATTGGCGATGTTGAATATGACAATGATGTGGTGGAATGATTAAGTGTTTATGTAATGGGATTCCAAAATAATGTTGTATATAGTATCATGGAATATTGGAATATTTATGTATTGGTCTATTGTGGTTTTCAATACTTTTATGGTACCTGTAACCACGGAAAGTGATTGAGATATTTTTGGAAAAAAGATGATATGCACATAATGAAGGGATAAGGAGAAAATGAAATGTTTGACAATATTCATGAGTTCATGACTGATATAAGGAAATATTTATATCATGGTTTGAGGTTTTGGTATGTGAAAAGAGTTAACTTTTGATAGCACTCATGTTTTCACTAAGATTTAATGGGTATTCATTTTTCAAGAGAATACATGATTAAGGCCTTCAAATGTTTGGAATGTGACCAACAAGACATATCTCATGATATATGGGGATCAACGATGGTATTAACATGCTTTTTATATGAACTCTTTGGTAATACTTTTCAATATAATATGAGATTGGACAGCAGTATTTTGGATAAGCCTAAAGATTGGAATGGATTATGTTGGACATAAGTTAGTATTGTTTAAGGATAGAAGTTTTTTCGATATTATTGATGAGATTTTATAGTAATGTAGTTTTAGAAAAAGGAAAACCTGCAGGATGGGCGACAACCCATCGCATCAGACAAGGCTGTGGGAATAGAACCCACAACCGAAGTGCGACTGGCCTTTATCGCCTACCACTGGCCTACAGGAAGTCCCTGTTTATTAGAAACTAGTTTTATCATATTAAGCAGTATGATATATGAAGTATAAGTCCATTTTAGGAACCATATATGATTAATCTCAATATAGATGGACTTATGTATTTTTTGATAACTTTTCTAACATTTTGTTTGAGACAGTTGGAATGACCCATCATTCTATCACATGATCTGCTAACACATCACGAATGACAAATTCAACTTCATTTCTTTAAGAGATGAAGTGGAAATTATTCAATGAACGACCAACGGTGAGACTGCACCAAAATCAAGAAAGTATTTCTTCTAATTCCAATTTCATCAACTTTAGGGAAATGATCATGAAAACCAAAAATGTTGTCCAAGTGCTCTTATATCCGATGAATCAGATGGTACCTTAGATCATCACAAATTTATGGATTTCTGATTGTTGGTTTTTTTATAGCCATGTTCTCTACCACTCTCCATCAGAACTTGATGGTGAGATTTTTCTTCCATATCCATATTTTAACCTATGTTCTCCTATGTGGAAACCCAGCGATGAGTTACTTTGGGTAATCGTTACATTTCATACATTAGTTTTTAAAATTAAGTTTTAGTACTCCTTTTTACGATGTGGGTTTCTATGAATAGTAAACGATTTATAACCCCGATGAATTTCGAGGGCGAAATTCATTTTAAGGGGGGTAGAATGTAACACCCCGAGATTTTATGATAAGTATTATTTCTAATTTATTTGACATCATGTGTTTTATGCTACACCAAGATTATATTGTGCTATACGCAACACCGTATTAGCTTGCAATATACGCAACAAAATTCTTGGATCGTGTTACACACAATTTCAAGTTCATTTGATAGAAGTTATTCTACGCAACATTGAGTGTATATATATATATATTCAATGTATAAATGAAATATGGTTGGATTTTGTTATACAAAACAACAATTGAGTCTTGCACTACACGCAACCCTAACTTGGCTTGCATTACACGCAATCACGACTTTCCTCGATAGTGTCTGTTGTACGCAATACCGGGTTTTACTAAACAAATATATATTATTATAATATTATTATGAACTAGCCGTTATGAATAGTATTAACTAAATTTTGAATTTTATAACATTATTATTCATCTTACACATTTTATAGAACATGGTATAAGAACAAAATAAATTTTTCGGGTAAAATAAGTATTTTTCAAAAAATTCAGTTTTGCCGCTTTTTGATGGCGCACCCACATTAAATCTAGATTTTGGAATGTTTATAAGTTCAATTTGACAAAATAAAATAATTCTTTTTAATCAGGATATAAAAATTTCCATTGGATAAAGTATTGATATTTTTCTGATAACTTTCATATTTTAATGAATAGTAAAAACACGCTATATTTTAATTAAAAACAACTTTTTTCAACATAAAAATTTATGTGGTTAAATTATAATATTGAATGGTTTTAAAGTATAAATAGAATATATTTTTACCATTAAATATAATGTATGTCATTATCATTGATTTTACCTTGAATTCGTAGGTTAAATCAATTCAATCTTTTGCAATGTTTTAAACAAAAACCCGTTTTCTTTCGACAACGAGATTAATTTTAATTTAATTTATGAAACTTTTGTGTATCGAATTTGGAAAAATGGAATCCATATTTGGAATCAGTGGGTCTATTTTAATAAGCTACTTTTTATTTTTGGGCATTATGAATAGTAACTACGATAATTTTTATTTACTACAGTTAAAGGTAAATAGGGTAATTCAAGGTTAAAAGAATATTATAATAATTCCAAATTACCTTGAAACTTGTCCTAACCTTATTTGATGAGTAGTGTCTGACCATGGGAATCCTTGGTCTTATTTGGGGACCCCAATGAGCCACTTGGTAGTGAAAATAAAAATTTGGATTAATTAATTTAATGTAAACACAAAATTGACTTTAACAAAATTCTTTTAGTAATTAATTTTTATAAAGGGTAATATAAGTTATATTTTCTACTATAAGTATTCTTTGTAATTCTAAAAAGATTACCTACATAATGGAATTTTGTTCATAATTTTTAGACATCAAATGAATTAAATTATTTATGACACAATGATGATGCAATAATTATCTTATTAATGAAATATTGGCATAATTGATGTTATAAATACCCAAATAAATGTAATTTGAGACCTTTTAGGAATTACAATAATTTTATATGTTAATATGAAATGTTAGTATTGATGTAATTGACTTTCTTATAACTAATCATTCTGTTATGATTTTTACAAAAATCAATTACCAAATAGTGTCAAAATTTACATAAAATAGTTTTTAAAACAAATATTATATTATGAATTGGTATTATATTCCTAAAAATCTAAGGTTCGGCCAAGATACTTATATCATGATAGGTGTATCATTAATGTACCACTTTTGGGTCTCTTGGAAGTATATGGTATGTTTATTAACTATATAATATGAAAATACAAAGTGACATGGTAAATGTCAGTCTAATTAACTAAGAGTTAAAACTAAAAGATAAGGTTAATATAATGATCTAAACTTGTATAAATTCTATTTTATGCGATTATCTCAACCCATACCCACCTTGTATTCGAAATAAATCAATTTGGAGCTATTAAAAACCGATAATGACTTTATAATAAAATAATATTTTTAGTTTTTCTAAAGGTGCCTCTCTCCTCCCTTATAAAAGGGAACCTCCTCCCTCTCTTCCTCACACCACTTTGAGACTTCAAGCTTGGCCAACCCCTACCAATTTCTCTTCTAAAATTCCATAGAAACATCCTAGAGGTCTTACTCTTTTTCAAAGACCAATTTTAGTGCCCTAAGAGGAGGTCTCAAAGAGGCGCTTCAAAGAAGAGGTAATGTCCGTTACCGATTCTTTCAACTTTATTTCTTCTTCCACATTTTTTCTTATTTTGTTTCATTATGAAGTAATAACATAAGTATCACTAATATATAGATATGTTATTATAAGTATGAAACAACCCTATTTCACCATCTATCCATCCCACGGAAAACGAAATCACCGCGCGTGCGTACGTACGGAATATCGTCTCCACGACGCGATGAGATTCATTCTCAATGATTAACCATTAATAAATGATTATAAAGTATATATAATAAGTAATCATGAAATATATGACATAATAATGATACTGGATTTATGTATATATATATGTATTTCATCCAATTAATTCTATTCAATTCAATGAGGAAACAAAAACAACGTTCATGCGTACGTACGGCCTACCGTCTCCATGAACGGTGTATTTCATTCAATTTATCGATCTATTATATATATGTATATTATGAATATATATTATATATAAATAATGTTTTATATTCTGGAATTAATTAATCATGATCTAAGTAATCATATGAATAATTACAAGTCAAAACACGGACAACAAATGAAACGATTTTACCCAAAACGCTCTTTAACATGGAATTTACAAAAGAACGGGTGATATAAAGTCATAAATGAACCATATATGATATCATAACAATGAATATGATTCTGTAATAAGTCAATGACATTATTTAAATCATTATACACGAGGTTCGGATACGTACAAAGCATATCAGTCCTAAGGTAAGGGATAACTTTTCCAATCTCGTTCTTATCAGAGATTGTTTATTCAAAAGTATTTACTAGGGTTATTGTTCTCGTCCATGTCCATGTTTCCTAAAAATGGTTTCATGTATTTTTAATGTCCTTTTTACCCATTTTTGACTTTTACTACATGGTATGTATGGAATCTTTCTTTTACGAGGTACTTTTTGACTTTTCCGGCAAAAGTACGAGAAGAATGTTTGTTTAACTTATAAGGAAAGAACGGATTTTTATGGTTTTATAAAGCCTTATTTTCATGAAGCTTCCTCTAAAATATTTCATGATTATTTTCAACAAAATCCTTTTCTTTTAAAATTGCACGACATTATTTGAAAAGAAAATGATTTGGAAGAAAAAAGGATATTCTTCCAAAGAATTCATTTCAAGTGTTTTATCAAAACCATTTTTCTTCAATGATGAAATTATTTCATATTTGTATGTTTCAATTATAATGTCTCTATGATTTACATGGTTTCACTTTTCTTATTATGAAATGATATCCATTTCTTTTATATGGATTATTTGATGATGGGATGATTTTTATAAAACCCATTTTATTTATTGGGTTTTTATGAATGATGTATGTTTATTTTGTGGCACAAATAAGAATGATTTCATTATGAGATGGGTGAGACCTATATCTCCATCCAATTAATTGGGTAAAGATTTTTATCTCATGAGATAGACATGGATGTAACGGTAAGTTAATCTGGTTCAGTATTACAGGATTGGAATGAGGAGTGAACTCGATTCAGAAAGGGACTTTGTCCACTAAGATGGTCTTGGCAGCAATGCGTTGGCTACTCTGGAAATAATTACATCTGCATAATGGATGCCACAATTACATGTTTTATTCCAATGCTATGTTATCATGATTTATTTTCCATTATTATCTATGCCTTATGTACTTCCATGTTTTAAGTCATTGCTCAAGATTTTGATGTTTAAACATTATGTTCATGTTTTTAAGTTCAAATGTATATGGTATGTTTTATTATATCCATGCCTACCCTTACTGAGCATTTGAGCTCACCCTTTTTATGTTTTATTTTCCCCCAGGATTAAAAGAAAGTTTTTAGGTAAGGAAACAAAAAGTGGAAGATCTTTATGGGAGATGTTGAAGATCTTTCACTACGATTAGAATATTACGTTCCAAGTGTCCAAAGACACTAAACTAATACGGTCCTTGTGTGTCTGTTTTGTTATGTATTATGTATTCTGAAAAAGTAATGTAATATATATGTACGTCAAGCTTCAGGTCTCTATAATGTTTCTTCGCCTAAGATATTTATGTGTTCAGAATGGTTTTCCATAGAGGAAATAGGGCTGCTATGTTGGGACGACATCAAGAGGAAGACAACCTTCCAAATCAGCAACCCGAGATGGTCAGAATCGGAACTGAACAGTTTGTTATAGTGATGACATAGTTGACTCTGGCTATAAATGGTGGTGGTGTCCATGTACGAGATCAGCCAAATCAACCAGAGAGGAACATGTCAGTAGAGGAGCATTTCATGAGGCAACAGCCCCGATCATTCAGAGGATCATCTGACCCTGTTCTAGCTAAAGGGTGGATTAAATCACTGGAGAATATTTTTGATTTCATGGGTTGTTTAGAACATCAAATGTTTAGTCTCACTATTTACCGTTTTGAAGGTGAAGGTGATCAGTGGTGGTCGATGGTGAAAAATATCAGGGATAGTGATGAGATTAATGCTCTTGTTTGGGAAGAATTCAAATGGTTGTTTCTTGAGAAATATTTTCCTAAGGTAGTTCGCCTTAGGATGGAAAACAATTCTTGGATTTGAGGCAGGAGGATGACTCAGTGGCCGCTTATGAAGCAAAGTTCACTCGACTGGCAAGGTATGCACCAAATTTCATCCGAGATCTTGATATTAAGATAAAACAATTTACTCAAGACTAAAGCCAAGATATCAAAGATCATTAGCCTCTTGTGAGTTAAAAAGTTATGATAAACTAGTTGGATGTGCGGAGAAGGTGGAAATGGAGTTTACCGATGATCAGGTGTTCATTAACCAACAACAGAATAAGAGGTCCAGATGGTAGGGAAAGGGAAATAATTCATCAAAGAAGCCTGGAAGTATGAAAATTAAATATCCAACTTCTATGAAGTGTGGTAAAAATAATCCTGGAGAATGTTTATTGAAGTCTGGAAAGTGCTTCCAGTGTGGTAAGTCTGGTTATATTGCTCGTAACTGTAAGGAAGATGATCATTCAGGCAATGAAAAACCATCGGTAAGATGTTTTAAGTGTAATGAAATGGGTCATTATGAAAATGAGTGTCCAGTGAAGAACTCAACTAAGGGAAATCATCTAGAATAAAAGAAGAAAGGGGTGGTGAAATCCTTTGCAACTACTTCAGCAGATGGTGGGCCATCAAATGAAGTTGTATCAGGTACACTATTTGTTTGTTCATATTATGCCAATGTGTTGTTTGATTCAAGGGCACACACTCATTAATTTCTAAAAAGTTTTCTACTAAATTGGGAATTCCATCTCATGATATGAATACAGAGCTTATAGTAAAAACACCAGGAAGAAATGTTGAGACAAAAAGGAAACATAAGTACATTCATGTCCTTGTGTGCGGAAAGAACCTATCTGCAAAAATTATTTTTTTGCCTCTAGTAGAGTTTGATGTTATTTTGGGCATGGATTGGCCTTCTGTTTATCATGTTATTATTGACTTCAGAGCAAAAGATGTTTCTTTTCAGAAAGATTTATAGTTTGTGTACAAGAATTGTAACTCCCCGACCCCAGTTACCCAGAGTCGGTGCATTATTGCGTAACGTTGGCATGATCACAAAAGATCAAGTATCGAAAGACCGATTAGTTTAGTAGCCTTGGAAACACTAGATACATTCATAAGTCTTACATTACATCAGAAAGTAAAACAAAACTACAACAACATATTTTCTTCATATCCCCTCATACTATCCCTACAGGTCATTCAAAATATACTTCTTCACCTCTGGGAAAAATTAAAGCATTGTAAGGGGTGAGCTCAGATGCTCAGTAAGGATAACAATATAGTGGAAGCTTTCATAAATAAACATTAACATTTAAGGCAATGTATAACTAAAAAAAGCCTTTTAAACTTGAACTTCAACATAATATGGAAAAAATAAAATGAAATAATGTCATTTACTTATTCACATGGATATTCTACTAGTCGAATAATCACATGAAATATCAATAACCACTTTCATAATGATGGAATGCATAATTCCAGACTATCATAACCACGTAGCCAAGGCCCCGTGCCAAGACAAAAAATAAGATTTTTTCAAGGCCTCGTTACAAGACACAAGTTTGTCTCATGATACCTGTCGATGCATCGAGGTGCTATTGCGGGCTCCACCCGTCAATTATTAAGTCCAATGCATTCCTCATATGAATAGGTTTAAACATATCATAAACCATAACATAATCATATCACATAAAACATTCATAAAGGAAACATAAAATTTCCACATTTCAATCATAATATATCAATACAACAAATTTATATAATAAAAACATTATCAAAACCATTTTCAATACCAAAATAAATGAAAAGTAAAACTTTGTATTTATTTTTCATTTAAAAAATGTTATGGATTGTAGAGGAAGCCGAAACTCAAATAATGGTCACGGCGGTGGAGAAGTCGTTGTCTCTCCATACATACGACAAGAAAAACATTCCTTTTTTTCATTTAGTAAAACACTTTGTATAAAAAGATTCCTTTTGAATAAACGTAAAAGTCAAAGGGTTTTATACACCGTATAAAAGAAAGTTGTGTATAAAATAAAATATGCCTCAATGAAAGGAGATTGAGATGAAGTCCCTTACAAAGATCATTTTTTAAGTAAAATAGATCTATTATGTGTATTAACTATAAGTACACATAAATAAAGTAAAAATACAAGATAGGACATAATAATATCATCATATAATTTGAAAGTAGGTGATTAACCGAAAGAACAGAAATTGGGTTAAGAAGTTCCCCTACCTTGTGTCTGACTTGACTTGATCATTCTTTAACCACCTGGATAATAAACTAGAGTTAATTTATTCTTGAATAAGAACCTTTTTCAAGTTCATTGTTCCTCTTATATAACTTGTTACAATGTTATGAACATTATGTAATTATTTAAGTTAATAATGGTCGTTTTGTTGATCTTTGGTACTTGAGTCAAAAATAAACTTCTTATAATTACAAGTTGTTCATGTGGTAAAATATCCATTATATCCAGAAGTATATTCATTATTTAGATATAATATATATCATATATATCCTGTTTATACATTCATTCATAATATTACGCAACATTTAGAGGTAAGAGGTATGAAATGAAATGCACTGTTCATGGAGACAGTAAGCCGTACGTACGCATGGACGCTACTTTCATTTCTATTTCATATTTAATGAAATGAAATCATAATGATATAAAGGTATATTATAATTCCATTATAATATCATATATAATATCATTTACTCCATCCTTCATACATCCCAAATATGGCATTAACGATTCAAATCACTTTGATGGGGCGGTAGTCCGCACTTCCTAAAATGAAATTATCGCATTTACCCGTAATGGAAATCATAAAGTTATGCCATAAATGAGAAATAAAGAAGCATAAAGAAAACATAAAAATAATATATATATCATATATGAAAATAGAGTCATAATAATGGCCACCATGAGAGGTGTTATAATAATATTGAACAATCATCGTTTCGTGAGGCAGTAATTCGTCACCCACAGAAATAGTATGTTCTTTAACCATTAGACGATGGTGTGTCTAAGTTTAAATCAAATAATTCTCATAAAAATATTATAGTATATTAAAGATACTGGTGTTTTTACAAAATAAAGGAATAAAAATAGTTTAGGTGGTTGGAGAAGCAAAATAAAACAAAAGAACATAAAAGAAGACATTACCTTAAAATCGGGTAACTCTTTTTGATTTGAGACAAATGCTTACTTGGGAAGAATTATGACCAAAGTGAGGCTTCTAGGAGTAATATAGGGAAGTTGAGAGAGTATTTGGGCATAGGTTGGCCGATCCAAATGGATTTGAAGGTGTGAATAAGGTGGCAGTTGTGGGGGCCTTTTATAATAGGAGAGGAGGGGCACTCTTGGAATGTCATGAAATGTTACTTTATTATATAATGCGTTTCAGATTTTAAAGGTCCCACACATATATATTTTGAGGCTAAGGTTATAAGGGTTATAAATATACTCATAAAATAGGTTTTTTACAAGTTTATGTCTTAGATTTTATATTATCTTTTCATTTTATGGAAATCGTTAATTAATAAGGTAATCGCTGCATCATCATGGTGTCCTAAAAAATTTAATTTATCCAATTTCTAAAAATTATAAAGAAAATTTAATGATATAGGAAATATTTTTTAGCTTTACAATGAATATTTATAGTCGAAAAGTTAACTTATATAACCCAATGTAATAATTGTTTTAGTAAAACAACACATGTTTGTGACAATTTTATTTTTTACTTTAAATAAAAAGTTATTAATGTCATTTTCTTACCCAAGTGGCTCCATGGGGTCCACATGTTGACCCATGAATTATCTTGGTCGGAAATGACTCATCCAATAAGGGTAGGAAAAGTGTCAAGATATTTTCATATTTTTATAATATCATTTTTACCTTAAATTTCACTATTTACCTTTAATCGCGATTAATAAAACTTAAAAGATACTATTCATAAAAAAATTATTTTAATCCCATTAAACAACATTTTACTTCCTAATAAAAACCATGTATGTTGGATTTTTGAAAATCAAGTCACAGAAGTGGTAATGTTTCATTTAAATTAAAAATCAGTTTGTTAACTACCACTTAGTGGTTTCACTATTCATCAAAATTGAAGTTTTTTAGAACAATGCCAAAATTTCACCCTAAGCTATAATTGATATTCCGAATTCAAAAATGATTTCAATTTTATAAAATTCAAAACATATAAGTTTCATTAATTAATTTTATAATTAATTCCCGCTGTCACAACAAATAGTGTGTTTTTAAGACACAATATATATCAAAAGATTGACAATTGTTTATGTCCAATTTCAAAGTGAAATTAATTATAATGACCACCATTGGATAAAATGGTAAAAATATATTCTAATTATAATTTAAAACCACTCAATAGTATAATTTATCACTATAAATTATTTTGATTAAAAAATTTGTTTTTAAGTATTTTTCACTATTCAAAAAAAATTGGAAGTTCTCAGAAAAATACAAAAAATTCAACATATGCTAATTTCGATATTCCGAATCCAAAAATGAAGTCCATTTTAAAATATAAAATATATATAAAATCAAAAAATGGGTATTACTATTCATAATGGATATTTTGATTGGTCGCGGTGTGTTAGAATCTCAAACATGCGTAGAATGCAAGCTATTGCATTATTGAAAGAGAAGTGTATCGTGGAAGCTCGGGGTGTTACATTCTCCCCTCCTTCAATAAATTTCGTCCTCACAATTTGAAATTTTTCTTAGCAAATAAAAGTTTGAAAATAGAAAATACCTTTGTGGAAAACCCACATCAGAAATAAGGTTAATAAAATTTAGCCTTAATAGGAGGTAAAGGGAAATGAAAAAGTCACCAAAAAATTATAATCTCGATAAGGAGAACATTGGTGGCAATTAGAGACATATAATTGGAATAAAAACATAAATATTTGTAGGGATTGATTGAGGTCATCAATCAAAAACAAGTATAAAATTGTGGGCCTCAATGCCTTCAATCTATGATGATTTAAAATATTATCAGTTCAAGAAGACATAAGGTATTAGGATAACAAATTTTTTGTTTTAATATCCCTTTAAAAAAGTTTAAGAATTAATTTATTCATAGAATAAGAGATAGGGATATATTTATGGTTGACAAGTAGAGTTTCAACCTTCAACTAATTTCTACCACAAACTCATCTTTCGCTCAAAAAGATAATAGAACTCAAAAATATTATTTTTATCCTAATCGTACAAGGTTAAAAATATTAACACATACCATTTAGATTAGGAAAACAGTTTTGTAATAACCAGGGACTTCCTGTAGGCTAGTGGTCAGTAATAAAGTCCTGTCGCACTATGGTTGTGGGTACGATTCTTGTAGCTTTGTCCGACGCGACGGGTTATACCCTGACCTACAGGTTGTCCTTTTCCTAAAACTATAGTATTATAATATTCCAAAAATAATATTCAGAAATGTTTTAACCTTAAACAATACTATCCAAAGTTCAACTTAATCCATCCCAACCTTTATAGTTATCCAAAATACCTCTGTCCAGACTTTCTCAAAAAGGTATCTTAATTCCAAAATCAATTTATCAGATTCCCCAAACAAAGTAAAGTTTCTCTTATTGTCACATACTAAAAATATGATTACCTTTATCATATTAAATCCATAATTAAAACAACATGTACTGCAATACAATCCTTATATATATCACATTATTCTTATAACCAGAATATAATCCTTGAGTCCAAAAGCACCAATACATTAATTACTCCACTTCAACTGTAGTAACAACATAAGATTGTCCTTGATCCCTTGGCCTTTTCTGAGAGAAGTTTCCCTGATGCTTAGGACATTCATTTGCATAAATCCCCATTTCCCTACAATTTTAGCATTCAAAATTGATAGCCTCTTTCTTTCCCTTGCAATCACGAGCCTGGTGACCTTTTTCTCCACATTTATAACAAACTCCCATTCAATTTAGTCAAGTAATGGGGTGATTCTTCCCACAATTGTCGCATAATGGAAAATTTGTCTTTCCCTTTTTCCCTTTATCTGTCTCTTGTTCCACTATTCTCTTCTTCTCTTGCTTTACTTTATTGTCATATGATTTAGATAATTCCTTTTCTGTATTGATAGCACACGAGACTATATCTTCATATGACGAGAAGGTTTGTGAGACTAATTCTCAATGGAGAAATGGTTTTAACCCATCAATGAAATGATCAATCTTACTTCTTGGGTTACGTATATAATCTGCATCATACCTCGCTAACCATGTAAAGTTGGGCTCATACTTTGCGACATTCTCATCCTCCTTTTGTCTCAGACTTAGAAATTTCTTTTCCATATCTGCTCTATGGTCACGAGAGAAGTATTTTTCTATGAAATTCTCATTGAACTCCCTCCATTCCATATTAGATACTTCTTCATCTTCTTTCGTGTTTTGAATCAGCGACCACCATTGATCGACATCTCCAGTGAGGCGGTAAACTTCCATGACAACCTTCTCCCTTTCGCTACTCCCCAAAGCGTGGAATATTTTCTATAATGATTTTATCCATTGCTCAGCTACTAATGGATTTTTACTCCCATTGAATGTTGGTGGTTGTTTCCTCATGAAGCGGTTTAACATTGATCCTCCACATTGCGGATCAGGGTGCTCCATACGAGTAAGGTTATTATTCATAACCTGAGTGAGTTGTCCCAATATGGTGATAAACTGATCAGCACCAATTGTATCACCAGCTCCATTATAATTATCTTGAGCAGGAGGGCAATCCCTACATGAAGTGTGTGCATTGATATGGTTTCCATTCCTTCTAATAGGTTCCATTTCTAAACAATGTCATATACTAGACTAGTTTATGAATCGAAATACATAATAACAAACGTGAAAAACACCTAACATAAATTGAAATATTTATGGATATAATCCATATTGATAAAAAAAATTCTTTGAGGAAGTATATATTCATAAACCCTTCATAATTATTTGTAATGAAAATAAGAATTATCCTAAGCATATCCCTCGGGAGTGTCCTGACCAAGAGTGAAGAAAGGCCCATTGTCGTGCACCAGTTCTCGTTCGAGTCTAGATCAAAGCGGTGTTTTCGGGTTTTACCCCTAGGTACATCTGTTCCAGAGCCGCCTCTACCAGCTCGTATCCAGACGGGGATGTATTGCTTGGAAAACTCACAAAAATCACTATAATACCAAAATTATAGGAAGTTCTTCTATACTAATCCTCAAAGTCTATCTTTGGGCTATGTGCTCTAATCAGAGTTTATCTAAATCTAGCTTCCAAGGTTAGTACTAAACTGCCTCTAATACCAACTGTAATGCCCCGACCCTAGTTACATAGAGTCGGTGCATTATGGCGTAACATTGGCATGATCACAAAAGATCAAGTCTCGAATGACTGATTAGTTTGGTAGACTTGGAAACACTAGATACATTCATAAGTCTTACATTACATCATAAAGTCAAACAAAACTACAACAACATCTTGTCTTCGTATCCCCTCATATTATCCCTGCAAGTCATTTATAATATACTTCTTCACATCCAGGAAAAATTAAAGCATTGGAAGGGGTGAGCTCAGATGCTCAGTAAGGATAACAATATAGTGGAAGCTTTCATAAATAAACATTAACATTTAAGGTAATGTATAACTAAAACAAAAGCCTTTTAAACTTGAACTTCAACATAATATCGAAAAAATAAAATGAAATAATGTCATTTACTTATTCACATGGATGTTCTACTAGTCGAATAATCACATGCAATATCAATAACCACTTTCATAATGATGGAATGTATAATGCCAGACTATCATAACCACGTAGCCAAGGCCTCTTGCCAAGACTACAAATAATATTTTTTCAAGGCCTTGTGCCAAGACACTAGTTTGTCTCATGAGTCCTTCCGATGCATCGAGGAGCTATAGCGGGCTCCACCCATCATTTATTAAGTCCAATTCATTCCTCATCTGAACAGGTTTAAACATATCATAAACCATAACATAATCATATCACATAAAACATGCATAAAGGAAACATAACATTTCCACATTTCAATCACAAGATATCAATACAACACATTGATATAATAAAAACATTATCAAAACCATTTTCAATACCAAAATAAAAGAAAAGTAAAAGTTTGTATTTATTTTTCATTTAAAAAAAGTTATGGCTTGTAGAGGAAGCCGAAACTCAAATAATGGTCACGACAGCAGAGAAGTCACTGTCGCCGCATACATACAACAAGAAAAACATTCCTTTTTTTCTTTTAGTAAAATTATTTTTATAAAAAGATTCCTTTAGAATAGATGTAAAAGTCAAAGGGTTTTATACACCGTATAAAATAAAGTTGTGTATAAAATAAAATATGCCTCAATGAAAGGAGATTGAGACGAAGTCCCTTAAAAAGATAAATTTTTAAGTAAAATAGATCTATTATGTGTATTAACTATAAGTACACATAAATTAAGTACAAATTCAAGATAGGAAATAATAATATCATGAAATAATTTGAAAGTATGAGATTAACCCAAAGAAAGGAAATTGGGTTAAGAAGTTCCCTTACCTTGTGTCCGACTTGACTCGATCGTTCTTTAACCTCCCGGATAATAAACTAGAGTTAATTTATACATTCTTAAGAACCTTTTTCAAGTTCATTATTCCTCTTATATCACTTATTACCATGTTATGATTATTATGTAATTATTTAAGTTAATAACGACCATTTTGTCGATCTTTGGTACATGAATAAAAAATAAACTTCTTATAATTACAAGTTGTTCATGTGGTAAAATATCCATTATATCCAGAATTATATTCATGATTTAGATATCATATATATCATATATATCCAGTATATACATCCATTCATAATATTACGTAAGATTTAGAGGTAAGAGGTATGAAATGAAATGCACCGTTCATGGAGACGGTAAGCCGTACGTACGCATGAACGGTACTTTCATTTCTATTTCGTATTTAATGAAATTAAATCATAATGATATAAAGGTATATTATAATTCCAGTGTAATATCATATATAATTTCATTTAATCCATCCTTTATACATCCCACATATGGCATTAACGATTCAGATCACTTTGAGGGGGCGGTAGTCCGCACTTCCTAAAATGAAATTATCGCGTTTACCCATAATGGAAATCATAAAGGTATGCCATAAATGAGAAATACAGAAGCATAATGAAAACATAGAAATAATATATATATCATATATGAAAACAGTTTCATCAGAATGGCCACCATTAGAGGTGTTAAAAGAATATTGAACAATCATTGTTTCGTGAGGCCGTAATTCGTTACCCACAGAAATAGTATGTTCTTTAACCATTAGACGAAGGTGTGTGTAAGTGTAAAAAAAATAATTCTCATAACAACATCCTAGTATATTGGAGATACTTTTTATGTTACAAAATAAATGAATAAAAATAGTTTAGGGGGTTGGAAAAGCAAAATAAAACAAAAGAACATAAAAGAAGACATTACCTTAAAATCGAGTAACTCTTTGATTTGGGCCAAAGGCTTCCTTGGAAAGACTTCTGCCCAAAGTGAGGCTTCTAGGAGTGAGATAGGGAAGTTGAGAGGGTATTTGGGCAGAGTTTGGCCAAGCCAAATGACTTGGAATGTGTGAATAAGGTGGTAGTGGTGGGGGCCTTTTATAAGAGGAGAGGAGGGGCACTCTTTGAAAGTCATGAAATGTTAGTTTATTATATAATGAATTTCGGATTTTAAAGGTCCCACACTTATTTATTTCGAGGATAAGGTGATAAGGGTTTTAAATATAGTCATACAATAGGTTTTTGAAAAGTGTATGTCCTATATTTTACATTATCTTTTCATTTTATTTAAATCGTTAATTAATGAGGTAATCGCTGCATCATCATGGTGTCATTAAAAATTTAATTTATCTAATGTATAAAAATTATAAAACAAATATCATGATGTAGGAAATCATTTTAGATTTCCAATGAGTTTTTATAGTAAAAAATTTAACTTATATAACCCCATGTAATAATTGTTATAGTAAAACAACACATGTTTGTGACAATTTTATTTTTACTTTAAATTAAATGTTATTAATGTCATTTTCTTATCCAAGTGGCTCCATGGAGTCCCCAAGTTGACCCATGAATTTTCTTGGTCGTCCATGACTCATCCAATAATGGTAGGACAAGTGTCAAGATATTTTCATATTTTTATAATATAATTTTTACCTTAAATTTCACTAATTACCTTTAATCGTGACTAATAAAACTTAAAAGTTACTATTCACCAAAAAATTATTTTAAACCCATTAAACCACAGTTTACTTCCTAATGACAACCATGTATGTTGGATTTTTGAAAATCAAGTCACATAAGTGGTAATGTTTCATTTAAACGAAATATCAGTTTGTTAACTACCACTTAGTGGTTTCACTATTCATCAAAAATTGATGTTTTTCAGAACAATGCCAAAATTTCACCCTAAGCTATAATTGATATTCTGAATTCAAAAATGATGTCTATTTTACAAAATTCCAAACATATTAGTTTAAGTAATTAATTTTATAATTAATTCCTGCTGTCACAACGAATAGCGTGTTGTTTTTAAGAAACAATATATATCAAAAGATTGGCAATTGTTTATGACCAATTTCAAAGTGAAATTAATTATAATGACCACCATTGGATAAAATGGAAAAAATATATTCCAATTATACTTTAAAACCACTCAATAGTATAATTTATTACTATAAATTATTTTGATTAAAAAATTTGTTTTTAAGTATTTTTCACTATTCATAAAAAATTGGAAGTTCAATGAAAAGTACAAAAAATTAAACATATGCTACATTCGATATTATGAATCCAAAAATGAAGTCCATTTTGAAATATAAAATATATATAATTTCAAAAATTGGGTATTACTATTCATAATGGCTATTTTGATTGGTCGTAGGGTGTTAGAATCTCGAACTTGCATACAATACAAGTTATTGCATTATTGAAAGAGAAGCGTATCGTGGAAGCTCGGGGTGTTACAAGAATGAGCCCTTGCTTTTGATAACATATCAGGAAGCTGAGAAACTAGTAAAAAATGGAAAATGAATGTTACCTTGGACATATTGTTGAAAATGAAGGAAGTGTTTAGATTAATGATGTGTCTATGGTAAATGAGTAACTTGATTTTTTTCCTGATGAGTTGCCTAGTATTATACCTGATCGGGAAGTTGAATTTAATGTTGACTTAGTTCCTGATGCTAATACAATTTCAAAACCCCCTTATCGAATGGTTCAAATTGAACTTCTAGAGTTGAAGAAGAAATTGCAGGAGTTATTAGATAAAGGATTCATTCAACCTAGAACATAACCATGGGGTGATCTTGTATTGTTTGATAAAATTAATGATGGTTCAATGAAAATTTGCATTGATTATAGAGCATTGAATAACATCAATCTATAGAACAAGTGCCCTTTTCCTCATATCGATGATTTTTCTGATCAGCTCCAGGGAGCTCAGTATTTTTCAAAGATTATTTTGAGGTCGGGGTATCATCAGTTGAAATTAAAAGAAGCAGACGTTCTGAGGACTGCATTTCGTACTAGATATGGCCATTATGAATTTGCAGTTATGCCTTTTGGTTTAACCAATGCACCTGTTGTATTCATGGATCTTATGAATATAATTTTCCTTGATTTCTTGGATAAGATTGTGGCTGTGTTCATTGAAGATATTTTGGTTTATTCCAAAAGTAAGGAGGAACATGAAAGTCATTTAAGGGTTGTCTTGAAAACCTTAAAAGAAAAGAAACTATTTGGGAAATTAAGAAAGTGTGAGTTTTGGTTACAACAAATTTCTTTCCTTGGTCACATTATTTCAAAAAATGTCATAACTGTTGATCCTGCTAAAACAAAAGTTGTTGAAGAATGGCCAAGACCCACAAATATAACAGAGATTCGTATTTTTCTTGTTTTGGCATTTTATTACTGGAGTTTTTTTGAGAATTTTTCCCGGTTGTCTGGTCCAATGACTAAGTTAACTCGAAAAGGTGTTATCTTCATTTGGACAAAATAATGTGATGATTGTTTTCAAGAATTGAAAAGATGATTGGTGAATGCTCCAGTTTTGGCACTGCCATCTAGAAATGTTGAGTTTGTTATTTACAGTGATGCTTAGTTGAAAGGACTTGGACGTGTCCTTATGAAGAATTATTAGGTAATTTATTATGTGTTACATCATTTGAAACCACATGAGTTAAATTAACCTACACATGATTTGGAATTAGTTGGTGTTTTTTTCCTTAAAAATTTTGAGGCATGATTTGTATGGAGTGAAGTATGAAATATATAATGATCAAAAAAATTTGAAGTATATTTTCACTCAAAAAGAATTGAATATGAGAAAGAGGAGATGGCTAGAATTAATCTAGGATTTTGATTGCACGATCCATTACCATCCAGGAAAATAAAATAAAGTGGATGATGCTATGAGTCGAAAAAGTAATGCTTCATTAACTATGTTATGTTTGGAACAAGATCCTTTGGTTTTTTTATATGATGAAATTTGGAATAGAAGTTGATGGTGCAGGAAATTATTCTGTTTTGTATCAGGTGTCAGTGAGATCATCTCTATCAGACAGAATAAAACAAGCGTAGAAAGAAGACCGTGAGTTACAGAAAAAGGTAGAGTTGGTTCAAAAGGGTAAGTTACCTGAATTTAACATTGATAATGATTGTGTTTTGAGATTTGGAAAGAGATTATGTGTACATTGTGATTCAGAGTTGAAGAATGAGTTGTTATGTGAAGCTCATAGTTCTCCTTTTTCAGTTCATCCTGGTAGTACTAAGATGTACAGAGATCTTCAGGAGTATTACTGGTTAGATGGAATAAAAAAAGATTTTGGTGATTTTACTGTGAAGTGTTTGACTTTTCAGCAGGTTAATGCAGAGCAGCAGTTACCAAAAATAATGCTTCAGCCTTTACCTATGCTAGAGTGGAAATGGGAAAATATATCCATGGCCTTTGTTGTGGGATTACCGAAGACATCTCAAGGTAATAATGCAATCTGGGTTATTGTTGATCGATCGACTAAATCTGCCCATTTTCTTCCTATTCGAGACACTTTGTCTCTAGATCAACTTGCTCTGTTGTATGTTAAAGATATATTCAGGTTTCATGGTGTTCCTCTCTCTATTGTATCTGATCATGATCCTAGGTTTACTTATAACTTTTGGAAAGGTCTTCAGAAGTCATTGTGTACTTAATTAAATTTTAGTACAACTTTTCATCATCAATCAGATGGGCAGTCAGAACGAACAATTCAGACCTTGGGGGATATGCTACGTGATTGTTCATTGGATTATCAGGGATGTTGGAGCCAACATCTTTATTTGGTTGAATTTTCTTATAATAACAGTTTTCATTCCTGTATACAGATGGCTCCATTTGAGTATTTATATGGAAAGCATTGTTGAACTCCAACTTTTTGGGATGAAGTAGGTGAAAGGAAGCTGATGGGACTAGAATTAATAGAAGATATAGAAGAGAAAGATCATTTGATTCAGAAGCACCTAAGAATAGCTCAGAGCAGATAGGAAATTTATACAGATAACCAGAGTATGGATCTTTCATTTGAGGTAGGTGATCATGTCTTTCTCAAAGTTTTTCCATGGAAAAGTGTGATGTGTTTTGGTAAGAAGGAGAAGTTGAGTCCAACATTTATTGGACCTTAAGAAATTTTAGAGAATTTTAGATCAATTGCATACAGAGTGGCTTTACCCCCATGGTAATCCCAGGTACACAATGTTTTTCATTTTTCGATATTGAGAAAGTATATGTCAGTTCCATCTCATGTTTTGAGCCCAAAGGTAGTTCAGTTGGAAGGGAATCTATCTTATGAAGAACAACCGGTCCAAATTCTTGACCATAGAGAGAAAGTGTTGCGAAATAAGGTAATTCACCATGTAATGATTTTGTGGAAAAACAATATGATTGAAGAGGCGATATGGTAATCTGAAAATTCTATGAGGGATAAATACTCCCACTTATTTTGATAAGTGAATAAGAATTTTGGGGACGCAATTTCCAAAAGGGTGTAAGGATGTAACATCCCAGGTAAATAAAGAATAATAGATTTTCATATTTATTAATATTTTTGATTTAAATATTAACTTTACTTTAAAGGGGTTTCTATGTTCGATAGCGTACTAGGAACGCAACGACGGGTTTCTTTGAAATCTTACGTTGAACACTAATAATATAATTTTATTATTTTAAATGGTAGTTATCTCCTAGCTGTTATATTGGCATGAATGAACAAAACTAACTAAAATATGATTATACATGATTTTTAAATGTATTTACATTTATCCAATAAAAAGTTAGAGGCTTAAAATGTGAATGAATCCAATTTTAAGCATATTTTACATTAAAAGGTTGATTTACCACCTTTTAATGGATAACCCTCTTTAAATATAGTTTTGGTCACTTTAATACATTATAATTGACCAAAAAAAATCATTTTTCATAATGGGGACATAAAAATTTACAATGTGTAAATTTTTGGAATTTCTCTGATAAAGTTCATTTTTTAATGAATAGTGAAAATATTGTATTTTAATTCAAAAGTGCCTTTTAATATAATTTATTTATACAGTTAGATTATATTTTTAATTGTTTTTAAAGTATAATTAGAATATATTTTTACCATTTAATCCAATGTTGGTCATTGGAAAAAATTTCACTTTGAAATTGAACATAAACAAATGTCAATCTTTTGATTGTTGTTGTTTCTTTAAAACAAGCTATTTATTTTCACAACGAGAATGAATTTGAAATTAATTAATGAAACTTCTATATTTTTAATTTTGAAAAATAGACATCATTTTTGATTTCAGAATATAAAATATATCTTAGGTTGAATTTTTGGTATTTTTCTGAAAAACTTCAATTTTGATGAATAGTAAAACCACTTAGTAGTAGTTAAAAGACATAATTTTTCATTTAAATAAAATTTTACCACTTATGAGAATTTAATTTTAAAAATCTTACATACATGGTAGTTATTAGTAATTAAAATGTGGTTCAATAAGATGAAAATAATTTTTGGTGAATAGTAACTTTTGACTTTTATTTATGGCGGTTCAAGTTAAATAGGATAATTCAAGGTAAAGAGAATATTATAATAATTTAAAATTACATTAACCCTTTTCCAAACCTTATTGGTTGAGTTATTTCTGACCATGGTCATCTTTGGGTCGATTTTGGGACCCATTGAGCAGCATGGAAGTGATAATGCCAATTTAGATTAATTAACTTAAAGTAAAGGATAAAATGAAAAAAAACAATATCTTTTAGTAAATTAATTTTTACAAGAGGTTAAATAAATTATCATTTAGAATATAAATATTCATTGTAAATCTAAAATATTTCCTAAATCATGGGTTTTTTATAATTTTTAGACAACAAATATATGAAATTATTTATGGCACAATAATGATGCAGTATTACCTCATTAATAAATTATTTAAATAAATAAGATTATAATGATTAAACTAATATCCAAAACCTGTCCAATTCTTATTGGATGATTTTATTTCGACCATGGGTCATTTTATCTTTGACTCTAATGATTTTTGGACCTTTTAAAACCGAATATCATTATATAATAAAATAATAGTTTCACACTTTCCTAAAGAGCCCCTCCTCTCCCTTATAAAAGGAGACCACTTATAACCAATTCCTCACACCTCTCAAGCCTTTTGGCTCATCCAAAATCTTCCCAATTAAGCTCCATAAATCCCTCTCCACCTCCTATAATCCTTACCTTTGCCAAAAGGCACTTCAAGAAGTCGTTTGGTTCAAACCAAAGGGAGTTACACAAATTAAAGGTAATGATTTCTCTTAAATTGTTTTCCTTTATTTTACTTCTCCAAACCCTAAATTTTTTTAGTCCCTTCTTTTTTAACAACACCAGTATCCTCAACATAATAGGATTTTGTTATGCGAAGGATTCGAATTACACATACACACACCTCCATCTAATGGATGAAGAACATAATGTTTCTGTGGATGGAAATCTAATGCCTTATGAAACGATGATTGTTCGATTATCTCCTACCGTCTCTCATGGTAGCCATTATGATGACACTGTATTTATATATGATATATATTTTGTTTATGATTTTGTATTTTCCATTTATATCATACATTTATGGTTTCTATTATGGGTAAATGCGATAATTTTATTTCATGAAGTGCAGACTACCGCCCCCTCAAAGTGATATGACTCGTTCATACGATATGTGGTACGTATAAAGGATATATTCAATGATATTATATATGATACAATATTTGAATTATAATAATACTATGTATCATTATGTTTTAATTCCATTAAATATGAAATAGAAATGGAAGCAGCGTTCATGTATATGTACGACTTATTGTCTCCATGAACGGTGCATTTCATTTCTTACCTCCAAATGTTATGTACTATTATAAATACATGTATATACTTAATATATATTATATATATGATATCTAAATAATGAATATCATTCTGGATATAATGGACTATTGACCACGTGAACAACATGCAATTATAAGAAGTCCATTTTTGACTCAAGTACCAAATACCGACAAAACGAAAATTATTAACTTAAATGATTACATAATGTTTATAACATGGTAATAAGTGATATAATAGTATTAATAAACTTTAAAAAGATTATTAATCCAGTAGAAATTAACTTTAGTTTATTATTCAGAAGATTAAAGAACGATCGAGTCAAGTCAGACATGGGGTAAGGGACTTCATCTCAATCTCCTTTCATTGAGGAATATTTTGTTTTAATACATGACTTTCATTTATACGATGTATAAACACCCTTGACTTTTCAAAGGGAATATTTTTCTCCAAAAATTTTTACTAAATGATAAAAAGGAATTTTTCTTTTAACGTAAGCAGTGACAACGACCTTTTCTTCCGTAGCGAGTATTATTTGATCTTTGGATTCCTCAACAAGCCGTAATGTTTTTATAAATGAAAATAAATACCATATACTATTTTATTTATTTTGGTATTGAAAATTGTTTTGATAATGTATTTTTTATGTCAATATATTTAAGTGATATATTGTGAATGAAATGTGAAAATGTTTTCTTTCCTTTATATTTGTTTTATGTCTTATTATTTTATAATGGTACTTGGACATTTGACAAGTGGTTACATGATAAAAAAAAATGACGACTGGTGCTGTGAATTCTAGGATGGTTGGTTATGTTGTAACCTCCAATGAATTGGGTATGGAAGTCAGACGTATGGCTATTCCATTTAGTGACATGTGTGGAAGTCGACCATATGGTTATTCCATTTAAGTAGGTTTATTTTCCAAGTTACCTATATATGTTATGTGTTATTTATATGGGTAATATTTTTGTTACAAAAAGGGTAAGTAGTAATATTTTATTCAGTGAAGATTATTTACTACTTCATAAAGGTGAAAATTATTACTTATGTTAAAGTATTCATGGTTTAATTGTTGTTTTTAAAAACTAACAGTTTTCCTTATTTGTGTATCTCTTACTGAGTTTTTATGCTCAACCCATGTTTTGGAAATGTTTTTTCACAGGACATAATGTGGAATATGGTCAAGGAAGGGATCAAGGAAAAGTAATGTTGTCCAAAACATGTAACTAGACACGACTCTTTTGTAAGAGTTCTTATTTTATGAAAAAAATGGAAACTGTGCAGAATTGTCTACATTGTATTCTTTTGAGATGTAATAGTTATGTCCTAATTCTCTAAAAATCTAAACCTGAAAAGATTCTCAATGTGAATTATTCATTTAATTCAATATTATGTAAGGTTTATGGTCGGTTCCTTATAAATAGAGATACATATCTTATAAACTTAACCCATTCATTTTTATCCTATTAAGTTCTGATATTTTTATCATTTTAACACAACATACCCTATAGAAAAGAAAATGATTTTTTCAATATATTATCATCATAATAATAAATAATCTAGTGAAAGAGTAATATTGTAACATTAGATTATCTCCCCACTAAATCATAAGAATTATAAAATGTTTATGTTATATATTAAAATAGATTTTACATAGCACTCAATCATTTTTTGAGAAAAAAAATTCATTTTGAAATCACATATTTAAAATTTAAAAATTAATAAATAAAGTATTTAAATGGTTATAATTATAAAGAAAAATGGGGACATGTAATGGAAGCTCAAAATAAATGGTAATTCTTGAAAGAGGTTAAATATAATAATTTATTGTGTGTTAAAACAAAACAATTTTCACATTATCTACAAAAAGAAAATTCACCAAATTTGGAAAATTTTTAGAATAATCCATTTTATCATTGGTAAATAATTTAAAATATAATTTAAAATTATATTAAATAATTTTTGGTGAATAATAAAAATATTATTGAAAACATTTTATTGAAAACATGGACATAGCAGAAATGATTATTGATGTAAGATAAAAACATTATCATTTTTAATAAAAATTCCATTAAAACATTGGATTACATAGATAAGGGAAAATATCACGAACCAACCCAGGTCGAACCTGAACCAGTCAACCGATCCGGCCCACGACATGGATCGAGAGGCATTCCCGGTCTTCCCGGGTTGGCGATAAGCACGAGGGCATCAAAAGTGAGCAAGAGGGAAGGATTTCGCACGATAAAAATAAATAAATCAGTGGAAGGAAAATAGAACAAAACAAAGTAAATAAAAAAAATTAAATGAAACAACAACCAACAACAACAACTAACCTAGAAACAACTAAAACCCCTTATGATCTCGAGAGTCACCCAACAAACCACATCCTACTCTCGCCCATGGTGAGCAAGCTCGAGTCAAACCTGCAACAGAAACTAAAAACATGAAAACACTATAGGTGTGAGTGTTAAAACTCAAAAGGTAGGCCCGACTAATTCTATTCCCAATGCACATACCATTAAATAAATAATTTATCAATTCTAGGTTTGAAATAAATTATATAAAATATTGGTTTCCACACACACATTAATTTATCAAACAAGTAACAGTCCATTGCCCTTTTTAATTTATGAACAAGTTTAGTGTTTAGAAGAAATAGATGCATTGCATTTTAAAATACTTTTGAAAACAATTTAGAAATCCAAATTTTAGTTTTTTGACAAATGGAAAACCATACACAACACACAACACACACTAAGGGCAAATGGAAAAAGTGGCACCCAGGGCCAGCAACCGAACTAGACCTCTCAATCGTCCGCCACATAAAAATAAACACTAAAAGATACATGGGTCGAACTTAGGAGATCGTGAAAAATCCAGAACATACAATAAATGTGACTCATCTCGAAAGCATGCTCTAACTAGATGACGTCATAACACCCTAACGCCCGGCATAACCCTACATGGCTTAACCGAGGGGCCCAATCCCCATAGTAGCATTAACTCAGTATTCCCCTACTATGGGGCAACTAGCCAGTGAGTGGTCTAAACTAGTGTGGAAATCGTTCTTAGAAGAGTCACTCACTATGCCAGATTCCCATGTCAACACAAGCAATAAAAAGGGTGTGAGTCCACAATGTAAATTAATCAGTCACAATGCACAAACATCACTTACAGCTCACACAATCAACGCACGCCAAAGATCACCCCCGAGTGGGATTTCCGAAATAATCTATTTTATTATAGAACCAAACGGGACTTCAACAATTTTAAATAAGGACCTCATTTCTCAAGAAAACCCATAACACATGTTCAAAAGAAATCATTTATCTTTAAAACTAGAACTACATTTGAAATTACGGGAATTATGTTTAAAGCCCAAACGGAAATTCTTTCAATACTGGGTGTCCGCTCATCAATAAAATGTTTCAAGTGTCGTGTATAAAAAAACGACTCTTTTACACCAAATAATCATTTATAAATTAATTATCTTATATTATTTATCATTCATTAAAAATTAATAAAACAAAAAACAGTTAATAAATTATAATTCTAAAGATAAGTGCAGTGGGGGAACAACCTCAACTCGCAGCTCGAACACAATGGCACATCACGCCTCGCACAGATGCTGAAACACTCGCATGCCGACACACTAAAACAATCAGACAACTAAAAACGCATTAACACGAACATAAAACAATTCAAACGAACAAACCGCACAAAGAACCATCTTGACATGTTTTGAAAACACAACTCGCGCAATCAACATTATTTACTAAATCCCTTTTTAAAATCCAAAAAGTTTTTAAAAAACCACACAATGCCAAAATAACTCACTTATCATTTTAAAGAGACAAAAGACCATTTTAAGAAAAACACTCGCACAACCTGACAAAAGCGCATGACAAGATGAGATCAACATTTAAAAACACATGTGCCTAAATAAATTTCCAAAGCCAGGCTCGTAGCATCAAAATTATTTAATAAATTATCTAAAAATTCATAAAACTATTTTGAGTAGTGTACCGCGGTTCTGCACAGAAAAAACCAATTCAAAAACACATAAAGAGTTTGGTATAACCCTTACACCATTTATAAAACTCCATTGCACCATTCAGATAATATAATAAACCATAAATAAAATTAAAAATAAAAATAACAATGCTTTACCCACAAAACTCACACAAAACCCTCTTTTATGACCAAACGTACAAAACGCCACATCAAAAACACAATTAGAACTACTTGCACAGATTAATAAACTAACTACACAATTAAATAAACCATTTTCACAATTAACCAAATCACTAAAAAAATTTATTAACCAATTTCAAAATGTGTCACATGACTAAAAATATCAAGAACTCACTCAAAACTTATTTTATAACTAAACGCACATTGATGTCACACCAAAACACAACTTCAACCCTTTCACATTTTAATAAACCAACAACACTGTTTATAAAACAAAACAAATAGCTCAAACATGGGTTTCTAAAGATCAAAATAGTCGTATAACATAACCACGATGCTAAACGCATCAAAACATATTAAATCTCAAGTAAAACAATATTCACACCAAGTAAAATGATCAATGAATATACTAAATTAATTAAATGGGTGAATTAATTTGACAAACAATACTTATAGGCATAATTACTTACCTAAAATGTGGACGAATGTCCCAAAACCGGTGAGAACCCTGGTTCACACCACAAACACACCAACGAGAAGTCAAAACACCCTACGGAAAAGATAGACACACAAACATTATGATTTAACCTGAAAATAAAAAACCTCAGAACACCAAAATAACAAACCCTTACCACAAAGGGGAATAACGTCGCCGGAGGAAGGAAGCGAGCCTGCCAACGGGTGCGCCGGCAAGGTCTTAGCCAGAAAAAGGGGGGTTGTGCCGACTGGACAGTGGGTAAGCGAGGGGGGGGGGGTTCGCCGAACCTAGTGTGGCTACGAGGTCGGCATGAGGGAGAGGTCGATGCGATGAGGGAGGGTCGCAAGGAGTGACTGGCGCTGGGAAGAGTGGCTAGCGAGGGTTGGGTGAGCTCGAAGGTAGCGGCGAGGGGGAAAATTGGGGAAGGGGGTTGGGCATGGCGCAAGCGAGAGCACTGGAGTGCAGGAGTGAAGCGAAGGAGACGGTGAGCCTGGGTGCGCAGGGAGGTGGGGAGGGTGGCGCTGCCGGTGGGGTTGGCCACAGGCGCGAAGAGGGAGTGCGTCCGGGGTTTTGGAGGGGCGAGGCGGCTTGCGCAGTCAAGGAGGAGGGGGTGATGCAAGATTAGGGTTAGATATGTTTGATTTTTTTATCATTCTAATAATAATAATATTATTACAATAGTCATAATAATAATAATAACTTTAATAAAAATCAAATAGTGATAGAAATAATTCTTTTAATAATAGAAATTTCGTTAATAATAATAATAATATTTTTTCCCTTTTTGGATCATTACTATAAAAAAATATTTTTAACCACAATTTTCATTACTCATAAAACTTTTACTTTGCCCCGCATGTCGGGCAGGTCGCACAGTGACTATGATGTCGTTGCACAGTCCCTCAACTGCACTCTGCTTGGCTAGAGACGCTGCCAAACCCAAACGTGCATTTTTTTCCAACAAAACTAAAAATTTTAAACATATTAAACATGGGTTCCATCCCCCCAAACTCGACCAGGGTCGCAAAAAAAAAGATTAAAATGAAGTCTGGGTGTGACAATTCTCCCCACCATAACGCTTTCCACCCTTGGAAAGCCATAACAAGTCCTAGACCCAACGATAAAACTTATCAAGTGTCACCCACATACAAAAGTTGAAGCGCCTCCAGTTGATCGATCCAAACAAACACTAAAAACCCAAGAAACACAACTTATCCTTAAAACACGATCACCTTAACTGTCACCAAGCAGAACCCAAACTATCTGCTTCAACTAAGGAACGAACGAACATAAATCACCTCCGAGACTTATCCCTATAATCTCCGTCCAATGAAACTGTTGGGTCTACTCCAATCTCAATGTTTACTCGAGAGGACGAACTCAAGATTAGGTGGTTCTGCATGAGACCACCTACCCCCCTACGATACATGAATAGAAACTCTAATACTAACATGGGGAGGCCCGAACGGACTCCCCACCATAAGGATCGGGCTAACCCTAAATTAATTTTTGTGTAACTCTACGAGACCCACTGTGGGTCTCCCCACCATGAGAAATTATGATATTAAACGAAATAATGAACTTTCCACATGGACCAGAAACACCCACCATGAGGGGGGGGGAAGCAAAGGGCCCGACTGATAGAGCAGCAAAACTATTGTCATCTCCCCATCAACAATGTCACACCCTTGGAAACACACATACCATGCCACACTACGGACTGAGATTAATCCAAGGCCCTTCTTCACCGCTGGGGTTCTCCTGACTACACGCCAGCTTCACTCCGAGGCCTAGAGCTGGAGCACCGATGATTGAAGCATTTCCTGCCTCACAGTCAGGTTTCAGAAATCCGCAAAAATAACACAAAAACTAGAACTTTACCAAACACATTCCAATAAAAGTTTTAAAAAGGTTTAACCCCAACCATTCTTACAACTGGAGAAAAAGAAACACTGTAAAATGATAGAAAAGACAATTACCACATCCAAGAAACACTACAAAGAGGAAACCTCGAACTGATCCCCAAACATCGCCCAACTCCAGCTAACAGGCCAAGGTGACCTTCGACGAACCAGGTCTCGCTTCATAACGATTCTTGGAAACACCTCGACAGAATCACTGTAAGTGACCCAGACATCCACAAGTGCGGCAGGGTTTTGGAGAATTCGGTCACATCGGCCTCTTGTGCCCCCACATACCGCACTGGTGACAGATCAAGGCATTGCAATGTGAGGAAGATGACTGAAGTTATTAAGGTCTCTTGATTCCACTCCCAGCACCACTAGCATTAGGTAGCTTCTCATTCTTCTTATCACCATCCTCTACACTGCTTCTCAAAGTTGGAGGATTCGCCACCTCAAGACCTCCTAATAACCCAACTTCAGCCAAGAAGACTTTCCCCATATCATCCGAGAATGCGGTTAGGTTGAGCTCTTCCACATTCGATCGCAGATCAGGTCGGAGTCCAGACTCAAATTGTCGAGCCTTCCCAGGATCATTTGCAACAAACCTTTGGTCGTACGGAACTAGGTCTATGAAATGTCGATAGAATTCCAAGACCGATTCAACGCCTTTCTGAAGACAACACATATACATCCTCTTCCCGAGCTTCTTCAACTCGGAGAAGTACCGTTGGATGAACGATGAATTGAAAAACTCCCATGTTAGATCTTCATGAGGCTTATTCCGAGACACAGACTTCCACCATTTCCAAGTTGGGCCTTCAAGCATAAAGGTAGCCAACTTCACCTTTAATGACTCAGGCAACCCTATAAAACTGAACTTCCTCTCAATCTTCTGCAACCACTCCTCTGCATCAAGTGGATCTTCTGGTCCATAAAAGATAGGACGGTTCAACTTTCGGAACTCCAGAACATAGTCGATGGGCTGATGAACTGGAGGATTCACTAGGGGCGCACCACCCGAAGCTGCACCTTGGGCATCCATCAAACCGTCGTGGGGGTGAACACTAAGATATAAGGGACCACAAGACATAATCAAAACATGGTCATTTTCATTTCAATTTCATCTTTTCACAATTTCCAAAATAAAAATTTACAAAATAATTTTCAGAACGAAGGAAAACTCAAACGATTCACTAGGGGAAAACTAGTGATGATGGGTGACTCAGACATATGGTTGGTGGCCATACGCCAGTCATGACACCGTCATAAAGAGCGCTCTAGGGTAATGTCTCAGGCTCCACATGGCATTCTAGGCCCTGTGATCTCATGGAGGGCACTTTCCCAGCTCCCATTTCATCTCCCACTACAAAAAAACCATGTGAAAAACAAAAATACACCAACAACCCGAACATCCCATGGTAACCTGATGTCCCGAACTTGAAAGAGTTTATCACGTCCTTCTCGTCCGTACGCCTCAAGTCCGGAAACTTACACTCCTTCTACCATAACAACCCCAAATAAAAATGGGCACTCTGAAAAGCAAGGCCCACTCAGGAGCCGACCTGCGTTGATACCATTTTTTCACGAACCAACCTGGGTCGACCCTGAACCGGTCACCCGAGCCGGCCCGCGACATGACCCAAGAGGCGTTCCCGATCCTTCCGGGCTGGCGACAAGCACTAGGGAATCAAAAGTGACCAAGAGGGAACAATTTAGCCCGATAAATATAAATCAATCAGCGGAAGGAAAATAGAACAACACAAAGTTAATAAACAAAATGAAAAGAAAGAACTACCAACAATAACAACTGACCTGGCCACGACTAAAACCCCTCGTGATCTCGAGAGTCTCCCAACAAACCACAACCAACTCTCACCCACGGCGAGAAAGCTCGAGTCAAACCTACAATAGAAACTGAAAATAAGAAAACACTATAGGCGTGAGTATTAAAACTCAGTAGATAGGCCCGACTAATTCTATTCTCAATGCACATACCATTAAATAAAGAATTTATCAATTCCAGTTTTGAACTAAATTATATAAAATATTGGTTTCCATACACACTTTAATTTCTAAAACAAGTAACAGTCCATTTCCCTTTTTAATTTAAGAACAAGTTTAGTGTTTGGAAGAAACAGATGCATTGTATTTTAAAACACCTTGGTGAACAATTTAGAAATCCAAATTGTAGTTGTTGGTCAAATGGAAAACCACACAAAACACACAACCCACACTAAGGGAAATGGAAAAAGTGGCACACGAGACCAGCAACTGAACTAGACCTCTCAATCATCCGCCACATACAAATAAACACTAAAAGATACATGGATCAAACCTAAGAGATCGTGAAAAATCTAGAACATACCATACATGTGACTCATCCCGAAAGAATGATCTAACTCGATGACATCATAATGCCCGAACACCCGGCATAGCCCTACATGGCCTAAACGAGGGGCAGAATCCCCATAATAGTAATAACTCAGTATTCCCCTGCTATGGGGCCACTAGCCAGTTCATAGTCTAAACTAGTGCGACAATCATTCTCAAGAGATTCACTCACTATTCTAGAATCCCATGTCAACACAAGCAATAAAAAGGGGGTGTGTCTACAACGTAAATTAATCTGTCACGATGCACAAACATCACATACAGCTCAGGAAATCAACGCACACCAAAGAACACCTCCTGAGTGGGTTTTCCATAATAATCTATTTTATTAAAGTACCGAACAGGCCTTCACCAATTTTAAAGAAAGACCTAATTTCTTGAAAAAACCAATAACACTTGTTCAAAAGAAATCATTTATCTTTAAAACTAGAACTACATTTGAAATTCCATGAATTGTGTTTAAAAGCCAAATGGTCATTCTTTCAATACTGGCTATCCGCTCGTCAAGAAAATGTTTCAAGTGTCGTGTATAAAATAAACGGCTCTTTTACACTAAATAATCATTTAGCAATTAATTATCTTATATTATTTCTCATTCATTAAAAATTAATAAAACAACATGCAATTAATAAATTCTAAATCTAAAGGTAAGTGCAGTGGGGGACCTACCTCAACTCGCAGCTCAAACATAATGGCACGTCACGCCTCACACAGATGCACAAACACCCCCACACTGACACGCTGCAACAATCGCACAACTAAAAATGCATTAACATGAACTCAAAACAATTGAAACGAACAAAAAACACAAAGAACAAGCTCATCATGTTTTCAAAACACAACTCATTCCATCAACATTATTTACTAAACCCCTTTTTAAAATCCACAAAGTGTTTACAAAAATCACACAATGCAAAAGTAACTCACTAATCATTTTAAAGAGACAAAAGACCATTTTAAGAAAAACAGTCGCACAAACATACAAAAGAGCACGAAACGATGAGATCAACATTTAAAAACACATGTGCCTAAATACATTTACAAATCCAAGCTCACAACATCAAAATTATTTATTAAATTATCTAAAAATTCATAACACTATTTTGAGTAGTGTACCGCGGTTTTGCATAGACAAAACCAACTCAAAACCACATAAACAGTTTGGTATAACCCTTACACCATTTATAAAAAACCATTTCACTATTCAGATAATATAATAAATCCAAAATAAAATTAAAAAATAATAATTTTTTAAAAAAAAGAAAAATAACAAGGCTTTACCTACAAAACTCACACAAAAAACTATTTTATGACCAAATATAAACAACACCACATCAAAAATACAATTAGCACCACTTGCACAAATTAATAAACTAACTACAAAATTAAATAAACCATTTTCACAATTAACCAAATCACTATGAAAATTTACTAAACAATTTCAAAATGTGTCGCATGACTCAAAATATAAAGAAATCACTTAAAAAATCTTTTATAACTAAACGCACATTGACGTCACACCAAAACACAACTTCCATCCTTGCACATATTAATAAACCAACAACACTATTTATAAAACACAACAAATGGCTCAAACATGTGTTTCTAAATAACAAAACACTCGTATCAAATAACAACGATGCTAAATGCATCAAAACATATTAACTATCAAGTAAAACTATATTCACACTAAGAAAACTGGTCAATGAATATACTAAATTAAATAAATAGGTGAATTAATTCGACAAACAATACTTATAGGCAGAATTACTTACCTCAAACGTGGATGGATCTCCCAAAACCGGTGTGAAACCTCATTCGCACCACAACCACACCAACGAGAAGTCAAAACACCCTACGAAAAAGTTCGACACACAAAAATTATGATTTAACCCGCAAATAAAAAACCCAAGAACACCAAAGTAACAACCCCTTACCACAAAAGGGAATAACGTCGCCGAAAGAAGGAAGCGAGCCTGACAGCAGGTGTGCCGGCAAGGTCTCAGCCAGAAAAAGGGGGGTTGCGCCGACTGGACGGAGGGTAAGTGAGGGGGGGGGGGGGGGGGGTTGCCGGACATGGTGTGGCTACAAGGTCGGCGCAAGGGCGAGGTTGACGTGATGAGGGAGGGTCACAAGGAGGGACCGACGCTAGGAAGAGCGGCTGGCGAGGGCTGGGCGAGCTCGGAGGTATCGGTGAGGGGGAAAACCTGGGAAGGGGTTTGGGCGTGGCACATGCGGAGCGTTGGAGCGCAAGAGTGAACCGAAGGTGACGGCGATCCTGGGTGCGCAGGGAGGCGGGGAGGGTGGTGCTACCGGCAGGGTCGGCCATAGGCGTGAAGAGGGAGTGCGTCCGGGGTTCTGGAGGGGTGAGGCAGCTTGCATAGTCAAGGGGGAGGGGTGATGTGGGATTAGGGTTAGATATGTTTACTATTTTTTCATTCTCATAAAAATAATATTATTACAATATTCCTAATAATAATAATAATAACTTTAATAAAAATCAAATAGTGATAAAAATAATTCTTTTAATAATAGAAATTTCTTTAATAATAATAATATTATTATTATTTCTTTTCATTTTGGATCATTACTATAAAAAATATTTTTAACCACCATTGTCATTACTCATAAACCTTTTAGTTTGCCCCGCATGTCGGGCAGGTCGCGCGGTGACTAGGATGCCGCTGCACGGTCCCTCAAATCCACTCTGCTTCGCCGCAGATGCTGCCAAACCCATACGTGCATTTTCTTTCAAACAAAAATAAAAAATTTAAACATATTAAACATGGGTTCCCCCCCCCAAACCCAACCAGAGTCGTAACAAAAAAATATTAAAATAAAGTCTGGGTGTGACAGAAAATGATATGAAAACATATAATTCATAAAACAAACTAGAGGAATAGAAAAAAATATTACTTATAAGAGAAATATCATATAAATATATCAACATGAATTCAATCATAAATAATTCTTGTAAATTATAGATTCTAATATAAAATCATTACTGTTCTGGTAACATTTTGATCATAACAACCATGCATAAAATAAAATAAAATAACACATTAAATAACATTAATATAAATTTAATCGTGATATAATATATCAAAAGGTAGGTATATACACCTCATAAACATATATGAATTTAAAACATTACATCTGTCCTAAAGAAGAAAATTTGAGAAAGGAAACACTTACCTTATGTCTGAATTGCTTAATAAGGTCTCTAGATTCCTATATAATATATTTATATTTTATATAAATATATAAAAAATATATATTAATATATATAAAACTATATAATCACCACTTATAATCTTTAAATACCATTTTTTAATGATTCTATAATAAAATACTTATTTCACGTGATATCTATGCCATTTTTATGAATGTTTTGATTCAAAATTTATAGTCCATGCATCCAGATCATGGTTCCATCATAGATATAATTTTAATAATGATATTAGTGTCATATATATTAATTATATACATATTTAAATCTTTACATAATAAGTAGAGATAAAAATATTAATTTCATTATTCATAGAGATGGTAATCATTATGTATACATGAACACTATTTTCATTTCATTAAAAATAATGACATGAATATAAAAAACATTTTATAATTAAAAAAATCATAATTATATCTTAAATTTATTTTATTTCTGTCAAATCCTTAATTATAAAAATTAATAAATGATAGTTATGGAAAATGAATCATATCACTATGTGGAGATAGTTGTGTACACATACACATGAGTAAAACATTCGTTTCTCATTTGATAGAGACGATTATGGGATTGGTGGTTCTATCAGCATAATAACAGTTCATTATTTTTTTTAATTTTTCCCATCATTTTTTGAATTATTAAATAGGTGTAGAGAATTTGGATGCATAAATAATATTGAATGGTCTTAGTTAAGATTTATACATCTTCTTTTATAGACCTTCTTTTGCATACACATTAAACCATGAATGATTTTACCTAAAAAAGAAATGATGCTATGGGATGAAAGGGTGGACTCTCTAAATCATATGGAGTTTTTCATGGAATACTTATATACCCTAAATTTAATGAATACTTGAGGGGAAGTGGTTTCCATTTATAAGTGAGGGGAGAGACACCCATGAAATATCGGTAAAGATTTCAATAATATATGGTATTAGTCATCTTTTGGTGGGAAAAAATGGATCATAATTTGAATATAAGATATGATAAAATTGAAAAATCTTCAAAAAATAATAATTTAAAAATTTTGGGTGGTTTTACGACTCGTATCTCTTGCCCCCCCCCCATGAACTCACTAAACTTGTTTGATCATTTAACGTGCTAATAAACTTTTACTATATTTACAAGTAACTATAACAAAAAAGAGAGTTGAACCTAAAAATTATATTAAATTTTTATGTTTAAAAATATGGAATTCATTTTGGAATATTAAATTTATATTACTATAAGAATATAATTTTAAAGAGAAGTGGAAAATGCAATTAAACCCCACATTAGCAACACCATTTTTAAAGCATAAATCTGAATTGACTTCTATTCCTTGGAATATGAAAATCAAAAAGTGAATGTTAAAATATTTTATATAATATATAATCCAAAAAAAACTATTATAATCATTAAATCTAAAGATTTTAATTTTATTTTCTATGATAAAAACACATTCTATAGACAAACGAGTTTTTCAAAAAATTTGTTCATAATGCCAAATATGGACTCATAAAAAGTCTAGTATACCAATAATTTATATGTAATTAATTAGATAATATCTAGATAAATGATAAGTATTTTAATTTATATAATAAATTTTCTTTTAAATTACATGATTAAATTAAATTAAATTAAATAACACTTTTATAAAAAAATATTTGATTCACTAATTGCTAAAAAATAAATATTTTTAGAAAAAAATAAACCTATGATCTTATTAAAATGAGGATTTTAAAAAATCATATTCATTTCCTAAAACAAAATTTCAAAAAAATTTATAACCTAATAATAATTTCCAAGAATAATATTTAATAAAATCCTTTTTTGATGAAAATATATTTTTGAATTATAATTTAAATTTAATAAAAAATGGGTAATTATTTTTTATTAATTAATAAATAAATTCTAATTATTTAAAATTTTATACATATTTGTAATTATTAAGTTATTATAATTCCAAAAAACTAATGTAATGACTAGTTTATAGTGGATTACTATATCAAAGTTAATTTACTGTTGGGGCTGAGTGAAAAGAAATAAATCGAATAACTTATGTTTCAGTAATGGTAGTATATATAAAATTTTTATTGTTTTATTATAAACCGATTAAAAATATTTTTTACATCAACATTCCATCACTCGTGCCAAAATATTATGATATCTCTACTTTAACACAACCCTAGGTTCCCATGTAGCTTCCATGATTTTTTTATTCTACCAATGAACATTAACCAGATGAGTAGTCTTATTGTATAGATATTTATTTATATGATTAAATATTTATTCTTGTTATTAATCATATAAAATATCATGATCCTGAGATAAAAAAATGTTTACATTACTAGTTATGGATCTTGTGTATACATTCTTAAGATAAACACATTAAACAAATCATGAAATTGAGGGAGGTTTAGTAGAATCCACATGCTATATATTACTATCCCTAATCGTTCAAGATTTTTAAGGAACCAATATATATATATATATATATATATATATGGATCATTTATCAATTATTTAATAATCTCAAAACGTTATTCAATGGATAAATTCTCAACAATAGCTTCTATCCATTATCAAATTTTAGATCTCACCAATTATTATTAACAAAACACTACTATCAACTCTGAACTAATTTGATATACTATTGAATAGAAATAAATTTCACACCCACATAATCATCTTGATCAAGTAACAATATCTATAATTCTCAATTTTTATCCCCTAATTTCATATTTATCCACTTCATTCCATATAGGAATTCATAAGGATTAATTTGAATTCTTGATTAAATTATTATGTTATAAGATAATTCAATAAGAGGAAGGTGTTCCTCCAACCCAACCATGAATTATATTTAAAAAGATCGTAGAATATACTATATGGATTTTATATTTCTCTTATATTGACCATCTATATAATAATGTTAATGTGTTCTTTAACCAAACTTGTTATCTTGAGAATTCTAATTTCATTATCAAAAAATTAAAGTAGAACTCAGATATTGATCTAATATAATAGAATGTGGTAATACTTGTATTAATAGCACTTAATTAATGTATATCATATAATTATGATAAATAATGAAATATTATATCATATAAATTAAATATATTAAAATTTTAAGGAGGTCAAAAAAAACCCAAATAGTATTTTGTCCTGTAAGTTTTCTTTAGTGTCTGATAAGGAAATTATTATGACTGTTTGAATATTTCTATTATAGTATTTGTAATGGTTTTAACATCCCATGAGACTTATATATATCATCCCCAAAATGATATCATACTAAACATTTTTATATATTCTCTGCCGCATCACCTTTCATGTTTTCCAATAATAAATACTCATTCATATCTCCAAACATCATCATACATCTAGAATTAATAAATAATTATGATCTATTTGATTCTTTAAGTACCACTTTATTCATGTATGGTATTCATGGGACATATATATGGTTATATAACCTTATAATTCCATCCTAATCAAGATTTAAATATATAATATATCTTATATTATTATTTTTCTCCACATCTTCTTTCTGTGACTATTTTATTTTCAAAAAGATAGATGGTTGAAATATAATTTAAGAAATATATGATTTATACTAGTCATTAAATAGTTCATGGTCTATATTTGGTAAATAAATAAATATTGGATCAGTTGTGATACTTATATTATATAACTAGCATGACCCTTTCAAATAAAAGAATTATATAATGTGTTATCTTTCAATGGCTGGTAATGCATCGAGTGGTTATAATCTTTAATAAACATCAACCACCTTTTCTGGGGCATATTATATTATTTCAATAGGAATATAATCATTAATAATTTATAATAATAATATATTTCACATAAATAATAATAAAATTAATGCCACTAAATCATTAATTCAAATCATTCCTTTTCCAACTCCAAGTCATGATTTATGTAAATTTCATCAAGAACGTTCAATTATCATGATGAATATTCTATACCCATATAATTAAATATAGGAACATGTATCATCAAATTAATAAAATAATACCTATAAATAAAAAACTCTCTTTTATAGGTTAGTAAATGTATATTTTAACAATAAAACATTCACTTTATATCTTGTAATTTTTCTTCACATTTATTCATCTAAAAGAACATCATTACCATTAGATTTAAATTTGTGACTAGATTAGATAACTATTATAAATCCTTCAAAACTAATTGATAATATTTATCCTATATAAATAATCTAAAGATATATATCATAGTTATTGGTCTTAGACAATATACAATAATATCCTTCTTTTGTAGATCCATCTTTATACCTGCTCCTGAGATTACATGACTTAAAAATGAAACATTCCATAAGGAAAAAAAGCACTGAGGAAAATTTTCATATATATTCTCACATTATATGGTATTTTTTACATTAATAAATTATTCAAATTTTTCTTCCTTAATTTTTGAATATATAAATATATATTCTACAATGTGGACCAAAAAATTATCCAAGGAAACTCTATAGACAATATTCATTAAATCCATAAAGAGTGTGGATGAATTTGTTAGAACCTGATATTTTTTGAATTTTTTTAAAATAAATTTAATCTTTTACATATATCTCATTTCAAAAATTAATGATATTGGATTGAGTTACATTAAACAACAATATAATCTTGTTTAAAATCTAACATTGGGTTAACTTGTATTACCCGCGATACTGAGTTTTAACAAATCCACAATATAATATTGTTATTTAAACATGATCATTATAACATATATTTTAAAAACAGGGATATAAATACTAATAAAAAATTTAAATATTTTGTATATTTTTTTATAAAAATTACACATATTTAAAAAACAATACTTATATATTAGAAAAGTTAGTACAAGATTTGAAGGCAATTTATTATCAAGGAAATATTTATGAGTTTTTTCTAAAAATTATCAAAAATAAATATTTATAATAATGAATTTTTATTATAAGAGAATATTAATTTTTTTAAATCATCAGGTGAAAATTATTTTTGGATAAATTTTTGTGATTTTACTGAATAGATTTCTTTAATGAATATTGAAAAATAATGAATTTTATTCAAAAACTGCCTTATTGTTTTAATTATTTATAAAGCTATGTCATATTTTAAATTTGTTTTAAAGAATAATTAGTTCAATTATATATATAATAATTATATTTATGTCATTTGAATCAATTTATTAACGAAACTAAATATATAAACACTGTAATCTTTTGAACATTTTTCATTTTTAAAGCTAACTTCTGCTTTCATCTACAATATTAATATTTAATTAAAATTTACCAGTTATATGTATGTCATTTTTAAAATTGGGTTCCATATTTTAAATTTGAATAATCAAATTTATCTTATATGTAAAAATTGTTTTCTTAAAAAAATATATAATGAAAATGATAAAAATTAATTACCGCGAGAATGGTTAAAATGGGCTTACTGAGGGTTAAACTACGATAATAATGGTTAAAAATGATCTAATTATGTATACATGAATTTTATGTAAATATTTTCATATTATGTTTCCCAATATAAAATCTAGGTTTATTTTTAATATTTTAAATTTTAATGAAATTATTTTACTGAAGTCTTCTGAGAATTTCCTGAGTAGTTTTCAAGTGGGTTTCTTTCTCTCACTTATAAAAGGCCACCAATCGATTCTTCACACCCCTCCGAGAATTTAGATAGGACAAAAACTACCAAAATCACTTCCCATCATCTATCCTCTCATCATAGGATCCTTATGTCGGATAAAAATCTTATATTGTAGGGTAGTTGGTGCAAACCTGAAGAGAACACTTGAAGAAGTGGTAACATTCATCAATGACCATTTTGGGTTTTATTTTATACCCCAAATCCATAAATTAGTATTATTAAATGGTGATATAATAAATTATGTATCTGGAATAATATTATATGTTTTTATGTTATTTTCATGAGTTACAACTATCCCAACTTCCATCAAATAGGTTATGAAATCATCATTCATGCTTAGAGATGACTATGATCTTACAAACCGATGTCATTCATTTTTGCCTAATGAAATCTCACATATGGAAGTAATGAAAGAGTTATTGTTTTCATATTTATGATATTATTTAAATTCTTGAATTATTCTATCACGAATACATTCTTACATTCTATTTTTGGGGAATATGATAACGTCTATATTGTGTACGGTGGACTACCAACTCATAACACAATGTGAATCATTAATTCATTAAATAGGAGGTAATAATTATGTTTTTAAAGAAATAATGAGATATTTTGGAAATATAATGATTTTATAATTTTAATAAATCAATTTTATTTCATTCCTTAAAAACGTTTGGAAATTTCAAACAATGTCCATGTGTAAGTATGACCTACCATCTCCATGAATGATGAATTTCATTTCATATCTATATTTTTTGTGGACTAATGTAAATACATATATAAAAAATATATAGGATATTTATATAATGTCTAAAATTATGGTTATGATGAAAAAATTATCAATTTAATAAAAAAATAGAAAAAAAATATGTATATAAAAATAATGTAGTTATTACTCGAAGAGTAACTCTAACATTAAATTGTAAATAAATTATTAATAAACGTTCATAAGTAGATCATATATTCTACGATATATATATATTCATGGTTTATTAATAGATGAATAATAAACTAATATAAATTATATCGGAGTTTTGAATGTGTATGATGGAATTCAAGAGTTAAGGTAATGGATTTCTATCTTACTATTTTTACTTCAGTGTAAATCCCAGGATTTTTTTTATTATAAAAGAAATATGGAATTAAAAATCTATTTTAAGATCTCTCTTTCAAGATGATTACATTTAAAAGTTAACAATTTGTTAAAACAATTATGTTATAATCTCATCATTTATCATGCTTTTTTATTATTATGATTTTATAATGACCAAATCATCATATCCATATCTCAAAAAACTAATGGTTTTTACTTATTTAGGTTATCCCATGATAATAAATGCTTTACCTTAATTTATCTCTCATTATTTACATATGATTTCAAAAAAAAAAATTATGAAAAAATGACTTTTTGGTCGGAAATTTTTTTTTCATCCAAACACATGATTTATAAAAATATTTTCAAAAGGGTTTATTTTTTAAAAAGTGTTTTCAATGTGTAATTAATATTTTATTCAATTTTTTTAACTTTTATGAAGGGTTCACTATGTATTTTTCAATTATTTTAAAGAACTATATTTCCAAAATTATTTATTTTTTTATATTTAATTTTTAATAAGTTTTATTTTTACTCAATGAAAGGTTTTAAGTGACATTTAAAATCATATTCCATCAAACATGTAATAAATTGATGTTAATTATGATTTAACGGGGTTATGATACATGTATATCAATCTTATTATTTCTCTAAATTCTCTATGATTATGATAAAATGTTTAAAAATATATTTCTCCACCATGAGTTATACCATGATAAAATTATTCTGAATCCCAAATATTTTTATGGAGGTTAGATTATGATAAAATGATAAAATGACTATGAAATAGACCTATTTGCATAGGTTTTGTGAAGATGAAATAATATTAAACACATTTTATTATTTGGGTTATCATATGATGAATTTTTTTGATCTTTTTCCACACATGTGTATGATTTTCATTATGTTATGGGTGAGACCTACATATTCATCCATTTAATTAGGTACAACTAAATGTTCAATTATATCAAATTCTACATGGGTGGTTATCCCAATCCTGAAAAGTATGGTAGATGGGTTTTTATTATATGAATAAAATATTGAGTACATGGTTGTTTATTCCAAGCTCGAAGATGGTACATGGGGTGTCAGCCCAATCCCATAAAATTGGGTGCACAAGTGGTTTTTCAAAGTCCAATGCAATTACATGGGTGTTTATCCTAGACCTAAAATGTTACGAATAATGTGATGGATATCCATTATGTAATATTTGTATTTTTTTGTGTATGCCAAAAATCTATGTCTTATACTAATGTTACTAACTCATAGAACATGTTATAGGATTCCCTTTTGATTCATGTCTCATGAACTACAAATCATTATTCAATGGATTAAGATAATTATCATTTACATATAGGGTGTGGTTTAAAAATTATATTCTCATGTCCTCATACCATCTTGCTTATGTTAGGCTTATTTATATCCCATTCATACCCTTATTGAGAATATGTTATTAGTATTTTAATGTTTCATTTCCCTTTATTTTGATGAAATTTATTATATATATATATATCTAAGAAGGGTGATATTTATGAAAAATATAGTGAGAGATGATGTAGTTTACCTACGAACCTATTGTTTTTGTTTCAATGATTACAAATTCTCTATACCTTTATGATCCTTAGGTGAGTGTTTTTGTAATGTAATATTTATTTTAAAAGAATGATATAATATCTATGTATGATATTTATTATTCTCTATATTTTATTACTGAATATAGTTTTTTAAACATTGGAATCTAGTATGAGAAAAATATATTGACTTCCCTAAGGATATGTATATGTATATGTGAAATGATGAGTCATTCAGTATTATTTTTTTGGTATTTTAGTATATTATAGATCAAGCGGTTTCTATGTAATTACATAATTTTTTGGATACTAGAATTTTATGTGGCTCTTGGATAGAGGTACCTATGGATAATAAATATAGAAATCATGCATTATATTTACTTGATCACAAAATGGTGCATTACATTGGGCCTTTATATAATACTTGTTTTACAAACACATGGGATATGTTATATAATCACATCCTCTTTATGAACAATAATTATGGATATAAATTGATGATGAATTTGATTGAACTTGGATAATCCTATGGTTTTATAGATTAAAAAAATATTCTTCGGGATTTAGTAAACATAAAATTATTATTTCATGATTATGTTGTTCCCCAATATGGTTATTGTTTGTTATATAATTATGTTGGGTTTTAGTAAATGGATGAAGCCCGAACGATCCATATTAATGATAACTAAAATAAAAAATTCAATTATTTTACTTCTGAGTATCCAAAATCTATGGGATATGGAATAAAAAATATCATTTATATGATCATGTAACATTCTCAATACATGAACCATACTAAAATTATGAATGATAAGTGGAGGGAACACCATTATATTGATTCTTTGATGAGTAAATTTCAGACTTTCTTTAGTGGAACTACGAATCCATATGTTCATAAGAATTGAAAAATTACAACAAAAAATGTTTTTTTCTATAGTGTTTATAACACAAAATATTTATTTTGGACATCTATTGTACAAACTTTGATGAAAATCACCATTGGACTGTCATCAAGAACACAAGGGAACATGATGAAATTGAATCCATGGATTGGGTCGAGTTAAATAACTTATTTTTTAACAAGTAAAGTCCTCATATTCTTTGGATGAATATGTAAAAGGAGTTCATAGTAGAAAATAAAAATGTGGAGGGATCCATTAGTACCTATGAGAGAATGTTTACAAGGATTCCTTCTTGTATTATAGTCGAACATAAAATTAAGGATTATTAATAAACTAAAATCTTAAATCCAATTATCTGGAAAGAGTTATCCATAATTGTGTTCAGTATCCATGAAGACTTATATTTAGATCAACTGGCCAGGATATACATTTAAGATGTTTTAAGGCTCTATGGAGTACCAAACTTAATTATTTATAATATTGATATGAGAATTACCAAAATTTTAGAGTGATATACTTACCATGATACTGATATAGAGTTGAGTATTAGAACTACATATCATCACCATACTGGCGGCCAATATGAGGAAATTATTCAAGTCCTAGAGGATATGTTAATATATTGTTCAATGTATTTCAATGATGGTTGGTATATAAACCTTCCAATATTTTAGTTTTCATAAGAAAATAATTTTACTAAAGAATTTATATGTCTCTTAATGAAGCCCTATATGGAAATTAATGTAGGGATGTAACATGTTGTAATGAAGTTGGAGAATGAAATCTATTAGGACCTTATATAGATAATGAACCTGAAGAGAAGGATAGAGACACTATAAAACACATCAATGTACCTCATAATCCGTAGAAATGTTATGATGAAAATCACAAATGTGATCTTGAATTTGATATTGGTGACATGGTATTTTAAATAATTTCATCATTTAAGAAGGTTATAAGATTTAATAATAAATTGAAACAAATCCCTAGGTATATCAGTCCCTTTGAAGCTATTGATCCTATAAAAATTGTATCATATCCCTTTGAACATACAAAAAATAAATCCTAATTCTATAATGTGTTCTATGTATGTCATCTGATGATGTACAAATCATACCCCTCATATTTATTAAACTCAAAGGTTATACCGTGGGAGAAAGATCATTCTTTAGAGGATCAAATGGTGGTGATTATAGATCATACATATAATTTTATATGAAATAATATCACCAACTTGTTAAATGTACAATATATAACCCACTAGTTTTAGGGATCATGGTGGAAACAGAAGGAAATGATGAGGTGTAATTATCCCCATTTTTTAGTATCAGATTTATGAATTTTGAGGGAAAATTCATTTTAGGGAGGGGGTGGTAAAATGTAACAACCCAATATTTATGGGATTTTTTTAAATAAATTAAATATTTTTAATATTATTCCCTATTAAAAACATTAATTTTGGATTTCATTACATGAGACATCATGGTAATCTTACACTACATGGAACACTAGGTTAGCTTGTGTTATAAAGGATACATATATTTAGTAAAACCATGATTTATTATTAATATATTAACATTACCATTATAAAATTTCTTATTAACATAGTCTTATAACTAGCAATAAAACTTTTCTAAAGACTACATATCATTGTTTTCTATAATGAAAAAATATTTATAAAAAAGAACTTAATTTTTTGTAAAGACTTTATATCTTATGAAAATACTATTTTCTAATTTTTTTTGTGAACATGAATAAAATTAATTTTTCACAATTTTAAAAGTTAAATTGATAAAACCAATTTATTTTTTGAAATCATCATTTTAAAATAAAACTAGGGTCATGTTTTCTAATTTTTCTAAAAAATTCTATTATTTGGGGAATATTGAAAAATAGTGACATTTAATGAAAAATAACATTATTTTTAAAATTATTTAAAGAGTTAAATAATATATAAAGTTGGTTATAAAGTAAAATTAAATTAAATATATATTTATCATTAAATTTGGGTCATTGGATTCAATTTAATAATAAAATTAGATATAAAAGCTTTCTAAACATTTGATCATTTTTCACATAGAAAATTAAAATTCTCATTGTGGCTATAGGATTAATTTTAAATTAAATATTTTCACATATTTGAATTGAATTTTTAAAAATAAATTCTATATATTGAATCATAATATTTTTTATTATCTAATATGTTCATAATGAGTTTTATGAAAATGAAAATTGAAAATAGTGGTAGTTAATAACTATAGACAAAGTTAAAATAGGTTTACCAGAGGTTAAACAAAAAAATATATGGGTTAAAAAGGACACATCACAAGTTTAAATAATATTTTATGGATATATTTAAACATTATAATTCCCAATTTATAATTTATGGTTTCTAGGAATATTTTTATTGGGAATGTCTTTATTATTTTAGAGTCTTTTGATAAATTTCATAGTAGTTTCTAAGTTGGCTCATTTCCCCAACATATAAAAGGAAACCACCACCGTTCAATTATTAAAAACTCTTAGTGCTTTATATTGATCAAGACCTACCCTAATAAAATCAAGATATCCATCCTCTCATTAGATAATCCTTTGATTGGAGATAAATTCAATATAGTATGGCTTTTAGTGTAATCCTAAGGAGTATACCTAAAAAAGAGGTAACATTCATCAACAAGCATTTTTTATTTCTTCTTCTGCCACATATAATTATTATTATAACATGATGATATAATAAAATCATAATATTAAACATACTAAGACTTTTTTTATGTTTTTTACTTGACATATAACCACCTCCACTTCAATCAAATGGGTTATGAAATCATCGTTCATGTGTATGGCGAACTACCACCTCACGAACCAATGTCATTTGGTTTTGCATTACCACATATCATAGTTAAAAAATTATGGATTTAATTATAATATATTAATGATAATATTATTATATTTTAATTATTATATTATTCATATCTTAAAACTTTAGATTTTGTGGTTATAAGATGACGTCACTCACGTGTGATGTGAAATACCTCATCGCAAAGCAATGTGATTCATTCACATGTTACATGGGAGGTAATAAGGATGGTTTTTATTAAAAAAAGATATATATGAAAAAATAATTATTATAAAATGATAATATGTCAGTTAAATTTCATTATATCAATACGTCATTAAAAATAGAAAGAATGGACCTGAGTATATATGGTCTACCCTCTTTATAAAAAGGTTATGTCATTTCCAATCTCCATATTGTATGTATTACTATAAATACATATATATATTTAATATATATGATATTTATACCATGTTTAAATAATTTTTAATACTAATTCATGATCAATTTAAGAGAAAATAAAATAGAAAATCAATAGTGGTATGGAAAACAATGTTATTATCACAAAAAATTAAACATTAACATAGAATTTTTAATAAATATGTAATAAAAGGTTATATTTAAATCATATATGGAATTTTATATATATGTATTTATGAAAAGTTATTTAATATGTGAATAATAAACTTATATTTATCATTTTTTAGGATTTTACATGTATGAATTAAGTTAATACATAATGAATTTTCTTCTCAATTTTTACATCTGGAGGATCATCCCATATTCACAACCTTTTTATTTTATGACATGCGTATATTACGCTTAAATATATTTTATTATTATTTCATACGGAATTATAGTTATTTACACATCTATTTGAGGATATATCTCTCTTGGGGATTACATTTCAATGTTACCAAATTGGTAATAATTTCATGTTATAATCTCATCATTTATTAGGATTATTTATGATTATGTTTCTAACATTAAAATAATATAATAAGTTTGTAATAAAACTCATGAATATTGATCTCTACATTTTATTCCATTATATTACTTTTTTTCTATTCATTTTACTATATTCAGTGACTCAATAGTTCAAAAGAGAATGTTTTTAAGAAAAAGGAACTTTTCAAATTATAAACCTTTTTATTTGAATATAATGTTTCAAAAAATGATTTCAAAATTATTTAGGTTTTAAAAATATATTTCAATATGGAATAAATATTTTCATAAATAATAGTTTGAAATTATTTTTAAATATTCCTTTATGTGTTTTCATTTTTATTTTTAGTGAATGTCATTTTGAAAATGGTTTATGATTTAAAATAGAATTTTAAAAGAAAATATAATTTTCCTCCAGTAAGTGTTCCAAGTAATCTTCAAAAATAATTTTCTATCAAATATGACATCATTTTATATTAATTATATTTTACTCAGGTAATCATCCAAGGATATCATTCTTGTTTTTCACAAAATTGTTAATGTTTTGGGTGAAAAGAAGTTTTTGAAACTCATTTCTGTACCACAGGTTATACGAGGATAAAATTTTTATGGAACCCCATTATTTTTTCATAATTTACACTTTAATGAAATGATAAAATGATTCTGAAAATATCATATTTTATAAATTTTATGATAAGTATAAATTCTTATCAATGACATTTCATTTCATGGGTTAGGATATGACGAACGTTTTATGATCTTTTGGGGGACATATTTATGATTTTCATTATTTGAATGGTGGGACTGTAATATCTCTCCAATGTATTGGGTAAAAGTAAATTTACTATAAACATAAATGGTACATGGGTGGTTATTCCATGCCCAATAAAGAGGGTACATGGGTGGTCATCCCAAGCTATAAAAATATGGTAAATCAATGGTTACCCCAATATCAAAGAAAGTACATTGGTGGTTAGTCCAATCATGAAACATAAGCTACATGGGTGGTAAGCCCAAACCCAATTCTTGTAAATGGGTGGTTAGAAAAAGTCTAAATTATTATTAATTTTGGGGAATTTATCCTTGAAAAAATATTTTTTATGGTTTTCTGCCATAAATATTTTTTATTCCATTACTATGTTATCATGGCTCATGTTGTAGGACTCCCTTATGATTAATGTCTTTTGAACAACTAATCATTTTTCAATGACTCATGTTTATAATATTTTATAGGAATGTTATTGTTTTCAACAATTATGATCATGTACTAAAACCCTCATTCTAAAATTATCCTTATGCATCTCCCTTGTTTATCCTTAATGATATTATGATCTCACCATTTATTATGTTTTCTTTCTTTGGGTTATAATGATTTGTATTATGTATGATATATATAAAAATTATAATAATTATGAATAATTCAGTGTGAGATGATGTAATTCACAAATGAAATAGTTTTTTTTCATAATTCCAAAGGCATAATAAATTTATGATCCCTAGGTTTGTGTTTCTGTACTATAATAATAATTCAGAAAAATAATATAATATTTTTTTATGATAAGACTAGTTATATATAGAAAATAAATTAAATAACCATAAATAAATAGTGTTTATAGCCCAAATGTAAGGTTGTCTTTGGTGTTTTTTAATTTATAATCTCATATTTTACTACCCAAATCAAATAACATTAGTTGAAATTTTTTGAGTTTATACAAATTAATAAACAAATAATCAATACTAGTAATATCCTTAATACTATTTATCATGACCAATATATGTTGAAGATAATTAATTCATAGTTTATCTAATATATCATTCTTCATAAAAAACAACATGTTCACCTCATGGTGACCCACATTTTCAAATTAATCCCTTATCATAATTCTATTAGAGTTTTTTCTTCATTTCTAGTAAAAAATCCAGGCCATTCTATATGGAATCCTTTAAATAGTTACAAATTTCAATATAAGATCAATTTAAAACTGAACAGAAGGACTAAAATGATAAGTAAAAAAATATATTAAAATAAATAAATAGTCTCTCATAAAATATTACTATATTCAATGTTGAGTTTCTCCATAATCATATGAGATAAAAACCTCATTTGAATATAAATCAAGACCCATACAATGGATGAAATTTTTTATTGGATGTTAATATTTATCCCCCGCATTGATTGAAGATCATATGTTGATTCATAAAGTGAAAATTTTCCTCCATATTATAAAACATTATTAGGGATCTATGTAGACGTTTCTAGGGAATCTATTCTAGGTTTATTAATCATTTTCAAAGGTAATATTCTCTTATAATCTCGTTAGAATGTTGGTGATTTTTTTAGAGTGATCTCACATCTCGTAGAGTGGCATAAGGCTGAAAAAATTAGGTTATCACATACTATGGTTATTTTGGTTTTGTGTTTGAGGCAAAAATTGGTTTAAATTTTTAATTTCTAATTCTTGACCTATTGATGGATTCTATCAATGACGACATGGTCGTGATGATGAGAAGATTTCATTTCTTTTTAATTTCAATTATTTTTTGGTTGGTGGGTAGTGATAGTAATTATTTACAAGATATTATCATTATGAATTTTTGTTCTTATTTTGGAAACTATTTTGTGTTTTTTCTATTGGTAGATGTTGATTTTTTTGGGGTTCATACATAATCTAAATGTTTTTTCATAAAATAAAAATAATGTGCATTTTTATTTAAGAAGAGGGAGATAATGATTACTGAAAATGAAAAAAAACTATACTGAGGATGAATAATGAAATTTTAATTTGGAAAATTAGTTCAAAAATCAACATGATATCCACAATAATGGAAAAAAGGACTTGTGTGACATAATAATAATGTCCCACATTAGTGATTAACATAAATTTGATAATACCTTGTTTTAGGAGTTAAACCCCGATTTTTGTCATTGAATCTGATAATTCGAATGGCCCCCACATGTAATTTTTTAAAATATATATTGTACTTTATGGTCTACTTTATTTACCTCTATTAGACAATATAAGTTTACTCCATAATTTATTTAATTATTCCATTATTTTTGACACATTATACATCTTCCCATTAATGTGATACATTTAAATTCATGATTCTTCCAACATTATCATAAAATATGAAGTTGAATTTTATTTCTTCATGATATTCATCAATTTAGATACTATAAAAATCTATTTCTGCCTTATTATGTGCATATAGAAATTCACCTATGTTGGGGTTATTAATCATATATCATGAGAGTTGGGTATGAATAGTACCATTGGTTTTTATCCTAGTCCTGCTCTATTTTTTACTCATGAGGATAATTATTACATTATTTATAACATTCCATGTTAACATCATTACTTTGGGATCCAATCATTTACTACAACTAAAAATTATCATTAGAGAAATAATAATAATAATGAGAAATAATATAATAATGAAATATCTTTCATATAATTTCTAAATCATGGATATTATTTTCATTCTATGATGCAATTGATATAGAAAAGGTCATCTATGGTCATTATTTATGAAAATTCTACAAATCAGTTTCTAATTAAAACACAGATTAACCCAAGAATATCCCACAGAAGTCTCTAGGTAGTTTTATATTGTTAGACCCAAAAATAATACAGTGTTGATTATAATGTTAATACCCAATATTCACCATTCAATTTTGTTACCCTATGTGTATATCAGCCGCAACCCCATCAACATTCTAGTATCTATACATGGATATATTTTCCAAGAAAGCCACACTCTTATATTTACCATAACATTGTATATTCTTTTATAAATATTTTTATCCTATGTATTTTATAAACAATATCATCATCTTATTTTTTATCAATAATTAAACCTTTATATGATCAGAACTACAATGAAATAATTATTCTACAGTTAATTATTACATCTTATAAATAGATTTTTTTAACAAATAATTAAGATACATGACAGAACCATAAAAGTATTAGTGTCCTCATAAATTTTTTAAAATTAAATACATATAAATATGTGATCTACATCATCTCCCACATAATTTTTTCAGAAATAGAATCTTTTTTAGATGTAGCATATATAAAACAATTTTTCATACCATAAGAAGAAGAAACATAAGAAAGGGTGAGATCATGTGCCTTATATGTGTAAACAAGGGTGATATCAACAAATGATCACATATAAGAATAACATGAACATACTAGTATGAGAATATGATATTATCATTTTAAATTAATACAAAATATTTTATATAATCATGAGTCCTGAGATATTTCTTAGATGTTCATAAGGGATTAATCATAATGGAATCGATGTACCCGATCCATAAGAAAATTATATTAATCACATTTTAATTATAATGACCCATACTTTACATACATTGTCAATACTTCAAAATTGAGGCATACTTATTACAACATATAACAAAACCACGAAATGACCGTATAGGTATAGTGTCTTTAGAAACTGGGAAACATAAACAACTGGTTCATAAAGTGTCTACACTGTCTCCCATTTATTTTATCATATCTATAGTCTCTTTTGGCATATCTTACTTTGTAACCTTCTTCCTGACCTGGGGAAAGAAAACATATAAAAGGGTGAGATCAAATTCTCAGTAAGGGAAAACAAAAGAAATATCAATCACATCATATTCATAAGAACATAACTTTTGGAAATCTTAACTTTCAAAAGAGAGAATAATTTCATAATAATGGATAAATCATAGTAGTGAAATGGAATCCCTATAATCACAACATAAAACATGAAAATTTGTGGCATACACACATAATCATTGGGAATCATTTCTTATTAGTCAAGACTCATTTCCAAGACTATCTTAGTGGACAAAGTCCATTTCTGAACCGAGTTCACTCCTCGTTTCAGTCCTGTTTCACTGAACTGGTATAACCTACCGTTCCGGCCATGTATATCTCATGAGATATAAAATCTTTACCCAATGCATTGGAGTGAGATATAGGTCCCACCCATCTCATAATGATACTATTCTTATGTGTTCCACAAAATCATAAAGCATACATCATTGCATAACCCATGTAATAAAAATGGGAATCATAAACATCGGGACATCATAAAACAATTCATATAAGATAAAGGAATTCATAAAAAAATTTCCATCACAACATAATAAAACCAATTTAATAATAGGGATAGAGACAGAACCCTTTATTATCTTATATGGAAAATGATTTTGATAAAACACTTGAACTCCATTCTTGAGGAAAATATCCTTTTTACTTCAAAAACATTTTTCCATTCTTAACATATCATACAATTTTAAACTAAAAGAAGTTGATTAAAAATAAACTTGAAAACTTTTAAAGTAAGATTCTTGGAAATAATGTTTTAAAAATACATTCATGCCATATAAGTTAAAAAAAATATTCTTCTCGTACTTTTGTCGGAAAAGTCAAAAAGTACCTCGTATGAAAAACGACAAAAGATTCCCTTCATATCATTTACTAAAAAACTCAATGAAGGGTAAAATTGGATATAAAATATTGTAGAAGGATATAAATATTACATATTTAGGAAACATGGATGTGGATGATAAAATACACCCTAGTAAATTCCAAAGTATAAACAATCTCGGATAAAAATGAGATTGTAATATTTCCCTTACCTTAGGTCCGATTTGCTTCGTATGTGTCTGAAACTCCTGTATAATGAATTAAATAATGTTATTGACTTATTCCAGAATCATACATATTGTTATGATATCATATATGGTCATATTCTTAGCTTCTTATTAGTAATATTTCACAACTACTTGTTATTCAGGTGTTTATTACTTTTTGTTCTTATGCATGTTTTGTCGAATAAATTCTTATTCTTCTCTTTAGGTTATAGATACCTCATTTCCAGAATGGTATTAGTGTAATATATATCATATTCATTCATTCAATTAATTTATATAATCATTATGAAATGAAGATCATGTAGAACGAGTCGCATCACATCATGGAGACGGTATTCCGTACGTACGCACGAGTGATGATATCGTTCCTATGATCGTGGAATTGTATTGGAGTGTATGTATACTATTTCAGAATCAATATCACTTTATAATAGTAATATATAGTCATTATTTACACCATTATACCCATTCAAGTAAGGTGGTGGTGGAAAATAGATTACAACACGGCGTGGAGACGGTATTTCGTACGTACGCACGAGCGGTGATTTTTTTTTCCGTAGGATGGATAGATGGTGAAATAGGGATGTTTCATACTTATAATAACATATCAGTATATTATTGATACTGATGTTATTATTTCATAATGAAACAACTAAAGAAGAAGAAGTGGAAGAAGAAATAAAGATGAAAGAATCGGTAACGGACATTACCTCTTCTTTGAAGTGCTTCTTTGAGACCTCCTTTCAGGGCACTACAATAGGTCTTTGAAGAAGACCAGAACCTCTAGGATGTTTCTAGGGAAGTGGAGAGGATAAATTGGCAGGGTTTGGCCGAGATTGAAGGCTCAAAGTGGTGTGAGGAAGAGGGGGAGTAGGTGCCCTTTTATAAGAGAGGAGAGGGGCACCTTTGGAATGACTAAACATATTATTTTATTATAAAGTGAAATTCGGTTTTTAATAGCTCCAAATTGATATATTTCGAATATAAGGTGGGTATGGGTCTAAAACCTCTCATCAAAAAGAATTTAGACAAGTTTAGGTATCAATTTTATCCTTATCATTTAGATTTATCTTTAAGTTAGATAATTTAACTTTTACCGTGCCTTCTTATTTTCTTACACTATAAGGTTAATTAACTTACCATATCAAGCCAAAAACACCCCAAGTTGTTTATTATTAATATATATAACCTTATATAAGTCATTTGGCCGATCCTTAGATTTTTAGGAATAAAATAAAAATTAATAATATAATATTCTTTTTAAAAACTATTTTATGTCAATTTTGACACTCTTTAGTAATTGATTTTTGTGAAACTCATAACAGAATGATTAGTTAGAACCAAGTTACTTAAATCAATACTAACATCTCATATTAACCTATAAAATTAGTTTAATTCATAAAAAGTCTCAAATTACATTTATTTGGGTATTTATAACATCAATTATGTCAATATTTCATTAATAAGATAATTACTGCAGCATCTTTGTGTCATAAATAAATTAACTTATTTAAAGTCTAAAAATTAAAAATAAAATATCATTACGTAGGAAATATTTCATTCTTTCTAATGAATTTTTATAGTCGAATTTATCTTATGTATAACCCAATATTAAAAATAATTTACTTTTTAAACTTTGATTTTAACTATTTTAACCCTTCTGTAAATAAATTAATAACAAATGTCCTAATCTAATCCAAGTGGGACTAAATGGTCATATTTTATTCCTAAGGTTTATTTGGTCGAATGAAACTTGTCCAATAGAATTAGGACATGTTTTAGGGTAATAATAATATCATTTTTACCCTTAATTTCCCTATTTACTTTTAACTATGGTAAAAAAAGTAAAAAGTTACTATTCACCAAAAAATTATTTTCATCTCATTGAACCAAATTTTACTTACTGACATCAACCGTGTCTCTCAGATTTTCTAAATTCCACTCATAGAAGTGGTAAAATTAAGTTCTATGAAAAATTCAGTTTTTTTAACTACCACTTAGTGGTTTCACTATTCATCAAAAATTGAATGTTTTCAGAAAAATACCAAAATATCACCCTAGGCAAATTTTGATATTCCGAATCCAAAAATGAAGTCCATTTTGAAAAATAAAATTTATAAAATTTCAAAAAGTGGTTATTACTATTCATAATGGCTAGTTTTAATAATATTTTAATAGCATATCATTATTTAGTGAAACTCGGTATTGCGTACGACGCAAGCTATCGAGTAAGGCCGCAGTTGCATGTAAAGAAAGACAAGATAGTGTTGTGTGTAGTGAAAGATTATTTTGATGATTTATATAACATAAAAACAAAATATTTCTCATAAAAGTCTCAGGAGTTACATTCTACCTCCCTTAAAATGAATTTCGCCCTCGAAATTCGTCACTTTGTAACAAACAGATGAGGATACCTCTACCTCATCATATCCTCAAGCTCCCATGTAGCTTCTTCTAATTGGTGGTTCCTCCATAAAACATTCACCAATCGAGTGGTCTTTCTTCGTAGGACTTTTTCACTACGATCCAGAATCTCTATCGGTTGTTCCTCATAAGAAAGATCTTGCTCTAGCGGTACAACTTCTGAGCTAAGTACATGTGAAGGATCAGGTATGTACTTTCTCAGGAGAGATACATGGAACACATCGTGGACTTGAGAGAGATTCGGTGGAAGTTCCAATAGGTAAGCTACCATCCCAACACGATCCAGTATTTCGAAAGGACCGATATATCTAGGTCTCAACTTCCCCTTCTTTCCAAATCTCATGACTCTCTTCCAGGGAGATATTCGTAAGAACACTTTATCACCCACTTCAAACTCTAGGTCTTTTCTTCGGTTGTCGGCATAACTTTTCTGTCGACTCTGGGATGCTATTATGTGTTGTTGAATAGATCTGACCTTTTCTGCCATTTCATCAACGAGATCAGGTCCTAATAACTTTCTTTCCCCAACTTCATCCCAGCAAGTTGGAGTTCTGCAATTCTTTCCATAGAGAGCTTCATAAGGATCCATCTGAATACTATATTGAAAGATATTATTATAAGAAAATTACACCAAATGTAGGTGTTGATCCCAACCACCTTTGAAATCCATAGAGCAAGCTATCATCATATCTTCTAGAGTTTGAATTGTTCTCTCAGACTGACCATCTGTCTGAGGATGATAAGCACTGCTGAAACTCAACTCTGTATCCAGAGTATGCTGAAGACTTCACCAAAACATTGAGGTAAACCTCGGATCCAAATAAGATATAACAGAAAGTGGTACTCCATGCAATCTTACCACTTCCTTCACATATATCCTGGAAAGCTGATATAGAGAGAAATACTCTCTAATAGCAATGAAGTGTGAAGACTTGGTAAGACGATCAACTATGAACCAGATAGCATTATTTCCTTTGGATGTTTTAGGAAGTCCTGTGACAAAGTCCATAGTTATGTTTTCCCATTTCCATTAGGGTATGGGTAATGGTTATAACATTCCCTTAGACTTCTGTCTCTCAGCTTTAACTTGCTGACAAACCAATCATCGAGAGACATATTCAGCAACATCTCTTTTCATGACATCCCACCAGAAGAACTCTTTCAGGTCCCTATACATCTTCGTGCTTCCAGGATGAATAAAGAATGAAGAACTATGAGCCTCATCCAGCAGCTCCTTCTTTAATTCCGGGATGAGAGGAACACAAACCCGATTCCTGAACTTTATTATCCCATCACAATCAAGGTTGAATTCAGGAACATTTCTCACCTTCTTTTGTAACTTGACATATTCTTTTTGTGACTCTTTAATCTTCACATGTATAGATGGTTGAACATTCATTTGAGAAAGATAATATTTTTCCCCTTCCATTATAATTCCAGGATCCATCCTTTGTAAATCCATAAATATTGGATCTTTTGAGATCCTCATCATGGATAAACTGGCATGGTCTTGTCGACTTAATGCATCTGCCACCTTGTTTGCTTTCCCAGGGTGGTAATGAATTGAGACGTTGTAATCCTTAATCAGTTCTAACCATCTTCTTTGGCACATATTCAGCTCCTTTTGTGTGAAAATATACTTTAAACTTTTATGATCAGTATAAATATCACACCTTTCACCATAAAGATAATACCTCCAAATCTTTAATGAAAATATTACCGCAGCTAACTCCAAATCATGAGTTGGGTAATTTTGCTCATGTATTTTCAACTATTGTGAGGCATAAGCTATCACCATATCATTTTGCATAAGAACACACCCCAAACCCTTCTTGGATGCATGACTGTAGATCACAAACCTTTCTCCACTACAAGGCAATGTGAGCACAGGTGCACTGGATAACCTTCTTTTCAACTCCTTGAAATTCTCTTCACATTCCTCCGTCCAGACAAACTTAACTCCTTTCCGAGTCAACTTGCTGAGTGGATTAGATAATCGTGAAAAATATTTCACAAAACGTCGATAATATCTAGCCAAACCAAGAAAACTTCAGATCTCAATTACTGTTGTTGGTCTCGACCATCTTTTGATAACCTCTGTTTTTGCTGGATCCACAGATATCCCCTCTTTTGAGATTATGTGACCCAAAAATGAAACTTTTTGAAGGCAAAATTCACACTTGGTAAATTTGGCATAAAGCTTCTCCTTTCTCGGGGTCTTCAATATAATTCTCAAGTGATCTTCATGTTCTTCCTTGCTCTTTGAATAGACAAGAATGTCGTCTATAAATACTACCACAAATTGATCAAGATAGTCACTAAAGACTCTATTCATCATATCCATGAAGATAGCAGGGGCATTAGTAAGACCCAATGGAATCACTATAAATTCATAGTGTCCATACCTTGTACGGAAAGCCATCTTTGGTATATCTTCCCCTTTGACCCTTAATTGATGATACCCTGAATGAAGATCAATCTTGGAAAAGTATTGAGCTCCGCGTAGTTGGTCAAATAAGTCATCAATGTGTGGAAGAGGATATTTTTTCTTGATAGTGAGCTTGTTAAGTTCTCGATAATCAATATAGAGTCTCATTGATCCATCTTTCTTCTTAACAAATAGAACAGGTTCTCCCCAAGGTGATGCACTAGGGCGTATGAACGCCTTATCAAGATTCTCTTGGAGTTTCTTCTTCAATTCCTGCAACTCAATTGGGGCCATTCTATAAGGTTTCTTTGAAATAGGCAAAGCACCCGGTATGAGTTCTATTGAAAACTCAACTTCACGATTTGGTGGAAGACCTGGTAATTCCTCCGGAAAGACATCATCAAACTCCGGTACAATGGGAATATTATTAATCGTGAGTTTCTCACCAACCATTTGAGATAAATAACCTTCATTTAGTGGAATCAAGACCCATAAGGTAGAAGGAATTTCCACTGGAAGGTTATGTTCATCCTTGCATTGATAGACGATCATAGATTGATCGGGAATATGAAATGTGACTTCCCTTATTTTGAAATTGATATGATATCCGTATATAGAAAGCCAATCCATGCCAAGAATCACATCAAATTACACTATAGTAAGGATCACAAGATTTGCAGGAATCACTTTCCCACAAACTTCGATCGGAGAAGAATTATAAACTTTTGATGTGACTGTTGTGCCATTAGGTGTTGTCACAGATAACTCAACATCTAATTGTTGAGTTAATACGGTGATACCCTTAGAAAATTCTTCAGAAATAAAAGAGTGGGTGGATCCAGAATCAAATAAAACATTTGCTACTTTAGAGTGGATGGTAAGTGTACCTTTCACCACATCGTTATCGTACTCCACATCGCTGATAGAAATTGCATGTGACTTTCCCTTGTCTTTATCCTTAAGAGTTTGTTGACGTCGACCATCATCATCAACCCTTGGATTAGGGAATTTATTGGCATAATGTCCCATCTCCTTGCACTTGAAACATTGAAGTGTAGTAGGTTCATTCTGTGTATCCCTTCCTTTGTTTGCATCATTAGACATCTTCTTCCCATCATCGCGGCATTCAAATGCCTGATGACCTTCCTTTCCACAGTTGAAACATTTACTTGTCCCTTTAAGACAACTCCCGCCATGTTTCTTTCCACACTTTGAGCGTAAGGGAAAGCTCATCTTCTTTTCAGTGTGTTCTTTAGATTTTCCTTTGAATTTCATTTTCCTCTTATTATCAAACCCATATGACTGATGGGTTACTCCAATATCCATCTCAACTTTGAGAGCACATCGAACGATTTCCTCGTATCTATTGAAGTCCCTTATGGCTAAGGCCCTTCGAAGACTTGGTTTTAAGCCACTAAAGAATCGATCGATCTTACTCTCAGGTTGGATAATAATACCAGAAGCGTACCTTGCAAGTCTTGTAAAATTTGCTTCATAGGTACCAACAGATTCATCATCCTTTTTCTTCAGTTCAAGAAACTCTTTCTCTATCTTTGTTCGGAGAATACGAGGGAAGTACTTATTGAAAAATAAGTTCTTGAACTCGTCCCATTCCATGGACTCAATTTCATCCCTTTGCCTCTTATTCTTAATAAGATTCCACCATTGATCAGTATCACCTTCCAAACAATACACTGCTAATATGGCTTTATCATGTACAGAACATTGAAGAACTGAAAATAACTTTTCAGTAGTACTAATCCATTGTTCATCAACTAATGGATCAGTAGACCCGCTGAATGAAGGTGGACACTGTCTCATGAAGGATTCAACAGAATTTTGCTCCTTCCTTTGATCGTTTGGAAGTCTTGCATGATTCATAGCTCGAGAAAGTTGTGTGAGCATGGCTACAAGATTTTGAATTCCAGCTCCCATAATGATTGGTTGCTCAGGGGGACAATCATTGCATTGCCTGTTGCATTCTGCATTAACACAGTTCCTTCGGGTTCCGGCCATTGACTAAAACCAAGAAGAATAGTGTTATCAACACTAATTATAATAGGAAAACCACATAATCAAGAATAAAATTTCACACTTAAGGTCTTATTATAGGTTATTCATGACCATTTCTAAAACACTAAGATTGTGTTCTATGCTTAGACTTATCCTTAGTGTTCTTAATAAGGCTTTCACATCCTAGTATCCAAAGGTTGACTATACCATTCCTCTGATACCAACTATAACGACCCATACTTTACATACATTGTTAATTCGTTAAAATTGAATCATACTTATTACAACATATAACAAAACCATGAAAGGACCGTATAGGTATAGTGTCTTTAGAAACTGGGAAACATAAACAACTGGTTCATAAAGCTTCTACACTGTCTCCCATTTATTTCATCATATCTATAGTCCCTTTTGGCATATCATACTTAGTAACCTTCTTCCTGACCTGGGGAAAGAAAACATACAAAAGGGTGAGCTCAAATGCTCAGTAAGGGTAAACAAAAGAAATATCAATCACATCATATTCATAAGAACATAACTTTTGGAAATCTTAACCTGCAAAAGAGAGAATAATTTCATAACATGGGATAAATCATAGTAGTGGATTAGAATCCCAATAATCACAACATAAAACATGAAAATTTGTGGCATACACACATAATCATAAGGAATCATTTCTTATTAGTCAAGACTCATTTCCAAGACTATCTTAGTGGACAAAGTCCATTTCTGAACCGAGTTCACTCCTCGTTTCAGTCCTGTTTCACTGAACCGGTATAACCTACCGTTCCAGCCATGTCTATCTCATGAGATATAAAATCTTTTCCCAATGCATTAGTGGGAGATATAGGTCCCACCCATCTCATAATGATACCATTCTTATGTGTGCCACAAAATCATAAATCATACATCATTGCATAACCCATGTAATAAAAATGGGAATCTTAAACATCGGGACATCATAAAACAATTCATATAAGATAAAGGAATTCATAAAAATATTTCCATCACAACATAATAAAATCAATGTACTAATAGGGATAGAGACAGAACCCTTTATTATCTTAGATGGAAAATTATTTTGATAAAACTCTTGAACTCCATTCTTGAGGAAAATATCATTTTTTACTTCAAAAACATTTTTCATTTCTTAACATGTCATAAAATTTTAAACTAAAAGAAGTTGATTAAAAATAAACTTGAAAACTTGTAAAGGAAGCTTCTTGGAAATAATGTTTTAAAATCCATTCATTCTATATAAGTTAAAAAAACATTCTTCTAGTACTTTTGTCGGAAAAGTCAAAATGTACCTCGTATGAAAACGACAAAAGATTCCCTTCATATATTTTACTAAAAAAATCAAAGAAGGGTAAAATTGGATATAAACTATTGTAGAAGGATATAAATATTACATATTTAGGAAACATGGATGTGGATGATAAAATATACCCCAGTAAATACTAAAGTATAAACAATCTCAGATAAAAATGAGATTGTGATATTTCCCTTACCTTAGGTCCGATTTGCTTCGTAAGTGTCCAAACCTCCTGTATAATGATTTAAATAATGTTATTGACTTATTACAGAATCATACTTATTGTTATGATATCATATATGGTCATATTATTAGCTTCTTATTTGTAATATTTCATTACTACTTGTTATTCAGGTGTTTATTACATTTTGTTCTTATGTGTGTTTTGTCGAATAAATTCTTATTCTTCTATTTAGGTTATAGATACCTCATTTCCAGAATTTTATTAGTGTGATATATATCATATTCATTCATTCAATTCATTTATATAATCATTATGAAATGAAGATCATGTAGAACGAGTCGCATCACACCGTGGAGACGGTATTCCGTACGTACGCACGAGTGATGATATCGTTCCTATGATCGTGGAATTGTATTGGAGTGTATGTATACTATTTCAGAATCAATATCACTTTATAATAGTCATATTTATTCATTATTTACACCATTATACCCATTCAATTAAGGTGGTGGTGGAAAATAGATTACACCACGGCGTGGAGACGGTATTCCGTACGTACGCACACACGGTGATTTCTTTTTCCGTAGGATGGATAGATGGTGAAATAGGGTTGTTTCATACGTATAATAACATATCAGTATATTAGTGATACTGATGTTATTATTTCATAATGAAACAACTAAAGAAGAAGAAGTGGAAGAAGAAATAAAGATGAAAGAATCGGCAACGGACATTACCTCTTCTTTGAAGTGATTCTTTGAGACCTCCGTTTAGGGCACTAAAATAGGTCTTTGAAGAAGACCAGAACCTCTAGGATGTTTCTAGGGAAGTGGATAGGATAAATTTTCAGGTTTTGGCCGAGATTGAAGGCTCAAAGTGGTGTGAGAAAGAGGGGGAGCAGGTGCCCTTTTATAAGGGAGGAGAGGGGCACCTTTGGAATAACTAAAAATATTATTTTATTATAAAGTCAAATTTGGTTTTTAATAGGTCCAAATTGATATATTTCGAAGATAAGGTGGGTAGGGGTCGAAATCATCTCATCAAATAGAATTTAGACAAGTTTAGGTATCAATTTTAACCTTATCATTTAGATTTAACTTTAAGTTAGATAATTTAACTTTTACCGTGTCTTCTTGTTTTCTTACACTATAAGGTTAATTAACATACCATATCAAGCCAAACGAACCCCAAGTTGTTCATTATTAATATATATAACCTTATCTAAGTCATTTGGCCGAACCTTAGATTTTTAGGAATAAAATAACAATTAATAATATAATATTTGTTTTAAAAACTATTTTATGTCAATTTTGACACTATTTAGTAATTGATTTTTGTGAAAATCATAACAAAATGATTAGTTAGAACCATGTTACTTAAATCAATACTAACATTTCATATTAACATATAAAATTAGTGTAATTCCTAAAAAGTCTCAAATTACATTTATTTGTGTATTTATAACATCAATTATGTCAATATTTCATTAATAAGATAATTACTGCATCATCTCTGTGTCATAAATACATTAACTTATTTAAAGTATAAAAATTAAAAATAAAATATCATTATGTAGGAAATAATTTTAGATTTCTAATGAATATTTATAGTCTAATTTATCTTATCTATAACCCCATATTAAAAATGATTTACTTATTAAACTTTGATTGAAACTATTTTAACCCTTCTTTAAATAAATTAATAATAAATGTCCTAATCTAATCGAAGTGGGACTAAATGGTCATATTTTATTCCTAAGGTGGCTTTTGGTTGAATTAAACTTTTCCAATAGAATTAGGACATGTGTTAGTGTAATAATAATATCATTTTTACCCTTAATTACCCTATTTACTTTTAACCGTGGTAAAAAAGTAAAAAGGTACTATTCACCAAAAAATTATTTTCATCTCATTGAACCACATTTTACATACTGACATCAACCTTGTCTCTCGGATTTTCAAAATTCCACTCACAGAATTGGGAATATTAAGTTTTATGAAAAATTCAGTTTTTTTAACTACCACTTAGTGGTTTCACTATTCATCAAAAAATGAAAGTTTTCAGAAAAATACCAAAATTTTACCCTAGCCTAATTTCGATATTATGAATCCAAAAATGAAGTCCATTTTAAAAAATAAAATTTATAAAATTTCAAAAAGTGGCTATTAGTATTCATAACGGCTAGTTTTAATAATATTTTAATAGCATATCATTGTTTAGTGAAACTCAGTATTGCGTACGACGCAAGCTATCGAGGAAGGCCATGGTTGTGTGTAAAGCAAGCCAAGCTAGTTTTGTGTGTAGTGAATGATTCCTTTTAGGATTTATATAACATAAAAACAAAATATTTCACATAAAAGTCTCGAGTGTTATATTAATAATGCGGGGAGTAATAAAATTCATATAAATCATATCTAAATTCTACCCAAAATGATATTAATCACATTTTAATGTTATAATAATTAAATGTGTACTAGTTTAATTATTTGTACAATATATCATGTTGCATCTTTCAAGATTGGGATAACCTCATCTATACTCTATTTTGAGATTTTTATAACCTACCAGGTATCCTTGGATCTAATAAAATATAAATCATTAACAAATGTATTATCGGGATATATGAATCCCACCCATCTCATAACCATAATATATATATATATGTATATATATATATATATTTCACAATATCATTAAAATAATATTCTTTTAAAAAATATCATAAACAATATAAGCAATATCACGTTTCATCAATAATCAAGTAAAAAATTTATTTACCATCCATGGAATAAAATATTGTATCATATCAATAGTAATTAATAATAAACATCAAATCATATTTTTACAGATCAAAAATACCACTGAAATATCCCTTGAACACGTATTTAGGAAAAGAACCTTTTCATTTTTATGTCATTTTTTATAAAAATTTATAAAAATTAAATATTAAAATTTTCCAATAAATAAAAACTAAAACATGTAAAGTAAAAGTTAATGAATATATTAATCATGATATAATAACTATATATTCATGCATTGTACGTTAAAATAAAAAATTATTTCATGTTTTCTGTAAAAATTAGAAAGTACAACATTTGTAAAATTTGATGAAGATTATTGTTTGAACATGATAAATAAAATGAAATATTGAAAAAATAACTTTTAATTTTTTTTTTCAAATCATAAAAATATTCTTTAAAAATTATACTAAAAATATTGACATGGAAGAAAGGATTCCTCACCCATGTGAAAAAAGACCAGTTTTCATTATTAGTGATCATTATGAAATTCGAATGCTTAAATAGGATAAAATGAATGAAAAAATTTAATTTAAAAAAAATATAAAATGAGAATAAATAATTAATATTAAGATGGAATGTTCATATAACTTCATTATCTATATGTTAAGCATAAAAAACCTAGAAAAAAAGATTTTTTAATATAAAACCAATATTAAAGTTGTTTATATTGAATCTTATCCCTCATAAAATAAATAAATTATAATTAAAACATAAATACCATTAATATATTGATATTTCTAAAAAAATATCAATGAGTTAGTATATGAACCACATGAATTTATATAGGTGTATAACATAACATATACCCCAAGAAATACAATTTGTGATAGTAAAGCCTTACTTCATATCCATAATTATTCATAAGCATTATAACCACCTGTATAATAATATTAAATTTATTATAATTATATAAAATAACTTATTAAAACCTATAATACCATATATGAAACACTTATATAATTTTCACCACTATTTTCCTAATCCATTATTAAAATACTTGATTCAGGTGATAAGTAGTTCATTTTTTATTAATGTTTCGATTCAGATGCCATGGCCCAAAGATATTGATCATTTTACATCATATAAAGAATAAAAATAATTATTTAAATATATTATATTTTTATTATATAAATAGTTTTAATCATTCATGATTGGATGATATTTAAGAATTAATTACACCATTTATAGAGAAAATAATCAGTATGAACACATGAATGTTCTTTACATTTTCAAATGAAAATAAATCAATAAAAATTAAAAATAATTTTTAATTAATAAAAAAATGTTTTATCATATATATGTAATATATATTTACTAAATAATTTATTGTATACAAAAATTAATTTAGGCGATGGATAATGAATCATATTGATACATTGAAGCTTAAGATCATAGATACACACAAGAAAAATGTTCATTTTTTATTTGATAGAGAAGAAGATATAAATTGATATTAAATAAAAAATAAAAAATAAAAAATAATATTTATTATTCTATAATATTAAATTTTTATTGATAAAATAGGTTTATATAAGGTGGAATAAGATATAAATCTAAAAGAGACCAATTAAGATTTATGTTGATTCACTCAGAGATCTCATTTACCTTATATCTTCAGCCTTGAAATGTTATTTATAGGATAAGAATGTGAGATATAGAATGAAGGGATGTAATATAAGATTTATTTTTTGGGATTTTGTTATATATAATGCTAAAATATTTTTAACAAACATTGATAATATATTCCCTTTTATTTTAAAGGGGAGGGAGAGACAAGAAATCAGATAAATGATTTCCCAAATATGAGGTCACATTCACTGGAAATTGGAAAAAAGTGACATGAATTCATATATATGATATGATATGGTTGAAATTATTACAATAAATAAAAATTTAATAACTTTTTGTTACATTAATATCCCTTTCTATTGGCTTAACACCACGGTAATACTCTTTTAACAAAAACCACGATAACCAAATTTTCTATTTTTAAAATGAATTATGGCCAAAAATTTAGTTAAACATAACAAATTATGTTAAATATTATTTTAAATAGGGAATTTATTTTAAAATATTAAATTTATATAACAAAAACAATTTAAATTTAAATAAATGTGAAAAAAAGTAATGAAATCACATTTTAGAAAAAAAATTAAGAATGACTATATATAATTATAATACAAGCCTAAAAACTATAAAATGAATATTAAAATTAATAAATTATTCTATAATCATGAACTTTTATATAATTATCAGTAAATATATATTAATTTAACTTATAATGATAAATACAAATTGTGCTCAAAAAAATATTAAAAAAATGTTTTTACCAAAAAACGAACTTATAAAAAGTCATGTATAATTTTTATTCAAATGTAATTAGTTTTATTATTTCTTATTAAAAGAGAATCATGTTAGTTTAAATATTAATTTTTTCTTTAAATTAACTGATTTAATAAAATTAAATTTCACTTTTACATGAAATCAGAATTTTTCACTATTGCGTAGAAAATAAATATTTGTAGATAAATCCTAAAACCCATAATTATATAATATAGAAACGATATTTTAAAAAATATATATTCATTACCTCAAATAAAATTTAAATTTTTTTACAAATAACTTATAATATCTACACAAAAAATGGAAGAATTTTTTTTTTCGAAGAGCATATTTTTATGAAGCTTAAAATCAATTTACTAAAAATATACGATTCTTTATTCATTAAAATATATAAATAAACTATTTAAAACTATTATTGATATTTTTAATTTTATAATTATTACTATTCATACATTCTAACTTAATAGATTGTTTAAAAAACTTTACTATATCACAATTTATTTAGACTACAAGTTGTGTGTTAATAAAGATATCAAGTACCACATATTTATTTAAAAAAAATCATATAAAATATTGAGGTGTTAAAAAAATTCTAGGTCACATTTATATAATAAATATAATAATTGTCCATTAATATTTGAAAATATTTTTGTTAAATCAATGGTTTACACCTTGGGAATGAATTCATTGAAGAATGGTATTGAGAATAAAACTCCATGGAAGAAGGATTATATAGTTTAGAATTTTTTTGAGAGTGATGAAATAATGATGAAAATAATTATGCATATTAGTTTCAATATTACTATATGTAATACAAAAAAACATCATAATAGGTCTATAAAATTTTATTCATTTAAAAAAATGAGAAATAACATTTTTTCCTTAAATTCAAATCTGATGTAATGATAAAAAAATACACATATAGGGAGAATGAAAAGTATATACTGAAGGATATATTTATTATATAACCATAAATTCTTGATGAATCATGGAGGTTGTATATATAATTAATTAATAAAAAAATATTCAATATCAATAGTAGAATTTTTTTCTATCTAAGAAGAAATTAGAAACAATTGATATCAATGATGCTTAAAAATACATAGATCTAGAAAGCCAAAGATTGAATGGGATTAAATAAAAGAATAAACCAAATAAATATGAATAAAATTTTGAATTATATAGGGAATTTATATCATCCCCAACACTAAGGCAAATTTGGTGATTAATACCACCATATTTTCATTTATTTTTAATTGTATTTTACGAATGAAATTCAAGGTGAATCAAGATTAAGTTAGTATATACCGTTGAAATATAACTGTATTTAGTGTTAAGGGGGACAATATGATAATTTAAAAATTAGGAGAGAACCAACATTCATAAGAATGTTTTGATATATTTTGTGGCTTCTTGTGTGAGTTTAAAGAATTTTTTGATAAACTATTTCACATCTCTTAAGAAATGATATTTTATGGTGGAACTAACTTAAGAGACACATATTAATGTCTCTTATGATTTGTTAAATACAATATCATTTTGTACATAGGGCTATCCCATATAGGATTATATTTGTTTTAATCATTTCTCATTATTATTATGTTGAAAATGTCTTCCTTTTCATAATATAGTAGAACATATAAGGGTGGAAGAAGAATCCTTGAGAAAAGTTTGAGGTAAATATTCAACCAATAGGAATCCTATAAATTAATGGGGACAAATTTTCATCCCATTTTCATTTAAAATCAATAAGTGGATAATAGAAACATTTAGTTTAAGAGTTACGTAAATATTTGCATCAAATGTAAAGGTGGAAATTGAATTACTCTTGTGAATTTTGTTTATTTATTTATTTATTTATTTTTAATATAAAAATTTTAAGTCAATGTATGCTCATAAGTATGGGTGATGGATTGTATATATCCATATAACACATGTGGTAGTTGTTTTTCAGAATATTGGGTAAATTTGATCTTATGTTGTAACAACCGGGGTACTTATAAAATAATTTGTTTTCATTATGGAATTAAATAGTTAATATTTTTATAAATATATAATCATATAAGTAGTATTTAAATAAACTAAATAATATAAACAATTAGAATAGTAAAGTCTCATATGAAAGTATAAATAAAATTTACATATCTTATAAGTGAAAAAACAATATATTTATATCATGGAATAAGTAAATAAATGTTTTTAAAATGATAAATTAAGTGTTTGTATTTTTGAGACACATAAATTTTTATTTAAAATATTATAATTAAGATAATGTTTTAAAATAACATTATTCTTCATAAAATTGATTAATATTTTTTTTTGTGATTATAAGATAATTTTATGAGACCTTAATTAATTTTTCAATGTGTCATAAAATCATTTATAATTTTAAAATCTGTATTTTTTGAATAAATGATAACTTTAATTAGAAATTAAATTTCTCTTATTTGTAAAATTATTTTTAAAACTAGGGTAAATTTTTTAATTCAATAAAACATAAATGTTTTCTGTGATTTTTTATATTTTTCTAAAATAGTTGAATTTAATAGTGAATTGTGAAATAAGGTAATTTTTAGTCTTTAGAAAATATAATAATTATTGATTCATGGATGATATTGGGATGATATAAGTCCATAATATTTAACACTACACCTCCATTCCCTATATTTATTTATTTTATAAAAACTATTCATAGTCATGATCAAAGATAATAAAATAATGAATAAAATAATCAGAAAACACCCCTCTCTCCAATATAAATACCACCCCTCACCACTTGATCTCCTCACACCTCCAAAGCCTTGTAGCTTTTTAAATTATTTCCAACTCTCTTCCCAATCCTTTCCCAACGTACAAGACCTTATGGAATCACCAAAAGGCCAAAACAAAGTTCCATAAAGTGGATCCCAAGGAGGAGAAGTTCAAGAGGAAAAAAAAATCCTGATTTGTTTTTATTAAAATTTCATTTATTTATTTTTCATATTATCTCCTCACCTCCCCTAATAAAAATTAACTGATAACTCCAATATCATACATATACTATGATTTTATTGTGATTATTGAATATCCATCATCAAACCTCTAATCTTCTTTTTTTCTAAAAAAATGAAAACATCATTCGCGATGTGTCAGTTTGCGGTCATTGTGGTCGACATGTTTTCATTTTCTATTAACTCCATAAAGGACAGTCATAAAACCATTAATATGGTTAAATAATTTTTTAGTAAACATATTATGAGATATATAATGTTCTGGAACTAATATATAACCTGATATAAAAAAATGATATAAGTTTATTATGGTCTTAAAAACCACAAAAATATATCAATCCATTTTCATTAATGTTTTGTATAATGAATCATCGTCATATTAGAAAAAAAAAATTATATATGATATAATTTAAAAATTTTGAAACATATTAATACCATTATAATCCACTTCCACTATCTCTCTTCTTTTGGACAAGAAAATCAATGATGAACCAAACATTAAAACCACGAAATAAACATACCCAAAACAATAAAAAACTATATGTTATCAATTAATTAGTGGATAGAAGTTATAAAAGATAATATATTTTCATATAAATATTAATATAATTACTTAATAAATTAATAAACCTCTTTAAGATATTATAGATGAGTCTAGATCACATTTTAAGGAATTCTAACCCATTGTAAGGTACTTTCCTTTTAAAATTCCATTTGTGGTATCTTTTTAAAATTTTCAAAAATATTATTTCTTATCAACTTTTACGATATGATCAGATTATCCCACATTTATGATACCATAATGTTTTAATTTTATCATTATAATATAACATGTTTATTTATATATAAATAAATTTATTTTGTACTTTCATAGTATTCATTTAAAATAATGGAATTTTCACCAATAAATGGTTCTATGACACAAGTGTTCATGTTTTATTATTATGTTCATGTTCTTGAGAATTATTTACAATGAAGAGTGGGAACTATATCTCCCAACAATTAATTGGTTATTTTTATATTTGATGATGATATTAGTGGTTATTCCAAGTGTAACTATGATGGTCACACCTACAGTAGCCATCCATGTTAGATCTTATGATGGTTGTGAGGGTTAAATTGTATGGTAGCCATGAGGGATACAATTTTCATGGTATCCCTATGGGTTATAATATTAATAAAATAACTCACCAAGTTACCAACATTGTTTATTTACATTTTCTATGTTTTATTGAAATCTATTGTTTTCACATGTTAAGATTATGATACAGTATGGGTGAAAAATATGTCTTTGTGAAAATGATTTCGCTTGTTTATAAGAATTCATGAATTAACAATTTCAATTATTTTTTTGTCCCTTACTATATTTTTTTCTCATCCCATGTTTTAATTTTTTTTCACTGGTTTTGTGGATGATTATTAAAAAGAAGAATCCAATATGAATGTTTGGATTATTTTTCATGAAATGATTTCATGTTTTATTAAAAAATGTATTATGGAAGATATTGATATTGTTTTAGTAGTGCCAAATTTTTATTCTTATTGGTTGATATATATGAATAATTTCATAATTCACAAAAACTATATGAAAATAATATCTTTGGGAATGTAACAAATATAATTCTAAAATAATTTACTAGATGATGTAATGTTTAAGGTCGGGTCCAAATAGTTGGTATTAGATCACAATTTAGAAAACTTTAGTGGTTTTGATGATTGTAATATAACACAATCAGTATTTTTAACATATGGATATGTTTAAATTATATATAATTTAATTATTTCCATGTTTACTCAACTAAGATATGTCTGTTTATAATGGTTTATCGTAAAATAAATAGGGAAGTAGATGTTGGATGGAAGAGAGAGGATGATATCTTTATGAATCTGCAACATGGAATGGTGGGAATTAGAAACATGTATTTTTCCATATTTATAGATCATTTTACACTAGATATAAATAGATGTTTCATCCATTTATGTAAAAATCCAGAGATACCATAATGGAACAAGACAATAGTAGAACATTTTATAAGGAAAAAAACTCTGGTTTTTTGTGGATCTTCTAATCCAGTGGTGGCTAAAGGGTGTATTAAATCACATAAAAATATATTTTAGGTTATGGGGTGTTTATATAATCAAAATTTTAGTCATTATATTTATCGTTTTGAAGGTGAATCCAATCAATAGTGGTTTATGGAAAATAATATCTGGGATATTAAGGAGATAGATTCCTTAGAATGGGATAAATTTAAGAATATTTTCTGTGAAAAGTAATTCCCTTAGATTTTTAGACTTATTATGGAAAAAAATTCCTTTAATTGAAAAAAAATAGGAATATTTATGGTCTCTGTATGAAGACAAATTTACCAGATCAATAAGGTATTCTCCAAATCATATTCGAGATCCTGATAGTAAAATCAATCTTTCTTACTCGGGATTAAAGACAAGGTATCGAAGTTATTTGTCTCCCTTGATTTAAAAATTTATGAGAAACTTATTCAATTATTAGAGAGGGTAGAAATGAAGTTTTTTGATGATATTTTTTACATTTAAAATAATAAGAAGGAATGGTCCAGATAGAAGGAAATGGGTAATAATCACTTAGAGAAATATAAAGGTAGGAAAATACAATTTCCATTATGTGAAAAGTGTGGTAAAAATTCACTAAGGTAATGCCTTAAAAAACTATTATTTTTGTATGTTTTTTATATTTGGACATATGGCATGATATTTAAATGAATATTATCTAATTTATAATTATTATATAGAAACTATAACTTTTTTAAATGGGGCGAGATAGGGAATTATGAAAATACTTGTACAATAAATGATATGAACAATAGAAAGAAACAATATTACAAGAAGAAAGGTACATTCAAATACTTTTTGACTACATAAAAAGATGTTGGTCTATCCAATTAAGTGGTATTAGGTATATTGTTTGTTTACTAAAATTTTTATAATTCCTTGTTTCATACGAGGTCTTCACATTCCTCTATTTCTATGAAATAATCTAGTAAATTGGAAATTTTACCTCAGGAAATAAAATCAAAACATATGGTTAAAATGCCTTGGTGAAATATTATAGAATAAAAGAATTTAAAAAATATTATTATTGTTGTCTGAGAAAAAAATTACATGGAAAATATATTTTTGCCTTTATTAGACTTTGATGTTATTCTTGGAATGGATTAGATTTCAATTTATCCTGCTAATATTGACTTTAGAGATGAAGAAGTTTTTTTTTCTGAAATATTTTCCATGTTTTACACAATAATGAACATATACCATTGATAACATATCAAGAAACTAGGAAACTATTAAAATACAGAAATACATGTTATATTGAACATATTTTTAAAAATAAGGAAGCTATTTATATTAATGATGTGCCATTAATTGATGAATACCTAGATTTATTTTGTGATGAGTTTTTTAGTTTTATATTTGACCATAAAATTGAATTTACTATTGAATTAATTCATGATACTAAAAAATATCAAAACTCTCTTATCAAATGAATCATGTGAAATTCTTAAATCCAAAAAAGAAGTTAAAGGAGTTACTTGATAATGGTTTCATTCATCCCAGAAATTCAATATTGATTTTTTTTGTTCGTTAAAAAGAATTATGGTTCCATGAGACATTTCATTGATTATAGAACTTTTAATAACATTACTTTTATGAATAAGTATCCATTTCCTTATATTTATGACTTGACTAATCAACTTCAAAGAGCTCAAAAATTTTCCATTATTGAATTTAGATATGGGTATCGTTAGCTGATGGTGAAGGAGGATGATATTCATAAAAAATAAATTACGAACTAGATATTAGAATTATGAGTTTTTTATTCCCTTGGGTTTGAATAATGCTCCAAATGTATTTATGAACCGTTTTTATATAAGCTTATGTGATTATTTGGATAAATTTTTTATAGTTATTATTCATGATATTTTGTTTTATTAAAAAATTTATGAGGAACATGAAAGACATATAAGTATTATTCTATAAAAACCTAAAGTAAATTTGTTAAACCTAAACTTTATAAAATGTAATTTTTGGTTATAAGAGATTTATTTTCCTGGTGAAATTTAAAAAAATCATGTCATAACAGTCAATCCCACTAAAACATCCTGTTGATGAATACCCAAGACCTAAAAATGTCCAATAGATTCTTAGTTTTCATGGATTAGAAGGCTATAACTAATGGTTTGTTAAAAACATTAGATATTTAGCTTTCCCACTAATTAGTTTTACATGAAAAGGGGTTAAAGTTTTTTGGATAGAATGATGTGATGTTTTATTTCAGGAACTAAAATGAAAATTTGTGAATTCTTATTTTTTGTATCTCCCTTACAGAAATGGAGTTTTTTTAATCTACAATAATGCTTTAGTTATGGGTATTGGCTGAGTTCTGATACTAAATCATTAAGTAATTTCTTATAATTCCTATCAACTGAAATGTTATGAGTTAAATTGACTCATAAATGATTTGGAATTAAACGTTATTTTTTATCTTTAAAAATTACCTGAAATAATTTATATGGAGTAAAAAGCGATATATATATATTTTTTTAATATAAAATTTTAAAGTAAATAGTCAATCATATGAAATAGAACATGAGAGAGATAATATGGATTTAAATGATAAAGGCTTGTGATTGCATAATCAATTACAGTCCTAGAAAAGAAAACCAAGAAGTAGATTACTTGAGTCAAAACACCATGCTACATTAACCATGTCATGTTTACAACATGTCCCCTTGATTAGTGATTTTAAAATTTTTTTATAATAATTAATTATTATAGGGAATTCTTCTATTTTGTTTCAGGTGTCAGTGCAGTCATATCTACCTGATAGAATTATGAAATCATAGAATGAATATTGTGAGTTAAAAAATGGTATAATTTGTTGATGATGTTAAGTTTCCTTAATTTAATGTTGATAAATATTGAATTTTGAGATTTGGAAAGATTTTATGTGTGACTTGTGATTCCCAGTCGAAGAAAGAATTGTTAAGTTATGCTTATAGTTATCCATTTTTAGTTCACACTGAAAGCACTAAGATGTAAAGAGAAGTTTTGGACTATTACTGGAGGGATGGAATAAAATTTGATATTTCTGATTTTACAAGGAAACTTTTGACTTTTCAAAAGGTAAAATTAGAAAAAAAAACTACCAAATAGGATTATTCAACCCTTTTCAGTAATAGAATGGAAATGGGAATATTATACATATACTTCATGGTGGGACTCACAAAGACTTCTTGAGGTACCAATGTTATTTGGTTTATTATTGATTCACTGACTAAATCACCCCAATTAATTCTTAATCCGGACACTATTCACTACATCAGATTTATCAACTATACCCCAATGATATTATAAGGTTACAAGGATATGCTCTATAGATTTTATTTGAACGTGATCCCAGGTTCACTTATAAATTTTTGAAAGGACTTTAGAAGTAGTTAAGAAATGAATTAAATTTCAACACAAACTTTAATCCTCAATCTAATGGATAGAATAAAAAAACTAGTTTGATATGGTAAGATATGTTACATTTATGTTCAAAATATTTATATGGCAGTTGGGATAAAAATATTACTTTAGTTGATTGTTAATATATTAATAGTTGTCATTATAGTAAATAGATGATTCCTTTTGATACATTATATGGAAATCAGTGTCATACTCTATAATTATGTGATGAAGTTGGGGGAATAGAAGCTGATGTGTGCATAATTAGTAGAGAAATTATATAAGAAAGTGGGGATGATCCAAAAATTTATAAGGAAACCTTAGAAAAGGTAGAAATGTTATAAAGATAATAAGAGGAAATACACTTCTTTCTTGGTAAGTGATCATGTTTTCATTAAAATTACACATTGGAAAAGTGTTATGTGTTTTAGTAAGAATGTAAAGCTATTTCAATAGTTCATTGAACACTATTAAATACTAGAAAATGGTGGACCATTTTCCAACTGAGTAGATTTACCTCTATGTTTATCTCTAGTACATAATGTTTTTAATGTTTTGATGATAAAACTTATGTTCCAGATTCATCTCATGTTTTGAGCCCAGTATTAGGTCATCCAGAAGAGAACATTTTTTATGAAGAGAAAACCTGATCAAATTATTGATTGTAAATAGCATGAATTGTGAAATAATGTAATTTACTAGGTTATGGTAATGTGGAAAAACCGCATGGTTGGAGAGGAAATATGGGAATATGAATTTCTATAAGGGAAAGGTATCCTTGTTTAATTAGAGAATTATAATTTTGAGGAAACAATTTATAGAAGTATGGGAGAATATAATAAAAAAATTACTTATCAAATAATTTGTATTCATTCTAGGATTAAATAGTTAAATTCATTATACATGTACAATAAAATTATTAGAATTTATAAAAAATTAAGGAACATATACATATAGAATTGTAAATTCATATATTAAATTATATATAAAATTTATGTATTTGATAATTTAAAATATGGTTTGTTAATTTCATGGAATAAGTAAATAAATGTTTAGAAAAATATAAATTAAGTGTTTTTATGTTTATGGCACATATATTTTTATTTAAAAATTTATAATAAATATAATTATTTATAATAAAATTTATCTTCAAAAAATATATTCTTATATTAATATTTCGTTGTATTATTATTTTAAAATAATTTTATTAGTCCTCAATTAATTTCTCTAAGTGTCATTAAATTAGTTGTAATTTTAAAATTTGTATTTTTTTTAAAGAAATGATTATTTTAATTAAACATTAAATTAATCGTATTTATAAAATTATATTCGAAAAATTTATTTCATTATTAAATTCTATGAATCGTAAAATGGTTTGGATGAATTTTAGTTATTTTTCTAAAATTGTACAATTTTGGTGAATAGTGAAACACAGTAATTTACAGTATTTAGAAAATACATAAATTTTGGACTAATGGATTTTTTATGGATGATGTAATCTCATAATATCAAAATATAATTTTCCATTTACCATATTTTGGAATTGATAAAATAAATTCATATTCTTGAGACAAAATAATAAACTAATGAATAAGATAATCAATAAAAACCTCTATCCCCCACTATATATAAGAACCTTAACCACCACTTCTACCCACTTCTCTAAAGCCTGTTATCTAATTTAATTTCTTCCTAATTACCTTAACATGCCTCATCAAATATATTAAGACCATATGGTCTCACCAAAAGTCCAAAACCATGTGAATTAAGGAGGTTCTCCAAGAGAATATGTTTATGAGATAAAATACTCTTTTGTTTTCTTTTAATTTTCTGTTCAAAATTTTTTTAATTTATTATTATATCCCCACCTCCCATAATCTAAGTGACAAGATAAATCCATTATCTTATGTATAATAAAATTTAATTTCTTTATTTGAATATTTATCATCAAACCTCTCATATTCTCGTATTATTCTAAAAAATGAAAACATTATTTGTGATGTACTGATTTACTGTCATCATGGATGATGTGTTGTCATTTTAATTTATCACCCTGAAGGCTAGTATTAGAATCACTATTATGATAAAATAATATTTTATTATAAATATTATAAGTTATATAATTCGCAGGCACCAATATATAAACATGATATTAATTAAAATGATATATGTTTGTGATGGTCGTAAAAACCAGAAAAATAAATTAAATCATTTTCATTAATGTATTATATAATTCATCATCATTATATAATAAAAAAAATCATATATGGTATATTTTAAAATTAATAAAACATAGTATTACCATTTCATTTAACTTATAGTGTTTTTGTTTCATTTGAAATGAATATTACTAATGAACCAACCTCATAAACCATGAAATAAATGCTCCCAAAACAATCATAATAAAAACTATTATCAATAAATAGTTGGAAAGATGTTATAAAAATATCATATAAGGTGTTATAAAATGTAATATTTTTTTAATAATATAATAACACTCTTCAATCCATTATACGTGAGGTTTAAAAGTTTTTTAAGGAAGCAAAACCCATGGTAAGAGACATTCCTTTTAAAATCCCCCTTAATATATCATTTTATAAAATTAAAAAAGAATGTTTCCTATTAACCTATATTGAATGTAAGGATTATAATTATTTTATGAATCCTTAGTGTTTTTATGTTTTCATTACAATATTAGATGTTTATTTAAAGATCAAATAATTTCTAATTTATTTGGGTAGTATTCTCTAAAAATAAGTGGGTTTTACTAATGAATTTTTTTTATGATGAATGTGTTCACTAGTAGAAATGGGGGTTTTCCCAATGGACCTATCCTAATAGTTTTCCCTAACAATTAGTAAAGGTTTTTATACTACATTTTATCCCAATAGTTTCTTTAAAAAAATTTGGATAACCAATCATATTATAAGGGTTTCTTAAAATAGTTAGAATATGGATACCCAATTTTCCCTATATCCAACGGTACGCCTTCTCCTATCCATACTCCCACTTATCCTATTCCAACTCCCAATAGCCCAGATCCCCTCCTCCCATTCCCATCCCAAGAATGTGGTTCCTTTACTCCCTTCATTCTACCCATTCTCCCCTTCTTCGATCCTGACTCCCAGCATCCCCACTACCCTCCACTTATACATAGCCCTAGCACGTAACTCCCTCCTCCCATCGGGATCATATCCCAAGTGATTCCTCCTCCAAACATGAATTATTAAGTTTTTTATTTTTTATTTTTTCAATGTTTATTATTATTATTCAAACATGTATAGGGATATATAGGTCCCTCAAATTCATATCAAATTGGTCCCTCTAATTTAGGTACTCTAGATTTTGAGGAAACTGTTCATAATAATTTATCATTACTTTGCACCTTTAATTTTCCCTTGAATTCATGGATTGAAAACTTTTCATAAGTTTTTTGGACTCCTCCATAGTACGTCAATGTGATTCATAGAATTTGGATAACTATAAATTGAAAATTGATCATTTAATAATTGATTTCATAGAATTCCATGTTTCTATAATAGATATTTACCACTTAAACTCATGTCTAAATTTTCACTATATCCTTTATAATATGGTCTTAAGAATTATTTTCTCATCCATGGATTATTTTCAATTTTTATCATGTGTTTATTGAACCATTTAAGGATAGTAGAAACTCAAAATAATGGTTCATAAGATCTGAAATCCTTTCCCTTGGTGGAAACTTTATTCAAGATTGATTCCCAGTCACATTGAATATTTTTTAGTCACTAATATTTTGAGAAATTTGGTTAATGTTTTGAATATAATATAGATATCTATATAGTTAAATGATTTTATTCAATGTGATAGGTTGTTTTATAGATCATTTGTGTTGTTTTTTCTTCAATGGATATGCTCTTCCATTTTACAAATGAAGGGCTTTGTTTGGGTAAAATAGGTCTCCAAAATCAATCAGTGTACCTATAATCTGAATTCTAACTATGAGTTCCCAAAATTGTAAATATTTATGAATATATATATGAGCTCTAAATTTCTAGAATGATGTTATTTTTTAGGGTAAACTTTATTAATATGAAAAAAATAAAAATTTACATATAAATTATAAAAATTTATATATTAATTATAAAAATTTAACATTTTTTATTAAAGTGTAATGAGTTTATAATTTATATATAAACTATAATCTCGAAATAATATACATTAAATGGTTAATATACTAATTAAATGGATTAAAATTTATATGTTTTTTAATATTTAAACTAATTAAATACATTTATAAACTATAAATTTTATTAACAAACTAATATTTTATATATTAATATAGTTTACATATCAATAAAGATTACATATTTATAAATAAATAATTTATATTTTAACATGTTAATATTTAAATTATATTAACATGTATATAGTTCCAATTAGTATTAATATATAAGAATGTGAATAGATTCATTAAATATGGAAATTAATGTTGGAACCTAAAAGGTATAACTAACCTAGTATAAATATAATGAACCTAAATATAAATAATATTAACTTTAAATAATTCAAAAAATTGAAATCAAACATAAAAAATTAAAATTGGACACAAATGGAAAAAATTTTCCTTAATACACATAAACCAACCAGAATTGATTTAAATTAAAATGAACTAATATCAGTAGAAATTAGCCTTAATGGAACTAAACAATAAAAACATGTAAAATACATTCTAAAACATATTGTGTTGAATTTAATTTCACCATATGGAAGTGAATTGAACTAAAAAAATTGTGTGTAATTTAATTGAAATGAACAAAATTGAATTTAATTGACCTTTCAAAATAATACTTGAATTTAAAACCAAAATACAACTATAAATAGAACAAAAACAAAATAAAAAAATAAAAAATAACTTTAAATAAAATGGGCCAAACAAAACTAAAGTAAATTTAAATTCTTACTTTTAATTACAATATAAAAATATGTTCTTAATTGTGTAATTTATTAATGGAGGCTTCGACCTATTAATTTGTTTTCATTATAATATTTTTATTTAATAAAAATTGAATAGAATATTTATAAAATGACTATTAAATTATATTTAACATTATATAATTATGTAATACAAACATATTTTTATATATTTTATTTCAAACTAGCTCAAAATGAGGATTTTGTTTAATAAATTAAAAATGGAATGTTGTTTTGATTGGAATTCCAACTGAGCTCAGTTTCTCATGCCCATAATTTATAATGCAGCCATTTTATACTCTTCTTAATGTCTCACATAACTATTTTGTGGCATTCTCAATGTTTAGTGATCCAATGCACCATAACCTTCCAAAACCACACAAATTTATAGTCGGATCTTCACGATAGAAAAACCTTACTCTTCGTGGAGAAATATACATCATTGTGGTATGGTAATCTTTAAATTTCTCTCTTTTAAATTGAGTTTATTATTAACAATGATAGGTCTCAGTGATGTTCACTCATATATAGAATTTATATACTCTTATGAAAGACTAGTTATATCATTTTATCATTATGTATCTTGTATAAAATAATCTATCAATCCATATAATTCTTACATTGAATAGGTTACAGTGTGGAATATACTCTTATGATGTGGTGTTTTTAAAAGTAATATTATATGGAATTTTATTATTATTACATGTTGTTTTTTATAATTATGTATAACTTATTGTAGTGTGAAAAAATTATATAAGATGAAATTCCCCCTCAATCACCAATATTTTATGCTAACATAATAACCAAGATGTCAAAATAATCAATGTTTCAATACGTTGTAATCTACATTAACCACGATTTCAAACCTAATTTTCCATATAAGTTGTGATATGATATTAGATACTGGTATGACATTGTGAATTCTATAATTGTAAAATGATATATGATTTTACTTGAAATAATTTAAATATAGTATTGAATGTATTTCATATATCAACTTTAGGAATGTGATCATGGTTGATTCAATGAAAAATATAGATTCTAGAGAGACTATTATCAATATATATAGTTGAATCTGTGTTTGAATGATAACCTAAACCTATGGTAGATGTGATATATGTGAATCACCTATTATCATAGGTTCTCTCTTCTAAAACATCATGCACATATTTCACTCAATAAAAATGAGACATCAACCCTCAAGTATACTTATAGTATAAATATACACCACATTTGCAGTAATAAAAAACAAATAGAAATAACCAAATTGAATAGAACCAGGTTACACCAAGTTTAAATAAAAAATATAAAACAACGCCAAACCAAAAAAATAGAATTAATTTGAACCAAATTAAATATAACTGCTACGATCCAAACTAACCAAAATTGAATCAAAATATTCTAAATTGAAAAAATGTAATTACACAAAAACATATGAAAGTGAAATAATGATACACAACCCCAAATGAATGAAATAAGTCCAAATAAATAAAAACATACATAACCCAACTAAAATTCAATTTAAATGAACCTATTTAAATTTTATTAAAAAAACAAAAAAACTGAATCAAATGAACTTGAACCAAGGGAAATTGATGTGGAGAGTCAATAAGTAATATAAATGAAGTTCCTTTATGCGTCATCAATTTATATTATTTTGTTATATATATAATATTTCACTTTGATTTATATTATGATCCACATATAGACTAGCATTTCAATAATGGTTTCAAATAAGTTAAGGATTCCTCAATTTAGTAAATATTTTATTGATTAATCACCAATATTGTTTAATTTTTTTACAAAATGAAATATAACATTTTTTTATAGAACGGGAAGAAGTTTCATGTATGAAACTAAGAGGATATAAAATGATTTTAAAAATAATTTAGATAGCTTTTTAGATTTTTCATTTGAAAATTCTTCAGATAGTGGACACATATATTTACCATGTTATCATTATGTATGAAGACCTTGGTTTAGCTGTTAAGAATTTATATACCATATTACTAAATATGGTTTTCAAAAAGAAAACAATGTGTGGTATGAAAATGGGGAGAATATTCCATCTCCAAATACTCATGATCTAAATGATAAGACTAGATTGTATATTTTTTTAGATGACCATTTTCTATTTATTTTTCATCAAAAGAAGAAATAGATTCCAACCCAAGAAGACTTCGATATGAGCACACATGATGCGTATAATGAAAATGATTAAATTGATTGGATAAAAAAAATTATTAATGCTGCAACGAATCAAGTGTATCAAGAATTTGGTAAAATGAATAAGAGGGGATTTATAATAAGATTTTTTTCATGGGGTAAAATGTATGGGAGTTCTAATATAGAATTCGTTTAAAGCATTATCTTTTTGAATGACTTGCTTCTAGATGATTAATATCTTCCCTCATACCACTACGGGGAATGAAATTTAGTTGAGGAACATATATTTTCAAAAAAAATTGCAACTTAATTTTGGAGGAATCTGCTAAACGGAATGATATTATAAAATTTGGGACATCCCGATAGAATCCAAAAGCTGATGGAACACCATATCATGGGCCAAAAAATTTACTTGGATCATTTCCTTGATCCCCAAACTCCAAAATATTTTAATGCCTAAATAAATATCAATGAAAATATGATTTCATGATACTAGGAGAAAGAAAAATAATGATGTGTTGTATCACCCTATAGATGGATTTTTAGGGAGAGTACTTGATGATCGATATCCTAATTTTGCAGTAAAAGTGTGTATGGTTAGGTTGGGTCATTCATGTGATGGTTTTAATTTTTTTGGGAAGATTATAACTTTGTACAATACACGGAAAATTTTCAAACACATTTATAACCTTCTTTAATGGATGTGTATGAAAAAATCTTTATTTTTGAACTGTATAATCATATTTGGACCTTCTAATACCAGAAATTATATAGATTTATACATGAAACATTTAATAAATGAGTTGAAAATCATTGGAATGTGGGTGTAAGCACATAAAATTTAGGTTTGAGAGTCATATTTTAAATGTGTGTTGCGCTTATGTGGGTGATCTGTGACTTTTATACTTATGCAATGATGTCTGGATGGAGCATGAATGGAATGCTATCATGTCTTGTTTTTATGAACAATACACACTCTGGAAGACTAAAATATCATCGTAGTTTCAACTTTATTAGACATCATAAATTATTTCCAATAGACTGTCCATATAGGAATAATCATCAAATATTTAACAAAACCATGAATAAAAAAATCCACCTCAGCATATGTATAGAACTGATGTTCTTAATGAATTAATAGGTTTCAGTTTTTCATTCGGGAAGGGTCAGCTGAACTCTAGAACGAGGAATAATGAACCCACTGAAACCTCTTATAATTCAAAGAAGTTTAGTGTCTTAAATGAGTTTACTTATTGGTCATCCAATTTTTTACATCATTACTTAGATGTAATTCACATCAAAAACAATATATGTGAAATGTTTATTTTAATTACTCTAAATTTAAAGGTAAAATGAAAGATGGTTTACAATTGTGGTGTGACTTGGTGGATTGGGTCATCCGACCAGCATTTCATCCAACATGTATCAATGAAAATAAATGGAATGTTCCATGTGATTCATATGTGATGACACCTATAGAAAAAAATAAATTTCTATAATTACTAGAGACTATTAAAGTTCTTCATTGCTATTCATAAAACATATAAAATAGGATAATAAAATATATTTGAAGCTGAAATCATTGTATAATCCTGATTATCACATCCTTCTGCATGATTTGATTCCAGTAAAAATATTTCACCTTATGTCCAATAATATAAAGGTGTTAGTTATTCAATTGATCCACTTATTTAGAGATACTTTTTCTAATAAGTTATTGATGTAATTATTGAAAAAAATGTTAACAAAGACACCATTAATTTTGTGCGAGTTAGAGAAAATATTTCCTCCATAATCTTTTTGATATAAATGATACATATAACTATCCATATTCCAACCAAAATATTTCTCAAAGGTCCTATTGCTTTTTGTTTGATGTATAGAACTGAAAGAAACATATTTATATTGAATTTATATATAGAGAATGGAAATCATCCTGAAGTTTCTACTGTATAAAGGTTACTTCTCTATATAATGTTTGGATTTCTATTCAATTTATTTTTCGGATTTGACTACAATATAGATCATACAAATGAGAAAAAAATAAGAACCATATGATAAAATTGAAGCCAATTTTCTATCACATATCCTAACATGGAGAACTCATAAAACATATACATTTACTACATTATGCTTTGAAGAGAAGGAGAGGGAAATCACATAGTATTGTGTAACTATTATTTGGTCGATTACAACATCAAGTAAGTTAATTGAACATGTATATATTATTTAATCTCATGTAATTTTATATATATTTTAAATTATTTATATTTTTCTCAGCATGAATATAGAAAAAATGAAAAATAGAAATCCTCATTTTTTACCGCTGAGAAGCAAAGAGACTTTTCATTGTAAAAAGTTTTCCACTTGGCTGAAATTCAGGGTATAAATATTAGTATAATAAAATAATAAAAAATCAGTAAATTAATTATGTATGATACACATTTATATTTCAGGTATTGAGTTATCTTGTTGGCCTTATCACTGACTAAATAAGAGCTTTGGATTTTGGTTCTAATTACGTGGTTCATGAATGAAAAACAATTGTGATCAATGGGTATAGATTTGTAATCCCTCAACGAGAAAAGAATTTGAGAAAACCAAATTATTGTGATATGTTAACAGCTAAAATAGACGGTAATTATAGTGAATTAGATAGGAGACCTCAACTTGGAAACATATCTTATTATAAAGTCCTTGAGAAAATACTATTATCATATTATTACTCTCATGGCCATGTAACTCTGATGAAATTCCAGTGGTTTGATTTGATGATAATGCATGGAAAATTTATTGATGATTATTGATTTATATTTATTTACATGACTCTCACTCTTGCTACCAATGGACAATATGTATTGGTAGTAATGATGAGATAGGTTTGATATGTCATAGATCATATTTGATCTGAATTTCATGTCATTATTGACCTAATCTCAAGACAAATTTTTTATTATGGTGATGATGGAATTGACACCATCCCTACTCCCACTGTCCCTAATCCATTTATTACCAATGATGACTCTAATACTTCAATTATTTGATTTGATTATGAAAATGATGTTATGGTAAGAAACACATTGAATCATTCATATGTGCTCTCAGTTATTTTGGTTTAGATCGACATGAGTTTTTTAGGTTCAATATATACAAATTGATTTAATATTGATTACAAATATTTTTTTATACAACTAGTCCTTCACGTGAATTTTTAATATTTACTAGTTTTAGTTTTCTTGGACTTAAATTTTCTAATTTTAAATTGAAATGTATTCAAGCCTACTAAACCAAAAAAACCAAAATAGTAAAATTATAACAGAAGATAATATAAATTGAATTTTATATGTTAAAATAATTTATATTAAAATCAATAAAAATGGATATAATGACATAAAAAAAACTCAACATGAATCCAAATCTTACATACAAGCATTTTTTTTCTAAAAATATATTTTTCTTCATTTAACATACATTTATATATTTTGTTGGATGAAACTAGTTTTATATTGGATTACCAATACATTGGATACTTTTTTGGGTTTTTTATTATTTACCTAACACGCCATACTAGAGCTATGTGGGTTGTATTTACTTGTGTGTTCATATAATCCCTTCTTTGGTGATACATCAGTATAAAAATATTCTATTCTTTGGTGTGAAATCTTTCATACCCTTCATCACATTCTTCTTAAGAGTAGGATTCTCAATGATTTTTCCCTTTTTACTACAGAAGGAATCCTTCTTTTTTTCTTCAGGGTTCCTTATGATGTTACATCCTCTTCACATTTGTGTAATAATTTTATCTAGTGGGTACAAACTAGAATTTATATTACTTTTTCCATATAGGATTTAGGTCTCACATAAGTCCACAAATATTTCAAAATAATTTCCCAAAGTCCGATTCACTAATTCCATGAATTATTTCTAGATGATATCTTTGCTTAATTAACTCGACTCCCCCTTAATTATTTCCATTTATTAATTATATATCTTTACCTATTATACCAAATATATATAAAAAATTTAAATATCATTAATAACACTATATGTTTCCTATAAACCATTTATTCTTAAAATCTCAATCTATTAGAAAATATTTTCTTGACATCCATGCCATTTTTAGTTATATTTACCACTAATTTTAGTGAGATTGTATATAATGGTATTTCTATTATCATATAGATTAATGTTGAAAATTAGTATTTATATAAACATATTCATGGTAGGTTGTCTAAGAGTGTTTGGAAAAACGATTTTACAATTAGACCCACAACTACAGTTTAGTCTCAAAATAAATATTTTAGATAATCATACATGAACCAAATAAATTGGATATTAAGATAGAAGATATAGATGAGAAAATTGTTTATTTGAATTCATTGGATTGATCATACAATATTTTTAGACTATTATTCTTTTGAATCACACTTAAATTAAGGCTTGATAAAATATACCATGATGTACGTGAAACATTTGAATGTATGATGACACATATATATTGGAGTCATCTTTGAATGACATTGAGTGGTTGTGGATAATATATTTGAATTTTAGCACTACATTTAGATTTTACACAGATAGTTTTTGGATTAAATCACTACATCAATGAATTGTGGTGTTTAAAAAACGATATTGAGTTTACTAATTATATTTCTAACTATTTATTATATAGATCTACTCCCCTGAATTAATAAAATATAATGATTTTTTTGAATTATCTCAAAAGAATTTGATTTAAAAAATAAATATAATAAATGATAATCACATCATAAATTCATTATGTTGTACTCTTATTCCCCAAAATACCAAAATAGGACAATCTACATTTTAATTACTGAATTTAACAATAAAACGAATATAATGAAGCTTGAAAAAAACATTAAAATATTGAAAAATTTGTGAAATTATCATTCCATAAAATATGATGGATTTCATTTCCTAAATTAATTACTATAATAAGATTTACAAATATACCACTTCCCAGGCTAAATATGTTAATTTGAACATATTTTTTTCCTATAACGTTTCTTTTTTTATATTATTCTTTCTCTATGTAAAATGATTATGTTATATCACTACATATCCTATATTTTGTATGACCAATGGTATTAGATGAGAGTATAAAATACAATAGATTACATGAATATGCAATTATTTAATTGTAAAACTTATTTTATTTTCATATGAAGATTTGAAATTATATGGAAATTTTGGGATCTTGAATCTAAAATGTATTACTTCATCATTATGAAAGAATACATTATAAAATTAAAACATTAAATCAATTGGTATAGTCAAGAGGTTCCCTTTGGGTCACTATATATGAAAACCCCATTAAATAATTAAATAAACAATATTATGATTTATATGTTTTTATTTTTTGGTATTATATTCATTATAAAATTATAAGTAATTTTATAGAACTGTTTTTTTTTTGAAAATGGAATATTTTTATTTAACTAAACTACATTTTAATGATTAAAATGGTTATATTTGAAAGTTAGAATTATTAATATTAGAAATATTATTTTATTAATTTGATAAAATATATTTTATTAAACACAACAAAAACTGCTTACATTTTATTTTACGGATTAGTATGAAAAAATTGTTTTTTATTAAAATGGGAAAAAATGTCGATTTTTCCAAAATTAACATTTCATTTCATTAAATAAAGTAATTTAATAGTCTCTTTGTATATTTTATTTGAATTTAACGTCATATAATATAATGTTTGTTAAATATATTCTATATATTTCAAAATTAATCTTCATTATATTTCATTTCTGTAGAAGATAATTTTTAATAATAAAAATACATTTATCAGAAACAAATTCATCGAGTTTTGCACACATATATTAATGATAATTATTTCCAAATCAAAAAATAGAGTCATTAATAATGGATTATGTATTTTAAATCATTATTTTCTAATTTATTAATGAATCCAATTTCAATTTTGATCATTATAAATAGTAATCACAGTAAAAATGTGTCACTAATATAAAGGGAGAATCAGGTTAATTTATGTAAAAAATTGGATATAAGGAAATAAAATACTATATTAATTTTAATAAGATAATTTTATTATGACTATTAGTAACATATTTTCATATTTTTATAGACTTTTAACAACATTCACATTGTAAATAATTTATAATGTCTATTTTTTTGAAAAATTAAAACCATCTACTCACATTACCTATAAAAGGTCACCTACTCACCACCCTCCATCACTAAATTTGACCACTCTAGTTCAACCAAGATCACCCCAAAACACTCTATAATATTTATAGCCACGTCCCATATGATACATTCTTCAAAAAATTCCAATCATATAATTCATAAGGATTATTCAAAAGAAAGATATTCAGGAAGAATGTATAATCCATAATCAGCCTATTTTATGTTTACTTCTTCTTATTCCTCTAATTTTTTTAATACATGATTAAATAATAAATATAGAATCCTTTATATAATTAAATTTTATTGTAATTATTATATAGATCATTCAAATAATTTTTTCCATCTTATGGGAAGTGAAAAAATCTCTTTTCCAAATGTGTGGAATACCACCTCTACAAAGCAATAGGAATCTATTTTCATCACCAGATCAAATAGATGTTAAATATAATGGTTAAAATGAATTTATATGGTATTTATAAATTATTTATTTTTATATACAAATAATATTTTACTGACCTTTGTACATTATCATTCCATTGACAATTTATAACATCTCTCACATGTAAAATTTAAAAGAACCTCCATGAGGTGATGTAGTTCATATTTCATCTTCACCTTATAAGTATGTAAAGACCAGAAAATTTCATGGAATTTTTTTTAATTTATTTGGAATTTTAAGAGTACGCAGGTTCTGACGGAACCTGATTCCGAGGCCCGGTATTCCCGTAATAATTTTCTGAAGTTTTGTTAAGCTTAAATTAACACGCATAAGGAGTTTTGCTAAAAAATTATAATAACTCTTAAACGGTTACTCAGATCAAAAATATGAGGGCACTGTTGCGCTATACATGGAAGGTTTACCCTAGGCGCGACTTAAGTTTAGTCGGTGCGAGCCTCCTGTGAGAAATTCAAAAAATGGCATAACCGTAATTAAAATAATTAAAAAAATTATTTTATTTTTCAAATGCTTATAACTCACAAACGGTAGCTCAGATTAAAAATATGAGACAACCTCTGAACTTGTGAGGGAATGGTTTATTAAAGTAGATACTATCTTTGGCCGGCGCGGGCCACCAGAAAAAGTTAAATTTTGGCCGCAAATAAAATAATTAAATGACAATTATTTTATTGTAAAATTCGTATCGTTGAAACGGTAACTCGGATTGAAAATCCGAGAGTACCGTTGGATTCGTTGGGGCGTGTTTCATGTAGGCAGAGCCTGACTTTGACCGGCGCTGGTCGAGGGTGACTGATGATAATTTTCCGAACTTTGTTTTTGGGTACGTTCAGTAAACGTACTTGTCAGTTTTCCAGTCTTTTGAACCGGTACTCGGAATTGAAATCTGAGGGCACCGATGAACTCGCAGCACCTGTTATTGCTTAAGGGGACCTTTACCGCAGTTGCGTTTTAAGCGGGTTGAGAATTAATTTTTGGGGAATTAGTTTAAAATAAATCAAATTGGTGTGTACAATTTTATTTATATCTGAGGTGGTTAAATTCTACAAAGGGGAGTTAAGGGTGGGACCACAACCACCTAACTACCCCTGTGTGGATATTTAGAAGGTGGGGCCCACATTAGCCCCAACCTTTCATCTCACCATAACCACTCTTAAACCCCCCCCTTAAACCCCCTTTTTAATTAATTTGTTAACTCCTCAACTCCCCTATTAACGAGATCTCTCCATATTCCTCTAATTAAGTTTTTTAACATAATTAAATTAATGGTTTCATTAATTAAATTGGTACATCACAATTTGAATTATTTTGTGTTGCATGACACTTCTTTAAATCAGATAAGTCTTTTCTAATATTTGAGATAGCAAATATTTCGATGGGAAACCTCTAGAGGATTAGAAAGAGAGGTGTTCTTCCTCCGACGAAGAACGTGAAGTCCCGACGACGACTCTTCCTCCGACATTAACGGAATCGACACCATTCTTCCGTGACGTCCGACCACATTGACGTTCATCATCCGCGGTTTGACGACGTGCGACGTCTTTACGAGGTAGGGGAATATTGTATATTGCTCATTTATATGGTTTATACCCTCGAGTTTGAGTGATTATTTGTAGGATTTATCTTTGTGGATTCCTTACCCCGGTTTAATTTCTCATGTTGAACACGAATTAAATTAATTAATTTTCTTCTTGTTCATCCTGAGTTTGATATTTTTGAAGCATGATAAAAATTTAATTGCCAATCCCCCATGTTCTTGATTCTAAAAAACATTGGCCAAACTAACACGGCTATCGATCCGCACTTAAACCGAGTTCCTTTCTTATTCATGGTCCGCGCATTCTTCGCGTGTTCTTCTTCGTCAAATAATTAAGCACGCTGGAAACTCGATGTTTCGTTGAGCACGACATATGGACGCGTAGATCTCGATCTGAGGATCAAGAATCTATGATCGTCATAATTGTTGGGGTTATAACGAAGGTGCAGCAGACTGGAGGCGTAGCAGCGCGGCAGGACGGAAGCAAGCCGTGTGTGAGGCAGAGGTGTAGCTTTCCTAGTACGTGAGGGCATCGTGAAAATAGGAGAGAGAATGAGATATTAAGTTGATAAATGATAAAAGAAATAAATAAAAGGGGTAATCAAAGAGGGGGTGTGATTGACTTAGAACCAAGGGGGGCGGTTTTATTTTTTTGGGGTGGTGCGTGGAATTGGGTGTGAGAGTTTAAAGTATTAAATTAAATTCAAAATAATAATAATATAATAATGTTATTATTATTTTCATTGGGAAAACCGTATTTTGACAATGTCTTCTTCGTGCAACCTCGGCTTCACGAACCTTCAGTGGCAGTGCGACCCTGACTTTGAGACAAAATTTATGAGTCCAATATTGGATATCTTTTTTGGGTTTTTGGATCGGGTACCCGAAGTGCTCGGAAAATAATAGATTTAATAATATTATTAAATCTTCGACCCGCCACAACTCATGCGTGCGACGTCTGATTGGCTTGCCGTCAGTGGCGATGCAATCCTGACATCAATACAGTCGACTCAAGACTATTGTTGAATACTAAATTCTGGTTCATGGCTTGGGCCCACGAAACACCGAATAATAATATTATTATTATTACAGGATCTTGTATCGGACATATCTCTATCATACGGTTTCGGAATGTTGAACCGTCTGCGAGGTTGAGACCCTGGAATTAAGACGGATGTTTCAAGACCAATTTTAGATATTTAAGTCGAGGTCACGGCGTGGGCCCCACGGGCCCCGGTTTGCGCGTGTTGCGTTGAAATGCAACTTTTTTATCGGCTATCCGCTTTGGACCAATGGGTAGTCCATCTCGTGTTTTTTTTCGTATGGATCACAATGGTGTGACCAGTTTTAACCAGTTTCATTTTAAGTATGGCCGGGTTGGTTCGAACCCAAAACCAACCAGGCCCTCGGAAAGGAAACACTTATATCTTGAGCTCTGGACATCCGATTGACATTCCGTCGACTTTGTTGGATTCCTCTTGATGAGACGGAACTTTTGGCATACTTTGCCTGAGTTTTGGTTGCAGTTTGATAGTGGAAGGGTTGGATTGTACCCGAAATCCAACCGGGCCCCTGAGATGAAAAAGCTAATAACTCACAGACCAGGCGTCCAATTGACGCGTCTTCTGTTGTGTTGAGACCCCTATGACGAGGTGGTCCTTTGAGATACTTCTTCTTGGGACTTTGAGAAACTTGGAGTATCGACCTGTAGCTCATGGAGCGGACCCTCCCGGAGACGAGTGTACAGAGTATGGAGACCGTGTAGCCAGGTGAGACCTGACGACTGATTGACAAACTCGACTTGGAGTGAGTCAACTAGACCAGTGGACGGAGCACTACTTTGTTTGGGTGCAGACCCATGGCGGATGGAGCACTATTGTGTGACAGTGCAAACCCGTGGTACTCGTCCGGAGAGTACCTCTGCAGGCTATTAGGGGGTGTGCACTACTCTGTTTGGGTGGCATACCCCGGCGGGAATCACTACTGTGTTTGGGTGGCTGATCCGCGGTACTCGACAGGAGGAGTACCTCAGTAGTCTTAGGTTAGTGAGCAGTACCTCGGAGTCGTGACAGGACCACTGTACACTCTAGAGATGGGGCTCTTCATCAGTTACGGTTTCGATAATGAAAATCCTAGTTTGAGCTGAGTCTATTATCTTGTGTTTACCTCATTATTGAGATGGGTCAATTGATAGATTTGGTATATGTATGGGCATATACCTGGGTAGTGGTTATCCGTTGATTTCATAATCTTTGTGTTTCCTCATGATTGAGATGGGTTACTTGATAACTTAGGTATATGTATGGGTATATACCTAAGTAGGGGTTATCTGTTGAGATCTTGATTTGTGGATATCCTTGTTGGATTTAGGGATACCTTGAGGGTCTCGGGGTCCCTACGGATTATCATTATACTCATCCCTGCACGGGCTATGCCCGCACCTCGTTGTGTTGGTTGCAGACGACGGGAAGCGCTGACAGAGGTAGAGTGTTTGAGGACTGGATGGTACCCGGAGGTGGATCCCACGACGAGTCAGTATCCGGAGGTGGACTTCACAACGATACGACACTCAGAGGAGGTTTACGGGCGAGAGCGTTGTGGATGCTATCTGTACCTACCCTTCAGGTAGGATCAGTGGTGGACGATCGATGAGCTGGGTTATATGTACATACCCTTCAGGTAGGATCGGTGGTGGACGATCCAGGAGCTGCACTATCTGCACCTACCCTTCAGGTACGATCCGAGGTGGATGACCCAGGAGCTGTTTCTATTCTTCCAGCTGTTTTTATTTTCTGTTGTACTTCCGTTTAGTTGTAGTTGTACTTTTCAGTTGGGTTTGTATTTTGGCCCTTTTCCTTTTCAACACTTCTCTTATACTTAGTGTTTACTTCCCCTTGTACTCTGTGGTGTTTTGTTTACTTTTATAAAGGAAATTACTTCCCAGTTATCAAGATTTATGCCTTTGGTGCTAGTCTCCAGCCCCTGGCCTATGGAAGGCGGGATTGGGGTAGTCACGACACGAGCCCCGAGGACGTGTCGTGAAAAATTGGTATCAGAGGATCCTGTTATACCGCAGAACTTATAACTCTAATATTCCCTCTCTGTGAAGAAATAGTGTTAAGGGTACCGAATGTGTTTTCCAGTTCAGGGAGTCCGGTGTTGGTGCGACGGCCGACGTATCCGTACACCAGGACCCTGACTACTGATTTCCGACTTTGTGCACGAAAACACTGATTGTGTGTGTGTATCCAAGAGTTTTAAAGTCAGCTCAAACCAGGTCAGCTCACCAAGTATAAATCGTTTGACCGTTTCGTATCTATTCAGGATGTCTCCATGTAGACAGTTAGTTGGAGTTCTGAGATAGTACACGATGACGGCCCACCGAGCAATGAGGCTCCGGTGCGGGGCCCTTTTTACTATGTTGGCACCCTCGGGTGGTGTACCAGCAGCACCACCACCTGTTGGGCAGCAGATTCTACCAGCTAAACTAGAGAACTGTTCACACTGGCAGAGCATGTTGCATGAGTTCCAGCAGCAGCGGCCTCCGAGGATACGAGGCGCGGCAGATTCCCAGACAGCAGAGCACTAGCTGGAGGTGATTGCTAGAGTTTTCTGCATAGCCGAGACATCAGTAGAGTGGATGGTGGACTTGGCCACTACTGTTTTCCAGTGAATGACCATAAGGATGGTCTTCATAGTGATGAGGCTTCGGTACGTGGACCGATGCCTGAGATAGTGCCTTCGGGTAGTGTGTCAGCTATACATCACTACCTGTAGGTCAACAGTTACAAATGGCGATACCGGTAGGTGACACATGTAATCTTACTACCTTACATGTGTTCTAACATCTGATACCCTCAAGTTCCAAGGTGAACCTGACTCACAGGCGGCTGAGGATTGGCCTGAGGAGGTGGCTGAGAGTTTTCTAGAGCTTGTACAGCTTCGGCAGGATGACGTGTCGGTAGGTGAGATTTCATGGAGGCGTACTGAACATTCCGGGTACTCGATGAATACGATTTGAGCCATAACTTTTTCCTCTATGCATTCCTACTCACGTTAGGGTGCTAGAGAGAACCTTAAGGTTGAATGTTCTTTGGATAAATGAATACAGATAGAGAATGTTAGAAGTTGGAACGTAGCGAGCTGGTGCTAGTCTCAGAGACTTGGGCGTGCAAATGTTTCAAGAATAAGAAATGTTAAGGACAGATAAATCTGCAGAGCATTAGATGTGGAGGTAGAGATAGGAGAGCAGCATGAGGTGGTGTACATTTCAACATGTTACAACCACCCACCTTTGTTGTCCCCTCCAGGCTCAGGGAGCTGGAGGGCAGGGGAAAAGAGTAGCTGCATGCAGTCAAGGAGTGCGAATGAAAGGTCTCTAAGGATGATTCGAAGTGCGGAATTTTTCTTCTACTAGCTGTTGTAGCCACAGACATCGATATGAATCATCCCTTCCTTCCATGAATCTAGTCCCAGAGCAAGAGTTTCCAGTTAAGCCATTGACTTGACCCTCACGTCTGGAGATACCTTTGGGAGGAGACTCGATAGTCACCCTTACGCCGATGGTGTGATCTGACCCTTGAGGCGAGAGTCTCGGTTGGGACCTCTTGGTGGAAGCGTCGAGGCCTTACGACATTAGTTTGAGTATGGATTGGGAAATCACTGCTGATACTCAAATTGACGGTATTAGGAAAACGTCGGGATGAGTTTTCCTTGGTCAGCAAAAAAGAAACCCCAGGCAGCACAGGATAAACTCATGCATGGGAGGGTGTAGCCGATCATTCTTGGGCCGGCCAGCCTTACCCTTGTGGCAGAAGGAGTTTGAGTTTCAGTTCTAATCAGGAAAGGGAGACCTCTAGAGTTCGAGGATGGCGACCATGTTCTTATACGGGTCTCACCTCGACGAGGTTTACGGAGATGTAGGAGGCGAGATATATTTGAGGTTCAATGGATCTTTCTAGGTCCCCAGCATGGTAGGCGAGGTGGTTTACCACTTCACCTTTCCACCTCAGTTGCACCGGGTGCATGAAATCTTCCACGTACCTCGGCTGAGGAGATACGTGCATGATCCTTCACACATCATCGACCTCAGGGAGTTGGGCGTCGATGATAGGGAGACATGCACGGAGGTTCCAGTGGAGATCTAGGATCGACAGGAGTGGGTCCTACATGAATGATCAATTCCTCAGGTGCACTTTCACTAGAAGCACGGGAACCTCCAGGAGAGCACATGGGAGATGAAGGCTTAGATGCGTGCTCAGTACCAGTTTTGTTTCCCTTGTTTGTGTTATAGCTTTACGGGGACGTAAAGCACTGAGGTTGGAGTAATGTAAAGACCCGGAAATTTCCAGGTAATTCTTTTACTTAATTTCTTTTTAATTTTACGAGTACGCAGTTTCTGATGGCACCTGATTCCAAGGCCCGGTGTGCCCGAAATAATTTTCCGACGTTTTGTTAAGCTTAAATTAACGGTCATAAGTAGTTTTACGAAAAATGTGTAATAACTCTTAAATGGTAACTCAGATCAGAAATCTGAGGGCACTGTTGAGCTCAGGATGGCGGTTTTACCCTAGGCGCGACTTAAGTTTAGTCTGCGCGGGCCTCCTGTGAGAAATTCCAAAAATGGCATAACCGTAAATAAAATAATTAAATAAATTATTTTATTTTTCAAATGCTTATAAATCACAAACAGTAGATCAGATTAAAAATCCGAGACAACCGCTGAACTTGTGAGGGTATGATTTATTTAAACAGATACTAACTTTTTCTGGTGCGGGCCACCAGAAAAAAGTTAATTTTTGGCCGCAAATGAAATAATTAAATGACAATTATTTTATTATAAAATTCGTATCTTTTAAACAGTAACTCGGATTGAAAATCCAAGAGTACCGTTGGATTCGTTGGGGCGTGTTTCACTTAGGCAGAGGCTGACCTTGACCGGCGCGGGTCAACGGTGACAGATGATAATTTTCCAAAAAACATTTTCAGGTACGTTCAGTAAACGTACGTGTGGGTTTTCCTATCTTTTGAACCGGTACTCGGAATTGAAATTTGAGGGAACCGATGAACTCACAGCACCAGTTATTGCTTAAGGGGACCCTTACCGCAGTTTCATTTTAAGCGGGTTGAGAACTAATTTTTGGGGAATTAGTTTAAAATAAATAAAATTGATGTGTACAATTTGAATTATATCTGAGGTGGTTAAATTCTACAAAGGGGAGTTAAGGGTGGGGCCACAACCACCTTACTACCCTTGTGTGGATATTTAGAAGGTGGGGTCCACACGAGCCCCAACCTTTCATCTCCCCATAACCACTCTTAAACCCCCCCCCCCCCTTAAACCCCCTTTTTAATTAATTTGTTAACTCCTCAACTCCCCTATTAATGAGATCTCTCCATATTCCTCTAATTAAGTTTGTCAACATAATGAAATTAATGGTTTCATTATTTAAATTGGTACATCACAATTTGAATTATTATGTGTTCCATGACACTTATTTAAATGGAAGATTTCTTTTGTAATATTTGCGATAGAAAATATTTCGATGGGAAACCTCTGGAGGATTAGAAAGAGAGGTGTTCTTCCTCCGAAGAAGAATGTGATGTCCCGACGACAACTCTTCCTCCGACGTCAACGGAATTGACACCATTCTTATGTGATGTCCGACCATAGTGACATTCATCTTCCGCGGTTTGATGACATGCGACGTCTTTACGAGGTAGGTGAATATTGTATATTTCTCATTTATATGGTTTATACCCTCGAGCTTGAGAATTTATTTCTAGGATTTATCTTTGTGGATTCCTCACCCCGGTTTAATTTCTCATGATGAACGAGAATTAAATTAATTAATTTTATTCTTATTTATCCTGATTTTGAGATTTTTGAAGCATGATAAATATTTAATTTCCAATCCCCCATGTTCTCGATTCTCAAAAAAATGGCCAAACTAACACGGCTATCAATCCTCAATTAAACCGAGTTCCTTTCTTATTCACGGTCCGCACATTCTTGGCGTGTTCTTCTTCGTCAAATAATTAAGCACGCTGGAAACTCGATGTTTCGTTGAGCGCGACATAAGGACGTGGAGATCTCGATCCGAGGATCAAGAATCTATGATCGTCATAATTGTTGATGTTAGAACGAAGGTGCAGTGGACTGGAGGCGTAGCAGCGCGGCAGGCCGGAAGCAGGCCGTGTGTGAGGTGGAGGTGCAGCGTTCCTAGTACGTGAGGGCAGCGTGAAAATTGGAGAGAGAATGAGATATTAAGTTGATAAATAATAAAAGAAATAAATAAAAGGGGTAATCAAAGAGGGGGGGCGTGATTGGCTTGGAAACAAGGGGGCGGTTTTATTTTTTTTGGCTGGTGCGTGGAATTGGGTGTGAGAGTTTAAAGTATTAAATTAAATTCAAAATAATAATAATATAATAATATTATTATTATTTTCATTGGGAAAACAGTATTTTGACGGTATCTTCTTTCTGCGACCTCGGTTTCACGAACCGTCAGTGGAAGTGTGACCCTGACTTAGAGACAGAATTTATGAGTCCAATATTGGATATCTTTTTCAGGTTTTTGGATCGGGTACCCGATGTGCTTAGAAAATAATAGATTTAATATTATTATTAAATCTTCGACCCGCCATAACTCATGCGTACGACGTCCGATTGGCTTGCTGTCAGTGGTGATGAAATCTTGACGTCAATATGGTCGATTAAAGTCTAATGTTGAATATTAGAATCTGGTTCATAGCTCGGGCCCATGAAACACCGAATAATAGTATTATTATTATTATGGGATCTTGTATCGGACATATCTCTCTCATACGGTGCCGGAATGTCGAACCGTCTGCGAGGTTGCGACCCTGGAATTAAGATGGATATTTCAAGACCAGTTTTGGATATTTAAGTCGAGGTCATGATGCGGGCCCCACGAGGCCTGGATCGCACGTGTTGCGGTGAAATGCAACCTTTTCACCGGCTATCCATTTTGGACCAATGGGTAGTCCTTCTCGTGTGTTTTTCCGTATTGATCGCAATGGTGTGACCAGTTTAATTAACCAGTGTCATTTGAAGTACGGCCGGGTTGGTTCGAACCCGAAACCAACCGGGCCCTCAGAGTGGAAACACTTATATCTTGAGCTCCGGACGTCCGATTGACGTTCCGTCGACTTTGTTGGATTCCTCCTGATGAGACAGACCTTTTGGCATACTTCTCCTAAGTTTTGGATGCAGTTGGATAGTGGCTGGGTTGGATTGTACCCGAAATCCAACCGGGCCCCTGAGATGAAAAGGCTAATAGCTCACAGATCGGGCGTCTGATTGACGCACCGTCTATTGCATTGAGACCCCTATGACGAGGAAGTCCTTTGAGATACTTCTTCATGGGACTTTGAGATACTTGGAGTATCCACCTGTAGCTCATGGAGCAGACCCTGCCGAAGACGAGCATACGGAGTACGGAGACCGTGTAGCCGGCTGAGACCTGACGACTGCTTGACCGAATCGACTTGAAGTGGGTCGACTAGCCCAGTGGACGGAGCACTACTTTGTTTGGGTGCAGACCCATGGCGGACGGAGCACTACTATGTGACAGTGCAGACCCGCGGTACTCGTCTGGAGAGTACCTCTGTAGGCTATTAGGGGGTGTGCGCTACTGTGTTTGGGTGGCATACCCCGGCGAGAAGCACTACTGTGTTTGGGTGGCTGACCCGCGGTACTCGACAAGAGGAGTACCTCAACAGTCTTAGGATAGTGAGCAGTAACTCGAAGTCGTGACATGATCATTGTACACTTAAGAGGCGGGGCTTTTCAGCAGTTACGGTTTCGATAATGAAAATCCTGGTTTGAGCTGAGTCTATGATCTTGTGTTTACCTCATGTTTGAGATGGGTCACTTGATTTCTTAGGTATATGTATGGGCATATACCTGGGTAGTGGTTATCCGTTGATTTCATAATCTTCGTGTTTCATCATGATTGAGATGGTTTACTTGGTAACTTAGGTATATGTATGGGTATATACCTAAGTAGGGGTTATCAGTTGAGATCTTTCTTTGTGGTTATCCTTGTTGGATTTAGTGAGACCTTGAGGGTCTCGGGGTCCCTACTGAGTATCGTTATACTCACCCCTGCATGGGCTATGCCCGCACCTCGTTGTGTTGGTTGCAGACGACAGGCAGCGCTGACAGAGGCCGAGTGTTTGAGGACTGGATGGTACCCATAGGTGGATCTCATGACGAGTCAGTATCCAGAGGTGGACTTCACGATGAGACGACACTCGGAGGAGGTTGACGGGCGAGAGCGTTGTGGAGGATATATGTACCTACCCTTCATGTTGGATCCGTGGTGGACGATCCAGGAGCTGTGCTATTTGTACCTACTCTTCAGGTAGGATCTGTGGTGGACGATCCAGGAGTTGCGCTATCTGTACCTACCTTTCAGGTAGGATCCGAGGTGGACGACCAAGGAGTTCTTTCTATTCTTCCAGATGTTTGTATTTTCTGTTGTACTTCCATTCAGTTGTAGCTATACTTTTCAGTTGGGTTTGTATTCTGGACCTTTTCCTTTTCAGCACTTCTTTTGTACTTAGTATTTACTTCTGCATGTAATATGTGGTGTTTTGTTTACTTTTATAAAGGCAATGCCATCCCAGTTATCAGGATTTACGCCTTTGGTTCTAGTCGGCATCCCCTGGCCTATGGAAGGCGGGCTTGGGGTAGTCACGACACGAGCCCTGAGGACGGGTCGTGACAAAGTATGTTCCTAAGGATAATGGTAATGAATATATATCATATGATTAAAATATTACTAAATCTATTAAATTAAAATAAAATATAACTTTTCCAACCCATTAGAAAATGAAAAAATCATACATGTGTATGTGAAAAGTAAAATCACCATGAAAAAACATGGTTCAATTTTCCTAACCAAAATACATTGTTGTTTTTAAAAGTTTACCTAGTCTATATATATGATAATTATAAAATCCATAAAATTCTATTATTAATGGGACCATAACCACTTTGACCACATTCATTGAAATAATAGTTTTTGGGGATCTAAACCGAACAACCCAAATAATGTCCAATGTGAACTTGACAATTATAATAAATAAATATTACATGTAAAAATGTAATAAAATGAAAAATAATGAGGAATTTAAAATTTTAAGAGAATATTAATACATTATAAAATTAATAATAATTTATTATTCATTATTCAAGGTATTTACGATGTTAAATATGACTTAAGTCTTGAGATTTACATTTAAAAGTTTTAAAATCATTCCTCTATATATAAATGTAATTTTAAAGCTTGAATATTGTTTTAATTAATGATTCAAAGGATATAATATAAATTTTTGGATATATTTTAAATACTTTATGATATTTGAAACATGAATATTTTTATAAAACATTTGTATGGGTTTATTTTTACTTGTTCAAAAATGGAGAAATATTTTTTTATGTATATGATTTAACCTCCTTTTCCTACTATCATAATCGTTATAAAATTTTAATATTTCATTACATGTTTCCAATTTTATTTTCAAAGAATATAATTTTCTATATAATTTTATAATTTTTTATTTTAAATTCCATTCCTAAGGAATTGGAATCTTTTTATCTTTTCTATGAGAATACATAATATGTTTTTTCTTATAGTCAAAAATGATATATTAAGGGTTTTTATGATGATAAATTGTATTCATATATTTTTTTTTGCTAATATGGTACATGAGATATATATATATATAATGATGAGTGAGCTTGATATATGTCCTAAAAATGGGTCATCCTGATATATCTCACCGATCCATTGGGAAATTATTTAGTCATCGAAGATGATTAATGAGGCAGACAACCAGGTAGTTTACACCTATGTAGTTTTATTTTATTTATGTTATTCTGATAGGGGTTAAACACTTGTTAACAATATGTATGAATATAAATTATCAATAAACCTATATTATTATTTAATGTAAATTGGTTTTATAGAAATCATTTTATATCTCAAGGTTATGAAATCTTCAAGGAGAATGGTTTGTTTTCCTAAGGAATGTATCCACGAGTTCCCACATGCCCCAAGAGGCCATAGTGGATTTAAATATGATTTTTAATGTTTTAATTGAATTTTTTTAATGAATATTGATTTTAACTAGACTAAATTTTCTATATATTTTTTTAATAATTTATTATGAATAATGGTAAATATCTTCATGTGGTTTCATGTTTTTAATTGGGATAATGATATTCTTTTACTTTTATATCCATTTATTTTTTACACATCCTATATTTTCAAAACATATTCATTGGATCCATGGATAATTAAAACTATTTTCATGTGAATTAATTATAATATGGTGGCTTATCTTAAATGAACCAAAGTATTTTTAATAAAATTGTAGAGTAAACATAAAGAAATGTTTTTTGGAAATATATCCAAAATGTGTTAAAGTGTATATTTCGTTATGTAAATTTTTACATAATTTTATATATTTTTTAAAAAATTATCCTTCTATTGTAATAATGTTTAATCCTTATTTTAAAACATTTAATTATTATTTTTTAATGTTATGTAGTGTTATAGTTGGTATTTTTAAAAAAAATTATAAAAATCTATAGTACATTAGAATATTAGAAAACACATTAAAGATACTATAATTTATGGATATATTATAATGAATTTTATTTTTAGGATCTCCATGTTTCATTATCTAATCAATATTTATTCGGAATATTTTTCTCTAGTGGAAACAGGGTAGCTGATGTAGGAAGGAATTTGTGGTATAATATCCTTCTAAATTAGAAACCATGAATTGCTATAATATATATTTTTTATGATTTAATTGATTATTTTATCTGGATATTAATAGTGGGACTAATGAATTTGAGTGAATATATTATTCCGATTTGAACATTTATATATGGGATCTTTTATAAAAAAAAATTAGGCCTTTAGTAGATCTTTATACATAGTTAAATATGATGGATATATCAATGGACTGGGAATGATATTTTGTGTTTTATAATGTTTATAAAATAAAAATGAAACTCAATATATTCATAAATTTAAAGTTGAAGTTGATTAATGGTTGTCCATTATTATAAATACTAAATAAATTGATGAAATTGATTATATAGAGTTCTATTACATTAATTATATATTTATTGAGATGCATTTTCTTAATTCTATTTGTAATATAATAGAATGTAAATTTATAGAGTTCAATATAATGGAGTAAGAATATGTGGGATCTTATGAGGAAACATTAATTAGACTCGTCAGTTATGAATTGAATTTTTTCCAGTACATGAAAATAATATTCATGTTTTTTAAATAGGTTTAAAATATTTTTTCTAAAAAATAATTTTCCTCTCATGTATATTAATATTATGAGTATGTTGTTTTTTGTAATGAGAAATATTATCTGGATTTTTCTTTTATGTATCTACTTCTTGATGAAAAAATTAATATGTTTTAAAGGTGGGAATAAATGATGAAGTAATTAACCATTATTTATAGAGGAAATTCCTAATTTTTTTAAATTTTGAAAGCAACATTTTCAATAATGTTTTTATTCGTAATGAATGTGTTACAAATGTGTTAAGCTCTATTATTTATCCCATTACATTAAGGAAATTTGTTCTAATCATACTAGTAGTGGGAAAATAGATATTCATATAGTAGTGGATGTTTTTATATACAATTATTTTCTTATTTATGCTAATACATATCAGAATTTAGATACGAAATATACGAATAATAAATACATACTATAGAATGTAATACTAATTTATTTTTCTATTTCTACGGTAGTTGTTATACACTGGAATGACGTTTTGTAAGGTATATTATGTGTTTTCAGATTATACTTATCTCTTCTCTGATTCCAGATACAAAAAAAAAATTTGTTTATAAAAATGATAATTTAAAATGTATGTATAATATGAATAAACAATATTATCAATTTTAATTAAAAATCATGTGGTTATTATAAATGTATCAAAAATTTATTAAAGTATTCTTGTTATCTTCTATGAAACATTTTTTGTTAAAAAATATTTTTATACCCACATTTTGGTTTGATATTTTTTTGGGTGTGGATTGGATTTTTTTATCATTATAAGGTATAATGTACAGATAAAGTAGACACACAAAATTTCTATAGTGTGTTTAAATTCATATATAATAATGAATTCATTCTATTTATATCATATCAATACATTGAGAAACTGATAAAATATGGAAGTGAAAGTTATCTTCTAAATATTCTTAAAAATAAATGAAAAATTCATAATAGTGATGTTATAGGGTAAAATTTATATATTGCGGTAGTTTTTGAGGATTTCACATTAATTTTTCTTAATTGGGATGTTAAATTTTATTCAGAATTAATTTATGATTCTATGACAATTTATTTAACCCCTACTTGGTTGAATTAATTTGAGCTTTTAGAACTGAATTTTTTTAAATGCGTTACATGATATGGGGTTTATCTACCATAACTATTATCATTTGGGTGGTCCTATTATATTTTTCAAAAATAAGGATGGTTTCATGATACTTTTTCTTGATTATAGAGAACACAATAACATAATTATTATGAAAAACTATCTATTTCCTCATATTGTGGATTTTTTATCAACTTCAAGGATCATGGTATCTTTTGAAGGTTTATTAGGCTATGGTTATCTATAGATGAAGGTGATTGTGGAATAAAATATAAAAAAATTGTCATACAATGTATGGATTTTAAAAGATTAAGGTTGTTGAATTTGGGATAAAACACTTACTCGTTATATTTATAGATATAAAAAAGAGTATGTTAAATGATAATTTAATAATTTTTTGTGTTTATTGTAGTTGGTATTTTTTATACTCAAGAGTAAATTAATGTCATGAGAAATCACTAAATAGTTTTTTATACACATAAAAAATGAAATAAATTTAATGGAAATTTATGTGTGTGTGAATTTTTTCTTTAATAGATTTATTTTCTTGGGTATATTATATCATATAAAAGAATAACTATTTATTCGAATAAAACTAATATAGAGGAAGTGTGGAAACGTCCTTCGAATTTCATTGATATTTAATGTTTTTATGGACTAGTGGGTTACAACCAATGAGTTATTGATTTATTTTATTTATTATATATCACACTGACTTTGTTAACTCTAAAAGGAATTAAATTAAATTTAAAAAACTAATTGTACTAAATAAATTGGAAAATTGAATAAATAATGGTGAGTGGTCCAGTGTTATGATTTAAAATATGAAATTGTGAATTTTTTATTTACATTGATGGTTCGTTGATTGGACTTTGTTATTTATTGATATAGAATGATTGAGGTGTCATACATACATTTGACCAATTGAAAAAGCATGTGTACAATTTTATTACACATGAACTTGGGATATATATGTAGAATTATTTGACTTAATAATATAGATGTATTATTTATATGGGTACAAATTTCAAATATATACTGATTATAAACTCTTAATGTGAATATTCACTGAAAATGTGTTGAACATGAGGTAGAGAAGATGGATCGAACATATCAATTATTATTATGAAAAAATTAAATATCATCCAAGAAAATAAAACAAGGTAGTTGATTCCTTGGTTAAAAATGTAAATGAATAATTAAATATTTTATGATAGAAAGATGATCATTTTTTAATGATTTAATGATTCTTATCTTTGATTTTTCTTGTATAATCCTCTTCTATTTTTACTCTGGTATTTGTGTAGTTTTTTTAAATAATATTAAAGGAGGATTGTAAGGAAGATCATATATTGAATAAAAGAGTAGAATTGGTCAAGAATGGAATGTATCATTGGACTTATTTTGATAATGAAGGTGTTGTATGTTATAAAATGTTGTGGTATGTACCAAATTATTCATAGTAGAATAAGAAATTGTTGATTTAGTGTCATCGATCTTTATTTTCTATTCATCTTTGTAATACTATGATGTAGAGAGATCTTAAGGAATATAATTAGTGGGATGGTATGAAGGAATACATTGTTGAACTTACAATTAATTATTTGAATTTACAATTTGATAATACTAACATAAAACTACTGATGCAGATAATTCATCATTTTATAATTCTTGAATACAATTGAAAAAATATATTAATGGAATTCAATGTGAGATTACTAAAGGCATATTTATGTGATAAAATGATTACTATTATTATTCATTATTTGAATAAATCACCAAATCTTCTTCCAGTTTAGTATATCTCTATGATATCTGTTTAGAATCTCATTTTTACATAACATTTTTTATAAGTAAATCAAAATTCGTTTTCTACGAATATGAATTTCATTAAAACATTTTATCCATAATCTGATAGAATGTCAGAATGTATAATTATAATGTTATAAGACATTATTTGAGCATTATATTTGATTTTTAGGGTAGTTTAAATCGTCATCAATTATTAGGGGGATTTTCTAATAAAAATAGATTTCATTCATGTATAATGATATCTCATTTTGATGTAATGTATAGAGAGAACTGTCAAACACTAACTTTTTGGGATAAAGTCGGTGAATGAAATTTCATGGGACCATAACTAGTATATGAAATTCAAGAGAAAATAAATATTATTTAGTATCACATGAGGAAATATGAGAGAGATAAAAGAGTTAATATCACATGGATAAATACCTACTGTTTGAGCTAATTGATAATATTTTATTATAGTATATCCATACAGAATTATTATGAGATTTAAATTAAAGAGAATGGTGTTCCCTAATTTACCAACCTGAATGAAATTTATGAAATGGTAATATAAGTTTCATATATATCTTTATTAACTAATAATCTATCTTAGGTATATGATATATTTCATGTTTCCCTTTTAAGAAATTATTTGACTGATGCATCACATGTTTTGATCCCAAAAGTTCTAAAAATCAGGGACCATCTCTCTAATTAGGTAAAAATGTTTCAAATTTTAGGCCCTACAGAGAAGGTAAATTGAAATAAATTTATTCATAATGCAACAATTTTATAGAATAATCACATGACTAAGTAAGAAACATAGTAATAAATAAATTATATTAGTGAAAAATACACTTATTATTCATCTAATGAATGAAATATTAAGGATATAATTTTCTAATGGGGAGAATATGACAACTCTGGTAACCCTATAAATAAATAAATCATATGATTTATATGTATTCATATAATAAATTTTTATTGTTCATTTTTTAATGTATAATTTTAAAAAAGGTTTCATTTTAAAAAGGAATAATTTTATTTTACTAAATTTTATTCCTTAGATTACAATTTTTATGCAAAAGACATATTTATTTTTTTTAGAAATTTTATTTTAAAAAATTGAATTTAATTTTTTAAATAAATTAAATTAAATATCTTAGAATTAATTTTTGGGTTTTTTTTGGAAAAGATTGTTTTTTGAGTGAATATTATAAATTGAATTTTTTTAACAATTATCATTTCTTTTCATTAAATCAAGTCATTTGAAATGGCCCAAAGGCCTTCATTTTTTATTATTTTTGATAATCCACCTTTCAATGGATGAGGTGGAACCCTTACAAGGCATGAAGTCTTAGATAAAATTACATGACGTGTAGGTCTATGAGGGAATCACCCAGATAAGACAGCATGGAATTGATCCTACCCATCATATATAATGAAATTAACACTCCATCTTCACAGGGCTAGTCAGCTAGCTGTCTTCTGCAAAGTTGCATTGGCTTGGTATCGATAAATAATCCATACCCTCTCATTCTTCCAATTCTGGTTAGCTCTGCTCCAATGAATGTGAATGCCCTGGACCCTCATCTGATGCCTTGTCCCTTATAGTCTGACTAGTACTTCTTCATTCATGTGGCCCGAAGGCCTTAGGGTGGCCCTAAGGCATTATGGTGGCCCAATGTCCATGAGAAACAACTGGCCCGAAGGCCTTGGGTGGATTAAAATCCTTACAGAACCTGAGGACAAAACTAGTGGCCCAAAGGCCCAGATGGATGAATAGTTTCGACTACTATAGTACCGAACGGTGACTGCTATAGTGCTTGCTATAGTACTACTGTTGCACTGCTACAATAACCCAGAAATTTTCCTCCTCCCAGATATTATATACAGATTTTATAAATAATTATTTAAATAAAAAAAATATGAATCAATATGATATTTTAATTTAGTATAATTAAATTTTTATGATTAAAATTACAACTATTTAATTATTTTTGGTTTAAAGAAAATATATTGTAAATAAATTAATTTCAATATAAAAAATTAATCATGATAATTTTTTTCTATATTTTGAATTAGTATGTCCAAATTTAATAATGAGTTCAATTTATTTATTAGTCATTAAGAATAGTAATCATGGAAATGTCTAACTAGAGTAATGTGAAAATCTAGTAAACTAATGAATAAACTATGTGATATGGAAAAAAATAATGTCTAAATTATTATTTGATGATGGGAATTAAATCATATCATCTTAGAATAAAATTTTAAAATACTTTTTTTCACTTTTATTAAATAATATGTAAAAATATTGAATATATTAGAAAAATTAGATGTGTTCATATCCAATCTATTATAAATGGAAACCACCTATAATATATTCCAAAAACATATTGAAAACTCTATTTTATCCAAATAATTCTTAAAACAATCCCCAAAAAATGTACCATGCTCAAGAGGTATTGGTTACTACAAAAGTAAAATCCAAGATGGATTATTGTGTAATCCAAATAAATATATCTGAAGTGATTGTATAAGTCATAACCAACCTACTTAAACATTATTTATTCTTCAACCTGCTTCAAAATGTTATTCTAAAATCCTAAAATTATATCATTAGTATCATACATTTAAATAATAATTATTATTATTATTACATCAGAACACCTTTTCATAACTTTTTTCCATTTTATGTAAAATAAAAACATTTCTCATGCATATGTGTTAAATAAGACATAAAAATAATAAATTTTATCACATAAAAAATCAAAAAACATTATGTTTTATAGTTTTAGGGAATTAGGAAAAATTCATAAAAAGAAAATACCCATGGATTCTAGATATTGTCATTCCCTATATACCCAGTTAGTCACATTTCATACTAGGTAATTAAAATCATCCATATGAAAACCTTCTCGACACATTTAATTCAACATCACACATGATAAAATGGGGAATATTAAACATAAGAATGGTGATATGAAACAGATTATAATGGTAATAATAATTTACAGTTTAATTTTATTAATAATCAAACAAAATATATATGGGTATGAAGAAATAATCCTAGTGATCATGTGCATAATAAAATAAATCATACCCATCTATACCGGAATCATAAATCGTAATACATAGAATTAGTATTGACATAAAATATACATAAGAATCAATAATCCTAATCCTTATCAAATATATCTTTATCAAAGAAATCATTTTAACCTCATGGAAAACATAGAGAAACTTTGTTGGTATCATGGAATATCATATTCATATAAAACATACAAACCCTTATAGAACCTTTAAAAATGGAAAACTATATTTCTAACTTTCAATATAATACCAAGGAAAAAATAATCATTACCCAATGCATTGGGGTGATATTTTGGCACACCAACCATTTGAGATTTATCGAGATAACAAAATGCTATCTCTTTTCAACAATAATATAGGAATCTTCCATGATTCAAAACATTTATAATGTACATGGATAATAAATTTCATCATAAAACTCATAAAACTACAACACCCTGATATTTTCTGAAATTAATTTTTTAAATATATTTGATATTTTTCATAGTTTGTATGACATGAGACACTGATTTTTTTTATTCATCATATATAACACTGAGTTTATGTTATGGTACATGAAACAAATTTTATCCTTGAGTTACAAACAATACCTAGTTTTTCTTTAGTTACATGAAATAATGAGTTTAAATGGAACATATTAAACTATAAAAATATTACTATTTAATATTATAGTTATAACCTAGAATTCAGTATTGTCGATAAGAATACAAATAACTAAATAATGAAAATATGGTTTATAAATGTATATAAGATTAATTCTTTGGTGAAAATTTAAATTAAAATGAAAATATATCCCTTTTTTAAAATAAAAGGAATTATCTCTCTAAAAACTATTTGTATTCCGAAAAGTGTGTTTTATATAAATAAATTAACCAAAAAAATTTTATTAAATTTTTTATTAAATTAATATATTATAAGTTCATCTAATTGTTTAACATTAATCTTATTTGTTTTCTATACAATAAATAATAATAAATCCATTTTTATTCTTAAAAATGATATTTTCCTAAAAAGAAATTTGACGCCATTTGGTGAAAATAAAATAAATTTAATTTTTAGACACTTTTGAAAAAACAATATTTTAAAATAAAAAACATTTTGTAAATCACAAAATCAAAATTATATTTGTGTTAATATTTTAGATTGGTTTTAAATGATTGGTTTTTTGATGAATAGTAAAAATAGCAAATATTAATTAAAAATGTGTTTCTATTTTAAAATTTTAAAATGGTAAATTATATTTTTAAATTTTTTAATATAATTAGTTAAATTGTATAAAAATTAATCCAATTTTGGCCATTTTATTCAATTTAAATTAGAAATTTTATATAAAAACATTTCATTTTTTTGAACCTTTTCCCTTCAAAAACCTACGTTCCCATTGTACATATGAGATTAAATTTAAATTATATATGTCTATTAATTTAAATGAAATTTATAAAAATTGATTCTTTAATTTCATTCAGAATAATCTTTAATTTCTAATAAGGGAATCATATTTTATTACCTAAATTAACAGTTAATATAGTAAGAATTAATTATCGTGGAAAATATAAAATGGGTTTACTGTGGGTTAAACTAAAAAAAAGGATAAATATTACCTATACACATTCCCAAAAATATTATATATCTTTATTTTAGACATTAAACCTATAATTTTCTAGAATTACCTATGTGGTACCCTTATGAAATTTGAATAACATGGTAGCACTTATTTATTTACATAAATACAAGGTGAGTCATCTCCCCCAATTATGAAAGGCCACCGCTTTCCTCTCTTATTAAAACCTTAAAACAATTTTTTACCAGACAATATATACCAAATTCACTTCAAAACATCACTCTCATAATCTTATAAGCGTTATTTGTTGTATAAATCCAACATAAAAAGGCTTAAGTGAAAACCTAAAGAGAATTCATGAAAATGTGGTAATGTTCATCAAGGAGCTTCTTAATTATATTTCCTTCTTCAACCCAATTAATTATTATCATATAATTTTTATATAATAACCATAATATCTTATTTATAATTTCATGTTATTTATGTTAGAGTAATGACCAAGTTCTACCTCCACTTCCATCGAATGAGTTACTAAATCATCATTCATGTGTACGGCGAACTACCGCCTCATGAACCGAAGAAATTCAATGTTATATTTCAACCTATAATGTTTGATCATATTGATGGTTTTTTATATATGATATATATTATATTTATTATATTAATCTGATTATACAAATTTTATATCACATATACCATGATTCTTTTAATACCGTGGGATTATGATAATGTCGCTTCTTTATAAGGAAGACTACTACCCTTTGAAGCGATGTAATTTTTTCACACATTACATAAAAGGTATAAAGGATGGTGTTAATAAAAATATGTGATATATATGAAATAAAAGTGATTATATAATGATGATATATTATTTAATTTACCTTCTTTCAATACAGACATGAATATGGAAAATGTTGTTCACGTTTACATATAACCTACGGTCTCCATGAATGGTGTATGTTATTTATTATAACTAAATTAAATGGATTAAACTAAATAAATATATATTTAAGTTAAAAAAATTATTCCATGTTTTAAATTCAATATATTATGTTTCCACAATCAATGCAATATTTCCAAAAAAGAAATGACAATTCAAAACATATATGAAAAAAGTTGTTATTACCCAAAACATATCATTAAAAAGGATTTGTTAATAAACTTTTAATAAAATGTATTAATAAAATAGTATATATTATGATATATATGGACATTTTTTTGTGTTATATGCATAATAATTGAGTAATTATTATATAGAATGTTTTAATGAGTATGACAGAAGTCAAGACCTAAGTTATGGGATTTTAGTCACGTCTTTATCTTCATTAGGTAGAAGCCATATTCACCATGTATTTTTGTGATGTGTTATATATAATTCCCATGAATTTATTTTATGATACTTATAATAAAAATTACTGGGTTTTAAATATCTAATTTATGATCTCTCATTCATGGGGTTTACACTTCAAAATTGACATTATTGGTAAGATATTTTTGTCGCAATTTTCCTTCTTTGAGATATACATTAGGTTGTTACCTATATTCAATAAAGATGTGTATAGATAGCCAACTTTACTTGTAATAACATGATATTAGTCACCATTATGATATAGTAAGTTTTATTTCTTTATTCCATCAATTTTATTGTGATTAAAAGAAAGAAAAGTGGTAATGGATTTGGGTTACAAATTCTCTATTTATCAGAATTGTCTATGATTAAGTCTCTAGCATTGAATCCACATGATATAACTCTAAATAATTATAATAAATTTTATTATGCTATTGGTATTCATTATATATTCAGGTAATGGAAATTTTTTTCCAAACATTAATAATCAAAATAATTAAGAAAATATTTTTACAAATATTCTTATTTATTATCTCTTCATATAGAAATTTGTTTTTTTACAAAACAATATTTTTTAAAGATGATTTAAAAAAATTATTTCTATTTTATGATATTTAAAATAAATCCTTACACATGTTAAACATAAAAAAAATATTATCAATGGAATCTTCATGACATTTTCCAAACAATGTCTTATTTTATTTTACTAAAAATGTGAAAAGGATCATTGTTTTTTAGTATGAATGACTTGAATAGTATTTCCCACTACTCCTACCACAGAATAACATCAATATTACCATAAATGTCATAAATGTTGATTTCAATGAAGAAATTTTCCTTTATATTTTTTAAATTCATGATATTTTACACAAAATATTAAATGGGAATTTTTTTTAACATCTTCTATGATTTATAAAATATTCTCTTCAATGTTGGATGGAAATTTTTTTCATAAATAGTTTGAAATGATTTTTAAAAATAAATTTCCCTATAATATTGCATCTGTTGGTATTTCCTATTCATTTTTTATGGAAGTGATAATAGGATAAAATTAATATTAATTATCTAATGTATTTATATATTAATGGATTGATTTTTATAAAGCAATTTTTTCTTCCACGGGTTATACAGTTAGACAAATCAAATAAAAACCGATTCATTTAACATGTGATTATATAATGAATTGATTATGAAACCTCCCTATTTTTTATTAATTATGTTATGATAACATTTTTATGGTACTAATTTTTTTCATTTGTTACGAAATGATGAATGTTTATGATCTTGTGGAAGACATTTGAATTATTTCATTATGTGATGGGTGGAAACTATATCTCCATCAAATTCATTGGTTAATGATTTATATTTCATAAGATATAAATAAATTTAATAATTATATTACCTAGTATAGTAAGGAACTTTGTCTACTATGATTGTATCAGGAGTGAACCATGAATTATAGGGTGTTATGTAGGGACCATTCATTCATGTTCATAATGTTAAAGGTAAACCTGATTACGTGTTCACGATGTTATGCCTGAACCAGGTTACATGATCACAATTTTATTCTTGAACCTGATTATATGTCAAAAATATTATGTATGCCCCCATATTCTATGTCCATATTGTCTTTTGAGGACTTCATTTCATGTTTATAAGTTTATGCAAGTTCTTGATTTCATGAGATTAAAATACAGAGTGGACCTGTTTCTATTTATACTTGTTCACAATGATATAAGCTAATGTGCATGCCAAAAATCAATGTTTTGTTCCATTGTTATGCTTTAATGGATCAGGTTATTTTATTCCATTATGATTCATGTAATAAGAATTACCATTCATTATTCTGTGACATCATTTTTAATGTTATATGAATAGTTGGGTATGAACATTGTATTTTTTTCATTATCACATACACTTTTTATTATAATTTTTTTCACATGATCATATATTTATATCTTTTATTATTACCCTTAATGGGGACATGATATCAACATTTTTTATGTTTTCTTTCCATAGGTTTTAATGATTGATTTTATTAACAGTTTTCACTAATGTTTACAAAATGGAAAGATATTTATTGGAAACATTGAAGATCATTTACCAAATTAGAAGACGTTTTTCAAAGTTTATAATGTCACTAAAAAATTAATGTCCCCTATTATGTGTTTGTGAAATGCATTTAATATTCATGAAAAAAAGATTTAATATACATGTTCGGACAATTTTATCTTGTGATATTTGGTATTAATGGAAAGGATTAGTTAAATTTTGGAAACTAGGATGAGAAAACTTTAGTGAGATCCCTAGGAATATTTATAAGGATATTTCTTAGGATTTGTCAAAGGATATATACAATGATGAATCAATATTGAGGAAAGTACAATGGATTTTTTTGTAAAGTATTTGTAATGTGGTTTCCAAGAAATGACATCCCCATCTGAATACTATATGTAGATGTGGCTCTGAGATATATGAACCTCGGTGTAACATTTTTGAAAACACCATATTGAGATAGGATTGATTGGGAACTGCTGCATGATAATGAGACTTGTAGCGCACCTCATTTGAAACTATTGAGGGATATGATTTTGAAATTCAGAAACTTTTTTTGATTTGTAGTGAAGTATTTAAATAGAATACAACTATAAATAACCTAGGATAAACCTATGATTCCTTTAATTAAATAAGTTTTCATGCTTTTGATATCTTATAAGTTAATTTTCATGATTACGTGGTTCCACATAATAATTATTGTTTCTTACACTGATATGATATGTTTTAGTCAGTGGATGGAACCCGAAAAAAGTCATGATACCATTGACAGTAATATAAAATTTTGTTAATATGAGCAACAAAATTGGTTGAAGACATGAGATAAATATATAACGATTATTCCAAATAAAATCAATTGTGATATATGATTAATAAAGTGAACTTTAGTGTGATTTATGACCTGTCAAATATGGGGAATTTGTAATTTTATAAAATTTCATGTGGTAATGAACATAGAGTAACAAATATTAAACATCCTAAATTACATGAAGGTGGCGAGAAAACTTTAAGTAATATATCAGATTTAGGGGATAATGTAATATGTGTGGAATGGAAGGTTGTAGAGTGAAAAATTGTCAAAGAGTTCTATTTCTTATATATAGCGAACATGGGAATTATACAACTAAATGCCCTGACTCAATATTTATCTTCTTAGAAAAGAAAGTAACTATTATACAATAATAATTTAATTCATAGGAATAAATTATTTATATATATGTATATATGAATTATGAATTGTGAAACATATATGGATTGTTTAGTATAATATTATCATAATGGATTTTTAAAAATATATTGAATGGTGTTGATGACTGATAAAATTAGTTTAATGGAAAGATGTTATTTTTACAATATAAAGGTATCCCTAATATGAAAATAATGATGAAATGAATATTATTTTCTTGTATAAAGAGATGATTAATATTTATTATTTAAATTTGGTATTACTTGGTACCATAAAAAAGGAAATTAATTTGTTAGAAAATTAGAATATGATGTTAATGATGGTGTTTATAAAAATTTTTATTTATGGAATATATATAGTAATCCATGTTTTATGATAGGTATAATGTAGAAAGTGTGTTTTTAATATGGTTTTATGGTAATTTTGGTTTTTACCATGTATCACGAGAAATAAAGATGAAGGTATTCACATGTTTGGTATGGGAAAATCATGATCTATTTTATTATATATGGGAATCATTTCTAAGTTGATTTTGTGAAATTTAGAGACCACAATTACAATTTTTTATTTGAGGATGTGTTATAAGGTTAATAATCTACTCAATGGTTTATATGGAACTTGGGATGAGGATTTATAGATTAATATATTACTTACCAATATGATGATTTATTCATATTGGATACCCTGTTAAAAGAATTTTGTTTTGATGATAACTAATGATACATGAACTAACATAAAATAAGATTCATGTATCTTATGATCAATTTGTTCACCACACACAACAAATTAACCTTTATTTTATGGAGTATGAGATGGTGTGGAAATTTTTCAAGGAAAAAAATGAATGAGATTGTGATTATGAAATAGAATGAATCAAGAATGAATATTTTCTTGTAAAAATTATTCTACATTAGGAAAAGAACCTTCAAATGATTTTTTTTTTCAATTATCATCATTTTTTATATCAATAACCTTTTTTACGACTAATTGGTTTATGTTTTTGTGATCACTAACCTTCTCTAGATCACCCACATTCTTATGTTTAGTGATCTACATCACTCTTTATAATTAAATCTTCTTTTCATCATTGTACAAATATTCATGTCCCATCTATGTTCCCCTATTAGGAAACATAGTTATGTGTTACAATAGGTTTATTTAATTTTTCCATTATTCACTTCTTAAGATAAGTTTTATTATTCATTTGTGTGATGTGGGTTTCTATGAAAGAATTTTTAAATGTTAAACCATTGATGACCATGATTAATTTTGTGGTAGAAATTAATTTTAATTAGGGTAGAATGTAACACCTTAGGATTTTGTTAAATCAATATTTTTCAAATAGCATGGGTCATTTCCATTTTTTATGAAAAAAAAACTGATATTTTTTTAGTAACATGTAATGATTATTTTAGGTTGTGTTAATTGAATCACTATTTTTTTCAGGTGTCAAAAATTATATTTAATTTATTTTACATTAAATGAAACACTGAGTTTAAAAGAAACATTTCACTAAAATAAAATATTATTATTTAATATGATAGTTGTCACCTAGCTGTAGGAATGTCATTTATAAAAATGACTAACTAAATTATAAATATATAGTATAGAAACATTTATAAAATTATTCCTTTAATGAAAAATTAATTAAAAATTAAAATGATACCTTTTTCAAAATAAATATGAATCTTTCTATGAAAAACAATTTTTTGCACACAAGTGAATTTTATGTCAATAAATTAACCAAATCAGTTCTGGTAACATATTTTAATGAAGTTTATACATTATGTATTTAACTAAATATTTAACATTCATCTTTTGTTCTTGAAAGAAATTAAATAATAAAAAAATCCATATTTACGCTTAATACAATATTTATCAAAAAATAGTTGTTCCACCTTTTTTTGAAATTATAATAAATATAATTATTTGAAACATTTATAAATTGAATTTGATAAAATATAATTAATTTTCTAATTCAAAATTTTAAAAATAGAGTATGGGAATTGTTTTATTTTTGAAGAAGTTTCATTTTTTGATGAATTGTGAAAAATATTGAATTTTAATTGAAAACTATGTTTTCTTTTAAGTAATTTAAAAATTTAAATTATATTTATAATTATTTTTAAAGTAAATATGGATCAACATTAAATAAATTAATACAATATAGGCAATTTCAATCCATTTTAATTTAATTTTTTATATACAAATATTTCTTACTTTTGATCCTTTTCTCTTTAAAAAAGCTTTTTCTCATTATGTCAACATGATTTATTTTGAATTACATTATTCTACTCCTGTGAATTGAATTTTGAAAAATGGAATAAAAAATGGAATCAAAATAATTTCTAATTTATAATAAGTTCATGTCAATTTGTTACCAAAATGAATACAAAATGAACTATAAATTAATTACTAAGTTTATGAAAAAAATGTGGTCATTTGGGGTTTAAACTAAAAAGATATGGGTTTATATTACCTATAAACCTATAAAAAAATTTATATCCAAAATTTGACTAATACACCTATATGGTTTTATAATGGCTGAATATTTAGCTCTCGACATGGGAAAAATTTTGTATTACTTATTTTGTTTAAAAAAACAATGTGTGTCCTCTACCCAAATTATAAAAGGCCACCATCTCCCCTATCTTCTTCACACATTCAAAACCTTTTGTTCCAACCAAGGTCTTCACAAATCACATCCCAAATTCCAAACACTAATAAAAGATACCTCATTTTTTATATTAATACAACATATTAAGGCCTTAGTTTATACCTAATGGGAATACCCAAATAAGAAGTTATAATGCCCTTGAAATTTGAAGAAGGAATATTATATTTGATAGCGTGTATCACACACAACACAAACCACATAAGGGAATATAGTATCACTAGAATATAAAATATATTTAATATTTTAAATAAATTAAATCTATAATTTACTATATGATACATGCGATACTGAGTTAGCGTATGATATACACAACATCGAGTTTATTAAATGGATTGTATTACATGCAACGTAATGTTTTACTAAATAATAATATATCTTTAAAATATTATTACATATTATAATGATACACAACCTACCCATTAAATTATTGTTTATAAGTATTATTTACTAATGTATAAAGATCAACGATTTACACAATTATAAAACAAATTTAGTTTTTACAACCTAATTTGAAATGAATATAAGATACAATTGAATATAAAGAGAATATTTTTTATTGAAAACAATTTTATGCCCACAATGTTGTTTTATACTAATAAATAATATTAATTAGAATAATTGGGTTAAATTAATGATTTATAAATATTATATATTCAACAATTTTTTTGATATTCATCCAATATATTTTATAAGCATAAGATAATAATAAACCAAACATTTTGTACAAAAATCAACATTTTTATAATAGAACATTTACCACATTTTAAGGGAGGTCCTATTTTAAATCAATTTTTTGAACTTTTATAAATATTATATGTCATAATATACATTATATTATAAATAAAAACATAATAATTAACTTAGGGTGATATTTGGAATTTTTATATGATGTTTCATTTTTAATGAATAGTAAAACTTGCAGAATTTGAAATCAAAACTATGTTCTCATCTAATTTACATATAAGGGTAAATTATAATTTTAACCAGTTTGAATGTTTATATATAAATTTTTTTATTAATTAATATAATTTAGTTCATTGGAATCAATTTTACTAGGGAATATGTTATGAGAACTTTGGGAAATTCTGAATATTTTTACTTTATAAACCCGGACTGTCATCCCATTTGTGAGATTAAATTTAAATTAATTTATTTCACCAATGTGATTATAATTTGTGAAACTTTATTCCATATTTGGAATAAAAAATTTATAATTTCCATAAATCTCAATTTTTTAACCAAAGTGATTACTGAATGTGATTAATAGTGCTTACATCGATTAAGATGAAATTATGCCTATGAAGGGACTAGACCTTAATCCTAAGGTCCAAAATTAACTAGAAATATGTCCCTAGTACATTATATAGACATATTTAGACCATATACTCAATTTTACTTAATTTAATTCATTATTTGATCCATATTACTATGTAAAAACGTGGGTGGAATTCATTTTTCTAAAATGTACAAAAGTATCAGTCATCCACTACTACAAAAAGTCACTAAAGATTCCCACTTCCTCAAACCTATCAAGCCACATTTGATCGAACAAGATCCTCTCGAATATCTCTTTAAAACTCCCTCCCAAAAACCTAGAATCATCACATTGTTCATAAATCCATCCCCTGAATCCCTTTGGGGAAAACTGAAGGAGTTACATGATTAAGAGGTAACATCCTTCCTCAAGATTTTATTTATTTATTTATCCTCTAATTAAATTCTCTTTATTCCATGATTATATAACAAATAGTATCATAAATATATTGAGATTTTTTATGTTAATTTTTATACCTAAACTTACACACAATTCCATCTAATGGGTAAAAAAATAAAATTTATGTGTACATCGTACTACTTCCTCATTAAACGATGATTGTTACTTTTTTCCTTCACTATATCCCATGATTAAGAATTATGATAGTAAAATTTTTTATTTAGGTTTTATATTATTTTTATCATTTCTCTTTACTTCTTTAATAATTTTATAATATACTCCTTTATAAACTTTATTTTCTGGGAATATGATAACATCGTCTGTGGAACTATGGACTGCCACCCCCTCAAAGGGATGTGATTCGTTCACACTATACATGGATTGTATAAAGGATGGTATATATAAAACTATTTAACATATATTAAGTATATTTTATAATATAATTATATTATAAAAATATATTATTTACTTTTAATTATTTTAATACATCAAAGAATTGAAAGTAACATTCATATGTACGTACTACCTATTGTCTCAATGAATGGTGCATTCTATTTATTTTCTATAAATATGATGGATTATTATTAATAAATATATAAATAATATATATTATATTTAAATTATTGTTTAAATTATAAATATGATAAACCATTATAGTAATAACAAATAAGAAGTTAAAAAAAACTCAACAAACAATGAAATTGACACCTGAAATGGTGAAAACAATTAAAGATTTTTATCAAACGGGTAGTAAAATTTTATAAAAGGATATTATATATGATATTATAAAAATTAATGTTTTCATTTAATAAGTCATTAACACTCTAAAAAACTTTATACATGATTTTATAGGCCTTTCACACAAATGGAAATATAAATTAAGGTATGTCATCTCAATTTACATTCTATTGAGACTTATTTGTTGTTATGCACCTAGTTTCATTGATATGGTGTATATAACTCCATTTGATATGTTATATAATGAATAATTTTATTCTCATGATATTATTTGTTACACTTTATGTCATTATTTCATGTAGAATATCATTCAAATATTTCAAAGTGTCATGGGATGCATTGGAATGTATAAATATTGTTCTTCTCAAGAACGTTTTTAATGATTATATTTGTAATATCACTTTCTTTTATGACTGTTAGACATCTATTGAAACAATAAATTTGTTATTGTAAATCTAATTTATTATATATGGTGTAAATACTACTTAATTTCTTTATCATGTACTGATTTAATAAATTTCTAACATATTTAGAGTTTCAGTTTGAATTATTTAATCTAAGGGGATTTCAGTCAAAAGTTACCAAGTGAAAAATATTTTCATAACCCAATTTATTTTAATTGGGTTATATTACATCCTCATTTTCATTAATATGCTATGATTATGTGAAAAATTAATTTGAATATCTATGATTGTATTTCAACTTCATTATGTGGATTTATATTTTATGAACATACTATACCCATTGATTGATTCTCACATCAATGTTATAATCTTTTCAAAGGTTTATATTAAATTCTCATTTTATTTGGGATTTTTTACAAAGGAATTTCAATCAGAGGAAATTATTTGATAATTTTATAAAATAAATTTTAATTTTTTATCCTATTATTATTCACAACCATTATCATGAAATTGTACTATTTTTATACTATTTGGAAGTCATAATGTTTTAGATAATGTTTTTAAGAAAACCAGATATTATTTATCTAATTAGTCGGAGAACCTATTCCTCTAAAAACCTAGTTTTTTTAAATTACTTTCATAAATGTTTTATCCATTCCAATATTAAATTTTTAAACATATTTTACCTACTTGTATTTAACATATGTATTCAACAAAAATTCTTATTTATTTAAAAATAAGGCAATTTTCAAACCTTTTAACCGTGGAAAAGGAATGTTCTTTTTAACTCATATGAAATGTATGGATTTAACTTCATTCATTTATTTGATGCATACTTTGAATGTTTAAAAGGATAATTTTTAAAATAAATGATTTCAAAAGTAATTTTCAAAGATTTTTTATTTCAAAACCAAATTATAGGTTCCTCTAGAATGTTTTTTAGGATCTTTTTATTATATTTCTATACATCTGTGATAAAAATACATTTATTTTTACTTCAATTGGGAAATATTGTATGCATTCCATCATTATTTATCCTTTATATGGTTTATTATTAATTTTTCCAAGGATAGTATTGAAATTAAATTTTTTGATTCCTTTTAGTCCCCATGAGATATTCAATTACCTAAGATCATCATATATCTAATTTCACATAACTAACCATATTATTTATAATTGACATGTTTATTTCTAAATCCATATACCATTTTTAAATATGGTATTTACATTGATATGTATTTGGTAAAGTGGTGAAATATTGATAAATCCTTCTTCATTATTCAATACGGATATTTGATAAGGCATATTATTTATTCTGATAATTCAATACAGGGAATGTTTCAGAATAGCAATGATGGATGGGGATAAAAAATTATATAGCCTCTCGATGCATTAACGGGTTCTCATGGGATTTATAAGTTTTAAAAATTAATCAGGTTTATACCTACAGTTTTAAAATATCGTTTGAATGGTCTTAATGGTATAAGTTTTCATATGCATCACACATAATATCCAATAATTAATCGTTACCCTCATTTAGAATCATTTATTATTTATCTATGATATTTTATGTCGACATATCTATGGATGAATTTCAGTCCTAGTTCATTATTTTAAATAAAATGTTTATTTATTTACTTACCATTCCATATTATTTACTCACTTCATTCCCAGTTATTAACTACATGGAATGTGTTCTCAGTTATTTATCTTTCCATGTTTATTATTCTCATTGATTCATTATTTCTTCCACTATACCTTTAACTTACTGGTAATTTGATATCCCCTTTATTATTCTTCCATTCCATTGGATTTCATGATTTATACTAATATTGATATGGAAGGATATAGTAGATCGAATAATATTATCCTCAAATGAAAAAATATGTTTTAATTAGAATATTAATTCGTAATAAAAGACTTATATACATATCTAGTTTAAAAATACTATTATACTCTTAGGTCATTAAGGATTTGATTCCATATAATTATTCCAATGTAATGGTAGTAGACACCAACTTTAGGCTTTCTGGTGTTGTGTTTCTATAGAGGGAATGTTCTTCAACAATTATATTTATTTTATTTCTTTATCGAAAACCTCAAATTCTTATCATATCTAAATTATACATTAACCTGAGTATCCTCCATATTGGGATATGTAGTTATGATAATTTTTTTACCTAAAAAATATCCACTTTCATCAAATGTTTTAAATAATGGTCATCCGTGTGTATTATTAACTACTGCCTCATTAACCAATGTCATTCATTTTTCACTAAAACCTATCAAGACTAGTGAAAATGATTAATTTATTGATTATATATGATATAATGTATATTTATTATGTTATTATTACTTTTATATTTTAATATCACACATACCATCAGGCATTCCATTTGGTGGGAATATAATAACGTTGCTTATGTGTACGGGGGACTACTATCTCATGAAGTGATGTGATTTATCAATTCATTACATGGAAGGTATTAAAGATGTGTTTTATAATTGTTTTGATATATATGGATAAAAAATGATTCTATAATTACAATATAATATTTAATTTTCTTTCTTTAAATCCAATACAAAAATGTAAAAAATTTCTATGCATACGTACGACCTACCACCTCTTTGAATGGTGTATTTCATTTTAAATCACTAAATTATATGAGTTAATATAAATACATATATAAATAATATAATATAAATTTATATCGTGGTTTACATTTTGGATATGATGTAACCATGATCAATATAAGAGGACAAAAAAATAACAAATCAAAACAAATCTGAAAACCACAGTGATTATTACCTGAAACATATCTTTAACATGAAATTTTTAATAAATGGGTAATAAAATTTCATAATTAAATCATATATGTTGTGATATATATGAATATAGTCCTTTTTTATATTTAAAATAAAACATATTTTAAAAAAAGAAGTTTAAATGAGTATGATGACTACAAAGACTAATTGTAAGATATTTATGTCTCATATTTATCTTCTATGAGGGAAAAACTATACTGACCATGTATTTATTTGTAGTATTATATACACTTCCCATAAATTTATTTTATGATACTTATCAAGAATATTCTTTGTGTATACAAATCTATTTTATTATGACTCTTTTATGGGGTTTACAGTTCAAAAATAAAAAAATAAATAAAATATTATTTTATCAATTTTACTTTTTTCAGATGTACATTATGTTATACACCTATAATTATTTCATGAAGTGGTTATAAATACCATTAGACATTTAATAACATTAAATTATTCATCCTCATTATATTTTTGGTTACATTCTAATTTTTTCTCTTATGGGGTGTATGATTCAATGTTTCTAATGTCTTAAAATCTTCATGTTGCAATGTCAATGTTTATTAGGATTGTTTGTGATTATGTTTTAAATGTTGAAACTAATTGATATACCTCTCAATATTTATCATTAATTATCTTATCCTATTTTTAATAATGATATGTTCATGTAATGGTACATTTTTTACACTATTTTCTACATAATATTTTTAAGAAAATATTTTTAAGAAAATAAGATATTATTTATCTCTTCTATCAAAAATTTCATTCTTCCAAACAATTTTTTTTAATATGTTTTAAAAATTGTTTAAATACAATATTATTGTTTTTAAAATTCATTTTTACCCATGATTAATTTTAAAAAAATTTATTTTATGTGAAACTTCTTATCATTTTCTAGAAAATTTCCTTTTATATTTTACAAAAAATGAGAAAAGAATAATTGATTTATAAAATTCCAAAAATGAATAATATTTTCCGCTATCATGACTGCTCAATGATTTCAATATTCCAATATAATTTAAATATATATTTTCAATGAAAATTTATTACATAATAATATGTATATTTTTATGATTTTAAATAAATGATTTAAAGATGAAATTGTGTTCAAAATACTATATGTTTTCTTAAAAAATATCAATTATTGTATGTTTATTTTCCTCAAGGAATGATTTAAATGATATTTAGGGTTTAATTTTAAATATATGATGAATTATGTCAGTGTTACCTATGTATTACTGTAGATATAATCCAAGGATACCATTCATATTATTTCTATGAAGGGTTTATGTTTTGATGCCATGATATTTATAAAACCAGATTCTCTTCCTTTGGTAATACACTAAAAAAATTATTATCACACCCAATTCTTTTCATGGGGAATTTTATGATGAAATTATTTTGAATCTTTTCTCTCTTCCACAATTTATGATATGTTGATATTAGTATGATACTTATTTTATTTCATGGGTTACAATAAAATGAATGTTTATGATCTTATAGAACACATATGTAAGATTTAATTATGTGATGGGTGGGACCTATATCTCCCTTCAATGAAATGGATAAAATTTAAATCACATGAGATATACTAGATTAGAATGGAGTGTAAACCTTGTTATATAGTAGAAATTCCCCTATTATGATATTGGTAGTGAACTTTCACAACTATGATGTCATACGTGGACCTATCATTCATGTTCAAAATGTTAATGGTTAACCCGATTATATGTTCATAGTGTTATGAATGAACCTGATTACATGTTCATAGTGTTATGAATGAACTTTATTACATGTTCTCAATTTTTTTCTTGAGCTTATTTTTGATGTATATAATGTTATGTATACACCTTGGTCCATGTCTATAAGATTTTCAAGGGACATATTTCTTTTTCTGGTATTATTTAGTAGACATATTTCTATTTATATACATTCACAATTTTATAAGCTAAATTGTATTCCACAAATATATATTTTCAAAAAAAATATTCCCTCAAGTATCATGTTCTTTTATTACCTTATGATTTATGTCTTATGATCTATCAATCATTATTCCATGACTCGTGTTTATTATCTATTAAATGTTGGGTATAAAAATTATATTTTATTTTCATTATCACATACCCTTATGCGTACCTTATTATTTGGTATAATAATAGATTTATATCAATTATGTATATCCTGACTGAGAATATGATCTCACCCTTTATTATGTTTCCTTTCCCCATGATATGAATAGAAGTATTTTGTAGGGTGTTTCTATGAGGAATACAAAATATGAATATAATTGTGGAAAATATTGAAGATTTTTCACCAGATAATAATATTGTGTTCCAAATTTATAATATAACTAAACAATTAGAGTCCTTAGGTGTGTGTTTTTAAATGTAATTAATATTCATCTAAAGAGATATAATATTAATGAATGTGAAGCCTTGGGTGATAAAAAAACAGCCTATATTCATTTTATAACATGATTTACCTATGAAAAAGTAATGAGGTTCAGCATAATATATTTGAAACAAGATTAATTTATGAAATAAAATGGGTTCCATACAAGTCTCTTTGAATTATTTTTTTCCAGGAGTAATGAATCATGTTCTATAATAATAATTTTTAAATATGACTAACCTGTGGAAAAAAACTGGTTCCATAACAATCATTTTGAAACAATCTTAATCCATCTATATAATAAATTAGGATCATATAATTTCAAAATATCACTATTGGTGAATAATTGACAACATGTTTTGTTGATATTTATTAATGTAAATATAAATTAAATATCAGTAAATAAATATTCAGGAAAATAACCCTTTTATTTTGAAAATACTAGGTTTAGAAATCAAAAAATTCAGAAAGTATTGTGAAAATACTTTTATTTAAAAACATCCTTGGGAATGTAAAATATAAACATTAAAATTATATAAAACATTTATTGGAAAAAATAAAATTTCAATTTATTAAAATAAATTTTAATTTTTTAAAAGATAATGTTCTCTGAAAATAACTTTTAAAAAATACAATTCAAATTTGAATGAAAATAATTGTCTTGATGGTGTAAAATTTTGTACATGTTATGCATGTTAAAAAAATATTTTCTTCACATTATCAATAAAATCCAAATGGGCTCTATTTGAAAAAACTCATGAATATTTCGTTCATTATTATTTCTAAAAATCAAAGATGGTTAAAAATTTCTTTAGAAAGTAATTTAAAAAATTCTATTTTCATATTTAAAATAATTTCTAGAAAGCATTGTTTTTGAAAAAAAAATGGTGTTCGACCAAAGAGTGAAATAATCAAATTTTTATTAAAAACATTTTCTCAATTATTTTCAGAACCATATTTGAAAAAATGGTAATATAATTTTAAAATTTCATAGATAATAATAGGATAAGAAACTTATTCAGGATTATTGTGAGATGTGTTATATGATTTCAATATTGTATGATTGATCCTGACCAATCTTAATAAACAATGAGATTATAATATAAATCTCTCACCACTTTGGTATCTTTGTATCATAAGACCCATGAAAGGATAAAATTAATTTAATTGTAAAAGATATTGATAGTAAATAAATTTATGATATTATATTTAAAATGGTCTATAAATACACCATATAAAATAAAATAGGTTTATAATACAATATAAGTCTCAATGAAAGCAAATTAAGAGAAAATATACCTTACCACTTTAGTAACATATTCAATTTTAATACCCAATATAACATAAAATCATATGAAACAACAAAAATAAACAAAATAATTTTATTCATGATATAACCTTTCAATGTGGAAGTATATATACACCACGCAAAAGAAATGGGTATTGGGTTTTCACATGTCTCCATAAAAGAAAAGATAGACTAGAGATCCCTTATGAAGAGGTTTTAATTGAATTTGGGATTAATCAATGAATTTATTATGTGAATCAAATGTAATTACACACAAAACAAATCAATATCACATAATATATTCAATGTTCATCACACACATAATCATTGTATGACATATTCAATGAAGTATTATTTTAACTCAATGACTTGATTATGAGTTATAAAATCCCTTCTCTCATGATTTATTTTGGTTGAATTTTATTTTAAATCATTTATAGTGATTTAAAAAATATTTAAATGAAATACAATGATATTAATCTATATAATATCATATACGATCCTTTTACCTTATCTTACCACTCATTTGTCAATAATATTTCATTATTTTCTTTGTTTTGTGTGTTAATTATAATATTTTCTCATCGAGGAATTTTCATGAATGTTATGGTCTTTGTAAATATTATATAGTTTCAACCTATCTGGAATAGTAATCATTAAATAATTTATATACATATACATCAATTATAATTTGAAAACTAAACATGAAATATTGTTCTGAAAAATGATGTATGTTATGGTCATAAAGAAGATAGGTTTCATGTATATATGAGTAACGATTGCATATTCCAATAATTTTTTTGATAGGGGGTATTAAATTTTATATCTTTCCATAATTATTATAAAAATATATATACCATATTTATTATATAAATATACTTATATATACCATCCATGTGGTGTGATGATGAAAATATTATCACATTGCTTCGTGAAGGCGGTAGTAAAAACTTACCAGACGATGTTATCATTATTTAGTATAAGAAAAATTAAATGATATATTATCTTTTCTAAAGAAACTTATTTAATAAATATAACCATTATTTTATTTATTTCATTTATTTCACATATACTCATTAATATTATACTTTTTATATTCCCTGTAAAGAATTTGGGAAATACGAATCAAAACTCTTCACGAGGCGGTGGTCTACCATACACACTGGAGACATTATCATATACCCTACAGAATAGAATGTAAAAAGGTATATAATAAATAATGATTAAAAAGATATTTTTATTTTATAAATATCATATATATACTTTATATCGATCATGATTTCCAACTCTGAGATATGGTAATGGAAAACTAAATGACATCGGTTTCCGAGACGGTAGACAGCCATATACACGAATGATAATTTCATAACCCATTTTATGGAAGAAAATATGAATTTAGGTTATTAAAGAATTATAATAACCTTTAAATATATTTAATATATACATTTTTTATTTAATCGTGGTTTTAAAAAAAAGAAAGGAGGTGGAGGAATAAATAAAATTAAAAATCTTGTTGAATAATGGCACCTATTTGTGGATTACTTCTTTTTGTTTTCCTTGAATGGATTACATGGATGGATTTATGATGAAACTAAGGATTCATGTATTATAATAGGGAAGAAAAAATTTATTTTTTCTAGTATTTTCGGAGGTAAAGGGTTTTTTATGGTGTGAATAGAGGAGAGGGAATGACTTTTTATAAGTGGGGTGACTGGCTCATTTTTATTTTGTATATAAATCAATTTTATACATAACTTCTTTAGGTTAGACGATTTAATAATATAAAATTATTGATAATAGATGTTATAAGGGATAAACATGTCTATATAATGTATTTCAAAAATGTTATTATGTCTTTTTAACCCTTATGTTTTTTTGTTTAAGCCCTCCAATTTCTAAAGCAATTTCTATGTTAAACATAGTAATTACTTTTTTCTATTTTCATTATTTTTTACGAAGAAAATGAAGATTAAATTACCAAAAAATATAATTTATTCTTCTTCAAAATATAAAATCCAAAATTTAAAAATAAATTTATATAAATATAACACTTTAATTTAAAATTATTCTTCTAGAGGCGATAAGAATGTGTGTTTTCAAATAAAAAATGTTCAAATGTTTACAATGTTATAATATCCAATTTAATATATAAAAACCACTAAATGAAGTAAATGTTATTTATAGATATATTAATGTTATTATTGTTAATTCAAAAAAAAGTAAAATATAATTTATCTTTATAAATAAATAAAATGAAAATGAAGTTTCCATTTTAAATTCTTTATTTTTCACTATTCCTAAAAAATTTAATTTTTTCTTAATATTTATGAAAATTAACCAGATTACAAATTTTAAAATTTTGTTATTAAAAAATGATGTTTATTTTTAAAAATAGTTATCTTCAATTTATGAAAAAATAAATTTCAAAAAAAAACCCATAAATGTGACAAAAAATGATTTTTCGAGAATTTTTTTTTCAAGCATAATATTATTTTATATTAAATATGTAACATAAGATAATAATTTTATAAAAAAAATTAATATTTGTTTATATATAATCTTTCAAGTATATTTAAAAAATACCAAATTAGAAATAATTTTAATTAATTAAAATGGAGAAACATTATACACTTTAAAATACATTAAAAAAACTTTAGAAACGCAAAACTAAAGGTAAACTAAAATACAATATAATAAAATTTAAAATGTAATTTATTGTATTAATTATAATTAATTTATACTTATTTTATTCAAAACATAATTTACCTTTTAAATTACTTAATTTATTAAAAATAAATGACATTTTTACCAAAATCGATATTTAATAGTATTCCTAAAAAATTCAATATTTTCCAAATAAATCCAAAAATTTCACCCAATTTAATTTTTTATATGATGATTTAAAAAATGAATTTCATTTTATCAGATTAATTTTATTAATTTACAAAAAATTATTTTTCATATTTTTTCATGAATAACCTTAAAAATCATTTTTGAAGAAAAGATATTTTTGAAGAATAAATTTACATCACTAAAAGTTGATTGAGTATTTATTAAAAAATTATGAATAATTTATATTTAGTAATATATATGTATATAATAAAATTTTAAATTATATTAATTCCCTCCAATTTACCAACTAGTTTATAATGGTTATATATGCTGTGGGTAGGTTAAGCTTGATGTTGCGTGTAAAATAAGACATCAAACATAAAAATATCTTGGTTGTGTGTACTGAATGATATCTAAGAGATTAAAATTATTTAAATAGATTTATAATTTTTTTATCTTGGGTAGTTACATTCTCATAAATGTTTAGTGTTTTGTGTCATTTACTCTATCAAAAACAACTTCCTTCTTTAAAAAGATTAAGGTGTTATGTTATGTGTGAAAATTCCAATAAATGAATGGGATATATCAAAATTTTTGGGTTTAATATCAACCATAAGGATATGGATAAATTATCGGAGTTCTTTTATGACATTACCAAAGAGTTTCATATATATCTTTGAATCCTGATGTTGATTTTTAAATAATAATATCACTCAATGCTACATATATTTTAATGGATCCTTATTGATATGGGATTCATATTCCCTACTATGTAATCATGGCTTGAACATATTATTTGTGTTATAAAAAAATATTAATCTATTCATAATTTTATGTTTTATTATAAATTTTATGAGATCACTACCAATAACAAGTATCCTCTACCTCAGAATAATAAATTATTAGATCAATTATAAGGACCAAAATTATGATACAATATTTAACTAATTTATTTCATATATTAGGGATATAATAATGAGAATATAGAAAATAAATCTTTATATATGAGGTGTGATCATTATGATTTTAGAAAAATTCCATTTGGACGTAATAATCCCATTGTTTTCAATATAAATTTAATGAATAGATAAATTAGAGAAAACAATCACTAGTTTGTGGTAGTATTTATACAAGATTTTCAAAAATATTCAATAACCAAGGAAGAGAATGAAGATCACTTCTTAATTATTCAAATAACATAGTTTAAGTATTAGTTTTATGAGAAAATTAACTGGTGTAAATTTTTAATTAAGAAATATTCATTATTGGGTAATATACTCTCAAGTGAGGTTAAATTAGTGGATAATTTAAAGATATAGGTTATTATGACATTTCCTAGACTAACCATGGTAACCAAATTCCATAGTTTATTGGAATATCTATAATTTATATAAATTTTTTAATAGATTTCCCATTATTATATAATCCAATAACCATGTTGACATAGAAGGGTGTATAGTTCCTTTGGGAGAATGATTGTGAATATAATTTTAAGAAGCTCATAAGATGGTTTTTGGTGAAACTGTGCTCATATTGCCCTATAATGGAGAAGGTTTTTGTCTATATAGTTTCATACTTGTTTCCATTAAAATGTGTAAAAATGAAGAATTTCATGGCTATACCATAAGCCACACTCTAGTAGAAATTACATTAGAAAAACTACATGTCTCATGATTTTGAGTTTGAAGAGTTATTTTTTCATCAATGTTATTGAGGAAATTCTTTTATGGTGAATTGTGTGAGTTGTTTATAGGTCATAAAATCATGATGTATCTGTTTAAAAAAATAATATTGAATATGTCCCAAATAATTTGGTTAGAATTGTTTCAACATTATGGATAATCAGTACATTACATCCCTCTGATGTTGAATAAGGTGGATGATCTAATGAGTTTGAAGGACAATGAAAATTAATACAAGATGAGTACCAGAATACACATATTTTATATTTATTTTTAGATGATATATATAGAAATATTATTTAAAGGGGACATATATTATCTTTCTCATAATAATGATCAAAAATATATCCTTGTGACTATTAAAGAGGAATAAAATAAAGACATGGAACTGTAGAAGAAGGTCATAAATGTTTTTGATTTTAATTAAGATTGTTATGGAATAATTATGATCATGAATTGTGTTTGTCTATTTTTAATACCATAATTGAAGAATGAACTAATTTTAAAATATCATCGTTTTACTTTTTTTTATTAATCATGGAAGTAAAAAGATGTATAAAATATGAAATTATATTTTTAGTGAGATAAAATGAAAAGGTTTATTGTATAGTATGTATCTTAATTCCTAGTATGTAATAAAGTTAAGTATAAGAGAGATAATCCTAATTATATTTGAAATCTTCTACACTAACCATAATTGAAATGGGATATCAAAATCATTGATTTAATTATAAGACATTCTAAAACATCAAAATGGAACAATCATATTTATGTTGTTTTCAAACGCATTACAAAGAATAACACTTATTTTACATAACAAAATAATTCTTTGTGGACTTTATTTACCAGATATATATTAAATAATTCATGATAATTTGTGTAATACCACTATAAATTTTTTATTTTTAGGATTAGAGGCTTACCTAAATGTTCTAGACAATTATTTAACAGGGTCTAGATTTAGAGTTATTGATCAGTAATTTATTTCTACCCTAAAAATATGGTACTTCTAAAAGAACTATTAAAAACATTGATGATATGTTGAGATAATGTTATATATATTTTAAAGGATTTATAGATCAACTAAATTATATGGATTAATCTTCATACACTAATTTCCTTCACTCATGCATTCATATGGAACCTTATGACTCATAGTATAGAAGGATGTGAAAAACTACAATGTGCTCGGATGAAATATGATAATGAAATATATTATTATATGATCATACTGTGGATATGAAAGAGAAGTTTATATCCATTCAATGTCAATTTAGGTATCTTAATAGTTGATAGAAATTTTATGTTGAAAATAAAAAGTGAGATAAAAATTTTGATGTTTGTGATAAGGTATTCCTTTGATTATATCCTTAGAAAAAGGTTATGGGATTTGGAATGAATTTGAATTTTATCCATAGATATATCTGTCACTGTTATATTATTTATATCATTAGGACGAAACATTCCCATTTGGAAAACCATAAAAAACTCTATTAGGTTCACAATTTGTTCCATGTATCTATCATAATAAAGTACATGGGGATTATTTGCAAGTACGTTACTCAATGGTTTTACTATTAGAACATGATAATTTATTTAAAGAAATATCTGTAGAAAGATTAGATCATATATTTAATATGATATTGAATAATACTACTAACTTGGGATAAGTTATCTTTAGGAATAAAAAATAGAAGTTACTTAGGAAGCCAAAGATGATATGAAACAGAGAAATCCCTAATTTGTTTTCATCAGAGTGACAAAATTTCAAGAGAAATATTAATTTTAAGGCGGTAGAATATAATATCCCATGATTTGATGATATGTTAATCTATAAAAAAAAATTGTTCATTTATATATTTCTTGACCCACAATGTAACACGCTGAGAAATTTTGAAATACTTTTTAAAAATTATTTTGATCTTCCTCGATATTTTTCATTTCACACAACACTAAATAAAGAATTTTTATAAAAACTCACTATATTTGACTTGCGTTATACGAACCATGATGTTAATATTCTACTACATGAAATTCTTAGATTATTATGTGTTAAACACAACATTAAATATTGATTTTGTTATTCACATTATTGAGTTTTTTCAATAGCTTTCATTACATGAATGATCATGTTTTACCATATTATAATATAATATTAATACAATTATTAAAATATTATTATATTCACCACCCTTCCATTGGAATGGGAATTAAAAATATTTTTTAATAAGTTATGAATGTATTATTTTAAATTTCATATAAAATTAATCCTCCAATTATTAATTATCTAGAAATGGAATTATGAATTATTTTATAAATAAGAAATTCCTTTTCTAAGAAAAATATTTTTCTATGTAAAATAATTATTTATCTCGATAAATTATACTAACCCCTATTGATGAATATTTAAAAAAATGATATGACATATTCAAATAAATTTTTTGGACTCCCATATAATAAATTTTATACAAATAAGATTGAAATAAATCCAATTTTATGAATTAAATGATGAATTTTTAAAAGGTAAATTTTTCTACCATTTAATGGTGAACCCATTTTAAATATAATTATAGAAAGTATTATAAATCATATGGCATAGTTTTGGGTATGTTTCTGATAAGTTTCTTGTTTTGATGCATAATGAAAAATAATGAATTTTCATTTAACCAGCATTATTATCAAAATATTTTATAGAGTTAAATTATTTTTTACGAAATTTAAAGTATAATTAGGTAAATGTTATATTATTTTATCCAATTGAGGTTATTATAATCAATATTACAAAGAATTTGGATATAAACGCATATAAATCTTTTCAACATTTTCCCTTTAAAGGGTCACTGTTTCGTCTTGTCTGTAGGGTTATTTTTTAATTAATTCATGAAAATTATATGAATTGAATTTGTAAAAATGGAATCCATATTTTAAATAATAAGCTTAAAATTTAGTAATAATGAACCTTTTATTATTTAGACAATATGAATAGTAATTTAAGTAATTTTTAGCCACGTTTAAGGATTAATCAGGTAATTAAGGGTAAATATAATATTATAAATATTAGAATATGACCCCAATACTTTCTAAAATGTTATTGGATGATTTTAACATGATCCTTATCACCTATTTTTATATATTTATTATGTTGATGAAAACTTGTTTGGGAAAATGACTTTGAGAGTATTAAAATCAAAGAGAGTGAAGAAATGTCACACTCTTACTTTTAAAAAGTATAATATTTTTTTAATATTGTGATATATAAAAAGATATGATTGAATTTTCATATTATTATGAATTTTAAATGGTTTTTCAAAATCATGGAATTTTGTTATTAAATATTATTTTAGAAATAGTTATTATCAATAATTACAAAATTACGATGTATTAATGATTAAATTAATGAAAAAATTAATTATATTATGTTATAAATATCCAAACAAATATAATTACACATAATTAAGGTTATAAAATATTATTATAGGTGAATATTATTATTTTTGGTTATATTAAATGGAATGGTTTGAAGTTATCTTTTTATTTTGAGCTTTTGAAAGTCAATGTTAATAATATTGTCAAAATTGTCATTTATTATATTTTATGAAAATAATAATTTATCAAATTATTTAAAATCATAAATTTATTACATAAAGACAATAAGTTTAGATATGGTCATAAATATATTAAATTTGAAATTTATTTTCCAAATGAAACTTTATATGTTAAAATTAAATCCACTTAATATTAAAAATCTTGTAACCGAAGTAAATATTAAAATGGATTAATTGAGGATTAATAAAAATTATAAGGTTTAAAATGATACTAAAAATTGTCTAAAATCTATTCGATAAGGCTATTATTACCTTATAATATTTTTCCTTCAAATTAATAACTGTTTTTATTTATTTAATTTGATATTAAATTTATTATAAATTAATCTTTTGAGAAACTCCAATATTTCCCCTCCCCTATCTTATAAAATAGAACTCATTATTATATTATCATCACTCATCAAAACTTATTTGTATCATAAAAAATATTTCCATATATCACCCGAAATTCCTAACATTGTCCTAGAATCTTTAAATCTTGTAGAAATCCAACCAAATAAGTTTTTTGTGAAAATTAAAAGGGGGACCCAAAAAAGAGGTAACATTCATCAACAAATGTTTTTGTTTTATTTATTACTTAAACCCATTAAATTCGTTTTATTAAATATTTATATAATAAAACCAGTATAAAAAATATACTAAAATACTGTTATATTATGGTTTTGAACTTCACTTACACATACATACATCTAATGGGTAATGAAATTACCATTTGTGTGTGAATTGGACTACCACCTCACGAAACGATGATTGTTCATTTCTTACATTACCACCTATCGTGATATGTATTACGATGAAAATAATATTTTTAAAGAAATATTTAATATTTATTTTTAATTATTTAATTATTACATAAAACACACCTTGATGTTTTCCATTTTTTTAAATATGATATATACATTTGTGGACTTGTGGACTACCACATCATCAAAGAGATGTGATTCGATCACACTTTAATTAAAATGAATTAGAGATATGATTAGTAGAAGTATATGATATATGATAAATAATATTAATACTTTTATTATAATATATATATATATATATATATTTTACTTTTTTCCTTCAATATCATAATAAAATAAAAACATCATTCATGCATACGTACAGTCTACCGTCTCCATGAATGGTGTATTTCATTTCTTATTTCTATATTATATAAATCATTATAAATATTTATATAATGAATATGTATTATATTTATGTCATGTTTTACATTATTTAAATTATTAAATCATGATATATGTAAGAGTAATAAGAATAATAAGTCAAAAAACATGCGAAAAACAAAGCAGTTATTACCTGATGTGTAACAATAACATGGAATTGATAATAATCATGTAATATATAGTCATGATAAAATCATATATGGTATTATATATAATAATATTATTCCTCAATTGAATTTTAAAAAACTTATAGTTATTATATAGGATTTTTTATGAGTACGATGATAGTCAATACAAAAGGTAATGGATTTCTATATCACTTTTATTTATTGTGATATATAATCCATGTTCACCATATATTTCATTTTTGTGGTGTATATACTAAAAATGGAAATATTATTTCAACCTAAACCTTAAATTTTTTAGTATTTAAACATCCAAGTTATGATCTCTCTATCAGGGGGTTTACAATAAAAAAATCCCCAAATCTATAAGGTATTTTTGTCTTAATTTTCATTCTTTGAGACACTTGTCATATTATAAACCTATATTCTTTAAGTGGTGTATATACTTCCATTTTTTATTTTTTATCAATATTATTCTTCACATGGTATTTTATTATTCATTTAATGTTATTCTCACTTCGATATGTAATATTTGTTCCTTCAAAATAATGTCTTTTAAAAAATAAAAGTGTTTTAAATTATATTTTATTAATTTTGAAAAGAAAATGATTAAAAATTGGTTTAAAATATTTTTTAAATAATTTTTTATAATTTCTAAAGATTATTTTCAATGAAATTGTTTTTACCAAAGTCTTTTGATTTAGAAATAATTTTTCAAAATGGAAAGGATATATTCCCCGAGTTTTATTTCAATTGATCTTTCAAAAGCATTTTCCATCTATGAAAAAAATATTTTATTTACTTATGTTTTACTAGGGATATGGCCAAATGAAACCATTCATATTATTTATTTTAATGGTTTTTATAATATATTGGTATTTATGGATTTTTTTCTTTTTCATAAGTTATGTTATAATAAAATGTTTGTGATACCCACTTTTTAAGGGTTCTTATATGACTTATATTATTAGGGAACAAATATTTATGACTTTCAATATATGATTGGTGAGAATAATATCTACCTATAATGAATTGTGTAAATATTATAATCTCATGTGATAATTATGGGTACATGTCGAAAGGATATATCCACTATGGATGATGAATAATCCCAATCCATGTTGGGATGATGGGAAAACCATATTCACTATGGGAAGATTGGGAAACCTGGTCCCTTACAAGGGAAAGACTGTTACTGAGGATGGTGATGTTTCAATCCCCATAGGTTTAGTCCTCATGAAGTTTCATGTTACATTTTGATAATACACCTTCACTTATAAGGAATGATATTACATGTTTGTGTGTATACCATAAATTACATGTCTTATTATTATGTTATGATTTCCTAGATTATGATCTTTATTTCATCAGAATGAATATATTATGAACATCAATTATTTATGATATGACTCATGTATATGATATTTGATATGAATAATATGATTTTTTAAATACATTCCCATGTTCTCATATGCATATGTTCCTAATTATGCATATGTATCTCCCTTCCATAACCCTACTGAGATTCTGGGATGACACCTTTTTTATTTTTTATTTTCCCCAACTTTTAAAGATAGGTTTTTAGGGGTAATAATGGGGAGGATCATTATGGGAAAAATTTAATCTATTTTAATAGACAAGAAGTTTGTGTTTGATGTTTCCAAATAAAATAAACTATTATGGTCCTCAATCACATGGTTTTTTATTGTAATGAATATTCATCTAAAAAGATGTAATATACATGTTTAAAAATCTGGGGTCATTATAGTTAGTAACAATATAGAGATTTATTTTGAAATTGGAATATAATATATGAAAATATTAGTGAGATCCATATATATATATATATATATATATATATATATATATATATTTAAAGATATTTCTTGAGATTCCTCTAAGGATAATCCAAATGTATCTTATATTTAAATTATGGTGTCATGCATTAGGCAATATATATGTAATTTTTCATGATTATGTGGTTTTGTTCAATGATATGTTTTTTTCAAACTTTTATTTTTGGTATTCTTGAATACAATAAACTATAAGGAACATGGTTAACAATGACTGTTTCATATGTAAAATGTATGGAAATTATGAAAATCAATGTACCATGTTGAAATATCATGAAAATAATCTGGAAGGTGGTACACATATTGATTATACTACTGATGATAAAGATAACTCAAATGATATGTGAAAGGAGTGTGATGTTATAATAGTATTTTTTACATTATCCATAAGAAAAATGATTATATTGAGGTTTATGAACTTTAATAAATGATTTACATTAAATATTACTAAAATAATAACATGAGGAATCCAAATAGTTTAACAATAATGTTTGATTATTTTAATGTATATATTTAGGAATTAAAAGAATAGGTTATATGAGTCTTGAAATATATAGTATTTTCAATATAATTTTTTAATTATGGATAGAAAATGATATGAAATATGATTATTAAGTGTTAAAAAAATTGATTCAATGGAAGGTAATATTTCTGGGATATAAAATATTAAAGAAACGATAAACCTTAATAAGTGTATAAGGTTGAGATAATGATATTTTTATAATGATGTATTGGATATGAATAAGTAAATTAGATGGTATTTATTACCTTGGAACTAATTAATGACTTGTTGAAAAAGCATTTTATTCAATCATGGATGGATTTTATGACAATTTTTGACTTATGTAATATATACAATAAGTTTTGGAATAATAGATAATGCATGTTTTCAATAAGTATTTATGATAATTACCTTGTTTCATTAAGATACATGATAATGGTAATCACATGTTTGGTATGTGAATAATAGTAGCTACTTTAATATATATGGGGGTTAATGTTAAGCCTATTTTGAGAAATTTAGTGACATGATTTATAATGATTTCAACATTCATCTTTCATAAGGGTTACAATGTCAACCATTTATGAAATGAATTATATTAAACATAAATTTAAGTTTTATAGATAAATATATTATATTTCTATATAGGGATTTGTGAATATTGGATAACTGGTGGTAACCATTTTTTTGGGTAAATATAGATGGAAAGACCTATCATTATATAAATGGATCTATTAATATTCTATCACTTCTAGAATGAAAAATTAACCATTATTTCATGCTGTGTGATATAAAGTGTAAATTTATCCAAGAACAACCAATGGATGAGATTTTTTTTAAAAAAATGGATTTAAATAATGTAAGTGTATATTCTTGGGAAATTGTTTCAACATTAAGAAAAGTATCTTGAAAAGATATTGTTATCTAAGAAGATTATTTTTTTTATGAATCAAATGGTCCCATAGAAAATTCTAGATTTATGGAATGGTGATTTTTATATTCCCCTAGACCATATTCTATATCATTATCCATCAAAAAATTATAGCTAGAATTATCTTTCTTATCCTTATTTTCACATTCAACTAATGTTCTCCAAAACAAAAAATTTGTTATGCAGTGACATTCACTTTTACCTTAAATATTTTTAAGAGGATTTCCTATTGAACCCTTTTCTGATGTGGGTTTCCCAAAAAATTAATTTTCAAACATCCGTCTATGATTTTCAATGTGAAATTTAAACTTTTAGTGATGTAATTTCATTAAATTCTAGATCTTATCAGGATCGTAGCTTATTTATTGATAGTTCCACCGAATCTCTCTCATGTTCATTTTCATTCCCAAGTATCTCAGCTGAGTAACTACATACCTAATCCTTCATTTTTACTAAAATAAAAGGTGTTATAGTTAGAAAATTTTCATTATTATAATGAAAAACTAGTAGGGATTTTGGAATGTAGAGATAATGTTCTATGAAACAAGACCACATTCATATTAAATATTTTCTAAAGAAACCACCAATTTGAGAAAGATACGTGTATAACTGAGGATGTGATTAGGCAGACGTATCCTTAACTTTTTTCTATCCACATTATGAATTTTGATGTCAAATAATTCTAAGGGTGTAGAATGTGACACCCTGAGATTTTTTGAAATATTTTTTTCAAATTATTTTAATTTTTTTGATATTTTTCATTTCATAGAACACTGAATATTGATTTTGTTTTATATAATAACTTAGTATGGGTTTAGTTATATAAACAACCAAGTTAATATTCTATAACATTCTTCCCTTAGATTATCTTGTGGTACACACAATACTATTTTTGATTTGTTTTATACACAATTTCATATTCTTTCGATATCTTGTGTGACATGAAAGACTCTATTTTACCAAACTACAATATAGTATTAATATTTTTATGAAAATATTATTGATGTTACCACCTAGCCATTGGAATGGAAATTAAAAATAATATTAACTAAATTATTAAAATATTATTTAAAATATTATATCACACAAATAATTATAATATCAATTATCTAGAAATTAATATATAAACTATTTGTAAATAAAGATATTATTTTTGAAAGAAATCTATTTTTATATGTACAATAACCATTTTATCTGAATAAATTAAAAAACACTATTGATGAATGATTTCAATATAATTTATATGAAATATTCAGTAATTTTTTTGGACTCTAATCCAATATATTTTGTAAGCACAAGATAAGAATAAATACAATTATAGAAATAAAAAGATGTATTTTTTAAATTGGTAATATTTCTACCTTTTAATGGTGAACACTTTTTAAATATAATTTTCAAAAATTTGTAACTTATATTTTACAATATAAACTTAGTGTTTGATTTATGGATATCAAATTTTTATTTTATTTTATTTTTTTTATTTTTTATTAAGTTTCATGTTTTGATGAATAGTGAAAAATACTGAATTTTAATTTTAAATAGAATTTTCATCAAAATAATTTATTGATAAATTAATTTTTTAATTTATTACAAACTGTCATTAGATAATTTTATTATAACTTTGTACAACTTAATTTATTTAATTCAATTTACATTGATGTTGGATATAAAATCATATTAATCTATTGAAGGTTTTCTCTTTAAAGACCTATTATTTTGTTTCGTTTGTGCAATAAATTTTTATTTAATTTCTAAAAACTATGTGAATTGGGTTTGGATAAATGGATTCCATATTTTAAATAATAAAGTGAATATTTATTAATTAGTTCCCTATTATATTTACACAATATATATAGTAATTTTAGTAATTTTTTTACCACGGTTAAGGATAAATCGTGTAATAAATTGTAACAGTATTATTTTAAATTTTCGAAAACTAATAGTAAATTACAAAAATGTTATTGAATTTTTATAATTATATCGTTATCATATTAATTTAAATATTTTATAATTTAATAGATGCATTTTCATGAAAATTTCATGGATAGTAATAAAATAAAAGAGAGGGGAAAATGTCACACTCTTATTTTTAATAAGTATATAATTTTTAATATAGGGTTAAATAGAAGTGATGATAAAAAATGTAAATTATTATGAAGTATAAAAGGTTTTTATATATAATGTACTTTTAAATTTAATTTATAGTGAATATATAATTATCATTAATAATTATATAATGATGTGGCCTTTATTATTCTATTAATAAAATATTAGATTAAATTGTTTTAAAAATATTAAAACAAATATAATATGACTTAATTATGGTGATACAATAATTTTATAGGTTAATATGGAATTTTATATGTATATTAATTTAATTGAATTGATGTTACCTTTTTTTATTGTTTTTCATAATGTCAATGTTATGATAGGTGTCAAAATTTACAATTATGATATTTTATGAAAAGAATATTTTGTTAAATTACATATAAATCATAAAAATATTAAATAATGACAAGGAGATGAGTTATTGTTGTAAATATATTAATTTTACATTTAGGGACCAATTAAAACTATATATATATAATAATTACATCCTCTTAATGTTAGAAACATTGTTACCATAGTTAAAATTAAAATGGTTTTACTAAGGATTAATCAAAATGACATGTCTTAAAATGACACCATAACATGTTTAAAAACAATTTTTTATTATATTACAACATTTTCATATCTTATCTTTGAATTAATTTCATTTTTGAGGTATTTTAATTGATAATTAATTTATTATAAATTAATCTTTAGAGATATTGTAAAAGTGACCATCCTCTCTCTTATAAAGGGAACTCACCCTTATCCTCCCTTCAAACAGAAAAAAACAAATTTTTATCCTAAAATATATATCCAAATATCCTAAAAAATTATCCTCTATTCATCATATAATAATTAATCTGGGCGTAAATGTTACTAAATAAGTCATTTTGTGCAAATTGTAATGAGAAGCCTAAGGAAGAGGTAACGTTCATCAACAAACGTTTTAAATTTATTTGTTTCTTAAAAACCTTAAATTATATTTATTTCATGTTTATATAAAAAAGTTGAATCATTATTATATTAATATGTTTTTATATTTTGGTTTTTACAAACACTTTTACACACTTCCATCTAATGGATAATTGTCTTACTTTTTGTGTGTATGGAGAACTACAACCTCACAAAAGGATGATTGTTCATTTTTCATTAACACCTCTCTGGGTGAGAATATTTTTTATGATATAAACTATATTTATTATGTATTTAGTATTCATTAATTATTACATAAAACATACCTTCATGATTTCCATTTTTGTAAATATGATAACTTCGTTTTTTAACATGTGGACTACTACTTCCTCAATTCGATGTGATTTGATCACACTTTACATTGAATGTATTAAGGGTAGGTCTAGTAAAATCATATGATATATATTAAATACCAATTTCAGTTTAATTATATATATATATATATATCATTTACTTTCTTTCTTTCAATTCGCTATTAAAAAAGAAACATCATTCATGCGTACGTATGACCTAAAATATCCATGAGCGGTGTATTCCATTTCATATTTATATATTTTATAAATTATTATAAATATTTATATACTGAATATATATAATATTTATATCATTTTTTACTTTTGGGTAATAATTAAATCCTTATCTAAGTAAGAGTATCATGAGTAACAAATCAAAACCCATGAAAAAATAAAGTAGATATTATCGAAATCATAACATTAACATAGAATTACTAATAAATGGGTAATAAAATGTCATAATAAAATAATATATGTTATTAGATATAATAATATGTTTTTTAATAAATGTATAGTGATCTTATATTTTCTATGCATGAAGTTTTTATGAGTACAATGAGTGTCAAGACATAAAGTATGGGATTTTCATCTAATTTTTATTTCCACTAAGATATAAGCCATGTTCACCATGTATTTTTATAGTGCATATATTTCCCATAAATTTATTATTTTCCATTATCATAAAATCTATATGTATTTATATATTAATTTTATGATTTCCCTTCCATGGGTTTATGGTTCAAAATTTACCATATCAGTAAGGTAGTTTGGTCTTAATTTTATTTCATTCAGACTTATGTTATGTTATGCACCTATATTATTTTATGACATGTAAATACGTAATTTTTTCATTTTTTATCATTAATATACCTATTTTCATGATATTTTGAGCTTTATGTAATGTTATTATCTCTTTATTAATAAATCCTTGTTCCTTCAAAGCAATGTTTTCTACAAGTGTGTTAAAAGTGTTTTAAATTTTAATTTAAGTGTTTTTAATAAAAATTTATTTCAATGATGTTTAAAATAGTTTTAAAATATTATTTTATATTTTTTCAATGTTATTTTAAATGAATTTTTTTTAAACATTTCCTGATCTAAAAATAATTTTTTAAATGGAATAGATATCTTTCTCGAGAATTATTTCAAGTTATATTTCAACATAATTTTACATATAATAAAATTTTAATTAATGTTTCTTATATTTTAATGAAGATATGGCTTAAGGATACCATTATTATTCATTCTTTGAGATATTTATATTTATTATTGATTTATGTTTATGAAAATTTTCTTTTCCATGAGTAATGTTATGATGAAATGATTATGAAACACAATTTTATTTATGGTTTCTAATATGATTTATATTCTTATGGAACAAAAAATTTATGTTTTTTAATTATGTTATTGATGGGACATATATCTGCCTCCAATGAATTGGGTAAAGATTTATATCTCATGAGATAATTATGGTTACAAATTAATGAGCTTGATACACTTTGGAAGATGGGGAAACCAGATCCACTATGAGAAGATAGGGAAAACTGATCCACAATGGGAAGATGGGGAAACCCAATCCTCTAAAGGGATGAACTATGATTGGGGATGGTGGTGTGTCCTTCCCAGTCTATTTAGTCCCATTAAAATGACTTGTTATGTTTTGGAAATGTGACTTTACTTATAGGGAATGATATTATATGTTTTTGGGTTTGACACAAATTCAATGTCTTACAATTATGTTAGGATTTTAGAGATTATTCTCTTGATTTCCTCATTATTAGTGTATTATGATGTTTTATTATATATTTGATGATTCATATGTATGATATTAGATATGAATGGTATAATTTTATAATGATAATCTCATGCTCTCAAAACCGTATACCAATGAATATGTATCTCCCTTGAATACCATTATTGATCATCTGAGTTCACTTTTTTATGTTTTATTTTACCCAAGTTATAAATAATGGTTTTAGATAGAATTACTAATTGGTCTGATCTTTATGAAAAATATTGAGTTTCTTTCACAAGACTAGAAGATTATGTTCGATGATTCTAGATGCACTAATTTATTATGGTCCTCGGGCTTGTGTTTTTGTAATGTAATGAATATTAATTTAAAATTATTAAATATCTATGTTTGAAAAGCATGGGGAATAGTAAAAAAAGTATTTTAAATTTAATATGTTATAATAGAGATATATTATTATTTAATGTAAATTTTATCACTTAGACATTGGATTTGGAGGTATGAATATGAATAATTATGTTATGAAACAAATTATTATTTTCACAGGTATAAAATTGATTAATTGATTTTAATATTATTTGAAATGAAAATAAAATCATTTGAGGTTAAATAGAGGTTTTTTTCTTCAGAAAATGTTTTTTCACATAATGTGTTTTTATTTAAATAAATTAAATAATTATCAATTAATTAATTCTATTAATAAAATTAAAATATACTATATTCAATAATATTTATAATAGTTAATTATTGGATTCTTCCAATAATGTAGTATGAATAAATCCATTTTTCATGTTTAATTATGGATTTTTCTTTAAATGGTTATGTTACATTTTTCTGATTTAATGTAAAATGAAAATTTTCCACATCATGGAAATGAATCATAAAAAATAGATATCATATCTAGAATGAGGATGTTTAATTTTTATAAATAGTTCTCTTTTATTTTTTTATCATTATTAATATTAACCATGTTAAATATTTGTCACCTCGGTCTGGGGAAATCAAGTAAAACATTGTTAAATATTTTGGATAAGTAATTAAAATTGATCTAAATATTGTATTTATAAATTTTTTTAAGCGAAATTTATCCATTCACATATATTTTTAAATAATATAGAAATATGGTGCCTTTTTTATTTTGTTATGAGCATTATTTTTTTTCTTAAAAAGATAAATACCAAATGTATTTCTCCTGACATTAATATTTCTAATACTTTTTCATAGGAATAAAAACGTTTTATATTAAGATCAATATGACTGTGTGAAATATAAATATTTTTTCAATTTAATTTCATATTCATTTAAAATTTTATAATAATTACTTTTGATAATTGTGAATTGATGAAAAATTATTTATTAACTCAAAATAAAATAAAATAAATGAGATTAAAAATACAAAAAGTAATATAATTTAATTGAATTACAATCTTCTGAAAACTTTTGTAGATAAATATAATATATAATGATATTAAAAAAATTTATAATCAAATTACATTTATATCATGATGAAATTGAAGTCAAAATAAATTATTAGATTAAAAAATATCATTAAAGATTTTTTAAAATAATCCACATTTTATTAAATTATATTAAATTAATTAAAATAATTAATTCATCTAAGTGGACATGAAATGGTTTAGAATATCAATAAATTTCAATTTATCAATCACTTTAAATTTTATGGTATAATCTATGACCCTTAAAAAGTAATGGACATTGATATTTTAGTTGTTGTCAAAATGTATAGTTGAGGTTTTAACCAAACAGATAATTGTGAAAGCATCCCATAAACTTCTAAAAATATTACATCATGATGGTATTTAGACTCACACGTATCTTATCATTAAAATTTTTCAATATTTTCAAAATTTTACATTAAAATATTTCTATATTAATTTAATACATTATGTGATTCCAATATTGTCCCTCTCATCACTTATAAAAAAGATCCACTTCTCCCTCAACCTCACACCTTTTGAGACTTCATATTATCCAATACCTAACATAATATATTCTTATATTGGTAACTTATGTTTTGTAGATTATGTTCCTACAAAAATACCATCTTTTATAGGTATATGGTGTTAGGGAAAATTGGTTTTTCAATGAATATGTATAACTCGTAACTGAGTAATTTGAGTCTCATTTTTTAATTTGGAACTTATAAATATTTTTTATCCATTAGAAATTATATATTAAATATATTCAATATACATAATTATTATGATGTTGTAAAAATCATTATCCACTATAACACAATTATATGATAAAAGAACACATTGTTCGTGTATATGTGTGGACAATTAACTCCACGAGGCGATGTGTGTCCTTTTTTATCACTACTTCACATAAAATTTTATAATAATGTAATTAATTAATATACACTATATCAATTATATTATTGTGAGTTTTTAATTTTGATTTAATATTTACATTTCTTTTATTATATCAATAAAAAATAGAAATATCACTCGTGCATACGTACATACTACCATCTCCACAAAGTGATTTAATTTATTTTTCATCAACAAATTAAAAGAATAGGTATATAATTTAATGTAATTTAGTAAAATTTTACTAATTTAATGAGTTACAATTTTTATATGATTTTTCCATGTTTAATGTATAAGGACAAGGACTTTTGAACCGAAACATTCATGAATAATGATGATGTTATAACAAAGAACAGAGATTTTAATAATGAATAATTAATAAATAGGTGATAATATATCACAATTAAATCATTTATTGTATGATTTATATGATTAAAATTATTGAATACAATTATTATTAATATATATTAAATTTATAATATTTTCAAATGTTTATGAAGACATATGAGACTTGAGGGGATGAATTTACGTATGAAACCCATTTTCAATGAGATATTTTGTTATTGAAATTACATTCAAGAAATTTTATAATCCTTATATAATAAATTAAAATCATATTTGTATAAAATTTTAATTTATTGAACATTATTTTAATAGTGTAATTTTTCTGTAGGTGAAATTTAAATTTATCATGAAAATGATTATGAGAAAAAATGTCTTTATTTCCACTTTGGTTGGGAATTTATTTCATCTATGACTTTTTTTTAAAAATGTTTTGAGTAATGTTGTAATATTATCCAATAAATATTGAAATTCATTTTGAATAATTAATTTATTTTATAAAAAATTATTCTAATTAATCTTATAATCATTTTCTGAACATTGTACTTTTTTCTTTTTAACTGAAATTCAGAAGGGGAATTTGTTCAATTATATATTGAATGAAAATAATTTATTATAATCCTGATAAAATAATTAATTTAATATTCCATTAAAATTATCCACAGTTCATTTCAATCATAATTATTTCCAATTTTTTTTAAAATTAATTGATATTAAATTACTTATGTCAAAATTAATAGGGTATTTTCCATATGAAATATATCCTTTCTCTTTTAAATAAATTATCTACTATTATAAAAATCCTTTGATGTTATTTATTCTTTACAAGGTATATTATTCATGGATTCCATTCTTAATCATTAGATAGATTCTCTATGATTATAATGAATATACTTTTCTGAAATCCATTTATTTTTCATGGGTTATGTTATAAAGAAATGATGAACTGCATATGAAACATATTTCCATTCATATAATTATGTTACGATTATATGAAAAATGTTTTTTAATATTGTGGCACACATATCTATGGATTTAATTATAATAAGGGAGGAACTAAAATTATATATCCATTCAATTTTTTAATTAATTATTTTTATCTCATTATATAATTATATAAAATTATATGATGTGATCGATAAAATTTGGGAAATAGATAGGAATTCCTAATGTACTATGGGAAAAATGTGGTGATGCTTGATCTGATATGATATGGTAAATTAGTTTTGATTCTTGATCCACTATGATTCTTTGGTATGGGTTTTTATCCATGAAATATGAAATAGTATCTATGCATATGTTGTTGGAAATTTTTTCTAAAATGTTATGATGATAATGATTTGAACTTATGGTTCAAGATTTATTAGGAATAATTTATAACTCTTATGATCTATATATTGTAAATGAAAAGAATTTATGCCATGATTCATGACATGATCCATGATAAATTGGATATGAATTTTTTCAGTTATGAACATAATATAGTACACTTATGCTTATATTATACTTCCATATGAGAATTGATTGATGTATCACTTCTTTAACCTTACAGAGAATCTGATATTTCCCATTCATATGTTTCCTCTCTATGGTTTTTAAATAATGGTTTTAATTATGGTATGTAAAGTGGGCTATAAAGTGAGATGAATTTTACAAGAGATGATGAAAAATGTATTTATATAATATTTTTAAATAAATTGTCTCCAACAATTATAATAAATTATGGTTATTTCCTAGATCCTATCATTATGTATTGAATTTTTATCCAAAGTTATCTAATTATTATGAAAAAAAAGATTGGGTTACCTCAATATATCATTCTACATATACATCCATGATTAGTGGATTAATATCTATATGGGTTTTCAAAGGATTCCTCAAAATTTACATTTAGTTGAGTAATGTTAGTCAATATTAATTAGTATCTAAGTATGAATTTTTTTTATATTTTAATAATCCTAAATATATATAAAATTTATACGAATTGAATCCTTAAAAAACATGAATAATTAAAAGGGATCCATTCAACCATTTATTTTCACATGGATAGTATTACTTTTTTAACCAAATAAATTTCACAGTATCATGGGGGTTTTCATATAGTATTAAAATATAAACTAATAAATTTTTTAAAATAGATCACATATATCAAATTAAGGATATAGTTGTCCAAATTAAGGGAGGTAATTTTTTATGATAGATATTTTGTAAGGATATCATCAATTATTTGTAAGAGAATATTATATTTAAAAATGTATTTTTGTTAATTTTATATCCTATAATAAATTTTCATCATTTATTTTAGAGACACAAATAATGATATATATTTATTTACATTAAATAACTAGATTTTCCCTTGGTACCTTGATACAATTATAGCTTCAATTTTCAATGAAATCATTCATACTTCAAGGATATAAGAAAACTATGAAAATATCCTACATATTTTTTTAAAGATTCTTCATGAGAACAATATATTTCCTAAATTTAATAATTTTCATTTTCTATTTATGAGGTATTTCTGTAAGGTTTTAAGAATTATATAATATTATTTTTAGTTAAAATGGGATGGTTGAGTATGAAATTTTAGGTAAAATAAAGAGTATTTTTTAAAAAAAATAATATTTTTCATGGGTTTTCTATAAATTACTAGATTTTAATATATAGTTTTCCTATATTAGATTCTACTATGATGTGATTTAAAAGATACGGTGTGTTGTTTTAGTGGAATGAAAAATACCAAAAGATGACTAATGGGTGGAAAAAGTTAATAAGATCATATATAATTCTTAATCTCCCTAAATGAATAGATTTGTATGATAAATATTACATTTTATCATAATATTGATGATTTTGCACCATTATTTGAGGAAGTTACATCATTGAAAATTGGTCTACTCAAATGAATCCACATGGAATAAATTATAATTCCTACAAAATAAACATATTTATTATTAAACATTCTCAAATGTGATTCAGACATATATTCATTATGATGAACTATGGATATATTTAATTGAAAATATTTTGATGTATATTTTCTAATTGTATGATTTCATCACAAGACATTATATGTCTTTGGAATATCATAAAAATTTAATTTTCACTTCATATACAATTATTGATGAGGAAAAAAGGTGTAATTGTTTTGAAATAGAAAATTTATATTCATGTAATGAGTGAAGTTAATATATAATTCAATATTATGGAATTACTAAAACAAATTCATATTGATGTGGGTGATATGATTAATGAGATGGTTTTATCTATCCTTGTTGTGATTCCCATATTAATCAGGAATCTTATAGAAATTTAGTTTTATGAAAATTAAAAAAACAGAGGATACATGATACCCAAGTTTATGGGATACAAATTGAGTGATGTTTATTTCCCCCAAATTTATCCCTTTATTTACGGGGATAAATGGTTTTTCTAATAGAGTAATTAGTGATTATCTAAATTAATTTCATTATTTTAGATGATAATTGAATCCATTAAATAATGTATAAAAATTTTCATACATAGACATTACAACACTTTAGATAAAAACTAATTACCTTACATAAATACATGTTTGAGGATCATAATGCTATTTTTACACTCGATACTTGGAAACAAATACACCATGTCCATAAATGTTATACTTATTCTCCCACATAATTTCGCATAACATGAACACTTTATAGACATATCAAAATTAATACATATCCACATAACCTGGGGAAAATAAACATATGACATAGAGATAATAAATACTTATTAAGGGTTGCTATAAGAGATATATAAGCATTAAGTGAACATAAGGTTCTAAGAAAATGATAATTAGATTTGAAAACCATACAATACCTATAAATTATTATAATATTGAGTCATGCAATAATGATTGGTAGTTCATAAGACATGATTTCTAAATAAATCAAATAATATGATCCATGATAGCCTTTAATCAGCATAATATATAGACTTTTTAAAAATAAATAAACATATATAACCATATATCGAGGCTTCCCACCTTGATATTCATAACATGTTAGGATTGGACTAGTGAAACATGTACCTTCCTTGAGCTTGTGATAACATATTGAAATTCCTCTTATCATACTTATTATATACATTAGTAAACCATAAAATATCATAGAACATTAATTATTAAATAATTCCTTATAGTGATACATAGGTACCACCAATCACATAATTCATTCATTTTTTCACCACAAGATAAAAAATTATTCAACAAATAATAACCCATGAATTGAAATGGGTTTATAAAAAGAGTATCATATAATTATCCATGGTAAATAAATGTGTTTCATAAGTTTTATCTTCATAAACATATACCTAATTGAGAAATACATTGAATTTTATCATTGGCTCGTATCACTAGAAAATCATGATTAACATCAAAAGTTGTAATCTTTGATGGGATTTTATTTTGAAAATAAACTAGAAATATTTATTCAGTGAATTAAGAATTATTTGAAAACAACATTTCTAACCTAAAAATATTTTTTAAATATATTTCATAAATAATAAACCCTAGAATTTATAAATGAGGCATTAAATCATTTAGGTGATAGGAACTTGAAAAATATTCTACACGTTTGAAAAAAAATTCATGTCACATTTTTAGTAGTAAAAACATTTATTTTATAAAAATTTCATATAAAATCATGAAAGGATAAATATATCATTAATAAATACATGTGTTAAATTATAACATTATTTAAAACATTTTCATTGAACATGAATTTGGGAAAAACATTGTTGTCAAATGAACAGAGAAATAAATTTAGTTTTCCTTAAAAAAATATTTTATAATCATGAGATCAAAAAGAGATGAAAATAAATGGAAAATTTATTGTTAAGAAATAAATAAAATTAAGAAAAAATGACATGATATTATTGAGATATAGTTTATAACATAACATCTTTGGAAGAAAAAACAAAAATAATCTTGATAAATAGGATGATTGTATATTAATACACTTATATCTTTGGAAACTATGAATTGTAAGACCCATTAAATAATTAAATTAAATTAAACATAAAAAATAATGATTATAATTAAAATAATTATATTACATGTAAAGTGGAATTTATATGAATCTCATAATATATGATACGTTTAAACTACAACATATATCCCGATGAAAAAAATAAGAATGAAATACCTTACCTCATTAGTAACTTTTGAACCATAAACCCAATAAAAATGAGATTAAAAATGGATATCTAAATGACCATAATTTTTAAGAGAATTATAAAAAATACAATAATTGGAAGAATATAAACAGCAAAAAAAATATTGTGGTTAATATGTCATGAATCACAATGAAGATAATAGTGAGATAAAAATCACATACCTTAATTCTCAAAATCTTTTATACACATTCGAAAATACTATAATATAAATTCAATTTTCTTATAAATATATTTTATAACTTCACTTAAATATATAATCCTATTTAATATTTAATTATGACCATATATTAGTTGTTTATTAACAATTCCAAGATAAAATCATTTTTGGGCATTACCTACATTGATTTTAAAATATGTTTTTTGTCCTATTAAATTTATCATAGTTAAATATTATTTGAAATTTTGACCATGATATAAATATTATATATATTCAGTATATATGAATATATAGTAACCCATAAAAGTTATATATAAAAAATTAAATTCATTGTTAATGGAGTGGGTAGGATGTACGAATGCAAGAAAGGTGTTTATGGTTCCTTGAAGAAAGAAATTGAAGAAAGGTAAATAATAAAATAAATTTAAATAATTATTTTATATTTCATATATATCACATATATTAATTAAATTTTAAATAATTACCTTTCACAAAAACTGTTAGTGAAAAATGTAATAATCGATTAGTGAGGGAGTGGTCCATCATAAACATGAAATACATTATCATATCTCTCATGGAATGTAAATTAAGAAGGATTATGTGAAATATTAATTATGGAATTATAATTAGGTTTAAATATTTAAACATCTTTATTTTATCTATCCTTATTACCATCCATGTAAAACTAAAATGAAAAATACATCGCATCGTTTCAATAACTCGTAGTCCATTGTACCCATGAACGACGTTATTATTTTATAATAGGTTGATATGTAATATTCTAGATGTGGTAAAAAGGGTTAATAATATAATAAATATAATATATAAATATTAAATCCACCATTGTATCTATCCATGATATGTGATGATGGAAGACAAATAACATTAGTTTTCGAGTCAGTAGTTTATCGAATAGGAGATTGATGATTTTGTATCCCATTCGATGGATGTGTAGGAGAATTTATGTTATTATATTAACATAATAAAATATTCATATACCAGATATACTTTTTTATTATATCATAATTATTGAATATGATATCATTTAGTTGCAAGTATAATTAAAAAACACATAGTTAAAATATTAGCTCATCTTTGAACAACCGCTTTAGGTTTAACCTAATTCCATAATTGATTGGATTTATTATATAAATAGTAATCTAGGATGTGTTTTAGGATACATGGAATTTTTGTTCAGGGATTTATTGAACAAAACAGTTTTGGGTGTTTGAAGTGGATATTAGAGGAGGTGTCATTTTATTAGTGAGGGAGATTTTATACATTGAATCTTTAAATAAATAAAATGTAACTATGTTTTTTACAATTAGAAAAACTAATTAATGTCCTATTATATAACAATAATTGTTAAAATGTCTATATATGTCCATCGAATGGGGTTTCTAATAGTTTTTATTTAATTTTTCCTCATATCATTTAAGACTATTCTCTGGGTAAACTCATTTTAACATTAGCCATCATAAATAATTTTTTAGAGTTTTTATTATTTATTTTCCTAAAATTATGTAGACCTTATTATGTGATATAAATCATTTGTATTCCATATATGGAATTTGTTTTAATAAATTCCATTCATGTAAATGGAAAATTTTTTATTCAAACTAAACTCATAGAAGCTTTGGTAATGGGATTTAGCAATGAGAAAATATTCAAACGATTAAAGAGAATTTAAATCTAAATTAAAAATTTAATATATTTAAATGACCTAAATTAAATTACTATATATATAACTGAACCAAATTTAAATATAAGACATAATTAAAAAAATATCTTGTAATTTTTTTGAATGAAAATGAAATTTTTTAATAAAATTTAATATTGTTCACAATTCCTTGCAAAATTTATCTTTTTACAAAATCATCCAAAATAACTAAAAGATAATTTTAACATTGTGATTTCTAAAATAAATAAAAATTTTGGATGATTTTTTTTCTATTATTATAAAAAATTAATTTAAATGTAAGTGCGAAAAATATGAGAAAACTACTTTCTAGAAATTATATTTTTTGTAAGTGTATTATTGGATTTATTCTTATATCATTTATAAAAAAAAGAAATAAGATGATTGTTAAAAAAAATTTGAGTGTACTAAACATTGAAATATTTTATGGAATGAATATACATAAATAAATTCAATTAAATTGATAGCTTCTGTTGAATGTAATACTGAGATTAAATAAACTATGATATATGATTAAATATTAACATAACCATTGGAATAGTATTATGACTACTATGAATAGTAATCTAAAAATTAGAATAAAAAACTAATCTATGAAATTATGAATATTATTTAAATATCTAAATATGAAAATATGATATATTTATATCATGGAATAAAAAAACGGGCTAAAAATAATAAATTAAGTGTCGGTATTTTTGTGAAACAAAAATGTTTATTTAAAATTTAATAATTAATATATTGATTTGAAAGAAAATTTATTTCCATAAAATATATTAATAAATTAATATTTTGATTCAATATAATTATAAGAAAATATTATGATACCATATTTAATTATTTAACATATTGTAAAATCTATTATAATATTAAAATTAGTATTTTTCTAATAAATGATGATTAATAAAAAAATAAAAAATTTCATATTCAGAATATTTTTTATCAAAAGGAGTAAATTTTTGAAATATAAAAATTTTAAAAATGGTTTGGGTGATGTTTTGTAATTTTTTTTGAAACATTTGAGTTTTTAATATGTAGTGAAATACAATAATTTACAGTATATAACATTATATGATAAATAAAATAATTTTTTGTTATTTATATTGTTGAACCCATTCGTTTGAAATCACATGAACTAGTTAAATAAAATAGTCAAAATAATCCACACTATTGATATTTTTGAGAAAAAATAATGAATAAAGATATAAAATAATCAAAAATCACCCTTGTACTTCCCTATATATACCATCCCTCACAACCCCTTTTTCTCACACATTCTAAGCCTTGATTGTTTTTTAAATTTTTTTCCAAATTACCTTCCCAAGAATTATTACAATTTCTATTGAATTTTGGAAATAAATGATGTCCAAATCTAAGTGTTTTAAGGAGGTTCTTAAGGAGATGATATTCAAGATCTAAAACCATCCTTTTATCTTTTAATTTATTTTCTTTTGTTATCATGTCCTCAAAATCCCAATACAAAGTATCCTAGTAACTAAATTATCATATATATATATATATAATATTTTTCTAATGGATTATCCATCATTAAATCTCATGTACATTTATTATAAAAATTAAAACATCATCTATGATGTGTCTATTCACTGCCATCATGGTTGATGAATTTTCATTTTCCATTAACTCCTTAATGGATTATCATAAATAAAATATTATTTTCAAATAATAATGTTAATATACATATTATCAGTTATATAATGTTTTGGAACCAATACATATGAAAATAATATTAAATAAAATGACACAAAATTTTGATTATCGTAGAAACTGCCAAAATAAATTTAGACTTTTTCATCAAAATTTATTCTAATGAATAAATATAATATAACATAACTACATTATATATGATACCATTTAAAATTATGGATATTAATTAACAACTAATAATTTAAGATCTGGGGATGGTCTTCCAATTTTACAAGAACTACCATATTTATACTAAAGTAAATCAACCATAAAACAATAAAACAAACGCTCCCATGACAAAAAAATTAGAAATTATAACTCATAAAAATTGGAATAAATGAATAGAATTAAATTATTGTAAATAAAATATATGTTCAAAACTTTATTAATTACTTAATTAACTAATAAAATTTGATAATCCAAGACATTATGTGCAATTGTAGAATGCTTTTAGACATAAGTCTTGGTTTTCTCATCCCACATTTAATTTTGTGATATAAATTCCTTATTTGTCCCTTATTTCTTATGTGTGGTGTGAATAAATACTTTTAACAAATCAAATTATTAATCTCTTTATCTACTGGTAATTTAATGTTTCATTTGATGATCATTGATTGTATGGAGAATACAGTTCTACTGTTTACATTGTGGTAAGTGAATTATTAACACAATTTCTATCCATTGGGTTAAACATATATCCCATTGATTATTTCATGATATGAATATGTTTTAAATTAATTATGATTATCATATGTTGTATTTAAATATTTTTTATGTTGATTTAAAGGTAATAGACACAATCTATTCATTCAGATAAAACTCACACTTTTATTTTTAAAATACACTTTTACTATTTCATTATTCAAAATATAAATGTAATTTTTTTTTTCAAAAACATACAAGAATAATAACATATTTATAATATTATTAATATGTAATGTATTTAGGAATGCTTTAAAAGTATACAAGGTGATTTTCAATGAAAATGTTTTTATTTATAATTAGGCATATTTTTAAATAAATGATTTCAAGTAAAGTTGTATTTATCTAATGAATTTAGGAATGATTTAATTATAGTATCTTATTTTATATCAACACCATTTAGGGGATCTTAATATTAATTGAGGTTGTTCTGTTATGATACCATCTATCATATTTTCATGTTTTTTTTAGGATCAGTTTGACTGTGGATGTTCTATTTTTATTTCATTCATCATATTACCCTGTAAAGTTTATGATTAAGTTTTTTTTATTTGAGGGATGCAATTTCATATGATAATTTTAATAAGAATTTATTTATTTATTACATTTCACCCCTTTCATATGAAGAATGAATTAGACATAGTAATTGATGGGTGGGGAATGCTATATCCCCTCGATGCATCAGTAGGTCTCATGAGACAAAGTAGTTTTAGTATATGCTAATGTATTAACTTATTATGTATGGTGTCTTGTCCAGATCCATGCCGGTATATTTATTATGTCCTTAATTATTCATTCCCTCATTATCATATTAGTTATTAATAATCCATGTGATTATTCTACTAGTATAATATCCATGTTTATGTTTAATTATTACATGATTATTTATATAAAATTATTTGATCAAATTTAATTCATTTATATTTTTCTCAAGATTCTATTTTAATGGATTTTGTGTTTTTTTATTTACCATTTCTTACTATCTTTATATATTTATGATAGCTTCTTATGTATTATATCCATTAGTTAGAATCTTATCTCACCCCATTTTTATATTGATTTTTTCCATAAGATGCCAAGTTGTATATTTTTATTAACATTTAGGGATAATCTTGGAGAATAGGGGTGTTTCCAATAGAGTTGTTATGTTGTATCTCATTTAATGTTGTAATTAAAAACTTATGTTTGAATCTTTTTTTTCCAAATCCACTAAGATATTTGGTCAATTGGATTTTGATCGCTAATTAATAGAACTAATGTGATAAAGTAAGGCACCAATTGTGTGATACTAGAGTGGGGGTATTTATTGTTATCATGAGGTAAATATTAGTTGAAACATTGTACACAAGATATAGAAAAAAATTTATTAGGGAAATATATCCATATAAATGACCTTTAAATACTTCTTAGTTAATCATTATTATGATTCTCATATTAGTAATATATAAATTTTTTAATTGTATTTGTTGTTTTCAATGTTCATAATCTGTGTATTCCATTATCTTGAAATAGTGCGCAATAGAAGGATTTGAAACTATACCAATGCACATATTTGATATATGCATTTCTCCCCTATGAATGATAATAATTTATGATCTAGAGATGCAACTAGATCTAAACAACTTATAACTATACTAAGAAAACTGACTCAAGTTTTCAGAAATGAAAATACTTATATAGAGTAGCCCGATCCAAAATATAGTGTAATAATGTTAGATCTCATCTTGAAAGAATATATTATACTATTTAATGTTACTATAATCCCATTTTTATATGATAAATGGATATGTTCCTTAAAAAATATATTTCTCTCTTTGGGAAGTAACAAAAGGGGGAAGATTTTCATGGCAGTTTATCATCTCTCATGTGATATAGGTCAATAGTGTTCATTAATTCAAAAAAAAGGATGAAGAAGAAATTGAAAATAAGAAATGGAAGAAATTTATTGAAATATTCTTGGATAAATATTCCCCTCATGAGAAACAAGCAAATTTGGAGGGACAATTCTTGAGTGCGAGATAGAAAGTGGATAAAAACAATTCTAATTATAAGCTAACTTTACAAGGTTTTCAAGGAATGTCTTGAACTACATATGCAATAAATATAGACATATAATCTATTTCATTTATGTTCATAAAAAAATTATATGAATGGAACCGGTATCATGTACCATTAAGAAGGAGAGAGAATTTTTAAATCCATATAGATTCAAATGAAAGAATAATAAAAAGATGCTTGTGGAGTTCTTTAGAAAAGGAAATAAGGAAAAAGGGAAGAAGAGAAGAATATAATTTCAAAAAATGGAAAAACATTTGAGAGGAATATCATTAAATATGCCTATTTTGATTCGGAGTTTGTTATAATAGATGATAAAAAAGGCTACTAGGCCCATTATTACAAAGGAAATAAAGAAGTCAGATATGCACAATGCTTCAGATGTATAGGGATGGGAAATAATGTACATTAATTTCATAGACATCAAGGAATCATTACCGTAAAAATGAAAATGGAACAAGGACATGCTCGTATAGTCACAATAGATGAGGTTGATGTTCCTTATGATGTGGTGTTAAGTACTTTAATCATATCCCTGAATTTAGAGAAATCTATCTTTGATTATAGAGCACAACATTATTTTACATCTTCTTATATTTATATAAATATTATATATTTTTATTTCACCTTTAAAAGTTATTTTTCATTTAAAACTAATAGTGAAAACCATATTGAAACAAGGATGTGTAAGAAGTTTCTATTATGACACATAAACTTGCTCTAATTGATTATTTTTATCATACATATGGTTATATTTTTCTATATTCCTTGGTATGGAGTGGATTTAAAAATATAATGAAAACAATTATTATAAATGGGAGTAAATTATGATTCATGATGAAGATATAGAAATCTCATCTTTTGGGAGGAGACTAAATCATATGAGTTATATATGGATCCAACTATAGTAGATCTTCTAAATGGGATTATTTGGGAAGAAGAGTAGATGAAACATATTGATGAAAAAGGTGATATTCACATTTATGATGTACCTATTATATTAGAATATGTTGATTCAGTTCAAATGGAATTACCAAAATTCCCTCTATTGTGGGAAGTTGAATCTTCAATCAATGTAGTCTCTCTTGATTGACCAATATGAAATACTCCCTATAGAATAGACACGGGGGAGTTATTAGTGTTAATGAAATAACTATTGGAATTGAAGAGTAAGGTATTTATATGCCTTAGTGATTCGTCGTTGAGATATCATGTTCTTTTCATTAATAATAAAGATATATATATGAGGTTGTGCATTAACTATAGGGAGATCAATTTTATTACAATAAATAACTAGTATCCCTAGCCCTCTATAGATGACTTATTTGGACAAATTCACGAAGATAAATATTTATCAAATATTGATCACTGTTATGGATATAATCAATTGACTGTAAGGGAGGAATATATTCCAAATACAACATTTAGAAAAGGTTATGAAAATCATGATTTTATAGTAATTCTATTTGGACTGACAAATTCACCCAATGATTTAATGGATATAAAGAATATAATATTCAGGTAATTGATAGGTTGTTATGGAGTATGAAATACTACTCTATACCAATATTAGGATCGCAGTAGTTCTGAATATGCACAACATAAAAGAGGGGGGTGAATTGTATACTTTAAAAAAATTAAGGAAATTTTGTATAAACAAAATTCACAACACCATTAATAAGAAATTAACTTCTTAAATAAATATAATATTCTTAATTCTAAAGCGTAAGAAACTTTTCACACAAAGATATTCTACCACAAGGCATATAGAATCTCTTACAATCAGATATACAAGTTTTAAAGTTTATACAAAAATAAAACTTCCTAGCTGTTACAAAGTAGTGGAAAATTAAAATCTTCTTTTAACCCAAAGATGAGGGTATCCAACAACCTTGGATAAAGGTCCCTTTTTTTATACTTACAAGAAATTCTATCTTAACAAAACCCGGGAAAGCCCTCAATCCTAAGATCGGTATCTATCTTGCTATCCCCAAGAGCCCTCAATTGTAAGAAAATCAGCACATCTAACTTCACAACCCAAAGTTTTTGATTTTAAGGAAATATCACCTCTGCACGAAGTAATTCTGCACAAAGAAAAGTTTGAACAAGATGTTCAAACTTTCTTCATGAATCCTGAGAGTTTATAAGAGCCTCTCACTCTAGAGTAATTCACTTTTAGAGAGATTAACTCTAAAATGAAAGCATTTGAACTCGTGAACTATTATATTGGTTAACTGGTATGGATCTTATCATCTAAGGTCATACTTATAGATTTTAAAATCTACCGTTTGGTTCCACCCCAGTTGTCATATTTCCTTAAAACATGGAGGGACCTGGACACATAGAAAACATAAAATGGTTAGTTTATAACAAAAACGATGACATCATTTTATATAACCAACCATTAATATAAATATCTTACACCTTAAGTGTAAAGAACATGGAATCCAATAAAATTGAAATGATATGAAAGTAATTAAAATATTTGGAATTCTAACGTAATAAAGAATTGAATAATAAATTCCGGAATTATACAATTTGGAATATAGTTTTATAAGATCGGTATGAGTAAGTGTAATGAAATATTTTAAAAAAACTCAGTTTTACGAACTCCAGTACTGGTATCATGATTTATGGAACGACATAATAAAACTGGTATAAGGATTTTGGTGTTGGGATTTCTAGTATTAGTATAAGGCCCCAGCCTTAAAACTTACTTAATCTTGAGTTATTACAAGATTACACATTGAGGATCTTTTCAGGTTTAGAGTTTTAGAGAATTAGATCATAAAACTTGCATTACATTCCACATTTAAACAAAGTGGTTACATAAAGATAGTATTCATTTTTTCCCATCAACAGAACATATTTAAAATAAAACATGGATTCTTTCTTGACACTTCCTTGACACTATCATCATATCATGTACCTTTCCCTTGACCTGTGAAAAACATTTCAAAAAAGACTTGGGATGAGCATACAAAGCTCAGTATGGGTTATATATAAAAAAAATATGGAAAGGAAACATGAGTTCATATATACATAACAATGAAATCATACATTACCCATAAAACATAAGCACTTTAACATACCTCATAAAATCATGAATAAATCATAGAAATCATAAGACATAAAGGTAACTTGAGGCATTCATAACTTTCTTACGTAGGGAGTAACCCTCTTGGTTACGTTTGGAATACTCATCACAGTATATTCCCTAAATATCTTTAGAGAAACCTTAATGTTTCACTCCTTCGCGTTACCCAATGCATTGGAGATCTATATCGGGCTCACCCTCCCTTAGTTTATCACGGAACCACCCATCTTCATAATAATGCCCAAGAACCTCAACATAATCATATCACATAAAACATGCATAAAGGAAACATAACATTTCCACCTTTCAATCACAAGGTATCAATACAACACATTGATATAAAACCATTATGAAAACCATTTTCAATACCAAAATAAACGAAAAGTAAAACATGGTATTTATTTTTCTTTTAAAAAAAAGGTATGTCTTTTAGAGGAAGCCGAAACTCAAATAATGGTCATGGCGGTGAAGAAGTCGTTGTCGCTGCATACGTACGACAAAAACATTCCATTTTGTCGTTTAGTAAACGCTTCATATAAAAAAGATTCTTTTTGAATAAACGTAAAGGTCAAAAGGGTTTATACACCGTATAAAAGAAGGTTTTGTATAAAACAAAATATGCCTCAATGAAAGGAGATTGAGATGAAGTCCCATACCTCGGGTCCGACATGACTCAGTCCTTATTTAATCTCCTGAATAATAAAAATGAGTTAATTTCTACTTGTTTAAGAACCTTTTTCAAGTTCATTATTCCTTTTATATCACTTATTGCCATGTCATGAACACTATGTAATTATTTAAGTTAATAACGGTCGTTTTAACGATCATTGGTACTTGAGTAAAAAATAAGCCCTTTATAATTACAAGTTGTTCATGTATCCATTATATCCATAATGGTATTCATGATGTAGATATCATATATGTCATATATATCCAGTACATGCTTGCATTTATTATATTACACAATCATTTAGAGGTATGAAATGAAATGCACCGTTCATGGAGATGGTAAGCCGTATGTACGCATGAACGCTACTTTCATTTCTATTTCATATTTTATAGAATGAAATCATAATGATATAAAGGTATATTATAATTCCAGTATAATATCATATATAATATCATAGTTCCATCCATTATATGTCCCACATATCGTATTTAACGAATCAAATCACTTTGAGGGGGCGGTAGTCCGCACTTCCTTAAATGAAGATATCGCGTTTACCCATAATGGAAACCATAAAGGTTTGACAAAAATGAAAAATACAGAAGCTTAAGGAAAACATAAACATATTATATATCATATATAAATATAGTGACATCTTAATGGCCACCTTTGAAGGTGTTAAAAGAATGTTGAACAATCATCATTTCGGGAGGCATAAATTCACCATCCACGGAAATAGTATGTCCTTTAACCATTAGATGTAGGTGTGTGTAAGTGTAGATATAATCCATCTTATAAAAACATCCTAATATATTTATGATACTGGAGTTTTTACAAAATAAATGAATAAAAAGAGTTTAGGGGGTTGGAGAAGCAAAATAAAACAAAAGAACTCAAGTGAAGACATTACCTTAAAATCGGGTAACTCCCTTTCGTTTGAGCTCAAAGGCTTACTTGGGAAGACTTCTGCCCAACGTGAGGTTTCAAGGAGTAAAGGAGGGATGTGGAGAGACAAAATGGGCAGGGTTTGGCCGAGCCAAAGGATTTGGGAGTGTGGGTAAGGAGGTAGAGGTGGGGCCTTTTATAAGAGGATAGGAGGGGCACTCTTGGAAAGTAAAGAAATGTTACTTTATTTTAAAATGAGTTTCGGATTAAAAAGGTCTCGAATTGATATAATTCTAGGGTAAGGTGATAAGGGTTCTAAATACACCCATAAAATAGGTTTTGGACATGTGTAGTTCATATATTTTACATTATCATTTCATTTTATTTAAATCCTTTATTAATGAGGTAATCGCTGCATCATCATGATGTCATAAATAACTTAATTTATTTAAAGTCTAAAAATTATAAAAAAACTACTATGATGTAGGAAATAGTTTTATCTTTCCAATGACTATTTATAATCAAAAATCTTACTTGTATAACCCCATGTAAAAATTGTTTTAGTACAACATCTCTTGTTTGTGTCATTTTTACTTTAACATTAAATAAAAAGTTATTTATGTCATTTCCCAACCAAAGTGGCAACATGGGGTCCCCAAGTTGACCCATGGATTGTCTTGGTCTTCCATGACACATACAATGAGTGTAGGACATGTGTAAAGCTCATCTCATATTATTAAAACATTATTTTTACCTTAAACTACACTAATTACCACTAATCGCGATTAAGAACTTAAAAATTACTATTCACCAAAAAATAATTTTAATCTCATTGAATCACATTTCACTTCTTAATGAAAACCATGTATGTCGGATTTTTGAAAATCAAATCACAGAAGTTGCAATGTTTCATTTAAACGAAAAATTAGTTTCTTTAACTACCACTTAGTGGTTTCACTATTCATCAAAAATTGAAGATTTTCAGAAAGATACCAAAACTTCACACTAAGCTATATTTTATATTCTGAATTCAAAAATGATGTATATTTTACAAAATTCAAAACATGTAAGTTGAATTAATTAATTTAATAACTAATTCTCGTTGTCATGACAAATAGCGTGTTTTTATGAAACAATAAGAATCAAAAGATTGACACTAGTTTAAGTCCAATTTCATTGTGAAATTGATTTCAATGACCACCATTGGATAGAATGGTAAAAATCTATTCTAATTTAATTTCAAAACCAATTCAAATGATAATATAATCATATAAATAAATTAGATTAAAAAGAGGTTTTGAATTAAAATACAACATTTTTAACTATTCATTAAAAATGAACTTTATCGGAAAAATACCAAAAATTCACAAAAAGTAAATTTTGATGTCCCAATCATAAATAATAAGTTTATTTTGACAAACATAACTTGTAAAATTGTCAAAAGATTGATTTAAAAATGGTTTTCCATCAAAAGGCAGTAAAATAATCTTTTAAGAATATTAGTGTATTCCATGGATAAGATTGTATTTATTTTCATTTTAAGCCTCTAAAACACTATCTTAATCATTAATAGACATAGATAAAAATATCTATTATTCATTACTTACTTGGGATGTTACAATTAGTATTAAAAAACTATCTTAAGGAACTTCAGTACCGAAAACTAGGAAGTTGGAGTTTAAGAACTTTTGAAAACCAAAATACTAGAAATTAATGTATAAGGAAAACATGATACCAGACTTCATTCAAGATGGAAATTGGTATCGAAATGAAAATAGAGAAGTGGAAACAACATATTAAGGAATTTTGGTATGGTTTAATCATGAACCAAATTTCAAAAACTTAAGTACTTTTACGGTATGAAAAAAAACAAAATTCATAAAACATTAAAAATAAAAAATATTTCAAAAGTCTAAGGAAATTTTTTTATAAGGAAATTTATGTAAGTGCAAGAAAATGTATGAAAGTGTAAGGAAAATATATTTTTGAAAAATGTGTTTGTTAATTTTAAAATAAAAGCTTATGGAATGGAGTGGTCATATAGACCTAACAATCTCCCCATTTTTGGAAAGCACAAACAACTTCCAAAATTATCAAAAAGGAAAGAAATAAATGCTTAGAGTTAGAGACACATAGCTCCCCCTTATGTGTATGACTTAGGGTAAATTATACTTCCCTTGTGTAGAAGTTCTTAGAGTACAAAAATCTCCCCCATAAGTATATATTTTATTCTATTTATAGAGACTCCCCCTTAGACTTATAACTCTTCTTTATGGATGAAAGTTATGAAATTTATTTTTCCATACATTTTACCCTAAGGAAATTTTTCCTTTATATATTATTCTTCCTTTAACTTCTCAATATCATAGAATTATCCCCCTTTGTGGTTTTCAAAAAGGAATAAAGATGGACCTGTATAGTTAAAAATAAATATATACGAGACAAAATATAAAAAAGAATTTCAATGAATTTTTCATTAAGTTTATAATGAAAAAAATAAAACAAAACATTGGTATGGAAAAAGAAATGTATCAACCCTCCTTATTCTTCTCTAAAAAAAGATTTTTCACCATGGAATTAATCTTTATCACCTCCTTATGATCTTCTTAAAGCATATTTATTAGTTCATCTTGGTCAGCTACCTTCTTCTCCAAATCCTGGATCCGTAATTCTTAGGACCGATTATTATCTTTAAGAACTTTGATCCCTTCCTATTGTGAATTGGATTTCTACAACAGAACGGAAAATATTCCTTTATGATAATTGAAAACTTCATCTATGGTATTCATTTGATCAATAATATTTTTACCTTCATTTTTCCTCGTAGCTAACTCACTTTCAAATTTCTCTGAGAAAGAAGTATGGAATTTGGTCAACTCATTTGATACATCATTGTAATCACCCTTTATCAATTCCATGAAGTCTGAGAATTGTAGAGCTTTATCTGATAAGGTTCGGGTCTGGCTCATCAATTTATTATATGAAACTTTTTTAGCTTTGTAATCAATTACAAGATTATTATGATCGTCTTCGCCTTTCACCACCATGTCCATCAGCATAGATGTTGAATCCATCTTTTAATTTAAGGTTTCCTGCATCATTTGGCTCCAAGAATCTATTTTATCAAGTACCAGAGTGGTACTTAATAATTTCCTTAATGAAATTTTTATAAAGTCATCACCCATATATGATGAGGACTTGGAGTCAGAATCTTCTTTATTGACATTTAGAGCAAAGGATTCCAAATTCTCAAGATTTTGAGGAGAGTCGACATCATAAGGGGAAACTATAATGGCCTTACCTTTATCAACTTTTAGCACTGTAGAGTGTTTGGAACCCTAAGGGACTTCCTCATTTTCTATAGGCTCATTATCTTTGTATCCTCCTTTAATCTCTTCTTTTTCTTTCTATTCTTCACTTCCAGTATAACTATTTCCAGATTCATGGATTTCATCTTCATCTATGGTTTCATCAATCTGTTCTTCTACCTCTTCTACTTCTTCAACTTCGGTCTCAACATCTTCTTCTTCTTCCTTAGTAGAAACTCCTAGGGTTGCAACATAATAATAAACTAGTTTAATCACATAAATTTTTTCTTCTTGAAGTATCTTATACTCTACTGGTACTTCTACTTGTGGTTCTGGTATCACTACAGGCTTCATCACCTTCTTCGGTTCCGGAGTGACATCCAGTACGGGTAGCTTCTGAGAGGATTTTTCAAATCCCTTTAGAAAGGATTGTATAATATCTATCTCAGTTATCTTTATTCTCTACTTCTTCTCTTTATCTTCTTTCTCCAACGCATCAGTAGTTTGAATCTTCAAATCTTTCGTCTCTGCTGGATTCAACCCAAAGTTTGGATCCCCTTCCTTCCTGGATTCAGCTAACTTCCTCTATCTGGTTATGATATCATCAGAGTAAGACTTCTGGTTTCCTTATCACTGGTGGAGCTAAAGCCTGGCCTACATAGATATGATCTTCTTGAGAAACCTCATCCGAATTTTTCTTCTTCTGGTCTCTTATAGAAGATTCTCGTACTTACTTTTTCGGTGTAGCTTTCGTCGATTCCGGAATATTTTCCTTCAATACCGGATTTTGAACATTCAGTGTCACAACTTCTTCAATCTTCTTAGAGTCCGGATTGTAGGAAATTTTCATTCTCTTTAGCGTATCTTCACTTAGAAACAGAATCTTTCATTTCTTTAAAGCAGACATGCACACAATTTTTATTTCAGCTAAAACCATAACAATTATCCTTGAGATAGTGGTCGGGTACGTTAGGATTTGGGATTTGATAATATAGGATTTCATAGCATTAATCATAAGAAAAATATACTTTAAGAAATTTACCTTTTCGAGGTTGATGAGAAATTCTTACAAGAGATTGTCACACTTCTTTAAAGACTCTTTATCGCCTTTTCTTGGAATAAAAAACCCCTGCATCCATAACACCACCAACCTATGGTCCACTAATAAGTGTGCAAGATTTGGAGTCTTAACTCCCTTGATGCCAAGAATTTTTAAAGCATGGTTATTCTCGAAAGAACATTCCTTGTCTAAAATTTTGTAAGAACCTTTGAGAGTTTCTCTTTCATAGGGAATCTTCAGAATGTCAACTGCTTTTTGGCATGAGACAGTGAAATATTTTTCGTAAGCCTTAAACTTGAAAAATTCCTTTCCATCCTTCTCAAAGAAATTGACAAATTTATAAAATTGTATGACTAGGTCTGGATATATAGGATCTTAAAACATTTCCTTTTCTATATAGAGACTCTCGCAATGATTACATTTGATAATACAAGAAATAAGGGAGGCATACCGGTTGAAAAAGTCCAAACATATATGTCTCTCCAGAAATATCATCTTTTGTTTATTCTCCTTGATTGCCATCTGGTCGGAACTTCCTGACATTCAGATCTGTAAGAAATCTCTGAAGAAATCCGAAATGACAAACTCTAAAGTAGAAAAACATCAACTTAAAGGCCTAATGAACTAGTGGGGTCCTCATGAAGTGGGGTAGACCTTATATAGACAAACTAAAACCTTTCAAATTCTATAAAGAAATAAAAAGGCTGTGATTTTCCAAGAATGATCTAACTGTTGAGGATGGTTAAAAAAAATATACATACAGAAATTTTGAGGTTTTAAAAAAACTGAAAGTTAGATTCTAAAGAAATATGAATTCGAAGAAAATTTTTTTAAAAGAAATAAATACCAATAAATAGAACTATAAGAAAATAAATAGGGGAAATTAAATATACCTTTATGGAACCTCTAAATAAATTGTTGGTATCACAGAAGAAAAGAAAAAAAAATTCTCATGGTTGAAAAAACTAGACACCAGAAATATGACTCTGAAAATTTCAAGTCTAAAAATATGGATTCCAAGAATTTGGTTCCAGGATTTTCAAAATAGACAAAAAATTTAAAAGAAGAAAAAAAAACATAAATTTGATTTAACCTAAGGAGATAAATAATTTTCTTAAGGTTAAATTTTCATAAAGAAATATTTTCTTAAAAAATTCAAAAAAAAATTTGAACTATTAAATTTCAGGTCTGTTGAGAAAATAGATACCAAAAAAAATCAATTCTGAAACTCACTAATTTTGAAAATTAATACAAAAAAAATTAAAATTTTCAATCATATGTAATCCCCCTTAATATAAGATTATCTTAATTTTAGGATAAGATTAAATGAGAATTATATATGAATGATTATATTACAGATATCATTCCTAGCTTCTGTTTAATATATTCAAATTTATCAAATGGTAATGGTTTTGTAAAAATATCAGCAAGTTGTTCTTGCGTTCCGATGAATTGAAGAATAATATCTTTTTTTAGTGTGTGATCCCTAAGAATGTGATGTATAATATCTATGTTCATAGAATTGGGGTTTTGTGCTGGGATTTCGCTTAGGTTTATGGCACTAGTGTTATCACACAAGATTTGAGTTTTGGTAAAACTCATGCCATAATCTGTGAGTGTGTGTTTCATCTACAACACTTGAGCCCAACAACTTCAGCTACTACATATTATGATTCAGAAGTAGAAAATGATACAAAATTTTGTTTATTACAAGACCAAGAGATTAAGGAATCTCTTAGGAAATGAAAAGTTCTAGATGTACTCTTTCTATCTAGTTTAAAACTAGCAAAATCAGCATCTGAAATGATTTTTAGTTCAAAAACATTTCTAGGAGAATAAAAAAGTCCTAAATCCAAGGTTTTTTTTTCAATAGCACAAAATTCTTCTCACAACCTTAATATGAGATTCCTTAGTATTTTCTAGATATATTTCACATAATCAAATCGAAACCATTAAGTTGGGTAGAATTTTTGTTAAGTTAAGTAAACTTCCAATCATTCCTCTATAAGATGTTTGACCCAAAGGTTTCCCTGCTTCATCAATATGAAGAGTATTAGAAGTTCTGATAGGAGTACTTATACACTTTTTGTAATCATACCCAAACTTTTTAAGAAGATATTTTATGGAATTATGTTGATATATATAAGTTCCTTCTGGTTTTTGATAATTTTGAAAACAAAGAAAGAACGTTAACTCACCCATCATACTCATCTCAAACTCAGACATCATAAGATCCAAAAAGGAATCTATTAAGGATTGTTGAGTTGATCCAATATAAGTTCATCAAAATTTATTTTTATGATTAAAATGTCTTTCTTATCTTTATTAATGAAATTTTTTGGATCCGCGGTTCCCTTTGAATAGTTGTTTTGAAGTAAAAATCTTGTAAGTCTATCATACCAAGCTCAAGTGGCTTATTTAAGTCCATATAAAGCTTTGGTAAGTTTATATACATGATTAGGATGTTTTTAATCTTCAAAACCAAGAGTTTGGTCTATATAGACTTCTTTCTATACATATACATTAAGGAAAGAACACTTCACATCAATTTGATAAAGTTAAAAATTATAAAATGTTGCAACTACTAGAAAAATTTGAATAGATTCAAGTCTTTCTACCGGTGCATAGGTTTCATCATATTCTATGAATTATTGTTGGTTATAACCATTATCAACTAATAATTATTTATTTCTAACTATAATCTCATTTTCATCACATTTATTTCTAAAGACCCATTTTACACCAACAACAAATGTATTCTTAGGTCTCTCAATCATGATATGGACTTTATTCCTTACAAACTCATTGAGTTCATCTTGCAGAGCCATTATCCAATCTTCATCACAAAAGTCTTCTTTCGGAGTCTTTGGCTTGAATTGGGAAAGAAAATCAACATGTTCAATTTTATTCCATAAGGAACGTCTTGTCCTAACAGGTTGATTGACATCTCCTATGACATTATCAGTAGGATGATTTCTAAGTAACAGATGATTAGGATTTTTTAAAACTTGTTCATCAACATAATGTAGAAAATATTCAAGGGTAAATGTTTTCGGAATATTTTCGAGAATATTTTCCTTATAAGAATCATCAACTATAGGTTGTTGATCATTTTTAGAAAATAAATCCGGAGGATTTAAAATAGGTTGTCTGAAAATAAAAGGATCAGTTTCATCAAATTTAACATGTACTATTTCCTCCACAGTATAAATTTTTTTTATTGAAAACTCTACAAGCCATAGAGTTAGTGTAATAGCTTAAGAAAATTCCATCATTGGATTTTGGTGAAAATTTGTGCAAGTTATCCTTAGAATTAAGGATAAAAACATTACAAACAAAAACCATGAAGTAAGAAACTTTTGGTTTTACACCTTTCCATAGTTCATAATGAGTTTTATTAAGAAAAGGTCTTATAAAAACTCAATTTATTGTATAATATGAAGTACTTGTAGCTTTAGCCCAAAAGTTTTTTTCTATAGAATATTCAGTCATCATGGTTCTGGTTATCTTTTGAAGGATTCAGTTCCTTCTTTCAACAACACCATTTTGTTGAAGAGTTATAAGAGATGAGAAATTTTGAGTAATACCTTTCTTAATACCAAAATGTTTTAAAATACAAATTTAAAAACTCACCACCATGATCACAATGGATATTTATCAGTTGTAGGTTTTTCTCATTTTTTACTTGAGCTCAAAAAGTAATAAAATAAGAAAAGGATTCTGATTTTCTTGCTAGAAAATAAAACCAAGTATATCTACAATAGTCATCAACAAGAACAAATACATAATATTTGCCTCTAATAATTCCATTTTGTGTAGTACCAAATAAATCCATATCCACTAACTGTAGGTAATTAGATGTTAAAACATCACAAATAGATTTAAAGCTATATTTGTGTTTCTTTCCAAACTGACAAGGGTCACAAAATTTTGAAGAATCAAAATTTAGAACTGGTAGATCATTAACTAATCATTTCTTTGAGAGATTACTAAGGTTATTAAGGTTTCAATGTCCTAACCTTTTAATACAAAGCCAAGATTGATATTTAATTGCACTTAATCAAGGAATATCTTGACTTCTTAAGTCTTCTATATTTAATGTGCAAACTTCTCATGCCTATAGGTAGTAAGAATAGATTCATCCTTGGAATTGTGAACTAAATAGTTATCATTTCTAAAATTCACAAGGTATCCTTCATCATCTAACTGACTTATGCTTATAAGTTTGTGCTTAAGATCATTAAAAAATAAAACATTATAAATTAAAACTTTTCTATGAATAATGATATTACCTATACTGACAATCTCTCCTTACGAATTATCCACAAAGGTTACTTTTCCACATTTTTTTTGATAATATTATGGAAATAGCATTTGTTTCCAGTCATATGATGAGAAAATCCACTATAAATATACCATATATTGTAGGTACATTATTCATTTTTCTACAAAGATAAAAGATAGATCTTTGGAATCTAAACGGTATTAGATCAGGGGTTAGACAATAAAATTTTAAGAACCCACATTCGTTTGAAAAAAATAAGGATTGTGGAAACCTAGAGATTGAATTCTATTTAAGGAACAATTTTTCCCCCAATGTCCTCCACTTTGTCATTTTTTACAGATAGGGGCTTTGGATGGAATAAAATAGTTATTTTTGAAAATAGGTTTTCTATGACTATAACCTACTCCAGAAGTATTTCCATGAGTTCTGATTTGGGAATACATATTTTCAAAATTTTCTTTACTATAAGTAAAGTTGGAAAGAAGTTTCTTAATGGAAAATATTTTATATTTAAGTCTTATGATGAAATTTATATCCATAGGAATTATTTCCTCAGAGATAGATTTTTCCTCAAAAATATTTATTTTTGAAATAGATTTCTTAAGATATTTATAATGTTTTTACTTTTCATAATTTATTTCCTTAAGGTCTTTAGAATGTTTTTTTAGGTTCTCATCCTTATCATCAAGATCTATAGTGAGATCTGAAATCTCTTTTGTAAGAACTTATTCTTTATTATTTTCCTTGTCTAGTTTCCTATAAATTTTACAATTTTATTTATTGTAACAACTTGGAAATTCTAGATACTTATTCATACGAAGGTATTTCTTAATTATCTAAAGATAAAGTATCTTCATCAGAAGTAATATCTTCAGGATAATAATCCTTATCAAGAGATAAATTTGTTAAAGCCTCGGCAGAGCGTACCTTGTCCATAAGAAGAGTATTTGGAAAATAAGCAGTGGCAATGAATCCGATATTATTTTGTGCTGATCAATCATATTCAAAATATTCACGTTCATAAGAATCTCCACAACTAACACTCCAAGTGTCATTTTCTTTAAGACTTTTCTAGTTCTTGGAATGGTAGAACTTCTTTTTTTTCTCTCTCTGAATTGATTTCCATCTTATCCTTCTTTTTCAAAAGAGGGAAATTGGGTCTGATATGACCTATTCTTCTACATTCATTAGAAGTAACTTCCCCATATTTCATTTCTCTTTATATTCTCTTATTAAACATATTTTGATAGTTCTTATAAGCTAGTATCTTGTTCATTATCTAAGAAAGATTAGCTAAATCATTCTCATATTTTTTTGTATCACTAAATTATGACTGAATAGTAACTTTTGTTAACTATGATATAGTAACTCTTTCAATAGTTTTGGGGGTTTTATGGTTAGAAGTTGTTATGAATGCAACACCTCCATTTCCATTCTTTTTCATAATATTATCCGCATCTCTCTTCATTATAGTCTCATGCTGAAGAAGAGTTCAAAAAAGCTCATATAAGGAAATCTGGGTGACTTTTTTGTTCTCATCAATTTCTGTCCTCTTGGACTCCCATTCATTAGGCATGATGTCTATGATCTTGTCAACAAGTATTTCATCATTAAGTAATTTTTATCCCATAGACTGTATGTTATTCACAATGGTCATGAACCTTTGTTGGACATTGCTTATGGGCTCTCCATAAGGAAAGCCAAATCCAAGATATTAAGCTCTTAACATAGCTCTTCTTATCTCTATAACTTTAGAAATTCCAAGATTTGTAACTTAAAATTTCTTCTAGATATTATTTGCAACTTCACATTAGGATATTTGACTATATATATTCCTAGTCATGGAATATAGCAATGTATTTATGTCTATAAAATTAGTTTGATATTCTTCTCTCTCCAGATTAGTAAAAGTTCTCAATTCCTTTTCATGAATCTTATAATCTCATGTCAGTATCAGATAGTTGTCAACTCCAGTATTAACAACAAAAGTCTTCATCCTATATCTCCAGTACTCATAATTGTTTCCATAAAAAATAGGTGGTTTGGTAAGATTTAAACTATCCAAAGAACCAATATGCATAGATCTGGCCATAAAAAATACCATTGTTCGAAAAAAAGGTTAGTAGTAGTGCTTAAAGAAAATATAAAGTTCATAAAAAAACTTTTAAGAAAAATTTTAAAGATAAACAAAAATATGAACGAAAGTATCTCTATGAAAAATATATGTCTGATTCTGGACTTGTGAGTCTGAAAATATTATTCTAAAAATATGAAGAAGGAGATAATGATTTCTATACTGAATCTAATCATGATATTAAATTATATTGAGCCAACACTTTGAAACAAATTGACAAAATTGACAATTTGATTCAGTGTAATAGGTAACCTCCTATGATACCAATTGATAGGTTGGTATGGAGTATGAAATACTACTCTATACCAATATTAGGATCACAGTAGCACTGAATATGTTTAATATAAAAGAGGGGGGTGAATTGTATATTTTAAAAATTTCTTAAGGAAATTTTGTATAAACAAAATTAACAACACCTCTTATAAGAAATTACATTCTTAGATAAATATAATGTTCTTAAGTCTAAAGCTTAAGAAACATTTCTTACAAAGAGTTTCTACTGCAAGGCATATAAAATATCTTATAATCATAGATAAAAGTTTGAATTTCTATACAAAAAATAAAACTTTTTAACTTTTACAAAGCAGTGGAAATTTACAATCTTCTTTTAAACCAAAGAGGAGGGTATCCAACAACCTTGGATAAAGGTCCCATGTTTTAAACTTACAAGAAAGTATATCTTACCCAAAATCGGGTAAGCCCTCAATCTTAAGATCTGTATATATCTTGCTATCCTCGCAAGCCCTAGAATTGTAAGGAAATTGGAACCAATGACTTCACGACCCGAAGTCTTTGATTTTAGGGAAATCACACCTCTACACGAAGCAATTCTGCACGTAGAAAAGTTTGAACATGCCGTTCAAATTTTCTGCATGAATCCTAAGATTTTATAAGAGCCTCTCACTCAACATCAATTCGCTTTTAGAGCTATTAACTCTAAAATGCAAGCATGTGAACTCGTGAACTATAATATTGGTGAACTGGTATAGATCTCCTCATTTGAGGTCCTATTTTAGGCTTTCAAAATCTACCGGTCCGTTCCACTCCAATGGTCATATTTTCTTAAATCTCAGAGGGACCTAGACATGTGGAAAACATACCATGGTTAGATTATAATAGAAAGGATGACATCGTTTTATATAAAAAACCATGAATATAACGATCTTGCACCTTAAGTATAAGCAACATGGAATCCGATAAAATTGGAATGATATAAATGTAATTAAAATATTCAGAATCCTAAGGAAATAAAGCATTGAAAATTATAGAATTATAAAATTCTGAATGGATTTTCATATGATCGGTACGAGTAAGTGTAAGTACATATTTTATAAAAACATAGTTTTAAAAACTTCAGTACCGGTATGATGATTTATGGAATGACAAAATAAAACTGGTATAAGGATTATTGTATTGGTATTTCTGGTATTGGAATGAAAAATCTATCTTAAGGAACATCAGTACCGATAACCAGGAAGTAGGAGTTTAAAAACTTTATAAAACCAAAATACTAGAAATATAGGTATAAGGAAAATACGATATCGAATTTCATTCAAGATAGAAATCAGTATCATAGTGAAAACAGTGAATGGAAAACAGTGTCTTAAGGAATTTCAGTATGGTATAATCATAAACCAAATTTGGTAACCTTAAGAACTTTTCCGGTATGAAAAGAAATAGATTTCTAAAAACATTAATATCAAAAAATATTTCAAAAGTCTAAATAAATTTTGGCTATAAGGAGATTTATGTAAGTGTAAGAAAATGTATGAAAGTGTAAGGAAAATATATTTATGAAAAAGGTTTTTGTGATTTTTAAAATAAAAGCTTAAGGAATGGAGAGGACTTATAGACCTAACAGTAATATCATGATAATTTTACTGTGTTATTTATTGATGAAATTTTGATATACTCTAATTTCATTAGGATCATCAGAACCAATTTAGGATTGTCCTAGATGCTCTTACATGAAAAGAATTACACGGGACCATTACCAAGTGTGAATTCTAGTTTCAAAATTCTTATTTTCATGGCCATATTGCATCCATGGAAGGAATAAAAATTGATCCTGTAAGGAAAAAGATAGTCCAGGAATGGACTATACCATATAACACAATTGAGGTACTTATATGGTTACTATCGATGTTTTTTTCAGAGTGGTTCCCAATTATCTAACACATTTACCAACCTGACATGTAAAGGGGTTATGTTTGTATGTACAATAGAATATGAAAAGGTTTTTGATGAATTAAATATAAGAATTTTTAATTATATGGTTTTGAATCTTCTATATAGAAATTATGGTTTTGTGATTTATTATTATCCATAAAATAAATGAATTGGTAGTGTCCTTTTATAGAAGGATAAAGTTATTTCTTATGCATTATGGTAGTTAGAAAAACATGGAAAAACTCTCTAGCTCGTGATCTTGAGTTATAAGCTTTAATATTTGGTTTCAAGATATGAAGAATCTATATCTATAGTGAATGGTGTTAGTAATATACATGTTATAATAGTTTAAAATATATGTTATCACAGAAAGAATCCAACATGATGGAATGACGATGGCTTGAGATACTCACATATTATGATTGTTCAATACACTAACACCCTGAGGAGGGAAAATATAGTATCACATGTATTAAAATGAAATGATCTTGTAGTTTTGAAAAATTGAAGACTGGCCCAGATCTTGTGCACACGTATATAGTAAAGTAAAATACAGTAGTTATCAAGGAATATGAAACATCACTACTTTTTCAAATGGTTTTCAATCCATTATTATAAGAATAGATAAACATTTCTCAGTTTGAAGATGATTATTTTCAATAAAAATTAAAGCTGTAAATGATGGGACATTGATAGTATTCATAAATGAAGATTGAGGATGAATTTTTTTATTCCCTCTATTTCCTAAATAAAAATGTAATTATTAGAGGATTATCAAATATCAAATTTCTATAAACACATTGGTAGCACTATAATTTATAAATATAAGAAAGAATTGTTTTGTGGGATTATATGTATTCAGAAATTTATAATTATGTATCAAAATTTATAGTTTTTTAATAGGTGAGGGATGAAAGACAACATTCAAGTAGATTCTTTCAGCCTATAACTATTCTGACTTGGAAGTAAGATAAAAATAATATAGATTTTTTCATTGGATTATAATAGAAATCAAAAAATAGTGATACATTATGGGTAATAATTTATTGACTTCCAAAATATGCATATTTCCCCAAAGTAAGGGAGGAATTTCAACATGAGCACCTAGCACAAATCTATATTAATGAATTTGTGAGACATAATGGTGCAACTCTATCGATATTTCCTAATCAAGAAATATTTTTAAATAAAAAATGTGAAAGAGAATTCAGAAGGATTTGGATACTGTGATTCATTTGATTAAAAATTATCACCACTAATTAGGTGGACATTTTGAATAGACTATTCAAACATTAGAATACATGTTAAGATAGTTTTCACTTGACTTTCTAGGAGTGCATAATCAGTATTTACCTTTTATTGAGTTTCCCAACAATAATATTTTCTATTCTAGTATTAAAATGGTGCCACGTGAAGATATATATGGTAAGATATGTCATAATAAAACTTCTTGGTATTAAGTTGGCGAGAGGAAAATTATTGGAAAAGAACATTTTGAAGAGACAATGATAATAGTAAAGACTATTTATGCACATAATAAAGACGCTCAATAATGGAAAAAAAGTTATAATTAAAACAAGAGAAAGGATTTAGAGTTTCTAGTGGGAGATAATGTCTTCCTAAATGTATATCCAATAAAGGGTTTCATAAGGTTTGGTAAGAAAGGGAAACTTAGATGTAGACAATTTAGAGAATTTGAAATTTGTGAAATAATTTTATAGTTTTCTTATCATTTGTCAATTCCACCTATCCTTTCTGATGTACACAATGTGTTCCACAAATATTTGTTATGTATGTACATTCCAGACCCTATGTATATACTCAACTATGATTAAATATAACTATAAACTATATTTATAACTATTAAGAGACAATATATATTTTTGACACTTAAGAGAATGTATTGATTAATCAGATGACTTTACAGGTAAAATTTCTTTGGAGAAACTATAAAATAAAAGAATCAACGTGGGTACCCAAGGATGATTTGAAGAAAAACAACCCTCATCTATTTAGAAGGTAATAACCATGAAAATTTTGAGGCTAAAATATTTTTGAGGGAGTAAGAGTATAACACCCAAAATTTTTATGGTGTGTATCTTCTTAATAAATTCAATTTATTTGACAACTTACATTTCATGAACCAACATGATTAAAAAAATTGTGATATACTCTTAAATGTCAACATGACTATTAGAATAGTAATATGACCATTAAGAATAATATTTTAGATATTAAAATAATAACCTGACCTTTGAAAGTAAAAAATAAAAATTAAGTAACTTATAAATGAAAATATGATATATTTATATCATGGATTAACTAAATAAATATTATAAAAATCATAAATTACGTGTTGGTATTTTTTATGAAACTGAAATATTTATTTAAAATTATTTGATAAATAAAATGATTTAAATGAATAATTTTTATAATATATATTAATTAATTGATTTTTTGTTCAATTAAAATTATAAGATAATTTTATGATACCATAATTATTTTTTCTAAGTGATGTAAAGTCAGTTATAACATTAAAATACCTGTTTTTTGAATAAATGAACATTTTAGTTTGAAATTTAATATCTCATATTTAGAAACTTATTTTCCAAAAGTGGAGTCCATTTTGGATATATTTATGTTAAAAAAAATTTGGGTTAATTTTTATATTTTTCAAAAAGAGATGATTTTTTATGAATAGTGAAATATAATAATTTATGGTATTTATCTTTATAAGTTAAATACATGAATTTTTTAGTAATTTATGATGTAAGAAAACATTATTTATAACTCACATGCACTAGTTACTATAATTAGTCCAAATAATTAACACTAATTATTGTGTTGATCCAAAACAATAAATAAATGATTTAAATTACAAAAAACACCCCTCTCTTCCCATATAAATACCACATATCACCACCTCTTCCCCCACAAATTATAACATTTGAAGATTTCTTAAATTCATCCCAATTAATTTTTTAATCCTCTTACCCATGTTCAATACCTTCTGGTCTTACCAAAAGACCAAATCTAAGTGTCTCAAGGAGATTCTCAAAGACATGATATTCAATAGGTAAAATCCCCCTTTCTCTTTTAATTACTTTTATTTTTCTATCCTCTCCTCAACTCCCATATCCAAAGTATCTTAGTAAATATAGTATCATATATTAAATAAAATTTAATTTTACTAGTGGATTATCTTTCATCAAATCCGTTATTCTATAATTTTTTTGTAAATGAAAACATTGATCGGGATGTGTCGATTCAACACCTTTGGGGACGATGAGTTTCTTTTTCCATTACTGCCATAATTTCTAGTCATAAACCCATTATTATGGTCAAATTAGATTTAATACACATATAATAAGTCAAATAATGTTATATAACCTTATATATATACATAATATTAAATAAAATGAATCAAGTTTGTGATGGTCATATGAACTACCAAAACATTTGGACAATTTTCATCAAACTTTTATCTAATGAATCATCTTGATACCATATAACCAGAAGATACATGAAACGATTTAAACATATTGATGTTAAATTGTACTAAATAATATCAATTATGGATTATTTATTGAAATATTACATGAAATCCCATAATTATACTCAATGGATCCGACTACAAAACCATGAAACAAAAGCTCTCTGAACAACAAAAATTAAAATTATAAAAATTCAAAATTTCCATAAATAATATTAATAAAATTATAATAAATCAAATATAATTTGAATAGGATCTTAATAATATAGTTATTTAATCAAATCTTATTATCCTGAGAATTAAGTACCGGTGCAGAATGCTCTTGGATATAAGGAAAGGGTTCCTTGTGTCACTTTTGTATCTATGAGATATATTCCTTATTCAACACTTATTTAATTTTTTGGGTGTACATAATTACATTTAATATAAAATATGATGAGTTATTTAACTTTATGGAATTAAATTTTTCATTTTATGATCAATTTTTATGGGTAATATTGTTTGACTATTTACAAAGTGGTAAGGTAAATCTAAACACAATTTCCATTATTTGGGTTAAAATTTTACTCCAATTATTATGTTATAATTTGATTACCTATGAAATGTATTTTAATTATCTTATTCTTTATTTAAACATTATTTATGTGGTTTATTGTCGATAAAAAATTGATTCATTGGGTCAATGGTCAAAAATTCTTTTATAAATACTATTTAATTGTATTTTTAAAACACAAAAGGTATGATTTTTTTAAAATTAAATGGAATGAATATAATTTATCAATTTCATGACGACTTACTATCTTTATTAATCCTTTACATGTTTACATGGTTATTTTCAAAGAAAATATTTTCTTTTATAAATCTATAGATTTTAAAATAAATTATTTCAATGTAATGTGGTATTTCTCTGAAGAATTTATTAGTTATTTTATTGCAGTATTCTCATATTTATCAACACCCATTTTGGATATTATTGTGTCTTTTTTCAAATCCTTGAAAGTATTTTTATAAAGTCTCACATTACACATTCCCTCATTATGAGAATAGTTATTTATGATACATCAGATTATTCAACTATTAGAATATCCATTGTTATGTTCCATTCTCACCGGATTATTTATATGAAAATTTTTATTCTCTAATTTTCATATCATATAATGCTCAAGATTATATCGCAATGGAATTTTTATCATTATTCACATTTTATTAATTTTTATTCTTATTTATGATAGCTTCTTATGTAGGCCTTCCTTTACATAACATCTCAGCTCACCCCTTATATTGTATTTTTCCATAGAATGCCAAGATTTATATAATGATTAACATGAATATATAATATAATATAATAGGGTTGTTACCAATGGAGTTATTATGTTGAACTTAATTTCTATTTTTTTCACAAAATGTATGCTGGTATCTAGTATTCTAATTATATTAAATGATTTTGTCTATCGGGATGCAATTTCTTTAACATATTAAAAATATAATAATTTAAGGCCCCACCTCTTAGATACTAAGTTCGGGGTATTTAAGTTATATGAAATATACACTTCTTCAAAATCATCCACAAAAATTTATTTATTTAATTTATTTAAATAAAACATGTTTTTATTCATAATAATAGTTCTTCAAAAAAAACATTTCTTTTACGTTTAGATGGTTTTTAATTTACATTTCTAAATTATTAGTTTCCAAATAATTCATCATATAAACATATGTAAAACATATATTTTAATAATTTAGTTAATCATTTTCATACCTACAACTACAATGGCTAGAAAATACCTATCATATAAAATTGTAGTTTTTAGTATTATATATTTTTTTATTAAGAATCAGTGTTGTGAGTAATGAAAGCTATAAAATAATTTAAATTTAATAGAAAAAATATTTCATAAAATATATAGGTTTTACATTATACACCACTTAAAATTATTTTTCCCATAAATAATTTATTCAATTTGGAACTAAAAATTGAGGATATATTTACCGCATTTCAACCTCATATTTTCACATTGATTCATGAAGGTAAAAAAATTTCAACAGATCTTTGTCTAGTTAAATGGTCTTGTGTTTTAAAAAATTCTTACTATAGTCCAAAATAACTACTATTTTTTCCTCAAAAGAATGATCATGATCCATTTGTACTAAATCTATGTTTATAATATGTAATTGAATAGATATGTAATTTCTTTGTAGAGATACATGGAACAAATCATGGACATGGGATTCTTTTGGTGGAAACATCAAACATTAAACTACCATCCTGACATGATCAAGGATATCTAAGGGACCAATATCCCAGGGTCTTAGTTTACACTTTATTCCAAAGATGATAAACTTATTGAAAACCCCTCTCATTGACTTCAAATTCTATTTTACGTCATTTATTGTCATAATAGATTTTATCCCAAATTTGTGTACTCCTTATGTGTTAATAATGAGTTCTATCTTTATCTACCATTACTTCTTCCAAAAAAAGTTCTAATAGCTTTATTTCCCTAGATTCATCCCAGTATGATGGAGTCCTAAAATTTTTTTGATTGTGATATTCATATGGATGTATCTTGATACTTGAGTAAAATAAATCTCTGTAAGAAAACTATACTTGAGGAATGTGTTAATTCAAAACACCTTTGAAATCTATAGACTATATCATAAAATATCCTATAGGGTTTGAATTTTTCTCTTACATTGGACATCTATTTAATGGTGATATGAAATACTAAATAACAACTCTGTATCAAGAGCTTGCTAAAGATATCTGTAGAACATTAGGGAAAACCTCATATCACGATCAGATACAATTAAATGTGTCAGTAAATCCATATTTACCACATATATAATTTATATCTTGTCCAAATTATATAGAAATAAAAATTATCGAATAGTTATTAAGGGTAAAAACATTGTATGGTAGATGAATATAACCCATATAACATTATATGTAATGACCCACTTATTCTCATTATATTGAGAATACAATGTATAATAACTAGTTATTAAGAGACATCCTCAAGACCCCATAGGCTAGAAATAAATTCCTAAGGGTTTCAATACAAGTGTTGGATGATTAATCCTTTAATAATATAACCATTAACCCAATACTCTATAACCAAACAACCACTATATGATGCATGACTAAATGAATGGAAATTCAAATTCTTCATTGATATCAAAAACACACCAAACTATACTACATCGGAAGAAAAAATAATTATCAAAATAAATAGTGAAGAAATAACTAATAAAACTCCATGAAAACCAAAATAATGTTCTCCACAAGGCCTACACTCCAACATCACAAAACAACCCAAGTATCGTGAGTTGGTTCTAAATACATTTGATAAATTACCTTCTCCCGTGTCTCAGATGATATCATCTACAAAACCACCAAAGTGCCAAAGTAGGGGTGAGTATAGTACTTAATAGGATTTCCCCAATGACTTATATAGTCACACAAATAGGATATAATGTTTAGAAACATTTATATAATACCATTTATATAAAAAAATTATGCAAAAAAATTATAACTAAACATAAAAAAGTTCCAAAACCATTTACAACCAAGAGTAAACAAATTTTCTTTTAACAAACTTTCCAGTAAGTAATATTTCCCATAAAATAAGAAAACAAGGCTTTCAAACCATTTCTCAATGTCATTTTGGAATAACCATTCCACTACACTTGTTCACACACAAAACCATGCGTGCCACATTATGATATTTCCATACTCATAAGAAATATCTTGTCTAATCACATTATATACCACTGAAACATGACTCTGATCCAGGGTCACATACCTTATCCCTCACTAGTACACATCCATTATATAGGTCACATCAATCATCAACTCTCATAAAACCCAATGTTTTAAAAAACCATTTCAAATAACAACTTCTAACTGCTTAAATAAAAACGTTTTTATTGAAACCCATTAAACATACCAATTGAAATGAATAAATACATTTCTATAAAACCATTACTTTTATTTAAATCTATTTATTAAAATACATTTACCATAATTCTAGAAAAATCCTATTTTAATAACATCATTTTAAAATCAAGAATCATATCACTTTATTCAAGAACAATAATTTTCTAAATTTCTATAAACCAACACTAAAGTAGTTTTCATACCATCATAAAGAAACCAATTAAAAATCAAATCCAAAAAATTAACCAAATTTAAATAATTCCAATAATTTATACAAATCGGAGTTGATAGTAAGGCCTCCTACCTCGATCGTTTTGGAGAAAACAAAGAATGAAAAAATAATGATAAATAAACACGGTAAGAATTCCATGAAACTTCATCAAGTCTCATCCCATTACATGATCAAGAAAAAATATCATCTTATTGGGAATCCATAATCATAGATCTATCCAAATTATTTTATATCTATCAATCATAGAATAGTGGTGACATAGATCTAAGGAAACATGGAAATAATTAATAAGAATGAGCACTTACTGCAAGAATCAGGCTTTTAAACACTAAGGAGTGCCTCGAGGTTGATTTCAATTCCCACTGGAGAGGTTCTATACATTTCATGAGAGAATAATCTCGAATTAGGTATGAATAGGAGGAAAAAAATTCACTTAAAGTCAAAAACTTTTAAGATCAACTTTTTTAGGATCTCACTTTGACCCTACACATAGTTTAGTCAAACGGTTAGGAAAACCGCGTGCTAACTGTGTGTTAGCTACTATTTGGGAAGACCCTCACATGGGATCCATGCATTGTATTCTTGAAAGTGCAGCCAAAATTTTGAAACTACGGTCCAATATCAAAATTCTACAAGATTTCAAATAGGATTTCTCACAGTTTACACAAATGGTGTGTATCCCTTGCGCCTCCACTTTATCCCCCAAAACTCTTTGAAAGAATCCAAAACTTACCCATCCTTAAACTTTACACATAATATACTTAAAACCCACAAAATAAGGGTTATATATCATAAATTGAGAGAATAAATTCTTCCCACCATTGGTATTTTCGTCCCTAGAACATAAAAAATCATCATTTCCTCAAAAGAGTTCGGACCATTTCTCTTTCATTCCTTCTCTCATTCTCAATTCTCTTCTTGAATCTAAAAGTGTTGCGATAACACCCACACTAAACTAATGCTTTTTTCACTCAAGAATTTATCTTAACTATCCAAAATCCACACTGGCATATGTACCAAAGAATCATATAGGTCTAGGTCAATGTGATCTCATCTGATCACATGGTCAAGATCAGGTTGATACATTTTCAGCTGAGATATGTGGAACACATTATGAACCAAACTGAAGTGTGGTGGAAATGCCAACAAATATTACAACTCTCCTACCCATTATAGTATCTCAAAAGGGACAATCTATCTAGGATATAACTTTCTCTATTTCTCAAAATTATGTTTTCTAAGCCTGAGAGAGATACATACATAGACACAATCACTCACCTAGAATACAAACAGTCTTTGGAGAAGATCCACATAAGTCGTATGATGACTCTGAACCGTCTCCATCCTCTTTTTGACCAACTAAATCTTCCCCATCATTTCATGGACAATTATGGGACCAAATAATAAAGTATCACATGTTTCTACCCAAAAAATTGGACAATGAAAAGGACTCCCATACAACACTTCGAAATTATGCATATGCATCGAGGCCTGAATTTTATACGAGAACTCCACTAGTGGAACATAATCTTCCCATGGACCACCAAAATCCAGTAAAAAATCCCACAACAAGTATTCTAATATTTTTATGATCCTTTCATATTTCCCATCTATATGAGTATGAAATGATATACTAATAGTCCGCTGAGTCCCAAGGGATTTTATAAGGATTATGGGAAATGAAACGAGATCCTCATAAGTCTTTCATAAACTATCAAAACTGGTATTCCATGTCCCTTTAACACTTAATGGTTATATATTTTGGACCGATACTCCCCCGTATGAGATTCATAAATAGTGAAAAAAATGGGCTGACCTTCTGAGATGATCCACTATCTCTCGTAGGGATTCATGTTTCGGAACCATTCTTGGGAGACATGTAAAAACCCATCACTCTCTATTCCCATTAAAATAATGAGATATGTAAATAATAAAACATACTTGATGGTCTCTGATGATCTACCTTAACAAACAGATATGTTATGACCCATGAAATGAACTCAACCACTTTCTATTTCATACCAATCCACCAAAATTATGCCTTCAATTCCCTATACATATTTTGTATTCCTAGATGGAAAAACCATCTCGAATGGTGGTAATCATAGAGAATTTGTTCCAAAAAAATCCATAGTTAAAACCATTCTATTTCTAAACCAACAAACTAAACTCCCATCATGTTTCGAGGCCTCAATGGTATCTCTACCATTGAATTTTAAAATCATAACTAGGTATTATACATCATATGTTAGTGCCTCTTTAACCATAATTACCAAATCAATAACCCAGGTAACTGAAAAGTAAACTACAACATCACCCTGTTATTACATTCCACCGGAATTTCTGTTAGGACTAACACTAACTGCCATTCACATGAAGCTTCTTTCACCAACCGAGTATATGACTTCCTACATAATGCATCATCCAACTTATTAAAATTTCTGGATGTATACATAATGTCAATGTAAAAAATCGGGAGATACTCTATCCAACTCTTTTACCTAATATTGAAATCTCACAATGATAAAATATGTTTCAATATCTTATAATATGTGAACATAGTAAATTTCTCAACAAATAGATAGTGATGTTAGGTCTTTAAAGCCTATACAGCCATAGCTAACTCCATGTCATGTGTTGGGTAATTATTTTCAAGTAGTATCATCTTCCTTGAACGATAATAAACCACACAGTCTCTGTACATGAGAACACATCCTATCCCAGATCTCAAAGCATCATATTACACCATGTACCACTATCAGGATTATAGAAAAATAATGATATGTGATAATTTAAGGAAAACAATTGCCTCATGAAAAGAATTATATTATTCTGTATTCCATTATAATGGAATATTCTTTTTAGTCAAAGTTATCATTTGTGAGGCTAGTCATGAGAATTCATGAAAAAAGCATAATTATTTACTAGCTAGACCAAGAAATCCTCTAATCATGAAGCTGTTTTTCACTAGTTTCCTCAATATAAAAACATCTATATTTTCAAGATCTACTGAAAAAACTTTTTCAAAAATATCAACGCTGAGAAAGGGTACCTCTTGTATCCAAAAATCACACTTTGAAAATTTGCAATACAAATAACGATAAATCATGATTACCAGCACTTTTTCCTAGTGTTTCTCATACTTATCCAACATCCTTGAAAACATCAATATGTCATCCATAGACACCATAACAAATGAATCTAGATATCTCTAAAATATCTGATTCATCAATTCTCTAAAGACTTTCAGTGTATTCATAATACCAAAATCCATTACCATATATTCATAATGGACATATCTACTTCTAAATATTTTTTTGGAATATCCACCTTTCGAACTCGCAATTAGTGATATCCTGATCGCACGTCAATTATAGAGAACCACTTAGCTCCCCTTAGTTGATAAAAAATTTCGTCATTTCATATAAGTTGATATCTATTCTTTATTGTAACTTGGTTAATATTACGATAATTAATGCACAACTGATGAGTTCCATATTCTTTATTAATAAACAGGACTAGTGCTGCCCACTAAGATATACGCGGCTGAATGAAACCATTTCTTTCTAGTTTCTCTAACTGCACATTCCAATCCCTTAATTATATTAGTACCATCCTATAAGATAGAAGTGAAATTGGATAGGTCTTTAGAAGGAGATCAATCATAAATTCAACTTCTCTTATAGGTGGTAACCATGAGAGTTTATTGGGGGAAGACATCAGAAAATTGATCCCTGACTAATGGAAAATTGTTATACTTAGTCTCTTCCATTGATTCTAAGGTCAACATTTTCACCTTGTAATATGTCATTCCAACAACTGGTGCCAACAAGCATGTTGCACCACTGTTTACAACCCTCTCCTCTTTGATGAGATGATCAACTCCATTCTAAGTCATGAAACTAATTTTCTTCTATAATAGTCTATGTGGTCCTTGAACATTGTAAATACATCCATATGATGTATTGCATTGTAGACAACAATCTCCAATACTGAGAAGTCTTATTTTATCTTAGATCCATATATGGTTATGGAACATTCTTTACTCAAAAGGATCAACATTCTCTTTGACAAAGTGGAGATTAATGTTTCATCATAGAAGTAATCATCTCAAGTTTTAAACATTAAAAATAAATAGCAAGAGAAGAAATGAAGGAATATGACGAACCCATATAAAATAACACTACCATAACTTTAGAATTAAATATAATCGTACATATCACCATAGATGGTACATATTGATCATCTAAAATCACATGCTCAGCAGCATATGATTTCTTCATCAATTCACTTTTCTCCTTGGGGCCCTGATGATATTTTATTTATTGAGGAGTCATGGTATTCCTATAATCACCATGTCTAGCTCTACTCTTCTAACACGATTGATTCTAATTACCTCACCCCATAAAAGTATAATATGAATGTGATACTTGAGAGGTGTACCAAGAACCTGACCTCAAAGAATTACAACAATAGCACTGGAGAAGACATATCTTCTTGAAGTTATGGAATGCTATATGTTTTTTCACACACTATTGCTTAGTATGGTCATGTGAACCATATTGGAAACAACATCTTATACTCTTGGGTCATGGGGAAGGTTTACTAATATAGCAGTTGGATTTTGAGTCATGTTCCCACTATGAGAATATATTTCCCTCTTTTGATTTCTCCCAGCATTCTAGTTCCCACCATTTATTTTATGTATCATCATAATTCTTCTTCCCATACCTCCTGATATATCATTTTTATCCACTATCATAGTGTTCACTATCTCTATATAATCAATAATACAAAGCACCAAAATCTCTAGGTGAATAGAATACCTTAACCCCGATTAGAAGATTCCTAACTTCAAGTCCGTACTCGTCGCAGATTCTGGTTCAAAGCACACTAACTTCATGAATTTAGATGAATACTCATTGATAGAAATATTTTTATAATTTAGGCTGAATAATTTCGCTATTTGATAGATCCTAAATGTGTGAGGATAGAATTTTTTGTTAAAACATTCTTCAAAATCCTTCTAAATAAGATTTTGATCTAGTTTATCCTGCACTGCTAGATCCCACCACTATCAAGAAAGTTCCCAGAGCATATAAATTTATAGTTTAACATTAAACTCACTGGTGTGACAATGAAATCGAAGATACGATTCATCCTTTTCATCCACGCCTCTGCCTTCTCGAGTTTAGTATCACACGTGAAGATGGATGGATTCCTCTTCACAAACTGGATGGAATGATCCACATGTCTTCACTTATCCCTACATTTTCCTATGTCAACATCTTGAAATTCTTGGACAGTATTATGAACTAGTTCTTGGTTCACCTGTGGCTTAGGTGCAACCACATTTTCTAAAGCTTCTTCCAGTTGGTTTCTACGATTCCTATCAGGTTCCATTTTCTAAACCAACAAAAAACTCAGTAAGTATCACTCACTATCACATGACGTCTTAGAATTTATAATTATATCAAATCAACTACAAAAAAAATTATTTCAAAAATCAGCCTTTTTTCGTGTCTAAATATTTATAAAAAAATATATACTCGCTTTTGAGAATCAGGAAATTTTCAAAATACACCAACGATTCCCTTTTAAAATTCTTTCATTCGGATTTTTTTTATGTTGTTCAAAAACCAACATAGTGTATCAAATAATATATCATTACTCAAAATTAAATATGAAATCATTGAATTAAGTCATTCCTATACAATGAATTTCATGCACCTCTCATTGGATAATACCATAAAAATGATTTTACAATATCCTATAAGTGTCTCCAAAACACTTATGTACCCAACTCCATGATACATGAATTTCAACATAAAAAGGTTAGCTATGTCTTTTTATGCCCTACAATCTATCCCCTGACAATCCGAATCCTTTCTAAGATCACAACCAAAGAATAGAAAATAATGAATTTCAACACCAAGATCAAGAAAACTGATGACTACTTGTTCCACAAGGAAAGGACCAAGATGATACCATTATCTCAAACAATATTTTGGATCAATAAATTAGATACCCTTTTTAATGACCCACTTAGCCTCATTGTCTTTAGAATACAATGAATCATAACAAGTCCTTATGTGACATCCCCACGACACTAAAATCTCGAAATAAATTCCTAAGGGGTTTAATATAAGTGGGGGACGATTTACTCTTTACAAATTGAACCATTAACCCAATACTCTCTTATAAAATAGTCACTATTTTATACATGACAAAATAAATATCAACACAAACACTTCATTAATATAAAAACCACACCAAAGTGTACAAAAGAAGATGGAAAACTAATCAAAAAACTAAATAAGGGATAAAAACATATTACACTCCAAGGAGACCAGGACACCATGCTTTACAAGATCCATGCTCCAACATCACCGAACAACCCAAGTATCATGGGGCGGTACAAAATATGAGTGATACATTACATTTACCCTTGTCCCATAAGATAATATCTCCAAAAGAAACAAAGTGTCAAAGAATGGGTGAGAATAAAACTCATTATGATTTACTCAATGACTTCCCTACTCACACCAATAGGATATAATGGTTTGAAACATTTATATAGAACCATTTATATAAAATCAATTATGAAAAATTGTATATAACTAAATATAAACAAGTTCTAGAACAATTTATAACAATGGATAAATAAGTGATATTTTAACAAAATTTATAGATAGTCATGTTTTTCGAAAAACAACCAAAAAATTCATTAAAACCATTTCTCAATATCATTTTGGTATAACCGATCCATTCCACTTTTTTACACACCCAACCATTCCAACTTCGTTACAAAATTTCCATACTCATGAGCGGTATCTTTTCCAATCACCTCATATCTTACCAACACACACACTTGATTTAGGATATCATACCTTGTACCCCATTGGTAAATGTCCTTTATTTAAGGCCTATCAATCATGAAATCAAACAAAACACAATTTAAAACCAAACCATTTAAAACCACATCAATAAAACTTTTCTTTTATTGAAACCCTTTAAACAAAAAATTCCATTAAAAATTTACATTAAAATAAAACCATTAATTTTTTTAAAAAACAATATTCAAACCCATTTTCCACAATTCTAGAAGAATACCATTTTAAATATTCATTTTAAAACCGATCATTGAAGCAATTTATTCAAGAACCCTAGTTTTAAAGATTTCTATAAACCATCACCGAAGAGTTTTTCTAACAATCATAAAAAAACAAATTCACAATAAAATCCAGACAATTTATCCAATATAAAAGCACTCCATTAAGTTATAATATGTTTATTTGATACTAAATCAACCTACCCTAATTGGTTTGGAGAAAACTGAATTCGGACGAAGAACACTCAAGAAAACAGGTAAGAATTTCACAAAATTGCCTTACATATATTCCCCAAACACAATCAAGACCAAATCTCAACATATTTGGAATCCATAATCATAGATACAAGAATAATGTTTTTATATTTAATAATCCAATAAGAGGGGTGAAGTAGATCTAAGGAAACAAGAAAAGAACGAAGAAGAACTAAAACTTACCGCAAGAATCGGGCTTTGAAACTCCTTAGAAAGGTTATATATTGATTCCAATTCACTTGGGAGCGGTTATAAAACATTCGATAGAAAATAATAATGACTTAGGGTTGTATAAAAGAAAAAATAAGGTATTTAATGTAAAAAATTTATGAGATCAACTTGTTTAGTATCTCACTTTGACCCCGCATACATTTTAGTCACACTGTTACAAAAACTATTCTCTAATTGTGCCTCAGCTATTGTTTGTGTAGAACCTTGCACAACCTCCTCACATGGTCTTCTTAATTTTTCTCTCAACATTTCGAATCTATTATCCAAAATCTACAATAATTTATAGATTCTCTTAGGATTATACACAATTTAGACAAATTGTATGCATCCTATGTGGCTCCCCTTTACCCCACAAACTCTTTGAAAGATCTCGAAACTCTTGAAACCTTCACATTTTTTAATTAATATTCATAAAAAGAACCAATTATTGGTTAAAAAATATAATCCTATGGTACTAAATTATACCCTTGAGATATTTTTTGAAGTATGATGACACCATATGTGGTTATTTTTTCTAACATTAATTCTGGTGTAGATAATGGTTAGAGAATAACTATAAATGTTTTACTCTCAACCATAACTTGATGTGATACCAAACACTAAGATACAGTATCAAAAATATTTCTCATCATGTGGTCCCACCTAAAATATTCTTTCAAATTTTCTAGTGGTATGTGATATACCACTATCTCCCTTTGGTTGAGTGTATAAGAACCACAAATTTTCCATCTGTAATGGGTTATCACCCAAAATGAGGGATATATTTTTTTAAAAACTATATTAATAATATTTATAAAAAAATTTCAAATTTTAATGACTCTTAATTTTATCATTATAAATATTAAGATAAAATATAATAATTTCCAATACATATAATCGCATATATATATATATATAATTCAAAGGCATTACCCCTCAAAACAAATTTCACTAAAACAAATCCAAAGGGTTGTATTTCAATATATGTTTCCAAAAATATCAATAGTCATGAAACAATGCTTTCCTGAAAAAAAATTAAAATGGGTTTCTAAATCATTGAACATATTAACAATATTAATTACATAAACCTATAAGGGTATGCATAATAGTTATGTTAATATTTCAGGGAGGAAAATATGCCTCAAAATTATTATTTTCCCTTTATTCCATAAATAAGGTATTATCTATGGAAAAAATTGCATTGTAATTATGGGTTCATCCTTGCAATGATCAAATAAAAAATGTGATCTCATTAATCCAAAATCCATGTATAGGGAGATAAACAATGCTCACAATCTCATATAGTTCTATTAAGTTATGAATATTAATATTTTAATGTTATTCTTTAATACGAAATAAAACACGAAATTTCTAACAAAGTAGAGGAGGATATTGTGACCTAAATATCATGATTAATGTCATCCATTATGAATTTATATGATGTTCATTTCTCCATTGTCTTGATAGTATTTTTTTGTTTATAATTTTTATTTTCCCTTGGATTAATTAATTTATTTGGATAATCCCAAAACTCTATACAATTGTAGCACTAATGTTTGGGTGGTGCATTCAATGGGGGATTTCACTATTTTTTATCATTTCCTAAATTATTCCCATCACATCCCTATTAAACCACTTGATGAAATTTACTTAAATCCATAAAGAATTTAACAGTTTCCATATGAAAATATAACCCATGATTCCATCCACACATTGACCATAATGGAACTCGCATATTAATTTATCCATTATTTTTAGAGATTCATTTGAACTACGCATTTATTTTTTTATCCAAACCATGTGATGTTGGTTAACTAAAATATTTATTTCCACATTGATAACACTATAAATGATTTGTTTGTAGCTACTAAAGTCTCTTATAGATAACCCAAGGTGGGGAAAGTTTTTAAGCCATTGATTAGTGGATCAAAATTACATTTTTATTGGATGATAATACCTAAAGTGTATATCACATTTCTTCTTCAATTTTAGTCAAAGTTACAAATAGATTCATCATCCTTAATATTTATCTCATTTAATTACTTCTCCATTTTCATATGATGAATTTGTGGGATGTACATAATGAAATATAATATTTTAATATAATACAAATAGATTCATCATCCTTAATATTTATCTCATTTAATTACTTCTCCATTTTTATATGATGAATTTGTGGGATGTACATAATGAAATATAATATTTTAATATAATCCCCCCATGGATTCAATTTTATCATCATTCTTTATATAATTGATAAGAGTTCACCATTAATCTAAATTAAAATTCAATTTATTGTTGTACATATTGAATTTTCTCATTCTCTAGGAACTATATAATAGAAAATATCATTTTAATGGAACTGATTTATTTCTTAGATTTGAGTGGATCAATAGAAAAACTAGAATATGGGGGATATTTCCTTATAAAGTAGTCAAAATAATATTTTTTCATTATCCCATTAGATTACAAATTATGATTAAAAGACACATAATTTCCTATGATTATAGATATAATATTTCATATTCCACCTCCCATATCATTTAATTTATCAAGAGGACAATCAATGTATTTTCCTTTTCAATCCTCATTAACACAGTTCCTTTATGCTCAATCTATTGAATTTATCCAAAGAGCATTATGTTAGAATCATTAATCATTATGTCAAACCAATTAATGATAAAATCACTTTTATGATTCCTAAATCCTTAAAATTCCTTTTCAATCTATTTAACTATAAGATTAACTAAATTCATTCATGTTCAATAATTAAAACCTTCATGATGGATCCTAATTATTTTTTTAAATTCCATTTCATATCCCTTGGGAGTGTCAAACTGGGTTGAAGAATTATCTTTTGATGAGTACCAAGAAATGATTAAGTTGAGACAGAAAATCCTTTTTCAGAGTTATTACAACTATGTAAATCTATTCCAAAACCACACCCACTTTTAGTATCTAGATGTGGATGTCTTTCTATGAAACCTCTCACTCTATCTATCTCTAATATTCTTAGATTTTTTCTTATACATATTATTACCCTTAGATTTATCCTTATACATATCCCAAGATATCATAGTAATTTTTTTATAAAACCTAACACCAAAAGATAAATGAATCTATACTTTGACACCATAAACAACAACCCAAAATTTCCATAAATAGATATTACAATTTTTCATGGAGTATTTATTATATTATCGAAGGAAAAACCTGATGGTTGTAGAGGTATAAATTAATTTAAACATTCAAAAATAAATACATGTACATTTTAATTCTATATTATCTCCCACTTAGTTCCCCATAACTATCACCATTCATATACATATCAAACATAATACCTATAATCATAAACTGGGTAAAAAAACACAATAAAATTTGATCCAAAATGCTCAATAATTTTAAACAAGGGATATAAGTAATCATAACACGAGAATAATGACATGATAATATGATAATAAAATTCTGAAATTAGACCATACCTATCAAAGATCATCATATTATGTAATGAAATAATGATTGGTTGTTTATAAGAAATCAATCATAATGAAATCAAAGAACATGATCTATGAGATCATAACATTGGAATAACTCTTAGAACCATTGGTATCACATGAAAATTAGAAAATCATTTTTAAATGAAACTAAAAAATACATTGAAAACTTGTCAATCTCAAGCTAACCACCTATGTATCTTCTTTTGGATTGGGATAACCTCTGGTGAACCCTATTTTTAGGGTTGAGATAACCTCTCATGTACCCTATAGGGTCATATAACATTAATTATTTCTCAATTCATTGGGGTATATATAGGTCCCACCCGTCACGTAATCAATAGATTTTAGTTCTAAAATATTGTAAAATGTTCATCATATCAAGACTAATAAAACGAAATTGGATTCATAAACCTTTCAACATATCATAACCTAAAGTAAATAAATGATTTTCATAATCATTCTGTGATAATATACATAAACCACATGTAGAAACACTAATAAATGAATCATTGGATCATATCCACAGTAAGTCATAATTAATATTAAATAACTTCATCTTATATCTAAATTAAATTATAAATTCCATTATGAATATTTCTTGAGGAAAATAATATTTAAAAAATAATAATCTTTTTCAAATGAATATATTTTTGAAATAAATTTCATTGATAATAAATATTAAAAATTTAAATTAAATTGTAAAACATTAAGATTTAATTACATTTGAAAATTCCTTATATGTTAAAAAATATTCCTATCACATTTTTGGTAAAATATAAACAAGTCTAGTTTTAAAAAGTAACATTATGATTCTATTTAATTTTTTTAAAAAATCATATAAGGGTCAAAATTACATCAAAAAATCCTAGAGAAACATTAAAATATTTTTTAAAAAAATTTTATAAAACATTTATATTGAAGAAAAAAGGGCTTTCAACCAATGAGAGAAATAAATTTTTTAGTCATTAAAAACCTTTTTTTGTAATCATGATTTCATAATGACATAGAAATGAAGAAAAAACATGTATTATTAAGAAATAACATGTGTAAAAGAAATTTAAATTGTTTCATGTTGTATTTTTCGTAATATTTCATCATCAAAAGAATACAAATAAACATTATGAATAAATGACGCGATTGTATCATAAATATGATAACACATTAATAACATTGAATCATTAGAGCGATGAATAAATTACAATAATTTGAACATAAAATATCATGATAATAAATAAATTAATGATATTACAATCCAAACTGTCTGTATATAATCCTTATAAAAGTAGATATGTTCATAACCTAATCTATGTCCCAAAGAAAACAAATTGAGACTAATATCATCTACCACTTTCAAAAAATTTGAACCATAAACCCCATGAAAGAGAAATACCAAAAAGGATATGTAAATCACAATAATTATCAGTATAATAATCATAATATTAAACCATTATTTGTATACACACCATATAAAAGAAACACATGGTTAATATGCCAAGTGTCACATGGAAAATTCAGGTGAGATAGAAATCCCTTAAATAAAGTATCGTCTTCATTCATACAAACTTTAAACTATTGTATAATAAATATAAGTTTATTATAAATATATTAACTATATATATTTTTATATATCCTAACATAAATTATTTAATTATTACATTTTATTATATATTTCTTAATAATTTCATGTTAAAATAATATATTGGGCAATAACTACTATCTTTTTTATATATTTCATGATTTTTTATTTTATGTCCTCTTACATTCATCATGGTTCCACAATATCTAGATTTTTAAACATGATATAAATATAACATATATTTAGTATATATGTATTTATATTAATCCATAAATATTATAGATAATAACTTAAACTCTATATTCATGGAGATAGTAGGTCGTATGTGTGCATGAACACTATCTCCATTAACTCGATGGATGAAATGAATGAAAATTAAAAAATATATTGCATTTAAATAATAAATTTTATGTCATATTTATTACATGTATTCATTAAATTTATACCAATTACCTTACATTTTATGACTTACTGAATAAATAAATCACATTGTATCATGATGTGGTAGTCTTTCGTATACACAAATGATGTTGTCATCTCTTCCACTGAATGGAATGTTAGAAGGGTTATTTGATATCATAATTATAGAAGTATAATTATAATTAAAATACCACATATATTCATTTAATATATAATATTTACCTTCCATGTAAAATAAAAAGGAAAAACACCATACATTTTTCTTTGATAAGGTAGTCCTCCATATATTGGGGCGATGTTATTTTTTTCCAATAAGTTCAAAGGTTGGAAGGTAAATGTAGAATTTTAATTTTAGAGGTATAATAATATAATAAATAACTTATATGAACATTAAATACATCATTGTGATATTTATATAATAAAATATCAGTATATTTAAGAAAATAGTGTCCTTAGTCAACATAATATAATAATATTTGAAGGTGTTGTAGGAATAATTAATTCAAAAATTCATATTCTAAAACACTAACTACCCTTTAGAAAACCTATTTTGATTTATTCTAAATCCCATGTATACTATTATTATGATATATAAAATACATCTAGTATATTTTTAGTGGTACAATGATGTTATTTTTGTAGGGCTTTGATGATAATTTTTTAACATGTCATAAACCACGAAAATGGTTCATTAGATAAATTTATAAGGTGACAAGGTCTACGTAAATCCATCCCATTGGCGTTGAATAAATTTATACGTCATTCCATCCATTAACCTTTTAATTTCACCACTGGTAAACCCATTTTAACCATAACTATGATAATAATTTTTTCCTTCTATTTTTTGTATTAATTTTACAAAAAAATAATTTTGAAATTATTATATAATATAAATAATTTATATTACAAATATGGATTCCATTATCCAAATTTAAATTATAGAAGTGAAACGTGTTAATTTAATGTTTATCCTTCATAGGGCAAGAGAAAACTGAATTCCAATTAAAAAATTCCAATTATTTAATTATTTTAATATAAAATTTCAATATGAAATTGATTCCAATTACCTAAATATGATTTTTGGATATATAATTTAACTAATTTTACAGTTAAACCCTTATTAAAATAACATATAGCATGTCAATTCTTTGATTGAAATTATAGTTTTTGAATAAAACCCCTTATTTTCACTATTCACTAAAACTTTTATCTTTTCATAAAATTATCAGAAATCCCCCCATGTTTAATTTTGTTACTCTAACTTAAAAAATAATAATACATTTTTCAAATAAATTTTTTAAAATTTGGAAAAATAAAATTTAAAATAAATATGCAAAAGTTGACCAAACAATACTAAATACATCTTTTAAGCATAAAATTCTATTTATTATAATATCATACCTAGAGAACACATAAGATTGATGTAAAAGAATTTATTTTATATAAATTAAATAAATTTAATTAAAATAATTTTTAAAAGTTATTCATCTAATCTATGCATATAAAAAATATTTGTCTATATAAAAAAAATTCTTCAAAAAAAGATTTTATTCTTTTTAAAAGGATTTTTATTTAAATTTCTAATAAATTGGTGAATAAATATTTCATTATATATATATATATATTTCTAATACATGATGTTTTATAATTTAGTTAATCTTATTCACACCGACCATTCAAACTCCAATGAAATAACTATCATATAAACTAATAATATTTTAGAAGTGTATTACATTTCTTTAAAACTTAGTGTTGTGTGTAATGAAATCTACCAAAGAATTTAATTTATTAAAAATAATAATTCATAAAATATAGGTTTTTTCACATTAGTCGTAATTTTATTATTAAATTCAACACCCATAATGGTCATTTTGAATGAAAAATTATGTCACTAGATTTTATTCTCCTTATATAATTTACAATTTTATAAAGGAGGGTCATCGATTAATCTTTGTGTTATTACAACCATTAGAATCTCCAATAATGAAATATGATAATATATCCATGTAAATAATTTTTTAAATTATTAAATGACCGTCTTTTTATGATACTATATGTCTTATAATGGATTGGATTATCAATCCATTGTACTTATTTTCTATCCGAGATAACATTTTGATTGATGATTTTGGTAAAATTTATATAGAGGATATCATTAAATTCAATTAATTTTAATTTATCTCTTTTCACATAGATATCACAACATTTTACAATTATTAAAAGGTTTATTTCAAAATACATTGTGGATATAGTTAAAGATGAGTAAAATATATCATCATTAAATGGATTGGAATGTGGAGCAAGTTATTCAAATTTTGGAAGATATACATCTTTAATGTTTTAATGATTTAAAAGTGTATTGGTAAGTCATGTCCCATATGCATGTATTTTTTATAACTATCGTCAATCATCAAACTATATGTAATTTCATGAAGCATTGTAAAATTGACAGTGTTTCCACATTAATGACTTAATAAAACTAGATAGATAAATTTTATGGGGGCACGTTTATCAAATATATGTTATATTTGGTTAAATTGAATCAATTTTTTTTTTACCTCTGAGTTAGAAAAATTCTTACAAATATCATTATTTAAGACAATTGAGTTTTTAGGTTGGAGATCAAGTTTTTTATAAGATAATTCCCACTACGGTTAATTAATAGTATTTTTTTAATGGTGTATGGGAACAATTTAATGTCACATATTTGGATTGGTAAGTGGAAAATTATAGAAGACTATACATTTTATACATAAATAATACATTTCATTTGATGGAATATCCATTAAATATTAATATTTTCCACATAAGAACCAATAATGTATTTTTTATTTGGAAACATGGAATCATATACATCATTAACATAAATTTTCCATAAAGTTTCCTTTTTAGTTTTTCATAACTAGAACCCATCTTAGTCATAAAACACTTAAATCCATTCTCTATAACATGGGGAAGGGAATGATAATAATTTTAGAGATCAAATTCCTAGTAACGGTAGATATATGAGATATCTATATAGGATCATAAGTGAGCATATAAAAAAAATATATTATGACCTGAAATAAAAACTATAAAATCATACCAATAAATTCATTTTTTATAATATTGATACATGGAATGATGTTTTTTCAATTGAATGACACAATACATAAGGGAGTGCTATCATAAATAATCAATCATGAGCTATTAAATGATATTTTGATTGTATGAAATATGTTTATAGAATTCACATTATTTAAAAAATAATTTCCTCAGTCAAGGAACACTCCCAAAAAAATTATAGTTGATTTTGGTTAATGCCACAATACATAATTTCCATATTTCATGTATCCCTCAAAAGACTAATATTTTTTAAAAACTCCATTATTTAACTAGGTTCAGTTCCTATTCTATTCCTTATCATATTATATGATATTCATCATTACCCAATTCATTAGAGGGATATAACGGACCATCCCAACTATGGATTAAAATTTCACCACCCATCCATGGATTATAATATAACCACTTATTACGTAATTAAAAACAAACATATGTGTGTTACAAGAATATATAACATTATTTATATCATCTTGTCATAACCTATCAATAGAATATGGGTTTAAAATAAATTAATATTATTAATTATAGTTATTATAGTTAAATAATAATTATTATAACATTGGATATTATCCTTATTAAATCATAAGAAACAACAAACAATATATCTGTAAAGAAAATTTAAATTTAAATTATCACTAGAACATTTCATGATGAAAGTATAATTTACATTTTAAATAATTTATTTTGAATCTTAAAATTTGAAAAATATTATGGAAAATATATTCATTGAAAAGAACAATAGAATCATATAACAGAAGAAATACTAAAATTAATATTCATGATGGAAAATAATTTCATTCATCAAAAGTATGTTAAAACAAAAATTCCTTTCTAATTTATGGTAAAAATTTAAAGTATCAGATTTTGAAAATTAAAAAAAAGTTCATTTTAATCCTCTATAAGTAAATAAAAATATTTCCACAATTACTTTATTGAATATTTTTATAATAGTAAAAAACATTCTTGATAACATTTTATTGAAAATATTGACAATGATGAAATGATTTTTGACTGAATCAAAAATAACATCAGGTTTCCTTAAAAATAATATTGTATTACTTTTAGTACCTAAAGATGTGAAAATCAAAGTAAAATATTAAATATCTTAAAATAATTATATAATTATAAAATACATAATATTATGGGCAGATAGATTATAAAATTTCATCACCAGATAATTTTAGCATAAACAATTTTGATAAAAATAAGACTGTAACAGAAAACCCTTACCTCGTTTATATATTTCTTCATAAGATCACTAATCACTTTCATAATTAATATAAATTTTATTATAATAGTAATAATTTAACATATTCTTACATATAATTAAATATTTATTTAACTTATAATATCTTATCAACCATTTAGTATCAATATTTCATTATCATTAACATTTCGAGTGTTAACTACTTACATTTTTATGTATGTTTTGGTTCAGTGGTTATACTCCATAAATTTTTATCATCGTAAGTTTATCTCTATAATGTTAATAATAATTTATATATATATATGTATCATATATATTCATTATATGAATAATTATAACCATTCATATAAAGAAGTGATGAATAATTAATTACATCACTACGTGGATATGGTACTCCGTATTTATTCACAAGTGATACTTTAATCTCATATTTTATTGAGAGGAGGTAGTAAACAGTTTTATCAAAAGAATAATTATATCATATTATTTTTATTATACTATGCTCATCATTTTTGGATCGATGCAAGATTCTTAGATGAATTAGAGTAAGAAGTAAAATTGATTCATCATGACAACAATATATACTAGTAAATTGGTAGTCCTCCTTTGGATTTCACTTCTTACCTTAAAGGATTGGTCTTAAAAGAATGAAAACTTATATAATATGGAGATAATTATTTAGGGATGTTTGCAGATTTGTTATTTTAGAGTATCGAGGAATGAAATGTTTTGAATAAGGGAGGATAAGAGCTTACCTTTTATAACTAAGGTGAGGGACACCCATTGAATTGACTAAAAGTGTTCAATGATATAATTAAATTTTCATGGTAATGTTTATCAATATGAACAGGTATTTGAAATTAATATAATATTATTTATATTTATATTAAAATAATAATAATAATATTTTTGTAGGGGTAAATCATACTATTCTATCTTGGTTGATCATATCTAGTAAACATGTTTTAACCATAAACATGGTAAATATATTTTATTACTTTTTTTAATAATTCAATATGAAAAAAAATTATTTTAATAAAATTTTATAATTTTAAATACATTTTACCATATATAGTTTCTATAATTATAATATTTAAATATTAAATATGTGTTCAACCCATAATGAAAACATGTTTTAGAAGAACTAATCTTTAAAAATACAACATATTTTAGATACGTTACATTTCTTGTAAAAATCATAAAAGGAATGTTAAAATATATTAAAAAATGAATAAATGAATAAATTTAAATAAAAAACTTTATAAATATAATTCATTTAAATTTATTAAGATAAAAACATATTGTGTTCATAAAAAATGTTTTCAGAAAAATGTTTTTAACACAGAAAATGCACATGAATAAAAATAAAGTAAAATAATTATAATTATTTTATTTATTATTTTATTTAAAAAGAAGTTACATTTAATTTTATATATGATCAAATTGAAAAAATAAAGGGAGTTATACTTAAAAATAAATGAAATTTTTTCCAATAATAATTATTTATCATCTCAATGAAACATTAATCATATTAAAAAACTCTTAAAATTATCACTAGACTAATATTGACCTAAAGATCTCCCAAAAAAGTTATTAATTAATTAAAATTGAAAAAAATATTATTATAATTTTTTCATTAAATAAATTGTGCTAAAAATAATTATTGGAAAATTGAGAAAATACTTACTATCTATTAATCAATAAATTTATATTATTAAAAGTCATTATATATATGCTTTCCTAAATTGGATATTACTATTTATGATGGCCAATTTAACTATAATTAAAAAAATCTTTACTGTATAATAGTTTATGTATACATTTGGTTGTGTGTATGACATGATATAAAATACATTATAATTTATTTCAAATAAAATGCATATAAAATATTGGGTTGTAACATTATTTACTCCTTAAAATTATATTATCCATTTAAATACATTCACATTGATACAAAATAATTAGGATAAAATTTATTCATAATATCCTATGGTTCTGATATAGATTCCATTATTTTTTATTCTTATGAAGAATATTAACCATTTGAGAATCCTTATTCTGTAGAAATTTTTCACTGTGATCCAAGATTTATATCGACTTTGCTCGATTGAAAATTTCTTAGTCAATAAGTTTAAGTTATTAGTTTAGTAAATGTGATTTATTATGTATGTACATCCTCATGAGATATACATTAATTACATCATGAATTTGAGAGGGGTTTGGTTGGAGTGCCATTTGAAAAGCTATAATCCTTACTTGAATAGGAATCATGAAAGGACCTGTATTCATAGGGCATTAAACTTCCTTCTTTTCGAATCACATACACAAATTTCATAGAAAAATTTACATGAAAACCTAATCTAAAACCTTAGATTCAAGATCTCACCAACGATTGTCACCACAACCAATTTATCGATTCAATGCTACCATGATTTTCATTTGAAAGGATATAGCTTTAACTGAAAATTCCTCATCCGACTCATGTTCTAATAGCTTTATATATCCAATAGTAACCTAGAAAAATGGAGTCCTAATGTTCATTTCAAATAGGGATTCATAACGAGTCATCTTAATTCTCTAGTGAATAATGTTATTATAGGAAAATAATAAACGAGGAAGGTGTTGATACCAACAATCATTAAAGTCTTGATAATAAGATATAAAAATATCCTACATGTTTGGAATAGTTCTCTCATAATGACCATATTTATAAAGATTATATGAATTATTGACCTAAAATTTTGTACCTAGATCTTAATGAAGATATATTCAAAACATTGAGGTGAAACTCAAATCCTGATAATAAAAATTAAATTTTGTATCCCATGTAACATTAAAACTATTATATTGTATATCACGAAAATTTTAACAAGAGATAAATAATCTCTAATATAAATGAAGTGGTCTTTTCTCAAAAGGTGATTGATTATATCCTGAATTGTGTTATGGATGTCCAATGATTAGATTAGTCCGATGAAAATTTACATGGTAAATTTTTCCCATTTCTATTGTGGTGGGTAATGGTTGTAACATCTACTTATACTTCTTTCCCTTATCTACATAGGTATGACATACCCATCATTGATATAAAAACACCAAAACACCTCTCTTTATGTCGTCCCGCAAAAAAACTCTTTTTGATCTTTATTCATCTTTATATATCTAAGATGAATATAGAATTTTGATCTATGTGTTTCTTCCAAACGTTTCATTATATTTTATACTATTTATGGAACATATACTCAGTTCTAAGACATTAACATTCCATAATAATTATGGAGTAACTCAATAAAATTTCACAACTTTTATATTTTTAGTTTATCATTTTGTTCCTCATTAATAATTATAAGGACAGATGGTTGTATACCCATTTTTGAAAGATAAAATTTCTCCCATTACATCATGATTTCATGGTCTATACGTTGAAAATATATAAAATTTTTTCATTTTGTGATAATTTTCATAAATAAGGTAGAATGGTCATTTTGACTCAATGTAATAGGAACATTTCTCAATTTCTTAGTGTGGTGATATTTTGAGTCACCATAATAGAAAATCTACTCAAACCATCATATTTCAATAATATTGAACTTATTTATAGTGAATATATAATTATAACATCTATGATATATATTTATGTCACACAATTATATAAAATTTTTATTCCCCTATATATTTAATTAAATGATTATGATAACTAACTTCAAAATACTAGTTGGGTAATTTTTCCTATTAACATTTCATTAGTGTCGGGAAGAAGCTATCACTATATTATTCAACATAAGAACACAGCCAAAAATGTTTCTTTATAAATCACTATAAATCAAAAACACCTTTTCAAAAATTATATTGAGTGTGTATTGGGTGACTAACCAAACATATCTTTAGAACCTTGTTTTTTTATTAAAATTCATCATTAAAGAAGAACATAAATCCATTATAATTTAACTTCATGTGTGGATTAGATATCCCAATGAAATCCTTCATAAAGTATCCATAATTTGTATGAAAACTAAGAAATACGTAGATCCTAGTCATGGTGGCTTCTTGGGAATATTTCTTAACAGTATCTGTCTTTGATTGATCCATCAATATAACCTCTCTTGAGATTATATGACCAAAAAATCATTGTATAGAAAAAATCACACTTAGTAAATTTTTCAGAAATCATATCCTTCCCTATGGTCATTAGTATAAAACTCATGTTATCTAAATTATATTACATTTTATTATAATAAATTATAAAATAATTTAAATATATATATATACAGTAATAGAATTGTTAAGGTAATCTACAATGACATAATTTATCAAGATGATATCAGGGGAATTAGTATGAAAAAATGGAATTGTTATAAATTTATGTCTTTTATAACTTGATCAAACGTCTATATTAGGTATTTAATCAATTTTTCCCTAATTTTATACAATCCGAATTATAGATCAAACTTACAATTATTTTTATATTTTCATTAGTGATCGAATAAATAATCAATATATGTAATATGATAGTTTTTATTGATCATCATATTGGTAATTTACTAATAATAAAGGAAGTTTCCCTTTATCCATATTTATTCATAAGAAACAACATATGTTCCCCATTATTATGAACATGGAAAATGAATATATTTCCAGGAATAAGAAGATGTTTTTTTAAAGTCATATTACTCAATTAGAAAAATCATATTTATAGTCTTTCAAATAAGTGTAGCATCTGTTATGAGTTATATTTAAAACATGACATCATAATTCATAGAAATACTAGGTAAATATTAACAAAATATGTTAACAATATAAAGTTTAATTTAAATATCATCAATTTTTATCATATCCCCAACCATCATAGATATATACCGCTTTTTAATTAGAATAACAACCCACACAATAGTTTTAATTTTCGTGGGAAATTAATATATAATATTTAACTAATAATAACCAATTGTATAGTTCTTAATATCAAATTTTACTTACCTTCATCAGAAATTGATATGGGATTTTTACAGTATAATCTAATAATTTCCCAAAAATCACATAAAATTAAAGTATAGGAATAATAACATGATTTATTTGGAGAACATTCCAAAAAAATTAATTTGTACAGATTGATAGGCATGAGATCTAATTATCATACTATTTTTACATATATTTAAAATTATATTAATTACGGTGGTATTGTTTGACCCATATAATGTTATATAGTTATAAATAGTGTTTTTAGAACCATATTTAATTAAGGAATTATTTGTCATAGATTTAATAGTGATCACATGTTTAAACAAATTTTTATCACTACCCATGCCGACAATAGTGATCACATGATATTTAGCTCATTATCTATGTATAATTGGTTATAGAGATCAAAATTCAACATTAACCCTTGAATTTGATAACTAGTCAGAATAAAATCCATTCCCAATGTAATTATATCATTCTATGGTGAGTAGAGCATTTTTTATAGATTTATTTTTGTTTCATACATTAACTAACTGCTTACCTTTACCACAAAATACGATTTCCCAGTGTCCTTATTTTCACAAATAAAATAATTACCTGGCCCTTTAGAAAATTCCAACCATATTTCTTTGCATAAATAATGTATAAATGAAAACTCATCTTATTCCCTCTGATTTTATTTGAATTTTTTTAGAATTTTATATTTCTTTTCTTATCAACACTATGGGATCTATGGTTGAATCCAATCTCTATTTTCACCTTAATAGAACATAGAATGATTTTTTAAAATATATTGAGCTTTATTATGATAAATTTCATTTGGGGGCCTGGTTTTATTTCAATAAAGAATCAATAAATAAAAAATTATGGTTTAATAATAGATACATTGGAGTACCTCAAACTTATTGTAAAATTTTTCCTATATAAAATTGTATTCATCAACCATTATCTTAATATCATAGAATATATTATCCATATTTTTACTAATAATTTATTTAATTTATATGGTGAAAAATAAACCCATAAACACATCCCACTCCACAGATTCAATATCTTTTTTATCCCTCTAATTATTTATACTTTTCCTTTATTGATCTTCTTCACCATAAAGATGAAAAATTTATAAGATATCCTTTTTATGTTCTAAGAATTAGTTATGAGGAATGGATTTATTGGTCCTAAATTATTGGATATATAGACCCACTGAAAATTAGTGTACATCACCTCATAAAGGAATCAACAATATGGTGTTTTTCCTTTTCTTATTTGGAATCTCAACATCATTCATGGCATGAGAATGTTTCATAATAATAAAAAATGTTTTTTTATTAAAATTACAAAACTATTCAGTCACTTAGGGAGATAATCATTACACTTCCATCAAATTCAACAATATTGTAGTTACATATAGATCCATGAACTGAAATTTTACACAAACAAAAGTATAAACAAAAAAGGTATAGTTTATTTGGAATAATCGATAAAAAAACAAATGAAATAGAAATAATCTAAAACAATTCACACTTTGATATTCAAAATTAGAATCCCTATTAGACATAACATATTGAAAACCATTATCCATAACATGGAGAATTGAAATATAAAAAATATAGAGATTAGATGCTCAAGAATTTTTAACAATAGAGATATTAAAAACTTATCATAACTAAATATCAGATGAATATATGGGTATTAGAACATCATATAAACATTATAAAATAATTTAAATCAATTCATATATCATAAACCTGAGACATGGAATAAATTTTTATCAATAAAAATTCATAATACAATAGTGTATTTAATTATCAATTATAAATCATTAACCACGAATACATATCTCTAGAATATGATACCTATTTATTTAATGTGAATTAGAGTAGAAAATCATTTCCATACAAAATTATGAATTCCAAAAATATCATAGTGAATTTTGGTTCACTCCATATTCGATCGCACCCTATGTCACAGATTACTCCCATGACCAACTTATTGGAAAAGTTATCATACTAAATTGTGTTCACAAAACACATAAGTATTTCATATCAAATGAGATATCCATATTTACCCAAATTCATTGGAAGAAAATAATGTACCTAGAAAAACTATGTTTATAGAGTAACAACTTAGTCTTTTCAATAATATGACCTCCCGTAACATAATGTAAACGACACATATATTGGCCATAAAATCTTAAAAAAATCATCATATTATCATGTCATAATCAATATATGGGATACATATAACTTACAAATATCATAATAATATTCATAAAAATCCATATAAATGATGATGAAGTTAAAATTTTATTTTATCACTAGTAAATCATAAGAAACAAAAAAATACAATGTAATCAATTAAAAGATCACTCATATATATCAGGATCATTACATGAGGAAAATACTTTTTTATATGAAATCACAAAAATAATGTATATAATTTTCAATAATATAAATGAAAACATATTAATTGAATGTAATGATGGTAAATTATAAATATATATTTATATAATATCATTTTCATTATTTTCATGAAATTGTTCATGTGGTTTATTTTTATATAAAAATTCATTTTACGTTTTAGGTAAAAAAAAATAAAATAAACCACCTTTGGAAAATGATAATAATGATAAATTAAAACCCTGGTAAGGATATTTAATTATAAATAAACATTTTATTAAATAATATTTTTATAATAGAAAAAATTTTATTTAAAAAATTATACATAAAATATGGTCATAGAAGAAGATAATCCAAACCGAAGGGGAAAATAGGCATCGTTTTCCTTACAATTTTTTATTCATTACCTTGAGTACTTATATAGAGAATAAATATAAAATCCCAAAGTATATATAAATAATTATAGGTGAATAAATTAATTATTATATAGTATGGATGTATCATACAATTTCATCACTAAAAAATTTAAACACAATCTATCCTCGTAACAATGATATTGTAATGTAAAACTCTTACCTCATGAATTCCTTGATTTTTTAATACACTATTATACTAAATAATAATGTTATATCTTATTATAATTATAAAAAATAACCATAATTATATATTTAATATAATATATGGTTTATTTATAACCTCTTATTACAATTTTATTAACAATATTCCATTTTCATCACCATTTAGAGTGTCAACTGCTTCATTTTTTTCAATTAATGTTATGTTTCGATGGTTATGGAAAAATAAACTTTATCTTGCTTAAATAAAATATATAGTGTCCATAATTATATAAATATCATATATATTTATTATATACTAAATTATAACCATTTATATAATGAATTTATTTCAAATTAATTAAATTATTAGTTGTTGATGATAGTTAGTATGTATACACGTGTGATACTTTTATCTCCCATTTAATTTATAAGTGGATGTAAATTATCTTTCCATCACCATAATAACATCATAATATATTTATTATTTTATATTTGTAATGATTTTATTAATATAAATTTTTTATAGGATTTATAATATCAAATAAAATTTAATGATCTTGGTTAAGAACAATGCCTCTTAATTGAGAGACCAACTTTCCCATAGAACATAACCCCTAAAGGACTGGTAATTGGAGAAAAAATTATGATCTAGGATGAAGGGAACTACTCTAGAATACATTTAATTGATATATTTTAAAATATTTAAGGATAAAATGGTGTGAATGAGGGACAATAATGGGATACCTTTTGTAATTGATGGGAGGAAAGCACATGAAATTTCATTAAGGATATCATTTATAAAATAAAAATTTCTTAGGAATGTGGATCCAAATATAATGGCCCATAGCCCACACTCCTATATCTGGTTCTGAAAATGTATAATCTAAATTTCATACTTTTATACCAGTGTAGGTGACCCTATTTTTGTAATCCAAAACATACAATATCAAAAAAATTGATCACTTACATTCTAAAGAACCGTTTTGGTTTAGAGTTTTATATAATTGGAGATAAATTATATATTAAGAATACTGATGTATTAAACAGATTATCTTTCCCTCTATAATAATCATGTCATATTATATATCAAGTTATCAGAATCATTTATATGAAACCCTTATATACATATTTAATTCAATATGATACTTGACAAGTTGGGGAAGAAGAATCAAAAGAATGATGAGCTCAAATATATTGTAAGTGTAAATATCATTATTGAAAATTTAATGTCATTAATAAGAATGAGAATTTCATAAGGGTATCATGACATAATTAGAGTGCATGTGAAAATAAATAAATAAATCATACCCATCAATACTTGAATCATCAATTGTGAAACATGGAATAAGGCTTAAACAAAGGAATGTGTCATAATAATAAATAATCATGATCCATGTGACATCAATATTGATCAAAGGGAACATTTTAAACTCAAATAAATCATACATAAAACATGTTGGTATCATTAAAAATAATAATCCTATAAAACATACACCCTTTAAGAACCCTTAAAAATATAATAACCATACATTAGACATATAATATAATTATCAAGAGAACATAATCAAAACCCAAGGAATTTGAGCACTATTTGGGAACACCCATAGACTAAGATATATCAGTCTCACTGACACTATCTGGGTTCACCCATCATATACACAATTTAAATGAAAAAAAAAACATAAATAAATTAGATATAGAATTCATTTCATCATAAAACTTATAAAAATAAATTATTCATTTTATAAAAAGAATATATAGTTGAAAAGAAACGTGTTTCGTAATAAACTCTTTGAAACATGATTAACCCCCCAAAAAGAAATGGGTTCCATAACAATCTCTTTGAAATATGATTACCCCTAGAAAAGAAACTTGTTCCATAAGAATCCCTTTTAAAATGAATAACCCATGTAAAAGAAACATATTCAATGAAAATATATTTGAATAAATATTTATCCTTCTAGAGAATAATTAAGAATGGGGTCATTAAAAAATATCCTCATAGGATCATTAATAACAAAACAGGTTGTTACATTGATGAATGAAAAAAACCATTAAAATATAATTAAATACATTTTAGGGAAAATAAAATTTTCTGTAACAACTTTTATTTTCTATGTACTATTTTTATATAAGATATTAATTGATTGAGAGACTAGGTAGTATGAATTCAAGTGGTTACGAGGCCCGGTGTGCCCAGAACAATTGTTATAAAAACATTAACATATTTAAGAGCACGCAAGCATAGATTCCCTAAAAAATTGAAATAACATCTAAATGGGTTCCCGAATAAAAAATTTGAGGGAACCATTGAATTTAGAACAACAGTTTTACTCTATGAACGACCTATAATTTGTTGGTGTAGTTTGTTTGTGAAAAAGTTACAGTGAGCATTTTAAATGAATCAAATAAGTTAAGAAAATTATTTAAGTTTTTGTCATATTGACACAATGACAAGTTTCTATTTAAATGAATCTCTATGATAGTGATCTAGGGTCAGATTCATAATCCTTTAATTATATAGTGATGATCGGAATAACTCACTAGAGATCGTCTTAGGTAGGCCATGATATTCCCTCAGGTCAAAGATTGACGGACACCGATCTTGGCAGATCTCATCAATGAAGATGACATAATGACCATTCTTCTCTAATGATCGATCCAAAATATAGGTCGTATTTTTTATCTATATTTATTCCCCATTCTTCTATTCTGTGACAAACATAAATCAATCGATGAACAGATTGATTTATGAATTGATCACCTTGTGGGATGGGTTTAATTACTGATATTTAATGAGACATTTTTTTTGTAAATTTATTATTGATTGTTGCATATTTGTTTCTAATGGAAATGAACCATGATAGATTCAAACATAAATTGAGGTTTATTACTATTTATTTATTGCACTTTTCCCCCAAAATTCCACATTTCACAATAGACATTATTTGTTTTCTCAGGGTTTGACACGTCAAGATCACTTGATTGTTGCATGCCTGATTCTTGGCACAATGATCCGAGATCGCTGATCAGGGATCGACATGATGTGATGGAGGAACAATGGAAATATAAGAGGCATCATTTGACTGGGATGGTGGTCCAGCGAGGCAGCAGGTGACGACTAAGGTGGTGGCTTCATCTGGTTCGGGTGAGTAGGATAGTGTTATTTTAAGCAGAGGCACGAGTCCATACGGTCGATAGCATGGCCGCAAGAGGCTAACAATAGAGGTAAACCATGGTGTAAAACCACATGGGGAGCCAAAAGAGGATGTGGATGCACCAAAGGGGATAGAAGATTAATACATGGTGCTTCATGAGACATGATTACAAGCGAAGTGGGATTGGCCTGTTGGCAGGGCTAGGTGTGACGGGTCAGAAAGATGGATGGAGTAAGAAAACTTAGCTGGGTGAGGTTGGCTGGTGGGCCAGTCTAGACCTGAATCGAACTGAGGTTGGATTTTAGGAAACTCATCATGGGACCTATTTGTGTTTGACCACCCCATTTGACCGCATTTGTCGACTGTGCTGCCCCAACTGCTCATGATGTAGTGGGAACAACGACCCCACGACACAATCAACTACAATGGTCAACCATGGGGCCGTATAAACCTAGGATGGTGTGGGGAATAGTGACTACATGGATGATCTTCAGGTGGTTGTCCACAAAAGTCCATCATAGTTTTCTATTGTGGTAAATCTACCGGTGTGGTAGGTTGATTGTCCATGGAAGTTGGTCCACAGTCATAGTAACCTCTCTAGTTTCAAATGTTCATAACCCCTAAATGGGAAATCTAATCGATGAGAAATATAAGTTGTTGAGACCCTAACGTTGCGAATGTCATTTTTAGACGAATGTTGGTTTTTAGTTTGGACCAGTATAGGTTGAGTGTGTTCTCTTAGCCTTTTCCTCATCGGTGTAATGTGACATTACATCCACATTATTGGATCATAATCCCCTCTAGATGACAAGTCTCAGATAGAGTTATCGAATCTCCCTAATAGATTATAGTGAAATCCTCTATTATCCCAAGTAGAGTTTTTAGAATCAGCGTAACCTCCCTATGTAGGGTGTTGATCCTTTACCTAATAGAATATGTTGGTAGGGTTTGCGGAATCATTGATGTTTGATCTTCTACATAGAGGATTTTTTTAGATTTGGTCTGTGGTATACCCCCTCGGTTCAAGGCATGTGTATCAAGGATGATCCATGTTGGGTCCATGGTGTCCCACAATTGTTCTGGGCATGACCACCTATCTTTGTATCAAGGTTGATCCAGATTGTCTTCCTGGTTCCCCCAGAAGTTTTGGGCATGACCTTGTCCCTATATATCATAGTCTTCTTAGACCAGCTTGTTCTCTTTGGGCAGGGCTTAAATGTTCTAGACCTCTTCATTGAGTGTCTTCTATTGAAGCATGGATCATAGGGTGGGATATCCTAAAATTATCATTTCGTCCAATAAATTCTTGTGGCAGGCTGTTGGTTATGACAGCCTGATGGAATGGTGTCTATCCCAAGTTTATACGAGTTCTCTTTCTTTCTTGGAATCTATTTTACATAGATTGTTACATCTCTTATTGAAATTACTACTTAGTGCTTCGTTCGTAGTGTTTTTGGTGTGGAATATTGAGTATTGTTATACTCAACCCAATAGAGGATTTTCCCACATATGTCATGTATTTTGAAGAGGAAGGCCAATTTGAGAGTGTCCTAGGAGGACCAAGAGCGGGTAGAGCATTGCTAGAGCTGGGAAGACTAAGAAGTTTTCCAAGAGAGTACCTTTTACTTAGTCCTTACCCTTGGAGATGGTTGGGCTTCTAAAATTTTAGTTAGAATTGAGTTATAAAATCTTTCTTATTGGCTTCTATTCTTTCCCTATTTACATTTCCTTTACATTCTATAGTACTATGGTTGTTGGATAATAGTTGTTTGCATGAATCTTTTTAGCTGTTTTAAATTTATTCATTGTGTGTCTTGGAGATGTGTGTGTGTGTACAGGTACTTTATTCTAATCCCTACCTTTTGTGGGATATACATACTGGATGCTAGTCACTATCCCCTAGCCTATTGCAGGAGGGCTTCAGGTAGTCATGGCTTGAGACCCTATGGGATGGGTTGTGAAGGAGTGGTATCAGATTGGGTCAGTTCTTCTTTAGGATAGAGAGTCTATGATATTGGTTTGGGTAAACTGTGTAAAGTGTTCCGAGACATTATTTTAGTCCACGAACACCAGTTTTTGTGCAGCGACTGACATATCCATATGTAATGACTCTGATTACCTTCTTTTATACACATTACATATAAATAGTATTTGTAAGGAAATATAATGGTAAATTCATCATATATGAATGGTTCTATATTAAATTTCCATCTTCAATTGTCTCCCCATATATGATATATTTACCATGGTGAATCTTGATTTATTTCAGGATTCCTCTATGTAGATAGGCAGCCTAGATTCCAATACATGATCATGAGGATTATCCGCCTAGTGACGAGGCATCAGTATAGGGGCTTGTACTGGAGATGTCACCTTTAGGTGGTTTACTAGCTATACCACCACCCACCGATCATAAGATACTACTAGAACAACCAGATAAGGATGAATGTATGTTGAGTTCATTGAATGAGTTTTATTGGTAGCAGGATTTTAGGTTTTGGGTTTTCCAAACCCCCATATGGATGAAGATGGGATATGGGTAGCAAACTATGTTTTTATCATCATGAGGATGCCTTCTGACTAGATGGATGTCCTTATCGCGATTCCTCACCATGGTTTTGTAGGGTGACGGTAGAGCTTGGTGACTCAGTCACATGATAAGATAGCTATATCCAAGGAAATCTTGAAGAATCTCTTTAGAGAATAGTTTTATATGACTACATTGCGATTTGTGTCCATATAGGGGCTTCTACATCTATAGATGGCCAGCATGACCATGGAAGAGTATTTAGTGAATTTTACTAATCTTACACCTTAGTACATGGATTTTTTATTGGCCCAGTTCATCATGGCTTACTCTGAGCATGGATAGCGCCATGATATCTGGGTATTAGTGGTATCCCATAGAATTTCTATATATGTTGGGGTACATGAGTGAGCCCTGATTTAGGAAAGTTATGTAGCAGAGGATACACTATTAGTGGTTTCTAGAACTAGGAAATAGGGATTTGAGATCTTGGAAGCAAGTAACTGATGGTAGTCATTGGGATCCACGAAGGACAGTTGCTTCAGGAGTGGATCCCATGAATCAGGGTTTGTAGTGAAATGCTCCCAGGGTGGATCGAATCGGCCAAAGTCTATGTAGTGTTTCACATGTGATTGTCAAGGACATATAGAATGATATTTCTTGACTAATTTTACAACAGATCGATAGAAATTCAAGGGACCACCTAGACAAGGATAGAGATAGAAGTAGGGTGTTTCGCAGGGTTGAGAACATGGAAAAGGGTCCATTAGGGTAGTATGAGGTGGCCATAGGGTCGACCTATTACCAAGACCACCCCAAGGTAGTCCATGCCTAGCTTAGGGAGCTAGTAGAAAAGGATGATACCATCGTTAGGATATATATTTTTATGACCCTTAGGGTCCAAGGATGATATGAGGTATGATCTATGTCTTTTCCACCTTAGCTACAGTTTCGATATACACATGTTCAAGCCATTCCTTTCTTTCCAAGAATCTTTTTTGGGACTGAGATATTTCTGTTGAACCATTTACTCGACCATTACTCATGGAGACTCAAACTGGAGGAGACTCAATGACCACACCCTTGTGCCGACAGAGTGAACAAACTCTTGGAGGTGAGAGGTTAGGATTGATTCATATGGTAGCAGCATCGAGGCCTAAGGACATCATTAATGAAAACGATTTGTTATCCAATGTTCATGATAATATTGAATATTGTATGAGAAAATTTTAGGGTGTCCACAATGATGGGACTATGTTTTAAATCATTACTGAAGAGGAAAACACGATAGTTTAGGATTGAATCACACATAGGAGGGTACATCTAATTACTCATCATTTGGAAGGCTTCACCTTCATTGAAGTGGATGATATGAGTCATATATTTCTTATAGTGGTGGCATAGTATGAGAAAGTCATCCTAAAAGATGTTTCAGTTTTACCTCCCTATCAGGTGATTGAATTCTGCATTGATCTACACCCTAGGATGACACTAATATCTAAACCCTCATATTAGATGGTTCCCATAGAGATTCTTGAGATGAGGTTGTAGTTGGAGGACTAGAAGAGGAAAGGATTCATGAGACCCAGTGTTCCTCCCTGGGCAGTCCCAGATTTTTTCCAAGAAGGAAGATGAAATCTTGAAGTTTTGTTTGGATTACCGATGCTTAAATTAGGATACCATGAAGAACATATATCCAATACTGAGGATCAAAGTACTCTATGATCAGTAGGAATGGGAATGATGGTTCTTGATGATTGACCTCATATGAGGGTATCACCGACTATGAGTATGAGAGGAGGATATACCGAAGAAACCCATAAATTTTGTTACTGTTAATATGAGTACTTGGTGATACCTTTTTTTCATGATGAAATCCATAGTAATGTTCATGGGACTCATGAACCCAATCATTCTTATTACATGTATCGGTTCATGGTGGTATTAATCAATGACATCATAGTGTATTCGGTGTTCTAGGATGAGCACACGATACACTAGAGGATAGTCCTGGACTCAATTTGGGAGAAACCACTTTATAAGAATCTCTTGAAGTGTCAGTTTTGGATTCGAGAGGTTCAATTTTTGAGAAATGTTATCTTAGAGGCTAGAGTTGCAGTAGTTTTAGTGAAGTTTGTAGAAATGATTTTTTGGAAGCCACCCAAGACTGTTATAGAGGTTTAGAGTTTCCTTGGATTGGTAAGGTACTATGAGAGGTTTGTACATGACTTCTCAAGAGTAGCATCACCCTTGACATCTTCGGAATTAAATGGTAAGCCTTTCATGTGGAAAAAAAGTTCCAACAGTGCTCTCAAGAGCTAAGGCAGAGTTTGATGAGTGCTCCGATATTGAGATTCCAAGAGGAGGATATCAATTATGTACTGTTATGTGATGCATCAAGAAGCTATCTTGGTTTTCTCGTAATATTGATTTGAGTGGGGATTTCCTATGGTTCATGCCATTTTAGACCACATGAGTTGAACTACGCGACATATGATCTTCTTTTAGTAGTGGTAGTATTAACTTTGAAGATGTGGCGACACTACCAAACGGGCGAGCAGTTCATCATCTAATCTGACCAAAAGAGTCTCATGTATATCTTCTTTCACAAGGATATGAACATGATATAGAATTTATGGATAGGGTTCCTCCAAGATGTTGAATATGAAATTTTATATACTCTTTGGAAGGGGAACACAGTGGAAGAATCCTATAGTATGATATCTAGTTCAAAATTGTAGAACGAGGCATCAGAGAGTTGGCCACATTGCATAAATCATTTATGGATGGAGATGAAGCATCATACATCTTGTTAATGGTTTTCACCCCTTCACTCTTATAACGAGTTAGGGAGAAAAAACATGGAAATATTGACTATGTAAATCTACATTCCCAAATATCCACAGAGAATTCTCCAAAGGGATACTCAAAATGTGGGGAGAACATTGTTCACTTAAGAGGTCACACAGTAGTAATAGTGATTTTGCAGGTGATTGTTTTAAGGGTGTTTTATACAACCCCTTTGGTGGTGCATCTAGGTATGGTGGAGATGTACCAGGGCCTCTGATACCGATTTATGTTTCTAGGGATAATGAAAGGAGTTGTATATTTTTCTTCTTGATGCCTTACTTGTCACAAATTAAATGGTGAGCACCATGTTCTAGTGGGTTTGGATCAACCCAGTGGGGTGTCAGAATGGAAGTGGTATGAGATATCGATAGACTTAATGATGATTTTACCATGTACTTATAGGGGACATGATTTCATCTAGGTGATCATTGACTGACTCACCAAAACGGCCCACTACCTAGCTATCTAAGATTAGAGTTTAGTAGAGTGTGTGGGACACCTCTATATGTAAGAGACAGTTTGACTCTATGGAGTTCCATCCTCAATTTATTCAATTCATAATGATCACTTTACATTATAGTTGTGGAAGGGATTACAAGAGGCATTTATGACCCAGCTACACTTGTGTACCACGTTTCACCCATACATAGATAACCAGACTGAAAGGACCATTCGGGTTGAGGAAGGGATGTTACAAACATTCATGTTAGACTTTCACCACAGTTTGGAGGATCACCTACCACTATTATTGTTTTCATACAATAACAACTATCATTAAACCATTAGTATTGAACCAATTGAGTCTTTGTATGAGTGGCACTACTTATCACCACTTTGATGCAATGACATAGGTTAGTCATCACTCATGGGCCTAGAGTTGGTGAGAGATACTAAAAAGATGGTGCAGACCATCCAATAGAAGACAAATACGAAAAATATCCTTCACAAGTCTTATGTAGACATGTGATGGAGGCCTTTGGAGTTCTAGGAATGAGATAATGTGTTCCTTCAGGTTTTACCTCAATAGAGATTATGATGATTTGGTTGGGGCAACAATATTTCTTTGAGACTCATAAGCCCCTTCAAGATACTATGTATAGTTGGAGAGGAGGTGTACCACATGGATCTACCTTTATAGTTAGACGGGGTACACGTCGTCTTCCACGTGTCGCATTTTAGAATGTATGTGCATATCCCATTGCACATCATCTACTGGGGTGATATTGACATCATGGATGGATATACTTTTATGGAGTACATAGTTGAGATTGAGGATAGGTAGGAGAGGATTATTCCTGGGAGATTGATTCATTTGTTGTGTGCCTATTGACAGTACTGAAATCTCATATAGAGAACATGAGTGCGAGAGGCTCAAATTCGTGCTCAATCCCTTAATCTGTTTTAGTATCCCATATTTTGGGTTTTTAGGGATGTAAAGTCCCAAGGTGGGGAGAATGTAACATATTAGATTTTACAAGTACTATTTTTATACATTATATGAAAATATTTTGAGTCCTTGTGCTGATATGACGTGAAATTTTGAGGACTGGTGTGCCTAGAAATATTTTTTGAAAAATATTAAAATATTTAATATCACACATGGTTAGTTTTCATGAAAATGTTGAAGTACTCATAAACAGGTTCCTAGATTAGAAATCTATGGGCACCATTGAATTCAAGAATAGTGTTTTTACCCTCGGTGTGACCTATCATTGGTCTGTGCAGGTCATTTTTGAAAAAGATATTACAGTCATTCTAAATGAGTAAAATAAGATAGGAAAATTATTTTTTTTATTGAAGAATCAACATAGAGATTGGGTTTTCTATAAATAAATCTCAATGTAAAAGTGATTTATTGACCCTGATAATGGAATATCTCATCAATGATTATGACACGATGATCGTTCTTCACCAATGATCGATCCAAACTCCAATTAGGTTTTTTAGGTGGATTTCTTCCCCCTTATTCAATTTTGGGAGGATCCCAAATCAATCATTGAATGGATTGAATTGTGGATTGATCGCCCTACATAATGGGTTTAATTTTGTGGGTTTTACAGGAGAATTTATTTTTTTAATCTATTTAAGGTTTTGGATTTTCATTCTAAAATAAATGATCCACTATCTACATAAACATAGATCGAGGTTAATTTTTATTGATTGATTGTTATTTTCTCCCACAATTCTATGTTTCACCACATAAATTCTTCCTAGACCTGGGGTTCCACCCATCCCGATCACTCGATTGTTGTGTGTGTGATTCATGGAAAACGTTTCTGAGATCGTGGATCAGGGATTAGAAGGACGCAATGGAGACACAAAGATGATGGATGAATTGTGATTTGGATGGGATAGAGGTCCAGTAAAGATTCAGCATGGTAGCTCGTGGTGGCCAGGGCTATAGCTTTGATCGGTCTGGACCAGTGAGACATCATAGGTCCAGGAAGAGTTACTAGTCCTAGAGTCCTGCAAAAGCCTACAAGGGCGGACATTGGTAGGTGGATAGATAGTAGTGAAAGAGGTTAATATGGCAGTGAGTTGCATGATATGCAGTGGAAGGTAGAGTTTTTTGGGACTATGAGCCGGGCTAGGTGGACTGGGTCCATGAGATGGGACTGAATAGGTTAGCAGATTGGGTTAGGATAGGCTAGACCCAGATCAAACCCTAGTCATAATTAGGGCAATTGGGGTAAAGCCCAATAATGGTCGACCATGGTGATGTGGTATCTCCAGCAGCCATATGTACTGTGACTGCATTTCATTATTGACTATGGTTTTCATCTATAGTGTCATGGAAACTCAGGCAGCCGTGAGGCACAACAACGAGTCGTCAATCCATGGGCATAGCGACCTATCCAGTTCAAATGATAATAACTCTTAAATGGAGTGTCCAATCGATGAGTCGTCTATGGTGTTGACACCCTAACATCGAGAATTTAATTTTGAGAAAAATAGTGGGTTTTTAGTTTTGAGCCATGTATATTTTGGGTGTTCTCTTGGCATTTTACTCGAGGGTGCAGTAGGAAATAACATCCACATCACTGGATCGTAATCCCCTCTAGAGGTCGAGTCTCAGATAGTGGTATGGAATCACATCTTGAGACCAGAGTGCGATCCACTATTATTCCTAGTAGAGTTTATGGAATTGGTATAACCTCCTTGAGTAGGGATTCAATCCTTTAAATAGAAGACTATATGAGTAGGGTTTTTGGAATCACTAATGTGTGATCCCCTATGTAGCGGGTTGATCCAGATTGGGTTCATCATGTCCCCCATCAGTTTGTGACATGACCCCTATCTATGTATCATGGTTAATCCATATTGGGTTCATGGTTTCCCCCATCAATTCTGGGTGTGACCTTCTATCTATGAATCGTGGTTAATCTAGATTGGGTTTGTGGTGTCCCGAAATGATTTTGGGCATGACCTACTCTCTGGGTATCATCGTCTTCTCAGACCTAAGTGTTATGTTTAGGGTGGGGTCCAGATGAGCTAGACCTCTTCAATGAGTGTCTTCGATGACAGCATGGATCATGGAGTGGGATCCCTCAAAACAAGCATGCTTCAAATAGAATCTTATAACTAGCAGTTGGTTATGACCACTGGAAAACATTGTATCTCTCCTGAGTATATATGGGTTCTCTTTCTCTCTTATCATCTATTATACATAGATTTTTACATATTGTATTGGGATAACTTATTGGTTCTCCGTGTTTAGTGTTTTTAGGGTGTCCTACTGAGTATTGTTGTACTCACCCCTACATGATCTTTTCACACACGTGTCATGTCTTATTCAAATAGGGGCCCTATTGTAGGTTTCCTTGGAGGACAGGGAATGGGTGAAGCATAGCTAGAGCTCTGCAGACTGAGGTGTTTTCCGCAATCAAACCTTTGGCGTACTCCTTGCTATTTAAGAAGCTTGGACTTATATATTTTTAGTTAGACACTAGTTATAGACTCTTGGTGGTGGGTTTTTATTATGGAACTATTTAATTTTCATTTATTTCCTGATGAACTCTGGTTTTGGGATCTTAGTTTTATACATACATCCTTTTAGTTCTTTTACTTTTTTTCATTGTGTGCCTTTTTGATGTTTGCATGTGTACATTTACATTAGTCTAACACATCCCATTTATGCGATATTCATACTCAGTACTAGTCCCTAGCCCCTAGCCTATTGAACGCAGGCTTGGGGTATTCATGACACGGGCCCCTCTGGGATGGGTCATGTCACTTTATTTTTGAAAATTAACTTTTAGAAAGACTAAAAAAATCCTAAAATATTGACAAAATACATTCAATTGAAAAAAACGTGGAAACATATTAAGGAATATTTAAATAAATTGAAAATATTTCTTAAGGAAAATATACATTTAGTTTTTATAATCACTTCTTGAAACATTTACAATTTAATTTTATTTGAAAATAACCTATAAAAATTATAAACTATGTTTTAAAGAAAATAATTTTAATGATTGGGGAGAATTCCATTCATGTCAAACATGATAAAATAATGATTCCATTATCATTTTTTCAAAAGACAAAAAGGTGTTGTTTGGAAAATACCATAAATATTCCACAAAAATATTTTTTAAAATTTCAAAAATGTATAAAATTTAAATGATAAATTATTTTAATAATTATAGAAAAATTGAAAACATTTTTAAAAAAACAATGTTTTGGAAGAAAAAGGTATTTTGATCAAATAGGGAAACAAATATGATTATTGATAAAAAAATGTTATCACTTATTTTAAGTAATATATAGTTTTAAAAGGTTATATTTCATTAAAATATCAGCAATAACCATATAATATGATAATTCATGATAATTAACGTGAGATAGATCTTATGATTTCAACATTGGTGAAATAATGACAAATAATTGGGATTAACGATAAGAATTTAATATAATCCTTTTACCACATTGGTGGATTTGAATCATAAGCCTTATGGTGGGAAAAAATTAAATGAAACAAGAAATATATTCAGAATAAATAAATTCATGATATTAAATTTAAAATGGGTTGTATATACACCAAATAAAATTTTATAGGTTCATAGAATTACATAAGTGTCGAAGAGGTAAAATTGAGACAAAAAACCCATATATATTTATTAACATTTTGAATTGTAATAACCTATAAAAAGTAACATAAAATATAAAATTAAATACCATTAAAATAATTTTATATATGATATAAAAATTCAATGTAATACTAAATATACCCAACCATAAAGAAATGTGTGATGAATCTTTATATGTCTACCAGAAATAAATGAGAGACTAGAAATACCTTCCAAGATAAAATCATTTAATTGGGGATTAATAAATTAAATAAATTTTTTTATTAAATAAAAATCCACAAAAAAGTTTATATAAAAAAAATAATCAATATCAATTATACAAATAATCTTATCTTTATAGAATCAATGAAGCATATATTTAACCCAATGAATCGAAATTAAGTAATGAAATCCCTTACCTCATGCTTTCATTTTGTTGAAAATGATTTAACAACCATTATATTGATTTTAACATGTTATTAACTTATTATTGATACTTTTTAATTTTTATTATATCCTATATGATCCTTTTAAAAACATCATATCACTAATCAATTGTTTATCATTCATCATTTTCATTGTTTTCAGGCATTAATTATCTTATTTCCTTAATAGTGCATTATAATTAATGTTCAAGTTATTTTGAATATTATATAATTAATTCAAATACATAATAATAATAAATAAATATTTTTCATGTTTATATATAATTAATAATTCTAAAAACATTCACTAAGTATGATTATGAAAAATTAAGTATGTCACAATCATTGAGACGATATGTCGGACATACATGTGAGTAACCTTTCCATTTTTCAATGATAATTAAGGAAATAAGGAAATAAATGTTTTATAATTATATAGTTATCCTAATAAAATATATATCATATTATTTCTTTAAACACACACACACGCACACAGATATATATATATATATCACCTATGCGGTGTGGTTTTGAAAAGAGAATCACATTGTTTAATGAAGGTGGTATCACATATGTACACGAATGATGATGTCATTTTTGTGTGTAAAAATGATATATTATAATTTAAAAATGAATCATATTTCATTAATATCTTACTTATTTCATATATAAAATATATAGCCCTTAAATTTATCCTTATTACATTCCATGAAGGGAATTAGTGAAAGATGAATCCCATCATTTCTTGATGCTTTTGTCTTCTGTACACTTGTTTGATGTTTCCATTTCCCCTATAGAATGTAATTTAAAAATATTATTTATGATATAATGAAAAAAAAATGTATTATAATTTTATAATATCATATATATATTCTTTATATTCATCATCATACCCATCTGTGAGATGTTGTATCTGAAAAATGTATTCCATCTGTTGGTGAGATGATAATCTTCCATACACACGAATAATGATTTCATAAACCATATGATAGATGAGAAGAAGTATTTAGGATTAGAATGTAACATAATAAAATCGTATTCTATGTATCATATAGTTGTTATTATATAATCATGGTTTAATAATAATTCATTTAGGTAGAGGAAGAAATAAAATAAAAACACCCATTGAAGAACATTATATCTTCTTCAAGTAACATGTTTTTTCTAACCCCAAAATAATTTCATAGATAGTTTTCTGACTAAAATATAGAATCCTATATGAGAATAGTGATTTAAGGATGGTATTTTGTTTGTTTATGGTATAAATTATTGGTTTTTATGGAATTAATGGAGGATTATAGGGGGTGTACTTTTATAAGTGACATGAGTAGGACACTTGTAAATTTTGTATGGAATGAATTCCACCGAAATTTTATTCAACTGACAAGGGCCATATATTAAAATATCATCAATACTAGAAGTGATAAATTAGAAATTTAGAGAAAATAGTGATTTTAGGTAATTTTTAGGAAATTTTATCTCATATACATTTTAGTTTAACCCATAGTAAATCTATTTTTACCTGAACCATAGTAAGTAATTTTACTGTTTTGACTAATAAGTTGAGAAAAAATTAATCTAGATATATTATCTAATAAAAATTGAGTTTATTAAAAATATAAAATGCATTATTAAAAATTAAACTTCTAATATTGGAACATTTTAATTCAAAATTAATCTTGCAGTCACGATGAGATTGTAGGTTTTCAATGAGAATATGTTCATATGTTTACAATGTTTTATAACTAATTTCTATATAAAAATAATTATAATAAAATAAATTATATTTAAATTTAAATAATTGAAATAATTTTACTTTAAAATTTATTTATAATATAATTTATCTTAATAAAAAAATTAAACGAATAAAAAGTTGTCCGTATTTTCCAAATTTACAAAAAAAATAAACCATTACTAAAAATTCTAAAAAAATAGCCCAAATAAAATATTTATTTGATGATTTAAGAAATGAATTTTAGTTTTTAATATGAAATTTATAAAAGTTAAAAAATATATTTCAATCAAAACCTGTAGAAGCGATAAAAAAGTTGGGTTTCAAGAAGTGTTTTTCTTCCAGCACAAGATGATTTTATATTAACTATATGTAAATTAATAATAATTTTCTAAATGGAAAATAGTTTTTATTTACATATAATATATAAATTTCATATAAATTAGTACTTTTTAGGGCTTTATTTAATTAATTAAACAAAGAAACCTTATTCACTTTAAAATAGCATTATTAAATCCCACTTTTTTAATCCCAAAAACTAACATATACTAAAATTCAATATAATTATGATAAAATGGTAATTACATGGATTAAATATAACTATAAAATAATTATTTTACATAAAATACTATTCAAAAATAATTTTACATTTAAATTACTTAATTTTTTGAAAATAAAAAAATCAATAATTTTCAGTATTCGCTGAAAGATCAATATTTTCTCAGAAATCTGAAAATTTCAACAAAAGTAAATTTTTATATAAATAATTAAACAATGAAATTAATTTTATAATTTAAATTTTCAAAATTAAAAAAATAATTATAATATTCTTTTCATAAAAATAAATAAAAATCATTATTGATAAAGACATATTTTCAAGGAAGAAAATTACATTACTAAAAAATGATTGATTATTTACGTAGAATTAAAAAATATAATTTATTGATTAAGATATATTTATTAATATATATAGATATATATAATAAATTAGTGGATAATATTTATAAATACTAAATTTAGAAGTTGGTCATAACAGTTATATATATTATTGTTCATTTATGTTTGGTCTTGTTTGTTTAATATGCTACCGAACATAAAACTCATAAATGTTCCTTGTAAAACAATATATCTAAGAGATTTAATTTTTTTTTAAAAATATATAATAAAGTTTCTAGGAGATACATTGTATTATATATTCAGTTTTATATTTCATTTACACTATTGAAAATAATTTTCTGATTTTATATTTTTTATGTATTACATCCCCTTCGTGAATAAAATTTGTCATAATTTTTTACTTTATATTGGTAATAAAAGTACAGATATTTTTTAATACATTTTTTTGTAAAAGACATCATACATAGAGTTAATAAAACATAATATTCATAAAATTGAATGGTAAGTGTGAGGTTCATCTAGAATAGTACATACTAGGTTTCAAAAGTGGAAGATATTACTGGGATTTGAAGATTGGGACATAGATGAAAATTTTAAATAATTATAAATAGTGATTATTTTTATTGATCACAAAAATCTTGTTGATAAATGGAATATTTTGGTCCTTTAAAAGATAAATATGTTATGAATTAAAAGACCATATGATTCATTGGATATGAATGTCAAATGAAATCATTTTTGTTTGATGGTATTTTTTGATATGTTGAAGAATTTTTTTTCCATATAGACTAATATAAAAAGGAAATATTATTAATTAATGGGAATAATTTCTTACATTTTTTCATTTCCACCATAATATAATCTATTTCAAAAAAATAGTATTCAAGAATAATTGTTCATTCCCAAATCACAAAAATTAACATTTAAATTCCAAAATATCATAAATGGTATAATAATTATATTACACCAATCATTAGACATTAACTAATAAAATATAGTTAGAACATTGTAAGATAATATGAAAAATGGATAATCAATCATAGGTTAAATAAATCTTCAAAATTCAATGGTAATAACAAAAGTTTAATTTAAATCATTCCATGAAGGAATAAACATATATCAGAAATAACCTCAATGAAATAAACATTATAAAGTTTTTTATCCCCAAAGTTTATCTTATAATTTTCATCTTATATGAACTATAATAAGGAAATCATCTTTTAAGATAACATTAATCACTGAAGCACTATATCACTCTTCAAACCCATAGTAATATATAAGATAAAACAATTGTTCACAGAATTACCTCAATATCCATGAACCTATAGTCCTTAATAGTTGGAAACACCTTAAAATATATGTTCTAAAAGACTTTAAATTAACACATCATAATAATCCAAGGAATTAAATAAACATCATCAATATAAAACAGCTCTTAAAATGTTATTAATATCTTTAAGATCTCATTTCTAAAAACCTCATATATTTTTACAAGATATTGAACATATGATAGTAATTAATCTTATAGACCTTTAATAGTACCCACAACTCTTAAGATAAACATACATCAAAATATCCTAATATCTAAATTTATTTAAAATATCCATTGATAAAAAAAATAATGGCTTAGAACACACACTCACAGATCTAATTCTAAAAACGTAATATTTATATTTTGGATTTTCTACAGATAGAGGTGACCCAATTTTCTCATACAATACAAATAATATCAAAAGGAAAAATTGGATCACTTATATTCTCAAGACTTATCATGTTTATAATTTTTTAGAATTAGGATATACTCTTACATAAACAATACCCTAGAGTTTAGGATGGTATCTTTCCTAATATACCAATCTTGTTATACACCATGTTAGGTCATCAACATCAACCATATGAAACCCTTATAGGAATTTTTAATTCAAAATCATAAATGATAACTTGGGGAAAAGGAAAAATTACAAGGATGTGATCAAATTTCAAGAATAGAAAAACATAAGGATTAATAATTTCATTTCATCAATGAGTATAATAAGTGAAATATGTTATGAAGAAATAATCAAAGTGTATGATTGAACCAAAAAATAACTCATACTCATAAACACATGAATCTTTAATCATGAAACATGGAATATGTCTTTCAGAATTGAAAGAGTCCTAATATTCATCATCATGATCCATGTAATAAAAAACATGGTATAATGAAGCATTATAAAAACATTGAAATCATAGATAAAATGTATTGATATATTGGGACATCATATTTAAATAACACATACATAACCTTTATATAACCATTAAAAATTTAATAACCACATGGCTGACATATAATATAATTATTTAGAGAATATAAGATTTACCTAGTTCATTATAGCACTAGATAATAGAACCCAACATTTAAGCTATATTGGTCCCACCAAGTGCTATATGGGTGCAACCATCAAAGAAAAGGCCAATAACAACAACATCAATAAAGTATATAGAGATTGTATTTCTTTATAAAACTCTGTAAATGACCATTATTCATTGATTTACTGATTAACCCATGAGATATTAATGAGTTCCATAACAATATATTCGAATCATGATTAGAAATTGGTTCCAGAAAAATATAATTGATATATGATTGCCCTATGGAAGAGAAATGTGTTTCATAACAATATCATTGAATCATTTTTAACCATTTTAAAAAAATAGGTTCCATAAAAATCTCTCCAAAATAATCTTAACTCATCCATAAAAAAATGAGGATTGTTTAATTACAAAATATCACCATTTGATCATAATTAATAACAGGGGTTGATGAAATTGATGAATGGAAATACAATTAAAATAAAATTAAAAATCTGGAAGAAATTATTATTTTAATTTAAAAAATATTTTTAAAAAAATACTAAAAATACTAAAAATATTTTGAAAAAAATATTCATTGAAAAACCCATGGATATATATAGAGGAATCATTAATAATAAGATAAACACTTATTGATGATCATATCATTTACACTCTCAAAAACAAATTTTGAAACACCTTTAAAATAATATTATTTGGAAATAACCTTAAAACATATAAATTATGGTTAAAATATAATAATCGTCATGAAAATGGGAAATTCGATTCATGAAATATAGGTTAATACCAAGATTTCTTTTAAATTTTCTATAATAGACAAAAGGGAATTGTTTGGAAAATGAAATAAATATTATTTTCATAATATTTTTTAATTATCCAAAAAACAAAACAAATGCATTTCAAAATACATTTTATGAATGATAAAAGCAATTTCTAATTTTTTTTAGAAAAAATGTTTTTTTGAAGAAAATGGGTATTCAAACGAAAATATAAATATAAACTATTCTTAAAAAAAATATATTTTTAATTTAAATTACTAAATTGTTAGAATATGGTACTTTTATAAGAAAATATCATGAATAAATAGAGGATAAAAAAATTAATGAGAATGAGTATGAGATAGATCATAAGATTTAAACATTGGATACTTAATCATAAATAATCTTGATAAATGATAAGATTATAACATAATTCTCTTATATCTATGGTAGTTTTGAATTGAAAGACCCATGAAAGGATAACATTGTATAAAACCTAAAATATCATTATCCTAAATAAATTCATTATTTTACATGTCAAGTTGGATGTATATACACCTCATAAAATAAAATAGGTGTATAACATGATATATGTCTCACTGATGGAAAATTGAGACCAAAACCCTTTTCATCATTAGAAAGACTTTGAATCATAATACCCAATAAATAATTAAATCGCATTAAACATTACATATCATTAAAATAATGTAATTCAATGTATGAAATTTCTAATGGGTTGTACATATACACCACCAAAAATAAATGAATCGTGAATTTTCATAGATCTCTTATAAATAGAAGAAAAACTATGAATCCCAAACACAGATCATACAAATCAATGAACTGATTATGTGTATCGAATATAAATATAAATATTTTCTTTAAATTACCCTTTAAATAATAAATTTTCATTACACACATAATCATATAATTACATAATCAACGATTTATAAGTATAACCCAATGAATAGAAATAAAGATATGAAATCCCTCACCCCACACTTCATTTTTGTTTAACACAATTTATCCTCTTATAGAGTGATTTTAAAAATTCCATTAACTTATAAAATGACAATTATAATATTTATCAAATTATATATGATATTTTTATAACATATTGTAACTCATTATTTAATAATTATTTATTATTTTCATTGTTTCGGGTATTATTTTCCTTATTTTCTCATTCTTAATTTGTAATGGATATTTCTATTATTTTTAATATTATATTATTAGATTATATGTAGAATAAAAATCATGAAATTATTAAAATGTTGACACGTAAATTATAATTTTTATAATCAATCATGAAAGATGGTTTTGAAAAATGAAATATGTTATGATCATGGAGAAAGTAGGTCATAAATACATAAGAGTATGGTTTCCATTTTTCAATTATCAAAATGGAAAGGGGTAAGTAATTTATTATCATTACATAATGATCATAATATTATTTTTATTTTTATTATTTATATAAAAATTATATATATTTATTTTGTGGTGTGGTGATGAAAACAGAATCAGATCTCTTTGGTAAGGCAGTAGTACACAAGTACAATAATGACGTGATCATTTTTTAGCTTAAAAATTTATGATTTTATATTGTATTTTCAAAATTATAAATTTTACAATAAAAGATTTATTATTTAATTTATATAAAATATATTAATTAAATTTATCCATATTACATTCCATGTAGAGAATTATAGAAAGTGGATTCACATCTCTTCATGAGGTAGTAGTCTGTCGTACGTACGAGTGATGTTATCATATCCCCCATGTAATGGAATGTAAAAAAATATTATCAGATAAAATTAATATAGAGATATTATTATATCAAAAATATATAATATATTCATATATCCATCATAAAATCAAACCATGATAATTGGTAATGAATAAACAAATGACATTTTTTCACGAGGCTGTAGTCATATGTTCTCATGATTAATGATTTCTTAACCCATTTGATTGAATATGAGAAGGATTTAGTTTATTCCATTAACATGATAACATATTATTATAATATATTTTGTTATTTTAATATATAATAATGGTTTTAGATGAATTTCAAGTGGTGGAAGAATAAATATTATAAAAACACTCATCGAATAACGTTACATCTTCTTCAGGTAACTTCTTTTGGATTACACCAAAAGAGTTCATTGGATGGATTTAATCCCAAAAAAAGTATTCAATTATAATATTAGGTAATTAGAGAATTATTTTTTATTATATTTGATGAACCAATTAGTTTTGATTGTTATAATATAGGAGGATATAGGGTGGCTATTTGTATGTTATCTAAGTGGAACACTTGAAATTTTAGAAAAAATAGAATCCCACCAATGTTTTGTTCATTTCACAAGGCTTCACTGATGGAACATTCTAGATACAAAAAGGTATATGGTATAAATATGTCTATAAAATATATTTTATTCTAGGATTTAGGTAATATTATCCCTTTTTATTTTATCCCCTGGTAAATCTATTTTTACCAGAACCAAGATAACTATTTCTTACTATTTCCACTAAAAAGTTTAGTAAAAATTTTAGTTGAAAATTTTAGATAATATAATATTTTATGATTTGAAATATGGTATCTATTTTCATGAATTATATTCATAGAATAAAAAATATTTCATTTAAAATTAATCTTGCAAAATCGACAACAAATAATGTTTTTAAAGAAAAAATGATCCAATGTTTAAGAATAATTTATATCCAATAACAACATGAAATATATTAAAATTAAATTTTTTTGACTAATATATATATATATATATTAACTAATTTTACATTAAAAAATCTTTAATATTTAATTTATCTTTATAAATAACTAAAAAATAGTTTTCATTATTTTTCAATATTAATCAAACAAATATTATTTTTAAAGAATTCTCATAAATTGAACCGAGTAAAAATTTTAAATTCAGTATTAATAAATTATGTCATTTTATTCAAATAAATTTTATAAAATTTCGGAGAATTAAATTTAAAATAAAAAACTCGTATACGATGATAAACAGGTTTTCCAGAAGTGTATTTTATCAAGAAGAATATGATTTTATATTAACACTAGGAATAATAAAAAACAATGTGCGAATATCAATTGAAATTTATTTCTATGAAATATAAAAAAATTAATTTGAAAAATTCCAAATAAGGGATTATTTTAATTAATAAAAATTGGAAAAAATTATTCACCTTTAAACTTTTTTCAGAAAAAACCACCCTTTAAAACCAAAAAACAATCATTTACTAAAATATAATATATTAATAATTCAAATGTAATGATGTAGAGTTAATACAAATAAATAATAATCATGTCACATAAAACAACATTCAAAACACAATTTAATTTTTAAATTACATTAATTTATTGAAAATTTATGGCATTTTTATATATATCGGTATTTTTTTTAACATTCATTGAAAAATAAATATTTTCTAAAAATTCAAAAAAAAGGTCCTCAAAAGTAAATTTGGATATGCTGGTTTAAATAATTTATATCATTTTATATGCTAAATTTTTGAAAATTATCCAAAAAATTATTATATTATATTCATGAAAATAAAAAAACACATCTTCGAAGAAAACAAATTTTTGAAGAATAAAATTACTTTACTGAAAAATGATTGATTATTTAAAAAATATTAATAAATATTTTATATTGAGTTGGATATATATATATATAATAAAATAATTAATACTATTAATTCCTAGCAATTTAATTTCTATGTTATAATTGTTATATATATAGTGGGTTGTTTAAGATTGGTATTCTATATTTAATACAATAACGAACCAAAAAATATTAGGGGTTTTTATAGATATTTATCAAAGAGATTAAATTTATCTAAAAATGAATATATCCTAATGTCTTTGTATGTTACATTATCATTTATGTTAAGTGTTTCATGTATTTTATGCTATCAAACATAATTGTTTTCATTTAAAATCATAGGGTGTTACAATAAATTCTAAAGTAATTTAATGTAGGATAATATATGGTTGAAATATTTTCCAACAATATTAATTATACTTGTGTTGGTTGTAATAATAACATGATATTTTTTAACCCCACACCCCGGTGAATCATGTTTCACAAAAATTTGGGAAATAAAAATTTACTATTTCTACCATTTACAATGTATGTAAACCCAACTACAAAAACACTTAGGGAGGAGGGATTAATCGTAGTATGGAAGATTAAAACAATTACCCCATTAGAAAATGTTTCACTATTAAATAATGCCCGAGACACAACAATTTTACATACTAACCCTCCCTGGGCTGTGTCCAAGGAGAATACAATGGTAACGTGCTGATGTACCAAATCCACTAAAAGCACACAATAGTTTACAAAGTTTGGATGGGATTCACTATCCCTCTTGGTTTACAAAAAATCTCAAAATTTAATGATCACTACTAACTCAACTGATGTGGGGTAATCGATTCTTCTAAATACCATCCTTTTATCACTTGAATCAATGTTTTTTACACCTCATTTAGTGTATCATTAAGTTACACTTTTTTCCAATGGAAGAATATCACATCACCATAGTTAAATGGGAAATCCATTTTAGAACACTTTTTCAATTCTCACTGCCTTCAAAAAGTACCCTATTTCAAAAACTCAAATAGACTTCCCCATGTAACCACCTTTCAAGAATTACACTTCTTTCATGAATCACAACTAGACTTCACAAAGGTCGTAACATTTGTTCTGATTTTTATAAACATTGCTAATTCCTTTACTTTCACAATTCTCAAAACATTCACTTGGATATCATAGCCTTTAAGAACTACCTTTCATTCATCATGCTCAAAAAATCACACTATCAATTATAGCATTGTCGATCATTCTCGCTAGAACCACCTTCTTGAAAAACCATCACGAATCCAGAGACATTGAATTTTCCTTGAGTCTCGATTCTTTTTTGAAGGGGGTATAAGCCTATTTATAGAAATTTACACCAATTCTAGAATCATCTAGAAACTTCATCACCATTTATAAATTCTCCCTCATCTCCTTTGTGATTCTACCTTATTTTTGAAGCTCCATGAATATTTCAAATTTGCGATTCTTGTCATAATCATGGAGGTTTTTGTCAAAAACAATTGTGTCGTTCGTGATACTTGTTGTAATTTCATATATTTCAGTAAAAAAATCATTGTTTAATGAACCACTCTTCATGAAACTAGCCTTCATAAAACTCATTCCTTTTCCACATTTTCATAATTCCTTCAAGTAAATTCATCTTTCACGATGCTAGCTAAACTTTAAATTCTGGACTCAAAAATTTTGGAAAACTCTTGGAAACAAATTCAACATGTGTACACAATTTTTTGTAATGCTTATAGGTAATCCATTCCTTCGTATTAGATCATTTTTAATATATTTTTCTAGAAATATCTATAGAGTTACAAAACATACCTTGGTATTCCACTTTGTCAATAAACACAATCATCCCAAAAATGTTGTAATGTTACCTCGAGGGATTTTTCCCAATAATGTAAAAAAGTAAGGTTAATATGTTAAAATCTATTAATCGTATAGATTCATAATATGTAATCATTTTTAGCTGATTAAATTTTTATATCTAGAATAATATGATTTTAAATAATCCTGAAACTAGAAACCAAAACTATTATTAGAAGAATAAATATTTAATCAGAAAAAATAACATACATCCATTAAATTACATTTAAGAACTAAAAAATAATGGTCAAAATATATTATTGAATATATATTAAACTAATATAATTCAATCCAATAATAAATAGAGCTTAATTGAATTTACTATTATAAAAAGTTAATTGTTTCTCTAAAAATATATTCCTGAATAATATTTTTTAATAGAAAAATGAAATTATATAAAAAAATATTATATTAATGATTAATATTTAATTAATTATATTATCTCTAATTATAGGATTATCATTTTTAATTATGTTTATAATTAATTAAGTTTACCTTTAAATCAACATAAATTATAGTTTTTAAAAAAATTATAAAATTTTCAAATTTCACTAAGAAATGTATCTTTCGAGATAAATCATAAAGAATAAAAATTAGATATTTTGGAAATTTTTATTTAATAAACAATATTCCATTAAAAAATAGTTTTTTTAAAAAATATTATAAATTAACAATATTTTCCATAAGGAACTAAAATTTCATAAAAACCAATTTTGAAGAAAACATATTTTTGAAGTGTAAAATTGAATTATCAAAAGACGAGTACATGTTTATTATTAATTATTATATATATATATATATGAATTATTAAAATATTTTTAAATATATTTTAAAAAAAAAATTTGACATTACTATTCATATCTACAAATTTAGTTGTTTTTTATAACGGTTTATTATATCTTTTTATATATATTCTCGAGTTTGTGTGTAAGGAATGATATCAAATAAATCAATTATTATTTCAAAGGATATATATATAAAATAATAGTGTGATACATATATTGATTTACATTTCTATAATAATTGATCACTACTCAATGTTTCATAAATTTTAAAGTAATAGTTGATCAAAACTCATTACTTGAGGTGGGAGAATGTTAATTTAGAACATGATGTGTCTTTATAGGAGTACCATATTTGAGTTCTGGATAAATGGTGGAAGATTATCGATTGGTAGATTATGATTCTGGTAAGTGTTTTATAGATGAACATGGTGATCCAAGAAGGTAAATGGGGGAGAGGGGTCTAAATATAATTACAATGGAAAGAAGTTTCAATTGAGATAAGTTCTATGTAATATATTTAGGGGAAACAGACATTGGTGGGGATAGTTGTGAAACATAAAACATTAAAAAATATTCTATTTTGAGTTTTAGGTCATTTTCTATTGAATTTTTTGTTTATTATATAGTAGTGAGTATGGTATAGGTATGATCTTAGTTATCTAGATTATGTTGTGGTTACTATTCATTTCATGATACTGTTATATATACAACACATAGTTTGGAACATTGTTTGGACAACCATTAAACCTCACCATTCCACCTGTATTTTTATGATATGATGACTAGATGGCTTGGGTGAATGGTATCCCATACCATGTATGTGAGTAATTTTATTTATTATTTTCCTTTAGAAATATTATTTGACACCACAAAAATCTCATATGAACCAACCCATGAGATTTAAAATTTTCAGGGATTCAACGATGTGAAACAGGACCATCTACGTCAATTTACAATATATTTATCTTAATAAATGATCATATACAAAAATAATTGATTCAAGCCCCTTATTGTTAAAAATAATGAAAATAATCAATCACATGATAGATGAAAGGGATAATAAGGGAAATTAGACATCTATAAGAGAGTATAAAAATCAAGAACATGTCCATAATCACGATCAAAGTCCTCATCATCATCTGTTGTTTCCCACTCCAATTGTGAGATCCTTTGATTTAAGATAACATAAAACTTTTCCCTGAGATTTTGATACTATAGAGTGAGTTCCTTGGAAGAATATTTGGTGGAATCCTTTCTTCCACACCCATGTACACCGACCCAATCCTCATAGCCACATCCTCAACCATGATTGTTTGGATGATGACCCTACATCCGATTCATAGATTGCTAAAATTCCCTCCCACCTCTTTACATTCCAAATCATATGCACTATTATCCTTGACATTATGGTTTAAAACTTACATTGATGGGTCATCATAATCATTGGAGAAACTAGTAATTATTTCTTCCATCACACTGAACTCCAAAGTAAGAAAATATTGCATATCAGAGGTAACATGCACCATACCCTTATCTTGTGAAGGGGATTGTCTAGGGTCCAAGGTAGTGATACAACAAACATTATTCTAAGAAGGAGTTGTGGAAGTTAATTCCAACATATATTTTCCCTTCCTTATCGATGTTGCCAAAGCTTGTATGTGGATAAATAATTTTTTCACATTATCTTGAATAGTATTATCTACATGCTCTAGATAATCAGAAATCATAATAGTATCGACATTCTTCTTATGACCTATGTCATCAACATTTTCCTTATTTTATGTATCATAAGTATCAATATTCATTGAAATTGGATTAAAGTCCCCATATTTACTAACAAGTGCATCACATGATGCATAATTGGATTGAACTCATTTATAGTAATACCAACCCATGTTTTCTTCCCCATAGAAGAAGTGGGATCCATACAACCATAAATCATATTTAGATATGATCCATTTTGTGAGGAAAAATTAATTTCATTCCACCTTTCTATAATCCCATCATCAATCGGTTTTACACCAGTATCCCAAGTTGATTCCTTCAGAGACTGACCCTTCCTATTATGATTATGTTCAAAATATCCATTAGTTGAATATTAGGAACAAAACATATCTCTTTTTTTAGTTTAGTAAGTCATGAATAATTAATTTATATGTAAAAAAAATTCCCTTTTCACATTCAACTCCTGAATCTATCTCCTCATGATGAGAAAAGAATAAAATTTTCTCACTCATGGTAGAGCCTAATTCCACCTTTATTAGAAATATTGTATAGTGTCAAAAGATACCAATTTAGGTCTCTTTTTCTAATTTAATGGGAACTCCAATAGCAAAAAAAATACCCTAAAAGATCTTCAGTTGCCACATCATCGGGTTTAAACAAAAAAATTACCCATAATTGTACAGATGAGCTGAATACATCCATTGTGTTGAAATTAATATTGAATTGAAATTGATGCATGACACTGGTCTTGATTGAAATTAAACCATACCCCAATGCATGCATCATCAGATTATCGATGCGAATGAGGATTTTAAAAAACCATATTCCCAATAAAACACACTTCATGTTTCTAAATCTTAAAATTACTGATATATGTGATACTAGTTCTTCAATTTTTCGTGGTTTTGACCCTTGTTCATAAATAATCTTGAAATAATTTAGTGTTTATGTAGATTTAGGCATTCAGAGATAGAATCAACATTAACTCTGATGTGAAAAATGATTCCCTTTTAACTAATTGCCCCGAAAATGGACTCTTTAAAAGGAGAGAATCTATAAAATGTCACACAAATGGAAACTAGGTCTACTATTGGTGTTGGTTCTACCTTATGCGGTGGCTTATCTTGGAAAATCGAGTTTTTGTGGGAGTTAGAGACATGAATTGTAGATTCACCATATATGTGCATGTCTAAGCACCTTGGATCCAGAAGAAGGTTGGTTAATCTCCCAAAATCCACTACAACAGCTCAGGATTGAGGTATTCTATCCTTATCCAGATTCACATCCAAAACCTTCACTAGATCTAGACATCACACATTCGCATCCAACCTTGCATCAATGGTACTTCTCCACACGAGATCACAATGATGTACAATTCCCTGATCTGACAACCGAGAAACATCACACTTTATCTATGTTCTCTGATTCGAGATAAACACATAATGATTAATGCTTCATGGATGAACTAGGTAAATAGATTCATTGGAGGCCACCACCTCACCCACTCTCCCATTATCAATAATCTTATGTACACCAAATATATAATTACGTCATGGGGATTTCATTGGTTCTTGAATCTATCCATTTCACATTATAATTACTTCTTGATCTACCATGGATTATGATTTAGTTCTATAATATTCATTAATTAATGAATTTATATCATGTTTCAACAAATATTTTCTTAAATTTAATGCTTTAAATCCTTTAATTAAAACTTAATACATAGAAAGTTTAGATTTAGTAAAATTGATAAGTATACATAGGTAGATGTGATAAATTAAATCTAATTATGTAATTCTAAATGGTTTATTAGTTGATTTTCTTGGATTGGTAATAATAAATATTTAAAAAATATATATATTTCTAGAAATTATGGATTTTTAAACAAATTTTCATTTTTAATTACTATAAAAAGTTGGAATTCAATGTTGAAATTTTTAAAAATATACATTTTATTAAAAAAATATTCTATTTGAAGATTATTCATAACAATGATTTTTATAAAAAATATAAATCCATTACTAAAAATTTATTTTAGGTTAAAAATCTTCGAGAGATGATTTGTTTTGAGCTTCCCCAAATAATTGGTTTATTTTGTTTCTCTAAAAATGTTGGTGCATGTTAAAAAATTATGTTTTTGAGAAATTAGTTTCAGAACATAAAAAATCATCTATAGAATATATAATACATCATTTTAATATGATTTGATAATTATTTGGGGAATGTAAATTTTTTATTTAAAAGTTCATTCAAATTTTTATCATAAATTTTGAACAAAATTACCAGATTTGTAACATCATAATGTGATGTTTGAAGACATGGTTTGAGGATTAAGAGGTTTATTGATTGTTTTAGTGAGCCTTAGAGACTTCAACCTGGTCTTATATGATTTTCACCTTTTTTAAATTGTTTATTTTTTAGTTCTCATGGATTTCTAGGAACCATAGAGAAATATGAAATGATTGAAACTTCCATTTAATCTTCATAAAGGTAAATCTTTCTTGAACTATTATAGAACAGAAAAGGTAAAATAGAATTGGTTTTAGAGGGAAAATGGTAAATATTTGAGCGGTATTTCATGGTTACTACAAGTCTTAGAAAACTAGGCAGAACAAACTTTTGAGGTTGGTTTCTTTAGGCAGTGAGGTTGGAATTGTTGTAACATAGTTTGGCCAAACCATGTAGCCAAAAATAAAGCCTGTTAAAATTGGATATTTTTCAATTCCACCAAAATATAATTTTAAAAGTGTAAATCATATTTCAACCATGGTTCCCCCTCATTTATCATCCCCCCCCCCCTCTATGGGTAATTACCTTTTCTAATATCTTTATGGTGTTTTTCTTGAAACCTTTAGTGGGGATTAAAGGTGTAGACTTTTCTCACTCTTATATTCAGCCAACTGCCTTAATTTTTTAAATATTTTTTTATTTAGTATCTGTTGTGATCAAACATTTCAACACAGAATGGTAAAATCACACAATTTCAAAAGGCTTATGAGAATCATTATTTAAGGATAGTGTCATGATGTGGAATTTCATCAGGTTAAAAAAATTATATTTCCATTATTAATTTTCCAAGGGTTTCAACATATATTAAATATTGTTTTTGAATCATTTTTTATGGATGTTTTAGATACTAGTGTCTAGAGATCCCACTAGTTATTCTATAGGAAGTAATAATTGGTTCTATTGTGGTACAATGACATGTCGGGTTTTCACTCAATATGGTTAATTTCAATTAATTTATTTAATTATTTATATTTGATATTATTAATTATTCACCTTGTTTACATGTTCTAGGATCTTGGTTTCTGACATGGGCATAGGGCATGCTTTGGTTGACATTGTGGGCCTTGTATTATTATTCTTTCCCAAGGAGATAGATGGAAACTAATGAATAATGGAAGGTGGTCTATCCTAAATACTCTATGGTTTATAAATATGAATATATGAAGTTTTTCATGTTGCCTCACCCAATTAGGGTGTTCATACATTTAATTAAGATAATTTTTTAATAAATTAATTAATTGCTAAATTCAAAAATATTTATATTTTTAATAAAAATAAATAGAATGAAATATGGTGGTATCCAAAATGTGTTAAGGACCATTATAGGCCATATAAAACTTATTGGAAGCCTCTACCCTTGATGGTTAATGACTTCTCTAATTAAATTATGATTCCTTGAGAATTTAGGCCCCTTGAGTCACATTTAGCGTAGGTGGATAGGCCATAGGCTATGGAATATGGGATGAGTGATTATACAAACCCCAAGATACCATGAGAAAATAGATGTGTTATGTTCCATCTCTTGATTGTTGAAATGTGTGATTGCTTATATAGCCATTGATGTGGTTCTATTATGATGATGATGTCGAGGGATGAGGTATCCCCTAGGAATTAAACTTTAATATATGACATATAATGTCACTGAGGACCCATGTGAGGCTTAAAATATTGTGTTATACCCTATGGTACCTCTATGGGTACCTGATGGAAACCATCTCTAGGTTTCACAGTATGGATTGGGTAGAGATGGTATCGATGGAACCCATAATAAGAATCTGAGTCGAGGGGTTGTTGTCAATAAAGGTGGGTTTTTTTGTACGACCACCCTTGTTTTTTTATTTTTCAATGTTATAGAGAAACCGGTTAATAGGGGAGAGATATTGTTATCCTACACTTTCAGGGAGATCATGTACTATATATAAAAACACCCATATTTTTGGGTTATGATACTTGAAGTCAAGCTATGTAATAACCAAATGTTTGATAAATTAAATTCTATTTTAAAATGAATAATTCTTTATTAGGATATGATTTTATCAAAAACACATGCATTTAACTGATTTTTTTGGATGATTAAATGTTATATCCTATTGGAATTAAAAGTCTTTAATGATTTATATCCACTAATAATTTTTATATTTTATAGTGACCATTATGATTATTGTATATTAATAGTTATGATAAGGTCTAATTGATGTAGACAGAAAAAGCATTGACCTTTTCCAGTAGGATCATATCCTATGAATCTCATTAATCAGAGCTTATAAGGGAGACTGAACCACAAGAATTTTCCCTTGACCAAGACCAAGATGAAATTCAACAACTGAGGAATATGTGAAATCATTTAAGGGATATTTTCAATTATATTTCGATCAATACCCAAACCATGTTTTCTTGAACTACCTCGTGGATGTATCACCATCGCACATCATACCTATATGGTGTATGAAACTATAATAAAGGGTCACTTATCTAAACCCTGACAGTATGTATTTATATATTTTTATTTATTTTTTATGAAATTATTATTATAAATATTCTTTTTATTATTTTTATAAATTATTAAATAATGGGTTTGATAAAAATAATATTTTAATGTAGTGAAACATAATTTTTTTATGAAATTTAGTGTTTCAATAAAGACACAATTTTTTGAATTCAAAAATCTTTTAAAAAATATTATTTGAAAAATATTCTCATTAAATAATATTTAATTAAAAATAACTGTTATAATAATATTATGAAGTAAAATGTAATTTTTAAATGGGTATGTTGTCATCATAAAAACTGGTATTTTTAAATAAATATATGTTTTGATATAAATTTTTAAATTCTCATATTTATATTATTATTTTGATAAAATAAATATTAATTTTGATGTCAATGCATCAAAACACACCAAATGTGATTTTTTTTATAATTTCCAAATATATATAAATTTTGTGGTTAAAAATTAAATAGGTTAAAAATATAATATAAGTATTATGACATCATAAAGTTCCAAAGTGATGTGATAAATTATATAAAGAGTATCCACAACAGAATTTATGTTTACTTTTCGTAATAATTTTTTTTCATGTGATTTTCTTAATTATATAAACCATTGTTGAATCCTTCAAAAGAAATATTTTATTTTACAGTTTAAATATTAATTCATTATGAAAATGACTCAATTAACATCTCTAGTGGTTTTATTTTAATTTTATATATAATTATCACTAAATAATTTTGTAAAAAAATATTATTGTTAAAAATAAACGGAAATACAATAGGAGGTTACAGGTTTTTTAATATTTATTAATATAGACTCCTAACTAGATATTTAAAAATTAATAAGGAATTCCCATCTCTTTTTATAAAAAACCCATTAAACCTATTTTTTATCTTCACTCTAAACTAGTGGATCATGAAGTTACTATTAAATTACTTCTATATATCCCTCCCATGTTTCCCATAGGATCTAATGATTCCATTACCAATCATTTTAAATCTACCTCACATGGTAAGGGACTATCTTCTCTTCCCTTTTCATTTAATTTATCTATACATGGTCCTTTTGATATGTAATTTTCTTTATTGTAATATGTTTTTCACATCCTATACCTTCTTTATTATTCCCATTTAATTTAGTGCCACGATTCACTCTAATTCCCTATAACGTCATCATATTTTCATATATGGATATTACATCTATTTAGACAATTGTTCATTACATTCCACAAGCACATGATAGATGATCATAAATGTATAATGGATTTGGAAATATAAAAACATAATCAAAATATTGATAACAGTTATAAATAATCTCTAACATTGTTCACCCTAAATATATCTTTTCTTATATTTATCATGCATAATGCTAGTTTTCATAACACGGGGAAAAGAAACATAAGAAATGGTTTTCATGGAGGCCTAATAAGAGAAAATAGAGGGGTTGTGTAAATATAACCAAAGAACAATGGTATTAGAATAAGAGAATACCTTATTAAAACCATACCTTGTATATCAAAGGTAAAAATATTAATTTGGTGAATAATTATTGACAGTTCATAAGGAATGAATCATATTTATAGCAATAAAAACGATCCAGGAAAGAATAAAATTGGAATAAGTAATGGAATTGTGGCCTAAAAAGAATCATAGATGATCATATATCAGGGATAACCCCCAAGAAATTAATAATGAGTTATTCTTCGGATAACAACATGAGTACTCACATCAAGATTTGTAAAAACTTCTATATTCCCTCTTTTTTAGCTTTGGATAACCCCATGTGCACTCTCTATGCTCATAGAGCATTAATCAATCCCCCAAAAATTTTATGGTGGATATTGGTCCCATATGTTACATATTACATACAATTTTGTTCAACATTATCAAAAAAAGATCATATCTGAACCTGTTAAATGAAATGGGTTTCAAAAAAATTTCATCACATCAAAACCCATGGTAATAAAACAAGTTTCAAAAACATCTTGTCAATATAATCATAAAAAATTCATAAGAGTACTTAGAATGTTATCATTAGATTAGATCCTTATAAAAATTGTTAATAATGTTAAATAATTTCATTTTTTATTGAAATGAATTTTGAAAAGACATTAGGAAACTTTCTTAAATTAAATAATTTTTTATGGAAAATAAAATTTTAAAATTATAACTATTTTTGAAATCCTTTTCATTGAAAATAATTCATAAAAATTACAGTCCATGATTTAATACAATGATTTTTTATTATGGTAGTAAAAGTTGTTCATGTTATAACAATTATTCCATCCACATTTTAATTGAATCCTAAGTGGATTTTTTTGGAAAATGAAATGAATATTCCTTTAAAAAAAATTATATGAAGTCAATTATGCATCCAAAATTCATCAGTAAATCATTTTTATATTTTTCAAAAATATTAAAACATTTTTAGAAAACATGCTTGTGGAAGAAAATAGGTTTCTAACTAAGGACAAAAATAAAGCAAATTTTAATTAAAAACTTCCACTTGATATCATTAATACATAAAAAGTGTAACGTGAATGTAATATTATTTTTCTCATTAGATAACCATAACGGAATAGTATTCATGAGTTTCTCTATATATGTATTATAAAATTTCATCATATAATTAAAATTTATAAACAAACATCATAAAACAATGAAATCGTAACATCAAACCATTACCAGATTGTTTATATTTTAATAGTAAGTCCTATTTAATAATAAAACCAAAAGAAATATTAAATATAAGGAATATAAATATATTCATGATATAACCTATCAACGGTTTATATATACACCTCGTAAAAGAAGATAGGTTCACCAAAAAACATATATTCAAAATTAGACAAATTGAGAAAAAAACCCATACCTTAATTCTCGACATCCTTCATACACATCTAAACCTACTAGATAATAAATATATATTTATTATAAATATATTAACATACCATTAATATATATATATATATATATTAATATATATGATTTATATATGTAATTTTATAACTTATTTTTTAATAATTCCATGATAAAATCACATTTCAGGCATTAACTACATTATTTTTCATGTATTTTTTTATTAGTTGTTTTTATCCTATTAAATTGATAAAAGGAAACCCATATACATAATCTTAAAAATTATATAAATATAACATATATTAATTATATTTTTTTAATATTTCCATAAATGTTATATATTTAAAATGAAATCACTCTTCATGGAGACGATAGTGCGTAGCACACACAAGAGGCATTATTGTATTACATTGGGTTTGAAGTTACGAATAAAATTATGGTATAACAATTCCAAAATTTATAATAGTTTTATAAATATAATATATAATAATTAACTCCATTATTATATCCAACCATGAATGTTGGTGATGGAAAATGAATTTCATTGGATCAGAAGTTGGTAGTCAATTATACACAATATCGACCATTTTGTTTTCCATTACATGGATGTAGAATGGATATAGGTTTTTCCATTAAAATGGTAATATAGTGTTATATATTATATAATTATTTAGTTTTATTATCATTTTATATTATTTTATGGATGTGGATGAATAAATGAAACAAATATGCATGTTTAAGAATTTTACCACTTCTTTAGAGAGCCTATTTTGGTTTATACCTGAAGGATGCATAAGAGTTGGGGCTAAAAAACCTAAATCCTATAGAATGTGCAAAGGTAAGTATGTAGGGGATTTGTTTAGGGAATTTGAAATCCAAATGGTTCTGGATGTGTGATGAGGGGATAAGAGAGGTAATCCTTTTATAAGTGGGGGATATGACATAAAATTAATTTTTGAAATGAATAATGTGTACCAACATTTTTTAGAAAAACATATCTTCAAAATGGAATATTATCGAAAATTAGAATTTATAAATTCCAAATATTTCCATAATATATTTTGGTGTACATGTGTTTTAGTTAATATAGATATTATCTTTTTTGTTTTACCCTCGATTAAATCATCTTATCTTTAGGAGTATTAAATAATTTTTACTATATTTTAATATTAATTATGGTCAAAAATTAATTTTACCTTTTTAGATAATTTTAATTTTTTATTAAAATTATGGAATAAATTATTCTAAATTAAATTTCTTCAAGTGGAAGAATTTAATTTAAAATTATACACAAAAACACTATGAGAAAGTAGTTTATGAAAGAGAAAAGTTTCCATATTTTAAAAATATTTATATCCAAATTTAATATAAAATTAATTCTATAGAAATAAATTGGATTAATATATATTTTTTTATTAATAGAATTATATTTTAAAAAATATTGAAAAAAAATTATCTTGTAAATGATTTGAATAAAGGGTATATTCTTAATAAAAAACTATTATTATTCATTATCCACTAAATATTTTCTCTTTTAATAAAATTCTCAAAAACCCACCCCAAGATAATTTGGAAATTATAATTTAATATATATATATATATATATTTCAAATAAATCTCTATATGAGGAAAAATTAATGTTAAGGCATGTATGCAAAAGAAAAAAAAACTTTTTTTTTGAATTTTTTTTATTTGTAACGGAATTATTTTTATCTCATATATAAAAAACACATACGATGAATGTTAAACAACTTATTTAATATATAATTTATAAATTTAATAAAAATAATTCACCAAGAGTTATTTAATTAATTTATTTATGATAAAATAAGTTTATGCTGATAAGAATATTTTTTTAGAAAAATGATTTCCTTTATTTCAAAATATTTTTTATTTTATTTTATAATTAACGTTCCACATAAGAATTATATTTATATAAATATGTAAAATATTTATTTTAATAATTTATGTAATAATATTAATACCATCAATTACAATGTAAAAGTGACAACTATTGTATTATATAATAATTTTGTACTATTATACCATGATTCGTTAAAAATCATTATTGCATGTAACACATTTTATCAATGAAACACAAATTTTTTTGAAAAAATATTTAATAAATTATCATTGTGTCACATTATCCCTCCATTTAAATTAATTTCCCCATTGATATTAGTCACTCTAATAAAATCAAATGAATATACTTCTACCTCATTACATCATTTTATTCCCACATATATTCTTCAAGATGGTGTTTTCACAAAAAAAAAATGATTAGATGAATGGTATAGTTTCATAGAACATTATCTATATGATAAAAGTATAAAATAATTGTTGCTAACAAGAAATTTAATGATCCAATGGTATGGAAATGTAGTTTTTAACATTATAAGGGTGATGTATGTAATTATTAAATAGAGATACATGGAACACATTGTGGAAATGAGGGAGGTTCAGTTAGAAAGCCATTATACAGGATACCATCCTAATATAAATAAGAATTTACAAGGTACTAATATACCATGTTCTTAGTTTTCCTTGTATCATAATCAAAATATCAGCATTTGTATTTAATTCAATCAATTTTTACTTTTTCACTTTCTCCATGAAATTATGTTAAGTTTTAAATGCCTAAATGAATAACATATAAAAACATCAAATATATTAATGATAAGTCATTCCTTATTTCTCTAGTTATCAACTTAAAAAATCTAATATAAAAAGTTATCTAATAGGTATAAATCATCATCTAGTTAAATAATTCACACATATATATATAAATAAAATCATCCAAAATTATTCTTAAAACATTCCATAAATATCTAACCTTATCAAATTTCAAAAGTTCCAAATTTATAAAGAAGGTCTCTAATTTTCTCAAAATAATGTAAATATTAATCTCCCAAACAACATTAAGTATCTATTAATGGAAAATACCAAATATAGGATCATTTTGATCATATATTCTTAATGAATATATACCTTATTTGAAAAATTATATCTTTCCACATTCTTTTAAAAAAACCATATATTATTGAAATTATAATATATATCCAAAAATTGTTGTAAACACCATCAATTAAAACATAAATGTATTTTTCAATAAATAACCAATCGGTTTAAAGGTCATGAACAATATCTAATTTACTTTATCCATAAAAATCATCACTTTATTAAATTTTAACACCATTATATCAACATTTTAAACATATTAAGTGTTATATTTCCCTAATTAATAGTTTTCCAAAAAATATCACATATATTTTAAATTATTTTTCTAGATTCGTAGTAACATTTACCGTATTTTTAAAAATCCTTAATGAAAAAAAATCATCATAAAAATACCTTTTTATTTCCCAATTCAAATAAAATAATAATTAAATTCCAATACACAAACACTTGAATCATTAAAAAACATTCTTAAAACCTTAACATGGTCACCTCATCTTATTCATTAATACATATTTCTTACAATATGAAATACGAGTCATCCTAAATCCAGTAATTCTTATTATGTTTATCATTATCAATACTGTTAGAAAAATTCATACCCTCAATATTTCATTTAAGGTCTCTTTACTATAATATGTTTAACCATTACTGATACCAACTTTTTAATTATCTTCATGTGTTTCCCCCCACCCAATGAAATTGATTTTCATAATTCTTATCGTTATCACATTTGAAACATTCATCTATTGATAATTCCTTTGAGAGACCAATATTCTCATACATTGTGTTAACTGAACATTTAATTCTCCCTATGAAATTTATTTCTATATTCCCTTCTTATCCGCATATAAAAATTCTTATTGTTCCATTGAGAAACCCCCTTGAGTTATTTTTCCCATATTTTCCACATATAAGAAACTATATTGTCGTTTATTCATGGTATCCACCACCCAAAATGTCAAAGAACTCTATCTTTATATTCTTTGGTGGGTCCTAGAGTTGGTTATGGTGAATGTTGTTAATCATATACAATGATAATTGAACATCCATATTCATAAAATCTTTTACTCCAGCCATCATCCCACATGTATTCTCACTAACATAATGTTTATCACATTCAATGTTAAACTTGTTCCTTCTACTCCTAAAACCAAGTAAGACCAACTATCATACTATGAGAAAAACTTATCATAGTGGATAACCACATAATCATGAAAATTCATTTATCAGATGACTATTTTGGGACACCATATTTTTTATTTATGACACCTTATGGTTAAAATGGATCATACATGACTGTAATCTACTCAAATAATTGTTGATGGTTTGAAAATAGTTTGTTAATTCTCATGGAATATACACTGATTTATTAAAATCAGGTCCACAATAAGTCATGGTTTCATATACCAAGAAAGGCATGAGTCAATCCTGATGACCCTTTTTTGATGTAATTACCCTTAAATATATGTGTTCTAGAATAATGTCCACTTGTTGTATCTGGAGATGAATGAAATTTCATTGAAACAATTCTCTATCTTTTTCCCATATTCAAGTTTATTTTCCAGTAAAAACATTTACCCATATATTTAATGTTAAAAATATCCCTTAAGATCACAGTAACATTTTCAAATCCTGGATTCAAAACATTCTTATAAATCATAAAGGGATAGAACTTTTTTAATCATGGAATCATTATCAATAGGTTCATAAGAGGTCTACATTATCTCCAACTTCACTCATCTTAACTAAACTCTTTCTAATTCATATCACACATAAAACCAATTATAATAATCTAGAGAAATAAAACTTAATAATGTTGATATTAAATTATCAGTGTGGGTAAATATGAGAAATTCATAAACATAAGGTCTGAATAAGTTAATTATAACATGGTCATAGCATAAGAAAACCTTACTTTTTATATCAAATATCTAAATCATCATTCATGTCATATATATTTGAAGTTCATAATAAATGAATTATAAATAAATAAAAAACATCAGCCATGAGCGTATAAAATGACAAAATATATAGAATTTTGGCATACAAATAATATTATAAATCCATATGTAAAGGCCACCCACCAAAATATTCATAACATGATAGTATTTTCCTAAACACCTATACACTTTCTTTAGGATTGAGATAACATCATGTTAACCCATTATTCCGGATAGGGATAGCATCCCATCTACCCAATTATCTCATGGAACATTAATCATACAACCATGCATTTGAGGGAGTTTTAGCTCCCACCCATCATATAATTTATACAATTTTTGCGTTAGAACATAAAAAACAATTGATTATATTAGATCTAATAAAATTAAGTGGGTTTCAAAAAAAATTCATCATATCATTAACTATAGAAATTTAAGGTGAATCATAGAGAAAAATGTCAAACGTAAACCATCCAAAAAAATTATAATGGATTTTTTATATAATATACCTAGTAAACCATAATTTATATCAAGTTATGTATTTATAGATATAAATTATTTTGAATATAACATAAAAAATTTCTTAAGGAAAATAAACATCCATTTAATATCACATTTTAAGAATAAAAATGTTTTGACATGACTTTTCATTTAAAAAAATTGAAACTTATATTGGAATTTTTAAAACATTGATTGGTCATGATAGATAGATATTTCATACATGTTAAAACAATTATTTCATTCACACATTCGATAAAACAAATATGGTCTTTTTTTAAATAAAAAGTGAATATTCATTTCAAACATTCTGTAAAAATTAAATTAAAGATAAAAATGAATATAATAAATCATCTTTAGAGTGTTAAAAAAACTTGAATACATTTTTTTAAAATAAATATATGGAAGAAAAAAGGATTTCAACCAAAGAGATAAATAAAGATGATTTTTTAAACATTCCATTCAAATATTGATTACCTAAAGAGAGGTAAAATACGGAAAAATTTATTCTAATTACATTAATAGTATAGAAAAAATTTCATGAGTTTCTTTAGAGATGGTTCATACTATTTCATCATAAAAATTATATTGATAACTAATCTTTATGAATATTGAAATCATAACATCAATCCCTTAGAACTATGGTAAATTTTTAATGATGATCCCCATTTAATAATAACATCAAAAGAAACATTAAATAACATGAATATAAGGATATTAAATATATAAAATATATAAAGTGAAGTATATACACCTCATAAAAGAAGATATTTAAATAACATAACATACGTCCCAATGAAGAAGGGGTCGATGGGAATGGTTCACTACCGATGTCGATCTCCTCCTCCGCTTAGGGCGGTGATGGCCTATGAGAAGTCCCTGCACCCCTTGGCGTGGGAGGGACCTTCACTGCCTCTAAATAGAGATCGACACTCCCCCCTTTTCCCCTTTTTAGATCCAAACTAATTTATCTCTTTCCCCCAAATCTCATTTTCTCAGAAACTTTTATTACATTTCAATGGGATTACACAACTTACAGTTTTAGCCCAAGAATCCATGAATGGTTATTCATTGTTGAATCTGACATTGATTATACAATTCAATAAATAACAGACGTCTATGGATTTCATCAACCGATTCATCTTTCTTTCATAGGTTCTATAGGAGCGCTCTATTGTGGGTCATCTTGACACTAAGCACATCATGATCTGATTTTCCTCAGAAGATGATCAGGTTTTGGTATGGTTGACCACTCTCCAATCCAGCAATGCTTCTCGGTTTTTCTTCTTTATATGTCCATATGATATTCAAATGATACAGAATTATATAACCAAAAAATACAGGTATGTTTTCCTAAACTCCCACTCCCCTTTTACAATCTAACAATTATCCATATTATTGAAAATCCTTTTGGTCAGTACCTCTGATCTGACCATAATACTAGGAAAATTTTCACCCAGTTTCACCATGAATTTGCGTGGAAGGGGATGTCTCTAGAACAAAAATTAAATCCATTTTGATAGTTGTTGGTTAGGATTTATTTATATATAGTTGGATTTGTTTTAATAATGGTTTGATTACTGTTTGCGGTGCTTGAAAATGGGGAATTGGCGAGAAATGTGCAGAGATATGAAGCAGAACCAAAAGTTGGATGAGGGATTTTAGAACAATGTCGAATTTTTTTCTGGTACTCTATAGCTGAACCAATACGTGGAAAATAGGGGGTTGATAGGGTCCAGTCCTGCTCTTCATGGGGCATCATAAAACACCTTGATAAAGATAATGGTTACAAATGTGAACATGAGCATTTCTATTGTGTTTGGTAGATTGAATCTTGACCTAGAGGCATGAAATCCAGGGTAAATAGTTAGAAAAAATAATATAGTGTACTTGGGTGTTGAAATTGATGGCATGGTGATACCCCAATACATTTCAAATCCTCCAAGTTGTAATTAATATGTGGTGGATGTCATGCAGGTATGTATGGAAGGTGGCTCAAATGGAGGAAGCGATGAGAGAGTGAAGGTTACAAATAGGATGAGTTTGAGTACAGGGAAATAGATTAACAGTATTGAGTTGGTCCATCGATTCATGGGACTAGTGAATGAAGAACCATATCTGTAGTAGAAAATATATTAAGTGCTTCCCTTGAATGGTCAAGGAGTGCCCAAATATGATCCCAAGGAGGATTCTTCTGGTCATTCTTCTTTTGAAGTTGTTGATGAATCCTAAGAAAAGATGATCTCTAGTGCGAGGAGGAAACAATGTCAGAAAGTCAATAAGAAAGAGAGAAGGGATTTCCCCCATTTACCACTTACAATGGAAACAAAACCTAGAAATAAGTCGAAATCCAACACACGTGAAGGTCAAAACAATGATACAAAATCTCAATGTTTGGGGAGGAGAATAATGTTCAACCATAATTCATGGGGTGTGCCTTTATGTAGTTGGAGAGTTTGGTGATGGCTATCCAAGATAAGAGGGATTGGAACCATGGAAATGAGACAGAAATAAATGCCTATATGTCCCACATATCTAATAAAGTTTCATTTAAATATATTTTTGCAAAAGGGATGTCAAAATTTATTGATAATGATGACCTCATATCTGGCCCCCTAAATAGATGGTCGCAAAAGGACTACTTCAATACACTAAGGAGCACGACAACTAGATCCACGATGTTAAGAAAGATTAATGTCGAGGAATTAAATTACTTCAATCAGGGTAAATCTCAATTGGAATGGAAAACTATTGATGGGTATAGTTTTGAGGAAAAACAGGGAAAGTCATATGATTCGATTGAGCAATCCTTGGAATTTATCTTGAGCTCGGAAGATATTGTGTGTGGGTATATTGTGCCTCTCCATGCTACTAAATAAGAATCCGCGAAAATGGCGGGTATATCTTTAAGGATTTATCTCAATGTGGAGCAATATTCCTGGATTGGAAAGTAATACCTGCTATTAGCGAGTGGATTAAATGGTGGGAAGATCAGTCTGGAGGAATAAAACTAGTCTTGTGATAAGTTATCCTTTAGATTATAAGATCTTATAATTGGTGAACCAGACACCCATGTAAAAAATATCACATGGAAATTATTTAAGGACTCTAACACTATTGGGAATAATTTTTTAATTTAATGACTTTGTTATTTCCTTTGTCGGTTGAGCTTATGTTTTTCACTTTTCCCTTAAATGTGTTTAGTAAATAAAAAATTTATTTTCAGTCATGTCCCAAAGAAGAAGAATTGAGACAAAAATCCTTTACCTTAACTCTAAAATAAATTTTTACACATTTGAACCTCCTATTATAAATTATATTATTAGTGTTAAACTATTAAAGAAACATATTTTTTTAAAATATATATATTAATTACATATGACCTTTTATAACCCATTATTTATCATTTCCTTGTAAAAATCATTTATCAAACAATCATTTATTTACTTTTCTTGTATGTATTAACTAGTTATTATCAGAACTATAACATTGATAATTGTTCCATAATATCCATAAGGGAATCCATGATAGAAATAAAATTTATTTTTCTTATATATTTATTTATATTAATCCATAAATGATAGATATAATATAATAAGTTCATTATTCATAGAGATGTTAGGTCATATGTACATATGAACACTATTTTCAAAACATCAAAGGCCAAAATGAAAGAAAAATATAAATTATATATTATCTCATAAAAATCATTTTATGTCTTATTTATCACATATATTATTAAATTTATGTTAATTACAATCCATGCAATGAGTTAGTGAAAATCGAATCCCATCGCTTCATGATGTTAGAGTCCATTGTACACTCGAACAAGATAATAATACCCCCATGGAATTTAATATGTTAAATAATATGTGATATAATAATTCTATAAGTATTATAATGTCAATAATACGATATATATTAATTTTACATATCTTTATTTACATCCAACTAAAATTGTAATGAAGAACACATCATACTGGTTCGTGAGGCAGTAGTGCGTCGTACCCGCAAGTGACATTATTATTTTCCATTGAGTTGGTAGGTAAGAAGTTAGATGTGGTATAATAATTATAGAGATATAATAATATCATTTATATTAAAAATAATCATTAAATACATTGTCATATAAAAGCATGAATTTTTGTGATGCAAAACGAATTAAATCAGTTCGTTGGGTGATAGTCTATCAGTCCCATGACCGATAGTTTCGTATTCTATTTGATAGAAGTAGATATTTATATATGTCATTACATTGAAATAATTATATATTAGTATATATTACTTTATATTGTTTTTATATTTTCTTAGTGGAATAATATTTTAAGGAGGTGAAAGTAGAAATAAAACAAATAAATATGTTTAGGATTTCACATCCTCTTTCAAGAGCCGCTATAGTTTATAACTAAATCCATATTATATGGAATTAATAAAAAACATAATTTCACTATAATTTTTTTAGGTAATTAAGGATTTTATTTGGTAATTTATTTTAATACCCAAATGGTTTTGGATTTTTGAATGGGGAGGAGAGTGGGGGACAATTTATAAGTAGGGAGAGGAATAACCTAGAATGTTTAAAAAGAATAATGTGTAACCATACATATAACATGCCTAAAAGATAATAAATGGGTCATTACAAAACCATATTAGTTATACTTTTTAAATATGAAAATTAAAGGGGATTTTGACTAGTTTTTAGGTCATTTTACACCTTATATTTTTAGTTTATCCCCCGATAATCCCATTTTAACATTAACCATTGACATTAATTTTAATTATTTTCTATAATTATTATATTAAAACAAAAAATTTACCTTATTAGATAATATTAATTATTATTATTAGAAATTTTGATTTCATTTTCAAAATTTTGTTCACAAATGTGTCTAAATCAAATTTTAAATAAAACCATAAGAGATGAAGATAAAGTGGATTTATAAAGAGAAAATGTTCAAAGGTTTAAAATGTTCTTATAAATATATTTAAGGTATTATTGAATTAAATGACAAAAATTAGATTAATATATATAGATATATATATTTATATAAACTAATATTAATTTTAAATCCATATTTAAATAAAATGAATATCGTAATTGATTTGAATAAAAATGAAACTTTTAATAAAAACTAGTATTTTAAATATTCAAAAAAAAATTATAAACTCAGATAGTTATAAAAAATATACTCTAAGTTAATTTTGAAATTTATATTAGAAAAAAACTTTGATTCAAATCTATATAGTAAAAATGGATAAAATTAATTTTAAAATTATTTCACAAAATGTGAGAAAATAACTTAGTTTAAAAAAAATATATTTTTTAAGTATAAGATTTGATTTTTTATCTCGTACATAAAAATCAGATAAAAATAAAGTTAAATTTTTTTTAATTGTATTATACAAAAATTTCACCAAAATAAGTTACCAAGAGTTTATTATTTAATTTTTTGAGATAAAACATGTATGTGCGCATAAAAATAGTTTTTCAAAAAAAGGATTACTTTATTTTAAAGTGGTATTTATTTATATTTTTAATTAAAAACACAAATAATAATTCATTATAAATATATATATATTTTAGTAATATATTTTAATAATTTAATTAATGCTACTCATACACTCTATTCTAATGTCTATAAACTAAATATCATATTAAATAATAAATTTTTAATAATATGTCCCATTTTGAAAAAACTATATGTAGCATGAAACCCAAGCTACCAAATAAAATTAAATTAATTTGGAAAAATATTTCAAAAAAACATGTGTTTTTACATTCACCCCATCCATAAACATTTATGTACTACTGTTATGATACATAAATGTTCCTGTGATTTTCCATGAGAAACAGACAGGTAGTTTGTACCTGTACCCACATCCACTCAATGGTAATCTCCTAATTGTAGAAATCCTTCATTTATTTTGGAATTTCCATGAATGTAGAACAATAATATTAACCGTGGTATTAAAAGGGATTAATTGTATTCTAATTTTTAGTAAACTATATAGTGCACAAATAATTTTACATTATATAAATTTGATGGTGAGACATATATTATATATCCCTCTCATGATTTGGTTAATTTTATTATCTCATGAGATGAAATTTATGGTGCATGGGAGGTTATCCTATACACACTATGTTTTTATTTCCCAATGTAAATCCTTGACATACTCTTATAAAGTAATATTGTATGTTTTTATGACATTCCTATGTTTCATTGAAGTTATAATCTAATTTCATGTTTTATGTTCATGTTTATGATTATCATTCATTTTATTTCACTTTGATTTTCATATTTACTTAATAGTATTTATTTCATCAAATTATGAATTGTTTATTCACAAAATGGTATCTATAGCTTACCATTTTCCTATATACATACCCAAGTTATTATTAGATGTTGTAGAAGATCAATAGATATTATAGAAATGTTTCATATTTTTTAAATGATTTTATTGTATCACATTCAAAGTTATTATGTAATGTATATAGTTTACCAAATATACTAGGTCTCTCAATCATATAGAATTATATTATATGTTCCTTTATGTAATCAATTATTAATTTTTGTTTATTAAAAGACATGGATTTTCATTGTTTGTATCGGATAAAATTCTAGTGTTTTTTATAATTATGATTAGAAAAACATACCAAAATCATCAAATATAAGAGTAAAAATATGAAACTATCCTTAAATTTTGTTAAGGAATAGAGTATTTGAATACAATAAAAATAATTCTATGTGTGGATACTAAATGTGGATGTGGATCTTAAACAATTGTACTTATTGGTAATAACCCATAGAAGGGAGCAATGGGGTTAACCCAATCATCACTTGGTGCATTGGAAAACGGCCCTTTTTCACACCTAGTATAAAAATCTCAGATGATATGTAATTTTCAATTCAAAAACATATTAAAACCCATTATTAAGGAAAATAGATTCACATTTTTTTAGGAAATATATCTAATATATCATAGAATGAAACCTAGAAATTCATTGGGTATCGAATATATGAAATTTAGGAGATATCTTTATAATGATCATGGTTTTACATTTATATTTTTTTATAATTTTATATATAATCATAACTATTTTTCCCATTATTATAGTCAATGGATAGAAATGAGAGAAACTATGTCAACAAATGATGTGATGGGAAATGTTATGACTTCCCAAATGAGGTTCTGAACCCGATGTTAGAAGAATTCAGTAACATCATGATAATAATTTCACAATAAACTCATCTTTTGATTATAAATGATTCAAGAGAAACTCCAACATCCCACTAGGAATGAGGAACATTGAATTGAAAAATTCATATTACAAGGTACATTGACTTTTAATGGATTTTATAACCATGTAATCAAGAAATAAGGGATAAACTAAATTAAAATGATATTCATTAACACCTAATTCTTTGAAAAGGAGATGGTTGTGCTATATATTATGTTTTTGGAGGGAGAATATGATCGATGAAGGAAATTGATAAAAAAATACAGTGAGTCTCAAGGAAGAGATCAAAGTAATTGACTTGAAATAAGTCTTTATAATATTTTTCCATTAAATATTTTCCTCTCACTTTTCAATATAAAATTTAGAGGTATTTCCGTTCTCTTATAAAAAATGATGAAAATTATATTTGTACTTGTGAGGGATCATATACAATAATTTTATGATACACATTTAACTTTTTCATTGAACATGAATGTAAATTTGAATTCTTCATTGGCAGGGTATATCCTAGTCTACAAAAAGCCTTGGTGATTTTAGATTTGGACAGCTAGGTATAAATTGTCTAATGTGACCTAATAATAAAAATTGAGATCATTGTATCTTATTTTCCCCATGGGTCTAGAGATAGTAATTATGTGATTTATTTAATTTTTTAGATCTATGTCAGAGAAATATCAACGGGAAAAATAAAGTCAGATATCCCAAAATTTATTACTATGGGAATACGTGTCTCTTAAATTGCATGAAGAGGATAAAGAACCTATTTAGGTATTTTAAGGAATGTATAAAAGGTAGTTTTACTAATGGTTTAGACCCACCAATGTTATGGAAGAATTTAATTCTATATTCATCCCTCATCTTTTTTGTAAAATGTTTCAACTAGAAAAATTAAATACATTGTGAAAATTAATGAAATAATCGAAGGGTTGATGATGAAAATAGATGTAAACTACCACTGAGGCCTAGGGGGAAAGGATAATCATATTTCATTATAACTGATGAGGTGGATCCTAAAAATGAATTGGTGTAAGGTATGTTAGTTATTCATTCAAGGATTAAAAATTAGATTTTTTATTATGGTTATATGATTTCATTCATATCACATAAGTTTGGTAGAATTATTCCAAAAACACCTCAAATCATGGACTTCTGGTTATCAGTGAAATGAAAAATGGATCAATTACTATATCCCAAGTATATAACTCATTACCTCTCAAAATATTTGGGCTGAATTTACCAAAAAATCATCCAATACTTAATTTACTCTAAATTTATACCATTTGTGAAATGGATTTTATGTCCTTATAAAATGCCAACATAAATTTCTATGAGAATAAAATCACCCTCTATATCACAAATCATCCTCTAATTTTATACAAGTTCATGGAGTATGATTGATCTCCATGGATATCAACATCTCAAGACATTATATTATTTCCTTGTGAGAAATTGTAAATAAAACAATTAATTTAGAATAAGGAAGTGATTAACCTTGATGAAATTCCCATTATATAGAGTTTCATTGATATGTTTCTTAAAGAAATATATGTTCTTCCTCTATTTTAAGAGGTTGAGTTCCTAATTAATCTTTTACCTAGATATGTTATGGCATCCAAGACACCATATATAATTTCCATTATTAAATATAGAATTATATGATGAAACAATAGGAGAATCTGGATAAATCATTTATACCTAAAAGCATTACATTCTGGGGTGTATGAGTCCTTTTCATCAGGAATAATGTTTAGTAAATAATCCACTACAATGATTCTCATGAGATCAACGAGATCGAGATCAATAGAAAGAATCATATTACATGTATTTTTGACTTGTTTGATCATATTGGTGGCTCCAAATACTTATCTAACATGGAAATTTTGTTAGGATATTAATAATTAAAGATGTAGATGGTGTTTATTCCCAACTCTTATTCGCATACAAGAAATAGACACTATATGATCATAATGATTCCATTTGTACTCACTAAGTTTCTATCTATTTTCATAAAATTCATTAATATAATATTTTTTACTACCATGAAATTTTTGTGGTAGTATTTATAGAAGATATTCATATCTACTCTAATAGCTAGGAGGATCATGGAAAATATTAAAATGTTTTATTAAATATCTCACCGAAAGAAAATTTTTATGTGAACTATAGTAAATGTGGGTTTTGGATAAATAAAGTAACATTATTGTTACTTGTTATCAAATGAAAATGTATATCTTGTGATTCTCTAAAAATAGGAAACTAATGGATGAACCAAACCAATTTCTATGAAGGAAATAAATATTTTACTAGGATTATATAGGCACAATATTTAATTTTTGAGAATATAATCATGATTTTGAATCACAATAACCATGATAACCTGGAATAGAGTCATGTTTATATAGAGTTATGAATGTGAACAGATACTTAAAGAGTACAAATAATGGCTAATAACATTATAGGTACCCACATTATTAACTAGTGGGGAAGGAATAATGATCTATAATGTTACGTCTAAAAATATCTTGGGGTTTTTACTCATTAATTATTAAAAAATGAAGTCTTATACCTCCTTATAATTAATTATACATGAGTAGAAGTACCCAAAAAAAGTATATATAATTTTATGATATGATTTTATAAATGATTATTTTAAAAAATTCTCTCTTTGTGAATAATTTCTTCATTTGTAGTGATCATAAAAACCTCTTGTATATATTTACACAATAAGTTCACAATATTATAAAATAAAGATGCGTAGATATGATCAAGGAAGATTATGGTTCAATCCATTACCATACATGTTTGGAGATCAATGTGGAAGATTCTCTATGAAAGAAGGGTCATATAGAACTGTCAATGATGAGAATTGAAATAGATACAATCATATTTGACATGAAAAGGACTGAAAAGGGAATAATAAAATGAACATCATCATGCCATTTTCAAATAAATAGTAAACCATTCATTCTAGAGAGGATAAAGGAGGTCCTAAATGATGAGTATATTCTTCTAATTAGAACATATTTTGGAGTTAAACTATTATAAATATGAATTAATAATTTTCTGAACTCAGGAATGTGTCCCATAAAAATGAAAGACAAAAGTGGAACCTAAGGATGTTATTAATATCTCATACTTCTCCATTCATCAAGTAAGAACTATTACTTATGGATATATGATGAAAAAAAATTTGTTGGATAATATGGAGAGTGCGTTTGAAGAATTTGTATCTTATTGTATATTATGCGAACAAGTCAACCATGAACCATATAAGCCTATGGGTATAATGAAAATCATTACCACACCATTATGGAAAAGGGAAAATATAACCCTAAAATTCATTAAAGGAAACCTCATGAAAACTAAAGAAAATAATGATATCCACATGGAAAAATATTAACATTTAATTTGTTTCAATGAAGATATCTATATTGACTAACTCACCCTAACATACATCAGATATGTTTTAATATTGAATAGAGTTACACACTCCATTATTTATGATTGATATCCATAGTTCACCTTGAGTTTTGGGAAAATCATTCACCAAAAATTACATATGGATATGCATTTTAGTACTATTTATCACACTCAAATTGATAATCTGTTTGAAAGGACAACACACAATGTTGAGGATATTTAGTGATTTTGATCAATGTATTTAAAATGTTTTCATGATCCACACATTACCCTAGTAGAGTTATCATATAACATATTTTTTTCCATTATATAATTAAAATGGATCATTATGAGTCTCTCTATGGTAGAAGTTCGTAGAATATAATATTCTAGGATGAATTTAGTGGATTAATCTAATGGGACCTAATCATTTCTATGAGATGATAGAGAAGGTTCAAACCATTGAATATCATACAAAATATGAAAGATGTTGACATAAAATACATATGTAAAATATTTGATAAGATATAGATTTTGAGGTTATATATAAGGTGTTCCTTGGAATGTTTTCATTGATTAATGTCATGATATTTTGGATAATGTATAGTTGTATTCTTATATACATATACACCATTGAGTTCCTTGATCTCATAGAATATATTGTCTATATACTTACACTCAAACCCAACAAATTTCAACTGCATGATTTGTTCTATATTAACCCTACTCTTTATTACATAGTAATACAAGATATATTAAAAAATATTGCACTTAATACAGCTTAGAAGATTGGGTTTTCTGAAGTCATTGGGAATTAGGTACATTAAATAAATATTTCATATAGGAAAAATATCATCTTTATTTAAAACATCTTTAACATGATCACACTTAAAACTAAATAGGATAACATGGGGACATACATAAGAAGGGGTGAACTACAGATCATAGTAAAGGTATAAAGATGGGATAACATGTGAAAATTAATACATGTTAGAAAATAGGAATATCATTGGGTCATAAAAGAGTGGGAATCATAAAAATTAACAATAAGACAAGATAAAACATGACAAAAAAATGGAACATGTGAAATGTGGAAACAACATAAAACAACGCATCATTAAAATAGGTATAGGCTAATTTCCAAGACATCATGATGTAAAATTTACCATAAAGGATCTACGATGACTCTATATCAAAAAATTGAATCCCATTAGACTAAATATTACCCAATTAAATTAAGTTCTATATAATTTTGGGCACACCTATCACATTCATTCCATTCTCATGCTTATGTGTGTAACATAGATCATAAAACATGGAATTAATTACCATAAATTTTTTATAAATGGTCAAAGAGTGAGGAATAAATTCTTGTATTTCCCAATTACATTAATTATAAATGTATAAATGTGACCTATATTTATAGAAAATGGGTAAGGTATACACTACAAAATTATTTTAGCATGGAAGATCACGGTGAAATATCAGCTGTGTAAGGGCATCATGTAAAAAAATCATAAAATTGGTTGATTATAGCGAAAAATATCCCTCATAATTTCTACATAAAAAGGGAAGTGATAGTGAAAAGGAATGACATATCCATACATTAGGAATTATAAATAAAAGGCCTGATATAATAAAGAAGCATGAATAAATAAAATAATGTGAGGATCCCTTACCTTGAGTGTGTCATTCTAAATGCTTGGGAGGGTATTCTTGAGAGCTTGGGGAACCTTTGGATGAATTCAGGGAGGGGAGGGGTGAGTAAAGATGTCATCCAAGGTATTTTCCCGATGATAAATTGGATATTTGGCATGTTTATATAGGAAATGAGTGAGGATTTATTTATTATTTCTCCAACATAGTTTTTTTACTCTATAAAATAAAATACCCAAAACCGCAATCCTTAACATGGTTTTTGTCCATGGTATCTATAAAATGGTAGGGGTTTTAATTAGTGTGTTCGGTAAGGGTAATAACATAATAAAATAATACAATTTAGGATATGAGAGTGAGTCATACTCTTAAGGAAATGATTTTAAAACCTTCAAAAATATTATAAGTGTTAAAGGATTCATATTGGGTTTATAAAAAAACATAAAGTCACATTATCTAAAATCATAAACATAGATTTTTTAATGGGTACCATTTATAGTATTTATTACAACATTTAGGTGTCATTTTGATGTCATAATACACACCATATATTTCTATAGTATTTAATTTTTACGTAAAAATTTGACATTCAAAAAAAATTATGAAAAAATATGTAATTGATAATTTTGAAATCTAGATTGAAAAAATATATTAATTTTATCTAAATAATTTTCTATATATTTTAATTTTTAATTATAATATAAATTTGCTATTTATTGGGAAATTATAGGTTTTCTACAATAATAATCTTCAAACCCTTAGAAATTACATTTTACTTCATAATAATTATATAATCATTTAGATTTGATAAATAATATTTAATAATAATATTTTATTGAAATTTTATTTATTTCAAAAATTCATTAATACATAAAAATAAAATCTTTAATTGAATTTGAATATTACCCAAAGATACTATTTGTGGGTTATTGTATTATAATAAAACTTATTTTTAGTGTAAGAATAATAGGATGAAAATTTATTAATAATTCTATAAAAAATAAATTATATAGTCATATAAATATAGTATTAATACCTAGAAGTTAATACAATAGAGAAAAACCTAAGTGTAATGTGAGTAATGGTGAGTATTTCATGGGGTGCTTCAACACACAAGGTTGTGTGGGGATCTGGATGAGCATGAAATTCTCTTGTAAATAGTTTTGACCACGCATAAGTTGTTGGATATCATATTGGGGTTGGTCATGGGAAAATACCAAGGATTCTATCTCCCACTAAAGATATAAAAATGGGATTCATAGGGTATGATCATACAGGTTGAGGCCATCACTTCCATTCTCTGTTTCAACCCAATATTTATAAAAATCATGTGGTCACTGTTCAAAAGACATATTATCAATGGTGAATATTATTAATGGTAATTTAAATATGATTGGATATAAAAAACTATTGAAGTGTATGTGTTTTCTATAACTATATTAAAATATAAAACATTTAATTAAATTCTTAGGGGAATTTTATTTACAAATGTTTGGGTCATTACAATATTCCCCTCTTCAAAAATATCATATATTAAATATTCATATACCACTTAAAAACCATTGAGGTTTACTCTATTTCATCACTTCCTCTGGAACCAACATCAATTCTTCAATATTGTTGTTTCTCCACAATACTTTGTCTACGTTCATTTACTTATTTCATAGAACTTTTTCACTATGATCTAGGATCTTTACCAGATGCTCTAAATAGAAAATATAATTCTCTGAAAGTACCACCTCTATATTTATTACATGTGAGGGATCACGTATATACATCCTCAAGAAGGATACATGGAATACATCATGTACTTGAGAGAGGTTATCTGCGAGATCTAGTCAATAGGCCAGTGCTCCATTGTGATCAAGGATCTCAAAGGGCATGACATATCTTGGACTTAGATTTCCATTCTTCCCATATCTTAGGAAATTATTCCACTAAGATATATATAGGAACAACATGTCTCCATTATCAAAATCTCAATTGCATCAATGATTATCTGTATATCTCTTCTATTGACTCTGAGCTGGATTGATGTGTTTTTAAATGGTCTTAAAAATTTCTATAGTTTTCTCAACCATTTATATACTAGGATGTTTTTGTTCCCCAGCTTCATCCCAACATGCATGTGTTATGAAGCTTTTCCCGGAACATTATTTATAGGGATCCATTTGGATTCATGAGTGGAAACTATTATAATATGAGTACTCGACCATAGGATAATGTTGATACCATCCTTCTTTGAGGCCAATTTAGTGTGCTGTCAACATGTACTCAAGTGTCTGGATAATATTTTTAGATTGGCCATTAATTTTAGGGTGATAAGTCATCCTAAAGCTCAAATATACATTTAAATCATGTTTGAGACTCATCCAGATCATGGATCTTGATCAGATATAATCGAGAGTGGTGTTCTATACAGACTCATATGTAATGATCCATGTTTTGAGCCATGGTATAATTATAAGGGAATTTGAATTTTGGGGTTTACGAGATGGGTCGTTCTTTAAACAAAAATTTGGAATGTAATTCAAGGATCTGAATCACTTAAAATTTCATTTTTTATACTTGGGTAAAGAATGGATGGATCACTCAGGTGTCTCACTATGTTTCAGGAGTGCATGGATTAGAAAATAAAATTTTTTAATTGTCTGAGAAAGCACATAGTTTGACTGAAATCATATAGCCCCTAGAAATAAAAGGTGCAGCATAATCTAGAGGTGTAGTAGGTGTTGTACGAGCTACCCATGGTTTAACCAAACCATGCTTCTATCCCACATGATTTTTTCTATATATAATTTAACATAATTTTATTCATCGCATGGTTTCCACACGGTTAGGGTAAACATACATGAAAAATCATGTGAGGAGGATTCCTATGTAGTAAGAGTTTCATCGTTGGAAAATTGTTTGAAAAAAACATAGTTCTAAATTTGTGCTGCCTAGTTGTTAGGGTGAAATGAACAAAATTACCATAATGAGGTAAACCCCTCATTTCATTATTTTTTCTTATACTCCAATTGCATGAGATCCCCCATGGTGCCTTGGGTTAATCCTCCTCTCCAACATAAAATCTATAACATATCCTCTATCTAAAGTCCAAGTCAAATATCATTGGTCTATATTGAACCAAATTAGTAAGATCTCGATTTAATTTTCTTCTTTAATATTTTATATATTCTGATCTATTGCACAGTTTTGGTGTGATATCATTTTCCCAATTTTGAGGGTATATGCTCGTTTCATCTATTTATTCCAAATCAAATCGAATCAGACCTTGATATTGGATGAGTGAAGAATCCTTAGCATAAGGTAGATGTTATATGAAATTTTCTTCTACATTAAATTATTTTATATATAGTGTCATTATTCCATACACTGATCTTTGATTAATGTTTCATTATAATTGATTCTTCATTTTAAATTGATATACACACCTTGGTTACTACTGTTTATCCATGTTGACTATTTTAAGGATGTCAACCTCGATCACAAACCATCTTAGGTGTGGTGATTTATATTTCCCCTTAATAAATAAATTATTTAAATTCTTGAAATTCATTCTCAGCTTTCATATTAGAGAATGAATGGTTTTCCCCTTATTGGTGACAACCCAATAGATAATGGCACATATTAGGTTCCATGTTCAACATTATTTCTGAATTTCCAAGTATGTTATATTTCATAAAATATTTCTTTTCTTGAATTGAGATGTTATTCAAGAATGTGATGCAAAATTGATTAAAGGATTTATTTGAAAAAAAATAATCATGTTTTTATAATAATAACCCTCATGTGAGGTGGGATGTATTGAAAATTATAAAGTTATTTTTATTGAATTGCATCATTATTGGCCTTAGGGAATAGATATTTTATATTACATTGTTAATATTTTTCATATGGAATGATTTATACATGGAATCTTTTTTTATTCTTAAATGGAGTCTCCCTACATTGATATAAATGTTTATTTAACCATTCCACATTTTTTAATCATGGCTAGACCCAATCCTATCAGAATGACTAACTATCCAAGATCCTCAAAAGGATCAAATTTATATAAAATTGGGATTCAATGTAGGTAATTTCCAAATTAGTCAATGGTACATTATTTGTTTCCCTCTTTAGTCATGTAAAGATGAATTTCCACGTTTTCATATATTTACAGAAATGATTTAATTTGAATAGATTGATCATGATGAATTCCTTTCCTTGAAACTATTAAATAGTTTATTTGAAATGGAATTAAATTGGTTGGTATGACCAAACATATTTTCAAAATTAAATAATAATATCTTATGGGAATTTGTTATAATTTTGGTTCCCCTGATTATTTTACAGTCTTCATAAAACTAAAGAATTATAAGGTAGTGAATCATGACTAATATTATTATTTTGATTACGCCTTGTTATAGGCCATGGAACAATGGTAAAAGTTCTATTGAGCAAGGAAGTATCATGATATCTAACATCAAATTTTGATTCATGATGTCTCTCTCCATTGGCATTATTATGATGGCAGGAATGACACACCATGTTTTTGGGTGAGTGTTGTCATGACATCACACTCAGCATTTTTTCGAGTGTTGATATGACGAAACACTCACCATATCATGTGATGAAATTTTTTTCTCCCACTCACTATGATATTTATATATTGTACCCGTTATCTTGAGCTTATTGGCTTTCTAAGATTGATTAGGGATGACTAAATTACACATTGGTTTACCCAGAATCTAGAATTCTAGGTTTATAGACACTTATGGTCTCACGTATATAGTACATATACATAGATGTAATATATAAAAATACATTATATATATTATTAATATATACTTATGGTTACTGATTAAACCATCTTTCTAGTTATGATACAATGTTGGAATATTCTTCCAGGTGTCATATTGAAACCTGAGATGACTGGTATTAATTCATGTATTTATTCAACAGTACTTATTGTTTTTATTCCCATACTTTTACATTGATTTAATTTATATTAATGGGATGGATTTAGTTTTAGACAGCATTGTTGGTAACCTATTGAGATTTATTACTCACACCCTACCCAGGCTTCCATTTCACCGATGTACCTGAGTTGATCTCATGTTTATAGGACGATGGACTATTTCTTGAGTTGTCTACTTGTACATGGGACTTAGGATCATGTCACTAAACTAGAGCTCTTAATTCTTGTGGAGATTTCCCTTGGGTATTTTCTTCTTTTTATTATCTCACTAGATTACTTTATCTTGATTCATATCACTCCCCATGCTCATATAGGGTGGTATGGGTGGGGAGGGGATTGGGGTGAGGTTGTGGTGTCAAGTCCTTGAGCTAGTTATTTAAATGAACATTCTTCCTTGTGTGTGTGTGTCACTTTTTTAGTTGTAACCAATTTTTTATCTTGACAATTTTCATATGTCTATTGTTTTAATTATATAAAATCATATTGAAATGCATGCATTGGGTTATATTAGTGTTGTACACCTTTTATAATAATTTTGTATTATTGTTATTATACTTATATATATTTAATTTGTTATTGATTCTGTTGTTTTATATTATTTCATATTTCATCATATTCTATTGTGGGCCTCTGATACCGAGGGTATAATATCCCCAATATTACCTCATAAGACACTCGCTACAAGTTGGTGGCCTCTAGAATACCAGGTGGCACTCTTGAGGCCATGTGGAGGCCAGTTTCTCTAATAATGTCGTGGTCAGTCTGGCTTGGAATTTACAAAGTTCTATTAGAGCCTTATTATTCTTTTCTCAAACAATTTTGTTCTAGTTGATAGGAGTCTTGTAATATTTCAATGATTTGTAAAAATATATACCTGTGAGTGATCAAACCATATATAGAGAAACATCCAAGTGTCCAGGGATGGATTCTTTTTCATGTTATTTTATGTTACATTTGATTATGATTACACCTTGAGTGACTAGTGTACTTTTCACAATATAATGATTCATGTAATTTATGTTACTTTTCCCTTTTCCAGATTTGTGAATGATGTGGAATTACATGCATCATTATAATATTACATATATTTTCATGTCATGAATATACCATTGCATGATGTTTCTTCTATAGTATTATATTGATTGTGATATTGTTCCATGAGTGTTATTCTATGATTTTTTTTCATTATAATTCTTTCTTATATAGCATGATTAGATGATTATATTCCAGTTTTCCTAGTTATTTAGCATGTATTGAAATTCCTTTTTGATTATGTTCTCATTTCATGTTTCTCTATATTCAATGTTGTCATAACATTCCTAGTTGTTTTTAATATATAATATTTTACCAGGGATAAATGTAGTTGTCATAATTTAAAGGGAACATGTTTTCAATTTTGATGTGTATGGGAACCTTTTAATTGGGAAAAGGTAACCCATTTATTCAAAACAACTTTTGAGATATATATATATTGAGACCTTTGAAAAAAATATAAGAGTTGCTAAATTTAAATCTTTTTAAACATAATTATTTTGATTAATGGGGACAAATACCAACTTTTAATGTGTATACATGCTTTATGGATTAGTTGAGGAGAACCCATAGAACAAAACCATTACATATGATTATGGTATAATTTGAAATGGTTGTAAATGTAAAATCTGTTTAATTTTGAACTCAAAAGTACTAGTTAACTACTTAAATGAAAAACTAGATACATATAGTTTAGTTAAGGAAATATTCTTATGAGATAATCTAGAATAATTGTTATGAAACTTTATTAATGAAACAACTATTATTAGGTTTCATTCTAATGAACCCAGGTTAGATTAATAGGGTCTACATAGGTCTCCTTATATATTACCATGTACCTTGGTTTTATAATAGTTACATGATATTCTATTTTAAATCTTTTTAATGTTTAAATATTGAATGTAAATCAAGGTGATGAATTTAAAATGGAACATGATGTTATGTCCTTCATTTGGTCCCTTTAGTAAGGGTAGTTTTAACATTTCCTTGAGTTTCCTTGGAACCAAAGGATGATCGTTTTTCATAGGCCCTTAACCTTTATTTTAATGGCGTATGGGATAGGATCTGAAGCCTAGTGAATTTATGGTTGTCATGAACTGGTGATAGGGGTCGATGATGATGTCTTTGTAAGGGGATTTCCCATGGTATGTAGAACCCGTAGGGTTTAAATTCCATGATAAATGTTGAAAGTTTTCTGGTGCTTAGTGTCATTCAGGTGTCATTGTCCCAATTAGGACTCTTATATTTTAAATTAAACCCCCATTTGAATGGATGTGTTTGGTATCCTTGATCCTTTTTATGGGTGTGAGTATTAGGTAATGCTCATTTTCATCTAGTTAGACATGACTTTGGAATGGTCATCTACTTAATAGGTCACATGAACCTCTATTCTTCCCTAGTTATGGATGACTTTGTACGTCATCATTTGATTTAATGGTTGTATGAGGCAATATTAATCAGGGATAATCCTCTTTTAATGACCACATAATAATTAAATTCATAGGGTAGAAATCCAATTGATTGTATAAAGGGTGTTTCACCTTCCATTTTAAACCTATGGGTTGTGTGCATTCATACACATGACTATCATCAAGTTTTTTTGTGATATAAGAAATTGGTTGATTCTAGGGGAATTGTTGAGCCTTGAACTAATTGGAATGTTATTTATTCATCTTTGGAGTAGATATACCAAGGTGTTAAAGTAACCAAATTCTTCCCATTTATCTAGATGAGACTACAAGAGGATCACGTGTTCTTAACGCACTAGTCAGGTTGGTTTTGGTTTTCATTAAAAATGTTATGTCTCGTGTGACCGAGATATAGGGGAATTTCACACATACATTAAAAGGTGGTTAGGATATTTTACTCTTATGATTAGATAGTTTTTCCCTTCCTTCAATTACTAGGACACTCCAATGATGGGGAAAATAACAGCAGCTCTGGTAAGTGTGCCCATCCAGGTTGAGGGAACCCAATCAACATATAAAATATAGATATGAGTAGAATTTCATGAATTCTATTGAGGATTATAAGTTTTGAATCATTTCAGTGCATTTACAGAAGAACTATGTTTAATCCATTTGTTGTGTATGGAACCTGTTGGAAACACCTCTTATCATTGAGGAATTTTTATGGTTATATATGAGAGATTACGGGACACCTCGAATGGTAATATATTGTGATCTGTTAATGATGATTAATAGGTAGGTGATGATGATATTATTTAAAGGAGATGAACAATAGTGTTTCAGATTCTCTTATTTGGAAACTCTTGATATCATCTTAGTGTACTCTTTCATTTTTTCAATCATGTCCCCTATCATGATTTCATCTTTGAAGCACTAAGTGAACGTCATTTATGCGACAAACTAAAAATTTAAAGGTTATTAGTCTTGGAAAATGGCCTTTATCAGTGATCCATGTCGGATTCTTGGTTTTAATTGAGGTGTGGTTAGTCTTGAGTGATACCTATGTTCCCATGTAGGAATACCTTGGAAAAAATTTTGGACACCATCCATTTTCCTCTGACTTGAAAACCAGAAGTATGCCCCTTTTGAATCATTAAATTTTTCAATGTGGGATTTTTCACCTCTTACCGACATCTCATTTTGTAATCATGGAATATTTACTACATTGGGTTAGTTCCCCAAATACCAATTTAATGAATCTGAGGTTATCCTATATTTTTTGGGCTTTGAGGTGAATCTTAAAGGGTGGATTTTCTAGTGGTCTCGATCTATGTTACATCATTGTTCATGTTGTGGCATGGAATATTAAATTGGAAGGTGATGGTTTGACCAAAGAATATCACTAGATGTCAGGTATAAGATTTAGTGAATGTGTTTATGTTAAAAGAATATTCCTTGGAAGATGGATTTTTGGTTTTGTTGTTTTATTCCATTAGTCAAGGATGAGCTTTTTTATAAGGGTCATTCAATAATGGATCAACTTATTTTACTCTTGTTCTGTGAAATTTGGTCCAAAGGAACCATTTTAAGGACACCATTAGGGTTAAGGTGAGTGTTGTGTAATGGTTGGATATGTCTTTCATGGAATCTTTCTCGACTTGTTTTAGTTTGGTTGACCAGGATTCAATAATTTCTTTATAGTGAGATATCTCATATGACCTCTGAAGTAATCTATTTTTCCCAATTAATAAATTTAGGACATGAGAATTGCTTGAATTCCTAGATAATGATTTTTAAGTATATTTCGATAGTGGATATACGGTGACTCAAAATTTTCCCTTTTTAAAATATTAAAACCCTTGGTGGGAAGACCCATCAGATTAATTTCTAAAGAGATTCTGACCTAATCATGTCTCTAGTGAAGAGATATTGGGCATGAACTGATGTGAGGTCCAGTCAGAGAACAAGTGTTTTGATCAGGATTTCATACCATTAGTGACATATGATTAATAAATTCCTGGAGGTGTGTTGGGATATTGGGAACACAATGTTGTAATGTTTATATAACTTCACAAACCTCATAGGTTGAGTGATGTTTTAATTATTTCACCAAGGCCTCTCAAGGAAGATAAGTTCTAGTATAAGGAGGTTGTAAAGACCATAGTTTTGACCCAATGTAAAATTTTATGGAATTTGAATTTTGGAATTTATTGGATGGTCATTTTTTTAAGATATCTTCAGAACATAATTATGAGAGTTGGAACACATCATAATGTTGTTTTTAGAAATGGGTAAATGACCCAAGGGCCAATCTGGTGTCTTCTAGGACCCATATATCACATGTTTGGATGGTCTTAATGGGGATCATGGTCTATCTGAAACTCTGCATCCCTAGTAGGGAACTGTGTCGATTGAGCTGAAGGCGCAGCAGGTGTCACTTGGGTTGTACATGGGTTACAAAAATGTGTGCCTATATTGCATGGTCCGTGCCACTTAGACAGTAAACTCTCACTATTCATCACATATTTTCAACATGGTTATTTTTACCAGGTGGGATAGACCATGTGAGGTCGGTTCCTAAGTAGAAAGAGATACACAGTTGGCACATTGTTTGTAAAATCCATGAGGCCAAACCATGTAGCCCAGTTTGGAGGGTGAAATTACCAAAATTCCCATAATGATGTTAAATCCTCATTTATTTCTTTATTCTCCGCTACCATCCGCACGCGATATCCCTTGGTATCATGGGTTCATTCTCCTCTCCAAATGAGGATTCATGTCATATCCTCTATCCAAATAATGAGTTAAACACTTTCAGTCTCTATAGATCTGCATCGATTTCTTCTCGATTCCTCTTTCTTTTTTCTATGTTTCTCTTTTGATATTTTTCGTTATTTTGAAGTGAGATAATTTTCAATATTTTATGAGAAAATGTTTATTTCATTTATTTATTCCAGACCGGACCAAATTAGACCTCGATATTAGATGTGTGAATCTTCCAATCCATAATGTAGGTGGTCCAAGACTTCTTATCCAGGTGTCCATTGTTTTGTAAATTACGTTGTTGCGCCTCATGCTTGCCTTTTCAGAGTGTTCCATTAAAATTTAGTTCTTCATTTTAATATATGCATCTTGGTATACTTATGTTGAACTATTTTTATTAAATTAAGGATATCATCCATGATCAAAAATATCCAATGGGTGTTCTGGATTATATCACCCTTAAGAATTAAATGATGTAAATACCCATAATGGCTTCTATGAATTCATCATGGAGTATTAATGGTGTCCCCCATGTTAGTGATAACACAATTTATATTGGAATGTCCTATGTTTCATATTGAACTTTATAATTTAATACCATGTTATGTTAGCATTCCTAAATTTTTTCTTTCCTTTAATTGAGATGTGATTCCAGAATGTGAAGCGTAATTTATTAAATGAGTTTTTTGATAAAAAAATCACATTTGTATAATAAAACCCCTCGAATGAGGTGAGTTTTCTTCAATATTACAATGTTTTGTTCAGTTAATTGAATCTATCATGGACATTTTTTATTTTTGTTTTTAATGACTTTGTTATGTTTAGACATATGGAATGCTTTTTTACATGGCCTCTTTTGTTATTATTTAATGTAGTTTCCCACATTTGATATAAATGTTCATTTAACCATTGCACCTTCTCTGTGAATTTCTTGGTCCACTCCTTTATAAATGATTAATGATCCAAGATCCTTAAATGGAATTGGATTTTAAAAAAATTGGATTCCATGTAGGTAATTCCCCAATTAGACCATGGAACCTTCTATGTGACCATCATGATTCTTATAAAAATTAATTTCCAGGTTTTGATAGATTTAATGGAATGTTTTATATTGAATATCATGATCATGATGGATTGATTTCCATTAATTTGTTAAATGTTTTTTTGAAAAGGAATTGAATAGGACGGTACAAAAAACCTATTATTATATTTAAATAAGAACAACTTATGAGAATTTGATATAGTTTTGGTGCCCCAAATTATTTAATTGGATTGATAAATGTAAAGATTTATAACGCAATTCCTCGTGGATAATATTATAAATATGAATATTCCTTGATATGGGATACGGAATTATGGTAAGCGTTCTACTAAGAATGGTGGTATCATGCTCCATTACATCTAGTGTTGAGTCCTGATATTTCACTCCATTGATGTTATTGTGATGGCTGGATTGACACACCTGGTTGTCAAGTGAATGATGGCATGATGAAACACTCACCACTTTTCCGAGTGTTTACATTACAACACACTCACTATCTCAAGTTATGAGCAAGTCATCTCCCGCTCCTTATGAAATGTATTGAATGAATGCTTTTCAAGATCTTATAAGATCACTTAGAGTGGTTGTAGATGACTGAGTTATGACCCAGTCTATCCAGGAGCTAATATTATTGGTATATGTACACTTAAGTATATAGGTAATTGATTCATATAGGTTGTTCTCATATATAAATTTAGTATTAATATATTATTACTATATACATATGGGTACTGATCAAATCATCATTCCATCCATGAGCCAAAATAGGTAAATTTTTACTGGTGTCCTATTGGAACCAGAGCTGACTGATATTTATTCACTTATTTATTTGGAACTACATATTGTTATTATTATCATATCTACACAATTATTTACTTATTATTCATAGAATGCATTCGGTTGTAGAAAAAATGGGTGGTAATATTATAGGATTTATATATCACACCCCAATCGGGCCACCGTTGCACTAGGGTTCTTGAGTAGATATCATGTTCATAGGACTACAGAGTATTGCTTGAGCTATTTTCTTGTACCAGGGAGATATCAGCATAAGACTGAGCTATATCTCAATATGATCATGAAAATTTTAAATGGGGAATTTTCTTCTTTAATTTATCTATGTATAGTACAGTATCTTGTTTCTTTTTGTATGTATACCGTTTTAGTTATGTATCATCATCTGGATATGCATTCATTTTTGCATATTTGAATTGCTTATCTTATATATTCAATTGATATTATTATTATTCCACTTCTCTGTATTTCATTTGTTACTTATTAAACTGTTGATTTCTATTTATTATTTCTTGATATACTACTAGGATACGATGAACATGAGGGTATATTCTCCCCACTATTACCTCTATAGACTCTCACTGTAAATCAGTAGATTCTTGCATACAGGGAGGAATTCTTGAGGACATTTGGTGTCATGTCCAACCACCGATTTATTGGTCATTCAGGCTGGGTTATTACATCACCACTTCTCTGATGTATATCATTTCACTTTGATATAGTGATAATTCCCCTAGAATCATAATGAACTGTGAAGTATTTTTTAGATGATCCACCACAACCAAAATATAATTATTCACTCTTGTATTCTTTCTAGACCAATAAAAATGTCTAATGTAATTTTTCCCCTTTCCATGTGGTTATGGTTAGTTGTTTTATCATCCCCTTAGATTTTTTCTTTTCCACATTAACTTGATTAGATAAAATTTATCTTGATGTATCTTCTACAATCCCATTCTTGATATTTTTCCACTAAATAGTTCTCTCAGAGATCTTGATACATCATTATGCTTCCTTTATGGATGGAGATGTTTGATCATTATGAATCATCTAAAATATTTTTTAATTCATGATACCATGGTACACATATTCATAAAAAACTTCAAAAAGTCAATCCAAATTGAAGTTGAATTATGAGGATTTCACTTTTCTAATAGTTTCCACACTAATTTGAATTCACACATCAACACTTTAGGAATACATCATCTTATCCAGATAGTATTATTGAGTAATCATTTTTGAAGTCATTAATGATGTTCTTTCTTTATGATTCTCTTGTCCATTATTTTATGTATATGAATATCAGATCACCCTCAATTATCATTATTGATATTATTTCTGGATCCTTTCTACTTTTTGAATCTTCCACAATATTTACTTTCCCATGATGGTTGTGGATTGAGTAGTCATAGTCCTTGATCAAATCTAACCATATTCATTGGTTTATATTTGTCTCTTTCAGTGTTAATATACACATGGGTCTTTTTTGATCTATATATTTTTCATACTTCTTCCAACGTAGATAATTACTCCAAATTATCAAAGAGAATAAAACTGCAGAAAACTCCAAATCATGTGTTAAATAGTAGTGTTTGTGACCTTTTAACTACATTGAATCATATTTCATTAATTTTTCATTCATCCTCAACATACATCACAATACCATTTTCAAAGAATTGTAGAATAACATTAAATTATCTCCACTTCTGGGTAGTGTGAGAAAAGTTTTAGTGAAAGGAATTATTTTTAGATTCATTAACCTATCTTAAAATTCATCATTATATGAAAACATTATTCCCTTATAATTTATCTTGGTTATAGTGTTTGATAATCATGAGAAATTTCTATCAAATTGAAGATAGTAAAAAGATATTCCAAATAAACTAAGGATATCTATCATAGATTTTGGTCTCAACCATCCTTAAAATGCTTCTATTTTTAAAGGGTCCATAGATATATCGTTCCATGTGATGATTTTACCAATTAATGAGACATCATTTAACCAAAAATCAAATTTTATATACATAGGATAAAGATTTTTCTTTCATATAGTCTTTAACATAGTGCTTATATGCTTTTCATGCTCCTCCTTAATTCAATAGAATATTATAATATCATCTATAAATACTACCAAAATTATTTATGTAATATATAAATAATCTACTAATAAATTCCTAGAAGATTGTTAGATAATTAGAGAGTCTAAATTGAATAACTATTAACTCATTATGCCTGTAACTTGTTTGAAAATTGGTCATGGAGATAGCCTCCTTCTTCACCTTAACAGGGTAATATATTCAATTAAAGATCCACCTTAGAGTAATATTTTAATCCACATAGCTAAAAAATGTTGTAAATCTATATTAGATGATACTTATTATTTATCATGATCTTCTTGAGATCAAGATAATCATTTCCAACACACATTGGTTGATTTTTATTCTTGAAGAAGAGGACTGGTTCACCCCATGGTAAAGAACGTGTGTATATGAACCCTTTATCTAGATAATTTATTGTTCATTATTTAGATCATCAAGTTCCACAACATTCATTCTATATAGATTATTTGATAATGATAATTCCCTATGAATATTTTTGATTAAAAATAAATTCTCTTGGCTAAGAGGAAGACCGGTCAATATATTTAGAAACACATCGGTGTATTCCCTTATAATTCTCCAATATTCAAGGATGATATTTTACTTTGATTCATTCATTTGAGGTAAATAATATTTCTCCTAAGAAAATAATATACATTCTTGAGATGTTGGTGTTAATGAATATTCTCCATCCTCATGGCACTTGTATAGAATCTGGGGTCGATTTTTGATATAAAGAGTGATATTCTTATAAATAAAAGGGATGTTTCCTCTATATAGGGAAAGACAATATATACCCATAATTGACTCAAATTCCACCAAAATAAGTATGAAAATGTTTTCTAGGATGTTCAACCTATAAATTTGGATAGGGGAGGAGTTATATAGTTGGGATGAAATAATTTGACTATTTTATGTTTTCACTGATAGCTCTACTTACATGCTTTGTGGTGGTTTATTAATTGTTCTACTAAACATTCATGATATGGAGGATCACGTAGAACCAGAATAAAAATGAATGTTCTCTATTATTTAATGAATAACTATTGTACCTATCAGCATTTAATTTTTAGGATCAACCTTAGTGGGTATAACATTAAAATCACATCATTGAAAACATAGAGGTTGTTGGTTTTCTTCGAAGAACATTGGCTAAATGAATTATTTTGAAATGTTCCATGGTTCTTTAAAATTAAAGATATTAATAGTGTGTATAGGGTTTAATAGATCATTATTTTCCTCCATCGCAATAGTGTATTTATCATGTCGGAAATCACTTGCTTGGAGCCCTTCCTTCCTACACTTAATGAATTTCCACATCCCCCTTAGGCCCTTTCTGAGATGCTACATTGTGTAACTTTTCCACATGGGATATTGAAATTTCCTGGCACCATTAAATTTCTCAATCAGACGACAAAAATAAAACTCCACTTTATTTTTCTTATCCTCATGATAACATTGTGATTTTCTGTTTTCCATTTCAAATTTTAGGTCATATCCTATTATTTCCTCAAAGATATCAATGTCTCAGATTACTATATATTTTTTTAAGATTTGATTTATCCCAAAATAGAAATGGTAAAACATTTACTCAGTGGTAAAAAAGAGCCTAAGGCATATCACTCAAGTCTTGTGTTTTATTCCTCATAATATCTGATAGATTCATCATATTTTTTACATGATTTAATGGAAATCCCATTCCCTTTTACATCATAGAGTGCATGGAAAATGTGTTTCTAATTTTTTTTCTATAATTAATTCTACTCCATCACATAGATCCCTTCCATAGGATTCATATTATTGATCAATATACACCATTGATCATGTTCTCCCCCCATGTGAGAAACTACTAGTAGAACATTCTATTTTCCAGAATAGTTAAGGAAGAAGAATATATTCCCAAAGGAGTTAATCCATTTTTCTTTGATTATGGGATCATCTGATCCTTTGAAAGTCAGAGGGCCCTTTCCCATAATAATTTTAAATAAAACTTATTTAGTCTTAGGGGGATTTGGATGATCTTTTTTATCAGGTTTTCTATTTATAACTTATGTTATATGAGAGTTTATCATCATAAATTTCCCAATTCCTACTCCCATCGGGTTGGGAATCTTGTTGGGGGTAGTCATCACATTTCCCATCACATTGGTTTTTACCAGATGCCTCTAATTTTCGTACAGTGGAAAGAATAAAAATATAATTAGGGATTATTATTTTTATACTATTAAATATATAAATGGTAATCTAAATACATTTATGGGATAACATATAAATGACATGTATTTCTTTAGATTTTTACATTCATGGATTCATTCTATGTTATCTATGTTATATTTCCTAAAATATTCTCTTATAGGAATTTTTTACAATTAATAATGGTTTGTAATAAGATTTGAAATTTACTAAATCATATATCTTGGGAGTGTAATACCAAGTGTGCATTAGGGAACATTTTCATATACTAATTATAGGTAGATTCTAGCCCAATACGGTGTTTTTGGGTATTACCCCTAAGTATATTTGTCCAACAGACAGATCCATATATAATATCTATAACATGATTTATTTTCATTATAAACCACTTAGTGTATACATTAACAATATTTAGTATTATTTTTTTATACTTATTATTATCCCTAAGGCCTTTTCTATATTTTTCTATTCATAATCCAAAAATAACAAAACTTTTCCTTTGATACCATCTATAACAACATAAATCTTCATTACACATTACCCATTGATTTATTACATAGTATTACACCTTTTTTTCTTTTATCTTTTTGAAAGGGAATACCCATGTGTGGTATTTATGAACCCTCCACATAATGAAAACCCCTCGCTAGGATGTGATCATTCATGAGAGAGCCCAAGCAGGGAAGGATTCGTTTCCATCCATGATGGAAGAATGTATCAGAGGGTGAAAACCTGATTTGAAATGGTTAAACATAATAATACATCATAGTGGGTGGGTTGCACCTCATTTTTTCCACATAGACCACAATTTTGTGACCTAGAAAGATGTGTGTATCTCTGGGGAAGGAGAAATTATCCCAAGAGTAGGCTCCCAAAAATCGAACCCTTCACCTCCCAAATAACAAAATTATTATGATCCCCACCTTCACCAATGTGCCACTGCTGAAGCGATGTTATATATGATTAATAATAATACAACCCATTAGATAAAAAAAACTTGTGTATTTTTATATTATATACATTAAATAATAATTTTAAAAAGCAGAAACAACATCTATATTGAAATATTTCTTAACATTCTCGCACTTAAAACTTCATGGAATAACCTGGGGACATACATTTGAAAGGGGTGGGATATATTTCCTAGTAAGGTAATAAAATATAAATAACATACAGAAAGTACTAAATTTTAGAAAATAGTCAAATTAGTAGGGAATATAAGAGTGATGATAATATACATGAAAAATGAGACATTATATATCATGATAAAAAAAATGAATATGGGAAATTTGTCACAACATAAAACACTGATCACTAACATATGCCAAGGATAACAGTCAAAAAATAATGATATATAATGTTCCATAAAGGAATCAAGTTCACTCTATTAGCAACACGTAATCTCATGAGACTCAACATTACAAAATTCATTAGAGAAATATATAATTCTAGGTTCTCCCATCACATTCATTTAATTTTCATGCTCCCAAGTTCCACATAGATCATAAAACATGAAATAAATTATCATCAATTTTTTTTCCATGACTATGGTATGTGTTTTACATAAATTTATGTCCCATTTAAAATAATTATATTTTTATAAATATGAACACACTTTATATTTAAAGGGTATTCTATTCACTACACAGTTATTTTGTCTAAGAAAATCATGGAAAATTTTCAGCAACATAACGACGTCAGTTAATTTTTTTTAAAATGGGTTGATGAGAGTGGAATGGGTCTCTTATAATTTTGACCTAAAATTATAAGTAATGGGGAAATGGAAATAAATATACTAACATTAGTAATTGGAAATAAAAGGCATACTATAATAATGAAACATGAATACATAACAGAAATTGAGGATTCCCTACCGTGAGAGTGTGACTCCAAATTCTTTGGATTCTATTATTGAGAGCTTAGGGGCTCCTTGGTAGAATTATAGAGATATTAGGGAAGATTAAGGATGTTATAAAATTATTTTTTTTTTAAGAGAAATGGGTTCATGGGTAGGTTTATATAGGAAATGATTGTGGATTTCTTCATTATTTCTCAAAATTTAGTTTTGGACTCTATATAATAAAATAAACCAATTCAGAAACCATAACATGGTTTTTCCCATTTTATCTACGTAATAAGAGTGGATTCAATTATATTATAATTTTTAGGGACGAACAAAATAAAATAGCACCCTTAATGATGTGTAAGTGAGTCATACTCTTAAAGAAAATATTTTAAATTGCTCAAATATATTATATGTTTTGGAGGATTCATAATGGAATTATAAAATATATAAAATAAAGATAAAATAAAATTTTTTTAAATGAAAAAACATATATTTGGTTAGGGATACATTTATAGTATTTACTAAATAAATATTTGGTCATTATTATGTCATAATTTTGTCCTTATATTTATATAGTATTTAATTTTTACTCAAAAATCTCACTATCTTAGAAAATTATGAAAAATAACCATTGGATATTTTTTACATCATTATTAAATAAATAATATTTATTTTATATAATAATTTCCTAAATATTTGAATTTCCACTTCTAAAATAAAATGTGTATTTATTGAAAAATGGTTTGTTTTTTTGACTAAAATAGTTTTCGAACTCTTATAAAAATTACATTTTACTTCATAAAAATTATATGAACATTTATATTTGAAATATTTATTTATAATAATACTTTGTTAAAATATTATTTTTTTTTAAAATATGTTAATTTGACAAAATGAATTCATGAATAATATTTAAATTTTACCCTAAAATTCAATTTTACCCTAAAATTCAATTTTTTATTGAATTTAAATAAATATCATTTATAATGTAACAATAATAGGATGAAAATATTTAATTTTTATTTAAAAAATAATGTACACACAAATTTCTATAGTTTTTTGAATAAAATTAATTTAATACACCAGAATACACCTTAAGAGTAAGCTCTATGATGGTGATACTTTCATAGGGTAGTTCATTTACATGGTTTGGGTCATCATCTTGATGGTCTTGAGATTATCCCAAAAATGGTTTCTCTCATGATTTAGTTTTTGGATATTATATTAGGAATGGTAAAATGATGATCCAATTCATGCTATATCACTCGAAAGCTTTGATAAATGGGATTCATAGGTTGTGATCCTACTGTTTGAGAAAATAACTTCCTTTTTCAGGTTCAATTGGATTTGTTAAAACCCTATATTTATACTAATAATGTAATCAGAGTTAAATAAAAATATTATCCATAGTAAATATGTTTAACAATCATTTAAATCTAATAAGATATAATAAAACCAAATAAGGACATTTTTATAACCATATCAAATAATCATACATTTAGTTAGATTTCCAAGATAATTTAATTTATAAAAGTACGGGTTGTTACTTGTTCAATGTATCCCTCTTGGGGAAGTACATACCAGATTCCCCACATGCACTGAATCCAAGGGTGGTACCCACAGAGAATTTTAATTAATTTGAGGACATTTTGATGATGATAATAGATTGTACAGAAAATATTTTATGAAACAATAAAACAAGGATGGAAAAAGTGTTAGGGAGAAACCATAATATTAATGATGAAATATGGGAATGGGAAGAGGAAATGAAGCAGAAGTACCCTCATCTGTTTTAATATATGAGAAGGAATTTTGATATTGAAATTTTTAAGGGGGGGATGTAATGACCCGATGTTTTATAATTATAATTCTATTTGAAATGAATATATTACTTATTATGTAATCAGTATAAAGAAAACAAACAAATTATGTTCGTTCTTTTTTACTATTATATAATATATCTTGTCTTAATTAAAAGTCTTCCAACCATTATAATTGTTTATAATATACCCATTATACAATTACTATTATTATTAATATATATTATGTACAATCATAATGTCTAATTTAAATAGATAGAAGAAACAATGGCCTCAACCAATTGGATCATACCCTATGAAGCTCATTTTTTGTAGATTATAGGGCATGTTGAATAACTTTTATTATCCTCTAATCACTCCCAATATGAGATTATAAAACAAAAGAAAGAGTGAATATGGTTATAAAAGAAGCTGAATCTTATTGAGATCACACCTCCATCAATATTAATCATACCACCCCAAAAACATTCCACTAACACACACTTTACCCTTAGGGAACAAAATGATTTAATTTTGGGTTATGTACCTATAACTTAAAACTATGAAGTATTAATTTCAAATTTTAAGAGAATAAAGATTGTATTTGTCCTTTTTTATTATTACTATATAAATTATTAGATAATGAGTATGATAAAACCATGATTTCAACATAATGAAACTCAAATAGTATTTTGGGGAAATATATTGTTTCAATAAATAAATATTTTTTGAATAAAATATTTTTTGGATGGAATTTTATTGTAATAAAATATTATTATTTAATAATATATATTTAAATATATAAAAAATATAATTTTATGAATTAAAATTAATTTTTTATAAGGGTTAGAATGTTTTTTCACCATCAAACCAATATTTTTCAATAAACGGGGATTTTGATTTAAAATTTTAGATTCTCAAATGTATTAAATAATTTTGAAGAAATAATAATTTTTAATTATCATTTCATAATTTTCAATAGTGATTTTTTCATAATTTTTTTTGGGGGTTTATTTTTTGTGTAATATTAAATAATTTTTAAAATATATTATATGCATTATAAGATCATAAAAGACTAAAAGTGATGTAATAAATTATATAAATCATATCCATGAAAAAATTATGATCACCCTTTATAATAATGTGTTTTTTGAGTAATTTGATTTATTTTATAAACACTTAATGGATCCTCCAAAACCTAGATTATATATTATTTTTTAAAAATCAATTAATTATGAACATTACTCATATTGTAATAAAGGAACATTTATAAATTAAATTCTATTTTCATATGAGAGTTTGAAATATTAAGAAATGTTACTTTTAATAACACAAACACTTGTTGGGTTATTCTATAATGTTAAGTCATGTTAGATTTAAAATAACATTAAGCATTATAAAATTTAATATATTGAACTATGATAGTCTGATTACAATAAATTTAGAATAAAGGTAATGCCCAATTGATACAGATGAAAGAAGTGATGGCTTATAAAAGTAGGATCGTACCCTAAAATGCCCATTTATCATAGATTTTAAAGGAGATCACATCATAGGGCTTTTTTATTGAACAATCCAAATCTGATATTCAAAAACAAAAACATTAGGGGAGCTCTTTACAAAATATGTTCAAGCTCATTGAGATCACAACCCAAACCATGGTTACTGAACCACCCCCATGAAAATATAACAATCATGCACATTACATATAATGCATCTGATGGTGTAATAAAGTGAAATTTATATTGACCATAACAGTATTAATTTTAACATTTGTTTAGAAAAGTTATTAAATTTATCCATTATTGTTATTATAATTTCCATAATATTATTAGATATTGAGATTGATAAAAAAATAAATATTTATATAATTAAACAAAAATTATGTTTTTAGTGAAATATATAGTTTCAACCATAAAAAACTATTTTAATAAATACATTATTTTTATGAAATAAATTATATATTTTAAAAAATATTTTTTGTTAAATATTTTTTAAAAAAAAATAAATAATAATATAATTTCATTATGTAAAAATATATATTTTATAAGGGTTAGAAAATTCTTATTAAAAAAACTATATTTTTTAATTAATGTGGATTTATGATTTAAAAGTGTAGATTTTCGTACAAATAGAATTTAATGGTGAAATAAATATTATTTTTGAAATAATAACATATATATTACCCAACTATTATTTTTTCCTAACATTCATAGAAAACCGAATTTTTTGTCAAAATTAAATAAAATATATAGAGAGAGTGTGTGTATTTTAACATAAAAAAGAACCAAAAGTTATGTAAAAGATTTCATAAACAACATCCATGACCAAATGTATATTTCTATATTAAAATAATGTTTTTTCAATTAATTTGAAAAAATTCATAAACCTACTATGAATAAACCAACACCTATATTATATATTAAAATTTCAAAATCAATTTTTTAGTAGAATAAACCACATAGACATAATTAAATATATTATTTTAATTATATTAGTAATTAAAATTTTAAAATATTGAAAACACATCTCATTGTAAGAAACCACTGGAAAAGACTATGTGATGGATTTTTTTTCTTTATGCGTTATTGTATACAATCCAAAACCAATGTTTGAGAAATAATAATTAAATCCTATGTCTTTCCATTTATAAAACCTTAAAAGATCTCAATATTCAACACTAAAATCCTTTATATTAGGGTTATACTCATACCTTTCATATATATATCCCTACCATGGTTCCCCCAATATATCAACAATCATCTCTCATGATTTTGGAAACACAACCTCAATGTAAGTTATCTTCTCCATCTCATCATTATTCAAGAACATTATTTATCTTATGAATTTTTATTAAAAAAAATTCATTTTTAATGATTATCTTACACATCAATTATAGTACCCTAATTATTCTCAAGTGATAAGTTACAACGTTCAAAAAAAATTAATCTCTCCCATGAATCTATTTGTACACCTGTTATGCATCCAAATTTATCCTAAAATTCTCCATGCCAAATTTTTCTTTTGTGAATAATCTTCCCCATTTACACTCAAGGGTATTCACCTAAATTAAAATATCCATAATCTAATGTGAGAATCTATGTATTTAACTCATAATCCTTAAATTTATGATTAAATGTTATGAAATATGTTCCTATGTCGAATGATCTATGAGGACCACAGATGGATGTACATTATATGAATGTGATGGGTGGAACCATAATTATATAGACCTCCAATTAATTGGATAATGTTTTGATATAATGAGATTTCATGTATGAGGCATGGGATGATATTATATGAACAATAAATTATAATTTCTTAGTCATTATCCTTAAAATGTATTTATAATACCATGAGTTATGTTGTTTCCACATTCCTATGTTGCATTTATGTTATCATTATATATAATCATATGATGTTATTATTTATAATTCTTACTCATTTTATATCCCATTAAAATTACTGTTTACTAACAAGTAAATTTTTTTATATTGTGCTTTATTTATTCAATTATTTGTCTTTATATCTCACTCATTTCTTATTTATTTTCTTTGGTCAGCCCTTGTAATTTTATGTTTAATGTAATTTTAAAAACATGTTAAAGAAGTATTAAATAATATCTTAATATCTATGTATCATGTGGATATAATATGTACCAAATATCCTAAATACACTGGGATTTATAATCATTTTAGATTATTTTATGTGTAGATTTATGTAACAAATCATGAAATAAAGTGTATTAAAATATCGCATTCCATAGTTGATTTTAGAGAAATGTCTAGCTAATTTTTTGGATTTTGATTAGAAAATCATGTAAAAGGATTTGGGGTAAGGCTAATCATCGGAAAACATACAAATTTTTTTTAAAGTACAAAATATATTATTTCAATAAAAATACATACCTATATAGTTACTATAAGAGTATATGGATCTAGAATAGTTGTAAATAAGGGAAATAACCCCTAAAATGTCTCATTTAGAAAGACATAATCATTTCATGGTCTAGAAAAGGAGCATTGATGCACACCTAGTTTGAAAATCCTATGGGATATGATTTGGTAAATTCAGAATATCATTACAAACAATTATGAAGGGAATACAAAATACGAAAAAAAAAATCTACTGTAAAATAGATCATTGATAATTTAGATTCAAGGCTATAAAATAAATGGTTAAGGAATGTATTATAGTTTTATGTTATCCCTTTAATTTTCATGGTTTCTAATTTATGTGTTAAATATTTTAAGAATACTCTTCCCTTTTTTCTATACATTATAATAAATTTCTCTAGATTTTTAGAAATGAGTAAAAAACCAATCTGAGGGGAAATGTGATGATTTCCCAAAGTATATTTCTAAGAATATTAGATCCCGTGAAATTTTAATTGTTATTATGAAAAACTAGTTATCAAAAATCATGATTAAAAATAGGAATATAGTTGAATGTATAAACATGTAAACAAATAATATGAAGAAATATGAAGGATTATCATATGATAAAGATGATAAAATAAATAACACCAAATTTGTTTTGTGGAAAAAATATGGAACAATTCACTAAGGAAAATGCCAAAATTGAACCTGAAATTGTTTAATCTTGTAAAAGTAGGGAAAATAGTATCCAATTTCCATGAAAATTTGAATAACATGATATAGGTAAATAATATTATATCTATGGTCCCATTAATGGTAATATGTCAAAAATTTGGAGAAATTGGGTATTATCCAAGTCATTTCCCTATTCCAGATGTGGAAAATAATGAAGATAATTGAAAATATCAAAAAATATGGGAACAAGGAAAGTCCAACATTGAAATGGATCATGATGAGTAAAGATAATTTAACCATTAATAAAAATTATTGTATGTAATTCTTTCTATTAACTAATTCCATATTAGCATATCGTGTTAGTTTTTAAATAACAATACATCACCACTAAAATGATTTGATATAATTAGGGAAAACATCTATGTTTGTTATTTCATGAGTTAAACAATAAATTAGTTCTTTTCCTGATAATATTTTCAAATTTCCTTTATGGTAATTTGATGTTATCATATTTTTTTAATGGTTTTACTTTTATAAATAAAACATAAATTGATGAGAGAGGCTAATCACCATTTATATAGAAAAGAAACCACTTATTCTATACAGTTAAAGTGGGAGGATGAATATCATTTATTATCATCATATAAAACATTGATATTATTTAATTATGAGAAATCATATCTTGACAAAATGTATTATAATAATGAAAATTACATCCATGATAACATGACATTGTAAGAGAATATGATGAGGTATTTCTTGAATAGTCTTCTGGACTTCCTCCAAAACATGTAGTTGGGTTAACAATCAATGTTATACATGGATCAATTATCATTTCTAGGGAATTTGATATAAAATAATGTGATATCTATTATACCTTAAAAACAACGACAAGTTTAGGATACCCATGACCATCATCTATTATTGAAATACATAGTTTCCATGGACAAACAAGATATAATAATTGGTTTTGAGAAATGTTTTTTTTTAAATCCCAATACATTATGAAATTAAAGGGGGTCATTAATTTAATGAATACAGAATCTAAATAATGTTTTAATTTGATAAATAAGAGGATAATCACTATAGTTGTGATCATATTACCAACCAATGGGGATGTATTTTGGATATTCATTGATGCATCCAAAAATGGAATTGGTGGTATAATCAGGCAAGATGATAAGTTGATATCATATTCCTCTCACTAAATAATTATCATTGATATTAACTAACTATCTCATGATATATCATTGGATGTGGTGATCTTCACACTAAATATATTTATGTATTATCAATATGGGGAGAATTTTGACATATATATAGTTCATAAAGTCTAAAAATATATAATAAAAGAACAACAATAATATGAGATAATGGTGGTCGTAAGAGATAATTAATCATTATGAATGTTCAACCCATTGAAATCTTATGAATGAATAAAATTGGTTGATTCTTATATTTTAATGTTTTCTATAAATCTATATATGATATGTACTATAAGGGCTACAATATTGATGTATATAAAAAGTATAGATTTCGAATAATAAAAGTGTCTCCATCCTACATTTATAGATAATCATAGCAATCTACCATTCATGAGAGCATCATGGTGGTTCATAAATATTATTTGTTTCTATAGTAGAAATTCTTGAGTATTCTTGAGTTCAACATTGCTAAGGATGGATTTCTAAGCCTGGGAACCCGGATTTTTAAGCACAAAAATATAAAATAAAAGAGATAACTTCTTGATTATGCACATATATCATAATTATCAATTATTATAGGAATCACTATGTTGTATAAATATTAGAAAACAAAATTTGGTGAGATAACATAGAGAGTTTTATTATGGATTCCATATATTTATGCTTGGTATGAGAACAATTTAAGGTGGAGTTATATAAATATAATGGTATGAAGAAAACATTTCTAATACCATTATGGAAAATGGAAAACATTACCATGGAGTTCTTCATCGAACTTCCTAGAAAATCTAAAGGAAATAATTCCATTTTGGTGGTAGTCGACCAACTTAAAATTTTATTGCTTCTCATTACTTTCAAGGAAGATTTATCTCCAAAACAACTCACTATTATATACAAAATAGAATTTAAATGACTTGATGGAGCATCATTATCCACTCTATGTAATCGAGATCAAAGGTTTACTTAAAGTTTTTTAAATGGATGACTGAAATTGATTAATATAGAATTGATCTTTACAACTTCTAATTACCCTCATATGGATGGTCACTTTGAAAGTAATATTCTAACTCTATAAGATATGTTAAGATCATGTTTAATGGATTTTCCATGATTTTTGGATCAAAACCTTCCGCTAGTGGACTTCTCATATAACAAAAATTTCAAATAAAACATTCAAATGGGACTATATGAGGATATTTATGGGAAGAGGTGTTGAACTCCAACATGATTAGATGAAATTGGGGAGTGGAAGCTTATAAGAGCCGACTTACACAAGATATGAAAAAGAAGGTTCAAAACCATTCAATGTCATATGAAATCCTCAAAAATTCAACAAAAAAACTATAAAGACAATCAGCAACAAGACATGAGGTTTTTTTGGTAGTGTTATAGTGTTCCATCATATACCTTAATGGAATAAAATCTTGAGGTTTGAGAGGATGGGAATGTATAGTCTTATATATATCATCCCCTTTAATATCCTTGATCGCATCAGAGTAGTGGCCTATCGGCTATAACTCCCACCAAACCTATCTCTTGTATATGATATGTTCCATGAAACAATCTAGATGAAGCACTTAACAAAATCCACATAGGTATTGAATCCAAAGATTAATCCATTAGATAATGAAAAAAAACATGGAGAAAGAGGTGAATATATTTGATTATAGAGACATTGTTCTATGAATAAAAAAATCACCTGGTAAAAGTAATGTTGTGAAACCAAAAGTTTTAGGATGAAATATGGAAACCAGAAAAGGTAATAAAAATTAATTAAACTCAGATATTTATTGTATGAAAAATAAATTTCAATGGAAAAATTTATAAATGTGGGAAGAATATAATGATCACAACATATATAAATGAATATCCATTTTTAGATTAGAGATATCTTAATTGAAAAATGGAATTATAGAAAACACATGCATTTAATTGGTTGTTTTTTCACTAGTACATATCAAATTTTATAAAATGTAAAAAATTATAATCATAGATAATACAGCCCTTGAATAGTGATAAAATTATTAATATATTTATATATATAAGATTATGATAAATTCCAATTGATTCAGATGAAAGAGGTTATGGACTTGATTAGTAGAATCATATCATAAGAAGGCCATTTATCAGATAATACATGCGGGTTATCAGAATTGGTATTTTACCTTGATTAAGAGAATCTAATATTCAATAACCAAATCTCAAAAAAAAACAATTTATGGGAGAATTTTAGGATCCTTTAGATCACAATAAAAACCATGTTCTATGAACCACAAAATAAAATCTCGTGATAATGCAACATACCCTTGGGTCATTTTATAATGTAATAAATGGATATGTATCTATACCCTAATAGTATAATTTTTTATATTTTTTTATTGAAATAATGATTATATTTTTACTAAATTATTATTAATAATTAATAATAATGATTAGATACTGAGTTTGATGACATTTGGAATTTGATATGATGAAACATAGATATTATTTTGGAGAAATTTATAGTTTCAATCAAGATTATGTAATTTAATGAATTCAATATTTTATCAATAATTTAATTTTTAATATAATAATATTACTAGAAATATGATTATATATAAATGATAGTAAAATTTTACAGTATTTAAAATAAATATTATAAAGTCAGGAGAAATATTATTGTAAAAAAATATATAAATTTTCAATAAATGTTTATTTTTTATATAAATGAGTAAATTCACATTTTATGATATTTTTTCTAAAAAAATATACATTATTTTCAAAATCATAAATACAATATAATCAAAAAAAATTAATTATTTTAAGAGATATTCAAATATTTATAATATAACTAAATATGGTATAACGATATAGTGTGTATTATGACATCAAAATTTCCCAAAAATGATGTAATAAATGATATAGAGGTTACCCATGATGATATTTATATTTTCCCATTAAAATAATATGGTTAGAGGATATTTAAAATTTTTATAAACCCATTATAAATCCTCCAAAACATATATTAAATATTTAGGGTTTAAAATAAATTCTTTATAAACATAACTCTATTAAACATCACCATGTATAATATTTTATTATATTATATTCGTAAAAATTTTTAAAAATAATTGAAATTCACTTTTCAAGATTCGATGGGAAAAATTTAGGTATGGTTTTTGGTTTTTAATACTTTTTTAATAAATTCAAAAACCTATTATTCATAAATCATAAAGAATCCCCCGATCTTTTCCTATATAAACCAACCCAATAAATTATTAAACTTCACTAAAAAAATATTTCAAGACTATAATATTCCATAACTAATATATAATTCTCATAATGAGCCTCTAAGCTCTAAATAAGAACCTCCCATGGTTTTAGGATCACCATCGATAGGTAAAGAATAATCTCCTTCTTCACTTTATTCAAGTAATTTCTTTGTATTATACTTTTTTATTCATAATTTTTAATATAATAATATGTTCTTAAAAACCCCTTTTACATCCCTTATAATGGAGATGTAATGTGATACCCCTTTAACTCTCATTAATCCATCCAATGAATCCTTGAGTACCCCTATTATGTACCAAAAAACATCCTTTTATTTTCCTTTCTAAACATTGGTTTTCTGAATAATCATTCAAATTTTCACTCAATTTTATTCACCAATATATAAATATCTACTATTATTGGTGGATATATTTTTATGTATCCTACAATCCAAAATAAAAATATTAAATGTGATGAAATATATTCATATGTCAAATGATCTAGGATACACACTTACTCATGTACATAATTTGAATGTGATAACTGGGATAAAAATTATATAGCCCTCCAATTCACTTGTAAATGATTTAGTCTAATCATATTTAATTTATAGTGCTTGGGAGGTTAACCTAAAAACATTATGTTAATTTACCCATTTATTTTTCCTTGAATTATATTTATGATTCCATGTTTTCACGTTTTTCCACATTCCATTATTTCATTTTTATTATCATTTTACATCATCCTATAGTGTTCATGTTTATGATTATCTACCATTTTATGTTAATTAAAATTCCTATTAACTAAATTATAATACATTGTGGATGTTATTAATTGTTTATTCACTCACCGAGACTTATATCTCACACATTTTTATGTATTTCCCATGGTTATCCCATGTGGTTTTTATAGTATTGGATTTTTATATGTGTGATAAAGGATTTTTCAATAATATCACTCTATCAATGTATCATTTTGATAATATATGTAACTATTCTCCCAAGACACTAGGATTTACAATTTTTGTGAACTATTTTATTTTTACCATTATATAATATATCCTGAAATATTTAATTTAAATTATGTATGGTTATACACTTCCACAAAACCATGGGTGTTATTATAATTATTATAGTTCTTTTATTAATATAATAATTAATGTCACTCGACTATTTCAAAAAATATATAAAAATATCAAGGTATATTTTTTTATGTTTATTGTATAATAATATAGGGTGAAAAACCAATATTTATAAATTAATAATGAATTGTCTAATTTATTTGTGTAAAGACCCACCCTACCTAAAACATCACATCACTAAAAACCTATAGAGAGTGAATTAAAATATATTTACCCTCTATATCACACCCAAGGGTTTCCCAATATAATAATAATCTGCAATCAATCATTTAGATGTTCACTCTTAAGGTAACATACTTTCTCCACTTCTTTTTATTTCAAGTGATTTATTTGATCTAAGACACTTATTTCTAATTGTCCATAATGTAATATGTTTTTAGGAATCCCTTTACATTCCTTATAATTACCATTTAATGAGAGAAAAACATCCTCCATCATCCACATATGATATAAACCATTATGTACACTAATTATGTTGTTGAAATAATCTTGTGATTATCAATGTGAGACATTTCTATATTGAATAAACCTCACTATTTCAACTCAAGGTTATTCACCTTGTTATATATATCCTTCTATTATTAAGGGGATCTATTTATATAAACCAAACCTGTTAATTGAAGGGTTAAATGTGATGAATGGTGTTCTTATGTACTATGGTCTATGTAGTTCACAAATATATATATATGTGTGATATTAATGTGAAAGAGGGGAACAAAATTATATATCCCTCTAACACATTGGGAATGTTTTTGTCTCATGAAATGAGATGTATGGTGCAAGAGAGTTTATATTAGGAATTCAATTTTTTTGACTTAGTAGTTATCTGTCATTATTCATAATATTCTGTGTTTTATGTTCTTTCATCATCTCTATATTTCTGTGATGTTTTCATAATATATAATGTTTTATGTTCATGATTATAATTATCACAAAATTTTTCACCGTAATATGCTGCATGACAGAAATGTATTTCTTTTATCTTGGTATGAATTGATTATTCCCCTAATGGGATTTATATCTCACCCATTCCATATATACATCCCCAAGTTGTCTCATTTCATTATGGAAGATCAATGGATATTATGGGCATGTATTGGAAATACTAAGTAATTTCATTTTATAACTATTTTAAGTTATTGTTTTTGTATATAATTTTCCAAAGGCACTAGGCCTCATGATATTTTGTGATTGTATTATGTTCTAATTATGTAATACAACATTAATTAAGGTTTATTAAAATAGATAGATTTTCATACAACCGTTATCCCAGATGCTTATAATGATTTTCCATCAATGAAAGGACCCCATAGAGGTGGTCATAGATTATTCATTCCGGTGATGCTATGGATTTGGAGTCATTATTATCAAGAGTACTATCATGTGATATACCACCAAGGGCCTTGTGGTTGAGTATCATGTCATGTGATGTTCCGCGGGCTAACTATCTACTGAGGCATGGCTACCCTTGTACAATGTTTTTATCATGGATCTGGGTTTACGATTGTTATGGGATTATAAAAATATGGTAATACACATATGGTAATGGTATTTGATACCTTTAGGGATTATTCCTAAGTAAGATAACATTCATATGTGGTGTTATGTGACACAATTTAGATTTTCCCCTTGATGAGAAAACATTTAAAATATGGGATCTATAATACCCTTGTGAAAAACACAACCTAAATTTTTTTGTATTGTTAATGTTTAGAAAAATCATCAAGAAAAGATCAATTTCATTTCTACATATACAAAATTATGGTATTGTTTGTTTATATTATTTATTTTTCCCATTTTATTTATGTATATTGATCAATTCACATGAAAATTATCACTATGTTTGATGATTAGTATGAGAGTGTGTTGTTTGTGCCCGACTAAGTTTTATAATCACACACTTCTTTGGATGATATTACACATTAATTCATGAGAATATCTTTCATGGTCACTGCGAGAACATGTTTTAACTGAGGCTCAAGATAGTATGATCAATTGGAAGACCTAGATGTGTTATGTGATCTGGATGAAATGATACATAGTGTAGTTTTAGAGATATCTTCTTTTATTACTTTTGACATGGTATGTTTGAATGACCATAAAAGTGGGTTTTTTCAGTATGTTCATAGCATAACTATATAAGTTTTATATTAATATTTCATTTATATGTTTCACTAAATGTTATTCATTCTTTGATGGATGGTTTTTATAGACAGATGCTATTTGGTTATTTTATTTTCCACTACACACTCTAATACATCGGTGTATAGACTCTCCATATTACCTCTATATACCCTTACTCTTAATCGATCACCACTAGAATATGGTAATGTGTGGTTGAGGTTATGTGGTGAATTAGTTTAGTTACTATTCATAGAGTGAGTCGAGTGGGTACATTAAAAATTAGTATCATTGTTTTTCATTATGAAACATGTTTGGTGGTTGGTAGACATGATATATACGAATGTTTCCTATCATGTGATGGTATCAATTCTTGTTCATCGTGAACAAAATTCATTTTGGAAATCCATGATTCCATGGGTATGGGATATATGTTCTTGGTTTTCCCTATCATGGATGTCTGTTATTATAAATTTTTTCACACAAATTCAGTTTGATATTTGTGATCTATGGGTTATGAAAAATGTATCTCAGTCCATTAGAAATGAGATAAAAATTGATTCTTGAATCTATTACAATATAGGTTAGATGAATCTCATGAATTCTACTAGGAATGAAGGATCAATGTGATATAGGCCTCCTACTATGATTAGTTCCACTAACTTCTATGCATTGGATAATTAATGTTCCAAAAAAAGGTCATATAACATTTTATAATATATTTATGTGGTGGAATAATACTCATATTTTGATCTTTTTTTTATATAAAATTTATTCCTAGGGATGGATTTATGGATCTGATGTAGATAATTGTGGTATTAACCCTTAAGTAATGCATGAGTGGGGACCTTGCGTGGTTTTTTTTGGAACTCAACATATTAGATATAGAATATTTGGGTGACTTCCTTGAATATTTAGTTACTTAATGTTATAGTAACAACATATTATACTTTCCCAACATATCATGTAGTAAAACTCTAATTAACTATGCTACTCATAGATGAGATCAGGATTCTCGAGGGGCCAGATCAATTGGTGGGCACTCAATGGAAACCAGTACCTTGGTTTTCTGATGACTTTAAAAGAGGTTACAGACCTTTATATACATATCACCATAGAGTGGGTGGTCTATAAGATGATTTATTGAGTTATATTTAGATGGGTGTAATGAGTATAGTCCAATGAGTTGTGACCCTATTTATTCCTTTGTTTGTGCTAGGTGGGTGGAAAATAGGATTCAATGGGTTGTGAGTCATTATTTAGTGATTCGTCAAGGTGTGTTCAATTGGAGGGAAACCCACAATATGGGTTGGTCCATATTTTTGTACTCCCATTATGAAGTAAAATTAGATTTGTTATTTCTGTTTTTCTATCAATGTGGAGTGGTATTACTGAGTAACTAATGTATGAATGGTTATTAATAAGTTTCCATAAGAATGGTAATTTATGTTCTATGGTTTTTTTCTACACTAATTATAATGTCTGAGGAATTTTAAAACACTCAAGGATTTAGAATGTTTATTGGCGGTGGCTAATCATATGGATGAGAATGAAACCCATGTTATGAGAGGTTATGTGATAGATCCTGGAACAAGTGATGTTCCAGATTTTTATGAGTAGTGTAAACGGTGTTCTGAGATGGATGAGACTAACAAGCATGATGAACATGGTCGGTGTCTTGTAAAATTAACTTAGACCTCGTGTAATGAAAATCATTGAGGTGTGACTCATGTTTCTACATTTTGGAGACATTTTTCCCACATTGTTTGTTTTTAGGTGATATTATGTTGGCCCACACAAGATACACAAATCCTTATTTATTTTTAAATTTCCAAATGGTTCTGTGTGATTTGATAGATGATGGGTTTTTATAATATGCTTCTAGTCAAGGTGGCTTAGGTTTTTGATAAAATAATAAATACCTTTACATATTAGAGGGTTAATAAAAAATGTATTATGTTCGATGATATGGTCGATCCTAGGAATAGATGGAAGTATATGATGTAATTTAATGAGTGTTGCTTGGGAGGAGTACCATTATAACAACCAAAACATTTAAAAATAATATACCCCATATGATTTTATTAAATGTATTATTATGTATTATGGTTATAGAAAATAGATGCACTTCATTGGTTTTATTATATCCTATCTGATATAAATGAATGTTAAGAAACATTACCACTGATAATATATTTCTTGGAAAGTGATCACATGATTAGTATAAATACATGGTTTTACTAAATCCAATTTGCACATTCAAAGGATGTGACATCCTCAACTAGTATGATTGTACCCTAGGAATCCCATATATCGGAGCCTCAAATGAAGATAACATCACTAAGATTTCTCATTGACCACTCCCAAGAGAAGATCCAAAAACTGAATCATGAGTGAAACCATTTTTGGATGACGTTCAAGTTCATCAAGACCACAACCTAGATCATGTTCCCCAGACAACCCAATGAGAGTCTCATGGTGGTGTACCTTAACCTTAGGGAGTTTTTTGTGTATTAAAGGGATATATATCATTTCCATAAAAAAATGAATATGTGTATTTTATATTCAATTGAATAATGTTTATATTTTCAGTATATTTTTACTTTATAAATGACTTTTTTTTATACAATAAAACACCAAGTGTATTTTCAACTAGTAATCAATGTCAATTATGATTCATATATTAATTAATTAATGGATTTATGAACATAATAATATTTTATTAAAATAATATTATTAATTAATTTTTAATAAGTATAAATTATCATATTTTTTTTATGTAGTCCAATGTAATTTTTATAACTGTTCAAAAAAATTTGTTGGTACAAAAATACATCATTTTTAATAAATGTCAATTCTTATTTGAAAATTGAAAATACACATATTAAAAAATTATTTTTCGTAAAATGATTTTTCTTTTTGGAATCAAAACATCAATGTTTTCTAATGCTTATATTTTTCCATAATTTTCATAGACAATTAAATTTTTGGGTAAATTTTAAATAAAAAATAAATATATGATGTGTATTACGACATCATAATTAACCAAACATGTTTTAATAAATACTATAAATTTAATCCACAACCGAATATATGTTTTCCCTTAATTATAATGTGATTATTTATTTATTTTATTAATTTTATAAATCCATTATGAATCCTCCAAAACAATTAATATATTTTATGGTGTTAAAATAATTTTTTTATGAATATGAATAAATTCCACATCATCAAGGGTATTATTTGATTATGTTTGGATACTGGCCTTATTAATTAATTAAAACTACATATATTTGGTTGAAATCCTGGAAAAAACATGGGATGGTTTTTGTTTTTGGTTGTTTTTTATATAGGGTGAAAAAACTATGTTTGAGAAATGATAAAGTATTCTCCACCCATTTACTATATAACTCCACCAAAGCTCCAATTTATCTTCACTAAAAAACCATGGAACAATTCATTACTCATAATGTAAGGGTTATTTTATTTCTCCCTTTTATTCAAGAATCTTATTCATTTTATGCCTAATTATTATCAATTCTAAATGTTGGGGAGGGCTTTTCCACATGCCTCATACTTCCCTTATGATTTCTAAATGATGATAGATCCCTTTCGCTCTCATTATTCCCTCCCTTAAACATTAATCAATGTGGAACACATAACCATAATAATAAAATGAATGTTATGGCTGAAAAAAATTATATAGTGCTCAAATAATTCTTAATTTTATGACACATCATGTTGGTATAGGGAGTAAACCTGATTCCTTTATGGAAATTTTTCTATCATGAAGTTGTGGATGTTAGACTTAACCTATGTTTATGTTGCAGTGTTTTATGTTGTTTCTGTTTTTACCATTTTTCCTTTATGATTATAATTTTATATCATGTCTCATGGTTCGTGTTTTTGATTATCATCCATTTTATGCCCTATTTATATTCCTAATATTTCACCTATTTTACATTCTCTATTTTATGTTATGTTTATTCCCTTACTGGGATTTATAAATAACCATTTTCTTATGTATGTCTCTAGTTTTCCCCACACTATCATAAGTGAAATCATGTTATAGATGTTTTCAATAATGATGATGTATTTACCATTTATTTTTTTATGTAATGTATTAATTACCAAATACACTAGTCATCTCAATCTTCTAGGTTATATTATCTGTACTTTTATATAATATATCATAAATTAATTTGTAATAAATATAAGGGTTCTTATGGTTCATATCAATGGAAACATTTAGTTATTTTTTTATTAGGGTTATAAAACTATAGCAAAAGACTTACAGATAAGACTGGGTGTAAGAAAACATACCTAAATTTTGGTAAGTATATATTAAGTGGATGATCAAAATAATACATCCCTATCTTAATACTACATGTGAATATGTCTTTGGAATAAATGTACCAGGGAGTAAAACCTAAAAACAATGAATTGAGATATACTCCACCGAGAACTGGTGCATGACAAAGTGTCTTTTTGTACCCCTAGTTTGACACTCTTCTGGGATATTCTTTTGTAAATTCACAATCATATTAAAAAAACTTTGTATGGGAATAAAAAATACTCAAAAGTGTATATGTTTGGAAATTGATCATGGATAACATAGAATGAATCCTAGAAATTAATATGTAAAGGAAATACATGTAATTTTTATGTTATCTCTTTAATGGAATTGGATTCCCTTTTTTGATTTTATTAGTTAAAAAACTCATACATGATTTTACCTTTATTCTAGGAAATAGATGAAATTAGGATGAATCAGGTAAATAACCTATGTGATGGGAAATGTAATTACTTCTACAAGGGGACTCCCAAACCAAGGGGAGTGAGAATCACATAGAGTATAATCATAATCTCTCATTTGACTATGTTTTTTAATAGAATTGAAGATCAAAAGTTTCAAAACCCCTTTCCGACAAAGTATACCCCTCCTGGGCCGACAATGTTAGAATAGAGGTAATGACCCCCCGAGTCCCACCTCTAGCATGCCCCAGGTTTGACACTATCATTGAGGGTAAAATAAACACATAAATTAGAGGCATTACCCTCCAAGAGAACACATATTAAAGAGAGAGATAAGATAGACTCAAACCAAATACTTTTCAGACCATAAAATAAAAAATACACAAGTACACATATGTAATTTCATGAAAGAACTAATACAATTGAATGGGAAAACTAAAATTTCCAAAATAAAGTAAAACAACATCAACCAAAAATCCTGAATAGCTCTTGAAATACTTGCAGGCTAGTATTACCCAGCCATATCTCCAACCTACTCTAAGTGACCTGGAAACAATTTATATAACATAGGGTGAGTGTAATAGTATACATAGTAGGATCCTTCCTGAAGCCTCTCGTTCAAAAGTAAAAAAACCACACTAAATAATAGTGGACAACAAGTAAAACTAACTCATCACCACACTAAGTATACTATGCACCCAGCTTCACTATGGATACTCTCACCAAGTATTACATACAAGAGTATATAATATATAAAAGAATTTCAAGGGTACCCTGCTACAACTTCTCCACTATTTATCCTCTTTTCCCCAACTTTGTTCATCCTAATACATCTCTCCCCAAAAGGTTGAACCATAGACACCTAGGCGAGCTCCACAACATGCACCTCAAGAAACACAAAGCATGCCCATAGATACCTGGGTGAAGCACCACACTATCAACACAACCAAAAGTAACCAGGTAGTTTCTATGAGCCCCCACATCCCATAAATCATGTATCATATATCATGAATTATACCTCAATCCATTACAACCCATATTCCATGTATGGATCCTCAAGACATCACATCCTTTACATTTTATATCTAAAGTAGTTCTTAGGAAACTAAATCAATAATATAATTGTGTGAAATATCCAGAATACATTACAACCCTCTACACACATATATGGGTAAACTAACCACTTTCGATACCAGCACAGGTAACTAGTAGGAGAAGATAATGGGGATAAAAGCAGAAGTCAGCCATCCATCCTCCCACAGGGATGTTGGGGGAAAACACCCCCAGGGACTATATTTCCTGGAGTGTCAGTCTCCCAATCCCAAAGAATGGGGTAGTGTATTGAAACACCAAAAGTACATGATATAGAATATCTTACAACCACACTATGGTAAAACCTAGTCTTAGACACAGCTACATCTAACATCTCTCAGTCTCCAGGATGACACTCCTAAAACTAGATATCTTATCAGCAAAAAAACCATTTAAATATCTTTATTAAATCATCTTGTCCCTTTTTATCAGTGGAACTTTATGTTCATTAATTATTTAACCATTAATTAACCATCATCATTTCCACATTACCATTTATTACCACGAGAACAAGATCCATGCCCTCCAATCATAACCGAACTGAGTCCATGACTACTCAAAAGTGTCACCTCAACATTACATCCTAGAAAGGTCCAACCCCATGGGTTCAATATCATTTATTCAATGATTTATTAATAGAATTATTATTTTCCATAAGTCTAGATATTATATAAAATAATTATAAGCTAACAAACATCAGGGACTCAACAAAATGAGTAGATAGACTACCTGTTGAGTCATTTCTGCCTATAAAAGAAACATAGATCCATCCATCCTTGTGAAGAAAATGATGGAAAGAACATGGCATACCTTGTGCATCTTCACCACTTTTGGAAGGATGGTAATCCAGAACAGCTGCCTCAAGTAGTGGGAAAAGCAATGTAGATTAACCAAATTCAACAATAAACCACTTTCAAATCAATGGGTAAGCCCAAATTCAACCTGCTCCATCACCTTAATTGTCCTCCTCAACACCCACATGCATAAATAGTTGCATCTCAACAATCTGAGAATCAATTACTGTAATAACCACTAGTCCTCCCTACCCCACATATCACAACAATAATATAGGCTCACATAACATCACAAGAATCCAAAAACAATAAAGAAACTTGAATCTTGGCCCTAAAACAAGGCATTCATCATTCACATACAATGGGCTCTAACATCTCTAAGAGTAAGGCTCTTGGACTTTATAAGAAATAGGGTATCTCAAAACCCTATCATGAATTATCTTTTATCCAAAAAATGGTTCTTTAATCCATAATTAATTAACGGATTCATTATTCATATGTTCCAACTATGGGAAATATATGCATAAAGCTATCATAGGTATCAAAAATTAATTTAATAATTAATTTAACATGCCTTTAATCAACAAGAATCAACATGCTAACTGCATCAATTTGATTATCATCAAATTATAACAACAACTAGATTCATTAAACACGACTCTTTATATTTTTTCAATTGATTTACAATTAATCCCAATTTATGTTCTTCACCAATTTCCATTAACAAAAACATTATAAATGCACAAATCATAGATATCACACTATGTAGAGATTCAAGATAAAAAAACATCACAAAACAATTGATATTTTTTCTTTGATCTAATTTAAATAAATATTATGTAAATTCCATTGTGATATAGTGGATAAACAATTCTAGCTATATGATTTAACATAACCTGAAAGAGAAGTAGTGAATCCCCTACTAGAAAAGGTTCTTGACATTATTTTTATGAGAGCATGCCAATACAAGGGATCATGATCACCTTTCTCACAAGACTGCATCCTCCCTAGGATACTACATCATGAATGCATCAACCAAAACCCATGAAATATCAATTAGAGATATAGAGATCAAATTCCACAACATGGAAAGGAAAAAATTGAAGGAGAGTAACCTAGAATAAAGATGGTAGACCATATCTTATATCATAGACAGATCAACACATCCTTATTTCCCCAAAATAGTGGCTATTCTTGTAGTAAGAATACTTCAATGAACATGATCCAAGGATGGATGTTCAGTCAAAAAATCATAGGTAAGAATAACTATGGTAGTATTATACCAGGAAAAAACAAAGAATGAAAAACAAGGAGGAAGGTCTCTCTGACTTTTGAAAATCTAAAGAGAGCAACAGTTTAGATAAGGTTTTAGATATTCCATTAATGATAGATCTCTTGTAGACTATGTGATTTGAATGAGTAGAGGCATTCAAACACTGAGGAATATTATGATAGGAGTTATGGGATTTAAATCTACCATAATTCCCTTAAAAAGGTCATTGAATCCATTTTACGTCAATGAAAATGTTAAACGGGAAAAACTATAGGAAAATAGAAATACTGTTCACATACCGATCTGGACACACTATAACACCTACCGATAGTGAAAATGACTCACTGATAGATGGAATCATTGTACACCGACCTACTGTGAAAATTAATCACCAATAGTACTGTTCATAAATGAATCAATGACAGTAAAAATGACTCACATACAGTACTGTTCACAAATTACTCATTGACAGTACAAATGACTCAGTGATAATATTGGTTACAAATGAATCACTGACAGTAAAAATGACTCATCCATATATTATTGTTCACAAATGAGTCCCTAATAATAAAAATTAATCACCAACAATACTATTCACAAATTACTCATTGATTGTACAAATGACTCTTCGACAATACTGTTAAAATTGGCTCATTGACAATACAAATAACTCACTGACAGTAATGTTCACAAATGACTCAAAAATAGTACCAATGACCCACTGATAGTACTGCTCATAAATGGATCACTGATAGCACAAATGACTCACCAATAGTACTATTCAAAAATAACCCACCAACAGTAAAACTGACTCACCAACAGTACTATTCACAAAACTAGAAATACTATTCACCTAACTAGTAATTTGGAAAAGTGTTTGGGAGAAGTCACATGGACCTCCTAGAACACCTCCAACACCATATTTTATCAATGTAATAGATAGTAGAGGTCTATTCCATTACATCATATACCTCTAAAAACATTATTTCCCTTGAGAATTCAGAACCATCCCAACCAAGAAACTGAAAAATGGGTCCGAACAACCACCGTTCAAGATGCCTCGCAAGGCTTTCACTACTAATGGAGTTCAACCGATTCAAAAAAAGTCACATGAAACAAAAATACATCCACAAATAGCTCCTAAACAATATATATTGGGAGATACCTCTCAATATAGAGAAATCCACAAAAAAGAAACATAATAAATCCATCTCATCAATAAGAATGGTATACAACCACAAAACGAACTTCATTACAAGAAAATCGTTAAAAATCAAATAGATCAGGGTACTGAGCACATATCTGTGACTCAAATTCCCAATTAATCTCTTACATGTCACCATTCCTCCAAAATACACAAACCAAGGAAATATCATTCTTGAGAAACACTTTCTCCTTGGGGTCCTAGATCTCTACTGGTCGCTCCTCGAAGGTCACATCATCATCAACATTGATCTTATCCCAATCGATGAAATGAAATTTATACTAAATATTAAGACGGAGCTATGACATATAAAAAACAACATGTATCTATCTCATTTCTAAAGAAGTTCTACCTGTTACCCCATGTGTCCCACACAAGCGAAAACCTCGAAAGGACCAACAAAACAAGTATAAAACTTACTCCCATGACCAAACCTTTACTACCCACAATGGATAGTTACCTTAAGAAACACATGATCCCCAACATCAAACTTTAGAGGTCTCATCCTATGGTCCTCATAGGACTTCTGACAATCTTGAATTTCCTTCATCCTCTCACAAATCACCTAAATCATCTCTGTCATATTATGCACTAGTTTTGGCCCGAGAATCACTGACTCTCTTACCCCAGACCAGAACAATTCATAATGGTATAGTTAGCCCTAAAAGTCTTCAAACGGTTCCATACTGATGTTTTAGTGATAACTATTATTGTATGTGAACTATACCAAGGTTAAGTGCCTCATCCACAAACATCCAAAATCTAGGACACAAGAGCGCAACATGTCTTCAAAAGTCTGGATGGTCCACTCTATCTAACAATACATCTATGGATAAAAATCATTGCTATGTCATAGCTGAGAACCAAAATCATGTTAGAGACCTCTACACACCCTAGAGGTAAAATGGGTGTTTGATCAGAAATGGTCATCCTCGGGACTCTGTCGAGTCTCAACACATCCTCCAGACACAGACTCGACAAAACCTCAACTAATCTCAACTCCTTGAATTCTATAAAGTGGGATGATTTTGTCTAACGATCCATAACTACCCATATTGCATCAAATCCTCATTGTACTCGAGGTAAACTGGTAACAAAGTCCACCGACATGTCCTCCCACTTCCATTGATGAAAAACTAATGGCTGGAGCAACCCACCAGACACATAGTTCTCAACCATCACCTTCTGGCAGACTAAGCATCCAGACACAATCTCTACAAATAACACTTAAACCTAGGACACCAAAAATAACTCCTCAAATCTTGGTACTTATTTTTTACACCAGGATATATAGTTGTTGGATAACTATGAAACTCTTTGAGGTCCATCTCATGCATAGATAAAGGAATGAAAATCCTTCCCTAGAGCAACACCTGATGTTGTTCATCCCTATACCACCCATCAGGGTCCTCGCCACAAAAAAATTAGTCTCTCCATACCTACACCTCTAGATACCCCAACTGGGAATATTACACCAACTTCACCAAAGTTGAATGTACCGTTATCTTTGAAAGACATCTTCTTCCTCCAAATTCTCCCACATCAAGATGTAATGTTGAAAGTTCATCCATTACTCTCCAGGAATCACCTGATTCACACACTACATCACTGTGCGAATTCTTAAAAAGTGCATTAGATACAACATTCCCCTTTATAGGAGTAAATGATGTTTTTAAATTGTAATCCTATAAGTACTCCACCCGCCGAAGCTGCCACAAATTCAAGTCATTATTAAAGAAAAAATACCATAGTCTCTTATGATATGTGAAATCCCCAATGTTCTTGCCAATGAGGTAATGAATCCAAAAAAAATAGACCAAATACCACAACTACCAACTCAATATTGTTGGTGGAATAGTTAAATTAGTGTGGATGAAACTACCGAGACTGATGAGAAATGACTTATATCTGCTTCATCAGAACACAACCTAACACCATAAGTGAACCATTGCAGAGAACATCAAAATAAACTCCCTTTACTAGATGAAAAAGAACAGTAGCACTGAACAACTTCTCCTTGAGATACTTGAAAGCTGACTGACACTGATCAATCCACATGAGTTCTTGATCTTTCCTGGTCAATGATATCAAAAGAGTCACCTCCCAAGAGAAATCAACCATGAACCTCCTATAATAGCCTTCCATACCAAGGAAAATTCACACCTCTTCCACTAACTTGGAGTCTTACAAAGGGAAAACTGCTTCTATATTTTACGGATACAAATCTACTCCCTATTGGGATACAAAATTACCCAAGAAACAATCTTATTGAGCCCAAAGTCACTCTTCGACAACTTCCAAAAGAACTATTGCTGATAATGAAATCCCAAAATAACCCATAGATACTATAAATGCTCCTCCTCAGACACAGAGTACACAAGGATGTCATTGATCAAAACCACAATGAACTTATCCAAGAAGTACTAGAACACATAACTCATCAACCCCATGAACACAGTTAGAGAATTCATCACACTGAACAAGATTACAACAAACTCGTAAATCCCATAACAACAATGGAGAGAAATATTCAGGATATCTTCATCTATCACACGCATCTAATGATATCTTAAAAATAATTTGATCATTGAGAACCAACATTCACCTTTCAGTTTATTGAATAAATCATCAATCCATGGAGAACGATAGTTATTCATCATTGTCACTTTGTTCAAGTGATGATAATCAATACACAACTACAAACTGATGTGAGCCTTATTCATGAACAAAATTGGTGCGCCCCGAGGTGGCACACTCAGATGAAAAAAATCACACAGTAATAAAACATTGAGCGATATACGTAGTTTCCATAACATAGAAGGGACATATAATATGGAGACAGAGAGATAGGAGGCAATCCTGGTAGTAGCTTCATCTCGAACTCTATCTATCGTTGATGGAATAATTCTACAAAACTCTACTGTAAAGACCTCAGGGTACTCTTATATGACCCTCAAAAATTCCAACTACTGAACCTCCAAGGAACTCAACAATAGCTCAACCATCAATGATGACAAGGACGGAACACACCTCTGACCAAACTGAGGGTATCGCTCTCCAACAAACACCGATCGATATCCATCATCATCGAAGAATATGACATTACTCTTAAATAAATCCATAAGATCCAACATTGAATAAAACCAATCCATGCCAAGGATTTCATCATATGGTTGTATTCGTAAACATAGGAAATATCCCCAATAGTGATGTTTCCCCAGCACAAGCTCATGGTCTCTACATACTTCAAATAAGTCAGCTCGACCTACAAATGGCATAGTCAATGCCAAGGGACTATAAGCCTCTCTAACTCAAGTCCCAAAGCATGAAAAAGGGCAGGTGATATGAAGGATTGTGTTGCTTAGGAATAAAAAAAGGCATTCACCCAAGTAAAAAATTAGAAAAGGGTGCCTCGAATGATGTGTGGATCACCCAGTGCTGGGAATGTTAAAGCATTTAGCTTACCACGACCTATTACATGGACTCTATAACCCTAATTATGACCTCCATCACAACTATTATATGATATCTGAGGATGGGGAGAATCCTAGGGATATCCTATGCATTCCCTATCTTCTCTCTACTGATCGCAAGCTGGTGCAACCTAATGCTTCTCCCTCGGCTGAAACATCCTTAATGGTGGAATTTTAAGAGGAACACCACGCCCACACTGACTGATCAGAAAGGTTAGGAACTCCCACTACAGATGAACTTTATCTCCATAAGAAATAAGAGCCTAATCCCTAGGCATAGGTATGAGAGCCACTGCCCCTAGAGAAATGAGATACTGAGGGCTGGGACCTACTCTTTGTCGAACACAAACTCTTTTTCCCTGAAAACCAGGAACCCCAGAGCACAGATCTACTTCTTGAGGAATCATGAAAACTCTCATCTCAGGTTGATCCAACTTTGGATAACTTCCTCTTGATGACCTATACCCTCAACATCATCTCAAGATATGTCTTTAGTATAAACATGGTGACATGACGCTAGATATCTAGAAGAAAATCATCCAAAAAATGTCTCACCCTCCACTCCTCATTTGAAAACAAGTCTAAATCATATAAAAAAGGTACATAAAATAGATTCAAAAATCAAAAACACTAGATCTCCCCCTGTAAAAGGGTAAGCATCTCCTGGAAACTAGATTCCATCGCTATTGAAGAATGAAAATCGACTCTTATCTTGTATTGGAACTCATCCCATGAGACAACTGACTCCTCATGATTCCTTAAGAATAAGAACCACTACTTCCTCACAACCCCATGAAACATCATCATAACCAATGATACATAGTGTTTTTTCTGAGCACAAATTGGGTTGAAAGCTATCTTGACCTATTACAAGCATTTATCCATGACTAAATCTGGAACAGAGTGCTCATACTTATGTAGACTCTAGAAAAATAAATCTTAGAGTGTCCTCCTCCATGTTTAATTGTCACCATCCTCTGATCTATGGTTGTCTTTTGGAATGTCCTATAGAACATCTTCAGTGTGAACCTGATGATGATATTGACTAGGATCTAGACCTGCAAAAACGAAAAATAGTTAGATATCCTAAACATAGAATATGAAAGGCATTAACATTAATTAATTTTTCTCTTTTATTCATTTAGGATTAACCAATTCCATGTTATATCCATTGAAACACTGGAGGAAAGAAGAATGATACATGATCATTTCCTAGGTCACTACCCTACTACCAGCATCACCTAGTTTAGTAGATACTGTAAACATGAAGTGTAACATCCCAAGTAAGTAATGAATAATAAATATTTTTATCTATGTCTATTAATGAATTATATAGTGTTTTAGAGGCTTAAAATGAAAATAAATCTAATCTTAAGCATGGAATACACTAATATTCTTAAAAGATTGTTTTACTGCCTTTTGATGGAAAACCCTTTTTAAATCAATATTTTGACAATTTTATAATCTATATTCGTCAAAATAAACATATTCATTATGATTGGGACATTGAATTTTACATTGGATAAATTTTTGGTATTTTTCTGACAATGTTCATTTTTTAATGAATAGTTAAAAATACTGCATTTTACATCAAAACTGCTTTTTCATTTAATTTAATTATATGGTTAGATTATCTTTTGAATTGGTTTTGAAGTGAAATTAGAATATATTTTTACCATTTTATCCAATGGTGGTCATTGGAATCAATTTCACTTTGAAATTGGACTTAAACTAGTGTCAATCTTTTGATACTTATTGTTTCATAAAAACACGCTATTTGTCATGACAACGGGAATTTGTTATTAAATTAATTAATGCAACTTACATGTTTTGAATTTTTTAAAATAGACATCATTTTTGAATTCTGAATATCAAATATATCTTAGGGTGAAGTTTTGGTATCTTTCTGAAAAACTTCAATTTTTGATGAATAGTGAAACCACTAAGTGGTAGTTAAAGAAACTGATTTTTCATTTAAATGAAACTTTTCCACTTCTGTGATTTGATTTTCAAAAATCTGACATACATGGTTGTCATGAAGAAGTAAAATGTGGTTCAATGAGATTAAAATAATTTTTTGTTGAATAGTAACTTATTAAGTTTTTAATCGTGATTAGTGGTAATTAGTGTAGTTTAAACAAAAAATAATGTTTTAATAATATGAGATGAGGTTGACACATGTCCTACCCTCATTTGATGTGTCATGTCTGACCAAGAAAATCCATGGGTCAACTTGGGGACCCCATGGAGCCACTTTGGTTGGGAAATGACATAAATAACTTTTTATTTAATGTAAAAGTAAAAATGTCAAAAACATAATATGTTTTGCGAAAACAATTTTTACATGGGGTTATAAAGATCAGATTTTTTATTATAAATATTCATTGGAAATCTAAAAAGCTTTCCTACATCAGGATATTTTTTTTATAATTATTAGACATTAAATAAATTAATTTAATTATGAAATCATGATGATGCAACGATGTCCTCATTATTGAACAGTTTAAATAAAATGAAACAATAATATAAAATCTAAAACCTACACATGTACAAAACCTATTGTATGGGTGGATATTGAACCCTTATCACCTTATCCTCGAAATATATCAATGTGGGACCTTATAAATTCGAAACACTTTTGAAAATAAAATAATAGTTTCATGATTTCCAAAAGTGCCCCTCCTCTCCTCTTATAAAAGGCCCCCACCTCTACCTCATTTCACACACACCTCAAGCCGTTGGCTCGGCCATCCCCTGCCCATTTACTCTCTCCACATCCCTCTCCGCATACTAGAGGATTACCTTTGGGCAGAATCCTTTCAAAGGAAGCCTTTAGGCTCAAATCAAAAGGAGTTACACGTTTAAAGGTAATTCATTCTCTCATGTTCATTTGTTTTATTTTGCTTCTCCGACCCCCTAAACTCTTTTTATTTACTTCTTTTGTAACAATACCAGTATATTCAATATAATAGGATGTTTTTATAAGATTTATTCGAGCTACACTCTCACACAACTACATCAAATGGTTAAAGAACATACGGTTTCCGTGGATGGCGAAATTCTGCCTCCCGAAACGATGATTGTTCAATACTCATTTAACACCTTCAAAGGTGGCCATTATGATGTCACTATTTTTATATATGATATATAATATGTTTATTCTTTCCTTGATCTTCTGTATTTTTAATTTTGGGAATACCTTTATGGTTTCCATTATGGGTAAACAGGATATCTTCATTTAAGGAAGTGCGGACTACCGCCCCCTCAAAGTGATGTGATTCGTTAATGCCATATGTGGGAAGTGTAAAGGATGGATTTAAAGTTATTATATATGATGTTATACTGGAATTATAATATAATATTATATAATTATGATTCCATTCCATAAAATACGAAATAGAAATGGAAGTAGCGTTCATGCGTACGTACGACTTACCGTCTCCATGAACAGTGCATTTCATTTCTTACCTCTAAATGTGATGTAATATTATAAGTACATGTATATGATGAATATATATGATATATATGTTATCCAAATCATTAATATCATTCTGGATATAATGAACCTTTGACCAAATTAACAACATGTAAGTGTAAGATGTCTATTTTTGACTTAAGAACCAAATACCGACAAAATAAACATTATTAACTTAAATGATTACATGATGTTCATAACATGGTATAAAAGGAATAATGAACTTGAAAAAGGTACTTAAGCAAGTATAGATTAACTAAAATTTATTATTCAGGAGATTAAATAATGGTCGGGTCAAGTCGGATACGAGGTATGGGACTTCGTCTCAATCTCCTTTCATTGAGGCATATTTTGTTTTATACACAACCTTATTTTATACGGTGTATAAACCCCTTTTACTTTTACGTTTATCCAAAAGGAATATTTTTTTATACGAAGCGTTTAATAAATGACAAAAGGGAATGTTTTTATCGTACGTATGCGGCGACAACGACTTCCCCGTCGTCGTGACCGTTATTTGAGTTTCGGCTTCCTCTAGAAGCCATACCTTCTTTTTAAAAGAAAAATAAATACCATGATTTACTTTTCTTTTATTTTGGTATTGAAAATGGTTTTCATAATGTTTTTATATCAATGTGTTGTATTGATATCTTGTGATTGAAAGGTGGAAATGTTATGTTTCCTTTATGCATGTTTTATGTTATATGATTATGTTGAGGTTCTTGGGAATTATTATGAAGACGGGTGGTTCCGTGATAAACTATGGGCGGGTGAGCCCGATATAGCTCTCCAATGCATTGGGTAACGCGAAGGAGTGAAACGTTAAGGTTTCTCCAAAGTGATTTATGGAATATACTGTGATGGGTATTCCAAACGTAACCAAGAGGGTTACTCCCTACGTAAGAATGTTATGAATTATTCAAGTTACCTTTATGTCTTATGATTTCTATGATTTATTCATGATTTTATGAGGTCTGTTAAAGTGCTTATGTTTTATGGGTAAAGTATGATTTCATTCTTATGTATATATGTACCCATGTTTCCTTTCCATATTTTTATATACCTTACTGAGCTTTTTATGCTCATCCCCAGTTTTTTTGAAATGTTTTTCACAGGTCAAGGGAAAGGTACATGATATGATGATAGTGTCAAGGAAGTGTCAAGAAAGAATCCATGTTTTATTTTAAATATGTTTTCATTGATGGGAAATAAGAATACCATCTTTATGTAACCACTTTGTTTTTATGTGGAATGTAATGCATGTTTTATGATCTAATTCTCTAAAACTCTAAACCCGAAAAGATCCTCAATGTGTAATCTTGTAATAACTCAAGATTAAGTAAGGTTTAAGGATGGGTCCTTATAGTTGGTATCAGAGGTCGGTTTAGATAACTTTAGGAGTTAGAATTCTATTAAATGATTATCCAAAAATATTTTTTTTGAAATGATATAGCATTTGAAGATTACCATGTTGCTTCATCTAAGACATGTTTGTTCAGAATGGTTTTCCGTAGAGGAAACAGGGAAGCATTGCTTGGAAGGCATACCGAAGGAAATGAACTTTCAAATCAGTATCCTGAGATGGTTAGAATCATAACTAAATAGTTTGTTGCAGTGCTGGTTCAGTTGAATCAGGTTACTACCGAATGAGTAGAAAAGAAGATTGGTGAATGCTCCAGTTTTGGAACTTCCTTCCAGGAATGGTGAGTTTTTTATATACAGTGATGCTTCATTGAAAGGACTTTGTTGCGTCCTAATGCATAATGATCAGGTAATTGCTTATGCTTCGCGACAGTTGAAGACTCATGAGGTAAATTACCCTACACATGATCTAGAATTAGCTGCTGTTGTTTTCACTTTAAAAATTTGGAGGCATCATTTGTATGGAGTGAAGTGTGAAATATATACTGATCACAAAAGTTTAAAGTATATATTCACTAAGATAGAGTTAAACATGAGACAGAGGAGATGTCTGGAATTAATCAAGGATTATGATTGTACAATTCATTACCATCCAGGAAAAGAAAATAAAGTGGCTGATGCTTTGAGTCGAAAAAGTAATGCTTCATTAACAATGTTGCGTTTGGAACGTGATCCTTTGGTTAAGGATTTGATGAACTTTGGCATAGAAGTTGTTGTTGTAGGATGTTCTTCTGTTTTTTTTCAGGTATCAGTGAGATCATCTCTATCAGATAGAATCAAGCAAGCACAGAAGCAAGACAGTGAGTTGCAGAAAAAGGTAGAGCTGGTTCAGAAAGGTAAGTTGCCTGAATTTAACATTGATAATGATTGTGTTTTGAGATTTTGGAAGAGATTGTGTGTGCCTTGAGATTCACAGTTGAAGAGAGAGTTGTTATGTGAAGCTCATAGTTCTTCGTTTTCAGTTCATCCAGGCAGTACTAAGATGTATAGAGATCTGCGAGAGTATTACTGGTGGGATGGAATGACAAGAGATATTGCTGATTTTACTGTGAAGTGTTTGACATGTCAACAGGTTAAAGCAGAGCGGCAGTTACCGAAAGGGATACTTCAGCCTTTACCAGTGCCAGATTGGAAATGGGAGAATATATCCATGGACTTTGTTGTGGGATTACCGAAGACATCTCGAGGTAATAATGCAATCTGGTTTATTGTAGATCGCTTGACCAAATCTGCTCATTTCCTTGCTATACGAGATACTTTCTCTCTTGATAAAGTTTCCCATTTGTATCTTAAAGAGGTAGTCAGGTTACATGGAGTTCCTCTCTCCATTGTATCGGATCGTGATACCAGGTTAACTTCTAACTTTTGGAAAGGCCTTAAGAAGTCGTTGGGTATTGAATTAAATTTTAGTATAGTTTTTCTTCCTCAATCAGATGGGCAGTCAGAATGAACAATTCAGACCTTGGAGGATATGCTACGAGTTTGTTCGATTGATTATCAGGGAAGTTGGGGCCAACATCTTTCTTTGGTTGAGTTTTCTTATAATAACAGCTTTCATTCCAGAATACAGATGGCACTATTTGAGGCATTATATGGGAAGCGGTGTCGAACTCCAGCTTTCTAGGATGAAGTGGGTGAAAGGAAGTCGATGTGACCAGAATTGGTAAAAGAGTTGGAAGAAAAAGTTCAGCTGATACAGAAACACATGAGAACAGCTCAGAGTAGGCAGAAGAGTTATGCGGACAATAGGATGAGGGATCTCTCTTTTGAGGTAGGTTATCATGTTTTTCTCAAAGTATCACCATGGAAACGTTTGATGCGATTTGGTAAGAAAGGAAAGCTGAGTCCAAGGTTCATTGGACCATATGAAATTCTGGAGAGAGTTGGATCAGTTGATTACCGAGTGGCTTTACCTTCGAGTTTATCTCAGGTACACAATTTTTTTCACGTTTCGATGTTGAGAAAGTATATGCAAGATCCATCTCATGTTTTGAGTCCAGAGGTAGTTCAGCTGGAAGAGAACCTATCTTATGAGAAACAACCGGTCCAGATTCTTGACCACAGGGAGGAAGTGTTACGGAATAAGGTGATTCACCAGGTAAAGGTTTTGTGGAAAAACCACATGATTGAAGAGGCAACATGGGAATCTGAAAATGCAATGAGGGATAAGTACCCCCATTTATTTGATAAGTAAATAAATTGCGGGGACACAATTTTCTAAAGGGGGGAAGGATGTAACATCCCAAGTAAGTAATGAATAATAGATATTTTTAGCTATGTCTATTAATGAATTATATAGTGTTTTAGAGGCTTAAAATGAAAATAAATCTAATCTTAAGCATGGAATACACTAATATTCTTAAAAGATTGTTTTACTTCCTTTTGATGGAAAACCCTTTTTAAATCAATATTTTGACAATTTTATAATCTATATTCATCAAAATAAACATATTCATTATGATTGGGACATTGAATTTTACATTGGATAAATTTGTGGTATTTTTCTGACAATGTTCATTTTTAATGAATAGTGAAAAATACTGCATTTTACATTAAAACTACTTTTTCATTTAATTTAATTATATGGTTAGATTATATTTTGAATTGGTTTTGAAGTGAAATTAGAATATATTTTTACCATTTTATCCAATGGTGGTCATTGGAATCAATTTCACTTTGAAATTGGACTTAAACTAGTGTCAATCTTTTGATACTTATTGTTTCATAAAAACACGCTATTTGTCGTGACAGCGGGAATTAGTTATTAAATTAATTAATGCAACTTACATGTTTTGAATTTTTTAAAATAGATATCATTTTTGAATTATGAATATCAAATATATCTTAGGGTGACGTTTTGGTATCTTTCTGAAAAACATCAATTTTTGATGAATAGTGAAACCACTAAGTGGTAGTTAAAGAAACTGATTTTTCGTTTAAATGAAAATTTTCCACTTCTGTGATTAGATTTTCAAAAATCCGACATACATGGTTGTCATTAAGAAGTAAAATGTGGTTCAATGAGATTAAAATAATTTTTTGGTGAATAGTAACTTATTAAGTTTTTAATCGTGATTAGTGGTAATTAGTGTAGTTTAAGGAAAAAATAATGTTTTTAATAATATGAGATGAGGTTGACACATGTCCTACCCTCATTGTATGTGTCATGGCCGACCAAGACAATCCATGGGTCAACTAGGGGACCCCATGGAGCCACTTTGGTTGGGAAATGACATAAATAACTTTTTATTTAATGTAAAAGTAAAAATGACAAAAACATAATATGTTTTACAAAAACAATTTTTACATGGGGTTATAAAGATCAGATTTTTTATTATAAATATTCATTGGAAAGTTAAAAATATTTCCTACATCAGGAATTTTTTTTTATAATTTTTAGACATTAAATAAATTAATTTAATTATGACATCATGATGATGCAACGATGACCTCATTATTGAACAGTTTAAATAAAATGAAACAATAGTATAAAATATAAAACCTACACATGTACAAAACCTATTTTATTGGTGGATTTCGAACCCTTATCACCATATCCTCGAAATATATCAATGTGGGACCTTATAAATTCCAAACACTTTTTAAAATAAAATAATAGTTTCATGATTTCCAAAAGTGCCCCTCCTCTCCTCTTATAAAAGGCCCCCACCTCTACCTCATTTCACACACTCCTCAAGCCTTTGGCTCGGCCATCCCCTGCACATTTACTCTCTCCACATCCCTCTACTCATCCTAGAGGATTAACTTTTGGCAGAATCATTTCAAAGGAAGCCTTTAGGCTCAAATCAAAAAGAGTTACACTTTTAAAGGTAATTCATTCTCTCATGTTCATTTGTTTTATTTTGCTTCTCCGACCCCCTAAACTCTTTTTATTTACTTCTTTTGTAACAACACCAGTATATTCAATATACTAGGATGTTTTTATAAGATTTATTCGATCTAAAATCTCACACAACTACATCAAATGGTTAAAGAACATACGGTTTCCGTGGATGGTGAAATTCTGCCTCCCGAAACGATGATTGATCAATACTCATTTAACACCTTCAAAGGTGGCCATTATGATGTCACTATTTTTATATATGATATATAATATGTTTATTATTTCCTTGATCTTCTGTATTTTTCATTTTGGGCATACCTTTATGGTTTCCATTATGGGTAAACACGATATCTTCATTTAAGGAAGTGCGGACTACCGCCCCCTCAAAGTGATGTGATTCATTAATGCCATATGTGGGAAGTGTAAAGGATGGATTTAAAGTTATTATATATGATTTTATACTGTAATTATAATATAATCTTATATAATTATGATTCCATTCCATAAAATAAGAAATAGAAATGGAAGTAGCGTTCATGCGTACGTACGACTTACCGTCTCCATGAACAGTGCATTTCATTTCTTACCTCTAAATGTGATGTAATATTATAAATACATGTATATGATGAATATATATGATATATATGTTATCCAAATCATTAATATAATTATGGATATAACGAACCTTTGACCAAATTAACAACATGTAAGTGTAAGAAGTCTATTTTTGACTTAAGAACCAAATACCGACAAAATGAAGATTATTAACTTAAATGATTACATGATGTTCATAACATGGTATAAAAGGAATAATGAACTTGAAAAAGGTTCTTAATCAAGTAGAGATTAACTCAAATTTATTATTCAGGAGATTAAGGAATGGTCGGGTCAAGTCGGATACGAGGTATGGGACTTCATCTCAATCTCCTTTCATTGAGGCATATTTTGTTTTATACACAAACTTCTTTTATACGGTGTATAAACCCCTTTTACTTTTACGTTTATCCAAAAGGAATATTTTTTTTATACGAAGCGTTTAATAAATGAAAAAAGGGAATGTTTTTATCGTACGTATGCGGCGACAACGACTTCTCCGCCGTCGTGACCGTTATTTGAGTTTCGGCTTCCTCTACAAGCCATACCTTCTTTTTAAAAGAAAAATAAATACCGTGTTTTACTTTTCTTTTATTTTGGTATTGAAAATGGTTTTCATAATGTTTTTATATCAATTTGTTGTATTGATATCTTGTGATTGAAAGGTGGAAATGTTATGTTTCCTTTATGCATGTTTTATGTTATACGATTATGTCGAGGTTCTTGGGAATTATTATGAAGACGGGTGGTTCCGTGATAAACTAAGGGCGGGTGAGCCCGATATAGCTCTCCAATGCATTGGGTAACGCGAAGGAGTGAAACATTAAGGTTTCTCCGAAGAGATTTATGGAATATACTGTGATGGGTATTCCAAACGTAACCAAGAGGGTTACTCCCTACGTAAGAATGTTATGAATGCCTCAAGTTAACTTTATGTCTTATGATTTCTATGATTTATTCATGATTTTATGAGGTATGTTAAAGTGCTTATGTTTTATGGGTAAAGTATGATTTCATTCTTATGTATATATGTACCCATGTTTCCTTTCCATATTTTTATATACCTTAATGAGATTTTTATGCTCATCGCCAGTTTGTTTGAAATGTTTTTCACAAGTCAAGGGAAAGGTACATGATATGATGATAGTGTCAAAGAAGTGTCAAGAAAGAATCCATATTTTATTTTAAATATGTTTACATTGATGGGAAAGAATAATACCATCTTTATGTAACCACTTTGTTTATATGTGGAATGTAATGCAAGTTTTATGATCTAATTCTCTAAAACTCTAAACCCGAAAAGATCCTCAATGTGTAATCTTGTAATAACTCAAGATTAATTAAGGTTTAAGGATGGGGCCTGATAGTTGGTATCATAGGTCGGTTTAGATAACTTTAGGAGTTATAATTCTATTAAATGAGTATCCAAAAATATTTTTTTAAAATGATATAGCATTTGAAGATTACCATGTTGCTTCATCTAAGACATGTTTGTTCAGAATGGTTTTCCATAGTGGAAACAGGGAAGCATTGCTAGGAAGGCATACCGAAGGAAATGACCTTTCAAATCAGTATCCTGAGATGGTTAGAATTAGAACTAAACAGTTTGTTGCAGTGATGGTTCAGTTGAATCAGGTTACTACCGAAGGAGTAGAAAAGAAGATTGGTGAATGCTCCAGTTTTGGAACTTCCTTCCAGGAATGGTGAGTTTGTTATATACAGTGATGCTTCATCGAAAGGACTTGGTTGCGTCCTAATGAAGAATGATAAGTTAATTGCTTATGCTTCACGACAGTTGAAGAATCATGAGGTAAATTACCCTACACATGATCTGGAATTAGCTGCTGTTGTTTTCGCTTTAAAAATTTGGAGGCATCATTTGTATGTAGTGAAGTGTGAAATATATATTGATCACAAAAGTTTAAAGTATATATTCACTCAGAAAGAGTTAAACATGAGACAGAGGAGATGGCTGGAATTAATCAAGGATTATGATTGTACAATTCATTACCATCCAGGAAAAGCAAATAAAGTGGTTGATGCTTTGAGTCGAAAATGTAATGCTTCATTAACAATGTTGCGTTTGGAACGTGATCCTTTGGTTAAGGATTTGATGAACTTTGGAATAGAAGTTTTTGGTGCTGGAAGTTCTTCTGTTTTGTTTCAAGTATTAATGAGATCATCTCTATCAGATAGAATCAAGCAAGCACAGAAGCAAGACAGTGAGTTGCAGAAAAAGGTAGAGCTGGTTCAGAAAGGTAAGTTGCCTGAATTCAACATTGATAATGATTGCGTTTTGAGATTTGGGAAGAGATTGTGTGTGCCTTTTGATTCACAGTTGAAGAGAGAGTTGTTATGTGAAGCTCATAGTTCTCCGTTTTCAGTTCATCCAGGCAGTACTAAGATGTATAGAGATCTGCGGGAGTATTACTGGTGGGATGGAATGAAAAGAGATATTGCTTATTTTACTATGAAGTGTTTGCCATGTCAACAGGTTAAAGAAGAGCGGCAGTTACCGAAAGAGATGCTTCAGCCTTTACCAGTGCCAGAGTGGAAATGGGAGAATATATCCATGGATGTTGTTGTGGGATTAACGAAGACATCTTGAGATAATAATGCAATTTGGGTTATTGTTGATCGCTTGACCAAATCTACTCATTTCCTTGCTATACGAGATACTTTCTCTCTTGATCAACTTTCCCCTTTGTATCTTAAAGAGGTAGTTAGGTTACATGGAGTTCCTCTCTCCATTGTATCTTATCGTGATCCTAGGTTCACTTCTAACTTTTAGAAAGGCCTTCAGAAGTTGTTGGGTACTGAATTAAATTTTAGTACAGCTTTTCATCCTCAATCAGATGGGCAGTCAGAACGAACAATTCAGACCTTGGAGGATATGCTACGAGCTTGTTTGATGGATTATCAGGGAAGTTGGGACCAACATCTTTCTTTGGTTGAGTTTTCTTATAATAACAACTTTCATTCCAGTATATAGATGGCACCATTTGAGGCATTATATGGGAAGCAATGTCGAACTCCAGCTTTCTGGGATAAAGTGTGTGAAAGGAAGTTGATGGGACTAGAATTGGTAAAAGAGTTGGCAGAAAAAGTTCAGCTGATATAGAAACACATGAGAACAGTTCAGAGTAGGCAGAAGTGTTATGCGGACAACAGGAGGAAGGATCTCTCTTTTGAGGTAGGTGATCATGTTTTTCTCAAAGTATCACCATGGAAAAGTTTTATGCGATTTGGTAAGAAAGGAATGTTGAGTCCAAGGTTCATTGGACCATATGGAATTCTGGAAAGAGTTGGATCCGTTGATTACCGAGTGGATTTACCTCCGGGTTTATCTCAGGTACACAATGTTTTTCACGTTTCGATGTTGAGAATGTATATGCCAGATCCATCTCATGTTTTCAGTCCAGAGGTAGTTCAGCTGGAAGAGAACCTATCTTATGAGGAACAACCGGTCCAGATTCTTGACCACAGGGAGCAAGTGTTACGGAATAAGGTGATTCACCAGGAAAAGGTTTTGTGGAAAAACCACATGATTGAAGAGGCAACATGGGAATCTGAAAATGCAATGAGGGATAAGTACCCCCATTTATTTGATAAGTAAATAAATTACGGGGACGCAATTTTCTAAAGGGGGGAAGGATGTAACATCCCAAGTAAGTAATGAATAATATATATTTTTATCTATGTCTATTAATGAATTATATAGTGTTTCAGAGGCTTAAAATGAAAATAAATCCAATCTTAAGCATGGAATACACTGATATTCTTAAAAGAATGTTTTACTGCCTTTTGATGGAAACCCCTTTTTAAATCAATATTTTGACAATTTTATAATCTATATTCGTCAAAATAAACATATTCATTATGATTGGGACATTGAATTTTACATTGGATAATTTTTTGGTATTTTTCTGACAATGTTCATTTTTTAATGAATAGTGAAAAATACTGCATTTTACATTAAAACTGCTTTTTCATTTAATTTAATTATATGGTTAGATTATCTTTTGAATTGGTTTTGAAGTGAAATTATAATATATTTTTACCATTTTATCCAATGGTGGTCATTGGAATCAATTTCACTTTGAAATTGGACTTAAACTAGTGTCAGTCTTTTGATACTTGTTGTTTCATAAAAACACGCTATTTGTCATGACAGTGGGAATTAGTTATTAAATTAATTAATGAAACTTAAATGTTTTGAATTTTGTAAAATAGACATCATTTTTGAATTCTGAATATCAAATATATCTTAGGGTGAATTTTTGGTATCTTTCTGAAAAACTTCAATTTTTGATGAATAGTGAAACCACTAAGTTGTAGTTAAAGAAACTGAATTTTCGTTTAAATGAAACATTGCCACTTATGTGATTTGATTTTCAAAACTCCGACATACATGGTTTTCATTAAGAAGTAAAATTTGGTTCAATGAGATTAAAATAATTTTTTGGTGAATAGTAACTTATTAAGTTTTTAATCGCGATTAGTGGTAATTAGTTTAGTTTAAGGAGAAAATAATGTTTTAATAATATGAGATGAGGTTGACACATGTCCTACCCTCATTGGATGTGTCATGGCCGACCAAGACAAGCCATGGGTCAACTTGGGGACCCCATGGAGCCACCTTGGTTGGGAAATGACATAAATAACGTTCTATTTAATGTATAAGTAAAAATGACACAAACATAATATGTTTTACGAAAACAATTTTTACATTGGGTTATAATGATCATATTTTTGATTATAAATATTAATTGGAAAGCTAAAAGTATTTACTACATCAGGATATTTTTTTTATAATTTTTAGACATTAAATAAATTAATTTAATTATGACATCATGATGATGCAAAGATGACCTCATTAATGAACAGTTTAAATAAAATGAAACAATAATATAAAATCTAAAACCTACACATGTACTAAACCTATTGGATGGGTGGATTTAGAACCCTTATCACCTTATCCTAGAAATATATCAATGTGGGACATTATAAATTCGAAACACTTTTGAAAATAAAATAATAGTTTCATGATTTCCAAAAGTGCCCCTCCTCTCCTCTTATAAAAGGCCCCCACCTCTACCTCATTTCACACACTCCTCAAGCCTTTTTCTCGGCCATCCCCTGCCCATTTACTCTCTCCACATCCCTCTCCTCATCCTAGAGGATTACCTTTGGGCATAATCCTTTCAAAGGAAGCCTTTAGGCTCAAATCAAAAGGAGTTACACTTTTAAAGGTAATTCATTCTCTAATGTTCATTTGTTTTATTTTGCTTCTCCAACCCCCTAAACTCTTTTTATTTACTTCTTTTGTAACAACACCAGTATCTTCAATATACTAGGATGTTTTTATAAGATTTATTCGAGCTACACTCTCACACAACTACATCAAATTGTTAAAGAACATACGGTTTCCATGGATGGCGAAATTCTGTCTCCCGAAACGATGATTGTTCAATACTCATTTAACACCTTCAAAGGTGGCCATTATGATTTCACTATTTTTATATATGATATATAATATGTTTATTCTTTTCTTGAGCTTCTTTAATTCTCATTTTGGGCATACCTTTATGGTTTCCATTATGGGTAAACACGATATCTTCATTTAAGGAAGTGCGGACTACCGCCCCCTCAAAGTGATGTGATTCGTTAATGCCATATGTGGGAAGTGTAAAGGATGGATTTAAAGTTATTATATATGATGTTATACTGGAATTATAATATACTCTTATATCATTATGATTCCATTCCATAAAATAAGAAATAGAAATGGAAGTAGCGTTCATGCGTACGTACGGCTTACCGTCTCCATGAACGGTGCATTTCATTTCTTACCTCTAAATGTGATGTAATATTATAAATACATGTATATGCTGAATATATATGATATATATGTTATCCAAATCATTAATATCATTCTGGATATAATGAACCTTTGACCAAATTAACAACATGTAAGTGTAAGAAGTCTATTTTTGACTTAAGAACCAAATACCGACAAAATGAACATTATTAACTTAAATGATTACATGATGTTCATAACATGGTATAAAAGGAATAATGAACTTGAAAAAGGTTCTTAAGCATGTAGAGATTAAATCAACTTTATTATTCAGGAGATTAAAGAACGGTCGGGTCAAGTCGGATATGAGGTATGGGACTTCGTCTCAATCTCCATTCATTGAGGCATATTTTATTTTATACACAACCTTCTTTTATACGGTGTATAAAACCCTTTGACTTTTACGTTTATCCTAAAGGAATCTTTTTTTTATACAAAGCCTTTACTAAATGACAAAAGGGAATGTTTTTATCGTACGTATGTGGTGACAACGACTTCTCCGCCGTCGTGACCGTTATTTGAGTTTTGGCTTCCTCTACAAGCCATACCTTCTTTTTAAAAGAAAAATAAATACCATGTTTTACTTTTCTTTTATTTTATTATTGAAAATGGTTTTCATAATGTTTTTATATAAATGTGTTGTATTTATATCTTGTGATTGAAAGGTGGAAATGTTATGTTTCCTTTATTCATGTTTTATGTTATATGATTATGTTGAGGTTCTTGGGCATTATTATGAAGAAGGGTGGTTCCGTGATAAACTAAGGGCGGGTGAGCCTGATATAGCTCTCCAATGCATTGGGTAACGCGAAGGAGTGAAACGTTAAGGTTTCTCCGAAGAGATTTTGGGAATATATTGTGATGGGTATTCCAAATTTAACCAAGAGGTTTACTCCCTACGTAAGAATGTTATGAATGGATCAAGTTACCTTTATGTCTTATGATTTCTATGATTTATTCATGATTTTATGAGGTATGTTAAAGTGCTTATGTTTTATGGGTAAAGTATGATTTCATTCTTATGTATATATGTACCCATGTTTCCTTTCCATATTTTTATATCCCTTACTGAGCTTTTTATGCTCATCCCAAGTTTTTTTGAAATGTTTTTCACAGGTCAAGGGAAAGGTACATGATATGATGATAGTGTCAAGGAAGTGTCAAGAAAGAATCCATGACTTATTTTAAATATGTTTCCATTGATGGGAAGGAAGAATACCATCTTTATGTAACCACTTTGTTTATATGTGGAATGTAATGTAAGTTTTATGATCTAATTCTCTAAAACTCTAAACCCGAAAAGATCCCCAATGTGTAATCTTGTAATAAGTCAAGATTAAGTAAGGTTTAAGGCTGGGGCCTTATATGAAGGTCTATGCATCATATAATAGGAGGACCAAATTACATATGTCTCAGCTAGTCTCTAGTGTTTACAATGCATTCTAAATAGAGCTGACACTTTTTCCCTACCAACCCATTCAACCTCACTCGTTCCTACCTCTAAAATTATTCCTATCCCTCAACCACACATATAATATCACTTTTTCATGACCCCCTTCATACAAAATGTACCCCTCATGGGCCGGAAATGTGAGAAGAGTGATAATTACCCATTGAGTCCCACCTCCAGTAGGCCCTAGGTTGGTGACTAGCACCAAGTGTATATTAAACACACAAATGTGAGGCATTACCCTCTAAGAGAACACATTAAAAATAAATATATAAGATAAAATCCAACTAAATCCTGCTAGGACCACAAAATAAAAAGTAACCCAAGTACAAATATTTAATTTCATTCAAGAAAAACTATAACTGAATGGATAAACTACAAGTTCCAAACGAAAGTAAAATGGCAGTGACCATGAATCTCAAACAGCTCATGAAATACCCACAATATAGAAGTACCCATCTTGATCTCAAACCTAGTCCATGTGACCTGGAAATATTTTATATAAAATAGGGTTAGTATAAAAGTATACTCAATAGGATCCTCCTTGGATCCTCTATGGAAAAATTAAGGAGAGCATGCTAAATCATAGTGACCACCAAGTGAAACATACTCATCACCTAAACAAGTACACTATATTCCCACCCCCACCACGGATACTCTAAAAAAGTATCACATACAAGAGTTTATAATATAATAATGAATATAAAGGGTTCACCGCTACCACTTCCCTAGTGGTTTGCCTCTTTACCCCAACATCATCTGTCCTAATCCATATCTCTCCAAAAGGATGGCATGATGACAGCTGGGTGAGCTCCACAACATGCACCTCACGAAACACATTACTTTCTCGCAGACACTTGGGAAAAACACCACATCATCCACACAACCAAAAGTAACCAAGTATTTTCTAGGATCCACCATAGCCTATACAATGTGTCTCATACATTAGTTATTATACCTCTAGCCATTACAACACATATGCCGAGTATAGATACTTAAGACATCATAGCCTATACATGTTATACCTATAATAGTTCATAAGAATATATATCTAGAATATATGTGTGTGAAATAAACACAAGCCATCACATACCTCTACAGACATATATGGGGAAACTAACAACTATGGATACCAATAAATGTAACTTCTAGGAGATGAGAGTGGTTCTGAAAGGGGAAGTCATCCATCCAACCTCTCATTGAGATGTTGGGGAAAACACCCCCTAGGGATTAGAATAAAAGGGGTATCAGTCTCCCTTACCGACAGGGTGGGTTATCATATAGAAACAAAAAAAGCACATGATATAGTATATCTCACAAACACACTAAGGGAAAACCTAGTCTTAGACACAATTGTAGCTAATGTCTCCCGGAATCCCAGATTCCATTGTTAAGAATAGATATCATATAAGCACACATCCATTTAAAGAGATTTATTAAATCATCTTGTCCATTTTTATCAGTTTCACATTACGTTAATTAATTATTTAACCATTAATTAACAATCATCATTTCTACAATTCCTTCTATTATCACCACAACAAGTTCCATGTCATACAGGCATAACCCAACTGAGTCCACAACTACTCAAAAGTTTCACCTCAGCATTAAATCCCAGTAAGCTCTAACCCCATGGGTTCAACATCATTTATTCAATCATTTATTAACAACATTATTACTTTCCATAACTCCAAGAATTATAGATAATCATTCTATGCTACCAAACACAAGGGGATCAACACTGTGAGTATATGTACTACTCACTGCGTATTTTCCACCTATAGAATGTGTATAGACCAATCTATCCTTGAGAATCTAAACACAAAAAGAACATGACATACCCCACACATCTTCATCAATTTTTGAAAGAGGGTAAGAAAGACTAGATACCTCATGAATTGTGCAAAGAAAAGTAGATAAACAAAAATCACATTCAATAAGAAATCATTTTCACATAAATGGGTAAGCCCAGCTTCAACCCGCTCCATCACCATTGGTGTCCTCACCGAAACCCACATGCATAAACTGATGCATCTTTCTAATATAGGTGTCAAATACTACCAAAACCAATATTCCTCACTACCCCACATATCACAACATCCATCTAGGATCACAACACACCACAAGTATTAGGAAAAAACATAACTAGGTTATTGGGCCAAAAACAAGGAATTCATCCTTGACACACAACAAGCTCTCACAACTCCAAGAATATGGCTATTGGACATTTTAAGATAGAGGGTATTTAGAACCCTATCATAAATTATCTTTTATCAAACAACCGGTTCTTTAATCGGTCCTCGATTAACCAGTTCATTAGTTATAGTTTTCAAATATGCGCAACCTAAGAAGAATGCTATCATAGCTATCAAAAATTAAGTTAACAATTAATTTAACATCACATTAATCAACCAGAATCAAAATGATAACCACATCAATTTGATTATCTTAAAATTATAACAACAACTGTATTCATTTAAAATGCCTATTTATCATTGATAATTAATTTACAATTATTCCTAATTTATGTTCTTCACCAATTTTTATTAAGAATGACATAAACAAGCAAATCATAGATATCACACCATCTAGAAAATCAAGTGGAAATAACATCCCTAAACAATTGGTACTGATTCTTTAATCTGGTTCAAATAATCATTATATTAATTCCACTATGATCCATTAGCTAAACTATGCTAGATATACAATTGAACATAAATATAAATAGAAGCAATGAATTCCCTAACTCAAAAGGTTCTTGACATTATTTATACGAGAACGGGCTAATACAATGGATCACGGTCACCTTTCTCACAAGACATCATCCACCTGAGGATACCGCAACACAAACACATCAACCAACACCCAAGAAATCCCCATTAGATATATGGAGATTACATGCCATAACATGGTGAGGAGAAATAGATGGAGAGGATCCTAGAAGAATGATGATATAACATACCTTATATTAGAGATAGAACGACACTTCCATGTTGCAGAAAAACAAGGGTGAGCATACAGTAGGAAGACTCCAAGGAAAATGATCCGAGGATGGAATTTTGGTCACATGAATCTTAGGGAGGAAGAACTATGGGAATCTCATTCTAGGGAAAACAATTAAGGAAGAATAATTTAGAAGGTATCCCAGCCTTTTGAAAATATAAACAGAGCAGTGGATTAGAAACAATTTTAGATATTACATTAATGGTGTATCTTTTAAAGAATACACAGTTTGACTTAGTAAAGGCACCCCAGACACAAAATTATATTAAGATAAGAGTTATAGTCTTTGAATCATCTTAAATCCATTTAAAAAAGGATTTTATCACCTTTTTACATCAAAGAAAACGCCAAATTGGCGAAACTGTTGGAAGTTGGAAACACTGTTCACCTACCGATCAGAAAACACAATAGAACCTACCAATAGTGAAAATGACTCAATGACACCCACAAACATTTTATACATACCGATAATGAAATTAACTCACTGACAGTACTATTCAAAAATCAACCACTAACAATACAATTCCCAAATGACTCACTGACAGTACAAATGACACACTGACAATTCTGTTTACAAATGACTCACTGGTAATACAAATGACTCACCAATAGTACTGTACAAAAATGAATCAATGAAATTACAAATTACTCACCGATAGTATAGTTCAAAAATGAATCACTGACAATACAAATGACTCTCCAATAGTTCTATTCAAATCGACTCACTGAGAGTACAAATGACTCACTGGCAGTACTGTTCAAAAATGACTCACCGATAGTACAAATAACTCACCAAAAGTTCTATTCACAAATAACCCACCGACAGTACAAATGACTCACCGACAGTACTATTCACAAAACTATAAGAACTATTCACAGAATGGGAATTTTAGAAAATTAATGGGGATATGTAACTTGGACATCCCAGAACACCTCAAATATCATATTTTAACAAATTAATCTATTGGATAGGTCCTAGTGATTACAAGAAATAAAGCCTGAATACCCCCTAATAAAGAAGAAGATCCAATTGAAACTTTTATATGAAAAATGTCACTAACTTTCAATGGATAAACTGATCCTTTAATATAAGAACAGTGGATCAATTCCATTGAGATGATCTTTTTAATACTTAAAACAAGTGAATGTTCTACATGTTATCTAATGTATAAAGGGTGAAGGTAGTTAGTGGTGGACATTGATCAAGAATATGAAGCCTGAGGAATATATCAATGTCATGGGTGGTAAATAATTCCATAATATGGTTTTTCAAAAAATAGTTTCCTAACACTTTCAGATATAAAATAAAAAGTGATTTTTTTATCTAAAATGTGATGAATCTATTAGGGTGTATGAAGAAAACTTCACAATAATTTCATGATAAACCTCCAAATTTTTCATTACCCACAAATGCAAGGTTGACCACATATTTGGGTGGATAATACATAGTATAAAAACCCATCACAATTAGATACTTAGAAATTAGTGAGGAAATTTTCTGATTTACCCTCATAGTCAAAATTGAAATCGGTGAGTGTCAAGGGTATCATGAGGATAAGAATCGGAAAGTGTATTTTTATTTTGGAATTTCAATTCAGAAATAAAATGGTGGAAAGAAATTTTAACAACCCAATTCTCAATGCTTTTGAAAAAAGAACCCTTGAAATTTCATAAGGGTAAAAGGAAATGCTTTTTGGATGGGTAGGAAGGACACATAGTTAGTAATTTATGATTGGAGAAACCCAATAATTAATTAGAGAATATTAATTTTATATTCACCCCTTAGTACATTTTTCATTTATTTAACAACACAGAAACATAGATCATTACAAACTAACTCACTAAGCCTTGGTTTTTAGAGACAACCAACAACCTCCAAGGAAGAAAGGGTGAACTTTTTCCATCACAAATATTGATGTGGATCCCATCAATGATGTTGTGATAGGTACTTGAATTATTCATTAATAATTTTGAATAAATGTTTTTTGATTCTGTTTCTTTTCATCCCCTTATATCAAGAAAGTTTAGTATAACTATTCAAGAACCACCACAAATCATGGAAGTAGATTTGTCGATGAAAATTTAAAATGGATAAATTATTGCATCCTAATAATATAACTCCACCCCTATCAAAATATATATGTTTTACATCCTATTGAACCTTATTATACTCCATTTGGTGGAATTCAATGATATTCTAGGAAGGGATTCACATTCCCTATATTTAACTAAAATCAATTTCTATGAGAAGGAAATCTATATTTTTATTATGAATAGTCCCCTAATTTCACATGAGTGAAAGGAAATTGATGAGTCATATTTATCACCAACATATTAATAATGTATTTTATTTCCCTAGGAGAAATCATATCTATCTCATATGATTTATTATAATGAATGAATAATCTTTGAACATATTCCCAGTGTGTGGGAATACACAGATGTGTTACCCAAAGAATTGCATATTCTTAATCCTATCCAAGTTGTTTATGTTTAAACTGATCTTATAACTAGTGTGTTACTATTATATAAGACCATCATATAGAATGGATTTTAGGGATCTTGAAGTTTTTAAGAAACAACTTCAAGGGAATATGAACAATGGGTTCATATGGGCAAGTGCATCCCCAAGGGGTACAGTAGTCCACTTTGTCAAGAATAAGGATAGGTCAATGTAGATTTTCATTGATTATATTGAGCTCAACTAGATAAAAATAAAGGAAAATTAACCTCTTCCATATGTTGATGAATTATTTGACCAGCTATATGGGAAATAATACTTCTCCAAGGAGGATCTGCAGTCAGGATATTACCAAGGTAGTGTCAAGAAGGAGGATATCCCCAATAATAATTTTCATACAATGTATGGGATCTATGAGTTCATAGTCATTATATTTGGACTAATTCTCTATAAATAATTATTGAATTTTTTAATAGATTCCTTAATTATTACCTTGAATTTTTTTGGGTAGTCTATATAGAAGGTATTCTAATATATTCCAAAAAAAAATTAGGAGCATGAGGATAATCTGAACACAATGCTAAAGACCTTATTAAAGGATAATATTAAATCCATGTATAGAAAATGTGAGTTCTAGTTTAAGGAAATATCATTGTTGGGGAATATTATCACAAGAAAAGCGGGTATCTATAGACCCTTGAATGTCATAAGCAATCGATGTTTGGAAGAGGCCAATATATATTGAAGATATCTATAGTAACCTTGGATTAGTTGTTTACTATCTTTGATTTTTCAAATATATATCATTATTTTCAAACCATATAACCAAGATATATCATAATAAAGTGATGTTTTTCATGGAATTTCGAATGTGAAGAGAGATTCAAGGAGTTAAAAAAATGGATTCTCACTGCACTAGTACTCACACTACCGAAAATTGGGAACATTTCATTGTATTTATCAATTAATCTAATAAGGTATTATGTTGTGTGTTAATGAAAAATGTAAATGTGATATCCTATGCTTTAAGGAAGATGAATGTTCATGAACAAAACTACCCAATGCATTATATGTAGGTGGTAGTAGTGGTCTTTAATTTGAAAATATGGTGGAATTAATTGTTTGGGGAGAAGTTTGAAATATATATGGATCACAAAAGCCTAAATTATATATTCACACGTAAAGATCAAAATATGAGCCAATGAAGATGTTTAGTGTTTATCATGGACTATGACTTCTCAAAAATCTACCATCCTTAAAAAGAGAATAAAGTGGAAAATTATCTAAGTAGAATGAATCCAATATTTATATCATTAATGATAATTGGGGGGATATAGTATTATTAGACATAAAAGTGATGATCATGGGAATCATAAATTAACATCATCAAACATTTCAAAAATTATTTCTAAATCATCCCTTCTAGAGAAGATCAAGGATTCTCAATGAGTTAATATGGGAATAAGAAGAAATTATAATGTATAAGAAAAGGGAAATAATAGAATTCAAATGTTAATGAATAATTTTTTGTGAGATTTGGGTGATGAATATGGGTATATTCAATCATGAGTGAATGGTTTTGTTGGATAATGCACAAAGTTAAACTTTATCCATCCTTCCCGGAAGCACAAATATGTATCGAGATCTCCAAGAGAACTAATAGTGGGACAACATGAAGAATATGATCGTGTAATATACATAATATGTTTTATATGTTAACAATTTATGGATTAATTGAAAAAATTGAAGGGTATAATGAAACAATTACTTATACCTATATAGAAATAGGAAAACATCACCATTGAAACTGTCACTGGTCTTCTGAAGACATCAAGAGGGAATAATTCTATCTAGTTTTTGGTAGCTGTTCTCATAATCCTCAAATATATGTAAAATATATATGGACTATATAGACACTTGAGGATAGTATTAGATGATGTTAAATGGAGTTAAAAGGATGAGTAGTGAAATATCTTCTTTTGGTCGAGTTCTCATACAATAACAGTTTCCACTCAAGAATCCAAATGGATCCCTATGATTCCCTTTGGGGGAGGGGGTGTAGAATAAAGGAATATTGGGATGAAGTTGGGGAACATAATATGTTAGGTCCTCAAATAGTCAAGTAAATGATGTAAAAGCTCAAGACCATTTTTCAAAACCTCAAGGATACACAGTGTGGGAAAAGATCTATGCATAAAATCATTGATGACACATAGAGTTTTATTTTTGAATCATGGTATTCCTAAAAATATCTCCATGGAATAATTTAATGAGATTTGGTAATAAGTAAAATCTTAGTCCATGATACACTAATCCATTTTAGATACTTTGTCACAATGGAGAAGTTACCTATAGAATAACACTCCCACCTAACCTATATGATGTAAATGATGTACTTCACGAATCCCTATTGAAGAAGTACATAATTTAATAGTCACATGTACTCAATTTTTAGGTTATAAAATTTTAATAATGATATTTCTAATGAAGAGAAACTATTGGAAAACATTGATCATAGAGATAAAGTTAAACAAAATATGAAAATTATCTTTATCAAAGTGCTATAGAGAAACCAAAAGTGCGAAGAAACAATGAGGGAACTGAAGGAGGTGATGAAACAGAGTTACCCTCATCTTTTTTAGTGCATGGAATGAAGATTTTGAGGGTGAAATTTCAGAACAAGGAAGATTTATGATAACCCAAACATTTATAAAATTCCCCCTTAGGATTTAATGAAATGTCTTATTATGTATTATGGTTATAGAAAATGGATGAATATATTTCATTTTATTAAATCATATCAGATATAAATTTCCATTAATTGTCGTTATAATTTATAATATATTCATTGAAAATTGATCACATGAATATTATAAATATAGGGTTTTAATAAGTCCAATTAATGTTGAAAAAAGAAGTGATGGACTCTACCAGTAGGATTATACCCTATGAATCCCATTTATCAGAGCATGAATAAGAGATATCATCATAGTTATTTTCTCTCGACCAAGACCACGATGACATTCAATAACATAAGCATTAGTGAAATAGTTTACAAGAGATTTTTAAGCTCACTGAGATCATGGCTGAAACCATATACATCGAACAACTCAATGATAGTCTAACAGTTACACAATATATCCTTAGGGTATTTTCTAGTGTATTAATGGGAAACGTATCAAGAACATATAATATGAAAATGAATATTTTATTTTCAATATAAATATGTGTATATTCTATTCATATCATTACATTATAAATGAATTTGTTTTTTATACAATAATAATAATTTTTTATTTTCATTTAATTTCAATTCAGACACCTATATTGATTAATTAATGTTTTTTGAAATAAATAATATTTTAATAAAATATTTTTATTAAATAATGTTTATTATTTATAAATTATTGTATAATTTTTAGGAAGTCAAATGTAATTTTATAAGGGTTCAAAATCTGTTATTTTAAAAAACCCCATCATTTGTCAATAAATGTTGAGTCTTATTTTAATAGTGTAAATAAACACATTTAAAAAAATTAATATAAAATTAATATTTTTTTCAATCAAAACTTTGAAATTATCCAATGTTTAATTTATCATAATTTTCTTAGATAGTATAATTTTTAGTAAAATTTAAATATGGAATGAATATACAGTGTATATTATCACTTCTTAATGACTCATAAGTGATGTAATAAATACAATAAATGGTAACTAGGAAAAATTATACGTTTTCAATTAAAAATAATTTGATTTTATGATTATTTGAATAATTCTATAAATCTATTATGAATCCTCCAAACACATTAATATATTTTATGTTTTTAAAATCATTCCTTTAAGGGTATGAATCACATCCACATTAGAAAGTGTATTATGATAATAATTTTTAACCATTTTTTATAAAATAATTATTAACCCCCTATTTGGTAGAATCCATTTTAAAAACCCATGGGAAGTTTGTAGTTTTTTTATATTTTTATATATAATCCAAAACCATTTTTTTGAGAAAGGATACATAATTCTACAATCATTTCTAATATAAACCCACTGAAGGTCCCATCTATCTTCATTAAATATCCTTATTGAATGTACATACTCATTCCTCCCCTCTCTAGAGTCATCCCAAGTTGCTCCCATCTCTCATAAATATCCTCCCAATCATTTGGTGTCACACAATCAAGTAAGGGTTCTTTTATTTCTCCCCTAAATAATAGAACATTATTTATTTTGTGCCCTTTTATTCCCAATTTGTAAGGTTTTGGTGTGTTTTCCCATTTCCCCACACTATAGTTATGATTTATAAATTATTATATACCCCTTACACTATTATTAATCCCTTCCATGAACATTTATGTTCCTTGGTTATACTTCAGAATTTTCATTGTGGGATTTCAGGACAAAAAATGTATAGTGAATACCCATACCCAATTCCAATTTTGGGTTTTCACCATTATGCACTTACACTTATTAAATTAGGGAATTTCATGAATTTATTCCACACTATTTAATCTTGGAATAGAATACACTTATTAGTGAATCCATTTTTTATGATCTATGGGGTACACGTAAGCATAAGTATGACATGAAAGTGGGGGTGCACCCAGAATTCAATAACACACCAATGCATTGAGTATTGTTTAGTCTCATGAGACATCATATTGGGAATGTAAATAAACCTGGTTTCTTTTTGGGATATTTCCAACCATGATGTCTCGGTAGTTAGTTTTGACCTATGTTTTTTATATCATTTTTAAATGGTTTCTTTAATTCCCATGTTTCCTTTTATAATAATCATGTTATATCACGTATCATTATTCGTGTTTATGATTTTAAAATGTTTATGACCAATTTATATGCCTATTGTTTAACATGTCTTAATTTTTTAACATTATTCCATTTATATTAACATACTAGGATTTATATCCCATCCTTTTTTATGTATTCCCCCAGGTTATCAAATGCACTTTTATGTATGATAATGTTAAGGATGTTTACAATAAATATGATGTATTTCATTATTTGAGATGTAATTGAATATACCTAATTCCCAATTAAATTTTACTTATTGATCATCTTGTTTGTATTATGTGCACATTTACATACTAAATTGGGAATTAATGTGTAATAAATAGAGGGGTTGTTATTGGCTTTCATGTTTATAAATGAATCCTATTGAAGAGGTGCCCGATAAGTTGTATAGGATGAACCATATGATGTGGAGAGGGAAATTGGCCAGGTTAGGGTGTAAACCTCACTGTAATATGGTATTTGATTTGGATTCATGAATAAAAAGAATATTCTATATTAGGGATAATGATTTAGGTCATGGGTGTTTTGAGAATTGTAATAAAGGGGAATAAGAGAGTGATATTGATCAATATATAATATTTTTTGGTATTTTTATATCAGTGGAAAAATGAATCTGTGTATATATAAATTTCTTAATGAATTCTTTGTATGAATTCTAACATTATGTAATTGGTTAATGATAAAGGACATTGGGCATGGGTTGGGTTATAATGATCTAGAAGTTTTAAATTAAGGAAAATATGATTCATTGTATGGAACAAAAATTGAAATTGGAAGTGGATGGGTCATCAATTGAAAATTACAAGAAGTTAGGTATGATCTGTCATGAGTGTGTGTAGATGAGAATGTGATTCCCATGGCCCTAAAGAAATATTGATCTGACAATTTGTAACACATAAATAGTTAGAGATGATCATTCTTGAGAAGGATCAACTAGAGGAGGTCTGACCATGATTCTAATGTGTTTTGGAATACTCTGTGTTAGAAATGACATTTATTGTTTTTTATAAAATAAAATTTGTATTTTAATTCATTGGTTAGGATATTTGAGGAAATAATGATTTTATCATATTGTGATTAGACAAAATAGTCTTGTATGTCATCTTCAGATATTTTAACAAACAGAGTCATTGATACATGGCATATGGTTCTCCAGATGTTCATTTATGGTGTGTTGGGAAAAGAATTGGCCACATAAGTTCAATATGAGTAGAATTCCAATGGTAAATTTAAATGATGGATGTGATAATTCATTTTAATTTTTCATGACAAGGAAATAACTATGGTGCATATCAGCATAAGCTAATAGGATAATTGGCTGATGATGAGGAAATTTCTTAAGGTTTTCATGACCCGTGCCTCGGGGACCATTTAGGGACTCCCCCAAGACCACCTTCCATAGGACAAGGGCTATTGACTAGAAATGGGAAGGAATATCCAAAAAAAGGAATACATTACATCTAAAATAGTACACACAAAGATAGGGCATATTTCACAATGAAAACCACAATGGAAAGAATGTAGTATAACCAACAGTACCCCCATTGAGAGTAAAAGGTGTAAACTTGTAGTAAAGGGGGACGTAATACAAGACCAACTGAAAGGAAAGTAAATAAAATAATTAAAATATCCAGAGGTTGTCCACCAAGTATTCTACCTGAATGGTATGTAGAAATCACTATAGGATGTCACTACATCACACCACGTCTATCAATAAAACTTTGATCACCATCTATCCCTAGCTCTCTAAAGTCTAAGTCAAATTTATTCATTATCTACAGAAGACACAATAGGTGCGGTCGAAGCCCAAGTGGGGTGAGTATAAAATAATCATTATTGACCCCGAGACCCCCAAAGGTCTCTCAGAAATCAAAAAATGAAAATATCCCAAAGGAAATACCATATAGGAAATACCACCAAGCATGATCTGAAATATATAGAATAAAGTAAAAGAAACAGATCACATCATGTTTAACTTGAGTATAGAAGTAAAAAATGATTATTCATAAATCTAGATCATCATATTCTATTGAGTGGATCTACTGCTAATCCACGAAGGGTTACTCAACAGCTGATGCACGAAGGGTCACTCTACAGCTGATCCATGATGAGTCACTCTACGGTTGATCCACAATGGGTCATGCTACTACTAATCCAAAAGGGGTCTCTGTCATTTTTATCCATTAAGGTCCTATCATATGTTGATCCATGACTAGTCACTCTTATGTTGATCCAAAAAGGGTATCTCTTTTGTCGATCCATGAAGGGTTGCTCATATGCTGATCCACAAAGGGTAACTCTTCATTATTGATGTCATGACCAGCCATTGAATTCTCATACATAGAAAACTTGATTGTGGGGTGGGGATATACTCCTCAATCCATCAGTCCTACCTCATCTTCCACAAACTCCCACAAAGATTAACCCAAAGGAATGTCTTGTCATAAGGGTTCCAATGCAACAGACGATAAATCGAACAGACGCCCAATCTGTAAGATATGTGAATTTCTATCAAAATGGCCCGGTCAGATTCGAGTCTGATCCAACCCGTATATATTTTAAACCAAAAAAACTCACATATATAATATTAAAAGTAAATCCTTATCGCAAGGGTCCTCGTGCCACAGATGGTGCATCAATAAAATATCTATTCTGAGAGATATCGACGTTTTTATAAATAGGGGCATGTCGCGTCTGGGCCCGATGTGACTCAGTAGAACCAACATGAACTATCCTAGATCGGGGTCCCGCATGACCCATCTTGTCAACCTAGACCATTGGGCCTCACTCTTCCTGGACCAGGTTAGTTGTGGGTCTAATCTGTGGGGTCACCCAATGGCGCAATAATTATTCGGCACAGCCCACACTGGAAGGCCTATAAATTACTGACCCAGGGTCCCACTAAGCCTTGGCCTGGCCCATTTGGTCATGGGTCTAGTTACTTATAGTTAAATGTGGTGTAGCTGCATCAGTTTCCATCCAGCAAAACCAGAAGGCACCCGACCTCTTTCTCTTGTATGCAGTCAACGGACTGCGTGCCTCCATCGTGTCTGAGTGGCTCGGATGTGGGATTCTCACTACACATCCCCCATGAACTAATTCCATGGGTTCAATGGTAAATGTGGCACCAACGTGCACCATGGGTCTCCATCCCCACAGCTGTGATGGGCTCTATCTCCGCTGCTCAGCACGCCATCCTTTTCATCCACCGACATGGCCTGAGGCCCTACTTCCCGGCTATTCGGTATGCGGCCGGTGACACCGTGTGCCGCCGCCACCACTTCTGCTCATGGAATCGCATCAGCAGGAACTTTGGTGAACCATCGGATGCTCTACAGTGGTACGTTCTCTGTGATTATTGTGTCTATGACCTCTAGGGAACGCCCCCTTCACTACGATGACCTTGAATGGTCCTTTCCTCCATCTTGTAAAATCCTTTTACAAATAACTCATAATAACATGCAAGGAGGAGGGACTCGGGCCTTGTTCATGTCATTCTGCACCCTCTGCATTATAAGTGTATAATCAAAGGATGATTTGGGATATCAACACATGAATCTACTCCACCATTCACATTATTGAATTTTACAATCCTCATGCAAGAACACATGACCTGAAGATCAACCTTTTCATGGGTTTATCCACGTTCATTGTTTTAGAATGAAGGATGGGGAAAGAACCACAATCACAAGAAAAACATAACCCCTACCTGGAATGTTCAATCTGATGCTCACGATGGATTAGATATGTGTTGTCATCTCTGATCCATGAATCTTTGGGAATCATTTCCACGTTGCCTATTCTTCATTAGAGGGGAATTCCTCTGTAGTTGTGTCATAGAATCCCATGGGTTTAATTCTCAACACCCCAATGCACTAGTTTAATAAAAAGGAAAAAATTCATAGTGTTTCTATTATATTGAGACATGGAATTGTTACACTTACACAATGAGCCATTAGTTATCCTTATTAAATGCGTCTCGTTGTCGCACTATAGCTCCACCGTCCGCCACTCAATGGTGATAAATAAAATAAAATAACTTTTTCTAAGTTATTTTATTATTTTATGAAATGTTAAAAAATTTAATTTTCCATATGTACCTTTCTAGTCGAAGTTAAGTCCTTTTTAGTTTAATCTCAGCATTCTGAGTTCAATGGTGCTCTCAGATTTTTGATCCAAGAAACGGTTCAAAAGATAGAAAAAACCCACTCACACTTTTACATTAGTGAACTTAAAAAAGTTCAATATTCCTTTATGTGCTGATCGAGCCTCGGAATCATGTTCCATCAGAGTTTATAGTATCGAAATAATTACATATAATTTTTAAAAAAAGTAATGAAAATTTCAAGACATTATATTCTCCCCACCATGGGGCTTTACGTTCCCGAAATATAAAACAATGTCTAATAAAAAAACGGGGGTAATGACTATGAATATGATCCTCCTACTCACATGTTCTCTTATGAAGGTTACTATGTTTCCACCAACCACACACAAGAGGAATAATCTGTCCATGAAGGACCCACTCCTGTTGATCCTATATCTCCACTGAGAACTCCACAAACGTCGCCCCGTCATCAATATCCCGCTTTCCCCAGTCGATGACATGTGATAGATCATGCACGTCTCTCATTAGATGAGACATGTGGGAAACATCATGCACCAAATTTTTCTATGGGGGAAGATCTATATAGTACTCCACCAAGCCAAATCTACTGAGAATATAAATAGATCTAATGAATCTCAGAGATATCTTGTCGCCCCGTCCAAATCTCTGCAATCCTTATTGTGGTGAGGCCCGAAGGAGCACATGGTCTCCCTCATCGAACTCCAAGAGAATATGTCATATGTTAACATAAAAAGTTTATCGACTCAGTGTAATACTCATACACTCCTAAATAATTTGACCCTTCTTAGTGGTAGACCATACCAATTCTGGACCCATGAGTGCTAACTCCCCTGGGTATGTCAAACATAGAGGTGATCTGCATGTCTGACCATATAAGGACTCAAACGGTGCCATTTAAATGGTGGAGTGATATCTATTATTGTATGAAAACTCTACCAATGGTAGGTGGTCCTCCCAACTACAACCAAAATAAATAAAATAAGCACGAACCATGTCCTCCAAGATCTATGTGGTATGCTTCATATGACCATCTGTATGGGGGTGAACAGCTGTGCTCAAATAAAGATGTGTCCAGAACACCTCCTCTAACCCCTTCCACAAACAGGATGTAAAGAATTCATCACATTTTGTGATGATAATTTAAGGAAACTTGTGAACCGGTAATATCTACTGGAGGTAGAGGCTCCCAAAGCCCTCAAACAATCCTCACTCCCAGATGGGTAGGAAGTGAGCTGACTTGGTGAGTCATTCTATGATCGCCCAGATAGAGTCATGGCCCCTAGACATGTGTTGTAACCCTATCACAAAGTCCATGGATATACCATTCCACTTCCACTGCAGTATCTCAGGTGGATGTGTCAAACTAGATTGGACCAGATGCTCGACCATCACTTGCTGACAATTGAGGCATCGTGAAACAAACTCTTTCATCCATTTCTTCATCCCTAGGCACCATTACTAACTATGGAGTTCTTGGTATATATTTTACACACTAGGTTTTACCACCAAAGAGGGTGTATTGATCTCCCTCAATACCTCCTCCCATAACATCACTAGTACTATAGTGTGACCTCTAAAAAGGATGACTTGCACACCTCTAATAGAAAATCTATTAAGAGCCTATCCTAAGGACATATGAGCAAAACAAGCCTCACATTCAAAATCAATAATTTGTGCCACCATAAATCATGGATGGAGTGGGGGAGTGATAGTCATAGACTATAGGTAAGCTGCTCCATCATCATCTATAATGGATATCAGCATCACGACTAGTTGCTCCTCCGCCACACTCAGCAGATGAAAACAAGACCTCCTGCTGAGCATGTCATCCACCACGTTCCCCTTCCTAGGAGTATAGCCTATCTCAAATCAATAGTCTTGGAGTAACTTTTCCCATCACTTTTGTCTCATGTTTAGTTCCTTATATGAGAAGATATAACAGAGGCTCTTGTGTTTGGAATACATGGAAAATTGTTCACCCATCAAGTATTGCCGCCACATATTCAAGGTAAAGACCGCTTTTAATGACTCTTGGTCATGGGTGGTGTAGTTCTACTCATGTGGCCTCAATTTCCATGAGCTGTAGATGATCACTGCTCACTCTTGAATTACGAAACAACTTAGTATGTTCCCTAATGCATCATAGTATACCACATAGTCGATTCCCTCCTCTAGAAACCTCAAGATGGGAGATTTGGTCAATATCTACCTCAGCTACTATAATATCTACTAGAATTATTTATTCCACACAATGGGGTTTCCATTATTCATCAAAGATTTCATAATTGATCCTACTTTGGAGAAGTCAAGAACGAACCTCCCGTAGTATCCAGCCAACCCCAAGAAAATATTCACCCCAATCACACTTCTGGGTGGCTCCCATAAAGCACTACCTCTATCTTCTCTAGATCAAATACAACTCTAACCTTAGAGATGACGTGTCTAAGAAAGCAGACCACCCTAATCTGGAACTGTAACATTGAAGGATTTCCATAAATCTAGTTCCCTCGGAGTGTATCCAGGATTATCCGTAGGTGTGTAGCATGATCCCCATCCAACGCTGAGTACACCAAGATGCCATCAATGAAAAATACCATGAAAAAATCATGGAAAGGATGGAAGATCCTATTTATGAGTCCCATGAACACAGCTATTGCATTTTTCATGCCGATGGGAATCACAAAAAAATCATAGTTTCCATACTGAAATCTAAAGGATGTCTTTGGTACGTCCTAATCCCGTACCTAAAGCTGATGATAACTTTATCTAAGATCAGCCTTCAAGAACCACCTCACTCCCTTAAGCTAATTTAAGAGGTCAACAATGATCAGAAGTGGATAATTTTTCTTAATGGTCACATTGTTCAGGAGACGAAAGTCCACACATATCCTCAAGCTTCTTTTCCCCATCTTGGAAAAAACCACCTTAGATGCCCATGGAGAAATACTAGGTCTTACAAACTCATTCCTCTACAAGTCCTCTAACTATAATCTCAAATCCCAGAGCTCTGTGGGAGCCATCCGATATGCAGGTGTAGATATTGGTTCCATCCCTAGGTACATGTCAATGTAGATATCTAGATCTCTACATAGAGGTAGTCCTAGGACCTCTTCTGGAAAGACATCCTCATACTTTTCCACCACAACAGGAAATATTAGAAACATATTGTCCACCACATAGAGAATGAGGCTAGCCAACTGGTGAGTGATTGGATAAAATCTCCTCTGAAAAAGTCCATCATTTGATGAAATGGTTCCCTTCTCGCTTGTGAAAGAAAACCTGGTCCCATCACTGTGGACACAACACACGTGGATCCTCAAATAGTTGATCTGAGCATGGGCTATAGATAACCAATCCATACCCAAGAAGAAGTCGTAAGGCCTCTACGCTACTACTAGAAGATCCCATCCAAATCTCTCACGTCATAGAGGAATATCACACTTCTAAAACCAGTGTGTAAGCGTTAAATCTCCTCCTGTAGGAGTATCTAATCGTAATGATGGAGTCAAAAACTCCACCAGAATTTCCGAGTCTAAAACATGGTATGTGGAATCGAAAGAGTGACTAGCACATGTGTCTCTACGAACTACAACTAAGATGGAGAGGATATATATTATATCTCTAATTATCTCTAGAGCATTGTGGTCATAGGCCTTCACTTCTTGAATTTGAGCTTTACCATGCACACTAGCTCCCGGAACCTATGGTGGACCACGTAGGGGTGGTGGAGGAAGTACCTTGAACCACCTTCCACCACCTGCCACTCGACCTACTCCCCTGCCACATTCGTCTCCCTATAGAAATCCTTACTCAAATCATTGCCTCTACCTTGGCGGTCCCTCAACCATCCATTGATCTTCAGTGAGACGTGTAAGGAATTTACAAGATATTTGTCCCTACCTATAATAATAGTAACAAACTCTAGCCCCCAATTGACCTCTTCTACCTCATGATCTCTTAACCTCTAACCCTGCATCCTGTGGTCGTCCTCCGGAAGGCCTATCCCATTTGGGCCTCTACATCGTCTACCTACTACTTGCTATAGATGACATAGCCTCCTATCATTTGGTGGTGTTTCTCACTGTCTATTCCTACTCAGCTATGAAGCTCTCCACCAGTAGAGCTATCTCTAGCACTACAGCCTACGTCGGGATGCTAAGAGAAATCATCGACGTCTTAATCTCCCATTGGTGTGCCTGCTCAAAAGTACGATCCCTGAATAATTAGACTAATACCATGTCTGTGGAGTATCAAGAGAGGTTGGTAAGCCTCATCCAGTACTGGGCCACAGTCAGGCTAAATTTTTGTAGGTGCAGTAGCTCTTGAATACACATTGAGAATAGTGTCACTGGTATGAACTCCGTCCTGAAGAGGAAATCGAATTACTTCTATGAAAGGGTCCCCTCCTCATTTTTCTAGGGAGTTAAGATCCACCATATCCATGCCTTTTCCTCAAAGACGATAGTGGGTGGGACCACTATCTAGTCTGTAGGTGTCTCTACCAGTTGAAAAACCCACTTAAGTACCTCCCGCCAATCCTTAACTTATTGAGGAACTTTATCACCACGAAACCTATGAGGCCTCTATCTTTGGAACTTGTGTAGCACGGTATGTCATCCTACATTATCCACTGGTGGGGCTAGTAGTAAATTTTTCTCAACTGGTTGTGGTGCTTCTTGTACAACACCCGAAGGTTCTATCACTATATGTGGTCCCTCCACCGACGCCTCATCGATTGGTGGGCCATCGTCATGATCCCTCATTGGAATCATTGTTATCTATCTTTGTGGAGGAATAAAATAGGTAAATAGATACACCATAGTTAATAAGATATAACTAGTGAGCTGACTCAAAAGGATATCAAGATAAAAACATTTATAAAACACATTCAACCAGTGTTTTCATGTACTAAGTCGGAAAAAGTGATTATGGGTCCTGGTGTATGGATTGATCAACTACCACACCAATACTAGACTACTTAGGCTGAAATCCAAAATCAATACACTTAACACTATTTCCCCTATTAAAAAAACTCTTAGTTCTTCTGGTAGAACCAACCTCCCTTTTGATACAACTTTGTCATGACCCATATCTTGGGTCTCGTTCTATAACTACCTGAATCATGCCTTCCATAATTTAGGGGTTGGTGACTAACACAAGAAAGGAATATCTTAATAAATAGATGGAATTTTCTCTAAACTTCTACATAGACATAAATGGAATAATTCACAATGAAAACCAAAAATAAAATAAAGTAGTACAGCCACCAAAAATTACCACCACTAGGAGTGAAAGGTGTAAACTGAAAGTATATGGGGCCAGAATACAAGACCAACTAAAAGGAAAGTATAGAAAATGAATTACAATAATTTTAGGTCATACTCCAAGAATCCTACCTAAAGGGTAGGTACATATCACTATCAGATGTCACTGAAGCACACCACGCCCATCGATCCACCTCTGAGCACTATCTAGATCTGACTCCCCAAAGTCCCAATCAATGTTGTCTATCATCTGCACAATATAGAATAGGTGAGGGAAAATACCTTGTAGGGGTGTGTATAACAATACTCAGTAGGGACCCCAATACCCCCAAAGGTCTCTCAGAAATAATTAATGGAAAAAACATCAAAGGAAATACCAAAGAGGAAATATTACTAAGCAGGATCTCAAATACATAGCACAAATAAAAGACACATCTCACCCCGGGTATAAATTGAGAACAAAAGTAAAGATTATAATTCATAAATCAAGATCATATTATTTTGTTTAAAGGATAAAACTCTATTACACAAAGGGTTATTTTATTGCTGATTCACAAAGGGACACTCTGTTGCGGATCCACGATGGGTTTCTCTGTGGCTGATCCACGATGGGTCATGATACAGCAGATCCACGAAGGGTCTCTATCATACTGATTCATGAAGGGTTGGCCTTATGCTGATACATGAAGGGTCTCTCTTATACTGACATGATATGATTCGCTCTTATTCTAATCCATGAATGGACTCTCTTAGGCTGATCCATGAAGGGTCTCTCTTCATTCTTCATGACATAGCCAACCACTGGATTCCAGAACATAGCTCGCATAATTATGGTACGATATGCTCCTCAATCCATCGCTCATACCTAAACCACCAAGAATTACCAAAAAGAGTAACCCAAAGAACTATCTCATTATAAGGGTCCCAATGCAACAAACTGCGCATCGAACATACGCCATGTCTGTAATATATTTGCATTTTTTTTAAAATGGACCTGTCAGATTTGAGTCTGATCCAACCCATACATACACCATCCTCCCCCAAAACTCATTTATAGAATATAATAAGGACTTACTCATTTCAAGGGTCTTTTTTCTTTAGACGGTGCATCAATCGGATGCCTCGTCTGAGAGATATCGCCGTTTTTGTAAACAGGGGTCAACTACATCTCGGCCTGGTCCGACTCGGTCGGACCAACCTGAACATTCCCATTTTGGGGTCCCACATGACCCTTCTTGTCTACCATGACCGTTGGGCCTCACTGGGTCTGACCCTGGTTGGTCATGGGTCCAGTCTGTAGGGTCACCCAGTGCCCCAAAAATTATTCGTCCAGGCCCGCACTTATGGGATGGTCAATTTCTGACAAGGGGTCCTGCGAGGCCTTGGCCTAGCCTATTGGAATGGGCCTGGGACTGAACTGTTGGCATGGGAAAGACACATTTGGTCGCGGGTCTGGCTTGATACACTACAGGTCCGACCCACCTCCATCCAGAAGACCTGAACCGCCTAGCATACTGATTTCCTCCAGCCCGAGTTGCTCGAGTAGCCCGATCCCTTATCCCCTGGCCCGCCCTACATGGCGGGCTTGTTTTATACAAATGAACATGACACAACCATGTCCTATTCAATATATCTTGTCTGGTAGGAAGCCGAACAATTCATCTCACATGCATTCGATGGACTGCGTGCCTCCAGTGTGTCTGAGCGACCCGGACGAAGGTCGCTCCCGCCATGTCACCTGCAGACTATATCAGCCTATTGACTCATCAACGTGGCACTGTGGGTTTTCACTGCTACGACCGTAGTGTATATGGTATCCACCGCTTGGCGCACGATCTTCATTAGTCATCAGCATGGCTGGCATCCCTACTGCCCCACCGCCTGAAACGCGGGAGGCACCACCGCGTGCCGCCACCGCGTGCCGCCACCACTGGCATGTTGATAAGAACTTTGGTGGACCACTGTATGTGCTCTGTTTGTTCATTCTTCATGATTCTTATGAATACGTCCTCTGAGGAAGGGCCTCTTCATTGTGATGACCTCGGATGCACCTTGCCTCTATCTTGGTAAATCCTTTTACAAATAACGCATAATAACACGCAATGCGGAGGAACTTGAGACTTTTTCGTGTTAGCCCGGACCCTCCATGTTAGAGGTGTATAATCAATGGAATGTTTTATATTTCAACACATTAATCTACACCTCCATTCAATTTCATGAATTTTACAACCCTCCCTCAAAAACACACGACCCACAGATCAACCTATTCGTGTGTAGATCCATGTTAATTGTTTTAGAACAAAGAACGGGCAATAAACAACAATCATAATGGAATCATAACCTCTACTTGCATTGTTGGATCCACTGTTGATGATGGATGAGATCTATGTCCTTGTTTTCATTCCATGAATCATTTGATTTCATATTCACATTCATCATTGGAGAGAAATTCCACCATAGTTTCTTCATGGAATCCTCAGTGTTTAATTATCAACTCCCCAAATCATTTGTTTAAAACAAAGTAAACACATTGCAACATTTATGTTTTATTGTGATGTGGTGTTGTTACGCTTGAATAAAAATGAATTAATGATCTTCATTTAATGCACCTCACCATCACACCACATCACCATCATCCATAGCTCAATGGTGTGAATGAAAATAAAATAAATTTTTCTAAGTTATTATATTTTTTCTAAAAAGTCAGAAAATTAAATTTTCTATCCAACCATTGCCGAAGGAAGATAAGTCCTCTCTAAGAAAATTCTGGTGTTCCATGTTCTATGGTGTCCTCAAATTTTTTATCCGAGAACCGGTTAAAAATTTATAAAAACCCCACTTGCACGTTTACTTAAGAAGACTTAAAAAAAAGTTTAAAATTTAGTTCCGGTCTCACTGACCCTTGAAATCATGTGCATTCAGAGTGCCTAGTCTCAAAATAATTCAATATAATTTTTTTTAATATAATTGCATGTAAATTTTGGGTCATTACAATGTTGGACTTGATCTATGGAATTCTATCTATAAGTTTATGATGGATGATGTGATAATTTTATTGTTATTCTGTTTCATCAGATCCATAACATTGTGGTTTCTTTTTAAAAGGATGTTCGGGGGTTTCTACAAAAACGTAGAAAATCACTGTTTAATTGATTGAATGAGTATGTTGGGATATTTCCTCACACCCTTGACAATATTTTTTAAGGATGAGAAGTGTTAGATTGTGTAAATTATAAGATCACATGTTTGTACTAGTTGAAATTTATATAATGAATTCGAATTTCTCATTTACTGTATGGGTTGAATAGTAATCATAGATTCCAAATTGAATTCTGATAATTTAATTAAATCAATGTGAGGAATTTAAACATTTATTGATCCATAATAGTGTCCCCAGATGATTGGGTGATCCTCCATATCTCAAGAAAAGATTCACAAGCCTTGATGGTTTATTTCCCAGAATAGGTGTTTGGTTTCCTTGGTTTAAGAGTAATTGTACAACACCATGTACCTATTATTGTTTTCAGTTAATTTTATTTTTATTATTTCCTAAAAATAAATTTAGAACATCATTAAGGTAAAATTATGTAGTTTTATGAAGAAATCATTCACAACACTAAAGTGGTGTTTCACTATGTTCACTCTGTTTGAAAAAATTGTGAGGACCAACTATGTAATGTTGGTTTATTTTTTTCTATGAGGTATGCATGGTTGGATAATGGTTTAGCCAAAAAAAAATAGTAAAATTGTGCAGTTCATTAAAAATATTAAAAATCCACCCCTATCTAAATTTAATATGGGGTATCCTCTTTATTCTATATTTCACAATCAGTCGACTGGATACCAGAATCTGTTTTTTATTCCCCTTTTATTGAGGTGTTTTTGAAAGGTACATTCAACTGTAATTAAATGTGTGGGATCCTCTACCATATCCATTATGAATCTTTACCCCTTCAAGGATAATAACAATCCTTTTAGTTTATGTTGGAAGTATATATTCCCAAAAGAATGGTGAAATCAGTAAATTTCAAGGGGACCTTAAAGAAATCAAGGTTAAGGGCGTCCTATGACTATGTATTATTTTGTTCATTCATTGAGTCATTAATGGTATGTAACCTTCTTGAATTAGTATTGGGTTTATCTTATAGTAAATCAAATAGACAGTTTTTTTCTATTTTTTATTAGTGATTCTATTGATATTAGTTTCAATAGTATCTAGAAAGTCCTCTATAGGTGGTGGGATTTTTCTTAGTTTTGACAGAACTATATGATGAGTTTTCATCAAATTTTTCTAATTGAAATTAATTTTATTAATTAATTAATATTGACATAGTTTAGTTTTAATCATTTTAGTGTGATATACAAGCTTGGTTGGTGACATGGGCTAGGATTAGTTGTGGTAGTACCATGGTAGTCCTTTAACACTACTATATTACCTTAGAAATAATTAGGGAGTTTTGAGTAAAGATAGATATTCTAGAGTACAAATTGTATGGTTTACACATTTGACCATATGAACTTTTTCATGTGGATTCCAAACCATACGGTAATCAGACTCTAAAAAAAGATAATTTTTATTAAAAAAATTTATTTTCTAAATTATAAATAATATTTACTCTTAATATAAGTGAGGGAAATTACATTCGGTGGACTTTACAAGGTGTTGAGGACTATTTTATTCCCTAATACACTAACTAGTTTCTTTTTCTACATAAGGATGATGTCATGGATAAGAAAATGATAATCAATTCAGACATTATACCCCAAGATGAATTCTTAGATTAGTTGGATTGATTATTAGGTATGAGATATTGGTTGGATGAGGGTATTGACCATGAGAGACCATGAGAACCAATATGGTCTCTGAGCCATCTATTGAATTTGGAAATGTGAGATACCCTACGTAGCTAATGATCCGGTTCTATTTAGATTATTATGTAGAGGGATGATGCATCCTCCAAGAATCATCCATTTATGTAAGACATTAACTATGACCAAGGACCCATGCTAGGGTCCCTCTATTATGTTGTGAGATAGGGGATCCCTATGGATTCCCAGATTACTAACCATATCTCAATGTTTTATACCTTTAATATAGATAGCATCAAGTGTCACCGATAACTATTTCCAAACATGTTCATTAAGGGGTTGTAGGAAACAAAGAGAGATTTTTTGTATGACCATGTATGTTTTTTAACAAAATTTTAGATATGCCTCTTGATGTGGGTGTGATACCGTGTCTATATTTTTTATTGGTTGTTATGTACTATATATGGAAAAACCCATAAGGATGGGTTGGTATATATATTGGACAAAAACATTTCTGATATGATTATCTGGATTTTTTCCTGATGGAATGTCCACAAATGGGGTATTTAGGGAGACTACTAGTTGGGAAATCTATGAATTTTGAGCCAGTATGATCTAGTGTACCCTCAAGTGCTCCATTGGTTTGGGTTATATGGTGGGGGTCAATGATTACTATCTATTAAAGGAATAATATCATTAAATAAATTAATTTTCTTCTATATTTGGTTAAGAATGGGCCTATGTTTTGACATCTTTTTTGCTTTATCCTTGATGGGAAAAAATTCATTGGGGTGGTATGTAGTACTTTTCGGTATTATTCCATGAGGAGAAAAGTCACATAAGAATATGTAAGTGAATCTTTTGTTTCTATTCCATTGATGATTAAACTCATGTAATGGGACATCTATGATACTATTGTGCAAAAGATACACATCTAGTGGTTGTTCTATTATGGTTAGCATGGTCACCAAGATGTGCTCAAATATATTTCAACATTTATTCGAATGGGGTATTATTTTTTATTCTATTTTTTATATTTTAATATTTTAATATTTAGAATTTCACATGAATATAAAATTTTTTATATTGGTTAATATAAGGTAGTGTTGGTTGTTCTTTTCTAATTGTTTTAGTCACACCCTACTCGAGAAAGCATTGAATATGGGTACCAATGAATCTCTAACATGGTCATTGAAAGAATATATTTTGGATGAGGCATGTGATTTCATGATTGAGTGTAAAATCAGATGAGGAAAGAGTTTGTAATGATCTAAGACATGGTGTGGTCATAGAGCCTAATTATTTTATTTCTTTTTATATATTATTGTATGTAAAAATTCTAATTGGTGGTCATGTATATGTGTGAAGCATATCTATATGAGTTTAACGCTTAATTTCATTATATTAGATCCTGATTATGTCACATTAATTATTATAAATACCCTGATAAATAGTTGTTATTTATTGATGACATTTCATTGTTTAATTTGTTTCATTTCAAATTTTAATACATGGTGTATAACCTCCCCATGGTACCTCCTTAGATGTAAAATATTATTGGATTGCCTCTGAAATTCGAGGAGGAATGCCTGATGTCACGTAGATAACTGGTTGTGTTATATTTTATAGAGTTAGATTATCCATGAAATTATAGTATATATGATTTTTAGAAAGCATGAATGGTAGTGAAAATTAATTAAAATATTAAGGGAGTAAATGTGACATCCTTATAAATTTTTTTCCAAGCTTAATGGTTTTTTGTTGTGTGAAAATATGACAACTTGGTTTACCCATGCGAGCTCATGGTTAAGGACTGAATACTAGTAGGTGAATAATGATTCAAATAGAATAGATAGTTGGTATAAATTATTATATTATTCAAAGGTTTAACATATAATGATATATTATTGGAAATAGTGTACATCCATTATATTTTTCCAAAGCTGTTTTATTAATTTAAGGAAAGGCTATTTTTTCTTCCCATTTAAGGAAATAAAGGGATTTTGTTAAAAAAAAAATTGGTACAAGGAGTTTCTATTAAATTAATATAATTTAAGGGTTTCAATTTGGTTTATTAAACATAAGGTACATCTTGAAAAATTTTAAAAATATCACTTTTCTATTAATGATATATTTCAAAGAAATAGTATTTTGGTATATTATTTTAATGATTTACAGTATTCAAAAATACAATTCAAAATTTTTATTTAAATAATATGGTATGTTTTAAACGTTGATTAGTAATAAAATTTTGAAATTGGGGGTTTTGGTATAATATTATTTTTTATTATTCATTTCTAACTTTCATTAGATTTTTAATATTTTTATATATAGATGTATATTGTAGTCTATGGGGAAATAATACTATGTTTTTTATAACAATCTAAATGTTTTATTTTGTGGAAATATAGTCTTTATTTTCCATTATATAGGTAGGGAAAATATATCATTCAATTTTCCTTTGTATGTTATTTTTCAATGTTAAATATATGGTGTATGGTTATGCATATTATGTAATGTGATATTTATAATATGTAAGTATATGCATTTTTTGGATTAATTTATATATTTTAATTTTATTGGATTTATAAATAAGTTTTATTTTGGTAAAATGGTTTTTTAATTGGTTTTTATTTATTTGAATTCCTATTGAGAAACTTTTTTTAATGTTTTTTATGATTTTAGGTGAAAATTTCCCCCACCTAATAGTTTCATTTGACCTTTGGGATTTTCTAAAGCCTCCATAGATCGAGGAATGTGCATAAGGAAATGTTATTTACATGCTCTATTATTAGGATTCTGATATGTTCATCTAGGTATCATAGAATTATTATTCTATTAGAAAGATTAATGAAACTAAACATAATATATAGGTAAACCTATAATTTATGGTATACATTAATAAATCATTTTATGATGAATGTATATTCTTCCACATGATTTTAGTTTGGAATTTGTATTTATTATTGTGGGGTTCTTTATGCTACATTAAAAATACAATTCATGAATCAATTTATAAATAAATAAAAATTTAATCACATATATATATATATATATATAATTTCCTTAGTCCATTTCCACAATAAATTTCAAATTATCTAGAAAATAAATATCTTTATTTTAAAATCCCATTTCAAATAATTCCATTTTAATCGAATTTATTCATAAAAAATTCTTTTTTGAGTTCTAACACATTAAAATTATTATTTTTGAAATTAAAATTTGTTATTTAAAAAAAATTAAAAAAATCAAGGATGTGTGAAATATATTAAATTTCTTACCAATGATTCTTTTTACCAATGGACCACAAAATTAAACTATTTATTAATTTATATGGAATATAGGTGAAATTTTAGTAATTTTGAGTTTTTTTAACTAGTATATATATATCATACATGATATTATACAATAATGATAATGATAATAATTATTATTATTATATAGCGTGAGATTAAAATATCCATCATGAATGACAAAAACACCATATGATATAAAAACCACAATTTTCAAAGTCTAGCTACCTCAATAATACATCTATATAATAAACCGTTTTTGAAATAAAATTTTAAAAAATAATTACCTTTTATCTATTAGGAAATGAAAATCCTAGACCCTTGTGCATTTAAAATGTTTTCTAAAACCCACCATTTAAAATTGATTTATCAAAAATGATAAATTATAATACACATTTTGTTAAAAAAATATTTCGATTAAAATATAAAATTTATATAAAAATAATAAAATCCATTTCTATTTAATGACATAAAAATATATTTTTTCTTGATAAATTATATGTTCCACCTTAAAAGATTTTGTCATCAAAACATGAATGTTTATCTCCAAAAAACCATTCCAAATCCATTCCCTATATTTTTTAATCAATCACTATCAGTCAAATACAACCAAATGAGAAATGCTTCAATACATATTATTTATGGAATCCCTAATATTCTATTTCAGAAAATATTTAATTGATCCTTTTTAATTAACATTACATCTTATTTAAATGTTATATTAATGAACACCACCTATGTTTATGTCTGAAAGTCACAAATAAATCCATTATCATTAGGAATGAATAATTAAACTAGATCATAGAAAATCCATAATTATTTCCTCATTACTAGTCTATACTAAACATATATTATTGAACCAAATATAGAATCAAACCTATCATTACCACTCAAAAAACATGATATCCCCCGAAGAGTGCGGTAATTAATTAAATAAATACTTATCATGAAAGATAATGGAATATATAACATGTTTCTATGTATTATATTTAATATTTAATGACTCTTCTCTTTAGAAACATAATCTGTCATACAATTTTCATTTTCCCATCTCTTTAGACTCAATAAGTGTTCAATATAGAGAACTAAAACTGATTATGTGGATATGTGATACACCATAGGTTGTTAAAAAGTATTATAATCTTTGGGAGACTATTGTAACCATTATAATGTAATAAGGTTATTCTAGAACTTATCAAAAATTCATCGAAACTCGTTTTTCCATTGCACATACCATAAAAAAATAAATATAAAATTAGGATCTTGATTTTTATCTCTATGTACTTTATAAAAAAGAAATTGTCTATAGGATATTACTGAATATAAAATATATTATAATTATATAACAATACATCATAGTAGACACCATAAAGAAATAAACATGTTTCTGGATGGAAAATACATATGCAATGAAAGAATTAAAATAAATAAATTATAATATCCTATGACCCATATAAATTGGTTAGCACTTTCTGAATCTCCAATATTATTATAACCTCATTTCCAAATCAATAATTCAACATTACTATTATATATATTATATTCTAATGAAATAAATGGTCTACCCACATATATTAAAACCCATGTCATGTATGTGGGTCAGGGGAATATCCAACAGCCTAGTAGGAATCCCCCACTTACATCAATTGTTTCTGTATTAATGTTTTAGTGGATATATGTGGAATTCTACAGGTATTTTTCACTAAAATCACTTACAAACATAACACATACAAGGAAACATTGTCATTATAACCCCAGACAATTATGGAGAATTACACGCAGTCACCCTAACAAAAGAACCAATATAATGAATTCTAATGTCAGGTACCACCTACCTATAAATGATGACACATATTCCCTCTTATCCAAATGATGCATACCATGGAGTCTTTATTATATTGTTAAGTGTAATTATCATATGATCACACTTTATATCCATAGTGAACCATTATCTATATGTTCTACTAACCTAATGTCTCTCTAAATATTTAATAACTAACAATTAAAAAACAATGGGGTTGGTGTTTTTGAAATGGATTCAAGGTTATTTTGGTGTGATTTGAGAATTATTGGGTCAGTGGTTCATCTATGTTCAGGTTGTGTTATGGTGAGTGAAATGGAATATGGAGAGATTAGACAATGAATATAACTATATATCAATATTTTTTTTGATAATTCAGGGATAATGTCAAGATTCATCTCAGGAGAAATACAACCAGATTGGGTTTTGATGATGCGTTAGTGGCCAGTGGCTAGGGTTTTCATGCAATAATAATAATACTTGGGTTATCTTGGGTTCTAAAATTCAATAGAATGTATTCAACTGATAACGTCATTAGGAATTTCATTTTTTGTATGTTGGGAGCATCTCATGCATTGGTCGAGGCCATACGAGGAAAGTTCAGAATGTACATGTTGAGAAGGGATGGAGGATGTGCATCTCTTTTGAAATGGAATTAGGAAAATAGGATAGGATCCACAATAAAGTTATTTTTATAATGTTATTATTGTTTTTTTATATGGGATATATTATGGGATCACCATTATTATTTTAGAGGTGTGTCTTGATAAGAAATATTCACAGTTCGTAGAGTCATGGCTTGTAATTATCCATGTAGTGCTAGGACCTATAGTGGGGAGAACCATAAACCAATTTATGAATGAGATGATGATGTGGTAATGTATTGGGATATAATGGATTGACTATCATCATTCATAGTTTTTTAATCTTGGTGACGAGATATGGATCGGGTTTAGGTAGATTATGAACAAAATATAGAATGTGGAATTTTGAATGTAGCTTGGTTTTTCTAGGGAGGAAGAAAACAATTTGTGAAATAATCAACAATATAGTTAGTCATTATTATTTTTATTTCCATCATGGATTGTCAATGATGAAAATATTTAATATGGGGAGGTTATAAGATCATGTGTTGTATAAGTTGAAATTTCAAAAGGGATTTGAATTCTCAGTTATAGGGTTGGTCAAATTATGATCTAAGTTTCAAAAGAGATTTCTTGGGGAAGGAACCCCACAAAGAGACAAATATGAACGTAAATTTTTTTGGGTATCCTGGTTTCATGGGATTTTAGAGGGTTTATGTCTCAAATTTAAATTTTCTAGGAATATAACATAGCATAAACTCTTTGTGATAACCATGAACCCCAACTGTGTGTCCTATAATAAATAGGCACATGGTTTTAGAAACCATGTGTCATATCTCAAAAAAATGAATGTCTACATTAAATTGAATATGCGTCACATGATTTGAACAAATTGTGTTAAAGAGTCTTCCAAAATAGTGTGAGGTTCATAGATTGAGGCAGTTTCACCGACATGGTTGGGGAAAAGTTTGGAAAATCATATATCCCTTTAAAAGTTGGAAATGAACAATTTTCACATATAGATTTTGGGAGGGACTACCCTTACCATATTACTACCACCCACATGTAATACCAATGGTTTCTTCCCCACATCCCTATTTAATCCCCTTAATATTTTGGGTGTTTTGAGGTTTATATTTAGATTTTTTTGTGTATTTGACTTTAACAAGCTCTTTTAACCCTTTATTCCCTTATTTTACAATTTTTAAAATCATAGATTTTTTATTTGTTCTAATTTGTCTATATCATTATGGAATCAACTGATCATGAGATTAATTTTCCCTTACCTAGAATAGGGTGACCTAGAACACTTCTAGTACACGGTGGATCATTTTTTTGGTTTAGTTTTCTGACACGATTAATTTTTCTTATTTTTTATAAGAAATTAATTTATATTCATAATATTTTGGATTAAAATGTTATGGATTTCTCCATATTCAAGTTCAAAAATAAGGTACGGCCCATTTTGTGTCATTGGAGATAGTTTCTATGTTTCCGGATAACCCATGAGTTATATAGATTTATGAAACATATAAGGTGAATTAATTAATTAATTTTAATTTTATTATTAATTATATTTTTTTTTTACCATGATTGAGAATCTCAATCTGATTATGTGAGAATAATTAAGCATAGATTAGAAAAGATGGGATTTGACGAGCCTTGGCATGCTACTGCTGACCATTGGAAGGAAATATAAATGCCTCTGAGGAGGGTGGTAGTCTCATATACATTTCATTTGGAATTTATGTTGTGTTTGTGTTTATTTGTATGCCCAGACATACAATGATGATGATTCCATTTTTAATCTTAATTAAATATATTGTTTAATAAAAATTGATAAGTACTAAGGGTATTGAATAACCCTAGTGTGATGGTATGATTCTTCATCTACTAATGTCTGAGGTCATGACAATTGAGATACTAGTCCACATATAAACCTCCTAAGAGGCGAGGTTATGCTTCCCTAAAATATGATATAGTTCGTAGGGTCTTGAGAAACCTCCAAGTTATAGGAAAGGGATGAATTGTGTTACAAGTTTTGTAGTCATTAGAGGACCCCCATTATTTTGAAGAATAAATCTATCCAGGCTCATCATGTAAAGGAAGGGATGGCATGCAATACCGAATAATACCAAAAGCTCATGTGAGGGTTCCTCTAAGGTATTGAGATATAGGGGACCCCAGAAGGTGCAATGTGACATGTATCCCTTTTAAAGGAATAATAATTGTCTAGAGTATAGATGATTATGAGTGTAGATTTTGATTCCCACCAAATGAAAATTTAAAAAAAGGATGGAATACATGAATATGTGTTTTATTTTCCCTACAAATTCAACGAAAGGAGATGGTGTCGAAGACCTGTGGATCCCATGATTCTTTAAGGGGATTGCGATTGTGTGACCATTATAAGGCCACACGATGATTCCACATGCAATGCATAGTCTATAGTGGATATAAGGCCCCAGCCTTAAACCTTACTTAATCTTGAGTTATTACAAGATTACACATTGAGGATCTTTTCGGGTTTAGAGTTTTAGAGAATTAGATCATAAAACTTGCATTACATTCCACATATAAACAAAGTGGTTACATAAAGATAGTATTCTTCATTCCCATCAATGGAAACAAATTTAAAATAAAACATGGATTATTTCTTGACACATCCTTGACTCTATCATCTTATCATGTACCTTTCCCTTGACCTGTGAAAAACATTTCAAAAACTTGGGATGAGCATAAAACTCAGTATGGGTTATAAAAACATGGAAAGGAAACATGGGTACATACATACATAAGAGTGAAATCATACTTTACCCATAAAACATAATCACTTTAACATACCTCTTCAAATCATGAATAAATCATAGAAATCATAAGACATAAAGGTAACTTGAGGCATTCATAACATTCTTACGTAGGGAGTAACCCTCTTGGTTACGTTTGGAATACCCATCACGGTATATTCCCTAAAAATCTCTTCGGAGAAACCTTAACGTTTCACTCCTTCGTGTTACCCAATGCATTGGAGAGCTATAACGGGCACACCCGCCCTTAGTTTATCACAGAACCACCCGTCTTCATAATAATGCCCAAGAACCATAACATAATCATATCACATAAAACATGCATAAAGGAAACATAAAATTTCCACATTTCAATCACGAGATATCAATACAACACATTGATATAAAAACATTATGAAAACCATTTTAAATACCAAAGTAAAACATGGTATTTATTTTTCGTTTTCAAAAAAAATATGGCTTGTAGAGGAAGCCGAAACTCAAATAACGATCACAACGGCGGAGAAGTCGTTGTCGCCGCATACGTACGACAAAAACATTCCCTTTTGTCGTTTAGTAAACGCTTCGTATAAAAAAGATTCCTTTTGAATAAACGTAAAAGTCAAAGGGGTTTATACACTGTATAAAAGAAAGTTGTGTATAAAATAAAATATGCCTCAATGAAAGGAGATTGAGACGAAATCACATACCTCGTATCCGACTTGACCCGACCGTTCTTTATTCTCCTGAATAATAAACTTGAGTTAATCTCTACTTGATTATGAATCTTTTTCAAGTTCATTATTCCTTTTATACCATGTTATGAACATCATGTAATCAGTTAAGTTAATAATGTTCATTTTGTCGGTATTTGGTTCTTAAGTCAAAAATAGACTTATTACACTTACATGTTGTTAATTTGGTCAAAGGTTCATTATATACAGAATGGTATTCATGATGTAGATATCATATATGTCATATATATCCATTACATACATGCATTTATAATATTACATAATCATTTAGAGGTAAGAAATGAAATGCACCGTTCTTGGAGACGGTAAGCCGTACGTACGCATGAACGCTACTTTCATTTCTATTTCGTATTTTATAGAATGGAATCATAATGATATAAAGGTATATTATAATTCCAGTATAATATCATATATAATATCATAGTTCCATCCTTTATATGTCCCACATATGGTATTTAACGAATCAAATCACTTTGAGGGGGCGGTAGTCCGCACTTCCTAAAATGAAGATATCGTGTTTACCCATAATGGAAACCATAAAGGTATTCCCAAAATGGAAAAAAAACAGAAGCTTAAGGAAAACATAAACATATTATATATCATATATAAAAATAGTGACATCATAATGGCCACCTTTGAAGGTGTTAAATGAGTGTTGAACAATCATCGTTTCGGGAGGCAGAATTTCGCCATCCACGGAAACCGTATGTTATTTAACCATTTGATGTAGTTGTGTGAGAGTGTAGCTCAAATAAATCATATAACAACATACTAGTATATGAAGATACTGGTTTTGTTACAAAAGAAGTAAATAAAAAGAGTTTAGGGGGTTGGAGAATCAAAATAAAACAAATGAACATGAGAGAACGAATTACCTTAAAAAGTGTAACTCCTTTTGATTTGAGCCTAAAGGCTTCCTTTGAAAGGATTCTGCCCAAAGGGAATCCTCTAGGATGAGGGGAGGGATGTGTAGAGAGCAAATGGTCAGGGGTTGGCCGAGCCAAAGGCTTGATGAGTGTGTGAAATGAGGTAGAGGTGGGGGCCTTTTATAAGAGGAGAGGAGGGGCACTTTTGGAAAGTAAAGAAATATTACATTATTTGAAAATGTGTTTCGGTTTTAAAAGGTACCACATTGATATAATTCGTGGATAAGGTTATAAGGGTTCGAAATCCACCCATCCAATAAGTTTTTGACATGTTTAGTTCATAGATATTACATGATAGTTCCATTTTATTTTAATCGTTAAATAATGATGTCATCACTGCATCATTATGATGTCATAAATAATTTAATTTATTTAATGTCTAAAAATTATAAAAAAATTACTATGATGTAGTAAATATTTTTAGCTTTCCAATGACTATTTATAATCAAAATTTGGACTTGTATAACCCCACTTAAAAATTGTTTTCATAAAACATATTATGTTTGTGTCATTTTCACTTTAACATTAAATAAAAAGTAATTTATGTCATTTCCCAACAAAAGTGGATCCATGGGGTCCCCAAGATGACCCATGGAATTTCATGGTCGGCCATGACACAACCAATGAGGTTGGGACATGTGTCTAGGTCATTTCATATTATTAACGCATTATTTATACCTTAAACTACCCTAATTACCACTAATCGTGATTAAGAACTTAATAAGTTACTATTCACCAAAAAATTATTATAATCTCATTGAACCACATTTTACTACTTAATGACAACCATGTATGTCAGATTTTCAAAATTCAATACACATTATTGGTAAAATTTCATTTAACTGAAAAATCAGTTTGCTTGATTACCACTTAGTGGTTTCACTATTCATCAAAAATTGATGTTTTTCAGAAAATTACCAAAAATTCACCCTAAGCTATATTTAATATTCCGAATTCAAAAATGAAGTCTATTTTACAAAATTCAAATCATATAAGTCACATTAATTAATTTAATAATTAATTCCCGCTGCTAGAGCAAATAGCGTGTTTTTACAAAACAATAAGTATCAAAAGATTGACACCAGTTTAAGTCTAATTTCAAAGTAAAATTGATTACAATGACCAACATTGGATAAAATGTTAAAAATATATTCATATTACACGTTAATATCAATTCAAAAGATAATCTAATCATATAAATAAATTAGATTAAAAAGCAGTTTTGATGTAAAATGCAGTATTTTTCACTATTCATTAAAAAATGAACATTGTCAGAAAAATACCAAAAATTCACACAAAGTAAATTTTGATGTCCCAATCAAAAAGAATAAGTTTATTTTGACAAATATAGTTTATAAAATTTTCAAATATAGATTTAAAAATGGTTTGCCATCAAAAGGTAGTAAACCAATCTTTTAAGAATATTAGTGTATTTTTTTGCATAAGATTGTATTTATTTTCATTTTAAGCCTCTAAAACACTATCTTAATCATTAATAGACATAGATAAAAATATCTATTATTCATTACTTACTTGGGATGTTACATCCTTCCCCCCTTTAGAAAATTGCGTCCCCGCAATTTATTTACTTATCAAATAAATGGGGGTACTTATCCCTCATTGCATTTTCAGATTCCCATGTTGCCTCTTCAATCATGTGGTTTTTCCACAAAACCTTTACCTGGTGAATCACCTTATTCCGTAACACTTTCTCCCTATGGTCAAGAATCTGGACTGGTTGTTCCTCATAAGATATGTTCTCTTCCAGCTGAACTACCTCTGGACTCAAAACATGAGATGGATCTGGCATATACTTTCTCAACATCGAAACGTGAAAAACATTGTGTACCTGACATAAACTCGGAGGTAAAGCCACCCGGTATGCAACTGATCCAACTCTCTCCAGAATTTCGTATGGCCCAATGAACCTTGGACTCAACTTTCCTTTCTTACCAAATCTCATCACGCTTTTCCAAGGAGAAACCTTGCGAAAAACATGATCACCTACCTCGAAAGATAGATCCTTCCTCCGGTTATTCGCAAAACTCTTCTGCCTGCTCTGAGCTGTTCTCATGTGTTTCTGTATCAGCTGAACTTTTTCTGCCATCTCTTCTACCAATTCTGGTCCCATCAACTTCCTTTCACCCACTTCATCCCAGAAAGCTGGAGTGCGACACCGCTTCCCATATAATGCCTGAAATGGTGCCATCTATATACTGGAATGAAAACTGTTATTATATGAAAACTCAACCAAAGAAAGATGTTGGTCCCAACTTCCCTGATAATCCATAGAACAAGCTCGTAGCATATCCTCCAATGTCTGAATTGTTCGTTCTGACTGCCCATCTGGTTGAGGATGAAAAGATGTACTAAAATTTAATTCAGTACCCAACGACTTCTGAAGGCCTTTCCAAAAGTTAGAAGTAAACCTGGGATCACGATCCGATACAATGGAGAGAGGAACCCCATGTAACCTGACTATCTCTTTAAGATACAAATGGGAAAGTTGATCAAGAGAGAAAGTATCTCGTATAGCAAGGAAATGAGCAGATTTGGTCAAGTGATCAACAATAACCCAGATTTCATTATTAACTCGAGATGTCTTCGGTAATCCAACAACAAAGTCCATGGATATATTCTCCCATTTCCACTCTGGCACTGGTAAAGGCTGAAGCATCCCTTTCAGTAACTGCCACTCTGCTTTAACCTGTTGACATGTCAAACACTTCACAGTAAAATCAGCAATATCTCTTTTCATTCCATCCCACCAGTAATACTCCCGCAGATCTCTATACATCTTAGTACTGCCCGGATGAACTGAAAACTGAGAACTATGAGCTTCACATAACAACTCTCTCTTCAACTGTGAATCACAAGGCACACACAATCTCTTCCCAAATCTCAAAACGCAATCATTATCAATGTTGAATTCAGGCAACTTACCTTTCTGAACCAGCTCTACCCTTTTCTGCAACTCACTGTCTTGCTTCTGTGCTTGCTTGATTCTATCTGATATAGAAGATCTCACTGATACCTGAAACAAAACAGAAGGACTTCCTGCACCAACAACTTCTATGCCAAAGTTCATCAAATCGTTAACCAAAGGATCATGTTCCAAAAGCAACATTGTTAATGAAGCATTACGTTTTTGACTCAAAGCATCAGCCACTTTATTTGCTTTTCCCGGATGGTAATGAATTGTACAATCATAATCCTTGATTAATTCCAGCCATCTCCTTTGTCTCATGTTTAACTCTTTCTGAGTGAATATATACATTAAACTTTTGTGATTGGTATATGTTTCACACTTTACTCCATACAAATGATGCCTCCAAATTTTTAAAGCAAAAACAACAGCAGCTAATTCCAAATCATGTGTAGGGTAATTTACCTCATGAGTTTTCAACTGTCGTGAAGCATAAGCATTTACCTGATCATTCTGCATTAGGACGCAACCAAGTCCTTTCAATGAAGCATCACTGTATATAACAAACTCACCATTCCTGGAAGGTAGTGACAAAACTGGAGCATTCACCAATCTTCTTTTCAATTCCTGAAAACAATCATCACATTCTTTTGTCCAGATAAACTTAACACCCTTCCGAGTTAGCTTAGTCATTGGACTAGATAACCGTGAAAAATTTCTAACAAACCTTCGGTAATAGCCCGCCAAACCAAGGAAGCTACGAATCTCGGTTACATTTGTGGGTCTTGGCCATTCTTCCACAACTTTTGTTTTTGCAGGATCAATATTTATTCCATCTTTAGAAACAATGTGACCAAGGAAAGAAATTTGTTGCAACCAAAACTCACACTTGCTGAATTTTCCATACATTTTATTTTCTTTTAAGGTTTGCAAGATAACCCTTAAATGTTTTTCATGCTCCTATTTACTTTTAGAAAACACCAAAATATCATCAATGAAAACCACCACAAACTTATCCAAGAACTCATGGAAAATTCTATTCATTAAGTCCATGAATACAGCAGGTGCATTGGTTAGCCCAAAAGGCATTAATACAAATTCATAATGGCCATATCTTGTACGGAACGCAGTCTTCGGAATATCTGCCTCCTTTACCTTCAGCTGATGGTACCCCGATCTCAAGTCAATCTTTGAAAAAAACTGAGCTCCCTGGAGCTGATCAAACAAATCATCGATATGAGGCAAAGGATATTTGTTCTTAACAGTGATATTATTCAAGGCTCTATAATCAATGCAAAGTCTCATAGAACCATCTTTCTTTTTAACAAATAAAACAGGAGCACCCCATGGTGATGTGCTAGGTCTAATGAAACCTTTCTCTAATAAATCTTGCAATTGCTCCTTCAACTCTAAAAGTTCAATTTGTGCCATTCGATAAGGGGGTTTTGAAATTGGCTTAGCATCAGGAACTAAGTCAACAGTAAACTCAACTTCCCGATCTGGTATTATTCCAGGCAACTCATCAGGAAAAAAATCAGGATACTCATTTACCACCGGCACATCATTAATCTGAACAGTTCCTTTATTTTCAACGATGTGTGCAAGGTAACATTCATTTCCATATTTTACAAGTTTAACGTCCTCTTGATATGTTATCAAAAGTAAGGGTTCATTCTTGTAAACAAACTGAAAGTCTTTCTGAAAAGAAACTTCTTTAGCTCTACAGTCAATCTTAGCATGGTAAATAGAGAGCCAATCCATATCCAGGATAACATAAAACTCTACTAAAGGTAGAACAATAAGGTTTGCAAGTAGGTTCTTTCCACAGATAAGGATAGGAAGATTCTTATAAATTCTTTTTGCCTCGACTCTTCCCGCAGGTGTTTTTACCAAAAGTTCAGGAGTCATTTCTTGAGATGGTATTCCCATTTTACTAGAAAAGTTTTCAGAGATGAAAGAATGTGTAGACCCCGAATCAAACAACACACTGGCATAATCTGAAAAAACAAACAAAGTACCTGATACAACTTCATTTGATGGCCCGACATCTGCTGAAGTAGTTGCAAAGGATTTCACCACCCCTTTCTGCTTATAGTCTAACTGCTTCCCATCACTCAAGCTCCTTGTCGGACACTCGTTTGCATAGTGAACCATCTCATTGCACTTATAACATTTCACTAACTGTAAATCAAATTTGTTCTTACCATCACCTTGATCCTTTTCAGTGCAATCACGAGCCTTATGTCCCATCTTACCACATCGGTAGCACTTCCCAGAATTCAGAAGACATTCCCCAGCATGCCTTTTGCCACATTTATCACAAACTGGAAACTTAGTTCTCTTACCATCAGACTTTTTTGAGTAATTCTTACCTTTCTCCTGCCACCTCGGTCTCTTCTTCTGCTGGTTGTTATGGAAAACTTGGTCATCAGGAAACTCCATTTCCACCTTCTCAGCACATCGAACAAGATTTTCATAACTTTTAAACTATCGAGAAGCTAATGCCCTTCGATATTTTGGATTTAATCCTGAGTAAAAACGATTGATTTTACTATCAAAGTCTCGAATAAAATTTGGAGCATACCTTGCCAATCGAGTGAACCTTTCTTCATGGGCAGTCACTGAGTCTTCCTCTTGCCTCAATTCTAAGAATTGCTTTTCCATCCTAAGTCGAACAGCCTTAGGAAAATACTTCTCAAGAAACATACCTTTGAATTCATCCCAGTCAAGAGCATCAATCTCATCGGTGTCCCTGATATTTTTAACCATAGACCACCACTGATCTGCTTCACCCTCCAAACGGTAAATAGCAAGACTAACCTTTTGATTGTCTGAACACCCCATGACATCAAAAATCTTCTCCAGTGCTTTAATCCACCCTTCATCTAGCACAGGGTCAGATGATCCTCTGAATGATGGTGGATGTTGCCTCATGAAATGTTCCACCACTGACATCTTCCTCTGCGGTTGATCTGGCTGATCTCATGCATGGATACCACCGCCATTTATCGCTTGAGTCAACTGCGCCATTACTGCAACAAACTGTTCAGTTCCAATTCCGACTATTTCTGGATGCTGATTCGGAAGGTTATTTCCTTCTGTATGCCTTCCTAGCACTGCTTCCCTGTTTCCTCTGCGGAAAACCATTCAGAACAAACATGTCTTAGATGAAGCAACATGGTAATCTTTAAATGCTATATCATTTCGAAAAAAAATATTTTTGGATAATCATTTTAATAGAATTCTAACTCCTAAAGTTATCTAAACCGACCTCTGATACCAACTATAAGGACCCAGCCTTAAACCTTACTTAATCTTGAGTTATTACAAGATTACACATTGAGGATCTTTTCGGGTTTAGAGTTTTAGAGAATTAGATCATAAAACTTGCATTACATTCCACATATAAACAAAGTGGTTACATAAAGATAGTATTATTAATTCCCGTCAATGGAAACACATTTAAAATAAAACATGGATTATTTCTTGACACATCCTTGACTCTATCATCTTATCATGTACCTTTCCCTTGACCTGTGAAAAATATTTCAAAAACATGGGATGAGCATAAAACTTAGTATGGGTTATAAAAACAAGGAAAGGAAACATGGGTACATACATACATAAGAGTGAAATCATACTTTACCCATAAAAAATAATCACTTTAACATACCTCATCAAATCATGAATAAATCATTGAAATCATAAGACATAAAGGTAACTTGGGGCATTCATAACATTCTTACGTAGGGAGTAACCCTCTTGGTTATGTTTGGAATACCCATCATGGTATATTCCCTAAAAATCTCTTCGGAGAAACCTTAACGTTTCACTCCTTCGCGTTACCCAATGCATTGGAGAGCTATAACGGGCTCACCCGCCCTTAGTTTATCACGGAACCACCCGTCTTCATAATAATGCCCAAGAACCATAACATAATCATATCACATGAAACATGCATAAAGGAAACATAAAATTTCCACATTTCAATCATGAGATATCAATACAACACATTGATATAAAAACATTATGAAAACCATTTTAAATACCAAAGTAAAACATGGTATTTATTTTTCGTTTTAAAAAAAAGTATGGCTTGTAGAGGAAGCCAAAACTCAAATAACGATCACAACGGAAGAGAAGTCGTTGTCGCCGCATACGTACGACAAAAACATTCCCTTTTGTCGTTTAGTAAACGCTTCGTATAAAAAAGATTACTTTTGAATAAACGTAAAAGTCAAAGGGGTTTATACACTGTATAAAAGAAAGTTGTGTATAAAATAAAATATGCCTCAATGAAAGGAGATTGAGACGAAGTCCCATACCTCGTATCCGACTTGACCCGACCGTTCTTTATTCTCCTGAATAATAAACTTGAGTTAATCTCTACTTGCTTATGAATCTTTTTCAAGTTCATTATTCCTTTTATACCATGTTATGAACATCATGTAATCAGTTAAGTTAATAATGTTCATTTTGTCGGTATTTGTTTCTTAAGTCAAAAATAGACTTATTACACTTACATGTTGTTAATTTGGTCAAAGGTTCATTATATCCAGAATGGTATTCATGATTTAGATATCATATATGTCATATATATCCATTACATACATGCATTTATAATATTACATAATCATTTAGAGGTAAGAAATGAAATGCACCGTTCATGGAGACGGTAAGCCGTACGTACGCATGAACGCTACTTTCATTTCTATTTCGTATTTTATAGAATGGAATCATAATGATATAAATGTATATATTATAATTCCAGTATAATATCATATATAATATCATAGTTCCATCCTTTATATGTCCCACATATGGTATTTAATGAATCAAATCACTTTGAGGGGGCGGTAGTCCGCACTTCCTAAAATGAAGATATCGTGTTTACCCATAATGGAAACCATAAAGGTATGCCCAAAATGAAAAAAAAAACAGAAGCTTAAGGAAAACATAAAAATATTATATATCATATATAAAAATAGTGACATCATAATGGCCACCTTTGAAGGTGTTAAATGAGTGTTGAACAATCATCGTTTCGGGAGGCAGAATTTCGCCATGCACGGAAACCGTATGTTCTTTAACCATTTGATGTAGTTGTGTGAGAGTGTAGCTCAAATAAATCATATAACAACATCCTAGTATATTTAAGATACTGGTGTTGTTACAAAAGAAGTAAATAAAAAGAGTTTAGGGGGTTGGAGAAGCAAAATAAAACAAATGAACATGAGAGAACGAATTACCTTAAAAAGTGTAACTCCTTTTGATTTGAGCCTAAAGGCTTCCTTTGAAAGGATTCTACCCAAAGGGAATCCTCTAGGATGAGGAGAGGGATGTGGAGAGAGCAAATGGGCAGGGGTTGGCCGAGCCAAAGGCTTGAAGAGTGTGTGAAATGAGGTAGAGGTGGGGCCTTTTATAAGAGGAGAGGAGGGGCACTTTTGGAAAGTAAAGAAATATTACATTATTTGAAATTGTGTTTCGGTTTTAAAAGGTACCACATTGATATAATTCGTGGATAAGGTTATAAGGGTTCGAAATCCACCCATCCGATAAGTTTTTGGCATGTGTAGTTCATAGATATTACATTATAGTTCCATTTTATTTTAATCGTTAAATAATGATGTCATCACTGCATCATTATGATGTCATAAATAATTTAATTTATTTAATGTCTAAAAATTATAAAAAAATTACTATGATGTAGTAAATAGTTTTAGCTTTCCAATGACTATTTATAATCAAAATTTGGACTTGTATAACCCCACTTAAAAATTGTTTTCGTAAAACATATTATGTTTGTGTCATTTTCACTTTAACATTAAATAAAAAGTAATTTATGTCATTTCCCAACAAAAGTGGATCCATGGGGTCCCCAAGTTGACCCATGGAATTTCATGGTCGTCCATGACACAACCAATGAGGTTGGGACATGTGTCTAGGTCATTTAATATTATTAACGCATTATTTATACCTTAAACTACCCTAATTACCACTAATCGTGATAAAGAACTTAATAAGTTACTATTCACCAAAAAATTATTATAATCTCATTGAACCACATTTTACTTCTTAATGAAAAACATGTATGTCGGATTTTCAAAATTCAATACACATTAGTGGTAAACTTTCATTTAACTGAAAAATCAGTTTGCTTGATTACCACTTAGTGGTTTCACTATTCATCAAAAATTGAAGTTTTTCAGAAAATTACCAAAAATTCACCCTAAGCTATATTTGATATTCCGAATTCAAAAATGAAGTCTATTTTACAAAATTCAAATCATATAAGTCACATTAATTAATTTAATAATTAATTCCCGCTGCCAGAGCAAATAGCGTGTTTTTACAAAACAATAAGTATCAAAAGATTGACACCAGTTTAAGTCTAATTTCAAAGTGAAATTGATTCCAATGACCAACATTGGATAAAATGGTAAAAATATATTCATATTACACGTTAAGACCAATTCAAAAGATAATCTAATCATATAAATAAATTAGATTAAAAAGCAGTTTTGATGTAAAATGCAGTATTTTTCACTATTCATTAAAAATGAACATTGTCAGAAAAATACCAAAAATTCACACAAAGTAAATTTTGATGTCCCAATCATAAAGAATAAGTTTATTTTGACAAAAATAGTTTATAATATTTTCAAATATAGATTTAAAAATGGTTTGCCATCAAAAGGTAGTAAAACAATCTTTTAAGAATATTAGTGTATTTTTTTGCATAAGATTGTATTTATTTTCATTTTAAGCCTCTAAAACACTATCTTAATCATTAATAGACATAGATAAAAATATCTATTATTCATTACTTACTTGGGATGTTACAGTGGATCCCATTTAATGCCTTTTGACATGTTCTCCAGATCTGGAGAATTGTCTCAAGACAACTAGTGGCCACGCCGTGGTATCCAAATTATTTCCCCAAGGCCATGAAGTTTTTCATTCAGAGAGCACCTAATAGTCCATCTGAAAATAATTTAAAATGGGATTAGAGAATTCCAAAGGTGGATGACCCTATCAAGTGTAAAGATCATACAGCTCACCACAAAAGGGAATAGTGACTGCCTAGGTATCATCCAAGAGATTTAGTCTCACTCCCGAGACATTGTAAAATAAAACAACAAAGATAAAAAGGTGTTGAGAGCTACTCACAGTCAAAAGATGAAATGTGACGCACCCCTCGAATTCTGCAAGACACCGCAGGTCCCACGCAACATGTCTGTCTCGCCTTACCAAAGCCCACCAACTTGTCATCCTCTTTGTGAAAATGGCCTTAGAGATGTCCAAGTGAGTACATGCTTCTTCTTTGCCTCCCCAAAGACTAACATATGGATTTTCCAAAAAAAATGGTGATAAAACTCTATATAACACATATTTCTCAAGCGATGAATCATAAAAAATAGAGTAATTTTCCTAAAATTACTCATACATTTTAAATGAATACTGAACCATTGTAAAATAAAAAAAGGAGATTAAAAGGGAGGAGGCAGAAGCCTGTCGTAGTCATAAAAGCATATGTGATGCACTAAGGAAGTCTACATAATGGTTTTGCAAGACCACATGACAATACATTCAAGTCTCATTGAGTCCTGTAGACTATCCACCTTTTCCTCGTGAAATTTTTTGAGAATGACATCGAGCATCTTGCGGAGGCCTTTCAATAAGCACATTGATCTCAGTAAGGGTGTTGGAAATGTCAACATCACAACATGTAAGTCCCTTTTCATATAAATACAATTCATATAGTACCAATTAATTGGGAACAATCCAATAAAAGAATAATTGATGATAGGGAATCAAGATCATTAAAAATATGGCGACACCCTAACAGAAGTCCATGTCACAGACTCACAAAAATGTGTGGCACCAGATTCGTTTTCCACCTCCATCCTGGATTCCCTCCATATACACCACTCAAACCGGTGAAAAATAAGGGTAGTGGGGATTATGAATTCCTACCCTACCCTCATATGATGGGTTGGAAACTCGAGTGTCGGAAAGCTTACGTATGGGACGGTTACCCAAGAACCGGAGTTGATTTCTCAGAGCATCTAACAACGTGATCGATTAGTATTCAGTTAGATAATATGATGGGGCCATAAATTTACATAATTTTCCACATATTTTAATTTTATTTTTACTGATTTAATAAATTAATTTTACACTTTTTTCAAATAAAGTGCACTTTTGTAATTTAGTAACAGAAATAATTAATTAAAAGGTTTTTATAATTAATTTTGTGTTAATAGACCTTAAAATATTTAATTATGTATTGCTTTGAATTCATGTTCTTTAAAATTGGTAATTAATCCTTATAAGTTCATATGCTCTTTTTTTGAATAATTTTTGACTTGTTCATTGTTTTGATTAACCAATTAATCAATTTATCTTATTTTAATTAACTCAAACATTTTTTTATTTTTTATTTTTTTTCTTAATATAATATAATTTCAATTATCAAGTTATATATATTTTTTTTAACTTAATAAATTGAATATTTATAATTTATTATTTTTAATCTATTTTGTTATCTAGTATCATTTTTTTAATTTCCAGATTAAAAGATTAAGTTAGTTAGTTTAATTTCAGTTTTTTGTTCTGAACGTATTAATTAAATAATTGTTTATTTTTTAGTTTATGTTTTAATAATTATGTTTTTAAATTTATTATACTTATTTATTGATTGTTTTAATTATTTTACCTCTATTTGTAAATTGTTTTTTATGTTTGCAGTTAAATTATGAGACTATTTCACAATTTCTTTCTCACAGATAGTTCACTTGAGGCACCATTGGTAGTCCAACGATGACTCATTTTTTCCCTTTTCCATTTTTCGTTGTCTCAACAACACCGTCCATAAAATATACATAAATCCATGGCACTCACCGTCTAAACACCGCAACCACCGCTAAAGAAGCCATTACAGTCAAGTTGAATATATGAGATGCGAAAAAATGAGGAAAAGTACTACTGCCTGGAGGAATGAAGCCGGGTCACTGCTACCCCTGGAGTCGAGCCACCATCAAGTTGGAGGACCGTTTGACCTACGCCGCTGCTGGAGAACCTGGTAAACTCTGACGATCCAGCTTCTCTGGAGGAGGAGACTATCCTCATGGTTATGGAGGAGCAACCCGAGCTGAGGGACCAAGGAGGAGCCATCGTGGCTAATCCGTTAAGAAACCCCAAACCCCCAAGCGTTGGAGATGAAGAATATTGACTGGAGATAATTAAAAAAATAAAGATAAAAAATAACAAACTTTTAAATTAAATTAAAATAAAAACTAATATAATATATAAATAAATTATAATATTAATAATTGTAATAGTTATTATTAATTAAAAATAAAATTATTTATCTAATTAAAAAATTTATTTTAATTAATAATTATAAATTTATAACTTTAATAAATTAATTATTATAATTATTATAATTTAACTTTTAAAATAGATAAATTAAAATAATTGTAATAAAAATATTTAATAGAATTAATCAATTTAAAAAATAAAATAATAAATTTCAAACTAAAAATTATAATTTTATTAATAAAATTTTATAATATTATAAAAAAATTAACACCATTAAAAATTAAATAATTAAATAATAATAAATAATAAAATATTACATTAAAAAGATTTATTCTAATTATTCTTTCTCTGTTTTCATGTGTAGATACAACCAGAGCTAAAATTCTATCCAGGTTCATCCTAACCTCTTGTCGAGTATTCCGTAAGATATGATTCCATAAGGTGATGAGTGTTGCATAAAAAACGCACCTGTGCGGTGAAAAAGAGGAGGACATATTTAAGTTGGTGATTTATTATAGTGATAAACAAAGCACAACCATGGATATTTAAAGACAAGGCAATAGTGTGGGGCTATAATTCATTGACTTACCATTCATAACAACTTTCCATAGACCTCCAAGAGATTTTATGAGGATCAAATAGAGGTGAGAGACCTAAAGACACTAGGGGGGAAAATCAAAGTATCATCTCAGATGATTTAGAGGGAAAATTCTTATCCTTTTAATTTATTTAGATTTATTGTAATTCAAATTGTTAATCTTTAGATTCTATAAATAATTCTGAGTAATTTTCCATGTTCAGTTGGTTACTATCGACTGGTTCATAACTTACAATTTCATTAAAAACATCATGTTTATTATTTGAAGTTGATTGGTGAGATAAATGCCAAACTTTAATCGAATATTTCATTCCACCTTCATCACTTTAATTCATAAATCCATGATCTCTCAATGAGAAAGGCCCTGTATACATCATTAAAATTCTTAATTTTAGAACTGTAACACCTCGAGATTTTATGATATGTATTCTTTTTAATTTATTTGACGTCATGTGTTTTATGATACACCAAGATTATCTTGTGTTATACGCAACACCGTATTAGCTTGTAGTATACGCAGCACTATTCTTGGATCGTGTAACACATAATTTCATGTTTGTTTGATAGTAGTTATTCTATGAAACATTGAGTATATATATATATATATATATTCAATGTATTTTGTTATACGCAAGAACAAAAGATTCGTGCACTACACGCAACCCTAACATGGCTTGCATTACACGCAATCACGACCTTCCTAGATTGCGTGTGTTGTACGCAATACCGGGTTTTACTAAACAACGATATATTATTATAATATTATTATGAACTAGCCATCATGAATTGTATTAACTAAAATTTGAATTTTATAACATTATTATTCATCTTACACATTTTCTAGAACATGGTATAAGAACAAAATAAATTTTTCGGGTAAAATAATTATTTTTCAAAAAATGCAGCTTTACCGCCTTTTGATGGAGCACCCACGTTAAATCTAGTTTTTGACATGTTTATAAGTTCAATTTTACAAAATAAAATTCTTCCTTAGAATCAGGATATAAAAATTTACTTTGGATAAATTTTTCAAATTATTCAGATAACTTTCATATTTTAATGAATAGTAAAAACACGCTATATTTTAATTAAAAACATCTTTTTTCATCGAAATACTTTATATGGTTAAATTATAATATTTAATGTTTTTAAAGTATAAATAGAATATATTTTTACCATTTAATATAATTTATGCCATTAGCATTAATTTTACATTGAATTCATAGGTAAAAACATTTCAATCTCTGGCAATGTTTTACCTTTTAAAACACGTTTGCTTAACAACAAAATTAATTTTAAATTAATTACTGCAACTTCTGTGTTTTGAATTTTGAAAAATGGATTCCATATTTGGAATTAGTGGGACCAAATTATGTTAATAGGTTACTTTTATTTTTTTGATATTATGAATAGTAACTATGGTAATTTTTTTATTTACTACGGTTAAAAGTAAATAGGGTAACTCAAGGGTAAAAGAATATTATAATAATTAAAAATTAGCTTAACACTTTTCTTAACCTTATTGGATGAGTAGTGGCCGACCATGGGCATCCTTTGGTCGATTTTGGGACCCCATTGAGCCACTTGGTAGTGACAATGACAATTTGTATTAAATAATTTAATGTAAAGACAAAATTGACATTAACAAAAATCTTTTAGTAATTAATTTTTATAAGGGGTTATAAAAATTATATTTTCAACTATAAATATTAATTGGAAATATAAATAGAGGCCCTACATAATGATTTTTTTTTAATTTTTAGACATTAAATGAATTAAATTATTTATGACACAATGATGATGTAGTAATTATCTTATTAATCGAATATTGACATAATTGATGTTATAAATACCCATATAAATGTAATTTGAGACTTTTTATGAATTACAATAATTTTATATGTTAATATGACATGTTAGTGTTGATTTAATTAAATTTTTTCGAACTAGTCATTCTGTTATGATTTTCACAAAAATCAATTACCAAATAGTGTCAAAATTGACATAAAATAGTTTTTAAAACAAATATTATATTATTAATTGGAATTATATTCCTAAAAATCTAAGGTTCGGCCAAGATACTTATATCATGATATGTGTATCATTAATGACCACTTGGGGGTCGCTTGGATGTATATGGTAAGTTTATTATTAATATAATATAAAAATACAAAGTGACATGGTAAATGTCAATTGAATTAACTAAGAGTTAAAACTAAAAGATAAGGTTAATATAATGACCTAAACTTGTATAAATTCTATTGGATGAGAGGATTTCGATGCATCCCCACCTTAGATTCTAAATAAATCAACATGGAGCTTTTAAAAACCGAATATGACTTTATAATAAAATAATATTTTTAGTTTTTCTAAAGGTTCCCCTCTCCTCCCTTATAAAAGGGCACCTCCTCCCTCTCTTCCTCACACCACTTTGAGTGTTCAAGATCGGCCAACCCCTGCCAATTTCTCTTCTCCACTTCCCTAGAAACATTCTAGAGGTCCTGGTCTTCTTCAAAGACCAATTTTAGTTCCCTAAGAGGAGGTCTCAAAGAGGCGCTTCAAAGAAGAGGTAATGTCCGTTACCGATTCTTTCAACTTTATTTCTTCTTCCACTTCTTCTTCTTAAGTTGTTTTCATTATGAAGTAATAACATCAGTATCACTCATATACTGATATGTTATTATAAGTATGAAACAACCCTATTTCACCATCTATCAATCCTACGGAAAACGAAATCACCGCGCGTGCGTACGTACGGAATACCGTCTCCACGATGCGATGAGATTCATTCTCAATGATTAACCATTCATAAATTATTATAAAGTATATATAATAAGTAATAATGAAATATATGACATAATAATGATACTGGATTTATGTATATATATATGTATGTCATCCAATTAATTCCATTCAATTCAATGAGGAAATGAAAACAACGTTCATGCGTACGTACGGTCTACCGTCTCCATGAACGGTGTATTTCTTTCCATTTATAGATCTATTATATATATGTATATTATAAATATATATTATATATAAATCATGTTTTATATTCTTTAATTAAGTAATCATTATCTAATTAATCATATGAATAATTACAATTCAAAACACGGACGGCAAATGAAATGATTTTACGCAAAACACTCTTTAACATGTTTTATATTATTTAATTAAGTAATCATGATCTAATTAATCATGCTATGTTATCATGATTTATGTTCCATTATGATCTATGCCTTATGTACTTCCATGTTTTAAGTCGTTTCTCAAGATTTTGATGTTTAAACATTATGGTCATGTTTTTAAGTTGAAATGTATATAGTTTATTTTATTTTATACATGATTAACCTTACTAAGCATTTGAGATCACCCTTTTTATGTTTTTTTCCCCCAGGATTAAAAGGAAGGTTTTAGGTAAGGAAACAAAAAGTGCAAGATCTTTATGGGAGATGCTAAAGATCTTTCACCACGATTAGAAGATTACGTTCCAAGTTTCCAAGGACACTAAACTATTACGGTCCTTGTGTGTCTGTTTTGTTATGTATTAGGTATTCCGAAAAAGTAATGTAATATCTGTGTACGTCAAGCTTTGGGTCTCTACAAGAACTACTGGATTATATCGATGAAATTAATTCCAACATCTTATCATTTTCAGATAATCTTTCAGTTTGGTGTTTTTGGTTGTCGAAAACTACTAGAATCACTATTGTGAGAGATTAATCTCATGGAGAGGGAGACCAATACTTTAATTTTATGAGGTTTTGAATTCATATTCTTTTCTATGAAGAAATTATCCCCATAACAAGTAGTATTAATGTAACACCCCGAGATTTTATGAGAAATATTATTTTTAATTTCTTTGATGTCTTATGATGTATGCTACACCAAGATTAGCTTGCGCTCTACGCAACACCATATTAGCTTTCATTATACGGAAACACTATTATAGGCATGCATTGTATGCCAGAGTGACCTTCCTCGATAGAGTGTTTTGTATGCAATACCAAGTTTCACGAAACGAGATATTATTATAATATTACTATGAACTAGCAGTTATGAATAGTAATACCCACTTTTTGAAATTTTAAGAATTTCATCTTTCAAAATAGGCTTCATTTTTGGATTTGGAATATCGAAATTATCCTAGGATGAATTTTTGGAATTTTTCTGAAAACTTTCAATTTTTTATGAATAGTGAAAAACACTAAGTTATAGTTTAAAAAAGAATTTTTATTTAAATAATCATTTCTTTTATTTAAATTTATTTTAGGTCAAAATAGATACATAATACCTATATAAGTTAAATTTATTTCATTGGAGTCATTTTATAATAATTTTAGATATATAAAAATTTTATTGAACATTTTACGGTCTTTTACCCACCTCCTAGGAGCATTTTCAAATTTAAATAAAATATAATTTTACTGATTCTATGAGTTTCATTTCAAAAATCCAAGAGATACAGTTGATACTCATAAGTAAAATTTGGTCCAATAAGATAAAAATAATTTTAGGTGAATTGTAACTTTTTACTTTTATTTGCCACCTCTAAAAGTAAATAGGGTAATTATGGGTAAAAATGATATTATTATTACCGTAACACATGTCATAATTCTATTGGATAAGTTTAATTCGACCAAAAACAACCTTAGGGATAAAATATGACCCTTTAGGTCCACTTGGATTAGATTAGGACATTTATTATTATTTAATTCAAAGAATAGTTAAAAGAGTTAAAATCAATGTTTAATTAAGTAAAACATTTTTAATATAGGGTTATACATAAGATAAATTAGATTATAAATATTCATTATAAATATTTACTACATAATTGAATTTTATTTATAATTTTTAGACATTAAATAATTTAATTTATTTATGACACAATGATGATGTAGTAATTACCTTATTAATGAAATATTAACATAATTGATATTATAAATACCTATATAAATGTAAATTGAGTCTTTTTATAAATTAAAATAATTTTCTACATTAATATAACATATTAGGGTTGGTTATATGAATTTTTTTCTAAGTAATAATTCTTTTATGAATTTAGAAAAAACAAAATACCAAATAGTGTCAAAATTGATATAAAAGAGCTTTTAAAACAAATATTATATTATTAATTGATATAATGGTCCTAAAAATATATGGTTTGGCCAAAATACTTATATAATAATATATATGAAATTAATGAACCAATTGGGTTTCTATTGGCAGATTATAGTAAGTTTATTAACCATATAGTGTAAGAATACAAGAACACACGGTAAAAGTTAAATTATTTTACTTAGAGTTAAATATAAATTATAAGGTTAAAATGGTAACCTAAACTTGTCTAAAACCTATTGGTTGAGAGGATTTAGACCCATACCCACCCTAGCCTCGAAATAAGTCACTTTTCAACCATTATAAACCGAATATGAATTTATTATAAAATAATATTGTATGTTTTTCTAAGGTGGCCCTCACCTCTCTTATAAAAGGGCACCCCCTTCTCTCTAATTCACACCTCCAAAGACATTTGGCTCGACCAACCATTGTCCAAATACCCTATCAACTGTCTTCCCTTCATCCTATAGGCCTTCCATTAGTCAGAAAGTCAACCTAAGGATCCCTTTTGATCAAATCGAAAGGAAGAACCTGAAGAAGAGGAGTTTCGGACACATACGGAAGAAATTGGACCTAAGGTAAGGGATAATTTTGCAATTTTATTTTTATCTGAGATTTCTAATACCTAAGTATTTACTGGGGTTATATTTTTCATCTATTTCTATAGAAATTTATTTCATAAAGTGTTTAATATTCTTCCTTGTATGTTTAAAGTCATGTTTACCCCTCTTTAACTTTTGCATTGTGTTATGTAATGAATCTTTCTTTTGCTTACCATACGAGGAACTTTTTGAAATTTTCAGTAAAAATTTGAGGAGAATGTTTTTCTAACTTATACGGCATGAATGGATTTTTACGGTTTCATAATGCCTTTTCTTCATGAAGATTACTCTGCAATATTTCATGATTATTTTCAATAAAATTCTTTTTCTTTTAAAATTGTGTGGAATTTTGTGAAAAGAAAATGATTTTGAAGAAGAAATGATATTTTCCTCAATAATTCATTTCAAGTGTTTTATCAAAACAATTTTCCAACTAAGATAGCATTATTTAGCATGTTTATGTTTCAAGTATAATATCTCTATTATTTACATGGTTTAATTTTTATTATGATGAAATGATATCCATTTGTTTTATATAGATTATTTCACGATGGGATGATGATTATGAAACCCATTTTATTCTTTGGGTTATTGTGAATGATTTAGGATTGTTTTGTGGCACACGTAAGAATTATTTCAATATGAGATGGGTGGGACCTATATATCCCTCCAATTCATTGGGTAAAGATTTATATCACATGAGATAGACATGGCTAGAATGAAAAGTTAATCTGGTTCAGTGATACAGGACTGGAACGAGGAGTGAACTTGATTTAGTAAGGAACTTTGTCCACTATGATGGTCTAGGAAACAATGCCTTGCCTACTATGGAAATCATATCATGTGCTTAATGGTTTTCCACAATTACATGTTTTATTCCTCATTCTATTTTAGCATGATTGATGTTCTATAGTGATCTATGCCTTACGTACTGCCATGTTTTATGTCATTGCTCAAGATTTTGATGTTTAAACATTATGTTAATGTTTTTAAATTCAAATAAATATGGTTTGTTTTATTTTCTCCATGCAAACCCTTACTGATCATTTGAGCTCACCCTTTATATGTTTTATTTTCCCCAGGATATAAAGAATGGTTTTAGGTAAGAAAACAAAAGTGGAAGATCGTTATGGGAGATGTTGAAGATATTTCACCATGATTAGAAGATTATGTTTCGAGGTTACAAAGACGCTAAAGTATTACTGTCCTTGGGTGTCATTTTTTGTTATGTATTAATTATTCCATAAAATTAATTTTATTTCCATGTACGTGAAGTGTGGGTCTCTACAGTTGGTATCAAATGAAAGGTTTAGTTAACCTTTGGAAACTAGGATGCGAAAACTTTAGATCCCTAGAGATATTTTTAAGGTATGTCTAGGGATGTCCCTAAGGTTAATTATAAGCATAGGTTATATACCTATAATTACAGTAACGATCATATAATTAAACCTAATATATTATAGATTGAAAGTAATCCCATTTATTATGTTGTTTTCCTAGCATAATTTTTTCCTCTCACACTATTGTTTTTGGGTTTTAGAAAATGGCTGGAAACCGGAAGATTCAAGTTAATGGAGAATATGATGGACAATGGAATGATATTATTCATGATCATGCAAATGAATTGGGATTTGGAAGGTGAACCATCATTATCATGCCTAATCAGAAATCTCATAATATAATCAATAATCTCAACTTCGGTACATTTCATGACTTAGTTAATAAGAGAAAGAAGGAGTTTCATGATGATCATAGAGGATATAAAGTTCAATTTTCCACATGTAAATCATGTGGGAAGAGACATCACGGAGAATGTTTCAAATGAAATGGAAGATTCTTTGTGTCAAGACCCGTCCCAGTGGGGCCCGTGCCGCAACTCTACAAGCCCGCCTCTAATAGGCTAGGGGCTGGTGACTAGCACTGAGTAGGCATGTCACTAACATGGGAGGAATTGCCTATAAACCTGTACAAACACACACACATCACCAAGCCCAAAAGGCTGAAAAGTAAAAACTACTAAAAATGGAAATGCAGGCATCCACTTAAATCCCAAGCAACATAGTAGGACAGGAATGTAAAGTACCGTAATGTAAAACCCTCGGCCAAAAGTACAAGACCACCAAAAGAAAGTCTGCAACAAAGTCCAACCTGTAAAGAAAGGTACTAGGACTACAATATGTAGTCGTAGGAACACACCTCGGCCTGACTGATCTCACTGAGCACCATCCGGTCCTAGTCCACCTAGAATCCGGTCAAAGGCTCGCTTGTCTGCACAAGACAAACACGTGCGAGCAAAGCCCGTGTAGGGGTGAGTATAACAATACCCAGTAGGACACTATGAAAACCACAAAGGAATACAACAAGGGAAATACCACAATAGAATGGTATAGTTATCTCTACACAGTATATGTTTACAGAACATATAACAAGAATATCCAGATATACTCATACACGATCGACTATCGTGAAACCACCACTAAGATCCAGCTCGATGATTCCACTAAGCACGTAACACGGAGAACACACTCCTTGGTCTAAAGAGGGAGATACAAAGTACTCGTTCTGAGAGAACTCAATCCACAAGAACTTACGAATACAATTCTCAGATGAGGATCACAAACAATAGCTATAGGGTGATTCCAACAACTCAGTCTGAACTAATCTGCTAAGCAGAGGATTGGCACCTGGGTAAGGTAGGTCATGTCGATACCAAGAACTCTACCTAGGGTACTAGGAAAGAATAGAGGATCCGACTCTTAGTCTCATAGAGGAGATTCTAACAACTCCATTCAGGAAGTCCTGCTGAAGGGATCATACTCTTGTACGTAGGAAATGATACCAGAAACCTTCAGGGAAAAAGACCAAGGGTACAAACCCTAAGGAAACTAGCCCAAGTCACGAAAGAAAAATGGCCCAAGCCATGTAAAACATGTTACACGGTGTGTAGTAGGGCCACACGCTGTGTTCCTTGACTCCGGGTACTGCCCATGTAAAACGGCCCATGTATTATGTCTAAGACGTGTAGAAAAGTATATACATGACATGTAAGTCAAAGCACACGCCGTGTCCTGTCAACCGAGAAACACCCGTGTACCCTGGCCGTATGCCCATACACGGTGTCTGCCTGTGTCGCCTTGCCCGTGTACCAGTACAAGGGGTATCCCGTGTATCTAGACAGGTCTGTTCGGGTAGAGGTATACACGCCGTGTCCTTGGCTGTGTACCCAAACCGTGTCTGTGTACTCCCAGAGTACACACCAGGTGGTCCGCCGACGAACACACGCCGGGTATCCCATAATACACATCGTGTAGTCGGAATTTCTCCAGAACCATCATCTTCCTCCTCGCGCCTCATCCGGATTTTCAGATTCGTTATCTCTCATTCGTCCGTCCTGATACTTCAGATTTTCATTCATCCCATCATACGAACACCGAATCGGGTGTTTTCGGTTCTTTGATGGGGTCATAAACCTCCAACGATCCATCCGAAGAAAAAATGCCCAAAAACACATATCTCTTGATCCGCTCAGAATTGTCCGTTGAAACCGTCATCGCAGCTCCGGGCCATCATCCCAAGGTTGGATCTATGATCTCAGATCATCGCGCCAATAAACGAATGTGAAACGATAGATTTCCTCCAAGAACGTCAAGCACGGGAAATAATGTGAAGTCTCCATGAAGAACGGGGAATTTGAATTGCAAAAATGAACAAGTGGTACAAACCTCGTTCATTGTTCGTGAAGATCTGAGTTCGTCTCCATTATATTAAAACCAAATAATCAACAGATTATAATTACAAACTTTGGATCTCCCGATAAAACCCTAAACCACACCCGCCCGCAAAAAGATCTATCCGCGAGCTAATCGGTTCATAGATAATTCTATGTCTGTCATGGGATCTCATGAACAGGCAAAGAAATCAAAATAAAACTTCCTACCTGGATCCAAGGAATTCTCAGATGATGATCTGGTCATCGCGTCATCGTCGCCGGCAAAACTCGTTAAGAACGTCGTCGCCTCGTTGGGGGTTTCCTCCAGAGCTTTCCAGAGCCTCCAAGGAAAATTTAGGGTTACGAGATCTATAACCCCCATCACCTACAAAATATTTACATAAAAAATAAAAAATATTTAATTGCGAAAGATTTTATAAAATATTTTGATTAAATATTTTATTACGGTTACGTCCAAAAACTAGATTTTACCACCAACCTGCTCCAGCCAATGTTAGGCCCCGCCTAAGGTAAACACGCTTCTCTGAACGCAAGGTTTACCTCAGATTTCTGATCCGAGCACCCATTTAGGAGTTCTTCCACTTTTTTCGGATAACCATACGCGCATATAATTTAATTATTTAATTAAATTCAAGCATTTGTTCCGGGCCTACCGGGCCTCGGAACTGCACGTCGTCTCAAAACCTGGTCTCGAAAAAAAAATTCTTATATAATACTGAAATAATATATGGATGAAATCGGAGACATTACATCCTCCCCATATTAGGGCTTTATGTCACTGAAAATCCAAAATAAAGGCTACTCAAAAAGTTGTGGGTACTGAGCACGGATCTGAGCCCCCCGCTCCAACGTTCTCTCCTAGAGATTCTCATGCTTCCTCCGAACATGCACCAAGGGAATAACTCACCCACAAAGTATCTTCTCCTACCGATCCTAGATCTCTACTGGGTGCTCAGCAAAGGTCTCTCCATCATCGATGTCCAGCTCGCCCCAGTCGATAACGTGTGATGGATCATGCACGTAACTACGCAGCTGTGACACATGGAAGATGTTGTGTACTCGGTTCATCTGAGGAGGTAGAGCCAAGCAGTATGCCACTTTGATAACTCTAATCAGAATATGAAAAGGGCTGATGAACCTCAGAGATAGCTTGCCGCCTCGACCAAATCTTTGCAATCCCTATTGAGGTGAGACCCGAAGGAACACATGGTCTCCCTCCTCGAACTCCAAGGGTCTATGTCTACTGTTGGAATAAGACTTATGCCAACTCTGTGTAGTCTTCATCCATTCCTGGATGACTTACACCTTCTCTATAGTATCTCACACCATCTCTGTGCCCATGAGGGCTGACTCTCCTGGGTCATTCCAAGAAAGTGGTGACCTGCAAGGTCGCCCGCACAAAGCCTCAAATGGTGTCATACCAATAGTGGAATGATAAATTTTTTTATAAGAAAATTACACCAGTTGTAGTTGATCATACCAGCTACAACCGAAGTCAAGTATACAAGCTCGTAGCATATACTCCAGAACTTGGATGGTCCGCTCTGTCTGACCATCAGTCTGAGGATGAAACGTTGTGCTCAAGCGTAACTGAGTCCCAAAAGATTCCTGAAATCCCTTCCACAAACGGGATGTGAAACGATCATCGCAATCTGAGATGATCATTGATGGAACTCCATGAAGTCAAAATATCTCCTGTACATAGAGGCATACCAAACTCTCTTCTGAACTCTGCTCTCGTATGGCTAGGAAGTGGGCTTACTTGGTGAGTTGGTCAATGATCACCTAGATGGCATCGTGTCCCCTGGACGTACATGCTAAACCTGTCACGAAGTCCATGGATATCACATCCCACTTTCACTCTGGAACCTCAAGGGGCTGAGTCAAACCTGATGGAACCTGGTTCTTAGCCTTTACTTACTGACAAGTAAGGCACTGAGAAACAAACTCAGCCATACTCTTCTTCATTCCTGGCCACCAAAAATGGCGTCGGAGGTCCTGGTACATCTTTGTCACACATGGATACACTGACAAGGGAGATTTATAGAACTCCCTCAGAACCTCCTCCTGCAATATCACTGGTACTACTATATTCCCTCTAATAAGAACAACATGCTTCCCACCTTTTGAATATCCATCAGCAGCATCACCTATGGATATCTGAGCATGCAGAGTCTCACAGCTAGCACAATCGAGATATAATTCCTTGACTCGATGTAAGAGTGGAGGGGTAACAACCATTGACTAAAGGTAAGCTCCCTCATCTCTACCCACAAAGGATAACTGTAAAGATCCCAACTGCCTTGTTGCCACATCAAGCAACTGTGAACTGGATTTCCTCCTGGGAGCATCTACCACAACGTTCCCCTTCCCAGGGGTATAAAAGATCTCAAAGCTGTAATCCTTGAGGAACTAAAGCCACCACATCTGTCTTAAATTCAGATCCTTATGAGAAAAAATATATATGAGACTCTTGTGATTAGAGAAGACAATAAATCGCTCTCCCATCAAGTAGTGTCGTCACATCTTCAATGCGAACACTACCACAACCAACTCAAGATCATGGGTAGTGTAGTTCTGCTCGTGTGGCCTCAACTGATGTGAGACATAGGCAATCACCGCTTGCCTTTGCATAAGGACACAACCAAGCCCAATTCCTAATGTGTTGCAGAACACTACGTACTCAACACCCACTTCGGGTAGTCTCAAGATCGGGGAGATCGTTAGACTCTGTTCCAACTGCTGAAAAGCCTACTGGAATATCTCGGACCACACTAAAGGCTACCCCTTTCGGGTCAATGTTGTCATGGTTGCTGAAATCCTGGAGAAATCAGGAATGAATCTCTGATATTAGCCGGCCAACCCAAGGAAACTTCGCACCTCCTTCATGCTCTGGGGTGGCTCCCATACTAACACCACCTCTACCTTGGCTGGGTCCACTGCTATACCATCTACTGAGATAACGTGTCCCAGAAAGTGGAAAACCTGTATCTAGAATTTACCCTTCAAGAGTTTTCCATACAACTGGTGCTCTTGGAGTGTGTCTAGAATCGTACTTAAGTGTCTCACGTGCTCCTCCTCAGACACAGAGTACACAAGGATATCATCGATTAAGACCACCACGAATCGATCTAGATAGGGCTGAAAGATCCAGTTCATGAGTCCCGTAAACACTGTCGGGGCATTCGTCACGCCGAAGGGCATCACCAAGTACTCATAGTGACCGTAAGAGACATCTGAAATCCGTATTCGGTATGTCCTCATCCCGTACTCACAACTGATGATAGCTTGATCATAGATAAACCTTCGAGAACCATCACTCCCCTCTTAACTGGTCGAAGAGGTAATCGATCCTCGATAGTGGATACTGGTTCTCCACGGTCACCTGATTCAAGTGCCGGTAATCCACACATAGCCTCAAACTCCCATATGCCTTCTTGGAAAACAACACTGGGGCCGCCCAGGGTGAAACATTGGGTTTCATGAAGACCTTCCTCTTCAAGTCTTCCAGCTACACTCTCAACTCACAAATCTCTGCAGGAGCCATCTGATATGATGATGTTGATATCAGTGTCGTCTCGGGTTACCACTCAATGCATAAATTTATCTCTCAATGGGGAGGTAGTCCAGGGACATCCTCCGGAATGGAGTCCTCATACTCAGCCACAACTGCTAGAAATTGGAAACTTTTAACATCTACTGCGCCAAGGGCTAGGCTAACCAACTAATGTGAAATCGGTTGTACCTTCCTACTCACGAGTCCATCTTGCGCTGCCTGGGTCTCCTTTTCACAGACGAAGCAGAACCTCATTCCATCACTACGGACACACTGCACCATTCGCCTAAAACAGTAAATATGGGCATGAACTTTGGATAGCCAATATACACCAAGAATCAAATCTTAAGGCCTCGACGCAACCACCAAGATGTTTCAACCGAAACTCTCACCTCCAAGGGTTAGGTCACACTGTCTGCAAAGGTGTGTGATCTTTGAATCTTCTCCAGTCAGTGTTTCTATGTATAAGGGTCGAGTCAACATCTTGACTAGAATCTTAAGGTCTTGAACAAGATAAGAAGTAAGAAAAGAATGACTAGAACCTGTGTCTATTAGTACGGAAGCCAAAGTAGAAAAGACACATATTGTACCTCTAATCATTCTGGGAGTACTAGGGTCATAAGCTTCTGCTGCCTACAGCTATCCCTGCCTCTGTACAACAGCACCCTAAACCTGGGGTGGACCTCTTTGGGGTGGTGGTGGAAAAGGGTCAAAACGCCGACCACCTCCAGTTTCTCTCCCAGCTCCTCTACCATTTCTGCCACCCCACAGATCTGTCTGATCCACACGTTTCCTCTGACTCGGTGGTCCATCCACTGCTCCCATGTCAGTAGTACGGTGGGTCGGACAATCTGGAGCGAGATGTCCCCTACCATCACATGAGTAGAATCGCCTCTCTCGAGGCTGGATGGATGCACCCTACGAACCTTGTACGGAAGATCCTCTGTCCTGGTATATCCTCTGAAAACGTCGCCCATGCCTGGGTCCCTGATGTCGGCTCCCTACTGCAGAGGTCTCAGCTCCATCTCACTCACTACTGACAACTGCTGGATGTCTCTACTCTGCCAAGAAGCTCTCGACCACCAAAGTCCAGTCGAGCACCCCAGCATAAGTAGGAATTCTCATAGGTATGATGCTAGCTAAGATGTCTCTACAAAAGCCCCACTAAAAAGTCCGAGCTCTGATGTACTAATCCCTGACCATATCCATCGAGTACCGTGAGAGGTCGATAAACCTCGATGAATAGTCATCCACCATCATGGTTCCCTGCTAGAGCTGAAGAAGCTCTTGTATACGTACTGCTCTTAGGGTAACCGGTGAAAACTCCTCTCTGAAGAGATTCTCAACCTCTGACCATGAAAGATTTTACTCTTCATGAGCCTGGATAACCAAACTCCACCATGGCCCTGCTGATTCCCGAAGAAGGCTTGCTGCTAGGATCACCATCTGGTCTACTAGTGTTCTGACCAAATGGAAGACTCTGGCCACTGCCTCAAGCCAGTCCTCTACTGCCTGAGGGTTAGGCTCACCTCAAAACATGAGGGTTCTCTATCTCTGAAACTCGTGGGGTTCACTCAGCCCACGCTCCTCTACTATGGGTACAACATGCACTAAACACCTCTGCATAGGTGGTTGAATAACTGACACACCACCCGAAGGTAAAACTGGGGGATATGGTCCATATATCGAAGCTTCATCATTGAGGGGGTCATCCTCATGATTGAGCTACTATATCCTAGTGGGTCCACGTTGCGAATGAATCCTGTAAAGAAACAAGATGTTTCACAGTCAGTGAGTATATCTGAAGATCTGACTCAAGAAGGACATGGAAACCACAACCCATTCCTATATAATTCAAGTACCATTATTTTCCCCTGCAACTAGTGTTCTCATGTTCCGAGTCTAAAATAATGTTATCAGAGTCTTGGTGTATGGATATGTCGGCCGCCCATACCAACACTGGGGTCCCTGGCCTAAAAGCTGAACTCAATACACTTAACACTGTTGCCCCAAACCGACTCACAGACTCTCGGTCCTAAGGTAGAACTGACCACCTTTGATACCACTCTATCATGACCCGTCCCAGTGGGGCCTATGCCGCTACTCCCCAATCCCGCCTCTAATAGGCCATGGGCTGGTGACTAGCACTGAGTAGGCATGTCACTAACATGGGAGGCATTGCCTATAAACTTGTACCCACACACATACATCTCCAAGACCACAAAGCTGAAAGTAAAAACTACTAAAAATGGAAATGCATGCATACACTAAAATCCCAACCAACAGAGTATGACAGGAAAGTAAAGTACATTAAACTAAAACCCTATGCCAAAAGTATAATCCCGCCAAAAGAAATTGTGCAACAAAGTCCAACTTGTAAAGAATGGTCATGGGACTACAATCCATAGTCATAGGAACACATCTCGGCCTGCCTGATCTCACTGAGCACCATCCGGTTCAAGTCCACCTAGAATCCTGTCAAAGGCTCGCTCGTCTGCACTAGACACGACACGTGCGGGAAAAGCCCATGCATGTGTGAGTATAACATTACCCAGTAGGGCACCCCGAAAACCACAAAGGAATACAAAAAGGGAAATACCACAAAGGAATGGCATAGTCATCTCTACACAGTATATGTTTACAGAACATATAACAAGAATATCCATATATACTCATACACGATCGACTATTGTGAAACCACCACTAAAAATCAGCTCGAAGATTCCACTAAGCACGTAATAGGGAGAACACACTCCTAGGTCTGAAGAGGGAGATACAAAGTACTAGTTCCGGGAGAACTCACTCCATAAGTACTTAAGAATACGATCCTCATATGAGGATCACAACCAATAGCTATGGGGTGATTCCAACAACTCTGTCTGAACTAATCCTCTAACCAGAGGATCAGTGCCCAGGTAGGGTAGGTCACGTAGATACCAAGAACTCTACCTAGGGTACCAAGAAGGAATAGAGGATCTGACTTTTAGTCTCATAGAGAGGATTCCAAAAACTCTATTCATCAAGTCCTGCTGAAGGGATCATACTCTTGTACGTGGGAAATGATACCATAAACCTTCATGGAAAAAGCCCAAGGGTACGAACCCTAAGGAAACTATCCCAAGTCATGGAAGACAAATGGCCCAATCCATGTAAAACATGTTACATGGCGTGTAGTAGGGTCACACACCGTGTTCCTTGACTTTGGGTACTGCCCATGTAAAACGGCCCGTGTCTTAAGTCTAAGACGTATAGAAATGTATATACATGGCTTGTATGTCAAAGCACACGATGTTTCCTATCATCCGGGAATCACACGTGTACCCTGGCTGTATGCCCATACACAGTGTTTTCCCATGTCACCTTGCCCATGTACCAGAACACGGGGTATCCCATGTATCTGGCCGGGTTTGGACAGGGAGAGGTATACACACCGTGTCCTTGGACATGTACCCAACCCGTGTCCGTGTAATCCCGATGTACATGCCATGTGGTCCGCCGATGAACACATGCCGTGTAGCCCATACTACACGTCGTGTAGTTGGGAGTTCTCCAAAACCACCATCTTCCTCCTCACGCCTGGACCGAATTTCTTGATTCGTGATCTCTCCTCCGTTCATCATGATACTTCAGATCTTGGTTCATCCCATCATACGAACACTGAATCATGTGTTTTAAGTCCTTTGATCAGTTCATAAACCTCCAACGATCCATCCAAAGAAAAAATGCACAAAAACTCATATCTCTCGATCAGCTCTGAATCGCCAACCAAAACCGTCGTCGCAGCTCCGGACTATCATTTGGAGGTTGGATCTACAATCTCAGATCGTCACGCCAACAAACGAATGTGCAGCGATAAATTTATTCCAAGAACGTCAAGCGTGGGAAAGAACGGGAAGTCTCCATGAAGAACGGGGAATTTGAATTGAAAAAACGAACAAGAGGCATGAACCTTGGTCGTTCTTCATGACGATCCAGGTTTGTCGTCATTAGATCAAAACCAAATAATCAACATATTATAATTACAAACATTGGATCTCCCGATAAAACCCCAAATCACACCTACCCGGAAAAAGATCGATCCACAGGCTAATCAGTTCGTAGATTAGTCCATGTCTATCGTGGGATCTCAAGAACAGGAAAAGAAATCAAAATCAAACATCCTACCTATATCAGAGGAATTCACATACGATGATCCGGTCGTCACGTCGTCGTCGCCGGAAAAACTCATCATGAATGTCTTGTCCTCATTGGGGGTTTCCTCTAGAGCTTTCTAGAGCCTCTAGGAGAGATTCAAGGTTATGAGATCTGTAACCCTCATCCCCTGAAAAATCATTACTTAAAATTGAAAAAATATTTCATTGCAGAAAGATTTTATAAAATATTTTAATTAAATATTTTATTACGGTTATGTCCAAAAACAAGATTTCACCACCGACCTGCGCCAGCCGATGTTAGGCCCCGCCTAAGGTAAACTCACTGCTTTGAATGCAACGGTGCCCTTATATTTCTGATCCGAGCTCCCATTCATATGTTATTCCACTTTTTCAGGAAAACCATATGCGCAGATATTTTAATTATTTAATTAAATTCAAGCATTTTTTCTCAGCTCACCGGGCCTCAGAACTGCACGCCGTCTCAAAGCCTGGTCTCAAAAAAAAAATTCTCATATAATACTGAAATAATATACCAAAGAAATATGAGACATTACACTTTGGGTGTGGAAAATAAGGACACAAAGCCAGTAATTGAAAAGGAAACGGTTCAGTTAACACAATGGACAAGGATAATGGTATTGCTAAAACATCAACCTAGGTTAAATGTTTTAAATGTGGAATGTATGGGAATTATGGAAAGCAATGCCCTAAGGTAAAATCTCATGAAGAGAATCAGCATGGTTGTATGGGTAGTATTTATATTGATGATGATGAAGAGACTACAAATGATATATGAGATGAAAGAAGTGTTGAGGAATAACATGATGAAGCTCAGTCAATGGTTTAATAAGGTAGTTGAATGATTGTATATTTATCTAGAGTTATTTTTATGGTACTATGGAATAAAGAAACATCTAAGGATTGTTACACTATTTTTTCCTAAATTATTTGAAAGTATATGCTAAATGGTACCGGTAACCATGAAAGGTTATTAAGATATTTTTGGAAAGAAGATGACATGTGCATAATGAATGGATACAGAGAAAATAATATTTTTGATAGTATTAATGAGCTCATGATTGATATAAGGACAATGTAATATCATGGTTTGAGTATATAAATTTTTTGGAATTTTTGTATGTGGAAAGAGTTAACTTTTGACAGCATTCATGTTTTCACTAAAGTTAAATGGGTATTCATTTTTTAAGAGAATACATGATTAAGGTATTCACATGTTTGGAATGTGACCAACAACAAGATTTATCTTATGATATATGGGGGATAAATGATGGTATTCACATTCTTGGTAGATAACCTTTCTACTAGTCGTTTTCTGTATACTATGAGATTGGACATAAGTATTTCCGATAAGCCTAAAGGTTGGAATGAATTAAGTTGGACATCAGATAGTATTGTTTAAGGCTAGAACTTTTTTTTTATTTTATTTCTGTAATTTCATAATAGTGTTGTTTTAGAAAAAGGACAAACTGCAGGATGGGAGACAACCCGTCGCGTCGGACAAGGTTGTGGGAATCGAACCCACAACCGAAGTGCGACATGCCTTTATCACCTACCACTAGCCTACAGGAAGTCCCTGGTTAGTAGAAATTAGTTTTATTTTATTAAGAAGTATGATGGTTGATGTATAAGTCCATTTTGGAATAAAATATGGTTAACCTCACCATAGATGGACTTATGTATATTTAATAACTTTTTCTAACCATTTGTTTGAGATAGATGGAATGACATATAATTTTATCGTACGATCTGCTAACTTTTCAAGAATGACAAATTAAACTTCATTTATTTAAATAAGAGATGAATTTTAAATTGTTCATGGAATGACCAATGATGATATTACACGAAAATCAATTAAGTATTTCTCATTGTGAAAAAATTTACCAACATTAGAGAAATGATCTTGAAAACCAAAAAAGTTTTCCTAGATGGTACCTTAGATCATAAAAACATATGGATTTGTGATTTTTGGCTTTTTCATATTCATGTTCTCTACCACTCTCCATCAGAACTTGATGGTTAGATTTCTCTCCTATATCCATATTTTCACCTATGTTCTTCTATGTGGAAAACCAGTGAGGAGTTAATTTGGGTAACCATTATGTTTCCTTTTAAAATTATGTTTTAGTATTCCTTTTTATGATGTGGGTATCTATGAATGCAACATTCAAGTATTAAACCATTTATAACCCCGACAAATTTCAAGGGCAAAATTCATTTTAAGGGGTTTAGAATGTAACACCCTGAGATTTTATAAGAAATATTATTTTTAATTTCTTTGATGTCTTGTGATGTATGCTACACCAGGATTAGCTTGCACTATACGCAACAACGTATTATCTTGCAGTATAGGCAAACACTATTCTAGGCATGTGTTTCATGCCAAAGCAACCTTCCTCGATAGCGTGTGTTGTACACAATACTGAGTTTCTCTAAACGAGATGTTATTATAATATTACTATGAACTTGCCGTTATGAATAGTAATACCCACTTTTTGAAATTTTATAAATTTTATCATTAAAAATGGACTTCATTTTTGGATTCAGAATATCAAAATTAGCCTTGGGTGAATTTTTGGTATTTTTCTGAAAACCATTAATTTTTTCTTAATACTGAAAAACACTTAGTTATAGTTTAAAACCGAATTTTTATTCAAATAAGCATTTGTTTTATTTAAATTTATTTTAGGTCAAAAGAGATACATAATACCTATATAAGTTCAATTTAATTCAATGGATTCATTTTATAATAATTTTAGATATATAAAAAATTTATTGATCTTTTTACCGCCTTTTACCCACCTCCTATGAGCATGTGAAAATTTACATAAAACATAATTTTACCACTTATGTGAGTGGAATTTTAAAAAATCAAGAGAAATGGTTGATATTATTAAGTAAAATGTGGTTCAATAAGATAATAATAATTTTTTTGTGAATAGTATCTTTTTATTTTTATTTACCACGGTTTAAAGTTAATAGGGTAATTAAGGGTAAAAATGATATTATTATTACCTTAACACATGTACTAATTCTATTGGATAAGTGTAATTCAACCAAGAACAATCTTAGGGATAAAATATGACCCTTTAGGTCCACTTGGATTAGATTAGGACATTTATTATTATTTAATTCAAAGAAGAGTTAAAAGAGTTAAAATCAAAATTTAATAAGTAAAACATTTTTACTATAAGGTTATACATAGGATAAATTTGACTATAAATATTCATTATAAAGATAATAATATTTCAATCATAATGGTATTTTATTTATAATTTTTATACATTAAATAATTTAATTTATTTATGACACAATGATGACGCAGTAATTACCTTATTAATGAAATATTAACATAATTGATATTATAAATACCCAAATAAATTTAATTTGAGACTTTTAATGAATTACAGTAATTTAATAGGTTAATATAACATATTAGGGTTGGTTATATGAATTTTTTTTGAAGTAATAATGCTTTTTAAATTTAGAAAAAAAAACAAATACAAAATAGTGTCAAAATTGACATAAAAGAGTTTTTAAAACAAATATTATATTTTTAATTGATATAATGGTCCTAAAAATATAAGGATCGGCCAAAAGAATTATATAATAATATATATGACATTAATGAATCAATTGGAGTTCGATTGGAAATTTATAGTATGTTTATTAACCATATAGTGTAAGAATACAAGAAGACACGGTAAAAGTTAAATTATTTAACTTGGAGTTAAATCTAAATGATAAGGTTAAAATGGTAGCCTAAACTTGTCTAAAACCTATTGTTTGAGATGATTTCGACCCATCCCCACCATAGACTTGAAATATGTCACTTTGGAGTCATTATAAACCGAATATGAATTTATTATAAAATAATATTTTAATCTTTTCCTAAGGTGCCCCTCACCTATCTTATAAAAGGGAACTCCCCCTTCTCTCTAATTCACACCTACAAAGCCATTTGGCTTGGCCAACCCCTACCCAAATACCCTCTCAACTATACTCCCTTCATCCTATAGGACTTACTTTAGTTAGAAAGCCATCTTATGGAGCCCTTTTGATCAAATCAAAAGGAAGAACTCGAAGAAGAGGAGTTTCAGACACGTACAGATGAAATTGGACCTAAGGTAAGGGATAATTTTGAAATCTCATTTTTATCCCAAATTATTTATACATAAGTATTTAATGGGGTTATATTTTTCACACATGTCTATAAAAATGTGTTTCATAAAGTGTTTAATATTCTTCCATGTATGTTTAATGTCATGTTTACCCCTCTTTGACTTTTACATTGTGTTATGGAAGGAATATTTCTTGTGTTTACCATATGAGGAAATTTTTGACTTTTTTGGTAAAAGTATGAGGAGAATTTTTTTTAACTTATATGGCATGAACATATTTTTACGGTTTCATAACGCCTTTTCTTCATGAAGATTAATCTACAATATTTCATTATTATTTTCAATAAAATTATTTTGTATTTAAAATTTTGTGGCATTTTGTGAAAATAAAATTATTTTGAAGAAGAAAAGATATTTTCCTCAAGAATTCATTTCAAGTGTTTTATCAAAACTATATTCCAAATAAGATGAAATTATTTAGCATTTTTATGTTTCAATTATAATTTCTCTATTATTTACATGGTTTGATTTTTGTTATGATGAAATGATATCCATTTGTTTTATATGGATTATGTCACGATGGGATGATGTTTATGAAACCCATTTTATTCTTTGGGTTATTGTGAATGATTTATGATTTTATTGTGGAGCACGTAAGAATGATTTCAATATGATATGGGTGGGACATATATCTCCCTCCAATGCATTGGGTAAAGATTTATATCTCCTGAGATAGATATGGTTGGAACGACATGTTAATCTGGTTCAGTGATACAGGACCGAAACGAGGAGTGAACTCGATTCAGTAAGAGACTTTGTACAATATGATGGTCTTGGCAGCAATTCCTTGGCTACTATAGAAATCATATCATGTGCTTAATGGTTTTCCACAATTACATGTTTTATTCCCCATTCTATTTTATCATAATTGATGTTACATTATGATTTATGCCTTACGTACTTCCATGCTTTATGTAATTGCTCAAGATTTTAATGTTTAAACATTATGTTCATGTTTTTTATTTCAAATGTATATGGTTTGTTTTATTTTCTCCATGCATACCCTTACTGAGCAATTGATCTCACCCTTTATATGTTTTCTTTTCCCCAGGATATAAAGAAAGGTTTTAGGTAAGAAAACAAAAGTGGAAGATCTTTATGGGAGATGTTGAAGATATTTCACCATAATTAGAAGATTACGTTCCAAGTTGCCAAAGACACTAAACTATTATGGTCCTTAGGTGTCATTTTTTATGTATTAAGTATTCCTCAAAAGTAATGTAATGTCCATGTACGTCAAGTTTGGGTCTCTACAATTAATTTCCCAAATAATTTGTTTTGAATCATTTTCATTTACCTCTATTTACACTATTTGATTATCATACCAACAATTATATTTTGGTTTTGTAAAAAATCATTTTTCATTATTATATATTCATTAGAATAAAAATAGGTAAAAAAAGTGAAAATCATCCACTATTAACAAAATTTGGGATTGTTTTATTGCATAGAGCATTCCCCAGTCTTACCTATGGTTTGAAACTTCACTAATATACTAGTATATAAATATATAAATCAAATTTTGGGGTCTGTGAATAATTTAAGACCCTATAAAAATTTGGTGTCTTTTCTAGTGAAGTAATGCACATAGTGTATTAGGGTTATAAAATTAAAAAATAGATATGAAAAAACACATAAAGAAACAAAAAAACAAAAAAAAACTACTAAAATGATGATTTTGGAGACCATAAAAATTCAACGTAAATTGTGAATTTTTGAGTGTTTAACATCATAAAATTCACAATAAAAAATAGATGGTTATGAAGGCTAAAATTATCACTATATACCTTATTGTGTCTGTTGTGGCTGTAAAGGGAACACTGCCTAACAATGTGTCTCTAACCAACCATAACAGAATACTTACACTAATGAACATGTGAAAACTTTTGAGCCCCAACCTAACCTCCTGGCTATGTTTCATCAATTTATATAAAACATGTGATGTTATTCTGGAAAAAAAATGAATAAAATTTCATTGAAATTGGAATAAGGAACTTTCATGAATAAAACAAAAAACCTAAATAGTTAGAATGTATACTATTATAATTAAAAATTAGGTTTAATGGACAATATGATGATGAAATAATTGATAAATAAAATGTCTATTGAAAATTTAGATATGAAATTGAAGAGGGGAGTGAGGCTGAACCTAAAAAAAATTATTGGGATGAATTTTTTTCTGATGAACAAAATATGGAAACAATAAACTCACTAAATGAAGAAAAATTCATTTAAGATCCCATTAAGAACATAAATGGAGTTGAGTTGTATAATTTTGAGAAATAATTAAAATAGATTAATCCCCATTATTTTCAAGATTCACAGGTTTAAGAAAAATTATTGTTTTAGGAGCCTTGAAAATGTGATTCCCAGTTAGTGGAAAAATTTGTAGTTGTAAACTTGAGTGTCAAAAACTCTTCACCCATATTTATTGAAATTTTTATTAATGAAAACAAACATTGAATTCAATATTTTTTTGGAAAATATCATTAACTTTGAAATTACTCAATATGAAATATTTGAACCTAAACATAAAACAACTCTTTCTTACTTTCTAGTTTTTTAACCCATCAATATTTGAAATGATGTATGATGTTGAGGTTGGGGGAATATCATTTGAAGAAAGATTAACTGATGTGATTTCATTACCATATTCTAATAATAATCATATATCTGAAACTATGTGTACTAAAAGGGGAAATCGTGTTTTAAAACCTGGGGAAAGTTATTTGAATTATAATATTTTAGAATTTGAATTTATTGAATCTAAACTGAAAAATTTTCCAGGTGAACTCAACTTTTAAAGACCCTCTGGAAACATTGTTTTACAAAATGAAAATTTTCACTATGAAATTAGAGAAGAAGTTTAACACACACATATTTATTCAAGAAGAATTGATTATTTAGAAGTCGCTGATGTTAATTTTTTGTTTTATGATTAGGAATTATTGGGAGATATTTATAATATTGTAAAACTTTAATCATTGGAATAACATAAAATGGATCTTCCCAATTTTTCAAATAAAACCTCAATTGAGTTGGATTCTGAATGTCATTGTGGGACTGATAGTAGTTTGGAAGAGGTAGCCTTTTTGAGTGATAATTCAAAAACTTCACATGATTATTTTGATACCCCTCTTCATGAACCTATTTTTCAGAACTCAACTGCTAGCACTCATAATGATGAGCATCCTATAAATATGAATGATTTGGAGAACTTTGATGATAATGCTGCAACCCTTGAAGCACCATGTTCAATAAATCCTCATCATGAAAATTGAAATGTTGTTAAATCTAAAAATAACCCAAAAGTTGAAAAAATTACTACCAAGAATGAATTTGATGTGTTTGATCTTAAAATCTTCTTGGAAGATCTTTATAGAGTCAACTATTTTCCTCTTGAACTTAATTACCTTATAAATACTAAAATTTTGGATTTGGGTGATTATTTTTATTCTCAACATGAAGACTTCCTTGGGATGTTCCTTATTGATAAATAGTGTTTCTTATGGATCTTTCAGTAGGTAATGGAGTCAATTTTTCCATTGGTTTTCTAAAATCAATCAAAAATAATTTCTCTTTTAAAAATATTTGGGCTATTTATATGTGGTGGTTTCTGGATAAGAAAACACCCCACCTTGTGACTTTTGGTTTGTTTCTTGGGGATTCTGGAAGGGGGATTTAAAACAACCGCTACATGGGAAGAAACACATGGTTTTACTATTTTTAATACATTTTTTGGTTTTTTATAGTTTTTATAACTTAAATAAAGTCTTACTAAATTCTTTAAAGATAGTAATTCATGGGAGTCAACCCATAGTCCATTATTTGTCTCTTTATTTACTTCTTTTCATTTTTATGTTTTTGTATAAAATTTTACCTAGTGTTATCCTCTCTATCTCTATATATTCTAGCTATGGTTTCTGGGTCTTGCTTATTATTTTTCATATAATATATGGTTTTCTACAATTAGTTTCACAATTGAGTGGAATTCCATTAATAAATTATATTTTGACAAAATTAATTTCATACATTCTTTAATTTTTAATTTATGCTTAAATTTTTCTACTCCAATATTGCTTAAAAAATAACTACTAAATCACTATATCTCTATAAAATATCAAGTCATTAACTCAATGTTGCATGTGAGTCACCATTACACAGCTGTTAGCGAGTCATCTTGATGGTGACTCACTGATGCGGCAATGTCGGTGTGTTTGTTAGTGTAGCTAGAAAAAACAAAATTCTGCATCATACTTTGTGCTATAGGAAACTATTTTTTTAGATTGTAATTACAAGAAAAATTCTTCTCCATGTGTTGGTGTGCTCATTTTTTCGGTTTTATTGGATTGTTCCTAGAAATTCAGTTTCACTATTTTCGAATCTCTTCACTATAATAAATTAAATGGGGGGGGGGGGTAAATGTAGGTTGTTATTGTTTTATTTAATATTCCTTAGTTTTAGGGGGCTTTAACCTGATTTTTTATGCTCTATTGAAAATTATTTTGAATAATTTTTTTAAACATTACTACACCCAATTCAATATGTACTTCATTATTTTACATGCAGTTTTTCTAATTTAATTGAAAATATTTTTCACCGTCTTAAATGATAACACATGTACTTGCATGAGAATATGTTGTAATATAATATGTTTGTTATGGTAAACACATAATTCTTAACATTAATGTGACCCTTATCATGTCATTAATATACATAAATGAAAATCTACATTATGCATTAATTGTAAAAATTTTCTTCTCCACATTTGAATTCAACATTGGGGACCAAGATGGGTTTAAATGTGGGGGAGGGGTCAAATTATGGCTATCTAATCTATGCCTTAGTGGAAGACCATAAAATCCCACTGCCTCTTAAACATTTGGTAAAAAATGGTTATTTTTTTCAAAATCTTAGTTTCTTTGAGATTTTCACTATATTTTAATTATGTCTTGCCCATGGATAATATTTGTCTGGTAGTTAAAAGATTTCGTGAATCTGAAACTTGTGAGGAAGAATGACTGCTTAATTATTTTGAATGTGTATTTTATAAAAATATGGTTTACGAATTGTGTGCGAGAGTTATATAGGAAACATTTTTGTATAGTTATGATCATAACCATAGGAAATTGGAAGTTTGAGCATTATCCTAGGGGACTCACATTTTAATTATAAAAAAATTTATCACTTTATTGAGCTAATTTAATTAGTATTTATATTAATCATTTGAAAATGGTTATAATTGGGCATTTGGGAACAAATGGTGAATCTCTAAGATAATAGCCACCATGTGTGTTTCTATTTATTAAAGCACTCTGTACAATAATTAATAAGTGCATATGCACAGTCTTAAGCACACATTGTGTGGCTTGGGAAAAATTAAAAAACAATAAAGTATCTTTTTTCAAAAACGAGTTTATTAATGTGAGGGGAATAATGATATCCAAATGATGAAGGGGACATTAGATTTGTATGAAATCTTTTAGTTTGTATCAATAAGGTCATTTAAAAAAAAAAATTATTTATGATTTTTGGATCCCAGGATGAAGTCAAATTATATAGTTCTATTGGTTATGTTTTTAATTCCACTTTTTTTAACACATTGGCTGTCTTGAACTTAGATCTCGATCTTGAATAGAAGTAATTTAGTATGTTATTTCATAAATGAGTCAAGAAATCCTCATAAGTAGATGATTATTCGCTCTCTTGATCACCCTATATGTATTTGATTTATACAAGAATTATTTTGATACTTTTTATTTAAAAATCATTACTTACAATTTATTATCCTCTTTTTTTAATGTGATTGACATGTTACATTATGAGTTTATTAATAAAAACACACTACTATTTTTCAAAGTTAATAAAACAAGGAATTTATAGAGGACTATCAATGTTCATGTGTGGGAGAATTTGAAGTGGACTTAAATTTATATAATTTGGAAAATCTTTTTATTTGATTTTTAATGATATAATTTATTAATTTTACACTTTTTTCTCATTAAGTGATCTTTTGTAATTTAATAACTAAATTAATTAATTAATAAGTTTTTATAATTAATTTGTAATTAATAGCCCATAAAATATTTAATTATATATTATTTTGATTTCATGTTCTTTAAATTTTATAATTAATCGTTATATGTTTATATTTTGCTTTGCTGAATAATTTTAGACATGTTCATTTTTATTGATTAATTAATTATTAATTTTATCTAATTTTAACTAACTCAAACTGTTATTAAATTTTTAAATTTATTATTTTTTTCTTAATATAATTTATTTTAAATTAAAAAACTAACTATCAATTTTGATTTCACTTATTAAATTAAATCTCTTTAATTTATTGTTTTAAATAAATTTGATAATCAAGTATCAATTTAGTTAATTTCAATGCATAATAGTTTATGTTAATTAGTTTATTTTATTTTAGTTTTCTGTTCTGAACATATGAATTAAATAATCATTTATTTATTAGTTTATGTTTCATTAATTTAAATTTTAAATTTCTTTCACTTAATTCTTGATTATTTTAATTAGTTTTTCTTAATTTGTTAATTGAATTATTTTTATGTATTCTGTTAAATTATGAGACACCTTCAAATAATTTTTCTCACCGACAGTTCACTTGAGTCACATATGGAAGCCCAACGGATAGTACTACCGATGCCTCCTTTCTTCATGAGCTATCAACACGATCCAGTGGTGAGTCACCGACACCATCATTAACCAGGTTTCTGCTTCCCCTGGAGTCGAGAAACCATAAAACTATAGGACAGTTCGACCCGCACCGCTGCTGGAGAACCTGGTACCGGCTGCCGAACCAGTTTCTGTGGAGGAGGAGACCATCACCATGGATGCGGGGGATCAACCCATGTCGAGGGACTGAGTAGGAGACTCCGTGGAATCTATGTCAATAAACCATAACCCACATACTCTAGAGAAGAAGAATATGGTGGGAGATAATTAAAAAAAGTATATATAAAAATTAACCAGCATTTAAATTAAATTAAAATTAAAACTAATATAATTTATAAATAAATTATGAAACTATGATAATAAAAATTATTATAAATTTAAAATAAATTTAATTGTGTAATAAAATAATTCATTATAATTAATAATTATAATGTTATTACATTAATAACTTAATAATTATTATAATTATAATTTAAAATGTAAAAAAATAGTTATAATAATATTAATTATAATATTTAATAAAATAAATCAATTTACCTAATAAAATAATAAATTTTAATCTTAAAATTTTAATATTAATAATAATGTTTTATAAAATAATAGAAAAATTAACTGTATTAATAATTTAATTATTTCATAACAATAATTTGTAAAATATTACCTTAAAAAGGTTTGTATTAAATATTCTTTCTCTATTTTCAATTTCAGATACAATCAGAGGTAAAATTCCATCTAGGATCATCCCAACCACTTGGCTAGTATTCCGTTAGAGAAGTATCGATAAAGTGACGAGTGTTGCACACACAAAAACACACATGTGCAATGAGAAAGAGGAGGACATGTTTAAGTTAGTGATTGATGTTGGTGATAAGTAGAGCAAAACAACAGATGTTCAAAATAGAAGGTAGCTAGCTTTAGGGGGGCTAATATTCATTCACATACCATTCACGACAACTTCACACAGACCAATTGGAGCACTAAAAACATTTTTTTGGGGATTAGATAGATGTTCGAGACGTAGATACACTAGGAGGAGAAAATCAGAGCATCATCTCAGAAGATTTAGAGGGGAAATTCTTCTCTTTTTATTTTCATTCAATTTATTCTAATTCAAATTGTTAATCATAAATTTTTGCATTTAATTATGAGTAATTGTTCATGTTTGGGGGTTACTATCTACCAGTTCATATCTTACTATTTATTTACCAAAAATCACCTTTATGATTTGATATTGATCGGTGAGATCAATTCCAGACCTTAATCGAAGTTTTCTTTACACCTCCATCATTTTAATTTTTAACTCCATGATCTCTCATTGAGAAAGATCTGAGATGCATATTTAAAATTCAAAAATTGAGAAATGTTGTGTTATATCAGCGAGATAAATTCCAACAACATATCTTTTTTAAATACACTTTTAGTTTAGTGTTTATTGTTGTGGTGAACTACTAGAATCATTATTCTGAGTGATTAATCTTATGGTGAGGGAGACTAATTCTTTCATGTTTTGATGTTGTGAATTCATCTACTTTTTTGTGAATAAATAATCTTTATAATAGGTAGTATTAGTTTCCCTGAGCAATTGTATTAAATAATTTTTATCCACCTCAATTTACACAGTTTGATTATCATAGCTCCAATTATATTTTAGTTTTGTAAGAAAATCATTATTCATTATTCGGTATTTATCAAAAAAAAAAAAAAAATTAGAATCCTAACCCACAGTTTACAGAAGAGGGGCTTGTTGTAATCCCCAGAGCGTTCACCTATCCTCCTTATGGTTCGATACTTCACTGATATACTAGTGTTTGAATTTAAATGTTATTTTTTGAGTTGTGACAAACTCTGAACCCTATCATAATACACCAACGATCATCGAAAAAAATCATGCACCATTCATAACTCAATTTGTGTGATTATTCATAGATCATGTGAATGAAATCCATCAAGGAATGTGAAAAACATCCCTCATGTATACTATATCACGTGATATTGAAAAAAAGTTGTCATTGTGTAGATATAAATTGTCTGTATTATAATTGTGACAACCGGGTCCTGGTGACAGCACAACCACCCCGCCTTAACTTGGCCGTCGGGTCTTGGCCCACCAAGTACCACCAGTTGCCCCGTAGACACGTTGGGCCCACCCTAGGGTCAACCCACGTTCCTGAACATGTCATATGACTAATGACAGTCCCCATAGGCCAACACATGTCCTTTTCAGTGTACTTTGTCCTCACTAGCACACATCCTGGGAAACATCCGAGAAGGTCACCCATCCTGATCACTACTCCAGGCCAAGCACGCTTAACTGTGGAGTTCTAATCAGAAAGACTCCTGAAAATGAAGGTCCACCTTGTTGACATGAGTCATATCATTTAGTCATTTAACCCTCCATCATTTGGAGATGTTACAATAATATCTTGACCAAAGACTATATTTTGAATACATAAACCAATACATGTTTGTTGGACCCCATATGCTTCATGTGAACTCTACAATAAAACGGAGAGCACCAGGATGGGTTGCCCAGATCTCATGACCCTCATTTAACATACTATTTAGGTAATGCAAAATCATCCAGACATGTCAAAGAAAGTCACATGGTCCCCTTGGTCATTCCACCTTAGTCTTGTGAATTCCCCATGGAATTATCTCCCAAGAATTACGTCATCCTTTAGATACATTGCTTAAATAATATAATGGAACCCAATCATGTCATTAAAGTCTCGCAGTTGCATCTGGGCTTGTAAGTTAAGTTCTCGTGATACCCTCTGGGAATGTTAGCTGAGACCCACAATTCCTTCAAGACGTGTCATCAATGAAATGTGACACCTTATGGGATGTGTCATACTGAACCCTATGAAACCCTCCCTATGTGCCATCCAGCTATCGTGATGACATCTAAGAATGTTAGAAAGATCATGATATACCCTGTAGAAAAGCAATCAAGGCCATGTAACGAATTCCTGGGAAATCTATATGAATCTTACAATGTACTCTAGAAAAGTCAAATGGTTCATGTGATGCCCTTTAGACAAGCAGGCTAGGTCACAAGGGAATTCTAGGTATTGGTAACCTTTTCCTCCCAAATTGTGTAAACACAAATCACTATAAGGAAACCTTAGTGTGTAAGGTCCAATAAAGGGAACTATAACATGTCTGATTCCTACAATTACCTGGATAGGTAGGAAACCACTATGAGGTCAGAGATCTATATTAAATATCTTTAGATTTGTCGTAATACGTATGTCTTACACATATAAGCAATGAGTCTGACCATCTTCCATCTCTTATTTCGCACACAAAACATAGATCACATGGGCTTAAGGAATCAAAATAATCATATCATTTTCATTATAAGTCCCTAAAAAGGTATGAGAAACCTCAGAGTGTAATTCCCAACCAATTAAACTATGTTATATCTTATTCATGTTATAACTAGGATACATAGGATGCCCCCTAGTCTGATATTAAATAATCATCCACATTGATATAAACTCCATGTATTTAACATTTCCATAATCGGGACCTAATCATTCCCATGGTCTGATCAACCCATCTCATCAATCCACGGATTAATAAACCAAATAGACTCTGGTGAATTTGATGCATGGTATAATCAGTACACTTAGGATATCTCTCTATGGATCGATCACTATACAAATCATATGAAGGACTGCCGCAGTACATGAGTACCATATCCATTCATTTTGAGGCTAATCATCATCTATCCCTTGATTATCACACTGAACATATCTCAGGTGGGATTAGGGAATTTTAGTAAACACGTCACTGGCATAAGGAGTTTTCACCAGCCACGAAAATCCCAGTATATATGCCCTGATGAGTGGCATGATATGAAAACCCCTCATAATAAGAAATCAACATCAGGGATTGTCCCAAGGGTGTTATTGAACATTGATATATTTTATTCCTTCTATAGCTACAATACATAGGATGTCTCCTCAAGAATTGGGCTCAAATAACTGGTTCTTGAGTGCCCATATAACCATCATATCTACAAGATGTTAAACTTCATGGGTTAAACAAACTATATGGGTTTTTATTCCAATAATACCAGGATATGTAGGCTGACTCATAATGGCTCAATACCCTCCATGTAATATTCAATCACATTATTTCATGGAAGCATATTCCAAAGAATCTGGTTATAGATTTACAACATATAAAACATCTACCCTTAAATTTGGGAAATTGATGAGGAACATCAGATATATACTAATGGATCCACTAATGAGATACCATTTTATGTGTCCACCGACGAGATTACAGGTATTTTATGCACAAATATAATTAACTGATAATAATTTTTTAGGGTAACCTATCCTATATCATGATTATAAATAGATTCATGAACATATCTTAATTACATAAGAGAGACCTAGAGTAGGCTAGAATTCCCCCCAAAGACTTCAATGAGCCCAACATCCCATATTCTATACCAATGTGAGTCTCCAAGAGTAATTGGGGATGAAAAACTATATGAACCCCAACATTTGAAATGCATATCAATACCCAACTACGGATGAGGGAAGTATTGGGAGTATCAGGGAAATGCGTAACATATACAATAACGGATGTGATTGATTGAGAGAGATCTTAAAACCCCCAGTAATAAAATAGTTGAGAGAAACCCATATTTATGCATCATTAAAACAATTCAAAACAAAAAACGGTGAACCCAATGTGAATATTTGAAATAAAAAAAACGATGGGGTTATAATTTGTCTGTCCATTTTTTCCTCCACACACAAAAAAAAATGGTGAACCTAATATAAATCTATGTAGTAATAGAATGATTGGTTGACCATGAATCGAGACACTTTGTTTTGAAATACCTATAGTAATAAAGTAGATATACTATAATTGTATTATATATGATCCTCTATAACCTAGGTTCTACTAAAATAAGTCCATCCACATGTGAACAAATCCAACTGAACAGAATGGTTGAATTAGGGAATATCAATAAAATTATTTAACCATTCATATACAATTTATAACATTATTCCAATAATATTACACTAATTGGTTACCTTTTTACTTGTTTTATGAATCTATGTAGATATTGAAAACATCCCGATTAGAGATAATGTCTTCACTAACCATCGTTCACTCTATTAAGTCATCTGCGACTACATAATCTATGGGTTTTAAAGATATATCACCTGATAGAAAACTCAAATGATTAGTGGAGAATATGATGGTTTGAAGTAATACTGATATGGTTCAATCAAGACCATGGAAGATTACCTTGAGTTTTTCCAAGAACGACAACCGGTGAGACCACATCACCCTAGAAAATCTACAGCTAAGCTAGTGGTCATCATCACCACAACCAATCATGTCATGAATTTATCCCCAAATAATGAAAGCCTCCACCTTCCATATATAATGAAGTTGGATAAGGATGCAAAAAATTTCTCCCTTCATATTTAGGGGCTTCCCAGGAAGGCTCCTAATAACCATCATCACAAGAACTATCCCTCCAGTACCCACCAACCACCCGTTGAGGGTATCATCCAACACAATGCAGCTTACGAGGCCCATGGATGGGAAAAAAGGATGTCGCATCTAAGGAGGAAGCTGCTAGGTGATATGGAGAGGGATCATATCCTCACTCCTGGTAATGATGTCTCCCATCATATTTTTGCATGAACCAGTATGAAGGCAAATATATTTTCTAAATTAGAAAATTTCTGTTGGCATATTCCCACAATAGGAATGGTCAAGGATCATGTTCCTAACCCATGCACGAAGCCCATATTCATATTCTAATGGAAAATGGAGGATAGATGTGGGAAAATATTCCCACATCAATATAATAAATAATTTAGTGCATTATGGAGATGGAAGATGTGTGGGATCATATCCATCCCCAAACTTTACTTATATTCAAATATTGTTTAGAAAAAACTGAAGAACTCTGCCGACATATTCTGAAACTATTATAGTCAAAGGGACATGCACATACTCCACTCCCTACGTTCAGGTTAACTCAACACATTGATCATTACAAACAGTTGATTATGCCTAAGAATGTATGCATTCATGCTCTCTCCAAGGAGAATTATTAGAATATATCAATAATGGTTGAGGCATCATATAGGGCTCATATTCATGTTCCAACCAGTGCACACCAGGTGAGAGAAGCCCATGTCTTGGGATAGGGGCACATGACTATCAAAAATGTTTATAGGCATATTCCAAAGGCCCATGATCGGGCTCATACTCCTCTTTTGGTCAGCTCTCACCATGTGAGTGGGGAACATTCCTCAGGATAGGCTCATATTCTTTTCAAAGATGTCTGACAATATATTCTCAAGGCCCATGATTATGATCATACTCTGGTCTTGGTTGGGGATCAGTATGTGAGAGGGGCACATGCCTCAGGAAAGGCTCATATCACTATTGATAAAGGCTAGCGACGTACTCAAAAGGCCAATGATCGATAATATATCCCTATTATATCTCGGGATGACCATGTGAGAATGGAACAATCCTTAGGACATGTTCATACCCTATCATTGAATCTTCCTAGCATATTCCCTCAGATCACATAATCCATGCACATATTCCTACTTCCACCAATGAATGACTGTGGCAGCATCGTTCCATGGAAATACAGGATGAGGATCATATCCGTTATCCTTTTCTGAATGTCCTTTGGTATATTATTATGGAGAACGAATATTTATATGAGGCAAATATTCTTGATCTAAATGTGGTACCCCATGTGAGAGTTGTACATGTCTCGAGGTAAAAACATATTCGTACAATGAATAACCAGTGACATTTCTCAATGAATCCAGATCAGGATCATTCTCCCATATTCAATGATGCTCAACAAGTTAGAGATACACATGACTTACGAGAGGCTCATATTTTTATCAATAATGAGTCATTTCATCAAAATATTAGAAAATATTCATAGTAGCGAGTTCATACTCTCGCCACAATGAGAGATTATAAGAAATCACCAGCAACCACTACATATCAGGCTTAAATTCCTAAAACCCCCCAAACGTTAGGTCATTATATCCCAACACAGATGTATAAAATGGACTACATTCCTAATATTCACAATGCTAGTGTACTTGAGTTCATTCAAGACACATTCTCAAAACCACAAGGGGATGCCAACTCTTCTATCGAACCGGAAGAAAAAAGATATCTATTACCATGATAATCCTCATTGTGGTAGTGTATAGATGGATTGAAGGGAATCAACCCTTGAAACTCACCATGGAAAACCTCCCCCCAAATATATATCCAATGGTAAAGGCAATCACCCCCTTTTTAACACACCTCAGTATATAGAGGTGCCGCAAACTCTGATTCCTTCAAATAGAGAGGTGCTAAAAAATAGGGTCACCAGAATTCATTTCCCCATGAACATCTACCAGCACACCACTCTCATTAGTAGGAAACCATCATACCATATAATATGGTCTGATCAAATGGAGGTTTCTAAGTCTGATGAAGGGGAATCCAAAATTGACATATGGAGAGATTTACCTGGAAAAAACCATCCCATAACATTAATGTCCCACAATAATTATAACTACAAGATCCCAAATGATCTAGAGAAGTAGTGAAATCCTTATCTATGCTAGGTTATATGGGATACTGAAGAGAAATTGAAGGTTAGAAATCTCTTTTATCCAGGATATGAGTTTCACCTTCAGAAAATGAAGATACTCTATTGTCAGGTGGATCTGGCTAATATCTTCGTGGACTAGGATCCAAACCTAAAAAATAATTGTGCAAATTTACATCCTTATCACCACCATTGAATCCTGAATCATCTCCATCTGATATCCAATTTCATGTAATGCATCCATATTTAAGGATGAAGATAGTATGGAGCATTACATTTTTTCTAAAATCATGGAAGATTAGAACCCCTCAGATACGACATCCTTTATGGTATAACCTCTATAGAAATAAGGGGACCAGGTAACGCATGAGATATTTTGTCACTGAAATGGAATTTTGTCACTTCAACGGTGCCTAAAAACCTTGAATAGAGAGATATTAATTCCAAAAGTACATAAAATTGGGATTATCAAACCAATATGAACACATTTTAGACAGAAATACCAATGTTATGATCACCTAGAAAACATATCCTAAAGAATGACTCTCATCATGGGTTGCCACTGCACCGAGATCCTATTTGAGTAATGTTTCGTCACTTAAAGCAGGCTATAGTGGTAGCTACCATAGTATCCATCCAAGAGAGGAACCAATATTTAGGTTCATGGAAATATATACATCTACCTCTACATCTCGAATCATCAATTCGTGAGAGGACACAAGATATATCCTTGGCAGTTGTGAGTGAACCCCATCCTGTTAGGATAGGGGAATTTATAGCTCAATTAACATATCTAGGTTCATAATCCAATGATATGACCTTGGGGACATCATTGGTGATTCTAGATCAACCCAAAACCATTTATATAGTGGAATTTATATCATCATGTCCATCCAGAGAGTAATTAAAACCTTAACATGAAAAATTGGATCCTCAGAAATAGAAAAACTCAATACCAATTATGGCCCTAAAATGACCCCACCACACAAGGATGGGGGAATTCTCATCATCATTATCAATAAAGATGGAATATATCCTCTACAAATTGGGAAGAATCAATCAAAATTTTTCATTCCACATGGTCCTCCGACAGTATTTCAAACCCCTTCTTTTCAGAGCCCATTCAATAGTCATGACCAAGAACTCCATCAAGGTCATTATTCATAGAATGAGTTTGGAGGTTAAAACGATATAGAAGATTGGAACCCTTTAGGTTTGAAATCTAAAATGGACTAATATGTCTAAGGGTTTACATAACAACAACAAAGAAGACAGTACCAAATCATCATTTTGCTTCTAATGTAAGGACAAAACCACCATTACCCGATATGAATATTTGATTGTTGTCACTATAAATATGGAATAAATTGTTGATAAATATTTAAATATATAGGGACACCACATAGAAAATATACCTCAGGAGGAGGTTGATTTTGATGGACCAAATCAGGTTGCACACTCCTAAAACCAAAAATGGCTCTTAAACCTGGAACCTCCAGATACTAAGATACATCCTCCATGGCAGAACAATGACCAAAAATTGGAAGGAATGACTCCATACCAGGTAACATCCTTGTAATAACAATTTTCAAAATATGATTGAGAAATACATTTTCTCAAACAGCTCAATTAGGAGATAGAATGAGACAATATTCCTACAGGTTATCATCTTCAGGAAGAGACGAACATTCTCACCCATATGAATGACCCCTCATTAAGAGTGGTGTATGAGAATCAGATTGTATCTAGGTCAATGAATCTAGAATATATTTAATTAGGAAGATGAAATTGATCATAGAATCCATCAGTTTTGGCAACAAACACTCCCTCGTTAAATAAATCATTCAGTCATATGATGAATCAAGAATCAACCGAATATGGAATTAGGACCACATCATCAGCCTCCACCCGCTATCAATGCATGAGAGATGGATCAGAAGACAGTACCCCTAGATTTTCCTAACATCATAGAGTCTCTGAATACTATAATGGAATCCATGGATGGGTGGAAATCACCTATGAAACCTGATTGGATGACATATCCAAAATGGGTGGATAACACCCCACCCCCACCCAATTTCAACCATCCTAATTTCTATACATAAAAAAGTACTGGAAAACTAGAGCAACATCTCACAAAATTCATGTCTTGATGTGGGATGATTATGGGACCTTGATATCAATAAGAGGCAAAAAAATCATAGGTGTTTCTTATACACTCTGATAGGGCCAGCGTTTGTATGGTACAACAGAGTGCCAGCTGGATTGGTTGCATGATTATAAGACCTTCATCGTCAGTTCCTTTGTCAATTTAGTTGTACACTGAGGAAAATAATGATCATAAAACTGATGGACTAAAAACAATGAGTGAATGAGAGGGTTTTTGACTTCATAGATAGATGAAAGGGTTTAACATATTCACTATGTATCCCTCTCTCTCTCTAGAGGATCTACAGAAAAATTGTTCGGAGAATATGTGGTATGAGTTGCAGGCACATCAAATACCCATTATGTATCCATGTGGGTTTCGTGAGTTCACTAAAATGGCACAACATTTAGAATAATTAATTTAGTGAACCCAATACAAAACTCAACTAATACTGACAACACATGGAAAATGGCCAAAAAAAGGTGAAGCTGCAACGGTCACTCTCAAGCCCACAATAGCTCCCATCCAAGCATTGAGGAAGGTCCCAAACCCCATATCGCCTCCTATCAAGTGGTGAAAATTAGAGAATCACCCTCATCATGATGCATATATATATCAATGTCACCTTGAATTTGAAAAATGAATGAACATGTAATACTCTTTTTGGAATGAAGAATTCCCATATTATTTCATTGTAGTAATGGAAAATAACCTTCTAACACTCTCACAACCAAAGAATCCTCATGTAATCAACCATACCAACCGTCCCAAATACTTCACATTCTACAGAATGATAGATCATAATATCTTGAACTATGTATTCATCAATGACTTCCTTCAAGTAATGGTTGATTCTAGACAGGTGGTTTCATATAAATCTCAGGATCATGTGGCTTGAATAACGTTTTTCCGATCAGAGGAAGAATAATTATGACCGAATGTTCCATCCAAGCATGTGCAAAATATTAACAATTAGATGACATGAAATAAAGTTGGTTGATCCCACTAAACTCTATAAGCATAGTTGAACATACCAATAATAACTCCACCACCTAAAATGAAGGAATAAAATATACCTCCCAACGTTGAGTGTGACCACCAAAAGTATGAAGATACAGAATAAGAGGAATGACACTATGATCTAAAGAATGATCTATCTATTGTGGACTTCTTCCTGACAACATCTTTATCATGGAAACCACCCACCAAATGGAATCCACTTCGGAAGATGAAACCATATGTCGCTCTGCCCATGTGATACCCATGGAGTACCCCTTCTTCGATGATGGGTATGCCCATGAATACAAGTAAACACATATAATTGGTGTGTGGGATGATGCATGCATATAATCTAATGATACCTTGGAAAACATGGATGTGTTCAGATGATATATTGCATTAATGTCCCCATGGGGAACATATAAGAAATTGAGACTCATGGGAAAGAGTTCCAACAAGACCAAAAGAGACAATAAGGTGTCTCTGAACCCTCCATCAGTTGCAAATTCCCAATTTTCCTGCATAACCCCATATCTTGGGATAAATAACTCAATCATCATAAAAAAGGGTATGTAAAATTTCTTACAAACCATCATATGTGGATATTCCCTTGACATCTACATTGCAATAGTCCCATCCACCTCAAATGCATCATCTCTTGAGCTGCATTTCTAGGTGAAACCCCAAATCGAGAAGCATAAACCTATGACACAAATGTACAACCTTTTGAAATAGCTGGTGGAAGTCCCAACCAAGATATCAATTGTAGATATGCTTCATTATTCAAAAGAACATAGGGTGTCACTTTTTGATTCCCTCCACAGCCTATAGGATTTCGAGACCAAAATCACTACATCAAAGGTCAATCGAGTGGATAAAATGTCCTTATAATGCCATGTAAGAAATTCATTCATTAATCAAGATCTAGAATGGGCCCTTCAAGGTAACATTAGACCCCTATATTTCTTACATAGACTCAATAATGTCAATGTAAAAGGTTATATAATTGATAATTGTTATGAGATTAATCTCATTCCTGTTTTAACCATATGAAATTTGGGATTTTTTTGAGGATGACCTATCACCCACAAGGATGACCACTCAAGAGTATGATAAGAGTGTGAAAAGACATCATGGGAAGATCATACTCATATCTCAGTTTGGGAATCAAATATTAGATGTAGAGTTCCTGGATATCAAGAAAGACACAGCAAACAACATCCAACATTGGAGACCATATCTCCAGAGCCACCCGAAAATACTATTGACATTTCATAAGTGTTTTATGTATCCCATAAATGGAATGGTCGGAATACTAAATGTGTATATTCCCCCCTTCGAGAATTGTAGAGCCACATATGTTGAAATATATTTCTATAATAAGGTAGTCAAGAAACCTATGATGGATGATGATATTCATGTCACATATCTCAATGCCTTGAGGACTTACCCTATAAATTCGTGGAGTATTCTCGATAGTGACTATGTTCTCCCTATAAATCTGGTTGGGTCAAAAAATCTTATCCCAAAGGTTCAAAATCCTTCCTTTCCCAGTGAATGCGTGAATGAAAAGTAGTTTCAGTATCTCTCTACATTTACTTAAGAAACAAGGGATTATAATTTCTCTTATCAGGTCATCTCTCACCCCAATAGTTTCAATGATTCCCCCATATTTCAATCCTCATGTAAAAATATCTCCATAGACTCATTCATATTAAAAGATAAGGACGAGTTAAGGAATACCCTTCTAGGATTCAAGGAATGTGTCTCCACCACCATTGATGAAACTAGAAAGATAAATCTAGGAATAGGGGAATTCCCACAACCTACATAGATTGGTATCGCTATAAACCATTTGGATAAAGTGACACACACTGTGTTTATAAAGATGTACTGAAATGTGTTCTCTTGGAACAATATGGAATGCCCAGACTGAATCCAGATGTGGTTATGCATCATCTTGGAGTACATAATGAGCATCGAGGATTCAAGAAGGTATCTAGGAGGATTAACCCCAATCATACCACCAATTTAGGGAAACATGTTGACACATTTATCAAATAAAACATTGGGTTATAAGTGCAACAAACCAAAATTAATACAACCATCGTCCAAGGTATGAAGAAGAATGGAAAGATAAGGGTCTATATTGATTTTGAAAACCATAAACAGAATTTTCCAAAGGAAAATTTCCCATTTGAGATAGCAAAACTCTTGATCGAAAAAATTGTAGGTTTCTATTCTCTTTCCATCATGGATGGGTACTCAGGGTACAATCAGATAATGATGGCCCCTGAGGATGAAGAAGGTACCACGTTTAGAGTGCCTTAGGGGATATTTTTTTAGTAGGTCATTCCTTTTGGATTGAAGAATGATGGAACCACACATCAACGTTCTATGTACTATATGTTTAATATATTATTGGTAAAGATAGAGAAATGTTTTTTTGACTACCTGGTTTCCAAATTCTGATAGCTATAGGATCATTTCACAGATCTCTATGCAATCTTTAGGCTGAAAAAGTTGGTGCATCACCTAAAACACCACAAAGTACATCTATTCTATCTTATTGACCCGATAAACTACATCCTTGGATTCCCAGTGTTGAATGGGATCTTGGACTAATGTATTATCATTATTTAGTAATATGACATTCCATTCTTATTGTAGAAGTCAGTTTAAGGGAAAACCCTTGATGATTTTCATACATCACATCCTTCCTATTCTGAACAAAGCCGAGCTTCCAGATGATGGGGTATTATATTCCCATTACACTCCCATGAAGTGCTAGATTTATATTGATGGCACCTCCTAGATCCCCATCATCCTAAAAGTGTAAAACACAAAGATCATCTAGGTTGGTCTAGGGGTTATTTCTATCTCTCATAATGAATCAGGTTTTCCTTAAACATTCTAACCAACCGAAGGTCGCACAAATATCAAGGTAGAATACCATGACCTCATTATCGACATGGAATTAGGTCTATAGATACAAATAGACTATCTAAATATCAAATGGGACTAAGAGGTGGTGATAAATTAGATCAATGGCCAATATACCATAAAAAAGAACAAATAGACCCTCTCACTAACTATATAAGGGGAATGATGGTGGATTTCCTATTTGAGACCACAATAAATTATATTCCTTGATCATAGATTGTGCATTCCAATCCAATTTCAAATGTAGCCATCATCCTTGATGACCCTTATCAGGAAGAATCAATCATTCGTTTCACAAATCGAACAATTTTCTCGTCAAACTAATTTTATGATATGACAATATCAATTAGGTCAACACCTCCCCAAATCATGATTAACCAATGAAAACCCCTAGATGGATATATTCCATAATCATTTACCTCCAAAATGTGATTATCCGAAAGGACCATTTCGAAAGGGAATAGATTTGATGGTGTAAAATAAACATCACTCTGCATGGTGGACCAAATGACATGAAGATCCCCTAAAAATGGTGCCTTGATATAATATTCTTTAGATGTATAGAAGATAGAGGGACCTATGCCATCCTAGAAGAAGTCCACATGGGATCTTGTGCAGACCATCAATATGGGACCAGGTTCTCCCAGCAAATTATAAGGATGAGATATTATTGGATAACCATGATACATGACTGTGTGGAATTATCCAAGAAATGTAATGAATTCAAGATTGATGAAAAATTAATCTATAAGGACCCCATAATTTTACATACAACTAAATATTATTATCCATTTTCTATATAGGGGATGAATTTCATGGGGCCATATATTCTATCCATAGCTAAGCAGTTCAAGAATATCCTTAATGCCACAAAATTATTTTCGAAATGGGTTAACGAAAACCCTCAAGGAATATGGTATGAAGAATATCATCAACATCATATTGTACGACATTATCACCATGTTTGGGGTCCATCACACAATATTGATGGACAACATCAGCAACATCTATTCTACAATGTGGAAGAAACTCTATGAGTAGTACAACATCAAGTCCAATCCCTCATCCTACAATTATGAAACGAAAAATGGATAGATAGAGACCATCAATAATCCTCTATCAAATATAATACATAATTTGGTCAAAAGGATAAGAATACATGGATGAATAACATCCTCCTTGTTTTATAGGCCTCATATGCAACACCGTACTCATTAGTGTATTGTACTGAGGCTATTCTATACATACAATACCAGATACCATTGCTCAAAATATCCATTTGTGGACAACTGTCAGATGATGAACAATAACAAAGGAAAATGGATGTTTTAGAATAACTAGATTAGAACAAGTTGTGTACACTGCATTACCTAGAAGACCATAAGAATCTGATATCACATGTATGTAATAATATTTTTTCCTTCATTCATTACTTCATGGAGAACTGGTGTTGGCTCTCCGATCCCTTATGATAAAGGTAAATAAAAGCCATGAAATTAGAACCCAAGTGGGAAGGGCCTTATGTATTACAAAAGGAATATCATAATGTATCTTATGCATTGGACACCATGAATTCTGAGCGCGTCACACCACCCAATAATGTGATATTTCTCAAGACATACATCGTATAACTATGATCAAGTGGGAATTCAGTTCAGAGTAAGATCCATCATCCGTCAAATCCATATGATGTTAATATATATTGAGTATGTCCTAACCACATGATGTTAAAATGTAGAGAGTCTATACTAACCACATGATGTTAAAATGTATGCAGTATGTCTCATCCACATGATGTTAATCCATATGATGTTATCCTGGATACAAGATTTTGAACTATATGGATCTCATCTTGGCTACAAGAGGTAAAGATACATGGATAGCATCCCTAACACATGACATTAAACTGCATGAATTCTCTCATCCTTATAACATTATGTAAAACTGTATGGTCCCATGACATCTACCTTCATTAAATTTGGTCCAACCATGTATTCTATGCATTATGTTATATTGCACAACATAAGTTCTCTTTGGATGACACGAAACTTCACTAGTTTAATAGAACTACATATGGCTTGATTCTCATTTCTCAATGAGATACATAGGGATGCCTCGATCCTATAACTTGGTCCAACCATGACATGATACAAAATATCCTTATTGTACCTTCATCCTCCACTGTATTAAGAGAGAATCCCTTGTTACTCCTTACTTCTCACACTAAGAATAGCTCACGAGAGCATAGGAATCATAGTAAGGGCTTAGTCTCACAAACAAGACATTAGAGTACAAGATATGTCTGTCACAATCCTCAATCCAAGACCATAAAAGGAACATAGTGAGTCTTTTCCATATCACGTTAAGCTACATGGTCAGTTTTCTAACCGCATGACGTACAACTACATGGATCTATAACATTAATCTATATTAACATTGTGTCACCCAAATCATTTCTACGTTATGTTAAACCACATGATTCATCAATAACTATGTGTATATTGGTTCTCATTTTCATGAGACACATAGAAACACTAGAACATACATCTTTAGGCCCAATGAACACATCACCACTATTCCACATCAGTCAATCATCATCCTTTCCAGATGACATTAAACTAAAAAATTAATTATGAACTATGTGTGACATGATTCCCATCACCATGGGATATATAATGACAATGTGGCCTTAAACACATGTCCAATATATAAAAAATAGGAATAATTCCCACATCAACATATTTTCAGAGCTACGTAGAATATTTCCATAATAACAACATGTTGTTTGGTTTCTCATTTTCATGCGATACATAGCGATGGATGAACATCCACCCATGGTCCCTACCGCAATGTTCCCATTTATTCACATAGGATCACGTCACTCTTCACAAAATGACATTAACCAGTATGGGATTTCAAGAACTACATGTGGCAAGATTTATAATGTCACGGGATACACAGTGACTCCCAGAACTCTAAACCTAGGGCTAGTTACAATAACTGGTGATAAATGAAAATTTCTTTATTTCATGAAAATAAAAAACTCGGAACATGTCTTTACCACATGAAATTAAATAAAAAAGAACACATACTTACCACATGACATTAAATTTCATCTAAAATATCCTTACATAGTGGAAACAAATTGCATGGAAAACATCATTACCACTTGATTCTAAACCACAAGGAAAGCATCCTGGCCACATGGCATACTGCACAACAATTATGTCCCTATCGCTTGACAATAATATACATGGAAGATGTCCTTACTGAATGATGTTGAATTTTATGGAGATCATAACCCATCATCATTCCTTATTAAAGGACCAAAAGATCCTTACCCCGATCAACCAGAGTATGGGATGCTTCAGTCATCTTTTTAGACTCCTCAATATATACTGCACACTTCATGTATTAAGCACCTTAGGTTACCACAAAGCTTTCATAATCCTTGAAAAATAAATGAGATCTCTTTTCTTGACAATTATAGTAATGTAGAAGGTCATATAACCACAAAAAAGAGATATCTTGTACATGTATATAGAGATTTTTTCTTCTCATGAGCCTAACACCACCATGATGAAACCTAACACCGCATTGTGTTTTAGGTTATCCCCAGAATGATTGCCTCATATCATTAATAATGTCCATAGATCCTTGATACCTGATTTAAAACATTTTCAAATCTCTCTCATAAGGATGTTGGAGTACTTTTGAACATGGGAATCCTAATTTGGATATTGTGTATCATCTCCTATATTAGGTTCATATGTGTTATGAATTGAACCTTTACATTTTTTGGTCAAATATATATAGCCTAAAACTATAGCCAATAATGCTCCAAATTGAAAGACCGTAAACTACTAGATAAAGAGACACATAAAATATCAGTTTGACCCCCCCCAAAGGTCATAATATATAAATGTCAACTCTTCCCTAACTAAACTCTTCATCTAGAGAGTTTAGGAATAAAATTCGGGCCCAAATAAAATTCTTAAATATCATAGGGTTTACTATCTAGGCCTAGTAAAATAAAGGATATGATCATTGGACCCCCTGGTCTATGAAAATGTTATAGAAATGATTTGTAACACTTCCTCTAGGTGATAATATGTTCAGTAGGTGGTGGATCAAACATAGGGTGCTCGAACCCTTATTGGATCATACATTTTACATAAATAACACTTAATGATTTATAGAGTCTTAGGTTTCCTAAAACCATTAATATCCCCAGATTAATAAAATAGATATATCTTCTTGACCATGATATCGATGCAGAAGGGATCAAACCCAAGAACTAGAGATATCTTGGTCCAATATGGAGGGATTTCGAATTATTGTGAGAATGATGTCATCATATAAGAGTATAGAACCCCATTATGTTTTATGATATCCCTATTGTGACTCTCCCCTACCTTCCACATGAACATATCACTTTAGACTATGATCTACAATCTCCATACAAGATTATTCAAGTAGATCTGATAACCTTGATGTTGCATCATCATGTTATGTACCCATTCTCAAAGACGGAATGTGAAAAATAATTCTCAAGAATTTGATGGCCCACACCACATTATTTTAAACCACAACATGTAGGGATCACACTTTTCAATTAGAGATAAATATCCCTAGTGTTCTAGAACACTTAAATTATAGGCTTTCCCCAAACTGAAATCCATTATTTAGATATCTGAGTCTTTGAAAATCATTCATATCCCCTGTAAAGAAAAATAGATCTCTCAGTTAGGCCATGATACTAATGTAGAGGGGCTCTAACCTACCAACCAGAGACATCATGGACTAGTATAAAGGTATTCATTATCATTATGAGCCCCTGTGATATCGTGGTAGATCCTAACATCTTAGAGTGCTATGGGACATACCCAACATGTTTTACCCATTCCATATTCACCTAATAAATCTTATGGGATATGAAATACATCATCCATATTCCGATAATCTACATGGGACTAGCTTACCTAGAATTTCTCCCTCAACCATATTACCTCTATAAACCATTTATATCCCTTTTAAGTGAGTGAAGAACAACTTCTCATTTCCATCATCTCATTACATAAGGGATTTGACCCACCAACTAATGTAATCTCCTCCTTGCAAGAAATGAACTCCAATCCTCACGAGCCTAATCAACAAAATGGAATCAATCATCACCGCATAGTTTTTTGAGTCTTCCCTAGACTACCCACCATATATTCAATTATGTCATGGCAGCAAGACTTTAAACTATAGGTTATATCAATTGTCTTATCTAGAAGTCCATAAACTACAATACTAGAACGTTCGAGCTAGAAGACCATAAACTACAGTACCCCAGATGATTGAGATATTTTTTTTTAAATTAAATGAATATAATGTATGTGCTAAAAGTCCCTAAACTAAAGAAATATTAGTGATGAGCTCAAAGATCTTAAAGATAAATAACATATGTCCGAAGATAAAAGAACATAAACTAATCCAGTAACATGTATGAACTAAAATACCCTAAACTAAAGCAATATCAGGTAAAGTCTAAAATAATATAAAATAGAAGAAATATTTGTTTTGATCTATAAGTCATTAAACTAATGCATAATAGAAACTAAATCTATAAAGATACCACAAGGCCCTGAATCTGGTATTTTCTAACAACAATATTCTCTATCCAAGCCTATCGGAATCCGAAAAAGATAGAGTGCTCTCCATCAGGGGAATATATCCAACCAAAATAATCCTTTTTTAAATATAGAGATCTCAAGACTGCTATAAAATATTATCAATAAATGATCTCATGTTGGTGGACATTCACGAGTGTCTCTCAAAGAGAGTATTCCAGAATTTCAATATACGGTTGTAGTCATTCATGTTTATTTGGTATAACAAAAATGAAGGGTATCGTTGGTGATTTTAAAAATATATAAGTGATAAAATATCATGCACATCAAGAATAAAACAAACTAGGCAATTCATATGATGTTTAATAATACATTTCATCAACACAATGAAATGGAAGAATATGAACATATAAGAGAATCTCCTATGAATATATGAGTGAAAGAAAAATTTCAATATTATAATTCCATCATAGCATATAATCAGATGATTATTTGTGTTTAGAAAGACTTTTATCCAAGGAAACCATATATTGGTGCAATTGATCGGCATATTCAGTCTCCACCTCTGCAGCATGCTGTAACTCCTCCACCCTAGAGATGGAATCATGTATTTCCTTTTATACTATATCATGGAGTTATTGATGCTATAACAATGTCTTTACTAATATCTCCAGTGAATATTCGAAATGGGTTAGCTCATTCTAAAGATGGATGATTTCATATCGGATACGATCAGTCCATACCCTTTTAGTATTGACTACATCATGATGAGCATCTACCTCCACCACACATCGGGAAGCCTTATTTATAGATTTGTACCAATTCTTCTTCACTGAAGAGGAATCCATAGCAGCGGCCACCCTAAATTGATGGGTCAAATTCTATTCTATCATAAATATCACCTATTTTACCCAATATTAAAGGGTGTAATTATCAATCAATTCATAGAAAAGGGTGGGAAACATGAATCGAATATGACCCAATTGGCCATTCGGATTGTATAATGGGGTTTCTGAAACCAAAATATCAATCTCCTTCCATATATGTCATAACATTTAAAGATAATGAAATTCAAACATAGAGAATTCATCTAGATTTACCGTTGGAATAAGAAGATATTCTAGAACCAGGTCGCTCAGAGATAGGGTTATACTCACAGTCGTAGACGATGGCAGAAGAGAACTAGCAGCCACATTGGATGACCTAGTCGGAGGAACCCCTAGGGGAGAAGGTACCAAGGCCCCTTAACTTCGGGGTGAGGATTATATAGAAAGGGACACATGGATAAATCATTGAAAGCATGAATAATTCAGTAAAATCCTATAATTGGTAAATGTGACTATGTTTAGAAACATACCATTCTCAGTCGCCTCACAAGTGACATCCACTACCCTAAACCCATCCATAAGAGAAGTTGAAACACATTCTTGAAAAAAATGACTTTCTGGAACCTCCAATGATATATCTGAATATTTGATTCATTTTACACTCTTGAAGAATGCAAGTACATGTGACGATATTAGGTGATATGACAAAAATAAGCAAGGTGACATTCATGAAGAACATCAAATTCATGAAAACATTCTTCCATTGAGGTTAACGCAATAGAAGAATACCTGCATGTGTGATCAACCTCCAAAAATTCAAACCCCCCATACTGGATTGAATGGTACAATCGATGATACCTCTATGAAAGGTAAGGGACACAATTGAATGGTCCCTTTTACCCTATTTATTTCTTTATGGATTGGGTCTGAAAGCGAAAGGTATGTTAGGGAATTCAAACACACATTTATATCTTCAGAAGAAGACACAAGTTTTTCTATGTGAAATATATAAGGATATGAAAATTTTTGAAAAATCAAAATGTTATGTCAAAATTTCCCAAAAATAAAAAGAGAGTGAAATACAAAAATAATTAAGGGATTCTAGAGGAGAGGGATCCAAAAATTCATATCACTTTAATTTATACATCCTCTTCTATTCTGAATAATGTTCTGAAGAAAAAGTTGAAGTTAAAAATTTCACTTTATAAGAAACAATCACTACTATCATTTGATCTTGTAGACCTAGAGAAAATTAATCATCATTTCCTTGTTCACCACCAAATTCTATTCCAATGGCTATACCACAAGGATTATATTTTGGGGATAATAGGATTGGGTGATATTCAATATCCTCCCACTATGTCAACATGCATGAAGGACATTAATATAGTTCAAAAGACACCATGAAACCTTAAAAACTCTAGTTATCTTAGAATTATCACTTCGTTAGAGGATAGCCATATTAAACCATTTTAATTTAAAGTGTTCCTCATATAACAAATTTGTGTACCAGTAGGTATAGAAATAGCTGAAACTGAACACTTTCCAATGATGTGTTAGGGTATCTATGATACTCCTTAAACTCATCATAATGGTCTTTAAAGGTGATACCACAAGGGGGAGTGATATAAGAAAACCCACCAAAAAGAACATATGAGAACTCCTATAAATCTCAATGATCATCATATGAAATACATGACTTTCGATCTTCCCATTGTTGAAATGTGACGGGGAATAAGAATTCTGGCACAGTCTCAACCACTTTTACTACATTTGTTGTAGTCATGTCAATAGGTGTTTCTTCAAGAAGTGGTAAGACTTAAACTTCTTTAAGAGGTTCTTCGATGGTCTTTGGTCCTACAGAGTCTAGATGTATTCCATGTATGGGATTTTACTCAATAGTTGGTGGTTGGTAAACATCCCATACCAATTTAGATAATTATATGCCTCGATATGAGAGAATAAAAACATCCACATGACCATGAGATAAAAAAATTATCGTGTCATGAGGAGGATAGTGTATCTCTGAACCAGTATATTCCCTAGTAAACATTAGCCCGAATTGGTGAGCTACAATCGGGTACTCCACTAATATAACATAAATAGATCCTAGAAAACTTTATGAAACAAATTAGAATCGATGACTGAAATGCCATGGTACTTACCAATCAAAAAATGAACTCCACATCAATGCTGGTAGAATGAACTCTTTCACATGGTGAAATTATGTAATCTAGTGCCTCGAGACATGAATTAGCATAAAAAAATTCACTTTTATAGTGGTCCATATGTTTTGAAGGAGAAAAATTCATAATGATTCATATAATCCATGATATCACTATCTTTCAGAATAAGGGTTCTTACCCTGTTGATACATCATAGGAATGGCCCAAAAATTATATTAGGGATATCCTGAATGTGAAAATATTCACAACCTCCCATGTGAGATCCTATCAAACCACCCAATACTTTATAGTGGACCACTATCCTATAAGGGGATTATCCATTATAATCATGGTGAAATAGGTGATAGAGTTTTTCCAACACATGGATGGAGATCCCGTTGCGCTCCTCCCTATCCATAGTTTTCTCCATAAAAAAAGTGGATACAATAAGTCTCCATTCTATATCCTAGGATGTAGGTACCCACTTAGATACATGGAAATAAAGATGGCTAGTTAGACCAACAGATCAATTCTAGTGATGAATTATTATCCCTATTCTCTATAAATATCTTCTTCAATTGTGGGATAATAGGACCTCGGTGTACTGTAAGTATCCTTCACGAGCCAAAAATTGGCTTCCTATCCTCTAGTTCAGATCAATGAAACATAATAAAGTACTCTTCCCATGTCTTAAAAGGGATATCTAATCTCAGAATCACTCCCTTTGGAAGGGACTTTTCAGCCAGTTTAATCAGCTCGTGGGTTAATGGATAAGTCCTCATCACATCATTCCATGTGGATTGTGGAGGAATGAAATCATCATACATGCCACCAGGTATAGGTTCACCACAAATATGTTCAACAAATCAATGATTGATGTAGTGCTCACCATGTTTAAGATAGAAAGTGTTCATATATGGCCTGCAATGACTGAATATCTCTATCATTAGACCCTTGTTGTTGTAAGATGGCATCTGTGATATCCATATAGCTTAATATATTTTGATGTTCTTAAAATCCTCAAGAAAATTTCAGACATCAAATATTGAACTAAGAAAATCCATCCCCATTCAAGTTTGCAGCTAACTCCTAATCAGAAGTCCCAACTAAAGATCCACCCAAACTTCTAATCAGAAGTAGACTATCTTATAATTGAGTGATACATTTTGATGTCCTCATCATGTTCTTGATTAGTCAAAATTATTTCCTTTGTAATGAATGTTAGTAGATGACCATATTCAGGTTCCCCTGGAGAGATAAATTATTCAACTACAGAAATTTTCACTTGGAAAGTGTTATGGGTCCTCCAGATCCTGGAAGTGGCTATGAATGATGATTTTTCCAGAAGAATTGAAACATCATTAGTAAGAAAAAACCCATAAAGGGAAAGTAAACATGAAAGGGGAAACTCAATATTCTTGATCTCATCAACATTATTAAACATGGTTGGAATGAACCAACATAATGACAACAATTATGATCCACACTTGTTAATATAGAATAATTACACTAGTCTTAATCTCTTAAAATATACTTGAAAGACATGAAAGATATGTGATTTGAACTAGAATCCATATGAAAAAATTTATGTGGAAAATTTCAAATAGGTAAAATAAAAACCATGTTAAAAATGAAGACATAAATATTTTGGCAGTGTCATATGCATCGCATGAATCAAAAATGTATTCAAAAATTACATATGGAGTTTGAAAACTGTCTGACCCCAAGAAGAAACACGGGTTGCAAAACCCCTAAAAGACATTACACATATCACATGGACCCTTTAGAGACTCGTGAACTTGTTACCTAAACATGGTTATGTGAATCACATGATACTCGATTGATCATATGATCGAACCAGTGGACCAAGAAAAACCCTAAATAAAAAATTTAAGTCCTCATAGAAAATACCCCACAAATTACGAAAGTAGGATTCATCGTTGGATTGAATATGTGACTGAGCAAGAAATAGTCTTACAGAAGTGCTATATATTTTTTTTCTTTTGGTGAAATATTGCAAACGTGTATCACAGTTAGGGTTTGCGGAACAGTCTTGCAACGAAGGCACATAAAGAATGAAAGGGAGAGATTTATCTAGTGAAGTGATGAATGATGTAATGAATTTCAATCTTCCCCTTATTTATAGGGTATTTTTAAGAATAAAAAATGTCACATGGTAGACCAAACATCACCAGAGACAGAAGTTTGAGATCCTACCAATGACCCAGGATATCATTTACATTTCTCAAAACCGATACCTTTTCCATAAGGATGTAACTCTTGGGGGGGGGTATTTTTTTAAACTCAAAATAAGTATTAAAAAAATCGCAAAGTAAGGAATTCATTCATATGTATATGATTTTCACTATAAATGAAAACGAACTTTAAAGTGGACAAGACATAAAGATCTCATTAGATTTCAAGGGGATTGCGATTGTGTAACCATTATAAAATCACAAGAAGACTCCAATAATAGTGAATTTCATGAAGTTTATCCAAAAAAACTATTAAACAAGTCTTATTTCTTTTGATAGGGCTCTACAGACAACCATTTTCTACACTATGATAGCTGAATGTGTTCACCCAGGACACACACTCTATCGCTCAGTGATCACCTAACAATCCATCTAAAAATACTTCTAGAATAGGATAAATGAATTCCAAATTTGGAGGCCCCAAGAAAGTGAAAAGATCATGTGGCTCATCATCCAAGGGAATGTTTTATTCCTAAAGCAAAAATCATGAAAATTCACATGAATCCCAAAAAATTGTAAAATAAAACAATGGAGATAAAAAGGGAGGGGGTGGGAGATAATTACGGTCATAAAATAAATGTGTCACAACCCTGGTAGTCAGCAAGACCCCATGATGCTTTGGAGACATGTTTTCCTTGACTCACCAAAGCCTACCAACTCTTCATCATCGGTGTGTAGATGACCTTTTGGATGTCTAGGAAACTATAGGCTTTTATTTTGGCTCTCCAAGGAAAAACAGATGGATTTTTCTATAAAATTATTGGAAGCCTCTGTATGAACCATATTGGTTAGGAGATTCATCATAAAAAATAGTTTAGTTGTCTTAAATATTAATCATCGATTTTTTCATGACTCTTGACACTTTCTAAAATAAAAAAAGTATATAAAAAGGGAGGAGGTGGAATCCTCTCACAGTTGTAAATGTGTATTCGATGAATAAAGGATTTACTGTAGAATATTTTTATAATACCATTTAACAAAGAATTCTAGTCTTGTGGAGACCACCAGACATGCCACCCTTAAGTCATGGAATGTCCTAGGTAAGGCATCAAGCCTATTACAATGTCTTTTTAATATGAACTTTGATCTCATGATGACCCTTGTACATGTCAATATTACAGTAAGGAAGTACCATGGCATATCTTTATAACTAAAAAAGTCCTCAATAATTTGAAATAATCCAATAAAGGATGTGTTGACAAATGGGACTCACGATCGGTGAAAATCAGGTAACACCATCAAATCCCAAAACATCAAAGACTCATGAAGACACATGGTGGTAGACCCCTTCCCTAACTCTAAATTGTATCTTCATAAGATACTCGAAGAAAATAGTAAATCATTCAGTGTTGAGAGTTTTATAAATTCCTACCAAAACCTCAGATAAAGGGGTTTAAATCTTGATCACAGGGAAACATACATAAGATATGGCTATTCAAGCACCATAGCAGATTTCTCAGTGCTACATATCAATCAACCAGTAGGACTAAAAATGGGTAATACACTAGAAAATAGATAGAAAAAATCATGCTTCATGAATAAATAACTTCACGTTATCATTCATAGATCACATGAAGAATCTCCATTATTCCATGTGAGGGAAATCCTGCAAGTATTCTAGATCAAGGGAGATCCCAAAGAAGTATACACAGAGTAAATCGATGGCATCCACAATATAAGAGCTATAACAAAAGAATAAAGTTGGAGGACTTAAACAAAAACATGACTAATGGACCTCATATGCTTCATGTGAACTATCCCTGGAATGCGATGACACCAGGACATGTCTCCTAGATCTCACAACGCTCCTTCATCATACTATTTGACTCATGTGAAATCATTCACACATGTCAGATCATGTCACATGGTCCCCATGAGAATTCCACTTTAGTCTAGTGAAATACACATGGACTTGTTTCCCAATCCTTGAGACATCCTTTAGATAATTTTCCTGACACAAATAATGGTGCTCAATCATTTCATTCAAGTCTCACTATTGCTTCTTGGCATGTCTGACCATCTCTCACGATACTCTCTAGAAGATTTAGTCGAGACTCATGACTCCTTCTAGAAGTCTCATCAAAGATATGTGACACCCTCAAAGACATGTAAAATTGACTATTGTGATGCCCTATATATGTTTTAACCACATTGCTTTATGAAATCCAAGCAAGTCAGTTAGATCATGTGACAACCTCTAGGAAAGCCTTCTTGTTCATGTGATGGCTTCTCGAACAAGACACATTATTCTTGCGACGTTCTGTATAAAATTCAAATGTGTCATGTGATACCCTTTAGACAGGAATGCCAGGTCATAATGGCATCCCATTGCTCGGTAACATTGTCCACCCTGGGTGTGTAATCCTCGATAACTATAAGGAAACCTCAATGTATAATCCACAATAAATGAATGTACAATAACTCTGTTTCCTGCAATAAACAAGACACATTGGAAACATATTTGAGGTCTGACATCCTTATTAAATATCTATAGTAATGTCCTAATACATATGTCCCTCATCCATAATCAATGAGACTGACCATCTGCCATCCCTTATATCTCACACCGATCATTACTTGAATGGGCTTAAGGAATCACAATAACCATATAATTTTCATTGTATGTATCTACAATGGAAAGTGAAACCTAAGAGTGTAAACACCAACCATTGAACTACACAAACTCTAATTCATAATTCAACTAGGATATGAAGTATTCCTTCCTATGTACTGAGATCAAATAAGTATCCACATCAATGTAAACTCCATGTTTATGAAATTTCCTCCACTGGGACCCAATCATTCACATTATCTGATCACTCTATCTCATCATCTGTAGATAGATAAACCAAATGAACCATGATGACTCTGATTCCATCTATAATCATGATACGTAGGACTCCTCTCTATGGCCTGATATCTATATCAAACTTTCCCAGGACTATTCTAGCATATGATTCCCATGTCAACATGTTGTGAGGTTAATCATATAACATCCATTGTTTCTAATATTGATAATAGGTCATGTGGGATTAGTGAACTGAAATAAACACCACACTTGAATTGTGAGTCTCCACCAGCTAGAGAAATATGCATATATATGACTCAATGAGTGGCATTAAATGAAAACCCCTCATATAAGGATACATTAGGGATAGTACCAAAGGAATGGTTGATTTATGATAAATAAAATTCCTAATATTACTAGGATATATAAGTCATCTCTCTAAGACTTGAGATCAAATAACTAATACCTTAGTGCACAAACATTCATCCTCTCTGCATGATGTTACATTGAATGGGTTTAAGAAACTATGTGGGGTTTTATTCTTATTTGATTCCAATAATAACCATGATATTTATGATTCCACACATAGGCTCAATACATCACCAAAATATTAAATCCCCTCCTTATGTGGAAGCATATTCTAGAGGATCTGTTTTTATGGTTTTAACATATAAAATTACTACCTTTCCATTTTGGGAATGTATGGAGAACCTCAAATACATACAGGTGGACCCACTAACAAGATACTGTTTTCTATTACTTACTAATAAGATTCTTATCTTTTATGAATGATGATAATTAAAATATATTCTTTTTTAGGGTTACTATTACCATATTAGAATGATTAAGAGATTAAAAAACATATCTTAATCCTAAAAGAGAGTCTTGATGTAGGAAAACATTACCCTAAGAAGCATGTGATGAGCCTAACATCACATCATATCAACCATTGTGAGTCCCCAAGAGTCACTTCTAATGAAAACCTAGATGAACATCAACCATTGAAAAATAGGTTTGTACCCCACTACGGATAAGGGAATGGTTGGGAGTTTCCTAGAAGTACGAAACAGATGGAAAACTCGATGTGAGTTATTTAGAGATTTATTAACACCCATAGAAATTAAACTATAAAGAAAAAACCAAATTTAATCCTGTTTAATATCTAATCAAAATAGTCACATTAAAATCAGGATTGAAATTTTGAGACTCCGTAGGTTTTTATGAGTTGGTTTGTACTCTAGTGTGACTGACCATAAGTTTCATATCACGATTATCATATGGCCACCCCGATTTTTTTATAATGATGTATTGTGTGGTATAAACCTTACGGTGTTTTAAAATTTTATGTAAACTCCCATATGGTGGATGAAATTATTTTATGGCCCATTCCCTTGATGTGGGAACTCAAATATGCGAGGTTTTATGAAAAGACAATACGTATTATTCCCCTACTAAGAAAAAATTAAAATTAGAGGTTTGTGATACTGATTAAGATTCCATATATTTAGAGCTAGATAATGGAGGGATCTTAAAAAAGGTTGGATCTTAGATATTTTCGGTTTTGCATTGATATTGACCCTGAATATAAGAAAGGATCATCATATGTTATCCTTGTGAGTGTATTTTCATGGTGTCTTCAGACTTGTGAGCCACTTGGGCTCTACGATATTGTTCATATGTCGAAATTCCGGTATACTGAGGTGAAATTGTCATGGGGTTCGTGATACTTTTGGATTATTTTATGGATGAGAATACTCTAATAGGGAAGGTTGGTAATGACATGTAAAACTCACCACTTAGGGATGTTTGTGGTACTAACATTGGGGATTCCACAAAGGTGGAGCATAGAATATTATTCGAGTTAGAGAAATTTCAAAAATTTCTAAGTGGAATATATAAAGTGGATGAAGCTGTTAGTATGGTGTTTTATTTTTATGATTTTATTTAATAATTTAAACTGAGTTTGTCACATGAATATTCTTCATCATTTTTGGTATATTTCATGACCAAATTGTTTGTTCCCTATTGAGTTTTTTAATCACACCCTACTAAGGACTCCACTGCACATGGGTTCCTTAGTAGTTGTTAACGTAGTTAAAAGTAAACGTAGAGCTCAAGCTACGGTCTTATCGAGAAAGATGGCTTAGAAATGAACATAGAGAATGAGAAGATTTTAGGATTAGGTTTTCATTGATAAATTATTTTTATATTCCTTATACTTCTATGTATATATAATTGGACATGCGGGTTTTCTATTTTATTTTTAAAATAAATTTTTAGGCCTAATGATATTATATTCTTTACTTGTTTTTTTATATACTATGTTCTTACACATTCTGTCATTATTTTATGAATGTTGTTTGGCTCTTTATCGTATTTTTTCACACTCTAATATAGGGGGTATAATCTCCCTATAGTACGAACTTATACGCTCACTACTAGGGGGTAAACTCAAATATATGGGGAGATGTACTTGATATATTGTAGCGACCATCATTATGGGCACCGATTAGTGGTCAAGGGATGCTCAAAATTACAAAAATAAACAATAAATTTTCTCCCATCATGGGATAAATTATTTCCCTTCAATGTTGTATGTTTATAAAAAATTTTATATATAATTAAATTTAGAGATATGGGATACATTTCCAAATAATAGAGGTAATATATGATAAAAAATAATAATTCTCCCAATTAACAATTACTTAATAATGTTTATAAAATTTTTATGAAATATTAATCCCATTATAATGAATGAATGGAATTTCGTCCAAATAATGGTATCTTAATAAAAAAATATATACTAATGAATGATTTTATAATAATAGTTGAGATTTTCATTTTACCCATCATTTAAAATAAGGACTGCAATAAAAATAATAATGAGAACATATAAATAAGTGACATCATAAATATTAGCAGTCTCGAATTTTTTCCTAATTTTTTTCTTTTTTTAATCATTTATTAATAACATGATATCAAATTAAAAGGGATTCAAAACCAATAAATATATGTTAGTTACATGACTAATTATTTTTTAATATAAACATTATTTCAGTAATTTAGTTACATAAATTCTTAAATAAAACATAAAAATTAATTGTAGAAAATACATATAATGAATAATATTCAATAATCATCAGGGATGTGATTATTTATACAGAGATGATAAATAATATTAACCATGTAATAAAAACATCATTACATTCATCAAATTATAATAATTAGATTACTATGATTTAACAAAATGTTTTAAACCCTAGGTTAATATTATATATATATACTATAAATAACAGTATTTGTATAATAATTATAGTTAAATACATATTAATTGAAAATTATGTCTATACATGTATTAATATTGATTCAAATAATATGATAATAAACATACAAAATCTTTTTTATCTTTATTATATGGAATTGTGGCTCAATTTCAATTACATGAAATTTAATTATATAACAATAAACTCTATGTAATTTTTAGATTTTACCATTAGTTAAATGATTGAAATATTAATTCATAAATATTAATGATATAATCATTATACATTATTATTAGATAAGATGTTATAATTAGATTTTATGTAAAAATATTATTTATTTAAATTGTTCTATCATATGTTTTTTATGGATTTTTCTTATATTATTTTAATTTAAAATATCGTTACTCATATTAATTATTTAATTGTCATATGTTTTATAATATTATTGAATAATTTAGAATATAAGTTTCAAAAAATAGTGATACAAGATTTTACATTCACATAATTATAACATATATTCATTAGCAATGTCTTATTATTATTTGTTGTTAATTTTTTTAAAATGTTCACTTTCAGAATGTCGAAGAAAAATATTTTTTTACATATAAGTCCTATTTTATGAAATCCTTTTGATATAAAAATGACACAAAAAATTATAACACATTTTATATAGATTATCATGTATTTTAAAGGGTAATAATGTTAATTTTAAAGAATAATATTAACTTCTATATCTATAAATTTATTTTCAGAATCTATGTTATCACATATTTAAATAAAATGTATATTGTTCTATTTACACTATATAAAATATTTCCAACATTAATTTAAATATTCCATGTGTTAAAATGTGAAATTAATATCAATTTATAAAACCTACTATAATAAAAGTATTATGAGTTATATTAATCTAGGTTTTTTGTACATATATAATACATCTTTTTAGATGAATATTCAATAAATTATGAAAATACAAGCCTTAGTACCGTAATAATTTTTTGACTTTTCAATCTACATAAAAAATATTTATTATCTAGTGATAGATATTCATTGTTTCCCACAAATATCTCCCAATTTAGTATTTTCTATTGGAGTACAATTTATAAATTCTTTAGACATAACACGGGGAAAGGAACCATGTGAAATGGTGAGTATAGAAACTAAGTATGGGTAAATAAGGAAGATATGTAAACTTCATGTGGGAATAAGGGTGTAATAATATGAGAAAAAAATGAACTCCATTCCCTAGATATCATATATTGTAAAAATTATTCATGGAATAAATATTGGTAGTTCATAAGACATAAATCATAATGAAATCAAATAACATGATCTACAATAGTATAACACTAGTATAGAAAATCTATTTATGTCAATGAAATAGGCATAGAAAATATTATGTCAATTAAAATAAGCCAGAAATTATTAATATTTCAGGCTTGGGATAACCACATGTGTACTTGCATCGGGATTGAGATAAAAAACCATGTACACTATATAATTGGGAAGGGGTAACAACCAATTTACCCTCCCATTCAGTATTAGGATAACCACCCATATATCCTTTGATCCCATTAAACATTTTTCATTACCCAATGCATTGGAGGTTGATATTGGTCTCACCTGTTATATAATTAAAGTCATCTGCATTTGTTTTATAAGACCATAATATATTCCTTATATAATAAATAATAAAATAAAATGGGTTTCAATAATATATCTTCATATCATAACAAATAGAAAAGAGATATGTTTTATTATTAGTTCATCATTTCATCATAGCATAACAAATGGAAATAATTGGGTTTCATTAGAGTTCTATCATTGTTAAACCTATATATTAGAAATGAGTTTCATAAAAATCACATCATCATAAACATAAAAATTCAGAAAAATAATAAGAATTGTAACATTGGATCACATCACTAATAAATCATAATTAACCTTGAATGATATGAACTCAAATAGAGAAGTATTTTAATAGATAACATGGAAAATTTCATTGGGTAAATAACCATTACTTCAAATACAATTTTTTAAAAGTAAACATTTTCAAAATAAATTTCTTCGCAAATAAAAATTAACACTTATAAAAGTTTATTTCAGAAATATTTTAAAAATATTCTTAAAGAAAACATGCATTCTTTGGAAAACACATTTTAAAATATGAATCATTTTCAAATTCATTTATTTGAAAATAACGATGAATAATATAACATAATATTCAAATAAAATAATATTCATGATGATAGTAAGATTCATTCATGTTGTACACATTAATAAAAATAATTTTCCAACATTTTTTGTAAAAACAAGTTTTGTTTAGAAAAAACAAGAATATTCCTGTTAAAAAAATTTAAAATACAAACATGGGTAAAAATGTCTATTAAAAATAATAGGTGAATAAAAAAACTAAACACATTTTATGAAATCAAGGTTTTAGAGGAAAAGGGATTCCAAAACTAAGATATAAATGTTGTTGTATTATTGTAAAAATAATTTATTTTTTATTTTTTGTACCAAATAGTGTAAAAATTATAATATTACATTAAAATTTCTTGAATAAAAATAGTTGAATAAAAAACAAGTTCTGTGAGAGGTGAATTTTAAGATTTTATCATAAAAAAATAATCATAAACAATCCTAATTAATGATGATATTATAACATAATACCATTATTTTTTCGATATCATTGAATAATAATCCCCATAAAGGAATAAAATAAAATGGAACATAATATGTTTCAACCTTACCTTATAAGGCCCATAGCTGATGTCTACTAAAACATAATTGGTACATCATACAAGTAAATCATGTACCAAAGGACCTAATAGTTTCATCATCTTAGTAAACTAGATATATAAACGTTTCAAAATTACAACATATTTTTTAATCTTTGAGAATAACTTATATAAAATAAAAAGTATCCCTTATCAAATATTCTTGTTGAATAAATGTTAAAAATATATCAATATATCACTCAGAGAATCAAATAACTATCAATATAGAAAACTTATGAAAAAATGATATAAGTTTTAGGAAATAAACATATCCATGATAAACGATATGGATAATTAGGTGAAATTCAATGTATAGGTATCATAGAAAATTGAATATTTCAAGGGTACTAACAAAGGAATAAATGATATGAATTGTAATACTATCATTGCACAAATCAATCATAGACCACCCATAGGAATAATATAGATGGTATCAATAAAACATATTCCATGTTGTGTAAATGGAATGGGATATTGTCATTTATGTATAGAAGTACTGTAAAAATATATTTCATAACATTCTGGATGGAAATATCTATTTTTTTTGAAAAGTATGTAAAAATAGTTTTCTTTGAAAATAAATTTTGAAAACATTTTCCATAAAAAGTATCATTTTAAACATGAAAATGAATCATTGAATGAATGATGGGGCGTAAAACTATACATGTAATAATTGGTAAATAGAACATTCCATTTTTCACAATAAAAATGTTAGAAAATAGACCAATTTAGAAAAAAGATGAATATTCCATTTAAAAAACGCAATGGCCAAAACAGTATAAATGACATTAATAAATTAGTTTGTAATGGGTAAAAAATGCTTGAAATTTTTTTATAAAAAATTTTTTTCTTCGGAAAATATGTTCTTCGACTAAAGACAAAAATAATATTGGTTTTTTATAAAAAAAATTTTAAAAAAATTTTTAAAAATATTTTCAGTACAAATTTGGGGAAACATAGTATGGTTACTTGAAATGTGTGATGAATAACTAGTGGATAATAATATTAAATGGTTTATATGAGGAATTATTTGTATAGGCTATGACGTGTGGGTCATTGACATTATATATCCCCTTACTACATTGATAGGTTCTCTTAAGACAAATTAGTTTCACAAATGTATTGGTTTATTCCAATAGTTATAACTATATTTGGAAAGGTCTATATGGTATAGGTTTTCATGGTCTTAAAACATGGATTTCAATAGTTAAAAATTTCAATCAATTATATTCATTTATAATTTATCTATGATATTTTTCATTGGTATATCTGTGGATTAATTTTAATCCCAGTTCATTGACTAAATGGAATGTGTTTCCATGGATACGTTATATAGTTATTTTAATGACATGTGTTTTCAGTAATAACTTTTCCATATTGTTAATTCATTCAGTTTATTTATTATCTATCATGTTTTTGTATTACCTTTCAATATTGATTATTCTCATTGAGTCATTTTTACTTAGGTTATACTCTATCTTTACGTTTCATTTGGGCTCACCTTTAATATGTTTCCTCTCCCCATGATTCCCTAATGTATGATAACAAATATAATAATGGTTATGATAGATGGAATTATTTTTCCTTCAAAAGAAAAGAATAATTTTATAATTATGACTCTTGTGTGTGTCAAGTATTCCATGACTACTAAATTGTTTGGTTCTTTGGGATGGGATTTTCTTGTAGCTTATGACAATGTAATGGTAGTATAGACCTACTTTAGGACATCTGGGGTCAGGTCACTACATAAGTATCTTGAGGAAAAATAAAATTCATGGTATTACATTTCAAATGTTCTTTATATACATCTCATGGAATTATATCATTTCATAACAAAATACAAAACTATAAGAAGGAAAACGGAGTTAAAAAACATACATCATTAGTAATCTATTGAATTTTAAACTTAAGTAAAGAATAACAACAAATAATACCATAAATAGCTTGAAAGGAATGTTATTAATGATATAACATTTCTAATGGGTAGTATATACACCCCACAAAATAATTGAGTGGTGATTGTTTGAATATCAACCAAAAATAAGAGAGAGACTAGAATTCCATTACCATATGTCTCAACATCAATAGTAATTTTCCTAACATTATATATAATAAATAAAATAATATTATAAATATATTAAATAACTATAATTACCCATATCATATAATATTTTTTTTACTTACGACATATTACTACATGTTTACTAATGATTCCTTAATAAAATAACGTTTTTGTTAAAAACTGATTTATCATTCATATATGTTTTGATTTGTTATATTAGATCCGATTACATTTATTATAGTTATATTATCACTATACAAATAATAATTACAAAATTATCATTTTTATACATATATTATACTTTAAATACCAATTAAGAAAGATGGTTATGAGAAATGACCTATGTTACTATCCTGAAGATGACAGGTCGTACGTATGCATGAGTAATGTTTTCTTCTTCAAAAACAGTTATGAATATGATTTATGTAAAATATTTTAAATATATAATAATAATAATTTTAAAAATACCATTTTATTTATTTAAATATTCTTATAAATATCATCCTTGTTGTGAGGAGATGAAAATAGAGTCACATTGCTTCTTAAAGGCAGTAGTCCACACTTTAACGAATGCTGATATTATCATTTAGTGAGACAAAAAGTAAGAAAAAAAATTATATATTTTCTATAAATAATGATAAATAGTTAATTATTATAACAAATTTTTCATGTAAATCTGAAAACATTATCTTTATTATCTTCCATATATTGTCTTAGAAAAAATAAATCACTTCTCTTCCCGAGGTGGATGTCCTCTATACACAGGAGTGACATTATCATATACCATAGGTAATGGAATATAACAAAGGTATATATGAAATAAATAAATAAAATTTCTAATTATATTATAAATAACATTTATATACTTTATATCCATCATCATACCAAATCATGAGAGGTGGTAATTGAAAAATAATAACACTGGTTAGTGATGTTGTACTATGCCTTAGGCACGTAATATCGATTTGATACTCCATTTGATATATTTTTAAATTATTTTAGGTCATCAAAATAATATAAAAAATCTTATTAAATGAAGGTAAAACTTTTATTATATTATAATGGAAGAAAAATAATTGATGGCGTTGGAGGAAGAAATAAACCAAAAAATGCTTGTTGATGAGTGTTACCTCTTCTTCGGGTATCCTCCTTTGGTTTTATAGTGAACCTCAATTTTCATACATTAATATTACATAAAATTTGTAGAAAACATAAAATACTAAACAAACATATGCCCAATGTCCATATTAATCTAGTGTCTTTGGAAAATGGAATCATAAATAATGCTACATAAGTCAGAAACATTATCTCCCCTATGTTTGTCTTGACTAGAACCCTTCTTAGACACATGAAACATAATAAACATTTTCACTAATTAGGGAAGGAAACACAAAAAGTGGTGAGCTAATATGCTCAGTAATAGTCGAATAGAAAGTCATCTATGAATTAACATTAGCATATGGTTATGAGAACATGATCATAACATAAGAAGATCATACCATTCATATAAAAGATCATAAACATGAATAATGACATAACGCTTGGGAGTTTTTATGACATGAATCATAAAAAAAATTAAAGAAAAAAGACATGAAATAATATAATAAGAATAATACATGAAATTTAGTGATACATAGACATGTTATATCTTTCTATATAGGATAAGAACCATTTCTATAACAAATCCAGGAACATAATGGGAACCACACCTATATGGAGGGAGACACCACCATCCCTTGTCATAGCCTTTTACTTGTTTGGGATCTGGTTTCCCTTAATCCCATAGTGGATATATTTTTCCCATTTACCCATAGTGAATTTGGTTTCCCCATATTCTATCTTCATGGTGATAACACCTACTGAGAAAGACACAACACCATCCCCAATTACTGTTCATTCCTTATAAGGGATTATGATTACCCATTTAACCATTGTAGATAAAACATGTTGACTTGATTTACATCATTAGTTCATGAGATATAAATTTTACCCAATACATTGTAAGGAGATATAGGTCCCACCAATCACTTAATAGAATTATTCATCCATTTTGCACAAGATAATAAAAAATTCCTCATATCATGACCCATAAAAATAGATGGCATTTATAAACCTAAAATCATAACCCCAAAAAATTAATTGGGTGTCATAAACATGTAATTATATATTAACCTATGAAAAAATATAGGTTTCATAATAATTTAATTAAATCCTAACCCATTAAAATAAGATGGTTTCATAAGATTAAAACACATGGAAGAGTGTTGGGTTTTATAATAATCATGTCATCAAAACAAAAACCATTTAGAGAATAAATATGAATGGTTACTCTAAATCATTACCCATATGGGAATGATTAAAATCAACATTTGACATGTTATATGGAAAATAATTTTTACATACCTTTTTAAAAAAATTCATGAACAAATATCCTTTTATTTTGAAAAAGGTTATTTCAAACATATAAAAATTTGAAAACAATTTTCATTAAAGTAAACTAGAATGCATATAATGAAATATTTTAAAAAATTATTTAATCAATTTTCTTTGATAACATATTAAGAGAACTAGAAAAAGTTTTTAAAACCAATTTACATGAAAATAATTTGAAAAAAATTAAATGACTCATGATAAATATAAAAAACATTCAAATATCATTCCCTTGAAAATGAGTTCACAGATCATCTTTGATTTTTTTTGGAAAACACAGTAATTGAAGTTCATGGAATGCATCTCAATGAATGAAAATTGAGACAAATATTCTATTTTTATATTGTAACTCGTGAAACATAAACACCATGAAAGAGATATCATAAAATTTATATTTATATACCCATAAAAATATGTATAAAATTCATAGAATATATTCACGATAAGTGTAATAACCACACAAAAGATATTAGTTCTGAATAATGTGTAAATATAACAGGAATACAAGTGAGACCAGATATCCCCTAACATTGTGTGTTAAATATCATTGTAGTCAATAAAAACGCCTATATAAAAAATACATGTTTCTTATAAGGAATAATATACTTATATCTAATATCATATATGGTTTGATTGTGACTTTATATTACCCACTTCTCAATAATTTGATGTTAAGGCTTCATTTTGTGTAATATCTGTTTTTTTGTGCATGTGCCTTCTCTTTTAATATCTTTGGTCCTTATACATATTCCAATATTTATAGAATATAAAACATGATATAAATATAAATTATATTCAGTATATATTTAGTATAATAATACATTGAATATATAAGTATAAAATTTAATACACCATTCATGGAGACGGTATGCCATACATAACCATGAACATCATTTCTGTTTTATTGTTATTTTGAATGAAAGAATGAAAATGACATATAAGTATATGGGTGTATACATCATTATAAAATTATCATGATTATATCATATATATCATATATGTTTAATTAACCCATGCTTAATACATTCTATGTAGTGCATGAATGAATCACATCATGTTGAGGGGGCGGTAGTCCACACTTCATCATATGAAATTGTTGTATTTAAACCAAATAGAAAATATAAAGATATATATTGTGAAATAAATAAATAAGATTAAAGACATAATAAATATAATATTTAACCTATATAAATATATTTTTCATTATAATTTCCCAAATGAGAGGCGTTAATGGAAAAATAAACAATCATCATTTAGTGAGGCAGTAGTTCACCATACATGTAAACTTTTTGTTCGTTACCCATTAGAAGGTTGTGTAAATAGGTGTTGGAAGAAACCTTATTATAAAAGCGTATCAGTATATTTGTGATATTTTTTATGTTTTATAATAATGGAATACGAGGATTTTAGGGGGGTGTTAAATGAAAATAAAAGAAATGTGCTTGATGGAGGGTGTTACCTCTTAATCAGTTAAAAACTTTTCATTTTCAGTGAAGGGATTCCTTGGAAAGATTTTGGACTGAATGGAGGATTCTAGGAGGAATTAAGGATTTTTTGGAAGTTTTTTTGTAGGATTTTATTTGAATTTAGGTGCTTTGAGATGTGTGGAGATGGGGGATATGTGGTGGCCTTTATAGGGAAGGTAAAGGACAAACATTTAATTTTTTAAACAAGTATGGTGAACCCACGTTTTATCGTAAATAAATTCATTTAAAACCAAAAAGACCCCATAATGGAAGGTTATGGAAGTTATATGGATGTCCAATTGGTTTTATACTAGTTTATATGTCATTTTTCCCCATAAGATTTAGGTTTATTCCCTAATCATGCTAAATTTTACATTAATCATTGTAATTAATTCAAAATGTAATCACTAATATTTTCTATCAAATACAATGTTCACCTTATTTGACATTATAAAATATGATTATTCCAAATTTTAATTTTTTTTACAAATTACAGTCACATAATGGGTTGAAGTTAGTTTAAATTTAATCCCACTGATGGGACGACACTACTGGGTTTTAAAGTAAAAACAGCCAAAAGTTTTCTAAGTTTTTATACCCAATTTAAAAGTAAAATTGATTATAATTACATAAATATGATTAATTTATAATAATATGATCTAATAAACTTTTAAATTTATTTAAAAAACAATTAATACATATAATTAAATTATAAGAAAACAGATATGAATTAAAATTCAGTATATTTTACTATTCATTCAAATATTTCTTTTTTCTCAGAAAAATCCTAAAAATTCACACTAAGATAATTTTAAAATTATATATATAAAAAATGAAGTTTATTTTATAAAATTAAATTTTATAAATGTGTTTAAAATTAATTTTATAATTTTTCATAGAAGGACATGAAAATAAGTTCATTTGAGAAAATAGTATTTTAAAACATATAAGGTCTTTACAAGAAATTATATCTATTGTTATCAATATGTTTTATTTATATTAAACAATTATATAAAATGTTTTAAAAGTATTTATTACTAGTTATATTACTATGTTTAATGTTTGGATTATAATTATGTCATTTAAATAATTATAAGAAAAAAAAAGATGTTTCATAGAAACTCATTGATGTGTGTAATGTATGAAAATTCCATGTTTCATGTAATGTAAGACATGTAGGTCCTTGTGAAAGGAATGTTTTACTTAGATCATTTAAGATATTAAGTAAAACTTAATTTATTTGAGAAAAATGTCCTTAAAAACTCATGTGGTTAAATTACACTCGCATTAAAATGAATTTCACCCTCAAAATTGATCATTCAGGTAAAAAATGAGGACAATTATGATTAAATATATCCTATAGTTCCCACATAGCATTCTAAAAATGGTGATTCCACCTCAAAAAATTACCAAGTGAGTTGTCTTGTTTCGTAAAACTTTCTATGATCGATCCATAATTTCAAATGGTTCTTCTTTGTAAGAAAGATCCTGCTCCAGTAGTATGACCTCTAAGTTTAGTACCAGTGAATGGTAAATTATGCACTTCCCGGTGAGAGATATATGGAACACATCACGTACTTTAATGATATTTTGAGTAAGATCAAAGAAATAGGGTACCATCATAATGTGATCATGAATCTCAAAGTGACTGATATTCAAATGGATTAGTTTTCTTTTATTTCTAAACCTCATAACCTTCTTATAGGTAGATATTCATATAAAAAACTATTCACCAAATTAAAATTCTAGACCACGCCATCAGTTATCACCATAACTATTCTGAAGACCTTGATCTACCTTGACATGATACTAAATGGTTCATGCATTCTCCCCCATTTATTGAGTGATCTCAGCTCCCAAAAGCTTTATTACTCCAACTACATCACATCACGTTGGGGCACTACATTTATTACAATGGAGGTATTTATAAGATTACATATAAATGCTAGGGTGAATACTATTAATGTACAAATATTAATCTAGAGGGAGGTATTGATCTAACCACATTTGAAATCCAAAGAACAAGATCTCAACACATCCTCTTGGTTTTGAATTATTATTTCAGGATGACAATCTATATGAGGATAAAAAGAGGTGGTGAATATCAATTTCATATCAAGCGCTTTTTGAAAACTTTTCCAAAACAAAGAGGTAAATCTCAAATCCTATTCTGATTCAATTTAATGTGGTACTCCATGAAACCTTTGCACATCCTTAAAGTATATCATAGAATGTTGATCTACAGAGAAGTCATCTTGGAGAGTGATGAGGTGTGATGACTTTTTAAGGCTATCCACTACCACAATTATAGAATTAATCTCATTAGAGGTTTTTGGGTAGTCTAAAGTGAAAATACATAATGATGTTTCCCATTTAAATTTTGGTATGTTTAATGGATGTAATGTTTTCTTTGACTTTTATCTTTTATCCATCACTTATTGGTATAGAAAGCACTAAGATAGAAACTCTGGAATATCCTTCTTCATTAAATCCAACCAGATGTATTATTTCATGTCCTTATACATCTTCATACCTCTTAGATGGATGGAGAATGATGAATTATGAGCTTCCTCTAAGAACTCCTTGAAATATTGTATAGAATGAGAACCTACACATTTCAAGAATCTTATCATTCCATCTGGATCATGGTTAATCTTAGGAACATTTATAACTTTTTTTATCTCTATATCTTCCTTCTACAAATCTTTAATATTCACAAGGATACACTGTTGAAAATTCATTTTTAAAACATTAGATTTCCCCCTTTATTTAAGATTTACATTTCTATGCTTTTTAAATCCATAAATATTGGTTCTTTTGTGATCATCATCGTGGATAAGCTAGCATGATCCTTTAGAATAAAATCATTGACCTACTTATGCTCTTTTCCAAGGTGGTAATGTATTGAGAAGTCATAGTCCATTATCAACTATAACCACCTCCTATGGAACATTTTTATCAAATTCTATGTGAAAATATATTTTATACATTTGTGATTGTTATATATACCACACTGTTCACCATAGAGAAAATGCGTCTATATCATTAATGCAAAAATTACCACAACTAACTCTAAATCCCGAGATGGGTAATTTTTCATATGAATCTTCTACTACTGTGAGTTATAAGTGATAAACATGTTATTATGCTTAAGAACACATCCAAATCCCTTCTCGGATTTATCACTATAGATTACGAACCTTCTCCATTATAGGGTAATATAAGCACATGTGTGCTGACTAATATTATTTTTAGTTCCTTAAAATTTTCAACATATTTATCTATAAAATGGAACTTGGCACCATTTTATGTTAACATGTTTATAGAATTAGATGAAAATGATATATTCTACACAAAAATGCAATAAAATTCTGTTAAACCATGAAACCTACAGATCTTAGTCACCCTGGTTTATTTTGTACAACATTCTATATCCTCCACCACTGATGGATCTAATGATATACGATATCTTGATATTATTTGTACCAAAATGAAACCATTTACAACCAAAATACACACTTTGTAAATTTATCATATAGTTTCTCCTTCTTTAGGGTCATTAGTACAATGCTAAAGTGATATTTTTTCTATTATATATATTTTTAATAGACAAGAATATCATCTATAAATACTCCCAAAAAATGTTGGAGGCGATCTCTATAGTCTCTATTCATCTATTACATGATGATAAAAAAGGCATAAATAAGAAAAAAATTCATCACTCCATATTTATAGTGTTCATACTTTGTACGAATTTTCATAATTAGTATATCCAAATTATTTACCCTCAATTAATGATATCCAGAATGAAGGTCAATGTTGGATTAGTATTGAGATCTGCGTAGTTGATCAAACATTCCATCAATACAGGAAAAAAGATATTTTTTATTGATTTTGATCTTGTTCAACACCTAACAATTAATGCAAAGTTTATGTTATCCATCTTTTTTCACAAAAAAGAGAAGGTGCACCCCAAGGTGAACCAATTTTATATATGAATCCCTTATCAAGATTTTAATGGAGTTAATTTTTCAATTCCTTCAACAAAATTTGGTTAATTAAATAGGGAGTCATTGAAATTAGTATGGAAGCAAGAATAATGTCTTTTTAGAATAGATCATCACATTTTAGTGGAAGTCTAGGAAAAGTTTCCACAAATTCATCCATAAATTCTTAAACATAAAGAATATAATTGGTGTCGATTTTTTTATAACAATGTGAGATAAAAATCCCTTATTATGAGAATCAAGACCCAAAAACTAGATTTAATCTCCACAAGAAGTTCATACTTATCATCAAATTGATGGATATTCATAGGAGGGTTTGAAAAGTAAAATGTTACTTAACTTACATGAAAGTTGATATGGGAATAATTTTGATAAATGTAATCTATGTCTAATAAGATATAAAATTCAACCAAAATAAGAATGAAAAGATGTGTAGGAGGTACATTCCCACAAACACCAGTTGGAGAGAAATCATAGACTTGTTATGCAATCATCTTACCATTAAGGGTATGCATTTCTAAGTCTGCATCTAATCACATCGGTGAAATATTCATACCCTTATAAAATTATTTAGATAAAAAATAGTTGGTTGATATAGAATCAAATAAGACATTTGTAGTTCTAGAGTGGATGGAAAGAAATCCTTTCACCGCACCATTATCGCACCCCATGTCAGAAACCATGATCACATAATATTTCCCCTAGTTGCTTGGTTTAAAAGGTTACTCAAATAAATCATCATCATTATCCCCTGGGTTTGAGAATTGATTATCATAATTCCAATTCTATTTAGATATTAATAACTATAGTTTCAAAGGTTAATTATGAATTTATTTTCCTTGAATTGAATCATTGGATAACCTCTTCTCATCAATACGACAATCATTTTCTTGATGGTCATCCCTTTATAACTAAGAATAATTATTCGAACCAATAAAAAAATTCCCTCTATCATTTTTTCCACACAGAGAGCATAAAGGAAGTATCATATTATCCTCCTTATTGTTTTTAGATTTTCCTTTGAACTCCATCTTAATTTTATTATTAAAAACATGAGATTTATATGTAACTCTATCCTCTAATTCAAAATTGATTTCATAATGAGAAATATCTTTTTAACTATTAATGTCTCATATGGACAACACTATTTTGAGATTTGAATTTAATTCAATAAACTAATTTTGAACATTTCTTTTGGGTAGGATTATAATTCTATATGTGTACCTCACAAGTGTTGAGAAACTACTCTTGTATGTACCAATGAATTCATCATATGTTTTCTTCTACTTTGGGAACTCCTTTTCCATCCCCATATAATGATCATGGGGAAGAATTTATTGGATAATATATTCATGAATTCATCCCAATTCATGGATTCAATTTCATCTTGATTTCTCATATTCTTGATTAGAGTCCACCGTTGGTCTAGTTCACCATCTCACCAAAAAACCACTAGAATAAATTTCTCAAGATCTGAACATTTAATAATAGAGAATATCATTTGAATGGTATTGATCCAGTGTTCAGCAACAAGTGGATTAGAGTAACCTCTAAAATACAGTGTAATTTTTCTCATGTTGGAATCAACATAATGTTTTCCCACCATTTCTCAATTGGAAGCCCAATATGATTTATAGAATTAGAAATTTTCATGAGCATAACTGTAAGGTTTCTTATTCCATATTTCATAGCATTCAGATTCTCAAGAGAACACCTGTTGCATTTTCAGCCACAATCCCTATTAACGTAGTTCCATCGGGTTCATGCCATTGACTAAAACAAAAAATAATAGAGTAGGATACTGTTATCACAATAGGGAACAACATAATCATGAAAACCCACATATATGATGTCTAAATTAGGACACTTTACATAATCTATGAATCATTAGGTTTATCCTTGGTTATTCATATCCAAATTCTATTTAAATCCATCGTGATGGTTCGTGATGAGTTCACGAATTTCCAAACTATATCCTCCAGGAGTGTTAATCCAGGCGTGTAGAGATGCCCATTATTGTGTAGTAGATTACCCTAAGTAAGGAATAATACATCTTGTTATATTGGTTACTCCTAAAAAATTTTGTGCTAGAGCCACATCCATTAATAATGTCTAGAAATTGATGTATTTCATGTAAAATTCTTAATCCATTCATTACCAAACTTAAATGACATTTTTCTACACATTTACATAAAATTATACTTTCCCTAGACATTTCATTTTGGTTATCAGTAGGATTTTATCATTCTAGATTCTAAAGGATAACTCAACCTCTTCTCTAATACTAGATATTGAAACCCTTTCTTTTCTTACAGTAATTTAACATCACTTTTTTGGAATAATTAAAAAAATTAACAAATTGATTCCCAATGACAATATTTTTTTGTTCCATTGGAAACATGGAAACATAAACACTATTACATTTGTGAGATATGTTATTTACCACTTAATTCGTCATTACCAGAACCTCTCATAGGCACATCATACATAATGCATATCTTCATAACCTAGGGAAGAAAACATAAAAGGGTGAGCTCAGATTCTCAGTAAGGGTACACATAAAGGCATGTAAGTATAAACATGAGAACATGGGTATGATAATGTGATTATAACAATACAAAATAAAACCATACACATTAGATATCCTAAACAAGAATATGGTATATAGATTGGTAGTTTATAAGAGTTGAATAAAAAATAAATAATGAAAATAATCCAAGAAAGCATTTCATAGGAATAATAAATGGAATTATAGAATATATAAAAATGTGATAACATTCCTTATATGTCAAAACCCATTACTAGAACATATCAAGTCACTTCATTGGAACCAAACTTACTAGGTGTGACACACCACCATCCCCAGTCACAGTTTTTTCCTATTAAGGGATCATATTTCCCCATATTACTATAGTGGATGTAGTCCCCCATCCTCCCTTACTGGATATGGTTTCCTAAGATTCTATCTCCTTAAAGACTACACCTAATAGGAAAGAAACACCACCATTCCTAGTCTCAATCCATTCCTCAAAAGGTATCACGTTTCCCCATCTTTTAAGTGTGGATCAAGCCCATCGACTTTATTCACATCATTATTCAATGAGATATAAATATTTAAACAATGAATTTGATGGATATAGTTATATCATATCTGATAAAAAAATCATCCATACATGTAGAAAATTATAAAAAAATTCATCATATCATAACCCCTAAAAAGATATAGGATTCATAAATATCCTATCATAATCCCATGAAATGAAATGAGTGTAATAATCAAGTAATTATATCTTAACCTATATAAAAAAAGATATATTTCATAATCACTTCATTAAAACTAACCCATTAAATGAAGTACATTTCACAAGAAAAAAACCCATGAAAAGGAATGGGTTTCATAAGCATCATGCAATGAAAACATTAACTATTCAGAGAAAGTATATGAATAAAACCGTTATATAATTTCCTAGAAGGGAATGGTTAAGATCATTGGATGTCATCTTCTTTGTCAAATAATTTTGAAACTTCTTATAAATTTTTTTTATGAAAATATAATTTTTTATTTGGAAATGGTTCATTAAAAAATAAAAACATTTTAAAACCATTTTTTGAAAATAAATATGAAAACATATAAAGAATGATTTGAAAAAATAGGAATCATTTTTATTTGAAAATAAATAGAGACCTTGAAAACGTTTTGAAAACTGTTTTTCATGAATATAATTTGAAAACATTTAATGGAATCATGAAAACCATAAAAAAGTAAAAATACTTTTTTTCTTTAATATGGTCATAAAATAAAACCTTTTAAAACATTTTTGAAATCACGGTTCTTAATGTTGGAAAATTGATACAAAAATAATTTCCTGTTTTCCTATCTCTTGAATGAAAAAACCCATAAAAGCGGGATCAAAAAATTGATTTTTAAATAACCATGACATCAAGGATATAAATTATAGAATATATTCATGGGTGTTATAATCACCACACAAAATATATGAGGGGGGGAAGAAGGCGTACATCTCATATGAATAAAAGAGAGACTAAACCCCCCCTTCTTTATGTCTTGAATCTCATCATACTCATTAAAACATCTTATATAATAATTATTAATTTATTATACAGAACCATAATCATATATCCATTACCATATATGGTTTTATTATGAATTAGTATTTACCATTTCTTAACAATTCTTTGTTACGTTTTCACATTAGGTAATATCTGCCTTGTTATTAGCATGTCTTCTAATTTGTTATCTCTCTGGTTCTAATATGTATATCATGATTTCAAGAATGTATACTATGATATAAATATCATTTATATTCATTTTATTTGTGGTATAATAATCCACTGAATATATAAGTATAAAATGGAATGCACATTTCATTGAGAGGGTAAGGAGTACGTATGCATAAAGGTCATTTCCATTTTAATATCATACTGAAAGAAAAAATAAAAATGGCACATATATATGAGTTTATATAATTATTATAGTAGAATTATTATTTAATATATATATCATATAATTTTAATAAACCCATACTTAATTCATTCCATGAAGTGTGTGATGAATCACATCACTTTGAAGGGGAAACAATCCAAAGTTATTTAATCAAAATTATTATATTTACACAAAATTGAATTTATAAATATATGTGTTGTAAATAGATTATAGAATATTAAATAAGCAATAAATATATTATTTAACCTTTATAATGATAATTTCCAAAAAAATGTCTACTATGAGAGACGATAATGGAATAATGAACAATCATCATTTTGTGAGGTCGTAGTTCACCTTATACGTAAATAGTATGTTCATTACCCATTATATAGAAGTATGTGTAGATGTAGGTGTAAAATATAGATTAAAAAATATCAATATATTAATTATAATATTTTTGATTTATATGAATGGAATAAAGAGAGTTTTGGGGGTGGGTAAATCATTTTGTTTTGCACCAAATGGATCCCATTCAAGGATTTATGACCAATGAGAGGCTTAAAGGAGGAAGGGGGAGTTTTTGGGAATATATTAGGAAGATATTTTCTAATCCAATGTTGTATTATTGGTTTGGGGAAAAGGGATAGGTGGTGGACTTTTATAGGGAATGGAAAGTGCGTACTTTGAATTTTTGGAAAATTAGTTTGGTGTAACCATGTTTTACAAATAAAATTGATACAAAACTTGAAAGACTAAATAAAAGAAGTTGTATGGAAAAAATATTCCCATAATATTGTTGTTGAATAAGATAATAGGCCATTTGGGCTCTTATATTTAAGTTTTTTTAAATTTTAAGATTATTTTTCCTTTAATGACTATAAATAATTTTAAATATATTCACTAATCTTGTATATAAAAAACTATATTGACGATATTAAAAGTTATAAATTAATCTGGTTTCAAATATGTAATCCATTATTCAAAATTCCAACAACATAAGTGGTAGAAATTAATTTAAATTTAATTCCGTAGATGAGATGACCATGCAATATTTTAAAGTTAAAACATCCAAAAGATTGCTATGTTTTTATACCCATGTTAAAATTGAAATTGATTCTAATGGCCTAAATTGTATTAATTGATAACAACATGATCTAATTAAACATTTCAATTAGTTAAAAATATAATTTTTCCTTATAGATAAATTAGATAAAAAATATTTTATTGAATTAAAATTTAGTATATTTCACTATTCAACAAAAAATGATGTTTCCCAGAAAAATCCCAATAATTCACCCTATGATAAATTTCATAGTCTGAATTAAAAAATTAAGGTTATTTTATAAAATTAAATTTATTTATGTTTCTAAAATTATTTTTTCTCACAGATTGACCTCAAAAGAAGTTTATTTTACAAAATAATACTTTTATACTTAGAAGGAATTTTTTAAATAATATATATTTAATTATCAATCAGTTTTATTTATATTAAACCATTATAAAAAATATTCTAGAAACTATCATTACTATTTAGATTACTATGTTCAACTGATTGGTTATAATTATCTCATTTAAATAATTATATCAAAAAATGATGTTTCATAGAAACTTAATGTTTCATGTAACGTACACCATGTAGCATCCTAAGTAAGTAATGAATAATAGATATTTTTATCCATGTCTATTAATTATTAAGATAGTGTTTTAGAGGCTTAAAATGAAAATAAATACAATCTTATGCATGAAATACATTAATATTCTTAAAAGATTGTTTTACTGCCTTTTGATGGAAAACCCTTTTTAAATCTATATTTTGAAAATTTTATAAGCTATGTTTGTCAAAATAACTTATTATTTATTATTGGGACATAAAAATTTACTTTGTGTGAATTTTTTGTATTTTTCCGATAAAGTTCATTTTTTAATGAATAGTGAAAAATGTTGTATTTTAATTCAAAACCTCTTTTTAATATAATTTATTTATATTATTAGATTATCTTTTGAACTGGTTTTGAAGTGAAATTAGTATATATTTTTACCATTTTATCCAATGGTGGTCATTGGAATCAATTTCACTTTGAAATTGGACGTAAACTAGTGTCAATATTTTGATACTTATTGTTTCATAAAAACATGCTATTTGTCATGACAGCGGGAATTAGTTATTAAATTAATTAATGCAACTTACATGTTTTGAATTTTGTAAAATAGAAATAATTTTTGAATTCGGAATATCAAATATAACATAGGGTGAAGTTTTGGTATCATTCTGAAAAACTTCAATTTTTTATGAATAGTGAAACCACTAAGTGGTAGTTAAAGAAACTGATTTTTCATTTAAATGAACCTTTTCCACTTATGTGATTTGATTTTCAAAAATCCGATATACATGGTTGTCATTAAGAAGTAAAATTTGGTTCAATGAGATTAAAACAATTTTTTGGTGAATAGTAACTTTTAAGTTCTTAATCGCGATTAGTGGTAATTAGTGTAGTTTAAGGTAAAAATAATGTTTTAATAATATGAGATGAGCTTGACACATGTCCTACCCTCATTGGATGTGTCATGGACGACCAAGAAAATCCATGGGTCAACTTGGGGACCCCATGGAGCCACTTTGGTTGGGAAATGACATAAATAATTTTTTATTTAATGTTAAAGTAAAAATGACACAAACATGAGATGTTTTACTAATTTTTTTTACATGGGGTTATACAAGTAATATTTTTTATTATAAATGGTAATTGGAAAGCTAAAAAGATTTCCTACATCATAGTATTTTTTTTATAATTCTTAAAATTTAAATAAATTAAATTATTTATGACATCATGATGATGCAGCGATTACCTCATTAATAAAGGATTTAAATAAAATAAAATGATAATGTAAAATATATGAACTACACCTGTCCAAAACCTATTTGATGTGTGGATTTAGAACCCTTATCACCTTACTCTCTAATTATATCAATGTGGGACCTTTTGAATCCGAAACTCATTTTAAAATAAAGTAACATTTCTTTACTTTCCAAGAGTGCCCCTCCTCTCCTCTTATAAAAGGCCCCCACCTCTACCTCCTTACCCACACTCCAAAAGCCATTGGCTCGGCCAACCCCTGACCATTTTGTCTCTCCACATCCCTCTATTAGTTTTTGAAGCCTCAATTTGGGCAGAAGTCTTCCCAAGAAAGCCTTTGAGCTCAAACCAAAGGGAGTTACCTGATTTTAAGGTAATGTCTTCTCTTGAGTCCTTTTGTTTTATTTTTCCTCTCCAACCCCCTAAACTCTTTTTATTAATTTCTTTTGTAACAAATCCAGTATCTTAAATATACTAGGATGTTGTTATAAGAAGTATTCAAGCTACACTTACACACACCTACATCTAATGGTTAAAGGATATACTGTGTCCGGGGATGGTGAATTTATGCCTCCCGAAACGATGATTGTTCAACATTCTTTTAACACCTTCAAAGGTGGCCATTAAGATGTCACTATATTTATATATGATATATAATATGTTTGTGATTTCTTTAAGCTTCTGTATTTTTCATTTTGGGCATACCTTTATGGTTTCCATTATGGGTAAACACGATATCTACATTTAAGGAAGTGCGGAGTACCGCCCCCTCAAAGTGATTTGATTCGTTAAATACCATATGTGGGACATATGAAGGATGGAACTATGATATTATATATGATATTATACTGAAATTATAATATACCTTTATATCATTATGATTCCATTCTATAAAATATGAAATAGAAATGAAAGTAGCGTTCATGCGTACGTATGGCTTACCGTCTCCATGAATGGTGCATTTCATTTCTTACCTCTAAATGATTATGTAATATTATAAATGAATGCATTTACTGGATATATATGTCATATATGATATCTACATCATGAATACCATTCTGGATATAATGGATACATGAACAACTTGTAATTATAAAGGGCTTATTTTTGACTCAAGTACCAATGATCGTTAAAACGACCGTTATTAACTTAAATAATTACATAGTGTTCATGACATGGAAATAAGTGATATAAAAGGAATAATGAACTTGAAAAAGGTTCTTAAACAAGTAGAAATTAACTCAAGTTTATTATTCAGGAGATTAAAGAACGACCGAGTCAAGTCGGACCCGAGGTATGGGACTTCATCTCAATCTCCTTTCATTGAGGCATATTTTGTTTTATACACAACCTTATTTTATATGGTGTATAAACACATTTGACTTTTACGTTTATCCAAAAGGAAAAATTTTTATACGTAGCGTTTTACTAAATGACAAAAGGGAATGTTTTTGTCGTACGTATGCGACAACAATGACTTCTCCGCCGCCGTGACTGTTATTTGAGTTTCAGCTTCCTCTACAATCCATACCTTTTTTTAAAAGAAAAATAAATACCATGTTTTTCTTTTCTTTTCTTTTGGTATTGAAAATTGTTTTCTTAATGTTTTTATATCAATGTGTTGTATTGATATCTTGTGATTGAAAGGTGGAAATGTTATGTTTACTTTATGCATGTTTTATGTGATATGATTATGTTGAGGTTCTTGAGCATTATTATGAAGACGGGTGGTTCCGTGATAGACTAAGGGCGGGTGAGCCCGATATAGCTCTCCAATGCATTGGGTAACACAAAGTAGTGAAATGTTAAGGTTTCTCTGAAGAGATTTAGGGAATATACTATGATGGGTATTCCAAATGTAACCAAGAGGGTTACTCCATACGTAATAATGTTATTAATGCCTCAAGTTACCTTTATGTCTTGTGATTTCTATGATTTATTCATGATTTGATGAGGTATATTAAAGTGCTTATGTTTTATGGGTAAAGTATGATTTCATTCTTATGTATATATGTACCCATTTTTACTTTCCATATTTTTATATCCCTTACTGAGATTTTTATGCTCATCCCAAGTTTTTTTGAAATGTTTTTCACAGGTCAAGCAAAAGGTACATGATATGATGATAGTGTCAAGGAAGTGTCAAGAAAGAATCCATGTTTTATTTTAAATATGTTTCCATTGATGGGAAAGAATAATACTATCTTTATGTAACCAATTTGTTTATATGTCGAATGTAATGAATGTTTTATGATCTAATTCTCTAAAACTCTAAACCTGAAAAGATCCTCAATGTGTAATCTTGTAATAAATCAAGATTAAGTAAGGTTTAAGGCTGGGGCCTTATAGTTGGTATCAAAGGTCGGTTTAGATAACTTTAAGAGTTAGAATTCTATTAAATGATTATCCAAAAATATTTTTTAATGGTAAAATTGAAGTGATATAGTATTTGAAGATTACCATGTTGCTTCATCTAAGACATGTTTGTTCAGAATGATTTTCCGCAGAGGAAACAGGGAAGCAGTGCTAGGAAGGCATACAGAAGGAAATAACCTTCTGAATCAGCATCCTGAGATGTTCGGAATTGGAACTGAACAGTTTGTTGTAGTAATGGCACAGTTGACTCAAGCGATAAATGGTGGTGGTATCCATGCACGAGATCAGCCGGATCAACCACAGAGGAACATGTCAGTGGTGGAACATTTCATGAGGCAACATCTCCCATCATTCAGGGGATCATCTGACCCTGTGTTAGCTGAAGGGTGGATTAAAGCACTGGAGAATATTTTCGATGTCATGGTGTGTTCAGAAAATCAAAAGGTTAGTCTTGCTATTTACCGTTTGGAGGGTGAGGCAGATCAGTGGTGGTCTATGGTTAAAAATATCAGGGACACCGATGAGATTGATGCTCTTGACTGGGATGAATTCAAAGGTATGTTTCTTGAGAATTATTTTCCTAAGTCTGTTCGACTTAGGATGGAAAAACAATTCTTATAATTTAGGCAAGATGAAGACTCAGTGGGTACCTATGAAGAAAGGTTCACTCTATTGGCAAGGTATGCTCCAAATTTTATCTGAGACCTTGATAGTAAAATCAATCGTTTTTACTCAGGATTAAAGTCAAAATATCGACGGGCATTAGCTTTTCGTGAGTTTAAAAGTTATGAAAAGCTTGTTCGATGTGCTGAGAAGGTGGAAATGGAGTTTTCCGATGATCAAGTGTTCTATAACAACCAACAGAAGAAGAGACCGAGGTGGCAGGAGAGAGGGAAGAATTCTTCAAAAAAGTCTGATAGTAAGAAATCTAAGTTCCCAGTTTGTGATAAATGTGCTTAAAGGCATGCTGGGGAATGTCTTCTGAATTCTAGAAAGTTCTACCGATGTGGTAAGATGGGACATAAGGCTCGTGATTGCACTGAAAAGGATCAAGGTGAAGGTAAGACCAAATTTAATTTACAGTTAGTGAAATGTTATAAGTGCAATGAGATTGGTTACTATGAAAACGAGTGTCCGACAAAGAGCTTGAGTGATTGGAAGAAGTTAGACTACAAGCAGAAAGGGGTTGTGAAATCCTTTGCAACTACTTCAGTAGATGTCGGGCCATCAAATGAAGTTGTATCAGCTCTAGGGAGCTCAGTATTTTTCAAAGATTGACTTGAGATCGAGGTACCATAAGCTGAAGGTAACGGAAGTAGACGTTCTGAAGACTGCGTTTCGTACAAGATATGGAATTATGAATTTGTAGTAATGCCTTTTGGGCTAACCAATGCACCTGCTGTATTCATGGAATTAATGAATAGAATTTTCCATGAGTTATTGGATACGTTTGTGGTGGTTTTCATTGATGATATTTTGGTGTTTTCTAAAAGTAAAGAGGAGAATGAAAGAAATTTTAGGGTTATCTTGCAAACCGTAAAAGAAAATAAATTGTATGGGAAATTCAGCAAGTGTGAGTTTTGGTTGCAAAAAATTTCTTTCCTTGGTTACACTGTTTCTAAAGATGGGATAACTGTTGATCCTGCAAAAACAAAAGTTTTGGAAGACTGGCCAAGTCCCACAAATGTAACTCAGATTCGTAGCTTCCTTGGTTTGGTAGGCTATTACCGAAGGTTTGTTAGAAAGTTTTCACGGTTATCTAGTCCAATGACTAAGATAAATCAGAAGGGTGTTAAGTTTATCTGGACAAAACAATGTGATGATTGTTTTCAGGAATTGAAAAGAATATTGGTGAAAGCTCCAGTTTTGGCACTACCTTCCAGGAATGGTGAGTTTGTTATCTACAGTGATGCTTAATTGAAAGGACTTGGTTGCATCCTAATGAAGAATGATCAGGTAATTGCTAATGCTTCACGACAGTTGAAAACTCATGAGGTAAATTACCCTACACATGATTTGGAATTAGCTACTGTTGTTTTCTCTTTAAAAATTTGGAGTCATCATTTGTATGGAGTAAAGTGTGAAAAATATACTGATCACAAAAGTTTAAAGTATATATTCACTCAAAAAGAGTTAAACATGAGACAGAGGAGATGGCTGGAATTAATCAAGGATTATGATTGTACAATTCATTACCATCCGGGAGAAGAAAATAAAGTGGCTAATGGTTTGAGTCAAAAAAGTAATGCTTCATTATCAACGTTGTGTTTGGAACGTGATCATTTGGTTAAGGATTTGATGAAATTTGGCATAGAAGTTTTTGGTGCAGGATGTTTTTCTGTTTTGTTTCAGGTATCAGTGAGATCATCTCTATTAGATAGAATCAAGCAAGCACAAAAGCAAGACAATGAGTTGCAGAAAAAGGTAGAGCTGGTTCAGAAAGGTATGTTTCCTGAATTCAACATTGATAATGATTGTGTTTTGAGATTTGGGAAGATATTGTGTGTGCATTGTGATTCAAAGTTGAAGAGAGAGTTGTTATGTGAAGCTCATAGTGCTCTGTTTTCAGTTCATCCTGGCAGTACTAAGATGTACTGAGATCTGCGAGAGTATTACTGGTGGGATGGAATGAAAAGAGATATTGCTGATTTTACTGTGAAGTGTTTGACATGTCAACATGTTAAGGCAGAGCAGCAGTTAACGAAAGGGATGCTTCAGCCTTTACCAGTGCCAGAGTGGAAATGGGAGAATATATCCATGGACTTTGTTGTGGGATTACCAAAGACATCTCAAGGTAATAATGAAATCTGGGTTATTGTTGATCGCTTGACTAAATCTGCTCATTTCCTTGCTATACAAGATACTTTTTCCCTAGATAAACTTTCCCGTTTGTATCTTAAAGAGATAGTCATGTTACATGGAGTTTCTCTCTCCATTATATCTGACCGTGATCCCAGGTTCAGTTCTAACTTTTGGAAAGGCCTTCAGAAGTCGTTGGGTACTGAATTAAATTTTAGTACAGCTTTTCATCCTCAATCAGATGGGCAATCAGAACGAACAATTCAGACCTTGGAGGATATGCTACAAGCTTGTTCGATGGATTATCAGGGAAGTTGGGACCAACATCTTTCTTTGGTTGAATTTTTCATATAATAACAGTTTTCATTCTAGAATACAGATGGAACCATTTTAGGGATTATATGGGAAGCGGTGTCGAACTCCAGCTTTCTGGGTTGAAGTGGGTGAAAGGAAGTTGATGGGACCAGAATTGGTAGAAGAGTTGGCAGAAAAAGTTCAGCTGATACAGAAACACATGAGAACAGCTCAGAGTAGGCAGAAGCGTTATGCGGACAACAGGAGTAAGGAACTCTCTTTTGAGGTAGGTGATCATGTTTTTCTCAAAGTATCACCATGGAAAAGTGTGATGCGATTTGGTAAGAAAGGAAAGCTGAGTCCAAGGTTCATTGGACCATATGACATTCTGGAGAGAGTTGGATCTATTGCTTACTGAGTGGCTTTACCTCCAAGTTTATCTCAGGTACACAATGTTTTTCATGTTTCAATGCTGAGAAAGTACATGCCAGATCCATCTCATGTTTTGAGTCCAGAGGTAGTTCAGCTGGAAGAGAACCTATCTTATGAGGAACAACCAGTCCAGATTCTTGACCATAGGGAGCAAGTGTTATGGAATAAGGTGATTAATCAGGTAAAGGTTTTGTGGGAAAACCACATGATGGAAGAGGCAACATGGGAATCTGAAAATGCAATGAGGGATAAGTACCCCCATTTATTCGATAAGTAAATAAATTGCAGGGACACAATTTTCTAAAGGGGGGAAGGATGTAACATCCCAAGTAAGTAATTAATAATATATATTTTTATCTATGTCTATTAATGATTAAGTTAGTGTTTTAGAGGCTTAAAATGAAAATAAATACAATCTTATGCATGAAATACACTAATATTCTTAAAAGATTGTTTTACTGCCTTTTGATGGCAAAACCTTATTAAATCTATATTTTTACAATTTTATAAGCTATGTTTGTCAAAATAAACTTATTATTTATGATTGGGACATCAAAATTTACTTTGTGTGAATTTTTGGTATTTTTCCGATAATGTTCATTTTTTAATGAATAGTGAAAAATGTTGTATGTTATTTCAAAACCTCTTTTTAATATAATTTATTTATATGATTAGATTATCTTTTGAATTGGTTTTGAAGTGAAATTAGAATATATTTTTACCATTTTATCCAATGGTGGTCATTGGAATCAATTTCACATTGAAAGTTGACTTAAACTAGTGTCAATCTTTTGATACTTATTGTTTCATAAAAACACGCTATTTGTCATGATAGCGGGAATTAGTTATTAAATTAATTAATGAAACTTAAATGTTTTGAATTTTGTAAAATAGAAATCATTTTTGAATTCGGAATATCAATTATAGCTTAGGGTGATGTTTTGGTATTTTTCTGAAAAACGTCAATTTTTGATGAATAGTGAAACCACTAAGTGGTAGTTAAAGAAACTGATTTTTCGTTTAAATGAAACTCTGCCACTTCAGTGATTTGATTTTCAAAAATCCGACATACATGGTTGTCATTAAGAAGTAAAATGTGGTTCAATGAGATTAAAATGTTTTTTGGTGAATAGTAACTTTTAAGTTCTTAATCGCGATTAGTGGTAATTAGTGTAGTTTAAGGTAAAAATAATGTTTTAATAATATGAGATGAGCTTGACACATGTCCTACCCTCATTGGATGTGTCATGGCCGACCATGAAAATCCATGGGTCAACTTGGGGACCCCATGGAGCCACTTTGGTTGGGAAATGACATAAATAATTTTTTATTTAATTTTAAAGTAAAAATGACACAAACATGAGATGTTTTACTAAAAAAAATTTACATGGGGTTATACAAGTCATATTTTTGATTATAAATAGTCATTTGAAAGCTAAAAAGATTTACAACATCATATTATTTGTTTTATAATTTTTAGACTTCAAATAAATTAAATTATTTATGACATCATGATGATGCAACGATTACCTCATTAATAAAGGATTTAAATAAAATGAAATGATAATGTAAAATCTATGCACTACACATGTCCAAAACCTATTTTATGGGTGGATTTAGAACCCTTATCACCTTACCCTATAATTATGTCAATGTGGTACCTTTTTAATCCGAAACTCATTTTAAAATAAAGTAACATTTCTTTACATTCCAAGAATGCCTCTCCTCTCCTCTTATAAAAGGCCCCCACCTCTACCTCCTTACCCACACTCTCAAAGCCTTTGGCTCGGCCAAACCCTACCTATTTTGTCTCTCCACATTCATATATTACTCCTTGAAGCCTCACTTTGGGCAGAAGTCTTCCCAAGGAAGCCTTTGATCTCAAACCAAAGGGAGTTACCCGATTTTAAGGTAATGTCTTCACTTGAGTCCTTTTGTTTTATTTTGCTTCTCCAACCCCCTAATCTCTTTTTATTCATTTCTTTTGTAACAACTCCAGTATCTTAAATATACTAGGATGTTGTTATAATAAGTATTCTAGCTACACTTACACACACCTATATCTAATGGTTAAAGGACATACTGTTTCCGTGGATGGTGAATTTATGCCTCCCGAAACGATGATTGTTCAACATTATTTTAACACCTTCAAAGGTGGAAATTAATATGTCACTATATTTATATATGATATATAATATGTTTATGTTTTTCTTAAGCTTCTGTATTTTTAATTTTTGGCATACCTTTATGGTTTCCATTATGGGTAAACGCGATATCTTCATTTAAGGAAGTGCGGACTACCACCCCCTCAAAGTGATTTGATTCGTTAAATACCATATGTGGGACGTATAAAGGATGGAAATATGATATTATATATCATATTATACTGGAATTATAATATAACTTTATATAATTATGATTCCATTCTATAAAATATGAAATAGAAATGAAAGTAGCGTTCATGCGTACGTACGGCTTACCGTCTCCATGAACGGTGCATTTCATTTCTTACCTCTAAATGATTATGTAATATTATAAATGCATGAATTTACTGGATATATATGAAATATATGATATCTACATCATGAATACCATTCTGGATATAATGGATACATGAACAACTTGTAATTATAAAGGGCTTATTTTTGACTCAAGTACCAATGATCGTTAAAACGACTGTTATTAACTTAAATAATTACATAGTGTTCATGACATGGAAAAAAGTGATATAAAAGGAATAATTAACTTGAAAAAGGTACTTAAACAAGTAGAAATTAACTCAAGTTTATTATTCAGGAGACTGAAGAACGACCGAGTCAAGTCGGACCCGAGGTATGGGACTTCGTCTCAATCTCCTTTCATTGAGGCATATTTTGTTTTATACACAACCTTCTTTTATACTGTTTATAAACCCCTTTGACTTTTACGTTTATCCAAAAGGAATCTTTTTTATACGTAGCATTTTACTAAATGACAAAAGGGAATGTTTTTGTCGTACGTATGCGGCGACAACGACTTCTCCGCCGCCGTGATCGTTATTTGAGTATCAGATTCCTCTACAAGCCATACCTTTTTTTAAAAGAAAAATAAATACCATGTTTTTCTTTTCTTTTAATTTTTTATTGAAAATTGTTTTCATAATGTTTTTATATCAATGTGTTGTATTGATATCTTGTGATTGAAAGGTGGAAATGTTATGTTTTCTTTATGCATGTTTTATGTGATACGATTATGTTGAGGTTCTTGGGCATTATTATGAAGACGGGTGGTTCTGTGATAGACTAAGGGCGGGTGGGCCCGATATATCTCTCCAATGCATTGGGTAACACGAAGGAGTGAAACGTTAAGGTTTCTCCAAAGAGATTTAGGGAATATACTATGATGGGTTTTCCAAACGTAACCAAGATGGTTACTCCCTACGTAAGAATGTTATGAATGCCTCAAGTTACCTTTGTGTCTTATGATTTCTATGATTTATTCATGATTTGATGAGGTATGTTAAAGTGCTTATGTTTTATTGGTAAAGTATGATTTCATTCTTATGTATATATGTACCCATGTTTCCTTTTCCATATTTTTATATCCCTTACTGAGCTTTTTATGCTCATCCCAAGTTTTTGTGAAATGTTTTTCACAGGCCAAGGGAAAGGTACATGATATGATGATAGTGTCAAGGAAGTGTCAAGAAAGAATTCATGTTTTATTTTAAATACGTTTCCATTGATGGGAAATAATAATACTATCTTTATGTAACCACTTTGTTTATATGTGGAATGTAATGCAAGTTTTATGATGTAATTCTCTAAAACTCTAAACCCAAAAATATCCTCAATGTGTAATCTTGTAATAACTCAAGATTAAGTAAGGTTTAAGGCTGGGGCCTTATAGTTGGTATCAAAGGTCGGTTTAGATAACTTTAGGAGTTAGAATTCTATTAAATGATTATCCAAAAATATTTTTTTAATGGTCAAATTGAAGTGATATAGTATTTGAAGATTACCATGTTGCTTCATCTAAGACATGTTTGTTCAGAATGGTTTTCTTGCAGAGGAAACAGGGAAGCAGTGCTAGGAAAACATACAGAAGGAAATAACCTTCCGAATCAGCATCTTGAGATGGTCGGAATTGGAACTGAATAGTTTGTTGCAGTAATGGCGCAATTGACTCAAGCAATAAATGGTGGTGGTATCCATGCACGAGATCAGCCAGATCAACCTCAGAGGAACATGTCAGTGGTGGAACATTTCATGAGGCAACATCTCCCATCATTCAGAGGATCATCTGACCCTGAATTAGCCGAAGGGTGGATTAAAGCACTGGAGAAGATTTTCGATGTCATGTGGTGTTCAGACAATCAAAAGGTTAGTCTTTCTATTTACCGTTTGGAGGGTGAGGCAGATCAGTGGTGGTCTATGGTTAAAAATATCAGGGACGCCGATGAGATTGATGCTCTTGACTGGGATGAATTCAAAGGTATGTTTCTTGAGAAGTATTTTCCTAAGGCTGTTCGACTTAGGATGGAAAAGAAATTCTTGGAATTGAGGCAAGAGGAAGACTCAGTGGCTACCTATGAAGAAAGGTTCACTCGATTGGCAAGGTACGCTACAAATTTTATCTGAGACCTTGATAGTAAAATCAATCGTTTTTACTCAGGATTAAAGCCAAAATATCGAGGAGAATTAGCTTCTTGTGAGTTTAAAAGTTATGAAAAGATTGTTCGATGTGGTGAGAAGGTGGAAATGGAGTTTTCCGATGATCAAGTGTTCTATAACAACCAACAGAAGAAGAGACCGAGGTGGCAGGAGAAAGGGAAGAATTCTTCAAAAAAGTCTGATGGTAAGAAATCTAAGTTTCCTGTTTGTGATAAATGTGGTAAAAGGGATGCTGGGGAATGTCTTCTGAATTCTGGAAAGTGCTACCAATGTGGTAAGATTGGACATAAGGCTCGTGATTGCACTGAAAAGGATCAAGGTGAAGGTAAGAACAAATTTAATTTACAGTTAGTGAAATGTTATAAGTGCAATGAGATGGGTCACTATGAAAACGAGTGTCTGACAAAGAGCTTGAGTGATGGGAAACAGGTAGACTACAAGCAGAAAGGGGTGGTGAAATCCATTTCAAATACTTCAGCAGATGTTGGGCCATCAAATGAAGCTGTATCAGCTCTAGGGAGCTCAGTAGTTTTCAAAGATTGACTTGAGATCGGGGTACCATCAGCTGAAGGTAAAGGAATCATACATTCCGAAGACTTCGTTTCGTACAAGATATGGCCATTATGAATTTGTAGTAATGCCTTTTGGGCTAACCAATGAACCTACTGTATTCATGGACTTAATGAATAGAATTTTCCATGAGTTCTTGGACAAGTTTGTGGTGGTTTTCATTGTTGATATTTTGGTGTTTTATAAAAGTAAAGAGGAGCCTGAAAGACATTTAAGGGTTGTCTTGCAAACCTTAAAAGAAAATAAATTTTATGGGAAATTCAGAAAGTGTGAGTTTTGGTTGCAACAAATTTATTTCCTTGGTTACACTGTTTCTAAAGATGGGATAACTGTTGATCCTGCAAAAACAAAAGTTTTGGAAGAATGGCCAAGTCCCACAAATGTAACTGAGATTCGTAGCTTCCTTGGTTTGGCAGGCTATTACTGAAGGTTTGTTAGAAAGTTTTCACGGTTATCTAGCCCAATGACTAAGATAACTCGGAAGGGTGTTAAGTTTATCTAGACAAAAGAATGTGATGATTGTTTTCAGGAATTGAAAAGAAGATTGGTGAAAGCTCCAGTTTTGGCACTACCTTCCAGGAATGGTGAGTTTGTTATCTACAGTGATGCTTCATTGAAAGGACTTGGTTGCGTCCTAATGCAGAATGATCAGGTAATTGCTTATGCTTCATGACAGTTGAAAACTCATGAGGTAAATTTCCCTACACATTATTTTGAATTAGCTGCTGTTGTTTTCGCTTAAAAAATTTGGAGACATCATTTTTATGGAGTAAAGTGTGAAATATATACTGATCACAAAAGTTTAAAGTATATATTCACTTAGAAAGAGTTAAACATGAGACAAAGAAGATGTATGGAATTAATCAAGGATTATGATTATACAATTCATTACCATCCGGGAAAAGCAAATAAAGTGGCTGATGCTTTGAGTCAAAAAAGTAATGCTTCATTAACAATGTTGTGTTTGGAACGTTATCCTTTGGTTAAGGATTTGATGAACTTTGGCATAGAAGTTTTTGGAGCAGGATGTTCTTCTGTTTTGATTCAGGTATCAGTGAGATCATCTCTATCAGATAGAATCAAGCAAGCACAGAAGCAAGACAGTGAGTTGCAGAAAAAGGTAGAGATGGTTCAGAAAGGTATGTTGCCTGAATTCAACATTGATAATGATTGTGTTTTGAGATTTGGGAAGAGATTGTGTGTGCCTTGTTATTCAGAGTTGAAGAGAGAGTTTTTATGTGAAGCTCATAGTTCTCCGTTTTCAGTTCATCCTGGAAGTACTAAGATGTACAGAGATCTACGGGAGTATTACTGGTGGGATGGAATGAAAAGAGATATTGCTGATTTTACTGTGAAGTGTTTGACATGTCAACAGGTTAAAGCAGAGCGGCAGTTACCAAAAGGGATGCTTCAGCCTTTACCAGTGCCAGAGTGGAAATGAGAGAATATATCCATGGACTTTGTTGTGGGATTACCGAAGACATCTCGAGGTAATAATGTAATCTGGGTCATTGTTGATCGCTTGACTAAATCTTCTCATTTCATTTCTATACGAGATTCTTTTTCCCTAGATCAACTTTCCCGTTTGTATCTTAAAGATATAGTTAGGTTACATGGAGTTTCTCTCTCCATTGTATCTGATCATGATCCAAGGTTCACTTCTAACTTTTGGAAAGGCCTTCAGAAGTCGTTCGGTAATAAATTAAATTTTAGTACAACTTTTCATCCTCAATCAGATGGGAAGTCAGAATGAACAATTCAGACCTTGGAGGATATGCTACGAGCTTGTTCAATGGATTATCAACGAAGTTGGGACCAACATCTTTTTTGGTTGAATTTTCATATAATAACAGTTTTCATTCTAGTATACAGATGGCACCATTTCAGGCATTATATGGGAAGCGGTGTCAAACACCAGCTTTCTGGGATGAAGTGGGTGAAAGGAATTTTATGGGACTAGAATTTGTAAAAGAGTTGGCAGAAAAAGTTCAGCTGATATAGAAACACATGAGAATTGCTTAGAGTAGGCAGAAGAGTAATGCGGACAACAGGAAAAAGGATCTCTCTTTTGAGGTAGGTGATCATGTTTATCTCAAAGTATCACCATGGAAAAGTGTGATGCGATTTGGTAAGAAAGGAATGTTGAGTCCAAGGTTCATTGGACCATATGAAATTCTGGAGAGAGTTGGATCCGTTGCTTACCGAGTGGCTTTACCTCTGAGTTTATCTCAGGTACACAATGTTTTTCATGTTTCGATGCTGAGAAAGTACATGCCAGATCCATCTCATGTTTTGAGTCCAGAGGTAGTTCAGCTGGAAGAGAACCCATCTTATGAGGAACAACCGGTGCAGAATCTTGACCACAGGGAGCAAGTGTTACAGAATAAGGTGATTAATCAGGTAAAGGTTTTGTGGAAAAACCAAATGATGGAAGAGGCAACATGGGAATCTGAAAATGCAATGAGGGATAAGTACCCCCATTTATTTGATAAGTAAATAAATTGCGGGGACACAATTTTCTAATGGGGGGAAGGATGTAACATCCCAAGTAAGTAATGAATAATAGATATTTTTATCTATGTCTATTAATGATTAAGATAGTGTTTTAGAGGCTTAAAATGAAAATAAATACAATCTTATGCATGGAATACACTAATATTCTTAAAAGATTATTTTACTGCCTTTTGATGGCAAACCCTTTTTAAATCTATCTTTTGACAATTTTATAAGATATGTTTGTCAAAATAAAATTATTATTTATGACTAGGACATCAAAATTTACTTTGTGTGAATTTTTGGTATTTTTCCGATAAAGTTCATTTTTTAATGAATAGTGAAAAATGTTGTATGTTAATTCAAAACCTCTTTTTAATCAAATTTATTTATAGGATTACATTATCTTCTGAATTGGTTTTTAAGTGAAATTAGAATATATTTTTACCATTTTATCGAATGGTGGTCATTGGAATCAATTTTACTTTGAAATTGGACTTAAACTAGTGTCAATCTTTTGATACTTATTGTTTCATAAAAACACCCTATTTGTCATGACAGCGGGAATTAGTAATTAAATTAATTAATGCAACATACATGTTTTTAATTTTTTACAATAGACATCATTTTTGAATTCGGAATATCAAATATATCTTAGGAAGAAGTTTTGGTATTTTTCTGAAAAACTTCAATTTTTGATGAATAGTGAAACCACTAAGTGGTAGTTAAAGAAACTGATTTTTTGTTTAAATGAAACTTTTCCACTTTTGTGATTTGATTTTCAAAAATCCGACATACATGGTTGTAATTAAGAAGTAAAATGTGGTTCAATGAGATTAAAATAATTTTTTGGTGAATAGTAACTTTTAAGTTCTTAATCGCGATTAGTGGTAATTATTGTAGTTTAAGGTAAAAATAATGTTTTAATAATATGAGATGAGCTTGACACATGTCCTACCCTCATTGGATGTGTCATGGCCGACCATGACAATCCATGGGTCACTTGGGGACCCCATGGAGCCACTTTGGTTGAGAAATGACATAAATGATTTTTTATTTAATGTTAAAGTAAAAATGACACAAACATGAGATGTTTTAATAAAACAATTTTTACATGGGGTTATACAAGTAATAGTTTTGATTATAAATATTCATTGGAAATATAAAATGATTTCCTACATCATAGGATTTTTTCTATAATTTTTATACTTTAAATAAATTAAAATATTTATGACATCATAATGATGCAGCGATTACCTCATTAATAAAAGATTTAAATAAAATGAAATGATAATGTAAAATATATAAACTAAACATGTCCAAAACCTATTTTATGGGTGGATTTAGAACCCTTATCACCTTAACCTAGAATTATATCAATGTGGGACCTTTTGAATCTGAAAATAATTTTAAAATAAAGTAACATTTCTTTACTTTCCAAGAGTGCCCCTCCTCTCCTCTTATAAAAGGCCCCCACCTCTACCTCCTTACCCACACTCCCAAAGACTTTGGATCGGCCAAACCCTGCCCATTTTGTCTCTCCACATCCCTCTATTACTCCTTGAAGCCCCACTTTGGGCAGAAGTCTTCCCAAGGAAGCCTTTGAGCTAAATCCAAAGGGAGTTACCCGATTTTAAGGTAATGTCTTCACTTGATTCCTTTTGTTTTATTTTGCTTCTCCAACCCCCTAAACTCTTTTTATTCATTTATTTTGTTACAAATCCAGTACCTTAAATATACTAGGATGTTTTTATAATAAGTATTAGAGCTAAACTTACACACACCTACATATAATGGTTAAAGGACATACTGTTTCCGTGGATGGTGAATTTATGCCTCCCGAAACGATGATTGTTCAACATTCTTTTAACACCTTCAAAGGTGGCCATTAAGATGTCACTATATTTATATATGATATATAATATGTTTATTTTTTCCTTAAGCTTATGTATTTTTTATTTTGGGCATACCTTTATGGTTTCCATTATGGGTAAACGCGATATCTTCGTTTAAGGAAGTGCGGACTACCGCCCCCTCAAAGTGATTTGATTCGTTAAATACCATATGTGGGACGTATAAAGGATGGAACTATGATATTATATATGATATTATAATGGAATTATAATATACCTTTATATCATTATGATTACATTCAATAAAATACGAAATAGAAATGAAAGTAGCGTTCATGCGTACGTACGGCTTACCGTCTCCATGAACGGTGCATTTCATTTCTTACCTCTAAATGATTATGTAATATTATAAATGCATGCATGTACTGGATATATTTTACATATATGATATCTACATCATGAATACCATTCTGGATATAATGGATACATGAACAACTTTTAATTATAAAGGGCTTATTTTTGACTCAAGTACCAATGATCGTTAAAACCGCCGTTATTAACTTAAATAATTACATAGTGTTCATGAAATGACAATAAGTGATATAAAAGGAATAATGAACTTAAAAAAGGTTCTTAAACAAGTATAAATTAACTCAAGTTTATTATTCAGGAGATTAAAGAACGACCGAGTCAAGTCGGACCCTAGGTATGGGACTTCGTCTCAATCTCCTTTCATTGAGGCATATTTTGTTTTATACACAACCTTCTTTTATACGGTGTATAAACCCCTTTTACTTTTACATTTATCCAAAAAGAATCTTTTTTATACATAGTGTTTTAATAAATGACAAAAGGGAATGTTTTTGACGTACGTATGCGGCGACAATGACTTCTCCGCCACCATGACCATTATTTGAGTTTCAGCTTCCTCTACAAGCCATACCTTTTTTTAAAAGAAAAATAAATACCATATTTTTCTTTTCTTTTATTTTGGTATTGAAAATTTTTTTCATAATGTTTTTATATCAATGTGTTGTATTGATATCTTGTTATTGAAAGGTGGAAATGTTATGTTTCCTTTATGCATGTTTTATGTGATACGGTTATGTTGAGGTTCTTGGGCATTATTATCAAGACAGGTGGTTCCGTGATAGACTAAGGGCGGGTGAGCCCGATATAGCTCTCCAATGCATTGGCTAACGCGAAGGAGTGAAACGTTAAGGTTTTTCTGAAGAAATTTAGGGAATATACTGTGATGGGTATTCCAAACGTAACCAAGAGGGTTACTCCCTACGTAAGAATGTTATGAATGCCTCAAGTTACCTTTATGTCTTATGATTTCTATGATTTATTCATGATTTGATGAGGTATGTTAAAGTGCTTATGTTTTTTGGGTAAAGTATGATTTCATTCTTATGTCAATATAAACCCCTGTTTCCGTTCCATATTTTTATATCCCTTACTGATCTTTTTATGCTCATACCAAGTTTTTTTGAAATGTTTTTCACAGGTCAAGGGAAAGGTACATGATATGATGATATTGTCAAGGAAGTGTCAATAAAGAATCCATATTTTATGTTAAATATGTTTCCATTTATGGGAAAGAAGAATACTATCTTTATGTAACCACTTTGTTTATATGTGGAATGTAATGCAAGTTTTATGATATAATTCTCTAAAACTCTAAACCCGAAAAAATCCTCAATGTGTAATCTTGTAATAACTCAAGATTAAGTAAGGTTTAAGGCCGGGGCCTTATACACCAAGTCGGTGTAGAATGTAAAATATCTTTTGTTAGTTCATAGTGAAAGGAATGTTTTTCATAGTTAAATTCATGACATGAATTTAAATTTAATTTATTCGAGAAAAAGGTCGATCAAAACATGAGGCGTTAGAGGTTTCCACCCAAATCATTTTAGGTTAGATTTATATGTACAATAAGGCTTCTATGATTGAATGAGGTAAGTCAAAATGTTATTTCTATATGTCATGGATGACCCAAAATATTTTCATGGTTTGAATAATGGAGGAGATTGGGTGTAGTTTTATAAGTGAAGTGAGTGACACACTTGTTAATGTTTAAATAGAAAAATTGTAACCACGTTTCTCACATAAAAAAGATTCAAAATAGTGGAAATTAAAATGTATACATTATAAGGTGTAAATATGTCCATAAAATTTATTATATACATGTTTATAGTTATTTTTAACCCTTATCAATTTTTCTTAATCCCTCTAAATGCTCAATTTTACATTAATTGTGTTAAATAATTTTTACTATTATAAAATTTATTTTGGTTAAAAATTATACCGACCTTATTAGATAATATAATTAAATCATATTTAAAATATGGAATCCATTTTTAAATATAAATTCATATATATTATGAATTTAAATTAAAAATTAATCCATCAGATGCGATGATTAAGAGCAGTTTTATAGAGAAAATATTTGAAATAAACAAATGTTTTTATATCAAAATATAACATGAAATTGATTATAATAAGGTAAATTTAGCTAAAGGATATATATATGAACTAATATTTAGTTAAAAAAGTTTGAAATATATTTTAATTGTTTAACTATTATAAGTGACATGGTAGTTTTCAATTAAAATTCAACATTTCTCACTTTTCATCATAAAATGTTACTTTTAAGAAAATATAAAAAACACTCCCTAATATTATTTTGAAATGATTAATTGAAAAATTAATATTATATTATAAAATAAAATTCATTAATTTGGGAAAATTAATTTTATTACTTTTCACACAATGATATAATTTTTTTTACAAAAATATAATTTTTGAAACATTAAAATAATTTATAGAAAATTAATTACTCTTTTTATAAATAAGTTATTATTATTTAAAACATTTATACATAATATTTTAATAATATTTATTACTATTCATATCACTATTTTTTATTGATATTCTATAACAGTCATAATAGATCATAATAAAATAATATTTCTTTTTAAAACACATTGAAGCATGTAACCCAAGCTGACACAGTTTTTGTGTAGTATAAGAATAAATTATAGTTTCTTGTGATTCAATTAAAAATTAGTTTTAGTGTAATATAAGATAAAAAAGATATATTTTTCTATGAATAATATATAAATTATTAAATTTATATGAAAAAAATTAAAAAATCTTAGGGAGTTATATTCTTACCCAAATAAAGTGAATTTATCCTTAAAAATTAATCACATTGGAATTAAAATGAGTATAATAATACCCTATCACATCCCATGGATATTAGGTAGCTTTATAAAGCTAAGAGTTTTACCAAAAAACACTAACCTAGAAATTGGTTGTATTTATTTGAACATTTTTTATTCAATCCAGAATATCTACCAGTTGTTTATAACCATCAATTTTTTATCAATGAAATTTACTTCTTATAATTATTTATTATTTTATAATAATATAATATTAAATATATTACAAAATACAAACCTTATTAATGAAGGAGTGAAAATAATCTATCTCTTGAAGTTAAGGAAAATATACCGATGAAATAGCAACATGACCTTTGGAATAGTAATGTAATCCTTGTGAATAGTATACCATATAATGTAATAGTAACCACACCAATGATATTATAAATAAAATTTATCCAACATATATATGAAACAATGATATAATTATATAATAGTATATGTAAATAATTTTTTAAAAAATATTAATAAATTGTTGGTATTTTTGTAAATCTTGTATATTTAATTTCAATTTTATGATAAATTAAAAAATTTATAGGGAAATTTACTATCCTAAAATTTATTAATAAATGTTAATTTTTAGGACATGTTATTATAATATAATTTTGGTATACTTAGTTAATTTTTCAAAGTGTTAGAAAAGTAGTTATAATTTTAAATTTTGTATTTTTCAATTAAATTATGATTTTAATTGAAAAATAGATTAATCATATTTAAAATTATATTTTTGAAAAATTGTGATCATTTTCTAATTCTAAATGTCATAAAGTGTGTAGGGTTATTTTTTGAGCATTTTCTGAAATGCATTAATTTCTTATGAATAGTGAAATATGTTAATTTACAATAAATACTAAATACATGAATTATGATGTCACCATTTGATATATGGATAATGTAAGGACACTATCTCTAAATCACATGCCCACTTAATTTTTTTGGCCACATAAATCCAACCTATTCACAATCAAGAGAAAAAATATTATGCTAATTATTAAAATAATGGGAAACCCCTCCTCTCCTCAACCATATGCGCCACCCCTCATTACCTCATACCCACACACCTCTCAAGCATTGTGCCTAGTCTAAATTCTAGTAAAATCACTACCTAAGACACTATCCCCAATCTAAAATCCATTACTCTCTTTTAAATAAAAAAATACTTTCCCCAAAAGATATTCTCAAGGAAGTTATATTCAAGAGGTCAACTCCTCTTTTCATTTATTTTGTTTTCCTTCATGTTAAAATATTTTTTTTTCTTCACCTCCATTCATCCAAATGTTATGATAACAATAATACCTAAAATGTATAGAAATTTCATAATGATAATGGAATAATTCATCATCATTTCATCTTTTCACTCCTTTTATACTAGAAATAAAAACACCATTTGATATGTGTTAATTTATCACAATTAAGAAAGACAAGTTTTCAATTTCTATTACCATCTCCAATTCTAGTCATAAACCATTTTTAAGGTTAAACCAAACTATAATATTTTTATTATTTTTAATGTAATGTTCTCGAATAATTTATACATATGATATTAATTTATAAGGAAAAATGTGATCGATGAGATAAAAAATCGTAAATTGACCAAAACAGTAGTCATTAATGTTTTTTATAATGACTAATCTTCACTAAATATTACAAAATGAATTTATAACCATATAATACTATGTATTTTCACTAATTACATAAAATATCAATTTTGGATAACCATTTTTATGTTACAAGGTTATCCTTACATATATATATGTAAACCAGTCATGAAATCCAAGGAAACAAACACTCCAAAACAATGAAATAAAACCTTTTAACCCATTAAAAAGGCCATGACTGAACATATTACGTTTATATAGAAGAAATTTCATGAATAATACATTCATGAAATTTTTATTAACAATTTAATTTGGTTATCTAGTATATTTTGATCTAGTGAAGGACTCTATCAGACCTAATGTAAGGGATTATACCCAAACCTCCATTATTCAATCGGGCTTCTCAATATTTCTATTTAACCAAAAAATTTATCTTTTATTTTTATATACATATAATGAATTATTTTTATATTCTTTAAAATAATGCATCAAGACCCAATAATAATTTTCTTTCATGGTCATATGTAAAGTCCTGTATTTTTGAACTGGGTTAAAATACAAATGTTATGGATTTTTTATCATTTTATCAACATGATGTTTTTTTAAACCAAGATCTTGAATATTATTTTGAGTATTGGAACACATAAAGGTGTCATTTTTGGACTTGAATAATTACCCTATAATTTTAGCGGGTGTCACAATGAGTATCGGGAGCACCAGATCTAGAAAGTCCACATTAATGGATCTTCACGGGTAGCGCACGGTTGCAGACCTACCTGTGGAGTTTACCCTAATTAATAAATTATTTAATTTAATTAAAGTAGATTATTTGAGAGATTATGATTAATAAAAATAAAGTTTCAATAATAAAAATAATTGAGTTATTTTTATTATTATTAAGGTTGTTTACTTAAATGAATGATAAAGAATTATTTAAATGATAGATGAAGAAAATAATGTGGATTTGGGGTTTATCGAAGAACTATTTTAATTTAATAAAGAGTTTCCGAATTATTAAAGGACTATTTATTATTAAATGGAAGAATGTGATAATAATAATAATGTTGTTATTATTATTATTATGGTTTCATAAATTATTTTGATTCATTAATATTTTAATTGCATGTTGAAGGAGTGTGTCTTTTATGAGAATTCAATGTGGCATTTGAGATTCTCAAAGAATTATTTAATAACATGGGAGTTTAAGATTTAATGAAGCATTTTTAATTAAATGGAGAGTTTTTCACTTATTAGATAAGTGTTTAATGTCTATAATAATAACAATAATAATAATAAAATGAGTATTATTATATTAATTATTACATTCAATAAAATGGATTAATTTAAGCAGGAAAAAATGAAAATAAAAAGGCGAACCATGACCTGTAGGTGGTGTGACCCCCATGTTTATCCTCCTATATACAAGATGTAGAAGCATATCCGACATCCTCATCCACATGAATCTCTTCCTTGGGACCTCTAGCAATATGCAACCCCCGGGCGACCCTCCTTATAGAAGCACGACACCCGGGTATAGCTCCTGTAGTACGTGACCCCCGTTGCACCACCCCTCTCTGGGCAGTACCCAGAGGCACACCACCCCCTCTCCCGAACTCCAATTTGCGAGCAATTATTCCTCTCGGACACTTCACGAATCTTTTCTTCCTTGTCACGGTGAGTCCTTATGCATATAACTCGTGATTCACATCAGCCTTTTGAATATTCTCTATTGCGTTGTTTCCTCGGTTGAAACCGTAACATTTTGGTTTAATTCGATCACTGTGTCCCTCAATTTTTAGTATATTTGAATGTTCACTTGGGACCCATTGGTCCATAATCAGGCATCCTCCGCCAAGGGCAAGGCAGATGGTCTCAAATTGTTTTCCGTCGATGGTTCTAGTAAGCTTCCAAACCCACTGTATTATTTTTCAACAGTTATATTAAGGCCTCTTAATTTTTTATGAGTCCACAGTACCATGTTAGAGGTGTTATGTACATTCCTAATTTGAATTTGGGTACTTTTTTAATATATTGAATTTTTTCATCAATGTAGAGAATGCACAAAAAAAATTATATATATATATATATAAAGGTGTGTGCCCAGGTGACTTCAGACAAGATGTGGACTGGTTTTCGCCATGTAAATTAAAGCATTGCCAAATAAAAATGGATTCATCCCGAGGTAGGTCCCCAAATACTTGTCACTATATATAATAAGTATCGATTCATTATATAAATTGAGATTGCAAGTTTCCTTGATTATGATATGTCGATGCATGAAACTTTTGATATTATTAAATGATGTCGCCCACAAGAGATAAATGAGGACTTGAACATTTTCTAATTTTAATCATGTTTTACTAATTTGGTTAAAGTGATAGGATTAAATAGTTAAATTAATTGAATGGCCAGAATGGGTAATAGGGTAATTAATTTTATAATAAATTATCAAGTCCTGAGTTGGAAGAAAAACTTTGGATTTTTCTAATTATTTAGAATATTGAATAATTGAAGTGCTCAGAATATAAACTGGAAAATGGTAATAATTAATGGTTGGATTAATTATTACATGTTAAATGGTAAACAATTAATTAATTGATGATCTATTAAAGAGATAATATTTAATTAATTAATTGTTGAATTAATTAATTTAAATGGATTAAATTATGATCGTGAATTGATTTTTTGCTACAACTATTGGAAAAGGGTACCTTTTGATGTGTGTTATTTTTCCATTCCTTAAGTTGTCTTGGATGTAGTTGTTTAAAAATATTATATGCTATGTGATATATTTGTTAAATATCTAGGCTTTGTTCAGCATGTTTTTAGATGATTATAACATGCATGTAAATTGTTAATGTCCCAGACGAATCACTATTTGTGTGGATGGGTTCAGAATTTTTAAAGAATTTGGATAATTAAATGTTGAGTTAATTATTTAGTTGGATTGCTAAGAATAATTAAATTTTAATTAATTATTTACTATTTATATGTTGAATGGTTAATTAATTGTTGAATTATTTTACGGGTGATTTATGTTGTTACATAGTTGTTTAATTAATTAACAGATTGGATTAATTAATTTATGAATTAATTAATGGATGGTTTTCGAGTGTTTGATATGGTGTTTTACACCAATGATAAATATATATGTATGATTGATAAACGAGTTGTGAGACCAGGAGTGAAGCTTCAAATACTCATGGGGTGCTAGACATGGTGTTCTACACCACTAATAAATATATATGTATGATTGATAAATAGGTTGTGAGATAAGGATTGAATCTCGAAATACTCATGGGGTGATAGACATGACCTCTACACCCATCTTGCATGAAAAAAAAGTCTTTTATGGGACATGGAATGATGCACTAAATACCAGTGGGTTGTGAGACAAGGGCTGATTTTCCAAATACTCACGAGGGTTCTAGACTTGATTTTCTATGCCCATTAATTGAAATTGGACTATGGGTCCAATTGGTCATAGATAAAATGAATTAATTGGTTAATGAAAACTATTGTGACATTAAGATTTATTAATGGAAGATGAGAAAGGGTTCATACTTATCAATGAATTTGGTGAATCACAATTAGTGGATGGACCCGGGAGCAAATCACTATTTATACTGGATGGGATCAGATATAATATATGAAAGATTAAATTGAATATCTTATGACGCGTTATCCAAGAAAATCAAAAAACTTGGATATAGTCTTCACTTTGATTACTTAGATGGTCTTTAGAGACATTTGTGGTGAGTGACTTATATGGGGGATGTTAGGCATAGGCTGAATCTTAAGACTTTCATATTTTAATGAGGTTTGAATAATTTTTAAATGAAAATGATTATGTAATGACTATTTTGTATGCGTGAAAAATTTATAATACATGTTCAGACACCAGCTAAGGGCTGAAGTAAGTAATTGGGTATATAGTTAAATTTTACTACTTTATTTATGCATGCTTTCATGTGGTTTATATAATTTATTAAATTTCAAAATTTGAGGTAGACTCTTGTGGCCCCGACCTTCTAAGATTTATATGTCCCACCATACTCGGGACACCATTGCATTAGGGTAACTGAGGAGATTCTATTTTGTAGTAGGATTGTGCTGTTTTCATTTACATGGGAGATAAAAGTAGAGGACCAAGTGGAAGTTCAAGATGATTAAGAATACCGCCCTCAAGGTTTTGATTCATTGTTTATTTATTTCTGTATTGGAATGTAAAGCATGCTGTTTTGTTCACTGTTTTCCATTTTTGTGTCATTTTCATGTCATGCGTGCATCTGCTGTATAATTGGTGTTGGTCACTTTTATAAAAATAGTACTATTTGTTTTCCATTACATTATCATTTATTAGGCTACTTCTGTTATTTATTTCCATTATCTATTATTGATCTATGATATGAGGGTATAGTGTCCCCACTAACTGTTCGTAGACTCTTGCTACTAGTCAGCATCCTATGGCGTACGGGGAGAGGCACTTGAGGTCATGTGGTGACCTGTTTGGCCATCAGTTTAGTGGTGAGCTAGTTTGGGATGTTAAAAAGTGATATCTGAGGGTTTCTTTTCCTTTGTCTTACTATTCTAGGGTGGGTAGACTTGAGACTAGGAATGTGTTGGAATTTGGGTTAATAACCATGCTTGGGACTGATCACCCTATGTATGGGAAATGACCAAGTGGCCAGGGTTTGGATTGATGTTCTTGGTGTTCACTGTTATAGTTGAAATGATTTCACCTTGAGTGACTGGTGTATTTTTTGAGTCTTATTTATTATGAAGAGTTTGGAAAATATTACCTTCACCTGATATGACAAGAAAGTTGTATTACATATATCATATTAGTCACATAGAGATTCACATGCCATGCATATAACATTACATGTAGTTGCATTAGTAGGATGCCTTCAAATTTGGATTGTGTTTCTTTAGGATAAGTGCCATGATTTGATATTCTATAGCATGCTTCTATAAATAGCATGATCTGTGGACATATTTAACATAAATTTGAGATTATATGCCACACTGCCTCAGTTATTAGCATTATTTGTTATTGTGCCATGCTTCTGTGTTATATCATGATGTTCTATTACTACTTATGATAACATTCTAGAGATGTTTTGATGTGTGAAAGGGATGCTAATGTTAAAATGTTAAATGAATATTCATTATCATAAATGGGAGATAGATTCCAACAATAAGGTGTATGGGAACCTTACTGATTAGTAGATGGCCACCCATGTGTTTGACCCTTATATAACTATACAACAATTAAAAAAGTTTATAAATGTAAAACTACTATTTTTTGATTGATATGAACTATTGTTGGGTTGCTTATTGAAGAACCTAGATTGAATAAATGGAACCCTCGAAGGTCACCTTTTCAGTAAAATGATTTTAAATGCCAAATTTTCTATTTATATTTGAATAAAATTTTATGTGAAATGTTTAACAATATATTTGTTATTTCATGTTTATTTTTCAATAGGGCGCTGTTTTGAAAACCAAGTGACTAGTTAGGAAAAAATTACCTGCGTGTTTGTTGAAATTAATTCAAATGATGAAAAGTTGAAATGAATTAATTAAAAAGGCTAAAATGAAAAGGGGGATTTTTAATCTTTTGTTTTAATTTTTGTGTGACCTGGAAGGAGGGTTGACTTTTATGTTTCATAAGGTGCTAACCCATGGTAGGAAGTACCTTTAGAATGTTCTAGGCCGTAAATGTAAGTTTGTCCCACTGTTCAAGATGAGTTATTGGGACATGGCTGTTATGGCATACTGATAGGTTTATGTTATTGCTTTTATAATCAATTTTTGAAGTTGTTATCATGGTTTAAGGAACGTCACATGTATGCATTAAGTGTTCTAAAATAGCACAATGGGGAAAAACTAATCTTTTATTTCAACTTCATGGACAATCCTAAGGTGGGTAGTGTCGCATTGTTTTCAGTAAAATTGTCGGCAGAAGATGCCAATATTTTAGAACAGATATGTCTGGTAGTAGTTTGAATGATCTTCTAAATGACCATGGTTTTCTCATAGTGATTTATTCTGAATACGACAAGCATGTCCCCTATCTTGAACTCGTCTTTGAGACACTAAGATAGTGTTGGTCTTACAACATGCTAAAGTTTCAAATGTTGTTTGTCTTGATAAATTGTTGTCATCTGGGATGTATGTGGTATGTGTGGATTCTTTGGGATACTCATTTATTCACGTGGGGGAACATTTATTTTTAAAATATCCTTCCGATTCCTTGACTTTTAAATTTCACCATAGGTTGGGTGAGGACTTCGTTATACATGTTGATGGTTTTGGAATACTTTTAAAGGCACGTAGTCCGATAAAGGGAAAATGTGGTTTTTGGGTCTATGACATCTTTTAAGGGAAGAATATGCAACCTTTTCTGTTGATTGATCGGGATTAAACCATTTCTATTAACATGGTTCTTCAAATGGTCTAAGATATAAACTACGTTTTGATGTTTATGAAATAATGTGAGCTTCAGTTTTGGTTTTGAAGTCCTATCTGTTAGGCTTGTGAAGGGTTAAAGGTTCATTTTGGGTTGCTAACGCCACATGTATGTTCTAACAAGACTAAATGGCCTTGGTTGGTCAGTTTTTTTTGTAGTGGTTCCCAATGGCTTCTCAGGAATCAGATGTTTTTATGGTGGGTAGATTTTAAAGTCCCTTATTTTTGAACTGGATCAAAATACGAAGGTTTTGGAATTTTTTTTCAAATTATCAACGGGTTGTTTATTTTAAATCGAGCTCCAGAATTTTATTATGAGAGTTGGAACACCTAAAGGTGGCATTTTTGGCCATGGGTAATTACCCTATAATTTTAGTGGGTGTCCTATTGAGTATCGGGAGCACCTGATCTAGAAAATTCCACTTTAATGGATTTGCATAGGTGACACACGATTGTGGTCCAACCCATGGAGTTTACCCTAATTAATAAATTATTTATTTTAATGAATGAAGATTATATGAGAGATTGTAATTAACTAAAATAATTTTTTTATAATAATAAAAATATAGATATTATTATTATTATTTTCATTGTTTAACTAAATTAAAGATAAAGAATTAGTTAAATGATGGATGATGAAACTAATATGGGTTTGGGGTTTATCGAAGAACCATTTTAATTAAATAAATAGTTTTATAATTATTAAAGGACCATTTATTACCAAATGGAGGAATGTGCTTAAAATGATAATTTTGTTATTATTATTATGGTGTCATAAATTATTTTTATGCTTTGAGATTTTGATTTCATGCTAATGGTGTGTATCTTTTATGAGAATTTAATGTGGATTTTGAGATTCTCAAAAAAACATTTATAAAATGAGGAGTTTTAGAATTAATGAAGTGTTTTTATTAAATAGTGGGGTTTGATTTTTCAACAGTTCTAAAAAATAATGATATTATTATTATTTCAGTTTTATGAATGTAATATTTTTTATTATTGGGGAAATTAAATTAGGGGTTACGGGTTGGTGTTTTTATCGTATTAATGATATTGTAATAAATTGGGGGGGGGGGTTGGATTTAAATAAATGAAAGTTGGCATAATAATAATAATTATGCTACTATTATTTTTTTCTTATTTAGTTAAATAAATGATAAAATAATTTAATGATTAATAGGGAGTTTCATATTTAATTATGAAACATTTTTTAAGAGAATAATAAATGAAGAAGTTATTTTTAATAAAATGGGGAGTTTTTCACTTATTAGATAAGTGTTTAATGTGTATAATAATAATAATAAAATTTGTATTATTATTTTAATTATTACATTCAATTAAATGGATTATTTTAAGTAAGAAAAAAATTAAAAAGGGGAGGTACGACCTGCAGGTGGCGCGACCCCCCATGTTTCTCCTTCTCTAAGTGCGACGCAGAAGCATATCTGGCCTCCTCCTCTGTACGAACCACATCCTCGAGACCACCAGTATCACGCAACCCCTGGGAGACTATTCCTGAATCAGCGTGACACCCGGGAAGAGCTCCTATAGTGCACAACCCTCGTGGCACAACCCCCCTCCAGGCAGTACATAGAGGCACACCACCCCCTCTCTTTGACTCCACTTTGCATGAAGTTATTTCTATTAGACTCTTCACAAATCATGTCTGCCTCGTCATAGTGGGTCCATCTGATATAACTCATGATTTTAATCGGCCTTTTGACTCCTCTCTCTTGACTTGTATCCTCATCTAAAACCCTAATGTTCAGGTTTAATACGATAATTGTGTTCCTCTATTTTGAGGATATACGAATGTTGAATCAGGACCCATTGGTCCATAATCTTGCATCGTCCCCCAAGGGAAAGGTGGATGGTCTTGAATTGTTTTTCTGCCGTTGATTTTGGTAAGCTTCCAAACCCACTGTTTAGTATTTCACTAGTTATATTAAGGCCTATTAATTTTTTATGAGTTCACAGTACCATGTTAGAGGTGTGTTTTTCATTTCTACTTTGTTTCTGGGAACCAGTTTAATATATGGAATTTTTTTGATCAATGTAGACAACAAACACATATGAATGTATAAGTACATATATAAATGAATGTGTGTGTGCATGTGACTTCAGACGAGTTTTGAACTGGTTGTTGCCATGTACATTAATTCATTATGGAATAAAAATGGCGTCACCCGGAGGAAGGGTCCCAAATCTTTGTCAAATTATTTAAGAATTATATCTTCTTTAAATAAATTGAGTGGAAGTTTCCTTGATTATGATATGTCGATGCATGGATCTTTTGATGTTTTTAAATGATGCCTCCCCCATGAGATAAATGAGGACTTGAACATGTGTTGATTTTAATCATGTTTTGCTAATTTGGTTAAAGTGATATGATTAAATAGTTAAATGATTTGAATTGGAAGAATGGGTAATAGGGCAACTAATTGTAGAATTAATTATCATGTCATGAGTTGGAATAAAAACTATGGCTTTTATTAATTATTGAGAATATTGAATATTTGACATTTTCAGAATATATATCTGAAACTGGTAATAATTAATGGATGGATTAATTATTAAATTTTAAATGGTAAATGGTTAATTAATTGATTATTGGTTAAAAATATAAAATATAATTAATTAATTATTGAATTTATTAATTTTCATTCATTAAATTAAGATTGTGAATTGATTGTTTATTACGACGGTTGGCCAAGAGAACATTTTGATGTGTGTTATTTTCCCATGCCATATGTTTTATTGGATAGAGTTGTTTAAAAATATGATATGATATGAGAGATGGTTACAAAATATTTGGTCTTTGTTCATCATGTTTTGTGATGATTATAACGTGCATGTAAATTGTTAAAGTCCTGGATGAATAAATGTTTGAGAGGACGGGTTCAGACTTGTTAATGAATTTGGATAATTAAATGCTGAGTTAATTATTTAGTTGTATTGCTAATAATAATTAATTGTTAATTAATTATTTATCATTGAGATGTTTAATGGTTAATTAATTGTTTTCATATTTGATGAGAAATTTATATTGTAAATTAGTTGTTAAATTTATTAAAATATTGGATTAATTAATTTATGAATTAATTAATGGATGGTTTTAGGGTGTTAGACGTAGTTTTTTACACCAATGATAAAAATATATGTATGATTGATAAGAGGGTTTTGAGACAAGGACTAAAGCTCCAAATAATCACGGGGTAATAGACATGTTGTTCTACACCAATGATAAATATATGTGTATGATTGATAAATGGGTTGTGAGACAAGGACTGAGGCTCCAAATACTCACGGGGTGCCAGACATGGAGTTCTACACCCAGCTTTCTTGAAAACATTATTTTATGGGACATGGACTGATGCTATAAATACCCATGGGTTTTGAGACAAGGACTGATGCTCCAAATACTCATGAGGGTGCTAGATATGTTATTTTACACCCATTAATTAACATTGTACTGTGGGTCCAATTGGTCGTACATGAAATGAATTAACTGGTTAATGAAAACGGTTGTGAAATTATGTTTTGTGAATGGTATATGAGAAATGGTTCATACTTATCAATGAATTGGGTGGATAAATGTTAGTGGATGAACCCATGAGCGAATCATTATTTTTAGTGGATGATCTCCAATATAATATACAAAATATTAAATTGAATATCTTATGATGCGTTATCCAAGACAAATCACAAATTTGTATATAGTATTTACTTTTATTACTTATATGGTCTTTAGGGACATTTGTGGTGAGTGAATTATACGGGGGATATTGGGATTAGGCTAAATCTTGAAACTTTCATATTTTAATGAGGTTGGAATAATTGTTAAATGAAAATGATTTTGCAATGACTATTTTGTTTGCATGAAAAATGTATAATACAGGTTCAAAAACTAGCTGATTAATGAAGCCGGTACTTGGGTATATAGTTACATTTTAATTCTTAATTTATTTATGTATGCCTTCAAACAGTTTAAAATATTTATTAAATGTCTAGATTTGGGGTAGAATTCGATGGTCCTGGCCTTCTAAGATTTATATGTCATACCATACTCAGGCCACCATTGAATTGGGGTACCAGAGTAAATTCTATTTGGTTGTAGGATTGTGTTGTTTTCATTCACATGGGAGTTAGGAGCATAGGACTGAGAAGAAGCTCATGATGATCAAGGAGAACTCCCTTGGGGATTTTAGCCATTGTTTATTTATTTATCTATTGGAATGTAAAGTACACCATTTTGTTAACTGTTTTTCATTTTTGTATCATTATCATGTCATACATGCATCTGTTGTATAATTGGTGTTGTCCACTTTTATAAATGGAGAACTATTTGCCTTCCAATACATTATCAATTTTTAGAATTCTTCTTCTATTTATTACCATTGCCTATTATTAATCTCTGATATTAGGGTATAGTCTACCCACTAACTATCCATAGACCCTTGCTGTTAGTCGAAAACCTCTGGAATATTAGGAGACACGCTTGAGGTCATGTGAAAACCGGTCCAACCACCGCTTTAGTGGTGAGTTGGGTCAGGATGTTACAATATACATGTTTTTTAATGGTTACCTCCTCACTACATCCAAAAAATAAAACCCATTTTAAGGGAACTTATCAAATTCTTACTAAATTTCAAGATCACTATGTAATATTTTTTAAGAAAACATTATTTTTATAAAACCATTCTTTTTATTATGAAAACCTTATTTGTAAACTTCTGGTTTTATAAAAAATATTGTTTTCTTTTATATTTTAAATACTCTTTTGTATTTTCCTCAAAACCGTGCTAAAATGTTTTATTGATAAAATTTCTTAAATAATCTTTTACATTCTGTCACATATGTTTGACATCACATACTATGATATTTTCTGAATTTAAATTTTAAATTTTAAATTTCCATGCATGTTTTAATTCCTTTCTTTCATGGACACCTGCATGATACACCCATTCACCATGCTTTATGACATGATTATAATACCTATTTCTTTCCATGAGTAAACTAATGTTTATGTGTGATTGATTATGAATTATTATTTATGAGGAAAAAATATTCATGAAATTGTTAAGATGGGTGGACCTAGATAGCGCTCAATGCATTGGGTAAACATGAGTCTCATGATAAGTTATCTGAAATGGTATTGGTAGTTTGCCTTGACTTGTGTTACCATGTTCAACGGTCTTGGTGGTGAAACACGACATGTGATCCTCTATGTTCCATGAACCTTGAATCATGATAAATTTTTGTTTTATGTTTCTGCCACATTATTATGACTCCATGTTTATATGATGCCATGTTTATACATTATGATTCTATATTTTCGATGCCTTTTTTATATCATTATGCCTTGACCTCAAAACAATGTGCTAAATATTAAATATTAATCTTATTCCCTTACTGGGAATTTATCTCATCCTTTTTTATGTTATCCCTAAGTTATCCGAAGAATATGTATGATCATAATGAATGTTAGGATCTCTTTATGAAGATTAAATAAATAAATGTTTTATATAGTCCCATGTTTTGAGTTTAATATACCTAGTCATCCAAGACACAAGAAATCACGATACTTGGGCTATAATATGATGTTTTATTATGTTTAAATTAATGTAATGATATGAGTAAAAGGCCAGGGTCCCTATAGTTGGTATCAGAGTAATTTTTGGTTATTTTTTTTTGAGATTAGTAAGAGAGAACTTTAGTATGAACCTTAGTGATAGAACATAGTATAAGAAAACATACATAAATTTTGGTAAGTATAGAGTAAGTGGTTTATCAAGAAAATACATCCCTATCTAGATATAAACATATGTATGTGGCTCTATCCAAGATGAATCAAGGGGTAAAACATTAAAACTCCTCTTTGAGATAGGATCAAACAGAAACTGGTGCACGAAAATGGCCTTGTTTCACTCCTGGTTTGACACTCCCAGGGTATGTACTTTGGTAAATCCATAAGCTTAGTATGAACCCTTATTAAGGGAATAAAACAATAATCGCATAATAGTAAATGTTAAGAAATAGATCATGGATAACATTGATTGAAACCTAGGGAATCACAAGTGAGGATACACTTTTCCTTTGAGAGTTGATCCTTTTATATTTGAAGTTTAATTTTTTTATTATATGTATTAATGCCCTCTAATTGTTCATTAGTTTTTCTTAGTTAATGGTGGGAAATTTAATAACACATTCAACAAATAAATATTATTGTAAATGTGATGATTTCTCAATTATATGACTGATATGATGGAAAAATGTGCTCAAAACATTTTTACAGTATTTTCTCAGTTGGCTCGAGTTATTAATACTAAATTGAATCATGTTGAATTACCTACTACTCAATGAAAAGAGCATGTTTCCATTTAATACTTCATGCACCAATGGCCACCCATGTTTAGTTGATCTTATGATCCCTTCCTCATATGAAAACTAGATTAACTCCATTAAAAAGATATTATATGTGCTCATATGCTCAGAAGAAGAGAATGTTTGTAACACCCCGAGATTTTATGAAAAATATTCTTTTTAATTTCATTAATGTCTTGTGTTGTATGCTACACCAAAAGAAGCTTTCACAATACACATCCTTGACTTTCCTTGCATTACACACAATCACGACCTTCCTCGATAGCGTGTGTAGTCCGCAATACCGAGTTTCACTAAACAAAGATATGCTATTAAAATATTATTAAAACTAGCTGTTATGAATAGTGTTAACTAAATTTTGAATTTTATAACATTATTATTCATCTTACACATTTCTATAACATGGTATAAGAACAAAATAAATTTTTCGGGTAAAATAAGTATTTTTCAAAAAATGCAGTTTTGCCGCCATTTGATGGCGCACCCACTTTAAATCTAGTTTTTGACATGTTTATAAGTCCAATTTGAAAAAATAAAAATATTCTTTTGAATCAGGATATAAAAATTTACATTAGATAAAGTTTTGATATTTTTCCGATAACTTTCATATTTTAATGAATAGTAAAAACACGCTATATTTTAATTAAAAACAACTTTTTTCAGCGTAATATATTATCTGGTTAAATTATAGTGTCTAGTTGTTTTAAAGAATAATTAGAATATATTTTTACCATTTAATATAATGTATGTCATTAGCATTGATTTTACCTTGAATTCGTAGGTTAAATCAATTCAATATTTTGCAATGTTTTAAAGAAATACCCATTTTCTTTCGACAACGGGATTAATTTTAGTTTAATTTCTTCATCTTTTGTGTATTGAATTTGGAAAAATTGATTCCATATTTGTAATCAGTGGGTCCAAATTATGTTAATAAGATACTTTTTATTTTTGGGTATTGTGAATTGTAACTACGGTAAATTTTATTTACTATAGTTAAAGGTAAATCAGGTAATTAAGGGTAAATATAAGATTATAAAATTACCCTAACACTTGGAAAAATCCTATTGGATGGCTAAAAGTAGACACATATAACCTAAGGGTCGGATTAGATTCATTTTATGGACTTTTGTCCATGAAAATAATTTAATTATTATTAAAACCAAAGAATGTGACAACATGTCACTTTCTTAAATCTTATAAGTATAATAATTTTAATTTAGTGATAAACTTCATGAAAATTCGAAAATGAATAGTCTCCAGAAATATAATACAATTATATAAATCATAGGAATTTATTTAGAATTTGTAGGGATTAAATAATTATCATTTATTATGACACAAAGATGATGCAGTAATTGTCTTATTAATGAAATATTGACATAATTGATGTTATAAATGCACAAATAAATGTAATTTGAGACTTTTTATGACTTACATTAATTTTCTAGGTTAATATGACATGTTATTGTTGATATAAGTAACTTGTTTTGAACTTATCATTCTCTTATAAATTTCATAAAAATCATGTACCAAATAGTGTCAAAATTGACAAAAATTAGTTTTTAAAACAAATATTATATTATTAATTGTTATTTAATTCCTAAAAATCTAAGGTTTGGACAAATGACTTAGATAAGGATATATATATTAACAATAAACAACTTTTGGTTCGTTTGTCTTGTTATGGTAAGTTTATTAACCATATAGTGTAAGAAAACAAAAAGACACGGCAAAAGTTAAATTATTTATATTAGAGTTAAATCTAATTGATAAGGTTAAAATAATAACCTAAACTTGTCTGAATCCTATTGTATGAGAGGATTGAGACCCATCACTACTTTATCTTCGAAATAAGACCCTTTAGAACCATTATAAACCGAATTTGACTTTAATATAAAATAATATTTTGAGATTTTCTTAAGGTGCCCCTCTCCTCCCTTATAAAAGGGAACCTCCTCCCTCTCCTCCTCACACCTATTTGAGAATTCAATCTCGGACAAACCCTTAAAAAATATCTTCTCCACTTCCCTAGTATCATCCTATAGGTCCTAGTCTTCTTCAAATACCATCCTTAGTTCTTTAAGTGGAGGTTAAGTGAAGGCGCGTCAAAATGAGGTAATATCCATTACTAATCACTTTCAATTTCTTTCTTCTTAAACATCTTCTTATTTAGTTGTTTCATGGTAAAGTAATAACATCAGTATTTATTATATAATTATATGTTATTATAAATATTAAACAACTCTAATTAACCTTCTATCCATCCTACGGAAAAAAGAAATCACCGCGCATGCGTACGTATGGAATACCATCTCCACGCCGTGGTGTAATCTATTTTCCGCCACCACCTTAATTGGATGAGTATAATGGTGTAATGAGTAACTATATATGACTATTATGAAGTGATATTGATACTGAAACAGTATACATACACTTCAACACAATTCCACGACCATGGGAACGATATCATCGCTCGTGCGTACGTACGGACTACCGTCTCCACGACGCGATGAGATTCATTATCCATGTTAACCATTCCAGAATGATTATAAAGTATATATAATGAATAATAATGAAATATATGACATGTTAAATCTACTAGATTTATGTATATATATATGTATGTCATCTACTTACTTCCATTCAAGACAATAAGGAAAGGAAAACAGTGTTCATGCGTACGTACGGACTACCGTCTCCATGAACGGTGTGTTTCATTTCATTTATCTATCTATTATATATACATATATACTGAATATATTTGATATATAAATCATTTTTTATATTCTGGAAGTAAGTAAATCATGATATAAGTAATAATAATATCAATAACAACAAGTCCAAACACCTACGATAAATGAAACGATTCTTTAACATGGAATTTACAAAAGAACGGGTAATATAAAGTCATAAGTGAACCATATATGATATCATAACAATGAATATGATTCTTTAATAAGTTAATGAAATTATTTAAATCATTATACCGGAGGTTCTCATACACACAAAGCATATCAGACATAAGGTAAGGGAAATATCACAATCTCATTTTTTTCCGAGATTGTTTATACTTTAGTATTTACTGGGGTGTATTTTATCATCTACATCCATGTTTCCTCAATATGTAATTATATTTCCATCCAACTACAATTTTTTAAATCCTATTTTACCCTTAGGTGAGTTTTTAGTAAATGATATGAAAGTAATCTTTTGTCGTTTTTCGTACGAGGTACTTTTTTTGACTTTTCCGACAAAAGTACGAGAAAAATGTTTTTTTAACTTATACGACATGAATGGATTTTTAAAAAATTATTTCCGAGAAGCTTCCTTTAAAAGTTTTCAAGTTTTATTTTTAACCAACTTCATTTAGTTTAAAGTTGTATGACATGTTAAGAAAAGAAAAATGTTTTTGAAGAAGAAAGGATATTTTCCTCAAGAATGGAGTTCAAGTGTTTTATCAAAATTATTTTCCATCTAAGATAATAAAGGGTTCTGTTTTAATCCCTATTATTACATTGATTTTATTATATTGTGATGGAATTATTTTTATTAATTCATTTATCTTATATGAATTGTTTTATGATGTCATGATGTTTAAGATTCCCATTTGTATTACATGGGTTATGCAATGATGTATGATTTATGATTTTGTGGCACACATAAGAATGGTATCATTATGAGATGGGTGGGACCTATATCTCCCTCCAATGCATTGGGTAAAGATTTTATATCTCATGAGATAGACCTGGCTGGAATGGAAGGTTATACCGGTTCAGTGAAACAGGACTGAAACGAGGGTGACACGGTTCAGAAATGGACTTTGTCCACTAAGATAGTCTTGGCAATGAGTCTGGACTAATAAGATATGATTCTCTATGATTATGTGTGTATGCCAAAAAGTTTCACGTTTTAATTTATGATTATTGGGATTTATTTCACTACTACGATTTATCCCATGTTAGGATATTGTGATCTCTTTTGCAGGTTAAGATTTCCAAAATGTTATGTTCTTATGAATATGATGTGATAGATTTTTCTTTTGTTTACCCTTACTGAGCATTTGAGCTCACCCATTTATGTTTTCTTTTCCCCAAGATATAAAGAAAGGTTTTAGGTAAGAAAAAAAGGGAAGATCTTTATGGGAGGTGTTGAAGATCTTTCACCATGATTAGTAGATTATGTTCCGAGTTTCCAAAGACACTAAACTATTACGGTCCTTGTGTCTGTGTTTTTGTTATGTAATAAGTATTCCGCAAAAGTAATGTAATGTCCTTGTACGTTATGCTTCGGGTCTCTATAGTTGGTATCAGAGGAAAGGTTTAGTCAACCTTTGGAAACTAGGATGTGAGAACCTTAGTGAGATCCCTAGAGATATTTCTAAGGTATGTCTAGGGATGTCCCTAAGGATAAGTATACGTATAGGATATAGTCCTAGAACTTCGGTAACGATCTTAGAATTTAACCTAAGATGTTAGATATTAAGGGTACTCCCCCTCTACTATGTTGTTTTCCCTAGCATTATTTTTTCCTCTCACACTATTCTTTTTGGGTTTTAGACGATGGCTGGAACCCGAAGGAACCATGTTGATCAATGCAACAGAAAATGCAATGATTGTCCTCCTGAACAAACAAATGTTTTGGGAGATGGAGTGAAAAATATTATTTCTATACTTACACAAGCTATGAATCATTCTGGACTTCCAAATGAGCATATAAGGGAATAATATTCTATTGAGTCCTTCATGAGGCAACGCCCACCTTCTTTCAGTGGGTCTTCCGATCCACTTGTTGCTGAAAAATGGATCAGTACCACTGAAAAGATATTTTCAGTTCTTCAATGTTCTTAACATGATAAAGTCATCTTAGCAGTATATCGTTTGGAAGGTGAAGCTGATCAATGGTGGAATCTTATCAAGAATACGAGGCCAAGAGATGAAATTGAGTCTATGGAATGGGACGAGTTCAAGAACTTGTTTTTCAGTAAGTACTTCCCTCGTATTCTTCGAACAAAGATGGAAAAGGAGTTTCTTGAGCTGAAGCAGAAGGATGATGAATCTGTTGGTATATACGAAGCGAATTTTACAAGACTTGCAAGGTACGCATCTGGCATTATCATCCAACCTGAACGTAAAGTTGATCGATTTTTCAGTGGCTTAAAACCAAGTCTTCGAAGGGAATTAGCTATAAGAGACTTCAGTAGCTATGAAGAAATTCGACGTTGTGCTATCAAGGTAGAAATAGAAGTTGGTGTTACATATCCATCTCATGGTTTTGATAGGAAACAAAAGATGGAGTTCAAGGAGAAATCTCAGAATAATGGTGAAAAGAAGATGAATGTTTCCTTATGCACAATGTGTGGAAAGAAGCATGGTGGAGATTGTATTAAATGGACTATAAAATTTTTTAAGTGTGGAAAAGATGGTCATTGAGCAGCTGAGTGTCGAAGTAATGTAAAAAGGGTTTCTAATGATGTGAATAAAGAAAAGACTGCAGAGAATGCACCACCAACCCTTCAATGCTTCAAGTGCAAGGAAATGGGGCATTATGCTAATAAATGCCCTAATCCAAGGGTTAGTGATGATCGACATGAGTAACCGCTTAAGGCAAAGGACAAAGGGAAGTCACATGCGATCACTATTGGAGATGTTGAATATGAAAACGATGTGATGGAATGATTAAGTGTTTATGTAATGGGATTCCAAAATAAAGTTGTATCATGGAGTATTGGAATATTTATGTATTGGTCTAATGTGGTATTCAAAGTGATTGAGATATTTTTGGAAATAAGATGATATGCGCATAATTAGAGGAAAATGAGAAAATGAAATGTTTAACAGTATTCATGAGCTCATGATTGATATAAGGACTAAGTGATATCATGGTTTGAGTATATAGAATTTTGAGGATTTTGGTATGTGTAAAGAGTTAACTTTTGACAGCATTCATGTTTTCACTAAGGTTTAATGGGTATTCATTTTTCAAGAGAATACAAGATTAAGGTATTCACATGATTGGAATGTGACCAACAAGATAATGGGGGATAAATGATGGTATTCACATGCTTGGTTGATGACAATTCAAGTAATCATTTTGTTTATACTATGAGCTTGGCCTAAGTATTTTAGGTAAGCCTAAAGATTGGAATGAATTATGTTGGACATAAGTTAGTATTGTTTAAGGATAGAACTTTTTTTTCTATATTATTGATGGGATGTTATAGTAATGTAGGTTTAGAAAAAGGAAAACCTGCAGGACGGGCGACAACCCATCGCGTCGGACAAAGCTGTGGGAATCGAACCCACAACCGAAGTGCGACTGACCTTTATCGCCTACCACTGGCCTACAAGAAGTCCCTGGTTAGTAGAAACTAGTTTTATTTTATTATGCGGTATGATATATGAAGTATAAGTTCATTTTTGGAATCATATACAATTAACCTCACCATAGATGGACTTATGTATATTTGATAACTTTTTCTAACCTTTTGTTTGAAACAGATGGAATGACCCATCATTCTATCACATGATCTGTTAACACTTCACGAATAACAAATTCAACTTCATTTCTTTAATAGATGAAGTGGAAATTGTTCAAAGCACGAACAATAGTGAGATTGTACCAAAATAAAGTAATTATTTATTCTAATTCAAATTATTTAACTTTAGGGAAATGATCTTGAAAACCAAAAATGTTGTCCTAGTACTCTTATATCTGATGAATTAGATGGTACCTTAGATCGTCACAAATTTAAGTCTTTGTGATTGTTGGCATTTCCATAGCCATGTTCTCTACCACTCTCCATGAGAACATGATGGTTAGATTTCTCTTCCACATCCATATTTTCACCTATGTTGAAACCCAGTGATTAGTTTATTTGGGTAACCGTTACGTTTCATAATTTTGTTTTTAAATATTGGTTTTGGTATTCCTTTTTACGATGTGGGTTTCTATTAGAGAAACTTTCGAGTAGTAAACCATTTATAACCCCGACGAATTTCGAGGGTGAAATTCATTTTAAGGGGGGTAGAATGTAACACCCCAATATTTTATGAAAAATATTCTTTTTAATTTCATTAATGTCTTGTGTTGTACGCTACACCAAAAGAATCTTGCACAACAAGCATCCTTGACTTGCCTTGCATTACACGCAATCACGACCTTCCTCGATAGCGTGTGTAGTCCGCAATACCGAGTTTCACTAAACAACGATATACTATTAAAATATTATTAAAACTAGCCGTTATGAATAGTGTTAACTAAATTTTGAATTTTATAACATTATTATTCATCTTACACATTTCTAGAACATGGTATAAGAACAAAATAAATTTTTTCGGGTAAAATAAGTTTTTTTCAAAAAATGTAGCTTTGCCGCCTTTTGATGGCACACTCACTTTAAATCTAGTTTTGGACATATTTATAAGTTCAATTTGACAAAATAAAATTCTTCTTTTGAATCAGGGTATAAAAATTTACATTAGATAAAGTTTTGATATTTTTCCGATAACTTTCATATTTCTATGAATAGTAAAAACACGCTATATTTTAATTAAAAACAACTTTTTTCATCGTAATATATTATGTGGTTAAATTATAATATTAAATGGTTTTAAAGTATAAATAGAATATATTTTTACCAATTAATATAATTTATGTCATTAGCATTGATTTTACCTTGAATTCGTAGGTTAAATCAATTCAATCTTTTGCAATGTTTTAAAGAAAAACTCATTTTCTTTCGACAACGGGATTAATTTTAATTTAATTTCTGCATCTTTTGTGTAATGAATTTGGAAAAATGGATTCAATATTTGGAATCAGTGGGTCCAAATTATGTTAATAAGCTACTTTTTTTTTTGGGCATTGTGAATAGTAACTACGGTAAATTTTATTTACTATAGTTAAAGGTAAATCAGTTAATTAAGGGTAAATATAAGATTATAAAATTACCATAACACTTGGAAAAATCTTATTGGATGTATAAAAGTAGACCCATATAACCTAAGGGTTGGATTAGATTCATTTTATGGACTTTTTTCCATGAAAATAATTTAATTATTATTAAAACCAAAGAATGCGACAACACGTCACTTTCTTAAATCTTATAAGTATAATAATTTTAATTTAGTGATAAACTTCATGAAACTTAGAAAATTAATAGTCTCCACAAATCTAATACAATTATATACATCATAGAAATTTATTTAAAATTTTTAGGTATTAAATAAGTATCATTTATTATGACACAAAGATGATGCAGTAGTTGTCTTATTAATGAAATATTGACATAATTGATGTTATAAATGCCCAAATAAATGTAATTTGAGACTTTTTATGACTTAAATTAATTTTCTAGGTTAATATGACATGTTATTGTTGATATAAGTAACTTTTTTCGAACTTATAATTCTTTTATGAATTTCATAAAAATCATGTACCAAATAGTTTCAAAATTGATATAAATTAGTTTTTAAAACAAATATTATATTATTAATTGTTATTTAATTCCTAAAAATCAAAGTATCGGCAAAATAAATTAGATAAGTATATATATATTAATAATGAACAATTTGGGGTTCGTTTGGCTTTTTATGGTAATTTTATTAACCATATAGTGTAAGAAAACAAAAAGACACGGTAAAAGTTAAATTATTTAACTTAGAGTTAAATCTAATTGATAAGGTTAAAATAATAACCTAAACTTGTCTAAATAATATTGGATGAGAGGATTTAGACCCATACCCACTTTATCTTCGAAATAAGACCCTTTGTAACCATTATAAACCGAATTTGACCTTAATATAAAATAATATTTTGAGATTTTCCTAAGGTGCCCCTCTCCTCCCTTATAAAAGGGCACCTCCTCCCTCTCCTCCTCACACCAATTTGAGCATTCAAGCTCGTCCAACCCCTGCCCAAATCTCTTATACACTTCCCTAGTATCATCCTAGAGGTCCTGGTCTTCTTCAAAGACCATCCTTAGTTCTTTAAGTGGAGTTTAAGTGAAGGCGCGTCAAAAAGAGGTTATATCCATTACCGATCTTTTTCAATTTCTTTCTTATTCAACTTCTTCTTATTTAGTTGTTTCATGGTAAAGTAATAACATCAGTATTTCTTATATACTGATATGTTATTATAAATATTAAACAAATCTAATTAACCTTCTATCCATCCTACGGAAAAAATAAATCATCGCGCGTGCGTACGTACGGAATACCGTCTCCACGCTGTGGTGTAATCTATTTTCCGCCACCACCTTAATCGGATGGGTATAATGGTGTAATGAGTAACTATATATTATTATTATTAAGTTATATTGATAATCAAATAGTATACATACACTTCAACACAATTCCACGACCATGGGAACGATATCATCGCTCGTGCGTACGTACGGACTACCGTCTCCACAACGCGATGAGATTCATTATCCATGTTAAACAATCCAGAATGATTATAAAGTATATATAATGAATAATAATGAAATATATGTCATGGTAAATTTAATGGATTTATGTATATATATATGTATGTCATCTACTTACTTCCATTCAAGACAATAAGGAAAGAAAAACAGCGTTCATGCGTACGTACGGACTACCGTCTCCATGAATGGTGTGTTTCATTTCATTTATCCATCTATTATATATACATATATACTGAATATATATGATATATAAATCATGTTTTATATTCTGGAAGTAAGTAAATCATGATATAAGTAATAATAATGTCAAGAACAACAAGTCCAAACACCTACGATAAATAAAACGATTCTTTAACAAGGAATTTACAAAAGCACGGGTACTATAAAGTCATAAGTGAACCATATATGATATCATAACAATGAATATGATTCTGTAATAAGTTAATGACATTATTTAAATCATTATACAGGAGGTTCAGATACGTACAAAGCATATCAGACATAAGGTAAGGGAAATATCACAATCTCATTTTTATCCGAGATTGTTTATACTTTAGTATTTACTGGGGTGTATTTTATCATCCACATCCATGTTTCCTCAATATGTAATATTATTTCCATCCACCTACAAATTTTTAAATCCTATTTTACCCTTCGGTGAGTTTTTAGTAAAATATATGAAAGGAATCTTTTGTCGTTTTTCGTACGAGGTACCTTTTTTGACTTTTCCAACAAAAGTACGAGAAGAATGTTTTTTAAACTTATACGGAATGAATGGATTTTTAAAACATTATTTCCAAGAAGCTTACTTTACAAGTTTTCAAGTTTATTTTTAATCAACTTCTTTTATTTTAACGTTGTATGACATGTTAAGAAAGGAAAAATGTTTTTTAAGAAGAAAGGATATTTTCCTCAAGAATGGAGTTCAAGTGTTTTATCAAAATTATTTTCCATCTATGATAATAAAGGGTTTTGTTTTTATCCCTATTATTACATTGATTTGATTATGTTGTGATGGAATTATTTTTATGAATTCCTTTATCTTATATGAATTGTTTTATGATGTCATGATGTTTAAGATTCCCATTTATATTACATGGGTTATGCAATGATGTATGATTTATGATCTTGTGGCACACATAAGAATGGTATCATTATGAGATGGGTGGGACCTATATCACCCTCCAATGAATTGGGTAAAGATTTTATATCTCATGAGATAGACATGGCTGGAATTGTAGGTTATACCGGTTCAGTGAAACATGACTGAAACGAGGGTGACTCGGTTCAGAAAGGGACTTTGTCCACTAAGATAGTCTTGGTAATGAGTCTGGACTAATAATATATGATTCTCTATGATTATGTGTGTATGCCAGAAAGTTTCATGTTTTATGTTATGATTATTTGGATTTCATTTCACTACTATGATTTATCCCATGTTATGATATTATGATCTCTTTTGCAGGTTAAGATTTCCAAAATGTTATGTTCTGATGAATATGATGTGATTGATTTTTCTTTTGTTTACCCTTACTGAGCATTTGAGATCACCCTTTTATGTTTTCTATTCCCTAAGATATAAAGAAATGTTTTAGTTATGAAAAAAAGGGAAGATCTTTATGGGAGATGTTGAAGATCCTTCACCATGATTAGAAGATTAAGTTCCGAGTTTCCAAAGACACTAAACTATTATGGTCCTTGTGTGTGTGTTTTTGTTATGTAATAAGTATTCCGCAAAAGTATTGTAATATCCTTGTATGTTAAGCTTCGGGTCTCTACAATGTTGTACCAGTGGTCTACCATTCTGATGGGGAAGCTGATCAGTGGTGGTCACTAATCATGAATATGATGTTCCATGAGGAAATTGATTCCATTGATTGGGTGTAATTCAGTAAAATGTTTTTCAATAAATACTTTCCCTGAACCCTCCATCTCAAGATGGAAAGATAATTCCTCGAAATTAAGAAGAAGGAAGATAAGTCCATCAGGGCGTATGAAAAAAACATTACAAATCCTACAAGATATGCATTTGGATTTTTTATGATCACTGAAATCATGGTGGACCACATCTTTGGAAAACTAAACCTGAGTCTATTAAGGGTTGGTGATTCATGACTTTGACTGTTATGAGGAGGTTGTCCATTGTGCCCTCAAGGTTGAAATGTAGATTAGAGACTCGCATCGGTCTCTTGAGGCCAGTGAAAAAAAAGATTAAGATAATGTCTAATATGGGTGGTTTTTGAAATAAATCCCTAGATGGAAAAAAGATCAAACATCACAGATGTCAAAATTATAGGAAGAAGATTCTTGGGAACAAAATAAAGGTAATAGAGAATTACAGAAAAAGAGGAATGATGGGACATATAGAAAAGAACTACTTAAGGGGTATAAATAATTTAAATAATGTGGAAGAATAAAGGAAGATTTTGATCAACACTCATCCTAGAGTGTAGTGTTACAATTGCTAGTAATATCAATATTATGCAAACAATTTCCCAAATCCAAGGGTTGTTAGAGGAAATCAACAACAAACTCAGTGGCAAAAATGATTGTCTTATGCTATCATTACAACTTTGGTGGAGCCGAGAAACATTGTAGTGATAGGTATAATTTTTTTCATTCAATAATAGAGAAAATAATTTTTTATTCTAGTTATATGAATTCATTCAAATCATGAATGTGTAGTATAACTATTCAAAAACCACTTAAAAATTTGGGTATTGAGTTATATATGCTAAATGAAAATAGGGAAATTATTGAATCCACAATATATAACACCACCCCAGTTAAGGTTTGTGGATTGAACCTCCCTGAAAATCTTTTCATACTTTATTTAGTGTAGTAAAATGTTATCTTAGGCTTCGATTGGATATCTTTATACAAATCCAACATCAACTGTTAGAAAAGGGAGGTCACTCTTCATGTAATGCTTCGTCCCCAGTTACCCAGAGTCAGTGTATTATTACATAACATTGGAATGATCACAAAAGATCAAGTCTCAAAAGACAGATTAGATTAGTAGCCTTGGAAACACTAGATATATTCATAGAAGTTACATTAAATCCAAAAAATGAAAACTAAAACAATATAGTCTCCATAGTCCACACTCTTATCCCCTCATACTATCCCTGTGGGTCATTCATAAATTACTTCTTCACATCCTGGGAAAAATAAAACATCGAAAGGGGTGAGCTCAAATGCTCAATAAGGATAAAAATATAGCAGAATCTTTCATAGATAAGCATAATCACTTAAAGCAATTTATAACAAAAAAATACTTTTAAACTTGAACTTCAACATAATATGGCAAAGATAAAATGAAATAATTCCAGTTACTTATTCACATGGATATTCTACTAGTCGAACAATAACATGAAATATCAATAACCACTTTCATAATGATGGAATGCATAATTCCAGACTATCATAACCACATAGCCAAGGCCTCGTGCCAAGACTACAAATAATATTTTGTCAAGGCCTTGTGCCATGACACTAGTTTTTCTCATGAGACCTACCGATGCATCGAGGAGCTATAGCGGGCTCCACCTATCACATACTATGTCCAATGCATTCCTCATATGAAAATTTTGAAATATGACATAAACATTCGTATTAAACTAACATACGAAATGTCAATACTTAATCGACAAACCATGAATGGTATAAAAATAGCACATCCACAGTCAAACATAACTCATTCGATACAATATGGAAGATTGTATTGTATCAGATTAATCTCAATCAAGAATAATGAAGGATATCGACATAGATGAAAATAATCGTCAAAACTATTAGAGAGAAATATACCCCTTTTTCTTGAAATCATTTAAAAGTCACTTTATCTCTCAAGAAGCCATTTAAAATATATTTTTGAATCAAAGCGTCCCATACCACTTTGAAAATTTTAAAAGGAATTTTGATTTTAAAACATTAATTTCCATATAAAAAAAATCCTTAAAACCATTTTTAAAACATGGACATTAATGAGAAAGATTTTGAATAATAAATCTTTAAAACATTTTAAAATGATATTTTAGTTAGAGTTACTAACTAAAAGAGAGACACTTCAATACAAATAATTGAGGTAATAAAAACATTGTAATATCATGAGAATAAAGGGATTCATGATATAATATGACAAAGTACATTATATACACCACATAAAAGTGATTTGGTGTATAACAACAAAGAATTCTCAATGGAATGTAAATTGAGATGAAATCTCTCATAAAGGTTGTATAATTAGGTTAGGGATAAATCAACGACATAGTTATGTGTGAAAAATATAAATACACTAAATATGATTGGATATTCAATGTAAAACAATCAATGGACATTCACACATAATCTTGTGAAAACAACACCAATGAATTGGATGTTTAACTCAACAAATGGAGAATAAGTTAAAATTACTCTTATAAAATTCATATCGATGACTTGAGAAATTATAAATGGAGTGATTATGTGTATCAAAAGTATATCCACAGAAAATGGGAGTGGAAATTATGACATAAGAAAATGAATAGTGATTCCACACATAATCTCGGAGTAAAATAATCAATGAAGTTTTCGTAAAGCCGAATAAATGGAAATTGAAATTTCAAATTCCCTTATCGATTTGGTAAATTACGAAACATACACCCATGAAATAAGGATAATAAAATTATGATGTAAATATCCATAAATTAATGTATATTACACAATTAATACAATCATAGGGAGTACACACACCACATGCAATAAATAAGTGGTGAACAATGGAATTCTCACGGAATTAAAAGTGAGATAAGAAACCCCTTACTTTGTACTTTTTCCTTGGTCGACGTTAGGTTAACCTCCGTATAATGGTTAAATAATTTTTATTTAATTATACAAGAATCATTTACATTAATATGATATCATATATGATCTTTTAACATTGATTTGTTAATAATATCTTAGAATTATCATCATTTTGGGTGTTAACTAAATCGTTTTCCGTTATATTCTTTGTTACGTAAGACGTGTTTGTTATGGATAGGTTGTATCTTATTCATATTCAGAATTTTATGAAGTCCTTAAACATTATTTTTAATGATCAAATGAGAATTATAATTGAATGGATACGATGGAGAATGAATCTCATCGCGTTCGTGGAGACGGTAGTCCGTACGTACGCACGAGCGATAATATCATTATTTTGATGTTAAAATAATATATAATTGTATGGTATATCATATAGACATAATATTTATCATGTTATATTTATTATTTACATTAATTACACATCATTATTATACCCATCCAAATAATAATTTATTGAATGACAATTCCACCACGACGCGGAGACGGTAAGCCGTACGTACGCACGCATGGTGACATGCCATTCAAAGGATGGATAAAATACTGAATATTGTTGTACCATAATAACATTAGATTATATATAAGATACTAGATTTATTATTTTAGAATATAAATAAAAAATAAAAAATATGTTGAAGAAGAAAGGAACTTGAAAGAGGGTGGTGAAAACATTGCCTTTTTTTTTCGGGTTCTTCCTTTTGATTTGATCAAAAGGGCTTCTTAGGTTGGATTTATGACTAAAGGAAGGCCTCTAGGATGAATTTAGGGACGTTTATAGAGTATTTGGGGAGGGTTTGGCCGAACCAAAAGGCTTTTAAGGTGTGAATTCATGAGAAGGGGGAGTGCCCTTTTAAAAGAGGGGTGAGGGGCACCTTTGGAAAAGCTAGAAATATTATTTTATAATAAATTCATATTCAGTTTATAATGGATCCAAAGTTAATTCTTTAACGGTTAAGGTGGGTATTGGTCTAAAACAACTCAAACAATAAGATTTAGACCAGTTTGGGTTACTATATTAACCTTATCTTGAAGTATTAACTCTTAGTTAATTAGTTTAACTTTTACAACGTCTCTTTGTATTTTTATATTATATGGTTAATAAACATACCGTATACATCCAAGATACCCCCATGTGGTCCCTTAATGATACAAATATCATGATATAAGTCTCTTGGCCGATCCTTAGATTTTTAGGAATTTAATATCAATTAATAATATAATATTTATTTTAAAAACTCTTTTATGTCAATTTTGATACTATTCAATAATTAATTTTTTTAAAAATCATAACAGAATGATTACTTCTCAAAAAGTTCATTAAATCAATCATAACATGTCATATTATCCTATAAAATTAGTTTAATTCATAAAAGGTCTCAAATTATATTTATTTGGGTATTTACAATATCAATTATTTTAATTTTTCACTATTATGGTAATTACTACATCATAATTGTGTCATAAATAAGTTAAATTATTTAATGTCTAAAAATTATAAATAAAATTCCATTATGTAGGAAATCTTTTTATATTTCTAATTAATATTTATAGTCTAAAATCAAACATATATATGCCTATGTAAAAATTAGTTTTTTAAAAGATATATGCTTATGTCATTTTTTGTATTTATTTTAACTTAATTGAAATAAAGTGTCCCTATCACCTACAAGTGGCTCCATGGGTTCCAAAAATCGACCCAAAGATGCCCATGGTCGGACATGTATCAACCAATAAGGTTAGGACACGTTTTAGGGTAATTTATTATTATTATTATATTATTTGTTAACCCTTATTTACCGGATTTACCCTTTAACCATGGTAAATAAAATATTTACCGAAGTAATTATTCAAAATGTCTAAAAATAAAAGTAACCTATTTACACAATTTAGACATCCTGATTCCAAATATAGAATCCAATTTTACAAATACAAAACATAGAAGTGGCAAAAATTAATTTAAAATTAATTCCCGTTGTTAAAACAAAAAGCGTGTTTTTAAGAGATAATAACTATCAAAAGATTGAAACTTGTTTATGTTTGGTTTAACTGTGAAATTATGTCCAATGAGAACCATTGAATTAAATGATAAAAAAATATTTTAAATATACTTAAAAACCACTTAAATTCATAATTTATCAAATATTAATTATTTCGATTTAAAAATTTGTTTTTAATTAAAATTTTGTAATTTTCACTAGTAATCAAAATATGAAAGTTATCCGAAAAGTGGAAAAATTTCACCCTATGCTAATTTCGATATTACGAATCCAAAAATGAAGTCCATTTTATTTCGAACAAACACCTTATTTAGAAAATCATTAATTTCAAAATTCCATTTACATGATAACTAAAGGGATATATAGTTTTAAAAATGTGCTTTAGGGATGTTATAAGGGGTTTTCCAAATTTATTTTATAATTTTACTTATAATGGGAAAATAATATTTCACCTATTTTCTAAAAACCTTTTCAAAAGATTCCTTAGTAATTAAAAATTTATGTTGATGATGTATTTTTAAATCAACTAAAGAAACCAATACTAATTTTTTGTTTTTAAGGAATAATGTGTTTTAAATGAGTCTTATAGGAGAACATAAATTCATCCATGGTTTTGAAATTTTCATAAATTATAATGAACCATTTTAATCCAATATTAATAATGTGATGAACTTATAAAGTAAATTAGAATAGATAATGACAGGATATTAGAATACCCTTGAATATAACTTGTCAATATTTATTATTTGAATCCAATCAATTGGTTGACAACATTATTTAATGAAGAATGATTATAAGTAAAAATTAAATAAAAATGATACTTATAGACATCATGTTTAGTGTATACCATTAATATAATTGTATATCCAATAAAAATTAATTATACATAAAATACATTAAAATAATTATCCATTAATTGGAAGGAACAAAAAATCATGGATTATTTAATCCCTTGGAAACCTATTTTGATTATTCTTGTTTTCCAATATAGATTTTTGTTGAATACTAACTAGATGGGAAAATTAATTGTGGGAATTGTCATATATTATCTGATGGTTAAGTAAGCACCAAAACATTGTTTTTATTTCTATAGTCAAATAGAAAAACATAACCCTTAAGATTTTTTCCACCTATGTTATATGGATGAAACATTATCACATGGAAATTAGGAAAATAGATTATTTTTTTTCTATCATGTGTGATGAAACTAGTATAATACTAATATAAAAAAACTAATAAAAAATTCATACAATAACGACATTTATATTAGAGACAATTTTATATGGGATAACTATAAAAAAGTTCAAATTATTCATTAATTTGTCTCAAAAACCATCAAATTACATTTATATTAACTAAATCCTTTCTAATTTATTGTCATGGCATCAAAAAAAGTAATTTGGGTATGATTACCACATGATACTTATCTCTTATACATAGAAAGAATTATATTTTTTTTCGTTGTAAAAAAATAATTATATAAATTATCATCTAAGTGGTTTTAAAAAATAAAATAAATTAATAAAATATTTTCAAAACATTTCACACTTTTGGAAAAGTGAAGCGAGTATGATACACCAATGAAAAAATTATATTGGGATATAAACAGGGGGACATGGTTCTTGAAAATATGATAAAGGTTTTATTTCATGAAAATTGTTTATTGGGTTTTTAAATCCATTCTACATCATGAGATTTATGATAGGGTATTATATCACAATATTTTTGAAAATCCTAATATTTTTTAATTTATTAATGGAAATTTCACTAAACAATAATAATTGAATGATTTTTCATAATATTTATCTTTCCATATTTTTTATTATTTTTGTCTTTTTGTAAGGTATATTATCCCTCATAACTCTATTCATACATTAATTGATGGGGATCTAGTATTTTAAATACAAAAATAATCATAAAAGAAGTTTTTTTGTAGAAAATAATTTTTCAAAATGGAATTTTTGTTTTATTGTTCATAATATATATTATTATTTTTTGAAAAAAATTATTTTCTAAGTGATTTAGAATAGAAATAATTTTTTATAATAATATTATTTTCTTATTTTTTTTATTGAAAATATGAATTTTGAAATATTTTTCTGATTTAAAATTTCATTATAAATATTTAGTTTTTTTTTCTATCGAAATATAATTAATGGTGATAAATGCCAGATAAAATTTTATTTAATTATTCATTAACCCAATGTATTGACTGATTTTGATAATTTAAAAGGGGAATTATTTTCAAGGGGAGAGGTTTTATTCTTTCCCTTAATGGGGGGGGGGATATTGTTTGTGGAGATTTTTTTTTCAAAAAAAATTATTGGAAGAATTTTTTTAATATAATCGTAAAATTTTATTATTAAACAAATGAGTATTTTAATTATTATTATTATGTTTCTAATAATAAAAAAATAAAAATTATTGTGGTTCTCAGTAATATTGTTTTAATGGTCATAAAAACTCTTAAAGAGAGTAAAAGTTTCCCTTTTGTGGTGTATAGCTAGCATGATGTCATTATGATATAACCATTTGAAGTGACCCTATTGAACAAATATTGGACTATTTAACAAGGAAATTGGTACTATAAATTTCACCATTCCAAATAATATATATTAATGCACAACACTAAACCCAAAACTATAGAAAGAAGTGGGACCAATGATTATAGTGTAGCCCTCAGGACCACACTATATGAAATCTTAGTCAAACATCATTAATGAGATTTATAGATAATTTTCCATAGGTCAAAATAAAGTGAACATTCATTCAATTAATATATTCCATTTCCATGACACATTTCAAGGCCCATTCCAGTATGTTTTATTTTTACTATTTTTTCATGTTCTTGATTGATGACACTCTATAGTGGTAGAAAATTTTGAAAAATCATAAAATTAATCTATATCACAACCCATATGTTATGCGCCATAAACTTAAATTTTTCAAGAATAAAACATTTCTTTGAGACCCCATCATGTTAAATCATTTTTTATGCTGAAAATCCCTCCTCCACGACATAGAGTGCCATACCATGTTGTAAGAATAAAGTTTGTGCCTTTCCGTTATTTGGTTCATGATTTATTAAGAATGGTCTCTTATGACCTTAACCCCATAATGAATTATAGAAAAAATATACTGATATATATCTTTTAAATAAATAAAATTTAAATCCATCTCAATGAAAGAAATGCTCATCCAATTTCCAAAATTCTTAATTTCCCAATGATATTCAATGAATTTCATTCTCCCAAATGACTATCTCTCAGATTCTTCATCATTTAGAAATTTAAGGAAAAATTATATCTTACTCTATCTTAGTATTTTCTCAATATATCTCAATATCTCATCTTTTTCTTTTACTGATTAAAGAATAATCTAAAATGTTAATTCACATAATCAATATACCTCTTATTTAAATGTTTCTATTTTTGGTGTTTACAACCATTAATGTATGTGACCATTGTTTTCAAGAAATTTACATTTAAAATGAAATATACTATTATATTGAGGTTTATATATATTATATTGAATAAATAGATTCTTTATATCTAGTTTTCCCTATAACATATAATATAATGATTATTTTTTGTGTATTTGATATCATTTGTGTCATAAGAATAATAAATTAAATCGTCATGTGATTTTTGTGGAAGACATAGGGCTACCTTTGGTAATATTTCTAGACTTTCATACCATATAAAATTCCTCCTTTATGATATCATTTCTAATTATTTGTCAATTTCGATCATTCTTTTATAAAATTTCTCAGTTTATCTATTAATTATAAGATGATTTATTTTATTATCACTCAATAAAATTTCTCATCGTTGTACTCTCTAAAAATTATTATTATATTTAATAATATTATTACATATTCAAAAATTTATTAAATTATTTTTTTAAAGATATTTTAATTTATTCATTATTTTATAGAGATTTTTTTAAGACTAGATTTCTTTCATTTATTTATAATAAAAAATTAACCACCTCCCCACAATCCATTTTACCTAGCCTCATCCCACATGTTTGAAAATGTTGATAAACTATGTGGGTACCATGTTCTATCTAGGAGAGGACACATTATTTCCACATATTTTAGTAAATTGTCCACCCAAACCATGTCCCCTATCTTGGTTTTATAATTTATTAAATATCAAAACAACCCTCAAACAATTTTAACATCCCTTTGAGCCCCTCATCAACCCATTAATATGATATACGATGGTGAGATCTATGATCCATCATCTAACATCAAACTTTTTATATTGGTTCATTATTTATTTTTTGTTTTCTTATTGTTTGAACTTTGTTTTCTTCTAAACCCCATTCCAATCTTTCAGTCTCTATTTAATCCTTATGTTGATGTATTTTTATCAAAAATCATTGTCAGTGGATTTAATTTATTTTTTATAATTTTTTAATTGGGATTGTTGGAATCTTCCAGTTACATCTTGATATGGACCAATTAGGTTTTACCAGGCACACCACCTATGTTATCTTGGAACAAAACTTGAATCTCATTTTTATTTACCACAATATCAAAAAAACCACCTAGGTATCAAAAAATATATAAATGAGAAATATTAACCCATAAATATCATAACATGTCTCATGTTTAGCATTAGAAAGATAAAAATTCAATGAACATTATAAACAACAGATTCCCAACCATGATTCATATAAATATTATAAATAATGATAATTCCTGAAGATAAAATCCCAAAACTATATCCCAATCACCATGTGACCATCCATTACAACAAGCCCAACTCACTAAGATTATTAAATCAAAAATAAAAACACAAAAAATAATGATTCCCTTCCCATTACCTACAACAATAAAAAATGAACCTATATATGCATAATGGAATATTTAATGTGTGAGTAAAACTTATACTATGATACAACCATAAATCTAAACAATTTCTATCACCATTAAACATATATTTAGAGACTTAAAAAATCACGTTCCATAATGTTATTATATATTAATGATTTTCTATATATAAAAACCTTTGGTTTTGTATTTTAAACAATCCATATCTAAATCTAAAACAATATAATAATAAAAAAGAATGATAAATTATAGGGATGTATTCAGAATTATAAATATATTATAATCTCATGGACATTCAAATAATAATAAGTACTATCAAGAATAAGACCAAAATAAAGGGTTCTAACTTATGGGAATATTAACTTAGAACTAGACGTAACACAAACCCTGTATAATGTGATTTATAATGATATTAATTCCATCCATAATATACTAGTATCATTGCATAACTATAGACACTTTATAACATGGACCTATCTATAATCTCTTGTGGTTCGTCACCGATAAGAAACGTTCATATCTACATAACATGATGAACCAAAGGGTTACATGTTATTTTTTTACAAAACATAATCGTGTATTCCATACTGATAATTTAATTAAACATTTCCACAATAATTTTATTACCACTAATATGTTTGAAAAATAATTTTATTGCTAAACAATAATTTTAGAAATTTCATCAAAAAACATTATGTGTTCAAATTTTTTTTATAGAAGACCCCATTAGAAACAATTTTCCAAGAAACAAAATATGAATTTACAAAAAAATATCCTCTATAGAAATCAAATTAATATTTTTTGTAAGAAAAATCATTGTAAAACACATGAACTATAATGTGTTACATGATAAAATTTCATTTTATTAAAAAACATACCTCCCCAAATAGAAAAAAAACTCTCTTTCAAAAAAGGTGATTGAAATTATATTGACATGGTACTCCCAAGGATAGATCCAATAAGTAAAATAAAAAATTCAGAATCATACCTTCGAGATCAAAAAATAAAAACATAGACCATTAGAGTTCCATAAAAATAAAAAGAATGGATTAATAAATTATGTAGGGATGAGAGGATAAAACAAATAGAGTTTCACTCATTCCATGAAGATATATACCCAAATTAATGAATAATAACAATAAAATAAATTGAGAACCTACAAGAATATTGTATAATAAGTGGTTCAAGAAAATAATTTATTAAGAAAATAATATTTTTTAAAATAATCAAGGGTATCAATGTAATTTTATGTTTTTAAGAAACCATGATGGTTCACATTATTAGGATGTACAATTAGACAAACCAAGAGTTAACCATGTGTATTCTACTTCCATATGAAAATTTATGATCATATTTACATTGGAATATTTACACTCTAGACCAACTATATGAATATAATATAACATCCACTAAATCCAAACCATTTCATCTTTTTGGTTTTCCTAGTGAATCACAAAGTTAGTTAAACTATGCTCAAACAATGTAGAACAACAATAGAACTAATAAAGTCATATTGCAAGGTTACCACATTGTTATTATTAATATTGTGTGTACCATTAATCTAGATGGAACATCAATAATATTTTTTAATTGATCTATAATTTTAATATAATGGTGTTTACATTCCCCATGGGACATAATCAAGCACCTACAAAACAACAATTAAATTGAGAATGCTTTTACACAATTATATACATAATAAATACTTAAATATATCTTAAGGATGGATAAAATGATATACGATTGTTAAATGTTTTAAGGGTGTAACATAACTGAAAAAGAAATGAAAATTCATGTATATGGACTTGGAGTAACCAATGTATAGTAGATACTGACCATTATCTACATGTTCCATATGGTAAATTACTCACCAACTCACTACATGAGTCATGTCACCAAGATATCTAAAATAATTGTTTCATCACCATATCAATATTCCTATTCAAACATCAAACATAACAATGTATATAGAATCCCAATGGTGAGTTCATTATGTGATAAAAACCTATCTATTGGGGTCCCACCAATAGATCCACAATAAATATTTTTAAAATGATCCAGATATGATAATTTTAAATGAAAACAAAGAAAAACATTCAGAATTCACACATTAAACAAAAACATGGAAATTTTACCTTTTCAATAATTTACAATTTTTTATAAAAATGTTTCTATATGACATTTATATAACCCATATATCATTTTAAAAGAATTTATCATAATTAAATATTATTGAAATGAACAGTAGGATGTACCCCAATGATAATATTTTTTTTTGCTAGCTTGGATCATCACCCATTGTAATATATAATTACAAGATAAAAAGAAAAAAATGTCATTGGTATACTGATCTAAAGAGAATTAGAACACATCACTTTGTGAAACCCCTATTATTTCATGTAATCTAGTCACTATAATGAATAGAAAGGGAGATAAGGAAAACTATGATGTTTAAACCCCCCTACGATTCATGGAATCAACTACCTATAAGACCCCCTTCTGTATACTGCAAGATCCCATGTGTAGAAAATTTAACATATATTCAAAAGAGAATATCACATTTTAATAATTAGAAAAAACCTTTTTACACATAGAAACAATGATTAAAATTAAATTTTCTATAATAAGGAAACAATGAATTAAAATAATACATTTCTGTCAAATAATAAGATGGAAACTATTTTTTTATAAAAAAAGAAACATATATGAATTTCAATAAACTTGATATCACAATGTTAGACATTTAGAAGTCAATTTTAAAATGTTAGATCATGCATGTTTCCCAAAACATAGACCTTTAATGAATCTATCCAACTCAAACATTGGATATTACAGAAATCTCATGAGATCATCACTTTATAGAAGATGTGAAATATTGGAATCAAGTGTTTATCCTAAAATAAGAATCCTATAAAATTAAATTTAGATTCAATGATCTGATGTTCAATGGAGAATATAGAGATACCACTTACCCTAATGATTATAAATATTCATATAATGATCTAACTCAACATAATGAGTTAATAATCTTCCAAAGAGTGATATTATTAAAGAATAATTATATAATCAATCAAAACATAAATCTAAATAATAAACCACTAATATTAGATTCCTATCAAGACAATGTGGAAATATATTGAATAAATATAATAATGATAATGAATAGAGATAATATTTTGAAAATATAGATAAAACACAATTAGATCTATCAATTTCAATTACCAGGAGGTAATGAATCTCAAAAATATATATGAGGAGTCTCCAAAGTCATTATCCTGATCCTCTAGAAGAAAAATGAGGCTTACGATAGGTGTTTTAGATCTCAAAAATAATATTTTGATTAATTAAATAAGATCTCATGGGTTTTAACATTGTTTAAAGAACTATGTGTTAAACACGGGCCACCTTTTGGGATATTGGTGGAGCTTCATGGTTAGGTAGCACAATATTTCTAACCATGAACCAACCATGTGATGTATGTTTGTCTGATGTTGTGTAGTTTTTGGAGAAGGACACATGTTTTGGCCTAACCATGCAGAAACTATGAACCCTTCTATAGGAATCAACAAAACAACATGGTTTCTTAGGTATACAAACATGGTTATCCAAAACCAATTTTTATCCATTCATAAGACTAAAAAACTATAAAAATTAAAAAATTCACATTGAAAAATAGATGAAAATATTAATTCAAGAGATGGTAAAAATAAAATGATATATATAACTGAAAGTGATATCGATATATAAAAAATGACCAATAAATAACTATTTATATACATAAATTGTCATTCCACAGTAGACAAATAGAAAAACATAGGAGGCCATTACTCCCTCATTAATAATTCCCACTCAAATATCTCATGCAAATATTTTCTATGTATCCATCACACACATTCCCATGGAAGACACATTCAATGATAGACATTATCCTAAAAAACAATAATATGTATTGGTTCATTAACTATATACAAATGTGGGGATGCATAAATAATCTACATATTCAATAAATGAGAAGGTCCATTTTGATATTTCTTATCCTATGATATATGGAATAATTCATGAATATTAGTCAAATTAGATGCTAACTCCAACTGGTTATCCACCTTACCAACCCACTATAAGATCTTAAATTTTTCAATATATATCTGAAACATTGTACTCTACATTCCAATATGATAGTTAACCAACCGAAGAGATCCATTCATTAAAAACTAGTCACCAATTGATAATTCAAAAGGATGTAATTAATGTTCTATGTAAGAAACAATATTGATATTAGGTGGACTCTAACTAGTAATGTTTTACCAAAATTGTTTCTAAAATATCATGGATAATACAATGTCCCAAATGAGAATCCCCTCATTTCTCTGACCAACAAAGATAAGATTTACATGGGTTACCACATAGAGATAAAAAATAGTATAGATTAATATACGATTGATATGTATTAGTATGTGAAAACTCAACTATCCCTTGAGATCTATTCCATGATCCACTGAAACATACATTTCAATAATTAATAAATTCCTCCAATATTCTTATAGAAAATCCAGTAATTCTATTTTTACAATGATGGTAATCCATACTAAAGGTTACATAAGTACCCATTACCTCCTAGATACCTTTCTAGAAGTTTGATGTAAACTATAAATCCCTATTTGAGACAATAGTTTGTGATACTCCAGGTGACCTCAGGATCTCCTACAAATACAAAATTAGAAAAATAATCTGTATTGGTTTCAGAAATTAGAAAAAAATGTGTGAACTTATTCAAACAATAAATCTCCATTCATATAATTTTATTTTCTTGGAGAGTCTAATATAATACAATGAAGAAATAAATTGATATATTCTCCCATTACCAAAATATAATTTGAAGAATCTATAAATTCCAAAAGGATTTCATTGCTTATACATAATTTGATTCTAGGTATAAAAATAAGACAAAAGCCTTCTATTTCACACATTTTTCATGAACACTAGTACTAGTACATCATGAAATAATACACTTTCATTATTTCATGGAAAACGACACATACCTATATATCATAATCTTGCATTATAGTCTTATTAACATTCACTGGGATGAAAAACTGACACATAAAGATAAAAATTCATTTTAAAGAGACATAGATAACATCCATAAAGTTTTTCCTAACCATATGTGCATCCCCATATTTACCATATTTTATTAAACTCCAATACCTCTAGATGAATTTACTCAAAGGGAGATGTTTTTAACTTAACATATAAAAGAATAAAAAACCTCTCTTCATACATCACATATAGATTCATCTATTTAAAGAGTCCCATGAGATTTTCTTACACCATATAATCCAAGATGTCATAATATGGTATCCCACTTCATAGAAAAAAACAATGTTTCACATTATAGGGGTGTAATAAATGTCACTGATAATCATTATAAGTTACTCAAATGATCACATATTCATATCATTCATGTTTTTATGGGAAGATACAGACCAAAATCCTACGGTCAATATAGATATTGTGCCTCACCCCAAAAATTTATTATCACTAACACTTGAGTGAATGAATAATTTTGTAAATGATGAAATTAATAGTCTATTATTTCATTCTATTTGGCCAAATATATCAACATACACATGTAATTATATGATATCCCTATATAATCCAATAGTCCATACATAATTCCATTGAATCACTATACACCTCATATCCATAACTAGATTTTTGTAAAATAAATATAGGATTTGAATTCTTACATTATTTTAATTCATCAATGGAACTCTTGTATATTTTATCCCACATTAATTTCACCCCTTTCGTAGTATGATAAGTTTATAGTGATGTATGTTTTGAAAATTCATACATGAATAACTGATAATAATGAGCTAAACCCAAGAATCTTCAAATATCAATGATATTTTTTCAATAATAACTTTACAATATTACAATCAATAATATGAATCAATTATGATTTTAGTTTACCAAATTATAGATCCTATGAACATTACCTAAAAATACAGAAGTCACATTTTTTTAATATAGCATAATGAAATTGATTCCTTGTGATTCTCAAAAAAATTAGATGAGTGTCATGAACCAACACATATTTTTAGTTATATCAGTTACAAATACTAGGAAAAATTAGTCAAGATACTAGTGGAATAGTTGATTTATCATATACAGAAGAAGAGTAAGATAGTTAGGGAAAAAAGAATCCCAAGATACTCAAAATGGTCATACCATATCCTGAATGTATTCTAAATGATATCTACCTCCATAACCATCAGTAGATGAGAATCAGATGTGAGTTTTTTATTTGAGAACCATTTTACATATTACAAATGATAAAATATGTCCTATAAATGGAAAAATATATATATATATTATTAATTCACATTCAATTTTTCTTCTTATAATTTACACAAATAGGAAGTGTTCCATAATATTTCTTAGAAAAACCCATAGGAGATGATCAAGGAGAAACACTAGGATGAATAAAACCCTTCACCTTTAAATAATATAATTTATTGTTCAATACTTTTAAATAATCTTGTTTCATAAGATAGGAATGAATAATTATCGACTATGTTGCATGAACCATATTGATAGAAAACATTACCTCTCATTCTAAAGGACCTCTTGAGAAGTCTCTAAAAAATACATTTGGAAATTCCATGAAAACTATAAGAATATAACAACCAAAGGATGTATTCCCAAACTAAAAATTTGAATATCAAATAGCATAATATTCAAGGAGGAAATCCTTCTTGGGTAGAACTTATATACCATTCACATAGAAAAAAATGTGGTCTCCTATCAGGGATGTAATTGACACCCACCATTGATCGAAATAAAACTCATCTTGATGGGAAAACAAATGATCCATACTTGTGATAATGTTAAATAAAATGATGTTTAGAACAAGAAAATTTCATTCCAACTCAATATCAGAGATCGAGAAAGAACATGTGGGGCATTAAATACCATACTCCATATTTTTTCCAAGGGGAGTCACTATCTCAATAATGAATGGATTGAGGGTTGTTTCAAAATATTTACAAAATTTCACAATATAATGAAATAAAAGGAACCAATATCTAATAGAGTGGTCATTATGGATGATGAAATAACGATCATACCTCTAACTATCATTTGTCCCCAGTCAACTTCAACATGAAAATCCTCTTCAATCTAGATTTTCTTTTGTACAAGGGCCTATGGTTAGATCCCTAGAGACATATATACTTCACATTGTGTTTTAGTTTATTTATATGTAGTAAACCACTTACATATTGAGGTGTATAAAAATCCTAGTAGAACCTATTATAATTACCTTAATAATCAATTTTTAATTAGATATTCATAGAAATAGGAAAACATTGACATACATCTTTATCATTCCATACTTTTACCATGTCAATAGAAGACTACCCTTGCTACTGATGATGTGGTTGAAGACCAATACTGAGAGATACTACCAAAAAATCTATGAGCCTCATGAAACTTATATATATGAGGAACTCAAACCAAAACCAACCAACCCACAAAATCCATTTCCACTATCAGTTCTCTATTTATTATCATTTCATAATCGAATTCATTTTTCAAGAATGCAAGAAAATTAATGGCTTGTCACAAAAAAAAATTTTGTTTGAAAATTCATCATGACATTTTTTAAAACATCTAAAATGATATAAAAATTCAACTAAACCATTTTAATACTCTATAACTAAACGATCTCCCTTATGAAAATATATAAACTCTATATACATCTAAACAATCATCGATTGTAGGCATAACTGTTAAAAGAACATGGTCATAACATCTTTAAACTGTAATAAATCATGTTACATCACCTCTACCACCATGTGTGAACACCTACTTCTTTGTCCTTGAATAATTAAAGTATCACACATTTACCAAACAGACCATGGATCCTCCATGATGTCATATATTATATTAATTATATCCAACTAGTCAGATTCTTTCTACAGTTCATTTTCCATGGAATTGATGAAGGTTTTTGATGGATGAACTCCTGAGATTTATCTTTATCTCCTATGAATATGTGTTTCACATCCCTAGTCCTTGTTTGTGGAAGTAGTAAAATTTTATTCAACTACAATAATTGAATATACAATATCCTTAAAAAGGTTCTGCCCAAACTGTAGGCTCAATCCTGGATCATCATCAGATTTCTCCTTTTGGGGAATACAATGATGTCCTGTTGGTGGAATAGTATTATATTAAGCTAAATATAGATAAAAAGAATAAAAATAGATTAGAGTATAAAAAGAGATTACACTAACATAAAATGTGATATGAGAAACCCAAATTAATGTAAATTCATTAACATTCCAAGAGAGAAACTCATAATGACATTCATCTACATGGATTTCCTAAACACTCACATAGCTATAAAAACCATTCCTAACCCATATATAACACTAATATAATAAAAAAACATATAACATGGTTACTAAATGTTAACAAATGATCATGTGACAACCACAATCCTAGTCAGTTTCACCAAAAATAGCAAATTCTCAAACATCAAACCAATAAATCCATTAAAACCTACAATTATATAACTATTCTCAGAATAATAAAATCTTGTGTCATTTTTGGCGTTACAATTCTCTATTAAATAAAAAAATTTATCCTTACAAATAACTTTAGATTCAGAACACACAAATTAAGACTCCATTTCTTTTTCAGAAATTATTATCACTGCAAAGCGTCACAATTATCCCATCTAAACTACCATAATACATGAACTAAATAAATTATTTTACCATGTATCATCTTATACTAGTAATACATAATAAAAACTGTCTTCTCAACAAACATGGTGTCGATATCAAGATTAACATCATCCAATTCCCTCATATGGATATGATCTAATTGATAGCTCTTATATGGGTAACAGAAACCACTTCATAGAACAACATCGACTGAGATAGTATGTCTAACCAATAATCCACCATTATAATTTGTTTTATGATTTTAAAATATACTTCATACATAAGTTCCAACATATTATGTTTTCCCAGTCAATGACACCCTAAATTAGGTTAAACACTATGAATAACTGGAAAACCAACTAAAAACACCAAAATGATATTATGATATACCTCATTAGATTTTTTGTGACTATGAGCTATAGAAATCCTCTTCCAGATCAATATTAATTTTTCCATCGTCACTTTAACAAGACAATATCCACCGAAATACCATAGTTGAAATTACACTCAATATATGGTATATCTTCATGGATCCCCATAAACCACATCAAATGGATCATTTTTAATAGAAGTTGAATAAATATTTTTATATTAAATATGAACAATGTGTGAATAGTTTTCCCAAGAACCACCAAAATCATGATTACACACCCAAAGAATATCCTTAAGAATCTAAATGTCTTTATTAGTCTTCACATACATGAGCAGGTGATACATCATACTTAATTTAAACTATTTTATCAAAACCCATTGTAAAATAATAAAAAATAAATATGTAAATTAATGATTTCTTTTATAAGAAAAATAGAAAGAACTCCATGGATATTTTTAATGTCTTTAACATACATGTACACAAGATCCACCTTCTTCATCATCTCATTGATATAATTGAAATGATCTAGTTTCAAAAGTTGATTAATGTCCACCAAAATTTCATCCTCCCCACAAAGATTTCATCTTAAATCCAAAATGATGTACACATATTTTTCATCATTCTTCCATACCAGGATGAGTAAAATCTATAATAATCTAGCATGTCATTGGTTTACCACCATAATCTTCTAGAAGATAAGGCATCATCAAATGAAAAAATGACCACCTCAACCATGTCCACCAATATTCATGTCTCAAATGTGAAAACATCATCATTCTCCCAAGGTACATGATATGATTATACTGATTTTTAATATCCATAAAAACATCCCTCATTGGTATATTAAAGACCAATTTTCTCCAAAAAATGTAACACTGATAGGATACTGAGACCAGAGACCTAATTCCTCCCCTATATTAATTATTTTACATAAACACAAAAAAATTGGGTCTATTACACCCCAAATGAAATATAACCATAAAGTAAATATTGGAAATTCAAAAAAATTAAGAAAATTTATCCATCATCGTATTCTACTTCCGACTACAACTTAGTGAAAAGACACCACCAATACCACTCATATGTTGATTCGTTTAAATCTAATGAATGTAACATTATACCCATTATATAAATGACTAAATTCCCTTTTCATTGTGTATATAAAATATAAAAGTCTAAATTCTAATGATACTTAATATTGCGTATGTACTATATGTTCTTTTATTGCTGGGTAAAAATAAACTTCATGATTTTATAGTGTTATTGATAATTTATTGATTTATTGTAGGGATAGAGTTTCCATGTACTCATTGAATGCATCACAACATCAACCATGATATCATAGATAATATATATTCTATCATGAAGATTTTGTCTTAGGGAGACTTAATCCACCACCCATATTCCCTAAATTATCACACATCATAACCACCATACTAGGTGATTCACCTAAACTATTATAACCAAAAAATAGGTTGTAGAAGAATAATAATATGAGTTGAATTAAAACTCACCTTCAATTCCTCAAATGAAATATGAAACATATCATGATATTTGTACATTACAGCCTTTTGGGTTTATACTATCAATGAATATTCAACATTGGAGGCTCTAACAAAATGAAGATTAATAACTCAGTAATAATAAGAATATATGCATCTCAATTTTTTTTAAATCCCTATCATGACATCACCACCTAAATATTTTATGAATCCACTTAGTTTCCCGCATAAGACATAAATTTTACTTGAAATATCACTTATTAGATCCCAAATAACATTTATAAAGATTATGATACATAATATATTATTTTAGATTTTTGAGAACAATATATATATGATCTATGTGTTCTTTAGCTAACATTGAATACAAAAAAATATAATCTAAAAATTAAATAATTATAGATCCCAGGAAAAAATTAATGATCTAATTCATAAATCTATAAAATTTTCCTGATTACGTTGTAGACAATATTTTATAACTAATTAATCATAATATATGTACTTGATAATGAATGTTGTATAATGAATATCATCATCTAATAACATTACTTGATTTTACCCCAAATAAAAATTAATCATTGAAAACCATATGACTACCCAAATTTGATCAGGAAATTAATAAATACAATGAAAATGATACATTTTCTAAACATGTACCTATTTAATATTTTTGTAATCAACACAAATCCATGGAATCACTATTCATTATTTTTAAAAAATATTGTGAATCCCATGGTGACATTCATGAATAAATTTATCATTTTTCTCAAGATCCTCAAATTAAATCTATGTTCCACGAACTATTTGCGTCATATATGTGATGATTTCCAAGAGATTAGAATATTCTTCAAGAATATGTCAATAGGAAATTTATCCACACCTAAGGGTTTTTGTATAAAAACCCACATGTAAATGTGTAAGAGTCAAGAAATTTCATAATGTTGCCTATATTTCATGGTGATCGATTTTTTTAGAGGTTGTGGAGTGGCTTTGTAATGTCAATGGTGTCTTCGAGTATTTGGGAACTCTATAAGCGGTGAGGGTTCATGATATATTAGGTTCATTTTACAGATTGTCTATGGAAATGTGAAAGGTGATTTTTCCATCATAATTTCAATTTGGGATGACATAATATGCTTTCATGACCACAATCATTTTATGTTTATACATGATGAGGAAAATATGAAGAAAGTTGATGTTCTTGTGAGTATTTTGAAAAGAGAGTGGAATGTGATGGAATATGTTAACCACTTTAAGGAGAATGTTTGGTTTTCCCCAAAGGTAGTGTCACAAGATATGTTGATGGATTCACTTTTCATTTGTGGTCTCCATCCAATGATCAAGTAGTGAAACATCTCCTTCAAAGATCATTATTTTTAGAAGTTATAGGATGAAGTTACTTTAGAATAGTTGGTATTCAGATCATTGACAGTTAGAAATCTAGTATATCTTACCTCTTAATAAGGTAACCCATATTCATAGAGGTGTGTTATAGGGAAAACTTTTAATGAAAATACTCTTTCATTAGCTCTAGATTCCCATTCATCATACCACTCTCTTATGACATTCTGGTGTGGTTGGTTTGAGCACTCAAAGGCGTCTTATCATAATTCTCCACTGGTGGGCCATCATTAAGGACATTTTGGCATATAGATAAGATTCGTAAGAATAATTTACCAGTGAATAAATCAAAATTAAATGGTGTTAGCATGATTTTGGGGAATAAGTTCCTTTAATAAAATAGGGTTTCACCCATAGGACCTAGAGTGACTCTTTTCTCAAAGTCGTGAATTTCTAGGGGGTGTAGAAAACCATGTCCCAGATTTTTCTCCATTTTTTATCTGAACACAGTTCAAGAACCTTGTTATTGTTCTATTTTTTATTATTGGTTCTATGTTTCTTCAAGAGGATTATTTATTTTTTTCTGTTGATGATACAAATAAATATACCCTTTTAATTATATTCCTTGATCTATATCCATTTTCAGGTTCTTTTCCCTTTATGAGGATTTATTTCAGTATTTACAAGTTGTAATTTTGTAAATAATTGCGTTAGTCGAAACAATAAGATTGTTATCATGTTTTTTGTTTTATTTTTATATCGTTCGTTAGTTTTACCCTAGTGTGAGAGGTTTTTGATTTAGGTTGGGTGTTTTCGTTTATAGTGGAAGTGTTTTTTGATTGTGTAAATATTGTTGGGTTAGTTTGTGTAGGGATTCCGACATTGGCAGACCCAAGGTGGTGTTGTAGAAACCTCAATGTTGGATGTTCTAGTCGGTTTCTTGTGGTTTGGAGAACCCTCCTCCTTTTCATGTTTCATTCTATTATGGTTTCTCTTGGTCTGATTAGGTGTGACATGTCAAAAAAATGTAACCAAAGGATTATTGTTTTTTCATCTTTATTCAATTTTGTGAATGATTTTTTTTATTGTTTGGATGGTTAAAATTATGGGGTTATAATGTTTTTTGTGGTGGGGAGAATTGTGACACCCTGATATTTAAATTTCCTGAGTTTTATTATTCTCATAGAATTGGAGGTTTCAGTTTTTTATTGGGTTGAGTTCAGATAATGAATTTTTGAGCTTGGGTGTTATTGGGAGCCTTTTTGTCTTATGCACAGTTTGGGTGCATGGTCTAAGGGTTAACTATGTGGCCCATTAATGTAGAGTTTTCTTTTCAACATAGTTTGTTCTTTCACTATTTGAATTGTATGGTTGGAGGATGGCTTGATCTAGAATGTGTAAGGTCTGGTGAAAAATCGGTGGCTTGAGGTTTTTTCTTGGGGAATGGTGCACAACCTACACATGGTTAAAGTAATATATTTATAAATTATGTGGGGGGTTCTGAAAAATTGATAGTATTATTTAGAATCGTTTTAGAGATCATTTAACCAACCCATGTGTGGTGCCCTCATCTATAGATGGGTGCGTAGGGTTTTCATATAATTTGTAGAATGTATGGGTTTCACAGGCCATTAAAAGTGTGAAATTCCACTTTTTCCCCAATTATATTTTAACATTATTTTTGGATTTTCCTATATTATTCAACCTAGGTTCATGATGGGGATCCAAAAAACCATCCACCCCTTTTCCCCTTCCTCCATTAAAGCTCCATAAAGGTTCCTAGGTTTGTTTCTTCAATTTTTGGGTTGATTTACTTATATTCTATTACTTTTATCTTGGGGTTTTGGTTTCTCTTGATGGGGTTTATCTTTTGGAATAAATCGAAGGATTAGTGTTGATGTGTGGTTCAATTTCATTGATATTAGTGCGTGTAGATTTTTTTGAGTCTTTGTTCTTCCTTATCCCGATGTTTTCATTCTTTCTCACTTCATTCTGGTTGGTGTGTCCATTCATTTCTTTTTTGGAACATTCTATTGAGGCTTGAGATTTCCATTAATTATTCAATAATTTAATAATCATTCTTGTGGAGTGTTATCATGATTTTTTTGGTATTTCTATGATGTAAAATGATTTAGAAATAGTTTCCAAAGCATTAATTTAGTTAGTATTAAATTCAAATGCATGCAAGGTGTATGATAACATGGCACCTGAGTTTTTAAAGATAAATTGGGTGTTTTTTGTGGGTTTTTCACTTGGTTATTTTTTTAATGTGGTTGTATTGTGATTTAGATTTCGTAAGAAGAAATTTGTGGATTTTATATTATGATTCTTAGGCATGGGTTGTTGTGTTTATTTGATACCAAGTAATTCTTATTTAATAATAGTTCTATAGTGGGATCATGGATTCATGAATTATGTTAATGAATTTTGGTTTGGTATTTTTTAAATGAATTTATAAGTAGTTTTTGATTTGTAAATGATGTGTTGGATTCTATTGGGAATGTGTGGTTTCTAAATGGTTTATTGTTGTCTATTTGGCATATTGATGAAATTAGTTCTTCCTCGAACAATGGTTTTCCTAATTCTTCTCATTACTTTCCTTTTCTAAATCCAAAATAATTTCTTTATTTTTAAATAGTGTGTTGGTGGTTCAAATGACATTACATTTGGTTTCAAATGTGTTTTTCAATTCCAAGCCTATTTGGAAGTTTAATTATATGTTTTGATGAACGACTGGAAAAAAGGCCCTTATAGAACTTTATAAGCACTTGGTAAATAAAATTATATATGGTACTATTTAAAATTTTGTGATGTGACTGGGTTTCTAAAATGGTAATAACCCGTTTGGGGCTTCTAATGTTGTTACATGTTTTCAATTGTCTTGGGAAGAGTTTTGGAATTGAAATTTAAATCCCTATATGGAATTTTTCATATAAAAGGCGTGGTTTATATTTAATTTGGAAAAAAATGAAAATGTATTCGTAAATGTATGTGGATTGGAAATGATAAAGGCATGATTACCTCTTTGTTTTTTCCCAGAAAAGATTGTTTTGATGTGACATGATTTGAAGGACCAGTCAATACCATATAAGGTAATGTAAATTTGTTTCGAACTCATGATATATATGGTCTAAGTGGAAATGTTTCTAATTCTATGAAAAACTTAATTAAGAACATTTTATTTGATAGCGTGTATGGAACACAATAACAAGTGCCTAATGTAATAGAATATCTGTATAATTTATAATATAGTTTCTGTTTAAAATATATTATATATATTTTAATGCAAGAAAAATCAAGTTAGTTTTCAATGCATGTGACACTGGGTTAGAGTAAATCACACACAACAATGACCTTCCTCTATATCATTCCTTACATGAAAAGGTGATGTTCTTCGATGGCTTGTGCTATACGCAATACTGAGTCTTATTGATAAAAAATATTTAAATAAAACATTATTATTTAATATAAAATTTATAAAATAGTTTTTATGAATATAATTAACTAACTTATGAAAATATATGGTTTATAAAACTAAATAAGTTTTTAAAAATTAATAAGAAATGAATATAAGAACCAATTTAATAATGAGAGCATATTTTTATAGAAAACATTATTTATGTGCAACAAGATGTTTTACCATAACAAATAAAGGTAATTACAATCATTTTAATATTTTAGCCTAATATATATGTTATATATTCAATAAAATATATTTGATATTAATCCAGTATATTTGGTAATCATAAGATAATAGCAAAACCAATATTTCACATAAAAACCTATATATTTATAAAGGCAAATATACCACCTTGTAAAGGAGAACCCATATTAAATATTATTTTGATACTATTATCAATTAAATTATATAAATTAAAATTTTTAATTAAAAGTTTCAAAATAAAATTAGGATGTTTTTTTTGGGATTTTTCTATGAATCATCCCTTTTAGTGAATAGTGAAATGTACATCGTTTTAGTTAAAAACAGACTTTTCATTTAAAAAAATTTTATGTTTAAAATATATTTTAAATTTTTAAGTAAAATTGCATCAATTATATATATATATTAAAATTATTTAGTTCATTATTATAAATATATATTCTAATATTAATAAAAAACATAACAGCCTTTTAAATATTTTTTTACTAAAACCAGTTATTCCGTCTATCTGCGAGATTAGCATTAATCTTAATTATTCCACTTACGTGATTTTAATTTTTAAAATATGACATAAAATATTGTAATAATGAAAATATTATTGTTCTAATAATATCAAATTAATTTTTTAAAAATTATTAGTGAATGTGATTGAAATTGATTACAAAGAATAAGGTGTAATAATGCTTAAAAATTGAGTAAAACGCTATGATTAAGGGCCCAAATGACCTAAAAACTTGTAAAAAACTCAATGGATGGAAATATTTATGCCATTATACTTCCATTATTTTTTGGGGTTTTTTAGTTTTATTAGGAACTCACATGTGCACACCTAACATCATTTCAAAAATACCAAGTGAGTCATTTTTGTTCCCTATAAAAGGCCACCACCTCTACCCATTCCTCAAACATTTCAAAACTATTATATTTTGATAGGACCTTCCCAAAAATTATCCAATAATTCCTACAAAAGACCTAGATGAATCCTTGGAGGTATACACTCTTCCAAAAAATCCTTTTGGATCAAACCAAAATAAGATACCCCATTACAAGTTAATTTCCTTTCTTAATCTCTCCAGTTTCATTTCAATTATCCAACCCCAAAAATATATTTATTCGATTATTTTTTCTCAAAAACATTATCATCAATATACTAAGATTGTTTTATTCTGATATTTTAACATACGATTACACACACCATCATCTAATGGGTATCAAACATAATGTTTTTGTGGACGACAAACTAATGCCTCATGAAATGATGAATATTCATTATTCCATTGCTGCCTCTAATTGTGGCTATAATGATGTAAAATTTATTGATATATTTTTTTTATAATATTTATTATTAATATATTCTTCTTTAATTATTTTTTAATATGTAAATTTAGTAATTTCTATTTTATTTTAATATGATATCATCGTTTGAAGAAGTGTGGACTACAGCCCCTCAACGCGATGTGATTCATTCACAGGATATATGGAGTGTATAAATGATGGGTATAATTAAAAATATGAGAGATAAAAAACATCTATATTATATTCATAAAATAATTACCTTTATATATATGTATATAATTTTCTTTATTACCCCTTCACACACTATAAAAGTGATAATGTCATTTATGGACATGTGGACTACCGCCTCCTTAACATGATGTGATTCATTTTACATAACATAATTCTATATATAAGTATATATGATTAAAACATATTTTATTTTTTATACAATTTTTTTTCTATAAAGATTTTTCCGACTTACCTTCTTTCCACAATGATCATTTAAAAATGGGAATGTTACTGATGCTACGTACGACCAACAATCTACATGATTGTAACATATTCTCATTTTCAGAAAAATATTTAATGATTGATTTTAAAACTATAATTTATATTATAATATGATAATTATGTCATGTTTATCATCCAGTATATTTTATATAATGACCCCTTTGACCATATTTTACCAACAAAATTTTTTTCGACACATAAACCGAATTTGGTTTAAAACACCAGCCAAAAACATAATTGTTTATGTAGTTGTACAAAAAATTGTAATAAGTGAAATAAAAGAAATTAAAAACATGAATATTTTTATGAAGAAATTCTAAAATTGACATATTTTATTATACCAAAAATTAAAGGACTTTCACACAAAAGGAAACACAAGGTAAGGGATTCTTGTATCATTTTCATTACGTGAGGCATACTTAATTGTTTTTCACCTAATTTATTATATATGGTGTACATACTATAACATTGACATATAATATCATTAATTCTATTATCTTCATGGTATTTAAAATTTTTATTTAAGTATTATGTCCTTTAGTTTTTCTAATCCATTTTTATTACAAATGTAAATATTTCCATCTCACGTTTTACATCCCTGAGTTAAATGTCATATTCACCACATAATTCTTTTGTGTGGTGTAGATATCATAAATTTTGATATTTTATATCATGAATTAATTGTCTTTCTTGGTATTTAATAATTTCACTTAATATTATTCTTTCATGAGGTTTTGATTTAAAAACTATTCAATGTGGTATGGGAGACTTTGGAATATTTAAAAATTATTTTCCTCAACACTAATCCTAATGACCATTCAATGGTATTTCCATTTGAAGAAATTATATATCCATTTTCCAAACAATAATTTCCTTATAATATGGTTATTCCTGAATGTTTCATGTGTTATTAACATTCTCCACTCTTTAGTAGGAATATCGTTTTTAGAAAATATTTTAAAAAAATCCAACATTATATATCACTTTAGTGGGAGAACCTATTTAATTCTAAAAACCATGTTTTATTAAAAGGTTTGAAAAATGTGTTTAACATAATTTGGTAAATAAATTTTTAATATTTTTTTATTTTACCAATGTTTCAATAGAATATTCTGGTCTCTTTTCTAACAACTCATTTTCTAATGTTTTTCCTTATAATAAGAAGATTATTTTTACCTCATATGACATGTACAGTTTCATCCACTGGAATTCATTTGAGGTATCATTTTTATGTTTAAATGGTAAATTTTTTATGAAAAAAATTTTAAAAAGGTTTTTAAAAAGAGAAGGTTATTTTACTCAGTAATATTTTAAAAAATTGAACTTTTATTTCATCAAAACAAGAACCCTCTATTTTAATCCACTTTGGTTTGAGGTATTGATACCATAATTATTCTTCCACTTGATGGTTTATTATTAATTTTCCTAATGATAGTATTCAATCACACATCCTTGATTTAATTTATAGTCACCTTGAACTATTCAATTTTCTATTATCATTGAACTTTGACTTAACCCTTATTTTTATTTCATGTTTCTATGATATTATGATATTCTAAACTGTATAAAATTTTATATATGGTGCCTATATTTATAGGTATTTTATTAAATGGATAAATATGGATAGATCTATATTTATCATATAATATTGTTATTTTATAATTAAAATTACTTATTTTTATTATCTAATATGAGAAATTCTTTGGACTGTCAATGACGGGTGGGGCCCATACATTATAAAGCTCCCTAATACGTCGACATGCTCATATGAGATGAATAATTGTAAAAATGGGTTTTCTAATAATAGTATTAAATATTATTTTGAATTTTATTGAGGGTAATAGGTTTTCATGTGATTGAGATATGATGTCCATAATGAAATCAATTTCTCTCATTATAGTTTCAGTTGTTCTTCATCCATGAGATTTTGTGTCGACATATCTATAAATAAATTTCATTTTAGTTCATTTATTAATGGATTATGTTTTAGTTTCATACCATTCCATATTTATATTTCCTTATATAGTTATTTTAATTGAATGTGTTTCTATTAATTAACATTACATATTTCATATGGATTTTTGTACAGTTTATTGATTACATGGCCAGTGTGTTCTATTATTTACATTGCTATAATGACTATTCTCATTTATTCATTATTTGTTATGCGATATTTTTCCCTTACTAATCATTTAAGCTCACCGTTACTAGGTTTCATTTACATATAATCCAAGACTCATACTATGAAAAAAATGAACGAATATACTAGATGTAAAATATTTATCCTCATGGTGTTTATTTGTTTAGAAGAAAAAATGTTGTAATTAGTGTATCCATTTGTAATGTAATAATTATTTAAGAATATGGGTCAACAAGACTACTAAATGGATTGGTCCTTCGTGGATTGATTAATTTTAATCATTCCAGTGTATTTAGTAGCAGACATTCCATGTGGGCTATCTCAGGTTGGGTCACAATATTTTGTATCAGAGGAAGTTTAGTAAAAACCACGGGAGGTAGATTTTAGAAAATGTATGTTAGGGAACAAAAACCTAAGGTATAATTTTAGGATAAGTATATATGAAAACCCTATATTTTTGTTAAAGTCTATATTCTGTGGGTCTTCCTAGAAATACATCCCGGTCTGGATACAACAAGTATATGTTGTAATGACATAGATGTACCTTGGAGTAACAACTCTAAAAAGGTGTTCCGATCGTGACATGGGGTAACCTAGTACACATCAACATGCATTAATGCGCACCAAGTTTGACACTAATTGTGGATATTCATGGCATAATAAACTTTTCCTTTACAAACCACTATGAAGTATTTTGATACGTAATAAGTATCCTCGGATAAACCGATCAAGTTTTAGATTGAAGATAAGGAGTCATGATTTATAAATCCAACTAATGATATTATAGATAAAACCTAGAACAATGAAGGACATTTATGGAAACAAAATAGATGAGGTATTATTGTGTTGTTGCTATAGTGAAATATGTAGATAACGTCTATTTAGTGATTAAAGTTATTTTAAGGATATTCGTCATATTTATATTTGGATGTTATATTAATATGGTTTTAGACAAGGACAACTTGTAAGGCGGGTGACAAATAATCAAACTAAAATGGATGTGGGTTGTGAAACCATTACAGAAAGATAATAAGGGATTGGTGAAAATGATTGACCTATGAAATTTCCTTGTTAATTTTCATTAGTTTTAGTTAAAACATTTAATGAATAAATAATAATGATTAAGTAGTAGTAAAACTTTTGAGGATTAGAAATTAATCTATTAACTATATATATTTTGCGAGATATTTAATGACCAATAGTTAGACAAGTCACTCTTTTATAGTCCTACATCACATTAATTATGTCTTTTAGTGCTTTAGGAATAAAAAAATTAATTATTGGTAATTAATATTTGGTAGTAACGGGATGAATTAAAATTTCATGAAAGCATAACTAAATGATATGATTGTTTATATGATATTGAAACATATCATGTAATAATATTTCGTTATATTTTTTCTCATTAAAAGTAATAACCATAATTAGTAAAATGACTTGGAAATAAAATGTTTTCATAATACCTTAATTTCTGTTGAACCAATGGCCTTCTATGTAACGCCCCAACCCCAGCTACCCAGAGTCAGTGCATTACTTCATAACATTGGCATGATCACAAAAGATCAAGTCTCGAAAGACCGATTAGTTTGGTAGCCTTGGAATCACTAGATACATTCATAAGTCTTTCATTACATCAAAAAGTAAAAAAAACTACAATAACATGGTCTTCATAGTCCACAATCATATCCCTTTCTGACTACCCCTGCAGGTCATTCATAAAATACTTCTTCACATCCTGGAAAAATATTAAAACATTGAAAGGGGTGAGCTCAGATGCTCAGTAAGGTTAACAATATAGCGGAAGCCTTCAAAAATAAACATTAACATTTAAGGCAATGTATAACTAAAACCAAAGCCTTTTAAACATGAACTTCAACATAATATGGCAAAAGTAAAAGGAGATAATGCCATTTACTTCTTCACATGGATATTCTACTGGTCGAATAATCACATGCAATATCAATAACCACTTTCATAATGATGGAATGTATAATGCCGGACATTCTGAAACATTTTGTCAAGGCCTCGGCCAAGACGTCTAAAATGATTAAGGCCTCGGCCAAAACCATAAATCAAATTGGGAAAGGGACTCATCCAATTCCACGTCTAGTTGTCTCATGAGACCTACCGATGCATCGAGGAGCTATAGCGGGCTCCACCCATCACTTATTAAGTCCAATACATTCCTCATATGAATAGGTTTAAACATATCATAAACCATAACATAATCGTATCACATAAAACATGCATAAAGGAAACATAAAATTTCCACATTTCAATCACAAGATATCAATACAACACATTGATATAATAAAAACTCTTTCAAAACCATTTTCAATACCAAAATAAAAGAAAGTTAAAAACTTGTATTTATTTTTCATTAAAAAAAAGTTGGCTTGTAGAGGAAGCCGAAACTCAAATAATGGTCACGACGGCAGAGAAGTCGTTGTCGCCGCATAAGTACGGAAAGAAAAATATTCCCTTTTGTCGTTTAGCAAAACATTTCGTATAAAAAGATTCATTTTGAATAAACGTAAAAGTCAAAGGGGTTTATACACCGTATAAAAGAAAGTCGTGTATAAAACCAAATATGGCTCAATGAAAGGGGATTGAGACGAAGTCCTTAAAAAGATCATTTTTTTTATAAAGTAGGTCTATTATGTGTATTCACTATAAGTAAACATAAATAATGTAATAATACAAGATAGGACATAATAATATCATGACATAATTTGAAAGTGGGAGATTAACCCAAAGAATGGAAGTTGGGTTATGGAATTCCCTTACCATGCGTCTTGTCCTGACTCGACCGTTCTTTAACCTCCTGAATAATAAACTAGAGTTAATTTATATTTACTTAAGAACGTTTTCCATGTTCATTATTCATTTTATATCCCTTATTACCATGTTATGAACATTATTTATTTATTTAAGTTAATAACGATCGTTTTGTCGATCTTTGGTACTTGAGTCAAAAATAAACTTCTTATAATTACAAGTTGTTCATGTGGTGAAATATCCATTATATCCAGAATTATATTCATGATGTAGATATCATATATATCATAGATACATTATATACATTCATTCATAATATCATGTAACATTTAGAGGTAAGAAATGAAATGCACCGTTCATGGAGACGGTAAGCCGTACGTACGCATGAACGCTGCTTTCATTTCTATTTCGTATTTAATGGAATGAAATCATAATGATATAAATTTATAATATAATTACAGTATAATATAGTGTATAATACCATTTAATCCATCCTTTATACATCCCACATATGGCATTAACGATTCAAATCACTTTGAGGGGGCGGTAGTCCGCACTTCCTAAAATGAAATTATCGTGTTTTACCCATAATGGAAATCATAAAGTATGCCATAAATGAGAAATACAGAAGCATAAGTAAAACATAAACATATTTTATATCATATATAAATATAGTGACATCTTAATGGCCATCTTTGAAGGTGTTATATGAGTGTTGAACAATCATCGTTTCGTGAGGCAGAAATTCGCCATCCACAGAAACCGTATGTTCTTTAACCATTAGATGTAGGTGTGTGTAAGTGTAGTTCGAATCCTTCTTATAACAACATCCTAGTATATTGAGGATACTGGTGTTGTTACAAAAGAAATTAATAAAAAGAGTTTAGGGGGTTGGAGAAGAAAAATAAAACAAAACAACATTAGAGAAGACATTACCTCAAAATCGGGTAACTCTTTTTGATTTGAGCCAAAGGATTCCTTGAAAAGAGTTCTTCCCAAAGTGAGGCTTCTAGGAGTAAGGGAGGGGAGTTGGGAGAGTATTTGGGTAGAGGTTGGCCGAGCCAAATGGCTTGATTATTTGAATAAGGTGGGAGAGGTGGGGGCCTTTTATAAGTGGAGAGGAGGGGCACTCTTGGAATGTAAAGAAAAGTCACTTTATTATAAAATGATTTTCGGATTTTAGAGGTCCCACACTTATATAATTCAAGTATACGATGATAAGGGATCGAAATCTACTCATCCAATAGATTTTTGACAAGTGTACGCTTTGGATTTTACATTATCTTTCCATTTTATTTAAATCGTTAAATAATGAGGTCATCACTACATCATCATGATGTCATAAATAATTTAATTTATTTAATGTCTAAAAATTATATAAAAAATAATATGATGTAGGAAATCTTTTTAGATTTCTAATGAATATTTATAATCAAAATTAGGACTTGTGTAACCCCACTTAAAAACTATTTTAGTAAAACAACTCATGTTTGTGTCAATTTAATTTTAACATTAAAGAAATATATATTAATGTCATTTTCCAACTAAAGTTGCTCCATGGGGTCCCCAAGTTGACCCATGGGTTGTCTTGGTCGGCCATGACTCATCCAATAGGAGTAGGATAAGTGTCAAGCTCATATCATATTATTAAAACATTATTTTTACCTTAAACTACACTAATTACCTCTAATCACGATTAAGAACTTAAAAGTTACTATTCACCAAAAAATTATTTTAATATCATTGAACCAAATTTTACTTCTTTATGACAATCATGTATGTCAGATTTTTGAAAATCAAACCACAGAAGTGGTAATATTTCATTTAAACGAAAAATCAGTTATTTAACTACCACTTAGTGGTTTCACTATTCATCAAAAATTGAAGTTTTTCAGAACAATGCCAAAATTTCACCCTAAGCTATAATTGATATTCCGAATTCAAAAATGATGTCTATTTTAAAAAATTCCAAACATATAAGTTGCATTAATTAATTTTATAATTAATTCCCGCTGTTACGACAAATAGCGTGTTTTTAAGAAACAATTTATATCAAAAGATTGACAATTGTTTATGTCCAATTTCAATGTTAAATTAATTATAATGACCACCATTGGATAAAATGGTAAAAATATATTCTAATTATACCTTAAAACCACTAAATAGTATAACTTATCACTATAAGGTATTTTGATTAAAAAAGTTGTTTTAAGTATTTTTCACTATTCATAAAAATTTGGAAGTTCTCGGAAAATTACAAAAAATTCAACATAGGCTAATTTCAATATTAGGAATACAAAAATGAAGTCCATTTTGAAATATTAAATTTCTATAAATTTAAAAGGTGGTTATTACTATTCATAATGGCTACTTTGATTAGTTGCGGTGTGTTTGAACTCGAACTTGCGTACAATGCAAGCTATTGCATTATTGAAAGAGAGGCGTATCGTGGAAGCTCGGGGTGTTACATTCTCCCCTCCTTAAATAAATTGCATCCTCGCAATTTGAAATTTTTCTTTGAAAATAGAAGGTTGAAAAGAGAAAATACCTTTGAGGAAAACCCACATCGGAAATAAGGTTAATAAATATATAACATTAAAATAAAGCAAGATAAGTACAAAGGTCACCCGACATAGCCCATTATAGGATTCTATAAAAATATGGATATGGAGGAGAAACAAACCATCAAGGTCTGATGGGGAGTTATAGAAAACAGGATTAGGAGAAAGTTTAACCACAAGAAAATCACAAACTTGTGATTGGTTAAACGGTCATTGAATCCCCAGTTGGAAAAGTTAACCGACAACATTTTTGTTTTAAGTTACCTTTTATAATGTTGAGGAATTTATTTAGGAGATTTACTAAGAACGTAAGGGAATATACATACTTGTTATGTATACTTTCATTCTTTAATAAATTTTTACCACAAACCCAACTTTTACTCCAAATGGTAACAGAACTCAAAAATACTCTATTTATCCTAATTGTATAAGGTGACAAATGTTAACACATACCATTTAGATTAGTAAAACTATTTTGTAATAACCAGGGACTTCCTGTAGGATAGTGGTAGGAAATAAAGGCTTGTCGCACTATGGTTGTGGGTTCGATTCCTGCAGCTTTGTCCGACGCGATGGGTTATGCACCACCCTGCAGGTTGTCCTTTTCCTAAAACTATAGTATCATAATATTCCAAAAATAATCTTCATAAATTTTTTAACCTTAAACAATACTATCCAAATATAATCTTAATCCACTCCAACCATTGTAGTTATCCAAAATACCTCTGTCCAGACTTTCTCTAAAAGGTCTCTTAATTCCAAAATCAATTGTAACATCAGATTCCCCAAACAAAGAAAAGTTTCTCTTATTGTCACATACTAAAAATATGATTAACTTAATCATATTAAAACCTTACTGAAATCAACAAGTACTGCAGTACAATCCATATATATATATATCACATTATTCTTATAACCAGAATATAATCCTTGAGTCCAAAAGCACCAATACATTAATTATTCCGCTTCAACTGTAGTCATAGAATAAGATTGGCCTTGATCCCTTGGCCTTTTATGAGGTAAGTTTCTTTGACTCTTAGGACATTCATTTGCATAATGCCCTGTTTCCCTACAATTGTAGCATTCAACTTTGACAGCCTCTTTCTATCCCTTTCAATCACGAGCCTGGTGACCCTTTTCTCCACATTTATAACAAACTCCCATTCATTTTAGGAAAGTAAAAGGGTGATTCTTCCCACAATTATCACATAATGGAAAATCCTTCTTTCCCTTTTTCCCTTTATCTGTCTCTTGTTCCACCGTTCTCTTCTTCTCTTGATTTACTTTGTTGTCATAAGACTTAGAGAATTCCTTTTCTGTCTTGATAGCACCCGAGACAATATCTTCGTATGATGAGAAGGATTTTGATACTAAAGCTCGACGGAGAAATGGTTTTAACCCATCAAAGAAACGATCAATCTTACTCCTTGGGTTACGTATATAATCGGCAGCATGCCTCGCTAACCTTGTAAAGTTAGCCTCATACTTTGCTACATTCTCATCCTCCTTCTGCCTCAAACTCAGAAATTGCCTTTCCATATCTGCTCGATGGTCACGAGGAAAGTATTTTTCTAAGAAAAGCTCTTTGAACTCCCTCCATTCCATATTTGTTACGTCATTATCTTCCTTTGTGTTTTGAATCTGCGACCACCACTGATCGACATCTCCAGTGAGGCGCTAAAATGCCATGACAACCTTCTCCCTTTCACTACTCCCCAAGGCATGGAATATTTTCTCTAAGGAAATTATCCATTGCTCAGCTACTATAGGATTTGTACTCCCATTGAAGGTTGGTGGTTGTTGCCTCATGAAGCGGTCTAACATTGATCCTCCACGTTGCGGATCAGGGTGATCCATACGAGTAAGGCTATTATTCATAACCTGAGTGAGTTGTCCCAGTATGGTAATAAGTTGATCAGCACCAGTTGTATCTCCAGATCCACAATAATTATCTTGAGCAGGAGGGCAATCCCTACACGGAGTTCGTGCATTGATACGGTTTCCATTCCTTCCACTAGGCGCCATTTCTAAACAATGGCATAAACTAGATTAGTTTATGAATCAAAATACATAATTCCATACTTGTTAAACACTTTACATAAATTGAACTATTTATGGATATAATCCATAATCATAAAAAGAAAATGTTTTCTTTGAGGAAGAATGTACTCATAACCCTTCATAGTGGTTTGTAAATAAAATGATAATTATCCTAAGCATATCCCCCAGGAGTGTCGTAACCAAGAGTGCAGCAAGACCCGTTGTCATGCACCGGTTCCCGTTCGAGTCTAGCTCAAAGCGGTGTTTTCGGGTTTTACCCCTAGGTACATCTGTGCCAGAGCCGCCTCTACCTGCTCGTATCCAGACAGGGATGTATTGCTCGGAAAACTCATAACATCTCTATAATACCAAAATTCTAGGAAGTTCTTCTATACTAATCCTCAAAGTCTATCTTCGGGCTATGTGCTCTAATAAGAGTTTATCTAAATCTAGCTTCCAAGGTTAGTACTAAACTGACTCTGATACCAACTGTAATGCCCCGACCCCAGCTACCCAGAGTCGGTGCATTACTTCGTAACATTGGCATGATCACAAAAGGTCAAGTCTCAAAAGACCGATTGGTTTAGTAGCCTTGGAATCACTAGATACATTCATAAGTCTTTCATTACATCAAAAAGTAAAAAAAAACTACAATAACATGGTCTTCATAGTCCACAATCATATCCCTTTCTGACTACCCCTGCAGGTCATTCATAAAATACTTCTTCACATCCTGGAAAAATATTAAAACATTGAAAGGGGTGAGCTCAGATGCTCAGTAAGGTTAACAATATAGCGGAAGCTTTCATAAATAAACATTAACATTTAAGGCAATGTATAACGAAAACAAAAGCCTTTTAAACATGAACTTCAACATAATATGGCAAAAGTAAAAGGAGATAATGCCATTTACTTCTTCACATGGATATTCTACTGGTCGAATAATCACATGCAATATCAATAACCACTTTCATAATGATGGAATGTATAATGCCGGACATTCTGAAACATTTTGTCAAGGCCTCGGCCAAGACGTCTAAAATGATTAAGGCCTCGGCCAAAACCATAAATCAAATTGGGAAAGGGCCTTGACCAATTCCACGTCTAGTTGTCTCATGAGACCTACCGATGCATTGAGGAGATATAGCGGGCTCCACCCGTCACTTATTTAGTCCAATACATTCCTCATATGAATAGGTTTAAACATATCATAAACCATAACATAATCGTATCACATAAAACATGCATAAAGGAAACATAAAATTTCCACATTTCAATCACAAGATATCAATACAACACATTGATATAATAAAAACGCTTTCAAAACCATTTTCAATACCAAAATAAAAGAAAGTTAAAACTTTGTATTTATTTTTCATTAAAAAAAAGATGGCTTGTAGAGGAAGCCGAAACTCAAATAATGGTCACGGCGGCAGATAAGTCGTTGTCGCCGCATAAGTACGGAAAGAAAAACATTCCCTTTTGTCGTTTAGAAAAATGTTTCGTATAAAATGATTCCTTTTGAATAAACGTAAAAGTCAAAGGGGTTTATACACCGTATAAAAGAAAGTCGTGTATAAAACCAAATATGCCTCAATGAAAGGGGATTGAGACGAAGTCCTTAAAAAGATCATTTTATTTATAAAGTAGTTCTATTATGTGTATTCACTATAAGTACACATAAATAATGTAAAAATACAAGATAGGACATAATAATATCATGACATAATTTGAAAGTAGGAGATTAACCCAAAGAATGGAAGTTGGGTTATGAAATTCCCTTACCTTGCGTCTTGTCCTGACTCGACTGTTCTTTAACCTCCTGAATAATAAACTAGAGTTAATTTCTATTTACTTAAGAAACTTTTCCATGTTCATTATTCATTTTATATCCCTTATTACCATGTTATTAACATTATTTAATTATTTAAGTTAATAACGGTCGTTTTGTCGATCTTTGGTACTTGAGTCAAAAATAAACTTCTTATAATTACAAGTTGTTCATGTGGTGAAATATCCATTATATCCAGAATTATATTCATGATGTAGATATCACATATATCATATATACAGTATATACATTCATTCATAATGTCACGTAACATTTAGAGGTAAGAAATGAAATGCACCGTTCATGGAGACGGAAAGCCGTACGTACGCATGAACGCTACTTTCATTTCTATTTCGTTTTTAATGGAATGAAATCATAATGATATAAATTTATAATATAATTACAGTATAATATAGTGTATAATACCATTTAATCTATCCTTTATACATCCCACATATGGCATTAACGATTCAAATCACTTTGAGGGGGTGGTAGTCCGCACTTCCTAAAATGAAATTATCTTGTTTTACCCATAATGGAAATCATAAAGTATGCCATAAATGAGAAATACAGAAGCATAAGTAAAACATAAACATATTTTATATCATATATAAATATAGTTACATCTTAATGGCCACCTTTGAAGGTGTTATATGAGTGTTGAACAATCATCATTTCGTGAGGCAGAAATTCGCCATCCACAGAAACCGTATGTTATTTAACCATTAGATGTAGGTGTGTGTAAGTGTAGTTCGAATACTTCTTATAACAAAATCCTAGTATATTGAGGATACTGGTTTTGTTACAAAAGAAATTAATAAAAAGAGTTTAGGGGGTTGGAGAAGAAAAATAAAACAAAACAACATTAGAGAAGACATTACCTCAAAATCGGGAAACTCTTTTTGATTTGAGCCAAAGGCTTCCTTGAGAAGAGTTTTGCCCAATGTGAGGCTTCTAGGAGTAAGGGAGGAAAGTTGGGAGAGTATTTGGTCAGAGGTTGGCCGAGCCAAATGGCTTGATGGTGTGAATAAGGTGGGAGAGGTGGGGGCCTTTTATAAGTGGAGAGGAGGGGCACTCTTGGAAAGTAAAGAAAAGTCACTTTATTATAAAATGAGTTTCGGATTTTAGAGGTCCCACACTTATATAATTAGAGTATAATATGATAAGGGTTCGAAATATACTCATCCAATAGATTTTTGACAAGTGTACGCTTTGGATTTTACATTATATTTCCATTTTATTTAAATCATTAAATAATGAGGTCATCACTGCATCATCATGATGACATAAATAATTTAATTTATTTAATGTCTAAAAATTATATAAAAAATACTATGATGTATTAAATCTTTTTATCTTTCTAAGGAATATTTATAATCAAAATTTGGACTTTTGTAACCCCACTTAAAAACTGTTTTAGTAAAACAACTCATGTTTGTGTCAATTTAATTTTAACATTAAATAAATATATATTAATGTCATTTTCCAACTAAAGTTGCTCCATGGGGTCCCCAAGTTGACCCATGGGTTTTCTTGGTCGGCCATGACTCATCCAATAGGAGTAGGACAAGTGTAAATCTCATATAATATTATTAAAACATTATTTTTACCTTAAACTACACTAATTACCTCTAATCGCGATTAAGAACTTAAAAGTTACTATTCACCAAAAAATTATTTTAATCTCATTGAACCAAATTTTACTTCTTTATGACAATCATGTATGTTGGATTTTTGAAAATAAAACCACAGAAGTGGTGATATTTCATGTAAACGAAAAATCAGTTATTTAACTACCACTTAGTGGTTTCACTATTCATCAAAAATTGAAGTTTTTCAGAACAATGCCAAAATTTCACCCTAAGCTATAATTGCTATTCCGAATTCAAAAATGATGTATATTTTACAAAATTAAAAACATATAAGTTGAATTAATTGATTTTATAATTAATTCCCGCTGTTACGACAAATAGCGTGTTTTTAAGAAACAATTTATATCAAAAGATTGGCAATTGTTTATGTCCAATGTTAAATTAATTCTAATGACCACCATTGGATAAAATGGTAAAAATATATTATAATTATACCTTAAAACCACTAAATAGTATAACTTATCACTATAAAGTATTTTGATTAAAAAAGTTGTTTTAAGTATTTTTCACTATTCATAAAAATTTGGAAGTTCTCAGAAAATTAAAAAAAATTCATCATAGGCTAATTTTAATATTAGGAATACAAAAATGAAGTCCATTTTGAAATATAAAATTTCTATAAATTTAAAAGGTGGTTATTACTATTCATAACGGCTACTTTGATTAGTTGCGGTGTGTTAGAACTCGAACTTGCGTACAATGCAAGCTATTGCATTATTGAAAGAGAGGCGTATCGTGGAAGCTCGGGGTGTTACATTCTAAATCATCAATGATATATAACATTTAGGAACTGAACTTTCCATTTACCAATCACTTGTTTATGATTGATGACCTCATTAACTCTTTATAAATATTTACATTTATCCTCTAAGAATGTATCTCTATTTGCCACTTATGTCCTCTTATAAAGGGGCCTAGTTACATGGTATTCCATGTGAAATTTTTATTTTAAATTACCTTTTTAATAGAATATTACTTATAAACCATTGTCATGAGGTGGGATTTCAAGAATAGTAAGTATCAAATAATAAATCACGATGATATAATTTAAAATTCTAGGATTCTTTTTAAATATGGTGGGAAGGATGTGACAACATTAAAAACTAATGTAAGAAACGTGTATTTGATAATGTGTATGACACGAAACAACAAGTGCGTAATATAATACAATATCCGAATACTTTATAATATATTTACTATTTAAAATACATTCTATATATTTCAATGCATGAAACGCTGAATTAGCATGTAATGGACACTAATCTAGGTTAGTGTACATCATTCCCAATAATGACCTTCCACTATAGATTGTGTTACATTAATAGAGACATTCTTTGATGGCTTGTGCTATACCAAATACCGAGCCTTTGTGAGAGACAATGTATAATTAACAAATTATTATTTAATATAATAAGATATAAATGAGCCCTTATAAATAGTATTAAATAACTTAGGAAAATATATGGTATATATAACTAAATAATTTGTTAAAAATAAATTTTAAATGAATTTGATAACCAATTGAATATTAAACACATATTTTTTTTAGAAAACTTGTTTGTTTTTTCTTATAAAGATATTTTACCAAAATAAATAAAAGTAAATACAATTAGTTAAATATTATAATGGAATATATGTGTCATATTTTCCGTCAAATATTTTTTGTATTTATCCATTATATTTTGTTATCATGAAATAAGAGAAAACCTAATATTTTACATAAAAACCTATATTTTTATAAAGGCAATTTTACCTCCTTTTAATGGAAACCCCATTTTAAATATTAATTTTAACACTATTGTAAATTTATTTAGATAAAATAAGCTTTATTTTTTAATTCATTATGTCAAAATTAGATTTGGTTAAATTCTTAGGATTTTTCTGAGAAACTTCATTTTTTAAGTAAAGAGTGAAAAATACTACATTATAATTAGAAACTATCAATTCATTTTATTAATTATTAATCATAAATTATATTGTAAATTTGTTTTAATGTGACATTTTATCAATTATACATATATTAATTCAATTTATTTCATTATTTTCAATATAAAATATATATTTAATATAAAAACATAACAATGTTTTGAACATTTTTCTCTTAAAATCAGTTAATCTATCGGTCTCAAGAGTATAAAAAATCTTAATTATTTCAAATTTGTTATTTTAATTTTAAAAATATGAAAAATAACATCATAATCAAGATAATATTTTTGGACTAATAAGATAATATTTATTTTTTACAAAAATTATTAGTGAATGTGATTAAAATTAATTACATTTTTTAAGGTGTAATTAGGGTTAAAAATAGACTAAAACCTTATGTTTATTGGCCCAAATGACCTAGAAACATGTCCAACACTTATTCGATTTAAATATTTAAACCATTAAACTTTCATTAATTATATTTGGTGGGGTTTATTACTTTTATTAGGTATCAACATGTGCATAACTAACGCCTTTTCAAAAATACCAATGGAGTACTTTACATTTTCTATTAAAGGAAACAACCTATATCCATTCCTCACACCTCTAAAACTTATTACGTTCAGACAAGAGATGAAAAATTAGTTTACAATCATTCCTATCCCCGACCTAGAATCATCCATTTTGGAGAAAACCCTTACAACAAAGCCTTCTTGTTCAATCCAAATAAAGTCACCTGATTAAAAGGTAATGTCATTCCACAATTTTTCTAATTTCGTTTCTATTTTCCATCCCCAAAAATATCATTATTATTTTCCATTATTACAACACTAGTATCATAAATATACTTGTTTTTTTTATTTTGAGTGTTTTATCTACAATAACACACACCACCATCTACTGGGTAATGAATATAATGTTTCTTTGGACGGCGAAAAACTACATCACGAAACGATGATTGTTCATTCTTCCATTACCACCTGTCATGGTGGCCATTATGATATAAATTTTTTAATATATATGTTATATAGTATTTTTATTATGTATTTATAATTATTTAAAACATTAATATTACATACATTTATTACTTTCCGTTTTACGTTAATATGCTAACATCTTTTGAGGAAGTATACACTACCACCCCCACAAAGCAATGTGATTCATTCACCCGATACATGGAATGTATAAATTATGGTTATAATTTAAAATATAAGAAATAAAAAAATTAATAAATATTATTTACATACTTTCCTTTCTAGATATATTTATTTATTTTTTTTCTTCATTACCCCTTCACACATTTTTAAAAGAGATAATGCCATTCGTGGACGTGTGGACTACCACCACCTAGACATGATGTGATTCATTTTACATAACATAATTATAAATATAAGATTATATGCTTAAATAATATTATATTTTTTTATTTAATGATAATTATATAATGATTTGAGTTACATACCTTCTTTCCCGAATGATCATTTAAAAATGGTAATGTTAGTCATGCGTACGTACGACCTACCGTCTCCACGATTGTATCATATTCTCATTTTCATAACAATATTTAATTATTGATTTTAAATGTACAATTTCTGTAAAAATATATTAATTACTTCATTGTTATAATTCTTGAGATATTATATAATGACCCCTTTGATAATATTTGACCAACAATAGTTTTTTTGACACATAAACCAAATTTGGTAAAAAAACACCCAACGTAAACTTAATTGCTTACAAATTTGTATACAACATAGTAATAAGTGAAATAAAAGTAATTATAAACATGTTTTTTTCAATAAAGTAAAAAATTATCATAATACTATATACTGGAGGTTAAATTATGTTCACCCAAAAGGAAACATAGGGTAAGGGATTATTCTCTCATTTTCATTACGTGATTCACAATTAACTGTTTTACACCTAATTTCTTAAATATGGTGTATTTACTACCACAATGACATATAATAACATTAATTAAATTATAATAATGTTATTCAAATTTTTTATTTAAATATTAGTACCTTTTGGTTTTCCAATACACTTTTACTACATTAGTAAGTATTTCATCTCACTTTTTAAATTTGTGGGATAAATTTCATATTCACCACTTACTTATTTTGTGTGGTGTTATTATCAGATGTTTTGATATATTATATCATCAATTAATTTTACTTCATGGTATTTAATAATTTAATTTAATATTATTCTTTTATGAGGTTTAAGATTTAATAATGTTTCAAAGTGGTATGAGACACTTTGGAATATTGAAAGATAATTTTCTTCAAGACTAATCTTAACAGTATATCAATGGAATATCCATTAGAGGAAATTATATAAAAAGTTTACAAAAAATAATGGTCATTATTTTCTGGTTATTTATTAAAATTTCAGGTGTTAGTACCATTTCCACTCTTTGGTACCAATATGTATTTAGAAATTTCTTCTAGAAATCCCGACTGTATATATATCTTTACTCGAAGAACCTATTTTATTCTAAAAATTGTGTTTTAATAAAAGATTTTAATTTTTTTTATTATTAGATAAATAAGTTTTTTCCATTATTTGTCTTTTAATAATGTTTCAAAGGAATCTTCTTGCTTCTAGTCATTTTGTATAATTTTTCTGCAAAAATGGAATATTTGGTTTTACATCGTACGACATGTAAGTATTCATCCTCCATCATTTCATCAAAGCATTAGTTTATTGTTTAAAAGGTTTATTTTTAAAGAAAAATATTTTCCAATGTTTTTTCAAAATAAAATATATTTCCCTCAAGATATATTTTTATAATTTAATCATCTATTTCATCAGTAAAAACAAGACTACATTTTACTCCACATGGGTTTGTTTTATCGATACCATCCTTATTATTCCTCTGGATGGTTTATTGTTTATTTTGCCAAGGATTGTATTAAAATTCAATTCCTTGATTTTTTTGTTAGTCTCCTTGAAGTATTCAATTTTCTATGTTAATTGAACATTCAATTTCCCCTTATTATTCATTTTATGTTTCATTGATACTACTATTTTCTAAACCGTATAACATTATACATATTGTGCCTCAATTTATAGTTATTTTATTAAATTTTGAATTATTTATATCTGCATAATTATCATCAAATATAGTTATTTTACAAGGCCTATTTTTTATTTTGATTATTAAATATTAATAATTCTTTGGACTGGAAGTGACAAGTGGAGCCAATACATTATATTGATCCTCGATGAATCGATGGGTTATCATGAGACAAATAATTTCACAAACAGGTTTCTAACCTCGGCTTTAAATCATCTTGTGAATGTTCTTTAGTGTAAGAGGTTTTCATGTACCTAAAACACGAGGTCTATAAAAAAATAAATTTCCCTCACAGTAGTTTAGTAATTATTCATCCTTGATATTTTGCATCAATATATCTATGTATACATTTCATTTCAGTTCATTGATTAATGGAATTTTTTATAGTTTGACTCCTTGCCATATTAATTTTTCTTTATCAAGTTATTTGAATGACATGTGTTTCTAGTTACTACCTTTCCATATTTTTTGGTTCATTCATTTAGTATATTGATTACAAGGGAGGTGAGTTCAGTTATTTAATTTTACATAATGACTGTTCTCATTAATTCATTATTTATTCCAATTTATTATTATCATAAAGAGAATTTTATCTCAACCTTATTATTTTTATTTCCCGAGGAATCCAATAAGCATAATATGAAAGAATTTCAGGAATATTCTATATGTATTAGAGTTATCCTCATCTTGTTTATTTCTTTAGAAGGTAAAACGTATATTGGAATTAGTGTATACATTTTAATGAAATAATCATTTATGTATCTCGTTTACAAATACTACTAAATTGATTGGTCCTTAAGGGCTTAGTTCCTTTTAATCATGAAAATGTATTTAGTAATAGGCACCAAATCTTGGATTTTTGGGGTTAGGTAACTAAATTTTGGCATGTTTTGTAAAATGGATTCAACACCTGAGTTTTGTGGGGCCCACATGGAATTTATAAATTATTGAAAAAGTGATTATTGAGACTCAAATGATTTTATAACCCTATTGGAACTAGGGAGTGGATTTTTCTTAGATGGGAACCACTATGGAGGATTCCCCAAAGATAGTTCTATCACATAGGTTGTGTTGGTGTTTATGTTAGGAAAGCATGGTGGTAGTGGGTTTTTATATAACCACATGTGTGTGGACCTTTCCATTCCCCATGTACTATTATCCTGGGATTTCTAGGTGTAATCTAAAGGGTCAAGTGACAGTGCATTTTCATCCCCGAGTAAGATGGGTTGGTTCCCCTGAGATTTGCAACGATTCTAGTTGGGATATGACACTGGATAGGCTAGTTTATAGAGGGTATATGGTTATTTACTGTGGAACTGCACCACATACTAGAAGGTGAGTCAAAACTGAGTATATCGAGTGATTTTCTCTAAAGAAGTTGAGAATGTTCCCATGTTTTACTATATATATATTTTGTTCATTTATACTATATATAGATATTATCACTAATACTTTATACCAACTTATCTTGTTATAATTATTTCATACACTTCCCCTTTTTGGTCAATTTGTATTGATTTTTATTTGGGATTTGGTTTTGAACTGGTTTTCCAAAAGTGTAGATGTTTTCAAAAATGAAATCTGTGTGTGTTGTTTAAAAAATGGAATTTGTGGAAAGTAGTTTTTAGTTACGTAAGATAATTATAATAAATTTTCATATATATATATATATATATTTATTTATATAAAACTATTTTAATAGAATATTTGGGGAAATAAAATGAATTTAATTTATGTTGATTACCTACTGAGCTATTTAGTCTCACACCCTACTTGTGCCACTCTGCAATGGTAGCACCCATCTATTTTGCAGGTTTAGATTCTGGTTTTCTTGTGAAATTGAAGTAGGTTGGTTATGTTGTTAGTGGTATAAAATATGTAAATTGGATATCATGTTATCATGGTTTAGGTTCATTTTTGTATTATGTTTCTTTTAGGTTATTTTGATATTGTATTTAAATTGGTTTTTATATTTATTGATTTGTAGTAATCATTGGTGTTTATGAATGTAAGTTTGGTTTATTAATCCCTGCCATATATTTTTTTATGTCCTTCCCTTTTTATTTTTTTGATTCCTAACACTAGTGACCAGCTCCTAGGGCTGGGAATGCCCTTCGGGGCATGTCTTGTACAGGGTTGGGTTTCAGGCTAGATGGAATCCCCGTTTGGTTCGTGACACTGATCCTGTGATTGGAAATGTGATATGGGGTGAGGATATCATACTTATTTTATAGAAATTGATGCGTGTGGTGTTGAGATACATAATGATATTCATTTTTTGACTCCGGGATAAATCCATCAATTTTAGGATGGGACAAATATAGGTTTACCCATTGATTTAAACAATCTGGTTTTTTTCTTTTAAATGAAAATACTTAATCACTGATAGTCAGGTTTCATGACTAATCTACTTTTCATTATCGACTACATTAGGATAGTAGATGTGATCGGTTTCATATTTATTCTCAATGATATCTTAAGATGGTTATCCTAGAGTAATTCGATAATTGAAAGTCATAATTTTATATAATTGTTTTGACCAATATGGCTGGTATTTTTGGAAGGGAAATACAAAAGGATGATCTTGGGAAACCATGGAATCGATTAGGTTCTTCCTAGTGTGAATTTACTTAACACTGATGATTAATTTAATGTAATTTAAAATAAATATAATTTTTATCTAATGACTAATGAATTTTTTGATGAACAAAAATTATTATAAGAAAAAAAGAGATTAATGTAGGTATTTCAATGTTTGTATTCTTGTAGTATTTCTAGTCCCTTGATGTTTGTTTTTGGGTTTTGATAGATGAAATTTTATTTGATATTTGGAGTATATCACTCCAATATTATAGTCGTGTTATAAATTATATCAGGTATATTCTATGATTTCATATGCTACCCCACTGATATTTTTTTGTAAAAATTACACCCAGTAGACTATGGGTGGGAGTTTTTTAGAACAACTTATTCAGAGTATAGATGGATGACTACCCCCATTGTCCCCACTTTCTTATCTTGGTATTTACTTTTGATGACATTAATGGAAGTTATTTTCCTCATGTTTGTATGTAGAGTGTTATAACAGTGAATTCTTTTTTCAAATAGATGTATTACTGAATGATGTCTTTAATGGATGGTAATAGGTATTACATGTATATCCTATGATTTATTATGGTATCTTACTCTCTGTATAGGATGTGATTTCTTCATTTATATACTCTATGTTCAAAACATGTCATATATTCTAGAGAAGGTCCTAGAAACAACATGTTGACTACATAAATATATGACATACCAGTTAATGTTATTATGTGATGAGGTTATGTACAAGATTTATTTTGTGGTACCTAGAACTAATGTCTATTGGATATCTTATATTGGAGAGTGACGGTTCGGGACATGTAATAATGAGGTAGAGTGAAAAAATATTGGGGATGAGGGAGAGGGAAACCCTTGATATTTAATTATTTAATTATATTTTCTATTATATATGATAATTTGTTAGAGTTATATAATGTGAGGAACAAAAATATTATACATATTTACGTGATGAAGTAGTTTCATTATCGTTCATTGTTCATTAATGTGTTTTCATCATATTTTTTATAAGATGACCAGGGGATGATCCGATTTCATATACTATTATTCTCAATTTACATTTATCTAAACTATTTTTACATTACCCAAATAAGGTTTTACATCTATATAGAAATTACTATCTCTTGGTTTTCAGGTGTTGATTGGTCTTCATGGTAACTCATTTCTTTAACATTTTGAAACATGAAAAATGGTTTCAATTTTTTCAGTATTGTATGACATTGCATGTCTGAACATGGTATTTCATTATTTATATTTCTATGTTGGTTATGATTTTGGTACCTATCTAATCACTATCTCTTAAATTTTTATTTATAGGGTAATTCCTCCCATTTTTATGTTTATTATACCCTTGTTTCTAGTCCATAACTTGAGGCCTAGTGGTAGTGAGACTCAAGAAGTCCTCATATCACATTCCTCATTACCGTCCTAGAAGGGTTATCCATTAGAGTGAAAAGGTCATGAAAAAAATATATCATTTATGATAATATAAATAATAAGATGGATCTAGTATATATGTATAATGAATTTTATTTTACTATAAACGAAGATATATTTATTAAATTGAATAGTGAACTAAAGGTAAGGGTTTTATGTAACAATTTCATTGTTTGTTGGGATTATTTTTATTTAAGTTATGATGATGAAATATTATGATCTCCCACTCATGAAACATAATAATTTTTAATCCTATTTTTAACTCCTTAAAATAAATATTTCTCTATCATTTTATTTATCTTTTCTTATAAAGACATCGAAATTACGTTTTAAATGAAAATTGACATCATTATTATCTTTAGTCTAAAATAGAATTCTTACATAACCATGTTTAAAAAAGGGTTTCAAAAAAGGTTTTGAATATTCTAATATGATTATTTAAAGAAATTTTTCTCATTTTTTACTTTTTTTTTAAAATGGTTTTAAGAGAATGTTTTTTTCATTTTCCATAGGATATATTTTGTTTCTTTTTAGAAAAAAAGTGTAGATTGAATTTTTTTAACATATTTGTAATGAATAAATTTTCCTTGAATAATTAATAATATTTTCCTTTACGCATTCATTGAAATTTTATATTTTTATTTTTTCTGAAAATTTTTCATTTATTATTTTTTAATTTTTTTATAAGTAATTTCAAAATAGAAAGATGATTTTTATGAAAATTATTTCAATTATATTTCAATTGAATTTATATTATTAAAATAAAATGATCTATTATTTTAAATATTTTTTGATAGGTATATGATCCTATTTTACCATCGCTATTCATTCTCTAGATGGTTAACGAATTTAATGAATCAATGTTTATGTAAAATGTTTCTTTTTCAAGTGGTTATATTTTGATGAAATAATGAAATTCGAATGAAATTCATTACTCCTCCATGTGATATTGTACAATTAAATATTTATGAAACCCATATCTTTTTATGGATTCTAATATGATTAATTCATTACAATATTGTGGAAGGATTATATATATGATTTTCACCATGTGTTAGGTGGGACATATATTTCCTTATAATTCATTAAGTAATGATAGATATATCAATATATAATTATATTGTTGTGTGTGTACCAATATTAGTAATGAAATTCATCCACTATGATGTTATTGGGTGATAAAAATGACTATTGAGATGGTTTGGGGAGTAAACTCATTCCTCTACGATAGTATTATCAATGTGCCTTGACTATTAAGGAAATTATTTTCTATTTGTGTATGTCCCAAATCAATACCTTATCCCTATGTTATTATCTCATGGAATATATTCCTTGATTCTTTTATGGTTGATGTATTAAAAACATTTATGATTTATTTCATGAATCACGATTAGGATCTATGATACAGAAGGTTTGGTTTTCAAAAGTTAAGTACATGTTCTCATAATAATTTTTATCACATAATTCTTATATGATCATTGATATTTAACTTCTTTACCCTTATTGAAAATTATATCTCATCCCATTTTAGGTTTCCCTCCACATGTTATGATTATTGTTTTTATGTATGATACATCTATGAATTGTGATAGATAATAAGACATATGTTATAAATGATATATATATTTTATAAACGAAATGTTTGTGTTTCCATTTTTCTGAAGACACTAGGAATAAAATATTATGACATGGATCAAAATGTTATTTAATAGATATTTATCTATTATGATGCAATTTCAATATAAGAAATGTTTAGGTAACTAATGTTCATATCAGAGTGGGATTTTTTATCCTTTCAAAACTAGGATGAGATTTATTAATTAAGAACACTATGGATATGTCTACATATCTGATAAATTCAAAAATATTTGTTAATGATTATTGATAATGTATGTTAAAAATAACGGGTGATTGATTGAAATTGATATCTCATGATTTTGAAAACCATTAAATATTTTTTCATGATTATGTGTTCTCCTACTATTATTATTTTTTTAGTCAATTTTTGAAACTATAAGAAATAAAGTTAATGTTAAATGTGACGATCAATGAAATTATTATCCAATTGGGTAACCAAGTGAAATGAGTTATAGAATGATAAATGTTGTAATTATTCGCAATTATCTATCATAGTTTGTGATTGAAATTTTCATATTTTTTGAGTTTCTTGACACACCTAATATGAGAAATATTTACTTTAATAAAGACCAAGGAGTAATGGTAAATAAGCTTCAAACATGTCTAGATATTTAAATGATTCATTAATGATAAAATATTAGAAGACTTGGAACATTTTTTTAGTGTGGATTAAAAAGACACAAAGAACGTAATTGATGAGGAAAAAAATGAAATGTTATAATAATGGTCTCTAAATAATATACTAATTGATATAATTCTTGAAATTTGTATATTATAGTAATTATTCAAATTGATGTCCTTGGGGAATTCTTGAGAAAGGAATCATAATGGTTCTATAACTAATGGTTTTACAGTTAATGATGAAGAGACTACATACAACATATAAAATATATGATATGTTTTAAAAATATTTTCTATATGATATAAATGAATAAAAATTGAATTTATGTTGATGATTATTAATACATGATTCATATAAATCTTTTTAGGAGAGTTGTTTTTTGGAATAAAATGACGAGTGATATCAAATTGTTTATGAATATAGTGGGATACTTGAATTTTTTATTGATTTGGATTAAATATTTATTATTTATTAGATTCCTAAAAATTATATTTTTGTCATAAAAGAATGAAACATCTATTAATTGTTCTATAATTTCTTTCTTTTATTTGTTAAAAACAAAATTTGAATGGTACTAATAACCATGAAAACTATTTTATTGGTATACTGATTTTTTGAGAAGACGTGATGAAGGGAAAAATAGAAACTATTATGTGATTCATGTTGAGTTAAAAAAAAATTAGTCTTGATAAATATTTGATTTACATTGATATTATTGGTATCATTCAAATTGTTTGTTGATTTCATAAAAAAGTGATTTACATTATATTTGATGTTTTTTATTCTTTTTTTGGATTTGTGGAATATATTTAACAGTTTTGAATGTAATTATAGAATATGAATTTTATTAAATTTGAAAGAATATATTTTTTCTTGTTAAGATAATATAAGTTCTATTTACATCATCATGTATTTATATGTTTAAGGTTGATCAAAATTTCAAATGTGTCAACACCCCTCATTACTATTCTAGGTGATGGGATTTTAATACACTATAGATGATTAATTACTATTTTTGGTCTGTATATGTTTTTATGTTATGTTAATTTAGGGAAATTTGATTATATTATATAGATAAACATGGTGGTTCAAATGTGTTTCATTCCAAGATTTACATTTTAAGATATAATTATGTTCAAGTTAATCGTTATCTTCCATGTTAATATCTAAATTTTATTCGTGAAATTTATATGAGGTTTACTTTGTTAAAATATTATCTAGTAATTTATCAATTTAACTAATGATGTGTAGGATTTGTTAATTTTTGTTGAGGTATACGTGACCCTTATTTTTCATAAGGTATTTAACAAGGAATATTTTTTGGAAAAAATTAAATTAAATTCAGTGTACTTTTTAATGCCTTTTATTTCTTATTTTGAATATTAATAAACTGATTTTCAAGTGATTATTATTCTTATGTATAATATAGTGTGTGATAATAATCTATGAGTGGTTTCCATACTAAATATTTATATTATATCCCTACTATGATTAGAACATAGATGTTCCATGATAGTATTCCTAAATATAAGTTATATAGCTAGAATAAATAAATTATGGGTATCAAATGATATATTATACCATGGTTGGTGACTCTTAGTTCTTTCTGAAACCCACTCATGGTATATTTACTTTGAAATTTTAAATGTAGTAAATTGTGATAATGGGATCCACTGTTACAGAATCCACATTTATATGTGTCACTAGATATTTCTATTTCTTGAATGTGTGTATTTATTGTTAAAGATTAATATTATTGTTAATATATATCATGAGTTACGTACATTGATGTATTAATCAAAACCATGATGACATATACTTGTCGTGATGTTGGATATGTTGGGTACATCGAAACTAAAATCTCCTTAATTAAAATTCTAGAAATAAATTTCTATTGAATTATTTAATAAATGTTTATATTTTAAGAAAACTAATAGAAATGATATTGAAAAATTAATCCCATGTTAATGGTGTGCTATAAGAATGAAAAATTTCCAAAAATTCAATAAAATTGGCACTGACAATATAGGTTAATGGAACCACCACGAAACGTTGTTAAATAGAGTTATAATGATAATGTGTGTTATATTACATAGTAAGAATCCATATATTGTTTAATGTTGTTGAGACATTAGTTTCTTTGCCTACGGGTTCCATGGAATGATTCTAGATGTTTCCCCTGGCCTTTGGACACATTTCTGTACTGATTCTCAGAAAGCGTTATAGAAGGTCACTCACTAAACTTATCCAGAACCTCTGTTAAATAATATAATAACATATTAATTAAAAATGCTGAATAAAATTTAATCGAATGTGTGGATTATTAATTAAACATTTTTTCTTGATTTCAAATATTTATTCTATAGTTATTCATGATTATATGCCATGTAAATAATATGTAACAAACTATTATTTGTTATTTAGAGAATATAATAATTATTTCTTTGTGAATAATGAATTGATATTTATTTATTAAATAAACATTAATTATTTATGGATCGATAAATATTATAGAAGAATAAAGGATAAAATTTAATGGTCTTGAGGGAACTAATATATATTTAATATTATTTAATTAAAATATATATAAATTAATTTTTGAGATTACTGTTATTAAAGAAACAATTATATTATTATTAGTATAGACATAGGTTTCTGAATATATTATGAAAAGTTAATAAGAATATATCTTTAATTATTTTTTACTTACCCTATCAAAATATAAACCTAAACATAATAATTTCATAAGGGTATCCTTTTAATTGGATGGGAAAAATTACATCAAAAAAACCCCCATGAAGCCATATAGGGATATTTATATTTTAATTCTATTAAAAATATAAAGTGATCCTCCTCTACCTCCACTCTTAATTCAATTTTGATCAATGAGAATCATTCATCATGGAATTCTCTAGGTGATAAAATGTGATGAAATGCAATAATTAGGATCCACCATACTAGCACCCATATATTTACAAAAGTACATTCAGAGGATAATTCAACATGTGTGGATATACATTGGGGGTAATCTAATATTAATTCCAAAAACACAATTTCATTATGATATAGATATATTTTCAGATCCATGAAAGATGAAATAATTATTCACAAGGTATATCATTCATTATTTAAATTAATTATAGATAAAATTTTATGATCCCATGTCTTAGTTATAACATTTAATCATCAAATATTAGTCAATTAATTTCAGTTGATAGTGAAATTTATTTACATTAAAATATAGGATTAATAATCGATTATTAAAAATAAACAATTCTGGCATTCCCCAAATGGAACTTTTCTTTCACTCAGAACCTCCAGGTGGGAGTAGAGCAGTGACATTTTTATTTATAAATATATAGAAATCATTGTTGAATTATTCATTAGTTTTTAATTTTCAATTCTAGTTAAATAGTTATTTAATCTAAATATTGATGTATGCACATATTCATCTTCATTGTCGTAAATATAATCAAAATAAATTTATCTTATTAATGAAATACATTAGAATAACTCAACCCAATGTGTTGAGATGTATAGATAGACAATACAAGAGTACATGTATTGGAACCGAGTGGTACACATTGTGTCCCTGAGTTCAATGCACTGTTAGTTAATTTTGAGTTATTTTCAAAGAAGAGTGTATTTATTAAAAAATTTGTATTTAAATACACCACATATTGATAGGTGTAGGATAAACCTCAGTTATCTAGACAATACTGTGTGTAAATTTAGAATATGATGTGTAGAGGATTAGTCACTGATGACTAGTGTATTTCCTTACATGACCTACTTGATTAGTGACTGTGTATCTTAGAGACCACACTCTGTATAGAAAATATACACTTCATGTATTAAATTTGTATTCATTTCATAGTCACATTCTATGTCCTTTGGAATGTGTTGTGGATTGATGGTGGGAAATTTACATGCCATGTATCATTATTGTACACATCAAGTATTTTTACAAAATTACAAAGGATTAAATATTTCTTTATTATAATATTTATTCGTATGGGAAATATTATTAATTTTGATAATACATTACATGTAATAGGTCTTACACACACACAAACACAAATATATATATATATATATATAAAATATTAATTTATATTATTCATATTGTTTAGATCCCCATAACGTGTAAAGGTCATAATGTAGTTATTTATCCACATGAATTAAAACACAAAACTGTGTATAAATTCAATCTGTTTCATGTGGTATTTAATTTGATAGTACACAAAAAGAAAATAAAATTCCATTTCTTTTATTCGTAATATCGCTTGGGTAAAAATTATAAGAAAATAATATACATTATGTTGTTTAATAGGTAATCAATATGTTTCCTCCATGGTATATTTTATGAACATGGTTCATTTAAATAAATAAAATAACAATGTTTAAAATTATAATGGATAATAATCTCATGAATATTAGGATGATAATTAAGATAAAATAATTTGACAAATAAGAAATATATGTAATTGATTTGAGCAAGATTTATCTTAAATAAGAATGATTAATATTTTATTCCGTTTTTGTAAATGTGTAATTTTCTGCATGAATCTTGTAGATAAAAAGAATATAATAGACCACCCAATGTGTTTTCTCCATTTTATATATTAGTATGTTAAATGTATAGTCTTATTTTTATCCATACCTTCTTCATGTATTGGGTTGTGAGCCCATGGTTTCATTTATGTGATCCCCATAACAAATCCATTGGTTCCCCACACTAGTATGTGAGTAAAATCACTTCCAATAGATAGATAAACCATGATAGGTAAGGTGGTACATGTTTGGGGTTGTGGAGAAACCAATCCATGATAGAAAAATAATTAGAAAAGTGGAGAGATACAAAATAGACCATAAATGGTTCATGGCCTTTTTCCCCTTGGTTAAGATTTAGATAATTATCCACCAGATAAACTAACTATTAGAATGTTATTAGGATCATACAACATTATTATTTTACTTCATTAAATATTAATGGTAATTTCATTATGAATCTTTTGTTTTGATCACATGGATTAATTAAGTAATTATAATATTTGGAAGATTAAAAATGAATTTCCTTATGTACAAATTTTATCTAGGAAAAATTTAATTACTTATATAATTACACTTAATACTAACAATAATGTAATAAGTATAAAATGGGTACATAATCACAATGAAAAAAGTCCCTCAAATTATATATATAATTATAGTATATCATTCTATTGTATTAATTAAAGTAAATCCATATTTGGATTTTCATGACCAGAAATTGTCTCGGTTCTTTCAATTTTCATGTAACTCTTAGATGATGTCTTCAGTTGGGTTAACATAGTTCATATCAATGGTTGAGTGTAAAATTAAAACATAATGTAACTATATGGAATATGTTGATAAAATATGATTTAAATATTTTAGGATTTTGGAGTACATTAAGTAAATCATGGAACAATGGTTAAATGTAATTAGAATTTGAAATTCCTTCATAAAACCCTTTAAATTGCTCGACCAGCCAAATTTGGTTTGATAAGAAGGGGAATTTGTATTCCTTCTAATATTATTGCAATGAAATATGATATGTAGAAGTAAATGGTGAGGGGTATTGGGTTACAATTAAATATTTGTAAATTAATAAATATTATATTTATTTATTTGACTAGTTTTATCAGATAAGGTAGCAAAATTTTATTTATCATATTTACAAAAATGAATATAAATATGAAAATAAACATACCAGATTGATCTATTCTAAAGAAGTATAAACTTATTTCTAGAAATATTTTCTAACATTCGAAAATTTCTTTTTTTGTTATCATATTCCATAAAAGGAAATTATATATAATAAAATAACATATTAATGTATTTCTGGGAAAATAATGTTGTGAGGACGATTTATATCTCATTGAGGAATATTTGAATGATTCCCAAAATGATCAGGGTTTCATGCTACCATCCATGACCAATGAGATTATATGGAAACATGAGGACATGGATTTATATATCATATTCTCTCACCATTAGAATAACAACAATAAAAAGGATAAAAAAGAGAGATATCAGATCCCTAATGATTTGTTTACAAACATTCTTGGATGTTCAGCACCATATGATCCTCATGTATTAATGATTATTGGATACATTGAATTATTATACATCATAAGTTTTATATTCCTTGATGAATTTCACACACATCTCATAAATTTTTGAATAACCAAGTCTTTCTCTAGTTTTATTGTTATTCATGACATGATCAATAATTAAAATTGGAATTATAACCTTAATAAATTCATTCTCTATGTGGAAAATAGAATGGGGTGTGACAAACCCAAAGTCCATATGTTAAATAAGAAATGTATGAATAATGAAAAGGGTCCCACAACTCATTAAAAGTCTAAATCTCTTAATAACCATACTTTCATTTGGAGGAATATCTAGAGATAGGGAACTGAAAATAAAGTGGTATTTTATTCATTAGGTAAACAAGGCCACTAGAAGATGAACTACACCTGGAGGTAAGGGGATGATATATTTTTACATCATCATGTAGAATAATTCAAAATTTACACATTCGATATTATGTATAGATTTTGGTACTCACATATATATGAAAATGCTGAAAAAATGTAGATTATGAATGATTTCTAGAGGAATGATTGATTTCTAATCTACCAATGGTGTGAGGCACGCTACTCTATCCAATAGAGACTACCACATTTCATTGAAAACTATAATGTTATTGGTTTGAAGAGAATGTTTTTATGTTTATACTGTTTTGGAGAACATAATTTTTTTATCCTTCAAAGATACAAATTGTTTTCCTTTGAAATTTAAGATAATAGTTTCTTCTTTTATAAGGATAACATTCATTATGATATTTAATATTTATATAATTTTATTTTTGTATAAAATTAATAAAAACCATGTAATATGGATTGATAAAAAGTAATGTTAACCTGACTCATATAACACTACACTATAGAATAACCATCATAGTCATGTAAATGATAACTTTGGACAGAGATCCTTCATGAAGTTATTTATACTCATTTGAGATAAATACACATGAAATATGGAATTATTTTTTATAAAGAAAAATTATCAAACCACAATTTAGTGGAAAGGGTGAAGTGAACAAAAGGATTATAATATTAGTACACACAGATATTTGTAGACCATTATCAGTTGATATGGTTATGTCTAGCTGGTAATGTATTTTTTAGATCACTTTGACTGATAAACAAAACATATAGTTCAGAAGTATCACATTTTGGGGTATATTTTTCATAGGGTATATTTTTTAATAAACAGTGTTCCAAATAATATAACATGTCCAATCCATTTACTAAAGGTATATCTCAATTGAATCATGAGTCTAATATTAGAGCATGTGAACTCATGGTTGTTAGTAGTTGGCATAAGTGCTAGTCAGGGTCTATTATAGCTGGCTACATGGATCCAAAATCTATGTACATCATGAAAACTTTTATTCAGTTTTATAAATGTTAATAAATTCCATATCGCATCATGAATTTTCTTCAACAATGCATTGTTTGTTTTAATGTCCTAAAATGGATCGGCACACTTAATGGTCATTGTTGTTTCATTCTATGATGAAAAAAAGTTCCATGAATGTATTCATGACTACTTGTTCTATAGAATGTTAAAAAAAATTAGGGGCACAAATTATATATGATGTTATGGGTGGATACATATAGGAATTTTAAGAAACTTATTCGGGTGAATTCCCATGGAAATTTATAGTGTCCAAAATTATAAGAATGATACCCACCCATGGAAAATATACATTTATACGTGTCATTGGATGTTCCTATTTTTATATTTATATATTGATATATAAACAAAAATATCAATATAATTTGATATGATGCGTTGTGTACTTAGATGAATTGATTAAAAGTTTCATGTCACATAGTTGCAATGATGTAGGATATGTTGGGTGTGTACCAAGTAATATTTCATTGATGAATAATGTGAGAAATGATTTACTCATTCTATTTATTAAATGAAGTTGATATCTCAAGCCATTTAATTGATATGATATATAAAAAATAAATATGTGTCCATGGATTTATGTTATAATGTTTAATTTACATAAAATCAATTTATGATTCATCGATCGTATTGGTTGATGGTGATGGAAGGAAACCATGTTTTTTATGATATCTCAATAAAGGGATTATTTTACAGAGTGTTCCTTCATATGTGGATATATATCATTGCATCATTAACTACTTTATATATAGGTTCCATGGGTTTTTGTAAATTAAAAATATTTACTTTTGGTTTCTTCACCTAATACATTTGAGAAAGTGGCCATGAAGGTCACACACAAAGTGTATGAATTACCTCTATTAAATAATAATAATAATTATTATTTTTAAAAATTGATAAATTTTATTCTAAGATGTAGTTGAAAAATTATTCACATTTTAAGGGTCACATATATTCTATCACATATTATTTTATAAAATATTTAGTGATCTGAATATTTAATAAATTATTATTTTAAATTTAATGTAAATATTTTAATATTCATATATTGGTGAATAATAAATTTTTATTTATTAAAAAAATTAATAGTAATTATTCCTCACATGATAAATATTATTTAGGAATGATAGACTAAGAATAATGTCTATGCGATAAATAAATTATATTGAGTATTATTTGAATTTAAGACTATTTATTTTAATTCATGAGTTTATTTTATATCATGAAATTATTATAATAGTTTTATTATTATTGACATTGGGTTCTAAAGGGATTAAAAAAATAATAAGGGCGTTTGTGCAATTATTGTTTTCTATCATTATAATTATATAATCGCATTCAAATTAGTTTCTTATGTGTATCCATTTTATTGGTTATGGAAAATAAAATCTACAGTGAATCCTCTTGAATCTTTACAGATGGTTATCTCGAAAAAAATCACATGAAAAAAATCCTCATATACCAAAACTCTCAGTGGTATAGAGGTAAAAGTGAATCGTTCTGTAAGTTATTATCATAGTGATCAAAGGTGAATGATGTGAATGTCATGATCTAATGTGATACCACCCAATTAATCCTAGAGTTATGTTCAATAGTTTAGGGAAGACATTTGGATACTTGTTGGAAGGAATATACTAATTATTATTATAAAAATGATGGTTTAATGTAGATATGTGGTCATATTCATCAATCAAGTAATAACTAATCACAAGGTAATTACATTATTGTTTTTATTAATTATAAATAATATTGGAAGATCATATATCTTGATTATAAAGTTCAATACTAAATTATTATATAAATAATTTCCATCGATCTTGGATTTTATTATCATGAAAAACTAATATTATTCATTGATTTTGAAATAAAAACTTGTTGGGAAAGCACCATTAAGTGTTTTTGCTACCCCAAGACCCTTGTCTTTTAACCTCTCACTGATTTATGGTTTTCTAGTGTTTAAAATTATCCAGATAATGTTCCCTATCACTCCCTATTAGGCGTTGGGTATTATTTTTTTCATGACTATATTTTCACTGCAAAATGATGTTTTCGGATTAGGAATCCTAGTTTTTGGGTGACCTTTATAATTCTATTTCTACCCTTTTAAGGGTATATCTTATTAAATTATTTTTTTGGTGGATTTCAATAATGAAATTTTCAGATATTAGACTATTTATTTCAAAGTACATGTTAAAATTGTGAGTATTATAGTTATCAAGGGGTTGTGGATGTACCCCCAAAATATTTTTTAAAATATTTCTGTTTAAATATTTTTATATCATTGATAGAATTTGTAACACAGAATATAGAGTTCAAAGGAAACACAATATATTATTAATATATTGTTATGTGGTAGTTATAATCTTGATGTTAAATTATAGATTACCAATTTAATTTACTACATAATGTGATATTTAAAAATATATTACTCAAATATTAATATATTTATTAATTTTTACAAAATATACCTTCACATATTTACAATGTTATATTATTCATAAAAAGTATATTTCCTTCAAATGAATTTATTGATTTTTGTGAGAATATTTTATAATTAATTATTCAAAAATTAAAAAATATAGTTCGTAAAGTTAAGTTATTTTTTTAAATATTCAAATCTAAATTATCTTATATTAAATATATAGTTTTTTGAAAAGATTTTTTTCCAGTGAGTAGTGAAAATATTGATTAATATTGAAAATTGTTTTTTCCAAGCATGTAGAATGTTAAAATATTAGTTAAATTTTATTATAATAAACTTTTTTCACAATATTTTAAATAATAAACATTTTTTAATTTTAATAATTATTAAATTTCATTTAATTTTTAAATTTTTTTATACATAGAAATAAATTTCACTAAAAAAAGCATTTGTGAGTGCCATATATTTTTTTCAAATAAAAATTTAATTAATCACTACTTTTAATTTTTAAGGGAATTTTTATATTATTTAATTTACCAAAGTTCATTAAAATTCAAAATATGTATTTCTAGTAATTTATAATATTTTTTAGTTTAATTCTTAAAAATATAATTTTTTTAAAGGAAATTTTTTATCACATTTTGAAAATGTGATTTTTAATTTATTTTTTCCATTTATAAGTACTTAATTCAGTTTAATGAATTACATATATATATTTTGGAGGTTAGAATTAGGTAAATATACCAATTTTTTTTCAATAAGAATAATTACTGGGATAAAATTTATCACCTAGATAAAGGATAAATCGTATTAATGAATATTAAAAATAAGTTCCAAGGCTATAAATATTCATCACATTTGTTTATTGGTTAAGGTAATTCTAGCCACATCACCTAGGATCTAAATTAAATATTTTAATGGAAACATGTCCATGAAAAGTATTTATATATTATTTAAATCAATGAATATTAAAAAAATGAAACTCTCTTAGTTTTAAATAACCTTATATGCTAAAAAATGGACAAAAAACTACTTATGAATGAATTATAAATGTAAATTTGTGAATACATGAATTTCAAACATGAGGGTAATTTATATCATTTTTTTGTTACTATATAATTACCTTAAATTAATACACAATTCCCAAAAGGTATTTATCCAATTAATTAACAAATAAAATAAATGATATGGAAAAAATTGAATCTATAGTAATTTGAGAAATTTCTAGTTTTCCATAAAATTAGATGGTAAATATTTAATATTAATATTTTCTTAAGATATTATTTTTAAATTCAAATTTTTTTTGTGTGTTTTTACTGAAATTAATTTAATTGTGTCCAAATTAATAATAATGTCATTTAAAAATAATAATATTTTATTAAATTACAGAAAACATATATAAAATAAATTATGGCATGGTGGTTATTATACTTATAAAAATTTAGTCATTTGTCCATTTATGGGATAATATTCACCTTATATGTAAAATTAAATACCCTTTAATATTTTAAACATTTTTGCCTTAGATAAAATTTAAACATGTTAACCAAGAGTTAATCAAAATGAAAAGGTTTAATGTCAAACCACTGATTGTAAAAATTCTATTATTTGATGATATTACAAAACGTTTCTACCTATTCTTCTTATCAATATTAATTTGTATGAATTTAGAAAAGAAATTTATTTTTTATAAGTTGGACTGTTGTGAAAATCTAAAAGGGCCTCTCATGTCAGTTATAAAATGTGTCTTTTTCCCTCACTCATTCAAAACACTTTGGGCCTTCAATGTGAACTAACGTATAAAAATATTTATTTTGAACCCCCTAGACCCATTCAATAGGATTTGGTCTTCTCAGAATATATTGAACCATTCCACAATAACCCAGAGTCATTTTCTTACTTAAATATATTTTGTTAATATGCATGGAATGTCATCTCCAACTGACAGAATAATTTATTAGTTTTGGTAAACTAGATATTAATTTATTCTTCCTTTATATTTGAAAAAACAAATTAAAAATATTTTTTTGGATAATTCTATTATTCCATATAAGATATCGTTTTATATTACTCATATTAAACTTCATGCACTATTCGGAGAGTAAAAAAAATCATTGAGAGATCAAATGCTTAGTATGGGTTAAACATAGTGGAATTAATCATGAATAAATTATCAAAAAAAAGAAAGGTAATTAACTCAATAAACATCCAGTTTAAATATTTTGAATATAATAAACAATATAAATAGTTAATTACTTGAAAACACATGTCATTTAATCAATAACATTACTATCATAACTAGATATAGAGAAATCAATATGAAAATGTAAATATTTTAAAACATTTGGTATTGAATCAATACATTGTGAGTGAAATCATTCCTGAAATAATGTCATTAGGAAAATATAATGGATAATAATAATTGAATTATTGATGATGGAAATTCTGAATTATTATATATCATGTTCTATGGCACATGTTAGTTCTATCTTTAATACCATTCAAAAGAATGTTTAAAACTACAAGTAAAAATCAGTTTTATTCTTGCTAACTGATTCACCTCTCGAGATTATCGATCAATCAAGGGATATATAAATTCAACCCCCATCTACCACATCATGTCCATCACATTCCTTATATATTAAAATGATTTATTTTTTTCATGAATAAATTATTCTTAAATTATATTATTATTATGAATAAACGGTGTTGATTTATCAATATTTCCCATGTAAATAAAATAAAATTTAAATTTAACATTGAATGAAAAAAATTTGTAGGGTTTAGGAAATAATCATATCAATCATACATGAGTGTTTATATTTAATATAATTTATTATGAAATAAAAAATGAACATATGAATGTGATTTTCTGATGATAATGTTAACATCAAAGTAGAAATTGAGACTATAAAATAACATTTACATGTTGGTAAATTTAATTTCAAATACCTTTGGTTGAAAAAAATTATACTAATTCTTAAAATATGATTAATAATTAAGGGATCATGAAATTACATGTTAAAGGAGATGTATAAACTCCATATAAAAAATTAGGTGCATAACATTATAATATGACTCAATGAAAGTAAATTTGGATGAAGTCCCTTACAATGATCACAACATTATAGTGATAATTAATCAATTAATAGGATATATGTATAAAATTTTAATCCACATATAACAAGTGGAAATAAAAAATAAGATAATGGAGTCATTATATATGTAATATTTGAATATCAACTAAAATAATGAAATAATATAACCCAAAAAAATAAATATAGTTATGAAATTCATTTACGTTGAATTACTTTATAATTGTAGCCACAATAAAAATAAATGTGAAGTGAATCATAAATCATCATGATTATATATTTATTCATTTCAAATACATCAATGGGGATGTATATACACATAATGAAATTTAAGATGTATATATTTAGAAATTTGTATCAATGAAATGTAAATTTAGAAGAAATCCACTACAATGATCATAATGTTGAATTGGTAATTAATATATGAATATGGTATGTGTATCAAATTTAAATCCACTTATAAAATCTCAAAACTTAATATAAGATATTTGGATTTAATTATATAATTTATTTGGGAATATATAAGTTAAATAATGATGTAATAAAACATAGTGAAAAAAATTCATTTATGAAATTATTTACCATCTGTTAGAATTAAATTGTAATAATTTTATGAAAAAACATTATATAAAACATAAATCATCAAAAATACTTATTTATTATTGTTAAATACATAAAATGGTCAGTATATCCCCTCATAGAATTGAGTAGGTTCATATTACAAAATGTATCTATAGGAAATATAAATTGAGATCAAATCCATTTCAATGATCATAATGTTGCTGTGATAAATAAATAAATGAATAGACTGTGTGTATCAAATGAAAATAAACATATAAAAAGAGAAATAAAACTTCATATAATCCAAATTTATTATAAACATAACCATATAATTTCAATGGAAAATGAAGAATTAATGTAACCCATAGAAAAGAATTTAATTTATAAAATTTATTACCACATGTTATTATTTAAAATATTAAACCTTGAAGAGTAAATATTAAAAAACAGAAATAATAATTAAAAATAGTTATTCATGTTAAATAAATCATTATGGCACTATATACACCACAAAAATTGAATATTTTAATTTTAACAAATATGTCAAAATATATTGTAAATTGTTAGAAGATCCCTAAACTCATGATTTATTTTAGTTGAACATGAATTAATATCATGTATAACCGATTAATTAATGTTATTAAAATATAAAATCAAAATATTTATATTTAAAACTTCATATATGGCCCCCTTATAACATTTATACAAAATATTTTTAATAATATTTTAGTATTTTCTTTTGTTAATTGTGTTGTTTTCTCATATGTGTTTTGTCAAGAAATGGTCAATTTTTTCACATATTATAATATCCTATAATATCTCAAATTATATTAGTTTTATAAATATAATGTTGAATAATTATATACATATTTAGAATCATTATTGGAAAGAGGAAATTGAAAACGAATAACATCACTTCATGGATATGGTAAGCCATACGTACGCTTGAGAAATTATATATTTTCCTAATAGATGATAAAAAAAGAATGTGGATGATATATTAATTTTTTAAAAAATATAATTTCGTGTATATCACATATATTCAACAATTTTTTCCTTATTAAATTCAATGTAAACCATAACAGAACAATAAATCTAATCTCTTCATGAGGTGATAGATAACCATATATATGAATGATGATATCATATTTTGAATTGAATGAAATGAAAAAATGTATATGTGATATTAAAATTAATAAATTTAAAAAAATATCAAAAATATCATAAAAATTTGATAAATATATCATTATATTCATCCTTGTATGGTTTTGATGGAAAAAAACTATATTGGTTAGTGGGAAGGTAGTTTTCTGTACACAAGATCATTATTTTTTCCCATTTAATGGAAGTGGAGATGGATACATATTGTACCATTATAAAAATAAAATCTAGCTATATGTTATATACTAGTATTATTATATTTGATGTGTAAAGATATAACTGAATGTGGAATGAAATGAAATAAAATCAAATGACTTTGTTATGATAATTACTTTTTCATAGAGAAACCGTCTTGGAAATCATGTTATGAACTATAGGGATAGTAATTTCAGAGGAATAGAACGTCTCTAATATGTATAATGTATTAGAGGAGATAATTTGGCTGGGTTTTTTTAGGAAAAATGCCTTTAGTTGTTTGAGGATGTGAAGCGATGGAGAGACCTTTTTATGGGGGAAAGGGAATCCTTTTGGATATTACAGGGGAATTTCTAAAATAAATCCATAATATTAAATAAATTCAAATTAAAAAACCTAAAAATAACACATAAATCAAAATTTGGTAGTATGAGATGAAATTATTTCAATACAATATAATATTTACATGGTTTTTATCAATTTATACCCTTATTTTTTTAGTTTGACCCCATGTAAACCCATTTTACCTTAACCATAGTAAATATATATATATATTTTAAAATGTATTATGGAGAAAAATTATATTTAACATATTAGGTAATATAAATATTTATGAATCAAAATATAGAATCCGTTTTTCCAAATTATAGCCACATAATTTGTAAAATCTATTTTAAAATTAATCTATCAAACATGAAGGGAAAATAGGTTTTCGAAGATAAAATTTTCAAAAGTTTACAAAGATTTTATATCAAAAGTGAATTAAAAAATTAGTCCTATGACCTAATATTTATATTATTGAATTAATATTAAAATAAACCAAATTTTAAATATAAAGAAACATTATAAATTATTTAAAGGAAAATCCATTTTTCAAAAACACTATCATTTTTAACTATTCATTTAAAAATGGAAAATATTATAAAAATAAAAAAATTTGAACTTCAATAATTTTTATAACCAGGTTTTAATTTTTTTGTTAGTTTTCCTAAATAAATTTAATGAATGTGGGAAAAATAAAATTTATATTTTTTTTCTCCATCTATGATTAAACATAATTTTTTTTAAAAAGAGTTCTTTATAATATACATACTTTTATTTAATATGTTTTTTATTATTTCTAATCAATTGATAACCACAATTTTCATAATTTAGTTAATACCATTAATACCCACCAATTAATGACTTGGTTATTATGGAAATGTTTAAATAATATTTTAATAGATTATATTTGAATGAACATTGGGTTGTGTGTGTCACAAGTCATTGAAGTGATTGAATTTATTTAAAATAAAATAAAATATAATGTATCATGGTTGATATATTTTATTTTAATTCAGGTGTCATGTTGCATACATGTTATCAAATACAGTGGTCTTATTCTATAATTTATGTGTATTACATTCTTCCAAAACAAATAAACGGTGTCCTCTTTATTTTATCTTGAACTCTTAAATAAAGGGTATTCTATTTGAAAAATCCTTTTTAAAAACCCCACACTATAAAAATAGATAATAAAAAATATTATTAAATCAAGATAGAGGGAGAGAGGGATGAATAAAGGTCATCCATAATAACACATTACGAGGTATCTATATAAGATAAAAATGGTGGGAAATGAAAACATATACAAGGAAATAATAATAACACTAAAGGATTTTTTTGAGAGTGATAAATATCATGGATCACAAGAAAGTGGGTGACAGATAGAATATTAATGAACAAAGTTATGATGAGTGAAAGTATAGATTGATCCATCAGATATAAAGATACTAGGATAAATTTTTTGTTTCAATATCCTCTCCCTAAAGTTGAGGAATTAATTTAACATATTTATTATGAACAAAAGAAAAAATAGTTACATGATAAATTTCTATAGGCCCTATTTCATCATTTGGTCATAGTTCTATAATTTTTTATTTCATCTCTCACTCTGTTAGAAGTATATCAAATTACAATTTCTATTAAAAAAAAACTAAAATTATCAATTAAAAGATCATTAGACAAATGAAATGTCATTTCACTATTATTTATATATTTTCCAAGACCAAAGGATTAAGAACATGTTATCCAGTAATAGACAATGATTAATATAATCCATTTTATAAATAGTTAACCTGAATATTCATTAAAAAAATTCTTTTCAAATTTAAATTTATATTCTTTTAATGAATTCTATCTAAATCAACAATATATTCCCTAGAAAATATAAAGTGGATATTAATGTCATAGTCTAAATTTATAAAGACCCTGATAACTATATGTACATAATAAAAAAATCCATGCTTCCAAATATAAAATCATAGGTTTTTGAAAAAGTTAATTAAATCAAAACATATGGTAAACATCATAAAACATAAATTAGGCCATTAACTAAATAAAATATGAAATGGCCACCATTATATACCCATAAAACCCCTTTTCATTATTATCTAAATATATACCATATAATAATGGATATCGTCTAATAATCATGGGTTGTATAAGATGTTTGACGTTCCATTGATTCACTTTTCCCAATCATTGGTAGCATAAAACATATCATATCAAATCATTAATTAATTAAAATATAATACAATTATAATTAATTTTATAATTCTTATAAATAGAATATGTTTTATTAAAATAATCATGTAATGTAATTCATTAATCTAAATAAAATAACACTGATAATTCAAATTCATCTGTGGTAATAAAATAAGATTGACCATATTTCCCTGGCTTCTTTTGAGGAATATTCCCACGATTCATGGGGAAATAATTTGGGTAGTTCCCCATACTCGTTGAATTGAATCTTTAAACATTGGAAAAAAATTTCTTCCCTCTACAATTACGAATATGGAGTCCACTTTCTTCAGAGTTTAGGAAACACATTTTTTATTTAGGGATGCACCAAGGTGATTCTTTCGATAAGTATAATATGAGGATAAATCCTTCATTACCATATACCATTCATCATTTTCACCCTATATTTCAGTTCATATATGGTTTACCTTATATTAAATAAATCAAAGACAATTCTTTATCGGTATAGACGGAACATGAACTTATGTCTTAATATAAAAGTAATATTTTTTTGTTTCATTACCTTTGAGTTATTTTCATAAAACCAATAATGAAATTATCACACTTAATCTTTGGATTACATTGATTTATATGGTTTTTTTCTACCACTAAGACCAATTTTTGAAAATTGTCATACACAGTATTAGAAAAAAATTACAAAAAATAATGTCTTATATAAAAACAATTTAAGTACTTAAAAAATTGAAAACATTATGCCTAGATAACCTCATAATCAGAACCATGGTTTTATTGGAAATTTTCTCAATTATAATAATATTTTCAAATACATCATGATGTTTTAAAAAAATGACACTTAACTAAAATATATCATATAATAATGTCAATCTAGGAGTAAATTATGGCCCGTTTTCATGTACTGTGTACTGATAGTGTCAATCCCATTAGGATTTCTCATAGTTTCCAGCCCTATGTAAATATGTACTAGAAAAAATTCCACTCTTAGTATCCTTATATAGAATTATTTTATATGAAAAAAATTATATCATCCTTACCAAATTATTTGGATGTCCCTTAACACATATCCAAAATATCTATTATAATATTTTGTTCTATAATCTATGTTTTTCTTATTCAAGTTCCTAAGGATTCTTCAGATCCTCCATTAAAATCAACCATAATTACCAGATACCTAGTAAACTGGAGATGATTTCATACTTTATTAAATGGTTATATGATGTAAGTAATTTCATCACAATGGGGAAAATATTATAGATGTTTTGGTAAACTAGATAAATACATTATTCTTGTTTTACACGTGAAAATTGAAACTATAGTGTAATTTATTTTTAAATAAAATCATTATTCCCACAAAAATATCATTTAATATAAATAATAATACTCTTCATAAATTCATTGTAAATGAAATGATAATGGTGAAATCATATTATTAGTAAGGTTTATGTACGAGGAAATCATTCCTATATCAATAATATTAAACATGGTAATATATGAAACAGAATACAATTTCATATGAATTAATTTGAAATAGATAATCATTATATAATGGTAAATAACTAAAAATATATTATATTTAATCAATTACATGATTATAATTAATATATATAAAAATAAAATTAGAAATTTAAATATCTTGAAACTCTCCCAATTTAATCCATACACTAAAAATGAAATGAATCTGATGATGATATCATTACTAAAATATCATGAATAATTATAACAGAATTATTAGTGAATTAAATTCATAATTATTCAACACCATGTTTTTAGGTACTTGACACATATATCCATAATACCTTTCAAAATATTGTTTACAATTATAGGTATACTCTCATTTAAAGTAATCGTATTAATTCACATCATTATATTACTGAAGCATTGATGGGTTATATAATTCATGGATCCAAAATTCAATGAATTTCGTAAAAATTACACATATATATAATTGATCTATTTTATTTATAAATCAATATTACTTTTCATCAAATATCTGTTTTGAGTAAAGGATACATATTTATGAATATTTCCCCAATTAATCAAAAAACATTAAAGGTATACACAAAATATAAAATGGTATATGGTTTAGGAAATAATCCCACCCATAAAATAATAATATAAATATTGAAAATAAATGTAATCTCCAATGAAAAATGATCACAATAAAGTGATTGTTTCAAGATAAAGTTAATAATCACAATAAAAAGTGAGATTGTAAAATAAATGTTACAACATGGTAATTTTAATGTCAAACCACCTTAGTTGAAATAATTAAATTTAAAACATACAATAAAATTAAAAATTAATGAATCATGATATTACATTTCAAATGGGTAGTATATACACCGTATAAATAAAATTAGGTGCATCACATTACAATATTTATAAATGAAATTAAATTTAGACTATATCTATTACAATGGTCATAAAGTTGATGCGATAATTTATAAAGGATTATATTATGTGTATGAAATGTAAACCCACACAATAAAAGTGTAAATAAAACATAATATAATAAAAATTAATAATACAAAAAATCATAGAATATCAAAATCACATGAAGAATTAAGACAGCCTAATGAAAAGTAATTGAGTTATGAAATTATTTACAACTTAGTAATATTTAAATTGAATATCCTTGAAGAATAATAAAAACTTAATCACCATTACAAAATAATTATTCATCTAATTTATATAAGAGGGGTAGTATATACACCACTTAAAATTTAATATGTTCATATTAAAAAATATTCCTAAGTGAAATGGGACTGGAGAAGAAATTCATTAAAATTATCATAACATTTAAGTGATAATTTATCAAGGAATATACTATGTGTGCTAGATTTGAATATCTGGTGTTACTTTTGTAATAGAACATAAATAATGGTAATTCATTATTAATATTATATTCAAAAATCAATTAAAAATTAAGAACAAGTATAACCAAATTAAAAAAAATTTATTCATGATTTGTTTTAAAATATTTTGTTTTTTTAATTCAAAACCATTGAAAAACAAACTAAAAACCATTATTAATAATTTTTTTATCATTTTAAATACAGAATATTTAATGTTTTTACATCACACAAAGCTAGATAGGTGAAAATTAAGAGATCCATCACAATAAAATGTAAATTGAGAAGAAATCCCTTAAAATGTTAATAACATTGATGTGAGAATTAATAAATGAATAGATTTATTGAATAAATATTTAAATTCAGATATAAAAACTTTAAATTCAATATTAGACAGTAAAAAGTAATTAAACAAAAATTCTTAAAATATAAAAGGAAAAACAAGAAATAATATAACCTAATGAAATTAATTTGAGATATGAAATTCCATAACAATTAGTAACTTATAAAATATAATACCTTGAAGAGTAAACGAGAAAAAAACCAAGAATAAATTGGTATTGATTTTATTTAAATAAATGGGTTATTATATACAACACATGAAATAGAATAGGTGAATATTAACAAGTATATCTCAATGGAATGGAAATTGTAATGAAATCTCTTACTCTATTATTTGTTTTGTTTTAATATTTTTTATCATACATTAAAATGGTAAAATAATTTTATTAGTTTATAATATAATTATATTCATATTTAAAATATTATATATGATCCCCATATATTATTTTACTACCTATTTGTTAATAATATTATATTATTTTTATTGTTATGGGTGTTAATTTTCATTTTTCTCATATATATTTTGTTGTGATTTTTTATTGACCATATTATATAAATCATTCATTTGAAGAATTATATTAATGTTATAAATATAATATTTTTCATTATATATGCATTTATATTAATTAATAAAAATTGTATAATAAAAATTAGTCACATCACTTTGTGGAGGCGAAAAGCCTTATGTATGCTTGATCGATGATATCATTCTATAATTGATGAAAGGATAATGAAGTGGGGGATATGTTAATATTCCATAACCAATATATTCACATATATATACAATATATTCATTAATATTATCTTTATTCCATTAAATGTAATGTAAAGCCAAAAAAAGTAAAATCTCATTACAAGGATGTAGTCTGGAGTGCACACGAGTGATCGAATTTTATTACAAATTGAACAAAATATTAAATGGTGGTTGTTAAATTAAAAAATAAAATTATAATAAAATCATAAATATAATATAAATTTAAAAAATAATACATTATATCTATCTCGATATGACCCCAGAAATATTTGAGTCGGTGTCTACTACTATTATATTGGCATACGAAAATTTTTAATAACATCCCAAAGGAGAGGATAATTTAGTAGAATATTTATACTAGATATAGGCATGGGTAAAAAATTATATCATATTTTTTTAGATTAGAGGATAAAATTATTACATCTATATTATCTTTTCATATCTTTATATGAAACCTTCAGGGAATTAGGGAGAAAGGAAAAAAACAAGGGGGCACTCAAATTCTCTGTAATTGTTAAGTATTGTGGAAGAAATAATAGAACAATGATAATAATAATTATTGAATGATAAATAAATGAACAAAAATTCCAAGAAATAAAATACCATAAAATTAAAGTGAATCCATTTATAACATAAAGGAAATAAGATCAAGGATAATAATAATAGATGAATTACAATAAAGGCAATGCTTATTTTTAGGACGTCATGTTTCCCAGGCACATGATACCTATACCGTAATGACCATTCCCAAGATGGTTTAACATGATAATTTCAAGACCATTAATAATACTTTTTAAATTTAGGTGTATAAAACCATATTTTTGTAACATCCTTATTTTTTAATAGGAATCACTATGTTTGAAAGCATACAAAAGACACCACATCATTCTTAAGTGAACAATTAAATATTATTATATAAAATTTATCATTATAAAATAGACATTTGAATGGAGGAATTAATAGAATAAACTGAATTTTTAAAATATAGTTTAAAAGTGTATATATAATAAATAATTTAGTGTCCAATTAATTAAAAATTAAAATAAAACACTTTTTAAAATAAAATGAAATGTTATTATTAAAAGACTATTTAAAAGTGGACAAGTGTTTTTTTCCAATAAATAAAAAAATTAAATTTTTTTATTATATTAATGAAATATAAATATATTATATTAAATATAATGTTTAAAATTCAGTTTTTTTCTTTTTAGATATGATATAAAAACAAATCCAATTTTACACATAAAAGGATTATTTTTAAAAAAATACAGTTTTATCGTATTTTGATGGAGAACCCATTTTAAATATTTTTTTTGTCTCCTTATATTTGATAAAATAAAATTCATATTTATAATTTAATTATAAAATTTGAATTTGGATTAATTTATTTTACCTTTTTATTAAGATTTATTTTTTAATAAAATTTTACAAATTCTGTATTTTAATTCAAAATGGCTTATTTGTATATTTTATTTTTATATTTATATTATAAATTTATATGGTTTTAATGTATAATTAAATATAATTTTTATATTATAATAAATTTCAGGCCATTGGAATAAATTATTCATTGGAATTTGATATAAAAACTTTGTGAACTTTTGAACGCGTTTACATTAAATACAGATTTTATCGTATTTTCAACATGATAAATTTTAAATTAATTTCATATTATTATTTGTAATTAATTTAGAAATATATATTTAATATAATAAATAATAATATTTGAACTATTTAAATAGGTTTTATTTTTAAACATTATGAATAGTAACTTTAGTAATATTTTGTTTACAACAGTTAAGGGTTAATCATGTAATTAAAGGTAAAAATAATATTATATGTAATATAAAATCACCCAAAAAACATTTAATAATTTAATTGTATGTGTTTTTATAGAAAAAAATTATCCCTTTTCAAATTTATACCCTTTTAAGACACTTGGGTTTGAGTAATAGATTTCTAATATTATATTCAAAGAGAAGGTGAATTTTGTCACTTTTTTAGTTTTATCAAATAAAGTATTTTCAATATAGGGTTATACATGGGATCAGTTGTAAAATAATAATTACTTATAATTATGAAATAATTAACTACATTATTGTAATTTATTTCTAATTTTTCAGATATAAATAATTAAATTAAATTGTGATATTATGATGAAGTAGTAGTTGCTTAATATTTAAATCTTTCCAATAAATGATATTTTAAATATTAATGTAAATATAATTTTAAATAATTGATTCTATGAAAAAATTGGATTACTTTTACATTCTATAGTCCAGTTAATGTAGTTTTCTCAATGTTATACAGTTGTTATGATATTTTTAAAAATTTAAGAAATAAATAGTGTCAAAATTGACACCAATGGAATTTTAATATAAAAAATATTTTATTAAATGATATAAAATTTATAAAAAAACCCTATTTCGCCCAAATTATTATTATATTTCTTAAAATGTCATAATTGACTCATTTAGTGGTATTTTGGGATTTTATAGTAATTAATGTATCCTTGAAAGTATAAATTACGTGATACCATCATAAGAATTAATAAGTATTAAAAAAATAGTATAAGGAATAGAAAATGATAAAAAATTACCTAATTTTTGTGTGATTAATTTATATCGATTTGTTATCATCGAATAATTTAAAAAGGATACTTTTTCCCGTTTGGAATAAAATATTAATTTATATTAAATTAATATTATGAAGATTTTCAAGATTTCCCATTTTTCCCTTATATATGTGCTGCCATTATTTAATTGAATTCAAAACATAAAAGCATTTTAGATCATTAAATATCTACCAAAATACGTTTCTAAAACCCATAACCACATTATAGAGGCTGGATTTAATGTAAAGGTGTTAAGGTGTTAATCAAAGAGGATTATCTGAATAAGAGGATTGGTTTTTAATTAACTATTTCAATTTTATTTATTCGTAATTTTCCTTAAAATAATATTCAACCATGATGAAATAATAAGTCAAATATAAATAATATATTGAGATGTTATTTGGGTAATATAATTACCAAAATCCATTTCCCCTTCTATCAAATTGGAAAAGAATTACTCTTTAATCTGTACATGTGAACTATCATCATCATGAGTAGATATAAATATTTTTCCATCATTTTTGATAATGAAAGGTTATAATGACATGATTATTTTTTATATATGATATTACTAAATTATTTATCCTTTCTATGGAATAATATTTCATTTATGTTCTTACCTTTTGATGAACATAAAAATGACATCGTTATTAGTGTGTGCGTGTGAAATGTCACCTCCATGAAGCGATGTGATTCTCTTTTCCTCACCATATAACATGGATGATATATATAAGTATATTTAAATGATTAATATTTTATTAATTATAGTATTAACCTTATTTAATTATAAAATAATACCTACATTATTCCCATAATGATAGTTGAAATATGAAAATTTTGATAATGCGTATGTACGACTTATCGTCTCCATGACAACAAAATTGTTCATTTTTAATAATCATACATAATGGTTTTATATAAATTTATAATGTATATATAATTTTTTTTTATTCCATGAATATTACTTTGAATATTTTAGAGTAATGACCTCTTTGACCGTATTCAGCTTCTGATGTCATTTCAGACTCATATACCGAATATCATAAAAACATCCAACGTAAAAATAGATAATTATGTAGTTTTTATAAAAAAATAATACATGATATAAAAGGAATATTAAACAAAAAAAATTTCCTCATGAAATTAAATGATTAACCTAAGTTTATTATTCATTAAACTAATGATTATACATGATGATTTGGACTCATGGTAGGGATTTTGTCTCAATCTCCTTTCATTAAGGCATTTCATGATGATAGACACCTCTATATTTTAAATGGTGTATATAAATCACATTTAAAATTTAATATCCATATTCTATCTATCCTCGTATTATTCAATGTTATGTTCAATTTCATTATTTCTTCTGTTTAATGATTAAATTGTTCAATGTGGCAAGGGACAATTTGAATGATTAATGATTTAATTGTCAAATATTTTTACCCCTATCAATATTAATAATTTAATATTAAATATTTTATATATGGGTATGAATATTTTTTAAAGGAAAATTATATATATATTGACTTTAATTAAATTTTCTGGAAAATGAATATGTTTAAGTGATTTATGGGGATTTGTTGACAAATGAAAAAGGAAATTGTTTTAACATATATAACGACTATAAATTCTATACCAAAGTGAAAATTATTTTATATTTATATTCCCATATAATCCTTATATTTTTTAAATTTAACGTAAAACCATTTTCTATTTTTTATGTATTTTGCTTTTGGAATGGGCTTTGGTAAGGGGCTTTTCCACTAAAAAGGTCATTTAATTTTTTTAGAGATTTAATAATATAAATATTTAATTTTATGTATATGTATAAAAAAAATTATAAATTTATTTATATGGGAACTAATATTTTTAATAGGAAAATTTTGAATATCTCTCAAATGTTTTTATAAAGAAATCTCATTAAGCGACTTTCTTTAAAAACACTATTTTAAAGTTACACATTCAACTATTTTTAGGAAATCCAAAAGTAATGTTTTTAAACATATATGTCATGAAACTAATTTAACGTATTATTGAATATTTATTGTTTGGATGACTATTTACATTTTTTAAATTTTATTTTTAAATAAAGTGTTTTCCTTTATGAGTGTGCAGTTTAATAAAAAATATTTCAAAGTAGAAAAGATATTTATATTTTTTGAATGATTTATCTATTGTGATTACGATATGGTTCATGGTAATTTTTTTTGAATAAGAGTGGTAAAATGACAAGATGAGTTTTGGGTAGCCCATTATAGCTCTTCAATGCATTGAGTATTAAGAGAGATTTAACTAGTAACATTTCTACTATGATATTTACGGAATATACAAAAGTGGTTATTAAAAATGTAGTCATAAAGGTGTCTCCCAATATATCCCTGAATGCTATCATACAAGAGTGATATGGATTCCACAAGTTACCATTATTATTTTTATTTTATATGGAGTCTTACAATATTTTTATGATATCAGGATTTATGCTAAACAATTTATGTTCTACGGGTGGAAATTATAATTTTTGGAAAATGATTTAATGAGATTAAAATATTCAGGGACTGATGATTTCATTCAATATTTTATGTCTATTATAGATATTTGAGTTATTTTACCATTATTTAAATTTTCTTTCACAGGTATTTCAGTTGTTAATAGAATAGGATATGTAATAAAGACAGAACTGACAATTTTTCTAAAAATGATTTCATGTTTTTATTAGAAGGGGTTTTTTATTAGAAAAAGTGTATACAGAGTATAACCTTCCACATGTAATGTATCATTGTTCACTATAAAGAGTTTTCCAAACAATTTTAATCTTAAAAATGAAAAGATAATAAAATTTCAATTATAATTCAAAAACACTAGAATAAGTTCTTTTTAATTTTGGGATGTTATATTTGGTATCAAAGGAATGGTTTAAGAAAATTTAAAAAATAGGAAGTTTTAAAATTAGTTATGGATATTATATGAGGTTATAATTTTCAAGTTTATCATATGTTTAATTCTTTAGAAACCTTTTTAGGTTTTATTTTATGACATTTTCAGGTGAATAATGGTAATTTTGGATATATTTTTTGTGTGGTAATTATTGGTAATTATATTTTGGGATGAAAAATGAAATATGTGAAATAAAATTTGAGGTATAAAATTTTATCATTATATTTGACGTTTTTATCATATTTTTGTAATTTTATAGGAATAATATTTTTTTAGAAAATGGAAAACCACAATATGGGTGACAAAATGTCATTTCCAACAAGGCTAAGAGAATCAAACCGACAACCAATTGGAGACTAGGGTGCATCATCAACCACTGGCCTACATGAAGTCCTGGTAAGTTTGAATTATTATTTTTAGTTACATGAGTTATTGATTGTTAATATGTTGATTTTAGGAATATATTATTTATCAAATATATTTCAATATCAATGGAAAATTATTTGATGATAAAGTGAATAATGTAATTTTGGGAGATATTCACTATTTTGGGAATTCTATTTTATCATGGTAAATAAAACACTGTAAGATTTTATATTAGGATTAAATTTCTAATTATATTTTGGAAAAATAAATGATTTTATTTTAAACTTAGAGTGATTTGGGTCATTTATTTATATAATTATGATATCATGGAGATTATGTGATTTAGGAAATTACATTTTTATTATGAGACATCAAAAGTAATTGATGTTATTTGGAGGTAATTCTTAAAGTTTATCTGGGTAGACTATGTAATCAAATGCTTCCTGATTTATGGTTTCCATATTATTTGGAATTATTTTTTTGGAATTTTATGTACAATTATTTATCAGATGGTTTATGTCAAACTTTTTGGATTTCTATTTAAATTTTTTGATTGATGTTGTTTTTCATAACATAAGGTTTAATAATTTTGAGGAATTATCTTATATTTTCCTATATATTTTGGGGTTTTTAATATATAAAGGTATGTGGAAGAGATATTTAGTCTTTTTTGGATTATATTATTCTCTAAAAGTTCATTCTAGTGATAAAGGCCTAAAAAATTCATCATAAATTCTCATCGTTTGAAGAAAAAGTTGATTTTTTGGAGGAAATTTATTAACGGAAAAATCTCATCTTTTCTTGTAAGTATATGTATTTATGTTATTAGTTTAGTAAGTAAATTAATTCCTATACTCAATTAAATGGTTCTAAAAAACATTATCTTTTTACTCATATTAATTTGAAAATAGTGACCTTTAAACCCATCACAGATTTATGGGTTTCTAATGGTTACCTTTCCCATGATACTATTTTCTATTAATATATATTGTTATTAGACTGTTAAAATTATCTTATGTGTCATTTTTTTCATACATTAAAGCCTATTAAGTGTTATCTTAGGGATCCTTCATACTTCCCTTTCTTTATTTGAAATTGTATATTTCATTAATCCTTTTTCTGATGTGGTATTTCAACATTGATATTTTGAAAATTAAAAAACCTAATTTTTTATATTGATATCATATTTTTAGTATGTAATATATTAAATGTGGGGATATTGTAGCATCCTAATTTTTTTTAAAATGAAACACTATGTTTTAATGTGTATAAAATAAGAAACACCAAACTTAAATGAACAAGTAAATATTGTTATTCAATTTTTAACATTATAACCTAGCCCATAGAAAGGAGGTATGAATAGGATAATGTTAATTATGAAAATATTGTTTACAACTTTATATATAAATAATTAATTTCTGACCAAATTACTATTAATGATAATATAACACATTTTAAGTTAAAAGGAAATGTTTTTCTCGAAAACTATTTAAATGTGGATAAGTATGCATTATATGAATACATAAACAAATGAAAATCAATGGATTATTTTAATGATATATATATATATATAATATTAAATCTAATGGTTATAATTAATTTTATGTTTTTTCAGATAAGAGTGAAAAAAATCCAATTTCGCACATAAAATGTGTATTTGTTAAAAGAATGTTTTACAAATTTTTGATGGGAACCCCATTTTAATTATTGTTTTTTTCTCCTTTATAAATTATTTTTTCCAAAATATATTTTTTAGAAAATGAGTATAAAAATTTAATTGGGATTAATTCTATTAATCTCTCTGATAAGACTCATTTTATTAATGAATAGGGAAAAATACTGCATTTTAATTCAATATTGTTTTTCCCTATAATGTATTAATATATATAGATTTTAAATTTAATAATCTTTAAAGTATAATTAACTAATTTATCTATATTTAATCCAATTTAAGTAATTTTAATTAAATTTACATTAATATTGGATACAAAAACATTACGAACGTTTAAATGTATTTATTTTAAAAATATGTTTTCTCATTCTGTTAATGGGAATAATTTTTAATTAATTTCTACCAATTCTATAATTTGAATTTTGGAGAATAAATTTAATATTTGGAGTCAAAATTTAATAATTATTTCAATAGGTACCTTTTATTTTTTTCTATTATGAATAGAAACTTTAGTAATATTTTTTAATACTAAGGTTAAGGGTAAATTGGCTAACTAATAGTAACAATAATAATATAAATAATATAATATCACCCTAACACTTGTCCGAATTTCCTTTGATGATGTTTTTTAAATCTAAAGTATCATTAAGTAGAATTTATATCCTTTGGAAGCCACTTGTGTGTGAGTAATACATTTATAATATTATATTCAAAGAGATGACAATTTTTTGACATGCTTGTTTTTATCATGTAATGATTTTTAATATGGATTTATACAAGGAATATCATTCATTATAAATTTTATTTATAAAAATAAAATTATTACATATATCTGGTAATTTATTTATAATCATTAGTAACAGAATAACTAAATTAAATTCTTTATCTATAATGATACATTAATAACCTAATTAATGTACGAATCAAATATATAATATTATAAAAATAAAATTAAAAATAATATTAACAATTAGATTTCATCCATGAATTTGATGGATTCATTTTATAGGATAATTATTATTAAATAGACACTTTAGAAGACATAGTGTTATAAAGTTATTTTTAAAAATCTAAACACTAATTAGTGTCAAAATTAACACTGATGGTATCTCAAAGTATAAATTTTTTTATTAATTGATATAAAAGTTCTAAAAATTCCATTTTTCCAAAAAATTTGGATATGTTGTAAAATATCATAAATTACTCATTTAATGGTTATTTTTTCATTTTATAGTAATTATATTAACACTCAAATTATAAATTACGAGATATCATAGGAAGAATTAATAAGGCTTAAAACTAAATGATAAGGATTGAAAAATAGTAAAGACATGTATCATTGTAATTTTATGAATATATTTCAATGAATTATAATACGAGATTATAAATGAGTCATTTTGGAACCATTTGGAATAAATAAATTTATTTATATTAATTTAATATTTTGTGGAATTACAAGAGTGCCCCTCCCCTATCATATAAAAGGGATCCCATTCAAATCATTTCTTCACATGATAAAACATTTTTGGTATACAAAGATGAGAAAAAACCCCTTCCTAGAAACCCTCACCAAATTCTAGAGGCCTTATTTTATGAAAAACACCATGTTTATAGGTGTTATTATTTTAATCAAAGGAATCATCCAAAGAAGGGGCATCATTTTTAATTAATTATTTCTATTTTATTTTTTCTTACTCTTCCATAAAATATTCATCCAAACTAATAATATAAAAACTAAAATATACTAAAAATACTGAGATTTCATTTTTGAAATATCATTATCTAAATGCATCTCATATTACATCAAATGGGAAAAGAATTATTTGTTCATGCGTACATGTGAACTATCACCTCCACAAATCGATTTAATTTTTTATCACTATATCTAAAGGATTTTTATAATGATGGAAGTACTAATTATATATTATATTCCTAAAATAATTATCATTATTAAGGAATAATATATCATTTACATTCTTACCATTTCATTAACATAAAAATTGTGACGTCATTCATCTGTATGTGTGAACTATCACCTCAACAAAAAGATATGATTCATTTTTCCTCACCAGATCACATAGATGATATATAAAAGTATATTTAAATTATTAATGTGATATTAATGATATTATTATCAATTTTTAATGATAAAATAATGCTTACCACCATTCTATACTGACCGTTGAAAAATGAAAATGTTACTTCTATGTACACACGACTTACCATCTCCATGATTATAACGTTGTGAATTTTTCATAACTATAAACAATGGTTTGATATAAAATTATAATTAATATATAAATAGATTATTATTTAATGAATATTATTCTGTGGAAGATGAAATAATTACCACATTGACCATATTCCTCTTACTAAAGACATTTTGGACTCATGCTCCAAATATTTTCAAAACATTCAAAGTGAGCTTCAATAATTATATAATTTGTATCACATTATAATTTCTGAAATAAATGGAATAATAAACCTTAATAAGGTACTCTTAAGAATAAATAATTAATATAAAATTATTATTCAGGAAGATAATGATTGTATGTGACGATTAGAACTCAAAGTAACTGATTTTGTCTCTATGTCCTTTTATTGAGGCATTTAATGATAATAGACACCTTTATTCATTTATATGGTGTTTATACAACATTTTTGACAATTCACATCCAAATTTTATCTATACTTGTGTAAATTAATGTTCTTTTAAATTGTATTCTTTCATGTGTCTTAGGATTTTAATGTTCAAAGTGGTATGTGAATCATTGAATGTTTAATGATTTAATTTAAAATTTTTTTTCTCTATGTTAATATTCTTTATATTGCATTAAAAAATTATTATATGGATATAAAATTAATTTAAAGAATTTTTTAGTTATATTTTATATTTAATTAAATGGTTTCCAAAAAAATATGTTTACATGATTTGCATGAAATGTTTTGGAAAATGAAAAAGAAATGATAATTTTAACATACCTATAAATAAAATCTTCTCTACCATAATGAACATTATTTTATATTTGGATTCATATAAAATACTTCATGTTTTTTAAATAATATTAAATCCTTTTTCCAATTTTTAGTATTTTGTATTTAAAAAAGGTTTTGGTAAAAGAATTTGTATTTGAAAACCTTATTTTAAATGTTTTAAACATTTATTATTATAAATACTTCTATTTTGTGGCCATATTTTTAAAACGAATTCTATAATTTCTTTAAGGAAACAAATTTTTCAAAATGTAAATTTTATATTTCCATCGACTGATTCCATATTGGGATTTTTTACGGGACTTTCTTTTAAAAAACCAATTTTAATGTTACCCTTTCAACTTTTTTTTACCAAAGACATAAGGATTATATAACTTATATTTCATGAATGTAATTTATCAGATTCATATAAAATTAATTTTATTATGTTTCCTTTAATTGTTTACAATTTTATTTTCAAATAACGTGTCTTTATTTTTGAGTGCATGACATTGTAAATATGATTTTAGAGTGGGAAAGTTATTTATAATTTTTCAATGATTTATGTGTTGTGATTATGTTATGGTTCTTGGTTATTAATTATGAATATGGGTGGTTTTGGGATAAAATAAATTTAAATGATCCTTTTATATCTCTCTAATACATTAAGTAATGAGATAAAGTTAACAAGTAGGGTTTCTCATAAGAGATATAGGTAACATAAGACGGTGGGTATTCCAAGTGTAACCAAGAAGGTTACTCCCTATTTAGCCAAGAGAGCTAAAATTTAAATGTAATAAGTATTCCATAATATACCATTATTATTTATATTTTATTTGGAGATTTTCAGGAATCAAATTATTTCATGAGGTATGATAAAGAGTGTATAGTTTATGGGTGAAAAGTATAACTTTTTGAAAATGATTTCTTGAGTTTAAAATATTCTTAGACTAATGGTTTCTTTCCTTATTTTACATCACATACTAAATGTTTTTTATTATCCCATGTTTTAGAAACATTCACATGTATTATGATTGGTATGAATAAAAATGATATCATGATTAAGTAATTAAATATGCATCTTCAAAATAATCCATGTTTTATATTAAATGGATTTCTTTTGGAGGGAAAAGTTGATACTGAGTATAACTTTCCACATTTAATATATGGGTCTACTTTGTAAGTGTTTTTCATAATTCTCTAAAAGTATGAACTGAAAATATCTTATAATGTGAACTGTAGTTAAAAAACAACAGAACTAGTTAATTTGAAGGTTGGGTTCTTATAATATTCTTCACAGAAATAAAATCAATGGGTTCTTTTCAAAATTATTTCATCTCATTAGAGTATTGATGTAACGAGGGGTCTTACCTTATATTGTCCCAAACTTGTTTCTTTTATATCAAAAGCATTACTCATATATCGAATAGTCAATTTAATTCAGAAAAGTACATTATAAAATATCTTTATTGAGTACGTTATTTGCATTTATCAACGTGTATCCATTATATCAAATAAATCTGAAATTGAAGAACCAATGTTAAAATGATATGTTGTTTTTCGAAATGATCATATACATTATAAATGATATAGATAATTAGCGAAATGTCTATACTCAATGATATTAGAAAACTGAATGTTTCTATGGTATTGAAAAATGAGTGAAGGTAGTCAATTCTAAAACTATTCTTGGTCAAATGAATCATAAACCATATAGAGGAGGAATTATTATGAATTCAATACAACATATCAATTAGGGAGTAAAATAAAGGGTTGTTGACGTTGATGAAAAGAAATACTAAAAAATAACTTTTAATAACATCATTGAGGAAAACATTTTATTTTGAAAAACAATTTCAAAATACTTTATTTTTAAAAGAACAAATGAAAACATTTTAATTAATATTTACCATTTTAAAATTTCAATGTAATCATCAAATAAATTTTGGTGGGTAAATGTATACTTTATGTAAAATGAAAAAAGAAAATTCCTTTTTCATGGTCAAGGATTGATAAATGACTTGTTTAGATATAGAAACATAGATTTCTTGGAAAAAAAATATAATAAATAATTGGTAAAAAGTTATTTAATAATTAATTTTGGGAAGTTTAAAAAATTGAAAACATTTCAATACAACATTTTTTTTGAAGAAAATCAGTTCTTCTACTAAATAGAGAAATGATGTTAGGTTTTCTCCAAAGCATATTTTTTAAAATAGTTTGAGTAACAAAGAGTGAAAAAATTGAAATATTACAGAGAAATGTTCAATAATAATCAGAGTATAATAAAATCAATGTATTTACTTTTCAATAATTCAATAATTTTATCTAATGTATAATCATGTTTAAACAATCCCAAACAAAATGAAATTGTGAAATGAACCCCTCAAGAGACAATAACATTTATGTGATAATAAAAAAATGAGTTTATTATATATTTCAAATGTAAATCCACATATAAAAAGTCTATATAAAAAAACATTAAAATTTTATTAGACACATAATCTTAGAATACTATTGAGAATAAGAAAATAATACAATAAATGAAAATAATTATGTTACTAATTTTTTTATGACATGGTAACATTTAATTCCAATCCACAGAGAATAAATATTTCAAAATGAGACACATAATATAATGAAGATAAAATAATTCATGATATAATTTATCAAAATTGGAAATAGATAGACCAAAAAAGAATGAAGTGGTGAATATGGCATTTATCTCACAAATATAAAAAGTGAGATGAAAATCAGTTACTTTGTGTTTCCATTCGGATGAAAATCCTTTAACATCCTATATAAGTTATTTAAACATGTTAATATACTATAATAGAACCAAATTTATTTTTATGATATCATATATTTTCTTCCTACAATATCTAATTACCCATTGGTTAATAATATTTCATTATTTTCACTATTTGGGGTGTTAATTTCCTTGTTTATTTGGAATGTTTTTACTTGTTATTTATTGTTCCTATTGTTAGATAATTATTTATTCATCTATAAATTGAAAAACATTATATAAATATCATATATATGTTAAGTATATATTTATTTAGAATAATTAATAACATTTGAAGATAGTAAATAAAATGCACCATTCACGGAGACGTAAGTCCATACATACGCATGAACAGTACAACCATTAATTTTTCATATTTAAAATTATTAAAGTTAAATGATACATATATGTATCTTATAATTCTAGTATCATATTTATGTAATATATATCATATATTTCTATTTAAATGATCATTTTATATTTTATTTTTACCATGAACGTATCACATCACTTTGAGGTAACGGTAGTCCACACATCCACAGACGATGTAATTGTGTTCCCGTAAAATGTAAATCACAATAAAAGATTTATATGGGAATTAAATAAGAATATATACATTATATAAATAATATATAACCATAAATATATTATTTCAATCATAATTTCCACCATGATATATGGTAATTGAAGAACAAGAATTCATTATTTTGTGATGTAGTAGTCTACTGTATACATGATCATTAAGATCACTATCCATTAGATGGATGTGTTTGTACATATATATAAAAACATTAGAATAAATACACATTCATATATTAAATATACTGAGGTTATTATGTAACAATGAGATATGAATAATTGTGGTGGTAGAAAAGGAAATAAAATATAAGTTATTATAGAATAATGGTAACTCATTTTTAGGTAACTAATTATAGTTTATAACAAATAAAATACTTGGTTGGATTAATGAATAAAGTTAGGTTTCTTGGTTTAGGGGAGGAGTTTTGATAGATTCTTTGATTATTTGTTGGTAAATAGAAATGTCTTGATTTGCGTGAATAAGTGGTATGGGTGAGTTGCCTTTTACAATTGAGGAGTTGGATTTATAAATTTTTTTTAAAGGGAATTCCACTCCCGTTTTCCCATTTTTTGTTGCTCTAGTTGTAACGCCTAGATGCTTTAATGATGTATTTTCTTTAAATAATTTTAATTCTTCAATAAAATTTCTTTCAAGAAATCATGAGTTATAATAAACCACAAGATTTAATTTTTAAGAAATGGCCATTATGACATAGCTTCAATGTTAGTGGGAATAATCATACTAACTTATGAAAATATATGGTGAATTAATTAGATACCAAATATTTATAGAAAATTTATACCCATTACATGAAAAAAAAGTATTTTTATTTATATATTAATAAAGTAACTGAATTATAATTAGTAAATGAAATTAATAAAAAATTTAGGTTATATATTAAATAATATATTTTTGATATTCATGTAGTATATATTTTAGTATTTTGGTATTTGTAAATTATACTATGTGTACAAAAACATATAATTTTTAAAGGGTAATTTTATATCCATATAATGGCGAACCCATTTAAAAAATTTGACACATTAATAATTTTTATATGAAATCATAAACTTATTAATTAGAAGTGGGATATAAAGACTTAATTTGGATGAGATTTTGATATTTTTCTGATAACATTCATGTTTTGATGAAAATTATTAATTTAATAAATTTTAATTAAAACGTTTTGTTAAATGAATTAATATTGTTAAATTATATTATTGAATGGTTTTAATGTATGTTTTGATTATATTTTTAGTTTTTAATATAATTTGGGTCATTATCATGAATTTTACATTGAATTTAGATGTAAAAACATTACAGTATCTTGCAATTTTTTATCATTTAAACCCTATTTTCCTATTCTGAAAAAAATAATTTTTAATTAATTAGTGAAATTTATGTGTTTTGAATTTTCATAAATTTATTCCATATTTGAAATATATAGGCCCAAATTATATAAATATATTTCTTTTATTTTTGGAAATTTTGAATAGTAACCTCAATAAGTTTTATTAATACAAAAGGGTAAATCTAGTAGTTAATGGTAAAAAAATATTAATAAATCATCCTAACACTTGTACTCATATAATGGGATGAGTGACTTTTGACCTAAATAATTATTTCGTATAAATGGAGTCCTTTTAAATCCACTTGGATGATATGAGGACATTTGATTTATTTTATTTAAAGAAAAGGTAAATATATAATACATGAATTTTAATAACTGTATCTAATTTTAATATAAGTAACAAACAGAAGATAAATTCAACTATAAATAATCATTTAAATATAAGACGATTTCATTATCATGAAAAATTATTTTTAATTATTAGGAAATAAATAATTACCTTAATGGATTATACATTATTGATTAAGATATTGTTCCATTGATGAGAAACCAAAAAAATAATTTCTATTAATATGATAATAACCACTATAAAAAAATAACACATCACCAAATCATATTGTTCGGGTATATCCTGACCATAATCATCAAAGGGTCGATTTATTAATCATTTAGATCCATATAGAAATGATTGTACACTTATAATATTTTATTTAATGGGATGCTAATTTTATTACATTGTTGATTTAATAAATAAATAATTTTTAATGTAACATTTTCTAGAAGATATATTATACTATAAGTATATTTATAAAATATAGAAGATTTAAAATCATCGTATAATTATTTTTAATTTTTATTAAATAATTATTTATATTATTTAATTACCAAAAAATAGGTGTTGTTATTATTTTATTAAATGAGGTAACAAATAAATGTTATTAAAAATATTTAAATAAATATAATTATTAATTATTAATATTTAAAACGAAATTTATAGATGCATATGACCTTCTAAGGATATAATAAAATATATTTTCTATTTTAACACTATTTTTTGATATTTTTAAAAATCAAGGAGATAAATAGTGTCAAAATTTACACTATAGATTTTTTGTCAAAATAATGCTTTATGAAATTTTTTTAAAAAAATAAACCATTTTTTAAAAATATATAATAATTATTAATGGTATAAAATGTTCTAAATCAACCATTTCTACTCTAATTAACAAAAAATATGTAAATATTTTAGCATTTTAATGATCAAATATATGTTACCTTAGTTAAATTTAAACAGAATAACTAATTGTCACTTAAAACAATAGGGATTAAATTTAATTAAATACCATTATAAAATTAATTTACTGATGAGGTGTTAACCATATCCCATATAATATTCAAATTTACAACATTTTTTGGGTTTTTCTATGTTGTTTGATTTTGATATAAATTTATATTTTTGGACAGTCCAAAAATGTCCATCACTTCAATTATAAAAGTTAATATCCTCCCTCACTTATTCACATCATGTTGAGCCTTCATGTTAGTAAATAACATTCATTTTTCAATTATAAATATCCCTATTCACATTCAATAGTTTTTGGATGTCTCCAAATACCATCTCTTGTGCTTTAAGAAGAGATCTAAAGGGAGCATGTTGAAGAAGTTACAATCCTCTCAACCAATTCATTAAAACATATTTATTATTCTACTAAATATTCATTATTAATTACATTTTAAAGTAACAAATATAAAATTAATTATATAAATAGATTTTATTATTATTGAACAATTATATTCCTCCTTTTATCTATCCTACGAATAAACAAATCACCACACGTGTGTACATATGACCTATTGTTTACACACCATGGTGTAATCTATTTTTCACCACCACCTTAAATGGATGGGTATAATAGTTTAAATAATAAAAATATATGATTATTATTACATTATATGGATTATGAATAAAAATATATAATATCCAATTCAACACCATTTCAGAATTATTGGAATGATAACATTTCTCATGTGTATATACGGCCTACAATCTTCATGATGTGATGTGATTTATTATACATGATATCCAATGATTAATGATTATATAAAAAAATAGAAATAATAAATATTATATATATTATTTTAGTATAATTGTTTTTACTATAAAACTATAACCTAATACGGATATCAAGAACTTCTTTGACAAAACTTACTTACAAAAATAAAGCAGTTAATACTCGAATAACGAGTAATAATGGAATATTATTAACAAACAGATGATAATATGATCATATATGATATCATATAAATGGATATGATTTCAAAATATGTCAATGAGATTATTTAAATCATTATATTTGAGGATTAGATACAATCAAAGGTGGTCAGATCTAAGGAAAGAGATAATTTACCAATATAATTATTTTATGAGATTGTTTATACGTACATATTTATTTGGGTATATTTATCATCAATGTATATGTTTCCTAAATATTTTATCCAAAATATTTGTTCCAATCTTCAACAGTTTATTTAAGAAAGTTTTAACCATTGGTGATTTTTTATTAAATGTCATGAAAGAAATATTTTATCATTTTTTGATACGAGGATCTTTTTCACTTACCCAATAATATGAGATGCCTGTTTTCTGTTAAATTATATGGGATGAATAGATTTTTAGGTTTTCATAGTGCCTTGATTCCAAGAATATTAAATTAAAATATTTTAAGGTTATTTTCAATGAAAATATTTTTAAAAAATTTTCTGGTATTTTGGGAAAAGAAATTTTTTTTAAGAATAAAAGATATTTTCCTCAAGAATTAATTTAAATTGTTATACCAAATCATATTCTATATGAGATGGAATTTATTAATAGGGTTAGGTTTCATGTATACTATCTCTATTATGTCAATAGTTTTATTAGGATTATTATGGAATTATAATTATGAAATTCATTTATTTTTCATTGATTATGTTATGATATAATGATGTTCAAGAAACCCATTTTATTCCTTGGGTTCTACTATGATGGATGATTTATGTTTTTGTGGCACAGATAATATTGATTTAATTTTGAGATTTATGGGACCTATATATCCCTCCAATTAATAGTATATGATTTATATTTCATGAGATATATAGGGTGGGAATTGGAAATTATCTCTGTTTAGTTATTCAGGGCTTGAACGAGAAGTTAACTAGGTTCAAAAATGGACTTTTTCGACTACGATGATCATAAAAATGAGACATGAAAAATATGAAATCATTTTATATGCTTATGTATATGTCAAAAATTCCATGTCTTATTTTATTACATTTGGGAATATGTTTGTTTTTTCTTTATGAACTTTTATGATTTATCCCATGACATGATACCATGAACATTCATATCCATGACAACATTTTCAAATGTTATGTACTTATGTGTTATTATTAAGATATGATTTATATCTCCCTTATTTACCCTTACTGAGTATTTGAGCTAAAAATTTCTTATTTTTATTTTCCCTAGGTTATGAAAAAGGGCATTAAGTATGATTTTTCAAAAAAGGCCTTGTTATGGGGGTATATGTTGGAGAAAATTTAGCTGACTTATGAACTAGTTGTTTTCTTCCTAGTTTCTAAATACAATAAAACTATTTAGCCATGGAATTATTTTTTTATGTTTTGTAATGAATATTATTCAATTTTAATGTAATATAAATTTATGTAATGTATGGTACATTATCGATGGTATTAGAGAAAAGGTACAATTACCCTTTGGAAAATGGGATGAGAAATACTTAGTGAGAACCCTAACGATATTTCAAAGTATAGGATACAATTCTAGTATTTTAGAAATGAGCATGTATAACCTAGGAAAAAACCAAAATATCATAAATTGAAATTTTATTCTTGATTATTTAGTTTTTTAAATTATGATTAGTGTTCCTCACACTATAATTCTTAGTTTTTGTCATTGGATGAAACATAATGGAACCACATTAATTTTGAATACAAAGAGAAATTCATTTATTGTTCTTTAGATCAACTGAATGTTATGGAATTTGGACTGAAAAATAATATTAGTGTGCTCAAAAAATATTCTCAAGCTAGGAATCATGAAGCACTTCAAATCTACCAATGGTGGGAACACAATGATATTGAGTACTTCCTGATGTAGTATCCACCTTCATTCAGTGGGTCTCCTGATCCACTAATTTCTAAACAATAGATTTGTACAGTGTAATATATATTTTATCTTTTCTAATGTTTAGAACATGATAAAGTCATCTTTGTAGTCTATCGTTTAGAAGGTGAAGTTGATTAATGGTATAATATTTTCATGAATATAAGTCAAATAGATAAATTCACTCTATAGAATGGGATGTGTTCAAGAAATAGTTTTTCAATACATATATTCCTCATATTATTCAAACATATACGGGGAAGGAGTTATTTGATCTTAAGAAATAGGATGAAGAATATGTTGGTACCAAAAAAGCAAATTTTACAAAATTTGCAAGCAACAATTATACAATAATTATACAAAGTGAGAGTAAAATTGATCAATTCAATGTTTCCATAAAACCCAGTCACCAAAGGTCATTATCTATAAGGTACATAAATAGATATGAGTAAATAATTAAACATGGTCTAATGGTTAAGATGGAGATTGGAGTAACTCATCAGTCATATGAGTTTGATTAGAAGAGAAAAATTGAATTCAATGGAAAATAAAAAGACCATATTTAAAATAAAATGAGTTCTCCATTATTCTCAATATGTGGAATGATATATACAGGAAATTTCATTATTGATACTTGAAAAGGTTTTAAGAGTGTGAGAGAAGGTCATCGGGTTATTGAATGCTAATGTGAGGGGAAAGAGATGTCTAATGATGAGAATATAGAAATGGATACATAGAATTCACCACTCATACATCAATTTGAAAAGTGAAAGGAAATGAAAAATTATGATAACTAATTAGAAAATCAAAGGGTTATTGATGATGATCGATGATAGTAAACTCTTAAGGATAAATACACAAGCAAGTCTGATGTGATCATTATCAATAATGTGGAAGATGATAATGAAGTGGTGAAATATACAATTAACATCTATTCTAAATTAGAATATGTTTTATTTGATTATGGATCCACCGACTCTTTTATTTCTGAAGATATTTCTAAGGTTATAATCGCATTACCTCATTAATTACATATTGAGATAGTTATGAAAACTACTAATGGAACTATGGTCACATCAAATGTTTATAAATCATTACTGCTTCTATTTTTAGGAAACTGATTCATGCCAATCTAGTGATCCTTCATTTAGTGGAATTTGATGTGATTCATGGAATGGATAGTATTTTTCTATATACAGATCATGAAAATTTCCAAGGGATGTCTTACTTCATATTCATGATCATTCAATGATCATTTTTTGATATAAGGATGAATATGACCTTCAAGTGGAAATTTCATCCATCTTATGGGTTTTTATTCTAATAAGTTAAGGTAACCTATCTCAAATGGCTATGGATAAACTCACTATTAAGAATATGATTATTTTATTAGAGTTCTTAGATGTCTTTCCAGAACAATTTCTAGGTCTTCCCCCAAATTGAGAATTTGTGTTTTCAATATAACCCATACAATGTGAAATGCATATTTTAATGACACCTTATAAAATAACCCTAATTTAGTTATAGTAATTGAATACAAAACTCTTTGATAATCATTACAAGAGATTCATATGAACTAGTTCATCACCTGGGGTGAACCTAATGATTTTTAAAAAATAAATATGGATCAATGAGACTCTTCATTGATTGTAAAAACATAATAAGATCACTATCAAGAAAAATTATCCTCTTTACCTCATTCATGACTTATTTGACCAACTAGGAAGAGCTAAATACACATCCATGATTGATATTTATTTTGGATATCATCAATTAAGGGCCATGAAGAAAGATATAGAAAAATGACATTGCGTTCAAGGTACAAACACTATATAATATAGTGGCGCCTTTTGGTCATACTAATTCCCTTGTTATCATCACGAATCTAATGAATATAATCTTTAGAGAATATATTGATCAATTTTTGGTAGTCTTTATTAATGACATTCTTGTACATTCGATAAGAAATGAATAACACAAAGATCACTTGATAATTGTACTAAATTCCCTGATAAAGGAGATGATTTATGAAATATTTACCAAATGTGAATTTTGGTTTTAAAATTTTACATTTTTCATTCACATGATCTTAAGAGAAGGGATATTTTTTGATCTAGAAAAAACAATAGTTATTGAACATTGACATTGACCAACAACTGTAAATGTGATCCGATGTTTTCTTGGTTTGGTTAGATACTCTCAATGTGTTTTGAACAATTTATCATGACTATATAATCCACTACCCAAGTTGAATCTGAATGAAGTTATTTTCATGTGGATAGAGGAATGTGAAACGAATTTAAAAGATCTAAAAAGTGGGTTAACCTGTGCAACTCTTATCACACTACCTTATAGTGGATAATGGCTTTTGATTTATATTTATCCATCCAATATAGGTCTATAATGTGTTCTCATGGAAAATTATTTGGTGATTGATTATTCCTCATTAAAATTTAATATCCATGATCAAAATTATCCAACTCATGATATGAAGTTACCTATTGTAATATATTCATTAAATAAATAGAAGAATTATCATTATGGTGAATGGTGTGACATTTATAATGATCATAAATTTTTATAGTAAATTTTCACCCAAAAGGATCAGAATATGAACCAAATAATATGGTTGGAGTAGATTAATTATTATGACTTTTCTCTATTTTACCAAAATGGGAATGTGAATAAGGTAGAAGATGCATTGAATTGAATGGACTGTGAAAGCCTATCCAAGATGAGGACCACAAAAGATTTAATATTTATGGATTTGAGAAGGATGGATCTTGAAATTTTAAAGGAATGAGAGAATTCATGTATTTCTCAAATGAAAATTCAATGATCTATACAAGTGAAGATTAAATATGGGTGAAGAAAGATATAGAGATATTAAATAAGGTGAGAAATGTTCTTGAATTGAACATTGATTGTGATTGAATAATGTTGTTCTAGAATCATGTTTGAATTCCTCCCCTACTAGAATTAATTAAGGTACTATTGGATTAGGCTCATATTTATTCATTATTAATTCATCATGGAATCACCAATATGTACAGGGGCCTGAAAGATTATTTTTTATGGGAAGGAATGAAAATATATGTTGGGGAATATGTCCCTCATAGATTTGGTTTTCAACAAGTTATTGCTGAGATACATATGTCTATATGTATGTTACAACCATTAACCATACTAGAATGGAAACAAGAAAAACATCACTATGGCCTTTGCCCTCAAACATCCTAAAACATCTAAAGGCCATAATTCTACATGGGTTATTTTTTTATCACATTACAATGTCTACACACTTCATTCCAATTAGAGAGTATTTAGCAATTGATCATCTTTAGAGGATACATGTAATGAATGTGGTAATATTGAATGGAGTAGCATTTACCATTATATCTTACAAGGATCCAATGTTTACCTTGATGTTTTGGGGAAGTCATCCAAATTATATTGAAACAGAGTAACATTTAAACACTAATATTTAACCTCATATAGATGGTCAGTCTGAGAGACAATTCAAACTCTAGAAAACATGTCGAGAGAATGATCTATAGATTTCAAAGGTGTTTGGGATCACCACATATATTTAGTAGAATATTATTACAATAATAGCTTTCACTCCAGTATTCAGATGACTCTTTATAAATCCCTCTATGTAGAGATGTGAAAAAATACAACTTTCTAGGATGAAGTTGGGGAATAAATATATTAGATCCAAATATTGTTGATGAAATTGAAGAGAAGGTAAAATATATTCAACAATATATAAGAGAAGATCAAAGTCATCAACAAAGTTATGTTGAAAATTGGTTAAAATACTTGGGGTTTCAAGTGGTTGAAAAGGTTTTTCTATGAACATATCTCTAAAAGAGAGTGATGAGATTTTATATGAAGGTAATGTTGAACCCTAGCTATACCAAAACTTTTGAAATTTTAGAACGTGTTGGGATTGTATCTTATCGATTGTCACTTCCACAAAATCTCTCTCATGTTCATGATGTGTTAGATGTATCTATCCTAAGAATATTCATTCCTGATCCCACACATGTACAAAAATCATAAGGCTTACTATTGGAGAATGATCATTATTATAATGATGAACAGATGGAGACTCTATATTGTAATGAAAAAGTTCTACAAAACCCTCCCACTAACATGGTTAAAGTTTTATGGTGAAATCCCCAATCATAAGAAGCTACATGGGTACTTGAGGATGTGATGAGGCATATGTATCCTCATTTTTTTATGTCGTAATGATGAAATTTGAGGGCTAAATTCCATTTTTTGGGGGTAGAGTGTTATGCCCAGATGTTTTCATTAATTTAATAATTTAAATTCTTTAATAAATTTCATTGTAGAAATCATGACATTAGAAAAATCACAAGATTTCATTAATATATAATTAATGTTATATCCAATTCTTTTAGATAAAGGGATTAATTATATTAACTTATTAATATATATGGAGAATTAATTGGCATCGAATTATTTATTACAAATATAGACCAATCCAATGAAAATAAAATATTTTTATATATGTTTTAAAAAAATAAGTGAATTAAAATTAGTAAATTAAATTAATGATAAATATATTTTATATATTTAATAATTTTTTTTATATTCATCCAATATATATTGTACTCATAGTTTGTGAATAAACCCTTTATTATTTATAAAAACATATATTTTCATATGGGTAATTTTTCCGCATTTTAATAGAAACCCCATTTTGAATTTAAATTTTGACACATTAATACATTTCATAGGAAATAAAAAACATCTTATTTGTATGTGGTTAATAATAATATTCTACATATGAAATTTTGATATTTTTCTGATACATTCATGTTCTGATGAATAGTAAAACTATTATACATTTTAATTAATTTTTTTTCATCTAAATAATTTATATGGTAAATTTATATTATTGTATTTTTTAATGTATAATAATTTTATATATTAATCAATTAATATAATTTAGGTTGTTGGAATTAATTTTACATTGTGATTAGATGTAAAAAACACTTCAATCTTTTGCAATGTTTTACCTTTTAAAACCCATTTTATCATTCTGACAGTGATATTAATTTTAAATTAATTGTTTAAACTTATAGGATTTGAATTTTGGAAATGGATTCCATATTTGGAAAAAATTTGTCCAAATTATTTAAATGTATTTATTTTACTTTTTGTTATTATGAATAGTAACCTCAATAATTTTTATTAATATGACCAATGGATCAATCCGGTAATTATAGTTAAAAATAATATTATAAAATTACCCTAACACATTTCCAAATATAATTGGATGAGTTTATTTTGACCCAAACCATACTTGGGTTGAAATTGTATCCTTTGTAAGCCACATGGAAGATATAAGGGTATTTGATATATTATATTTAAACAAATGATAAATATTCCTTACTAAATTTTTAATAAATATATTATTTATAATATATGTTAATACAGAAGAAACATTCAACTATAAACACTCATTTGAATGATAATATGTTTTTCTATATCACGGATATTATTTTAAAATTTTTAGGAAATATATAATGACCTTAATATCTTATACATTAATGTTGATGAAATTATTTAATGGACAAGAAATCAAAAAATCATTTTTATTAAAATGATAATATAAGAACCCAATTATTCTTTTTAAGGTACGATTCATTTTATTATTTTACCTTGAGTTGTTTTTAAAAAAACAAGAGAAAACTAGTCAAGTACTGGAATCATACTATCACATAGGCTGATTCTGGTTTAACACACCATGTAATTCAAAGTAAACATAGCGTAGTTAATCCATTAATGAAGGGAATTCATGGCGTGTGGGCATGTAGGCTAGAAAAAACAAGAAAATCCAACTACATGTCATGTACTTCTAAGTAAATGTTGTGCGGTCATATCGACAGGCCCTGGAAAGTAAGGTGGTGAAATTCAACAACCAATTGAATAATAAAATGATATATATGTCACATATATGGACTTACACACCCTGTATTTGTGTTTTTCTCTTAAAAATGGGAAATAGCCTCTACATTCAATAGTCTAGACATTAGAATCACCATGTTGAAGAACAAGCATCACAAGAACTTCAACCTTCTCCCAAATCATTATTTGGACTCAGATTCTATAACCTTCAGTTTCATTAGAACCGTATCTCTATGATATATATAAAACTTTTGTCATTATTCGTAATTCATATTCTAGAAGATTTTATTTAAGGGGTGAGTGTCTATTATAATTTCAAATATCTTTGTCACCCCAGCTCGAATTGGATATTGAGGCTGAACGAGGAGAGTCTTACTATGACAAGGTAGGAGGTCTTGTGCCTCTCATTAATTTTATAAATATTTATATGTTTTTTTGTGCTAAACTCTCTTGTTTAGGGTCTCTCCTTGAAGTGAATTAGACCCATAAAATGATCTAACATTATTCTCGTAATTACATCAATGAATACAAGCATGTTTAGAATTTTTTTATTAAGGGCCACCTAGTGGGAGTGTTTCCCTTGGATAACTATTGTATATCCCTTTTGGCCAAGGATGTCTTTGGTAATGACTTTGTTCCACTTTTATGGTTGCTTAAAATGCACATTAGTTTATAAATGGTATTGCAATTGCACGAGAATTGTAATTATATTTTATTATATCTTTGGGATTGTTTTTCCCTTTTTCAATGCAGTTTTTTACATGTTAAATTATGTTGTAAGTTTTCATTGATTCTTAATGATTAAATGGTAAAAATAATTGGGTGATACACATGTTCATCTTAGTACTCTGTGGACGGACTCACATGACTATTGTAACGTGCACCTTTGGTGATACATGGGTTCAGTTTATAACAACATGGACTAACTTGAGAGGTTTTTAATTTATACGTCATTACTGAATCTTGGCCTCCCTAGTAGGCCATCCAGGGATGGACTTAATTGATAGAGTCTAATATAGAACATAGAGTGACACCTTGGGCTCCCTAGTAGGACTACTGATGATGGACTATCATGAACCTATACCAACAACGAAAGTGATACATAGGCTCCCTAGTAGGAGCACTGAGTACATACTTGTAGAATGTTGGTAAGATTACACATATAATGATACTTTTATTCCAAATTAGGAATCTCATGAATGGAATTAGGTCATACTTAAATAATGGAATTGATATAATCATGATGCGACTTCCAAGACAAAGCACAATCATGGATTCATTCATTACCTCTTGTGTTAGATATCCTATTTAGGTATATATTATGTTTACTTTTTATAGTGCATTGATAGGTTTAGGTCTGAACTAGAGACATATATAATTCAATGAAATTGACATGATTGAAGAACATGACATGAATTCAAATGAACGCCAAAAAATGAAAGTTTTTTTACCATTAATTGTTTTTTACTTGCTGCATTTCACTATTGTATGCTACTACTGCATATACTCACATAAAGATTAGCACTGACATTTGGTGGTTACATACTAGGATTTTATTCTAACACCTTATTTGGGTCATGCTTTTGGGGCCAAATAGACTATATTGATGTAGTTGTCGATACGGGGAAGGATCTTTATATAGGTACTTGGTTACTATTTAGGAACAAGAGAGCAAGGGACCAAGACATGCCTTTTGATGTTGTTGTGTTACATTTTTTTATACCATAGTATCTTATTGTACATTATTTTATTTGTGTTTTTTTCAAAGTTTTCTTAGAAAATGTAACATGCTGACTCATTCTGATATGTTATGCCTATTGGTTATAATTATCATGCATTATTCCAATGTTCAGTTCAGTTGTATATTGTTTGCTACTTCCGCTATTGTCAATATTCAGTCTGCTATGTTAAATAATACTATGGAGGGCACAATTTCCCTAGTATCACACCCTAGGCTGTCATTGTTAGTCAAAGCCTCTGTCATTAGGGGAAATGCGCTTGAGGCCATGTGGCCAACCGGGTACAGGGAACCAATGGAGTGGATTCCAGACATAGGACACTAGAAATTGGTATCAAGGGGTCATTATTTTCTTCACAGTCTTACTATTTGGTGATGATATTTATGTATATAGAATTTGGAAGTTAGCTGTGCTCAATAACAACTTTCCTGTGTATAAGGATAAGGCAAATTGACTTGTGGTTTTGGATTTAGAGCTATTACAGTTTATTTGATTTCACTTTTGGGTGATGCACTTGATTTCTGTTATTACTACTGATGCAATTTTAGGTTCTATTTTAGTTTAAACTTGTTGAGATGACGGTTCTCCATTAAATTCATCATATAAAAACTTACTAGAATCACATACCATGCATTGTGCCATGCAATCTTGGTTGTGTTAGATATTTCTTGTTGTTGTGATTGATGTCATTATTGAGATGCATATTGTTGTGAGTGTGCCTTGAAATACATGCTTGTAGTTGTGATAGGTTTATTGGTATGTGCAATGATTTGATTGAATGGATTCAAAATATTGCTTCTTGAGCTGTATGGGGCCTCTTGGACCGAAATTTGGAGGATCATGGTTCAATTTTTTTAATTAATTGAGCTATTATATGTTATGATAGGGTTCCAAACGTTGATTCGTGGGATGAATGGGCCCCCACAGATTAAATTTTTTTTATCCCCCTGGTTGGATTTTCTTCATACAAGGGTTATCTTGGAAATATATAGTTTTTTTCATGAAAAACCTAGTTTACATTGTGTGTAGTTTAGCCTAGAACACAGTGTGTTCTTCCTGTTCATGGAATATGATGGTCCAAATTTTAATATGAACACACTGTGTACCTTGTGTACACGCCATGTAGTGTATGATCGTTTAACTGGATGTGTGAGAGAAAACATGTACTAGTGAGTTTTGATTAGTACATGTTGTGTACCCTCAGTACACGTTGTGTAGCCTACCCAGGCAGAAACTGCGTGAACCTGACTGTGTGGTAGTACATGGAAATGAGGATAAACATGTGTACATGATGTGTAATTGTGGAACATGCCTTGTACATAGTGTTATTACATGCCAAGCTGGTGGTAGAACACACCAATGTAAGAGCCTAAGGGTACACACCTTGTATTATTTCTACACGTTGTGTAGTTCCTTTTTACCAAACATTGAGGGCCATCTCTTGTTTTTTTGGATCACTTGAATGGAAACCCTTGACGATGAGCTTCAGATAAGGACATTTTTTGACCTTGTAGAGTTATTCTACCATGACAAACAGAAGCTGTATTCCAGGAGAGTGGAGATGATCATACTACGGAGATGGAAGGCCATGGTCTACCAATGAATCCTTCAGTTGTTCTAGCTGTGGCACTAGCTATTATACCGAACGCAGGTGCAGATGCATATTTCAGTGAAGGTTTTTTAGGTTCATACATACCTTTAAGGGAGCACCACATGCTGCCACATCTATGGTAGAGCAAATGAATATATTACAGAAACATCATCTGCCTACTTTTTCGGTAAATGGTGGACCACAGGCTGTATAATCATGGCTGGAATCAATGCTAACTATCATTGAGCATCTATAGATTCCTATTGAGAGGAGCTTTAGGATTGAGACATATATCCTACATGATTCTTCAAAGATATGGTGTGATGTTATAACTCAGGTAGGGTTCCATTGGGATATGACATGGGAATACATTCCTACAACCTTCTATAATTATTATTCTCACATGACACTGAGGGCTGAATGAGCTAGGGAGTTCATGTACATAGATCAGGACACACTATCAGTTGGTGACTATTCTTCTGGGTTCATTGAGATTCAGTGTTTCAAACCTATTCTTATGGGTGAAGACGTATCAACAGCTAGATGATACAAGGATGGTCTCTGATTTTACATCAGTTATTAGTTGAATGTCTTCATGTTTCCCTTGGTATATACTATTGTGAATCTGGTTATGATCACTGAGTGAAATCTGTGAGATGTTAACGGTGCGAGCTAGGGAGGTTCGACATCGACTTCTGGTACTCTCTCTACCGACAAGAGGAAGAATCATCTAGAGATCTATTGCGGTGATAACTGCAGTAAAAACACTTCTTCCAGTAAATAGGTGAGGTGTTACCAGTGCTGTAGGCCGGTGCATATGAGTCCCCAGTGCCCGATGGACCTATTTGAGTGATGATATTTTTGAAAGAAGGGCCATATACATCACTTTATTAAGTCATTTCCACCAGAGGCTAGTTATAGTGGTTCTGCACAGACTCTGTGTGAAGGATAAGGGTTGGTATCTTCTCCCCAGTCTGGAAACAATAAAATGTAATGGTGTTCATGCCAAGGTAGTGGTCGTGGCTATAGTAACCATACCCCAGGATCTCAAAAACTGCAGGTTAGGTCAGCTCATGGTAGCAATGCAATATCTTAGGTCCGTGGTATAGGTCAGATTTATGAAGTGCAACAAACCCAACCAGGGAAGGATCCCATACTATCTACTATTAGATGTACTATTCTAGTGACCTCTATTTTATCTTATCCACATTTTTATTTTGGTTCTACATGTAGTTTTATATATTTGGACATTTTGGAAATACTTGGACTCTGTTTTTATACTACTTATGATGCTATGATGCTAGACATTCTGCTAGGGATTAGAACAGAAGGTGTGTGTCAGTGCCAGGAGTTCCCCCTTGAGATTGGTGGGTGTAACTTTTTACGGAACCTCTATGTCTTAGCGATGATGATATTTGATGTCATTAATTGAATGTACTGGTTGGTTCGTTTTCTATCCATTGTTGATTGTTATCGCCACATGGTGAGAATCATATCACCATAGGGATGAGAGTTTTTACTTAAGGGTGAATGGGATGTTTATTTGAGCTAAGATGGACCCGAGCATCGTGGGTTGGGTAGAATGACATCTATGATTGTGAGTTTATATATGGATGATTATATAAAATGTATGATGGATTTCCCTCAATTGGTTGATCATTTCAAAGATTCTTTCCAAGAATAATTATTAGGATGACCTTTGGACAGAGAGGAGGAGTTCACTATCGAGCTAGTGGCCAGAGCTGCACCGAAATACATTCTTCCTTACAGGATGGCTATGCTGGAGTCTCAAGAGAATAAGAGGAGGTTAGATGACCTAGAATAGAAGGGTTTTATCCAACCCAGTACTTCTCCTTGGGGTTCACCCATAATTTTTGTGAAAATGGTGGATGGTGCCTTTAGGGTGTGCATGGACACTCAATAACTAAACCAGTTGACAAGTGCACAAAGTTTCTTCAAGGTCGTTCAGTTATTATCATATGGGTGTTATGACATCATGGCCAAGTACAGGATGAGACTTGGGAGAGTGAGGCTAACGTATGTGATCAGTGTCCAGATTAATTCTTAGATATTAATTCACCGCCCTTGGAAGGTAAATTCGTGGAAAATATTTTTAAGGGGATTATTTTATAAGAACAAAGTTTTTCTTTTCTAAGGTACAATTACTTTTATTCTTTTACCTTGAGTTTTTTTTTTCAGAAAACAAGGGAAAACTAGGTAAGTACTGGAATCATATTGTCTCATGGGCGGATTCAAGGTTATACGCAATGTAATTATATGTATATTCCATGTAGTTTGGCTGTGTATGAAGAGAATACAGGGCATGTGGGAATGTTGGCCTGAAAAAATAAGAAAACCGACTACACACTGTGTAGTAATGTCGACAGGCCCTGAAAAGTAAGGAGGAAAAAGTTAGCCTCTAAGTGAATAGTAAAATGATATAAATGCCGTCAATATGGGATTACATACTATGTATTTTTTTTTCACTTAAAATGGGTAGTAGCCTCTCTATTCTGCAGTTTGGACAATGGTCTTAGCAGGTTGAAGAACAATCACAATCAGAACTTCAACTTTCTCTCAAATCATCTTCTGGACTCCGATTCGATTGTTGTTGGTTGAATTTGAACCATATTGGTAAGCTCTCAATTAATTTTTATCTACTATTATTATTTACCATTAAAATTTATTTTTTTTAAGGTTTATTTTTTATTCATGTTTCATAGAACTTTTTGTTTCTAGCTCGAATTTTTTCTTGAGATGGGATGAGGAGAGTCATACTACGATGAGGTAGGTGGTATCATGACTCTAGATAATTTTATAGATGTTTAAAAGTGTTGTTGTGTTTTTATCCCATGTTTAGGGTGTCTCCTTGAAGGTATTTTGATCCTTAAAATTTCTAATCATTGTTTTGGTAATTAATTCGATGAATAAAAGTATGTTTATCATTTTTGTTTGATTAAGGGACACCTTGTGTGTGAGTTTCCCTTGGATAACAATCGTATAGCCATTTTGTTGAAGGATTTCGATGTTCATGACTTTATTCCTTTTTTATGGTTGTTTAAAATGATCATTAGTTTTTAAATAGAATTGAAATTACACTAGAATTGTAAGTAATTTTTATTATGGATTTGGGATTGTGTTTCCCTTTTTTCCATGGAGTGTTTTTTCTTATTAAATCATGTTATAAGGTTTTATTGAATCATAATGAGTTAATGGTAAATTTAATTTGGTGATACATGGGTTCAGCTTAGAATGAAGTGGATGGAATCATATGACTATTTTACCTTACACATTGTGTGACACACGTATTCAGTTTAGAATGCCATGGATAGACATGAGAGTATTTTGATTTATATGTCATTAGGGACAATTGTGCTTTCTATTAGAAACTCTAGGGATAGAATAAATTGACATAATCTTATATTTCACCTAGAGTGATACCTTGGGATCTCTTATAGGATAGCTGAGAACGGACTCGCATGAACCTATACCGAAACCGATAGTGATACTTGAGCCCCCTAGTAGGACCACATAGGAAGGACATGTATGATGTCGGTATGATTACATATGTAGTGATACATGAATTACAAACAAGGAATCTCATGAACAAACTGAAGTCACACGTAAATGATGGAATGGATTGAATCATGACGTGTCTTCTAATCCAAAGAAGAATCTTGGATTCTGTCTTTACTTCTTATGTTAGATAGCTTGATGAGGTATCGATTGTGCATAACTTTTATAGGGGATTGAGGGGTTTAGGTCATACCTAGAGAATTAAAAAATTCAATGAAATTTAATTGATTAAAGTACAGGAAATGAATGTTAACGCGTTCTGGTAATTGAAATATTGTTTACTTTTATGTGTATGCAAGACACTACATTTCACAATTGTACACTAATATTGCATATACTCACTGACATATTGGCACATACCATTGGTAGTTTCTTACTGGGATTTATTTCTCACTCCCTATTCCAGTCATGATATTGGGCCTAAACATATTATATTATTTCAGCTATCGATAGGGGAAAGACTCCTTATACTGGTACTTGATTGCTGCTTAGGAGAACAATAGTACGTGGTGTAATCTATTTTTCCCCCTGTCATGATGAAGGGTACTAAGTAATATATTAAGAATATGGGTTTATTTATAAAGGAATAAACTGAATAAACTGAATATAGTGTATATGTATTATGAACAAGTTTTTATGTTTTCTAGTTCTTATCTCACTAAACCTATATAGTCTTGATGTAGTTTGGTTATTCTTTTTAGAAAATATATACCAATTTTTATGTAATATATATTCATGTAATGTTTGGAATTTTATAAAAATAATGGTATATATTTTATCAAAAGATGTATAAGGTTGAAATTGGAACATTAAATGGATTCTATAGATGTTCCATGGTCATTTAGGCCCTTAAGTTTATGGTTTAGTCCCTTTCGTAGCAAATTTTACCTTAGTCACTGTAAATAATTTTAATAAGGTTCACTGATGTTTTCTTCCAAAAACTGTGATTTTCATATTATAAATTATAAATTATTCTGATTCAAAATATTTAATCAATTTTTCCAAATTACAATTGCATAAATGGTTGAAATTAATTTAATATTAAACCAATAGATGGGATGACAATGTAGTTTTTAAAGGAAAAAAGTTCAAATGATAGGTGAGTATATATATAAAAATCAAATTTGAAATTGATTCTAATGAAAAAAGTTGGATTATTTATTGTATAATTGATATAATGTGACTTTAAAAACAATTAAAAATAAAATTTGACCTTATAATTTATTGAGACAAATTTTCATTTTTCAATTAAAATTCAATTTTGATCATTATTCTTCAAAAAAATATATCATCATAGAAAATTACCAAAAAATCAACCAAAGAAAATTTTGAAATTTAGATTTAAAAATTGATGTTTATTTTGGCATAAAATGTTTTTGAGATTTCAATAATTTTCATTAATTAATGGTTCAATAGTAAAATGTTTTAAAATTACCTTTAATTTTTTTTTCATTTTTTGCATAAAATTAGGTTTGTTCTTATTTTAGGCTAATATAAAAAATTGGATGGATATCAAAAAAAATTAATGAATAAATAACATATAGATTTCATTAAAATTATTCAATACTGGTAATGAATTTCATTTATTTTTACAAATCACCTTTGTGATAATAAGAACATTTCCTTTATGTAGTTGGGTTTTGGCTTAGTGGTAAGCACCTCGTAATCCTACATGAAAATGGGGGTTCAAAACCCATCGGGAAAAGGTATTGTAGCAGTACTTTAGCATACTATAGTTGTGGGGGTAATGTAGTAATGACGTACACTATAGCGGCGAAAGGTCACTGTAGCGGTGATAGGGAACTGTAGTGGAGACAGATACTGTACATGATTGTAACATGTGGAGTACTGTAGTAGTACAATTCATAGAATGGGTCTTGGGCCAAAATATTTTGTCTACGGGCCATGTAATGTGATAATTGCCAAATGGGACTTTAATCTATGTAATGGATCTCCCTGTACCCAGTTAAAAAGAGGTCTTTTTTATCTTTAAATAATAAATGAGGCTTTGGCCCCAACCTTTAAAAAAATTAGTTTTGATATTCACTTCTTATTAATTGGTAACCTATGAATTCATTATATATTTTTGTAAACCGTATATTTTCCTAATAGAGTTAATATTATTAACAGATACTAATTCAACATCTAGGTTATATCTTATTATATTACGTAATGATGTTTTAATAGTATATTGTTCCTATTAAAACTTAATCATTCATATAACTCAAGATATTGAATAATTTCATTGTTGTGGGTAATGTAAGATGACTTAGTATTGCATGAATTGAAAGATATACCATATATTAAATTTATTTAAAATTGTAATTATATTATAAATCCATGGGATATTATATTATATTTCATTGTTTTTGATTCATGTCACACATGCTTTTAATTAAAATTAAAACTTTTCTAATTTTTGTTGTATACATTCTCCCCACCTTTGATAAATTATGTCCTCACAATATAAACTCGATCTTGGTAGTTAGAGTATTATATTTTCAATTAATTTGATAAAAACCCCATATCATAAAATAGTTAAAAAACCAACCACTTAATAATAGAGTATATGAAGGAAAATAGCCCCATGTAATAACATATACCTAGCATTCAACGTATGATAACCTTAGTGGAATATGATGATAACAAATTTGTGAAAAACATAAATATTGTTAGTGAGTGATTGTGTTCATTGATAAAAACAAAAATATGATCATTGAAATAATGAGGGGATCAAATCCGTAAATATTTGATGATTTAAAAGACCACTAGTTAAAAACAAAGGTATTAGGATAATAAATTTCTTCTACGATACTTTTCTTAATGATGAGGAAGTAATTTATTGACTAATAATATATAGAAATATACTTACTTGATAGGTTTCCACTTCATATGAACAACTCCATATTTTTTGTGTGAATCAATCAAATTCTAATTTGTCCCTAACTCTGTGAAATGAATATCATATAATAAAATACATTTTATTTTTGACGAATTATAATTTACTTTTGACATATCATATGATCCATATAACATGACATTATGTTTGACTAGAACTATTTTCTAAAAAAATATGGATAATACATTAATATAACAATCTAAAACGTGACACTATTGGTTAATTTATATTATTTACTAATAAAAACATTTTACTAAAGTCAATGCCATATTAACCAGGACATCGTGTAGTCCAATGGTAGGTGTGAAACCCTTATCATCCATCGATCATGGGATCTAGCCCCACCGACCTACCGGGATTGATGGTTTGTCACTAGACATATATTTTTTCCTTTTAAAAAACTAAATTAATATTATTATTAAAATAATTATATTGAATATCTTTGAAATAATGTAAATAACTAAATATCCTTTTAACTAGGGTTTTCAATATATCCTCAATTCATAAATACTTAATCCATTTTATTTGAACATGGGTCCTTCCTTGGCCTAAGGTTTATCCTATGTCTTTCATTTTCATTATCTTTTCAAATACCTCTTAATGGATTATAATGAAAGTATGTATTATTTTAATCATATCCCATAGGAGTGTCTAATATGGTGTGTTGTAAGGATAGTTTTTGTGTACAAGGTTACACTTGATTTGGTCCCGACACAAGTATTCAGAGTTGTTTCCTTATGTACATCTATGCCAAAACTATGTCCACTTGTAGTATATATATATATATTTATTTATTTTTATGAGGACCCATTTATTTTATACATTACCAAAAGTCTAGTATACACTTATATACTTCTACTAAATTTAAATATTGAGGTTATGTTAATTAATATATGTTTACCGAAATACAGTTCTCAAGGTTTCAACTAAACCTACTCTGATACCAACTGTATCAACCCTACCGAAGAAAGCCTCATGACGTCGTCTAATATCATTACAATAGAATAGAATACATGTAAATTGTGTCTCAATGGATTGAATAGTTTATTTGTCGTGTTAAATAGATTCATGTAAGATTAAATAATTTATAAATTAATTTTTCTCATGTAGAGATAAATTTATTCCATATAGTGCATCCTTGAATATCTTTATAGTACAGTTCAAAATATCATAGGAAAATGAATAATATTAGTGTGATATAAAATTATCATTAGAGTTAAGTATAGAGGAATAAATAATTAATCAATGATAAAAATTATTATATAATGGTATATAATTGAGGAAACATTCCATGAGATCAATAAACTAAAAAGTAAGTGCATCAATAATATGGAACGTAAATAATTTAACACACATTCCTTGTTATCAATAAAATGATAATGAAAGTGTATCCATAGATAATATCAATGATATAATAGCATGGATAATAATGATAAAATATTTCTAAATAGATTCAATGCCTAATTATTGGATGTCTCATTTCCAAGGCACATGATACATATGTTGTCAATACATTTCTCACGATGATTTAGCTTACTACTGTCACGACCTTTAACAAGACACTTTAAATATTTGGGAAGAAACCCATTTATTATTCATGAAAAAAATACTCGAAGAAATTATTTTCAAGTATCATCTCTTGATATAAACAACGAATTAGGTGGATTACTTTAAATGGTCCCCAAACCATCAATTTCATGTCCAAAGGAATCATCATATATCAAAATAAATGATTTAATTCAAAAACAATAACTTATAAAATATCTGTATTGAGTAAAGAATACAAATTTATAAATATTTCAAAGTAAATCAAGTAAATTTAAATATAATAAAAATATATAAATGTGATATATGACTTAGTAAATAAAGGTATCTATGTTAAATGGTATGAATAATTATAGGAAAATCAATGATTAATGATCATTTCAAATTGAATATTTTAAAGGGACTAAAAAAGTAATCAACTTAGTGAATGTAAATACTATCCTTGGTAAATTGAAAAAAAAACATGAAGAGTAGTTATATCGATGGTATCAATAAAAAATTTCTCAATTTGAGTAAAATAAATCTTTTTTGTCGTTGATGGATAAAAATACTATAAAAGATCATTTAAAAAACATATTATTGAATATATCATTTATATTTAAAAAAATTTAAAACTCCATTACTTCTAAATGAAATTTTGAAAAAATTTATTTTAAAAAGTAAACTTTTAAAAATAAAAACAATCTTTTAGAGAGATGTTAATAGGGAAATCCATACATGTTGTATAGTGTAAAATGAATATTTCTTTTACATGATAAAAGGTTGTAAAAATGTTTTGTTTAGAATGAAACAAGAACATTAATTTGAAAAAACATGTAAAATTAAAAAACTAGTAAAATGTGTTTTATGATTAAATTGTGAATGGATAATAAGATATTTGAATTTTTTTTTATAGAAACCGGTTTTTAGAATAAAACAGGTTCTCCGACTAAATAGAGGACTGAAGTTGGGTTTTTTTTAAAAACAATTCTAAAAAATAAGAGTGAAGAAATTGTACTGTTAATTGGAGAAGATCATTATTGAATATAGATTAATAAAATTAATGGTTTTATTAAATACTGATCTAATAATTTTATCTATTATAAAATAGTGTAAAAAATACATACCAAAATGACATTCTGATATAAACTATTGAGAAGACCACAACATTGATATGAGAATAAATAAATTAATATATTATGTGTGTAACAGGTAATGATACATAAAAAAGATTAAATACACCAATAGTAAGAAAAAATTTACTACACACACAATATGAGAATATTAACAAAAACGATAATGTAATATAATCCAATAATACGAGATTGGGTATCGATAGTATTTACCAAATGGTAACATCTAATTCAAATAACCATAGAATAAATGATTCACATAGATACTTAAAATACCATAAAGTTAAAATAATTCAGGATAAAATATATCACAATGAGAAGTATATACACTATAACAAATATATCTGTGTTGAATATGAAAATTATCTCACAATCGTAAAATATGAGATTAAAATACCTTACCTTGCATTATATTTTTTGTGAACAACCATTAAAATAATGTATATGGGTTTTATAAAAGATAATATATTATACCACTACCATAAAAATATTTATAATATCATAAATTATCTTATTATAATATTTTATTATTTCTTTGTCAATAATCATTCATTATTTTAACTATTTAGGATGTTTGTTACCATGTTTATCGAGTACAGTTTGACTTGTAATTTATTGTTTGTATTAGTTATATCATGATTTCATTGTCTCCAAAAGTTAAATCATTATTTAAATATCATATATATTCAGTAAAAATGTATTTATAATAATCTATAATATTGGAATATATGAAATGAAGTGTATCATTCCTGGAGACCGTAGGTCATACGTACACATGAACGCTAATTCTATTTCATTGTTGTATTTAAAATAAATAAATGTAAATAATAAATATCATTATATAATGTTTATAGTATCATAATTATTTCATATAATTCAATTTTTTTATTTAACACTTCATTTATACATTTTTTGTATAGCTTGAATGATTCACATCACGTTGATTGGGCAGTATTCTACATGTCCTCAAATGAGGTTATTTTATTACCATAAAAAGAGAATAATTAAGGTATGAGTTATATATAAACTATGTAAGTCTAATTTTTTTTAAATATGTTATATAAAATAAAAAAAATTATTCATGTCATTATTCTCACAATGAGAGGTGGTAAATGAAGAATGAACAATCATCATTTTGTTAGGTGGTAGTCCGCTGTACAAATGACCGGTATATTCCAAAACGCAATAAATAAAAGTTTGTGTAATTTTAGGTAGAACCTATAAAATAAAAACATCTATGAATAGAAAGGATATTGATGTTTTCATATAATAATTTGATAATATGTGTTTTTGTTGTAGAGAAGGAAATAAAATGAAGGTGATCATTGGAAAATGTTACCTCGTTTTCGGGTAACGCCTTTTGGTTTATAGACAAATACATTCTTGGATGTATTTATAACAATATTTAGGATTCTATGTTTTTTGAGTGATTTTGGGAACTTATTTGATCAGATTTTTGGTTATCCAAATGGATTTATAGGTGTGAATAAGTGGGAGAGCTGAGTGCCTTTTTATAGTGCATGAGGAGTGGCATTCGTGTAATTTTTTTAAAAGGAATTCCACCCATATTTTCCCTTGTAATGTGTATCCAGTAATGGTCCTAAATATATCCATTGAATAATAAGTTCTAAATATGAACATTATAAGGGCTTTGGATAAGTATATAGGTCTTATTTTCAATTATGTTTATGATTAATTCACTTATTGAGTGAATTTTTATCTTAATCATTGTACATAATATTAATCACATTGAAAAATAATTTTGGTCAAAAAATTGACCATATTAATAATTAAAATTTATTTTGATTAATTATATAAAATTAATTTAGAAAAAAATAAAAAAATAGATTTAGAATAAATTAATTTATATTTAATCCCGCAGAAGTGATGATAATGTGGGTTTTAATAGAAAGAATATTCAAATGTTTGCTATGATTTTATTTCTAATTTTAAATTGAAAATAATTAAAATTAAAAAAATTGGCATAATTAAACTTCACAAAAAATACCAAAAAATTGTTAAAATGAAAAGTCAGGTTTCAATTAAAATTCAGCATTCTCCACAATTCATCTAAAAATTATAATTCATAGAAAAATACCAAAAAATTACCCTCTGATAATATTGACATTATTATATGTAAAATAATGTTTATTTTTAAATATAATTTTTTTAAAATATCCAAAATTAAGGTTTTAAAAAGGATCCCTATTGAAAGGTGACAAAATTTCAAAAGAATAAAATGATTTTATGCATAAAATTTGGCTTTGTTCTTATTTTATGGATTTTAAATGTAATGTATGAATAAAAAAAATATTTAATTGAATATATGACCAATATATTTTATTAATATCATTCACTAATAGTAATTATTTTAATTTATTATGATGGAAAATCTTTGTGAGAATAAAAACCTTTCCTTTATATTCAATTTGTTTTCATATTTATTTCTATTTAATTATTTACCTATGAAATCATGATATTGTTGCACAAACCATATATTTTCATCTTTTAGTTAATTATATTAAAAAAATACTAGATTAACTAATAGGTTATATCATATTATTTTCAATAATAGAATTTTAATAATAAATTCTTGGTCAGTAAAACTCATTCATGCATGTAACAGAAGCTATCAGTGAAAGTCTGTTGTGTGTAACATGAGATAACTCTATATTTAGTACAATTTATGCTATATCTGATAATTAATTTATTTAAAATTTTAAATATATTTTAATTCCTTGGAAAATTATATTCTTTAGTGTTTTGGGTGTTTTGAATCCTACATACTATCACTTTAAAATATTAATATCTTCTATGTTCTTGGTGTTGGTGAGGTGTGTCATACACACATCGATTTGATAGGTGGTTGAACACCATACACATGATTTATGATTTAATTTCCAATCATTTGGATGTGTGGATGAATAAATTTTATTTCATAAATATAATAACATCCCATTATATGAGGGTTTCTAGAGTTATTACATTTTAATTGTTAAAAAATAATTTCTGGTCGAATAGAGGAATAAAAATGAAAGGGATTTGTTATGATTTTTTCCTTATCTATGGAAAACCTCATTTGGATCTTTTCATAAGGACCTTGGGGTTGGTATATTTAAAGTACGAAAAGCTCAATAAATTTCTAATGATGTTTGGTAGATATTCTAATGGGGTTTTTCAATTTAATGGGATTAAGGGGTGTGATGATGTGAGTGGAGGGAGTGACCTTACATTAATGGGGAAAGGGAATTCTCTGGGAACGTATAGAGAAATTTACCAAAAGAATAAAATATTATAAATTGATTCATTTTATTAAATCTTTTAAATAACCCTATATTCTAAATATTGATGTATTAATTGGTTATATGTCTATATAATATGACTTGGACATGTTAAGGCCCATTTTTAACCATTAGAATCTATGTTTAACTACCAAGTAAACACATATTTTCCTTCACCAAAGAATTTAAATTTTACTATTAATTATAGTATAATATTTACATATCCTTATTAGATAATATAAATTAATCGGATTCTAAATATGGAATCTATTTATCCAAATTCAATTCATATAATTGAAAAAATCCTATTTAAATTTAATCTCACAAAGAAAATAAGAAAGCTGGTTTCTAATGGAAAAATGTTCAAAAGTTTATAATTTTTTTATGTCATAATACTATGGGGTAATTTATATAAGGACCCAAATTATATAAAAAGATATATTATAGATCTAATTATTATTTAATATATCATAAAAGATAAATAATTTTTATAAATTATTTATATAAAAATTTATATTTCATTAAAAATAAATATTTTTCACCATTCATATAACAAGAGTATTTTAAAAAAACCTAAAAAATCACCATATGATAATTTTGATATGATTATTTAATTTTTTTTCTTTTTTCAATTTTTTTTTGAATTTGGTAGAAATAATTTGAAAATATATCTGAAGAGGGTGACTAAAGAGTCTATTAAAAAAATTATAGTTTTTCAGAAAAAATTTTGTTTCAATTTAAATGGTTCATATTTTAATTATCATAAATATCAAACCATAATTATCCAAATTTATTTTTTATTAATAACTTTAAAAAATTAATTGATCTTTATTTTTAAAAAATTTAAATAATAATTTAGTTGATTATATTTGATCAAACCCCCAGTTTTGTGCATTGAAAGCTATTGAAGGGATTGGATTAACGTAAAAATAAATATACGGTAATGTCTTAGGGTTATATATTTTCTTATAATATTGTGGAATAATTAAATAAACTATATATAAAAAATATTCCTCATTTATAATTTTTGGCTGTTATAAAAAATACCAACCGTAGAGCGATGTAGAGGAGATCTAATGGAGTCGTTAGGAGATGAGGTAATCGCCCTAACCGATCACATTATTTTATAATATTATTTTCCTAATATAAATCATTTATTTTCTTCATACAATAATAATTTATTTATTCTAAATGTGATTAAATTATGTAATTTTCATGAAAATACCATTATTCATCCTCTTTCCCACTAAATGATAAATGAATGTATCGATTGAGTGAGCGTATGGAAATGGGATTAAAATTTCATCAGCCTATTTTATGGATGAAATTATGATTTACTTAATGTTATTATATTATATTTATGACGTAATTATACTTTGGTAAATTTAATGTCACACCTACATACTTACCATCCATTCTATAGGAAAATGATTATGTTGTTTGTGCATAAATTTTGACCATCACCTTTATGATGTAATGTGATTTTTGTCATTTATATATTACATTGAAGATAATGAATAATATTTTAATTAATATATATATGATAAATATTATAATATAATGATCCATGAAAGGTTAATTAATATCTACCTTTTCTTACATTTCATTTATTGAATAATGATAACAGTGTTCATGTGTACGTACAGTCAATCATCTTCAAAAACAATGAAATTAATTTTTTATATCTTTGATAATTATATCTCACTCTAAATAAGAATATAAAATATATAAATTATATTTATACCATGATTTATGTATTATAGATAATGTAATTTGGATAAATGTATGTGGACCAGATCTACTAAAAATTAATGATACGGATAAATGAATTTTTTAACACCCAAAAATAAATATTTTAATAAGGAATTATTGTTAAAAGGGAGAATTGAAATATTAAAAATGCATCACATATTATATTATATGTATGAAAATTACTCTTTAATATAATTGTATTAAATTTAAATTTATTATATATGAGGTTAGAGTGATTTTGATGCAAGTTGGACTCAAGGTAAGAAGTTTATGATTCAATCACATTGTTTTTGGTGATTATTTATGATTATTATATGATGATGAAATATTATTATATAACTATTAAGAAACATATAAAATTTATTATCCACTAGTTATTTCGTTAAAATATATATTTTAATATCATATTCCTCATATTATCTTCCTAAAAGACAGGAAATATTTTTTCAAGGAAAACTAACTTTTTTTTCTCTTTAGATGATGAATCATTTTCTTTCATATACCTATACTCTAAAAATAATCTAATTAATTTTTATTATTATCATATTATTTTTTAATTTTAATTTTACCCATGATATATTTAAAACAAAATTTGTATCCACTTTTCATTTCTTTTTCCAAAATTGATAATTTTTGGATTTTCTGAAAAAATATATGGAAGGAATGTTTTTTAACTTATACTTCTTGAGAATAAAATCCACTATCATGAGTTTTTTTCATTGAATATTATGTTACATGTTTATATGTTAATTGTTTTAAAAAAATATTTTACTTTAAAAATCATATGTTTCTTAATAATTGATCTCAAAATGGAATGATTAATTTCCCAAAAAAATGTTTTAATAATATTTAAATACTATTTATGTTAATGATTTATAATGAACCTTAATATAATTATTTAATTACAACGGATATGATCCAAGGAAACTATATTTTTTCTTCATCTAGATGGTTTATGAATATGATCAAACATTGTTTATGGAACCTATTTCTTTTCCATGGTTTATGTTATACTAAAATAATGGATTATTTTTTAAACTCATTTAATTTAAACTAGTTTTACTATGATGAAATGTTTATGGAACCATGTTTTCTATGTATTTTGATATTAATAACGATTTTAGATATTTTTTCTTATATTTGACTGATTTTTATTCTGTGAAGGGTGGTATATATTTCTCCTTCTAATGAATTGGTTCGAGATTGATATCTCATGAGATAAAGAGGACTAGAATGGGGAGTGGACCTAATACAGTAATTTAATTATTCCAAAGTGATAGTCTTGGGAGTGAACCATTATAACACTGATGTTTTGAGGGGTTAACTCTTCCAACTATGAACTTCTTCGAATAGAGCCTTTACATCTATGTAAATAAATTTTATTCCAATTATTATTTTTTAGGTCAATGTATTATTCTTATATTATGATCACATTGAACATGTTATTTTTTATTTATGATTCATGTATTAAAAATAGGCTATAATTACCACATAATCATTTTGACTATTTATTATATAGATGTTATTTTTATTGGTTGTTATCTTCATGTTCTCATAAACAATTTTCCCATGTTATACATATATGATCATTAATATCTCTCTTTTCTACACTTACAGAGCATCTGATCTCCCCACATGTTATGTTTCCTACACTAGATTAGAAAAAGGATTTTATGTATGATATGTCTCTGAATGGTGTTAGTTATGAATTCCTATGTGGGAGTCGACATAAAAATTTTATGAATCAATTCTATATGTTTCCATGTTTACGGTGTTAATTAACCATAATGATTATGGAATTGATTGAAATGTTATGTGATAAATATCCATCTAATAATATGTAATATCTATGTATAAAAATACTGGATTACTATAATTTCAACCTATAATATAAAAAAACTTGTCCAATGTATATAAATATAAATAATTATAAAATAACCTCATGGAAAAAAATAATCAAAATAAAGATACAGGAAAAACTATGTAAATAGTCTAGTTATATAAAAAAATCAAGACTATGTAAAATTATTCATCTGACCATATATCACAACCAACCAAACTCACTATTATGTTGAAATTAAAAAAGTGATGTTCAGTAATGAAAAAACACCCTTTACATTACTTGTATCCTATAAAACCAAATGTATAAATTTTTAATGAAATATGATAGGTGTGAAGACAATTTACAGTAGTATACTACTATGAATATATACCTTTTTATCATGATGAATATTTTAGTTATATATTTACAACAAATAATATTATATAATGATATGTAATTAAAAAAATATTGAAAATAGTTTTTGATTCTCCGTTGAATAAAATTGATATTTAAACAAATATGATTATTAAGATTAACATGATAAATAAATATAGGGATGTAGTAAAAAAAATCATATCTGAAAGGTTAAACTTGCTATAAATCAATAAATACGAAATAACATCAATATTAACACCAATAAAATGTTATCCCCATCTATGGGAATATGAAACTATATCATAAAAGGAAGAGTTTGCTGACATAGATTCATTCCTGATTATATTGAGTGATTCCATGGTATATCGGCATCAGACTAACCAATTACCTTTTATATTATAATTATTACATATCCATAATCCATAGTGGTTCCTCAGTATCTAGAAATGTGCATATGTCCATAACCAGACATTACCAAGATTTGGATGTCCATTTTTCTCAACAAGGTTCAATTAAACCGCGGCAATAATTAAATAAAAAATTTCCAAAACTAAGAATTACCTCCCCAATACATGAAAATTAATTTTAGAGTTCATACCATCTTTGTGTACTTTTTGAACACATTAACAGTTTAAATTAATTTTAAAAGAAATTCATTTTTAATTTTTTTTCATTATAGAAAACATGAATTATCACGAAATAACACATCTTAATATCAACAAAATAACATTAATAATCCAAAACCAAAATAAAATTGAACAAATATAATGTTTTATATAAGAAAAAACCATTGAATAGATAGAATAACATCTAAAATGGTTGAAACTAAATCACTATAAAATTGGTTATTATGAGGGAAGTGTTCTTGTCCTCAAAAAAAATATATCAACAAGAAGCATAATTACTTTACCATATAACCCCCATGATATGGTAATCACATACCACTAGGGTTTAAATGAATCAATGGGAAGAGATATAAATATAATATCTACATAAAAGCGTTGAAAATAAGAATATATTTTCATTTACCTTGAAGAGACTCATCCAAATCTAATAATAATATCCATGTGAACATGGGAGAACCACATAGTGTGGGTTTTGTTTTTACAAAAAGTTTTTGTTCTGAATGGTGGGATTATAGAATAGGTAATGTGTGTTTTTTATTATTTCATGTTTACTCCGATAGATTTCTTTTGATCCCCTCAACTCTATTTTATCTAGTCATGGGAATGAAGGAATTTTGGAAGGGAATGGTAGGAAAAATATTTTTGGGAGAGTTGAATCATTCTTATACATTTCCTATATTATATCAGAAACTAATAACATCTATATAATGTATTATAGAGTTATTTTATATGGTGAGCAATTCTTACATGCATTGAGATAACCCACCCCAGTTATTTTGTGAATTTTGTTTTAATGGTTTGATCACAAATATAAAATAGGGTCCTTGGTTTCAATGATCTCAAGTACCCTTGGCCCCTCCTGTGTTTCTGATTAAATTTAGATCTTTTGTTGATTATCTAATATATCTTTTCTTGTATATTAGTTTTCCTTCCATAATAAATATTTTTATTGCTGCTCGTGTTCATAATTATAATCTGTCTTCTAATAATGGAGTTGCATACTTCATGTCAGCAAACATATGTGTATTTTATGTTTATATTTTAAAAATTTAAATTATAATATGGAAGTTATGCTATTAATAAATATAGATCATTTTCCTTTATTTATGAAAAATATATCATGTAAGGGTTTTACATAAAATGGGTTCTTTTAATAATGATTCAAGGCCATGATTTTATTTGGTAAACATAAAATGGTATGTTTCAAGTATTTTATTTTATAAGTAATTGTTACTTTTGATATGACTATTTTTTTAAAAGAAATATTACCCTAATAGTTTTAATTTAGAAATTATCATGGAAGGATTTTAAATTTAAATATTTTTCTTAGGATATGAGGAGGTCACCTAATGGAATTTTTGACAATTCAGATATAATAATTTTACATTTGGCACATATTTCATTGGAGAAAATCTTTATGGACTCTTTAATTCTAGATTCTTATCATGTTGGTCTTAGTGATAATCGTGTATGGTGACCATGGTTCACACAAAACCTCAAGGTTTTGTATATGAGGATCCATTTTTTGTATCTATATGATAATTTATTCTTAATGTTTTTATCTATACATTCCAATTTTATCATGTGGATTATATATTTTAGTTCTGATATTTTTTTCTTATTATTATAAGCCTCATTTGGGGTTTTGTTTAATTTATAACTAAATGTGGTGTTTTCATGGATATCCATCTTGTGGATGAGTCATGTGGGATTATACTAACAGTTTCTTTGATGTGTGTTATTATGTTTAATGGGAGAAACTTTTCCAATATAGACTTATTTTATCCATTTTTTCCTATATCTAGCCTGGGTCAATAGATATATTCCCTCTAGTCCTGTCAAGGGAAATCTCTATCTTTCATTTCTTGGGTGTCCATGGTTGGTTGATGGCGATTTTTTAATTTTAAAAGTCCATAGATCTCTACATTTTATAGGTTTATTAAATATATTTATAATAAATTTTTAGTATAATATTTATTATATTTGGTAATGTAGATTTTATTATAGAAATATCTACTTCTTTTTTTAGGATTATATAAATAAATATTTATAAGTAAATTAATTAATATAACCAATGTTATATCAAAAGTATAATATGTTTAAAAATGAATCATTGGATAGATACTATAGAAATTAATTTTTATTGTTTTCTTCGATAATTTTAAAAAAATAATATTTAATAATATATTATATTAAAATTAACTTATGATGTATGAATAAGGTCAGCATATCATAATTCTTGTTGATTGTTATTTTATTGTATTATATATTGTTTATTTTAAAATAAATATCCAAGATATTTAAAAGGTGACCCCAAATAGAAATGGGGGGAAGTTCCACCGAACCCTTCTATCAATACAAAAGAGCATGGTTTCATTGATCATTAGAAATAAAATTTCTATTTTTGAACTCTTTTCCAATATTTATCTTATATATAAAACTATACAACATATCCTAATAATATTATATACCTATTTAATATTCTATGTTATTTAGTACATTAAATTATATTTAAAAATATTCTATTTTCTATCATAGTCAATTTGGAAAATATTATCTAGGACATCGTAAGGACTTCAATGTGGCAAAAATAGCTAAAGGACATACAATTTTTTTATTTAGCTACAGAGGATGGTGGAATTGAAGAAAAACATGGAATTCATTTATTGGATATGAATTTTTAATGTCCTTAACACCCACTATTAATAAAATAACAGAAGTTTAATTTTATAATATGGGGTTTATATAAATCATTATTAAACATATTTTTTAGAATGTTATATTTTATAGTCGCAATTATTTATAATATTTCATTATTTCGAGATCAATTTGTATCAAAATATATCAAGGACATATGGATAAAGGGAAAATATTTCAGAATGTTATAAGTCATTCAATCATTGCGTAGATAGTATTTGATGGAACTTGGAGAAAAATATACAATAATAGAATAGGAGAACCATTTAATTTTCATTTAAAAAATAAGAATTAAATATCCTAATGTAAAAAAGTATAATTTTTATGAATGAACTCAATTTCAAAGGATGAATCATCTCAATGATTAGTTTTTTAGACTTTTATCATTAGAGTTTTTACTTTATCATAACATATATTCATAACATGATGTAACATTTTATAAAAAATAATGAAAATATTTACATATGAGTCACCTAAATGAATAAAATAATATGATAATATAAACATGGTATTGTTTGTTTTGTTAATGTAAATTAAAAATAATATATATATATATATATAATGACTATATATAATAAATATACTTAATAAAACTACATATTCATCTAGATATGATTATTTATGGATAGAATATAAATAATATTACCCATGGAAAATACACTTACTCGGATATTTATTATCAATATAATTTTTTCCACATTATAATAAAATTATTCAAAAATTATGTAATTATTATATTTTCTCTAAATAACAGTGTACAGGTAATAAATAGAAGAATATAATTCATAAATCATAGAAAACTATATATATTATAATTATGATACAATTAATATAGAAATAAATATATGAAACCATATTTTAAATTTAATATATAACAAATGTGTTCTTTGTTTGTTACATTATTATTGTTTATATAAATATCTTCATCATGTAATAATTATCTAAAAAAATTAAAATATGAAATTTATATTTATTAATCTTTATTTATGACATAGTATTTATACAAAATTATTAAATATTATGTAGTAATTAAATGTTATGTAGAATAATTGTTAGTTAAAATGTTTTTAGAAAATATGATTTATTTCTATTTAAATTTTTTTTATTTTATTACATTATTTCACATAATAATACGTTCATTTTCATATAGTAATTTTAATAGTAATAAATTTATTTTAATAAATTTTTTGACATTATATCATACACAGTTTCAGAGTAACATAATATTAATATTTAAACAACGAAATTAATTTCATAATTAATAATTTAATATGACATTTATATGTTTGAAAAAAATTAATTTTTTTAAAGAATAATATATATTTTACTTCATATTTATAATATTATATATTTATACTTGGTAAATTAATATTATCATATTGTAATTTCATGTTTTATTACTCTAAAATTCATTTTAAAATGATAAAAAAAGTTTTTATACTAAGGTAATATTTTGAAGTATATATTATTTTTATTTTTGAAATGGAAGTAGTCATAAGTAGATTTTGTCATTATAAAAAATGGATTTTAAATTTTTATGATGCACATTTTATGAATAAATAAAATGTTCATTGGCAAAGAATTGTACATAGAGTGAATAATGTTACTCACACTAAAAAGTTTCCACCAGTATATCATTAAAAGATAAATTCCAGTTAATTATAATATGTATTTTAAAAAAATTAAAATATATAAATAAGATCCCCTCTAACCGTATTTAACTCATATAAAAATTGAATAAACTTTACTAACACTGAATCTAAATCATAGTCCTAATTCCCAGCATGATCCCCTCCCCTGACTCCGTACCAACAGTCCAGTTCAACCATTTAATATTGTTTCGGATTCCTTAAATTTACATATACTCATAAGAGTTTCATATGTACGAATGTGTCAAGGATGGTTGTGCAGGGTGTGTGTAAAACATAGTAGGCCATCACCAAATATGTCCCAAGAAAACTATAATATAAAACATATGCATAGTGAGATATTCTTCAAAAACTTAATTGAAAGATTAAATTAATAATAAAAATAAATAATAAATATTAATATGGAGACACAATGTATCAAATATTATTTATTTGGACAATTATATATGTCTAAGAGTATAAATAAAAACTATTAATGAGTATATATTTCATTACCTAAATCACTTAAAAAATAAAACACTAAGGGGTTTGCATCCCCTATAATAAAATTTCATATATCATACATAGAATTGGTTTCATCCCCTTCTATTCATCATTATATATCATCTATAAAGAGGTTATATTACCTAACCATATCATATTTATATAATCCACAAGGTCGGGGGTCACATCCCCTTCCAAAATCTCATGTATATCAATCATTAGAGGGGTAAGATCACCTTTATAGAATATACATATATAAAATCGACAGGAGTGGTAGCATCTCCCATATAGAAGAATCATATACTATCCACACGAGCGCCACGTCCTATAAAATGAACCATTATATAGAAACCACTTGAGGGGTTACATATTCTACCATGAATTTTCAAATCACATACACAATCACATGATTTTACACTTTCTTGGACCAAAAATACAACATATATATTATACTCTCTTGAAACCATCCTTTTTAAATTCTATATTCATAAAAAGAATCCACCATAAAATCCCATTTTCACAATTAAAACTCTGTGTATTTATAATATGAGGAATCCTTTATGGTCCCAAATGATACATCATAATCATGTCAACCCACATGTATTATCCTATTGAATTTTATATTGTATAGTAAAATCCATTTACATAGGTTATATCATATATATAAACACATTCTAAAATAATATTGTAATTAGCTGAACTGGTAAAACAAAATAGGGGTCTCTCTAAAGCGATGTAATATAACTAATATCTCCTATAAAATATAACTAAGTTAGTCCCCAAAAACATTCAAAAATACAGAAGTGATTTATAATGTATCCCCACTAAGATACCCACACATATATGTGGGGGGATGAAGAAATACACCCTAGATAGTAAACAATGCAATATTTTTTATGTTAACTCCATATTTCACATAAATATAGCCTAGGAAAACAATTATAGAAATATATATCACACCCATACCCAATAGAAAAATAGGAAACTATCAAAAGTTTATTTATTATTCAATTCATAATTTATACCACTCTAGGGACTCTATATATGATAACACATGTTGACAGTTATACACTCATACACTAGTGACCAAATAATCATACTAGTGTTCTGGGGTCCATCAATATCTATGACACAATCCTTCTAGTAAGGAAATTTGAAAGAATCCCATTTAATTTTAAACAATGTTTGACTACACACATGTATCAACAACACATATAATGTGTTTCAAAAAATAATACAAAATTCTTTGGGATATTTTCTTTTGAAGAAGTATCAAATATGGAGACATTCCTATCTTAATAAATATTAAAACACCCTTTGAACGAGATCATCCAAACCTAACTAACTTTTATCCATACAAATGAAGACTTAAATCCATCATTACATCATTAGAATTAATTAAAAATATTGTGAATAATTTAATATATAACTATATGAATAATTTCAAAACTATTTCTAAATTTTATTTCATTGTTTAGTCAATAAATTACTCACCATATAACCTCTCATTTGAATGTACTTAAAAAATTGGTTCTGAACCACTGACAAAATCTATCTATTAATTTAGCCCATAAATTTTCCTTATTATTATATTTTATATAGTCATTCAATTTCATCCTAAATGATTGAAATTCATAAATAGTATATGGAATTTTAAAAACAATACAAGTCAACACAAACCCTTCAATGGTCATACCCTCAGAATCAGCTATGGATACGCTAAAAAAATCCCCATCATTTCTATCTTATTACACTAAGCTATAGTGGAATCCTATAAAATACACTATACTTGATCATATCTGAATTTTAGGGAAAAATAGGGGAAAACTGAATAAATATCTAATGTGTAATGGTATGTTTACCTGATGATAACTATAGTGCTAAACGACACAAGAATCCAATAATAATATATATATATATCTAAATTTTAGTAGAAGAGGAGTAATTTATAGAGGTTTATGTTTCTCACTATATATTAAATGAATTAACAGTCATATTTATCTTATTTAATAATCATATATTAATTTTTTTAAAGTTCTAAATAAATACCTAAAACAAAAAATTTGCGAAATTCATGAATTTTAAAAGAATGAATACTTGTTTGTGAAGAAGTTACAAATAAGCATCATATATGAAATATTTTTCCACTTTTTATAATATATATTACCTTTTTGTTAAGATTTTTTATAACCAAATTTTCATACATAAGAATTCCCCCCCCAATACACACTTTTTTTCCTATGTATGCTTTTCACCTTATAGAAACTTATGTATATAAAATTATATCAAATCTGTTAGGTTAGTTTAATTATAAAAATAATAACATTTAATATATTATTTAACACATATTAAATTATTTCCATATATAAGTTATATTTTCAGGATTATAATTTTTTTGGGTATGACATTAATGATTAAAAAATTTCATACACGATATATCTCCCATATGAAATTTTCAATAAGCAATATCTTTTTTTCCATATGAAATATATCTATATGCATTCATAATTTATTTATATATATAATTATGGTTTCTCCATTAGATAAAAAATATTAAATGATATTTTCCCATACCTAAGATATATAACATATGTGAATTTTTCCACGTTATATATATTTTCTCCTCTATGAGGTTGATAAGATTTTAGAAATTAAAAATTGAAAAAAATGTATCACTAATGAAAAATAACAAAAATAAATCTCACATATCATAATATATTTAAACACTACTAAAAAATTCTCAAATTAACTGTTAAATGAAAAATAAAACCAAAATTTTTTTGACCATAAAAATATCCCAAAAATTATTTCCCAAAATAGTCACGAAACACATATACATGATCTTAAGATACATTGATAATCCAAGATTAATACAAAATTTCCATTTTCATATTCTCAAGTAATTTTAACATCACTTACCCAACACTCTATCAAAAAATATTTTTACAATTTTAACCATATATATAAATATTTAGTTTATATTTTCTAGTAATCATATATTAAATCCAAAGGCCAATTCTAAAAAAATTCAATCTTCGTGAAAAAATATCCAATTTCAACTAATTTAACTATCTCGTAATGAAATAGTTAATTACATAATCCCCACTGTAATACTTTTCATCCTCAATAGGTACCCTCATATATCATATATGAACCATATTATTCCCTAAACCCTACTACACAATCCAATTTTAATATGTCAATTTAGTTCTGGATGTTCCAACTCCACACCAAAACTGGCACCAATACTCAAAACCACAATAAAAATTCTTTCATCCATTAATTATTTCTAAATATTATATATTGATTTCCCATGTTTAATGGAATTTATGAAATATAAATTCATTAACAACACACATCATCAATTAATATAAGTGTCATACAATAATATATTTCCCATTCAGCAATACTGTTGAGAAGCACTCGACCATCCTTATCAGAATCCATAATGTCACACTTGAGACTATATTTATAACACATGACAAAAACATTTCTAATTTTGGTTTACTGCTATAAAGAACCTATATCCCACACACTTGATTACCCTATAGTTATATTCCCAAACACCTACACAATCACAATAGCCGACCATCATACTATGTTTAAAAACTATCCTTTACCAAATATAATAACTCCAATTGATCCATATTAATCAATAAACATATAATGTCATTTATTATTTACTACATATAATATGGTATTACGAATCAAACAAATGTTAAAAACCCACCACCAAACTATCATAGTAGGGATTTTTTTACATGTATTTTCTTCTAATTTTCAGTCTAAATATTCCACTAAGTGTTTTCATTAGTTTTCCATGAAAAAATAATAAAATTTGGGTAATTAATAGGTGTTTCATGGATAGTTCATTGTTTATGAAACTGTGCACCCGTTCCCAAGTAACCCTGCTACCCAGTTGAGTTTTTGGAAATTGGATTGTCACATGGTTAGGGCATGGAAAATAAACCATGTAGGCTAACCATGTGATATTCCCCTATTGGTTATTGGAGAGAACATGGTTACTGAAGATTTTGGAAAACTATGTAGTAAATCAATGTAGACTGTCCATGTAATTAAAAAATTTGATTTGTATTTTTTTCTGCCCCTGATTATTAACCCTAATCCATCATTTTCCATTCTCTGAGAATTTCCCACATTAGGTTCCTCTCTTTCTCTTTACTCCTCCATTGGAGATCCATTTTTGATGAAATTTTGTAGAGATTTCTCCACAAATCTACATGTATGCTCCTTCTTTCTTTCCCCCCAACATTTATTGGGGTTTCTTCCTTTTACTTTTAGATTTCACATCTCCAATGGGTTGGGTGTATTTTTAATGTTAGATCATAATTTTGTGGGCTTAATGACAGTTTTCAAGGATAGATATTTCTTTTTTAGGAAGATATTATGGTGTAGTTGAAGTTTTTCATCATATTATACATGTTTATTCACAAAAAGGTAGGTGGTTCTATGCTAAAAAATTATTTGAAATATGTAATATACTTACTTTAGTGTTTATATGTGGTCTATGATATACATGAATGATGTGAAGGGGGATTTGGAATTTTTTTGATATTCATATAGAGTTAAAGTTGTTTTTATGAAATAAATTGGATGTATTTAATGTGTAATCCCTTTTTATAAATTTTGTACATGTATTTTAAATTATATAACATGAACAATAAATTTTACCACAGGTGTGAAAACTATTTTGGAATGATTTCAATGAATGTTTGGTCACATAATGGGTTTCAGATGTGAAAAATGTGGTTTTTCATGTGTGTATGGTGCTTGGATTATGTATATGTTTATGTGATGTTCAATGTGATACACAAAATGAAAATCAAGAACAAAGGGAAATATGGACAACTAGGTTTGGGGAAAACAACTAATATGCTAGTTTAACTGGAAGTGGTACATCAAAGATTTATCTATTGGGAGTTATTATGCAATAATAACTAAATAATATTGACAATTGGAGACCACTGGGCCCCTAGAGATTCCCCTCCAAGTGGCATGTAATAACCAAAAAGTTTATTATTGAAAATTCATCTTGATCTAATTAAATTTCATATTATATATAATGGTTATTTAAAACATATTCACTTCCTTGGTTTTATGTTTTTGGCTTTTAAAATACCGTTAATAGTTTTTACCATTCCTAATATAGAAGTTGAACAGAGATAAAATTATTAGTATAAATATAGGGCTTTAACAAATCCAATTTACTCAGATAAAAGAACTGATGGTCTCATCCCTTAGAACTTATCCATACCAATCCCATTTGTTGGAGCTCATAAATGCGGTAGAATAACTAGTCTTTTCTCTTGTACAATCCCAAGCCGAGCTACAACACGGTAATCTTGAACAAAACCGCCTACAGGAGAAGTGGATGTTAATTGATATTAAAACCCGAGAAATGTTATTTGAGTCACCCCAAGAGTCTGTCACCACTGCACACCTTACCCTTATATCACATGTGAGTATTTTAAGGGGTTATGTGATAAAACCCTATCATTATGATTATGAGCATTGTTTTTGTACATAATAATTAATATACAATATTTTTTATAGTTATATTGTAAATGGTTTGAATGGAAAAAATAGTATTTTTAGTTAATATTAAATTAATAAATCTATTTTTAGGAATTAATTGATTTTTTAGTTAAATAATATTTTAATAAAATATTACTAAAAAATTATTTTTTATTAAATATAAATAATTTAATATTTTTTTTTGAATATAATTGTAATTTTTAATAAGGTTTGAAAAATGTATTTGTCAAACCCGTGAATTTATTATAAATGTCGATTTTTATTTTAAATTCAAACATTTAAATATTTAGAAAAATATTTAGATAATATTAATATCATTTTTGGATTCAGGATGTCAAAATTATCTAATGGTGAATTCTTTATAATTTTCTAAGACACTCGATTTTTTGGGTGAAAATTAAATATCATTTAAATAAATAACGTTTTTTTATGACATCATAATGACCAAATAGGGATTTAATAAAATAAATAAAAAAATTATTTCGAAAATATATGTTTTATTTTTAATATAATTCTATTTTAGATTTTTTGGATTAATTTTATGGTGCTTTAGTTGACCTTCCAAAACATATAAAATATTTTATCTTTTTAAAATAGTTTTTGTGAGAGTGTGACTCACCACCACATAAGAAAAACTATTATTTAAAGATTTATGACATTGGCCTTATAAAATAATATTTTCCACAAACATTTGGAAAAAAATTGGCAATAACCATGGGTTTCTTTGTGGTTTTTATTAGTTTAAAATGTAGTATCCAGAACCTAAAAAATATGGAATTTCATTTCCTTTCCTATATAAACCATCTCAATATACCATTACTCTTCACTAAAAACATTTTTCTATCGACCAAAATCTACCCCCTATCTCTTGAATCTTCCCAAGTCATCCTAATCTCCCAAAAATCCTCTCTCAAGGCTCTCCCAAGCCTTTGGGATCACACATCCAAGTAAGGGATTCTCACTTTCCTTCATTCCTTATTTATGTCCCAATTTCCTTATATTGTTACTCCCTTTTATTTTCAATTATAAATTTTTGGGTATTATTTAAAACCTTCCCTATTCATCGCTCCTCATGTTTGAATGATGAGATACCCCTTTCTATCTCAATAATGCCTCCCATGTAAACCAGATACCTTGTCGAAATTCCGTAACAAATTTCTTCATTTCTCACTTTTCTTCAAGTTTCTTTTTGTTTTTATACCCTTGTATTTTCAATTAATAATATTGGGGTGTAATTTATCACCTCTCCCATACTTCCCTCCTTATTTTTGAATAGTGAGAGACCTCTTTATCTCTAATTATTCCATCCCAAGTAAATGTGTTACCATACCAAAATTTCATAAGAGTTATTCCCTTTCTCCTCTTTCTTCATGTTTATTTATTATGTTATGCCTTCTATTTTCAAATTTTATATGTGAGACATGTATCTATATGACCAACTCACTTTCCATTTCATGTAAATGTGATGATATATCCATTTCTATCACATGAACCAGATTTATGAATTATTATGTTACACTGTTATGCTGCCGAAATTTCACCGCGATTTTCCAAGTCAAAATCATTAGGTAGTGAATACCATAAACATTTATCTGTCAAGGGTATTCACATTTATTCACTTATATATATTTTATTCTAAATCCATGTATGTATTCCACATTCTTTAATCGTGTAATAACTTAGTGTGTTAAATGTTTCTATGTTATATGATCCATGTGGCACACTTAAGTATGAAATGAAATATTTATAATGTGTGTGCTCTAATAGCACTATGATGCATTGTTTAAAGATTAGTATCATGATAAGTCAAGTGAAATTAGGGTTTAATCATTCTAGTTAAATTTTAAATAGGGTTTACTCATGTTAATTCTTATGCAATTAGGGTTTACTCATGCACCATGTGCAATGAGACTTGGATCATGCTAATATCATATTAAATGTTGTTTCCACATTTCCATGTTTTGATAATCATTTTATATCTTAAATTTATATTCATGTTTGTCTTGTTCTATATTGATATAACTATTTCTTAACATTTAATATATTCTTTCATGTTATTCCTTGTTTACTCCCTTACTGGGCTTTATAGCTCACTCTTTTCTTATGCATGTCCTCAGGTTATCCCATGCATTGCTAATTACGAAGGAATTTTTTTGTCATGTAAAAGGAGTTTTCAATAAATATGCTATGTTTTATATTCAATATTGTCATGTAATGTTCTTAATTTCCCAAGACACTATACCTATCGATCCTCAAAGTTTAAATAAGGGCATGCTTATTTAATAAATCGTGTTTAAGTGTGTAATAAATATAAGAGTTGTTATAGTTTGTATCGAAGGATATGTTTTGTTTTTTTTTGGGATTAAAATTATGAAAACCCTAGTGAAAGAAATAAGGATATGACTAAGTATAAGAAAAATATCCCGAAATATTGGTGAGTATAGTGTAAGTGTCTTATACAAAAAATAAATCCATGTGTAGATACAAACAAAAAAATGTGGCTATGGAACATATTTATCTAGGGGTAAAAGATGAAAACACCACTTTGAGATAAACAAAAATGGGAACTGGTGCATGAAAAAGGGACATTATGGACTCTTGGATACAACACTCCGGGGATATATTCTTCAGTAAATTCAGAAGCTTATTATTAACCATTATTAAGGGAATAAAAAATTCCCCTAAGAATATATATTGGGAACCAAATCATGGATAACAAATATTTAAGCGTATAAATTCATATGTTAAGGAAATAAATGTAATTTATACGTTAACCATTTTTTTCATTGTATTACCCTTCTTGTGTTACCCCTAAAATTCCATTTATTCCATTAAATGATTTGTAAAAGGAGGACTCAAGCTAACAACCGATGTAAAGTTCAACATGATGATTGTTCAAATGAAATTCTTAATCCGATTGGAACAAGAATGAAAATATTTATCATGATAATATCTATGTTAACTCATGTTTTGAATAGAAACATGGGTAAAGAGGAAATTACACTCCCTCCCCCCAATAAATAACATGCCACAATCAACAGTTCCTAGAGACAAAGACCTCATATATTTAATGGATCATCTGATCACTCAATCGTTGAACAATGGATCAACTCCATTGAGAATATCTTCAAAACAACTCAATGATATAAAAAAGAGAAGGTTATTTTGTATTCTTATCGTATAGAGGGTGAAGTTGATTTATGGTATAAATTTATCAAAAATATGAAGTCTGAGGATGAGATCGAGGCATTGGAATGGAATGATTTCCGAAAAACGTTTTCCGATAAATATTTTCTTCACACCATCATACAGAGGATAAAAATGTAATTCCTTTCCCTCAAGAAAAAATATGAAGAATCCATCATAGGATATGAGTAAAACTTCACCATCATTGCATGATATTCTTTCACCTTTTTCATCAACCCTAAATTCAAGGTTGACCGCTTCTTTGGTGGGATAAAACCTAGCCTATGGAAAGTCATAGAGATCGTTGACTTCGATAGCTATGTGGAAGTTGTCTGATGTGCCCTCAAAATCAAAATAGGGATAAGATAATCATAGGGGTATCATATGGATAACAAGAATATGTTGGAATTTAATTCTAGCAGCCTGATGGATAAATCTAACGATGTTAAGAAATTCCAGAACCGGACTTACCAATGGTGTGGAAAGAAGCACCCCAGAAATTTCCTGAAGGGGATAAGGGAATTATTTAGGTGTGGAAGAAAACGGAACCTGTCCATTAATGGTAGAAATGAGAAACCCACTACCAAAATAGAGGATAGGAACGATATGTTTGACCCCAATGCATTGTAAATTGCTTTAACTACAAAGAATAAGGTCACTTTAAAAACTAGTGTCCCAAGCCAATGGTTTTTGGTGGAAAGTAACAACCTACAAGGCAGTAAGGGAATTATTTTTTGATCACTACCACAGAAGAAAACACTAACAACAATTCTATGACAGGTACACTAGTTATTCATTCAATAATCACTAATTTGCTTTTTGAATTTGGTTCTACGAATTCTTTTAATCCCTGATATATTATAATAACAATCCCAACACCACCACATATTAAGGAAGTAAAGATGTTGATGAGATTATAAAATAGGGAAATCATTGCAGCTCATGAATATAACTCCTCCCTAGTCACAATTTCTGAATTGAACTTCCCAAAAAACCTCATCATACTCCCTCTAGGGTAATTTTTTGAAATTAATTTCATGGATTAGATTTCCCTATAAAGAGACTACATAAATGGATGTTATGGAAAAATCACTCACCCTATGGAGAATCAACCAAATATTCTATACATTTAAAAGGAGGAGGATGAATATTCTTTAGCACCATCATCTCAGTCATGGATATTACTGCCCTATGAGCACACGTGTCTTGCATAGATGATAGAATTTAATGACACAAAAATATTTGGAGACATTCCTATTGTGAGGTAATTCACTGAAGTGTTTCTTGAGGAATTGCCCAGTCTTCCTCCTAGAAGAGACTTTGAATCCTCAATTGATCTTATTGTAACACCCCGAGATTTTATGAAAAATATTTTTTTAATTTCATTAATGTCTTGTGTTGTACGCTACACCAAAAGGATCTTTCACAACACGCATCCTTGACTTTCCTTTCATTAAACGCAATCGCGACCTTCCTTGATAGCGTGTGTAGTATGCAATACCGAGTTTCACTAAACAACGATATGCTATTAAAATATTATTAAAACTAACCGTTGTGAATAGTAATAACCACTTTTTGAAAGTTTGTAAATTTTATTTTTCAAAATGGACATCATTTTTGGATTCGGAATATCCAAATTAGATTAGGGTGAAATTTTGGTAATTTTCAGATAACTTTCATATTTTGATGAATAGTGGAAATTACTAAATTTTAATTAAAAACAATTTTTTCAATCGAAATAATTAATAGTGATAAATTATTAATCTTAGTGGTTTTAAAGTAAATTTAGAATATATTTTTTCAATTTAATACAATGATGGTCATTGGATGTAATTTCACATTTAAACCAGTTATAAACAAGTTTCAATCTTTTGATAGTTATTATCTCTAAAAAACACGCTATTTGTTTTAACGACGGGAATTAATTTTTAAATTAGTTAATGAAACTAATATGTTTTGAATTTGGTAAAATAGACATCATTTTTGAGTTCATAATATCAAATATAGCTTAGGCCTAATTTTTTGTATTATTCTGAAAACTTTCAATTTTTGATGAATAGTGAAACCACTAAGTGGTAGTTAAAAAAAATGAATTGTTCATAAAACTTAATTTTACCACTTCTGTGAGTGGAATTTCAAAAATCCGAGAGACACGGTTGATTTCAGTAAGTAAAATATGGTTCAATGAGATGAAAATAATTTTTTGGTGAATAGTAACTTTTTACTTTTTTTACCACGGTTAAAAGTAAATAGGGTAATTAAGGGTAGAAATGATATTATTATTACCCTAACACATGTCCTAATTCTATTGGACAAGTGTAATTCGACCAAAAACAAACTTTGGAATAAAATATGACCATTTAGGCCCACTTGGATTAGATTAGGACATTTATTATTAATTTATTTAAAGAAGGGTTAAAAGAGTTAAAATCAAAGTTTATTTACTAAAACATTTTTAATATGGGGTTATACATAAGATACATTCGACTATGAATATTCACTAGAAAGATAAAAATATTTAATACATAATGGTATTTTATTTGTAATTTTTAGACATTAAATAATTTAATATATTTATGACACAACGATGATGCAGTAATTATCTTATTAATGAAATATTGACATAATTGATGTTATAAATACCCAAATCAATATAATTTGAGACTTTTTATGAATTCCACTAATTGTTTTGGTTAATATGACATGTTAGTATTGAGGTAATTAACTTTTTTAGAACTTATCATTCTGTTATGATTTTCACAAAAATCAATTACTAAATAGTGTCAAAATTGACATAAAATAGTTTTTAAAACAAATATTATATTATTAATTGTTATTTTGTTCTTAAAAATCTAAGGTTCAGAAAAATGACTTAGATAAGGTTATATATATTAATAATAAACAACTTGGGGTTCGTTTGTCTTCTTATAGTATGTTTATTAACCTTATACTGTAAGAACACAAGAAGACACGGTAAAAGTAAACTTATTTAACTTAATGTTAAATCTAAATGATAAGGTTAAAATAGGGACCTAAACTTGTCTAAATTCTATTGTATGAGTGGATTTAGACCCATCCCCACCTTATCCTCTAAATAAATCAATTTTGATCTATTTAAAACCGAACTTGACTTTATAATAAAATAATATTTTTAGTTTTTCCAAAGGAGACCCTCTCCTCCCTTATAAAAGGGCACCTCCTCCCTCTCTTCTTCACACAACTTTGAGCCTTCAATCTCGGCCAAAACCTGCCAAATTCTCTTCTCCACTTCCCTAGAAACATCCTAGAGGTTCTGGTCTTCTTCAAAGACCCATTTTAGTGCCCTAAAAGTAGGTATCAAAGAAGCACTTCAAAGAAGAGATAATGTTACTTACCGATTCTTTCATCTTTATTTCTTCTTCCACTTTTTCTTCATAGGTTGTTTCATTATTAAGTAATAACATCAGTATCACTCATATACTGATATGTTATTATATGTATGAAACAACCCTATTTAACCATCTATCCATCCTACGGAAAAATAAATCACCGCGCGTGCGTACGTACGGAATACCATCTCCACGCCGTGGTGTAATCTATTTTCCACCACCACCTTACATGGATGGTTATAATGGTGTAAATAATAACTATACATAGTTATTAGAACATAATATTTATTCTGATATATTGTATCATACACTCCAATTCAATTCAATAATTATGGAAACGATATCATCACTCGTGCGTACGTACGGACTACCGTCTCCACGACGCGATGAGATTCATTCTCCATGTTAACCATTTAAGAATGATTATAAAGTATATATAAGAAATAATAATGAAATATATGACATTATAAATCTACTGTATTTATGTATATATTTATGTCATCTACTTAATTCCATTCAGCTCAATAAGGAAACGAAAACAGCGTTCATGCGTACGTACGGCCTACCGTCTCCATGAACGGTGTATTTCTTTCCATTTACTAATTTATTATATATATGTATATTCTGAATATATATTATATATAAATCATGTTTTATATTCTAGAATTAAGTAATTATGATCTAAGCAGTCATATGAATTATTACAAGTCAAAAACACGGACGACAAATGAAACAATTTTACCCAAAATGCACTTTAACATAGAATTTACAAAAGAAATGGTAATATAAAGTGATAAGTGAACCATATATGATATTATACAAATGAGTATGATTCTGTAATAATTCAATGACATTATTTAAATCATTATACAGGAGGTTCGGACACCTACGAAGAAAATCGGACCTAAGGTAAGGGAAATATCACAATCTCATTTTTATCTGAGATTGTTTATACTTTAGAATTTACTGGGGTGTATTTTATAATCCTCATCCATGTTTCCTCAATATGTAATATTTATATCCTTCTACAATATTTTATATCCAATTTTACCCTTCGGTGAGTTTTTAGTAAAAAATATCTAAGGAATCTTTTGTCGTTTTCCGTACGAGGTACTTTTTGACTTTTCCGACAAAAGTACGTGAAGAATGTTTTTTTTACTTATACGGCATGAATGGATTTTTTAAAAAACATTATTTCCAAGAAGCTTACTTTGCAAGTTTTCAAGTTTATTTTGAATCAACTTCTTTTAGTTTATAATTGTATGACATGTTAAGAAAGGAAAGGTGTTTTTGAATTAGAAAAGATATTTTCCACAAGAATGGAGTTCAAGAGTTTTATCAAAATTATTTCCCATATAAGATAATATATGGTTCTGTTTCTATCCCTATTATTACATGGAATTGATTATGTTGTGATGGAAATATTATTATGAATTCCTTTATCTTATATGAATAGTTTTATGATGTCATGATGTTTTAGATTCCCATTTTTATTACATGGGTTATGCAATGATATATGATTTACGATTTTGTGGCACACATAAGAATGGTTTCATTAAGAGATGGGTGGGACCTATATCTCCCTCCAATGCATTGGGTAATGATTTTATATCTCATGAGATAGACATGGCTGGAATGGTAGGTTATACCGGTTCAGTGAAACAGGACTGAAACGAGGGTGACTCAGTTCAGAAATGGACTTTGTCCACTAAGATAGTCTTGGCAATGAGTCTTGACTAACAAGAAATTATTCTCTATGATTATGTGTGTATGCCACAAAATTTCATGTTTTTAAGTTATGATTATTGGGATTACATTTAAATTCTATGATTTATCCCATGTTATGAAATTATGCTCTCTTTTGCAGGTTATGATTTCCAAAATGTTATGTTCTTATGAATATGATGTGATTAATATTTCTTTTGTTTACCCTTACTGAGCATTTGAGATCACCCTTTTATGTTTTCTTTTCCCCAAGATATAATGAAAGGTTTTAGGTAAAAAAAGGAAGATCTTTATGGGAGATGTTGAGGATCTTTCACCATGATTAGAAGATTATATTCCGATTTTCAAAAGACACTAAACTATTACAATCCTTGTGTGTTTGTTTTTGTTATATACTAATTATTCTGAAAAAGTAATGTAATGTCCATGTACGTCAGGCTTCAGGTATCTACACTTATACCTCAGGAATTTCCAATATCTCTGACTTCTTAAAGAATGGTTGTTTTGAAACATGAAGATCTAAAGAAACAACTATAGTAGAATCTAGATAAAGGGTTTATACACCCATGTGTTTCACCATGGGGTACACCAGTCCTGATCGTTAAAAAAATGAGGGGTCAATTCACCATTGAATTGATTATCGAGAGCACAACAAAATAACGATATATAACTAGTATCATCAACCCGAAATAATGACTTGTTCAATCAGATAAGTGGATCATAATACTTCTTCATGGTTGATCTATGGTCGATATATTACCAAGTATTAATGAATATGGAGGATATCCCCAAGACTTCTTTTCCTACAAGGTACATACACTATGAATTCATAAAAATTCCTTTTAGACTAACTGATTCTCTTGAAATATTTATGGACATGATGAATAGTATCTTTAGGGATTACCTCATCAAATTTTTGTAGTCATTATAGATGATATTATAATATACTCCACAACCAAGGAGGAGTATGAGGATCATCTAAACACTATCGTAGAGACCTTTCAAAAGGAGAAGATGTATGAAAAGTACAACAAGTGTGAGTTCTAGTTGACAAAGGTCTCATTCGTGGGTCCTATCATCACAAACAATGGGATATCTGTGGATCCCATCCTGGAAAATGAAATTGAGGGATGAACGAGGACAACATCAGTGATAGATATCTGTAGAATATTGGTGTTAGCTGGATATTATCATTGATTTGTGAGATATTTCTTACGATTGGCAAACCCTATTACCACAATAACTCAGAAGATAGTCATTTTTTCCTGTAGTGATAAATTCAAAGATAATTTCATGGAGTTGAAAAGGTTTATTATCACTGAACCGATGCTCAAACTACCCACAAGTGGAGAACTTTTTGTGGTATTCAGTTATTCATCGAAGAAGGGAATGGGTTGTGTGTTGATGAAAAATGAAAAAGTCATTAACTATGCTTAATGGCAATTGAAACTGCATGAGAAAAAATATCTAACACATTATCTGTAGTTGGCTATAGTAATCTTAGATTTAATAATTTGGTGACATTACTTCTTTGGAGAGAAGTGTGAAATATACATGGATCACAAAATACTCAAGTATACATTCACACAGAAATAGTTGAACATGCACCAATGAAGTTGGATAGATATAATCAAAGACTATGACTGCTCAATCCATTACCACCCTATAACAACAAACAAGGTGGAATATGACTTATGTAGAAAGAATCTAACAACTCATTCATTGATGATAATTTAAAAGGATCCATTCTTTTTATAATTGAAGAAGATGAAAATGAGAATCACAAAGAAGGGGACATCATCAATCCTTTCACAAATAATTTTTCAACTGTATCTTTTGGATAGGATAATGGATGCTCAAAAGGATGATGTGGGAATTCACAAGAATGTGGAAACTATCACAAAAGGGGTATCCTCAGAGTTTAATGAAAATTAAGAATGAATTTTGGGATTTTGGACAAGAATACATGTTTCATCAAATCCAGAGACAAGTAATGAACTTTAGGATGATGCACATAGTTCAAATTTCTCAATTAACCCAAAAAAAACAAAAAATTATCGAGAGCTCCAAGAAAATTGTTGGTGGGGTAACATGAAGAAGGATATCAATGAGTATACATCAATGTTTCTGGTATGTTTGCATGTTATGTCTGAGAGGTAGAAGTCTAATAGGAAGATGAAACCATTACCCATACCAACATTGAAGTTGGAGAACATCACCATAGACTTCATCACTAAACATCCAAAAAAATCCAAAGGAAACAATTCTATCTAGGTTTTTGTGGATCGTTTAACAAATACTGCTCACTTCACTGAAATTCTTGAGGATTATCCATTGGATGAACTGAAACAGATATAAATCAGATAAGTGGTAAGGCTACATTGTGTACCACTATCGATTGTATCCGATCGTGATCCAAGATTCATCTCTATGTTCTGTAAGAGTCTACTACTTGCTCAGAATACCGAGGTTAACATCAGTACAGCTTATCATATTCAAACTGAGGTCCAATTTTAGTGTACTATCCAAACACTTGAGGACATTTTGAAAGCATGCTCAATATATTTCAAAGGAGGATGGGATCAATATTTTCCACTTGTGGAGTTCAGTTATAATACCTGTTTCCACTCAATAATCTAAATGGACCCTTATGAATCCCTTTATGGGAATAAGTTTATAACACTGACATGTTTGGATGATGTTGGGGATCCAAAACACCTAGGTCTTGAAATGGTCGATGAAATGGTGGACAAGGTTAAGACCATCTAGCATCACATTAAAGCTTCTCAGAGTCGACAAAAGAGCTATGATGATAATCGTCGACGATACCTACATTTTGATGTTGGTGACATGGTATTCCACCACATATCACAGTGGAAGAGAGTTATGAGATTTGGGAAGAATGGGAAGCTTAGTATTAGGTGCATAGACCCTTTTGAGATCCTTGATCACATTTGAGAAATGTACTATAGACTAGCACACACACCAAACCTATCTCAAGTACATGATGTATTCTAGGTATCACTCTTGAGGAAGTACATATGTAACCCATCACATGTACTCAATCTAGAGGTGGTACCATTGTAGAATGGCCTCTCCTATGAAGAGAAGCTGATGGAGATCTTAGATCATTGTGAAAAAGTTTTGCAAAATAAGATAATGTCCCTCGTCATGGTGTTGTGGAAAAACAAAAAGTTTGAAAAAACAACATGGGAGTCAGAGGAAGTAATAATTCAGATTTATCCTCATATATTTTAGTGCGTGAAAATGAAATTTTTAGGGAGAATTTTCTTAAGGGTGGAAGATTTTAATGCCCAAAAATTTTATTAATTAAAATTTTTCTTCATCTAAATAAATGTAATTTTATGAAAAAATGGTAATGTAAAACATATTCACATCCATGGTTTTATGTTTTTGGAATTTAAAATACCATTAATAGTTTTTACAATTCTGAATATAGTCATTGAACAGTGATCACATGATTTGTATAAATATAGGGCCTTAACAAATTCAATTTACCTAGAAAAAAGAAGAAATGACGTCATCCAATAGAATTTATCCATATGACGCCCATTATTCGAAGCTAAAAAAGGAGGTGGGATCACTGTAATTCAATATTGACCTTTCCCCAGACAAGCTACAACACATTAATCATGAACAGAACCACCGATGGAAGAATTGTAATTAATAGAGATTACCACCCGAGCGATGTTATCCAAGACGCCCAAAGAATATTCCACCATCACACACCTTACCATTAGTTATTTGGAGAGTTTTATATGGGGTTATATAACATGACCATATCACTATGATAATGGGAATTATAATTGTATAGAATAAATAATATACACTTATTTTATTTTTGTTACTTTGTAAATGGGTTTTATAGAAAAAAATCATTTTTATTTAATATTCAAATAAAAAATCTATTTTGTTAAATTAATGAATTTTTAAGTTAAATAATATTTAATAAAATATTTTTACTTAATTAGTTTTTATTAAATATAAATTATTGTGCAATGTTTTATGAATACAATTGTAATTTTTACTAAGGTTTGAAAGCTTTATATTCAATACCCATGATTTTTTTTATAAATAACATTATTTATTTTAATAGTAAAAATACCCATATTTGGAAAATTATTTAGATAAAATGAATATCATTTTAAGATTTAGAGCATCAAAATTATCTTATAGTAAATTTTTCATAATTTTCTTAGACTGTCAATTGTTTGGATAAAAATTAAACACGGGTTAAATATATAATGTTTTTTATGACTTCATAATGACCAAATAGTGATGTAATAAAATACTATTAAAGAAATCTTCTACCAATATATTTATTATATTTAATTTATTTGGTTTAAATTTTTTTTGAATAATTTTATTGTGCCTTAGTGGACCCTCAAATATTTATAAAATATTTTATATTTTTAAAATGATTTATTTAAGAGTGTGACACACCTACACATAAGAAATCATAATATTTTAATAATCTCACCCATTGGACATATAAAATAATATTTTTTTCACTCCCATTTGGAAACACCATGGTAAAAACCACAGTATGGTTTTGGTTTCTCATTACTTTAACATGTAGTGTCAAAAACATAAACAATAAACAATTCCCTCTAATTTCATATATAATACCACTAAATATCCAATTAATTTTCACTCAAAACCATCCTCGATTGACCAAAATCGTCCCTCATGTGTCTATAATCCTCTAAAGGCGCCCTAATCTCCCACATATCTTCTCTGAATCAAATCCCAAGCCCTTGGTATCACACTTCCATGTAAAGGATCCTCATTTCCATTACATCTTCATTTTTTTCCATGTTTCCTTATAATATTATGACCTTTTATTATCAATTAAAATTTTTGGGTAATGATTTTAAACCGTACCTATACTTCTCTCCTTATAGTTTGATTATGAGATACCCATTTCTTTCATAGTAATGCCTCCCATGTACACATATTACTAGACAAAAATTATCTAAGGGATTTCTTCCTTTCTCACTTTTATCCATTTGTTTATGTTTTTATACCCGTGTATTTTCAATTACAAATGTTGGGGTGTTATTTAAAACCTCCCCCATACTTCCCTCCTAATTTTTTAATAATGATATAACTATATATCTATCATTAATCCTTCCCATTTACACTTCTTACCATGCAGAAATTTCATAAGTGTTATTCTATTTATCTTATTTCTTCATGTTTATTTATTATGTTATGCCTTATATTTTCAAATTTCATGTGTGGGGTCATGTATCTATATGACCCTTTATTATCCATTTCATGTAAATGTTATGAGATATCCCATTCTATTTCATCAACCAATTTTTGGTTTGTTATGTCACGCAGTTATGCTGCTGAAATTGAACCACAATTTTTCAAGCAAAAATCATTGTGTAGTAAAAAATAACCATTCCTTTATCAAAGGTAATCACCTTTATGTACATATACACATTGAATGGCATATACATGAATTTATTACACATTTATTAATCATGGAATAACATATTATTTTAAATGATTTCATGTTATATGATCCATGTGGCACACGTATACATGAAATATATTGTTTGTAAAGGGTGTGCCTTGATAGATCTCTAATGAATTGGGTAAAGATTGGTATCAGGATACATCATGTTCAATGAGGGTTTAATCATGATAATTCATGTGGAATGAGGATTTACACATGATAATTCAAGTACAATGATCATTTACTCATTCTCCCTATGCAATGAGCATTGCCTCATGCTAATATCATGTTAAATGTTGTTTCCAAATTTCCATGTTATGATAATCATGCTATATCATAACTTTATGTTCATATTCAACATGTGATACATTGATATTCTTATTTACAAAACTTTACTATATTATTCATTTTATTCATTGTTTACCCCCTTACTAGTCTTTATATCTCACCCTTTTATTATGCATGTCCTGAGGCCATCCCATGCATTGGTAAGTACAAAAGAATGTTGTTTTCATGTAAAATAAGTTTTCAATAATGATGTTGTGTTTTATGTTCTATGTTTTTATGTAATGTTCCTAGTTTCCAAATACACTAGACCTATCAATCCTCAGTGTTGAATTATGTGCATTTTTAGGAAATAAATATTGTTTAAGTGTATAAAAAAGAGCAGGGTTGTTGTATGGCATGTGAAAGAGAACGTTGTTAGTCATGGTAGCTATAGAATATTTTACGGATATAAGTTGTATCTTGTTTCCCATTACTATATAATTTCTTGAGGGTATTACCATGAATTAGTTCCCTCATAATAATTTCTACTTACCATCAACATACGGTATATATTTTTGGTTATTTTAAATTCAATAATGTATTTAAAAAAATGGTGTCCATAAATTATTTATTTCTTTTCACTTATAAATCATTCATGTTTTTACCTTATAATATTTATATAATTGAATATATTTGTTGGGTTGAATCCTACTATGATTTTTCTCACACCCAATATACACCATTGGGATTATGTAGACTTGGTTATGTTTGAAATAGGTAATGGAAAGATATATCGTGATGGCAGTTTGGGATGCTTGCAGTCTACCATTGGAGGAGTTGTAGTGGTGGATTTAGGTAGACGATCTTGTTGTCACATGGTATTGTATGTGATGGGTTATTTTTCTCTTTTTTTGGATCCCCTTTTTTGTTTTATTTTAAATTTTAAAATGAATTTGTAAAATGGTTATGCATTGATATCTTGTGTTTATTCAGTTTCAGTTTATTTAATATTTTTGGCTATTTACAATCATGTAATTTGGTGAAATAATTCCCAAGTTATATTATTGATACCTAAGAACTTGTTTCCATCCTGTGGATATTGTGAATTCTCTTCAGGCCATTCCACATGTGAGGCCAGGTGCCTTATCAGATGGTGACTCGTCTTGGTTTAAGAAAAAATGGTATCAGAGTGCCAACTTTTCACTGTCTGGTTCTAGTTTTTTTGGATGATTCTGGATAATTTAGATCTTGGATTATCTGGAAATGATGTTTTGGTTGCGTTTTGGGTTCTGGGCTAGCACAAATCATGAAAAACCATTAGTCTCCAGGGGATGTTTGGATTTTTGTTTTAATTCCTCTCTAGGTGAGATGTATAGGCTATAGATTTTAAGTGGACACTGGGTGAGGGTTGAGTAGTTTGGCCATTTGGATTATTATTATGATTGATATGGTTATTTTTTGAGATATTTAAGTTGTTGATTTTTTTTGTTATTACGAAAGATTTTAATAATTGTTGTATTGATAGTTTTGTAGTGATTGTATCATTTTGTAGAAAAATTCCGCCTTATAGACTTCCTATATAGCCTTCGGAGGAGGTGAGAGAGTGTTATACCTCACAAATTATTCAGAGATTAGTGGGATATGGGTTTTGGGCTATTTCAAGCCTTGGTAACGGTGTGTGATCTGATCCAACTATTGTCAGAGAATCCGAACAAGGTATTGGAAAGGACAAGGATTAAAATTATATTAAGAAAAAACCCCATCGCTTCTCAGTTATCACAAAACCTCAGGGACTTGATTAATGTCTTGATAAATATAATAGGATGTTTTAATTCCTTTACACTCCTTAGGAATTCAATGTGAAACGAACCACATTATTTCTAAAATGTTATAGTCATAGGTGGGGGAACATAGTGGTTCAATCTTGGAATAATGTGAAGAAGAACTAGAAGAATATCAAGGTTTTCTTCAACTACCTATACAATCTTGAGGTCTTTTCACATTTCTGATCTTGAGTATTTATGGATGTTGTTCCAGGGGACTAGTTCATGATGGATTATTCCAACCAATTTTATGAGATAGTTTAGTATGAACACTAAATTGTTTTTGATGAGTAGATCTCGGCTCAGAGGTTTGAAAGTGGGCTGTAGTCATAGATTGGTTCATAGGTATTTATATTTAAGATGATGAACTATGCCAAAGATTTTGACTATTCTTTTATTGTAGAAAATTTTTGAAAGCATATTCCGGGTTCTTATAAGGTTATGTCCCTAATGGGAAGTGGTATTTCATCATAGAAAAAGAAGAATCTTGAAGAGTAGGGAAAGAAGGGATGAGTTAATTCATTTCAACCTACCCAGAAGTCTTCTTCTAGGGATTCTGATACTTGGTTGGTTGTCTGTCATCTGTACTAGAAGTTAGGTCCCACTTAACGTGCATGTATATCTCCTCGAAAACCATTACATTGATGTAGATATATTGGAAGCCAACACTATTTTTGGAAGGTGATGCATCCATATTAATGTTTTTCAGGATCTATAGCATCCAAGGTGATGTTAGAATAGTCAGGGCCTTCTTGGGTGGTGGGATCAATGTTCGGTGGTCATAGTGGTAGGAATGGATAATCATAATGTTAGAGTTAGTTTATAGTTAAACCACAATTCAATGGTCCAATTCAAACTCATGCGGATATCTGGAATCTTCATTCTATGAAGTATGCACAAGCGGAACTAGATGCCAGGACTTTGACGGTTTGGCATACAATTCCCATTGCTTCATCAATAGGTGACATTTTGTTTGATACAGGTGCTTCTATTTCATTTATCTCTACATGTTTCATGAATTTTTTGTTTTTTACAATCGATCTCAGGTCTTATGGGATAGAGTTGGTGACACCACTTATGTTGAAGATAGATAAGGATCTTAGATTCCCATCTTATACACTCATAATGTTTGGGGTCATGCTAGAATGGTATTTCATATTATTGGAAAATAAACACTTTGATGTAATCCTATGAATGGATTGGATGGTGGAATTTTAGGAGCATATCATTTTTTATAGGAACCTAGAGTGTTTTGTAAAACCTGATGGACGTACCCATGTTTCTCAGGGTTAATGTGATCATCAGATAGGTCATGCTAGACTACTACTCAAAGAATAGTATAATATAAATTTTCAGTTATCATCGCTCGTAATAGAGGACTCTGGTTGCTCATATGAGGGTGGTTTACATCCAATGCTGAATTATTTATCAGATGTTTTCCCAAAGGATTTTTTGGGTTTTCCTCCAGAGCAGGATTTGGTGTTCTCGATTGATATGGAACCAAGAACATAGCTGGTATCTCTTCCCTCAAATAGCATTGAACATGTCCAATTTGAGGGAATTAAAGGTACATATGGAAATTTTTTAATCCAAATATTTATTCACATGATAATCATACCATGGGCCGCACAAGTTATATTTTCAAAAAATACCGGTGGATCTCTCTTGTTGTGTATATATTATCAGATATCGAACAAGGAAACCATCAAGAAAAAATACCCTTTTCCTAAATTGATTAATTTTTTTGATGATTTAAAAGGGGAATGGGGTTTTTAAAGATATACATGTGTTCTAGTTATCACCATTTTTTGGTGAAATAGGTGGATGTTCTAAAAAAATCCTTCCAAAATAGTTATAGTCATTTTGGTTACTTTTTCACGGCTTTCAAATTAGTGAATGCTCCAATAGTTTTCATGAATCTTATGAATAGTGTGTTCCCCCAGTATCTTGAATCTTTTTTCTTGATATTCCTAGAAATCATATTGGTTTATTTTGGAACTAAAGAGGAGCATGGTCATCATTTGGGAATTTTTTTTGAACACTTTGAGATCACTGTCTCTATGCCATGTTTTTAAAGTGCACTTTCTAGATTAGGTATGTGTATAGAGTATGTGTTATTGAAGAATGATCATTTGGTGGATTGTGGTTACCTCCAACTCAAACCATAGGAAAATAAGTAACCAACCAAAGTCATGGTGTTTAAAAGTGTGATGTATTCACTAAATAAAAGGAGGCTTTATTTTTTGGGAGAAATTTTGGGATTATTCTGATTATAAGATCTTGTCATATACTATCTTCCAAAAATATATGAACATGAGGCCACATCATTTGGTTGAGTACCCTTAGGATTTTTACTATAAAATAGTGTATAACGTAGGTAAATATAATATTTTGGTAGACACCTTGAGTAGAAAATATATGTTATAAGCATTGAAAGAGTCCATTGGTGAGTGGGAATTGGAAGGTATTTATTCCAAGTTGCATCTAGAGACCAAGGATTAGAGTGGAGGTGCTTTCTTGTCTAGTTTTAATCTGACACCTTCTCTTCAAGAATTTATTATTCAGTAGTAGCCTAGAGAAGAGATATTATTGTAATATATGTAGTTTTATCATGGAAGGGAGACTATTTGTGATTATTAATTCTCTCCTGAGGTGATATTATGCTTTAAGGGATTCTTTTTTGTTCTGTTGTCTCTGAGGAAGGTGGTGATGTAGGTTAGCCAATAGTCTTATTGGTTTATTTATATTAGATCCACCATGATGTATTATGATATGCGTTGACAGTTCATGTGGATAGTCATGTGGTGGGATGTTTCTGACTTTATATTGAGGTGTTATACATTCCAGTATGTGAAAGATGATCACCTAAGGCCCTATAGTTTTTTATAGCCACTACCCATTCCAACATTGAAATGGGATGAAAACACAATGTAATTTGTCATCCGATTTTCTCACACACCCCGAGGGAGGTATTCATTTTTTTTTTGATTCATCATCTTAACAAATCATGAAATTTCATTTCCATAATAGATTTAGAAAAGGTGAATGAGTTGGGCTAATTTTATATCCAGGAGGTTGTGAGGCTTCATGGTGTGCCATCAAAAATCTTCTCAGATAGAGACCCTATATTATTGATCAATTTTAGTAAGGAATTAAAAATGTAATGTGGTCGTAGTTGAAATTGAGCATGATATACCATACATTGATAGATAATCTGAAAAGAGGGATTATCATATACTGGAGGACATTATCCAATCATATGAATTGGATTTAGGTAGTTAATGGGACACAAAATTGGTATTTTTTGAATGTTTATAAATTTTTTTGTCAATCCTCAATTCGAATGGATCCCTTTGAACCGCTTTATGGTCGGTTGTGTTCGTATTCCTCGAGTTGGGGTAAAGTGGGAGAGACCTCACTGTTAGGATGAAGCCTATGGTAGGAGACATCTGAGAAGATCAAGTATATCACGAAGTGTTTATTGGCACCTTAGAGTCTCCATAAATCCTATTTCAATAAGATATATAGAGATATTGATTTTTCAATGAGTGAGCAGGGGTTCCTGAAACTGTCACCTCACTAGGGTCATCACTATTTGATAATGCACGAGATTATAAGGCATACGTAGGTCATAACATTAATGATAATTGATTTGGTCATGAAAGTGGATTAGAGGTTAGCATTTCCTTCATAGTTGTGGTAAATTTAGGATGTGTTTAATGTTTATGAATTGAAGAAATATAACCATGTTCCATCACATGTCATAAATTGGGAAGAATTGGAGTTAGAGCTCTAATTTCCTATGTTTGAGTGTCCAGTAAGGATTATATATTCCTATCTGATAGTGATTAATGTGAATTATATTCGACTAGTCCATGTTATTCAGAATAACAGTACTGATATGTTAGAGTCCTTGGATAAGAAGTCCTGATATGGGAAGCTATATATTTTTTTATTCTCTAATAAATATTAGTGTTGATGTTCTGGAGGCAAAATGATTTCAATGTTTTGATAATTTTCAGACCAATGATTTATTTTGAAGTGTTGTGCCATCATTTTATATTTTATAATTTCACCTTTTCATTTTCAAGAGATTATAGAAAAAATTAGAAAACATGGGTAAACAGCAGGTGGAGGACTGTTGGTGCATAGATGGTCAAACCGTGCACTTGTGCCCCAGTAACAATGTGGCCAAGTGATGTTTCTAGTAAGAGGATTATAAAATTTTCTTTGCATAGTCTTTAAAACATGATTTATAACCTTTCGGGATATCCTTTATGGTTAGTGGTGACCACAAGGTTTACACACAATTTGAAAAACTATGCTGGAAAAATGTGCAGATTTTCCATGTCAGTAAAAATCATGATTTTTCTTTTTCTATATCCCCAATTTTTAACACTAATCCATCAATTACCATGCCCCTGAGGATTTTATACCCTATGTGTCTCTCCATCTCCTTCCTCCTCCCTTGGATGTCCAATTTGGTGGAAATTTCAGAGATATTTCTCCCTGAATCATCAAGTGCCTTTTTTTCTTGTTTTCAATCCCATATATAGGTCTTCCTTCCTCTTATAATGTGTTTTTACATATCATGTGGGTTGGGTGTCATTTTTATAGTTATATCAAAATTTTCTAGGTTTAATTAAGATGTTTGTGGTTCAAACCTACATTTTTAGGGTGAAATTGAGGCATGGTTGATTTTTTTCACTAGATTCTAGATGTTTCTTCACTCAAGGTAGGTGGTTTCATATTTAAACAATATTTGACAATTTGAATATGATTTATTGAGTTTTTATATGTGTTATATGATGTACCACATTGTTTAAAAGGTGTTCTTGAAATTTCTTGACACACATATGTATTGATTTTTTTTTTACAATTTAAAACAAGTTTAATTATAGTGGAAACCATTGATATGAATTTTCGACATGTTTTGAAAATTTTGAAACATGTATAATTAATAGAAAATGTGGTGTGAAAATTGTTATGGAACGAAATTGTTGTTTTTATGTATTCAAAATTGGTGTTGAATGTGAAAAATATAGGTTTATATTTTGTTTATGGTGTTTTGATTATGTATATATTGATGTGATGTTCAATGTGATTTGTGACATGAAAATCAAGCACAATTGGAATCTTGGGTAATAAGGTGTGCAGACTTGGACTAGTACGATAGTTGAATATGAAGTGTTTCATTCTAGATTCATCTATAAGGATTGATGATACGACCAAAACTAAATAATATTGATGATTGGAGACTACATGGCCCATTGGGTTTCCCCTCCTAGTGTATTGTGTATAGGAATGGAATTAGTCATGGTTATTATACCACATGTCTCTAAGATATGATGTACCTAGTGTCCCATGGTTAGCTAGTTTCTAGAGAGTTTTCTAGTGACATAGTGATCTCTTGAGATATATTACTTACCATAGATATATAGTATATATTAGGAGTTATTTAAAAAGTAATCTTGTTTTCCATAAAAATTATTTCCATAAAATATTTCTAGGTTTTCCATTAAAAAACCTGCATGTTTACTTAACATATAATTTTTTTAGAAAGAAATAACATTGTTATGTGGCGTCATACTAGGCATTTTCTCACACTCTACACACAACTTTAGGTGCAAGTAGACTTGGTTATGTTTGACATAGGTAAAGGAATGTTATATCATGACAGTGGTTTGGGATGCTAGTGGTCCCTCTTTTCAGGCATTGTAGTGGTGGATTGAGTATGATTCTCCGCTTATCACATAGTGGTTTTGGGAATAGTGTATTTTTATCTTTTGTTTTTGCCCTTATTTTTTTTGTAAAACTGAAACTTGAATCTAAAAAGTTGATATTACTTGTTTGGTTATATTTATTTAGTTTTGGTTTATTTATTATTGTTGTGTGTTTATAATCATTTCACCAGGTGAAATCATTCCCAAGTTGTATTATTGAAACCATTTAACTTGTTGCTAGCTTTGGGAGATTGGGAATACACTTCAGGCCTTTCCGCATGCCTTTTCGGGAACCACATCATATGGAAACTTGGATCTGTTCATGAAAAAATAGAGGTTAGGTAGATCTATAGAGAAATATATACATTTTTTAAATAATAATGATAATTAGTACCATGTTGTTAGACTATCAATGGTATGTTTATAGTAATTGAAATTTACATATTATCACTATATGTGTATATTATTTCCAAATTCGAATGGTTATCTAAATAAATACACTCATGATCCCCACTTATATTCCTTATAATTTTCCAAATCCCTAGACATTATCATTCCTCGAATGATATCATGGCACTCTATTTAACAAAATTACAATTTTGTCAATAATTTTCTATATTACACCATGTCCAATAAATATTTCACATGTTCTAAGACATCTCCAATCATCCTAAAACTCCCATGAATTCCCCTATATAGTCCCACAAGTAATCCTTAGTAAAATTCATAACAAAATCCATATAGATATGAAACTATTTTATTTCCCTATCAACTACACATATCCCCCCATACCTTATATTTTTCAGAAGACCTAGTTATTAAATCACATCATTTCACCATTCATTAAATGGTCTGAACTAATTTCTCAAATGAAGAAAACATGTCTATATAATTTCGATCCTTATAACCCCTTTCTCATTCTACTATTTCATAGAGTAGAACATATCTCACACACACATAAATCATATATTTGTTCACTATTTCTCCTTAATAAATCACACATGATAATTCCATAGAGTATCCCATGTTTGATATGATATTCATTATTACATCAATGTTCAACATTATTTTCCATTACAATATCACATAAATTTGTCTTATACCTTTACACAATAATAAAAAAACTGAACCACTACCTACATATAACCATCCACCAAATAAATAATTTTCCACAATGATAAAATATTCACCAAAAACCACAAGGATATGTATTTAAACATTCATTACATCCATAACCCTACTCTGATACCAAATTATCTCAAAGTGATATTCATTATAAATGTCCCCATACATTACTCAAGCTTTTCCTCCACATTTTATTAGTTGTCTCCATAACATAGGAAACATGTGGTCACACCAATCCATTCCAATAGAAGTAAATCCATGATATTTGTAGTGTTGTCCCAACATACATAACCATTTAATGAACTATTAATTTCACTACACATTTTCATCATTATAATTGTGTTAAATACCTCTTGATCCCAAAAAAGGTATTACCATGAGATCATTCCCCATTATGGAAGTCTTTCATGCCACATTACTCAGACCACCTTATATAATATCCTCTAATTCCACACCTCACTACACAAATTACTAGGCTGAAAGTTACTCATCTGTATTTTTTTCCATTCAAGTAACAAGAACTTCTCATGCTTTTGATTTATAAATATAACCATAATCATTTTCTATCCCCTCTCTATCTCTATCAAATTTACCTATTATATCATTAATCACCATAATAAATAATTTTAAAACACCATTGTATTTAATATTAACACTAACTTCCCAATATATATTTTCTCATATTAACATCATATATCTCTACCATGTGTTCAATATGGTATGTCTCATATTGGATATAACTCATTGATCGTCCCCTGTGCTCCAGTCCGATAAAAAAAATGAACCATTAATGCGAAATCACCCACAAGTGTTCTCACATATACATTTGGCAATCCATACTCATGCAAAAATAAAATTGTACAAATCCACAAAACTATTCTACATATGAGATAATCATCACAAGAATCATGGTCACATAAATATTCATGTCATGAAATTTTTCTATGATGACTACTTTTGGTAAAATCATAGATATAATTATGCTAAATGATATTTTATTCAAATTAAATGATTAAAAACAAATTATATATTTTTATTTGAATTTATATAAATAATTCCATATGATAAATATAATATATTCCCTTCAGTATAAATAATATGACATCTGGTTTGGCTATGTATAATTCCACCAATATGAAATATAGAAAAACAAAATATAGGTTGTTCTTGAGAGAATTTTTAATTGAACCCTATTTATTCAAACATTGTTTCTTATAAAACAATGTCATAATTACAAAGAGGTAGGTAAATTTTATATGAATCTTTGTACCCGATATGATTTGTTATTGGACACTTCATCCCACCACTGTATTAGAGAAAAATAAAAAAATCAAAAACCCTAAAACATAATTTTGAATAAGAATTACTTAAATATAAGATTGAAAATAATCTAAGAAACGTAAATCCATAGTAAAATTTACATCAACTCTAGATGTTTTGTCCAATAATACTATAAGGAACCCATTAAAATATTTGATCATACATATCTTATGTTTTCCAGTAGTGCAAGTATACATTCATGGAATTGGAAGATGATACCCTCATATAAGATTAAAAATAATATACAAATATCATATAATAAGACATAATATTTCTAAGGGAGTAAACAAAACTCTATCAAAAGTCCAAAAAAACAAACCATTGTTATAAAAAAACAATAATCCATAATTGACCATAATTCAGAAAGACATCAACAATATCTCCCCCATCTCCATGGGATGTTATATCCAACAAAAACATAAAGTTAACAAAAAACAAAAAGATGGTCCAAAGTCATAAATTTGTCTACTATCCGATATCTATCCTAAATATATAAATATATCAATCATCCAATAATTGGACTCTTCCTTACCTAACAAATGATCATTAAGTCTTATTGGGTACCAAAGTAATAGAGAATCTTGATAAGGGAGTGAATAAAACATTGTATCCCACTATTAATTGTTTCGCTAACATTAATATAATTTAATGTATTTATATAGGGTGACATTATTGGCAAAATAAATTAAAAAATAAATTTTATAATACAAATTATCATGGATCCTCAGTTTCTAAGGTGACACATGGTATAGACTATACCTTAATTGTTTAGGACTAAATGTCTCAATTCAAAAATCATAACCACAAAGGGGAATACATTTCCTACTCTATATCTCTATACAATATCATACACATGGGGGTCTTATCAATTACCAAGAACCATGATATATAAAACACCAAATTTTTCATAGTCCTAAATAACAACTATCATATATAATGCACATAGGGGTTCAAATCCTGTTCATAGTGTTGTAATATCTAATTACACCTTGATGTTAAATCCCCTACCCAGAAATTTAAAATATTATAAACCTAGTTTGTTTCATACCCAACCAACAAAAACAATATATAATTTATGTGGGGAGTCACATACACTATAAAAAACTATAATATATCATCCACATGCGGAGGTCATATCCCCTTCCTAGAACCATCATGAATCATCAACTAAGGGGATTACATCCCAAATTTGATAACCGTAGCAATATTTTAAAAAACAATTCTTATGAATTTGAAGTATTAATTTTATATTTTTATATTCATTATATCTTTAAAAATAATTTTATAATATTTTTCCTTAGACAATGTAATATTAGTAAGTAATTATATTTTTTAATTAAGATTACATGGTATTACATTAAAAATAAATTTCATTATATCATAAATTGAATTTGATAAAAACGACAACATTATTAGAGTTATATTATCAAAAATATAATATGTTTAATTATTTTTATTTTTCATAAAGGATTTATATTTGTGTTATTAGATCCAATTTTTTCTTTTTGAAAATATCTATTGTTCATTTAAAATATAATTTATAAGTCACATTATGATTATTAGTTGGTTTTAATTTTATATAAAATTCAGTTGATTAAAAATAATATAAATAATTCCAAAATAAGAATCGTTGTATTTTATTTTTCTAAAATTTTATTATTATGATAAAAAACATTATTTTTTAAAGACATGTTTTAAATGGGAATTACTGATAATATATTAAAAGTAGCTTCTTATACTACTACATATGTAATATTAAAAAAATTCCACATTTTGAGGTAATATGATCAATTTTATTATTATTTTAATTTCATTTGTGGTCATTATGAGTAGTATCCTTTTTAATAATCTTCCAAGATATTGGAAGATAAATCAGTTGAATGATGTAAAAACAGGTTATAATTATAGAGAAAATATTTTAATTACTATTTAATTATGTAAATTAATACCTTATTATGTAATTATGAATTTATAATGACTATATTTTTAGATAAATTTCATTTATGATACTACCCTCACATATAAATTGGAACAACCTATCATCCCCACTTTACTATTATTATCACTCTAGTTCAGCCTGTACCTACACAACCACTCCAAAATATTCATTTTCTGTATATTTAAATGAAATTCTTACACATTTTGATATTTAATCTAATAATATTAAATAATTATTTAGCATAAAAATAATAATATAATGTAATAAGGTTAATTTAAATTTTATTCATAATGAATAGAAAAAAATTATAAAAATATGTTACCATGGTTATGTTAAAAAGTTTTTACTCGGGGATTGACCTAAGATATAAATTTTTAAATATAACAAAAAAATTAATTAATTTTATTATTTTATTGTATTATGATATTATCCTTTATTAAAAGATTTTTAATTTTCCATCCACATGATTTGAGTAATTAATTATTTTATTTTAATCTTTGGAAAAATTCAATGTGAATCATCTCACACACTTATAAATGGATACCACAACTCCTCTCATCATAACACATAATTATCCTTCTAGATCATACATTAAATAAATTAGTAAAATAATAAAATCCATCCTAACACCACATATATTTCCCAACAACGACGTTTTAAAAATTAATATGTGTTCCAAAGGAGGTATCCCAATAGAGTGGTATAACTCTTAACATAGGAGAATTATTTTTTATTTACTAATTACTTCTTCTAAATATATTTCTTCAAATATTAAATAATTTATTTAGTATCTCAAATATACTTGATCATTATTATGATCATTGGTCAATAATTCCAAACCTTTATTTCATCAAATAAGAAATCAAAGTACCCCTTTTGTGAATATGTGGACTACCACATCCATATAGATGTATGATTAATCTTCCATCACTAGGATTCATGGTTGGTTATTATGAAATATTTTGTTTTTATATATGGTATCTATGACATTACTATTCATCTGGTGTGATAATATCTTATAAACCTTCTTTAATTTCTATTCATTGGAAAATAGTAATGCCATTCATGAGTACCATAGGACTATAACCACCAGAAAATGATGTGATTCATTTTTCATTACCACATTATCTAAATAAATATAAAATTTTATATAACTATAAATTTTTTTTCTTATTTCTTGATTAATATTTTATACTTGATGAATTCATGACCAATTTTTATATACCAAAACTATCAAACAAAACATTTCAAGGAAAAAACTTGTTTTCACCTTAATATTCATCTTTAAAAAAATTAATAATTGTATCCTTTTAAATTAAAATTGAATGATAAAAAATAAGTTATGAATTAATATGTATTATAGTTTTTTTATTTTTATTTATTATTTAGGACATTTGAACACAAATGATGATGGAATGAATGTGAGTTGTGTGAATAATGTTTCAATTTCATTTAAATTTAGATTATATATTTTTGAATTTAAATTGATAGATATTTTAGTTATTTTGTACATTAAACCTCATATATTTTCATCCACTATTATTATTCTTGTAATTGTTTTTATTAGCATAATTATCCCATATTTATATATTAAAATGGTTAAAGAATTATTTTTATGCTTGTGATGAAATTTTTTCTTCTTTGATTGAAAAATGTTTTCTTCCCATTGAATTATCTTTAAAAATTTATTCTAAAATTAATTATCGATAAATGAAATTTTTAATAAATTATATTGGAAATACCTTTTAATTTATTTCTAATGTCTTCAAATTAAATTTTCTAAATGTTTTCCAGACAATTTATTTTTTACTTATAAATAAATACTGAATCGAATGTTTAATTTTAACATATATGGATTGAATAGATTTTATTACCATTATTATAGTTCATGAATGTTGATATTATTTTATACTTTTCATCTTTTATTTTAAATGGAAATTATTTTTTCAGAATTTTGGGATTTTTCTATTATCATTTTATCAAAAGAAAAGGTTTGTTTTTACATGATCTTATATAAATGATTGAAAATCATTTAAATTTATTTTTCATCTATGTCAACATATATTTATGTTTCTTATTCATTATAAGATATATTATATTAAGATAACAACAAAATTAATTCTATGGATGGATTATATGGATGATGAATTAAGAATGATTCTATAAAACCCATTTCTTTCACTTTAGGTAATTAAATTATAATAATACCATTTCTATTAAATGTGATAATATAGGATAAAATCATGTAAAATTAAGTTAATATATCTAATTTCTATAGATTATTATTTGAAGCATGCCTTATGATATTTTGGAACACATATAAATGATTTATATTATTCAATGAGTTGAGCATGAATTATATATCACTCAAATACATTGAGTATCGATGGAAATATCATGAGATAATAAAAACTGGAATGGGGAGTAAACACAATTTATTAGGGGAATATGTCCACTATGTTAGTCTAGTAATAGAAACAAGACTATGTAAATGAAGGAATTTGGATTAAACTTAATCCACCATGATATCCTTAGATGTTATCCATGAATATGAAAATTATTTTATATTCATTTTATTATTCCAAAAACTCATGTATAATCATTATCATATGATATCATAGATCATGATTGATTGTTAATAATTCCAAAAATATATTTTATTTGGGAATTTTTTTTATTAAAAATTCATTAAAATGATTTATGAATAATTATTTTTATTTATTCATTATGTATATTTTAATTTTTTATTATTCTCTCATACCATTATTCTTATCTAATAATCACTTATGATAATGTACGAATATCTATTATGTTTAACCTTAGTGATAATTTTAGAAGACACTTTATTATTTTTATTTTCCATCAATTTTAAAAAATGGTTTTAATTAGGTTAGGTCTAAAAAGTGTAATATTTGAAATGATCATTATGAGATATGTTTATTATCATTCATGAAATGGTTATTAGATATGTAATCATCAATGTCACTAACTTTCATTGTTCTAGGGAATTTATTGTAAATAGATGTGTGTAATATTCGTAAAAAATGATTTAATATCATTATTTGTTATGATTGTTTCTCCTAAACTAATATTAAATAAGGGTTTAGTTATTTTTATAAATTAGTATTATTTATCTTGGTTCAAACCCATGGAAATATGAGTAAGTATAGGATAAAACCATAAATAATTTTTAAAGTTGAGATTTTGGTTAGGGTTGATCACTCAAGAGGGGGATGAATTGAGTACCTATAATTTTTTTTATTAAAATGCACTTCATTGAAAATTTCCCTCAATTAAAAATATAAACAACATTTGTTTTCAGTTAATTTATTAACGTACTTAATGTTCAAATAATTTCTCAGAATATTGATTAGTTATAAACTATACAAATCTGAAGATTAATATATCTTTGGAAACTAACCTACTAGTTCAACACATATATGAGCACTTTCTAAACTAACTAAAAATGTCCAATTTTTTATATAAAATATAATAAAGACATCATTAAACTAAAAGGTAAAAGGCATAGTGGATAAAAATAAGAGTATCCGTTACAACCTGAGACATAGTCCTCTTCACTTAGAGAACACCTGCCACCAAACTGTTTAATTAAAAAACAATTTGATCCACACCCTGGATCGGGGTTCACAATAGTACACAAAGCTATCCATCTCACACCTAACCTCTACCATAGTAATTCATTCAAAAAAACAACTAACATGTAACACTTTAACACTTCCACTGTTATTTGTGGGATACAAGAGATAATAATGAGAGTGAGTTTGAGGATATCAAGTATTCTCCAGTTATGCATAGGAGTCCGTGTGTGCATTATAGATAGATAGAAAAACTTCTCAAAAAGGTAAGAAAATAAAAACAACAAATATAGAGATGTAAAATAGGGTTTAGAAATATCTATGTGTTATGATGTGTGGGTCTGGAATTGATTGATGTATTGGAAATAATGTTTGAGTACTCTTTTGGAATTTGGTTTCAAAATAGAGTATCGTAGCCTTTTTACTCTAACTTAAAGTTGTGAAAAGTTTAGATCCTTGATATTAGGATGTTCAGAGTATCCTTGTAGGTTTATTATATTATTTTTGATCTCCCTGTCTATTCATGATTTGAGTTTTTGGGAATTGGAAAAAGACTTCAATAATTGTAGGGGTGTTTAGTTCATATGTTCTATTTTATTTTTAGCACATTCCTCTCTCTTAAAAGATCTAGATTGTAATTATTTTATACACCAAGATCTATCATACATGAAGATCTCCCCACATTCATGTACCACATAATTTCTACTGATATACAAAAAAACAGTAAATAATGTCATAAATATTAATTTTTCTTAAATATGACCCTTAGATATAAATTGGAATTAATAAATTAGAAATATTTTTAATGACTATAGATCAGTCATAAGTATCGATGACTCATTGGAAACTGTCTTTAATCATCGGTGACTCCATGTATCAGTGATTCCTTTCGATTGGTATTAGCGACTCGACATATAAGTGAGTCGTTTTTGCTATCGTTCTATCTAGGCATCAATGAGTTGTCATTAGTGACTCATTTTGGACTATCGGTGTGCCACATATCAGTGATTGATTCATCGGTGAGTCATCCATCAGTTATTCGCCCATTTCTGAATCTTCTGCTGGTGAGTCATTCATATGTGAGTCATTTGAACTATCATTGTGACCAATCATCAGTGACTTGATCAACAATGTGCTGTTCATTCCATCGGCGAGTCATGCATCAGTGTATACATAGATTGGTGACTCCTTCGATCATTAACTCATTTGATTGGGGAGACCACAATGGTCACTCCTTTTGAACTATCAATGTCTGGGACACTAAAACAAATAGTGTTAGTCTTACATAGAAAACTACCAGATTAAGTGAAAATCATAAATATATGTAAACATACACTTGTAAACATATTAGAGTATAAATATTTATACTTTATTGAATTATTAAAAATTATTATATTATGTGACACAATTAATTCAATTATAAATATTTATTTTCAAGATTAATTAGAGTTAAAGATTAATATATGAATTATTAGAATTTTTAAATTAGAATGATTTGAAAAAAACTATTTCCCAAAGGGTCCAAAAACCACCCGCTTTTTGATAATCAAAATTATGGAATAAAAAATTTTAAATATAAATTATTACTTGACTTAGCATCCTAGATTGAAAATGAATTCTTATTATGACAAAGTATTTCCATTTAAGCTCTCCCTCAATTGGTATATCAAAGGAAATCGATATATAAAAGGGGAATTTATATTTGAGCATAGTCATTCTTTGGCTTTCCATAGAGATGTTTGTATCAGGGGTGATATATATATATATATATATATATATATATATATATATATATTATGTTGAGTACATGACATGTATCCCATTCCAGAGTATCTCACCATTAGATTATGAATTTAAGGCCATATATATATATCTTTCTCCCACTTTTGGGATTAACAATAAGGTTAAATGAAAACAAGGAAGAAAGATAAATAAAACAAAGAAAATGAAAAACACAGTAATGGAAAAAGGATTATCATTAAGAGTCAAATAGTAAAAACCTCAAAATAAAGGTACAAATCCCTATAAAAGAAGCAATTCAAAACTAAGGCGTTGGATTTTGTGGTGATTTGAATTTATCTAAAGGATTGAGAGTAGTTTTTTATGTTGTTGGGTTGGTTGTAGGCAGAGGTTGTCAAATGAAAAAACTAGGCAAGGTAACCTTTGTAGGAATATTTTCTTCTAGGATTGGTCTTCTTTCTTATAGAACATGATTATAAGGTTGTTTTTAAATCACTGGTTGAATCTAAGAGAGGCCCTGATATGCAGACATCTGAGCAGAAGTCCAATAACAAGGTCCAATGGAAGAAGAAACTTGGACAACAATTGTCTCAGCTTGGACATGCAGATAAGGCTTCAAAAGATTAATAAAATCATTAACGATCTCACCACCATATTTTATTTCCTTTTCAAAATAATCCTTTTTCTCTATGAATTTATCCAGGAGGGGAGTAAACTACTTAAATTGTGCCACTTTCTTCATGAAGGCTTCTTTTTTTGGATGAATATTGAGATTTTTGCCCAAATACATGAAATTTTTTATGAAATCTTGATCTGTATAAATCATGGTAATATTGTTATCTTGATTATCTATAATATAATTCTGAGTAGAAAAGGATTTATTAGTACACCACCTAACCATTTTGTAAATTTGATCAATAATTATGTTCACTTGGGAATGAGTTTACTTATGAGAATCACTCTGATGACTCTTGAGTTCTTCCATAATAACCGGCCTCATAAACTCTAAATTAGCAGAAACATCCCAGCTACCATTAGAAGTAGATGGACCATTTTGACGCCTTGAAATTTATTTCTCTTGTAATAATAATAATATGGTTTTAATTTATTTTATTTTTAATCAAACTAAATGAAACATAAAAATTGGACACAAGGTTTTTTATTTAAATAAGTCACCAAAGCATTTACAATATAACAAGATCACAAGAAGACATACTAACAAAAAATACATACTAAAAACTCTATCAGAGCCACTAGACTGCACCTTAAAGCAACAACGGGACCATGTAAATTGAGAAGCTCCCAGAGGTCAGTCATAATGAAGAACATCTGTAAAACAATCATGATAAACACACTGACCATCAGTGGTATATCAAGAACAATAGTCTTCAATTATCTTGAGTTTTGGAACTCCCTAATGTTTGGTTTTATAAGTGATCTACCAGAATATTACCCCTTGGGTGACTATTGGAGTTGTGTTGTGACTATTGAGTTCTAACGGCTATAGTTATAGTTGTTGGTCTCTTCGATAGTTTAATAAAAAATATTTATTTTAGTATTTAAAAAAATTTATATTATGATAATGTAACATAACCTATTAATAAGAGTTTTTAAAGGATAATAATTTAATATTATGAGTTACACATAGATGATTTTATTGAGATGGGGATTTCAAATAATTTAAAAATATTGTAAATATCTTGTAAATGGACTTCTTCTTGAAACATAAAACCAAACTATGTTTTGTATTTATATAATACTAGTATAAAAGTTTTTATATAGATAATTTAACGTTATAACATGGTATTTTAAAAGTTTAGTGTTTATAAAAAAAAATTTAGATAAGGCAAGGTATAATTTGTATTCTTAATATTTCAAGGTTTAAATAAATTTCATGTTTTATAAAATTTATGTTATTCTTTATATAGTTAAATTGGATGTAATTTATTTTTATGACTTATTTATTTTGAAATATGGGTTTTATTAAAAAAAATTAGCCCTTTAGGCCAGCCCCTTAAGCCATGATGAGGGAGGAAGCTCACACAATGTGGCTGAGCCTAGCCTTAAGGTACAGCTTAGGCCGGCCCGAGCATGGTCATAGTTTCATTAAAGGGCGCACATGAGCGTATGAAGGTTAAGAACACGCCAACATGGGTGTAAGGCCACAACATGGCAGGTGTAGGTCGAGGCCTACGGGGGGTGGGAGATCATGTATGTGGAACCCTTGTGTGTGATTTTTTCTATGACGATGTTCGGAGTTCTAGGATTATAAAGAGACGAAAAACTTCTCGATGTATCAATGTGGGATGATAAAAATTTTCTGGGTTCAAATCTAGGCCATTGGATCACGTGGCACTCAATATGGGTTGTCAATTCCGATCCAATGCTCAACCCTATGCTACCGTACAATACCTCCAAGTTTTTGTATAATGTCTGGTCTTTCGAGGATCTAATCTTGGTCATTCAAGATTTTTAAAACACCCAGTTGAACCAGAGCCATCCGATCAAGCTGTAGATCAAATCGACACTGCCCATTCTTTTAAATCTCATGGAAAAACCTCAAACATCAGATCGAGGCGAGATCAGATCTTGTTCATCCAGTAAATATATGGTTTTTCTCTTCCCGTGTTGTATTCTTCTTCTTCTTCTTCACGTGCGTTGCCCCAGTAACCCCTATACACACTATTTGGCACCGTTTTTCTTTAGCCATGGCTGCTGGTGGACCCTCCTCTCCCTCCCTTTTCCCACAAAGTCAATCCTAGAAAATTAATACACTAAATTCTAATAGTGGCTTTAATTGTTCTATTTTTTATATACATTGTTTAGTTTGTAAACCACACGGTTTCACCCCCAATCATTCCTCAGTTTTTCCTCCTCCTCCAACGCTTTCTCCAAGAACCTCTAACTCTTTCTGATCCATCTCCTTCCTCCTCGATCTAAGGTAAGGATTTTAAATTTTTTGTGTCATATTTTTTCAGAGAGTACATACATATATATATGTGTATACTCATAAAAATATATGTTTAACCCTACAGTTCAGTTTAAACATTCTCTTAAACTGAACCCATGTCTCTAGAAATTTGAGCCCAAGAAGTTTTATAAACTGTAGGGTTTACATAATACATAAATATGTGCTTTATATATATATATGTGGTTATTTTTACTCTTGGTATATATATAAGTACATGTATGATCATATGGATTGGGTAAAAACCCCCAAACTCCTGACCCTAGATCATATAGATTTTGAGTTATGCAATCTTTTAAACATGAAGGAATATTTTCTTTCATCATGCAATTTTAATATCTGATTATATATTTACTCATTTTTCATTTATAACCATACAGTTTAAAATAAACAAATGTGATATTTTGGAATCAAGTGCCCTACACATTGAGTTTCAAAAATGAGGTTGAATTTTATTTTGAGCATATGGAATCATATTTTTAAATATGTTTATATATATCATATACATGGACTTATATAATTATATATTATGTATAACCCACCTTATGGACGATTTTAATGTCCCTCAACATTAGAATTAAATTATTTTATTGTCATTTTGATAAAAATGTTTTTGTTGTTTGATCTTGGTGTAAGACCCCTAGGTATACCTGATTATTCACATAATTTATATGTGTGATCGAGTTATACACTTTTATAAATTTTTTAAATAAATAATCCTTTAAAATATTATTTTTATGATTTGGGAACTTTAGTTAATTAATGCAACAAAAATATAAAATAAATATGGATGTCATGGATTTTTTGGTTTAACCTATTTTATACATGATATGATTACTAATTTTTAAAAATAAGGATGTACAAATAAACTTTGTTCCTTATTTTTGTTTATAAATTTACATGGTTTTCAATTGAAATATGAAACATGTGTTTCTTAAATATATTTAGTTTTGTTTAAACACTACTCTATATATATATCCTAGTGTATAATGAAACATGCACAATACTCAACCCTAAGTGTGGATATTCCAATTACTATACCATAGATGTGTTTAGTTCATGAAATTTTTGGTTTACCGTTTAACTAGTTACTCATCAAATTCTAATATGTATTTGATCCATAAGATTTTAAAATTTTAATGTTATTATTTCATGTGATAAAACAAGTTTTTCACTTAGTACATTGGATGTTATGAAATTTGTCGTAGTCTCTATATTATATTCACCAATTAATGAAAAAGTCATGCAGATGTTATCTTTGTTAATAACCATTTAATGCATGACTCACCATTTATATCTGTAAATGTTAAAGGATGAAATTTAACTACTATGACCAAGTATGAAATGTTAAATTAAATTATTCTAGGTGGTATAGGAAACATTGAATAATTTCAAATATTATATTAAATTATTCACGGTGGTATGTGGCTCTTAGAATAATTTGAAATGTTAATTTAAACTATTCAAGGTGGCATGTGTCACATTGAATAATATGAAATAAGGAAATAGGAAATACGCGACACTTAAAATGTTAAGTAATAAGTAATTTACTAAATTAGAGTGGTATATACACTTTGATTTAGAGAGATGAGGAATTCATATGACTCAGTATGTAATGAGTGGGGCCTATTATATCCACTCGATGCATCGGTAGGTTTCACGAGAAAAACTATTGTCTTGGCCCAATGCCTTGAAAAATGTTTATTTATAGTCCTCGCATGAGGCCTGGACAGTATGGCTATGATGCAAAACATATGCAAATTTCTCATTATGAATATGAAATTTAATTAACCAGAATAATATTCAACTAGTAGAATATTCTTGGTTAAAGAACTTATGTACATGAAAATCAGAAGAAATAAAAGTTATGGTAATGCATTTTTTTGCAGTACTCAAAATCATTAGCCAATGCAAGTTTCTCATGGAATTGAAGTTTTTATTTAAGTGCAAAGCTGATCATGTAATACTCTTAGTAAATAATTTTTACTTGAATTTTCACATATAATGTCTTTTACTTCATACTTAATATGGGCATGCCTATAATTGAATCATGTTACCTTTTAACTTTATTAGTATTCTTTTAATTGTTCTCTTTTAATGTTTACGTTATAATAAATCTGTTATAGAATTTATTAATAAAATGTTTAATAGAAAAGTTCAATAGAATGATTTCCAAAGATTTAATTATTTTATTATGTTTTAAAAAACCTTTACTGGGCATTCGTATCCTCACCCAACATTTTCAAATAAAATTTTTCAGGTATCTGTTTTCACCTAAAGAAGCATGACACAAGTGCTTGGTTTCCCAGAAACATAACCGATTTCGATCTTCTATATGGTACATGATGTGTAATTTATCTGTTCATGCTTTTGTAAAAAATTGCACATCATGTTATAAAGGCATCGACATCGGGTATTCTATGTTCGGATCATCACAGTAGAGGATTCTATTTAGATAAATTTGCAAAACCAGAACTGGAAAATTTACTTAGGCATTAATAAATATGAGGTTTTATCAATATTTCGAAGGAAAACGAAGGTACAAGTATTTTGACTCTACCTAATGAGGACCTAGAAACTATAATTTCCATTTCCATCCTCGAAACTTTTGTAAACAATACCCATATCCGTATGACGTGCAAACACCTCTATGACTTATCTAACTCTCCCCAGGTACTTCAACTCTATCGAGGAGTGGGTTTGGAATATATTTTTATGATGAAAACCCTATTTAAATTCTACACACATTGTGGGAAATAATTTGAAGGATGTTTTATATGCTTCACTACAGTGGAAGGAATCTCATCCCTAATGGCCTTCTAAGAATCTTCAGCAGTGGGAGACCTCTGCAAAACATATATGTACCAAATCTTGTCTTATATCCATTTTGGTCAAGTGATGTAATTCAAAATTATTAAATTTGAAGCCTTATGTTCTGTATATAGACATTATGTACATACTGATTTATTGTAGATTTACACCCCTCATGTCAGACTCTGGAGACACCATAAATGAACCTATGAGATTGAAACAGACTGCTCGGGTTGCATATGGTACATGGAGATTGAGTGTTTTGATAATTCTTCAAGGATTTGTGTAACTAGAAACTGGGGAAACTATTAGACCTGGGTGTTATGCAACAGTTGTTTATGAAAATATAATTTGTTGTGTCTTACCTCTATCTTTTTGGTGTTTTTGTATCACTTCATGGACTTTCATAAAAAAATTTAGATGGAAGGACAAACTCACATCTTATATCTCCCTTTTGAGATACTAGAGACCAGCATGGTCAAAACCATTATAGAAGAGTACCTTCCTTTCGAAAACCTGTAAAGAACATGAAAATATCTTTACAGGATATCAAAATATCCATACATTCTCCCTTCCTATGAAGAGAATGCCTACATCTACCATCGTATATGAAATGATCTACATGCTGAGTACAGACGAAGGGGAATGTACAATGAAGGTCTTTTCCTATGATTCACTCAATCATAAAACATCACGGTCAGGGTAAGGTTTCAAGAGGATTCCATAGAAGGGGAACTACGTGAAACCAACATGTACCAGATCCCGAGTATTAGTATGTATGACCATGTTAATGTCATTGAAATTATTAGACGAGAGACTTTTCGAAGATTCCTTAGAGAGTTTGTCAATTAGAACATCTCTGATCTCTCTACCATTCAAGCCTCCCTTTGGAAACCTGAGTGTACACGACCTGAATTAAACCCAAACTATCTAATTTTTCTTTGGGCCAGGTAAATAGAATTATTTAGCACCAACATGGGTATTTATCTAGCCTTACCTAAGGATCCTCCATGATGGATGATGTGGTAATGAACGTCAGTGAGTCTTATTCAGTGTGGTTGTATGAAATTAATTGTGAGGACGCAATTCATGTTGGGGGGATTATGTAATGCCCCAAATTTTACTTCTCTTGTAATAATATTAATGTGGTTTTAATTTATTTTATTTTTATGAAAACTAAATGAAACATACAAAATGGACACAAATATTGTAATTTAATTAAGACTTTGAAGAGTTTACAACATTCTAAGAACACACGTAGCCATAGTAACCAAAAATACCTATAAAAACCATATCATATCCACTAGAAGGCCCCCTAAAGAAAAAACTAGACCTGGTAAATAGAGAATCTCCTCGGGTCAGTCATAATGAAAAACATCACCACAAAAATCATGAAATCCACACTTTCCATCAGTCGTATAGGAAGAACCATATTCTTAAATCCTCTTGAGTTTTGGAACACCCTAATGTTTGGTTTTAAAACTGATCTACCCGATCGTTACCCCTTGGGTGACCATTGGATTTGTGGTGTGACTGTTGAGTTCTATAGGCTATAATTATAGTAGTTGGTCTCTTCAGTGGTTTAATAAAAAATATCTATTTTAGTCTTTCAAAACATTTAAATTATGGAAATGTAATAAAACCTCTTAAAAAGAGTTTTTAAAGAATTTTTTATTATTATTATGCATTACACATAGGTGATTTTAATGAGATGAGTATTTCAAATGTTTTAAAATATTTTAAATATCTTTTAAATGTCCTCCTTCTAGAAACATAAAACCAAACTATGTTTTGTATTTCTATAATAAAAGTATAAAATCCTTCATACAGATAATATAATGTTATACCATGGATTTTTAAAACAATGGTGTTTATAAATAATTTTAGATAAGGCAATGTATAATATATATTCCTAATATTTCAAAGTTTAAATAAAAGACATGTTTAATAAAATTTAAGTTATTCTCTATATAGTTAAATTGGATGTAAATTTTTATGACTTATTAATTTTCAAATATGGGTTTTATTAAAAAAAAATTAAGCCCTTTAGGGCCATCCCCTTAAGCGAAGCTGATGGAGGTAGCTCACACTAGGTGGCTGAGCCAAGACCTCAGCCACAGCTCAAGCCTGACAAATCATGGGCATATTTTCCTTCAATACATCACAAGAGAGCATGAAGGATTCAAGCGTTACACCATGGGCACGAGGCCATTGTGAGGCAGGGGTAGGCCAAGGCCTATGGGGGCGGGAGCCCATGTGCAAGGATCCATTGTGCGTGTTGTGTTTTTTCTTAGTTGATATTTAGAGTTTGAGTCTTATAAAGAGCCGAAAAACATCTTTCCATTTTGATGTGGAATAGAAAAAATCATATGGGATCAAATCTTGGTCGTTGGATCGCATCGCGCGGAATCTAGGCCATCAATTTCGGTCCAGTGCTCGACCATCAGCAACCGCAGAGTACCTTCATCTTTTCGTAAATTCTTCGATCTGAAAAGGATCTAATCTCGGACATCCATGATTTTTAAAACACCCCATTAAACCAAAGACATATGATCAAGCCGTGTATTTAATATGTGTCACCCATTATTTTAACTCTCAGAGACGAACCTCAACCATCGGATAAAGGCCAAACCATATCTTGGATGCCCACTTAATCTCCGGTTTCTCCCTTCCTGAGGCGTCTTTTTCTTCTTATTTGCATTTGTTACACCAGTAACCCCTACAGACCTTATGTTTTACCATTTTTCTTCATCCATGGAAGCTTGTGGACCCTACATGCCCTCCATTTTTCCACAAATTCATTCTCGGTCAATTAATACACCAAATTCCAATAGTGGCATTAAATGTTTTGTTTTTATATATACATAGTTTCGTTCTTAAACCACCCGATTTCACCCCCAAGCATTCCTTGGTTTTTCCTCCTCCTCCTGCACTTTTTTCAACAACCTCCAAACTCTCCATGAGCCATATCCTTCATCCTTAAACTATTGTAGGGATTTTAAATTTTTCTTGTCTTGTTTTTTGGATATTATATACATATATATGTGTATACTCATAAAAATATATATTTTACTCTCTGGTTCAGTTAAAACATTCTCTTAAACTGAACCTATATCTATTAGAATTTGAGTCCAAGATGTTTAATGAACTTGAGGGTTTACATAATACATAAGTATGTGCTTTATATATATATATATGGTTATTTTTACTCTCTATAGACATTTAAGTACATGTATGACCATATGGTTTGGGTGAAAACCCTCAAACACATGAAAATAGGTCTTACGGATTTGGAGTAATACAATCTTTTAATCATGAAGGTATAATTTATTTCCTCGTGAAATGATTATATCTGATTATATATGTAAACATATTTTTATATATAACCATAATGTTTAATGTAAACCCTTATGATATTTTGGTTTCAAGTTCCCAAAACGTTGAGTTTCAAAAATGAGGTTGAATTTTGTTTTAATCTTATGGAATTATATTATAATATATGTTTATATATATCATATACATGGACTTATATAATTGTATAGTATGTATAACCCACCTTCTAGACCAGTTTAAAGTCCCTCACCATTGGACATTAATGATTCTATTGAAATTTTGATATAAATTTATGTGTCATTTGATCTTGGTGTAATAACCCTAGGTATACATGATTATCCACATAAATTATATGTGTGATCGATGTATACACTTTTATAAATTTGTTTCATAAATAAACATTTATTTTTTTTATGATTTTCGAACATCAATTAATTAATGCAACTAAAATATTAAAGACATATGTGTGTCATGGATTTTTGGGTTTAACTTATTTTATACATTATATGTTTACAAATTTTTAGAAATATTGGTGTACACATAAATATTATTCCTTAATTTTATTTAGAAATTTCCATGGTTTGAAAAGGAAATATGAAACATGTGTTTTCTAAATATATTTAGTTTTGTTTAAACACTACTCTATATATATACCCTGGTGTTTAAATAAATTTTCACAGCACTCAACCCTAAGTGTGGATATTCCAATTACTATACATTAGATGTGTTTAGTTCATGAAATTTTTGGCTAACCTTTTAATTAATTATGAATCCAATTACAATATTAATTTGATCAATAAAAATTTTGATTTTTAAGGTTATCATTGCAAGTGATAAAACTTCTTTTTCCTTCAGTACCTTGGATGTCATCACATATGCCATTGTCTTAATACTATATTTACCAATCAATGAAAATGTCATGTAGTAGTTAGTTTTGTTATTAACCTTTTAATGCACGATTCACCTTATATATATGTACTTGTTAATGGATGAAATTTAACAACTATGACCAAATATTAAATGATAAATAAATTTTTTAAAGGTTTAATGGGAAACTTTTAATAATATGAATTGTTAATCTAAATTATTCTAGGTTGTATGAGACACTTTTAATAATATGAAATTTTAAATTAAATTATTCAAGGTGGTATGGGACACTTTGAATAATGTGAAATAAGGAAACAAGAAATATGTGACATTTAAAATGATATCTAATAAGTAATTTACAAAATTAGAGTGGTATGTGCACTTTAATTTAGAGAGATGAGGAATGAATTGCACATAGTATGTGCTCTATGGGGACCACTATATCCCCTAGATGAATCTATAGCTCTCATGAGACAAACTACTGTAATGGCATAAGGCCTTGAAAATTGATTATTAATGGTCCAAGCACAAGGCCTAAATAGTGTTGGTATGATGTCTAGCATATGCACCTTCCACATTATGGCTATGAAATTTAATTAACTAGGATAATATTCGAATAGTTTATTATTCATGGTTAAAGAACATATGTAAAGGAAAATTAGAAGAGACAAAAGTTATGTAAATGTATTTTTTTTGCAGTACTCAAAATCATTAGATAGTTTATGTTTCTTAGGGAATAGAAATTTTTATTTCAGAGAAACTTTGATCATGTAATACTCATAGTAATTAATTTTTTACATATATTTTCACATGGAATGTCTTTTACTTCCTACTCAGTATGATCATTCCTATAATGGAACCTTGTTAACTTTTAACTTATTTAGTATTCTTTGAATTGTTCCGTTTTAATGGTTATGCTAGGATACTTGTGTTATAAAATTTTTTAAGAATATTTTTTACAGAAAATTTTCAAATAAAGATTTAGAAAGTTTTAATTAGTTTATTATGTTTTAAAAAACCTATAAGGGGCATTCATATACTCACCCAACATTTTCAAATAAAAATTTTCAGGTATCTTTTTTTAGATGATGAAGCTTGACAGATGTTCCTGGTTTCCCAGAACCTGAAATAAATTTGATCCTCTATATGGGACATGATGTGTAATTTATCAGTGCATGTTTTTGTTAAACATTTCACATCATGTTTTGATGTCACCGACTCCAGGTATTCTGGGGTCGGGTCATCACAACCATAGATCATCTTTCTATGTTCCTCCATCAATTTCATTATGTCTACACTCAGTAGATGTGTCACTACGTTCTGAAGAATCTTCATCACACCACTAAAAGAAGTATTGAAATTAGCTTTCAGCGAGTTCAACTCATTACTCATCCTCTTCACTTCTTCTCTCAGCATAGTATTATTTTTAATGATTTTCTAGTATATAGTAATGAAATTTTTATGAATCTATTGAATCAAAATCATAGAAAATTTAGTAGCATCAGCATCTGAAATGCACATGGAAGTAGAGGCTTCACTTCAGGATCCAACCAAGGCTTTCAGTGACTCATAAATATCAGCTTTGAATTTCTCTAAATCATCTATAGTGAAATAGTCACTAGGTACTGGTTTTAAAATATGCTCAGTAGCAGGAGGTACTACTGGTGAAGAAGGTTCATTCAAATCTACTTCAACTGGTTCTTGTGTAATAGGAGGAGGTGCTTTAATCTCCTCATCTGAGTTATAATCCATGATAAACAAGATGTAACATGTATCTCTATTTCACGCATGAGTACATGTCCATTCTATGGGTCCACTATATCAATGCTAACTATTCTTCCTTGAGGATCAGGTACAATCTCATCCTAATAATCTTCTTTAGCATGTATTCTTGCCAGGACAATATTTAAAGGTACTGGTACCAACTGAACATGAGAATGTGCTTGCACTCCAGCCACTTTAGCTACTCCATGAATTTTATCAACTTGATTCATATGTGCAACATTATCCTTAGCCTCTTCTTTTTGGCCTCCAGCCATTATTTCATTAATCTCTTTAATAATGTCTTGATCTTAAACAATAGGATGGGCAGGCCTTTCCTCATCACCAAAAACATTAGTAACATGAGAAATAGAATACTATTCAATAGGATTAACAACATCTTTAAGCCTATTAGCCTCTACTTCATATCTATGAATATATTCCTCACTTGTTCTATTTTTTACTTTTTGTCCCTTTTTAATGAGTCATTACCATGCTCATCATTACCTTCCTCATCATCATCATCATATATGGAATTACTTACCTAGCCTTCCACACTAGTGACCTCTGTCTCTTACTCTTCTTCATCACCTAATAAAGGCACTCAAGAGGGTAACTCTAAAGGAGGACCGGTAGGTCTATAAGATATGTCTGTTGGGATCTAAACAATATCAAGGTCACTCCTGACATCTATAGGTGACCCTTCTTCCCTTGGTAGCTCATCCTCAATTTCATCATCCAAATAAAAAAATTATACTGTAGGTTTAAGACCTAGATCTGCGTGATCCTTTGGTCTAGAAGGGTGGTCAATAGGATTGTAATATTCATATAATCTTTCTTTATATCCTACCAAAAATTTCTTCCAAGGGTTCTATAAAATCGTAATCCTCTTGAAAATTTCATTGTGAATGCATGATCCAGTACAAGCACTAATCACTTCATTTCCATCCTCTACACAACCCATCTTCTTCATCATTGACGAGATCCTTCAAGTATAGTACAAACAAGTCACCATATTGGAGGGTTTTTTCATATCTGAAATATGTAACATAATGTAACTACAAAGGTTCACCTTTATCCCATTCTTCAATAGCTAAATTTGGAATAAATATTAATTTTTAGTATTAGAAAAGTATCACTTCTTTGGGTAGATTTGAGATTGAAGGAACATAAATAATTTTATGGCCTCTCCATCTAACTGAGTAGCTATAACTCTTCTCAACTCTTCATTCATAGTCAGTAATTTTGAAGCATACTCATATGAAACCAAATCTAAGGTGGGAGGAATGTTACCCTAGTAGTTATCATAGATTCCCTCATAATGAATTTCCAAACACTCATCCCATTCCTTTGAAGAAAAAGAAAAATATTTTTTCTTTCACAATAGACATTACCCTTGATTCTACAGCTCCTTCTATAAATATATTTTTCTGGAGATATAATTCATGTACTAAATGATGATAAACCGACCTCAAATTATACAAAATACATCTAAGACAACCTTGATATTCCAACACTCCAAGAAAGAGCGACATTCTTGATAAGAACTGTTCTAAAGACACTTCCTTCTCAGCTGTATTAACATGACATCCCAAACCTAGAATTTTAGTACCACTAGACTCACCGTTCTGACTCTTAGCTGATGAAGATTCACTCTGTCCTTCCATCACATGCTTCTTCCTTTCCATTTCGTATTGGTTAGGTAAGAAATGAGTCGAAAGGTCATGGGTATAAAAGTAGAGTGAGGATAAATGTTAGTGAGGGAGGTTAAAGGTAGATGTGGATTGAGTTTATTTTATCATTTAGGGATTTTAAATCATAAAAAGATTAAATTTAATAGTGGTGAAAATAAAAATAAAAATTTCCATTTCACATAAAACACAAATAAATTACAAAAGGGTCCATATAGGCATTGGTTTCACACAAACGATATTACACTATTAGCTTCATGTGATCAGTTTCAGTGGATCAGTTTTACATGATTGGTTTCATGCGAATGGTTTCACATGAATAGCCCCACTGATCGGTTTGACAGATTGATTTCACCTGATTGGTTTGAAAAATCAGTTTCACCTGATCATCTTGACATATCTATTTCACCTATTCTTTTTGACAGAACGATTTCACCTGATTGGTTTGAAAAATATGATTCACCTGATCACAGAGAGGATTGCAATAGGGAAAAAGGTTGGATAAAATATATTATCATTTCATTCAAATTTCATGTCTATTTTAGTTTATTCTCTTAGAGTTTAACGGTTTTCTTGAATATTTCAGCAAGTTGGGGCTCAATCCCAATAATCTCAAGAGTTATATCACCTTTTTGATAATGATCTCTCAAAAATTTGTAATGCCCTGACCCTAGTTACCCAGATTCGGTGCATTATTACATAACATTGGCATGATCACAAGAAATATCAAATCTATAAAGACCGATTAGTCGTGTAGCCTTGGAAACACTAGATATATTCATAAAGTTTTACATTACATAATAAAATGAAAACTACAACAATATAGTCTCAATAATCCACACTCTTATCCCCCCATACAATCCATGCAGGTCATTCATAAATTACTTTTTCACATCCTGGAAAAAATAAAACATCGAAAAGGGGTGAGCTCAAATACCCAGTAAGGATAACAATATAGCGGAAACTTTCATAAATAATAATAAACATTAAAGGCAATGTATAACTAAAACAAAAACCTTTTAAACTTGAACATCAACATAGTATGGAAAAAATAAAATGAAATAATTCTATTTACATATTCACATGGATATTATACTAATCAAATAATCACATGTAATATCAATAACCAATTTCATAATGATGGAATGCATAATTCCAGACTATCATAACCACATAGCCAAGGCCTCGTGCCAAGACTACAAATAAGATTTTGCCAAGGCCTTGTGCCAAGACACTAGTTTGTCTCATGAGACCTACCGATGCATCGAGGAGCTATAGTGGGCTCCACCCATCACTTACTAAGTCCAATTCATTCGTCATATGAACATGTTTAAACATAACATTAACATTCGTATTAAAACTAGCATACGAAATGCCAATACTTTAACCAAAAAGCATGAATGGTATAAAAATAACACATCCATAGTCAAAAATAACTCATTTGATACAATATGGAAGATTGTATTGTATCATATTAACCTCAATCGATAATAATGAATTATATTGACATAGATGAAAATAACCATCAAAACTATTTGAGAGAAATAACCCCCTTTTCTTGAAAACATTTAAAAGTCACACTATTTTTCAAGAAGCCGTTTAAAAATCGATTTTTGAATCAAAGTGTCCCATACCACTTAGAAACATTTCAAAGGAGTTTCAATTTTAAAACATTAATGTCCATATAAATAAATTCTTAAAACCATTTTTTAAAACATGGACATTAATGAGCAAGATTTAGAAGAATAAGTCTTTATAACATTTAAAAATGTTATTTTAGTTAGAGTTTCTAACCAAAAGAGAGACACTTGAATAAAAATAATTGAGGTAATAAAAACTTTGTAATATCATGAGAAAAAAGGGATTCATGATATACTATGTCAAAGTAAATTATATACACCACATAAAAGTGATTTGGTGTATAACAATAAAGAAGTCTCAATTGAATGTAAATTGAGATGAAATGTCTCATAAATGTCGTATCCTTAGGTTAAGGATAAATCAATGACATAGTTATGTGTGAAAAATATAAATACACTAAATATGATTTGATATTCAGTGTAAAACAATCAAAGGACATTCACAAATAATCTTGTAAAAACAACACCAATGAATTGTATGTTTAACTCATCAAATGGAGAATGAGTTAAAATTACTCTTATCAAATTCATATCGATGACTTGAGAAATTATCAATGGACTGATTATGTGTATCCAAAGTATATCCATAGAAAAGGGAAGTGGAAATTATGAAATAAGAAAATGAATAGTTATTCCACACATAATCTCGGAGTAAAATAATCAATGAAGTTTGTGTAAAGCCGAATAAATGGAAATTGAAATTTCAAATTCCATTATTGATTTGGTATCTTACGAAACATACACCCATGAAAGAAGGATAATACAATGATGATGTAAATATCCATAAATTAAAGTTTATTACCCAATGAATACAATCATGGGAAGTACACGCACCACATGCAATAAATAAGTGGTGAACAATGGAATTCTCACGGAATTAAATGTGATATAAGAAACCCCTTAATTTGTACTTTTTCCTTGGTCGATGGTAGGTTAAACTCCTGTATAATGGTGAAATAGTTTTTATTTAATTGTAAAAGAATCATTTACATTAATATTATATCATATATGATCTTTTAACATTTATTTGTTAATAATATCTTATTATTATCGTTGTTTCGGGTGTTAAATTACTCATTTTCTTTTATAAGTTTTGTTACATAAGCCATGTTTTTCATGGATAGGTTGTATCTTATTCATATACATAATGATATCAAGTCCTTAAACATTAATTTTAAATAATCAAATGATAATTATACTTGAATGGATACTATGGAGAGTGAATCTCATCGTGTTTGTGGAGACGGTAGTCCGTACGTACGCACGCGCGACAATATCATTCTTTTGATGTTAAAATAATATATAACTGGATGGTATACCATATAGACAGAATAATTATCATGTTATATTTATTATTTACATTAATTACACATCATTATTATACGAATCCAAATAATAATTTATTGAATGACAAGTACACCACGACGTGGAGACGATAAGCTGTACGTACGCACGTATGGTGACATGTTATTCAAAAGATGGATAGAATACTGAATATGGTTGTAACATATTTATAATAACATCATAGTATATATAAGATGCTGCAATTATTATTTTAGAATGGTAATAACAAATAAGGAAGAAGTGGAAGAAGAAAAGAACTTGGAAAAGTGTGGTGAAATCATTACCTCTTCTTCGGGTTCTTCTTTTTGATTTGATCAAAAGGGCTCTTAGGATGGATTTATGACTAAAAGAAGACCTCTAGGATGAAGTGGGTGAAGTTTATAGAGTATTTGGGCAGAGTTTGGCCGAGCCAAAAGGCTTTGAAGGTGTAAATTAATGAGAAGGGGGAGTTCCCTTTTATAAGAGGGGTGATGGGAACCTTTGGAAAAGCTAGAAATATTATTTTATAATAAATTCATATTCGGTTTCTAATGGGTCAGAAGTGGATTATTTAAAGTTTATGGTGGGAATGGGTCTCAACCTCTCAAAAAATAGAATTTAGACAGGTTTGGGTTAGTATATTAACCTTATCATTAAGTATTAACTCTTAGTTAATTAGTTTCACTTTTAAAATGTCTCTTTGTATTTTTATATTATATGGTTAATAAACTTACTATATACATCCAAGAGACCACCAAGTGGTCCATTAATGATAAAAATATCATAATATAAGTCTCTTGGCCGAACCGTAGATTTTTAGGAATTTATTATCAATTAATAATATAATATTTTAAAAAAAAACTCTTTTATGTCAATTTTGACAGTATTCAATAATTGATTTTTGTAAAAATCATAACAGAATGAGTACTTGCAAAACAGTTAATTAACTCATTACTAACATGTCATATTAATCAAGAAAATTAGTGTAATTCATAAAAAGTCTCAAATTATATTTATTTGGATATCTACAATATCAATCATTTTAATTTTCCACTATTATGGTAATTACTCCATCACTATTGTGTCATGAATAAATTAAATTATTTAATGTCTAAAAATTATAAATAAAATACCATTATGTGGGAAATATTTTTATATTTCTAATTAATATTTATAGTTGAAAATAAAACATATATAACCCTATGTAAAAATTGTTTTTCTAAAAGATATATGCTTGTGTCATTTTGGTATTTATTTTAACTTATTTAAAATAAAGTTCCCCTATCACTTACAAGTGGCACCATGGGGTCCCAAAATCGACCCAAATATGCCCATGGTCAGACATGTATCCACCAATAAGGTTAGGAAACGTTTTAGGGTAATTTTTTATTATTATAATATTATTTTTTAACCCTTATTTACCGGATTTACCCTTTAACCATGGAAAATAAAATATTTACCGAAATAATTATTCAAAAGGTCTAAAAATAAAAGTTACCTATTTACACAATTTTAACATCCTGATTCCAAATATGGAATCCATTTTTCCAAATTCCAAACACAAAAGTGGCAGAAATTAATTTAAAATTAATTCCCGCTGTCGAAACAAAAACGTGTTTTTAAGAGATAATAACTGTCAAAATATTGGCACTTGTTTATGTCTGGTTTAATTGTGAAATTATGTCCAATGACAAAAATTTAATTAAATGGTAAAAATATATTCTAAATATACTTTAAAACCACTCAAATTAATAAATTATCAATATTAATTATTTCGATTAAAAAAGTTGTTTTTAATTAAAATTTAGTAATTTTCACTATTCATCAAAATATGAAAGTTATCAGAAAAGTACCAAAATTTCACCCTAGACTAATTTCAATATTAAGAATCCAAAAATGAAGTCCATTTTGAGATATATAATTTATAAAATTTCAAAAAGTAGGCATTACTATTCATAACGGCTAGTTTGATTGGTTGTGGTGTGTTAGAATCTCAAAGATGCGTACAATGCATGCCATTGCATTATTCAAAGGAAAATGTACCGTGGAATCTTAGGGTGTTAAAAAATTGATTTCTTAAATAAATATGTTTTGTTATAGAGTGATTTTTTTTATTTTTTTTTAATTTTAATAGCAGTTGTATTATCACAGTTTATGGGGATATGTCTGAATTGAAATCCATAGTCTAATAAAGTGTGTTTCATTTACTAAATTTTTGCACAAAAACTACCAGTATCAATGTACTATTGTTCAGAACCTGATAATGCAACCAATTTTTTCGTTTTAAGTACACAATGTTATTAAAGACTTTTAAAAAAAGTAACATGTTCCAAAGGTAGTATTTCTATCAATCATTCATCCACCAAAGTCAACATCTGAATATCTAACCAAATCAAAAGGTTGTCCACTAGGATAAAACAATCCCTAGTTAGTTGTATACATGAGGTATTTCATAACTCTTTTAACAACATTTAAATGTGACAATTTTGGGTTTTCTTGAAATCTCACACACATACACACACTAAAACAAATATCTGGTGTACTAGAAGTTATGTACAAGAAACTCACAATCATTCCTCTATAAGCATATTGATCAATAGTTTTTCCATTTTCTTCAAGATCTAACTTACATGTAAAACTCATAGTGGTTTTTTTACTCTTAATGATATCAAAACTATATATTATCAAAATATCATTAGTATATTTACTTAAATTTGTAATAATACCTTCTTTGTTTTGAAAAAATTGAAATATCATAAAATATTTAAGTTCACCCGTCAAACTAATTCAATTTTCACATTGCATCATTTTTTAAAATTCCTCACATAAAGAATTTTTAGAAGATCTAAAAATAATATCATTTACATATATTTGATCTATTAAATCTTATTCAGATTTTTTATTAACAATTTAGGATCTTCAAATACTTTTTTAAAACATTTTGAAATAAAAAATTTTCTTAGTCTTTCATACCTAGATCATGGAGCTTATTTCAACCCATATAAAGATTTAAATAACTTTTAAACCTGATTTGGAAAATGTGGATTTGTAAAACTTATGAGTTTCACCACAAAAATATCCTCAATTATAAAATTATTTAATAATTCACTTTTGACATATATTTTATATATTTTTAAATCCAAGTGTGCTGCATTGGAAGGTAAGATTCTAATGGCTTCATGCTTAGAAACTGGTGAAAAGGTTTCTTCATAATCAATTCCTTCTTCCTGATTATCTACCTATGAAACCATACTTAATTTGTTTCAAATTATATTTAAAACTTCATATAATTTATTTATAAACACTCATTGGGGTCCTATGGTAAATGTACATTTGGGTATATCAACAATCTACCATACATTATTCCTCCCAAACTGGTTAAAATCTTCTTGCATATCCATCACCCAAAATTCATCATTGATTAAATCATTAATATTTTTAGGTTCATGTTGTGACAATAATACTTTATTTTTATCTTGATTTCTTAAAGAAGCTATAGATTGTGTACCTCTATCGAAATCTCCAACAACAACATCTATGCGACAATTTTTAAGGGCCCTAGTTGGGCTAGTAATTGTTGGAATAGTTATTTTAGGTTCATTATTTTTTTCTGGTTCATAATGGATAGATTATGGATAATTTACAGAAATATAATTTTTCATTGATTCCTTCACAGGATGGTTTGAGGGTTTTCTATTATTGTTCATATTAGAAATATCCCCTTTATGGTTTTCAAGTGAGGTTTTAGGCTCATGTGGATCTGTTTCATCAAACTCGTCATATAAATATTCTTCCACACATTTGGTTTTATTATTAAAGTAACTATAAGATTTTCTTTATGTTGAATATCCAAGGAATACTCCTTTATAAATTATGGATGAAAATTTACCTAGTTTATCTTTACTGTTATGTATATAATATTTACATCAAAACGCTTCAAAATGATTTACCTTGTGTTTCAAATTCTTCCACAAATAATAAAGAGTTTTCTTAAGAATGGGTATGATTAATACTATTTTTATTATGTAACAAGTTGTATTAATCACTTTAGCCCAAAAATACATTGATTGGTCATATTCATAAGCATAGTTCTGGAAATTTATTCTAGGGTTGTATTTCTTCTTTATACTACTCAATTTTGTTGAGGTGTCCTACAAGCATAGAAGTTATGCCTACAAATTTTTTGAGGAAAACAATCCAAAATATTGATTTTCAAACTCACGACCATGGTCGCTTTATTAGGATTTAATTTTAAGTCCACTAAGATTTTTTATAATATTAGCATACATGGTAAAGTATGAGAAAGATTCACTTTTGAACGTAAGAATAAGGTCCATGTATACCTAGAATATTCATCTATATTAACATAAACATAGTTACATCCATAAAGACTTGAAACTATTGAAGGTTCAAACAAATCCATGTGAACCAACTCGAGAGGTTGAGAAGTTGTATCTTCTTTCTTTGGGTTGAACATGGTTTTATATTGCTTTCTTTTTTGACAAGGATTGCATAAATTATTGTATGGAAACTCTAGTTTGGGATAGTCTTTAACTTAATATTTTCTAGTTAACTTTTTAAGAGAGTGTATATTGAAATTTACCTGTCTTATGTGCCATATCCAAGACTCTTTGTGAAAGGAACTTATACAATAAACATTTTGTGAGGCTAGTGTGTCTAAATTTTTATTATATACACTGTCATTTCTAAGAGAAAAAAATACTATGTTATTATGGGACTAGATAACATGGAATAAATATTTTTTGAATTTAACATTAAATCCATCAACATACAATTGGGATATTCAAAAAAGGTTATACCTTAGTCATTCAAGTTAAATTACTTTTGAAATTGAAAAAGAGATAGGGTTACCAATCTGACCCAGGCTGATGATTTTTCCTCTACCATTGTCACCAAATGTGACATGTCCCCCATCAATTTTCAGAAGTCATTTGAAGCTTGTTTATTCCCATTTCATGTGTCTTGTACACCCAATATACAAGTATAATATATTTATACATGAAATATTTAGGCAGTTTCCCTACAAAATTGTTTTCCCAATAATCGACTTGGGTACACATATTTTTCTGGGTCCAAAACCATTAGAAATAAAAGCCTTAAGAACCCATATATTATTTATGGGTTTCTTATAGGTAGAATATATAGTACATGAAAAATAATATTTTTTTTGGTCTAGAAGAGTTGGATGCATTAAAAGAATTAATAGAACTGAAACTTATAGTTAAATTTTCATCTTTGAAGAAGGCAACAAATTTTCATTTTTTTGTCAAAAACGTATTTTTGATACGTTCCTTTGTTCATTTTGATATCCTATTCCAGAAGTGTACTTAGGATCTATCTCTTTATCAATAATTTGTGTATGTTTGTTTTTTCTATTGCCAAAACTTTCTAAATCAATATTTTTCTACACATTAAATAAATATTGATCATTATTTTCCTTTAACAGGTGATCATTTTACAATCTCTCAATAGTAAGGTCAGATTTAATAGTTACAGAAAGAGAATGTCACGTCTTTAAATATTTATATTTAATTTTTTAGCTTATTACATGTCTCTTCAAGAATGATGCAATATTCAAATAATTCATCATTTGTAATATTCTCAATATCACTTTTTAATTCAGAATAATAAAATCATTGTACATGAGAGTCTCAGGTTACCTCAAAAGTGTTTGTAATAAAACACATTTCTTTTAGGTCATCTTTCTCATCAAGTTAAGAAGAATATTCACTAAATATGTCCTCAAGGGAACTCCTAGTGTCCTTGATTTCTTTCATATATTTTATATCATTATTCTCATACTTCCTTTTCTATTTTAACATTTGACAATTATCTTTGATATTTCCTTTCCTCTAACATTCATAGAAAACAATTTCTTCCAATTTATCAATTCCCTTCCAATAATTTTTCCTCTTTCCCTTGTAATCATACATTCAATTAATGTTTGGTCTGTTGAATAAATTTTTCTTCCAATAAAATTTTCTGAATCTCTTGGCTTACCAGACCATTTCTTCTTCAGTGCATAATGTTGATTCTTCACTACTTGTATTCTCAAAAACATCTTGAACATTATATTTTCCTTTGTTTTTAGAGTAAGTTGTCTTGAATGCTACATGAATTCTCTTAGTTTCATCATCTTCATATTTCTTGTCTTTTAACTCTTCTTCATACATCATTATCTTTCCAATGAGTTCTTTAACACGTAATTTTATGATGTCACATGATTCACTAATTGAGACAGAGGTTTCTCTCCATCTGTCAGGTACGCATCTGAGAATATATAGGATTTGTTCCATGGATATAAATACTCTTCTGATAGTGATCAATGTGTTTATTATTTCATTTAATCTTTGATACATATCAAAAATAGATTCATCAGGCTTTATTATAAAATTTTGATATTTAATAGTATATGTATTTAATCTGATCTCTTTGAAATTAGATGTTCCCTTATAGGAAACATACAAAGTGTCCAAAAATTTTACGGGTAATTTTAAATGAAGATATACTCTTATACTCTTCATCTACTAGTGAATATTATAGACCACTAATATATTTATAGTTAGTTTCATATGCAGTCTTGGTAGGTTCATTCCATGTGATTCTAAAAGTTTCATGTATTGGATAATTAATAGTCTAGATTTGAAATCCCATGGTTTCTAAATGTATTTTCATTTTAAGCTTCCACTGAGCATAGTTGGTTCCATTAACAAAAGGTGGTATATTTGTAGTAGATCAGTCTACTATATTATCCAAAATATAATTTATGAAAATATTTTGAAGAGATAAAATTCTAAAATAACAAAAAAATTATTTCCTTTGAAATAAAATGACAATAACAGTTGAAAAAGATTTAAAAAATCGTTAAAAACATCAATTTTTTTGAGAAAAAAAGCCTTTGATACCAAATCATTGTAAGAGTAGATCACTCAAGAGGGGGTGAATTTGGTATCTATAGAAATATCTATTAAAACATTTTTCTTTGAAAATTTCATCAAATTAAAAACATAATCAATGTTAGTTCATAGTGAATTTATAAAAGTAATGAATCATAAATTAATTTCACAAAATATTGATTAGTTATCTACTATACTAATCTGAATATTAATATAACTATTGAAGCTAACCTACTGGTTCACCACCGATATAAAACACATGCTAAACTAACTATCAAAGTTCAATTATGTTATGTATAAAATCTATTAACTAAATATTAAAACTAAAATGTAAAAGGAACAATGGATAAAAAAAATAAGTTCAGTCACAAGCTAAGAATTAGTCCTCTCCTCTTGGTGATAATATACCACCATGAAGTTTTATATAATAAAAAATTTTATCCACACTTTAGATCAAGGATCACAATAGCACAAAAGGCTGTTCAGGTCACACCTGACATCTACCATAGTTATTCAGGGAAAAAAACTAATAGGTCACACTTGAACTATACCAATTTATTTTGTGGGATACAAGAGAAAATAATGAGAGTGGGCTTGAGGATATCATTTATCATCTAGTTATGAACATGATGCAATTTGTGTGTTATAGACAGATACACACATAGCTCAAAAAGTTACTAAAATAAACACAATATAGCTAGGATCTAGAATAAGTCTTAGAAATCATTTTGTGTTATGCAGTGAGGCTCTTGAATCAATTGATGTAGTGTAAATGAGGTTTGAGTCGCCTTATAGAATTTGGTTTTAAAATAGAGTATCATAGCCTTTATACTCTAGATTCTAGTCATGAAACATTCATATCCTCAGTGATCAGATGTTCAGAGTATACCATTAGGGTTTTCTTGTCTTGTTGATCTCCCTCTACGTTCTTTATTTGAGTTCTTAGGAAATGGAAGATGGCTTCGAATGTGTAGGTGTTGTAGTTATTTTATTCTGTTTTCTTTTCAAAACATTCCTCTCTCTTAAATGATCTAGATATTAATTATTTTATACATCTAGATACAGTAGGCATGATTATCTGTCCACATGTATGAACCTCATACAGTATACTAATAGTCTCAGGGGCAACATTAAAGAATATTAGAAACACTAATTTGTCTAATTATGAATGTTAGATATAAATTTCTATTAATAAAATAGAAATAGTTTTTATGACTATCAGGGAGTCATTTATATCCGTGACATAATAGAATTGTCCTGTCATCATCGGTGACTCCGTGTATCAGTGAGTCATTTCCATTGGTATAAGTGACTCGGTGTATCGGTGAGTCGTTTGTGCTATCAAATATGTTTGGGCATCTGTGAGTCATCATCAGTGAATCATTTTTAACAATTAGTGTGTCATCCATCGATGAGACATTCATTGGTGAGTCTTCCATCAGTGAGTCATCCATTGGTGAGTCGTCCATTGGTGAGTCGTACATCGGTGATTTGTCCCTCAGTGATTCATTTTAACTATCATTGCGACTAATCATTAGTGACATGTCCATCGATGTGTCATTTTTTCTGTCAATGAGTCCATCATTAGTGTCTTCCTCGATCAATGTCTCCTTCTATTGGTGACTCTTTTGATCGGTGAGTCCACAATGGCGAGTCGACTAATGGTGACTCCTTTTGAACTATTGGAGCCAAGGACTCTAAAAAAACTATAAAGTCTCTATATTACATAGAACACTACCAATTTAAGTGAAAATTAAAAATATTTGTAAACATACACATTTAAAAATATTAAAGGATAAATATTCACAATTTATTGACTTATTGAAAGGTATTATATTATGTGACAGAATTGATTCAAATATTAATATTTATTGACAAGATTAACTGGAGTTAAATCATAATATATTAATTACTTGAATTTTTAATTTGGAGCGATTTGTGATTTTGAAAAAAACTATTTCACGAAGGGTCCAACAAGAGAATATTTTGTTTTCAATGAATAATAATCCATCTATAGAACCATAAAGATGGATGTGACTATTTCATTGATGTAACAAGGGGTAAAAATATTTAAATGGGTATATTATATTTCTAATTGATCACCAACGACGCATGATGAGTGGTACTAATATTGCACACCTAGTTAGAAACCCTTGAGAGGTTTTCATGAAATTATTTACATTTATTAAGAAATATAATGATGTATTTGTGTTGAAATTGATAATGAATAACATGTGTTAAATATAAGGGGACATATATTGAGATTAAGGACTCATGGTTCCGACATTCTATAAACTTTATTTCATAATTATATGATAACTCAAAATAATTTTTTTTCACAATTGATGTTTTTTCCATGTCAATGTAAGGTCCTTAGAGGGACCATGTTTATGTTGAATAATACATGAAATTAGATGACCATCCACTTGAGAAACCAAATTAGTTTTGAGATGAAATTCATAAATTTATTTTCTCCCATCACACTAAAAATATGATTAAGATCATGAATCATGAAAATAATCAAAATGACCAAAGCAGGGAACAACTCACTAGTGATTATTTTGTATGGGAATACCTACCTTCTTTTATTGGTTCATCTAATCCACTAATTTTTTGGAAATGTAATAGTTCCACTATAATGACATTTTATATTATTCATTTCAAGGAAGTTGAAACATATATGACATTATTACATTATTTTGGATTTGGAAGAAGATAAATGGTGGATTCATATAAAAATACAATGATAGTGAATAAAATTGAATACATGATAAGGGAATTTCATAAGATGGAATTTTAAAATTATTATATTATATGAACTCATTAAATGTAAATCTAATGTCAATTCTGGGAAATAATGTTGAATCAATTTTATCTTATTAGTTTTATGACCCAATATTGAAATGGTATGATTATGAATTCACACTCAAACCTGAATAAATTTTTTATTGATTCCTTAATTGATTTTGATGAAATAAACAAATAAATTAGATATAATGGAATTTGATAAATATAAATAATTTTTTTGTTATCTCAAATGGAATTTGAAATTTGAGACTCATAGTGTTTTAATGGATTTGGAGGTATAATGGAAAAGATGAAATTTCATGGAAATTATAATAATAAAACCCTTGTGGGAAAGAAAATTTATTATCCTTTATCAAATATCTTAGGACAGAAGAATAGAGAAATTTACCTTATGGGGTATGATAAATGTTTTAATAGTGGAAATTAAATCAATCATCAAGATGAATGTTTAGGTGATGTGAAGACTCTAGTCAATGAAAGGATCAATGAAAAAGATCAATTAAATATGCCACCTAATAGAGAATACTATAATATAACGGTGTATAAAATTTATGCTAATGATTGAAATAATATGAAGGTTAATGATGATAATCAATGTCAGCAACCTCTTACGAATGTGAGTAATAGAAAAATCATGTGATCACAACTACTGATGTGGGTCACATGAATGAATTGTATAATGATAAACTTATCATATACTATTGAGTTAGAAAGGTTTTATTTTATTATAGATCTACCAAATCACTTAAAAATGAATAATTTGACATGGATATCATGTCCCTGACTAAAACACTATATTTCAAATTTGCAGTAAAAACTATTAATGGTACATGATCACATATCTTGGTTATAGATCCTCTATGATATATATTTTTTGAATATACATTCCATAAAATCTTGTGATTAACCATATAGTTGAATTTCATATTGTTTTGGGTATGGATTGACACACTTTATACAACATATTGGTTTTTATTATGATATATTGGCCCATTAATTCATTGTTTTAAATTTTTTATATCCTTATAAACGTTCTATATGGTCTATAGAAGGAATTGGTAGTGTCATGGTGCATTTTTTTAGCCCAAAACTCAGTGTTTTGGAGATAACATACCAGTCTCTAGGTTTTCATTAACATTTAAGATAAGGCCACGTGGTGTGGAAAACCAATGATGTATGTTGAAGAGTTTCTTATATTTTGTTTATAGAATAGACCATGTGATGTGATGTCTCTCAAAAATTTCCTAGTGTACATGGTGTGTAACAATTGACCAAAGGTGGACATGAACAATTAAAGGAATCTATCATTGGATTGTTCCCTCCACACAATTGGATCATAGTTTGGAAAATACCTCACTTATTAAAAATTTGAACGAATTGGGTTTTACCTCTTTTATTTTAAAAGGGTTTACCCTTCTACACCTCCATTGTTTCCATCAGACCATACTTGAAGTAGATCTCCATTCTCCTCATTATAGGATTTTAAGTCACTTCTTCCACTATCCTCTAATTTGAGTGATGGATATTTCCATTGATATCTAGTAGTATGAGAATTAATCCGTTTCAATAATTACTAAATTTATGTCACACTATTATTTTTTATTTTGGTGTGATATCATATGAACTATTTGGAATTTTTTGACTACTATGTTGTTTTCTTTTGATCTAGATTACATGAAATGTTAATAATAGATGACTGCTCCTCCATAGTCATAAGTTATATTATCGATTACATTTCTCTTAATGTCATGATGTTTATATTTTTTCCATTGATCTGCACACACACATCACTATAAGTTTCCCCTAAAATTGATATTCCTTGAATCGGTTCCCTTATTTTGGATTGTAATTAACATTAATACCTCATATTACACTGGAGGTTATCTACCTAAATCTATTCTTCCCCTCTATGTGTTACTATTATATTCCTATTTGAAATCCACTATGTTATAACCAAAACACTCATTAGTGTTCTTGGTTAGAATTATAATATGTTTTACATGTAATTAAATCGAATAAATAATAGCGTGTTAGCATAGATAAAACACATTCCTAGGTCATTGAATTTATAGTTAAATATATAAATTTCCTCTAGGGATTCACATAAATTGGACATGAAAACTATTTCCCTTACACCATTAATCCTTTTCATCAATAGAATAATGGTAATTATATGAATTAAATGGAAGTAACAAATTGGTATGATTATCACCTGGATAATGTGACACTTCATGTATATATAGTTTTTTAATATTATTATAATTTTTTAACCTTTTTATTAATAATGTAAATGAAATGGTAGGAATTAAATGGTGTAGAAAATTGGAATGATTATTACAAGACCAGTAACACTCTTCTTATTCACATACATAATGCTTTTATTATAGACCATTTTTTGATTATAAGAGTGGTTAGACATGAGGGTGGCTTAGATTATTGAGATAATCCCTCGAGAATTTATATAATTCCACCCAAATTCATTAATTTGATTACCATGGGAGATACCCACTGTACAATATGGTTCTTATCATATTACCTGAATGCTTCAATATTATAACGATAATTCACTTGTTTATCATTTGGATCATTGAATTCCCTGGATAAACTATTGGTATTTAGATTAACATCTATGGACATATAGATCCATGGATTAAAACAATTTGTCCCAATCAGTCGGTGACTGGGATTACTATGGATGATCCCCAGAACATGATAATATACTTTTTCAATGGAATTTCACTCAATTACATGCTTAGATAACACTCAAACAATTATAGATATATTTCCTAAGATATTACATTATGTAAGATCAACCACTAAGGTCATATATTCCTTAATCATACCTAATTTCATTTATTCATATTTTCTTTATTATGATTCTATATTTAGATATATGAGACTCATGACATATTGACACACTATGTGGACACCAGGGTAATATGACACCTATCCGCACCCAAGCATGTATATTTCTATATATTATCATCACATATATGAATATTAATATGTATTTTCATGGGTAGATATAAAATCATAGGTTATTTTGAATAATTTATGGTCAACTAGGAATCCCATTAGGATCCTGTACTGACTTTGTTTTTATTTTACACATTTTACATCGATGATGGTTTTTATAACATCAGAATACTAAATTTATATTAATGGTTTGGATTTTATCAATACCCCATTGGTGGTGTCCTACAGATTATATCTCACACCCTATTCTAGGATATGATTAATACCCAAACAAAATTCTTGGATGCGGGTAGAGAATGGGGAATGCACCCAATTATCGATTATTGATTGATTTTAGCATGGGAGTGGGAGAGAAAAATACCAAGATCTGTATTTTTATGACATATGGAGGTAGTCTTTTGGTCTTTATGTTCGTTTGATATACTTGAATGTATGTGTTATTTTATTTATATCTTAATGTTAAATTTTTTAGGTACTTGACAGTAAATAATTTTTATATAGAACTTGATATTGAAATTGATGGCTCTTTATTTTTTCATGAGGATTTTTCTTCTTGTAACAGTTGATATTATGCTTACATCATTTATTCACAAATTATATTATTGTTTGACTCTAATATTAAGGTTACAGTTTCTATATTTTAAATCATTATACCCTTAATTATAGAAGGAATATTTTGGATAATGGAGAGGAAAACTTCAAGCATTATGGCCAACTCAATCCGGTAACTTATTATTGAACAAGGTCTATGAAAATAGAAATTAGTATCATATGTATACTTTTAATTTTTTTATACTATTTTATTATTACACATGATTCTAGGATGTTTCAAAATTTGTTATTTGAAATCATCATAGTATTATCCCACTGACATATGGTAGAAAATCAAAATAGTCAGGGATAGGAAATGATTTTCAAGATTATTCATATTAAGATTGAACTATTTTCAACATTAGGTGGAACAAAAGAATTGTGTATTTCATTATTATTGTGGAATTGGTTATTACCATTGGCATGGTTTGGCAATGAAGTAGTGTCTCTTGAATCATTATATGGATGCGAGGTCATATATGTCATCCATTATAACATACCAGATTTATATATTATGTTCGTTATTGATTCATATTCTATATGAAATGTTAATTATATTTGATATTGTGGTAATGTTCTTATAATGATGATTAATTTGAATAATTAATGCATTTTCGTCAACCTATACATTTTTCCCAAATATTCTGCTGAAGGATGTTTAATTATCCAATTATATTGAGTTTTAGGGGTGAACCATTGGTTATACAAGGTGAAATATTATGTGGTTATAATTGAATGTTTTACAACTGTAATTTAATGAATGTGTGCGCATCTATACATTAGTAATGGAGATCTATCCAAAAGAACCTAAAAAATTCTTGTATGTAGTTATGTGTATACAATTTTTTATTCGTAAAGGGTAGATCCTTATAACATGTAAATGATAAAAAAAATCTAACTAGACCATTTTATTAATACATATTTATATATGAAATCCCATATTTAATGAATGTTGAGTACTGTGTTTAAATAATAATTTTAATTTGAACAAATAGGGTTTTTTTCTCAATAGGATGAAATTGACATAATTTATACACAACCCCTTAAATGAAACAAATATCTTAACCTAGACCCATCCATATTAGTGTCCAGTAAGAAGTATTTCAAGTGATTCATCTTGGCCTTAAACAAAGATAGGGAATGGATCTTTGAGCATTCATAGGGGTTTTACTTTTGTATGATATGTCTTATACAGATCATATTATTACCTTTGTGATGATATTATTGATTAATCATATTTAAAGATCGTGGTTGGAAATTTTCGAGAAATACGATAATGTAGGACTATAGTGGAGCCCCAAGAATAAGTTTTTGACTATTCTCTAAGGGTTCTAGGAACTAAAATACCAGTAATGGAATCGGTTGAACCTCCTATTATAGCTGATGCATGTGTCGATACCCAATTTCATGAGGGTATCCATTAAATTATACAAACTATTTGGGGAGCTATACAGCTTTCCCAAAAAATGGAACATCATATGTGAGACTTTAAATAGAGGATTTCACCAACATTTATGTGGGCTTATAGTCTATAGGGTGATGAGACAGGGATAGAGGATATGCTATCTATCTTTGAGAACCTCATGATGCATCTAGATATGTCGTTCAATATTTTCTCAAATATTCTTCATGAATCGAACAAGAAATCGTGGTAAATTATTACAATGGCAGACTAACATCAGTATATGGTCCAAAGATATTTTTAGGTTACATTTTATGACTATAACTTTCTGTAAACATGGAGAGCTGATAGGGATAAGGAGTTCTTATATCTAGACAAATCATACCTGGATCTTATTAATTATTCATCATTCTTAACTATGATTCTTGTTTTTCCCTTCCTTTCCTTCTAATGATATTTCATGAGTGAAAAAATTCAATGATTAGTTAAGTTTTTCCATCTAGTTTGATGTAATTTTTTTACTTGAACACCATCTCATCAATTTTGAAAAAAGAACTTATTTGTAACCATAATTTTATTGATAATGGTATAACATGATATGAAGTTCTGTTGCCCTGGTAGTGTAGTAGTTCTTCCAATAGCAAGAAACATAACCTAGATATTATCAACTGAGTAGTGTCGGCCAGAGTACCCATTCAGGTTACTCATCTATATTCTATCACTATGGTATGTATGGTCACATTATGCCTTAGTGTGATCATGGCTCAGTCAAGTGTTTAGATTGTGGTAGAGTGTGGAATAATTAATGATTCATTCAGAACATTCCAATCAGTTCATAGAGGGAGAGAATATACACTAGATATTCTTTCCAAATAAAAATAATTAACTTCATGTCAGGCCAGATGATTTACTATCACTATCCATACATTTTGTGATGGTTGATGTTCTATAGGAGTCCATACTTAGGATATGCAGCCCATGTTTATCTCACATTAATTGAGACATCGTGATGATGCTCATGTCTATTAATCAAGATATATGTTTATATAACGTTTTATACATGGGGATCATGGTATTGAGCTATATACATATAGAAGTACTATCATAGTAACCTTGATATTAATATCTACTTTTTTTATGAATTAAATTCACATTATATTAACATTGTGACTGTAGTAGAGAGAATTTTGCATGATATTGAGTAATTCTAGGGAATAATGAAACACGTTACCCCAAGAGAAATTTACCAGATAGTGTGGTCTAGTTTAAGTAATTCCCCATTTAAAATGGTTGTGATCGTTTCTTATAATACCTCTTGATCTTCGAGATGATGGGATTTGATGAAATTATATGAATTTACTGTTTGGTTCACTGTCACACTAATATGTACTGCTATCACTATAGGTTATCATTCAAATCACCATAGAGAGGTAGAAATGTTTACAATATTGAATGGGATGTCCCATACATATATCATGTATAGAGCATAATGGGATGGGTGGAGTGACATCACATATTGGTAACATTTACTTGGTTGATCAAGAAATGCATTAGGCTGATTTTCCTCCTATAGTTGATTGTATCTTGGATTTCCCCACTTTTGATTTTTTTAGATTAACTCAAAAGAGAGAGGTGTATTTTTTTATCGAGATACAACTAGGAACATCATCAGTATCCATTCATTTTTACAGGATGGATACAATTGATTTTCAAGATCTTAAGAGGTAGCTAGGGGACCTGGAAGCAAAGGGTTTTATATGACTAGTAATTTATTGTGGGGTTCATCTATCATTTTATTAATAAATGTGGTTGGTTATCATGGTATTTTAATGGATTTTCTTTATTTTATCCTTATTAAATTTAGGAATCAGCATCATCTTCACTTTATTGAAGATAGATTTGACCCACTCTAAGGATATAGATTTTTAGATAAGATTTATTAATGGTCTATATACCATCAGGTAAACATCATATCTTCTTAGATACCTCAGAAATAAATTCATGGTAGGCATAGTCTTTGTGAGTGTCTAGTTATTCTGTATATTATCGTGATCATGCAAGTTATTTTCATAGATTTAATTTTTTTAGTATTCCACCTGTATCTAAATTCATTTGTGAAATTCCTTGGGGAAGATATTGTATTGTATTATCATACTCAACATAGATAGGTCAATATTTTTAAGATCATGTAGAATTCAATGAGAGAGAACCAACTTTATGGTATCCTCACTTAATTTAACTTTTGGATTGAAAAATTGAACACTCGGGTCACATCATCTCAGAGATTGGACAACCTATTGACCCAATGATGGTGACTGTCATAGTTTTTTGGGATCATTCCATGATTTTTTTACATATGGTGTTTCTTGGTATAGTCATGATATAACATGTAATTTAAACTAGAATTTTTATTCCTATATTCCCATATTAAAGAAAATACTAAGAAGGGTTTAAAATTCATATGTTCAGAAGCCTACGAGATAACCTTTCATGAAATGAAAGGGATAATGACTTCAGAGTAGATACTATTTTTTCTAGAGATAGGAAGAATCTATCATGGTTATTTTGATACATATTGAATCCATCATGTTGAATTTTAGATGCATAATTTTATATGAAGTGCATAAAACTTTCATCAATTGAGACCACATGAGAGGGATTACACTACTACAAAAATGGTCAAGGGATGCACTACCCCTTTATCAGCGATTTTTTAGAGAACTGATAAAGGATACCCCTTTACCAGCACCGCTTTTAGGAGCGCTGATAAAGGGGGGATTTATTAGCACTGACAAAATTTAGATTTCAAAAAAAAATTCATGAAAAATAAATTATTGTTATATAAGTATATTTCTTCATATATAAATATAATATATATTTTTTAAATATGTTTTATATACGTATAAATAGACTGTTACATTTAATATATAAGAAATATTGTGAAAATGGATTTAAAATATATTTTAAAAATACTATTAATTAATAATTTGATAATTATTATCGATTAAAAATAATTTAATAACAATTTGAAGACATAAAAAATCAAAACAATTAATAAAATATCTATAATAAGTTAAAAACGTAACACAAACTTCAAACGGCCATAACTTTTGATCCGGGTGTCTATTTGAGCTCTACAATATATCAAATCGAATCCTATCACGAGATCTATGCACTGGTGACCAAGGAGAATCATTTTTCTCATTTTTAGGCTAATAATGGCCCAGAAGGCCTCCAAAACTGAGTTTTTAGTTGGGATGCCCTAATTTGTTAACATTCAAACATGTATAACTTCTGATTCAGATGTCTGTTAGCCTTGTAACACAAATCACATTGAAGACTTTTTCATTTTATTCGATTTGACTAGTTGTGGAGTTGAAACTGGCTTCTATATTATATGTTATGGTCATTTTTACATTCTTTAGCTTTTCAAATACACATATATATATGCATTTATTCGTAAATATGTGTGTGTGTGTGTGTCTGTGTGCGTGTTTGTGTGTTGTATATATATATGTATGTATGTATGTATTTATTTATTTATAAAAAATCATACAAAACATATTTCATAAATGTATTTAAAACAAATCATATATGTATATATTAATATAAATATAAATATACAGATAAAAAATTATAACTAAAAATATATATATAAATAAATAAATATTAATATATATTAATATAAAAATGAAAATATATATACTAATATATGAATAAATATAAATATATTATTATTAATCTATATCAATATATGGATAAATATAACTATATATATATATAAATATATCATTAAATATAAAAAAACGAAATAACTTATTGGCAAAGGTGCAGCTATGAAAGGGGGAAGTTGTGGGTTCGAGTTCGGGTGGAAGAAAAGGTAGTGCGCTCGTGTGAGGATACACGGGAAGGGTAACACACAAGAGACCACCTAATAGCGATGATAGGGGGGTCAAGTGCTGATAAAAGCTCTCCCACATTATTTAATTATTTTTTATCTTCTTAATTTTTTTTTGAACTTTATAAGTGGTTTTTAAAATCACTGATAACGGTCCTGTTTATCAGCGCTAAAAAAGCGCTGAGAAATGTGTCTTTTATCAACACTTTTTTTAGCACTGATAAAAGGGTCCTTTATCAGTGTTTTTCAGAGCGCTGATAAAAGCTTCCCCCCTATATTAGCATTGAGCTTTATAGCACTTTTTTAGCACTGCTAAATCCTATTATGAGCACTGATATATGCCATTTTTTCTAGTAGTGTTACTTGTAACTTGATCTTGATTTGGTGAATGTAATTCATTCCATTAATTTTATGAGGAATTTTTTTCATGGATTTAATTTGAAGGTATATATATATCAATATCATCAATTATATTGTTACACATTATGGAATAAATTTTAGATATAGGTGGTGGATATAATACCATTCATCATTTAACATTTCTCTTGGCAATATGATGGGGAAGGGAAATGTTGTATTGGATCCATTGAGCAAGATAAATCGAAAATAGGAACTGGAGGATGATAGAAGTGAGTTGTAGATGTTGGATGCTTTTTTTGAGATAAATATAGTGGCACATGAATAACATGCACATCCGACCCTCATATTTTTAATAGTGAAATATTCACTATGGGAGAGAGCTAAGATGATGCAACTTTTGGATTCTGAGGGCCCATTCTAAAGGGATATTTTTAAAAAAAAGACCACTACTAGGAAATATTGTTGATTATAATGAGGTCTTAGGAATCCATAGACGCATATGGGATCTTATATACATTTGTGAAGAATTGATGTGTGAGTCACGTGAATCATAATGGACAGTACATCAAAGTATTAATAATATGTGCCATAAATTATAACACTAATATTGTAGTCTTATTACACTGCAAGATTCCATGTTATGTTTCCCTTTGAATAATGCAGTATCATGCGTTGTATGCAACTTGGAGTTCTAACACACCACAACCAATCAAAATAGACGTTATAAAAAGTAATAACCACTTTTTGAAATTTAAAAAATTTAATTTTTCCAAAAATGGAATTCATTTTTGAATTCAGAATATTTAAATTAGATTAGGCTGAAATTTTGGTACTTTTCTGAAAACATTCAATTTTCTGATGAATAATGAAAAATACTAAAGTTTAACTAAAACAATTTTTTATAATAAAAATAAATTATTGTGTTAAATTATACATTTTCTTGGTTTTAATGTAATATTAGATTATATTTTTATCATTTAATATGATTTATTTCATTGCATTTAATTTCACTTTTAAACTAGACTTAAATATGTGTCAACCATTTGATAGTTATTATTTTCTAAAAACGTGTTTTTTGTTTTGAGGATGAGAATTAATTTTAAATTAATTTCTTCAACTTTTGTGTTTTCAATTTGGAAAAATATATTCTATATTTGGAATCAAGAAGTCCAAATTGTATAAATCGGTAACTTTTATTTTTAGACATTATGAATAATTACTTCGGTAAACATTTTATTTACCAAGGTTAAAAGGTAAATCCGGTAAATAAGGGTTAAAAATAATATTATAATACAAATAAATTAACCTAAAATGTATCCTATTACTATTCTTTGACACATGTCCGACCATGGGAATCTTTGGGTCGATTTTGGAACCCCATGGAACCACTTGAGAGTGATAATGACACTTTATATTAATTAATTTAAAGTAACGACAAAATAGACATATAAAAATATTTTTCGTAAAAAAAAATTGAATGGGGTTATATATGTTATCATTTCAACTATAAATACTCATTATAAAGATAAAAAAATTTCCTACATAATTGTTTTTATTATAATTTTTAGACAATAAATAATTAAATTTATTTATGACACAATTGTAATGCAGTATTTACCTTATTAATGAAAGAATCAAATAAGTTGTTTATAAATATTAAAATAAAAATTAATTCAACAATTTCATGACATCCAAGAATTTTTTTAGGAGAATATGAAATGTCATGGTTGATTCAATGTATTTTGTTCTATGTAATAATGTTGTGATTAGTTTCACAAATATCAAATACTTAATACTGTCAAAAATGACATAATTGAGTTGTTTAAAAAAATATTATATTATTAAATAATATAATATTCTTAAAAATCTATGGCTCTGCCAAAAAAACATATATAATGATAGATATATCATTAATGAACTACTTGTGGTTATTTTGGAATTTTATAGTATGTTTATTAAAAAATTATTATAATAATACAAGAATGCATGGTAAAAGTTAAACAATTTAACTAAGAGATAAATGTAAAAGATAAGGTTAATATAGTGGCCCAAACCTATCTAAAAACTATTGGGTTGGTGGTTTTCAACCCATAACAACCTTATCCACGAAATAAATCATTTTTGAGCCATTACAATCCAAAACCTCTTTTATTATAAAATAATATTCAATCTTTTCCTAAGGTACCCCCACCTCTCTTATAAAAGGGAACTTCTCCTTCTCTGAAAATCACACCCCAAATCCATTTAGATCATACAAAACCTACCCAAATATCCTCCCAATTTCCCTTAATTCAACCGAGAAGCCTTAGTTCGATTATAAAGACAATTAAAGATCCATTTTGATCAACTCAAAAGGAAATACCAGAAGAAAATGTAATAATTTCACCACCCACTTTCATGTTCTTTTCTTGTTCCACATCCTCTTTCTTTTTTGTTTCCATTATAAAATAATAACTCCAGTATATTCTATATACTATGATGTTATTATAAATATGGTGCAACCATATTCATTATTCGATCCATCATATGAATGACAATGTCACCAAACGTGCGTACGTATGACTTACCATCTTCATGTCGTGGTGTAGTTTTTTATTCAATCAATTAATTACTTGGATGGGTATAATAATTCGTATAACTGATGTAAATAATAAATATAACATGTTTCAAATTATAAAAATATGATATACCATCCTCTTACATAGTATTTCACCATCAATATAATGATATTGTCGCTCACATGTATGTACGAATTACCGTCTCCACGAACGCGATGAGATTCAAAGCCCATCATAATAATTAAAGTATAATTATAATTTTAGGATTAAAAATAATTTTTAATAAATGAATATCATTCTAGATATGAATAAAATAAATCCTCTCCATAACAATCATGTCTTATGTAACTGAGCATATAAAGGAAAACATATCAGTTTACACCCGAAATGATGATAGTACTAAAATATTATTAACAAATGAATGTTAGAGGATCATATATGATATCATTTTTATGTATATAGTTATAGTATAATTTAATAACAATGTTTTTCCTATTATACATTAGGTTAAAATACCATCATCTAAAGAAATGTAAAAGGTAAGGGTTAATTTCACAATCCTTTTATTATCCAAGGTTATTTTTACATATGTATTGACTGAGACCTATTTATCATCCACATCCGTGTTTTATTAAAAGTGTAATTCAAAACATAGTTAAAATTTAATATTATATTGTTCAATTTCATTTATAACCTTATTTTACCATATAATTTTTGAAATGAAACTTTCTATCATTTTCAAAACAAGGTATTTATGACCTTTTAGACAAAATTAAGGTAAGAATGTCTTTTTTTAACTTATACAGCGGGTGTGGCTATTTTTCACAATAATATCATCATCGAAGATTTCCTTAAAATATTATAATAATATTTTCAAAATAATTTTTTTCTTTTATAATTATATGATTTTAAATGATTTCAAAATAGAAAGAGATATTTCTCTAAAAAAAATTTTATTTCAAATTTGTCAACATCCATTGATGAATTTTAAACTTATTTGAATTTAATTTATTCTGTTACAAAAATACCATATTGTATTGAAGGTTTTGAGATATAATTAACTGTGGATGTGTTATTTTTACACCATTCATGGTTTATGGATAAAGTAATGACATTTTATATGTTTGTTTTAATACGAATGTTTATGTTATGTTTAAACCCTCTCATATAAGGAATGCATTGAAATAAATAAGTGACAGGTGGATCCCACTATAGCTCTTTGATGCATCGGTATGCCTCATAAGACAAACTAGTGTCTTAGCACAAGGCCTTGAAAAAATCTTATTTGTAGTCTTTTCAAAATGCCTTGACTATGTGGTTATAAAGTCTGGCATTATGCATTCTATTATTTTGAAAGTGGATATTGATATTTCATGGGATTATTAGACTATTAGAATATCCATTTTATTAATTAAATGGAATTATTTGATTTTATATTTGACATATTATGCTGATGTTTACGTTTAAAAGTCTATTGTTTTAGTCTTATATAATTCCGTAAATGTTTATTCTTATTTATTAATTTTTCTGTTATATTGTTATCCTTATTGTGAATCTGAGCTCACCCCTTTCAATTTTTTATTTTTCCTAGGAAGTGAAGAAGTATATTATGGTTGACCTGTAAGGATAGTATAAGGATACAATTGTGTTCAAAAGGGGAAAAAGGTTTTTGATGTTTTTATTTCATTATATAATGTAAAACTTATGAATGTATCTAGTACTTCCAAGGCTACTAAACAGTTCGGTCTTTAGAGACATGATTCCTTGTATCATGCCAATGTTATGTAATAATGCACCAAATCTTGGTAACTAGTGTTGGGGAATTAATTTTAATATCAGAGGAATTTTAGTACAAGCCTTTGAAGCTAGATCTTGAGAAACTCTTATTAGAGAACATTACCCAAAGACAGACTATGAGGATTAGTATAGAAGAACTTATTAGAATTTTGGTAATGTAGAGATTTTGTGAGTTTTCCATAAAATAAATCCTTGTTTAGATACGAGTAGGTAGACGTAGCTCTGGCAGGGATATACCTAGGGATAAAACCTGAAAACACCGCTTTGAGGTAGACTCGAACTAGAACTGGTGCACAATAAAGGGCCTTGCTGCACTCTTTGTTACGACACTCCCGAGGGACATGCTCAGGATAATTATAATTTTCTTTACAAACAATTATTAAGGGTTTATGTTTATATACATCCTCAAAGATTTTCTTTTTATGATTATGTATTATATCCATAAACTATTCAATTTATGTTAACTATTTTACAAGTTTGGAATAATGTATTGCAATTCATAAACTAATATAGTTTATAAAATTATTTAGAAATGGTGCCTAGTGGAAGGAATGGAAACTGTATCAACCCACATAATCCATGTAGGGATTACCCTCCTAGTGAAGATTATTATTGTGGAGATGGTGATGCAACTAGTGTTGATCAGCTTATCACCATATTAAGACAACTCACTCAGGTTATGTATAATAACCTTACCCGTATGAAGCACCCTCATCCACAATGTGGAGGATCAATGTTAGAACAATTCATGAGGAAAAAAACACAAATATTCAATGGGAGTAAAAATATATTAGTAGTTGAGCAATGTATAAGTTCCTTAGAGAAAATATTTCATGTTTTTTTTGGAGTAACAAAAGGGAAAAACTTTTCATGAATGTTTGTCTCCTCACTGGAGATACAGATCAATGGCGGTAATTAATCCTAAATAAAAATGAATATTAAGAAGTATTAAACATGTAATTTAGGGAGTTTAATGAGATTTTCATAGAAAAATACTTTCCTCGTGACCATCGAGCGGATATGGAAAGACGATTTCTGAGTCTGAGGCAAAAGGAGGATGAGAATGTCGCAATGTATGTGGCTAAGTTTTCAAGGTTAACAAGGCATACAGAAGATTATATATGTCACCCAAGGAGTAAGATTTATCGATTCTATGATGCGTTAAATCCATTTCTCCATTGTGCATTAGTCTCACAATCCTTCTCATCGTACGAATATATTGTCTCATGTGCTATCAAGACAAAAAATGAATTCTCTATGTCTTATGACATCAAAGAAAAGAAAGAGAAAAAGAGATCCACTGAACACTTTGGAAGTGGAAATAAGGTGAAGAAGGGAAAAGTTGAATATCCATCCTGTGACAAATTTGGGAAGAAACACCCCGGTAATTTCTTGAACAGAATGAGACTCTGTTGAAAGTGTGGTGAAAAAGGCCACCAAGAACATGATTGAATGGGGAATAAAGATGCTATCAAATATGATTTTTATAATTGTAGAGAAAAAGGTCCATTTTGAAAATGAATGTCCTATGTTCCAAGGGAACCTACCTAAAAAGGCCAAGGGAGCAATGCTAAGATTATCAATCACTTCTACTGAGGTTGAAACTACAAAAGATGTGGTGGAAAGTAATTTTATGATTTCCTCATGTTTAGAAATGATTTATTTGATTATGAATCATTTCATTTTTTCATATCATCCAGATTTTCTAAGAAAATTATATAATTTTTATTTGAATTAAGAAGGGAGTTTTCGGTCAAAACACCTAAGGGAAGTATCATTACAACAATGTTTTGTAAATCAGTTCCCATTAGTACATATAAATATACCTTATCTACTTATCTCATCATCATACCCATGATTGAATTTGATATAATCCTCAGTATGGATTTTCTTTCATAACAGGATTCAAAAAATTATTTTACGAAGAAGGAGGTTATAATTTTTGATGTTGATAAAGAGTACCTTATCTTTAGTGTTGACACATCACCACCTGATTCTTATCTAGATCCACCCTCATTAGCTCTACTAAATTGAATTATTGGGGTGTAAGAGAATGAAATAACAATGGTCAAGGAAAAAATGTTCAAATAGAGGACATACCTATTGTGCAAGAATATGATGATGTGTTTCCAAAGGATTTACCTATACATCCACTAGAATGATAAACTGAGTTTTCCATTGATTCAATTCATGATTCAATGCCCATATCAAAGACCCCTTATAGAATGACCATGATGGAATTAGTGGAACTAAAGAATCAAATAGAGGAAGTGAGTAATAAGGTATTTATTTTCCCTAGTGTTTCTCCCTGTGGAGCCCATGTTCTTTTTGTTAAGAGGAAAGATCTATCTATGAGGTTGTGCATTAACTATAGAGAGATCAATGCTATATCAATAATGAACATGTATCCCCTACCTCACATTGATGATTTATTCGACCTACTTCATGGAGCTCAATTTTTTTTAAATATTTATCTTTGATCTGGATATAATCAGTTGTGTGTGAAGAAGGAAGAAATTAAAAAAACAACATTTCGAACCAGGTACGAGCATTACGAGTTTACAATCATGACTTTTGGATTGACTAATGCACCCTCTTTATTTATCGATATAATGAATAATGTTTTCAAGGAATATCTTAATGACATGGTAGTGGTGTTTATTTATGATATTTTGGTATACTCATAATGCTACGAAGATCATGAAAATCACTTGTGCATTATCAAAAGGACTCTTAGAAGAAATGAAATATATGTGAAATTTAGCAAGTGTGAATTATGGATTTAAGAGACTTATTTTTATCCATATTGTCTTTAATGATGGAATCTCTATTGATCCTTGAAATTCCATAGTAGTCCAAGAATGGACATCACCATTGAGTATAACTGGTGTACATAGTTTAATTGGTTTAGCAGGTTATTATCGATGTTTTGTCCAATATTTTTCCCAATTGGCTAACCCATTATCCAAGGTCACTCTTAAGGGGTTAAATTTGTTTGAAAAAAAGTGTGTGAAGAAATTTCTTGAAGAACCGAGTAGAAGATTAGTTAATGCTTCTATCATGACTCAACCATCGAGGAATGATGGGTTTGTTATTTATAGTGATGCTTCAAAGAATGGAAATTGTTGTTTCCTTATACAGAATGATAGAGTTACTGCCTATGATTCACAAAAACTAAAAATTCCAAAGACAAACTATCCAACTCATGATCTTGAGTTAGCATATGTAATATTTGATCTGAAGATATGGAAACACTATCTCTATGGTAAAAAATATGATATTTTTACTGATCACAAGAGTTTGAAGTATATTTTCTTACAGAAAGAACTCAATATGAGGCAAAGAATATGTCTTGAACTCCTCAAGGATTATGATTCCACAATACACTACCTCATGGGAATGATAATAAGGTGGAATATACTTTGAGTAGAAAATATCATGGAGTTTTGATCAAGATGAGAGTTGAAAGAGATCCTATTTTCATGGATATAGTAAATATTGACATGGGAATAAAAATGGAAGGTGAAACATCAATATGTTTTCAAATGTTTTCCAAACCGTATTTACTAGACACGATAAAAAGTTCTCAGACTGGTGATGAGGTGTTTCAAAAGATGATTAATGTTTTGAATGATGGGAGATTGGATGACTTTATATATGAAGATGGAATTTTGAAATTTGGAAGGGAGTTTCTGTTCCTAATATAACTGATCTAAAAAGGGAATTGTTGGATGATTCTCATAGCTCCAATTTCACTATACACCCTGGGAAAACCATGATGTATAGATTTGAGAGAACATTTTTTTGGGAAATCATGAAGAGGGATATTTCTAATTTTGTTTCATAATGTATGGTTTGTCAACAAGTGAAAGTTGGAAGGCAACAACCTAGAGGATTCATGAAACCTCTTCCCATACCTGAGTGGAAATGAGATAATATTATGATATAATTTATCATGGGACTACCAAAGACTCTTAGAAGGAATGATACAATATGGGTCATTGTTGATCGTCTTACAAAGCCAGCAAATTTTCATCCTATAAGAGAAGATTTACCCCTTGAACGTCTAGAAAGAATATATATTAATGAAGTTATAAGACTTCATGGAGTACCACTATCAAATGTTTCTGATAGTGATACCCATTTTTCATCAAGATTCTGGAAAAATCATCAGAATACCATAGATGTTGAACTTCCTTTGAGCACTAACTACCACCCTCAAACCGATGGACAATCAGAATAGACTATTCTAACCATAGAATATATGTTGAGATCTTGGTCACTTTACATTCAAGATATGTGAGATCAATAATTACCTATAGTAGAATTTTCCTATAACAATAGATTCTATTCAAGTATTCATATTGCACAATATGAAGCATTATATGAATAAAGATGCCACACACCAACTTTTTGGGATGATGTTTGTGAAAGAAATCACAATGGCCTAGAAAAAATTGACGAAAAAATGGAAAAAATTAATATTATCCAAACCCACATCAATGTAGCTCAAAGGAAGAAAAAGAGATATGTTGATAACCAAAAGAAGGATTTGGAATTTCAAGATGGAGATTATTGTTTCTTGAAGTTATCTCCATGGAAGGGTGTTATACATTTCACTACGAAAAGAAAATTGGGTCCCAGGTACATCAGACCTTTCGAAATTCTAGAACGAATTGGATTTTTATCTTCTCGTTTGGCAATGCCTCCAAGTCTCTCCAAAGTTCATTATGTGTTCCACGTATCACTGTTGAGAAAACACATGCCTAACCCAACGCATGTACTCACCTGTGAGGAAACTGAACTAGAACTTGATCTGTCTTATTGTGTAGATCCTGTTAATATTCTTGCTACCAGAGAACAGGTGCTTATAAATTGGACGACTTGTCTGGTAAATGTTTTATGGAGAAACTATAATATAGAAGAGACAATGTGGGATCCTGAGGAACGTATTATAAAGAACCACCCGTATCTTTTTATGCAGTAATATTCTAGAAATTTTGAGGAGGAAATTATTTTTAGGAGGGGAGAATGTAACAACCCAAGCTTCAACGATATGTTTCCCTTTGAATCATGTAGTATCTTGAGTTGTACACAACATGGAGTTTTAACACAACACGACCAATGAAACAAGCCATTATAAATATTAATAACCACATTTTTAGATTTTATAAATTTTATTTTTCATAATATAATTCATTTTTAAATTTAGAATATTGAATTTATCTTAGGGTGAATTTATTTGTACTTTTTTGAATACATTAATATTTTGGATGAATAGTGAAAAATACTAAATTTTAAATAAAAATAAACATTTTTCATCCAAATAGTTTGAACTATTAAATTATAAATTTGAGTGGTTTTAAAGTATCATTATATTATATTTATATCATTTAATATAATCTAGGTCATTGTATGTAATTTCATATTTAAACAGGACATAAACAATTGTCAATATTTTGATAGTTATTATTTCTTAAAAACACGCTTTTTGTTTTGACAAAAAGAATTAATTTTAATTTAATTTTCTGCCACTTATGTGTTTTGAATTTAGAAAAATAGATTCCATATTACTAATCAGCAAGTCCATATTGTGTAAATAGGTAAATTATTTTAGACATTATGAATAATTCCTTCGGTAAATATTTTATTTACCACAGTTAAATGGTAAATCCATTATATAAGGGTAAAAAATAATATTATAATAATGGTATAACTATATTTTTTATTCTATACATCATATAAATGAAAAGTCACCATATGTGTGTACGTACGACTTACCATCTTGACCTCAAGGTGTAGTTTGTTATTCAAACACTTAATTATTTTAAAGGGTATAATAATGAGTATAAGTAATTTAAATAATATATTTAACATGTTAATTATCCTGTATATATGATATACAATCCAATTACATATTATTTCACCATCAATATAATGATATTTTTTGCCCTTGCGTACGTACGAATCACCCTCTCCACGAACGCGATGAGATTCATTCCCCATCATAATCATTCATGAAAAATTTTCATTTTATGATTAGAAATAATATTTAGGAACTTTATATTATTTTGGATATGAATAAAATACACCCTATCTTTAACAAACATTTCTTACATAACCGAGCATATAAAGGAAAACAGACCAGTTAACACATGAAATGATCATACTACTGAAATATTATTAACAAGGCAATATTAGTGGATCATATATGATATAATATTTATGTATATAGTAATTTTATAATTTAATAACAATGTTTTATCCATTATATATGAGTTTACCATACCATAAACTAAGGAAACATACAAGGTAAGTGTTAATTTCACAATCTCTTTATTATCCGATGTTGTTTTTACGGAAGTATCTATTGGGGCCTCTTTACCATCAACATCCATGTTTTATTAGAAACGTAATTCTAATTTTTTTTACTATTTACTATAATATGGGTTAATGTAATTTATACCCTTATTTTATGAAATATTTTTTAAAGGAATCTTTCTTTCATTTTCCAATCATGGTACTTTATGGCCTTTTTGACAAAATTAAGGTAAGATTGTCTTTTTTTAACTTATACGGCGGGTGTGGCTATTTTACACCATTATTTCATCACTGAGGTTTTCCCTGAAATTTTATAAGATGAATTTCAAAATAAATGTTTTATTTTATAATTTTACTACTTTTAAATTATTTCAAATTAAAATGTGATATTTCTCTAAAAAGTTTTGATTTCATCTATGTCAATATCCTTTGATGAATTTTAAGCTTGTTTGAGGTTGATTTAGTAGGATACAAAACATACTTATTGTATTGAATGTTTTGTGATATGTATGATTGTGGATTTTTTAATTTTACACCATTCATGTTTTATGGATAAAGTATTGACATTTTGTATGCTAGTTTTTATATGAATGTTTATGTTATGTTTAAACCCTTTCATATAAGGAATGCATTGGACATAGTAAGTGATGGGTGGAGCCTGCTATAACTCCTCGATGCATCAGTATGAATCAGGAGACAAACTAGTGTCTTGGAAAAAGGCCTTGAAAAAATATTATTTTCTGTCTTGGCACAAAGCCTTGACCATGTGGTTATGAAGATTGGCATTTTGCATTCCGTCATTATGAAAGTTGATATTGATAATGCATGTGATTATTAGACAAGTAGAATATCCCTATGATTAAGTAAATGAAATAATTTGATTTTATCTTTTCTATATTAATTTGATTTTTATGTTTGAAAGGCTTTTGTTTTTGTCTTATTCATTGCCTTAAATTTTTATTCTTATTTATTAAAGTTTCTTCTATATTTTTATCCTTAATTATCATCTGAGCTAAACCCTTTTATATGTTTTATTTTTCCGAGGATGTGAAAAGGTTATTTATGCTTGACCTGCAAGGATAGGATAAAGATATAAATGTGTTCAAAATGGGGAAAAATGTTGTTGTTGTTTTTATTTAATGATGTAATGTAAAACATATGAACATATCGAGTACTTACAAGGCTACTAAACCGATCGGTCGTTTGAGACATGATTCCTTGTATCATGCCAATGTTATGTAATAATGCACTGACTCTGGGTTACTGGGATCGGGGAAATACAAGTTTGTTTATAGAAAAGGAGGTTTTTGACATTGTTACTATGTGTTCCACCTGTATTCAAGTGTCAGGAAAACACCAGTGACTAGCATGAATTTTAAAATTGTTACCCATCATAGAGTGGAAATTGGATGATGTCTCCATAGACATTATGATGGGATCACCGAGATCCCATTATGGTAATGACATCATATGGGTGGTCAATTATATGGCTATGAAGGTCTCTCACTTATTACATATCAAGAAAGACTATTCAGTGCATGAACATAGAAGGCTCTATATATATTATATTATAAGACTTCTTGTGGTTCCATAGACTATTGTATTACAATTGGAAACTCATCTTACATAACAATTCTGGGAAGGTTTGTATATGGAATTAGGTACACATGTAGTTTTGAAAATCTCATATAAACACCAAACTAATAGGTAGTCTCAGTAGATGACACAATTCTTAGAGTATATTCTTTGATATTTTTTAGTTTGTTCATCAGTTATAAAGAAAACCATATAACTACTGTTGAGTTTTCATACAATAATATACTTTAGGGTATTATAGAGATTGATCCTTATGAGTCCATATAGAAAGGCTATTCCAATCAATACTATGGTCATTTATGGAAGGGGTGGTAGACCTACTGAAACCTAGTATCATTTGGGGGATTTTAGAGTATGTTCGGTTAATCAAGATGTGAATGGTGACGACCGAGTGTAGGTGGAATTCATATGTGTACTACTATCAAAATCATTAATAGTTAGAGGATAGGTACCATGTATTCTTATGTATATCAAATAAACTGTGGAATAAATTGTTTAATATGAAGGGTAAAATGTTTCTTTATTTCTTGGGACCTTATAAGGTTTTTGATACAATCAGATAAGTTGTTTATAAAATATGAATCCATAGATATAAAATGTTAGAAATGATGTGTTCCACATTTCTTAGTTATTTCACTATAATTAAGACCAATATCACCTCTTTCTTCCTAATGATGCTGAGTTAGATTTATATGTGTCCATTGTGGAGCATGATATATGGTTACTGGAGTGGATTATGATGGTTCTCTGACAAAGGTTAGTCCCTCTAGTATGGGAGGTTTGACATTATTAAAGAGTATAAGAAGAAATGTGGGAGGGGAAGGCTAACACATGTCCTTAGTGGCCAGAAAACCTTTTAGATGATAGTATTCTAGCCATATAAGGGAAAATCAAGGATATGTTATAATATGTGGGGTAGGCTGTAAAATATTTGTCTTTATTGAAATGTGTGGACCCATTAATTCCTAGAATAAATTAATTATTTTGTCCTTAGTAACGTGAAAATTGGTCAATGGATGGAATTAAAAGTTTACTTGGGGTTTTTAGAGACTATATCTCCATGATTTGGAAAAATAAACCAGGCTCACAGTTTTCATTAATCTTGCACCAGAGGTATAATAGTTGAGACAAACTGTGTGGTGCATTGTAGAGGGTGACATAAGTTATATGGGGACTTCAAATGGTTGTATAAAAATTCCCCTAGACCATGAGAGGGGGTTTAATTTATATAGTTTCTAATTAATGGGGGTATACACTATTTTTAAAATTGGGAATATAACCCATGGTAGGTGTCTATCTCTGGATAGATCCATCCAGATAGTTAGTTCACAGTTTAGAAAACCATGAAGCCAACCTGGGTGAATCTTATAAAGTAGAAGGAATTAAATTTTTTCCTTCATTAATTTAAAAGGGATAATACTTCTTCCCCATTCATTGATTCTATTGGAAATAATTCCAAGAAGATATCTCCTCTCATATTTCTATTATTTAAAGACTATATTTCATTGAACCACCAATTCAAGTGTCATTTTTTATTTTTGAATCACCAACAATAATTAGATTAATCCATTCCCTTCCTTCTAACATTAATATAATTATGTTCGGTGGTATTTTTGTGTGATTTCATATAGCCTGTTTATGAGTTATTTGTTTATTTTGTCATGTTCTTTTCATTCGGTCCTAACCAAAGGTAAATAAAAGGCGATTGTTCCTCAATAGTCAAATTGTCGGTGGTTTATGAATTTTACCTCAAATTATTGAGCATAATATTTTTTCATTGTGCTACATACTATGTTTATTTATAATTAACCCTAAAATTAATCTGGATATTATAAATTTCATTATTTTAGATCCTAAAAACTCATTTTAACCCCTAATTATGTCAGTATTCATCAACTTTTAAATGAAAAACCCCTTTAGGTGTGCCCATTATATGCCTATGTAAAATATAAGTTCTTATAAACAAAAGACCCATCAATGTGTTTGGTTCTACTTATAATATGATATATCCTTAATACAATGGATAAATTAATATAGACTTGCATGGATAGAAAACATTCCGTGATTTTTGAATTAATTATTACTTTTATAAATAGACTTAGTGAATTAGAATTAATTGCATTGGGCCTGTGTTTCCCGTATACATTTAAGACTATTTATTATTAAATTATTTGTAATGATCTGAATTAAATTGATTTATTAAATTTACAGGAATATCTCATGTCCAAATATGAAACTCATGTACTTATAGATGTTGATTATAATTATGTACCTTAATATTTTTAATTAATAATCGAAAGATAATGATGTTAATTAAATAGAAGTAGTAAATCAGAGTGATTATTACATGTACAATGTTACAAATCCTATTAACATACTCTGTGGATTTATTGTAGATCATATTCATATTTTATTTTTGTTTATCCTTTAGACAACGTTAGATTATAGATAAAATTCCATGAGAATCCATGGGAGACCACCCCGATTCATTCAACAGATTTCAATTGGAGTTACCCACCATAAAACCTGTTCATTTTATTACTATGGGAATCCCTTGACATTGTATAAGTGATTTAATAATCTATCATATTGATGTTATAATTCATGGGATACACTCCATGGATTCCAAAAGGGATCTGTGGACACATAGTGCCATGGAATTACCCCATTGTTCCATGTCATGCTTTAGCATAATATTACTATGGATATTCATCATGGACTCGTTTAGACACTTTTAAAATCAAATTACTTCAGTGTTTATCCTAGGATTGCACTCATACAATTGTATAAAAAATTAATTAGTAATTACTATTTTTGGTATTTACAACATATGTCATATATTTTATGTTATCATCACGAATCATTTATTACATTTTCTTTATTATGACGATATAATTAGATATTTAAGACTCATGACATATTAAAATGCTATGTGGATACCTGGGAACTATGCCACAATTCCAAAATTGATCATATATATTTGTGAATATGATTTTCAGACATACACACACATATAAATATACACAATATGGCAGTGGTACATAGATATTACAAATTTTGCCTAAAGAAGGAATGGTCAGCTTGGATTTCTATTAGGATCCTAAAATGACATGGTTATTGAATTAATCAATTTACATCAAAAATAATTATTATACAAGAAAACACATTTATATTCACATATTGGATTAGTTTAGAGATCATTGGTAGTGTTCTGCTGAGTATTTCTCACTCCCTATTCAGGTGGTTTGTGGGTACCTATTCAGACTTCATGGATTCATGTTGGGTGAAGGGAAAGCGCCCATTTTTTAATACATTATTGATTGAAAAATGGGAGTGGGGGAGCACTGGACTTATATATGTACTGTGATACTTTCTAAAGATATTATTATGTAAATATTGGATCTTAAAATATAAATGTATATATATATATATATATTCGTTATTCAATTTTTTTCTTAATACATTTGATTAGAGAAATGAAATTACATCATTTTTATATGGTAATTGATACTTATATTGATGAATATTTATTTTATCTTGATGATTTTTCTTATTCTATATATATTTTTATACATCCTCTATTTAATAAATTATTATACCATTATGTGATATTGATTATGATTTAATCGTCATCCAACTGTACCAATTTAGACCCTCCATACAAGTCATCAGCTTATGGTATATAGGGAGACTAACATGAAGCCTTGTGGAAATTCATGTATGGTAAATTATGTGTGTACCAATTCTGGTAAATTACCCATTATATATTTATTTTATGAACTTACAAGAATGGGAATATAAAGTTTATATTAAAAATGAAACTATGATATTATTTTCTGTCAAAGATTCATGTGAGCAGAAAACACAATTCACTTATATTATATGTTTCCTACTGCATATTCATGATGGATATTTATTTAAAATGTTATAGATAATCACAATATCAATGATATTTCTATTTCTTATGATTTCATTAAAGTATTTCATGAAGAATATACTAGTCTTTCCCAGAATCAAGATATTGAGTTTTCAAAAAAAAACTAATATCCAGTGCTACACCTATATAAATGACTCCATATTGGATGGCCCTAATTCTATTATTACTATTAGTTAAGACCCCAAAGATAATCTTTATATGATATTCTCTAACACTAGTGTGTCACTGTGGGGTGCACATATTCTTTTTGTTAATAATAAATTTTATCCAATTCATTATTTTTTTATAATAGAGAACATAACAACATCACTCGCAAGAAAAAAGTATCAATTTTCTCATTATTATGACATATTTGATCAATAGTTTGGAGATAAATATGATCTCAATATTTACATTCTATTTGGATATCATTAACTGGGGATTAATAAAGAGGTTATACCCAATAAATTATTCCACATGAGAAATCATTTTTTGGAATTTATAGTGATTCCATTTGAACATAAAAATTCCCACAGTACCTTCATACATTTAATAAATAGAGTCTTTAATGACTACCTTGATCTTATATTTTTATTCATTATAGGAGATATTATTTTACATTCCAACAAAAAGGAATAAATATAGATAAATTAATGTTTGAGTTTAAGACCCGGAGGAAAGATAAAACACATTTTAAATTCTTTATGTGTGAATTCAATTTACAAGAAATTTCCTTCTTGCATAATATATTCTCAAGTGAGGGAATATAAGTGGATCATATAAAATATTATGGTATTGAGATATGGACCTAAAAAACAATAGTAACTCTTATCTATAGTTTTCTTGGGTTTTTTGGACACTTCCACCACATTTTCAATGATTTTTCATAGAAATTATATTTAATAACAATGCTGAATCAAAAAGGTGTCATGTACTTTTTGAAAGATGAACAAGATGAAAATTTCAAGGTGCTCAAAAGAATGTTTTTCTAAAAATATATTCTTACACTACCCTATATTGGAGAAGGTTTTTCAATAATTAGTGATGCATATATAATTCTAATGTATTGAATTCTCATTTAAAATGATATGGTGATAGAATATGGTGTATTCCAGTTGAACATTCATGAGTAAAATTACCGAACTCATGTTTTGGTGTTTGTAGTAGTGATTATTTCATTGAAAAAAGATTCATTATATTTACTGTGAATGGTATGATATATATACTAATGATAAAATAAGAAAATATATAATAAAAAATAAAGGTTTGAATATGTGTTATAGGATATGGTTAGAGTTGATTAATGATTATGAACACTCAATACAATATCTCCCTAGGATGGTTAATAAGGTGGCTAATGATCCAAGTCAAAATTATCCTTATTCTATGTCCATAATGAGGAATTAATTGATCCAATATTTGAGGATATATAAAAGATGCCACTTTAAATCAAGAACTAGTAGGAAAAAGGAAATCTTTCCCATATGAGTATATAACCATCAAATAATGACCGTATTAAAGAGGAAAATAAGGATGATATAAAACCCCAAGAGTTGTTTAGAAATGTATATAATATAAAACAAAATTATAATGGAATTATAATTTTTAGGAACCAACTTTGTTTCCCATAAATCGAATGCTTGAACAACGAGATAATGGATAAAGCACAAAGTTCATCATTCACTATTCATCATAATTATATAAATATTTATATATATGTCAATGATCATTTATGGTAGGATAAAAATAAAAGGGGTATTTTAGATTTTATATCTTGATATGTTGTGTGGTAGCATATTTAGGATGATAGATAGAAGTATAATGGAATATTATAACTATTTTCTATACCAAAATAGAAATTGTAAATATTACCAGGTATTATGTTATTGGTCTCCACATATCATGTAAATAGAATAATGATATATGGGTTATTTTAAATCTCCTTAAAAACATATCCCATTTCATTTCCCTGAGTGAATATTTATATTTTGATATGATTTCGCAAATATAAATTATGAATATGGTCAGAATTCTTGGAGTGCCTCTCTCAATTGTATGTCATCATGATCTGATGTTTTCCTTGATGTTATAGAGTTTCTATCAGCATGATCTAGATACATTTTTGAGGATCATTGCAATATATCATCTAGAGAATGATGTTAAATTTTAAAGGACTATTAAAACCCTTGATGAAATACTAATAGAAAGTTCTTATAATTCTAAATGTGATTGGGAAAATAACCTTTATATGGTAAATTTTTCCTAAGCATTAGGTTTTAATTAGGAAATAAAATTGATGATTTTAAATCCCAATATGGAAGGAATTAAAAAAATCCCAAATATTTTGAAGATGTTATAGAATGAATTATATTTTTACTAGAGTTGGATTATAATATAGAAATGATGTACATAGTTATTTCCTTCCATTTCCACGCAACTAATGGTCAATAGAAAACATATTATAACAATAATTAGTGATATATTTAGTTTGCTGTTGGTGAGAAGGTATTACTAGTAATTTCTTCAAAGAATTGGGTTACTTGATTTTCAATGATGGGAAACTTAATTCTTAATATATTTTTCCTTTTAATATTTTTGAATGTATTAGGTTAGTTTCTAAAAAATTTTCAATACCACTGAATTTCTATCAAAGTCATGATGTGTTCCATGTAAATATCATTGTGGAAGTCAATTATAAAAAAATATTATTTATAACACTATAGAATGATATCTATTATGTCAAAAAAATATTGGTGTGTCTGGATTGGATAGGTAATGCGATTCATAATAAGGCTACTCACATGGTAAATGCTTTTTAGTGAAAACAAAAATTTGAGGAAGCTATATGGGATCCTGAATATGCTATGATGAAGAAGTATACTAATTTGTTTATATCCTAGTGATTTAAATTCATGATAAAAATATATATAAGGGGGTAAAATGTAACACCACAATATTTTGTTATATATTTCTCATTAAATAAATTTTATTTAATATTTAGATTACAATACATTAGAATCCTAGTTAAAAAACAATTATATACTATTAAAAATTATTATTATTTTCATTGATTAATATCACCTTGACCTTAGATTTAATTTTAGGAATAGAACTCTGAAAATTATGAATTTTTATTATATGTATAAAAAAATCATCACTTTTAAAATGGTTATAAAATAATAATAAATCAATTTAAGGTCAATAGAGATGATTTCCTAAAAACGTATTTCTATGTGAACAATGAGTTCTTATAATAATTAATTAATTTAATATCATTTAATAAAATATATTTTTGTAATTTTTAAAAAATATATTAACTAATATATTTTAACAAACATATATTTTTTATTCCAAGAAATGTTAAGAATGTGAACTCATTTTTATATTCAAATGTGCATTTTGATATAAATGGTTCTATTATATTTTTCACACAAATATTAAAATGAATTTATAGAAAAAATAGAAATTATATATTCAAAAACTGATTATTTATTGGTAGTATAACTTATTATTATAATTTGATATGCTCAAATTCATTTTTTGTCCTAAGGAATAGTAAAAAACAGTAAAAATGTGTTCCCATGGATGAGGTTAAAATAGGTTTACCACAAGGTTATCCTCAGAGATAATGATTAAAATATCCTGGAATAGTTGAATTAATTTGAGTGGTTGGTGATAGTTTAACCACATCCTTCCTATCTTAGATTATTCTAAAATATTGATCAACACAACTTGATTATGACATAATTATATTTTAATATGATGATAAATTCCAAGTGTATCCACTCCCTCCTATAGAAATGGATATAATATGTCATATCTTCCTCAAACCTCATGGTCCATATATCTTTGAAATTACTAAACCCAATACATTCCTAACATCCCTACGCACTTCTAATATTTTCTAATCATAGTACCCTCCTTTCATTTATTATGTTTTATTGAAAATTTTGGTTCTCAAAGAAGAAGGATAACTCATAAATGAGTATAATTAAAATTACACATTCATTAAACTTTTCAAAATAAATGGAGTCAATTATAAAATAATTACTGAAATATTTTTGTATGCATTAAATTCTCATTATGATGATGTATCATCCATTTTCCACCTTGTTTCTATCAAATGGGAACTAAAAGTGTGACTAATGTGTATGTGTGGACAACAAAAACTATGTAATGATATGATTCATTTTCCACTATCCTCATTCATGGATGGTTATTATGATGCATTTATTCTTTATATATGATATGTATGAAATAATAGTTATTCCTTAAATATAAAATCATAAGTACTTTCTAACCAATTATAATTTTGGTAAATTATAACTCCACTCTTGCATTCGTGTGGATAACCACATCCACATAGCGATGGGATTAATTTTTCATAATCACTTTCTATGAATAATTATATATGTGTATATGATTACATAATGTCAAAATTATCCCATGATTTATATTTTTAAATAATCAAATCATAAACATGATGCAAGAACCCAAAATATATAACCAAAACATGTGTTTAAAACATAATTCTTTTATCACGTGAAACTTCATTTTAATGAAAAACTATTATTAAAAGAATAATATAAAATTATAAAAAAATGATAAATAATTTAATATCTATTAATATTTTTTAAAAATTTATTTATAAAAATTATATATTTATTATAATAGAGATTTTAATGCATAGGAATAATAAAAAATTATATAGTATTGGTTTTTTGTTTTAATTTCACCTTAATAGGGATTATTTTTGCTTCAATTTCCATGGAGGGATATTATATAGATCTTTTACTTTAATACTCATCTATTTCTATCCCCACTATTTATTACTGAAATTTTAATGTATTACTATAATTTTCCTCTATTTTGTACCAAAAATGATAAAGAAATGTTTTTATACAAAATCCAACATAATTACTCCTATGGTAGATGTACTTTTTCATCCATGTCCGTTATCTAAATACATTAGGGATGTACATAAAATACATATAATGATAAAAAAATTAATTTTAAATACCATTTAATATATATATATATATTTGAATATTTATAATTCTTTCCCAAATAAGAAATTTATAAATTTTAATAATGCTTGAATGATTTATTTTATATTAATTAATATGATGTGAATTATTTTCTTGAATAAATAAAAATTCATGGCATTGAATATTTACAATTTTCTATGGATATTATCAGATAAATACCTTTATAAATATTCTAATAATTTTTACCTAAAATGTTTTTCAAAATTAAATGATTGTTTTGTCATGAATTCAAAGAATGAGATTAATATTATTTTAAATGTAATTTTTATCAATGTAAATTTTATGAAAGGATTTTTATTCAATGATAGGTATATGATCATGTGATACCATCCACATTCATTATATATATGGTTTATGATGGTGATTAATTAATTAATATTTAATGAAAATTGTTCCTTCCCCATTTTTTAATTGAGTTATGATGAAACCCTTTTATTTTCCATGAGTTATGCGATGTTGAAATGATTAAATATTTATGAAATAAGTTTCTTGAATGTAGGTTATATTATTATAATATGAAAAATTGTATATAGTATTTCTGTACACATATATATGGTTTTCATAATGTGATGGGTGGGATCGGACTTTTATATCCCACTAATCCATTGGGTAGTAATAGATGTCTCGTGAGATAATAATGACATTAATGGGGTGTAAACTGAGTTCAGTAAGGGTATTTTTTCACTCTAATAGTCTTTCTAGTGAACCTTTAATTTAGAAATGAAAAAGTGGAAGGTGAAAACAATAAAATATAACAACCTTAGATATAAACCCTAACCAATGAATTTAACTTCGGTGACTATATAAATTCTCCAAAATTATGTATTAGGCTTATGATACAATCTCATAGCTTGTTATTGACTATTGATGATTCCAGAAAATTATAACTCCTAACCTTTGTTATGGAAAACCATTTTGTGTTGATTTATGTGTAGTGATATTTTATTGATTGGGAATTATTATTATATGTTATGATCTATTTCTTATACCCTTATGTTTATCTTATGTTCACTTATGAACATTGATTGATATATCTTTTGTTTACCCTTATATATAATCTGAGGAAAAAAATTATTATTTTTCATTTCCTTTAGTTTTGAATAAATGGTTTATTTATGGTTTTTCTAAAAACTATAATATGTTAGAAGATATATGTGATAGATATTGAAGATCGTCCATGATATAAATTGACTATGTATATATTATATATCGAAACTTAACATATTATGTTCTAGGGTGCACATTATTATGATATTAATTGATGCTCTTCTAAAATGCTGTAATATATATGTATTTTATGATTTTACCTCCAAAGAACTAATGATTAAATATTAAATGCATATACAATTTATTATTTTTGTAATTGTCAAATATTATATACATTATTCAATTTTAACCTTCTGGAAATATAAAAATATCGTTCAATTTTGTGTATGAACTACCTTCTCCATGTAATGACATGGTTTAATTTTAATGAAATCCTTAAGTGGTTTATTTTAAAAGATTATCTAATTTATAAACATGGAAAATTTAAAATGTTTAACATTAGAGAGATAATGTAAAAATAAGTCATTTGAAAATAATCAATAGAATTATGCGTTTATTGGTTATAAACTAAAGGATACAAAAATCCCAATGTAAACATAACCATGTTAGTATGTAAATAAAACATGGTGAAAATGATAAAAAATAAAAAAAATTAATTTAACATGTTAATAGTTTTTATGAAATTTAAAATAAAATAAAATAATATTATTTAGATTTTATAGAACATACAATGCTAAGAGGGGATTAAGGGAACACATTATTCATTAAAACATTTTCATAAAGTATTTTATTCAAATATTTTTCCACAATATCCATGTTCATAAAAATGATGAATTTATTTCTATTATTATATAAAATACTGGTTTGATTCCTTTTTAACTACTTTTCATTTTTCATTAAAATGGTTTAAAAATGAATCATTTAAAATTTTATAGTATGGGACAGTTTTATGTTTTTAATTAATGATACGAAATAATTTTTCTTATTTATGGATCATAACCAAATTTTTGTGTCTTAATTTTTATTATTTATTATAAATAAACCTCTATATGCTAATTTTTTATAAGTTACTATTCTCGATATTTTGGTAATTTCTCATTTTTAATTATTTTTTAGAAAAAAATTTATTTCTATGTATGATTATTAAAATAGATAATTTTTAAATACCATAACCCCGATAGGTTAGAGACAGAGGTTAAATTGTTATATTTTTTCTATATACAATTGGTTACATCATGAAATGAAAAATTGTTTGGTAGTATTTTAAACATGATACATTTTTGATATCTACCTTATATTTCAAGACATCATAGACAACATAATAAAAGTAAAATAAATTCAACATCCTTTAACTCATTTATAGATTCCTTATTTATAACACAAGGAATGGAAATAGAAATAAGGTTATCTAAAATACTCATTACTGTTTACATAATGTATATGTTATCATGAATAAATAATTTATAATAAATATTTAATATTAAATATGGAAAGTTAAATATTTTAACAGAAATTACATTTAATTAATAACTTGAATATTATTATTAATTAAGGATTAATAAATATGGATATGAAAAAAACACAAAAAGAATGAAATTTAATTAATAAGGTTAGCACAAAATTAATACTTGGATAATGTCATTATGATAATATAAGAGATAATAATAACTAAATTCAAAATGAAATAAATTATTAATTTTTTGACAACATTATATCTGATATCATGATATTTATACCATCAGTTCCATTTGAAATATGGTTTAAAACTATAGGTAAAAACCCTGGTAATGCTAACTTAAATATTCACCTCATGAAAATACCAATCCATCAGGGGATATATAATTCAGTTCCCCAATAATCATTTCATGTAAAACAAGTTCCTCATATTATGAATTATCTATTTAATTAATGAACAATATTCCTTATCGATAATTTTTTGTATTGAACAAGAATACTGAATATCAATATTTCCTAGGTAAACTATATAACTATTAGATTAAAACATTATATGTAGAAATGAAAGATGGTTTAATTAATATTTATATCCATGATGTATAATTTTGATGTATAAAGGAAATAAAATTTTCAATGATAACAAAAAGTTAATATTTCTTTGGATTGATAATTATTAAAAAAAATTGTCAAGAAAAAGAATATAAATACATTATTTGGTCTAACAGATCACAAACCATATAAAAAATAATATGGATTGAATCATTAAAAAAAATCCTAAAGAGATTACATGTAAAATAATTGTATGATTTCATTGAGTAATTGGAATAATATTAAAGGATATTTAAAAATAATAATGAGTAAAATTCAATTAGAACTTTGAGAATTGTTTTTAAAAACATAAAATATATCTAATATTAAAAAATTATTTTTTATTTAAAATAACCATTAATATACGTAATGGAAACCACAAAACAATGTGTATGATCCCAGAAATTTCTAGGAAAATCCCTCTTTGATTTTTTTCATTGGAGCCTTGGTGGCTATGTTTTGTTTGATGATGAAGATACAGTGTTTGGGAAAATAAACTATGGTTCATGTATTTAAATTTATTTTAGTTTTTGGAGTTTTTGTAAGAATTTTTTAAATGGTATTAGGATGGTTTTACATAGTTTAGAAGGCCGTGGAGGTGGTTAGGGTTGATATATATAAATTTGGATGAAAATTTTTTCTGGTGAAATTATATTACGTGTACGTGTTACATGAAATGTAACTTATGACAAAAACTTTTGAGAAATTGTTTCAAGACATGATGTGGATATATATCATGAATCTAATTAATGTAATGTAAATTTTGATTGTTATAAATAATAACATGAGTTTATGGATTTTTTTAATATCTTAAAAATGATGAATAACATGATATGAATGGATTACACACCGAGTATTCCATTAACCTAGCTAAAACATCCCTACTATTTAATAAAACACAATAAATGATTTATTAAATAATAATACACTTAATACAAATGAATATATCAATAAGTCATATTTATTTAGGAATTAGGTATATTTCATATAAAATTAAAATAGTAATAACATCATCCTTAATGGAAATTTCTTTAACATGCTCACAATTAAAACAAAATGGGATAAACTATGGATATATGAAATAAATTTTTGAGTTATAAATTACATTAAAGGAATAAACATGGAATAACACGAGGAATGTTATATTTTTTAGAAAATAGGTGTTTTAATGGGCCATAAAATAGTTATAATAATAAACATGATCAATGAGATATGATACAACATGATAACATAAAAGGAATATAGAAATGTGGAAATTTCTTAAAACACATCATCATAAAGATAGGTAAATTATAACTACCAATACATAATTATAATGAATGTAACATAAATGAATCATATTCACTCCATGTCCAAACTTTATATCTCATGACACAAAACATTACCAAAGGAATTCGGGAGTTAAATAATTATGAGTTTACCCATCACATGGAGTTAATTCTTATGCTTAAGTGTGCCACATTGATCATAGAACATGGAAGCATTTGGAATCACATTTTATTACATGATCATAGAGTGTCTACTAAATACATGTGTATCCCATGTGAAGTAAATACTTTTTTATAAAGGTGTAAACCCTTGATAGGAGATGTGTGTGGTATCCACTAAATAATTATTTTGGTATGGAAAATCACTGTATAATTTTGATGGAATAACAGTGTCAATTAAAATTTCATCGAAGGGGTTGATGAGTGATAGTGGGGTATCTCAATGTTCTCAAATAAACTAGTTACTAATAGATACATTTAAGTACATATCCCATCATTTGGAATTTTATTTAGAAGAAATATGATTACAAACAAACATGAATTAATAAAAGAAAGTGATGATCACATACCATGAGAGTGTGGATACAAATACTTGGGAGGGGATTCATAAGTGCATTGTATAGCCTTGGGAGGAATATACAGAGGTTAGGGTATAATAATTATGTTCTCAACGTATTTTCATTGAAGACAAATTGAATCATGGGAGGGTTTAAATAGCAAATTAGTAGGGATTTATTTATTATTTATCAAACATTAGTTTTGGACATTATATAATAAAATAACCAAAACCGGAAACCATCCCATGGTTTTTGACCATGGTTTCTACCAAATGGTAGTGTCTTCCATTAATGTATAATGAAAAGGTATAAACAAAATAAAATTATACCCATACAAATTAATAAGTGATTCACACTCTTAAAAAAATTACATTAAAACATTAAAATATATTGTATGTTTTAGATGATTCACAATGGATTTACAAGAAAAATAAAATAAACATAAAATCGAACTATGTTATTGGGAAAACATATATTTGTCCATGGATACCCTTTATAGTATTTATTACATCACTTTTGGGTCATTTTTGATGTCATAATACACTTGTTATATTTTTTCAGTATTTACATTTTTATCTGAATAATCAACTATCTCCAAAAAATATTAAAAAAATAACCATTGGATAATTTTATATATTTATATTCCAATATTAATAAATTTTATCTAAATAATTTTCTAAATATTTTAATTTCATCTTTTTAAACTAAATCAACATTTATTGTGAAATGTATGGATTTTTTTAGATTATCTATCTTCGTACCCTTTAAAAAATTAATTTTGAATTTATAAAATATTTATGATAATTTATATTTTGATAAATATTGATTGATAATAATATTTTATAAATATAATATTTATTTATAAAATAAATTAATTCATTAAAAAATCCCCTTAATGGAATTTTTATATTGCCCAAAAATAAAATATGTGTTTTATTGTATCAAAATAAGAATCATTTATTACGTAACAATAATAAGATGATAATAAATTACAATAACCCATTATCTAAATTAATTATCATTAAATCATATTTTTTTAATACATAAAACATTATACAAACAGACGCTTAAAGGCCGTAGTGGTTAAGTGCCTTTGTAAATATGGAAACAGGAACTGTGTATAAATGAGCTACACTATCTTCCACTGGGTTCTTCAAGACTAGAACCCTTCGTAGAAACATCAAAAACAATATGTAAATTCATATACTAAAAGAAAGAAAACATATAAAAAGGTGATCTCAAATTCTTAGTAAGGGTAATCAAGGGAGATTTGTAAACCTAATCATGAGCATAAATGCATGAGAACATGATCATGAAAATAGAAGATCATACCCTGAATTTCAAAGAACATAAACATGAATAAAAGCATAGATATTGAATGTTCATAAGACATGAATCATAATGAAATAAAAAACATTCCATGAAATAATGACATAATAATAGTACATGTAATAATGGAAAACACATAAGCATATAATATGAATTCCATAGTATTCATGGTTGTTATATATAGATCCATAGAAACAAATTTTATGCACTTTATGATAAACATGTATTCACTATTTTGAATACTGATAAACTAATTATCACATAATTAGTGTTCTTTTATGTGATATAGAATGTGATATTTTCCAAAGAGTATCTATGAAAGTAAAAGGTCATAATAGAATCCTTCTATGATGAGAACCTGATTATGCTACAACATTAATCTTGAATTCATGTTATATAGCTGGATGATATCATATGAGGGAAAAAATGACATATGATATTAGGGGTGGGGACTTATAGGACATTGAGGCACCTTCTCACAGTGTACTCCCTTGAAAATATTCAGTATGATATTATGAGAACATGAGACACTAGTAAGAAATAATCATTTATAAGTGTCATTAGATATTCCTTTCTCTGGATGTGATTATTGTAATTAATAATTGAAAATTATTATTATTTAACATTATGAGTTTATTAAATTTATATGTTGATTAAAATCATGATGATAAATGTTCATAGCGAGGAAGGATACGTTTGGTGCATCACGAGTAAAATTTCACTAATGAATAATGTGAGAAATAATTTATCCCTTTCGGTATTTAATGGAAGTAAATATCTCACGCCATTTGATGGAAATGATATAGCTTGAATAAGCTCCTGGACATTGTTTTATATAATAATGTTCTATTTCTATAATGTTTAAGAAAGATATATCGAGCATATACGTTGATAGCACAAGAATGAACCCTTCTCAATTAAAGATATTTTAATAAATGGATTATATTACATAGTAAGCATCTGTATGAGGTGAATTTTCATTTAGACATTAGCTTCTTTCTCTATTGGTTCTATGATGTGTTTCCAAACACTAACCATGGACATTAGGCTGCTTTGCCTAATTCCATAGATAAATTGTCCTAGTGGGTCACACAGTAAGTGTATCCAAAATCTATGTTGAATAATATATAATTATTTATTATTTTACATGATGAATAAATATTATACTCTCATGGGGTTTAATAGTCATTTAGGAATACATGATCAGATTTCTTCCATCATTGTATATATTAGAGAATATACCATGAGTGGAATATTTAAAAAATATTATTGTATTATTTAGTGAATATAATAGTTTTTTTCATGGAGAATAATGCAGTGATATTTATTTAAAAAATAAATAAGCATTATTGAAGACCTGATAAATATTATAGAGGAATGATATACCACGTTTATTGGTCTGGTGAGAAATTATTTATATTTAACATTATCTAATTAAATAATATTTAATTATACTTCGCACAATAAAATAATGCCCAAAAATAATAATAATGTTAATATTATGTAAAATGGGTTTTTTTGGGATTAAATTAAATAATCTTTGGCACTTGTAAAATTAATTTATTATAACCCTTGATATATAAATACAAAAATATTTGACATTAACAAAAAATAAAATTAATTTATGTTTTTTACAACAATCATGGATAATCCTATCAAGCATAGAGAGCTCCCATATCCAAGAAAAATATCATGAATAGATACCAATCCAATCCCCACTAGACAAAGGAAAAATCTAGGGATGTGATTCCCAAGGTGATCATGGCGGACAATACAAGTGTAAGGATCCTTCATGGTACCACTGAAAGACTCCTCTATTGATATCTAGAGATTCTTGGAACATGCGTGGATCACTACTATGGGATGTCTACACAATGTTTCTTCAACACAATGATAGTGCACCATAGATTTGTCACCAGATTCATCATCAAAAAAGTAATTCCAATGTGTTAATATTTTATATATTTAAATTAATTATTAATATTTAGTGTTGATGTAGCTCGCACAATTTGAGGTATATAATCATTATAATACCTTTAGTTGTGTTTAATGTTGTTGGGAGATATTTGGTAGAGTTTCTGAAGGTTTTAGAAAATTTGGGAGGCCTTTTTATGCCTCCATGGTTTGAACATAGTTAGAGGAAACCATGAAAGAATAATAGTTAACTGTGCAACTCTTCACTGTTTGGGCAGTAGAATCTGAATGGTTAGTTTACATTCATTCAAACCATGTGAGATAAACATGTGGACCAATAAAATTGTTTTTAAAAAAATTGGGTTAGTTAGAATTTTCGCAAAAACACACCCTAATTCCCCAACATAAACCTCACTCATAATTTCCTCTCCTCAAGTGTTAGGGAACCTCTCTCACTCAAATTAGAATCACCTAGAAGGGGATTCATGTTGGTTTTAATGTATTTCCTTTTAGTTATGTCGCCACTTTTGTAATTTTTTTGGGTTTTTTGGGATATAGATATTCACACCTCTTGGTTTTTAAGATATACTTCACTTTCATATAGATCTAGTGTTGTTTTTTCCGAAAATAATGAGTGGGGATTTTTGATGTTTTCAAAAGAGATCAAAGGTGGTTTTGTGGGGATTTAACTTGGATATTTGGTGCAGTTGGGTATTGGTCAATTTCACATAAACCCTAAGGTAGGTGGCTTCTCTCTAGACTCCACATTGATAAAACATAAGGAATCACTTGCAATTAATTTTTTTATTGAAAATAATTTGGAAAGTGATATGAAAATCTTGGAGGTAACCCATTTGGTTAGGATTTTTAGATTTTGGAAAAAATGGGATATTTTTGAAAAAGGTGCTTTTTGGTGTTCTTCTAAAATGTAGATATTAAAATTGAAAATGGTTTGAATTATTGATTTTTTTTTACAAAAGGTGAATTTCAATAAAATGTTGTTTTATTGAAATATGGACTGGTAATGAAAAAGGGTTTATGGGTGATTTTGAAAAATTGGTTATTTATTGAAGTGGCTAGGTCTTGTACTGGAATGGTTGGTTTTTATAAGGTATAATTAGTTGTAATATGTCTTTTTGATTTTGTTGTGGCCTTATGGGTTTATATGCAGGTTTATTTGCATGAGAATTATTGCTTATCTTGAATTGGATATGGAATTTGTTGGTATTACCACTATAAAAGTGGGTATGTTTAGTGGATGGAAGGGATAGCCTAAAAGATAGGTGGCCTGTATGTACCAATAGACTATGAATATAGTGTGACAGCTTGAACATGAAGGTCCACATTGATAGTTTACCTATTTGTTCTTGGGAACCTCTATTGTAATGACTTGCTGTGTATTTTTATGAATGGTGGAAATTATTGTGATAGTATGAAATGGTAAAAATGGATTTTGGCATGGATATTGGGTTTCCTTATATCATAGTTAGTTGGGTGGAAGATGTATTTGTAAGAGTGTGCTTGGATTATTAGATGTGGTTAAACTATTTTTTTATACAATTTTTATAGAATTTTTCTAATAGTTTTACACTAATTGTGTGTATGGGGATGACATTAACAGAAAAACTACTAATTATTTTTACTCACCCCATCTTTTGTCACTTTTGGTGCTTTTCATATATCATTTTATAGGATACAATTAAATTCAGTTCATCACATTCCATTTGTGGTACTTCGTGATGCGTTTGTGGGTTGTGGTGCTTAGACCATGGATCTTGGCTTTGATTTGTAGAGTTAGGATGTAGATTTTTGGAGTTTGGTTTATTATTCTTATACTTTCCACTCTGATCATGGATATTGTGGTTTTTTTTGTATTGGTATTTTCGTGTGGTTGATTTCTAAAATCCTGTTGACATGCATCATCTAGATTTAGGTTTTATTAATTTTTTGGTTGGTTTCTTTTATTCAATGGGAAAATCATTCCCAAACAATTCATGAATCCATTGGAAATTATTTCCATCATTTTTCACCTTGGTAATGTCATCTAAGGCCTAGTATCATCTCTCCACCTTCTCATGTAAATGAGAAAGGGGATGGATTTTACAAGTGGAATTAGTTTGTTTGGCCCCTGAATTTTAAGTGAATGAATATTTTCAGTCTTTTTTTATTGATTTTTTTTCTTATTATTGACATTCATTCTTGGTATACCCTTTGAGTATTCATTATATAAAGTTATATGATTTTCATGAATGTGGAATTTATATCATAAAAGGATGTAGCTAACCCTTTTATTCTGAACGTTTAGTTAACATGGAGTTGGATACATAAGTATTTTGGAGACACTAATAGGCATTAGAAATATCATTGTCATGGATGTATCAAATGATTTGATCATGGAATGCATGGTATAAACGACTTCCCACTAGTTGAAGATTTCATTTGGTATAATGATTTATATTGTGTTGTTATTATGTAAATTTAAGAAAAATATAGAAATTACATTCAAATGTTAGGATTTAAATTGTAGATGGTTGTGGAATTTTGAAAGTGGAAATTTTTTCAAATTATGGTGGATTTTTTAGAAATGGTGCGACATAGGAAATGTGAACATGTGGAAATACTCATTATGTTAGTGGAAATGTTATTGTATTTGAAATGTTAAAACTTTTATTGATAAGGGAGTGATATTTAAGGTTATTTTTGTGTTTAAAGAAATGTCACCTGGTAGTCATCATAGTGACGTACTAGAGGAAGTTGTTAAAAATGTGGTTGCACCTAAGCCCTAGGTGAACCAGCAGCTAGTGCAAAGTATAATGCATGCTTTCAAATCCATGGAAAGAGAGAATGAATAGGTTAATCTGTTTCATGTGGATTAGGTGTTTCAGTTTGAAAAGAATAATCTACACATATACAGTGGTGACTCAGAGCCAGAATGGGCAGAAGTGGGGTTGAATATAATAAACATAATATATGAATTCTTGGTAACACTGGCCAAGTTGAAATTGAAACTAGAAATGTACATGCTTGAATATCTTTCCCTATAGTGGTAGGATATGGTGGTCTATACAGAAATGAACCATGGGTTGTCATGGGAGGGTTTTGGGGACGTCTATACTAAAACATTCTATCCTAATATGTTCATAATTAAACAAACAATTAATTTACTCACCCTGAAGAAAAGAAAAATGTTCGTAATGGAATATACATAAATATTCCTAAAATTAGTGTGGTTTTCACCCTAGGTGGTAGGTAGCACATAATTGAAGGAATGTATATTTGAAGCTGGGATAAGGAAGAAAATTCATTCTAAAAGAGTGTTGTTATGTATATGTGACTACACAGAAATGGTGAATAAAGCTACTATAGTAGAAATGAATATGTTGGGAGCTAGAGGTGATGAATGTATGTAAAGGCCCATGGGGAATAGTGGGAAATATAACTCTAGATTTAAGTGAATGAGGTACTCTTATTCTAAATGTGGGAGTATGACTTAGATTCTGATGATAGGATTGGTGAATCATCCTCCAAAGCCTCAGAGAAATCTGATATGTTTTTACTGCATCTATATGGGACATATGAAGTTGGATTGTATGGAACAACCTCAAACATATCATAACTGTATTTATATGGGGAATCTTCAGTGTTATTTTCATAATGATCTAAGGTCAAGTGTTTGTGAAAATCCCCAGGATTTTCAAGTGACCTATGACTCGATAGGGAAGGGGTAACAGCAGAACCCTCACCATCAAAACAATGTATGTAATGGAGAATCAAGGAATAAAAAAACTCTTTAGTAGGGTAATAAACAGTATAGAGTGGAAAGAAAGTACTTGTTTTGTGCTTAATTGGTTGTGATGGATGATCAATTTGAACCACACACAATACGATGTATGATTATTTAAAATTATAACATGATGAATGAGTATTTTATATGGGTTCTTCCTATTATATGATGAATTCATGCACTCTTACTTCATTGGGTTTACATGTAGAAATGATGCCTTCTATTTTGAAGCATCAAACCCCTCTAGGTCAAAGAGTGTTTCGAGCCATCATGTGTAGAGTATGATGTTTAGTTATGGATGGGTTTAAGTTAATGGGGGGATTCTCAGTGCTTGAGATGGATTCCTATGATGTAATCCTCAGAATGGATATGTTGGGGATATATAAGGAAAAAATTTATTGTTATACATGGGAGGTAAGTTTTACAATAGGGTATGAAATCACACATCACATTATAGGGTGGAAGAGTGAATTGATAGGTGAAATAGATTTTTTGACACCATCTATTAACACGATATCATGTCAGATAGTGGTGTTTATGTGACATAAATGGAAGTAATGCAGCAGAGCCTCTTCGTAGTTGTGGTTGATTTGTTTTTGGATGTCTTCCTCAAAGAGCTCTCAGGGTTTCCACCCATGATAGAAGTGGAGTTTATGATTGATCTCTTCCTGAGGACCAGTCCTGTCTCACTTTTATATTACTGAATGGAACCAAAAAATTTATGGGAATTTAAATTGAATTTGGAGGTTCTAGAGAAAAAATGACTTATCTGGCTCAGCATGTCTTCGTGGGAAGAACCAGTTAATTTTTTGTTAAAAAGGATGATGGAACCATGCAATTGGGAGCTAATTATCGCAGGTTGAATTATTTTATGATAAATAACCAATAACCACTCTCATGAATTGTTGATTTATTTTACCAATTGATATCAGCTCAGTGGTTCTACAAGATTTAATTGACGTCAAGATATCATTAATTTGTGGGGTGATGAAGGAGGATATTCCCAAAATAAAATTCAGAAGTAGATATGTCCATTTTGAGTGTGTGGTTAATCCCTTTGGTCTAAATAAGGAACCAGCGGTTTTATGGCATTAATGAATCAGATATTTCAGATATATTTTGATTATTTTGTGGTGATGAGGTCAAACATTAATGGGGGAGAGACCATTGAGGGCTGGAAACCGAATAATAATGTTGTCTTGTGATTTCATAATCAGATGGTTGTGCTAGTGCCTTGTTAGGATAAAATTATAAGGTCATATCATCCTTCCAGGTGGGATTCACATCCTAAAATTCAGAAAATGTATAAGGAATTTATTGGATTGTTTTAGTGGGATATTATGGAAAATAATGTGGCTAAGTTTGTTTAGAGATGTTTGAATTTTCAGATAGTCAAAAAAGATCATCAACAACCAGCTTGAATGCTGCAATCATTACCTATCCCTATATGGAGATGGGAGAGTATTGTCATGGATTTTGTTTCTGGTCTCCCAAGAATTCTTAGAATGCATGATTCCATATGGGTGATAGTGGATCAGCTTACAAAGTCGTTCCATTTCAAGACAATATTTGAATCTCATATGGTGGATGATCTATCTTAAATCTATATATATGAGGTGTAAAAAAGGCATGGTGTTCCAGTTTCAATTATATTATATAGAGATATGAGGTTTTCATCTGGTTTCTGGAAATCCTTGTAGGAATCCCTTTGGACACAGTTTATAGTGAGAAAGGAATATCTTCCTCAGATGGATGGCTAATCCGAGAGGTCGAAACAAACATTATAAGATATGATAAGGTCATGTGTGATGGATATTTGTGGTTCATGGGAGGATCACATGCCATTGGTGGAGTTCACATAAAATAACATTTACTAGGCCTCGATAAAGATGGATTTATTTGATGTATTGCAACTTCATCCATATCATTCATCACTTTTTTGGGTGGAAATCAGTGAAATTTCACTAGTTAGACCGAGGCATTTCCAATAGATGATGGAGAAAGTAATGTTGATCAAGAAAATAATTTTAAAGGCTTAGAATCATCAGAAATCATATGTGGGCCATTATCGATGACTGTAGTCATTCGAGGTTGGTCTTCATGTGCTCTTTAGAATATATTATATTCTTTGAAATCGTCATCTTGGAAAATAGGGATTGTTATCTCCATTGTATATTGGGACTTTTGAGATAGTTGGGTTCTTTAGAGAGGTGGATTAACGTTTTGATTTTTCAACATGGTTTAGTGCGGTTCAGAATTTGTTTCGTGTGTCTCATCTGAAGTGGTATCAAACAGATCCTGACCATGTCATTCGAGGGGATCATGATGAGGTAGATCTAGATGGTTCATTGGTGCATGTGCCAGTGTGGGTTGTGGACATTCAAGATAAAGTCTTTCATGGTAAAATCATCACTGTAGTTCAGGTGGTGTGGCATCATGGCTAGATCCATTAAGATACTTGGGAGAAATACAAAGGGATGGCCATAAAATGGCATGATCTCTTTCAGAAATTTTTTCTTTCTTTACATTATATGGATGGAAATTCTAATGGTGGGGAGAATTTTTCACCCCCAGTTAGAGGTATGAAACCCTTGTTATGTCTTTAGTTGTGTTTAATTTTGTTGGGTGATTTTTGGGAGAGTTTTTAACAGTTTGGGAAAACTTTGGAGGTCTTTTTAAGGCTGCACAGTTTGAGAATTGTTAGAGGAAACCGTATAAGAATCCTAGTTAACCATGTAATTAGTCACTATTTGGATAGTTGCATCCACATGGGTAGAACATGGTTTGTCAAACTGTGCAAGATAACATTGTGTCCCAATAAATTTATTTTTTAAAAAATGCGATTAGACATAATTTTCCCTAAAACAATGATTTCTTACCCAAATCGAACCTCACATTGGATTTACTATCGTCAAGGATAAGGGAACACATCCCACTCACTTTGGAAGAATATTTGAAGGGTATGTTGGTGGTTTTAGGGAATTTCCTCTTAGGCACGTCTTTTATTTTTATTTTTTGGTTTTCCATAATTCATGTTCTTCACATCTCTTGGTTTCTTATATCTACATCTATTTCAGGTAGATCTAGGGTTGGTGTTTCCTAGAATGATGAGAGTGGGGAATTTTGATATCGGTAAATGAGTTCTAAGGTGGTTTAGTTGGTATTTCACTCAGATTTATGTTGTGGTTGGTCGTTGTTCAATTTCACAGAAATGATAAAGTAGGTGGCTTATCTCTTGACACCACTTTCCTAGAACAGAAGCCCTCATTTATAATTAATTATTTTTTCCAAAATTTAATATTAAATATGATTTTATAATATTAGTGGAAACCCATTTGGTGATGATTTGAGGATTTTGGATAAAATGATATATTGTTGAAAAAGGGGCTTTATTGTAGGATTTTAAAAAGATAATTTTAAAATAAAAAATGGTTTGAATCAATGATGTTGTTTTATGAAAGATTAATTTAAATAAAAATATTTTTTTATTGAAATAGAGTTTTCCATGTAAAATGGGTTTATGGGTGTTTCTAACACATGTATGATTTATTAATGTGGTTATGGATAATGTAGGAATGGTTGATGTGCATAAGGTATTGTTGGTTGGAATTTGTTGTTTTTAAATTATTGGGAATTATGGGTGTATATGCCTGCTTATTTGTATTATCACTATTTCATATGTTGAATTTGATATGGGGTGGGTCGGGATTACCACTACAAAATAGAGGATTGTCAGTGGAAGAATGTTCCACCATCAAATATAAGTAGTAGAGAAGTACCAATAGACTAGGAATGTAGTGTGAAAGATTCGAAGAGACTTTACAACACGATATTTTTCTAGTTTGGTCATTTGAACCTCTATAGTTATGCTATGGTGGGTGTTTATATGAAATTTGGAAAATGTTGTGCTAATATGAAGGGGTAAAAATGGATTATGTCATGGTTTTTTGCTTTCCTGGTATAGTGGTTTGATGGGTGGAAGATTCCTTAGTAAGGGTTTGTTTGTCTTAATAGAAATTGTTGAACTTTTTGTTTCTCTATACAAATTGTTTTACATAATTGTGATAATTATATAACACTAGTGGTGTTAGTATGGGATTTATTTAGGAAAAATGCACTAAAAATTTGTACACACCCCCTAATTTGGGTATTTGGTGCTTTTGTAGATGTCGTTTTTCATTATATAGGTAAAGGTAAATTGTCTCCATCCATTTGTGTTAATTTGAGATGATTTTTGGGGATGTAGTTCGTGGAAAATTGATATTGTCTTAGATATGTGGAGTTGTGTCATAGCATTTTAGGCTTCGATTTTGTAGTCTTACAATTAGTAATCAGATCATGGATATTTTGGTCTGTGCTATTTTTATTTTGGTATTACTTAGTTGTAACATCCTTTTGAACTGAATCATGTAGTTTCTATTTGTTATGAATTTTTTGGATGGTTGATTTTTTTAAGATAAAATAATTCCCCAACAATTTTGGAGGCCCTCAGAATTTATTTCTAGGGTTTTGGATCATTGGGAACATTGCCAATGTCCTTGTAGAATCTCTCTTCCTTCTAAAGCCGATGATGAAGGGGAAAGACATTATAGTTGATATACTATCTCTCACTATTCTGTAATTTTATCCCTATACTATTTATATGATTTAATTTCATTGATAACACTATTCATTGACACATAGATCTCAGATTTATCATCGATTATGAAAAATTAAATATTGGGAACCACCCATTTCACACTTCCACTACACCCAGAACCTATAAGTCGTATCAGAGTGGGAACATAATTATTTATAATAATATAAAAAATTATCATTGATATGTATACTTTTAATTTGGATTCTCAATTATTGTTCACTCATTATTCTAATCTGACTTACAAGATCTGTTTTTTCCATCTTCACTTCCCGTAGATATATTTATGATTTTCTAATTTTATGATTAAAATAAAAAACATGGGACTTTCCTAGAGGTTCGAAGGTTTTTTTTAGACATCATAGGACTACATGACATGAAATTTGAGTTACACATCATTTAGTCATGTTTAATGCATCAAGAATTAGTTAAAAAAATAATTCTAGTCTTATGCATTAAATATATGCATTAAATTTCTCTACATGTTGACAGGGATCGACATGCACAAGATCAACCGGAGTACATACTATGTAGCCTATATAAACTGCATGTAGTCCCTTTTAGACAATGCAGGATTTTGTATTTATATATATGGCCTATCGGAATGTAGACCATGTAGATCCAATTAAACACCGTGTGTGTCCCATTGGACATGTCGTGTACTCCAATTTTTGGAGGTATGATTCACATGTCGACTCCATAGGTGTGTAACTTAGATAGATGGTGAGAGATGTACACATCATGTAGATCATATCTACACACTGTGTACTTTTACAAATTAAAAATATTTAAATTTTTTTATTTCATAATATAATCATTTATACAACTACTTTTATGTGGTTGTAAAAATAGGACACGACATGTGATAAGTTTTAATATAGATATATATTAATTTTTTTAATTAATATCTACATAATGATCAGATCTACATATCATGTATGTGTTTTGATACATGTTATTACTCTATGTGTTTTGAAGCATAAAATTCAACCAAAATATCATGTAATTCAAGTAATTATCCATTAAGTACACATTGTGAAAGTATGTGTTAAGTCATTACTTCTATATTTCATAAGATTAAATTGGTATCAAGTATAATACATGATTTGTATGTTCAGAAAAGTATTCACTGTGTTTTTCAAGGTACATTTATATACGTAGTTAATCATAAATAATTATACTTAATTTTTATAAAATTACAATGGAAGAGAAAATCAAGGAAATTTGGATATGAATTTAGATAAAAAAATTGATTAATTAAAGATAATAATTAATTTATTCGAGTTAAATTTATCATCAATAAGTATCATTAAAAATTTAATCATACTTTTATTATATGTAAAACACATTGAATTCTTGTGGATGATTATATGCTACACCATACCTTTTGTATATGATTTGTTTTATTTAAATGATCATTAATTAAATTGTTGGATTGCATGTGTTCTCTCCTTTCATTATATTGGGAATGCATACCCATGGTTTCTTTTATATAATCCCATTTCCCCCCAACACCTTTTCCTAAGTAAATGAAAGGTCTAACTGATGTAGATCCCAATATACTAGAGGCAGATCATGTCCAATTATTAGGAGAAACTAGTACGAGGAAAAACATAGGGGGGTAGGAGGAAAGCTGCAACCAGAACTATAACTGGTTCATCATATTTTCCTCAAGGTCAACCGTTATTTTACTAACTGATATATATATTAACCACTAGTTAGTGATCATTATCATACCACATCATTATGTTACTTATCTCATTTTCATGGTTATTTCAATATGGATGTCTTGTTGCGATCACAAAATTAATGAATTGACAAACAAACCAGATATAACTAAAATAAGACATCGTATGGGTAAATATTATCTATGAAATTGTTTTTTACTTACATAATCCCCCATAATATTTACCATAATGGGGAAAAGATAATAATTATAAATTTACTCATAAAAATATAAAATCCTTCAATATAGTATTATTTTTGTATGGGCTTCCATTACTTAGGTTAGAATCAAACCATGGTTTTTTACTTACATAATCCGACATAATATTTACCAGAATGTGGTAATGATAATAATTATAAATTTACTCATAAAAATATAAAATCCATCAATATAGTATTATTTTGGTATGGGATTCCATTACTTCAGTTTTAATCAAACCATAGTTCAAAGTACATGACAAGACAAAGTTGGGGTGCTTTCAATTATCAGGCAATTCTAACATGAGGTTTTCAGTTGATATAACATAGTTTAAATAAAAGGTTGAATTCCAAATAAGGGAAAATTGTAAATAAGTGTAAAAGTTTGATGAAATATAAATTAAAGATTTTATGATTGCGTAATGCACTCAATTGATAAAGGAACTACAATTTAATTTAGTTGGCATTTGGAATGATTATATAAAACTATTCATGTTGCTTGACAGACTAAATACGGGGTAATGAGTAAGGGAATATGAATCATTTCTACTAGAATATCCCTAAAATAGGATATTATGAAGCAAATTGTGTGGGGTAATGGACTTCGATAAAATAGTTGGAGACTAATAAATATAATATTTATTTATTTATCTAAATTTTATAAGATAATGTAATAAAATTATTTATATCTCATTTGAATTAATAATAATAAAATTACATCAGAAATATCATTTCAATCCTTAAATAAGAAGTAAAACCATCTCATGTGCAGAAATTTCCAAGAGTGTTAGTGGATCTTGTGTGTCATCCTTCACCATGAATGGAATTTATATGTGTTGGAAGAACTATTACTACTTAGGCCTAACAATGAGTCAAGTGTTGTAGTTCTATCTCTCTATGAGAAATGACAGAATTATTCTACCAATGTTTAGTGCTTCATACTCTCATCCATGTCCATTTATATTTTAAAGAAACATGAGGATACAGATTCATATATCTTTATTTCTCACCATTGGGGTCTCTATAATGAGAATTCAAGACAATATAGGTATGATATTTCTGATTCATTTTTCACAACTAATCATGGAGAGTCTATGTCAGCTGGTCCTCATGTAGTCAATCTTATCACCTACTTTGAATGAATAGAATTCTTAGGGATTATTTTACCAGTTTCATTGGGTGAATATCTTGTACATTCATCACCACCAAAGACCTTATCCTACTTTTTTTTAATTCTAATATTACCAATAGTGAGAAGTGTCTTTGGAAACATCTTACATTATTTCTCCATGTGAATAAGAACATGGTATGTGACAGTCCCACATTCCATATGGTGAATAAGAAAACGAAGGAAAAATAAAAGTGTACCAAGGCTTATAAACATTATAAAGTTCCTAAGAAACATCCTCTTCCTCCGAAGAAGAAGATCTAAAGGTCAAGTAAGGAAATGGAGGTAGTATGTTATGCATGGGGGAAGTTAGGCCACTGGAATGTGAAATATACCTAGAAGAAACTAGAAGATAAATGTGAGTTCATTATCGAAGGTAATCTTTCAATATCTACATATTGGATATTAGATACAATTTTTTGGTCTCACATATTTATTCAAATATAGGAACCATGTATATCAGAAAGATTACCATAGGTGAGGTGGATCTGAGAGATGCCAATGGAGTGAGGATGGATGCCCTAGCTATTGGTGACTACAAAATTTCATTCCAATGGTACTGATTTTCATTATAAAATATTGTCATTATGTACCTATGGTTACCAATAACATAATTTCTCTAACATGACTTGGTACATATGGGTTTATTTTATCATTTTGAAATAATAATTTTTTCTTTTATAAGGACATCATATTTACCAGTATGGGACATTTAAATAATATTCAATATGTATAAAATTATGAAAATCATGTGATGGATATCAATAATGAATCATGTTCACATGACTCATATAATACCCAGTTGTGGAATCACTATCTAGGACATGTAAATGAGAAGAATTTTACAAAGCTCTTTCAGAATTTTTATTTAAGAATCTATGATCTAAAACCACATGAAAGATTTCATGCTTGTTTCCAAGGGAAAATGAAAAAACCACCATTTTTTAGATATGATGAAAGGGATAAAAATCATCTAGAATTGTAACACACTATTTTTTGTGGAAAATTTCTAGAAGAATCTAGTGGTCTGTATTCATACATCATAATATTTAATTATGACTTGAGTAGGTATGGTAGTGTCTACCTAATGAGGTTTAAGTCTAAGTCCTTTCCGAAATTCATGGAATTAGTGAATGATGTAGAGAGTCAACATGCATAAAAGATAAATAATATTTGAACAGATCAAGATATAATATATCTTAACTAAGAGTTCATCAAAATTCTATTATGGTTAGGGATTCTACATAAACTCACACCACCCTACACACCATAGTGAAATAGTGTTAGTGAAAGGAGGAACAATACCTTTTTAGTCATGATTTTGTCGATTACGAATCATCCATATATTTCATTATCATTTTGTTCATAAGAATTACAAAAAATAAAATAACCATTAAACTGAGTACCCACTAAAGACATAAAATAGAACTCCCTTAGAGTTATGGAGTGAAAAAACACATTTTATTTCATACATGTGTATGGGGTTGTGAGGTTTTTGTTAAAGCATTTTCAGGAAACCAACTAGAACCTAACAGAACGAAGTGTTTCATTATATGGTATCCCAAGGAATAAAAGGATACTAGCTATACAACCCCTACAGACAAGAAAGTTACACTCACTTGAAAAGTCACATTTCCTGACAGAAATCAAATTTGAAAAATTATTTGTGCATGAAAGATTAACATCGAAAAATTTTACGCACAAGATACACAAGAGTTTCTACACGAATAGATTCCACAAGTCCCCATGGATAAATTAGTTAATTTAATATAAGTACTGTATAGGATCCCCATATAGCTAAGATAACCAGAGAGATATGGTTTTCTAGTCATTAAGGATGGTGAATACTTGCTGATTTATGATAACGATACTCTAAAATACAATGTGGTGGTAGAGAGATCAATATCAACAAGATTGAAATAATGCAGGAATTAAAAAATTGATTCTATGTATGAGAACCTATTTTGTGATCGGGTCGATGCGCTAGTTGATGTAAATTATATCAGATGAAAATGGTTATTCATGATGATATTAAAAATGTATGGTAAATTAGGTACTTATAAACAAATTATATGGGACAAAGGGTTCTAAATCCATTAAATAATTTACTACAGTGAATATTTTTCTCCATTTTCCATGTTAAACTCCTTCAAAATTCTAATTTTCATAGCAGCTTACCATGACTATGATATTCGGAAGATGGATTCAAAAACTACATTCCTTAATGGGAACCTTCAAGAAGATGTCTATATGACACATCCAAAAGTGTATATGAATCTAGGTGATTTTAAAAATATTTACAAGATGTAGATATCCACTAATGGATTTTAGCATCGTTCTAGCTCCTCGAACATTTGATTAAATTAATATCTAAAAAACATAGTTTTGTTATGAATGAATGTGAGTTTTGTGTTTAAAATAGGTTGAGGAGAAGTGTGTTCATTATCCTAGTTATATATGTTTATGACATATTATTACTTGAAATGACATACCAGTCTTATAGTCAGTCAGGGACTTATTAAACAAGTGTTTCTATATGAAGGACTTTTGTGAAGTTTCCAATATTTTGGGGATCAATATCATTCATCATATATCCAAGAGAATACATAGACAATGTCAAGGAAAATATATTTAAAAGAAACTAAATATATTTAGTATGAAAAAATACTAGATGGGAATAGTTCCTGTGTCACATGATTTACATCCTTCCATGAAAATGTGTCCTCACATGCAATAAGAGAAAGTGAGAATGGGTAAGATCCCATACAGTTCAGTGATATGAACAATAATGTATGATATAATATATAATATACTTGATGTTTACTATTCATTAAGCATGGTGGGAAGATTTCACATAGATCTAGGAGAACAACATTGGACTATTGTTAAAGTTATCCTTAATTATATGAGAAGAACAAAGGATATGGTACTAGAGTATGGAGGAGATGAGAAAATTTTCAAAAGATGTTAAACTGATGCTAGTTTTGTGAAATATTATAATGATTTGAAGGTACGATCATGATATTATGTATATCTCAACAAAGGAGCTATCAGTTGGAATACTTTAAGGAAATGAGTTGTCACGGATTCCAAAATGGATTCTATATATACTGAGGACTATGAATTTTATAAGGAGTACATTTGGGTTCATAACATTTTCTAGGATATTTATGTGATACTTATATGTAATGACCATATCAAAGTGTATCGTAATAATATTCAAGTGGTGGATCTTACAAAAGATCCAAGTTCAAACCAATGGAAAAAGAATATACTCTGGAAGTATCACGTCCTACGGGATTTTTATCAAAGGGAAGAATTTGTAGTGAGTAGAGTACCCAGAAAACAAATCATGGTGGAATCACTTAATAAAGGCCTATCGTATCAGAAACATGGGTACCATGTGAGAGAAAGTGGACTAAAGGTTATTAGTTGTTGGCTCTAGTTTAAGAGGGAGTATGTTGGGGTTGGTATCCTAAAACAAACGTCTGTGTAATTTATAAAAAACACATTTTCATTGTTATCAATATTTATTAACTATGTATGAGATAATTATTAATCTCATGAATTACAAAGTATGCGATGATGTCCTAAGAGTAGATGTCACACTAGAATGGTTACTATAATTCCTGATTTGATGAGAACCTAGAAGTACTGCAACACTATATTTGATTATATGTTCTATAGATGGATGATAACACTTGAGGGATACAAATGATACATTATATCAGGGTTTGAGTCTCATAGGACATTGAGTCACCTTATCATGGGGTACACCCATGGTAATATCTAGAAGGATATTATGATAACAAGACATACAAGTAGGAAATCCCCATTTTCAACTGTCATTGGATATTCCTATTTTCAAACATTTTTGTTTTTCCTTATATAATAAGATTATTATTAATGATTATTTTTAGTCATGTACTTTTATGTATTGATAAAAACTGCGATGACATATGTTCATGGTGAGGTAGGATATGTTGGGAACGTCTTGAGTAATATTGAATTAATGAATAATATAAGAATTAATTTATCCCTTCTGTTCTTTAACAGATGTTATTATCTCAGATCCAGTGATAGAAATGATGTATCCTAAAAAAATCAATGTCCGTGGTGTTTTAGAGGAATGTTCTATTTTCCAAATGTCAATGAAAGGGATATCAAGAAAATAGGTCTATGAAACTAGCATGAATCCTACTCAATTTATCATTTTGTGATAAATGGATTATATTAAACATTAAGAATATGTATGAGGTGAAATTTCATTGGCCCGTTAAATTCAATCTATATGTGTAACATGGAATGTTTCTAGATAGTAACTTTGGAATTTAGGCTACATTGTCTAATGCCAAAGGGAAAGTGACCTATAGGGTCACAAACTAAGTGTATCCAGAATATCAATTACATAATATATTATTGAATATTATTTATCATTTTTAATGAATATTATTCCCACATGTGTTTTAAAAATTATTCATATACGATTGATTGCATTTTCTTGTCAGCAGTTCTTTGAGAAAATATATTGTGAGCATAATATTTAAAAAATATTTTTTTTATTTGGTGAATATACTATTTATTTATTTATTTTCAAGTAATGTAGTGATATTTATTTATTAAATTAATATAAATTATTCAAGTCCTGATAAATCATTTGGAGGCATGAAAGACTGAGTTTTTTCATCTTGAGAAAAATTATAAATATTGAATAAATTATAAATGAATACTATTTAATAATAGTTCACAAGTTAAGTGGATGATGAGAAATAATAATATTGTTAATGTTATTTGACATGGGATTTCTTTAGGAATAAATAAAATAATCACGGGAACCTATAAAGTTATTTTATTTTAACCCTGGTAATATAAATACCCATCTATTTTATTTTCTCAATAGGTTCAATTCATTAGGGTTGTGCATCACAATCGTGTATAATCCACTAAATACTACATATCCCCCTTCTCCAATAACACTCCCATGATTGGAGAGAAATCCTCCTCCACCAGATTATGGAGAAATTTTTTGGAAGAATTTCATTAGGCAATCAAAGAGAACGAAACAAGCACCAGGATGATCCATGCAAGCACCAAGAGACTCCTTCAGCAGTGTCTTGAGATTTCTGTAACACATGTGGATCGCCACTAGATGAAATCTTCACTTTGTTTATATAATGCAACATTATTTCACCACATATCTATCAATATATTCATCAATAAATAATGAATTAATTTGTTGTAATTATTTATCTAAATAATGAATTATAAACAGTATTTGTTGATCTCCCCTCTCCAGTTCTGACATTCTATCCCATGTCTATTACTTTAATTCATTTATATTAATCAAAATTTGTATCATCACATGGATCTAGGATTGATCATATATTATGAAAAAATCAATGATTATAACCACCCATCACACACTTATGTTATTCCCATAACCTAAAATTGCATCACTTTTCAGGCCATCATAGTGGGAAAAATCCTTTAATGAATGGGGTTCACTCTTCATTCCAACCCTGAATTTCTAAAACTTTTTCTCTCCTTAGTCCATCCCAAAAATACTAAACTGAGGTCACTCCATATTCAATAAATTTCCATCATAGAGAGATATAAATCTTTACCCAATTCATTAATGTGATATATAGATTACACAAATATCTTTCTTAAATCATACATACTTATGCTAAAAATCATAAAGAATCATATAAAAACCCATAAAATGAAATGGTTGTAATAAAAATTAAATCATATCATGACATTCGATAAAGTAAATAGGTTTCCTAATAATTTCCTCAAATCATTACCTGTGAAAAGAATCAGGGTTCATAGACATATAACCCATGAAAAGATAAGGTTTTCATGAACATGATGTCATTAATACATAAACCATTCCTAGAATTAATATTATTGGAACCATTAGATCATTTCTTAGAAAGGAATGATTAACACTAATGGAAGTCATCATAGATGGAAAATAATTTTGAAAAATCATTTAAGAACACATCATAAAGAAATTATCCTTTCTACTATGAATCTTTTTTCTCAAAATGAAAAACATTTTCAAAAACATTTTTTTGAAAATAAACTTGAAAAATTTTAGAGGATATGATAAAAAAAATTTCAAGTCCTTTTTCATTTGAAAACATGTAGAGGATGTTGAAAACCATATGAAATAAATTTGTTTAAAAATAACTTTATGAAAAAAATAAACAATTATCAATTTGAACATAAGCTTCAAATAAATGATGGCTTGTATATCCCTATATGTCATATGAGGTAAAAATAATATTCATTTTTCACTATTAAAAGTTTAGAAAAATGGCTTGATCAAAATGAAACATGAAGATACCTTTCAATGAATTCATAAAAGAAAAAAAAGAAAAAAAATCTGTTTTCTATGATCCTAGTTGATTAGAAGAGTATTTTTGAAATCCCTTTTGGGAAAGAATGGTTTTAAAATAACCCGGACTTCTGTTCAAAGAGATGGGTAAAGTCCTATTTTTATAAAAAAAATCTTATTTATATTATATACCAATAAGTGAAAAAGTGGTTCTAATACATGAATAAATAAATACTAAAAAATAGGAGAAGAAATTTCATGAGTTTTTTGGAATGATGTATCATAATATTTCATCAATAATAACATGATCATAAACAATCTCGATCAATGGTGAGATTAATTAAATAAAATCATAACATATAGAAACATTGAGTAATACTACCTATGTAGGAAAATGAAATTAAATGGAGATAAAAATATAAGAAAATAAGGATATTCAAGATATAACATTTAAAATACATTTTAGAGACATTATATATAAATATAGTTCAATAACATGGAATGTGTCTTAATGAAGGCAAATTGAGACCAACTTCCTTACCGATTTGGTAACTATTCGAACAGAAACCCAATGATAAAATGATCATAAAATGGTAATTTAAATAACCATATATTTATTTATAATAGGAATATTATATATTCAAGGTCACTATATAGTCCACAAAAATTATGTGATGGGTGAATAATGCATGTATCTCATGGAAATAAAGAGTGAGATGAAATTCCCTTAATTTGGGTCTTGAATCACTTCATACTCGTTCAATCAACATGTATAATAAATATAAATTTATTTTAAATATATAAATTAACCTTATTATTACTTATAATACCATATATGGTATTATGTTGGATTTATATTACCCTCTTGTTAAATATCTTAGGATATGGTTTCACTTCGGGCAATATCTACATTGTTTTTATCAGGTGTGTTATTTTGATATATTAGTGGTCCTAATATTTATATCATGAAATCTAGAATATAAAACATGGTTTAAATATATTATATGTTAATTATATGTGTATTATAATTATCTATAGAATATAGAATATTGAAATGGAATACATTGTTCATGGAGACTATAAGTCATACGTATGCATTAACACTTATTCTGTATAATTTTCATGTTGAAAGAATGAATTTAAATGAAATATATATATATTTATTATATTAGCTTTACTATATCATATATATAATATATATATTCACTAAACCCATCCTTAATACATTCCAGGTAGTGTACGAACGAATCACTACTCTTTGAGGGGGTGTTATTCTACCCTTCATCAAACATAATTATCATATTAACACAAAATGGAAAGTATAGAGATACCTGATGTAAAATAATTAAATAGGAATAAATAAAAAATAAATATAATATATAATATATTTAAACAATGTTTCACTCATAATTTCTACCATCAGAGAATGTAAAGGAAAAAATAACAGTCATCGTTTAGTGAGGCAGTAATTCTCCGTACACGTAAATAATATGTTTGTTGCCCATTAGATGAATGTATGTGTATCTGTTTCTTGAAACCATATCATAAAAAAATATTAGTATATGTATGATACTTTTTTTTAAACATTCATTGAATAATAATATTTTTTAAAGTGGAGAAATAAAATACTATAAATGAGTTTGAGGGATGGTGTTACTTTTTAATCAGGTAACTCCTTCTGGTTTATAAAAAAGGATGTCATTTGATTGGATTAATCCCAAAAGGAAGATTAAAGGGGAAATGGGGAATTTTTTTGTAGATATTGTTTCTAATTTTGGTTGATCTAATGTGACTTGAGATGTGTGTGGATGTTGGAGGAGAGGAAGAGTTTTATAATGGAGGAGGAGTGGCGCTCATGAAAAATTTGGGATAAGTAAAATCAGAAAAACATTTTTTTTATTTAAAATGGATCTTGTAAGGGCCAAAAATTCACCCTAGGTAGTATATGGTATACATATGGAAATAAAAAGTCTTTTGTATAACTTTATATGTCATATTAGGCCTTTAGTTTATGGTATACCTGGTTGTTATGCTTAATTTAATTTGAATCATTGTAATTAATTCTAATTTCCTTCAAAAATCGTTTTTAACAAATACTAAATTTTCCTTATTGGAAATTATAAATTATTCCTATTATAAATATATAATCCATTTTTTCAAATTAAAATCATAGATGTGTCATAAATTAATTTATATTCAATCCCACAAAATGGACAATATTTCGTATTTTGAAAGAAAAAACATTAAAAAGATTGATAAGTTTTTCAAACAAATTTAAATGAGAAATTAAATACAATTAACTACATTGGATAAATTGATAGAAATTTTGTATAATTATACATTAAAATAAATTAAAAATACAACTTATCCTTATAAATAAATTAGATGAAAATGTAGTTTTGACTTAAATTTTAGTATTCTTAGTATTCATTAAATAATAAACTTCCCAAAAAATACAAAAATTCTCCCTAACCTAATTTTTATTTTTATATCATAAAATCTATTATTATGTTGATGTATAATGTTGTCAATATTATTTTAATTTTTATTTAAAATAGGTTTTTTCATCAAAATTCGGTAAATGTGCCTTAACAAATTATGGGTTTTATGGGTAAAATTCTGTTAGTTGTTATTTTATACCAAAAAAATATATTTGATGAATATTAAAATTATTTAATATAATATAATATATATTTATATTTTATTAATATCAGTCACTAATTGTAATTAATTTAATTTATTATTATAAAACAACTTTGTGAGTCATAAGAATAGTTTCTTATACAAATATTACTTTTATATTCAATTGGTTCTTATATTCAGTGTAACTAATGAATTCATTTTATTATATTTTTTAAAAATAGGTTTTTAAAAGTTAGTTAATACTAATAAATTATTTAACTTGTTGTCTAATTTATGTCTTAATATAATACATTTATAATATAATTTTGTTTTGGTAAAACTTTGTCTTGTGTGTTACACAAGACATCAAGAAAAGTCATTGTTTCATGTAACACAATCTATACTCAGTGTTCTTTGTAGAGAAGAATAAAATTTATGTTTCATGTAGTGCGTGAAAAAATTATTTTTTAGTGTTTATTTAAATGAAAGATATAAAAAAATTAAATGAAAAAAATATTTCACAAAATCTCGCACTCTTACATTCTTCCCTAATTAAAAGTACATTCTTCCAAAAAATTATTCGATGTTATCATATGTTTAATAAATGTAAATTTCATTAATATAAAAAAAATCATAGAAATAAAAAATAAAACATCCATTAAAATGAAAATTAGGAACCATAATGGTTACTCCATGTAGATTATTACTAGGTTTCTACATTAGAGAATATAAGATGGATGTAATGATTGGACATGGAGAGAAAGCATAAATATTTACAGAGTCTGATTTAGGCCATCAGTCACAAATAATTGAATTGTCAAAGATAATTTTAGGGCCAAAAATTCATAAATATGTGAGGATTAAAAATTCCATCGATTTAATTAAAATAATTGTATTAGGGAAAAAAATTATATGAATATTATGTTTGAGTAATTATTCTATTAACCAATAATATAATTAAATACACATAACAGAAATGATTCTATAAACCAAATATCATTATTTATTATTCTTTAATATATTTCAAAATCATCTATAACATCATAAAATGGATGTTGAGAAATAAACTTTTATGTCTAAGGCATGAAAATACACTTTTACTAGATCATATTAACTGTAAAATAATGAAAAGTATAAAAAATTATTACTAACTATACATACCAATCAATATGGTTAATACATTAATATTTGAAAATAAAAAGTAACACTAGTATTTTATAAAAAATATTTCCCCATTAAAAATAACTTTACATTAACTAGGACATCGCGTAGGCCAGTGGTAGGTATGAAACCATTTTTATGCTTCGTTCATGGGTTCAAGACTTGTGGCCTTGTTGGACTTTATTGGTGTTCACCTAAAATAGATGATTTCCTTTTCTAATACTACACTAATATAAACTATAAAATTAATATGATGGATAACATTGAAATAAAATTAATCACTATATATCCTTTTTAAAAAAGTGTTTCAATTAAATCTTAATAAATAAATACATCCTCCAAAGAATAACATAAAATTTTCATAAATGATACCACTATAACCCTTCTAAATGATGAAAATTTAAACATTATAATTAAATTCAAGAAATCCATGTAAAATTAATTCTATAAATAGTCATAATGTATCTGTAGGTTTTAACATTTCAATCATGTTTATATATTCATCAATTATTATCTTGAGAGTGGTTAATGACCTGAATTACCATAAACCCTTTTGGAAAACATGCATGTTTCATTATTCAATGGTATATTAGATCTATTATATTAATCCAAAAATGTTGTAAACTCTACAAATGATAACATAAACTACCTAACGACAAGTCCTTATTTAAAATTTATTTTGTACCATATAATTTTATTATTCATAACCAACATATCATTATCTAAACAACATTATTTTAATATTAAGAGAATTTTAAGTTTTATCTTACATTTGTCAAAAAACCACCTTTTAATTAAATCACTATTCCAATCTAATAGAAACATTCACCATAATCTTGAAATTTCTTATCAAAACACATAATTTGAACAATCCTTTCATATTTCAATATTAATACTACATAATTCTTCAATCCAAATACATGGAAACATTGATTATTACACTTCAAACATAAGTAAGAAGAAGGATGATTCATCCTAATATATAATACATCTTTCACTTAAGATTTCTTATATAGTCTCATTATCAACAAAAATATAACCTTTACTCATACCACCTTGCTTATTCTTTTTGAGATCCTTCCACTTAGGACATCACATTTTAGAATGACCATTAATTCTACACTTATTGCATTTAACCTTTTATGATGACATAGTGAATCCAATATTCCCAAAAATCTGGTTAACTAAATTATTTAATTTTGAATTTTTGTTACATATATCGTTTCTTATATTTTCCTAGTCAAAAAAACTTTTTATTCTTCTAATACATTTACTTGGGTGATTTTTCAACATTAACGAGGTAAAGGAATCATGATATTCTTTCCAACATGGTCACTATTACCTGATCTCTCAACGAACACCTTCCTTCTCTTTATTAGTGAGTCTATGAGTTAGTTAAGGTAAATATTATTTATCATGTTCCCTGAATACTAATTATTCCTGATCACAACATACATCAATCCAGTGGTAATACCATTAGACATCTAGTAATAATATTTTCCATCAAATTCAATGCAACTCATGTTTCATCTAATTCTATCCATTGGAAAAAACTAGAATGAATTAAATAAAAAATGACTATCATCATGAGGAGTCACATTATCATGAATAGTTATATTATGTCAATGTTTTTTAACCTTTATTAATCTATGAAACCTTAGGTTTATCATAGGTGATTCATGCTAATATTACATGGAAACACTTTATAATGGTTTGTGATGATTTTTCGAATTAACATATCTTATCTCTTAGGACTATAGAATTAGGTGTGCAGTAATGGATGTTATCGAGTACCTAATTATCCTAAGTCAGGACCGAGATATCATTTCAGAGTTCTTACACATAGTAACATCTTTTCAAGGGTCAAATAAACTTTTAGTATCCAAACAAGGATGTATTTCTAGGAAACCACTAACTCTATCCTTTTTATAAATTGTAAGTCATTTTCTAATAGTTTTCTTTAACCTTATACTAAGAAAAGACACATCTTTATAATTATCACTAAGGATTTATCATCATAGCTTCTAATGTTTAACAAAAACCTTTCTTTAATACCAACAATAGTGTCCCATTCCTGACATAAGTAAAACATTACATAACATTTTCAGAATACATATAACATTATACAAATAGATGCCGAAATACTTTATTAGTCTAATTCCATTGAAAATTTACAAAAATATACATTGTTTAACAAACATGATAAATTATATCCCATTGAGTTATTCTTGACTATCACCTATCTTAAATAGATCAAAAATTATATTTATATTCATGAAAATGGGGAATGAAAACATAAAAATGGGTTGGATTAGATGCTTGGTATGGGTAAAAAGGGATATTTGTAAATATAATCATGAGAATAATGGTATGAGAACATGATCATTAAAAAGAAGATCATAGAATACATTTTAAATATAATAAACATAAATCGTAGAATAATACTAAGTATTTTATAATACATGAATTATAATGAAATAATAAATTAAATCCATGAAAACATAACATACGAATAATACATGGAATTGTTGAAAAAATATATTAATATTATATTATTTTCATTGCAGTCATTGCATCTCTTCAAAGGCCATAGTTATGGAAAAAACCTTTTACTAAATATGATTCACTTACCATTTTTTCCCTATATCACTGAATTGAGTTCACTCCTCATTCCTACCCTATAATATATCATTGTTATCATTCCCTATTCCATCCATGTATATCTCATGAGATATAATACTTTACCCAATTAATTTGAGGGAGATAGTGGTCCCAACAATCTCAAAATGAAATCATACATACATATTCCAGAAAATCAAAAACAATTTAATCATTTCCCAAGAAATGAAATGGGTTTCATAAACATCACATCATACATTAATATATGGAAAATTAAATAGGTTACATAATTATTCCATCTATTCAATACCCATGAAAATAATTGGGTTCTAAAAACAAATAACCCATGAATGTAATATGGGTTCATAAACATCATGTCATCAATACATAAACTGTTAAAAGATATAATATAAAAGGAACATTTAGATATTTTCCCCAAAAAGGAATGAGTAAATCCAATGGATTTCAGCATAGATTTAAAATAATTTCTAATGTTGTTTTAAAGAAACATCAAGATGAAATTGTCTTCTCTTCTATGAAAAATTATTCTCAAAACAAAAAACCTTTTAAATCCAATTTTTTTTGTGAAAAAAACCTGAAAACTTATAATGGAAGCATTGAAAACACATTGAAGAATGTTTTAATTTGAAAAAATATAGAGGAATTTGAAAATGTTTTGAAACCCATTTCTTTAAAAAACAAACAAAAAATAATATATTAAACTTTTAAAAATTCAATGGAACCATCAAAGAAATGATAGTGGGTAAATCCATACATGTCATATGTGGTAAAATGAATATTCATTTTTAATGTATAATGGTTAGAAAGATGCCTTATTTGGAAGGTGACAAGAAAATTCCATTATAAAAATTTGTAAATGAAAAAAGATTAATTATTATTTTTAATGATCATTAGAGATTATTATAATATTATTATATTTATTTATTGGAATGCATGGTTTTTAAAGATCCCAGATTTTTGATAAAAGAGAGTGGTTAAACCAAATTTATATAGAAACATTTTATTTGTTATATTAATTACCATAGAGTGGTAAAATTGTACTAATACAAAAACAGATCAAGACTACCCATAAATGAATTAAATTAACGAGTGTTCTTGATTTATGGTTTATAATATTTCATTAATAAAAAAGTGATCATCATCAATCTTGGTAAGTTGGGAGATTGTTAATAAACTCTTACCACATTGTAAAATTAAATCATTCTCCCCATGTCAGAAAATAAAATTACATAGAGCATAAAATATCATCAAAATAATGAGTTTTGTGATATAAAACATCAAATTAATTTTCTAGAAATAATATAAAAATATATGTGTATAACAAGGAATGTGTCTCAATGAAGAAAAATTGAGACAAAATTATTTACCAATTTGGTTACTTTTAAAACTTAAACCTCATCAAATAAATATTATAAAATGGTTATGTAAAAACATGTAGATTTAATTACAAGAGGAATATAACACATTTATGTGCTTTATATACACAACAATAATTATTGGATTTTTGAATTAGGTATATATCACACTGAAATAATGTGTGATATGAAATGATCATACCTTTTGCATTGAATATCTTCAGACATGCTAAAAAACACTATATAATAATTTAAAATTTATTAATCTATATAAAAGAATCATATTCTTACCACTAATCTGATCTATCATTTGATAATGGATTTATATTACCCTCTTGTTAATAATTCTATGTTAATGTTTCAATTCGTTTAATATCTGTTTTGTTTTTTGCACGTGTCATCATTTGATATATCTACAGTACCTATATTTATATAATTTTTTCAGTTATTTAAAAAAGGTTTTAAATTTAATTTACGTTAAATATATGGGTGTTATAATAATCCATATAATATAGTTGTTTTAAATTGAATATATTGTTCATGGAAACAGTAAACCATACGTACACATGAACATTATTTCTGTTTAATTTTCATGTTGTTAGAAGGAAATTAATATATATATAAATAATTATTAAATTATATTTTTTCTATATTATATGTCATATATATTTAAAAAAACCATCCTTAATACATTCCATGTAGTGTTTGAATGAATCACGTCATTTTGAGGGTGTGGTAGTCCACACTTCCTCAAACAAAATTATCTTTTTTGAAAATTTGAATGTATAAAGATATATGTTATAAAATAATTATAGAATATTAAATATATAATAAATATAATATATAACATATAAAAATATAGATTCAATAATTCTTTCTTCTATGATTTTGAGTAATGGGAAATGGACAATCATTATTTCGTTAGGCTGTAATTCTTCAATCATGTAAACAATATGTTCCTTACCCGTTAGATGGTAGTGCAGGTATGTGTACATAGACATGATAGAATTAAAAAATAATAGTGTATTTAGGATACTGTTGGTATTATAAAAGCATAGAAGAATAATTTTTTAAGGAGTGGAGAATGAAAATAAAAGAAAAGAGTTTGAAGGAGGTTGTTCCCTCTTAATCGGGTAACTCTTTAGGGCTTTCACCAAAGTACATCCTTGTATATCCTTATTCACAAAAAAGGGATTCAATGAGGATTTGGGGGATTTTTTGGACATATATGGGGATATTTTTTCCAAGAAAAATTTTCGTGAGAGGTATGAGGACGTGGTGGGAGAGGAGGCCCTTTATAATGGTCGAAGAGTGGCACTATTGTAATATTTTGGAGAAGGGAAACCCCAAGCATGTTTTTAATTGAAATTAGATACAATAATGGTCCAATGCCAATCCATAGGATGATAGATTCTAATTATGGACATAAAATATCTTCTTAATAAGTTTCTTTGTTATATTATGCTTTAATTTAGGGTTTAGTGATTTGTTAAGATTAATATAAACTTTCTCAATGTAATTAATTTTAGATACATTTACAAATATATTAGTTAAAAACTAATTTCATATAATTAGACATTATAAATTATTATTATTCCAAATTTTGAATAAATTTTTAAAAATTCCAATTAGAGAAATGAAAAAAATAATATAAATTTAATCTTGTAGATGCGACAACAATATGGGTTTAAAAATTAAAAATGATCAAATGTTTGATATTTTTTAGGAAAGAATTTAAATTTGGAATTTATTTAAATGAACTAAATTGTATAAATTTTTAAAATTTTGATCTAATTAATATTTAAAATCAATTAAAATTATTACTTATCCCTATTAGTAATTTAGTTGAAAATTTATATTTTGTGATAAATATTTGTATATTTCACTGTTTGTTAAAAAAATAAACTTCCCAAAAAATTACGCAAAATTCACCAAAAACAAATTGTTATGTTTCCATATAAAAAAATGTTTTATTATGATTTTTTTAATTATGATAATATATATTTAAAAGTGTATCTCCATCAAATTGCGGTTAAAATGCCTTAAAAAATAGAGGGTTTTATGTATAATATTGGGTTTATTCGTATCTCATGCCCATAAAATATATTAGATTAATATCAAAAAATTAACATAATATATATAATAAATTATTATCACTCACTAATTGAATTGAATTAAATTTATTACCTTAAAACAACATTGCGAAACATAAAAATAGTTTTCTTTAAAAAATGTCTATTTATATTAAACTTATTCTTTTATTCATTGTAGCTAACAAAGTAATTTTATATTTATTTAAACAATAGGTTTTTAAATATAATTTAATACTATTCATGTCTCCAATTTTTTGGCATGGTTAATTTTTAATAATCTATTTTTTTTGTAAACCTCGATCTTTCAAGTTACAAAATCCTTTGGGGAAAGTCAATGTTGAGTGTAACCGAAGCTATCCTTAGTGTTATATGTTGAGAAACATAATATTTATATTTTTTTAGTGCCTGAATAAAGTATTTTTTCTGTGTTTTATGACATGAATATTATCAAATTGATTATGTTAATTAAAAAAAATTCTCAAAATCTCAGGGTGTTAAACATATTCATTATTCTTTTACAAAATAATGTACATAATCATATATTTAGGGTCATAAAATATATCAAATTATTACATATAAAAACACCCTAAAAGTACGGTTCACTATAGTGGGAGTTTGCTGGAGTGGTTATGCATAAATGGTTGGCACCATAATGTAAATGAGATTATAATTCCCTGGTAAATGGTTCTGGTCAAGATTATGTATTTGGAAATAATAACGGTTTTGGAAATTGGTGATGACAGCTGATTCTATATAACTTTTAAGCTCTAATAAATGGGATTTATAGGGTATGATTGTACAATTTAAAGCCATCACTTATTTTTTCTGTGATAATTGGTTTTGCTAAAACCATATATTTATATTAATCATGTGATCACTATTCAATGACTATATTATGAATAGAAATGATTAAACATGGTTGTTTATGTTGAAATATTGGAATATGTTTTCTATAACCATATTAAATTATAGTATGTAATAAAACAAAATAAGTTCATGTGTTTTCTATAACCATATTATATAATAAGACAATTAATTAAATTTTAATGGGGATTTTATTTATTAAATTTGTGGAAATTACTATTATCCACTTCATATATTCCCTATAAAAAGGTTCATTTCACATACTAAAACATATTAGTGTAATCTCATTTTGTCACATCCTTCAATTCTGACGTTACTTCATCAATCTTTTGGTTTCTCCACTACCCTTTGACCAAGTGAATTGTCTTATTCCGAATAATATTGTATCTATGATATAAGATCATCAATGTATGATCCTCATAGAAAATATCATTCTCTAATGGTATAACCACATGATTGGGTACATGGGGTTGGGGGTATATTATGATCTTCATCATGAGGGATACGTTCAATACATCATGTAATTGAGAGAGGTTAGGTTGGAGTTCTAGTCGACATGCCGACATTTTGATGTGATCAAGGACCTCAATGTCACTGATTTGTCTTGGCCTATGTTTTCCCTTCTTCCAAAATCCCAGAAGCTTCATCCATATAGATATTAGGAAGAATTATAATTATCCAACAATAATCTATAGTTCTTGTCGATGATTATCATCATAGCTCATATGTGGAATGAAAAATATGTTTATGTAATAATGAATGGTATTAACCTTTTACAGTATTTCCTAGACCATTTTAGGACCCAATAGTTTTTATTCCCTAACTTCATCCCAACATGGCTTTGTTCTTCACCCATTCCCATAAATGGATTTATAAGTATCCATTTGTATTCTTGAGTGGAAACTATTATTGTATGAGAACTTGAACGTAGAAAGATGTTGGTCATGTCCACCTTTGAAGTAAATTGATCATGAAATCAACATGTCCTCAAGTGTCTAGATATTCAAATAATATTGGACATGATTTTGTGGGTGATAATATGTGATGAAGTTCAACCAGTATTTAGATCATATTAGAGACTCTTACAGAACATTGAGGAAAATCATGGATCTCAATCTGCTAAAATTGATAGTGGTGTTCCATTCCACCCAACCACTTATCCAATGTGTATCCATAAATGGTGTTCTAGTGATAAGTAATATTTTATTGATATTAATATTTATGTATTTGAAATATGATCCACCACAACCCTGGAAACATTATTTCTTGATGATGTCTTTAGAAGACTATAGACAAAGACCATGGTGATGTTTTCCCATATCCATATAGGTATAGGTAATGGTATCACCATTCCCTTTTATATTAAATTTTATCATTAATTGGTCTACATAAAATACATATTAATTAATATTAATCCATCTCCTTTATCATATTTTCCCACCAATAGTGCTTTCAATGATCTCTAAACATCTATCTGCTCTCTAAATGGTTGTAGAAGAGAAGTCTATGTGCATCAACTGACAACTCTTTCTTTAACTCATTATTTAATTATAAAAAAATTCTTGTACCAAATATGTAACATCCAAAGTAAGTAATGAATTATGGATTTTCATATCTATGTCTATTTATGAATTGTATAGAATTTTAAAGACATAAAATTAGAATAAATCCAATCTTAAGCATAGAATTCTCTAATATTTTAAAAAGATTGTTTTACCGCCTTTTATGGAGAACCATTTTTAAATATATCTCTTAATATTTTTATATATATATTTTTCAAAATAAACCTATTTATTATTATTGGGACATTGAAATTAACTTTGGATAAAATTTCAGTATTTTTCTGACAATGTTCATTTTTTAATGAATAGTGAAGAATACTGCATTTTACATCAAAAATGATTTTTCATCTAATTTAATTATATGGTTAGATTATCTTTTTAATTGGTCATAAAGTGTAATTAGAATATATTTTTACCATTTAATCCAATGGTGGTCATTATAATTAATTTCACTTTGGAACTGTGCTTAAACAGGTGCCAAACTTTTCATAGATATTGTTTCAAAAAACCCGCTATTTTTTTGACAATGGGAATTATTTTTAAATTAATTATTGCAATTTCTATGTCTGAAATTTGGTAAAATGGGATCCATATTTGGAATAAGAAGCTCCAAATTATGTAATTGATACTATTTTGTTTTTAGACATTATGAATAGTAATGACAGTAATTATCGTTAATTATCTTGATTAATTAGTAATCGGGTAGTTAAGGATAATAAAATAATACCATAATAATAACAAATGACCCCAAAATGTGTCCTAATTCTACTTTTTGTGTCATTTCAAACCATGGGATGCCTTATTCCAAATTTTGGGACCCCATGGAATCACTTTTGGGTGAAAGTGACACTTTGTCATTTTATTTTTAAAGAAAGGAGAATATCACTAAAGAATGTATCACCCGAGTAAAACAATTTTAATTTTGTTTAAATAAATGATCTCATGGTCTATAAATAGTCATTTAAAAGATAAAAATATTTCCTACATGTTATTATTTGTTATATAATTTTTAGACATTAAATAAATTAATTTATTTATGACATCATGATGATGCAGCGATTACATCATTAATGAACGATTTAAATAAAATGAAAAGATAATTTAAAATATAAGACATAAACTTGAAAAATACCTATTATATGAGTATATTTAGAACCCTTATCACCTTATCCTCGAAATATATCAATGTGGGACCTTTAAAATTTGAAACTCATTTTAATATAATGTAACATTTTATAACAATCCAAGAGTGCCCCTCCTCTCCTCTTATAAAAGGACCCCACCTCAACCTCCTTACCCACACCTCAAAAGCCACTGGATCGGCCAAAATATACTCATTTAATCTCTCCACATCACTATATTCGTCCTAGAGGCCTTAATTTAGGCACAAAGCTCTTCAAAAAACCATTTTGGTTCATACCAAGATGAGTTACCCGATTTAAATGTAATGTATTCACTTGTGTTATTTTGTTTTATTTTTCTTCTCCAACCCCCTAAAATATTTTTATTAATTTATTTTGTAACAACACAAGTATCTTCAATATACTAGGATGTTGTTATAAGAATTATTCGAGCTACACTTACACACACCTACATCTAATGGTTAAAGAGCATACCGTTTCTGTGGATGGCAAATTTTTGCCTCACAAAACGATGATTGTTCAATATTATTATAACACCATAAAAGGTGGCCATTAAGATGTCACTATATTTATATATGATTTATTATATGTTTATTTTTTCATTAATCTTCTTTATTTTTAATTTATGGAATACCTTTATGGTTTCTATTATGGGTAAACATGATATCTTCATTTTAGGAATTGTGGACTACCGCCCCCTCAAAGTGATTAGATTCGTTAATGCCATATGTGGGACGTATAAAGGATAGAATTAATGATATTATATATGATATTATAATATAATTATAATACACCTCTATATCATTATTATTTAATTCCATTAAATATGAAATATAAATGAAAGTAGTGTTCATGCGTACGTACGACTTTCCGTCTCCATGAACAGTGCATTTCATTTATTACCTCTAAATGTTATGTAATATTATAAATGCATGAATATACTAGATATATATTATATATATGATATCTAAATCATGAATATAATTCTGGATATAATGGATATTTTACCACATCAACAACTTGTAATTACAAGAAGATTATTTTTGACTCAAGTGCCAAGTGTCAACAAAACGACCATTATTAACTTAAATAATTAAATAGTGTTAATGACATGGTAATAAGTGATATAAAATGAATAATGAACTTGAAAAATGTTCTTAAGAAAGTAGAAATCAACTCCATTTTATTATTCAGGAGGTTAAAGAACGATCAAGTAAAGTTAGACCCGAGGTATGGGACTTCATCTCAATCTCCTTTCATTGACACATATTCTGTTTTATACACAACTTTATTTTATATGGTGTATAAACCCCATTGAATTTTACATTTATTCAGAAGGAATATTTTTATATGAAGCGTTTTACTAAATGACACAAGGAAATGTTATTGTTGTACGTATGCGGTGACAATGACTTCTCCACCGCTGTGACCCTTATTTGAGTTTCGGCTTCCTCTACAATCCATAACTTTTTTAAATGAATAATAAATAACTTGTTTTACTTTTCATTTATTTTGGTATTGAAAATGGTTTTCATGATTTTTTTATTATATCAATGTGTTGTATTGATATTTTTTGATTCAAATGTGTTAATTCTATGTTTTCTTTATGCATGTTTTATGTGATATGATCATGTTATGGTTTTTGGGCACTATTTATGAAGACGGGTTATTCCATGATAAACTAAGGGAAGGTGAGATCGATATATCTCTCCAATGCATTGGGTGACATGAAGGGGTTAAACATTATGGTTTCTCCGAAGATATTTAGGGAATATATTGTTATGGGTATTCTAAATGTAACCATGAGGGTTACTCCCTACGTAAGAATGGTATGAATGCCTCAAGTTACCTTTATGTCTTATGATTTCAATGAGTTATTCATAAATCTTATGATTTCATGAGGTATGTAAAAGTGATTATGTCATATGGGTAAAGTAAGATTTCATTTATTCTTATGTATAAATGTAGTAATGTTTCCTTTCCTTATTTTTATATCCCTTACAGTGCTTTTTATGCTCATCCCATGTTTTTGAAATGTTTCTCACAGGTCAAGGGAAAGGAACATGATATGATGATAGTGTCAAGGATGCTTCAAGAAACAATCCATGTTTTATTTTACATATATTTCTATTGATGGAAAAATTAATACTATCTTTTATGTAACCACTTTGTTTAAATGTGGAATGTATTGCATGATTTATGATCTAATTCTATAACACTCTAAACCTAAATAGATCCTCAATGTGTATTCTTCAAAAATCTCAAGATTATGTAATGTTTAAGGATGGAACCTTATAGTTGGTATCAGAGGTCAGTTTAGATAGTATTTGGAGTTAGAATTATAATAAATGATTATCCAAAAATATTTTTTTATTGTCAAATTGAAATGATATAGCATTTGAAGATTACCTTGTTGCTTCATCTATAACATGTTTGTTCAGAATGGTTTTCCACAGAGGAAATAGGGAAGAAATGCTAGGAAGGAATGCAGAAAGAAATGACCTTCCGAATCAACATCCTGAGATGGTCAGAATTGGAACTGAACAGTTTTTTGCAGTAATGGTACAGTTGAATCAAGTGATGAATGGTGGTGGTATCCATGCACGAGATCAGCCAGATCAACCGCAAAGGAACATGTCAGTGGTGGAACATTTAATGAGGCAACATCCCCCATCATTCTGAGGATCATCTGACCATTTTCTAGTTGAAAGGTGGATTAAAGCTCTAGAGAAGATTTTCGATGTCATGGGGTGTTCATAAAATCAAAAGGTTAGTCTTGCTATTTACCATTTGGAGGTTGAAGCAGATCAGTGGTGGTCTATGGTTAAAAATATCAGGGATACTGATGAGATTGATGCTCTCGACTGGGATGAATTCAAAGGTATGTTTCTTGAGAAGTATTTTACTAAGGCTATTCGACTTAGTATAGAAAAAAATTCTTGGAATTGAGGAAAGAGGAAGACTCAGTGGCTGCTTGTGAAGAAAGGTTCACTCGATTGGCAAGGTATGCTCCAAATTTTATCCGAGACTTTGATAGTAAAATCATTCATTTTTACTCAGGATTAAAGCCAAAATATCGAAGCGCATTGTCTTCTAGTGAGTTCAAAAGTTATGAAAATCTTATTCAATATGATGAGAAGGTGGAAATGGTGTTTTCTGATGATCAAGTGTTCTATAACAACCAACAGAAGAAGAGACTGAGGTGTCATGAGAAAGGAAAGAATTCTTCAAAAAGGTATGATGGTAAGAAAACTAAGTTTCCAGTTTGGGGTAAATGTTGTAAAAGGCTTGCTTGGGAATGTCTTCTGAATTCTGGAAAGTTCTATAGATGTGGTAAGACGGGACATAAGGCTCGTAATTTCACTGAAAAAGATCAGGGTGATGGTAAGACCAAATATGATTTACAGTTACTGAAATGTTTCAAGTGCAATGAGATGGGTCACAATGAAAACGAGTTTCCGACAAAGAGCTCAAGTGATGGGAAGTAGTCAGACTAAAAGCATAAAGGTGTCGTGAAATCCTTTGCAACTACTTCAGCAGATGTTGGGCCATCAAATGAAGTGGTATCAGGTACTTTTTTTTCTCAGATTATGCTAATGTGTTGTTTGATTCGGAGTCTACACATTCTTTCATCTCCAAAAACTTTTCTACTAAATTGGGAATTACATCTCAAGAAATGACTCCTAAACTTGTGGTAAAAACACCTAGGGGAAATGTTGAGTCAAAAAGAATTTATAAGAATCTCTCTATCCTTATCTGTGGAAAGAACCTACTTGCAAACCATATTGTTTTACCACTATTAGAGATTGAAGTTATCCTGGGTATGGATTGGATCTCTATTTACCATGATAAGATTGATTTTAGAGCTAAAAAAGTTTCTTTTCAGAAATAATTTATGTTTGTGCACAAGAATGAACCTTTACTATTGATAACATATCAAGAGGCTGAGAAACTTATAAAATATGGAAATGAATGTTACCTTGCAAATATTTTTGAAAACAAAGGAACTGTTCAGATTAATGATGTACCAGTGGTAAATGAGTATCCTTATGTATTTCCTGATGAGTTGCCTGGAATAATACCAGATCGAGAAGTTGAATTTACTGTTGACTTAGTTCCTAATGCTAAGCCAATTTCAAAACCCCCTTATTGAATGGCTCAAATTGATTATTTATATTTGAAGGATCAATTGCAAGATTTATTAGAGAAAGGTTTCATTCAACCTAGCACATCACCATGCGGTGCTCCTGTCTTATTTGTTAAAAAGAAAGATGGTTCAATGAGACTTTGCATTGATTATAGAGCCTTGAATAACATCACTGTTATGAACAAATATCCTTTGCCTCATATCGATGATTTTTTTGATCAGCTCCAGGGAGCTGAGTATTTTTCAATGATTAACCTGAGATTGGGGTACCATCAGTTGAAGGTAAAGGAAGAATATGTTCAGAAGACCGCATTTCGTAAAAGTTATGGCAATTATGAATTTTTAGTAATGCCTTTTCGGATGACCAATGCACCTGAAGTATTCATGGATCTTATGAATATAATTTTCCATGAGTTCTTGGATATGTTTGTGGTTGTTTTCATTGATGATATTTTGGTGTTTTCTAAAAGTAATGAGGATCATGAAAGACATTTAAGGGTTATTTTTCAAACCTTAAAGGAAAAAAAATGTATGGTAAATTCAGAAAGTGTGAGTTTTGGTTGCAAAAAATTTCTTTCCTTGGTCATATTGTTTCTAAAGATGGGATAACTGTTGATCTTGCAAAAAAAATGTTTGTTGAAGAATAGCGAATACCCACAAATGTAACTGAGATTCGTAGCTTCCTTGTTTTGGCAGGCTATTACTGAAGGTTTGTTAGAAATTTTTTCCAGTTATCTAGTCCAATGACTAAGCTAACTCGAAAGGGTGTTATATTTATCTGGACAATAGAATGTGATGATTGTTTTCAGTAATTGAAAAAAATATTGGTGAAATCTCTAGTTTTGGCACTACCTTCCAAGAATGGTGAGTTTGTTATCTACAGTGATGATTTGTTGAATGGACATGGTTGCGTCCTAATGAATAATGATCAGGTAATTGATTATACTTCACGTTAGTTGAAAACTCATGAGGTAAATTACCCTACACATGATTTGGAATTATCTGCTATTGTTTTCGCTTTGAAAATTTAGAGGCATCATTTTTATTGTGTAAGGTGTGAAATATATACTGATCACAAAAGTATAAAGTATATATTCACTCAAAAAGAATTGAACATGAGACAGAGGAGATGGCTGGAATTACTCAAGGATTATGATTGTACAATTCATTACCATCCGGAAAAAAAATAAAGTGGTTGATGCATTGAGTTGAAAAACTAATGCTTCATTAAAAATGTTGCGTTTATAATGTGATCCTTTGATTAAGGGTTTGATGATATTTGGAATAGAAGTTGTTAGTGTAGGATTTTATTCTGTTTTGTTTCAGGTATTAGTGATATCTTCTCTATCAGACATAATTCAGCAAGCACAGAAGCAAGACAGTGAGTTGTAGAAAAAGGTAGAGTTGGTTCAGAAGCATAAGTTTCCTGAATTCAACATTGATAATGAGTTTGTTTTGAGATTTGGAAGAGATTGTGTGTGCCTTGTGATTCACATTTGAAGCGAGAGTTGTTATGCAAAACTCGTAGTTTTCCATTTTCAGTTCATCCAGGCAGTACTAAGATGTATAGAGATCTTCAAGAGTATTACTGGTGGGATGGATTGAAAAGTAATATTGCTGGTTTTACTGTGAAGTGTTTGACTTTTCAACAGGATAAAGTAGAGCGGAAGTTACCAAAAGGGATGCTTCAGCCTTTACCAGTGCCAGAGTCGAAATGAGATAATATATCCATGGACTTAGTTGTGGGATTGCCGAAGACACCTCGAGGTAATAATGCAATCTGGGTTATTGTTGATCGCTTGACTAAATCTGCTCACTTTCTTGATATACGATATACCTTTTCCATAGATCAACATTCTCATTTGTATCTTAAAAATACATTCCTGTTACATGGAGTTCCTCTCTCCATTTGATCTGATCGTGATCCCAGGTTCACTTATAACTTTTGGGAAGGCCTTTAGAAGTTGTTGGGTTCTGAATTAAATTTTAGTACTTCTTTTTATCCTCAATCAGATGGGTACTCAGAACGAACTATTCAGACATTTAAGGATATGCTACGTGCTTGTTCGATGGATTATCCGAGAATTTGGGACCAACATCATTATTTGGTTGAGTTTTCTTACAATAACAGTTTTCATTCCAATATACAGATGGCACCATTTGTAGCATTATATAGGAAGCGGTGTCCGACTCCAGCTTTCTGGGATGAAGTGGGTGAAAGGAAGTTGAATGGACTGGAATTGGTAGAAGAGTTGGCAGAAAACGTTCTGCTGATACAGAGAGACATGAGAATATCTTAGAGTAGGCAGAAGAGTTATGCAGACAATAGGAGGAAGGATCACTCTTTTGAGGTAGGTGATCATGTTTTTCTCAAAGATTCACCATGGAAAAGTGTGACGCATTTTGGTAAGAAGGGAAAGCTGAGTCCAAGGTTCATTGGACCATATGAAATTCTTGATAGAGTTGGATTAGTTTCATACCAAGTGGCTTTACCTCTGATTTTATCTCAGGTACACAATGTTTTTCATGTTTCAATGTTAAGTAAGTACATGCCAGATCCATCTCATGTTTTGAGTCCAGAGGTAGTTCAGCTGGAAGAGAATCTATCCTATGAGGAACAACTAGTCCAGATTCTTGACCACAGGGAGAAAGTACTGCAGAATAAGGTGATTAATCAAGTAATGGTTTTGTGGAAAAACCACATAATTGAATAGGCAACAAGAGAACCTGAAAATGCAATGAGGGATAAATACCCCCACTTATTCGATAAGTAAATTAATTGTGGGGACACAATTTTCTATAGGGGGAATGATGTAACATCCCATGTAAGTAAAGAATTATGGATTTTCATATCTATGTCTATTTATGAATTAGATAGCATTTTAAAGACTTAAAATGAGAATATATCCAATCTTAAGTATAGAATTCTCTAATATTTTAAAAATATTGTTTTATCGCCTTTTGATGGTGAACCATTTGTAAATCTATCTCTTGACAATTTTATAAGCTCTATTTGTCAATATAAACCTATTTTTTATGATTGGTACATTGAAATTATGTTTGGCTAAATTTTTGGTATTTTTCTGACAATGTTCATTTTTTAATGAATAGTGAAAAATACTCCATTTTAAATCAAAACTGCTTTTTCATCTAATTTAATTATGTGGTTATATTATCTATTTAACTGGTCTTAATGTGTAATTAGAATATATTTTTACCATTTAATCCAATGGTGGTCATTATAATTAATTACACTTTGGAATTGGGCATAAACAAGTGCCAAACGTTTCATAGATATTGTTTCAAAAGAACCCTCTATTTGTTTTGACAACGGGAATTATTTCTTAATTAATTATTGCAATTTCTATATTTGGAATTTGGTAAAATGGATTCCATATTTGGAATCATATTGTCCAAATTATGTAATTAAGACTCTTTTGTTTTTGGACATTATGAATAGTAATGACGGTAATTATCTTCAATTATCTTGATTAATTAGTAATCATATAGTTAAGGATAATAAAATAATATCATAATAATAAAAAATGACCCCAACATGTATCTTAATTCTACTATTTGTGTCGTGGACGACCATGGGATGCCTTGTGCAAACTTTTGGACCCCATGAAATCACTTTTGGGTGAAAGTGACACATTGTCATTTTATTTTTAAAGAAAGGAGAATATCACTAAAGAATGTATCACCCTAGTAAAACATTTTTTTGTCTACATAAATGATCTCATGGACTATAAATATTAATTGGAAAGATAAATAGATTTCCTACATCATATTATTTTTTTATAATTTTTATACATTAAATTTATTTATTTATTTATTTATGAAATCATGATGATGCAGCGATTACCGCATTAATGAACGATTCAAATAAAATGAAAAGATAATGTAAAATCTAAGACTTACACTTGTCAAAGACCTATTGGATGGGAATATTTCCAACCCTTATCACCTTATCCTCGAAATATATCAATGTGGTACCTTTAAAATCAGAAAATCATTTTAATATAAAGTAACATTTTATAACGTTCCAAGAGTGCCCCTCCTCTCCTTTTATAAAAGGCCCCCACCTATACCTTCTTAACTACACCTCTCAAGCCATTGGCTCGGCCAAAATCTTCTCATTTAATCTCTCCACATCCATCTCTTCATCCTAGATGGCTTAGATTAGGCAGAAAGATCTTTAAGAAACCATTTTGGTTCCAACCAAGAGGAGTTACCCGATTTAAAGGTAATGTCTTAAATTGTGTTCTTTTGTTTTATTTTTCATATCCAACCCCCTAAAATCTTTTTATTCATTTATTTTGTAACAAAACCAATATATTAAATATAGTAGGACTTTTTTAAAATAATTATTCGAGCTACAATTACACACACCAACATCTAATGGTTAAAGAGCATACTGTTTCCGTGGATGGCGAATTTCTGCCTCATGAAACGATGATTGTTCAATATTATTGTAACACCATCAATGGTGGCCATTAAGATGTCACTATATTTATATATGAAATATAATATGTTTATGTTTTCCTTGAGATTATTTATTTTTCATTTATTTCATACCTTTATGGTTTCCATTATGGGTAAACGTGATATCTTTATTTTAGGAAGTGCGGACTAACGCCCCTCAAAGTGATTTGATTCGTTAATGCCATATGTGGGACATATAAAGGATGGAGTTAATGATATTATATATGATATTATACTAGAATTATAATATAACTTTATATCATTATGATTTAATTCCATTAAATATGAAATAGAAATGAAAGTAGCGTTCACGCGTACGTACGGCATACCGTCTCCATGAACGGTGCATTTCATTTATTACCTCTAAATGTTATGTAATATTATAAATTCATGCATATACTGGATATATATGATATATAAAATATATAAATCATGAATATAATTCTGGATATAATTGATATTTTACCACATGAACAACTTGTAATTACAAGAAGTTTATTTTTGACTCAAGTGCCAAGGGTCGACAAAATGACCATTGTTAACTTAACTAATTACATAATGTTCATGACATGGTAATAAGTGATATAAAAGAAATAATGAATTTAAAAAGGTTATGAAGAAAGTATAAATTAATTCAATTTTATTATTCAGGAGGTTAAATAATGATCGAGTCAAGTGAGACCCGAGGTATGGGACTTCGTCTCAATCCCCTTTCATTGAGACATATTATGTTTTATACACAACTTTCTTTTATACGGTGTATAAATCCCATTGACTTTTAAGTTTATTCAAAAGGAATATTTTTATACAAATTGTTTTAATAAACAAAAAAAGGGAATGTTTTTGTCATTCATATGCGGCGACAATGATTTCGCTGCCGCCGTGACCATTATTTGAGTTTCAGTTTCCTATACAAACCAAATATTTTTTAAATGAAAAAAAATGCAATGTTTTACTTTTCTTTTATTTTGGTATTGAAAATAGTTTTCATAATGTTTTTATTATATCAATGTGTTGTATTGATATCTTGTGATTGGAATGTGGAAATGTTGCGTTTCCATTATGCATGTCTTATGTGATACAGTTATGTTATGGTTCTTGGGCATTGTTTATGATAATAGGTGGTTCCATGATAAAATAAAGGCGGGTGATCCCGGTATAGCTCTACAATGAATTGGGTAATGTGAAGGGGTTAAACATTAAGGTTTCTCTAAAGAGATTTAGGGAATATACTCTGATAGGCATTCCAAACGTAACCATGAGGGTTACTCCCTACATAAGAATGTTATGAATGCCTGAAGTTAACTTTATGTCTTATGATTTATATGAGTTATTCATAAATATTATTATTTCATGAGATATGTTAAAGTGCTTATGTTTTATGGGTAAATTATGATTTCATTGATTCTTATGTATACATGTACTAATGTTTCTTTTATGTATTTTTATATGCCTTACGGAGATTTTTATGCTCATCCCATGTTTTTGAAATGATTTTCATAGGTCAAGGAAAATGTATAAGATATGATGATAGTGTCAAGGAAGTGTTAAGAAAGAATCCTTGTTTTATTTTAAATATGTTTCCGTTGATGGTGAAAATGAATACTATCTTTTATGTAACCACTTTGTTTAAATATGGAATGTAATGCATGATTTATGATCTAATTCTCTAAAAGTCCAAACCTGAAAAGATCCTCAATGTGTATTCTTGAAATATCTCAAGATTAAGTAATGTTTAAGGCTGGGGCCTTATAAAATATCAGAACTCCATCACCAAAATCATTTAACTATGGGGATTTCCACTTATATTATATTTTCTACTTTTATCTAAATTCCCACATCATATTTATAAATATCATTTAGCCTTTATAGAAGGGATGGTTGAAAATCCTACTTTAATATTATTGATTATGTTCCTTCATTTATGATTCTCATGTCTATACTCATCAAATATTACATGATCAAACATTCTTAATTCTGATTAATGATAATATTGTTATATCCTTTAAGGATAATGTGTCTTCCACATAATATTCATTTTTAGTATGGTAGTAGATTGAGTAGACTTGTCCCTTGATCAAAATTATCCTTCTTTATTTGTGAATATACCTATATTTCTATGTGAATGCATAATTCAGTATTTTTTGATCCATATATATTTCACACAATTCCCTAAAGAGATAATACCGCCATATTTAAAAGTGATTATCAATATAACAAACTCCAGATCAAGCATTGGGTAGTTTTTTTGTGAACATTAAACTACATTGATGTATTGGATATGAATTTTTCATTACACAACATAACACTACACAATCCCTACTTTGAAACGATGTCGAATAAAAAAAATGATCTCTACTTGTGGGTACAGTGTGAACAGGTTCACTGAAAAGCTTATTTTTTAGCACCTTAAATCACTCTACACATTAATCATTTGAAGAAAACATGATTACATATGAGTAATTTTATTACAAGTGTTTAACAATCATAAAAAATTCATAAAATATTGACGATAGTAGTCATCTAATCAATGTAACCGAAAAATATATGTTATATATGTTGTCCTCATCCAACCATCATTTTTTTTCATTTTTTGAAGGTTCCATAGATATACAATTTCTTTGATGATATACCACAATAATGAGACTTCATTCAACCATAAATCACAATTATTATACTTGGCATAAGGATTCTCCTTTTGTAAGTTCTTTAGTATAGTGTTCAGATTCTCCTCATCCACCTCCTTGGTTGTGGAGAATAATTTAATATAATATTTAATATCTACCACCAATTTTTCATGATAATCATTAAAGGCTCAATTTATCACGTCAATGATGATTACTAGAGAATTTATGAGTCTAAATGGAATCACTAGGAACAGATAGTTCTTCTACCTTGTATGAAAAGATGCCTCTGGGATATTCTTCTTCATCACCCTAATATTCTTATATCCCAACTAAGGATCCACCAAGAGAAGTGTTGTCCTACACACACCTAAACAAAAAACACATCAATTCATGGTAGAGTATAATGTTCCTTTATTAGTATCATGTTGAGATCACTATAATAAATTCAAATTCACATTGAATCATCCTTCTTCAGGACAAAGAGGATAGATTTAACCCATGGTGAAGAACATGGTCGTATGAATGCTTTAACCAAATGATTATATAGTTGTTTATTCATATTATAAAGTTTCACAACATCCATTATATATGAATTCATGGATAATGGGGTTTCTCCATTGTATAAGAGTCATTGAAAATGAAACCTCTTCGCTAAGAGGAAGACTAATAAATTTCTCAGGAAACACATCAATATATTCCCCTAGAATAGGCATGTATTCAAGTACTAAATTGTACTTAAACATAATAATCTCATTAAGAAATGGTTACTCATAGGGAAATAATTTCAATTATTTTGATGTTGGTTATAAAGAAGATTCATCCTTCTTATTTCACTTGTTGAGAATCAGGGGTCAATTCGCAATACAGAGAGTCATTTACTTCATTGGGATATTGATGTTGGATATGTATTGGGATATACAATCCATTACCATAATTGCATAAAATTCCACCAAAGTGTGTATGAAATGGTTTGATGGGATATTCCACCAACAAACTTTTATAGGGGATGAGTAATATAATTATCATGCAATACATTCCCAATTTTTGGTTTTTAGGAATAGATATTAACCGATTATTTTTAGTGGTGTTAAAATAGTTCTACTAAACCTTAATGATATTAAGGAACACATAGAACCAAAATCCAAAAATATGTTCATTATTTTTGAATTAATAACTAGTGTACCTATCACCAATTTTTTGGATCCACCTTAGTAGTTCTTAAGGAAAATATTCTCACTTCCTACATTGCAGGTTGTTGTTTTTCTAAGAAAACACTTGGCTTGGTGCATTTGATTAGAAAGTGACTTGGTTACATTTACTTGGAGAAACTAAGAATGGTTTGAGGTTTTAATAGGTCATTACTTTCCCCCAAATCATTAGTGGGTTTATCTTATTGGAAATCATCATGAAGGATTCCTTATTTTCCACACCTAAATACTTTCCTTCCCCCCCACAAATAATTTTACAGTTCTTCATTCTGCATATTTGACAAGTGGTATTTTGAAAGTTCATGGAAGCATTGTATTTCTCAATAGAACAATAATAAATAAACTCCATTTTCCTCTCCTTATACATGTGATACCCTTGCAATATGTCAATAACTCTTTAAACTATGATGGAACATTGGACAATTTATTTGTAGCTATCAAATTTTCTGATCTCTAGAGATTTTCATAGATTAAGTTTTATACCACCAAAGAAGCAGTAACCCTTGTATATAGGGTAACAAAAAAGACAGAGGTTTATCATGAATGTCTTGTATTTTTTTCTTCATTCACCCAGATATATTCATTATATTTTTTCTGAAGGTAAAGGAAAACCATTTCCATATTAATTAATATGGTGAAATGAAAATAATTATTAAAAAACATTTTCCAAAATTGCTTCCCCTATATCACTTTGATCTCTTCCTTAGGTGTCATATTAATGATCAATTTTAACCCATGATAAACTTAATTACTCATATAATAAATAGATAGTAGTGGATTCTCTTGTTCAAAACATTTAAATATAGATATAGTCTTATCAATGTATTTGATTAATTATTTGGTGATTAAGAAATTATATAATCCATTGATATCTTGAGGACATTTTTGTATAAAGGTATCAATGGCAGCTTATTATCTATTAGAGGTATTTTGATGCTCCTTGTAACACCTGAGATTTTTATGAGTAATATTTTGTTTTTATATGTCATCAAAGGAATCTTTCACTACACACATGCTTGGCTTACTATACATGCAATCACGACCTTCCTCGATAGCTTGCGTCGTACGCAATACCGAGTTTCACTAAACAACGATATGCAATTAAAATATTATTAAAACTAGCCGTTATGAATAGTAAAAACCACTTTTTAAAATTTTATAATTTTTATTTTTCAAAATGGACTTCATTTTTGGATTCGGAATACCGAAATTAGCCTAGGGTGAAATTTTGGTATTTTTCTGAAAACTTTCAATTTTTGATGAATAGTGAAACCACTAAGTGGTAGGTTAAAAAATGAATTTTGCATAAAACTTAATTTTACCGCTTCTGTGAATGGAATTTCGAAAATCCGACAGACACGGTTAATATCAAGGACTGAAATGTGGTTCAATGAGATGAAAATAATTTTTGGCGAATAGTAACTTTTTACTTTTTTTTACCACGATTAATAGTAAATAGGGTAACTAAGGGTAAATATGATATTACTATTACCCTAACACATGTCCTAATTCTATTGGATAAGTGTAATTCGACCAAAAACAACCTTATGAATATAATATGACCATTTAGGTCAACTTAGATTAGATTATGACATTTAATATTATTTTATTTAATAAATAGTTAAAATAGTTAAAATCAAAGTTTAATAACTAAAACATTTTTAATATGGGGTTATACATAAGATAAATTCGACTATAAATATTCCTTAGAAAGCTAAAAATATTTTCTACATAATAGTATTTTATTTTTAATTTTTAGACATTAAATAATTTAATTTATTTATGACACAATGATGATGCAGTAATTATCTTATTAATGAAATATTGACATAATTGATGTTATAAACACAAAAATAAATTCAATTTGAGACTTTTTATGAATTCCACTAATTATCTAGGTTACTATGATATATTAGTGTTGATTTAATCAACTTGGTTCGAACATATAATTTTGTTATGACTTTCACAAAAATCATATATCAAATAGTGTCAAAATTGACACAAAATAGTTTTTAAATCAAATATTATATTATTAATTGTTATTTTATTCATAAAAATCTAAGGTTCGGCCAAATGACTTAGATAAGGATATATATATTAATAATAAACAATTTGGGGTTCTTTTGGCATGTTATAGTAAGTGTATTAACCATATAGTGTAAGAAAACAAAAAGACACAGTAAAAGGTAAATTATTTAACTTAGAGTTAAATCTAATTGATAAGGTTAAAATAATAACCTAAACTTGTCTAAATCCTATTGGATGAGAGGATTTCGACCCATCCCCACTTTAGCTTCGAAATAAGACCCTTTGGAACCATTATAAACCGATTTTGACTTTAATATAAAATAATATTTTGAGATATTCCTAAGGTGCCCCTCTCCTCCCTTATAAAAGGGCACCTACTCCCCCTCCTCCTCACACCAATTTGAGCACTCATGCTCGGCCAACCCCTGCCACTTTCTCCTCTAAACTTCCCTAGAATAATCCTAGAGGTCCTGGTCTTCTTCAAAGTCCAATCTTAGTTCCCTAAGTGGAGGATTCAAAGAAGAATTCTAAAGAAGAGGTAATATCCATTACCGATCTTTTCAATTTCTTTCTTCTTCAACTTCTTCTTCTTTAGTTGTTTCATGATAAAGTAATAACATCAGTATTACTTACATACTGATATGTTATTATAAATATGAAACAACCCTAATTCACCTTCTATCCATCCTACAGAAAAATGAAATCACCGCGCGTGCGTACGTACGGAATACCGTCTCCACGCCGTGGTGTAATCTATTTTCCACCGTCACTTTACAAGGATGGGTATAATGGTGTAATGAGTGACTATTTATGATTATTATAAAGTTATATTTATTTTGAAATAATATATATATACTCCAATACAATTCCACGATCATAGGAATGATATCATCACTCGTGCGTACGTACGGAATACCGTCTCCACGATGTGATGCGACTCGTTCTACATGATCATCATTACATAATAATTATATAAATGAATTTAATGAATAAATATGATATATGTTACACTAATAACATTCTGGATATAAGGTATCTATAACCTTAAAAGAAGAATAAGAATGTATTCGGCAAAACACGCATAAGAACAAAAGGCAATAAGGACCCGAGTAACAAGTAACAATGAAATATTACTAACAAGAAGCTAAGAATATGACCATATATGATATCATATCAATATGTATGATTCTGGAATAAGTAAATAACATTATTTAAACCATTATACAGGATCTTCGGACACATACAAAGCAAATCAGACCTAAGGTAAGGGAAATATCACAATCTCATTTCTATCCGAGATTGTTTATACTTTGAAATTTACTGGGGTGTATTTTATCATCCACATCCATGTTTCCTCGATATGTAATATTATTTCCATTCAACTACAATATTTTAAATCCAATTTTACCCTTCGGTAAGTTTTTAGTAAAAGATATGAAAGGAATCTTTTGTCGTTTTTCATACGAGGTACTTTTTGACTTTTCCGACAAAAGTACGGGAAGAATGTTTTTTTTAACATATACGACATGAATGGATTTTTAAAACATTATTTCCAAGAAGATTCCTTTACAAGTTTTCAAGTTTATTTTTAATCAACTTCTTTTATTTTAAAGTCGTATGACATGTTAAGAAAGGAAAAATGTTTTTGAAGTAGAAAGGATATTTTCCTCAAGAATATAGTTCAAGTATTTTATCAAAATTATTTTCCATCTAAGATAATAAAAGGGTTCTATTTTTATCCCTATTATTACATGGATTTTATTATGTTGTGATGGAAATATTTTTATGAATTCCTTTATCTTATATGATTTGTTTTATGATGTCATGATGTTTCAAGAATCCCATTTTTGTTACATGTGTTATAAGATGATTTATGATTTATGATTATGTGGCACACATAAGAAAGGATTCATTATAAGATGGGTGGGACCTATATCTCCCTCCAATTCAATGGGTAAAGATTTATATCTCATGAGATAGACATGGTTGGAACGGAAGGTTATTTCTTTTCAGTGATACAGGACTGAAACGAGGAGTGAACTCGGTTCAGAAATGGACTTTGTCCGCTAAGATAGTCTTGGAAATGAGTCATGACTAACAAGAAATGATTTTCCATGATTATGTGTGCATGATACAAAGTTTCAAGTTTCATGTTATGATTATGGGGATCTCATTTTCACTTCTATGATTTATTCCATGTTAAGATATTATGATCTCTTTTGGAGGTTATGATTTTCAAAAAGATATGATATGATTTTTATTTCTTTTATTTGCCCTTGCTGAGCATTTGAGCTCACCCTTTTATGTTTTCTTTTCCCCAGGTCAGGAAGATGGATATTAAGTAGAATATGCTAAAATGGACCCTAGATATGATGAAATAAATGGGAGACACTGTAGAAGATTTATGAACCAGTTGTTTATGTTTCCCAGTTTCTAAAGACACTATACCTATACGGTCCTTTGTGGTTTTGTCATATGTTGTAATATGTGTGCTTCAATTTTGAAGTATTAATAATGTATGTCAAGTATGGGTCGTTATAGTTGGTAGCAGAGGAAAGGAATAGTCAACCATTGGAAAATAGGATGTGAAAGTCTTAGTAAGAACCCTAAGGATAAGTCTAAGCATAGAACACAATCTTAGTGTTTTAGAAATGGCCATGAATACCCTAGGATAAGACATTAAGTGTGAAATTTTATCCTTGATTATGTGGTTTTCCTATTATTATTAGTGTTGCTCACACTATTCTTCTTGGTTTTAGTCAATGGCTGGAACCCGAAGGAACCGTGTTAATGCGGAATGCGATGGGCAATGCAATGATTGTCCCCCTGAGCAACCAAACGATATGGGAGCTGGAATGCAAAATCTTGTAGCCATGCTCACACAACTTTCTCAAGTTATGAATCATGAAGGACTTCCAAACGAGAAAAGGAAGGAGAAACATTTTGTTGAATCCTTCATGAGGCAGCGTCCACCTTCTTTCAGCGGGTCTACTGATCCATTAGTTGCTGAACAATGGATTAGTACTACTGAAAAGATATTTTAAGTTCTTCAATATTCTGAACATGATAAAGTCATCCTAGCAGTGTATCGTTTGGAAGGAGATGCTGATCAATGGTGGAATCTTATTAAGAATATGAGGCAAATGGATGAAATTGAGTCTATGGAATGGGATGAGTTCAAGAACTTATTTTTCAATAAGTACTTCCCTCGTATTCTCCGAAAAAAGATGGAGAAAGAGTTTCTTGAGCTGAAGCAGTGGGATGATGAATCTATTGGTACCTATGAAGCAATTTTTACAAGACTTGCAAGGTATGCTTCTGGTATTATTATCCAACCTGAGAGTAAGATCGATCGATTCTTTAGTGGCTTAAAACCAAGACTCCGAAGGGCGTTATCCATAAGGGACTTCAATAGCTACGAGGAAATCATTCGATGTGCTCTCAAAGTCGAGATGGAGATTGGAGTAACCCATCAGTCACATGGGTTTGATAAGAAGAGGAAGATGGAATTCAAAGGAAAATCTAAAGAGCACACTGAAAAGAAGATGAGATTTCCCTTATGCTCAAAGTGTGGAAAGAAACATGGAGGGAGTTGTCTTAAAGGGACAAGTAATTGTTTCAAATGTGGAAAGGAAGGTCATCGGGTATTTGAATGCCGCGATAATGGGAAGAAGATGTCTAATGATGCAAACAAAGGAAGGGATACACAGAATGATCCTACTACACTTCAATGTTTCAAGTGCAAGGAGATGGGGAATTATGCCAATCAATGCCCAAATCCAAGGGTTGATGATGATGGTCGACGTCAACAAAATCTTAAGGCTAAAGACAAAGGAAAGTCACATGCAATTTCTATCAGCAATGTGGTGTACGATAACGAAGTGGTGAAAGGTACACTTACCATCCACTCTAAAGTAGCAAATGTTTTATTTGATTCTGGATCCACCCACTCTTTTATTTCTGAAAAAATTTCTAAGGGTGTCACCGTATTACCTCAACAATTAGATGTTGAGTTAGCTGTGACAACACCTAATGGAACAACAGTCGCATCAAAAGTTTATAATTATTCTCGGATCGAAGTTTGTGGGAAAGTGCTTCCTGCAAATCTTGTGATCCTTCCTTTTGTGGAATTTGATGTGATTCTTGGCATGGATTGGCTTTCTCTACATGGAGCTCATATCAATTGCCAAATAAGGGAAGTCACATTTCATATTCCAGATCAATCTACGATCGTCTATAAATGCTAGGATGAACATAACCTTCCAATGGAAATTTCTTCCATCTTATGGGTATTGATTCCACTAAATGAAGGTTATTTATCTCAAATGGTTGGTTAGAAACTCACGACTAAGAATATGCCTATTGTACGGGAGTTTGATGATGTCTTTCCGGAGGAATTACCGGGTCTTCCACCAAATCGTGAAGTTGAGTTTTCAATAGAACTCGTACCGGGTGCTTTGCCTATTTCAAAGACACCATATAGAATGGCCCCAATTGAGTTGCAGGAATTGAAGAAGCAACTCCAGGTGAATCTTGATAAGGGATTCATACGCCCTAGTGCGTCACCTTGGGGAGCACCTATTCTATTTGTTAAGAAGAAAGATGGATCAATGAGACTCTGCATTGATTATCGAGAACATAACAAGATCACTATCAAGAACAAATATCCTCTCCCATGCATTGATGACTTATTTGACCAACTATGCGGAGCTCAATAATTTTCCAAGATTGATCTTCGTTCAGGGTATCATCAATTAAGGGTCAAAAGGGAGGATATACCAAAGACGGCTTTTCGTACAAGGTATGGACACTATGAATTTATAGTGATTCCATTTGGTCTTACTAATGCCCCTGCTATCTTCATATATCTAATGAATAGAGTCTTTAGAGACTATCTTGATCAATTTGTGGTAGTCTTTATAGACGATATTCTTGTCTATTCAAAGGGCAAGGAAGAGCATGAAGATCACTTGAGATTTATATTGAAGACCCTGAGAAAGGAGAAGCTTTATGCCAAATTTACCAAGTGTGAATTTTGGCTTCAAAAAGTTTCATTTTTGGGTCACATAATCTCAAAAGAGGGGATATCTGTGGATCCAGCAAAAACAGAGGTTATCGAATGATGGTCAAGACCAACAACAGTAACTGAGATCCGAAGTTTTCTTGGTTTGGCTGGATATTATCGACGTTTTGTAAAGGATTTTTCCCGATTATCTAATCCACTAACCAAGTTGACTCGGAAAGGAGTTAAGTTTGTTTGGACAGAGGAATGTGAAGAGAATTTCAAGGAGTTGAAAAGAAGGTTATCCAGTGCACCTGTGCTCACACTGCCTTGTAGTGGAGAAAGGTTTGTGATCTACAGTGATGCATCCAAGAAGGGATTGGGGTGTGTTCTTATGCAAAATGATATGGTGATAGCTTATGCCTCACGACAGTTGAAAATCCATGAGCAAAATTACCCAACACATGATTTGGAGTTGGCTGCGGTAATCTTTGCATTAAAGATTTGGAGGCATTACCTTTATGGTGAAAGGTGTGATATTTATACTGATCATAAAAGTTTAAAGTATATTTTCACACAAAAGGAGTTGAATATGCGTCAATGAAGATGGTTGGAGCTGATTAAGGATTACGACTGCTCAATCCATTACCACCCTGGGAAAGCAAACAAGGTGGCAGATGCATTAAGTCGACAAGACCATGCTAGTTTATCCATGATGAGGATCACAAAAGATCCAATATTTATGGATTTACAAAGGTGGATCTTAGAATTATAATGGAAGGGGAAAAATCTTATCTTTCTCAAATGAATGTTCAACCATCAATACATGTGAAGATTAAAGAGGCACAGAAAGAAGATGTCGAGTTACAAAAGAAGGTGAGAAATGTTCCTGAATTCCACCTTGATTGTGATGGGATAATAATGTTCAGGAATCGGGTTTGTGTTCCTCCCATCCCCGAATTAATGAAGGAGATACTGGATGAGGATCATAGTTCTTCATTCTCTATTCATCCTGGAAGCACGAAGATGTATAGGGACCTGAAAGAGTACTTCTGGTGGGATGGCATGAAAAGAGATTTTGCGGAATATGTCTCTCGATGCTTGGTTTGTCAACAAGTTAAAGCTGAGAGACAAAAGTCTAAGGGGATGTTACAACCATTACCCATACCCGAATGGAAATGGGAAAACATCACTATGGACTTTGTCACAGGACTTCCTAAAACATCCAAAGGCAATAATGCTATCTGGGTCATAGTTGATCGTCTTACAATGTCTGCACACTTCATTGCTATTAGAGAGGATTTCTCTCTAGATCAGCTTTCCAGGATATATGTAAAGGAAGTGGTAAGATTGCATGGAGTACCACTTTCTATTATATCTGATCGGGATCCGAGATTTACCTCGAAGTTCTGGCGAAGTCTTCAGCATACTCTGGATACAGAGTTGAGTTTCAGCACTGCTTATCATCCCCAGACAGACGGTCAGTCTGAGAGAACAATTCAAACCCTAGAAGATATGTTGAGAGCTTGCTCTATGGATTTCAAAGGAGGTTGGGATCAAAACCTACATTTGGTGGAATTTTCTTATAATAATAGCTTTCACTCTAGTATTCAGATGGCTCCTTATGAATCTCTATATGGAAAGAAATGCAGGACTCCAACTTGCTGGGATGAAGTTGGGGAAAGAAAGCTATTAGGACCTGATCTCATTGATAAAATTGCAGAAAAGGTCAGATCTATTCAACAACACATAAGAGAAGCTCAGAGTCGACAGAAAAGTTATGCCGACAACCAATGAAAAGACCTAGAGTTTGAAGTGGGTGGTAAAATGTTCTTACGAATATCTCCCTGGAAGAGGGTTATGAGATTTGGAAAGAAGGGGAAGTTGAGCCCTAGATATATCTGTCCTTTCGAAATACTGGATCGTGTTGTGAAGGTAGCTTACCGATTGGCGCTTCCACCGAATCTCTCTCAAGTTCCCATTGTGTTCCATGTATCACTCCTGAGAAAGTACATACCAGATCCTTCACAAGTACTCAGCTCAGAAGTTGTACCGCTGGAGCAAGATCTTTCTTATGAAGAACAACCGATAGAGATTCTGGATCGTAGCGAAAAAGTCCTACGAAACAAGACCACTCGCTTGGTGAAAGTTTTTTGGAGGAACCACCAACTTGAAGATGATACATGGGAGATTGAGGATATGATGGGGGAGAAGTATCCTCATCTGTTTGTTACAAAGTGACGAATTTTGAGGGAAAAATTCTTTTTAAGGGGGGTAGAATGTAACACCCGAGATTATTATGAGTAATATTTTGTTCTTATATATCATCAAAGGAATCTTTCACTACACACTTGCTTGGCTTACTATACAAGCAATCACGACCTTCCTCGATAGCTTGCGTCGTACGCAATACCGAGTTTCACTAAAAAATGATATGCTATTAAAATATTATTAAAACTAGCCGTTATGAATAGTAAAAACCACTTTTTAAAATTTTATAAATTTTTTTTTAAAAATGGACTTCATTTTTGGATTCGGAATACCAAAATTATCCTACGGTGAAATTTTGGTATTTTTCTGAAAACTTTCAATTTTTGATGAATAGTAAAACCACTAAGTTGTAGGTTAAAAACTGAATTTTGCATAAAAATTAATTTTACCGCTTCTGTGAATGAAATTTCGAAAATCCGATAGAGACGGTTAATATCAAGGACTAAAATGTGGTTCAAGGAGATGAAAATAATTTTTGGTGAATAGTAACTTTTTACTTTTTTTTTACCACGGTTAATAGTAAATAGGATAACTAAGGGTAAATATGATATTACTATTACCCTAACACATGTCCTAATTCTATTGGATAAGTTTAATTCAACCAAAAACAACCTTATGAATATAATATGACCATTTAGGTCCACTTATATTAGATTATGACATTTAATATTATTTTATTTAATGAATATTTAAAATAGTTAAAATCAAAGTTTAATAACTAAAACATTTTTAATATGGGGTTATACATAAGATAAATTCGACTATAAATATTCCGTAGAAAGATAAAAAGATTTCCAACATAATGGTATTTTATTTTTAATTTTTAGACATTATATAATTTAATTTCTTTATGACACAATGATGATGCAGTAATTATCATATTAATGAAATATTGACATAATTAATGTTATAAACACAAAAATAAATGCAATTTGAGACTTTTTATGAATTACACTAATTTTCTAGGTTACTATGATATATTAGTGTGGATTTAATACACTTGGTTCGAACATATAATTCTGTTATGACTTTCACAAAAATCATATATCAAATAGTGTCAAAATTGACACAAAATAGTTTTTAATTCAAATATTATATTATTAATTGTTATTTTATTCCTAAAAATCTAAGGTTCGGCCAAATGACTTAGATAAGGATATATATATTAATAATAAACAATTTGGGGTTCGTTTGGCATGTTATAGTAAGTGTATTAACCATATAGTGTAAGAAAACAAAAAGACACGGTAAAATTTAATTATTTAACTTAGAGTTAAATCTAATTGATAAGGTTAAAATAATAAACTAAACTTGTCTGAATCCTATTGGTTGATAGGATTTCGACCCATCCACACTTTAGCTTCGATATAAGACCCTTTGGAACCATTATATACCGATTTTGACTTCAATATAAAATAATATTTTGAGATATTCCTAAGGTGCCCCTCTCATCCCTTATAAAAGGGCACCTCCTCCCCCTCCTCCTCACACCAATTTGTGCACTCAAGCTCGGCCAACCCCTGCCATTTTCTCCTCTCCACTTCCCTAGAATAATCCTAGAGGTCCTGGTCTTCTTCAAAGACCAATCTTAGTTCCCTATGTGGAGGATTCAAAGAAGCGTTCCAAAGAAGAGGTAATATCCATTACCGATCTTTTCAATTTCTTTCTTCTTCAACTTCTTCTTCGTTAGTTGTTTCATGATAAAGTAATAACATCTGTATTAAATACATACTGATATGTTATTATAAATATGAAACAACCCTAATTCACCTTCTATCCATCCTACGGAAAAATGAAATCACCGCGCGTGCGTACGTATGGAATACCGTCTCCACGCCGTGGTGTAATCTATTTTCCACCATCACTTTACATGGATGGGTATAATGGTGTAATGAGTAACTATTTATGATTATTATAAAGTAATATTGATACTTAAATAATATATATATATACTCCAATACAATTCCACGATCATAGGAACGATATCATCACTCGTGCGTACGTACGGAATACTGTCTCCACGATGTGATGCGACTCGTTCTACATGATCATCATTACATAATATTTATATAAATTTATTGAATGAATAAATATGATATATGTTACACTAATACCATTCTGGATATAAGGTATCTATAACCATAAAAGAAGAATAAGAATGTATTCGGCAAAACACGCATAAGAACAAAAGGCAATAAAGACCCGAGTAACAAGTAACAATGAAATATTACTAACAAGAAGCTAAGAATATGACCATATATGATATCATATCAATATGTATGATTCTGGAATAAGTCAATAACATTATTTAAACCATTATACAGGAGCTTTGGACACATACAAAGCAAATCAGACCTAAGTTAAGGGAAATATCACAATCTCATTTCTATCCGAGATTGTTTATACTTTGAAATTTACTGGGGTGTATTTTATCATCCACATCCATGTTTCCTCGATATGTAATATTATTTCCATTCACCTACAATTGTTTAAATCCAATTTTACCCTTCGGTAAGTTTTTAGTAAAAGATATGAAAGGAATTTGTTGTCGTTTTTCATACGAGGTACTTTTTGACTTTTCCGACAAAAGTACGGGAAGAATGTTTTTTTAACTTATACAGCATGAATGGATTTTTAAAACATTATTTCCAAGAAGCTTCCTTTAAAAGTTTTCAAGTTTATTTTTAATCAACTTCTGTTATTTTAATGTTGTATGACATGTTAAGAAAGGAAAAATGTTTTTAAAGTAGAAAGGATATTTTCCTCAAGAATAGAGTTCAAGTATTTTATCAAAATAATTTTCCATCTAAGATATTAAAAGGGTTCTATTTTTATCCCTATTATTACATGGATTTGATTATGTTGTGATGGAAATATTTTTATGAATTCCTTTATCTTATATGATTTGTTTTATGATGTCATGATGTTTCAAGAATCCCATTTTTGTTACATGTGTTATGCGATGATGTATGATTTATGATTATGTGCACACATAAGAAAGGATTCATTATAAGATGGGTGGGACCTATATCTCCCTCCAATGCATTGGGTAATGATTTATATCTCATGAGATAGACATGGCTGGAATGGAAGGTTATTTCGGATCAGTGATACAGGACTGAAACGAGGAGTGAACTCGGTTCAGAAATGGACTTTGTCCGCTAAGATAGTCTTGGCAATGAGTCATGACTAACAAGAAATGATTTTCCAGGATTATGTGTGCATGCCACAAAGTTTCAAGTTTCATGTTATGATTATGGGGATCTCATTTTCACTTCTATGATTTATTCCATGTTAAGATATTATGATCTTTTTTTCAGGTTATGATTGTCAAAAAGATATGATATGATTTTTATTTCCTTTATTTTCCCTTGCTGAGCATTTGAGCTCAGCCTTTTATGTTTTCTTTTCCCCAGGGCGGGAAGATGGATATTAAGTAGAATATGCTAAAAGGGACCCTAGATATGATGAAATAAATGGGAGACACTGTAGAAGATTTATGAACCAGATGTTTATGTTTCCCAGTTTCTAAAGACACTATACCTATACGGTCCTTTGTGGTTTTGTCATATGTTGTAATATGTGTGCTTCAATTTTGAAGTATTAATAATTTATGTAAAGTATGGGTCGTTATACTCCTGTTGATCCAGGATTATATTTATAACATAACTCATATAAGATTGTATTTTCATAATGTTCATAATCCCTTCTCCCATTAGGTCGAGCATCTCATAGGGGCTATCATCACATTTCTCACCACATTGGTTGTTTACCAAATTCCACTTATTTCCAGCCATTGGATATAATATAATTAAAATTAGGGATGACTATTATAAACTATTAATCAAATAAATGAAAATTCAAATACACTAAATGAATAAGTTATAAATGAAATTTATTACCTTAACCTATTAATTTCAATGACTCAATAAAATTTATCCATGATCAATTTCCTAACATATAAGCTTATTGGATTTTTTTGTTCCCTCAGTAATTATTGGAAATAAGAATATCAATTTAACAATGCATATCCTCAAGTAGTGTCAAACTAGGTGTGCAGTAAGGTCTGTTTTTATGCCCTCGTTATAGGTGAAGTCTAGATCAACGTGGTGATTTCATTCTTCACTCTTATATATATCTCTTCCTGATTTACATCCAAATATAGTATCTAGAATGGTATTTTTTCCTAACAAAACACTAAATATATAAATTAACAATATTTTTTGATGTTTTCAAATACTTATTCTTATCCCCATGTCTCCTTTTATATTTTTCTCATACTAATCCAAAAAATATAAAATCTGTCACATTGATACCAAATATAAAAACAGGTCTCTTTATTTTACTTTAATATGTAATTAATTACATAATATTACACTTAATATATCCCATAAAATTTTGAAGTATAATGTCATTGAAAATTTGGTACATTGAAAAACAATTCAAAATAACGAAAAATCATCTTTATTAAATGTTTTTTTAATATTTTCACACATAAAAAATCATTGGATAACCTGGGGACATTCATAAAAATGGGGACCTATAAAGACCATTTTGTGAATAAGTATGTAATAACATGAGGAGAGTAACACATGTACAAAAATTGGCATATCAACGAGGCCTAAAAAAGTGAGAATCATAAACATGTACCATGAGAAATGATATATCTTAGTACAATAACTGAATCATGGTAAATGTGTTAAAAACATAAAACACTACATCATAAACATATTTTAAGGATAGATTCAAAATAATAATTATGGAAAATGTACCATAAATTAATCAAGTTCACTGTTTATCCCAAAATTATGTCACATGAGACTAAATATTACATAATGCAATGGGGTGCTATATATTTCATGGCACACCTATCACTTCCATTTCATTCTCATTCACAGTGTGTCCCATAGATCGTGTAACATGGAATCATTTATCATCACATATTATTCTATGATAATGGAGTGTGGAATACATACATGTATATACCATTTTAAATATGTTTAAATTTATGTATTTTAACACAATTGATTTGAAATGGGTATGATATTCACTATGCAATTAGTTTTTTCGTGGAAATTCATTGGGAAATTTCAGTAACATAATGATGTCACATAAAAAAACATATGATGGGTGTATGGGACCGAATGGGGTATATAATCATTTGAAAATAAAATGAGAAGTAATAAGGACATGTAAATACCTAAAAAAATTAAATATTAGAAATATAAGGCATGATATAATATTGAAAATTGAATAAAGAAGATAATGTGAGGATACCTGACATCAAGAGTTTTATTCCAAACACTTGAGAGGGGATTCCAGAGAGATTTGGGTAACCATAGGATGACACTAGTGAGGAGATGGTAGCTTAATTATGTGAGCCAATGATATTGAGTGATGATAAATAGGATCATGTATGGGATTATAAATGAAATGTTTGGGGATTTATTAATTTTTTTGAAACATCGTTTTTTGACTCTATATAACAAAAAAACCCCAAACCTTTTCATGGGGTTTTCCAATGATTTATACCAAATAGAATTTGTTTTAATTATTTTATAAGGATATGTTTTGAATATAATAATATAATATCCATGATTATGTTGAAGTGAATCATACTTTTAATGAAATGATTTTAAAACAATAAATCAGATAATATGTTTCAAAAGATTCAGAATGTCTTTATTAATACATAAAAAAACAAATTCATTCTATTTTAAATTTAAAAAATATTTTTAGTCATGGATACCCTTTAGTGTATATATTACATGACTTTGGGGTCATTATTATTTTATAATACAAAAATTACATTCATAAGGTAATTAATTTTTACTAGAAAATTAAATTTCTTCAAAACATTATGAATTATTCACCATGGTATAATTTTAATTTTATAATTATAAAAAATATTGTTCATTTAATATAAATAATTTTTAAATATGTTATTTTCTATTTTTTAAATAAAATTGAATTTTATTGAAAAATAATTATAATTTTCAAGCGAATAACCATTTTCAAACCCTAATAAAAATCAAATTTGATTTCAAAAAAGTTATATGATCGTTTATATTTGATAAAAATTATTTCATAACTTTTTTATTAATATATTATTTATTTAAAAATTCCATTGATTAATCAAAATAAATTTCTTGTTCGAATTGGAATATTACCAAAAACAACTATTTATGTTTTATAGTATCAAAAAAATTATAATATAACTATAAAAGGGTGAAAATATATTCATTATTATATATAGAAAAATATATATACACGTATCACTAGTGTCTTAATACAAATCCATTCAATGAACCAGCAAACTCAATAGGAGTAAGGTTTGTGATGGTGACACTTTCTTGAGGTGGTTCAACATACATGGTTTGGATCGTGATCTCGATAAGAATGAACATCTCATGTGTACAATTTTTTTCATGATTTTGTTTTTGGATATAATTTTGGTATTTTTCAAGTTAGAATCACATTGATGTTCTCTCCCTCAAAAGCTCTAATATGTGGTCTTCACATGGCGTGATCCAACTTGTCGACGTCACCACTTAATTATTCTTTGTTAATTAAAATTTTTAAAACCATATATTTTTTCTATTCACATATTAAATGTTCAGAGACTATATTATCAATGGTAATATTGTTTAAAATTTATGTAAATATAATTGGATATAAAAAAACCAAATAAATTCAAGTGTTTTCTATAGTAATTTTATAAAATGATACATGTAATTAAATTATAGGGGATTTTATTAATAAATGTTCATGTCATTAAAATAATGGTGTTAAGAGTTTAGTGTATGATAATTTTCATTCCAATGGGTGAATCCCTTCCCTCTCAACCCTAAGAAAATCTCTAGGTGTTTTTACAGTCTCTTAATCACTTTTCAAGGTATTTATTTAACATTTATTCACTATTGTGTGTTTCTTTATAGTTTTACCTTCTATTACGTCATTCATCACTTATTTTTGTGTAATATTTTGACATTAGGGTTTATTTTGGAGGCTTTATGTCGACATGTATTGATCCGGGTTCAAATTTAAATGTTCTAAACTTTCTTTAAATGTTGTGTTTTTCTTTTGGAAGTGTTGCGTTAATCACTGGCATATGGTAGTGTGTCAAATACATAAATATTCATTGATAATTGTCTAGTATGTGAAATATTTTTGACTTTTCCACTATAATGTAATCATTAATTGATAAAAATGGATTGAATTAATCCTTGGATCAATTTTGGGACTAATTGAGTTTGATTTGGCTAGTAGAATTTTTTTGGGATATAAAAAACAAAATTAAAAACTAATTGGATATTTTCTTAAGGTGTGTTTATCATTACATGAAAACATATGTAATTATTTAACACAGAATACATTGAAATTGGATTATTTTCTAATGATAAGATGCTCTTGTAAATTTTTATATAAAATATAGTGAAATTTAAATAAACATTGTAATTTTCATAATTTACCATTGAGTGTTATGAATTTATAATTTTTTACCCTTATTGTTATGACATATTGTGTTATCATTTAGTAATGACATTATTGAGAAGGATTGGAGTAATCATTGAATTCAAAGTTTATATTGAGTTGGATATGCCCAGTACCATGTTTTATTTCTTTTATTTAATGGGATCTTCTAAATCACAAGATATATGGATTATATTGAGTGGGATCTTACAATTCCCATTATGGAATTATTATATAAAGGGATCTGTCCAATTCCTTACTGTAATTCTTATATCGAGCAATACATATATAGTACTATATAGAAAATTATTATATAGTGGTGTAGAACCGTATTTGTGTGATTTTTGATGGATATATGATATTTGGTTGGAACAGTTGTTTTACATGCTTATAGAGAATCTAGAATGTTTTCCAGGTTTGTTGATTAATGTATTACATTATTTAAATAATTTATGACATTCTTTATCTCTTTATTCCATAAATTTATTATCATAATACTTTTCATTTGAAATGGTGGTGTTGTATTAATATTTTTTAATCATAAAATATTCATTCCTCTATTTTTTATCTGAGATGATTGCATGGTTGCATGTTTGGACTTGTTCAAGGGACCTTGTTTTTCATTATTTTTTACTTTCTAGATGAGATGAAGTTTGGTGACGGATCTGAAATGGGGTTCATGACTGGGGCCATTTGGGATTAATTTCAATCAGGTGATACTTATTATTTTTATTATTTTTAGCTTATCATTTTGATACATCTCAGTTTTTCATTACATGATTCTTTATTATTGGTTATTAGTTCTTCATTTTACATTCCTGTTGTATTAAATTCTATATCCATGGGTTTTAATTCACATTGATTTTTATTTTTATGTTTTTCTATGTCCTGATGTATTCTTTACAAAGGGTATAGTCTCACCACTATACATATCACACCACCAATTCCTGTCGGAAGCCCCAAGCATATGAGAAAACACACTTGAGGTCTCATAACCAGCACATTTTTGAAACATGAGAGAGTTCCAGAACAAAAAATGTTGAAAGTTGTATTAAATGATATGGTATTTCTTTCCTATATATTAATTATTTGGTATTGTTTGAAATGAGACTACATTGTGTCCATATTTGTAAATAAGTCTGTCTATGGGAGTAACTATCATCTTTGTGAGAGAATGTCTTAGTGTTGATGGATGAATTTTTTATGTTGTCAACTTATTATAGTTGTTGTTATTTCACCATTGTTTATTCACATGTTGTGTGATGTTGTTTTTTCATGATGATATTGATTTTTTATATTTATACTTGTTTCCTAGTAAGATATGAGTTCAGTATGATAGCGTCATTATAGTCCGATAGGGTTGAATATTGACATGTATTGTTCATGATCAGAACATATTTTTTGCTGGTGTTATATACTTTACTATATAAATTGTGGTATGAGGGACTTATAATATCTGATAAATAAGTATCAATTAAATATTATATCATTCTAAAGAACTTGTAATCCATGTTTAGATAGACCTATAGTATTGTTTCTCTATTTTGATGTAGGATTAGGATTACATTTTTTTCCAATGTTAAATGGTTTGTGTATGTATTATAGAGATAATTTATCATCACCATCTTCATGTTAAGATTCATGAGAGTAAAAATCAGTAGGCTATTTACATGACTAATTTTTTTTTCTCATGACAATCATATGGATGTGCACCTTTGCAAAAACATTTTGAGGGTCATGATTTCAATGGAATGGGAGACTTTCCACACCATTCATTTGACGTATTAGTTGAAAATAGAGTATATGCAATAATATATAATTATATTCAATAGAGAGGAGTCCAATGTAATCCATTTTCAGGATAGATTCAATCAAATGATCATCAATAATATTTAAACACACACACATAGGTGGGTTATGTTTTCTAGGTATATAATTCATGGACCATACATAAATTTTTGGGACAGTTTGGAGAAGGCTAGGTAGAAGGAGGAGCATCATAAAATAAAATTTAGGTGATGTTATCGAGAAACATATATCCAGATACAATGAGTGATGATAAGGATCATGATTTCATGAATATAACATAATATGTAATGTAAGTGATAGACTATGTGGATCATTTCACTGATCATCAGCATTGTGCACCATCAATAGTTAATGATGAGATCTCCAGGGGGATATTTTATTAGGATGGTCTTTTCTATAAGATCATGTAACATGTGTATGTTTTTTTATTAATGTATGATTTTACGTATGGTGAGTCAAGAACTCAGCACAAAAAGGGAAAATGAGAGAGGCCCCTAACAGCAGCCATCATGTCTCAATAAGGTGAACTGAGAGGTCTTCTTCTGGTGGCATGAACTATCACTATGATAGTTTTTCCAAGGAACAAGTGGGTAGGGAAGTACATAACGTTAGAAGCTATATTGTGTTTTGTTTCAATGATTTCATGCTAGATAATGTGGTTTACATACTACATCATAGACATATCATCTTTTTAGATATTGAAAAAATAATATCCATCAAAAACACCATATATATATTTTATAGAAAATATTTTTGAAAATTACTATAAATTCCATCCACTCTAAACCCTCATTCTTTATAGATGTTACCATTGTATCCCTCCACGAAATTGGTGATTCCATTATTAACGTATCATGTTTTTCCTTAGTAGCTTCATAAGATTACAAGAAATCAACATGGTTCCCTATCTTATCCAACCAATTCTCATCCTCTTGAGGATCATTAGTTCCATGTAATACGTGGTGATTATTATGAGGAAACTCTTGAGCATGATTATGCGAATCATCAATTTTTGGTTCCACAACATGAGCTTGAAAACAAATATTATAGATCCCTATCCAAGATTATAGACCAAACCCACTCCAGTAAGTATAAGATTATGTTTCATGAGAGGATACCTACATTTTAGATCACTAAAAACATCATCTTAGTGACAATTCACAATTCTTCTCGAAGGCATGATGTTACAAACATCAACAAAAAACATTTAAGACATATAAGGATTTATTAGATCAACAACTCGAACATGATCAATGGGAATATTTATCTCATAAGATAATATTTCATGATTCACATTTCAAAATTTCCAAATCAGTTGTTGGGAATGGATTAACGACAAATCAAGTTATAAGTCAATGTTCATTTCCCCAAACACCTATGTTGAATTAAAGATAATTTTGATGTGTTCTATCTATGTAGTAGTTTCTAAATACCTCTAATGTACTAATAATCAGACCAATTATCTATAGGTATTATCCAAACTGTATACTAACCTAATGTATTGATTCTTAACCGAAACTCCAATACTACATTGTTACATACTAGCCTAGATACACTGGTACCCTGATTCCCAAATTGACTATGAAATGGCCTAAAGTGTATTATGAATCTCTATGTGTTGGTGACTAGAACATGGAATCATACATGACAAAACAGGGAAATAGTTTTACAAAAACAATGTAATATAAAAGATTAGTGTTAGTTTTCTCATATTTACAAAAGGGGAAAGCACTAGAAACAAATTGTTTTAAAAAATTGAGAACAATTCATAATCAATGTACTATATCTCTAACAAGATAAAAATAAATCATCCCATGAGACATGTAGATGAGATATCCCCCAGTCAACTCCACCAACACTCAGTGGTCCAAGGAATCAAGAACTTCTCCCACCTCCATATATAGTATTCCCTTTAATCAGACCTAGCATAATATTGTCTAAAAATTCCGAAATGGAATGGAAGAATTTCATATATAAATTCATGTATTTTCTCTTCATGTAGTATTTACTAAATACCAAAAAACACTCTTTTCACCATCAATTAATATATTATAAAGAAACTTATTTCATTTTCATATAATAAATTAAATAATTATATCATTTAAATAATTGTTACATATATCGAAGATGGTTTCCTATTAGATTAAATTAATATTTTAAAGAAATAATTTTAGATAAAAAATAATGAATAATATAGTTCAATAATAAAGGTCATGAATATGTATTCAAATAACCCATAGTACCACTATAAAATTCCTTGTGGTATGAGAGTTATTTGATATAGGATCCTTATAAATATCATCAGTGATCGATACTAATAAAACAATGTATACATAATAAACACTCCAATAGTAGAACCCAACATGGTTATTAATTCTAAACCCTAATAGGAGAACACACCACAAGAATCCTGTGAAAAAAATTTATATATTGTTTCATCATAAATTTAGTGTTAGAGGTTCAAGATATATTAGTTATTTTCATATCCACCTTCTATGTACCTATGAACTCGTTTAATTCAATTAATCAATCAACAACCCATGTTAGAAATCAATCATTTGAAAACATTTCATTGGAAAACATCCCAATTTGAGTTCTCAATATGACTATTTTCTTTTGAAAAATAAATCAAGGGATTTAGTCATTTCATGAAACTTCAAAATTATCCTTCACATTATGACTTTTTATCTTGACCCAGACCAAATAATTTCATCAATAAGATATCTAAATCATGCCATAATTTTTAATAGTAAACCCCAAATTTCAAATTCAACTGAATTTTGGGGTTTTTTCAATTATCATCAAAATTTCAAATAAAAGATAAAATAATCACAAATATATGTTTAGAAAAATTATATATCTTTTAAATATAATTATGAACTTAAATGATACAATATTAGGAAAAATAATAATGGATCCACATACCATTAAATCACATATCCGGAAATCAACAACCACAATGGAATTCTCCAATGAATAATGAAGGGGTGATAGGTCAAGAAATCAATCATAGAATTAAGATCCCATAAAATTTAGTTTGTATCAATAAATGACATGATGATCTATCAATATGAAATTGGGATAGGAAGAGAGGAAATAATATAACACAGAATAGGAGATCCACTTTCTCATAGAATTTCCAACAAGATCAATTCTACTTCAATTACATAAGAAAAGGGTTTAGAGGAGTGAATTTCACCTCATGAGAGCCTCTGGGATCCAAAATATTTTTGTTAGGATCGAGTGTAGTGATTATGATTCATATATGGTGGGATGATAAATTTGAAACATGTTTTTTGAGGAATTATAAAATGTTCATATGGTTTCCTTGTAATATATGCATGGTTAGCCAAATTATACAACCTAACCATATGGTTTGAATGAATGGTTAATATAACCATGTTCCAACCATGCATTCCCCAATTTCCATGGGGTGTATAGTTTGTAGGGTTGTTCATATAGTTGTGACAAACTCTATAATTCATTGTGGTGGCCTGCAATAGGGTGCACTATTTAGTAGTCTAAACCACACGTTTTTTCCTAATCAATATATAATAGTGCACATCCAACAAGGGATTCCATAACTCTGAATCTTGTAATAAAAACCCAAAAGCTAAACCAGACTGAAATGAGAAAAAAACTTGGGAAAATGAAAAACTGAATACATATAAAGTGATGTTGCACTACCATACTGAGTAAGCTACCTGTGAACATAAGGATATAATAAGGGAGAAGTATCCTCGATTTTCTATACCAATGTGAAAAAATTAAAATGTTTAAATTCATTTTATGGGAGATATAATGTTACACCATTATAATTTTATGAAATATATTTTTCAATTAAATTTAATTTCATCCAACTCTTGTGTTATATGAAACCTCTCGGTTTAACAAACCCCGATACACTATTAATATTATTATTTAAAAATGGAAATTATAACCCTATCATTAAAATTGGAAAATATGAATTGGAATAACAAAATTATATAATTATGTATAATGGGATAACATAGAGAAAACATATTCACTAAAAAGGTTCATATTTTTAGTAAAGTAGTTATATGCATGAAAATTACCTATTTCCCATAAACAATTCTGAGCATATTGTAAAAAATATAAGGAAATTAATTTTTGAGAAATTTATTAAATTTATTTGAAAATAATAAACTACATTTTGTAATCAAAATGGATGAATCATCCTATGGTGTTTTTTTAAAAAATTTCAGAACTAATTTTTTTATTGAATAGTGAATATTAATAATTATTCTTAAAATAACAATTTGTTTTAAGGAATTTACAAAGATTGATATTCTTTACCCTTTCATAATTTGTAAAATTAGTTCAAATATTGTATTTTTAATAAAACATAGGTTATAAAAATTATACCCATAATAAATATTTATTCTAATCTATTCTAAACTTACAAAAAAGTTCTCTTTGTAAAACAATTTTTTCATCATGTCTAGAAGTTTAAATGTTAAAAAAAATCGACTTTTACAAATGGAAAATTTTAAGATGGATTGAATATTTGGAATCAAAATTATTAATTTTATATAATTAATTATAATTAATTATTTTCAAAAATTAATTGTAAAAATAGTAAAAATCGATTACTGATGTGAATGTTAAAACAATATTACTAGGAATTACAATTAATAATATATTGGTTAAAATGAACAAAAAACTTTTCCAATTCCAATGGGGTTTTCATAATTCAACCATATCACATATAAGGTTCAATAGTGAGATATTTTGGATCCTTTTATAATGTTAAAATGTGGATAAAATATTCCTCTTCACAACAATTCAATGTGTGTCCTCTCCCCACTTATAAAAGGGAACCCCACTCATCTCCACTAAAAACATACAAGACCATTAGGTTTTACCACAACCTAAAAAAATTAATTAATTCAATCCCTACATACTAGAATAATTTATTCTATTATGAATCCATCCTAGAAATTCTTTAGTTATAAACAAAATGATTTTCTCTGAATAAGAGTTAGAAATATAAAACGTCTATTTTTGTTTTATTACATATTCTGTCTCCATGAAACACCCTTCAACAATGTTTGTATAATAAAATCAGTGTCTTGTATATAATGATATTTTATTATGTTAATTTCATAACATGAATCTATATCCTCTTAATTAAAATGGGAAACAACACTGTTGATTGTGAGTTTGTTGTACAACTGCATAATAAACTAATGTAGTGTGTTTTCCATTACTGCCTCTCATGGGTAGATATAATGATGTAATTGTTATATATATATATATGATATATGTAACATTATTATTATTATTATTATTATTGAATTATAATATCTTATATATGTTCTTCTTTCTGATTCATTATGAATACAATAATGTCCCTTGTGTGTTTAGAATATTACATCATCCTGAAGTGATGGAATTAATTTTTCACAGACAATTTATATGGATTCTAATATAGATAAATTATAAGATTTTTTTGATATATATTATTTTTTCACTAATTATTTAAATGGAAGTTAATATGGAAAAATTTATGTAAAACATGTGTTTAAAATGAAAAAAAATGTCTCTGGAAACGAGATATATTAATTACTTTCCTACAATTCATTTTATTGAAAAATTGGATACAATATCCTTGTGTACATACGACTGACCATCTACATGAACTATGTAATTCAAATAATATTTCTATATTTTATGTATTAATCAATTAAATCCAATAATTAATATATAAATTATAATTAAATGATATTTAAAATCATGTATATGATGTAACAATGATTGAAAAAATGCACTGAAAATACCAAATCAAAGCATACATGAATAATTTGTATATTACCCAAAAAATTATTTTAATAAATATTTGATAATATTATGGAAATAAAAGGGAATAAGTAAATCATATATGTTATGTTATACATTTATATGTATTAATATATATTAAATTATTAATAAACCTATTTTTATATTATGGGAGGTTCAAAAATGTTCAAAGGAGGATGAGGCTTAAGTTATGGGAATCTCATATCACATTTTTTTAGTGGGACAAATAACATATATAACACTTGTTTCTTCAGTGCGGTTTATATACTACACATTTTTTCAATAAAATCCCATTATGGGATATTGTATATGAAAAATGTATTGTTCGAGACTAAATTACTATTCTATAAACAACTAGTTGTTTTCACGAAAAATTCATGATTTCCTCAAACAACTGCATCAATGATGACATCAGTTTTTTCTTGAAATGATAAATTCAGCATTAGAATTTCTTAGGTCATACAACATATATAAAACTATGGGAATTAGATTTCATTCAATATTGGATACCTTCTATCCAAACTGTCTTTTGGTCACCACATCTTATTACGTGAGAAAGGTGATGACAAATTGGTGAACTATGCAACCTCGACCACACAACATGGGTATAGTGTAGGAACTATCATGATTCAACCTCGGTCAACCTTCAATCGGACAACTTATACGGTCCTCAACAAAGACAAAATGGCATTCCCAACCCCCATGGAAAGGAAACATGTGACACGCATCGATACATACATGTGGGAATGATTTATGTCCAATATAAATAACTAGGACAAGATAAATAAATAAGACAAACCTAGAACTCCAAAAAAATAAAAACTGAATCACAAATTGATATACAACTAATTCAGATAGAATATACAACTAAAGCGGTGTGAAATAAATAAGAAAACTAAAAAACATGCTACCATGATCACCGTGTGACCTTCTGGTCAACTCAAACCACAAGACCAAAACTAATAAGATGATGATAATTTTCTAGGAAACCATAATAAAATATGAACCTGCAAAATTGCTTGGGCCTACCAACACTTATTGGTATTAGTAAGTTGTGATATAGATATTTCAATAGACAATTAGAATAGAATCCAGGTGTTTCCTTTCCTAGAATATTCCATTAACAGTAGTTTGAAATATATTTATAAAAAATAGTGTTTACCCATTTTGTTTAACCACACATTTTTTCATTTAGAAATCCAAAACATGAAACATATCATTTCAAAAAGCAGTCTTTATTTTATTATCAAAATCCACAACATGAAAAACAATGTTTTTTCAAAAAATAATTAGATAAATAGTACAATCAAGAAACTAATACAATAAAATGTAAACAAGAAATAGAAAAAATAACAATAGGTGATACTAAACATCCCTAGAGGTCCATTGGATATACTTGGTTCTGAACCATGTGCTGACATATAATGAATCCACTATGTAAAAAACCAACTGGATACTGTATCTTATCCTCAACCATGACACATCCCATATGGACCAAAAACAACTCTAGGATGGTACCAACCCATCTAATCGGGGATGGTAAGAAACCATCACTCGGTCATAAAAATTACAAATAAGAATCGATGGTGCTAATAATAATATTGTGAAGGGAGGAGGCCAACACATGCATGGATCATCTTACATGCCTCCTCCACACTTTCCTACCCCAAACACGAACACTAATATATGAATAACCACAAAATAAAAATTCATCATATATAGTTTCACCTAAATAAGTACATATTCATTTAACATCATTCAAAATTGGAAACTATTCCATCATAAAATTTAATAATTAATCATTTTCTTTAGAACATGAAAATTTCCAAACGGGCCATTATTCTTACACATTCAAAAGAAATTCCCTACACAATACCCAACCTCTATCCATCATAACCTCAAACAGTACTTTTATTCTTGATGTGATAAATGGGACCTTATGTTTCATGTTTCCAAAAACAATTCCATGAAAGCCATCCACAACTCTAGAGTGATATAAAATCCTATGAAATATGAAAAAATACCCCTTAAGCCAAGATTTCACAAAAAACACTCTAGAGGACAAATAGAAATACCTTTTGAGATATAATTTTTAAATAATTATTTTGAAACTACATAAGGGAACCCACATCCTTTAGAAACCAAGTCAACATTCACGAAAAATATATTGTATAAAAAGTCCATTATAGGGTTCCATCTTCACTAGAGGGCACATCCATGTGTGCAACTAGTGCACCCATGGATATACCGACATCTAATGTCACACTTATTATCTATGAAGACACTCAAAACCTGTTTTCTAAAAAATACCAATTTTTTTGAAACCAAAACCAACCAATCACATCATTAAATAACACAATCCATCTCATTGAAACAATAAAACGCATTTCCAAATTTTTTTACCACCATCATCATGCTATCACATCACAAAATCATACACACCAAACCAAAAAGAACATTCAAATAAATTCCATCATAATATAATTAAGGCTAAACATTTATTTAAATCAACCTCTTTCACTTTAAAAGGGAAATATATTATCAAAAACCACCCATGGTTCCACAAACCAAGATATTTCAAACACATATTCCTATAAACCAATATTTAGTAAATTCTATCAATACTAAATCAAAATTTAAATCAAGAAATAGTTATATCAGATGTGAGAATGAAATTCAGAAATTAATTGAAAATATAAAAGTTCCCATGGAGTGTTCTAGAAAGGAAAAATTTGGAAAAATGTACCTCCACCATGTGAGGATGGGATAAAGCTCCAAAGAGAGGAATAAACAACCCTTAAAAACGATCTTAAATCCCTAGCCATAAGAAAATACAAAAAAAATCATCAAATTCTAACACCAGGGTTTTAAAAAGGGAGGATACCCAATGGAATACCAAATAATAGGGAGATGAGAGGATAAATTTAGTATAAATGTCGGAAATCCCTAAAATATTACCTTAGAATCGAAGAGGAAGAGCCATGGAGAAGAGAGAGAAAAAAGATAAGGGTTCTTGGGACCACTTGGTGCACCAAAATGAATAGGAGGGGAGGGGCCAAAATTAGGGTTAAATGGAGGAGAGATAAAAAAGAAGGAAACATGTTTCAATGAACTAGAATGTTTGCATTGATTTCCAAACCCTACTATTATTGTGTAGACCCATATATCCATGGAAGGAATAAAACGTAGTTACCTGGGAACTACCACATGAACGAATCACATGGTTTTTACTTGTAGTGAAGTAACTATGCAGCAACTGTCCTCCACCTAGAAAACCTCCTGAAAAATCCAAAAACCAAAAACATCGATTGTGGATTAAACCCAATCCTCGACCAAAATAATGGAGACCAATACAAGGATAAAATAACAGATTATCAATGGTTAGTGTGCGACAATTTTCCTCACTATGGAAACTTTATGCACCTAAAAAGTCACCAAGATAATATTTCAACAAAACAGGAGTCTATGCCCAGAAACAATCAAGGCCAAACATGAATCCGAGGATGACCTTACTCTCCAAAGGTCACCCTCAAACGATTCAAGAAGAAATCGAAGCCCAAAATTGAGGGGAGAACATGAGAGGGTTCTCCCCACAATAATAATTCCCCTAACATGGAAACCTTGAAACCCAAATGCACCAACCCTAGGGTAAACACATGAAATCTTCACATGAACTAACTGACCGGACCACAAAATTTAACCACACCTGAAAGGCTAAACAAGAAAACCCCATTAAAAAAGGACCTGGAAAATCGAGTTCTCAAGATGGGGAAACCTTCTCTAAGATCCAAGAACCCAAAACATAGGGAAACTAAACAATACTAAAGGAATTGAATATTTTTGACACTAGATGACTTCTCTAACACTAGGAATAACCCACAAGAATAATTAAATCCAAAGATAAATAGTGGTCCAAAACTACTATTCATCGCCTTCACAGAACTCAATCATTTATTATGTGACCACTATTGATACCAAAACAAAAACCATATACCAAATGAAAATATTGATCCATATTAAAAACATTCATTAACAAAAATTAAAAATTAAGAGGGGTCAGACTTTGGATTAAAAAGATTCTTATATTGTGGATGAACATGCCCATCACACAATTACAATAAAATATGAAATCAAAACAACCACAAGAAAAAAGGAAACCAAAGACTTGTTTAGGTCTTATCACTGCCCATAAAATATCTAACTATGCGCTAGCTTCACCCAGTTATATATGGCTAGGGAGATAATGTCCAAAGCTTATCCTGACTCATGGTCATGCACTAGAATCCCTCAATAAGAACTCATTTATTGAACGAAGTTTCCTACCTAACTTCCCCTGAAGACCTGAATGACCTCAATAATGAAAAAACAATAGATGGATGTGACAAAACATCTTGGATTGTCAAAACTGGCCATACCGATGGCACACAAGAAAGCGTTCTGATGAACCAGATGATAGAACAAATAAAGATAGATTCTAATTGATAGGTTCCTCCAGTATTACTTTTTCTCTATATGGAGAACCCTCTAGAAATATGACCACTATTAACTGCACCTAATAAACAAACCACACTAAAAATGTCCCATCCTCCAAACTCTCGAAACATATTTTACTAGATGTGAGAACCTTTCCCATAATCTATGGGTGAGAACTCCAAAAAAGAAGAATAAACTCTTTAATGTGGTCAGTATAGGCTTTTAATGATTGTTGGCCCTATAAGACATCCCTAAACTCTACCACCTTCCTTAACATCACCTCTACATGTATAACCCATGGAGTAAGGTGGTCTTGGAAATTTCCCATGTCACCCTAAGTTATAATTATGACAAGAAATCCAACCTCCATAGGCCCAAAAATATTCCCTCAATAAATACCATGATAGAACAAACATAACAACCATAGTAGTTCCCAACAACCCAAAGACAGTCTCTGCTTCCTTCAAAGAACATCATAACCTCTAATGGTCCTCCATCACTTCGAAGAAAAGATGAAAATTGAAAACAATGAGAAATTGGGCATGAATCAATGGTAACATTAGGGAAATTTCATGGTGGTATACTCCAAACAACTGGAGGAAGATGAAACCAAAACTGACGCCAAGAAAAAACGCAATTGAAAATAACACCAAGATCATAGAAAACTTATCCAAAAGAAAAACAAATGCTAATAGAGCCAAAATCCTTCATTTACAAAATCATAATTTTTATTTATATTCCAAGAATTCATTATCCAAAGTTTGTTTTTCAAATATTAAATTCACTTTTCACAAGTCAAAAATAAACTCCTCAAGTAAAAACCAATTTTCAAACACCTTTTATTTCAGAAACACTCCCAATGTCATCATATGAATCATCACATGTGTGCCAAACCAATTTCCATCCCCTTTTATGCATGATGTTCCAAATGAGCCCTTAGGTTCTATATTTACAAATCATTTCCATGTAACCCATTCATAACTCTAGAGTGATATAAAATCTTACGAAACAATACAAATGACCCCTTAAGTCAAGAATTCACTGAAAAAAACACCAAGGGACAAACATGCTACCATTTGATATTTCACTTTTAAAAATTATATTGAAACCACATCAGTGAACCAAAATATTTTAGAAACCAAAGAACCATTCAATAATCAATGATCTTAAGAAAACAACATTTAAAGGGAAGATATTCACTTTAGGGAATATCCATGCGTGCACATAGTTCACCCATGGATGTGCCAACATCTAATGGCACATCTAATAACCAATAAGGAACTAAAAAAATATTTACACAAAAGTACCACAATCTTTGAAAACAAAACTAACAACTCACATAATTTAAGAATAAAAACCATCACATTTAAACCATAAAACACCATTTCAGAACATATTAACACCATCATCAAGATATAAGATCACTGAATCATCCATAAACCAAACATTATATACAAATAACCTCTATAAAAACATAATTATGGATAAAAGTTTCAACAAAATCCCCCAATTTCACTTTAAAAATACAAATACATTTCAAAAACAACACGAGCTGCCATAAATCAAGATATTTCACAAAAATCTCCTTAAAAACTTATTTTTAGTATAAATTATGAAAATAAAATCACCATTTAAATAAATCCATATGTACATTAGATGTCTGAATAACATTTATAATTTAATTGAAAACATACAAGTGCCCATGGGGTGTACTGGAAAGGAAAAATTCAAAAACATCAACCTCAACAATGTAAAGATTGGATAAATATCCAAGGTGGGAATGAATTGATCCTTGCGGAAGATCCACACACCCTAGTTAAAATAATATCAAACTAGATCAGCCAAATACAACCCTAGGGTTTGAGAAAAGGTAGAAACCACAACGTAAAACGAAATAATAGAGAGACGATATGAGATATAGGGGAGAAATGGCAAAAACCCGTTAAATCATAGCTTGAAATACATGAGGAAACACCATTGTGTGAAGATGTCCAAGGTAGAAGGGGTATTGGGACCCCTCGTGCACCAAAAGTAAGGTGGGGGGGGGGAGGGGATCAAATAGGGGTTTAAGAGAGGAGAGAGGGAAAAGTGGGAAACACGTTTTTAATGACCTGGCACATCTGCATTGTTTGACCATACAATTTTCCAAACCATGTGATAACCATGAAAACCCATATATCCATAGAAGAAAAGGACCACTATAACAATGGACCTACTATAGAGTCATGTGGGTAGTTATATTTGAATAGACCTACCACATGACTAGGACACCTGTTTTCTACTAACCGTGCGGTAACCCTTCTCCAACTAGAAAACTTCCTCAAAACTACAAAAACCAAAAATTTCGATCGAGACTCAAACCCAGACCTCAAAAAATGTCTAAAGTCCAATTGAAGGATAAAATAAATAATTACTTGAGGATAGTCTTTGAAAATCACAAAACAAGTTTAATAAAAAAAATAGTGTTTAAATTCATTGGGAATTCTATTAAACTATAGGTGGAACCACACCCCTTAACATTCACTACGTATATTCAAAATATGAAGCATCTTATCTAGACTGTGTAAACCATCCTTTTGTTGACATTGTGAAATTCAAATAGAATCTCCATGATATAAAATTTGTTATAAAAAACTCCCATAGAAATTAGTATTCAATTGAGAATAGTTGAGAGCTCCTCATGTGATATATCAAATAGATAATAGGGTTTTCCTAGGAGGAGTTTCTATCAAGAAATCCTAATTTATGAGAAATATCAGAATTTACACACTCCTATGCCTCTAGGATATATTTAGTTTTCAATCTATAGAGATCATTTCTTGTGAAAATCCATTTTGATATAGTACAAATGTATTGTTCACAAAACCATCAGGTTGATATTTCCATGCCCTCAGGATTTATATGTGGCCTAGGGTATTACATTCCATATTTCTACATAGTTCTGATACCATTATTCCACTTTATCTTAAGAATATGAATCATAAATGTGGTTATCTTTATTTTAACACCTCAAAAAGAATTTTTCATTATTCCCTAGATATAGGTTTTTGAGAATTAGAAACATAATATATAAAGTTGGCATTACTGAGTAAAATAGTGCACCTATCCTATTAGAGGATCCTATCCCCGGATCTTCCTCTCACCTTTAAACGACCCCCTCGAGGTAGAAGATCCATCCATGTACGAGTTTTATAACATTACACTATATATCCCATATTATTATTTTTATAATGTTATACTGCATTAAAATGTCTTCAACACAAGTCTTACCATGTGTGGTGAACACACGATACCCCATGTATAATCATCATTGGGTGAGACTCCCATGAACATCAGCTCTGAGACTAATCCCATCTCCACCAGGGACACCTACTCAAGGAAGACCATATGTGTAATCCCATAACCATCACAAGTTTATTCCCTTTCTATGTCATGAGTGCCCTACTCAAATGATTCGTAAAATCATTTTTTTATCCTCTCACATGACCATTTACTTCCAAAATAATCTACATGGGTTTATGTCCTTGTCTCATTATATAGAAGGTTGGAAATCCCCCTAAGGATCAATAAAAACACCACTAAATAAATATTGTGATAATATTACCCTATAGGGACACATTTACCAACATTTCCCCATAATACATTAAATCCATGACACATCAGTGGCCAAAAGACACTAATACATTGAAAAACTCATCAAAACCTTACAATAAACTATGAACCATCCATCCCAAATAACGTTAATATAGCGACCCATCTTCCCCTAGATGATGCTAAACAAGTGACCCATTTCTTTTCAGAAGACATGAAATATGTCACTCATCTATCCCCAAAAAAAGTTAAAACGTATGGCCCATCCATCCCCACAACATGTTCCACATGACATTAAACTAATTACCCATACATCCTGAAACAATATTAAATATATGACCCATCTATCCTGAAAATATGTTAAACCTGACCCATATTTACACATTAGTCATTAAACCTATGAAATATCAACCCAAGATATTGTTAAACTTTTTACCCATCAAACCTCATAATATGTTAATCATTTTATCTATTTTTCCCCAAAGGATATTAAAATCTATGACCCATTTATCCCAACAACATTTTTAAACCCATAACCAACTCATCACAATAATATTTTAATCATTTTACATAATCATCCCCACATGAATGTTTATACGTGATGTACTCATCCCAATAGTTGTTTATATTTTGAACCACTCATTCCCACAGGACATTAAATCAGCAACTTACACATCCACTTTTGATGTTAAACATATGACCTGTTCCAAAATCTCTATCCCATAAGAAAAATTTGATTCACGTGTTGAAAATAGTTATACTCTTAACAACCCTGACATCATCTACCTTATAGGGAATATGTGATGACTTAGATTATGAACCTCAGATTCCCTATATGAGATTCCTTTGAATTCGAAAGGAGAAGAATTTTTATGTGACTAGCCTTAACAAAATCCACATATGTGAATTCATTACCAATATTAAAATAATCCATAATAAAATGTTGGCACAATGTCATGACAAACTATGCATAATTACCCAACATCCACCTAGAGATGGCATCAGGAGTTAGATCCATGAATGCGACTAAAATTTATTTGGGAGACCCGAACATTGAAGAGATCCTTCTATAATATTACATGGAATTAGTAACCTACATACCATTAACCTAATTCAACCATGGTGGAAAAATATCCAAATATAGTGATAGAATAATCTAACCTTTTATAAGTAGAAAAGCGGGGAAACTAGAAATCATGTCACTGCCAGTTGGAGGGATGGTGTAAAACCCAATCTGAATTCTTTAGAAACAAAAAAATGGTGAAGCGGTCATGAAAATATTATCTTTCAACCATCTTTACAAGTATGATTGTGGAACCATTAGATTTTTATGTCACCTAAGGTAAATATACAACATTAGGTTCTATTAAATATTAGTGGTTCGATCATGAGACTCTATTCAACATTGGGTACATGATGTTGTCTATCCCTTATCTATGACATATCCAACATGGATCCTTTTCAAATTTATACTGATTGGATGATGTTGGGGAAGAGGCTAGAACCTCCATCAGATCTGTAATAAATAATGGTTTGAATTACTATACATGCCACAATATAATAAAAAAATAACAGTCTAATATCATTAGGTGTAGTGGTAGGAGAAATTTTGTTGCGTAAATTCCACACAAATAAATTCCTTCAATTAAAAACACTGAGTCTTTAGTTACATGGTTCCAAATCCCATTTTAATCCATATGGATCATCAAAAGAAAAGATATGGACATCATTGTTTGTTGATACGAAATAGAAAGGATCATTCTCATAGGGGATATATCCCACCATGATCTCAAAGAAATGATACCTCACCTGCACCACTTCCCCAAAGATCAATTTATGGAGAAATAACCAATGATTCTGTGGAACACCACATTAAAACAATATCCATGGATATATATAACTTCTAACTCCCGTATGTCGATGATGTGGGATATTTTTGAGCCATACCCATCGCGACCACAGACCAAGAGATTCCCTGGAGTGCTTCCACCCATCTACATACGTGATTGGACTAATTGGCCCCATGTGCTGATGAGAAATTGAATAACATCTCTACTCTTCCAACCATTGTCCTTAGTACTCAATTCTAATATTGGGGGAAATCTCAGAACATATTCCACCATGAGGTATCTTATATAGTTCTATTGGACCCTTACATTATTGGATTCTCTCGTTAAATTAATGACACTAATGAGAAGGGATATATTTTTTCTCAATTGGAATTGATATTCCCACAACCACTCTATTATGACATATTTAATAATTCAATAATTAGTACCATTGAAAAACCTTATTTTTTGTCCCATAATGATGAATACTATAATGGATATCCTCCTCACACTACTTCACATGAGAGCAACATTCTTCCCCCCCACAACCACTTACTAGTGTTTAAGTCCACCCTCGCCCCCCACACTTCCAACATCTGTCCCAATGGACATACCCATGTGGATGTTATTCCCTGTCTTGATGGAAGATCTCAAGGTATGAGGGTGAAGAATCATCATAGTGTCCACACCCATGGCGCCGATCATAAATCCCACGAAAAGGGTGTGGGAAACTCAAAAAAAAGATTAACTTGTGGATGTACCAAACTGTTAGAGATGAGAACATAAAAATTGGTAGGTCATCGTTGATCTCTCAGACTCTATGTGACCTATGGTTCAATGAGGGAACCATACTCATGTATCTAGAATATAGTGAAGAAAACTATCAATTGAGGCTTAAAATCCAAGAGTCTGAGGTCCATGATATTCTACAATCCCTAAAAATTTATATTCATGGAGAATATGTCTTTTATTCCATTCAATGTATCTTAGTAAAACCATCTCCATCAAATTCCCTCTCTTCGACCTATGCACTAGATGTTGGAGAGATATCAAGCTCGATGTGGGTGACCTTAGAAAATGGTGATCATTTCACAAATCATAAAGTAGGTTTGAATGATCTCATGAATGAGATGGATGCAAATAACCCATTATACATGAATAAGATCATGATGTTTGATCCATCTCCAAGATTCAATTTGGTATAAAGTGGACATCAAACCAGTGCAGATGTCCCTCTTTTAGGAATCCAACATCATAACAGATCTACATCGGCGTCACTACTAATTTCTCAATCTACATAAATTGTGGATTGGTACTAATATAAATAGGACTATCCCCTATGTGACTAAAAAGAGGAATTTTACTATGTCATGGGACCTAAAAACACCATATTTCATCCATGGAACCCAAAACATTGAATATTTTCATCATAGATTCTATAAGTGAGGACCATGCAGTTTAGTTCTTCCAAAACATTTGGGAGAAATTTTACCACCTTCAAGAATAAGACCTTACCTAAATTATAAGCCACACATTCCTAAATTATGATTTTCAACATTGTAGTAGGGTTTTCATCAAAATGAATCCAATAGAAAGATATCTAATATCATATGGATACCAATAGTTTAACCGGTGAACCTATGTTAAGATACTAATTATTCTCTATTGGTAATGTTATATTTATATCTACCCATGTTGATCAGAGGATGGGGAAAGTTTACTATGCCCTATTTCATTTCTATCATAGGGTAGTATCGAGACCACCATCCTGTACATACCGAATATTGTGGATATTCATCTCTAAGCATAGTCGGGTTTAATGTTGTTACTATCATCCATCATGTTGACTAGTGTAATGAGACAACTAAAATAGTCATGAAAAAGATAACCCACAGAGGTGGTTGCACATCACTAGGAATACCCAATGAAATGTTTCTGAACTCATCAAGTAATTCTGATTCCCGGTTTTGGGAGTACCCCAATGAATGTGTGTTGTCGTCCCACTAATATCTTTCCAAAGGATTGTTACATGTTGAGGTTAAATGACATTCTAAAGTCAATCCAGGGACTAAATCAGACATTAGAATGGTCTCCAAGATCAAATAGTTAGAATAATAAAATTATACTTCTGTAGAGATAACATCAAAATGGTACCAATGCCATAATGATACCCAAGGGTACCTCATATTCCCTTAACTATTCCAAAAAAAACTCCTTGTAAATGTCCATATATTTGAAAAAGGTTACCATGTGTGTCTGATCAGAGTAGAAGATGAGATATATGGTAAGTGACTATGGTAATTGTCACGTAATTCTTATAATCATTGTATATATCCTTCCATAGATCAGGGACATAGATCCTCTATATATGATGCTCCAAATTGAGATATTGTAACCCTACATTTTTTTGAGGTAAATTTGTCAGTTGTTCTAACTTCTCATTAGAGGACCTACAAACCAGATTGTTGTCAATCCGTTATGAGGGAAATTCCCAACCTCCATTTGATGATCAGATTCACCCACCACCAGAGATTGGTCATCAAAGTTTCACATATTATAATGACATATGTGATCCACTAAAAACATTTATCCCACATTGACTCAAGGATCAATATAATGATGGGGACTCTAGGGAATAAAGAAGAAGCTAAAATATAATGCTTCTTATAGACCCACAAAGTACCCATTTTCTTATTGTATATCCAAAATTCCCAAATATCCATAGTTATCCAAGAGGATCATCACAGAATATTACTCTACCTATCCAGTTCATACTCACACAAGATCATTATCGTCGACCTATCCATGTGAAAACAGAATCCCGAAGAGCTAGTAGCAAACATGATTTCTAGATTAATGTGAAACATTTATTCATTTTGTATGAAAAAAGCATATGAATAATTTTTCAAGATGTGTGTGGATAATATCAATGATTAGATTCCCTCATTCTTCAACATCCTAAATTCCCCATACATATTTCAAGAGTTCTTTGAAAAATCACATCATTTGAATGAAGGCTTGGTTATACCCATTACATCAACTAGGATGGGTGTGATGAACTAAAAAAGAATATATTATTTCCACCTTTAATTATTAGTCTCTTTAGTGGATCCACATGTTCATTCTTATACCAGATGAGGCATGTGAAGCACAACCTCACCCAGTGTAGAAATTATACAAACAAATATATCCACTCATAGAGAATATTTCTATAGACCCTCTTGGAGTTTATATACCCAGAAATACATTCATGGAAATAATGAAAATGGATTACTTCATTATCGTTGTATAGGTACTATGTTATTTCATCTGAAAACTATGAAATATTTTTCTGAATATTCCTTGAAATAAGAGCTATCATGATTCCAGACATACCAACCACCCAAATTACTCCCCATACCATAGGTTCCTTAGTCATAACATCAAAGAATTTTTTGTCTTCATGGTTTGGATTATGTACCATGTGGACCTTGTATTAGTTAATTGGGAAACATTATAGTGTATGTAGCACATGTTTTTACTAATCTCAATGGCCACAATATGGAAATTTGTGATTTAAAACTGGTTCTAGGTCACAGGTAACAATAGTACAATGATTCATTGGATTTAATGGCATTATCCAACACACATGTTATAATTTTAGAATAATTCAATAGACTATATCCCAGTGTAGTTATTACATATCATCTAGCTACTATATCCAAATATACATCACACACTACCATGTATCTAATGTAAAAATTAAGAGAAAATGGATATTATTAGAGTCCCCCATTGGTTACTAAAACATCTCCCACACATGGTGACTTCATCAACCTAAATTTGGATATGCACCTCAGATACATCCATCCATGGAATATTCCACTAATGAAGAGATGAGATACACCTATTTAATTTTGTTTAACAGGTGTATCTCTACATAGTGCTTAGAAATGATAAATTATATGAATAAACCTAATAAACCGTAACCTGAAGTGTCAATGGATCGGTAGAGGACATTCTAGCAAGTGTATTTATAATGAATGTAATTTCAATTAGGATTTTAATTATACCAAAACTAGGTAGCATGCCCTGAGATGGGTTCAAAAAGTAAATCCTTTCCATGTTTCTATACTATGAATGATTCCATATCTAACAATATAAGTTTATATTTCTTCTCATCTACCACCACTTGAGGAATTCACATTCTCATCTAGATCCCATACATATCCATCTGTTGCCCTTTTGATAGGAATTGAGACCATGTTAGTGAGCCAATAGAGGGGTGTCTCTAGTAATATTATTACATTAGTTCCAGAGACAACAACACCTTCTACCCCTTTTCTTGATGGACCACTTCTACATGTAAAAATATTCCCCTTGTCTGGACGTATGATGTTCCGAAGAACCTTGTCAGAATACCAAAAAGGTAATCAATATTCAAGGCTCTCTTCTTTTCAAATAAAACTCATGAGGCCATTTTTAAGGGAATTTAGATCCTCCATTAGTTTTAGACTAAGGTATAAACCACCGATGTCTACTACACGTAGGATAATGAATAATAAAAAGGTCAAACCATCATCTAGTTTTCTAGATATAATGAGGGATTCCCCATTTTGTTGGGGAATATGTCTACTATAAACCAAAGGGTAGTTTAATGGGGTACATATCCACCACAATATAATGTATATTGGCTCTATAGTCAACTATATTCTGACCCAGATTATTTATAATATGTGACTTTTTGAAGAATATCTATCTTTATTTTATGTAAAAATTATAGTATTTGATTAGAGTGACTGGATTCAATGTGATAAAATTAAGTAGAAGACTCAAATTCAGTGGTCTAATATCAGGCACTACATTTATAGTAGTCTCATAGGATATGCAAGACAACACGATACTGGGAAGGTCCTGCATTCATTTTCACACAACAATCTCCTCAGTATACCACCGGTGTATCATATACCCCCAGAATAGACAAGTATTTATAGTTTATGGAAAAAATCCCCCATTGAAAATTGAGAATTTCTATATTGATAAAAGTTATTAGAAAAGGGATATAAATATTGTTATGATTGACCTGGATGGGAATGTCAATGCTTCCCATAATCTAATGGTTACTATAGAAGATCCCAAGGTAGACATGAAAGCCTTATATTTATCTTAATTCATCTATTGGAACCTATAATTTCAGAATTGTGAGGATTTTTATAGTATCCCAAAATATGATTTTCAACCATATTACCGCTTTCCATTAATTAAGACTATTCTAGTTGATACCAGAAGATCTAACCCATGTAATTTATCTAGAAAGTATTCCCCATGGACACTAAATGATAGAACTAATTCATGTTCCACAATTAGGGATTGGAATGTTAGATGGTTACTCATATTCATTAATTCAGCATCAAGAGTGGACCACATGGTTATAAAAAACGTGGGATCGGTTCATTATAATGAATTTATATTGTATCCCTGGAATAAGAGTTCCTCTATGATGACCCTTCACCATCAGAATAGGTCCCATTGTTTTCCCAAAATCAAAAGCTCCAAGGAAGTCACATCCTTCACCTAAACCCTACATATTATACAATAAAGTTGATTTTTAAGAAACTCTTATTGAATTTTATTAAGGTGTATCCATCACTATTGACAAGGTAAACTAGTTGAACATTGTAAAGCTGGAAGACTCAAGGATGAGACTGTTCAGTTCTACCATGTCATCAAAGGATAAACATCTATACCAGGCCATCCTAAAGTAACACCATGAAAGGACATCCCATATCTATGATTATAATCTAGTTCGTGAACCTAAATTATCAATTTCTCACATTATCCCCCCCGGTGGGTGACCATGATCCAAATAAACTCTCAGAAAAATTCACCCTACTCATGATTCCATGGTTGACGTTAAATTTGATAATTATTTTAATTATAAAATAGTAGTAGGGGACTAGTAACATTGGTGGTAGGAAAATATGGTTTAATTCCAAAAGAATCAAGGGTATATCACATTATGTATTGACTTCTAGGACCCCATCTGTTGTTGTATAAAGGATGAATTTCCTCATCCAGAGATAGAGTTTCTGATTGATGTTATATTTGGATTCTAATCCCTCTCCATAATATACAAATAATATTGGTATAATCTGAATCATATGGATCCATAGGATGTATACTCTTCCAACATTAGGGTTCCCAAAGTAAATTCCATCTACATGGTGATGTATTTTTGTTTTAATAATGATGTATCAACTTATCTGTGGTTCATATACTACATATTTTATCCAATTCTCAATACATTGGTGGAGTGTTATGTGTACGATCTATATGTAAAATCACAACAACTCCTGGATCTTCTCAAAGATCTCAATAAAGGAATCAACATCATATAATCCAACCAAAATAAGATGAACCCCAGGAAGTGTGCATTGGTGGTCACGTTTAAAAAAATCGTCATATTTATTATTATATACCGAGGCTTCATGATTGACCCAAATAAGGTCAATTTTTTCAATAAAATTACTCCTATGAGAAACCTATATGATTTTTGGTCCCGTACAACCACTTAGAATATATGTGAAAATTTATCATAAACATATATGGAAACAATAATCTATTACCGTGGCTACTGAAAAAGGAATCATTTACCCATGTGATGATGACTGATTGAAATTCTTCATGGTTATTATATAATATCTTCAAGATCCATTGTTCTTTATTCCACCAATATTAGGGAAGCCTTTAGTTTTTCATATGATAACCTAGGGATTAAGTCTTGAAACCCTTATATCCCAAAAGGAAAAATTGGTTTGGTATAATGGCTAATATTACCTCAGATGTATTCTTCCTGACATGGAGACCAGATACTCTACCATAGAAAAGAATTTCCTCATGAAATTTTTTAATGTGTATGATTTGTGACAATATTTGCACCACCATGAGATATAACTTGTGTACTGAGTTTACAAGATAATGTTCATCCTCAATTTTACCATGTTGATGGGATTATTCACATGTTGGGTGGTAATCATCCATCATTTGGAAATTAGGACTATCCCATAGAAATCTATTAACAAATAACTACATGTGTATTTCCAAGCTTCCCATCATTCCCTAGTTAATATATCCTAGGATATTAATTTTCTTAATGACAATATACACATGGTGGATTGGGATGTTCGATGTTAGAAGACTCATTTCAGTGGTTCATCATAGATCTGAACTAGTAGAAGGATCAATGAACCAAATCTTAACAATATAGGCTTCTATATCATTTTCTTCAACATAGCATAATAAGAACTACAATAGTTTTCCTTCTATTTTTGGAAGCCTTCACTAGTAACATATAAGCGTATCATGATATTATTACTTATCTTTTGTTTTCCCATAATATTTATGTCAACTATCTATATGAGATGTGATATTCAATGTTTGCTATAAAATTAATCAATGGTGACTATGATGTATGAAAACAAGATATTATCTCCCTACATGAATGAGATCGTCATCTGATGCACTTGTTCACTTCCCATATAAATTTGACTCATGAATCAAGGTAATAAATCAGATTAGATGATGCTATCCAAATCCTTTATTCATCTTTTTTATATCCTAACAAGGATGATCGGGTCATTTATGTGGAACACCAAAGGGTCTTCACCCCTTATAACAAAAATGATGATGAACAATAGGTATAATAGCTGGCTATAAGTTCCTATGTAGAAGGGCCCTGAAAATCTCATGTTTTTGAGAAACCACATAATTGGATGACTCAATTCATCATTTATATCTAACATGGAATACTCCTTCCATGAAAATTTTAGTTTTATCGAGTATACTAATGTGTAGACTTTTTTATCGTGTTGAGTGGTGATAACCTTGTGAAGGATATCTACATGTGTGGGATTAATTGAAATATCCACGGTTGTATATATTTATGCGAGATACCATAGGTTATAGAATTAGTTGGTGATGAATTTATTGGATCCCATAATAAAATGTTTAATCTCTCCCACCAAATTGAGAGGTTTATATACTTTGGGAATGTCATAGGTCATGAAGGAATCGAGTTTTCCAAGGCATATCATGCCTTATAGATCCATTCCATCATTTTTCATGAACATAAAGATATTCTATAAACTACCAAAAAATTATTTTCATTTTTTTGTTTTGGAACTCAGCATTTGCGGAACTACCTAATAGTGACATCTTGATAGATGACATTCATATTTACTATAATAAACCTCTTCTCAAAGTGGGAAAAGGTAGTTCCCCATAGGGAATTTAAAACCATATTCATTATAAAAATTCTAAACTATCACATTATTTATCACTTTTATATTCCTCACACCATTATCCAGAAAAAATACCATATATTATAGGCTATCAAGAAGATGAAATTATATTCAATGTAACAAATTAAGTCCAACCACACCTCCCACTATCATGTGTAGGAAAATGGATTGATAAAGATGTTTGAAAAAACCCCTCTATGAATTCTTAGAATATGGTGGTCAAAAATTTTTGTTGGCATGATAAAATACCTTTTTGCCAATGGTTATATCAGAATAATGATTGAATTATACCCATGTGACCATTTAATACCTAGTTTTTTAATCATAGTTAGTCATAAATACTTAGGGTACATTTTCTCACTCCAAACGACTATCCATGAGCCAAAAATTCTAGTTAAAAAATAAGAATTACATATTTCCTTTTGGAATCCATTAATGAATGTATTCTTCAATAATTACCCAACTTAACGTGGTATGAGATAAGAGTAGAGTGAGTGTTCAATAGTAAGGTCGACCTATACTCTTTTTATTAGGATAAAATTGTACTGTCTCTCGGAGAACCAATTATTCCAAATAATAACCCACTAAATCTAGATCCTAAAGGGATAGTATTATACATTATCAACATGTTATATCCCAAAGGACCAAACTTGTTAATAACTATAAATATAGAGGGTACAAAACCACCCAACAATTCTCAGTTCCTCAAGTTATAATCTATAAGAACATCCTCGATCAAATATATGAGACCCTAATGAATAGAATTTCAGGTCCATGATTCAGGACCTTAAACTATTTTCACCCAATGGTTAGATCTCCATGACCATAAACTAGAATCTTCCATATTCCGAGTAGACTGAAACTTTACTATAATTCTTAACATGATTATCACACTATGTTAAACTATAGGCTTTCCCCATTTTAAATTGGGATTCCACATATGATAAATATGGGATGAGAAACCAATGCTTTTAGTTCATGATAGTAAACAATATATATACCTCATTTAAAACGATGTTTCCTCGAATGGGGTATTATTATTTGTCTTCACCAGATATGAAATCACCCCTCTTGGCTTCACATTTCAACCACATTAAGTTGTAGAAGAACATTCTGTTTGATTCCCATGACATATTAGATACGTAGTTATACTTGGAGTCCATATCACATGCCATGTCTAAAAAAATAACCATTTTTGGGCCACCCCTTGGTCTATGACATATGACCATAAAATACATGCAATTTTTTTTTTGAATGAATTATATTTTGGTTACGAGCCTCATTAGATCCTTCCTCATGTTAGGTTTTGATTCTTTTTCAACACCCAAGCATCCTCAAATTACCTAAACCCATTTAGCTCCAAGAATTTTAACCTTGAAATTTGTGCATTGACCCCTTATAGCCCCTTTTCACATGGTTTTCTTTACACATAATGTTTCATTGATCATATTCCCCATCTTGTTTCCATAAAATCATTTCTCTAGAGGACGGACTCCAACCACCACTGGGCTCCTATCATTCCATGTTCTCTTACTATGTATAACATGAATCCCATTACTCGGGGATACATAACAGCACTCAGATCTCATTTCCTACATATAAACTCCCCCTTTAACATGAAATGGAGTTCTTATCCACTTATAATTATGTTTTCAACATTTGGTGATGTGTTTAAAGTTCTTTGTGTATAAGGTTCCCTATATCCCTCCTCTTTGATTAGTTTATCACTATTACATGTAGCATATGTTCTTTTAGTACGTCCACAACTGTAGGTCCAATATCAATCCACATAATCAAAAGCCCTGTCTAAGGCTACATGGCCATCAACTATATAATCACATGTCCAATTATTATGACCATAAAGTATTTACAACTCATTTTTCATGCTCTATAACCACAAACTATTAATTTCCACATGGTCTAACCTCTGAAAAAATAAACCAGTATAATCCATAGAATGAGAAGTATGAATTAAAACAGAATTTCCCATCATCTTTAGAATATTAACTGAATTTGTATCCTTAACCTTCATCAAAATTGGGATGCCACAAATGATAAAAATGGTATCATTATAAACCAATATTCTCACTTCAATATGCCAATGTATAATATTTACTAGAATCCATCTTGGGATACCTCTTATAAACATCACCTCTCTAACCACAATATTCAATCATATAGTACATTTGATATTATTAAAAAATAATTATTAGGGAAACAAAAATTCTCATCAGGACCATCCATTCACTAACTATAATGCCTCATGTTTTCTTTGATTTGGATATTCATCAACCTGTTAATATGAAATCGCATCATAATATATATGTTTCATGAAAAAAATCTAACATTATGTCTTATGGGCACACCTTGAAGGATAATGAGTGTGTGAAGGTATATCACATGTTTTGAACAAGTTAAAAAGTTTATGTTGCATTAATTTTTCCATACATGACTTGGTGTGGTTGTGAAACCAATGTTTTTTTCATGGTCATTATTTTTTCCTTTCCCATTTACCATCCCATATCTCACTATCTTCTTTATAGATTCCACAGTCTCTACATTTAAAACATTCATAAGCTAGAAACATTTCCCCATTATCATTTCTATCCCTTATAAACAAAATTAACTATATACTGCTTATTATTCATGATGATGAGCATGACCCACACAGACATAGAAGTGGGGAGGTAGATTTCCCAATCTAGGTTATGTTTCTTGTGTGCACATCTTGTATGGAAATTATGACATTATACTAAGATAATATGTTCATGAATCATTAACATAAAATATTTGGATATGTCTCAATGATATTCCAGGTGGTAGGGCCTCCAAGACACCACATTCACATCGGGTTACATCTACTCTAGTTCAAAAAATCTATTAGGGACACATCAGATAATTTGAGCATCTTGAACTTTAAATGTATTTGGTCCCAGATCTAAACATTATGACATAAAATATAGATCATTGGAATGAACGAAACTATCCTAAATCAAGAGTCTTAGGTCAAAATCAATTACAATAAATTAAGAGCCTATGTCCATGTATCACATCCTTAAAAAATGTGAATGTTTTTTCAGACTTAATCGGTGTGTTAGGGCCTCCTACATAGATCATCCATAATGGGTTAGCTCAATATAATGACACAGACACAGATATATATATATATATATATGATATAACCCATGAGTGGGTTCTTCCATTATTCCCTTCAACAACTAGCCTTGGTCCAAGATTTATGACCTTGAACTGTTTCTATCTCTTGGACAGATTGGTATATTATTAAACTATAAAAATAAAAATAAAAAAATTTCTATCAGGTTAAGATATCATTATGTAATCCTATAAAAATTATTGATACCCTCATGTGGGGTCAACCCAATAACATGGGAATTTTTTTTAATAAAAATATGTGAAAAACCAGCATGACCCTAGATGGACCCTAGAAAAAAATCCTAAATATGCTCACTGGACCCATAAATTTAAGGGAAGGGTAGATCCAAATCACTTATCAAATTTCATAAAAATCACCTCCAATATTTTCTTCCCATGAGTTTTATGTTCGTCCATCTTACCACCTCGTTGAGGTGGGATGTATTCATGAAATTTTACTCTAATTTTTTAGAATACATCAAATTGTGGTATGAATATCCTAATCACATTATGTTAAATTTTTTGATGAATCATCAATAATGTAAGACATTATATAGTGTGTTAAATTCCCATTACATACTTTTTTATAATGATTTACCTCAATCATTAATTTATTATATAAATCTGTGAATCATTTTGGGCCCTCACATGAGAATCTGATTTCCCCATTTTAGGGTGGTGAACTACCGCATCATAAGAGTTCCTTGATTTTCACTCAACATTAGAAAGAATTATCTCCTTGTAAGTTGAGACTAACCTTCACTCTGACTGATACACTTACCCAATGTTTTGTAATCCATAGTGGCGTAATTATGACAATGTTTAAATCTATTAAAAAATTTAGTAATTTCATCCCTACACATCATGTCATCCTTGTTTGGGATCACCCTCATCCTTCATGTCTGAATGGGATCACATAATAGAAATGGTTCATACCCACACTAGCTTACCTATCATCATTGTAACATGTTTAGAATTACTTCCAAAAAAATGTGTGAGGTACTATGTTTTGAACATGGTCATTAGTCAATCCTAATTTTCCCCATCCTTAAAAAACAACAATGGGATATATATTACCAAAATGTTCATTGTTTACCCTAAATAGTTTTCCACCTACTTTTTTGTTCCATATCTTGTGAATTTTGATTCACTATCATCATCCCCATTGTCTGTGAAGAATTCAATACACATAAAATTACATTATTTTTTATATAACATGCCTTTATAATGTAAATTGGTTGTGTCAAGATCCTCATGATCCCACAATGTTTTCATTGGTAAGGGAATCCAGAATGTTCAGTGTACATGTCTATACACTAATGGTTTTACCCTATTCTCATAATCTCATATGAAAAATAATTATTACATTTCTTCCATGATTCCATCACCAATAACAACACATGTGGTCTTAGTTATTTTTTATTGGTTTCCATGTTAATATTTTCATAGATGCTGAAAAATTGAAAAAATATAAAGAGGGGAGATTAGTTAATATGGGGAATTTAATGGTAACAAATTTTAATGGTTTGGGTGGGTCATCCCCAAGTATATCCCACACCTTTATTCCATCTGATCTAGTTCCCCATTTTGGATATGACTCTTAAAATGAATGATCTAAAAGAAATAACCATTGGTTTGTGTTTAAATGGGATTATTATGGATGATTATTCTCTAGCACTTCCACTTCATCCATTGAGAAAAAATTTCATCTATGATATTGTCCTTTCCATGCTCATCTTAGTACTTATCAATTAGTGATGTCCTGCATTCTAACTTATCCTACACTAATAATAATTGTTCCCTTAATTTACTTTTAATTTATTCAAGGGGACAAATAATGATCGCATGATCAATCCCTTTATCATCATTCCATGTAAGCTATTTCTCAAATTCCTTGATCTTCTCAGTGCCTGAGGATGATTATTTGGTCCATGTAATTTCAAAATATAGGCTATTTGATTGAATCATTTCTTATCGATAATCATTAGAAATTTCATTGATGGCTTGTCCATCCACAAATTTAATTCCCAATTCTAGAACCTATTGATGGATGGGTTTTGTCTGGACCATAATATCTAGTTTTGTAGCATAGTATATTAATCTCATCATGATTTTACATTCTCGACATTAAAGTATGTGATTATCTTCCACAATGTTTGTCCCAAATTGATCCAATTCCCCAGTAGTGTTGGCTCACCCATAGAGAAGACAAAAAATAGTGGAAAAATGGCTAATCCGGGGATCTCAATAATGAGTCACACTTGGTATTCCTACTAACCATGGGATGGATCTTCAATCTGAATATTTGGGTGTTGACCCAAAAAAATTACTAGTAATTATGGAGTCCCTCAAACCTCATTTCATAAAACATCTTTAGACATCACTCCCTCAAGGACTACTAGAGACAAATCATTTATGAACTCCTTATTTTATGTAAGAGTCCCCCCTCAACAGATTCCCCTTGGGTATACCATATTTCTTCATGAATATGAAAAATATAATGTGAGTAACACTTTAGGATTTATGGGGAATATAATTATAAAACAATTCCAATGAAAACATACCTCACAAATTATGTTATTGGTCCAGTCAAAAACATAATTAGAGAGATATTCACTCTCTAATGAGGTTTTGGGTTCGTAGAGATACCCATATGACTCCTCATCATGTGATCAATATGTATCGGTACTATTCAATGAGGAATCATGAGTTGAAACCTTGATGGAATATATCTCCTTATTATACCCAAGAAAAAACACCTACAATTGGTAGGAGGAGGACCTAGATTTCCCCCTCAGAAAAAAGATGGAATCCATCTCCAAAAGTTTGGTGAATCTTTCTTAAAATTTCATGCAATTTTTTGTCATATTGATCCCAATAGAAGGAAGTATATAACCATTTTAGGTAATCATCTTCATTAGTACTTACATCATTTGGGACAACCTTTCCATTCCCCCACACTTCCCATATCATGAAATTGGACACATCAGCGATTGGTTCCACAATGTTCCATATTTTCTTCCTCAGAGCCTCCATATAACAAAATATATCTACCATCTCATTGGCCTCTTCTAATAGATCCAAACACCACTAGGGGTGGGTGTTCAGGGAAAATGTTTACTGTCCCCACAACTTCTCAATATTGGGACCTCAGTGATAGGTTATCACATCAATCAGTAGCTCATCATCCACCATGAACCTCTTATGACTCACATGATAAGGATATTCTCCTCACCCACTTATGCTGAATTTTCACATGGATATGTTGTTATTTGATTACTAGATTAGTTTTTGGTATGGAAAATGTTGATGTTGGTTGGTGGTAGTATGATGAACTCCCTTATTCTGTTGGCTATCAACAGCCACCATAGCTAGAAAATGACATATGAATTATATTCTTTATAGATACACATGTTGACTTGTGTCACAAGATTATATTAGTTCCAAAATTTTTGGGACAACTATGATCAAGTGTTTGGCTTTCAATTTGAGTTGTTGACATTCATAGTGACCAAAACTCCACCTTTGAAAGCTTGAAGGTACTCCCGTAGCTATAGGGTACCAAAAAGTTTGTCTCCCATCTCTTAAAAAGGGATCAATAACAGGTGAATGTTGAAGTTCCTAGGATTTCCAACAAGGATAATGACACCTATTTTTGTAATATTCACTGGTCTAACCCTAGATATGTTGATGTGTGAAGGATGTAGGCTAGTGTTAGGGTCTGTAATGGTGTTAGGAAACTCATACCACATGAAATGTGATTCAACCCACCCATGTAAGAATTGGAATATGATTTAAATGAAACTATGCATGCTTTCCCTTACAAAGTTACCATGTTTGATGTAGATTAATTTAATCATTGACACTACAATGTTTGAATGGATGAAATAATCTAGAAAGTAGACCAAATTTATCATCATAGGATGCATTCCCATGAGGGAGTCCCTCACTAGATGTTGTTATCCACTTAGAAATATGCCTAAGAATGTTATATATCTAATGGTCAGATGAAATCCATTCATAATGTAGCCCAAATACTATTATAGATATTACTGGATGATTATCCAGTAGGTTCCTAATCATCACCTCTAATATAGAGATATCTATGCATTTAAATTCCATATAATCTTCACAGCTGGTCAATTTATGAACATTCATTGCTAGTTCATGAAGGTAATGACCTCATAAAAAAGAAATGACGATACATTAAAGATACATCTGATGCATCCAACAGAACATGTACCGTGAAATTGTTCTGGTCTCTATACACCAATGAATTGAATTATGTAATGAAATCATCTCATCATTACCACATAAATGTGATTACCATAAGCATTGAATATCCCATAAACATGACCACACCTCCCCTTGATAGATATGGAAGGTGTTAGTGTCCTATTTTTACAACATTATAATCCTTGAAAATGGATCATGATAGCAGTAGATGTAGAATTAGGACATTCAAACTACCTTATATAGGTTAATAGTCCTCTTTTCATCCCCATAATACATTCATGTAGATTTTACATATTACTCTTGTTTGCAATAATTGGGGAAGTTACTGAATTCTTGATGATCATTATTTTCATGAAATCACCTATTGTTATCCCCGATAATTTATTGAATGATGATTTCATTGCATGTGGGTAAATCCTCATTTTATTTTTACACCATGGTCATATTCCCCATCCATCTACAATGGTTGTAGATGGAAACATCACTATTCTTCTCGACTGGATGTCCAACAACATTTATTTTCCAGTGGATATTCTATTTTTGTAGAAAAACCAATATCATGGTCTGTTGATTTACGTGGATGATATTAAAATTCCATCTAGAACCTAATGTTGTACATGTGAATCATGGTTCTCAACAAGTTTCCCCTTTAGTCCTCAGTCAAAAGTCTTTTCAACGTTTTTTTTTTCAGAGATGAATCTACTGGATTGGGGGGTCATAGGGTTCTTGGGGAGTTCCACCCTTCGGGTAGTGTTGAAAACATCAACCACAATATGGTCCACATGTTTGGTCGTCACTACGATGCTCGGAAAATTGTATAAAGGATGGTTTACACAAATCTACATTGGTTTATGAAATTCATATCTAGATCAACCTGTGTGACTCTAATACCTATAAATATTTAAAAATTCATGTAAAATGGTGTCTTGTTCACACATTTCATGATTTTTATGAAATCATTATGCAAAAATAATATATTATTGTCATGACTCGTCCCCTAGGGCCCATATCGTGACTACCCCAAGCCCGCCATCCGTAGGCCAGGCACTGGTGATTAGCACCAAAGGCATAAAACCCAAAACTGGGAAGGAATTACATTTATAACTGTAAACAAACACAACATAGTACACAACTGGAATCAAAGATCTAAGTAAAATTTGTATACTAAATGGAGTGCTGGAAAGTAAAAGGGGCCGGAAATACAAGCCCAACAGTAAAGTACAAGGAAACAGAAAAGAAACAGTACAACTGAAAGAAGGTAAACAGCTATTGGATCATCCACCAGGAAACTCTACCTAAAGGGTAGGTATAGATATCCTCCTCAATGCTCCACATCTTTCCGGCTCCTTTGTGTACCATCACTCGTGTACTATTCAGTCCTGCTACTCTCTCTGCCTCAGTCAGCACTATCCGCTGTCTGCAACCAACACAACGAGTTGCGGGCATAACCCGTGTAGGGGTGAGTATAAAGATACTCAGTAGGGACCCCGAGACCCTCAAGGTCACACTAAGTCCAACAAGGATAAAGCACAAGGTATGAATTCTAGAATGGCCTGAAATTTTGAATAAATTTTGTTTCCTAACATTGGGTGTTATTTTATTTTATTTTCAACAAAAATATTTCATTTAATAAAATGAGTATAATTAAAATTATAATAATTAAAATAAGATAATTGGGCTTCAACTATATTATGACCATCAGTCAGTATGACCATTAGAAACTAAATGTTTAGATTATTCTCTATAAATACATGTGATATTGATTAATTAATATAGAAAGAAGATTCGATGGCCCCATATAGTAGTCTCATGCCGATCGAAGCCCATCTGATTGAACTCAATAAGGAGGTAGCACCTTTGGGCTTTGCTCTGGACCAAACCCAAGCCGAACTTCTTCGTGTGAAGCTGGAACAGAATCACCTTCACGAGAAGTTCAAGATGATAGAAATCACTACTTGGGAAATGTTGGCCGAGCCACCCCAAGATTCTATCACCCTAGCACACCTTACTCTTAGTTCCTATGCTGGTGTTATAAGGGGTTATGTAACCAGACCGTAACTACCTTGTGTAATACTTTAATTTAAATAAAAATTGTGATATCCTCCAATGGTGATGTTTGTGAATTTTAAAATGTCCGGAAAAATATAGTATGCATATTAATGATGAATTTTAGAAAAAAGAGATTTTTTAAAAATATTTATGTAAACCTTAAATAATTAATAATGTGTAATGATTTTTAAAAAATGGTCTTCTATAGTTATGCTCAGTAAGAAATTTAGAGTCCAATAAGATCAACTAAATTTTTGATGAATAGTAAATTATGAATAGTGATTTTACACTTATTATTTGTAATATGATCAAATGGATTAAGTAACCTCACTTAAGAAAGTATTAATATAATTTAGGCACCTTGATTAAGTAATGTGATTAAATAAAATAAGTAAATAACTGTTTCAGAAATTATTTGTTAAGAATTAGTTTTTTCGGGGGAATATTGTTTTGTATTTAAAAATAAAATTAAAAATATTTAGAAAATTATTTTCATTACATGGAGTTCATTTTTGAAATCAAAGCATAGATATTTGGTTAAGGTGAAGTTTTGGGATTTTTCTGAAACAGTTGAATTTGTAGTAAATATTTTTTTTATTTTAAAATTAAACTAAAAATATTTAGAAAATAATTTTCATAAAATGGAGTTCATTTTTGAAATAAGAGCATCTATATTTAGTTAAGGTGAGATTTTGGGATTTTTCTGAGAAAGGTGAAATTTCAGTGAATAGTGAAAATACAGTTTTTGAGTTTCGGGTGTTTAATGACATCAATAAGGATGTAATAATTATGAAATAATTCAAGTATACTTATGAATATTAAGATAAGGTTTGAGGTGTCCCAATTGGCCAATACCATGGGCCAGCCCATGGTTTTTCCAATACCACTAATGAGGTGTCCGTTGGTAATTAATGCATTGTCCCTTCACTTCTCCTATAAATAAAAAGCCTTTCCCTCATTCATTTCATTTCCAAATACTCCCCAATGTATTTCTGGTCTCTTTACCTCCCAAGGAGTCCTTATAATGTTCCCTCAAGCCTCTGATGGTCCCAAACTTCAAGCTTTCAAAGTTACATTTCAAGGTAAGTGATCTTTTCACCCTCTTCTTTTAAGTCATGACTTCCTTTATGTTGTGTCTTATAATTTCCATCTCTTTATGTTGAGGGTATGTTATTATATGTCATAATTTCTGTAACAACACGATATTTTATGATAAGTATTATTTTTAATTTATTTGATGTCATGTGTTTTATGCTACCACAAGAATATCTTGTGTTATACACAACACCGTATTAGCTTGCAGTATACGCAACACTATTCTTAGATTGTGTTACACACAATTTCTAGTTCATTTGATAATAGTCATTCTACGAAACATTGAGTGTGTATATATATATATATATTCAATGTATAAATGAAATATGGTTGGATTATATTATATGGAACAACAAAAGAGTCATGCACAACACACAACCCTAACTTGGCTTTCAGTACACGCAATCGCGACCTTCATCGATAGTGTGTGTTGTACGCAATATCGGGTTTTACTAAACAACGATATATTATTTAATATTATTATGAACTAGCCGTTATGAATAGTATTAATTAAATATTGTATTTTATAACATTATTATTTATCTTACACATTTTCTAGAACATGGTATAAGAACAAAATAAATTTTTCGGGTAAAATAAGTATTATTCATAAAATGCAGTTTTCCCACCTTTTGATAGCACACCCACTTTAAATCTAGTTTTTTACATGTTTATAAGTTCAATTTGACAAAATATAATTCTTCTTTTGAATCAGGATATAAAAATTTACATTGGATAAGGTTTTGATATTTTTCTGATAACTTTCATATTTTAATGAATATTAAAAACACGCTATATTTTAATTAAAAACAACTTTTTTCATCGTAATAAATAATGTGGTTAAATTATAATATTGAATGGTTTTAATGTATAAATAGAATATATTTTTAAAATTTAATATAATTTATTTCATTATCATTGATTTTACATTGAATTCGTATGTTAAATCAATTCAATCTTTTGCAATGTTTTAATCAAAAACCCGTTTTCATTCGACAACGAGATTAATTTTAATTTAATTTCTGCAACTTCTGGGTATTGAATTTGAAAAAATGGATTCCATATTTGGAATAATTAGGTCAAAATTATGTTAATATGCTACTTTTTATTTTTGGGAATTATGAATAGTAACTACGGTAAATTTTATTTACCATAGTTAAGGGTAAATCGGGTAATTATGGATAAATATAATATTATAAAATTACCCTAACACATGACAAAATTCTAATGGATGGCTAAAAGTATACCCATATCACCTAAGGGTCGGATTAGATTCATTCTATAGACTTTTGACCATGAATATAATTTAATTATTATTAAAACCAAAGAAAGTGACAACATGTCACTCTCTTAAATCTTATAAGTATAATAATTTTAATTTAGTGATAAAAATTATAAAACATCAAACATGAATAGTATACAGAAATATAATAAAATTATCTACAACATGATACTTTATTTATAATTTTTAGGGATTAAATTATTGTTATTAATGGTGATACATTAATGATGCAGAAATTATTTATTAAGTGAAAAATCAGTAATATAGTTTTTATTGAAATAATAATACCCATTCAAAGGCCCAAAAAACTGACCAAAAATTATTGGTAGTGTATATCTACACTTTAATCATCAAATTACCTAATATATAACCGTTTGGAGTCTTATAAAAGTGATTATGAGACTTATATTTTTTTATTTTAAATGATGCCAAAGTTGTCACCTTCATAATTTAATAAATATAACAATTTAAATATTGTGATTTTAAGATGATAAATTAGAGTAAAAGTATTATAGTGAAAGTTAATATATTTATCTTCATCATAAGATTTTAGTTTTAATTTTTATGCAACAAATAAGTATATTAAGTAGTTATACAAAAATGTTGTAGTAAAAATTTAATAATGAGATAAACCAAATAAATGGTTTTAAAAATAATAAAATAAATATTATATGAACTATTTAATGTTCTCCACTAATTTTATATGTACATATGCCCTTTTATGAATCTATTAAAGTTTTTAGTTCGAACATATCTTCTGTATATATTTTATTTAAATTCAAATAATTGAATAGTGTCAAAATAGACACTATTGTTATTTTATAAAAATAACATATTATAAAATTTTTTAAAAACCAAAAAAATATATAAAAATTATAATTTCAATTTTATATGGTCTAAAATGTTATAAAGTATCCAATTATGGAAAATTCACAACAAATAAGTAATTATTTGTTATAATTTAAAATTTAGAATGTTATTACCACAAATAAAATTAAATTGATTAAGTAAGGATAAATCAAGTTGATAATGTTTAAAATAATTTCATAACATGTCTAAATTTTATTGGTTGATGAGATTAAAACCCTATCTCATCTAATATTTGAATATGAGTCATTTTTAGAGGTTTTTAAGTGGTGTTAGATTTATTATAAATTAATATTTTTTAGATTTCCAAAGGTGCCCCTCTCCTCCCTTATAAAAGGGCACCTCCTCTCTATCATCTTTACACAACTTTGAGAATTCATGATCGGACATACGCTGCCAAATTCTCTTCTCCTATTCCCTAGAAACATCCTAGAGGTCCTGGTATTTTTCAAATACCAAATTTAGTGCCCTAAGAGAAAGTTTAAAGGAGGCACTTCGAGAAAGAGGTAATACCTTCTACCGTTTTCTTCAAGTTCCATTCTTCTTATACTCGCTCTTATTTAGTTGTTTCATTATGAAGTAATATCATAAGTATCACTCATATACTGATATGGTATTATTATTATGAAACAACCCTATTTCACCTTTTATCCATCCTACAGAAAACAAAATCACAGCGCGTGCGTACGTACGGAATACCGTCTCCACGCCGTGGTGTAATATCTTTTTCCACAAACACCTTACATGGATGGGTATAATGGTGAAAAGTATAACAATATATGGTTATTATATCATCATACTGATTCTGATATATTATACCATCTGCTCCAATTCTATAATTATGGAACGATATCATCGCTCGTGCGTATGTACGGTCTACCGTCTCCACGACGCGATGAGATTCATTCTCCATGATTAACCAGACACAAATGATCATAAGGTTTATATAATTAATAATAATGAAATATATGAAATAATAATTCTTCTGTATTTATGTATATATATATGTATTTCATCTATTTAGTTTCATTCAATTCAATAAGGAAACGAAAACAGCGTTCATGCATACGTACGACCTACCGTCTCCATGAACGGTGTATTTCATTCCTTTTATCGATCTATAATATATATGTATATGATGAATATATATTATATATAAATCATGTTTTAAATTCTGTATTTATATAAATCAGGATATAAGTAACAATATCAAGAAACTACAAGTCGAAACACATACGATAAATGAATTTTTTTTACCCAAAATGCTACTTCAACATGGAATTTACAAAAGAATGGGTAATATAAAGTCATAAGTGAAACATATATGATTTCATAAAAATGAATATTATTATGTAATAAGTCAATGATATTATTTAAATCATTTTAAAGGAGGTTCAGATCCATACGAAGCATATCGGACCTAAGGTAAGGGATAATTGTGCAAATCTCATTTTTATCTGAGATTGCTTATTCGTAAGTGTTTACTGGGGTTATTTCTATCATCCATGTCCATGTTTTATAAAAGTGTTTTCATGTATGTTTACTGTCCTTTTTACCCATTTGTAATTTTACTACATGGTATGTAAGGAATATTTCTTTTGTTTACGTTACGAGGAACTTTTTTGACATTTTAACAAAAGTATGAGGAGAATGTTATTTTTAACTTATACGGAATGATTGGATTTTTACGGTTTCATAATGACTCATTTTCATGAAGCTTAATCTAAATGATTTTATGACTATTTTCAACAAAATACTTTTACTTTAAATGTTCATGGCATTTTTTGAAAAGAAAATGATTTTGACATAGAAATGATATTTTCGTCAAGAATTCATTTCAAATGTTTTATCAAAACCATTTTCCATCTAAGATGACATTATTTGATATGTGTATATTTCAAGTTTAATGTCTCTATGATTTACATGGTTCACTTTTCTTATGATGAAATGTCCATTTGTTTTATATGGACTATGAAATGATGTGATGATTTTTATGAAACACATTTTATTCTTTGGGTTATGATGAATGTTTTATGTTTTTTTTGTGGCACAAGTAAGAATGATTTCACTATGAGATGGGTGGGACCTATATCTCCCTCCAATGAATTGGGTAAAGATTTATATCTCATGTGATAGACATGGCTGGAATGGTAAGTTAATCTGGTTCAGTGTTACAGGACTGAAACGAGGAGTGAACTGGATTCAGAAAGGGACTTTGTCCACTAAGATGGTCTTGGAAGCAATGCCTTGGCTACTATGGAAATAATAACATGTGCTGAATGTTTTCTATAATTACATGTTTTATTACCATTATATTTTATCATGGTTGATGTTCCATTATGATATATTCCTTACTTACTTCCATGATTTTTGTATTTTCTCAAGATTTTGATGTTTAAATTTCATGTTCAAGTTTTTGCTTTCAAATGTTTATGGATTGTTTTATTTTATCTATGTTTTCCCTTACTGATCATTTGAGCACACCCTTTTTATGATTTATTTTCCCCAGGAAATAAAGAAAGGTTTTAGGTAAGGAAACAAAAAGGGGAAGATCGTTATGGGAGTTTTTGAAGATATTTCAACATGATTAGAAGTATATATACCGAGTTTCCAAAGAAACTAAACTATTACAGTCCTTGTGTGTCTATTTTTGTTATGTATTAAGTATTCTTCAAAAGTAATGTAATGTATATGTACGTCAAGCTTCATGTCTCTACAGTTGGTATCAGAGGAAAGGTTTAGTCAACCTTTGGAAACTAGGATGTGAAAACGTTAGTGAGATCCCTAGAGATATTTCTAAGGTATGCCTAGGGATATCCCTAAGGATAAGTATACGTATAGGATATAGTCCTAGAACTATGGTAACGATCATAGAATTTAACCTAAGATGTTAGATATTGAGGGAACTCCCCCTTTACTATGTTGTTTTCTCTAGAATGATTTTTCCCTCTCACACTATTCTTTTTGGGTTTTAGAAAATGGCTGGAAATAGGAAGATTCACGATAATAGAGGATATGACGGACAATGGAATGATATTATTCATGAGAAACCAAAGGAAATGGGATTTGGAAGTCCAAACATTGTTATTATTCCTAATCAGCAATCTCATAATATGATCAAAAATCTCAACATTGGTAAGTTTCCCGACTCAGATAATAAGAGAAAGATAGAGTTTCATGATGATCATAGAGGAAAGAAAGTTCAATTTCCCTCATGTAAATCACGTGGGAAGAGGCATCGGGGAGATTGTTTCAAGGGAACTGAAAGATGCTTTGGGTGTGGAAAAGAAGGACACAAAGCCAGTAAGTGCATAGGAAAAGGTTTAGTTGACACCATGGATGAGAATAATGGTATTGCTATGACATAAACAATGGTTAAATGTTTTAAATGTGGAATGTATGGGAATTATGAAAACAGACGCCCTAAAGGAAAGTCTAATGAAAAGAATTATTACGGTCTTATGGATAGTATTTTTGTTGATGATGATGAAGAGACTACAAATGATATGTGAGAAGAAAGAATTGTTGATGCTCGATCAATGGTTTAAGAAGGTAGTGGTATGATTACATGTTTATCAAGTGTAATGTTGTATAAGTAATCTCATGGTATTGTGGAAAAAAGAGACATCTAAGGATTGTTACACTGTTGTCTTTCCTTGAGTTTTGAAAGTGTATGATTAATGGTACAAGTATCCATGAAAGGTTATTCAGATATTTTTGAATGTAGATGATATGCGCATAATGAAGGGATAATTAAATGTTTGATAGTATTCATGATCTCATGACTGATATAAGGAATAAGTGATATTATGGTTTGATTATATAGTTTTTGGGATTTGGGTAGGTGGAAAGAGTTACCTTTTGATAGTATTCATGTTTTCACTAAGGTTCTATGGTAATTTATGTTTCTAGAGAATATATGACTAAGGTATTCATATGTTTGGAATGCAACCAATAAGATATATCTTATGATATATGTGGGATAAATGCTGGTATTTACATTCTTGGTGGATAAACTTTCTAGTAATTGTTTTCTTTATACTATGAGCTTAGACCGAAGTATTTTAGATAATCCTAAATATTGGAATGTATTATGTTGGACATAAGTTAGTATTGTTTAAGGATAGACTGTTTTTCGATATTATTGATGGGATGTTATAGTAATGTAGTTTTAGAAAAAGGACAACCTGCAGGACGGGTGAAAACCCATCTCGTCGGACAAGCCTGTGGAAATCGAACCCACAACCGAAGTGAGACAGGCCTTTATTGCCTATCACTGGCCTACAGGAAGTCGCTGGTTAGTAGAAACTAGTTTTATTTTATTAAGCGGGATGATATATGAAGTATAAGTTTATTTTTGGAACCATATACGATTAATCTAACCATAAGATGGACTTATAACTTTTGCTAACCTTTTGTTTGAAACAGATTGAATGACCCATCATTCTATCACACGATCATCTAACACTTCACGAATAAAAAATTCAACTTCATTTCTTTAATAGATGAAGTGGAAGTTGTTCAAAGAACGAACAATAGTGAGATTATACCAAAATCAATCAAGTATTTCTTCTAATTCAAATTCTTCAACTTTTGGGAAATGATCTTGAAAACCAAAAATGTTGTCCTAGTACCCTTATATCCGATGAATCATATGGTACCTTAGATCATCACAAATATATGGCTTTGTGATTTTTGGATTTTTCATAGCCATGTTCTCTACCACTCTCCATCAGAACATGATGGTTAGATTTCTCTTCCATATCCATATATTCACCTATGTTCTCCTATGTGGAAACCCAGTGATGAGTTAATTTGGGTAACCATTACATTTCATACATTAGTTTTGAAAGTTATGTTTTTGTATTTCAATTTATGATGTGGGTTTTAATTAAAGAAACTTTCAAATAGAAAACCATGCATAACCCCGACGAATTTCGAGGGCAAAATTCATTTTAAGGGGGGTAGAATGTAACAACCCGATATTTTATGATAATTATTCTTTTTAATTTATTTTATGTCATGTGTTTTATGCTACAAAAATATTATCTTGTGCTATACGCAACACTGTATTAGCTTGCAGTATACGCAACACTATTCTTATATTGTGTTACACACAATTTCATGTTCATTTGATAATAGTCATTGTACGCAACATTGAGTGTGTATATATATATATATATTCAATGTATAAATGAAATATGGTTGGATTCTATTATATGAAACAATAAAAGAGTCTTGCACAACACGCAACCCTAACTTGGCTTTCATTACACGCAATCACGACCTTCCTCGATAACGTGTGTTGTACGCAATACCGGGTTTTACTAAACAACGGTATATTATTTAATATTATTATGAACTAGCCGTTATGAATAGTATTTACTAAATTTTGAATTTTATAACATTATTATTCATCTTACACATTTTCTATAACACGGTATAAGAACAAAATAAATTTTTCGGGTAAAATAAGTATTTTTCAAAAAATGCAGTTTTGCCTCCTTTTGATAGCACACCCACATTAAATCTATATGTTGACATGTTTATAAGTTAAATTTTACAAAATAAAATTCTTCACTTGAATCAGGATATAAAAATTTACATTGGATCATGTTTTGATATTTTTCTGATAAATTTCATATTTTAATGAATAGTAAAAACACGCTATATTTTAATTAAAAACAACTTTTTTTCATCGTAATAAATAATGTGGTTAAATTATAATATTGAATGGTTTTAAAGTATAAATAGAATATATTTTTACCATTTAATATAATTTATGTCATTATCATTGATTTTACATTAAATTCATAGGTTAAATCAATTCAATCTTTTGCAATGTTTTAATCAAAAACCTGTTTTCATTCGACAACTGGATTAATTTTAATTTAATTTATGAAACTTCTCTGCATTGAATTTGAAACAATTGATTCCATATTTGGAATCAGTAGGTTCAAATAATTTTAATAGGATACTTTTTATTTTTGGGAATTATGAATAATAACTACGGTAAATTTTATTTACCATAGTTAATGGTAAATCGGGTAATTAAGGATAAATATAATATTATAAAATTACCCTAACACATTACAAAATTATATTCTAAGTATAAAAGTATACCCATATCACCTAAGGGTCTTATTAGATTCATTTTATAGACTTTTGACCATGAAAATAATTTAATTATTATTAAAACCAAAGAAAGTGACAACATGTCACTCTCTTAAACCTTATAAGTATAATAATTTTAATTTAGTGATAAAAATCATAAAACTTAGAACATGAATAGTCTCCAGAAATATAATAAAATTATCTACATCATTATAATTTATTTAGAATTTTTAGGGATTAAATAATTGTCATTAATGGTGATACATTAATGATGCAGAAATTATTTATTAAGTGAAAAATCAGTAATATAGTTTTTATTGAAATAATAATACCCATTTAAAGGCCCACAAACCTGACCAAAAATTATTGGTAGTGTATATCTACACTTTAATCATCAAATTACCTAATATGTAACCGTTTGGAGTCTTATAAAAGTGATTATGAGACTTATATTATTTTATTTTAAATGATGCCAAAGTTGTCACCTTCATAATTTAATAAATATAACAATTTAAATATTGTGATTTTAAGATGATAAATTGGAGTAAAAGTATTATTGTGAAAGTTAATATATTTATCTTCATCATAGAATTTTAGTTTTAATTTTTATGAGACAAATAGGTATATTAAAAAGTTATAAAAAAATGTTGTTTTAAATATTTTATTATGAGATAAACCAAATAAATGGTTTTAAAAATAATAAAATAAATATTATATAAAATATTTAATGTTCTCCACTAATTTTCTAGATACATATGACCTTTTATGAATCAATTAAAGCTTTTAGTTCGAACATATCTTCTTGTATATATTTTATTTAAATTCAAATAAATGAATAGTGTCAAAATTGACACTATTGTTATTTTATAAAAATAACATATTATAAAATTGTTTAAAAATCAAAAAAATATATAAAAATTATAATTTTAATTTTATATGGTCTAAAATGTTATAAAGTATCCAATTATGGAAAATTCACAACAAATAAGTAATTATTTGTTATAATTTAAAATTTAGAATATTATTACCACAAATAAAATTAAATTGATTAAGTAAGGATAAATCAAGTTGATAATGTTTAAAATAATTTCCTAACATGTCTAAATTTTATTTGTTGATGAGATTAAAACCCTATCTCATCTAATATTTGTATATGAGTCATTTATAGAGGTTTTTATGTGGTGTTAGATTTATTATAAATTAATATTTTTAAGATTTCCAAAGGTGCCCCTCTCCTCCCTTATAAAAGGGCACCTCCTCTCTCTCATCTTTACACAACTTTGAGCCTTCATGCTCAGCCATACGCTGACAAATTATCTTCTCCTATTCCCTAGAAACATCTTAGAGGTCCTGGTATTTTTCAAATACCAAATTTAGTGCCCTAAGAGAAAGTTTAAAGGAGGCACTTCGAGAAAGAGGTAATACCTTCTACCGTTTTCTTCAAGTTCCATTCTTCTTATACTTGCTCTAATTTAGTTGTTTCATTATGAAGTAATAAAATCAGTATCACTCATATACTGATATGATATTATTATTATGAAACAACCCTATTTCACCTTCTATCCATCCTATGGAAAACAAAATCACAGCGCGTTCGTACATACAGAATACCGTCTCTATGTCGTGGTGTAATATGTTTTTCCACCAACACCTTACATGGATGGGTGTAATGGTGAAAAGAATAACTATATATGGTTATTATAACATCATACTGATTCTGATATATTATACCATCTGCTCCAATTCTATAATTATGGGAACGATATCATCGCTCGTGCGTATGTACGGACTACCGTCTCCACGACGCGATGAGATTCATTCTCCATGATTAACCAGACACAAATGATCATAAAGTTTATATAATTAATAATAATGAAATTTATGAAATAATAATTCTACTGTATTTATGTATATATATATGTATGTCATCTATTTAGTTTCATTCAATTCAATAAGGAAACGAAAACAGCGTTCATGCATACGTACGGCCTACCGTCTCAATGAACGGTGTATTTCATTCCTTTTATTGATCTATAATATATATGTATATGATGAATATATATTATATATAAATCATGTTTTACATTTTTTAATTATATAAATCAGGATATAAGTAACAATATCAAGAAACTACAAGTCGAAACACATACGATAAATGAAGTAATTTTACACAAAACGCTACTTCAACATGGAATTTACAAAAGAACGGGTAATATAAAGTCATAAGTGAAACATATATGATATCATAAAAATTAATATTATTATGTAATAAGTCAATGACATTATTTAAATCATTTTAAAGGAGGTTCAGATCCATACGAAGCATATCAGACCTAAGGTAAGGGATAATTGTGAAAATCTCATTTTTATCCGAGATTGCTTATTCGTAAGTGTTTACTGGGGTTATTTCTATCATCCATGTCCATGTTTTATAAAAGTGTTTTCTGTTATTATTAAATTCCTTTTTACCCATTTTTACTTTTACTACATGGTATGTAAGGAATATTTCTTTTGTTAACGTTACGAGGTACTTTTTTGACATTTCTAACAAAAGTAAGAGGAGAATGTTATTTTTAACTTATACGGCATGATTGGATTTTTATGGTTTCATAATGACTCATTTTCATGAAGCATACTCTAAATGATTTTATGACTATTTTCAACAAAATACTTTTACTTTAAATGTGCATGGCATTTTTTGAAAAGAAAATTATTTTGACGAAGAAATGATATTTTCATCAAGAATTCATTTCAAATGTTTTATAAAAACCATTTTCCATCTAAGATGACATTATTTGATATGTGTATATTTCAAGTTTAATGTCTCTATGATTTACATGGTTCAATTTTCTTATGATGAAATGTCCATTTGTTTTATATGGACTATGAAATGATGGGATGATGTTTATGAAACCTATTTTATTCTTTGGGTTATAATGAATGTTTTATGTTTTTTTGTGGCACATTAAGAATGATTTCACTATGAGATGGGTGGTACCTATATCTCCCTCCAATGCATTGGATAAAGATTTATATCTCATGTGATAGACATGGCTGGAATGGTAAGTTAATCTGGTTCAGTGTTACAGGACTGAAACGAGGAGTGAACTGGATTCAGAAAGGGACTTTGTCCACTAAGATGGTCTTGGAAGCAATGCCTTGGCTACTATGGAAATAATAACATGTGCTGAATGGTTGCCACAATTACATGTTTTATTACCAATTTATTTTATCATGGTTGATGTTCCATTATGATATATACCTTACGTACTTCCACGATTTATGTATTTTATCAAGATTTGGATGTTTAAATTTCATGTTCAAGTTTTTGCTTTCAAATGTTTATGGAATGTTTTATTTTATCTATGTTTTCCCTTACTGAGCATTTGAGATCACCCTTTTTATGATTTATTTTCCCTAGGAAATAATGAAAGGTTTTAGGTAAGGAAAAAAAGGGGAAGATCTTTATGTGAGTTTTTGAAGATATTTCAACATGATTAGAAGTATATATACCGAGTTTCCAAAGACACTAAACAATTACAGTCCTTGTGTGTCTATTTTTGTTATGTATTAAGTATTCTACAAAAGTAATGTAATGTATATGTACATCAAGCTTCAGGTCTCTACAGTTGGTATCAGAGGAAAGGTTTAGTCAACCTTTAGAAACTATGATGTGAAAACGTTAGTGAGATCCCTAGAGATATTTCTAAGGTATGCCTAGGGATATCCCTAAGGATAAGTATACGTATAGGATATAGTCCTAGAACTATGGTAATGATCATAGAATTTAACCTATGATGTTAGATATTGAGGGAACTCCCCCTTTACTATGTTGTTTTCCCTAGCATGATTTTTGCCTCTCAGACTATTCTTTTTGGGTTTTAGAAAATGGCTCGAAATAGGAAGATTCACGATAATAGAGGATATGACGGACAATGGAATGATATTCTTCATGATAAACCAAAGGAAATGGGATTTGGAAGTCCAAACATTGTTATTATTCCTAATCAGAAATCTCATAATATGATCAAAAATCTCAACTTTGGTACGTTTCCCGACTCAGATAATAAGAGAAAGATGGAGTTTCATGATGATCATAGAGGAAAGAAAGGTCAATTTCCCTCATGTAAATCATGTGGGAAGAGGCATCAGGGAGATTGTTTCAAGGGAACTGGAAGATGCTTTGGGTGTGGAAAAGAAGGACACAAAACCAGTAAGTGCATAGAAAAAGGTTTAGTTGACACCATGGATGAGGATAATGGTATTGCTATGGCATAAAAAATGGTTAAATGTTTTAAATGTGGAATGTACGGGCATTATGAAAACAGATGCCCTAAAGGAAAGTCTCATGAAAAGAATCGGTACGGTCGTATGGATAGTATTTATGTTGTTGATGATGAAGAGACTACAAATGATATGTGAGATGAAAGTATTGTTGATGCTCGATCAATGGTTTAAGAAGGTAGTGGCATGATTACATGTTTATCAAGTGTAATGTTGTATAAGTAATCTCATGGTATTATGGAAAAAAGAGACATCTAAGGATTGTTACACTGTTGTCTTTCCTTGAGTTTTGAAAGTGTATGATTAATGGTACCAGTATCCATGAAAGGTTATTCAGATATTTTTGAATATAGATGATATGCGCATAATGAAGGGATAATTAAATGTTTGATAGTATTCATGATCTCATGACTGATATAAGGAATAAGTGATATTATGGTTTGATTATATAGTTTTTTGGGATTTTGGTATGTGGAAAGAGTTACCTTTTGATAGTATTCATGTTTTCACTAAGGTTCTATGGTAATTTATGTTTCAAGAGAATATATGACTAAGGTATTCATATGTTTGGAATGCAACCAATAAGATATATCATATGATATATGTGGGATAAATGCTGGTATTCACATTCTTGGTGGAAAACCTTTCTGGTAATTGTTTTCTTTATACTATGAGCTTGGACCGAAGTATTTTAGATAAGCCTAAAGATTGGAATGTATTATGTTGGACATAAGTTAGTATTGTTTAAGGATAGACCGTTTTTCGATATTATTGATGGGATTTTATAGTAATGTAGTTTTAGAAAAGGGACAACCTGCAGGACGGGTGACAACCCATCGCGCCAGACAAGGCTGTGGAAATCGAACCCACAACCGAAGTGAGACAGGCCTTTATTGCCTACCACTGACCTACAGGAAGTCACTGGTTAGTAGAAACTAGTTTTATTTTATTAAACGGGATGATATATGAAGTATAAGTTTATTTTTGGAACCATATATGATTAATCTAACCATAAGATGGACTTATTACTTTTGCTAACCTTTTGTTTGAAACAGATTGAATGACCCATCATTCTATCACATGATCTTCTAACACTTCACGAATAAAAAATTCAACTTCATTTCTTTAAGAGATGAAGTGGAAATTGTTCAAAGAAGGAACAATAGTGAGATTAAACCAAAATCAATCATGTATTTATTCTAATTCAAATTTTTCATCTTTTGGGAAATGATCTTGAAAACCAAAAATGTTGTCCTAGTACCCTTATATCCGATGAATCATATGGTACCTTAGATCATCACAAATATATGGCTTTGTGATTTTTGGATTTTTCATAGCCCTGTTCTCTACCACTCTTCATCAGAACATGATGGTTAGATTTCTCTTCCATATCCATATATTCACCTATGTTCTCCTATGTGGAAACCCAGTGATGAGTTAATTTGGGTAACCATTACATTTCATACATTATTTTTGAAAGTTATGTTTTGGTATTTCATTTTACGATGTGGGTTTTAATTAAAGAAACTTTCAAATAGAAAACCATGCATAACCCCGACGAATTTCGAGGGAAAAATTAATTTTAAGGGGGGTAGAATGTAACAACCCGATATTTTATGATAAGTATTCTTTTTAATTTATTTTATGTCATGTGTTTTATGCTACAACAAGATTATCTTGTGCGATACCAGACACTGTATTAGCTTGCAGTATACGCAACACTATTCTTATATTGTGTTACACACAATTTCAAGCTCATTTGATAATAGCCATTGTACGCAACATTGAGTGTATATATATATATTCAATGTATAAAGGAAATATGGTTGGATTCTATTATATGAAACAACAAAAGAGTCTTGAACAACACACAACCCTAACTTGGCTTTCATTACACGCAATCACGACCTTCCTCGATAACGTGTGCTTTACGCAATACCGGGTTTTACTAAACAACGATATATTATTTAATATAATTATGAACTAGCCGTTATGAATATTATTTACTAAATTTTGAATTTTATAACATTATTATTCATCTTACACATTTTCTATAACATGGTATAAGAACAAAATAAATTTTTCGGGTAAAATAAGTATTTTTCAAAAAATGCAGTTTTGCCTCATTTTGATAGCACACCCACTTTAAATCTATATGTTGACATGTTTATAAGTTCAATATGACAAAATAAAATTCTTCTTTTGAATCAGGATATAAAAATTTACATTGGATCATGTTTTGATATTTTTCTGATAAATTTCATATTTTAATGAATAGTAAAAACACGGTATATTTTAATTAAACACAAATTTTTTCATCGTAATAAATAATGTGGTTAAATTATAATATTTAATGGTTTTAAAGTATAAATAGAATATATTTTTACCATTTAATATAATTTATGTCATTATAATTGATTTTACATTAAATTCGTAGGTTAAATCAATTCAATCTTTTGTAATGTTTTAATCAAAAACCCGTTTTCATTCGACAACTGGATTAATTTTAATTTAATTTCTGCAACTTCTGTGTATTGAATTTGAAAAAATGGATTCCATATTTGGAATCAGTAGGTACAAATAATGTTAATAGGATACTTTTTATTTTTGGGAATTATGAATAATAACAATGGTAAATTTTATTTACCATAGTTAAAGGTAAATCGGGTAATTAAGGATAAATATAATATTATAAAATTACCCTAACACATGAAAAAATTATATTCTATGGATAAAAGTATACCCATATCACCTAAGGGTCTGATTAGATTCATTTTATGGACTTTTGACCATGAAAATAATTTAATTATTATTAAAACCAAAGAAAGTGACAACATGTCACTCTCTTAAACCTTATAAGTATAAGAATTTTAATTTAGTGATAAAAATCATAAAACTTCGAACATGAATATTCTCCAGAAATCTAATAAAATTATCTACTTCATTATAATTTATTTAGAATTTTTAGGGATTAAATAATTGTCATTAATGGTGATACATTAATGATGCAGAAATTATTTATTAAGTGAAAAATCAGTAATATAGTTTTTATTGAAATAATAATACCCATTCAAAGGCCCAAAAACCTGACCAAAACTTATTGGTACTGTATATCTACACCTTAAGCATCCTATTACATAATATATAACCGTTTGGAGTCTTATAAAAGTGATTATGACACTTATATTATTTTATTTTAAATGATTCCAATGTTGTCACCTTCATAATTTAATAAATATAACAATTTAAATATTGTGATTTTAAGATGATAAATTCGACTAAAAGTATTATTGTGAAAGGTAATATATTTATCGTCATCATAGGATTTTATTTTTAATTTTTATGCAAAAAATAAGTATATTAAATAATTATACAAAAATGTTGTAGTAAATATTTTATTAAGAGATAAACCAAATAAATGGTTTTAAAAATAATAAAATAAATATTATATGAACTATTTAATGTTCTCCAATAATTTTCTAGAAACATATGACCTTTTATGAATCTATTAAAGCTTTTAGTTAGAACATATCTTCTATATATATTTTATTTAAATTCAAATAAATGAATAGTGTCAAAATTGACACTATTGTTATTTTATAATAATAACATATTATAAAATTGATTGAAAATCACAAAAATATATAAAAATTATAAATTTAAATTTATTTTTTCTAAAATGTTATAATGTTTCCAATTATGTACAATTCACAACAAATAAGTAATTATTTGTTATAATTTAAAATTTAGAATTTTATTACCACAAATAAAATTAAATTGATTAAGTAAGGATAAATCAAGTTGATAATGTTTAAAATAATTTACTAACATGTCTAAATTTTATTGGTTGATGAGATTACAACCCTATATCATCTAATATTCGAATATGAGTCATTTTCGGAGGTTTTTAAGTGGAGTTATATTTATTATAAATTAATATTTTTAAGATTTCCAAAGGTGCCCCTCTCCTCCCTTATAAAAGGGAACCTCCTCCCTCTCATATTTACACAACATTGAGCCTTCAAGGTCGGCCAAACCATGACAAATTCTCTTCTACACTTCCCTAGAAACATCCTATAGGTCCTTTTATTTTTCAAATACAAATTTTAGTGCCCTAAGAGAAAGTTTAAAGGAGGCACTTCGAGAAAGAGGTAATACCTTCTACCGTTTTCTTCAAGTTCCATTCTTCTTCTACTCACTCTTATTTAGTTGTTTAATTATGAAGTAATAACATTATTATCAATAATATAATGATATTGTATTATTAATATGAAACAACCCTATTTCACCTTCTATCCATCCTATGGAAAAAAAATCACAGTGCGTGCGTACGTACGGAATACCGTCTCCACGCCGTGGTGTAATATGTTTTTCCACCAACACCTTACATGGATGGGTATAATGGTGAAAATAATAACTATATATGGTTATTATAATATCATACTGATTCTTATATATTATACCATCCGCTTCAATTCTATAATTATGGGAACGATATAATCGCTCGTGCGTACGTAGGGACTACCGTCTCCACGACGCGATGAGATTCATTCTCCATGATTAACCATACATGAATGATCATAAAGTTTATATAATGAATAATAATGAAATATATGAAATAATAATTCTACTGGATTTATGTATATATATCTGTATGTCATCTATTTAGTTTCATTTAATTCAATAAGGAAACGAAAACAGTGTTCATGCATACGTACGGCCTACCGTCTCCATGAACTGTGTATTTCATTCCTTTTATCGATCTATAATATATATGTATATGATGAATATATATTATATATAAATCATGTTTTACATTATTTAATTATGTAAATCAGGATATAAGTAAAAATATCAAGAAACGACAAGTCAAAACACATACGATAAATGAAATGATTTTACCCAAAACGCTACTTTAATATTGAATTTACAAAAGAACGGCTAATATAAAGTCATTAGTGAAACATATATGATATCATAACAATGAATATTATTATTTAATAAGTCAATTACATTATTTAAATCATTATACAAGAGTTTAGGATCCATACGAAGCATATCGGACCTATGGTAAGGGATAATTGTGCAAATCTCTTTTTTATCCGAGATTCCTTATTCATAAGTGTTTACTGGGATTATTTCTATCATCCATGTCCATGTTTTATAAAAGTGTTTTCATGTATGCTTAATGTTCTTTTTACCCATTTTTTTACTTTTACTACATGTTATTTAAGGAATATTTCTTTTGTTTACGTTACGAGGTACTTTTTTGACATTTCCGAAAAAGTACGAGGAAAATGTTATTTTTAACTTATACGGCGTGAACGGATTTTTATGGTTTCATAACACCTCATTTTCATGAAGCATACTCTACATGATTTTATTACTATTTTCAACAAAATATTTTTACTTTAAAAGTTCATGGCATTTTTTGAAAAGAAAATTATTTTGACGAAGAAAGGATATTTTCCTCAAGAATTCATTTCAAATGTTTTATCAAAACCATTTTCCATCTAATATGACATTATATGGTATGTGTATGTTTCAAGTTTAATGTCTCTATGATTTACATGGTTCACTTTTATCATGATCAAATGTCCATTTGTTTTATATGGGCTATGACATGATGGGATGATGTTTATGAAACCCATTTTATTCTTTGGGTTATAAGGAATGTTTTAAGTTTATTTTGTGACACAAGTAAGAATGATTTCAATATGAGATGGGTGGGACCAATATCTCCCACCAATGCATTGGGTAAATATTTATATCTCATGAGATAGAAATGGATGTAACGGTAAGTTAATCTAGTTCAGTGTTACAGGACAGAAACGAGGACTGAACTCGATTCAGAAAGGGACTTTGTCCACCAAGACGGTCTTAGCAGCAATGCCTTGGATACTATGGAAATCATAACATGTGATGAATGATTGACACAATTACATGTTTTATTCCCATTATATTTTATCATGGTTGATGTTCCATTATGATATATTCCTTACGTACTTCCACGATTTATGTCTTTGCTCGATATTTTGATGTTTAAAATTTGTGTTCAAGTTGTTGCTTTCAAATGTTTATGGATTGTTCTATTTTATCTATGTTTTACCTTACTGAGAATTTGAGATCACCCTTTTTATGTTTTATTTTACCCAGGAAATAAATAAAGGTTTTAGGTAAGGAAACAAAAAGGGGAAGATCGTTATGGGAGTTGATGACGATATTTCAACATTATTAGAAGTTTATATACCGAGTTTCCAAAGACACTAAACTATTACGGTCCGTGTGTCTGTTTTTGTTATGTATTAAGTATTCTGTAAAAGTAATGTAATGTATATGTACTTCAAGCTTCGGTTCTCTACAATTTCTGTCCATTTCATGTCTAATTATGGAGAGATCTTTTTCGCTCTCATCAATTTGCTTTCTGAAATTTTATGTGATGCCGTTAGGCTAGCGAATTTTTCGTAAAAGAAGTCGCATCTTCTATTTACTTTAATGTTTCCTTTTTCATGTGGTATGTCATTGAAATATCTATAACATGATCTTATTCCGTACCCATATAGTATTATGAGTTATTTATGAGCAAGAGACCCTTGTCCCCTCTCTTTTCAATGTTTTCTATAACCATGTTATATAGCCGTTATGCTGCTGAAATTTGGTCTCAAAATTTCTATCTCTTTCTCTCAAGAAATTTTATTTTTTATTCATGTGAATAACCTGACCTATTTAGTTTCCATGGGTGTTCATTAATTCTTAATTATGATATATTTCATTCTGTAATTGACACACATATAACCCTCACTCCCTTCCCATGGTTCTAAATGACATAATGATCTTATTTTTCAGCTCTTTTAAACGTCACGATTTTGACATGAAACCCATTTCATTGATTCCATTTGGTTTATTTATGAAATGTCTTATTATGTTATATGTGTCTCACATGAATGTAAAGACATATTAAGGGTGCGCCCTGATAGCGCTCCAATGCATTTGGAAAATAATTAATCTATAGTGATGACAAGTTTCACGATACCTTGGTGGATAACCGTGGTAATTTTTATGACACCTTTGGGATGTAACTTAGTGATATGTTCATGAATGTCTAAATTAAATGTTGTAGCCACATATTCAAGTTATGTTTCAAGTAATTTTCATTATTTTATGCCTATTCTTTCATTTCTCTTGTCTTCATTTTTTTATTAAAGTTCTTATTGATAACACAAGTACATTGATTCCCTTATTTACCCTTAATGGGAATTCTGCTCACCCTTACCTTTAATGTCTTTCTCCATGATATGAGATGAAATAAATATACACAGGATAAACCTTTGATTATGCCTTACAAGTGGTTTAGAAGAATTTTTTATGTTTTTTTCATGTATTATGTTCCTGATTTCCAAGACACTAGACTTTAAATATCCCTTGTTTGTAAAATGTAATGAAAAGTTATGTATTAAAAAGGTGGGATGACATAGTTGGTATCAAAGGATAGTTTAGTTATTTATAGAAATCAGGATATGATAACTTTAGGAATAAACCTATAGAAAAGTTTAATTATAGAAAATCTTCCAAGTATTTTGGTGAGTATTGAGTAAGTGGTTTATCAAGAAAATACATCCCTGTCTGGATACGAGTAGGTAGAGGTGGCTCTGGAATAGATGTACATAGGGGAAAAACCCGAAAACACCGCTTTGAGCTAGACTCAAATGGGAACAAGTACATGACAATGGGCCTTACTTCACTCTTGGTTACGACACTCTCGAGGGATATATTTGGTTAGTCACTAGATTTTTATGAATCAATATAAAGGAATTATAGAAAATTGTAATTGTCTAATACTGAAGTTTTATGACATAAAATCCTTTTTAGTTAAAAGATTCTTAAATGAAATAATATTCTCATGAAGGATTTATTCTTTTAGAAAATTCCCACCATCATCTATGAATATGTTAACGTATTTCTTGAGGAGTTACCCAGACCTACCCTAGAAAGAGAGGTAGAGTTCTCCATTGAACTCGTACTTGGATATCATTCAATGTTAAATACCCCTATAGGATAGAAAATGTAGAGCTAGAGGAATTAAAGAAACAACTATGAGATCTTTTATAGAATGGGTTTATCCAACCAAGTGTGTCTCATTGGGGATCACCAGTTCTCTTTGTGAAGAAGAAGGAAGGATCGATGCAGCTGTGTATTGATTATAGAGAACTGAATGAGATCACGGTGAAGAACAAATACTATCTTACAAGAATTGATGACTTATTTGACCAACTTAGTGGGACTCAATTTTTCTCTAAAATTGATCTTTGTTCTGGTTATCATCAGTTGAGGGTGATGAATGTTGATATTCCAAAAACTGCCTTCCAATCAAGATATGGGCATTATGAGTTTGTTGTTAAGCATTTCAGACTGAGTAATGCACTTGCTATTTTTATGGACAAAGAATAAGTTGATTTTGGATAATTATGTTTTATCAAATACATATATTTTTTATAGAAAAATGATTTGGTGATTAAATGATAAAGGTTATTTTGGACTGTGTTTTCTATTTGGGAGTACTATATGCCTAAGAAAAATAAAATACTATAGGATTTAAATGGAGGAGTAATGGTTGAATTGTTTTTTTAAGAATTTATGTATTTATTGTGGACATATGATTATTTGGTTTATTTCTAGAAAATTATGAACCGAGCGTAGAGAATATGTGAATAGGTTAATTACACTTTAGTATGAGACTTTAATAGTAGTCGATGTTATTTGGAGATAAATGTTATTATTTATTGGGGAAGACTATGTGATTAAATCATTCTCAGTTTTGGGTTAAAATATTAGTTTGGATTATTCTGAATAATTTTAAGGGTGGTTGTGTATTGAATGGCCTTTCTGGAACTTTGGGTACTTATTTTGAATTTTGGAGATTAATAGTCATATTTCTTTTTATAAAGGATTATCCTATTTGAAGATTATATGATCTCGTACTAACCATTCTAGTTTTAGTAGATGACTAAAGACAAGGGAAAAATATCATTATTCTTTAGTGGATTATGTTATTCTCTAGATAATGATTCTTGTGCATTTGATGAGACCAAGTCATTTTGAATACTTATTGTTTGGAAAAAAGATTAGTCGTGGTGGAGACTTATTAAGGGATGAAAATATATTTGAAGGTAATTATATTTCCTTATGTTTTTATTCTAAGTAGTAAATGAATTCTTCAAAATTACGAAATGGAACGTAAAACAAAAACGTTATTGGTTTACGTTTCTTACTGGGTAATCAAAGACCATTTAACACATCTTATGTTTGTGATATTCTTGTGGTTAATTTTCTCCTAATCATGTTTTCTAACACTCTCTATCAGAACTTGACCCATTGTTTTCTCCTCCATATCCATGTTTTCCTACATGGAATCCATGTTTGGGATATCTTGGGTGACATTTGTACTTCCCGTTCTTTCATTTAATGTAATAGTTTTACTGACTCTTTTTCTGATGTGGGACCTTCAATGAAATTTCCAAGCCAAATTTTAAAATTTCAAGGACACAATTTTTTAAGGGGGGAAGATTGTAATGACTCGAAATTTTGTATAAAATTTGTTTCCTAACTTTGTGTGTTATTTTATTTTATACTCAACAAAACTATTTCATTTAATTAAATGAGTATAATTAAAATAAGACCATTGGGTTTCGATTATAATATGACCATCGGTCAATATGACCGTTGGAAACTAAATTGTAAGAACCCAGTTCTTATATTTGAGGTACGGGCTACATCGTTTCCCTTTTCCTTAAGTGTTTTTGAGAAAATATGGAAAATGTGGAAAAATCCAAAATTTTGGAAGTACATGCCTTGTACTTTTTCCACACGCCATGTACTTATGACCGTGTAGGGATGAGTACATGTGGCGTGTAGCCTTGTCGGCGACAAAGGGTGTAGGAACTGACGACACGCTGTGTAGTGGTCATTTACACGTTGTGTAGTCAGTCGGAAGGCCAAAACAGTAAGGCGTTGGAGTAGCCGCTAGCTGGGCGACAATACACGTAGTGTACTCAGAAGTACATGTCGTGTACTCATGTCGACGGGTGAACAGTATGGAGGTGCCGCTAGAGGAACAGTTAAATTAAGGAAGTACAAGCTGTGTAATTTGTTTTTTTTCTTAAACCGGGAAGTAGACTCCCTGTTCATAGGGAAGGCTTAGAACCAGAGGGAGGAGTGGGAGTGGACAACTGGACCTTTGGGGATCCACCAATCGAGCGTCTAGAAACATATTCTGCCTCGAACGATCTCGTTGGAACCGCGCAGGTATGCCCTCTATTCTCCTAGTGTGTTACATACCAATTCATCTCCCAACAGGAGTTATCTGAGGTTAAGAGAGTTTTGTTCTTCATCAGATCTACGCCGTTCTTAGGCATTTCTCGAGTCGACGTTCGGGTATACCGCTCGTTGGCGTATAAGGTAGGTGTCTTAGTGTTAATTTTTTTCCAACTGCCATGTGTTTTGTGTGTTTTTGTGCCACGGACCATGTTGGGGTGTTGTGTGGATGAGGATGTTGCTATATTAAACACCTAGAATTTATTAGGTATTTAATTATGTTATTAAAATTATGGATGGGATCGTTTCTTGGATCCAGAATCACCCTGTGGGTGTGTTCCACTATTTAGCCATTTGGCCAGGATACCCGAGGGTATTCCTTAAAAGTAGAAATTGTAGAATTTACTCAAGAGGAATTTCTTGTTTACTGCATATTTACATGTTGGGCATGGCCCAGTTACCTATTAGCCTGAGGGTAGTGTTGTGATTAGCCTGTGGTCATTGTTCTACTTATCATGTGAGAAACTTCTTCTGTGCCTGTGGGCAGATGATTTTGTGCCTGTGGGTGACACTAATTATGCCTGTGGGCAATATCTATGTGCCTGTGGGAAAATTCCTATATTGGTTTCTCTTTACCCGAGGGTGGGAGTTTACGTGTTTATAGACATTTGGCTGTTTACCTCGAATATTCACTATGGTGGTATTTTAAAATAAATGATCAAAAAGAATATTAAAATGGAAATATAACTGGTTGAGTTTGTTACTTTTCAGTACTACTTACTTTATTGCATTTTACTATTTCATGCTGTCATTTCATGCTGACACGTAGTTGGGCACGGGCCTTTGGTGGGTGCCTACTGGTAATTTATTTCTCACACCCTGTTTGGGTCATGCTTTTCGGCCCAAACAGATTACGTTTCTGTAGGTGTGGATAGGGGAAAGAGTCCCTATACATGTACTTGACTGTTGCTAAGAAGTAGGAGGGCATGGGACCGAGCCAAGGCTCGTGATGCCACTGCTAGCTGTTTTTCTTTGTTTGGTTCTACTCTACTTTTGGTTGTACTGTATTGATGTATAACATGTTTTGGTTGTTTTCTTAGAACATGAGACATGTAGCATCATTATTTATATACTATTGGTTATATCCACTACTGTTGTTTCTTTCAGTTGTGTATGGTTTACTGCTTCTGCTATTTGATGAATGTTTTATTCTGTATTTCGCTGCACTACACTTTGTCAAATGAGGGCATAGTTTCCCCACTATCAGAATTGAGACCTCGCTGCTAGTCAGCAGCCTCTGGCGTTTGGGGAAATGCGCATGAGGTCACGTGGGGAACTGGGTTCGGGGCACCCGTTGTGTGGCACCCGGGACCGGGACATTACAATGTGGTATTAGAGGAGGTTCATTTCTTTGACTTACTATTTGGAGTCGTAGTCAGGGATAGGACGAACGGTAGTTGTTAATAAGCAGTGCCCGGGCGTAGCTAACCCGTGTATAGGGAAAAGCCAGCCTACCTCATATTTTTGCAATTATTTCGATTTCGAATAATTTAGAGTTGAAATGTTTTCACCGTTGGGTGACACACATGGGTTTTGCTATTTATATTTTATCTGTGGGTTCTATTTATTTGCAACCTAAGGAGATGAGGGTATGCCATCTCATGCATCATCTAGGCACATGAAAGAAATCACATTCCATGCATAGTTTCATGCCATGTAGGTGCATTAGAAATTGCATGCTGTTGTGATAGTTGTTGTGCTAGAAAATCATGTTGTTGTAATAGCTGCATGATAAAATACCTGCTATGTGATAGGGTAATTTTATGTGAGCCTGTTTGTATAATGGATTCCAAAATCTAGTTTTTGGGGAGTACGGGCCCCCATTGACCGGAATTTGGAATATCATTGACTGTTTATTGGTTACAACATAGATAATATGTCCAAATTTGATTCATGGGTAGTATGGGCCATCACGGGTTGGAATTTGACACTTAGGTGTTGGTTTTCAGTATTTTCTGTGTTACAGAGAAGTTTTTGAGGTGTACTATCCGAAAACCCAGTATACATGGCATGTAGTATTCTTAATCACGCCATGTATGGCCTTCTGTTCGGGAAGGAAAATGAAATTTCAAAGTACACGCTGGGTACTCTGAGTACACGCCGTGTAGTCTCTTCCCGTGTTATAAACTGTGTAGGTGGCGACACAGGGCGGGGAAGTTCTTGGGTAAAACACGTCGTGTATGTGACGAACACACCGTGTAGTTTTAACCTGGAGTCCAGCTGTGTGACTAACAACATGGGTCGGTGAACTCCTTTACCGGACACACCGTGTCCATAATGGACACGCCATGTAGTGTAACCTGGGGACTTGGCTGTGTAAATAACAACACGGGCCATTGTCACCACTCCTTGAACACGCTGTGTACCTGTGGGAATGGCCGTGTAGAATTGTCTAAGGACAGAATCTGTGGACTTAGCCATGTGGATGGGAAACTGGGTGTTGTACACGCCATGTGCGGGTGTAACATACCGTGTAGTATCAAGCCGATTAGTGGGCCGTTTCACAGACGACACGAGCAGTTGGAAAATAACACCATACACGCCGGGTAGATATTATACACGTCATGTAGTTTTTGTTCAACGGGAGCCGTGTCGAAGGACCCAGGCAGGGGAAGGGAAGTCAAGTACACACCGTGTAGTAAGTATACACGCCGTGTAGTCTTGTGTTGAAAATTTTTAAATGCCTTTTTCCTCTTGTTCCATTGCGGTTCCTTCGTTTTAGCCTAAATAATCTTGGATCTAAGGCATGATTTTGACATTGTAGAGTCATTCTGCCGAGACGACCGAACGTTGTTCACCAGGAGAGCAGCGATGACTATACTTCATAGATGGTGGGCCATGGGATACCAGTGGATCCTCCAGTAGAGCCGGATGTGGCGTGAGCTATTATACCGGACACATGCGCGGATGCGCAGTTCCGTGAAGGCTTTATGTGGTTCATGCAGGCCTTTCGGGTAGCACTGCCGGCTGCCCTATCTATGGATGAGCTTACACGTATCTTCCAACAGCAGCATCCGCCTACATTTTCAAGGGATGGTGGACCATAGGCTGCGAAGGCTTGGCTGGGGTCGATGTAGACTATTTTTGAGCATCATGAGACACCTCCAGGGCAAAAGGTCAAGCTCGCGACATATATGCTGCGTGATTCCTCCAAGAGGTGGTGGGATGTTACCACCCAGACAGAGCATCACAGAGAAATAACATTGGTGGATTTCCAGGCAGTCTTCTATGAATTCTTCTTCCCAGAGATGTTGAGGGCAGATAGAGCTCGAGAGTTCATGAATCTACAGCAGGGCACTATGTCAGTGATGGACTATATTGCTCGTTTCTCCGAGCATCAGTGCTTTGCACCCGTTCAGGTGGATGATGAGACGTTGAGAGCCAAACGTTTTGAGGATGGTATTCGGTATGACTTCTGAGCACTGGTGAATGTCTTCAGGTTTCCTACTATAAATTCTATTATAAACCAGAAACTGATCATAGAGGGGAACCTTCGAGAATCTAGTGCTGTGGGCCAGGGCGGTTCAACACCACTTACTGGTACTTTTTCTATTGGAAAGAGGAAGAGACATGTAGACTTCTCTCAGAGCGGCAGTACCAGTCAGAAGAATGCTTCAGGTGGCCAGGTTATTTGCTACCAATATGGTAGAGAGGGGCACAAGAGGCCATTGTATCCCCGAGACCCAGTGGAGTGCCAAGCTTGAGGCAGGATGGGTCATCTGCAGCGCTTTTGCAGGGCGTTTCCACCAGTGGCTAGTGAGAGGGGTTCAGTGTAGACTCCTCCAGCGGGAGTAGGACCAGTGGCTTCTTAGCAGTCGGGGAATTAGAATAAGTCAGGTCATGTAGGCAGAGATGGTGTTCATGGTCGTGGTAGTCAGACACCAGGATCTCAGAGGCAGTAGGGCGGGACAGCTCAGGGTAGTTAGGTTGTGTCGTAGGTCCACGACACTGAGAAGGCAAATGCAATACAACAGACCCACTAGGAGCAGGATCCTGGACCTTATACAGTCAGTGGAACTATTCTAGTAGCTTCTATTTTATCTTAAGTACTTTTTGATACGGGTGCTACGCATAGATTCATATCTGTACTCGTTGTGGAGATCCTTGGGATATGTGTTTCTACTTCTTCTGATATTATGATTCCAGACACTCCGTTGGGGACTAGAACAACTGGCGTGTGTCAGTGAAAGGAGTTCACCCTTGAGGTTGGTGGGTATCACTTCCTTTGGCACCTCTATGTCCTTGAGATGACGAGCTATGACGTCATTCTCAGGATGGACTGGTTGGTTCCCTTCCGAGCCTTTGTAGACTACTATCGTCGTAGGGTGAGTTTCACGTCACCAGAGCGCGGAGAGTTTTATACAAGGGTGAATGAGATGTTCAAGTGAGTCGAGCTGGACCAGAGCATCGTGGGCAAGGTGGAGTCAAAACCCAGGTTGAGAGATTATATCTAGATGATTAGGGGGCATTTCAGATGGATTTCCTTCCAGTTGTTGATCGTTTCAGGGATGTATTCCCGAACGACTTTTCGGGTCTACCTCCAGAGCGAGAGGTGGATTTCTCCATTGATCTTGTCCCAGGAGCAGCACCGGTGTCCATTCCTCCATATAGGATGGCTACACCTGAGTTTCAGGAGCTCAAGAGGTTGTTGGAGTAGTTGCAGTCAAAGGGCTTTATCCGAACCAGTACTTCTCCTTGGGGTTCTCCGGTCCTTTTTGTGAAGAAGGCAGACGGTACCCTCAGAATTTTTGTGGATTATCAGATGCTGAACTAGTTGATGGTTAAGAACCGATATCCCTTACCACTACTACAACCTGGGCCTTTATCAGGCTAAAATCCGGCATTAACAGCGCTTTTCTAGCGCTGTTAATGCCGGCGTAGATAAAGGGGGGGGGGGGTCCCCTTTATAATTGCTCCAAGAAGCGCTGATAAAGGACCCCTTTATCAACGTTTTTTAGCGCTGATAAAGGTCTCTTATATCGGCGCTTGACGGAGCGCTGATAAAGGGTTCCTTTATCAGCGCTCCTCTAGTTCTGTTAAAGGTGTACTTTTTCAGTGCTAAAAAAGCGCTGATAAAGGCCCCATCGCCTGCACCAAAAAAACAGTACCTGCACACCTGGACACCTGAATAACTGCACAAAGTAGCACTTGCACACCTACACACCGTAACACCCGCACCCAATATTTTGACCGACAATGGTATATACATTTACTTAAGATCATGAATACAAAAAAATGCATTGCTATATACATATCAAACATTGTTTTACATGGTTACATTAACAATTATTCAACAACAGTTATAAACATTCATGTTTCATCCTTTGATATCCGTGATCCGCTCTCGATGGTATTTGTTGCCGAACAAAGCATCCGAAATCAAGGAAAAAAATTCACCTATATAAGAAAACAAATATTATGTTATTAATGAAATAATGAAAAAATTAAAATATTAATATGAATGAATACATTAATATGGAAATGTGAAACTAAAATATGAAATTTTAAACTCAAAAGTTTTCAGTTTCATAAAAATGAAAGGGAATAATGTAAAATCAATATGTTTGATGTATGTCATTGGTGTTGTTTTCCAAAGTCTATCTCAATTTGAAATTGATATCAAACACTTTTAGTCATACCGGTCACGTCGTGTGTTGTATTGAGGTGTGGATGATTCGTACACGTCACAAATGACTGATGGATCATTTTCCTAAAGTATCAAAACAATCCGAATGTGTTTTCTTGGTTTGGCGTATGTCATTGGTGTTGTTTTACAAAGTTTATCCCAATTTGAAACTGATATCGGACACTTTTAGCCATACCGGTCACACCGTGCGTCAGATTGAGGTGCGGTAGATTCGTACACGTCACAAATGACTCGCGGATCGTTTTCCTAAAGTATCAAAACAATCTGAACGCATTTTCTCGATTTGGCGTATGTCAGTGGTGTTGTTTCCCAAAGTTTATCTCAATTTGAAACTGATATCAGACACTTTTAGCCATACCGGTCATGCCGTGCGTCGGATTGAGGTGCGGTCGATTCATACACGTCACAAATGACTCGTGGACCGTTTTCCTAAAGTATCAAAACAATCCGAAGGCGTTTTTTTGGTTTGGCGCATGTCATTGGTGTTGTTTTCCAAAGTTTATCTCAATTTGAAACTAATATCAGACACGTTTATCCATACCGGTCACACCGTGTGTCGGATTAAGGTGCGGTCGATTTGTACACGTCACAAATGACTTGCGGATCGTTCTCATAAAGTATCAAAACAATCCGAATGCGTTTGCTCGGTTTGGCATATGTCATTGGTGTTGTTTTCCAAAGTTTATCTCAATTTGAAACTGATATCAGACACTTTTATCCATACCGGTCACACCGTGCGTCAGATTGAGGTGCGGTCAATTCTTACACATCACAAATGACTCGCGGATCGTTGTCCTAAAGTATCAAAACATTCTGAATGTGTTTTCTCAGTTTGGAATATGTCATTGATGTTGGTTTCCAAAGCTTATCTCAATTTGAAACTGATATCAGACACTTTAAGCCATACCGGTCACGCCGTGCGTCGTATTGAGTTGCAGTCGATTTGTACACGTCACAAATGACTCTAGGATCGTTGTCCGAAAGTATCAAAACAATTCGAACGTGTTTGCTCGGTTTGGCGTATGCCATTGGTGTTGTTTTCCAAAGTTTATATCAATTTGAAACTGATATCAGACACTTTTAGCCATACCGGTCACACCGTGCGTCGGATTGAGGTTCGGTCGATTTGTACACGTCACAAATGACTCGCGGATCGTTTTCCTAAAGTATCAAAACAATCTGAATGCATTTTCTCAGTTTGGCGTATGTCATTGTTGTTGTTTTTCAATGTTTATCTCAATTTGAAACTGATACCAGACACTTTTAGCCATACCGGTCACGCCGTGCATCGGATTGAGGTGCGGTCGATTCTTACATGTCACAAATGACTCGCGGATAGTTGTCCTAAAGTATCAAAACAATCCGAACGTGTTTGCTCAGTTTGGAGTATGTCATTGGTGTTGTTTTCCAAAGTTTATCTCAATTTGAAACTGATATCAGACACTTTTAGCTATACCGGTCACGCCATGCGTCGGATTGAGGTGCGGTCAATTCGTACATGTCACAAATGACTCGTGGATTGTTTTCCTAAATTATCAAAACAATCCGAACACATTTTCTCAGGTTGGCGTATGTCATTGGTGTTGTTTTCCAAAGTTTATCTCAATTTGAAACTGATATCAGACACTTTTAGCCATGCCAGTCACACCGTGAGTCGGATTGAGGTGCAGTCAATTTGTACACATCACAAATGACTCCCAGATAGTTTTCCTAAAGAATAAAAACCATTCGAATGTGTTTTCTCAGTTTGGAGTATGTCATTGGTGTTGTTTTCCAAAGTTTATCTCAATTTGAATCTGATATCAGAAACTTTTATCCATACCGGTCACTCCGTGCATCGGATTGAGGTGCGGTCGATTCGTACACGTCACAAATGACTCGCGGGTCGTTGTCCTAAAATATCAAAACAATCCGAATGCATTATCTCAGTTTTCCATATGTCATTGGTGTTGTTTTCCAAAGTTCATCTCAATTTGAAACTGATATCAGACACTTTTAGCCATACCGGTCACACCGTGCGTCGGATTGAGGTTCGGTCGATTCGTAAACGTCAAAAATGACTTGCGGATCGTTTTCCTAAAATATCAAAACAATCCAAACTCATTTGCTCGGTTTGGCGTATGTCATTGGTGTTGTTTTCCAATGTTTATCTCAATTTGAAACTGATATCAGACACTTTTAGCCATACTTGTCACGTCGTGTGTCGGATTGAGGTGTGGTCGATTCGTACACGTCACAAATGACTCGCGAATCGTTGTCCTAAAGTATCAAAACAATCTGAACGCGTTTTCTTGGTTTGGCGTATGTCATTGGTGTTGTTTTCCGAAGTTTATCTTAATTTGAAAATGATATCAGACACTTTTATCCATACCGATCACGCCGTGCGTCGGATTGAGGTCTGGTCGATTCGTACACGTCACAAATGACTCGCGGATCGTTGTCCTAAAGTATCAAAACAATCCGAAGGCGTTTTCTCGGTTTGACATATGTCATTGGTGTTTTTTTCCAAAGTTTATCTCAATTTGAAACTGATATCAGACACTTTTAGCCATACCGATCACTCCGTGCATCGGATTCAGGTGCGGTTGATTCCTACACGTCAAAAATGACTCGCGGATCGTTGTCCTAAAGTATCAAAACAATCCGAATGCATTTTCTCGGTTTGGCGTATGCCATTGGTGTTGTTTTCCAATGTTTATGTCATTTTCAAACTAAGTAGTAGGAATTCACTAATCTAAGGATATGAATCATAAGAAAAGGAGATCATAGATTCTCAATAAGTGTAATGTGAGATATCAATGACCATATAAAGATAACATAAGTATTATGAATTCACCTTCATTGTCCTATTTGTTTACATTCTTCCATTAGGTACGATGCCCATTCGTTTCTAAAGACATTTATATCATCTTCTGAATAGAAGTTTTTGCGAAATTCATAGTAGTACTGAAGAAATATAAATACACAAAGGATTAATAATTATTTTAAATAAAGTAGTAATTATTTTCAAAAATACCTCTTCAGGGATGCTAGTTTGTCCATGAAATACAATCTCTTTCACAAATTTACAAAACATAATAATCACAGTCCTTGTCATTTGTTTGTTTCGGACACTGCAGAATCATCGAGAAAAGTAAGTAATTTGTTTTGATATATATTTGGATAGTGAAATATAATTATATATACCCATATACTTCTCCATTTGTAGATCTTGTGGGCATTGTCGTCCTTACACCCTGGATTCATTCCAGCCTATAGACGATATTCATACACCGCCCTATCATAACAAAATCCTCATTAAATGATAATATAAATTATATAACTAGATATTTACTTATAAAATGTTGGATCTAGTGTATTACAAATTGAAAATCGCCATCATCTGTGGTCAGTTAGTTGGATATCCATGCAGTGAATCCAGAAAATAAATCATTGGAGTATCCAAATTGACTGCAATGAGCATCCAATGTTCCCTAAAAACAAAAAAAGAAATAAGTACTGATAGAAATGAAAATATAATTGATATGATTAAAATGTATAGTTTTACCCTTGCATCTTTGGTATTAAAAAGATCCTGTTAGTCGTAATTCTTCTTTGAAACGTTCTGAGCAGATTTGACATCAATTCCACTTGAAAATAAGAATCTATTTCTATTCATTGTGTAGAAATGGTGTGAGGACTAACGAGTCCAAATTTGTATTCATGGGAAAATCCCTTCAATTTTTTTTAATATATACACCTGTGAAAAATATGAGATGTATTTATCCATAATTATGAAAGTATATCAGCTTCTGTAAAATCAAATCATGAAAAAATACCTCATGTATACATTTATAACTCAGGCGCCTAGCCAGTCGTATGTGATGATCTCAGAAACAGCATCTGCACTAACGAAATCTATTGTTCCCTCCCCGTACATATCTTTTTCAAAAACAATTGTATGACTCTTTCTGTCTTTCATTTTTGTATCCACATGAGCTTACAATGGTATTAAATGTGGATATAGAATGGGCGGGGTGAACGCGCTCTCAGTAGATCGTTTTGATCGGTTGGTTGATCCAATGTTGGAGCCACTCTTTTGTTTTAGCATCACCATTTTATCCTTCTGTAATAACATTCATCAGTTCATCCATTTTCTAATTTAATGTTAATGGTTCTGCTTGAAAATTGAACTGGAAATGAATACCTCCCGCTCGACATGTTTTTTTACAAGATTCGACGGCCATGCAACGAATTTTCCAACAATTTTTTCCACCATATGAATGTCTTCATCGTCATTTGGAACGGGTAGCTCAGCGCTCGGCTCATGAGATACGTTAATAGACACTTTGGCATGACTGGTTGGAAGTGGTCTGGAGTGTAGCGTGTCATTCTGCATATTAAACACCGTAGCCCTCGCTAAAAGGTGATGGGTGGGAGTTGACAGATATAAATCACAGTCATTTTCACCCTGCAGAATATCATTACATGAAAGGTATCAGTGTATGTGATTCACATCTCAGAAAAACAAATATTATAACAATTATTACCTCGGTTAAGTTAGGTCTTTGAGGGGAATGGATCGCCTCAAAGATGGTGAGGGGTGGATCTTCTCGCGGGGGTTGTTCTTGAGTTGTTTGTTCTCTTCGCCTCTCCTCCATCAAACTCGTTAGTATCTTTCCCTGAGTTTGGATTAGTTCTTCAAGGGTAGCTACTTTATCTATCATTACATTCAATTCTTTAGTTTGTTCATCCTCTTGTTTTTTTCTGAAAATATGTCTGGGGTGACACCCGAAAACCCACACCTCTGACGCGACCATACTGTTCTGGCTATTTCAAGGACGTTGAATGTATGTCTGCATCCGGTGCGGGTGTTGTTGATTCCTGTGACTATGTCAGATAGAAAATATGAAAAAATAAGTAATCACCATTATGTATTCGTGATTTAAAGAAAAACAAGTTTATATTATGTCATACTTACACATGTTTCCCACACTTTTTGTGTGTTTTCATCTATCAGTTTCCCCTCTTTATTAACATGAGCCTCCTTCCATAGCACATGGCGTGGAATGGAAGTGACATGAGATTTTGCTTCATCAATCTGCATATAAATAGAAAAATATGGTTATAGTGTTGTTTTATGTCACATAAAATTATTACAGTACTTTTAAAATACATACTAATTGTTTTTCAATTGAAGCGTACCCCAACCTTACTTTACGGTAGGGGTACGCTGGTTTTGCTTCCCGTTCATTATTTTCAGCACTCAGTTGCTTTTTCATAAATAAAAACCTATCAATCAACGTGATGAATACAAGAAATGTTACACAACGTGTAACCAAACACAATGTACCTAAAAATTTTGTTCTGCACGACAGTTGCAAAATGCATCCCACGTTCCTTGGGATATCAAGTGTGCATAAAGAGGGGGCGGGTGCGGCTTGATTTTCCCTTCGGCATCGTTCAGATGATGTTTCGTTAAAATGCTGCGAAAGCCTCTATGAATCCTTCCTGCCAGTCTGAAAACATATTCTTTGTGAGAAAAATCTACTATAAATGCACTCTGCAAGAGATGATGAAGGGTTAGTCAATATTTTAATATTTTATTTTATTTTAATAAATTAAATAGATGATATCGTAATGTTACCGTAATCTCTTCCCACATTAATGTTTTCAACCCGCTGACAACACGATGCCACGACTCTACGTCAATCAGCACGCGTTGTCGAGTGACTATTCCAATGTAGCTACTAAACATGGCTTTGTTGGGGTCTACATGCAGGCCTAGCTTATTCCATCCCACCTCATATTGGATTCCTTTTGCTCTTGCTTTAAGGATTTTTGCTAAAACTGTCAAAATACGGCACACCTGTTTTTTTTGTTTCACTGGGGTTTCATCGCCTACCATTTCCTTAGTTTCTGCATCATCATTATGTTTCTCCGAAGCGCTAGCATTGGCACTGACCCCAGCTACAATAGCTTGAGAGACCTGTTGTACATAAGCAGTGGGACCAGCTGCAACAGGTTGAGAGACCTATTGTCTCTCAGTAGTGGGACCAGCTGCAACAGGTTGAGAGACGTGTTGTGTCTCGGTATTGGGTGCATCAGCAGGTGAAGAAGTCATTATCTACAGAACTGGTTTAAAATTTAATTTAGATCACAAAAAAGTAGTAGAGAACATATAATAACATAATTTAACACAATATATATTATAATAAAAATCAATAACCTGATTATTGACCTCCCTTTTTTTAGAGGCTGAAGGGATTTGAACCCTTTATCAACTATCCATATCCCTTCATTGTGGTCTCCTCTGACATAAAAAACGTCGTCTACATTGGGGCCAATGCGAAATGATTGCGAAGTCTCAATGAAAGGGTCATCTTCCATTGAATTTTCATCTGACCCTTCAGCTGTTTTGGTCAATAACAGAACAATTGAACAGTTTTGGTTTGCGGGATCTGGAACAAAAAATACTTGCACTACCTGTGATGCCATTATAAATGGTTCGTCTTTCTCCCCTTACTGAAATCAACTTTCACGAATCCCAAATCATCTATTTTAACAGCACTCCTGTTATCAACCCACATGCATTGAAATATCGGAACTTGAAATTCCGTATAATCCTACTCCCATATTTGTTTGATGATGCAAAAGTATGACATAATCGCATAAATTTGATTTCTGTCCTTAGCACCGGAAACATACATCGCTTCAGCCACAAGTGTAACCCCAATATTCTGCATGGTACTGTCTTCATCATGTTCATTAGTATAAAATGTATAACCATTAACTACATAAGCATTGTAAGATAATGCATACACACTTGGTCCTCCGGCTAGCCATCGAAGTCGTTCCGAAATTGACTTTGGATTTTCATCTGACTTCTTAATAATATGATCTCGAAATCATTCTATAAACTGTCGATTATGTGTATCTGATATCCATTTTTCAGCCCTTGATGGATTCAAGTGCCTAAGAATTTCTTTGTGTATTTCAACATATGGGTCAACGTCGAAACTGTTATGAAAAACATAAAGGTGGGCCCGCTCCCGATCTGTAATATTGATAGTTACAACCTTTCTTCCAGAAATTCCTTCACCCTCAAGCCACCCAGTGTGATGAGATTTCGGTAAGCCAATGCCTTCCACACCAGACAAGTATTCGGTACAAAATTCAATGGCTTCCTCAACAATATATCGCTCTGTAATACAACCCTCTGGCCAACTTCGATTTTTGACATACCCTTTCAAAATCTTCATATACCGTTCAATGGGGTACATCCGTCTGTAATGTACAGGACCACATTGTCGAATCTCTCTCACCAAGTGGACCATCAAATGAACCATCATATCAAAAAATGAAGGCAGGAAGAACATTTCTAATTCACATAATATGACGGCAATTTCTTTTTCCATAGCTGGCAATTTCGCCAGGTCTATAACTTTGCTTCATATAGCATTGAAGAAAAAACACAATTTCGTTAATGTATGGCGGACATTCTTGGAAAAAATGCAACGTAAAGCAATTGGAATGAGATTTTTCATCAAAACATGACAGTCATGTGATTTCAGACCTTTTAACTTCAAGTCTCTCATTGACACAAGGTTACTGATATTTGACGAATACACCTCTAGAACCTTTTCGTCATTCAAGAAGTTGCAAAACTGATATCTCTCCTGCCTGGAAAGAGTGTGAGCAGCATGAGGAAGAAATATTCGTTTTTCACCCTTCACTGGTGCCAACTGTTCTCGTATTCCCATCTCAACCATGTCCAACCTAGCCTTAATTCCATATTTTGTTTTTCCAGATGTATTTAGCGACGTGCTGATAACACTGTCAAATACATTTTTTTCTATATGCATAACATCAATAAAATGTCTTACATACAGACAATTCTAGTATTTTAATTCAAAAAAATTGATCTCTTTTTCCGACCGATTTTCGTAAGGTTTTTCGAAGCCGGTTTACCAAAAGTAGTGTCCACATTTTTAACTTTCTCAAAAATTTGATCGCCTGTTAGTGGAGACGATGTTGTACGTTCTTCTGAACTTCCATCGAATGATGTCTTCCAAGAATGGTACTTATGTCATCACGGTAGAAATTTGCGATGTCCTAGAAACACGGTTTTCGATGTATGTTTCAACCTAATTGATTGTGTACCTTCTTCGCAAACGGGAGAGCCTTGAGTTCCTTTAATGCTATATCCGGACAAATTTCCATAAGCAGGGAAGTCATTTATCTTCCCATACAACATGACTCTCAAAGTGAAATCTTCCTTTCTATAAGCATCATACAATGTAACACATGAATCCCACTATAATTTCAAATCGTCGATCAATGGAGCTAATTAAACATCAATATCATTACCCGGTTGTTTCGGTCCTGATATAAGCGTAGATAACATGATGTATTTTCGTTTCATGCATAACCACGGTGGTAAGTTATAATTTATCAACAGAATCGGCCATGTACAATGACTGTTGCATTGAACACCAAAAGGATTCACTCCATCTGTAGATAGCGCAACATGAAGGTTTCTCGACTCATTTCCAAATTCAGGATACTCATGATTGAATCTCTTCCACTGAGAAGAGTCTGCCGGGTGACGTAGTATCCCATCTTTAATTCTTGTATCTGCATGCCATGTTAATTGTTATGTAGTCTCCTCACTTCCATATAGGCATATAAACCTTGGAATGATTGGAAAGTACCATACAGCTTTAGTAGGACTAGATTCATCTTTCTTGTATCGAGAAGCACCACACTTTGTGAATTCTTTAAGTGATTTTTGGTCCTTGCGAAACAGTATACAGTCATTCGGCCAGGTGTGTATTCTTTCAGAGATCATACCCATAGAGCGTAGCATTCGTTTGGCATCATATGTTCGGCTCGGGAGCTCATTGTCATCTAGGAGCATGCCATTCAAGAGGGCAAGTAGTTTCGTAAAACTGTCGTCACTCCACTCGTTATCTGCTTTCAAATTATACAGCTTCAGTACGGCTGACAATTCTGTATATTTAGTGCAACAAGCGTACAATGGCGTCTTTGCACAACTTTTTAACTTCTCAAACAATTTTGGGCAATAACGAAGGTCATCTTCGAAGGTCCTTGTCATTTTCTAAATACGATCTTCATCATCATTCACATATGTAATCACATCCTCCATACGGTCATCTTCATTGTTCATGTTTGTAATCATATCAGATGATCCATAAAACGCAGTGTCACCCCAGTCACTACTTACATTCGTTGTTTCCTCGTGTTTATTCCAACATGTATAACTTTGATCTACTCCGTGACAGATCAAGTGTACTTCCAACTCATCTGGACTAATTTGTTTTGAATAACAATAGTGTAAAAACTAACAAAGGATTTGAGAAGAGTAACATTCATTATCTTTTTCAAACTTGATAAATTCTTTCACACCTTCTTCATACTGTTTTGTCAACTGATTGGAATTCATCCATTCTTTATTTATATTCATCCTATTTAAAATCCATATGATGAGTATATATGTTAGAGGAGAAATGACATCTCGAACCTTTTCTGGATAACCTAAAACTCCTTCCATGGAAATAATGTGACCATGAAACAATACTTCTTAAACAAAATATGAGGAATTTATAATATTGTAATAAAGACAAATCTCTCTAAAAACACCCAAAACAACCTCAAGTGTACCTCCAATTATGCTAGAGGCTATTGACTAGTAGTGAGTGTCTATAGGTCGATATGAGGTGCTACATAGCCTCAAGTGTACATAGCCTCGATATGATGTGCTACATAGCCTCAAGTGTACCTCCATATATGCTTGAGGCTATTGACTAGTAGTGAGTGTCTATAGGTGGTATAGTGGGGAGACTATACCCTCTTTAAAATAGTGTGAAACACATAAGTAAATAAGGGAGACATCATATAAAATCACAAACTACATATATCAACATCATGAGATAAAATACCAAAACATTTCCCAGGAAATATCATAATGATGTTACATATATAATATACATGGTAGTACATAATAATAAGAACAATTATAGATATCTAAAAATTATGAAAAGGGAACAATACCATAAAATAGTACAACCTCTATATTTTCTATGTTTTGGCCTAGATTCCTACTCTAAACTCCATCCTAACCTTATAATAATTATAAATCATCCTCAGGAAATGCCCTAAACCAAGAACCTATGACCAAGGAGCATCTACTCGGGTACCCATGTTTCGTGGATGCTGGAGAAGTGTGTGATTACAAGTTAGTAATCCACTATCAATGATGTCTAATGAAAACCCAATCATTGATCATAAAGCATAAAGGTGTAGAAGAAATATGTGAAGTGGTAATAATAATAATATTTGAAAATAATAGAAATGTATCATGTCTTTGGTCTCAAGAGGGCATCCTAGGTTGACACTACATACTTCTTCCATATCCATAACCTCTAATCAAGGTGTAAGTATCATGTCTCAACTTGGTTCTAAGGAACTTCATTGAGGAAACCATAATCAAGTAGCCTGAGAGGAATCTATATGGCTCCAACATGAATTCCATCCCAATAATTCTCAGGAAATCCATTCATCTGGTTTGAACTTGGGGGAACTCCCATAACAATAGTATACTATAATGATTGAAATACTTGTCCCACAATCAAGTAATTCCATACCAATAATAATCAATATAAATCTATAGAGCTCATCCTTCAGTATTTAATAAGGGACACCCTGAATAATCCATGAAATTAATCTATATCATTAGATAAATGAATACATTACCCAAATATAAGTGGGATCCTCCATATAGAATTAAAAATAATGAATATATATAGAATCCACTATCTTTCTTGATGAATTCCATTAAATTGGACCTCATCGAATCCAAGTAATTTTCCACTCCCTATATTCACATGAGACCCCTTTGGATTCCAAGGCTTGTGAATTGGATTCCACACCAATATAAATCATCAAGAATCCAAATAATTACTCCAAGGAATTCCACACCCATCATTTTTATATGGAGTCCAAGGGACTTCCCATGGAATTCAAATTATAACATTAAATTTCAAAAATACCAAACAATCCATTACTTCCAATTAAAATATAAAAAAATTCAACATCTCAATGCATGATTCCCCACATTAATCCATTTCATATACATACAAATTTAAAAAATTAAATTAAGATTTATATTTAATTAATTTTACATTTTTGTTTATGATTTAAAAGTCCATGATCATGATTTAATTCAATTCAAAACTTCCATTTATAATTTCTATAGCCATACAAATTATATATTCCAAAGGGTCATCCTAGAAACCATCAATCAAACTAAACTCATTTACTACCAAGGGCAGCCCCAAACCACCCAAATCAATTCACCCATTTCCAAGGCACTTTCCTAACATACCACATTAATGGTCCCAACATGGATCAAACCAAATGAAAACACCAAAACATAAGAATAACTAAATAAATCTATTGAAGTAGTGGGAAATCATAAAAACAACCCATAGTCAGGATCAAAACATAACCACAATCCCAAACCACCCATGGAAACTGAATATTCAACACGAAGAATAGTTGGCCAAACACTTACCCATTCCAAAAATAATTAATTCATGAAAATTCAATTTGAATCACATTAAGGTGGAGGACCCGGTGGCGGAGGAGAAGGAGGTGTCGACAGCAGAGGCACCAGAGGTAGCGTAGAGGCAGCACAGAGGTAGGGCAGAGGCAGGGCGGTGGCAGCAGAGGCAGCGGAGGCAGTGGAGTAGGAGGAGGAGGAGGAGGAGGAGGAGGAGGCCATGGTGGAGGAGGAGGCAGCGGAGTCGGCAGAGGAGGAGGAGGCACTGGTGGAGGAGGATGAGGATGAGGCCGCAGACTAGGTGGAGGAGGAGGACGAGGCCGCGGTGGAGGAGGAGGAGGAGGAGGCGGCGGCGGCCGGAGGAGGAGGCGGCGGCGGCCAGAGGAGGAGGAGAAGGATGAGGAGAAGGGGGAGGTGGCGGCCACGGCAGAGGAGGAGGCAGCAGAGGAGGAGGTAGTGGAGGAGGAGGCGGCGGCGGCAGTGGCGCAGAGGAGGGCTTCCGCGAGAGCTTGACCGGATGTATGGAGGAGGAAGAGGACCCATGGGTTATTAACAAATCCACGTGAGCCTTTATCAGCGCTAGTAAAAAGCGCTGATAAAGGGTGTATTTATCAGCGCTAAAATGAAATGTGCTGATAAATACAACCTTTATCAGCGCTTTTTTAGCGCTGATAAAGGCCCGACCCTTTATCAACGCTTTACTGTTAGCGCTGATAAAGGCAGGTTCATGCCTTGCCCAGTTTTGTGGTAGTGTACCGAGGATTGATGATCTTTTTTATCAGCTTCGTGGAGAATGAGTGTTCTCGAAGATTGACGTGAGATCAGGATATCATCATCTATGTGTGAGACCATCTGATATACCTCTCACAGATTTCAGGAGTAGTTATGGTCTATATGAGTATACAGTTATGCCGTTCGGACCCATGAACGCGCTAGCAGTTTTCATGGATCTGATGAATCATGTGTTCCATCCGTATCTTGATTATTTTGTGGTAGTATTCGTGGATGACATCTTGGTGCACTCTCACACTCGACACGACCATGCCACCCATCTTGAGATCGTACTGAGTACACTGATAGATCATGAACTATATTCAATGCTCTCAAAGTGCCACTTTTGGATGGACCAGATTCACTTCCTAGGTCATATCATCTTATAGGCAGGAGTTGCGGTAGACCCGGAGAAGGTGAGAGAAGTAGTTTCCTGGGAGTGGGATAAGAACGTGTTTGAGATACAGAGTTTCTTAGGACTGGTTGGTTACTACAGATGCTTCATACCGGACTTATCCCGCTTAGCAGCACCATTGAATGGACTGACTAAGAAGGGTGTATAGTTCGTTTGGTCAGAAGCTTGTGAGACATCCTTTCAGGACCTGAAGGGAATGTTGACATCAGCACCGATCCTAATACTCCCAGAGCAGGGGATGTGCTTTGCAGTTTACTATGATGCATCAGGTATTGGGATGGGAGTAGTGTTGATGCAGGGCGATCTAGTTGTTGTTTATGGTTCTTGGCAGTTGAGGCCACATGAGAGGAATTACCCGACACATGATCTCGAGTTGGCTGCAGTTGTGCATGTGTTGCACTATTGGAGACATTATCTGTTTGGAGAACGTTTTGTGGTTTTCACCGACCACAAAATCCTCATGTATATCTTTTCTTAGCATGAATTGAATCTGAGGCAGAGGAGGTGGGTCAAATACCTATAGTACTTTGATTTTGAGCTTTCCTATACACCTGGTAAAGATAATGCAGTAGCTGATGCCCTGAGCAAGAAGACTCAGATACAGGTAGTGCAAGAGGCCAGCGGTGAGTGGAAGCTCATGGACTTGTTCTCTATGTTGCATCTGGTGGTGCATGATAGTCAGGGGCAGACTTATCTTTCATCTTTAGCTATGACTTTTACCCTCCTGGATTGAGTAAGGGGGAGACAACTATTTGATCCAGAAGGCCTAGTTCTACGGGATTCGATGGCAGGTGAGGACCCTTCTCTAGGTTGGACGATAGACGATGATGTGGTTTTTTGTTTCCATGGATGATTATGGGTTCCAGGGGATATACGTGAGGAGCTGATGCGAGAGTTTCATGCTTCAGCTTAGGCAGTTCATCCCGGGGTTACCAAGATGTACCGCGACTTGGGATGTCAGTATTGGTGGCCGGGTATGAAGAGAGATGTAGATGGTTTTGTTATGAGGTGTTCCACTTGTCAGCAGGTGAAGGCAGAGCATCGGAGACCAACTGGTCTGTTCTAGTAGTTACCCATTCTGGAGTGGAAATCGGATGATGTCACGATGGATTTCGTTACCAGATTGCTGAGTTCACCTCGTGGCAATGATGCCGTGTGGGTTGTGGTGGAAAGACTCATGAAGGTTGCTCACTTTCTGCCGATCAAGGAGACCTTCGGTGTTGAAAATATCGGATGGTTGTATATCAGAGAGATCATACATCTTCATGGGCTACCTTGTTTAATCATTTTTTATAGAGACGCCCACTTCACGTATCATTTTTGAAAGAGTTTTCAGAGGGAACTAGGTACACGGCTGCTTCTGAGCACAACCTACCACCCTCTGATCGATGTCTAGTTAGAGTGTACAATACATGTGTTAGAGGACATGCTGTGTGTATGAATCCTAGACATTGGGGGCTCTTGGGAGAATCATATACGCTTAGTCGAGTTTTCCTATAGAAATAGATTCCAGGTGACTATTGAGATGGCGCCATATGAGGATTTATATGGAAGGCCATGCTGATCACCCATGTCCTGGTTAGAGGCAGGTGATGCAGCTTTACTGGGGCCACATCTCATGCAGGAGAATTCTGAGCTGGTCCAGTTGATTCAGAAGCATATGGCTACCGCACAATCTCATCATACGTCTTATGCTGATCACCCCAGATGACCTTTGGAGTTCGTGGTCAGGGATCAGGTTTTTTAGGTTTTTGGCTGAGGCTGGGACACAAGCGGATCAGGAGACAGGGTAAACTTTCACCGTGATATGTGGGGCCAATTGAGATTCTGGAGAGAGTCGGGTTGGTTGCTTATCAGTTGCGGTTACCGCAGTGGTATCGAGCCATGCACAACATCTTCCACGTCTTTGAGTTTCATCGCTATCATTCAAACCCATCTCATGTCTTTCAGCATGAAGAGGTTGAGTTGGAGGTAGATGAGTCCTTTGAGGAGCATCTGATTCGTATCATTGACAGAAGCATGAAGGTTCTCCGTGGCAGGTCAGTTCCTCTCGTACGGGTGCTATGGCAACATGGTCGAGTGTAGGATGAGACCTGGGAGCGGGAGGCTGATGTACGTGCTTAGTGGCCGGAGTTGTTCATGGATATATCTTCTCCACCCTTGGAAGGGAAATTAGGGGATGAATTGATATATGGGGGGAAGTTTGTAAGAACCCAGTTCATATATTTGAGGTACAGGCTTTATCTTTTCCCTTTTACTTAAGTGTTTTTGTAAAAATATGGAAAATGGGAAAAAATCCTAAATTTTGGAAGTACACGCCGTGTTCTTTTTCCACACATCGTGTACTTCTGTCCGTGTAGGGATGAGTACATGGGGCGTGTAGCCTTGTCAGTGAAAAAGGGTGTAGGAACCGACTACATGTCGTGTAGTGGTCCTTTACATGCCGTGTAGTCAGTCGGCAGGACAAAAAAGTAAGGTGATGGAGTAGCTGCCATCTGGGCGACAGTACACACAGTGTACTCAGAAGTACATGTCGTGTACTCATGTCGACAGGTGAACAGTATGGTGGTGCCGCCAGAGGAACAGTTAAATGAAGGAAGTACACGCCCTCTAATTTTTTTTGTCTTAAATTAGACAGTAGACTACCTTGTTCATAGGGAAGGCTTAGAACCAGAGGGAGGAGCGGGAGTGGATGACCAGAGCTTTGGAGATCTACTGATCGAGCATCTGGAATCTGATTCCTCCTCGGACGATCTCGTTGGAACCACGCGGGTAATCCCTCTCTTCTCCTAGCGCATTCCTTACCAATTATTCTCCCAACATGAGTTATTTGAGGTTAAGCGAGATTTTTTCTTCATCAGATCTACGCCATTATTAGGTGTTTCTGGAGTCGACGTTCGGGTATGTCGCTCGTTGGCGTATAAGGTAGGTGTCTTAGTGTTAATTTTTTTTCCAACTGCCATGTGTTTTGTATGTTTTTTTCCACGAACCATGTTGGGGAGTCATGTGGCTAAGGCCATTTCTATATTAAACACCTAGAGTTGATTAGGTATTTAATTATGTTATTAAAATGCTGGTTGGGGTTGTTACTTGGATTCAGAACCACCCCGTGGGTGTGTTCCACTATTTAGCCATTTGGCCAGGATACCCAAGGGTATGCCTTAAAAGTAGTAATTTTAGAATTGCCTCGAGAGGAATTGCTTGTTTACTATATATTTACATGTTGGGCATGGCCCGATTACCTGTTAGCCAGTGGGAAGTGTTGTGAATAGCCTGTGGGTGTTGTTCTACATATCCTGTGGGCAAATTCTTCCATGCCTGTGGGTAGATGATTCTATCCCTGTGGGCGACACTAATTATGCATGTGAGTAATATCCGTGTGCTTGTGGGAAAAATCATGTGTTGCTTTCTCTCTGCCCGAGGGTGAGAGTTTATGTGTCTATAGACATTTGGCTGATTACTTAGAATATTCACTGTGGTGGTATATTAAACTAAATGATTAAAAAGAATATTAAAATTGAAATATAACTGGTTGAGTTAGTTACTTTTCAGTACTTCTTACTTTATTTCATTTTACTACTACACACTGTCGTTGCATGGTGACATGTAGTTGGGCACGTGCCTTTGGTGGGTGCCTACTGGGAATTTATTTCTCACACCCTGTTTGGGTCACGCTTTTTGGCCCAAACAGATTACGTTTTTGCAGGTGTGGATAGGGGCAAGAGTCCCTATACAGGTACTTGACTGTTGCTAAGGAGTAGGAGGGAATGGTACCGAGCCTAGGCTCACGATGCCACTGCCAGCTATTTTCTTTGTTTTGCTGTACTCTGCTTTTGTTTATATTGTATTGATGTATAACATATTCTGGCTGTTTTCTTAGAACTTGAGACATGTAGCGTCATTATTTATATACTATTGGTTATATCCACTGCTGTTGTTTCTTTCATTTGTGTATGGTTTACTACTTCCGCTATTTGATGTATATTTTATTCTATATTCCGCTGTGCTACACTTTGACAAATGAGGGCATAGTTTCCCCACTATCAGACCTGGGCCCTCGCTGATAGTCAGCAGCCTCTAGCATTCGGGGAAATGCTCTTGAGGTCATGTGGCGAACTGGGTTTGGGGCACCCATTGTGTGGCACCCAGGACCGGGACGTTACATAAATGTTGCGATTATTGTCTATAAACACAAGTGATCTTGATTAATTAATATAGAAAGAAGATTCTATGGTTCCATCTAGTAGTATCGGTCCGATCGAAGCCCATCTGACGGAACTCGAGAAGGAAGTAGCATCTTTGGGCTTTAATCTGGACCGAACCAAAGCCTAACTTCATCGTGTGAAGCTAGAACAAAATTTCCTTCACGAGATATTCATGCTTATAGAAATTTCTACTCAGGCAATGTTGGCCTAGCCGCCCCAAGATTCTATCACCATAGAACACCTTACTCTTGGGACTTATGCTTGTCTTATAAGGGGTTATATAACGAGACCGTAACTGCCTTGTGTAATCCATTGATTTAAATAAAAATTGTGATATCTTCTTATGGTGATGTTTATAAATTTTCAAATTTCCGGGTAAATATTGTATGCATATTATTGATGAATTTTAGAAAAAAGACATTTTTGAAAAATATTTATGTAAACCTTAAATAATTAATAATATGTAATGAATTTTAAAAAATGGTCTTCTATAGTTATGTTCATTAAGAAATTTAGTGTCTAATAAGATCAAATTAATTTTTGATGAATAGTAAATTATGAATAGTGATTTTACACATATGATTAGTAATATTATCAAATGGATTAAGTAACCACACTTAAGAAAGTAGTAATATAATTTAGGCACCTTGATTAAGTAATGTGATTCAATAAAATAAGTTAATAACTATTTCAGAAATTATTGGTTAAGTATTATTATTTTTTGGTGAATTGCGTTTTTAATTAAAAGTTAAATTAAAAATATTTAGAAAATTATTTTCATAAAAAGGAGTTCATTTTTGAAATCAGAGCATCGATATTTGGTGAAGGTGAATTTTTGGGATTTTTCTGAAATAATTGAATTTTTAATTGGTAGTGTTTTTATTTAAAAAGTAACTTAAAAACATTTAGAATTTTTTTTCATAAAATGGAGTCCATTTTTAAAATCAGAGCATCGATATTTGGTTAAGATGAAATTTTTTGATTTTTCTGAGAAAGTTGAATTTTCAATGAATAGTGAAAATACAGTTTTTGAGTTTCGGTTGTTTAATGACATCATTAAGGATGTCATAATTATGAAATAATTATGGTTAAATTATTAATAGTAAGATAATTTATGTGGTGTACCAAGTGACCAAAACCATGGGAAAATACCATGGTCATGCCCATGGTTTTTCCAATACCACCGATTAGGTGTCCTTTGAAAATTAATGCTTTGTCCCATCATTTTTCTTATAAATACGAAGCCTTTCGCTATTTAATTTCATATCCAAATCCTCCCCAACGACATTCTAGTCTCTTTACCTCCCAAGGAGTCCTCCAAAGTTGTCCTCAAGCCTCCCAAGGTCCCAAACATCATGCTTTCAAAGTTATTCTTCAAGGTAAGGGATCTTTTCACCATCCTCTTTTAAGTCACGTCTTCTTGTACATTGTCTCTTATAATTTCTATCACTTTATGTTCAGGGAATGTTATTATATTTTCTCATTTCAGTCCATTTAATGTATAATTATGGAGATACCTTTTACGCTTTCATCAATTTGTTTTCTGAATTTTTAAGTGATGTCGTTAGGCTGCCGAAATTTTCGTAAAAGAAATCGGATCTTATCTTTTCGTTCATGTTTCCTTTCTCATGTGGTATGTCAATAAAATATCCATAAAAATATCTTATTTAGTACCCATACTGTATTATGAGTTATTTATGAGTGGGTTACCCTTGACCCCTCTCTTTTCAATGTATATTAAAACCATGTTATATATCCATTATGCTGCAGAAATTTCGTCTCAAAATTTCAATCTCTTTCTCTCAAAAAATTATATTGTTTATCTATGTGAATACCCAGACCTATTTAGTTTCCATGGGTGTTCATAAATATATAAATATGATATATTTTATTTTTTAATTGACAAACATAAAACCCTCACTCCCTTTCCATGGGTTATAAATGACATAATGGTCTTATTTTTAAGCTCTTTTTAAACTTCCCGATTTTGACATGGAACCCATTTCTTTAATTACATTTGTGTTATTTATGAAATGTTTGATTATAATCTATGTGGATCACATTAAATTAAAGACATATTAAGGGTGTTCCCTGATAGCACTCCAGTGCATTGGGTAAATAATTAATCTCTAGAGATGACATGTTTCACAATACCTTGGTGAATAACATTGTAATTTTTAAGACACCTTGGGGATGGACCTTGGTGATATGTTCAGGAATGTCTAAATGAAATGTTGTAGCCACATATTCATGTTATGTTTCATGTTCTTTTCATTATTATATTCGTATTCATTCATTTCTCATGTATTCATGTTTTTATTTAAATTCTTATTGATATCACAAGTACATTGATTCCCTTGTTTACCCTTACTAGACCTTATGCTCACCCTTTCCTTTGATGTCTATATCTAGGATATGATATATATTAAATTTACATAGGCTGAAAATTTGATGAAGCCTTACAAGTGGTTTAGAAGAATGTTTTATGTTGTTTTTATGTATTATGTTCCTGATTTCCAAGACACTAGACTTTAAAGATCCTCTATTTGCAAAATTTAATGAAAATTTATGTATTAAAAATGCGAGATGCCATAAATTCAACAAATAAACATTACTTAGGTATATGCCCATACATATACCTAAGTTATCTAGAAACCCATCTCAATAATGAGAAAAACACAACAGTTATTATCTCTGCTCAAAACCAGGATTTTATTCTAGGGGTGGTAACATGTAACACTCCTAGTCAAACTGTCGAAACCCCAGCTGCTGGTGTACTCCTCCTCTATAGAGTATAGTGGGCTTCCCGTGTCACACATAGGTTCTTCCCACTATCATGGACTGCTGTGGTACTCCTCCTGTCGAGTACTGTGGGTCTGCTGCATCCCACAGAGGCACTCCCTACTGTGGGTCTGCCACGTCACATAGAGCGCTCCGCCTCATAGCCTGCTGAGGTACTTCTCCTATCACGTACAATGGGTTTTCTGCATCACACAAAGGCACTCCCCACTTTGGGTCTACCGCATCACACAAAGGTTCTTCCCACTGGGCTAGTGGTAACACTCCGAGTCAAAAGGTCAGCAGTCGTCATGTCTCAGCCACCTACTGGGTCCCCACACACCACTCGCTCATCTCTAGGAGGATCCGCTCCATGAGATATAGGTAGATAATCCAACTATCAATATGTCCTACATATATGCATCTCAGAGTCCGGCCTCGTCATAGGGGTCTCAATGCAACAGACGGTGCGTTAATCAGACGCCTAATTTGTGAGTTATAGAAATAGTTGTACTAGGGGCACGGTTGGATTTTAGGTTCAAACCAACGTGAACGTACCCCAACTGTGTCCAAACCTCAAGTGGAGTATGCCAAGATAACCTTCTCCATCTAAGAGTTCCATTTCCGTAGACAGTTCATCGATCAGACACCCGTAGCCCAAGATATGGGCGAAAAGGTGTATTCGGCTCAAACGGGTTCGGACTGGGGTCCGAGCCGGTTCGTGGGTCCAACCTGGCCCAACGGTGGCCCGTAGGCCTGCACAGGGTCTAGCCCGGCGAACCTTGCTGGGTCCAGCATGACGGACCACACTTGGTCCTGCCCGGTTGCCCGGCTGGCTGAGCATTCAGCCGCTCTAGCTCCTCCACCGCAGCCCGCCCTGGGCCCAACTCAAATCCTCCATGCGGTGCGACGGCGCCATGCCCCTCCAATGTGGACCTCTTCTCTTCTACGTGGTGCATTGGTGCCATTCCCTTCCGATGCGACCCGGCTTGGCCGTGACCTTCTTCTCCTCTGCACGGCACGATGGTGTCGTGCCCTTCCGACGACCCGGCAGCCTTACGCTGCCAGTTTCTTCGCAGTTAGCCCGACGCCGGTCGGGTTGCTCTACCGCCGTCCGTCGGCCACGGTCCACTCCTCCGACCGTATTTTTGTGCCGTCGCTGTCATCATCGAGGGAAGAAAAATGGAGTGGAGGGGTTGGGCCGTGTTCGTGCAGCCCGCACCCATTGCGTTATGATGATAAAAATTGGTAACATAAAGACCAATATTTGGATGATGAAGAATAGAAAATAGAATCAATCTTAAATCCCTTTACCTCATATTGTTGATTGTTGACGGAGTCACAGAAAGTGAATGTCATTCTGTTGACGTCGGAAAGAAGTCAAAGAAGTCGAGGAAGGAATCATCAGCATTCTTCAAGGATGACGCTCAATCCTTTGTCCTGGTGGAAGACGGAGGAAGATGTCCGTCGTTCTTCATTGGAGAGGGGTGATCTCTGTTGGAAGATGATGTTCTCCCATTGTTCTTCCTCTCCCAAAGTTCCAACGAAAAGATATGTCAACAAAAAAATATAGTGAGAATCCAATTAATTTTGTTGGCATAAAAAATTGAATTGGACTCATTAATAACCCAACTTCACCAAATTAATACATGAGCGTTGGCATAACTAAAACTATAGGAGTCAAGAGGCTCTCCCTCATCAATGAGGGAGAGTTGAGAGGTTTCATCCTCGGGTGGTCCCCACAACTTTTAATCCTCTCGCGGGAGGTTATGCTCGGGTGGGACCCACCACCATAACCTCTCATGTGAGGTTAGGGTGTGGTGGTACCACCACCAACTACCATGGGGAGGTTCCAACTACCATCCAACACACACATGGCAGCCTAGAAAAAATTATAGTTTTGAACACTTTAATTTATTATTTTTATAAAAATGAAAAAACTCACTTTTATTATCGACCATCTATCGTTGAGGTGAAAGACTTCTTAAGAGAATACTAGCGTTGTGAGTTCAACAGTTCCCTCAGTTTTCAATTCAGACAACCGGTTCAAAAGTTATAAAATATCACTCGTACGTTTACTGAAGGTACCCGAAAAAAACTTCAGAAATTTATTCCGGACACACTAGGCCTCTGAATCAAGCACTGTAAATTTTCACAGACTCGTAAAAATCCCATGTATTTATGAAAAAAAAATTCCATGAAATTTTTAGATCATTACATTCTCCCCACCTCTAGGATTTACATCCCCGTAAGCTACAACTCTAACTATGGGATCGAATGGGGGTACTGAGCACACGTCTGAGCCTCCCGCTCCCATCTGCTCTCCTGGAGGTTCCCATGATGCCAGTGAACGCACACCAGAGGTATCGACCGTCCATGTAGTACCTTCTCGTGTTGATCCTCAATATACACTAGGACCTCTGTGAATGTCTCCCCATCATTGATTTCCAGCTCTCCATGGTCGATGATGTGGGAAGGGTCGTGAACATATCTCCTCACCTGAGATATGTGGAAGACGTTATGCACTCGGTGCAACTGAGGTGGAAGAGATAAGCGGTAATCCACCATGCCTACTCTGCTGAGGACCTGTAATGGTATGATGAATCATAGAGATAACTTTATTCCTCGGCCAAATATCCATATATGTAGGTAATGTGAGACCCGTAGAATGATGTAGTCTCCATCCTTGAACTCTAGAAGCCTCCGTCTCCAATCAGCATATGATTTCTTCCTGCTCTGTTCAGTCCTCATCTACTTCTGGATGATCTGCACCTTCTCGATGGTAGCTCACACCATTTTTGTCCCACTAGTGCCAACTCCGTAGGGTCTGTCTAGTACAAGGGTGATCTACAAGGTCTCACGTACAAGGCCTCAAAAGGTGCCATCCCTATTGTGGAGTGATAGCTGTTGTTATAGGAAAAATCTACCAATGATAAGTGATTCTCCCAGTTGTGACCAAAGTTGAGGGCACAATCTCGGAGCATGTAATCAAGGGTCTGAATGGTCCGCTTAGTCTGACCATCCATCTGAGAATGGAAGGCAGTGCTCATGTGAAGCTGCGTACAGAAAGCATCATGAAACCCATTTCATAGTCAGAAAGTAAACTGTGTGTCATGATCAGAGAAAATAGAAGAAGGTACTAAATGTAAATGAAAAATATCCTGTACATAGAGGTGTGCCAACCTCTCTACTTATCCCTGCGCTCTGATTAGTAGGATGTGGGCCGACTTGGTGAGTCGGTCAACAATAACCCAAATTGAGTCATGACTCCTAGATGTACGCGGAAGACCCATCACAAAGTACGAGGATATCCCATACCAATTCCACTCTAGGACATTTAAGGGTTGTACCAAGCCTTCTGGTACCTGATGCTCTACCTTCACTTGCCGACAAGTGAGGCATCATGAAACAAAATCAGCTACTGCCTTCTTCATACTGGCCACCAGTGATATCGTCAAAGGTCCTGGTACATCTTTTCCACTCCTAGATGTACTACTAGAGGGGACATGTGAAACTCCTTCAACACTTCCTCTTGAAGTGACAATGGCACCAAGGTACGTCCCTTGAAGAAGATGACGTGTTCCCCACCTTCAGAAAATCCATAAGGTGCCTACCCTGTGGATATCTTAGCACATCGCGTCTCGTAGTCTGCATCCCCATGCTACGCCTCCCTGACTCACCGAAGAAGTGGAGGAGTGACTGTATGAGACTGAAGAAAGGCTGCTCCATCCCTATCCAAAAAGGATATCTGTAAGGCAGCCAACAGCTCTGTCACCTCTCATACCAGATGTATACCATATCTCTTGCTGAGAGCATCTGCAAATACATTCTTCTTCCCAGGAGAATAGACTGTCTCGAAGTCATAGCCCTGGAGGAACTCAACTGAACATCACTGTCTCAGTTTCAGGTCTTTCTGAGAGAAGATATACCTGAGACTGTTGTGGTCAGAGTAGACTGTGAAATACTCTCCCATCAAGTAGTGCCTCAACATATTTAAGGAAAATACCACTGCTACTTAATCTAGGTCATGGGTAGCGTAGTTCTGCTCATGATGTATCAGCTCTTGAGAACCATATGAGATCACATCATGCTCTTTCATTAGGACACACCCGAGTCCGGTCTCTGATGCATTGTAGTAGACTACATACCCTACACCCTCCATTGGAAGCCTCAAGTTGGGGCCACTAGTCAGCCTCTGCCTTAGCTCCTGAAAGCTCTGCTGGCATCTCATCAACCACATGAAGGGTTTCCCCTTCTTCGTTAGGACTGAGAGTGGTGCTGCAACTCTAGGGAAGTCTAGAACGAATCCTTGATAGTATCCATCCAAGACCAGGAAACTTCGTACCTCCATCACACTCATGGGTGGTTCCCAATCAAGTACCACCTCAATCTTCATCGAATCTACTACAACTCCAGCCTTCGAGATAACATGTCCCAAGAAGTGAACCCCTCGAATCCAAAACTAGAAATTCGAGAGCATACCATAATGTTGGTGCTCTCAGAGTGTCTCCAATACTACTTGCAAATGGTAGGCATGCTCCTTCTCAGTAGTCGATTAGATCAGAATATCGTCGATGAAGACCATGATAGAGTGACCGAGGTAAATCCGCAAGATCCTGTTCATGATACACATGAAAACTATTATAGCGTTGGTTATGCCGAAGGGAATAACCAAAAATGCATAGTGGCTGTTATGACACCTGAAGCCCGTCTTCTGCACATCCTCCTCTCGAACTCTAAGATGGTGATAGCTTGATCTTAGGCCGATCTTCGAGAACCTCCGGGCTCCCTTCAGCTAATCAAAGAGGTCATCAATCTTATAAAGTGGGTACTTGTTCTCCATGGTCACATGGTTCAGATGACGGTAGTCGACACAAAGTCTCAAGCTCCCGTCCGGATTCTTGGTGAATAGAATTGGGGCTGCCCTAGGAGAAACACTAGCCCAGACGAATTCCTTCCCCTACAAGTCCTCCAGCTATACCCACATCTCACGAAGCTCTACGGAATCCATCCGATATGCTGTAGTAGATATCGGTGTTGTCCTGGGGTACATGTCAATGTAGAAATCCACCTATCTATGAAGAGGTCGTCTTGGGAAATCATTAGGGAAAACATCCGCGTACTGGTCCACCACTACAAGATAATTCAGACTCTCCACATCAACTACTCCGAGGGTAAGGCAAGCCAATTGGTGAGTGATCGGCTGGACCTTCCTCCGAGTAAGTCTGTCCTATGTTGAAAACGTTCCCTTCTTTCCGGTGAAGGTGAACCTGGTTCCATCCGTGTGGACACACCACACTTTTCTCCTAATACAGTCAATCTGGGTATAGAATGTATATAAGTAGTCCATAGCTGGCAATTTCGCCAGGTCTATAACTTTGCTTCATATAGCTTTGAATAAGAAACACAATTTCGTTAATGTATGGCGGACATTCTTGGAAAAAATGCAACGTAAAGCAATTGGAATGAGATTTTTCATCAAAACATGACAGTCATGTGATTCAGACCTTTTAACTTCAAGTCTCATTGAAACAAGGTTACCGATATTTGACGAATACCCCTCTGGAACCTTTTCGTCATTCAAGAAGTTGCAAAACTGATATCTCTCCTGCCTGGAAAGAGTGTGAGCAGTAGGAGGAAGAAATATTCGTTTTTCACCCATCACTGGTGCCAACTGTTCTCGTATTCCCATCTCAACCATGTCCAACCTAGCCTTAATTCCATATTTTGTTTTGCCAGATGTATTTAGCGACGTGCTGATAACACTGTCAAATACATTTTTTTCTACATGCATAACATCAATAAAATGTCTTACATACAGACAATTCCAGTATTTTAATTCAAAAAAATTGATCTCTTTTTCCAACCGATTTTCGTAAGGTTTTTCGAAGCCGGTTTACCAAAAGTAGTGTCCACATTTTTAACTTTCTCAAAAATTTGATCGCCTGTTAGTGGAGACGATGTTGTACGTTCTTCTGAACTTCCATCGAATGATGTCTTCCAAGAATGGTACTTATGTCATCACGGTAGAAATTTGCGATGTCCTAGAAACACGGTTTTCGATGTATGTTTCAACCTAATTGATTGTGTACCTTCTTCGCAAACGGGACAGCCTTGAGTTCCTTTAATGCTATATCCTGACAAATTTCCATAAGCAGGGAAGTCATTTATCTTCCCATACAACATGACTCTCAAAGTGAAATCTTCCTTTCTATAAGCATCATACAATATAACACATGAATCCCACTATAATTTCAAATCTTCGATCAATGGAGCTAATTAAACATCAATATCATTACCCGGTTGTTTCGGTCCTGATATAAGCATAGATAACATGATGTATTTTCGTTTCATGCATAACCACGGTGGTAAGTTATAATTTATCAACAGAATCGGCCATGTACTATGACTGTTGCATTGAACACCAAAAGGATTCACTCCATTTGTAGATAACGCAAGTTGAAGGTTTCTCGACTCATTTCCAAATTCAGGATACTCATGATTGAATCTCTTCCACTGAGGAGAGTCTGCCGGGTGACGTAGTATCCCATCTTTAATTCTTGTATCTGCATGCCATGTTAATTATTATGTAGTCTCCTCACTTCCATATAGGCATAGAAACCTTGGAATGATTGGAAAGTACCATACAACTTTAGTAGGACTAGATTCATCTTTCTTGTATCGAGAAGCACCACACTTTGTGAATTCTTTAAGTGATTTTTGGTCCTTGAGAAACAGTATACAGTCATTCGGCCAGGTGTGTATTCTTTCAGAGATCATACCCATAGAGCGTAGCATTCTTTTGGCATCATATGTTCGGCTCGGGAGCTCATTGTCATCTAGGAGCATGTCATTCAAGAGGGCAAGTAGTTTCGTAAAACTGTCGTCACTCCACTCGTTATCTGCTTTCAAATTATACAGCTTCAGTACGGCTGACAATTCTGTATATTTAGTGCAACAAGCATACAATGGCGTCTTTGCACAACTTTTTAACTTCTCAAACAATTTTGGGCAATCACGAAGGTCATCTTCGAAGGTCCTTGTCATTTTCTAAATACGATCTTCATCATCATTCACATCTCTAATCACATCCTCCATACGGTCATCTTCATTGTTCATGTTTGTAATCATATTAGATGATCCATAAAACGCAGTGTCACCCCAGTCACTACTTACATTCGTTGTTTCCTCGTGTTTATTCCAACATGTATAACTTTGATCTACTCCGTGACAGATCAAGTGTACTTCCAACTCATCTGGACTAATTTGTTTTGAATAACAATAGTGTAAACACTAACAAAGGATTTGAGAAGAGTAACATTCATTATCTTTTGCAAACTTGATAAATTCTTTCACGCCTTCTTCATACTGTTTTGTCAACTGATTGGAATTCATCCATTCTTTATTTATATTCATCCTATTTAAAATCCATATGATGAGTATATATGTTAGAGGAGAAATGACATCTCGAACCTTTTCTGGATAACCTAAAACCCCTTCCATGGAAATAATGTGACCATGAAACAATACTTCTTAAACAAAATATGAGGAATTTATAATATTGTAATAAAGACAAATCTCTCTAAAAACACCCAAAACAACCTCAAGTGTACCTCCAATTATGCTAGAGGCTATTGACTAGTAGTGAGAGTCTATAGGTCGATATGAGGTGCTACATAGCCTCAAGTGTACATAGCCTCGATATGATGTGCTACATAGCCTCAAGTGTACCTCCATATATGCTAGAGGCTATTGACTAGTAGTGAGTGTCTATAGGTGGTATAGTGGGGAGACTATACCCTCTTTAAAATAGTGTGAAACACATAAGTAAATAAGGGAGACATCATATAAAATTACAAACTACATATATCAACATCATGAGATAAAATACCAAAACATTTCCCAGGAAATATCAAAATGATGTTACATATATAATATACATGGTAGTACATAATAATAAGAACAATTATAGATATCTAAAAATTATAAAAAGGGAACAATACCATAAAATAGTACAACCTCTATATTTTCTATGTTTTGGCCTAGATTCCTACTCTAAACTCCATCCTAACCATATAATAATTATAAATCATCCTCAGGAAATGCCCTAAACCCAGAACCTATGACCAAGGAGCATCTACTCGGGTACCCATGTTCCGTGGATGCTGGAGAAGTGTGTGATTACAAGTTAGTAATCCACTATCAATGATGTCTAATGAAAACCCAATCATTGATCATAAAGCATAAAGGTGTAGAAGAAATATGTGAAGTGGTAATAATAATAATATTTGAAAATAATAGAAATGTATCATGTCTTTGGTCTCAAGAGGGCATCCTAGGTTGACACTACATACTTCTTCCATATCCATTACCTCTAATCAAGGTGTAAGTATCATGTCTCAACTTGGTTCTAAGGCACTTCATTGAGGAAACCATAATCAAGTAGCCTTAGAGGAATCTATATGGCTCCAACATGAATTCCATCCCAATAATTCTCAGGAAATCCATTCATCTGGTTTGAACTTGGGGGAACTCCCATAACAATAGTATACTATAATGATTTAAATACTTGTCCCACAATCAAGTAATTCCATACCAATAATAATCAATATAAATCTATAGAGCTCATCCTTCAGTATTTAATAAGGGACACCCTGAATAATCCATGAAATTAATCTATATCATTAGATAAATGAATACATTACCCAAATATAAGTGGGATCCTCCATATAGAATTAAAAATAATGAATATATATAGAATCCACTATCTTTCTTGATGAATTCCATTAAATTGGACCTCATCGAATCCAAGTAATTTTCCACTCCCTATATTCACATGAGACCCCTGTGGATTCCAAGGCTTGTGAATTGAATTCCACACCAATATAAATCATCAAGAATCCAAATAATTACTCCAAGGAATTCCACACCCATCATTTTCATATGGAATCCAAGGGACTTCCCATGGAATTCAAATTATAACATTGAATTTCAAAAATACCAAACAATCCATTACTTCCAATTAAAATATAAAAAAATTCAACATCTCAATGCATGATTCCCCAAATTAATCCATTTCATATACATACAAATTTAAAAAATTAAATTAAGATTTATATTTAATTAATTTTACATTTTTGTTTATGATTTAAAAGGTTATGATCATGATTTAATTCAATTCAAAACTTCCATTTATAATTTCTATGGCCATACAAATTATATATTCCAAAGGGTCATCCTAGAAACCATCAATCAAACTAAACTCATTTACTACCAAGGGCAGCCCCAAACCACCCAAATAAATTCACCCATTTCCAAGGCACTTTCCTAACATACCACATTAATGGTCCCAACATGGATCAAACCAAATGAAAACAACAAAACATAAGAATAACTAAATAAATCTATTGAAGTAGTGGGAAATCATAAAAACAACCCATAGTCAGGATCAAAACATAACCACAATCCCAAACCACCCATGGAAACTGAAGATTCAACACGAAGAATAGTTGGCCAAACACTTACCCATTACAAAAATAATTAATTCATGAAAATTCAATTTGAATCACATTAAGGTGGAGGACCCGGTGGCGGAGGAGAAGGAGGTGTCGACAGAAGGGGCACCAGAGGTAGCGTAGAGGCAACACAGAGGTAGGGCAGAGGCAGGGCGGTGGCAGCAGAGGCAGCGGAGGCAGCGGAGTAGGAGGAGGAGGAGGAGGAGGAGGAGGAGGCCACGGTGGAGGAGGAGGCAGCGGAGTAGGCAGAGGAGGAGGAGGCACCGGTGGAGGAGGATGAGGATGAGGCCGCAGACTAGGTGGAGGAGGAGGACGAGGCCGTGGTGGAGGAGGAGGAGGAGGAGGTGGCGGCGGCCGGAGGAGAAGGCGGTGGCAGCCAGAGGAGGAGGAGAAGGATGAGGAGAAGGGGGAGGCGGCGGCCACGGCAGAGGAGGAGGCGGCAGAGGAGGAGGCAGTGGAGGAGGAGGCGGCGGCGGCAGTGGCGCAGAGGAGGGCTTCCCCGAGAGCTTGACCGGATGCATGGAGGAGGAAGAGGACCCATGGGTTTTTAACAAATCCACGTGAGCCTTTATCAGCGCTAGTAAAAAGCGCTGATAAAGGGTGTATTTATCAGCGCTAAAATGAAATGTGCTGATAAATACAGCCTTTATCAGCGCTTTTTTAGCACTGATAAAGGCCCGACCCTTTATCAGTGCTTTACTGTTAGCGCTAATAAAGGCAGGTTCATGCCTTGCCCAGTTTTGTGGTAGTGTACCGAGGATTGATGATCTTTTTTATCAGCTTCGTGGAGAATGAGTGTTCTCGAAGATTGACCTGAGATCAGGATATCATCATCTATGTGTGAGACCATCTGATATACCTCTCACAGATTTCAGGAGTAGTTATGGTCTATATGAGTATACAGTTATGCCGTTCGGACCCATGAACGCGCTAGCAGTTTTCATGGATCTGATGAATCATGTGTTCTATCCGTATCTTGATTATTTTGTGGTAGTATTCGTGGATGACATCTTGGTGAACTATCACACTCGACACAACCATGCCACCCATCTTGAGATCGTACTGAGTACACTGATAGAGCATGAACTATATTCAATGCTCTCAAAGTGCCACTTTTGGATGGACCAGATTCACTTCCTAGGTTATATCATCTTATAGGCAGGAGTTGCGGTAGACCCAGAGAAGGTGAGAGAAGTAGTTTCCTGGGAGTGGGATAAGAACGTGTTTTAGATACAGAGTTTCTTAGGACTTGTTGGTTACTACAGATGCTTCATACCAGACTTATCCCGCTTAGCAGCACCATTGAATGGACTGACTAAGAAGGGTGTATAGTTCGTTTGGTCAGAAGTTTGTGAGACAGCCTTTCAGGACCTTAAGGGAAGGTTGACATCAGCACCGATCCTAATACTCCCAGAGCAGGGGATGTGCTTTGCAGTTTACTATGATGCATCAGGTATTGGGATGGAAGTAGTGTTGATGCAGGGCGATCTAGTTGTTGTTTATGGTTCTTGGTAGTTGAGGCCACATGAGAGGAATTACCCGACACATGATCTCGAGTTGGCTGCAGTTGTGCATGTGTTGCACTATTGGAGACATTATCTGTTTGGAGAACGTTTTGTGGTTTTCACCGACCACAAAATCCTCATGTATATCTTTTCTTAGCATGACTTGAATCTGAGGCAGAGGAGGTGGGTCAAATACCTATAGTACTTCGATTTTGAGCTTTCCTATACACCTGGTAAAGATAATGCAGTAGCTGATGCCCTGAGCAAGAAGACTCAGATACAGGTAGTGCAAGAGGCCAGCGGTGAGTGGAAGCTCATGGACTTGTTCTCTATGTTGCATCTGGTGGTGCATGATAGTCAGGGGCAGACTTATCTTTCATCTTTAGCTATGACTTTTACCCTCCTTGATTGAGTAAGGGGGAGACAACTATTTGATCCAGAAGGCCTAGTTCTACGGGATTCGATGGCAGGTGAGGACCCTTCTCTGGGTTGGACGATAGACGATGATGTGGTTTTTTGTTTCCATGGATGATTATGGGTTCCAGGGGATATACGCGAGGAGCTGATGCGAGAGTTTCATGCTTCAGCTTAGGCAGTTCATCCCGGGGTTACCAAGATGTACCGCGACTTGAGATGTCAGTATTGGTGGCCGGGTATGAAGAGAGATGTAGATGGTTTTGTTATGAGGTGTTCCACTTGTCAGCAGGTGAAGGCAGAGCATCGGAGACCAACTAGTTTGTTCTAGTAGTTACCCATTTTGGAGTGGAAATGGGATGATGTCACGATGGATTTCGTTACCAGATTGCTGAGGTCACCACGTGGCAATGATGCCGTGTGGGTTGTGGTGGAAAGACTCATGAAGGTTTCTCACTTTCTGCCGATCAAGGAGACCTTCGGTGTTGAAAATATCGGATGGTTGTATATCAGAGAGATCATACATCTTCATGGGCTACCTTGTTTAATCATTTTTTATAGAGACGCCCACTTCACGTATCATTTCTGAAAGAGTTTTCAGAGGGAACAGGTACACGGCTGCTTCTGAGCACAACCTACCACCCTCTGATCGATGGCCAGTTAGAGTGTACAATACATGTGTTAGAGGACATGCTGTGTGTATGAATCCTAGACATTGAGGGCTCTTGGGAGAATCATATATGCTTAGTCGAGTTTTCCTATAGAAATAGATTCCAGGTGACTATTGAGATGGCGCCATATGAGGATTTATATGGAAGGCCATGCTGATCACCCATGTGTTGGTTAGAGGCAGGTGATGCAGCTTTACTGGGGCCACATCTCATGCAGGATAATTCTGAGCTGGTCCAGTTGATTCAGAAGCATATGGCTACCGCACAGTCTCATAATACGTCTTATGCTGATCACCCCAGACGACCTTTGGAGTTCGTGGTCAGGGATCAGGTTTTTTAGGTTTTTGGCTGATGCTGGGACACAAGTGGATCAGGAGACAGGGTAAAATTTCACCGTGATATGTGGGGCCATTTGAGATTCTGGAGAGAGTCGGGTTGGTTGCTTATCAGTTTCGGTTACCGCAGTGGTATCGAGCCATGCACAACATCTTCCACGTCTTTGAGTTTCATCGCTATCATTCAAACGCATCTCATGTCTTTCAGCCCGAAGAGGTTGAGTTGGAGGTAGATGAGTCCTTTGAGGAGCATCTGATTCGTATCGTTGACAGAAGCATGAAGGTTCTCCGTGGCAGGTCAGTTCCTCTCGTACGGGTGCTATGGCAACATGGTCGAGTGTAGGATGAGACCTGGGAGCGGGAGGCTGACGTACGTGCTTAGTGGCCGGAGTTGTTCATGGATATATCTTCTCCACCCTTGGAAGGGAAATTAGGGGATGAATTGATATATGGGGGGAAGTTTGTAAGAACCCAGTTCATATATTTGAGGTACATGCTTTATCTTTTCCCTTTTACTTAAGTGTTTTTGTAAAAATATGGAAAATGGGAAAAAATCCTAAATTTTGGAAGTACACGCCGTGTACTTTTTCCACACATCGTGTACTTCTGTCCGTGTAGGGATGAGTACATGGGGCGTGTAGCCTTGTCTGTGAAAAAGGGTGTAGGAACCGACTACATGTCGTGTAGTGGTCCTTTACATGCCGTGTAGTCAGTTGGCAGGCCAAAAAAGTAAGGCGATGGAGTAGCTGCCATCTGGGCGACAGTACACACAGTGTACTCAGAAGTACATGTCGTGTACTCATGTCGACAGGTGAACAGTATGGTGGTGCCGCCAGAGGAACAGTTAAATGAAGGAAGTACACGCCCTGTAATTTTTTTTTGTCTTAAATTAGACAGTAGACTCCCTTGTTCATAGGGAAGGCTTAGAACCAGAGGGAGGAGCGGGAGTGGATGACCAAAGCTTTGGAGATCTACTGATCGAGCGTCTGGAATCTGATTCCGCCTCAGACGATCTCGTTGGAACCACGCGGGTAATCCCTCTCTTCTCCTAGCGCGTTCCTTACCAATTATTCTCCCAACATGAGTTATTTGAGGTTAAGCGAGATTTGTTCTTCGTCAGATCTACGCCATTATTAGGCGTTTCTGGAGTCGACGTTCGGGTATGTCGCTCGTTGGCGTATAAGGTAGGTGTCTTATTGTTAATTTGTTTTCCAACTGCCATGTGTTTTGTATGTTTTTTTCCGCGAACCATGTTGGGGATTCATGTGGCTAAGGCCATTTCTATATTAAACCCCTAGAGTTGATTAGGTATTTAATTATGTTATTAAAATGCTAGTTGGGGTTGTTGCTTGGATTCAGAACCACCCCGTGGGTGTGTTCCACTATTTAGCCATTTGGCCAGGATACCCGAGGGTATTCCTTAAAAGTAGTAATTTTAGAATTGCCTCGAGAGGAATTGCTTGTTTACTATATATTTACATGTTGGGCATGGCCCGATTACCTATTAGCCAGTGGGAAGTGTTGTGAATAGCCTGTGGGCGTTGTTCTACATATCCTGTGGGCAAATTCTTCCATGCCTGTGGGTAGATGATTCTATGCCTGTGGGCGACACTAATTATGCATGTGAGTAATATCCGTGTGCTTGTGGGAAAAATCATGTGTTGCTTTCTCTCTGCCCGAGGGTGAGAGTTTATGTGTCTATAGACATTTGGCTGATTACTTAGAATATTCACTGTAGTGGTATATTAAACTAAATGATTAAAAAGAATATTAAAATTGAAATATAACTGGTTGAGTTAGTTACTTTTCAGTACTTCTTACTTTATTGCATTTTACTACTACACACTGTCGTTGCATGGTGACATGTAGTTGGGCACGTGCCTTTGGTGGGTGCCTACTGAGAATTTATTTCTCACACCCTGTTTGGGTCACGCTTTTTGGCCCAAACAGATTACGTTTTTGCAGGTGTGGATAGGGGCAAGAGTCCCTATACAGGTACTTGACTGTTGCTAAGGAGTAGGAGGGAATGGTACCGAGCCTAGGCTCACGATGCCACTGCCAGCTATTTTCTTTGTTTTGCTGTACTCTGCTTTTGTTTATATTGTATTGATGTATAACATATTCTGGCTGTTTTCTTAGAACTTCAGACATGTAGCGTCATTATTTATATACTGTTGGTTATATCCACTGCTGTTGTTTCTTTCATTTGTGTATGGTTTACTACTTCCGCTATTTTATGTATGTTTTATTCTATATTCCGCTGTGCTACACTTTGACAAATGAGGGCATAGTTTCGCCACTATCAGACCTGGGCCCTCGCTAATAGTCAGCAGCCTCTGGCATTCGGGGAAATGCGCTTGAGGTCATGTGGCGAACTGGGTTTGGGGCACCCATTGTGTGGCACCCAGGACCGGGACGTTACATAAATGTTGCGATTATTGTCTCTAAACACAAGTGATCTTGATTAATTAATATAGAAAGAAGATTCTATGGTTCCATCTAGTAGTATCGGTCCGATCGAAGCCCATCTGACGGAACTCGAGAAGGAAGTAGCATCTTTGGGTTTTAATCTGGACCGAACCAAAGCCTAACTTCATCGTGTGAAGCTAGAACAAAATTGCCTTCACGAGATATTCATGCTTATAGAAATTTCTACTCAGGCAATGTTGGCCTAGCCGCCCCAGGATTCTATCACCATAGAACACCTTACTGTTGGGACTTATGCTTGTCTTATAAGGGGTTATATAACGAGACCGTAACTGCCTTGTGTAATCCTTTGATTTAAATAAAAATTGTGATATCTTCTTATGGCGATGTTTATAAATTTTCAAATTTCCGGGTAAATATTGTATGCATATTATTGATGAATTTTAGAAAAAAGACATTTTTCAAAAATATTTATGTAAACCTTAAATAATTAATAATGTGTAATGAATTTTAAAAAATGGTCTTCTATAGTTATGTTCATTAAGAAATTTAGTGTCTAATAAGATCAAATTAATTTTTGATGAATAGTAAATTATGAATAGTGATTTTACACATATGATTAGTAATATTATCAAATGTATTAAGTAACCACACTTAAGAAAGTAGTAATATAATTTAGGCACCTTGATTAAGTAATGTGATTCAATAAAATAAGTTAATAACTATTTCAGAAATTATTGGTTAAGTATTATTATTTTTTGGTGAATTGCGTTTTTAATTAAAAATTAAATTAAAAATATTTAGAAAATTATTTTCATAAAATGGAGTTCATTTTTGAAATCAGAGCATCGATATTTGGTGAAGGTGAATTTTTGGGATTTTTCTGAATTAATTGAATTTTTAATTGGTAGTGTTTTTATTTAAAAAGTAACTTAAAAACATTTAGATTTTTTTTTCATAAAATGGAGTCCATTTTTGAAATCAGAGCATTGATATTTGGTTAAGATGAAATTTTTTGATTTTTCTGAGAAAGTTGAATTTTCAATGAATAGTGAAAATACAGTTTTTGAGTTTCGGGTGTTTAATGACATCATTAAGGATGTCATAATTATGAAATAATTATGGTTAACTTATTAATAGTTATATAATGTATGTGGTGTACCAAGTGACCAAAACCTTGGGAAAATACCATGGTCATGCCCATGGTTTTGCCAATACCACCGATTAGGTGTCCTTTGAAAATTAATGCTTTGTCCCATCATTTTTCTTATAAATACGAAGCCTTTCCCTATTTAATTTCATTTCCAAATCCTCCCCAACGACATTCTAGTCTCTTTACCTCCCAAGGAGTCCTCCAAAGTTGTCCTCAAGCCTCCCAAGGTCCCAAACATCATGCTTTCGAAGTTATTCTTCAAGGTAAGGGATCTTTTCACCATCCTCTTTTAAGTCATGTCTTCTTGTACATTGTCTCTTATAATTTATATCACTTTATGTTCAGGGAATGTTATTATATTTTCTCATTTCAGTCCATTTAATGTATAATTATGGAGATACCTTTTACGCTTTCATCAATTTGTTTTCTGAATTTTTAAGTGATGTCGTTAGGCTGCCGAAATTTTCGTAAAAGAAATCGGATCTTATCTTTTCGTTCATGTTTCCTTTTTCATGTGGTATGTCAATAAAATATCCATAAAAATATCTTATTTAGTACCCATACTGTATTATGAGTTATTTATGAGTGGGTTACCCTTGACCCCTCTCTTTTCAATGTATATTAAAACCATGTTATATATCCATTATGCTGCAGAAATTTCGTCTCAAAATTTCTATCTCTTTCTCTCAAAAAATTATATTGTTTATCTATGTGAATACCCAGACCTATTTAGTTTCCATGGGTGTTCATAAATATATAAATATGATATATTTTATTTTTTAATTGACAAACATAAAACCCTCACTCCCTTTCCATGGGTTATAAATGACATAATGGTCTTATTTTTATGCTCTTTTTAAACTTCCCGATTTTGACATGGAACCCATTTATTTGATTACATTTGTGTTATTTATGAAATGTTTGATTATAATCTATGTGGATCACATTAAATTAAAGAAATATTAAGGGTGTTCCCTGATAGCACTCCAGTGCATTGGGTAAATAATTAATCTCTAGAGATGACATGTTTCACAATACCTTGGTGAATAACATTGTAATTTTTAGGACACCTTGGGGATGGACCTTGGTGATATGTTCAGGAATGTATAAATGAAATGTTGTAGCCATATATTCATGTTATGTTTCCTGTTCTTTTCATAATTATATTCGTATTCATTCATTTCTCATGTATTCATGTTTTTATTTAAATTCTTATTGATATCACAAGTACATTGATTCCCCTGTTTACCCTTACTAGACCTTATGCTCACCCTTTCCTTTGATGTCTATATCTAGGATATGAGATATATTAAATTTACATAGGCTGAAAATTTTATGAAGCCTTACAAGTGGTTTAGAAGAATGTTTTATGTTGTTTTTATGTATTATGTTCCTGATTTCCAAGACACTAGACTTTAAAGATCCTCTATTTGCAAAATTTAATGAAAAGTTATGTATTAAAAAGGCGATATGCCATAAATTCAACAGATAACCATTACTTAGGTATATGCCCATACATATACCTAAGTTATCTAGAAACCCATCTCAATCATGAGGAAAACACAACAGTTATTATCTCTGCTCAAAACCAGGATTTTATTCTAGGGGTGGTAACATGTAACACTCCTAGTCAAACTGTCGAAACCCCAGCTGCTGGTGTACTCCTCCTCTATAGAGTATAGTGGGCTTCCCGTGTCACACATAGGTTCTTCCCACTATCCTGGACTGCTGTGGTACTCCTCCTGTCGAGTACTGTGGGTCTGCTGCATCCCACAGAGGCACTCCCTACTGTGGGTCTGCCATGTCACACAGAGCGCTCCGCCTCATAGCCTGCTGAGGAACTTCTCCTGTCAAGTACAATGGGTTTTCTGCATCACACAAAGGCACTCCCCACTTTGGGTCTACCGCATCACACAAAGGTTCTTCCCACTGGGCTAGTGGTAACACTCCGAGTCAAAAGGTCAGCAGTCGTCAGGTCTCAGCCACCTACTAGGTCCCCACACACCACTCGCTCATCTCTAGGAGGATCCGCTCCATGAGATATAGGTAGATAATCCAACTATCAATATGTCCTACATATATGCATCTCAAAGGCCGGCCTCGTCATAGGGGTATCAATGCAACAGACGGTGCGTTAATCAGACGCCTAATTTGTGAGTTATAGGAATATTTGTTCTAGGGGCGCGGTTGGATTTTAGGTTCAAACCAACCTGAACGTACCCCAACTGTGTCCAAAACTCAAGTGGAGTATTCCAAGATAACCTTCTCCATCTAAGAGTTCCATTTCCGTAGACAGTTCATCGATCAGACACCCGTAGCCCAAGATATGGGCGAAAAGGTGTATTCGGCTCAAACGGGTTCGGACTGGGGTCCGACCCGGTTCGTGGGTCCAACCTGGCCCAACGGTGGCCCGTAGGCCCGCACTGGGTCTAGCCCTGTGAACCTTGCTGGGTCCAGCATGACGGACCACACTTGGTCCTGCCCGGTGGCCCGGCTGGGTGAGCATTCAGCCGCTCTAGCTCCTCCGCCGCAGCCCGCCCTGGGCCCAACTCAAATCCTCCATGCGATGCGACGGCGCCATGCCCCTCCAATGTGGACCTCTTCTCTTCTACGTGGTGCATTGGCGCCATTCCCTTCCGATGCGACCCGGCTTGGCCGTGACCTTCTTCTCCTCTGCACGGCACGATGGTGTCGTGCCCTTCCGACGACCCGGCAGCCTTACGCTGCCAGTTTCTTCGCAGTCAGCCCGGCGCCGGTCGGGTTGCTCTACCGCCGTCCGTCGGCCACGGTCCACTCCTCCGACCGTATTGTTGTGCCGTCGCTGTCATCATCGAGGGAAGAAAAATGGAGTGGAGGGGTTGGGTCGTGTTCGTGCAGCCCGCACCCATTGCGTTATGATGATAAAAATTGGTAACATAAAGACCAATATTTGGATGATGAAGAATAGAAAATAGAATCAATCTTAAATCCCCTTACCTCATATTGTTGATTGTTGACGGAGTCACAGAAAGTGAATGTCATTCTGTTGACATCGGAAAGAAGTCAAAGAAGTCAAGGAAGGAATCATCAGCATTCTTCAAGGATGACGCTCAATCCTTTGTCCTGGTGGAAGACGGAGGAAGATGTCCGTCGTTCTTCGTTGGAGAGGGGTGATCTCTGTTGGAAGATGATGTTCTCCCATTGTTCTTCCTCTCCCAAAGTTCCAACGAAAAGATATGTCAACAAAAAAATATAGTGAGAATCCAATTAATTTTGTTGGCATAAAAAATTGAATTGGACTCATTAATAACCCAACTTCACCAAATTAATACATGAGCGTTGGCATAATTAAAACTATAGGAGTCAAGAGGCTCTCCCTCATCAATGAGGGAGAGTTGAGAGGTTTCATCCTCGGGTGGTCCCCACAACTTTTAATCCTCTCGCGGGAGGTTATGCTCGGGTGGGACCCACCACCGTAACCTCTCATGTGAGGTTAGGGTGTGGTGGTACCACCACCAACTACCATGGGGAGGTTCCAACTACCATCCAACACACACATGGCAGCCTAGAAAAAATTATAATTTTGAACACTTTAATTTATTATTTTTATAAAAATGAAAAAACTCACTTTTATTATCGTCCATCTATCGTTGAGGTGAAAGACTTCTTAAGAGAATACTAGCGTTGTGAGTTCAACAGTTCCCTCAGTTTTCAATTCAGACAAACGGTTCAAAAGTTATAAAATCTCGCTCGTACGTTTACTGAAGGTACCCGAAAAAAACATCAGAAATTTATTCCGGACACACTGGGCCTCAGAATCAAGCACTGTAAATTTTCACAGACTCGTAAAAATCCCATGTATTTAAGAAAAAAAATTTCCATGGAATTTTTAGATCATTAAATTCTCCCCACCTCTAGGATTTACGTCCCCGTAAGCTACAACTCTAACTTTGGGATCGAATGGGGGTACTGAGCACACGTCTGAGCCTCCCGCTCCCATCTGCTCTCCTGGAGGTTCCCATGATGCCAGTTAACGCACACCAGAGGTATCGACCGTCTATGTAGTACCTTCTCGTGTTGATCCTCAATATACACTAGGACCTCTGTGAATGTATCCCCATCATTGATTTCCAGCTCTCCATGGTCGATGATGTGGGAAGGGTCGTGAACATATCTCCTCACCTGAGATATGTGGAAGACGTTATGCACTCGGTGCAATTGAGGTGGAAGAGATAAGCGGTAATCCACCTTGCCTACTCTGCTGAGGACCTGTAATGGTATGATGAATCATAGAGATAACTTTATTCCTCGGCCAAATATCCATATATGTTGTTAATGTGAGACCCGTAGAATGATGTAGTCTCCATCCTTGAACTCTAGAAGCCTTCGTCTCCAATCAGCATATGATTTCTTCCTGCTCTGTTCAGTCCTCATCTACTTCTGGATGATCTGCACCTTCTCGATGGTAGCTCACACCATTTTTGTCCCACTAGTGCCAACTCCCTAGGGTCTGTCTAGTACAAGGGTGATCTACAAGGTCGCACGTACAAGGCCTCAAAAGGTGCCATCCCTATTGTGGAGTGATAGCTGTTGTTATAGGAAAAATCTACCAATGATAAGTGATCCTCCCAGTTGTGACCAATGTTGAGGGCACAATCTCGGAGCATGTAATCAAGGGTCTGAATGGTCCGCTTAGTCTGACCATCCATCTGAGAATGGAAGGCAGTGCTCATGTGAAGCTGCGTACAGAAAGCATCATGAAACCCATTTCATAGTCAGAAAGTAAACTATGTGTCATGATCAGAGAAAATAGAAGAAGGTACTAAATGTAAATGAAAAATATCCTGTACATAGAGGTGTGCCAACCTCTCTACTTATCCCTGCGCTCTGATTAGTAGGATGTGGGCCGACTTGGTGAGTCGGTCAACAATAACCCAAATTGAGTCATGACCCCTAGATGTACGCGGAAGACCCATCACGAAGTACGAGGATATCCCATCCCAATTCCACTCTAGGACATTTAAGGGTTGTACCAAGCCTGCTGGTACCTGATGGTCTGCCTTCACTAGCCGACAAGTGAGGTATCATGAAACAAAATCAGCTACTGCCTTCTTTATACTGGCCACCAGTGATGTCGTCAAAGGTCCTGGTACATCTTTTCCACTCCTAGATGTACTACTAGAGGGGACATGTGAAACTCCTTCAACACTTCCTCTTGAAGTGACAATGGCACCAAGGTACGTCCTCTGAAGAAGATGACGTGTTCCCCACCTTCAGAAAATCCATAAGGTGCCTATCCTGTGGATATCTTAGAACATCGCGTCTCGTAGTCAGCATCCCCATGCTACGCCTCCCTGACTCACCGAAGAAGTGGAGGAGTGACTGTATGAGACTGAAGAAAGGCTGCTCCATTCCTATCCAAAAAGGATATCTGTAAGGCAGCCAACAGCTCTGTCACCTCTCATACCAGATGTATACCATATCTCTTGCTGAGAGCATCTGCAAATACATTCTTCTTCCCAGGAGAATAGACTGTCTCGAAGTCATAGCCCTGGAGGAACTCAACTGAACATCACTGTCTCAGTTTCAGGTCTTTCTGAGAGAAGATATACCTGATACTCTTGTGGTCAGAGTAGACTGTGAAATACTCTCCCATCAAGTAGTGCCTCATCATATTAAAGGAAAAGACCACTGCTACTTAATCCAGGTCATGGGTAGCGTAGTTCTGCTCATGATGTATCAGATGCCGATAACCATATGAGATCACATCATGCTCTTTCATTAGGTCACACCCGAGTCCGGTCTCTGATGCATTGTAGTAGAATACATACCCTACAGCCTCCTTTTGAAGCCTCAAGTTGGGGCCACTAGTCAGCCTCTGCCTTAGCTCCTGAAAGCTCTGCTGGCATCTCATCAACCACATGAAGGGTTTCCCCTTCTTCGTTAGGACTGAGAGTGGTGCTGCAACTCTAGGGAAGTCTAGAACGAATCCTTGATAGTATCCATCCAAGACCAGGAAACTTCGTACCTCCATCACACTCCTGGGTGGTTCCCAATCAAGTACCACCTCAATATTCATCGAATCTACTACAACTCCAGCCTTCTAGATAACATGTCCCATGAAGTGAACCCCTCGAATCCAAAACTAGCAATTCGAGAGCATACCATAATGTTGGTGCTCTCAGAGTGTCTCCAATACTACTTGCAAATGGTAGGCATGCTCCTTCTCAGTAGTCGATTAGATCAGAATGTCGTCGATGAAGACCATGACAAAGTGACTGAGGTAAATCCGCAAGATCATGTTCATGATACACATGAAAACTATTATAGCGTTGGTTATGCCGAAGGGAATAACCAAAAATTCATAGTGGCTATTATGACACCTGAAGCCCGTCTTCTGCACTATTGGAGACATTATCTGTTTGGAGAACGTTTTGTGGTTTTCACCGACCACAAAATCCTCATGTATATCTTTTCTTAGCATGAATTGAATCTGAGGCAGAGGAGGTGGGTCAAATACCTATAGTACTTTGATTTTGAGCTTTCCTATACACCTGGTAAAGATAATGCAGTAGCTGATGCCCTGAGCAAGAAGACTCAGATACAGGTAGTGCAAGAGGCCAGCGGTGAGTGGAAGCTCATGGACTTGTTCTCTATGTTGCATCTGGTGGTGCATGATAGTCAGGGGCAGACTTATCTTTCATCTTTAGCTATGACTTTTACCCTCCTGGATTGAGTAAGGGGGAGACAACTATTTGATCCAGAAGGCCTAGTTCTACGGGATTCGATGGCAGGTGAGGACCCTTCTCTAGGTTGGACGATAGACGATGATGTGGTTTTTTGTTTCCATGGATGATTATGGGTTCCAGGGGATATACGTGAGGAGCTGATGCGAGAGTTTCATGCTTCAGCTTAGGCAGTTCATCCCGGGGTTACCAAGATGTACCGCGACTTGGGATGTCAGTATTGGTGGCCGGGTATGAAGAGAGATGTAGATGGTTTTGTTATGAGGTGTTCCACTTGTCAGCAGGTGAAGGCAGAGCATCGGAGACCAACTGGTCTGTTCTAGTAGTTACCCATTCTGGAGTGGAAATCGGATGATGTCACGATGGATTTCGTTACCAGATTGCTGAGTTCACCTCGTGGCAATGATGCCGTGTGGGTTGTGGTGGAAAGACTCATGAAGGTTGCTCACTTTCTGCCGATCAAGGAGACCTTCGGTGTTGAAAATATCGGATGGTTGTATATCAGAGAGATCATACATCTTCATGGGCTACCTTGTTTAATCATTTTTTATAGAGACGCCCACTTCACGTATCATTTTTGAAAGAGTTTTCAGAGGGAACTAGGTACACGGCTGCTTCTGAGCACAACCTACCACCCTCTGATCGATGTCTAGTTAGAGTGTACAATACATGTGTTAGAGGACATGCTGTGTGTATGAATCCTAGACATTGGGGGCTCTTGGGAGAATCATATACGCTTAGTCGAGTTTTCCTATAGAAATAGATTCCAGGTGACTATTGAGATGGCGCCATATGAGGATTTATATGGAAGGCCATGCTGATCACCCATGTCCTGGTTAGAGGCAGGTGATGCAGCTTTACTGGGGCCACATCTCATGCAGGAGAATTCTGAGCTGGTCCAGTTGATTCAGAAGCATATGGCTACCGCACAATCTCATCATACGTCTTATGCTGATCACCCCAGATGACCTTTGGAGTTCGTGGTCAGGGATCAGGTTTTTTAGGTTTTTGGCTGAGGCTGGGACACAAGCGGATCAGGAGACAGGGTAAACTTTCACCGTGATATGTGGGGCCAATTGAGATTCTGGAGAGAGTCGGGTTGGTTGCTTATCAGTTGCGGTTACCGCAGTGGTATCGAGCCATGCACAACATCTTCCACATCTTTGAGTTTCATCGCTATCATTCAAACCCATCTCATGTCTTTCAGCATGAAGAGGTTGAGTTGGAGGTAGATGAGTCCTTTGAGGAGCATCTGATTCGTATCATTGACAGAAGCATGAAGGTTCTCCGTGGCAGGTCAGTTCCTCTCGTACGGGTGCTATGGCAACATGGTCGAGTGTAGGATGAGACCTGGGAGCGGGAGGCTGATGTACGTGCTTAGTGGCCGGAGTTGTTCATGGATATATCTTCTCCACCCTTGGAAGGGAAATTAGGGGATGAATTGATATATGGGGGGAAGTTTGTAAGAACCCAGTTCATATATTTGAGGTACAGGCTTTATCTTTTCCCTTTTACTTAAGTGTTTTTGTAAAAATATGGAAAATGGGAAAAAATCCTAAATTTTGGAAGTACACGCCGTGTTCTTTTTCCACACATCGTGTACTTCTGTCCGTGTAGGGATGAGTACATGGGGCGTGTAGCCTTGTCAGTGAAAAAGGGTGTAGGAACCGACTACATGTCGTGTAGTGGTCCTTTACATGCCGTGTAGTCAGTCGGCAGGACAAAAAAGTAAGGTGATGGAGTAGCTGCCATCTGGGCGACAGTACACACAGTGTACTCAGAAGTACATGTCGTGTACTCATGTCGACAGGTGAACAGTATGGTGGTGCCGCCAGAGGAACAGTTAAATGAAGGAAGTACACGCCCTCTAATTTTTTTTGTCTTAAATTAGACAGTAGACTACCTTGTTCATAGGGAAGGCTTAGAACCAGAGGGAGGAGCGGGAGTGGATGACCAGAGCTTTGGAGATCTACTGATCGAGCATCTGGAATCTGATTCCTCCTCGGACGATCTCGTTGGAACCACGCGGGTAATCCCTCTCTTCTCCTAGCGCATTCCTTACCAATTATTCTCCCAACATGAGTTATTTGAGGTTAAGCGAGATTTTTTCTTCATCAGATCTACGCCATTATTAGGTGTTTCTGGAGTCGACGTTCGGGTATGTCGCTCGTTGGCGTATAAGGTAGGTGTCTTAGTGTTAATTTTTTTTCCAACTGCCATGTGTTTTGTATGTTTTTTTCCACGAACCATGTTGGGGAGTCATGTGGCTAAGGCCATTTCTATATTAAACACCTAGAGTTGATTAGGTATTTAATTATGTTATTAAAATGCTGGTTGGGGTTGTTACTTGGATTCAGAACCACCCCGTGGGTGTGTTCCACTATTTAGCCATTTGGCCAGGATACCCAAGGGTATGCCTTAAAAGTAGTAATTTTAGAATTGCCTCGAGAGGAATTGCTTGTTTACTATATATTTACATGTTGGGCATGGCCCGATTACCTGTTAGCCAGTGGGAAGTGTTGTGAATAGCCTGTGGGTGTTGTTCTACATATCCTGTGGGCAAATTCTTCCATGCCTGTGGGTAGATGATTCTATCCCTGTGGGCGACACTAATTATGCATGTGAGTAATATCCGTGTGCTTGTGGGAAAAATCATGTGTTGCTTTCTCTCTGCCCGAGGGTGAGAGTTTATGTGTCTATAGACATTTGGCTGATTACTTAGAATATTCACTGTGGTGGTATATTAAACTAAATGATTAAAAAGAATATTAAAATTGAAATATAACTGGTTGAGTTAGTTACTTTTCAGTACTTCTTACTTTATTTCATTTTACTACTACACACTGTCGTTGCATGGTGACATGTAGTTGGGCACGTGCCTTTGGTGGGTGCCTACTGGGAATTTATTTCTCACACCCTGTTTGGGTCACGCTTTTTGGCCCAAACAGATTACGTTTTTGCAGGTGTGGATAGGGGCAAGAGTCCCTATACAGGTACTTGACTGTTGCTAAGGAGTAGGAGGGAATGGTACCGAGCCTAGGCTCACGATGCCACTGCCAGCTATTTTCTTTGTTTTGCTGTACTCTGCTTTTGTTTATATTGTATTGATGTATAACATATTCTGGCTGTTTTCTTAGAACTTGAGACATGTAGCGTCATTATTTATATACTATTGGTTATATCCACTGCTGTTGTTTCTTTCATTTGTGTATGGTTTACTACTTCCGCTATTTGATGTATATTTTATTCTATATTCCGCTGTGCTACACTTTGACAAATGAGGGCATAGTTTCCCCACTATCAGACCTGGGCCCTCGCTGATAGTCAGCAGCCTCTAGCATTCGGGGAAATGCTCTTGAGGTCATGTGGCGAACTGGGTTTGGGGCACCCATTGTGTGGCACCCAGGACCGGGACGTTACATAAATGTTGCGATTATTGTCTATAAACACAAGTGATCTTGATTAATTAATATAGAAAGAAGATTCTATGGTTCCATCTAGTAGTATCGGTCCGATCGAAGCCCATCTGACGGAACTCGAGAAGGAAGTAGCATCTTTGGGCTTTAATCTGGACCGAACCAAAGCCTAACTTCATCGTGTGAAGCTAGAACAAAATTTCCTTCACGAGATATTCATGCTTATAGAAATTTCTACTCAGGCAATGTTGGCCTAGCCGCCCCAAGATTCTATCACCATAGAACACCTTACTCTTGGGACTTATGCTTGTCTTATAAGGGGTTATATAACGAGACCGTAACTGCCTTGTGTAATCCATTGATTTAAATAAAAATTGTGATATCTTCTTATGGTGATGTTTATAAATTTTCAAATTTCCGGGTAAATATTGTATGCATATTATTGATGAATTTTAGAAAAAAGACATTTTTGAAAAATATTTATGTAAACCTTAAATAATTAATAATATGTAATGAATTTTAAAAAATGGTCTTCTATAGTTATGTTCATTAAGAAATTTAGTGTCTAATAAGATCAAATTAATTTTTGATGAATAGTAAATTATGAATAGTGATTTTACACATATGATTAGTAATATTATCAAATGGATTAAGTAACCACACTTAAGAAAGTAGTAATATAATTTAGGCACCTTGATTAAGTAATGTGATTCAATAAAATAAGTTAATAACTATTTCAGAAATTATTGGTTAAGTATTATTATTTTTTGGTGAATTGCGTTTTTAATTAAAAGTTAAATTAAAAATATTTAGAAAATTATTTTCATAAAAAGGAGTTCATTTTTGAAATCAGAGCATCGATATTTGGTGAAGGTGAATTTTTGGGATTTTTCTGAAATAATTGAATTTTTAATTGGTAGTGTTTTTATTTAAAAAGTAACTTAAAAACATTTAGAATTTTTTTTCATAAAATGGAGTCCATTTTTAAAATCAGAGCATCGATATTTGGTTAAGATGAAATTTTTTGATTTTTCTGAGAAAGTTGAATTTTCAATGAATAGTGAAAATACAGTTTTTGAGTTTCGGTTGTTTAATGACATCATTAAGGATGTCATAATTATGAAATAATTATGGTTAAATTATTAATAGTAAGATAATTTATGTGGTGTACCAAGTGACCAAAACCATGGGAAAATACCATGGTCATGCCCATGGTTTTTCCAATACCACCGATTAGGTGTCCTTTGAAAATTAATGCTTTGTCCCATCATTTTTCTTATAAATACGAAGCCTTTCGCTATTTAATTTCATATCCAAATCCTCCCCAACGACATTCTAGTCTCTTTACCTCCCAAGGAGTCCTCCAAAGTTGTCCTCAAGCCTCCCAAGGTCCCAAACATCATGCTTTCAAAGTTATTCTTCAAGGTAAGGGATCTTTTCACCATCCTCTTTTAAGTCACGTCTTCTTGTACATTGTCTCTTATAATTTCTATCACTTTATGTTCAGGGAATGTTATTATATTTTCTCATTTCAGTCCATTTAATGTATAATTATGGAGATACCTTTTACGCTTTCATCAATTTGTTTTCTGAATTTTTAAGTGATGTCGTTAGGCTGCCGAAATTTTCGTAAAAGAAATCGGATCTTATCTTTTCGTTCATGTTTCCTTTCTCATGTGGTATGTCAATAAAATATCCATAAAAATATCTTATTTAGTACCCATACTGTATTATGAGTTATTTATGAGTGGGTTACCCTTGACCCCTCTCTTTTCAATGTATATTAAAACCATGTTATATATCCATTATGCTGCAGAAATTTCGTCTCAAAATTTCAATCTCTTTCTCTCAAAAAATTATATTGTTTATCTATGTGAATACCCAGACCTATTTAGTTTCCATGGGTGTTCATAAATATATAAATATGATATATTTTATTTTTTAATTGACAAACATAAAACCCTCACTCCCTTTCCATGGGTTATAAATGACATAATGGTCTTATTTTTAAGCTCTTTTTAAACTTCCCGATTTTGACATGGAACCCATTTCTTTAATTACATTTGTGTTATTTATGAAATGTTTGATTATAATCTATGTGGATCACATTAAATTAAAGACATATTAAGGGTGTTCCCTGATAGCACTCCAGTGCATTGGGTAAATAATTAATCTCTAGAGATGACATGTTTCACAATACCTTGGTGAATAACATTGTAATTTTTAAGACACCTTGGGGATGGACCTTGGTGATATGTTCAGGAATGTCTAAATGAAATGTTGTAGCCACATATTCATGTTATGTTTCATGTTCTTTTCATTATTATATTCGTATTCATTCATTTCTCATGTATTCATGTTTTTATTTAAATTCTTATTGATATCACAAGTACATTGATTCCCTTGTTTACCCTTACTAGACCTTATGCTCACCCTTTCCTTTGATGTCTATATCTAGGATATGATATATATTAAATTTACATAGGCTGAAAATTTGATGAAGCCTTACAAGTGGTTTAGAAGAATGTTTTATGTTGTTTTTATGTATTATGTTCCTGATTTCCAAGACACTAGACTTTAAAGATCCTCTATTTGCAAAATTTAATGAAAATTTATGTATTAAAAATGCGAGATGCCATAAATTCAACAAATAAACATTACTTAGGTATATGCCCATACATATACCTAAGTTATCTAGAAACCCATCTCAATAATGAGAAAAACACAACAGTTATTATCTCTGCTCAAAACCAGGATTTTATTCTAGGGGTGGTAACATGTAACACTCCTAGTCAAACTGTCGAAACCCCAGCTGCTGGTGTACTCCTCCTCTATAGAGTATAGTGGGCTTCCCGTGTCACACATAGGTTCTTCCCACTATCATGGACTGCTGTGGTACTCCTCCTGTCGAGTACTGTGGGTCTGCTGCATCCCACAGAGGCACTCCCTACTGTGGGTCTGCCACGTCACATAGAGCGCTCCGCCTCATAGCCTGCTGAGGTACTTCTCCTATCACGTACAATGGGTTTTCTGCATCACACAAAGGCACTCCCCACTTTGGGTCTACCGCATCACACAAAGGTTCTTCCCACTGGGCTAGTGGTAACACTCCGAGTCAAAAGGTCAGCAGTCGTCATGTCTCAGCCACCTACTGGGTCCCCACACACCACTCGCTCATCTCTAGGAGGATCCGCTCCATGAGATATAGGTAGATAATCCAACTATCAATATGTCCTACATATATGCATCTCAAAGTCCGGCCTCGTCATAGGGGTCTCAATGCAACAGACGGTGCGTTAATCAGACGCCTAATTTGTGAGTTATAGAAATAGTTGTACTAGGGGCACGGTTGGATTTTAGGTTCAAACCAACGTGAACGTACCCCAACTGTGTCCAAACCTCAAGTGGAGTATGCCAAGATAACCTTCTCCATCTAAGAGTTCCATTTCCGTAGACAGTTCATCGATCAGACACCCGTAGCCCAAGATATGGGCGAAAAGGTGTATTCGGCTCAAACGGGTTCGGACTGGGGTCCGAGCCGGTTCGTGGGTCCAACCTGGCCCAACGGTGGCCCGTAGGCCTGCACAGGGTCTAGCCCGGCGAACCTTGCTGGGTCCAGCATGACGGACCACACTTGGTCCTGCCCGGTTGCCCGGCTGGCTGAGCATTCAGCCGCTCTAGCTCCTCCACCGCAGCCCGCCCTGGGCCCAACTCAAATCCTCCATGCGGTGCGACGGCGCCATGCCCCTCCAATGTGGACCTCTTCTCTTCTACGTGGTGCATTGGTGCCATTCCCTTCCGATGCGACCCGGCTTGGCCGTGACCTTCTTCTCCTCTGCACGGCACGATGGTGTCGTGCCCTTCCGACGACCCGGCAGCCTTACGCTGCCAGTTTCTTCGCAGTTAGCCCGACGCCGGTCGGGTTGCTCTACCGCCGTCCGTCGGCCATGGTCCACTCCTCCGACCGTATTTTTGTGCCGTCGCTGTCATCATCGAGGGAAGAAAAATGGAGTGGAGGGGTTGGGCCGTGTTCGTGCAGCCCGCACCCATTGCGTTATGATGATAAAAATTGGTAACATAAAGACCAATATTTGGATGATGAAGAATAGAAAATAGAATCAATCTTAAATCCCTTTACCTCATATTGTTGATTGTTGACGGAGTCACAGAAAGTGAATGTCATTCTGTTGACGTCGGAAAGAAGTCAAAGAAGTCGAGGAAGGAATCATCAGCATTCTTCAAGGATGACGCTCAATCCTTTGTCCTGGTGGAAGACGGAGGAAGATGTCCGTCGTTCTTCATTGGAGAGGGGTGATCTCTGTTGGAAGATGATGTTCTCCCATTGTTCTTCCTCTCCCAAAGTTCCAACGAAAAGATATGTCAACAAAAAAATATAGTGAGAATCCAATTAATTTTGTTGGCATAAAAAATTGAATTGGACTCATTAATAACCCAACTTCACCAAATTAATACATGAGCGTTGGCATAACTAAAACTATAGGAGTCAAGAGGCTCTCCCTCATCAATGAGGGAGAGTTGAGAGGTTTCATCCTCGGGTGGTCCCCACAACTTTTAATCCTCTCGCGGGAGGTTATGCTCGGGTGGGACCCACCACCATAACCTCTCATGTGAGGTTAGGGTGTGGTGGTACCACCACCAACTACCATGGGGAGGTTCCAACTACCATCCAACACACACATGGCAGCCTAGAAAAAATTATAGTTTTGAACACTTTAATTTATTATTTTTATAAAAATGAAAAAACTCACTTTTATTATCGACCATCTATCGTTGAGGTGAAAGACTTCTTAAGAGAATACTAGCGTTGTGAGTTCAACAGTTCCCTCAGTTTTCAATTCAGACAACCGGTTCAAAAGTTATAAAATATCACTCGTACGTTTACTGAAGGTACCCGAAAAAAACTTCAGAAATTTATTCCGGACACACTAGGCCTCTGAATCAAGCACTGTAAATTTTCACAGACTCGTAAAAATCCCATGTATTTATGAAAAAAAAATTCCATGGAATTTTTAGATCATTACATTCTCCCCACCTCTAGGATTTACATCCCCGTAAGCTACAACTCTAACTATGGGATCGAATGGGGGTACTGAGCACACGTCTGAGCCTCCCGCTCCCATCTGCTCTCCTGGAGGTTCCCATGATGCCAGTGAACGCACACCAGAGGTATCGACCGTCCATGTAGTACCTTCTCGTGTTGATCCTCAATATACACTAGGACCTCTGTGAATGTCTCCCCATCATTGATTTCCAGCTCTCCATGGTCGATGATGTGGGAAGGGTCGTGAACATATCTCCTCACCTGAGATATGTGGAAGACGTTATGCACTCGGTGCAACTGAGGTGGAAGAGATAAGCGGTAATCCACCATGCCTACTCTGCTGAGGACCTGTAATGGTATGATGAATCATAGAGATAACTTTATTCCTCGGCCAAATATCCATATATGTAGGTAATGTGAGACCCGTAGAATGATGTAGTCTCCATCCTTGAACTCTAGAAGCCTCCGTCTCCAATCAGCATATGATTTCTTCCTGCTCTGTTCAGTCCTCATCTACTTCTGGATGATCTGCACCTTCTCGATGGTAGCTCACACCATTTTTGTCCCACTAGTGCCAACTCCGTAGGGTCTGTCTAGTACAAGGGTGATCTACAAGGTCTCACGTACAAGGCCTCAAAAGGTGCCATCCCTATTGTGGAGTGATAGCTGTTGTTATAGGAAAAATCTACCAATGATAAGTGATTCTCCCAGTTGTGACCAAAGTTGAGGGCACAATCTCGGAGCATGTAATCAAGGGTCTGAATGGTCCGCTTAGTCTGACCATCCATCTGAGAATGGAAGGCAGTGCTCATGTGAAGCTGCGTACAGAAAGCATCATGAAACCCATTTCATAGTCAGAAAGTAAACTGTGTGTCATGATCAGAGAAAATAGAAGAAGGTACTAAATGTAAATGAAAAATATCCTGTACATAGAGGTGTGCCAACCTCTCTACTTATCCCTGCGCTCTGATTAGTAGGATGTGGGCCGACTTGGTGAGTCGGTCAACAATAACCCAAATTGAGTCATGACTCCTAGATGTACGCGGAAGACCCATCACAAAGTACGAGGATATCCCATACCAATTCCACTCTAGGACATTTAAGGGTTGTACCAAGCCTTCTGGTACCTGATGCTCTACCTTCACTTGCCGACAAGTGAGGCATCATGAAACAAAATCAGCTACTGCCTTCTTCATACTGGCCACCAGTGATATCGTCAAAGGTCCTGGTACATCTTTTCCACTCCTAGATGTACTACTAGAGGGGACATGTGAAACTCCTTCAACACTTCCTCTTGAAGTGACAATGGCACCAAGGTACGTCCCTTGAAGAAGATGACGTGTTCCCCACCTTCAGAAAATCCATAAGGTGCCTACCCTGTGGATATCTTAGCACATCGCGTCTCGTAGTCTGCATCCCCATGCTACGCCTCCCTGACTCACCGAAGAAGTGGAGGAGTGACTGTATGAGACTGAAGAAAGGCTGCTCCATCCCTATCCAAAAAGGATATCTGTAAGGCAGCCAACAGCTCTGTCACCTCTCATACCAGATGTATACCATATCTCTTGCTGAGAGCATCTGCAAATACATTCTTCTTCCCAGGAGAATAGACTGTCTCGAAGTCATAGCCCTGGAGGAACTCAACTGAACATCACTGTCTCAGTTTCAGGTCTTTCTGAGAGAAGATATACCTGAGACTGTTGTGGTCAGAGTAGACTGTGAAATACTCTCCCATCAAGTAGTGCCTCAACATATTTAAGGAAAATACCACTGCTACTTAATCTAGGTCATGGGTAGCGTAGTTCTGCTCATGATGTATCAGCTCTTGAGAACCATATGAGATCACATCATGCTCTTTCATTAGGACACACCCGAGTCCGGTCTCTGATGCATTGTAGTAGACTACATACCCTACACCCTCCATTGGAAGCCTCAAGTTGGGGCCACTAGTCAGCCTCTGCCTTAGCTCCTGAAAGCTCTGCTGGCATCTCATCAACCACATGAAGGGTTTCCCCTTCTTCGTTAGGACTGAGAGTGGTGCTGCAACTCTAGGGAAGTCTAGAACGAATCCTTGATAGTATCCATCCAAGACCAGGAAACTTCGTACCTCCATCACACTCATGGGTGGTTCCCAATCAAGTACCACCTCAATCTTCATCGAATCTACTACAACTCCAGCCTTCGAGATAACATGTCCCAAGAAGTGAACCCCTCGAATCCAAAACTAGAAATTCGAGAGCATACCATAATGTTGGTGCTCTCAGAGTGTCTCCAATACTACTTGCAAATGGTAGGCATGCTCCTTCTCAGTAGTCGATTAGATCAGAATATCGTCGATGAAGACCATGATAGAGTGACCGAGGTAAATCCGCAAGATCCTGTTCATGATACACGTGAAAACTATTATAGCGTTGGTTATGCCGAAGGGAATAACCAAAAATGCATAGTGGCTGTTATGACACCTGAAGCCCGTCTTCTGCACATCCTCCTCTCGAACTCTAAGATGGTGATAGCTTGATCTTAGGCCGATCTTCGAGAACCTCCGGGCTCCCTTCAGCTAATCAAAGAGGTCATCAATCTTATAAAGTGGGTACTTGTTCTCCATGGTCACATGGTTCAGATGATGGTAGTCGACACAAAGTCTCAAGCTCCCGTCCGGATTCTTGGTGAATAGAATTGGGGCTGCCCTAGGAGAAACACTAGCCCAGACGAATTCCTTCCCCTACAAGTCCTCCAGCTATACCCACATCTCACGAAGCTCTACGGAATCCATCCGATATGCTGTAGTAGATATCGGTGTTGTCCCGGGGTACATGTCAACGTAGAAATTCACCTATCTGTGAAGAGGTCGTCTTGGGACATCATTAGGGAAAACATCCGCGTACTGGTCCACCACTACAAGATAATTCAGACTCTCCACATCAACTACTCCGAGGGTAAGGCAAGCCAATTGGTGAGTGATCGGCTGGACCTTCCTCCGAGTAAGTCTGTCCTATGTTGAAAACGTTCCCTTCTTTCCGGTGAAGGTGAACCTGGTTCCATCCGTGTGGACACACCACACTTTTCTCCTAATACAGTCAATCTGAGTATAGAATGTATATAAGCAGTCCATACTCAAGAAGATGTTGTAAGGCCTCGACGCAGCTATGAGTAGATCCCAGCCGAAGCTCTCACCTCCTAGAGTAAGCTCACACATCCAGTATTAGTGCGTAATTGTCGAATCTACTCCCATAGTAGTCTCTAGCCGTAAGGATCAAACTAATGGATCCTTCGGAATCTTCGAGCTCCAAATTAGGGATGTGGAAATGAAAGAGTGATTGAAACCTATCTCTATATGAACAGTAGTTAAGGTGGAGTAGACATAGATCCTACCTCGAGTCATCTCTAGAGTGCCATGGTACTATGCCTCAGTTTCATGAAGTTGCGCTCTCCACTGTCCACCTGCTCCCTGTGGTCGAGGTGGAACACCTGGTGGTGGTGGGGGTAGTACCTTGTAACATTGTCCACCGCTATCTGCACGACCAGCTCCTCTTCCACGTCCACCTACTCCCTACGGAACACCTTAATCGAACCACTTACTCTACCTGGGATGTCCCTCAACTATCTCAGGATCATCTAAACGACAGGTCGGAGAGTCAAGAGCCATGTGACCATGCTTGCCGCATGAGTAACACTGTCTTCTCCTAGCATGTATGTCACTTTGTCGGGTGCCCCGAACAACTGATCCAGACTCATGTGGTCGTCCACTTGTTGGTTTGGTCCTCTTGGAACTCTGCATCATCTATCTACTGACAGATGCAGAATAATCCACTTCATGTCGACTAGTAGTGGGTCTCGCTACTGGTGACTACTCAGTAAGAAAACTCTCTACTTGGAGGGATCTCTCTAACCCCCCCCGCCTACATTGGGATGCTGATTGAGATCATAGAACCCCGGATCTCTCACCTGAGCCCCTGCTCGAAGGTCCGGGCCCTGATGAATGGGTCTCGTACCATATCTATGGAGTTGGGTGAGAGATTGGTAGACCTCACTGAGTACCGAGCCACCGTCATGAAACCCTGCTGAAGATATAGTAGCTCTTGTATCCAGATCGCACAAAGTGTGTCTATGACGAACTCCACTCGGAACAGGTTTTCGAAGTCTGTCCAGAGTAGTGTCACCTTGTCATGCACCTGGAGCATCCAGCTCAACCGTCTTCCCGCTACTGCCTGAAGGTGGCTCGCAACAAGGATCTCCATAAGGTATGCTGGTGTCCCTACCAGCCTGAACACTCTCACAACAGACTCCATCCAATCCTCATCTGCCAGTGGGTCCATCTCTCCCCTGAACCTAGGTGGCCTCTGTCTCTATAAATCATGCAACACGCTCATGATTTTTCCATCGTATGCTTCTAGGGCTGGTCGAATCAGTGGCCCAACGGAAAGTGGTACGCTTGTCCCTCCGCTGGTAAAGGGCCCCACACCGAGGACTCATTGCACGGTGGGATGTCAGAGTGTATGACTCTCAGGGCTCTGCCGGGAGGCATCCTGAATGAAATATATGTGACACGATCAAAGGATTGTTCCTGGTGAGCTGAAATAGTTGAGCAGACTTAAGAAGACTTTTAAATACACACACACAATCAGTGTTTTCATGCACTATGTCGGAAATCAGTAGTTAGGGTCCTGGTGAATGGATAGGTCGGCCGCCCGCACCAACACTGTACTCCCTGAACTAAAAACCAACCTTAGTACCCTTAACACTATTTCTTCACAGAAAATAATGAGCAGAGTCCATCAATCTACGGTAGAACAGACTCCTTTGATACCATTTTTTCACGACCCGTCCCCCGAGGCCTATATCATGACTACCCCAAGCCCATCTTCAATAGGCCAGGGGCTGGCGACTAGAACCACAGGCGTAAAACCCTAAACTGGGAAGGCATTGCCTTTATAACTCTAAAAAAACACAATAGAGTACACAATTGGAAGTAATGATCTATGTAAAAACCATATACAAAAATGTGTGCTGGAAAGTAAAAGGGGCTTGAAATACAAGTCCAACAGTAAAAGAAAAGGAAATGGAAAAGTAATATTACAACTGAAAGAAGGTAAAGAACTGATGGATCGTCCACCGGGAAACCCTACCTGAAGGGTAGGTTTAGATATCCTCCTCAGTGCTCCACGTCCGTCGGGCTTCTCTGTGTACCGTCACGCCGAGTGGTCCACCTCCGTGTATCGTCTAGTCCTGCTACTCTCTCTGCCTCAGTTAGCGCTGTCCGTCATCTACAACCAACACAATGTGGTGCGGGCATAGCCCATGCAGGGGTGAGTATAACGATACTCAATAGGGACCCCGAGACCCTCAAGGTCTCACTAAGTCTATCAAGGTTAAACCACAATGTATGAATTTAACAGATAACCATTACGTAGATATATTCCGACACATATACCTAAGTTTTCTAGTAACCCATCTCAATCATGAGGAAAACACAAAAGTCATTGTATCAGCTCAAAACTGAGATTTTACTCTAGGGGTGGTAACATGTAACACTCCTAGTAAAACTATCAAATCCTCGGTTGTTGGTGTACTCCTCCTCTATAGAGTATTGTGGGCATGCCGTGTCACACAGAGGCGCTTCCCACTATCCTGGACTATTGTGGTACTCCTGCTGTCGAGTACCATGGGTCAGCTACGTCACACAGAGGCGATCCCTACTATGGGTCTGCCACATCAATCTAAGGCACTCACCCTCGTAGCCTGCTGAGGTACTTCTCCTGTCGAGTACTGTGGGTCTGCCACGTCACATAGAGGCACTCCCCACTGTGGGTCTGCCGCATTACACAGAGGCTCTTCCCACTGGGCTAGTCGAAACACTCCGAGTCAAAAGGTCAGCAGTCGTCAGGTCTCAGCCAGCTACAAGGTCTCCATAATCCGCTCTCTCATCTCTAGGAGGATTCAATGAACGAGCTATAGGTCGATAATCCAACTTTCACGAAGTCATATGTAGAAGTAACTCAAAGGTCTGCCCCGTCATAGGGGTATCAACGTAAGAGACAGCGCGTCAATCAGACACCTGATCTGTGAGTTATTAGCATTTCCGTTCCAGGGTCCCGGTTGGATTATAGGTTCAAACCAACCCAACCATACCCCAACTAAGTTCAAACCTCAAGTGGGGTATCCCAAAAAAACTGTCTCACTCTAAGATTTCTGTCACTACAAACGGTTCGTCAATCAAACACCCTTAGCCCATGATATGGGCAAAAAGGTGTATTCAGGTCAAATGGGTTCAGACTGGGGTCTGACCAGGTCCGCGGGTCCGACCCTCTCCGAGTGGGCAGCCCGATTCGAGGGGGCGGCTCGGCCCGGTCCGAGTGGGCGGCATGGCCCGGCCCGGCCCGAGGGGGCTTCCCTGCCGGAGGGGGTGGCCCGGCCCGACCCAAGGGGGTGTCTAGGCCCATGGGGGTGGCCTGGCATCCCGCACTGGGTCCGTCCCGGCGTCCCATGTTGGGTGTGGCCCAGCGGCCCGGTGGCCCGACGGCTCCCGGGTCGGCCTAAGACGCATCCATGGGGGAAAGCCGCCTGCCCCCTGGAATTCATGAATTAAATTTCCATTCGGGTGGGACCAAAACCAACACAAGGTGGTGCTAGTTCAGATCACTCGAGTCCAACTGGGTCCCTCTACTCATGGATGGCCGAGCGGCCAACCGCTCCTGGTCCTCTACCGCGGCCTGCCCTGGTCACAACTCCCTTCTTCCGCGCGGTGATACGGCACCGCTCCCCTCCAACATGGCCCACCCTGGTCGTGAAACTCTTCTCCTCAACATGGTGTGACTGCAACGTGCCCTTCCGCCATGGCCTGACTTGGCTGTGTCCCTCTACTCCTCCGCGCGGAGCTACGATGCCGCTCCCTTCCTGTGACCCGGTGGCCTTGCGCTGATAGTTTCTTCGCTGCTGGACCGACACCGGTCACATTGCTCCGCCACCATCTGTCGGCCATGGTTCGCTCCTCCGGTGGTATTGTTGTGCGGCTGCCATCGCCATCAAGGGAATAAAAATGGAGGGAACGGGTCAGGCCGTGTTCGTACAGCTCGCACCCTCCGCGTTATGATGATAACAATTGGTAACATGAGGAAAAATATTTGGACGATGAAGAATAGAAACAAAAATCAAACATAAATCCCCCTACCTCGTATTGTCGATTGTTGATGGAGTCACAAAATGTGAATGTCGTTATGTTGACATCAGAAAGAAGATGTAGAAGTCGAGGACGACGTCGTCGGCATTCATTAAGGACGACGCTCCTTCCTTTGTCCTGGTTGTAGAAGGAGGAAGTTGTTTGTCATTATTTGTTGGAGAGGGGAGATCTTTGTTGGAAGATGAAGTTCACCTAGTGTTCTTCCTCTCGCAATGTTCCAACAAAAAGATATGTCAACAAAATAATAGAGTGACAATCCTATTAATTTTGTTGGCACATAAATTTGAATTGGACTCATTAATAACCCGACACCACCAAATTAATACACGAGCATTGACATAATAAAAACTAGAGGAGTCAAGAGGTTCTCCCTCATTAATAAGGGGAATTGAGATGCTTCATCCTCGGGTGGTCCCCACCACATTAAATCCTCTCACGAGAGGTTATGCTTAGGTGGGCCCCACAACTATAACCTCTCATGGGAGGTTAGGGTGTGTCTGTCCCACCACCAACTCCCACGTGGAGGTTCCAACTACTAGCCAACAAACACATGACACCCTAGAATAAATTAGAGTGTTGAACATTTAATTTATTTTTTTTATAAAAATCCAAAAAATAACTTTATTCTCGACCATCTGCCGTCGAGGTGAATGTATTCTTAGGAGAATACCGGCATCGTGAGTTCAACAGTGCCCTCAATTTTAAATTCCGAGAACCGATTCAAAATTTATAAAATCTCACTCATACGTTTACTGAAAGCACCCGAATAAAACATCCGAAATTGATTCCGGGCACTCCAGGCCTCAGAATCAAGCACAGTAAATTTTTGCAGACTCATAAAAATACAATGTATTTAAGAAAAAAAAAATTCCATGAATTTCTCTATCTTTACAATTATGTCTTGATAGTTAATCTGTATTAAAAAAATAAACATGAGATATATATTATCATGAAAATATGTCATGTGACTATACAAGGAATCCCCTATCCCTATTTATAGGAATTGGTACCCTAAGATTTTATGGGCAGACAACTGAGTCATGTGACCCGATCTTGAGTTACGTAAATACAACAAAATAGACCCTACATGCCAGAATTTTCCTTTGGAAATTGACCTTGAGGTCCCCCATCCACTCTAATTCCATGGGTGCTATTTATTTGTACTAAAAACCAGACATGGGAAGTTATTTCCTGAAACAAGGGACTAGTTTGAACTAAAATGACATAATGGAAATAATTATTTGTTTGAAAAAAAAAATTATTATTTGATCCAACTACTACATCACTCACAAAACCCATTTTTCCACAAATGTAGATTTTGAGGATTAAAATTCCATGTATGATCCTGGATTCTCCAAATAATGGTAAAGAAATATGATAACAATAATCGATAAAAACACAGAAACTGACATTTTCATGCCACATCCCATTTCATGAGAATGGATATGAGAAACTTATGGCTCATGCAACCCTATCCGCATAGAAACAGAATATATAGCATGAAAACCACTTATCGTTACTTAGTAGAGTGAACTCCAATCTCCACTAAATTCCACAATAAATAGAACCCCACCCCCTAAAATTGAATATGGACCTCCACACAATGAAGATTCATCTTTAGATATTGTAAACATCTCTTCACTAACATCAAAAAATTCCAATAGATTCTACAATGTATTACATTTTCGCATCCAGCCTCCCATGTACCGAATTTTTTCTTAGACCATGGGTGAGAGCTCCTCACACAATATTCATTAAGTATAGATGGGTTTATTCCTAGATTCTACCATCATTCCATCTTTTGGAACACAAAATCATATAATTTACATTCATCTTTACCTCTATGATCTATGATGTTGTATTGTGATATAGACCATGTCTCTTGAAAACCCACTTGCCCTTTGTATTTCAGAATTTCATGATGAATCATTTGGTTCCCTTAGCTCATTACCCGTATACTTGAAACATGGAATGGCCCATTACACTACATGTTTCTCTTATGAATTTGTAATATAATGCAACTTCTTTCAAATCATAGGAGCTGAATCCTTGATTCTTCTAATTCCCACTCCTCCACTGTTGTGTTTATAAAATTACCTATCGATTTCTACATGAGTTGTAGAAACATAATCCCAAATGTCAGTGTCACTATAAAAAATATTGCACTCGTCTCATTAGTGGGTCATTTAACCCAATAATTCTCTCACCTATACACATTTCCCATCATTTTATAATCCATATCTAGGTTTTTGTTTCATGACTATACCAATTTTATAGTGGTATGCACATACATAACACAAAAACATTCTTATCACATGATGATAAGCTATATCCTTACCTTGAAAGGTTAACACCTGATTCCCCATGTGTAATTATTATGGTAGAACACCCTTGTATAAATTTAATTAATTCATAGGCCCTTCACCCCTATAAAATTATACTCCTTGAATCCAATATGTGTATTCCCCACACCATCCATAAATGATTCCCCTTATGTGACACAAGTATCTTTTACACATGATGTTAATCTACTTGGGATGGTTTCATCACATGAACATAAACTTCACCAGTGAGCTCTATTGGTTTTGATGCATTTCACATAAAGGGTACATAAGACACCTTCACGAGATTCAATCACAAAACAACCAAATACCTAGTTTGATGAACCCCCCCTTGGGACACACTTACTCACCTATCACCACAAGATGTTAGCCCTATGACCCATCCATCATCATAATATATTAAACCCATTACCCACCTAATCCCATAAAAATTTAAAATTTATTTTCAATCCATCACCTCATGATTTAATACTATTATCTAATCCATCCCCAATACATATTGAATATGTTCCCCATAAGTCCCCAGAATTTTTTAATCCTAGATCCCCTATTTCCCCATAATACATTAAAGGTATGACACATCCATCACCACAATATGTTATCTCAATTACCCATCCATAATCACAAGTCATTAAATTTGTGACCCTTCCATCACCATAAGGTGTTAACCCTATAAACAGTAAGTCCCTAAAAAGCATTAAACTTATGACCCATCCACCCCCACTAAATATTAAACATGTGAACCATATATCCCTAAAATCCGTTAAACGTATCACCCATCATTCCCATAAGACATTATTTTTGGGACACTCTGATCTAAACTCGACGTTATTCTAATGAACATTCGGTCCCCTCAAAATGTTAAACCTATGAACCACTTTCCCCAATGGATATTAAACATGTGAAATAATAATCCCAATGAGATATTAAATGTTAGAGTAACTCATCCATATAGGATTTGAAAATAGTGACCCAATATAAAATCTCTACTACAGAAATAAAATATTTTATGACTACAGTGAAAACCCTGAGAGACCTTACACCCATGGAATCAACCACCACATGTTTTAAAAGTTATTCCATAGGTTCCTCTCCCATAAATCCTCATATGAGAATGCACCAACATCAAAAGGATATTACTTCTCATGTTCCAATCCTAACCAAATTCCAAATATTCACATACATTTCCAACATTATTAAAGTCCCTAATAGAAGGTTTATTCCCTATTAAGAAAAATGAAATATAATTATAAAGAATTCATCAAGATATGGTGGCTATAAAGAGATTCACAAACACGAATCAAATCATTGAGGGAGACCCATAATAATAAATGAGATCCAAGATAAAATCAATTGAAGGAAAAAATAAAATACCATTATCCAATTTTGATACAAGATTAAACATAACTAATTAAAGGTATAAAAGCTTACCTCAGCTAAAATGTACGAATGTCGGGAAACAAGAAATCATGTATCCTCTATGTGGAGGGATGAAACACAATCTCAGTAAAAATAAATAGATCACATTTGAATCTATTTTAATATTATTCCAGTAAAAATATTGGGATATAAATAAAAGTATAATATTTATTATTTCTTAGGTCCTATAATTCAATATATGCAAAAACTACAACAAAATTATGTTTTAATCTCTTTGTTTTCCATGATTGTTTATGATTATTCTTCAAATGATGAGATTATTGGATCGAACACTCAGGAAACCCATTATCATTATTATGATATACCTATTTAAGGAAAATAATTGTTTGAAATTCATTTTTTTCACTTTATATAATCATTATTCCAAAATAATGGTTTTATGAAAAATTAGATTTTATTTTTCATTAGTCAAAAATCATTTTCCATTTGTATCGATGTATTCTCAAATTTTTTGAAATATTTTTTTTCTATTCCCCAAATATTTTTTAAATTTTTTTTCCCATGATACAATTATTATAAAATGGCTCCCATGGAATCTTCTTCTCTTTTCCCTAAAGTGGTACTTTTTAATATTATAGAAAATGTGATAGAAGTCATTGATTAAACATGAATGACCCCAATGATATTATCATAAATCATGGATAATAAAGATTTCATTATATATTTAAAATGATATTTTCAAGTAAAAAGTTTCCCATAATGTTATGTTAAATTCATGGTTTGTATTGGTTATTTCTGATGTGAAATGTTTAATTTTTTCTAGAAAATTTCACTATGATAAATAAAAAACAATTTCCATATATGATAACATATTTTGATGTTATATTTGATATAATGGGGATATAGTCCAGTCATATTATCTATATCCATTATTTGGATTATTTATTATTATGAAGAAATTTTGATTATGAAACCCTTTTATTTTCCTGGGATCAGATATGATTAACTTATATTGATCATGTGTAACAAAAAAACACAGATTTCATTATGTGAAGGTAGTCACATTATAAAAACTGGAATTTATTACATTTTAACCAATTATGGTAATTATGTTATTACAATAAATATAGGTTATGTTATATCCATGGATGGTGATCATTTTATAAACAAGGATAGGTGAGACCTATAACTCCCTCGAATGAAATAGGTATAAATTGATATATCATGAGATAAATAGGAATTAGGGAGGGGGGGTGGCCCTAGTTTAGATAGGGCATTCAACTACTATAATGGTAATGGGAGTGAAACTTTAGTACAATTTATGATATTGGAGTGAACCTATTCTACTATGATTGTTCCAGGATAATAAGGAAATGATTTCATATACCTATGCGTATGACCCATATATATGTTTTATTAATATTTTATTCTTTCCAAGATCATGTTCTTTGTTACAATAAATAGTAATTCCTTATAATATTCTATGATTTACTCCCTGATTAATGTATAAGATATATGAAATGAAAGGGATTGTTTTCAGATGTTATTCAATGATTATCATAAGCATAAGTTGACATTATTTTTATATATAACCATGTATTCCACATCGATCCACTGAGCTCGTCCTTTATTTTTTTTTTTCAAAATTAATGATTAAAGTAATTGTGTATGACATGTCTAAGAATAGTTATATATATGAATTATTTAGTAGGAGATGATATAAATTATAGCTGGCATATTTTTTTATGAATCCATGATTCCAAAGACAGTAGAAATAAATTTTTTTGGAATATGTTGTTATGTTATGTAATGAATATTTCATTATAGTGATGTAATATTTATTTATGGCATGTTTAGGGTTATTACATGATTCATTAGGTCAGAAATATGAATGGTTGGGAAAATTATATTTCAACTACTGTAGAAGATGTTGGACTATCAAAAAAATTGTTTTCATGTCGAGGATAAATAATATGTTTTGAGTATTTATCTCATGTCAGGTTATAAATAGAAAACTGTGAAATAAAAAAAATTGATGACGGAATTCAGAAGTTGTTATCATCATTGAGAGTTTTTAGTTGTCACATTTTGGATGAAAATGTACCATCTATATTGATGGAACAAATGAATATAGTGTACTAGGAATATTTGGCTTATTTTTTATTGGTGTTTAATAATAACATTCTGGTATATAATAAATGCTTTGAAAACCATGAAAAACACCAACGAATTTTTTTCGTAATGTAAATAAAAAGTATCCTAGAAATTTTTCCAAATTAAAATTTTGAATTTAATAAACTTATATTAATGGGAATAATGTTTCTAAATATGGTACAACATTTGATCATTCTAAAATAATGGTGGTAACAAATTTTCTCAGTCATATAATTTCTACATATACTTAGAATGCTTTTGGACTTTTGGGTAAATATTTATGTTTTTTGAGAGATTTCTCAGTTATCAAAAGATCTCACTATGTTAACATGTAAAAGATTAAAATTTGTATTGATAATATAATGATTTTAATTATTTTCTGAATTCGAAAAAATAATAGGTAATTAATTTTTGTTAGACATTCCAATTATAAATGGTGACTTTTTTATTTACAGCTGTTGTTCATTAAATGGACATGTGTTTTTTTTATAGATTGAATTTATTATCAAGTATTCAAATTTCTAATTTCATCTGCTTTTTTAGAAATTTCCTAAAAATGAACATGAGTTAGCTACATCAATTGTTTCATTCAAAATAAAGAGTCATCATTTGTATCATGAGTAATTTATAATATGTAGTGATCATAAATGTTTAATGTATATATTCACTCAAAATGAGTTGAAAATGTAGTGGGTGATATGTCAAAAAATAATTATTGAATATGAATAGAAATTTAACTATAATCATAGAAAATAAAATACTATTGCTGATTCTTGTAGTAAAAAATATAATTCAATTTTAACTATGTTTTGAAGTAAACATGAACAACTACTATGTGATTTAAAGAACGATGGCCTGTAAATTTGGTATATGGAAACAACTTCTTCATCTTTCTCATGTACCAATATAGTCATTTTTCAAGGTTAATTTTGGGGGAATTGAAGAATGTTGATGGGTTTGAAGAATGATTAGAATCTCATAATAAGGGTATGTTTCTTGAGATTAATTTTGATAAATAAGGTGCTATCATATTTTGATAGAGGATGTGTGTGCCAAGTGATTCACAATTATTGGTCGGAAGATATTGTTGTAATGAAGGTTATTCTTTGATAGAAATAGAGTATGGTTTCAGTTTGTTATCAATACACATTGAGATGATCAAGGATTTTACAAGGAATACAGTCTCACATTTGAGGTTGTATGTAGTATTGAAGGTGGTGTAGTTTACAAGTGTTTGAAAAATTATTGGGTATCTAAATTGATAGTTTTTTTGAAAAATGAAGTACTTTATCATAGGGGGGAATGAGATGTAGAATAGTGAAGGAAATTGGTAAAGGATGGGAACAATATAACATGGAACACAAACCACATACCATGTTACAGTACCAGTTTGCTGACAATGAAGGGTGCTATACAGACCGGAGAAAAAAGTTCTCAAATTGAAAAATGGTTTATAATAATTGTTTTTGGTTTTAGTTGATTATTTTAGTTTGTGGGAGGCAAAAATCTTATGAGACAACATGTCATTCAAGAAAATGAAGTAGAGTTTTGAGAAACTGTTAAGGGTGTCATTTTTTGAAACCATACCCAGATTTGTGATTCCGCTACGAGATAATTGTTTTACATAGACCATATAAGTAATATGGTTGGTGGTAGATGCTATGTACATGGTAACAATGGTTCTGTATCAATTATTTGGTAAATCTCAGTTCATCATATTTTCATATATGTTTTCAAATATAAGGAGCCCTAATATCTTCATTAAAGTTTGTGTCTGAGATTAAAATTCCACGTGGAATTAGGAGAAATAGAGATGTAGTTAATGGGGAGAAATACCTAAAGAGGTATTAAATAAAAATCAGAAAGGAATTTGGTGATGTCCCAAATAGCTCACAAAAGACATTAGGTAGAGAAATAAGGCCCATTCATGGAAGCCAATTTAAGAAGGAGTTGTCCTGTAGAGAAGAAGTAGTATGCAGATGTGATTTACGAAGGCATGATGCAGTCATGGTGTACAAAGGTCAATATGCAGAGGAAGCCTATATGCATATAAGCAAGGGTATTATGTAGAGAATGCCTCGTATTATTCGGAGTAAGGAAGTACGCTGTGGAAGCACCACAATATGCAATAGAGTAGGAGTATTTTGTAGAGGAAGCACTCACGACACATGGTGCTATACAGTTTGCCGAGTAAAGAGTTCAGTATGTGGATGAGAGGTTTGTGATCTATCAATGCACATAATAGTGGAATAAATCTATAGATGAAAACATTATTTCAACAGAGAATCAATCTACAGTTGAGGATTCATGATTTAATTAGAACCCATTGAAACTACCCTCAAGTTGATAAATTGAGTTCATATTCTTTTCATCACTATGAGAAACGGGGAGTCAACAAAAGTGATCTGTGGGATAAAGTGTGCTATAACTATAAGCTATTAATGGTTTTGTTACTATAATATAGTGACTGTGATAACATTTTTTAATCCACAACTTGTGAAGATTAGTGGATTTTGGCATGATAAACACACTATCGGTGTGTGCTCTTTAGATACATCCCTTAGGGGTAATCCACGTAAAATTGGAGTTTCATTGTTTTACATATTATTTTTTATGTTATGAACATTATCATTAAACATATTTAACATTTTTGAACCAATGTGGTAACAATATACATCAGATTAAAGGATGAATATGAGACATTGATTCACCCCTCCCCTCTCATGGTGTTCCATGGATATTTAGGTATAATGAAATATATCATTGATTTTATATTGAAATGATTATTATTTGTACATTTAAATAATAATAGAAAACTACCAAATTATTTTATTATTGATTTTCTAGTTCCAAAATGGAAATATGAGAATATATCCACAGATCTCATGGTGGTATTACCAAATGAATGTAATAGTGACAATGATTTTTATTCAATGTGATCCTATGACTGAATCAATATACTTTCATCTTTTTCCAAATAAAATGTATTTGTATGAACTTGTTATTATTTATCTTTCAATTATATTTATATTAAATATATTATTTCCCTACACTATATCTAATCATTAACCTCAATTTACCAAAATGATTATAAAGTAATTCTAAATTGTTTTGTGTAATGGATAAAATTTCTATACAAAATTTATTAATTAATCAAATGTACAATAAAAACATAAAATTATGACTTTAGAAGATATAATTTGAAATTTCTCCTTGGATTATTAGTAAATTATATATTTTCATCGTTCTTTTCATTATTTTTTTTATAAATATTTTTGTTATAATTTTTATATGGATCCTTTTGAGAAATTATTTGGAATGCTTTATGGAACTACTTCATTTTGGGATGAATTGAGGGAATGATTTTTATTTATAAGAGAACTAGTACATGGAATGGTATATTATTTTTAATACTATTTATTATTAGTTGTAGACAGATTAATGAATGAATAAATGTTATGTACATCATAGGATGAATGATCAGTAATTTTAGATATCAGATTATGGTCTAATTAACATATCTATATGAAAAACATTTTGATTCATGGAAAAGGGAATGTTATATCAATATATTATTTTTTATTATTAAATTATTGAAAATATAGTATTAATTTTTATATATTTTATTACATCCATTAATAACATAGGTAAATATTGGGTTTATTTTTTCTCTTATTTGATGTTAATTTAATGATATAACTCATTTTTTGATCCCTAAAGTGGTATAATTAGAGGAGAACATCCCATATGAAGAAAATATATATTAAATGGTTAGAATATTTATAGAAGGTACTAAGAAATAATTGTATTAATTATGTATACATTATATTGAAGAACCATGTTCGTCGAGGAAATATTGGATTAAAAAAATTCTATGATGGAAAAATAACTTCACTTATTCATTTAATGAAGAAAATTATGAATAATAAACATATTAATGTGGTTAGAATTTAAAAAACCTAATTAATCCCAAAATTATTTCTGTATTACTTTTTTTATGTATTCATTTTATGGATTCATTTTTATTATTGTTTTATATTTAATTTCCTAAAACCTTTTAGTTAAAAACTGAATAGTTTTATTAAATGTAATTATTATTTATTGTATTGATTTTTTAAATTTAAAAGTTAAATTCATATTTTATAGAATAATAGTTTGATAAATATTAAATAATTTTTTAAATAAATATATCAAAAAAGTTTTTTTTGTTTCTAAATAATTCTTAAAATATTGAATATTGAGTGAATGTAAATAAAATAAAATTCTCGAAAACATTAATTTTTCATTCACACATGTATTTTGGAAGTCAAGTTATTTTTGGGATTTGGTTTTAGATTGACATAAAAGATATATTTTTAGAGATAATAGATGTAATTATGTAAGATTCATCATTATATTTGAGTTTTGATTATTTTCTTTTTATTATTAAAGTAAATTTTCAAAAAAATTGTTTTCTGTTTATTTTCACACATATATATTTAAATTAATTAATTTCTCTAAGAAAAACTTCATCATAATAAATTGATTACAAATTTGGAATCATAATGTTTAATTTTTTTTATTTAATTTAATTTTGGTTTTGATAATTATTAATAGTAACCATGGAAATAATGGATCACCACAATGAAGGGTAGATCATGATAATTAAGGCAAAACCAAACAGATAATACCATAAAAGTATATATTAATTATTACTGGATGGTGAAACATAGAACCATATCACCATAGTTTATAATTTTAATAGTTTTAGAGATACTTTTCCATGATTAGTAATAAATAATATTTATTTTCTATAAAATAATTTTTTGATCCTCTCCCATCACTTATAGAAGAGATACGCTTATCCACCCATACCCATAGATTTTTCACACTCTAGTTAGTTCAATACATACTAAAACCTCTCTAAAACGTAACTTATTTCGTCATAGAAGACCTAGACTTTAGAAAATACCAATCTAAGAATGATTATTTAGTAATACAACGTGAGATATCCCAACAAAATATATTAGTTTTATCTGACCGATTTTATGTTAGTTTTTTCAATTGAATCCCTAAAAACTACTTCCATCCAGATGAAATAATAACAACAGTATCTTACATTTATTTAATTGTTTCTATTTTTATATAAAACTATTATTCATATAATTTAACTTCTTATGAGAAGAGGAAACCTCACTTAGGTGTACAGTTGGACTAAAACCTATACAAAGTGATGCCTTATATTCTTCATCACCAAAACATGTTTCTTGAAAAAATGATTGATAAAACGAATACATATGATATTTGTTAAAAAATATTGATTCAATAGAAGTGATAAATTTCTTATCTTCATAATCATTCGATATGCAATATATTGATAAGTTCTCTCTTGTGTACCTGTGTAATACTACCTCCGCGAAGAAATTTCATTCATTTATTATTATCATCCGATATGAATTTTTACATGGATGGAAAAAATGAATTAATATGAAATTTATACCATATTTATTATTAAATAAAATCAAAATTTTATATAATATATTTATTTTTTAACAATTATTAAAATTAAAATGTATTTTAGGCATAAATACACACTACCATCTACATCAAACTATGTGGTTAATTTATCATAATCACCTTACATGGTTAGTATTAAATGTGTATATCATGTAAAAATATGATATATAAAATGTGGTTACAATTATATTCACTATTAAACCATATAACCATTTTATATGTTCAATTCACCAATGTGGCTTCGAGGTTATAAATCAAATTAAAAAAAATATCTATCATGAAATTTATTTTTTTATGAAAAAAATAAACCAATATAATAAATGATGTAAAATAAATAATAATAATTATATGAAAATAAAAATTGTTATTTAAAAAGTATATGAGAAACATAATTTCATTATTGAAGATTTATAGAACATTGGAATCTAGAAGAGTCTTAATGTAACTATTTTTTCATTTAAAACAAATATTAATGTATTCAGTTGAAATCATTATACACTATATCCATGTTCATAAATTTAATTCATGAATTTATTTATATAATCATGATAAATTAATATAAATAATTTACAACTACTAGTTTATTTATTTTGAGGGTTTATAAATTAATTTTTTAAGCAATTAATATGGGAGTGATTTTCAACTTTTTTACCAAATAGAAAAATATTTTTGTTAAAATAAATAAATTAACTTAATTTTAATATTTTATGATACAATATTAATTATAAATTATTCTTTAAATAAGAATAAGGTTCTATTAAATAATATTATCTTCTATAAATTTTGATATATTTTTTTATAAAATTTAAATGAGAAATGATATTTCACCTTATAATTATACAATGTGAAAAGTTCTAATATTATGAGTTAAAAAGTTTTTCCTAGGGTTTTTGGATGAAAAATTCAATGATTTTTTTATAATAAATAAATAAACCATTATAGATGATGAATGTAGAGCTCCATGTTGCTAATAACGATGGGTGAGGCTGATATATCTCACAAATTCAATGGGTAACGACTATTCTTCAAACATGGGAAATTAGGGTGCTAATAGTTTCTGTTTGTCATATATAATTTAATGGTATTTGGTTTTTTTTAAATGGGTTAGAAATGAGTAAACATGGTTTATGAATATGATTATGTATTATACCAATATTATCATTTTTAAAATTTATGGAAATATTTTGATTTTATGAGGTATGTAATGGTTCAGAAAATATAACAATTAATTGTTTGTTTCAAAGAATTAATTTCATGATATCCTTCATTCCCTATGATGAAATCATGGGGTTTTAGATTCATTTTAATTTTTTATATGTTTCTATTGGTGAAAATATTTATTTTTTACTTATTAGAATTTCTCACAGTAATAAATAAATTTTAATTTTTAAAAAGGTGATCAAAATCATGAGTTATTGAGGTTTTTCACTATAATAAGAGCATAATATTATGTTTTTATAAAAAATAATTTTTTATCATCCATGAACTAAAAAAATGAATTGTTATAATTATCAGTATAAATTTATAAACGGTTAATATTTATGTTAAGATGACTCATCGTATATGAGGAAATATATGTCTTCAATAAAGTCTGAGCGTAATAAAAAATCCTTATTATCTGAAATAAAATATTTTATGTTGTTATGTTTTAAAAAAAAGTTATTATAAAAATATATATATCTGAAAAATGAAAATATCAAGGAAATGTATGAAGGTGGAAGCCTTATTATAAATCAGGTAATTATTGGTTAAATAAAGAATTGGTCATTTACCCATAACTGAATAGTCATGTATTATTTACTTAGGGGTTTCTACCCTACCAAAAATAGTCATATATCATCCAATATTGGAAAAAATAAACTACATTGAATAGTCATATTTCATCCACACATAAGATCAATTACTATACCCACAACCAACATATATCATCCACCTGAGGGGTCTTCTAGCCTATTCAAAACTGATATGTCTCATAAATAACCCCATGGTTTTTACACATTCCATAACCTAAAAAACATAACCATGATTATCCCCTATATAACATGAAATATTTTTATTGTATATGTATATTTGTTTTAGGAAAACAGAATCCATCAATTACTAATACTCCATATAATAAATGCAAATCATGGAACCCTATTTAGTCCCCAACACATGCATCTCACTATTAATATAGCGTAGTTTCATTACAACTTCAAATATTAATCTACAGAATTATTATAAAAACCAATATATATATATATTAAGGTATGCCTATATGTTTACCCATACATATAGGTGGGGGAGGAACACTCACAAAAATACAATCATATATCATGATGATTTATGTTAACTATGGATTTCTGATAGCCCACTCTGAGGCCAACTATTCATAATATATAATTCACTTATCCCTAAGAGAATATAGATAAAAATAATATTGTATAAAATTTCTATCTTAATCAATTTATTCCCCTGAAGGTATTATAAATTTCATGACACATTTTTATAGTTAGACACTCAATTACCTATAAGCCATGCATTATATTATTGCCCGAGGTTCAATAATTTTTGAAGAGACATTGATTATCGTCATGGAAATTTAATGGATATAATTTAATTATAAATAAAGGATGATCATAAAAAAATAGATATACTGCATATTATATGTTACATAACATAAATAAATTATCCACAAGTATATGTTTAAGGAAAATTTAACTTCTACAGATCCATTCTAATCAATATCATACCTCAACAACAACATCAAAAGTTAGTATAATCCTAAAAATCCACTATCGTTCAACACATGGGCCAAACTCCACTAATCATTCATTAGAACAAATTTTAAATAACTTATTTTTAATTAATACATTACAGAAATATTATTTATGAAACAAGTTCTATATTTTTTCCTCGGGACAAAAAATAAATTACTCAAAAGGAAACCTAACATATAAAATCATTATGAAAAGGTGTGTAGAACACCCATAATATCAGTTTGAACAATATACCCAAATCCCCACACTTAGAAATTAATTGAATTAATTAATTTCACTTAAAACACTGAATTTCACTAAATAGATTATCATAGTATGTTATCTTAAATATTTCTTGCTAACCATTGTGTGATAATCCTCCCAGGACCCCAATTAGTAGTGCTGAAAAAACCCCATTATATCAAGATGATTATTTCTTAAACCAATGGAATCCTCAGGAAAACCCTAGACAGTTATTTAATTTATTATAAGTGAATGATAGGTGAACATACCAAGGTAGAATTGAATGTGAATGTAAAATTAACCTCAACAAACCTTTCAACTCAAATGTAACCTGAAAAACGTAATGAACTGAGGAAGATATAACATATAAAAGAATTGGATGATGAGAGGGATGTCTATCATGTCTTCTACCTTTAATGATGCCTAAAATTCAATTTTTCCCTTTAAATAATATATGAATTATTTTTGAAAAATCAATACATTTTTTTAACACACAATTTTAAAGATGATAAATTTTTTTCAAAAACTATATGTATATACCTATTATATGAAAACCCCTATTCCATGATATACATTATACTTTTCATTACATGTAATATATTTTCCATTTTTAAAGTAATTTCTCTTAGAAAAATTTCAATATGTTACAATTTCCCTTAATATGTAATATTTTTCTCCCTTTGTAACTACTTTACCATAAGAAAATATCAATATATAAAATTTTATCTTATTGGTATGGTCATTCACGTTATTAAAAAATTAATAAATATTATGTCCATTAATATTTCTGATATTATATCAATATATAATATATTTTTTTCATTGGTATGATACTTATCATAAATAAATGCCAATACATTATACATTTTATATGTGTCATATATTCCCTATGTGAATTTTAGAAATTAAAATTGTTATACAAAATGTAATATATTTTATCTATATATAATATATATATATATATAATGGTTTTCTATTACATAAAAAACCAACAATAATATTTCTTATCATGTGCATTATTTATAATTTTGATGAATTACTAATATTAACATATATTTCTTCATATTAATTCTATATGCATTTAGGGTTATGAAATTTTATTGAAAAATCTTCCTCAACGAAAACATTAAAAAATTTATTATGAACACTCGAAATTTATTTCATCATTTATATAATCTTTATAGACATATAAATAACTAAAAAATATATTAAATTGTTGTTTTGGTTTTTGTAAAAATCACAAGACTCCCTTCCAATTTTTTTTTAATCTCATGATACATTTTTTATGTCTCAACATAGATCATCGGTCCCATATCCATACTAAATTACTATTCCCATATAATAAATCAATTTCATAGTCCATTCACAAAAACTCACTAAGTAATCATCATGGAATTACAATATCTTCTAAAAACATCTTTTATATATGTTTTAGCCCTTGGAATACTGATCAAAATCTCAATTCACAACAAATAACATTCTAAAGGACTAAAAATTCAAAATTTTCCAAATTTCAGCAACGCATAATATTTTTGTTCGTTAGATTTTTTCATTACATTATTTGTGTTGAATTGGATACTTTATTGTTTTTTTACTATTTATTGATAATGAAACACATCCTTATTTTAAAACTATAATTTATCAAATAATATTTTTATTACAAAAATCCCTCTAACATGAGTGAAAGAAGTATTTTTTCCTAATATAAAAAGAAATTTTTTTATTGATCTTGGTTACAATTTTATTATTTATCCTTATTATGAAATTGGTTTCACGGAAAAAAATTTTATGATATCACATATATAATATGTGATTGGGTAGAATTTTATTAAATATTTTAAACAAGTATAGGATTGATGATGAGTCTCAAGTGACCATGAGGTAAGTATACTAATTGAATATGATACGTAAAATTTGTCAACTTCATTAAGAAACAATAGACTATGGATCAAATTTTTTTGGTCCTCAATTAATTAAAAATTGATTAACCATAATACTATAGAATATTCCAAAACTTTTACATATGTTGGATCAAACACATATTTAGTATTGATAAATAGTTCATTGAATTTGAATCAACCTCACATAAGACACTGATTACCCACATGTTCTACCAGTCAACCCTGGGGAAGTTATAATGATTTTTGATTAATGAAATCACCCAAAAAATTAATCAAATAATGCTATTATTCATCTTTTGAATATGGTATTAATCTGATGGTAAATTATTTTTATGAATATATTAATTGAATCAATAAAATGATGGATAATATTTATAGATTATTAAAAAAATATTTTTTATGTGTAATATAGGTCTAAAAAAATTAAAATTAGAGAAATTTTACATTATCCTAAAATGATAATTTTTTTTGGAAATCAAAAGTGTTCATGTTGAAATATTTATGATTAAGAATTATTATTATAAATTTTATTAATCACGAAAATTAATGTTTTATTATATTTAAGAATAAAATTATATTTATTATGTGGGAAATTAATAATTTAAAATTGATTTGCCAACTTTTATAGATGTAAAATAATATTATGATGAAATTATTTTTCTGAATAAAAACTGATTACCTATTTATGAATATATATTAACCACAATATATCATATCATATTTATAAAATTTTCATGTGAAAATATTTAATGTGTAACATGATTTAGATATCAAATGAACGTCTATTTTTTAAAATAATGCCCAATGGAATTTTGATAGTCACTTAGTCACCCCATGGATTTTATCTATAAATGTTCATATACTAGTTTTATAGTGAATTCATTCCCAATATTAGTTTGGGTCATTACTAATTCTTTTTATAACTCAATTTTGGAAATTTTTCATGGATACAAAAATGTTCCAAACTTTCTTCTTATTGGATGTATTTAATAGACGTGTCAAACATGTTACATGGTATATCTATAATGGGTATTATAAATATATAAATAGTTAAATATCTAATTTTTTATATTTTAATAAGTTTTATATTGGTTTTTGATCATTTAGTGATGATTCAAAGGGAAATGTAAAAGGTTTTGTAGATATTAGTAATTCAAATTTCATTATTATCTCAATTTTTTAGTTTTTAATGGTTTCAAAGACAATTTGATTAGTGTATAAAATCAATGTGACACTGGTAGGTATATTACAAATTTAAATGATATGTTTTTATTTTTAATGGTTAATTTTTACTATATTATTCATATTGAATATATAACACAAATTCAATTATTGTTTCTTAATTAAATTATAAAAATATTAAATGATTGAATATTGTATATAATGTCAATATTATATTTCATTGGTGTTTGGGTCATGTAATGTGTATATTATTACATAATCTTCCTAATAAATTGTCAGTTTTAATAGATTTATTTCTAGACAACACATGTTCATGTTATTTTTTATTAAAAGGTTATCGGTATATAGAGTCTTTTATATAACATCATACGTTACAATATTCATGTCTACTTTTTATAATATATATATCTGTGTGTGTGTGTGTGTGTAAAAAAAAATTTCCAGTATAGAGATGAATATATGTATTTTATATTTTAGATAAAAATCACATATTGAAATGGACTTATTATCTTTCACATTAATCCGAGATATTATAATATATTATTATTTAATGTATATTGGTTGAAAAAAAAATTATTCATTTTTATCTATAAAAAGTGATAGATGTGGGGATATTTTAAAATAATAAATTGATAATTTTTTTACAAAAATAGGTATATTCATAGCTTCCAAATCACATGACATGAAATAAATGGTGTGGTAGAAAGGAAAAATAAGACCTTCAATGAAATGGCATGGAAATTTATAAATGAGTATATGTTTAAGAATGTCATTAATTTAGAAGTGTTAAATTAATCATGTCATGAAAAATTTAATATTCTACATATACCATTTTTAATAAATGATCCTTATGGAATCGAAAACAAAATGAACCCCAAAACTAGTTATTTTAGATTCTTTGGTTATAATTTTTATATTCATAATAATAAATAGTCCGGGTAATTTTTTGATTTTTTATGTAGGTATTTTTTATGAAATTGAAATTATAGTATTGAATATAGAGAATACAATAAAATAAAACAACGTGATCAATAATATATGAATGATGAATTTATGACATAAATTTAATAACTTCACATTAAGATTATAATGTTTAAGAGTTTTGGGAAATCAACTATATGGAAACAAGAAATTTATATTTGGATACAACAATTGAGGGAGAAATTGTATCCAGGAATAAGTCATTACAATTCCATTGATATAATCATGTTGACAATGTTATTGTTGATATACTGGATAGTGTAAAATCAGAAAATTCCTTAATAAATGTTTGTTATTATTATGATTCCATTTTTAAAATGTTAACTCAAAAAATTTATGAAGAATTATTTGACTCAAATTGGATCACATAATCTCATGAAGATATAAACCAATTCAATATAAATAATGAATATTATTTACATGAACCACCTAATGATCAGAATATTATTTGTAATAAATGGATATTTTGAAATAAAATAAATTATTATTATCAAATAATTAGAGTAAAATCCTGATCAAAGACTCATGGTTTTAATCGATATGAAGTGTTTCATTTTGAGGAATAATTTTCCATAGTATCTAGATTATAGTATATAATAATTATTTTTGAATATTATTCTTATTGTAAAATAAACTTTTTTCAAAATGTTGTTAAAAGGGAATTTTGAATTGAATATATCTCATATTGTTTTTTGAAACATATCACCTAGTTTTGTGTATGAATCAAATAATATTCATGTTTGAAATATTATTAAATTTTCATATGGCTTGATAATTGATATTTGTGTGTGGAAATAAAGGCTATCTAATTTTATCTTACATATGTAATTTTAAAGCATATGGTTAATCCATTATTTCGGTTAAAAATTATATATAAATATTTTAATTCTAAAAATATATGTTAATGGAATTATATGTGTATAATATAGTAAAATGGATTATATTGAGTATTTATAAATAATGTAAAGTGAATTTGAAATTATCATAAAAGATAAGCTAGGTTTTTTCGTTAGGTTTAAATTTGTCAATGGAATGATGATATTATATTATGGTAACTTAAATATGATAAGGATTTAGTCAAAATATATGTATTATATTAAATATTTAAATAATCCCATGGTTTCATCATGTAAAAGTGAAATGTATGATACTAGAAAAATATTTTATGATAATAAAAATAGAGGTATAATTGGAATCATATTATACATTACAATTTATAGGAATAATTTATTTTTATGAATTTCATGCGTTATAGACTTTATAGTTATCCTAAAAAAATTATTTAATATAAATTAAAAGTAATATTTAATATGTTATGAGATATTTAAATATTGAAATGTTTTATCAAGTTATATATACATTTAAATTAAATTAGTTGTAGTGATTTTTATTTTCTTAGATGAGTGATGAATATGAAGAGATCATCAAGTATGATTCAATTTCAAGATATATTTTTTGTTTCATTGAGTTATAATAAACAAAATTTACTATATTGATCAAAAAATAATATTAAATATGTTGTAGTTTCATCTTGTTGATTATTTTCATTCTTTATTAAAATAGTTTTTTTTTATTTTGGATTTAATTATTAAAAGATACATATCTATTTTGATAATTACACTAAAATTTTATTTCAAAAAAACCATTTCATCATTCTAATACTTAAAAAATGGTATTTTATTTTAATTCATAAAGATCATGTTTAAAAATAAAATACATGACTATAGTATATTTCTAAGACAATTTTCTTGGTGAAATTATTTCTAAGGATTTGGAAATATGTGAATTTTCTTAAAATTAAATTTGTTCTTAGAATTATAAAAGTAGAATTATTTTCATCTTCCCATGTTATGGGAAAATTATTCAATTTTACTCTTAAATTCAGGAATTTAAAAATAAATAAATTGATTAATCAATGTTTACATATATTTTTTAATTTAACACTTATTTTCATGTGGATGTTTAACTTTTTATTTGAAATTTATTTTAAAAATGATTTATTTTTATATTGTATTAATTATTTTATTCTATTTATTCATTTTTAATCATTTAAAATTGATTATAACATGAATTATACTTTTAGTTTTTAAAAAATGTATTTTAGTTTCAAAAAATATATATATTTCATTTTTTCTATTTTTCATTAAAAATAATAGAATGATTTTTTAATTTACCATTAATCATTAGAGAAATGTAATTTTTATGTTTTTTGACACCTAAAAAGTTTAATTAATTCAATAATTCTATAATTTTTGGGGAACTTGCTTTTGTGTTTGATATTAAAATATCAGGGCTGGTTTCATTCCCTAGAATGTTTTCCTATCATAGTAGAACTATGTTTTCACATACATTCCACGTACATAGGAGGGGGAAAAATTTATTATTTAAATTGTTTTGAATAAGTATATATTGGGGAGAGATTTCATATTTTATTATTTTAAATTTATTAATGGTGAGAATTTGGAAATGGTCTATGTAACAATGTTTTTTATTTTTAAATAATTATAATAGTTCATAATTATTTGATTCAAAAGTCTAAAATATATTTTTATCATGTATTCCATCTTACATAATATGACAAAATTGTTTATTCTACTTTTAGAAGAAAAATTAGTGGTGATGCAATTTATTGTTTTATGATTTTTTAATATTATGAATTGAAGTTTGGATAAAAAAAATCAGGATATCTAATAAATTATATAACTATTTATAGACACTTTAGTAATATTTTAGTTTATTATAGGATCTATCTTGGGTTTAATGTGACTTATATGATTTTATATTGATTGACCATGAGGTTAAAAATGTTTCAACAATATGTATAATGCATTGAAAACATGAAGAAATAATGACAATAGCAGAAAACTTCCTCAGTCGTCAACTGATCATAAAAATAATTGGATCAGCAATAATACTATCAACCATGTCATATAATATAAAATTACACATGTGTTTGATTGAACGTGTGATTAATATCAATCAAAAAAACATTAAATATTGATTACTGAAATGTTAAATGTCAATCAAGAATGTGTTTAATAGATCATCTTTATAAATAATTCAATGTCCTATAGCTTGGATTATGTGATTCCTAGAATGACCTAACCTAAGACATAAACTACCATATGTTATGAAATATATTGGGAACGTTAGCATATCGTATAAATAAACAACATATATAATGTTTTTCTTTCAATTATGCTCTATTTTTTATGTTTTCCAAACTGCTATATATTTTTGTCACTACCAATTTTATTTTATTATTTCCATTAATGAATGTATTTGGGAATTGCATATTATTAAATTTAAAAGTAAGTAATTATTTTTAATGAATTCATGTTGTATTAAATTTTCTTCATATAAGAGGAATACTCATGCAGATTTAATTTAAAATATTTGGATTTAAATATAAAATGTTAGTAATATTAAAAATATATAACTTATGCTTTTTGAATACATTCTTTAAAAATTAAGGTTTTTATTATTGATCTATACTTATTTATTAATTTATCTAATAATTTTTTTGATGGGGAATATTATATACAAAACGATTTTCAAATTGAACCCACATTAGAATGTTTATCATTTACAATAATAGTAAATTGACACATTGAATTTTTTGGAATGTCATATAGAACAACTCAAAAGTATATCCTTAATGTAAAATGTGTGTGATGATTTAAGAGATATAAAACTAAATATGGTCCATATTTTAAATATTCCATTAATTTAGTAATATTATATATATATTTTGATAGATCTTTTTCAATAATGTGGTCGAGGATACATAATTGTTTTATTATGTGAATCATGTTTGTGATCAACTACTACAATACCCTCTACTACTCTACATTCATTTTATCTTTCTCTATTACAAAGAATATTGGATCCTTGAAATTCAAAGATTTACATGTTCATCCAGTTTCTATGGGTTTTAATTCTTCTAATTATATATCATATTCACAATTATATAGATGTTATTCCACAAAAAAACTATAAAGTATATTGAGTTATACCCCTGAAAAAGAAGGCTTTTGTGTTGTAAAAAACTGAAAAAACTAGGTGGATTCAATTTTTCTTATATCAGTTAAATTCATAACCCTGTTCCTCTACAAAATCTAAAGGTATATTGTTTGAATATAACACTAGGTGAGTAAAAGTCAACCATTGTTAGTATCTTTATGATTTAAAAAGGTAGTGTGAAGGGTTGTAATTCCCAAAACAAAATCCTTGATTATATAATTGGGGTTTATATTTCACTCTACAGTTAAGAGGCTTAAAGAAAATAATTTAGATAATTTATATCCCAGCGACAATAAAAATCAATATATTCATTATATTTTAATTTAAAATGAAAATATATTTCATTATAATGACATAAAATTTAAGCTAAAAGGAAAATACACCACCTCTTTAAATTATTTTAAATATAACATTTGATACTAAAATTTTTATTTTATAATATTTGGTAATTTATTTTATAATTTCGAAAGGATTATTATTGGATAGTAAATACTGTTATGAAATCCATTTTTTTTATTTTTCATATTTTAAAATTTTTGAAGAAATACATTATTTATCATCTTACCATCATATAATTTGGGACTATTCATAAATATTATTAGATATTTAATATGAATATATTGATATATATGATATTAAAAACATTAAGTTGTTTATTTATCTTCAATAGGGACAAATCAAAGCTTCCATTTCAATTTTATTATCTGAATCAATGAATGAAATTATTTTTAAAATATATAAATTTTCCATTTTTTATCATTTATAACCAATATAGTTTTCTTCTTTAATCTCTAAATTTATTTTTATTGAATACATAAAAATTAATTGAAAACAATAAATTCTCCACATCTAAAGAAACATGTCTACATTATATTTCAATTATCATTTGATTCCATTTTAAAATAATTTATTTTAGTTTTCATTTATCCTATCATTAAATCATATATAATTGTTTGATATATTTTCTATACTCCCATATTTTCTATTTTTTTAATTCCATCGATACCTTATCATATTAATATAATCAAAATAATAAAAAAATCTATATTATTTTACTACCACCAATTGATTCATCCAAAGTCATCATTGATTCATTCTAAAAAACTACATAAAAGATCTCCACCATGAAAATCATATAAAAACTATAATGAGGAAATTTATTAAGGATTGATTTAAATATATCCCAATATTAATATAAGGAATCATCATATTGTTGTTTAAAATTATGAATTTTTTTCTCATCATCACCATTTGGGAGGAAGGGAAATATCATTCAAGGTAATTTTTTATATGTTTATCCCACGTCCTTTTTAATTGATATGGGGGTAAATAAAACTAGTTTTTATTATAATCTTTTTTGGGAAATGAAAAGAAACAATATCTACATTCAAAATCTATAACATTCCTGATTGTAAATGCGTTACATATTTCTAAAAAATTAGAAACATTTTAATTTTGAACATTTATGAATGAATCAAAAATTGAGACATATTTTGTTCAATTTTTTTTTAATATATCCATTTATATTTATAGTATTTTTTGTAATTTAAATTAATAGAATTATCATATATGTTATGTGACCATTTTTTCTATAAAAATAATTAATTTTATTTTTAAAAAATTATTTTTCTTCAAATCATGTAAAAGATTTTCCTTTTTCCCTTTAATTCCTTCCATAATTTCCTTATGAATTATTATCAAAGGTTTATAATATTTTTATTTATTGATCATTATGATATATAACCTTTCTTGAGACTGATTTGTACTCTTATAAATATACTAATACTTATACTTATGACAACATAATAAAATATAACATATCAAATACAAAACAGTATAAAACAGAGGTGATAAAAGAATAATACATCCATGTAATTGAATAATATCTTTCAGTAAATAATTATATAAAAATCATTAATTAGTTATGATATGAAATATTTAGTGAAACAATTTTATGTTTTCACTATATTATAGAAATTTACAAGCCTTTTCCTTTTAATACAATGTAGTATAATGGATGTTGGGGTTTGATCCTTATAAACCGCGTTTATAAAGATAATTTGTGTGTAGAATTTACATTGAATAAATAAAATTTTAATTGTTTAAATGAATATTGATAGAATATGATATTTATTGTCTTTAGAAAAAATATTAGGAGAAGAATTATCATAGGGATTAATATTTTTCTAAATGTTAGAGTTTTCAATATATTATACCGGGCATGATTAACCTCCACTACTATAGAACAGGGATCCACATACCTCCTCATACACTATAGGGTGATGATCTGATGAAACTTTATATTTTTATAATGTAAATACAAAACCCTATTGGTTTCAGATATCTATAAATCATAGTGAATGTAACAGAATCAATTGTAATAATAAGAGGAAACAAATGAAAATTGAAATCATAGTTAGATTCCATTAACTAGTAATTGGTAGTTTTCATGTGTTAACAAAATGATGGGAAGTAATTTCACAAATCACATATAAAAATTGTTATCCTCAGGCCAATAATATACAATATAGTAAATATAGATATATAATATAAATGAGTCTACAAAAAATTGGGGTCCTTATTCTGTGTATGGTCTTATCTTTTATATCTATAGAGACATAACATACTAAAATGTCGTACAAAATCCCCCTTCTCATGCATGTACCTATAAAAAAATTTCTTTGGTAAAGGGGTTCAGGACATTGGAAAGAGTAGAATAGAGTTTATGACCACCAATGATAACCCTAACTAATCTAGTTTAATATAGATCATATATAGTTTAACATTATCATAAGTAATGATACATTTGTAATCGTATTAACAATAAATATAACAAAACGATGGGTACTACAAAACCACGTGGGTGTGATTAATACATTCTGTAGTTATTTTTAGTGGTTAATCCGAAATATGATGTAATAAAAAATTTGGATACCCCTCATACATCATCATTAATTGTAATAGTTTATCTTCATGGTATATTCACCAATAAAACAAAGATTAATCCAAATATAATTATAAGAAAAGTGGTTAAAAAATCTTGAGATAACATACATCATCAAGAACATTTTCCATGTTAAAATAAATTATAAGGGTATAGACCATCATTAAGAAACCACAGTCATACAAGTTTCAATTACTGACCACATTACTATAAGGGAAAATAAAATCTAAATGAAATTGAATTCATTAATATGTAGGTAGAATGACTCGATAACACAGCCTCAACAATTTTCATCATTACCTCATGATATCTTATAAAAACTGGCATCAAATTCATATCACAATATTAACCGATGGAATAATATCTATATCAATTTGTATAATCTTATTACCAAATAGAATCTATATTCTTAGGATACATCATATAAAAGGGGGTTTACATCCCCAGTAGCCTTACCCATATAGTAAACTAATCCCCTTCGAACGAATCCTCAAAATATATTTAGTAGACCCCAATTACATGGGTAATAACAAAAATTACATTGGAAATGGGTGCCCTACAATTAATAAGGCATTAAATAAGTGGTACTAAATTTAAAATTAATTCTTTTAGAAATAAACACTCATGAATTTCTAGATTTTGAACAACTTAAAATTTATTCCCAGTATTACCCTATTTTTACAATAAATTATATAACACAATGAATACAGAAAAATTTACATGTTTTATCCCAATGGTGGTTAAAAACTCAATGAAATGTGTCAGAACTAAAAATATGCCTCCAAGAATGGACCAAAAGATGAAATGTCCCATCTAGTAGTTTATATTATTTTTTGGGATTCAGTGTAACTTTTGATGGAGCTCAAAGATTCTGAATGATTAAAAAGTAAGGATGTCAAAAAAAATTCTTCTAAATGTGGCTAATTGAGGTAATTTTTGAGAAACATATTTAATACATCACATCATCCCAAATTTTAGTGAATGAATCCTTTAATAACCTAAAAATATGTTTTTTGAGAATGGTGACATCAAATTTAGAGGATCCATTCATATGTGATATGGGTATAAAGAAATAGAGGCATGTTCATAAAACACTATAGATTTGTGTGACCCATACCATTTGTTTCACAACACAAAATGTATTTCAAGACATTGAGAAAACGACTATAAATATGGAATCATATTTTTATTACTAAGGGATGAACTATGAGATTTGAGTTATAATGTTCCCACTCGCACCACCTCAAAATATATAACATCCCCAAAAAATTTTCATGATGTCCATCGATAAATTAGACTCAACCTGAAATGTTTCCAAAAAAATATCCATGGGGGAACCCAAATTCATTCAATGTATAAAATCCCACATAACCTTATTTCCATATGACTAAAAGAAATCAAGACATAGTGTTTTCAAAAAATTATCTCCTATTATTTAACTCAAGAATAATAATTTTTTTGAAACACCAACAATTGAATGAAACAACAAAAGTTTTCATGGAATAGTGAAATAATGGGTGATATAGTGTAATGTTTTGTGAAATAGTGAATTTTTTTAATAATGAGAAAATTATTTTAGGAAATAGTGTTTTAGATAAGTGTTCTTTCATTCCTTTAACACATTGGCAGTGCACATGAATAGAATATTGGATTAGGTAAGAGATATAATCACATGTGTTTGTGCTGGTCCCTTCACTACAGTCACGTAACCTTATAAAAAATGTAGAGTAACATCATGTGCTTTTCAAGAGAGGTTGAGGTAATTTTTGATTGCAACATATAATCTAATATCATTTACCCCTTTTAATACCATGAGCCCATATAAAACTCTATAATGCTATAAATACCATAAGTTTACATAATTTTCATTGTCCCTTTCCAGTTCCATTTGTTGAGATTATCCTATTGGTTTCCTAGATTAACTTTAATCAAAATTCTCCTCAGGAAATTCCTAACCTCACATCACTTTTCTTATATGAAATGTCAAACAATAAATGGTTTTTCAACAGTAGGACTCAGACTAACCATAGATAGGAATCTACCGCCCATTAGTCCTCAATACATGAAGTTAAAATGTTGTACACATTATGTCATGATCATGGTATACCTCATGTGGAAAAAACATTACTCCTTTTGTGTTAAGAATAAGAAAACTTGTATAATGATCATGACTTGACCCTGAGTATCCCCTATGGTCATCCTTAGGTGTAATCCCCAATAACATTTCTCAAACCACCAATTGGTTGAGATTCCCATGTGAAATGAAATAAGGAGGAATTAACTAGAATCTCAAATTCCGTAGCCCCCCCATGTATCTATGATTATCTGATGTACCCCCCCATGGGATTCCACCTTAGTCGTAAGCCCTAATAATATTTATCCACCAATCATTGGGTCATGATTACCTTTTGATCAAATATGAATAAATAATGTACATACTAATATGTAATCCATACATATTATTTCCTTTCACAAGATGTCAAATTATAACCAAACCCTTCGAAAAAATCATGGGATTCCATGTCTAATAAGTTAATGATTCCACTAGTGACGATCATAATATAACTATTTTTATATTAATGAGGTGATACCCACCATTTTAAAAGAATCATAAATTCCTAAGACATAATTTGACTATTATTTCTCCTAATTAGAACTTGGGGAGCTTCAATGTGGATTCCTTTATAACATTATCATTGCTCCATAGCATCACCAGATAATCTTCCAAACATAACTAATAATCACATTATCACTACTAATCATTATACCATTGGTATCTTCCATGTGTAATCTCCAATCACATTACCATTTTTCCTGAGAATAACATAGGAAGCTTACTTGCATAAACCCAAATCAGAAAATCACATATCTTGAGATTCACTTCAGAATCATCCTCCTATAAGCACCAATAACCCAAGAACAATAGCCAAAAAATTGTTAGGAATCTACCATGTGAATTCCCAAATCACACTACCATTTCGCCTTATAACACATGATAATCATCCACATTTATTCCACTGTCACACCATGAATTCCCCTCTACAACACATAATAATCTTCCTTGCATAAACCAAAATCATAGAATCTCGAATTACACCATTTAATATCCTTAGTATTACCTTGGATGTTTCCACGGATAATACCCAAACACACTATAATTTGTCATTAGAAAAATATAGTATACCCCCCAAAAAATTCAAAATGATGTTCGAGTTATATTGAAATAATATATATATATATATATATATATATATATCATACCGTCCTAGTTATATGACATTGAACTACAAAAAAACATATCTATTAGATGATGATAAATAACATGACAATTAATTTTTCACATGAAATTAATCATTATGAAAATTTCATATTCAGAAAATTACAAACTATTAAAAAATAACCTCAAAATGACATTAAATTATAGCCTTGGCCGTTGTGATAGACATAGGCTTCCTCTTATGATAAGCACGAGATGATCCCCCATATAACATGTATATTTCATATGTTATAACTTCAATATTTGATTTTATTTATGTATTAATGAAAGAAGTTCCATTACATATTAAATTAAAATTCATATAATGATCTTACTATATGACCTTTAATTGATCACTCAAACTATCTGCGTTTAATCTCCATCTCCGAACATGGTGCGTAGGATTCCTCCACATTGTTCAGTCATACCACCATCATAAAATAGTATTCATTTCCCTAATGAGGTCAAAACCCCCACTGTGTTTTCATTCCCCTAGGGAACACAATTAACATGACCACAACAAACTATGGTCCTTATAGGACCATAATGTATCCATGTGATGATAATCCGTATTTTTTACAATACATAATGAGTTCAAATGGTAAATTTATCTACAATATTTTAAACCTATGATAACATATCCACATGAAATTATTATTCTATTTATGTCCCCAGAATACTTTCAACATAGTATCATGTCCCTGAAAGGTAATGAACTTTTGATCATATCCACATAATATTTTAAACCCACAAAAATAACCCCAAAAAACATTATACATTTGACCATATCACCTAAATACATTCAAATTATAATCTCACAAGATACCTTATATTCCCAACCACATGTGATATATATGAGATTACTCATTAAAAGATCTATGAAATCCATACTCCAATGGTTTAATTTACCTCTAATTATTGTGATATCATTTAATCCCAATTCTATGATTCCACACGCATGATATTCCCTCAAATCAAAAATAGGACAAATTTTACAAATACCCATCACTCCCAATGTCCATAGATGTCTATACATGCCCAATTTCAGAATAATTTCACACCACAAGTATAATACCATTCAAAATAACAATCAGAATAATTCACTTATGTTGACACTAATATGGAACTGGAAATGATATTCAAGAACATGTCTCAATTAAATTGGGGAGACCAGGACAAGGAAATTAACACCATAGAGGAATCCATGGAAGAATCAACCAACATTCCATCATCTCATTTTGATAATGGATATTAATTCAACAACATTGGAGGAAGAGGAAACCAACCACTGGATAGTGGAAATGTAGGGAAACAACAGTAGAGTTGTCATGATCAACATAATAAAACATAGCACTCTAGGAGAGGCAAAAGTGAACCAGATGAACTCCTTGGTGGAATATTCTAAAATTAATGATGCAATGCTACTATTTATTTTTAAATTCTACCATATAATAATCTACTACTTTAATGTGGTTTAGTGAGATACTATAATGTACCCTATAGTATGAATCTTCCATATCACTACATATATATCCTTGGAAATCTCTTTTTCTACTTGAATGTTATTAAAATACTTTACTAACTCCATCCAATTTAATAAGAAGGATATAACAGGGTGAGTAAGACCACCTTAGTGTCTAGAAACATTTATAAAAGATGATTATATTCCTCTAAATCCATTAAGAAACTAAATCGAAATATTATAACTTATTAATGAATATTTAACACTAATATTTATTATTTTACATTGATATGTTGGCCTTTCCCAATATATTTATAACGATAATTTTTGTTCTTCTAAATAATATTTCACTGAATAGTTATGGTCTATATATTTCACTTCATAATTCAAGAACCTTGGTCCAATACTCGATATTTTTTATTCCATATTTTTTTACTTTACGCCAATCTACTACCATAATCATATATTTGTAATTAATTTAGAATTTACTAAATATAGAATATAACAAACAAGTTTATATTATAAAATATTTCCAGAATTGTTAAATTCACCATGATCCTCTTATAATTTCCTCATTTATCTATTTATGTTTCTCTATCCCTAGTAACACCTAACACAATTAAAAAAACACCCACTATCAAATTTTATCTATTTAAACATATATACACATGATTCTATCTCTATGATCAAAATTATTTAAAATTAAAATATATTCTTATAAAAATTATAGAATATTAGAATATCTATTTTCTATTCGTACCATCCACAAACTCATCGTGAATCATTGCAAAATTATCATCATGAAATTTTTTACCATTATAATATAACAATATAATTCTACACAATTTTTTATATTATATTCTAAAAGTACATAATTTTCACTAAGTAATCTAACAAAAATGAATTCCTTATGTTTTGTGTATGGTTTTATCTCACTTCTATATTTAAATAATACATTTCATAAAAATCTCAAATAATCAACCTAAAAATATTATGTACATAAATTTGTTTTATGCTTATCATGATTTAATCATCCTCTATAGAATATTATATATATAATCCATTATATATTAGGCATCTATATATGTTTTTACTTATAATTATTCATTAACATATCCCTTATAATTAACATTTATATTGTCAATACTCATGTGTAAGGTTTTTAAGGAAAAAATTTATTCAAAAACAAAAATATATTATATAACAAAAAAATATTATATATCCTGAAAAACCTTAAAAATAATTTTTTTTGACTTAAAAATCTCATATAATTTACGGAAAATATAATACATCTATAATTTAATTGTACTCTTCAATATTCTCCTTTGGTTTCGTTCATTATTTAAAATACAGTGAAAGGATCCATATTTCTCATCAAAAAAATTTTATATTGTAGTCGTTCTCCATGTAATGTGGTATAAAATAATAGTACTAAATATGGTAATGATTTTAGAGAAATCTTTCCCTTGAATAAAACCATTTTTTTTCAAGCACTCAATATAATCTCCCCCTTAATTCTTAATCAAAATTTATATTTAACCTCTTTTTTCATAATAACCATAAATTCACAATAGTAATAGTTAGATACATGAATGATCAATTATATTGAGACCATTTAAATTTTACCTCAAATTTAAAATTTCCATTTAGTTGATGGGAAAAATTCATATTTTAGCTTTAGAAAGAATATATGATTATTAAAAAGCATACAATGTTATGATTTTTATGGGTATTTTGTCCTCAAAGTTGCCTTAATATTTTCATTGTGTTTCAAAAGAATAAACATCTGAAAACTCACCTCTGGGAAAAATACTAAACGCTTCATGGTTTATTTAAATCATGTATCCCTCTAAGAGAAATTGTTAGGCATAGAAGTGGACTCTCATTATTTGGTAAATTGGGAAAATTGTGATGGATATCCATGAATAATGTTTGAAGAAAATTATTGCGTTAATCACATGTTCAATGCACGGTTTTATATATTGTATTCCAATCCTTCATGATTAGTGTCGCATAACTAGTAGCCCATTATGGTTGTCTTATGGATAACCCAACCTAGTAATCAAAAATATTCTAGGTATGGATCTTGGGTATCATGCGATAAATTCTTTGTGTAATGTTCGGAAAACCAAATATCCCAATCCCATGGCTCATTAAAAAAACAATACCTTATTCACACCAACCCTTCAAGGGATTTCACGTGATTTTTACACTCATTTGGCAAGGATTAGCCCATAAATGTGCCCTCACCTCCCTATCATACTTCATGGTTTATATTTCTCATTTTTACATCAATTATAAAACCATAAATATTATTATAATAATGTCTATTGGACTAAAATTCCCCTTAGTTATTTTCTTCTTTTATCTCTCAATCTTTAGCTATAACTCTATGCGAGCATATTCACCATGTTTTGAAGGAGATTTTTATAATATTATGATTTTTTTATTTCATCATGAACCACGTAAGGATAATGGGAAATTTTAATTACCTATTAATTATCTTTGTCTTCTCCATGATTTTCATTAAATGTTTCACATTTTATAAAATGCACCAATGTTCCGTGAATCATAAATTTCTACAGATTACCTTTTAAAGGTAAAATGACATAATATAAATCCAAAAACCATTACCCTAGTGTTCATTTGTATCTTTTACATGTTTTTAGCTAAAATAACATAAGAAGAACAACTAGTTAAAGTAATTTTTATCAGATGAAATTTTTATCAAAATTTTATAATGTTTAAACACCTCCTTTAGTGTGTTATTTAAATGTATTAATGAATTAAAATGGTTTTGATTACTAGTGTTACAATTGTAATTAATTAGAGAAATATATAGATGAATTATTCAAACATTTTTTTTATCTTTGAGAACCAATTACCTGTTTCATGTAAAAAGACCTATAATGTTTGTTGTCTTATCTAACAAAAATGGGAAGTCAAATAATAAACCATGAAATGATACATAGATTTTTTTACATAGACCCCATTATCATATATAATTTAATTACAACATGGAATGTTCATGTAGATATCCTCTTCTAATATTAATTAATAAAACAAATTTAATAAATTGGATCGAATGAAGAGTGAATGGTAAGACCAACTTATTTAAAATTTTGGGAACACATGAATGAAATTAAAAAAAATAAATTTCATGAACTATAAAAGGGAATTAAATACCTTATTATTCATATTTATGGAGTCCCATTTTAGTTATAATTGTGGAAAACCTTATTTATCATTTGCATCATAGTGATTGATCTTCATGGGAATGGGTTCCCTTATGGGAATTGAGTTACCTATTAATAATGATCATGGACTACATTAATCTTCATTGGAATTCCATGAAATATTTTATAGGAGAACGGTGTCCCCAAATCTTTATGGTCATCTAGTCCTTTTTTACACACTGTCATGGTGATCCATTTTATTCATGTGTGTGTAATCACATATAAATCATTGATTATCAGTAAGAAAATCGGTTTTTACACATGATACTCTTGCTGGACATCCACTACTAATAACGATACTCATCCATCGTACCCCTTACAATATGAAACTTAAGCATGTTACCACTTAATAAAATTGTAAATCTTATTATATGATACTTCATTGGAGATTTTGACACTATTCCATGGGTCTAAATTGGTTCATATATATCTCTATATACATACTTCATTTTTTTTCTTATATATACATGATGGCATGTTAAGAGAAATTTTATATTAGGATGACATAGGTTTTGTAGCACCACATGTTTCAGGTATGTAACCCTTGTTAGTATATTTTGGTGTGTTTAAGGTGGTTTGGTAATTTTTGGGAGAGTCTATAAGGGATTTTGGAAATTTTTATTCCTTTCTATGGTTACAAGGTCAGACAAAATTTAGTGTAAACTGTGACACAAATCTAAGTAATCGTGTAAGGGGAGGCAGAGGCATGGGAGAAGACACACATTTAAGGCACACAATTTTCAAACTATGCACCCTGCCAATGTAAATTGTCTTATATGAGGCATATGGATTTCACTAGATTGGAACATGGTTTGTCTAACCATGTGGGCCAACTATGTATGAAACCTTTCATATTGTATTGGGAGAATAGTTAGAGCACAGTTTTTCTAAACATGTGAGCAAATCATGTGTGTAATTAAAATAGGTTTTTTAAATGGAATTGGTTTGGATTGTCCTTAAATCACCCAAACATTCTCCCATATCATCCCCACCCAAGATTTACTCCCGTCAAGGGTTAGGTAACCTCTCCACCCCATATTGGAGGATTTTTGAAGGGTGTTCATGGTGTGGAAATAACAATTCTCTTTCTTTAAGTATCCCACTATTGTTGTTTCTTGGTTTCACTTAATTCTATATCTCACTCTGTTATAATTTACTATATAGACGCTTTATCATATAGATCTTGGGTATTAATTCCAAAAAATGATGATATTTGGTCTTGTTGATGTTCGGGAAATAGATATAGGGAGTTTTCATGGATGCTTTGCATGGTTTTTGTGAGTAGTTGTGTAGAGGGCCGATTTTGTTCGAACCCGAAGGATTGTGGCTTCACTCTAATATATATTAAGGTATAACTATAAGGATTAATTTTTAATTAAATGTATTTTCATGTAATTAATTGTGATGGTTGAGGTGTGATTCTTATTTTAAACGCATTTTTTAATGATTATTTGATTTTGGGGAAAGTGGTTTATTATTGTGAAAGGGAATTTTGTATTTTATTTTAAAATTAGTGGTTATTTGATTTATAAAAATGGTTTATGGAAGATGGTTTTAAAAAAAATGTTTTATTGATATTTTGTTTTCATAGAAAATGGGTTGTGGTTGATATATTGAATTAATTTGTTATGTTGTTAGAAATATTAGTTTTCAAATGGATTCAGTGGCTTGAAAATATTGGGAAGTGTGGATTTTCAAATGATTTTGGATATGAGATAGATATTTTAGATTTTATTTTTTTTATTGTTTTGGTAATATTTATTTTAATGGTGATTGTATTGAGTGGTGTTTCATGGTTGAGTTTGATGGGTATTGGGCATGAAGATCCACCGTCAAAGTGAAGAGGTTGTGAAGAACCACAAAAAAGGATGTTTTTGGACGTGAAGTTCCAACGTCTATGGTAACACTGATCTTGGAAGTGTGTTTATGTGTGTGGGTTTGGGAATTTTGTTGATATATGTGTGAGACAATGCATGTTGGAAGGGTTTATGGAAATTTAAAATGGGTAATTGCATGTTTGGCTATATTCATTGGAATTCTATTGATTTGAGTGAATTTATTTGGGTAAGGTTGTGTTTGGATTGTTAAGAATTGTAAAATACATTAGTATCTTATATAAATTGTTTATATAGTTTTGATAATATTTATATCCTTGTTGTGTGTGTAGGTATGTAATTTGTGGAGAACCTATAGAGTATTATTACTCATCCAATACTATGTAACTTTTGTTATTATGTAGATATTGTGTTCCAGACACAGGTAAAGTTGAAGAATCTCATTACCATAGTGGTTCATTGTAATGATTGGGTAATATTGTGGTGCTCAGAGCATGTAGATTAGTGTTGATATGTGTAGTTTTGTCACATATTCTTTGGGGTTTTTTGTTTATACTTTTTCTTAGTATTCTGATGATGAAATATGTTGGTTTAGTTGTATTGGTCTTTTGGAATTGGATTAGTGTCATGGTTGTTTTTTTGGTAATGTGTTGTATTGGTTTTTATTGTTGATATGAATCATGCAGTGATGGTTGGTTACATCCCATTGGTTATTTGATTTTAACCATTGGTAAATTCATTCCCCAATGATTATTGAATCCATCGACATTTATTTCCAACCATTGGTGCCTTGGGAACATCATCTAAAGCCGAGTAGCACCTCTATATAAAACCAGTCCAATAAGGAGAAGTGGGATTGTAACACCCCAGGTAAATAAAGAATATGACATTTTCACATTTATTTGTATTTGTGAATGAAATATTAATATTAATTTAAAGGGGACTATATTCTCGATTGCGTACCCAATACACAACAACGAGTATCTTGGGAATCTTATGTTGCACTCTAATAATTAAATAATATTATTTTAAATGGTAGTTAACACCTAGCTGTTGTAATTGCTGGAATGAACAGAACTAACTAAAAAATTATTATTTATGTTTGTCAAATATTTTTACTTTGTACAATAAATGTTAGAGGATTAAAAATGCTAATGAATCCAATTTTAAGCGTAAACATTCTAATATTCTTTAAAAGGATGATTAACCACCTTTTAATGGAGAAACAGTTTTAAATACACTTTTTGACAATTTTATGTGTTATATATGACAAAATAAAATTATTCTTTAGAATCGGGACATCAAAATTTACTTTTTTTAAATTTTTGGTATTTTTTCTGATAAAGTTAATTTTTTAACGAATCGTGAAAAATGTTGTATTTTAATTCAAAAACACTTTTTAATATAATTTATTTATATTATTATATTATCTTTTGAATTGTTTTTAAAGTTAAATTAGAATATATTTTTAGCATTTAATCCAATAGTGGTCATTGTAATTAAATTCACTTTGAAATTTGACTTAAACTAGTATTCTTCTTTTAATAGATATTGTTTCTTAAAAACACGCTATTTTTTTTGACCGAGGGAATTAATTCTTAAATTAATTAAAGAAACTTATATGTTTTTAATTTTTTAAAATAGACATCATTTTTGAATTCGGAATATCAAATATATCTTAGGGTTAATTTTTGGTATTTTTCTGAAAAACTCCAATATTTGATGAATAGTGAAACCACTAAGTGGTAGTTTAAAAACTGTTTTTTCATTTAAATGAAACTTTACCACTTCTGTGGTTTTAATTTCAAAAATACAACATACATGTTTGTAATTAGGATGTAAAATGTGGTTCAATGGGATTAAAATAATTTTGTGGTGAATAGTAACTGTTAAGTTTTTAATCGCGATTAGAGGTAATTAGTGTAATTAAAGGTAAAAATGATGTTATAATAATATGAAATGACCTTGACACATGTTATACCCTTACTAAGTGAGTCATGGCCGACCAATAAAATCCATGGGTCATCTTGGGGACCCCATAGATCAACTTTGGTTGGAAAATGACATTGATACCTTTTTATTTAATGTTAAAATTAAAATGATACAAACATGTGTTGATTTACTAAAACTATTTTTACATGGGGTTATATAAGTCATATGTTTAACTATAAATATTCATTATAAATATAAGACGATTTCCTAAATCATGATAATTTTTTTATAATTTTTAGTCATTATATAAATTAATTTATTTATGACACCGTGATGTTGCAATGATTACCTTATAAATGAACGATTTAAATAAAATGAGATGATAGGGTGAAATATAAGTCTTACACTTGTCACAAACGTATTTTACGGGTGGATTTAGAAACCTTATCACCTTATCCTCGAAATATATCCTTTTGGGTCCTTTTAAATCCTAAAATCATTTTATAATAAAGTAATATTTTATAACTTTCCAAGAGTGCCCCTCCTCTCCTCTTATAAAAGGCCCCCACCTCAACCACCTTACACACACCTCTAATGTCTTTGGCTCGGCCAACACCTTACCATTACATCTATCCACATCCCTATCTTCATCATTGAAACCTCACATTGGGCAGAATCCTTTCCAAGGAAGCCTTTGATCTCAAATCAAAGAGAGTTACTCGATTTAAAGGTAATGTCTTCCCTTGTGTTCTTTTGTTTTATTTTTCTTCTCCAAACCCCTAAGATATTTTTATTACATTTTTTGTAAAAAAAATAGTATCTTAAATATACTAAGATGTATTTATAATAAGTATTCGAGCAACACTTTCACACATCTCTATATAATGGTTAAATAACATACTGTTTCCGTGGATGGTGAATTACTGCCTCACGAAACGATGAATGTTCAATATTATTTTAACACCTTCAAAGGTGTCCATTAAGATGTCAATATATTTATATATAATATATCATATATTTATGTTTCTTTAATATTCTTTATTTTTCATTTAGGTCATACATTTATGTTTTCCATTATGGGTAAACGTGATATCTTTATTTTAGGAAGTGCGGAATACCGCCCCTCGAAGTGATTTGATTCGTTAATGCCATATGTGGGATGTATAAAGGATGGAATTAATGGTATTACATATTTTATCCTACTGGAATTATAATATACCTTTATATAATTATTATTTCATTCAATTTAATACAAAAAAGGGAAATGAAAGTAGCGTTCATGCGTACGTACGACTTACCATCTCCATGAACGGTACTTTTAATTTCTTATCTCCAAATGTTATGTACTATTATAAGTACATATATATAATGGATATATATGTATTATATTAAATCTAAATTATGGATATATTTCTGGAATTATAATATATATATCTCTCATTTTTTTTTAATTCCATTAATATGACATAAAATGAAAGTAGCGTTCATGCGTACGTACGACCTACCGTCTCAATGAACGGTGCTTTTAATTTTTTATCTCCAAATGCTATGGAATAGTATAAAATGAATATATACTGTATATATATTATATTTAAAACATACATACTATTCTGGATATGATATACCTATAACTACATGGAAAATTCGTTTCCAACGAGTTCAATTTTTACTCATGTACCGAACATTAACAAAAACGTCTTATATGAACTCACTTTATTAACCAATTATTATAACATTATAATATGTGATATGAACTGAATAATAATCATTAAATGATGTCCTTAAGAAATTATAAATTGACCAAATTTTATTATTCAGGAGATTAAAGAACGATCGAGTCATGTCAGACACAAGGTAAGGGATCCTACCCCTCTCTTTCATTTTAAGGACACTCTTTTATGTCATTCCTTTTAAGCTCGTCTTTCTTGTGATTGGGATGTTATTTTATATTACTATTACTGTATATTTTATTTTCATATGATTATAGACCCTACTTTCTCTCATCAATCAATTTTGGATGTTTTGAGTGGCACCGTTAAGCTGCCGAATTTTCATACGAGATCCAACCTCTCTCTTTCTTTTTAGGTACCCTCCTTTATGTAACTTCTTTTAAGATACTTTTTGTTATGTTCGGGGATGTTATTTTATATTCTTCTTGATTTAAATTTTATGTTAATATGATGAAAGACCCTATTTGATCTCATCAATCCATTTTTAGAAGTTTTATGTTGCGCCGTTAGGCTGCCGAGTTTTCATAAAGGATTTTTCATCTCACTTTTATTCCCTTGATATTTATGCTACATTTTCCACCATTTCCATTGAGTGGTATATATACTGCCCATTATTGTACTATTTATGTAATATACGTTCTCTTATGAGTATTTACATCAATGTTTCATTGTCCTTCTTCCATGGGGTGTATGTTTCGAAAGATACCCAAGTCGGTAAGGGAACCTTTCACCCTCCTCTTTTTAAAAGACATATTTTGTTGGGTATTTTAATTTACATATTGTTATGTTGGGATATGTTCTTCTATATACATATTGATGTAAATTCTATGTCCATGTGATGAGATACCCTTTTTATCTCTCATCAACTCATTTTCTGAATTTTGAAGTGATGTCGTTAGGCTGTCAAATTTTTGCAAGGGAACTTCTTAACCCAATATTGATTCTTTGGGATAAACTTTCACTAATTGAATATGCAGTTCTATGAATATTTGTGAATAAAATCTTATTGTTTTACACATAATATCCACTTATATTTGGTTTATTCATTTGTCACACATAATTATGTAATTGATTTATCATTAATCCAAGGATACCGTCTTTGTAAGGGATTTTGTCTCAATATCATTTCATTGAGGCATATTTTGTTTTATACCCAACTTTCTTTTATATGGTGTATAAACCCCTTTGACTTTTACAATTATTCAAAAGGAATATTTTTATATAATGTGTTTACTAAATGAAAAAAGGGAATGTTTTTTGTCGTAAGTATGCGGCGACAATGACTTCTCCGCCGATGTGACCATTATTTGAGTTTCGGCTTCCCCTATAAGCCATACCTTTTTTGAATGAAAAATAAATACGATGTTTTACTTTTATTTTATTTTGGTATTGAAAATGGTTTTCATAATGTTTTTATATCAATGTGTTGTATTGATATCTTGTGATTGAAAAGTGGAAATGTTATGTTTCTTTTATGCATGTTTTATGTGATACGATTATGTTATGGTTCTTGGGCATTATTATGAAGACGGATGATTCTGTGATAAAATAGGGTCGGCTGAGCCCAATATAGCTCTCCAATGCATTAGGCAACGTGAAGGGGATAAATGTTAAGGTTTCTCCGAAGAGATTTATTGAATATACTGTGATGTGTATTCCAAACATAACCAAGAGGGTTACTCCCTACGTAAGAATGTTATGAATGCCTCATGTTACCATTATGCCTTATGATTTCTATGATTTATTCATGATTTGATGAGGTATGTTAAAATTCTTATGTTTTATGAGTAAAGTATGATTTCATACATGGACTAATGTTTTCTTTTCATGCTTTTATATCCCTTACTGAGCTTTTTATTCTCATCCAAATTTTTTGAAATGTTTTTCACAGGTCAAGGGAAAGGTGCATGATATGATGATAGTGTCAAGGAAGTGTCAATAATGAATCCAAGTTTTATTTTAAATATGTTTCTATTGATGGGAAAAAACGAATACTATCTTTTATGTAACCACTTTGTTTAAATGTGGAATGTAATTCATGATTTATGATATAATTCTCTAAAACACTAAACCTGAAAAGATCCTCAATGTGAATTATTCATTTAATTCAATATTAAGTAAGGTTTAAGGTCAGGGAATTATAAGGATGTTAGTAGTGGTATCAGTTTGATTGTTCCTTGATGTACTAGTAATTTCGGTCTTCTTTGGTTTTACATCAGATTTATGTCTAGGTGTTGATATTTATTCTTAGTATATTCCTCAAGATGGGATGGTAAAAAGGTGTTGGATTGTCAGAACATGAAATTTATACCATAAAAGGACCTAGATAATCCATTTATAATGAACTTCATGTCACTAGGGAGTGGGGTAATTTTTTGATTTTGAGACACTTATAACATCATGATCTCATTGTCGTGGGTGTAGCTGTTGTGATAAAAATGGCATAAATTGTAGAAATCACATCCCACTATGACACATATTTCATTGGCCATACTGATTTACATTGTAATATAAATGTTTTGATTTTTGATAATCAATAAATTTTTCCCACATGATCATATTTTAAAAGGGAATGGTTGTGGAATATTGAAAATGGGTTGATTTTAAAATTATGGTGGACTTTTCATAAGTGGAGTGAAAATGGTAAAAGGGGAATTTGGAAGGCATGGTTGTGATATTGTAATGTTATTTAATTTTGAATTATAATAATTCTACTACTAAGGAGTGAGACATATGTAGTTATTTTTTCTTGATAACAATGAATTCAGGTAGATTTCGTTGAGACCAATTGGATGATACTGTAGAAAATGTGGTTGCACATGAGCCCTAGGTGAACCAACAGTAAGTGGGGATCATAGTGCAAGCATTCCATGATGTGGAAAGTGGGAATAGAAGTGAGGATATTGAAAATTTGGATCCTATAGTTCAGTTTCATAAGTATAACCATCCAATATTTAGTTTGATTTCGAGATGGAATGGGCATAAGCATGGTTTAACAGGATGAATTGGTTATTCAATTTTCTGGGAATGTTGAAATAGTTAATTGTGAAGTTAGTCTTGTACATGCTAGAGATCCTTCAAATCAATTGTGGGAGTTGGTGGTATCAGTTTTAATCGACCATGGTATGACATGTGATGGTTTTTATGAATTTTTTAACAAACAATTATACCCTCATTCATTTAAAATTTAATTCACAACAATTTTTTTTGTTCGAAGCCAGTGTGAATTTCAGTGAGTGGTTGTGAATCTATGTTCAAGAACATAGTTTTGTTTACAAATGAGGTATTAGCTATTGAATCATTGAATCCATGGATCTTTTAATTATGATTGTGGTAATTGATTCTTTCCATAATTGTGGTCTTATATAAGTGACTATATAGAAATGGTGAATAGAGAATCGTTGGATGAAAGGGATAACTTGGGATATAATGACCTAATAATTAATCAATGGAAATTCCATTTGTATAATTTTTTCAGATAGTATAATCACATAAAATCACAACACAATTCCATATCACACTTTAAAAAACTAATATAAACTATGTCTCCTTCAAACACAATTTTTCTTATTAAGTGAATTTAATTTCAAAAATCGACATGCATGCTTGTGATCAATAAGATTTTTGGATTCTTATAGGATCAAATTAATTTTTGGTGAATTGTAACATACCGTTATGAGTTGTTAGGATACCAATATGAATTGGTATATGACCCTTATGAATAGTAAGTCGTGCAAGTAAGTATGTAACCTTAAAAATGAAATTAGAAAATAAAATTTTTTATTTTATACGTGACAATATGATATAGTTATATCATAGTGTTTGTACATTTTATATATTATAAAAATTTAACTAAAATATTATGATTAATTTAATTATTCGAATTAATATTTATTTATATAAAATATATTCATAATTTTTTTATTTAATGTATTATGATTATAATATAAAATTTTCTGTCCTCAAATATCTTTCCAAAGAGATATAAAATCAATTTTAATTTTAACGATTGTATTTTTCAATTAAATTATGTTTCTAATTAAAAATAAAATTCTTCATATTTATAAAATTATATTCATAAAATGTATTCCATTTTATCATTAAAACTTTTAGTAATAATTTGCCTATAATTAAGGTATTTTTCTAAAATACATGAATTTTTGGTGAATAATTTAATTTGATAATTTATGAAGTATGTTACTAAATGTATGTTTGCATCATGATTGAGTCATGGATGAATTAAATGACCATTAGTTCAAACTCAATATAAGATAATACTTTATTTGGTCAAAATAATGAACAATGTTTCATACCTTGAGCAAAATGATAATATAATGAATTAAATATTGAGAAAACACCACTTTCCTCCACTATAAAAACCACCCCTCACCAACTCTTCTCCTCACACCTCTCACACATTGTTCCTTATTAGAAATCTATTAAAATACATCCATTATACCCTCTCCCACATCTAAGAGATATTCTCCTCATCATAATACAAAAACCTCTTCTCTAAGAAGGTTCTAATGGAGATGGAATGAAGAGGTGAAACCCACTTCTATTTTTTATATATTTCTTTTAATATTCCATTGTATTCTTTTCAATTATCACCTATCATCATCGAAATAAAGTGTACCTAAAATAATTTAAATTCAGTTTAATTTGGTAATATGATTTAATAATTTATCATCATCTCTTGTTTTACCTTTTTCTATACAAGAAATTGAAACACCATCTGATATGTGTTAATTTATCACATTCAATGACGATGTGTTTTCAATTTCTATTTTCTTCTTCAATTATATTAATGAAAACATTTTTATGGTATAAAAATATTATTATATATCTTATATATCATATTTAATGTTCTGGAATAAATTTTTTAAATATTTTATTAATTCATAAAATACAATAGTTCGTTGTGATAAAAAACCATCAATTAACTCAAATGGTTATCATTACAGATTTATGTAATAATTCATCATCACTCCAAATAACCAAATTAAATTTATAACCATTTAATCTTATGTATGTTATATAATAACATATAATTTCAATTCTAGATAACCATCCTCATCTGACCTGATTATCCATAGATGTATATAAGAAAATCGACCATGAAAACCAAAGAGACAGAGGCTCCCAAACAATAAAATTGATCCTATAAACCCATAAAAAGACCATGAATGAACTTAATTAGGTTATAATAATTAAATTACATATATAATAGGGTCTTTATTTTTTAATTAATGAATCCAATTTGATTATCTAGTTTATTAATATCAATTGAAGAACACCATCAGGATTAAGGTAAGGGATTCTACCTGAACCTCTATTATTCCTTTGGATTTTTCTATCTCTCTTTTTACCCAAATTAATATAAAAATAATTTTTATGTAAATATTATAAATTATGTTTATATTTTTCAAACTCATGTATCATTATCCATTCATCATTCACTTTCATCGATATACATATATTTATGTGGTTCTCATATCTATTCTTCCTGACAAACAATCCTGTTTTGGAGGAACGTCCTGAATTTATAACAAATTTATAGTACCAAATATCACCTGTTTTTAGCCACCATTATTTTTATAAAATTAGAATATTTTATTATTTAAACATTCTTTTATCACTTCTTGTTTTATAATAAATATTATTTATTTTTTTATTTTAAATTATTTTTAGTTTTTCCCTTAAAAGTGTAAAATATATTTTAATGCTACAATTTCCTAAATTCTCTTCGTACATGTTATCAATTCTATTTGAAATCACTTACCATGATATATTACAACTTTTTAATATGTTTTTACATGTGTGTTTTAATTTTTTTAATTCATGGACACTTATATGATAACCCATTTATTATGATTTATGATATGATTATGATGCCCATTTACATCCATGTGTAACCATATGTTTAAATATGATTTTTTATGTGGAAAACATATTCATGAACATTTTATAATGGGTGAAACTATATAGTTCTCCAATGAATTGTTTAATGTTTAGTCTCATGAGATGATATGTGCAATGAATTTTAAGGTTAGCCTTGACTCGTTCTCCATGTGCAATGGTTTTAGTGGTTAACCTTGACTTGTTATCCTATATATGCAATGAAATGGGCTTATGAAAATGTCATGATTTTTATTTCCTCCAAATTCATATGATATTGTCTAATTTTCTAATTTTTAGAATTTCTTATGTTTAATCCTGAACCATTCCCTTATTTCATGATGTTATTTCTTCAAACCTATGTTATAAGAATTATTCTTATGTTTATTCCATTACTGAGAATTTTAGATCATCCCTTTATTAATGTAATCACAAGGTTATCCAATTAAGTTGTTTGATCATAATGGATGTTAGGATATCATTGTTTAGATTAAATAATAGTTGTTTTTTTGCTATTTAATTATGTATATAATCATCCAAAACACTAGAAAATATGATCATTGTATTTTAATATAATATTTTAATATTACTAATTTAATGTAATGGTATGTGTAAAATGATAGATTTTCAATATGGTAGATACATGTGGGGGAAATATGTGGGAACTCATGGGTAATTTTGGGATCTCTGATGTAGGGATCAAGTAGAAAAGGGAAACTTATTTCCTGGGTGGGAGTGAGGTTTAATATCATATAGTAGGATTAATGAATCTTCCTCTAAATCCATTAAGTAGAATATAATGTACCATGTATTGTTATACAATACATGTAAAGAATGATTTCATAGCACAACATCTAGAATGTCATAACTTCAAATCGATGGAGAATCATCCGTGTAATAGTCAAAATGCTCTGAAAATGGCTATTCGTGAGACTCCTCAGGTGTTACAGGAAACCTATGCCTTGATAGGATGAGGACAAAATCATAATCCACATTAGAATAACCATGTTAGTCAGGGTGATTTTATGCATACAACGACTCCTCAAGATTTAAAGTTTCAATAGGGTAAGAAAAAAAAAGTGTGGCATGCAAGAATCCATTTAGAGCTGAGAAGGTTATAGTGGATGATCAGCCAAGACCATCGACTATATGAGGTGAGATTATTTGGAATTAAACCTTTATAAATGATTTTTTTCTGATATAGGATCTTATAATTCTTTCATTTCTTCTCATGTTATTTATTTTTTGGGTTCTAATGCAGAAATGATTCCATCTATTTTAATACTTCAAACTCCTCTAGATATAATAGTATGTCGAGCCTTCCTTTTTAGAGAATGTTTTATTGATTTGGATGAAGATGAGTTAATTTAAGAATTCATTGTTCTTGAGATAGAGGAATATGATGTAATCCTGGGTAAGAATTTGTAGATTATTTTTAAGGCCCATATCGTCTGTTATTAAAAAACAGTTAGTTTTACGATGGGCGAGGGCATCAAACATATAATTAAAGGAGATAAAGATATGACTGAAGGTGAAAATGGAATGTTGGCACCAGCTGTTGGGATGATATAATATCAGGTGGAAACATTTTCCATGGAATCAATGGAAAAGGATGATAGAAGTAGTTTTCCAACAGTGCTTGATCAATTTATGGGTGTATTTAATGAATAACACATAGGAGTACCACCCATGATAGAAGTGGGTTTTATGATTTATCTCCTCTTGAAGACCAGTCCTATACCAGTTCTATATCTTCAAATTGTACTAAAAGAATTTATGAAATTTTTAGTGTAGGTGGAAGAGATGGAAAATAATGGTTCATCCAGCCTCACACGTCGTGGTGGGAATCACTAATTTTTTCTAGTAAAAAGTTGGGTGGATCTCTTTGACTATGTTTCAATTATCAGAAACAAAATCATGTTACCATAAAGAATCGATATCAACTTCCTCAAATTGATGACCAATTCGATTAGTTTATAGGAGATCATGGGTTTATCTAGATTGACTAGCAATCAGGGTATCATTAGTTGTGGGTGCATATAGAGGATATTCTGAAAAAAGTTTTAGAATTAAATATGGCCATTATGAGTATGTGGTTGTGACCATTGGTATTATGAATGTGCTAGAGGTGTTCATGGAATTGATAAATCATATATTTTAGTGATATTTGGAATATTTCATGGTGTTATTCTTAGATGATATACAGGTGTATTCATGGACAAGGGTTCAACATGAGAAACACATGGAAGTAGTATTGTGGATATTCATAGTTCATTGGTTGTATTCCAAAATTGTCAATGTGTGAATTTTGGATATGAGAATTTAATTTCCTTGTCTATGTTATTTCCGAAAGTGGTGTTTTAGTGGTTCTTGAAATGTTAGAGACTGCTATTTCATTGAAATCGCCAAATAATTTATTTAATATACAAAGCTTCCATGAACTAGATGGGTATTATAGATTCTTTTTCAGGACGTCACATAATTAGCTTCATCGATGATAGATTTGATGTGGAATAATGTTCCATTTCAATGTAATGAGAAGTACCAGAAAGTTTATGAAGAGATTAAGGATCGCCATACATTAACAGCAATCTTGGTTTTTCCAAAACCATGAAAAGGGTACATGGTGTATTACAATGCACCAGTAGAATTGTTGTGGTGTGTTATCTTGCAAGTAGATCATGTAGTTCTATATGGCTCACAAAAGATGAGTTTTCATGAAAATAACTACCCAACACAATATTTGGAGTTGGAATCTACTGTGCATGCTTTGAAAATGTGGCATCACTATATCTTCTTTGTGAAATTCATGATTTAAAACGATCATAAGAGATTATAGAATATTTTTTTCATAGATACATTGGTATTTGAGGAAAATGTGATGGATGTAGTATCTCAATATGTTGGACATTGATTTTATGTTCACATCATTAATTGTAATTCAGTAGCAGATGCATTAATTAAAAAAATCATATGCTCAAGTGGTGAAGTAGGCATCTAATCAAAGGATGTGGATGTCAGTTATAGCTAAAATGGGGATGGAATGTAATGAATAGAGATATGCATTAGTTTTCATTCTAGTTCAATTGGTTCCTAATTTGGTTCATTTGGCTAAATAAAAGAATATGTATAATTCTATGTGTATTCATATGAGTTTGAAACTCAATGGTGTAGAGACCTTTAAGGGATAAGAACTGAATCAGAATTTAGTGTTACACTATTAGAATAAGATATTTTTTCTGGTTGGTTGTTATAAACAACTTATTACTGCATATTATCATTTCAGATTGGTCATTAATCCTGGAATTCAGAAAATGTATAAAGTAGTGAAAGCCCAGTTCCAGTTGGTGGGAATGAAATGGAATGTGGCTGAGTTTTTATCGAGATGGTTGAATTTTCTCCAATTTAAGACAGAGCATGAGTGTCTAGAAGGTATGTTTCATTCCATACCTATCCCTATAATGAAATGGGAGAATATAGTGACGCATTTTGTTATAGTTATCCCAGGAATGATCAGAAAGCATGATTCCATATGAGTGATAGTGGATCGACTCACAAAGTTCTCCCATTTAATCCCTATTTGTGAATCCCATATGGTGTAGTATTGCTCCAAATAATATATCTAGGAGTTGGTAAAGAACCATAGTGGAAAAAATTCAATTATATCAAATAAATATCCATGTTTCATGAATTATTTCTATAAATCCATGTATCTTGCCTTTGGGAATCAGTTGACAATGAGTATGTCCTATCATCCTCAAATGGAGGGGCATTCTGAAAGGATGATTCAAATGTTAGAAGATATATATAGATCATTTTTTATGGATTCTAGTTTCTCATGGGATGATAACTTTTAATTTTTGGTGTCCTCCTAAATTAAATGTTATCAAGACTCCATACATATGGCTTCATTTGTGGAATTGTTTGGGTGTCCATGTTGTTCTCCACTTTTTTAGGTAAAAAAGAAGAAAATTAATTGGTTTTGTTGATCCTTTTAAAATTTACAACAATGAAAACTAGGTTGATCTGGAGAATAATGAAGAAGACACATACACATCATAAATTGTATACGAACTATCATCGATAGTCATATTCATTTGAGGTGGGTAACATCTGTTATAAATAGTTTATTTGAGGATGGGACATCGTCAGTTTGGGAAGTAGGGTAAGTTATATTCAATGAATATTGGTCCATTTGAGATATATGAGTGTATTGGAGAGGTGGAATATCAATTACCCGTTCTATGGAAGTTTAGTGTGGTGCAAAACGTGTTTCAAGTGTCTGAGATGAAAATTTATCAGTCGGATCATGACTTTGGGATTTAAATGATCATGTTTATCTAGATACCAATGCTTCTATTGTTCCTGTGAAAGTGTAGATTGTGTATATAAAAGAGAAATTGGTACATGGAAAAATTATCGGTTCAGTTAGGGTTTTGTGGAAACATTTTTAGTTTCAGGAGGAGACATTAGAGTGGGAGAAAGAGATGGATATCTACTTTTGAGGACGGAATTTCTGAAGGTAGGGAGAATGCATCACCCCCCATGTGGAGGTATGTAACACTTATTTGTGTCTTGTTTTATTTTATGGTTGATGGGTAATGTTTGGCAGAGTTTGGAAGAATTTTGTGATGGTTTGGAAGCTTTTCTATGGGTTTACTATTTGAGCCCGATTAGTGGAGACCATGCAAAAATACTAGGTAAAAGTGAAAGGGGGGGTGAAGAGTCATGTATATTGCACAAGGTTAAAGTGCATGGTTTCCAAACTGTGCATCCAGCCACTGTAAACTATGTTGCTTGAGGATGAGGACTTTCGCCTGGTAAACATAGAGTTTTATAAAACATACAAGCCAACCATGTGAGGAATAATTCAAATAGTAGTAGGAGCATGGTTAGTTCATGGTGTGTCTAACTATATGTTCTAACCATTTGTGTGATTAATTTTTTTTGGTTAAAGGCATTTTTTTTGAGCTTCTTTAAATCACCAAATCTTCTTTCCAGTCAATCATCACTTATGATTTCTTCTACTCATGTGTTAATTCACCTTTGTCACCCATATTATAGAAATTTTTAATTTTTTTCATTGTGTGGTAAAGGACATTATCCTCCAATTTGTCTCACCTTTTTTCGTTTCTTAGTTTTCCCTAGATCAACATCTTTTTATCCCTCAGTTTTCTTGATCTACAACAATTTCATGTAGATCTAGGGGTATTGTTTCAAAAAATATTTAGATTTGGGGTTTTTTGATGTTAGGAACAAAGAATAATGAAGTTTTTATGGACGTTTCACCCAATTTTGGTGTGAATTTGTGTAGTGGATAATTTTTTTTGTAACCATAAGGTAGGTGGATTGTCTCTCATTACCGTTTTTTTACAACTGAATGGATTAATTTCAAATTAATTTTTTTTATTGGTATTCACCGTGATTGAGATGTGTGGTGCTTGTTCAAAACCAATTTTGTGATTATTTGGGGATTTTTTTTGAAAATTGATTATTATTTTGAATGGGGATTTGGTGTATGATTTTAAAATGTTGATTTTAAAATCGGTGGTTGGTTGATTTATGTAATATTTTATATTGAATAAGGTTTTCAATAAACAATGTATTTTTATTCAAGTTTGTTTTGATAAGGAAAATTTTTTATTGGTTATTTATTAATGTAATTTGGTATGTTGTTATAATGATTAGTGGTTTGAGGGATTTTTTGATTATTGGATTCAAAATTTTTTGGGTAGTTTGGCATTCCATATATTTATTTACATAAGTTGGAAATTGTTTATTTTCATTTTATTGTGGTTTTGGATGTTTTTATTGGCATGATTATTATCTTATATGGTTATGCATGGTTGGGAGTGATGGATAGTTGATGTGAATAACTTCCATTAAAGGGAAGTGGGCATTAAGTACCACTTCAAATAGAGGTCGAGTTTGGATGTGAAGTTCCACCATCAATAGAAACATTGAACTTGGGCATATGTGTGTGTGTGGAACTTGAGAATGTGGTTGGTATATTCCTGCGATTAAGTATGCTAGAAGGGTTTATGGCAACGGGAAATGGGTAATGTGTCGTTTGGTTTCATTCCATAGAATTGACTTGATTTGGGTGGATTACATTGGGTAAGGATATTTTTGGAATGATGTGAATTGTAAACTAATTTAGAAGATTATATAAAAAGTTTTATATATTTTGTGTTAATGGTTTTATCTAAGTGTCATGTGTATGGATTTAGTTTGGTGAGAACATAGTGGGTATTATTTCTCACCCCCTTCTTTGTAAATTTGGTTTCTTTTTAGACATGTTATTTCAAGACACCAGTAAAGTTAAATCATCTCATTTCTATAGTGGTTCATTATGATTCTTGGGAAGTTTTGTTGTTCTTGATCTATGGGGCTTAGTGTGGAGTTATGTATTTGTGTCGTATCTTCTTCTGGTTTTGTTTTTAGTCTTCCACTTAGTTCTCTAAAAATTGATTATTTTGATTCATTAATATTGGTCATTGAGAATTTAAATTGAATTGGTTTGGTGGGATGTTTGTTTCATGGTAATGTGTGGAATTGGGTTTCACTGTTGACATGCATCATGTAGTGATGGTTTGTTATATCTCATTGGAAATAGTTTTTATTTTATGGGAAAATTGTTCCCCAATAATTCTTTAATCCCCTAGAATTTATTTTTATCTTTTATCTCATTGGGAATGAAACCTATGGTCAAGTTGCATCTCCTCGTCAAATCAAGCTAATGAGGAGGGGAGAGAAGCTACAGGTATTGTATGACAAGGGTCATTGTGGAAAGGATCCAACTTGATTACATTTTAATTAATACAGTATTATAAACATATTATACCTAAATAGTATATTATTTTATATCCATGGTTTTCAATGCATTAGATTCCATTGGTGGAGGCATATTGAGTATAACTCAAAAATTTTCTGATCCACTGGTTGGTAACTGAACATATATTTTATATGTAATTGGGGATAAAGGGAAGTGTACTTCTGATACATGAATTCCATAACTGGATGGAGTATTAGAGAAGAGGACTGCTGATTTTCTCATAATTCAAGTGGAGATATATTTTTGTTTTTTCCATTTTTATAACATGTTATATATTTTTATTAATATATATCACATAAATATATTATTTTCAAATATCAGGACATGAGAATCATTTTATTTATGAAATTTATTATGGTTAATCTTGTTTATATGTTCTGTATGGTTTATTCCTCCCATTCCTTTTAATATATTGTATTTCTATTCTTATGAATATTATATAACATTGTTAAAAACTATCACCATGAAGATATAGTCCCCACAATATAACAATATAGCTTTTTACTCCTAGTTCAAAAATTATTTCACATGGAAAGTCGATATTGATGCCACACATGAAACCAGATCAGGGATAGGCTTCAGTTTCTCAATATATTGGATGTTACAAAGTGTTACTGGAGGTCATTATTTTCCATTTTTATTACTGCTTGGGGATGGAATGCGAGGGACTACAAAATTTTCAACACTTGCTAAATAGATCATGTCTAGGTCTTGTCAACCCTTCACTGGGGGTAAGATCCACTTTCCCGGAATGGGATTGTTTTTCATGTTGTTAGGTATTAATTTTGATAATTATTTAACATTGGTTTATTTTTGAACATTAATTTGTTACACATTTAAAATATTTTACCAATGGAATATTATATAAATGTAGTATCATTACATGCATAATTTTAGGCCCATAAAGATTCACATAACATGCATATTACATACTATGTACATTTCATTGTCTATTTCTTGATTCATGATGATCTATGCATCACTATTGTGTGATTATTTTCCATTATTATGTTTATACTATTCATGTTGTATTTCCTTCATTGCATATATTATTTCATTCTTAGATAGTATCATGCTATGATTTTTGTTGTCTTTACTAGTATTAATTAGATAATATAATTGATTATTATATATATGAAGAAATATTGTATTATTAATGTGTTTTCATCAATGTAAGTGATTTATTCCCATATATCATGATTTTGGAACCTCAATTAGAAAATTATGACATGTTTGAGCCCTGTTCCATCAGATTCATGGGTAGAAGATATTATTTTTCTGATAAATGGGTGAAAATAACAAATTATAAAGTTTATGGGACCTTATAAATTAGTAAGGGTAACACATAAAATAAAAGAATTATATATGATTTTTTTATATTTTAAAACAATAGGTAAAACCAGGTTGTAGTTACATGAAGGTCAATTGTAACATATAAATTTATATACCTTTATAATTTTTAATGGTAATTCATCTAATGGAACCATGACAGTTATATTTATATATATGATAATGTTATTTTTTTATTGATATGGATTACTTTGTAAAGGGTGTTACATCAAGTGTCTACTCCTAAAAAACCATAAGGCTAAATTATCAAAAGTAAAAAATGACACAAATATTTTAGTTGGGGAAATTTTATTGTAAAATAAACCAACTAAGGGTGTAATTGACCTTTAATGAAGACACCATTGTGGGGTTTCATTTATATGGTCACATGTTATTATGATGGACCATTTTAGGTCATCTTACACTTTTATTCCTTCACTATTAACCCCAGGGGGGGTATACACATGTAATACAGTATGATTATATAATGTATCCATGGGCTCTTATAGAGGTTTTTATACAAATTCATGGTGTAAAAATATTTAATTGATTTATTTTTGTTGATAAACTCATGTTTCTCATCATTTTAGATTTATTATTATTAAGTTTCATTTAATTAAAATGGAAATTAAAACCTGAAGATAGTTTTACTCTATATCATGGAATTGAAATTTTCTTTAACTATTACCAATTGTGACAAAATTATGGATGAATAAATGTATTAATAAAATTTGGAGATAGTTTCATTCTTATGTAGTATGGTGACAGTAGGATAATGTACTAAGTATTTTTTTCCTTTAAACAAGTATAGGATATGTCATATATATATATATGAGAATTATTTTAAATGATGAAATTAATGATAATCGTTTAGATGAATAAAATTTATTTTTTTATGGGTTCTTTATTGTATGTAACCTCATGTAATTTTAGTCATAATTGTTTCCTTGTGGGTTTCCAAGACAGTAAAAATGAGTGCTTCCATAGAACATTGATGACTTTTCATTGGTTTCATAGCATATATAAGTTATCCAATAAGGCTAAGTAATATTTTTAGGCTTGATGTAGTTCTAGACCAATGAAGTTTGTAATTATGTGGATGACCAAAAAGAGGTATCACCCTATGGAAATAATATATCGATGAATTATTTAGAAGACATTCAATTTTTTGGTTTCCATCAGGAGTAGTTTTCATGACTTGTAAACATTGATGATGAAATGACACCATGAGTTGACATGGGGATTTCTGGTATGGTTGACCCTTTGGGGGTAATATTGTATGAATATACAAAGTGATTTATAGTTCCGTTAACTTTTACAATGATGTTATGACCATTGAGATTCAACTCCCTTATTCAGTTTTTTAGTGATGGTCAGTTTTTAGTAGATTGACGCTACACATGTCAGGTATTTACACTCATATAGATTGGTTTCGACCCTTATTAGTGTTTAATCTATTTACTAGATTCTGATTTTGCACTATTAGATATATTTTAAATTATCATGACATGTTTTCTAATATAAGTCCATTGTGGTATATAGTTGTTATGTGAGAGGCCCTAGGGGTAGCTGGAAAGACCTAGTGTCCATTTTTTCATGTTTATCTATTAGGAAATGTATGGACCTATAAGCCCTTACTTTTGACTCAAATCATAGTAGGCCATTTATCTATTTTCTCAAAGGAAGCATGCAATAGAAGTTGGGATGGGGTTACTATTTACTTATTTGTAACGATCATTATTTTTTAATATTTTTAATACCATTTTATGGTCGAAGATTAATTCCATTGATTTTTTCATGTATATTTATTAATGATTAAAAAAACCATGAGTTCTTGCCTATCAGAATTGGATATTTTGTTATGTGTTGTTTGGTGTCCTAACCTAGTTGATAAGTTCTTTATCTATTGATGCCTTCCTTCTAAAACTGATGTCATGATATGGGCTATTATTCATTAAATAATTTATCAACATGGATGCCCATATTTGAATAGTATTTAATAAGAAACACTAGGATTAGACAACAATAATGTTCATTGTACCATTATAAGTTTGAAATTATTGATGAGTGACTATTGGAAGCATGAGTTGGTTTTTTGAACCGAGTGGTATGAGATATAAATATTCTTTATGCTTTATCTTGAACCCCTTCCAATTGCACTTGGTAACTATTCAAAATTATATGTCAGTGGAAGGAAAGGTGTGATCTGAGGATATATGGTTTCTAATGTGGTGCATATAGGTTTGGTGACACAATGTTTGGGTAAATTAAAAGAATTTCCCAGGATGATGGATAATCCATGAATTACCAGGTGACATGAGATGTTTTACACATAGTTGAACAATTACACTGATTGTTAGAATACATGATGTGTGGTGTTGGGTGAGGAATATATAGAATAAGTGATGTCAGTCTGGCTTGGGAGATTTATAAACACATGTGGATGAAATAATTTTGTACTCAAATCCTAGAGGTGATCATTACCCTTATCTTAACATCACCCCAAGTATGATGAGTATGTGCGGAAGATCATCTCTGATCCACCTTTCTAAAATTAAATATGGATAGAAAGGGATACCCTTTTGGAGTTTCTATAATGTTATTGTTTAAAATAATGAAAAATGGTGTGTATTAAATAATTGGATATTTTTGGGTAGTGACCCTCATTTTTTTGAATATCAATGAATTCAATAGAAAGCTATTATTGAGAACTAGGAATGGTTTATGGGTGATGCTTAATGTTTATTTTAGTGTTCTGTGTGAGAACATTCCTAACCATACCAATCCTTATATATAGGCATAATGTAATTTAATTCAGATTCTCATTTTGTTAATGGGATGAAAAGGATAATCTTATGGTCGTGATATGTATGTCAGTCACTAGTGGGTGACCCTCATTTGAGTATAATCATTTAAAAGAGAGAATGGTTGTGTGATATTAATTATGGATCTTATGTGTTGATGAATAAATAGAACATGATGTCACTTTATTCCTTGGAAAATTATTGGAAAATTTTCATATAAATATTTTTTGGAATTTGAGTATGGGATTTACGCTTGGAGATACATATGAAATTCCTTAGAGTCTATATTAGAAACATTTTAGTGAATGTGCTATAAAACAATGAAAAATTTGAATTGAAGATGGATTGAGCATGATATGTTAACAAATTTTTTGTGTGGTATTTGGTGAACGTTCTCAGAAGAGTGTGGGTGCACCTTCATACAATGATTTAGAATCTGGTAATTGAGAGGCATTGTCTTTTAGAGATGATAGTTATTTTAAATGGTTTATTGGACATAGTTATATTTGATTTCTCTTGAATAGTTGGATACAATTAGTAAAAAATATCATAGGGCATGACATCGAAATTGGACCAGTTCATGTTAAAGGGAAGACTCTAGTTTTTTATTGAAATTAGGGCTAGATTATTTTGGATATAGTTGAGTAGATCTTGACCATTAAATCAAATTTTGGACCATGGGTACTATACAAATGTGAAATCAAATGAATGTTATAGGTGTTTCATTAGGAATGTAATGGTAGTTTAATTTAAGAAGTGTTTCTAGTGGAAGTGTTGTGACATATAACTGTCTATTGAAATTTAGAACCTGTACTAGTGAGAACAATATTATGTATGAGAAAAATGATGATAATGTGAATATTTATTGGTTAGGATTGGCTTGGGTAAGAATCGTCTACATATTTAATCTTGTTTTTGGTATATCCTATCATGTTTTAGGAGCTTATGTACTGTATGTTTAGATATCACTCACAAGTGTGTTGGGAGTGGGTAATGTAATGTGGAAGATTTAAAAAAAATTTCATAACATATATTTTATAGGGGGTTTTTTATGGTACCCCAGGTCTTCTTCAAGGATGATATGTTCTAATATGGGGTTACTGTAAGATCATGTATTTAGACATTCATAATTTTCAAAGGAATGTAAACATTTCCTTTGGTGGATGTGATAAAATCATAAGTGATCATAAGAATATAAATCTTATAATTGGAATATTTAAGATTCTTTTTCATTTAAGGCCCATTAGTGTTCTCATGATTCAAGATTGGTTTTTTAGAGAGTTCACCTTTAAAAAACAGTATTCTGTGATAAACATGAATATGTTCAGGGATTAATTAAACCATCCGACCATCTAGGGGAGGTCAGGTTGTTCATATTGCTGTTTCAAATGGGTTTTTAAAACATTCATAGTTGGGTTCACAACTATAGAGAATCAATGTATTATATTGTAGTTTTATGAGCATGATCTACCAACTATTTCATAAACCATGTTCCCAGAATGTTTTCTTAGATCCAATTTAATAGTATCACCATAAACTAGGAATGTGGTAATCTGAAACTATGGTCCGAGATAATATTTGTGTGGATTTTGTGAAGGGTCGTCTTCATGGTTGTCACATAGTTATCCAAACCATGTGGCACAACTCTATACATCATTAAATAGTATGAAATTTCCCTTTACCCCTATTATAAAAAAAATATTCTAACCCCTTTATCCCCTTAATTTCTCTCGTTTGATCCAGTATATGCACTCTCTTCTCCTTATGCTCTTACATGGTCAATATACCACATTTGACCTCTAAATAGAATGCTTGTCATTATATGGGAATAACATCTATATGTTTATAATTTATCTTTATTTATTTCCTCATTTGTCTTATCATCATATGTGTTATATTTAAATGAGATAATTCTCTATGTTTTCATGGATTTTGACTAATGTTTCATTTTTAACTAATCTATATTTAACCATATTTTGATAACAGATGAGTAGTTTTTCCTAAGCCTATTTTAGTAGTTATATATGATTTCCCTTATATGTTTCAACATTAATAAAATGAATCTATGTTTCAAGCACCACACCATTCCACATATTTCACATGAAATGTGAAATTCCGTAATAAAATCCATAGAGCATGAAATTTATGTTCTTTATTCGACTATACATTTTTGGAGGATTATTTTACCAACCCGAACATCCTATTAGTGTTAGTTAAATTAATATAATTATGTACCAAACATTTATAATGATGAAACCACACATTGGCGTGTTATTTAAATTCATCAACGAATTATAATGGTTTTGACTACTTGTATTATTATTGGAAAAAATTAAGGACTAATCTTGTAGAATTAGATCATTTTTTGGGATGGTATGAAAAACATAAACATGTTTTATAATAAACACACCTATGAGGGGAACTGTCTTATCTAATAAACAATGGTAGTCAAATGAGAATAATTGAAATTATATGTGGATTTTTATCTAGATGGAACCCTTTATCTTTTATAATATAATTTTAATATGTCATGTTCTTGTACATGGGATTAATCATTATTAATGAATTCAGCAAAATGAAAATATTGGATTAAAAAATGATCTTATGGAAATAAAATCTCATTTTCACCTTCATAGAACATATGATTGAAATGAGAAAATAATTTTCTTGAAATATAAATCGGAATGGAACCCATTATTATCTTTTGGAATGAAATTAATTATTATTCAAGGTAATAGAGTACTTTATTAATCATGGGAATGACATAACTTATTCATCATGGGAATGCAGACCATAACTATTCATGGGTATGGTATCCCTTAATAATTAGGGTTATGGTGTCCCTTATTATTCATGGGTATGGTATTCAAGATAGTAATGGTTTCCATTAATATACTTGTGTATGCCATCTCTTATTGTTAACAGGAATGTAGTCCCTTGCTATTTTATGATACTGAGACATGATGTCCCTAACAACTCAAGATACTCCATCATGATGTCCCATTATACAAAGGATACATTATACTGGACTACAATACTATATATTATACTCAAGCATGGAATCCCTTAATTTAAATTTGAATCTAAATATCTGATTATTTTTTGGATTCCTGGGAACATAGCCATGTGTCCATACCAGTGCATATATGTATGTTCATACATACTTCCTTTTATGCTTATTTATACATGATATATTTATTAGAGACATTCCATCATATCAAAATAAGATAAATTCATCCATGTTCCCCTATGGAAAATGAGCTAAGAAGATTACATTTTCCTTACTTCATTTCATTAATATTATTATACGAGCACATTAATTTATTTATTATTGAAGGACTGGATTTAATTACACATATTTTGGTGGTGACAAACTATGTATATCTCATAACCTATTTTGGTATAAATCATGGTATCCAAATAGATATTATTTACATATGTAGGAAAAATATGAGGTTTATATCCTTGGATGCATTACGTCTATACTTTGATAGAATACATTTGTAAATGATCGTGCATTTTCTCATGATGATATGGAGATATATTTTGAAATTGTTTAATTTTATATATAATTTTGTTGATAAATATTCCTCTATATCCCATTTGAAAAAAAAAATCTACCTCTATATCCCATATATATATATATATATATCATTTGACATGTTAATCAATCTCTACATGACCTCAATTCATTTTGATATTATTTATTATTCATGGATGATTTATACTTCCATAATCATTTTATTATATTGTTTCTTATGCATATGGTTAATGTATACCAGTGTGTTATACTCTAAACACAAGCGTATAGTATCCTCACCATACCATCATAGATTGTGTATTATAACTAGAAGCCTTTAGAATATATGGAGGTGTGATTGATTCCACATATAGAACATGACTGGGGAATAGTGTTAGTTTTTCCCATGTCGAGACGTTACCCTAAAAATGATAACAACTCTCCCTCATTGACAATAGAATCAAATTTATTGTATGAGTACATACTATTACACCTCAAATTAGAGGCTATATTTGGACATGAATTTTATTACATAACATCAGAAATATATCAATTCGAATTTCAATTTGGGATAAATCTGCTATTTGATCAATTTTTAAAATATACTTATTTTTAACATCTAAATTTGATTTTTTACAGGATATTAAGATATTTTATGTCAATTGGATTTGAAATTTACTTATTAACTATGTTATTGGATATATCAATTTCACTATGACTATAATAGTAAATATGAAATTGTTTCTCAACATCCAATAATAATTCATCAATCAACACCATCCTCAAAAGAATTTTTTTATGAATGTGTAATAATAACATATAAAAACATGACACTTGTTAATATTACTATTCTATTATTTTTAAAATTCGATCCCATAAATATTTTACCAAAAAACAAGGTTCAACATGAATTATTTTTTATGCTAGTATAGTAACAATCCCATTCATCAACTACAAAACCCAGTATATTCCTACTATCCTCACATGGGTACATTAAAAAATATGTTAGACTTATTATTATATTTTGTGTATTCTTTTTAAATCATGTATATTTTATTCCTTTGCATAACATTTATCATAAGATCCAAACACTTACATTCATGTATGATCATTGGATTCCCTTAGTCATTTTTATTTTCATGTTTATTTTAGGTTTTTCACTACCAATTTTATCCAATAATGTGTCTTGGGTATGATTTTGATCCTCATTTGTGTGTACATAAGAAGTCTAAGTACTTGTATTATTGATGGACATATTCCCTTAAAAGAGAAAATATGTAGGCGGTCCACTGGATATTTAGTGAGAACCATCAGAAAGATGGTGGAATCATAGTAGTAAGTATTTCATATATGAATTCATCTATCCCACAAGTAGTAACCCAATTTCTAAATGTTAGTGTTCCCAAGGGTCAAGGACATTTTTCTATCACTATATGATAGAATGTGGAAACTATCTACTATCATGTTATTCTAATCAACATCAATAAGGTATTTAATGTATCATAATTTGATACTATAAAACTCATATTAAATTCTACTCTTCTCCCCCTGAACCTCTACTCAAACACTATACACCTAGAGTCTCTCGTGAGGTTATTTTGGTCCTTAAAACTTTTATTCTTTGAAATTTGATATGATGATTGAAGAATTTGAACTATTTTTTTATAGTTTAACCTTAATATAATTTCGAATCCCCCTATCCTCACAGATCTCCCTCATCATGGGAATTGGATATGCTTTTTTATTGATCTCAATCATGATTTTGGATTCATATTTCTAGGATCCCCTACTATTTATATAGCTTTGTCTCTCTAATTAGGGATCCATTTTGAGTGATTGATGATACTCGAGATTTAGTTAGTTTGTTTTGAAATTCTCCCCCAATAAATTGATTTTTTTTTTAATATTTGATACAAAATTTGTTTTCCAATTTATTTCTAAATCGTGATTTGGGAATCTGGATAAATCAGTTCAAATGAAATTTTATTTCATCTAACATATTTAATAATAAATTTTCAAATAAAGTGTTGATTCGTGGAAATTGATATTTAACAAAAATTAATGATTTGAACAAAAAATATATTATTATTTTTTATAAATTATGTAACGTTAATTATAATGAATTTTGAATGAAATTAATTGTTTTAGTACATAATTATTTAGGAAAAACATTGACTTTGGTTTTAATTGATCGTTCATGTGGAAAACGAGAATTTGAGCAGTTTGAATGATGATATGATGAAACTGATATGAGATGAATGATTTTAAACATGATTTATTTCATTGAATTACATGAGAGTTTTTTTATTATAAAATGGGTAATACATGTTAAAAATGTTTGAAATTTAGTAACTCCTCCTTGGAATGTATTTATGATGATAATGATCACAAAAAATTGATGATGGTTGGGAGTTCATTCATTTTGATAGAATTTTATTCTGCCTAGTCCAGAGATCATGAGATATGTACACACCTGGTGACATATTTCTCTAATGGTGTCAGGATAATTGATCCTTCATAACGAAACTCAAGAATTGAATCCATGTTTCTAGCATTGAAAAATAATTTTACATGGCATTATTAATAAAATGATGAATCCATCCATATTTAGATTGAGATACGTATTGTTATCTATATTGATGGAATTGATTATTTTTCCATATTTTACACATACCACTTAAATTATATGAAAAATAATTTTTTATTAAATGTTGTTAAAAGAGTAACTATGCCATGTTTTGTTTTCAATTTATTATAATTGGATTGTTAGATCTAAAAATGTAAGGTCTTGGATAGTTACTAGTAGTGTAGTGTTTCTTAAATGAAAAAAATTCCATTAGGTGTATATTGATATTAATTATTTTGTTCTTGTAAATGGAAATACAGTAATTTGAAGTGGTGATTGTTCCAGATATTAGAAAATTTGGTTCTCATTATGGTGGATGTATTGTTATTTAAACCTTCTATAAAGATATACAGTTAGTGATGTCATTGTTGATATTTTATTATACAGGTTTTTAATTCCACTTTGGATTTTGATCTTTCTATTTCAGTGGTATATTTTCATGTTGAGTGTTTTAGTATACTATCATTTTAAGGAATAATATATGAATCATTTGATTTTCTTCCTATTAACATGTGAAAATTGATTCTTTTTATTTTTCTTGATTTGGAGTGTAACGCCCCGACCCCAGTTAACCAAATTCGGTGCATTATTAGATAACATTGGCATGATCACAAAGGATCAAGTATCGAAAGACTGATTAGTTTAGTAGTTTCGGAAACACTAGATATATTCACAAGTCTTACATTACACCATAAGGTAAAAAAACTACAACAACATCTTGTCTTCATATCCCCCCATACTATCGCTATAGTTCATTCATAAAATATTTCTTCACATCCTAGGAAAAATAAAACATAGAAAAGGGGTGAGCTCAAATTCTCAGTAAGGATAACAATATAGCAGAAACATTCATAAATAAGATTAAACATTGAAGGTAATGTATAACTAAAACAAAATCCTTTTAAACTTGAACTTCAAAATAGTATTTCAAAAATATAATGAAATAATTCCATTTACTTATTCACATGGATATTCTACTAATCGAATAATCACATGCAATACCAATAACCACTTTCATAATGATGGAATTCATAATGCCAGACTATCATAACCACATAGCCAAGGCCTCGTGCCAATACTACAAATAAGATTTTTGTCAAGGCCTTGTGCGAAGACACTAGTTTGTCTCATGAGACCTACAGATGCATTGAAGAGCTATAGCAGGCTCCACCCGTCACTTACTAAGTCAAATGCATTCTTCATATGAACATGTTTAAACATAACATAAACATTCATATTAAAACTAGCATATGAAATGTCAATACTTTCACCACAAACCATGAATGGTATAAAAATAACACATCCACAGTCAAACATAAGTCATTTGATACAATATAGACGTTTTTATTGTATCATATTAACCTCAATTGATAATAATGAATGATATTGACATAGATGAAAATACCCATCAAAATTATTTGAGAGAAATATCCCCCTTTTCTTGAAATCATTTAAAAGTCACACTATTTGTCAAGAAGTCGTTTAAAAATAGATTTTTGAATCAAAGTGTCCAATACCACTTTGAACCATTTAAAAGGAGTTTTAATTTTATAAATTTAATGTCCATATAAATAAATCCTTAAAACCATTTTTTTAAACATGGACATTAATGAGAAAGATTTAGAAGAATAAGCCTTCAAAACATTTAAAAATGGTATTTTAGTTAGAGTTTCTAACCAAAAGGGAGACACTTGAATAAAAATAATTGAGGTAATCAAAACATTGTAATATCATGAGAATAAAGGGATTCATGATATACTATTTCAAAGTACATTATATACACCACATAAAAGTGATTTGGTGTATAGCAACAAAGAAGTCTCAATGGAATTTAAATTGAGATGAAATCTCTCAAAAAGGCCGTATATTTAGGTTAAGGATAAATCAACGACATAATTATGTGTGACAAATATAAATACTCTAAATATGACTTTATATTCAGTTTAAAACAATCAAGGGACATTCACACATATTCTAGTAAAAACAACACTAATGAATTGGATGTTTATCTCAACAAATCGATATTGAGTAAAAATTACTCGTATCAAGTTCATACCAAGGACTTGAGAATTTATCAATGGAGTAATTATGTGTATAAAACGTATATCCACATAAAGGGGAGTGGAAATTGTGAAATAATCAAATTAATAGTGATTCCACACATAATCTTGGAGTAAAATAATCAATGAAGTATGCATAAAGCTGAATGAGTGGAAATTGAAATTTAAAATTCCATTATTGATTTGGTAACATAAAAAAGATGAAACCATTAAATAAGTATCATAAAATGATGATGAAAATATAAATTAATTAAAGTATATTACACAATGAATACAAACATGGGCAGTACACACACAACATGTAATAAATAATTGGTGAACAACGGAATTCTCACGGAATTAACAGTGAGATAAGAAACCCCTTACATTGTACTTTTTCCTTGGTCGAGGGTAGGTTATCATCCTTTATAATGGTGAAATAATTGTTATTAAATTATAAAATAATCATATATATTAATATGATATCATATATGATCTTTTAACATTGCTTTGTTAATAATATCTTAGTATTATCGTTGTTTCAGGTGTTAACTTACTCTTTTTCTTTGATATGTTTTGTTACGTAAGACATGTTTTTCATGGATAGGATGTATCTTATTCATATCCAGAATGATATCATGCCCTTAAACATTATTTTTAAATCATCAAATGATAATTATACTTGAATGGATACGATGGATAATGAATCTCATCGTGTTCGTGGAGACATTAGTCCGTACGTACGCACGAGTGACAATATCATTCTTTTGATATTAAAATAATATTTAATTGGATGGTATATCTTATATAAAGAATCATTATCATGTTATATTTATTATTTAAATGAATTAAACATCATTATTATACCCATCCAAAATATAATGTTTTGAATAACAATTACACCACGACGTGGAGACGGTAAGCCGTACGTACGCACGTACGGTGACATGTCATTCAAAAGATGGATAGAAAACTGAAATATGGATGTAACATGTTTATAATAACATTACAGTATATAGGAGATACTAGATTCATTATTCTATAATGATAATAACAAATAAATAATAAGTTGATGAAGAAATTAATTTGAAAAAGGGTGGTGAAAACATTACCTCCTCTTCGGGTTCTTCCTTTTGATTTGATCAAAAGGGATCCTTAGGTTGGATTTCTGATCAAACTAAGGCCTCTAGGTTGTATTGAGGGATTTTGAGAGAGTATATGAGCAGATTTTGGCCGATCCAAAAGGCTTTGAAGGTGTGAATTAATGATAAGGAGGAGTTCTCTTTTATAAGAGGGGTGACAGGCAACTTTGGAAAAGATAGAAATATTATTTTATAATAAATTCATATTCGGTTTCTAATGGCTCAAAAGTAGATTATTTAATGTTTAAGGTGGGAATAGATCGAAAACTATTCAACCAATAGAATTTAGACAGGTTTGGGTCATTATATTAACCTTATCTTTAACTTTTAACTCTTAGTTGATTAGTTTGACACTTACCATGTCACTTTGTATTTTTATATTATATAGTTAATAAACATACTATATACATCCAAGAGACCCCTAGTGGTCCAGTAATGATACAAAAATCATGATATAAGTCTCTTGGCCAAACAATAGATTTTTAGGAATTTAATATCAATTAAGAATATAATATTTGTTTTAAAAACTCTTTTATGTCAATTTTGACACTATATGGAAATTTGATTTTTGTGATAATCATAACAGAATGATTACATCGAAAGAAGTTAATTAAATAATTTTTAAAATGTCATATTGACCTATAAAATTAATTTAATTCATTAAAAGTCTCAAATTATATTTATTTTTGTATTTATAATATCAATTATTCTAATTTTTCATTAATTTAGTAATTACTGCATCATTATTGGGTCATAAATAAATTAAATTATTTAATGTCGAAAAATTATAAATAAAATACCATCATCTAGGAAATCATTTTATCTTTATAATTAATATTTATAGTCGAAAATCCAACATATATAACTCTTTGTAAAAATTGTTTTTCTAAATGATATATGCTTATGTCATTTTTGTATTTGTTTTAACTTAATTAAAATAATGTGTCCCTGTCACATAAAAGTGGCTCCATGGGGCCCCAAAATCAACCCAAATATGCCCATGGTCGGACATGTATCCACCAATAAGGATAGGACACGTTTTAGGGTAATTTAGTATTATTATAATATTTTTTAACCCTTATTTACCAGATTTATCCATTAACCATGGTAAATAAAATATTTACCGAATTAATTATTCAAAATGTCTAAAAATAAAAGATACCAATGTAAAAAATTTGGACATCCTGATTAAAAATATGGAATCCATTTTTCCAAATTCAAAATACATAAGTGGCAGAAATTAATTTAAAATTAATTTCCCCTGTGAAAACAAAAAGCGTGTTTTTAAGATATAATAACTATCATAAGATTGATACTTGTTTAAGTTCGGTTTAATTGTGAAATTATGCCCAATGACCAGAATTGTATTAAATGGTAAAAATATATTCTAAATATACATTAAAACCACTCAAATTTATAATCTATCAATATTAATTATTTCGATTAAAAATTTGGCTTTTAATTAAAATTTAGTAATTTTCACTATTCATCAAAATATGAAAGTTATCCGAAAAGTACCAAAACTTCACCATAGGCTATTTTCGATATTTCGAATCCAAAAATGAAGTCCATTTTGAGACATAGAATTTATAAAATTTCAAAAATTAGATATTACTATTCATAATGGTTAGTTTGATTGGTTGTGGTGTGTTAGAATCTCAAAGTTGCGTACAATGCACGCCATTGCATTATTCAAAGGGAAACGTACCGTGGAATCTTGAGGTGTTATGTTCTCCTCTCCTTCAATAAATTGTGTCCTCACAATTTTTTAAAATTGGGCTTGATAATATAATGGAATGTCCCACATCAAAAAAAGAGTTACTAAAACTATCACTTTAAAAGAAAGGAAGAGAGGTATAAAGGTCACCCTAGATAACCCATACAAGGATTCCATGTAAGAAAACATGGATATTGATGACAAACTAAGTGTTCAGTTCTGATGAAGAGGGATAGAAAACATGATCAGGAGAATGTTAACAATAAGAAAATAACAAACTTGTGTTGGGACAAACGATCCTCAGTCTCCCAGTAGGAAAAGTAAATAGACAACATTTTTTTGTTTTAAGTTACATTACATAAGGAAAATGAATTCATTTATGATATTGAGTAAGAACATAAATAAATATACATACTTTTTATGAAAAGTTTCATTCTTTAATAACTTTTTACCACTAACTCTTTTTTTTGAAAAATGAGAATTCAAGAAGACTTGGTCATAATGGAAGAGCTAGAATAAACATCTATAGAAATACATGATCCATGTAGGATAAACAATATATTTACATTTTAATTAAGGATTAATCAAAACCAAAATGGATAGTATAATATCTGATGATTCCCCAAATGGATATTCCATTAGAGGAAAAAAACACCAATCTTAATTTCTAAAATTAAACCATCAATACCCCAAATTTAAATAAATACCATTCAATAATCAATTTTCCTTAAAATCCTTCAATATAATTCAAACTAATATTGAAACCAAAAACTTATAAGAATGTATTCTTCCAAGTTAAATTGTATCTCCAAATTCCATTAATTACTATTAAAGTCACAAACTTAAAAGTAATTAACCAAATAATTTCCATAAATAACCCAAATCAATATAAATCCACAATAAAAACATAGATAAAAATACACAATTACTCCTCAAATGAAATCCCATAATATTCTATTTTCCTTTGGCATATAGTGTTCCTATCAAAGCGAACAACATCCAAAATAACATTTATCACTTAATCACCAAATCATTTTCCTATACTAAGGGTATTCATTTGATAAGACACAAGATCCCAAATCTAATTATAATTGATCAATAAAATCATTTAACTAAAAATAATAGTCACACTAACCAGGGACTTCACGTAGTCCAGTGGTAGGAGATAAATCCCAATCGCACTTTGGTTATGGGTTCGATTCCCACAGCTTTGTCCGACGCGACGGGTTGTCACACAGTCTGCATGTTGTCATTTTTCAAAAAATATATTTTATAACATTACCAAAATGAGATAAATTCATCAAAATAACCGTAACATAATATAACCACAAATCTTATCTCATACCTTGCATTTTCATCTGAAATTATAATAACTTATAATTGCCTCAAACCCATCGATCATATAAAACCAATGGTTATTTATAACTATATCCACAAGAGAAAAGATAATTCTTCCTCAAATATCATTATCACATGGAAAACTACAGGGTTAAAAATACAAGAGAAAAATACTTCAAAGTAAACCCATCAACAAGGAGCACTAATAATTTTTCAACATTTCTCCAACCATTTATTTATACATAGCTTCTTCTTTGACCAAGAAAATATCCTACAGAATAGGGCATTCACTCGGGTAATGTCCAGGTCCCCTATATTTACGGCAAATAACTGTGAATAGATTCTTGGGACCATTTTTATCTTCTTCCATAGTACTCTTCATTTTTCCTCAGCAATTATTTACTTTATGTCCTTCCTTACCGCATGTAAAGCATTTTTTTCCCATTGAGACACATTCCTGGGTGTCTCCTTCGACATTTCCTGCATGATGGAAATTGAGGATTTCTTTCTCTATGGTCTCCATTACTGGAGATCTTATCATTCATCACATTTCTATTCTTTGTTGAGTCTTGGAATTGGATAATATATATATTGTTGATCATATTTTTGGAAAATTGATTTGGTATAAAAACGATATCTTTTACGCCTATTAACATTCCATTTTGTTTCTCATTTCCACCACCGTTCCCACCTTCTACATCATTCTCAAAGTCACTATGACTTCCTTGGAATCCATCCATTGACTAAAACCAGAGAGCATTGTGTGAGTAATAGTAGTCATAAAATCATTTTGAGATTAACATATCACCATATTCTTAATTTGAAACACATTAGGATTAACCAAGGTCATTTAATCTCATCTTATATATAATACTTCATATCGGTTTGTAAATAAAATGTAAATTATCCTATGCATATCCCCTGGGAGTGTCGTAACCAAGAGTGCAGCAAGGCCCGTTGTCGTGCACCCGTTCCCGTTCGAGTCTAGCTCAAAGCGGTGTTTTCGGGTTTTACCCCTAGGTACATCTATGCCAGAGCCGCCTCTACCTGCTCATATCCAGACATGGATGTATTTCTTGGAAAACTCACAAAATCTATACAATACCAAAATTTTAGGAAGTTCTTCTATACTAATCCTCAAAGATCATCTTAGGTCTACGTGCTCTAATCAGATTTTATCTAAATCTAGCATCCAAGGTTTGTACTAAACTTCTTCTGATACCAAATGTAATGCCCCGACCCCAGTTACCCAGAGTTGGTGCATTATTACATAACATTGGCATGATAAAAAATGATCAAGTCCCAAAAGTCCTATTAGTTTAGTAGTCTTTAAAACACTATATATATTCATAAGTCTTACATTACATCATAAGGTAAAAAAATTACAACAATATCTTGTCTTCATATCCCCTCATACTATCCCTGCAGGTCATTCATAAATTATTTCTTCACATCCTGGGAAAAATAAAACATAGAAAAGGGGTGAGGTCAAATGCCTAGTAAGGATAAAAATAGAGCGGAAACATTCATAAATAAGAATAAGCATTGAAGGAAATGTCTAACTAAAACAAAAGCCTTTTAAACTTGAACTTCAACATAGTATGGAAAAAATAAAATGAAATAATACCATTTACTTATTCACATGGATATTCTACTAATCGAATAATCACATGAAATATCAATAACTACTTTCATAATGATGGAATGCATAATACTAGACTATCATAACCACATAGCCAAGGCCTCATGCCAAGAGTACAAATAAGACTTTGTCAAGGCCTTGTTCCAAGACACTAGTTTGTCTCATGAGACCTACCGATTCATCAAGGAGATATAGCGGGCTCCAACCATCACTTTCTAAGTCCAATGGATTCCTCATATGAACATTTTTAAACATAACATAAACATTTGTATTAAAACTAACATACGAAATGTCAATACTTTAACCGCAAACCATGAATGGTATAAAAATAACACATCCACAGTCAAACATAAGTCATTCGATACAATATAGACATTTTTATTGTATCATATTAACCTCAATTGATAATAATGAATGATATTGACATAGATGAAAATAACCATCAAAATTATTTGAGAGAAATATCCCCCTTTTCTTGAAATCATTTATAAGTCACACTATTTGTCAAGAAGCCGTTTAAAAATAGATTTTTGAATCAAAGTGTCCAATACCACTTTGAACCTTTTAAAAGGAGTTTTAATTTTATAAATTTAATGTCCATATAAATAAATCCTTAAAACCATTTTTTAAAACATGGACATTAATGAGAAATATTTAGAAGAATAAGCCATTAAAACATTTTAAAATGGTATTTTAGTTAGAGTTTCTAACCAAAAGAGAGACACTTGAATAAAAATAATTGAGGTAATCAAAACATTTTAATATCATGAGAATAAAGGGATTCATGATATACTATTTCAAAGTACATTATATACACCACATAAAAGTGATTTGGTTTATAACAACGAAGAAGTCTCAATGGAATGTAAATTGAAATGGAATCTCTCATAAAGGCCGTATCCTTAGGTTAAGGATAAATCAACGACATAATTATGTGTGAAAAATATAAATACACTGAATATGATTGGATATTCAGTGTAAAAAAATCAAGGGACATTCACACATTTTCTAGTAAAAAAAAACACCAATGAATTGGATGTTTATCTCAACAAATCGAGATTGAGTAAAAATTACTCTTATCAAGTTCATACCGATGACTTGAGAATTTATCAATGGATTTATTATGTGTATAAAAATTATATACATAGAATGGGGAGTGGAAATTATGACATAATCAAATGAATAGTGATTCCACACATAATCTTGGAGTAAAATAATCAAGGAAGTATGTGTAAAGCCGAATGAGTGGAAATTGAAATTTCAAATTCCCTTATTGATTTGGTAACATACAAAACATACACCCATAAAAGAATGATCATACAATGATGATGTAAATATACATGAATTAAAATATATTACACAATGAATACAAACATGGGAAGTACACACACCACATGTAATAATTAAGTGGTGAGCAATGGAATTATCACGAAATTAAAAGTGAGATAAGAAACCCCTTACTTTATACTTTTTCCTTGGTCAAGGGTAGGTTAACCTCCTGATAATGGTGAAATAATTGTTATTAAATTATAAAAGAATCATATATATTAATATGATATCATATATGATCTTTTAACATTTCTTTGTTAATAATATCTTTGTATTATCGTCATTTTGGGTGTTAACTTACTCGTTTTCTTTGATATATTTTGTTACGTAATCCATGTTTGTCATTGATAGGATGTATCTTATTCATATAAAAAATTATATAAATTCCTTAAAAATTATTTTTAAATCATAAAATGGTAACTATACTTGAATGGATACGATGGAGAATGAATCTCATCGCGTTCGTGGAGACGGTAGTCCGTACGTACGCACGAGCGACAATATCATTTTTTTGATATTAAAATAATATTTAATTGGATGGTATATCTTATATAAAGAATCATTATCGTGTAATATTTATTATTTACATGAATTAAACATCATTATTATACCCATCCAAAAAATAATGTTTTGAATAACAATTACACCACGACGTGGAGACGGAAGCTGTACGTACACACATATTGTGACATGTCATTCAAAGGATGGATAGAATACTGAAATATGGTTGTACCATGTTTATAATAATATTAAATTATATAGGAGATACTGGATTTATTATTTTAGAATTATAATAACATAGAAAGAAGAAGTTGAAAAGGAAATGAATTTGAAAAAGTTTGGTGAAAACATTACCTCTTTTTCGGGTTCTTCCTTTTGATTTGATCAAAAGGGCTCCTTATGTTTGCTTTCTGATCAAACTAAGGACTCTAGGTTGTATTTAGTGAAGTTTAGAGAGTATTTGGGCAGAGTTTGGCTGATAAAAAAGGCTTTGAAGGTGTGAAGTAATGAGAAGGAGGACTGCCCTTTTATAAGAGGGGTGAGGGGCACCTTTGGAAAAGCTAGAAATATTAATTTATAATAAATTAATATTCGGTTTCTAATTGCTAAAAATTGTATTATTTATAGGTTAATGTGGGTATAGGTCTAAAACTATTCCTCAAATAGAATTTATACAGTTTTGGGTCATTATATTAACCTTATCTTTAATTTTTAACTCTTATTTAATTAGTTTGACACTTACCATGTAACATTGTATTTTTATATTATATAGTTAATAAACATTCTATATATATCCAAGAGTCCACCATGTGGTCCATTAATGATACAAATATTATGATATAAGTATCTTTGCCGATCCATAGATTTTTAGGAATTTAATATCAATTAATAATAAAATATTTGTTTTAAAAACTCTTTTATGTCAATTTTGACACTATTTGGAAAATTGATTTTTGTGAAAATCGTAATAGAATGATTACTTCTAAAAAAGTTAATGAAATCATTTAAAACATGTCATATTAACCTATAAAAATAATTTAATTCATTAAAAGCCTCAAATTAGATTTATTTGGGTATTTATAATATCAATTATTCTAATTTGTTATTAATTTAGTAATTACTACATCATCATTGGGTCATACATAAATTAAATTATTTAATGTCTAAAAATTATAAATTAAATAACATTATATAGGAAATGTTTTTATCTTTCTAATGAAAATTTATAGTAAAAAAACATATATAACGATTTATAAATATTGTTTTTCCAAAAGATATATGCTTATGTCATTTTTTTATTTGTTTTAAATTAATTAAAATAAAGTGTCCCTATCATCTACAAGTGGCTCCATGGGGTCCCAAAATCAACCCAAAGATGCCCATGGTCGGACTTTTATCCACAAATATGGTTAGGAAATGTTTTATGGTAATTTAGTATTATTATAATATAATTTTTTAATCCTTATTTACTGTATTTACCCATTAACCATAGTAAATAAAATATTTACCGAAGTAATTATTCAAAATGTCTAAATATAAAAGTTACCTATTTAAACAATTTTTAAATCCTGATTCAAAATATTTAATCCATTTTTCCAAATTCAAAACATATAAGTGGAAGAAATTAATTTAAAATTAATTCACGCTGCCAAAACAAAAAGCGTGTTTTTAAGATATAATAACTATCAAAAGATTGATACTTGTTTATGTTCGGTTTAATTGTAAAATTCTGTCCAATGACCAACATTGTATTAAATGGTAAAAATATAATCTAAATATACTTTAAAACCACTCAAATTCATAATTTATCAATATTAATTATTTCTATTAAAAAAGTTGTTTTTAATTAAAATTTAGTAATTTTCACTATTCATCAAAATATGAAAGTTATCTGAAAAGTACCAAAATTTCACCCTTGGCTAATTTCGATATTCCGAATCCTAAAATGAAGTCCATCTTTAGAGATAGAATTTCTAAAATTTCAAAAATTAGGTATTATTATTAATAACGGCTTGTTTGATTGGTTATGGTGTGTTAGAATCTCAAAGTTGCGTACAATGCATGCCATTGCATTATTCAAAGGGAAACGTACCATGTAATCTTGGGGTGTTACATAGAGGCATCATTTTCTAGCCCATGGGGATCAAGAATACCCTTTGTACCATCTCAGTGTAAACGTGGGATATAGTTTATAGGGTTATCTAGGTTGGTTAATTTAATATTAGTTTTAGAGATAGGTTGGGTCTCATCTTATATGTTAGTATACAACTTAGGGGTTTCATGGTAAATAAGGTATATTATTTTTGGGAAATTATGGGTTAGTTAAAAGTGATTTCCCAAAAAATAATCATTGAATGTAACCGAATGTTAGATTGGGATGTTATAAAATGTATCTTTGAGTAATTAATTAATTTAATTCTTGAATTTCCCAAACTTCATTATAAGATTATTTCCCACGTTGTAATAAAATTCATAGATTTTAGGTTTTTGTGAATCTTAAATTGTGTTTTCTTGTGGGTTGTTGATATTGTGTATTAACAAGCCCCTTTAAAGACATATGACAAGGTTTCATGAGGGAATAAAAAATAAATGACTAAATGGAAACCCTATTGTTGACTGGAATCTCATATAGTTAGAAGCGAGTGTGGTCTATACCATGGAACATGGATCATCATAGACCATCATTACTATTGGATATGAAAATCCTCAAAGGGATGAATATATTTATTAATACTAAGAGTTTATTTATCTAAAAAACTATATTTATAGGGAATATACAATCCTGATGAGTTAAGGGATTGGTTGATATTGATTGAATGACTATTTATGTTATTTCAAAACACCAAAATTTATTACAGTTAGGTGATCCTTTATTAGGATTTAAGGTGGGATTCTATTGTTTTGGTGAATTTTAATGGGGTATTAAAGCATAAATACTTAAATAATGATTTTACTAAATAATTATTTATTCATTAAATGGAATTGGCTATGTAAATGTATTGTAAAAACTCTTCATCAAGGTTATTAGACAATCACTTAGTACAGTAGTAATTATGTTCTACTTTTTTTTACTTAATGTGGTGAAAAACCCATATCTAAAGTCTGTGAGGTTTTATATACGTATGTAATCTAAAATTTATTTCAATTATTTATGGTCAAGCTTACAACATACACTAATGTTCTGAATAGTGCTATAATAGTTGAATTTTATCGTATTAGTATGTTTGGGTCGTCTAATGTTCCTTCTACACTTACCGGTTACTATAGTGGTTCAATTAAATGGAATAAAAAGTAAAATCATACTCATAGTGTATATAATAGTTGTGTTACTTGATCGTGACATTCCTACAGAGAATTTTCAATTCCACATAAAGTCTCACCTAATTATATCTTCTATGAATATACTGGGATGTAGATATTTTTTGAATAGAGGCACTAATGATCAAGAGGTAATGTGGTATCTCAGAATATTTATATTGGTTTCCATATTTTCAAAATCTTTCATGGTATTGTCGTATCTTTTGTAAAAAGTGGTGGTGAGTAATATTATATTTCATAACGAATAATTCTATTCCAGATATGGGAATTAAGAAAAATGTATCATCATAGATTGGATGATACTGTAGTGGGAATTGATTTTGGTCATACGACAGTGAGAGGTACTATTTTTTTCATCCACAATGTTGGCTAAATTTTTGGGAACTAAATCAACTCATTGTTTTGTATCAATCGACACAATGTACTTGTTGAACCTTCCAATGTATCTTGTGATTTATATTATGGAAACTAAAACATCAATATTGGTTAAGAGATATAAGGGTCTCTAATTACCCTCTTGTGCTTTCTCATTATCATATATTGACGTATTTTGGTAAATTGTTAGTTTAATAAATCATGAGGTTTTTATTATCAAAATGGACTAGGTGGTTGAAAAAAATATAAAAATTTATTATTATCATTTATAGGTTTCCTTTACTACACCTAATAGTGAGTTCAATTTATTATAATGATTATGGGACTAAATGTGTATAAAATCATAATTTCAACTACAAGGGATGTGAATGATAATATCAATCTATGATGGTTTACTATAGAAGGAACCCTCTTGTAGTTAACTCAATCCAATATCTATTGAATTTAAATTAGTACTTCCATCATACCATTTGTGTCTACCACAGGAGTGGGAGGGGGGTTTTCTATGAAATTTTTTATTGTTAAAAAAGCTATATGTATTCCATCCTTTTAAATTTCACTAGATCAAATGGAATAATAAAAGATTAATATAATATAATTGATTAAAATATAGATTCATCTACCTTGATGTGTCTTCAAAGAAATAACCAGTTCATTTCACTAAGAATGATGATGAAAACCATTGATTGTGAATTAATTATTGGAAGATCAATTAGGATTCCATTGTGAAAAAATATCCGTTTTTCAATATTGATGATTTATTTATTCTAGTAAAATTTATGAAATGGATTAATAAAATTTATCACTATTCTCGTTTCCACTATCTTAGGATCAATGAGTCTAATATTTCAATGTTCAGATTTAGTAGATGGTAATACCACATAGAGTATCTTATTATCCCCTTCATCTTGAATTATCTTCATCCATGTTTGTAGAAAAAATTTATAGTATTTTACCCCTATATATCAAATCTTTTATTATGGTGATTATGCATGACATCATATTTTACACTAATATTATGGAGTATATGTTACTTCACTTGTGAGTTGTTTTTTACAACTTGAGGAATTACCTAATTTTGTAGAATCTCTCAGTGTTCTAATTTTTAGCTTCCAAAGGAGATGTTTCTAAGGAACATGGTCTGAGAACATATTATCTCAGTAGATCCTAAAAATTTAAAACATTATTGTCACAGGATGAAATGTAAAATTTATTTTAGATTCCGGGAATCTAGTTTCATGTATGATATTTTTACTAGTTAATTCTATTTCTCTCCATGTTGGATACACCATTGACTAAACCAACTCAAGAGGGATTGAAGATAGCTTAAGTCAAATTATGTTAGGAAACATTTAATGAGTTAATATGATGTTTCACTTTAGCTCCAACATTGAATCTTTCAAATGTCATGTGGGACTATGAAATCCTTTTTCGCATTAGGTTTTGGTTTGTAGTTCATTTTCAGGAAGTGTGGTTATCAGTTGTCTAAAATTATCATCCTATCTAAAAAATATGAAGAACTATCCCAAACATAATATTTAACTCCCGTTTGTGATTAACTCAATTAATATTAAGAGGCATACTTTTTTTGTGGAATGGTTTACCATTTACTATGATCATAAGAACATGAGGTAAATATTTTCAAAGAATAATTTGAATTTATCCTATAGAATATTTATGGTCTACCTATAATATTTCAATATTCACATTTTCTATACTATCACAAAGGGTAAATTTTTTTATTAATCTATTATTTTGATGTTTCCAACATAGGCTATGAATGATTCACCAGTGGAGTGAAATCTCATTATACTCTTTTCTAGAATGTATATTGATGATTAGAAAGTTAAGGCAGGGTTTATTCAAGAAATGGATTAATCCAAATCCTCTCTACATGATATTATTCTATAAAATAAGTAACTTAATGATGTGTTCTGAGGTATCAGGCACTCTATGTAATGATAAGAGACAATCGAATAATTGTCTATATCTCAAGAAGAAATTAATTTATTTAGTAACTTCTATGTTTTTATGTCTCCTATGAGAAATGACTTGATTATATATTTTCATCATTCCATGTGTATGATTCAACCATTAATAAAAAAGACTAAATATTATCTATAGATTAAATTCTGGAGGGAGGATATGAGTTAATAAATCGTTTATTTTTCCCCTTATTATACAAACCAATAGATTAATGATAATCATTATAATAAATTAGGGATTCTTCAACACATCCTTATGTAAGAATGCAGATATTCTAAGATATAAAGGAATTTTTAAATTTTTTAGAAATAAAATTTCAACTAATGAATTTTTTTTTGATTTTCCGATTGACCAAATTATCTCACATTATTCTTATATGTAATGCTAAAAAATTAGAGTTTTCAGAAAATATGTATTTGGAAAAGATTGTTAGATTTCATGAACTTATATTTGAAATATTTTATTATATGGAACCTCAGTTCACATCTAAATTTAAAAGAAGGTAATATGATGTGACATGATCCTAGGATATTTTGATCATTTCATAACATCCTCATAGATATGTTCAAATAGAACGAACTATACAGATTTATAAACATATGTTTCACACTTGTGTCATTGATATTGGAGGATCATTTGATTATCTGTTTTTGATTTTTAAGTTTATCTATATTGTTAGATATCATTAAACCATAAAAATTTCACTCCTTGAGGATATATAATATCATCAATAAAAATAATTTCTTTTTTGGTTGGATATTGATGAAGCTTCCTTAGTGGGATCTTGCTTGGTACTAGAGATGATGACAATGATCAAGATGATTCAACTGAGGATGGTAATGGGTTAGAGTAAATATATGTAACAAACCTAGTCATTATAATATAAATAATTTAAGTTTATTATTAATAATCAATAATAATATTTCATATAGTTTTATTTAGTGTTCTAAAATTATGGGATTTTTCTACGAAAAGGGGAAAATATTTATTTCATTTGAAATTGTGGTTTCAGGTATTATATGATTATATTTAAAACATTTCATCAAACACATATTTTATATTGATAAAGTGAAAGTGAAATTTTAATTTAGCATAATAAATTTATCAGATGGCATTTTTATATTTTTCCTAAATGATTAATTTTTCGATAAATTTTGATAATTATGAATTTTTATTGTAAAATTATTTTTTTTTTGAAAAATTGAAAACGTTAAATTTCCATTAAGATATAATTAGTGTATAATTATTTAAATTATATTATTAATAATCCAAATAATTTTGTAAAATGAATTTTATACATCATTTTGATATAAAAAATTGTACGAGCAAATAAATATTTCATTTGAAATTATTTTCCTTGTGATTTTAGTTTTAAATTGAAATTATACTCTGAAAATTATGTGAATTGAATTCGATAACTTTTTTCCATATTTGGAGTAATATCAAGTATTATTATTTAAATATTTTGACATTATGTTTTGGTCATAATAAATATTAAAATCTATATAAATGTTTTACCATAGAAAATGCTAAAACTCATTTATTAAGGGTTAACCATAAGTGAGAATGGTTAAATTGTCCATGAAACACCTCTATAATATATTTTATAGGCATATCAGGACCTTATATCATCTTATTGTTAAATTGGAGAATTTGATATTGTTTTAAGGAGAAAGGTATTAATATATTTTATTCATTAAAAATTTCAAGGGACTATTCTCCCATATATATAAATGGACACAACCACTCATCTCATATTCACATAGAAAGAACCTTTTTATTAAAAAATAGCTTGCCTAATAAATTAATGTATTACATCCCCACATAATAGAATCTTTATTTTTGTTGCAAAACCATCCTAAGAAGGATTTATATTTAAACATTATGTGGTTCTATGAATAAGAGGTACAATTATTATGAAACTGTAGTGATATTATTTCTTCTTCAACATAATTGAAATCATATTAAAGAATGAAAACATGAAAACACAAGATTAATCAATAATTTGAGTTGTATTTATGGTAATGGAAAAACCAATTTCATTCTCCATCTTCCATCTAATGGGAAACACAATTATCATTTCTATTTACATTGAAATAAGGCCGTGCGAATATATGTAATTCATATTACATCACCGCCTCTCATGGATAGTTATAATGATGGAAATAGTGTATATAAAAGATATAACTTATATATATATTTATATATTATTCATTAAAGATAGTATATCATATTCATTCTAATCTTTACATCCATTGATAAATAGTAACATAATTCATGTTCATGTGCATCATACGACCTCTATGAAATGATGTGATTAATATGTCATGAACACATATCATGGATAATATATATTTTTTACATAAATATACAATATTATATTGATTATACCAAAATAATTTTGAATCATACAAATTATATTTCAATTCATGCCATATATGTTTTTTAATAATGAATGTGTTAATCATGCATATGTACAACTTCACATATATAAGATTGTAACATAATTATTTTTTCATAAAATATTTTCAAGGTGAGTAATAAAAATATAAATAATTTCTAAAAATTATAATTACATCAATATAATTGCTAAAATAATGGTTTTGGAATTATTACTTCTTGGATCATTGTTAACATAGTGATGTTATTTTGTACATATGATATGAAGATCATCAAATCATCTAACATGAAAATAATTTATTTTTTAATTTAGAATAACATGGATATAAGTAAAATAAAAGGGATAATAAATGTAAAAGTTATCCCTAATAATTTAAATATTTGAAAAAATATTCTTATTCACGATGATAATCAACGTATCTGGTGATTCGGGAATGTCGTAAGGGACATTTGGACTTAAAAATAGTTTTAATTGTTTTAAATATTTAATATCATAATATAATTCTTCCATATAAAAACTCATAAAATAATATTTTTGATGTCATTATATTTACTTAATAGAATTTTGAATTGAATTATAAATAATATTAAACCTATTTCTATGTTTTTCAAATGAAATATTGTTACATATTTTTTACAAATTGTTGGGAAAATAATGAAAATTGAAATAAACTATTTTAATGTTTATGTCATTAATTGTTCTTCCCTCTAATGTAACTATTAATTGATGTATATATACCTTTACATTATTTCATTTTTTACTTCATGGATTACACCCCATTCATTTTGTTATATTTTTTTATCAAAAAGTGATTTTAATGGAAGGGATATTTCAATATATAGAAACTTTTTTTATGGCTTGAAAGAATGTTCCTAAGAGTATTACTATTGAAATGAAATATTTCATGTATTATCATTTTATTATAATTATTGGGAATTTATTTTTATGATGCGTGATCCTGATATATATCAATTAGGTGGGTAAGATTAATATATGTCATCATAATGTCTAATATCGATATATATATCCAATGAATTGGGTATTAGGACAACATTAACATATTAAATTTCTCATAAGAGATATTTTTTATAATTAACATAGTTGGATGATCCATTTATAATAGTTATTGTAATAGTGATTTTAATAGCGATAGGAAAATGACCTCTTTTGTTACCTACAATATTTATCTATTTTTCCAATGAGATTTCACAAAAATATATTTATTTCATAAGGTATGTTAATTAGATTATGTATAAACTGAAATTAATTGTACTTACTTAGGGAGAAAGATATAAAATTTATTATGGGGATCATTATAGAAAATAAAATAAAATATTTTTTATTTTTATATTAATATTTCTAATGAATATGTTACTGTGTTTTTTGGGGTGAAATGTTAAATTTTAGGTAGAAAATATTTTTTAAAGCCAAAATTAATATTTGATTAAGGAAATTTTTTAATAATAATTATTGACTAAATTGGTTTTATTATATAAACCATACTATGATATTGTTTTTTTATAAAGATATACATTTTTTTTATTTTTATATGTTTTATTAAGGACAAGGATGTATTCAACATAAAAATTGTAAATATATGTGGTGAAAAGAAATCATGTTTTACTTTAAATTTTTAGGATTGTGGAAGAAAATGATATTTAGAACAATTTTTGTTTTATGTTATAATATTTATTTATTTATCAATATGTCATATTTCAATAATATTATAATCCATAAAAGTGCCTATGAAATAACTGAAAGAATTATTTAATATGAAATGAATACAGCTATTTTTTGTGTCCTCGTCCTTATAGTTAGTATTAGAGAAATGGTTTAAATAATATATATCTTCTGGATAATTTATGTGAATACAAAAAAGAAATTATAATTAATGGTTATCATGATAATGAATATGTTCATTATTATTTTTATTCATCTAAACCAAGTCTATTCCATTTTTTATAGATGAAATAGTGAATATGATGTTGGAAGGCCCCAAATAGAACCATATCATTTCAAATTATCCAAATGGAATATACGGATATGGAAAAGAGCTATTTATCACTATTACTGATTTGTTTTAAAAATTGCCTTTATATAGTGATGGTATCCTTGGAAATGATAAACCAGATCAACCATAGGGGATCATATTGATAGTGAACCATTTTCTGAGATAAAACACTCATGAATTCAACGGATCATATTACTCTATGATATATGAGGGATGTGTTACAGACTTGAATATTTTATTTGATTTCATGAGTTGTTTTTTATTTTATATTATCCCTTAATATTTACCATTTTCAATGAAATATAATCAAATATTGTAAATGGTTAATAATACCAGAGATAAAGAGGATATTTATTCCATGAGATGAGATACATTTATGAATTTTTTTTATAAAATGTATTTTATAATGGATGTTATACAAATAATGTGAAATTAATCCATTTAATTAAGGAAGAATAAAGAATATTAATTTTTCATGTACGATGAATACTTCACAAATTCCCAACATACACAATAATTAATATTCGGGGTCTTGATAGTAAAATTAATAGGTTTTACTCATGAATAATTCCTTGATATATTAGATCATTGGAATAATGAATATATAAATGAAATTAAAATAATAGTTTCTATGTTGAGAAGGTAGAATTTTTTTGATTGGGGGTATCAATTTCTTGAAAACAATGATACAAAGAGATTAGTGTTTTAGAAAAATGGGAAGTATATATTGAAGTAATATGATGGTATGAAAATAAAATTTTCTTTTAGTGTTACATATAGAAAAAATAACCATAGGGAATGAGTTATTAAATCATTAAAAACCATCTTTTGTGATAATATTGGGTATAAATATCATGATTTCAAAGATATGTATGATGGTAGTTTAAAGCCATTTTGGTTAAATAGAAATTATGGTGTATTAAATGTAATTAGATGGTTCATTATATGGATTATTTTTTTTATTTGGGATCAAATTATGGGAAATGGAAAGAATATAAAATTATTTTCCTGAAATCATTTTAAAAAATGGGAATATTTTGGTATATCAATTTATGTGTTAATTGGTATATTATTTTTTATTCAAAGTAACCAAAAATCAATTTAGATTTGGTGTCTACAATTTTTTTTATTTCTATGAAACATTTTGTTAAATGTTTTTTCAATATAATAAATGAATAAAAATTATTTTATAAATACATATGATTGTAGTGTTAAAGAATCAATAATTCACAATGATCTTTTGTCATGATCTTTGGAAGAGTTTTTGCTTTAAACCTTATTATCTTTCTGATTATGGATTTTTATTTTATTATAATATTGGATTAGATTTTAGTTGGTAATTATATGATAGACTTCATATGAAAATAAATCTTCACAGAAATTATTTTCCATTTCTATTTAAGAATAAATTCTTACATGTGATAATATATGACAATTCTAAAAAATTTATAAGTGATTGGTATGAAATGAAATATTTTGATATTATCAAGAATACTAGAATTATTTCGATTAATTATATAAAATTATAAAAAGAATAAGTTATTATTTTTATTAATGATTTATCTTTTATTATAAGTAATACAAAATATATTTTTCATTTAAATAGTCAATTATGATAATATATTTTCAAAACCCACATATAAACAACATCATTTATAACATAATGAATTGAAACTGTAGATTCATTAGTAGAATTAAAATGGATACATTCATCCAAGAACATCAATGTGGGGTGATGTTGTTTAGTTTTTCAAAAATAATTATATTTTCCGGAGTCCTTATATTTATTATAGATAATTTTTTATCAACATAGTGATGAATAAATATTTATTGCCTTAAATCAATTAATTTTTTGATTATATCCAGGGATCTCGTTATTTTTCATTGGTTTATCTGATTTCTAGGTACCCTAATATAAAGATGACGGTATTTGAAATCCCAAAGATAGTATTTTATACAATAGATTGAATATTTCAGTTTCTGGTGATGTTTATTGGGATGAATAATGCTCAAAGTTTAATTATGGATATTCTGAATAGAGTTTTCAAGGAATATATGATTATTTTTTCGGTTGACATTATTGATGATATATTTATTTATCATAAAATGTTATGGTGAAAATGTAATGAAAATTTCAAAAGTTTTTCTTAGCTAATAGAATAGAATCTATATTTAATTATAAAAAAATATATTTTTTATTAAATTTTATTTTTTCCAAAGATATATTAAAAATAATTATGGTGTAACTATTGATCATTCTCAAACTAAATTGGTAAATAAATTGAAAATGCCAAAAAATATGACAGACATTTTTAGTTTTCTTAGTCTAAATATTTTTTATGTGGTTTGTATATAACATTTCATGCTTATCTCTCCCACTAATTATGTTATCATCAAAAGGAGATAGGTTTATATGGATAAAGGAAGGTGATTCATATTTTGAAAATTAAAAAAAATATTGAATGGACTAGTCTTCTTCCTTCCTAATAGAATTGGAGACTTCATTTTCTAGGGTGATGCTTCATTAAATATAATATGTTTTGTATCAATGAGAAATATATGAAAAATTTATAATGATTATAGTTAAGAGAAATATCATGTGAAAATCCACCTTTCACAAGACCTTGATCTGAAGAGTATAATCTATGATTTAAAAATTAGAGGATATAATTTACATAGAGTAATGTGTAAAATATATATTTCATAAAATATTAATGTAGATATTCAATTATAAAGAGTTAAAATATGACACAACTGAGATTGATTCCATATACAAAAGATTATAGCTGCACAATTCCTCACCCTTCATGTAAAACAATCATATTTGGTTATGCATTATGTTATAAATTAACTTATATATTTTCTTTTCTACATCTATAAGATGATCCATTATGCAATAATATGATGAATAGTTGGTTTTAAATTTTTCATGTTGGAACACCATTTATTTCTATAGAGTTCGGTACAATAATATTTTATTGACAATATTATTCAAGATCAGATAGAATACTTTAACTTTTAAGAAAATGTAAGAATGATTATGAAATATAGGTTGCATGAATTTAATTTTACAAACATGTTGTTTTTAGATTTCAAAAAAATTAGGTTTTCGCATTAATCCCATTTATAGCAATAATAAGAAATTAACAGTCATAGATCTCTATTTAAATTCATTATAGCTATATAAAAATTAATATAGATATTTAATAACTTTAATTGAAATAATTTTCTAATATTTTTTTTCAAATTATACTATGAAATGTTTTATTTTTCAGCAAGTTTATAATATGCGGAAATTACTGAAGGGGTTACTTCATCCATTTTTGGTTCAAAAAAATTATTGAATATATAAGTTTATTTCATAGTTTGAATACCATAAACAACTATAGGTGATTATGTGATATAGGTTATTGATTAGTAATTAACTAAATATATTACTTATTGTGATGCAAGATCATAGTCCATTAGATGATATTTAATGAAATTATGTTAAAGATATTGTTTTATTATATTTATTCTCTACCTCAATTTTATTTTACCATGATCCTAAGATTACATCAATTTGTTTAATTGTCTTTAAAATTCATTATGTATAGAATTAAATTTCAATACACCTCTATGTCCTCAATCTTATGTATAGTTAGAGTGAAATATCATAAAATTATAGGATATAATTTTAGAATATTAAATGGATTATAATAGATTTCATGATCAATATATGACTATGAATGGGTCTTCTTATAATACTTATTTTAATTCCTATACATAAATAGATCCTTTTAATGAATTATATGTAAATTAGTGTGAGAAAATATATTATTGGGATAATCTTAAGGAAATAATGTTTTTTGGAACAATGATTGGTGGATGAAATAGTTTTAAATATTATTGTGATTCCAAATCACTTTATGATGGATCATAGAATGTTGAAAATTTATTTAGATAACTTGAGGAAATACCTTTCTTCCAAGTAAGATAATCATGTTTTCCTTAATGTATCTTCATGAAACGTGTTACGTGTTTCAAAAAAAAGTGAATGTTATGTATTTTGTAATTTTAATGTATGAAATCATGGATTATGTTTTATTAGTTTCATATCATGTTTTATTTCTAATGATTTTATCTCAGGGACCTAACATATTTCCAATTTCATTATTAAGAAAATATGATCCATATTCATCTCATGTTTTGAACCATGAATTACATCAGATGGGTGAAGAAAAATCATAAAAGGAACAAAATTTTCATTATAAATAACATAAATAGTAGGTATTTTTGAAAAAAGTAATTCACTAGATTATGGATTTGAAGAAAAAATAAGTGATTTAAGAAGTGACATTGCAATCTATAAATTCTATAGGGGAAACATATCCACACATCATTAATTAATGAATAAAAGTTTGGCGATGGATTTTTCTATAGTGGGGAGAATATTGAATCCTATTGAATTTTATGATAATTTATTTTAATATATATTAAAATTTCATTTATTATACTTTAGGGAGTTATATTTATTATTTAAATAATATATTTTTTTAATGTTAACATGAAAAAAATCATTCTTTCTAAACAAATTGTTATTTATTTTTTATTATTGTTTTCTTTATAAGAATTATTATAGTATTCTATAATTTTAATTTTCCAAAATGGAATTTTTTTTAATTCATTACTAAAAATTTATCTTATTATATATTTTTTATAATTTTATGAAATGTTTGAATTTTAAAAGAATATTGACAAATAAACAATTTCATTTGAAACATTATATTTTTTTGAAAACATTCCAAAGGAATATTTAGTTTTAATTTTTTAAAATTATAAATTAGTTAAATTATATACTTCATAATCCAATTATGGTATTTGAAATTAAATTTATATATGAAAAATGTATGAAAAAATATATGTAGAAAAAACATTTATTTAAAAACATTTTTTAATCACAATTTTCGTGGTTAATTTTGAAATAAATTATAAAAAAATAGTGAAAATTATTTTATGAAATGGATTAGATATTTAGAATAATATTTTCTAGTATTAGTTAAGGAATAAAACGTAATTTTTGGTCATATTGAATAGTAAAAACATTAAAAAATTATGACCACCGATAATGTCAAAACAAGTTTACATGGGGTTGAGCATAATTTATTTGGACTAATGTTGGATAGAAACATGAATAAATAAAACTTTATGAAAATTTATAGTCCATATATCATCTTATATTATGAAATATTCCATATTCAATGATTTTATTTATGTAATTTAATAAAATAGTTTATTACTATTTAAAAATTTCTTGTTTGTCCTCTCCCAAGTTATTAAAGGACAATGTATATTCTCTCGTGTCCACACATCAATATGATTATAGATAAAAATGTATCTACCAAAATAATCTCCACAAATCCCTCACCACATCATATAAACCTTGTTTGAATCATTTAACAAATCTATTAAGGATTTAGGTATAAAACTGAAGAAGATGTATAGTTTTTAACTAAGAATTTTTATATTATTTCTTCATGTAGACCTCTAAAATCCTCTTAAAAACTTATGAAATAAAAACAAAAATATCTCCCATATATATAAATTATTTTATCTTAATTTAATAACCAATATATTTCTCCACCATCAATAAAATGGGAAAAACTCATCATTCATGGATATGAGGGACTACCGCCTCACAAAACAATGTATCACATTTTATGTAACTTTCACTCATGTCTTGTTAAAATTACTGATTTAATTTATATATAATATTATTTTAATATCTATAAATCTATAATTATCATAATTCATATTATTTCTTAATATTCCATGCATTGAAAATTTATAATTTCTTTCTTTGGTTTGGGTGGATTACCTCCTCCATGAAGAGATATGATTCGTTTCACATTATAATATCTCATGGATTATTTTGATATATATATTTATTTAATTTTTATATATATTATTTTTCTTATTCTATATAGGTATAATTAAATTTTCCATGATTTCCTCACAACCATTGAAAAATTCAAATATTACTCATACGTATGTAAGACCTACTATCAGTTTGGTTGTAGGAAAATATTTTTTTCCTTAACATAATTCATGGTTTTTTTAATTTATAAATAATGTAAATATATTTTAATTAAGTCATATTAATGTTTTATACATTATGTAATTATTTTCTATTTCACCATAGTAAAAATTCAAAGGTTAATTTGGACACATGTGATGAATATCATCAAAACAACTAACATGATTTAATTTAATATTTAATTTTATATAACAAGGTTTCAAAAAAATAAAAGGAATTTTAATCATAAAAGAGGATATCAAAAAATTTAATAAAGAAAATAAATTATTATAATGGATGATAAATAATGTGTGTGATGAGTTAAATAGGGATTAAGGAATACATTAGCATTAAACCAACATTTAAAATTTTTAAATGATTTATTTTGAAAATAATTTTCATCTATATAAAAAAATTAATAATTTTATTCATGTATTTATATGGATAAAAATAAATTATTTTGGACATTATACGTAACTTCTAACATTCATTCCATAGTTTTCAAAAAGGAATGTGATTTCATATTTTATATGGAATATTTTCGAAGAAAAGAAAAAGGAATTTAATATTTTTAGATATATGGCCTCAATGATTCATCCCACTACCAATTATATTATATTATTTTTCAATTCCATTATAATAATTATTATTTTATTTAATCAAAAAACATCCTTCCATTATTATTATTAATTCAAAATAGGTTTTTAATGGAATGGGTATTTCAATATATGGAAATTTTGTCTTATTAGTATAATGATTTTTTCATGAGTATGATAATAAAAATGAACGATTTTTAGTATTATGATTATATCATGGTTCCAAATAATTTTTAATAATGAATGTTGAAAATATATAAATCATGATGATGGATGATATTGAAATAGCACATGATGATATGTGAGTGCCATATATCTCTCTAATGCATTAGGTAATTGGAAAAATTTGACAAGCTATTCTAAACATATTAGATTATTTATATTTACATGTACGTTATCTGAATTGAAAAATCTATTATAAGCGGGATATGAAAAATATTTCCCCAAATACCTAAATGATATACCTATGATTTCTATTTGTTTTCTCAGAAATGTTATGGATTTATAAGGAAAAATAGTGAGATTATGTTTAATTGTAAGTTTATGTTACTTATTGAGCATGAAATGTACAACATTTCATGAGTCTTTCATAATTTAAAAGAAACCATTTTGACTTTATGATTTTTTATGATATTTTTTATGAAAATGTTTTTAATGTTAATTTGATTTATTAGATATAAAATATATATTTTGAACTAAAATACTTTTCTACGAAAAAAATTAACAGTATTCATGGAATAAATGAATATCAATTTTTATATATGTATCTTAATGATATTAGTGTGATAATTACTTGTTTTCATTTGTTATTTATAGTTTTTAAGGATGATTAGTAAAAGTATTAGGTTGTGATGAAAATTGTTATGATTTTCCCTAAAAATAAATGAATTATTATTTTAAATGTTTTCTATTATTAAAAAATTGGATACTGAATAGTAATTTACCCTTTGTAATATAATATTTATTTATATATATTTCATGACCATATATAAGAATTCCAACCCTAAAAGTTATTTTTGAATGTAATAGAATGTATTATTGTCTTATGATTTAATTTTATAGATTTTTTAATACTGGTTCCTTATAGTATAAATTTTATAGGGATCATCATTCTCATTTTTTAGTGTTCTCAGTTGATGACCAGGTTTTCTTTAGATCCTTTCCTCATCTGGGTAACTGATGGTTTGGTAGTCAAAATATATTGGAATATATATATTTGGGAGCATTATATGTTTTAGAGGATATTGTAATGGGGACATACCATTCAGTATTATCATTATAAATATATTTGATCCATAATTTACTTCATGTATTGAAGCTTATGAAATTAATTTGGACATGTATGATGTTTTGAATTGGAATATACTTAAAATGGAACATGATGTGACAGTGTGTAAGTATCTAGTTAGTAATTTTAATACACAAGTGATAGTGATGAATAAATTTTTGTTTTTTCCTTCATTCAAATTTTATAGAGACATCACTCAATCACACATGAGATTTGGAAGTTTCGAAAAATGATTAGACAAAATTGGACTCATTTCATTATAAGAAAGTCTCATTGAAGAGGCTTTATGGGTGAAGAAAGAATTACGATGGTTGGAATTGTATCCTGACCACGCTTCAATTCAGGTATGATATTATTTTTTCTTATACGTTTTTGTAATTATGAAAATTCATGGGTTTTTAGGATTTTTTACAATTAATGGATTGGGGTGTAAATTTGGATCTTAAATGAGAGGTCAATACATGTTCTTGTTTTTTTATTTATGGTGGTCATAGATTGATATTTTAGAAAATCTATAGGCAATCTTTTTAATAAACGGAGATACCCCTTAAAAATCTAGTCTCATGTTTGAGGTATGGAATAACAATAAAAATTCCACATTCTAGATAATAGAAACCATCCAAATTGTTGGTGGTGTTCCTTGAGGTACATGAATTCTAAATGAAACTATTGGAAATCCAATAATGATGATTTGTTTGAGTAATATATGGGTATAACAATAATGTAATTCTTAAAACCCCCAGTATCAATTATAAACTGCACATACTCTATCTAAATTCATCCATAATGACAATGGATACTCTCATAAGGCCTTTTCCATTTTAATCCTGAATCATTGTGCATCAAAGTGCTGAATAAAAAATTGAATCAGTTTTATTTTGTGTAACCTTGTACTTGTTGTCAATTCCCTTATCCTAAATTATTTTATTCTACAAGGGATATGGATCCATGTGTTGTGGATGGATCCAAATATTTATTTGTGATTTTTGTTTCTATGATCCTATCCTGACTGGTTATATCTGTTCTTCTCCCAAAATATGAAACAATTTTTTGGTGATTGATTATACTGTGAATTGAGATTGGTGGTTTAATAATGTACTCCATTTAGGTAGGATCCTTGGTTGACATTCTAGGAGATGTTTTCCCTTTCAGTGGTACTTTTAATTTCTATTTGACCTTGTATTCTGACCCCTTTACTTTTAGTACACTTTTTACTACAATAGTTTCCTTTTGTTGTTTCTTCTTTTTGTGTTCTTGGATTGTGTGTTTGTACAGGTTTAAATGTAATGTCTTTGCATCATAGGGATACAAATTTTTTGTGCTAGTTTCCAGCCCCTGGCCTATGGAAGGTGGGCATGGGGTAGTCTCTGCATGGACCACGGGGAATGGGTCGTGATAGGTGACCTCAAATAAGAGTTGATCCACTATCATTACCATTGTAACATCATCCCCCTGTAATTCGGATACTAGATCCAAAATAAAAAATTTATTTCTCTAAGAAAGTGTGTGTTATTATTTCATTATGTGTATTTTTTTTTTCAACCTTGAATCAAACAAAACATTGGAGATGAACACATCAATAATGGTGGCAAAAAAATCCAAGAAACACACAAATTTTTAATGAACCTCGACCACATTCAAGGTGGATTTTATCCATCTCTGTTGGACCAAGGAACACATATCCATAATAAAAAAGACAATTTAACCTATTTATATACACCAAATAATCCTTCATCTATAGTATGATGTAACCAAATGTAAATCTGTTGGTTGATTAATTTTAGTTCATCATATGATAAGAAAATAGTGATTATACACATAAAAAACTCCAACCACATAGTGTATCAATCACAAAAAGAAGAATGAATCCATGTCGTTGTCACTGTTGAGATTCTATAACTCTATTTCACACCAATTAATGAACCATGATCAAGTTCTTCATCTTAGAATTCTCTTCATAAACTCTCTCCAACCGCACTAGGGTTATGTGTCTAACCATTCTATATTCCATGTATTGTAAATTTATTGAAAACAATTCAGGTCATTGCATAACCTAATAAAATAAATAATTTAATTAAAATATTTAATTAATTCTCTAGTGATGTAACTCATCATGATAATCTTACTCAATCCATTTTTTGGTGTGGTTTGGGTAAACTCAAACTCTTAACTCAATAATATCCTCCAATTTTCAATCCATGTTCCCATTGAAGAGTTCAACCAATTTTTTAGGAAAATTGTTCACATTTTATTTTATATATATATAATATATTTTAATAATTATTCCCATAATCACCTTTCTCAAGAATCACATACTATAATAGTTCCCAAAATTTAATATAATCCATAAAATTATATAAAAAATACATTGAAAATTCTATTTATTACATTATCCCTAGCTTGGGGATTAAAATAATTACAATCCCAAAAGACTACAGAATGGTATATGGTTACTAAGAATGTATATCGGTCTCCAAAACCTAGGTTCTATCAAGAAGAGTACCATGATACCACTAGACATGAACTAAATGAATGATCATCAATCAATGAATCATCTCCTACTAATACTCTATCTCAACTAGGAACTCAATAAAATGTATATATTTCATATGTGTTCGGATCACCCTAATTGATAACATTTGAATAGTTAGGAACATGCCTTTTGAGTTGTGAAATTTTGAATAAATCATATTACCATATTATCTTTGGTGGTAGATCTATGTTGTACACCACCATACAAACTATACATAGTATCTAGAAAGGGAAATTTTATCTTAGAAACTGTTTTCGGCCCATGATAAATCCCTACAATCCACATCAAAGTGAGACACTAAAGAAAACATGGTTTTTATGATCGAGCCCCAAATATATCTGAAAGCTACGCACATAGGAATTTTTATTTTTCTTTGTGGTCATCATCTTCTCCTAGATGATTTTTAACTTCATTATGGTAACTCTAACCAACATTGCAACCATAACTTCTAGCTCTCCAAATTCGGTCCAATATTTGTTGACCTATGGGTTCACCCTTATAAGGATTAAAATGGGTCTATAATAATGATGAAATTATATTTATTGTAATATAAAAACGCCACCAATGATAGGGGATCTTAAAAACTATGGACAAAGTTCAATGCACTAACATGAAATATGTCATATAATACCAAAATAGTCTGCTTAGCCTATCCATCAGTATAGAGCTTGAAAACCATTCTCAAACACAACTAATTCAAAGAGGCCTCCTATAATCCATTTAATAAATGTTATGTAAAGAGAGAATCATTTTTGGGATTAATTATCATGGGAACATCATTGATTCAGATTATACCATGCACATAGAGTTTTCACAAACACTACTACTAGACTCTTCCCTCAAATAGCTAGGACTTTGGTACACATATAGAGAATATATATGATCATCATGCTGTAATAATGTACCAATTATTTATGTGGTAACCCCATAATGTAATTTGTAGAAATGTCATATCATATCCACTGTGAAACCTTAAGAGGATGAAATATACCCACTAGAACATGGGGGTCAACCATCACTTTCTAGAAAGTAAGGATTCTAAAGACAAACTCTATCACTCCTTTATTCACCCCAAACCCAAAGAATAACATAAAATTTCCTAAAACAAATTCTCCACACATTGATGTACCTATAATATATATATATATATAACATCCAAAAAACCTCTTTCTGAAACATCTAGGTTATCATCGTGAGTCCATTGTAACGTAACACATGGACCCCATCTTCATAAAATCCATCATTAGAATATCTAATGGATATCTAAGTATGTAGGGTCTCGTAGTTTCTATACCCATGACGTACCGCCCTGATTCTCCGTAATAGGGTATGGATAACAAAGATATACTAGAGATAAGCTACTCAATCCCATTCCGTGAAGGATAACTATAAATAGTCTAAGTACTCTGAATCATTCCTCGACACATGAGAAGAAGATATCCTACTATGGGAATCTGCTACAATGATTCCATTACCATTTGTATCTACAATATATAAGACATAATGCTTGGGGAAATATTTCCATCACTTCTATATCATGTTAATATCATTATGATATAAGATATACTTGAGAATTTTATGGCTACAATTGATGATCAACCACTCACCCATCAGGTAGTGTCACCACATATATAGTACGAAGACTACCCCTTCTTATTAAATATTATGTGTCTTATAGTTCTTCTAAAGTGTTCAAGACTATCATGATCTATATGAAATATACACCCACATCAACATAAGAGCAGGACATATCCCATCCCTTGAAGCATCACATAAAACTACATACTCAACACCCACCATATAAATCTCAGGATGAGAGATCTCATCATTCTCTTATGTAACCATGATAAGGAATTTTTTAATCTCTATATACACTAAAATGACTTTTCATTTTAGGTAAAATCTATATAGTAAAATGATATAATATAGAAATTAGTTAAATTTATTTTATAGTATTATTCCAACTGGAGGAAGATTCACTTATTCATTAAACATTTTGGTGGATCCCAAGAAAACACTCCTTCATGCTTTTTAGGGTCCGCAAATACACAGTCTAGTGAGATAACATGTTAAAAAATTGGTACCTAATGGATATTGAACTAGATAATTAATGGATTTAAATAATGATTATTCTCTAAGTGTACGTCCAAAACCATCATCATTTGCTTCACGTTCTCATCTTCAAATGTCTAGTAAACTATGATGTAACTAATTTAGACTGCCAAAAATCATTCTGAAAAAATATTAATGAACTAGTTTATGAGTTCTATGAACACTTATGAGGAATTATTCATGATAACATTAATCATTGTGTACACATATTGACCTAAGTAACATGATAATGATGTATTTTGAATATCCTCATCCCTTCCTTGCTACTAGTGATTGCCTAATCTGAGAAAAATCATCGTAATACATCATCTCCCTCTAAACTAATCAATGAATTTTATTCATCCTTGGTAGTGGAAAAATGTTCTTTAATGTCACCTGTTTTAGGTTACAATAATCCACACACAACATCAAGCACTCATATACCTTGTTAATTAATAATACATAGATACCTACTATGAAATACTTGGCCTAACAATGCCTTTCCTCTACAAGTCTTCCCACTACACCCTCATCTTGAGAAGCTTTGTAGGAAACATTTGATGTTTTAGTTAAAATATCAGGGTCATAACCATGTTTAAATCAATGTATTATCTTATCTCTTAGGGGTGTAGTAATCCTATAATGTCCTCAGGATAGAATTCCTCATACATTTCCACAACTATATGAAACTAATAAATCATAGTATCAACTGCACCAACAGTCATTCTGAAAAAATTATGAGTCATCAGTTCAATCCTCCTATGAATGATTCCATTATTTTCTTCGTATTTCTCATTTTCTGTAGTAAAGGTAAACATCATCTCATAACTACAAACACACCGGATCCTCCACATGGAATAGTCTTCCTGGTAATGAAAAATAGATGACTAGTCGACAACTAAGGTGATGTCACTAGGCCATATCACTATTACAAAGAGTTCCCAAAATAATATATCCCCTACATGATTCAGGTTTCCCCATCATCCAATGTGTGTGATGGCTAAATCACCTCCTATTGGAGCCTCCAAGTACATCATACGATCTGAGGCCCAACCAGAATCATTATTTTTGAAACCATATAAGTATAAAAAATTGAATAACACAAACCTACATCTATCAGTATAGAATATAAGGGAAAACATTGAACCTCATATCATCTATAGATCCTGTGGTTCATATGCCTTGACTTCCTATAGCTTCGCTCTTCACATTCAACACACTTCACAAGACTAGAACGGACCCCCTCGGGGTGGTGGTGGAAACATGTCATAGATTCTTCCGGCTCCATCTACTATCTAATATCCCCTTCCATGTACACCTCCTAATATATATTACTTAACATTCCATTTCCTATACCTATCCATCGTATATACATCCTATGATCCCTGACCAATATCCCTATTATCTTGGGATCAACTTCTAAAACATCCCGCATGTCTTTGTCCATGTGTTTGTTAATAACACCCAGCCGCTACAGTCTTAAATCATGTGTTCCCATGTTCATCACCAACTCCATGTGTCTACTCAACAAGGAAACACTCAACCACCAAAGAACAATCTAGAAACCTAGAATTCTTCGGATTGTATATAGGTATAATGATGGATCATATGTCTATATGTATTCATCTCTCAATGGTCTGATCCTAAATGAAATAATCACACACAATATCCATCATGTACTGAGAGATGTTGGTAAACCTCGATGAATACTCATTAACAATAATTCTACCCAAATGAATGTGTAGATTCTCTAGGAATTATCAAGCACCTATAATTTCTAGATATAACTCCTCAATAAAAAGGTTTTTAAAGTATGACCATTATAGTGACTAATAATCATGTAAATGGGTCACTAATCCCCACAATTGTATGGAATATTCATGAAAAGGGATAACAACTCAGACCACCGTCTTGTCTGTAGGTGTGCTGAAAAGATTTATGACATTAATAAACACCTATATATAGTCCTCATCAATCTATGGGATGTGATCTCCTTGGAACCTAATGTGAATCTATTAGTAAAACAAATGAATGGTGTTCATCTTACACACCCTATCTACATGAACTGCATATACTATATGCTTCCTGATAGGTCGTGGTATGACTGGTGCACAAAAAAGAGGTAACACATCCAATATAGGCCACAATATCAATGTATGATCACATAGATAATCATCACCATAATATTGATTAAGTATATTATCTTAAAAACATCATCGAGTATTCCTGAAATAAACAAGATGTAACATGATCAATAAGTTATTTAGATAAATGACTCAAGAAGGACATGGATATTGAAACCCATTAATATATGAGTCATTGTGTAATATTATCCTTAGTATTGGTTTCTACATTTATTGATTCAAAAATAATGTTTTCAATTTATTGGTGAATGGATATGTTTACCACCACACCAACACTCGACTCCCCGTGCTGGGATCCAAACTCAAAACAATTAACACTATTTCCCAAATCCAATCTCACATACATTGATCATAAGGTAAAACTTATTTTACTAATACCAAAATTTCATGACCTGTCCCAAGGGGTAATTTGCCATTAATAGTCTAAAATACCTCCCAATAGATGTGGGGATCATGAGTAAAGTCGAGTTGTCATATCACACACATGGGTGGACATAGCATAATTTACGTGTACACAATCACACATACCTAAGCTCATACAATACTAAGATTTAAATAAATTGGTAACAATGGATGAATACATCTAAAATCCCACCATCAGTGTACAACAGAATGTATTGTAATAAATATAGGACAAATAAAATACCACCAAAAAGTATATAAAAACAATTCCAATAGGTAATATGATTGAGGATTTATGTGAAAATAATGGAAATAAGAAAAATCCGTTTATTTGGCTCACTAATATCTCCCATCTCCTCATCCCACATGGACTCCATAAAAAGGCCAATCATCTAGAAAAGACATGAAATGTGTTGGAAAACCCTTTTATATATGAGTATGACAATACCTAGTTGGAAACCCCGAAATCTCTAATCACGACACATCATGAATAATAGTAATCATACCATTCATATATGTCAGAAACACATATAACATGAATATACTTCTATAATCATCATAGACAAAATGTATCTACATAATGTCACAACTGAAATTCTTGCATAGAATTCTTGCTCGAATATTCCATATAGAAAACATTCTGGTGAACACACTCCATGATTCAAATAAAAATGATGGAATCTACCAATGTTTCTTTTCTTTTCAGGTATCACCATTATAAGTACATGATGTAATTCTAAAAGGGTCTATACATAGGAAGGGGATCATGCCCATGTTGATGTGCTATACGAACAACCCAATCATGATATACCCGCTGTGTAATTGATTGACATAGGGATTCCAATACTCTATCCAAGAATGAAGATCCTCATAGTGGGTAATAATCTTATGACCATATTTGATTCTAGGATACCCTTGGGGTAAAAATAATGGGAACACACCCTAATGATGATTTTCCATATTGAGGAGAAAAACGGCTCCAATCCATCCATGATAGATTACATGGAAATTAATGGTATTACTTGGATTCTCCCTTTTTTCATGGATCCCCCCTCGTAATTCCTTGTATATTCACTGGTTATATTTTTCTAAATTAATTTTGAAAATTTTGAGAGTAGCCGATGAGATGGCGTGAGATTCTGAGGCTCGGTGTGCCTAAAACAATTCATTGAAAATGGTATTACTTTAAGGAAAACTATTTGGAAATTTTTCCTTAAAACTAGAATAACATCTAAAAATATGCCTTGATTAATAATATGAGGGCACTTTTGTGTTTAAAATAGATACTTTACCTTAGTTGGTCCATAACAACTTATGGCATGTGCCAGATGAAAAAGCTAGTCTTATGATATATCGGTAGTAAAATATTCTTTTTCAATGATTTTTTTTCTAAAATGAAATTGGTCAATGAATTTAGGGATATATTCATAACCCTATAATTCACCTAAAAATTGAAGAATCATCTCTCTCCAACGAGAACAGGTATATTGAGAATTAATTACAACAAATCAGAGATAAGATATTTGATAGAGGATAGAAGGATCAACGAACGGTGATGCAACTTCTTCCTTCATCAACAATAAATCAAAAATCTTGGTTGGTAGTTGTTTCTTTGTGATTAGTTACCTATTCAAAATTTCAATGACAATTGATGTCCAACCCATGAATTAGTTGATGATCTGTTCAATTGCTTTCAGGATGGGAGTTTTCTTGATATAATTATATTGGGGTTAGATCTGCATGGTTTCTTCTCTCTTTGTGATCCCTCTAATAATGGAGAAACAAATATTACATGGAAAAATGGAATGATCCGTCATTTTAGGTGATTTTGGGCTTCCCCTTTCCCCCCATTATTCATGTTCTTGTCATTATTTGAGATTAATTGAGAGGATTGATTTTCACACCTTCCATTCTTGGTGAAACAAAACAAGACTGAAGATCAGACACCCTAACGACACCATGGTGGTGAAAAGGTAGTGTTGTGAAAAATTTCATTCGAGGATATGCACCGGGAAAGGACAGCGAGCCACTAACGCTATTGCTAGGGCGACAGTAGGACATAGCCCGACAGTTTCAGATCAGGCAAAGCGTGAGGGTGAGGATATTAGTAGGGAGGCCAGTAGAAGCAGAACACAACCCTAGTTCAGGGTTAGAGTAGCCATGGAAGACCGAAATGTACCTTAGAATTGACAGGGGATGCGTGTTGATGCAATATCAATTGAACCGATGATGATGAGGTTGTGGTGCTGGTAGTATGGCGGGCTGGTCATGTGGAATACAGTTTGAAACTACGTCATCCTAGAATCACATAGTCGAGGGATGGCCACATGAAACATAGAGAACCATATCAAATATGTTGTGCTAGATTCGAAAAGTTAGCACACTCTAGTATCTCAACAGCCCAGTGGGCTGGGTCCAGCATACTATGCTAGTTAGGTCCAGACCAAACTGTACCGAGTTAGATCTGCTCATCCAAATTGGGTCTGTTTGGGTCCAGTGAGTTGGATCGAACCCGAGTCATACCTTTTCTGTAATTCATTCACAACCTTTAGACTTTGTGACTATTTGATGTTCCTCTTGTAGAGTATGTACCCTTGTGATGTGATGGTCCTTTTGAGGAACCCTAAGTGAGTTTTTATGGAAGTTGGTGTACGACCTATGTGATTGAGGATTATGTTCTCATAGAAGAAGGGTACTATGAGTAGAAACCTATTTACGGATGTGTTCTCAATATTTTTATCTTCAAACTATGTGACATGGTGATTAAATTACTTTGATGATACATAAATTATGGACACTCCCCGTGTTACCGACACTCTGTGTGTTATCAACACTATGTGTGTTATCTATACTCTAGGTGTTATCGAAACTCCTTGGGTTATCGACACTTTATGTTTTATAGAGACATTATGTCTTACTGATTCAGGGTGTTATGTGGAGTACGTCTGAAAACCCTACTTTTCATGCTAATGACTTATACCTTTGTGAGCTAACTGTACATTGTGGGATTCCTTGGTGGTATACTTCGTGGGATGCTTTTGTGGTGTGCATCATGTATTTTTCTTGTGGTATACTTTTAGTGTTTTATTTGTGGTATAATTTTTGGGTTTCCTAGTTTTATTATTTGTGTATTTCCTAATGGTATTCATTTTTTGTTTCATGTTGTTCTACTATGTATTGTTTTAATCACCCCTTCATAGGCCTTTTCTACACATGTCATGTCTTATGGAGATGATGGACGCCTTGATGGAGTTCTACGTTGACAAGGCCTGGTGGTGATTAGTGTGATCATACTAGATAGGGTGCTATTACAACATTAGAAAATTTTCTGATGCATACAGTTCAGGTAGGGTTTTTCATTAGTTGTTTTTTAGGAACATATTCATTCAATTCTATTATCTCTTAATTTAAGTGGGAATATATTTTTGTCATATTTACTTTCTATTTTCCAACTATTGTAATCCATGTTTGGAATCATAGTTAATGCATGAATTTTCTACTATGTGTTTTTACATTTCATCATTTTGGTCTTGGACATGTGTGTGTGTGTGTGTATACAGGTTCCTAAGAAAATGCATCCCATTTGTTGGATATGCCTACTCAGTTGTAGTAACCAGCCCCATAACAATCATAGGTGGGCTTAGGGTAGTCACTATACGGGACCATCTAGGACACGTTGTGATAGTGTTTTATTAGATGGGTCACTTATACATAAGGACTAGGAGATTGTGTTGTGGTTTTGGGGCAATAATGTTAAATGTTTCACATTTAGATTTCTGGGCAGTGAACCCATTGTCGGTGCCATGGATGATGTATCCATACACCAGGACTCTAGAAATATACTTTTGGAATTGATAAATAAATACACTAGTTGCAAGGAAATAAACTGAACATGCATCATATAGGATTTAGGTGTCTTCTTATGTCCTTCTTGAGTTACCACACAAGGTAGACTCTACTGACAATGGACCTTGTTGATCAGTTTCTAGAATCCTCCCTATATTCATCTAAAGTGGAATTTTCTGCATTATCCCGAGGATGATCCACCTAGAGATGATGTGTTAGTATAGGGGCATGTTCAAGAGATGGAACCTCCTTGTGGTTTTCCTATTGTAGTTCTGGTTGTCGAACTAAAGTTACTACCAGTTCTACCTACGAAGAATGTACGCATAATGAGTTCATTTCAGGAGTTCTAAAGGAATCAACCTCCCAGGGTTATGGGTGATCATGATCCCAATATAGCTTAGGATTGGCTATATCCAGTGAATCATGTGTTCTTCCTCGTGAGGACACCCCTCGACCAGATGGTAGTCCTAGTACTGGGTCATCATCAAGTCTTAGCAGGGTCATGGTGGAGCTTAGTAACCAAGACAGATGATAAGGAAACTCCCTCATGGGAAGACATCGAGTGACTCCTTAGAGAGGTATTTTTCCAAGCTAAGATGCACTCTGTGTTTACACAGGAGCTCATACATCTTCTTCATGGTAATCATTCTATGGCGGATTACTCGGTGAGGATTACCGATCATTTTTGTTACTCCACAGATATGCTATGAGAAACATTATTCAATAATCAAACCATTCAACAAGCCATAAAATATAAGATAATGTCATATATGATATTCTATAACATCCCAACATATTATGGGGTACTGGAGTGAGATATTATAATGGGGAGCATTCTAGAAGATCATATGCTTATAGTAAGAATTACCAGCAGGCACCAGGTAGCTTAGTCTTTCATAGTGTGTAGCTGAAAATAGACACAGGGACCCAAGAGGTTCAAGCTCTATAGGGGATGAACTTAGGACATGGGATCAGTGGTGTGTCACTCTTAGGGAAATATGAGTCAGATGAAGGATACACTGTTTTACATGTGTGGTGGTTAGGGACTTCAGGCAGGAGAATAACCAAAATACCTTAATAATGACATGGGAAATGGAAAGGGACCACTGAGGTATAGGTTTTGGAATGATAAGGGTATTCTGCGTGGTAGTGGATTTTTAAAACAAGGATTTTTGGTTAATGGATGTGGGAGGAGTTTCAACTTATTACAATCACCATCATAGCTGGTCCACCACGGGCTCAGGGATTTGATGGACATGGGTGGGACCTGTTGTAGGTATTGGAGGCTTATGAACCTAGTTCTACAAGGAATATTAGAAGTTAAATATGGGTCTTTTACACCTAATCTTTAGTTTTGATAGACATAGGTGTCAGCCATGGATTTCATTCCACGACCCGTGTTTGAGATGTTAAGATTCTAGTGGAAATGTTAACATGATACCCATAATTAGAGACTCATATAGGGGGTATTTGATGATCACAAACTGGTTCCAACATTATGACCATAATCATGGAGGTGGGATTTTTGGTTGGTATTTCTTGGAAGTGGTGTCAAGTTCATACAATGTCATTCTCGGTATGGAATGGTTCTCTATAGTCCATTCTTATATTGAGTGTTTTAGGAATAGAGTGTTGTGCGTTGGCGGTTATGGGACTAGGTTTTAATTTATTGTTGAAAATGAAAAACATGTAGCATATGATGAACGTACACATATGAGGGTGCAACTAATTAACCATCAGTTGGCTAGCAATTCCCTAGGTGCAGTAGATGATGGGAGTCCTCAGTTTCCAACAATTATGATGGCATATGGGGATGTATTTCTTAAAGATTTCCCTAGATTATCTCCCCCAAGGGAGATGGACTTATTCAATGATCTATACCTAGGGATGCAACTAATATTCACACCATCATGTCAGATGTATCCCACAAGACTTTTTGAGTTATGGGTACCACTGTAGGAATTGTAGAGGAAGGGATTCGTGAGACTGAGTGTTTCACCATGGGTGGCCACAGTTTTGTTTGATGGGAGGGAGGAAGGGATCATATGGTTATGCATGAACTTTCAGTGCCTAAATTAGGTCACCATATAGAACATGTATCCACTACCGATGATCGATGAATCTTCAATCAGCTGAAGGGAGTGAGGTGGTTCTCAAAATTGACATTAGATATGGCTATCACTAGATTGGTGTATGGGATGAGGATGTACTGATGGATGCCTAAAGATGTCGGTACAAACACTAAAAGTACATGGTCTTCCCATTTGACATGAAAAACACCCTTAAATTGTTCATGGTACTGATGAATAGGATGTTATAGCCTTACATAGATAGGTTTGTGGGGGTGATGACATCTTGGTGTACTTGGTGTCTGAGGAGAATCATGTGATACACTTGAGGATGGTCCTAGGAAAGCTTCTAGATAACTACCTTTATAGTATGATCTTGAAGTTTCAATTTTAATGGTGGAGTTCCACCTTCATGTAATATTCATTTCATAGGATAGACCTGTACTAGATCCGATGACGTTTGAGGTGGTGCTTGGTTGGGAGCCACCCAAGAGTGTTTCTAAGGTGTGGAGTTTCCTAGGTTTGGTAGGGTACTTGAATAGGTTTTTACCAAAATTTTAAATTGTATCATCACTATATATGGCTTTGACACAGAAAGGGAAGACATTTGTGTCCAAAGATAATTTCTAGTGTTTCTTTTAAGAGATATTGAAAAATTTGACAATCACTCTCATCTTGACACTTCTAGAGGAGGGAGTTATGTATGTAGGGTTTTTTGATGCATATGGAACTTCTCTTGGTTGTCTCCTGATACAAGTCCATGTGGTAATTGCATATGTTTCAAATTAGTTGAGATAACATGGGTAGTATTAAGAAACCAATAATCTTTATCTATGTGTAGTAGTCATTACATTGAAGATTTTACGACACTACCTGATGCATGAGTGGTTTACCGTATACTCTTACCACAATAGACAAACGTATATCATCTCTCAGAAGGATATAAACATGAAAAAGTGGTTATGGATAGATTTCCTCTAGGAATACGAGTTTGGGATTGTTTATACTCTCAGAAAGGAGAACATGGTGCAAGACACCCTTAACTGGAGATCCAACTTGCATTTACTGAGCGAGGAATCAAATCATTTAGCCTTGTTTTAGATATCCTTTATGGATGGTGATGGATAAGCATACCTCCAATCTGTGGTTGGAACCCCTTCACTCTTACAATGTATTAGGGAGGAATACCTAGGTTATACCAACTACAAGACCCGACATGCTCAGTTTTCCACTAGGCATGCACCTGATGGATATTCAATAGGTGGGGAGAATGTTGTTCTATTCATAGGTCACATAGTTATAACAATGGAATTGTGAGAATAGGTTATTAAGGAGTTACACACCTCACAATTGGTGGTGCATCTGAGAGTAGAGAGGATGTACTAGGACCAAGGACATCAATTATGTTAATCAAGGATGAATAAGGTAGTGGAGGAGTTCATTTCATGATGCCTCCCTTATCAGTATAAAAAGGTTGAGCCCCAGTTTCTAGTGGGGTTGACCCAACCACATGAGGTTCCAGAGGGGAAGTGGTATTGGATATCAATAGAAATAGTAATGGGTTTAAAACACACATCTAGAAGAAATGATACCATCAAGGTAATCATTTAAATACTCACTAAGTCATCCCATTTCAAAATGATCAAATAGTAGGGTTCAATAGAGATGTTGGGATGCCTTTATGTGCAGAAGATAGTTCGAAATCCCATATTTCCATTGACGATCATTTCAGATCTTTATGCTCATTTCTCATCCTGACTATGGAAGGGATTGGAAGAGGAATTTCGGACTCAGTTATGATTGATCCTGTCATTTAATCCCTATATTTACGGAAAGATGGAGAGAACCATTTATTTTTTTTAGATCATGCTTTGTGTATGTATACTATACTTTGGTAGTAGTTGGGAGGATAAAATACAACAAGTTTAGTTTGCGTAAAAAATAATCTACTGCTCCCCAATCGGAATGGAACCGTATGAAGCATCGTTTTGGGGACCATGAATATACCCAGTTTGCTGGACTGACCAAGGAGAGTGAGCACTCATGGGTTCAAAGTTGGTATGGGCTAACACTGAGAGGGTAAAATCATAAAATATTGGATGAAGACTACACAGAACACACAAAAGTCATATGTTGATATGATATTGAGGACCTTGGATTTTGATGAGGGATACAATCTGTTCGGTCGAGTCTCACCTTGATGAAGATTGCTGAGATTTGACTTGGGAGAGAAGATAACTCCGAGATACAACCCCCCTTGTTAGATCTTGAGTAGAGATGGAGAGGTGGAGTACTGCCTACCTCTACCACCATAGTATCAAAAATATTATAATGGCTTCTACATTTCCCTACTAAGGAGGTACGTGCATGATCCATTGAAAATCATCGAATTGATAGAGATAGACATTTACGATGTGGTGACTTTTGAGGTGTACCTATTAAACATCATGTATTGATAGGAGATGGTCCATTATAAGAGATCTATTTCTATGGTTCATGTTTGGTGGTAGAAAAAAAGATTCTAGGAGAGCACATGAGAGCGAGAGGCTCTGATTCATGATCAGCACCCTCAATTTTTTTATGATTATCCCTTGTTTCGGCATTTGGGGATGCATTGAACTAAGGTGGGGAGAATGTAATGACTTGTAATTTCTAAATATTTATTTTTATAAATTAATTTGGAAAATTACATGTCTATAAATTAAGTCAATGTGAGATTTCATGTTTAAATGAGCCCGAAACAATTCGTTGAAAAATGTTATTCTTATAATAAAATCATGTCAGTGGTTTTCTCCTTAAAACTGGAATAACATCTAAACGGGTGCCCAAATAACAAATATGAGGGAATCGTTGCATTCATAACAACAATTTTTCCCATTACAAGTTCTATCATTATTTGACACAGTCGAGATGAAATAGTTAGTTTTTTAAGTCATCAGTAATAAAATATTTAATAAAAATATCTCATTGTGATGCAAAAGGGATTAATTTTTTGAATGAAAATATTGCAGATAATTCATGGCTATAGACATAACCCTATAATTACTCAAAAAATTGGAGAAGATTCTCACTCCAACAAGCAGTAGCAGATCGTGAATCTATGATGACAGATTAGTGATGAGATCTTAGATAGAAGATCAACAGATCAAAAGACAATGACGACACATCATATCACTTCATCAATGACTGATTCAAACTCTATGTAGGGTGTTTTTTAACTATTATTAATTCCCCTTTAATAAATTTGACAAAAAAAATAGGTCTAACCCATGAACCTACTGATCCATGATTTGATCTATTGTGGGATGGGATTTATCATGCGAGAAATAAATGGATGTTAGATCTATATGAATTCTTCATTATTCATGATCACTCTAACAAGGAAGAATCAAAGAAAACACGAAAAAAGACAAATATCCATCCATTTTTGTGATTTTATGATTCTCCTACTTCCCTTGTTCATCATGTTCTTCAGGTTCTTCATGATTCTCTGATTATAATGATTATTATTCCTTCAATTCTTGGAATTACATCCTGAGATCGAAGATATGAGACATCAAGACACTATAGAGGGGAGATAGAGGAGGAAAATAGATTTTTGATCTACATGATGTGTGGGGGAAGGACGGCGGGCCACCAACATGGGGGATGGTGGTGATAGCAAGACATGGACTAGAGGGGTCTGTCTAGGCAGAGCTTGATGACATGGTCTCTGATAGACTGGCCAGCAGAAGTAGAGTGCAACTGGCATTCTACATTAGATCCGATATGGATGGTGGAAATATGTCATGGATTGAGGATGGGGTGTGAGAAGGCGAACACAACTCGATGCTGTATCAGGGGAAACAGTGTCAGTGAGACCGTGTGGTATCTAGTAGTATAGGATTTCCACATGGAATGTATATCGGTACCACTTATTAAGGAGGCACATGGTTGGGGTGGACCTGATGTGGTTCATTGAACGACCACTCATACGGTAGGCTAGACTAGAGGAGTGGGGCTGCTCTATCCACCGAGTAGGCTAGAACTAGTTTCCCCGCAGGTAGGGTATATATTAGGCATTACTGGACCGGACATGGTAGGGTCATTTTGGATGGACTGGGTCGGGTCAATCGGTGGGTCTGGCAAATTGGATCGGTCTCATGTCAAATCTTTTTAAAAAATTAGTCATAACATTAATACCAAGTGTTTGTTTGATATGAAATTTTCGGTGTTCAGACCCTTGTGAAAAGATGGTCTTCTTGAAATAATATAAGTGAGTTGTTGTGGATGTCAGAATATGACCTATTGGAATCTTGTGTATTTTCTCCTGGAACAATCACACTATGGGTATAATCATGTGGCTAAGAGTGGCCTTGAAACCGTGATCATATAATAAAGTGACTCGGTGACTATGTAATGTAACGGATACATGACATATCAACACACTATGTTCTATGGACAGTCCTTGTGTTATCGACACTCAATTTTTTATCGATACTCTTTGTGTATTCAACACTCGGTGTGTCATCAAAACACTATGTCTAACAAATACTGGGTTTTCTATGGACCACATCTGACAATCCTTCTTTTCATTACATTGACTTATACCTATATGAACTAACTCTGCTTCGCGTGTTTACTTTGTATTATACATCATGTGTTTCATTTTTTGAATATTTCGTATTTCCTCTATTGTATAATTTATTTTTTTCCTTGATGGTATGCATTTTGTGTTTACTTTTTGTATACTTTATGTATTTCATAGTGCAATTCCTTTGTGGTTTTTGAGTGTCCTACTATATATTTTCTTTACTCATCTCTACATAGGCCTTGCCCACATGTAGCGTGTCTTGTGTTAACAATTGACACATTGTCAGAGTTCTACATGGACAAGGACCAGGTGGTGCTTAAAGTGATCTGATAGATGAGGATGTTCTTATGGATTTAGAAATTTTTTTTACACCCACCCATCAGGTAGGGTTTTTTGTGAATGTCTTTTAGAACATGGACATTCACTTTTATAGAATAATTATTTTGTGGGATTGTATTCTTGCACTGTTTACTTTTAGGTTTTCCTACTACCAAACTCTATGGTTGGTATCTTTGTATTTTTTTTCAATTTTCACATAGTTTTTTTTAAATTTAAATACTTTGGGCAACCAGATTTGTTCATATGTATAGGTATTTTGGAAAATTCATCCCATTTGTGGGATATTCCTACTCAATGCTCATTGCAAACCCATTTCCTATCAGAGGTAGGCTTGAGGTAGTCACTGCATGGGCCCCTCTAGGATGGTCATGACACTCCCCATGTATCACAGTCATTTCCCATATCTATGTTCCTTCCTATGTATATTGTGTTTCTAATCCCATGTACTCTAGAAAATGTCCATGTATACTAATATTCCAATGTACACCTTACCCAGAAATGTAAATGTCTATGTACATGGTGGTTATAAACCCATATACTTCTAGAAGACTCTTTGTACCCTATATGTTACACACCAAGATACCGTGTAAGGTTCAAATTCAATGTGACAACTTATTGATGGTTCGTCATATTAATATTGTTGAAAAAACCCATAGACACCCATAGGGTGGGGGTCCAACATATAATGTAATTCAGGATTACCAAGATAGAATCCTAGGGTTTTTAGATCCTGAATGTTCCTCTTCTACATTGTCCTATAGATCATCATTCTCACTATTATTGTGTGAAATTTGGTAATTGTGATTATCTGGACCTCATATCACCCTGTATATGTATTTTAGGATTCTAATGTGATTTTGACATTTCCAAACACATTATCCACATTCGTACAATCTAAATCACAACAGGTGACCCCAAAATTATATTTATAATTGTCATTACTATCATAGAATGATCCCCAGCTCATTAAAATCCCAAATCATCAATATCTATCTAGTGTTCGGTGAAATAGGTGCAAAATGATTAAATTCTTGGTATTTTTCTCTGTCCGCAAGTAAAAGGAAACACTAGTAATAAATGAATAATGAACAGGGGGAGAAAACTAAGAAACACAAAACATATGAATGAACATCATTAGTGATTTGGTTAGACTTGATAGATTTAACTAATAAAAATGAAAATTTATTTTTAATACCCATTATTTCAGTATATTGACAATTAAACAATTTTTTTAAATAGATTTTACATTAAAAAAATATTTCCAAATGTCATATATGCTTTTTTCCATTTGGGATCATTGAACACAATTTTCTTAGTCTGTGAATGATCTTCAAACTCTCCTATAAAGATCTTCCCCTTTTTTATTCCAACCTAAATCCATTATTTATATCATATTTAAAAGGTAACATATAAAAAGTGTGATCTCAAATTACCAGTAATTGTAAACAAGGAAAATATGAAATGAAACAAAAAACTAAGAATGTAAAAATATGGACATAAATTTTGGGTATCATACCTAGTTTAACAAATATCCAAATCTTGAGTCATGAAATAAATCTTGGTAGTTTATAAGGAATAAATCAAAATGGAACAAAAAACCATTATAGAATAGCATTGACCTAAAATAGGGAATTGTAGAAAACACGTAAGATTATAATAATGATTTTCATAGTACTCAATACATTACTTCCAAGTCAATCTTAGTAGCATGGTTTTGCTTCCTATACAATCTTAAAAGACATGTTTCACTCCCATAACCATCTTGGTAGTCCTGTTTAACTCTCATAACTATCATGGTAGATGTCCTACTTTATGTCTTTATCATGAGAAATAAATATTTAATAAATTCATTCAAAGGAGGAATAGGTATCACTAGTCTCGAAATGAATTCATTCTTATGTGTGCCCAAAAAATAGAAATCATTTATCATAGCATAACACTAGGGATAAAATGGGATTCTAAAACACCATTACATCATAATACATATAAGAAAAATGAAATTCATAAATATCATTGCATTATAAAAACAAAAAATTTAATGTGATAATAGGGATTAAAACATAACAATATTTAAATAATTTCAACATACATGGAAAATAATTTCGATAGAACACTTGAAGTTAATTCATGGGGAAAATATCATTTCTTCCTAAAAACTAATATATTTTATAAAAATTACATGAAATTTGAAATGAAAATATATATTTTTAAATTAATATTGAAATATTTTAAATTATTATTCATGTAAGTAAGGTGTTATGAAAATGTAAAAACGTTATTCTGTACAAGTTAAAATATAATATTATTCTTCTACAATTATCAAAAAGTCAAAAAGTACCTCCAACCAAAAATGAAAAAAGATTCATTTCATAATATTGAATAAAAAATAAAAAATGGGTAAAATTTAATTTAAAGAATTGTAGAAGGATTATATAATATTTTGGAATACATATTCTGGAAACAAGGATGTGGATGAAAAATATACCCACATTATGTACATATATATAAACAATCTTAGATAAAAATGAGATTATTAAATTATCCCAAACCAATTTATAATAATAAAAATTTTATGCCTTATAAAACAGAGTAAATTTTTTGAATTTGTAATTTACATTAACTGCATAATAAAATTCATAAAAACATTTATTGGAAACACTACACGAAAGAAATATGTGGATTATAAGGCATATGTCCCACAAAAATAATAGAGAAACAAAATAACCCACTACCTTATGTCGGATATCCATTGTATATATAAAAAACAACTATATAATTATTTAAATGATGTCATAGACTTATTCTAGAATGAGAGTCATTTTTATGTTAGCATATATTATCATATTATCATCCGTTAAGTAAAATCACTTAATTGTTTCTCTTTATTCTAGTATTAACTACGTCATTTTCATATTGATGTTTTGTAGAATCAGTTCTGGTTCTCTTTATTAGGTAATATTTATATAATTCCAAAATAAAACTAATATAATATATATCATATTTCCACCTTATATATATATAATATTGTTTTAATGGATATCATATAGAATGAATCACATCACATTGTGGAGATAATAGTTTATACATAAGCATGAGTGATGATATAATTTATTTAATTATAAAATGTTATAGAATTGGATGGTATATATTTTTTTCCAGAATAAATATCTTGTTTTAATAACAATATAGAGTTATTATTCCCATAATTATGTACATTCATGTAAGATGGTGGTGAAATCCATATTACATCATGGAATTGAGAAAGTAAGTTGTATGCACGCACGTGTCAAGATTTTGTTTTTCATTGGATGGATAGAAGGTGTAATATGGTTTTTACAAAACCATAATAACATCTCATCATATAAATTAAACTGGATTTATTACTTTACAATTGAAAAAACTTATGAAGAGGAAGTATAATAATATATAATTTGGATGAATTAGTAGATGAAATTTCCTCTTCTTCGAAGTTCTCCTTCTAAATATCCTCTTAATGCAATAGAGTTGGTATTTTTAGAAAACCAGAACCAGTATAATGAGAATAATGAATTTTATAAGATCAATGTGTAGGGGATGTTTGAGATTGATATCTCAATATGAATTAAAGTGGTGAGGGATATTGTACCCTTTTGTAATTGAGCTGAGGGGCACTTTTAGGATCTCCAAAATATTAATTTATAATAAATAAATCCCTTTACAAACACCTCCAAAATGTAAAAATTTATAAGATTATTTCATATAACGTTTTAATATCATCATAAAATAAATTTTATAAATTACTTTCTATCAATGTAATCAATATCATTTTAATTAATACTTGGTTGTTATATTAAATTTTAAATAAGGTAAAAAATATTTCTATATTAAAAGGGTAAAATATTTATTCATTTTAAATTAATTAGAAGATAAATCAATAATTTTAAAAATTTTAGAAAATTTTGTAATTATACTATATTTTTACAAATGTTTTAAAATTTTTAAATCATTTAATGAAAAATTATTTTGATAAGCAGTCAATAGAGTGCGTTTCGAAACTATTTAATACATTCATTTTTATAAATATTAAGATAAAAAGTTAACTTTGAAAAAAATATATTATTAAATTACAATATGGTCAAGGTCATCTATAAAGTTAATTGGAAACATTAATTATCTAAAATTATAGTGATTTTAATATTTTTAATAACATGTATTTTCTATTTCCTTTAATAAAATAATTAAAGTATTAGTTTTTTGCAATTATTCATTACAATTATTCATTTAATAAAAATTTAAAAAATAATATAAAGTAGATATATTTACTATATTTCATAAGGATACTTGTAGTCATATATATCATTGGAAAAATCAAACATTAAAAATGTTATACTTGTTAAACATGAATGTGGCATGTTTTACACTAGTTTAAATAAAATAATAAAAGTGTTATAATCCATTCTAAAAGGATACAAATGGTTAATAACAATACACTTGAATAATTATGCCCGATATATACTCTACCAATACAATTTTGTAAAGTATTTGTTTCTTTTAATGGTTTTTACCATTTTAATAAAAATTAGCTTATTTATTTTTCATTAAAAAAATAATTCATACATGATCAATATATAATTCTTCTAAAGTAATTATTTATTTCTTCAAAATTACAAATAAAGTACCATGATGAATAAAAAACTTTATGTTTCAAATGATTAATTATAATTTAATTTATCTTCTATATATTATTATATTAAAAATGGATTAGTTATTAAAACTTGAGGTAGAAATAAAAAAATATCTTTAAATATAAATAAATTAAATGTAAAATTATATTCTAAGTGGTATCCAAAGGGTATAATACAGAAAAAGGATGGTTAAGATCTCATATCTCTCATAATATCATATTAGGATAAGTCTTTCTCTTATTTTATAATATTACATTTACCCTTAAATAAGTGATTTACCTTTTTACCATATTAAAAAAAAATTACTGATGTTAATATTCATAATCCCCCTAAATAAATTAATTATATTAAAATAATTTTGAATTACTAATTAAAAATATTGAATCTATTTTTAAAAATACAAAATATAGAAGTTTCATAATAAAATTAATATTAATCCCTTGTTCAGAATGAAAAAATGGGTTTAAAAGTTAAATAACTAGAAATGATTGAAATGTTTTTATATCAAAATTAATAGTAAAATTAATAAAAATGACCAAATTAATATTAAATGATAAAAATATATTATATATGTACATTAAAACCATAAAATAATATAATATATGCAAATAAATTATTTCATTGGAAAAAATTTGATTTCAATTTAAATTTTGTCTATTTTTACAATTCATCAAAACATGAATGTTATAAAAAAATATATAAGAAATTATTACGAAATGAATTTTTATGATTATCATCAAAATAAAAAGTTTATATTGTTAAATATAATAATAAAAAAATTCTAATGATATATTTAAAATGGGTGTGCCATTAAAAGTGAAAAATAGTATTTAAAAAAAATATATATTTTATTCAAAAAATTGAATCTGTTTATATATCATGTTTATAAAACATATAATTTTAATTTTATACATTAAATTTAAAATTTTATATATATATATATATTTTTAATTAAATCTATAAAGAGTGATTTTATTATTTTATAAACTCACTTATTTTCCTTTAAATAGTTTTTTTAGAAAACGATATTATTGTTCATAGCTGCCATTATAAGGACTCTATTGTAAAGTAACATAATATTATTTTTTTCACATTAAATCGATATTGTTGAAATGAAATATTTCAAAATAACGTGAATTTGTGTGTATCAAAAGCTAATCATTATGTTTTATATATCATAATATAAGAGAATATTTTGTGTTGAGGATGTTTATTTATGTGTATCGTACAAAAAAAGATATGATATTGATGAAAAAACCCTTCTCATAAAAATATCAGGGTTTCATAATTTACCCCCTGAAAATAAATTTCTCCCTCGAGAATTTTTTGGGTTGTTAAAGGATAAATAAATGAATGTTCATTTCGTAGAATCACACCTAGTAAAAATAAGGGCTAAAAATCCTTTTAAACCTAAATGGTTGGAAAATAACAGTTACCCAAATTAAATCATAACAACATATCAATTTAAGGGAACATAGGGTAAGATTGGTAATGAGGGAAAAATTAAATATCACAGATACTGATAAAGATAAATGATCACAAGAATGTCAGTGAAAAAAAAAGTTAACAATCACAAACTAAGAAACTAAAGAAACATGAAAGAGGTCTTTGATATCATCAAAATTGATGCTGATAATAATAAACCCTTTTACATGAAAATACATTTCCTAACAATGATGAGTTTTCATGATAATATATACTTACTTTCATTTAGTATAAAATAAACATTGGTCGTTCCATGAAAAAAATCCCATTCAGCTGTTATTCAAAGAAATAATGTTGGATTTTTTCATTCTAGAAGAGTTAGAAAATCATGTGATATATAAATAGATTGATAGGCCATTCAATCCTAATTTATCCCAACAAAAATTTTAGAAAAATTTATTGAATATTAATAAGTCAAATTATATCAAGATATTAGTTTAATCAATCAAAATTCATCTGGATATTTACATATACTATCCCCAAATGGATAACCATTAAATCCTTCTGAAAAATGAATATGAAAAAATTTAGAAAAATGTTCACTAACTTAGCTTAACATTTATTCCACATATATCATAAGGTATATCTTTATAGTCACATTCCAAAAAAATTGGCAACTTAATAATGTAGTCCCCTTATTTATAGTAATAACCTAATCTACTATATATCCTTATTGAAAACATGCTTGCTTATTTATTCTCAAGTACAAAAAGTTTTAAACATAATCCATGAAAGCATCACCCACATGTCAATAAAACATTAATCAGTTCCAAGGAAACTAATATCATCCTATTTACATATTCATATCCAACATATCATTATGCATAAATCATTATCTTAATATAAGGGATGTATTAAGGGTTGTCATTTTATTATTCATGTTTTCTCCAGATATATAATATTAACATGAAATCTCATTTATATTTATTAAGATATATTAAATACATCCATTCCAATCCTTACTGGGAAATTTATTCTGAAAAACATATATGAATCATGATTCTTATAATATTTGAATTCCGAAACATGTACACCTTAATAATTCAACTTTATTCATAAACCGTTACACATGAAGCACATTCTTAGTCTTTTATAGAATATGAATTATGTCCTAGGGTTCCTCAATAATAATATAATCGAGTTACTTAGGTTTACTATTAACAATAATGCTAGAACCTCCCATACCATTCACATGTCATTTACAATCTCTTTATCTTAAGCAGTATAACAAATAGTTATATAAACTTGGTGATTACCTTTATGATATTCCAATTTAAAAAACCAGTTTTAATATTTCCCATACTTTCAAAATATAAAAAATTCATGTTCAACTATAAATTATTTGTTATGGCTATTGAGTACAACCTGAAATCAATGTGTGAGAAATATATATCAGATATTAAAAACTTATAAGTATGGTAAATTACATATTATATTTTAATGTATGATATATTAGGTTTAATCCTATATTATTCATGATTATAAAAAAAATCTAGGATTGTAACAGATACATCAGATTATCCTTATGACATTCCTTGAAATACCTTATAACTATCTCTATTGGACTCACTAATGTTTTCTCATCCTAGTTTTCAATGGTTAATTAAAACTTCAACATGATACCGACTATAAAAACCATTTCATTACATACATGGACATTAAAATTATTCCGAGGAATTATTTTTAAATTATACAAATATATTCCCAAAGAACTTTTTAGTTTAGCTCCTTTGGAAATATAGTGCACAATCATATAATTTGGGGAATGATCTTTACCATCTCCCAAAAGATATTCCCCTTTATTTTTTCTACATATAACCTTTCATTATATAGCAAGGAAAAGAAAAATAAATAAAAATGTCTATTATAAATGATCAATAAGGCTATATATTGAATATATGAAACAAAACATAAATAATAGAATGTAAAAACATGAACATAAATTTTGAAAATCACACCATGTAAAATAAAAATCAAAATATTGAGTCTTGAAAAATGTCTTGGCAGTTCATAAGGCATAAATCATTAATGAAATGATCAATGATAAAATAACCTTTGAATAAAAAATGTATTTTTGGAAAATAGTTTAGCGTATAATAATTATTTCCGTAGTAATCATGGAATTTATTTCAGGGCCATCTTGGTATTATGGGTCCAATTATCATACCATCTTTATAGTCATGGTTTACTCCCATATCCATTTTAGTAGTCATGGTTCACTCCCATAACTATATTGGATGATGAGGTCCTTATTGTCTATCACATGAGATATAAATCTCTTCCCAATGAATTTGATGCGTATATATATGTCACACCTATATCATAATTAATTAATTTTTATGTGTTCGACAAAAACATAAATCAATCATCCTAGCATAACCGAAGGTATAAAATGGGTTTCCTAAAATCATCCCATCATAATCCATATAAAACAAATGGATTTAATAAATAAAATTATCATATAAACACAATATTATCATTTTAATAATAGGGATAAAAAAATAAATCTAGTTAAACAATGTTATCTTAGATGGAAAATAATTTTGGTAAAACACTTGAAATTAACTCTTAAGGAAAATATTTTTTTTTCTTAACAAATAATATCATTGGTCAAATTCTACAAAATTTTAAAATAAAGGAATTTATTTGAAATTATTTTTTGAATATTTTGAAATAAGCTTAATGGAAATAAGGAATTTGGAAAATGTAAAAAAAACGTTCATTCCATATAAATTAAAAGAAAATGCACTTCTCATACTTTTGTCAGAGAGTCCAAAAGTAAGCAATAACAAAAGCGAAAAAATATTCCTTCCATACCGTTTAATGATAATTAACCAATGTGTAAAATTGACTTTAAAAAAATATAGAATTATATAAATAATATTTTGGAATTCATATTTTGAAATCATTGATGGAGATGATAAATATACCCAGTAAATATTTACGTATAAAAAATCATGGATAAAAAGTACATTGTGTAATTATCCATTACCAATTTATAATCAGTATAATTATATTCCAAATAAAATAAGAAAACATATATGAAAATTTTATTTTTATTAACATTATAATAATAATCATAAAAACATTCATGTAAAACACTACACAAAAGAAACAGGTTGTATATAAGGCATATGTTCCACAGAAAAAAAATGTGAGACAAAATAATCCCTTACCTTAGATCTGATATCCTATGTATGTACCTCATTCACATTTATACTGATTTAAATGATTTCGTTGACATATTACAGAATCATAGTCATTTTTATCAAATCATATATGATAATATTATCATATGTTTGGTAAAAAAATTCATTATTACTCTTTATTCTGTTACTAACTACTTCATTTTTAATGCATGTTCTGTCGAATAAGTTTTGGTTATCTTTATTAGTTTATAGATATATAATTTCAAAATTAAATTAATATAGTATATGTAATATATATTCATTAAATAATTTTTTGAAATAATGATCTAATGGATATCAAGAACAGTGGATCCCATAACATCGTACAGATGGTCGACCGTACGTACACACGAGAAATGATATAATTCTTTTAATTTTGAAATGATATGGATGTGGATGGTTTATATGTTTTTTATAATTAATAAAATGATTTGATAATTATATATAGTTATTATTTCTATCATTATATCCATCCCAGTAAGATGGTGATGAAAACTATATTACACCACGACATGGAGATGTTAAGTCATGCGTATACACATTTTGTTATTTTATTTTTATATGATTGATAGGAGTATAATGGGTTTTCTATAAAAATAAAAAAATATCATAATATATGTTATTATAGAGTTATTAAATTATAATAGGAAAAACTTACATAGAAAAGTAAAAGAAGAAACAATTTGAATGAATCGATAGAGGAGATTACCAATTCTTCAATATGCTCCATCTAAATATCTTATTAAATCCCTAGAGTGGGTATTTTGAGAAGAAAAGAGCCTCTAGATTGTGAAAAAGAAAGTTGATATGGGAAATGGGTAGGTGATGACCAAGAATGAAGGCTCAAAGATATTTTAATATTTTAATGAGGAGATTCACTTTTATAATTGGGGTGAGGGGCACTTTTGAGATTTCCAAAAATAATAATTTATAAAATAACCCCATATAATTACCTAGAATATTTTCTAATTTCATATATGGTATGAGATATGGTTTTAATCTCATCGACCAATAATTATTAGACAATTTTTCTATAAATTTAAACATCATATTTTTTAAAATGTTTTATTATTTTTTGAAACATTTATAAAACATTATCTTGATAAATAATAAATGCTATCAATTTCGACACTATTCAATTACTTGATGTTTTAAAATATTATTATAATAATTTAACTTATAAAAAATTATTTTATTAAATTCCTAATAGGTATATATCATCTCTAAAATTCATTCTAAATATTAATTAACTCAAATTATATTTATTTTAATATTTTTAATAACATTTATTTGATATTTCTCCCAATAATATATTTACCACATCTATTTTGTGTAATTATTCAATACACTTATATATTGATTAAATACTAAAAATAAAAATTATGATGAATATATATCTACTAAATTTTAAAATAATACTTTTATATGGATATATTTTTGGGAAAATTCATAATTAAAATTTTAAACATATTAAAACATGAATGTGTCATGTTTAATATCACATTAAATAAAAAATATAAGTGTCATAAGCTCTTCTACATGAAACCAAATGGTTCATTACTAGACCAATGGATGATTATGGTCGATATATACTCGGAAAGTATGATTTTTTCATGTTTTTGTGACTTTTAATGGTCATTATCATATTAATAAAAATTATTTTATTGAATTTTAATCAATTAAATAATTGTTGTATCATCAAATTATAAACATATAAGTTAATTATTTATATATTATGAATTAAAAATAAATATCCATGATAAGTAAGAAAAATTTATCTTTCTAATTACTATTTATAATCAAATTTATATTCTCAATATTTATATATTAAAATTTATTTATATATTAAAATTTTCATAATACAAATTTTACTGTTCATTAAATAAAAATATATTAAATGTCCATATCTCACCCTTATAGATTTAAAAGGGTATAATTTCAACCCATGTATGTTTTATGATGACAATCACTCATTCAATAATATTAGGGAAATTTTTAATGTAATTTTATAATATTTTATTTACCATTAATTACTGGATTTACCCTTTTTCCACATTAGTAAAAATTATTGAAGTTAAAATTTATAATGGACAAAAATAAAATATGATATTCATATAGTTTTGGCCAAATGATTTCAAATATATAATATTTTTAAAAAAATTATATAAAATTAATTTTTAGTTACTAATATAAAATTAATCTCGTTCATGGAATGAAAAATATGTTTTAAAAGTTAAACCATTGGAAAAGATTGAAAAAGTTTTACATCAAAATTAATCTAAAGTTAATTACGATGAAAAATAAGTTTTATTTATTTATAAAAACATTTTCTTTTTAAATATTAAAACCATTAAATAATATAATATGTCCGCAAAATTATTTTCGATGAAATTAGTTGTTTACAATTAAAATTTAGTATATTTCAATTTTTTATCGATACTTGAAAGTTATCAGGAAAATAAAAAAAATTAATCCAAAGTAAATTTTTATATCCCACTTCTAAATAAAAGTTTTATTTATTTGAAAATAGTATATACAATTTTTAAAAACTATATTTAAAATGATTGTGCCATCAAAAGGCATTAAAACTGTCTTTTATTAAAAATAGTTCTCTTATATAAAAATTGATTTTTTTTCTATACCATGTCTAGGAAACATATAATTATAATTTTAAACATTATATTGAATAAATAGAAAATATATTACATTAATAATATCCCTCAAGAGTGATTTTATTTTATTTAATAACCTCAATTATTTTCATTTGAAATGTTTTATAGAAGAAAGTTAATATTATTCATACCCACTATTATAATGATTTGGTTATATGGTGTCATAAAAATATTTAGTTGATCACATATACTCTGTTTTTTTAAAAATGAAATCTATCAAAATAACTATAAATTGTGTGAATCACAAGCTAACCTAGTATTGCCTATGGTGTAAGATTATAATTGTGTAGCATAAAACACAAGACATCAATAAAATTATAACATATATATCTCATAAATATATCAAGGTGTCAAAATCACCCTTAACAAATAAACAATTAATTTGAATAATACCCTAAAAATAATAATGCACCTCTAATACAATAAAAATTGAAATAAATCTATTAGATGATTTACTTTCATTTATCATAGGATAAAAAAATGATTAATCTACATATTAAAAACAACCTACAATAATGTGGATCTATTACTGATGAAGACTGAGTCTATGTCCTTATCATTTGAGAGGTCCTTGAATTCTTCCACACATAAATTCATGGTCCTTGATTTGGTGGTAGTTCATCAATGAAGAATCATCCAACACTCTCTTAATCAACTAAAGGGTTCTGTAGCTTATGCTGATATAATATAAATGAAATATATTTAAGGAAAACAATTTGTTCACTCCATTAATTAATAAAATAATTAATTAATTTTATTAATTTTATTTATTATCACATGATAGAACTTAACTTGAATATCTGACAATTCCCAATGTTAAGTCATCCCTATGATAAAACCAATGTTTGGAACTCCACAGAGACCTGATATATCTGATCTAAGACTATATTTAACTGTTATTCCACTTTATTTTTGGAAAACCACACATTCTTGATATTTATTATATATAATATATTTCAAAAATTAATTCCAGATTCAATGGGGCTCGGAATATCACACTATCTCAGCACCTAGCTGAAAAAATAATATATATAATATTACAAATGAATACATGGAAAAATTAGAGTCATTACTAACCTCTCTTACATTCATAAAAGTGTAAAATTTAAAAATAGAAATGACGTAATATATTTATGGGGGTATAATGAAATTCCCTATTATTTTGGATAATTTAAATTAATTAAAATTTGATACAATATTTTTAATGAAACAACAATTTAACAATATAGCAGAATATAATAAACCACAAAATATTAAAATTATATGAATATAAAAATTAGATGAAAAAAAATTAATAATCATTTTTAATAATTAATAATTATTATTATCTTTCATTGACTATTATATTAAAAATAGAATTCAATTTAAAAACCAATTTAAAATGATTTTAATGTTATCATAACAAATTTATCAATGAAAAAAGTATTGTAGGTAATATTTATATTTCTAAACAATTATGTAAAAATTTAGTTATTTGTTACTTTTAAAATATATATGATTCAAATTTCATAATAAATACATAAAATTAAAAATTAAAATTTTATAATAATATAATCATATTGTGAATTAATAATTTCAATAATTTCATAGTGTAAAATTTTGTGAGTTTTCAAAAATAATATTTTAGCAGAATACTAAAAAATATAGTCTACCAAAATTGTATAATTTAATACATTATCAATATGTAATTCAATACAAGATTGTTTTCATTAATTATATATGTATTTTATGATGCATTTTCTTTATTTTATGTGTATTATTTTAAATATACAAAATCCAATGTTGATCCTTATAAAAGGAATATATTGTATCAATTTAATTAAAATTGTATTTAATTTTTTGTAATTATTTATTTGAAAGGTAAAGTACGTTATTTAATTTTTTAAAAATATTTGCATAATTTTTTTATAATAAATTAATATATGTTATGAGAATTTAGAAATATTATATCTAAAGATCACACAATGGTTTTAATTATGGATGAACATTTTATCTTAACAATTATTATTATGTATTATGTGTGTATATTTTAGAATTAAATTTTAACACCACTATAAATTTTCAATCATAATATGATTTTAAAATTTAAATTATATAAATCCACCACTCTTATATGGTCATGCTGATCCTCTCAACAAAAAAGAGTGGATGCAGAAAATAGAGAGAAACATAAAATTCCTTGATCACTTGTTTCTATAAATTTTATTTATTCTCTATTTATGATTGAAGGTCTAAATTCAAAGTGGTTGAAGTTGGTCTATCAATCCAAGACTCAGAAAGTACTTACTAGGGATTTCTTCAAGGTTTCATTCATTAGGAAGTATTTCTATCCAGTATTGTAGGTGAGGAAGGGGATAGAGATGTTCTGTCAAAAGAAACATTATGGATTTGTGGTTGATTTTTTTTGGATCTAGTTCCTTACCATATACATTGGGTTGTAGGTGATTCCGTAATGTATTGAAAAAAGGAGTCCATGCTTCGCCCTAATATATGGTATATGGTTTTTGAGTTCGATCTAACATCCTTTATTGTTGTGGTGAGCCAATATATTTGGTAAGATGTTCTATTATAATGATTGATTAAAGTAATCAACCATTGACTAGTATATTGATGTAGTGATGTGAATTATATCAAAGAGATCAGAAAAAGTACCGAACCAGTTGGTGTTGGTCATGTAATTAAATGAACTCTCGATCTTTCATCAGCTTCATCAAAGATTATTATCATGGTGTGTCATCAGTTCATAAAGCCATATCCAAAGAAGATTTCATTTTATAATTATCTAAACACCTTATTTCTATGTATATTTCTAGGTCACATTAAATGGCTTATTCATGGTTCTTTTGAGAATAAATTTGGATCTATAATCACCCCTATAAAATACACCACAACCCAACTGTAGGAGTGGGGTGCTGTTTTGAAATCATTTTAAAGTTCCATTTTATATATGGATGATTTTTTATTAATGGATATGTTTTGTAGGGATTTGGGGTGTTGAATTTTATTTAAAATGTATGTGTGGATTTTGTGGATATTTAGAGAACTTTTTTTTACGGAATCATGTTTTTCTTTAGGAAATTATAAAACATCCCATCATAATTGTGCGTGTGTCCTATTTTGTTTCATGTTTTTTCTACCTATAATTTATGTTGAAAGTGGATAATGTGGGTGTATCACTCAATTTTACAGAAGCTCAATGATGAAGTGAAGTGAGTTTTGTGGTGTGTTGTGTTATTTCAGTTTTACCTGGGGTATTGTGTGGCTACATGTCACACTAAATGAAGGTGTTATAATCAAGGATCATGAACTCTTGACTATGGTGAAAAAATGATAAACGAAATTAGGTCTCCACCCATAGGTTCTAGTGTGAACATCTCTTGTAGTCATTAAATAGTCGGGGTTTTGGGAATCCTTGAATCATCTCTTGAATCTGTCATTGGGATTTAGGTAGTTTGAATTTTATTTCTTTAGTTTTCATTTCGATTTTAATTTTTACTTGTTGAGAAAATTTTGGTGGAATTTTCTTCATACAATTCTAGTAGTTGTTCCTTTTTGGACATGAATCTATGATGGGGTTTCCTTGTGTGTCCATCCCTTGTGAGTTGGATTATGTTTTGGTTTGTAATCATCAAGATAAGTTTGCATATTGTGGAGATTATGAATCATGGATTTAATATAGATCATTTTCAAGATGTATTAATTTAGTAGACCATGTGTTAAGGGTTTCTAGATTTGGTGATAGTTTTTGGTGGTTGTGAGGTCTGGTCAGAGTTGTGATTCTAGATTAGTTCATTGCTAGTTTGTTTCTAACGATGGGGACTTTATTCTGGAAATAATTATTGGGAAACCAGTTTAGATTATAATGTAGACTAGTAATGGGTAGTTTATTTTGGGTTTTTGGTTTTTAGTTTTTTATTCTGAGTGAGTGTTGGGATTCTAGAGTGTTCCTATTGGTATTTGTTGACCCAAGGTTGTAAAATTTGTGGATCGAGTTATCACTAGTTTTTGGATATATTATTTCTGATTGTTCAATTGATCCAAGTAAAAGGAATATGTTCTATATGGGGGTGGTTGAGATGATTTTTACATTAGTAGATGAATCCTATTATTATTAGAACCATTTCCATTAATAAATTAACTGGATTTGTTGTGGATTTAATTGGGTTGAATCTTTACATTTTGCAGATAATGTCCATATATGTGTTTTTATTTTGAGGTATCTTTTTATCTTTCGTATGACAATCCTACTAGGGTTCCCCTATATATTTCTAGAGAAATATATAGATTTTGGTCTTCAAAGTAAGTCACAAATTATTAGTGTACATTTTGTATAATGCTCGGAGCCCACTCTTCTGCACTCGGTGCTTGAAAATGTTTTGCAATTTTTTTTATAAAAAGTGACATAACAATTACATAACACTTTAAACACATGGGGACCTTTTAATGGTATAGGTTCTGGAAGATTAGACATAACTTTACATTGGTCAGCATATTAAAAATAATAATAATAATAATAATAATAATAATAATAATAATAATAAAACAACTATCTACTATGCTTCTGCACGCGCTACAACAAAGATGATCAACTCTGGAATTTAAGGCAACATGGGAAAAACAATTCAAAAACATGGGGTAAGCACAAAAGATGCTCAGTAAGGGCTTTTGAAAACCTTTGAAAAATATCTTTTAAAAATAACATTTCGATAATTCATTTGAAATCTTCAATTGTAAATACATTTTTAAAAAAATCATTACAAAATAATGCAATGATTTTAAAAGATAATTATACTTTGAAAACACTTATAAACTAATCCAGTGATTTTATTTGTAAATTATTAAGAAAAATTCATTAAAACAAAACATCATTTTGAGGTAACTTAGTTCGTCGAAAGCTATCTTGGGCCTACACACTTAGAGAAGGATAGGTTCACTCTCTAATGACATTCTATTTTTTACAACAAAGAAGCACCGATATTTTTTTTTGAAAATGTATAAAGTTTGCTTTACATATATATTTATATACTAGTATTTCTCACTATATGTTTTACCATTAAACTTGTCAATTAATTTAAATAGTCATTTCCACTAATATCCATATGTACGTATGTATATATATATATATATATATATTTGAATTTTATTGAAAAAAACTTGTGAGAATTGATTCCCAAAAACTCACGACACTTGGCATGTACATAAACACCAACATACTCGATCTTCCATTGATAAATAATAAAAATAAATATCAAAGATTTGTTTTCATGATTAAGTGACTTAAACCAATCTTTTATTTCAACATCATAAAATAATAATGACCATGCACCGATTATTGTAAATGATATATCAACATTTCGTTCATGAGTGAAATTATAAATATAAACATGTACAAGACAACATAAAATTATAACATGTCTATAAACATTTCATCCAATTCCATTAAAATTCATTTCTTTGTAAAGTTTATCCATTGATTATGAGTATGTGTATATACTTATATATACATATGCATGTATGAAGTTTCAAAAATTATCATCGATATATGGCCATAAACTTGATTTTTATATGACTTGTATGTGACATAATAAAATTATGATATTCTTAACTTCTATTATAATTTATTGAAAATAGTTACTAACATAAAAATTATACAAATGAATAAATATGTGTCATATAGAATGAGTTCATGTTTTAATAAATCTTCAATAAATAGAAACAACCCTTATCAAGACTAACATGAAACAAAATGAAAGTATAACGTTGATACATAAATAGATATATCCATATCATGTAATTAAAATGATTCTAATATTAATAATTTATGAACAAAAAAATAAATAAAACCCACTTTTTTTAGAAATAATTTCACTTGAATCAAATTTTTCTTGCACGTAGATGAAAAAAATAAAAATTACTAAATCAAGATTTAAGAAACATAATTCTGAAACAAAAAATAAAAATATAATCATTATTCAAAACTATAAAATTAAAATAAAAATTTTGAAATTAAATAACTACGTATATCTTACTAATAATTTTTTTTTGAAAAAGAGATATTCAAAATATCAAATAATATTATCTCTTGCGAATTAAAAGTGTAAAAAAACTAATCCCTTAATAAAACCCATTCAAATTAAAAATAAAAGTTTTGACAAAAATATACTAACTAATACTTACTATAAATTTGAAAATAGATAAAATTAAATAAAATAATCATTACGGAAATAAGAGTTCAAAAGCTTGAAAATAAATATATCCCCCTGACAAAATTTTGAAAATTAAACATTTTAATTTAACATGATGATTCAAATACATGTTGAAATCAAGGGAAAATAAATTTTATATTATAAATTGTTTCAAATCAGAAAAATATATAGCATAAAATAAAGAGTCCCTTACTATGTATTTGCAGAAATTATATCTTCTTGACATAAAACCAAACTTTACTACAAGCTCAATGAAAATAAAGAGCACAAAACTTCACCCTCTGACTTGAGAAATCATCTCACTAGATAAGAAAATATAAATAAGGGGGACACTGTTCTTTCTCTCTCAGAGGTGGAACACAAAGGTAAAAAAAATAAACATCGAAATCCCTTTTTTTTCCTCCCGATGGACTTTCCACACTCCATTTTTATACTCATAACAGGATAGGATATGTGATTTATTTATTCCATCTTGTAAGGATAATTTATTTATCAGATTTGATTGCAGGGCAAGCTGATCAATGTAATATTAAATACACAATAGCAATGTAAATAACGACTTTTTATAGAAAAAAAACATAGAAAAGAAATAATTTCCTATTCATATAGATTGATAGTGATATTTATTAATTTATATGGTACTGATAATTGAAAGCTGAAATCGGCAGATTATAAATCCCAAAAATTGTAGAGGCTTCTCTAATAAGCGTCGATCCTCAACAATAAAAAAACAATTCAAAATGATGTCAAACATGCTGCAATATCACCACAATTATTATTAGTAACACAAAATGAATAAGATGACACAAATGAAATTAATAAATTGCATCCAAACCATTGGATAAGATTTTTGGATAATCTAATCCTACTTTTCAAAACTAGAAGATAAGAGGCAAAACTCCAAAATCAAATTCGAATCATCTTTTGTGGTCGATATCTAGTCTTCAACACTCAAAACCCTATGTACATGGTTTCACCACACTAAGCCTTCCTCCTTGCAACACTAATCTAAAGCGCAATGACCTTCAGACTCCAAAAAAGATCGAGATCCATCTTTGACAAATACAGTATCTCTATGCTCGGATTCTACACCTCCTAGAGATGAATCTAACGTCTCACAAATCTCATGTTTCGTCCGCCGCTTTCTCCCGACCGCATTCAAAGAAAATGAGACCTACAGCTTCGCATCGTCTTGCGCAAGGTCTCTTCTGCATAACCCTAACCCGACCTCTTGAATACGGAGACAAACCTTCAGTGAGGAAGCTATCGACATCAGCCCTGAATCGCGCTCGAACTCACCGAGACCCATAGCTCCGGCTCAAGTTCAACTGATAGTGCTTTGACCTCACCCTTCCCTTATCACTCGAATTGAACAGATCCTCCAAAAACTAAATCCTGCCCTTCACGAACCCTAAATCCCCATTTTCAATTTTCATATTTCTTTTTATTTTATTCGTTTATCAATTTCTTATTATTTAATAAAACAATTATCATATTATATATATATATAACACTTTTAATTCATCAATAAAAATTAAATTTATATTAATCATAAGATACATTTTTTTAAAGTTTTAAACAATAATATATATACATTAGTTAAATAAAATTACCAATATAATTTATCATCATAGAATAAATTACAAAATAGATAATATTAAGTTTTTTTAACACTAAATTTCCAGCTTTTCATCCTTATTACTATTATTTTTCCCTATAATTATATTTGTTTTGTTTTTTTATTTATTAAAACTACAAGTTTACATGTTATTTCATGAAAACTATAAGAATGTATCATTAATTTATATTATTTCAATATATATTGACATGATGAAAAATATTATAATATAAAGTAACAAATGACATTTTGATTAAACAAAATCAAATGTTTTATAACATTACTGATTTAAATTATAATTCATTTATTAATTAATAAATATTTCTCAGGATGTTTCATTCTCCCCCCTTAAAGGAATTGCGCCCTCACAATTCTTTCATCGAACCTAAGAAAATTTTGAATTTTTTGAATCTTTAGAATTAATGAAGTTCTAATGAGACTTATCTATATAAATAAAACTCAACCGCAAAGATTTCATTTTTCTCAAAAGACATATAATCTGTAAATTTGTCTAGACCGTTCCTATGATAAAAATTATAACACCCCGAGCCCACTCTTCTAGACTCGGTGCTTGAAAATGGAGTTTAATTTTTTTTATAAAAATTGACATAACAATTACAGAACACTTTTAACACATGAGGAACTTTTACCGGTCTAGGTTCTGGAAGATTAGACATAACTTTACATTGGTCAGAATTTTTTAAGAATAATAATAATAATAATAATAAAATAAAACAAAACAACTATCTACTACGCTTCCGTGCGTGCTACAACAATGATGACCAAATATGGAATTTAAGGCAACCTGTGAAAAACATTTCAAAAACATGGGGTGAGCACAAAATTTGCCCAGTAAGGGGTTTTTAAAACCTTTGATAAATCATTTTTAAAAATAACCTTTCGATAATACATTTAAAATCATCCATTGTAAATACATTTGTAAAACAACCATTACATAATAATGTAATGATTTTGAAAAATAATTATACTTTGAAAACACGTTTTAACTATTCTAGTGATTTTCTTTGGAAAATATTAAGCAAACATCATTAAAACAGAACATCATTTTGAGGCAAATTAATTCGTCGAAGGTAGACTTGGGCATACCCACATAGTGAAAGATTGGTTCACTCCCCAATGACCTTCCATTTTTTATAATGAACAAGCACCGATTTTTTTGAAAATGATTAAAGTTTTCTTTACAGAGATATATATATACTAGTACTGCTCACTGGAGTTTTTACCTTTAAAAATGTCAATTCATTTAAATTATCATTTCTACTAATATCCATATATACACATGTATATATATATATATGAATTTTTATTGAAAAACACTTGTGAGAATTGATTCCCAAAAAATAACGTCACTTGGCATGTACATAAAAACCAACATACCCGATCATCCATTGATAAATAATAAAAAGAAATATCAAAGATTTTTTTTCATGATTAAATTAATTAAAACATTATTTTATTTCAAAGTCATAAAACAATAATGACCATGCACCGAAGATTATAAATGATATATCAACATTTAGTTAATGAGTAAAATTATAAATATAAACGTGTACAAGACAATATAAAATTATAAACTGTCTATAAACATTTCATCCAATTCAATTAAAACTATTTTCTTTGTAATGTTTATCCAATGATTATGTGTATGCGTATATACTTATATATACATATGCATGTATGAAGCTTCCTAAATTATAATCGATATATGGCCATAACCTTGATTTTTATATGACTTGTATGTGACATAATAAAATTATGATATTCTTAACTTCTATTATAATTAATTTAAAATAGTTATTAACATAAAAGTTATACAAATGAATAAATATGTGTCATATAGAATGAATTCATGTTTGAATAAAGCTTCGATAAATAGAAACAACCCTTAGTAAGACTAACATGAAACAAAATGAAAATATAACTTTGATACATAAATAGATATATCCATCTCATGTAATTAAAATTATTCTAATATTAATTATTTCTAAACAGAAAAAAATAAAACCCCCTTATTTAGAAATAATTTCACTTGCATAAAATTTGTCTTGAACATAGATAAAAATAAATATTCATACTAATTCAAGAATTAAGAAATATAATTCTGAAATAAAGAATAAAAATATATCCATTATTCAAAACTAGAAAATTAAAATAAAAATTTTGAAATTAATAAACTACGTATCTCTTACTAATATTTTTTTTTGAAATAGGGAAATTCAGAAGATCAAATACAATTATCCCTTGTGAATTGAAAGTGTAAAAAAAGAAATCCCTTTATAAAACCCATTCAAATTACAAATCAATGTTTTGAAAAAAATAGGCTAACTAATTCTTAATATAAATTTGAAAATAGATAAAATTAAATAAACTATTACTTATGGAAATAAGAGTTCAAAATATTGAAAATTAATATATCCCCCTTACAAAATTAAAAAAAAACATTTTAATTTATCATGATGATTCAAATACATGTTAAAATCAAGGGAAAATAAATTTGATATATTAAATTGTTGAAAATCAGAAAAATATATAGACTAAAATAAAGAGTCCCTTACCATGTATTTACAGAAATTATATCTTCTTCACATAACACAAAACTTTACTAAAAGCACACTGAAAAGAAAGAGAACAGGGCTTTACCCTCTGACTTGGAAAATCATCTCACGGGATAAGAAAATATAAATAAGGGGGACATTGTTCTATCTCTCTTAGAGGCAGAACACAAAAGAAAAATATAAACATGGAACTCCCTCTTTTTCCTCTCGACGGACTTTCCACACTCCCTTTTTATACTCATAGTAGGATAGGATATGTGATTTATTTATTCCATCTTTTAAGGATAATTTATTTATCAGATTTTATTGCAGCGCAAGCTGATCAATGTTATATTAAATACACAACAACAATGTAAACAATGAATTTTGATAGAAAAAAAAACAAATCATGTCTTATTCATATAGATTGATACTGATCTTTATTAATTTATAAGGTGTTGATAATTTCAAGATGAAATCGACGGAGTATAAAACCCAAAAATCACAGATTCTTTTCTAATAAGCATCGATCCTCAACAATAAAAAAATTTAGAAAGATGTAAAACATGCTACAATAGCACCACAATTATCATTAGTAAGACAAAACGAAGAAGACAACAGAAATGAAATTAATAAATTCCATCCAAACCATTGGATAAGATTTTTGGATAAACTAATCATACTTTTCAAACTATAAGATAAGAGGAAAAACTCCAAAATTAAATTAAAATCACTTTTTGTGGTCAATACCTGGTCATCAACACTCAAAACCCTAAGTCCATGGTTTCACCGCGCTAATCCTTCCTCTTTGCAACACAGATCTGAAGCGCGATGACCTTCAGACTTGAAACAAGATCGAGATCCATCTTTGACAAATCCAACATCACTAAGCTCAGATTAGACACCTCCTTGAGATGAATTTAATGTCTCACAAATCCTATGTTTCATCCGCCGCTTTCTACCGACCGTATTCAAAGAAAACGAGACCCGCAGCTTCGCTTCGTCTCGCGCAAGGTCTCTTCCGCATAACCCTAACCTGACCTCCTAAAGATGGAGACAAACCTCTAGAGAAGAATCTATCCACATCAGCCCTGAATCGCACTCAAACTCGGTGAGACCCATAGCTCCGGCTCAAGCTCCACTCACGAAGCTTCAACCTCGAACTTCACTTATCACTCGAATTGAATAGATACTCCTAAAACTAAATCATGCACTTCGCGAACCCTAAATCCCAATATTCACTTTTCATATTTTTTTATTTTATTCGTGTATCATTTTCTTATTATATAATAAAACAATTATCATATTATATATATAACACTTTTAATTCATCAATAAAAATTAAATTTATATTAATCATAAGATAAATCTTTTTACAGTTTTAGACAATAATATATATACTTTAGTTAAATAAAATTAAAAATATAATTTATCATCATAAAATAAATTACTAAATACATAATATTAAGTTTTTTTAACACTAAATGTACTAATTTTCACCATTATTACTATTATTTTTCCCTTTAATTATATTTGTTTTCTTTTGTTTTATTTATTAATACTACATGTTTACATGTTATTTCATGAAAACTATATGAATGTATCATTAATTTATATTATTTCAATATATATTGACAGGATGAAAAATAGAATAAATTAAAGTAACAAATTACATTTTGATTAAACAAAATCACAATGTTTTATAACATTATTGATTTAAATTATAATTCATTTATTAATTACTTATTATTTCTCGGGATGTTACATTCTCCCTCCCCCCTAAAGGAATTTCACCCTCACAATTCTTGCATCTAACCTAAGAAAATTTTGATTTTTTTAATCTTCATAATTAAAGAATTTCGAATGAGACTTATATATCTAAATAAAACTCTACCGTGAAGATTTCATTTTTCTTAAAAGACATATAATCTCTATATTTTCTAGACTGTTCCTCTGATACCAAATATAACACCCTGAGCCCTCTCTTCCGGACTCGGTGCTTGAAAATGTTGTGTAATTTTTTTTATAAAAAGTGACATAACAATTACATAACACTTTAAACACATGAGGACCTTTTACTGGTCTAGGTTCTGGAAGATTAGACATAACTTTACATTGGTCAGCATTTTAAAAAAATTAATAATAATATAAAATAAAATAAAGAAACTCTCTACTACGCTTCCGCACGCGCTACATCAAAGATGAACAACTCTAGATTTTAAGGAAACCTGTGAAAAAAAATTCAATAACATGGGGTGAGCACAAAATATGCTTATTAAGGGGTTTTGAAAACCTTTGATAAATAAATTTTAAAAATAAAATTTTGATAATACATTTGAAAACTTCAATAGTAAATAAATTTTTAAAAAAACCTTTAAAAAATAATGTAATGATTTTGAAAGATAATTTTACTTTGAAAACACTTTTTAACTAATCCAGTGATTTTTATTGGAAAATATTATCCAAACTTCATTAAAACAAAATATCAATTTGAGGCAACTTAATTTGTCGAAAGCTGACTTGGGCATACCCACTTATCGAAGGATGGGTTCACTGCCCAATGACCTTCCATTTTTTACAACGAACATGAACCAATATTTTTTTTAAAACATTTAAAGTTTTCTTTACAGATATATATATATATATACTAGTATTGCTCACTAGATTTTTTACCTTTAAACATGTCAATTCATTTAAATAATCATTTCTACTAATATCCATATGTACGTATTTATATATATATATATGTGAATTTTTATTGAAAAACACTCGTGAGAATTGATTCCCAAAAACTCACGTCACTCGGCATGTACATAAACACCAACATACCCGATCATCCATTGATAAATAATAAAAAGAAATATCAACAATTTTTTTTCATTATTAAATGACTTAAACAATTATTTTATTTCAAAATTATAAAATAATAATGACCATGCACCGAAGATTATAAATAATATATCATCATTTCATTCATGAGTAAAATTGTAAATATAAACGTGTACAAGACAACATAAAATTATAACATGCCTATAAACATTTCATCCAATTCCATTTAAATTCATTTCTTTATAAAGTTTATCCAATGATTATGTGAATGTGTATATACTTATATATACATATGCATGTACGAAGTTTCATAAATGATCATCTATATATGGCCATAAGCTTGATTTTTATATGACTTGTATGTGACATAAAAAATATGATATTCTTAACTTCTATTATAATTTATTTAAAATAGTTATTAACATAAAAATTATACAAATGAATAAATATGTTTCATATAGAATGAGTTCATGTTTGAATAAAGCTTCGATAAATAGAAACAACTCGTAGTAAGACTAACATGAAACAAAATGAAAATATAACTTTGATACATAAATAGATATATCCATCTCATGTAATTAAAATTATTCTAATATTAATTATTTCTGAACAGAAAAATAAATAAAACCCCCTTTTTTAGAAATAATTTCACATGAATCAATTTTGTCTTGAACATAGATAAAAATAAATAATCATACAAATTCAAGAATTAAGAAACATATTTCTGAAACAAAGAATAAAAATATATTCATTATTTAAAACTAGAAAATAAAAATAAAAATTTTGAAATTAATAAACTACATATCTCTTACTAATCATTTTTTTGAAATAGAGAAATTCAAAAAGATCAAATAAAATTATCCCTTGTGAATTTAAAGTGTAAAATAACCAATCCCTTACTAAAACCCATTCAAATTAAAAATCAACGTTTTCAAAAATTTAGACTAACAAATTCTTAATATAAATTTAGAAATAGATAAAATTAAATAAACTATTTCTTACAGAAATAAGATTTCAAATGCTTGAAAATAAATATATCCCCCTTACAAAATTTTGAAAATAAAACATTTTAATTTACCTTGAGGATTCAAATACATGTTGAAATCAAGGGAAATAAGATTTGATAAATTAAATTGTTGCAAATTAGAAAAATATATAGCATAAAATAAAGAGTCCCTTACCATGTAATTGTAGAAATTATATCTTCTTGACATAACACAAAACATTACAAAAATCTTGCAGAAAATAAAGAGAACAAGGCTTCACCCTCTGACTTGAAAAATCATCTCACTGGATAAGAATATATAAATAAGGGGGACATTGTTCTATCTCTCTTATAGGTGGAACACAAAAGGAAAAAAATAAACATTGAACTCCCTCTTTTTCCTCCCAACGAACTTTCCAAATTCCCTTTTTATACTCATAGTAGGATAGGATATGTGATTTATTTAGTCGATCTTGTAAGGATAATTTATTTATCATATTTGATTGGATCGCAAGCTGATCAATGTAATATTAAATACACTATAGTAATGTAAAAAATGACTTTTGATAGAAAACAAAACACAAAAAACAAATCATGTCTTATTCATATAGATTGATAGTGGTATTTATTAATTTATATGGTGCTGATAATTTCAAGATGAAATCGACAGTTTATAAAACCCAAAAATCGTTGATGCTTCTCTAATAAGAATCAATCCCCAACAATAAAAAAAATCAGAAAGATGTAAATCATGCTACAATAGCACTGCATTTATCATTAGTAAGAAAAAATGAAGAAGATAACACAAAATAAATTAATAAAATGCAGTCAAACCATTGGATAAGATTTTCGAATAAAATAATCATACTTTTCGAAACTTGAAGATAAGAGGAAAAACTCCAAAATCAAATTCAAATCACCTTTTGTGGTCGATATCTGGTCATCAACACTCAAAACCCTAAGTCCATGGTTTCACCATGCTCAGCCTTCCTCCTTGCAACACTAATCTGAAGAGCGATGGCCTTTAGACTCAAAACAAGATCAAGATCCATCTTTGACAAATCCAGCATCGCTAAGCATGGATTCAACACCTCCTAGAGATGAATCTGACATCTCACAAATCCTTTGTTTTTTCTACCAATTTCTCCAGACCACATTCAAAGAAAAAGAGACCTGTAGCTTTGCTTATTCTCATGCAAGGTCTCTTCCACATTACCCTAACCTGACCTTCCGAAGACGGAGACAAACCTCCAGTGAAGAGGCTATCGGCATCGGCCCTGAATCGCGGTCAAACTCGGCGAGACCCATAGCTCCCGCTCAAGCTCTACTGATCACACTTCAACCTCACCCTTCCCTTATCACTCGAATTGACCAGATCCTCCCTAACCTAAACCCCGCACTTCACGAACCCTAAATCCCGATTTTCAATTTTCATATTTATTTTTATTTTATTAGTATATCATTTTCTTATTATATAATAAAACAATTATCATATTATATATATAACAAATTTAATTAATCTATAAAAATTAAATTTATATTAATCATAAGATAAATTTTTTACAGTTTTAAACAATAATACATATACTTTAGTTAAATAAAATTACAAACATAATTTATCATCATAAAATAAATTACTAAATACATAATATTAAGTTTTTTAACACTAAATGTTTTTTTTCATTATTATTATTATTATTATTCCCTTTAATTATATTTGTTTTGTTTTGTTTTATTTATTAAAAGACATGTTTACATGTTATTTCATTAAAAATATATGAAAGTATCATTATTTTATATTATTTCAATATATATTGACATAATGAAAAATATTATAAATTAAAGTAACAAATTACATTTTGATTAAACAAAATCACAATGTTTTATAACATTATTGATTTAAGTTATAATTCATTTATTAATTACATAATATTTCTCAGGATGTTACATTTTTGGGAAACTTTCCACCCTTTCCAAGGAAATTGTGCGACCATTGTCATTTTAGATAGTTGAAACCACATGATTGTTGCACTATTTGGAAAACCATTTAGCCTAAACCTATCACATTATCCTCTCAAATAGTGACTATTTAACAATTGAAAGTTGGTTCATAAAACCTTGTGGGATAACCATGAAAGATATCAATGTCGTTAAATATTTGAAATTCCCTTTCAAAGCTCATCATATTTTAACAATAAAAAGCCCATTTCCCCTTCTTCTGGTTCATACGCCCCCAAGGGAGATCCTCCCCCAATGTCCATGCCACCTCTACTCTTCCAAGGATTGGATCTATGGATATATTTCAGGTTTTGGGATAAATATTCAATGTAATATTCCCATCCATTAGTCTACTTCCTCCTTTAACAATTTTCAATTGAGTTTCTCTTCTTTTATGGTCTTGTGGATCTAATGTTCATGTTTATACATTTTTATGTTGGGAAGTATTGTGTTTCTAAGATTCCTCATGGATATTCTTTCTTTATGGATACCTTTTGAGGTTTTCGTAGATGGGTGTTGATTAAGTGTCATGAGTTTGAGGTAGATTTCTATTTTCACATCTCATTTAATTTTATGAATCAATGGATTGTTTCTTTATGCACCTTCCATATATATTTAATAGTGATGTGTGATTTGTAGAATATTTTTTTAGGAATAATTAGGAGGGTTTCTTAATTATTTTTATGTATATGTTGTTTCGTTTTTGATTTGTTCTCCCAAAATATATGATAAATTTCACTTTTGTATTTTGAAAATGGATCGTAATTTTTACATCATGGTTTGGAGTTTTTATTGTATTTGAGGCATATAAAATGGTTGTTTAGGTTTATCAAAAGGATTTATGAATGGTTTAGAATTTAGTGTGGTGTGTTTTCGTTATATGAAAATGGTTGTCATATGATGATGGTGTGTGGAATGCTTGTAATTTTTATGAATGTATATTTTCATTTTATATGTGTTGTGAGTGATTAAATTGAAATTTTTTAATTGGTGTGAAATAATAAATGGGGTGTTTTTAAATTTTGGAATGGGGGATTTGGTTCTAATGAAAATGGTGTTTTCTTGAAGGTTGTTTGATTCCCATTTATTGCTCTCCTGAAAATTATTGTCTTGAAAATTCTATTTGGCTAATCATTTTTCCTTGGTTATATAGATATTGTTGGAGGTCCATACCGAGAGACTCTCTTGTGTTCGAATGGTTGAAAGGAAATATATTGTTTTTTGGGGTGGCTCAAGGGTGACTTGTTGCTTGAGTTACTTATGTAGGATGTATGTATATGTGATTGGATTATTGTTTGGTATTTTCACCTCACCCCCCACATTAGTGTTGTCATGGGACCCAGGCATAGCTATGTGATTTTCAGTGAATCGTTTCTTCATGAGATAAATATTTTTCTATAGAAAGTGAACCATAAAGGGGTTTTTGTTTTGTTTTTGTTTGTTATTGAATTTTCCCCTCAGTCAAGCCATGTGGGATGTGATTAGGTGTATGGGTGAGTTGATGTCATCGGGTGAGGAATACCTTCGAGATTAGTCTTATGTAAGTATCTTATAGATTATTCCACTAAGCTCATAGGATATCTAATATATTTTAGAACTTTTTAATCTATTGTGGATTAATGAGATTAATTGTTGGTTGGAAATGTGTGGGTGCTATTATTCTATTACCCGTGTTATGATATTATTTTTAATGCTCAGTTTGATGATGTACTTTGTGAACATTTATGTGACATTTTTAAATGGATTATAAAAAATGTTTCAGAAATGATTAATACTAACATTACAACTTTTTAAAAAAATCATATTGATCACCAAAAGTTTTTTATTTCTCCTTTATGGAAATGAATTTGGATTTCAATTGACAAATTGAAATGGACAGTTCTTTGGTTTGAAGTAGAAATGGGTGGAAATCTAGTTTTTTATATTATATTTAAAACAAGAAATTCATGTATATTTTATATAAAGTAAGTAAATTTGGAATAGATCAATAAGGCTCACCTATGGAGTGTTAATACTAACAAATATAGTTACTTTTTGTTTTTATATTTTCGTCTAGGATCTTATATCATTCTAATCGCCATGGATGATGGTTGGTGTTGTTAATAGATATGGAACCGTAGGGTCACAAAGAGACATTGTTTACGTTAGGCTCAGTTTGGATATTATTGTTCGTTAGTTGTAATTTTAGAGTTTATATAAATGTTGTTCAATGTGGTAATTGTATTTTTTTGGGATTATCAATTTATTTTCCACTATTTCCATTATTGTATTGGGATAAATTGTTCGAATTTTTGTCAATTGAATCCCCAATACTAGATTTATGCCCGAGAGTGTCCGAAACGGCTCTCAGGTCGTGTATCTGGCCGATTTGGGTGATTGATTTAGGGTGAACTATTGTTGGTTTTTTATAATTACTAATATTTTATTCAGTTAAATTAAAAAAATTCATTAAATAAATAGTGCATAGCTTCTCAATATCCCTTATTATTTTTAACATTTCTCCCTCAAAATTACTACATTTTCTTCCCCATTCTGGTAACCCTTTCCCTATAGTCATTGAATAACTAACTCATCTCTTGTGTACTAACATTTTTTTGAGTCATAAATTTACCATTATAGATTTGATATATATATATATATATATATATATTTGGATTTAGTGATATTTATTATATAATAATGAATATTTCTACCAAATGATGATCTAATATCAATTTAGCAAAATTATGATACCAACTGAGAAATGATTATAAAAAAATATTTTCTTACTTGGAAATGAAATATGAAATTATATTGAACTCATAATATTGAGATATTAATATAATAACTCTCATTTTACATTAGAAACAGAATTGACATGATATAATATACTAGATCAATACTATATTATTTCCATAAAATTTTATTTAGAAATTATTTTTCATAATTGGTTCTCAAAACACATCTCCTACATAAACACAAAAAACCCATATATATTAATCACAAACTCCCCCAATATCCACTAATGTAATATAAACCTAATATCAAGAGTTAGTGCTATATAAATAAACCACTTATCAATGATCATATGATATAAGCATAATCATATCTCAGGTGGGTTTTTTGCCTAGTAAGTGGGATATTACCAAATTTAGTTGGTCTCTATATACATAGCTATTATAGTCATCGTAGGAAACTATGGTTGTATCCCTACAACCACTTAATTGGATCATGGTTTTATTTGTATTAATATGATCATCAATAATTGATCACAATTTTTATAAAATATAGTTATTTATTATTACTAAAATACAATAAATTTATTGGAAATTATTGATAAATAATTAATTAGGAACTATTATAATGTATTATTATTGATTTATTATTTTTTTGGATTTTTTCTATTAATATAATACAATTACTCCATATGATGTCACATGTCCTTATTATTCTTGTCCAAGGATACTTAACTCTATATGTTCATACCAACAACCCTAATGAAAATAAGTTATTTTTTTGATATTTTAAATGTTATTAATGATATTTCATAAACATTATATATTATTTAGATACCTAATACATAAAACCCAAAATTTATAAATAATAATTACTTATTATTTTAAATAAAACAAATATTATTTAATATTAGTAATTTATAATACATAAATGGTAATTAGTCATTTGCAGTTGATAATTGATAATTGACAATAATTGACAACTCATAAAAAATTATTAATTTAAAATAATTTAAAACTAATAACTAATATAAATTATTTATTAATTAATAAATAATATTTACAAAATAATATTTATTTTTTAATACTAAATATTAATAAATTAATTATTATTTATTATTATATATCATTTAATAAGTTGTAATAATTAACAGTTTATAATTAATTATAAATTAGTATATAATAATTACAAATTAATATAAATTAAATCAAAATTTTATAGAAATCATTTACAATTAATTCAAAAATATTTTATAAAATTTAACTATTAATAATTATTTAATATTCATTAAAAATAATTATGGATTAATAATAATTACATATTGGTGTATAACTTTTAATATGAAATTTATTGAAAACTGAAAATAAATATTTATTAAATAATATATTTTCATAAATTATTAATTAAGTACTATTCATTATAAAATTTTACGTATTTGAATTAAAAAATATTAATTAATATATTTGACCTAATAAAAATTACTACCTATTAATTCGTAATAATTATATTTTTAGAATAATTAATATCTAATTACAAAAAAACATTTACTAACAAATTTAGAGCTTATAATCTATAAATAATTAACAATTAATTACTAAATAAATATTAAATTATAACATGTGATTAATAATTATTTAATATCAAATAAATAAATAATTAATGAATAATTACTAGTTTTAACTAATAAATATTAAATTATTAAATAATAATGTGATGAACCTGACTAGGATACCCCCTCAAATGGGTACAAAACCATAATTGTCACATACCTGAAAGGCATTCCCAATCCCTATGGGTTGCCAACTAGCACCCGAGCATCAACCAAAATCAGAGGGGATCATATCACAAAACCTTATGTAGACAATATGACATATAAAAATATATACCTAACTATAAGAAACAAAATAAGAAGAAACAAGTATATATATTTTAAAAAAGAAAATAACAGTATCGATATAACTCCAATGTAGGTAACTAATCTACTAGAGGCAGTTCCAACAAAAAATCACAACAAAAAACCAAATTAACTACCCCATTTGATATCTTGGGAAACTCTTATCATATAACTAGCATTTACAATGACTCAGCTAACCTAATCCTATATTACTCACTACGTTTCCTTGAAATTCCCTACATCTAAAAAATATAATGTTTATTACAATGTAGAAGGGGATTGAAAGTTGTAACCTAACATGATCATTAAGATTCAACATAGTTTTTCAACAACATGTATTTGAAAAATAATCTTAACATTCTCAGCTATAATGAAAACTAATCCTGAAAAAAAGGTTAATAATTTTCATACTATAGCATGGTGAAATAGTTTTTTTCATATTTTCCTATAACTTCAAAAAACATCTTGGTAAAACTATTTGAAATGTATTTCATATACATAAAAGATGTAAAATCTATCAAAAGGATCCGTTTAAAATCATATCATATCCTTAGCAGTACAAAATAAAACAATAAGATTAAAAATAATAGGTAATATCATTCCAAAGATCACTACATGTCATGAAATCTATGAAACTCATACGTAGAATAATAAAACAGTGTGAATCAAGCCTCCAGATATTTTCCTCAAATCTATAGAGAACACAAACAAGCTAGAAAGTGAATCCCCAACAGTGTCTAAAAGATACATAGAACAATAGGCTAATTTATAAGAGGAACACCCCATGAGTAAACCCCACAATAGTGTCAATATAAGATACATATTAGTACACCTTTAATCTAAGTACGTATGGACTCCCATGTTCTCTATTTTCAAAACCATTTCATCAAAATCATGCATTAAAAATGAATTTATAAATTTATTTCACAATTATTTGAAAATAAAAATTTTTTAACCAAAAAAGGGGATGAAATATTTTATCCAATACCATTTCCACAAACACAATTCATGTAATTCAATGACCCTATATGATCATATCTGGTGTATTATTTTAATAATTTGGAATGATTATATGGCATCAAATCCCAAAGGATCGACTAGTTCAGTAGTATTGGAAATCTAGTTTACATACATGAACCAGAAATTTGAATGAAACTATATAATAGAATATATTCAATTCGTTGAGTGTATAAATATTCTCTTCGATTAACACTTCATATTAGTCATAACACACATTTGAACTCCTAAAATTGTAAAACATATGAAAGGGTCGATTTCAAATTCATAGTAAGGGTAAGAATAAAATATATAATATGCTTAATAATAGGATAATCAATAAAATTTCAAGGAAAATAACTAAATAAAATTCAATTTAGTTTACCACATGATCTATGTAACATAACCCTATATATTCTACTTGTCAAATAATTACATTGAATATGAATAACTAATCCCAGAATGATTGAATTCATGATGCTACACTTCTAAAACAAATAGTTGAGGCATAATCCAAAAAATCGTACATAAATGGGTAAAAACTCAGTCACGTTTATCTAATGATACCTACTAAAACATAATTGGTCTATAGAGGTCCCCTCCTATGACTTATTAAGTCCAATTAATTTTTCATATGAGTGGAGTGAAACATTAAAAACATAAATATTTATAATAAAACTAGCATACTAAATGTTAATACATTAACCATAAATTTTGAAAAGTATCAATGTAGCACATACATAATCAAACATGTCATAAACCCTTTAATAGAGTATGCTATATTTTATCATATGAAATAAAATTCCATTAATCATAAAATACTATAGTATTATATGACATAGATTCAATAATAAAATAAAATCATTAAAAACTTCTTAAGAGAAATAAACTTATTTACATTGAATTAATTTATTCAAAATTTTCTCATTTATAAAAGAATACTTTTAAAAAATATATTCTTGAATCAATAGGCCGATACCAGTTTTAAACAAACAAATTCAATCCTTATTAAATATTCATGTCTTTATAAATAAATCCCTAAAACCCATTTTGAAAACGTGGACATTAATGAGACTGATTTAGAAATGTAAATTTTATAAACATTTAAAATCATGTTTTAGTTAATGATTTCATCAAATAAAAAATTAAAAATATATTCTTTTTATATTATTGAGAAAATTTTAAATTAATGATAAATATTTCCTATTATATTATTTCACATATACAATCTTAGATGATTGTTTATTGTACACGTTTTAACATGTTATTCATAATCAAATTACATATATCCTGATTTACTTACATATTGAATTTAATATAATATTTATATATCATATATACTATATATATATATATGTTATGTACATGGAATGGAATAAAGCATTCTTGGAGACAATAGGTTGAATGTACGCATGAACGTTGTTTCAGTTTCCTTGTTTTTTTAAGTTAAAGTACATAAAGAACAAATATATATATATATATATATATATTATTCCACCAGTTTTACTATGTCATATATTATATAGGATCCCTAGCCTTTTACATATAACATTACATGATTTTAATCATAATTATATATCCGTGTACATACCAAGGATCATAAAGTCTAGTGTCTTAGAGACTAGGTATACAAAATATAAAACATGGAACTAAATAATACATTCATTTATTTTGTCCTCATAAAAATCTTCTAACTTCCATTGAGCTCATAAATATTTAGAGGGTAGCATGGGGAAAACATGAACAATGTAATGAGATAAAAATCCTAGTAAGGGAATAAATATAATAATAAAGCTTTATCACATGGGTTAGAAGGCATAAAATATGATATAAAAAGGATCAGAACATATGAAATCATAATATATAAACATGGGATTGTAAAAACATAAATTCAAAGAAATTTTGGATAAAACATAAACCATGTCTTTTTCATGAGTCGGATGCTTATTCCACATAGACGAGCGAAAGTCAAGGATAACCACCATGACAGCTGCACATGGTCACACAAGCCAATGATAACCTCCATGACCATTTCACATAACATATCATGAGTATCAACTTTTCCCAATGTATTGGAGATCCATTTGGTCACACCCATCATGAAATTTTCATGAATAATCTTTTCACATACATAATCATACACAAACAATCCTAAATATAAATAAACCCATTGAATTAAATGGGTATCCAAATAATGTATTAAAGCATAATGAATGGGAGTATCATAACAGTGTACATGAAATAAATGAATTAGAACATACATAGAAATTAATATGGTAATGTATGCATATATCATGGAATATTATGTCAAACAAGATTGACCACATGTAAAAAAAGTATTAAAGAATTGTTAGCATTAATACATTTTATTGAGGATTTAAGGAAAACAGTAAAAAAATTATAAATAGTAAATGAAATAATATTTTTTAGAATACCAGAAGTGATCCAAGAAGGTTTTAATAATAAGTAAACTGGTTTTATAAAAACAATTGTGGCTTCAAAAATATGGTAGAGTGAATGAGAAATTGTTTACAAATTCAGGATGTTCCCTTAAAACTGGTTTTCTTATCGATTTGTATTGTGGAGGGAATATCTTAAATCATGTGTATCCTTAAAATAAATTGATGAGTTTTTCTTCAAACATGATTTAGAAGATTTATAAAATACAATAGATAACTTAATTTGGGTATAATTAAATGTAGACAATCCCAATGGAATATAAATTTTTTTTGGTAGAATCTCATACAGAATATCGGTATGGTATTGGGAGTAACTAAGAAGGATTGATGAGAGTGATAGTGGTTTCATATATTTTATACTAAATGATGGAAGGATGTGCATGGGGATAAATTATACCCCATCATTAGGAATTCCACATAATAGGGAATAACATAGTGGTTATTCTTGAATAAATGTGAGAAAGAGATGATTACTTACCTTAAGTCTTATAGTGTTCTTCCTTTTATCTTAATGTCCTGAATAGTCATATTAAGTTTATTACATAATAATTCCAAAACCTCTTTTACATGTAATTGATTTATTATATCCTTTTTAAATCATGCATAACCCTTTTCATTGGTTATGATGATAAATTTAATTATTCCGGTCTGTTTGTTTCTTGTTCTATTTACATATATACATAAACAAATAATCATGTTAAATGTGGATGGTTGTCTAAAATTTGAGTTATATTTTATTATTAAATATCCCTTAGGTTACATGGTTATAATATAAATTTGGTTACTTGGAGTGATGTTGAATCATTACATAAATCATTTATGATAAATGCTTGGATTAATTTAGAAATTTTTGACACATTTAAATTGTTTTGTATTATTATGTTACATCTCTTGGGAAAGTATATAAGGACCCAGTTTTTTTAACAACACTTTTAAAAATTTTAAATAATATTTCCAGAGCATGGTTCTGAGACATCGTGATATTTTAAGTCATGGTGTGTCAGAAATTATGTTGTAAAAAATATTAGGTGTTTTTATATTACACACATGTAGGGAATAAGATATATCTTAAATGGTTGATCAGATCCGAAATCTGAGACAACGACTCGATCCAGTATGCATTGTTTCTTCAAGGTTCTAAATGAAATGAGTTTCTGCAGGACGTTTGGACCCCTATATTATTGACAGTATGTTAAATGGATGAATTAAATTATTAATTTTTTTCAATTGATGGCTCAAACATGAATAACTCACAGACGGGGGTTTAGATGTGAAATCTAAGACCAACATTAAACTTAGAATGTTGTTTTTAAGCTATGTAGAATATAAATTTTGTCAGTGTATAAAGGATGTCTTATGTTCCACTAACGACGATTAATTAAATAATTAAATAATTATTTATTTAATTATTTAATTAGTTTATTATAAACTAAATAGGGGTTATAATTTCCTTGTTTATAGGTGGTTGGACATATAATTCAATTTTTCATTGATGTAAAACCCTATGTTCCCCACCTCACCTCCTCTTATCGATAATGAATGATGAATGATGAGGGAAATATTGGACCGAGGTAGAACAATGAGCGACCAACACATCACCTTATCTCCATCGTTGCGCAAGTGTGATCTTCATCAACAGCGACCAAACTAATTCATTTAGGAATTTTCATTGGTATTATTCTAACCAAGATTATTCATTAAGCATATTGATTTCCTTCTTGTCAATATTCGCCCGTGCAGGACTCTAGAATTTGAATTAAATAGCTTTTATCAACTTATCAATTATTTATTTTGTTCTTCATTCATCATTCTAAAGATGGGGAATCAAGGGTAACCTAAAAAATAACCATGGTCTATCATTATATATTTTAATCGTTCTTTTGTTCTTTGTTCCCCCTTCTCTCATCGTTGTCTTTTATTATGGTCGAATATTTGACAAATACCCAACACTGAATCGATGTGAAACCCATTCTGGTCATGTCAAATCGTTTATACAGACAATGATTCATGATCAATCAGTGGTGAAATCAAACCCTAGTGATGTGTTACATAAGTTTGAGCATGATTTTAAGTTCGATCGGGTGTAGAAATTCTTAAATCCAGGTTCTTCGTGCGGGATATAACTAAAACCCCAACTAGCATGTTTCTACCGTTCTTTTACAGGAAAGAGCATGCAGTGGATCTGACATCAGTGTGTGGGAATCTAAGGTGAAAACCTTATGTGGTTTAGGAATGTTGTGCAGAGATACTGAGGTGGTTCGAGATGGTGATCCATCAAGATGGTGGTCAGTGCAACTCCAAACATTCAGGTAGTGCATGCACAACAAGTGGGGTCCATGCGGCTTCAACCGATGACGGGGGCAATTATAATGGAGATGCAGTGGTGGAAGTTCTAGAGGACACAGTGGGAATGGAAGAAAGGTTGGCCGCTAGTGTTCACAGGGAGAGGTCACATGAAATTTGGGTAAGGAGTAAATTGGAGAGAGGAAATATAAAAATATGAAATAATAATAAAAATATTAAAAATCTTGGAAGAGTGAGGTAATGATGGGAAATGAGTCAATGAAAGGGAAGAGCTTATTCTGGTGATGTGCATTCTTTTACGAGCAAAGGGGATTGTGGGTACCCCTTGTGTGTTGCAATAAATACTATTTTCATTAAGGTTTAGTAAAATAATAATAAAAATATACTATGTTTATTTTATGGGAAAACCTTATTTTGGTCTTATTTTTTTCATACGGTGTCGGTTTCATGAACCGTCAGCTGTAGTGCAACCCTAACATCAAGACAGACATTCCAAATCTGATATTTTATGCCTTTTTTGGGTTTTTGGATCAGGTACTAGAAGAAAATGTCAAATAATAGATTAAATATTATTATTATTAAATATTATACCTGTTATAACTCATGTGTGTGACATCCGAATGACTTTCCATCAGCGGTGGCATGATCCAATCATTGTGAAGGAAAATTCAAGTACAATGTTTAATATTAAATTCTTATTCGTGGATCGGGCTATCAAAATATCCCAAAATATTAATAATATTATTGGTGAAAAATATTTCATGGGTCTTACTCTCGCATACGACATAAAATTGGAGAGCCGTCAGTGGCATCGTGACCCTAACATTGAGGTGGAGTTTTCAGAACTAACTTTATGTGTGTAAACCAAAGTTGATGTGTACACCACATGAGGCCTGGTTTGCATTTGTTATGGTGTAATGTGGATTTTTAACTGGGTATCCATTATGGTAAAATGAGTAATTGATCCCATGTGTTTTTATAAGATTATCTCAATAGTGTGATGCATATAATTTGTTTCTGAAAAAAATGTGATTCACCCATGTGATGCCATTCATACGCGATGCGGCAATATGAAACATTTACATCAGATGTCCATTTAGGGATATTGAAATTTCTATTTTGTGCGTTTTTTCTCCAAGGATCATGATGGTGTGATCTATATGGTTATCTAGTTCCATTTGAGGAGGCCATCAAGTAAAATTTTGTTTTCTCCCTTCAGTTTAACAATGAGAAATGCGGGCTTGTTAGCCTTTTGAATAGAGATTTCACGTACACTATGAATACACTTGCTTGACTAGGGGTACCTAAATTTTAGTTTATAACTCGAGTATTTATAGGTAAACTACCATGGGAAGAGGAGGGGCCACATGACGTGTGCACCCCCATGAACCATGTACCAATTTACGAATTTTATATCTCTCGTATTTCCTTCTTTTGAACTCAAAATTTGGCATATGAGTAGTCTATCCTAAGTGTTTTTCCAATAATGATGATATTTTCCCTCTATAGTTTTTTCTGAGAGACGATGCAAGATGTTATGGGTGTGACACTTATCCGAGGCAACACCTGATGATTGCAGGAATTTTACTGAGAGAAGTTATCCCACATGGATGATCTGAGTTCATCGATTTTTTTGAGGGGTACCATCCTGCAATGATGATCAGAGTTCCTTGATACTTTTCTCAAGAAGTACCATCCATTAGGGATAATCAGAGTTCCTCAATGATTTTTTCGAGAGGTTCCATCCAAAAGTGATGATCAGAGTTCCTTAATGCCTTTTTAAACTGCTACCATTTATTAGGAATGATCATTATCCATAGATGCTTTTTTTGAGGGGGTCCATCCCATAGGGATGACTAGAGTTCCTCAATGATTTTTTACGAGAGGTACCATCCATAAAGGAATATCATAGTTTAATGTTTCTTTTTCTGAGATGTACTATCTATCTGGGATGATCAGAGTTCCTCAATGATTTTTTCTGAGAGGTTCTATCCTATATGGATGATTAGATTTTCTCGATGTTTTCATTCAATAGGTTCCATCCAAATGGTATGACCACTGTTCCTCAGTTTTTCTTGAGTGGTACCATCCAGAAAGGTTGACCAATTTTTCTCAGTTATTTTTGAGAGGTACCATCCATCAGGGTTGACTAGTGCAGTTTCGGGATGTCCCTCCCACCGGGCTGGGTAGAGTAGTTTCTAAGGAGATATCGGGATGACACTGAGCATGGACCTCGAAATATATCTAAATGACATAGATATTAGTGATCTAAGAGAAATCAGAATGACCCTCCCACAGGGCTGTGTAGAATAGCCCTTGAGGAGATACCAGGATGACATAGAGCGTAGTCCTTGAGTAGATATCGGGCTGAACCAGAGTGTAGTCCTCAAGGAAATATCATTTTGACCATTCTGGCAGGCTGGGTAGCATATTCCTAGATGGTTCATAGAATACCCTCGACCGTACGACATGGTATTAAGGTATTTTTAGACTTACCTATGGACCCAAAAATAAGAGGGGTGCTTTCCCCACAGAGATGGATTCTTGTGATGCAACCTAAAACCGTGCGGGTGATTAAGTGCCGCCCAAAGCGGAAAGTATCAATGTGAGGTGATTTTTTATCATTTTTCATGTACCTTTTCAGATGATGTGAGGGAGAAATATGGCTTCATGGATAGTTTTTATCTTGGAAATGATGGCTAATCACTTTCATAGGATTGAACAACGCAATGGAGATCCCCTTACTCCCTCTTTTGGGATTCATTGACATAGAAAAAATATTTATATATCATGTCTACAGAGACTACTCATTCTTTATGGCTACTCCCCTTCTAAGAGAGGTTATGACGTGCATTGTATGAAATTTTCATTCTATGTCAAGGTTCTTGTGGTTGGACGAGTCCACTCTCCTACTATAGGTGGCGGATATTGGACATGTTTTTTAACTCCTCACAATTTTGACCTCCTTGTGTTTGGATGAGTCTACATTCATTATCTATTTTGGATGAGTTTTACTCTTTCAGTTTACTATTTTTGTAACATGTTTTATTTTACTGCTCCCCTTTTCAGTACCACCCTTTATTTCCCCTCGAGACTTCAAGAAATCCTATTCAGTATTCTCATACTCATCCCTGGTTGGCATTTTTCTTCATATAGTGGACCATTTTAGTCTACGAACAGGTTGATTGGGATACCAAAGGATCCTATGGATGCATGGTGCTTGGACCGTGAGTGGTGGTCATATATTGGGATTCAGGAGTGATACTATCCGAGTCATTTTACTTTTTCACTTGTTGGCAGGTAGTGGCACTTTTTGAGTATGGTGTGTATTTTCACCATTTAAATTTCAGTTTTACTTTTCTGGAAAATGTACTATTTATAGGTCAATGCATATATCTTTGGTTTACTATTTATGTTATATTTGTATCATTATTTATTTTCCACTACATGTTTTCATTGAGTTTTTTTCGTATGTTTGAACAGTTTCATATGGAAAGGTCTCCACTTGTTTTTTGTGCCTTCGGTGCTAGTCGCCATACACTGGCCTATAGAGGCAGGCTTGGGGTAGTTTTGGCTTGAACCCCTGTATGGTCTAGGTCGTGGTAAAGTGGAATCAGAGTGGGTTCGACCGTTGGGATGTTTTTGGTCGTTTCCCTAAAAGGTTCTTGGTTGGGTTTAGGGAAACTATGACAATGTGTCTTTAGGATGGCTTTCAGGATATGGAGTCCAGAAATGGTATGGGCAGCTGACGTATCAATTCACAAGGACCTTTATTACCTGCTTGTCAACTTGTCACCCTAATACACTTGTTACAGGGAACATTGGAACATGAATCGTATTGGGTTGAGTCTTTTACATTCCTTCTTGAGTCATCTCCACACTCTCGTTGATGTATATATTTATGATCATCCGACCACGGTTCTCCTTGACAATAGTCAAGATGTCTATGTGATGACAAACAACCAATATACAAGATACAACTCCTGATGATGATCGTGTGAGTTAAAAGTCCTTAGTTCAAGACCTATAATGTGAGGCCCTTTCACCAGGTGGGAAGGTAACATCACAACTACCAGAAGAACGACATACATCCCTAATAGAGTAGGCTGAGAATGTGAGCAAGCAGAGAAAACTATGCAAGTTCTAGTACTAGAGACTACAACTGTTCTGCAGTGAGATAGAACCTCGGACAATAGAGGATTGGCTAGATTCAGTGGTCGACCTCTTCAGGCGTGTATGGACACCGACAGATCAGATGGTGGCTTCAGTAGCCAGCTATTTCCCTAGAATATTTGGACTTTGGTATAGCTTGTTTACTCAGACACCCAATGATTTGGAACCATTGTGGGATGAATTCCATTAGTTGTTCTGTGAGGAGTTCTACCCCTCCAACATGATCTCTATTTGACTTTTGGAGCTCCTCTAGTGATAGTAGGGATGGATGATGGTGATTGGGTATGAAACTAGGTTAATAGACCTTGCATTGTACTCTCTGAACATGATCTATTAAGGCTAATTATGAGCATCAAAGTTTGATCGGGGACCCTATAGAGAGATTCATGCTATCATAGTGCCCTTATGCATCCCCACCTATACAGGGGTCCTAGGGAAGGTGTTGGTAACATATATTTTTCATTAGAGGAACACCATACAACTGGTTGTGGTAGTGAGTTCTATAGAGATGAGACGTCTACTGCAGCTAGCTGACACCAGACAACAAGATCTTGATATATGAGATATTTTCATGATCTATATTAGGAACGTGGTCATATATGGACAAAACAGAGCAGCATAATAATATTGGAAATCCTTTATGACTTCTGCACTTAAGGCATTGTTCTATAGCAGATTCCCTTAGCGAGGAGTGTGGGATGTCCCAAGATCACCTAGTGTGGGAAGTTTCACAGCAGTTAACTCCCTATTTTTGACTCATGTGGGACTTTAGGGTACATCATTTATTTATATGATGATGTAGAATCCTTCTCTTCATAAGCATGTAAGAGAGTCTCAGTTGTGATTCATCGACTGTAAAATATTGTGTGACCAGACATCTTTATGTGTTTCACCATATAGATATTCTGAAGAAAGGAATCATGAGACCATGTTCCAGTGGAAAATAATGATTCCAGTTGTGAAATGTGTTGCAGAGGTTCATTCAGAGAGAAAAAAAATCTCCAAAAGTTCTATCAGGTCATCTGAGATTGTGCGAGGTGACGAAGAAATTGCATACCGCCTTACCATAACCTAAATAGTTGGAGTTGGTACACAACATTTTACACATTACAGAATTGAATACATATTTCTGTGTTCTGAAACATGTCATCAAGTGAAGAAATCCATATTAGGGTGGGTCATCCCTTTGGTCCACATTCTTTGGTTGCATTGAAACATACAAAATTCCTTGGGAGCGGGAGAGCTAAGTGCAGGCTCAGTATCCCCAGTTGTTTCCCTCGTTTTTTTATCAAGGAAGAAAAGCATGAAAGAAGGAATAATTTCGAGACCCATTTTTTCCTTATAATAATTTGAAAATTATATGTTAATATTTTTAGAGCTGTGTGATGAGACAACGTGCAATTACGAGGCCTAGTGTTCCCAGAATTATGTTTTTAAAAATATTATGTTTTTTTTATTACACACACATCGAGAATGATATATATCTTAAAATTTTGATCAGATCAAAACTTGGAAACCATGGTTGGGTCCAAAACACGATTTTTCCCTTATGTATGAAATAAAATGAGATTAGAATGTTAGTTTTACATTATGCAGGGTATAAAATTTTTCGGCACCTGGATTTTGTCTTATGTGTGAGAGTGGATGATTAATTAAATAATTGAATAATGTTTTATGTAATTATATGATTAATTTCTTTTAACCTAATGAGGGGTTATAAATTCATTTTTTAGAGGGGGGTCGGCATCATAACTCAGTTTGGCCAATGATTCCAAACCCTAATTCCTCTCCTCTCCTCCTGTTCTCGATAAAGAACCAATGAAAGATGAAGAAAATCATGTATGAAGGCAGAACAAGTAGTGAAGAATACAAAAACTTCTCTTCATCATTGCACAAGTGAGATATTCATCAATGGGGACCATACCAATCCAATTAGAACTCATATTTGGTATTTATATGCCCTAGATTAAAAAATGATCATATTTATTTTGTGCATGTAAATCTGCGCCCTAGCATGACTCAAGAAATTGAATTAAACTACTTATATCAATAATTAATTACTAATTTTTCTCTCCATTCATCATTATAACGACGATGAATCAAGGATAACATGAACAATATCTGAGGGAATTTGTCAGATTTGATTACCATGATTTGGTTCTTAATTCTACCCTTGCTCATCATTGTCTATTATTATGGTCGACAGTTTGAATAATACCCAAAAATGAATCGATGTGAAACCAATTATTGACACATCAAATCATTTATGAGGACACATATTCAGGATCAATCAAGGGTGTAATCAAACCCTAACGATGCATTACATATGTATGAGAATGATTTGATGTTGGATCAGGTGTAGATATTAAAAAATCAAGGTACATGGTGCTGGATATGACTAAAACCTCAACCAACATGGTTTGGACCTCCCACTACCGGAAAGAGCATGTAGTGGTTCAGACGATAGTGAGTAACGGTCTGTGGTAGCGACCACCGATGGTACAGGAAGGTCATGTAGGGAATGAGAGGTGGAGCAAGATAAAGATTCCTCCATAGGGTGGTTATCACACTTTTGGCGGTCAGGCGGTGCATGTGTAACAAGTGGGGTGGGGGGGGGGGCAGGTGGATTCGCTCGGCGATGAGGATGATCAGAATGGAGACCGATCAGTGGTGATTTCAACTGACATAGAGAGTGCAGAAGAACGTTTGGACGCTAGGGTTCACAGTAAGAGGACACATGAAATTTGGGGAAGGAGTTAATTGTTGAGAAGAATTATAAGGAGATGAAATGTTAATAAAAATATTAAAACAATGGAAGAGTGAGGGTGTACTAGGCATGGATTCAATGCAAGGGAGGCGCCTATTAATGTGATGCACATTACATTACGTGCAAAGGAGATTTTGGGTGTCCCTTCTATATACCAATCAATACAAACTTCATTATGGTTTTGTAAAATAATAATAAAACATATTATTTTTTATGGGAAACCCTTATTTTGGTCATATATTTTTTATATGGAGTCATTTTCACGAACCGTTAGCGGCAGTGTAGTCCTGACATCAAGACAGACATTCTATGTCTGATATTGGATGTATTTTTTTATTTTCTGGTTTAAGTACCAAAATCGCATCTGAAAAAATTGATTTAATATTAGTTATAAATATTTGACCCACCATAACTCTTTTGTGAAAAATATGATTGAGTTACCCACATTGGTGACATGATCCAAACATTAAGATGGTATATTCACACCCAATGCTGAATTTTTAATTTTGATTAATTTCTCTGGCCCCCGAAACACCCCAAAATAATAATATTGTTGTTGTTGTGGAATATTGTGTCCACTATAACTCTCATATATTACATCATATTGGTGATCCATTTGTGGTGCTGTGACCCTGAAATTTAGGTTGGCTTTTCAGGACTAATTGAAGGTGTTTAAAACAATGTTCTGGTGTGGACCCCGTGAGGCCTGGTTTTCATTTGTTATAGTAGAATGAAACTTTTTTACTAGGTATTTGTTTTGGGTGACTGAGTCATAGATCACATGTGTTTTTCTAAGTGGATCACAATGGAGTGATCCATATAATTTGATTTGGGACTAAGGTGTGGGCCTAACGTGATGTCATTCAAGCGCAATGCAGCGATATATGACTTTTTCATCCAATGTCTATTTAGAGATATTGAGTAGTCGATCTTGTGCATTTTTCTCCAAGGATCGAAATGGGTTGATATGTTTGGTTATCAAGTGCCATTTGAGGAGGAATTCCTGTAAAATTATGTTTTTTCATTCGTTATAAAAATGAGCAATGCACTTTCGTCAGCCTTTGGGCTTGAGATGTCATTCACTCTGGGAGTACACCTGCATGAATATTGGTACATGATTTTTAGTTCAGTACTTTCGTATGGATAGGCACATGACCAGGAGAATATGCAAGGCCAGAAGATGTGTGGGGCCCACAAGCACCGTGTACCACTTTAGGAATTCTCTATATCACCTATGTCATTCTTTTTGACTCCGACATTGGCATATGTTTAGCCTATCCTTAGTGTTGTTTCTTATAGAATGTGATGGTTACCTCTATAGTAAAAAATGAATTCATATTATATTTAAATAAATAAAATATTTTCATAATTTATATAATAATATTCATAAATTTCATTTATCCACTAGGTTATATATTATTTTAATAAAATTTTAATTCTATAGTGTTGTATGGAAATAATCTGTCATGTTTATAATGCAAGTTGTCGAAGAGAGTCACTATTGTGTATAACATAAGCTAACTACTTATTTCAAGCATTAGAATATATGGAAAAAATTTAATTTATTTAATAAGATAATTATAATAAATTATTGTTGTGTTACATTTCCCCCACTTTAATTAATTTTCATCCTTGCAATTTAAACATGATCTATGTAATCAACAGATTGATAGTGAAAAATATTTTTTGAAGAAACCACATCATAAATAGGGTTAATAACACAAATTATTTATAAAAAGTAAAGGGAAGTTTAATGGTCACCAGAAATATTAAATTTATAATAAAATAATATTAGTCAAAAGTATAGTTACATACATGGAGTAAATGTATAAATATTTGTAGGGAGTTATTGAGGCCATTAATCACAAACAAGTGAACGATCAATGGAAAATTGATGGAATGAAAACTATAAATCTATGATTATTTAAAATAATACCGGTTCAACAAAAATTAACATTTTTTAAATCTTGTTTTTATAGATGAGGAATTCATTCACTCTATGATAGTATAAGGGAATATAATTACTTGATATTTTTCTTTAAAGACAATCAAATCTTCTGGTTATGCTCAGATATATTTTCACTTCATTTCATACACCTGAAGATGGATATTCACGATTACTTTTTATTCCTAAAGAATATTTTATGGATCATATGTTCTACAAATTTTTAATTCATCATCTAAATATTTACTGAAACAAATACTTCCAGAACATAGTATCCAATAAATAATACATTAACCTAAAATAACAATATGAAAAGAAACACTAAATTCATTACCAACATAAGACTTTTCCAAATCAATAATCCCTTTATTATGATTTCATACCTTAGTTTTAGTAACATAATATGGTTCACATTTCCTTTAACCATATGGTTTCCAAAATGATTAAATTTACATTGAGTAAATTTTCTTGGTCATCTGTACCACTAAACATATGTTCTCAAATACATTATTAAATAGTACAATAGTAAAATCCTTATATATCTCATGACTATTTTAACCATATCACTATTGGTGAAATAATTATTGAATAAATTATAGAATAAATTTAATCATTATTCATCATTATTAAAATATTCACTATGATTAATCATCAAATTTTATAATACCTCATTCCTATAATTTCCCATTTTTAGTGTATTTATCATTAGTCTTATAACCATTACTTTTATAACATTTCTAATTATATCATTGACCAAAACTCAAGTCACAATATGAGAATCACAAATCATAGTACTATATTCTTGAAAAATCATTAATATGTTTTCTAAATCATGACATAATATTCTCAATCAAAGAGTTTGTATGTTTATCTTATGTTATCCACGGTGTTAACAAATCAAAAGGATTATATCCTCTGGAGAGAATTATCCACGAAGGTATTCATAAGTTTATATTACCTAAACTAAAATTTCCATAATCTTGTTCCTAATGATTCTACTGAACTACCATTGATATGAAATTTAATTCCCTAACCCTAGAAGCCCTGATCCAGTTAATTATTTTAATACATTAGCATGATTAAAAGGAATGAAATCCCAAAGAACCAATTACTTTAGTAGTTTTTGAAAGACAAATTACATAGATGAACCTAATATTACAATTGAAACAATAAATTATAATATTTTCAATTCGTTGAGAGTATACATATTCCCTTAGCATAACCCTTCATATCAGTTATAGTAAACATATTGGATTATTCAAAAAATGAAACATAAGAAAGGGGTGAGATCAAACAGTTTGTAAGGGTAATAATACAATGGATGGTACGAGTATGAATGGAAAAAACATTAATAAGTAACAATAAATAACTAAAACACATACCATTTAAATAATCAAATGAGAAAGGAAACAAAATCATGGATATTATACTTGTTATATAGTCACATTGAATACCAATAAATGATATCCATAGGATTTAATGAATAATTCTAGATATCTAAAACATATCTTCAAGGCCTCAACCAAGACATCATACCTAAATGGGTAATAACCTGGTCATGTTTGTCTCATGAGACAAACTGATTCATTGAGGGGCTATAGAGGGTTGCGCTTGTCACCTAATACGTCTGATGCATTCATCTTATAAGTAGAATGAAACACACAAACATAAAAATTCATATTAAAACTATCATTTGAATTGTTATTACATTAACAATAAACCATGAATGGTATCGAAATAGGAAATCCATAGTTAGACACATCAAAAAAGATGTAATAAAATGTAATATATTTTTTCATATGAAAGAAACTTCAATTAAGCATAAAATTCAATAAATTATGTTGAAATAGATGAACATAATATAATAATTTCATTAAATACCCCTTGAGACAATTGTTTTTTAAATTTGAAATCATTTGTCCAAAATAAGAACATTTATAAAAGGACAAATTTTAAAATGATAATTTTTTATCTATATGTCCCATAACACTTTGAAATATTTTGGAGAAATTTGATCATTTTGGAATATTTATTTCCTTATATATTAATCCAAGAAACTCATTTTTAAAACATAGACACAAGTGAGAATGATTTGGAAGAATAAATATTTGAAACATTTAAAATGTTTTTTGTTTAAAGGGCACCATTCACAAAACCATAAAATGATTCCTTTGTAATTTTTTTATTAAAATTGGACATGGATGATAAATAGGTCCCAGTAAATTCATACATATACACAATCTCATATAATACTGAGATTTCAAAATTAACGATTACCATATGTATGATTCCCAACATATGTGTAATGAAATCCATTATTGTGGTTTTAAACTAATTATTAAATTGTACCATAATCATAGTAATATTTATGATATAACATATTATTCATATATGAGTTTATATTACCATTTTATTAACAATTAATTGTTAAAGCAACATTTTGGTTAATAATTACTTTGTTAATCGTCTGGGTTTTGACACATTATCCATGACCTTATTACTTTGATCAAGATTTAAATACTTTTTAAATGTAAAAAATGATTTATATTTCATATAAATATAGTAAATAAATATATACCAAAAACATAGATATATAAAATGGTATACTCTATTCATGGAGATGGTATGTCGTACATATGCATGAACATTCTTTCGGTTTTCTTATTGTATTAAATGGATGGAGGTAAATGAATATATGTATATATATATATATTATTGTCGAATTATTCTGTCATATATTTCTTATTAATGCATTTTATTTATTTTTATACTCATTATTGAATGATTAACAAGGGTGATAAATCGCATCGCTTCTTGGAGACTACAGGTCATACTTACACATGTAGGATAATATCAATATTTTATTGGTAAAAGGGTGATAATTAGATAGTATATAAATTATATTAAATCATTATTATCTCATTTTATTATTTTTTTCCTTTTATCAAACATTATATCTATCAAAATCATGTTGCGATGAAAACAAATTACACCATAGTGTGGAGACGGTATGTCGTACGTATGCATGCATGGGAATATTGTTTTCAGTATAATAAATAAAAGGAGGAATATGGTTGTCCAAAATTCGTTATAACATCTCAGAATATATATGAAACTATATTAATAACTTTAGTTTGTAAACAACATAGGAATACAATTTATAAGAAGAAAATCACATAAATTAATTTGTAAAACAATTACCTCTTCTTCGAAGGAATTCCTTTGGATCTCCACTTAGGGACACAAGGGTCATCTTTTTTGGAAGACCATAACCTCTATAACATAAATATGAACGTTGGGAGGAGAAATAGTCAGGCTTTGGTTGAGATAAAATTCCCATAATGGTGCGAGGAAGTGAGGGAGGAGGATCCCTTTAATAATTGGGGTGAGGGGCACTTTTAGAAATCCTGAAAATTTTAAAATATAGTAACACTACTCAGGATCCAAATATATAAAAATGGACCATAAATAAAATTATAAAACATTTTAGACCATATTCTTTATCTCTGTTATTTTTTAGATTTTTTTTTTAAATTTTAATTAATTTTATAATAAATTAATTCAATAAGATATCATTATTGATAAATTTAATAATATTAATTTATTTTAAACCAAAATAAATTACGTCAATTTTAGAAGTATAATATCATGTTTTAAAAATATACAATATATCTTACTTATCTATAAAATCAGTTAGATACATTAACTCATCAAAATATTTCTAAATTAATATTTTTATTATAAATTACATTGTAATTCTATTAATTAAAGAAATAATTTTTTTATAATTAACCAAGTATTTAAGGTAATTGTATAATTTCAAAAAATTAGAAATACAATTTTATAATGACCATAATTTAATTATGATAAAAGTAGTCATTTAAATGAATTCATAACTTAATTGTATCACTATATGGCCACATATGAGTTATTAAAAACAAAGAGAGTGATATTTTTTAAATATCTTTAATTTAAATAATAATAATTTATTTCCAAGAAAAACTATCAATTAAATGACTACAAATTGATAATAAGGTGATATTTGTTGAATCTTCTTCATCTTGTATTTTTTTGACTAGTTTTTTTCAATCCTTATCATTTTCATGAAACTATTATTTATCCCATAAAACTAATATCATTATATCATATAATTTATACATTGTAGAATAATATAACAACAATAAAATTTAAAAATACCATAAAACGAGTCATTGATGAAATTATATGATATATTTGTATTATTTGGTATAATTTTAGTTTTTTAGATATTTTATATCATTTAATACCATTTTATTTATTATGAAATATATTCAAGGTAAATTTTGACACTATTAATTATTTTTCTTATTAAAAAATAATTCTAAAAAGATAAATTCAAACCATGACATCTAAAACATTAATAACATGTTGAATTCATTAATAAAAAATATTGTGTGTCATTCACTCAATCAAATTATATTTATATTAATATTTTAAATATTATACATTTGATTCTTATATTATTTAAACAATTATTGCATCATCATTGGGACACCATTTAAGTAAAATATATTATAATAATAAATTATAAATAATATATCCTGATGTATAGAAAAAATTTATATATTAAATGAAAATTTATATTAAATTTTATCTTTTTATGACCCTATACTAAAATGGTATTGATATAAGAGTCTGACATCATTAACATTTCATTAAATAATATATATTAAATTCCATAGTCTCACCCATGTGGCTTCAAGATGGTTATAATTTCATCCCAATATTTTTTTTTTCAAGTCCCACCCTACCAATTAAATCAGGTTAAGTGTTAGATTAATTTTATAATATTTATAATATAATTTTTACTTTTAATTATCCAATTAACCATTAACCATGGTAATCTAAAATATTACAAAAGTAACTATTAATATTCCAGAAAATAAAATAAACCTAATTACATAATTTATTCTAGCGGAGTCCAAATTTGGAATCAATTATGAAAACATAAAAATTCATATGGTTCTTTAATTATTATAATTTTAATTCTATTGATAGGGTTAGAAAACGAGTCATTAAAGTTCAACCCTGCAAAATAATGAAATGTATTTATATATAAATTAATTTTTAAATTTAGTCTAATGAAAAAAATTATATTAAATGATAAAAAATAATAAAATTATAATATAAACATATTAAAATTATAAATAAATCATATTTCATTGTTTTAAAAAATTGTTTTCAATTAAAAAATAGAATTTCTCTCTATTCATCAAGACATGAAACTTATTAGAAAAACAAATATCAAAAAAATACTTGAATATTCCTCATTACAAAATGATTTTTATTTTTTCAAATAGAATATATAAATTTGTCGAAATTATATTTAAAATATCTTATCTATTAAAAGGCAGTAAAATTTTTATTAGAAATAAATAGGTTTTTATGCATTAAATTGGGTTTGTTCTTATCATATACCTATAAAATATTTTAAATGAATATTGAAAATATTTTATTGATTATAAAAATTATTCATCCCATTAATTTCATTTAGTAATTGTAATTATTTAAATTTATTGATGAAAAAAATCAGTTGCAGCATACAAAAAAATATATTTTATATTCAATTTGTATATGTTTTCATTTCTAATTAAATGATAACCAATAAATTCATATTAAATTTTTATAAATGATATATTCTTATAAGAAAATTAATAATATTCATATATTTTATATAACTCTTAGGTTATATCTTATTATAATAATATTTTAATTACATACTGTTGTTTGTAAAAACATAGTTTTTTATATAACATAAGATATCAAATAAAGTTTCTATTTCATATAAAACAAGATAACTAACGTTTTCATGATATAAATTCTATTGAATATATTAAAATTATTTAAAATGAAAAATAATGAAATTTTTGGGTTTTACAATTCAATTAATTCAATTTATTTATAAAATAATTTAGAAAACATGTGCACTATAGGTCATTAAAAATAGGCTAAAGATAGAACCACTGATCACAAACTTGGTTCAAAAACACCCACAATTAAATCCATCAACTCAAATGAAGGTATAGAAAATAATAGAAACCATATAAACCATCCTCAAATTTCAGAATCATTTTGATAAAATATGGTCGTAGGTGATGAAAAATCTCAAAATACGTCAAAGAATGCTCATGTTTCAACACAACTAGCATAAGGTTAAACCTATGAACGAATATCATCCAAATGATCTTGATGATCAAAATCTAAAAATCATCATATCTGAACACATAGTGAAATGGTGTTGTGATGATCAAGGGAAATGAAGAAATAGGAAAATCAATTACCAAGATAGATACAACATAACATATGTTGATGATTTATTTGTTGAATGATGGGATATGAAAGGAGATGTAGTCCCCAAAACCACCAATCAGTGATCCTAGGATGAGATAGGAGAGGGTGTGGCCAAATGATAATAGAAATATCATCCATCCAGTTCCCTAAAAATAACTAACCATGATCAATACATATTGTGTAATCCTTTCACATCATGTATATCCTCAGTAAATAATCTGGCCAAAAAATCGATCACCTCAATTTAAAAAACCTAATTATTAATATTTCACAATGTATACCATTTTCACAACATGTAGTATCTTAATGACCTAAATTAAACTAATGAAATATCTCCAATATCCAATACACAAAATTCAAACTATAAAACATGTAAAAACAAGCATGATGTATAATAATTACATGGTGTGAAATTTCTTAATAGATAGAAAAAAACACAAGAATACAAATTAAATCTCATACTAAAAATGAAATTCCCCAAACTCAAGATGTACACAACAAATTCATTGAAAATTTTATACTCAGAATTCATTAATTCCAACAAACATATATTTGCTAACAATTTGGTCTTTTTTTCAACCAAAGACTTTATTTCATTAGAAACAATGAATTGAATCCCACTAAAGAGGCAAAAAAAAAAAATGAGGAGGAAAAAATTAAATATGGTAACTAGAATATAAAATCTCCCCCATTATAAGTTACATCCACAAAATGTCATGTGGAAGAATGATTTCATGAAATGGTTGACTTCAATTATCCATTTTCAATGACTGAAACTCTTATGTATTATGTGAATATTTATTTGTCTCTATATTATTATGACAAAAAAAATTTATATACCATGGAATACCATCACCTGAGCTTCATTGATCTCAACTTGTTTTTCTATAAGATAATTGATTAATCCATCTAAATTTCTTCAAAAAATAAAATTTTATAGAGACCAAGATACTATTTCCAAAGCTATGATATGTGTAAAACTCCATTAATGTCCATAAACTGAACCAAATTATCCCAATGATCAAAAAACTATCCATGTTTCGTATCCACTACAAATATTCCAATATATATAGGAGAAACATTTCACTTTTATGAATGTTGATAGTGACCCATTTTATGATAAACATTCAGGAAAACCGAGTAAAAATTGGAAAACACCAAAAGAAAACTTTAATGAATCATATACACATTCTTCTACCTTTATATAGAATAATGACTCTGATGTATTTGTTCATTCATCAATGATTTCCCTTAAAAAATAATCAAAACAACCAAATAGGTCTCACTTACAATATTCAAACAAAGAGGTGGCCTGTATGGGTGACTGGAAAACTCCACAAATGAAATTATTCTGATCGATGACTAATATCATTTATTATATGAAATATAATGAAATCCCATATGGCTATCTTAATTAAAAACTAAATAAAAGAAAAATTCATGGGGAACATCCTCTAGGATAGAAAAATTACACTCCATCTATCCATATTTCTATTGATGATAATATGTACACAACATTACTTGAGTCCCCGTAACCACTTAGTGATTCCTCCCAATCCTTGATGTAAACCTATGAAAAATTTTGTAAAAAATAGAAGACGTTAAGTAATTTATCTTTAGGATCTCTTTCCCATATAGCTAAAAATGTTCATCAACATATGTGTTTTTCTCTGATAGAAATAAAATGAGATAACTTTTTCAACTGATCAATCACCACCTAGAATAAATTCCATCAACCTAGTGTTCATGGTAAACCAAAATATATGTCCATAGAAACCTCATCCAATTTACAAAAATTATCCAAAATATATAAGAAAATAACATAGGGATTAAAATACTAATCTATTAGAATTTGGTAGGTATAACATCTATACACATAATATTAAAAGTCATTCTTTATACACCGTCTCTAGAATCACCATATCATGTCAGAATTTATTATTGATGAACTCATATGAATAGTACATATTGAAGTATTCTGGTAGAAATATTTAGTGCCTCATAGAATATTGGGAAAAAATCCCCAGAATAGAGATTACCATCAGAAGAGATAGATCAACTGGAGACTGTCTCCAAATAATATAGGTAATCAATAACTAATTTTAAGTCATCATCCTACTAATGAATCTATTGAATTGAAATTACATGATATGATGATAAATGAACACTATCCATATACATAACTAAAATATCTTCCTATGAATCTAGGTGAATCTAAGTGAAGGTCCCCATAAGTTTCCACTCTTGCATTGATTCCAGAACAACCTTCCATAGTACTTCATCACAGATAGTGTTTGCAATGAATTTCCCCTTCCTCATGGTCTATGTGTTGCTGAAGTCAAATTTTAATTATATTAATCCCATAACCTATGTAATATATTGATATCTTTTTGTGAAATAATATATCTTAAACACTTATTTTCAAAAAAGACTCTGAACCTCCCCCAGAAATTATACTATCACCAATTTTAAAGTTTGTTCCTAACTGAAAAATGCTCTAAATCATGATTAGAGAAATTATTAAAATTAATTAGAAGTAATGTGAGCATAACTACACCACTTTATTTTCATATATAATCATGTAAACCAAAATCACACTATAATAATCATAAATAACAGAATACCCATTACCAGTCTTATGTATGATTAGAATATGAGTAGATGTCATATTTACTTTCAAAATCTTAAAAGTAGACAGAATCATTTCATACCATATGTATTGAACCCCATTCTAGTTATTATTATTCAATTATGACATGAAAATTGTGAAATCCTTGATGTGTAATTGATAAAAATATAAATATTATAAAATATTTGAATCTGAATGACATTATGTGTTCTTCCCAAGACCAAAACACATTCCCCTTCTTTGGATAAACTGATAAGGCATGCTCATAAATCACATATCCCGAGAACATTACTTCATGCATCAATAAATTTAATTTCAAAATATTTCTATATGAATTTTGACTCTTGAGGATCTTGAAATCCTGAATCATATACTTCTCATTCTCATGATTGGATATAGAATTAAAAAAATATCAACCATGAACACTACTACAAATGTTTCAATATACACATGTAATATTCGGTTTTTCAAAGACAAAAAACATATTTGGATTATTTTTAAGAACAAATGACATCACTAGATATTTAAAATATCCATATATTTTGTAGAAAGACTTCTTCTTCATATTAGATTCATAAAAATTGGATTATAGTATCCTAACAAAAGATAATTCATTAAAAACTTATTTTACACCTATAAATGATCAAGGAAATTATCACTACTAAAAAAGGATATATGATATTAACATTTACTCAATTAAATATTCAATAGTCTACACACAATCATAGAAAATAATCAGTCTTCTCGGAAATGAGCATTAGGGATACCCAAGTAGAAACATTAGGGAGAAAAAAACATTTCAAAAGCATACTATCAAAAAGAATATTGAGCTATTTGAGCTCCATAGGTGACATATGATATGAAGGAATGTAATTCAAATACATACATAGAATCTGGTCAATCATTAATTCATCACCCCAATGTGGAATATGATTATAAGAATTATCTTAGAAAATATTAGAAATTTGATAAACAACAACAAAAATATTTACAATAGTTGAAACATGATTGGGATCAACTAATATAGTAGAAAACTAACTCGTGTGCTCTATGTGGGAAGGACCCACATTAACAAATATTAGATCCCACTCTCTAGGAAACACTTCTTAGATCCCATAATTATCATGAAATGAGATAGATAGATGATAAAAATCAACCTCAGGATGATGAGATACTATCCAATCTCTCCAGATAATGACATCAAACTTATCAATATCAAGAATTAGAAAATCCCAAAATAACTCTATGTAAGTCATAGATAGTGAACAAGAAGGACACTGAACCCCAAATATTTCCACTTCCCTAGAGGATTAACTTACTCTATAAGATAGTACATGAGCTATATTGAATATTTAAGCATAAAAAACTTCAATATATAATTGAGTTATATTAACCAATGTCAAATAATGTAATTTATACTAAAGATTCCATAATTATAGTACACCTCACTATCACTGGAACCACATATACCTCTCTTAGGAATCCATCAACATCATTGTGGTAATTCAATAATGAGGAATATGGAAATATCCCAATTGCCTTTTAAGAATATTATTTTCTTCAAATAATCCCTTTTTCTAATGATCCCAGAATAAAAGAGGCGTAGATAGAGCCCTATAAAAATGGTTCAGATGGATATAATGTTAAAAATTGTTGAACATATTCACTGTAATGGAATAAGAATGATTTTTTTGGAAAACCATTCAACACTGATATCACGGTTGGGGAACACTACTTGTTTTATCTGAATGTTAATAGGTGACTTTCCAACAGGAACCACCTTCTCCATTCTAATAATGATCATTCCATATCCAATTTTCCCCTTCCGAGACACTGGAAATATAACTTGGTGGAAGATAAGGGAAAAAATAAATTTTTCAAGCCATATTCAATTACACCCTAAATCTCTATCAACTAATTTTATATAGATCAATATCATAAACATAAGAATGCATGATCTAATATACTATTAGAAACCCTATAGGTACTTCAGAGCCTATATCCAGTAATTCATTACTACCGATAGAGAAAATTAATTCTTATCATAAAATTTATTGTTTGACGCTGATATAAAATGTATTGTTGATGTAATGAGAGTAACTCCAAAGACATAATCATTATCTGTAAAGTAATAGAAAACATATAGAAGAAGAGAGTCCTAAATTTATTCTAGTCCAATCCCATATTTATATCCTCCTGTACCAGAGAATCCCATTTTCACTTGTTAGGACCGACTAATATAAACACCACACATATCACATTGATATATTCAAGAGTATCTAGGAATCCAATGATATGATTGATCATGTCCATACATTCCTTCACCAATAGGGGTGCAATCACGAACTCCATGTATTGTGATTTCACACATAAAAACAGCAGTGATCGATCGATGTATCTTTAATCAGTTGGTTGTATCATGAAAAATACATTTTTGAATTGTGGTACATTTGGATCAAATATCCGAACTCTTAACTTGATATACTTGATAATATATTGATCTAGAGGCATATTCCATTACTGTTCATTCACTAAAACATTTTTTAGAACCCATGGAAGGAAACCTTTAGATAAACCACTACACACTGAAAGAGATGAAATGAATAAAAAATAATATTACCTTTATTCAGACAAGAAACCCATAAAAAGACTATGATAAAGATCATAACCCAAAAAATAAGACAAAAATGCTTACATAAAATGGTAAATTGAGGCTCATTAGGAACAAATCTGGCCATGATCTCACCCTAACCAACCTCTATGTTCTCTAAAATCAAATCTCTGTTGTATTAAATTTCCCATGAAAATAAAACCAATAGATAGACCACCTCTATTACCAAACTGTGAATGTAATGACCAGTATACCCCATGAAATAGGTATGTATCCGTGAATTAAACATACCCAAAGGGAATCCACAATCCTCACAAGCTAGTGGATAGAACCTAGGAATCAATCAGAACAAAAGGTAATGCTCTCACCATACCCGAAGAAGATACTATGATATATATAAACATATACATATTGGAAGAAAATAACCAAATAAAATAACATAATAATTTTCATAAAAAAAGATAATGTATATGTAATACAATTAAAAAGTTTCTATATAATATCTAAAATAACAGTACAACATCAATGGAAAACAAAAAACCAAAATAGATACACCATAGGAAATCCTAAGAAACTTCCCCTATATCACCATAAGATATGTAGACTCAACTAGTAGAAACCTATATTCCTCTCTACAACTTCTTAAAAATACCAAAATTTCATGACATACAATACTCTTTTAACAACCAATGGGGTGTGTAGGTGTGAGTAAACCATAGTTATAAGATCCCATCACGGTTTTCAATAACAATTAAATTTACAATAATTTAAAATCGATGAACAGTAATTAAACCATGGAATGAAGAATACCTAAATTGTTTTAATATAAAAAAATCGTAGAAAAACATAATTTAACATTTAGTACATATTTTACAACTAATATAGTTAAAATTATTTTAAAGCCTTTAATACACATTAAAATATTTAAATCAAGCAATATAATTAATCATATACCATATAAAATCCATTGAATTATAAACTAAAACCATACACAATGATATCATAGGTAACATAATTCAAAGGATATCCATATGTCAGGCTAGCTAAGACACTAGTTCAGTAGCATATACCATAGAACACATCAGGCCACTACACAAACACATCAAATCTTGAGTGTTGATGATCACCCCACATTAGTTAACCTCATAACCTTATATTATAATTCCCTACAAAAGTGGGCCTAAGGATGAAGTGAGCACCCTATGAGTGATTCACCTAAAAGTAGAAGAAAATGAGGATTATAAAGGTATATTCCACAAATTTTCATAAGGATTACCATTTAATATATTTTCCAAACCATTTCATTAAATTATTACTTTGAAAACAATTTCTGAAATTCATTTCGTAATTTTTTGAAAATAATCTTTATTTCAAGAAAATAAAGGGGAATTCTTCTTTTCTCTAATCCCATTTTTACTCACAGAAGTAAACAATTAGATTTAATTTATAAAACATTTTCTAAAACTAGAGATATATATTTCATGCAATAGATACATGAGAGAGAACCACCAACCTTAAACGCGCGTCACCCTCGCACCCAATGGATTCCACCAACACAGAATAATGCACATATGAAAATAGAGACCCTGGAATCAATCCTAAAATATCAAAATAAATTTAATAGAAAATTTTTTAGGAAGATAAAATATCATAATGTCTCTCAAATATCTATATCATTTCACCAAAAGCAACACATTGGTAAGCATTTGAAAAAAGATCATGCAAATGATCTAGATATAATGACACCACAATATCGAAGGATATGAAAACATAGATCAATAGAACTACTATGATCAATGGAAATGATTAATAACGAAAACACGTCCCAAGATTTATGCAATCAACAACCCTAATTATCAATCCCTAAATAAGGAGATCTAGATAGGTTGGATATCCCCATAAATTCTAGGGATAGCTCATAGGTCAATAGACAAGAGGTTATAACCAAATAGAAATAGAAAATCTATCTAATGAACTCCTTATATATCACCTACACCAATTAATACAATGTTGGTGTTCCATTCCCATAGTGTATTTCATAATTAAGATGTCCCATTGGAAAAACATGACTCCTTAAATAAAATATTATTTTTTTACCATTTCATGTTGTATAAAGTTTTCACAATTTGTATGATTTTCACACCCAGAACCAAACTAATATAATATTTATATAAAACAACACACAATGTGTATAATTTATATAGTAGGTAAAACATGCATGATGTTTAAGAATTCAATTGTATGAAATTTTCCAATATAAAGAAAAACTCCAGACTCTTCTCAAAATTCCAATCCCACCATCGAATTATCCAAACCCAGGGAGAAAACCATGATGCCTTTGACACAAGTACACATTGGATCTTTTAATTGCAACACACGTAAAACCCAACTAATTATTTCTTTTCCCTATTAAATGATCTCTAAACTCATAAATCCTAAGACACATTTAAATAAATAGTAAATTGAAAAGAGAGAGATGAGGAAAACCTGAAAGAGGGTAACAAGATGTTAAAACAACAAAGAGCGTGTGTGTTCTCTCTATATAATTTTTATATAATTTCCATATAGGAAGTAATCATATCTACTATTATTGTAGCATTTTTTAGTTACTGAAAAAATTAGTTTTGATCATTCATTGAATTATGAATATCTTCATATTTTTTTGTATCATTTTATAAAACATTGTCCAATGAGTGATAAATTTATCTTTAAATTTTGTGGTATATAATAGATTACGTCTAGATATTTGGTTTACAAACTAATATTAAAAAATTTATATTATATTTATTGTGGTTAGGAAAATAAAGACCTTATGTCTATTAAAATGGGTCTTATGCTTAATGGCTCTATATGAATAGTGTAAAAATAATTAATGTTTTTTGCTCAGTGCTTGGAAAATATTTTTGATGAGGGTGTACAAAATCACATTTATTGGAAATGATGGTTAAAATGAATTGATGGTACAACTATTGTAGGTGGAATAATTTAGTATTATGATATTTATGAAGCTTCATCGATGAATGTTTATTTTACTAGATGTGATGGAGCATCTATATTAATTGTTGGAACTGGTGTTGGTTTTTATAAGAATAATATTTTTAACCCTATACCATCCTATATTGAGAATAAAAAAATATCTAACAACTTAAAAGGTGATGCTGATTTTATAGTTGAAATTGAATTTTGTATGGATCATGTTGACCTGTAATATGATATATTAACGACCAATATAGTGTGGAAACATAAAATAAACAATAATTCTATTGGACTTATAATACATTATAGGATGATATTATTAAAAATGATTTGGTGATTGCTACATCACAATAGAAATGTAAGAATGTTTCCCTCACTAAAATAAGACCCTCCAACTCATTTTTTACATCTCCATATGGTGGAAATAAACAATATAATAGGGTTACCATGTCAGCTTCAAATATATATTTTTCTCCATTAACTGATGATTCTACTGTTCATTGAGCAATATGTATCAAATGTATGTATTTATTTGATTATGAAATTGTCAAATAGATATAATCAATGAATAATACCTCTCAAATTTAGGAATTAGAAGACATTTACACTTCCACACTAACAGTTTTTAAACTCTTCATGATGGATCTATCAAAAATTGAGTTCGAAATAAAAGTAACCTGGTTTGACCCAATAAAGGGTTTAAGGATTATAAATCTTCATATTCTATACGTTTTTTATTGGAATCAACATTGGGTTTATCTGTTGTTAAAAATGATAACATCTATAATGAGGACCCTAGGTTGGAAAACAAATAGAATGTTTCTATTTCAAAAAATAGAAAATTATTTGGAAATGCACTACATTATAATACATTAACTAATAATGATGATTTCATTATGATTATTGAAAAATACTCTATATGAATATAGAATGTGGAGAAACTGTCTAATGTAACCATTGGGATGGTTGAACATGCATATAACACAACACATAGATAAAGACTTAGTGTTCACTTTTCACCATTAAAATTTGAAGTTATGGTTAGAACTAAATAAGAAACTGTTAGTAAAGTGGATATGGACATAGATAAGGTGAATGATAGAATATTAGTTTAAATGTGTGTTAATTAAATGTTGATTTCAAACCAAAAAAGTTGATGACGGGATTATTAGGGTAGTTTCCTCCCCAAATCGTTTTCCCATTTTTTATTTTATTTATATGAAAAAAATTTATAATTTTTTTCTTCAAGAAAATGAAATAGATCACACATGAAATATGATGAAGTTATAATACCGTGTATCATTATCAAAAATTTATGATAATAAAACGGTTCTATAAGAACAATATTATCTTTAATCACTGAATATATTCCATATGGAGCCTATCAAAACCAATGAACTTGATAAACATGTGGCTATTACATTGCATTCGTTAATATCTAGGCACAATAATTTTAATTTTTAATACAGTTGAATGATGGATAAGCTGTAAAAATTGATAAATTACAAAAACATTATGGAACTAGAGGCACAAAAAGAATCATTTGGGAATGAACCAAAAAAATAGCGAATTATTATAGATAATGACACAAATAAAGTATTTTAAGAGTCTCTATGTAGAGTTGTAACTATATAGAGAGAATACTAAAATTTTTATTGTGAGAAATAAAATTCATCATACATAGATGATCATTCTACATCAAGGAAGCCTCCAAAAAATTTTAAGAGTGTTTAAAACACAACCCATAATGTTGTTTCCTAAAATAGCGAAATTATACATAAAATTTTTTGGATATTTTTTAGTTGAAATTAATGTTCCAAATATTATGAACATGAATCTTTATATATATTTGTGTGTTTGTATTTTTAATAATTCATTTTCTAGGTTGATGGGGTTGTGGTTCCCAAATGAATGGTTCGATCCATCCTTGATTATTTTATAATATAATAAAAATATATTATGATATGTGTGTCTATTATCAAAAAAGAACATGGTTATATGGTGTAAAACCCATAGTAAGGAATGACCATGTCCTTAGGGTGTACATATGAGAATAATCACCCCTGATTTTAGCTACATAGTGGACTTATTCCCAATATAATGCCCTGAAATGGAAATAGGGTTTCCAAGGATAAATTATACCCATAGTAAATAATGAATTTTGTTATTGCTAATATATGACCATGGTCAAAGGAACCTGTGGAAATACATCATCGTAGTAGCGTATTTTTAGTATTCCATTCTCAATTTTAACATCAATCATTTTTGATAATCACCAACTAAAACATCAGGGTTGTGATACACATGAAACATATGTCCTATATATAATGACATGGAAACTATATTCCCTTATCTATATTAAATGTGTTTCTCAAATTGAAAAATATTACATTTATTACTATTATTAAAATATACTTCAATGTTTTATTAATTTCTACCATCTTCATAACATTGATCGTCGTATATTTATGTGAAATTAGTTTTTGTAATCCTTATATATGTCATGTAAATAAGTTTTTTATACTAATACGGAACATAAAAATAAGGTGAGGATCCTTAAGGATGTTAATTGTGAATCAATTCAAATTCTAATATACTGACTATTTGTACTTTACGATTTTATGTAATTCTTTTTTCTATTTCAAAAAATTATAATTTGAATCCACTAATTTAGTCCACATATTTTGAAAAATATACTTCAATATAAAATTAATCTATCACACATATTACACACGATAAATTTCTTTTATAAAAAATATATAATATAAAATAGAATATTATCTATTCTGTCATATATAATTTATTGTGAGTATTATGGTTGGGATTGTTTACATAACCCAAAAATATCTTTATTTTCAAAAAAAATCTTCTTGGTTTCAACTCATATTAGTCTTTTTTATATCCCAAACTAAATTAATATTTTCTAAATTATTCCCATAAAGTTGGAAAATTATTTTCATTAAATGTATTATATTAAATGTTTCCATATTATTTACATTGGCTGGAATAGAAATTTTTTTACTGCCCTCATCCAGAGTTAAACCAAAACATTAAAATTTTATTAGAGGTATAATTATACATTAAAATCATTTAGATATTATTTCTCATATATGACATATATATTTATAATATATTCATATTTGGAATAATTATTTTTATACTAATTTGTGTCTTCCTCATATATAATAAATGATTTTCTTTTCTGATAAATTATTTTTGTTACACTATCATACATCCTTCAACATGAAATTTATCTTCTTTTAATTAATAAATAATTTGTTCATATCTTACAAATATGTATATTCCATTGATTAAACCATTACCAGTATAATATTTATGTCATGACCAGTGATATGGATGTGGGTATATCAATTTATTGACATAAAATAATTGAAATTATTTAATTTTATTCAATTTGATTATTATTAATTTCTCATAAATCCGTTGAACATAATTTTATAATATTTCAAGGATTTTTTCATCGCTTTACATATCATTGAAATTTGAAATTATTAATTTATTATTAAAAAACGTCACCAAGAATTTGTATTGTACGTCATAATAGAAATTATGAAATATATAGTATTATTATAGAGTCTTTTAAAAGATCCTTTGAACCTATAAATATTATATTATTATAATTTATACGTTTATTTTTTTTATGAATCCAACCGTATGATAATTTTTTTTCTATATATTTTGACATTGGTCTTAAAAGGTGTGTCATGTTATGGAATCCTACCTATAAGTATTAAAGGTAAATATTTTAGAGTGGATGTTCGTTAATTATACCTTATAGATCCCCATTGATCAATTGTGAAGAAAAATGTTTAGATTTTGAATGAATGAAGGTATTTTCATAATTTGTTTGATGATATTTTTTAAAACCATCATGGTAGATCATATCAAATAGGTTATTTATTTTTTTAATAATATATAATATGTATAGTGATATAATTAATAAATCAATATAAATAACAAATAAATCACCATTTAATTAATGTGATTTATATTTAATAAAATATAATAATTTATAATGACCAGGATTAATGCTCTTAATATTTTGAGTCGCATTTAGGAATATATAGTAATAATATGATATCAAAAGATATCACCCACACATACATTCATATATTATAAAATATAATATAGATATATTTTTGGGTTTTTCATTTTTATATTATGATGGATGAAATCAAAATTATATAATTATATCATGTAATTTCATCTTATTTAGTATGTGATACTTTGGATGAATCCAAAAGAAATTTGTTGTGGATCTCAGCATAGTAGAAACATTTCAAGGTTAGATTAGGGGGCACTACACAATGGATAACAGATTTTTGGATAATGTTATTCCTAGAGTGAAATGATAAATAAAAACACATATGAAGATGGTAAAAGTGGTAAAAGACTAGATCAATTTGAATTTAAAAATAAAATAGATAATTCCAAATGGATAAAAAATTTAGTGTTTTAAATAATAGGAATTCATGTTTAAAATAAGGATATCATAATGGGTGTAATGCATATAGTTTTATTATTTGATAATGGTTGGAAAATTTATAGGAAGGATGATTCATTGAATATAGAAATGATTTTAACCTATCAATGTTTTAAAGATATGATATGAAATGTATGTCACTTACATCTATTAGAATTAAATAATGAATTCTATTTCAAATAAAAATCATGTAATGGAGAACTATTTTCATTTATGTGTTTGAGGTATTAATTTCATTAGAACATTGATATTATTTGATTTATGTGTCTGGATGAATGTTTTGGAAAATGAAATGTTTCATAGAAATAGAGAAAATTTTGAAGAGATGAGGCTTCCAAAAGAGTGTAATTTTGTGGGATCTTAAGTTAGTGAATAACTTGGTGTCCAAAATGAACATTTATTATGGTATTCTTATTATCTGGTGTTTAATTTTAATAATTTTTTTTCTATATTTATAATATTTTAGGGATAAGTTTTTTAAAAGTTGGATTTATGGATTGATTTATGAGGTTATATAGGATTTAATTCCCCATAAACCAATGAATACATATGGGGAATAATTATTATAATTTCAAATATTTTCACATTTCCTATAGAGATATTTTCACATTAAAAGGATGAAAAGTGATAATTATTGGATTTAAAAATTATACAGATTGATTAGATGAAAATGGAATATACTAGAAACATTTTTAGATGTAATTGGAGTATATTTATAAACCCTCAATGTGTAATTTTGTTCTTATTTAATGATGATGAATTTGGAATATGATAGGTAGAAGGGATTTCATTATTGTGTGTAGAGTGGTGATTCATATATTTTTGGGTACAGTTTTCATAAATGGTCTATAAAATCTTTTATATATATAATAAAAATCCACACTATGTAAATTTGGTACATCTTATTGTTAACATTATAGGATTCATGTGTGAATCTCATCACAAGTGAATTGTCCAAAATAAACATTCAATCAATCTTTTTTATTATATAATTGTTCGAAAAATTATGAGAGAAGGTTGTATGAATTCTACAGTTTTTGGGCGTAGTGGATGTGTGGGAAGGGAAGTGCCCATCATTGATTATTGGCATATTCAATGAAAATTCAGGGATCAATGTGAAGATGAACATAGTGATCCAAAAAATTGAATAAAAGTAATATGAGAAAGTAATAGAAACCATGAACCAAGATAGATGATCAACATATATTGTTCATAATTAATTCAATTAATTAATAATTACCTTAAATTTTTATTCGGTATTTGTTGATGTGTCCAGACACATATCTGTAATGGGCTATTATTGTGTTGTAGAGATCATGGGTAGATATTTACCTATGGTGATCCACATGTGTTCCATGAATCTCCAGACATCACTGAAGGAGTCTGCGTATGCTAGTATGGGAGATCCTTGTGCTTGGGTCTTCTGCCTTTGATCTCCATTAGAACCACATTAAATGTGTTCTCCTTGATCTGGTGTAGGATAATCAGTCTTATTCATAACAATGTCCTGAGAGAAGGAAGAGCACTCTATGATTGATATTTTTTCTCCAAAATGTTCTGCACAACATAATTGACATCACAAGACTAGCACTTGGATAATAAGAAAATAATATAATCAAGAATTTATTTTACTAGTGTAATAATAACATAATTTTTACAAGTGCCTTTAATTATTTTATTAATCCTAATGAAACCCCCATGTCAAATAATAACAGCAATACCATTTTTCCAGACATGAGCTTTACTTGAGTGTTATAATTAAATATTTTTTTAATAAAATAATATTCAATATTGTTATTTTTCACTAGAACCTATAACTCAATCATCCAATCCTTCTAATTATTTATCAAACCTTGAATAATGACTATTTATTGACTAAATAAATATCACTGCATTACCCAAAAATAAATAAATAAATATTATATTCACTAAAAAAATGAAATATTCCTTTCACAATATATTCTCTCTAATAACCATTGATGGAATAAACATGATCATGAATACATGAATAATTTTTAATCTACAACCATGAAAATACTTAATCAACTTGATAAATAGTAAATTATTTAACTGAGATTATAGATACACATAGTGTGTGACCCTCAAGGCCTCTTTCTTAGTGGCATTAGGCAAACCTACTTAAAGACCAAGGTTAGCATCGAGAAATACGAAAAGGACACCATAGATAAATAAGATAATGTTGCAACTACATTATGGTTTATATGAAAACATACCATATAATTTAATCCATTCATCACACTTTCTCAAATCGACTGGGCTGCATGCCAGTGACATCAGCCCATATGATCTATATCACATTATTTGACATTCCAATAATATACCTTTTTTGGGGATACTGTGGCCATAAAATTCATTATTCTATATCATTTCCATTTAATTATTATTATATTGACTTATATTAATTACTATATGGGATAAATCCATTATTTCATTATTAATTAATGCAATATCACTCACGACACACCCAATATATCCTACCTCATCGCGAACATCGTCATCATAGTTTTAATTCATACATCAAAGTATGTAACTCAAAATATCTTTTAATAAAATTATTAATGTCTAAGGTCCAATATACATAAACGAAGATTAGAACATCCAATGATACTTATAAATGTGTATTTCCTACTACCGGGTCTTGTTCTCATAATATTCTACTGGATATTAGCATGGGAGTACATCATGAGATGGTTTCTGAATGTCCTATGATTATCCACCCCCGATAGCCTATATTATTTTTCCCCCTTAAATGATATAATACGAATGTATTTCATGTATTTAAGAATATTACTGAAACACTTTTTGTTCCCATCAATGTGGGAAACCAAAATGTTCTTTTAGTTCAACAACTACTCTAGGGACATTATCAAAAATAATCTCATGAATAAGAATAATCATGATGTAATAAAGAATTTATTAATATTAAATAAGAATGACTATAAATTATCATCAAGTACATATAAGTTTTTTTCGACCGTACTCACTCAAAAAGACTCCCACCGGCACTTGAGAAAACTAATAACAACCTTAAGTCCTCAATATCTCACATGATAATGAATATTCTGTTTAGATTGTACTTTATTCAATGGGTTCACAATATTCTCCTCCATAAATACTTTTCTCACTTTAAAATCCCACATTTGATAAAAATACCTCAAGAGGTGATTCTTCAGGAGTATGTTTTATATTTGTAGATGTGACCTTGGCTATTTTTCTAGAGCCACCAATGTAGTATTATCACACTATAATGTGATTGGGTATTTACATCTAGGTAAAAAATTAAGGTCCTATAAAATGTTCCTATTCAAAATTCCTTCCATGGCTACATTATAAGCAACTATATACCCAGAATCCACTGTTGAATCAGTAAAAACTAGTTTCTTTGAACTCTTATAGCTTAGAGCTCCTCCATTGAGATAGAAAACATATATTGACTATAACATCCAATCATTATGATGTATCTGAAAACTACCTTACTATACCCTCTGATGACAAGCTCCTCATCACCTCGATACTCCGGGAATATTTCATTTTTTATTCCTAGAAACGTAAGGATATCCTTAATAGTATTCCAATCATGTTCTCCTAGATTAGATTGATATAGACCTAGGATTATTAATGTATAGGAAACATGAAGTCTAATACATAACATGGCATACATGATTGTTCCTATCACTGAATCTTAGGGGATCTTAATAATTCTGTATTTTGCTTATTGAGTTTGTGGACACATTTTCTTAGAAATATCTATACTATGTGAAATTGGAACCAATCCTTCTTCAATCATTCCATAATTAATCTATGTATTATTTGGTCAATATATAAACTTATACACTGTCCATGTAGACTCTTGGATCTATCATGAATAATTTTAATCCTGAGAATGTATGATAATTCTTCTAATTCCATAATGGAGAAGCACTTGTTCAACTAGTCCTTAAGATACTATAAGACTGTTATATCATTTCCAGAAAGTAATATGTCATCAACATGTAGTACTATAATAATTACCACATTATCATTAAACTATTTTTTAGCACATAGAACACATTCATTCTTAATAAAAACTATTTTTTATGGAGTCATAAAATAAAATGTTTCATGGTCTGGATTCATTTTTTATCCATAAATAGGTCTATGCGACTTGCATAACTATTTTTGAATAAAATTATATAAAAAACCCTTCTATATGTGTCATATAGACATCCTCTTGAAAGTTGCAGTTATAGAATGCAGTTTTGAAATTAATCTTTCAAATCTCATAGCATGGTAAGAATATTATGAATGAATAATTTTAATGGATTTAAACATGTAAAATAGAAAAATGGTTTCATCATAGTCTATTCCTTGATTTTTTTTCAAAACTATTATCCACTATATTGCCTTGTACCTACTTACTTACCTTTCATGTCCATTTTCTTCTTAAATACCCATTTATACCCAATAGGCTTTACATCAGCTAACATATCAACCAGAACCCAAACTAGGTACAGATACACAAAATCCATCTCAAAATTCATATCTTCTATAAATCTTATAGATTATTATCTCTCTACCGACTCCATGAAGGATAGAGGTTCAACATTGTATAATAATAATGAGTCACCATCTTTAGTGATTAAAAACCCATATCTTTAGGGATATGGTAACTCTCTTTAGATCTTACATAGTACCTATGTATTTGGAAGTACTTCTTCCATGGGGACATAGGGAACTTGTTCCTATACCAACTCAGGTGTATCACGAGCATCAAATTCATCAAATTCAAACATTCTCAGACTATCCATTTTGAGTATGGTCTCCCTCTCATGAAAGATGACATGTATGAAAAGAGTCACATTCATAACTGAGGGGTTATATAATTTTTATCTCTTTGTTTCCTTGGGAAACCCTATAATGATACCCTTAACACACTAGGTGTTAATTTGTTTTTTAAGAAATCATTAAAATCACCTCACAACCCAATAAATTAGTATGTAATAAAATACAATTCATATTACTCCATTTCTCAAAGTGAATTATATTTTCCACTTTATTTGGTATTTAGATTAATTTTTATACCGTAGTTTGTAATTCTTATCCCCAAATGGATAACAGAAGATGTTCATGACGCATCATTGACCTTACCATGTCCAAAAAGGTATGGTTTCTATTTTAACTAAAACCATTCCACTGTGATTTATATGGTACAGTAAGTTTATATAGTATCCTAAAATCTTCTAAAAAGTCAATGAGTTATTAGTTATGATATTCTCCACCTTTATCTAATCAAAGCTTCTTTATCATTTTACCAAGATGACTCCTTACATCATTCTTGAATTCATGTAATTTCTCAAATGTCTTATACTTATAGCTCGTCAAGTAAATATATCCATATCTACTCAAGTCATCTAAAAAATATATTATGTAATAATCTACACCTCTATCTTCTACTAGAAATCATCCACACACATTAGTGTGTACCAATCCTATAAGCCTTATGACCATTTCACACTATCCACTAAAAGGTGGCATGGTCATTTTACCTTGTAAATAAGGATGACATCTATCATGTGGTTCTACCTCAGAAGAGTTTAAATAACCATCTAGATATAGATTTGTTTGGAAATTCTCTTTTACCTGACTAAGAAGGTGATTCCACAAGTGGGTGTTATTTGAGTTGTGTGAACCTGATTCATTGTCGATTTCCAAAAAATGGTTTTCATAATTTAAACATATAAAAAATTATATAAATGTTCCATACCATGACATATGTTATCCTTATAAAAGAAAAAAAATTTATCTGAGAACATTTACATAAACTCATGTTTATCTAAACATGGTACATAAATTATGTTCTTGGTGCCATTATAAACATAATAACAATAATTTTAATCCAAAATCATCACTATTTGAAATTAATGGTGGTAGTCAACATTGGAAGGACCATCCATCCTTTCAATTTTGGAAACTCACAGATCCACCTCTCTTATGTTAATTTTCTAATATATACTTGTTTTATCCATTTACATGCAGACACAAGCACCAAAATTTATATCAAATACCCAATTATTAGAAATTAAAATATTCCAATTGATAAAAAACGAACATTTGGATTCCCATTACCCCTGGGTACAATTTCTCTTCCAATAGACTCTCAAGCATCATGAAAAACATATTTCCTCTTATTACTTTCAAAGACATTATATAGTATTCTACATGGTCGGAAAGTGCTTGAGGGATTTAATCTGTTTATAAGTCATATACCCCTTTTCTTTTTTCCCTTGAATTCCTCTTCACCATAAGGAATGATGGTTTGTCATTCCCCATATCCTTATCAATTTTTATAATCACGGTAATAATTAATTATAGACACTTATAATTATTGATCATATTATAATTAACAATAAAACTTGGAAAGGCCTTAGGCATTATTGAATGAATGAGATCTGTAGAAAACCGATATGGGAATTTTATCCCTAAGATGGCCATATGCTGAATGTATCTGATAAGCATTAATAGATCAGTCCCAGCTGGCATAGAATCTCCAATATTAGTCATAATTTTTTTTGGAAATCCCATACCTTTGTTATCTCACCTTTTATTGATAATGATCCCAAACTTGAGGCATCATGCTATATGCATCGGTTTCTATTTGTTTCTTCAAGATATAATTAGATATATATGATAACATTAAGAACTGAACACCAGAAGAATAATTTATATGTTCCCCATATAAAGATATCTCTTCATCATTCACATCATTTCTAGGGGAAACTGGTAATGGTTCTTCCATAAAATATAGTTTCCTTTCAGGGGAAAGGATGACCCATACACACCTTTGCCACTCTTGAAAATGAGTGTTGGTTAGATGGTTTTCCATATTGATTAAGGATCACAATGATATGACTGATTCCATTGTTGATGATGTCTCTAAAAATAGGATGAGATGAAAATCAATACATTATCTTGAAAAAATTAGACAAAAAATAAATATTTATTTATTAATGTATCACTATTTTATTGAAACCCATTATCCCTCTCTATTGGCTTCAGAACAACCTGTTTCTGGGAAATCATAGTGAAAATATCCATTTACTATTATAATTACCCCAACATTGGAAGGTCATGAAACTCGAATGGTTATGTATAGGCATTCAAATTTCCAACTGCATTAACTCAAAGTTCATGGATATGTTGAGTGGAATCCCCAACACTAAAATCATTAATGTAGAATTCATCATCCTTTTTCTATCACATACACCAAAAACTTATTTTTTAGTCAACCCATGAGGTCTACCATTTTATTTCAACCTAAAAACTCAAATTATAATTTCTTGATAATTGATAGCACCCCATCATTGTCTAGTTAAGCACTTTGATGTATGGTTTGATTTTAACTGAAGTAATGGAAGGATATACTGACTCAATATTGTATAAAGTGATTTTATATTTTATTTTTAAATTTCCAATGATTATTTTTTTCACATTCTTTTTAATAGTATTATATATTACTTAATTGATAAACCATGTCACAGAAAATATTTATGCATAATATAGTTTATTTTAGTTCCATCTTGCATATTTATTAATTCAATAATATTGTTATAGGGAAAAAACATAATGAGTAACCATACAACTGAAAGATAAAAAATTAATGTAATGATAATGGGCTTCTTATAAGTTTTAGATTATATTGTGGTTGAAAAACTAAATTCTAACCTAGGAGAGAAACACCTTAAACTGATCTGGGGTTCATGTTTCAATCATTCCACCTATCCACCAATGTATTTCCTTATATTGGATTCACCTCAAACCCTAAAATAAACCAATCCACTAGCTTGGGTGCTCCGTCCATTACATATGATTTTACTCAGATATAGGTGATGGGTAAAAGGTGGTTTACATGAATGAAACCATCGGCATTCATGACCTATATATTAATGAGGGGATAAATCACTCATTCCAATAATTTAATTTAATAATAAATTATTATGAAACCAATAACATAAATTGTTTTGATATATTTCCTGATTATCCACATACTAGAAACAAAATTTTCACCATTAATAAATGTGATGACCCAGATCTAGATGCCACTTAATGGGTACCTCATGCCTGGTGAGCCATATGGCCTCATGCGCATCTTCCCGAATGCCAGAGGGTATCGAATAACAGTGAGGGCCCATGTTGTGTCTGTGGTAAGAATATTCCATCATTAACAGATTGTTTCACATTAGAAGTAATAAAAGTAAATAGTAAACATTTTAAACAATATAATTAATATAAATAAATAATATTAGGAAACTAATGAACAGTATAAACAAGAATAATAATGACTATATCATTTGGAATGATGATGATGTAATTCCATGTCACTAAAAAAATGAAAAACATAGATACAAGACAATAGGATTTTCATGTTCGAAAAGGTAATGAAATGTAAGGAATACTCCAAGCATCTCAAGATCCAAATCAGTAATCTTCTATCATGATCCACCCAAATAAATAAGAAATCAAGTGTTAGAAGCTACATGCTGCCCTTTGATAATACCTACAACCATGTAATCTACTTAGGGCACCAAATGGTTCCCATAGAGGGTGTGAGATAAATCTTAGTTGGCCACTACCAACAATGTCTATAACATCAAACTCTTGTAATGGAATATAGAAGTATGCAAGCATTCATATATAAAGTTATGAAAGAAGTAGAATATAACTAAATACCCAAGTACCTTCATCAGCCCCAGGTTAGTGTCTAAATATGTAACAGGTTAATTTTTTATATAATTACAATTTAATGTTAATATTTCTTGTGAATCATATCCAACACTGACTTCACCTCATTATAGTATATGTAGTGAAGTTCCCAAATGTAATAAGGCAGCTTGAAAATGTTATCCAGTGAGGGAGTTCCAGAATTAAATCCAAGGTAACGTAAACTCATGAAAATCTATCTCTATAGTATCTGAGTCTAGCTACGGGATAAGAATGTAATAGAAGGAGCTTAATATAAGGAATTCCACAATAAGGTCCCTACTGATTCCAAGGATTGCATCCATGGTAAAATGGGGCTTTGAATGTGCTGGGTTCAAGGAGTGTTTCCAAGTCACCTTCTTATCAATGATGGGTCCAAGGAGTCTATCTACGGTATACTAGAATAATGAATGGGATCTAACGGTAGTATACCGGGCATCCATGGAATAGAAAAGAACCAAAATCCAGGTTGGTATCAAACAAAGAAATCCACACCCTTGAATCAGAATGGGGTTCCGGAGACCCAAGGAATTCTCCTCTTTGAATCCAAGTTGAGATTGAGTGAGTCCATTCTTATTTGATATTTTAATCATGTAGTAAATAATTTGGTTCATGTATTTCCATCCATTGGTGTGGATAGGTCATGTATAGTTTAATCATTTATTAATTGTGGAATACCTGGTATTCCATTTGTGTGGATCAACCAAGTTGCATTACAACCATTTAATTAAGTATTAGTTAACCGTTAAGTCATATTCAATTATTGAGGTTCATTTCTCTACCTTCCATAATAATGGGATGGGATTCTATGGACATGTACCCTTTATTCAATCTCTTATAATTATTCCAATTTATATACATAGTATAATTTCCATTCCTCATTTCACATTTAATAATAATTTAAATCACTTAACATAGGCAGGTTATGTGGTGAGCATACATGGTACATGTCATTATACAATAATCATTAAAAAACAAACCATTTTTAATGGAAGAATTACCTTTATGAAGGTCATGAAAAGGCTCCCCCAAATAGTGGCTCAAACGTGTCAAAAACCCTAAAAACCCAGTTATGAAATAACCATCGACATGAGGTGGTTTAAGATTTTTGTGTAAACACAAAAAACTAATCACATTCTTGAAAATATCATAACCATACGATTCTAACAATTATAATAATAGCATGAATCTTTTTGAAATGGCCAACAATGAAACTAGTGGGCCCCATACGAACATTCCAAAAACAACAAACTTTAAATATGAGTTATAAACCACCCACCTTACAGTTGTATGATCATTATCCTCTGGTATCAGCCCTAGATTTTCCTCAGATTGGAGTAGATATATGAATAGGTGAAAAAAAATTCACCAAGAGATAACTAGGTTGAGATAAAGAATAAGAATGGATAAAGAGGACTTTAGTTCTCTCTGTTTCACATCCATTGTGAAAAATGGAAGCTTTATCGGAAGCAGGACGATGAATATCTCTTGATTCCAATATTTGATTTTCAAAAAACCACAAATTGATAGTTAAATAAATCAATCTGTCATAATGTCAGATTAGGAAGGACGGGGTAGTCTTAATAGATCATTAAGGGACTATTAGAAATTTTACATAGGGTTTAGCCTATGCACGGTTTGTCAAACCGTGCTCAAAACCTACAAGATGGTTCTGCCAAAAAAGCCTTCCTCCACATGGTTTGATCAAAATGTGGACCATCCATGCATGATTACATGGGAAAAGGAGGTATTTTCATGGTTAGGCTACACAGCTGTGGTCCAACCATGTGAGGATCCACCATTCGGAAAAACACAATCCGAAATGTTCATCAAACAGTGTGGAAATCTAGCACAGTTTACTCTAAATTGTGTGTAGAGTCTGTTTTCACCAAAAAGCAACGTTCTGGGCACCAAAAAATCCCTAGACACTAAAAAACCATCACTAATACATTATTAATCCTTATTAGATCAAAAGTATAGATTTAGATGGAAAAAATAAAGGATATATAACAGAATGAAAAAATGGGTTCACACAGTCTTCCCCCTTAAAATAACTCCCACCCCAAGTTCTCCTGCCAAGGGAAAGGAAAAAATGTCTGATAATAACTCTGGCCACTAAGCACATACATTGGCTTCCCTCCTCCATGTCTCGTCCTATACTCGACTATGCTTCTATAATACCTCTATGAGAGGGAGTGACTTGCATTAGAGAACCTTCATGCTTCAGCCAACAATGCATACTGGATACTCCTCAGAGTTAGCATAAAAATCTAACTCAACTTCCTCAAGACCAATGCTATGAGACATGTCAGCATGATATTAGAAAATCTATGAGACAATGATTATGTAGTGCAAGGTATGATACATCAATGGTAGTAACAACTGGTAAGCCATCGGCCTGTGTCTCTCTAGAATCGTGAATGGCCCGACATAATGAGGTGAAATATTTCCCTCCATTCCTAACCACCAAGGCCTTGGCTTGTGAGATACTTGATGAAAAAAACAATCCCCAAACTAGAACTCATGAGGTCACCTATGGAGATCAACATAATATTTCTATCTAGACTGAGTAGTATTCCTACACCTCCTGATCAATTATACCTGTTATGAGGTCTCATGAACAAGACGAGGACCTAGTAGGGATACCTCACCCAACTATAGCCATCAAAAGGGTGAATGACATGAACAACCATATATGTATTCTAATGTATCCATTTGTATCATCTCATGAAAAATGTTATTATAATAGAACTCAACGAGAGGGATATACTTCTCCCAAGAACCGTTGATATCATGGATGCATGCTCGAAGCATATCCTTTAAAACCCGTATTGTCCATTCATATTTTCTATCCGTTTGAGGGTGAAAATATATGCATAGAAGAACCTGAGCTCCCATAGCTTCTTCAAGCTCTGTTAGAATGATGTTGTGAAACTAGGACCTCAATCTTAAATGATAGTACATGGAACCCTGTGTAGTCGTATAATCTCACAGATATATAGTCTTCTGAATTACTCAACTAAGAAATTATTCCATATTGGAATTAAGTGGGAAGATTTTGTAGACAGTCAATGACTACCCAGATAGCATCACTTCACATCGGCGAACTAAGTAAACTGACTAAAAAATTCATATTATCATATTCCCATTTACATTCTGGCACTTAAAGTGGATGTAACAAGCCTATAGTTATCTGGTGCTCTGCCTTCACCTGCTGACAGGTGGAACACCTAGTTATTAGTCCTTTAATATGATATTTCATTCCATGCCACCAATACTATCATCACATATATCGATTCTTATTTGATATTCCTAGATGAACTACACACTGGGAATCATGGGACTCATTCATCAACTCATCTATCATATATGTAGGAACCCATATATGTCTACTTAATTTAATAATGTCATCTCTATCCAAAGACCAATTTAGAGATGCATTATCTCTGGATAAACTCTCACGGTCAAACAAACCTTCAAGATTTGAAAACATCTAACTCTTCACCATCTAAAGGAGTAAAGTGTTAACTGTTAAGGATGAAAGTTTAGACTGGTCATTAAATTTATGAAACTTCAAATGAAGTGTAGAAAATATTTCCATTAACTTCCATTCATCACTATCTCCATGTAAGGCCTGCTTTTGATATTTTCGACTCAGTGCATTAGTGACCACGTTTCCCTTTCCTAGTGTATAAGATAGATCAAAATTCAAGGTAGATATTCGACCCATATTCTCAGTATATGGTTCAAGTCATTATAAAAATAGATATAATTGAGGATTTTGTGTTCTGTATACACTAAAACGTGATCACCCATTAGATAATGTCTCCGACAACGTAAGGAATGGACAACTGCTACTTGCTCGGGGTCATGTGTCAGGTAATTTTTCTTACGAGGCCTTACCTGCCGAGATCTGTATGCAATGGTTTTGTGGTCCTTCAACAAAACTACTCCTAATACAATTCCTGATGAATTTTAGAAGATGAATTAACCCTTAACATGTTATCGAAGAATCAAAATCTGTGTCGAGACAAGCCTCCCTTTCAGTAGCTGAAAGGATTTCCTGCATGCTTTTAACCGCAGGAACATAACACCCTTCATTGTATGTCTAGTAAGAGGTGAAGAAATATATGATAAGTCTGATATGAAACCCATATAATATCTAGATATACCTAAGAAACTCTTAATATCAAACACGTTCTTGGGCTGATCCCAAGAAACTACAGATCTAACTTTTTTAGGATCAACAGATAGTCTTGATTTCGAGATAATAGGAGCCAAGAAGATGAAATTGTTGATCCATAAGTCACATATAGAAATATATTCATAAATGTTATGATCTCTTAGTGCACTCAGAATAATATCATGATCTTTGTCATGGTCATTCTGAGTGCGAAAATAAACCAATATGTATTCCTTAAAGACCATGAATAAAGTGTCCAAATAGGGGTGGAAAACACTATTCATCAAAGCCATGAAAACAACATGTGGTTTCACAAGACCGAACAACATAACAATATGCTCATACATACGATACACTCTTCTGAATGTTGTACGAGGTATGTAAGAGGCTCTGACTGACACCTGATGATAACCCAGTCATAGGTCTATCTTAGAGAAAACCTTATCTCCACAGAGCTGGTCAAAGAGATCATGTATTCGAGGATGTGGATAACATTTCATGACTATTAGCTGGTTCAACCATCTATAATCAATTCATATTCATTAGGTACCATCAATATTATTGGTGAAAAGAAAGGGTGAACCCCAAGAACATTTACTAGGCCATATAAAGCCCTTCCCTCTAGGTCCTCTATCTACCTCTTGAACTCTTGAAAAATAGTATGTACCATCATGTACAGGGGAATGGACACTAGATATACTCCTGGAAAAAACACAATTATAAACTAGACCTCTCTTTTTTGATATTATGTAGAAAATTCATTAGGAGGTTCTTCCCTAAATTGATCAGCCACTGGAGGGAAATCAGTTTGAAGCAAACCCTGATCCTCCAAAAAATTATTTGCAACCTGAGTGGTCTCTTTACTTAGCCCATGATACTTTGGTCCAACTCTCCTTGCCTGGACATCCTATTCACCTTTGAAAAGTTAACTTCTAACTTCTGGTTGTGTAAAAGAAACCTTGTAGTGATAATAGTCTATAAAGGAGTGATAGTGGACTAATAGTCCATCCTGAGAATGACATTGAAGCCCGTCATCTTGAGAACTGCACTGGCAAATTCCCTCTTTCTATACTCCCAAATATGTTTCGAGGTTCATTACAAAATCGTGATATTTTATCTTACGTTTGAGACGTTCAATGATAGTTACAGAAATGTAAGTGTTTGAAAAAAATTTATCAAACAAATCATTGACAATAATTGAGAATACTAGAATAGAACCTCGTACTATATATGGTCCCGCAACCGGATCCTCGGGTATTATCCGTATAGCATGCAATTAACATGATTCATGAACCTATGAAATATATGGACTACCATGATCATGATTGTTCTTCTGGCACTGTTGGTGATCAAGGATCAGACTACCATGACCATGAACTCCTCCTTGGACAGACCTACTAGTGTTATTCTAACTCCCCGCCTGACATAATGCAAAAGAACACACTCTTTATGGTGGAGCAGGAACATAGAATTTTCTAATCGAGTCTGGTGGAACATTCCCACAAATGTGCTAGAGATGACTCATACATCCACAAGCATGGAACTATATAGAGTCTCTATCACATTGGGTCATCTTATACCCTTTTTTCTACTATGATGACACACAACATAACTATCATAATTGATACAGTGGATTCCACTGGCATGACAAAAAACCCCGAGGGAACTTTTCCTGCCACCAGAAGAAATGCTGGCCTCATGCAGTACTAATCCTTTAAATCTAATTATTATATCTTCCCTCAAGTTATGCTCAGTGATAAGGGTTGGATCAACTGTCACAAGAAATTGTAGGAATCGAAAGACATTCACCTTAGTTCAGATGGAGTACTGGAGCCCATACTCAAAATTTCTATCACGAGAAATCTCATCACTAGAAATAACAAGTGAAATGCATTATAAATCAGTGAAACATGAATAATATTATATAAAAGACAAATAATTCTTCTCAATATGCATGAAATATCTAGCTCTATCATCCCTCAGTGCTTGAAGAGGGAACTGATCATTGAATTTAGTATGTAATTAAACCCATAACATGCCCTGATGATTACCGGTCTAGGTAACCACATCCCACCAATGTTTGGCCAAATCCCAATTTATGTATGTATAAGGATTGACTCTTCACTCCGGAGGTGTTTCCACATGCTCAATGATAGACAACATGGCCTCTAGACAAGAATCAATATCATGAGAATTAGCATCCCCTAAAAATGTAGGAGGATTCTATTGTTGTAACTCGTTGGTCAGACTAGACATTGTAGGTGCTACCCATGGATCACCTTGCATGGAAAGATTTAGACATAGGAAACTATCATGTACTTGGGAATTAGTTCCCAGATCAGGTACCAAAGGTGATGGGTCATGTTGAACTCCTCGAAGTAAGACTAGTGGCTGAGGGCCCACCATCTATGGAGCATGATCATCACTACCCTCCTGGAGAACCAAACTAGGAAGACACAACAAAATTGGCCTAAAAATGATAAGCACACATATTAGAACATGCTTAAGAGTATGGAAAAAGAGTCACTAATGGAATATGAATGTAAGAAAACTCACTACCGAAGGCACAATACCCTATCTACCCACATAGTTGGCTAGGTATCATTAAGTGATCAAGTATAAGTTTCATGAGATTTTTTATATAATCTCTAGGTTCACTCTTTTACCATTCATAAACATTACAAGGTGGTGTAAGGATGTGAGAACAATTTATTTTAGACATCATGATTTATTTATAATGGATATAAAATTTCGATTACTCAGTTCCCATAACCCGACCACCAAGAAAGACACTCATTCCTTTATAGTATAATGTCTCGACTCTTTATACTACTCATTTGAACCAATGAGGGCCCATACAACCTCATTAATTGCGATAGAAAATCACTCAATCACAACCAATGTAATACAAGTACAATCAAACTATCACAACATCACTCAACAATCACAGTCATATCAAGAAATTAAAGGAAGTTAAATACACCTATATGGCATGGAAATATTGATGAAATGTGAATTATAGGTGACTATAATGAAGCATGTGACAATTCCCCTTTCTCCTATATCATCAGGCCAAGGATGAAGTAAATTATCCAATAGTGTAATAATCAACACAAACATACATCATGTGTGTCACCCAAAAGTGAAATAATATCAACGTCAATAGGATAAATAGAAAAACATTTTCATTTTGGGTAACATGGATTTTAACCCGAACATGGGTTTGTGGCTCCCAAGAACTACTTATGATCGAGTCCCAAACATTCCTACACAACAATTTATTGTCTCCAAATACTAAAAAAAATAAACCATTGATACCAATTTCATAATACACTGACTCAAATTCCACTTAACAGGTGGCTTGAGATTTATGGGCCACATGGCCTCAAACACACATTCCGGAATGACAGGGGCAGCTGACTTGTAGTGAGGGACTAGGTTGTCTCTTTGGGAAGACTATTTCGTCATTATTATAGTGTAGCACCTCAGAAGGAAAATAAAGGAGTATTAAACAACATAAGAAATATCAATAATGTCAATAAACACTAGAAGAAAACTAATGCACTAAATAAATGAGAATAATATTAACTATATAAACTGGAACAATGTTGACGTAATGTCATGTCACTAGAAAAATATAAAACATGGATACAAGACAATAGACCGAGCATGTTCTATAAGGTAAAGTAAAACAAAGACTACTCCAAGCATCCTCAGATCCAACTCGGTCATATGATATCAAGCACCATCCTAATATGCACGCAATCACGTGTTTGAAGTTGTATGCTTCCATTTTTCAATAACTACAGCCATATAATCTTCTCCAGCTACCAAAAAGTTCCTGGAGATGGTGTGAGATAAATCTTAGTGGGCCACAACCAATGGTGTCTATAACATCTAGCCGGTGTCATGGAATGTATCAGTATGCAAGTATGAATATATAAAGTTTAGAAAGAAGTACAATATAACTATGTTCTGATGTTCCTTATTCATCCCTTGGCTGGTTTATAAATATGTCACTAGTTCAATTTATTTTTTAATTACCATTTAATGTTAATATTTCACGTGAGGCATATACATCACTGACATCACCTCGTTATAGTATAAGTTGTGAAGCTCCCAAGACATATCAAGGAAACTTGAAAATGATATTAGTGAGGGAGATCCATAGTAAAAAACAAGGTAATGTAAACTCACAGATTTCTAAATAAGTATTATAAGAGTCTATATAAGGGGTAAGAGTGTAATCCAAGGAGTTTAATCCAAGGAATTCAACAATAAGGTTCCTACCAATTCCAAGGAGTGTATCCATTGTAAAATAGGGAGAAACAAGGAATTAGTCAATGGAGTTTATCCAAGGAACCTATATGTCAATGATGGATCGAAGGAATGTACATGAGGTATCCTAGAATAATGAAAGGGATCCAAAAGTTGTATATTGGGCTTCCTAGTAATATACAGGAAACAGAATCTAGATGGGTATCAAATTAAGAAAACTACATCCTTGAATCGGAATGGGGTTCATAAGACCCAAGGTATTATCCTCTTAGAATCCAAGGTGAGTATGAGTGAGTCCATTCCTATTTGATATTTTAATCACGTATTAATTAATTTAGTTCATGTCCTTCCATCCATTAGTTCAGATAGGTCATGTAGAGTTGAAACCATTTATTTATTGGTGCAAGCCTCATCTTCCATTAGTGTTGATAGTCCATGTAGCATTACAACCATTTAATTAAGTCTTAGAAAACCATTCAGTCAAATTCAACTATTTATGTTCATTCCACTACAATCCATAATCATGGAAGGGGCTGCTACATACATATAACCATTATTCAATCACTTTTAATAAGGCCAAGTTATATACATAGTATACTTTCCAATCCTTATTTCACATTTAATTATAATTTGAAGCACATACCATAGGCTGGATAGGTGGTGATCATACATGGTACATGAAATTATGAAATCATCATTAAACAAAAAACCATTTATTATACGAAGACACACAATTAATACGGTCATTAAATGGATCACATAAAGTGTGGCTCAAATGTGTCAAAAAATTCTAAAAAAAATTATGGCATTACATTCAAAATGAGGTGTATTAAGTTGTGGGTGTCACCACCAACAACTAATCACATATTTGGAAAGATTAGAACTGTTCAATTCTACCAAATATAATCACGACATTTAAATTTAAGAAATGATCTCCACCTAAACTAGTGGGCCCTATGCCAAAATTCCAAAAAACAATGAACTTTAGGGATACACTACCTAGCCCTAAACCAAAATGGACTACACTAAATGTCTATTGGGACACACAGTATGTAATCCTGTCACTATGTGTCTATTTGTCTCAGTAAATACACAGTGTAAGAATTAACTACACCATGAGTAATTAATGCACACCATTTGATTAATGTCTAACTACTCTGGATTCATTAAACCCAACTAAATGGTGTTTATGTCCTATTACATAGCTTTCTATACTATATTTTTCTGGACATAATCCTTGGCACCTGTAGATGAGTTCCTTGATTTAAAATTAATCAAAAAAAATACCCTTTTATGTTATATCTATAAGAAATGATAGAGGGATAAAAGGATCTCACCATTATGATTAAAAGTATGATTAAATTTTTATTTAAAAAATATATTTTAAATTCATAAATCATTACTGGATTTAATAATTATAACCAATAATATGATAGCTATGATAACACTTATAGGTTTCAGGCACAACAAAAGCCCAGGCGGGCTGGTTGCCAACAATTTTTTTTCTATATTAAATAAAAAATATGTGATATATGGGTTGAGGAATGGAATGATCCATGTAATTGGATCAATGAAATAAGATAGGGGAATAGAAAATCGGATCCAAGAGAGTGGATAAAATTTTTTGTTCATAAATAATTCAATTAAATAAAAATTACATAAAAGGTTTAATCATTATGAGTTGATGTGTGCAACCATAGATCTATAGCATACCATCTTTGTGTTGTAATGATACTGGGTGTATCTCCTCTAGTAGTCATCCAAATCTTCTCCAAAAATCATCATATGTCGCTAAATGAGTCTTCAGTTGCTAGTATGGAATATCCTTGCATTTATGTCATCTACCTTTGATCTCCTTGAGAACCAATTCCATTATTTCCTCTATGATCTGTTGGAGGAGGATCTGTCTCATTCTTTAGAGTATTCATCGTGAAGAAATAACTCTATTTGCTGCAGAGTTTTTCATCCAAAATGGCGTGCACATCTGAATTGGCATCACATGGCTAGCATTTCTTATAAATGTTAGATCACACTATAAATTTTTCATATCACTCACATAGTATATCAAATAGTGGTTAATGATAATGAATCTATATAAATTGAAAAATAGTGGTAATTATTGTCCAAAGCATATAGTAATATATTTTTAGAAATGGTACCTAAAGAAAAATCCATTGATGACATTAAGAAATTTCTAAACTATAATATAAATTTTAAAATGAATTATTAATGTAATGAATCCACCATTTTATTTTATGGGAGTAAAAAATGTAAAAAACATAAATTTTTGTTTTCAATGATATGAAATGATATTTAAATTGATGATGCATGCATGGTTTCTTTTTCAAATTATATAATTTCATGGAGAAAAAAATTTAAAACTCATAAATAGAATATTCTTTCAAAATTCCATGTTAGATGGAAAGAAACCAGTGATCTAGAAATTGAGATCTATACAGAATTATGTATGTTATTTTGTTTTTTTATCATAAGAAACCATCAAATTCAAGATCAAAAAAACCATAAATATGGTAATGTTAATGGATAAATACAAATAAATGAATATTTGGAGGGTGTAAATAAAGAGATAAATGATTGGAGTTCTAAAATAAAAAAAACCAATGGGGGTAGTAAATGAATCAAAACCCTATATTAAAAAGTAAAATTAAGTGACTCCTGAATTTAAAGCTGATATTTACACCATTATATTCTTGAAATCTATAAATCTCTTTGAGAGTGGTTGATATCAATCTAATAGTTAATGAGTGGAGCTGAATGATAGATGGCATGCAATATTTCAAGAATCACCATGTGAACTGAATAATGGATCTAGATGGAAGAATCAATAAGTTTTTTTATCAAAGGTTTAAAATCAAGGGAAACTCTTGACACCCAGAATAGAATCACGGAACTGTATTAATTATGATGTATATAATGATAAGATAAATCATATTGAAAAAATTATGGACTTAAATGTGTGCAATTAAAATCAATTCTACAATAATAATGGTAAATAATGTTTTGGTCTTGATTATAAGAAAAATAGTGATCCTGTATAATTCCAGTATACATTCACCAATGACTAGGATAATGATATATTTTGGGTGAAACTCAATGAACCGGATTTTATACTCTAAATAAATTTTATAATACAAAAATTCACTAAAAATTAGTTATTATTGTTATAGATACATATATAAGACTTTAGGTATGTATTCAATAGAATGTTTTCCCTTCGTAGAATAACAGAATCAAATACCGATGTTTCTAAACTCATGTCCATAGTATGTTTTAGGTAGAATCAATATTAATTATGATGGCTATATTCATAATCGAATGAATATTTATTCAATATTTTGAAGGAATATGTATACAAAGGACAGAAAAGAATGTGTCCATTAGTAGTATGTTTTATCAAGAGAGCTATAAAGGGAAAATCGATATATATTATGGTCAGATGTGGATGATTCAATAAAAAATGAAAATATATTATTTTCTATCATAAGAGGAAAATATATTATCATGGATCATGAAGGGAAGTGAGGAATATGTGTATGTTTGAGATATATTTTAAATGGAACATAACAATAAATAGTAAACATTTATTAGAACCTGTGCCCATAACATATAATGGGAAATGTGTATCATGTAATAGGAATCAAGCACTCCAAGTAATGAAAGATATTTTTTCCATATGAGTTCAACATTTCATGAGGAATTTTAACATTTGATTACAAGATAGGTTGAATTGTGAATCAAGATTAGGAATTGAAATTTAATCATTATGATGTTATAATGTGATGTTTGTAACTGTGAAATGCGGTTTAGAGGGTTACATGGGTGTTTGGGAGACTCTTAAGGGATTAGTTCTATGTTTAAGGAGTTTTGGAAAATTATATACAAGGACACTGATTTGGGTTGCAATATTAGGGAAATTATGCATCACCCTAATAAAGGATGAACTTTTAATTCAAATTATTCTATTTATGGTCATTTCATATGGATAGATAATAGTTTTAGACTATACATGATGGTTTTTATATTCTACCATTTCAGTGTACAAAGAGGTAGTAGAGCCACCTGAAATGTTATGTATCCCTCTTCTCCCACCATTTCCCACAGTACAAGATGAAACTCTTCCTCCCATGGCTCCATTCTTCAACATCATCAATTATGGGTTTATTAGACTTCCTATTAGAGATTAATGGAACATATGATGCTATATTGATCACTACATCTCTCATATTTCTATATACTTCCTTATATCAAATCAAATTTTAGGATCCCCAGAAAGGGTTTTTTGTCTTTCTAAATAAGAGCATGGAAGAATTAGAAACAAAATATTCGTAACCCACTCTACATTGGAAGAGGATTCCCCATGATGCATCCTAAAAGTGACCTTTATCTATTTCATTTATTTATTCATTAATGGATATATTTCCATTAATTGATAATAAAGTAAATTAAATTAATATTTTATTCTGTTTTTCATTAGGAAATTTCCATGGTTCAAGACTGGGTTATGAAATAGGTTAATGGAAAGAATTTGGTCCCATTTCTGGTGTGACAACCTCAGCATGTGAAAATTTCTGTATCATTCCTATTTAAATAAAATATTTCAACTAATTATAGTTTGTTTAAAGTAAATAAATAATTATACTATTATTATAATTAATAAATTATAGTGGTTCTTCTTTGAAACATGGCCATGTATGTTTTGGGGAAAATATTTATAGGATATAGAAGATAATTAAACATAATACTAAAAAAATTATAGTGATCGTAAAATTTTTGTGGTCTTTCATAAAATCTATAAAGAATATATGATTTATTATGTTGGATGTGGATGATTAGGCTTGAAACTAAGAATTATACTCCACGTTAATTTAATTTTATGTAATATTTTTGACGAATAAAATTTAAATTATAAATAGAAATGGATGAGAAATATTGGTAAAAATAACCATTGTGCATTATCTCGATTCCATAAAAACCAATGGACATGAATCGAATTGTTGAGGATTCAGATTAACTCCAAACCTCAGGAGATGTGATGCATGATCTGATGATGTAATTTATATGGTGTGTAGGTGTATAATATTCCCCAACACCAGAGCCGAGGGTATAACAGTGATATGTGGTCATGTAGACATTAGAGGACTATTGGTATCTATCATGTTATCTATGATTTTGATATACAAGAGAGATGAGTGGGACTATCATATATGAAGTTAGTAGGGCAATGTTTAATAACCAAGGATATATTGAGATATTTTTTTGGTTTATAAGATGGCCCCAAATATATGTTTTTATTGAAATGGGATTCAAGATAAATCATGACTGTAACCCATACAGTGAGACTATATGTGTCCTATAATTTAATTCTACCTTTTTGATGACATCAAGAGATGAGTTTTCCTAGGATTTCAGTTTATGAATAATTATTTTTATTGATACATATGACCCATATGGGGGTGCCTCTATTGTACATAGAAATAAGGTATCCCAGTAAGTACAATGATACAAGTGACCATCGTAGGAGGAATTTTATGGGTAGGGGTTGCTATTATCAAGATTGTTTCCCTAGAACGTGTATATAAAATTGGAATATGTTTAAGCTATGATAATAGGGGTTCTACGCAGGGGAGTCTGAATATGGTTTTCTTAGTGGGTTGGGAATATGGACACTTGTGACTGTAATTTTTATACCAAATCTTGATTTGATAAATTTTAGAACACCTTTTTTTTATTTTAACATTTATAGGGTAGGGATAATTTTTTCATTGATAATATGCTTTGTTTGTGGAATCAAATATTGGAGAGGACCGTTAAGAATCCTATATGGATTATGTATGGCTTTTAAAGCTAACATAACGAGGTTAATTAATATTGGTATGGATTCCATATATTTTGAGCCATATATGGATGGTTCATCTATATATTTGGAGCACTGATATGGATTATCTACCATGGATTTCAATCCATATGATCATGTTAAGATCAAATAATATTCTTTTAGTAGTGTTTCTGTTGGGTTTCATGGATTTTTATCTCATTGTGTCCTGCAATTTGGTGAGATGTTCTTGGTTTGGTATACCGGGGTGAGTATAAATGAAGTTCTATGATACTGTTAGGCCATGCCCAGATTATAAAACACCCAAAGAGGAGGTTTTTTATATCTATAAATAAATATCCCATATTAGAGGTTTGTGTTGACTTAGGAATATATAACCTATAGAGGAATGTGATACTATATTTTTGGAAGGTTCATAGGTGGATCCAACCTTTGTGTTTTGGTTGATAAATATTACCAACTTGCTCATAGGCGGACCAGAATCAGGTTAAGCTGATGTGGATGATTCGGGTCATGAATCCCATGATCGATGGTGGTTTATTATGTTTATAATTTTCATAAAAGCCTATAAAATTCACATATAATGGTATTTCTAGTTCATATGGTATTGAATATTTGGTTCCCCACAAATTTCTTCACATAGAACAACTCTGGATGACACAACAATTGATACCCGATCATACATTCAAACTGTTGGAGGTTCAATTTTAATATATTTTATGGGGTTAATCATGTGGTGTGGATCTGAATTCTTCATGGATATTTGAATGATTATTGAAATTTGGATGTGTGGAACCATTATATTTTAATTTAATTCAATATTCATTATATATTAAAGATAATTAGTGATTAGTAACTTTTATATATGTTGTTATGTTGTATGAATTTATATAACTTCATTTATTTTTTTTATTGTTATATTTTTTTACTCTTAGAATTATTTATTTTGTGATTGATGATGTTTTATTATTTATCTTATTTAATATTTTATACTCTGATATATGGGGGTTTTCTCCCTGATATGTTGTTTAAGATGCCCATGTCTAGTTATAATCCACTGGTGTACATGGAAGTATGTCAAAGGAACCATGAATACTGTCAATAGAGGCACTAAACAACGATTTTATTCAGAAGGAAATTACATAGTTTAGTCAAAGGATTTCAATTTATTATTCTTTTTTTTGGAAATGGTAAAATAGAGATATTGGAATGTTTTAGAGCAAGTGTAATATATTTGACAAGTTTGTTTAGAATTATTTTTCCAGTAAGAACTCTATGTTACAATTTCTAGTATTTTATCATAAAATTTGGTGATATAGTTATATTTGAATTTCCCTTTGGGTGATGTACATGTGGTCTGCCTTTTAAAATTTATTAACAACTTTTAGATCCTTTCCCATTAGAAATAGGCCAATGTATTGATTTTTCCTGTTTACCAATTGATGAAATTTTTGTCACATATAACATATTTGGAATGTAGGATTACAATTATATAGGCCTTATAATGTGATTTTTGTAACATACCACAGATTCATGAGATTATAAAATGTCAAAATAGCTCGAATAGTATATTCCAGTATATGTACAGTGGAATTATACTGAATTGGGATAATGTGTATATGTATGTTATTCTGGTGGAATTTATTGTGATTATTCATTTATATTATTGATGATAAGGAAAACAAAATGGTCCTAGTGCACTAAAGGTATAGTGACCCACATGGGTTGACATGACATTGGATTCCTACTGATGTACACCTTTTGTGGGCGTTTTTGATTAGGTTTGGTTATTTAATGTGACCAGTAACAACCTATAGAGTGTTTTATCATATTTTCATGAATATAATTATATATATTTGATCAATGGGTTCGGTTTCATTGGTAATGTTTCACATAGGATTATTCTATACTGCAAGTACCTATAAATCATTGGCATGTGGTCCCTGTGTGAGAAATCACAATAGTGGATACTCGTGAGGATGTTTTCCCTAGTTATGGGTGTTTTTTAGTGGGTAATGTCATCATATATGAGCCACCATGAGTGGTTTCTTTTCTTTTTGATATCATGAGACATATTTTTTGATAACAAGGATAGTTCCCCTTGGTTATGACATTGGTGATTGACTAGACAAGTAATATTGGGTGGGATACATATAGGGCCTTAGTTTTCAACATGGAATATAGAGGGTAATAATGTGTGTGATCAAAGGAAACCCATGATAGAGGATAACCTGAGATTGTGTTTTCATTTGAGGTAGATTCATGGGTATGTGATTTGCTGTATGAGAATGACAAGAAGATTACTAAATGTTTTTTGGAAACATTTTCTAAGTGATTTTTGTATCAGTGTGTGGTTTCAAAGGAATGAAAATGACGATGTCTAGACCTATGAATTTGGATTATCATTAACAATGTAGTCTGAGTGTTGATGGATTATGAAAATAGGAATGATTCCAAGAGATGTTTATCCATGTGAGTGGACATGGAACTACAAAGATTCCCAATATTGAAGATAGTTTCCAAGGGAGATCCTTATTAGTTAATATTGTTTTATAATAGAGTAATATCATACTAGTCTCAGTGATTTACTGAACACATGATATTGAGTAATAAAATGAGTCATTTATCATTTAATGATTAACATGAGGGTTTAACATGTCTTGTATTGTAGGGGATTTGTGTGCTTATGGGTTTGTAATAGTTTAGTATTGACCATGAAGAACATCTTTTGTTTGGTGACACAATCTGTTGAGAGGAAAATTAGTGAGCAGGTTTGGACAAGCCATCCATTATTTGTAGCAATTCATATGGCATGTGTTGGAACCAAGGTTATTATTTGATGGAAATAGAGTGTTTTTTTTCAATCATCATTGGGTTGATCAAGGAGTTTGCAAGAAAGGTGATCTTGCATTTGAGGCTGAATGTAGTGAACGAGATGCAGAATGGTGTAAGAAATCAAAATTTAAAGGGATCCACGTAGCATGAGGCATGAATCATGTTCCACGACATGGTAACCGTTTTTAGATGATGGAGGGAGCTATGTGGACAAATGAAAAATGGTTTGTGTAATAGAAAATGGTTCACGTTGATACTTTGTGGCTCACATTAAAGATTTTGGTGTGTGATGGGTGAACAGTTCATGAGACGGTGTGTCTTTCTAAAAAATAAGGTTCAATAAGAAGATCAGGATCCGACGTGAGTTGGTACTCAAAATTATTATATAAAGAAAAAGTAGTATTCAGGCATACAAGAGGTTATTACATAAGTGAGTGTGAAACACAACACATCTATCCGCATCCACCATTAGAACACAATAATCAGGTGCTGTGAATGACCACACCATATCAAGATCATGTATAGACTTTTTTGCCAATGAATCAGCAACCCAATTGGCCTCCCTATACCCATGATAAGAAACCATATGTATTTGATTGGTTTTGCTGAGGCATTCAACCCACTGAGGTATCACATGCCAAGGCACATTATGCGTTCTATTACTCAGTGCATGTACTGCAATCCTTGAGTTAGATTCAATCCAAATCCGTTTCCTGTTAAATTGGATAGCATACCATATCGCATGAATAATAACCCATAGATCGATTAGAAAATCGATTCCAAGACCAAGGTAGTGATAAAAGAATCCCTTAATGAACCCATGAAAAGTGCTGAAAACTCCTCTGCATCCAGCTGGACCCAGCGCACCTGACACAGCTCCATAAAAATTCACATTTAGGCACGATGTAATCGGTGGTATCCATTTGATATATTTATGCTTATGTGGTGTACGTGGTCACCACGAAACGCCACATAACCTATGATTTTCCAAGTCAAAATGGTGTTAGACATCTCACCATCCTGGACCACTAATGCATCGGACACATCCCAGTGGAGGGAGATCATTCCCTTCCAGACAACATCATGTGTGCAATGAAATAGATCCATGTTCCTCAAATCCCACAAGAATGCAATGACCACTGCAATAGTCGTATTGAGGGGGTTGAAAATCTACTCATTACAGCACCTATGCAGCAGATCAGGTAGAAGATCTGTAAGCAGAATGCCAGAGTCCACTGCAAGCCCAAATAGCATTCCCAAATAACTCCAGAGTTACCGAGCCTGACCAAACTCCATAAACACATGATGTGTGGTGTCTTCTGTAGCCCTACATAAGGAACACCTGGAGGCAATCTGAAATCCAGCTCACTTCAACTGTTCATAGGTAGGAAGTCTGTTTTTCCAGATTCTCCAAAGCAGGAGAACCCAGGTTGGCCAAATGAATGGAGCCCTAAACATCATAAGCTAGGTTGGGGCGTGGTCAGTACCACCACATGCAATCCTGTAAAACACTTTGGGGTCAAAAATCCTAGTGCTTCTATGAAGCCAGATTAGTTTTTCACAGTCCATAAAAGCATAATTATTAAATTGAGACATCACATAGTCAGAAATATTCAAATCATGAGAAATATGATATGAGAAAAAACCCAAGATGGAAAATGAGGCAACTTCAGATGGGACATTCATATAATGAAAGGGATGGTCTAGCCACAAGGTGTTCTAGCAGCTAAGAGTGGAGTCTCTACTGAGAAGCCATTTAGTATCCTGCATTATAATTTCATTGGCCTGCTTAAGGGAATCCCATACCGAGGATTCAAGGTAGTATTTATATCCCTTAAATAGTTGTTTTATGAACCTTCTCAACAGAAACTCATCATCAACATCATTTTAGATCTGCCTCCAAGTGAATTTTTCAACCAGACCGTCATTAATGGTATGAAGATCCTTGACCATCATTAATAGCCATTTTGTTTGTAGAAATGAGGCAGTGATTTATGACACTGTGTAGGGAGAATGTATGTATGTGGACCATGTAGGGAATATTTTTTACAAGATATGCACATTTCACGGTAAAGGTGGTTCCATATTAATGATTTGGTTAATCTCATATTATCCGATTACGCATATCATTTTAATAATATAAGGATAAATAATCCCTTCAATGGTGGCTGAATCAGTGATTTAAATTCATTGTGGGATTAGAAAAAATATAGAAGTTTTTCATGGGGAAAACCACTCAAAGAAATTAAATAAAAATTTTAAAGGAATTTTGTAAAGTCTATAATAGTTCATGGAAGATAGTATGTAGAGGTAGAAGTGTTGTTCGTGGAAGATAGTTTGTGGAGGAGGAGTTGGTCTGCTGTAGTACACATAAATAGTTTGAAAATGTAGTTTTTTAGAAGGATGTATGCATAGGAATCCTTGAAGTATGTGGTGTATGGTAGAACACAGATAAATCATCATAGTATGTGAAATAATTAAATACATAAAGGATTCCTCACAGTATGAAGAGAAAGGTAGTACATAGTGGAAGCATTGTAGTACACGGAGGAGCAGAAGGAATTCATAGAGGAAGCACTGATAGTATGTAGTGTAGTATAGACCGTAGAGTAAAGTGTAGATGTTTGTAGAAGAATATTTTGTGAACTAACAATGTGTGGAAAAGTGAATTACATCTCTAGGTAAAAGAGGGTCTTTAAAAGAAAATCTATTAATAGTTGTGGAATCTGTGAATTGATAATAATACATTGAAGAGACCTTGAAGTTGATAAACTGAGTTCATATTCTTCCCAATACAGTGATCAATGGGTAGTCAACAAATTTGATACAAGGGAAATAATGTAAAATATATAAACCTTATGAAGGTAGTTATCCTAGAAAATAATGACTGTGCTAACCTTTTTTACTCCAAAGCTAGTGAATATTAGTGGATTTTGAAATGACCGACAACTGAACAATGTATACTCCTAGGAAGTATCCTTTAGTGGTGAACCAAGTAAAATTGTTATGCCTTTTCATTGCATGTGAATGTTTTTTTTATTTCTCATCAGATAGGATTAATATGATTATGCCATCATGGGAATAAGATCAGGTAGTTAAAAAGTAAATATTACACCGTGTTTAAGCCCTATCATATAAGGGTGTTTTTGGGTCCTTAATTTTGGTCCAACATTATTAAAAAATTACATTGGTGGTATAGTGAAATGAATTCCACTAAGATAGGGGAATGATTTCAATCATGCACCTATGACGCTCATGTGAGAATTTTCTAAGGAGTAGGACAAGTCAGTGGTGGTCATTTTGGTATATTGATAAAAATTGATTTATATAAATTAGTAATACTTTATTTAATGGTGAATATCATGTAATGGTTTAGATATAGTATTCATTGGAGTCTGAGAACAAGCGTACTGATTGAGATAACCTTTTATGATCCGGACATGTTAGATCTGAATGTATTGGTTATCTCATTTAGATCATGTTATGGACATTTTTAATTTAGATTTTCAATCATGAGATCAAATAGAATGCTGGGTAATGATGCTATTGTGGGTATATAAAGAATCATTATATGCCTTGTTTGTAGGGAAATAATTACTCTGTCTGAGGTGGTAGGTTGATGATAACAACCTAGGATTTTCAGGGAAGGACGTCCAGAGGATGTGCGACTTATGTTACCACATATAATTACATGTAGGGATATGTTATCTGTATTGATCACTTAATGTGGGATGCTACTAGAGGATTTCAATGAAACATTCATATATATATATATATTAACGCAAAATATTTCATGATTTTATTTTGATCATGGCCAATTGTATATCAACCATCATAGATCATAATTGAGATATTAGTGAACTATGATCAGATGTTTCAGGGTTTTGATATTGGGAATAATTATTTTCTTGTGGTTAAGAAAATAGAGACATTTTTTGATAGATAATTTTGATAGTGGGTATCGTCTGGGATAAAAATTAGCTTTCTCATACAATCATTTCTGGTGGGGAACTCCATAGGATATAAGATGAATCGGATGATGATCTGTTCTAGATTGTTGGAGTTCGGGATCTAGAACCATAATTTTTCACATAGGTTAAAATTTATATTCAAATAATATAATATTAAACAAAACAACATAATGTAAATATTGAATATTTTTTCATGACATTAATGAAATAATGTCTTAGATTATCTCTCAAATTGAAATGTTCTCTAGGGTTTTCTCTATGGAATGAAAAAATGTTCTAGGTAAAATATGAAATTTTCCTTGTGCTACTATGTTCGAGGGTTATCTATTGTTCTCAAGCCTTATTATATCTATAGATTCCTCTCCCCCATCATCTATTATATATATCCCATGTATTTGATATGAGTCATGTATCTGATTCCATTCAAGTTTGTGTTCCACACTATTAGAAGAAGATTTAAATTCCATGACGATATTCTTAAACCTAGTTCAAATGGAAGATAATATTCTATAATGAGACTCATAGTATTTTTACATTTATGTTCATGTACATATAATAATATGGGGTTTTTATCCTGAAGGTCATAATTAGAATCATCAAGATGGAAGAATATGAGAAAACCCCTCCATTAGTAATTATACAAGTTTATGTGTCAATGTTTATTCACGTTTGTGATAATGTAAATTGTTTCTTAGTGATTGATATTATAAATATTGCATGTAATTATTCGTACACATAGATATATTGACCAAAATTGTTATTAGAACTATTTTACAAATGATTGGTTCATTGGGCGCCTCACTAGTAATGTGTTATTAATGAATAATTATTTATATAATCTATCCCATCTATATTTATGTAATGTTCATATATCGAACCGTTGATTGAAATAGATATAATATAATAAATTACATTTTCTTTATTACCACTCTTATTTTTATTACAAACTTAGACATGATTTATTACATAAAAACTTTACTTGATACAACATTGATGATCAAGCGGTCTAGCTTCATTGGGGTTTAGGAACATTACATAAAAAACTTAAAACATGAAACACAACATATTATTGAAAAAATTCTATACATGACCACTATATTCCCTCATACTTAGCATTTCATGGGATAACATGAGGAAATACATAAGAAAGGGGTTAGATATAAAGCCCAGTATGGGAGTAAAAAATGAATAACATGAACAATATAATAAATTTTATCCAATAGGAATACAAATGGAGTATAAAAGAACATGAAAATGAAGTCATGATATAGAATGATTATAATTACATGGAAATGTGGCAACAAAACATAACAAGTAATTAGCATGAGCCAAGGCTCATGGCATGTGGAGCATGATTATACCATAACTAAATATGAAGAATGAGTAAGCCCTCATTTTAAATGAAATAGCATGAGTAAAAACCCATTGCAGATGATGTATCATTAAATAATACTTTACCCAATGCATTGGAGAGCTATCAGGTCATACCCTTCTTAAAAATTTCAATTCATGCATAAGTGTACCATATGGATCATACAACATGGAATCAATCATCATAATTTATTACATATTAAAGGGTTGAGAAATACATATATGATGAATTATAATCAATAAGTAAAATTCCATAAAGGTGATTACCCATGATAATGAAATGGGAATGGTATTCCATACACAATGACATTGTCTTGGAAAATCAGTGCAATTTCGGCAGCGTAACGATGTGATGTAAAAATTCCTAAATATGGTTGATGATAGAGAAAGGGGTGTCTCATAATTTTTACATGAAATGGATTGTAAGGGGGTAATATAGATATATGTCCCAACATATATAATGGAATTTAGATTCATAATAAAAAATAATTTATTAAATGTAAATTGCAAAAGGTAAATTCCTTATGAAATTTCTGCATATTAACAGGTGTACAAGGAAGGCATTAATGAGAGAGAAATGGGTCTACAATTATTAAAACATAAAGAGGGAAGTATGGGAGATTTACAAAATCATACCACAACATTTATAGTTTAAATTAAAAGGACATAACAATATTAAGAAACTAGGCTAAAATGAAGAAGGAAAGAAATCCCTTACTTCGATGTGTGACCCCAAAGGCTTGGGAGGGGCTAGAGAGATGCTTCCTAGGAGTTTCGGGAGCCTTGGGAGGATTATAGGGAGAGGTGGGAAATATTTGTATGAACATTAAAGGCATTTAATGAAGAGTAAGTGGGATCTTGGGTGGGATTATATAGGAAAGGAATGAGAATTCTTTATTATTTAGGTTTGGGAAACCACACATTAAAATAATCAAAAACACAAACATAACCATTGTTTTTGACAATGTTTTTTCCAATGAAGAGTGGAAAACAACATTTTATTTTTCCAATGGCCGAAATTATTATAATAATAGGGTATATTATGTGGAGGTGAGTCACACTATCAAAGAAAATAAATTTATTAAGCTAAAATGTTTTATAAGTGTTGAAGGGTCCACTAAAGCATTGTAAAATAAATAAAACAAACCTAAAATCACATTATTTTAATTTCAAAACATATATTGTCTGATCATAATGTTTATAGTATTTTATTACATCCGTATTGGGTCATCGTGATGTCCTAAAATGCAGTATATATTTAAAAGGTATTTATTTTTTAAACAAAAATTTGATTGTCTTAGGAAATTATGAAAAAATCACTCTTGGATGATTTCGACATCCTGATTCCAAAAATAATATTCATTTTATCTAAATAATTTTATAAATATGTTAATTTCTACTTGTAAATTAAAAACCAACATTTAATGAAAATTCATGGGTTTTGACAAAAAACAGATTTCAAATGATAATAAAAATTACAATTATATTAATAAAATTTTACAATCATTTATACTTAATAAATGTAATTTAATAAAGTATTATTTTATTAAAATATTATTTAATTAAAAATTACTTTTATTTATCAAAATAGATTTCTTAGAAAAACATTAACTAAAAATACTATTTGTGCTTTACATACTATTTACAACCTAATAAAGATAAAATGAATGAATATTCTTTATTATATTCAAAAATATTTCACATAATCATAGTGTTAAGGTCTTGTTACATAAACCCTTATAACACCTATATAAAACCTTAGGGGAAGGTGTGTGATGGTGATAGTATCTTGGGGTGGCTTGGATAACATCCCTCAGGTGGAAATCTCTATCAACTTCCACTTCTCCCGAAAGAGGTTCTGTTCAAGCTTATCGCATTAATGCTCGGATTGGGCTTGGTCAAGAACGAAGCCCAATTATGCCACCTCTTTTCCATGCTCTAAAAAATAGGCTTTTATGGGTTATGTCTACTATATGAGGCCATCACTTCATATGTTTGAGTAAATTCAATTGGTTAAAGCCCTATATTTATAATAATCATCTGATCACTATTCAATGACTATATTAGCAAAGATGAGAATTCGTAAGGGTATTTTAAAACCCAAAAACTTATAACCAATGAATTTCAGACATTATATATCAATTTTACATAATAATAAATTTAATTATATCAAGAGGAATTTTTAATTAATGAATGTTTGGGTCTTTACAATCTTCGCCCCTTAAAGAAACTTTTCTCTTCAAATTTCCTTTTCCCATACTAAAACATATCTGGGTAAATTTTGTTTATCACTTCCTTTGATTCCCACGGCGCTTCTTTAAACATGTTGTTTCTCCACAACACCTTGATGAGGGGAATTGTCTTATTTTGTATTACATGTTATCTATGATCAAAGATCTTCAATTGTTGCTCCTCGTAAGAAATGTCATCCTATAACTGTACTACCTCTGAAGAGATTACATGTGAAGGGACTGGTATGCACTTTCATAAGAGGGATACATGAAAGAAATAATGTACTTTGTCCATAGTAGGTGCAATTTCTAGTAGATAGGCCACAATACCGAAACATTCAAGAATCTCATAGGTGCTGATGTACCTAGGACATAAATTCCATTTCCTTCCAAACCTCATGACCTTGTTAAACTGTGATATGAATAGAAATACAATGTCTCTAACATTAATCACAATGTCTCATCTATGGTTATATGCATAACTCTTCTGTCAACTATGGGCTACCTTAATATGCCGATGAATTGTTTTCACCTTATCCACCATTTCATCAACCATTTATAGTCCTAGAAGCTTACGCTCACAGATTTCATCCAAACATTTCAGTGTTCTGCTCATCTTCCCATACATAGCTTCATAAGTTTCCATTGAGATGCTCATGTGGAAACTGTTATTATAGGAGAATTAAACCAAAGTAAGATTTTGATCCCATCCTCTTTCAAATTCTATTGAAAATGATCTTAAATTTTCTTATAGTTTCAGAATAGTTTTCTCAGATTGGCCATCCGTTTGATGATGATAGTCCGTACTGATGTTCTATTCATTATCCAGATCATGTTGACGACTCATCCAAAACATAGAGGTGAATCTTGGATCTTTAATGGATAAAATAGAATTGATTAATCCATGAAACCTTATTACATACCTGATATATATTTGTGCTATTTGACCTAATGAAAAATACTCCTGAATTACAATGAAGTGGGATGAATTTGAAAGATGATCCAAAACAACCCATATTGCATTGTTCCCTTTGTATGACTTTGGATGTCTAGTGACAAAGTCCATGGTGATGTTCCCCCATTTCCATATAGGTTTGGGAAATGGCTGCATCATACCCCTAGACTTCTGTGTCTATGCCATCTTTTACTGACAGACCAGACACTTTTATGTATACTCAGCGATCTTCTTCTTCATATTATCCCACCAATTATTCTCTCAGAGATCTTGACACATCTTTGGGTTTCCTAGGTGAATAGAGAAATTGGAACTATGTTCATCATTCAGACATTCGTTCTTCAACTATGGACTTGATGGGAAAAATGTATTTTCCCAAATCTCACAATTCCATCTTCATTAAAATTGAACTCTATAGATTCCACTTTTATAATACCTTCCACTTTCTTCTAAATTCCCACATCATCCTTTTGAGCATCCTTTAGCATTTCCGAAAAAGGCGGTTTATCAATAATTTGTGAATGGATTAATGATGTTCCCTTATTTAGGATTCCCATGTCCATCTCCAACAAATCTAAGAACATATGATAATTTTCAATTCTCATCAATGATAGAATCATAGGTTCCTTTCTACTTAGAGCATTATCCACCTTTCTCCCTTTCCCAGGGTGGTAATAGATTGAGAAGTCATATCCTTTGATTAGCTCTAACCATCTTCAGGAGTACATGTTCATCTGTTCTGTGTGAATATATACTTGAGGATTTTTTTGTTCGTATATATTTCACATATCACCCCAATGTGATAATTCCACAAAATTTTTAAAGTGTAGATCACCATATCCAACACTAGATCATGTGTTGGATAATTAGTCCCATGATATTTCAATTTCCATGAAGCAAAAGTAATGACTTTGTCACTTTGCATCAACCCATATCCCATGAAATTCTTTAAATCAACACTGAATACCACAAACATTTCTCTATTTGTGGGTAACATGAGTATGAGTTCAGTGATAAGACACTTTTTCAACTCCTTGATGCTTTCCATGCATTCATCTCTCCATGAAAACATATCTCCATTCCAAGTTATCTTGGTATGAATGTTGGAAAATTGTGAGAAATTTCCCACAAATTGTCGATACTATCCGACTAACCCTAAGATGCTATGGATATCCATTACCGATGTTGGCCTCAACCATCCCTCTATTCTAAATGTCTTGAGGGGATCCATGGATATCTAATTTCTTGTGATGATATGGCCCGAGAATGAAACATCCTTCATATAGAACTCAGAGTTTATGTACTTTTCATAGAGATTATCCTTTCGCAAGGTTTGTAGTACAGTTCATAGATGCTCTTCATGATCCTCCTTGCTTTTAGAGTATATTAGAATATCATTTATAAATACTTCCACAAATTTTTCTACGTAATATCTAAAGTCTCTATTCATTAAGTCCATAAAGATTTCTGGAGCATTTGTGAGTCCAAAAAACATTAATATTAATTCATAGTGCCCCTATCTTGTAAGAAAATAAGTCTTGGGGATATCATACTTCTACATCATTAATTGATAATATCCTGACCACAAATCTACCTTGGAAAGTATTGTGCTCCACACAGCTGATCGAACAAGTCATAAATTTTTGGGAGAGGATACCTGTTCTTTATCCAGATTTTTTAAAGCTCATGATAATCAATGAAAATGTGCATTGACCCAACCTTCTTCTAGACGAAGAATACTAGTGCACCCCATGGTGAAGCACTTTGGAATATAAACCATTTATCCAGAATCTATTGTAGTTTTTTCTTCATCTCATCAAGCCCCACAATAACCATTCTATATAGAGTCATGGATATTGGAAATTCCCCATGTATAAGATTAATTAAGAATTAAAAATATCTTGTTGAAGGAAGACCTTGAAATTCCTCAGGAAACACTTCAGCAAATTATCTCACAATATGAATTTCTTAAAGGATGGTTGCCTCCATAGACTCCATGATCTGATCCTGATACGCATGCTCATAGGGAAGTAATATCCATGCATGATATGATAGAGCTAAAGAATATTCTTCTTCCTCCTTTCACTTGAACAGAATCTGGGGTCTATTCTCCACATGGGGAGTGATTTCCCTCTCGTGATAATTTATGTTCGATCCATATAGGGACAACCAATCCAAACCATGAATCGCATAAAATTACACTAGAGGGAGTATGATGAGGTTCGCAGTGATGTTAAATCCACTGATTATGATATAAGAGGAGTTATATTCATGGGATGCAATGATTACCCCCATTTACTATACTCACCAACATCATTAATTCATTTATTTGTGGTGGTGTTTTGATTTTTCTACGAATCATTTGGGATATAAAATAATTTTTAGAACCTAAATCAAAAATTATGTTCACTGTTATTGAATTAATAACTAGTATACCTATCACAACATCAGTTCGGGGTTCACTTCAGTGGTAGTGATGGAAAAAGCTCTCCCTTACTACCTTGGAGGTTTTTGGATTCCTCTGAAAACGCTTGTCTTAGGGAACTGATTTTCAAGATGTCTACTTCAATGTGGATGAAAAAATGAAAAATGTGTTGAGAGTTGAATAGAGAATTCCTCTCCTCTGTTGTAGCTATGGGTTTTTCTTGTCTGTAGTTATTGGAATGGTTCCCGACTCTTTCATACCTAAATAATTTCCTCGTCCCCTTCAAAAATTTCTACGGTGCTTCTTTCTTCACCTTTGATTAGTGGGGTGATGGATTTTCAAAGTACCATTGGATTTATCTATCAGAACACTAAATTTGAAGTCCACCTTATGATTCTTATACCCATGATACACCTGAGATATGCTCATCTCCATTTTGACCTTGAGGGCACATCAGACAATTTCCTCATAGATGTCAAAGTCATAGATCACAAGGGATTTCCTCGGGTAAGGATTCAGCCCACGAAAGAAGTAGTAAACATTGTATTCATGGTTAATGACAATTTTGGATGTGTATCATGAAATCCTTGTGATGTTTTCCTCAAAATATATGATGGATTTGTCATTATTTCTCTTGAGGGAAAGGATGTCCCCTTCTATCTTATATTGGAGGGTGCATGGAAAAAAATTATCGAAAAAGATTTTCTGGAAGTACTTCCATTATGATGCCTCAATATCATCCTCGGGCTTCATATTTTTTGATCAATGTAAATCATTTATCAGCTTCACTCTTCATACGATATGTAACTAGAAGAACATTCTCTTGTTCAAAACATTGGAGGATGGAGAAGATCTTTTCTTAGGAGTTAATCAATTGTTCTTTGATTGAGGGATCAGATGATCCATTAAAAGTTGGGGGCCTTTGTCTAATAAAAATTGGATAGTGACTTGATCATTATTGGGGGGGGGGGTGTAACACTCTTATTAAATCATGTTTCTATTCAAATCACAAGTTAACTGAAAGTGTATCATGAAAATTTTTATTGATTACCGCTCCCATCGAATTGGGAATCTTATTATAACAGTCATCGCATTGGTCTTCGCATCGGTTGTTAGTCCGAGTCCTCCTATAAGTAAACATTGGCTGTAATAAAAGGAATTTTAGTGGGGACACATAAAGGTTAATCCATGTACAAAATAGATATATTAAAAATTGCTTTTATTTCCTTAACATATGAATCTACATTCTTCAATCTATATTATCCACGATCTACTTTCTATCATATATTATTTGGGGATTTTTTTAATTCCCATAACAATGGTGCATAATAAGAATGGGAATTTACCAAATCATATCCCCTTGGAGTTTCATAACCAATAGTGAAGCAAGGCTCATTGTCATGTACCAGGATAACCCGGGTCAAGCCTGAAACTCCTTGTCATTGTTTTCAACCCTAGGTACATCTGTGCTAGAGCCACTTTTACCTGCTCGTAACCAGAACAGGTTGTATTTTCATAATAAAACACTTACTCAATACCAAAAAAATGTAGGGATATTTTTATTGTAATTAGTATTATCTCTATGGATCCATTAGGGTTTTCTAATCTTAATCCAAAAAATAACTAAACAAATCATCTAATACTAACTATAACAACCCTATTTTTTATTACACACTTAGACATTATTTATTTCATAAAACCTCCACTTGATACTAAATTGATGATCAAGAGGTCTAGTGTCTTCTGGGATTAGGAACATTACATAACAAATTAAATAATGAAACACAACATCATATTAAAAACCTACATTACATGACCACTACATTCCCTCATACTTAGCATTAAATCGGATAACCTAAAGACATACATAAGAAAATGGTGAGTTATAAATCCCATTAAGGGAGTAAAGAAGGCATAATATGAAGAATACAATTCATATTAGGAAATAGGCTTATCAATGGAGAATAAAAATAATTGAACATAAATGCATGATATAAAATGGTTATGATAACATGGAAATGTTCCAGCAAAACATAACATATAATTAGCATGAGCCAAGGCTCATTGCACATAGAGCATGAGTAAACCCTTATTGCACATGAAGCACAAGTAAAACCTCATTTCACTTGAATTAGAATGAGTAAACACTCATTTCACAAGACATATCATGATACTATACTTTACCCATAGCATTGGAGTTCTGTAATGGCACCCCCTTCTTAAACATTTCATTTGATTAATAAGTGAGCCAAATGGATCATACAACATGAAATGAATCATCATCATTTATAACTAGGTAAAGGGTTGTGGAATAAATACATGAAGCTTCATAATAAATATGTATATGCGCATAAAGTGAATACACTTGATAGAGAAATGAGCATGTTATTCACTACACAATGTCATTATCTTGGGAAATTAGTGCAATATCAGTAGTGTAACGGCGTGATGTAAGAATTCATAAAAATGGTTGATTGGAGAGAAATAGGCGTCTCATTATTTTTACATGAAATGGATAGTAATGGGTTCATATAGATACATTTTTTCAATAAATGTAATGGAATTTAGATTCATAATACAAATGAATTGCATAAATGTAAATGAGGAGAGGGGAATTCCATACAAACTTTCATCTTAGTAACATGTGTACATGGAAGGAATTAATGAGAGTGAAATGGGTCTACCATCATTCAAAAATTAATTGGGAAGTATGGGGTAGGTTATAAATTATACCCAATCATTTATTATTGAAAATAAAAGGACATAAGAATATTACGAAAATTCTCTAAAATGATGGTGGAAAGAATCCCTTACTTGGAAGTGTGATCCCAAAGTCTTGGGATGGGATTGAGGGAGGTCTCTTGGGAGATTGGGGATCATTAGGAGGATTCTAGAGATAAGAAGGAAGAAGTTGGAAAAGGTCCAAAGGCTTTGAGTGAAGAGGATGTGGGAGATTGTGGGGGTTTATCTAGGAAAGTGGAGGGAATTCTTTATTATTCAGGTTTGGGAAACCACACACTAAACAAATCAAAACCCCAATCCAACCCCTAGTTTTTGACAATGGTTTTATCCAAAGGGGAGTGAAAAATAATATTTCATAAGGCAAACTACCTAACTTTTTAAAATAATAGGGTTTCTTATGTGGATGTGAGTCACACTCTCAAAGAAATCAATTCAAAAATCTGAAATCCTTTATAAGTATTGAAGGGTCCACTAAATCATTGTAAAATAAATCAAACTAACCCAAAATTAAATTAGTTTAATGGTAAAACATATTTTGACATAATATAAGGTCTATTGTATTTTATTACATCACTATTGGGTCATTATCATGTCATAAAACACATTATATATTTAAACTGTATTTAATTTTTACCCAACAATTCAAATATCTCAAGAAATTATGAAAAATTCACTTCTGGGTAATTTGGAGGTCCCTATTTGACAAATAATATTCATTTTATCTAAATAAATTTCTAAATTTGTGAATTTTACTTTTAAAATAAAAACCAACATTTATTGAAAATTTATGGGTTTTGACAAAAATGACTTTCAAACCTTAATAAAAATTAAAATTGTATTCATAAAAATTATACAATAATTAATACATAATAAAATTTATTTTATAAAATATTATTTTATTAAAATATTATTTAATTCTAAAATCCATTAATTTATAAAAATATATTTCTTATGGAATATTAACTAAAAATACTATTTGTGCTCTAGGAAACCATTTACAATGTAACATGATAAAATTAATGTATATTATTTTTTATATACAAAAATAATGCACATAATCATAGTGATTTGGTCTTATTATATAACCCCTTATAACACCCGCATAAGATATTTGTGTAAGGTTCGTGATGGTGACAGACTCTTGGGACGGCTCAGAAAACATCGCTCATGTGGTAATCTCTACGAACTTCCATTTCTCCCGTAGGTAGTTCTGTTCAATATTAACGTATACAATCTCGTCTTGGTCTTGGTTAAGAGCGAATCCCAATTATGACACCTCCCTTTAAAGCTCTGAAAAATGGGCTTCATACAAGGAAAGTCAACTGGATGAGGCCATCGCTTCCTTTGACTGAGTAAATTGGATTTATAAAACCCCAATATTAATACTAATCATGTCATAATTCTTAATTTAATTTTAAAATCCGAAAACATAAAACCTATAATCTTTAGACATTATATATCCATTTTACATAATAATACTTTTAATTCGATCGTGCCGAATTTTCATTAATGAATGTTTGGGTCGTTAGATCCTTGGTGTACCAATGATGCTATTTCAGATAATCAGAAATAGAATATCAAGTATATTGGTTGATGACCTGGGTGTGGAACCTTCTTTATGAGATATTTAGATAATGATATTATATTAAACATTTAGAAATAATATTTTGTTTTTAGTTTTAAAATTAATTAGTTTCATAACCATATATAGACAATAATCATGGACATTTTCTAGTACCCCCTAATTCTAGTGGCAAAAAGATGTAGAGGGTAACAGACTATGGTTTTCTGTTTATACCAGCAATATTCTTTTAAAAATTATTACTTTCAACAAATATTATTCAGAAGACTGATGAATTATTTTCTTCTATATTTATAGATTTCCCCAATGAAATAAATGTTTATGTAAATGGGAATTGATTATTACATGGATATAAAATATTTATTTATAAATCCCAAAGAGTATTAGTAGATCAATATCATGTCTGGAAAAAAATATTAATTTTCACGATTGTTATATACAATTTATCATTATCCCAGTTAGTGAACATCATAAAAATATAATAAAAAGATTATTCTTTAGTGGGATTGTGTTATAAAGGGTTAATATCTTATTAAGTTATTTTGTGGAATTAAATAATATTTAAACCCTAAACTTATGGGTATAAATTTTTCAATATGTATATTTTGAAGAGGGTAATCCAAATTTGAGAAAATTTTCACATAAATAAATCTACATCTATAAAAAATTAATAAAATAACAACCTATATAATTTCGGTTCTCCTAACTCACCAAAAAAACAAGAGTGAAATGATGTTTCTTCAAACCAAAATGAATTGTCATAGTGATCAATTAGAAAACCACATGATTAAATATTTACTGATCTAGAATTGGGAAAACTATCAGTGTGGATTTTATATGATTGTATCACATGTGGATCACAACTAGATGGATTCAAAACATGGATCCTACAAGAGAATAATAGATCAATGAAAAGGGTTGAAGACAAAGAAAAAATTAATTGATGAGATATATCATAAACGACATATAATTTTATATAATCTATTTAAATTAGTTAAAAAATTAACATCAACACATCTTCTTTCATTTACAGTGATCTTCTTCATCAATGAAATTTAATAAAATTTAGTGGACATTATGTATACATTTTATACAATATTCTAATGATTGAAGAAATTAAATAAATTTTTTAGTTCGAATCGACCCAAAAAAGTGATTCTATTGAACATGGAACTATAACATGATGTAAAAAGGAGGTTATATTCAAATAATATAATTATTTATCTGATTTCTAGATAATATTGAAATAAAAATTTCATTTCATGTTTTAATTGTTTCTTGATCCATCATAAGAATTTATTCTTCCTCGTTTTCCATTCTCACTCATACAACCTATATGTATAAATAAAAAATGAATAACACATCTAAATAAATATTTTGGTGGTTACATAATTTATGGATAATCAAAACATGGTTATATTGTGTGTGCTCTTTTTTCGCATGTTGTGTATCTTTATTTATAACCCGTTCACCTTTTATGAATATGTGTTTTCATGTAACGAACACTCAATGCATGAATTTAACACACTATATATTAAAATTCCATATTAGTAAGTGCCTTTACCAGAATAAGCTCTATGCAGATAGCCTACATAACGTGAAATCTATTTATTCATAGTAGAAAACACATGTTCATGAAATGTTTTATAATTAATAATCAATATGTATTTAATACATGAAACAGACAACCTAACACCATAGTACATGAAAAATGCATTTTTTGTATTGTACTTCATTTATGTCAATTTTATGTACATACCATGTCCATGTGTATCTATTTTAGATTTCATGGGATGTGAAATATGTGTATATGGCCAGATTTGGACACACCATGTATTTTAATTGTTTATGCAGAAGTAGTTAATTTAACTAATTACTCCCTTAATCCCTATTTACCTAATTTCCAAGAGCCACTAAATTTATAATACACATGGTCTTTAGGTTTTATAAAATACTAAAAAATTAATTAATTTTAATTAATATTTGGTGTTATAATTTATTTATAGTCATTTCATAATAACGAGTCAATTCATTCAGTCATACAAGAAATTTAATATTTATTTGTTTTGTTTGGAATTAATTTAGTTTTAAATTCTATGAAATAATTACACATGAAATGTATGCAATATATTGTATGTGTTCATTATATAAAATTAGATCTATACTGTGTAGTATAGACACGTACATTCCATGTATCTTCCACATGAAAATTTGTTTACTATTTTAATATAATAAAATAAAATAATATTATTTATTTAATTCAAAATATAAATGGATTTTATTTCCTTGATGATTGGAAAAAATATTGTAAATTGAATTAATCGATAAATAAGAAAATTAACCATATTCATTGGTGGACATTTTATAGTGATGAATAATGAGTAGAATGAATACTAGCTAGTTTTTTTAGATGCATATCTGCTGCATGTGAATGGATACTTCTGATATTTGACACAATAAATGTATGTTTTGTGTCTGTATAATATAAATTTATTACATGGTGTTTTAAAAACAGATTTTGAAATTAAATATGATTAGATTCCTGTCACATTAACCTTCATTATTATGTAGGACATGTGTGTCCTATGTAGTCTTATTTAATTGACATTAGTAAATAATTTTATTCTCTAAAACTATTTGTGAGTTATAAAAAATATGTAATATAAGGATTATTTGAATGTTAATGGATTTGTATTAACATGGAGTTGAGAAAGAGGCAATTCGAGAAGAATCTCAGATGAAAAAAACAATTGTGGCACTTTGGCGGAATGGTGGAATGTCGTAATACATGCCAAAAAATGAAGATGGTGTTTTACCCTTGGAGAGGAGGTTGATATTTTGGGTGATCTATAACTCAACCATTAGATAATCTAATGTTCATTTCACCTTTTTCACTTTTTTCTTTTTGTTCAATGAATTATTTAATATATGAATGAAATAATACAATCACAGAAATAAATGGACTAATATAAAAAGAATGAAAAAAATAAATCTATTATGAATAAAAAGATTATTGAAACATGTTTAATACCAAAACTAAACAACCTATTATTTTAACATGTCACAAAAAGGATAAAATAAGAAAATATTTTGCATAATAAATACGTAAATAAATATTATATTTTATAATACAAGGTATTCTATTTCATGATTAGGAATGAATCAAAAGAAATAATTTTTTGACCATCCTTCTTCAGGACACTTAATTTAATATGATATTTCTTATGAATATTTTAGGTTGAAATTACAAATAAACATCAAGAGAATCATCACTCTCTATATATGATCTATCATGAGGCAAGTGATGACAAAATTTAACAAAGGGTTTCTTGAGTTGCGAGTCCCCTCAACAGATAAAGAAACTATGTAGAGAGCCTATTATTACAGTTTAAGACATTGAAATATTTTTACATAATGTTTTGGAGCCCGATGATGGGAATAATTGTGATTATGATGCGCGGTGTTCCCAGAATTAATTTTATAAAAATTTGAAATATATTTTTTATTACACATGCACAATTTCTTAATTAAAATTGAGTAACAATTAAAACGATTCCCGTATCGGAAGTTTGATATCGTGGTTAAAAAAATAGTGTGAGGATTACACATATTTGACCTCAAATACATCAGGGTGGGGAGTTCGGATATCTCAACAATTGGAAGTGCATTATAATAGCTAATTAATTAAATTAATTAATTAATTATGTTTATTGAACCAAATAGAAATAATATAATAATACCTCTTTAGAGATTTCCCCAGGGTTAGGCTTATAACACTAAGATTGTGAAGAGATTAATCATCCTCACCTTCTGATGGAGGATCATAAAGATAATGATGAAATGATGGATCAAGGATGATTTAGAAGTCGTGAATACAATGACATCTTTAAATCGTTTGGAAAGTTCACTCTTTATAAAGGAATGATCCATTATCTAGGTAGGAATCTATAACGCATTATTTATTCTTTTTTGTTAAATTGATTAATCATAGTAATCTAATTTATGATCCTCTCAAATTGATGAACCTTGTATGAGCCTACTTAATGGATTATTAAATTATTCAATTGTGTTCTAACATAAGATATCATTGTTCTTTATTTTTGTCCCAAAAAAAACAAGGAATCAATCGCTAATAATCTTTTCAAACACTGTCCTCTAACAATTGCTCCACGTTCTCGAATGGTTAGACCATGCGGTACCAGTTTGAAATTTTTGAGTGGTACTAACCACAATCAGACCCTCAGAATTATGAAGAATCTTTGTGAAAGGGGAGAACTGACAAAATAATGATGATTTCATATATTTTGGGTTATAGGAGACCATTTCAGGGACCAGAAGCCGAATGGCATGGGACCACCATGTATATCCATTAAAAATAGTTCATCCCAACATTGTATGAGATCAGTGTACTTATATGCAAACTAACATATGATAGTAAGACACCACATGTTGTGTGGGTCCCCTCAATCATCATGTACCCCTTTTATGGTTTTATGAAGCCTAAATTCTCCGTGTTTTCTTTTTTTGGGATCATATATTGCCATGAAATAATATTTTAAGGAGTTTTTTCATATTTAATGTGATTTTTCCATTGGTTTTGGATTTTGGGATATGATTCGAGATGTCTCAAGCATGGTGCACTTTTCAGATATGCTAAACGGTGATAGATATCACACATAATCTCTAGAGACTTTTCAAGAGGAGCCATCCAGTTGGAATTGTCATGGGTCCATAATGACTAGATAGGAACCCTAAAACAAATATCAATATGGTTCCTCTATATACTTCTATAGTGGAACCCTCTAGCTTCCAGGATATGGGTCCTCATCCATCAAATTGGAACCCTCTTATTGGGATTGGTAATGGTAATTCTACCTACTTCTTGAGTGGAATCCTTTATCTAGGCTTGTCATCGGTCTTCTACCTTCAAGTGGAACCCTCCTACAAGGTAGGGAACATGTCCTTTATCAACCATCAGAGTATAACCCTCTAGCTTGGCAGGGCATGGGTCCTCCATCAACCATTAGAGTGGAACCCTATGACTCTGAAGGTAATGGTTCCAACATTGACTATTTGAGAGGAACCTTATTTTTGTTTCATGGTATTGGTCCAATATCTATCCATTGAGTGGAATACTCTTGTTATACTAGAGAATGGGTATTATACATAGCGTTATAGCCCTTCTACTTCATGGTAAAAAGGAGAATCATGTCGTGATGTGGATATTTCTAGCTGGGGTGATGTGCAAGAAGATGAAAATTGTAGTTTGACTTCTAGAACTATTTAAAACTCATTTCATTGGCTGTTATGTGGGAGAGAGTTCCCCTTAATCAATTATTTAGACATGTTTTGATGATTTTATATATATATATTCATCTATATTCATAACATTATATATTTTTACTCTCCTTCCATTTGTTCTAATTACTAATGGGGTATGAAATGTGCTATTACTTTTATGCGTTTCAAGGATTGAGGAGGGTACTCACTCTCTATGGGTGGAAAATACCATATGTTTATACCATATAAACACCATTTTGAGCCCTATTGTTATTGGTTTAGGTTAGTTTTTTATTTCCTTATGTTGAGTTACTTCTGATTTACTATCTACTATTTTTTTTCCTATTTTGTCTTTAAATTCTCCCCTTCACATTTTGTGATGTCATAATGGATATGTATAAACTAACTTAGACATGGGATTTTCCTACATATATTGTGTCTTATGTAGTAAATGGACATGATGGTGGTGAAATATGAGGAGAATATGGATACATGGAGTTTGGGACCACATACGATGGAAATTATAGGAGATCATGTGTCTGGATATCTTAATAGTTTACATTAAAATTTCTTAAATTTGGGACATATTTCATTCTAAACATGTATTTCATCCCTTTACTATTCACTTTTCACATTTAAACTCTTATACATACAAGATGTTTTTTTATGTTTTTTGACCTTCTAATTGTGATTTATTTATTACTTCTTTTCCCTCCATGCATATGAATTGTGTTGGTTATATTTGTGGGTACAACCTTCTAGGAAAAGGCCTCCCCATATTAGATCTTCATTCAACTATAGTGACCTTCCCTTGGCCTATTGATGTGTGATTGGGATGTATTGTCTCTATCCCTAGGAAACTTCAAGTCATGAAATATTTGTATCAATGGTGGTCCGATACTTGGGGTAGTTTTTGGAGTAGTCCAATTATTAGGATTTTTTGGGATTAGGGTAATACTTTCAGAGTGCCTTGAGTATGATTCTTAGTTTAGGGAATCTAATGATGGTGTGGCTAGATAGCATATCCATTAACTGATAACATGACTACCTGCTTGTTGATTTGACATACATAGACATTGGGTAATTATATTAGTGGTACATGAATCATATAGGATTCAGTATTTTACTATCCTTCTTGATACAGATTCCCATATATATATATATATATATTTATTTATTCCCATTATAACGCGGTACATATTTATTTAAATTTCAAGATTCATCCATGACGACATCCAGCTGGGATACCATTTGAATATCGTGAAGACAATACAATGATCAATGATGCCTTTGTTTAGGGACCATACCATGAACGTCTCCCACCATAAGAGAATTTAGAAGAACTACCACATATATATTATAAGATATTCATAAAATAGTAGGCTATAGATTCATGTAGGATTACCACACTCACAAAGATCTTATTCTAGAGGAAACTGATGTTACAAGGAGATCCAAATCCCCAAGAAGTAGAGGATTGGATAGAGTCAGGTGTCCATGTTTTATAGATCCTCCAAAAAATAATGCATCATGTGGTTTCAATAGAAACATGAATTTTAGAAATATTAAAAAGGGTTGGTGGATTCATTTTTCACAGATGCATGATGAGTCAACAGTCTCATAACCATACTTCTAAAAACTATTCCATGATGATTTCTACCCCTATTATTGGTAATCCATTTAGATTTAGGAGAGTCTGGACCTGTAATAAGATGGGATGATTGTGGATGAGAATTTTGTGAGGTTCACATACCATATATAATACTCAATTGACGTCATCTGTGATGGATACATCTGGGCATGAATGTATGAGGAAGGAATCTATAGAGATACTCATGCCAATGTGGCAACCTTGTGAATTACCACCTATATTAGAGTGTTGGAGTTGGAAATAGTAAAAATTTGAATTATTTTAGAGGGATATTAGGCTTCCAGAGATTGAAGTAGGAATCATAGAGAGAATTCATCTATAGCTTCTAGTATGCACAATTGTGTAGGATCACATCATATTAGATACTTCATTAATTATACTGAAACACATGGTCATGATGAACCGATAATGTGTAGAAATATTAGGTTTCCTGGATTGAGGTGGTAAATTTCCTATAATATGAATTCTTACATTTCACCCGACTGCCAGACCAGACATGCTGAGGAGCATAGGAAGATAACTGATGGATTTCCACAGTAGAGACAACAACATATTCATTATTCTCTTAGCATAGGGTGGGGACGTCACTTGGGAGGAAGATCTAAAAGATTATTAGGAAGACCTATGATTGGTGGATGATGTTATGATATCAATCCACTACCATAATTAGGGATCAAAATTCAAACTTATGGAGCTGGTGGTTGTGGTCACTAGTAGATGCAGGTTCTAGAGGCTTATGGCCCCATGAATCACAAGATGATTAGTTGTGAAATGTTTTATAATTATACTCTCAAATAAGTGTTTGTAGACATACATTTAATTCATTCATTCATAAATATATTTTAGGTTAGAGATCTAGATCTCCCAGTGGAGGCACTAGCCCAATAGTTTCAACTTAATGTTCTGAAAGGGAATTCTTCTTCTGTATCATTTATCTTTCAGTTGTGAAAGATATCACTTGGTAGAGATAGGTTTACATGGGAAATTTTTTTAATCATAGTGGAACACTATGAAATTATCATGGGTATTCACGGGGTTTCCTTGATTTAATCCCTTATTGACTATCACAACTGACATGTCAATTTCCTTCACACTAATGGTATGAGATTCACCTATATGTGCAAGCGAGATCTCATGGATGGATTTGTTTGTTCTAAAGGAAATATTATATATACTATCACCCATTAGATAGTGATTTTAGCCCTTGGTGTATAAGTATATTAATGTATCTATATTCTATCAGTTTTAGGGGATTATATAGACGTCTTCCATGAAGACTTCCTAGGACTACCTCTAAGGAGAGAGAGAGGGTGTTTTGAATAAAATTGCATCTCTGGAGAACTATGAAATAATCTATGTCATATTGTATGGACCCTAAAAAGATCCAAGTGCCACATTTTCTATTATAGGACCATCAATAAAACGATTTCATTAGGCCCCATGTGTCCTTCTAGGTAGCTCCAGTGATGATTGTGAGGAAAGAAAATTGGAGACTGTGTCTTTTCATGTATTATCGTCACCTAAACCAAGACATAGTAAATAAAAACTTCATTTAATCAGGTATTGATGGCCTATATGACCATTTGTGATGAGTGAAAGTGTTCTTGATGATTGAACTTTAGTCTAGCGACCACTAGTTGAGGGTTTTTGAGGTTGATATTCCAATGATTGCATTCAGATTTCACTATTGACACTAAAAGTTCCATGTGACGCCCTACTGTATAAGGAATTACCCCACTGAGTTTATGGCATTGATGAAATAGGTTTTCTATCTGTACATGGATTATTTTTTGGTTTTCTTAATTGAAAAATACACATCAACACTACATCAGTGGTGGAGCATGCAGAGAACATGAGAATGTTCTTAGTTTTTTATTGAGTGTAATATATTAATGTTAGGATCTCTACATTGTAGTTCTAGATTTAGGAATTTTAATTTATGGGGTAGGCCATTTTTAGTATGATTTATCTGTATAACCAATGAATATCATCATACAGATTCCATGTGCTCCACCCAAAAGTGTTTAATAGGTGAAGAGTTTTTTTGGATTGGATTTGTAAACCATGAGGTTTATGAAATAAATCTATAGAATTATATCCTAATTCACCAAACTGACATGGATATGGAAGTTTTTGACATGAAAGAAGAAGTGAAAGAGATACATTGAGGATTTGAGGCTGAGTAAAATGAGTTATCCTGTGTTTAGAATACCTATGGAGGGAGTGGAGTGTACATTGTATTGAAATCAAATGTGGTTTAGGCTTAGATGCGTGTCTATGTGATGACTAATGTTACCACATATGGGTCAGTGTAGTTGTGACCCAATGATAATAACTAAGAATGAGATGTCTTGTAACTAGAAACACTTGTGTTCTCTCTATGGTTTTGGATGCATGACCTTCGGGGAGAGTGTTATTTGGGTTACACTGTGTATCAGATTCTTTGATACAACTTCACACAAAGAGATAAGAACCTGAGACAAAGTAATTGTTTATAGTTCTTTCATGACTATATATTCATGATAATCTACATCCCAATAATTGGAATCAAATTATAATATTTCTGTAGTAGGAATTCATAGCCTCTCATAGTGTAGGGAAATTTTTAATAGTTTGTCTTACTACAGTTAACCATAGTAGAGAATGAGGGTGGATCATCTCTTCAGTTGATGGTGTGGAATCATCCACTTCACAAGTGTGTGAATGATTTTTTTCCAAGATAAATTCTCTATGAGGTATTATGTCACTTGAAATCTAAACATGATTTAATAGATAAATATTATGAAGTATTGAGTCATGTCATCCTTTTCCATGGACAAAAGATGGGCTTAGTCAAAATTCATGAGGCCGTGATGTGAGAGTTCTAAACAACTCAAATAGTTGTAAATCCTAGTGTGTGAAATTTTGAAAAATATGTTCAAGAACAATTTTAGTGGTATTACATGAGATGGAGTGTTTGTGAGTTCATATTTAGGTGAATCACCTATCAGTAGGTCAATGTTGTGCACTAGGTTTTGGAAAATTTGTTACTACCCTATGATATCATAGAGTGGACATGGTATATCATATCCATTTACATTGTGAAATATCTAATATGAATATTGATGGGAAATTGTTCCATCTGGGTGATATTTGATTTACTCACAATGTCAGCAAACTTCCTTGATATCTATGTGAAAATATTTGCGGTGTCTTTGGGGAAGTTTTCTATATAGGAGATTGTTGCATCCATGGAATTAAATCAAATATTTTATCTAATCACTTGGAATATATTATGTCATAGTTTTGTAGAGGCCTGCAAGAGGCATTCAAGATGTTGATGTGAATGAGTACAACATGTCACCCTCAGAAATATGGGAGGATTCAACTCTCTATTTATGTGTTGGTTGAAATGATGAGGGATTTCATTCCAAAAATCATATGGATATGGGATGATCACTTTACGTTGGTATAGTATTCATACAACAACAGATACTATTCAACCATTATCATGGAATTTCTTTCAGCCCTGTATGGGAGACCCTTCATTTCACCCTTATGGTAGAATATATTGGAGATACAAGTCATACGGGTCCAGAGTTGGAGCAGTTTAATATGGATAAGGTATAGTTAATCTATGAGGGGGTGAGGTTGGGAATTCATACTCAAAGGGTCTCTAGATTCGACCCTCCGGCTAGGCTTGGAATATTTCATCTATATTCATAGTGAAACCTTATTTTCGGTAATGGTAATAGTTCTTCTATTGGATTCTAAAGTGGAACCCTCTAGTTGGGTTGGGAACGAGTCCTTTAACATCAGATTGGAACCTTCCTACTGGAAATGTTATTTTTCTTCTATCGACCATCATATTGGAACCCTCATTCAGGGGAAGGGAATGGGACCTCCAAATATCAATATAATGGAACCCTCATGCAATATTGGGAAAGGTTCCTCCATATAATATTTGAGTGGAACCCTCTTGTTAGTAATGTGTATGGGTACTCTATCTATTCACTGAGTGGAACCCTCTGGTTGTACCAGGTCATGGGTTATCCACCTCGGTATTATGTCCCCTCCATTGTTATGTACTTTTAAGAGGCATGGATTGACTTGAATTTTTTTTCCTGGGAATATGTGTGAGATACTGATCATCATTATTTGACTTATGGAACTATTGTAGACATTGTTCATGTGATGAGATGTGATATAGAGACCCACTTTCTCCCTTGTTTGGGATTCATTTTCATAGAAAATATATATTGGTTTTTATCCATACTATTGGATTTGTTTACTATCCTTTCATGTGTTACAATGATTCACATGGCATTCCATTCTATTACAGTGTTAACCTTCTAATGGTTGGATGATATTAATCTCTAGATATGGGTGGAGAAGAATCAATATGTAGTCTATCTTCACACAATGATGATCCACATATTCATAGAAGGTCTACTCTTTTTATTATCATGTATTAAGCTGTATCTTATTTATTATTACTATCATTATATTTTTAATATATCTCTTACAGTACCCCTTCATCTTGTGGGTTGTCATTATAGTTATCTATATTCTCACCCCTTTATGGGAATTTCTTTTATGTTTCAGGACTTATTCAGAAAATATATTGATTAGTTGTGACTTTGTAAAACATTAGGGATACAATTTTTTGGGACCGCATATAGTGTTCATAGCCTAGATAATAGCAGATCGACTCCCTTAGAATTTTAATTTCATGTTTATTTAGATTCGAAAATCTTTCTGGTCAGAAATTTATTTCCACCCTTTAAAATTTATTTTTCATTGTCTTACTCATGCACACACTTGAGGTTTTTCATTCTCGGTTTATATTTCAGTTTTTTCATCTTATTTACTTATTTTTCCCTATCCACTTTTTTATTGATACGTCTATTTTTGTGAATATATATTTCTATGAAAATAATATCTATGATTTTATTGCATCCATCACTAGTCTCCAGCCACTAACCCATGGAGGTGGCATTGGGGTAGTTGTTTCTAAAGCACTGAATAGGGACGAGACATAAAAATGTGCACGATCATTGTTGGAAAATGTCTACCAACCTAAATAACATCGTGTAATAAACTGAACCATTTCATTAGTTATGATAAGGTCCATATGGATCTTATTCACTATAATTTTATAAGAAAAAGCATTCCATGCTCAATGGTGAGGGACATTGAGACAACATATAATAAATTAATATTTAATAAAATGATATTATTTTTACTTATTACATAAATTATAGTAAAAATGGGAAAGTTTAATATCTAGTTGTCATATAATCAAAATCATTGGAAATATTGGGAACATAAATATTTTAGGGTTTAAGGTACCTAAATAACTAAAAAATTATTTCATTATTTCATCACACTAGTCTATATTATCTTGTTTTATTTTATTTTTCAATATAAAAAGCATGGATAATCCTCTTAAATATCATCTCACTCATCATCAAAATGCTGACTAGAGTATGAAGTGGGGAAGAACTTTTATCCTTATCGTGATTAAATGTGATGTATATGTAAGGTTCTCTAACAAAAAATAATCATCACGATCTCATTACATGAAAAGAAAATCAATGGATAAGAATGGGAATATGATGCTAGGTATTTTTTATATGGTAAGAATGACCCCTAGAAAAAAGTTCATATATAGAAGGAAGTAAGAGGAATCATCAATTGAACTTTTTATCTAGTGAAATTTATATGATTCTATATATTTTGTATTTGATACATCATGTAATTCCCACGTATGTATTAAAATAAGTTAATAACCCCATTTAGGACAATTTACCATGTTGAGGTAGATAGATGACCAGCCAACCATCAGATAATTGTTCTAATGGATATTGGGGACTCCCACCTCACTTTTATTAATAATGTGATCATAGATTTTTATATATATTTATTGTGTTATTTTAGTCAATGGAAGAATTAAATATATATACATACTTGATACACATTTTTTTTATTCAAAGTTTCTATAAATATTGACTAATTTATAATTAAAGAATATTTCATAGAATGAAATATATATTTTTTTTCATTATATTTTTATATATGTGACCTATGTAAGTGATATTGGTAATGAAACAAACATAAATGACTCGAAAAAAATGGAAGCACTAGTTATGTCAAGGTATTGAAAAGATCTTTTCCAAATTTCACTAAGATGGATATTTTGATTCACTTGAACTAAAACCACATAATGTAAGTCACTTGTGTCTAAAAAGAAAAATGATCAATGCCCCATTTTTTTTAGAAAATGTTAATGTTTCATGGTTCTTATTTCGTTTATTTATATCAATTTGTATTGACTTATTCCAATTAAATTTAGGGTTCAGTACTCATACTTCATAAAAATTACTAATTACTTTAGTTGACATGGATATTCATACTTAATGAATTACATGATCAATTTCTTTGATGTAATAAAAAATTATGAATATCATAGGGAAAAATCATGGAAATAATATTATGAAACACTATTGAGGCCATGAAAGATAATAACATAAAAAATATAACAATTGTTAATTAATAGATTTTGGGATTATTTCCCAACCAAACCATCATTACACATAGAAATATAATTGTTTAATCAAAATGGAGAATCATATCCTATTGATAATGTTTATAACATTGACGACTACTGAGAGTAATTATTTTTAATTTTTGAGATACATTTTATAGATAGAAGCATAATTACATCACCATGTTCCAATTAAATTTTTAGACAGTAGTAAATACCAATTTTGGTGTGGAAAAAAACTCATGTTATGTTACTTACATATACAAGGATGTGAATTCTTTTTCAAGGATGATTTTGGAAACAAACATTTACCAAAAAACAGAATGAGAACAAATTTATGATACCCAATGAAAACAATGGGATATTCCATAAACAGCCCCCAAATAAAAAGGTAACTGTGGAAGGAGATTCCATATATCCGGAGAGGTATTTTATTTCTTAAAATGGTATTAGGAGTGATATAGACCATTCTAAAGATATGTATCAAGGTATAAATGAGTTGGAAAATTAATATATTCTAGAAACCTAGTCACAGTGGATGTTATAAATCCTCAAGTACTACATATGAGTACAAGATGGTATAGGGAGAAAAAATTATATTATTTCCTAGGAATAATGTATGGTAACTCATTATTAACTGATAATAATGATATTGTATCTTATAAAGAAAAAGTAACTATCATATAATTTTCTATCTATCTTAAGGATTTGAATTCCATAATGAATTCCCCAGATAAAAATTATGTGTATATTTTTTCAGATCATTTATTTGACAGAAATACAATTGTCTATAATTGTGTATTCATGAAGAAATATGACATGGATGGATATGTTGGTAATTATAAGGCATGGTAGGCAACAAAAGGGATCCATAAGCATCATTGAATATTATATGATGAATCATTTTCAGTAGTTTCTATGTTGATATCGATAAGAATTGTAATTTCTATGTAAGAATACCATTTCTAAGAGATTTAGAAAATTTATATAAAAATAAATTTCCATAAAAAGAACAATTATGATGATTTCAATATGTCAGAACCGAAACAGTTTTTGACTCAAAATGATGAAAAAACGAATAAAATTGTATAGGTCAATTTAGGAATTATATATAATTTCATGGATAATGATCATTCAATTTGATTATGTCATGACGTAATTTTTTTCATTATGAATGAATACAAGACATGCGTATATAAATGTTATAGTGGGAGTGTAGTCATTTTTTTGAAAAGTTAATGTCGATTACATACTAATTATTTGAATTTAAATTCCATTCATAATTTATGTTAATGTCTTATTGATCACATTATTCTCAATGAAATAAATAGGTGATGCAACATAGCTTCTTATGATCAATGTTAATCATCATACTACCAGGAGACTGCTTTGTCTAAGTCAATGTACATATAATGAATAGATACTCAAATGATCATGTATGGAACAATCCAAGGTAGAATTTATTCTAATGTTCTATGGAATTTATATTTCAATGAAAATATGTTGTCACACATGCGGGGAATGAAAAATTATTGAATGAATTCTATATGAATAAAGGATTGGATTACTAAATTATATTATTTTATGTACTATGATAGATTTCTACAACACCTTATTTGTGGAATAACTATATTAAGATGACCCATGAGACCACCAATGGATGTTATTCAAGATTTTCAATATGAATATAAGAAGAAACAATATTTAATTCTTTGTATATAAAGGATATATAGATATAGTCATCAGATGATACTCATATGGAAGTTATAAAATAGATCAAGATGATCTGAGATCATAATATACATAGAAAATCACTAGTAATTGAGGTGATATGAGTTGAAAGATCTACAAAAAAACCCATGATCACATACACTACAACATATAATTAGTATATTCATGGTTTCTTGAAAAATAATTTTTTGATGTGGAACAACCTCCATGATAATGATGTGGATCCTAGAAATGAGGACTCTATAAAACTATATTATGATAATATGACACTTGTGGATCTATTAATGTAGATGGGGTCACATTAGTGGTTGAGGTACAAGCATTGTAAGTATCATCCCATGATAGATTTTTCTTAGATAGTTGTTATAATTATGACTATACTATTAATGATAAAAAATGTGGTGGATCCCAAGACAAAGTCTATAACATAGTAAAAATATGACCATCATACTGGGTATAGTGAAAATAATGAAATTAGAAATTGGATCTATTAAAAGTGATATTGTGTTGTAATTAGTGTTCTATAACCTAATTGTTTTACATGTATATTCACAGTAGTTAATATTAAATAAAACATCTTTTTACATGTCCAACATAGTATTTTTTAAAAATTAATTTAATAATGTATTATAGTATATATCTGATTAAAAAAGTTATATCAATTATTTTCTATAATGGGGACCTTCAAATTATGTTACAACATTTTAAAACTATGTTATATGATTTCATAACATTATACGATGAGACACAATGTATGTTATCTACTATGTGTGAGTACACCTATGAAGATGAGACTACTTCACCTAAAGATCTAACTTGATAATATCTATAAAGGGAGATAATGATAAAATAGTTACCTATAGGGATTCTGTATGTTTACAGGTCATTGAATATTTTTTAATGTGACTGTGTGTTATTGAATTTGGGGTTTTCTATTCTTTTTAATAAATTTAATTAATCACACACTTAGATTAATGGAACAAAACTATGATGATATATGTTCATATGATGTATGGTTTTTTCTATGTGTCATTAATTCCATGTCATTATTGATTAAGTCGTGGAAGGATTTTAACCTTTCGTATTTATAAGACTTGATATATCAACCAGCTGATTGAAATGGAACTGCTGAAATAATTTCCATGCACATTGTGTAATGATATGAATATTTTAGATAGTTAATGAATGATGTTCCATGAATATAGATTATTGAATTAGGTTTCAAATATGGTTGGTGAGGTATTATAACCAAGTTATTATATTATATACTAAGAACACATATGCCATTTTCAATGTTTTGACTTTAAATTATTTCTATTCATATACATTATCTATTACTATATTGTAATCTTTCACAATTGGCTACACTAATGAATTCCAAATAAAAAAGAAGCTTGTAGAGTCCCATAATCATTATTTCCATTAATACCAATTAAATTCTATTATAATTTTTTTTATGGAATAAATATTATTATCAAGAAATAAGAATAATATAATTTATTATTTATGGATTTTATAAATTATTAAAATATGAATTTTTAAGGTAATTAAAAATAAAGAAGATATATAATATTTATTTATAAATCCTAATGATGAAAAGAAAACACAGAGTGTGGTAGTGATATATATTAATTTTTAACATATTAAATAATATATATCATTGTGGTAGTTAGAACAATCTGTTAAAAATTACCAGAAAAATTTCATAATTTAAAATTTCTTGGGGTCATATATGGTTTTGTATATTATTTATGTATCAATGTTAAATTATATGATATTTTAACCCATACTTTATCATTATAATTAAGATATTTTATGTATTGTATAGAGGCTTACAGAAATTGAGAGGTTATTACATCATTAATCATAGAGAACTCTCCCAAAATCAAAAGAATGCTACACATATACTCTTTCCACCTACATCATTTCATGACTAAGAGTGTAATGAATATGTTTCAAGTAAGAAATAATCATCATAGAAATCAAGACAAACAATGAATAAGAATTGATCTTCCATAATAGAACACCATTATTTATCAAAAAATTTCAAAGATCATTGGATCATGTGCACAAAACTACTAAATAGAATCTATAATTTTATCATATAAGATTTGTTCTAGTTGACCAAAATTGGTTTTGAATGATCAAAAATATCATCATATAATGTTCACATAACCAAGGTATTCTTCCTTCCATTTTATATTACCTAACTAAAAAAATTATGCGAAATTACCATATATTAGTTACATAGAAATTATTTATCAATATTCATTGGACTAATATGAATGTTCACAACTTCAATGTTTTTTATAATATGGAAATGATCCATCAAATCTGATAATTGTTGAGTTAGGACGGTCCCTGATGAGCACTTATTTTAAATCCAATACCACTAATGAATCGGTTATGCAATCATGGTAATGTTTAATTGTGATGATTATATTATGGATATGGATGTTGTCTAGTGATTCTATGGCTTAATATACCTTACAGGAAAATGGAAATATAGAAATTATTTTAGCATCCAATGATAGAACAATGCTATTTGAGTTAGAATATATTACCGTGGAAGGAAGAGATGTTATGATATAAGTCCATTGATGATTTTTGTGAGTGATATGTGTTATTATGAAAAACTTATTAGGTCTCATTTAAATAAATGATGAATTTTTAAGAAGGAATTTTACTTTATTATAAATGGATGGTTCAATTTTTAATTCGGGATATGAATACAAATAATAAAAGTTTAAAATTATTATAATGATTTTTTACATGTGGAATGAGGTTTAGGGAGATACTTGAGAGTTCATGTGAGCCATAGGGGCTTTGACTTGGTTTTTGGGTGTTTTATAGAAATTTGGATACAAATAATCCATTATAGTGTACGATTTAGTGGAACTTATATGGCACCCAAAAGGAAGAAGAAATTTTATTTCATGTTTTTTTATAATTGTTAGAGAATTTTTTTTAGACAACCTATATTGTTTATTAAGATTTACCCACATAAGATTTCAGTGAGGTTGAAAAGAAACCAATAAGGTTTCTGTATGGTTTGTAAAACCACACCACTAAATCATGTGAAGTGAAGGGATTAAGAATGTGGAACCCTATAGTTGGTGATTTTTTTAAACCATGAAGAATATCATGAAAGGGGAAATCATCACTACCCAATAATTCATAAAAGGTGTATCCCTCTAACATATATAATTCACATGCATGGTCTTGAATCCCTCCGATATAGATCCCCTTCATCAAGATCTCTCACGAGGATGTTTTTTATGGTTTCTCTACGTAATTGAAGGTATGTCTGACCATCCATTTTTATATACATATCTCTAATTTCATGTGGAATAAATTTTCAGATCATAAATAATAGTTTTTATTTATATTCCTTTATTGTATGTCAAGATCATAAAAATGACAATAAGGATTCCACAATCCATGGAACATTATTTATCCATATGTTGTCGTCAAATTTTCAGGTAAAATATAATTGATGTAGGTCATAGTGCAATCTTTTAAAATATTTTAAAAATAAATTAAATCAAATTAATAATTTTATAATTTTTTTTTGGTTTTTTTCACTATTCATGGTCAGGATAATTCCATGTGTTTTTGGAGATCATTTTTCTTAATTCTGGCGTAACGATATTAGTCAGTGCGAATTTGGGATTTATTCTACTATTATAATACATTTTAATTAATTATGCTTTTAAAAATTAAATAATTAGTTATACATTAATTTAAATTAATTAATTTCAATGGTTATGTTTGGATATAAGGCCTCATATGTCTTGGAAGAGTGTGCATAGCTCATGGAAGCTAATACCAACATTTGGAAATACAATTGGAATGGTTCAATAAATGTAGGGAAATAACCTCCATTCCATATGGAATTTATGTAGTTTTATATATCAATTGGTTATTTTGGAATACTAATAATGGTGATTCTGTATGAGAAATTTAATTAAATAGAACGTTTTTAATTTAATTTAATTAATGTGTTTAAATGAACTGAATGAGATTCAGGGGTCCGTAAGACCCATTTTTGTTAGCATGATTTATCCATTGTCGATGGATAAGGTCGGGAATATTGAGACACCAAACGACCTCAAATCCTATTGTGAGTTGGGTAATACATCAGGATAAACATTATAACATTCATAATGGGTTGATATTTTTCCAATATAGAAGAGAGAGTTGAATTTAGGTTTTATGTCATATCGGCGTTAGAGTAATTATCATGTTCATAGAGAAATTCAAGATCGTCGAGACGATTGAGGGACTAGAGATTTCATACTCTATGTAGTGACTTTTCCAATGTGGATTTTCCATAGGTAGGGTGAGATTGGGTGGGGGCGAGTATATTTACCTTGATTATCCCTATAGAATGAGATGTGTTGTGCGATATCACTCAACTAATCACCTTCTAGTGAGTCATTTTCTATGTGGTTAAGTGATGCTACCTACTTGATAATGTCAAGTGATGTGGAATCGTAGGGTGTCAGTTGATGGCCCAAGACCATGAATATGACAGAGGACCCATGAATGTGAGAATATATTTCACTAAGACCATGAAGTTCCATGTAAGTGCCTTTTGATTTTTGACCATAGTGAGAGGGAGGTTATGGGTAATGGTTGAGATGAACGCAGGTGTTACACTTAACATTGATCGATGATTTGATCAATATTAGGCTATGATAAGTTGGGTTGTTTGAAGGGGATTTCAACTTAGATTTTCATAGTGGGTTTGGAATATGAAAACCCAATTCTGATTTTTTTTGAACCTTAATGTGATATACTACTTAAAAACATTGACATAAGGACTGAAATACTCATTTGGGAGGGATTGAAATACTATTTGGTGTATGGTCTGATTATGGAAATTTTAATAGGGGTTGTTGGTGGAGATAACTATACAACATATTGTTATCTGATTAAACACTCATATGAGTGGTATCTAATATATTTATAGATTACCTATCTTTATAACTAGATCTTGATGTATAAGACTAACAGTTGGCACTTAGATGTGGTTGGCTTTTCATATCTTTAGTGAAGGGTGATCTATTAGACAATCCCGCCCAATATCAATGGGACTATTTTTTGGGGGATCATAGTATGTGATAATTTGAGTTCCTACTATCTTCATATGTATTTTTTTTGTAATTAAGGGTGATCTTTCCTCAAGGTGTTTTTATATTTTTTTGTTCTTCCTAGATGAGAAAATACACATATGTTAGGCCTATGATGTATTATAATGAAAAATTCAATAGAGGAGCTTCTATTGATTAATAAAACTCATATAAGAGGATGTACATGGTACAGTGGTTTGATCTTCAATCGAGGTAGTGAATATGTTACTGTTGAGGTTAGAAAAATTTTAAAACATTCTCAAAGATATGCCTTCATTGGGCTAAAGTAGGTATTCTCGATCAGGTTCATCGACCGAAGGATTAATGATGGTTTATTATATTTATGTTATTTATATATTAATTTTTATTAACATAACACTACCTTTTATTTTTAGTAAATTAAACTATTGTTGGTTTCCTATTGTGTTTGATACGCACATCTATCTTGGGATACCACAACAATTAGATTCCTATGCAAACATTCCATTGGATACATGATTATAATAAGGAAAACCCCTGCTATCAATATATTATGATGGAACAAATTTTTATATAGATATTTGGCTGAGGTATAAATAGTGTATGTTAACGATACATTAAATTATATTTCTATATTTTTTTAATGTATTTGTAATTGGCATACTGTATGGTCAGTTTTATGTGTGGCAAGGTAGTTTTAGTCTTCTTGGGATTCTTGATTATTTATTTTGGACATTTTTCATTTATATTCTTACTGTTCTAGTTTTTTTGTAATGGATAATTTTTCTTATTTATCATCTACTGTATTTATTACTCTGATATGTGGTTGTAGTCTCCAAAAAGTACTATCATAAACACTTGTTTCATGTTAGAATCTGTTTTTATATGGGGGTATGCATGAGGAATAATGGGGATAATTATTTTAGGCACATGTCATACGGATAGGGTATTGGGAAATTATTAGTATAGTGTCATTTTATTTGGTAATGATGGTGTCTTGAAGATAATTTACGCCATGAAATACAAAATAGGATAGAATACCTTGAGATGTATAGATTATCTTGGTCAAAGAAGTCCATTGTCACAAATTTCAGAGTATAAGACATTTTTTATAATTCAAGAATTTCTATAATTTTCACCATAAAGACATGTATTTTCAATGAATAAGATGATGAAATTGTTTTGAAATGAAAATGATTTAATAGAAATACATAACTCATTAGTATAGAATAATACATCTATTTTCAATCTAATGAAGATAAAAATATATTATTAGAATAACAAACCTACTTTATTAAACCAAAATACATGTAGTATTTTATGAATAATTGTAGTGATGTGATCTACCTAAAATATCATGTAATCATACTCATAGATGTGATTTTTAATATAAAACTACATTTTAAGGGGTCAAAATAATAAAGAAAATTGAAACATGATTTATTGAGTTGGTTCATGTCAATTAATACGGGATATTATCCAATAAATGAATACATAAGAAAATTCAATTTTATTCCTTTCCGTAATGATTTCAATAAAATCAATGGATAATGACGATCACCAACATGTCTAAATTGTATAATTAACAAAAATCATTATAAAATGTTTTATATGATTCCTAGAAAAAAAAATTATGTTTTTCTTGTCTAATTATTGTAGAGAGTTTAAAAAACATAATTTTACATAAATATGTTTAAAAACATATTAAAATATACCAAGTATTAATAGTGAGCATTCCATTACAGAATAGTGCAGTTGACATGAGAAAATTTATTATAAAAAACACTACTTGAATGATTCTCAATGAGAAGTACATCCCTAGGTGTTATTGGAAGAAAGTGGTTTTGACATTAGTCTATAGAATGTATAGTTATTTCTAGTGTATGGGTAAATAATATAATTGATATAATAAATTTTATAGAAAAAAATTCAAAATATAATATAATTTTTATTTTTCAAAAGTATGCGATTTATTCTCAATAATTATAATATCCACGTGAAGTATTAATTATATGGGGTGAATGAATTTTTTATATAAAATCATTGAAATTAACATAATATGTGTGTTTAAACAAATAAAAATGAATGATAAATAAAATTCAAACATTAATTGTGGTAGAAAATTAGAAAAATATAATAAAAACTAGAGAGAAAATCATGGAAGAGGGTGATAAATGGTTAGAAATATCATAGAGGAAAAAATCCTATTGGTAACATGGAGGAATAAACTCTTGGTGAAGAGATTGATATATTATCAAACTCTATAGGAATTTTTATAAGTTATTAAGAAAATAAAGAATGTAGTATTATTGATTACTACATAACTCCAATAAAAAAAGGTCTAGGAAATCTATAGAGAAACATATTTTTATCCAAGGTGGAGAGAAATTATTTTTTTACATACACCATGTGATGGACACTAGATCAAATAAATTTATAAATATCACAAAAAAATAAAAAATATTTTTTATTGGAAGGGTTTTTGAGAATATATTAGAAGAAAATTATAAATTCCAAATGGGCCGTCCAAAATCAACATAAAGAAAAATACATGGTCATATTACACTATGTCTCTATTATATTAAAGGGATAAACCTATATAAAACAAATTTGTGTTAATGATATCATTTTTAATGGATAGATTTAAAATTATTTCCTTATTTAAGGTAATGATGGTGGTTATATTGTTCCATGTGGATTTACAATCAATATTCATGAATATTTTCCTTGAAAAAGAATTCATTATTATGAAACCAAATGTTTTTTTTTCAAGATGATGGAAAATGTTTTTTTCTTGAATAATTAATTTCATGTTCTTAATAGTTAACCATGATCGTAATATTATAATATTAATCCACAAATTATATTAATATTTTTTCGACATGGAGGCATTGATCATAATAAAAATTTCATAATAATAAATGATTGAAGAATTATGGTACTAACGATTTTTGGGAAAAAATATTTGGTCGATCAAATGAGGCCCAATTCATGCAAATCATTGAATTCATGATTTATGAGTTTGAAATGTAAATGATTATAGAATTATAGTTTTTACTTAGTTCGGGAGTTATTCAAGGGAGTCATTTCATGTTTATATATAAATATAAAAACTTCTAGGAGGCTTTTATAATATGTTAAATAAAATATTCCATGTAAATTCAGCCACTAATTACTGCTAAGATAAAGATATCAATGGATCGCAATGTAAAAGTGGTCAATTACATGGATTATAAAAATATTTACTTGGTATTTAAATATAATTATAAATTACTATAACTAGAGTTGTATTTTACCACTTTTCAAAATACCTATTACAAATATTGTTCTACTGAAAGCCACATACACAATTAGATGAGAAAATATGGTTTTGTTAAATGATTGGTGGATATTGTTTTATTTTATATTTATATATTTTAAAAAATAAATAAAGATACATGAATTTTTATTTGGTTTAAATAGTATATAATCAATTAACTATATCAAATGGATCATTATATCATTTAAATATAATAATTTTTTTATCTAATAATTGTGAAATAATATTTCTCATTCAGAACTAAAAGAATAGATTGCATCATGTAACTCAATCAAATAGATAACCCTTATGGGTAATGAAACCATTTGAGGATATTAGAATGGAGTTGGAATTTAATATTCCCATAAATAGTGATAACTTTAATGTTTATATTATTATCTAAAATTTATTTTATCAATTTAGTATAAGACACAATGAGATCATGTGTCATGTTATAATAGAGATAATTGAGTATTTTTTGGAGAGATTGATTTATTTTTTATATAATATAGTGTTATGGATATCATAAAAATGTAACTACTGAATAATATTATTTAGAAGAATTTTATTTCTCTTATAGTCTTAATATCTTCATCAACTTAGATGCTTTTCAAAATGGACCCACTCCCTTTGTTGTCCTTTATGACATGGGGGAGTTTCATTATTCAATCAATGAGTGATTTATTTAAAATTGGTTCTTTGAAGAGTTATTTTTTCCCTAGTGTATTTATTTTAATCTAATAACACTATTTTTTAAAAATCAAGTATTTTCTCATTAGGTTTGTGAATAATGGGGGAGATATTTTTGAATGCTTTTAAAGTAGATGATTTTCTTAAAGAAAGAAGTTCATTTATATTCTTATTTTGAAAAAAAATTATATTTAACTCTCTATAAAATTTAATTTGATATGTTGTTCTGGGAGAGTTTTTTATTGAAAAATGAAGGCATGTTATTTAAGGAATATGATTGAAAATATTTTTTTATTTGAAGAAACTATAACAAGGGGTAAGAAGAGAAAGAATCATGTGGGATTTATTATCTATAATAAATCGTGGATATCATTGAGGTTTTTCCTAATTAATCATTAATTCCTATATTATTTCTCAAATATATATTAACTCAAGGTGTATTATAGGAGATTAATAAGAAAATCATTAAAAATATTACCTAGGAAAAGCATATTATTATTAAAATATATTGTTTTGAAGATGAATCATTTATTAAATGAAAAATAGGATGTTTTAATAAAAAACAAGTTGTTATACTTATATAAACTATAGTATGTATATTTTGTAGTGTTTTCATCCTAATAAGACGGAAATCCAAAAAAACACAATAGTTCCAAAAATTTCATCATGTGAAGTATATGTGACTTCGGAGAAATATCATATAAAATCTATTTGATGTTTTTATAGAGGAATCCAAAAACATGTTGAATAAGTAATACCAAAATATTTAAAATTGGGTTTTGTATAGATGAATTTCTTATTGAAATAGACAAGGAAAATGGATATGGGAGTGGTTAAATGGGTGTTGCACTAGACATTTGTAATATAGATAGTTTATTTCATTATAATATTTATAAAGTGTAGTCAAAATGTAGTGGAAGGATAGTTCATGGAATATGACAAGGTTTTTAACCTATAATGTTTTTTATAGGAGAGATAAAATGGATTGAAATCATTACAATGATCATTTGAGAGGTGTTTCCATTAAAGGTATATAATTATAGGTCTAGGAGGGTTCTTAAACATGGTAGTGGGTTTTTAATCATTAGAAATAAAATTTAAGCAATGTTTATGGTGTAGTGTAGTATTTTTCAAATTACACATTTTTTTGAAATAAGATGATTTGTTGAACATATAATACATAAAAAACATGGATTCAATAGAGGAATTGACTGAGGAAGACATGGTGTTAAAATTCTATTTTATGTTACTATGTTTTTTCATGGTGGTTCAAAATACATTTTAAATTTATATTAATACTTCATATCATTTATAGGATCATTGATGTTAAAATAGATATATTTAGGTATTGAACATAAGAGGATACTATGGATAGATTTTCCCAATAAAACAAATAATTCTTGGTAAATGTTATTTGGTGGAATCTATAAATTATTGTAAGTCATAGAGAGATATATATTGTTATTTTAAGATAAAATATGAGGCATTTAATGGAGTGATGAATAAAATATCGGGATTAGAAGATATGGAAGGTCTCCCAAAACATTACATGTAGGAATAAAAGAGGATAATAAAATTGTTAACTTGTAATTTCAATCGTAGTTTTAAAATATTATACATAATAATTATCTATAATAGAGAGGTAATTATTTTTATAAGAAAATATGGTTATCTATTATTTTTAAAGGGTTTTTAACATTGTTGTTTTGTGTGGATACTCTAAATTATAATGAAAAAAGTAGTTCTTAGAGATAATTTTTAACAACAACATATCACATGTCTATGCACTAATAATAGAAACAATTGTGGATAAACCAAGTAAATTTTTTATTCTTCATCTAAATATTCTTATAATTATGTGGAGTGTTGTTTTGATACTAATAATGAAATTTAAACATAAGTAAGGTTCATTTAAAATCAATATTCATAGATTCACCTAACCACCCATGTGTTATATTATATATGATGGAAAATTAGTATCATATAAAATGTTTCAAGTGTGAGAGGCTGAAGGCCTATCAATTTCATAGTTTAAAAAATAATATGACACATTATATTATATCAATTTGAGTTTAATATTACTTCTTTCAAATTTAAAAGTCAATGTTTTTTAATATGAAGGGTCACATTATATAGAGAATAAATTAAAATATTAATTGAATTGCTAGATTACATTATCCTCATATCATGACAAACTAAAATATGATTATGTGTCCCCAAGGGGAAACATTATAAAATTTTTATATAACATAATATGTATTATTTGGAAAATATTTTCCTTGGTAAAAAGTGAATCATATTTTTCATTAATATTAAAAATTTATTATTAAATGTTAATAATAAATATCATAAAACAAATAACGTATCTATAATCTATAAATATCACTACATCATTCAAAAATATATTTTTAGTGTTTGATATAAAGGTTTCATGTGGTTTTACATGTCAAGAGCCCAGCTGAAATGACCCTAAACCGGTCACCCGACCTAGTCTACAACAAGTACTGATGGGCCTTCCTGATCCAACCGATAAGGTAACTTGTACCTAGAATCAAATCATAGAATCAGGAATGATTTAAGACCAAATGAAAATAAAAATAAATAGAAATAACTGATCAAATAGATAACCCTAACTGTATAAATAAAATGATGTTGTTTAGCCACACATTCCTCCACACGACCTCGAGGGTCATCACCTGGCACATCAAAACACTCTCTATAGGACCGATTCAACACTAGAGGAACCTAAAACTGAAACGGTAAAGTAGGCATGAAGAAACAAATACTTAGTAGGAATACCAAAAGTAAACAAAAAATCCATGCATTTTTCTTTCCCAATGAAATCCATTAACACTAGTTTGAAATACCATTATAAAAATATATTTTTAACCACACATTACTTTTTTAGAAGTAGAAATTACAATTCCATTTCCCTTCTCATATAAAAAAATGTCACAAGAAGGTGAAAGTGAATTTCATGGTTTTTTTCAACATTCACTTTATTTTAAAACAACCACGCAGTGACAACTTCTAAAAAAATCACCCAAACTAAATACCAAACATGGTTATACATAATAAGGGAAACAACCATACATGTTAATGATATAGGATCACATGAAAACCTATGAAATTATAGGAAAACCGTAATATACTAATACATATGACCCCATCCCTGGTAGGATTCAACACGTGACAATGTCAAAAAAACCCAAATGACCGACCAACATATATCAAGATTGATCTTGGGGCCCAATCCCATAGCAATAAACCCAATTTTCCACATACTATGGGGAATTATAAAGTATGTAAAATATCAATGTAGTAATTGTTCTCAATAAACCTATTTCTAATGATAGGTTCCCATGATATGATCAAAAGGGGGTGTGTTACACATCTGAACAGGGAGCCTCATATATATAACCCAAAACATCACACAAACCAGAACCACACCGACTGCCTCAAGGTTAGTCCCTTGTCTTATATAATAAATACCCAAATGCAAACCCATAAAGAGGACCCTCGTTTCTCATGATCATTCCATGAGGCGATACAAATATCCCAAGTGGGGTTTTCAAAACAACCCTTTTCGAAGATACCAACTGAGCCTTTAAGGTTATGAATATCTAGCATTTTCCAAGACACTTTGAAACAACTTCCAAAACAACAAAAAAATACCATTATTATATAAGAATGTCCAAACGGGGCTTTACAACAAGATTTGACCAAAAAGAGACCTAGTGGATATTTAATCCATGATAAACAAATGAAGCATGTGAATTTTTCAATTGAGATTTAAAAATACTTACAAGCCAATTCTATTTAATAGACTTCAAATGGGCCTTATCTTCCAATCACACATACATGTATGTTTGAAGGCCAACTAGGCCATCGAATGAGGAACACATTTTCAACCCCACTTTAAAAACCTCATAAACACGAATTTACTAAATTTTAAAAAAACATATAACTATTTTAATGGGGGATATGAGGAAGGGAAGAGAGCTTTCTTTGAGGGAAACCAATTTTTAGTGTGTCAACATCATTTGATGGAACATCCATGTGTGCACCAATTGCCCCTAGGGAAGTGCCAACATCCAATGGAACATTGAAAAGATAAAGGGAATGTCCAATAACAATTTCATAAAACCTCCATTATTTTTGAAACTAAAATTCAACCATTTCATCCATTTACAATGCACAACAGGAGATCATCATCTAAGAAGCTCTTTTTCCAAAACAAGTTTCCCCCGAAACAAAAGGAATCACCAAAATTTAAATTTAAAACCCATGATTTACATAAATTGAATGTAAGAAAACATTTATAGTATTGAAAATTTCATTAAACCATCCAATTTCACCAAAAAAATTAAATTATCATTTTATCAAACACTTATGGCACAAACAGACATGGGAATAAAATAGGCTTCTTGTAAAAACCTATTTTTAACAAAATATGACAACATTTAATCATCATAAAAAGCTAAATTGAGATTCAATATTAGAGTAAAATATGTTTATAAATTTAATAAATACACCATGAATCAATTAAATGAATTAGAAATGAAAAAATGTTGATTCACCGACCTCAAATCTAGTGCATATAGAGTTAATATTCAAGGACAGGGATATTGAGACCTCGTAGACCAACCACCCAACCTAGACTATGAGGAAAAAATGAAAACACAACCTGTAGGATTTTGGGTTTTAAAAATATAATGAAAAACACACAATGGGAAATTAATATAAAAAACCAGAGCAGGGGGTCGTAAGAAGGGGGTTTGCACCTAGATGGCTCGTGTCAGGAAGGGAGGATGTTGGGGTAGGGTCATGTCGTCCAGAGATAGGGTGCAATGTGGGGTGAAAGATTACGAAAGGTAGTGTAATTGATGATGGTGGATCTAGAAGGGGATTCCATCTATGGAAGGGGTAGTGCATACGAATAAGGCTAGAGTAGGTGTTTACTGCTTGGAAGGAAGCTCTAGTGAGGGAGGGTTACGTATAGAATAGACCGTGTGGGGGGGGGGGGGGTTGCCACACTGTAGAAGAAGATGGGTTGACGCCTAGGTTTTAACCATTCTTTTTTTGTAATAATAAAATAATAATATTAATGATAATAATAATTATAAAAATAATAATTAAAACGATAATAAAACTAATAATAATAATAAATTAAATAGTTGTAAAGACAATTTAAAAAATAATAATTTTATTCTTAATAGAAATATTAATAATAATATAATCATAAAAACCTCATTAATTTTCTCAATATTATTGATAATAATACTAAATCATTTTAAATAATATCAACACAAATAATTATTTATTCATAAAAATATTAAGGACGCTTTTTAACAACCATTTAATAATGAAAATATTAATGAAAACAATTTTTAAATATTAAAAATAAAAATAAAAACAATCACACTTCATATAATAATAATAATAATTTTATATGCACAAAAATATTATTATTTTTACAACACAAAAATTTTACCTATCTTATTTTTATAAAACTACATAGTTATTTTAGACATCAGATAACTGTATAGGTACCTAGGCAGATCGTGCGGTGCTCGCACACGAGTTCAAAACAGAACAAAATTATTAATTCTAAAAAAAATTCAACCCGGGACCCCAAACCTACCTTTGTCAAAATGATGTGAGACCATGAGAAGAATAAAATAAAACAGAATTGGAGATCATGTTATAAAAATTATCCTCATTTCAGACACTTTCTATCCAAATAAATTCACCAAACCAATAATTGGCACAACTCGAGGCCATACACATGGAGTATCAAGAAAACTGATGATCTCGGGATGACCTCAATCTTAAAAGGTCACACCAGACGAACTAAAGAAGAAACCCCATCTGAAAATGATGGGATAATGTGAGAGTGTTCTCCCCACTAAAAGATTCCCACCAACAATGAAACCGTAAAATCTAACACATCACCCCTGGGGGGGACTCCCAAATCAGACTCATTAAACTCCTCCACAAGGACTAAGAAACACACTTGAGACTTAAATGGAGGGATTTCAAGGAAGTGAACCGAAAACCTGAGGATTATAAATTAACTCAAAACATCCCACAATGACCAAATAAAATCTTCAACACAAATGGATACTAGGGATTTCTTAGCCTGAACTCAACCCACATTCTCAACACAAATAGAACAACTCCACAACTAGGATCAAAACCATTATGGGGAAAACTGGAACCCCAGGATACTAGGATTGAGGAACTCCCTACAACACCAAAATAGACTACTGGAAAACCCATAGGGAGGTTATGAAACAAATAATGTGCAGATAAACACCACCAATCAATTTCAAGAAACCAGATATTCCACTAACGAACAAAACAAGGACCATATTCCAAATCAGAACGAGTTTGATTATTAACATTACCAACACCATTCAAGGAATCAAATTGATTTTAGAAACATTATAAAAGAAGATAAGGCCACTTAGATTTAGTAGAATGATCTCATCACACCCCAACAACAAGGTTGAGATTATGAATATTTCCATAATTGAACAAGAGAACATTGGATATTTCCATAATAAAACTGAAAAAATTATCTGGACTGAGGTTCCAGACACCCTTAGAAACTCATGACTATGTGTGAGCTTCACCCCAAGACCAATGGTTGGGACCCTGATGGCTAAATAATATCCTCCCCCATTATGATATTTTCATCCAGTAGTCCTAAACATACATTGATGGAGGAACGGACAACTCAAATTTGTCTAAACCCAAACATTTAAACATAAACAAAACAAAATTCACTATGACAACATCATGTGTTCCCAATACCCTGAATATATTCTCAGCCTCTTCAAGACACTCTAATACCTCTAATATACCTCAATCACCATGATTAATAGGCATCATCCGAGAAGGTAAAAAATGAGCATGACTTATTAGATACCTTAGGGACATTTTGGGTGGTATTTTATAAAAAATGTAAAAAAAATCCAAAATAGATATCAAATAAGAGAAACATTAATGAAATCACATTTATCCAAAAAGTCCAGATCAAAAAAATACAAATATAAATACATCCAAACATATCACTTTTAGAATCCACATTTAGAAAACAAGGTCAATCAACTAATTTCATATAAACACCCATCAAATCCCATTAACCATCAAATTTGTGTCCATCCAATCCATTTCGTTTCTAATTTAAAATAATTTCCAAATTTTCAATATATGAAATTTTCCTTTAACACAAATTTTACCAATCTCTAAACAATTTAATTGAAATCATAATCATTTAAAAAATTATTTTTAATTTAAAAAACACAATTACACTAACATGATCCAAGAAAAAAAATCCCTTACAATAAACTACCAGAGAGATGGAGTTGTTTCTATTCCCAAATTAGTGACATGGTAGTGAGTGATTACCTAGGTAGGTAATAACACTAAGAGAAATATGAACCGGGAACACAGAATTCACATGGGTCGAAAAACTATGTGAAATCACAACTTGACAGTGGCTCTGTATATTCTCATCCCTCAATCTAAAAAAACTTGAACAAGACAAGTGATCAATTCCCAAACTACCCCTCGTGACTCGAGGAAAAATACATGTAAGGTTTTATGAAATCCTCCTTGTACCTACCACTCGTGTCCCAAAAACCCTAATCTCTATCTACTAAACACCCAAATAACACAAACTTGCCTCTGATACCATTTTTTCAGAAGCCACACCGAGTCAACCATGGTCCATCCACCCAATCCTATCCACAACATGTCTTAAAGGGAATTCCTGATACCCTTAGGATGGAAACTAGTGTCGTAAATCATAAAATATAAGTGAAACTGATTTAATCCAATAAGAAAAGACAAATAAATATAATAACATAACAAATAGAAAACCCTTTTAACATTAATAAATTAAATTTGTGTAGACAAACATTCCTCCATGTGACCTAGAGGGTCACCACCTAACACAGGAACATGATCACTATATGAAAAATCCAACACTAGAGAAACCAGAAACCGAAAATGTAAAGTAGGCGTGGACATTAAAATTCTCTACATGAATTAAAAATGTAAATCATAGAATCCATTATTTTTCCTTTCCTGAATTAATCTATTAACACTAGTTTGAAATATAGTTATAAAAATATATTTTTAAACCCATTTTCAATTTTCAAAACTAGAAACCACAGTTCCATTTTAATTATGATTAAAAAATAAGGCACACAAAGGAGAAAGGAAAATGAATTTGATTTTTCAGCATTCAATTGAAGGATATTTTCATAAAACCACACAGTCAAAAATTCAAAAATAATAGCCGAAACTAAATACCAGATATGGTTGTACACAATAAGGGAAATAACACTAAGAATTCATGTCAGAGGATCACAGGAAAACCTATGAAATCATCGGTGAAAAAATACAAATACATGAAAATCCATCCATGATATCATGATACAGATGAAAAAGTCAAAATTCTCAAACTCCAAGACACAGTATATCAGGAAATATTGTGGGGCCTAATCCCATAGCAATAAACATAATTATCCACCAACTACACCGAACTGGTCAGTAAGTGAACTACCGGTGTAGAAATAATTCTGAGTAAACCTATTATTTATGATAGGTTTCGATGCAATGCTCAAAAGGGGGTGTTTTATATACCTGATCAAGAATCCTCATATACATAACAAAACACATCACAGAAGCCAAAACCACCCTACCACCTCAAGGTTTGTCCCTTGCCTTAAATAATAATTACCCAATAGAGGTCCCTTATTGAGGACCCTCCAATCTCATGACCAATCCACATGTCAAGAGACCTATCCCAAGAGGGGTTTTCCAAATAAAAATTTCTATGATACCAACCATACTGTTAACATTAAAACATTCCATCAATTATAGAAAACTATTTGAAACCATATTCAAAACCACAACACACACTATTTTTATATAAACATATAAAAATTGGCCTTTACTCCAAGGATTTAGCAAAATGTTTCCAATTCCCTTTTTATGATAACATAAAAACACAAATCATATAAAGGTGACAAACATGGTTTCAAACTACTTACATAAGAATTCTCTTTAATGAAATAAAAATGGGCCTTAGCTTCCAATCACACACCCATTTATGATTCAAGGACAACCTGACCAAACCATGGGGAACAACATTTGAACCATGCATTTAAAAACTAAAGAAAAACCAATTTACATAATTTTAGGAAAACATGGAACTCTTTTAAAGGGTATATGTGAAAGGGAAGAAGTTGTTTCCTTGAGAGTAACCAGTTTTTAGTGTGCACATCCATGTGTGCACCTAATGCACCAATGGATCTGCCAACATCCAATGGAGCATTCCAAATACAATGATAATGTCCAATCTAATTTAAATAGAAACATCATTTTCTTTCAAACTAAATTTCATGCATTTGAACCATTTATAATGTACAACACGAGTTCATCAACTAAGAAACCCTTTTTCCAAAATGTGTTTCTACCCTCCCTAAAAGGAATCAACAATCATTAAATTTAAATCCCAAGATATTGTTAAAATTAATTTAACATATCATTTATATAGCGGGAAACCTCACTAAACTATTAAATTTCATGATTATAATTTAATGAACCATTTATCAAAAACATATGGCACAAACATATTTTGGAATAAGATAAGATTCTTGTAAAAAAACTACTTTTAAAAAATTATATGTACTTTAAATTATTATAACCAGTTACATAGAGTTTTCATAGAGGTGAAAAACATGTTTATAAATTTAATAGATACCAATAATCAAAAGAAAGGTATTGGAAATAAAAAAAATAACGATTTTCATAGATCAAATCAAGTGTTGACAGAGTAAAAAAACAATGAGAGGGAGAAAGAGACCTTGTAGACCATTTTTACAACATAGATAGTGAGGAAATCACACGAACACAACCCATATGGGTTAGGATTTAGATAAATTAATGAAAAAATCCAAATTTGAAATAAAAAAACCTGAGAAGGGGGCCAAAAGAAGGGGATGGTGGCTGGATAGCTCTTAGCTGGAAGAGAGGCTGCTAAGGTCAGGTCATGGAGGCCAGAGATAGGGTACAAAGGTTTGGTGGCCGTTCATTGAAGGAGGTGTGATGGAGTAGGGTAGAGTAAGAAGCAGAGTACTGTTGGAGAAAGAGGAGTGTGTTGGGTTGATGTCATAGCAGGGGTTCACAGCCCAGACTGAAGCTCCAACATAGGAGGGTCGCAAATAGAACGAACGGTGAGGTGGGGGGGGGGGGGGGGTTGGCCACACTGTGGAAGAAGAAGGGGGGGGGGTCAGGTGAGGCCCCCCTATGGTTTAAAATTTCTTCTTTATAATAATAATAAAATAATTATTACTATAATAATTATAATAATTATTTCAATAATAAAAATAAATGTTATAAAAATAAAAATATTATTATTAAATTAATTGAAAAGCTAATTTTAATAATTATAATTTTATTCGTAATGATTTTATTAAAAATAATATAAACATAAAAATCTCATCATTTTTTTAAATAATAATAATAATACTAATAATAATTCATTTTAAATAGTAATAACATTAATAATAATTTAATCATAAAAATTTTATACATAATTTTTAACAACCATTTAATAATAAATATATTAATAAGAACAATATTATTATATTAAAAATAATAATAATAATTACATTTTCAATAATAATAATCTTATAATTATCTACACAATAATATTATTAATATTACGGTTCAAACGTTTAACCTATTTTATTTTTATAACAAGACTTATTTATTTTAAACATTTGAGAACTGCACGTTCACCTAGGATGTCCGTGCGGTTACTGCCAACCTTGTGGTGCCTTCACACTAGTATGAAACCCATCCCTGTTATTAAAACTAAAAAATTTCAAATCGGGACCTCAAACCCAACACTGTCCAAATTATGTGAGATAGTGAGAAGAATAAAATAATAGAGAATCTGAGATTGAGAATTGACACTACATGATATTAAAATATAAAATAGTAAGGGTGTTTACATACTTATTATAAAAGTGTCCCCATAGTTATAAAAAAGAATAGTTTATATTTGATATAGAATTACATATGTCAATAATTATGAAAGTGAATATAAATTAAAATTTAATATTCAATATGATGATTTTACATTTTAATATATATATATATATGAAGTATTCACCTATATATGTTATAGAAAGTAAAAAAAATCATGTTTTAATTGTATTTTAATAGTATATTTAATTTGGAAAATTGAAAATATTTATTTCTTGTCTAAATTTTTGAATGCACATTTATTTTTTATCCTCAATTTATTTTACATTAATATATATTGGGAATTTATATTTGAAATACCTATATATATTTTTTCTAATTGACTTAAAATTCTTGTCATAAATTTTATTTCTATTTTAAATACATGAATATTATTATAATGATCTAAAATCAAATTTCATTTAACCTTGGTTTTGGATTTTTTGTAATAAAATCAATATTGATTGTTAATTATGACATATGCATAATATGTGTTATTATTTTGTTATAATTTAAACCCAACTAAAATATTAAATTATGAATGGTGAGTCTTTTGGTTAGGATAAACTAATATAAGGGGTGTTTATTTCAAAAGATGGGTTATTATTTGAACATTTATTCCACCATAACTTTCCATAAAATAATTTTAAATTCATATGATTCTAAAAGTTTATAAAAAAGGGTTTTATGTTTTTGATACATGACATATATTTGGAAATGATTTAATTTTTCTTCATTTGTTTTAAAACAACAATATACACATTAAATTTATAATATTTTATACCTTAACATCATTTGAACATAGTAATTTGACTACAGTTATTATAATATATAATTTAAAATCATTAATATCATAGTTGTGTATTAGGTATACATTAGATAAAATAGTGAGAACAATCAATGATCCCTTAGAATAAGAATTGTGAGATTTATTCTAAATTAAACACTTTTAAATAACTAAATCAGTAAAATTTGTAAGTGTTAAAGAATATTAATGTTCATTAATTATCTTGTTTATATAGTGAAAAACATAAATAATCTTAATAGTATTAGGTGTATGTATCTAACCTAAACATGATCAAACACATAGATTGGAGAACAACTTATGATAATGTTCTGAAAGAAATAGATATAGTAATATCCAAAACATAGATTTAGAAAAATAGTTATATTCGAAACATGAAAAAATTTATATATTATATAATTTGCATGATTTTCATCTAAAATAGATAAAATTTGTAGATATTAAAAACATTAATATTATAGTGAAATTTTCATCATGTACTAATAAAAAATATACATAGAAAATTATTATTTCAGTAAGTGAGAAATTAGTAAATAAATTTTTAAATACATGAAAAATATAATACTAATTTTGATAATATATTTTTCTATATGTAAAATGGAATAAACAACACACCTGTAATTCCCAGTTTTTTTTATAAATGATTAGTGAAAAATTGTTCATGGATTGGAATAAAATCCGAATTATTTTCCTCTAGAATGATTAATATTTTTAATTTTTTGCAGATACAACTTCACGAAAAAATTATTAGGTAATCTATTGAGAAATGAATTTGTTTTCTTATCAAATGCCTATGAATTTATCTTTGAATTATTTTACTCATTTAAATGATTTAATTAAACAAAATTATAAAATGTAATGTGAGTGTACAAATCTCAAAAATAATATAAAAAATTTTAGAAGATAGTATCAATACAATGAATGGAATAATTTATATGATGTTTCAAAGATGTTTTTTATTTTAAAAATTACTAAACGAACATCCATTAACAATCGTATTCTCAATAATATTGTCTAAATTAATTGTTTTTAGATCCCAATGTAACTTTAATACTATAATTGAATATTAATTTCATTCATCAATTAATCTTATTTAGAGGCCAATAATTTTTTGTTAATCATAACATGAATTATTTTGATAAATTATTACATGATCTTCTCAATATGTTTCGCTCAGCTAAATGTAATATGAGATTCCCAAATTAATCTATTATTATGATATTAGAATATAATAAAGGTAAAATTAAATGGGTAAAATATTTAAGGGATGGACTAATAGAATAATCAGATCACCAATAGAAGGATTGTATCATGAAGAAAAGATAACGTTTACCTTGTTAATGTGTTATAAAATGGATATGACAAGAAAAAAATTATTTCAAGGAGTATAAGATACACAAAGAGACTTTAAATCAATTATCATTATTATAGAAAGATAATATATACCATTATTGATTTTATTTGATACCAATTATACAATACAAAACTATTGTGAATATGTTAGCAGGTTAAAATGAATAGTTGAACAGGAAATCTATGAACTGATATCTAAATATAAATAAAGAGTTATTTAATTAAGAAAGGATATATTGAATGAAATTTTGGAAAAAAATATTTATATGAATATATTGTGTTTATATAATTCTAACTTATGTAAAAATAAGTTTATATTTAATAAAATAAATAGGATGTTATAATGAAATAATATTTTAATCGAAATAGAAGACTGTTTTTCTTATCTAGTAGTAGAATCTTATTATAAATAATATATGTATAAAACCAATTTCATTGATATTAAAATAAAATAATTTATCCAAGTTATAATATATTAAAATGACTTATATTTTAATATTATTTATAATTTTTTCCTAGAATAAATTACAAATACGAACATTAAATAAAATAATTATAATTTATTAAATTATTTTTTGTCATTTATTAGATGTTATTATGTTATAAAAATTTTTATGTGTCTTAAAGTGAATATTTTTAATAATATTATTTTTAAAAATATTAGTGGTAAATAATATAAATCCTATTGAAGTTCAATTTTAATGTAAAAAGTAAAATATTTTAATAATATTCATTTCTAATAAAACAGTTTAATGAAAGATAAATCGAGTAAACAAAACCTTCAAAATACTAAGTAAATCATTTAGATTATAATTTTAAAAGTAAATATGTTTTTTAATTTGTCCCATCATCACATATTACCAATTATCACATTAAATTTTTTTATATTATACATTTAAATAAAAAAATATACATCATAAAATTAGATATTTTGTTGTAATAATATTTTTATTGAATGTTAAAAGTATTGATTATAATGGTTATTAATTCTAATTTATCATTTATATAAATACTCATTCATTAAAGATGTAATATTACTAATACAAATTGTAAGAAAATTTATTTATTAGATGATTGTAAAGTGATGTAGTAGCTATTATATAAGCATATAACATTTGATACAAGGATGTATAATATTTTTATGAACAAAAAATTAGAAAAAAGCATACATATTTTAAGGTATCAATGTATTCGTATATTTTGTGACCAATTATCGGGTATATTTTTAAATGTTTACTATTATTTTTTATGATAAATTGAGTCTCAGGTAAATTGTGATCCAATATAATAAAAAAATAAAATGTATATTAATATTATAAAAATTTATCCATCTATAAAAAATGTTATTCAATTATATTCATTCAGTATGGTGGAATACACCTATCCTAAAGAGATAAATGATAATTAACACCCTAGAGTTAATATTTTTTATTGTCCTTGGATTATGATCATCACTGAAATGAAAGGGTTTTAGTGAAAATTTAATTTCATTATGTTTTATGGATCAGATAGAGATAAAGAGTTTAAACATGGGTTAAAAAAATTATTATTTTTCTAATTTATTTAATTTCAATGTATATGACATGGAATAACATATCTCATGTAATTATTATGAAAATAGTTCATGTTTCAATATAAATTCCAATAAATGAAGCTAACAAGTAACTTATAATATGAATGTCAATACTTTGATACATTTATTAATCTATACATTTATTTTAGTAATATAGAGTGTGGAATACTATATTATTGCGCGTGTGTTATGTATTTTAAAAAACTATTTTCCCTCAAATATGGTCATCATGGAATCGAGGCCCTCAATTTGAATAAAAAAGAGGATGCGTATGGTCATACCTAAATAATCTAAATGATATCTTCATATCTACTGAGTTGAGGGAAAATTCATGTAATAAACTATATGGGTAAATTTTAATATAATATATTCACCTATATTATAAATAATTTACATATAAAATTGATTATATATATGTTAATTTTTACTATATTTAAATATTATATTTTAAGGTAAAAATTGGTGTCTATGAAAATGGGGTCTTATAAATATTAATGGTTTATAAGATAAAATATATGTACAAATATATAGATATGAATTCGATTAATGAAGATAATTATAAATCTAATTAAATTCATAGTGACATTGATTCTTTTCATGAGTGTTCTCATTTATAATACATATATAATATGATTTTATAAACATATTCAATGATATATATGGGTAATGTGTAACACATAATATATTTCTGAATTATGATGACTTGTGAAATAGATTTATATATATATATATATAAATATTAATGAATGCTGAAAAAAATATAATTTTATGTCTAATATATGGTTGAATACAAGATCATATGTTCTCACATGTGATTTGAAAAATGGGTATATACTTATTTATTATGGTTTGTTTTTCTAGAAGTGGTTTATTAGAATAGTTATGCACTAAAATGAAAAAAATGAACAAAATTATGAGACAAAATTTCCAATTTAATATTTATATCATGACAACAATGTTAGTGTCTCACTGTGTGATTCCCAAACACCCTAACTCCTGATTCAATAGAAAAAACATATAAATTAGATGTGTTATATGATTCCATGTGTGATGACCTTAGAAAAAAATACATGTATTTATCATTTAATAAACCTTACATATCATAATATTCTCAAAATCCTAGAAATATGTTTTTCTATCATTGATGATTGACTGTAATAATACCTTTTTTTTAATATTTTTGAACATTTCTCAAAAATCACATTACATTATACCGAGTTTTACATATCACATTTGTTGTAATCATCTTTTTATTACGTGGAATAAAATACATATGAATGGGGTGATCTAAAAATTCTCAATAAGTTAAAAATTTATTGACTTTTCTTCAAGGTATGTAACATAATCCTGATAAAATAATAGCATGGAATAAATATCTGACTAAAAAATATAATGAAAATTTATTTTTTTCTATGTAATCTCAAATTAATAGAAATATTCCACTGAGTAATAGTACAGAATAATTGGAAAATAATAAAATGTAATGTTTCGTATAAGAGGAATAAAACACAGAAATTTTGTATACTAATAATTATATGAAAACATAAGTATATGAACATATTCAACTAGAAAAAGGTCTACGGTCAATATTCGGAATAAGGTTATTCTTTTCTAGGTATACCCTCATAAACTATTCCTCATTAGATATAAAACATTAACAAACTAATTAGTGGGGGTATATAGGACCCCACTCAATACATAATGATAATTTATATGCATGTGATCCATATAAAATCAATCAATGGTAACATTGTAATTATCTCAATGATAGAAAATTAGTTTCACAAGATCTAAAATTGTATCACATAAATAGGTTATCTATATTTCCATCAAATCATATGATAATTCAATAACCTAAAAATAGTAATAAATAAAATCATTTAGAGTTTATATCAGGAACTATAACACAAAAATGCTAGATCCGTTTGTCATAAATATAAAAAATGAAGATAAATAAAAAATAATTTTACAAAAACATTTTTTAAACTATAAATAATAGATTAAAAAACTTTCAATATTTAATTTTATTTTTTGGAATTTTTCATGAATAATTTTTCAAGACAAATTTAAAAAAATTCCAGTAATGGAAAATTGTTATGAAATAAAAATTAAAAAGGATAATTAAGATTGGAAGATAAAAGATATAATTGTGTTAAAAGAAATATTTTATTATATTCTAAAATAATTTTATTAAATCTCATACCAAAAAAATAATAAGAAGATTTAATTTAGAAAATGGTAATGTGAAATAATATGATCACGTGAGTTAAAAAATATTTTATTTTTAAAAATAAAAAAGGAAAACACTATTTGGTTCGAGTGACCGTTGATATTGGGGGTGAAATTAATTTTAAAAACAATACTAATTTGAAAAATATTTTTCTATAAATAAAAAAAATTAGAAAATGAGATTTTATTATATTTAAATATAATAATTTTCTTCAAAATATATTAAATAAAAAGGTTGTACAACAGAAATATTAAATAAAATGAAAATAATATGAAATTAACAAAATATAGATTAGTAATAAACCAAATGGGATCTCTATTTTTTCACCCCTAATATAATATTCAGGGTTCGTGGTTTAATACTTTAATTTCAATGGTTGTAGAACAAAAAATGGTCAATGATTTTTAGATAAAATTGAAAGAAAATCAATTAAAATTGAAACACATATGGTAAATGAATTTTTTCCAGGAAACCCAATACCCTAGAATCAAATATGAATAAAGTATTCCCAATATTCTATTATCCAGTGGCTACGAAATAACCAAAATTAAGAAAATAAGAATAGTCTTTATTAACAAAACCCATTTAGATCACACTCCAAATCCTCTACAAATCATATAATGAGAATAAATGGGATGGGGATAATTAATTATGAGAGACTATAATAGAGTGATAAATTTTCACATGTTGGATCTTTACAAAAATAATAAAGCAATTTGAAAATTTCCAAGGGTCTTTAATGGTGTATTTGCAGCCTCAAATAGATTTTAGATCATTCTAGAGCCACTTATTTCTTAGAGACTCATTAGGCTTAAAATTCAGGATTTTAGGACCCTCACACATATATTTTTTCTCCTATATATTTGTAATATAGTATTTGGAAGCTCCCACTATTTGGAAGGTTAAATTTTTATACCTAATAAGTGACTTACACTCTACACCATCCAATTATTAAACACCACTAGTTGGGTAGTTGGGTCCCACCAGTTGGCCAATCTATTAACTAACATCATATGCTTTGAATAGATAATAAAACCACTAAATATCATATTAATCATCCTTTTTAGATTATTTATATTTTTATTTAAATTCATCATAAGAAAATGAATAAATTCTATTTCTAATTGGAAATGTATATCTCATCATATAATTAAAATAATAAATAAAATAAGGTATAAAACAATGACAAATTCTAAAAACAAGTATTGGATTTAAGAAGAATTTCATACATGATAACGATTGGTTAACATTCTATTTCTGTTAAATGAAAAGTATATAATCTAATAATATTTGTATTTTAATTAATATAATATTGAATTATTTATCTAATTTTTTAAATGAAATACATTAACATACTAAATCCCAAAAATAATGGATTTTTAAAAAATTAAATAGTAAACTAAATAAAAATTTAGGCATGGTAGAGAAATATTAAGACTCTATTTTAGTTGAATTAAATGTCTCTAATAATTTAATATTCCAAATGGAAAAATAATAAAACAATTTAGATTTATTTATCTTGTTTTATGAATGAAATACAGTAAAACAGTATATATTGAAAACTAAGTGAGGTAAAATTATTATTAAAAATAAATATGGTGTTTATGTTCAATAAAATAAGAAATTTTATATGGAACCACACCATTCAAACATAAATATTACATCTAAATAAATTATTTTTCTTTTTATAATTTAATGATATATATAAATATTATAATGGATTAGTGCCTTCAAAAACATTAATACATAAACAATGTTTTCATAAGATATCTAAATAAAATTATACAATGCAATTTATAACAGGAACCCATCTTAGGAATGGTATACATAAAACCTTTAATTATAACCCAGATAAATTAAATATAAGAATTGGCCAAATCATATCCATAGTAATGATAAAAAGTAGTGATATCTATAGTAATAAAATAATAACATGAATGTAAGGGAATGAAAAACTATGATTAAAATTTAAAAATTGTATCCTTTATGTCATATTTCATAATCATTTGTCATAGAATATTGGTTCATTGTTCATAATGAATGAATCATAAAATAATCATTAAACACAATACCTATAAAAATTCAATCTGTTTATCAAAAACAAATAATAATTGAAATAATTTTTCTATTCATGGAGGACTTTGAAAACTATCATAGAGGACTATATTTGACCCCTAATACATTATATCATTTGTCATTATTCGCTCCCAATTAAATCATTGTGGATAACATCCTTTCTTGTTCTAGTCCCACTCACCATTCTTAGTCCTCATAATTTCCTGAGATATCAATATTGACCAAATGAATGGGAGGGATACATAATACCAGGACCACACAGAACACAATTAAAATGCATTTATATTAGTTACCCAATATCATATATCATTTATAATATCTGTTAAACTATGAAAATGAAATGGGATTCAAATACATTCCTATAATTTATCATTGAATATCCAATGGAAAATAATAGGGGTGATTAACTATCTCACCATCATTAACAACAACCTTCCATAAAAAGTATAATAAAATATTCCTTAGACTACATCCACAGTAAATCATAAGTAACATCAATAGATGTTATAATAATTGAAATAATCATTAAAAGATCATTTAAAATATTTCATGAGTACAATTCTTTTATCATTTGAAGGTAACAAATTTTAAATATAAATAATTCCTACATAATATGGATAAAATAATCATTGAAATTTATATAGGAAATAGGTATTTGAATCATCAAAGAATATAATTTTCATGATTGTGTAATATTTTGTTCATTTATTGTATCTAAAAAATGGAATCCTATCATATTTTCATTACCAAGTAAAAAACAACGTATTTAAAAAATCAATAAAAAATTCCATTGAATAATTTATGAGGAATTTCTATTATTTTTTAACATCATCTTATCCATTCAAATTATAATAGTAAAAATATTCACATTTATTTAGAAAACATGAACCTGGATTAAAATTCAATTTTCAACCATAGAGAATATAATGCTGGGTTTTATAAAAAATATTCTTTGAGTATATTTTTATATGATTGGAGGAAAATTAAGTGAAACATTTAATATAAAAAAATAAAAAAATGGTAAGAAGGTCAATTATTTTGTTGAGAGTTGGATAGTAACATACCGATACCAAAAACATTTTCATAAACAATCATAATAAATATTGAGATAGTAACTTAAATACCATACCACATGTGTAACATTTGAATCATAATGACATGAATGTTAAAAAATTACATAGATATGAAAATCGACAATACTTTTATTAGAAAAAAATAAATGTTTATAATATATTAAATATTAAATAATCATCTTATAAATATTAAATGTGTTTCATAGAAACAAAAAGAGCATAAAATCTCTCACCTAATGTTTGACTTTATACTTTAGAACTCTAATATCTTGAATAATAAGATAAAATTTAAAATAATTCAATACTTTAATAATTTAAAATCATAAAGAAACAGTTCTGACCCACATATAACTTATAAATTCCCCATTTTAAAATAATTCCTGATTGATATTATCAGTTAATCATGTTATCAGTTTAATTATTCCTCATAATTTTGATTTTGATGTTTAATTAATGGTGAATTTATCATGGTAAAATAATCTCTATAATTTTAATCGTGAAAAAAACTCAAAAATATTCATTAGTTAAATATTTATTTTTATCCATACATTATAGTGATATAAAAAATTAATAAAATCATTCATATAGATAGTAACACATAAATACACATAAACAATATTATAATTTTTGAAGGATCGGATTAATGGTAGGGAAATTATAATTCATATTTTCAAGTAAATGTTGTATATCATATATATATTTTATCTTAATTAAATTTATTTTCAATACCACTTATGTAAATAAAAAATTAATAAGGAATAACATCGCTACGTGGAGGTGGAAGTCTATACATATCCATGATCGATATTATCATTTTCTAATTGGTAGGAAGAAGGTGGATATTGTCTATACAATAATAAAAATAATTAAATATTAATATATAAATAATTAAATAATTAAATATTTTTAAAATTCAGTTATATTTGTTATAGGGAGGCAAAAAATTTAAAATGGTTCGTTAAGAGTTATACCTCTGCATTGAAAAACATCTTTTAAAATACAACATAATAATTCAAATAATGGTATTTTGGATAGAATAAAATATTAAGGATATGGGTATGGAAGATTGAATGATATTATTTTAGGTATTTAGAGAGTTAAAAAAGTCTCAACATATGGGAATAATGAAGCATTGTAAGTTCCATTTTATAGGTTAATAGAGGGGAAATCCTGAAATCACCAAATGTATTAAATTAATATAAATTATTTTCAACATCATTAGGATCCATATTGATATATTTTTATTATAGTTGAGGATGATTTTATAAAAGTATATATAATAACATTCATATATGGCTAGTTAATGTTTTAATTCCTATATCATAGTGTAAAACTCTCATTAACAGTTTTTATAATTATCATTATATCAATGTTATTTACTCTTTAGGGGTAAATTAAATTTCTACAGAAGAAAAATTAACCCATAAATAGAAAGGGAAAGATATTTAAACCATTTCTGACTCTCCATTATAATCATTATTCTTTTATAAATTATATACCATATAATATAATACTACTTATTTGAAAATAGAATTTATTCCTTTTTTGTAAATAAAAGAATTATTATAATATAATATATGTCTACCTCTAGTTAAATGATTTCATATTGACATCACATAAATGATAAGGAATATATGATTTAAATTTAATCATCCTATAAACTTTTGGAAGGTGTACATATCATCATTTACATTATCTTTGTGATTTATCCCTTAGTTATCTAATTTTATCCTTAAATTTGATAATAATGTTATAAATACTAAGGTGTTAAAATTTTAATAATGTGATAAAATTCATCCCATAAAGGGAAAACATTGACATTTTAAACTATTTATAATCCAAATTTACCTCCAAAAAAATAAGACAAAAAATTAAATAATTTATTTCATTATTGGTCATCATAAAAAACAATTAATGTAATTTGAATTACTATTAACATAAATTGATAAGGAAAAATATTACATAAATGGAATGAGAAAACATACCATTAAAAATTTATAATAATCTATATGTATATATAAAATTAATAGAAAAATATAAATAATACTAAAAATTACTGTTATTACTTTTAAAATAATTTCATGGATTATTTAAATTCTTACACAAATAATGTTTTAGTGTAGGACATGAATTTATTGTAATTATATAATCAAAAAAATTAATAAAAGTTTCATTTTCATGAATTTCATTCATATATCAAATAAAAAAATTTATCCTATGATATGTTGTTTTTAACCATGTAAAAAAATCTTATTTATATTAAAATTAAATTTGTGAAATTTTTTACATTATCAACTTTGTAAATATTATGAGGGTAAAAAATAATTTAATGGAAATGGAGAAAAAAAATTATTATTTTTGGTGATTACCAATTAAATAGACCAAAACAATGAAATAACGTCATTTTTGACTGAATTTAATTCCATATTAAATTAGTTTCTAGAAAATACAACAACCCATACTATCTTGGAGCTAGGGAAATATATCATTACATTAGAATTTGATATAAGGAATTACATTCAAAATTATCTAATAGTTTATTTCTCTTAGAAAACCAAAAACATTCAAGAAATTCATGTTATAATGCAAATGGAAATTAATCAAATAATTTCATTGATAATTTCATTTTTCACATTTCGGGTAAACCCACATATCAATAAAAAATACTTCTTCCTATCCAGGGGAAATGTCAATCATAATAAAGTGGCGATATCTAGTCTTAATATGGTATACATATAGTGGAATCTATGATAATAAATGTTAAACGATTATGGATATACAATTAACTAAAACAATTTCCTTATAATTAATAAAATTATCATAATATTGAATGAATAAAATATGGTAAAATATTGACATATAAGTAGTCTCATGAGAATGAATAATAACCAAGGATATTCTACTAGTGGAATTACCACATGGAATGTGAATAAAATATATCATAATTATGGAATTAATAATTCCAAATGCCTAAATCCTAACATTAATGCCTTATCAGAGAAGTCAACATAAATAGTTAAGGCCTCAGTGGAAACCTGGTGTAGTTTTCTCATGAGACCTATCGATGCATCAATTGGATATAATGGGCCCTATCGTCACATAATATGTCCATTTTATTTCCCACAATACATTGTTTAACATAATCAATATAAAAATTCATATATAAAATCAACCATTTGGAATGTGAATATATTTCATAATAAAAACCTTAAGCATTAACCACTTAGAGTATAAAAATTAATGGTATCAAAATAGAACATCTATAGTTAAAATAATAATAAACCATAAAAATGATGAATAAGGATGATTTTAATAAAAAATATTCTCATTAGATCATAAGTGCATTAATGTGTTGGTTTCATTAATGAATAAAAATATATTTATAAACATTATTTGAGGAAAATATACATTTCCTCTTTCAAATTCAAAACAATATTAAACAATAATTCAAAAACACAATTCACCAAAAAAAAATATTTAAAAATTATAAGATAATATAGAATATATTTTTTGTTCATGAAGGCAATAAATTTTATTTATTCCATACTGAGTAATAATATCCTCTTATCACTTTTTCAATAAAATCCAAACGACCATTAGTCTAGGAATGACATGAAGATTCCATTAAAAAAACTATAAAAATTCAAAAAATGGGTAAAAATATCATTATAAAATTTTAGTATAATAATAAAAAATTTATTAGTATTTGAAAAATAAACAAGAAATATAAATATTCCCATGTAGATAAATAAACACAAACAATCCTAACTAATGATGAGATTGTGAAATACACCGTTATAAAATTGTTATCTATTAAATAATATTACCAATAACAAAAATGGAATCATTATATTCAATGAATATTTTTATATTCATGATATTATATAAAAATTATTGTATATACATGATACAAAATAAATAATTGGAGAATAACACAGGTATCCCACAGAAATAAAAGTGACATGAAAATCCCTTTGCTTGCACATTTATTTAGATGGACATGATTATCATTATCTATAACAATTTATATCATGTTATTAATTTATAATCAAACCATATACATATTTATGATATCATATGTTATCATTTTATATCATCTTATCACTGATTTATTACTAAGGTTACGTTATTAACCTTGTTTCGGGTGTTACTGAATCATTTTTATGTGAATGTTATTTCATGCAAGTACTTGTTCATGTGAATTAGATTTAGTACTTTTATATCCAGAATTATATTAAGGTAATAGATATAATATTTATTATATAAATACATTTTTATAATCATTATTGAATTAAAAATATGGAAAATGAATCGAATCCCATTGTGGAGAAGGTAGGTTGTACGTACGCCTAAGGAACAATATCATTCCCTTTATGGTGAAATGGTATATAAGTATATGGAATATTTAATTTTCTTGAATAAATATCATGTAATATTAATTATTTATATCCATTCATTCCATCATTATACCCATCAAATTATTGTTGTGATGAATACCAGATTACACGGTGGTTTGGAGACGGTAAGTCATACATACGAACATGTGGGGATTTTGTTTTTAATATGATGGATAAAAGGTATAATTTTGTTTTCCCATAATCATAATAATATATAATTCTATATATAATATTAAATTTATTTATTTAAATTTTAAACAACACATGAAGAGAAAGTAGAAGAAGAAATAAACAAGAAATAGATGATAAATACAGTTACATATTTTTTAGCAGGATTCCTTTAATCTATAATTAAGCGATCTGGGTTTGATATTCTGTTAAGAACATAACCTTTATAACATATATAATTATTTTTATAATATAAATGGTCATATTTTTACAATGATAGGTGGGTCAAATTTGTTGACAGAATTTAGGGATGAGGCTTGATTTTATAATTGAGGTGATGGGCACATTTAGAAATCCTAAATGTATTAAAACATGGTAAATATGTTATAGAGTAAAAGTCAAAAAAATATGAAATAATATTTTATATGACGATATTTAAGACAATATATTATTCTTTATGTGATTATTTATAATATTTTTGTTATTCACATAATTTTATAAAATACTAATTCAATATAACATTATTATTCTTAAATTTTATAATATTCAGTTAATATAACTCAAATTCCATCAATATAAATATGAATTAGAATAAAAGTATTTAAATTTTTTTAATATTTTTTAATGATCTGTAAACATTTTATACACATTAACTCATCCCAAATTTATAATAATAAATAATTTTAAAATAAATTTTTTGTTCTGTTTTATTTAATATATAAATATTATTTTACTATTTTATAATAATATAATATATTTTAATAATGACTAAAACTATATATATATATATTTATATATAATAAAAATATTTTCCTTTTAATAAATTTATTATTTTTTCATGCCTTTATTTTTTCACTATGTGGATAGATTAAAGATAAAAAGACAGAGATAGTGACATTTTGTAACTATAATTGATTAAGTAATATATAAAATTTTTTATAGTAATATATTCCATTAAATAACTAATATTATAGAATAATTTGATTAGGATATATTGTTAGACTTCTATAAATTTTCGGACATATTTAGGTCATTGTTAAAACATTAACTTTTGGATTTTACCCTTATTTAACCCTTTTCAATATTACCCTAAAAACATGGATTTTAACGATTTAAGGGATCATATTGTTATAATAAAATGGAAGACAACCCATATATGGGAAATTGATTACATTTTATCCTTAATCCAATACATTTTCTGATCTTTTTAAATTTTATATCATTTAATGAAATATTGTTTATTAAGAAATATCATAAATTTTTATTTTGACACTATTAATTACATTGAATTATAAAAAAATCAGTCAAAAAAGATATCTTAATACGCAATAATTTAGTAAATTCATAATATTTAGAATAAATATATTAAATTTGTGTATGAAATTATTTATCTCAAATTCAATTAATTTTAATATTTTAAGTAAAATTTATTTGATATTTTGATTAATTAAATGGGTTTTGCATCATTATTTTGAATGAAATTAAGGTAAGTATTTCTTTCCAAAAACTAAATACCAATTTCCTTGATTTTTAATACCACTATATATTTCAAAAAAATATTTTTAGTCAAAATTTACCCCAAGGAAACCCAATATTAATAATATTTAACCTATTAAGCACAAAAGGATAAAATGTTAAATGTTTCATTGAATTAAGTATTATAAATTTTATATTCTTATAAAAATGGACATAAATGGTCACATAACAAATCCGTTAATTATTATGTATGAAATAAACTCATCCAATAAAATTGGGTCGAGTGTTATGGTCATTTTCAAGTATTTATAATATTATTTTTACTATAATTACTTGATTTACCCATAATTGTGGCAACAAAAATTACTATGACTACTATTCATATTGTCAAAAAATAGAAGTGAACAATTTATTAAATTTGGACATCATTATTCTATATATTGAATATATATTCTAGAATTCAAAACACCGAAGTGGTGAAAATTAATTTAATATCAATCCCGTAGATGGGGTGAGAGAGTGGGTATTTAATGTTATAATATTCAATATTTTCACATATTTTAAATAAAAATCCAATATAAAAATATTAAAATGATTTTAATTGGATTAATATATTTATTATATATATAATATTACTTTAAAACCAATTTAATAAGTAATTATCAATATAAATTATTCGGATGAAAATCCAATTTCTATAAAAATACTGTATTCTTTACTATTTATAAATAAATAAAACACATCATAAGAGTATAGAAATTAGAAAAAATGTAAATTTTAGAATTTAAATATCAAATATTATTTATTATTCAAAAAATATAGTTTATAAAAGTGTAAAATTTATGTTTTAAAATGTGTGTTCCATTAAAAGGAGCTAAAACACCCTTTATAAAAAATTAAGTTTTTATCAGCAAAATATTATTTTTTTCTTAAATTATTAATAAAAAATATATTTGATAAATGTATCAAATATTATAAAACATATAATATTTATATTTCATTAATATACTTATATATTAGTAAACTATATTTTCATAACTCAATTAATCGTTTTCTTACGCGATATTCTAATGTCTATTTAAAAATAATATGTCATTATACTATTAAGATGGTTGTGGAATGAAATATTATATATTTATAAAATTTAAATTTAAGAATATAAGCTCAATCAATTATTATTTTTTTAAATTATCATATAGTTTAATAAATTTCACCATCACAGTTTGAAATTACAGTTCGAAATCCAGTGGTTCATATTCGATGATTCACTTCTGGGAAACCACACTTTAAAAAGGTAAAATGAAACATTATAATTTTATAAGGGAAAGGAAAATGGAAATTTCACCAAAAAATAGGCCTTATAATAGGTTAAAATTAATGTAATGTGAAAATATGGAAGACAAATCTAACATTTAAGTTCCACTCTATAGTGAAAGAGAACATGGCCCATAGATTGATAACCATCAGAAAAATATGTAAAATTGTGAAGTGTGAAATGATAATTTATTTCTCTATTAAAATTTAAAAAATATATAATTTTTATTCGAAAATCATTTTTATAAAATGATAATATAAATTTTCATGATTTAATTCCCTATCAAATGTAAATTCTCATAGGTATTTGTTCTTTGATCTATTTTCACGTCATCTCTTATAAATGGAAATTAATAATAAAAATAATATTTTCTTTCCCGAAGGCGATAAATGAATAATAAGAAACACATGTAATTCCTTTAGTCATTAAATAATTAATAAAACCATAATATTTATTATATTTTATCATGAAATAAAAATATCAAAAGATCATATTAATCCATTCCAAAAGTAGTTAATCATAAGACTCATCCAAAATATGAATATCCAAATTCAATGACCAAATAATTATAGGAATGTTCAATAAATTTATAACATCACAGTAACAAAATATTACCCCCAAATAAGATAATGTTGATCTTATTGTCACATACCAATATTTTAATTCATTTATCCCCATTAAACCATAAATGAAACATGCATGCTTCAAATACCATATATAATTTGTATTTTAGCACAATTCTTGTATATCTCATTATTATTATAAAAAAATTATCATTGATAAAAAAATTTGAATCCAAATACACAAGAACATTATTTATTATACTTCATCGTTTAACAATTATCTACACTTCATTATCTTACTCATTAATACCACATTCCTTTCATTGGTCATTTATAATCTCTTCATCATTTATAGCATAACAATTATATTTAAAACCTTTTTGATTTTCTTCATTAGTTTCCTCCCTAGGATAGAGGATTTCATGGTTATAATATTTTCAATATTTAATAAATTGAACCACAAATATTATCATAGGGAGAATATTATTCCAAAATATTATATTTTCCTAAAAATTAATTATTGTATTTCCTTTATTTCATCTCCCAGAATATATTTTCATTCTACTATGACATTTACTTGAGGGATTCTTTTTCATATTCTAGATATATTTGAAAATCAATCTTCTATCCTCTATGGTATTTACCAAATCAATAGGATGATATTTTATGATGATAATTATCCACAAATTCATTCATATGGTTATGTTTTATAATCCATGTTTTTCAAAATCTATATCCCACATTTTCTACTAAACTTCCACTAATACGAACTTTAATGTCCTGAACCCTAGTAGTCCAAATTTTGTGCCTTACATTATTACATTGGTATATGACAAAAGTAATCACATCCCAAATGACCAAATTTTTTAGTAGTCCTTTTAATCTAGATACATACTTTAAATTCAAATTAAATTTAAAATTTATAAATTAAAATTAATTTCACTGAGAATTATTGTATTCCCCCTTTGTGTGACCCTGCATAATAATCAATTAAAACATCATTGTATCTGGGGGAAAAGAGAAACATACTAAGTAGGTGGACTAAAACTCTCATAAAGGTATACATACAGAGGAATATATCATAAATAATAATAAATTATTATATAGAGGTAGTTAACTAAAACACATGCCATTTAATTAAAAACGTTATCATAATATGGATGGAATAAAAGTTGATCAAATAATATCCTATAAATAATAACTTGAGAATGAATATGAACTATTGATATTTAACTAGTCAAATAACCACACGGAATATAAATAAGTAATATCAAAATGATGTATTGAATAAGTCTATATGTCTAAAACATACAATCATGGGCTTGGACATGAAGTATATATAAATGGATAATAAATCATCCAACACCTAGTCTAGTTTGTGTAATGAGATCTACTGATTCATCAAGGGTCTGTAGAGGGACCCACCCATCACATACTATTTCCAATGAATTCCAAAAGTTACATGGGTAAAAATAAATCAATATAAACATTTTTATTTTAAAACTAGCATATGAAATCTGAATGCTACCAACAATCAATATACATATCTAGAAACCATTCAGAGTAATAAGGTAGATGGTATCGATATAGAAGATCCATAGTAAAATAGATCATAAAACATCTAAATATACTATAATGATTATATTAATAAAAAATATCCACATTGGATCCAATGAAAATTAATGGGTTGATGTTATTGATGAAAAAAAATTCATTTAAAATATTATTTGAGGAAAATATCCATTTTCACATTGAAATTCCATAACAATTTATAAACCATTTTGAAATTAATTTCACTAAAATTAACCTTTTTATCAAATATATTGTCCTTTATAATATTTTATTGGTCATCAAGGATATAAATTACATTCACGATGTACTCATTATGAAAATATTCCATCCATATTTTTTAATGAAATCTAAAAGGGCATTGTTAGAGAAGGACATACAGATTAAATTATTAACATTAAATAGAAAATTAAAAATGCGTAAAAATTAAGTGTTAAAATTTTATGAGATTATTAAAACTCTTGAAAATATTTTTTTAAAACATAAACATGGAAGATAAATATTCCCTTGTGGAGACATAAAAATAAACAATTCGGAATAATGATGATATTTTTTGATAAACCCATACAACTTTGTAAATAGTGGTAACGTATTTTCCATGACATAAAATCAAAAAATAATTATGATAAATATTTTTATATTCAGGATATTATGTTAAATAGGAATTATATACACCACACAAAATAATAAATTGGTGAATAATTCATGTATCCTACAAAAATAATAGTGATATGAGAATCTCTTACATTGCACATTCCTTTAGCTGAACATGAATTAACCACCTGTATAATATATTAATAAATGGGATTATTTTAATAAATAACTACATCCATATTTTTGATATCATATATGATCCTCTCATATTATCGTATCACTCGTTTCATAGTAATATGTTGTTATTATCCCTATTATGGTGTTTACATAATCATTTTCTTATATATGTTTTATATTGTTTGTATGTGTTATTATGAATAGGATATACTTACTTCATCTCTAGTAAGTTATTAAGGTTAGATATATCATATTTTTTTGTTATATACATTCCCATAATTATTCATCAATGGTGAACATTGAAAATGAATCGAATTGCGTCATGGAGACGGTATGCCATACGTATGCACGATCGACAATGACATTCCCTTAATGGAGGAAAGGTAATGAAGTGTGTTGTATATTAAATATCCCATATTAAATATAATTAAATATTAATTATATATATATATATATATCATTTATTTCTATCATTATAACCATCCATGTAAAGTGTTGATAAAAACATATCACACCACAGTGTAGAGACTCAGAGTCCTACTTATGTATTAATTATGTTTTAATTTTTCAAATTATGGATAAAATATAGAATATGGTTGAACCATTACAATAATAACATCTAAAAATATAGATACTAATTTTTTTATTAAATTACAATTACGAAAACACATGTTAAATAAGTACAAGAATAAATAAACTTGAAAGTATCATGAAAGATGATTACATCTTCTTCAGTATGCATTGGTTAATATATTCTTATAAGATATAGGTAATATATTTTGAACCGAAAATGTCCACTATAACATAAATATGTATGTTTTTTAAAATTAATTGGTCATGGTTGGTTTATATATATGTATGAATTTTTGTAGATAAGCGAGAGAGAATGTCCCCATTTATAATTGAGGTGAGAGGAACTTTAAGAAATCCTCAAAATATTAAAATATAATATGTTTAATCTAGATCCAAAGAACACAAAAAGTCCTAAAAATGAATATGTAAAGAGAGTTTAGGTCCTATATTATCTTCTTTGTGATTATTTAACGTATTACTGATTTTTTAAAAATATAAAATAATATTAATTCAACAAATTATCATTATTGTCAAATTTGATACTACTCATTTCATTTGAATTCAAATATATTAAGAAATTGTTGTAATTAGAATATATTTATTTCACATATATTTAATATATATTATATATTTGTAAAACTCATTAGGCACATTAAAAAATCTGAAATATATAAAAATTAATTCTTTTAAATTCATTTATTTTAATTCACTATAAATTAAATAAATATTGTATTGTCATTAAAAAAGAATTTATATTAATTAAAAAATTAAATATATATATATATAATTAATATAATTTTATTAAGATCAAAATAAACATTTATTTCTGTTTATATAATGATTTTATTCAAATTTGGACACAAAAATGACATTAAATACAATGTGAGGGACATTTTCTAACAATGTATGATTTAAAAAATATATAAGTTATTTTCATGGAACCGTTTCCATTAAAAAAGTAAAATTTGAGCATAATGTGATAAGGATCTAATAATATTGATCCAATAATTTTTAAAATTTTATATATCATGGTCATGCCATTATCTTTTGGGTTTAACCCTAATTTAACCCCTTTAAATCATATTGTGACATAATGTATTTTTATTCTTTGAGGGCTAATATTGGTACAGTAAAATTAAAAAAGTCCCCTAAATTTTAAAATTGTTGAATTTTAAAGAATAAAAAAATATTTTGGATGAATATGATCTTTTACAATATTTTATATCTTTTAATGAAATATTATTTATTTTAAAATATCATTAATATCTATCACGACACAATTTATTACATGGACATTTAAACATTTCCATCAAAAAATATTTCTTTAAAAAAACTCTTTTAACAAATACAAAATATGTAATGGTTACCTATAAACTACCTCTATGACATTAATTATCTTAAATTATTTCATATTAATTATTTCAACAACATTTTTTTGATTTTTCTATAAATTATACAATTATTACTACATCATTGTTCAAGACAATAACATTATTCTTTATTCTCTATAATATAATCTAAATTACCATGATTATGATTTCAATTTTATATTTCATATTATGTAGTATAGTTTAATATATCCCCTAGTTAAGACTATATTAATAATATTTAACTTCTTACAAAAAGTATGACATGTTTTACTTTTCATTGAATAAAAATTTCGAATTCTTATATTATCATCCAATTTGGCCATAAATGGTCCAACTTTGGATAATGTAATTCTAATATAATAGTAATACACATCTAATGAAATTCAGCCAAGTGTTAGTGTCATTTTATAATACTTATAAAATTATTTTTACTCTAAATTTTTGTATTACCCTTAAGTGTGATATTTATAATTACTATGATTACTATTAATATCATTAAAAATGGACATATTTATTTAATTTAGATCATCTAATTCAGAATATGGAATCCATTTTTGAAATTCCAAAACATGATGGTGGATAAATATTTTTCAAAATTAATCATGTATGTGGGGTGTAGAAGAGAGTTTTTAAAGTGAAATTATTCAAATATTTTATGTGTTTTTAAAGAAAAATTAAATAAAAAAGTAATTAAATTACATTAATTGGATTTTTATATTATTAATATATTCAATTTTACATTAATACGAATTGAAAAAATAATTTTTCTTTATGAATTATTTAGAATAACATTTTATATTAAATTATAATGTAGTATTTTTAACATTATTGAAAAAAATAAAAAGTAATAGATTCATTCCCAAAATTAAAACAATGTTCATTTTGATATTAAGACTAAAAAATTATGTTTATTTGTTCTAACATAATTCACAAAAGAATAATTTTATTATTTTAAAACAAGTGGGCAATTAAAAGAAATAAAATATACATTTAGAAAAATATAGCTTGTTATTCATAAAATTGTATTTGTTATTATCTTACGCATATCAAATAAATTTAATTAAGGTAAAATAACTTTAATGAATATATATAATATATATATATATATCATTTATATATATATACACAAGTGGATACCACATTTTCATAATTCAGTTAATCATGTTCATACCCTCCATTTTAATTGCTAGGTTTTAATAATATTTAATTATTAATTTAAGCTAGGGGTTTCACACAATTTAAGATATTAAATAGATACATTTAATATTATACATATCATGAAATCTTGGGGTGTTACATTTCCACCGTATATGATAGATTTTACCTTTGCACTGGTAATAAAATTTTACCGTGATTACAGTATAGAGTGATCAAAAATAAAAGTTACCTATTTAATAAACTTGAGACTATTGATATCAAATATGTGATACATTTTTTATAAAATTATAGAAATTTTAGAAGTTAATTTATGATAAAAAATAAAATACAATTTAAAATAGTATTTATAAAAAATTATTTATTATGTATAAAAAAGCTTTTGTACTAAATTCAAACCTGAAATTTTTTATAATAAAATTAATTAGATCATTCATGTAATAATATTTATTATATTACATTGAATCAATTTTAAATCAAATTGGTAGACTGAAAATTAATGAAATAGAAATAAAATTTCAAAAAATAAAATCATTTTTCTTTTCTATTCTCTGGAAAATCGGCCTTTTTTGAAAACTACTAAAAATTAAAGAAAATATAATCATGTTATTTTTATTTAAATTATCAAATTATTTTTATCATACAAATATTTTAAAATATATATAGACTGGTTAAAATAATAAATCATAAAATTAATAACAGATTATTATGAATAAAAAATTACTAAACTAAAAATTGGTTTCCTATATCATAAAAATTTATCAATAAATATTTATTGATTATGAAATATATATAAGTATATATATTACAATATTAGGATTCTTTTATTCACACACCAATTTAGTTTCTAGTTTATAATGGCCATAATAACATTATTTGTCCCATTTAAATAAGATGTTAAATATTTTATATGAAATTTAAAAAATTATTCTCCTAAAACTCTTAGGATATTATGTTCTTAAAACTATAATAAATTGTATCCTCAAAAAATTGAATTGATCTCAATGATAAATGATTTTATTTTTAAAAATTCTATTTTTAAAATACTAAACTGTAGAAATGGTTAATAAAATTCCCACTAGAAAAGGGGTAACAGAAAATAAAAAGGCCATCTAGATGTACAGATAATTAGGATTAAAAATATGGGAACATTATTTAAAAGTAAAAATAAAGATATGGAGGGAAAAAATTAATGAAAAACTATTAATTGAGAGGGAAAAATAATGTTGATCATAAGAAAGTGAGTGGCCATATAAAAGTTAATGAAAATAAACATAAATCAATAAAGCATGAAAAGAATATTTGATTCATCATAAATGAATCTATTAAGATAACATTTTTTATTCAAGACCCTATTCAAATATTTTAGGAATTAATTTACAATGTTGAATATAAATATAAGTATATATATTTACTTGACCAATATAATTTCATAATTAAATCAATTTCCACCACATTATCATTTATTCACAAAATGATGTGTATTCTTGTTGGAATTTTCATGACTTAAGTAATAATATTAATATCATAATTCAAAAATATTAATAATCTATTCCACGTGTCTCCAAATACTAAAAAAATGATTTTATACTAAAAGTTAAGTTAATATAAATAATGTTTAAATTTTCATATAATGAAATAATACATTTAACTCATAAATATACAGAATAATGAACAACTTATACATAGATAATTTCATAAATAAACATACATCCCAAATAACCTTAATAACATCGAAAATAAAGAAAACTACCCATAGAGGAAATATAATTTCTTTGATCTTACACATCAAATATTTTAATTGAATTATTATAAAATAATCAATCATTTGAAATCACATGTAAATCCTAAATGTTATATATAACTAAAACTATTGAATAATAAATAAAAATATCCTTAATCAATATGATAAATAAATATGAAATATTATAAAATAGTATAATTCTACAAAAAACCATAAAATAAATTTTGATGCTAACCTAAAAGTTAATCATTAGCATGACCATAAGTTTCGATGAAAATATCATTGTGTAAATGAATCAAATTTAAACTATAAGGATTATTTTTCTCCCAATATAAAATATACCATAATTAACTTGAAAACTAATTATATTCTAAACAAAATTTTTATTTCAACATTAATTTTTATTCTTACTAATACCCCAAAAAATGTTCAAATCATCCCCTAAAATCCCATAATGGTTATTTATAATTATGATCATATGATCTTCCTTATACATAATCCCTTGATGGAATCCATAACTCTTAAGTTAACCTCACATGGAATCATATATTAATCAAAATATTGACATTATCCATAGTCATCAAAAGAAATGAGAGAGTATTTAATTTATTACATAAATAAAAAAATTTAAAAACATCGTCAATGATTACTAAAACCACTTTTTCATAAAATAATTTTCCAATATAAAATTGAATAGTGTTTTATAATATGATTAATCAATTTCAATCATCTTATTATCACAACTAAATAGTATTATCATGCCAATAAATAAATATTCTGTCTTATCAATACCATTCAACATTTGTTTTTAAATTCATAATGAAAAACTATTATTCAATGATACATTGATTTTTCATTATCCTTATATTAATAATTTCATTGATTTAACACTTATACAGTATAATTATTTTATCCCAATACATGAAAAATTCTATCCTTTCCTATTAATTATTGAAATAGCATAGGTATTTCATTAGTCTATGAGATAAACCGTGGGTTTGGGAATCGGCTTAGATAATTCCCATTTTCTCCTTGAATATGTCTATGCAAAAAAAATTATACCATATAATGAAATTAAATTCATTCCATTCAATTTTACAATTTTACTAATTAATTATATTCAATGTGCCCTTGAATTCAGAACATATACCATCTTCATAATCTTTAAGACATTCACTTTAGTTATTGTTCCGATATTATCAACATTTAATAATATGATTCTTATTTCTACCAGGGTTTTCATGATCTCAATTTTCCCTTAATTTAGAGTTTCAGGAAGTTCATGCTTATGGTGATTTTTAATCATATAATGATATATCTTATTAGGAATAATCAGATGTTTTCACCATCTATTTCTCCCTTAATGTGGTTTCTTATATGAAGAATCCTTACACTATATGTTATATTATATATTAACATGATTCCACTTAGTTAAATTATTATCAAGTAAAAAAATTATTCAGTGTGAAATAAAATATATATTTAAATTCATATAATTATAAAAATTATTTAATAGGATGTATAAATCCTAACACCTTCTTTTCAATCCATGAAACATTAAATTTATCCTAGGACATATGTGGTTATCATAAAAAAAAATCCATTTCTATAGATTGCTTTAAAATATGTGTGTCAAACAAATTATATTACAAGATAGTGATAAACCTAGTGAATAATAATGGCACCCCCCATTGTAGTATAATTATAAAGGAGATAAACTTCAAATAACTATTTTCTATATTATTACACCTATATAAATCGGTTCTGAAAACTACTCCCACATATAGATTCCAAAAAGTGGTCCATTTCATGGGTAAAATATAATATTTATCATCCCAAAACATTTTGATGTTATTTTATAAATAAGATTATTCTTAGGGTTTTCTCTAATGTTCTTTAATCCTAATCTATAAATATTAACAAAATCTTTCCCAGATAAAAACTTTTTTGACCCATAATTTTAGTACATATATAATATATCTTAATATGTGAATAATCATTTAATATCATTACGATCTACTCTATAATCCCACCAATTATGTGTCCTTGGATACATGGATACATAGACACATTGCCCCTAATAGATCTACATCATCTCCCATTATGTACATTATTAACAGAACCCTTCTTTGAAATACCATTCAAACAACACTTCTTCATATCATATGAAAAGTAGACATTATAAAGTGTGAGATTAGATGATCAGTAATTGTGTGAAGGGAGAAAACAATGTTCAATTGATAATAACATTAATATACTTGTATTATAACATGTTATTAAAAATTTTAAATCATTACCAATATATCATTGATCATAATCATTAGTCATGACGTATTTATTGGAAATTATAAAGGCATAAATATTGATGAAAAAAACTAACTTCATATATAAGAGATTAACATAATTTGGTGTTATACATATAAGTGTATAAAATTATCAATTTTGTCAATGATACATTACAAGACAATTATGGATGATTATGTTAACTCCCCAATATAGTATATCAATAGTCAAGGATCACAACCATGACTATCATATTGGATAGTGTCCCTTATTGAATTTGGGTCACTTCTCATTTAATCCCTTATCAACTCACAATATATATTTCAGTACCAAAAATATTGGAGGATTATATTATTCTAAAACCAAACATTAAATAATAAAAAATCATTAACATATTATCCATAAGATAATAAATTATTCATCATATAATATAACCCAATGAATAAATGGGTTTCAAAAGCATTTCATGAATTCTTCACAGAGTAACTCATGGAATGTAAACCGGTTACATTAACATATCATCATCATCATGATAATAAAAATTGCATATAATTAATAACAAATGTATCATTGGACTTTATCACTAAATAATATTCTTTAGTGTAAATGGATTCTTTCATAAATTAAAATTCTTTTAAAATATCACTTTTTATATTTCTGGATGAAAATAACCATTTAATTTTAAAATAGCTTATTAAAAATAAAATAATTCCAAAATAGTATAATAAATTTATATTAAAATAACTATGGAAACATGTAACTTATGATTGAAATAATATATAACTCATTAAATTGTTAAATTTCAATCATTCTATGTATGTGCAAAAATATATTTCATCCACATTTTTGGGAAAAGATAAAGAATTTCCTTAAAAAAGAAATTTCATTATTTTTAAAAAAAACATGGGTAAAAAAATAATTCAATAACCATAGTATAATCATTATATTATTAGAAAAATGGTTTCTAGAAAATAGAGACATATTGAAGAAAAGTATTTCTAACCAAAGACAAAATAAAGAAATTTTTTTAGTAAAATATATTCCATATCTATCTTCAATACATAAAGAGAGGAAAAATAAATAGAAAAAGATAAAATGAAGAAATAAATAAAGTATAATAATATTTATGTCTTTCTTGAGATTTATATTATAAAATATCATCATCAAAAACATAATCATCAATAATATCGATAGGAAATGAGATTTTAAAACAATTCCCCAACCATATTGGTAACATTCTAATGAAAATCACATGAGTGGGAAATAATTATATCGATATTGAAATAAAAATAATTTTCCTCATAATAATCATCCAGTAGATTCATTGGTATTTTATACACCACATAAAATAAAAAAACATTGGATATGAAACATGACTTAGAAAATTAAATGTGACCCAGAAATCTCTAAACTTAAATTATATTTATTTCAAAAGCACTAAAACCCAATTTTAAATAATTTGAATGTTATTATAATGATATAAAATAAAAAATTATGTATATATATGAAAATATAATATATATATATATATATAATTCCAACCACCATTTACTAATAATTCATTATTAAATTCGTTGCTTTTGGGTGTTAACTATTTTGTTTTTATGAGAAAATCTATACATGAATTAAATTACTTTTACATTAATCATTCTAATATCATAAAAAATGTTTAAAAGGATATAAATATCATATATTTTCATTATGCACAGACACAAATATATATATATATATATATTATTCCAAAAGTGGTAAGAATTAAAAAATAAAATACACTCTTGCAACTGATGTTAGATAATACATACAACACAACATTGTCATAATATTTCAAAGGATTAAATGAGTGAAAGGAAAAAAATAATTCATATTTATATTATCATTTATATAATATATATATATATTATAATTTAATAATATGTATTTTTTACAATCTATGTAAATTGAAAATTTTAAACGAATGGAATTACTTCGTGGAATTAGAAGTCCACAGACACGCACGATCGACATTATGATTTTTCAAAATTTTGGAAGAAGGATAATTATAGTTATAGTAACATCATAATAAATTTAGTTTACATTAAATATATATAATTAATTAGTTTATAAGTGATAAAATGGATTTATATTCAGTGTAATAAGAAGTAAAATGGAAAAACATTGTTTAGAGTTATACCTATTTTTTGAGAAACCTATTTTATATTACATCTTAGTAGTTGAAATAATAATCTTATGGAATTAAAAAAAATACCTATGATATTTTTAAGGAATATATAATTATTTTAGAATAGATATCATCATATATATATGTCTAAAAAATAATAATAATAATAGAGATTATGTTCTCTTTTTTATGTGAGGAGAGGGGTACTCTTGAAATTAATTAAACATTTATATATTTATAAATTATATTTCATGTTAATGTTGCTCAAAATTGATATATTATAAATGAAGTATGAGTATTATTGAAAGTAATCTCGTTAAAAAATTTAGAAATTTCTAGGTGATGTTTCAACCCTTATGGAATAGTTTTAACCACCATATACCATATTAATAATTATCATGATATTAAAGTTTTATAATATCTATTGTACACAACTGTTATAATAAAAGGATAAGTGACCAATAAATGGGTCATGGATGATATTTTTAAACATAAAATATAATATTATTTTTAATATAGTATTTTTATAAATGTTAAAATATATAATAATATTATTTTGTAACTTATAATATCATTAATGTATTTTTTAGAAATAAATATAAAATTATAATATTAAATGTGTCTAAATAATGTAAAATGGTTAAAAACGTTATTAATTAAAATATAGGGTATTTAGTTTTTGTATAATATCAGTTAATTATAATAAAACTAGTTTATAAATCATATAAAACATTATTTTATATTTAATCCTCTTAGTTTACTAATTTTTATTTGAACTGTGGAAATGACATTATTAAAATTAATGGGTTAAAAATTTACCAATAAGATGGTAATTTCATCATAAATTGCTATGGGATAAAATTTTAGACCATTTATAAACCTAATAGTCATATTCTATGATTTTTATAATTTTAAATTTATTTAATAATATATGATTTTATAAAAATAATAATTAATTTCATTTTATGGAATACTCAAATTATTTGAAACTGAAAAAATATATGATTTAAATGAAATTATATATTAATATTTTAAAAAATATTAATTTTTTAATATGTAAAATATTAATATGTGATTATATTACATGAATTAATAAGATTGCCTTGATGGAGGCTACGACATCGGCTGAATATCTTTTCCTTAGTGGATTTACCTTCTATTTTTGATCTCTTATGCGCACAGAGGATGAGGATTCTCAGGTGAAGGCAACAATACCTTTTTGTTTGTAAAACCTAGTTGGAGATGGCCCTCTATGGCTCCGATCATTGATGATGTCTGTTTCAAAGACCATCATCTTGCTGAGGTGGCCAATGATGGCGCTTCGTGGCAGTTCTTTGGTGAGGCTTCTAGTGATGTCCAGTGGCGTCCGCAGGTTTTGAGTGGTGATATCAGAAGGTCATAGTCGGTAGTGACATAAGTTTTATTTTTAGATCTGCATCTTCATATTTGGTTTTGAGGGTCAGTGGTAGCTCATTCATACTCGATCATAGCCTAAAAGGTAGTGGGGAATCTTAAGTGTGGGTGGTGGCATGTGCTTGGGTGACTTTGTGGTGGAGACATCCTCAACAAGAGGTGTTGGCTGTGGGAACCAATGGTGGATATTTCCTTGGTCATGGTCTATCATTTGGGATGCGATAGTAGAGTTTCTATGGATGGGCGAGGGCATCAAACTGGTTCTTTAGGAGCAACTGTCTGTGTGGACAATGGGTGTTCTAATGGGATATGTGCATTGTATTTGTTTGAGCTTTGTTTTACTAATTTTTTTTCCCACTAGTCTCTTGATCCATTGGATATGGGAATTTAGGCAACTTTAATGGGTTTTTTATTGAGTTTTGTAATAGTTTTTATCCCCCTTAGCCATTGGTCCATTAATGGGGTTTCCCTTACTTATGTAAAAATGGGTTCCTGTTGTCTATTTTTATTAATAATAAAGGGTCTTTACCTCAATAATTTAGGTAAATATTAATATGACATATCAATTCACAAGAATAATATTTCTTTTAGTTTATAAAATTCATTTATATTATTTTTATAAATTGATCCCAAGAAGTGTTTCAATGTTGTGTAGTAATTGAAGGTAATTACATTATAACTAAACAATAATAATAAATCAACAAGGAAATTATAAATTATTCAAATTTAAAACATAAATTTATAATAAAAATTCATTTTATGTCCATATCAAAAAGATATTATATATATATATAAATCCAAGAATCTAATATTTGTTACATTATATTTTAATTATCATTTATAAGTGTAAAAATTCATTTTTTTGGAAGAAAAGGAATATTTTATAATTTTAGATTAATTTAAATGAAATAAACTCATGAAATTAATTAATGTCACATTTTCAATTTAATTTTTATTCTTATTACATTTGTTTTAAACCAAATTATCCCATTTTCCACTTACCATCAAAATAAAAATATTAGTAAGGTTTCTATTCAAAATAAAAAAAGTAAAACGAAAATGTCTCAAAAATGTATACCTTAGGACACAAAATATGGAATAAACTATTAATGGTAATAAATTATTTTAATATAGAAAATATACAGTTTTTTGATTTTTTTATACAAAACATCCTTTATATGTGTGAAAATATTTATAGAAAATTAAACCATAAATTTTTTTGAAATGAATATTTATGGATTATTAATTTCAAAATATATATGATATGAATTTTTAATCATTAAAAAAAATTTAATTTTAGATACTTTAAAGAAAAATACAATTTTCAATAAAATTCATCATATTCCCCTTTTTAGTGGAAAACAAATCTTTTTAGGAAACCCCCAAAAAATCATCCAATGGGGATTTTGATATACTGATACCATAAATGATATTTTTTATGAAATAACTTGTTTCAATGATTCAAAAATTATTTATAAATACTTATTGAGAAATAATAAAAACATATTGAGATATTTTAATTTGTTGAGTAAAAATTAGGAGCTTATTTCGTAATCACTCATCAATACATTTTTTTTTGTTTTGACCATTATATATATATCATAATTCCGTTAAATATATTTATTTTTATAAATTTAATGTCTTGATTTTAAGGTTAATAGTATTATTTTTTTGTTCATTTATGATTTTTTGTGTGTGCAATATATGTGATAAAACATATATTCAATACATATTATTTCACGATTTATTACACCCAAAAAACATAGTATAGGGAATATGAAGTAGTTGTTTAGTGAATTTTTAAAATTAGGTACATATAATATCCAAATGATACAATGATTAAAAAAATTATTTAAAACATCATTATAATTAATCCAAAATTTCCTAGATTTTAAAAATTCATGTGATAACCAATCAAAATACATAATTAAGGGGTGGGAAATAAATCATAGTAATGGAATAATCAAATAATAACACCATTAAATTGTAACATGATATTATATATGAATCTCAATGGGACAGAAATGGGGTGATCATGATAAACATTAACATTGAAGCATGATATAAAATTTTAAAGATTCATAACATGTAAACGTTGAAACCACATTAAAATTACATAAAAATATAGGAAAAAAAATAATTGGAATGACATCATAAAAAGGTTCCAAAAGACTTATAAATGATTATAAATATTCACTCATACCTGACATTACATATCATGTGTCTAGAACATTACCCAATGCGTTAGAGGGTAGTATAATTCCAAGCCAACACATCACTTTATTATAATATATATCTATAAGTGTTCCATAAATATTATTCAACAAATGGATATATATAACCACATTTAATCCAAAAATTATTGAGTGTGGGATAAATACATTGATATAAAAAATAAATAATTAATAATTAATATATGTGAATTCTACTTAGGGTATATTTTGGTGAGTATTCATAAAACAATTGTTTTTCTAGGAGAACAACATTATGATTCTGACATCGTAACAGTGGTACTCAATCATTAATGGGAGAGAATAATGATAATGAATGGTGCTTCCCATAAATTTGTAATCCTAATGAATGTATGAGGGATATTTATTAACATATTACAACATGAAAAATTGGAATTAATAAATGTATAATTCAAAGAAGGTTATTGAATAAAGATAACCAGGAAATGATTCAATATGAATATAGGGTGTCTCCAAAAGCTGATATGTGATTCTTGAGACATTTGGACCACCTTGGGAGGATAATAATGAGTTAGGGGTAGAGTATTTTGATGCTCCAATTATATTTATGGATGATAAATTGGAAATTATTTTGGATTACATTACCAAAATTGATAAATGTTCATTATTTTTTCCCAATCATCGATTTGGGACTCTAAAAAATAATGTAATACAAACCCCAAACCATCCCATGGTTTTTTCCAAAGATAATTGGGTCCTTATATTATAAGGCTATAAGATGATAACATTTATGTAATACCCCTGAGGATGATGAACTGAGTAATTTTTAGAACATATCAATTTTAAAACCTTAAAATATAATATAGTTTTTGGAGGATTCATAAAGGTTTTAAAATCAATAAAAAATCAATATGAAACATATTTTTTTGTTGGATACTTTTAAGACCCATATTATGTCACATTTGAATCATTATTATATCATAATAGATACCACATATTTATACTATATTTCATTTTAACATTAAAATTATACTACTAATAAAAATTATGAAAAATTACCCATTGGATTTCGTTAATGTTCTGACTAAAACCATAATTTTTAAATAATGATAATTATATAAATTTAATAAGTTATACTATTACTAAAAAATATTTATTTATTGAATAGCATTGGTTTTTTGATAATAATATTTTTTATCACTTATAAAAATAACATTTTAACATCATAAAATTAAATTATCATTTATATATAATATATACTTTTAAATGATAATAAATTTTAATTGTAATTTGTTTCAAAAATTCATGATTTCATTGAATGAGTGTATTGATTTAAATTATATATTAATAAAAATATAATATTTTTTTACGTTATCAATATATAATTTGAATAAAAATATTTTTTACATTTTGTAGATTAAAAACATAAAGAATAATTATATTCAATATTTAGTTAATTAAAACATATAAATATTCATACTATTAGGGTTGAGAAACATTTCCCTTTATTTCACTTGAAAAAACACTACTTTTAAGATGTATGGCAATGAGTTATCTTGGTGTTGTTTTGAAAATATGGTTTGATTTGTGATATCAATTATCTAAAACATCTCCCATAAATAGTTATTTTAATCATAATATTTTGATTCTTTCAATGTTATGATCTTGAGATAATTTATGACATGTTATCGTTCGCAATGTTCTAATAAATGAGGTTCATTTGTTATGATACCTTGATTCATGGTCATCCCTTCTTTCATATGTTTTAATTGGATTTAAGAGAACACTTAATATATACTAATTAAATGATCAAATTTCAATATCTATAATACCAAAGGAAAATATTTTTAATAGTTATTTAAATCTTACATGATATAACCATATAATTTTCTATGTTCCCTTTATCCATACTACACAATAAATAATTTAATACAAAAAATAATATTAATTTTTTTTATAAATACTAAGTTCATTATATTATTCGCCACTTTATAAGTTACACGCTTGAAATTTTTATTTTATAAATTAAAATAGTTGATGGTACTTTTATATCATCACCCCATTAGGTTCCCATGTCCCTTCCTCAAACTTATGGATATAACTCAACACATTAACTGAGTGATTTTTCTTGTTTTGTTCATCTTTGTTTCTATGATATTATATGTTTACTAGATTCCCTTTTTATAAAAGATAACTCTCTAATGGTACAAAATTTTGATTTATTATAAGTGAGGTATATGTGGGTACTTTCTTAATATGGATACATATAACATATCATTTACTTGAGATAGTTTAGGTGGTATTGCTAGTCGATAGGTCACCATTTTAATGCGACCAATGATCTTAGTGGGGATGATGTATCTTGGACAAATTTTCCCCTTTTTCCAAAATATCATGAATTTTTCCATTGGGATATATGATTGAAACACTTTATAAAAAACCTCCAACTCTAGGTCACATTGATGATTGTATCTATAGATTTTATATTGACATTTTGAGAATTTCATGTCATGTTGAATGGTTTATAACATATATGTCATCTCTTGAATAATATTAAGTCCCATTTCATCCTCTCCCCAACATCATAACAACATGTTGTAGTGTGACACCTATTCCAATATAGAGTCTCATAAGTATCAATTTGAATACTAGAATGGACACTTTTGTTATGTAATAACACCTCATGGGAAATTTTATGATCCCAACATCATTTAAAATCAATTTAAAATGATTTAATGATATCTTATAGTGATTTAATGAGATTTTTATTATTACCATCCATCTTAGATTGATAAGAAGTGAAGAAGGCCAATTTTGTATATTTGGATTATTGAAGGCTTCTCCAAAACATCGAGGTAATCCTAAGATGTTGATTATCTATAATATATATTAGAACTCAATGAATTATTACCTCTTCTATTATATATATCATAGATATATTTTCAAGATATAAATCTTCCTTGATTTATATTAAATAAACTTTCTTTATATGCTTATATACTACCACCCAGATGGAATTATTGCCTTATGGTTTTTTGTGGAGTGGTACAATTTAATCGATGGATATGATTTCCAATTTCTATTCTAGTATGAGAAGGTATTCAATTGTTAACATTGTAGTTTGTCATTCTCCATTGGATTTTTTGAAGACCAATCCTTTAGATACAAACTTTGAATCTCTAGGTTAATTATATACTACTAGAAATTTTACTTCACATCTCTACAGATCATAGTGCTTCCAATTTGAATAGATAATAATGATATATCCACATCATCCCAAATTTTACTCTATTTTTGGGTTATGGGGAAAAACCCATGTGCAAAAAATTTATATTCCAAATTTATCAATGTAAAAATATGGAATATTATCTATTATTTTTTATTTTGCGACTTATTATCATTCTAATGCAAATAGGTACACTCAAGAATCGATGGAAGATAATTAATTTTTTAATGGTTTGGTAAATATCCATTTATTACTCCCATATCAATCCTTATCAAGTGAAATAAGATTTTATCCCTTGATATCCTCATCATGGATATATTTTTGGGTTCTATTCCACTTAGAGAATCTTCCACATTGTTTTCATTCCCATTATGGAAATTAGTTGAACAATAATAACAGTTCATCATCTCTATCCACCACTATTGGTTCATATTAAGATGAATTTGGTGAATATACACAAGAGTCTTTTATGACCCATATAGATGTCACACTTCTCCCCGTAGAGATAATGTCACCAGGTGTTTGAAGAAAAATCACTATATCCAATTCTAAAACATTTTTTGGTAGATCTTATCTTGTATCATTAGTTAATTAGAGGAACATATGATCACATTTTCATTATTAATGATTATATAACCCATTGCTTTTGGGGAGACATTTATTTAGATCAATAATTCATCCCCATAGGTAGTTAGTGTGAGAAAAGGTTAAGTGATGAATCTCATCATTATGTATATAAAACCTTCCTCACATTCATCATTTAACACAATTAAAAATATTTTTAGATTTACCATGGTTATAAGGATTGTAAATATTGCTATTTTTATCACTACTCAATTATACCACACAAATAATCCATGTAAACTATGTATTTCAATCATATAGTATTTTATAGGAAATTATTCAGTTCCCTTAGTTGTTGAATGGTATATATATCCATTCATTGGTGATAATAAGCCCTAATAATGAAAAATGGTATAGAAAAAAGATATATTGATGAAAATGATGATTTTGTTGAGGTAGGTCAAGTTATTCATTGTGAAACTCATCAACCTGTTCCATTATAATGGGTATGTTATCATGAATGATCTTTTCTATAATCTCAAAATTTTTTGTGAGATACGTTTTTTCACAAGGTAATAATATCCATGCTTAAATGTATATACAAACTAAGATTTATCCTCTTTATTTCACGTTTATAGAATAAGAGGTTTATTTTCTATATAACAGGTTATTTACTTCTCTAAAAATTTGATATTATATTTATTATAGAAAACTATTCTATAACGTAGATAACATCAAATTATTATAAGTGGATGATTGATAAATTCTCTAGTAGAAAATCCACAAAAAAGTCATGTTGTGATTGAATTAACCTAGATTCTATTATTTTTATAATAATTAAAATCTGTTTTGGTGGTTACTCAATGTTCATAGAAAAAGCACAAGATATGATAATGTGGAATGAATTGAAATAGAGTAATACATACATAGGGCTAGTGTAGAGGTTTCTTATAATTTATTATTCATGATCCATCTATATGAATACTTTCCTTATTACCTTGGTATTGGATGTTTTTCGAGATCATAATTATTTTTAATCATTTCAATAAATCACTATCCTGCATAATTCCAACCACCCCCAATTTTACGATGTAGAACTAGTTACAATACCTAGGATTGAACTCTATTTCCCTCCATCACAATATTTATTTTTCCGAAGAAATTAGATAATATATCCCCTATATTTTAACAATTAAAACATCTCCCAATTAATTTTTGAGAATTCCCTTAGTTCAACATTCCACCATATTTTAAAAAATTAAATTGGTTATTTTTTACCATATCACCAATATCAAAAAAAAAACAAAAAAAAGTACGCCATACTCCTCATCTTTAGCATGATTGTACTCTCAACTATTTTTGATTTGTAAATCATGATTTGTTATATTTTGTTTTTCATAATCACAAGATTTATTTCTTGATCTCCAATTATTATATAATTCTCATTTTGGAATTAATCATATTGGTTGTTAAATCAAGTCATTCTAATTCTATAAAATGAATAGAATATATGAAAAATTAGGGTGGAATATTTTTAGAACATTAAATTTAGAAATGAGATTCCAAGAAGATTAAAGGTATAAATCATATATTCTTTATCCAATGAATTTATATGTTTATATCTAATCTATCTATGATCCATTTAATATTATAAATTCTTATTTAAATATTTATTCCCATAATAATTTGGTGAAACGAGCTAGTGAATTTATTAGTGTGTATCCACTATGAGTTTCAACAATGGTTTTAACAAAAGCATGTTTTTGTACACCAATCCATAATTGAGTCTTACTATATGATTTATTTTTGGGGTTATTATCCTAGATATATATGTATCGATTCCAAATCCACCTACAGTATCAAGACATCGATTTATTTTCTGGGAAACAATATAAAAATTACATTAAAAAATAGCAATGTTTTATTATGTTTGTTATTATCATTATGGATTTCTCTTGAGATTTCTAATTCTAATTGTAATAAAAATATAAGTTTCCATAATACAAAACATTAACACTAATTTGTTGAGTACTATTAATATCATGATATATTACATACAAAACACTTGGTACTCCCTTGATGTATTGTCCTATTGTATTTGGAAAATTAGTTACATAGAACATCGTCATGATATATAGATACAATATCATTATTCATAACATCATTAAAATTATTATAATATTAAACAACATTTATAATTGTGAGGGAAAACAATGTGATATACATAATAACTGAGTGAGATGTAAATTCTCAAATGGGGATAAAAATGAATAGCGTGATGAATGTATTATATGTTAGTCAATATTAAATTCAATGGTAATTAAATGTTGAGACAATCATAAACATAAATATCAAATAATGAAATACAAGTATATCAAAATGGTAACATGGGAATGGGGAAGCAACCTCAGGAAATCATAAACATAGGTCAAGGAAAACATCCAACACATGATAATATAGTGGGAAAAGTCCCATAATGTTTTTGGATTAATCCATAATACCATACATGATGTCTCTTGAAACTAAAATAATACCCAATTCATTTTAGTAAAATATAGTTTTTGGCCCATCGGTCATATTCATATCGTATATATTCATCAGTATTCAAAATAGTTCATACAAAAGAGGAACAAATTTAATCACATTTATTATAAAATCTATGGAATGTGTGAAACACACCTGGCTGTCCACAATAAATTAATTATAGTTACATATATGTGAATATTTTTAACTATACATACGTATGATTATTCAAATAACCAAATTTAGGCATACAAACATTCTAGACTATTTTTGAAGAATAAGAGGGGTACTCCAAGATTCATGGGAATGATAAATGAGATTTAATTAGATTTATCATAACATTTTAATCATAAGATAGGTATTTTGAATATGTAATAACACATTCCGTCATGAAAAATTTGAATTAAATGGTATATAAAAAAGAAGGTTCTTGAATATAGGGGAGATGGATAGGATACCTAACCATGAAGGGGTGTCTCCTAAAGCATTGTTTAAGCATATTAAGAGCATTTAAATGACTTATTAGTTATGATATATAGATTTTTAGTGATGAAGAATTGGAATAACGGAGGGTTTATAATGTAATTGAGATGTAAATTCATTATTATTTCCCAAACATTGATTTTTGACACAATATGATAATTTAATTAAATCCGTAAAAATTAAAATGTTTTTCCAATAATTTCTTCCTAATAGGAATGATTTTAATTTTTTTATAATGACATAATTAGATAACATAAAAATAATACTCTTTTTGATATAGAAGTGATTAAATATTATTTTGAATTTATTATAAAATCTTAAAATATAATATAGGTTTTGGTTGATTCATTAGGGTTAATAAAATAAGCCAAATATACTCAAAACACACTATATTAAAAATTCAATAAGTATTTTCTCATGTACAAATTATATAGAACATATTACATAATTAATTGGTCATTATGATTCCATAATACATTCCATATTTTTATATCATCTTTTTTACCCGATAATTCAATTATCACAGAAAATTATAAAAAAACACAATTGGATAATTTTGTTGTGCGGATTCTAAAAAATATTATTAATTTATAAAAACAATACTTCTTGAATAAAAAAAAATTTAAATTAAAAACCATATATATTAAAAAATACTATTTTTTATAATAATATATATATAACCATTATAAAATTATATTTTCACGTCATAAATTTATATAATCACTTATATTTAATATATAATATTTATTAATAATATTTTTTGAACATATAATTTATGTCAAAATTTCATAAATTAACCAAATGACTGTATTCATTTAAACTATATATTACAAAAAATTAATTTTTTATCATATCAAAATCTTGTATTTACAATGCTCATTTATTTAATAATTTATATTTTAAAAAGTTTAATGAATAAATTCCATTATTATTTTATTTAATAGAATATATTAATATTTATACTATTAGGTTCTTCGTTCACATCCCTTTATGACACTAGTAAATTCATTAAGGGTATGTTGTGCAATGATGATATTTTCTTGGGGTGGTTTGGTGAACATGGTTTTGGCCTTGATGTTGATGAGATTGAAATTTTCATATAAATCAATTTTACCATTATTTTGTTTTTTAATATTTTGTTTTTATTTTAAAATAAAAAATCAAAGAGATTTTTTCACACATAGAAGCTCGAATAAATTTAATTTATAGGGGATAATCCTTCTAGTCAAGCCCCTCACTTATTTGGTCTGAATTAATTGGTTTTTATCATTACCCTTTATATATATAAATAAAATATTTACAATTAAATGTTGATTTTATCAATGATCTTGATAAATAATTATGTTATTAATCCACCAACATATAAGAAATGAACTGTATGTTTATTCTATAATAATATCACATAATTTAGAATTTAATTCATTGAAAAGGGAATATTATTTATAAAGGTTCATGTTCTTATAGTATTTGATCGAAAAAAAATTCATCTTTTAAGAATATAATTCTGTAATAAAGAGGGTGTGGTACAATAATCTCCCCCCATTTGGATGATCACAATCACATGATATATCCTTTAGAGATTATAAAAAATATTCTTGTAATGACCCAAACAAATCATAAATAAATAATATATATAAATAGTTAAATATCCATTACAAAACATAATGATCAATTACAAAAACATTTTGTTTAACTTCCTTGGGAAACATTGAAACCCAAAAAACTGGTTCATAAGTGAACTATATCTTCTCCATCTTTGTACATCATATAAGTAACACTTCATCTATATTTAATATATAAAACAATTATTCATAAATAATCGAAGAATACATTATATAGGGAGAGGTTATATGATAAGTAAGGTTAAAAAATTATGACAATAATTATTTGATAATAATAACATGCACATAATTGTATGATAATATGGGAATAATATTTGAAAAAAAACAATTTATGTCATATATATTAAACATGAGTTGTGAAATAAATCATATACTATAAAATTAATAAATCATAATAGAATTTATGGACATAAACAATAAGATTAAAAAATTATATAAAATATAGATATATAGCATATATATATTCAATTATCATTGTGAGTATGCATAAAAAGAAATAGGTTCTCTAATTATGTTAAGTGCATGAAATAAGACCCTCTCATAAAATTATGTACTTGTAAATAGTCACATGATTTGTCATATATACATGATAACCATGCCCACATATAATCTTATAGACAATAAATTAGGTCCACCCATTATATTTTGAACATGAAAACACGGAAACACATATCATAATTAATGTATGAGTTGTCACTACATACCCAATACAATACAGGGAGATATGTTTCCCATAAATAACATAATGAAAATCAATCACAAATAATAAATAATAATATAAAACATTCATCATATTAATGCACATGAAAATAAATGGCTTTCAAAATCCATTTTTCATTTGAGAACACATGAAACTAATGGGATTTATAACATATTTATCATATATGAACACATAAAAATAAGTAGGTTCCACTAATATTTCATTATAATCATAATAAACCGAATATATATTCAATTTTGAATCACTGGATCACATACCAAGTAAAAATTAAGTATCTTTAATGGATTTTATTTAAAAGAAATAATGATATTGAAAATAAGTTCAGTTGGATTGGTTTTTTCAGGTAAGTATTTTATTAAAATATATAATAATAAACATTTTTGAAAAAAAATTATTTTAAAAAAATTATTGATTCATACAATAAAATATATAAATTACTAAGTATTTATAATGGTAATTTTTTTTTCATCTTATACAAGTAGAATTGCGCCCTGAGCGTCACTCAATAGTTCCGTGAGATATGGGAAACCAATCCTCAAGTGCATCTCCCTGAATTCTTGAGGATATTGACTATATGAAAGGCCATGTGTGGATTATTTGGGAGACTATTCCATAATATATCTACGTAACAACAATAATAAAATTAGATAATTAACAATGGAAGAATATAAATAATCACATTGTAGTGGAATATGAGACACATGAAAAGAAAAATAAATGACCAAGTAGAAGATGAATAATAATAACTGATATGATGATAAACATGAAATTTCCCAAGTGTACAAAATTGTATTTTCAATGAAATAAATTGTATAATAATATAATTCATGCTATAAAAAATGAAAAAAAATTCTATACACCATCTCGAGCAAGGGCTAAGTCCTCATCCCCGAAACATTATCCTAAATAGTATATAAATCAAGAATCAGATACAACATACTTCCCATTATCCAAACCTATAATCATATAATCTACATCAGTACCAAATTGTGTCTTAGAATGGCATGATAAATAAATCATATTTGGTTGGATCTAATGGTGGGTAAACCATTGTATTTATTAAAATTAAAAATATATAATAGTGTTCGATATTAATAGAATCCTTGTAAACACTGAATAAATGAAAACACCTAGGTATGGGTTCAATAAATGAAAACAAACATAATACTACCTCCTTCATCCTTTAATGAATGTATAAAAATATGTATATGTGGATTAATAAAATGTACACAAAATAACAATAGTAAACTAGGAAAACAAAGGAGTCATACCCTCAACATTGTGCATAGAATTGCTATCTAACTTACACGTCATCATTCCACTATGCAAGTTAAACATGGAAGAAGTATCACATATGTATAAATATCTCAATATAAAAATATTTAAGGATGCATATCAAAAAATAAACAATGCATCATATATATTAGTGGTGTCTGAGCCCATCCAAGGATATCTCTGTAGAATTCCAATGGTCGCTAAGGAATGTCGGATTTGACCCAATACCACTATGTCTATCCATGGTGACACATACAACGTACCTTTAATCACCCAAGGATGGTGACATTGAGTCAGTACAGATTATCTCACATAGGGGACTACATATCACCAATGGCATGAAATATCTATCTTTCCAAAGGGTCCCCATGGGCATCATGTACCATGTAATCAAAAGAATCACTCATGGATCAATAATTTGTAACCAACCGAGCATAGCAGGTCCATCCACAGATCCTTAATTTAAACCCCATGTTCCCTCCAAGACCTTATCATGTGATCCATATCAAGCATGGAATATTTCAAGGCCATGAATTTATAATTTAAATCCATTAAATATTATCCTCGTGCTAAAAGCTGTCATGTTATTCATTTAAGCCAAACACAATGGAATAATTCATATGGTGGGGCATAGGGCATTATAGACGAGCAAGGAATATGTACGATTTATATGCCCAAAAGCATATAATGTTACCACGTACAAGTATTCAATAAAATTCCTTATTTTATGCTAATAAGAATACAAAAAAATATCAATCAATTTTACCCATTAAACATGGACATGAAATGTTTTATAATTCAATCTTTATCAATGATGTTCTAATATCAAAAGTTGTCATTATTTCTTAATAAAGAAATTAAATCCATTAATCATGGAATTCAACATTATCATAGTGCACATTTATTTGATATAAAGGAAACAAATTTATAAAATCTATTATTATCCATGATCATATAATTAATGATGAAGGACAACAAAAAAACACAAGAAAAACATTTCTAGTAGGATCTTTATCAGGTTTCTTTATTAATCTCCATTTATAATAACAAATTTTGGTTATTAAATCAAGGTGTAATGCACACAACCTAGGTGGTTCCATTAATCATGATTGTGAATACATTCCATTTATGATAATCAAACCCAAATGGGTGCCCGAAGTCATGGAAAACATCATACTAGTCGATTTCACCATAATCTAAGTCCAAAATGGACTCGAAAGACCCTGTCCATCTATTTAATTAGTAAAATGGTCCTTTTAAGAAGAGTATGGATAGAGTAATAAAAGAAAAAACACAATAAAATAAATGAAATGATGAAAAAATTCATAGATAACCTGCCTTATTTTTATAACCCACCACTCATCCAACACTAACCCTTACTTCAAGCTAAAATAAAAGAAATTGATAGATTCTTTAAAACTCCAAAAATATTTGAAAACTATGTCACCCCAATGTAGTGCAGCAGATTTAATATATTACGTGAAATATAGTGATGTGGAAGGTATATCTTATAAAGGGATATCTGTAGCTTCTAGGGATGAAGGTATCTACTGATAGAGGATGGAGATATCAAAAAATATATGAATGGGATGACAAGAACACCACAAAACAAGGCGAATAGGAAAATATTGAGTGGTAAAGGAGGGAGGAGAAGAAAAGTGTTCAAATCCATAAATAAGGTAAAAACATTTACCTTCGAAATACACTGTGCACAATTTGGAAGCATGGTTGGACAAACCATACACCGACCATACACCTTCTAATGTTTCAAGGGTAATCTCACATGGTTAGGTGAATAATTTTACAAAATATTCAAAATCCATATGAAAGATCATTTTACAAAATAGCAGGTGGGACAGACATTCATTTTACCGAGGTTGAGCATTTTTAGAAAAATCATGCGGCTGAATGGTACCCACCACCACCAACCGCACAGTTTTGGGAAACCAATTGAGTTTGGTGTCACGATTTTGTCTCATATTTTGTTCCAATCTACTTCCTCCATTATTGAGTCATGGGGATCTGATGGGTTTATAGACACTCTCAATACATCCTCCAAACCTTTAGGAATCAAAACTAGGGCCTTTATGGAATATAAATGAAAAATTAAATGATTTATACCATTGATAAATATAAGATGTTACAAACACCACTAATTAAAAAAACTAACCCTTCATTTTAACTTCATAGGGTGGTACTATGTCATCTAAGTAGAGTTTCATTCACATCACACCTATATCAGCATTCTTCTCCCAGGTCATGTCATGATCATTTTTGTGCTACTAAAGTATGCAGACTAGGGGAAATAACCTTAATCAAAAAACCTTCATTATATAATCAATGATATGATTGTGATGCTACTTGACGGAATCATTCTCCTCATGCATGATATCCTCAAGATAAAATTAAGGAGGATAGTCTTGATGATCCTATCATAGTTGAGACACATGGAAGATGAAATTTTAGGAATTGTACCTCTTAGGTAATAACAAATGATAGGCTACCATCCCAACTAGCTCGAGTATCTTGAATTACTAGACACATATTGGTGATAATGATATATTTATCCTGATTCATTTGTGACACAGTCAAGCATATATATATAGAAAGGCCCAATCTCCCACCTCAAACTCCATAGGTCTATAGTGACAATTAGTAAAAGACTTCTTATAGGATTGATATGTAGACCTGTACTTTTGAATCCACCATACATTCTCTAATGTCTCTAAAGTAATTTGAGGATACAATAGGGATTCATCTCTTTCATCAAGTCATAAAAGAGGGGAAATAAATGGTCTATCATAGAGCGCCTCATACAGAGTGATCATAATGGTTTCCTAAAACATATTATTGTACGAAAACTCTACCAAAAGACTATTATTTTCCCAAAACCTCCAAAATCAAGTATATTGTTCTGTAACATATTCTATAACAGATTACTCATCAACATCGACAACCCATTGGCCCAAGAGTTACATGCCATACTCAAGAGAACATTTTAACCTAGTTCCTTATGAAACCCATACCCGAACCACAATGTGAACACAACATCATGGCCCGAAATTATAGTAAAGGGAATTCCATGAATTCTCACAATATTATGGATATAATTTATTCCTAACATGTAAATAGATAATAACTATCAAATTAGTAGTAAGTGTGTGACTTTGGTCAAACTATCGATGATCACCCATACCACATCATTGCCTCGAAGATATCTTTGAAATTCTGACACAAAAAACATGGCAATGTCATTTCATCTCCACTATGGATTGGATAGAGTGTTTAGAAGTCCATCAAGACGATGGTGCCCTGCATTCATCTATAGACATGTTGAGTACTGAGTGATGATGCAAAAAATGATCTTCTTTACACCCGCCCACAAATACTGATGACAAATATCTTTCAATATAATGTTAACCCCATGATGAAATTCCCAAGGAGAGGTAGTTGATTCCCTCATTTTCCATTCCCATGTGTTTGAATAAATCCATTCATGGCCATAGATGATAAGGTTAAAACTTCTATCAACAACCCATTTACGAGGTGGGTTATCTCCTCCGATATTATCCCTCAGATCAAGTCCCATAGAATCTAAAAATTGACACATACAAACACATTATAACAAATAAGATCTCACATCTAGTGCTGCAAATACTAATTCCAAATGTTATTCTGGGACCTCCATATGAATCTCATAATACATATACATCATTTGACACTCATTACTAGACACCATTATAGATATTGTCTATATTTAATAGGACAAATAGTCAGTAATGAAATTCCCCTTACCTAGTGCATAATCATGATCAATGTCAAAGGAATTAAGGTATTACACCCACCTGTGCTGCCTCAAATTCATGTGTCCCTCTGTAGAGATATATTTGAATCTTTTCATATATGTATAAAAAAATAATTTATATCTCATAATATATTATATACAAAAATAATGATCATAAACAATAGATGGTAGTGAAATGTTATTTATATGATGGTTACTCGCACGAGGCCTCAGCTAATGAGATCAATACACTATGACTTAATAATATTGCATCAAAAGTACAACCAATATGAAATATATATCATCACAGTATATGGAATAATTTATCCTTGAATGAGGAAGAATAAGAATCAGTGTGGACATGATTCCTCCCTTTAACTCATAATATTTTTTCACACAAGATTAAGATAACAAGAACTACACAACATTTATATTCTGAGCCTTATGAGGTGCTTCTATGCAAGAGAAAATTTGATAAAAGGTATGCAGTTTCTTGCAAGACCTTTGAAGCTAAGTATGCCAAACATGATCATAGTATAATCCCAGGATAACACAATCCTCAAATTTTCTGGTTTTATTAATACACCTTCCCAAGATATGACACGACTAATGAATTGAAATTTTCTAATCCAGAATTGGTGTTTACTAATCTTCTCATATAGATTGTGCTCTATGAGTGTACTCAGAAAGATCTAAATATGATTTTTATGTTTGTGTCATGTATGTGGGTACAATAAGATTTAATCTATGAAGACTACTGTCAAGGGATCAATATATGGGTGAAAAATATGATTCATCAAATACATAAATATGATGGTCAAGTTCATTTTATTGAACAGAATAACCAAGTACTCATACAAGAAATAACTACTCAAGAATGTTATATGCGTTATATTTTAGGGTCTCACGAAAACCTGGTGATAGGATGAGATCAAATAGAACATGTATAAAAAAATTTATCCTCAGATATGGTTCAATATGTCACCTATATCAAGGAAATTAAAAACAACTCTTAACATTAAGTTGATTTAATCACCTATAATCCACGAATAGTTTGAAGGTACCATCCTCCATCCTCGAGAAAAAAACTGGGGAACTCCAAGGTGATGTGTATGGTCATATATAACCCAAATACTCAATATCTCCATGTTTCTTCTCCATTTAATAGGGCTCTATTAGCACCATCATATATAGATAAATAGATATTGGTGACACACATAGAACAAGATCTATAGTGAAATACACCTCTCTCACAAGAGATAATCCAAATAAGAAATCTAGGAATTTTTCCCTAAAATCATCAAATGTAGTAGTGAATTACACTTGTTGTAATCCCTCATCAGTCACAGAGAGACTTTCTAGTTGAGTTGTCAACATTCCCAACATAGTATGCTTGGGTCCTAATCAATCATGCTAAATATCAAATTATCCAGTGTAAAAATTATTTATACATTAGGTGATGTGAATGTAAATCTTAAGCAATATAAATCCACTTCGTAATGAAGAGGAATGAACCAGACCATACCAATGATTACATCAAACCCAGTCACCTTGATGGTGAAGAAATTACAAAAGAAATTGTACCAACCTATTTGAAGGGGGAACACCTAACACTATGTTATGCCCACTTTTCTGACCCCCAATAGAATGTGGTGAGACATAATTCCACATTATTACTAGACATAAAAGCCAATACACTCCACAATAATAGATGATATAATAATGTGTGATGCTCTTATATCAAAAAGGCATGAAACTAAAGTAGAGGTCACCATAACTGTACATTGAATTGTAGATGACCCTACACTATGGACTTTTTTAAATGGATACAGTGTATACATATGGCATGATCCTTATCCATATGAATAATTCTCACTAGAATATGAATATCAACTCTTCAGATGCTAAGGATGTGGACTCTTACTACCTCGACCATGACCAGTACTACCTCGGATTGATCAGGTAATAGATGACCAACACAGAGTTTTACGACTCACCTTCATCAAGATGAGGGAAGGTATATGAACTCGCCACACCCATCCTTCCTCAAGATGAATGAGAGATAATGATTCCTCGAGTCTAGACATCAATAGGATCTAGAGTGGCGACTAGCACCAAGGGTATGGAATCTCACACAAAATGGAAGTCATTTCTCTTTTAATGGATAACAGGATCAAGAGATAAGATTTTAAAAATCCAGAACAATTAAAAAACTTTTATATAATTAAAAACAAAATTAAAACCCATGCATGATTTAGACATAAAAACCCCCAACGTTAAAAAAAATTCTAATGTATGGTACCAAAGGAAAAGACTAAGTAGTAACACATCAACTATCCTAATGCCTAAGCTTGTGAAGTCACTCATTGTCCCCAAATTCCTCATGGAAACATGAGAACAATCTAAAAATGTAGGATGAGTATACAAGTATATCTATTTGGAAAACTAAACCACCCATTCCCATGTGGGGGAACATATTATTTCCACTGTGAGAGAACAATAGAACCTCATTGAACCTACGAAACAGTACTAACCAGCCCATCCCTACCATGGCACACTCACCATAACAAAATTCAAGTAAAGTAGTATTATACGAACCTCGACATTTGGGTACCCCACACCATGTTCCCACTGGATGGATTCTATTTAATAACAACTAACATCATGATGCTACCATTGTTCCAAAAATTGATTTCCACTGCAAAAAATTGCCTCCACACACCTACTCCTCAAACCACACACAAATCGCACCCGAAGACACATGGGACACAACAACACCACACATCCCACTCATAGACCCATGGCCCACAACAACCATACCTCTCACCGAAAGACACCGGGAGCTCATCCTGAAGGAACATAGGAAAACAATCTGGGCATTCAATCACTAGGGCCCCTCATCCACAAAAAAACATGCCTAAAGGATCTAGTACAATGGTAAACCTCAATCGAGTACAACCTACCTAGATACGCTCGAGCGTAATAAAGCTATAAGAATGTGATACCAATATAGTCCATATCCAGCCATCCATTCTCCCACGGAGATGCTAGGAATGACACCATTCCTCATGAAATGGGGATAGTCGACACATTGTTCTCATCAAGGGTGCGGTGTGGATAGATTCACAATGAACTACAATTTATACGTATTGGTATGAAAACACTCATCCCAACCTATGTTTTTCAAAATAACAACCATTCCACACAAAACCACATGTGTTACTACCCCTATATGCACAACCACACAAACAAACACAATAATACAAATGCCTAACCCCTATTAATTTAATCATAGGTCATTCTATATTAATGATTTTCCTGTAATTAATTCCATCACTACCCATGGAAACTACCATCCATTTCAATATCGAACATAACAAACCAAAACCAATCTGCAGTCCCACTTCACAAACAACTCATAACCACAACATGTTCCCACATAACAAACATGTTCAATGGCCACAACAAAAACAAAAGGCAATCCCTTGGTCAAAAAGTACATCTATTAGAAAATCAATAAATCTCTCAACTTTATATTTGGTCATACCTCATATACCATTAATACACAAATCCCACTAAAAACACCATCATACAATAGCCTCACTGCACCAACATCCCATTACATAATCCCAAGTTCATTCCCTCTATCCACCCCTCATTACCAAAACAATGATACTAATAAAATATTCACACAACCCCCACATTGTACAAATTACAACAAAACACAAAACACAACCACACCATTAAGCCACAAATATTTAGTTTAAGAAGTGGGTTTCATTAATTCCACCTTAAATAGTAGGGGTAATCATTGAAAATTTTTTACCCAAGGGATCCATTTTTTAACCATGTATATATAATTAAGTTGAATTTATGTTACACACATTAATGAAAGCATCACAACAACATACAGAACACCACTGGTGCACAAGGTAATACCACCAATTAAAATTAATTTTAGATGTCCTTAATGTTAATATAAATCAAAACAATGTTCCAGGATAACAGTTAAAATAGAATACTTAACATAAATATTTCCATTCTTTTATTTCATTGAACCCTTTTATCTTTTGTTCATAATATTCACTTCCCCTCATTTATTAATTTATATGGAAATGATTTTTCAATTCTTCAAGATGAAAAATTATGACACCCACGCTTCACGACACATTAAAAAATAAAGGCATAAGAATCCCAAATTAAAAAACTGGTGACCAAAAATCTTTTTTTTTTCCAAAATAGAGGGTTGCGGGAGAAGTATTAAAACTCCAAAGAATAACTATAAGCAAATATAGATCAATGGGTATGGAACAACATGATACTCCATAGGAAGTGAAGTATCTAGATGCTCTAAGAGGGGATAAAAACACACTATGACGGGAGGATATCCGCCTTGAAGAGCTAGATCATACATTAAATGAAGAATGGTTTCAAAAGTCATTATCATGGGATCATGGTCAATATTAAAATTTTTACATTATAAACTTTCCTAGAGAATTAGTATATTAAAAATATACAAAATATATTTGAAACTCTTTTAAAAATTTCCCAAAAAAGCTTTAAACCCTTTTTATTTCAAAAAACCATATGAGGTGAAAGACTGATAAAACAGGGAGAAAATGGGGAAAATAATAAATTTGGAAAATGGTGAGCCACCATTTCATGGGCCGCCGTCATGGTGACACTATTTTGGAGCCACCGTGAAAGTGACACTATTTCGGTGTTCCGACATTTTTTTGTGCCATTGTCATTGTGCCACTATCTCGATGTGCCTCCATCACAGTGCAACAATTTTGGTGAAACCATTAAGTGGAATTGGATTTCTGGAAAACTCCCAAAACAAACCACAACGACTCCCAAGAACATCACATGTTGCAAATATTCACAAATGAGTGGAAATGGAAAATCATAGTCATATATACATCTCAAACTATTCTCATCCCTAAAAATGAAAACCAAACTTAGGAAAATATGGGTCCGAACAACCACTATGTAAGATACCACTCAGGGATAAACCACCATGTGTTGTATGAAAAATGTAGAGAAAACCTCAAAATCTAATAATTCCTCACTGACCCCTATTTCCCCAAACAACACACACAAACACCATAGTTCACACTGTCTAGACACATAGATTAGTGATCTACTTCATCCATGTCAGGATACTATTCATTTTTGGAAGCACTGACTCACCCATATGGGTTCAATCAAATACTCAATAATGCGTCTCGATTAGGGATTACATCCTCCCCTCCCCATAGTCATGAATTTTCACACACATTCAGAGAATATGGAAACCAATCATCTTATAGAAATTGAGGTCATGCATTACATCAAAAGAAATGAAGAATTAAAAACACATGAGAAATACTCAGAACATCTCTAGATACAATGAACGCATATGTTTCTCTCACTCCCGATTACCCTCCTAAAGGAGACAATGCCTCCATAACAATTGAACCAAAAGGAATGGTCAATACATGAAGCACCTTCTCCTCATGATCCTTGATTCTTACATGTCACTCCACAAACATTTCATCATATTCAATATCCAAATCTCCCCATTCAGTGATGATGGAGTCATAATGTAGATACTGAAAGAGCTAAGAGACATGGAATGCATCATGGAAATTTTCCCACCATGGTATAAATTCCAACTAAAATTCCACCTCACATACATGTTCCAACACCTCATATGGTCTAAAGAACCTTGGAGAAATCAAACTCACTATACCAAAACTCTTCTTCCCACGTCTAGGGGAAACCATCATGAATTCATGGTCCCCAAATTTGAACACCATAGGCTTCCTCATATGATCGGCATATGACTTCTGTCAGTCATGTATTGTCTGGATCCCCTCATGGAAACGTTGTACCTTCTCTATCGTACATTCCACCAAATCCATTCCAAGAACATTTACCTCCCCAAATTCCATCTAGTGCAAGTGTGAATGACATGAACTGTCATATAAGGCATTGAATAGAGCCAAACCAATGGAATAATGATTTATATTATTGTATGAAATCTATAAAAATGGAAAATTTGTACCCCAAAGACCCACAAAAGTCTATAACACATGAATGTAACATGTACTACAACATCTGGATGGTCATCTATTTATATCGATCTGTCTAAGTGTTCAATGTAGTGATGAGGCATAACTGAGTGCCAAAGGTATGTTGTAATCCCTCCAAACCCATGACCTAAATTTAATATCCTAATTTTTTACAATGTATCTTGGAACTCCATGTTGTCACATCACCTATTCCACATAACTATGTGCTAAGGAATCCACTATTCTCGAAACCTTAATCACTAAGAACTAAGCTGATTTCATCAATTAATACAGTACTGGAAAAATATCATCACATCCTCCTTGAGTCCTCGGTAATACTTTGATGAAATCCAGCAAGGTTCCATCCCCATTTTGAATTAGTAATATTTATGTGCAGCAGCAGACCACTAGGAATACAGTGCTCATTCTTCATGTACTGATACACAATGCGCCATAAAACAAACTCCACCACTACCTTCATCACCTTATCCCACCAAAACCATTATGTTAAGCCTCTATACATTTTATAAACACCTAGATTCACTGTTATGGGTGAGATATGGATCTCATGGAGAAATCCCTCACAAAATTCCAATGGGAAAAACAGATTCCCATAGAACAACATCTAATTCTGAATATCCTCTAACCATCCCTCGGAAGCTTTACCCAGGAGAGCGTGATCCCAAATCACCTTAGTCCATCACTCACCCCAATGAGAATCTTCCAAATACCACACCTAGGAAGACATGACATCCATATTAAATAGACCTCCACTGCTGCCATCCACTCTTGCATCCAGAAGAAATGTGGCAACCTCCTCCATATCCTTCAAGGAAGGAATGGATTCCCAAACTACCTCTCTCTACGAATTCTTACTTAATGAATAGGCCACCACATTACCCATTTATATGTTTTAATAGATCTCAAAGTCATAGTCATGGAGTTATTCTATCCACTTTCACTACCGTATGTCTATATGTTTATCGGGAAGAAAATATATATCATGATATTGTGATTTGTGATGACCACAAAGTGCTCCCCAATGAGGTAATGTCACCAAAATTACAGCATGAATACGATCCCTATATGCTTCGGACCATGGGTTGTAATGTTTTTTTTTCATTAGGATAGAATTGAATCGACCCGTAAGATATTCCTCCCTGCTACTACATCAGCACACATCCCAATCTGAGACCGAAAGAATCACATAAATCCTCAATGTTCACCCCTAACTCTAAAAATCTAGGAACTAGATCACAAACAAGTATCCACTTCAGGTTGTTAAAACCTTACTAACACTTCTCACTATACAAAAATGCTTTGTATTTTTTGTTCAAAGTTATCAAGGGAGACAATAAGTGAGAGAATTTTGGTATGAACATCTGAGAATATCCTGCTATACCTAAGAAGATATGAATCTCAACCACATTCTTGGGTACTAATCAATAAAAAACCACCTTGACCCTTGATGGGTTCATTTCTATCTCATACTAAGACACTGAATGTCCAAGGATGTGAACCTATCATATGAAGAACTTTCACATGGACAACTTCCCATAGAGGTGGTGGTTTCGGTGGGCCTCCAAGACTATCCTGGTGTTCCCAGAATTCAACTTCACTAACATTGAGTAAATCAGAATATCATTTATTAACATGATGAAGAAATTTTCTAGGAACTTGCAAAAGGTAGAGTTCATGATCCCCATGAACATGGCCAGTGTATTCATAACACAGAAGGGCATGATCACGAACTCAAAGTTCCCATAATAGTACATAAAAGTTGTATTTGGTATGTCACCATCCTTCACCATGAAGTACTGATATCCATACCATATATCATTCTTTGAGATCCATCAGGAACCAATTAATTGGTTGAAGAGATAATCTATTATCTGGAGAGGGTAATAGTTCTTGAATGATAACCGATTCAGTCTCTGATAGTCTATGCATAGTCACTGGCCAACATCATCCTTCTTCACGAATACAAGTGTGTCACCACTAGAGACCCACTAAACCAAATAAAACCCTTTTTAATTAGTATTTCTTCCAAAATTTGCAACACCTTCAACTCAGAAGGTGCCACCCAATAGGTACCCATCAAAATCGGTTGGGCATCGGGATACAAGTTTATTCTAAACTCAACGTCACATCGAGGGGGAAGAGTCACTAACCTTCTTTAAGAAGAAATCCATGAAATCCATGAGAATTTCTAGAACCTCCAATAACTCAGTATCTATTAACCACTCTGAAACTTCTTCTTATATAGAATGAAGATGCTCCACATGCCGACTACCCACCTGACAGCTTTTCTCACCAACAAAAGATACACATTGTCCATCCTTATCAAGGAACACTACTATTCTATAAAATTAGTAGATAACAACATGAACATAGAAAAACAATTCGATTCATAATTTTAAATCATACCACTACATCTATGATAGTATAAGATCCCCAAAAGACTGTTGTGACTCATACATTAGTCTACAACCCCAGAAAATTTCAGGAAAACTGTTCTGCTTTCTAACTAGAGTTATCGACACCATGTCTAATGAAAGACTCTCTAAATCATTTCCTAATGAATGGCTCAGACTGGGTGAAATGAAGGAGTGTGAATCTCATAAATCATACAATTCACATGAAAGAATACTAAATAGACAGATCGTATATCGGCCAACCATTGGCCCTTCTAAAACTCGATGGCATGCAATTTTCGTTTCCAAAATCCTTTACTCCTATGAAATAAAACTCTTACCTGAACACACAGTTTTTGAAGTCCCCGAGGAGAACCCTGATATTGACCACCTCCAACACTATCTACCCTCATTGGAGCGGGAACCCGCTGCCCCTACTGTCGGAATGATCTGACCTGCATCTACTACTGCTGAGGTGGGTGCTGATCCTTCCCATCCCCAACATAAATTGCTCATACTAGGAACTAGAGATGAATATTTCCACAACCACTACATAAAAAGGTCATTAGTCCAAGTCCCATATGGACATGGCAATGACTAGGAGGTTAGAACTGGAACATCTAAGGCATTCTTCCCACTACCTGAAACCCAGAATACCCTGATGTCGGAGACATATTACTAACTTCCATCCCCTTTAAAGAACTCATATGGTTCCCTTATCATGTTATACCTCAATATAATTTCATCCTCATCACTACTTCGACATTATTCTAAAATTAAATTAATGTTATTAGGGTGATGGGAGTGAGGACATACTGAATGAAAGGTCGTAGTGCCTTCTCCAAGCATCTCTCACACGAATCATCATCTGAAAAAAGATCCGAAGAAGATCATATAATATCCTTGAATAGGATCCCCAATTTCCTTACTAAAATACTCCCCTACTGGAGGGAGAGTATATCCTACCTGTTCTTGTCCTTCATCATCGAGGAATGAATCACTACCCGAATATCCTTCATAAAGTCACCCAATGAGACATCGTTCTCCTTCATCTCCCCAAGGTAAATCATCCACCACTATCGTCCTTCTCCTCACATTAATATCAATTAAAGAAGAAAATATCACTCCCTCAGAGCACAAATCTGGGTAACTGTGACTGTCAGCTCTAAAAGTCACCCCTTTGTTTCTATGTCTAAAACACTACCTTCTTACTTCCCAAAGATCTTCCACTGGAATGGATGAAGAGTATTTTTCCACATGATTCCTCTAGATCTACCCTCTACTGATGAACCATGTCATCATAATAGGCCTCAACTAATAGTATCACACGTGGTCAACATCTGGGTGATGTAGCTAAAAAGGTAAGCAAGGAACTCTTAATCCTGGGTAGTATAAAATTTTATTCTGAGATTTATTTTAAATCTTTGTTGATTTTAAATTCCAAAAATTCCCATGACACAAAATCACACATGTCATTATAATGATTGTAAATTTCCTAGGGTCTCAACCCAATAATCAATATAGCCTCACATGTTTTTTCAGCAGGCCTAGAGTCCTTACATGCGATCATTTGGGACCCTAAAATCTCATTTCCTAGCTAGTCTTCCTTGGCCTATTTCATGAACCAATATTTCCTAACACTATTTCCCTACCATCTCATGAAATCTACAATATGCCTAACTCTTAACACTATCCTATCTCCCAACCATAAACATTGACACTATTCTGTTATGACTCTCCTCCAAAATGGGGGAAGGGATAGAAAAGTTCCACACCCTTCTATCTTCAATACGAATGATAGATAATGACCGCAGTTCCTTCCTTCAATATACTCTAGAGTGGTGACTAGAACCAAGGGTATGGAATCTCACAAAAAATGGAAAGAATTACCATTTTTAAGGAAAAAAGGTCAAGAGAGAATACATTAAAAATACATAACAACACCAAACATTTATATAAAGGAATGAAAAATAGAACCCATGAAATATTTAAACATAAACTACCACAAAGGTTCAACAAAAAATCTAAATTAAGGGACAAAAAGAAAAGAATAAGTAGCATAAAAAATGATCCTAAAGCCTAAGCTACCAATGTACAGAACAATCCTCAATATCCTCCAAGAAGATATAATATATTTCCACAAATGTAGGGAGAGTATATACATATACCGTATATAAAAACTAGTTCCACCCATTCACATGTTGGGGAACATAATAATGCCCCTATTAGCGAACTGTATAACCTAAATTCACCTGCTGTGGATTAATAACTATCCCATCCCCACCAAGGAAAACTCACCAAATAACGCAGGTTAAGTAATGTAGTAGTATAATCACATGCATATTTGAGTACCCCACACCAATTTCACACTTGTTAAATACTCATTCTTAACAGATAACATCTTGATGATACTGCTCTTCCAAAATTTAGTCCCACTACTACAACCTCCCCACACACACCTTGGCCTCAACCCACACACAAAACCATCCTGTAGACACCTGATCCACATCCACACCACACATCCTACCCATAGACATAGGGGCCACACCAACCATGCATCTAACAGGAGGACACATGAGCCTCATCTGGAAGACACTTGGGAAAGAAATACTAGCCAGTAAATAGATGTGCCACTCATCCACAACAAAATATTCCAAAAGGATTTTGGTATATGGTAATCCTCATTCTATTATACAATGTTCAAATACACATGAGTAGTACGAACCTTAAAGAGGGTGTGAGGATTAATGTCCTTAACCAGAAATCCATCCTCATACCGAGATTTTGGGAAATACCACCTCTACAATGAAATGGGGTTATTCGTCACATTGTGATCAACAACGGTGGGGTGCATATATAAATAACAAGGAACTAAAATTTTGATATATAGGTTAGAAAACTCTCAGCCCAACCTATATGTTTCAAACAAACAACCATCCTACCTAGAACCTCATTTACTACTATAAATATATGCACAACCACAAAAACAACCACAATAAAACACACGACTTAAAAATTTAAATTTAGCAATTGATTTTTATTTATTAATGATTTGACAATAATTAATTGCATCACTACCTGTGGAATATACTGCCCACGTCAATAGCCTTCACAGTAAGCCAAACCAAGATGCATTCCCACTTCACAAATAGTGGATAACCACATTAGAGTCCCACTTCAAAAACATGTCTGATATGCACAACATAAAACAAAGGCATTCACACTACCAACAAGTTCATAAATTCCAACATCAATCATTCCTCAATATGAGATTATATCATACCTCTGGTACCACCCCATACACAAATCCCATTGAAAAACACCACTAAACAGTATCCCCACTATAAAACATGCCATCCCCCAAACACATGATCAATCTCTCTATCCACCCTCATACCTGTAACAATTCTACCAACAACAACATCACAAAACCCCTATTAACTATAAATACATACCAACCATAGCACACATCCACAAATTTATTCTATGCATATTCCGATTTATCAAAAGGGGTTCTTTAATTCCACATTAAATAATAGGGGTGATCAAAAGATAGTTTTTGTCCTGGGTAACCCATTTATTTTACCAAGTATACGTGATTAGCCTTATTTCATTTTACAACCATTTATCAAAGCATCATAAAAAAATAAATAACACCACCAGTGCACAAGAAATGAACACAAATGGCCATGAATTTCAGATGGCCATACATCCTATTCAATTCAAAACATGGTTCATGGATAATAATAAAAATATAATATGTAACATCATAACTTACTTTCCATTATTTCATTGACCCCTATTTTCTTATGATCATCATATTTTGATTCCCTCAGTTATTACTTGTTATGGAAAAGTATTCATCTATTTTTCACAAAGGTAAAATACTATACCCACCCTGCATGATACACAAATAAATAGAGGGAGAATAATTCCTACTTGACACCATAGGAAAAAAACTATTCTTTTCACCAAAATAGAGGGTCATAGAAGGAGTAGGAAAACTCCATGGAACAAATCTAAGGGAATCTCAATCGATGGCTACAACACAACACATGACTCCATAGGAAGGGAAAGTTATAGGGGCACCAAGAGAGAAAATAACCACACTAGGGAGGGAATAACCAAGCTATGAAGATCCATATACTATAACAAAGGAATAATGGGTACAAAAGTCATTAAAGTGGGATCGTGGACATGGCACACTATTTGAATATCTCCATCTCCCTCAACCATTAGGATATTAATGATATACTTAATACCCTTTTAATTTTCGTTACAAATGACTAAAAATGGATTTAAACTCGGTTTACGTAAAATAAGACATATGAGGGGCGAATTGAGAAATTTTTTTAGAAACTAGGAAAAACTAAAAATTTGGAAAAGGGTGATCCACCTATTTGTGTTCAACCATTTTGGTGTGACACTGTTATGGTGCCACTACTTGAATGTTCCACTTTTATAGTTCCACAATTTCGGTGTTCCTCCATCTCAGTGTGCCACAATCATGATGCCACCATTTTGGTGATACCATTAGGTGAAATTTAATATTTGGAAAACTCCCAAAACAAAACACAACAACCCAAAAGAACACAACAAGCACTAGATTTTAACAGTGTAATGGCACAAGGAAATTCATGTCATTACACTCAGCCTGGAATGGAATCATTGATACTAAATCAAATAGTATTGTTGGTATGGATTCTATTCAAATATATGCTAAAGGAAAATAATGGAAGGATCCATAAAGATAACCCATCCTACATCAATTTTGACATTCCATTATGTTCCTCATGTACTAATCCTTCTTATTTCCAAACCTCCCACACTAGTGAAATACTATAGAGTCTATTCCTATCACCTCTCTAGAACAAACAAACCATGAACCCCCAAAACAATACATTACATTACATGAAGAACCATCGACCTGATGGGAAATATGACTACCCAATCTGTAATGTCTCTGATTTTTTGGGTATTATTTTTAAATATTATATGGAATTATTACGAGAACAGTTTTAGAGACGTCACTTTATTCCAAGTCTCGGGGATCCCGGAATGGTTTTCCAAACTTTTTTTAAGTTATGTGAGTCGACACTTGTGCGCGGTACTGGCAGTTTCCAAACAGATGTCCAGATTAAAAATATGAGGGCACTGTTGCATCCGAGGCGATGACATTACCTAGGAACGATCCTAACCTCAACTGGTGTGGGTTGATGGAAAAATTTTATTTTCAGACGTCTTAGGTAAAATAAAATAAAATAAATTTGAAAATCTTATTTTATTTCTTTTCGGAAATATCCACTACAGCGCAGCGACGGGGCAGCTATTTTAGTCATTAACGTCATGTCATAATGACTCAGAAATAGAAACACTGACTCATTAATTTTGTAGCATGATAGGAATTCAAATACGTTTCCCTTTTTATGAGGATAATTTAATTTTTTTTCTCATTGGCGACGACTGTGATAAATATCTGGAGAACCCATAGATCATTGGAGTAAATTCTCAGCGACGAACGACGTCAGATCGAAGTTGATAATTGCTACGCCAATGAAGTTTAATGATCTCAATGACAATGACAGCGTGACCATTTCATCAATGATTGATCCTTCCTTAAAGGTATGGGTTGTTATTTCTTTCCTACTTCCCATCTTTTATTTTAAACAACGAACATTGATCAACCACGAACAAGGTGATCCGTGGATTCGTACATTCTTGAGAGATGTTTTATTTATGATGATTATGGGTATTTAATCCATGATGGTTATTCTTGTTGATTAGGCTTCATTTAATCCTATCAATGGGATCATATCAATGCCATGATGAATGACCGAGGAGGTTCTTTCCTCAAATTGTTCGATTGGGTTTCCTTTCTCCATTTTCTTCTCATGCATTTTTCGCGTTCTTCAAGGGGTGATGAACAATTGATCATTGCACACCCATCTTGCAACGCAATGATCCAAAACTATAGATCCGACATTGCAACGAACCTATATAGGTGTGACGTCCATGACAGACGACGAATTGGCTCAGATTGGGAGAGGCCATTCTTCAGGAGTTCTGTGTGCGGGAAGACCAAAACATGTTTTCAGAGTTTATTAGAAGACCAAAAACAATGGAAGAATCCACATGGTGATGGGGAGACCAAAAACCAAGTGTTCCAGGGTGATCCGACGACCGTATCAACAAACATGGCATCACTTGATGTGCGACGGCGGAGGTCTGCATTTTTGGAAATTTCCAAAATACACGGCGTGTACTTCCAAAGAACAGACCGTGTAGTACTAGTAGTGGTGGCTATGGATTCGGGGTCAGAGAGAAATCACACGGTGTGTGACCCTAGTCACACGGCATGTTGGAGTTTCCCTATAGGTCGACATGAATTTTGGAAAGTACACCGACACGGGTTGATCTACACGGGTTCAGAACACGACGTGGACAGTAGGGCAGAGGTGGCTATGCAGGACTCCACATGTATCTAGGGGGTACACGGAAACGGGATGGAGTACATGAACCTTTACTCCATCACACGACCAAGCGAGGATAGTAACGCGGGTCACCCCATGTACCGATTACATGGGTTAGTGTACATGGGTTGAAGACCATGTACTAGAACATGGCCAACATACACGGATCCATCCTCAGGCACTCGGACACAGCTTGTACACTACACTACACGCCATGTACTAACTATTCTACATGAACATCCTTACAACATAGGCTGTTGTACACAGGGAGTACTCGGGGTCATACAACACGGCGTGTACCATTACTATACGACGTGTAATTTTTGGAAAATGGATTGGTCCTCTTGTTCACCATATCTTGGACATATTTCATTTGGGTTAGTGCCTCTTCTTTTAATTCCCTTGAAGGTAAGGCATTGTTTCCTCACACATGAGTATGATCCCTTCAGCAGGACATTCTTTGATAGTGTCAGGCATCCATCCGAGAGGCCCATATCGAGATCCTCTATTCATTCATAACCCTATGTTGAGTTAGGTATCGACATGATAAACTCCACCAAGTGTCAATACTTTACTTAGCAGGTGAATTCAGGATGATTAGCGGTATCTTCCATGGACCTGGAAGTGATCCTCATCTGTGAATTGTGATATTTCCCACTTAAGAGTGTGTCTCCAATAATGAGTAAATCTATTTATTTTAATATTCTCATGCATGAGTGTGTCTCTAATAATGAGTGAAACTACCTCTCGTGACATTTCCTGACAAATAGTCTTTCTCGGACGGACGTCATCTGAGGTACCAGACTCGTGGAGTGTGTTCTCCCGGAACAACTTTTTCGTGGAAATATTTGAACTGAATCACTAGCGGGGTATGTGGTTGTGTGACTTGTCTCTAGACTATGAGTCCGAGTTTGGAGTATATCTGGATTGCGTTTCCCTTAGAATATGTTTGGTATATATATGATTGTACATAGATGACTATACCTTTACTTTGTGTACTGTTTTGTGATTTCTGGGGTCCTCTACTGAGTATTGTTATACTCACCACTGCACGGGATTTTCCCACACATGTTGTGTATTGTGTATACGAGAAACCTTTTGACAGATTCCATGGCGGACCAAGACAGGACCGAGATTTCTAAATTCCATACAGGACGAGGTGTTCCTACGGCTATGAGCAGCAGTCCTAGTACATTTTTTTGGGTTTGCAGGCTAGGATTTGTAGTTTTCAGACTCTTGTTTTGGTGAGCTTGTATTCTGACCGAGTTTAATTTCAGTACATTACCTTCTGTCGTACTCTGTTGGATGGGATTAGTTATATGCATGATTTTTTTCCTTAGCAATATCATTTCAACATTTGTGGGATTGAAGATGGGTGACTATGTGCATGTACATAGGAAATTCAACTCATGTTAGTAATAGGCCTACTCGGCGCTACTCATCATCCCCTGACCTATTGGAGGTAGGATTGGGGAGTCATGGCGTGGGCCCCACTGGGACTGGTCATGATAGAGTGGTATCAGAGGCGGTATGTTCTACCTTAAGACCAAGAGTATTTGAGTTTTGTTTGGGGAAACAGTGTTCTGTTTTAGGAGTTCAACTTCCAAGCAAGAGACTGCAGTGTTGGTGCGGAGGCCAACGTATCCATACACCAGGACCCTAATAACCTGCTTTTCGACACGTTACATGAAAAAACTAGTTTTGGGGAAGTAAAATAATGGTACATGAATCATATAAGAATGGGTTGTGTTTTCCATATCCATGTGTCAGCTATCCAAATATACTCATTGACCATGGTACATCTTGTTTCATTAAAGGATGCCTCTACGATGCATATCTGCTAGGATTCAGTAGTTCAATCATGAGGACGACCCCTTCTGTGATGAGGCTTCAATACAAGGAATAGTTCCCTAGTCCTTGCCTCCAGGTGGTGCACCAACTATGCCACAACCAGTGGAGAAGCCCATGGTACATGCAGTAACGACTGACGAGGGGCGTAGGTGTAGCACGCTACATGAGTTACCGAGATAGAGACCTCTCAGGTTCCAAGGTTAGCCCAACCCCCAGGTGTTTGAGGATTGGATTGAGGTGGTAACAAGAGTTTTCCGTTTAGTGAGGACTCCAGAAGAAAATATGGTGGTCCTAGGAGCGATCCCTCTTCAGGGTTCAATGGGACGATGGTGAAGTCTCAACACACAGAATCACGATGAGGAGACTATTTAGGGGATGAATTTTGAGATACTCTTCAGGGAGGAGTTCCCTCTGGTTACATTAAGTGAAGTACGAATCCAAAATCTTCTTCAGCTTCAGCAAGGTAGTATGATAGTAGGTGACTATTCATCATGGTTCACCAACCTCCCCCGATAATCAGTTGTTATTGTCAGGGATAAGTAATTTAGAGCCCAGGCCTTCGATCGAGGTCTAAAACAACAGATCTGAGCTAGAGTCGTGTTTGAAATTATTATGGAGTGATCGAGCGATAATTGGTGATCGAGAGATTCTTGGTAGAGAAGAGACAACCGATGACAGTTAGCACTGGGCTGATAGGTGTAGAGACCTCGGCAGTAGGGAGTCGATGTCAGGCATTGAGATCTAGATGTGGGAATCATCATAGGAGGACCCTGGATAGAGGATCTACTGTCTATGGCTCTCAGGATGGATCCAGTCGGTATAAAGAGAAGATATGCTATGCATGTTATGGTAAGAGACAACTCGCTAGAGATTGTCCAACCTGTTGAGTTACTGACAGGGAAGCCATGGATGGACCACCGAGGTAGAGTCAGAGAGTACATCAGACAGTCCGACCATGTGGCGGACATGGAAGAGGAGCAGGGAGAGAAATGGGTGGTGGAAGAAATTTTGAGTAACTTCCACCACCACCACCAGGAGGTTCGGAACAGGCCCAGGGAGCTGGGGGACAAGGATTGGGAAAGTTGTATGCTGTTGAGGCATACGACCCAAAGGCACTAGGAATGATTATAATTACAAAGTGTGTTTTTTATACCTTAGTGGTTGTACATGTAGACATAGGTTCCTATAATTCTTTTATAGTCACATGTCTTGTATGAAACATTGAGATTCTGGTAGAACCCTTGACTTGATCCTAATGCTTGGAGACACCTACGGAAGGAGACTCGATGATCACACACCTTTGTAAAAAGTTTGATCTTACCCTTGGAGGAGAGAGCTGTGGTTGGAACCACATTATGGTAGTGTCGAGGCCATATGACTTCGTTCTCAGTATGGATTGGTTATCTTCGTTCCATTCCCAGATTTAATGTTTTAGGCGAAGAGTGTAGTGTGTATGCTGTGATGGAACGAGGTTTTCCTTTGTCGGAGAAAGGGAAACCCAAGCAGTGCAAAACAGGCTTATGCATAGAAGGGTGCATCCAATAACTCATGAGTTGGCTAGAATTTCCTTCAGAGAAATGGATGTTGTGAGCTCCCAGTTCCCAGCAGTAGTGGCAGAGTATGGGGACGTCTTTCATGAAGATGTTTCAAGATTACCTCCCCAATGGAAAATCAACTTCTGCATCGACTTACATCCTAGGAAGACACTAATTTCATCATCAGTATATCAGATGTATCTTGCTGAGCTTTGAGAGCTGAGGGTGAAATTGATGGAATTGTAGAGTTAGGGTTTCGTAATACCCATCCTTTCAACCTAGGCGGCCCCAATCTTGTTTTCCAAGAAGGTAGATGAATGTCTAAGGTTGTGTTTGGATTATTGGCGCTTAAACCAGGTGATAGTGAAGAACATGAATCCACTAATAAGGATTGGAGACCTCTTCAATCATTTAAGAGGGGAACAATGGTTCTCGAAAGTTGACATTTGATCAGGTTATAACCAATTATGAGTATGAGATGAGGATATACCAAAGATGGCCTTCATATGCCACTACAGTCACTATGAGTACTTGGTGATGCCTTTTGACATGACAAACACCCCCGTAGTGTTAATGGGACTGATGAACTGGATCTTCTAGTCTTACATGGACCAGTTCATAGTGGAATTCATCGACGACATCCTTGTGTACTCGGTGTCATAAGTGGAGCATGTGAGACCCGAGCGGATGGTTCTAGACATACTTTGCGAGCACTAGCTCTATGGGAAACTCTCAAAGTGTCCATACTAGATTCATGAGGTCATGTTTTTGGGACATTTCATCTCAGTAGATGGACTGGACACAAACCCGGCCAAGGTGGAAGCTGTGTTAGAATGAGAGACACCTCAGAGCGTGACAGAGGTGCAGAGATTCCTTGGATTGGAAGGATATTATCGGAAATTCATTCATGATGTTTCCTGGGTCTCAGAACCAATGACATCCTTGACCTAGAAGGGGGAAACTATTGTATGGATGGAGAAGTTCTAGCAGGCTTTCGAGCGGTTGAGACATATATTAACAAGCACACTATTCTTGAGATTTCCAGAGGGGGGTGTCGACTATATATTTTTCTGTGACACATCAGGGACCGGGCTTGGATGTGTCCTGATGTAGAGGCAGGCAATGATTTCTTATGGTTCGTTCCAGCTTAGAAAACATGAGAAGAACTATATGAACCATGATCACGAGTTGGAAATGGTAGTCTTCGCATTGAAGATGTGGTGACACTACCTTATGGGTGAGCGGTTTATCATCTACTCTAACCACAAGAGCCTCAAGTACATCTTCTCACAGAAGGATCTGAATCTGAGTTAGAGGTAATGGATATAGTTCCTCTAGGATTATGATTTTGAGATCCCCTATTCTTTTGGGAAGGGGAACAAGGTGGTAGATGCTCTTAGTAGAAGGTCAAGCTCCCATATGTTGAGTTAGGAAACAAAGTAGTTAGGTGCGTTGCAGTTAACCTTTGTAGATGGAGAGGATACAACATACCATAAATCGATTGTTTTCACCCCTCAACTCTTACAACGAGTCAGGGAGGCACAACTAAGTGATTTTGACTGTGTGTCCTTACGTTCTCAGTTATCCAAAACACATTCTCTTGATAGATATTCGCATGGTGGGGAGCACATACTTCTTTTCAACGGATGAATTATCGTAACGGTGGCATTGCAGGAGGAGGTACTGGGGGTGTTTCATACATCCCCCATGGAGGTACATCCTGGAGTGGAAATGATTTACCAGGATCTCCAACGACAGTTCTGGTGGTCGGGCTTGAAGAAGGTAGTAGCAGAGTTCGTTTCTCGATGTCTTACATGCCAGTAGGTAAAGGCTGAGCACCACGTTCTAGCAGGATTATCTCATCTCCTAGATGTTCCAGAGTGGAAGTGGGATATAATATCTATTTACTTCATGATGGGTTTACCACATACTTCGAAGGGGCATGATTCCATCTGGGATATCATTAACCAACTCACCAAGTCAGCCCACTTACTATCTATCAGGGAGAAAAGTTCCGTAGAGAGCATGGGACACCTCTATGGCCAAGAGATAGTCTGACTTCATGGATTTCCCTAGACAATAGTCTCGGACCGAGATGTCCATTTCACATCCCATTTGTGGAAGGTATTTTAGGAGGCTTTTGGGACTCAGCTACGCTTTAGCACAACGTTTCATCCCCAGACAAATGGTCAGGAGGAGATGACCATTCAGGTTCTAGATGTTATGTTGTGAGTCTGTGTCTTAGAATTTGGTCATAGTTGGGAGGACCACTTACCACTGGTGGAGTTTGCGTACAACAATATCTACCACTCCACCATTGGTATGGCACCATTCGGGGATTTATATGGGAGACCCTGCCGGTCACTGCTTTGCTGGACCAACCCCGAAGAGAGAGCACTCATGGGTTTAGATTTGGTGAGAGCTACCACCAAGAAGGTTCCCACCATTCCGGAGCGGATGAAGACTGCACAGAGCCGGAAAATGACTTATGATGACAGACGACGGAAACCACTAGAGTCCGAAGAGGGAGACCACATCTTTCTTCGGGTATCACCTCGATGAGGGATATAGAGATTTAGCTGAGCTGGCAAGATATCTATGAGTTTCATCAGACCTTTCCTGATACTGTGCAGAGATAGCGAGGTGGCATACCGTCTAGCTCTACCACCATAGCTGCATCGGGTACATGATGTCTTCCACATGTCGCAACTGAGGAGGTACATGCATGACCCATCACACGTTATCAACTTGGGTGAGCAGGACATCGAGGATGGAGTGAACATTGTCAAGTACCCAGTGGAGATCAAGGATCGACAGGAGAGGATCCTTCGTGGGAAATAGATTCCCTTGGTGCACATCCGATGGTAGCATGAGAATCTTCAAGAGAGAACATGGAAGCTGGAGGCCAAGATCTGTGGCCAATACCCACATCTTTTTGAGTAGCCTTTGTTTCTATTTTTGTGGAAGTAAATCCCTAAGGTGGGGAGAATTTAATGTCTCTAATTTGCTATGTATTATTTTTAAATATTATATAGAATTATTATGAGATCAGGCCAAGAGACGACACATCATTCCGAGGTCCAATGATCTCGGAATGGTGGCCCAATGTTTTTTATAAGTTAAGTTAGTTGGAACTTGTGCGCGGTAGTGGCAATTTCCAAACAGATGAGCGGATTAAAAATATGAAGGCACCGTTGCATCCAGTGAAATGACTTTACCTAAGAACTAGCCTAACATCGACCATCACGGGTCGAGGAAAAAATGTTAATTTTCGGTTGTTTTTGGAAAAAAAAATTGCAAAGGTTATTTTATTTCTTTTTTGGAAATATCCATTGTTGGGTAGAAATGAGGAAGTTGTTTCAGTCATTATCCTCATGTCATAATGACTTAGAAACAACAACATTGACTCATTAATTCTGCAGCATGATAATATGTCAAATACGTTTCCCTTTTTATTAGGATAATCATTTTTTTCTTGTTGGAGATAATTGAGAAAAATCTATGGAGAATCCACGGAGCGTTGGAGTAAATAATCAGAGACGAACGACGACAGATCAAAATTGAGAATCACTATACCAACGAAGTTGAAGGATATCAACGATGACGGCAGTGACACCTTTTATTCAACGATAGATCCTTCCTCAATGGTAGGGGTTGTTATTTCTTCCCTATTTCCTATCTTTAAAATTAATCAACGAATGCAGATAAACCATGAACAAGTTGATCTGCGGATTCATACGTTCTTCCGGGATGGTTTATTTAGGATGATTATATGGATTTAATCCATGTTGATTATTATTTTTTATTCTTCTTTGTTTAAGTCTATTTACGGGAGTGGATCAACATCGTGATGAACAATGGTGGAGGTTTGTTCCTCAATTTGTTCTATTAGTTTTCCTTTACCCCTTTTCTTCTCATGTGTTCTTCACGTTCTTTGCAGGGCGATGAACAATAGATCATTGATCACCCATCATGAAATGAAATGATCTCGAACTGATGTCATGACATAACAACGACCATACGGAGGTGCGACGTCCATGGCAGATGATGAATTGGATCAGATTAGAAGCAGTATTTCTTCGATCATTCTTCGCGTGGGAAGATCAAAACATGTTTTGGAGTGTATCGGAGGTCCGAAAACAATGGATGCTGCCACATGGTTTTGGGTTGGACAAAACCTATGTGTTGCAGGGAGATCAGATTACTACATCGACGAACGTGGCATCACCGGAAGCACGATGGTGGAGGTCCGCGTTTCTGAAAATTTCCAGAATACACAGCGTATTCTTCCGAAGAACACATCATGTAGTATTGGCGGTGGTAGCTAGGGTTTTGGCGGTCAGAGAGGAATTACACGGCATGTGACACTGGTCACACAGTGTGTTGGAATTTCCCGGAAGCTTGGCATGTATTTTGGGAACTACACAAACACGAGTTGATCTACATGCCTTCAGAACACAGCGTGTACAACATTGCAGAGGTGGCTATGCAGGACTCAACATATATCCAAGGGGTACACGGATATGGGATGGAGTACATGACCATGTACACCATCACATAGCCTGGGGAGGTTAGTGATGTGGGTTACCCTGTGTACTGATTACATGGTTTAGAGTACACTGGTTGAAGACCTTATATGGGAACATAGCCAGCATACATGGAGCCGACCCCAAGCACTCGGACACGGCGTGTAAACTATAATACACTCCATGTAATGACTTTTCTACACGACCAGCCTTATGACACATGCCATTGTACACAAGTAGTACCTTGGGTCAGAAAACACGGTGTGTTCCTTTACTACATGCCATGTACGTTTTGGAAAATGACGTGGTCCTCTATCTCACTATATCTTAGACATCTTTCGTTTGAGTTAGTGCACCTTCTTTACGTACCCCAGAATTTTAGGAATCGTTTCCTCACACAGGAGTATGATCCCTACAACATGACTTTCTTTGATAGAGTCAGGAATCAATCCGAGAGGCCCGGATTGAGATCATTTATCCATTCATAACCCTAGGTAGAGTCAAGCATCGACGTGACCAACTCCACCAGGCGTCAACCCTCTACCTAGAAGGTGAATTTTGGATGAGTCCCGGTATCCTTAATGGCCCTGGAAGTGATCCTCATCTGTGTATCGTGATATTTCCCACTCAGGTGTGTCTCTCCCATAAAGAGGGCATCTATCTATCGTAACCTTCTCACTCAAGAGTGTGTCTTCCGTAATGAGTGTAACTATCTCTCATGACGTTTCTCGAAGAATAGTTTTTATCGCACGGGCATCATCAGAGCTACCAGACTCGTAGAGTGTGTTCTCCTAGAATGAGTATCTTTTTGAAGACTTTGAACTGAATCCCTAGTGGGGTATGCTATTCTGTGACTTTTCTCTAGACTACGAGTTTGGGTTTTGAGTATATCTGGTTTGTGTTTCCCTTTCTATATGTTCTGTAGACATATGATTGTAAATAGTTAACTATACCTTTACTTTGTATACTATTTTTTAGTTTTCTGGGTCCTCTACTGAGTTATGTTATACTCACCCTTGCACGGTCTTTGCCCGCACGTGTTGTGTCTTGTGCAGATGAGTAGCATTTTCACATAGTCCATGGAGGACCAAGCCAGGACCTAGATTTCTGAGTTCCTTACAGGCCGAGGCGTTCCTATGGCTACGACCAGAAATCCAAATACCTTTTTTTGTGTTCACAGGTTGGGTTTTGTAGTTTTCAGACTCTTGTTTTGGTGGGTTTGTATTCTGGCCCAATTTAGATTTAGTACTTTAACTTCAATCGTACTTTGTCGGTTGGGATTAGTTGTATGCATGCATTTTGTTCCATTGTAATTTCATTTCAGCATTTGTGGGCATGGAGATTTGTGCGTGTGTACTGGTACATAGGAAATGCCTCCCATGTTAGTAATAGGCCTACTCGGTGCTAATCACCATCCCCTGGTCTGTTGAAGGTGGGATTGGGGAGTCGCGGTGCGGGACCCACTGGGATGGGTCGTGACACTAGCTTACATGACTATATTCTCTAATATTTCACTTCAGAATTAGGTCATGGTTATCTATGTCTATCACATTAGTCAATATAAAGATGTTCACCAGTGAGAAGAAAAAATTACCAAGGTTATCCCCAAAATTACATGATATAATCAACTAATAACCCATAAAATATAGAAAAAACACTGAATCTCAGTGAAACAAGTATAATACTCAACCGCATTCACATAGCCCAGTTGAGGACACATGAAATCACCAGAATGAACCACTCTCAGAGCCTATGGGATGAAATAATCATAGATAGCTATCTAGAAGTCCTCTGAGATCATCTATTGGTAATGTTTTGATATAGAAAGGATATCCCACCTATGTTTTGCATAGTCAAGAATCATGTAGGTCTAATTTTTGTCCCACCACATAAGAGGCATCTCAAGATAGTCATGGTTATACACCATGGCATCTAAAAATGTCTCTTGAGTAATAGTTCTTCCATCCCTTGAGAGCATGAGAGGTTGTTGTAGCAGGATGTCATGTGTAAGGCTTACCATAGTCGGGTGAGGTTGGGTGAACTATAAAATGACTGGATAAACCTGATAAAACTATCCCTTAACTAGGCATAAATTTCATATGGATGATTAGTAGGATGTTACATAAGTGGAACTATGAGTGGTATTAGGAGAGGTTCCTCCCCACCACCTACAGAGTGAGCTCATTACTACTCTCGTGGTATACATCACGATGAAATCATCGTGGAATAATTATACAATTATAGAGCATGAACAACATATATAAATTTTACAATAGATAAGGAATGATGATATGAAATGGAAGGTAATAACACCGACACTAAAAATAACATAATTAACATCCTTCTCTTAGAGATAGTCCGAGATTAGAAGTAACAAACTATAGAATGATCGGAAAAGATATCACCTACCAATTTCCATTTAAATTTATCACTTTACCATATTAATTTTATATTTGGTTTTCATTTTTAATTATTTTAAGGATTTAATTACCCCTTCATACTGGTTGAATTAGGGGGATTACCATTAAAATTCATAACGGTCCATACACCTTATGAGTTGAAATTGTGTTTTATTTATTCCAACCATAACATATCATTTCCATATAGTTTGGCACACTTCAATGTCTATAGTACAACTAGAACAAAAAGGAACCATATTATATCACATGAAATTAGGAAATTTCATGCTAAAATTAAACATGGAATTTCATATTGCATGACATTTCATTCCTTATGGTGCCTAATACGATGCACGAATTGAAGCTACATAATCTCATTAGAATGAAGTAATAGAAATAATGATTTCTGAAAATTCAATATACTAACACCATAATACATTTTCATCACCCAACGGTTATGTTTTATCAACCATAAATGGTGTAATCAATAACTGCAATTCATAGCCCTTGAAATTTGAGTTTCGCCAAAACATGGGTTAGCTAATTCCATGAATTGGGTAAGATCCAAATACCAATGTCATAGTCTCATGTCTAATCCCAAATCTTCTAAAAAATGTTAAAATTTGTTTGATACAACTTTATAGAAACCTACATCAACTGCCACTCAACAGTTCCACAAGACATGGGACAAATGACTTTAAGTGCATCTCCTCAAATTTCAGTGGTTTCTGACTAGCAGTGAGGGGTTAGCGTGTCTCTGTAGGAGACTATTCTCTCAAAGATCTATGAATGATCAATGATTAAAAGTGATAATCAGTAGAATAAGCATGAAAATAATCACTCAACAATGGAATATAAGATACAAGACAAGAAATATAAATGACCTAGTGGAAGCTGAATAACAATAACTGATATGTTGATAAACATTGCATTTCATGAGTCTATATAAAAATTGATGATTAGGAGCAATATGTGTAATAAAATATACATCATGATATAAAAAACAACAAAAGGACATGAAATACTACACAACATCTCGATCATGGTTCCAGTAATCTCCCCCCAAGATTTATCCAAACCATCATGAAAATCATGAATCAAATGTATCACACTTCCCTTTATCCATACCTAAAATCATATAGTCTACCCATTTAAGAAACGGTGACCAAGTAGGGTGTGAGATATAAATACCAGTAGTCTATCACCCATGGAATTTGAAAATTTTAATTTCATGAAATATAAAATATATAATAGTGGTACATAATAATAAATTCCATGTAAAACTGAAAAAATAACCTCCTCAACATTGTTTCTTATAATGAAACCCAACATAATTCTCCCTGATTTAGCCTATACAAGATGCCTGAAACGAGGAGCATGTGCAAGGATAAAATTTATGCCAAATTCTATTAGTAAACAATGGAAAACTAGGACTCATACCATCATTATTTTTATTTAGAATGGGGTATAAATTTTTTTATGATTCTAATGTTCATGTAATACAAGGAAGAAGCATTCCATGTGCATAAGGAGTTCATTTTAACAATACTAAATGATACATATCAAAAGAGAAAAAAAAATATCTCAGATCTGGTATTAGATTCCAAGACAATCCAAGGAAATATAAGAATAGTCCCAAGTGTCTCTACAGAAGAACCAATTTAACCTAATTCCCCCGATTCTTTACAAGGAGAACCATAAAATGTACCTTATATAATTCATGGGTGGGGAATCTGAGTCCATCCCAAACATCTCACATAGGGGACCAAGTATCACCCATAGCCTGGGGTAGCTATCTTACTAATGGTTCCATCATAGGGTGCTCTCTATTGGGAACCCGTTATCACTCATGAGTATAAAAATCTTCCCAAGAAGCCCATACGTATAGGGAAAAAAATCAATCTCGATGCGTCGAGTTGTAACCAAATGAACCTAGTGATACCATCCTTGGATCATTAATTTAGAGCCCATGATCTCTCCCAGCCCGTATCAAGTGATCCATATCAGTTAAAAAATATATCAATTAAAACCAGTTATTATTTAAATACATTATATAGGATTCTCATGCTATATGATATCAACATATTAAATCAGGAAAAACATAATGGCACATCTCATTAGAAAAGGAAAATACAATTTTAGTTTAACAATTTATTATTAAGAGTCATACATCAAATGGTATGGAATGTGACCATTAAAATTTCATCAATATAATTTACATATTTCATTCTAAAAAACATGCAAACATATCATTCAATTAATTCTATTTAATAGGAGATGAGTAATTATATAATTCACAAATAATTAATGAATTTCTAATACCACAATATAACATGCTTTCTAAAAAATTCAATCCATGAAATTAAGAATGGCTTACAGAATTGGCATAGTGAACATGGAATAACCACATGAATTTGAGAAAAAAGGAACTAAATTATCACATCTATTATTATAGTTGATCAAGGAATTACACACGAAGGCCAAAAATAATAAATAAGTAGATTATTTATACTAGGTTATACTTTATTTATTTTTATTCATCGTCATTCATTTTAATAAATTAATTGTATTAAAATCAATTAATAAATAATGGTAATATAAATTATTTATGATATTCACACCCAAAGGGATGGCCAATGTCATGGAATACAATTGACGAATTGGTTTCTTCAAAAGATAATGTGATAATGGACTCGAAAAACCAATTTCATCAATTTAATATGCATGAATGGTCCATTACATAAGAGTTTCGATTGAAGAATAATTGGAAAAACATTAAAAGTGATGAAATAGAGGAAAAAATAAATACTCCCCCGATCTTATTTTCTTAACACTCCACTTGTTAGACAATAATCCTTGATTCAACAAAAAATGGATAGCGTTAATGGATTTGTTAAAAAATTGAAATATGACCAAGGATTATGACACAAAATAGTAAAATGGTAAGAAGATATAACTATATATAGAAGGTTTTACAAGGTAGATCTTATTGAGGGACTTATACATCTTTTGATGGAAAATAAATCTGACTATGGATTAGGGAGATATCAAAACCCTATAGATTGGTGGAGAAGGAATCTCTACACCAAGGGGGAGAAGAACACCCCAAGTGGAAGTGAAGGGAGGGGAAGAATAGTGGTTAAAATCATAATTATGACAGAAATGGAATTTCAACCCCACAATACAATGTACATGGTTTGGAAACATAGTTGGACAAACCATGTGCCAATTGTGTGCTTGATACTGCTTCAAGTGAAACCTCGCACAATTAAGTGCACAGGTTCACTAACCGTTGATAAACCACGTGACAACCCAATATCCATATCAAATTATGGGTTACATGATTATGAACCTAGGGTCACATGGTTTCATTAAAATACCATGGCCAATAGGTTCCTATTTCAAAAGACCACATGGTTTAGGGAAAATTTACTAGTTGGGTGATATGATTTTCTCTAACACTACGTCCCATTCTGTTTCCTACATTATTAGTGATCCGAGCTCTGAATGGTCCCTGAATATACCTGATACCTAATCCAATAATTTATGAATATATAAAATGGTATTTTATGGAATATATAACAAATCTTAAATGTTATATACCATAGATAATTCCATGATGTTATAGTACATGTTAGAATAATGATTCCTATCATATATTCTGTAAATATAAAAAGGTACTTTTCTAGAAAAAACATGAATATAAAATATAAAAATTAAAAAAATCATTCGAACATGGGTAAAAACATATTTAATAAATTACTTGAGACCAATGTATACATTTATTACTTTGTTTTTGTTGAAAACATAGACATAAAAGGATAATGTGTTCTGACTAAACAGAGAACTACATTCATTTTTCAATTAAAAATAGTCTTCAATAATATTGAGGTCCTGATGTGATTTAATTGGGAGTAAATAATGTATTATTAAAAAAATAAAAATTGTTTAAAAAATTTCATGGGTTTAATGAGATTTGGATCATGAGATCCCATCATTGGAAGTATAATCGTAAATAATACCGATAAACAATAAGATGGTAACATAAAACAATTTCATCATTATTTGAATAATAATAATAATGATAGAAAGAATATTATCTAGTTATTTATATCCCATAAATTTTAGGATGAGTATTATTAAATATATTCATTAGTATTATATATATCACACAAAAGAAACAAGTGGTGAATACAACTTGTGTCGAAAAAAATAAATGTAAATTGAGAATCCATTACCGCTTTGGTAATATTCTAAATCTCTTGCCCCAATAAATTATAATATAAATTATAGATACAATACCATGAAAATATATCAATTGATGATATAAAATTTCAAATCGGTAGTATATACACAACAGAAAACAAAGAATTTGTAAATATTGATTATGTATCCTATAAATAAGAGGGAGAGAAGAAATCTCTTCCTTTATGTATCACCATCCTTCATACATGTTCAAACATCCTATTTAATAAATATATAATTAATATAAATATATTATGTATATATATATCATACTATATATTATATAAATATGACGATATATTCATGATTTATTGTTTTATCCTTGTTAAAATCATGTTTACGTAATAACTACATTGTATTTCATGTATGTTATCATTTTTTATTTTTACTCCTATTAATATGATCATTATTTCATAATTACCAAAATGTTAACAAATGTATAAATATAATATATTTTTATTATATATTTATATATTGAGAAATATATATATAAGTTATAAATATAAAATAAAATACATTGTTCAAGGAGATGATATGTAGTACGTATACCTGAATGGTGTCCCCATTTTTTTATGGATGAAAAAAAGAATGATGAATAATATATTACCATTAAAAAATAATTTTATTTAATATATATAATATAGGTAAATTAATAAAACCTTTATTTCTTTCCATATAAATCGCAAGTGATTAACTGGTCACATCATTTCATGAGGCATTAGTTCATCGTACACAGAAGCAATATTATCTTGTTCACATTCAATTTAATGTAAGATGATGTGAATAATATTATAATTAAAAAGGTATTTATGGAAATAAATATTATATAAATATCTAAAATCCATCACTATATCATTCTGTGATAGTTGGTGATGGAATAAACTTACACATTTTCCTCATATAGTAGTCAGTCTTACAAATGATCAATGATTTCATTTTCTGTTTAATGGAAGAGGAAGTGACTATAGGTTCTTAAAATAACATAATAAAATAAAATTATATGGTATGTAATTATTTTATTACATAATTATAATTTATGTCTATTTTAAAGATGATGAAGAAATATTAAAATAGAAACACTCTGTTGATAAAGATTCTACTTCTTCATATATCCTCAATACGATTACATGAAAAATACTTCATATGTTTTCTTCCGAATCAATAGAAATCATATAGGATGGGACGAGTGATGTATATAAGATATTTTTTCATGTCTTTTCCAAAATATATGTTTTTAGAAGTGTTATGTTGATGGGATATAGTTTGTGATTTTATAATAGGGGGGAGAGACAAGTGGAATTTTGAAAATAATAAAGGGTTTATATGTTTTTGACATGATACATGTCTCAAAAATGGTTTATTATAGATTATTAGAGGTGGTAAATTTGAAATATTTCCCTCCAATTTATGTTAAACACCTTTATAGGTAATGTTAAACAATATATTTTTTTGTTTAACACCATGAAAAACTTGTTTTAACCTTAATCATGTCAATCAATTTTAACTTTTCTACTATTAAATTTATAAAAAAAATTAACAACATTAAAAAGTATTAATTATTCTTATTAAAATTATAGAGATTATTTTTTAAAATTAAATTCATATAATTGGATAATTTTAATATAATCTCAATCCCCTATACATGATGAAAAAGATGTTTCCAATTATAAAAATTTCATAAGTATATTTTGTTTACATTGGCCTAAATTTAATATATATATATATATATATATATAATGGACCTAATTTTATTTTTAAAACAATATATAAAATTTTTTATGTTCTAAATTATTTAAATGAAAATATAAATAAAAATAAAAAAAAGTATTTTCCTGTAATCACTAATCATTCTTTATTTTTTCAATTCTCAAAAAATTATATTCTTAGATAAATTCTTCATTTTTATTTTATAAATACAAGTTATTTTCTACGAAAAAAGTTGAGAAGTGAAAAAATTTTAAATTTAATATTTGTGTAAAAAATGAAACAATAATATTTTAAAAAAAAATAATGTTTTAAGAATAAAATCATATTTAATTAAACCTAATACCATGTAAACACAGGAGATGAATTTTAAAACAATAGATTGAATATATAAGATATAAAATTCCATGAAATAAATCACTGAAATATTTGTATTTATTTATTCTATTAATGTTATGTTTGTTCACAAAATAAATTTTTTTTTCTAAAAATGTGTTTATTTTTAAATATTTTCTTATTTTTATTTCTAATTAATAGGTAACTGAAGATTTAATATTATATATCTATGTCTATAAACAATATATTTTCATAATTTAGTCAATAATATACATAACCTTTATTTCATAGGAATGAAAATAACTATCATCTTATATAATAACATTTTAATATTATTTTATATTTTGATTAAACTCATTATTACCTATAATACTTGATATGGAATAAATTAAACTAATTTGGAAAAAATTTATAAAATATTATAGTGTTATATTTAACACCATTTAAAATGCATTTCACCACTAAAATTATTTCATTTTTTATAAAAAATTGAGGTTGAATCTTAATCATTATGTCATCTAGTTTCCTCATAACTTCCTCAGTACGATTATTTCACAAAATTACATTAACAATGTCAGTGGTATTATTCTATATCATATTATCAACATGATTTATAATATCCACCGCTTATTACACATAATAAAGGTCATGCTCTATTAGTATTCCCTCAGAGTCTAATTCATGGGATGGATCAGATATGTAATTCCTCAAAAGTGAAATATGGAACACATCCAAAACTTGATAAAGATTTGATATAAGCTCAATAAAATAAACCAGTATCAAAACATGATAAATAATATATATATGACCCAAATATCTATGGCTCAACATTAAATTATATTATATGCATTATTTCATCCTTTGGGATTTCTTTGATCAATTCCCTCATAATCTCTTACTTCACGAATTGAAAATTCCTGATGATTTTATCATTCCAAAAACATAATAATCAATATAAGATCCATAAATTATTCATTAAGCCTATAACTATCTACCAAAACAAAAAATAGGTAGAATAAAGCATCCAATAACATCCAAGGATTAATTTTACCATCTCCACAATGTGTTATACTTTTTTGTACTCTAAAACACATCTTCTAAAGATTTAATCAAAATGATTAGAATGAATTTGTCTAATATACTTCAATTATCAACATAAAAATTACAATTTCATGTAATAAGGTTTTTATACCCTAATTTCTTCATTTAACTTATAATATAACCATATATGATTCCATAAAACAAATCTACACTTATCCTTTAAATAAGGTCCTATCCTAGCCAAATATATCGTTAGACATCCATGTTTATCATTGAACAAATAGTTAAAAAAATATTCAAGATTAAATATAGGGATATATAACAAATTCTCATTATCACTTCAAATTTCTCTAATTTATTCCCAATTATATTTTTATAGTGCTTATTTATAACAAATACTATATGAAATTTCCCACTATTTAGTGCGTTAATTATCAATATTCACATAAATTGTTTTTATGGCATATTTTTACATTTTTTATTTGTGTATAAAGAGGGTTGTGGATTATTATCACCATTATATATTGGCTTATGAAATTTATGGTTGCAATTCATAATCTATTTACATTTGAGACACTTGAATATTAGTAATGAATTATGTTTAAATATATCTCTTTTCACTACATTGATTATCTTATCCAAATAAAATCTATAATCATTATATTGATTGCTAGCATTCCATTTCTTATAGAACATCCTAGTTCCACAAAATAAACAACCAGAATGTTTCTTCCCACATTTATGGTGTATAGGTGACTATAACATTTTTCCAAAATTTTATTTATTTAATTTATTATGACAATATTTCACCATTTTCTTATCAATACAATTGTAATAGTGGGACTCTCCAATTTCCTATTCTAAATTTTGTTAAGATTTAATAACTTATTCATAAATAAAATTTTATATTACATTCCACATCGTTCAATGAGTTGGTTATAGTATACCAAATAATTACCCAATTTTTATTTCACGTCTAAGAATTAGACCAGAAGAAAACCATTCTGGTCTTGTTTAAGAAACTTCATAGGTAATAATGTATTCATCATCCTAAATATTTACCATGATATATTTATTCTCTATAATTGTTTTTATAGAAAAATAGAAGAATGTTCAGAAAAATGACCACATAAAATCATCCCATTCAATGTAATAAAATTCCTCCTCTTGCATCCTATTCAGAATAATGATCCCCCATTGATAGGTTTTTCCATCCTAATGATATAGAGCAAAAATCATTGTTTAATTCTCTCAAAACTTAAGATAATATAATATATTTCATTTGTACTAATTCATATTGAAGTTACTAATTAACTTGGGGAACCACTAAATGACAGTTGATGTTTCATCACGAAGGACTCAAAATAACTTTGTTCACTAATTTGACTATTTTTATTTTCAACATGATTCAAATAATATAAAATTCATTTGAGCATAAAAATGATATTTTACATTACAACTACAATAAAATTTGGTTTCTTAAGAGTAAAATTATTGCATTGTCCATATCATTTTGAAATTATAGAATACCTTTGGTTTTTATCCATTGGTATTAGCGAAAAAGTATACTTAGAGCTATAATAATCATACTTAAAAAATTCATAGTAATGAAAAATCATTTATAAAATGTATAAATCTTTAATTATTCATTTTAATTAATTCCACATATTATAAAACTTGGTAATCCACGATCATCATATATTCAATGAATTCTTAATTTTTAATCATTAAAATGAGATTTAACCCTAAAATATACCTCATGAGTGCCAAAATAAGTTCATATTTGATATCATTGTCATGTATCACATAATGCTCAATTCTATCCAAGTACAAATTTTTAATTTTTATTAAACATAAGTAAATCTATTCACGAAGCATGACCACATATAATATATAGAAGTAGATATATAACATGGAAAACCGCATAATCATTCCTTACTAAAACATTCGGGTTTCATCATATAATTTTTTTCATCCTATGGGTTCATTACTTATGTATACCTATCCTAGTTTCCAAAGGATATATAATCTTTTCCTTGGTTCCAACTGTAAATCCCAAAAATATTCATATATAAATATTAAATCATAGTTGATTAATAGTAATTACTTAACATCACGATCCATAGTATTACCACTATGATCTTGTTCCATTATAAACAAGGAAATATAATAAACATGTTCATAGGTGAACTACCTCTTCTCCCATAAATTTCATCAAAAATTACACCCATTATAATCATATCTTTCACAAACCGATTTCTGATAATCTATGCAATAAAACAAAATGAAGGATTAGGTCAGATGCTTAGTTAGGGTATGCAAGGGAGATATCAATGATCAAATAAAGGTAAAATGAACATAAGGTTATGAGATCATTAAATTTACTTTTAAAAAACATTTCTTATATATCATAGAAAATAATCAATATTTATGGTAAAAATCATAGTTGTTTATAGACATGAATCATAATGGAATCAAATAACAAAACCCCATAAAGAAATAACATTAGTAAAACATGTTGATTTTTGTAATACAAATATGTTTTTAAAATTGTGAACATGAATAAATATATATAAGTTCGACATTATGATAAAGAAATGAAATGAATCCCTCTCATAAATTTATAGATATGTTTTCATTCCCACACATAATCTATGAGACAAGGAAACTAGGAACATTATTTTTCTTATAGACATGAATTATGGTTCAATCATATCATTGTGAACATTAAAATAGGTTCACATATAATATAATTAACACTTGTGTAATCTGTAAGTACCCAATGTATTAGAGTGATATATTGGTCCACCCATCACATAATGAAAAATAAATACATGTTTAAGAATATCAAAAACAATTCATCATATTTGACGACATGAAATGAAATGGTATTATTAAAACATTTTTCATTTCAGAACACATGAAACTAAATGGGCTTCATAACACATTTATTATATTAGATCCCATGAAGAAATTGTTTTTCATAATTAGTTCATAGAAATCATAAACTATCCAGAGAATAAATTAATATTCATTCCTTGGATCATATCCCCAATAAATATTAAGTGACCTCGAATCATTTAATATTGGATGGAAAATTATTTATAATATAAAATCACTTGGAACATTTCTTATAGAAAATAACATTTATTTTAAACCACATTTTTTAAATTTAAAATTCATAAAAAATTTTGAAAATAAATTTCTTTTATAATATCCTTTAAAATTATAATGGAACAATAAACTAATTTAGTGTTCATGATGGTGGTAAATCTCGTTCCTGTCATACATGTTAAAATAAATATTTCGTTCACATATTCCATAAAATACAATATTCTTTGTTTGGAAAATAATTTTTAATTAATTTTAATGTTTTTGTAATATTTTCATGCATGGGTAAAACGTTCATTAAATATAAATTTTATATTATTTAAATCTATATTTGACGCATTTTTATAAATCATGGACATGTATGAATAATGGTATACAACTGAAGAGACAAATAATGTTTTTTACCATAATAAGTATCTTTTTGAATCTTGAGTACATTAGGAGTGGAAAATTAAATGGAATTTTCTTCTTCAAAGTTACTAGAGGATAATAAAATAATATTTTTTTTATTATTGGATTACAATAACTATCAATGGAATAAAATTAATAAACTATCACAATAAAAAATAATATTTTTAAATAAAACCATTACTATATTAGTATTTTTTTAATAATAAGCCATATGATGGAAATAACAATTAGTGGATATTTATATTGAATAAATATCATTATAAGTAACAAAATATATATTAATTTAGAGTATATACACCACACAAAATAAATAAGTAGGTTATTAGGCATGAGTTCCATGGAATTAAAAGTTACATAAAATTCCCATAAACCATTAGTATTCTTTTGAATCGTAAGACCCAATAATGAATAACATAAAATGAAACATGAATTTAATTTAAATTTTTGTAAACCTGATATAACTTATATAAGTTTCAATATATAATCCACACATAAGAAATAAGTGGTTAATAAAACATATATCTATGAGAAATTAAAGAGGGACTCTAAATTACTTAACATAAGTATGAAAGTCATACATAATTGTTAAAAAAATATATAAAATAAATTAGTTTTTTAATATATGTAATATAGGTCTTTAAAAACGTATATCTTATCATTTATTATTTTCTTATGACATTTTATTACCTGTTTGTTGTCAATTTTTTTAAGATTTATGTTTTGGTTAATAACATCTTTTTAATGAAGGTTTCGACATGTTATTTTTAGTACTCTTACATTGTTCATGGTTCCATAATCCATAGAATGTTAACAAAAATATATATATAATATATTCATTATTAATATAATTACTAAAATTCAGTAAATTTATTGATAGAAAATAGAATACATTATTCCAGGGGAGGGTAGATCATACATATACAGGGACAATGTCTACAATTTTTTAATGGATAAATTGAATGGATTTTAAATATAATATTATCTTTATAGAGTCACTTTTAAATCATATATTTAATCAATATCCATTAAATATATTAGTATTACATTCATTTTAAATCTTATGTGAATAATGAATAATACATTTTTGGGTGGCTGTAGTCCATTATACACGTGAGTGTTGTTATCATAATCCCACCAAATGTTATGTAAGAATGTATATGAGAAATCATAATTCCAGAAGTATTATAATGTAATTTATATCATATTAATATGTTAAATCTATCATTATAATAAGTTGTGATAGGTGGTGATGGAAAATAATTTATATTAGTTCGTGAGGTGGTAATCCATGATACAAATGATCAATAGAATTTGTTTTAAATTTTTAGAAGAGGAGGTGAATATTTATTATTAAATTAAAATTATTAATTATTAGTATATAAGGGATGATTTTTCAATATATCTATGTAAATTCATTTGTTTTGAAGCAGGTGGAAGAAAAAATAAAATAGAAATTACCAGTTGAAAAGGATATATCCTTTTTTGATAAAATCATCTGGTTTAGAGTCAAATCATTCCTAATGTGGATTCCTGATCAAACAAATCATCTATAATGTGAGGATATAACTATATAATATATTTATTTAGTTATTGTTTGATCCAATATTTTTTGAATATGTGAATTGTAGAGGATAAGTGTGGTAATTTATAAGTGTGGGATATGAAAAACAATGATCAGTTTAGGATAATAACACGTAAACCCTATTTCCAAATGAAAATATTCTCCAAAATATTGCATTATTAATCAATATTGGTTATAGGGTCAATATATTTCAGTAAAATGTTAGTCGGCCAAGTTTGATGTTCATTTAACTACTAATAATTTTTAGTTTACTCACAGATAATCATACTTTATCATTAACTGTGGTAATTTCACATAACAAATTTTACTATTAATGATGAAAATAAATTATATTGAACATATTATATATAATTATTTATTCTTATTACAAATTTTGAATACATTTTTCCATATTTGATTTTGTAAGTGAAATATATCAATTTAATATTGATCTCATAGACAAGACGAAAAATCAATTTTACAACTAGAAAAATTTCATTAGTATAGATAGTTATTATATAAATTTTCACTTTTAAATAAATTCACATAACCTCAATTGGATTAATAAATTAAAACTAAAATTAATTTTACTTTATAAACCATTTTAGTACAATTTTTATGGTATTTATTCTTAAATGGAAATTACAATTGCTAATAAGAACTAGTTCTTCCACTATTCATTGAAAAATATATCTTTTAATAATATTTTTTCAAATTTAATAGATGATTTTTATATTTTTATTTAAAAAATATATTTTGATCAAAAAAACATAGTATAATTTAATTATAAAATACGTTTGTAAAATCTGAAAACAATTATTTTTCAAAAAATAGAAATTTTTAGATTAAAATAATATTTATTCTTATCACATACCGAGAAGTCACATAATAATGATGTTAAAATATTTGAATGAATATATAATATATAGTTTTTATTAAAATCATTCACCAAATATGGTTTATTTAATTTTTTGAGATAAAAATCATTTCTGCACATAAAAATTCATATTGAGAAAAATATTTCTATTTTTTTCCAATGTTTTTTTATTGTTAATATCTGATAAACTTATAAAAAATAGTCATTATATGTATATGCAAAAACCATATATTTTAAAAATTCAGTCATTCATTTTTATACCCTTAATTACAATGGATATGAAATAAATATTATGTAAAAAATAATTATTAAATAGTATCTAATGTTTTATTTAATCTTGGTATTTCATTAAACTAAATGTATTGAAGAATGTAATTTTTTTAATAAAAATCATAAAATATCGTAGTGTAGAAATGCCTTTAAAATATAACCGATTGTGATTTTGAAATCAATTTCAATATTTCATAATAAAATTCCCAAATTGTTTTATTAACAGAAACTAAATAAATTATTTTTAAAATATTTTAAATTGTGACACTTCTCCCCTTTCTGATTTTCAAAACTAAAACCCTGAGAGATTAAAATTTAGTAACAAAAAAACTAATAAAATAAAAAAACAATTTCAAATTAAAATTAGCTATTTAAATAATTTTTTTTAATTTTTCACATTAATGCCCTTATGATAAACTATAATATAACAAATCTAAAAAAATATATTTTTAAATTAATACAAAAAAAATAAATTTAAAATAGATTTTTGTATTTTTGAGTTAAATAAAATTAATTAGAAAATTTATTTTAGAATGCATGAGAATCATGATGCAATGATGGAGGATTTAAATATACAATATATATTTCTATAATAACCCTTAATGAATATAAATAAATCATTAACAAATGTAGAAAAAAATTAATTTATCAAATGGAATAGACTCATACATTATGTATATAATGTGAATACAAAATCAATTCATAATAAAAAATTCGTTTTAAAGATAATTTTCGAAGTAAAGGATTCAATATACATTTCCAAATGAATACCAAAATGGTATTTCTTGTAATGAATTTTATTTTTTTTTAAATAAATCCATTTGAAACAATGTCATACTCCACCTTTGTGGATTCTAAAAGCAATACAAGACACATAACATAGTTACTAGAAATATCGAAAATAAATATTATAATATTATTTTCCATTCTCTCACATAATGATCGTCAATGTCATGACTACCCTTTTTAGATGGTGATATGATATTCCATTTCTAGAATCAAGATGGTCAATCCACTAATTGAAAATTTAGATACACTATATAAAATTAAACATATGTAATGAAGGTGTCGATTTATTTGTTATAATTTCATTATATTTTAAATTTAACAATATAATATAAAGAGAGGGAGAATTATTATCAAAAAACAAAATTGAATTGATTCATGTGATTTAAAAAAAATATTTCAGGGTAAAAATATATTTTCAATTACCATTTTCTTATAAATTTATGAAAGTAAATGAATATAATATAAATTTTATTAATATAGGCTAAATTAATTCACATAATATAAGGAAACCATGTTGAAAAAAATTCAACGACTAAGAGAGTTAGGTATAATGACCATGATAAAATATTTAGCTTAATAAGTTACATGAAAATATCGATAATGGTGGAAATGAAATCATGAGAGGGATGATTATGTGGACAAAAAAATATTAAAAATAAGTTAAAGGGCCTATGAAAAATTATTTTTCAAAATATTAAAAATAGGTAGGGATATGTTTGATATTTTACTGAGTAACGATAACAGTGAAATAATATATAAATTATCAACTGATAATAAAAATGATCAATAATAGTATTACATATCAAAATGAAATATTTTCTTAAAATATTTCATTTCCAAAATATTCTATAATATTGGAATAAAATGGTTTAATCAAAGTGGGGGTGGGGTTAACAATGGTTTAAACAAAAATAAAATGACTCCATTATAATTGACAAAGAGATCTCGAATTGTTGATACTTCTTAGTCAGTTAGTTTTTCTAATCAGTATAAAAAAAATTGATTCTAGGTTCTGTGAATTTACACCTAATATCATGTGAAGAATAAATAGCTAAACGATGGATTATTAAACAGCTCAAAAAATTAATTTAGTTATGAAATATAAATGAATTTAATTTTAAAAAAACATTACAAAAAGAATTACAATATATCATTGAATTCCTATAATAAAAGTATCGACAAATCACACAATATAATGAAATCTATATTCAATTTAAAGAGATAAATAATGAAGGAATAAACATTATTTGATAATTTTAAATTTAGATAAACTTATCAAAAATAAATGATTGGATATATATAATTTAAATAACAATTAAAGATATAATCACTTTATTAAAATCAAATTAGATGTTAAAAAAATACAATGTTCATCAATCATAAATTAAATTTACAAAACAAAAAACAATCAAATTTTATTTTAGAGGGTTATATAAATTTTTCTAAAACTAATATAAAAATATGCTTATTTTTTTAAAATTTGAAATCAATTTTAAAAAGATAAAATATAAATCATTTCAAAAAGAGATGAAAAAAATTAAATTAATGACTAATTGATTTCAATAATTAGATACCAATTTAATAATTTCAGTAATATGGGAATAAATATCAAATTCGGAAAATATAAAGGATGATAAATTGAAATTTAGACTCATTTCATGAATTCATAAGATGTTACCAAACAAGTTTCTAAAGCTCTCACCAACCATTTTCACTATCTATCATGGGTAATTCTCTTGAGACATTTCTTATAAAACAATCAAAATACCTTTTGAAACCAAGTTATTTTTTGTCCATTAATGTTATTCAATAGATATTTTAGTATGAATTTTTTGTGACAAAATATTTTTGAGATGGAATATTATGCGAGAGATCAATTACCTTGGTCCTTCCATAATGATAATTCATATAATTACATTAAAAAACGAGTTACCCATATATATGAATTTAAATATAAAGGTATTAATAGAGAAAAACGTTATACATTATTTATTTATAGAATTTATATATTAATTTGAAAAATGAAACTAAAAAGGTCCATTACACTTAATTTAGAACCCAAAAACATGTTGTAATTTTGTTCACATTGTGTGAAAATGGATATGGATTCCATATTATATTTAATTATGACGTCCAATATTCAAAAAAAATCCTTTAAGTAAACAAGAATTATTTTCTAATTCAAATGTCAATTTCTTATTTTAATTTTTAATCTCATCACATTGATCGTCAACTGAAATATATCTTTGAAAACAAAATTAAAAAAATATTTATAAATATTTTTAGGAAATAATTCAATTTTTTTTCATTATCAATTTACTATTTTAATTTTATTTTGGATTATGATCCTTCTCACACCCAAGTAAAATTTATTTCATTTTATGAACCGTTAATATTGCGTTGATTTCCAAAAATTAATCTATAATTTATCCCTTATATATTTAATATCATGATAATTTAAATGACTTAATGAAAAAGATGAACTATAAGTACATACCTCACTACAGGATTTGGTAGAGGCCATGAGAAATTAAGGGATTTAATTGAATGTGTTGACTGAGTTGATGATTTTATGATATTTTTAGGCTTCTAGTTCCTCATTTCTTGTATCCTTTTTTATTTGTAACTCTATCATGATATGTTCGTCGTATATATCTTCATATATCCTGTAAATGTCATTATAATTTCTAAAATTGAAATTATAATTAGATGCATTCTTATATAATTCAATTTAAATAAAATTCACATCTTTTCCATCTATCCAAAAAGAATAAATATCATCAAGGGTCATTTTTATGATATATTAGAAAACAAATATCGATTCATTTCAATGTTAAAAACCAGATATCCAATTCTTATAAGAAGTATATTAATGAATATTTTTCAATAAATCTATTTACTTTTATAAAAAAAGGGGTCATAAATCATTTTGATTTACCTTGGATCACCTTGGGTTTAAGATTTTAAATACATACAAAATTGATCATTCTTTAACTAGATATTATATTTGAATATATAAAGGTCATCTAGGACACCAATTTTTTGTATGATTGATTGTTTCAATAAGTGATAAATTTAATTTTAAAAATTATTTTAAACTATTTTAATATAATTAATATAATATAATTTAAAATGATATTTAATCAAAAGTTGAAAAAAGTTTCATAAATGAAATTAAATAATGAAGTTATTATTTTAGATATATAAAATAAATTTAAAGTCACAAAAAATATTGGAAATAATTTTAGTAATAATCTATAAGGGATTTCAATGTCTTCTCCACTCATTTGACCACGTGATTTTCTAGTTTAGAACTTTTTTCAATGGTTGTAGAATGAAACTATAACCATTATTTTTAGGGGATTTATCATAAGGAAATTTAAATGTTAAATACCCTTAGTTTTTACTATTTAGTACCAAGAAACTGGAAACATTCTTCGATGATTACAAATGTTCAAAATCTCACATTAATGGAACTTATCATATTTCCCCCTAAACTATGATTATGAACACCCAAACCCCTTTATTTAAATACCATATATGTAAAGCCAATATTCCATTCATAATGGATCACTTATTAACACAGTGAAGATAAAAAATAAGATACTTCTATAAAAAAATGCTTCGTATCACACTATCAATCCTACAACAAGTATATAATAAGAAACAATGGGAAGAAGAATGACATTTGTGAGAGGGAATAAGAGAGATTTATTTTAAAAAAATAGATCTTTGTAAATGATATTCTAGTTGTCTCCCCTCATCCTAGTACCTATGGCATGTATTTACATCCTCTAATAAATTTTATATCATTTTAGAACCTCATAATGGCTTCAAGAGCAATTGGGGGTTTAGTTTAGCGTTGTTGGGCACTCTCCAATGACTAATTTCTTCTATCTTTAGGTTATAATGTTATGTTTGTAACTCCCACTGACTGTTAAATGGATTTTATAGAAATAAATGGAAATATACAACTCCCACCTACAAGTAGGTGGGGTTAAATAATATTTATGTGGGGAGTTTTTTCCCATCAATGGTTTTTTTAGTCCCCACAAAAAAACTAGTACCCCCTCCCCCCATTAGCTAGCCAATATGTAGAATTATGTAATAATCTATAGAAAAATATATAACCACTAAATGTTTTATTCATAATTTTATATTTTTTATTCTATTTACCTAATTCACATAGCATTCATTTAAACCAATCGTCTTCATAATTGAAAAATTTTATATCTATATATATCTATAATATACATATGAAAACAAAATATAAAACACTACAAAATTATTAAAACAAGCAATATAATCATTAATATTTCATACATTATAGAAATATATTAAAAATAATTTGTTCCAAAATGAAATATGAGAACATTTTTTATTTTTCCAATTGAATAATTAACATGAAATTTACCTTTTTATGTAAATTTTATAACTGAAATACAATAGAAAATTAAACCTATAAAAAATGTAGAAATCTTAAAAAATGCAGTGAATATATTAAAAAGTTCATAATACATACCAATGAATTGGAAAGATTCTAGTTAAATATTATGACTTTAGTCATTTATTATTTCCAATGGAAAAAAGAACCATTAAATTTAGATTTTTTAGCTGATTTTATAATTAATATAAAATAGACAACTAAATATAGAAAAATTTATGAGGGGGATTTATTATTAAATAAATATGATTTGATAGTGACCATAAAACCAAGTAAATTAGTGACATACCACACACTATTGTAAATAGAGAATATGGACCTATATGTTATATAACTATCTAATTCGATGAGGAATAATCTTATCAAATATTTATTTTTATAAATAATTACCTTTGTTATTGAAGTTGAATTGATATTATAATTCATTGAAAGTTATTTAATCTGAAATTAAAATAAATCTAGAAAAAAAAATATTGGTAGTAAAATATAATTAAATGAAAAAAATATGATTTTACCAAACATAAAATAATTATGTTCAATAAGAATGATCACTACATAACGAATGAAAATAGATTTAAAAAAATCATAAATTAATATTCATCATCCATGTATGTTTCTAAAATTAATGTATAGTAAGGATAACCATGTTACTATATCCATTAATATATGAAAAAGTTCATAACCTCTAAATATGATAATTATATTTGTGTTATTTTGCTAGTTTTTTTAATCATCTAAAGTATGTATTATGGATTTTTTCGTACTAGTTTCATAATGTTGACTACAATACTAGATAATTGAAAAATGTTCATAATTCATAATTTACTTATGTAAATAAAATATTGGGCCAATTATGATTTAAAAATATTAAATTCTATTCCCTGGGATTTTTATTTACTATTCATATAACAGAATTCATCGATGAAATTGTTTTAGTGATTTTTTAACGAATGAAATATAATATCATAATAATGATTTAAATATTTAGATCGATGTTATATAATTGAAATAAATTATATAAATATTAATTTATAAAATCTATTTTCTCGGACTATCTATATAAGGATGTGATGAAAAAAATATATGTTCATAGAGGTGGTATTCCCCACATAAAAGGGGTGATAATCTTTTTTTGAATGGATGGGATGAAAAGAGGAAATGGTTATTCTATTATCATAATAAAATTTTAGTATAATAAATATATTCTTTTAATTATGTATGCATGGGTAGGATAAATTTAGTTATGGTTGAAGAATTGAATATTGAGAAAGATTAGTTAACAACATTACCTCTTCCTTTGACTGTATTCTCTTACACTACACCTTATGTAATCATAAAATCTTATAATGGGGAGAAATTAAATACTAGGTTATTAAATATAGAATTATGGATATATTTTTTTAATACATGGTAGAGAAATAAGGTGTGTGGTGTGTTGAGAAGTGTGGTGGTGAAGTGTAAATTTTATAAGTTAATGGGGTGGAAGATTTTTAAATATTCATAACATCACGTTATTGAATTTTATCTTTAAATTAATGTTGATATATAAGGGAAAAATAATTTTTCAGGGTAATTTATGGTTTTGTAACTTCTCAAACACTCAAATAATGTGTAATATTTGATATATTATTGACAATTTCTCTTTTAAGTATATTTTTACAATATTTTACTTTTACCAGGGTAACTCATTTTGTGACATTGAAAACATATTTGTATGCCTAAAATGAATATTCACTATTAAGTTAATTTTAATATTTTTATTCTAAATTAAAAAGAATGTATTATATAAAAACTCTAAAAGTGATAAAATTTAATTATATTTTAATATGCATATAAAACCTAAAAATATTTCACAGAAAAATATAACAATTGTTCTAAAACACAAAATATAGGTTTCCAAATTAAAAATAACATTATTAAATGTATAATTATAAATATTACACTAGGTTTTAGAGCTTAAAAATCACCCAGAAATTTTTATGTCACATTTGTATCATGTTGATTCCATTAAAGTTACGGTTTTTCACAAAGAATTATTTTTGTACTATTTGATAAAAACTAAATCCTTCTAGAGAAATCTAAAAAATTCATCCAAAGATAAAATTATCATTTTGATTCCAAAAATTAACTTGTATTTCTATAGATAAAATAAAAAAATGTAGTAATTATTCATTTAAATGGAAACAAAAAATATTTGGAAAAAGAAATTTTTTATGAACACAAATTTTTAAATATTAACATTTTATATTGATATCTCTCATCAATTAATAATCAAATTAGTATAAATAAACTTTTAAAATTGAATATATATTTTATCATCATAATAATAAACATTAGTTTTTAAAAATTAAAATTCATTGTATATAAAGATGAAATGAGTTATAAAATAAAACCTCACTATAAAATGTTCATATAAGTTATTTTTATATTCAAATTAATTTTATCAATGCATTTATATTAAAATTTTATTTAAAATTATTTAAATTATAAAATATTAAATGTAATAAAATTCATGTTATATGTATAAAATTCATTACAGTTTTAGTTACAACTTTATATAAACATAAACCTATCTTATGTAACCTATCATGATCTATGCATAAGAGATAATTATAATATATGTAGTTTTGGATAGTATACTTGGAAATTAATATATAATATATCTTGAAGTGATTATAATTGTATTAAACTACTTCCACAAAACATTTCACTCAGTTTACCTTTATGAAGATTGTTTTGGTGTTTGTCTTAAGAAAAAATGGGAAGAAACCTCTCTTCTAAGCGTATAAAAATGAGAATTATAAGGAAGACATATATTAATCCATGGACTTTCATTAAATTTTATTAATGACTTTACAATATGGTTATATAAATTTTTACCAACTATTTCTAGGGAAATGTTAAAGTAGTTAAATTTTTATTATAATTATATTTATTTTTATTTAATGATTCATGTGAAAAAAGATATCATAACATACATTTAATATAATTTCATGGGTTATAGATTGTATCCCCTTGAAAAATATTCCCTTGAAGTATTATAAACCAAATGAAAATTATATTGGTATTTTTTTATCATTAAATATTATGGTTCCCAAATAAAAATTCTCAAAATATGGGTTTCTTATATGACATTGACTATGTCGGTGGTATTATATTTATGAAACTAGTATAATTGATCTAATAACTCCAATTGTTTTTCTTTATAAAATTTAATTATCCAACATATTGTCTTCTAAGATCCGTCGAAGTGATGTATATGGCATGTGATTTCTCAAAATGTATACATGGAAAAGGTTATTTATGTATGAGACATTTTAAAAAAGTGGTAAATGAAAGTCTATATCACCAATAAAATCACAAATCTATGATGGTCCAATTTACAGCGGGATTAGCTTCACAATATTCCGAATAATAACTACAATTTCTTGAGGAGATACCTTAAAGAATACCATGTAAACAATTTCAAAATCCAGATCACTTCATTGATTATCTACATAGAAATTCATTTATCTTTTTTAGAACTCATGTGTCATTGAATGGCTTAATAATTTTTATGGATATTATTAGGTCATTATTAAACCATTTATAAAAAATAAACCCCACATATTATAGTCTAACATCTCAAACCATTAACAGAATAATCAGTACCATTTGAATAATATAATTAAAATTATTTTTATATGAGAAATCTTTCATGGGGAGGAGTTTCTATGAACATTAAAGGAATTACATTTATTTGGAAATCAAAAAATAATTTAATATTTGAATGGTCCATTTTGATTGAAAGAAAACATTGTGTGATAAATAGAATTGATTCTCATTTTTTTTATCAAATGATTATTATATAGTTCTCCAGAATCAAGAGTTTATCCTTAAATTTAAATAGGATAAAATTTGGTGTTTCACTCGATTAAACCTTAACAAATACCACATGTATATATTATTGAGTTGATCAATAATGAAATATATTTTACTAGAAATAAAATTCAGTAATTTCTTAATATGAAAAACTACATCTAAAATATAATTATTAAATTTAGATTTTTTGGCAGTCCTACTATGAAATAATAACTTGTGTTTTCCCACATCAACATTTTTACCTATAATTATTGAATTATTCTATTTTTGAAATAACCTAGACATCTTAAAATAATGTTATTTTTTATCTTCTTGATTGAATCCCATAATATTGGATAAATAAATATTTACTAGGTTTATGAGGAAGCTTTCGGGTGTCTGGGGGTTTGGGACACAAGTGGAGGGTAAAGTAGTTCATCTAGTGCATGACATAATGTTGGCAAACCAGAAGAGTGAACTATGCAAGGGGGTGTCCAAACTATATGACCTTAGAGAGATAAAGTTCACTTGGTTGGTGAATGGGTTTTCATACATTTTTAGGCACCCCATGTTACCGTTCAACAGAGTTTCATGGGAAATGATATTGGGCATGGGTTGGGAAACCATGTGTCCTATCCTTGAACATCATTAAAAAGTATGAATTTACCCGAATAGACCCTATGTGGTTTAATATATTCAATCTAATTTCTTACCCATTGTCCCCCTTTCAACCCTAGTGACAAATAAAATCTCCCAATGCATCCCATGGATAATTATTCTTCAATTGTAGGAAATTTATTGTGTCGTCGATTGCAGGTCAAAACTTTGGGTGAGTGCAATCCTCCTCCTACATCTCTTTTCTAGAATAAGGAATTTTTTTTCATTATTCATCACTGGAAACCTGAAACCCAAATTTTATTTAGATAATAGGTTAGGGATTCAAGATGTGCTTGATTTCAAATATCAAGATAAAGTTAATGGTGTGTAAATATTTTTATTTGAGTTAGTTGTTCTACAAGGAATGTCCAATAGGATTGTGGTAGATTTTTGCATTATGGTTGTGATATTTCTGTATCATTATATGTAATTGATTCATTTTTTATGATATTTTAAAATGGTCAGATAAATGAAATTTAGAGACCCCGTGATCCGTGTGGGAGGAATTCAGATTTACTTGACAAATATAGGGCAACCCGTGGGGAGCATCAACATTCCCGGACATGGAATGGTGTGATGTTAAAAATATTACTAATTTTTACTAAAACATTTTCCATTGAAATGTTTTCTAAATTTTATATTAATCCATTAGAGGTACCAATGGTAGTGTATCTAGTTTTTGGAAATGTTATAAGGGATTTTTTGGCGTGATGTGAAAATGGGTTAAATGGATTGATGAGAATGTGTCAAATGGCATGTAATATCGAAATGGAAATGTGTAGATTGAATAATGAATATGAGTTTTAAAATGCAATAAATGGGATTATGAATGTAATGGGGGGAATAGTTTAAATGGGTTATTGTATGATAATTATTGAATATTCTAAATTTGTTATGGTATGAAAAGGGAAATGAGTTCAAAGGGATAAGAGATATAAATAGAAAATGTGTTAATTGAATATGTCTTGATATTATGTTATATGAAAATTAATATGATTGGCGAATGATACTAGTATTGATTATGTATGAATTGTGATATGGTATATGTGTTTAATGGATAAATAATCACATGAACATGATACTAGTATTGATTATGCATGAATTGTGATATGGTATATGTGTTTAATGGATAAATAATCAGATGAACATGTCATGTTGGTATGTGGTGTATTAAATTGAGGTTCTATGACCATGTTTCAGGTTGTATTGAAACTCTAAAACCCTCCCCAATAATACACAGGTATGGGATTCAGAATGAGTCTCTATTACTATAATGGATACATTGAATGTGACATGTTGTAATGAGGCTCCAACGTATGTCTAAGGTTATAGATTGTAATCTGGTTTTTTTTGCGAGTTGGGGGACTGTACAGAATCTCTTATTCACTATAAATGAATATATTATATCATTGTGTGAATAATGTAGGATCTTAACATATGGAACATTTTATGAAAACGAATAGATTAGAAAATAGTATAAGAAGTGATAATGTTATTAATTATTAAAATGGTAAAATTTAATATGGTTTCCTAATGGCACATGAGAGTGTATTTTTTACCATGAATTTTTTAGTAATTGCATGAACTATTTTTTTAGACTTGATAAATTGTAGACACTATTTGTGGAGGCCTACTTTGTTATACTTACACCCTTCTAAGGGTGCTATTGGGCACTTGAGTAGAACTAATTGTTACAGGTCATTATATATGAAAAGGACATATTCTAGGGAATGGAGTTGGGATTTGGATCTGAATGGATGGATATTAAGACAATGATTCGGTACCCGTTCTGGGGATTCACTTATTTGTCAATTTTTTGGGTTTCCTAAAATTTTTAATAGTTAGCTTTGATATGTAATCTTCATCATACTGTTTTGGTTGTACATTGTTTGGGAAAATTTTAGTAAGGAATGATTCTGGTTTTTCGATTATTGTTTCATTTTTCATATGTTGTCTATTGTGGCTTATTATGGTAATGAGGGTATAGCTTCCATAAATTATTAATTATACATCTGCCGCTAGTTGGAAACATATAGAATACGGGGTGGAGAATTTAATGTAATGTGGTGGCGCGGGTCAGGGAACCAGTTAGTGGATCCATGATCATGTATTATATTAGAGTATTTATTTTAAGTGGTATTATTATTTGGAAATTAACATTAGAGATTAAGATGTGTCATTTCAAGGAAATGAGATCATACATGGGAACTGTGAACCTATGTAAATGGAAAAATCCAAGTACCCATGGTGGGAATGATTTTTCATGATATTTCTCTAAGAATTTAATAATATTTAACAATTGGATGATGCACATGTCATGTGATGTGTATATTTTATGATATTTTTTAGGGATGAGGTAGCTTGAGGTTGGGAATTTATGCATCATTTTAGGAACTTATGGATATATGTGGCATGCATCCTGATGGCCACAAACTTGATGGGTTTGTTGGACAAGAGGGGTAGAATGAAAAATAACATCATAGATATTTAATGAAAAAGGTGACTAATAAATATTAGGTAGATGAATAAATGGAAGTAATATAAAATAATGGTTAAAGGGATGTTATAACAAAGATAGTGTGTTACATTTTCATTATCACTTGATTGTTCTCGATATGTTATGGTTTAATATGATTTTGGGAATGGTTTTTCTAGAATTTTATCAATACCATATTAATTATTATCGCCAATGAGTGGCATTCACATCTCTTGAGGGGGAAACCTCTTTCCATTGCGGGGAATGAGATGTTTGGGTAGGCCCTACAGTATCAGTGTTTTAGTTGTTGGGTAAACTCACACACCAAGAATATTTTCTTATGCTTGATGATGGATTAGTACAGTTGATTTTCTATTCCTGTCCGGTAGAGTGGTTTTGAGATGTGTTTCCAAAGGACATATCTAGGATACTTCCCAAGACATATGATGAGTTCACGATTGTGTTGCTACAGGTAGTAGAACTAGTTTCCATTATAGTATACCGAATTGAATCAGTAGAACACTAAGAACATAAAATTCATATAGAGGAATTTGGTTTATTCATCCAAGTACATCACCCTGGGAGTCTACAGTAATATTTTCCATGGATCATTGTGGTTTTGTGTCAAATATATAATTTTGAACCAGATGAATGTTATGATCCGATACCCTCTTCCATAAATCGATGATATTTTTGACCAGTTGAGAGGTGATTCAATAATCTCTAAAATTTAGCTAAGATCCTGATATAATCACCTAATATTGATACCTTTTAATGTGTCACATACTAACTTCAAGTCATGTATGAGTTCTGTGAGTTTTTTGTTAAGACAATCATCTTGAACAATGCACCAACATTTTTCAGGTACCATATGAACAGAATCTTTCTCCCATATCAAAACAAATGTGTAGTTATCTTTATTAAATACATCATTGTGTACTCAAAAACTCGTGATGATTATTCCATACATCTTGAAATCATCTTCATTACACTAATAGATCATACTCTATACGTCGTGCTTTCAAAATTTAATTTTTGGATCGATATGAAACATTTATTGGGTGACATCATACCTGAGGATGATGTTTCTTTCACATAAAAAATTTACTGGAATTTTTTTCTTGGGAGAAGCCTAAGAGTGGTTTTGATATCTGACATGTTTTAGGAATGGAAGGATTTTTCTAATATTTATCATGTAATTTTATCATTTTTAATCCCATTTTTATCTTTTTACAAGGAATTTTTTCAAGATTGACTGGTCTGGCGAATAGGATAATGAATTCCCAGGGTTAAACAAGTGGTTAACAATTGCATTGAATTTTCTCATACACGAGCCATGTAATAGGTATACCATGTTTTGGTATGTGTCTTTTTTTAGTCTTGGGGTGGTCTTGATGTAAGATGATAGGTTCATGTAATATTTTTCACAATCATTGAGGCCTTATGAAATAAATTATCATACTGATGATCTTGAATTGGATATGGTAGTTCAGACCAAAACAATTTGGTGACACTTTTTTTAGAGAAGTTTTGTAGTGTATAACTATAAAATAATCCACAAATATGTATTCTCTCAGCATTATTTTAATCTTCATTAGAAAATATGAGTTTAATAGATGTGGTACTTTGACATTAATCTAGAGTACACACTTGGAAGTGGAATCAATGTTACAGATTCCTTGATTCAGAAGACTCAAAACTAGGTGGTTCTAAAATCATGTTTAGAGTGGGAGATTAAGGAGTTGTTTGCTGAGTTTTATCTTGAAGTGAAATATCATCAATGGAAGATTATCCTTTCATCCGTGGTAGTTTATTTCATGAATCAAGTCTTGATAAAAGATATGAATCATGATAATTCATAATTTTTTTATTTATGGGAATGTCTTCATGGTGGGGAGTGACCTTTCTGTTGGACTATTGTGGATGATGGGATAGTTTATGTTCATGGAAATGTTCATCTTCCAACTTGTATGCAATAATAGATTATGTGATAGTTTCATGAATTGATGTTGGTTGTTCATCCTATTTTACCAAAATGTATCATAATATTTTTTGAAATTATTTGTATCCAGGGATGAAGAATGAAGTTTAATGTTTTCTAGTGCAATGCCTTACCTATCATCATGTGAAAGATTATCATCCTTGGTTGGTTGGTTTTTTAAAACCATTTCCCATTATAAAATTTAAAGGGGTTGATGTAATTATGTATTTCATGGTTGGTATTCTGAGGAATCTTTGGTAGAGTGATATGATTTCTGTAGTTGTTGATCATTTTTCTAATGTAGTTAACTGATTTCCCTAATGGGAGACCTTCACCATGGATCAGTTGAGTGAGTTGTATGTTCGAGAGGACATGTGGTTTCATGAGTTACCACAACCTATATTTTCGGATCATTATCCACATTTCACATCGTTCTTATGGAAGAGATTTTAGATGGAACTTGGTACCCATGTGTGATGGATTACATCTTTTCACCTTTTGACAGATATGTAGTCATATCATTCCATTTAGAAACTAGAGGATATTTTGAGAGGTTGGGTCATAGATTTTGGTGGATCATGGGAAAAAATGTAGCATATATTGAGTTATAGTACAAAAATATTTTCCAAACGACTATTTAGAAGGAACTGTTTGGGGAGATCTATTATAGATAGTGAATATATCTGATGTGTTGGAGGAAATATGTGGAATTAGAATTGGTGGGATCAACTATCATGTAAGAGACATAAAAATAGATTTAGTTGATTCACAATTTGTATATAAATGGACCATATTAGGAATTAGTCAAATGTGGATCGACATCAAAGACCTCTTGAGATTGTGGTGGGTGATCATGTATTTATTTTGGTGTCAAAAAGGATGGGTCATAGTTGAATATAGAAATGGGATAATTTGTTACATTTGTACATGTGGCCATTTGAAATTTTGGATAGGATCAGGCTGGTGGTATTCTTATTAGCTCTTTCACATCAGTATAGTGGTATGCATATCAATTTTCATGTGTGTAATTTTCAAATGTATCACCCTTACCCATTTCGTGTGATTGATGTTAAAGTTTGTGAACTTTAAATCGATGATTCGTTTAAAGAGAATCCATTTTTCATCACAGTAAAAATGTTTTTTGGGGAAAAAATTCCCATGCATTGAGTTTTATGGTTGCACAAACATTTTCTAATGAAACATGGGAGATATATTCAGAAATTTGGAAAATGTGGCCAAATATCATATTCATTGTATGAACACTGATTCATAGGAAGAGTTGCATGATGAAGAGAGTTTTTAAGTTGGGGAGGTTGTTAGATCCAAAATCATGTAGAGTTATGTTCATGTTTGGTTTGTAATTCTATTCCACAATTTTTCCTAAATAAGTTTTTACCATGTGTGTGAGGAAACTCATGGTTATTCTAGTGGTTTGAGATAAGAATGAGATGGAAATTCGGCCATCAAGTGTACATCGAACGGTTGGTTCATGATTGAAATACACATTTCAAGGCTGATTTCAAACCGTGAAACCTTAGATAAAGGTATTTCAGATATATTTTTCACATTTTCTCAAACCATACAATACTCCCCAAGTAACTATGCAACCTAGCCCATCTTGGACAGTGGCTGGCACCTGGTTAGTGCACAATTTGTAAAATTATGCGGCCAAACCGTGAACCCAATTATAAATTGAGAATTTACCAAGTATACCATTGTGGATTTAAGATTGTTTACCTGATTTTATACACCAATATCTCACTTAAAATAATATTGATGAAGCAAATCTACCAATTCTTCTCAAGGATCATTAATTTTAGATTCATTGACATTTTGGGTGACAGTGGTTGTGGAACGATGCTACTAGTGAGTCTAATCCTTCATGTGGTTATGTTTTTTAGATTAGGGTTTATGGTTTTTGTATCTTCATTAATATCCCAAAAAACTCTTTTTTCATTATATTTTTTGTTGGGGCATCATTGGGTAATTTAATCTGCATCTAAGGTGAATGATAGGGGTGTTTTCATCTTAGGGATTATCGTAGGTGGTCTATAAGTTATTTCCCACAGTTTTGTGGTAGATTTGTTCATGTGCGATTGTAATATTTCATTCCCTTGGAAAGTAATTGACTCCATTGGTACAATTCGGTAAATTGTTTTTCTGAAAAATGATTTATACCCCTCATTATCCCCATTGAATGCATTAAAATTTTCTTGAAAAATATATGTCCACCCGTGCATTGTGCCAACAGTCCCAAACATGGAAAATTTTAATGTTAATCATTAGTTTAACTTGTGTTGAAATATATAACTTGATAAATATTTTTATATGATATTTTGAACCATTAAAGGTACTGAAAAGACCCATAAATTCCATGTAATTTTTTTAATTATATGGGAATTTTACATGTTTGCGAAATTTGATGGCACGTGATTCTGAGGCCCAGTGTGCCCGGAATGAATTTCTGAACTTTTTTTGGGTATGTTCAGTAAACGTGTAGGGCGGTTTTTGTAAATTTTGAACTAGTCCTCGAAATTTAAATCTGTGGACACTGTTGAACTTGCATCACCGATGTTCTTTTAAGGATACTTTCACCTTGATGGCAGTTGTTCGAGGGTGAGAGTTAGTTTTCCTATATTTTGTGGAAATAAAAATAAAATAAGATTAAAATTTATTTTATTATTGTGGAAACCTCCCATGTATATGTTAAATTAGAGGGGACCACCTGAACTAAAACCCCCATTATGAATTATTAAAGGTAAGGACCACCTGAACCCTCTAAATGGGAGAAACCCCAAGAACTCCCTCATTAATGAACAGTTAACCCATGGACTTCCTCCAAATTCATTATGCCAATGTGGTAAAATTAATTGTTACAAAATAAATTAATTTGATAGACCTTTTTTAATAAGTTGGCACCTATCATTTTTTTGTGTCGGAAATTTTTGGCAAAGGGAGAAGCTTTGGAGATCATAGAGAAACTCCTCGCCAACGAAGAATGCCATCTCAATCAAATAAAGTTCTTCAGAGCTAAGAAAGAGGACGAAACACGAGCTCCACTTGGGAAGCATGTTGTGGAGGTGGAGATCATTGGTAACCTATTCACATTAACTATTTTCATCTCACGATGCATCAATGAACCTTCGAGGTAGGTTTGTTTTTCTAAATACCTCTGTTACCCATTCTTGATGTTCTTCATAATTCAAATCTTTTGAACCACTTTCTACAGCTCTAATGCGGAGGGTGCATACAAAATGAACTTGGACTAACCTCTCCACAATCCATTTTGGTTTTCGGTGATTTCATTATGATGGAGGAAGACAGAAACTGGAGGCCAACCGCACGATGAGTGAGGCAGGAAGGATTTGTGCCACCCAGCGAACAAGGGGTCGCAGCTTGTGCCACTTCGACGAAGGGAGTACAACCGACTGAACCATCCGCTCGCAAAGGTGTGGCCTTCAACCACGCCATGTGGAGAGGACGGATATCTATCCAGCCATCCACAGAGGAATTCTTAACTACAACACCCCGCGACCGCCCTACTACACTACGACCCCCAGCAGCACCCCCCCCCCACCCTTGCATCATGTGCCAGGCCAAACCCAGAATGCTGGAAGCCCAATTAGATGGTCTGGACCCAGCGGGTCATGCCGGGGTGACCCAAACACGGTCGGCCCATGCCGGGTTGGGCTAGGTCGATCTGACTGGGTCATACTGGAATTGGACTAGTTTTGACCCTATACATTCTTTTGGCCATAGCATTGGCCCCGGGAATCTGTTTGACAAATTGTTTGTGGAGCCGAAAAACATGGAGTTAGATGGACCCTTTCTTATACCCCAATAAATATTTGGATAATGTTGGGGTATGGTCGAGTTGGATCGAGCAAGAATCCAACCTGGACATTGGGACTAAATGACTAATAACTTACGGAATTAGAATCTGATTGATGCAACTACTATTGCATTAAGACCCCTATTACATGGAGGTCCTTTGGGATACTTCTTCAGGGGACTTTAGGATAGTTTTTGTATTGAATATTAGATTGAGGAGCGGACTCTTCCGGAGACAAGCATTCTTAGTGTGGGAACATTGTAGTAGTATGTGACGATGTACTAGGTTCATGTGTGTCTGATAATGTAATGAAGTTGTAATAGGATCCTGTGTGGGTATGAAGATGTACTGACGATGTAATATGATCCTGTCTGGGTCTGACGATGTTCAGACGGTATACTAGGATCATGTTTAGGTTTGACGATGTACTAGGATCATGTGTGGGTCTGACAATGTACTGAGTATGTACTAAGATCCTGTGTGGGTCTGATGACGTACTGATGAGGTACTAGGATACTATGTGGGTCCGACGATGTACTGACGATGTACAAGGATCATGTGTGGGTTTGATGATTTACTAGGATTCTGTGTGGGTCTGGGGAGGTACTATGAACTGTTGTGTGTTTGAAAATGTACTACGATCCTCTGTGGGTCTGATGATGATTTAGGATCCTACGTGGGTCTTCCTTTTAACAGAGTAAGATGATTTAGTGATTACATCTAATCATCTCTACTATTGTACTTAAGATATAACTAGTGTGAGCTAAGTCTGTACCTGTTTCGTACATTCCTTTGTGGTAATACATTGGTGGTATTATTCTTTCTGGTGTACCTATTTGGTACTAACCTTTCTGGTACTCTTTCCTTTGTGGAATAGTTGAGCTTGGGCTTTTGATTTGGACTCTGTGTTTCCTCATGATTGAGATGGGCATACATGATAACTTAGGTATATGTTTGGGCATATACCTAGGTATGGTTGTCAGTTGATTTCATGCTTTATGGTTTACCCTTTTAGGATTTTGTGAGACCTTGAGGGTCTCAGGGACCCTACTTAGCGCGTTATACTCACCCTTACATAGGCTATGCCCGCATGTTGTTGTCTTTTTACAGATGATAGACAATTTTGATTGAGGCCGAGAGTACATGGAAAGGAAGTAACTCGGTGGTGAAAATTAAATGATGCAAACCACAGAGACGACCATTCAAGAGTTGTACCTACCCTTCAGGTAGGATCCTTAGTGGGTGTTTATAGGTGCTGTTCTAGTTTACTTGAACTTTTTAGTTTTCTTGTACCTTCCAGTTGGGCTTGTATATTTTCCCCTTTTTCTTATTGTACTCAAACTTTTACTATATATTTTACTCATGTTAATAATTTTTTGTGTTCTTGGTTGCATGTGTATACATGATATAAAGGTAATTCCTTCCCAGTTTTAGGGATTATGCCTTCGGTGCTAGTCGCCAACCCCTGGCCTATGGAAGCCAGGCTTGGGGTAGTCACGACAGAGGCCCCAGGGGATGGGCCATGACCAATTGGTATTAGAGGAGTTGGTTTTATTGTAGAACATAGGAATCTGATATTTTTAATATAAATAGTGTTATGTGTATTGAGTGTGGTTATCATTTTAGTGAAACTACTGTTGGTGTGGCAGCCGACGTATCCTAACACTAGGACCCTGACATCTGATTTCTGACTCATTGCACGAAAACACTGATTGAGTGTGTGTTTCAAGAGTTTTCTTTGTGATATCTTTGAGTTAGATCACAAGGTATATCTTCTTGACCGCATAACACCTTTTTCATTTTAGGGTGCCTCTATGCAGACATCTATCTAGGGTTCTAAGTATAGTACGCACTAAAAGAACATCGAGCGATGGGGCCTCAGTGTAGGGATCACTAACAGTAGATGCAGAACCAAAGCACTTGTGGTACCATTAACCATTGTGCCACCAATGCCACCAGCCCCAGAAGTAGAGGGTGGATGTGGCTTGAGCGTGTTGCAGGAGTTATAGTGCTAGAGGCCACCATGGTTTTGGGGAAGAGGACACACAGGTGGTTGAGGATTGGCTGGAGGTAGTGGAGAGATTCTTCTGACTGATAGGGACAATAACTAATTTCATGGTGATCCATGATGCCAATGTTCTATAGGTAGAATCAAGAAGATGGTGGAGCATGATGCTTCAGGTTCACGACGAGGTGGCACTTCTCTTGGAAGATTTTGAGAGCCTATTTCAGGCAGTGTTTTTTCTAGAAACTCATCGCATAGTGCGCATACAGGAGCTTCTTAATTTGTAGTAGGGCAGTAATACTATGGCTCAGTACTCAGAGAGGTTCACTGACCTCTCACGCTACTCCACTGATATGGTGTGAGACCCATTCTTTAGGGCCCGTACATTTAAGCATGTACTCAGGTGGGAGATCAGGTCTTTGATGATCTCACTCATCAACCCGACACAAGATGGGGTGTTAGATTGATCCCTATTATTGTATAGTTTTCTTGTTGAGTAGTCACTAGAAGCGAGACCCACCACCGGATGTCATGTAGAAGAGACTTTTATAGCTGGAAGCAGACAGAAATCACAGAGATCCAATGGACCCAGACCTACATGGGGAAGACCACATGACTCAAGATCAGTTGTGCGAGGAACCTGAGATAGAGTTAGTCATGAAAGGAACATGAATTGTTTCACATGTGGTGGTTAGGGTCACATGGATCGTGACTGTCTGAACAACTGTACGGATGATTAGCAGATGGTCGAAGGACTGCCCAAGCAGAGACAGAGGCTGCACTGAGGATCTCTGTAGGGAGTAGGGAAATGTTACAGAGGAGATGGATGTGCAGCTGGCAGTGGGAGACAATTCGAGATGTTACCGCCACCACCACCAGGTGGTCCGCCCTGACCATAGGGAGTAGGAGGATAGGGGAAAGCTTCTATTCGAGCAGCAGAGGCTGCCGACCATGGTGGTCCAGAGATGATACTAGGTATGATCTGCATCAACTCCACCTTAGTAGCAGTACTTCTATAAACAGGTTATAGTCATTCTTTTATTTCTACATCCCCCTTTTAGAGATCAGAGATTCTTATGGAGCCATTGGCTCTATACTTATGGAAAGAGACTCCTACGAGATAGGATTAAACGATTACACACTAGTGTAGGCAATGTTAGATTTCTTTAGAAGGTGAGAGCTTCGTCTATGATCTTCTAGTAGCGGCGGCGTGGCCTTACGATGTCATCATAGGAAAGGAATGGTTATCTACAAGCCATGCTCAGATAGACTATATTAGGCACAAACTGTAGTGTGTTCCCACAAATGGGACCAAGTTTATCTTCACCGACGAGAATGGAGCCGTCGTAGCATAGGACGGACTTACCCGGAGGAGAGTGCAGCTGATCACTAATCAGATAGATATTCATCGCCTCAGAGTGGTTGATGTGGAGAGTCTGAGTTATCCTCTAGTGGTGGACCAGTATGCGGATTTCTTCCCTAATGATGTTCCAGGTCTACCTCCTCGTAGAGAGGTGGACTTTTACATTGACTTGTACAGTAGTATGACATTAATATCTACACTAGAATATCTTATGGCTCCTACGAAGCTTCATGAGTGACTAATACAACTGGATGATTTTCTAGGGAAGGGATTCTTTTGGCCCAGGGTTTCTCCTTGAGAATGCCCCTATTTTTCTCAACATGAAAGTTGAAGGGATATTGAGACTTTGTGTTGACTATCATCGGCTGAACTAGGTGACCATGAAGAACATGTACCCACTTTTGAGGATTGATGAACTCTTTGATTATGTGAAGGGATCAGGGTGGTTCTCGAAGATGGATCTCAGATAAGGCTTTCACAAGCTCAGAGTGCGAGACGAGGATGTGGAGAAGACGACTTTTAGAAGTCGGTACAACCATTATGAGTTTTTGGTCATGTTGTTCGGTGTGAACAATGCTCTAGTAGTGTTCATGGGACTCATGAACTAGATATTTCAGCCTTAGCATGAAAAAATTGTGATGGTATTCATTGATGACATTCTGATCTACTCAGATACTAAGGATGAGCATGTTTATCATTTGAAGGTATTACTAGACACACATTGAGAGAACCAACAATATGGTAAGCTCTTGAAGATCCAATTCTGGATCCGAGAAGTTAACAATCTGGGACATGTCATATCTGAGGTTGGAGTTGCATTGTATCCAGTGAAGATTGAGGTGGTACTTTTTTGGGAGCCACCCAAGAGTGTGACGGAGGTACAGAGTTTCTTGTGGTTTGTTGGATACTACCAGAGGTTTATGCCAGATTTCTCCAGAGTTTCAGCACCTCTATCAGAAATGAAAAAGAAGGGGAAACCCTTAATTTTGGTGTAGATATGCAAGAAGAGTTTTCAGAAGTTGAGGCATAGGCTGACTAGTGCCCCCATCTTGAGGCTACCAGAGGAGGGCATATGGTACATAGTCCACTACGACGCATCAGGGATTGGGCTCAGATGTGTCCTGATGTAGGAGAGAGCAGTGATCAGATATGGTTCTCGTAGTTAAGACAACATGAGAAGAACAATGATACCCATAACCTGAAGTTATTAGTAGTGTAATTCCCTTTGAAGATGCGGTGACATTACTTGATGGGCGAGCAAATTACAGTATACTCAGATCACAAGTGTCTCAGGTATGTCTTCTCTTAGAAGGACCTAAACCGAAGACAACGATGTTGGCTTGAGTCCTTCCATGACTATGACTTTGAGATAGTATATACTCATGGTATGGGAATCATAGTAGTAGACACACTCAACAAGAGATTTGGTATCTAGATACAAGGTGAGGCGATTGAGTAGCTGGCCACATAACAGATTTGCTTTGTGGATCATGATGGAGCATCCTTTCTATAGTCTCTTATAGTCAGTCCCCCACTCCTTCAGCAAGTCAGTGAGGTGCAGCATGGGGACCCTGACATTGAGGCTCAATGTGTGTAGATATCAATTGGATAGGCACCTGATGGATTTTCTCAAGGTGGGGAGCATGTCATTTTCTTTATAGGACATACCATGGTACCCGTGTAACTTCAGGAGGAAGTGTTGAGGTTGTTCCTCAAATCCATTCTAGTGGTAAATCTAGGAGTGGAAAAGTTATACCAGGACCTCTGACGACTGCACTGGTGGCTGGGAATGAAGAAAGCAGTACATAGTTTGTCTCTTGGTGCCTCACATGTCCGCAAGTGATGGTAGAGCACAAGGTACTAGCAGTATTGGTTTAGACTTTAGAGGTCCTATATTAGAAGTGGGATGGGATATCCATTGAATTCGTGATAGAAAATCCACATACATCTATATTCCATGATTCTATCTTGGTGATCTTTGACCGAATGACCAAGTCATATCACTTCTTACCGATCAGAGATTGGGGTTCAATAGAGAGTTTGGAATGCCTCTATGTGTAAAATATTGTGTGGTTACATGGAGTAACCACGTCGATTGCCTCTAACCACGATACATGTTTCACTTCCCGGATATGGAAGGGGTTGCAAGAGGCTTTCAAGACGCAGATTCATTTCAGAACCACCGTCCATCCTCAGATGGATGGACAGAATGAGAATACCTTTCAGACCCTTGAGGACATGCTACATGCTTGCATCCTCGACTTCAGTCACTGATGGGAGAATTCCTTGCCTTTGGTGGAGTTTCCATACAATAATAGCTGTTAGTCCACCATTGGGATGGAACCTTTTGTGGTGTTGCATTGGGGACCTTTGAGATCTCCTTTTTGATGGAATAACCTAGGGGAGTCAGCACTAGTGGAACCAGAGATGGTACGGGCTACCACGAAGAAGGTGCAGATAATAGAGGAGTGTATGAAGACTGCACATAGCAGGAAGAAGTATTATTCCGACAATAGATGGAGACCTATTTAGTTCACGGATGGTGACCACGTCTTCCTAGGGGTCTCACCCCAAAAGGTTTGTAGAGATTTGTCCATGGAGGCAAGTTATCTCCAAGGTTCATAAGACCCTTATTGTTCCTCATCAGAGTTGGAAAAGTGGCTTACAACCTAGCACTTCCCCCTCCTTTGCATCGAGTGCATGAAATCTTCCAGGCATCCCAGCTGAGGATATATGTGCACGACCCTTCTCACATCATCGACCATGGTGAGCTGGACATTGATGATAGGGAGACATTTACAGAGGATTCTGTGGAGATTGAGTATTGACAGGAGCAGTTCTTTTGTGGGAAGTCAATACCTCCGATGCATGTACGTTGGTTGCATGGGAACCTCCAGGAGAGAACAGGGGAGCGAGAGGCTCAGATATGTGATCATTACCCATGCCTATATTCCTAGTATTGTTTTGTGGCTTTCAGGGATGAAACGAACTCAGGTGGGTATAATGAAAAGACCCATAAATTCCAAGTAATTTATTTAATTATATGGAAATTTTACGTGTCTGTGAAAATTGACGGTGCATGATTCTAAGGCCCGGTGTGCCCAGAATGAATTTTTGAACATTTTTTGTTATGTTTCGTAAACATGCGAGCGGGTTTTTTTATCTTCTAAACTAGTACTCAGAATTGACATCCGAGGACACCATTGAACTCACAGCACCAATATTCACATATAGAGACTTTCACCTCGATGGAAGTTGGTCATGGGTGAATGTTAGTCTTCGCCTTTTTCATGGAAATTATAATAAAATAAGATAAACTTCTATTTTATTTTTGGTGATTCATACCATTTTAATGTTAATGAGGTGGGGACCACATGAACTAAAATTCCAATTTTTTATTCCTAATGGTAAGGACCACCCAAACCATATTAATGGGAGAAACCCCTTGATCTCCCCCATTAATGAAGAGTTAACCCATGGAATTCATCCAAATTTATAATGCCAATGTCGTACAATTAATTGTGCCAACACAAATTAAATTGATAGTCATAATTTAATATGTTTCACCTCTCATTTTTTTGGGTGGGAAATTCATGGAAAAGGGAGAAGCTTGGAAGAGAATCAAGAAACTCATATCCATAAAAGAACTTCTCTTCCAAAAAAGGAATGCCATATCCATAAAATAACGTTCTTCAGGGCCAAGAAAGAAGAGGACACACAAGACCAAATTTATAAGCATGTTGCGGAGGTGACAAGCATTGGTACCCTCTTCGCCTTCACCATTTTCATCTCATGACACATCAACAAACCGTCGAAGTAGGGTTGCCGTTTTAAATACCTCCATTACCCATTCTTGATGTTCTTCATAATTCAAATGTTGTAAACCACTTGATACCACTCTAATGTGGAAGGTACGAGCCAAATGAAGATGGCACAACCTCTTTGAAATACCTTCTGGTTTTGATGAAATTTTTGTGATGGAGGAAGATGAAAACTGGAGGTTGGCAGCACGACGGGGGAAGTGGCATGCATCCACACTACCCGACGAACAATGGGCCACAACTTGTGTCATGGAGATGATGGTAGGATGGTCGTCCATCCAGCCAGCCATGACGAACTGCCACCCTGCAACCGCCCCTCCACTCCGTGGCACCCCCCCTGTATCGTGGCCTCCCCACTGCACAGTGGTTGTCCCACACCACCGTGTCCACCCCGTATAGTGGGCCGCCTAGTGCGATCCGGGCCTATCCCAGCGGGTCATGTTGGGTCGACACATGCCCGGTCGGGCAAAGTCGATCCAACTGGGTCAGACTGGACTCAGAAAAGTTTCAACCATATACATTCTTTTGTCCGTAACTTTTGCACTGGGCGTCCGTTTGATGAATAGTCAGCGGTTCCAGAAACCATGGAGAGAGATTAACCCTTTGGTATACCCCATTGGATGTTTTGATAATGTTGGGGTATAGTTGGGTTGGATCGAGCACGAATCCAACAAGTCCCTTGGGACTAAAAGTAAAATAACATATAGAACGAGCATCCGATTAACGAACCATATATTGCGTTGAGACCCCCAATGAGGTGGCAGTTATGTGGGATAAATCTTCATGGTAATTCAATATAGTTGGAGTATCGACAGGTCTCTTGAGGTGAAGACCCTCGCAAGGACAATAGAGCTCAGTGTGGGAACCCTGTACAGGCTGTGGCGATGTACTAGGTTCATGTTTGGGTCTGATGATGTACTGAAGATGTACTATGATCATCTGTGGGTATGTGCCATACTGGAGATGTACTAGGATCACGTGTCAGTCTGATTACATACTGACGATGTACTAGGATCTTAGCTGGTTTTGACGACGTACTGAAGATGTACTGGGATCCTATGTGGGTCTGATGATGTACTAGGATACAGTGTGGCTATGACGACGTACTGATGATTTATTAGGATCCTGTCTGGGTATGATGGCGTACTGATGATGTACTAGAAATCTATGTGGGTATGTTTATTTAATAAAGATTTACTAGGAACCTATGTGGGTCTAAGGACGTAATGCCGATTTACTAGAATCCTATGTGGGTCTGACAACGTACTGACAATGTACTAGGATCTTGTCTGGGTCTGATGACGTACTGACAATGTACTAGGATCCTATGTGGGTCTGACAACATACTGATGGTGTATTAGGATCTTGTGTGGGTCTAAATATGTACTATGATCCTGGTTGGGTTTGATGAGGTACTAGGATCTTCTGTGGGTCTGACGATGTACTACGATCTTCTATGGGTCTAATGATGATTTAGGATCCTACGTTGTTCAACCTCTTAACAGTGTAAGATGATTCATTGGTTACATCTAATCATCTCTAATACTATACCTAAGATATACCTCGTGTGAGTTTAGTCCGTAACTAGGGGTACATTCCTTTGTGGAAATACCTTGGTGGTATTCTTCTATGTAGAGTACTTGTGTGGTACTGACCCTCGTGGTACTTCTTCCTTTGTGGAAAAGCTGAGCTTGGGTTTTTGAGTTGAACTCTATTTTTCCTCATGATTGAGATGGGAATACTTGATAACATAGGTATATGTATGGGAATATACCTAATTAGGGTTGTCAGTTGATTTCATGCCTTTTGGTTTATCCTTAGTGAATTTTGTGAGACATTGAGGGTCTCGGGGTCCCTATTGAGTATCATTATACTCACCCCTGCATGAACAATGCTTGTACCTTTTTGTTCTTGGTGCAGATGACATACAACGCTAACTGAGGATGAGGGTACAAGGACTGGAAGTAGCTCGGAGGTGTACATTAGATGAGGCATAACATGGAGACAACCGTTTGAGAGCTGTACCAACCCTTCTGGTAGGATCCTTGGTGGGAGTTCACACGATCTATTTCAGTTTACTTGTAAATGTTAGTTTTCCTGTACTTTCTAGTTGGGCTTGTATTATGGACCGTTTTTCTTACAGTACCCACACTTTTACTATACAGTAGACTCGTGTTCATAATTTTCTCTGTTCTTGGTTGCATGTGTTTATATGAAATAAATTATATGACTTCCCATTTTTAGGGAATAGGCCTTCAGTGCTAGTCACCAACCCCTCGCCTATGGAATGGTTTGGGTAGTCACGACACATGCCTCAGGGGATGGCCCATGACACGTTGTAATGTAAACTGTGTCATCTTTTTTTTTCAATAGCATAATAAACTTTTTGGAATATTTTAAGAAGGATTAAATGGATTAATGTGAATGTTTCAAATTAATGATGAAACTATATTATAAATGAAATAATTAATTAAGTAATATAAATTGTTAAATGGGATAAATGGGAAAATGCATGTAAAGTGGGGAATGAGTTAAATGGGTTAATGTATGGGAATTTCTTAATATTCTAAATGGGTTAGGGTATAAAAAGTGAAATGGGTTAAATGGGACAATAAATATAAATGGTAACTATGTTAATAATATATGAATTGATATTATGTTTTATGAAAATGAATATGAATTAGTATTTTTATGTGTATTGATTATGTATGATTAGTGATACGGTATATGTTGGTAAATGATAAATAAGAATTTTTTCATTGATTTTTTTATGTGGGGTATTTACATGAGGTTATACAACCATGGTTTAGGTTGTACTAATGTTGAAAAACCCACCACTAGAATGAATGGGTTTGGGAGTTAGACTAAGGATCTATAACCCTAATGATTATATAAGATGATACTACCTAGACTATGGATCAGAGGTAAAAGTGATTTGATTGATTGTGAAATGATTTCCCTAGGGAGTCAGGTGACTATATGAAATCCCATTTGAATTATAAATGACAATCATAGACCATTGAGTGATTAATGTAGGAGCCTATCCCATGTAAAATGACTGGAAAATAAATCGATTAATGATGAATGTTTAAGAAGTGATAATGTAATTAATGATGAAAATGTTAAAAGTGAATATGGTTACCTAATGGAATATAAGATCACATTTTTTATATTATCATTTTTTGTACATTCATCACTATATTTTTTTACTAGATACTTTATTGATGCCATTGGTGGTGGCCTACATAGTTTTACTCACTCCCTGCTCGGGACACCACTTGGTAGCTGGGAAGAATTCATTGTTATAACTCATGAAAAGGGTAATGGCCCTATTGTAGGGTGTTGTGTTAGTATTTGGATGTGCATGAATAAGGATCAATACTTGGAGCTATAACCCATTTTGGGGATTCATATATTTTTTCATTATTTCAGGTTTCCACACTTTTGGAATAGTTAGCTTTGACATGGAATATTTATTGTTTGGTTTTGATTATACCATGATTCCTAAATGTTAATTAATCCATGATTTTGATTTATCTATCAATTTTATCATTATTTCATATGTTGTATTTTGTGGATAATTTTGGTAATGAAATTATATTCTCCCCACATGATTGATCAGGCCCTCACTACTTGTCAAAAACCATTGGACTATAGGGAGGCATGCATGAGGTAATGTGTTGAACCTGTGTGGGGAATTGGTTTGTGTCTTCTGGGATATAGACCAATCACATAAAATTCTATTATTCATCCTTTTCTTGAAAGTATAACATGTTATCAATATATATACTCTATAACATATTTCAGACAAATTTCCTAAAATAAATATTCTTTTTGATCACCAAACATCATCTTTGCTCCAAAAAATATAGGGAATGATGACATATAAGCATAATCCTATAAAATATTATTTAAAAATTATATTTATTTGATTTATATCTACATTAAAAAGAATATTATTCTATCACTACCATGGATGGACTCTAGTTGGGTCTATACATTCTACTAAAGTATAATTTATTCTATATGTGCCTCATTAATCGTCACATTGATGGATGTATTGGCATTCATTTGTGAATGATAGGATTTCTCTTCTCTATTATGAAATAAAGTCCCAAATTGTTTCAAATACATGATTATTAGCCCTCTTGAAATCATTATCATTGAAAGAGTATCATGTTCAATCCTTTTTAATGAATAATCTAACATTTTTTCCTTCCCAAGGAGGAAATGTATTGAGCGGTCATTATCTTTTACAAACTCCATCCAGATCATTTGGTATATAATCAAAACCTTATTAGTGAATATATAATTTATTCACTTTGGATCAGTATATATATCAAAATTTTCACCACAATGATGAATGAAAAAAATCATTAATTCATATATCTCAATCACTATCTCCATATAATATCCACGATAGATTTTTATCAAATCACTTAAATAGATTGGAATAAAATACTATCACATTATCATTTTTCATGAGGATTCATCCCAAGACATTTAGTGAAGCATAAAATGAAATAATTAACCATTATACACTATAAAGTAATGAAATAATAGGTTAGGTAATGAATCTCATACTACAATCCATGAAGAATTCAACCCATTCATCGATGTTGACAAACATGAATCAGGTTAATGATAAAATTGTTAGAGGATTGGTCAATAATTAATAACATATCACAAAATGAATTATTATCCAAATAATACAACAAATATTTTAATTCCATTCCTTGGGGTTTCTCTAGTCCATCCATATATCAATTATGGTTTTTGAGGATCCACATATATGACAACTCCTGTGATTACATAACCCAATAAGGATAGTTTTTGATGGGAATATTCACACTTTCTAAATGTTGGTTAAATTTTCTCTATTTTTATATCCTTTATAAAAATCCAAAAAATTTATTCAGGTTCATTCATTCTATTAGAATAAATTATAATATTAGTAATAAATAATAAAATTAATTTGTCACCATAATCTCTCAAGACTAAATTGATTAGATCCATAATGATAGTACTGGAATTTGAAATTCCAAATATAATCACTATTAATTTATAAATTTGATTCCATTTTTTGTAAGTTATATTGTTTTTATATTCTATATTAACCATTATTTTATGGCATCCCTATCTAATATCAACATTCTAGATATATTGGGAGCCTCAATATTATCAAAAGTACCATTAATACAAGGTAGATGATATTTTTTCTGGATCATGATCTTGTTAATCCCACCTTAATATATGAAATATTTCATTTATAAATAATTATTATTTAAATAAATGACTACTGAAACCCATATTGAATGGAAAGGGTCTATAAAACACATTCACATATTCACCAAAATTTTGTTCTTAAATCCTTCCAATTCAATAGAGTCTATTCTATAAAAAATATTCCTCCCAAGAATAAAACCTTTTAGTAGTTATATTAAAAAATCAAAATCATATTATTGAGGAATACGAGACTATTTTTCATGAAACACATCACTGTATACTCATATAATATCCATTTTTTCAATGCTAACTTCATCCCTTGTCATTTTATCCAAATATCTATCATTATTTGTATCAGATGGGGTTCTTGTCCATTTGTAATTCATTGTAATCCTTTCATTAACATTTTCTTATAGGATAATTAGTGATATGAATGTAAATATCATCATCCTAAAAATTGATATCATTTATTCACATAAAAATCATTTTCATTGCTAGTATCACATAAAATTATACCAATACAATGAATAATATGTGTCTTGGATTTCTATTAAAAAATTTATCAAAGTATATTTGTAAAACATTTATGTAATTGATTCCCAACATCGTTGATTCATTTATAATTTCATACATAGAGGACGATTTAGTGAATAAACCTACATTAAAAACATGCATCATATTAATGAATATGAATTAAAAATGTTCACATATTTAGAGTTAAAAAAATTATGTCATAAATAAATTCATTATCATGGTATACTTATTTATTAGTTTTACATAGGCCCTTCCATAGTCACTTAGTATAATAGATTTGTGTGGTCTATTTTTTATCATTATCCCTTGGTTTGGGGAATAAATTTTCATTATTATAAAACTCCTTGAAATTGATGCATTGATGTATTGGTTGTGTATTAGTTTCGGTCATCATCCCTATTATTACATTTGTCAGACTCTTCAAAAATATGACTCTTTAATGAGTTTGATGGTCGACCATCCCACACTGGTAATATTTTCTTTTTCATTTCATGAAAAATGATGGCTAATTCCTCATACATTTTTTTTCATATATGTTATTTAAAATTATTTCCTCCATGATATTTTTCATTTAGTTCTCCATAAAATGTATACATCATTTTCATGTATCCCGAATAATGAAGATTACCATATTCAAATTACATTTGATCACACATTGAAAAACATGTGAACCTAAAAAGTGGCTTATGGATAGAAATTTTTGATGAATTGAATTTATAAAACTAAATAATCATTTGATATTAGATATTGTGAAATTAAACAATTTTAGACATAAGACATGAGTCTTATATGTTTTCATAAAATATGAAAATATATTCACATTATTTTCTACCATCTATAAGAATTCCTTATATACTTTCATATGAAAAAATAGAGAAAAATATGTAATAACTAATAATTTCATGAAATCATGTCATTTTATAGATTCCACTTCTTACATTTACATCATAATATAAGTGGGGTTCCACCATTGGTCTACATCACCATCCAAATAGTAAACTGTAAAAATAACAGTCTCATTATTTGAGATTTGGTGGATGGAAAATAACAATTCTATTGTAGTGGTATAATGATTGGTAATTACAATGTTGTAAGACCCTATAAAATGTGTTTGATGTTTTCATATGAAGGTAAATATATTATATTACCATTTTGGTGGTCATTTTCAGATCTCAACATGATTAATGTTTTTTTATAGTAATGAAAAGTTGAGTTAGCATTTCCTAGACATTTTAGTCTCTATACCATATTCTATTCAGTTACTCACTATGAAAATCTATACATTTTCCCTCATAAAATCGATAACATGGTTTTTGGTATCAATATATTTCTATAAATAATTTATTGTTGATATATTATAATATTTAATAAATTCATAAATGGAAACTATAAAATTTATATAAGATACTAAAAAATAATGGGAATATTATAACTCAAGAAACAATATGTTTAAATATTAATTATACAATTTAAAATTAATTTTAGGTAATATTAGCTACATATTTTTATGTAAAATAATATATGATTAAATTCATTACATCCATCCAACTATAACATTTTAAAAAGTATACTTTTATGGGAATAGATTGAAACCATCATGTATATACAAGAAGATCAACAATTTTATAATATGGAAGAATCATTAATGAAAAACTTCGACATATTAGTTGCATCATACCTATATAATATCCATGAAAGGTAGGTTACCTTGATATCGAGATCATATATAATACTTTTTTCAAATTTGTAGGCCAATTTCTCTCACTTTTTCACGATCTCATGAACTGTTATCTTTATATTGTTGAAGCCTCTAAACATGATGAAAGTTTTCTTTATGACCCAGTAACTCTACTCCCTATTAGTGTCCACATTAATCAGTTCTCTATTCAACCTTACTGCACCATCTCTATAATTATTAATGATCATGATCTTCTCCAGCATCTCTTCATCATAGTGAATAAGAAGCTTCTGTGGCTTTTCCATGGTCCCTTCATCAGCACCATACGATGAGCCATCCTTTATAACCAACACTACAACCACATCAACCTCCTTACCAAATAGTCAGTGAGGATAAATTTTAGGAGTATAAAAAACCACAATTTGTTCCTATTTTCGAGACCATTCTTCAAATGTATCTACCATCTTATCCATACTTTGATCATTAGTCATAGTTCCTTCTGCCATTACACGTCCACTCCCCATGTTCAATCCAACATTCGTCACATGTGCTTTTTTGATGACTCACCCTCATATTCCTTTTTCTTACCCTTTTTAACTGATATTATCTCAATAGTTCATGGGAGGTATGACTAGTCCTTACAGCCTTTGCATTTGCTCCACTTATGAAAAATGAATCTAACTGGGCCTACATTTTTTTTGTTATTTCTTCTTCCAAGGGATATGAATCCCTCTCCTATATCATCCTTATACGTTTTCCTCTAATTGTGGGTCCTCACTCTCCCCACACCTAGACACCATTATTAGGGGATAGACTTTCCCAGTTGACACCAGATTAAGAGTTTCAGAACCCAACTTATCAAAACTATTACTAAAATTAATCAAGGATAAGGTAAAACTGTGATATGATCTCCCACCACACATCTCCCTCTTCCCCATTTCTTTTGAAATTTCATGAATGTGACTATTATACCCCATGTTGTTCACTGCCTCAAGTCCCTCTCCAAACTAGAAATCTTCTGAATAAGAAGGAATACTAGATGGCAATGTTTCATTGGTGCCCCCTACACCTAGAGAAACCGTTGGAGGTTCTTCAAATTTATTAATCAAGTGATCCTTTATCTACACCACCACATCATTACTAACATTCACTTAGTTTTCCTCTCGATCCACATCCTAAAATACCAATAATCCCTACCTCAAAACATCAATATGGTGTAGTGAATTATATAAGGAATGTTTGGCCAGGTCCTACCTCAATCTACTAAAAACATCAGAAACTAATGGGTTTTCCGGAGGCAAAAATTCCTTCTTCACAATCAATCATGGTCGGGTTGTGAATCCAAGACCCCTACTTCAAATGATGCATTGCTGATACTTGGGGCTCTAATGGAGTGCATCACCTCCTAACTACTGTATGTTGCACCCTTCCTGCATTAAAATCCAAAATAGCAGGTTGTTTCTCCATCATATCTGCCTCAACAAACACCCCCTTCCTGCAACAATTACCCATCCTCCACGCAGTCAACTATGACCCCCTATGACTGTTGTCCAGGGAGTGTCCCAGATGTTTGGATCTAGAGAATAATATTGTCTAAAATTCATATAAAACTAATTTTTTGGAATGACACACCTCACACACAATTATCCACATATACTTAAACAAATTGATGGACACATCCATCTCAACGCAACCATATATATTGATAGGGTGAAAATGTGCCTTAGTGAAACTATCTAGGGACATGTATCGAAAAATTATATTACCTATCATAGGCATAATAGAAGGGTTTTAACATGGTAGCAGATGATTGGGAAATGTGACCCAATTCACCATAGTAGGAGGATCATGGTTCATTAGAAAATTAATGTACAACTAGAATAGGTAAAATCTGAATCCATTGAAGCAACATGATGCATATGACTAGAACATAATGGGATCAACTTCCGAAGAAAAACTTACCATTATATGCCTGTTATCCATAAGACCCAAAGACACCCTATCCTAGAAATCCAAGGCTCTGATGTCATGACTATTGAATCAGTAAATGGAAGGATGATGCTGTATAAACCTATAAACCAATGAATACTTTAGTTGATTCACAGATTCCAAGAACTCATTATTTGATAATGGAATATTTGGGTACCCATCAAGAAAAGCAGGATCATTTAGACCGAGTGTAAGTTGATGGAAAAGGTGAATAAATTCAGGATTAAAGAAGGAAGCGATGTCCGAAGCTGCTCATTTGGTGGGAAAAAGGGACCCTCCCCCATCAACAGAGGAGGGACAGACACAGTGGTCACCACCATTACAGAGAGGATAGAATCACCAGGGCTACCAACATCAAGGGAGAGTTATAAAAGATTAATCTATTTTAATAATTCTTTAATAACTTGTTCCAATACATATCGACAAATATTTTCAAACTTGGATTGAAGTTGTGAACACTAGTTATAAACTATGTGAATGTTTTAAAAAAACATAACCTGTATTTTTTGTGAGTATTTCCACTAGATTTCTCTATTTCAGATCATACATCAACTTTTTTGAGTCCAAATTGAGATGTATTTTCTAGAAAAACAAACACTCTATAGTTAGAATATTTTTATGTAATATTTACTAAATTTAAGCATATCCCTAGTGTATTCTTTAATATTTTATATTCTTAACCCCTAAAAATAAATAATCACATATTTATTATTAATTGATAATCTAAAAAGGATATACCCCAAATTTCGAGTAGTAAAAAATAAATGTATCAAATATTTTTTGAAACAATATTAGATGACCCGGTAAATGTTTTCATATATTTCCCTTTAATTAGCAAGTAATTCTAAAAGTAATATCATATTTACACTACCTAATGATTTAATATATTTTTAGATCAGCTATTTAGAAAATATTATTTAATATATTTGTGAAAATTTCCTTATAATCACATCACAAAAGGCCTCCATCTAAGGATATCATATGTTATAATGATCTCCATAACCTGGGGAATATAAAACATAAGAAACATGTTATCTTTAAACACTAAATAATAGAAATCATATTAATTTGTAATCAATGACCATATTACAAGTTTGAAAATACATATAAATGTTATAAATATCTTTTACGAAATGACAAAAGAGCAAGAAGAGTTGTTTAGGTAATCTCAAAATATTAGACATATAACATTAAAAAGGGGTAAATAATTGTGAGATAATTATCAAATTGTATAATGAATATCAAAGGAATATAACACATAAAAGATACATAATCCAATTATTAATAATTAAAATTATTGTGTTCATTCATAACTGTAATTGGGTACATGTCCAAACTTGTGAACATAGATAACTGCAATCAGGTCCACCCTCAACATCATCATCTGATGTGATATTAAACTCTAACCAATGCCTTATGATTCTATATAGGTTAATAACCATCATATAACTATAATAAATTTTCATGTGTATGAAATAAAATAAATCATATTGGGTATCATGAATAACCCATGGAATGAAAATGGGTTTCCTAACATTTCAATTGGTATCACAAAAAGTGGTCTTCAATAATTCAATCAAATGATACAAAAATTTAAAAAGGGGTATTTATAAGGGAATTTATAGGTTATTTAATGAATTATAGCATATAAAATGAAAAAACCATTGAATATAAAATGGAAAATTTAAATGAAATCATTACCAAAGATTTCAAAACATGTTTTTTAAATTATTATAAAATGGAAAAGTTATGGTTCACATTAAAATTTATATTCATGAGGTTTTTATGAAGAAAATTTAAACCATAGTTTATAAATAAACCCCAATAATGTAAAATTTAGAAAAAATAATTGTTAATCGTGATGATACAAGGTTGAATATAAATTTTATAATCATTAAAAATAAATAAAATTTTAACATAAAATATATGAATCCCACATCGTAGTAGATTACAAAACTATTTATTGAGAAGTGGTCAAGATAAATGAGAAGATCACATGAGATAATAAATATTTTTTTTACAAATAATATATGTAAACAATTATAAGGGAATAATATGCATATTACTGAGAGAAAATCATCATTGTGGATTTGGATTATTCTAAACATCATTTAATTTTTATGAAGAAATCTATAAATAAGAAGAAGTGATGTAAAAAACAACATAACAGAGGTAATGAGAATGAAATTTGAATCCATATTATAATGAGATAATTTAAAATAAAATTATATCATAATATAGATTGTATGAAACATATAAGAATAAGATTAATGATGAATGATCATAACTCAAAGAACACTAATTTTCAAAAACCAAACCTTGAATAATAATAGAAACCCATTAAATCCCAAAAACAAATTTTATAATAATCATAACAACCTTAATAACTTATTTATAACAATACCCATTTTTACAATTTAATTGAAATCACATGTTATACATTCATTATATAGTTATTGTTAATTTTCATCATTGAATGATTGTATACATGATTATTTAGATCTATTTTCATAGTGTCAATATTGATCCCTATTATTTGATTTCACGGTCATAATTCCTATATTATTTATGATTTAAAAATATATGTAACAAAACTATTTACATAGATATATTTTATTCTAAATTACTTCTATTTTCATTCATAAAAATGAATGTGGATATGAGATTATTTCAGTAAATTTTAATGAAGGATGGTATTTAAATAAATAGATAAATATTAATTTTTTCATTACATAACCGAAATAAATTATTTATACAAAAATATCATATTAATTCAATAAGTATATTTTTATGAATTGCCATTTTAGGCGATGAGTGAAAACGAATTATGTTATTCCTTGAGGTTTTTGTCTGCACATAACATTGTTGATGTTCTCAATTTTGGATGAGATAGAAGGATGTTATAAAATTATTTTTAAATAAATCTAAAATATTTTTTATTCAAATTATATAGATGAAAATATTTAATTGTAGTAAAAATATATTTCAAGGATTTATTATAGGAAATTATTAAGATAACTTAGTTAAGATAATTTCATCTTCCATTGGATGACTTCACTTAGACTACTCGTTTAGTCACGCTAAATTTATCTTTTTGTGAGAATAGATTCCCAAAAAAGTGAAATTAAATATTTTGGATTTATAGGAAAATGAAATGGTCAACCTAAAATGATTTTTTTTGAGATGCTTGGGGGTGAATGTATCCTTTTATAAGTAGAGGGGAGATACATTTAAAAATTATCATAACATTATATTAATGGCATGGAACATTCTATATGAGGTATATACCAAGTAGAAAATAATGGATATGGGGTATGTCTTCATCGATCTACATTACATAAAAAATTAATAGATATGGTTTGAGTTTTTTTTCATTTCTTACTAATTTAAGATTTTAAAATGATTTATATGTTCCATTGTAACTAATTTTTTAACTTGGTAACTTATTGATGTAACTAAAAAGAAATTTTCTATAATTTCCATTTTTGATATGTGAATTAAAAATATTAAAATAATTATGACTATAAATTTATAAAAAGTATAAAAAATATTTCCTGAAAAAGGAATTAATGACACATAAAACCAATGTCGACATAATTTTTTCTAGTGTCCAAAATGAAATGATATATTTTTAAATTAATATCAACATTTTTATATGAAAAATGATACATATAAGATATATAATTGTTAATGAAATAGGATTTGTAAATTTTATGTCATATTCAAATCCAGATGATGTCAATAAAGTTATGATATTTCTAAAAAATTATTCTATTTATTTTTCACATATAAGTAAATTTTTGGAAAAACATTTATACTAGTTATACTAAGATAACATTATCAAACCGAATATATAAATAATGATTTATTTTTAAAATTCAATTTCTAAAATTTAGTAATTTAACATTTAAATTGATTCAAAAAATATAATGATAATATGTTTTTAGAGGAATATAACTTTTTTGAATTAAAATTATTATTATTTATATATCCAATAAACTAATAGTTAATATTATCTTATATGTTATTCATTTTAATAGTATATTATATCATAATTTTAACATTATTTTATTCTATAAAATATAAATTCAAATTCAATAAAAAATAAAACTTTAATAATATATATTTTTAAGAATAAAATAATTTTATTATTTATTTGTCAGTACTAATTAGATTTTATAAATGTATTTGAATCAAACTAACTATTCGTTTTATTAAATATAATAACATGGAAATACATAAAAATTATTGTTTTATATAAATAATATATTAAATTAGTAATTATAGTTTTATATCTTCCTTGATTTTACATACATAACCCCTCATGATATCTATAAATAATCCATGTATAATATAACATATTATGGTCATCATGGGTGAATATTAAACAACAGTGGTTGTGATGTTGATTACAAAAAGCATGAAATTATCTCAAAAATTATATTTCTTAAGATTCACATGTTGTAGTTTGATATGGGTTTGTTATTGGTAAAACCATTGAAATGAAACATGTTTTCGATGCATGGAAAAATGTAATATAAAAGGAAGAATACTATAACATGATTCCTTTTTATTACATTTGGAAATGATTTCATTATTTGGTTACTTCTATTTATAATTAATATTTTATTTTCCATGTAAAAATCGTCATATTATTATCATAATTGGATTCAATATTGTTCAATATTTCATACATAATAGGTTTTAATAACTTTCATGGATTATAATTTTTTTTGTTACACGCTATCCTTGAAATGATATGAAATATGTAATATTTTCATAATATTTTCAATGGCCTCCACTTTATATTTCAATAATTATTTTAAAACATACTTTTATATTGATTTCATGTTGTATATAAGAATTATTTGAATTTTTTAATTGTCAAATATTTTTTTCATGTGTATGAATTAATATTGCAATGAATTTCATATTTATCTCAATATTTAAAAATTACTGAAATAATCAAATTTTCATATGGACATTCAGTAGTGTCCTTGAATCTAATAAATAGAATCATTGATCATGTTAATGTTTTTGAAATATTAATAACACCAGTATGATTCTAATTATTTCAATATGAATTTTTGATACTTTTTAAAGCATTCCATTGGTAATTCAGAATCATGACATCTAGTTTTAGGTAAGAGATCCCACTCACTTCCTAGATCTGGGGATTCTTCCCGAGATAATTTTCATCGTCACAGTGTTAGATTTGTGTATACATACAATTTATAATGGACTCCTTTCATTTTTATCATTTTTTTCAACTCATAAATAAATTGGAATTTGTCATTTGTTGTTATTACCCCTTTGGTGATGAATTTCCAATCTAAATCAAATCATCATCAATGAGGTCCACCCATTGTCATGTAATTACTATATTTATTGGATTAGTTCCTCTTCATCATCACCTAGTGTTATTCTTTCCTCATTTCTGTAATACTTTCACTTTTTCTATTATCTATGTTTAGTTATGTTTGTTCAATTGTTTAGTGTGGTTATCTATAGTGTGGTTCTTTATTGTACCTTAGATTCTTATTTAGTTATTTCCCTTCTTTGTATATGCTGTCATATATTTCTCTTTATACTATATTTTGTGACACAATACATTGAATATAAGTATTTAGTAGTATTGTTTTATTATCATGATAATTTTATATCTATTGTACATCCTATATGTCTAAATTCCATTTCTGATTAACTATTGATAATGTCAAACATGTATGGCTGTTTGAGTTTATTATTGTTAATAATTAATTTTTTTGCTGATGGTTTCCATTTAATGTCTAGACTCACCATGTGGTATAAGATTGTCCTCAGTAGTGATATCGCCATTATTGGTATCATTCTATCAAGTATGTGGTCCTGTTATCCCATTTTTTTCATCAATGTACACATTTTATTGTGGATTCATACCCAATATTTATGATAACATCCATCAATGGTGTTTTTATCATGTTTTGGTTTCTATGTATTTCTTGTGGTGGAATGAAGTAGGCGTATGAGGTTTCTTAATATATTGTCTCAAAATAATTCTAATAAAAAATATTATTTATTATTAAATATTAATTATTCATAATTAAATCAAAATCAATTAAATATTGTTTCCCATCATTTACATTAAATTGTATGTTAGGGTATGTTTACTACCATATAGGGATCTTTATAAAACACATTAGATGAAAAAAATAACTTCATTAAAATTGAAGTAATGTTATTTATTTGTAGTGTGAAATATTTGTAAACCTCTCATAGTAGATATTATTTGTGGGATATTTATTTCTCAATTACACTGATTATCACATATTTATATTCTACAAAACCCCAAAAATATATCCATCATATAAAATTGTACATCTTGGTAATCCCAATATGTATTGGTAAATTTATGATATATTCTTAATAATGTATGTTCACTAATATGTGAATTTATAAAAAAAATTATCACTTTTCAAATTATGGGGTTTATTATTATTAATGATGAACTATAAAATCATTCCATCATAAAAGAATTAAATCTTCATTTATTAACCTTAATTATTTCATTGATTCATTATTTTAATATCCTATAATGAATATAGATCATATTGGATCATGAAGGGACAATATGAGAAGAGGTGAATCTGTGTTTTCCCAATTTTACCATGTTATTATTTCTCAAATAATTGTCCACTCTTATACATAAAACATTTCATGGTTAATTTATATGGATTATTTAATGCACAATCAACACATACCGCATTTTTAAAGGCATTAATTGATAAAGACAGTATCATAATAAGTTTTAAAAATATAAACCACTTTATCATAAAAGTTATTCCATGGCTGGTTTGACATTGTTAGGGACATGGATTTTATTACCATTGTAATTTGATGTGATTTTATGTGAAGTACTATTCAGACATAATGGTTGGGATGGTATCATCCAAGTGTATAGGTGTATGTTTCACCCACTTCTCTTTCTCCACTATATGATATATCTCGTGTGTTTTTATACTACATTATAATGTATTTATCTCCAGAAGAATATAGATATATATAGTAGTACGACTAGCTCATCCCGTCTTCTCCCTTGATCTAGTGGAATAGAGTTCAAATAAATATTATCAACTCTCTATGAATATTTTATTTCTTTAATATAATGGGTACACAATTATTTTTAATCATAATAGAACTTATATTTCCAGGGATTATCTAAAAAATTATGTATAAAAAAAAATCATTAGCTATAAATCAATCTTCTTTTTTGATATTATAAATATCAAACCCCATCTCTTTAGTCTTTTATTCACTACACTGGTAAACTCTTGATTATGATATGTTCTTCCACTGATACCCTAATATTACTCTTATAAATAGAACATTCAAATTATCTCTTCTCACATCTAGATCTCTTTAACACAATCTCAGTTCATTATGAATTATTATTTCAAATGGAAAATAATTTATCCTTTTTTTAATTATATATATATATATACAATTATATGTGAATATTTTCCCATAATATATATATAAATTCATTGATTGAGGTTTGAAGAAATATTTTCATTGAAACTCATTATAAATTGACAGAAGGTACACTTTTAAAATAATTATATGACACAAATTTTTCCACTTCATGTTATATTAAAATAATCAAATTTTACTCATAGTGTAATCTATATCAGTTAAATCAAATTAAATTTATATCCTTCTGTTCTTGAGTTCATGCGCTATGATATAGAATTGTGGACTATGGAATGTTGCACTATTCAAAATACAAAAAAAAACTATTGAACATCCTGAATATCATCTTCATTCATGATCATTTTACTGTAATTGAGATAATTAAATTTTGAGTATTATTTTGGAACCATCACATTGATTAAATTCACATTTATCAGATTATTTTTATTATTATTTCACTAATTATATCAAAATATTAATTTAAATTTATTTCTCATTTATTTATGAATTAACATATTTATTGATTTCCATGAAAATATATCGTATATTAATTCATAAAAGGGTAATACATACTATGAAAATTTAAGGGGTTTATATCATCATCATTTACAAAAAATCCATATATTGATAATTCATAGGGTACAACATAGTGTATCCTATGGTAAAATTGAAAGGTATAACCTTTAAAATTATCAAATTAACTCTATATTAAATATTAATAATTGTTATAAAATAAGAATATTGTTAAACCAAAATAAATATTCTTCATATGTATTCACATGGTCTTTGTAATTTTTTTAAGAACATTATGAAATTTGAATTTAATAATTAAGATATTTGTAATAGTATATTATAGAAAAATAAAATTGAAATTAGATTTTGTTGTCACTTGGATCAACATAGAATAAAATACCAAATATATATTTTTTGATATTATTCAATATTAATGAATAACCACCATATAAAGAATGTTAGCGATGATATGAGTTCCATGATGCAAGACAATTTTTTAGGTAATAATGCACGAATCCATGCATACGTGGATATCAATTTTTAATGAATATGAATTTCCTAATTTATGGAAAATAATTAAGATAATTAATATTTTATATAATGAATGAAACTATATAATAATTTAACTTTTAAATAAATAATTAAAAATTATTTATATAATATATTAAATATATATAAATCGTGGATATATATTCCGCTTTTGAACGAGAATCTTGTATTTTCATGGTCTGTGTCGTTTCAAAAATAAAATATGGAAATAAATTCTTTAAGATACTATGAATATAAAATAATAATGGGAAATAGAATGTGTGTATCACTCTTGAAAAAATTATTATGTTAGATAAATCCATTGAATAATTCAGAACATGATACTTAAACTTAAAAAATAATATTTGTGTCATTAAAGAAGATGATGAATGAGAATAAGAAGGAGTCCAATAACACACATATATTTTATAGGGTAGTTAACTATGTTAAATTAAATAACATTGATGAGAATATCAAGGTTGGTTCATTCTAAAAAATAAGGGTGATTATTTTGAGTCATACTCTCCATTTTAAGGAAGATATGTTCAATAACTATATAAAGAAATCAATATTGTCATAAGTAATGAGCTATGAGAGATAATAATATCTAGTGTGAATCCTTAGGAAAAAATATTACATTGTATAAATTACCTGATGTGGGACACTGGGTCCCATTTTCGGATAACATGTATCAATAATTCTACTCGTTTTCATTGTAACTGCTTACAATAATATAAAAACAAACAATGTTTGGAAGGACATAGAAATCATAGAATGTGTATGGTTTAAAGTAATAAAAATATGAATTTCTATGTCTTATTCTATTTACAATCTAAATATAAATGTAAGGATGTGAGATAAAACATTTATAGGGGATCAAATCATAACTTGTTTAATAGTATAATTTATATGGGAAAATTATTAAAATGAATAAAATGATGAATGGTTCCCCCTCCCACTGTCAATAATATTACAAAATGTTTCCTATTAATGTTGTCCATGAATCAATATATGAAATAGATGAGGAAATTACTTATTTTATTACTATAATATATAACTATACAATTCCATGAATCATTGAAAGATTTTTTATCCTTATAATTGATAGATCTTAATAATACTTCATAATCAATCCAATGACAACCTTTTTTTATTTCTAGGAAAATAATAAGTGACATCTATAAAATACATCATCCACTACATTTATCTAATCTACCACATGTTTAACCCATTTTATTTGAATATGAGATTCAATAAAATAGAAAATGTATATATGTATAATAAGTTTATCCATATAGATAATGATTCTATATATTTACGGGAGATATTTCTATTTATATCTCTAAATCAAGGGGAAGATCATTCGGATCCATAGTTAACCAATATTTAGTTTTTTATTCATTCAACATTTCATTCTATATCAATACACAACCAAGACCCATCATTAAATTATCACAATAGATAATAAACCTCTAAACATTAGATGTCAACGTTACCACATGCCAATTATTAAATATATATTTATCCACCTAAAATAATACTTATAAAATATACTATAAATAATAATAACCCTATTTTATGATAACTTTTTTAATGTTTTATATAGTCAACAAATATTTTTCAAAATGTTTTTATAATACCATATTAGTCAAAAAAACATATATTGTCATTATTGTTGAGGTCTTGGCCATTCATCAGTCACTTTAGTCATTGAAGAATCCATATTAATTTTTTTCTAAGGAATAAATTCCTTAATAATGCTTCTTGATGGTGTTAAAAGCGGCATTTACTAAATATCCAATATAAATTATTTATCTATAGTTATTTGATAATAATTATCAAATTATAATCACTAAATAATTAATTTTTAGAAAATATTATAATGTCATCAATATATACAACTATAAACATACAATGTAATTTATAAAGAAATTATTCATTAAATAAAAAAACTATATGCAATTATAGAAATAAATGGAATATCCAAAAATTCATTAATCACAAAACATGAATGAATAAAAATATTTTAGATTATACCATTATTTCTTTTAACTTGTATTATATAGATCATATACCAATAATTGAATAATATTGATAGTTAAGAAATATATTAAACAAATACTCAATAATTTTTTCAAAAAAAGGATTTTATTTTTGAATTATACACACTCAAAATTACTTAGGGTGAATTTTATTGATATTTCTAAAATAAATTTTATTTTTGAATACTGAAATATAATATTTACTGGTATTTAAAAAATACATGAATAATTGATTGATAGATGATGTAAGGATGATGTAATCCTATAATCCTGTAATATCCTTCATAATTGTATATTTCTAGTGAATATTTCTAAACTATTGATATTATTGATCCAAAATAATAAAATAAATAATAAAATAATCAAAAAACTCATCCCACCCTTATAAATACCATCCATATTCAACTCTTCTCCTTACTCATTTCAAGAATTTAAGTATTTCAAAAATCTACCCAATAATATTCCCAATAATCCTACCCACTCTCATAATACTTGTATTTCAATAAAATGCCATGTATTATTTCCCTAGGGAGGTTCTTAATGAGATAAATTTAAATAAGTGAAATTCTCTTCAATTTTATTTTCATTTAATTAAAATTTATTTTCAATCTGTATTCTATTCTAAAATCAACATGTCCATTTGGAATGATAACTCAATTTTATTATATATCCTATAATTTTATTATTTTAATGCAATAACCAATCATTAATCTTCTTCTCCTCTTTCATTTATTCTAAAAATTAAAACACCATCCATGAGGTGTTACTTTATAACCTTTGAGGATGAAATGATTTCATTATCCATTACTGACATCAAAGTTGACAATAAAACCATTATAATGGTTGAAAATGGTTTTAAAATTTATGTTGTCAAATTTATTATTTTCTTGAAATAGTATATATATATATATAATACTAAATAATAAAACAAAACAAGCTTGTGATGATTGAAAAAACAGAAAAATTAATATAAACCATTATCAATAAAATTGTATATAATGAATCTTCTTAATATCTAAAAAAATAATATATGAGACCATTTAAAATTTTATAAGTTCATTAATTCCATATATTTCAATTATGTATAATTATTCTCTTTTATATCATCTTCCATACATATATACAAGTGAATTGATAGTGAAAACCTATAAAACGAACAGTCATAAACAATGAAATTAAACTCTATAACACTATAAAATCACCAAAAAATGAACTTAATAAAATTATATTGAATCAAATACATGTAAAATTGGTTCTTAATTTATTAATTAATCGATCTTGTTTTATCATCCATAATATTAATGTGATGAAAGATTTCAGAATACGGTAAGGGGATTCTAAAACCCCAACCCCCTTATTTGGGTTATCACTCATTCATTCAAAATTTCTATGAGGATATTTTATTTACTAATACATCAATATAAATTAATTGGTATACCATTTTATGTTCTATGATATAAATTTTTCAAATCTATTTTTATGAAGAACACAGTGACTTTTCTTGAAAGAACTCATCTTTCTATTACACATTTTGACTCCTCTTGAGTTTTTTCCTCTTCAATCAGGAAAGATAAATCTTTTACAAAATATGTTTCCCCTATCTCATGATTGAAACCCTAATGTTTATTTATGAATGAATGTTGTATTAAATTAAACTCATTCATTTTAATGGTTTATTTGATGTATAATATTGATATATGTTATATGTGGCATGAAATATAATATAATATTATGATGTGATGGGTGCCCCAAAAATTATATAGCTCTCTAATGAATTATTTAATGTTATATATATCATTAAATAACGTATAATATGCATGAACATGATACTATAATGTTTTACAGTGATGATGTTATGCTTATATACATATTTTGTACGTGAATGTGATCCCTACATTGTTCCAAACTATGTGCGGTGTTTGACCACTAAAACATGATGTGTAATTTTTAATTGAATCCACATTCCATGAATTTATCTAAGGATTCCTATCATAATTATGATGATGATACTATGATTATTTTCTGATGATGATTATTATTCTAACCCTTGTTTGATTGACTAATGTCATTTTCTACCTACTTATTATGCTTTTTTCTCATCCCTTTAATTGATATATATCATCAAGTGACACCATATACTAATAAGTAAATGGGGACACTAAAAAGCTATATAATAAATAATTATGTATTTTTTATGTTTTATTAGGTATATATTATGTATGTTACAAATTTTACTCAGACACCATACCTTTGATCTTGGTTTAATAATTATTTTTAGATGTTTATCTCTATAATAATGTAATAGTCATTTAATATAATTAGGGATGACAAAGAATTAAATCATTATGGAGTTTAGTTAATTTTGAAATTATGAATAGATAAAATTAATTACAAAATTCAATACTAGACTAATTGTATATACACACCCTTAATGTTTTATTTTAAAAAACTCTAATAATAGAGAACCCACAAAAAGTTCCTTTAGTTTAAATTTCAAATTGTAATAAACTATTTATTCATGATAAGAAGATTTTTTTTTGTTCAAGGGGTTTATATTTTAGAAAATTATGGAAATCAAGAGAAATTAGTTTAACAAACCATGTGAGGAATAATTCTATGAACTTCCAAACAACAGCCCCAATTCCTTGGTTCAGAGAGATTAAAATGTATTATCAATTCACTCATAGATGTCCTAGACGATGGACAATAATAAGAATAACATTGAAGGTGTTCCTCCCCCTAAGAGGGAGAAACTGGTCATACATTCTTTTATATGGGAATAAACACTGACATTTTGTAGATCTTATGATCTAATAGTCATAGTACTATGGGTTAACTCAATATAAAATATTGTTTACGTGGTTCCCTATTTTGAGATGGGAAAGGTGACTCTGTATGTTTATCATTTAGATGTAGAGGCCTACCATGTTTAGATGATGATTAAGAACATAAATCCAAGTCATTAAATCATATTGAGAGGGAATTATTTAGTAAAAAAATTTCATAAGTATCTCCCTCAAAATATTTGATCAAATATGTATAAATAATTCAAAGAGTTGTGATAAAAAATTGTATCTATCCTAGATTAAGAATAAAATTTCACAAGGAATTCAATGTACACCTCAGGTTTTGTTATATAAAATGATAGAAATATATATATTATTTTGTGTTTTAAAACCACACCATCAAAAGTCATTATAAATATGATACTCTTCGAGTTTAAAAGGAGATGTTCGATGTGATCACAATGTGAAGATGGAGTTTGAAAAATGGTCCCATGGATATAGAGATAGGAAACAAAATATTGAGTTTCAAGATGGTGGATACAATGAGAAGGATTGTAGAAATATGGACCACTCACATGGAAAAACATATGTGATGAAATATATATGGAATTTCCTAAATGGTATGGAGAAAATTCTTCATGTGTGGGAGAGAAGGAAACTGATCTCATGAATGCCAAAGATACACAAAGAATCATGGGGTGGATGAAAGGAGATCACCACCAATTGTTCAATGCATATGTTATAAGGATAAATATAAATATGAATTATTGTGAAATAAAAAACTAGTCCTTGAGGGTAATTAGTTTCAGTAGAAACCAAAAAAAGGGGGAAAGGGAATGTATATACCATAACTACTGGAGAAGTGGATTAATAAAAAAATGTCATAGAAATTTCTCATCCTATTCACTGAAGAATGGAAAAATAATTAGGTGATTAAATTTATAATCATTACATTATATCCTTAATTATTTCTAAAACTATAGAATCAAATCCTTGTTAAATTGAATAAGAGATATCCATAAGAACACCAAGTGGTTTGATCATAGAAAACCATGTGTTGGAGTCTTCACCATCTGGTGCATGTTGGAATATTTTTCAAGAAAATATTTTGGCACATGCTTTTATAGAATTGAAATATATAATATTACTTGATAGTCTCTCATTATATAAAGAAAAAGAAACATTCATGAAAAGCAAGTATCATTTTTAATTACAAAACATAATATGCTCCTCTACAAATGCAATGATGATCACAAATCTCTTTTGGAAAATACTTCAACAGTGGGTGACTAGATTCACTATTAATAAGAATAACTCACTTAAATGGTTGGGTAAAGATAAAGTATCAATCTAGATGTAATCATAGTTTTGAAATAATACAATGATGTATTTATTATATATTAACCAAGACTTCCCCTAGATCATTATTTATATTTCCAAATAGAACACATACTAGGAGATACTATTATCTCAAAATTCCCCAATAATATTTCCCTGATCGAATAGATAATGTTAAAGAATTAACATCAATAACACATGAAAAAGGGTTCATACAACCTATTGAATCACCTTGGAGGTGAAAATGATATTTTTAAAGAATAATGACTGATCAATGTTTTTGTGTATCGATTACCGAGAACTCAACAAGATCACCATAAAGAAAAAGTATCCTCTTACAAGGATTGATGACTTATTTGATCAACTACAAGGAGGTCAACACATATCAAAGGTGGATATTCATTCAGGATATCATCACCTAAAGGTGAATATAAAATATAATTAAAAGTCTTAATTCCATAAAATGTATGGGCACTGTTAATTTCTAGTTATTCCCTTCGGACATACGAATGATACTATAATCTTAAGGGATTTGGTAAATAGAATCCTTAAATAATAACTTGAAAATGTGTGGTTTTTTTATAGAAAATATTATCATCCAATCCAATATAATGGGAGAACATGAAGAAAATATACGAATTGTGTTTTTAAAATTAAATATGGAAAAATTGTATTCCATGTTTATAAAGTGTGAAATTTTTATGCAATAATTCACATTATTTGGATATGTGATCACATGTGAGTGGATTTCTGTATACCCTTCCAAAAATGGAATTTAGGAATATTTTGGACCCTCTATTGTCATGTAAATCTATATTTTTTCTAGAATAGTAGGGTACAAATTATTTTTTTTATCATAATTTCATAAAATTATATAGCTTAATAACTATGTTAACAATGATTGAGGTTAAATATTTCTATATCGGTGAATGTTAGGAATGCTTCACTGTAATAAACAAGAGGATGATCACTGATATTATACTCACAATACAGAAAAGTAAAGAATGTTTTTTAATATATTGTGATGATTCAATGAAATTATATGGTTAATTACTCTTGATGTATGATAAATCGATCACATATGGCTCAGAGTAGTTGAAAATCCATTTGCATAACTACATGACGCGTGATCTCCAACTTGTAGTTATGATTTTTGACATGAATATATTGTGGAACTATTTCTATTATGAGAAGTGTAGAATTTACATAGATCAAAATATTCTAAAGAATATATTCACATGGAAGTTACTCAACAACGGACAATGTCTTTGGTTAGAGATAATTAAAGACTACAATTTCTCTCATCGTTATCTCCTGGGTAAGAAATTGTGGAACCATATTATATTTTCATAAAAAAACTACTACTATATCCATGGTGTAGATTGGAGAAGAAACTACCTTCACGGATATAAGGAGTATGGATTTGGAAATCATAATAGTATGGAACACATCCGTACTCTCGCTACTGATTTCCCAACCATCAATCTAATAGAAGATGAGAGAGGCACAAAGGGATGATGTGGAGATACAAAAAAGGTGAATGTGGTAAAGAAAGGAATATATAATAATTCTATATCAAAGATAATGGTTTCATTTTTTTTAGAATTAGGATTTGTGTGACTTAATAAGTTTAAAAAATGGATATACTAGATAATGCATATATATTGACTCTTTAAACCCATCCAAAAAGTATCAATATGTATAGTGATATTTGAAAACACATCAAGTTGAACGAAATGAAGAAATTTATTCCAAATTATATCTATATTTTCTTAATATTTTATCAAATTAAATCATAGTAATCAATGATAAAATATATTATACAACCACTGACTATATCCACATGGAAATTGGAGAATATCACAATGGGCTTCATCAATTGTCTCATCTCCCCGATTCATACAATGAAAATAATGTGATATGGGATATGGTGTATCGACCCACAAAGATTGTGAAATTTATTTCTATTTGGTAAGATATACTGATTGAAAAAAATTCCATGAGGCATGTGAAGTACATGTTGAGGCTTCATGGGGTTCCCTTTCTGTTCATCCATAATCCTGATCCAATTATTATATCTATATTCTAGAGAATAATTTAAAATTATTTGAGTACTAAATTGAATTTAATAATAGAAAATCACATCCCAAGTGATGGTCAATCAAAAAGGACCTTTCAAATACTCGACGACATGCCAAGAGATTTCACAATGGAATTAATAGTTTGATGGCATCAGAATCTCCCATGGGATTTGATCTCTTTCAAAAAATGATTCTACTTGAGTATTCATATGGATTCATTTGATGATCGGTATGTATAAAGATGTATATCTCTAACCTGTTTGGATGAATTCGTTGAATTTACTATACATAGACATGATCTTCTAACATAAATAATAGATAATGTAGATGCCATAAAATAACTCATAAAATCTACTCCTCTTTATGGAAAAGTGTATTGCTAACAACCATCTAAGGGGAATGAGTTTGAAGTTGGAGACAATGTCTTAATTTGAAATATGCAATGGAAAATCATTATGTGTTTTGGAATGAAAGGGAATATCATCCCAAGTAACATTGTCCACTTTTTATCCATGATCAAATAAGAGAAATGGAATATTGGTTTGAACTTCTACTAGGTATGGAACATTTTCATGATGTGTTCCATGTATGTCTATTAAGGTATTATATACTAGATTTGTCACTTGTAGATAATTGAGTAGTGGTATAGCTAAAAGATCTCACTATTATATGGAGAATTCGATAAAGATTCTATAATGAAGATATAATGTTAGAAAAAACATGATAACACACATTGTCAAAGTCTAGTTTAGGGACCATATGTATGAATAAGTGAATTGGGAACTTAAGGAAGTGATAAAAGATATATACCCTTACCTTTTTATGTAAAAAAATTCAACTGTGAAATTTGGAGAATGTTTAAGAGTGTAACAACAGAAACTTTTATCAATATAATTTAACATTCAATAATTAATTTGAATAGAATAAAACCAAAAAATAGAATAAAAATCCGAGTAAAATCTTTATTCTGATAAGTTAAGAATTAAATAAGTTAAGTTTCTTGAAATCAAGGAATTTATACTGATGGAATAATATCTTCACCCTTAGAATTGTAACATGACCATTGAGAATAAAAATCCTACCAAGAGAATAGTAACATCAAATATAAATGTTAAAAAAAAAATTTCCATAATTTATATTATAATATGATATAATTATATCCTATTGAAAAAAATAAATGTTTACATATTGATACAATAAGTGTTGGAATGTTTGTAAAACATAAACGTTTATTTAAATTTTAAAATTAATGTAATGATTTAAATGAATTTTTTGTTAATTGAATAGATTCATCAATTGATATTGTGTTTTGTTATTGTTATATGATAATTTTTTGATATGTTAATTAATTTCTAAATGTGTTATAAAATTAAATATAATTTAAATATATATATTTTTTGAATAAATGATGAATTTATATGAAAATAAAATCCCTAATATTTAGAAAATAATTTTCATAAAATGATGTTATTTTTTAAATTATAAACATCAAAAAACATTGAGAGATAATTTTTTCTATTTTTCGAATATAATTGAATTTTTAGTCATTAATCTAATATAATAATTAATAGTATTTAATAAATACAAGAATTATGGAGGGAGAAAAGATGTAAGATAAAATTTTAGAACATAATTTTTAATTATACATTATAATTTAATATATTTACTGATATGGTTGATCCTATTGGTAGTTATGATCCAAAATAATGGAATAATGACTAAAATAATAACAAAACACCCATCTTCCCCTATAAATACCACCCCTCATCATCTCTTCTCCTAAAACCATCCATGAATTAAGGATTTTAAAGATTAAAAAACATTATAATCCAAATCCTTTTTCCATTATCCGTGAACCATTAATCCCAACATAATTCCAAACACAATTCCTTAAAGAGGATCTCTTGTAGAAGATGTTCAAGTGGTAAAATCATCTTCAGTAATAATTAAATTTCTTTTATCCTCTTATTATCTCTTAAACTCCCATTTTAAATGTTACATTATAACAAAATAATATTAAATATAATTTATGTTATTAGGATAATTCAATAAATCAACCATCACACATCTTCTCCAATAATTTTTTCTAAAAAAATGAAAACATCATCTATGAGGTGTTCGTTTTTCATCTTTTAGGATGACAAGTATTCATTTTCTTTTTTTTCCTTCATGGTTAGTCATAAAAACATTATAATGGTTGAAAATGATTTAGTTATTTATTATATAATAGTTTTTGTTATAAAACAATCATATATATATAATACAAAAAAAATAATACAAAAAGATAGATCCTAATGATCAAAAACTGAAAATTTATTCTAAATTATTATCGTTAATATTTTATATAACAAATCTACCTAATAAGTAGAAAAAATAATAAATAAGACCATTTAAACTTATCTCTATAAATTAATAAAAATATAATATCAATTATGAATAATGTTTTTATTTTACATGATATCCCTTATATATATAATGAACTGATCATAAAAACCATGAAAATGCACATTCCAGAACGAATAAATTGTACATAATAACAAATTAAATTGCCTATAAATTAACATAATAAAATATAATTACTAAAATACATGTATAATATGTTATGGATATATTTATTAATTATTCTAATTTTATATCCCATGAAATTAAATTGAGGAAATCATATGAACATAATGTATGGGGGTCCTCAAACTCAACTAAATTTTTTGGGTTATCACTCTTTCATTACAATTTTCTTTTTAGAAAATCACTCAAATGACCCAAAAATATAATTTCATTTTTATAAACTTTACTTTTCAATGAAATAAATTTTTCAAATCATGTAATATGAAAAATAAATATATTTTCCAAGATAAATATTCTTTCTAAAAAATATTTTGATGCCACTTGAGTTATTTCTTCTTCTCTCAAGAATTATGAATCTAATACAGAATATATCTTTACCTATCTCATTTTGGAACACCAAAACTTATCCATTAATGTACGCTGTATGAAATTAAACCACTTCTTTCCATTAGTTATTTTATGACTATTATGGATATATATTCTTTATGGCATGGATGATTATGTAATTGATATGATATGACACGTGTTCCCTAAATTATATAGCCCTCTAATGCATTGGGTAATGTGATTTATCTCAACAGATAATGTAAAATAATTTTTGAGATTATGATATATTTTTCCACAATGATTTAATTTTAAAATTCATGTTAGGTGTGCATGGTCGTGAGGCCTGTTTTGATAAAAGAAATTTGTGGTATTTGACCACTAACACATGATATTTCGTTTTTTATGGATTCCAACATTTGATTCTATTGTATAATGATTCACCTCGTGATTATGATGCTTCTCCTATGAAACTGATATGATTATGATCACTATTCTCACCCATATTGTATTTATACATGGATTTTCTACCCTCTTACTTGGCATTTAGCTCATCCCTTTCCTTAATGTTATACATATGTGACTACTAGTACTATCTTCCAATGGCATGAAGGCCTTAATTTTTTATTTATTTTTGATAATCCACCTTTCAAGGGGTGAGGTGGAACCCTTACAAGGCCCATCGGCGTAAGCATTACATGTCCTATAGGCCTTAGAGGAATTCATTGCCCGTAGGCTTCAAATATTACATACAACCCAGAATAACTACTTGGAACTGCTCCTCCTCAGCATCTTCATCATGAAATCATCTCTCCACATTCTCATGGCTATTCAGCTAGGATTTCCCATGCATTCATAGGCTTGTCCTGATGGTAGGTGCCATACCCTCTCATTCTTGCAATCCTTTTAGCTTCTGCTATGATGAAAGCTCCTTCCTCCTCCTCCTTCTGAAGCTCTTTCCTTGTATGTTGTCTGGTTTGCATCTTCACTTTAAGGTGTCCCAAAGGCCTTGAGGTGGTCGGAATAGCTTACTGACCCGAAGGCCTAGGTTTCCCAAAGGCCTTAAAGGACTCTAGGACCAAATCGGTGTCCCGAAGGCCCAAATGGGGGCATATTCCTGGCTGCTACAGTTCCAAACAGTGCCTGTTATAGTACATGCTACATTACCTGCTACAGTTTTGCACAGTTCCTGTTACAGTGCCTGCTACAGAACTTCTACAGTACCTACTATAGTACTGCTACAATACCTACTACAAAACCTACTATAGTGATGCTACAGTACGGCTACAGTAACCCGAAAATTTTCCCCCACCTCGATTTGATCCCGGGTGTCTTGGATGCACTTAAGGAGTCCTCACCAACTAGGCTGAGGCTCAAATGCGTAATAAAGAGTATTTGAGGGCTAGTAATAATAAATGGAAAAATAAATTAAATATTTTTTATTTTTTATGTATATCATATGTATTTTCTTAATTTTTACAATACATTGATTCTTTGATCATGATTTTGAATGGATTTTAAGTTGTTTTTCTCAAAAATGATGTAATAGTTATGTAAAAAAAATAAGGTCAATATAGAAAGTATTTGAATACTTATAAAAGTATCATTTTTGTTATTTTATGATAATACAAATTTATGAATTTATTTTAATTAATTAAAATAAAATCATAATCCATGTGAATGGAATATTGTTTATAATTTAATCCATGGTCCATTTATGGGCCTTTGGTTCATTTATACATTAACAACCTTGAAATGCATCACTAGAATTTCTGTCTTATAATTATGTCATATGACATATGCATCACATAATTAACATAATAAAAACATTATTATCATAAACTATGAATTATACATTAATCATCAAATAAGACAATGTTAAATCATTATAGTATAGTTGGACAATCAATAGAAAAAATGATTATAAGAATGGGAAAATATTAATATGCTCAATCCACAATAATAACATGAATAATTAAAAAATAAATAGAAATATAGAATAATATTAACAATAAATTATTAATTTTTAAAATTAATTTATAAAACCTTAGTAGAAAAAATAAATTAATGAATAATTATTGAAATTAGTGATATTTTTTGAAATTAAGGAACCGACACCATTTAACTAGTAACCTGACTATTGGAATAAAAACTAGACTCTTAGGAATTGTTATCTCTCCATCAGAATAATAAAATAATCTGAAAATTTATATAATAAAATTTATGTATCTTATAAAAAAACAATGATATATTTATATAATGTTATAAAAAATAAATGTATTAAAAATGATGGATTAGGTGTTGTATTTTTTGTAAAAAGTTAATGATTATAGAAAACATTATAGTTAAAATTTTAATTTATGAAGAAATTTATAAAAAAAATCATAAGATATTTTTGTGTTTTATTATAATTATAATAAAATATTTTAAGAGATCAATTAATTTTTCTATGGTTATTAAAATCTATTATAGTATTAAAGTCGTTATTTATTAAATAAATGATCGGTTTATTTAAAAATTAATTTTCTCCTATCTTGAAATTTCTTTTCCAAAATTGGATTCCATTTTATAAATTTGCATTTTAGGTAATTTTTATGGTGAATTTTTTGGTTCTTTATAAAATAGTTGAATTTTTGTTGAATAGTGATATACGTTAATTTATAGTATTTAACATTGTAAGATAAATAGATGAATTTTAGAGTCATAGAAGATGTAATGATCCATTATCTCGAACCCTCATTCTCTATTTACTATATTTATTCACAATAATCAACAATTTCTATAGTCATGTGAAAATTAAGAAACTAATTTATATAATAATTAAATGAACCCATCTCTTCCACATATAAATGCCTCCCTTCACCAATAATTCTCCCCACACCCTCTAATCCTTGTATAATGTCAATATTATTCCCAATTAACTTACCAAGTCTATTCAACATGTACATAAGCATCATTTATCAATTAAATACCAATTCCATGTTCCATAAGGTGTCCATCAATGATGTTATATTGAAAATGTAAATTTACCTAAACTTGTTTATTAATTTTTGTTCTTCTTCTACATTCTCCTCCCCTTTTTCATATATAAGTCATAATCACTATATTATTATGTATTAAAAATAATTTTATATCTCAAATGTATTAAATTATTTTACACCCATTTTCTTGAGCTTAACTTATAAAAAAATGTTTTTTCAAATTATGGTTGTTATTCATCATAGTGGATAATGAATATTTGTTTCCCATTACCACGAACAAGGATGGTAATTAAACCAATTTTAGGGTTCAAATGTATTTTCAGATATATATAATAATTATTATTTTTTTGAAACATATATGTGAACAAAATATTAAATATAATTAATGTATTTCGTAATTGCCAGAAAAACCATACAAATGAACTCAACATTTATTAGTAACGTTTTATCAAAGGAATCATCCTATATCATAAAGAGAATGACATACGGTACCATTTAAACATATTGATATAAATTAATACTGTATAATTTTTCTAATCTACAATTATTCATATTAGATCAAATCATCCATAATTCTACATAAGTAAAGTGATTATGAAAGCATGATAACAAAGGTAACCAAAATGATGAAATTGAATATCATAGCTAAACAAAATGAACATAAATGAAGACAATAAAATTATAATAATAGAAATTAATGTATAATAATTTATTAATTATGTAATTAATTACATTAATTTTATTATATAGGACATTATGTTTAATGGAGGAACACATCCAAACATATGGTAAAGGATCTATATGAATCTCTTTATTTCCATTCAGATACCCTAGCTCTTCATTTTCCTCAATATATAAATTGATAATTATTCTTAATTCCTCATATGTTCTTTAAATATGTATCAGACATATTTATCAAGATCAATTCAACTTTTTTGATGGGTAATTACATGATTTATAATATTTTCTTCTCAATTACTTCTGAAAAGCTTGCTTGATTAAATAGAAATTCCTCCCCTATTAAATATTTTGAAGAACACTCCCTAATCTTTTTTAATATGAAAGAAATTAAAAAAAATTATTTTAACCTTAAAAATTACTTTATTTCATTTATATTTTATAAAAAAATTGTCTTAATGTCTTCCTTAAAGAATCATTAACGTTTCTTGTAAACCGAACTAAAGTGGCTTATTTCTAAAAGATAATAAACACTAATTTCTATGAATTCACTTTATGTGGACATAATTATTGATGATAGATAATTAATTTTAATATATTATTATAAATAAATTATATAACATATTATTTAATGTATACCATATTGATACACCCTTTGCTAATTCTTTGTGACATGAATTCGATACACATTTCATTCCATGGTGACCCTTATGTTCATTCATAATATTTGATTATTTATTTGGAACAAATATGAATGAACATTTTATTATGGGTTCCCCCAAATATAGATAAAATATATTATGTAATGGTTTAGTCTAAGGAGACATCATGTATGGAATTAAGGATTTCATCAAATCAATTGTTTGACTTTTCCCCCATGTGATGTAGTCTTATTTGTAAACCATGAATAATGTTGATATAATGTTTTATAATACTTCCTCATCAAAATATTTCTATCATCATATGATTACATAATCTTAATTTTATTCATCTATGTTTTTATTAATGATCCATTTTTTTAAAATATCATGTTATTCATTAAAACTAATTTGTTATCCTTTATTCCCATGTTTTTTCTCTAATTGGGTTTTTGTGTCATCCCTTTTGTTTATGTATTCAAAATGTGTTCCTATATACTTATATGTTATTAAATAAAGTTAGGAGCTGATTATGGATAATAAAATTATGATGTTTTATTTTATTTTATTTTTTAAAATATGTAGGTACTCTTACAATGAAACAATAATTTTCTATCATTTTAGTGTATTTCATGGAGAATTATGGTGAAAATAAGTTAATAATATGTGTCCAAGGATTGGGTCACTAAAATTTGTAATAGAGCATTGTCTTGTTTGTTTTTGGGATTAGTAATAGAAAAATTTAGTAAGAACTATAGGGATAATTCTATTATTATTAATAAAAAAGATAAAAACATTCTAAATCAAAAGTTAAGATATACTTTTTTTATATGTTTCTCCTTATTTGATCATATTTTCATTTTTATATTCTCAGTAACTATGTAGTCATTCATAATATTTTTTCCTTTTTATATTTAAGGGGTTTAAATAGGATAACCAATGCCAAGAAACCACTGTGAAAGGAAATGTGATGATTTCCTTAATGTGATTCCAAAAATGATGGGAATGGGATCATAGAAAATCATCACTATACTATATCAACTAGAAGAAGTTATTAAAAATATTTTGAATTGTGTGAAAATACCCCATAATCTAAAAAAATACATGTTTTTTTCAAATCCTTTTTGCAAAATGGACTGCTATATTTAGATGATCATCTCATCCTCTCATCATGGAATAATGGATTAACTCCATTGAGAAGATACTATCTATTATCTATTTCTTATAAAATGAGAAACACATATAGTCAATCTATCGGTTTTAGGGGAAGTTGTTCAGTTTTGGAAACTAAACAAAAACATAATATCTATAAAATAAATTGATTCCACAGATTTGAAATGATCCACAAAAATATTTTTCAATAGTTTTTTCCCTAAACTCTCTCTCATTAGATGGATAGTGAGTTCCTCCGACTGAAGAAAATTGTTGATGAATCTATCAGGGCATGTAATAAAAAAAATTAAAATTATTACACAATACACCTATGTAAATTTATCAACATCTAATATTATTTAGATATAATTATTAATAGATTAATGATGAGTGTGATTAAAAAATATGGTGATTCAATCATTTCAATTTTACGTGTAAATTATATCATGTGCCCATAAGGGTGTGATGGATATTTGTGATTGATAGTAGTCTTATTGAACTAAATATAAAATGTGAATACTAATGTTACATATTGGAGGATAAATAGATAAATCCCACTATTCAATGATAATACATCACCCCAAAAGTGAAATGTTTGGGAAGAAGCATTCGTGGAACATGCTAAAGGGAAAAGGTGGATTATTCAAATGAAGAAGATAGGGATATTATGATAATTACTATTGAATGGGGTTGAAGAATACCCATAATGTAAAAGTTTAAATTAATTTTCAAATAAATAATCAACCTATAATGAAGTGTTTTTACTACAAGAAACATTGGAATTATATGAGATGATAACCTAAGACAATGGTTCTTAGAGAAAATCATGAACAACATCTTCCAATGTAGAAATGGAATATTCCATAACTAATTATGTTTTTGATTCCAATAAAAATGTAATGATAGGTAAGATAATTATTCATTCATGAATAGAAAATGAACCATTTTTTTGGTCAAACACAATCTTCCTAATAATAAATTTTTAGTATAACTTACCAAAATTATCATTAAAATTTAAAGGATCGGTCATATTTGAGCATATTTAATTGGGAAATTATTGAATCTAAAATATATAATTACTCCCCATGTAACGTTTTTGGAATAATCCTCCCAAAATATCATATAATACTTCCATATGTGGAGTCTGATGACAGACTGCTCATCGATTGACTATAATTGTAAAAACCCAACATCATATTTTGGAAAGATAAACAAATATTCATATATCAAGGTATCCCCTGATTATATACAAGGTTATTGATGAGGATGAATCTTCTTCATAATAATCATCTTAATTATGGATAATATTTACTTATAAGAATGAATATTTAAATTAATTGATTGAGGTAAAGAATAAAAGCATGCTCTAAGACAAGCCCATAATGAAGGACTACTTTAATGTGTCACCTAAAGAATTTTCTCATATTACTCATAAACTAGAGGTTGATATATCAATTGAACTTATAAATATATCAATTCTCATATCAATGACTCATTAAATTATTTCCACAATTTATTTGGAAGATGTGAATATGAAGTTACAAGACAATCTATATAAGGATTTTATACACACAAGTGCTACCCCATGGGGTACTCCAATCCTAATCCTTAAGAAGAAGGAATGATAAATGAACATCCACATTAATTATTGTGAAATAAATAATATCATTATAAATAAAATTTATCCCTTACCATCAATAAATTATTTATTTGTGAACTATATGGGGGCTTGTATTTCTCAATGGGGGACCTATAGCCTGGATATCACCAATTAAAAGTGATGAAGGATGATATTACCAAGTCTACCATTTGAACAATGTATTGACATTATGAGGTCATATTAATTCTTATGGACATTTTAATCCTTAAAAAATATTCTCATACATAATGAATTGTGACTTTAGATATTACCAAGAATATTTTTTCGAAGTCTTTAGAGATAATATTCTAATGTACTATAAGAGTAATGAGGAGAATGGGGTAAATTCTAATTCTATCCAAAAGTCTTTATAAAGGGATAAAATTTAGAAAAATATTGTAAATTTTAATTATGTATGGATGATTTATCATTCTTTGGTCATGTTATCCCAAATAAGGGAATATTAATGGACACTTATTAAAAAATTACAATTGAGGAGTGGCCTAGACTAGTATCTATAACAATAATCCATAGTTTCCACTGCATTTTTTGGGTTTAAAAACTATTTGTGAGGAACCCATCATTATTGTAAAACCCATGAACCATGTTTAATTAGAAGAGAGTAATGTTTTCTAGACCTGTTATTGTGAATATTCCTTCAAAATTTATAAAAATAGGGTTATTTGTATAGAAGAACATACCCTACTAAAAATTGGGTAACTCATTATGGTATAAATAAATAGTTCAAAGAATTTATTTGTTTTTATAATGATTAAAAATTATAAATTGATAGCCTACTCCTCAAGGTTGATGAATTTTCATGAGAGAAACTATCCCATACATGATCTAGTGTTGGAGGCTGTGATGTTCACATTAAAAATTAGGCGGAATTATCTATATCGGTAGATGTGTGAGAAACATAATGATCATAATAGAATAAATTATATATTCACCCAGAAGAAGTTAAATATTCCCAAGCAATGATGCTTATAACTCATCAAGATTAGGATTTCTCTATTCACTATTATCCAATTAAATAAAATAATCAAGAAAATTCTCTATGTATGAAGGATCCTTTAACATTATTAATTATGATAATTTAAGTGGATAAAATATTATTATACATCGAATGGATGGAAAATGGAATGATAATGGAAGGTAAATCATAATTAAATTCACAAATATTTGTTCAACCAACCCTTTTAGATATTATAATGGAAGCTCAATGAAATGATGTGTAAATTTATAAGAAGGTGAAATCTATTAGATGTAGTAAATCATTGGATTTAAAAATTGATGATACAAGAGTAATAATATTTGGGTCATGACTATTTTTACTATCAAATCTAGTGATAAAAAAGTGATCTTGAATAATACATATAGATCAACCTTCTCCATCCACCTAAGGAGCACAAATATGTATCTAGATATTTGAGAGAAGAAATGTTAAGAATCTATAAAGAATGAGAGCGATGAATATGCATCAATAAGCCTGGTAAATCAACACATGAAGGAAAAAATGAATAATTATGTAAGAATTTTGAAACCATTACACATACCTTCATGTCAATGTGAAAAAATAAATTTATACTATTTCACTATACATATGAATACATTTAGAGTAAATAAAGCTATATATGTTAATTTGGATTGCCTGACAAATACTGGTCACATTATTATGACATAAGTGTACATTTAATTTTACAAACATTGATGGATATACATAAGATAATTGGTGGGGCTATATTGTATACCATTATCGAGTAAATATAATAATGTTTTGATATTTACCAAGATGTTATGAAAATATTTTCAAAATTATATAAATACAAAGTCAAAGATCAGTTTTCCATACCACTCCAGTACTGATGTCCAATATGAGAAGACTATTCAAAAACTGGAACAGATGTTGAGAGCATACCCAATATACTTTAAACAAGGATAGGCTTAACTTCTTACACTATTTGGGTTATCTAACCATAATGTATTCCACTAATGTATCGAAATGGCTCCGTATGAAAGACATTATGGGAATATATGAAGAACACTAATATGCTAGGATGAAACTAGTGATTTTATGATGTGGGGAAATTAATTGGTCGATGAAATGTATGAAAAGGTGATAAATATCTAAAAAATATTTGAAAATCCATAAGATAAAAAACAAGGGCTATGTATATAATAATTAGTGATAAAGAGTCTTTTAATATTTTCAAAATTTATTCATCCTCATATCACCATGGAATAACGTCATGGTAATTTCGAAAAACGTAATGTTATGTCCCTGGTACATCGATCACATTGATATTATTGATCATTCAAGAGCACTGACATATCAATTACCACCTCCACCAACCATGTCTTTCAAATGTGTTTTATTACATGTATCCCTCCTAATAAAGTATATACCAGATCATTCTCATGTACTGAGCTCAGTGGTGGTTCAACTATAAAATGATCTCTCTTATGAGAATCAGTTAGTGTTGATTATTGACCATAAAGACTTGGTTTTACACAATAAGACCGCTAATTTCATCATGTTACTGTAGAGAAACCATATATATTAAGATGATACATGGGAACCAGATGAATTAATTATGGAAAATTACTCTCACCTATTTTCTACAGTGTGTATGAAGTGAAACTTGTATCATGAAATTTCATAATGGGATGAATTTAATAGCCACTAATTTTTTAAAAAGAATAACCTTCTTATTATTATGTCATAACTACATACATCACATAGAGACCCAAAATAAATCATTATTCTCCTTATGATAAATGATACATCAGTCATAAAATAAACTGTTAATAATTAAAAATATTATAGTGCGACAATAAATAAAAAATAAGATTAAAAGAATTAGAATATTTGGATCTTCTCAATCCACAAGAATAACCTCAATCATTAAAAAAGAAGTAGAAATAAAACATAATTTTAATTTAAAAATATTCATTTGGAATATAAAATTATATGTCCTTATGAGAAAATATATGTTCATGATGAAAGAATGAAATAAGAGGTATTTATAGAAAATTAGAAACATAATATATGGGAATAGTAACATGACAATTGGAATATCAATCTGACCATTTGTAATAGAAATCTAGCCGTTATAAAGGTAACATCACATATGAACATAAAAAATAATGTTTATTTATCTTATAAATAAATTATGACATATTTATATCACCTTATAAGTAAATAAAAATTTAAAAATGATAAATTTAGTGTTGGTATTTTTTAGAATATCAATATCAATTTAAAACAATATAATATAAAATATTTCAAATAAAATTTATATAATTGATTAATAATTTAATATTATTTTGTATACTAATTAAAATATTATTTTATGATAACCTCATTAATTTTTCAGTGGGTTATAAATTTATTTTTTATATTAAAGTTGGGTTTTTTTATTTAACAATGGCTTTATTTAAAAAAATCTCTCATAATTATAAAATTATATTGCTAAACATTGATCCATTTTTACATATTAATATTGGGAAATGGTTAGGGATATGTTTTTGGTATTTTTCTAAAATATTTATATTTTCATTGAATATTTAACTATAATAATTTAGAGTATTTATTATTATAACCTAAATATCTTAATTTTGGAGTCATGTCTTATATTAGAACACGTTATATTAAACCATGAATCACAATTTTCTATAATTAGTAGTATGAATCAACACTATTTATAGTATTAATCCATAATTATAATCTAATAAACATAATAAGAAAAACATTACTCTCCATCCCCAATAAATACCAACCCTTATACTCAAACCATTTATGCCTTAAAGCCAATCAATATTCTAACCAATTCCCTTCCCCAGCCTCATCCCTATGTCTATGAGAAAATGGTCTCAAAAATAGATCATATCTATGTTCCAAACTGGGTCTTTGAAAGATGTGAGTTTCTATAGATTGCTATCTCAAACCATATCTTTTAGTTTCATTTATTCTTTTATCTTATCATCTCCAACAAGATATAAAAATTCATAAAAACTTTAGTTTAACATAAATAAATTAATGTTATATTAGTAATGGAAAATATTCTTTCCACCATTCTTCTCATCTCTAATTATTCATAAATAATAGTCAATTTTTCAAGTTATGTCGGTTAACCCTTATTATAGATAATATTTTTTCCATCACCACCTTCATTATTGGTTATAAAACCATTATTCTAAATGAAAAATTATATTATGTATATAAAAACATTTTTTCATGTTATGGAATTAATATATATAAATAATATCAAATTATACAAAACTAGTTTATTAAGGTTGAAAAATCAACCAAAATAGACTACACATATATCTTTAACATTTTATCAAATGAATCATCCTCATAAAATAAAACAAAATGATATATTAGAAAATTTTAGAATATTTATTTTAAATAATACTATATAATTTTACATCCATCTAATTATTCTATGATGACATGATCTTCCATAATTATGCATAAGTAAACTGACCATGAAACCATTCAAAAAACTCTCTCAAAACTATGAAGTTGAACACTATAACTCATTGAAATGCCCATAAATGAAAATATTAATATCATATATATATTAAATAAATGTATAATAGGTTTTTAAATATGTAACAAATTTGTATAATTTTATAATAAATTACATAAGTGAAAGTGCCTAACGTATCCATACATTATGTTAGGAGCCTCTCAGAACCACCATATTTATTTTAGGTTACCATCTCTCTCACTTTTCTATAATTTAACCCATAATTATTTTAATATAGTTCTCTTATGTTTTTTTAAATGTCACACTCCAAATTTTGTATCTTATTTCATCTTTATGTTATAGGAAATTACCTTATATATATGATTCCCTTCATAGTTCCTCTCGGTAAACATGCCCAATGGAATGGAACATCCTCATTTCCTATCAATTCTTATGTACACTAAATTACCTTTTTAAAGCCACAATTTTTTTATAAAATATTAAATTTTGTCATTAAATGTGAATATTTTTTATTTATGATATTATGCAAACAATAATTCATATTTCCACTTTAATTATTATTTAATGTTTTCACTCAATCGGCACTATAGTGGCACATTTCAAAGGTTTTATAAACTCTTTAATTCATGTATTAACTTTAGTAGGATGCCATTATTCATTATGTATTCTAATTTTTTAATTTATTATTTTCTATTAATGATTTAATCACTTCTTTCAAGGATACCATTTTGATACACCTGTCTGCGATTCCTTATAAAATTATTTCTATACGTATTTCTTTCCATGGGAACCCTTATGTTTATTCATTTTTATTGATTATTTATTTTGAAATTAATATACGCAAACATGTTATGATGGGTGTTCCTAGATTTTACTCTAATGCATTGAGTAAATTTTTGGCTAGTGATACATCATGTATCCGATTACAGAGTAATCCTAATTCATTATGGGACTTTTTCCACCGTGTCATATAATCATAACAGTTAACTGTTACTCATGTTTGTTCCATGTTATATGTTTCTACTATAAGAATATATTTCCATGATAAAATTACTATGTTCAATTCATTATTATTCCATTTTTTATGAATTATCTATTCCATTAATGTTATCATGTTATACCATATAACTCATGTGTTATGATTTATTCCCTTGTTAATCCCATTACTAAGAATTTTGCCTCATAACTTTTGATAATGTATATAACAACCTTGCTTTTTATTACATAATTAAACATAATTTATTACATAAACATCACTTCATACAACATAGAATATCAATAGGTCTTGTGTATTAGGGGATTAGGAACATTACATAACATCTTAAAACATGAAATAAAACATCTTTATTGAAAACTTCATCTACATGACTATAAAATTCCCTTGTACTTATCTTTTAATGGGATAACCTGAGGACATGCATAAGAAAAGGTGATCTATAGATCCTAGTAAGGGGATAATCATGTGATAAAATGAGGAATAAAATACATGTTAGATAATAGGTATATCAGTAGATCACAATATAAACATAAACATAATGTCCAGATAGATCATGATATTCATAACATGGAAATGTGAAAACAACACTAAACATTGAATTAGCATGAGCCAGGGCTCATTGCACATAGATCATGAGTAAACCATCATTGAATATGAAGCATGATTAAACCCTTGTTTCACATTAATTTTCATGAGTAAACACCCATAGCACATGACGTATAATGATACTATACTCTACCTAATGCATTGGAGCGCTATCAGGGCACACCCTTCTTAAACATTTCATTTCATGCATAAGTGCGCCACAAGGATCCTAAAACATTGAATCATTCACCATAATATTTTATTTCATGATTAAAGAATGTGTAATACATAAATTAAACTCTTTAAAAAATAATTAAATGTGCATAAAGGTGAATACCATTGATAGAGAAATGGGCATGGTATTCACTACACAATGACTTTTCCTTGGAAAATCACAGTGCAATTTCGGCAGCATAACTACGTGACATAAGAACTCATAAAAATGGTTGACGAGAGATAAAGGTGTGTCTAATAATATTTATATGACATGGAAAATAATGTGGTCATTTAGATACATGTCCCATCAAATTTAATGGAATTTAGATTCATGATACAAAAGAATATCTTGAATGTAAATGAGGAGAGGTAAATTCCTTTCAGAATTTAAGAATAGGTACAGGTGCACATGGGGTGAAATTAATGAGAGATAAAGGGGTCTCCCATCATTAAAACATAAATATTGATATAAGGGGGAGTTTATAAATCATACACCAAAATTTATAATCGATATGAAAAGGTAATAACAACTTAAATAATATTTTACAAAAAATGAGAAAGGAAAAAAACCCTTACTTGGATGTGTGCTTCCAATGGCTTGAGAGTGGTTTCTAGAGAGATTGTGGATCCTTGGGAGGATTATAGAGAGAGGAAGTAAGAGGTTGAATGAACCCAAAAAGCTTTTAGTGTGGATGAATTGGGAGATTGGGTGGGTTTATATAGGAAAGGTGAGGGAAATATTAATTATTTAGGTTTGGGACACCTCATATTAAACTAATCCAAACCACAAAACAACTCATGGTTTTTTCCCATAGTTTTTTGAAAAAGGAATTGGAAAAAAATTATTTATAAGGACAAAATATGAACTTCTTAAAATAATGGGGTGGCTTATTTGGAGGTGATTCACACTCCCAGGAAAACAATTTAAAAATAAAAAATGTTTAATTAGTCTTGAAGGGTCCACTAATGCTTTGAAAAATATATCAATCAAACCCAAAATTAAATTATTTTAATTATAAAATATATATTGTTATTGCATAAGGTTTATAGTATTTTATTACATCACGATTAGGTCATTATGATGTCATAAAACACGTTATATATTTAGAAGGTATTTAATTTTTCCCAAAATTTTGACTCTCTTAGAAAAATAGGAAAAATTCACGATTTGATAATTTCAACATTTTGATTCTATAAATAATATATATTTTATCTAAATAATTTTCTAAATATTTTAATTATCACTTTTAAAACAAAAACCGACATTTATAAAAAATTCATGGGTTTTGACAAAAAATGGCTTTCAAACATTAATAAAAATTACAATTTCATTAATAAAATTATACAATAATTTCTATTTAAAAAAATTAATATAATAATAAAAATAATATTTTTTTAATGTATTTTTTTAATTTAAATATCCATTAATTCATCAAAATATATTTCTTAGTTGAACATGAAATAAAAATAATATCTGTGCTCTAAACACTATATACATGGTAACAATAATAAAATGAAAGTCGATTCATTATTATATAAAAAAATAATGTACATAACCATATTACAAGGATCTTGTAACATAACCCCTTTTTACACCCCCATAAGTCCGAAGAGTAAGGTGTTAGATGATGACGCAATCTTTGGGTGGCTCAGATAACATTGCTCTGGTGTTGATCTATATAAACTTCTACTTCTCTCATAGGTGGTCCCACTCAGGCTTAACATATTCAAGCACAAAATTGGATTGGTCAAGAGTGAATCCCAATGACGCAACCTCCTTTCCGAGCTCTGACAAATGGGCTTCGTATGGGACACGTCTACCGGATGAGTCCATCAATTCCTTCATCTGAGTAAATTGGATTTGTTAAATCCCAATATTTACACTAACTATGTGATCACTATTCAACACATATATTATCAACAGTCACAATGCATAACATAATTTTAAAATCCAATAACATAAAACAAAAGATGTTGGCATTTTATATAAACATTTTACATAAAGAGACATTTAATTAGGTCAAGAGGGATTTCCATTAATGAAAGATTGGGTTGTTACAATCTTCCCCCCTTAAAAAATATTTCCCTCAAAATTTCCATTTCCCACACAAAAACAGATGTGTGTAACTTTTCTTCATCATTTCCTTTGATTCCCATGTTGTTTCTTCAAACATGTTCTTTCCCCACAACACCTTGACGAGGGGCATTGACTTATTTTGTAGAACTTTTTTTTACGATCTAAGATCTTCATTTGTTTCTCCTCATATGAAATATCATCCTATAACTATACCACCTATGAAGAGAGTACATGTGAAGGGTCTGTTATTTTCTTATATAAGAGGGATACATGAAAGGCATCATGTACATTGGCCATGGTAGGTATAAGTTCTAGTCAATAGGCCACAACTTCGACATGATGAAAATAACTAGGGGGCCGATGTACCTTGTTCTTTACTCCATTTCTTTCCAAACCTCATGAAATTCTTTCATGGATATATACATAGAAATACCATGCCTCCAACATAAATCTCATGGTATCATTGATAGTAATCTTCTTACCTATTTTTTCAAATCTCGGCTGCCTTGATATGCGGCTAAATGGTTTTCACATTCTCAATCATTTCTTTGACCATTTTTTGGTCCAAGAAGCTTACTCTCACTGACCTATTCCTAACACACTGGTGTTATGCACCATTTCCCATAAAGGGATTCATATAGTTCCATTTGGATTCTCAATTATAAACATTTATTATAATAAAACACAACAAGAAGAACATGTTGATACTATCCTCATTTAAATTCCATTGAGTATTCTCTCATCATATGCTCAAGTTCTTAGATAGTCCGCTCAGATTTGCCAAAAGTTTGATGATGATAGGTTGTACTGAAGTTCAGTTCAGTAGTCATATCAAGTTTAAGACTCTTCCAAAACATAAAGGTGAATCTTGGATCTTGTTTAGAAACAATAGACAGTGGTACTCCATGAAGCCTTGCCACTTCCCAAATATATATTTGTGCCAGTTGATCCAATGAGAATTCCTCTCAAATAGCAATGAAGTGTGAAGCCTTTGTAAGATGACCCACAACAAACTAGATTTCATTGATGCCTTTGGATGTTTTTAGAAGTCTAATGACAAAGTCCATGGTGATGTTATCCCATTTCTATTCTTGTATGGGAAATGGTTGCATCATCCCCTTAGACATCTGCCTCCCAATATTTACATGCTAACATACTAGTCACATTGATGTATATTCAACGATCTCCTTCATCATATTATCCCACCAATAATTGTCTCGGAGTTCTCGATACATCTTTGTGTTTCTTGAGGGAATAGAAAAATTTGAACTATGTGAATCATCCAAAATTTCCTTCTTCATCACTAGACATGATGGAACACGTAGCAGTTTCCAAAATCTCACAGTTCATTCTTCATTTACATTAAACTCCTAGGATTTCCTTTTTCTGATAGCTTCAAAATTTTACTAAATTCCCACATCATCCTTTTGAGCATCCTTTAACCTTTCCAAAAGTGATGGTTGTATAAGGCCCCAGGCTTAAACCTTACTTAATGTTGAGTTATTACAAGATTACACAATGAGGATCTTTTCAGGTTTAGAGTTTTAGAGAATTAGATCATGAAACTTGCATTACATTCCACATTTAAACAAAATGGTTACATAAAAGAAAATATCCATTCTTCCCATCAACGGAAACATATTTAAAATATATCACAGATTCTTTCTTGACACATCCTTGACACTATCATCACATCATGTACCTTTCCCTTGACCTGTGAAAAACATTTCAAAAACTTGGGATGAGCATAAAAAGCTCAGTAAGGGTTATAAAAATATGGAAAGGAAACATGAGTTCATATATACATAAAAATGAAATCATACTTTACCCATAAAAAAAGGCACTTTAACATTCCTCATCAAACCATGAATAAATCATAGAAAACATAAGACATAAAGGTAACATGAGGCATTCATAACATTCTTATGTATGGAGTAACCCTCTTGGTTACGTTTGGAATACCCATCACAGTATATTCCCTAAATCGCTTCGGAGAAACCTTAACGTTTCACTCCATCGCGTTACCCAATGCATTAGAGAGCTATATCGGGCTCACCCGCCCTTAGTTTATCACGGAACCACCCGTTCTTCATAACAATGCCCAAGAACCATAACATAATCATATCACATAAACATGAATAAAGGAAACATTAAATTTCCACATTTCAATCACAATATATCATTTTAGGATATTGAAATAATGAATCCATTCAAAAAGAAACCATTTCCAAAACCATTTAAAACATTTAATAAAGATATTTTTGAATCAAAGTTTCCCATACCACCTTGAAGATTTTAACATTTTAAACCATTAATATCCATATAAATAAATCCTTAAAACCATTTTCAAAACATGGATATTAATAAGAACAAATAATTAAAACATTTAAAATGATATTTTGGTTAAAGGGATTTTACCAAAATTAGAGACACTTGAATACAATAATCGAGGAATAACATTTAGTCAGAACTTTATAATATAATGAGAATAAAAGGATTCATGATATAATACTACAAAGGATAGTATATACACCATATAAGAGTGAATTGGTGCATAACAATAATTAACCCTCAATAGAAATGTCAAATGTGATGAAACCCCTTATAAAGAAGGTATCCTTAAAATAAGGACAAATAAATCTCAAAAATATGTGTGAAAAATATATATAAACCCAATATAAGTGGATATTAAGTGTAAAACAATAAAAGGTCATTCACACATATTCAATGGATGACATATTCAATGACTACAAGTTGAACCCAAAGAAAGCGAAATTGGGTTAAAAAGTTCCCTTGACAGCATAACGACATCACATCAAAATGAGTTGATGAGAGATAAAAAGTGTATCTCATCACTTGTACATAAGATTTACATCAATAAGGATTTATGAGAACATATCCCAACATTAAAATATGTAAATTAAAAGACCCAATAAAAGAAGTCTTTTAAAAAAAGAGGAGGGTGAAAGGTTCACATACCGACATGGGTATCTTTCAAAACATACACCCCATGAAAGAAAGACAATAGGTCATTGATGTAAATACTCATAAACGAAATTATATTACACAAAGAGTAGAATAATGGGATGTACATACACTACTCAATGGAATTTGTGGCAAATGTATCATAAATCTCACAGGAATAAAAGTGAGATGAAAAATCCCTTAAGAAAACTCGGCAGCCTAACGGCGCCACATAAAACATCCAAATATGGATTGATGAGATCAAATAGAGTATACCATAATATTACAATAGAATTTACACCAAGTGGAATAAAAGGAAATCCCCCAACATTGCAAGGAGGAGTTTAAAAGAAGTGACATAAAGGAGAGTACTTAAAAAGAAAGAGAGAGGTTAGATCTGTTACGAAGGTTCGGCAGCCTAACGGCGCCACTCAAAACTACCAAAATGGATTGATGAGAGAGAATAGGGTCTCTCATCACATGAAAATAAAAATTACAGTAAATTTAATATAAAATAACATCCCTATCATAAGAAAGATGAGCTTAAAATAAATGACATAAAAGAGTGTACTTAATAAGAAAGAGAGTTGTAGGATCCCTTACCTCGGGTCCGACTTGACTCGATCGTTCTTTAATCTCCTGAATAATAAACTTGAGTTAATATCTACTTCATTAAGAACATTTTTCAAGTTAATTATTCCTTTTATATCACTTATTACCATGTCATAAACATTATGTAATCATTTAAGTTAATAATATTTGTTCTGCCGATATTTGGTTCTTAAGTCGAAAGTGGACTTCTTACAATTACATGTCGTTCATGTGGCCAAATGTTTATTATATATAGAATTGTATTCATGATGTATATATCATATATGTCATATATATCCAGTACATTCATGTATTTATAACATTACATAATCATTTAGAGGTAAGAAATGAAATGCACCGTTCATGGAGACGGTAAGCCGTGCGTAAGCATGAACGCGACTTTCATTTCTATTTCGTATTTTATAGAATGGAATAATAATGATATAATGGTATATTATAATTCCAGTATAATATCTTATATAATATCATAGTTCCATCCTTTATACGTCCCACATATGGTATTTAACGAATCAAATCACTTTGAGGGGGCGGTAGTCCGCACTTCCTAAAATGAAGATATCGCGTATACCCATAATGGAAGCCATAAAGGTAAGCCACAAATAAAAAATAAAGAATATTAATTAAAGAATAAACACATTATATATCATATATAAAAATATTGACATCATAATGGCCACCTTTGAAGGTGTTAGATGAGTATTGAACAATCATCGTTTCGGGAGGCAGAATTTCGCCATCCACGGAAACCGTATGTTCTTTAACCATTTGATGTAGTTGTGTGAGCGTGTAGCTCAAATAAATCTTATAACAACATCCTAGTATATTGAAGATATTTTTGGTGTTACAAAATAAGCAAATAAAAAGATTTTAGGGGGTTGGAGAAGCAAAATAAAACAAATGAACATGAGAGAAAGAATTACCTTTAAAAGTGTAACTCTTTTTGATTTGAGCCTAAAGGATTCCTTTGAAAAGATTCTGCCCAAAGGAAATCCTCTAGGATGAGTAGAGGGATGTGGAGAGAGTAAATGGGCAGGGTTTGGCCAATCCAAAGGCTTGAGGAGTGTGTGAAATGAGGTTGAGGTGGGGGCCTTTTATAAGAGGAGAGGAGGGGCACTTTTGGAAAGTAAGGAAATATTACTTTATTTGACAATGTGATTCGGTTTTAAAAGGTACCACATTGATATAATTCGTGGATAAGGTTATAAGGGTTCGAAATCCACCCATACAATAAGTTTTGGACATGTGTAGTTCATAGATATTACATTATATTTCCATTTTATTTTAATCGTTAAATAATGATGTCATCACTACATCATTATGATATCATAAATAATTTAATTTATTTAATGTCTAAAAATTATAAAGAAATTACTATGATGTAGTAAATCTTTTTATATTTCCAATGAATATTTATAATCAAAAATATGACTTGTATAACCCTACTTAAAATTTTTTTTAGTAAAACATATCATGTTTGTGTCAATTTTACTTTTCCATTAAATAAATATATATTATTGTCATTTTCCAACTAAAGTGGCTCCATGGGGTCCCCAAGTTGGCCCATGGCATGTCTTGGTCAGCCATGACTCACCCAATCGGTGTAGGACAAGTTTCATGGTGTTTTCACATTCTTATAATATCATTTTTACCTTAAAATACACTAATTACCACTAATCGCGATTAAAAACTTAATAAGTTACTATTCACCAAAAAATTATTTTTATCCCATTGAACCACATTTTACTTCTTAATGAAAACCATGTATGTCGGATTTTTGAAATTCAAAACACAATGATGGAAAAATTTCATTTAAATGGAAAATCAGTTTTTATAAGTACCACTTAGTGGTTTCACTATTCATCAAAAATTGAAGTTTTTCAGAAAAATCCCAAAAATTCACCCTAAGATATATTTGATATTCCGAATTCAAAAATGAAGTCCATTTTACAAAATTCAAAACATATTAGTCACATTATTTAATTTAATAATTAATTCCCGCTGTCAGAGCAAATAGCGTGTTTTTATAAAACAATAAGTATCAAAAGATTGACAATAGTTTAAGTCTGATTTCAAAGTGAAATTAATTTCAACGACCACTATCGGATTTAATGGTAAAAATATTTTCTAATTTCACTTTAAAACCAATTCAATATATTATCTAATCATATAAATAAATTATATTAAAAAGAGGTTTTGAATTAAAATACAACATTTACACTATTCATTAAAAAAAATGAACTTTATCGGAAAGATACCAAAAATTTACACAAAGTAAATTTTGATGTCCTGATTCTTAGTAAGAGTTTTATTTGGTCCGAAATAATGTTTAAGAGTGAACAAAACTATATTTAATGATGGTTCAACATCAAAAGGTGATAAGTGAACCTTTAGTGAAAACTAGGGCATATACGCCTAAAATTGAATTCTTTCTGTATTTTAAGCCTCTATCCTCTATTGGTTAAATGTAAAAACATTTAAAAATATATAATCATATTTTAGTTATTTCTATCCATTCCCGCCAAAACAACGGCTACTTGTTAACTACCATTTAAAATAATATTATTAGAGTGCAACGTAAGAATCCCAAGAAACTCGTTGTTGCGTGTTGGGTACGCCATCGAGCATAGCGTCCCCTTTAAAGTCATATTAATATTTTATTCACAAATATGGATAAATATGAAAATTCCATATTCATTATTTACCTGGGGTGTTACATCCTTCCCCCCTTTTGGGAATTGCGTCCTCGCAATTTTAAAATTGCGCTTGGAAACATCCTTGAAAGTCCCACATCGGAACAAAAGTCGGTAAAAAAAATAAAGAAAGATAAGTACAAAGGTCACCCGAGTTAACCCATACTAGGATTCTAAGTATGAAAATATGGACATGGAGGAGAAAACATAGGTTCATGTTCTCATGGAGAGTGATAGAAAACATGTTTAGGAGAAAGTTAACCATGAGAAAATCACAAACTTGTGATGGGTTAAACGGTATTCGATTCCCCAGTAGGAAAAGTTAATAGACAACATTTTTGTTTTAAGTTACTTTTTATTGAGGAATTTATTCATAAGGAAGCATAATCACTTATCATGTTGACTTTCAACTTTTACTAGATTCCTTAGTCAAACTCATATTTTTTCCAAAAGTCGAGTATTTAGGGAGACTTGTTCACATCAAGAGTAATATAATCAACTTCTAGAGAATCACCTAATCCCAAAAAGAGAACTATATACATCCCATGTATTTAGGCTTTAACCAAAACCAAAACCAAAAAGGTTAGTACAAGATCAGATAATCCAGAAAAGGATAACCCCTTATAAAAAAGAAAATCTATTCTTAATCTCCAAAATTTGTCCAACAAAACCCAAAGTTCAACGAGGACCATCCGATAAACAATTTGTCCATAAAATTCTTCAAAGTAAACCAATATAAGATTGAAACCCAAATATTTGCAGGATTTAGTCACATAGTCTTCCAAGTTAAATCGTAACATTTATCTCCAAACAACATTAGTCGCTCCTAAAGCCTCACATTGAAAAGTAATTATCCTAATCACATATCCTCCAAAATCAACTTACTCTTAATTCATAAAATCATATAACTAAAAAGAATCAGTCAAACTAACCAGGGACTTCACGTAGTCCAGTGGTAGGTGATAAATACCAGTCGCACTTTGGTTGTGGGTTCGAATCCCGCAGCTTTGTCCGACGCGACGGGTTGTCACACGGTCTACATGTTGTCCTTTTTTCAAAACTATATAATTCTTAAAACATTCCCCAAAATGAGATAAAATCTTCAAAGATGATCATAACATATTTTACCCTCAAGTTTATCTCATGCCTTTCATTTTCCATCAGAACATATAATAACCCATAATTACCTCAAAAGTAAGGATCATATAAACCCTAATGGTTACCTTAATAATTATTACCTGAATTTCCACATCGAGTTGGCCATCTCGTACATGATGCACTAGAGAACTCACCAAGGTTGAAGTGGTTTATCATGACTCCTTGATAGTTGGTTTAGAAAAACCATGAGTTTCCTCATCGAATCCTCCATTTTACCTAGTATCTTAATCATAGATCCACCACAGTTTCCTTCAATCCAATTGTCACTTTGGTGCCTGCGAGATCCAGCCATTCACTAAAAACAGAAATGTCAGTGTGAGTATATCAAAAAAACCATCATGTACTAATGAGTAAGATAAACACTAAGATATACTTACTCATTCACTTTATCTAAAACTAGGACTCTTTCTGAAATCCTAACCATTATGGTAATGTCACTTATGCTTAAATAATACCCTAACCTCTAAAGTTATCTAAACCGACCTTTGATACCAAATATAAGGCCCCAGGCTTAAACCTTACTTAATCTTGAGTTATTACGAGATTACACAATGAGGATCTTTTCAGGTTTAGAGTTTTAGAGAATTAAATCATGAAACTTGCATTACATTCCACATTTAAAAAAAATGGTTACATAAAAGACAATATTCATTCTTCCCATCAACGGAAACATATTTAAAATATATCACAGATTCTTTCTTGACACATCCTTGACACTATCATCACATCATGTACCTTTCCCTTGACCTGTGAAAAACATTTCAAAAACTTGTGATGAGCATAAAAAGCTCAGTAAGGGTTATAAAAATATGGAAAGGAAACATGAGTTCATATATACATAAGAATGAAATCATACTTTACCCATAAAACAAAGGCACTTTAACATACCTCATCAAACCATGAATAAATCATAGAAAACATAAGACATAAAGTTAACTTGAGGCATTCATAACATTCTTACGTAGGGAGTAACCCTCTTGGTTACGTTTGGAATACCCATCACAGTATATTCCCTAAATCTCTTCGGAGAAACCTTAACGTTTCACTCCTTCGCGTTACCCAATGCATTGGAGAGCTATATCGGGCTCACCCGCCCTTAGTTTATCACGGAACCACCCGTTCTTCATAACAATGCCCAAGAACCATAACATAATCGTATCACATAAACATGAATAAAGGAAACATGACATTTCCACATTTAAATCACAATATAACATTTTAGGATATTGAAATAATGAATCCATTCAAAAAGAAACCATTTCCAAAACCATTTAAATCATTTAATAAAGAGATTTTTGAATCAAAGTGTCCCATACCACCTTGAAGCTTTTAACATTTTAAACATTAATATCCATATAAATAAATCCTTAAAACCATTTTGAAAACATGGATATTAATAAAAACAAATAATTAAAACATTTAAAACGATATTTTGTTTAAAGGGGTTTTACCAAAATTAGAGACACTTGAATTCAATAATCGAGGAATAACATTTAGTCAGAATTTTATAATATCATGAGAATAAAAGGATTCATGATATAATACTCCAAAGGACAGTATATACACCATATAAGAGTGAATTGGTGCATAACAACAATGAACCCTCAATAGAAATGTCAAATGTGATGAAATCCCTTATAAAGAAGGTATCCTTAAAATAAGGACAAATAAATCTCAAAAATATGTGTGACAAATATATATACACCCAATATAAGTGGATATTAAGTGTAAAACAATAAAAGTTCATTCACACATATTCAATGGATGAAATATTCAATGACTACAAGTTGAACCCAAAGAAATCGAAATTGGGTTAAAAAGTTCCCTTGACAGCCTAACGGCATCACATCAAAATGAGTTGATGAGAGATAAAAAGTTTATCTCATCACTTGGACATAAAATTTACATCAATAAGGATGTATGAGAACATATCCCAACATAAAAATATGTAAATTAAAAGACCCAATAAAAGAAGTCTTTTAAAAAAAGAGGAGGGTGAAAGGTTCCCTTACCGACTTGGGTATCTTTCAAAACATACACCCCATGAAAGAAAGACAATAGGTCATTGATGTAAATACTCATAAATGAAATTATATTACACAAAGAGTAGAATAATGAGCAGTACATACACCACTCAATGGAATTTGTGGCAAATGTAGCATAAATCTCACAGGAATAAAAGTGAGATGAAAAATCCCTTACGAAAACTCGGCAGCCTAACGACGCCACATAAAACTTCCAAATATGGATTGATGAGATCAAATAGAGTATACCATCATATTACAATATAATTTACAGCAAGTGGAATAAAAAGAAATCCCCCAACATTGCAAGGAGGAGTTTAAAAGAAGTGACATAAAGGATAGTACTTAAAAAGAAAGAGAAAGGTTAGATCTCTTACGAAAGTTCGGCAGCCTAACGGCACCACTCAAAACTACCATAATGGATTGATGAGAGAGAATAGGGTCTCTCATCACATGAACATAAAAATTACATTAAATTTAATATAAAATTACATCCCTATCATAAGAAATATGAGCTTAAAATAAATGACATAAAAGAGTGTACTTAAAAAGAAAGAGAGTTGTAGGATCCCTTACCTCGGGTCCGACTTGACTCGATCGTTCTTTAATCTCCTGAATAATAAACTTGAGTTAATTTATACTTCATTAAGAACCTTTTTCAAGTTAATTATTCCTTTTATATCACTTATTACCATGTCATAAACATTATGTAATCATTTAAGTTAATAATATTTGTTTTGCCGATATTTGGTTCTTAAGTCGAAAGTGGACTTCTTACAATTACATGTCGTTCTTGTGGCCAAATGTTTATTATATCCAGAATTGTATTCATGATGTATATATCATATATGTCATATATATCCAGTACATTCATGTATTTATAACATTACATAATCATTTAGAGGTAAGAAATGAAATGCACTGTTCATGGAGACGGTAAGCCGTACGTAAGCATGAACGCTACTTTCATTTCTATTTCGTATTTTATAGAATGGAATAATAATTATATAAAGGTATATTATAATTCCAGTATAATATCATATATAATATCATAGTTCCATCCTTTATACGTCCCACATATGGTAATTAACGAATCAAATCACTTTGAGGGGGCGGTAGTCCGCACTTCCTAAAATGAAGATATCGCGTATACCCATAATGGAAGCCATAAAGGTAAGCCACAAATAAAAAATACAGAATATTAAGTAAAGAATAAACACATTATATATCATATATAAAAATTGTGACATCATAATGGCCACCTTTGAAGGTGTTAGATGAGTATTGAACAATCATCGTTTCGGGAGGCAGAATTTCGCCATCCACGGAAACCGTATGTTCTTTAACCATTTGATGTAGTTGTGTGAGAGTGTAGCTCGAATAAATCTTATAACAACATCCTATTATATTTAAGATACTGTTGTTGTTACAAAATAAGCAAATAAAAAGAGTTTAGGGGGTTGCAGAAGCAAAATAAAACAAATGAACATGAGAGAAAGAATTACCTTTAAAAGTGTCACTCTTTTTGTTTTGATCCAAAAGGCTTTCTTTGAAAGGATTATGCACAAAGGGAATCCTATAGGATGAGGATAGGGATTTGGAGAGAGTAAATGGGCAGGGGTTGGCCGAGCCAAAGGCTTGAGGAGTGTGTGAAATGAGGTTGAGGTGGGGGCCTTTTATAAGAGGAGAGGAGGGGCACTTTTGGAAAGTAAGGAAATATTACTTTATTTGAAAATGTGTTTCGGTTTTAAAAGGTCCCACATTGATATAATTCGTGGATAAGGTTATAAGGGTTATAAATCCAGCCATCCAATAAGTTTTGGACATGTTTAGTTCATATATATTACATTATATTTCCATTTTATTTTAATCATTAAATAATGATGTCATCACTGCATCATTATGATGTCATATATAATTTAATTTTTATAATGTCTAAAAATTATAAAAAAATTACTATGATGTAGGAAATCTTTTTATCTTTCCAATTACTATTTATAATCAAAAATATGACTTGTATAACCCTACTTAAAAATTGTTTTAGTAAAACATATCATGTTTGTGTCAATTTTACTTTTCCATTAAATAAAAATATATTATTGTCATTTTACAAATAACGTGGCTCCATGGGGTCCCCAAGTTGGCCCATGGCTTGTCTTGGTCGGCCATGACTCACCCAATAGGTTTAGTACAAGTGTCATGGTGTTTTCACATTCTTATAATATCATTTTTACCTTAAACTACACTAATTACCACTAATCGCGATTAAAAACTTAATAAGTTACTATTCACCAAAAAATTATTTTTATCCCATTGAACCACATTTTACTTCTTAATGAAATCCATGTATGTCGGATATTTGAAATTCAAAACACAAAGATGGCAAAATTTAATTTAAACGGAAAATCAGTTTTTATAAGTACCACTTAGTGGTTTCACTATTCATCAAAAATTGAAGTTTTTCAGAAAAATCCCAAAAATTCACCTTAAGATATATTTGATATTCCGAATTCAAAAATGAAGTCCATTTTAAAAAATTCAAAAAATATTAGTCACATTATATAATTTAATAATTAATTCCTGCTGTCAGAGCAAATAGCGTGTTTTTATAAAACAATAAGTATCAAAAGATTGACACTAGTTTAAGTCTGATTTCAAAGTGAAATTAATTCCAACGACCACTATCGAATTTAATGGTAAAAATATTTTCTACTTTAACTTTAAAACCAATTCAATATATTATCTAATCATATAAATAAATTATATTAAAAAGAGGTTTTGAATTAAAACACAACATTTACACTATTCATTAAAAAAATGAACTTTATCGGAAAGATACAAAAAATTTACACAAAGTAAATTTTGATGTCCCGATTCTTAGTAAGAGTTTTATTTGGTCCAAAATAATGTTTAAGAGTGAACAAAACTATATTTAATGATGGTTCAACATCAAAAGGTGATAAGTGATCCTTTAGTGAAAACTAGGGCATATACGCCTAAAATTGAATTCTTTCTGTATTTTAAGCCTCTATCCTATATTGGTTAAATGTAAAAACATTTAAAAATATATAATCATATTTTAGTTATTTCTATCCATTCCTGCCAAAACAACGGCTACTTGTTAACTACCATTTAAAATAATATTATTAGAGTGCAACGTAAGATTCCCAAGAAACTCATTGTTGCGTGTTGGGTACGCCATCGAGCATAGCGTCCCCTTTAAAGTCATATTAATATTTTATTCACAAATATGGATAAATATGAAAATTCCATATTCATTATTTACCTGGGGTGTTACAGGTTGAGAAATCATTTGTGAAAGGATTGATGATGTTCCCTTCTTTATGATTCCCAAGTCCATATTCATCAAATCTAAGAAGACTATATCCTTTTAAAATCTCATCAATGATTGAATCATTGGGTCCTTTCAACACAATGAATCCACCACCTTGTTCACTTTCATAGGGTGGTAATGGATTGAGAAATCGTAGTCTTTGATCAGCTATAACCATCATCATTGGAACATGTTCAACTCTTTCTGTGTGAATATATACATGAGATTTTATCGTCCGTATATATTTCACACTCCTCCCCAAAGAGATAATGCCACCAAATTTCCAAAGTGAAGATCACTACAGTGAACTCATGGTCATGTGTTGGATAGTTATGTTCATGAACATTCAATTTCCTTGAAGCATAAGCAATGACTTTTTCAGTTTGCATCAACACACATCCCAGGCCATTATTTGAAGAATCAGTGAATACCACAAAAATTTCACCACTTTTGGGTAAAGTGTGAGAGAGCACAATGATAAGCCTCCATTTCAACTCCCTAAAGCTTTCGTCGCATTCATCACTACAAGAAAACTTTACTCCCATCTAAGTTATCTTGGTAAAAGGGTTGGAAAATTTGGATAAATTTCTCAAAAATCGTAAATAATATCCAGCTAGCCCCTAGAAGCTACAAATATCAGTTACCGATGATGGCATTGTCAATCCCTCAATTGCATCTGTTTTGGAGGGATCCATAAGATATCCCATTTCTTGTGATGATATGACCAAAAATAATACCTCCTTCAACTAGAACTCACATTTTTTGTACTTTTCATATATCTTATCCTTCTGCATGGTCTCTAGTACAGTTCTTAGATTCTCCTCCTGATCCTCGAAGGTTTTAAAGTATATCAGAATATCATCTATAAATATTACCACAAATTTGTCGGGGTAATCTCTAAAATTCTATTCATCAATTCGATGAAAATTAATGTATTATTCGTGAGTCCTGAAGGCATTACTATGAATTCATAGTGCCCGTATTTTGTACGAAAAGCAGTGTTGTGGAAATCTTCTTCTTCAACATTACTGGATAATAATCTGACTGCAAATACACTTTGGAGAAGTATTATTATAAGGATCCGGCCTTAAAACTTACTTAATATTGAATTAAATGAATAATTAACATTGATGATCTTTTCAGGTTTAGAGTTTTATAGAATTAGGACATAACTGTTACATCTAAAAAGATTACAAAGTAGACACTTCTACTAAGTTTCCATAGAATAAAAACTCTTAAAAAGAAACATGTCTAGTTCCATGTTTTATATAGCATGAATTTACCTTGAACCCATCCTTGACCCTATTCAAAATTAACTCCTATGAAAAACATTTCAAAAAACTTGGGTTGATAATAAAAAGCTCAGTAAGGGATACAAAAAGAATGAAAACTGTTAGTTTATCAAAACAACAAGTAAACCATGTATACTTTATCAAAGTAATACTTTTCACCTTCATGAAGAAGTAAAGACACTTCACTGAATAAAAGATCATTACATAGACTTTTGTAATCAAAATATTACCATAATACCCATATAAAGATCACATAACATATAAAGGTAACTAGGAAAAAAACATACATAAATGGAATAACCATACTGTCGACTTCCACACATATCACTTAATGGAATAGCCATACAACCAACTTCCATACCCAATGCATTGGAGGTTATAACGTAACCACCCATCCTGGTATTCACGACACCACTCGTCATATGGTTTATCATGTAACCACCCATCAAATGTCCAAGTACCATTAAAAATACATAAAATATAAAACAAACATAACAGAAAGAAACCATTTCCACATTCCTATCACAATATATCACTTAAATATATTGACATAAAAAATCCATTATAAAAACCATTTTCAATACCAAAATACATAAAAGAGTATATGGTATTTATTTAATTTTAAAAAACATTACGGCTTGTTGAGGAAGCCAAAGACCAAATAATACTTGCGGCGGTGGAAAAAGTCCATTGTCACTGCGTATGTTAAAAAAAACATTCCTTTTCATCATTTTGTAAAACGCTTCATAGAAAAAGATTCATTTTCTATAAAATTAAATGTCAAAGGGGTTTATGAACAATATTATGGAATTTTGTGTATAAAACAAAATATTCCTCAATGAAAGGAGAGTGAGACGAAGTCCCCTACCTCGGGTCCGACTTGACTCGATCGTTCTTCAACGTCCTGAATAATAAACTTGAGTTAATTTATACTTGATTAAGAACCTTTTTAAAGTTAATTATTCCTTTAATATCACTTATTACCATGTTATGAAAACTATGTAATTATTTATGTTAATAATGGTCGTTTTGTCGATCCTTGGTACTTGAGTAAAAAATAAACTCTTTATAATTACAAGTTGTTCATGTGGTAAAATATCCATTATATCAAGAATTATATTCATGATTTAGATATCATATATATCATATATATCCATAATATACATGCATTTATAATATTACACAATCATTTAGAGGTAAGAAATGAAATGCACCGTTCATGGAGATTGTAAGCCGTACGTACGCATGAACGCTACTTTCATTTCTATGTCATATTAATGGAATTAGAACAAAATGAGAGGTATGTATATTTTAATTCCAAAATTATATTTATCAATTATATGTAACATACATAATATATATCCATTATATATATGTACTTATTATAGTACATTACATTTGGGGATAAGAAATGAAATGCACCTATCATGGAGACGGTAAGCCGTACGTACGCATGAACGCTACTTTCATTTTTATCTCAAACTTTAATGGAGTGAAATCATAATCATATAATGGTATATTATAATTCCAGTATAATATAATATATAATATCGTTAAATACATCCTTTATATGTCCCGCGTATGGCACTAACAAATCAAATCACTTTGAGGGGGCGGTAGTCTGCACTTCCTGAAATGAAATTATCGTGTTTACCCACAATGGAAACTGTAAAGTTATACCACAAATGAAAAATACATAAGCTTGAGTAAAAAAAGAAACATATTATATATCATATATAAATATAGTTTCATCTTAATGTCCACCTTTGAAGGTGTTATATGAGTGTTGAACAATCATCGTTCCGTGAGGCAGAAATTCTCCATCCACAGAAATAGTATGTTCTTTAACCATTGGATGAAGGTGTGTCTAAGTTTATCTTGAATCATTCTTATAACAACACCCTAGTATATTGAGGATACTGGTGTTGTTACAAAAGAAATTAATTAAAAGAGTTTAGAAGGTTGGAGAAGCAAAATAAAACAAAAGAATACAAGAGAAGACACTACCTTTAAAACGGGTAACTCTTTTTGATTTGAGCTCAAAGGCATCCTTGGGAAGACTTCTGCCCAATGTGAGGCTTCTAGGAGTAAGAGAGGGATGTGGAGAGACACATTGAGTAGAGCTTGGCCGAACGAAAGGCTGGAAAGGTGTGGGTAAGGTGGTAGAGGTGGGGGCCTTTTATAAGAGGAGAGGAGGGGCACTCTTGGAAAGTTATAAACGGTTAATTTATTATAAAATGATTTTCGAATAAAAAGGGTCACACAATTATATATATATAGTATAAGGTGATAAGAGTTCAAAATCCACCCATCCAATAGGTTTTTGACATGTGTAGGTCTTATATTTTACCTTATCGTTTCATTTTATTTAAATCATTAAATAATGAGGTAATCGCTGCATCATAATGGTGCCAAAAATAATTTAATTCAATTAATTTCTAAAAATTATATAAAAAATTATCATGATGTAGGAAATATGATTAGATTTCTAATGAATATTTATAGTCAAAATTATGACATGTATAACCGCATTTAAAAATTATTTTAGTAAAACAACTCATGTTTGTGACATTTTTATTTTAACATTAAATAAAAAGTATTTAATGTCATTTTCCTACCAATGTGGATCCATGGGGTCCCCAAGTTGACCCATGGATTGTCTTGGTCGGAAATGAGACATATAATAAGGGCAGGACATGTGACTAGGTCATTTCATATTATTAAAACATTATTTTTACCATAAACTACACTAATTACCTCTAATTGCGATTAATAAACATAAAAGTTACTATTCCCTAAAAAATTATTTTAATCCCAATGAACCACATTTTACATCTGAATGAAAACCATGTATGTAAGATTTTTGAAATTCAAAACTCAAAGGTGGTAAAATTTCATTTAAACGAAAAATCAATTTTTTAAGTACCACTTAGTGGTTTCACTATTCATCAAAAATTAAAGTTTTTCAGAAAAATACCAAAAAATCACCCTAAGCTATATTAGATATTCTGAATTCAAAAATGATGTCTATTTTAAGAAATTAAAAACATATAAGTTGCATTAATTAATTTAATAATTAATTCCCGCTGTCAAAACAAATAGCGTGTTTTTATGAAACAAAAATGTATCAAAAGATTGACACTAGGTTAAGTCCGATTTCAAAGGGAAATTAATTCCAAAGACCACTATGGGATTAAATGGTAAAAATATATTCTAATTTTACTTTAAAACCAATTCAAAAGACAATCTAATCATATTAATAAATTAGTTTAAAAAAAGGTTTTGAATTAAAATACGACATTTTTCACTATTCATTAAAAAATGATCTTTATCGGATAAATACCAAAAATTTACACAAGCTAAATTTTGATGTCCAGATTCTAAATAAGAATTTTATTTGGTCCAATAGAATACATAAGATTGACAAAAACTATATTTAATTATGGTTTGGCATCAAAAGGCGATAAGTGGACCTTTAGTGAAAATTAGAGTATATATGCCTAAAATTGAATTCTTTTCGTATATAAAGTCATTGTCCTTTATTGGATACATGTAAAAACATTTAACAAACATATATAATCATACTTTAGTTATTCAAATTCATTCCCGCCAATACAACGACTACGTTTTAACTACCATTAATATACTATTATTATATTACTAGTTTGCAACGTAAGATTTGAAAGAAACTCATTGTTGCGTATCGGGTACGCTATCGAACATAGAAAACCCATTAAAGTGAAAATAATATTTAATTTGTAAATATTAATAAATATGAAAATGTATTATTCTTTATTTACCTGGAATGTTACATCCTTCCCCTCTTTTGGGAATTGCGTCCTCGCAATTTTATTCACTTATCAAAATAAGTGGGGGTATTTATCCCTCATAGCATTTTCAGATTCCCACATTGCCTATTCAAACATATGGTTTTAACACAAAACCTTTACCTGGTGAATTACCTTATTTCGCAACACCTGCTCTCTTCAGTCAAAAATCTGGACTGGTTGTTCTTCATAAGAGATATTCTCTTCCAACTGAACTACCTCTGGGCTCAAAACATGAGATGGATCTGGCATATACTTTCTCAACATCGAAACATGAAAAACATTGTGTACCTGAGATAAACAAGGAGGTAATGCCACTCGATACGAAACTGATCCAACTTTATCCATAATTTCATATGGTCTAATGAACCATGGACTCAACTTTCCTTTCTTACCAAACTGCATCACACTTTTCCATGGTGAAACATTGAGAAAAACATGATCACCTACCTCGAAAGATAGATCCTTCCTCCGGTTATACGCATAACTTTTCTATCTGCTCTGAGCTGTTCTCATGTGTTTCTGAATCAACCGAACTTTTTCTGCCATCTCTTCTACCAATTCTGGTCCCATCAGCTTCTTTTCACCTACTTCATCCCAAAAAGCTGGAGTTTGACACCGCTTCCCATATAATGCTTCAAACGGAGCCATCTGTATACAGGAATGAAAAATGTTATTATATGAAAACTCAACCAAAGAAAGATGTTGGTCCCTACTTCACTGATAATCCATAGAGCAAGCTTGTAGCATATCTCTGAGGTCTGAATTGTTCGTTCTGACTGTCCATCTGATTGCGGATGAAAAGCTGTACTAAAATTTAATTCAGTACCCAATTACTTCTGAAAGCCTTTCCAAAAGTTAGAAGTAAACCTAGGATCACGATTGGACAAAATGGAGTGGGGAAATCCATGTAACCTTACTATCTCTTTATGATACAAATGAGCAAGTTGATCTAGAGACAAAGTATCTCGAATAGGAAGGAAATGAGCAGATTTAGTCAATCGATCAACAATAACCCAGATGGTAATTAATTGTAAAGTCATAATCCTTGATTAATTCTGGTCATCTCCTCTTTCTCATGTTCAATTATACTTGAGTGAATATATACTTTAATCTTTTGTGATTAGTATATATTTTACACTTTACTCCATACAAATGATTCCTCTAAATTTTTAAAGAAAAAAACAACAGCAGCTAATTCCAAATCATGTGTAGGGTAATTTACCTCATGAATTTTCAACTGGCGTGAAGCATACGAAATTACCTGATCATTCTGCATAAGGACAAAACCAAGTCCTGTCAATGAAGCATCACTGTAGATAACAAACTCACCATTCCTGGAAGGAAGTTCCAAAACTGGAGCATTCACCAATCTTCTTTTCAACTCCTGAAAACAATCATCACATTATTTTTTCTAGATAAACTTAGCACCCTTCCGAGTTAGATTAGTCGTTGGACTAGATAATCGTGAAAAAAATTCAACAAACCTTTGGTAGTAACCTGCCAAACCAAGGAAACTACGGATCTTGGTTACATTTGTGGGTCTTGACCATTCTTCAACAACTTTTGTTTTAGCAGGATCAACAATTATGCCATTTTTGAAACAATGTGACCAAGGAAAGAAATTTGTTGTAACGAAAACTCACACTTGCTGAATTTTCCATATAGTTTCTTTTCTTTTATGGTTTTCTAGATAACCCTTAAATTAATTTCATGCTCCTCTTTGCTTTTAGAAAACACCAAAATATCATCAATGAAAACAACCACAAACATATCAAAGAACTCATGGAAAATTCTATTCATAAGGTCCATGAATACAGAAGGTTCATTGGTTAACCCAAAAGGCATAACTACAAATTCATAATGGCCATATCTAGTACAGAAAGCAGTCTTCGTAACATCTTATTCTTTTAATTTCAACTGATGGTACCCCGACCTCAAGTCTATCTTCGAAAAATACTAAGCTCCCTGGAGCTGATGAAACAAATCATTGATATGAGTCAAATGATACTTGTTCTTAACCGTAATGTTATTCAAGGATCTATAATCAATGCAAAGTCTCATTGAACCATTTTTCTTTTTAACAAACATGACAGGAGCACCCCATGGTGATGTGCTAGGTCGAATGAAACCTTTATCTAATAACTCCTGCAATTGTTTCTTTAACTCTAAAAGTTCAACATGAGCCATTCGATATGGGGGTTTTGAAATTGGCTTAGAATCAAGAATGAAGTCAAAGTAAATTCAACTTCTCGATCATTAATAATACCAGACAACTCATGAGGAAAAACATCAAGATTCTCATTTACCACTGGAACATCATTAATCTGAATAGTTCCCTTGTTTTCAATGATATGTGCAAGATAACATTCATTTCCATCTTTTAATAGTTTCTCAACTTCCAAATATATTATCAAAAGAAAGGGTTTATTCTTGTACAGAAACTGAAAATCTTTCTGAAAATAAACCATTTTAGCTCTACAGTCAATCTTATGATGATAAACAGAAAGTCAATCCATGCACAAAATAACATCAAACACTACTAGAGGAAAAAAATAAGGATTGCTGGTAGATTCTTTCTGCACACAAGGATATGAAGGTTCTTATAATTTCTTTTTGTCTCAATGTTTCCTCCGGGTGTTTTTACCAAAAGTTCAGGATTCATATCTTGAGATGTAATTTCCAATTTACTAGAAAACTTCTCAGAAATGAATGAATGTGTAGACCCTGAATCAAAAAACACATTGGCATAATCCGAACAAAAATAACAGTGTACCTGATACTACTTCATTCAATAGACCAACATATGCTGAAGTAGTTGCAATGGATTTCACCTCCCCTTTCTGTATGTAGTATGGCTACTTTTCCCCAGTCGAGTTCTTTGTTAGACACCCATTTGCATAATGACCCATTTCATTACACTTAAAACATCTTACTGCTGGCTTCTCATTGCCTTCTTGATCATCTTTCTTATAGTTACGAGCAATATGACCAGACATACCACACCGAAAGCACTTTCCAAACTTGGATAAACATTCTCCAGGATGCATTTTACCAGACTTCTCACAGAATGGATATTTGGTTTTCTTACCTCCTTGCTTATTTGATGAATTCTTCCCCTTTTCCTACCAACTGGACCTCTTATTCTGTTGTTTGTCAAAGAACACCTGATCATCGGCAAACTCCATTTCCACCTTCTCCGCGAATCAAACAATTTTTTCATAACTTTTGAAGTGACGAAAAGCTAAAGCCCTTCGATACGTTGGCATTAACCCTGAGTAAAAATGGTTTATTTTACTATCAAGATCTCGTATGAATTTTGGAGCATACCTTGCCAATCGAGTGAACTTTGCTTCATAAGCAGCCACTGAGTCATCCTCCTGCCTAAATTCTAGGAACTATTTTTCCATCCAAAGACGAACCACCTTAGGAAAATATTTCTCGAGAAACATACATTTTAATTCTTCCTAGTGAAGATCATCAATATCATCACTATCCATGATATATTTCACCATCGACCACCACTGATCAGCTTTACTTTAAAAAAGGTAAATAGTAAGACAAACCTTTTGATGTTCTGAACACCCCATGACACAAAAAATCTTCTCCAGTGCTTTAATCCAGCCTTCAGCTTTCACGGGGTCAGATGATCCTCTGAATGATGGGGGATGTTGCCTCATGAAATGTTCCACCACTCACATGTCCATCTGCGGTTGATCAGACTGATCTCGTGCATGGATACCACCACCATTTATAGCCTGAGTCAATTGTGCCATCACTGTAACAAACTGTTCAGTTACAATTCCGACCATATCAGGTTTCTTATTTGGAAGGTTGTCTTCCTCCTGATGTCGTCCCAACATAGCTGCTTTGTTTCCTTTGAAGAAAACCATACTGAACATATAAATATCAAAGGTGAAGCAACATGATAATCATTAAATGCTATATTATTTCAATCATACCATAAATTAATTTATAATTTAACAATTTCCAAACTCCTAATGTTTTCTAAACCGACCTCTGATACCAAATATAAGGCCACAGCCTTAAACCTCACTTAATATTGAATTAAATGAATGATTCACATTGAGGATCTTTTTAGGTTTAGAGTTTTAGAGAATTAGGACATAACTATTACATCTCAAAATATTAAAAAGTAGACACTTATACTATGTTTCGATAGAATAAAAACTCTTAAAAAGAAACGTGTCTAGTTCCATGTTTTATATAGCATGACTTTCCCTTGATCCCATCCTTGACCCTATTCCACATCATGTATCTGATTACAGAGTAATCCTAATTCATTATGGGACTTTTTCCACCGTGTCATATAATCATAACAGTTAACTGTTACTCATGTTTGTTCCATGTTATATGTTTCTACTATAAGACAATATTTCCATGATAAAATTACTATGTTCAATTAATTGTTATTCCATTTTTTATGAATTATCTATTCCATTAATGTTATCATGTTATACCATATAACTCATGTGTTATGATTTATTCCCTTGTTAATCCCATTACTAAGAATTTTGCCTCATAACTTTTGATAATGTATATAACAACCTTGCTTTTTATTACATAATTAAACATAATTTATTACATAAACATCACTTGATACAACATAGAATATCAATAGGTCTTGTGTATTAGGGGATTAGGAACATTACATAACATCTTAAAACATGAAATAAAACATCTTTATTGAAAACTTCATCTACATGACTACAAAATTCCCTTGTACTTATCTTTTAATGGGATAACCTGAGGACATTCATAAGAAAAGGTGATCTATAGATCCTAGTAAGGGAATAATCATGTGATAAAATGAGGAATAAAATACATGTTAAATAATAGGTATATCAGTAGATCACAAGATAAACATAAACATAATGTCCTGATAGATCATGATATTCATAACATGGAAATGTGAAAACAACACTAAACATTGAATTAGCATGAGCCAAGGCTCATTGCACATAGATCATGAGTAAACCATCATTGAATATGAAGCATGATTAAACCCTTGTTTCACATTAATTTTCATGAGTAAACACCCATAGCACATGACGTATAATGATACTATACTCTACCTAATGCATTGGAGCGCTATTAGGGCACACCCTTCTTAAACATTTCATTTCATGCATAAGTGCACCACAAGGATCCTAAAACATTGAATCATTCACCATAATATTTTATTTCATGATTAAAGAATGTGTAATACATAAATTAAACTCTTTAAAAAATAATTAAATGTGCATAAAGGTGAATACCATTGATAGAGAAATGGGCATGGTATTCACTACACAATGACTTTTCCTTGGAAAAGCACAGTGCAATTTCGGCAGCATAACTACGTGACATAAGAACTCATAAAAATGGTTGACGAGAGATAAAGGTGTGTCTAATAATATTTATATGACATGGAAAATAATGTGGTCATTTAGATACATGTCCCATCAAATTTAATGGAATTTAGATTCATGATACAAAAGAATTTCTTGAATGTAAATGAGGAGAGGTAAATTCCTTTCAGAATTTAAGAATAGGTACAGGTGCACATGGGGTGAAATTAATGAGAGATAAAGGGGGCTCCCATCATTAAAACATAAATATTGATATAAGGGGGAGTTTATAAATCATACACCAAAATTTATAATCGATATGAAAAGGTAATAACAACTTAAATAATATTTTAAAAAAATGAGAAAGGAAAAAAACCCTTACTTGGATGTGTGCTTCCAATGGCTTGAGAGTGGTTTCTAGAGAGATTGTGGATCCTTGGGAGGATTCTAGAGAGAGGAAGGAAGAGGTTGAATGAACCCAAAAAGCTTTTAGTGTGGATGAATTGGGAGATTGGGTGGGTTTATATAGGAAAGGTGAGGGAAATATTAATTATTTAGGTTTGGGACACCTCACATTAAACTAATCCAAACCACAAAACAACCCATGGTTTTTTCCCATAGTTTTTTGAAAAAGGAATTGGAAAAAAATTATTTATAAGGACAAAATATGAACTTCTTAAAATAATGGGGTGGCTTATTTGGAGGTGATTCACACTCCCAGGAAAACAATTTAAAAATAAAAAATGTTTAATTAGTCTTGAAGGGTCCACTAATGCTTTGAAAAATATATCAATCAAACCCAAAATTAAATTATTTTAATTATAAAATATATATTGTTATTGCATAAGGTTTATAGTATTTTATTACATCACGATTAGGTCATTATGATGTCATAAAACACGTTATATATTTAGAAGGTATTTAATTTTTTCCCAAAATTTTGACTCTCTTAGAAAAATAGGAAAAATTCACGATTTGATAATTTCAACATTTTGATTCTATAAATAATATATATTTTATCTAAATAATTTTCTAAATATTTTAATTATCACTTTTAAAACAAAAACCGATATTTATTAAAAATTCATGGGTTTTGACAAAAAATGGCTTTCAAACATTAATAAAAATTACAATTTCATTAATAAAATTATACAATAATTTATATTTAAAAAAATTAATATAATAATAAAAATAATATTTTTTTAATGTATTTTTTTAATTTAAATATCAATTAATTCATCAAAATATATTTCTTAGTTGAACATGAACTAAAAATAATATCTGTGCTCTAAACACTATATACATGGTAACAATAATAAAATGAAAGTCGATTCATTATTATATAAAAAAATAATGTACATAACCATATTACAAGGATCTTGTAACATAACCCCTTTTTACACCCCCATAAGTCCGAAGAGTAAGGTGTTAGATGATGACGTAATCTTTGGGTGGCTCAGATAACATTGCTCTGGTGTTGATCTATATAAACTTCTACTTCTCTCATAGGTGGTCCCACTCAGGCTTAACATATTCAAGCACAAAATTGGATTGGTCAAGAGTGAAGCCCAATGACGCAACCTCCTTTCCGAGCTCTGACAAATGGGCTTCGTATGGGAAGCGTCTACCGGATGAGTCCATCAATTCCTTCATCTGAGTAAATTGGATTTGTTAAATCCCAATATTTACACTAACTATGTGATCACTATTCAACACATATATTATCAACAGTCACAATTCATAACATAATTTTAAAATCCAATAACATAAAACAAAAGATTTTGGCATTTTATATAAACATTTTACATAAAGAGAAATTTAATTAGGTCAAGAGGGATTTCCATTAATGAAAGATTGGGTTGTTACAATCTTCCCCCCTTAAAAAAATTTCCCTCAAAATTTCCTTTTCCCACACAAAAACAGATGTGTGTAACTTTTCTTCATCATTTCCTTTGATTCCCATGTCATTTCTTCAAACATGTTCTTTCCCCACAACACCTTGACGAGGGGCATTGACTTATTTTGTAGAACTTTTTTTTTACGATCTAAGATCTTCATTTGTTTCTCCTCATATGAAATATCATCCTATAACTATACCACCTTTGAAGAGAGTACATGTGAAGGGTCTGTTATTTTCTTATATAAGAGGGATACATGAAAGGCATCATGTACATTGGCCATGGTAGGTATAAGTTCTAGTCAATAGGCCACAACTTCGACATGATGAAAATAACTAGGGGGCCGATGTACCTTGTTCATTACTCCATTTCTTTCCAAACCTCATGAAATTCTTTCATGGATATATACATAGAAATACCATGCCTCTAACATAAATCTCATGGTATCATTGATAGTAATCTTCTTACCTATTTTTTCAAATCTCGGCTGCCTTGATATGCGGCTAAATGGTTTTCACATTCTCAATCATTTCTTTGACCATTTTTTGGTCCAAGAAGCTTACTCTCACTAACCTATTCCTAACACACTGGTGTTATGCACCATTTCCCATAAAGGTATTCATATAGTTCCATTTGGATTCTCAATTAGAAACATTTATTATAATAAAACACAACAAGAAGAACATGTTGATACTATCCTCATTTAAATTCCATTGAGTATTCTCTCATCATATGCTCAAGTTCTTAGATAGTCCGCTCAGATTTGCCAAAAGTTTGATGATGATAGGTTGTACTGAAGTTCAGTTCAGTAGTCATATCATGTTGAAGACTCTTCCAAAACATAAAGGTGAATCTTGGATCTTGTTTAGAAACAATAGACAGTGGTACTCCATGAAGCCTTGCCACTTCCCAAATATATATTTGTGCCAGTTGATCCAATGAGAATTCCTCTCAAATAGCAATGAAGTGTGAAGCCTTTGTAAGATGACCCACAACAAACTAGATTTCATTGATGCCTTTGGATGTTTTTAGAAGTCTAATGACAAAGTCCATGGTGATGTTATCCCATTTCTATTCTTGTATGGGAAATGTTTGCATCATCCCCTTAGACATCTGCCTCCCAATATTTACATGCTAACATACTAGTCACATTGATGTATATTCAACGATCTCCTTCATCATATTATCCCACCAATAATTCTCTCGGAGTTCTCGATACATCTTTGTGTTTCTTGAGGGAATAGAAAAATTTGAACTATGTGCATCATCCAAAATTTCCTTCTTCATCACTAGTCATGATGGAACACGTAGCAGTTTCCAAAATCTCACAGTTCATTCTTCATTAACATTAAACTCCTAGTATTTCCTTTTTCTGATAGCTTCAAAATTTTACTAAATTCCCACATCATCCTTTTGAGCATCCTTTAACCTTTCCAAAAGTGATGGTTGTATAAGTCCCCAGGCTTAAACCTTACTTAATGTTGAGTTATTACAAGATTACACAATGAGGATCTTTTCCGGTTTAGAGTTTTAGAGAATTAGATCATGAAACTTGCATTACATTCCACATTTAAACAAAATGGTTACATAAAAGAAAATATCCATTCTTCCCATCAACAGAAACATATTTAAAATATATCACGGATTCTTTCTTGACACATCCTTGACACTATCATCACATCATGTACCTTTCCCTTGACCTGTGAAAAACATTTCAAAAACTTGGGATGAGCATAAAAAGATCAGTAAGGGTTATAAAAATATGGAAAGGAAACATGAGTTCATATATACATAAGAATGAAATCATACTTTACCCATAAAAAAAAGGCACTTTAACATACCTCATCAAACCATGAATAAATCATAGAAAACATAAGACATAAAGGTAACATGAGGCAGTCATAACATTCTTATGTAGGGAGTAACCCTCTTGGTTACGTTTGGAATACCCATCACAGTATATTCCCTAAATCTCTTCGGAGAAACCTTAACGTTTCACTCCATCGCGTTACCCAATGCATTGGAGAGCTATATCGGGCTCACCCGCCCTTAGTTTATCACGGAGCCACCCGTTCTTCATAACAATTCCCAAGAACCATAACATAATCGTATCATATAAACATGAATAAAGGAAACATTAAATTTCCACATTTCAATCACAATATATCATTTTAGGATATTGAAATAATGAATCCATTCAAAAAGAAACCATTTCCAAAACCATTTAAAACATTTAATAAAGATATTTTTGAATCAAAGTTTCCCATACCACCTTGAAGCTTTTAACATTTTAAACCATTAATATCCATATAAATAAATCCTTAAAACCGTTTTCAAAACATGGATATTAATAAGAACAAATAATTAAAACATTTAAAACGATATTTTGGTTAAAGGGGTTTTACCAAAATTAGAGACACTTGAATACAATAATCGAGGAATAACATTTAGTCAGAACATTATAATATAATGAGAATAAAAGGATTCATGATATAATACTCCAAAGGATAGTATATACACCATATAAGAGTGAATTGGTGCATAACAATAATTAACCCTCAATAGAAATGTCAAATGTGATGAAACCCCTTATAAAGAAGGTATCCTTAAAATAAGGACAAATAAATCTCAAAAATATGTGTGACAAATATATATAAACCCAATATAAGTGGATATTAAGTGTAAAACAATAAAAGGTCATTCACACATATTCAATGGATGACATATTCAATGACTACAAGTTGAACCCAAAGAAATCGAAATTGGGTTAAAAAGTTCCCTTGACAGCCTAACGACATCACATCAAAATGAGTTGATGAGAGATAAAAAGTGTATCTCATCACTTGTACATAAGATTTACATAAATAAGGATGTATGAGAACATATCCCAACATTAAAATATGTAAATTAAAAGACCCAATAAAAGAAGTCTTTTAAAAAAAGAGGAGGGTGAAAGGTTCACATACCGACTTGGGTATCTTTCAAAACATACACCCCATGAAAGAAAGACAATAGGTCATTGATGTAAATACTCATAAACGAAAGTATATTACACAAAGAGTATAATAATGGGCAGTACATACACCACTCAATGGAATTTGTGGCAAATGTATCATAAATCTCACAGGAATAAAAGTGAGATGAAAAATCCCTTAAGAAAACTCGGCAGCCTAACGACGCCACATAAAACTTCCAAATATGGATTGATGAGATCAAATAGAGTATACCATCATATTACAATAGAATTTACAGCAATTGGAATAAAAGGAAATCCCCCAACATTGCAAGGAGGAGTTTAAAAAAAGTGACATAAAGGAGAGTACTTAAAAAGAAAGAGAGAGGTTAGATCTCTTACGAAGGCTCGGCAGCCTAACGGCGCCACTCAAAACTACCAAAATGGATTGATGAGAGAGAATAGGGTCTCTCATCACATGAACATAAAAATTACAGTAAATTTAAAATAAAATAACATCCCTATAATAAGAAAGATGAGCTTAAAATAAATGACATAAAAGAGTGTACTTAATAAGAAAGAGAGATGTAGGATCCCTTACCTCGGGTCCGACTTGACTCGATCGTTCTTTAATCTCCTGAATAATAAACTTGAGTTAATTTCTACTTCATTAAGAAACTTTTTCAAGTTAATTATTCCTTTTATATCACTTATTACCATGTCATAAACATTATGTAATCATTTAAGTTAATAATATTTGTTTTGCCGATATTTGGTTCTTAAGTCGAAAGTGGACTTCTTACAATTACATGTCGTTCATGTGGCCAAATGTTTATTATATCCAGAATTGTATTCATGATGTATATATCATATATGTCATATATATCCAGTACATTCATGTATTTATAACATTACATAATCATTTAGAGGTAAGAAATGAAATGCACCGTTCATGGAGACGGTAAGTCGTGCGTAAGCATGAACGCGACTTTCATTTCTATTTCGTATTTTATAGAATGGAATAATAATGATATAAAGGTATATTATAATTCCAGTATAATATCTTATATAATATCATAGTTCCATCCTTTATACGTCCCACATATGGTATTTAACGAATCAAATCACTTTGAGGGGGCGGTAGTCCGCACTTCCTAAAATGAAGATATCACGTATACCCATAATGGAAGCCATAAAGGTAAGCCACAAATAAAAAATAAAGAATATTAAGTAAAGAATAAACACATTATATATCATATATAAAAATAGTGACATCATAATGGCCACCTTTGAAGGTGTTAGATGAGTATTGAACAATCATCGTTTCGGGAGGCAGAATTTCGCCATCCACGGAAACCGTATGTTCTTTAACCATTTGATGTAGTTGTGTGAGAGTGTAGCTCAAATAAATCTTATAACAACATCCTAGTATATTGAAGATACTGTTGTTGTTACAAAATAAGCAAATAAAAAGAGTTTAGGGGGTTGGAGAAGCAAAATAATACAAATGAACATGAGAGAAAGAATTACCTTTAAAAGTGTAACTCTTTTTGATTTGAGCCTAAAGGATTCCTTTGAAAGGATTCTGCCCAAAGGGAATCCTCTAGGATGAGGAGAGGGATGTGGAGAGAGTAAATGGGCAGGTTTTGGCCAAGCCAAAGGCTTGAGGAGTGTGTGAAATGAGGTTGAGGTGGGGACCTTTTATAAGAGGAGAGGAGGGGCACTTTTGGAAAGTAAGGAAATATTACTTTATTTGACAATGTGATTCGGTTTTAAAAGGTCCCACATTGATATAATTCGTGGATAAGGTTATAAGGGTTCGAAATCCACCCATCCAATAAGTTTTGGACATGTGTAGTTCATAGATATTACATTATATTTCCATTTTATTTTAATCGTTAAATAATGATGTCATCACTGCATCATTATAATGTCATAAATACTTTAATTTATTTAATGTCTAAAAATTATAAAAAAATTAATATGATGTAGGAAATCTTTTTATCTTTCCAATGACTATTTATAATCAAAAATATGACTTGTATAACCCTACTTAAAAATTGTTTTAGTAAAACATATCATGTTTGTGTCAATTTTACTTTTCCATTAAATAAATATATATTATTGTCATTTTCCAACTAAAGTGGCTCCATGGGGTCCCCAAGTTGGCCCATGGCTTGTCTTGGTCAGCCATGACTCACCCAATAGGTGTAGGACAAGTGTCATGGTGTTTTCACATTCTTATAATATCATTTTTACCTTAAAATACACTAATTACCACTAATCGCGATTAAAAACTTAATAAGTTACTATTCACCAAAAAATTATTTTTATCCCATTGAACCACATTTTACTTCTTAATGAAAACCATGTATGTCGGATTTTTGAAATTAAAAACACAATGATGGCAAAATTTCATTTAAATGGAAAATCAGTTTTTATAAGTACCACTTAGTGGTTTCACTATTCATCAAAAATTGTAGTTTTTCAGAAAAATCCCAAAAATTCACCCTAAGATATATTTGATATTCTGAATTCAAAAATGAAGTCCATTTTACAAAATTCAAAACATATTAGTCACATTATTTAATTTAATAATTAATTCCCGCTGTCAGAGCAAATAGCGTGTTTTTATAAAACAATAAGTATCAAAAGATTGACACTAGTTTAAGTCTGATTTCAAAGTGAAATTAATTTCAACGACCACTATCGGATTTAATGGTAAAAATATTTTCTAATTTCACTTTAAAACCAATTCAATATATTATCTAATCATATAAATAAATTATATTAAAAAGAGGTTTTGAATTAAAACACAACATTTACACTATTCATTAAAAAAAATGAACTTTATCGGAAAGATACCAAAAATTTACACAAAGTAAATTTTGATGTCCTGATTCTTAGTAAGAGTTTTATTTGGTCCGAAATAATGTTTAAGAGTGAACAAAACTATATTTAATGATGGTTCAACATCAAAAGGTGATAAGTGAACCTTTAGTGAAAACTAGGGCATATACGCCTAAAATTGAATTCTTTCTGTATTTTAAGCCTCTATCCTCTATTGGTTAAATGTAAAAACATTTAAAAATATATAATCATATTTTAGTTATTTCTATCCATTCCCGCCAAAACAACGGCTACTTGTTAACTACCATTTAAAATAATATTATTAGAGTGCAACGTAATATTCCCAAGAAACTCGTTGTTGCGTGTTGGGTACGCCATCGAGCATAGCGTCCCCTTTAAAGTCATATTAATATTTTATTCACAAATATGGATAAATATGAAAATTCCATATTCATTATTTACCTGGGGTGTTACATCCTTCCCCCCTTTTGGGAATTGCGTCCTCGCAATTTTAAAATTGCGCTTGGAAACATCCTCGAAAGTCCAACATCGGAACAAAAGTCGGTAAAAAAAATAAAGAAAGATAAGTACAAAGGTCACCCGAGATAACCCATACTAGGATTCTAAGTATGAAAATATGGACATGGAGGAGAAAACATAGGATCATGTTCTCATGGAGAGTGATAGAAAACATGTTTAGGAGAAAGTTAACCATGAGAAAATCACAAACTTGTGATGGGTTAAACGGTATTCGATTCCCCAGTAGGAAAAGTTAATAGACAACATTTTTTTTTATGTTACTTTTTATTGAGGAATTTATTCATAAGGAAGCATAATCACTTATCATGTTGACTTCCAACTTTTACTAGATTCCTTAGTCAAACTCATATTTTTTCCAAAAGACGAGTATTTAGGGAGACTTGTTCGCATCAAGAGTACTATAATCAACTTCTAGAGAATCACCTAATCCCAAAAAGAGAACTATATACATCCCATGTATTTAGGATTTAACCAAAACCAAAACCAAAAAGGTTAGTACAAGATCAGATAATCCAGAAAAGGATAACCCCTTATAAAAAAGAAAATCTATTCTTAATCTCCAAAATTTGTCCAACAAAACCCAAAGTTCAACGAGGACCATCCGATAAACAATTTGTCCATAAAATTCTTCAAAGTAAACCAATATAAGATTGAAACCCAAATATTTTAAGGATTTAGTCACATAGTCTTCCATGTTAAATCGTAACATTTATCTCCAAACAACATTAGTCGCTCCTAAATCCTCACATTGAAAAGTAATTATCCTAATCACATATCCTCCAAAATCAACTTACTCTTAATTCATAAAATCATATAACTAAAAGGAATCAGTCAAACTAACCAGGGACTTCACGTAGTCCAGTGGTAGGTGATAAATTCCAGTCGCACTTTGGTTGTGGGTTCGATTCCCGCAGCTTTGTCCGACGCGACGGGTTGTCACACGGTCTACATGTTGTCCTTTTTTCAAAACTATATAATTCTTAAAACATTCCCCAAAATGAGATAAAATCTTCAAAGATGATCATAACATATTTTACCCTCAAGTTTATCTCATGCCTTTCATTTTCCATCAGAACATATAATAACCCATAATTACCTCAAAAGTAAGGATCATATAAACCCTAATGGTTACCTTAATAATTATTACCTGAATTTCCACATCGAGTTGTCCATCTCGTACATGATGCACTAGAGAACTCACCAAGGTTGAAATGGTTTATCATGACTCCTTGATAGTTGGTTTAGAACAACCATGAGTTTCCTCATCGAATCCTCCATTTTACCTAGTATCTTAATCATAGATCCACCACAGTTTCCTTCAATCCAATTGTCACTTTGGTGCCTGCGAGATCCAGCCATTCACTAAAAATAGAAATGTCAGTGTGAGTATATCAAAAAAACCATCATGTACTAATGAGTAAGATAAACACTAAGATATACTTACTCATTCACTTTATCTAAAACTAGGACTCTTTCTGAAATCCTAACCATTATGGTAATGTCACTTATGCTTAAATAATACCCTAACCTCTAAAGTTATCTAAACCGACCTTTGATACCAAATATAAGGCCCCAGGATTAAACCTTACGTAATCTTGAGTTATTACAAGATTACACAATGAGGATCTTTTCAGGTTTAGAGTTTTAGAGAATTAGATCATGAAACTTGCATTACATTCCACATTTAAAAAAATGGTTACATAAAAGACAATATTCATTCTTCCCATCAACGGAAACATATTTAAAATATATCACGGATTCTTTCTTGACACATCCTTGACACTATCATCACATCATGTACCTTTCCCTTGACCTGTGAAAAACATTTCAAAAACTTGGGATGAGCATAAAAAGCTCAGTAAGGGTTATAAAAATATGGAAAGGAAACATGAGTTCATATATACATAAGAATGAAATCATACTTTACCCATAAAATAAAGGCACTTTAAAATACCTCATAAAACCATGAATAAATCATAGAAAACATAAGATATAAAGTTAACTTGAGGCATTCATAACATTATTACGAAAGGAGTAACCCTCTTGGTTACGTTTGGAATACCCATCACAGTATATTCCCTAAATCTCTTCGGAGAAACCTTAACGTTTCACTCCTTCGCGTTACCCAATGCATTGGAGAGCTATATCGGGCTCACCCGCCCTTAGTTTATCACGGAACCACCCGTTCTTCATAACAATGCCCAAGAACCATAACATAATCGTATCACATAAACATGAATAAAGGAAACATGACATTTCTACATTTCAATCACAATATAACATTTTAGGATATTGAAATAATGAATCCATTCAAAAAGAAACCATTTCCAAAACCATTTAAATCATTTAATAAAGAGATTTTTGAATCAAAGTGTCCCATACCACCTTCATGATTTTAACATTTTAAAGATTAATATCCATATAAATAAATCCTTAAAACCATTTTGAAAACATGGATATTAATAAAAACAAATAATTAAAACATTTAAAACGATATTTTGGTTAAAGGGGTTTTACCAAAATTAGAGACACTTGAATACAATAATCGAGGAATAACATTTAGTCAGAACTTTATAATGTCATGAGAATAAAAGGATTCATGATATAATACTCCAAAGTACAGTATATACACCATATACGAGTGAATTGGTGCATAACAACAATGAACCCTCAATAGAAAAGTCAAATGTGATGAAATCCCTTTTAAAGAAGGTATCCTTAAAATAAGGGCAATTAAATCTCAAAAATATGTGTGACAAATATATATAAACCCAATATAAGTGGATATTAAGTGTAAAACAATAAAAGGTCATTCACACACATTAAATGGATGAAATATTCAATGACTACAAGTTGAACCCAAAGAAATCGAAATTGGGTTAAAAAGTTCCCTTGACAGCCTAACGGCATCACATCAAAATGAGTTGATGAGAGATAAAAAGTTTATCTCATCACTTGGACATAAAATTTACCTCAATAAGGATGTATGAGAACATATCCCAACATAAAAATATGTAAATTAAAAGACCCAATAAAAGAAGTCTTTTAAAAAAAGAGGAGGGTGAAAGGTTCCCTTACCGACTTGGGTATCTTTCAAAACATACACCCCAAGAAAGAAAGACAATAGGTCATTGATGTAAATACTCATAAACGAAATTATATTACACAAAGAGTAGAATAATGGGCAGTAAATACACCACTCAATGGAATTTGTGGCAAATGTAGCATAAATCTCACAGGAATAAAAGTGAGATGAAAAATCCCTTACGAAAACTCGGCAGCCTAACGGTGCCACATAAAACTTCCAAATATGGATTTATGAGATCAAATAGAGTATACCATCATATTACAATATAATTTACAGCAATTGGAATAAAAATAAATCCCCCAAAATTGCAAGGAGGAGTTTAAAAGAAGTGACATAAAGGAGAGTACTTAAAAAGAAAGAGAAAGGTTAGATCTCTTACGAAAGTTCGGCAGCCTAACGGCGCCACTCAAAACTACCATAATGGATTTATGAGAGAGAATAGGGTCTCTCATCACATGAACATAAAAATTACATTAAATTTAATATAAAATAACATCCCTATCATAAGAAAGATGAGCTTAAAATAAATGACATAAAAGAGTGTACTTAAAAAGAAAGAGAGTTGTAGGATCCCTTACCTCGGGTCCAACTTGACTCGATCGTTCTTTAATCTCCTGAATAATAAACTTGAGTTAATTTATACTTCATTAAGAACCTTTTTCAAGTTAATTATTCCTTTTATATCACTTATTACCATGTCATAAACATTATGTAATCATTTAAGTTAATAATATTTGTTTTGCCGATATTTGGTTCTTAAGTCGAAAGTGGACTTCTTACAATTACATGTCGTTCTTGTGGCCAAATGTTTATTATATCCAGAATTGTATTCATGATGTATATATCATATATGTCATATATATCCAGTACATTCAGGTATTTATAACATTACATAATCATTTAGAGGTAAGAAATGAAATGCACTGTTCATGGAGACGGTAAGCCGTACGTAAGCATGAACGCTACTTTCATTTCTATTTCGTATTTTATAGAATGGAATAATAATTATATAAAGGTATATTATAATTCCAGTATAATATCATATATAATATCATAGTTCCATCCTTTATACGTCCCACATATGGTAATTAACGAATCAAATCACTTTGAGGGGGCGGTAGTCCGTACTTCCTAAAATGAAGATATCGCGTATACCCATAATGGAAGCCATAAAGGTAAGCCACAAATAAAAAATACATAATATTAAGTAAATAATAAACACATTATATATCATATATAAAAATAGTGACATCATAATGGCCACCTTTGAAGGTGTTAGATGAGTATTGAACAATCATCGTTTCGGGAGGCAGAATTTCGCCATCCACGGAAACCGTATGTTCTTTAACCATTTGATGTAGTTGTGTGAGAGTGTAGCTCGAATAAATATTATAACAACATCCTAGTATATTTAAGATACTGGTGTTGTTACAAAATAAGCAAATAAAAAGAGTTTAGGGGGTTGGAGAAGCAAAATAAAACAAATGAACATGAGAGAAAGAATTACCTTTAAAAGTGTCACTCTTTTTGTTTTGATCCAAAAGGCTTCCTTTGAAAGGATTATGCCCAAAGGGAATCCTCTAGGATGAGGAGAGGGATGTGGAGAGAGTAAATGGGCAGGGGTTGGCCGAGCCAAAGGCTTGAGGAGTGTGTGAAATGAGGTTGAGGTGGGGGCCTTTTATTAGAGGAGAGGAGGGGCACTTTTGGAAAGTAAGGAAATATTACTTTATTTGAAAATGTGTTTCAGTTTTAAAAGGTCCCACATTGATATAATTCGTGGATAAGGTTATAAGGGTTAGAAATCCAGACATCCAATAAGTTTTGGACATGTGTAGTTCATAGATATTACATTATATTTCCATTTTATTTTAATCATTAAATAATGATGTCATCACTGCATCATTATGATGTCATATATAATTTAATTTTTATAATGTCTAAAAATTATAAAAAAATTACTATGATGTAGGAAATCTTTTTATATTTCCAATGACTATTTATAATCAATAATATGACTTGTATAACCCTACTTAAAAATTGTTTTAGTAAAAACATATCATGTTTGTGTCAATTTTACTTTTCCATTAAATAAAAATATATTATTGTCATTTTCCAAATAACGTGGCTCCATGGGGTCCCCAAGTTGTCCCATGGCTTGTCTTGGTCGGCCATGACTCACCCAATAGGTTTAGTACAAGTGTGATGGTGTTTTCACATTCTTATAATATCATTTTTACCTTAAACTACACTAATTACCACTAATCGCGATTAAAAACTTAATAAGTTACTATTCACCAAAAAATTATTTTTATCCCATTGAACCACATTTTACTTCTTAATGAAAACCATGTATGTAGGATTTTTGAAATTCAAAACACAATGATGGCAAAATTTAATTTAAACGGAAAATCAGTTTTTATAAGTACCACTTAGTGGTTTCACTATTCATCAAAAATTGAAGTTTTTCAGAAAAATCCCAAAAATTCTCCCTAAGATATATTTGATATTCCGAATTCAAAAATGAAGTCCATTTTACAAAATTCAAAACATATTAGTCACATTATATAATTTAATAATTAATTCCTGCTGTCAGAGCAAATAGCGTGTTTTTATAAAACAATAAGTATCAAAAGATTGACACTAGTTTAAGTCTGATTTCAAAGTGAAATTAATTCCAACGACCACTATCGGATTTAATGGTAAAAATATTTTCTACTTTAACTTTAAAACCAATTCAATATATTATCTAATCATATAAATAAATTATATTAAAAAGTGGTTTTGAATTAAAACACAACATTTACACTATTCATTAAAAAAAATGAACTTTATCGGAAAGATACCAAAAATTTACACAAAGTAAATTTTGATGTCCCGATTCATAGTAAGAGTTTTATTTGGTCCAAAATAATGTTTAAGAGTGAACAAAACTATATTTAATGATGGTTCAACATCAAAAGGTGATAAGTGATCCTTTAGTGAAAACTAGGGCATATACGCCTAAAATTGAATTCTTTCTGTATTTTAAGCCTCTATCCTCTATTGGTTAAATGTAAAAACATTTAAAAATATATAATCATATTTTAGTTATTTCTATCCATTCCTGCCAAAACAACGGCTACTTGTTAACTACCATTTAAAATAATATTATTAGAGTGCAACGTAAGATTCCCAAGAAACTCGTTGTTGCGTGTTGGGTACACCATCGAGCATAGCGTCCCCTTTAAAGTCATATTAATATTTTATTCACAAATATGGATAAATATGAAAATTCCATATTCATTATTTACCTGGGGTGTTACAGGTTGAGAAATCATTTGTGAAAGGATTGATGAAGTTCCCTTCTTTATGATTCCCAAGTCCATATTCATCAAATCTAAGAAGACTATATCCTTTTAAAATCTCATCAATGATTGAATCATTGGGTCCTTTCAACATAATGAATCCACCACCTTGTTCACTTTCATAGGGTGGTAATGGATTGAGAAATCGTAGTCTTTGATCAGCTATAACCATCATCATTGGAACATGTTCAACTCTTTCTGTGTGAATATATACATGATATTTTATCGTCCGTATATATTTCACACTCCTCCCCAAAGAGACAATGCCACCAAATTTCCAAAGTGAAGATCACTACAGTGAACTCATGGTCATGTGTTGGATAGTTATGTTCATGAACATTCAATTTCCTTGAAGCATAAGCAATGACTTTTTCAGTTTGCATCAACACACATCCCATGCCATTATTTGAAGAATCAGTGAATACCACAAAAATTTCACCACTTTTGGGTAAAGTGTGAGAGAGCACAATGATAAGCCTCCATTTCAACTCCCTAAAGCTTTCGTCGCATTCATCACTACAAGAAAACTTTACTCCCATCTAAGTTATCTTGGTAAAAGGGTTGGAAAATTTGGAGAAATTTCTCAAAAATCGTAAATAATATCCAGCTAGCCCCTAGAAGCTACAAATATCAGTTACCGATGATGGCATTGTCAATCCCTCAATTGCATCTGTTTTGGAGGGATCCATAAGATATCCCATTTCTTGTGATGATATGACCAAAAATCATACCTCCTTCAACTAGAACTCACATTTTTTGTACTTTTCATATATCTTATCCTTCTGCATGGTCTCTAGTACAGTTCTTAGATTCTCCTCCTGATCCTCGAAGGTTTTAAAGTATATCAGAATATCATCTATAAATATTACCACAAATTTGTCGGGGTAATCTCTAAAATTCTATTCATCAATTCGATGAAAATTAATGTATTATTCGTGAGTCCTGAAGGCATTACTATGAATTCATAGTGCCTGTATTTTGTACGAAAAGCAGTGTTGTGGAAATCTTCTTCTTCAACATTACTGGATAATAATTTGACTACAAATACACTTTGGAGAAGTATTATTATAAGGATCCGGCCTTAAAACTTACTTAATATTGAATTAAATGAATAATTAACATTGAGGATCTTTTCAGGTTTAGAGTTTTATAGAATTAGGACATAACTATTACATCTAAAAAGATTACAAAGTAGACACTTCTACTAAGTTTCCATAGAATAAAAACTCTTAAAAAGAAACATGTCTAGTTCCATGTTTTATATAGCATGACTTTACCTTGAACCCATCCTTGACCCTATTCAAAATTAACTCCTATGAAAAACATTTCAAAAAACTTGGGTTGAGAATAAAAAGCTCAGTAAGGGATACAAAAAGAATGAAAACTGTTAGTTTATCAAAACAACAAGTAAACCATGTATACTTTATCAAAGTAATAATTTTCACCTTCGTGAAGAAGTAAAGACACTTCACTGAATAAAAGATCATTACATAGACTTTTGTAATCAAAATATTACCATAATACCCATATAAAGATCACATAACATATAAAGGTAACTAGGAAAAAAACATACATAAATGGAATAACCATACTGTCGACTTCCACACATATCACTTAATGGAATAGCCATACAACCAACTTCCATACCCAATGCATTGGAGTTTATAACGTAACCACCCTTCCTGGTATTCACGACACCACTCGTCATATGGTTTATCATGTAACCACCCATCAAATGTCCAAGTACCATTATAAATACATAAAATATAAAACAAACATAATAGAAAGAAACCATTTCCACATTCCTATCACAATATATCACTTAAATATATTGACATAACAAATCCATTATAAAAACCATTTTCAATACCAAAATACATAAAAGAGTATATGGTATTTATTTAATTTTAAAAAACATTACGGCTTGTTGAGGAAGCCAAAGACCAAATAATACTTGCGGCGGTGGAAAAAGTCCATTGTCACTGCGTATGGTAAAAGAAACATTCCTTTTCATCATTTTGTAAAACGCTTCATAGAAAAAGATTCATTTTCTATAAAATTAAATGTCAAAGGGGTTTATGAACAATATTATGGAATTTTGTGTATAAAACAAAATATTCCTCAATGAAAGGAGAGTGAGATGAAGTCCCCTACCTCGGGTCCGACTTGACTCGATCGTTCTTCAACGTCCTGAATAATAAACTCGAGTTAATTTATACTTGATTAAGAACCTTTTTAAAGTTAATTATTCCTTTAATATCACTTATTACCATGTTATGAAAACTATGTAATTATTTATGTTAATAATGGTCGTTTTGTCGATCCTTGGTACTTGAGTCAAAAATAAACTCTTTATAATTACAAGTTGTTCATGTGGTAAAATATCCATTATATCAAGAATTATATTCATGATTTCGATATCATATATATCATATATATCCATAATATACATGCATTTATAATATTACACAATCATTTAGAGGTAAGAAATGAAATGCACCGTTCATGGAGATTGTAAGCCGTACGTACGCATGAACGCTACTTTCATTTCTATGTCATATTAATGGAATTAGAACAAAATGAGAGGTATGTATATTTTAATTCCAAAATTATATTTATCACTTATATGTAACATACATAATATATATCCATTATATATATGTACTTATTATAGTACATTACATTTGGGGATAAGAAATGAAATGCACCTATCATGGAGACGGTAAGCCGTACGTACGCATGAACGCTACTTTCATTTCTATCTCAAACTTTAATGGAGTGAAATCATAATCATATAATGGTATATTATACTTCCAGTATAATATAATATATAATATTGTTAAATACATCCTTTATATGTCCCGCGTATGGCACTAACGAATCAAATCACTTTGAGGGGGCGGTAGACTGCACTTCCTGAAATGAAATTATCGTGTTTACCCACAATGGAAACTGTAAAGTTATACCACAAATGAAAAATACATAAGCTTGAGTAAAAAAAGAAACATATTATATATCATATATAAATATAGTTTCATTTTAATGTCCACCTTTGAAGGTGTTATATGAGTGTTGAACAATCATCGTTCCGTGAGGCAGAAATTCTCCATCCACGGAAATAGTATGTTCTTTAACCATTAGATGAAGGTGTGTCTAAGTTTAGCTTGAATAATTCTTATAACAACACCCTAGTATATTGAGGATACTGGTGTTGTTACAAAAGAAATTAATTAAAAGAGTTTAGAAGGTTGGAGAAGCAAAATAAAACATAAGAATACAAGAGAAGACACTACCTTTAAAACGGGTAACTCTTTTTGATTTGAGCTCAAAGGCATCCTTGGGAAGACTTCTTCCCAATGTGAGGCTTCTAGGAGTAAGAGAGGGATGTGGAGAGACACATTGGGTAGAGCTTGGACGAACGAAAGGCTGGAAAGGTGTGGGTAAGGTGGTAGAGGTGGGGGCCTTTTATAAGAGGAGAGGAGGGGCACTCTTGGAAAGTTATAAACGGTTAATTTATTATAAAATGATTTTCGAATAAAAAGGGTCACACAATTATATATATATAGTATAAGGTGATAAGAGTTAAAAATCCACCCATCCAATAGGTTTTTGACATGTGTAGGTCTTATATTTTACCTTATCGTTTCATTTTATTTAAATCATTAAATAATGAGGTAATCGCTGCATCATAATGGTGCCAAAAATAATTTAATTCAATTAATTTCTAAAAATTATAAAACAATTATCATGATGTAGGAAATATGATTAGATTTCCAATGAATATTTATAGTCAAAATTATGACATGTATAACTTCATTTAAAAATTATTTTAGTAAAACAACTCATGTTTGTGACATTTTTATTTTAACATTAAATAAAAAGTATTTAATGTCATTTTCCTACCAATGTGGATCCATGGGGTCCCCAAGTTGACCCATGGATTGTCTTGGTCGGAAATGAGACATATAATAAGGGCAGGACATGTGACTAGGTCATTTCATATTATTAAAACATTATTTTTACCATAAACTACACTAATTACCTCTTATTGCGATTAATAAACATAAAAGTTACTATTCCATAAAAAATTATTTTAATCCCATTGAACCACATTTTACATCCGAATGAAAACCATGTATGTAATATTTTTGAAATTCAAAACTCAAAGGTGGTAAAATTTCATTTAAACGAAAAATCAATTTTTTAAGTACCACTTAGTGGTTTCACTATTCATCAAAAATTAAAGTTTTTCAGAAAAATACCAAAAAATCACCCTAAGCTATATTTGATATTCTGAATTCAAAAATGAAGTCTATTTTAAGAAATTAAAAACATATAAGTTGCATTAATTAATTTAATAATTAATTCCCGCTGTCAAAACAAATAGCGTGTTTTTATGAAACAAAAATGTATCAAAAGATTGACACTAGGTTAAGTCCGATTTCAAAGTGAAATAAATTCAAAAGACCAATATGAGATTAAATGGTAAAAATATATTCTAATTTCACTTCAAAACCAATTCAAAAGACAATCTAATCATATTAATAAATTAGTTTAAAAAAAGGTTTTGAATTAAAATATGACATTTTTCACTATTCATTAAAAAATGATCTTTATCGGATAAATACCAAAAATTTACACAAGGTAAATTTTGATGTCCAGATTCTAAATAAGAATTTTATTTGGTCCAATATAATTCATAAGAGTGACAAAAACTATATTTAATGATGGTTTGGCATCAAAAGGCGATAAATGGACCTTTAGTGAAAATTAGAGTATATATGCCTAAAATTGAATTCTTTTCGTATATAAAGTCATTATCATTTATTGGATACATGTAAAAACATTTAACAAACATATATAATCATACTTTAGTTATTCAAATTCATTCCCGCCAATACAACGACTACGTTTTAACTACTATTAATATACTATTATTATATTACTAGTGTGCAACGTAAGATTTCAAAGAAACTCATTGTTGCGTATCGGGTACGCTATCGAACATAGAAAACCCATTAAAGTGAAAATAATATTTAATTTGTAAATATTAATAAATATGAAAATGTATTATTCTTTATTTACCTGGAATGTTACATCCTTCCCCTCTTTTGGGAATTGCGTCCTCGCAATTTTATTCACTTATCAAAATAAGTGGGGGTATTTATCCCTCATAGCATTTTAAGATTCCCACGTTGCCTATTCAAACATATGGTTTTAACACAAAACCTTTACCTGGTGAATTACCTTATTTCGCAACACCTGCTCTCTTCAGTCAAAAATCTGGACTGGTTGTTCTTCATAAGAGATATTCTCTTCCAACTGAACTACCTCTGGGCTCAAAACATGAGATGCATCTGGAATATACTTTCTCAACATCGAAACATGAAAAACATTGTGTACCTGAGATAAACAAGGAGGTAAAGACACTCGATACGAAACTGATCCAACTTTATCCATAATTTCATATGGTCTAATGAACCATGGACTCAACTTTCCTTTCTTACCAAACTGCATCACACTTTTCCATGGTGAAACATTGAGAAAAACATGATCACCTACCTCGAAAGATAGATCCTTCCTCCAGTTATCTGCATAACTTTTCTATCTCCTCTGAGATGTTCTAATGTGTTTCTGAATCAACCGAACTTTTTCTGCCATCTCTTCTACCAATTCTGGTCCCATCAGCTTCCTTTCACCTACTTCATCCCAAAAAGCTGGAGTTTGACACCGCTTCCCATATAATGCTTCAAACGGAGCCATCTGTATACATGAATGAAAAATGTTATTATATGAAAACTCAACCAAAGAAAGATGTTGGTCCCTACTTCCCTGATAATCCATAGAGCAAGCTTCTAGCATATCTCTGAGGTCTGAATTGTTCATTCTGACTGTCCATCTGATTGCGGATGTAAAGCTGTACTAAAATTTAATTCAGTACCCAATTACTTCTGAAAGCCTTTCCAAAAGTTAGAAGTAAACCTAGGATCACGATTGGACAAAATGGAGTGGGGAAATCCATGTAACCTTACTATCTCTTTATGATACAAATGAGCAAGTTGATCTAGAGACAAAGTATCTCGAATAGGAAGGAAATGAGCAGATTTAGTCAATCGATCAACAATAACCCAGATGGTAATTAATTGTACAGTCATAATCCTTGATTAATTCTGGTCATCTCCTCTTTCTCATGTTCAATTATACTTGAGTGAATATATACTTTAATCTTTTGTGATCAGTATATATTTTACACTTTACTCCATACAAATGATTCCTCTAAATTTTTAAAGAAAAAAACAACAACAGCTAATTCCAAATCATGTGTAGGGTAATTTACCTCATGAATTATGAACTGGCGTGAAGCATACGAAATTACCTGATCATTCTGCATAAGGACAAAACCAAGTCCTGTCAATGATGCATCACTGTAGATAACAAACTCACCATTCCTGGAAGGAAGTTCCAAAACTGGAGCATTCACCAATCTTCTTTTCAACTCCTGAAAACAATCATCACATTATTTTTTCTAGATAAACTTAGCACCCTTCCGAGTTAGATTAGTCGTTGGACTAGATAATCGTGAAAAAAATTCAACAAACCTTCGGTAGTAACCTGCCAAACCAAGGAAACTACGGATCTTGGTTACATTTGTGGGTCTTTACCATTCTTCAACAACTTTTGTTTTAGGAGGATCAACAATTATTCTATTTTTGAAACAATGTGACCAAGGAAAGAAATTTGTTGTAACGAAAACTCACACTTGCTGAATTTTCCATATAGTTTCTTTTCTTTTATGGTTTTCTAGATAACCCTTAAATGAATTTCATGCTCCTCTTTGCTTTTAGAAAACACCAAAATATCATCAATGAAAACAACCACAAACATATCAAAGAACTCATGGAAAATTCTATTCATAAGGTCCATGAATACAGAAGGTTCATTGGTTAACCCAAAAGGCATAACTACAAATTCATAATGGCCATATCTAGTACAGAAAGCAGTCTTCGTAACATCTTCTTCTTTTAATTTCAACTGATGGTACCCCGACCTCAAGTCTATCTTCGAAAAATACTGAGCTCTCTGGAGCTGATGAAACAAATCATTGATATGAGTCAAATGATACTTGTTCTTAACCGTAATGTTATTCAAGGATCTATAATCAATGCAAAGTATCATTGAACCATTTTTCTTTTTAACAAACATGACAGGAGCACCCCATGGTGATGTGCTAGGTCAAATGAAACCTTTATCTAATAACTCCTGCAATTGTTTCTTTAACTCTAAAAGTTCAACTTGAGCCATTCGATATGGGGGTTTTGAAATTGGCTTAGAATCAGGAATGAAGTCAAAGTAAATTCAACATCTCGATCATTAATAATACCAGACAACTCATCAGGAAAAACATCAAGATTCTCATTTACCACTGGAACATCATTAATCTGAATAGTTCCCTTGTTTTCAACGATATGTGCAAGATAACATTCATTTCCATCTTTTACTAGTTTCTCAACTTCCAAATATATTATCAAAAGAAAGGGTTTATTCTTGTACAGAAACTGAAAATCTTTCTGAAAAGAAACCATTTTAGCTCTACAGTCAATCTTATGATGATAAACAGAAAGTCAATCCATGCACAAAATAACATCAAACACTACTAGAGGAAAAAAATAAGGATTGCTGGTAGATTCTTTCTGCACACAAGGATATGAAGGTTCTTATAATTTCTTTTTGTCTCAATGTTTCCTTCGGGTGTTTTTACCAAAAGTTCAGGATTCATATCTTGAGATGTAATTTCCAATTTACTAGAAAACTTCTCAGAAATGAATGAATGTGTAGACCCTGAATCAAAAAACACATTGGCATAATCCGAACAAAAAAAAAACAGTGTACCTGATACTACTTCATTCAATAGCCCAACATATGCTGAAGTAGTTGCAATGGATTTCACCTCCCCTTTCTGTATGTAGTATGGCTACTTTCCCCCAGTCGAGTTCTTTGTTAGACACCCATTTGCATAATGACCCATTTCATTACACTTAAAACATCTTACTGCTGGCTTCTCATTGCCTTCTTGATCATATTTCTTATAGTTACGATCAATATGACCAGACATACCACACCGAAAGCACTTTCCAGACTTGGATAAACATTCTCCAGGATGCATTTTACCACACTTCTCACAGAATGGATATTTGGTTTTCTTACCTCCTTGCATATTTGATGAATTCTTCCCCTTTTCCTACCAACTGGACCTCTTATTCTATTGTTTGTCAAAGAACACCTGATCATCGGCAAACTCCATTTCCACCTTCTCCGCGAATCAAACAATTTTTTCATAACTTTTGATGTGACGAAAAGCTAAAGCCCTTCGATACGTTGGCATTAACCCTGAGTAAAAATGGTTTATTTTACTATCAAGATCTCGTATGAATTTTGGAGCATACCTTGCCAATCGAGTGAACTTTGCTTCATAAGCAGCCACTGAGTCATCCTCCTGCCTAAATTCTAGGAACTATTTTTCCATCCAAAGACGAACCACCTTAGGAAAATATTTCTCGAGAAACATACATTTTAATTCTTCCTAGTGAAGATCATCAATATCATCACTATCCATGATATATTTCACCATCGACCACCACTGATCAGCTTTACTTTAAAAAAGGTAAATAGTAAGACTAACCTTTTGATGTTCTGAACACCCCATGACACAAAAAATCTTCTCCAGTGCTTTAATCCAGCCTTCAGCTTTCACGGGGTCAGATGATCCTCTGAATGATGGGGGATGTTGCCTCATGAAATGTTCCACCACTCACATGTCCATCTGCGGTTGATCAGACTGATCTCGTGCATGGATACCACCACCATTTATAGCCTGAGTCAATTGTGCCATCACTGTAACGAACTGTTCAGTTACAATTCCGACCATATAAGGTTTCTTATTTGGAAGGTTGTATTCCTCCTGATGTCGTCCCAACATAGCTGCTTTGTTTCCTTTGAAGAAAACCATTCTGAACATATAAATATCAAAGGTGAAGCAACATGATAATCATTAAATGCTATATTATTTCAATCATACCATAAATTAATTTATAATTTAACAATTTTCAAAATCCTAATGTTTTCTAAACCGACCTCTGATACCAAATATAATGCCACAGCCTTAAACCTCACTTAATATTGAATTAAATGAATGATTCACATTGAGGATCTTTTTAGGTTTAGAGTTTTAGAGAATTAGGACATAACTATTACATCTCAAAATATTAAAAAGTAGACACTTATACTATGTTTCGATAGAATAAAAACTCTTAAAAAGAAACGTGTCTAGTTCCATGTTTTATATAGCATGACTTTCCCTTGATCCCATCCTTGACCCTATTCCACATTAATTCCTATGAAAAACATTTCAAAAAACATGGGGTGAGCATAAAAATCTCAGTAAAGGACACACAAAAAATGAAAACTGTTAGTTTATCAAAAAAACAAGTAAACCATGTTTACTTTATCAAAGTAATACTTTTCACCTTTACGAAGTAGTAAAAACTATTCACTGAATAAAAGATCATTACTTACCCTTTTATAACCAAACGATTACCATAAAACCCATATAAAGATCACATAACATATAAAGGTAACTTGGGACATAAACATACTTAAATGAAATAACCATATGGTCGACTTCCACAAATATCACTTAATGGAATAGCCATATGGCTGACTTCCATACCCAATGCATCAGAGGTTATAATGTAACCACCCATCCAGGTATTCATGGCACCACCCGTTATATGGTTTATCACGTAACAATCCGTCAAATGTCCGAGTACCATTATAAAATCATAAGACATAAAACAAACATAATGGGAAGAAAACCTTTCCACATTCCGATCACAATATATCACTTAAATATATTGACATAAAAAATCAATTATAAAAACCATTTTCAATACCAAAATACATAAAAGAGTATATGGAATTTATTTCATTTTAAAAAACACTGTGTCTTTTTCAGGAATCCAAAGACCAAATAATACTCGCGACGGCGGAAAAAGGTCGTTGTCACCGCTTACGTTAAAAGAATCATTCCTTTTTGTCGTTTTGTAAAACGCTTCATAGAAAAATATTCCTTTTGTATAAAATTAAAAGTAAAAGGGGTTTATTCACCATATAATGTGAAGTTGTTTATAAAACAAAATATGCCTCAATGAAAGGAGATTGAGACAAAGTCCCTTACCTCAGGTCCAACTTGACTCGATCATTCTTTAATGTCCTGAATAATAAAATTGAGATAATTTATACTTGCTTAAGAACCTTTTTCAAGTTCATTATTCCTTTTATATCACTTATTACCATGTTATGAACACTATGTAATTATTTAAGTTAATAATGGTCGTTTTGTCGATCCTTGGTACTTGAGTCAAAAAATAAACTCTTTATAATTACAAGTTGTTCATGTGGTAAAATATCAATTATATCAATTATTATATTAATTATGTAGATATCATATATATTATATATATCCAGTATATACATGCATTTATAATATTACATAATCATTTAGAGGTAAGAAATGAAATGCACCGTTCATGGAGACGGTAAGCCGTACGTACGCATGAACGCTACTTTCATTTCTATGTCATATTAATGGAATTAAAACTAAATGAGAGGTATGTATATTTTAATTCCAGAATTATATACATAACGTATATGTAACATACATCATATATATCCATTTTATATATGTACTTATAATAGTACGTTACATTTGGGGATAAGAAATGAGATGCACCGTTCATGGAGACGGTAAGCCGTACGTATGCATGAACGCTACATTCATTTCTATCTCAAACTTTAATGGAGTGAAATCATAATGATATAAAGGAATATTGTAATTCCAGTATAATATCAAATGTAATATAGTTAAATCCATCCTTTATACGTCCCATGTATGGCATTACCGAATCAAATCACTTTGAGGGGACGGTAGTCCGCACTTCCTAAAATGAAATTATCGTGTTTACCAACAATGGAAACCATAATTTTATGACACAAATGAAAAATACATAATCTTAAGAAAAACATAAAAATATTATATATCATATATAAATAATGTTTCATGTTAATGTCCACCTTTGAAGGTGTTATATGAGTGTGGAACAATCATCATTTCGTGAGGCAAAAATTCGCCATCCACAGAAACAGAATGCTCATTAAACATTAGATGAAGGTGTGTGTAAGTTTAGCACGAATCATTTTTATAAAAACATCCTAGTATATTTATTATACTATTTATGTTACAAAATAAATGAATAAAAAGAGTTTAGGGGGTTGGAAAGCAAAATAAAACTTAAGAACACAAGAGAAGACACTACCTTTAAAACGGGTAACTCTTTTTGATTTGAGCCCAAAGCCTTCCTTGGGAAGACTTCATACCAATGTGAGGCTTCTAGGAGTAAGAAAGGGATGTGGAGAGACAAATTGGGCAGATCGTGGACGAACCAGAGGCTTGAGAGGTGTGGGTAAGGTGGTAGAGGTGGGAGACTTTTATAAGAAGAGAGGAGGGGCACTCTTGGAAAGTTCTAAAAGGTTACTTTATTATAAAATGATTTTGCGATAAAAATGGTACCAAAATTATATATTTAAGGGATAAGGTGATAAGAGTTCAAAATCCACCCATACAATAGGTTTTATACATGTTTAGGTCTTATATTTTACATTATCTTTTCATTTTATTTAAATCGTTAAATAATGAGGTAATCGCTGCATCATCATGGTGCCATAAATAATTTAATTTATTTAATGTCAAAAAATTATAAAAAAAACTATAATTATATATGAAAGCTCTTTATCTTTATAATGAATATTTATAGTCAAAATTATGAATTGTATAACCCCATTTAAAAATTGTTTTAGTAAAACAACTCATGTTTGTGAGATTTTTATTTTAACATTAAATAAAAAGTTTTTAATGGAATTTTCCTACCAAAGTGGATCCATGGGGTCCCCAAGTTGACCCATGGATTTTCGTGGTCGTCCATGACACATCCAATAAGGGTAGGACATGTTTCTAGGTCATTTTATATTATTAAAACATTATTTTTACCTTAAACTACACTAATTACCTATAATTGCGATTAATAAACATAAAAGTTACTATTCAAGAAAAAATTATTTTAATCCCCTTGAACCAAATTTTACTTCCTAATGAAAACCATGTATGTCGGATTTTTCAAATTCAAAACACAAATGTGGTAAAATTTCATTTAAACGAAAAATCAATTTTTTAAGTACCACTTAGTGGTTTAACTATTCATCAAAAATTGATGTTTTTCAGAAAAATACCAAAACATCACCCTAAGATATATTTGATATTACGAATTCAAAAATGAAGTATATTTTTCAAAATTCAAAACATATAAGTTGTATTAAAAAATTTAACAATTAATTCTTACTGTCAAAACAAATAGCGTGTTTTCATGAATCAAAATGTTTCAAAAGATTGACACTAGTTTATGTCCGATTTCAAAGTGAAATTAATTCCAACGACTACTATTGGATTAAATGGTAAAAATATATTCTAATTTCAATTTAAAACCAATTTAGAATATAATATAATCATATTAATAAATTATATTAAAAAAGGTTTTGAATTAAAATACGACATTTTTCACTATTCATTAAAAATGATCGTTATCGGATAAATACCAAAAAATTACACAAAGTAAATTTTGATGTACTGATTCTAAAGAATTTTATTTGGTCCAATAGAATATATATAAGTGACCAATACTATATTTAATGATGGTTCTCCATCAAAAGGTGATAAGTGGACCTTTAGTGAAAATTAGAGTATATATGCCTTAAATTGAATTCGTTTCGTATTTTAAGCCTTTATTATTTATTGGATAAATGTAAAACAATTTAACAAACATATATAATCATACATTAGTTATTCCTATTCATTACCGCCAATACAACGGCTACGTGTTAACTACCATTTAAAATAATATTATTATATTTCTAGTGTGTAACGTATGATTTCGAAGAAACTCATTGTTGCGTATTGGGTACACTATCGAACATAGCAAACCCTTTAAAGTAAAATTAATACTTAATTTAGAAATATTAATAAATATTGAAATGTATTATTCTTTATTTACTTGGGATGTTACAATTTTTCTCGATGTAGTTGATAAAAAAAGTAATTAATTTGTGGGAGAGGATACTTGTTCTTTATCGTGATTTTGTTAAGCTCGTGATAATCGATGAAAAGGAGCATTGAACCATCCTTCTTCGTAAAGAAGAGGACTCGTACACCCCATTGTGAAGAACTTGGGCTTATAAACCTTTTATCCAAATTCTCCTTTAGTTGTTTCTTCAGATCCTCAAGCTCCTCAACAACCATTCTATATGAAGTCTTGGATATTGGCATCGACCCATGTATAAGATCAAATTAGAATTCATCATCTATTCTAGGAGGAAGACCAGAAAATTCCTCAGGAAATATTTCAGCGAATTTCCTCACAATAGGCCTGTCTTCTTGGATGGTTGCCTCCTTAGACACAGTCATCTGAACCAAATACGCATGATCATTGTGCAGTAATATCCATGCTATTGATTATGGATCTAGACAATGTTCATCTTCCTCCCTGTACATGTAGAGAATCGAGGGTCGATTCTCTACATGGAGAGTAATTTCCCTCTCACGGGAATTTATGTTGCCTCTATATAAGGAAAGTCAATCCATACTATGAATTGTATCAAATTCCACCAAAGAGAGTTTGAAGAAGATTTCTGGGAAGTTTAATCCATAGATTATGATGGGGGTGGAGTTATATTCATGGGATTCAATGATTTCCCCATTTGTTGTACTCACTGACATCTTCAAATCCATGATTTTGGGTGGTGATGAGATTGATCTACTAAATTTTAGAGATATAAAGGATTGTGTAGAACTTGAATCAAAATCTAATTTTTTTATTCATCAATGAATAACTAACATACATGTCACCACATAATAGTTGGGGTTCAATTAGGTAGTAGTGATGGAAAAATCTCACCCGTTCTACCTTGGAGGTAGTTGGTTGCCTCTGAAAACCCTTGTCTTTGGGAACTGATTTGCAAAATTCCATGGTTCTTTGCAGTTGTAACAATGAACCCCGCGTTGAGGTTCGAATAGAGTGTTCTTCTCCCTTGTCTTAGTTGCGGGTAATTCTTTCTGACAGTTAGTAGTCTGATGACCTTCTCTTCAACACCTAAAGTATTTCCTTGTCCCCTTCAGGCAGTTTATGGGGTGATTTTTTCTACACCTCTCACAAGTGGGGTGTTGGATCTTCTTAGCACCGTTGTATTTATCCATCAGACCACTAGAATTGATGTCCATCTTAAGATTCTTATACCCATGATACCCCTGAGATTCTCCAATATCCATTTCAACCATTAGGGAACATCGGACAATTTACTCATAGCTATCGAAGTCAAGGATCTCTAGCACTTTCCACATGCTAGGTTTCATCCCACCCAATAAGCGGTAAACCATGTATTCGGGGGTAACGAAAAATATAGAGGCGTATCGTTCAAGTCTTTTGAAGTTTTCCTCGTATACTCCCAAAGATTCGTCATCTTTATTCTTGAGGGAAAGGAAGTCCATTTCCATCTTAAGCCGTAGGATATGTGGAAAATATGTATTAGAAAACATCTTCTAGAAATCCATTCATTCCAATGCATTGATCTCCTCCTCAGGTTTCATATTTTTTATCAATGAAAACCATTGATCATTCTCACCCTACATTCGATAAGTATCCCAGGGAACATTTTCTTGTTTAGAACATTGGAGGACGTAGATGATCTTTTCAATGGATTTGATCCATTGTTCAACGATTGCAGGACCATATGATCCATTAAAAGTAGGAGTTCATTTTCTCAGGAAACTCTGGATAGAGACATCTCCATTATTTGTGGGGGGGGTTGAACGTTCCTCTTAACCCATGTTTCCACTCAAAGAATGAGTTAGCTGAGAGGGGTCGTGACAATTCTTGTGATTCATGCTTACATTGTATTGGGAATTTCATTAGTACAGTCATCACATTGATCTTCACATTGGTTGTTTTCTTGAGTTCTCCTATTACTGGACATTGACTGGAATAAAAGAAAATTTATGGGTAACACATAAAGGCTATAACTGATGACTTACAAATAAATTTTCTTTCCATAACATATGAATATATGGTCTTCAGTCTATGTTATCCATGATCTACTTTCTAACATATATTATTTGGGTATTTTTTTAGTCCCTTAATAATGGTTCATACTAAGATTATGAATTTACCAAAGCATATCCCCAAGGAGTTTCGTAACCAAGAGTGCAGGAAGGCCCATTCTTGTGCACTAGTTCATATTCAATTTTATCTCAAAGCGATGATTTTGGGTTTTACCCCTATTATACATCTGTTCCAGAGCCACCTTTACCTGCTCGTATCCAGAACAGGTTGTTTTTGTATGATAGACCACATACTCAATACTAACCAAAAAATAGGGATGTATTTATTATAATTATTCTTGTCTCTATGACATTAATACGGTTTTCTAATCCTAATACAAAAAATAACTAAACCTATCCTCTGATACCAACAATGAAAACCCATCTTTTTAATACACAATTATACATAATTTATTACATAAACATCACTTGATACAACATAGAAGAACGATAGGTATTGTGTCTTTGGGAATTGGAATCATTAACTAAAAACATAAAAAATTAAATAAAACATATTTATTGATAACATCCTTTACATGACCACTACATTCACTCATATTTAACATTGCATGGGATAACCTGGGGACATGCATAAGAAAAGGGTGAGCTATAAAAATCAGTAAGGGAATAATCATGGAATAAAATGAGTAATGAAACACATGTTAGACAATATGTATATCAACATAGCACAAGATAAACATAAACATATAGGCCTGATAATGTATGATAATCATAACATGGAAATATAGCAACAACACTTAACATGGAATTAGCATGAGCCAAGGCTAATTGCACATAGAGCATGAGTAAACCCTCATTAAAAATTAAGAATGAGTAAGCCCACATTGAACTTGAATTAGCACGAGTAAACACCCATTTCACATAACATATCATGATACTATAATTTACCCAATTCATTGGTGCGCTATAAGGGTACACCCTTCTTAAACATTTCATTTCATGCAGAAGTGTGCCACATGGATCACAAAACATTGAATCATCCAACATTATCCTTTATTAAATGATAAAAGAATTATTAATACAAACGTGAAACTATTTAAAAAATAAGTAATGGTTAATAAAGTTGAAGACCCTTGATAGAAAAATGGGCATGGTATTCTCTAGACAATGACTTTGGCTTAGAAAAGCACAGTGCAATTTCCGCATCATAACATCATGACATAAGAACTCATAAAAATGGTTGATGAGAGAGAAAGGTGTGCCTCATAATATTTGAGTGACATGGACAGTAAGGGGGTAATATAGATAAATTTCCCAAAATATGTAATGGAATTAAGATTCATGATACAAAATAATTTCTTGAATGTAAATGAGGAGAGAGAAATTTCTTTTGGAATTTCAGCATAGTAACGGTAGTACATGGGGGGGCATTTAATGATAGATAAAGGGGTCTACCATCATTCAAACATAAGGAGGAATGTATGGGGGAGGTGAGAAAGAATACCCCAACATTTATAATTGAAATTAAAAGGGAATAACAGTATAATTAATATTTGGAAAAAATGAGAAATGAAGAAAAACCATTACTAGGAAGTGTGCTTAAGAGCCATGAGAGAGCCTTGAGAGAGGTTTATTGGGAGCATCTGGAACCATGAGAGGATTCTAGAGAGAGGAGGTAATATGATGGATGAACTCCAAAGTCTTTGAGTGAAGAAGATGTGGGATATTGGGTGGGTTTATACAGAAACAAATGTTGGAATTCTTTATTATTTAGGTTTGGGACACCTCGCATTAAACTAATCCAAACCACAAACTAGACCATGTTTATTTCCAATTATTTTTAGCACAGGTAAGTGGAAAAAATATTTTTTATTGCCAAAGTCTGAACATTTTAAAATAACGGGGTTGAATATGTGGAGGTGAGTCACACTCCCAATGAAAACAATTTAAAAAGACAAAATTTTTAATATGTTTTGAAGGGTCCACTAAATCAATGTAAAATAAATCAAACAAACCCAAAATTACATTATTTTAATGGTGAAACATATATTGGCCGAACATAAAATGTATAGTATTTTATTACATAACTATTAGTTCATAATGATGTCATAAAACACAATATATATTTAAATGATATTTATTTTTTACCCAAAAATTTGATTGTCTCGGAAAATTATGAAAAATTCACCTTTGGGGAATTTTGACATCCCGATTCCAGAAATAATATTTATTTTATCTAAATACTTTAATAAATATGTTTAGTTTTACTATTAAAATAAAATTCAACATTTATCGATAATTCTTGGGGTTTGACAAAATTGGTTTTCCAACCTTAAAAAAATTACAGTTGCATTCATAAAATTATAAGACCATTAAAATTTCATGAAAATTAATTTAACAATAATAATAATATTTTATTAACGTATTTTTTAATTAAAAAATTCATTAATCAATCAAAATATATTTTTAGGTTGAAAATTAACTAAAAATACTATTTGTGCAATAAAATCTTTTGACAAGGTAACATTAATAAAATGAAAGTATATTCATTATTATATAAAAAAATATTGTACATAACCATAATTCTAGGTTCTTGTTACATAACCCCTTATAACACCTGCATAAGACCAAAGAGTAAGGTGTGCGATAATGACAGACTCTTGGGGTGGCTCAGATAACATTGCTCGGGTGGTGATCTCTATCAACTTCCACTTCTCTTGTAGCCATTCTCGCTCGAGCATAAAATATTCAAGCTCAGCTTGGGCTTAGTCAGGAGTGTATTCCAAAGGCGCAACCTCCTTTCCGAGCTTTCAAAAATGGGCTTCGTATGGGGAATGTCTACTAGATGAGGTCATCACTTCTTTTGTCTGAGTAATTTGGATTTGTTAAAGCCCTATATTTATACTAATCATGTGATCCCTGTTCAATGGATATATTAGCTACTGTCACAATTCTATACAGTATTTTAATATCCAAAAACATAAAACCAGTGAATTTGAAATTGTATATAAACATTTTACATCAAGATACATTTAAAAGGTCAAGAGGGATTTCCATTGATGAATGTTTGGGTCATTAAAATGTAATACCCTGTTTATCCCTTATAGTTATATGTTCACAAATGGAGTTAGGATGTCATTTTGGATCTCAATAAAATGATGTATTATTCAAGTTTGATGATTTCTAATTACATATTTAGTCTTCTAAATAAACTAGATATATTGATCATTTTTCATTATTTATTGGATAATTATATTATAAAACATGTTATAATATGTGTAAAAGGATTATGTCTCTATATATACAAACTAATTAACCGTAATACTGTAAAATTAGTATTATTGTTATATATGTGAACAGTGTTTCGAGGGTAATAAAAGAAAAATATAATGGTAAAAATTTAATCCAAACATGTAAAATTTTAATTAGAGAAGATGATTTAAAATATCCTCCTACTATCATTAATTTTTTTCAATCATGATCCATTTGGAAATCATAATTAATTTATCATAATCTAAGATCTTATGAAATTTTAAAATTCCCCCCCCCCCAACTCTATTAATGCGGAACCACATCATCTCAATTTTCCAAACCTCAATAAACTATTTAGATTGGCCAACATCATCCCAAATTCTATAATAACACCACTAACCACATTATAGAGGAACTATTGTCAGATTAATTCCAATATATGTGGACATAATGTGTAATGAAATTATATTTTCCAAATTAGAGGAATCCTTGATAACTGAGTAATTTATTAATTCTTCATATCTTTTAAGTATTCCATAAACATTATGATGTAATTGCATAATTACCTCATAAAAACTAATTTTTTATTATGTTAATTACAAAAACATTAAGAATATCTTCTTCTATTATCTAGGAAATGAAATTATTGATCCAGTGTATGGTGGACCACCACCTCATAAATCGATTAGATAGTTTTCAATCAATACATATCAAGGTTGGTTCTTGTTTTGGAGTTAATATTTATCAAGGATATTAATGAAATATATATGACTTCTTGTATATAAAATTCCCCCAATTTTCCTACCATTATATACACAAAAAAATGATAACTTCATATGTGTGTATGTGTGGACTACCACAACCACAAAGCGATGTTATTCATCCTTCTTCACCAATCAGTATGATCATTTTCATATTAATTTTTTTGATAAAAATATGGTTATTATGATATAATAATCATTAAATCCATCTAACATAAAAATTTATTATTTCATTAATGAAAATTGAAAATTTTAAATGTCACCCATGCTTATATATGTCTTTCATTATCATTGAATGTAAAATAGTTCATTATTAATAATAATCATTAATAATTATTTTTAAAAGTATATTTGATGATTAAAATTCATAATTATTTCATAATTATTATTATTTTCAAGGCGTATCAACACCCCTTTTACAATGGTAAATCTTCCAACCCTGTTATAAAAATATAGACTTAACATTCTAAAAATACCCAATGTTAAATTAACTAATTAAATAAATGAATATTCCATTTTAAAAAATGAAACAAATATTTTAATGATAATTTTAAAAAAATTTAAAAGGATATTAAATAATATAATGAATGATATGTATAAGACCCCATCCGTAAAACAGTACTTAATCATGAGTTAAATCAAGAATTAACATTGATGATTATTTAAGGTTTAGAGTTTAATAGAATTAAGCAATAAATATTAAATTAAATCAAAATTATTAAAAAGTAAAAACATCTACTAAGAATATATTTTTTCATAAAAGAAAAATCTTAAAAGAAATTTAGAATCATTTTCTTGATATAAATCTTAATGAATTCTTCATTTCTCTTAAACTTCCTTAAACCTTGTGAAAAAACGTTTCAAAAACATCAGATGAGCATAAAAATCTCAGTAAGGGTTATAAAATAAAAATGAAAACATTAGTCTATCAAAACATAAAAATTGTAATCTCTTTAACATACCTCATGAAATCATAATATTTATGAATTAAAAATAGAAATTATAAATCAGAAAGGTAACTTATGGCATCCTGATCATACATACATTGTCGATTTCACAACTACGAATGGAGTTACATTTGGAATACACATCCCAGTATATTCACTAAATCACTGAAGAGAAACTTATCATTTACCTCTATCATGTTACCCAATTCATTGGAGATCTATATCAGTCTCATCAGCCCCAGGTTTATCACGAAACCACCCATATACGTAAATAATTTCCAGGAACCATAAAAAAACCATAACACATAAAACAAGATTAATGGAAAGATAACATTTCCACACTGTAATAACAAGATATCAGTTCAATATATTGACATAATCAATTCATTAAAACCCCTTTAAAACATTTAAAAAGAATATTTTTGAATCAAATATTCCCATAAAACATTGATCCATTTACAATAATTCCATTTTAAAACCTTAATGTCCATGAAAATATATCCTAAAACCCATTTTTAAAACATGGGAACTATTGGGGAATGTTTATAAAAATAAATCATTAAAACTTTTATAATGATATTTTAGTTAATGAGTCTCTTATCATTTGAGAAACACATAAATTTACAAAAATAAATAATGACATAAAAAAACATTAAATATCATGATAATAAAGAAATAAAAGGCATAAAAAGTACAAAGAGTTGTATATACACCTTATAGGATAATTAAGGAGCACAATATCAAGATATGCCTCAATAGAAGTAGATTGAGACTTAATCCCTTAAAAAAATTTGTCAGCCTAATGACATCACATAAAAAATAAATAAACGAGTTTATGAGAGATAAAAGGTCCTCTCATAAATTGCAAATAAAATTTATATAAATAAGGACATAAAAGAACATATCTTAACATAAGATAATTAAAATTAAATTACATAACATAAATATGTATTTGACTAAAATAGGATGGTTAAATGTCCCCTTACCTCAAGTCTAAATTGTCTCGTATGTTCCGTGTTCTTCCGGAATAATAAACATAAGATAATTTATACTTTTTCAGAACCTTCTTAAATTTTATTATTTCTATTAAATCACATACTACCTTGCTAAAATAATAAGGTAATTATTTTATTTCATATCATAAATATTGTTGATGTTTGAAACATGAGTAAACAAATGAACTTGTTATAATCACAAATTGTCCATGTCGTCAAACATCCCGTTTCTCTAGATTTTTATTCATGATTTAAATATAATATATATTAAGTATATATGTATTTATATCTAGTATATATATATTTATAATAGTATATAAAATTTGTATATAAGAGAATGAAATGCACCGTTCATGGAGATAGTATGCCATACGTACGCATGAACACTACTTTCATTTCATTTTTTCATTTTTATAATAATTAAAACTAAATGATAAAAAGTAATATTATAATTAAATTATAATATATATGTCATATAGAACACCTAATTTCATTAATTTCATCCTTTATACATTCCTTTTATAGCGTGAACGACTCATATAACATTCAGGGGGATGTAGTCTGCACTTCCTCAAATGAAATTTTCATATATATGCCACATTAAAAGCAAAAATTTATGTTATAAATGAAAATTAATGAAGTATAGAGATAAAATAAATATCTTATATATCTTATATAATTAAATTTCCAGCATAATAGCCTCCATAATAGGCTGTAGGAGGTTATTAAATTATCCTCGTTTGGTGTGGCAGTAGTTCACCACCCACAGAAACAATATATTCTACATCCATTAGAAAGAGATGTGTGTAAGTGTAGTTACATTAAATCCTATATCAAAATACTATTATATTAAGGATACTGGTGTATTTATATAATCGAATACAACAATATTATATGTAGTGGAGAAGGAAAATAAAAGAAAATAATTTGGGAGAAGATGTTACCTTAATTCGGGTAACTCATTTGAATATAAGTTAAAAGAATTTTTTAACATTCCTTCTTCCTAAAGTAATGAATCTAGGATTAATATAGGGATGTTGTGAGCTTCTTGGATAAGAGTTTTGACGAATAAAAGGTTTTATAGGTGTGTATAATGGGTTATAGGTGGTAGCCTTTTATAAGAGGGAAGAGGGGCCCTTTAAAAATGTTAGATTGTATTATTTTATTATAAAATGATTTTCGGTTTATAAATGTCCAAAACTAATTAAAATTCATTACTAATGTAATATAAGTCTAAATAAAATCTTTTAATATGAACTATATAGGTTTTGGATGTTTTGGAATCCTTATATTTTTTTTAATTTAACCAGTTTTAGTGTTACCATTTCAGCAAGAATTTAACACTTTGAGAATCGAAATAGTTAACAAAACATGAAAAATATCCAATTGAAGAGTCAATAATCAAATTATAGACTTATATTATCCATTTGGCCAAATATTATTTTTTAAAATTTTATAATATTTAATACAATATTTTATATTTTATAAATATTAATTATGTCAATTTTCACACTATTCATATCATGACTATTTTAAAAATGAAAACATGATTGATTCGAAAACCCTTCATTAATAAAAAGATAAATTATAAATATAATCCATAAAATTCATGTGTTATATCAAAATAACAAAAATAATTTTTTTATCATTTATAATATCATTTATTTGAAACCTTTATTAATGTAACAATCACTACATCACTATTTTTTCATAATTAAATTTATCTATATAATGTCTACAAATTTTAAATAAAAAATTATTACGTAGGAAATAGTATTATAATTCAAGTTAAAATCTATATTCAAAGAGATATATTATATAACCCCATATAAAATTATTTATCTAAAAGATATATGTTTATGTTGCATTTTCCATAACATTAAATTACATTTTATAAAATGTCATTTTCACTTACATGTCGCTCCATGGTGTCCCAAAATCGATACAAGGATTACCATAATGGTAAATTTATCATTAAATAGTGCTAGGACATATGTTAAAGTAATATTAAATTATTATAACATTATTTTGTACCGTTATTTATCATATTTTCCCTTTAAACATGGTAAATAAAATATTTACTAAAATTACTATTCAAAATGTCTAAAAATAAAAGTTACCTATTTAAAAGGAATTTCATTACTGATTAAAAATATTGAATCAATTTTTCCAAATTCAAAACACATAATATTCATAAATTAATATAAAATTAATTCCCATGTTCAAAACTAGAAAAAGTGTTTTTATGAAATAATATCCTTCAAAATATTGACATGTATTTGTGTAAAACATCAAATTGAAACTACTTCAAATGAAAAATATTGGATTAGATAATAAGAAAATAATCCAATTAAAATTTTAAAAAAATTAAATAAAAAATATAACAATATTAATAAATTATAATAAAATATAGTTTTGACATTAAATACAGTATTTTTCACTATTCATTAAAAATGCGCTTTACCAGAAAAATACCAAAATTTTATCGAATGTTAATTTTATTTCTATATAATAAAGAAGAAATTTATTCTTTGAAATTGAACATATAAAAGTGTCCAAAAATTTATTTAAAATGGGTTCTCCATCAAAAGAAGGTAAATCAAACTTTTAAAAAATATAAGAGTATTTCATACTTAAAATGAGATCCAATCTTATTTTAAGCCTATAATATTTATTGTTTAAAATTAAAAAATTTAAGAAACATTTATAGTAATATTGTGGTTAATTATTTTAATTTCTACCAATATTGTAGCTAGGCATTATATACAATTTAAAATAATAATATTTTATACTATTTTTCGGTATAACTCAATGTTGTGTGCAACGTAAGATTTCAATGAAACCTTTTATTGTGTGTTGAGTATGATATCAAACATTTCATCACCTTGAATCTAAAAATAATATTGAATTAAAAATCATTAATAGATATGAAAATTTATATTCTTTATTTTCCTGGGATGTCAGATTCTTCACCACTTTTGGAAATTACGTCCTCACAATTTTAAAAATGAGAATTTAAACATAATCAAAAGACCCACATCAGAAAAAGAATCAATATAACTATAACTTTAAAAGAAATAAATGGAAGTAAATATGGTCACCCTAGATAACACAAACATGGATTCAATGAAAACAATGACACAGATGAGAAGACAAACCATCATGTTCACATGGAGAGTGATAAAATATTAGATCAAGAGAAAGTTAACCACAAGAAAACCAAAAACATTTTATAAGTTAAACGTTATTTGATTACCTAGTAGGAAAAGTAAACAAACAACCTTTTTTTATGATCCCTTTCATAAATATGTAATATTTGTTTATGATTTTAACTAATAACATAAAGAAAAATAATTACTTTTAAAGTATAGTTTGTTCCTTTAATAAATTTATATCAAAAACTCATCATTTCTCCAAATGATGAGTATTAACATTGACTTTGTAACACCTGAAGTGCTATAATAAAACTACTATAGAATAACATTATCCAATAAAGGAGAACCATATATTTCCCATTTCTATAAAAATTAACCAAATACAAAAGACTTAGTACAAGAGAATATAATCCCCAAAGGATAATCTTTTACAACAATAAATTATACACCTAATCTCCAAAATTAAACAAAGAATTCCCAAAGTTTAACAAAGGCCTTTCAATAAGAAATTGTCTTTAAAATCCCTCAATATAATATGAACTAAAATTGAAACCCAAAACATAGAATAATTTAATCACATAGTTATCCATAGTAAATCATTTCATTTATCTTAAAATAATATCAACTACTCTTAAACTCTCATACTGAAGATTAATTAACCGAATCATATATAGTCGATAATTATATAATCATTTACCGAAATAACCCTAATAACCATATGTCGAAAATAAAAACAGAAATACTTCCAAAATATAATTTAAACCATTACTCTATAAATGAGATCCCATTGTATTCTATTTTTCTTAAGCATATAGTGTTCCCAAAAGAGATAATGTCTTCCAAAATAAACTGTATCAATTAATCAGCAAATCAATTTCCTATACCAAGGATATCCATTTGATAAATACTAAGATCTCAAATAAATTATTCTTGATCAATAAAATCCTTTAACTATAATTAATAACTCATACCAACCCGCATATTCACATAGGCTAGTGGAAGTCGATGCTCCATTGTCGCCCTTTGGTTGTGTGTTGGATTCCTGCGACCTTACCAGACATGATGGGCTATCACCCATCTTGCATGTTGTCTCATTTTATAAAACACAAACATAAACCTATATTGATTTTACCACAATGGTTCTCTTATACTTGTCGTTTTCATCAAAAATAATAATATCCTTAATATTTTAATTCATGAAGTATTATATAATGACATTTTCTACCTTCATAAAATAGCACTATACCCAATAAGAGAACATCCTAACTTGATCATGGTGCCCACATAGTTTCATCGTCATGCTGTTCAGGTAGATATATGGTCCATGAATTGAAAAAATAATTTAAATATCGTCCAAAATCATCTTCTTCCTTTATCCAAGTACTCCTAGCACAACTAGGGTCATATTGGAGTTCTCGGAAAAATAGATTCGAAAAATAATCATGTAGGACATATAATTTCAAAACATATTATAAAACTTGTTTTTTATAAAATAGATGGATCGAGTTTAAGTTGAAAAATTCAATTAATGGTCCTTTCAAAATACAATAAGTATGTACAGAAATAATATATTTTAAAATCAAATAAAAATATGTTTTTAAAGGGTCTCCTTCTTCATCACCTTTTTCAAAATCCGTATATTCATCAAAATCATGTGATAGGGTAAAATATTTAAAAATTATTTGATAATGTATACCTTTATTGAATATATGAGAATATTTCAAAAAAATGATTTGATTAATGATAACCCATGTTCCACGATGGTATCGAGGTATAGCAGAGGTGTTTGATATCTCACACAATTGTTTGCAAGTTAGATGTATGTTAAAAAATGTTACATATTCCTATGTACATGACTGCAATGATTATTGCAAGTAAGTCATTAGGAAGAGATATGAATCCAATTTGAGATCCTCCTCCTTCCATTTATAATAGACATTCCATGATAAAATAAAGTTACAAAATAATAATTTAACATAACGAGTAGATATAAAGACTAACCATGTGTCAAAAAAAACTCTTAATCCCTAATTTTTCCAAAACCAACCATTGATACCAACTATAAGGACATGAAAATACAAAATTACATATTCATAAATTAAATTAATAATTAACATTGAGGATCTTTTTAGGTATAAATATTTAGAGAGTTACGTAATAACATATACATTACATCTAAATATTAAAAAGTAAGCACTTCTACTCAACATCAATTTTTTTCATAATACAAAAACTCATAAAAGAAAACAGGAATTGTTTTCTTGATATAAATATTTTTTTATCTTCTTTTTTCTTAACCTACCTTATAACCTGTGAATAAAATTTCAAAAACATGTGATGACCATTAAAAGCTCCATAAAGGGTTATAAAATAAAGGAATAAAATATTAGTCCATCAATACAAAGAAACCATAATATCTTTAACTTACCTCAAGATATTATATGATTTATGAATAACATGTAGAAATCCTTAATCACAAAGGAATCTTGTGGTGGCCATATAATACATAAATTGTATCTTTCACAACTACATTGTAAGTTGTGTTTTGGATACCCATCATAGTATATTCCCAAAATCTAATAGGAGAAAAATCAACGTAAACCTCTATCGTGTTACCTAAATGAATTGGAGTGCTATCTTGGGCTCACCTAGCCTTGGTTTATCAAGGAACCACCCGTATATGTAATTAATTACAAAGTACCATAAAATAATAATAAGAAATAAAACAATCATAAAGGAAAGATAATATTTCTACATTGCAATTACAATATATCAATTCATTATTTTGACGTAATCAATTCATATAAGAAATTAAAACATTTTAAAAGAATATTTTTAATGAAACTGTCCCAAAAAAATTTGAAACATTTAGATGAATTATAATTTAAAACAATAATTTCTATTTAAATAAATCTTAAAACCCATTTTCTTAACAAGGAAATTAATGGGAATGATTTATAAAAATAAATCATTAAAGCATTTTAAATGATGTTCTAGTAAAATAGTCTTGTAATATTTGAGAAACACTCAAATACAAATAATTAAAGAATAACTTATATAAAATTAAATATCATGAGAATATATAATTTCATGATATAAAAATCAAAAGTTTTTTATATAATGAATATAGGATAATGAATTTTCACAATATCAAGATATGCCTCAATGAAAGGATATTGATATATAGTCCCTTAAGAAAAATCAGCAGCCTAACGGTGCCACATAATTGATCATAAAATGAGTTGATGAAATAGAAAATAGCCTCTCATCAATTGGAAAAAAATTTACAATTATATTGATATAAAAGAAAAAATACAAACATTATAAATTGTAAATTAAACTACCTAACATAAAGATGTCTTTGACAAAAAGTGAATGTTGAAAAGTTCCCTTACCTCAAGTCTGACATGCCTCATATTTTCATCATTCTTCCTAAATAAAAAACATAAGTTGATTTATAATTTATTTATAACATTTTTAAAGTTTATTATTTCTATTATATCACTTATTAACTTGCTACAATGATAAGTTAATTATTTGAATTTATATCAGACATTTTGTTGTTGTTCAGAACAAGAGTCAAAAATAGACTTTTTAAAATTACAAATTGCCAATTGGGTCAAAAGTACATTATCAATAGATTTTAATTATAGATTTGAAAATCATATATATCCAGTATATATGTATTTATATCCATTATATAATTATTTATAATAGTCCATAACATTTGGATATTAGAAAACGATATGCACTGTTTAGGGAGAGGGTAATCCGTACGTACAGATGAAGGCTACATTCATTTATTTTTTTTTTCATTTTATATGGTGTTAAAAAATGATACATAGTTATATTATAATTAAATTATAATTTTTATGTTATATATGTTACATAATTTCACTAACTTCTTCCTTCATACATTCCGCGTATAGAGTGAATGAGTTATATCACTAAGAGGGGCGGTAGTCCGTGCTTCCTCAAATGAAATTATCATATATATCAAAAATGAAAAGAATAAAGTTATCTTATAAATTTTAATTAAATAAGTATAATGATAAAATAAATATAATTTCTATCATATAAAGTTATTTCTATATCTTAATTTCCACCAAAATAGGTGGTAGAAGATAGTTGAACTATTATCGTTTTCTGAGGCAGTAGTTCACCGTCCACAGAAACAATTTGTTCCAAATCCATTACATGGAGGTGTTCAAGTGTTGATTAATTCCTTCACATAAAAAAAACTATTATATTTTGGATACTATTGTGTTCATGTAATATAAGAATAAGACTATAATAAGGAGTGGATAAGGAAAATAAAAAAAAGAACTTGAGAGAAGAAGTTACCTTAAATCGGGTAAACCCCTTTGATTTAAACTTAAAGTGATTATTGAATTGACTTATACCAAAAAGAAAAGATATTATGAGGAATAGGGGCATGTCTGGAGATTCATGGATGAGATTTTGGATGAGACAAAGGGCTTGAACGGTGTCTATAATGGGTTAGAGGTGGTGGCCTTTTATAAGTGGGAGGAGGATCTCTTTAGCAATGTTTGAATGCATTATTTTATTAGGAAATTATTTTCAGTTTAAAAAGATTAAAAACTCTTTTCATATGAAGATAATATGAATATATTTCTAAATTAAATCGTACATTAATAATTGGATGGGTTTGGGATGTTTTTTAATCCTTGTATTTTTTATTAAACAATTTTTTACTCTTACCGTTTTATCAAGCATATAACTATTTGAGAATCAAATTAGTTACCAAAAAAGGAAAACATCCAATTTAATATTCATTAATAAAATTTTAGACTTATTATATCCATTTTTACAAATCTTATATATTTTTAGTTTTATAATAATTCAAAAAATAATATTTATTTTAAAAATATGAATTCTGTCAATTTTGACAGCATTTATATCATTAAATTTTTTAAAATCCCAAAAATCATGATTGATTCGAAAAAAGATCATTAGTCAAAATATAAAATATTAATATCATAAATAAAATTCGTGTAGGATATCAGAATAAGAAAATTACAATATTTTATAATTTTTTATATCATTTATCTGAATCCTTTAATAATGAAGCAATCATTACGTCATCATTATGTCATAATTAAATTTATTTATTTAATAACTAAATATTAGAAATAAAATACCATGAGGTAAGAAATAGTTTTACCTTTGAAATTAATTTTTACAGTTAAATATATCACTTATATTACCCCATATAAAAAATGTTTTACTAAAAGATATATGTTTATGATACATTTTATTTTACATTAAATTAACTTTTATAAAATGTCATTTTCACATACAAGTGGCTCCATGGGGTCCAAAAATCGACACAAGGATTCCCATGGTCTGACATGAATAATATAAAAGGGTTAGAACATGTGTTGGGGTAATTTAATATTTTTATAATATTATCCTTTACCCTTATTTTCCAAATTAACACTTTTAAAATGGAAAATAAAATATTTTCTGGAGTTACTATTCATAATGTTTAATAATAAAATGACTTATGTATACAGTTTTGTCCTCCTGATTCAAAATATGGATTCTATTTTTACAAATTAAATACATAGAAGTTTGAGAAATTATTTAAAAAATAAATCTTGTTCTCAAAACCAAAAAAGAGTGTTTTTAAGAAATAATAACTATCACAAGATTGACATGTTTTTATGTCCCATTTCAATGTGAAATTACATAAATGAACAAAATTTGACTAAATTATAAATATTTAACCTAATTAGACTTTAAAATCAATTAAAATGAAAATCTAACTATATAAATATAATATATTAAAGAACAGTTTTGACATAAAATGTATAATTTTTCACTAATAAATAAAAAATGAATTCTATCAGAGAAATAACAAAATTTTAACCAAAGTAAATTTTGATGCCCGATTCAAAATAAGATGTTTATTTGGTCAAATGGAACATATAAAAATGTCAAAAAGTATATTCATAAAGGGTTAACCGTCAAAAGGTGTTAAATCGACCTTTTAACGAATGTTATAGTTTTTCATGCTTAAAATCAGATTTATTCTTAATTTAAGCCTCATAAATTTATTGGACAATATGAAAAAATTTAAAAAATCTATAATAATATTTTATTTAGTTTTATTTATTTACAATAATACAATGGCTCGGTGTTAACCACCATTTAATATAATTATACTATTATATTATTTTTCGGTATAAATCATTGTTGTGTGCAATGTAAGATTTCAAAGAAACTCATTGTTGCATGTTGATAACACTATTACACATAACATCCCCTTGAAATTAAATTTTATATTTAATTTATAAATATTATTAAAGATGAAAATGTCATTTTCTTTGTTTACCTATGATGTTACATCCCTCCCTCCATTTGAAAATGGCATCCTCGCAATTTTAAAATTGGGCCTGGAAACTTCATAGAAATCCCCACATTGGAAAAAGATCCAATAAAACTATCACTTTAAAACAAATAAAAAGAAGATTAAAATTCACCTGAGAGAACACATACTAGGATTCCATGAAAACATAGATATAGAGAAGAAAACAAACCATCAAGTTTGGATGGAGAGTGGTAGAAAACATGATCAAGGGAAATTTTACCACCAGAAAACCAAAAACATTTGATGGGTTAAATAGTATTTGATTCCCCTATAGAAAAAGTAAACAGAAAATGTTGTTGGTTTTAAGATCCTTTTCATAAATATGGAATATTAATTTATGAGATTGACTAAAAACATAATTAAATATACTAAATTTAAATGTAGAGTTTCATCCTTTAATAAATTTCTATGACAAACTCATCATTTCTCTAAATGATAAGTCTTCCAGATGACATGGTCACACCTAAAGTGCTACAATCAACTTCTAGAAAATATCATTATCCACAAAAGATGAACCATATATTTCCCCTATATTTAGACATTAACCAAATCCAAAATTGTTATTACATGAGAATATAATCTTCAATTGGAAAATCATTTGTAAGAGAAATAGTAGTCTTAATCCCCAAAAGATAACAAAAAATACCCATAGTTCAATAAAACCATTCAAAAAACTAATTTCTCTAAAATCCATTAGTATAATCCATTGTAATATTGAAACTAAAATTTCAAAAGAATTTAACCACATAGTGTTCTATAGTATATCTTAACATTTATCTCCAAATAACATCAGTTACTCTTAATGTCTCATAATAATTTGTAATTGACCTAATCATATATTCTCTATGATATGTTATTCATATCCAGAAATAACCCAAATAAATATATGTCCATAATAAAAACATAGATTCTACTATATTAAAATTTCAACCATTAATCCCTAAATGATAACCTATAGTATTCTATTTTCCTTAAGCATATAGTTTTCCGAAAATATTGAATGTCTTAAAAAATAACTTGTGACACTTAATCACCAAATCATATTCCTATACTAAGGATAAACATTTCATAAAAAAAATAGATCTTAAATCATATTATTCTTTATCAATACTATCATTTAACTAAAAATAATAATTCATAATCACTAGAAGATTCATTCTGGATAGCAGTAGCTGATTAACCCTTGTCGCCCTTTAGTTGTGGGATCGATTCTTGTGGCCATGCTAGACGTGACAGGTTTTCACCCATCATGTGTGTTGTCCAATTGTAAAAAACACAAAAATAAAAATAACATGATTTTACATCAATGGTTTTGTTATACCTCTCATTTTCATCCCAACTCATAATGACCTAAATATCTTAATTTATATAGTCTTATATATGTTGATGTTTTTATCTCCAGAAAATAACAATATTCCCAAAAAAAGAACATCGTACCTTGATTATGGTGTCCACCTAGTTTCATAGTCATCTTGTTCATGTAGATATATGGTCCATGCATTGCAATAATGATTTATATATCATTTAAAGTCATCTTCTTCCTTTACCCCAACACACCTAGTACAACTTGGTTCATATGGGTGTTTGTAGAAAAATAGTTTCATAAAATAATCATGTATGATATATAATTTAAAAATGTATAATAAAACATTCTTTTTAAAAGAAATCAGATCGAGTTTGAGTTGAAACATTCTATCAATAGTTCTTTTAAAATACCTAGAGTTTTTACTAAAAGACTATAATTTAAAATAAAATATAAATATATTTCACAAGGATCTCCTTCTTCAGCACCATTTTCAAAATCATAATATGATTCAAAATCTTATGATAGGGTAAAATATTTTAAAATTCCTTGATAATATTTAACATTATTGATAATATTCTAATTTTGAGAAAATTGTATGCTATTAAATAAAACCCATGACCCACAATGGTATCATGGTATAACGGAGTTGATTGATATCTGAAAAATTTTCTTGAATGTGAGTGATATATTGGAAAATGTTTTAGAATCATCTGGACATTACATTCAATAATTATTGAAATCATGTCAATAGTAATAGATATGAATGTTGTTTAAGATCATCCCACTTCCATTTGTAATGGACAATACATGATATAAAAAATGTAGAAAATAATTATTTAACATAAATAGTAGACATAGAGACTAACCATGTGTCTAACAGTAACTCATAATCCTTAAAGTTGTCTAAACAGACCAATGATACCAACAATAAAGACACAAACATAAAACATTACCTAATCCTATATTATGATAATAAATAACATTGAGGATATTTTTAGGTTTAGGGAATTAGAGAAATAGTTCATAACTTATACATTACATATCAAATTTTACGAACTAAACACTTCTACCATGTATCTATTTTTTCATAATATAAAAACACTTAATACAAATCATGATTTATTTTTTTGATGTAAATCTTCTTGAATACTTCATTTCTCATAATAATCCATATACCCCTTGAAAACCATTTCAAAAGAATGGGATGATCATAAAAATATGAATAGGTGTTATAAAATTATGAAATAAAACATTAGTCCATCAATACATAAAAAACATAATCTCTTTAATATACTTCACGAAATCATAAGATTTATGAATAATAGATAAAAATCATTAATCATAATTGTACCTTGGGGAATCCATTTCATACATACATTTTAGCATGCACAAATATATATAGAGTAATATTTGGAATACCCATCACAGTATATTTCCTTAATAGATTAGGGGAAACATTAACATTTACTTCTTTCACGTTACCCAATTCATTAGAGAGCTATCTCGAGCACACTCTCCCTAGGTTTATCACGAAACCACCTATATATGTAATCAATTCCCAAAAACCATAACATTATAATATCACATAATTAATGCATAAATAAAAGATAAATTTTTTATATTTCAAAAACATGTAACCAGTTCATGATATTGACGTAATCAATTAATTAAAATATATTTAAATCATTTAAAAATAAGAATTTTGAATTAATGTTTCCCACAAAAATATAAAAGATTATAGTAATTAAATTTTAAACAAATAATTTCTGTATAAATAAGTAATCAAAATCATTTCTAAAATGTGGACAATAACTACCATGATTTAAAAAAATAAAGCTCAAACACTATTAAAATTATGTCTTAGTTAATGAGTCTTGTAACATTTTAGAAACACATAAATAAATATTATTAAATAATGACATCAAAAAAACATAAAATATAAAGATTATACATAAATTAAATATATAAATTTTCGAAAGGGTTGTATATGCACATTATAGGATAATGAATGTTCACAATATCAAAATATTCCTCAATGAATGTAGGTTGCGACATAGTCCATTAAACAAATTTAGTATGCTAATGGAATCACATTAAAATTCAGAAAATGAGTTAATGGAAGAGTAAAGGTTCCCTTTTCCCTTGGAAATAAAATGTATATCAATAAGGATTTATAATAACATATCCAATCATAAGAAAATGGAAATTAAAATATATAACATAGAAAAGTTTTTGAGAAAAAGTTGTGGGTGAAAGGTTCCCTTACCTCGAGTTCGACTTGTCTCGTATGTTCCTTGTTTCTCCTAAATAATAAACATTAGTTAATTTATAATTGATTAATAACCCTTTTGAAGTATACTATTTCTTTTATATCAATTATTACCTTTCTACAACAATATGTTAATTATTTGTGTTCATATCGGACATTTTGTCGATGTTCGGAACATGAGTCCAAAATGTTCTTGTTATAAATACAAATTGTTTATATGGTCCAAAGTACATTATCTAAAGATTTGTATTAATGATTTAAATATAATATATATCCAATATATATGTATTTAAATCCAGTATATATTTATTTATAATATTCCATAACAGTTGGTTGAAAGAATATGAAATGCACTGTTCATGGAGATGTAAGTCTTATATACGCATGAACAATACATTCATTTCCTTTTTTTTTATTTTTAAACGAATGGAAACTAAATTATACTATGTAATATTATGTTTCTAGTGTAATATCAATGTTATATATGTTACATATGTTCTGTAATTTTATCTTGTATACATTCACGTAATATCGTGAATGAGTCGAATCAATTTGAGGGGTAGTCGTCTGCACAACATCAAATTAAATTATCGTATAAAGATAACATGAAAAGGATTGAGTTATGTTATAAATGAAAATTAAATATATATAGAGATATCATAAATATCATAAATATTTTATATAATTATAGTTCCATCATAACGGCCACCATAAGAGGCGGTAAGAGATAATTGAACAATCATCGTTTCTTGAGGAAGTAGTTCACCGTCTAACGAATCCTTATGTAATAAATCCAATAGATTGAGGTTTCTATAAGTGTAGTGTAATTAATTCTCATAAGAAAATACTAGTCTATTTTTTATACTGTTGTTTTTATTTAATCTAATAATAATAATGGAATAGGTTGTGGGGAAGGAAAATAAATGAAATGAACCTGAGAGAAGAAGTTACATTAAACCAGGTAACTACTTATGATTTAACCTAAAAGGCTTTATTAAATTTCCTTCATACTAGAGGAAAGCCACTATGTAGAAAAGGGGGATGTTGGGAGCATCATAGAGCAAAGAATGGATGAGCCAAAGGGTTTGAGAGGTGTGTGTAACGGGTTAGAGGTGGTGGCAATATCTAAGTTGGAAGATGGGATATTTAGAAAAGTTTGAAGGTATTAATATATTATAAAATACCATTAGGTTTTAAAAGGTCCAAAACTCATTAAATTATAATATAAGATTAATATAAGTCTAAATAAAATCATCTAATAAGATGTGGATAGATTTTGGATATTTTTTAATCTATATCTTTTTTTATTTAACCTTTTTTACTCTTACCATTTTATCAATCTTTTAACAATGTCAAAATCAAAATAATTACCAAAAAATTAAAAGTATCCAATTAAAGAATAATTAATAAACTTTTAGCTTTTTAATATCCATTTGTATTAATATTAAATTTTTTGGAATTTTAAAATATTTATTAAAATATTTTATATTTTAATAATATGAATTAGGTCAAATTTGGCACTATTCCTGTCATTACTTTTTGAAAAATCGAAAAAAACATTATTTAATCAAGAAAAAATCATTAATAATAATATAATAGGTAAATATCATCCAAAAAATTCTAGGACGATATAAAAATAACCAAATTATATTTATCTTATCATTTAAAATATCATTTATTTGAATCTTCTGTTAAAGATGTAATAAGTGGAACCCCATTGCGTGATAATTAAATTTATTTATTTATTGTCTAAAAGTTATATATAAAATAACATTATTTATGATATATTTTTTTATTTTAAATTAATAATTATAGTCTATAATATCAATTATAAAACCCCATATAAAAATGTTTTACTAAAAGTTATTTTTTTGTTACATTGTCCTTAACTAGAAATAAATTTTTATAAAATGACATTATCACATACAAGTGGCTCCATGGAGTCCCAAAATCAACCCAAGGATTCCCATGGTCCGGTATGTATCATTAAATAGGGTTAGGACACGTGTTAGGGTAAATTAATTTTATTATAATATTATTTTTTACACTTATTTACCAGATTTACACTTTAACCACGGAAAATAAAATATTTACTGAAGTTACTATTCATAATGTCTAGAAATAAAAGATACCTATTTACACAATTTTTACACCATGATTACAAATATGGAATCCATTTTTCCAAATTCAAAGCATAGAATTTTCATAAATTAGTTTAAAATTAATTCTCGTTGTCAAAACCAAAAAGTGCGTTTTTAAGAAATTATAACTATCAAAATTTTTACAAGTGTTTATGTCCAATTTCAATGTTAGATTTGATATAATGAAAAAATATAGATTAAATGATATATATATATATATAATCTAATTAAAGATTACAAAAATTAAAAGGAAAATTTAACTATATAAATAAATTAGATTTAAATGCAATTTTGACATATAATACTTTATTTTCACTATTCATTTAAAATGAATTTTTTTAGAAAAATACCAAAATTTTATGCAATATAAATTTTTATGTACCTCTAATAAATAAAATGTGTATTTTTTCAAATTGAATTTATTAAAGTATTAAAATTTTGATTTAACAATTGTTCACCATCATAAGGTGGTAAATCATCCTTTTAATGAATATTAGAGTATCTCATATATAAAATCAGATTCATTCTTATATTAAGTTTCTAAAATTCAGTGGATAAAATTAAAACATTTTTAGAAAACTTGTGTAAACATATTGTAGTTAGTTATTTTCATATTCCCTATTATAATGGCTACACATTATCTACCATTTAAAATAAGAATTTTATTATATTATTTTTTGGTATAACTCAATGTTGTGTGCAATGTAAAACATCAAAGAAACACGATGTTGTTTGTTGAGTATTCTATCATACAAAACATCCCGTTGATAGTAAAACTAATTTTTAATTGAAAATTATTAATAAATGTAAAAATTTAATATCCTTTATTTACATGGGATGTTACAATACTAATTTATTATTCTTGAGTTAAAGGATATACATGGAACCTCTAGGCATATGGTAAGGTATTTTTCAAAACATTTCTCCATTTAGGGTATATTATTATAATCAACTAATTTATTTTATATAGTGTATATTATTCCCATTTTAATCATTAAATCATTAATAAGTCAGAGATCATGGTATTTTATGTTCAAGTTTTAATTAATGCATCCTAGAGGATTTTACATTATTTATAAAATATTGTAATATGATTTTCAACTTTTTTAAAATGAAAAACTTTTAACAAACATTACAAATATATTTAAAACAATTTTTATTTTTATAATTTTCAAATATAACATATTTAACCACAATCAAGACAATTATTTTAATGGTAGACTCAGTTATGTTTTTCCATCTTTATTTTCACGGAAAATTAATTTCATAATATTTTATGAATTATTTGATGTTTAATGTTATTTTGAATGTAACAGAAGATATTTTCCTAAAGAATAATTTTAATGATCATTTAATTGTATTTCCATTCATTAAAATATACTAACTTTAATTTTACATTTGTTCAAGCAGGGTATTTTTGTATTTATACCATCCATATTCGTTCTCAAGATGTATTATGATTTTCTCAAAGTGATATTCTTAAAACCCATTTCTTTTACACTTTTTAATCATGTTATTAAATAAATAAGGATTGTTTCTATATTTTTATGATGAAATAAAATATCCAGATAAATAATTAATGTAATGGTTATATAAAATAGTTTATGATTTGGCTGGTTTTATTATCAATAAAAGATATGTGATCCCTTAACAGTATTCCAATGCATTGGTTAAAGGGAAAAAGTTAATCAATAAGGGTTTTCCTAATATATTTTTAGAATATAATAGGATGGTTTTTTCAAGCATATAATTAGTGGTTATTTTAATGGAAACTATGATAGTTACACGGTGTGTATCCATGAATGGGTTATGCATATATAATTGTGATGGTTATTCAAAAAGACTGAGTGATATGAAAATGATTCCCCATGTTTCCAACTTCATTTATCAATGCATTTTATTTGTTATAATTATTTTTTGTGATCATGATTTACATCACATGGCTCATAATTATAGACATGAATGACTAATTTTCTTTTCAAAGATTAATTATACATTCCTTAATTTAGTATGATGGTATTTATGGGTATGAATTTTATTATGTTATTCTATATCAAATAGATCCCTTCGTAAAATCCCCATGCATATCTTATTAAAATTGATGACATTCAATTATTAATGATAATGTTTAACCTTTTTGAGAATTTCGAGTCACCTCTCTTATGTATCTTACTTCTATGTTTATAATGAATGATGTAATGTGATTTAACTATAGAAATATATACTAAGTGAAAAATTTGGTGGGATATATTTATGATATAATATGGAATATTGAATGTGGGGAATAGTGGGAAGGACACTATCTTGAGGGAATGAGTTTTATTTATTTAATAAATTTTCCTAAATCCCTGAATATATTAATATAAATGTTCCTTGGGTATCTAATATATCCATTATACCATTTTTTAGTCTTTATGTTTTGCATGAAAAATATTGGGACACATTTAACAATATCAAATACATAAATTTAATGTTTATGTTTTTATCAATTGATTTAGGAGTGTGTCCTTGGATTTGTTATTGTTAGAATAAGATCTAGGTTTACATAACATTATAGTTTAGGATGTAATCATTTTTTTTTATTATTTTTATTAAAACTATCACGGTTTTAAATGTTTGAGATTTATCACACGTTTATATTCATATACCCCCTTTTTAATTCTTAGTATATGGAATTTAGATATGATAAAAAAAATTTGGGATACTTTAATTGAAATATAAATCTGGTTTCATTATGGGTTTTAGTGAAAATTTTATTTAAAAATAATGAATTTACATTATGTGTAGATAATTTTATATGTATTGGTGAAATTTAGGGTTTATATTATATTTTATATAGTGGTAATAATGGGTAATTTTAAATTTTTAATATATGATATAGAAAACCATAGGATTTCAAACTGACGTGGTGACTATGTGAGTAATGATGAAATTCATTATTTTTACGAATAAAGTGTGATTAGGGTAAATGAATAAGTATGTATTTTAGTTGCTTAATAATGGTAGATTTATATTATTGATGAATATATTAGTTTATTATGGCTTTGTGGTGATTTAGGTTATTTATCTATATTACTGGATTAACATGGAGATCAAATTATTAAAGAATAAAATTTTTGAAATGAGAATTCTTTATTGATTGATGTTATTTAGAGATAAATGATAAATTTATTGTGGAATAATATTTATTTAGTTTATTGGATGTCAATATTATCTTATAATTTTTTAATGAAATTTACGGATTGTTATTTATTGAATTATCTATGATTATGTTGAGGTATTATTATTGTATTTTGGAGATGGAAGTTATTTTTCAGAATTTTAAGGATTTTAATTATTGGATTTATATTGTCATGTTCAAATTGTTTATTTTTTTATCAATGTCTAATTATAGGTGGAATATATTATTATAATTTTTTGTATTATCTTCCTTATTAAAAGTATATTCAAATACAATAGGCTTGAAAAAATCAACTTTAATACTCATTGCTTTGAGAAAATTTATGATATTTTTGTGTAAACTGATTACAGAATGAAACCATAATGGAGAATTAAGTATATATTTGTATGTTAATAATTTATATGGAAATGAATTCATCAACAATGTGTAAAAGGAATATTTATGGAAAAACATTCTCTGATAACCATTATTTCTGATTAATCGATTGTCACTTCCCAAATTATTGATTTTTTAATTTTTGGTTGTTAACATCCTATTAAAAATTTTCTATATTAATCACTATAAGTCCTTAAGAGTTAAATATTTTTTCCATTATCAAGTTTTTAGTTCTCATAAATCAATTATTAGTTTGAAACCATGTAATGTGTTATTTATAGGGCCTTTTTACTCCAATTTCTCTCTTATTAGGAGAAATATTTGGTAATACTTTGTACAATGTTATATTAAAAAAAATCAATATCATATCCATGTTACTATTAATGTATTTAAATTTTTATGATGAAATTTATTAAAAGGTGGAATATAATATCCTTATATTTTAAAAAATAAATAAAATATTTGATAGTGTACAACATAGTCAACAATAATCTGAAACGAAAAAAATATTAATATTCAATTGTGACCATTATAACATAACTATAAAATTATTTGGAATAAATAGTATTCTGTTAATGATGAAATATTTATTGATCATAGTATCTAATAATGTATTAATTAAATATATTTAAAATAATCATCCATTATTTCTTATAACCATTTTCATTTTTGAATATAAGATTACTTCATAAATGCATTTTATATGCTTTTTTGACTAAATTTTATATCAGATTTTTTAAAATTATAGAAAATAATTTTATAAAAATTATAAAATATGTAAATTTAGCTTATAAAAATGTTTTTCTTATGATATTATAGGTTTTTTCTGAATTTATTTATTTTCCAATGAAAAGTAATAAATACATAATAATATATTAAAATTGAATTTTATTTTCATGTATTTAAAAATTCATATTGCTTTTTGATGATATTTAAATTTTAATTAGTTAATTTTAATTTAAAATATCCCAATAATGTTTTTTGAAATTTATTTTGATACTTGAAATATGTTTGAAGCCATTTTATATTTAAAATAAATTTTTTTAAGAAAATCATTATTCGTAGTGTTTTTCTATTTTAATTTTTAATTAAATTGTAAAACATTATTTTTTGAGTACTAAAAAATGACTATATATTATTAAATAAGTGGTAAATTTTTTTTAAATATTGACCTTTTATTTGTATACATTATTAATAGTAACATTTTTAAATTTGTGTTACCCCAGTAAGGGTCAATCATGTAATTTAGGGTTTAAAATAATATGACAAGGTCTAGAAATTGATCATAATAGTCAATAAATTGTATTGGATGAGTATATTGTGTCCATTACAATAAAATATTCGGTTATATGACCCTTTGTTTTCATTATAATGTTATTATTACCATTATAATATTTTTTAATGAAAAGACAAAAATGTCACATGCTGGCCCTAAATAACTATATTACTTTTAACACGTGTATGTCGATAAGATATTTTTATTTATAAATTTTATATATAATTATTAATTATTTATATACATATTATTAATTTATTATTTATTTTCTTGAAAGAATTAATTAACTTAATTTCTTGTGAAACACACATATATTAATTACATAATTAATGGAATAATAAAATAAATGATATGACAAATATTAAAAGTAATATAATTAAAAATAGTGAGTGTGGTTAAAAAGTTTTATAGATAAAAATAGCATATATATATATATTAATATTTGTTTTTTCTAATTTCATTATTTTTCTTGATGTTATCAAAATCAAAATAAATGAATAGTTATAAAATAGATATTATAGATATTTTATCAAAATTATATATATTTATAGTATTAGAAAACATAAAAATTTTATAATTATCCACATGAATGTTATATGGTTTATAATCTCAACAATTGTTTATTTATGTGTAATTTTTTCAATTCTGATTAACTCTCTGGCCCCTAAATGTGTAAAAACCCTTATTGGTGCAGTAAGTGTAAAAATAATTAATTATTGGATAAAATTTGAAGATAAGGTTAAATATGTAAAAAAACATGTACAAATTTTATTTCATGAGTTTATTTTTTATCATAATATTATTATAATTTAATATTTTAAATTTGGAGTGATTTTAAAATGAAAAATAATTTATATTAATAAAATTATTAAGAGACTAAAAAAGTTCACATCTGCTCTTATAAAAGGGATCATATTCTTCTCATTTCATTATAAGTTAATACATGATCTACAAAAATAACATAAAAATATTCTTACCCATATACAAGAGGTTGTATTTTATGGTTAATGATAATCTTAGTGGAGTTATATTTTAAATCGAATGAGGTTGTCGGAAAAAGATGTATTGTTCTAAAACATGATTTTTTATTTGTTCCTCCAAAACAATTAAATCTTCATAAATCACGATTATATAATACTATAAGTCACTATTATATAGTGATATATTGTTATGTTAATGTAAAATCCTATATCCAAATCCTCATCAATCAAATGGGAAACGAAATAGTGGATCTATTGTATGGTGGACACCATCCTCACAAACCTATATAATTCATTTTCCATCACCACGTCTCATAGATATATATAATTATGGAATTAATTTTTATATATTATATTCACAACCTATTTATAATTACTAAATTATAATATGTCATACATTTTATTAACGTTCCATACACTGAAAGATGATAACTTCGTTCTTGCATATTGTGGACTACCACCTCCATGAAGCGATGTGATTTGTTTTTAATGAGAATAACACATGGATTATATAGATATATGTATATATATATATATATATTTGTGTGTTGGTTTTTTAAAAATATTTTCTGTTATAATTATATTCCAATAATATTAAAATAATACTTACATTATATCTATAATGACCGTTGAAAAAAGGAAATGCTACTCATGTGTGCATATGACCTACCATCTACCTGATTATAACATTGTTCAATTTTCATAACCTTAATTAATTACTAGTTTTAAAATTAATAATCTTTATAAAAACTAAAATTATGTAATCATTATAATTCTATAGATGATGGATCAGTGACCCCATTGGACATTGTCAGAAATAAAGAATCTGTTTTGAATTTAAGGATCAAACATTCTCAAAACACTAGACATAAACATAACAAATTAGAAAATTTATTACGTAATATATATAAATTAAAAAAATGTATTAATTAAAAAGTAACAAAGGTGATAAAATTATTATAACCAGTAAAAATTGTTTTTATTTTTAATTTACTAGAGTTAATTGACATACATAGAAACTCTGTACAAAAGGTAATATTTTTTGCCCAACATTTTTTTATTAAAAAATAAATTAGTATTATACACATAATTTATTTTATATGGTGTATATACTACTCATTTTAATTTTTATACCATGAATCCATAATACATAATGTTATTTTTTGATGAATATTTAATTAATTCATCAATGGTGAATTGACTTGAATGATACCAAGTGTTAATGGGATTATTAACTCAATTTCCTATTATTGGGTTATAATACATATGAATTGACACCATTATTCAATGAATATTCTTAAATTTAAATAAATTATTTATCTAATATTTAATCATTTTTCAGTGGCTTTATATTTTTTACACATAATCTATCAATTTTTTAATTTTATAATTCAATGTTATAAACTTAGGAATCAATTTCATTGTCTCAATATCATTTTGTTGAGACATGTTTTAGATTTTATAATTTGATTTCCATGTTTGGGGTGAATAATTAAACATTAATTAATTTACAAATATTAATTCACTTAATTTAATAGATTTAAAAATCCAAATATTTTCTTACATTCAATGATTTATTACTAAAGATATTACCGAAGTGTCATGGAAATTATTTTAGTATCTTCATTAATTTGAAAATTATTTAGGTTGGAAGTTATTTTAGAGGAAATTATAAGATCTTATTTTCTATAACCACATCTCTAATTTTATCCCCTTCTAGGAATTTGTTTCAACTATTTAATTTTTGTTTCTCCGTTATGGATTAATAAAATAATTAAATTTTTTTTGTGACATTGATCCTCTATCTTCATTTAGATCAGGCATCATTCTCTTATAAATCCATTCCATCTAAAAAGTGTCTTAATTTTTTTTAAACATAAATTATTTCCTAATGCTTATTTTGATGATCATTGACCTTTTTTAAGAGATTATAAATGGAAATTTCATAGTTTTTTCCAACTAGGTTACATTTTAATCCATTTACATGATTTTTTGAAGGAATGTTTATTTTTAACATTTATAAAATCAATATATTTTCCTACCATCACGAAAATTATTTTATTTGAAGATATCTTTATATTTTTCCATGTATATATTCAATTAAATAGATTTTGAAAATATTTATTGAATGTTTTATTATAATAGTGATTTTCAAAATAAATATATTTGTTTTCTAAATAATTATTTTAATTACCACTTATTGTTTTTCCATTAATCAATGTAAACAACTATTTCTGTTACTTATTCATCATTTGGGATACTTTTTGTGGTTAATATCTTCATTTTTTCAATCGATATATTGTTATATTTTCAAATATATAACTAATAAAATATTTTATTTTCCAACGATGAATGATGTTTTTAAACAATATGGTTGTCTCTATGAGTTTAATGATGAAATATATGATATATGTACTAACTTTATATTATTTTCCATAGAAATTTTTTATGATGATGGGTAATTCAACTTTAAACTGAGGATATGTCTATTTATAATTTTACTCCAATGAATAGATTTAAGGGACAATGATTACCAATTTGTTTTCTAGTATGATATTAAGGGAATAAGATGCAATGGTTATTCCAAGCATATCTATGATAGTTTTTTTCAAGTGTAACAATTATAGTTACTCAAACAGTATCAATTATTTTTAATCAATATATAATCATGACGATTATTCCATGTGTATGTGTTTTATGAAAATAATTCCCCAATAACCTACAGGTTTTATCTATGAAAGAAATGGGTTAAAAATTTCACATTGATCAGTATTGGAAATATATGGATCATTTTTATTAATTCCTGTGATTCATTATATTGTTCTCTAATATTAAATGTTTCATGATTAATGATCCACATATTGATGCATATTAATTATATTATGTTATAATCATGAAATATTATTCTGTTATTATACCCACATTATCATATTATTTTCACTATTTCCTTTCAATTGATAATTATTATAATTACCCTTACTATTTATTTAATCTAAAAATTCATATATTTCTTATTTCCTAGGTTGTAAAGACATATTTTATAATATTTGATTCTATATATTTTCAATATATTGAAACAATTATTTGATGTTTGGATTATTTAATATCGAATATGAACGGTTTTTTATAGTGTGTAATATATGTTCATGATCTTAAGGGTATCTTTTAGGTAAAAGATATTCTAAAATATATAAAACTCTAAACCTAATAGGACATTTTGAATGTAATTGTCCCAATATATATAGTTGATGTGGTATGATTTTATGGGAATAATTAGGTATCATTTATCAATTACATATCCATAAATGTAAAGTTTATATTTTTATCCCTTGATTCGGGAGTGTGGGTTCATTGTTGTTACAATTACTCTTCATAAAAACAATAATATTTCATGACATTAATATTAAATAATTCATCCAAATATATATAATAGGATCCACATGTCACTCATATTTTCATTTACTCCATTTCATTATATATGAAGAAGATGAAGAAGTGGGAATCAAAATTTGAATAAATAATACAATAATAAATACAAATTGAAGATTCATTATGAATAAGAATAATTAAATTATTCTCATTATTCAATAAAAAATGAGGATGAAAATAACATTAATAAACTATATTAAAGAACAATGAATTCAGAAAATATTTGGTTCTTCCCCTAAATGACGGTCCGCCATGTCCTTTATATCTCTATTATTGGAATTTTATAATTTCATGGAAAACTGAGAAAAACTGTTTAAGAAAAAGTACAGATTATATATATATCACGTTATCTATGTGTACTGCAATCATTTTTATATATAATCATTATCATATTATGATTTTAAAATAAATTTTATATTATTCAATGTGTATTGAATAGAAAATTATCTATCCATGAAAAATGTAATCCTTCTAAATCCTCTATTATTCCAACTAATCTCGTATCTATACCAAAAATATTAACAACCTCTTACTATCACTAAAAACTAATTTCATGATTAGTTAGTATCATACTTTTGTAGGCCTCTTGGTAATATTCTTCATATTAAATGTAATTCCATTAATATTATTAAAAATGGATCGCTAATATATATTTATTTATTATTGAGGTATAAGTTTCCACTTATCATTTTTAAATTAGTTTTTATTAAGGTAATATATTTTTAAAATATTTTAAATATTTCTTGTTTTCTATTATTTTAATGATAATCTTCCACAATTTTTATTCAATCAGGTAATTTCTTATTTATAATATTTAAATATTAAAAATTATCCATGATTTTAAAGTAGTTGAAATATTATTAACTATAATTGAAGCTACTCAAACTCTCTTTTGATATATATAATGACATATATTATTTAATCATAAGGAACAATACACTATTTCATTGTAAATGATATAAATATGTATATATACTTCATCACAAGTAGTGATAATCTCATAATATATTGTCAATAAAAATGATATCAGGTGTTACTTTCTGTTTCACTCATTTACTATATGACATTACTCAATATTATCAATACCAGCTTGGTTTCCATAAAAACTTGTTCCCAACCCATTAATGAAAACTCAAGATTTTACTCATGTACATGTCATGACTGTTGAAATATTGTGACATTAATATGACAATGGTTAATCCATATTTCAATAACCTACTATTTCATATATCTACATGTACATTTTTCATATTCAAATTGAGATATATAAATATATAATCCTTGTTAGGTGATGATAATGTCATAACCTCCATTATATTGTAATTATGAAATACATCAGTGCCTGTCATATCAATTGTTAGCGAGAAATACATTATTTTTTATTAAAATATCCTTACAAGAATCCATTATTTCTACTCATGTTATAGTCACTATCTAAGATTATTTTTTATCATTATATATTCTTTTAATATGGTCAATGTTATGTGTTTTCATGGTATATGTTATCAAGTATGAATTATTTTGTGGCTACCATTAAAGGATTCTATTCCTTACATTTTTAGTATATATAACATTAGTTTTTTCTTTTCTGAATACCTATCTCAATCCATCTCCATGTATCAATTGTCTAAACCATGTTGTTTAATATGTTATTTGTATACTCTTTCAAATTATCATTTTAATATATGTACATTTTGTTGATAGTATCGAAATTTCAGAAAAATATTACCCATAACCATATTTCCCTCCCCTGACTTGTACTTATCACCTTTGGTAATATAATTTAATAAATTCTATATATTTGGACAACATCCATTCAGGTCAACTATCTAATCCATATGTATATAATGACTTGTTACTTATAAATATAATAATAATTTAATTAATTTTAATTTCATATTATTTTGTAAACAAAAAAACAATTAAATTATAATGATTCAAAAATAAATGAAGTGTTTTATTAAATCAATATTTACAAATAATTTAAAAGTATTATTGGTTTGAAATATTTGTGTTAAAATGCTTGAATAATGTGACATGAATTATATTTTTAATAATATATTATTGTAGGATAATTTATATTTTAACTACTAATTGAATACTACATGAATAAGATGTGATGATTTTTATAACACCTAGACCTTGATTTCATTATTTGAAATCCTTTGTTGGGATACCACCTGGCCTATAGCACATCAATTTAATTCCAAAGGCTATAAACTATTTATGGGTAAATATGATAATATTGAATTATTTTTATAAATAAAACCCCCAAATGAAAATTTATGATATATAATTTAAAGAAATTCTAAAATAAAATGAATAAAAAAGTACTATCATCTATAAAAATTATAAAAAAAATTATTACACTAATGAAGACATCATCCAAATACTATCAAAATAGATAAAAAAAATGATATTAAAAAATCATCATCAAACAATACCAATGATTCCCAAAAAAAAGGATTTATATTCCAAAAATAACAAAAAATAAATATTTTCCTTTACACATACCATGAAAAACAACATATACAAATTTACTAATGTGTAAAGGTTTTGGGAGAGTACCAAAAACAATAGGATTTATGAAAAATTAATGTCATTTAAACTTATTCCAGAATAATCCAAATATAAAATTTTAATTCAATATTATTAAAAAGAAAAGGACATTTATAATTAGACTATTTAAAATTAACCACTTAATTACTATTATTTATCAAAAAAATAAAAAATGTGTTCATTTTAAATTTCATAGTTTCAAATACTACACATAACAATGTTTTACCTCAAGAATACCATTTCCAAAAACATAAAAATTTCATTCCAAACCCATAATTTAAAATAGATAATTTCATACTAGGAATCTATGGAAAATCCCACTAATTTCTAAAAATACAACATAGAATTTATCATAATTCCTATTTCAATACCCATATATGCTTTTTTTATCATGAGAATCCAAAATCATAAGGTAACACATTATCCAATATCCAAATGATTATCTATATGAGTCATCATTGCAACATCCCAGGTAAATAAATAAAATAATATTTTCATATTTATTAATATTTGTGAATAAAATATTAATATACCTTTAAAGGGAATTCTAGGCTCGATGGCGTACCCAATACACAACAACGAGTTTCTGTGAAATCTTACGTTGCACTCTAATAATAAAATAATATTATTTTAAATGGTAGTTAATGCCTAGTCGTTGTAATGGTGGGAATGAATAGAACTAACTAGAAAATGATTATATATGTTTGTAAAATATTTTTACTTTTATCCAATAAATGTTATAGGCTTAAAATGCTAATGAATACAATTTTAAGCATAAATATTATAATATTCTTTAAAAGGTGGATTAACCGCCTTTTAATAGAGAACCCTTTTTAAATACACTGGATGAAAATTTTTTATGTTATATTAGACCAAATAAAATCCTTCATTATAATCGGGACATCAAAATTTACTTTGTGTATGTTTTTGTAATTTTTTTTCTATAAAGTTCATTTTTAATGAATGAGTGAAAAATGTTGTATTTTAATTCAAATAATCTTTTTAATATAAATTATTTATATGATTAGATCATCTTTTGAATTGGTTTTAAAGTTCAATTAGAATATATTTTTACTATTTAATCAAATGTTGGTCATTGGAATTAATTTCACTTTGAAATTGGACTTAAACTAGTGTAAATCTTTTAATAGATATTGTTTCTTAAAAACACGCTATTTGTTTTGATAGCGAGAATCAATTATTAAATTAATTAATGAAACTTATATGTTTGTAATTTTTTAAAATATAAATCATATTTTAATTCAGAATATTAAATATAGTTTAGGGTGAATATTTGGTATATTTCTGAAAAACTTCAATTTTGATGAATAGTGAAACCACTAAGTGGTAGTTAAAAAACCGATTATTCATTTAAATGAAACATCACCACTTCTGTGATTTCAATTTCAAAAATCCAAAATTCATGATTCATGATTTTAATTAAGATGTAAAATGTTTTTCAATGGGATTAAAATATTTTTTTGTGAATAATAACTTTTATGTTTTATTAATTGCTATTAAAAGTAATTAGTGTAATTTAAGGTAAATATAATGTTATAATAATATGAAATGACCTTTACACATGTCCTACCATTATTTTATGAGTCATTTCCGACCACGAAAATCCATAAGTCAACTTGGGGACCCCTTAAAGCCACTTTGTTAGGAAAATGACATTAATAACTTTTTGTTTAAAGTTAAAATAAAAATATCACAAACATGTACTATTTTACTAAAACAATTGTTACATCAAGTTATACAAATAATATTTTTGAATATAAATATTAATTATAAATATAAAATATTTCCTAAATAATTATATTTTTTTATAGTTTTTATACATTAAATAAATAAATTTATTTATGACACCATGATGATGCAGTGATTACCTCATTAATGAACGATTTAAATAAAATGAGAAGAGAAAGTAAAATCTAAGACTTACAATGGTCAAAAATATATTTTATGGGTGGATTTCTAACCCTTATAACCTTATCCTCAATTTATTTAATTTTGTGACCATTAATATCTGAAAATCTTTTTATAATAATGTCACTTTTCAAGACATTCCAAGAGTGCCCCTCATCCCTCTTATAAAAGGCACCCACCTCTACCCCCTTACCCACACCTCTCAAGCCTTTGGCTCGACAAAACTCTGCTCATTTTATCTTTCCAAATCACTTTCTTCATCCTATATTCCTTATCGTAGGCAGAAATCCATTCAAGAAACCCTTTTGGTTCAAACCAATGGGAGTTACCCGATTTAAAGGTAATGTCTTCTCTTATGTTCTTTTGTTTTATTTTTCTTCTCCAACCCCGTAAACACTTTTTATTCCTTTTCTTTACAACACCACTATCTTAAATATACTAGTATGTTTTTATGAGAAGGATTCGAGCTACACTTACACACACCCCCATCTAATGGTTAAAGAACATACTGTTTCCGTGGATGGCGAATTACTGCCTCACGAATTGATGATTGTTCTATGTTCACCTACCACCTCTCATGGTGGCCATTATGATGGCACTATATTTATTTACGACATATATTATATTTATTTACTCTACATGATTCTGTATGTTCCATTTAAAACACACCTTTATGCTTTTCATGTTGTGCAAAAGTGATAATTTCATTTGAGGAAGTGTGGACTACCACCCCATCAAGTGATGTGACTCATTCATGCAATACATGGAATGTATAAAGAATGAAATTAATGAACATATGTGACATATATAACATATATATTATAATTTAATTATAATATATATATATCTATCATTTAGTTTTAATTCCATTAAATACGAAATAGAAATGACAGTAGCGTTCATGTGTACGTACAGCTTACTTTCTCCATGAACGGTGCATTTCATTTATTACCTCTAAATGTTATGTAATATTATAAATTCAAGTATATACTGGGTATATATGATATATATGATATCTAATTCATGAATATAATTCTGTATATAATGGAAATTTTACCAAATGAATAACTTGTAATTATAAGAAGTTTATTTTTGACTCAAGTACCAATGATCGACAAAATGACATTTTTAACCAAAATAATTACATAATGTTCATAACAAGGTAATAAGTGATATAAAAGGAATAATTAACATTAAAAAGATTCTTAATAAATTATAAATTAAATCTAGTTTGTTATTCAGGAAAATAATGAGTTGAACAAGACAAGTCAGACTTGAGGTAAGGGATCATACCACTGTCTTTATTTTCAAGTACTCTCTTTTATGTCATTTCTTTTGTGATCCATGTTCTTATGTTGGAGGATGTTATTTTATATTAAACATAATTTAATTTTTATTTTAATATTGTTAGAGACCCCCTATTACTCTCATTAATTCATTTTAATAAATTTTAAGGGCCGTCGTTAGGTTGTCGAATTTTAGTAAGGGATTTTCTTATCTCACTTTAAATTCCGTGAGATTTCCAATGTTCACCACTTATTTATTGAACTTGGTGTATTTTGTACTGACTTCTGATATATATTATCATTATTATAATTATATTCATGTTGTTTTATGATTCATTTGGTGGTTATTAACTTTGGGTCATACGACTCGATTGATTACAACGTGGTAATGTGTTTTCATGTCACTTTTATCCCCAAGAGATTCATTCTATATTTTCCTCTACTTCCTTTTCTGTGGTGTATGTACATCCAATGATTGTATACTGTTTGTAAGATAATTTAATTTATGGTAATTTACAACTTCATTGAATGATTCTTATTTCATTTGGCGTATGTTTTGTAAGTTACCAAATTGTTAAGGGAACCTTTCACCCCCCTCTTTTTAAAAGACATCATTTTGTTATATATTTTAATTTACATCTTATTATGTTGGGATATGTTCTTATATATACTTATTGATGTACAATTTATATCCAATTAATGAGATTTTCATTTATCTCATCAACTCATTTTCTGAATTTTAAAGTGACGCCGATAGGCTATCGAATTTTTACAAGGGAACCTCTTAACCCAATTTCGATTTCTATGGGTTCAACATGTACTTCTTGAAACGTGTATTCATATGAATATGTTTATATGACCTATGATTGTTTCACACATAATATCCACTTAAATTTGGTGAATTTATATTTCTCACACAAAATTATGTGATTGATTTATCCTTAATTTAAGGATACCATCTTTATAATGGATTTCATCTCAAGTCACATTGAGACATCATTGTTGTTATGCACCAATTCACTATTATATGGTGTATATACTGTCCTTTGACATATTATATCATGGATCCCTTTATTATCATCATATTATAAGGTTCTGATGAAATGTTAATCTGCAATTATTTGTATTCAAGAGTCTCTCATTTTGTTAAAAACTCTAACAAAAATATTGTTTATAATGTTTTAAAGATTTAGAATTCTATATCTTTATCATTAATATCCAAAATTTAAAATGGGTTTTTAAGGATTTATTTATAAGGATATTAATGGTTTAAAATGTTAAAAGCTTCAAAGTGGTATGAGACTTCTTCTCAGTCTCCTTTCATTGAGGCATATTTTGTTCTAATACAAGACTTTCTTTTATACGCTGTATAAACCTCTTAGACTTTTACTTTTATTCAAAATGAGTTGTTTTTATACGAAGCGTTTTACTAAATCACAAAAAGTATGTTTCTTTTTAACGTAGTCAGTGACAATGACATTTCCACCGCTGCGAGTATTATTTGATCTTCGGCATCCTCAACATGCAGTAATATTTTTAAAAGTAAATAAATTCCATATACTATTCTATTTATTTTGGTATTGAAAATGGTTTTGGTAATGGATTTATTATGTCAATATATTTACGTGATATATTGTGCTTGAAATGTAGAAATTTTTTCTTTCCTTTATAATTGTTTTATGTGTTATGATTTTATAATGGTGCCTGGACATTTGATGGGTCGTTACATGATAAACCAAATGATGGGTCGTGCCGTGAATTCTAGGACGGGTGGTTATGTTATAACCTCCAATTCATTGGGTATGGATGTCGGCCATATGGCTATTCCATGTAGTGATATGTGTGGATGTCGACCGTATGGTTATTCCATTTATGTAGTTTTATGTCCCATGTTTCCTTTATATGTTATGTGTTCTTTATATGAGTTTATGGAAATCATTGGTTATAAAGGTTAATTGGTGATATTTTATTCTGTGAAGAGTATTTACTACTTCGTAAAGGTGAAAAGTATTACTTTGATAAAGTATTCGTGATTTACTTGTTGTTTTGAAAAACAAATAGTTTTCCTTCTTTGTGTATCCTTTATTGGGTTTTTATGCTCATCCCATGTTCATGAAATGTTTTCCAAAGGACTTAAAGATGAATAGGGTCAAGGATGGGATCAAGGAATGACAAGATATCTAAAACATGGAACTATACATGTTTCTTTTAAGTGTTTTTGTTTTATGATGGAAACAGTGTAGAATTGTCTACTTTGTTATCTTGTGGGATGTAATAGTTATGTCATAATTCTCTAAAACTCTATACCTGAAAAGCGCCTAAATTTGAATTATTCATTTAATTTTAGAATATGTATTTTACAAAGGCCAAGCCCTTATAGTTGGTATCATAGGTCGGTTTAGATAACTTTAGAGGTTACGGTATTCTATAAGCATAAGTGACATTACTATAATGGTTAGGATTTCAGAAAGAGTCATATTTTTATATAAAGCGAGTGAGTAAGTATATCATAGTGTTTATCTTCTTCATTAGTTAATTATGATTTTGTTGATATTCTCACACTGACCTTTTTGGTTTTAGTAAATGGATGGATCTAGCAGGAACCAAAGTGAAAATGGGTTTGAAGGAAACTGTGGTGGTTCTCTGATTAAGAGACTGGATGAAATGGGGGATTCAATGAGAAATCTCGTTGTTATTCAAAAGCAACTATCAAGGAGTCATGATTAACCACTTGAACATTGGTGAGCTCTCTAATGCATCATGTACGAGAGAACCAACTCAATGTGGATGTTCAGGTAATAATTATAAAGGTAACCATTAGGGTTCATATGATAATTAATTTTGAGGTAATTATGGGCTACTATATGTTATGATGGAAAATGAAAGGAATGAGATAAACTTGAGGTTAAATTATGTTATGGTTATTTTTTATGATTTTGTCTCTTTTTGGAGAATGTTTTATGAATTATATAGTTTAGGATAAAGGACAACACGCAGACCATGTGACAACCCGTCGCGTCGGACAAAGCTGCGCGAATCGAACCCACAACCAAAGTGCAATTGGTATGTATCACCAACCACTGGACTACGTGAAGTCACTGGTTAGTTTGACTAATTATTTTTACTTAGATTATTTTATAAATAAAGAGTATGTAGATTTTGGGTTATCTATGGAAATTATTATCCTATCATGGGGGATATGTGATTAGGTTAATTACTTTTCAATATGAGACTTTAAGAGCAAATGATGTTATTTGGAGATAAATGTTAATATTTACCTTGTAAGACTATGTGATTTAATCCTTCAATGATTTGGGTTTCAATATTAGTGTGGTTTAATTTTAACAATTTTATGGACAATTTCTTATCAAATGGTCTTTGTTGAACATTGGGTTTTGTTGGACAACTTTTGGAGATTACTAATAGATTTTTTTTATAAAGGATTATCCGTTTTAGGGATTATCTGTTCTTGTACTAACCTTTTTGGTTTTGGTTTTGGTTAAGGTCTAAAGACATGAGAAATATATTTTTCTCTTTTATGGATTAAGTGATTCTCACGAAGTTAATTATACTACTCTTAATGTGAGCTAGTCGTCCTAAATACTCATCTTTTGGAGAAAATATGAGTTTGTGTAAGAAATCTAGTAAAATTTGAAAGAAAACATGACAAGTAAGTCTGTTTCCTTATGTTATAGTTAAACTAATTAATAAATTCCTCAATCAAAAGTAACTTAAAACAAAAATGTTGTCCGTTAAAATTTCTTACTAGGGAATCAAATACCTTTTAACAGATCACAATTTGGTGATTTTCTTATGGTTAACTTTCTCCTAATCAAGTTTTCTATCACACTCCAACAGATCATGACACTTTTTTTCTCTTCCATGTACAAGTTTTCCTACTTGGAATCCAAGTATCGGTTAACTTGGGTGACCTTTGTACTTCCCTTTCTTTCTTTTAAAGTGACAATTTAATTTACTCCTTTTCTGATGTGGGGCTTTCAATGAAGTTTCCCAGCCCAATTTTAAAATTGTATAGATGCAATTACCAAAAGGGGGAAGGATGTAACATCCCAGGTAAATAAAGAATATTAATTTTTCATATTTAATAATATTTGGGAATAAAATATTAATATTAATTTAAAGGGAATGCTATTCTCGATGGAGTACCTAATACACAACAATGAGTTTCTTTGAAATCTTATGTTGCACTCTAATAATAAAATAATATTATTTTAAATGGTAGTTAACGCCTAACCATTTTAATGGTGGGAATGAATAGAACTAACGAAAAAATTATTATATATGTTTGTCAAATATTTTTACTTTTATCTAATAAATGTTAGAGGCTTAAAATGTGAATGAATCCAATTTTAAGCGTAAATATTCTAATATTTTTTAAAAAGTTCATTAACCACCTTTTGATGGAGAACCCTTTTTAAATCCACTTTTGACAATTTTATACGTTATATTGGACCAAATAAAATCTTTCTTTAGAATCAAGACATCAAAATTTACTTTTTGTATGTTTTTGTTATTTTTTCGATAAAGTTCATTTTTAATGAATAAGTGAAAAATGTTGTATTTTAATTCAAATCCTCTTTTTAATATAATTTATTTATATGATTAGATAATCTTTTGAATTGGTTTTAAAATTAAATTAGAATATATTTTTACCATTTAATGCAATGGTGGTCGTTGGAATTAATTTCACTTTGAAATTGGACTTAAACTACTGTCAATATTTTAATAGATATTATTTCTTAAAAACACGCTATATGTTTTGACGGCGAGAATTAGTTATTAAATTAATTAATGGAACTTATATGTTTTTAATTTTGTAAAATAGAAATAATTTTTTATTTTTGAATATCAAATATATCTTAAGGTGATGTTTTGGTATTTTTCTGAAAAACATCAATTTTTGATGAATAGTGAAACCACTAAGTGGTAGTTAAAAAACAGATTTTCCGTTTTAATGAAACATTACCACTTCTATTATTTGAATTTAAAAAATCTGACTTACATGGTTATCATTAGGATGTGAAATTTTTTTCAATGGGATTAAAATAATTTTTTGGTGAATAGTAACTTTTATGTTTTATTAATCGCGATAAATGGTAATTAGTGTAATTTTAGGTAAAGATAATGTTATAATAATATGAAATGGCCATTACACATGTCCTACCCTAATTGGATGAGTCATGGATGACCAATAAAATCAATGGGTTAACTTGGTGACCCCATGGAGCCACTTTGGTAGGAAAAGGACATTAATATATTTTTATTTAAAGTTAAAATAAAAATGTCACAAACATGTATTATTTTACAAAAACAATTTTAACATGGGGTTATACAAGGCATAATATTGACTATAAGTATTAATTAGGAAGATAAAAATATTTCCTACATCAAGATATTGTTTTTATAATTTTTATACATTAAATAAAAGAATTTATTTATGACACCAACATGATGCGGTGATTACCTCATTGATAAATGATTTAAATAAACTGAGAAGATAAGGTAAAATCTAAGACATAAACTTGTCAAAAACCTATTGGATGGGTGGATTTATAACCCTTATCACATTATCCTAGATATATATATTTTTGGGACCTTTAATATCCGAAAATCATTTTATAATAATGTATCTTTTCAAGACATTCCCAGAGTGCCCCTCCTCCCTCTTATAAAAGAACCCCACCTCTACCCCCTTACCCACACCTCTCAATCACTTGGATCGACCATAATCTGCTCATTTTATCTCTCCACATCCCTCTATTCATCCTAGAAGCCTTACCTTAGGTAGAAATGTCTTCAAGAAACCTTTTTGATTCAAACCAATGGGAGTTACCCGATTTAAAGGTAATGTCCTCTCTTAGGTTCTTTTGCTTTATTTTGCTTCTCCAACCCCCAAAACTCTTTTTATTCCATTATTTTGTAACAAAAACAGTATCTTAAATATACCATGATGTTGTTATGATATGGATTATAGCTATACTTACACACACCTCCGTCTAATGGTTAAATAACATACTGTTTCTGTGGATGGTGAATTACTGCCTCACGAAACGATGATTGTTCTATATTCTCCTACCACCCCTACGGGTGGAAATTACGATGGAACCATATTTATTTATGAAATATATTATATTTATTTTCTCTCGATGATTATTTATTTTACATTTAATACACACCTTTATTCTTTTCATGTTGTGCAAATGCGATAATTTCATTTGAGGAAGGGTGGACTACCGCCCCCTCAAGTGACGTGACTCGTTCTTGCAATAAATAGAATCTATAAAGAATGAAATTAATGAAAATATGTGACATATATAACATATATATTATAAATTAATTATAATATATATATATATATCATTTAGTTTTAATTCCATTAAATTCAAAATAGAAATGAAAGTAGCGTTCATGCGTACGTACGGCTTCCCTCTCCACGAACGATGCATTTCATTTCGTACCTCTAAATGTTATGTAATATTATAAATGAAAGAATATACTAGGTATATATGATATATATGATATCTACATAATGTATATAATTCTGTATATAATGGATATTATACCACATGATCAACTTGTAATTATAAGAAGTTTATTTTTGACTCAAGTACCAATGATCGACAAAACGACAATTACTAACTTAAATAATTTCATAATGTTCATAACATGGTAATAAGTGATATAAAAGGAATAGTGAACTTGAAAAAAGTTCTTAATCAAGTATAAATTAACTCTAGTTTATTATTCAGGAAAATAAATAAACGAACAAGATAAGTCAGACTTGAGTTAAGGGATCTGACCTCTCTCTTTCTTTTCAAGTACTATCTTTTATGTAATTTCTTTTATGATCCATGTTATTATGTTGGAGGATGTTATTTTATATTAACCATACTGTAATTTTTATGTTCATATGGTGAGATACCCCATCTTACTCTCATCAATTCATTTTAAGAAATTTTAATGGGCGTCGTTAGGCTGTCGAATTTTTGTAACGGATTTTCTTATCTAACTTTTAATTCCGTGAGATTTCCATTGTTCGCCATTTATTTATTTAATGTGGTGTATTGTGTACTGAATTTTGATATATATTATCCTTATTATCATTATATTATTGGTATTCTATGATTAATTTGATGGCTATTAACTTTGGGTCATACGACTCGATTGATTACAACGTGGTAATGGGTTTTCATCTCACTTTTATCCCCGTGAGAGTCATGCTATATTTTCCTCTAATTCCTTTTGTGTGGTGTATGTACTGCCCATGATTTTATTTTCTGTGTAAGATACATTAATTTATGGGTATTTATATCTTCATTGGATGATTCTTATTTCATGTGGCATATGTTTTTTATGTTACCAAATTGTTAAGGGAACCTTTCACCCTCCTCTTTTTAAAAGACTTCTTTTTTTATGTCTTTTAATTTACATCTTATTATGTTGGGATATGTTCATCTATATACTTATTGAATTAGAAATTATATCCAAGTGATGATATTCCATTTTGTCTCATCAACACATTTTCTGAATTTTAAAGTGACGTCGTTAGGCTGTCGAATTTTCACAAGGGAACCTCTTAACCCAATTTCGATTTCTTTGGGTTCAACATGTACATCTTGAAACATTTCATCCTATGAATATGTGTGTATGACCTCTGACTATTTCACACTTAATATCCACTTACATTGGGTGAATTTATATTTCTCACACATTATTATGTGATTGATTTATCCTTATTTTAAGGATACCATCCTTATAATGGATTTCAAATCAATTCACATTGAGACTTCATTGTTGTTATGCACCAATTCACTATTATATGGTGTATATATTGTCCTTTTACATATTATATCATGAATCCCTTTATTCTCATCATATTATAAAGTTCTGATTAAATGATATTTTGAAATTATTTTGTATTCAATAGTCTCTCATTTTGTTAAAAATTCTAACAAAAATATTATTATAAATGTTTTAAAGATTTATTATTATAAATCATTATCGTTAATATTCGTGTTTTCAAAATAGGTTTTTGAGGATTTATTTATAAGGATAGTAATTCTTTAAAATGTTAAAATCTTCAAAGTGGTATGGGACTTTGTCTCAGTCTCCTTTCATTGAGACATATTTAGTTCTAATACAAGACTTTCAGTTATATGTTGTATAAACCCCTTGGACTTTTACTTTTATTCAAAAGGAATATTTTTTATAATAAGCATTTTAGTAAATGGAAAAAAAATATGTTTCATTTTAACGTACGTGGTGACAACGACATTTCCGCCGCCATGAGTATTATTTGATCTTTGGCTTCCTCAAAAAGCTGTAATATTTTTAAAAGTAAACAAATTCCATATACACTTTTATGTATTTTGGTATTGAAAATGGTTTTGGTAATGGATTTATTATGTCAATATATTTAAGTGATATATTTTACATGAAATGTGGAAATGTTTTCATTCCTTTATAATTGTTTTATGTGTTATAATTTTATAATGAACTTGGACATTTGACGGTTGGTAAATTGATAAACCAAATGACGGGTGTTTCCATGAATACCAGGATGGGTGGTTATGTTATAACCTCCAATGAATTGGGTATAGTAGTCGGCCGTATGGATATTCCATGTAGTGATATGTGTGGAAGTCGACCGTATGGTTATTCCATTAAAGTATGTTTATGTCCCAAGTTACCTTTATATGTTATGTGTTCTTTATATGCGTTTATGGTAATATTTGGTTACAAAGGATAAGTGGTGATATTTTATTCATTGAAGAGTATTTACTACTTAGTAAAGGTGAAAATTATTACATTGATATAGTATTCATGGTTTACATGTTGTTTCGAAAAACAAATAGTTTTCCTTCTTTGTGTATCCTTTATTGGGCTTTTTATGATCATCCCAAGTATTTGAAATTTTTTCCAAAGGACTTAATGATGAATAGGGTCAAGGATGGGATCAAGGAAAGACAAGCAATCTAAAACATGGAACTAGACATGTTTCTTTAAAGAGTTTTTGTTTTATGAAGGAAACTGTGTTGAAGTGTCTACATTGTTATCTTGTGAGCTGTAATAGTTATGTCTTAATTCTCTAAAACTCTAAACCTGAAAAATACACAATGTGAATTATTCATTTAATTCATGAATATTTATTGTACTAAGTCCGAGTCCTTATAATCACATTCCTGAAAAAATATATATTTTTATTAACTTCCCACATATACACCATAGTAGTATTATTTATTTATAAAGGATCCATTTGGTAAAGGGATAATAACCTTAATAATTTGACAATTATTCAACCCTCGATATCAATATGTGTCATTCATGTATAAATAAACCACTAAAGAAAAATATATGTTAGTTTTATAAAAAAACACCACTTTATTAATTTATAATTAAATATTACACCAAATAAAAAAGTAATGTCAAAATAAATCTTAAATCCCATTTAAAAACTACATTCAAAAACATTACCCAAATTGATAGATTTTTAGATTAATTTATATTTCTATTTAAAAATTAACAAAATAAATTCCTAATATAACAGTATTGGTAATAATATTTAGAATTTTCTATAAAAAATCAAATCCCTGATATTCATTAAAAATCCCACAAATTTATTAAAACCAAATGATGAAAACAATCCATCCAACAAAAAACGTAGTCTTTTCTCCACATTAAATTACATTAACCCTTACAATCCAATAACATTGAATAGTTTTTTATGTAATATAAATGGTAATAGTATAATTCATGATAGTGTTAACAATAAAAAAAATCAACTTCAAATGATCATTATCATTGCATTAAATATCAAATTGATGTTTTACATTTTAGAATAAAAATATTTCCATGATAAATTTTTTTAAATAATAATGAAAACATATTAGAAACTAAGATAGTATTAAAATTATAATGATGTCATTTAATTTTGAATTACAAAATTCTTATAGATGAAACCATTATTAGTTAACTTCTATAATTCATAAGTGGAAATAACTTGTCCATAATTCTCATTAGGGACCCTATATAGGCTATAAAAAAACCATTAACACAAATACCCATACTATATATTTTTTATATTAGAGAACATAATCTCCCATGGACCAAAAAAACATAGAAATAATATATCCAAAATAATAATGAACAAAAAATAATGAATATGAGATATTCCATGATGTATCTTTGTTAGCTCTTTTAATGACCCAATATTTTATATCACTAAAATAGAATTCTCTGTTCTGTAACTTGTGTTTTATACAATACACTATGTAAACATTTAAAAGAATATCACATGCCTATTGTTAATAAAACTATAAAAAATACTTTAATAATATTAAGGAATTAGTAATTTATTATCATTAGATGACAAATTATTAATATTATCTAATATTTAAAACTAATATTTTCAATAAATGTGATTTTATTTATATTTTTTATATTCAATTAAAAACACAATTAATAAATATTAATATATAAACTTATTAAAAATATGATAAATTTTTTATATTTAGAATAAAAATATTATCCTAAGCTGAATTTTAGTAATTTTATCAAATAATTGATATTTAGGTGAATTGAAAAAAATACATATTTTTTACCTACTGTCAGTTTTATGGAAATATAAAATTAAACAAACTAGATAAATATATTTAATTCTTATTTGGATAATATATATATATATATATATTAATTTTAATTTTAATTTTTATAGTTAAATTAATGTATAAATTTTTGTAAATACTTGTAATATTTTATTGTAAAAACAATTTTTAGTAACATATATTAAAAATAACATTTCATCATTTGAAGAAATTAAATCTATCAATTATTATTTTTATCAACCTTTTTATACAATTTAATATGCTCATTCTAAATTTAGTACATAAAATTATGATTACTAAGATTAAATTGACTGAAAAAGATGTTGTTAAAACTATTATTTTCCAGGAATTATTTTATTGATATTATATAATTTTTATCTGATCAAATAATGAAATATATATTTAATTATGAAATTAATATTATGTCAAAAAATCATGTATATATTATATTAGGAAATCATTTATTTCCAACAAATAATTTTTTTTATTAACAACAGATAATGGACAAAACAACATTTTTAGGGAAATATTACATTTCTATAAATAAAGAATCTTCAATTTCAAAATAATTTTTATATAATTTATAAAAAAATAAATTAAATAGTCAATAAAATAAGGATAATAACCCATAAATATATTAATAAGGGTAATTTATTATTTTAAATCAACATATATTACATATTTAAAGGCTAGTTACCAATAGAAAAACAAAATTCATGTAAAAGTAAAAAACCTTAATAAAAAAAGCTTGCAGAATTATTATATTAGGTTGGAAAATAAACATTTAAGTATTTATTGAACCAATATAATCCCAAAAATATATTATTTTTAATGTATTCAAGAAAAGAAACATTTATAGTTTAATGATATCATTGAAAATTAAATAGTGATGGGAACAGTGCGATTTACATTACTTTTAATGTGGGACACCTATAGTCCTACATGTGTGACCCATTACATATAATTAATACATAAAAATATAAATTTTTTACCACTAAAGAATAATATATAATTTTTTGTATTTTCTGGTCACCATTAAATATTCTAATCACTTCAATTACATGAAGTCTATCAAATGAATGTTCTATGTCCATAGTGAGTACTATGTAATACGAAATATTTTATTGATAATATTTATATTCCAAACCTATATTAACATTTAAATATGAGAAAATATGTATAATCATTAAAATAATGTGTTATTTTACAATTTTGGATATATGTATTTATTCATTTCTAGGCACTTAAAAAAGAATTCGAATGTTAATTGTGCAGATTGGAAACAAATACCTCAAAAAAGTAACATTTTATTATTTATAAAATAAATAATATTTAATTATATAAAATTAATAAAATATGTTTAATAAAATAAAAAAACTATATAATATAATTATTATTCTATTATAATGTTGTTATACACTTCTGTAAACATAAAAACCCATCGCGATATAGTGTGTTGAATTTTATGGTTGGTTTAACAAATTACATGAACAATGTTATAACACTCTATCTCAGATGAAAATAGGAACATACATTACGATTTATTTTATATTCATAAAAACATTAAATAATTGGGTTTTAAAAATTTTATATGTTTTTTGTCATATTAGTAAAATATATCACCAAAAATTGTGGAAATGAACCGAATGGATTCAATTTAAACTCAAACATTAGCAAAAAAATATGTAACATATAAAAAATAAGATAATAAATGTAAAATATTAAATTACATGTAGAAAAATATGGTTCTTAATATTCGTTCAATTAAATTAATTTTGACTATTTGGGAATTTAAGATCATGTCTATAGTGAATCATTTATATGGTAATGGTTTTTGTTCTCAATGTCTTTTAATTGACACATATTTAATCATATGCACAAATGTATTAATTATAGTTTTATATCGTGCCCAAAAATATTTAAAGGAATAATCCATTATTTAATTAATTGTATTTATAAAACCATTATATTTTATATAATATAATAAATTTCTTTTTTAAATTATTATTGTTGTAAGGGGGTTAGCCCCTATTTTAATTATTTAATATATATGTTGTCTTCTAAGCCTAACTCAATTGAAATAGTGTTTATAGAACATAATGGATATATAAAATCATGATTAATATTTATTTATTGAATTTTTACATCATCATCAAGATCTCACGCCTTCAATATGTTTTTATTAGAACATTTCACTATCCATAATGGGTTTTCATCTCAGACCCCCCTTTTGAGACATGTTTCTTATTATAAAACTAATTAATTTTAACTGCTTTGTATGATAAAAATGATATAATATACCATGAAATACAATTTTTTCATGATGATTTATATTATATTTAAATCCATACCAAGATTAACAAATTTAGACATAAATTCTCTTCAAATTACAAGGGTTTTTTGTATCAAATTACATTCCTTGGGACATGGTTTGTATTATTCACCTAATTACTTTTAAGTGGTTGATATTATTTCCAAATTATATTTTATATAATTAAATAAAATTCATTCATTGAAAATGATGTTTTATTTTCATATTTCTCTCTCTCAAGAGGTTTTGAGTTAGATAATTTATATATCAAATGGGGTTTTTTGTCTCATATTAAAATAACTAAAGCATGTTTGATATTTCACACCATATTTTGTTTTATATGTTGTATCAAAACCAATGATAACATAATGAATAATCAATATATCTAAATTCATTATACATTAATTTTAATATTATAATAATACTATTGTTCTTTTGATACGATTACAAAAAGTGTCCCAAAATGGTTTTTGTTTCCGGATCAAACCATGTACTGGCTTTTGGGGGGAGAAAAGCAGTAGGGTGGGGAGAATTGTCACAACTAGGTTTTTTTCATTATATACCTTTCCAACATGATTTAATATTTTTGGTTTTCCCTTGAGTTGTAGAAGTGGTGGGTTTGAATTTTTGGGATATTCTTTTGTTTCATTTTTATCTTTTTTTACCTCGGTTCCCCATGATTTTTTGGTAAAGTATACTAACTTTGGACTTGGAAGAAAGTGGACAAAAAATCACAAATAGTTAAAGGAAAATGTACGCTATGATTAATTATATATGTGTCCATGTATGGATAATGGATGCGGGATAAATTGTAGCTTGTGCACGATTTATAGACCATGCGGAATATTAATCTTGGGATGTAGGGGGTGCACAGTCGCTGCATAGTTTTTTAACCACGTGGGTAAATCATGCATGATGTCCAAGTCACTAAAAATTTTAAAATGGAATTTGTGACCTCTTGGATATTTACTCCAACACCCCCCTTTATCCAATTTTAGATTCTATGCCTAAGGTGCCTCACTCCATCTCTCTTAGACTCCTTATGATCAATTCTCTTGGTGTATTTAGAAGGGAACCTCTAAAGGAATCATCAAATAGGTCACTCCTCATTCGATTTTCTAATCCTTTCTATGGTTTATCGTATTTTTATTTGGGTATTTGTGTCTGAAGTGGGGAAATGCTCTCATTATGGATAAATCTCATTCATTAGGGTTCAATCATGACGTTTTTTGTCAAATCATTCTTTGTTAGGGTCATATGGTGGTGTGATTGCAATTTTTTAAAAAAAATTAGATTCATCAAATACTGAGGTAGGTGATTCAATGAATTATCAATTTTTAATGATTTTAGATTGTTTAATTGAGTTTAAAAATATGTTTTATGGTTTAATTTTTAGATTAGAATTGTATTTTTGATGTGGTTTGAGAGGCATGTGTGTTAGAAATGAGTTTTTATAAAGTAAATGGTTTTGTTTTGTTTTTGACGTATTGTAATGTTTCTTGAAAATGGCCTTATTACTAGTTTGGAAGGTTCAAAATATGTTTTCAAGGAAATATGATTTGAGAATGCATCGAAAATGGGTTCTTAATGAAAAAAGTATTATTTTTGGTATATCACATTTAAAGTAATACTTTTAGATATGTCACATTTAAAAGTGTTTTTATCAAAAAAATTCCTTTCATAAGTTGTTTCATTTTATTGTTTTTCCATTTATCATGGTTCTACGTAAATTTCTTTCATTAGAAAATTTTTTTAATTATTTTACAAGAAGTAACTTGTTAATTTATCATATAATGTTATAACATAGAATCCTTTCTTTTGGGTTTACACTAATACACATTCACTCAAACCATGCATACACCATTAGGTGTATGTGGACCTTATGTATAATTCAGGTAAAGTTAAGGAATTTTTTGGAGGTGTTAGTAGATTGTGCTACTAAGATTCTGTTTGTTGCTCATATTGGTGGAAGTGTCTTGAGGGTGATTTCCCTCATTATGTAAAGAGTTTTTTAGGTTGTTTTGTGATTTCATTTCCATTATAATATTTCCCAGTTTTGCTTAATGTGTAATCCTTTACTCATAAATTTTTTTTCCCTTTTTGTATTTAGTTATTTATTTTTGTGATATTTAATTTTTTGGTTATTTATGCATTTCTACATCAGAAAATTAATTCCAAAAAACAAAATTATGATACCCATGAAATAATTTCATGAATATGGGGATCAAAAACTCCCTTCGTTCAATGCTATGGTTCGGGGCAAGAGTCGGGTTGGATGAAACTCCAGCTAGGTCATGAAAAAATTGTATTAGAGACAGGTTACACTCTTCTAGGTTTTTTTATTTGGGGAAGAGTTAGGATAGAAAAAATCTTGGACTGTCAGGGCATGAGGTTATTGTTTTGAGTAATGTGTCTGGACATCAGGCCTCATGGAGGGACTCGAGTTTCCATGAGATGTTTGGTTTTATTTTTGTCACTTGGTTCATATGGGTTGTTTTTTGTCCGGGTAATGATAAGATAGTTTCTTAAATAAACTATATGTGATATTAGGGACTGGTAATTTATGTGTGGATAGGTATATGGTCCTATAATACTCTCTATGAGGTTGGTGTTATTTGTATATGTCCACCAACCAGATGGAAAAGTTAACAATTGGTAATATTTTTCCCTATGTTAATTGTCATGTGTATTGCAAGGTACTGGAAATTTCATTCAAGCCCATTTATTTGAAACTGTGAACATTGGAATTTTAAGTAGAAATGGTTTGGTTTTGGAAATCTAGAAAAAGATTTTTCAAAATCATTTCGATGAGGTAAATAGATAGGATGTTTTTTGGTAAAAGGATTTTTAGGTAAGGTGAGAGTGAGATTATTGTAAACAATGTTATATGTAATCACAATATGAAGCTTATTTAAAGTGTTAGTTCATAAATAAGAGTTTATTTTGAAAAATTATAGGAAACATGTTTTAATTTAGGAGTGGGGATTATTAATTAAATTTGATTTAGTAGAATTTTTTTTTCTGGGGGTGAAAATATTTTAAAAATGGATGAATTGGATTTTTGGATGGAATTTATGGGATTATATTTTGATAATAAATAAAATGGTTTGACCTGTGGAGTTTCAAAATATATATGAATTGGTGGTTGGAGGTATTTGGAATATATTATGTGTATTGAAATGGGAATGTTTTGTTTGACCTTTGATATTTCTATGGGGGACCAAATGTATGGATTTTTGTTTATATATGGATGGTTAATGGCATGAGTGAATGTGTACCCAGATTGAATTGAATTGATTTGTGATCACTATGGAATGTGGATATGAATGTGTGAGACTCCATAGTATAACAATGGGGAGTGTTAAACCCACCAAATGTGTTTTATTTTCAAATGTTCTTTTAAGAAATTTTTTATGGTTTTGAAAACTCATGTATATGTGGTGTGTGTCTTTCTAATTTGAGAATGTAGTTCTCATGGAGATTTGAGTTTGAAAGATCATTATGTATTAAAGGTTTTCTGTTTCTAAGGTCATGTTAGTGTGTTTGTTTTGAAATGATTGTTAGTGGGTTCTATTCATAAAGAAAAGTTTTAGGAAGCCATTGAGGTGGGTCCCTTTTGTGTATTTGGTGATTCTTTGTGATGATTTTTGGTTGATAGATTAGTCTGATTAAGTCTATGGTTTTATTGAAAAACTTGTATACTCCCCTATAATGTATGATGATTATTTTTTAAGTGTGGTCACTAGTGGTTCAACATCAACAGACCCTCTAGATTATCAACCCTAAGTTCTCCTTCATGAGTTTTAAAGGTGAATCATCTTGTTTTTCTCAATCAATGTGATTCATCTACAAGTAGATGAAGAGTGGATGTGGAAATTTGAAATAATATTTAGTTTATATGAGTTGTATGAGTTATTAAATGTGGAGATATCCTATTTTTATTCTCGAAGGCCTGGTTATGAGAAGTTGTCCTATCTATTTATAGAGATAGTGTTTTTATTTATGATCTGTTTAAAATCCCCTCATTTCAAATTATTCTCTAATTTTAATTGTTGTTCCCATTAGAATATTTTGGTGTCATGTTTTATTTATAATTAAAAGGAGGATATTGTGGAGTTTTTCAAGAACTTATTCTTTAAAATAAACTTGTTTTTATTTCGTGATGTCAAAATTTCTTTGTTCTCAATGAGGGTGTCATCCATGTGTTCTTAAATCTAGTTGTTCCTCATTATGAAAAGAAAGAATGATGTGTGTGAATATTTTAAGTCCATGTGTTAGTTAAGTACCATTTTGAGGTGGAGTGAGTTCCATGGTGTGTGGTTTATCTTTGTTTTCACCCAGTCTATTGTGTGGTTGCTCATAAAACCAAAAGAAGGTGTTCTGATAAGGTATTTTTAGCTTCAGGATACAAGAAAGGAGATCCTTCAAACATTAGGGCTCCTATCATAGGACCTAGATTGAATATTAGGTGCTTTCAGTTAACCCAAGGTGTAAGGTACAATCGTCTGTATTGGTCTCCAATGATGGATGAGGATAGTTAATGTTTCTCAATTGTAAATCATTTGTTTCGGAAAGGAATCGTTTTGTGAACTGTGAAGTAAATTCTTCATTCACCATTGTGACCCATGTTTGTGGAAGAGATTCACCTTGATTATAAGTATATTTGGTCATCTCATTTTCTTGAACCCTAGTGTTTGTGCATCATTTTTAATGAAAATAGATATTTGCTTATCTCTATATCGCCATCCTTGTGAATCAGTCTCGGTTTTGGTATGTCCTCTTCTAAATGTGGTATCATCCAGTGTGAATGGCGTGATTAAATAGTTATCTTTATATGGTTTTGATTTTATTTCATGGGACCCCTTGTGGTGGGAATTTCGTATATGTGGGTGGTTCCCATGTTGGACAATGGCAGGTTCTTGCGACAGTCTCAACTAGTTGGTTTTGTTTGTTGGTACATATGGTAGAGAGACCACCACTATTCTCTCTAAAAATATCTTTGGAGTTAATAGGTTATAGTTTGTTTCAAATGGTTTAGAGTATATCTAGTACTCCCTATTTTTGTAATCCAGTTACATTTTTGTAATTGGATTAGTAGTGGGTAGTCTCAATAAGATCCACATAATATTTTGTTTCATTCTTGATTAAACACTAGGGTTAGAGTGCGCATAGAGGTGTTGTTGAATTTAAGGTTATGGAAATGTTTCTTGAGAAGTTTTTTGGGTTCATTCATCCAACATATGTAATATGTATGATTTTTTCAATAATGTTCCTTGTATTATTATTTTAAAATGCTTAATTTTGTGATGTGAGAGTTTCGTTTTTCTTGATTGATCAATTGAAGGTGTTATGGATTTTTAGGATTTGAAGGCACGTGTTTGGGATTCCATTCTAGCCTCTTGAATTAAATCTCCTAAACCTTTATTTTTCATCTGTTGTGGTATTTCTTTCTTCTCTTTTGACGTCTATTATAATTATCCTACACCTTTTGAGGAGTGTAATTTATTTCATTAGATCAAACATTGTATCTGATTTGTAGTTCTGGAAATAATTATGCTGGGATGAATTCTCACACCTGAGTTTTTTTTGTCTTCAATTCTGGGATGAATTTTTATTCCGATTTCCCCATGATATATATGTATGAGGACTTTGAATTTTTGGGGAATTCATTTTTTAGTTTTGATATTGATTTTTTCCCTATGGTTCCCCATTTATTTGGTGAAAAATGGTATTTCGGTCTTTTATGCATGTGGCTTATGCTTTTCACACAGTTATCAGACACCATACGCCCCTTCCAGGTAACCGTGTAACCATGTATTTTTCGGGATAGGGTCTACTGCACGTTTATAGAATGGTTTGTAGACCGTTTGGGATAACCTTGTAGTTTGTTTCTCTTGGGTAGTAGGGGTTCACAGTCTCCCATTAATTTTATACATCATGCAGGTATACCATGCACGATTTCTTGGTCATTAGAAATTTTAAAATTCCCACTGTTTCCCCATTGTATTTTTTCCCTAATCCACCACTGTCTTCCCTATTCGAGCTTCTCATCCCATGGTTCCCCCCCCCCCCTCTTAGATTTCTTGGGCACTCTTATCTTGTAGAATTTGGCTTGGAAACATCATGTAATCACCAGGTATATCCCCCTCCTTCAATTTCCTCGAACTTTCTAGGGATTAACCTCTTCTTCTTTGGTATTTTTTTCTAGTGGGTTATTTGTTGTTTTAGGGTTTAATATCATACTATACGGATTAATGTTGATAGTCTGAAGTTAAATTATTCCTTATTAGTTTCTTTTGGTGGAATTATTATGGTTTTTTCACAAACTTATATTTTTTCCAATATTGAGGTAGGTGGATCCATGCTTTAGAAATTTTATGTGATTTTAGATTGCTTTCATGAGTTTATAAATATGTTCTATGATTAAATTGTGCAGTGAAAAATGTTTTTTTGAAGTGGTTTCATGTTCTTATGGGTTATAAATGAGGTTTATAAAGTAAGTTCGTATTTAATGTGTATGTTTCATTTATTTGTTTCTTTAAAGTGTTTTATGCCTTCTATGTATGGTACAAATTATGTTTTCAATGGAACTTGTGGTGAAAATGTGTTGAAAATGGTGTTTTAATGAATCATGAAATATTTTTCGATATTTGGTTATTTTGTGTACCTTTAAATGTGAATTGATCCTTTTGTAAATTATTTCAGTTTTTTTGGCATTAACATGGCTAGAGTATTATTCTGAATGGTCTTGGTCCATGGAAATGGTAACATTGATTATGTGACTATCTTGGGATAATTTACAAGTGGTTTCTTGAATTTTTCATGTATTGAAAATTTTTGTTCTTAATGGTTGTGGTGTGGGTGAAATGGAAGATGTTTTTTATGTGAAAAAGAGTGGAAGGCTTGGAATTCAATTTTAAATGTGGGTTTTTGTGTAATATGTTGAATTAGATTGAGAAAATGGGTATGCTGAGTATCTATGTGGGATAACCTAATCTAGTATTATATTGATTCAGAAGTGGGTTGTCCTAGATTCACTAATATACAATATAGATTAAAACACTATCTAAAAAATTATGATTATTAGATACAACAAGGTCATTGCATTGTCCCCTCCTAGTGTCTCATTCATGATAAAATTTTATTTGTGGTTAGTATACCACAATTCACCAAGGTAAGAGGTTCTAGTGCCTAAATTTATCTAGATCACCCATATGAAAATACCCATGGATATCTCTTATGACATTTGACATATGTGATGTAGAACTATGCATCTCTAAATGGTGGATCTTGAGTGTATTTTATTCTAAAACATGTTTATTTTAGTTAGAGTTTCTATTTGATATGTTATTATTAAAAATGTTGTTCACAAAATTTTTACATGAATAAATGGTTTCCATTGAAATTGTAATCCTTGAGCATGGTTCTCATTAAAATTATTTCATTAAAAATGTTTCAAAGGAATTTAAGTGAATGAACATCATAATTTAACTTTTAGTGTTATAGAACATAATCCTTTATTTTTTTGTGGAATATAACATAGCTTTGGATCACAAACTACAAACAACATTGGGTGTGTGTACACATTTTGTGGTACCAAGGTAAAGGCAAGGAGTGTTTGTGAAATTATTGGTGGATCAAGCTACTAGTGTTCCACTTGTTTCTGGTATTGGTGATGTTGGCATGATGGTGATTCTCCTCATGTTGAATATATGTTTTTTGGATGTTTTTTTATCTCTTACTATATTTTTTTTAGTTTATTTAATGTTAACATGTTGAATATGAAAATTATTTTCCTCATTTGGATTTAGATTTTTGTTGTTGTGGTGTTGATTTTTTTCTTCTTTATGATTTTATAAAAGTGTGAAATCATTTGGAAATAATAATTTTGATATCAAGTAACTACTTATCAGTTCATGGGGATTGATAATGCCCTTCAAGCTAATCTATAGGAAAGGTCGGGTGTCGGGTTGGATAAATCATGGGCATGGTTCATGAAAGAAAGATTCTTTTAAAACTCAATTAATTTCAATTGAGTAATGATTGTTCTATTTGAACATATTACATATAGAATTTTTAAATTACAACATTAAAATGTATAATATGGTATTTTATAATTTTCAATCATATGATTTACATTTATTCCACATAAACACTTTCTATATTTCCCTTACATCATGAATTTTTTCATTTATAAGGGGTCTATTCAACTCATTATTTATTTTAATGAGTTAAAATTTTATTCCTCGACATTTATTATTTGAGGAAATATAAATTATAGCCAATCATATTTTGGAAGATAATTCTTATTTTTTCTCTCTATAAAATAATATTTTCTTCTATATTTTTTATGTATTTATTTCATGTAAAAGTGAAATGTTTATAAGAAAAAATATTATCTCCATTAAAGATGGGTTTTCCCCGATGTTCATGTTCATTATTCCAGAAAATGGTTTTCATTTTCTAGTTTGAAACCCAAGTATGTTTTTACTCATGTGACCTCCATATTTACCAATAATATTTTTAAAATTAATGTTTTATATGAAATTATTTAATAGTTGTATGTTTTGTGATGTTTTATTTATTGATTAAAAATCCAATTTTATCCATGGGTTCCCAATAATATGTGGAATGTTTGTTTTAATGTGGAACCCATATCACATCAAATGATGAAATGTTGTGTGAATAGTATTTTAGAATCATTTTCATGATTTATATGATTTAATGAAAAGTATAAATTATTTATCACATGTTTTTACTCTCAATGGGATTCAAGAAGAATATCTCATAATGTTATTATTTCAATGTGATGTGGGAAGATTTGATCACCAATTTTTTTGAACAGGATCTAAAATTACTTGTTCATAATATCAACAATGATTATGGTTATACCAAATATATATGTTTGCATTAATTATTTTATATTTTATAATTCCATTTTATTCCTATGTTTTATGACTATTTTTACTTAAATTTTCTTATCATGGATCTTGTTTATTGAAACATGATTTCAAAGACTTTTAAATCACATAAAATGTTATTAAACGCCTTACATCATTAGATATGATCTATTATTTGGTAGGTATAATAATATCACATATCATAATTATGAAGATATTGTTATCTTATTATGATTTATTGTCATTAATTGTTATAATTTATATTTACCCTTATTGTGTGTTTAGTCACACCAATTTATTAAATTTTCTATTCCTTAGTTTTTGAGGAATAGTGTCAAATCCTGGACATGGATTCCATTTAACAAGTGCCCCGATCCCAGTGGACCACATGGACTAAAGCGCATATACTTAGTTTCCAGAGGCTTATGACTATGTGTGGAGATTATTCCATCCTTAGCAGATTGTAGTAAAACAGAAGGAAAATTAATGAATAGTAAACAATGGAAGAAATATAAATAAATAGAGAATGAAAACATATGCAATAGATAAACCATAATTATAATAACTGTATCAACTGGAAAAAACGATGTTGTAATGACATGTCACTAGAAAACATGAAATCATGGATACAAGAAAGTAGGCATAACATGTTAAACAAGGTAAAATAAAACAATGACTACTCCATGAATCATGAGATACAACTCTGTCATCTACTATCAAGATTCTTCTTAAATAGTAAGAAATCAGTTGTTTGAAACCAAATGCTTCCATTTGTTTACATCAGCAACCATGTAATCTACTCTGGGAACCAAACGATGCCTAGAGAGGGTTTGAGATATATCTCAGTGGGCCACCACCAAGGTGTCTATAACATCTAGCCTAGGTAATGTGATATAACAGTGTGAAGGCATGCATATATAATGTAAAAAAAGAATAATAATATAACTAAATACCCATATGCTTGCTTCAGCCCTCATCTAGTGTCTAAACATCATACAACTTCATTAATTGCGTAATTTAAACTTATTGTTAATAGGTAAAATGAGGCAAAGCCTCCTCTAACACCACTAATTTTTATTATAAGTAGTGAAGGTCGCAATACCCAACATGGAAACATGAAAGTAATATTCATTAATGGAGTTACATGGTAATAAAAAAGGTAACATGGATCTCATGGAATTCTAAATTAGTAATATTTGAGTCTATATGAGGGGTAAGAGTGTAATATAAGGAGAGTAATCAAGGGTATACCAAAATATGGTGCCTACCATGTCTAGGGTGATCTACAATGGTAAAACAGGGCTATGCAAAGATAGGGGCTGGATTTTACCGTGGAACCTACTAGTCAAATTTGGATCAAAGGAATTTATCTAGGGGTATCCTATAATAATGTAATGGACCCTACGGTAGTATACTAGGCATTCGAGGAATAGAAAAGAGCTATAGTTTAGGTGGGTATCAAACAATGTAAAATGCATCCTTGAATTATAATGGGGTTCTCAAGTACCAATGTATAATCCTCTCATAATTCAAGGAGATCATGAGTTATTCCGTTTCATTTTGATATTTTAATAATGTAATCATTCATTATGTTCATGGCTTTTGTTCAATTAGTTTGGATATTCCATTGTGCATTTAAACCATTTATTTATTGGTCAAATCCCTGTCTTCCATTATTGTGGATATGACATGTAGCATTGAAACCATTTAATACTGTCTTGATTACCTATTAAGTTATATTCATTCATATAGGTTCACTTCTCTACCTTCCATAAATATGGAAAAGGGTGATACCGAAAATAAACCATTTTTCAAACTCATTTTATAAGTCCTTGTTTTATACATAATATACATTCTATTTAACATTTCACAATTAACTATAAATTTTAAGAAAATACCTTAGGTGGGTCAAGTGGTGAGTTTATATGTTACATTCCATTATGAAATTATCATTACTAAAAACCCATTTATTATATGAAGACTCACCTTTATAAAGGTCAAGCATGGGCACAACCGAACAGTGGCTCAATCAAGCCTACACCATAAAACCCAATTTTGGCATAACCTTCAACATGAGGTGGATTGAGTTATGGGTGTATCCACTAAAAAATCACATATTTGGAAATATCATAACCATATGATTCAAACAAGTATAATCATGGCATGTAAATTTTAGAAACGACGTCCAACAAAACCAGTGGGCCCCACATGAATAATTTACAAACAATGGACACTAGGTATAAGTAAAAGACCAACCATCTTATAGTTGTATGGATCTCCTCCTTCGGTATCATCCCCTGATTTTCCTCGGATCAGAGTAGGAAAATGAAAAAGTGAAAAAACTCTCACATTATAATACCTAGATCGAGAGAAAGAGAGAATAACAGATAAAGAGGAATCGATAAATTACTATTGTGCATCTAATGTGATGGGCGAATCCTCAACTGAATGCAGAAGAAGGTTATCTATTGATCCCTATTTATAGCCTTAAAAAGGATCCAAATAATTAACAATGGAGTATAATCCTACTATTTCTTGAATTAGGGAAGAAAGGGGAGCTTAATATATCATTAAGGGAATTTTAGGCATTTGGCATGGGATTTTAGCCTACGGATGGTTTGTCTACATTGATTGTCTGCACAATTTTTAAACCACATGAAATCCATGCCCGAGTACATAGGAAAAATGGGTGTTCGCATGGTTACATCACATAGTCATTCACCTACCATGCGAGTTGGCTCCGCCCAAAAAAAAGATCCCCATGGTTCTCAAAATTGGGTGGAATTCTACATGGTTTACTCTAAACCACGGGTGAATCCAGTTTTCCTCAAAAAGATGAGTTCTAGGCTCCAAAAGTCCCTAAACACCATCTACACCTATACTAACTCATTAGGAATCCAAAATAGGTCCAAAATAAATATTTTTAATGAAACATAAAGGATCCATACATTAGTGATAAAATGTGTTCTTATAGTATTCCTCCCTTAACAGAACTCACCCCCTATTTCTTAATCTAATGTTAATGAAACACTTTCTCAGAACCAATCTCAACATTGGGCATGCATGTCAGCTTCCCTCCCCCATGTCCCGTCCTGTACTCAGTTCTACTTCAATAGCACCCATACGAGAGGAACAAAATTTCCTTGGAGATCCTCTGTTTATGGGTCAATTATGCATATTGGATATTCCTCAAAGGTAATATCACCATCTAACTCAAAGACCTCGAGATTAAATATATGATATGGGTCAGGATGATATAGGTGAAGTTTTGAGACATGAATTATGTAGTGTGTGGAACAATACAACAAAATTAGTAGCAAATGATAGGCTACTAGCCCGACACTCTTTAGAATATTGAATTGACTGATGTACCAAGAAGTCCACTTTCCTTATATTCATTACTATTTATGCCCTAGGTTGGGTGATACCAGAAGAAAAACATGATCTCTAACCTCCATATCTAGAGGTTTTTGATGGTCATATACATATATTTTTTTTCTTGAATTAGCATTAGTAATATAATATTTGATCATCTGAACATATGGTTTTGTCTCCTGGACAAGATAATGATCTTCTAGGGCTACCACACCTACCTCTAGCCACCAAAATGGTTAGCGAAATGACCTACCATATAAGGCCTTAAAAGGAACCATCTAGATCATCTCATGAAAACTATTAATATAATAGAACTCGATGAGTGGGTTGTGCTTCTACCAAGAACCTCTTAAATCAAGGACACAAGCTCAGAGCATAACCAATAGAACATGTACTTTCTATTCTGATTGTTCATTGATTTATGGGTGAAAAACTGTTCTCAGAAGAACCGTAGTTCTCATAGACTTCTTCACACCCTTCCATAACCGTGAAGTGGTATGATCATCCCTATATAAAACAATAGTACATGGATCTGGAGGTGGTCGTACAATCTCACAAACATATAGTCTCCCCAAATCATCAACTAAGTATGTCTTCTTTATAGGAATGATGTGGGATGATTTCATTATTTTTCATGACTACATAGATATCACTACTACACATCAGTGACCTAGGTATGCCGAATAAGAAATACATAGAAACCAATTTCCATTTGAATTTTGAGACTGGAAGTTTCTATAACAAGTCTGCTGGTCTCTGGTGCACTGCCTTCACCTACTGACATGTGGAACAACTAGTTATGAATCCTAAAATCTAATATTTCATTACAGTCCTCCAAACCTGGCATCACATATCTTATTACATTATTGAGATTCTTGGATGAACTTCAAATTAAAAAGTGTGGGTCTATTTAATCAACTCCTCGGTCATATATGCTAGAACGCAGATACGTCCACGTAGACACATGATGATATATATACCCATAGACCAATACAGAGGTTATTTATTTCTTAATATACTCTCAAAGAGAAATAGACCTTTAGGATTTGAAAACATCTAAATATTCACCAACCCAAGAAGGAGAGAGTTAAATGATATGGTTGAGAGGTAATATTTCTCATGAATTTAATGAAACACTAGATAATATTTGGAAAATATGTATATTAACATTCATTCTCTACTAGATTCATATATGGACTATATTTGAGTTTCCCAAATCAACGTATTAGTGATCACATTGCCTTTCTCAATCATATAAGCAAGCTCAAAATTATTGTATTATAGAAATTCGACTCATCATTATTGTCTAAGGTTCACGTCATGATGAGAAAATATATAAATGATTTTTTTATTTGTAAACACCATAATGATAAAATCCAATCGATAATGTCTCTAGAAACATATGGAATGTGCATGTGCTTCTAGGTCGATGTTGTGGGTCGGGTAATTTCTCTCATGAGGCCTCAACTGCCGAGATCTGTTTGCAACAAATTTTTCTTCCTACATCTACAAAATTCCTAGTCTAATTCCTGATGCATCTTTTAAGAGGATATAACATTTAATAGGTTCTAGATGAATCATAATCGGTTCCAGGAAAATCCTCTCTTTTAGTTGCTGAAAGCCTTTCTCACATGCTTCTGACCATTGGAACATAACGACCTTCATTGTAAATCTTGTAAGAGGTGAATCAATATGTGAGGAGCCCTGTATAAAACACTTGAAATATCTTGTGAGCCCTACTAAACTACTAATATAAATCACATTCTTGGTATGATAATAGGAAACTACAACACTACAATTTTTAGTGTAAAAAATACTCATGATTCTAAAATTATATTACCAAAGAAGTGGACCTTGTCAATATAGATGTTGCACATAATAAGCTTGAAATAAAGATGATTCTATCTCAGTGTACTCCGAATAATCTCATCTTGATTGGAATGGTCATTATGTTTTCAATAATGAACTAAGATTTCATCCACAAATACAAAAACAAAAGAGACAAAATAGGGGTCAAAACCCCTATTTAACAATCCCGTGAAAACAGTAGCCACGTTTTTAAGACCAAACGACAAGTCATGATACTCTTATAGACCATAACTGCTATGAAAATCTATACGAGATATATATGATGGTTTGACTCTCAACTAATGATAACCTCATCTCAATTATATCATAGGTAATTCCTTTTATCCTTGGATCTGGTCAAAGATGTCATCTATTTGTGGATGTGGATACCGATTCATGAGCGTAAGCTTGTAAAACATTCTATAATACACTAATAGTTGATGATTTCCATATTCATTTTTAGTAAAAATTAGGGTTGAACCCAAAGAGGATGTATTATTCCATATAAATCTATTGGCCTCTAGGTCCTCTATCTTTTTCTGGAGCTCATAAAGCTCAGTAGGTTCCATGATGTACAGAGTAAGGGCCACTAGGGCTCCTCCTAGAAGAAGTTTATCTATAAACTGTAACTTTATTTTAGGAGGTAAGCTAGATATGTCATCAAGAAAGACTCCATTGAAAAGATCCTCTACTGGAGGGAAATTAGTTTGAAGAAAACTGTGGTCCTATATGAAAAGGTTTGCAATCTGGACGGTCACTCCACCTAGCCCATGATTCTTTGGTCCAGCTCTCCCAGCCTGGACATCCCACTCAGCTTTAAAAATATAACTTATTCCTTTTAATGATGTAAAGGAGACCCTATAGAAGTATATGGCTATAAATTAATGATAGTGGACTAACCAGTCCTTCCCATGAATGACACTGAAGCTCGTCATATCAAGAAAAAATAGATTCTACAAGAAATGTTAACTTTCTACCTCACGGGGACATACCCTGCACTAGAATTTTCCCTCTATTTGTATTCCCAAGGTTGTATCAAGGGGAATTACACTATATTAATTATATATCTCTAATATGAGATAGTCCATGATAGATATAGAAATAAAAGATTTTGGACCACCTGATTTTTGATATCATACTGCAGCCTATCATCAAAACGCCTAGTATGTGAAAGATCATCTCTAGATAGAAGCGGGGAAAAGCACATTAAATTAGTGAAACGTGATGAATATTTTATAAATAACATAGAACCCTAACTAGGAAGCCCAAATGATCTGGTACTGTCAGCTCTATTTGCATGAGTAAAGAACTAATCATGGAAGATAATTTGAAAATCTACCCATAACATGCCCTGATGATGATAGGCCTGGGTAGCCACATCTCACCAACACTTAGCTGAATCCTAAAGGATGTATGTAGAATGCTCAAATATCTCCTCTAATGGCATTTATAGATTCTCAAATATATAAATAAAGGCCTCTATCCATGACTCAGTAGCCTGAGTACTGCCATCCTCTAAAACAAGTAGGAGGATGCTACTACCGGAAATCATGGGTCAGATCAGCCATCGTAGGTGCAACCCATGGAGCACCATTCATGGACAACATCAAAGGTATTAAACTATCATTAAAAAGGTATTCAGTTCCCATATCAAGTACAACAGTAACTTCCTCAACTGGTACTCCTAGAGTTACGACTGGTGGCTTATGACCTACCATGTCTAGAGCATGGTCTTCACCACCCTCATTGCGAACGACACAAGGATTTCATGGAGGCATTGGTCAAAAAATTCCACTGACATGCCTCAAATCAAGAATAGAACTATAATATATCATCTCTAATGGAAAATAAAAATAAATAATCTCACAACCCAAGGCATAATAACTAATCTACCCATTTAGATGGCCATGTATTGATAATTCCTCATTTGTATGTTTCGTGTCAATTTGTAGTTAATTTATATGTCCACTTATTTACCATTAATTGAGATGAAAATGTAGGTTAAAGATGTTCATACGATTCATTTTAGATTTGAGGACTTACTTTATAATGGATATCCATTTCCGATGAATCAATCCCAATACATCTATCACCAAAAAATGGAACCCATTTATTTATAACATAATGGATAAACTCGTTAAATTACTCATCCCAACACATGAGGTCCAATATAAATTAATATAGGAAATCACCCAATCATAACCAATAGTAATAAATGTTGATGCAGCTATCACAACATCACTCAACAATAAAAATAATATCATGAAATTCAAAGTGGTGACATAAACCTCTATGGTATAGAATTGTGTCAGACATGTGAATTCTTTGTGCCTATAATAATTCATGTAGAAATGATTTTTGTCCTCAGGTAACTTGGGTAAGGATGAAATGAGACCCTAAAATAGAATAATAATCAAATACACCCCACAACATGTGCACCACCCAATGGTGAAATAATATCATATGTAAAAGGAAATATTAGAACAAAAAATATAATTTTGGAAACATGGTTTTACCCCAAACATGGGTTCCTATCACCCAAGAATGACTTATGACCATGTCACAAGGATTATTATTAACTAATATATTACCTCAAACTATTAATGAAAGAATAGAAACCACCTCTGACACAACTATTTGTCATCACAGACATTGATGCCACATAATGGGTGCCCCGAGCCTGCTGGCCACATGGCCTCAAGCACATCTCCCCAAATGCCATATCCTGCCGAATAGTAGTGAGGGCCTAGTGTGTGTTCATGTGGAGACTATACCTTCATTAGTAGAGTATAGCATAGAGGAAGGATTATGAATGAGTACTAAAAATTTAAGGATCATAAATGAATAGAAGTAGTAAACTGATGCAAAAAATGTGAATAACAATAACTGTATCAACTAGAATAGTGATGATGTAATGACATGTGACTAGAAAACTAGAAAACATGCATAGAATAAAATAGTTATAAAATTTTCCAAAATGTAAATGAAAACATATAATACTCCAAGCATCCCGAGATCTAACTCAGTCATCAGTTATAAAAAACTATCATAAACTGAATGCAATCAAGTTTTTGAAGATGTATGCTTCCCTTTTTCAACACCTTCTACCAAATAATCTACATTGGGTACCAAACATCACCTTAAAAAGGTTTGAGATAAATGTTAGTGGGACACCACCAGTAGATTCAAAAACATCTGCCACGTGAAATGGAATATAGTAGTTCTCAGGCATGCGTATATAACGTATAAAAATAAGTACAATAGAACTAAATACCCAAGTGATTGATTCAACACTTGGCTAGTGTCTGAACACATATCAAATTCATTAATACCAATTAATTTTAATATGTCATGTGAGTTGTAGCCAAAACTAACATCAAGTCATGATAGTATAAGTAGTGAATGTTCAAAGACCTAACAAGACAGCCTGAAAATGATATACAGTGATGGAGTTCTAGGGTAATAACCAAGGTAATATAGATCACAAATAAATCTAACTCATTATTATCTAATTCTAACTATGGGAAAAGAGTGTAATCCAAGGAGCGTAATCAATGGCATTCCACAATAAGGTGGCTACTGAGTCCAAGCTAATAAACCAAGGCAAAACAAGGCTATGAAAAGTTACCATGGAACCAAATAGTCAATGATGGATCCAAGGAGCATATCTATGTTTACCTATAATAATATAAAAGAACCTATTATAGTATACCAGACATCCAAGGAATAGATAAAGAACCCGACTCTAGGTGGGTATCAACCTAAGAAAACTGCAACTATGAATCAGAATTGGGTTCTTGAGTGCCAAGGTATTCTCCTATCATTATAGAAGGTGGGCTCGAATCAGTCCATTTAATTTCGATATTGTAATCATTCATGAGAATCAAGCCTTGTATTCCATTAGTTTGGCTAGTCCATGTAGCATTGAAACTATATATGTATTGGTCCGAACAATGCCATCCATTAGTGTTGAAAGGACATGTTACATTACAACCATTTAATGAAGTATTAATGAACCAATATGGTATATTTATTAATAGAGGTCCACTCAGCTACCTTCCATAAATATGTAATGGGGTGCGACTGATAAGAAACCATTATTCAAACTCGTTTTATAATTACCAGTTATATAGTATACATTCCATTTAACATTTCACATTTAATAATCAATTTTAATTACTTACCTCAGGTGGGTAAAGTGGTGAGCATATACGATACATTCCATTATGATCATCCCATTAATAAAAATCCATTTACAATAAGAAGAGTCACATATATATAGGTAAATCATGGGAACAACGGAAAAGTGGGTCAAACATGGCATAACACTAAAACACAATTAAGGCAGAACCTTTAATATGTGGCGGATTGAGTTGTCTATTAAAACACTAACAACTAATCACATATTTTTAAAGTGAAAAACCGCACGATTATAACAAGTATAATTTTGCTATGTCAATTTAACAAACAATATCCAATGAAAATAGTGGGCCCCACATAAATATTCCAAAAACAAATAACTTTAGCGATAAGTTTTATACCACACACCATTGTGTTTTACTACTCTCCTTCTACATTATCATGTCTTAATTTTCCTCATATCAGAGTAGATATAAGAATATTTTAAAAAATATCACATGGTGATACTTAGTTCTACCGAAATAGATGATACGATCAACTAAAGAGGACTCCAGTACATACTACTGTGCGTCCAACATAACAAATGAAATCTCGATCGGATGTCAGGTGAAAGAGATCACTTGATCCCTATAATTTTCCTACAAAAGGATCCAAATGGGTGAAATGGAGGATCATCCATTATTTCTCAGATTATGGAGGAATGGTTAGCAGAATAGATCATTAAGGTAATTTTGGATACTTAAAACAGGATTTTATCATGCACATGGTCTGTCCCCATTGTTTGTCAAACAGTACACTTACCATGGGAGAGGGTTCGGCCAGAAATAACACCATCTGCACTGTTTGTTCAAACCGTTCACAAACCATGCACAAGTACCTAGAAAAAATGGTTCTTGACATGGTTAGGATTCACAGCCATGCACCAACCATGGGAGGTTGATCTGCCCAAAAAAACACAATCCTCCCAGTTTTCCAAACGCAACGCCAAGCCAGTTTTCTCCTAGAACGATGGGTTCCAGGCTCTAAACAAGACCCAGACACCCTTAGAAACTTTAATAACTCATCATCCATCCAAATTAGGTCCAAAATATATATTTAGACCAAAAAATAATGGATCCATACATATGAAAACATAGGTTTCTTATAAATAGTATTAGGTATGTTATTTCTGGAGGAGAGTATAATGAATATTATTTGTTGAATAATGTTAAAATTTTTTACCCAATTTATTTTTATTTATTCCTCAATATCACCTAGCCTTATATCAACCAGTTTGTGTGACTATATGTCCTATGGGATGTTTATTATAGTAATATAATGAAACAACTTTTTATTTTATGCCTGGTTCATCATAAATATAGCAACATTAGAACCATAAATTAACCCATTATGGAATGGTTAGGTAATTATATGAATTTCAATGAGTCTGATATTTAATGGGGTTAAAAATTAGGGGTTACGGGTCTTAAATAAATGAATAAAAAATTATCCACTTCATGTTATTATGTATGTTGTCAGACCAAAAAACAATTAGTACAATTTTCTAAAACATATCCCAACTATGTGGGAAAAAAATACTTCATCGGGCGAATGGCGTGGTGAGATCAATTGTTTTTAGAAAACTGTTTGTTAACAACCCAAAATACCTCTACTAATTTTTTAGAACGTTTTCAATGGTTTTTACATAGTTACACCTAACCATTTTTTAACAATGAAACAACATAATTCATTATAAAATTGATTATGTAAAAGGTTAAAAATAATAAAATATAAATAAAAAATATAAACCTCATGATATAGATGATCCATTCCCATTTTTTATGTCATGGTTTTGAATATTGTCCAAACCATATCATTCACGATCCCAAAAAAGTCAACTTGATATTTGATCAAAAAATAAAATATTCAACATCTCCCTCATATTATATTCATACACCCATGCTTCATTCAATTTATATCCTTTATTCAATAACAAATCTAATATTGTTATTTTTATATGAATCACCATAATTTGGTCATGATGAGTTAGTTGTGTGGTAATAAATTGTTCTATAACTAGTTAAAAATGTGGGATTGATTGGTTTGGTATTTCTTCAATTTTGAAACGTTGACTAAATTATAAATTAATTTTTACTAATGTAGAAAATCAAACCCATAAAAAACCGGCAAGACAAATTCTATAACACTTCATGATTTTTGGAATTCCATTTTTTATATTGATTTGTTCATTATGAAATTTTGTGTGAAAAATACCATATATTATAGCTTGGATTAAAAGTAACCCTTATTTCACCTTTCATTAAAATAAAAAACTGTTTGGATTTTTCTATAAGCAATAATGATTTTACATGCATTACACACAACACTGAGTTTAAATGAAACATGTCATACTATTGAAATATTATTATTTAATATCATAGATTTCACCGATCCACTGGAATGGTGTGTATGAATAGTATTAAATAAATTATAAATATATTTATTAAACATGTATATATAATTAAATAATTTTAGACCAATAAATTATAAAATAAAATAAAAAATATTTGAAAATAATGGTTGCATTTATCAAAAAATAAATTAATTCCAACAAATGTGTTCTAGCTCAATAAATAAAAAAACCCTTTTAAAGAATTATTTTACTATAATATATATATGTTATATATTTGATAAACAGTTTAAAATTATTATTATGTGTTTTAAAAATATGAAATATTATTAAATACAATTTTATTCTTAAATTCTGTAATTTTCGTAAACAAAATTTTGTCTCCTTTTTAAGGAATAATTTAAAAAATAGTTTTAGAATAATTAATTTCATAAAATAAACATCGTCTGTTACTTGATAATATTAAAATTATCCTTAGGAATCTTATGGGGCCTTTATAAATGATATTTTTATGAATTTTAAAAAATACTGTATTTTAGTTTAGATCAATTTTTTCATCTTCATTATTAAGAAAATAACATTAAATTTTAAATTGGCATTTTAATATAACTAGTTATATTATGAATTTATTGATCAAATTTTGTCCATTTGAATCAATTTTTATTGATATTATATATAAATACATTTTAAACTTTTAAAAAAATTAAATTTTAAAAACCAAAATTCACATCAAAATTGTGAGATTAATATTAAATTAAGTTTTTCAACATTTTTTAGTAGAATTTTTAAATATGGATTAAATATTTAGAATAATTATAATTAATTTCATATAAAAATTTTATCATAATTATTAATAAAAAATAAATTGTGATTATTGTAATAATTAATTACCATAATTAAGGTACAAATGTGTATATCAGTTGTTAAAAAAAGATAATTGTAAATATAAATCATACAATTGTCTAAAAACTATTTTTTTTAAAATTCGACAATTACACCTCTATTTTATGATAATGGGCTATTATAAATCCTTTTTTAAAAAATTAACAACCTGGAAACACTCAATTATATTTGAAAAATACCTAGTGTTTCATATCCCCCTCTTATAAAAGGGAACCCCCTCAACATCATTCTTTATTCCTTCACACAACTTTTTCATTCAGGAACTACTCAAATATCTTCTTGTATTACCTTACCTCATACTATAATACATTTTTTAGGTACATTCAACCTAAGAGGGATTAAGTATAAACCAAATGATAATTCTCGAAGAAGAGGTAATATTCTTAAAGGTGGGTCATTATTTTATTTCATTCTATGTCATCATTAATTATAATTAAAACATTATTTTATAACATCCATAGTACATTACTTATACTATGATTTTTGAGGTTATAATAGTTACCTACATCCACCTCCCCTTCCAAAAAATTTGTTAGGAAATAATCATTCATGTATACGACGGAATACCGAATGTCGAACTGATGTCGTTTTTTCCATGACAACATCTCAAATATGGATGTAATGATGTACTTATGGATTATATATTATATTTATGAAATTTTGTAATTTTTATTATTTTTTAATTTTCATTTTTCTCATACAATCATTATTTCTATGTTAAGAGATTACGATAAATTCGCCTGTGTGTACAGCGAATTACCGCCACACGAAGAATTTGGATTCATTCACTGCTCACCATGATTTTATTAAGAACTTGTTTAATAAATATAAATGATATATTATATATAAAGTTGATTATAGATGTAATATATATCATTTAAGTTTAATTCATTCATAAGTATAATAGTATTAAAAAAATGGTGGTCATGCATACTACGACCTACCAACTCCATGAATGGTATATTTGTTTTTCCATCCCAAAAATTTTATGGATTACTATCAATACATATATAATGAATATATATTAGATTTTTATAATTTTTATCATCCAAGATATGATGAAAATGATCAATTTAAGGAGATAATAAATATAACAAATGAAATCATATATGAAAAACAAAGCGGTTATTACCCAAAACATAACATTATCATGTATTTGTTAATAAAAGTATAATATTTCCACAATAAAATAATATAATGTATGATATCTTTTTAAAATGGTTCTCTAATTTTTTTATAATAAAATATATTTATTATAAATAAATTTTAATTGATTATGAGAGAATACTAGACTTATGTTTTTGATTTCATTGTCACTTTTATTTTCTTTGAGACAAATTCCATATTTACCACATGATTATATTAAGAGATTTATATACATACCATAATGTTATTTATGGTCAATATTATAAACTTTTATTATTATTTATATATCCATTTTTGTATCTCTTTTTCATTGGGTTCAAATTTTTAATGTCATAATAATGGTAAAGGGGTTTTGTCTCAAGTTTCCTTAATTGAGAAGTAAGTTATGCTGTGAAGCTTTATTATTACAAGAGTTATGTATAAATCCCATTTGACATTTAATATCATGTATTTATTCATAATGATGATACTTTATATTTTATTTTATGTTATTCCCCTGTAGGTCTAATAAATAAATGTTACCAAAGTGTAAAAGGTTTCTAATACAAACTCATCATCTTTAACGATTATTTATGATTATATTCCCAATGTCTGAATTGCATGATATATCTATAAATAATCATCATGAATTTTATTAACATTCATTGAATCATGATATCATAAATTAATGTTTCTATTTATCTTCTCTTAGTTCTATTAAGTTAATTTGAATTTGATTGTGGAAATCAGACATTATTGATATCATTGAATTGAAATTATTGCCTTCTAAAATAATGTTTTCTAATAATGTTTTAAAAATTTGGTTACTAATATATTATATTTTATAAAAGGTCATTTTATAAGATTTATATTTTTTCAAACAAAATTAGTGTAATAATATATTCACATTATAAATAATTTATGTTTGGATTTTTCAATAAATGTGGAAAGATTAATTTTTTATGACATGAATGAAATGAACAATAATTCCAACTATCATGAACAATCATTGAATTCAATATTCCTATAAATGTTTCCAATGATATTTTCAGTGAAATTACAATTCTCAATATTTGGTAAAATCTATATTTTATATAAATTAATTTAATGTGAAATGTATTTTGATAGTGTTTTAGGATATAAATAGTAATTTTTGAGCATGAAAGGATATATTCCTCATGAAATGTTTTTAGTGATCTCCAAAATATTCCTTTATAATTTTTAATGTTTATACTAAAAAAATTCACAATTTTTTATGTTGTAGATTTTATTTTTGAATGGATAGATAATTTGTTCTTGTAATATCCCAGGTACATTTTATAAATAATTTTCAATGAATGTTGAGATTCATTGAGGTTAAAAATGATTTTATGGGGATATGACCCTTGGTTTGAATTATTATTCATTCCCAAAAAAAATTATTTTATGATGAAAAATGATTTTGATTTCCATTTCTCTTCAATAGGTTATACCATGATAAATAATTTTTATACCCACTTCATCTTCCATGGATTATAGTTTGATGAAATTATGAAATAATTATGATACCAATTTAATTTTCATTGGTATCATCATGATAAAATGTTTATAAAACCCATATAATTTCTTGGGTTCGGATATTATGATATTTTTTTTGATCTTATATCACACATATGTATGATTTTCATTATGTGGAAGTGTTTACATTATAAATAAGGAAAATGGTTATGTTAGAAACAATAATGTTGTTTTTTATAACTATGGATCACATATTAATTATTACCAAATATTGGTGGGACCAATATTTCCCTATGATGATTTGGGTGAAGTTAAATATCTCACACGATAGAAAGGATTGGAATGTAGAGTGAACCCAATTTAGTAAGGGTATTTTTCTACTATGATGGTCAACATAGTGAGCCATGGAAAATATGATGCTTTTTGTCGAAATTTATTTCATTATATTAATGTTAAAAAATTTCATGACTTCATGTTTACAATTTTATGAATTGACCATTAGTTCATGTCTATTTTGTTATATATAGACATGGTTACATGTAATAAGATTATCTAAGGGATTGATTTCAGGTCCTTAACTTAATGAGTGAACCTGTTTTAACATATACATGTTGAAAATGTTATAATCCAACTGTTATTCCACAAATATTTGTTTTATTACAAACTTATGCTCACATAGATGATTTTATTTTATTACCTTATAATTAATTTTATATAAACAACATATATTTATATCATGTCTCATGGGTATTATCTATGAAAGGATGGGTAATGACATAATAAGTTATTTTTTATCAAATACCCTTTTTATATTATTATTTAATATGATCATTTTTTATTAGTATTATGTTTAACCATACTCAGAATATTAGATTTCCCTTTCCTATGTTTCCTTTATACTGGTTATAGAAATAGTATTATATTGTTAATATATAAAAAGTGTACTAAATTGGATGATCTTTGTCAGAAAAAAAATTAAGATCACCTCTCATATTAGGATATTATGTACCATGTTTATAATATATATATACTATTATAGTTCCCAGGAATGTGATTGTGTAATGCAAGGAAAATTCATTTAAAAATGTGTAATATCCATTTATGTGAATCCTGGGCAACTATAACTCGTATCCAATGAGTGGTTTAGTTAAAATTTAGAAACAACTATAAGAAATATTTAATTAAATCACTAGGTATATTTCCATGTTTATATCGAGGGATATCTCTGAGCATTAATATAAGGATGAGTAAAATTTTCAGAAAATTTTCATTAACGTGGTAAAGGATATATCGGTTGGTTTTTATGAACTTACACCCCACACTATATACTACAAGTTGAATGTTACTCTATAACAGAAGTTCCTAGTGTTAAAATAACATAAATATTTTTATTGAGATATAATCAATCAATAACATGTGTATAACAACAGACCTTTCTACAATCCAAGATTGAAAATCTTGAGATATATTCTTTAGTAAATCAAAAACACTTTTGAACAATCATGAATGGTTAAAATACATGATATCAATGGATGAAATATGATCAAACTACGGTTTAAAAAAATAAGTATTCATGATTTATACATCATATATGTTATTATTTATTACTATATGGTTCCCCACCATGATTATTTTTTCTTACACTATTGATTTAGTTATATTCAATGTATGGAACTAGATATAAACATGTTAACATTTAATCTAATGGATATTTTTTTAACTGTTAGAAACCCAATATGATGATCAATAAAGGTAGATATATTTTTATTATGTATAATCATCCATCATGATTTACGATTAACAATATCAACTTCAATGGGATTTGTCACACATCCTATTAGAGGAACTTGGAATTTTAGGAAATTTTATGTGTTCATGAATATGGAGGAAATAATATTTGGATTTTTACCTGATATGAAAATGGGATGAAAATCCAAAATGAGTATACAAAATGTATAGAAAGTTTTGATATGTGTGGAAAATACAGTAATATATTGAATCATTACTGAAGAGTTAAATGTCCTATCTATAGAAGACATGTGAATTACCCAACTCATTTCCCTGACTCAAGAATTAACATCTATACCATGTTTTTATCTATTCCATGAAAAACATTGGTGTGGAAATAATGATTTATTTATATATTTGGGTAGAAGAATTAGTAATTGGGAATGGTTTACTATTTTTTCAGTATATGTTTTATATTATGTATTTGAGAAAATATATTGAATGGTGTTAATGACCTAGAAAAATGGCTTAACATAAAGGTGATATTTTGATTATTTAAATGTAACTATTAATTGGGTCGTGATGATGAAAAACGTTTCTTAATATTATATATTGATACGATTCATTTGGATCATGTAAATTGAATAGTATTGATTCTCTTGAAACTGATAAACTATTTTTTGACTAAGAAATAAATGAAATCCGTGATGGTGATTAATTTTTTTGGATTTAATGAATATATTAAATAAATTATTATTTATGTATGTAATTAATTAGAATGCATCTTTTTAGTATGTTTTTATATAAAATCTGGTTGTTATTATGTTTCAAGAGACCACATGAGGAAGGTATTCATGCATTTTTAATGTTACAATCATGAGACATTGAAGGATATAAAATGGATTGATGTTAAGTTGATTTTGGAAAATTTATATACATTCACTATAATTTTTTAATTTTTGAAGTTCTATATAGTTAACCTTATATGAAATTATATATTTTAATCATTGAATGAGGATTTATATGTTAACATATTATTTCATCATATGATGATTTATCCATATTGGATGACCTATGATAACTATTTTTTTATGAAAACTAAAGATAGAAGAAAGGAATTATCATTTTATATATTGATCTCATTAACCATTAGTTAATTAAGAAAAAAATTCACCTTATTTAACAGAGTATAAGATGAATGGGGAAATGATCAAGGGATAACTGATTGATCATATTTTAGTAATTATATAGAATAAAATAACGTAATTATATTTTCTTGTCAAAACTACTCAACTTTGAGAACAAATATCATGAAATAAAATATTTTCACCTTATCATCATTTTTTTGATATCGATGCCATTTTTCATGACACAATGGATTTTGGTTTTGTAGTAATTTATATTCATGGGATCAGCCACTTTTTTATGATGTGTCATCACTATCACTCTATAAATTTTTTTCGTCTATGTCTAAATATTTTGTTCCTACCTATGATATCCTATATTTAAACCATGTAATGGGCTGCTTTAGGTAATATTTAGGTCTCAAAGATTCAATTTTTAATGAAATTTTTTAGGTTCATTTTTAAAAGGTAGTTTTATATGAAATAATTTTGATATTTTAGGCACATATTAGTTATCACCTATTCATTTGAATGGAATATATATATATGATAAAATATATTATGATAATATATTTGAAAAATTAAAATATAATGAACTCATTAAGAACCAATTAATTAGGCATGAATATAAAAAATATTTGAAAATAAAAAATATATATTTCTAAAAAAATATATAAAAATAAGTTATACCTCAATTAAATTAAAAAAATTACAATCCAAGAATAATTATAATGAAATATATATAGTTTATAGATTTAATAAAATCTTCAATATTCATATTATGCGTCTTATATATAATTGATAAAAACAAATCCAATTGTTCTCATAATAATGTGTTTGTCACCAAAGTGGTGTTGTCGTTATTTTCATGCATAATTATATACAAAATGAAATTTAAAAATTTTATAAAAGGAATTTAATAAATTAATTAAACATTTTTATTTAAAAATCCAACAATATCCATAGATTTAATTTCACTTATTTTTCTATAATATTTCATTTTTGATGAATTTTTAAAAATAATGTTTTTTTCAAAACTATATTTTCTTTTAAAATTTTCACAACAACCATTGTTATTTTCAACTAGTATTAAATATTTATTATTTAAAATATAAATATTTTAACCCAATTTAGCTTTCTGAAAACAATTTCATATTGAATATGGATAAAAACACATAGTAAACATTGATCATTTTAGCTTTTAAAAAATTTCTTTCTTGTCACGTATGTACAATTGATATTAAATTAACTACATCTTCTACGTCGAATGAGGTTTAAAAAAATATATTCCATATTTGGAATAATAATAATTTATATTATTTAATATGATCAAAAAAACATTTAAAAAAATAAATATCGAATGCAGTACAAATTTAATAATGTTATTATTAAAAATGTGTTTGCTGAGGTCTTAAAAAGGTATGATTAAAAATAGCCTATAAACCAATATAAATTTTTTATCTAGGCATATTGAGACCATAAAACCTCTATGTATTTATAGTTATCCATTTTATTATTTTTGCCTTATGATAAACATGGGATCACTCAATTATTTTCAACATTACTATGTGTGTCTCTCCAAAACATATGAAAGGAAACAACTTGTCATCCCTTATTCACATATTAAAACCTATATGGTTCATCCTAGAACTACTCAAATCACATCCCAACATACCTATTATAATAATATTATCCTTATTTTTGAATAAATTCCACCAATAAAGGCTTTAATACAAACATATGGAGAATTTTTGAAGAAGAGGTAATGTTATTCAATGAGAATAATTATTTTATATCATTATCATAATTATTCATTCCATATAATACCATTAAAATAAAATAAACACAATATATTCCATGTAATAATATTTTTTATGTAATGGTCATGAACAAAAAAAAACTCTAATTCCAGTGAATGGGTTATCAAATAATCATTCATGTATATGGTGGATTACCGCCTCATGAACAATGATTGTTAATTTTTTCATTACAAACTCTCATGGTTTGACATAATGTTTTATTTTTAGTATATATATGATATTTATGATATTTATGTTGTTATTATAATTCTTAAATTATTATATTACACATACCATCATGATCTCTATTTTGTGGGAATATGATAACGTCACTCAGGAGTATGGAAATATGGGATATATATGAAATAAAAATAAATCTATAATGATAATATATTTTATTTATTTTCCTTTCTTTCAAAAAATAATGAAACAACAGTCATTCATATGTATGGACTATCATCTTTAAAAAAATCGTATTTCATTTTCTATCATTAAATTATATAGATTTTTATAAATAGATTATACTAAATATATATGATATTTATATCAGTTTATAATTCTCTATATGTGGAATAAAAGTTCAATGTAAGTGGAACTATAATATAAATAATCATAATAAATATAAAAAATAATGAGGTTATTGCATGAAATGTATCATTAACATGGTATTGTCAATAAACTGGTAATAAAAGTTCAAAATAAAATCATAAATTGAATGATATATATGAATATTTTCATGTAATAGATATATAATAATATTATATTTATTATGAAGTATGTTTGAATAAGTATGAAGTATGTCAAGACTTAATGTATGGGATTTTCATCTCAAATTTCTTTTCAATGAGAGATATTCCATATTCACCACTTATTTCCATTATGTGATGTATATACATCCCAAGAATATATTTTAGGACACCTATACATATAATTATTATTATTTATATATAAATTTGAGGATATATATTTCATGGGGTTTAGGGTTTTAATTCTACTATGATGGTAATGTATTTTTCCCTTATTTTCGTTCACTGAGACATACTTTATTTTATGCACCTATAAAAATTTATGAAGAGTATATAAAGTAACTTAATCATGTAATATCATGAATTTATTGTAACATCCCAGGTAAATAAATTATATGATATTTTCATATTTATTTATATTGATGAATTAAATATTAATTTTACTTTAAATAGGATGCTATGTTAGATGGCATACTTGATACGCAATAATCGGTTTCTTTGAAATCATACGTTGCACACAACCTTGGGGCATACTGAAAAATAATAATATATAATATTGTAAATGGTTGTTAATGCATATCCATTGTATCAGAGGGAATTAATATAACTAACTAATTTATAATTATGCATGTTTCTTAAATGTTTTTACATTTATCCAATAAATTTTAGAGGCTTAATATTTGAATCAATCTAATTTTAAGCATAATTTACTTTAAAAGGTTGATTTAACACCTTTTTATGGAGAACTGAATTTAAATCAAGTTTATGTCACTTATAAAAGTTAACTTTGAAATGAAAAATTCATATTTATAATAGGGACATCAAAATTTACCCAAGGTAAATATTTGGTATTTTTCTAATAAAAGTCAGTTTTAATGAATAGTGAAAAATATTGTATTTTAAATCAAATATGCATTTTAATCTAAGTTATTTATATGGTAATATTATCTTTTTAATTGGTTTCAATATTTAATTAGATCATATTTTTACCATTTAATCCAATGTTGGTCATTGGAAGCAATTTATTATTGAAATTAGACAAAAACAAGTGCCAATATTATGATAGTTATTATTTTTTTAAGCACGCTTTCAGTTTTGTCAACGAGAATTAATTTTTAATTAATTAATCCAAATTTTATGTCTTGAATTTTTTAAAATAGACACCATTTTTAATTTGTAATATCAAATATATCATAGGCTAAAATTTTTCAATTTTTTTGAAAACCATCATTTTTTGATGAATAGTGAAAACTCTAAGTAGTAGTTTAAAAACCAACATTTTCATTCAAATGAAATTTTAGCACTTTGGGAAGTTAATTTTGAAAATAAGACATAAATGGTTATTATTAGTATGTAAAATGTGGTTCAATAAGAGGAAAATAATTTTTGGTCAATAGTTATTGTTGACTTTTATTTTCCACGGTTAAAGTTAAAAAGGGTCATTCCCGGTAAAAATAAAATTATAATAATATTAAATTACAATTACATGTGTCCTACTCCAATTTTTGGATATATTTACAACCATGGGCTTACTATGGTCGATATTTCTGACCCATGGAGCTACTTAAGATTTATAAAGATAGTTAATATTAATTAATTTAAGGTAAAGACAAAAATGACATAAACATATATCTTTTAGTAAATAAATTCTTACATGGGGTAATATAAGTTATCTATTAGACTATAAATATTCAATTTAAGGATAAAATATATTTCCTGCATCATTTTATTTTGTTATAATTTTTAGACATCAAATAAATAATATTATATGTGACATAATAAATAAGATGTTTTTATCTCATTAATGAATGATTTAAATAAATAAGATTATAAAAATTAAAACACCATAAAAAACTTGTCCAAATCATATTTGATTATTTATTTTGAACATGAGTCATCTTATCTTTGAAATTAAAGTGTATTGGATCTTTAGAAACCTAAAATAATTATATAATAATATAATAATTTTAAAACTTTTCTAATGAGCCCCTCCTACCCCTTATAAAAATCCTTCACCCCTAACCCATTAATCATGCCTCTCAAGCACATTGGTTCATCCAAACTCTACAAAATAATCTCTCAATATACCTCTCTTACACCTATATGACTTACCTTAGGAAGAAGGAACTTCAAGAAATCATTTTGGCTCAAACCAAAGAGAGTTACCTGATTTAAAGGTAACATATTCTCCTAAGTTTTTTCTTTTTTTACTTTTCCAACAACCTTATATATTTTTATTAATTTATTTTATAACCAAAATAGTATCCTCAAGATACATGGTTATTTTATGAGAATTATTATAACTAAACTTCCTTAAAACTCCAACTAATGGATATGAACATGCTGTTTCTGTGGACGACGAACTACTGCCTCACAAAACGATGATTGTTGAAATATTTCCAACTACCTTTCATGGTGGACATTTTGGTGGAAATATATTTATATATGATTTATTTTTTCTTTATTATTCATTATTTTTCATTTATATCATACCTTTATGGTTTCCATAATTGGAACATATGATAATATATTTTGAGGAAGTGTGGACTACCGCCCTCTCAAAGTGATATGACTCATTCATTCCATACGTGGGACGTTTAAATGATAGTGTTAATGAAATTATATATATATATATATATGATAATATAATAGAATTATAATATACCTATTTATCATTTTGTTTTCATACCATTAAATTACGAAATAAAAATGTAAGTAGCGTTTATACGTACATATGACTTACCATCTCCATTATGGTGCATTTCATTTATTATCTCCAAATGTTATGTATTATTATAAATACATATATATAATTCATATATATGATATATATGATATATAAATCACAAATATCAATCTAGATATCATGGAATTTCGACCACATGAACAACATGTAATTATAAGTTCATTTTTTTCACATGTTCTGAACCTTGACAAAATGTCCGCTATGAATCAAATAATCACCTAATTGTTATAGTAAGGTAAAATTTTTTATAAAATCAATAATAAACACTTTAAAGGTTCTTATAAAATTATTAAATAACTTAACTTTATTAATTAGGAAATTAATGAATGAACGGGTCAAGGCAAACACAAGGTAAGGGAACTTCTTAACCCAGTTTCATTCCATGGGTTATTTTTCTACTTATTAAATTTTGTCCTTCTATGAATATGTGTGAAATTAATTTTGATATCATATCTTGTATTTATAATTTCATTATGTTTAATTATAGTGAATACAAATTATAGATCTATTTTATTTAGAAAATGATTTTTGTAAAGGACTTCCTCTCAATCTCCTTTAATTGAGGCGTGTTTTGATAATATACACCTCATTATTTTTATATGGTGTATAATAAAACCCTTTCACTTTTATTTTCATTCAAAGGTAATATTTTTTATATGAAGTGTTTTACTAAATTAAAAAAGAAATGTTTTAATGTTTTCGGTAACAATTATCTCTCCACCACCGTAATCATTATTTTGATTCTTCTGTAAGAATTAATGTTTTTAAAAAAATGGTAAGGTAATCCCCTAAATATGTTTTAGGTTTTTGAGTATTTAAAATGATTTCTTTAAATGGATTAATTATTACAATATCATGAAATTATTTCTTGTGATTTAAAAATAAATTTTATTTGTGAAATGTTAATATTTACACTATTTTATGTGTTATTATTTTATAGTGGTACTTGGTCATTTTATGGGTGGGTACATGATAAAACAAATGATGGGTGGTGTTGAGATATTTCATGATGGGTGGTTACATTATATCCTCTAATGTATTGGGTATGGAAGTCGACCGTATTGTAAAAACCCGTAAATTTTAAGGAAATTTTTTTCATAAATTATTTGGGATTTTACGAGTACGCAGTTTTTGACGGCACCTAATTTCGAGTCTCGGTGTGCCCAGAATCAATTTCTGAAGTTTAGCTCGGGTTCATTCAGTGAAAAAACTAGCGGGTTTTTCTAACTTTTGAATTGGTGCTCGAAATCGAAATATGAGGGCACCGATGAAACCACAGCGGCGGTAATTGCTTAAGAGGACTTTTCCCAAAGGTGAGTTTTCTAGGGAGGATTTGTTTAAAATTGTGTATTAAATGTAAAGTAAAATAAAATTGTGTTACAATTTTATTTATTTATCCTAAGTGGTTTAATCCTATGTGTGGGAGTTGGTGTGGGACCCAGTGGTTACTAACTACAATTGAGAGGTTAAAGGTGAGGTGGGGCCCACAACAGCCATAAACTCATCACATTCCCTAACTCCCCCTTTATGAGAGTAACTCATCTCCATCTCCCTCTTTAATTCTTGCAAATATAACACCCCATTTAATTTGTAAACTCAAGATTAATTAATCACGGGAATTCATTTTTGAATTATTGAGTTTTTTAATTGCGTGAAAAAATAATAAAATAAGGAGTTGTCTTATTTTAATTGGTTAGTCTTGTTGTGTTGAGAGAAAGGGGTGAGAGTTATTGAGACTTGAAGAACTTCATCCTCTTAGTTTAAGAAATCCATGACTCCGTCAAAGAGCATCGATTTGGCGACTCGGTTTCTTCCATTATCATCTTCCTCCATGACCAAGGAGGAGGCACCGATGCGAAAACTCACCATCGACATCGCCATACAGTCTTTTTCTCCGTGTCAAAGGAAGGAAGACGTCGCTTCCTCCCCGGACCCTCTCCGTCGACGTTTACGGAACCCCACCCTGCGATGTTGTTATTCCACGATGATCTACGTTTGACACCTTGTGTTGAGGTAGGAGTTAAGTTCAAATTTAATCAATTAAATTTGCGCTTTGTATGTCATTGAGAATATTCGTTCTTTGGCCGCCCGTTATCGTCACAACGGGAGGAGGTCGGACCGCACTGACATGGAAGATCCTCCTCCCCTTATCTAGTTTACCTTTTTTGTTCATGGTGGAAAAGACGGCGCGGTGCTATTGCACAGTGCAGGAATGAGAGAATCACAGCCGGAGCGGGCTGTGGTGGAGGTGCGCGGCGACGTCGCGCCGCGCCGGTGGAGCCGAAGGAACCGTGACCGGAGCACGCAGTGGCGGTGGTGCGCGTTGCCGTCGCACCGCCCTGGAGAACCCAAGGGAGCCACGGCCGGGGCGGGCCGTGGCGGAGGGGCGCAGCGCCGTTGCACCGCGCCGGTCGGACAGAAGCCGGGGCCTAAGGCCGCAGCCATTCAGAGGAGTCGGTCGGGCTCGGCTCGGCCGGCCGGCGGCGCACCCCCACAGTCCGCCGTTTCGGGACAAGGGGGTGGTGCCCCCCTCTCGTGTCTGCTCGGTGATCGGCCTCCTGCGCCGGGCCGGGCCACCCGCGCCGGGCCGGGTCGCGCCAGCCAGGCTGGGCTACGCCCAATTGGGTTGGACCCAGCCATGGGTCGGGTCGACCCAGTTCGGGCCGACCCAGTGGGTATTGGGACGGGTCGGATCGGGCCCAATCCCCCTATCATCGGAGAGATCTGTTCAAATGCCCATAACATGGGCTAATGACCTCTGATCGACGCACCGTCATTTGTATTGGGATCCTTGTATTGAGATGGTCGACTTGGTTTATTACACTCAAGGTTTATGAGAACTTTGGGAAATGGCCAGTTTGGTTCGAAAACGAAACCAACAGGGCCCTCGGAGAGGAAACGCTTAAAACTCGGGCTCCAGACGTCTGAGGGATGTGCTATCGACTTTGTTGGATTTCTCTTAGTGAGATGGTTCTTTTATCTTACTTTGCTTGTGACTTGGATGCAACTGGAGTACGATCAGGTTGGTTTTAGCTTAAAAACCAACCGGGCCCCTGGGATGAAAAAGCCAATAACTCTCAGATCGTGCGTCCGATTGACATATTTTCTATTGCGTTTAGTGCCTATTGAAGAGACCGAACATTGTAATACATCAAATCTGGACTTCATTACAGTTGATGTATCAACCCCTTGGCTCATGGAGTGGACCCTCCCGGAATCGAGAATGTTGTGTGTGAGAACCCTAGAGATGGATGCGATTGTGACTATGACGACGACTGTACTGGAATCCTCCGTGGGTTCGATAGTGACGACTACCATACTGAAATCCTCTGTGGGTTTGACGGTTATGATTACTGTTCATGTAACCTATGTGGGTCTGGCAGTATTGACCTCTGTACTTGTATCATGTGTGGGTCCGGCAGAGTAGCTGGTCTTGTATCCTATGTGGGTCTGACAGCTTGGCTAGTCCGGTATCCTGTGTGGGTCTGACAGCCTAGATGAATCGGTGGACACATCTGATCATCTCTGTCTCTATACGAAGAAGTATACCTGTGTGAGCTTAGTCATGAATTTCAATCATTATCTTCGATATGATTGACTTTATATCTTGTGTCAATTGGATTGTGCTTTCCTATTTGGATTGGATTGTACTTTCCTCTATGTATTCGGTTGAACATGGGCGCATGAGTTGGAGTATAACTGGAATTGGTGACTTTGGTATATGTATGGGAAAATACCTAAGTAGTGATGGTTGATACATTGTGATTTTATCTTTCCTTGGTGGATTATCCTTCTTGGATGCTGGGAGACCTTCGAGATTATTGAGGACCTTACTGAGTATCTTATACTCACCCCTGCACGGGCTATGCCTGCACCACGTTTTGTTGGATGCAGACGACAGATAGCCCTGATCGAGGTGGAGGATCGTGGAGCTGGACGATACCTGGAGGAGAATCCCTGGACGAGATGTACACGGAGCCAACGACCAGACCCGAGGAGTTGAGGAGATTATCTGTACCCACCCATCAGATGGGAATTCTAGTGGACGGCTCGGTGTTGCTGCTTTACTTTTCTGCTGCTGTACTTTCTTTCAGTTGGACACTACTTTCAGTTGGGTTTGTATTTTGGCCAATTTACTTTCCAGCACTTACTTTTGCACTATGTTAACTTAGTGTTTATTTTAGCTTGCATACTCTATGGTGTTTGTTTACTTTATAAAGGCAATGCCTTCCCTTTTTATCGGGATTTAATCCTTTGGTGCTAGTCGCCAGCCTCTGGCCTATGGAAGGTGGGATTGGGGTAGTCACGACATGGGCCCCGAGGATGGGTCATGAAAAATTGGTATTAGAGGAGTCGGTTCTACCGCAGAACTCAGGACTCTGAGAATTTTCTTCTGTTTGAAGCAATAGTGTTTAGGTTATTGAGTGTGGTTATCAGTCCAGGGAGTCCAGTGTTGGTGCGGTGGCCGACATATCCATACACCAGGACCCTGACTTCTGATTTCTGAATCAATGCACGAAAACATTGATTGCATGTGTGTTTCAAAAGTTTTCATTGTGATTACTTTGTGTCATCTCATCAGGTATACTGTATTAACCGTGACACACTTGTTTCTTTTCAGGATTTCCCCATGATGGCAGCCAGCTAGGGTTCCGAGTTTTGTGCGAGACGGCAGCCCACCGAGTGAAGAGGCCTCAGTGTAGGGCCCCATTATGGTGGAGGAACCAGCAGTATGTCTACCCGCCGAGTCACCGATGCCACCAGCCCTAGTAGCTGATAGTGCACATCGCCTGAGTGCAGTGGATGAGTTTTAGCATCAGAGACCACCCAGGTTCCACGGGGAGACGGACCCTCAGGCAGTCGAGGATTCGCTGGAGGTGGTCGTTCGAGTCTTCAGGTTGGTAGGGACACCAGTGGACCTCATGGTGATCCTTGCAACAAGTCTCCTACACGCAGTAGCAGGTAGATGGTAGAACCTGATGATCCATGTGCACGATGATGCATCTCTTCTATGGATGGACTTCGAGAGCCTCTTCCGCTTGGAGTTCATTCCAGCCACCCTCCACGCGGTGCGCATTCAAGAGCTACTATAACTGCGGCAGGGCAGCATGAGAGTAGCCCAGTACATGGTGGGATTTACCAATCTCTGGTGCTACTCCATGGACATGGTACGAGACCCATTCTTCTGGGCCTGGACCTCAGATCAGGGACTGAGGCATGAGATCAGGGCTTCGATGATCTCCCTCTGCATTTCGACGCAATTAGGAGTACTGGAGTGAGCCCATCTTGTGAAGAGCTTTCTTGCTGAGCCTACACCAGCAGTGAGACCAACCGCAGGGCGACACGTAGTGGATTATTCTACAGCTGCCAGTCAACGGATGTCACAGGGGTCCAAACAGACCAGACCTTCAGGTGGGAAACCTTAGGATACTGGCTCAGAGGTGAGGGGTACACGGCAAAGAGCCAGCCTTATGAGGATTAGACAATGCTATGCATGCATCGGGCAAGGCCACTTGGCTCGTGACTGCCTATCCCGTCATGCAGTGGAGAAGCAGACGGTTAAGGGACCACCAGGTAGAGGCATATGTTCGACCGTGGTGGTCCTTAGGGAGCAGGCGGACGAGGCAGAGGAGCTAGCTGTGTAGCAGGTGGTGGTCGACGCTTCTAGGATCTACCACCACCACCCCCAGGAGGTCCACCCCGACCACAGGGAGCTGGAAGGCAGAGGCAGGCTCAGCTTCAGGCAGTGGAGGCCTACGACCACGACGCACCTAAGATGATTCAAGGTACTATCTGTGTCTACTGCGCCCTTGTTGAGGTTCTTATAAACACAAGAGCGAGTCATTATTTTATTGTCACTGCCCTTGTTCGTAGATCGGAGATTCGGACGGAGTCGTTGGCTCGATCCTTACGTCTAGAGACTCTTACGGGAGAAGACTCGATAATTACGCACTGGTGTCAGTAGTGTGAGCTTACTCTGGGAGGCGAGAGCTTCAGATGGGATCTTCTTGTAGCGGCGTTGAGGCCTTACGACGTCATCATGGGCATGGATTGGTTATTTTAAGTCTGTGCTCAGATTGACTGTATTAGGCGCAAGGTGCTGTGTGACGACACTGATGGAAGCAGGTTCACCTTCACCGCCGAGAAGGGAGCCTTTGCCGTGAAGGATGGACTCACGCAGTGGAGAGGACATTCGATCACTCATCAGTTGGCTAGCCTCATCCTAGGAGAAGTTGACGTGTGGAGTGCGAGTTTTCCAATTGTGGTGGATCAGTATGCGGGCGTCTTTCCTGATGATGGTCCAGGACTACCTCTTCAAATAGAGGTATACTTCAACATTGACCTATACCCCGGGGCACCCTCGATATCTACTCCAGCTTCTCGTATGGCTCCCACTGTCCTTCGTGAGCTGCGGGTACAACTAGAGGACTTGCAGGGCAAGAGATTCATTCGAACTAGTGTTTCACCCTTGCCTTCCCCGATTTTGTTCGCCAAGAAGGCGGACTGGAGATTGTGAATATGTGTCTATTAGCGTCACCTGAACCAGGTGACCCTGAAGAACAAGTATCCCCTACCGAGGATTGAAAACCTCTTCGATCTGCTCAAGGGAGCACAATGGTTCTCGAATATAGACCTTAGATCAGGCTATCATCAGCTCAGAGTTCGAGATGATTATGTGTAGAAGACAACTTTCAGGTGTCGGTATGACCACTATGAGTTCTTGGATATGACTTTTGGCATAACCAACACTCCATCAGTGTTCATGAGCCTCATGAACAGGATCTTCCAGCCTTACCTCAATTGATTTGCTATAGTCTTCATCGACGACATATTTATTTACTCGACTACTGAGGGGGAGAATGCCTACCACTTGCAGGTTGTACCAAATGGAGAGAACCATTCAGACTCTTGAGGACATGCTCTGTGCATGTGTCTGAGAATTTTTCACAACTGAGAGGATCACCTACCTTTGGTGGAGTTTTAATACAACAATAGCTACCACTCAACCATCGGGATGGCACCATATGAGGCATTTTGCGGCTGACCTTGAAGATCACCTATGTGCTGAATAGATCTTGGGAATCAGCACTTGTGGGGCCAGAGATGGTCCAAGCCACGACAGAGAAGGTTCAGGTCATACAGGAGCGGATGAGGACAAATCAGAGCCAATAGAAGTCCTATGCTGACAAGAGGCAGAGCCCACTAGAGTTCGAGGATGGGGACCACGTTTTCTTATGGGTCTCACCCCGACGTGGATTACAGAGATTTGGATGAGCTGGTATGTTATCTCTTTGATTCATCAGACCATTCCAGGTTCATCGCAGGATTGGCGAGGTGGCTTATTGCTTGGCTCTTCCACCTGAGTTGAACCGGGAGCACGACGTCTTCCACGTATCTCAGATGAGGAGATACGTGAACGACCCAACGCATATCATCGATCATGGGGAGATGGGCGTCGATGACGAGGAGACTTTTTCAGATATCCTGGTGGAGATCGAGGATCTATAGGAGTGGGTCCTACGTGGATGTTCTATTCCTCTAGTGTGTATCAGGTGGCAGCACGGGAACCTCCAAGAGATCACATGGGAGCGAGAGGCTCAGATGTGTGCACAATACCCTCATTTCTTTCCCTAGTTTGTGATGTATCTTTACGGGGACATAAATCCCTGAGGAGGGAGTAATGTAAAGACCCGTAAATTTCAAGGAAAATTTTTTCATAAATTCTTTGGGGTTTTATGAGTACGCAGTTTTTGACGGAACCTGATTCTGAGGCTCGGTGTGCCTAGAATCAATTTCCAATGTTTAGCTCGGGTACGTTCAGTGAACGAACAAGCGTTTTTTTCTAAATTTTGAACCGGTGATCAGAATCGAAATCTGATGGCACCAATGAAACCGCAATGGCGGTAATTGCTTAATAGGACCATTCCCGAAGGTGCGTTTTCTCAGAAGGATCTCTTTAAAATTGTGGATTAAATGTAAAGTAAAATAAAAGTGTGTTACAATTTCATTTATTTTTCCTAAGTGGTTTAATCCTATATGTGGGAGTTGGGTTGGGACCCAAGGGTTACTAACTAACCTTGAGAGGATAAAGGTGAGGTGGGGCCCACATGAGCCCCAAACTCCTCACAATCCTTAACTCCCCCTTTATGAGAGTAACTCATCTCCCTATCTACCTTGTTAATTCTTGCTAACATAACACCCCATTTAATTTGACAACACAAGTTTTATTAATCAAGTGAATTCAGTTTTGAATTTTTGAGGCTTTGAATTGCATGGAAAAATAATAAAATAATGATTTTCCTTATTTTAAATGGTTATTCTTGTTGTGTTGAGAGAAAGGGAGAGTGAGTTCTTGAGACTGGAAGAAATTCATATTCTTCGTTGAAGAACACTAAGACTCTGGCGAAGTGCATCGACTCAGCGACTTGGTTTCTTCTGTCATCTTCTTCCTCCACAACCAAGGACGAGGCACCGACACGGAAACTCGACATCGACGTCACCATACAATCTTCTCCCCACGTCAATGGAAGGGAGATTCTGCTTCCTCCACTGACTCTCTCCGTTGACGTTTACGGAACCCCACCCTACGGCGCCGTTATTCCGTGACGCTCTTTGTTCGACACCTTGGGTTGTTGTAGGGGTTAAGTTCAAATTTAATCATTTAAATTTTCTCTTTGTATGTCATTGATAATATTCATTATTTGGCCACCTATTATCGTCACAACGGGATGAGGTTGGACCACACTAACATGGCTGATCCTCCTCCCCTTATCTTGTTTACCTTTTTTCTTCATGGTGGCGAAGACGTAGCGGTGCCATTGCACCGCATGGGAACAAGAGAACCATGGCCAGATCAGGCCTCAGTGGAGGTGCACGGCACCGGTGAAGCCGAAGGAACCGCGGCCGGAGTGGGCCGCAGAAGTGGTGCGTGGAGCCGTCGCGCCGCACCAGAGAACCCGAGGGAGCCGTGGCTGGGGCGGGCGACGGCGGAGGGGCACAACGTGTAACGCCCCGACCCCAGTTACCAAGAGTTGGTGGATTATTACATAACATTTTCATGATCACAAGAAAGACCACATCTCAAAAGACCAATTAGTTTTTTATCCTTGGAAACGCTAGATATATTCAGAAGTCTTACATTACATGATAAGGTAAAAAAACTACAACAACATCTTCTCTTCAAATCCCCTCATACTATCCCTGCAGGTCATTCATAAATTATTTATTCACATCCTGGGAAAAATAAAACATAGAAAAGGGGTGAGCTCAAATGCCCGGTAAGGTTAAAAATATAGCAGAAACATTCATAAATAAGAATAAACATTGAAGGCAATGTATAACTAAAACAAAATCCTTTTAAACTTGAACTTCAACATAGTATGGAAAAAATAAAATTAAATAATGCCATTTACATATTCAAATGGATATTATACTAATCGAATAATCACATGAAATATCAATAACCACTTTCATAATGATGGAATGCATAATTCCAGACTATCATAACCACATAGCCAAGGCCCCGTGCTAAGACTACAAATAAGATTTTGTCAAAACCTTGTTCCAAGACACTAGTTTGTCTCATGAGACCTACCGATGCATCGAGGAGCTATATCGGGATCCACCCATCACATACTAAGTCCAATTCATTCCTCATAAGAACATGTTTAATCATAACATAAACATTCGTATTAAAACTAGCATACGAAATGTCAATAATTTAACCACAAACGATGAATGGTATAAAAATAGCACATCCACAGTCAAACATAACTCATTCGATACAATATTGAGGATTGTATTATATCATATTAACCTCAATTGATAATAATGAATGATATTTACATAGATGAAAATAACCATCAAAACGATTTGAGAGAAATATCCCCCTTTTCTTGAAAACATTTTCACACTATTTGTCAAGAAGCCGTTTAAAAATAAATTTTTGAATCAATGTGTCCCATACCACATTGAAACTTTTAAAAGTATTTTTTATTTTAAAACATTAATGTCCATATAAATAAATTCTTAAACCCATTTTTTAAAACATGGACATTAATGAGCAAGATCTATAAGAATAATTCTTTATAACATTTAAAAATGGTATTTTTGATAGAGTTTCTAACAAAAAGAGAGACACTTGAATACAAATAATTGAGGTAATAAAAACTTTTTAATATCATGAGAATAAAGGGATTCATGATATACTATGTCCAAGTACATTATATACACCACGTAAATGTGATTTGATGTATAACAATAAAGAAGTCTCAATTGAATGTAAATTGAGATGAAATCTCTCATAAAGGCCGTATCCTTAGCATAAGGATAAATCAATGACATAGTTATGTGTGAAAATTATAAATACACTAAATATGATTGTATATTCAGTGTAAAACAATCAAAGGACAGTCACACATAATCTTGTAAAAACAACACCAATGTATTGGATGTTTAACTCAACAAATGGATAATGAGTTAAAATTACTCTTATCAAATTCATATCGATGACTTGAGTAATTATCAATGCAATGATTATGTGTATCAAAAGTATATCCATATAAAAGGGGAGTGGAAATTATTACATAAGCAAATGAATAGTGATTCCACACATAATCTCGGAGTAAAATAATCATTGATGTTTGCATAAAGCCCAATAAATCGAAATTAAAATTTCAAATTCCCTTATTGATTTAGTAACTTACGAAACATACACCCATGAAAGAAGGATAATACATTGATGATGTAAATATCAATAAATTAAAGTATATTACACAATTAATATAATCATGGGTAGTACACACACCACAAGCAATAAATAAGTGGTGAACAATGGATTTCTCACGAAATTAAAAGGGAGATAAGAAACTCGTTACTTTGTACTTTTTACTTGGTCGAGGGTAGGTTAACCTCCTGTATAATGGTTAAATAATTGATATTAAATTATAAAAGAATCATATATATTAATATGATATCATATATGTTCTTTTAACATTTATTTTTTAATAATATCTTAATATTATCGTCGTTTCGGGTGTTAACTTACTCGTTTTATTTGATATGTTTTGTTATGTAAGCCGTGTTTGTCATGGATAGGATGTATCTTATTCATATCCATAATGATTTCAAGTCCATAAACTTTATTATAATATATAATTGGATGGAATACCATATATAAATAATAATTATCATGTTATATTTATTATTTACATAAATTACACATCATTATTATACCCATCCAAATAATAATTTATTGAATGAAAATTACACCACGACGTGGAGACGGTAAGCGGTACGTACGCACGTATGGTGACATGTTATTCAAAGGATGGATAGAATACTGAATACGGTTGTACCATATTTATAATAACATCACAGTATATATAAGATTCTGGAATTATTATTTTATAATGGTAATAACAAAGAATGAAGAAGTGGACGAATAATGGAACCTGGAAAAGGGTGGTGAAATCATTACCTCTTCATCAGTTTATTCCTTTTTATTTGATCAAAATGGCTCTTATGATGGATTTATGACTAAAGTAAGACCACTTGGATGAAGTGAGGGAAGTTTAGAGAGTATTTGGGTAGAGTTTGTCCGATCCAAAAAGCTTTTATGGTGTGAATTAATGAGAAGGTGGAGTGCCCTTTTATAAGAGGTGTGAGGGGTACCTTTGGAAAAAGCTAGATATATTATTTTATAATAAATACATATTCAGTTTCTAATGGCTACAAAGTGGATTATTTAAAGGTTAATCTGGGGATGAGTCGAAAAACACTCAACCAATAGAATTTAGATAGGTTTGGTTCATTATATTAACCTTATCTTTAAGTTTTAACTCTTAGTTAATTAATTTGACACTTACCATGTCACTTTATATTTTTATATTATATAGTTAATAAACATACTATATACATACAAAAGACCCCCAAGTAGTCCATTAATAATACACCTATCATGATATAAGTCTCTTGGCCGAACCATAGATTTTTTGGAATTTAATATTAATTAATTATATAATATTAGTTTTAAAAACTCTTTTATGTCAATTTTGACACTATTTGGAAAATTGATTTTTGTGAAAATCATAACAAAATGATTACTTCTAAAACCATTAATTACATAACTCCTGACAAGTCATATTAACCTATAAAATTAATGTAATTCATTAAAAGTCTCAAATTATATTTATTTGGGTATTTATAATATCAAGTATTCTAATTTTTCATTAATTTAGTAATTACTGCATCATCAGTGGGTCATAAATACATTAAATTATTTAATGTCTAAAAATTATAAATAAAATACCATTATCTAGGAAATCTTCTTATATTTCTAATGAATAATTATAGTAGAAAATCCAACCTATATAATCCGTCTTAAAAATTGTTTTTCTAAAAGATATATTCTTATTTTATTTTTGTATTTGTTTTAACTTATTTAAAATAAAGTGTCTCTATCACCTACAAGTGGCTCCATGGGGTCCAAAAATCAACCCAAAGATTTCCATGGTCGGACAAGTATCCACCAATAAGGTTAGGACACGTTTTAGGGTAATTTATTATTATTAAAATATTATTTTTTAACCCTTATTTACCGGATTTACACATTAACCATGGTAAATAAAATATTTCCAGACATAATTATTTAAAATGTCTAAAAATAAAATTTATCTATTTACACAATTTGTTCATCCTGATTCAAACTATGGATTCCATTTTTCCAAATTCAAAACACGGAAGTGTCATAAATTAAATTAAAATTAATTCCCGCTGTCAATATAAAAAGCGTGTTTTTAACATATAATAACTATCAAAAGATTGGTACTTGTTTATATTCGGTTTAACTGTAAAATTATGTCCAATGACCAAAATTGTATTAAATGGTAAAAATATATTCTAAATATACTATAATAGCACTAAAATTCATAATTTATCAATATTAATTATTTCTATTAAAAAGTTGTTTTTAATTAAAATTTAGTAATATTCACTATTCCTCAAAATATGAAAGTTATTCGAAAAGTACCAAAATTTCACCCGAGGATAATTTTGATATTCCGAATCCAAAAATGAATTCCATTTTAAGAGATAGAATTTATAAAATTTCTAAAAGTAGGTATTACTATTCATAACGGCTAGTTTGATTGGTTGTGGTGTGTTAGAATCTCAAAGTTGTGTACAATGCATGCCATTGCATTATTCAAAGGGAAACGTACCGTGGTATCTTGGGGTGTTACATTCTCCCCTCCTTAAATACATTTAGTTCTCGCAATTTTTTTTAAATTGGTCTTGATAATATAATTTAAATTCCCAAATCGAAAAAGAGTTAAAAAAACAATCACTTTAAAAGAAAGTAATAGAGGTATAAAGGTCACCCAAGATAACCCAAACTAGGATTCCATGTAGGGAAACATGGATATATATGATAAAATAAGTGTTCAGTTATGATGGAGAGGGATAGAAAACATGATCAGGAGAAAGATAACAATAAGAAAATCACAAACTTGTTTTGGGACAAATGGTCCTTAGTCTCCCAGTAGGAAAAGTAAACGGACAACATTTTTTTGTTTTAAGTTAAGGAAAAGGAATTAATTTATGATATTTATTAAGAACATAAAGAGATATACTTACTTTTTAAGCAGAGTTTCATTCTTTAATAACTTTTTAACACTAACTCATTTTTTTTTGAAAAATGAGTATTCAAGAAGACTTGGTCACAATGGAAGAGCTAGAATAAACATCTATAGAAATACATGATCCATGTAGGATAAACTATATATTTACATTGTCTTTAAGGATTAATAAAATCAAAAATGGTGAGTATAATATCTGATGATTCCCCAAATGGATATTCCATTAAATAAAAAAAACACAAATCTTAATTTCTAAAATTAAACCATCAATACCCCATTGTTAAATAAATACCATTCAATAATCAATTGTCGTTAAAATCCATCAATATAATCCAAACTAATATTGAATCCCAAAATTTATAAGAATGTAGTCTTCCAAGTTAAATTGAATCTCCAAATGACATTAATTACTCTTAAAGTCACATACTTAAAAGTAATTAACCTAATAATTTCCATAAATAACCCAAATCACTATAAATCCATAATAAAAACATAGATAAAAATCCACCATTACTACTCAAATGAAATCCCATAATATCCTATTTTCCGTGGGCATATAGTGTTCACAACAAAGTGAACAAGTTACAAAATAACATTTATCAATTAATCACCAAATCATTTTACTATAATAAGGGTATTCATTTGATAAGACACAAGATCCCGAATCAAATTATTATTGATCAATAAAATCATTTAACTAAAAATAATAGTCACAATAACCAGTGAATTTACGTAGTCTAGTGGTAGGCGATAAATCCCAATTACACTTTGGTTGTGGGTTCGATTCCCACAGCTTTATCCGACGCGATGGGTTGTCACATGGTCTGCGTGTTGTCCTTTTTCAAAAACTATATTTTATAACATTACCAAAATGAGATAAATTACTCAAAATAACCATAAAATAATTTTACGACAAATCTTATCTCATACCTTGCATTTTCATCCCAAATTATAATAACTTATAATTGCCTCAAACCCAACGATCATATAAAACCAAATGGTTATTTATAACTATATCCATAAGAGAAAAGATAATTCTTCCTCAAATATCATTCTCACATGGAAAACTGCAGGGTTAAAAATACAAGAGAAAATTATTCCAAAGTAAACTCATCAACAAGGAGCACTAATACTTTTTAAACATTTCTCCAACCATTTATTTCCACATAGCTTCTTCATTGACCAAGAAAATATCCTATAGAATAGGGAATTCACTCGGGTAATGTCCAGGTCCCCTACATTTATGGAAAATGACTGTAAATGGATTCTTGGGACCATTTTTATCTTCTTCCATATTACTCTTCATTTTTCTTCGGTAATTCTTCATTTATGTCCTTCCTTCCCGCATGTAAATAATTTCTTTGTCCCATTCAAACACTTTCCTGGGTGTCTCCTCCCACATTTCCTGCATGATGGAAATTGAGGATTTCTTTCTCCATGGTCTCCATTAGTGGAGCTCTTATAATTCATCACCTTTCTCTTCTTTTTTGAGTCCAAGAATTGGTTAATATATACATATTGATGATCAAATTTTTGGAAAATTTATTTGGCATAAAGATGATATCTTTTATGCCTATCAACATTCCATTTTATTGCTCATTTCCACCACCATTCCCACCTTGTACATCATTCTCAAAGTCACTATGACTTCCTTGGAATCCAGCCATTGACAAAAACTACAAAGCATTGTGTGAGTAACAGTAGTCATAAAATCATTTAGAGATTGACATGTCACCATATTCTCAATTTGAAACACATTAGGATTAACCAAGGTCATTTAATCTCATCTTATATATAATACTTCAAATCGGTTTGTAAAGAAAATGTAAATTATCCTAAGAATATCCCCTGGTAGTGTCATAACCAAGAGTGCAGCAAGGCCCGTTTTCATGCACCCGTTCTCGTTTGAGTCTAGCTCAAAGCGGTGTTTTTGGGTTTTACCCCTAGGTACATCTATGCTAGAGCCGCCTCTAACTGCTCGTATCCAGACAGGGATGTATTGCTCGAAAAACTCACAAAATATATACAATACCAAAATTTTAGGAATTTATTATATACTAATCCTCAATGTTTTGTTTAGGTCTACGTGCTCTAATAAGATTTTATCTAAATCTAGCTTTCAAGGTTTGTACTAAACTTCCTCTGATACCGACTATAACGCCCTGACCCCAGTTACCCAGAGTCAGTGCATTATTGCATAGCATTGGCATGATCACAGGAAAGGTAAAATCTCGAATGACCGATTAGTTTAGTAGCCTTGGAAACAAATTGATATATTCATAAGTCTTACATTACATCCTAAGGTAAAAAAAACTATAACAACATCTTTTCTTCAGATCCCCTCATACTATCCCGGCAGGTCATTCATAAATTATTTCTTCACATCCTGGGATAAATAAAACATAGAAAAGGCGTGAGCTCAAATGCCCAGTAAGGATAACAATATGGCGGAAACATTCATAAATAAGAATAAACATTGAAGGCAATGTATAACTAAAACAAAAGCCTTTTAAACTTGAACTTCTACATAGTAAGGAAAAAATAAAATAAAATAATGCCATTTAATTATTCACATGGATATTCTTCTAATCGAATAATCACATGCAATATCAATAACCACTTTTATAATGATGGAATGCATAATGCCATACTATCATAACCACATAGCCAAGGCCTCGTGCCCAGACTACAAATAAGATTTTTCCAAGGCCTTGTGCCAAGACACTAGTTTGTCTCATGAGACCTACCGATGCATCGGGGAGCTATAGCGGGCTCCACCTGTCACTTACTAAGTCCAATGCATTACTCATATGATCATGTTTAAACATAATATAAACATTCATATTAAAACTATCATACGAAATGTCAATACTTTAACCACAAACCATGAATGGTATAAAAATAGCACATCCACAGTCAAACATAACTAATTCGATACAATATGGAAGATTGTATTGTATCATATTAACCTCAATCTGTAATAATTAATGATATTGACATAGATGAAAATAACCATCAAAACTATTTGAGAGAAATATCCCACTTTTCTTGAAAACATTTAAAAGTCACACTATTTGTCAAGAAGCATTTTAAAAATAGATTTTTGAATCAAAGTTTCCCATACCACTTCGAAAATTTTAAAAGGAGTTTTATTTTTAAAACATTAATGTCCATTTAAATAAATTCGTAAATCCATTTTTTTAAAACATGGACATTAATGAGCAAGATTTAGAGGAATAAGTCTTTATAACATTTAAAAATGGTATTTTAGTTAGAGTTTCTAACAAAAAGAGAGACACTTGAATACAGATAATTGAGGTAATAAAAACTTTGTAATATCATGAGAATACATGGATTCATGATATACTATGTCAAAGTACATTATATACACCACATAAAAGTGATTTGGTGTATAACAATAAAGAAGTCTCAATTGAATGTAAATTGAGATGAAATCTCTCATAAAGTCCATATCCTTAGGTTAAGGATAAATCAACGACATAGTTATGTGTGAAAAATATTAATACACTAAATATGATTGGATATTCAGTGTAAAAAAATCAAAGGACATTCACACATAATCTTGTAAAAACAACACCAATGAATTGGATGTTTAACTCAACAAATGGAGAACGAGTTAAAATTACTCTTATCAAATTCATATCGATGACTTGAGAAATTATCAATGGACTAATTACGTGTATCAAAAGTATATCCATATAAAAGGGGACTTTTAATTATTACATAAGAAAATAAATAGTGATTCCACACATAATATCAGAGTAAAATAATCAATGAAGTTTGCGTAAAGCCGAATAAATGGAAATGGAAATTTCATATTCCCTTATTGATTTGGTAACATACTAAACATACACCCATGAAAGAAGGATAATACAATGATGATGTAAATATCCATCAATTGAAGTATATTACACAATGAATACAATCATGGGTTGTACACACACCACATGCAATAAATAAGTGGTGAACAATGGAATTCTCGTGGAATTAAAAGTGACATAAGAAACCCCTTACTTTGTACTTTTTCCTTTGTCGAGGGTAGGTTAACCTCTTTTATAATGGTGAAATAATTGTTATTAAATTATGAAATGATCATATATATTAATATTATATCATATATGATCTTTTAACATTTATTTGTTAATAATATCTTAGTATTATCGTCGTTTCGGGTGTTAACTTACTCGTTTTCTATGATATGTTTTTTTACGTAATCAATGTTTGTCATGGATAGGATGTATCTTATTCATATCCAGAATTATATAAAATCCTTTAACATTATTTTTAAATCATTAAATGATAATTATACTTGAATGGATACGATGGAGAATGAATCTCATCGCGTTCTTGGAGACGGTAGTCCGTACGTACGCACGAGCGATAATATCATTTTTTGATGTTAAAATTATATATAATTGAATGGTATACCATATATACAGAATAACTATAATGTTTTATTTATTATTTAGATGAATTAAACATCATTATTATTCCCATCCAAATAGTAATTTATTGGATGATAATTACACCATGACGTGGAGACTGTAAGCCGTACGTACGCATGTATGGTGACAGGTTATTAAAAGGATGGATAGAATACTTAATATGGTTGTAACATATTTATAATAACATCACATTATATATAAAATACTGGAATTATTATTTTAGAATGGTAATAACAATGAAGGAAGAAGTGGAAGAAGAAAGAACTTGGAAAAGGGTGGTGAAATCATTACCTCTTCTTCGAGTTCTTCCTTTTGATTTGATCAAAAGGGCACTTAGGGTGGCTTTAGGACTAAAATAAGGCCTCTAGGATGAATTGAGGGAAGTTTAGAGAGTATTTGGGCAGAGTTTGGCTGATCCAAAAGGCTTTGAAGGTGTGAATTAATGATAAGTGTGAGTGCCCTTTTATAAGAGGGGTGAGGGGAACCTTTGGAAAAGATAGAAATATTATTTTATAATAAATTCATATTCGGTTTCTAATGGATACAAAGTATATTATTTAATTTTTATGGTGGTTATCGGTCTAAAACCACTCAAAAATAGAATTTAGACAGGTTTGGGTCATTATATTAACCTTATCTTTATGTTTTAACTCTTAGTTAATTAGTTTGACATTTACCATGTCACTTTGTATTTTGATATTATATAGTTAATAAACTTTCTATATACATCCAAGAGACCCCCAAGTGGTACATTAATGATACACCTATAATGATATAAGTCTCTTGGCTGAACCATATATTTTTAGGAATTTAATATCAATTAATAATATAACATTTGTTTTAAAAACTCTTTTATGTCAATTTTGACACTATTTGGAAAATTGATTTTTGTGAAAATCATAACAGAATTATTAATAAGCCAAAAGTTACTTAAATCAATCCTAACATGTCATGTTATCCTATAAAAGTCATTTAATTCATTAAAAGTCTAAAATTATATTTATTTGGGTATTTATAATATCAATTATTATAATTTTTCATTAATTTAGTAATTACTGCATCATCATTGGGTCATAAATAAATTAAATTATTTAATGTCTAAAAATTATAAATAAATTACCATTATGTAGGAAATCCTTTTATCTTTCCAATTCATATTTATAGTCGAAAATCCAACATATATAACCCTTTTTAAAAAGTGTTTTTCTAAAAGATATATGCTTTTGTCATTTTTGTATTTGTTTTAACTTAATTAAAATAAAGTGTCCCTATCACCTACAAGTGGATCCATGAGGTCCCAAAATCAATCCAAAGATGCCCATGGTCGGACATGTATCAACCAATAATGTTTTGACACGTTTTAGGGTTACTTATTATCATTATAATATTATTTCTTTAACCCTTATTTACAGGATTTACCCATTAACCATGGTGAATAAAATATTTACCGAAGTAATTATTCAAAATGTCTAAAAATAAAAGTTACCTATTTACAGAATTTGGACATTATGATTAAAAATATGGAATCCATTTTTCCAAATTCAAAACACAGAAGTGGCAGAAATTAGTTTAATATTAATTTCCACTGTCAAAACAAAAAATGTGTTTTTAAGATATAATAACTGTCAAAAGATTGATACTTGTTTATGTTCGGTTTAATTGTGAAATTATTTCCAATGACCAACATTGTATTAAATGGTAAAAATATATTCCAAATATACTTTAAGGCCACTCAAATTCATAATTTATCAATATTGATTATTTCGATTAATTTTTTTTTTAATTAAAATTTAGTAATTTTCACTATTCATCAAAATATGAAAGTTATCCGAAAAGTACCAACATTTCACCCTAGGATAATTTCGATATTCCGAATCCTAAAATGAATTCCATTTTGTAAGTTAGAATTTATAAAATTTCAAAATGTAGGTATTACTATTCATAACATGTAGTTTGATTGGTTGTGGTGTGTTAGAATCTCAAAGTTGCTTACAATGCACGCCATTGCATTATTCAAAGTGGAACGTGCCGGGGAATATTGAGGTGTTACATGGCGCCAACGCGCAGGCCTGGTCGGATAGGAGCCATGGCCTAAGGTTGTGGCGGTTCAGAGGAGGCAGCCGGGCTCGGCCGACCGCCGTCGCACGTGGAGGCGGGACCGGCGGGTCCTGTAGCAGCCACAACGGCCGGCCATTAAGGCCGACTGTTTCCAAGGAGTCCGGGGGTTCAAAAACCTCGGCCAGCTCAGCTAGGTGGACCCCGCAGTTCACCGTTTCGGGACAAGGGGGCAGCACCCCCCTCTCGCACCCGCTCGGCGCTCTGCCACCCGCACCGGGCCGGGCCGCGCCAGCTTCGTCGGGTCGTGACAGCCGGGTCGGGACACATCCAATTGGGTCGGACCGTGCCCAAACCCCATATCTTCGGACATATCCGTTCAAATGCCCATAAGTTGGGCTAAGGATATCCGATCGACACATTGTCAGTTGTGTTGGGATCTTTGCATCGAGGTAGTCGATTTTTTATATCACACTCAAGGTTTAATAGTACTTTGGGTATGTCTGAGTTGGTTCGGTCACGAAACCAACCGGGACCTTAGAGCGGAAACACTTATAACTCGAGCTCCGAATGTCTGATTGATGTGTTGTCGACATTGTTGGATTCCCCTTAGTGAGACAGTTCATTTTTCTTACTCCACTCGAGTCTTGGACGTAGCTGGAGTATGTTCTAATTAGTTTTAGCTTAAAAACCAATAAAGCCCCTGGGACGAAAAAGCCAATAACTCTCACACCAGGCATCTGATTGACACGCTGTCTGTTGCGTTGAGTTCCTATTGATGAGATGGAACCTTGTGATACATCAACTATGGACTTTGTGACTGTTGATGTATCGAACCCTTGGCTCATGGAGAGGACCCTTCTAAAATCGAGCATGCTGTGTGCGGGAACCCTAGAGCTGGCTGCGACTGTGACTACGACGGCGACTGTACCAGAATCCTCTGTGGGTTCGACAACGATGACTACCATACTGGAATCCTCCATGGGTTTGATGGTGATGACTACTATTCTTGTATCCTGTGTGGGTTTGGCTGTATTGTCCTCTATACTTGTAACCTGTGTGGGTCCGGCAGAGTACCTGGTCTTGTATCCTGTGTGGGTCTGATAGCTTGGATGGTCTTGTATCCTCTGTGGGTATGACAGTCTAGATGAATTACTGGCTACAACTAATCATCTCTATCGCCATACGAAGAAGTATACTAGTGAGATATGAGTCTTGACTTTCAATCATTATCTTCAATATGATCAACTTGCTATCCTGTGTGGATTGGATTGTGCATTCCTATGTGGATTGGGTTGTACTTTCCTTTGTGGAATGGGATGAACTTGGGCTCGTGAGTTGAAGAAGAACTGGAATTGATGACTTAGGTATATGTATAGGAAAATACCTCAAGTACTGTTGGTTGATACTTCGTGATTGTATCTTTCCTTTGTGTATTATCCTTCGTGAATTCTGGGAGACCTTCGAGAGTCTTGGGGTCCCCACTGAGTATCATATACTCACCCCTGCACAGGCTATGCCCGCACTACGTTATGTTGGATACAGACGACGGACAATGCTGATCTAGGTGGAGGCTCATGGATCTGGATGGTACCTGGAGGAGAATCACTAGACGGGATGTACACGGAGTGGATGGCCGGACCCGAGGAGCTGAGGAGACTATCTATACCCATCCTTCAGGTGGGAATTCCAGTGGATGGATCAGTGTTTCTTCTTTAATTTTCTGCTGCTGTACTTTCTTTTAGTTGTACCTTACATTCAGTTGGGTTTGTATTCTGGCCCATTTACTTTCCAACAGTTACTTTTGTACTCAGTTTACTTAGTCTTTACTTCAGCTTGCATACTATGTGGTGGTTTTTTACTTTATAAAGGCAATGAATTCCCTTTTTATCGGGATATAAACCATTGGTACTAGTCGTCAGCCCTTGTCCTATGGAAGGCGGGGTTGGGGTGGTCACGACACGGGCCATGAGGACGGGTCGTGACATGTATAGCTATTTCATTTAGTGATATGTGTGGATGTCGACCATATGGTTGTTTTATTTTTTGTATGTATAGGTCCAAAGTTACCATTATATAGTATGTGATATTTATATGGGTTTTATGTTAATATTTTTATAACAAAATGATAATAAATGATCATTTATTTAGTTAAGAGTATTTAATACTTTATAAAGGTGAAAAGTATTACTTATGATAAGGTAGTAGGATATATTTGTTGTTTTGAAAAACTAACAGTTTTCTTTCTATGTGTATACCTAACTGAGCTTTTTATGCTCATCACAAGTTTTTGAAATGTTTTTCCTAGGACATAAAGTATAATAGGGTCAATTATGTGATCAATAAAAAGTCACGATGTATAAAACATAGTACTTTACGTGACTCTTTTTTTCAAAGAGTTTTTATTTTATGAAAAAAATGATACTTAGTAAAAGTTTCAACATTTAATATTCAAGATGTTATGTTTATGTTATGACATAATTCTCACAATATATAAACCTTAAAAGATCCAAAATTGTAATTGTTAACATAATTCAAGATTCTGTAATGTTTAAGGATGAGTCCTCATAGTTTGTATGAGAGGTTGGATTAAACCAATTTATAAGTTAGGATATTGTTAAATTAATATCCATATATAAATTTTAATTTATGGTATGATTGAAATGATATAGAATTTACAGAATACCATGTTGCTTCACATAAGATATTTTTGTGTTCGGAATTGTTTTCTATAGTGGAAACATGGATGTTGTGATGGGCTGGTGTACAAAAGGAAATGACCTTAAAAATCATCATCCATAGATTCTCATAATTAGAATTTTATAGTTTGAGGCGACGATGGCTCAGTTAACAGAGGTGATAAATGGTGGTTGTGTTTATAGATGACATTTTGGTTTATTCTAAAAATAAAGTGGACCATGAAAGTTATTTAAGGGTTATCTTAGAAACCATAAATGAAAAGAAACTGTTTCGGAAATTTTGAAAGTGTGATTTTTTGTTACAACCAATTTAATTCCTTGGTCATATTATTTCAAAAAATGGTATAACTATTGATCTGTCCAAAAAAAGTTGTTGAATAATTTCCATGACACACAAATATAACAGATATCTATAGTTTTTTTAGTAGGTTATTATTGGAGGGTTGTTGAGAATTTTTCCTGGTCATCTCATCTAATGACTATGTTAACTCATAATGGTTTTAGGTTCATCTAGAAAAAATATTGTGTTGATTGTTTTCTAGAATTTTAAAGAAGATTGGTGAATCCTCCAGTTTTGAAACTGCCCTCTAGAAATGCTGAGTTAGTTGTCTAAAATGATGGTTCATCGAAAGGACATGGTTTTGTCCTAATGAAGAATGATCAGGTAATTTTTTATGCTTCATATCAGTTGAAACCTCTTGAGTTAAATTATCCTATACAACATTTGGTGTTACATAATGTTGTTCTTTCTTTAAAAATATGGAGGTATCATTTGTATTTATTAAAGTGTGAAATATATACATATCTCAAAATTTTAAATTATATATTCACTTAGAAAGAATTGATCATCAGACAGAAGAGATGGCATGAATTAATCAAGGATTGTGATTCCACAATCCATTACCATTCTAGAAAAAAATCAAAGTTTCTGATGCTTTGAGTCAAAAAATTAATGCTTTATTGACCATGCTACATTTGGAGTGAGATCCTTTTGTTTTTGATTTTATGATCATTGGAATAAAAGTTTTTGGTTCATGAAATTCTCTATTTTTTTCTGGTGTTAGTGAAATCATCTCTCTCTAACAGAATTAAGCAAGTGCATAATAAAGAAAGTGAGTTGCCGAAAAAGGTAGAGTTGGTTTAGAATAGTAAGTTGGCTGATTATAACAATGATAATGATTGTGTTTTGATAATTGGAATGATATTATGTTTCCCTTGTGGTTCAAAGATGACGAAAGAGTTATTATGTGAAGCTCATAGTTCTCTGTTTTCTGTTCATCTTGGATGTACTAAGATGTACATATATATTTTGGAGTGTTACTTTTGGGATTGAATAAAAAGTGATATTGCTGACTTTAGTGTGAAGTGTTTGACTTGTAAAAAGGTTAAAGTAGAGAGGGAGTTATAAAAAGGGATTCTTATACCATTATCAGTTCCAGAGTAGAAATAGGAAAATATATCCATGGAATTCATTGTGGGATTATCGAAGACATCTTGAGGTAACAATGCAATCAAGGTTTTGGTTGATTGATTGACTAAATATGATAATTTCCTTCTTATTCGAGATAATCTATATCTAGATCAACTTCCTAGATTGTATGTTAATGATATAGTTAGGTTGCATGTATTTCCACTCTCCATTGTATTTGGTCATGAACCTAGGTTTACTTATGACTTTTGGAAAGGATTTCAGAATTCTCCGGGTACTGAATTAAATTTTAGTATGGATTTTCATCCTTAATCAAATGGGTAGTCGAAATGAACAATTCAGACCATTGAGGTTTTGACACGTGCTTTTTTATTGGATTACCAGGGATTTTGGGACCAAAATCTATCTTTGGCTGAATTGTCATATAATAATAGTTTTCATTTCAATATATAGATGAATTTTTTGAGGCGTTTTATAGAAAGAGATGTCGAACTCCAGTTTTTTGAGATGAAGTAGGTGAAAGGAAACTGATGGGATCAAAATTTGTAGAGAGAATGTATAAAATGTTCTGTTGATTTAGAAGAACGCAAGAATAGATCAGAGCACGTATAACAGTTATCTTGATAATTAGAGTAAGGATCATTCTTTTGAGGTAGGTGATCATGTCATTCTCAATGTTTATCCATTGTAAGAAGGGAATGATGTTTCTAAGTTTCATTGGACCTTATGAAATCTTCATGATAGTTAGGTCAGTTGGGTATAGATTGGATTTACCTCCAGGTTTATACCAGGTACACATTGTTTCTCATGATTCAATTTTGAGAATGTATATTCCAGATTCATCTCATGTTTTGAGCCCAAATGTAGTTTAGTTGGAAAAAAATCTCTCTTATGAGAAACCACCAGTCCAGATTTTTGACTGAAGATAGAAAGTGATGCCAAAGAAGGTAATTAATTAGGCAATGGTTTTGTGGAAAAACCATATGGTTGAAGAGTCTATGTGGGAATCTGAAAATGATATGAGTAATAAATACACCCACTTATTTGATAAGTGAATAGAATTACGGGGACGTGATTCCAAAAAGGGGGAAGGATATAACATCCTAGGTAAATAAAGAAAATGACATTTTCATATTTATTAATTTGAATGTAGTAAATATTAATTTTACTTTAAAGGGGATGAAATGTTTAATGGCATACTCAGTACACAACAACTGGTTTCATTGAAATCTTATGTTTCACACAATTATGAGTCATACTAAAAGTTAATAATATAATATTATTTTAAATTGTATTTGAAAAATAGTCAATGTATTATAGGGAATTGATAGAACTAACAACAATATAACCATTCATTTTTTGTTAAATGGTTTTACATTTATCCTATAAATTTGAGAGGGTTAAAATGTGAATGAATCTAATTTATGCATAATTTAATTTAAATGGTCGATTATCACCTTTTGATGTAGAACCATCTATAAATATATTTATGTTCACTTTTATATGTTATATTTGACCAAATATATTCTTTTTTTAATTTGGAAATCAAAATTTACTCAGGGAAAATTTTTGGTATTTTTCGGATAAAATTCAGTTTTAATGAATAGTAATAAATAGTATTTTTTAATTCAAAACTGCCTCTTAATATAATTTATTTATATGGTTAGATTAATTTACTAATCAACATTAAAGTGTAATTATATTATGTTTTTAACATTTAATCCAATTTAGGTCATTGTATATAATTTCTTTTTAAAATTAAACAGAAACAAGTGACAATATTTTGATAGTTATTATTAATTAAAAACAAGCTTTTTGTTTTGACAAAGGAAATTTATTTTCAATTAATTATAAAAAATTATTTGTTTTGAATTTTTTAAAATATTAATAATGTTTGAAACCATAATATCAAATATATCTTAGGCTGACTTGTTGGAATTTTTCTGAAAACCTTCAACTTTAGATGAATAATGAAACCACTGAGTAGTAGTAAAAAAACTAACTTTTCCATTAAATTAAATTTTAACTCTTTTGGTAATTTATTTTTGAAAATAATACATAAATGGTTGATAATATTAAGTAAAATTTGATTCAATAAGATGAAAATAAATTTTGGTGAATAATAACTTTTGACTTTTATTTACCGCGATTAAAAATAAATATGGTAGTTCAAGGTAAAAATAGTATTAAATTAATATTAAATTAACCTAACATTTGTCCTAATCCAATTGGTTGATACATTTCTAACCATGTTCATCCTTGGGTCGATTTTGGGATCCCATTGAGCCACTTAGAAATGATAATGATACATTATATTAATTAATTTAAATTAAAGACAAAATTGACAAAAACATATATCTTATAATAATCAATTCATACATGGGGTTATATATGTTATATCTTCAACTATAAAAATTAATTTTAAATCTATAAATATTTCCTAAATCATTAAAAAAATTATAATTTTTAGACTTCCAATTAAAAAATTATCTATAACTCAATAATGATGTAGTGTCTACCTCATAAATTAATGATGTAAATAAATAATATTATAAAAACTAAATCAATTTCCAAAACATTTCCATATCTTATTTAATGGTTTTATTTATTACATGAGTAATATTAAATTTGTCGTTAATGAGTTTTGGATCTTTAGAAACTGAAAATAATTATATAATATATCATATTTTCAATCATTCCTAAAGAGCCCCTCCTCCCCCTTATAAAAATCCCTCACCTCTAACCCATTACTCAAACCTCTCAAGCCCCATGGATCATCTATTCTATACCTGAATATGATCTCATGATCTATCTCTTCCACATATAATCCTTACCTTAGCCAGAAAGAACTTCAAGAAATTCATTTGGTTCAAACCATAGGGAGTTACCCAATTTAAAGGTAATGTCTTCTCTTAAGTTTTTTTCCTTTTATTTAACTTATCCTACACTATAAAATATTTTAATTCCATTATTTTATAAAAACACCAGAATCATAAATATATTAGTTTGTTATTATGATAAAGATTCCAAATGAACATCTACACAACTCCATAAAATGGATATGAACATACTGTTTCTGTTGACAGTGAACTACTGCCTCACGAAATGATGATTGTTCAAATATCTCCAATCTCCTCTTATGGAGGCCATTATGGTGGAACTATATTTATATATGATAAATATTATGTTTATGTTTTCTTTATTATTCTGTATTTTTCATTTATATAATATATTTATAGTTCTCATAATGGTTAAAGACAATAATTTCATTTGAGGAAGTGAGGACTACTGCCCCCACGGAGTGCTTTGAATCATTCATGCCAAACTGGGGACGTATAACAGATGGAGTTAGTGAAATTATATATGATATTATATTGGACTTATAATATACCATTGTATTTTTATGTTTTCATTCCATTAAAATAAAAAATAGAAATGAATGTAGTGTTCATGCGTACATACGACTTATCGTCTCAATGAACGGTGCATTTCAATTCATATATCCATATGTTATGTAATTTTATATATATATACTTATTAAATATATATAATATATATATGATATCTAAATCATTAATAACATTTATAGATAATGGGATTTTTACAACATGAAAAACTTTTAATTATAAGAATTTCATTTTTAAATCAAGTTCTAAACATCAACCAAATGTATGATATGAACTCAAATAATTAACTAATTGTTATAGAAATTTAATAAGTGAAATAAAAGGAAAAATAAACATAAAAAGGTTCATAAAAAATTAAAAATTAACACAATTTTATTATTCACGAAATTAAAGAATGAATGGCTCATGTCGGACATGAGGTAAGGGAACTTCTTAACCCTATTTCCATTCCAAGGGTTAATTTTCTACTTCTTGAATTATGTCAGGCTATGACTATGTGAGAAATAAATTTTGATATCATATATTGTATTTATACATTATTTATGTGTACTTATAATGAATACACATTATCGATCTATTATATTTTGAAAATGATTTTTTAATGGGACTTTGCCTCACTCTCCCTTCATTGAGGCATATTATGTTAATATACACCTCTTTCTTTTATACGATGTATTATAAAACCCATTGATTTTTTTTCATTTGAAGGGAATATTTTTCCTATGAATAATTTTAATAAATGACACAAGTAATGTTTTTAATATTTGTGGAGCCAATGACCTCTTCACAGCTATAATCATTATTTTTCTTCCTCTATAAGCCTTAAAGTTTTAAAAAATTGAAAAAGGAAACCCCTTATTCTGTTTTGGGTGTTCTGGTACAGAAAATAATTTTTTTTAAAATGGATTTATAATTTAAATATATTGAAATTATTTTATGGGATTGAAAAAGAAATGTTATTAGTGAAATGTTTATATTTTTAAAATGTTATGTGTTAGGATTTTATCATGGTTCTTGGATGTTTGAATCGTGGTTATGTGAAAAACCTAATGACAAGTGATACCAGGATAAACCAGGATGGGTGGTTACATTATAACCCCCAATTCATTGGGTATGGATGTCAGTCTAATGGCTATTCCATTTAGTGATATGTGTGGAAGTGGACTGTATGGTGATTCCATTTAAGTATGTTTATGTCCCAAGTTAGCTATATATGTTATGTGTTCGTTCTATTGGTATTATGGTAATATTTTGGTTAAAAATGGTAAGAAATGTTCTTTTATTATGTTTTGAGTATTTATACTTCATAAAGGTGAAACATATTACTTATGATAAGGTATTCGTGGATTACTTGTTGTTTTGAAAAACTAAAATTTTTACATCTTTGTGTATCCCTTACTGAGATTTTTATGCTCATCCCATGTTTTTGAAATGTTTTTCAAGGGACATAATGTGGAATAAGGTCAAGGATGGGATCGAGGAAATCCATGTTGTCTAAAACATGGAATTAGACAGGACTCTTTTTTTCATCATGTTAGAATTTTTTTAAAAAATGGATACTGAATAGAAGTGTCTACATATAATCTTAGTGTTGTTATGTTTATGTTATGACTTAATTCTCTGAAGCTATAAACCTGAAAAGACCCTAAATGTGAATTATTAACATAATTCAAGATTACGTAATTTTTAAGGCTGGGTCATTATATTTATTCATCCACGTGATTATTTATGATTAATTTAATGTTATTCACTCATGGGGAATAAGAATCCATATTACCAATGTGGTATAAAATTTATGTTCCAATATCATCATTTATCGATATTATTTATTATTATGTCTCCAATGATGAAATATCATTATATACATATCAATAAATCACATGAATTTATATTTCCTCTATTTATTCCTGATATCATTATATAATGTTATAGTTTTACCACCCTTTCTTAAATATGATTATTAATTATATGATTATAATAATATCATGATTTACTGCTTTTTTGGTCAGATATATTTTCCTTACAAAAACAATTTTTTCTAAAAATGGTTTCAAAAATGATTTATTACTCACTTATTAATTTCAAAATTCAATTTTAACAATGTTTAAAAGTTAAAAAAATTAATGAAATATTTAGGTCCTCTTCCAAAAAAATCATTTTTGGACATTACTCATGATATAAATAAACTCATTATTTTTAGTCAGTACGAGATGAACATTATTTCACTAATTAATTACAAGTCCATTATCTCCGTATAAATTTTTAATTTTTAAAATACATTTACAAATATAATTAGTTACATCATATTTGAGATAATATGGATTTTAAATAAATGAATATAATTTGAAAAGGATATTGAAAGTGTTTTATGTTTTAAATAATTTTTTTAAATATGGAAAAGATATTTTCTTATATAAATTTTTTAAATTATTTTTACAAGCATTGTTTATATGTTTACACATTTATTTTAAAATAAAAGAATTTTTCTGATGTTTTATGTTTTCATGTTTTATTTTCAATGAAAATAATTTTTCCTCTAAAAAGTCCCAATTATTCTATCGGAATTAATTAATATCTTAGATGAAATTATTTGGGGATTCTATAATTTATTAGAAATGTGGTCTAGGGATTCCATTATTACAAATTATATAATGGGTTTATTTTTATGATGATATGATATTTATTATAGTCGTTTATTTTTCATATATATTACAATGATAAAATGATTTAGATACCCACTTCTTTTTCCATTCTTTATATTTGATGAAATTATGAAATGAATATGAAACATGATTTCATTCATATGTTATGTAAGGGTGGAATTTTTACAAAACCAATTTAATTTAATTATTTTTGATACGATCAAGGTTTACCATATTGTGTAACATATATGTATGTTTTTAATTATGTGATGTTAGATACATTTTGACCAAGGATAGTGGTCACCAGATAATCATGGAGAGTGGTTACGTTATAAATATGGGTCGAGGTTACGTTATATCCAAATATGTGTGGGACCTATATATCCCTCAAATGAATTCGGTAAATAATTATTTATAATGATGTAAATATGAATTGAATAGAGAGTGAACATGTTTCAGTACGGAACTTTTACATTTATAATGGTTTTGTGAGTAAACTGTTACAACTAATTTTTTTATGTAGACTTTTCATTCATGTCCGTAATTTTATGCATGAACATGATTTTATATTGAATGTTTTATGAATTGAACTTATTACGTGTTCAAAATGTTATGTGAGGACTTATCTTCCATGTCGATAATGTTATGTGTGGACAAGTTTGCATGTTCACAAGTTTACGTAGGGACTGCATTTCATGTATTTAACAAAATGAGTGAACATGTTTATATCTATACATTTTCTTGGTGTTATAAGCTTTTTTATTCCACAAATAAATGTTTCATGCAAATTTTATAATGTACTAGATCATGTTCGTTGATTCCCTTGTTATTCATTTGTTATGAATTTCCAATCTATATTCAATGACTCGTGTTAATGATATATTACAGGTGAGGTATGAAAATCGTAAATTATATTGATTATATCACACCCTTATTATTTTTTTATTAACTGAACTAATTATAGATATATATCACTTACATTTACTATTATATATAATATATTCTCACCCATTATTTTGATTTTTTTCCTTGTTATTGAAGAATGGTTTTATATATGGAATGCCTATTAAGAGCACTGAAAAGGGATGTTCTTTGTGGGAAACATTGATTACCTTTCACTAGAATACATTATTATGTTATATATTTCTAGTGGGACAAAATTATTATAGTCCTATGATGGGTGTTTTTTAATGTAATGAATAATTATCTAAAAAATATGTAATATTCATGTAATAGAATCATGGGTCACTATACGATCAAAGATATCAAAGGGATAAACATACATTTGGGTTAGTATACCCTACCCCTCTAGTACATGGGGACACAAATGATGTGATACCCTTAAAAAATTCTGAACATCGACTAAAAATTCAAAGAGGCAGAGATAGTAGAGGAAAAATGATTTAAGAAGTTTCTTGTTCATCTCCAAAACCAATTAAATAACATAAAATTTTGAGGTTCATTCCTAAAAATATCATGGTTATAAAAAAGAGGTCTTATAAACATACATCCATCATAGATTTGAATTTAATGTTCAAGCATAAAGAGCATTAAATAGGGTCATCTGTATATGAAATTGGTATATATTGTTTTCTGAAAATGAAATGACCCCTTGATAGTTGTCTCATAAATAGCCATTTAGATAATTTATTCTGAAAGATTATATTTCTTAATCATATCAACTTATTTTGATTTTACATTCATTTGGAAATGGTATTCTATGCTCAACATAAAATAAAATAAACTAATATCTTAGAGACCATTAAAAAATCATGATATAAAATAGTGATCCCATATAGATATGATGGATGAGGGAAAATAAGAATACATACAAATTCATATATATAAAACACACCAATATCAATCATCTTTATTTTTTCCATGTTATATATAAATTGGGAAGAAAAATTTAACTTCGATATCATAAATAAAATATAATTAATCCACTTATGGATATGATGTAGTTCGATAATGAAATAAAGGAACACCCAATCCCAATATTAGGTAGGAATAATAAGAGGTTGATGTATGAATGAGGCATTATGGTTTTTGGTGTTTATGATCTGATATGCATAACTACAAGAAAAAAATTATGTTTATATCTCTACTCATACACGACCACTGGAATCATTATTTCCAATCAAAATATATATCAGTAGAATAAGGGTGGAAGACAATCCAATATTGATGGTAATTCTCTATAATTGGCATAAATTCTTCTAAAAGGAAAATAATTAATTTTATGAAAAAATGGAAATCTCATATAGACATAGTCCACTCACTAGGGGTCTCCCTAATTTATAACATTCTAACAAATCATAGGTACACACTATTTTATTCCATCTCTTAGGAAATGAGTTCAAGGAGGAGAGGTTTATACTAAATGATACAATGAAATAAAATATCATTATACTATTTTTCCACTATATTTATCGCATACATGATAAAATGAAAAGAAAATATAGACTTGAATGAATATGATCTCTGATAAATGATGAAATGAAGTCATCTTTTTATAATAAAATTACCATTTATGTTTCATAACAATGAGTATATATTGAATGGAAAAAATTATAATTATTGAAAAAACAATAGGGTAAAAAAAATATTTTGTTTAATGTATATGATCCAAATAATTTATTTCAATGAAATTCTTTTTAGACAATACAGAAAATAAATGAAATTATAACATAAACCCTTACCTCATAGATTGTATTGTTTGTTATGAATTATAAATTATATTATAATACTTATGGAATAATAAAAAATCATTTCTAAAACCATATTATTAATAAATATACTACATACCACTACTTTACGGATTCTAATGATCTTTTTTATTTACAATTCTTCCATAAAATCGATATTCAGGTGAAAGAGAGACTTTTTTCAATAAATGATTCTATTTGATGGTTTGGTACATTTAAATTAGTAGTGGATTCATCATATATATATATATATTATTAAACATGAAATATGTATCATATTTATCTATTATATACACATTTTTAATCATTCATATAAATTGGTGATGAAAATTGAATTACACTATTACATTAAGATGGTGGTTTCTATGTATACACAAGTGATTGTTCCTATTGTAAATGGATAGGAAGAAACTGTTGAAAGTAATAATTTATAATTATCAAATTAAAATTATATCCTTAATAATATATTTAAAAATAATACTTTAATTATAACCTTCCATTAAAAATATAAATAAAAAACGTATCACATCGAGGCATAGAGGAGAAAATCCACACATATTAATATAGGGCCTTATCCCTTTAAAAAGGATAATATAGTAAGAAGTTAGATAAAAAAAATATATTTCTAGAACTATATTTATTTTTTAAATAATATATATATATATATTAAATCAAACATAATAATTATATATTAATGATGTTGATGGAAAATGAATTATATCGCTACATAGAGGTGCTAGTCCACTTGCACGAACGAGTGGTACATTAATTCAACATTTGAGGGAATTAATGGGAGAAATTATCTTAAAATAATCCTAAAAACAAATTATTATATTTAAGATATTTTATCAATTATTTATTTATTGATTAATATATTTAGAGGAAGTAGAAGTAGAGAGAAACACTAAAAGGGACCACTATGAACATATATATATTCTTTAAGACACATCCTTTGAATAGCTTCTTAAGAGACCTTGGGCTGACCTTTGAATAAGAGAAGAAACACTATGAAACTAATATGGGGTTGGGAATAAAATTTTTGAATATTTTTATTGATATAAATGGATAATTTATTATGGGCGAGGTTGTAATGGGGGTGTCCATTTATATTTGTGGGAGTGACAAACTTCTAATTATTGAGAATATTAAAATAAAAAAATTCTCTGTCATGGGTTTTTACATACAAAAAAATCTATATGATATGATTTATGAGAATAAAGAGATATTATGAAATTAGTATTTATTCAACTTTATATGACATATTTACCTTTATCTCTATAGTCTAAATGTTTTGCTATATAAAAGAATTTTATACTTATTTACATATCATAATGATAAAAAATTAAGTTGAACATGTTACATAATAATAATTATAATGATTAAAAATGTAGAATGAATTATATAACATCGAATTCCTACACTTGTATGATTTTGTACTTAAATAGAGTGTGCAAAATATAACAAAACAATTTTTATCAAAATATATATGAAACATCAAATCGTGTTTATCTTACTTCATTTACATTTAAAATCTATTAGATGAATCATAATGTACTTATTTTTATATATTATATTATAATTTAATTTAAATCATTAATTAATTTAGATTTATTATATTTTTAGGAAAAAACCATATTGTTTTCATAAAAACAATTTTTATAAAAGCCCCTCTCTTTAGCTTAAAATAATTTTATATTAATTTACAACAAATCGAAATAAATTTGTTTCATTTTATTTTTATTTTAATATGACATTTTAATAATTTAATGTGTTATATTAAAACTCTATAATCCAATTTTTAGGCAATTATATTCTTATTAAATAATTATAAATCAATACTTTTTTATCACTCGTTGAAACAAAGTATTTCATGTAAATAAATAAATAAAATAAAATAAAATAAAATAAAGTGAAATATATCATAAAATAATTATGTGTTTATTTATACAAAAATTTTTAAGAAATTACCCATTTGTTTTCTACCATTAGGATATAAATAACTGAGAATACAACTGAGTTATCACATCTTGGGTTCCCATATATCTTCTATAAATTTATAGTTCTCCATAACACACTGACAAGTAAGTGGTATTATTCCTGATAATATTCTCTTTCTAATACAAAATCATTATAGATTATTCATAAAAACATATATATTATTTTAGTGGTATGACCATGGAGATTAGTTCATTTGAAAGACCAGGTATATACAACCATGTGATTGATGCATTGAACACAACATGAAATTGGTAGATATTTGGTTGAACACCAATGAACTAGAAATATTCCTCATAAAAGAATGAATTTATTAGGAGAATATATATATATATATATGGCACATCATTCCTTACTTAAAAAATTTCACAAAATTAAGAAAAGGATATACTTATAAGAACACATTTTTCACCAACATGGAACTCTTGATCTCATTAATAGTTATTATATTAAATATTCCAAGGACTCCAAGATTCCTTGATGTGATTATATGTTGATAATAATTTATATTTATTATTTTTATCAAAAAAAATTCATAACATCTTTCATTCTAATACTCCATCCCAGAATGTTGTAGGTCTACACATCCTACCATTAAGGGATTCAAAAAGATCCAGATGAATGTTTGAGTGAAATTTATTGTTATAAGAAAAATAAAATAGATAATATATTTTATTCAAACCACGTTATAAATATATATAATGTGATATCAAAATATATTCATGGTTTTGAATGGTCATCTATACTTTAACATATATTTAAGAATTATATATCTATCTAATTTTCAACTCTGTTTTCAATTTTTTCAAAAGGCTTCCCTTGGGAATCGAAGCAAACCTTGGATCTAATAAAATTGAATTTTATAATCAATGAAACCATTCCACTTCCTTGATAAATATCATACTTTGATGATCATGATGGAAATTTCCTCTTACATTAATGAAATGGTATATCTTCATAAGGTGATCAAATTAAATATAAATAGAATTATGATTTAAGATGTTTTAGGGAGTCCATTGATGATATCCAAGGTAATTTTATCCTTTTGGAATTATAATTTTGGTAATGGTCATAACATATCCTATGATTAATGTCACTCATACTAGACATGATGGTATACCTGACATTAATATACAAGAAATGAAATGTCTCAATCAGCGTTGTCCAACAAGAAATACACTATTAGATTCCAATATTTCATTATACATCATCGATTAATGGATAATTTTCAATTATGAACTCCATCTAATATCTCATTTTTCATGTCTGTTATTGATGGGATACATACTAGTCACCTAAACTATATCATTCTTTCATCATCAAAATTGAATTCAGGATCCTTTCATACCTTCTTCTATATTAATAAATCCTACTATTACTCCTCTTTAATCCTCACATAGTAATATGGTTGAAATTTTATATGATGAAGAAATTATTGGGCTCATTTACACCTATTTTTAGGTCCATATTCAAAAAATATATCGATATTTTATCTCTCTCAATAATAATCATGGAAAAATTATCATGGTCCTTCTTACTCATAGCATCATCCACCATATTTTCCATCATACAGTTCTAGTCTATTGAGATGTAAATATCGTTAATTAATTCCATCTATCTCATTTGAGACATATTTTAATTAATTAAGGTGAATATATACCTCATGATTTTATGATTAGTATATGTATAACATATTTCACCATAAATATAACGCCTCTATATTTTCAATTACAAAATCATTGATGTTATCTCAAAATAATATGTTCTGTATTTTTTCATCTGAAATTTAAATTTGAATAAGTTAAAATCTATCACCAAGTATATCCATATGAGGATGAATACCAATCCCATCATCGATGCATTTCTATTGATCACAGATCCTTTTAAAAATAGGGTAGTGTGATAAAAGTTTCACTAACCAACCTTATTTTTGAATCCTTCAAATTTTTCTCAAATTATTATATCAATGTAATATTTCTCCAATTAATGTAAAATTTGTTTTCTGATTAGATAGACATTTTAAATCCCTTAAAATTATTTGACAGAGTATATAAATACATGGAGAGAAATAGAACATAGTTATAATGGTTGACCTATGAAATTAGTGAATAAATTACAAATACGAAGGTTCTATAAATATAACCTCACCTAAAATTATATGATACAGTTATGAATCAATATTTTTCCATTATTTTCAAACGGTAGTCACATAATAAAACATCAAATTCTATAGGTTATTCAATATACTCCTCAAATAATATTCATATATTTCATTTCTCATAATTATATAATATTATAATCTATAAATACTATTGTCACGACCAGTCCCTGGGGCCCATGTGCTGAGTACCGTATGTCTGCCTTCCATAGGTCAGAGTTTGGCGACTACCACCAGAATGGTATGTCTCTAAAATTGGACGGAATTGCCTTTAAACCAGTACACACATAGACTAGGATCATAAAAAAGTTAACCACTTAGTAAAACTGATTAAGTAAAAGTGTGAATTGAATGTAAGAGGATAATATACAAGACCATATAAAAGAGATAATACAAATAAAATAGAAAAAAACTCCTAAGATCATCCACTAATGATTTTATATGAAGGGTAGGTACATCTCGTCACTACGGGTCTCTAAGTCATTGAGTCACCTCCATGCACCGCCTGGTCCTAACACCCAAACCTCTGTCAAAGTTTTTTATCATCTGCACAAGAAACAAAAAGGTGTGGGCAAAGCCTATGTAGGGGTGAGTATAAAAATACCCAATATAGACCCCGAGACACCCAATGGTCTCTCAGAATTCCAAAATGAAATAATCACAAATCAAGATCTCAATCCCAAAGAAGGAGGAAAAAATCATCTCAAACCAGGAATACAACTTAAGTACAGAAGTATCGATGATTATTCCTAATGCAAGATCAAATTATTCTATCGAGAGGCCCTACTACTCACCCATAGAGGATCTATAGATGGTGACCCCCATAGGATCACCAACATTTTACAAATATAGGATCACTGAGTGTAGACCGACACATGATTGATAGGTGTGGAATCACACAGGATCCCTGAGTTCTGACCTATACAGGATCAGTAGGTACTAACCCACACATGATTGCTAAGTGCTGACCCACTGAGGATCGCCAGGGGCTGACCCATGGAAGATCAATAAGTTCCGACCCATGGAGGATCACTATGTACTGACCCATGGAGGACCTCTGAGTGATGACCATCTAAGGATCACTATACTTTCATCCTGAAATCAACAGCCCTTGGATGTCTGCACTAATCATGCTTGATTCTGGGAGGATCTGATCCTCATTCCGTTGGTCATACCTCAACCTCCATGAAGTCCCACAAAGAAGAACCCCGATGAACATCCATATCATATAGGTTCGAATGTAATAGACGATGCATCAATCAGACCCTCGGTCTGTTAGTTAAATGCATTTTAGTGTTGGGGGCCTAGTTGGATTCGAGTCTGATCCAACCTGGCTGTTCTCCATCATTATTCAGATCCAAAGTGGACTATCTCATAAGGACCACCTCGTCATAAGGTCTCAGGTTCAACATAATGTTCTTCAAACAAATGTCTTGTTTAAGTGATATACCCATTAATGGAACTGGCATAATAAGTGTGTTTGAGTCTGGTCTGAACCAACTTAGCACTTTGGTCCATGGGCTCAGACCTTTTGTCATAGTCTTAGCTAGTTGGGTCCCGGGACCTTCCCATTACACCTATCTGGGTGCGGTCTAATGTGCTGCTCGACCAAGCCGGTGCACTGGCAAGATGTGGCCCACTAGATGGGTGTAGGGGGTGGCTCTCCACATAAATGGCTCAGTCATTTGGTCTCCTCCATCAGTGACGGCGGTTGACACCACTCCACCGAGTCGGTTCAAATGATCTGGTCAACTGAGGGACCTTCGAGGAGTGGATACTCCCTATTCCGTGGCTCGGGGCCGTGACCCTCCTCGGTGGTATGCTGTCTTGGCATGCAATAATCATCCACATGATCAGAGTCGACCGGAATCCCCTATCAACTATGGCACATTCATGGAACACCATCCCTTTTGCTGCTGGCGAGAGCCGACCACCTCCCCATGTGGTTGCGGGCAGAGCATCCGTGGGCCACCAGTGAAGCCCCGGTGGTCCGAGTTTTTTATTGACCATACCTATGAGCCTTCTAGGACGTCTCCATCATTTTGTGTCCCCTCAGTATCATCTTTCCTATATATTTTTTGGTTTCCCATGTATAACGCTGTCAAGCAACTTTGGTGGAGGATATGGGCCCTGTTTGGTTTGGCCCGCACCCTCCGTTTTAGCTTTATAACCAAAAAAGGGGCTTGAAATTATCAAGTGTATATTAAAACTAGAACTCATAGAAATACAAAAAACACCAACACCAACCTTGAATTAATTAGAAGGCATTACAGAGGGAGAAGTAGGGTCAGAATCTAAAGGTGTTCATCGGTGTTCGCTGTCGCCCGCTGATTCCTCCAACGACCGTCGCTCGATCACCGTTCGTCGCTTGAGTGGAATTTCGCTAGATATTTTTCAGATCCTCTTCTTGTAGATCTCTCAAAACCCATTCCCAATCCTTTATTAAATTGGAGAATAGTATCACATATTTTGTTTCATATTATGGATTATTAATTGACCATAATTAATGTGTCAATTAAACACATATGTATTGTCATTACAAAACCAATTAAACAAGAGGTTTATGATTTTAAAAGACTCTAATGAAAAGTCTGATGTTGCACTGCGGTCCCACTGCTATCACTCAACGGTTAAAAGGAATGAATAAAATAAAATTGGGGTTATTTTATTATTACTTTTGAAAGGTCAAATATTTAACTTTTTCATCCGACCAATTTTGGTCAATGTTAAGATTCTTTTAAGAGAATAATGACATTGTTAATTCAATGGTTCTCTTGGTATTTTAATCTATGAACGATATCAAAAGTTACAAATTGTCACAAGCACATTTATTGAACATACATTAAATTTTTTAAAAAGATCATTTCAGGCTCTCAGGGCCTCAGAATCATGTGCCGTCATTTTTCGAATTCTCATAAAAATTCCATTTAAAGCATTACGTGGAATTTATGAGTCTCTAAATTCTACCAACATTAAGGATATTTATACATGAAAGCATCAACCAAATCTAGGGAAACAAATGGGAGTACTGAGAAAGTAGATGAGCCTCATGCTCCTATGTGATCTCCTGGAGGTTCCTGTACTGCCAACGAACTCGCACTAGAGGGATCGACCATCAACAAATGACCCACTCATGTTGATCCTCTATCTCCACTTGGAACTACGTGAATATTTCCCCATCATCAATGTATAGCTATCCCTAGTCGATAACGTGTGACAGATCATGCATGTACCTCCTCATCTACGATACAATGAAAACATTATGCATATAGTTCATGTGTGGGGAAGAGATATGTGGTACACAACCTTGCCTACTCTACAAAGGATTTGGATTGGTCCGATGACCCTCAGAGATAGCTTTTCACCCCGATCAAATCTTGACAATCCTCATCAGGGTGAGACCCATAGGAAGACATGGACTCCACCTCGAACTCCAAGGGTCTCTACCACCTATTGGCATATGACTTTTTCTTGCTCTGTACAATCATCATCTACTTCATGATGACCTTCACCTCTCAGTGGTAGATCTACCATATCTAGACCCAAATATGTTGACTCCCAATGGTCCATCCAGCATAGAGGTGATCTACATGGTTGTCGTAAAAGGCCTAAAATGATGCTATGATGATGGAGGTGTGATTAATGATTTTTTATTCGAACTCCACCAAAAGTAAGTGATCCTACCAACTATGACCAAAATCAAGGACACAAGCATGAATCATGTCCTCATGTGTCTGTATGTTGCGCTCTGTCTAACCATCTGTTTGAGGATGAGAGGAAGTACTCAAAAATAACTGAGTACTGAATGCCTCATGTAATCCCTTGCACAACCGGGATGTAAAATGAGCACAACGATCTGAGACGATTGTTGATGGTACCTCATGAATTTGTATAATCTCTTCTATGTAGATGCATCTCAATCCCTCTACTAATACATGCTCTTGGATAGGTAGGAAGTTGGATGACATGGTGATTCAGTCAACCATCACACAGATAGAGTCGTGGCCATGGGTCATACTTGGTATCCACATCAGAAATTACATAGAGATATCATCCCACTTCTATTATGTCACCTCGAGTGGCTGTGAGAAGCTAGTTGGAACATGATGCATATCCTTCACTTGAAAAAAAGTGAGGCATTATGAAAAGAACTCTACCACTACTTTATTCATCCCTGGCCACTAGTACGGACATCATAGTTCCGATAAATCTTAGCCCCACCAGGATGTACTGGCAAAGGGGATGTGTGGTACTCCCTCAACACCTCCTCCCAGAGCATCATGGTTACCATGCCACAGTCTAATAAAATTATGATGTTCTCCTCACCATCTAAAAATCTTTTAGGGGCCCATCCTTAGGATATCTGAACTCATCGGGTCTCATAGTCAACATCAACAGGATACTCCTCCAATACTTGCTGATGGAGTGGGGGAGTGACAGTCATTGACTGGAGGTATGATGCTATATCATTATCCAAAAAAGATAATTGCATCGTGGCATGATGATGTGTTGCCTCACTCATAAATTAAAAACCATACATCCAGATGAGTGCGTGTACCACCATGTTCCCTTTACAAAAAGTATATACTATATTAAAATCATAATACTTGAGGAAATCCATCCATCTCTTTTGTGTGAGGTTTAGGTCCTTCTGTGAGAAGATATACCTGAGACTCCTACGATCGGAGTTGGTGGTAAATCATTCACCCATCAAGTAGTGTGGCCACATCATCAAGGAAAAGACCACTGCTGCTAAATCTAGGACATGGGTAGCATAGTACTTCTCATGATACCTCAGCTTTCATGAGCCGTAGGTAATCACCTCTCACTCTTAAATCATGACACATCACATTCTGTCCCCAGATGCATCGTTGTAGACTACATACACAATGCCCTCCTCTGGATGCCTCAGGATGGGGGAACTCATCATTCTTCTCTGCATATCCTAGAAACATTGATGGAATTTTTCTTTCCATAAGAAAATTTATACGTTATTTTTCAAAGTTAAGAAAGGTGACGTTACTCTAGAACATTAAGGTAAGAATCTACGAATGTACCCAACCAATCCACGGAATCTCCGCACCTCTGTCACACTCCTGGGTGGCTACCTTGCAAGAACTGCCTCTATCTTCGCTACATCAACTGAAACTCTATCCTCAAAGATAAAATTTATATAAATTGGACTTCCCGTATCTCTAAATGCAACTTAGAGATCTTTCCATAAAGTTGGATCTCTCAAAGTGTATCCAGAACTATTTTTTAGTGTGTAGCATGATCCTCCTTCGACGTTGATTATATCATGATTTCATCAATGAAAACTATCATTAAGATATTTAATTAAGGTTGTAAGATCTTGTTTAGCAGTCCCATGAACACTACCAGAGTGTTTGTCACACCGAATGGCATCACCAAGAACTCGTAGTGTCCATACCGACATCTAAAAGAAGTATTTGGTGCGTCCTCCTCCCATACCCTTAGTTGTTGATAGCCTGGTCTATGGTCTATCTTTAGAAAACAGCTTTCTCCCATCAATATATTGGAGAGATCATCATTCCTAGAGAGTGGATACATGTACTTCACAGTCACCTAGTTTAGGTCCCGATAGTCCATGAAATGTCTCATGCTCCCATCTACCTTCTTGGCGATCAAGATCAGAGTTTCCCATGGATAAACACTTGGACATATGAACCCCTTACCCTATAAGTCCTCCAACCATACCCTCAACATACTAAGCTCCACGAGATCCATTCGATATGTTGGTGAAGATATTGGAGTCATCCTGGGGTATAGGTTGATTAGAAGTCTACATCCCTATGAGTAGGTAATCCTAGATCATCATCATGAAATACATCATCATACTAGTCCACCACTACTGGATAACTCAGCCTCCTCTTATAATCTACTATGAGGGTAAGGATTGCCTACAAATAAGTGATCTTCTACACCCTCCTCCATGAAAGTACATACTAAGATGAAAGGGTTCCCATCTCTCTGGTGAAGGAAACCCTAGTTCCATCCTGACGGTCACACCACACTTTGTGCCTAAAATAAACAATCTGGACACGGACTGTGGATATCCAATCCATACAAAAGATGAAATCACAAGGCCTCGACATTTCTACCAAGAGTTCTTAACCGATGCTATCACCTATAATAGGTTTCTCACACTACTATAACCAGTTCGTTATTATTGAATCCTCACTTGTATGAGTCTTTAATCGTAAGGATTGAGACAATGGATCTACTGGAATGTCTGAGCACTGAACGAGATCCTCATAAATAAAATTATAACTGGAAAATGTGCCTATATGTACTACAGATAAGGTATCATAAAAACATATCATACATCGAAACATCTCTGGAACACTGTGGTTTTAGGCCTCAAATTCTTGACACTGAGCTTTACCATGTCCGCCTACCTCCTGAGTTCAGGGTGGACCTCCTAAATGTGGTGGAAGTAGAACATCAAATCATAGCCCACCACCTACTTGTTGGCCAGCTCCACTGCCATGTCTTCTACCATACGGACCTCATCGCCCAAATCAATACCTCTTCCATGAAGTTTCTCAACCATATATAGATCATCGGTATGACAGGGCAGGTAGTCCCAAGCCATGTGACCCTACCTCCCGCACATGTAACACAATATGATTATATTCTAACCTCATATATCATGTGTTCGCCGAACCTCTGAAACTATATCTTGGGGTCATCCACAAGAAGGTATTGCCCACTTGGACCTCTTCTTTATCTTCCCACTAACTTTTAAAGATGACTCAGCTACATGTCATCAAGTGTAGGATCTCACCGTCGGTGATGGCTCAACTAGGAATCTCTCAACCAAAGTGCTCTCCCAATCACTCTCGCCTACATCATGATACTGAGTGACATCCTCGATTCTATGATCTACTATTAGAGACCCTACTAATTGGTCCAGTCCCTGAAGAAAGATTCTTGTACGATGGAAGTGGAGTAGCAAGGGAGTTCAATGAATCTAGACAAGTATTAGGCTACAATCAAGCTTCCCTAGTGTAAATACAGTATCTATTGAATACGTAGAGACCGTAGTTTCACTGGTATGAACTCTTCTGTAAAGAGGCCCACAATGTCAAAACAAGAGAGTGTCACATCCTTATGTGTCTGGAGCATCGGGATCTGACATCTCCATTTTGTGTCTTGAAGGAGTCTAGCATCTAGGATCACTATATAGTCTACTAGTGTATTTGCCAAATGAAAAACATGTGCCCTATCCTCGAGCTAGTCCTCTGCAAGCTGAAGTTCTATCTCGCTTCAAAACCTCAGAAACCTTTGTCACTAAAACTCGGGCAATGCGTTCATGTTTCGTGCACAGTCTACTCGAGGGGTAGTGGAATATGTGGCTGTATGGGTAGTGGTTCTTCTAGTACACCACCTGATGTTGTAATCTCTGTAAGAGGGCCTTGCACCAATGAGTCATTTCTCATTGGGCCTTTATCATGACCTCTCACTGGAATCCTAGCTGAATATCTATGCGACGACATCCTATAAAGAAAAAATATGGCCACGGTCATGACATTATACACTATGATCTAACTCAAAAGAGATCAAAAGATAAACATTTAAAAAATACAGGCAATCAGTTTTTTCCAGAATTGATTCCTAAATTAGATCTTAGGGTCTTAGTGTATGGATACGTCTACCACTGCATCAATACTGGATTCCCCAACCTGAAAATCATAGGAGAAACACTAAACACTATTTACCTATTTAAAATATCAGAGTCATAGTTCTTTGGTACGACTGACTCCACTGATACCACTTTATCAGGACCCGTCCCCTTGGGTATGTTTTATGACTACCCTAATCCCACCTTTCAAATTCCAGGGGATGGTGACTAGCACCGGAAAGGAATATACAATAAACAGGAAGGCATTTCCTTTAATCCTGTACTCACTCAGACTTGGTAAACAATAAAATTAAACCACGTAGTAAAACTGATCAAGTAAATGTGTTAACTGAATGTAAGGGGACAATGTACATGATCAAATAAAAGAGATAATAAAATAGAAAAATAAAACAACTATTAAGATTTTCTGCAAAGTATCCTACTTGAAGGGTATATACAACTCATCACTATGGCTCTCTACGTCAACGAGTCACCTCCGTGCACCGTCTGGTCCTAGCTCCCAACCCTTGTTCAATGTTGTGCCTCATATGCACAAGACGCAACATGGTGCGAGGAAAGACCATGCAAGGGTGTGTATAGAAACACTGAGTTAGGACCCCGAGACCCCTAAAGTTCTATCATAATTCCAAAAAGTAAAACCACAAAGAATAATCTCAATCACAAAGCATAAGGAAATACTCATCTCAAATTAGGTATAAAACATATGTATAGAAGTACATGTGATTAGTCGTAAAGATATACCATCTTATTATATATAGAGGCTCTACTGGTGAACCACAAAGGAACATTAGATAATATCTCACATAGGATCACTAGGCACTGACCCACATAGGATCACTGAGCACTAAAAAACAAAGGATCAATAGTTACTAACCCACAGAAGATCGATCAGCATTGATCCACACACGATCAATAGGTAATTGCCCACCTAGGATCTCTAATTGCTGACCCACATAGGATTCCCAGGTCTTGACCCACAGAAGATCATTAATTGAAGACCCGCAAAAGATTTATGAGTGCTGACCCCCAGAGGATCTCCATGTGCAAACCCACATAATATAACTATACCTTTATCATGTAATAACCAGCCACTGGATATCCACTATAATCATGCTTGATTCTGGGAGGATCCTCTCCTCATGCCATTGGTTTTACATCATCCTCCACGATGTCCCATGAATATGTAACCCAATGAACTGGCATATCATAAGGGTTCCAATTCAATAGATGGTGTGTCATTCAGACACTCGATCTGTTAGTTATATGCATTTTAGTGCTACGACTTCAGTTTGATTCGATTCTGATCAAACCCAGTCATACTCTAATTTCCTTGAAAACACAATAATACTATCTCAAAACGATAATCCCATCTCATGGGCTATAGTCATGTATATAGTTTGTCAAACAGACGTCTGATTTAAGAGATAAAACTCTTTTATCGAAACTAGGATGTAACTTGGTCCCTGTCTAGCCTAACCCTGTTGGACCGACCCATCCTGGAACATTGGTCCTAGCCCAAAGGGGATGGGATCAACCCAGTTTGACTAAGCATGGCCCAATGGGTCTAGGCCGTAGGACCGTCCCAGTCCACCCGGGTGGGTGGGGCCCCCTAGGCTGCTTGAAGAACCTGGCCCGCTAGGTGTGCACAGCCCGCCAGCTGGGCATGGGGGTCGGTTCCAATCATGAATGGATAAGCCGTTCGGGATCCTCCATTAGTGGCCCCATATGGAATCATTTCAAATGGCCTATATGTGTGAATTGGTCACCTTCAGGACCGCAGTGCATGGGTCTGCCCTCTATCGTTGCTCAGAGCATAGACCCTCCTCCATTGTGAACCACTGAAGTCAATGCGGATGATGTCGGATGACTGCCCCTGACTGATGTGGTGCCTTTGGGAACTACCATCCATTCCTGACCTGAGAGAACCGACCACCGCCTCCTCTGGTCGCCGGCACCGCCACACCAACGGAGCATCCACGGGCCCCTGGTGAAGCCCTAGTGGTCCCATTTTCTTCCCAAATGCACCTATGGTGCTTACGAGATGTCTCCATCATTGAGTGGACCCTGGTTCTATCATGTCTCTAAATTGGCCAGTTGCCCATGAAGAATTAAATAAATCAACTTTGGTGGTGTGTCTGGGCCCTCTTCAGTTTGGACCATGCCCCCTGCATTATCATTTTAATAAGTAAATGGGTTCGACATCATCATGATTAAATGAAACATAAAACTCTTTGAAATAAAACAAGACCAACCCCTAAATTTAATTTGTTGGAAGGTGATGCAGATGAGGAGAAAGGGTCTGTGTCTGAAGTTGTTCATCAATGTTCACCATCGACTGTTGATTGCTCCCACGACTTTCGTTCGATCACCATTCTTCAATGTAGTAGAATTTCGACAGTGTTTCATCTGAGAAAACTCTCTTACCTATTCCAAAACCCATTCCCATGCTTTTATTTAATAGGAGAATATTATCCCATGTTATTTTTAATATTATGGATCATAAATTAAGCATAATTAATGATTCAATTAATCACATAAGCATTGACATTACAAAACCAAAGAAATTAAGAGTTTAAGACAATAATAGACTCTCATTAAAATTCTGATGTTGCACTGCGATCCCACCACGATCACTCAATGCTTACAAGGATGGAATAAAATATCTTTTGAGTTTTATTATTATTATTATTTATGGTCCAAAAATCTACCTTTTTGTCCAAGCCTTACCTGTAGAATTTAAGCTTCCCTTAATCAAATCCTAGTGCAATGAATTCAACGGGGCTCTTAGATTTTCAATCTGATCACTGGTTCAAAAGAGAAAATTTGTAGTTTCACGATTACTGAACATTCCATAAAAAAGTTCATCAATTCGTATGGATCACTCCGGGCCTCATAATCATGCACCATCAATTTTAGCAGTCTCGTAATAATTATATTTAAAAAAATTAAATGGAATTTTTGGTTCTCTGAAACTATTAATAACTGATCGAGGTAATATCTTGTAACTATTTTAATTATTTCCTTGAATATATTTGTGGAATGGGTATGTACTAATGGAATTATTCTAAATTTATATCTATTTTATCTGATATAAATCGATGAATTTTCGATATCCTTTTTTTGACTAACAATTACTGATATCCAATGTAAATGTAATATGATGAAAAATCTTGATCACTATATAGTTGATAAATAAATTCATCGACAAATTCAAATTAATAAATTCTCAAGATAGAAATATTTTTATGTTTGAAAAAATAAAATCCTTGATGAATTAAAAAGATCCAAATATAAAAATATTAATCACACCACAGCGATACAGATGGAAATATGAATCAATTTTATAGATTCCCAGGGAGCCCCTTCTTCAATTGTTCTAACTCAACATGGGACATTAAATATGGGGTAGTTTAAATAGGCATAATACTTGATATAATTTTTTTTAAACACATCATCATTATTTAGTGGATGACTAGGAATTAATTTATGAAATACATTATAACATTAAAAAAAATAAACATAATCAGTTTTAATTTTCTCACCAACCATTTGATATTAATATCTCACATGAATATGTATTATGACCTATGCCGTGGAAGTAATTACCATTAAAGTTTCATGTTGGCCACCACACTGATATAAAATCAAATTATTATTTAGAATAAAGCATTTTATTTACTTTTATAAATTGTTTATATGTGATCAACATAGATTGATATAATAAAAGCTAAAAAACATAAAATACTACTAATTTTAGAATAATAATATTTCAATGGTGTTTATACATGAAATAATTAACAGTAATTCCCAAAAATCATATTGGAGGGTATGTATACATTATCCATATTTGTCTATTTGTGTAATTTCTATATTATATACCATTACTTAGTTTAGGATTGAACCATTAGATTATAGTTTCAATTGAGATTGTTCTCACATTACCCACACATAATACATGGAACTATTAGTGGTTCCCATGTAGGAACTTCGTTTCTCTCAATTGAAAACTCATTATCCATCATTAAGTAGATAAATATTCACTTATCTTAAATACATTAATTATCTTTTCATTCTACTATGAAATTTTATTATGTGATTATTCCAACATCATCAAAATATATAAAGATTAATATTCTTTCATCTATTATCTTCATCAAATGAACTCAAATTAATCTATATTTTTCTTTTAAATAGTGTGTCAAAATTCTCACAAATGTTGATTTTTATGTCATATATCTAGATAGTTTTTCATGAATAATCAATATATTTCACATTCCATATCATATTTAATTTTCATTATCTGGAACACAGTAATTGAGATGGACATAAAATTAATTTTTAATATGATTCCTCCTAGTACTAAGTAATGAATAAAACCAAAACACATTATTTTAGTATCAAAAATCATGAATCAAAGTAAACAGTCATATTATTATGAAAATAATTCATCTTATGTAGTACATTATAAAAACATTATACAACCCATAACACTTTAAGTTCATGTAAAATGACTATAGATTATCATTTTTTTATAAGATAGGTCCTCTAATTTATCATAATACCTCATAAATGTATTTTTAACTGACCAAATAAAATCACCCCAAGATTTTCTTGTTATGTGTGTGTCTTAGGAAAACACATTGTGCATAAGTGAAAATCATATTAGTTCCCAATATACCTTATTAGAGTATTTACTAAATGGTGCATCTCTACAACAACCACATCAACATGCCAGTATCTAGATGGGGATGTATTTTTTTGGAATTGTATTCTAATTTCATTACCTTAAAATAGGTAGTTCTATTATACATAGAATTAACTAAAGGATTTCAAGTATTGTTTTCTAATAATAATATATAAAATATATAATATTTTCTACAATACAAACTAAGGAATCCCATGTATAAAATAGATATATATATATTTATTTTAGAAAAATATTAAATTCATATCATAATTCTAAAATTCTAATAGATATAAAGGGCAGCATATCATTTCATATTAGATACATATTAAAATTATTTCTTAATATATATGCTACAAATTCCAGAATGATCTTCCTATTACTAACCATCTAGACTACCATACATAAAACATTTATTCAAAACCATGACAATAAAAATTTTTAAAGGTTGATAAATATATCTAAATAAGGGTAATCATGGTATATATCAATCATAATATTGCATAATATGATCAAAAAGTTATGATAATATAATCAAGTTCAAATTATCAATATAAAATATTCCTAAACCAAAATTTGAGATCATAAACTCCAAAATCACGATATATCATTGAGAATTATTTACACATGTTTCCAAGTAGTAATAATAATTTATGTGTCATAAATTACTATTATGGATTTATAAGTAGATGAAATAATATTCTTGTGAAAATTGTTATTTTTAATAATGTATATCCATGATCTTGTAAATATATTTTTATGAAATATTACTCATACATCAAAATGTGATTATGACTTTTCAAAATCATGAACATGAATATTTATATAATAATATCATGGAGAAAAGAAACTCAAACAAAAAATTATTTACATAATATTAAAAATAATTTTCATTATTTTCATCATCATCATCTTATGAGTTATCTATATCATGTTACCCAATGCATTGGATGGATACAATATGATAACTAGTTAGATAACCATTATTTATTCATATATATGGCACAATGTCTGGAAGACATTCATCATATAGTAATATCATCACAAATTTGAAGGAAAATAGGTCTCAACAAGATCATACTAACTAAAAATATAATAAAATAATAATGATGTTTTCATTTGATTATGTTCACACAATATTTAAAAATTACCTTATTCAAAATATAATATAAGGATTATATTTAATTTTTTAAAAAAGTAAAATATTTATAATAAAGAAATTAATAAATTTTTATATAATATTAAAAATATTATAGAAAATATTTTAATGAAAATGTTTATATCGAAGAAAAATATTCCCAAATAAAGATAAAATAAAGTCAAATTTTTGTAATAATTTCCTCTAATTTGTTTTAATCCTATATAGATATGAGAATGAATGGAAAATATTGAAACCATAAAAATAACTATAATATAAAAAATATTGTTGTTTTATGTAATAATATCCCGATAATTTTTCTCAATATATATTTTTACAATATAATCTCAATAGGAAATTGGATTTTAGCATAAATCCTTACTTTAAGAATCCTCGTGATTAATATAAATTAAAGCCTAGTGTGTAATAAATAGATATTTATTTCAAATATATAATAGAAATAAATTCACTAATAACATACAATTTAAAAATTATTTTTAATTTTATTTTTCCTATTATAAATAATAAATCCTTAAAATGGACATTCTGGGGAAGACTGTTATGTTTTCCATAACTGTTTTGGTTTAACGGTTCATGTACATTAACCATTGTACTAATTTCATCATCGATAGATTAATAATAATATAATGATAACCCTATTTATTCATTCTATACAATTTAATAACCATTAATATAAATTATTGATATAAATTGATTTACATACCCCCAGGGAAACAATAGTTTGTATATACACATGAGTGATTTTTGTAGTATTTAATGGATGGAAAAAAAAGAAAATTAAATAATAATAAAAAATTTAGAATATATATTATATCATAAATATCATACTTATTCATTAAATATATCCATATTACTAGAAATATAAAATTTAAATAAAAAATTAACTACATCACTTAATAGAGGTGGTTTCCTACACGTATGATTGAACAACGCTATCTTTTCACAATGGATGAGAATGTTAAAAGTAGATATAAAACTATAATTAAAGATATTTAATTATTTAATTTTTTTCATAAAAAAATAAATAGTTCATAATAACCAACCATGATAGATGGTGACAAAAAATTATCCATATCACTACATAGAGGTGATAGTCCACATTATCACAAAACTAATACATTCATATCCAATTTGATGGAAAATAGTTGGAGATTGGGATTTCCATATTCATAATAATATTCAATTATAATGATGATACTAAATTCATTATTTATGGTGGATATAAAACATTATATGGATGTATATGTAAAATAGAACATGAAAAGGATATGTAAATACATATATCTCTTTTAAAGTAACCTCATTTGAATAAAATTTTAAGGAACATTTGGTTAGTATTTTATGAAGATAAAAACCACTATAACATTGATATGGATGTTGGTAATATATTAAACAGTTTTTGGTGAGTTAAATGGATCACTTTATATTGATAATAGGTGAGTGTGGTTTCCCATTTATAAGTTAGGGGAGTGTCATACATTTATTTGTTAATATTATTAAAATAAAATAAAGAAAATCACAAGGGCAAGTTGATAACAATTAGATTAGTTTAAAATATAGATTAATATTTAATAAAATATATTTGTAAAATATGATTAATGATGGTTTTGTGGTAATTTTAACACTTATCTCCTCAAATTAAGCACTTGTTTTCCCCTTTTAAAATTTTACCAAATAATGAATTTCAAACACGTTTACAATCAATATTGTCTAAGAGTTAAGATTATATAATTAAAGTGTATTTATTATAATGACCCGAATTATGGAATAAATTTTTAATTATTCATTTTCAATAATTTATATAAATTCATTTTAAAAAAGTTTTGAATAATCCAACAAATCCATTTTTTTTTAAATGAATATTTATGCCTAAAATTTAATTTTCCTTTACTCAATTATAGTTGAAAACTTTTAGATTAATTTTAATATAACAGGTTTAATATATAATATACAAATATGGATTTTATATAGACCATGAGAATACACTCTTCTCTATAATACTTTAATTCATTATTTGGAAACTACAGTCTAATGGAATACAAAACAGAAATCCATTTAACATGCATATAAATAAAGTAAATATAATATTTATGAAAACAATACACATAATGCCTCAAAATAATGTTTAAATACCTATATAAGAAAATATAACCTATGATTTCATAGTCATATCATACCATTAACTTCTCACACAATACTTTAAGTCACCAGAATTTGAGAATGTTCATGTGAAAATCCATCTCTAGGTCATGGGTAGAATAGTTCATATAACTATGTCAATATTAAAAATAGACATAATATTACACATGATTAATTTCTATAAAAAACCAATTATAGAGGAATTATAGTAATCCATTTATCTATGAAGCATCGTTGTCTGGATTGATATAGATACTAAAATATAGCATGTCTTTAAATAGGGTTTGGCATTAGACACAGAATTTTTACCTCCTTCCTAGTGTCACCTATAAATGGAAATTGAATTTTTAGAAAATAAATTGCAATCTAACAAAATTTATTTATTTTTAAATATATTTTCATTTCAAATACCTTCATTTTTTCTCCAATGTGATAATAGAATTTACCTTTTTTGAATCCAAAAATATGACATTCTCTAACATCACATTACCTAGAAACGTCACCTCCAAAATCCCAGAACTACACTAGAGTAGTTTGGTATAGAGATAATGGTACCAAATTGCTCCCAAACATTCCAGTGATGCTAGCCATAGTCCACCTCACACATTTTTAGATGGTACCATAACATAAGAGTATAGGAATCAAGGGAATGTATTGTTCATCAACATTATAATCACTGGGGGAGAAATAGTTAACCTAAATAAAATTAGCAAGTACATGAAATGATGGTATATACAAGTAATTTTTTTCCTTGAAATATCAGAATACTTCCCCATGGCATGGATATTCCTAGTGAAGTGATATATTTTTTTTTTTAAAAAACTCATCCCTCCTGAACTGGAAAAATAGTTCATCAATAAGAGGAAAAGGTACATATTCTTGATAGTATCCTAATTTATTATTTTATATTTGATATAAAATTGAGGGGTCTCATATTAATTTATAAAAATTATAAATTACATTTCCCAAGGGTATATTCCTTATTGAATGACACCATTAACTTGTAGGTCAAAAAAAATTCTATATTTCTTCAACACTATGGGAACAAAGTTATAATATTAAATGGAAGTCATTTCAATATCTTGAAAGAAAACATTACAATATGAGACTTCTTATTCTGGGTGTAATCTTATCATGCTATCTAAGAACACCTATAAGAATACCATTATGAAAAGTTGGAGTTCAACTATGATATTTCATTCATCAATCTCATCCAAAAGTGATACTATTTGATATACTCAACTACCCATCTTTGAAGGGGAGATCACACCCATCTTTATTATATATTTCAATCCCCAAGATACAAAATAGAGTTTTCATAGATATTCATGATGGTATCCCTCTACTAAGATAAATATAGATGGTACATTGAGAAAATAATCCAATACAATATCATAATAAGGTCAATGGAATGCATTTCAACAATAAGGAATTAAGATTTTAGCTTATATTATGAGATTGAATCAACAAAAGGACATTAAAATTCTTACTCATCCATCCCAAGGGATGTTTAAATATTCATAAAATATATAATGTGAAGATAACATCATTTAAAAAAACACAATAAATTGAGAAGTTATAATTTTTTTGGAAGAACAAATGAATAATAAATTAATAACTATAGACTATACAATAGTTATGGTTCCTCTTATATTCCTCAGACCTATATTATCCCCCACAATATCATTCTTCATTTCTTTAAACATTTGGACTCATCTTGAGTTTGATATCTAACATACATTTATGGTTTTACCGAAATCATAATCTATCTATATGATGTAGTAGTAGGACCTTCATGCCTATGAGATTGGCATTCTAAAAAACATTTTGAATAAAAATGAATGGTGGATCCATTTTTTATAAATGAGAATGTTCCACATGGGGTAGAGTAACTATCCTTAAAACCCACTACAAGGGTCTGAGATTCATGTTATAGTGGAAATTATTTAGAATTTATTAGCATTTGGGTCTTATATTCCAAAAAAAACTAAAATAATCACTATAATATATACACTTCATGAATCCACAGATGCCAAAAACTATAATGGGAATATATATCCACTATTACTCAAAATTCATTTTCTTTGATCATAAAAAACTTCCTAGGAAGTCTTCTGCTACTCACACCAAACATAGGAAGCAACCTGTCACCACCAGTAACCTTGATGGATTAATTAATATCATTATTGTGTAATCTAGTTTTTCATTATAGGTTTAAAGTATTAAGAGAAAGACATGAGATAAAATATCTTATAAAAGACCTATTGTAAATCTATAATACATGGTCAATCCATCTTGTATGACTAAAACTATTTGGTGAAGTTAAATATAAATTACTTCTATATAATATTCTCATACATCATAGTTGAATGATTGAAATAACAATAATCGAATGGGATATTCTCCAATTAAATTTTCACACGCCAATATTAAAAAATGTAGATCCATTACGAACATGATTATTCATTTATTCTTTTTAATCTAATCATATATTTCTTTTTTTTATTATAATATAATAAAATATAGTTATGCTTATACTTCATGAAGTCCAAAACTTGATCCTTATCTTGTCTCAAATCTATTTCCATAATGAGGATTATTTAAGAATGTATTCCTTAGTTTATAATACAAATATATTATACCACTACAACAAGGAATTTTCTTCTATCCATTGGGTTTTCTCATGGTGTATTGTGCACAATATCTTATTGTTGATTGAAAATACTCCTTTGATGGGACATAATTCGACATAAACCCAATAAAAATGAATAAACCCATAATATTTAATAATAAATAATCAACATAAAAACTAAAAATTTATAATTTTTCAAAATAATACATAAGTAAAAGGTATATACGAAATCAAAATCTAGCACAAAGCAATGAATTCATGCATTTATGTAGGCCATTAACCCAACAAAAAAATAAAGGATATAACAAAAGAAAAATCAGAACATATTTAAAATTTCCTTGGAAAAGGAAAATTTAAACATTAATATGATTCTCTATAAACCCCTTTGAACATCATTCATGGGATAAATTTAATTCTATCGTCTTTTATGACTTACTAAATAATATAGAAATAAAAAATGGACTCTTTAGAAAATTTTCCATGATAGAACACCTGAATCCCTTAGATTGGGAACATAAGCTAGACTATGGAATATAATTAAGGGAGTTCTTGTTCCCTATGATTGTAGGGACCCATTTATTTCTTTATAATAATTTGAAATATTACTCTAAATATTTCTATAACTATGAACTAAGGCATCAAGAAACTTTAAGGTAGGGTGTCCCATGAAATAATTTTATAAAAATAATATATATTTATTATTGAATGTCTATGATTAATAAATAAAAATGTGATAAAACTAATATAGAAGCATGGGTTAGAAATTTTAGAACATAGTTGAGTCTTATCTTTATTCTTTAACCTTAGAAAAACATAAAATGTGGCTGAATGGGGTGTTCAGACATCTCACTCATAAGTAGTACGTGTAGTGGTTTTATTAATTGATTCATTCATTCATTCATTCATTCATTAATTCATTCATTCATTAATTCATTCATTCAATTAAACATAAAAAATATATTAACGTATACTTTTTTGGAGACTATCCCATGGTTCGGCTCAAAATCTTGGGATCTGCAGAGATCCTCTCCTTCTTCCATCCTTTAATGATTATGTAATGACCCAAACTCATATTAATGAAAATTATTCTACATTTGATTAAATGTATTACTATGTAAAATGTTTATATAAGACCTATTCACTTCGTTGGTTTAATGTTTTTTGGGTTTTAATATACTGTTAAGAACTGTTACCATTTCTAATATAATCGTTAAAAAATGATCACATAATTAGTATAATAATATGGCTTTATCAAATCAAATTTACATAGAAAATTGACGTTATTGCCTCATACAGTATAATTTCTCCATACGAAGCCCATTTTTTAGAGCATAGAAAGGAGTTATCATCAGAGGGATTCTCTCTTCAACAAGCCCAATCTGTGCTTTACCACATTATGTTTGAATGTAACTGCCTATGGGAGAAGTGAAAGTTGATAGAGATTACCGCCCAGACGATGTTATATAAGCCACCCAAAAAGACTATCACCATCACACATTTTACCCTTAGGTCATATGCTGGTGTTATAATGGGATATGTAACAAGGACCTTGAACCATGATCATTTGAATTATTCTTTAATAGAATAAATAATATACCTTCATTTTATTATAGTTAAATTGTAAATAGTTTTTCAATCATAAATAGTATTTTTAGTTAATATTCAATTAATAAAAATATCATGATAAATTAATGTATTTGTAAACAATATAATATTTTAATTAAATATTGTTACTAATTTACTTTTTTTAATATAAATGATCATATAATTTTTATGAATACAATTAGATTTTTTATTATGGTTTGAGAGATTTTTTTTGAAAACCCATAAATTTTCTATAAAAGTCAGTTTTTAATTTAAAGTAAAAATTAAAATTTTTTGAAAAATAATTTAGATAAAATGAATATTTTTTTTGTAATCTGGATGTCAAAATTATCCAATGGTGAATATTTAAAAATTTTATGAGACAATTGATTTTTTGTGTAAAAATTATATACAGTTTAAATATATAATGTTTTTTTTGACATCATAATGAACCAATTGTGATGTAATAAAATACTATAAATGGCACTTTCTACCAATATATGTTTTAAATTAAAATTAATGTAACTTTTGGGTTGTTTTAATTTTTTTACAAATCCATAGTGGACCCTTCGAGACTTATAAAAACATTTTAATGTTTTAAAATTATTTCCTTAGAGAGTTACAAACCTCTAAATAATAAATCCTAATATTTTAATATGTTTTGACATGGTCCTTATAATATAATTTTTTCCACTCCACTTCGGCGAAAACACGGGGAAAAATCATTGGATGGTTTGAGGTTTTTATTTGTTTAATGTGTGGTGTCCAAAACCAAAATAACATCGATTTCCCACCCATTTCCTATATAATTCCACTCAATCTACCATTCTTCTTTAGAAAAACCATTTTAGGATCTCCCAAGGTGCCCAATGCACCCAATAATCCCCTCTCAAGCCTCTCCAAAGCCTTTAGGATCACACTAAAAAGTAATTGATTTCTTCCATTCTCTTTTTTGCAAAATTTATTTATGTTGTTATAACGTTTTATTTTCAATTATAAATAGTGTGATATGATTTCACAACATCCCCAAAAATTCCTCCTTATGTTGGTATTATGAGAGACCTATTTATTTCTCATTAATTCTTCCAATGTACACATGTTACCATAATAGTATTCTGTATTTAATTTCTCTCTTTAAAGTTATATTTAAGTAATTATTTTATATTATGAATTTAAGATCCATTAGACATATTGCTAAATTATGTTTCATAACCCCTTACTGTACATTTCATATATAAATGATGAGATACCCCCTTCTCCCTCATCAACACATTTTATGATATCTATTTATGTCGTTATGTAGATAAAGTTACACCAAAATTTATCATGCCAAAATCATTATGTAAGTTAATACCATGCCTATTTCTCTATCAATGGTATTCATGTTTATTCACATATACATTTTTATAGTAGATATTAATTTTAGTATTTGACATTCCATTATCGAGGAATAAATGTTGATGTTGAGAGAATCCATGTGATATGATCCATGGGGCACACTTATACATAAAATGAATGGTTTATAAAGGGTCTTCCTTGATAGCTCTCCAATGCATTGGGTAACGATGATAATCATGATACGTCTAATGAAATGAGTGTTTAATCATTCTAGTTCAAGAGAAATGATGGTTTACTCATGTTTCATGTTCTATGAGCCATGGATATTTATAATATCATGTTAAATGTTTTTTCACATTTCCATGTTACTATAACCATGATATATCATTCCTTTATGTTCATTTTTCTATTGTGCTCCGTTGATATACATATTTCCAGACATGTAGTATATTATTCCTATTATGCCTTTTCTACTACCTATTTGTTCTTTATTAATCACCCTTTTATTATTCATGTCCTCATGTTATCACATGCAATACTATGAATGAAGTAATGTTGTGGTCATGTAAAATATGTTTTCAAAATAGATGTTGTTCTTTAGGTTCTATATTGTTATGTAATGTTCCAAATTTCACAAGATAGTAGACCTCTTGATCCTCAATATTTCCTTAAGTTCAAATTTATGTGTGTACTGAAGAGAAGGGTTGTTATAGTTTTTATCATAGGATTGGTTAAGTTATTTTTTGTATTTAGATTGGAAAACCATAGATAAATCCTTAGGGACAAGACTAAGTATAATAAAAACATTCCTAATTTTTTTGTGAGTATTGAGTAAATGGTTTATCATGAAAATACACCCCTATCTAGATAAAAACAGGTAGTGGAGGCTATGGAACATATGTATATAGGGGTAAAACCAGAAAACACCACATTGAGCTAGAATCTAATGAGAACTGGTGCACGCCAATGGGCCTTTCTTCACTCTTGGTTACGACACTCTCGGGGGATATGATTTGGGAAATCCAAAATCATTGTATGAATAATTATAAAGGGAATTAAAAAAATTCCCCTAAGAATATATGTTGGGATGTAGATAATAGATATCATAGATATGTTAAGGAAAACGTGTAATTTAAAAGTTTTCCATTTTTTTCATTGGATTCCCCTTTATGTGTTACCCCTAACATTACATTTATTCATCCAATGGCTATTAATAAGTGGTCTCATGATAACAACCAATGTGAATATAAATGTGATGAGTATTCTAATGACATTCCCAATCCAATGGGAGAGGGAATCTCAAATTTTGTCACAATATCCTCTCAGTAAACTCTTGTTTCGAATAGAAACATGAGCCATGAGTAATAATCATCCCCCTAGAAAAAACATTCCAAAATTGAGAGCTTAATGATAAAATTGCCTCCAACTTTTAACGATTCATCTGATCCCTCAATCACCAAACACTAGATCAACTCTTTTGAGAATATATTCTTCGTCCTTTAATGTTTTAAACGAGATAATGTACTTTTGGATGCCTATCGTAAGGAGGGTGAAGCTAATCAATGGAGGACTTTGATAAAAAAAAGCCTAAGGAAGAAATCGAGGTGTTGGAATTGAAGGATTTTTAGAAAATGTTTTTTGATAAATATTTTTCTCACACCATCCATCATAAAAAGGAAAGGTACTTCCTTTCCCTCAAGGAAAAAGATAATTAATACATCCAAGTGTATGAGGAAAACATCACAAGGCATTCATGATATGCCTCCCACATTTTGGTCACCTTGAATTCAAGTTTTACCTCTTATTGGGTGGGATAAAACCTATCCTACATAAATTCTTAGAGATCCTTGACTTTGAGAGATATGAAGAACCTTTATGATGTTCCCTCAATGATGAAATGGAGATCAGAGAATCATAGGTGTACGATTACGATATGATGTGTAAGGTGTAAATTAATTCTAGCGGTCCAATGGATAAATCCAATAGTACTAAAAACTTCCAACACCCACTTGCCAATGGTGAAGAAATAAGCACCCCGAAAATTGATTGAATGAGACAAGTAAATGATTCTATTGTAGAGGAGAAGTTTACCTGGCTATTATCTATCGACAAGAAAAACCCATTGTTGCAATAGATGAGTGGAATTCTTTGTTCATCCCTCATCAAAATTGTTCATTGCTTCAACTACAATGTTTAAGGTCAAATTGAATGCCAGTGCCCTATGCCAAGGGTTTTTTGAGGCAACCAAGAATATTCAAGGTAGAAAAAGTGATATTTTTATATCACTACATCCAATGAAAATCTCAAATATAAAGTGGTGTCAAGTACACTAGCAATTCATTAATGTATAATGATCATAATTTTTTATTCTAGTTTTATGAATTCTGTTATATCCCGAATGATTAGTAGAATAATTTCAACACCACCACAAATCATGTAAGTAATGATGTTAGTGAGAACTAAAAATGGTTCAATCCTTTCATCCCAAAAATATAAATCCTCCCCTATAAAAATTTGTGGTTTTAACTTCTCATAGAATCTCATCATACTCCCTTTGGAAGAATTTAATGTAATTATTTTCATGGATTGTATTTCCCTATATAGAGCCAACAAAAATTTCCATGAGTGGTAAATCACTCTCAATATGGATAATTGATCCCAAATTCTATACACGTTCAAGGAGGAGGATGAATATTTCTTAGAACCATCTTCTCAAGTGTGTATTGTACTACCATATGAGCATGTGTATCTTGCTCATATAATTGATTCTATAGAAGTAACCATCCGTGAAGACATAACTATTATAAGGGAATTCGCCGAAGTGTTTCCTGAGGAATTTCCATGTCTTCCTCCTAGAATAGATTTTGAATTTTCGATTGATCTTATACCTATAGAATTTACAATATCCCAGACTCAATATAGAATGGATTTCGTGAAGCATGAGGAGCCGAAAAAACAACTACATGAGAATATGGAGAAAGGGTATATATGCCCAAGTGCTTCACTCTAGGGTGAACTAGTCCTCTTTATCAAGAGGAAGAATGGGTCAATGCGCCACTGCAATGATTATCATGAGCTCAACAAAAGAACAAAAAAGAACTTATATCCTCTACCCAACATTGATGACTTGTTTAATCATCTACATGGAGCACAAAACATCCCCATGGTGGTTTTTTGGTCATTATATTACCATTTAAGGGTGAAGAAAGAGGATATCTCCCAGACTACATTTCGTACAAGGTACAAGCACTATAAATTCAGAGTAAATCCTTTTAGACTCTAATATTCTCTAGGAATTTTCACAGACATGATGAATAGAGTTTTTAGAGATCATATCAACAAATTTTTGGAACCATATATAGATGATATTCTAATATAACTAAAAACCAAGGAGAATCCTAATGAGAATTTAAGAATTATACTATAGACCTTGAAAAAGGAGAAGCTCTATGAAAATCACAACATGTCGGAGTTCTGGTTTAAGGAAGTCTCATTCGTGGGTCATATCTTCACAAGCAATGATATATCTATGGATCCCTCCATGATAGATGCAATTGAGGGTTATTGATGCCAACATTGGTTACAGATATTGATAGCTTCCAAGGGTTAGCAAGATAATATCCCTGATTTGTAAAAAAAATTCATGTTTGTATAACCCTTATACCATGTTAACCCAAAAATAAGTCAATTTTTTATACAGCGAAGAATGCGGAGATAAAATTAAGGAGTTGAAAATGAACCTTATCACTGCACCTGTTCTCACACTACCCACATGTAGAGAAAATTTTGTGGAATTTAGTGATTTTTTGAATAGTTTTCTGGGTTGTGTGTTGATGAAAAATGAAAAAGTAATTGTCTATTCTTAAAGGAAATTGTTTATTAATGAGAAAAACAATCCAACACATGATCTAGAGTTAGCAGTAGTAATCATCAAATTTAACATTTGGTGACATTATCACATTGGTGAGAAGGGTGAAATGTATACAGATCCAAAAATCCTAAATTATATATTCCATATAAAGAGATGAATATGTGCCAATTAATATGGCTAGAGATAATCAAAGACCATGACTACTCAATCCATTACCACCATGGGAAAGATAATAAGGTGCTGGAGTCTTTAAGAATAAAATACCAAGAAATTAAATCATTAATGAGAATTTAAAAAGGATACAATCTTTTTATATTTGATGAAGATAGACATGGGAATCATAAATAAGGTAACATCATCAATACTTTTACAAATGATTTCTCAACCATATGTTTTGGAAAGGATAATTAATTCAAAAAAGCCTGACGTGGGAATTCAGATGAATGTAGAGACTATCAAAAATGGTAAATCCTTATAGTTAAATGTCAGTGAAGAAGAAATTGTGATATTTGGGTCAATTCTATGTGTTTCATCAAATATAGTGTTAAAGAATTGGATTATGCACATAGTTCAAATTTCTTTTTTTACCCATGAGACCAAATAATGTATCGAGATATCTGGGAGAATTATTTTTTTGATAACATGAAGAAGGAGATCGCTGAGTATACATCAATGTTCCTGTTATGTCAGCAGGTGAAGGGTGAGAGGCTTAATTCTAAGTAGATGATGAAATGATTAACCAGACAAACATGGAAATCCGAGAAAATCACATTAGTCCTTTTATCTGGAGTTTAGATGATATCCAAATGAAACAATGATATATTGTTTGTTGTGGATAGTCTTAAAATGACTACATACTTCATTGCAATTTGAGAGGATTTCACATTGGATCAACTGTCACATATATATATCAGAGAAGTGGTAAGGCTACAGGTAGTACCACTATCTATTATATCTAATCGAGATCCATGATTCACCTATATATTCTGGAAGAGTCTTAAACCTACTCGGAATACTCCGCTGAACATAAGTATGGATTATCATCCTAAAACTATGGACCAATCTGAGAAAACTATCCAAACACTTGAGGAAATTTTGATATAATTCTCAATGGACGTCAATGGTGGAAGGGATCAACATCTTCCAATCATTGAGTTCTTATACAATAATTGTTTCGACCCACGATTCCATATGGCTCCTTATGAAGCCCTTTATGGGAAGAGGTTTAGAACCATAGCTTGTTAGGATGAAGTTGCGGAGAAAAAACTCCTAGTCCTATTAATGGTCAAGGAAATAGTGGAGAATGTTAGGACCATCCAAAAGCAGATTATTTCTATTCAGTGTTGACAAAATAGTTTTGCTGATAATCATTGATGATACCTAGAGTTTCATGTTGGAGACATCATATTCCGTCGCATATAACCATGGAAGTGAGTTTTGATATTTGGGAAGAAGGTAAATCATAGTCCAAGGTACATTATCAATTTTGAGAGCCTTGATTTCATTGCAGTAGTGGCTTATAGACTTATACTCCCATTGAACCTATCATAAGAACATGATGTATACCATGTATCACTCATGTTGAAGTACATTCATGGCCCACCTCATTTATTCAATCTAGGGGTGTTAATATTGGGGAATAACCAATCCTATGAAGATAATCTTATGAGGATCTTAGATTTTAGTGAAAAATCCCTATGAAATAAAATAATTTCCTTCATCAACAAGTTTTGGAGAAAACACATGTGTCAAGAAGAAATGTGGGAGTAAGAGGAGGTGATAAAGTAGAGTTACCATCATCAATCTTAGTGTGGTAAAAGATTATTTTTGGGAAAAAATTTCTTAAATAGATAAGATTTTAAATACCCAATCTTTTATTAATGAAATTTAATAATGATCTATTTTAATGTCTTACTATGTAAAATGGTTATATAAGAGATATTCATATCCTATGTTTAGTGTGTTTGGAATTAAAAATACCCTTAAGAATTGTTACCACTACTAATATCTCCATTGAACAGTGACCACAAGATTAGTATAAATATAGGGATTGAACAAATCCAATTTACTCATACAACAGAAGGGATGTCCACATCCATTAGAATTGCTCTATATGTAGCCCATTTATTGGAGCTCGAAAAGAAGGTTATATCATTGTGCTTAACTCTTAGAGCTTAAAAACGTTAATCTTGAATGGAATAGCCTATGGGAGAAGTGAAAGATGATAGAGATTACTATTTGTGTGATGTTATCTATGCTAGACCAAGAGTCTATAACCATCACACACCTTACCCGTATGTCATATACAAGTGTTATAAGGGGTTATGTAATAAGAACCTAGAACTATGATTATGTGTATTATTTATGTATATAATAATAAATATAATTTCATTTTATAATTTTAATTTTGTAAATAGTTTTTATATAAGAAATGGTATTTTTAGTTAATATTCAACTATGAAATCTATTTTGATGAATTAATGGATTTTTAAATTAAATAATCTTTTATTAGAAAATTTTATTACAAAATTAATTTTCATTAAATAGAAATGATTATATAACATTTATGAATACAATTGTAATTTTTATTATTGTTTAAAAACTATATTTGTCAAAACCCATGAATTTTCGATAAATATTAGTTTTTATTTTAAAAGAAAAAATTTAAATATTTAGAAAATTATTTTGATAAAATGAATATATTTTTTGAATCAAGACCTCAGACTTATCCAATGGCGAATTTTTCATAATTTTCTGAGACAGTCAATTTTTTTGGTAAAAATGAAATACCCTTTTAATATATAATGTGTTTTATTACATCATAATGACCCGATATTCATGTAATAAAATAAAAAATATGGATTTTATAGAAATATATGTTTTACCATAAAAATAATGTGATTTTGGGTTTGTTTGATTTATTTTTAAAATCCTTAGTGGAACCGGTAAGACTTATAAACCATTTTAATAATTTAAAATGATATCTTTTAGAGTGTGACTCAACTTCACATAATCAAGACAAATATTTTAATATGTATGGAAGATGGATTTATAAAATAAATTTTTCAACTCCACATTAAAATGAAACATGCGATGAAACCATCATACGGTATGTGGTTTTGATTAGTCTAATATGTGGTGTCCCAAACCTAAATAATGACAAATTCCATATTTTTTTCCTATATAAACCCAATAAATATCCCATTACTCTTCAATATAACCATTTAAATCTCAAAAAACCCCTAGAAATCCTCTCTCTATAATACTCCCAAGTTACCCCATGCTCTGATAAAGAAACTCCCAAGCCTCTCCCAAGCCATTCGCTTCACACTTCCAAGTAAAGGATATATTCCTTTCTATATTTTGTCCAGATTTCATTGAATTTATATACACATTAATTTTGAATTATAAATATTGGGGTGTGATTTTGAAACCCTCCCTTAGTGAACTCCAATTTTTTAATGATGAGAGACATATTTATCTATCATTAATTCCTCCCATGTACACCCATTACCATGAAAATATTCTATATGAAATTTATGTGTTCTCATTTATAGTTAAGAAATTATTTTATATTATTCATACAAATTAGATTACATATGTTTGAATATTATGTAACATGACCCCCTTACTTTCCATTTCATGTATAAATGATGAGAGACCCATTTCCCTTTCAGCAACACATTTTACGATTTCAATTTGATGTCATTATGCAGCCAAAGTTACACCAAAGTTTCCCATGATAAAATCATCATGTAAATACCACACCTATTTTCCTATCAAAGGTATTCACCTTTATGAACATATAAATATTGATTATATAGTTTCATTTATTTATTCCACATTCTATTATCATGTAATAAATGATGATGTTCCATGATTACATGTTATTTGATCCATGTGGCACACATAATCATTAAATTAAATGTTAATAAAGTGTGTTACCTAATAGATCTTCAATGCATTGGGTAAATACAAGTATCATTTTACTTCAGTTTCAATGAGTGTTTACTCGTACTCTATGTGCAATGATCATTGGACCGTGCTAATATCAAGTTAAATGTTATTGTCAGATTTCTCAGTTATGATAATCTTGTTATGTCATCCCTTTATGTTCATGTTTCTCTTGTACTACATTGATAATCCTATTTCTCAAAATTTATTATATACTTCATATTCTTCCTTTTATAATCCCTCAATGAGCTTTATATCTCACCCTTTTCTTATGCATGTCCTCGGGATATCCCATACAATGCTATGTATGATGTAATGTTGTGTTTATGTAAAAGATGTTTTCAATAAGGAAGTAGTGTTTTAGGTTTTATGTTTTCTTGTAATGTTACTAATTTCCCAATACACTAAACCTATAAATCCTCAGAGTTGTATTATATGAATTTTTGTGTAATAATTATTGTTTATGTGTGTATTAAATGGTAGGGTTGTTATATAATCCGAATGTATGATAACGAAACTTGGGATCAGAGAAGGACTGGTAAAAAAAATACCATCTTTAAATTATTAGAGACTGCACTATTAGATAATTAATTATCCAATATACAGGTAAAAATATTTAATTTTTTGTTTATGACCTCTTCAATTAATTGGATTGATCATACCAAATGACTTTTCTGTTCTGCACCAATTTTTTATCTTTGGAATTTTCAAACCTACTAATTTAGTTGGATTTTAAATGTTTTCCATCCAAAAAATCCCCATTATAAATTATTTTCCAATAAAATAAGGAAAAAATGGACAAACCATTTGTATTGTGATTTTACCACACAATTGATTCACATTATACACAATTTGGACTCGGCGGTCCTAGTTCAACATTTATTTCCATTGTCGAGCCCGATCGGACACCCCAGAATTACAATGTATTCGGGGGGGATGGATGGATCGATGAATTTTGATCAGATAATGGATTTTTATGGGCTATTGATAGTCATTTCAAGGTTTTGTGGTGGCATATTTGAATATATAAGAAGCCCGAACATGCGCTATAATGTCTCACATTTTTCCATTTTCTTGGGAATACAACGAATCATTACAAGGACTTAAGTGCTAACTCAAAGATTCCAATGGCTGGAATTAAATTCCGAAGAGTTTCAAATACATGTGGGGGAATATTTAACCATAATGAAACGAACTATTATACCAACAAACAATAACCAATATATTAACTAAATGATGCATGAGAAAAATAAAGACAACATAACTAATTTTTCCTAATAAAAAACATCAAAGTGAGAAATAGCGGAAGACAAACCAAAAATCCAAGTAAATAGTTGTAGGACAACTAAAGAGTCTAAGAAGACTACACTCCAACATACATCCCAACCTATGAAATCCCTGAACACAAAATACTGCAAGTATCATGAAGTGGTGATAATAACAAGTGAAATGTTTCCTTTACCCCTATCGCGGAAGATAACATCATCAAAAGAATAAAAATTCCAATGCACGGGTGAGTATAAAAACCATTAGGTTGTACCCAATGGAATAAATACCCACATCACTAAGATAGAAGAGATATAAATGTTTATATAAAATAGATTATATAATACAATATCCCAAAATAGTTTATTAATAAATATAAACATGTCTCAAAAACTGTTGCAATCCAAATGTACACAAGTTATATTGAAACTAATTTTACAAAACGTTATCAGTAGATAATAATAAAAATAAATATTTAACACCATTTCAAAATATATATTTTTTAATACTCGAATCTTTCATCACATTCATACTATCTAACATTAATTCTTTTTTATGATAGTTCCATACCCTTGAGAGGGTTCTCATCGAACTACCAATTCATCACCAGTTATGATTATCCCATGTTCCATTAAACCATTGGAACTCAACACAAGTTCAATTTTCAACCAATCCCCTTATATGAAATATTAACTCACACACTAATGTTCCCAAAGATCAAGCCACAAGAAACTTCAATAAACTCACATATTTATTGAAAACTATTTTCCATAAAAACCATCTCAAAGCCATAAAATTTCAATAAAACAACATTATTTTAGGGAAAACTCTATAAAAAAATTGGGAATTTTATAAATTACATAATTTAAAATCAATAATTTAAATTAATGAAGCTAAATCAATCTTCACCACAATTCATCATGATTCCAAAATATTATAAAAATGATTAATCATCCATAAAGAAGATTTATTTCATGCATTGAACTATGATTACACAACAATATTCATTAAATTTAATCAATTTAAATATAATCCAATTAATTCTAGAAATAATATATGAGTCTCAAGCCTCCTACCAAGATGGTTTGGACGAAAGCTGACAACGGGTGGAGAACACACATGTATCCGGGTTGAATCTCTCCCAAAACAGCCTTAGATCTCTTCTCCTATCCTTAAAAAATCCTAATATCATCATATTAGGAATCCATAAACATACAATTACACATAAAATGTCTTAGATCAAAAAAATTAAGATTATAGGATATGTAAATCTACAAATATCTATGTAACGAGACAATAATGGTGAAAAACATCACTTGTAGCTAGAATCAGGCTTCCGAACACCATGGAAGGGATCTAGATATGTTCCAAAATGTATGGGATATGTTATCATAACTTTAATTTAGAAGAATATAGAGTTATGTGCGTTTTTATGCCAAAAAATGGATTAGAGAAAAAATGAGCAACTTTCTAAAAAAAGGATCTAGTTTTTTACATTGTGCATGATTAGACCGCACGTTAGAAAAACCATTTTCTAACCAAGAAATAGCTATAGTATTAATGAAAACCATACATGAACATATCAAATGGAATCCCTAAAAATTAATACACCATTCCTTCTCTACTACCTCAAAAGTTTTCAACCCAGAATAGGTAGAACTGTTTTTACTATCATTTATGCCCAATTTAGGAAAACTATGCGCAACCTGTAATCTTTTCAATTTCCACAGAAACATAAATAATGTTAACCACACTCTCTAATTCATCACCTTTAATCATTATAACCACAATAATAATTAAATAATGGTTACATAACTAAAATGAAGGGTACTAGAATCTCATCACAATTGGTATTTCTGTCCACAGAAAGTAGAAACCCATCCTTTCCCTAAAAGAGTTTCGGCTATTTCCCATTCATTTCCTTCACATATTACCAAGTCTCTTACTAAATCTCACCATGCTTCCATATAACCTACTCAAGAACAATGATTTTTAGATATAAGAGATTCTCTATCCCATTTACAATCCGAATTTGGATATGTACTAATGAAGTATCCGACTCTAGGTTGATGTGATCCCATATGATCCCATGGTTAGGATCAGGCTAATGCACTTTCAACTAAGATAAGTGGAACAAATTATGCACCTCATTGAACCTTTTTAGAAATTGCTACTAACATACCACCTCTTCGATATGTTCCATTATCTCAAATTCTCTAAGGTATTGAGGATATATCATGGAACACCTCCCAAAATGAATATTTCCATGCCATGGATAGTTCTTCAAAAAAATATGAGCAGTCATGATAAACAAAAATCTCCATCAAAGATCATCCACGGAATATTTATGATGACTCTATTCCATATCAACACTATTTCTAATCATTTTAATCTTATATGTTGTTTATTAGAAAAGGATCAACCCAACTAGTGAAGTTTCACTTATTTACATCCAGTATATTGTAGAACAACAAGGATATCTATAAAAAGCTTTAAAGAGAGCCAAAGGTATCGAGGCTTGATAGCTATTATTATATGATAAATCCACTAGGGGTACGTTATCCCCCCATGAGCCACTAAAATCTATTATACAAGCCCACAATATTTCATCCAATTTATATATCATCCCTTTATATTCCCTCTCTGTCTGATGATTATACGTCATACTCATAATCAACTGAGTGCTAAGGGATTTCTATATGGATTTCCAAAAATGAGATATGAACCTCAGATCTCTATCTATGTCTATTGAAACTGGTATTACATTATTCTTTTCCTCTCCATGTATATATATTTAAGATAGATCGTCCACCACATGAGTTTTAATAATTGGAATGAAATGGGCTGACATGGTAAGACGATCCACAATCCCCATATGGAATCATGTTTACGGACCATTCAAGGTAGTCTTATAACAAAATACAAAGTTATCTAACCCTATTTCTACACTAGGATCAGTAAAGACTTCTGCATACCATCTCGTCTTTGGTTCTCTACTTTAACCGGATATCAAGTTAAGCACTGTGAGAAAACTCATGCACCTATCTTTTCATTCCACTCCACCAAAATTTCACCTTCAATTCCTTATACATATTATGTGTTCCTAGATGTACATTTCATCTAGAATGGTGGTAATAATGAATAATTTTTTATTAAAATGACATAGGCACACATATATTATCTATGAATCACAAAACTAAACCCCCACTTAGTTTACATCCCTCAATGTCCAACCCAACATTGAGTTTTGAACTCAAAACCAGGAATCCTTCATCAGTTGTTTGTGCCTCCTTGAACAACATTACCTTATTAGGAGTATGAACATCTAAAAAGAAAATGGAAACATCACCTTGATCATTACATTCCACATGCATGCCTACTAGGGCTGACATCAATTATAGTCATCAAAATATACATTCTCCAACTGATCATACAACTTTATGCTCAATTCATAATTCACTTAATTCCCTTTTACTTGTGTAAACCTCTCATCAAAGTCAAACATTTAGAGATACTCCATCCATCTCATTTACCTCAAATTTATATTTCTCCATGAGATTTTTTTTTCATGTTTTTATGATCTATAAACATAGTGAATTTCTCACCAAAGAGATAATGATGCCAGGTATTCATTGCCTCGATGACTACAGCTAGCTCCAAATCATGTGTTGGGTAATTCTGCTCATGAAATCTCAAAAACCTCAAACCATAAATCACATCATTGTATCCTTGACTAATATCACAACCCAACAACAATCATGAAGCATCATATTACACTACAAATCCCTATCCTGATTCTAATAAAATAGTGATAGATGTTGTAGTAAGAAGAACATTATGCTCCAGGAATTATTTCTAGCATTCCTTGGTCCATTAGAATGGACCATTTTTCATTTTCAATGATGTCCTTGGTGACGTTAACCATGATATAACATGTAAAAAATGTCAGTAATAACCATCTAATCCAAGAAAAAACCATATCTCAATTAAATTCATCAATAGTTTCCAAGAGATCACAATAACTATATTTATTTGATCCATCGAAACACCTTTTTCAGAAATCAAATGACCATGAAATAATACCTCATATTTCCAAAAATAATAGTTAGATCATTTTCCATAAAAATAGCGATCACTCAGGATTTGTAACACTTTTTCATAGTGTACATCATTATCATACCTTATATTTAAATACACCAAGTTTTTGTCAAAAAACACCACACAAAAACAGAGTTGAGATATTTTTAAAATATATGATTCATCAAATCCTCATGAACTATTGGTGCATTTTTTGACTCAAATGGATGAGTATATATTCATATTTTCCAAAACTTCATTTAAAAGCTGCATTTGGATTATCTTCCTTATGAACTCACAATTTATTTTATCCTAATTACATGCCAATTTTAGTGAACCAGTGATCTATACACAATTGATCACACCAATCAACATTTCATGGAAGTGGAAATAGATTCTTTTTGGTAACATAGTTAATCATACGATATTCACAACACAACTAATTATTTTCATTTTATTTCTTCATGAATAAGAAAATTTTTCCCATGGATATGTACATGGCTGAATGAAAAGCATTAATTCTAGATCCTTGAGCTACACATTCAATACCTATAAATCTACTTGTGCAATAATATAAGAATAAATGGAAATATTAATTGTCCCCAAAACGATTTCAATCATAAACTCAACTTCACTTATTAGTGGTAACATTGAAAAGTTTTTTAGAAAGATATCTTAAAATTGATCCACTACTGCTAGAAAACTGAAATCCTATATTACGTCCATCTATTCCACTGTCAATGCCACCAACTGGTAAGATATCATTCTGAATGCTGGTGATTAAAATCATATTTCACCATTCCTCACAACCTTCTCTCCTATGAAGTGATGCTCATTTCCATCCATTGATGTGAAACTGACTATTCTTTTATAATTTTTAATGTGACAACTGAATGTTTTTAACCAATACAAATATTGTATGACCTCATATATATCTATCTCTAACATCCAAAAGTCCCATTTCATCTCAACACCATTAAATTCAATAGCACATGCTCAACACACAAAGTATTTGCATTCCCTTTCACCAAGGTGTGTTTGAAGTTTAATCAAAGGGGTAATTATATAATGTTTTATACAAATAATGTCAAAACAGGAGAAGAAATTATCGAATTATTTACATTGGTATCAAACAATACTTGCACGATGGTTTTATTCAAAATAATCATAACTCTCACAATAGATTGTCAATCCTGGTCACGACCAATCATCTTCTTAGGCCCATATTGCTGCTTTATCACTGCAATCTTCTCATTTTTCCTTGCTGAGGATTCATGGTATTCCATGAATCACCATAGATAGATATTATCGATTGAAATTTCTGATTCCACATTCCTCACCCTAACTAATTATATGATGGTTGTGACACCTTAGAAGTGTATCCACTCCTAGAACATAGAACACTATGATAAAAGAACTAAAGGTGTCCCATTTTGTTGAAATTTTGGCACGATCATGGGTGGGGGGTGTACACTCCCACATTATGTAGTAAAATAAACCACATTGGTAGTATCAATATTTTTTCATTGGACTTATAAGAAGAATTTATAATCCAACATTCTTACTTTGATTCCCACTCCCACCATGGAAATAATTGTCTATCTTTTTCTTTCTGATAGAAATCATGTATCCACAATTTCAAGATGGGATCATAAAAAATACTCCTACCATAGATCTGGAGTTGTCCCACTCATCCATTTCCACTCTTTCCACCATCTATGGATAGTCAATAATATAGGGAACCATAATGTTCGATGAAATTTATTTCCTTAGCCCTGATTTGAAGATGCATTCCTTCAAGGATGCATATGCCACAACATTTAGTGCAAAGCATAATAAATTCATGAATATATCTATATATTTTATGACTATGATATTCTAATAATATTGGAAAACATAGTTAGTCATCCTAGGGATATTTAACATGTGTGAAAAGAATTATTTATTTAATAATTCCTTGAAATCATCCCATGTAAAGCATTGATCCACATACCATGCATTACTAGTTCCCACCACCGTAATGAATGATCCTCAAGATTATAAATCGACAGCTTAACCATGATCTCTTCTTATGTGACAATGAAATCGAATATACGATTCATCCTACTCATACACACCTCTATCTTTTCATGTTCATAATCACCCTAGAAAATATATGAATTCCACATCATGAACATGATGGAATGGTCTACATAAATTGGATAATCCATCATATTCCATGTGTCCATAGCCTAGAATTCCTAGAATATACTTTAAACAATCACTTAGTCCACTTTTGGCTCAGGTGCAACCATGTAATCTATATCTTCTTCCAGTTGGTTACTATGATGCATACTGGGTTCCTTATTTATAACATTACAAAATCGTTGTGTGAATCAGTCACTAGAAAATAATGTCTTATTATTTGTATTTCAATCAGATTAAATATAAAATCATTGTTTTCAAAAAATAATCATTTTGATGTTCAACTATTTTTGAAAAATAAATTCTACTTTTTAAAAATCGACCCATTTTCAACAAATTTTAATCATCCCCTTTTCAAAATCATTTTCATGAAAAAAAATCATACTCATTAAAAAATCAACACATTTAAACAACATTAATAATTACTCTAAATAATGAATGAAATCCATGTGGTAGTTCATTCCTCTAATTCATGTCATGCTTGTTTCATTGGATAATCCAATGATAATGACATTTTAAAATCCTAGAAGTTTCTAAAAACACATATGTACCAAAATCCCTCATAACATGATGTTTAACATAAAATGTTTTGATATGTACTTTTATGCTATACATTTTATGTTCCTAAAATCCCCCCATTTTTTCATATTTTGAACCAAGAAATAGACAAATAATTAATTTAATCTCCAAGACCATGAACACTGAAAACTACTTATTTCAGAAGGACAGAATAGGCTGATACCATTTTTAATGACCAAATAATTCCCATTGGCTTGAGAATATAAAAAATCATTACTATGACTTAAATGGAACCCCCATGATGCCAAAGGATGGAAATAAATTTCAATGGGTATAAAATAAAAGTGTGGTACACTTTAACCTTAATGAAAGTCTCTTTTAAACTAGCAAACCATAAACAAACCATTATCTATATTATTCACAAGAAAAATAAATACAATATAACTACTTTATTGATATTAAAAAACATCCATGTGTGAAACTTTGAAAGAAAAACAATCTATTAAGGGAATAAGTTGATGGAAAACATAATAATCCAAGATGATGACACAACACCATGCTTCCCAATATCCATTATCCATGATCATCAAACAACTCGAGTATCATAAAGTGGTGCTAAAAATTTGTGAAATGTTACCTTTACCCCTATCCCAGAAGATAACATCTAAAAAATCACCAAATTGAAAATGTAGGGGTGAGTATAAAACATAGTAGGCTTTCCCCCAAATACTTTCCTATTAATTCCATAGAATATATGAGTTAGAAACGTTTATTTAAATAGTTTTTATAAAGTAATTTCCCAAAATTGTTCATTAATGAATATTTACAAGTCCTGTAAAATTGTTTCATCCCAAAAGTACACAAGTTCTATTAAAACTAATTTACCTGAAATTTTTCATTAAAAAATAGTAATAATTCTTTAAAACCATTTATGTTTTTTATTTTGGCATACCCTATCCATTCCCAACATTCCTACAATCAAACATGTATACATTGTTATGACAGTTCCATACTCATGAGGGATTTCTCAACAATATACCATGTCGTCCCAAGGTAATTATATCCCACATTCCATTAACCCATTATAAGTAATAAAAAGTTTATATTTTAACCAAGCCCCATATATTCAATTTTAACTCAGACACCAATATTCTGAGGGATCATGCCAAAATGCCTTTTCAATAAAATAATTTTTTTATTTAAAACTGTTCCCATAAAAACCATCAGAAATATGAACTATTTAAAAAAGAACACCAATTTTATTGGGAACCCCAATCTAGAAATCAATTTAGATATTCTGTAAAATCCATAGTTTAAAATAACCATTTTATATTGAAGGATCTAAACCAACATGCACAATAATTCATCAAGATTTCACTATTTCATAAAAATAAAAAATCATCAGTAAAGAAGATTTATTCGAAGAACTGAACCAAGATTTCACAATGGATTTAATTTAATTTAATCAATCTGGAACTAAGACAATAAATTATAGTAAATATTGATGATCTTTCGTCCACCAACCTCGATGGTTTTGAATAAAACCGATAATGGATAAAGAACGCTCATGCAACCGAGATGAATATCCAATAAAAAATTTAGATTTATACTCCAACCATAAATGATCCGAATTATCATCATATATTGAATCTATAAACATATATCAACCAATTACATGCGTAGATCTCAAAAAGAATGTGGATTGGAGAAGTAGATCAAATTAAATCTATGAAACAAGTCATGAATGGTGAAGAACATCCCTTACCATGATAGTCGGTCTTAAAACACCAATGGAGGGCTCTATATTTGTTCCACAATTCTTAAGAAATGTTCTACTACCTTCAATGCAATGTAATCTCAATTTTGGGGAGTTTTGAAGCCAAAATTCGTGAATTAGAGTTAAAATGAGGGATTTATTAAAAAAAATAGGATCTAGTATTTGACTCTCCGCATAGTTAGAAAAACTATGTGATATGTGTGTGTAAGATACTATATTAAGGAAACCCTTGCACAACATTCTCACAAGGCCGCCCTAACCATGAAGACACCATGCTGAAGCTACTGTCTAAAAAGTTCCCAACCTAGAACATGTCTCAAAATTTAAACTAATATTTCTTCACGATTTAGGAAAAACATGTGCAGCCTGTGCACTTCTCCATTTTCCCACAAACCATAAAAAATGTTACCCATAATCACCCATTATTCCCCCTAAAAAATTATAACCATAGAAGTCATAATGTAATGGTTAGATACTAGAAACCATGGGTACTGCATATTCGGTGTGATGTGACCCATTTGAGACATCCGGGATCAATTTTATGGTCACCATAGCACCAGAATCCTATAAATGAAGAAAAATCAATAGATTAGGTTGGATTCAAGGGAAAATTTAAATGTGGATAACAGATTTGGTGTTCATATCATGAATCTATGAACCTATGATAAATACAAATATATGATATGTACCATGATGAACAAAATGTGTGTATCCCCTAGGAAGTGGAAGAAAGTGTTTTGAAAATCTATAAAGATGGAATTATGTGAAGCCCTCATATATTTAGTGTCACTCCATGAGTGCCACTAATTAGGACCTCAAGCTTGTGGGAAATATGACCTCAGGTGAATCTCCTCAAATTTTTATAGACATCTGACTAGGAGAGAGGTCCTAGGTTTTTCTATAGGGATACTATTACCTCATAGAATTAGGTATAACTAATTGGTATCCAACATAAATTAATTCGGATATGTAATAAAATTAGAATAAAACTGGAATACTTAAAAAAATAAGCAGTGTAATATAAAAGAACCACTAGTGGATGCTTAATAATCCAAATAGATATAATAATTATTTCATTTTATGGGTCGATATACTAATAGGATTGCAGGGAAATGGGGGTACCATAATATATATAATGTTGTTAAAATTTGGTAAAATATGGAAAAATGATAGAGCAACCTATTGCGTTTAGGATCATTCATTTTACCCAAATCAATATCCTATGAAGCTATCAAACACTGATGAGTCAGAAGGAGTATGCTTCCCGTTATTCATACCTACAAATATAGGATTTTCTCTTGTACCAAATGACACTTGAGATAGGTGTGATATATAAATACTAGGTGGTCATCACCCACTGTGTCTTGAACATTCCATTTCATGATATAAAAGAATAACTGTAGCAATATATAATAAAATTCAAGATTTAAAATAAATAGAATTATTATAACATGGTCTAGGTTCTAGAGCGGACACACGTCCCATACCAACTACACCACCCTATGCCAAATTACTGAATTGGGTACCAGTTTGTGGATGAATATATATATATAGGTATACAAGGTCCACGTAATAATGAAATCCCAAAGCTTGTGCATTGGATTGGGGTATCATCTCCATGTCTACATACAATACTATTAGCTAGAAGAGTAGGTGTGACACAAGTGCATAGTAATGATAAAAAAATCATATCATATTTATAATAAATCAAAAAAATAAACAATCAATAATATTATAACAATCCATCAAAACCATGGTGGAGTTATGCACCTATCTTTGGAAATCATATCTGAATCCTATGATTTGTAAAGGAAACATCCAATATAAGGCAATAAATTGGGTTGATCCATGGAAATCCATATGGTATCCAATATATCACTCACAGATGGTGACACTATGTCTACACCAAATATCCCACATAGGGGACCGGGTCTAACCTAAGGCATGACATTACTATATTTCCAAAAAGGCCATCCTCAGTTTCTATCCTATGGAGCTATTCTCACTCATGAGTTATCATAAACAACTTAGAAATCCCATACCTAGTAAGGAAAAATGTATCTCTTAGCGAAGGACCTCATGACACCCTAAGAGGGCAGGGGTGAATTATGGTGTCAACTTTTTCTTTTAAACTGACGGGTCTTGTTCCCACGTTGGTAGAAACTAGTTTAACCTGTATTATGGATAAGAGATTAAATAAACCATTCACATGGAAAGATATTACATATCACTTTTTACTTGGTTCACCAATAAGGGCTACGTCTAAGGAGAATATGCCGACAGGTTGTCGGTCGTACCAAATTCCACTACTCTCTACTTGTTGTGGATTACACAGGTTTGGGAATAGTCACTCTGTCCTAGGCTCACTACCTTTATAACTATTCAGGGATAGCCTACTATGTCCCTTGGGTCACTCCCTTTAACTCCCCTAAGCTCACTGCCTTTGTTGATGTCCCACTCAGCTTATAGATGTGAGGGACTCTTCATCATTGCTAATGAATACTTCATCTATTGTATATATATGCTATGTTGAATTCCATCTTCCTCCTATAGACGTATGTCACTTTTCAGCAATGGTATCGGGAAAAAACTTCAGATTTTACACAGCACCAGAAAGACTGGCGCACTTCAACCACACATAGTGTGCTTCTCCAAGCCTGGCATGAAATTTTCAAGATGGTGCGCAAGTTCACCTCTACCACTTGTGCGACACTCACTTCTTCATCATCAAACTTGCGCAACTCACATCCTTTGACGCCAAAAAATATTTTCTTGTGAAACTATGAACTGTCGCGATTCTTCAAATTCTGGTGGGAAAGTGTCACCAAACCACCTACGCAACACCTCTTTCTCCAACTCCAAACTTGTTCGACTCAACCACTTTATCTCCCAAAACAATATGGACACGTAACAATCAACTGTCGCACAACTTCAACATGCGCGACCCACCACCACTTCCGCGAACACAACACATGCGTGACAGGAGCTCTGATTTTCTATAAGTCTGAACTTCATACCCAATGACAAGGGGTCAACCTCTATTTATAGGAATTTGGATACCCAGTGTGACGGCGCGCAAGTCTTCCATCAGCGCGCATATTTCGGCGCACAAGTCTCTGTCGCGCAACTCACTTCCACGACCAAACATAAAAACCTGGGCGCGCTTTTGCCTTTTCCATATTTTCATGTTCTGATCTTGAAAAACAAAAGGTACAGATGTTTCCTCTCCTTCAAGTCAATGGCGCATAAGTCTCTTTTCCACAAACCACTTTTTCCATTTTCCGATTTTCTTGTCCAAAATTTTTTTAAACACTGGAAAACGTTTTCACATTAAATACTATTATCTTCTTATTTTGTTTGATCACTTTGGTGGCACACATTATGAACATACAATGAGGATTGACAACAAACACAAACCATACTCCAATTCATGCATATAACGACCATGGTTACAACACTATGAACATCAGGAAATAATCACCCGAGCACAACATGTCCATTCAGAAAATCCTAAACTCGGGATCCATGTTCTCTACAAGATCTCAGCAAATGTTCCATGTCAGGAAAGGAATAAAACACACTAAAATTCATATATATATATAATTTAATTCTAACAAATAAATATATCAATATGACATACTTATCATTTAATCCAATAATGCAATATAAGAAAAAAACAATGGTTCTTTTTATATAGAAAGGAAACTAGAATTTTACAAGAGAAAAACATGGAAATGAGGAAAAAAATGAAGAAAACAATATAACAATGGCATTTCATCACTTGAAATTTAATATTAAAAACTAGAAATTTTACCATTTATTCAATAAATGGAACATAAGTCAAACAAAAATTAATAGATTATATAGAAAGATAAAAAAACATATATATTAAAACTAATCACTATTTTAGTTTAGAAGAGTGTGAATATATTTTGGAGGGGTTTTATTATTAGATCATGAAAGTATTAATGAAAGATTAATTTATTCATATTTAATCATTTATTCAGCACTAATTAAATTCAATTTTAAACTATCAAGGCATATGCGTCAGGAATAGCATGTTGAAAATTACATTTCATTACTTATTTTTAGTATCACAATATAGTAACAATACCAAAACAATGCACATATTCATCAAGAAACTAAAAAAAAGAATGAAAAATTATATAGTTCACATTTCATTAATGAAATTCCAATATCACAAGCTGACAAGATGGAAAAATAAAAAAAATCATGTCTTTAGACATAGAATAAGGCATTCACATTTTGCATAATGAAATAAGATTAAAATTTTGAGTACTATATCACGATGTGAATAAAATATAATAATTTATAAACATTTATCCTACGAAAATGTGTTCATGTAATTAAAATTATCCATTTATAATGTGGGGAATTTATTATTCAGAGATACCTCATGTATGCCAAAGGCACATTGAATAACCCTTTGATGCCAATTATAAAGAAAATTATACTCAAATTCAGAACCTTACTTTAACACATTCATTTTTCATTCAAATGATGCTCATGGAATGGAACATGAAACATGAATCAATCAAAGGGATGAGTCAAAATTTACCTATTTTAAATGAAACTATAGATTGAATGTTGAAGAAACTACTGGGTGACAACTCATGAAACACTCATTAGAGATAAAAGGTGCATACCAAAAATTAATCATCGAGCATTTAAAAAAAATTATCTTTTTATTTTCATAGAGCTCACTCACTAAATCTAGAAACTAGATTATTGTGATGTCTCTTTCCAAAAAGGAAGAATAGTCGATTATGTCGTGACATGATCATAGAAATAACCCCTTGTTCTAGACCATTTGGATCATCACAGTTAAAATAACCCATTGTAAGACTATATAGAAACTTAGGTAATCATAGATTCAATAACATGAATCCATTGAGCACATATAAGTAAAACCACATCAGCTCATTCTATTGACATGTTGGTACATGATGAATTCCTTAGCTCAAGAACCTTGACTAAAACCCAATTGAAAACATTCTGATAGTCTGGTCAAGAGGAGAATAGTTAGTGATCATGAATCCATCCAGATATTCCTACATGGAGAAAATAGGTTTCCCTCCATATCAACCTCCTAATAAAACAACCATGCTTCAATAGCATGACTTTGATAAAAACCACATGAATAATCCCAATGGAGATTTAAAATGTTATTTTTACATATTAACAATTCTCTCTCAATGTACATTTCCAAGAAAATGTTATGGTACATGGGATCACTATTATAGAGAGTACACAAAGTGGTTTTAATGATCATCTAAACGGATCTGAGATAATTTCTCCTTTTTAAGGGAGGGTTGTAATGCACATTTTAAATCCAACCATAGAAATGAGAAAAGCAGGGCCCTCAAACCATTTATGGTTAACAATATTAAGATATTTTATGTGTACCCATGCACAACATCAACAAGTGATAAAACATGGACTGACTGAAACAAATGATACAAGAAACAAGTCATTTCCAAATAAAACTACAAATTTTAGAAGTTCTTCCATGGTTTTGTGCCTTATACTATAAGGGAACCCCAAAACATGTCAATAAAGACACTCCCCGCCTTAAGAGTGTCCTCAACATGATACTAAATGATTATAATTGAACTAAAATGGTATGATTCATCATTTGAAAAGATAATATAAATGGTATATGTTGACACATACTACATTGAGATTATTGAGAAGAAGGCACATCATTGATACTATCCATAGGTACGTCACCCATATGAATTCAATTATCTAATGAGACCCACAAAATATTAACTAAAAAATATCAAACCCACAATGTTCCACTAGAAAAAAAGATTATTTTTCAGATTTAATAAATATAATGGAGAATCATAAGGAAACGCTCATGCTTCATTAACAAAGAAAAACAGAAGAAAAAATAGAAGGATTTAATCATCCCGCTAAAAAGGGTTTGACAAAAAAACTCCATTTAAGAAAGGTAGAATATAATGCATTGGTGATGAGGATATTATCTCTAACGATAAATAGTTTTGGACACATTTGATATGGATCTATCTTCACTGCATATACATGGTCAAAACCATAACCCAAAGGTTCTACCTGACCAGCCTAAGATGATACACTGTACTAATGTTGAATCTCTAGGGCCTGAATTCCTTGGTCATGACCACTATTTCTTCTGCCTGAATGGACAGAAGAAGACCAACTCCCATACTAAAATGGATTTGGAGATGTGTCACCCATTAAAGTTGATAGTACAGATCCCCTTCAATTGGATGCTGGAGGAATAAAGTAGGAGAAGTGTTGAATATGACCCATCATGCAGCATGCTCCACATTCGATCAGGTTCCTCATGCACTGGGGTTTCTAACGGCCTATCCTTCCATATTAGTGAGACATTATGGGATTATTATTTTTCACTTGACTAGAACAATCCCCCATGTATATCATCAAAATTATGCTTCTTACTTCCATAAGAACAATCAGCCTGATGCAGAACAAAACTGATCTTGCTCACAAAACCATATTATCAGAGATTATACTACATAATTATGGACTGGTTCATGATCTCCATAATTTTCATCTATCAAAATACATTCAACTATGTGTGGACATAATTCTCATTAAATTCCTAAATAATCTTCACACTTGTTGATTTTTTATCTGGTATAGTAGGAGATAAATCTTGAAGCTCAGTTAAATTATTAGAGTATTCATGCACTATCATGGAACCCTAATGAAGGTTCCAAAACTCTCTATAAAAATCATCTATCATAGTCTTCAGAATGAAATGATCTTAGAAATGTTTCTATAAGACTAATAAAACGATGTCTTAGTAATGCTCTGACTATGAAAAGCCATCCAACATACACATGGAAGAATCATGAATCAAATTGATAGAAACCTTGAACATCCTCTTAAGAGGAATCTCAAGATGATCTAAGATGTATATCATTGATTCAATCCATGAATCTTTATCATGTGGACAACCAACCCACAAGAAGGTTAGATGAAACTAAATTAGAAATTCTCATTAACGCTCTTCCATATTCATTGGAAGGCCTTTGAATGCCTTGAATAGTCTGAATGAAATAGAGGATGATCTCATAAAACTGAGCATCAATGCCTAGAATAGGATCCGCCGGAGGATCCTTTTGGGGATATATAGGGGTTATAATGGGAGAAAAAATCCCCACAAACTTCAGGGTGTTCTCATCAAAACATTCATGGAATACAACACGAGGACTTCATGGTGGCATATCTATTCAATTTCCAAGCACACGCCTCAGAAAAGAGATTTATAAAAGATATGGTATGTAGGTAAATTATTACTATGAAAGGTTATGTGCAAGGCCTCCTTGAAACATGTCACATTAGAAATGAAATCAATAAAGAGGAAAGGTGCATGGCCTAAATTAGTGCATTACACAATATACACCCTACCCGTAGAGCCATGTCTATATAAGATGAGAAGTTATTAGAAGGATAATTGAGACATAGGATGTACACGCATTTTCCTAGATAAAGTCTTTATCTAGGTATATGCCTCACAATAGGTAGCCATGTATGTTTTTAAAAAGTAAAATTTATTTTAGTTCATTTTTCATTAATTATGTTTTAAATAATTTGAATTGGGGGGGTCAAAATTATTATTAATAAGGTCCCATACACCATATAAATCAAAATTATATGTCAACATATGTCAAAAATTGTCCTCTGGGCCTGTTCCGTGACTACCCCAAGCATGCCTTCCATAGGCCAGGGGCTGGCGACTAGCACTAAAGGCGTAAATCCCAATAAAAGGGAAGGAATTTCCTTTATATATGTAAAAAAACAAATAGAGTACGCAAGAAGAAGTGAACACTAAGTAAACTGAGTACAAAAGTAAGTAATGGAAAGTAAATGAGCCAGAATACAAACCCAACTGAAAGTACAGTATAATAGAAAAGAAAGAACAGTTGTAGTAAAGTAAACCAGCAACCACTGAGTCGTCCTCTAGATGTCCCACCAGAAGGGTGAGTACAAATGGTCCCATCAGCTCCTCTGGTCCGGCCTTCCGCTCCATGTACGTCGCGCCAAGTGATCCACCTTCAGGTACCGTCCCGCTCGACAAGACTCCACCTCGATAAGTACTATCTATTGTCTGCATCCAACACAACGTAGTGTGGGCATAGCTCGGGCAAGAGTGAGTATACGATACTCACTAGGGACACCGAGACCCCTGAAGGTCTCCCAGAATCCACAAAGGATAAACAAAAAAGGAAAGAAACAAACACAAAGTAACAACCAACTCTATATAGGTATATGCTCGTACATATACCTAATTCATAAAATCCAGTTCGACTCCAACTCATGAGCCCAAGTATAACCCAGTCCACATAGAAAAGAACAACCCAGTCCACATAAGAAAGTACAACCCAGTCTACACAGGAAAGCAAGTCAATCACATTGATGAAAATGACTGAATTCAAGACACATCTCACATAGGTATACTACTCATGAAGAGGGGTGGAGATGATAAATGTAGCCTCTGAATCCTCTCCCATGCTCAACCCAGGTAGGATCCAAATACAGAAGTCGTCACTGACAAACCCACATAGGATCCAAGTACAGTATTCATCGCTGCCGAACCCACGTAGGATCCAATTACATTCGTCATCACTACCGAACCAACAGAGGATCCATTTACAGTCGTCCTCTCTACCGAACCCATTTAGGGTCCAAGTACAGTCGTCATCGTCGCCGCAGTCGCAGCCAACTCTAGGGTTTCCGTACACAGCACACTCGATTCCAGGAGGGTCTGCTCCATGAGCCAATATTTCGATACATTAACTGTCACAAGGTCCATATTTTATGTATCTCAAAGTTCCGTCTCGTCAAAATAAACCCAACGCGACAGACGGTGCATCAATCGGACGCCCGGTTTGAGAGTTATTGGCTTTTATGTCCGAGGGGCTCGGTTGGTTTTTAATCTAAAACCAACCCGACCGTACTCCAGCTGCGTCCAATCCTCAAGAGGAGTAATCCAAAAAGACCGTATCATTAAGATAAATCTAACGCTTTTGAAGTCACATCAAACAGGTGTCCGGTCATTATGTTATAAGTGTTTCCATTCCAAAGCCCTGGTTGGATTCGTGTTCGATCCATCGCGGCCATACACAAAATTTTCCAAAAACTCATGTGTAATATGCCAAAAGTACAGTCTTGATCCAATGATTTCTATGCGACTGATGGTGCGTATATTGGAGGTTTGTAGCTCATGTTATGAGAAAAAGATCGTAAACGGACCGAAGTGGGGGTCTGGGCCCGGCCTACCCGGCCCAACCCCCCTGGGTCGGCCCGACCGAGTCGACCCGAATCGGGACCAAGTCCAGCCCAGTGAGGAGCGGCCCGGCCCGGAAGGGCATGGCTCGGCCCGGGAGGGCGTGGTCCGGCCTGGCCCGCATGCCCTAGGGCGAGCCCAGACCGCGGGGCCTGTGGCTGGCCCGTCTTGTGTGGCCTGTGTCCTGGCTTGGAAGCTGGCAGAGGCTCGGACATTGGCCGAGCGGGACGCAAAGGGGGTGCGACCGTCTATTTTTGATATAGCAGACTCAGTGGGGTCCACCCAAGAAGGAGGTCGGGGTAGTGGGGGATCACAGCCCCCGCCCCGATTTGCTCGTAATGGCCTGCCATTAAGGCTGACTGGTTTGTGAGCTACCGTGGGACCCAGAAGGGGTCCCACCACTGGGAGACGCCAGTGGTCGGTTCGGTCGGCCGACCCTGCTGGTCTGCCATGACCTTAGGCCACCGCTCATCTCACCGGCGTGGAGCGAAGGTGTTGCGCCCCTCCGCTGAGGCCCACTCCAGTCGCGACCTTCCTCGGTCTGTATGGCGCTGCGCGACAGCACCGCGCACCACCTCCGTGACCCGCTCGAGTCACGACCCTCTATGTTTCCATGTGGTGAAATGGCACCGCGCCACCTATGCCGCCTTCTTTGTGTCCTTTCATGGCCACTATTCCCTACCGATCACCACACGGTGCAACGACACCGTGGACCTCCGCCTCCAACATCAACGGAGATTAACAAAAAAGAGGGGAGGAGGATAGGCTGTGTTTGTGCGGTCCGATCTCCTCCCGTTACGACGATATCAAGCGGCCAAACCTTAAGCAATGAATAACGATGATAAATACTTGGACAAAAATAACTCATACCTCGATAATCGATTTCCTTCACTGGGCGTAATAGAATACTCCGTCGCGGGGTAAGGTTTCGTATGCGACATCGGAGTGCGCCCGAGGAGGAAGCAGAGACTCCTCTTTTTGTCACGAAGAGAAGATGATTTCACGTCATTTTTCTTCGTGTATTCAGTGCTCTACATCGAAGAGGTGTCGTTCTTCACAGATAGGATGACGTTCTTCAATGAAGGAGGAGCTTCCTTCTTTTTTCGCACAAGGCTCTCTCCCGAAATCCCCACACAACAATCCATCCAAATTAAAATAAGGCCACCCCTTATTTTAATTCATCATGCCATTCATTTCAAAATACAAATTTCAAACGCTTAATTAATTAATGAAAGAGTTTCAGTTAATTAATTAAGGTGTGTGTGTTGGTATGAATTTAAGTGGGGAAGTGGGAGGTTAAAAAATTCAAAAGGATGTTTCCATGTAATTAACATGGGAGTTAAAAGGGGTAAATGAGTAAGGGAATGTGAAGGGTTGGTGATTGTGTGGGCCCCACCTCACAATTATCCTCACATGGGTAGTTAGGAGCTTGTGGGTCCCACCCCAACTCCCCCATGTTGGATATAACCACCTTAGATAAAAAATAAAATTGTCCCATATTTTTATTCATATCTCATTTAATAAACAAATTTTAACTTCTCCTCCCGCAAAAACACATCTACGGTAAAAGTCCTCTTAGGAAATTACTCGCGTTGCGAGTTCATCGGTTCCCTCATATTTCAATTCTGAGCACCGGTTCAAAAGATAGAAAAACCCGCTCGAACGTACCCGAGCTATACTTCGGAAATTGATTCTGTGCACACCAGGCCTCGGAATCAAGTGTTTTCACAAGCCACAGACTCATAAAATTTGAATGTGTTTATGAAAAAAAATTCCTTGCAATTTTTGGGTCTTTACATTACTCCCACCTCAGGGAATTATGTCCCCGTAAAGCTACATCATAACTTTGGGAAACAAAAGAGGGTATTGTGCATGCATCTGAGCCTCTCACTCCCATGTTCTCTCCTAGAGGTTCCCGAGATGCCAACGAATACGCACCAGTGGAATCGACCGTCCACGTAGAACCTGCTGCTATCGATCCTCAATATCCACCAGGGCCTCCACAAATGTCTCCCCGTCATCGATGTCCAGCTCCCCGTGATCAATGATATGCATCAGGTCATGCACGTATCTCCTCAGCTGAGATACGTGGAAGACGTCGTGCTCCCGGTACAAATGAGGTGGAAGGGTCGGGCGATAAGCCACCTCACCAATCCTGCTGAGAACCTAGAATGGTCCGATTAAGCACAGAGATAACATTCCGCCCCAACCAAATCTCCACAATCCACGTCATGGTGAGACCTCTAAGAAAACGTGGTCGCCATGCTCGAACTCCAGTGGTCTCCACCTCCTACCAGAATCGGTCTTCTGCCTGCTCTATGTAGTCCTCATCCACTCATGGATGATCTGCACCTTCTCTGTCGTAGCATGAACCATCTCGGGTCCTACGAGTGTTGACTCCCTAGGGTCAGTCCATCATAGAGGTGATCTGTATGGTTTTCCGTACGTTTCCTCGTATGGTTCCATCTCGATAGTGGGGTGGTAGTTGTTGTTGTACGCAAACTCCACCAAGAGTACGTGATTCTCCCAGCTACGACCAAATTCAAGGACACATGCACATAGCATTTACTCGAGTGTCTGAATGATCCTCTTTTTCTGGCCACCCGTCAGAGGATGAAAGGCGGTGCTCAGGGGTAGTTGCGTCTGAAAATCCTCTTACAATCCCTTCCAAATTCGGGATGTAAAGAGAGATTCTCGATCGGAGATTATAGAAGATGGTACAAGATGAAGCCTTAACATCTCTTGAAAGTAGAGGCCTCCCAAGCTCTCCATTGTGCCCTGCTCTCAAATAGGTAGGAAGTGGGCTGACATGGTGTGTCAGTCAACAATCACCCAGATGGAGTGGTGTCCTCTGGATGTACGTGGAATCCTTGTCACGAAATCCATAGATATCTCTTCCCACTTCCACTTTGGGACCTATAAGGGATACACCATGCCTACTCGTACCTGGTGCTCCACCATCACCTGCTGGAAGGTGAGGCATCGGGAAAAGAACTCTGCCACAACCTTCTTCATACCCGTCAACTGGTGCTGTCGTCTGTGATCCTGGTACATATTTGTTACTTTTGGATGTATAACCAAAGGGGAAGTGTGAAACTCCCTCAGAAACTCCTCCTTTAATGCAACTGGTACCATGGTATATCCAATAAAAAGGATGACATGCTCTATTCCTACAAAAAATCCATCAGGTGCTTATCCTGTGGATATCTTTCCACGTCGCGTCTCATAGTAAACGTCCCCATACTGTGCCTCTCTGACCCACTGAAGTAGTGGAGGAGTGACTGTAGAAAGGATGCTCCATCTCTATCTATGTAGGATATCTGCAACGCAACTAGTTTCTCCATCACCTCTCCAAGTTCCTGAATTCCCAATCTTCCGCTGAGAGCATCAGCTACACGTTCCCCTGCCGAGGAGTATAGAATACCTCAAATTCATAGTCCTGGAGGAACTCAATCCATCGCCACTACTGGTGCGTTGGTTACACCTAAAGGCATAACCAAGAACTCATAGTGTCCATACCGATAACTAATGGTCATCTTCTGCACATGCTTTTCTCGAACTCTGAGTTGATGATAGAATGACCTGAGGTCTATCTTCTAGAACCATCGTTCTACCTTGAGCTGATCAAAGAGGTCGTCAATCCTCGGGAGTGGATACTTGTTCTTTACGGTCACCTGATTCAGGTGGCGGTAGTCAACACATAGTTGTAAACTCCCATCAGCCTTCATGGCAAATAAAATCAGAGAAGCCCAGGGTGAAACATTGGGTCAGATGAATCCCTTTCCCTGCAAATCCCCCAATTGTACTCGCATCTCATGAAGCTCGGTGGGAGCCATCCGATATTCTGGAGTAGATATCAGGGTTGTCCTGGGGTATAGGACAATGTAGAAATCTACCTCTCTGCGAGGAGAAAGTCCTAGAACATCATCAGGAAAAACCCCTACATACTGATCCACCACAACATGAAAAACTCAGACTCTGCACATCATCCACTCTGAGGATGAGTCTAGCCAATTGATGTGTGATCGACTGCCCTCTCCTCTGCGTAAGTCCACCATCCGCTGCAAAGACTCCCTTCTCACCGGTGATGAAGAACCTTCTCCGATCTATGCGAAAACACCTCACATTTCACCTAATACAGTCAATATGGGCATGGACTGTAGATAACCAGTCCATATCCAAGATGACGTCTTAAGGCCTCGATGTCGCTACAAGAAGATCCCAGCCGAAGCTCTTGCCTCTTAGAGTAATCTCACACTGCCGGCACCAGTGTGTAATCGTCGAGTCTGCTAGCGTAGGAGTATATAGCTGTAAAGATCAAACCAACAACATTTTTGGAATCTCCGAGCTCCGAACAAGGGCAGCGACAATGAAATAATGACTTGCTCTTATGTCTATAAGAACTGCAGCAATGGTGGAGTAGACACAGATAATACCTCAAATCATCTCAGGTGTACCATGTTCGTAATCCTCCACTGCATGAAGCTGAGCCTGCCTCTGTCCGCTAGCTCCATGTGGTCGGGATGGACCTCCTGGTGGTGGTGATGGTAGAGCCTCAAAGAATCGTCCACCACCTACTGCTCGGCCAGCTCCTCTACCTCGTCCGCCAACTCCCTGTGGACTTCCACGGTCGAACTTCTGCCTCTGCTTGGGGGGTCCCTAAACCATCTGCTACTCCTCTTCATGGCGGGTCGGGAAGTCACGAGCCATGTGGCCCTGCTCGCCGCATGCATAGCACAGCCTGCCTCTCGTATGACTGGCTCTACTGCGTGTGTCCCACACCTCCAAACCAGTATCCTGAGATTGCCCACCTGATGGCCTGATTCGCTTGGATATCTTCCACATCTGTCTTCTGCCGGCGGCAGAAGACTCTGCTACACGTCTCCCTACGGTAGGCCTCGCTGCTGGTATAGGCTCATCAAGGAAGCTCTCCACAAGAAGGGCTCGCTCCAGTACTCTTTCGTGCGTCAGAATGCTAAGGGAGACCATGGAAGCCTTGATCTCATGCCTCAGTCCCTGCCCGAAGTTCCGGGCCTGGAAGAATGGGTCATGTACCATGTCTGTGGAGTTGGGCGAGAGGTTGGTAAACTTAATTGAGTATTGGGATACTGTCATGTTGTCCTTCCGGAGCTGTAGAAACTCCTGGATGCGCACTGCACAGATTGTGGCTGGAAAGAATTCTGAACGGAAGAGGCTCTCAAAGTCCGTCCAAAGTATAGATGCCTCTTCATGCACCTGGAGCACCAGGATCCACCATCTACCTTCTTCTGCTTGTAGGATACTCACCGCAATGATCACCATAAGATCAGCTCGTGTCCCTACCAATCTGAATACTCAGATGATAGCCTCTATCCAATCCTCAGCTGCCTGAGTGTCCGTCTCTATGCGGAAACTGGGTAGCCACTATCACTAAAACTCATGAAGTGAACTCAGGCAGTGTTCACTCTCCGTTGCAGGGGCTACTGGTATCAGTGGCCCAGCGGGTAGAGGTACCACTGGTGCCTCCGCTGTAATGGGGCCCTGCACCGAGGCCTCGTCACTCGGTGGGCTGCCATCTCACACTAAGCTCAGAACCCTAGCTGGATGCCGTCATGGGGCCATCCTTAAATGTAACATGTGTGCCCTGGTTAGTAAAATATACCTAGTGAGATGACATAATTTAATCACAAAGAAAACTTTTATAAACACACATGAAATCAATGTTTTCTTGCACTAAGTCAGAAATCAGAAGTCAGGGTCCTATTGTATGGATACGTCGGCCGCTGCACCAACAGTGGACTCCCTGGACTGATAACCACACTCAACACACATAACACTATTTCTTCATAGGAATAAAATAGTAGAGTCATGAGTTTTGTGGTAGAACTGACTCCTCTGATGCCAATTTTCCACGACCCATCCTCGGGGCCCGTGTTGTTACTACCCCAAACCCACCTTCCATAGGCCTGGTGATGGCGACTAGCACCAAAGACGTAAATCCCGATAAAAAGGAAGGCATTGTCTTTAAATATGTAAACAAACATAACAGAGTACGCAAGATAAAGTAAACAATTAGTATGCTGAGTATAAAAGTATGTGCCGGAAAGTAAATGGTCCAGAATACAAACCCAACTGAATGTACAGTATAACAGAAATGAAAGAACAACTGCAGTAATGTAAACTAGCAACCATTGAGTCTTCCTCTGGATATTCCACCTGAAGGGTGGGTACAAATGGTCTCTTTAGCTCCTCGGGTCTGGCCTTCCGCTCCATGTACGTCGTGCCAAGTGGTCCACCTCCAGGTACCATCCCGCTCCACAATACTCTACCTCGATAAATGTTGTCTGTATTCTGCATCCAACACAACATAGTGCGGGCATAACTCGTGCATGGGTGAGTATACGATACTCATCAAGGACCCAAGACCCCTGAAGGTCTCCCAGAATCCACAAAGGATAAACCACAATGGAACAATACAAACACAATGTATCAACCAACTCTAATTAGGAATATGCCCATACATATACCTAAGTCCTCAAATCTAGTTCGTCTGCAACTCACGAGCCCAAGTACAACCCAGTCCACATAGGAAAGGACAACCCAGTCCACACATGAAAGCACAACCCAGTCCACACAGGAATGCAATTCAATCACATTGATGACAATGGATGAATCAAGACGCAGCTCACACAGGTATACTACTGTCGAAGAGGGGTGGAGATGATAGATGTAGCCTCTAAATCATCTCCCCTTCCGAGCCCGCATAGGATCCAAGTACAGAAGTTGTCCCTGTCGAACCCGCGTAGGATCAAAGTACAGTAACCATCAGTGCCGAACCCACATAGGATCCAAGTACAGTCTTCATCACTGCCGAAACCATTGAGGATCCATGTACAGTCATTCTCACTGCCAAACCCACGTAGGATCCAAGTACAGTTCTCATCATCGTCGTAGTCGCAGCCAGCTCTAGGGTTTTCGTACACTGCACAATCAATTCCGGGAGGGTCCGCTAAATGAGCCAAAGGTTCAATACATCAACGTTCACAAGGACTAGATTTGATGAATCCCAAAGTTCCTTCTCGTCAAAATAAACCCAACGCGACAGACGATGCGTCAATTGGACGCCCGGTCTGGGAGTTATTGGCATTTCTATCACAGGGGTCCGGTTGGTTTTTAAGCTAAAACCAACCCGAACATACTCCAGCTACATCCAAAGATCATTTGGAGTAATCCAAAAGTTCCATATAATCATGTGAAACTCAATGAAGTTGACTGCTCATCAAACGGACGCCCTGTCCTTAACTTACAATCGCTTCCGTTCCAAGGGCCCGGTTGGTTTTGGGTTCGATCCAACCCAGTCATACCCAAACTTTGTCGAATCCTCAATTGTAATATGCTGAGACGACCATCTCGATCCATGGATTCCTATGAAACTAAAGGTTCATCGATCAGTGGTCCATAGCTCATGTGATGGTCAAAATACCGTAAACTGTCCTAAGTGGGGGTCTGGGCCCGATCCAACCCGGCACAACCCACGTCGGTCGCCCCGAACCGGGATGACTCGGCCATGTGGGGCGTGGAATGCCTAGCCCACATGGCCTTCTACTAGCCCGGAACATGCGGCCTATGGCTGGCCCAACCCGTGCGGCCTGCGGCCCTGCTCGGAAGCCGGCCGCGTCTCAACCGCTGGCCGAGCGGGAGACAAAGGGGGTGCATCACCCTGTTTTTGGAAATGGCGGACCTAGTGGGGTCCTCCCTAGAAGCAGGTCAGGGGGTTACACCCCCCCGGTTACCTGGTATTATCCAGGCATTATGTTTGGCCTATTTTTGAGCTGCCACGGGACCCAGAAGGGGTCCCCCCTCCTAGAGATGTCGGCGGCCGGTTCATCCAACCTCCCCTATTGGTCCGCCGCAGATCTACTCACCGACGAGGAACGACGGCTCGACGCCCCTCCACCGCGGCCCACTCCAGTCGCTGCACTCTACATATCTGTGTGGTACAACAGCTCCTCTCCACCTTCACCACCTTCACCACGACCTTGCATGGCCGCGATTCCCTGCCGATCAGCACACGGTGCTATGGCACCGTGAGCCTCCTCCTCCATCATCAAAGAAGATTAACAACAAAGAGGGGAGGAGGATCAGCCGTGTTTGTGCTATCCGATATCCTCCCGTTACAACGATATCATGTGGACAAACCTTAAACAACAAATAATTATGATAAAGACTTGAATAAAAATAACCCCTACCTTGATAATCGATGTCGTTCGCTGGGCGTCACGGAAGACGACTTCCCGGGGCGTGGTTTCGTATGCGACGTCGGAGTGCGCTCAAGGAGGAAGCGACATCTCCACATTTTTTCACGGAGAGAAGATGAGGATTTTTTGTCGTTGAACTTTGTGGAGTTGGTGCTATACGTCGAAAATGTTTCATTCTTCACGGAGAGGATGACGTTCTTCAACGATGGATCAGATTCCTTCTTCTTTCACACAAGGCCCTCTCCCCAAATCCCCACAAAACAAGCCAACCAAATTAAAATAAGGCCACCCCTTATTTGAATTGATCATGCCATGCATTTAAAAATAGAAATTTCAAACACTTAATTAATTAATGAAAGAGTTTCAATTAATTAATTAAGGTGTGCATGTTGTCATGAATTTACGTGGGGAAGTGGAAAGGTTACCAAATTCAAAAGGAAGTTTCCATGTAATTAACATGGGAGTTCAAAGGGGTTAAGGAGTAAGGGAAGTTAAGGGTTGGGGCTCATGTGGGCCCCAAATCACAATTATTCTCACATGTGTAGTTAAGAGATTGTGGGTCCCACCCCAACTCCCCTGTGTAGGATATAACCACGTTATATAAAACATAAAATTTTCCCACAATTTTATTCACTTCTCATTTAATCCATAAATTTTAACTTCGCCTCCTGTGGAAATGCATCTACGGTAAAAGTACTCTTAGGTAATTACTGGCGTTGCGAGTTCATCGGTGCCCTTATATTTCATTTCCGAGCACCGGTTCAAAAGATAGAAAAACCCGCTCGTTCATTTACGGAACGTACCCAATCTATACTTCAGAAATTGATTCCAGGAACACTAGGCCTCAGAATCAAGTTCCGTTAGAAGCCACAGACTCGTAATATTCCAAAGTATTTAAGAAAAAAAATTCATTGAAATTTCGGGGTCTTTACAACATAACCCAATTTATAACATATCTCTACATGATATATTGAAACATTTCTTTATTTAGAACAACAAAGGAACTACATGATATAAAAACTAGACATAGAAGAAATCACATGAAAATAAAAAAATTAATAGTCAAAATATATATGGAATTACATAATGCATGTCACTTCAATTCCTTTAATCCCAAGAATGATTAATTTTATTCAGTTCCCTCATATAATTGGGAAAAAGTTATAAAAATTATCATTTAAATAATTCCAATAGAAAGAGAATCACAAAATAAGTTTATCCCCCAATGGTCAACTCGTATCAACCATAAATAGCATAATGAATAAATTCAATTCCCATCCCAAGAAATTTGGGTGACCCCTATAAATGGTTTAGATGTTTCCAAGACTAGGGTAAATCTCAAATCCACATGTCCTAATTTGATTTCAAACAATAATAGTAAGATAAAAGGAATGAGGGCTCTGATACCCATTTGTAGCAATCCACCCTAACTGCCACTATACTGGGCCACGAGATGGTGGGCCACATGAACTAAATAGCACCTCCTAGAATGCCATAGTTTTTCTTCTAGCCCTGAGATCCTTAGGTGTGTCTCATGGAGACCCAATGAACTCATTGGATTATGTATAACACAACGATAAATGATATAAATTAAATAGATGAAGCTATAAGAATATTACGGATTAGTGGATGTAAAACTAGTAAGTAGTGTGATATAAATGAACAACTAGAGGAAGTAGAATAATAATAATAGATATAATAATTATGTCATTTCATGGATCATTACAAAAATAGAAGTTTATGGGAACATGGATACAATAATAGATAGGATGTTATCAAAATGTGCAAAAACAAATGACAATAACAGCTATAATAGTATCTCGAGCATAGTCTAGGTACTCTTCCCACAATCTCTATCATATGAATCAAGTAAACACTCAAGTAATGTAAGAATCACACTTTCGTTTATCCATAAAAAAAGAATAGAGTCTACTTGTGTACCACATGGCACCTGAGTTCGTTGTAAGATATAAATTCCATTATATCGGCACCCATAACGTCTAGACCATTCTATTTCATGCTATAAACAAAATAAGTGAGCTAATATATAAAATGATACAAGTATTTAAATTGTTATAACAATGGAAACATGGTCCGGGTTCCAAAAAAGTCACATGTCCCATAAAAGCAACATTTTACTAAGCTATAAGTCTGAATATAGTACCTGTTCAAGGAAGAATACACACCCACGCTCTTATATATATATATGTGTGTTTGTGTGTGTGTATTCTTGCGTGGTCCAATTAACAAGGACACCACGAAGAGTTTTTTATGGAATGGGTCCTCACCTCCATTTCTTCATAAAATACTGATAACAAGAAGAGTAGGAGTGATATATGTTTATATTAATTCTCAAAATATTAATAAAGCAGCTCTTATGAGTAAGGAATCAATCAAACAAAAAATAAATGCAATTTGAATAGTCCATACAATCCAAGGTGAGGTATTTCACCCATCATTGGAAATCATAATTGAATTATAAGGCTCACAATATAAAAATCCAATATAACAGAAAAATTTAAGCCTATCCAAGGAAACACATATGATGTATCTTGTATCAGGATGGTGACTCTATGTCCATGCCAAATATCTCACATAGGGAATCGAATCTCACCTAAGGAATGGATTCACCATATTTCCAACATTTCTATAATCAGTTTCTTCCCTATGGAACCAACCTCATTCTCGAGTTATCATAAACTACATTGTGAGCCCGTACCTGAAAAGTTAAAATGTATCTCCTTACAGGTCATGTCATAATAACCTGAGATCGACAAGTCTGTCCATGAAATCCCTAATAAAGGATCCATGTTCTCTGACTTCATGCATCAAATCATCCATATCAATAAAAATATTATAAGACATGAAAATGAATAGATATATAATTTCATTCCAAAAAATGCATCTTAATATAAGTTGCATATCATTTATTCAGGATGTGGAAAAAAGACTAGCAACAATGGCACAATTTATATAGCAAGGAAATATGAATTTAACAAAATAAAAACAGGTGAATGTGGAATAATCTCTAAGTTAAAAGCATAGAATAATTACATGTCATCACATGAAATTTAAAATAGCAAGCTATCATGCTTACCGTTTTTCCTATCTCTGCAATTTATAAAGTACAAGAATAGAAGAGTTTATATAGTAGGAAAACCAATCATTTTTAATAACACTAAAAACTATTTTTAGTTTAGAAGATAGAAAACCTCTATTGGATATGTTTTAATAAATATAGTAACATTATTCATGATCAATTCATTTATGAATATTTAAACACCTAGTCGTCCCAAATTAAGTATAATGAAAAATTTCATGGAATAAGAGTCAAGCATATCTTTTATATAGTCACATTTCATCACATAATTTTCTCTATCCCAAGACAAGAATCATTCCAATGATTTTCACAAAAATTTCAAGCCACTAAAATTGGAATATGAAATTATATAGTTCAAATGTCATTAATGAAAATCCAAACTGACAAGATAACTAGATTTCCAAACAACGCAATTCTTGTATTTAAACAAGGAATGTGACATTAGTTTATTGCATAAGGAAATAATATTAATCATTGGAGTACTATTTCACTCTAGGAACCCCTAATCATAATTTATACTAATTTATCATAAGGGAAGGTGCTCATGTAATTAAAATTATACATTTAGAATGTAAGCAATTTGTTATTCAAAGAGAATTCAAGCATTCCAAAAAAATTAGGAACAACATAAGGCCCAATTAATTATAATTTTACATGGGAATACCCAACAGGAAACTGAATTCATAGTCCTTTACTCATTCTAAACCATTTATAAATTTAAAACATCATCCCCATGTTAGCATAATGGAATGATAATGGTGATTTAGGCCCAATAGAATGGCATGCCCAAAAAGGGGATTTCTGGAGGTGAAGACAACACCGCTTAGATGTGATTAAATGTATGTGAGGGATACTAAAAAAATTAAAGGAATTTAAATAAATTAAATATATGTCATAAAACATTTAACAACTGGTTTTGGTGAGTGGAAAAATTGTACAATATTAAAAAGGGGGTGTAATGGTCAGCGAGCAACGAATGATTGGGTTTTAACTCATGAAATGGTCACCATGGACATGGAAAAGAATCGAAATTTATTTAAAATGAGATATAATGATTTAGAAAAGGGTTTTGAGGAGCAGCACAATGGTGTGAATCTAAAAAGACACAAAGGGGTGGTAAAAAGAGTATATTCCCTACTCATTATCATTGTAATCCACATGCCTCGTATAAACCCTTGATTATATCTAAAACAGATTCAATAATGACATTTAGAAGAACCCCCAAAATATGGTACAAATCCATCAATGCAATAATAGAATTCTGAGAAGTGGAGGAACCAAGAAATATTGTAGTGGAAATGAAGAGTGTATATAGATCCTTGCAGTGCATAGAATGGTGATGAAAATGGGGAAAAATGTGGGGGTACAATATCAAAACCCCCAATAGTAGTGGAGGATTTGGTGTGTGCACCCAGAGGTAATAGGGAGAATATATCCAAACATGGAGGTAGAAGGAAAGGAATGAAAGGAATAAAAAATAAAATGAATACAAAATAAAAATAAAAAATAAAAATAAAAGGTAGAAAAATAAAATAAAGGGGAAACCCCTATATTATTCTCAAACATACAAAAACATCATGAATAAGAATGGGGCATAGTTTTAAAAATAACGAGATAACCATGAACGTACCAAATGTCTAGAATATCTAATAGGATTTGTGGATCTGGGGATAGGCTACATGGCTATTAAAACCAGGAGGCATGGTTTTCATTCCCATTTCTTGGTTCCTGAGCATCAATGATCCAAAAATAGCACCACATACTCCTTTAACCTCTCACACATCCTTTTTAGTTCAATTTAAGCACAAATAGAATTTCACTCATTTGTGACAGGTCATTTATGACGGGCATAAGAACCATTGAAAATAGTTCATTTCCTATTACTAGTTGCGATAGTTTATTAATTCTTTCACAACTAGTGATTTATTGTGACAGAATAAATAATCTGTCGCAAGTTGTTTTTGTGTTCATTTACACCACCGATCATGAAAAGTAATCACGATGTACATTTGTGATGGATAATAAAATCCATCACAAATTACACATCCCTTGGTATTATTTTCTACAGAAATTAGAGTCCATCACAAATAATTTTAATGAAAAGTTATTTGTGATGGAAATAATTCCTTAAACAATAGACCATTAAAAACCCAGATATTTTAATAGCCGCATGCCCCTCCTTTCTTTCTCGATTCCTTTCTCTTCCCTCTCCTGCAGTGCAAAGCAAAGCCAACCCACCCGCCAGATTTTCCCAGCTTCATGCCTCCATTCCTTCAGATTTATAGCTAATTCCAGCTTAGATATTCATGGGGTGGACCCATGTTATGTTCTCCATCATTTTTTTGTTAATTTTGTTTCAATGTTAAATATACTAGTAGGTCCCAAGGTTTATAAATTTTCCCGATTTTCATTATTTATTTTATATTTTGGATAGAAATTTATTTATTAATCTCTATTATAATTTTAATTTGGTATATTTTGTGTATTTTGGTCCAATGTTTAATATATTGGTTTGTTTAAGCATAAAATTTAGAAATGTATATTATTTTCAGGTTTATTTTATATTTGGGATTAATTCAATTGTATTGATATCTATTTTCCTTTTAATCTTCTTCGTGTGATTTACTTTAATGGATTTGTAGGAATTATGAAATTTTTTATTTTTGATATTTATATGTGTTATTGTTTATTTTTGTATATATATGTAAGTATGTTTTCGTACCATGTTATTTTTCATATATGTCTATGTGTATTTATATATATATTTTTTAAAATCTGTATATTTATTTTTAAAAATTTTATTTGTTTATATATTTATATAATTTTTAAAATATGTTTTTTATGATATATATATACATATATTTATGTCTTTCTGTTTATGTATATATGTATTTATAAATAGGATATGTATATCTGTTGAAAAAATTAACAAAATATTTTTGTTATATTTATATTAATTAACAAATATTTTAATATAATTACATGTAAATAATAAATTCTGATTTATTTTGAAATTTGTTAATATAAATATATGTATATAATACATTATATATATATATATATTTAAAAAATGGGTAATTTTTTTAATATATAGATATTTATTTATTAATATAGAAAATTATGTAAAGTTTTTCATATATATATATATGTATGTATTTTAAAATTTGAATATATATATATATATATGTTTTAAGAAAACATGTAATTTTTATGGTAAACATCAATATATATATATATAGAAAAACGTTTATAAATGTTTAAAGAAGGTGTACAATTTTTAATATATACTAATATATATATATATAAACATTTATATATATTAACATGTGAATATATATATATATATATATGTATGTATGTATATGTATATATGGATATATTTATATATATATGTTTTAGAAAAATACATAACTGTTTTGATATAAATATATATATGATATATTTATTTATTTTTATATCTTTGTATATATAATTTAAATATGTATACTGGTTTATAGAAAATTGCCAATATTTTTTACTTCATATATTTATATTAATTTAGAAATATTTTAATATAGATATATATAAATAATTATTTACTTAACATTAAAATGAAATACTAATTAATAGTGTTAAATAAAAAATATGATTAATAATTTGAAAAATTGATAAAATATATTATAATTGGTATGTGTGTATGTGTGTGTGTGTCTCTGTATATTGATTTGATTTGATAATTTCATTGAAAAAAACATTTAAAAGTTAGTTTGATATAAATAGATTTGATTATTTGTTATATATATAATGTATGAAACAAATAGAAATTAGTGTTTTTTACGAATAATGATAAAATTTATTTAAAGAAACAAAATTTAACGTAATGATATTTATAAAAAGTTTTTATATTAAAAAAATTTATAAATTTGGTTTAATGAAAAAATAATTAAAATTTAAAATATTTCATATTTATTAAAATCATAGTTAATAATAATTATGAAATTTTCAGTAATACTTTTTAAAAAATATAAAAATTATAAGAATTATAAAAAATTACCAAAAATTATTAATTATTTAAAATATAGTATTAATTTAAATAATCTATAATATTTATCGATCAATTCATCCTTATTATTAATATATTTTCAATATTACTAATGATTAAGAATTCAGAATAATTATTTTTTAAAAAATATATATAATTAAAAAAATATCTAAAAAAATAAAAAATTACTATAATAATGATAATTACATAATTTATAACAACTAATATTTAATTTTTCAATATTAAGAATACATAGTAAAAATATATGTTAATCACAAAATAATGTAACATATTTGAAAATATGAGGAAGTTACGATATTTTTTTAATTTTTATAAAAGGAAAAATTTGATCTATTGTCCAATATTATATATATTTATTATATATTCAAATGTAATTTCCTACCTATGTTACACTCCTTAACCTTGAACCAACAGTGCTCTCCAAAATTTCAAACGATAAATATTTTGGATGATATTTCAAATTTTTATAATAAATTATAATAAAATTATTAAATTGATTACTCTTGTGTGAAATGTAGTTAAAAACCCAACACTCACATATAAAATGCCTCATCATGAATAAAACCCACATCTAATAGAAAACAGTTGTCTCCTATTTCTCATATGAGACAATTTTGTATAGATGTTCTATTATTTTTAAAAAAATCATCCCTTATATAATATATCTCATGCTGTTATTTTATTTACATCGAGAATCTACAGTCCCCATAGTCCGGTTCTAACCTACTATGTCCCTCTGATCATATTCTATATTATAATTAATGGTGTTAAAATATAATAATAATTTGTAATTATTCAAAATGATCTATTATAATTTTTTTATTTTATTGTTTCTTAGATAACTTTGGACATAGTTCATAGGAAACGATATTTATTACGTGATCATTATTGGATAAATAATCTAAAAAAACCAAAGGGTTCTGGTTTAAATCATCTATACATTGATGGTTTTGGATATTTATATATCATTTTCATTTTCATATTCAGAATTTTTTTATAAGGGGAAATTAAAGTTACATGTCAAAAATATGGACTTAGAAAATTAAAAACATTTGATAACATTGTACATCATCTATTGCACTTTGGTTTCTGGAAAGATTATATATTTTTATTTTATGAAGGTGAAATTATTTTAGTAGTAAATAAAATTGGTTGTTTTTAAATCCTTCATTTCAGAATTTAATATATGAGGCATGTAGTATGTCTATTCCTATAACAAAAAAAATCAATGTTATATTCCAAATCCAGAATCAGAACACTCTTAGTTTCACAATTTTTTGAAATATACTAAGGAAGACTTATATTCGGTAAGCAAAATTATAAGGCGTGAAGCTATTACAAAATTTACGTCTATTAAATCATATTTTTTCTTTCGATAAGTTGTTGTTTCTTGATAGAAATACATTACATGTGTATTTCTATGAATGTAAAATGTTGGATCATAATTTTGGTATAGTTTTTTAAAAGTTCGATGAATTTTGATATGACTATATCTTATATAAATGTAAATTTAAATCTTTGGTTAATTGTCCATCATGTGGAGAATCGAGGTATAAATAGGCATAATAAAGAATGTCCAGAGTTCCCATGAAATAGTTTAGATATTTATCAAATACACATCATTTACTACATTTATTTATGTCTCACAGCATACCTTGATGGATGTCATGACATAAATAAATATTTCTATTGTAGAAAGAAATAATCATCTATGTAATCGTGACTCATGTAAACATTTTGATAAGACACATCCTTTATTTAGCGTAGATCTTTATAACATAAGGCTTCGCATTTCTACTAATAGGTTTTTTCCATTTGGTGCTTATGACAGTCAACAATATTATTGTCCTATTTTCATAACTCCATAAAACTTTCCTTATTGTATGGTGATGAACTAACCATATATATATATTCTGATGATAATTATAGGACATCAAAATATGAATATTGATGTTTATTTGAAACCACTAATTGATGAGTTAATTTACTTAGGGAAATATTGTGTGACTACATTTTATATAACTAGAAATAATAATTTTTTATAAATTTTTGAATTAATATGGACAATTAATGACTTTATAGCATATGGTAAGTTATATGGATAGAGAACACATGGTCTAAAATATTTTCTGTACTGCATGCCAGAGAATAAAAAATCAATACATTGTAATAGGTGAATGGTCAGTTATTTTGACTGTCATCAGTTAATTCCTCTTATGGATCTCCCTTTGAAAGAAAAAAATTAATTTTATAAAAGGTCGAATTGAAATAGATGATGTCACACTAGATATTTTAGTTTTCATTTCAATCATGTTCTTGTTCATTTCTTTAGGAGCTAGGTTTGATTTGATTGATACTTTAAGGGATCATTTCCTCTATTCCATGGACTATCATTCCATCCATATAATTACCGTGAATCCCCCTATGTTCCCTTTTACTTTCCCATTCACCCCTTGAATTTGGAGCAATATGGTATGTTTTAGGGTGGATAGTGAAAATCCTATAGTTTGGCTGAATGATTTATTAAACAATATAGCCAACCCTTTTAGGGTGATCAGAACTCTGAAAATAACTTTTTAATTAAAATATTTCCCTTCTAGAATAAAGCATATTACACCAATTTTTTCCCTATTTCGTGACTCACTACCTGGGGAGGTCTCCATTATTCCTAAAGCTCCCATAGAACTCCTTTTTAATGAATATTTGATGGGGAAAATTTATGATTTCTTCAAGTGATTCTCTCTTTGTGTTCATAATTTTATTTTGGGTTTCATCCAATATCGTTGAAGTTCCAAATGTCAAGCAACATAGTTTTGTAACAAGGGTATATTTTTTTGTATTTTGGCTCAATGATATGGTTATAGGTTCATTTTTCCTCCATGTTGGTATGTTGGTGGTACAGTTGATGTATTGCACAAATATTAAGGGTTTTTAACATCATTGGTAGGTGAATCCTTGTGTAAGCATTCATGGATGAGTTATTGTTTCTTTTCTACCTTTTTGTAATGTTTTTTACCTAATATATGTTTTTCAAAAACTATTTTGGATAAAATTAGTTGAGTGTTTGTTTTTAAAGTATCATTTTCTCTTAAACTTATGTGCATTTCATGTGTAACTCATGTGACATATTTTGTGGTAGTTTTATAAAATATTAAAGTGGGTTATTAACTATTTTAAGGGATGAAAATTATTATTTGGTAGAATTTTAGTGTTCTTTTATCCTTTAAAGGGGTTATTAGTGGATTTTATCTGCAAATTTTTTTTATACTTCTTGAAAGTGTTTAATAAAAATTGTAAATGGTTTATTGATTTAAAAAAAGTGTGTAAATGATGTTTATGGGCTGTATTGGTGGGTCTATATTCTTAAATGGGATTTTAAAATGGAAAGTGGTCATTTTTATATCAAACGTTTTGGTAATGTTTTATAAATTGTTAAAATGGTTTATTATATTGTGATAAAGTTGTGAGTCTTATTTGTGGTCTATATTGTGTGAGTATGATGTTGAAATGATTTTAAATGTGAAAGGATAATTTTGTGACATGGGTATGGTTTCCGTAGTTTGTGTATGATTTTGAAATAGAATTTTCACGCGATGATTGAGCACAAAGAGGTAAAACTAGGTATCTAGGTTGGCAGATGTGTATATGTATGCAAGTGATCTAGAGTGGTTTCATCCCTATTTTACAGAGAAAGTTTAATGATTACAACAATGACTAAACTATGATAATGATTTCCAAGACCACTGGGTTATTTTTATGTTCCCTACAAGAAGATCATGCATGAGAAGAATATTTTTTATGGTTACTTTTCAACGAGATACGAGTTACATGGGTCCCACACCTTGCTAGTTCCTAGGGGTGTTCCCATGAAAAGTTCTCATTTACTATATGATAATCCCCATCCGTATATAGTGTTTTTGGATACAAAAATTACCTATCTTTTCCATTTTTGTTAAAAGTGTTCCTTATTTTAAATTAACCACTTGAAAACAATTTTATTATAATGTTGCATCCTTTAAAAATTTGTTTCAACAGTTTATTTTTTCTAAAAAATTAATTTGGGTGGAACCCTATTGGGATTAGGCACACACCCTACACACACTATTAGGTGTAATTATATTAGAAATCATTTTCATAGGTGTGCATAATTCTTTTAATTCTGGTGGTTCGGGTAGTTTGCTTTCATTCATTTGAAGTTGTTGTGGAGAAGGCTTGGGGAGGATGGACCATTCCTATGTGGAGGTCCTTGAGTTTTTTATATGGTTATTTTGAGTCATGGACCTCTGGTTTTTTTAAACCATGTATTTTAGTTCGGAATTTTATTAAAGGTTTATTTGGATTTAATTTTCTGATTCACTTTATTTATTATTTTTGGATGATTAATGATTCAAAATTTGGGCACATCATTCCCAAACACTTATTTAAAATCCCTAGGAACTTTTGAGAGCCTACAGGGATCAAGAATTCCCATTAAGACTTTCCACAGACTATGTCGGGCATCAATTTTTATTGCAACCATATCTAGTTCGTGAAAAAATTACTTTTGAGTAGGTTCTCTATTTTATGGTCATTTCATTTTGGGAATGTGTATAGGTTGACCAGATCTAGGGTTTTTTTACATAATATTAAGATTATGAGTAATGTTTTTGGCCATGACAACTATTTATTGGATTCATGTTTCTATGGGATGTTGGTTTTTATAAGAGTTCTTTTGTTTTCATGGTTCGTCAATGACCGGGGAAATGAATAGAGAGTTGGTTCAATTGTCTCAGTAAGCTCATGGGACCTGGAATTCCATTTGTAGTTGGTATATTCTCCCTGAACACTATCTATGATGTTAAAGTGATTGGAATATTGCCACCAACCATATATCCAAGATACCCACCATCACTAACTTTTTCTCGAATTATTCTGTGTCTTTTTGATTTGAAATCAAGGAGACATTTTTTATATGTAACAGAGGCTTGATTATATAAATGTAAAATTTTGTGAAATGTGTTTCTAGTAATGTAGAAATGGTTTTATTTCAAAAATGGTTTAAATGGGTTTTTAGAACTATTTTGAAATGGTAAATGATGTGATTACACCTCATTTGAAATAATTAATTATGTTAATGTGGGTTTTGGAAATCTGTTTCAAATAGAATTATGTAAACCATTGAAAAGTTTTTTCAATAGAATTATGTGTTTTGGAATATATGTGTGCGGGTATAAGATGACATTATTTGGGTAATTACTATTCTTTTGGATTTTTTCGTGAATTTATGGGAATCTTTTTTAAACTATAATGAACATTTTTTAAAAAATAATGGGTGTTGATGAAATGGAATTTTTGATCGAACCAAATGTGTTTTGAAACGGGCTGAGATGTTTTTATATTAATGTGTATAACATAAAAATTATTTATTTTTATAATTGTTGGTGCTTTTTTGAGTATTTTTATATGATTTTAATTTGGTATAAATTTAGTGATTAGTGGTCTTGAGAAAAAATAAGTGTCAGTTGAATTTAAATGATTTAAAATTTTGAAAGAATATTTTTGTTCTATGGTTACATATTTCTGTGATAGATCACATTCATGGGTTTACATGGTATGATGTTTGGTTATTGTAATGGGTGTATGTGTATCGTAATAGATATGAGGGGGTTTATGGGTGTGGCATGGAAACATGCATTTGTGAATCCCATGGGATACATTTGATGAATTCACTAACCACTGACCCTGTTTACTTATATTAAAATGATTTATAAGGAATATTTAATGTTTTGATGACCTTTTGGGTGTTGTGTATTATGTGTTTTTGGGAATTTTGTGGTGGGATGTATAATTTTTGAGAGACCCTCTTGTATGAAAGTTGTTTTTGGTGTGTGTTTTTCAGTGTGATGGTGTGAAATGGTGGTTAGTGGTATTTTATATGGAATGTTTGGGGAAGCCTTTATGGGGGTTCCCCTCTTGTGTTCGGTTATGGTTATGGTATGTTTGACTAATAGACCATCATGTTTGCACCCATGGGTCTTTTTTTATGATGTATTCCCCATACAGAGTTAATGAACGAATTGAGTTTGGCTATGGGTGAATAACCATTGGAATGTCTTCTAGTTGATCAATGTATGAACTCTTTTCTTTGGTTTTGATGTAGATTTATATCTATTCATTTATAGATTAGGCAGATCCTCTCATAGTGAATGAGTGGATACATAAGGATTTGAATGGAGTCATTATTTCTTATGTTTCTTAAATCAACAATGGTATAGGCTGACAATGTTGTGCCTATATGTTTTATTTGGAAGTGGTGAAGGTTGATTCTTGAGAGGAATGTGAAGGAGGTCCTATTTTATTAGAGGAAGATGCTATATAAGAGGGCCTCTAGGCCTCTCGTCAATATCTTTGATGTAATCGATCAATATAGAAGACATTTATAGAAAATATTATCGTTTTCGGATGTTATGGTTGCTTGCAGTAATCTCATGTTTCTTCGAACAACGTCAGAGGTTATAATCCTGATAATGTTTCTGTATTTTTTAAGTTTCGTGGTTGGTGGCATCTTTTCAGGTCATTTTCTATTTAAGCTATTAGATCAAAGTGTACCAGTCTATGCCACCAGAAAAAGATGATCCATTCAGGGGTACTAGTGCCGAACTATGTGCAAAGAGATGGTTCAATCATATAAGCATCAACTGTAGACCCATAGTTATGATGTAGTGTAGTCTATAATCCTTAGAGGTGTAAGGGGTCTCAATTTAACTTCTGTCTCTATTGTGGGATGTAGAGATAGTTTGATATTTCAATGTGGTCGTTTCATTCCATGTGGTGGATAAGAACTTGAATACCCTATCCCTCGGGGGCACAATAAATGTTAGTGATGAACTTCCTACTTATTTATAAAGATGGAGGGTGGTTTTTTTATCAAACCATACTTCTTGAATCCTTTTTGGTGTAACTCTCAGTATGGTTGATCATTTATGAATAACTTGGTTGGATATTTTTTATCATATTCTTGTTTGGGCTCAGTCATGGATGGTGATTCCTGTGGGTGTGGTGAACCGTGTAGTGTGTCTGCTGGTTTGGAGTTTTGTTGATCGACCACCCTTACCATGGGTATTGAGTCATATGGGGTATCTACCATGCCGACCCATGCTAGTTTGTTAACATAATTGGTTTTTATTATGGAGAGTCCATTCAGGCCTCCTCGTGTTGTTGTCCAAATTCTGTCTCTAAAGGAATTTTTTCTCTTATGGTTGAGTGTTTGTCAATACCTCCCTGTGATGGTGTTCTAGTCCAATTTCGGTGTTGTTCTAGATTTCCACCTTGAGTTTGCTTGATGTTCTTAGGGAAAAATGTTTTTTAGGAGGGTATCCCATGTGCATGATTTCACAAAGTTAGTGGTAACTGTGAACCTGACCAAGAAACCATGTGGTAGGAGATAGAACAAATCGTACGACATCCGCATGGATGGGTTCCTCAGCCCGTGTAACGTTGCGAGTTTTCCACTTCAAGAATAATGGTTCGTACAATTACGACTCATTTTCAAAAACAAAGTGGACTAACCATTCAGATCTTCTTGAACATTTAAATGGTTGTTCATGGTGTTTACATGGTGATAGGTAGTCCTGTTCAGAGCTATCTAATCACCAATTTCTTTCTTGGGTAAACGTTTGTATTGGATCATGCGCAACAGTTTTGTTGAATTATGATTGTTGTTACCTTGTATGAATTTAATGTTTGTTTCAAGAAAATTTCTTGAGCTTCAAATTGTAGGGTTTAAGGTGTTTCTCTAGGTATTTTGTTCTATTATGTTTATTTTTTCAGCAATGTTGTTTAAATTTTTGCTAGTGAGAGTATGATTTGCCTTTTTTTGATAAACTAGATTTGTTTTGGATTTTGGGGGCAGGTGAACCTTATTGGGGGAGTCTGTATTGGACTCTCAAGTGAGCTCAAAGTCCAATTTTCCTATAGGTAGATCCCTTGTTTCCTTTTCTTTGGGAACCCAAATTTGAAAATAGAAATAGTTTTCGGTTTTGTATTTTCATCCACCATTATTGTGGATTTCTGGGGGAAGAATTCTTTATGGTGGGGAGAAATTTTATACCTGAAATTTCATATTTCATTTTTTTCTGGTTTTTGTTCATTTCAATGGGAGTACGGTGTGACATTTTTGAGACTTTGGGGCATCCTTTCTTATTTTCCATAGTCTATCTTTCTATTCATATACTCCTCTTGAATCCCAATAAATTCCACTTGATTTCTCGCTTACACCCTCTTGAATTTGGTGAAAAATGGCATATTTTTGGGTGGAAAAAACAGGTCGAACGGTTTGGATGCACGATTTACTAAACCATGCAGTCAAATCATGCCAAGTACCCAACACCTTAACAATATTTTTTTAAAATCCAATTTTTTCATTCAAGAATAATCTTCATTGCACCCACTTCATCCACAATTCATTATTCACATGGGAGGTATCCAATCACCCTCAAGATCTTTTTGAACTCATTTATTAAGGGATATTTGATGGGGAAACATCGAGATTTCATAATTTATGTGATTATCAATTTGTTTTTTTCTTTTACTATGGGTTTCTTCTCTTAACCTTGTTTTTTCAAATATCCAACAACTAGGGTTTCAATCCTAGGGTCTAGTTTTGAGTTTCATGGCTCAATATTGTAGATTTAGGTTCATTTTCCTCCCATTGTGGTGTGGTGGTGGTGTAGTTGAGGTTTCACACAATTATTTAGAGTTTTTGATATCTTTGATAGGTTATTCCATGTGTAGTCAATATTTGATATGTTATGTTTTCTTGATTTAGATTTTTATCATGTTCTTTACGATATATGTGTTGTGTGAATCCAATTTTTGAAATAATTTATTGTGTTTTTGTTTTTAATGATTAATTTCATCTTTAACTTCTCTATTTTTCATTTGTAACTCCGGTGATATCTTTTATGGTAGTTTTATAATGTATGAAAGTATTTTATTAATTACTGCACGGGATGAAAATTATGATTTGGTAGTGTTTTTGTGTGATTTTAGCCTAGAAATGGGGTTTTTGAATGTATTTTATGTGAAAAACCTTGTTATACTCCATGAATCTGTTTTATAACAATTTTAAATGTGCCATAGAGTTACAAGAAGTGTGAAAAAGATGTTTTTGGGCTGTTTTGGTGTGTTTATAATCTTTAAATTGATTTTTAATGGAAATTTGGTAATTTTGGTTGTTAAACATTTTTATTTTGTTTTAAAAATTGTTAAAAAAATATAAAATTGTGTGAAATCTGTGAGTCAAATTTGTGGGATATTTTGTGTGAGTATGATGTTAAAATTATTTTCAATGAGAAAGCACTATTTTGTGTCATGTGTATGGGTTGCCCAATTTGTGTTGGATTTGGAAAGGGAATTTTCCTGTGAAGATTGAATTTGATGACATTTGTAACTTGATTGAGCATAAAGAGGGAAAACCTGGTATCTTGGTGGGAGAACGTGTACTAGTGATCTTGTAATACATAGTGCTTTCATCCATGTTTCACAAAGAATGGTTGACGAGGAAAACACTAACTAAACTATGATGTTGATTATATGGAACAATAGGTTATGTGTATATTCCTTACTATTGGATCATGCAGGAGAAGGATATTTTTTATGGTTACTTTTCTTCAATATATGAGGTACCTGTGGCCCATTCCAAGCTAGTGCATAGGGGTGTTCCCGTGACTTCTGCACATTAAATATAAGATACTCACCATTAGTATACAATTTATTTGGCTTGAAAATTCATTAGATTTTTCATTTTATTTAAATGTGTTCATTCTCTAAATTTTCTCCATTGAAAACTATATTCATTTGATGTTTCATATTTTGGAAAATTTTTTATTCCATTAATTGTTTATGAAAAATTTCATGTTTTTTATCATATAAATTTTTTTCAAATGGAATATTTTCGGTGGCACCCTTTTATGATTTGTCTCACACCCTACTTACTCCCTTGGATGTAAGTAGACTTGGTAATCTTTGCCTTCAGTATGACAAAATATTTTAGTACTAATGATTAGGGTTGTTAGATTCCATTCATGGTGTGGTATTGTAGATTAGGCTTGGGGATGTTGGAACAAAACTACATGGTGGTCTATGAGTTGGTTTTTCTACTACATTTGACTCACGTCCCTATTGGTCTTTGTCTAAAACCATGTATTTCAATTCTGAATTTTATTAAACACTTGTTTGGGTTAAAATTTCATATTCACTTTATTTATTATCCATTGTTGTTTTATGCTTCTAAATTTTGGTAAATCATTAACAAGAACTTATTTATGATACTCATGAACATATTCCACCTTGAGGGGATCTTGAATTCCCCTCAGGGATTTCCATGGATAGGGTCGGGCACCAGTTTTGATGGATTCCAGATCTAGTTTGTGAAAAAATGGTATCAAAGTCGGTTTTCTCTTTTCAAGTCATGTCATTTTTTGGAATGCTTATGGGTATACTAGAGATTGGATTTTCGGGACATGACATTATGATTATGAGTATTGTGAATGGTCATCACACCTAATGATGGGATTCATGTTACCCGGGGATGTTGGGTTTTACCTGTGTTCTTTTGTTTTTATGGTTCATTAATGACTAGGGAAATGAAAAGTGAGTTGGCCCAATTGTCTTAGTGAGCTATCAGGATCTAGGAAGCCATATAGAGTCAAGGATATTGACCTAGAACACTCTCTGTAATGGTGAAGTGATTGTATTATTACTTCCATCCAAATTTCCTATCCACCCTCCACCAATAATTTTCTCTCACATTATCTTGTGTTTTTATGTTTTCCAATACGAGGGAATTAATTTGAAATGTAACAGTGACATGAATTTATGAAATTTGTATTTTGTGAAATTATTTTCAAATAATGAAGAAATGTTCTTTTTTCTTAAACGGGTGAAATGAGTTTCTAGAACTATGTTTAACTTAAAATAGTGTGTTTAAACCTCTTTTGAAAATATGAATTATGTTCATGTGGGTTTTGGAAATTTGATTCAATTATAATTTTCTCACCTTTGGGAAACTGTTTTGAATTGAATAAATTGTTTTGTATTTTATGTGTGGGTTTTGAAGATAAATTTTTTTAGGTAATTTGTGGGATTTTATAATGTTTGATGAATTTAAGAGCACAAGTTATAAAATAGAATAAGTGATTTTTTTATAAAACAATGGGTCATAATGAAATGGAGTTTGTCATCAAACCGTAATTGTTTTGAAATGGGCTAAAATGATTTGGAATTAATGATTATGACTATAAAGAGAGCTTTTGTTAGAATGATTGTAATTTTTTTAATATTTTTATAATATTATTTTTTTTTTTGATTTTGTGACTAGTGGTTTTGATTAAAATTAAGTGTCCATTGAATGTCATGGCTTTGAAAAGTGTAATGTTTTTTTGTTCAAAACTTTTATATTTCCACGAAAAATCACATGCATTGGTTTACATGGGATAAGTGATGGATAAATTCATGGATGGATGAGTATTGTAATCGATATGAGGATGGTACTTGATGTGGCATGGAAACATGCATCTGTGGGGCCAATGGGATACTATTTATGAATGTTCTAACCAATTTTGGTGGTGTGTATTATGTGTCTTTGGGAATTATTTTGTGGAATGTATTTAGTTTTAGAACCCATATCTTTGGAACTATGTTTTGGGTTTGTGTTTCGTCAGTAATATGGATTTAAGTGTCTGTTAGTGGTCTTTTACAAGAAATGTTTTGGGAAACCTTTATGTCAGTTCCCCTCTTGGGTTAGTTTGTGGTTATGGTATTTTTTGACTAATGAACCATCTTGGATAGTTCCTTGGGTCTTCTTATTGGATAAGGTATGCCCCCTATATAGAGTTAATTCATGACTTACATGTGGCCACAAGTAATTCACTATTGGAATGTACTCTAGTTGATCAATGCACAGATTCCCTTCTCAGGTTCTGTGGTTTATTTTATTTCTATTCCATTTCAGATCATGCAGATCCTCTCATAGTGTATGAGTGGATGCAGATTGAGTTGAATGGAGTCATGGATGATTGAGTTACTTAAATTTTAAAATGTAAGGTCTAACACTATTGTGCCTATAAGATTTATTTCTATGTGTTGAAGGTGGATTCCAGAGAGAATGGTGAAAGTTGTCTAAGGTCCTCAGTGAAAGACGTTGTCTAAGAGGGACTCTATGACTTCCTTAAGTCACTTTGATGTAAGGGATCATGATAGGCCATCAGTGTGTAAAATATTATTATTTGAGGCCATTTTGATTTGTTTTGGTAATCACATGTTACATGGAACTATGTTCAAGGTTCCACTCCTGATAATGTTTATGTTACTTGAAAGGCTACTAGTTAGTGGTGTCATTGCAAGCTGTGTTATATTTATGTGGATGGATGGTGGTGTAGCTAGTTGTCATCCTAGTTAAATATTTTCTGTTCAGGGGGTTTTAGTGCCAGATTGTGTGGTAAAAGATTCCTCAATTATCTATTCTTCTGTCGTAGGTCATTGAGTGAAGAAGACAAGTAGTCAAGAAACCCCAGTGGTGTAAGATATATCATTATAAATTCTATCTTTAGTGTGGTATGTAGAGATTGTTTTAATATTTTATGTGGTGTCTTCATTCCATGTGGTATGGTGTGGTGGATAGGGATGTGCATACCCTATCTGTTAGGGTATTAATCAGTGCCTCTAAGGAAGTTCCTCCTTGGTTATATTTAGGTAGGGTAGTTTTTTTCTGAAACCCTAGTACGTCAATCCTTCTGTTGAAACTCTCAGTATGGTTGTTCATGTATGAAAAAACTGTTATCCTCTTTTTGATCTTGTTCTAAATTGGGCTTATGAATGGATAGTTATTCTCATGGTTGTGGTTGATCATGTAGTGTCACACATGGTTTGGAGTTTTGTTTATTGACCACATTTATAGTGGAGACTATGTATTATGAAGTCTTTTTAATGTCATACCATGCGAGTTGGTTAAGATGGGTTTTTTTCGTATGGTGGGGTTTAATTTGGGCAACCCCTTGTTGTACTCATAGTTCTATCTTGGGAAATTATGTTGTCTGTTATGGTGTAGAGTTCATCTGGAGCACCCATTTTGGGTGTTCGAGTTTTTTCTCATGTGTTGGTCTAGATTTCCCCCTTGAGTTTCCTTGGTGTTTTTAGATAAATATTTATGTTTTTGGGAGGGTTGTCCCCTATGCATGGTTTTCACCTGGTTAGTGGTAACCATGTTCCTTTCTATGAAACCTGTAGTAGGAGAAAAAACCCACCACACATCCTTTTTACGAAAATTCTCATCACCCCATGTAATAGTGTCTATTATACTCTTCCGGATGAAGGGTCTGCATGGTTTCCCAAACCCTGTGTAGTAACCATAATGATCTTACAACACTTTAAAATAGTTATTCATGGTTTCATCGTGGTGATATGTAGTCTTGTTTGGAGATATCTAACCACCAACTTATTTATTAGGTTACTTTTTGGAGTGGAACATGCCCAATAGTTTGGATTATGTAACACTGTGGTGACCTTATTCTAATTTTTAGTTTTTCAAAAAAAATCTTAAGCATCATCTGGTCGGTTTTAAGTTTTTTTTTGTCTTGGGATTTTGTCTAAATATGTTTCTTATTTCAGGAATTTGGTGTAAATTTTGGTTAAAGAGATTAACCTTGTCTTTTGTTTGAACAACTAGAGGTGTTTTGGATTTTGGGGGTGGGTGACCCATATCGGGGGAGTCCATCACGGCCTCTCGAGTTATCTCGTAGCCCTATTCTCCTATCGGTATTTCCCTTTATTTCATTTTCTTTTTGAATCCTCCTTTGAACATTAAATTAGGGCTTCATTTTATTTTTCCATATGAACATTCTACGGATTATTAGGGGAATAATGATTTATGATGGGGAGATTTTTTCATAGTTTGGATTTTAGTTTTCCTTTCATTTCATTTCTTATTGTTTTCCTCAGGATCCAAGTGTGGCATGTTTGAAAATTTAGTTCAACTTTTACTCTTTTCCATGGCCTATATTTACATCCATATACTTATCTTGAACCCCCCGTTTTTCCCTTGATTACCCCTTTCCCCCTTGAATTTGGATCTAAATGGAATGTTTTTGATGGACAAAATAGCCCACATGATTTGACCGCGCCGTTTACTAAACCATATAACCAAACCATGTAGGGTGTCCTCAAACTATAAATGTTTTTTTTAATTCCAATTTTTAACTTCCATAATAAACCCCATTGTTCCCATTTTCCCCCATTTCATTCCTCATATCCATTGGAGGTCTCCAAGCTTCATCCATCCCATGAAACTCATATTTTGAAGAGATATTTGATGGGGAAATATCAATATTTTTTTCAGTAAGGAATTATGTCATTGCTTTCCTCCTATTCCATTGGGTTTGTTCTCGCATCCATGTTGTTCCAAATTTTTAGAAACTTGGGTTTCGTACCGAGGTTCATTTTAGAGTTTCCTGGCCCAATATTGTGGAATTAAGTTCATTTTACATCCCTTGTTGTGCAGCGGTGGTGTGGTTGAGGTTTAAGACAATGATTTTGGGGTTTTGACGTCTTTGGTAGGTGAGTCCATGTGTAGGCATTCTTGGATGAGTTATCTTTTCATGATTTACAATTTTAGCCTGTTCCTTACCTAATATGTGTTGTGGGAAACCGAATTTTGGTATTATTTTTTGATCATTTTTTCTATGTTTCATTTTCACTTGAACATATGTGTTTTTCATGTGTAAGTCTTGTGATGTCAATTTTGATTTCTTTATAAAATATTAACGTGATTTTATTTTCAAGGGATGAAAATTTATTTTTTTGTAGTGTTTTAGTGTGCTTTTGGCCTTGAAAGGGGAGTTTTGAATGGGTTTTCTGTGAAAAAACCATATTATACATCTTGAAAGTGTTTTCTGAAAATAGAAAAAAGGTTATTGAGTTAGAAAAAGTGTCTAAATGATTTTTATGGGAAATTTTGGTGGGGGTATATTCACAAAAAGGAATTTTAAACAGAAAATTCATCAATTTTTAGGTCAAGAATTTTGATAAATTTTTATAAATTGATGAAATTATTTATTAAATTTTGAGAAAGGTGAGAGTCATATTTGTCGGATGTTTTGTGTGAGTATAATGTTGAAATTTTTTTAAATGTAAAAGTACTAGTTTGTGTCATGTGTATAGCATTCTTAGTTTGTGTATTATTTTTAAATTGAATTTTTATGTGCCTATTGTATTTTATACCATGTGAATAATTATTGAGCATAAAGTGGGAAACCCGAGTATCTAGGTGGGAGGATGTGTACTAGTATTCTACTAATTTAGAATGGTTTCATCTGTGTTATGTGTAGAATGTTTGACGATGGTAACACTAAATAACTATGATGATGATGTTGGGGACTACTAGGTTATGGGTATGTTCCCTACAAGTGGCTCATGCATGAGAAATATATTTCATATGATTATTTTACACCATGATATGAGGTACATGGGGACTATATCAAGCTAGTTCATAAGGGTGTTCTCGTGACTAGTTCTCATTGATTATATGATATTCACCATCAGTATACATTGTGTTTGGCTGGAAAATTCAGAAGCATATGAATTCTATTTAAAAATGATTAGTTACTAAACTATCCCCCCTAATTTTTTTTTCATATAATGATTCATCATATAGAAATCTTTTCACCTATTATTGTTATGAAAACTTTAAAACTTGTTAACTTATAATTTTTATAACATGGAATCTTTTGGTTGGAACCCTATTAGTCTTAGGCTCACACCATACATAGTATCATGGGTGTATGTATATTTGGTAATATTTTTTGAATGTATTCACAATGATTTTAGTGCTGGTGGTTTGTGTTGTTAGCTTCCATTCTTTGTGCGAGGTTTTGGATAAGGCTTAGAGATGATGGATCATTGACATTTGGAGCACTATAAGTTGTTTTTTCTACTACATTTGAGTTATTACCTGCTTGAAATTTCTATAAAATGAGGTTTTTCTGCTTTGAATTTTTTAATGTCTTGTTTGGATTAAATTTTTTACATTCACTTTATTAAATTTTTGTTGTTTATTAATTCTTCTAAATTAGGTTAAATTGTTCCCAAACCCTTATTTAGAATACCTGACCACTTGTCCCAACCAGTGGGGATCTATAACACCACTCAGTCCTTTCCATGGACCGGGTTGGTCATCAGTTTTGATGGTGAATAGATCAGGTTCATGGAAGATTCTCTTCCATCTATTCTCATAGGTAATCCGGTAAAATATATTGTTTTTTTATTAACTCATGTTATATTTGGACCAATCATAAAAGAGAAAAAGATAATTTTTTTTGTAGAGATAATAATTGAATTAAGTGGAGTATTTATTTGGGACCTTCCATATATTTCGGGTTTGATGGTTCTTCACATCTTAGATTTAATGCATATTTTAAAGAATGATTTTTTATATCCTTCTTTATATCGTGTGGGACACTCCTAGTAAGACAAAAGACAATGTAATAGCATTGTTAGATCTTACACATGTTTTCAGACATCTGGAACATTAATTATTTGAAGATTAAACATCACACAAATTAATTAATCTCCAAGAAACACAATCACTTAGTAATTTTTTTTATTATTATTCTATCAATAGATTAGATATTTGAGGTTACCATATGGTTATACTTATAATTTTTCTCATTGCATCTAAAATGGGCCTATAACCAGGATAAAAAGTCATGATTGTGATGTCATAATTGAATGATTAAATCATTTTTTTCTTAGATGGAGGTTTAATTATTCAATCTTGGATGTGTTTACTAAAATATCATATTTTTTCTGAGATATTTTTGTAGAAAAATAAGATTATAATCAACTGTGTTTGCGAGAAAATGATATTATTTTAAATTTATTTAAATTTAAGAGAATAATCCCACTTAGATTCTTTGATTCAATGGAACATTTAATATTTCATTTTCTATATAAAGATAATTGAAGATGGCTGGTACTGTTATGTTTGATGTATTTGTTTGAAGGATGTTTTCAAAATTTGAGGAAGAACGTACTTAAAAATGTATCATTTGAAGGTTTTATTGCATAAGAATACATGGAAGATGAAATTTCATATTTAATCTCTTATTATTCTCATTAATAATATCTTTCAAATCATAATCACTTGGTTTGTAATGAGACAAAGTTTGAGAATTTCATAGACAATCAGTTGTCAGTTTTTAACAAGCCTGAGCATGGTTTCAGTGGTTATCATGAGTGATGGCTTAAAGATGAGGAACTGCACAATGCTCATACTTATGTTCTATTTAATTGTGATGAAGTGACATGATATGTGTTGTATGCACTAAATTTTTTATTATTTTGTTAAATATTAATAAATTATTTTTTACATTAAAATAATAGTTTAGTATACTATATAATGACAAAATCAATAATCTATTTATACAATTTATATCTGATACTCTTGAGGAACGTTGCCATCAAAAATTTTCATACTGGATTGAAAGACTTGTACGTTGAGTTTCTTTTGATGGAATAATATATGAATCATTAATGATATCTATTATTAATAATATTTACTATATATATGTAACAAATCATGAAAATAAAATTGAAATCTGATTATGAATTCTTAAAAACCCTCTATCGAAATTGGTAAAATCATATAATGGGTATGTGGTTAATGGATTTATATTCCTTAAACACATATATTTTGACTAAATGATATCAATGAATAGTGGTTTTCTTTTGAAAGGATACTGTCATAAGGAAGTTGAGGATTACTTTTATTGTATACAAGATGAAATAATGGAGTTATTTTTATCTTGGAACAAATTATATTACAATGTTTAAATGTAATTAATTTGATACTGATCAGAGGTTGCAAGTCCATCCATGACATAGAGTCAAAGACATTAATTACAATAGTTCTCTTGAAACCAATTTACAATTTATGTTGGCACATAAAATATAGTTTGACAATTATATTGATGTTTATAAATATTTTAAAGACTAGTGGGATGTGATAGAAATGAAATCACATGAAAATAAGTTTATTGAAATTGAACATGCTTATGTGGAAGTGAAATATAATGAAAATTATCATGATTCCCTAAAAAATATAACTCTTTCCTGATGAGATATAAATATTGATTATGACCCCCCCCCCCCAATTAAGGGATGATGATATAGTTAATGTTTATGAAATAATAAGGGATAATGAAACTGAAAGTCTTATGGAAGTTGACAATGATGAAGTTGAGGATGAAGAAATTGATTTTGATGATAATGTAGATGAAGATAATGAATGATGTATTATATTCAGGTATCTGGTAACAAGAATAATATTCTATTAAATATTTGTTTTTTGAATTTCATATTTTTATTATTAATCTATTATAGGTAATAATATTTTATTCCAACATTTATTTTTTTTATTTCAAATATATTGTAATAATATCTTACTCGTGAAAGTATTTGATTCATATGGATGGAGATGAACATGAGGATATATTTAGTTCTCTCACTGATGTCAGACTACCTGATGATGAGGCTAATTTAGCTCCTCATACCCAGGATGGTGTTCCTACAAGGAGGGGGCACAATATTGATTGATTACTGATTCTCGATCATATTTTTGAGAGAAGAGAATTTATTTATCTTGATCTTGGATTACAGGGGTATATTTAATTATTTGAGATATTTAGTTTATAATAACAAAGTGTTCTATTTTTTCTAATATTTTTTTTATTGTTTTTTTTTACAATTTTCATTGGTTTTCCCATTTAGCCATTTGGAAGGCTTGTGAGAATATGGGAAATTATTTTTCCATGCCATGGGTTTCATGGGACCTGGAACCAATCACCATATGTGACCAGATGATTAGTCACTAGATTATACATTATTAAATAATATATATTTTTTGATAATTTATTTAATTACTAACATATTTTTCTAATTTTATTTCAATATTTATTTTCTCCGATTTTTGATAACCAGAGAGGTCTTATCTGAAAGTCATTAGATAATTTTATATGTGCAAACTATCATTAGTTTTACAGAACATCAGAATGAAAGGTTTGGATAAATCTTGTGTTACCATCACTGATCAGTCTTGTATCTCCCATCATCCATACTATATATGAGCTCGTATATGGGATAAGGTTTTCTCTTTTTCTCTAAGAGAGACATCTAGGAGGAGATAATTAGTTGGAAATCAATGTTAGGGTATTCAAGATGTCCCCCCATTTTCCCGAGATCCATACATTTGGCATACATAAAAGGCATATGGTATGTGATATTATTCCTTAATGTATAATTTATTATAAATATATACTATTCGTTTTATTATATAGGCCTCTATTAATTCATATATTCCGGAGTTTCATTTTTATAATAAGATATATACAGATCCCCAGATAGAAGAAGATGTAGGGAAACTATAGTGTCATATTGTGGTTAGTGATTTTTTAAAATGTCATGAATATTAATTGTAATGATATTCCAATTTGTCATTATATTTAAAGGAATCATATAAGGATATGAGTTCTCATTCATCAGAGAGTCAAGAAGACACCAATATAAATGTAGCTACAGATTTGGGATTCTCGAGGGGGATTGGATACAGGTGACTTCACATGGTTTCGAGATTGGTACAAAGATTGATATTGGTTCCTGACTAACACCTACGATTTTTTTATGGTAATTCTATGATGTAATTAGTAAGTATGAAGAGAGAATGTGGAGAGTCTTCATTAACACTATCATCAACTGCACATTATGATGAGAGGTTGAGTCCTCAGGATGAGAGTATACAATAGATGCAGAACTAGTGGGGGGAGTATAATGAGAAGTAGTGTCGGAGAGTTGAGGAGATGATGGAGTATACGTGGCTACTTTCACGAGGTGTTGGTAAGAAGTTTCCTCTCCCTGGTGGTTCGAGTGATTGTCCTCCACCCGATGCTAGTGGATGATATATATCTATTGTATGACTATTTTCTAAATTTTTATGATAGAAAAATTATATTTTAAGTGATGTATTAATTTAATGTGTTTTTTAATTTTTTTTAATTTTTTAATGAATTTTAAATTTTTATAATTGTATTTTTTTATTTATAAATAAATTAAATTATTTATATTTTTGGAATAATTATTTTTTGCGGTAGACTAATAATGTTTCCAAATATTGATTTGTGATGAATCATCAAAAAGAGTGTTTTAAATAATATTTCATCTTTTTATTTGTGATAGATTTCATATCTATCAGAAAAGAGGATTTTGCGACGGACCATCACAACTAATCGCATTTGTGATGCCCTTCTCTATGACTGGTATTTTTCAACAGAAACCATTCACAAGAGGTCATTTGCGATGATAATCCATTGAAAATAAGATGTTCCAAATTATAAAAAATTCCAATTGTAAAGGAAGTAAATAAAAATATTCAAATGGTCTATAATAGAATAAATCTAGGTCGTTACACTACTCACCATGTACCTCTTCCCCATGAAGACATGTCATGTGATGAATTGCACAGGAAGGACCATTTCTAAGGATAAATGGAAATGTATACAACAAGTACCAATTTACATAGAAATAGGATCAAGTACATGGACACTATGTCATGTACATTGACACAAGTTCATGTAAATGGACATGTGGTCAATTACATGGAAATGAAATAAAGATGGTACCCTAGAACTAGGTAGTATGGATATACCATTTTTTATACTACATAGTGTGAACTACTACTTTTATAAGGATCCCTGTGCTTTTTTGAGACATGTCTAGGAAGTGGAGTAGTACAATACACATTGTGGGTCCCCTCACAAACTGTGTACTACTTTTTTCATTTTTATAAATCATTAATGTTATATATATTATTATTTGGCCCCTGATTTTGGTTTGTGAGTAGAATATCCTATATTTTTTTTCATGTAGAATACAATAAAACTATAAGCTACATCTTTTTTTGATTCTATGTACTGTTTCTTGGCACGGTAAATACTATGGTGATTTATGATAATGGTAGTGATTAGGCAGGTTCACTAGAGGCTTGTTAAGAGTTGAACCCCCCATCAGCATTGACATATTCCCATTAAATATATATCATGAATAGAACATCCCTAGAATCTAGTATGTGGGTCATTGAAGAACTGAATAAAACCCCACCTATAGTACTATTGCATGGGTCCACGACTTTTTAGTGGAACCCCACATTCGAATAGGGCACGGGTTTTCAATGATTAGAGTGTAACCATCCTACCACATAAGGGTGCAGATCCCCAAACTATATACTATAAACCCCTCATGAGATTATGTATGGATCCTTTAACTAATGATTGGAGCACCCCACCCCCTCCCCAAATTATCATGGGGCATGGTTCCTCTTGATACCAAAGTCGAACACCCCCCACACCACCCCATCAGCATCGGCACAGTTTCTCAACCAACAGAGGGGAACCCCTATCACCATAGGGAATGCATTATCATGAAATTGGATTAGAACCCCCCATCAGAACGGGTGTGGGTCCTCTACTGAAACATAAAGAGTAGACTCCCCCTCCCCGATTTAATAGGCTACACGAACGCTATGTGAATATTTTGGCCCCTTGATTGTGTGGTATAGTGATAAAACATGGATAGACATTAAGAGGTTTTTCCTAGAAAGAAGAGTGATATGATGGGAATAATTGATGGAGTTTTAAACTATTAGTTATTATTTTCATTATATGATCCATAAGATGTATAACCTCTTTCTCTGTAGAATTATATTCTTTTGACAGAGAAGATGTATATACTTTTTGTATCCATATATTTTGATTTTGATACTCTCTTTCCATGATATGTGAAGTCATGCAGTATATTCCATGTTCTTGTCATGATTTTCATCTCATGGGTTGGATGAATTTACTCTTATAATATGGGTGGAAAATACTATATGTTAATTTAATATACTAACCATTTTTTTCACTATGTGATTGGGCAAGGTTACTCCCTCTCTTCGTTTCGGTTGAGCTATTCTCTTTCACTACATTTTTTAGTATCGATTATATTCTATTCATGATTTATCCCTTACTTCTCCCCCTTTAGTATTCAGGGTTCCCTATTATGTTTTTATATACTTACCAATTTTTGTGTTATCCCAAAATATTTCATTTCTTTTGAAGATGGCATACTAGTCTATGGTGACTTCATAAGAGATTAGGGATACCTAGTACTTTTGAAATGTACAGTGTTTGTATATGAGTGATCAGGATCTTGTATCTCTCAATAGTTTACATCACATTTTGTTATGTTGGGACCAATTTATTTTTTGGCATGTCTTTTTCTCCTTTTCTTTTCATTTTACACTACCCAATAATTGTTCTACCTAAAGGTTTTAAATGCATGGATTTTTAATGTGTTTTTCATGATTATATTTTACTCACTATGCACAAATAAATTGATATTGTTATGTGTGTTCAAATAGGTATTCAAAAAAACCTTCCAATGGTAGTTATTCCATCAGTAGTGGACTCCAGCCCATGGCCTATGGGGATGAGCTTGGGGTAGTTGTGGCTTGAGAATCGACATGCGTCCGGTCATGAAAAATATCTATCAATGGTGGTTCGATCATTGGAACTATGTTAGTAGTATTCAACTTATTAGGATTTGTTTAGGAATAGGTAATAATTGTGATGTTTCTTGAGTGTGTATCTTAGAACATGTAATCCCTTGATGGTGTGACCAACTAACTTTTCCATTCATCATAGCCTTGACTAGCTTCTTAACACTTCAACAGTACAAAAAATTTCTTGTAGGGATAAATTGAACATGAATAATATACGATCAAATATTTTATCATCCTTTTGATTCGGCTCCCTATGGATTATATATATATCCTCATTTTAATATGCTACACCATGATTAAATTTGTGGATGCCATCTTGATGACAATAGGCCTTGATACCTGATTTGAATTGTTAAGATGATATGATGAGAAATTAGCCCTCAATTTAGGGTGCATCCCATGAGATTATTCCTCCATATAGTTCAGTAGTAGCATCACCTCATTTTGAGAAATATGTTATCATAGAAGAGGAAGAAATGATTTGTGAGGATTTAATCTTTCATCATGTTATAGTTCTAGAGGGCACTATGTTTTTGTAGTGAGCTAGATCATTAGGTATTAGAAGTATGAATTGGGGTTGGTAGTCCATATATCCATACTTGGGTGGACCCAAAATTATTTGGTTGTTGTATAAGTAGATATTCCTTTATATTTAGTAGTTGGGTGATGGTGGAGCCTCATTGTATAGATGCATAATGATTCAACACTCTCTGGGCCCAAAATGAATAATTTAATCTCTCAAGAGTAATACCCCTATTACAAGAGCTCAATTCAGATTTAAGAGATTTTAAGCTATAGAAAGGGGGGATGATAGGACTAGGAACGCTACACATTTTCTAGATCATACCTATTACTCCCTTAACATGATAGCAGAGAAATATTTCTAAGAAAAAAAATTTTGAACAAGGAATATGTAGAGAAATATATTCCTGCATGGTGCCCTTTTCCATCCCAACATATGATAATGTTCTCCAGAGGGAACATGTGACATATATATTTGAATCACAATGACGCCGAATATAGGGAGCTGGTATGGGGTGCCCCATGGATGACTTGTCTCTTGAGTACAAAAGATGAAGTGTACTACGATGTTGATGTTGGATACCTATGTGTGATCAGAATCATTCATGTGGTTAGTGACATCACATATCACCAAGACTGATTCAAGATGGTTAGTTGTATGCTTCTGAAGGGTGAGGTCACAAAGAGAAAGACTGCATGACCAGATGTTCTGAGCATCACATAAATATATATAAAGGACCACAATATAAATCAAACCACTATGATTAGGGATCAACCATGATAGGGCTAGGGTTCCCGTAGGGAGGAAGGTGTGGCATAGGAGAAGGGGGATCAATGGATGGTGGATGACACTATGAGATCCTCCCATAACCACTACATGGTGAGCGACGTCAAGATCGGGGAGAAGAAAGTCAAAAATGTGGAAAAATGTAGACTTTGTAATTTTATATCCTCGTAGTGCACATGATGGTTATAGGTATGATTTGTGTTTGTTATACTCTTTCTTCAGTAATATTAGACACATGTGTCATCCATTCCAATTAAGGCACTGTCCCAAAAACATATTCATGTGGTTCATAAATGGAATTCTTATTCTATATATTTCATTTCCTAAAAGTGAAAGTTATCAGTTAGTGGAGAGAGGTTCATGTTTTTCCTCTTTGGTTATCATTGAGAAACTCTATGACTTGATTTTGGGTATGCATTGTTTGCCCATCTTTTGAGCCCAGATTTCCCATCACTGGAGAAGAGTATTATCCCTACACATTGATTAAATGAGATTCAAATTTATTGACATGATATATATTATAGATGGATGTGTGGGTTTAGGGAACTAGAGGCTATAACCCATCAACCATAAATTTCTTAGTATAGCCCTTTGTGTAGTAGGATCTTCAAGAATGTGCATTTTATTTTCCACGGATGATTATATGGACATCTTCCTTGATGACAGTCCTATACTACCTCCAAGGTGGTAGATGGAGTTTTGTATCTAATTACATATGGGGACCAATCCAATGTCTTATTTGGAATATCATATGAACCCTACTGATATCTAAGACATTATATTATAGATGGAGAACCTTCTAGACAAGGGTTTCATCCGACATATTGTGTCCCCTTAGGTAGCTCCAGCGATTTTTATCAAAAAGGACTATTAGAGATGAAATATTTTCATGTATTATAACCACATGAACAAGGTCACTATAAATATTAGGTACAAAATCTTTATTATTGAAAAAATCATTGACTGGATGCGTGGAATGAGATGGTTCTCACTGACGGATCACTTCTTCGGTAACCACCAGTTGATGATTTGTGAGGATGATATTCTCAAGATGGAATTCCGAGCTCACTATGAGAACTATGGGTTCCCAGTGATGACCATTGGTGTGATGAATACCCAATCCTTGTTTATAGATTTGATGAACTAGTCTTATAACTATACATGGACTATTCTGTTGTTGTCTTCATCAACAATTGACTCATCTAGTATAAATTAGAGGAGAAACATTCATATCTCTTGAGGATGGTTCTATATTTACATTGTGAGAAATGAATTTACGGGGATATATTAATGTTCTATTTTTGGATATATGAAATTACACTTTACTGGGGATGTCATTAATAAGAATTGTTTTGTCCTGGACCCATTGAAGATCTACATAGTGCTTTATTGGTAAGCATCGAAGAGTATGTCCAAGGTCAGGATCCATCTTGTAAAAGAAGAGTCTGAAAAAACATTTTTTAACAAATCTTATTAATTTCAATGCCTTTGACCACTGTGATGTGGAAAGGGAATACATTTACCTTGTCTATGAAGATCCATATAGCCTTTGGGGTTTTGAGGATGAGCCTGATGAGGGATCCTATATTGTGACAACTAGAGGAGGGCATTGAGTACATAGTGTATTGAGTTAACATAAGAGTCAGTCTTGGATATGTGTTGATCAAGGGGTTGGAATTTAAAAAATATGTGTCGATAATGTTGATTCCCCATGAGACAAACTACATGACTCATAACATATAGATGTAAGTACCTGTCTTCTCCATAATATTAGTAGGAAATAACTTTTGGGGTGATACTTTAAAATTTTCTCGTACCAAAAGAGTATCATGTATGTCCTCACATAGAGTTACTTGAACTAGATACAATGGTTTTAGTTGGAGTTCCTACAATACTATGACCTCATGATAGTATGCACTAAGGTGAAGAGAAATGTTGTCATCGATTCCTACAGTTTGAAGTCCCATGATCGCTTGGTGCATGAGGCTTAGAAGTAATTGGACCTCTATAGTAGACCATAGTAGAGGTGGAGGGTATAGATTCTCTATAATTGATAGTGGTGACTCGTTTTCTTATTGATCTAGTGAGAGAGTAACAGTAGGGATATATCGATTTTGAGTTCTTACCTCACTAGATATCTATGGGGGATTCATTATATAGATATCATAAAGGATAGAAAAAGTAATTTTGATCTAGGAATAGACATTGTTTATAGTCACGATGTAGGTAGATGTGATTTTGGAGTTCCACACTTCTCGCCCAGTAGTACATCTTGGTGTGGAGAAGATGTATATATACTATTAGTGGAAGTTTTTGAGGTTTGATATGAGATGGAGTATAGATGATTTCTTCACTCTATTCATTAAATATCAATAGGTTAAGGGTGAGAACCATGTTCTATATGGTTTTTTTCTTCCCCCAAGATAATGAAGTAGATGTGGGATAACATATACATGCAATTTGACATAATCAATATTGAGGAAAGGGCCTTGATACCATCTGGGTGATAATTTATCTTCTCACAATGTATTCAAACTTCCTTTCTATTATATTAAATTGTTTTGTGGCAGATTATGGGAAAATTGTATGTATGGTAGATCAATGTACTTAAGGGGTGCCCTCAATTAGTTTCTCTGATCATGATTCACTATTTAAGCATGGTTGAGGAGAAGCCATCATGAGGACTTCATGATCGAAATGATGATAATTCTAACCCTTCACCCACTGACTGATGGGAAGACCAAACAAATAGTCTCGGTGGTGGAGGATATGATGACATGTTTAGTGTAAGACTATAGACAGATATGAAAGGATCACTGTCCCTTGGTAGTGTTTTTTTTAAAAAAAATCTACCTATCTACAATCTGAATTAAAAAAATTTTAGGCCATATATGGGAGACCCTTAAGGTCACCCTTATGTTGGACAGAGATTAGAGAGACATATATTATGGGCCAAGAGATTCTTTGGGTGATGAATGAGAAGGTCTAGGTCATCCGCGGGGCCAATGATAATATCTAAGAACATATGGAAATCAAATACAGATCACCATCACATTCCCTTGTATTTTGATAACGGATACCATGATTTTAACAAGTATACCCACATAACCAGTTGAGTAGGTTCATCAGGGGTGGAAATTTATCCACAAGGTTTATCATGTCATTCGAGACCATCCATAGGGTTGGATATGTTTCATAACTTCCTTCTCTACTCCTCCCAAAACTAGAGAAGGTGCACGATGTATTACATTTATTGCAACTATAGATATATATTCTTGACCCCACACTCATCATCAATTTTGGACAACTAAAAATTAATAATGGATCCACATTCATAGTTCACCCAGTGGAAATTGATGATTAGTAAGAGAGTATACTGCTTAGATGTACCATCACCTTAGTTCATACGTTGTGGTAGCATGGGAGCATAACGGTGACTTCCTTAGAGTGGGATAGACATATGTGGTCTATGTATCCCTAATTGATTGTATATTTTTTTTCTTTATGGGGAAAAAATAATTAGGGATAGAATGAGTTGAAGGATTAAGAATGTTGTTGTATAGGAATCATGGAATGATTTGTAGGTGATGGACCTCTTTTCAGACATGCATCAAGACATTCAAGAGTCAAAGGGGAGAGTATCTTGGACATTGAAATCTTTTCCACATGTTCTTTTTTGAATGTACTAAGAAAAAATTGTTATCAGTTATAGAGTATTTGGTTATTTGACTTATAATATATTTTTTTGAGACAACATTTGGATGGTATATTAGGTAAATCAAATATATTTTTTTCTTTGGCTGTGTATGGATTCCAACAGTCTTTCATAAGAAGATGATGGCATTTTGTCATGATACTCAATGAGTGATACATCATGGATTGAAAAATATGTATCTTGATATCTGCAAACAATACTGGTGGTCAATAATGAAGGAGTTAAAATTATTTGGGAAAAATTATTCACTTATCAAAAGGTGAATGAATAGCATCAAAGGCCCATTATGATTTCGTAACATTTTCCATTTCCTAAGTGTAAATAATAAAATGTCACTATAGAGTTTATGGTATAGTTACCATGTAAATCCTATAAGAATGGTCTTTTTGGGTGATTTTGGATAAAACAATTATGGCACACCACTAATTTACTTATATTAAGACCATCATAGTTTATCATTTTGGTCGTCTTAATGTGTACAATGTAGTAAAACTCCAATTTTTTTTTGGAGAATAACATTTCATATAGATATCCTAATTTCAAATCATGATTCTGGAAGGGTCTTCAGAAGGCATTGGGGTCATATATTCCTTATATTATAAACTTCTATCCCTATAAATATGGTTTGTATAGGAGGACTATTATGGTTCTGGAAGATATATTGTGAGAATCTATTTTGTATTTCGGTTTTTTGGATCAACATATTGAACTTATAGACACTTCAAATAAAAATATCTTATGGGATTAGATCCAGATGGATCCTTTTGAGTCATTATATGTCATTCCATTCCATTTTCATATTTTTTGTTTGGAGGTAGGTGATTCAACACATGTTAGACCTAGTCTCATGAAGGGGGAATCTGAGAAGGACCAGTTGAACAAGAAGTGATTGTTGTTGACACATGGCTAGAAGAAATCCAACACATTCCATCAGATATTAAATCTAGTGTTATTGGATGTTCATCAAGTTTTCTTCTGGGTGCTATGTATTTTGGGGAAATTTCATAATAGAAAATAGGAAAAGATATCACCTGGGTTTGTATGTATGTTTGAGAAAGTGGATAAGGTTGGTCATTTAGAATACAGATTTTCTGTTCCACATCACTCTCATTCTCCTAAAGGCATGTTTCATGGGCATAGATATGATGAAATATTTCAAACACTTCTCATGTGATAGATGTAGAAGACATGAATGTTAGTGATGATGCGTCCTTTGAGGAGAATATGATACATATTATAGAACATTGGGAGAATTATCTCTAATTAAGGACAATACCTTTGGTTTAAGAGAAGTCGTTGCATGGGTGAAGTCAGAGGATACCTCAACCAAGGAGTATGATATGTGAGAACAATAGACAAAAAGTTATCCCTGACACACCATTGATTCTTAGTGTAACATATGGGTGATATTTTATACTGTGAGGATGTTGTTATATCCCATATTTTTCCATGTATATATCCCTTTTTGTTTTTCATTTGAGCCATCTTGGATGAGTGTTGTTTGGATAAAGATACTATTTTTATGAAAAATGACTTAATTTAAATTTATATATGTTTTTTTTTAATTAATAGAGGTTAAATATAAATATGTGAAAATGGTTTTATGATGTTTTTATATTCCTTGGAAGGCTTCATATGTGGTTCTCATTCATTCCGTAGGAAATAGGCCAAATGAAGACTATATAGAAATTACTCACATTGTAATTATTTTTCAGGAATGATTCAGTAATTTTACATATTATATTGTTTCACAATATAAATAATAATAATAATTAATTAATTATCATATGAATATATATATGTATTATGTTTTTAAAACATATAATGAAATATGGTTATGATGAATGGTATATTTTATGATCCTAGAGATGATTGGTCGTATGTTCGCATGAGTTATGATTTCATTTTCCAGTGATCATTACAGAAATGTAGTAAGAAATATATTATAATTATAGAATAATAATAACATAATAAATATAAGATTTTTTCTATAAATAAATAAATATATATATATATCATCCATGAGGTGTGGTGATGAGAATAGAATCATATAACATCTTGAAGGAGGGAGTATACACGTACAAGAACATTGTTAACAATTTTCAATTAAAAAATAAAATGATATCATATCATTTATCAATTATATATATGATATTTATAACATAATTATTTTATTTATATCACATATACTTTTAATAATTATTCTTATCAAGTTCCATGTAAAGTGTTTCTGCAAACAAATGACATCACTTCCCAAGGTGGTAGTTTGTCGTATACAAGAGCAACATTATTGTATATCATGTTGATTAAAAAGTAAAAACATTTATAAATTTTATATTGAATCTTGTGGAATTTAAATGTTTTAAATAAAATATATATAATTTATATCCATAATTATACCCAATTGTTACATGTGGAAATGGAAAAACTAATGACATCAGTTCGTGAGGGGGTAGTCTGCAATATAGACATATGATGATTTAATAACAAATTTAATAGAAGGGGAGAATTATTTTGGTTATTAAATTAACACAATGAAATAGTATTACATGTAAGATACATGAGATATTTATCAATAATGGTTTTTGATGAAATGAATTAGGTTTAGGAAGAAACAAAATAAACACCCTATGTGAAGACATTACCTTTATTCAGGTAACTTCTTTTGGATTGCAGAAAAGGCCAACCATGGATGGATTTGTGTAATAAATTAGGAATATATGATGAGATGAGGGAATTATAGAAGTTATTTGGGAAGGTAATTTTTAAAATAATGGATTTTGTAGGTATGAAGAGTGGAGGATATGGGTAAAATTTTATAAGTATTGTGCATGATAGACCTGTAATTTTTGAATAAATAAATTAAAACAATGTTTTAGGTCAAAATGCTCAAATAATGAAGCATCCATGGGTTTTTAAGGGATACATTATAAATATGTACATAAATTATAATTTATAAATATTTTGTGGTCAATTTATCCCATAATATTTTAGTATAACCCCATAGTAAATAAATTTTTACATTAACACAGTACACAATTTTTATAATTATGACTAAAAATTTTGGTAAAAAATTAATTTTACATTATTATATAATATATATAAATTAATATTATTTCAATTTATTAATCCATTTTACCAAATTCGATAAAAATAAATGTAATAATTTATTTTAATATTAATCTTGCACATGTTATGAGAAAGTGTGTTTCTCGAGAGACAATTTTCAATTATTAACAATGATTTTGTAACCAACATCAATATAAAATTTCCTAAAATTACCTAAATTGTTCTAATAGATATATAATATAATTTTTTTTCATTCCAATAGATTTAAAATACTAATTTATATTTATAAATAACTAAAATAAAATATATATTATAATTAAAATTCAGTATTTTTCAATAATTCAAAAATAATATTATTTTATAAAAATTCTATAAAATACAATTTGATAATATTTTTAATTTTTTTTAAATGAGATATATTATTTCAAAAAATATTTCTAAAAGGTTATTAATTTAAATTCAAATTAGAAATCAACTAATGTGATGATAAATCGAGTTTTTGAGAAGAGTATTGTTTTTAAGCCGAAGACTATTTCATATTGAATCTATCTCTAATAATAATAATTATAGGAATATTAATTAATAAAAATTGTTATATAATATATAAACTCAATTTAAATAATTTTTCATCAGTAAATTTTTAATTAACTAAAATTAATAAACATTATATAATTTCAAAATGTTTCTCTAAAACCCCCTTTTAAATCCAAAACACTAAAATATACTAAAATACAATAAAAATATTTTTCTAATGTAATTATGTTCATTATATTTAAATACTAATACATATGTTTCATTAAATCATATTAAAGATAGAATGTTACTTTAAATTATATAATCTATTGTAATGAAATTAAATTCTTAAAGAAAATCTTATTTTTCATTATTCACTTAAGAATAGACATTTTTTGAAAAAATCCCAAAACCTAACCCAAATTATAATTTGATAAGTTTTTTTTTAAAAAAAATTTATTTATATCCACGATTTTTTCTAAAAGTTCCAAAAAAAAATTATATTGTTTATCCTTGAATAGTATTAATAATCATTTTATGGGAAATCCTATTTTTTCAAAATAAATTTACATTAATATAATTTATTTATAATTTAATATATAAATTTTCATAAATTATATTTACAAGTATATATATATATATATATCATAACTATTTATTACTATTAATATCTTCTAAATTAATGGACATGTTATAATAATTATATATCTATTTTTGGTCACTTATGCTCGATGTTTTATGTTGAATAAACTATCACGTAGATAAACCTCAAGATTACATATAGAAAAAGCTATTAAAGAGATTAAATTTATTTTAAAATAAATATATAATTATTCATCAAGGGTTTACTTATCAAATATGTTTAGTTTTTTGTTTATTTTATGATACCAAACAAATATTGTTTTTAAATTATAATGTGTTAATTACTACTATGAGAATTACATGATTTTTCTTCCTCAAATAGAGAATTTTTTCCTTTCCTATATCATTTTCTATATATTACTTGTTTTCTTTTAATTTATATCTCATTAAATACTCAAATGACTGAAATAATATTTTTTAGGGAAACCAACATTTTTTAAACTTGGTTGGGAATATTTTTCTTCCATATTCTTATATTCATTAAAATGGTTTCAATAATGTTTTTATATAATTTAATGATTATCTAGTGAAATTATCTCCCTTGTTTTACATTCTAGATAATGTTTTAAAATGAATATTCTTGTCTTCTTTCTAATGTGAAACTTTTAACCCAATTTTTTAATAGAGAATTTATTTCAACATACACAGCAAGAACATCTTTACATGTCATCATACCTACAATTTTTTATGAATCACCCCAGAAAATTTTCCAAAGATATAGAAAACAAATCATCTCCATAATATTATTTAAATTTTTATAATTCAAATAATTTATTTCAACATAAAAGAGAATATATTATAAGAAAACCAGAAGTGAAATTTTTTATATATTTTCATATATGTTAACATCCATTGAAATATATTATTATTTACATGGAAAATACTGTAATGATACTGTCCAATATATATCTTTTGATGGATTATGTTCATTTTGAATGGTGAAGGTGTTAACGTTTAAATTTATTATTCTTCAAATAAGGATAGTTATTGATTAATAAAGCATTATTATTATGTAGTCTTATTTTTAAAATAATGAATTCATTATACATATTATGTGGTAATTGTTTCATGAAATACATATCTCCTCAATGCATCAATAGGTATCCAGAGAAAAAATTGGGTTTTTTTGGATATCCTTGACCAATTTATCTATGACGACTTGTAATGAGGCATCTTCTATAACTTTTTGTTGTTCATATTTGTTTATTTAATCGGTATGATGTCAATTGTTTTTTCCAAGTTTATATTCATCAAGTAATATTATCTATGTATATCTTTCAAGATCATGTGTTTATTTATATTGAATTACCTGACAACTATTTATTCATAACATATTCTTTATGTCTTATATATTATATGTAATCCTCTATTTAATGCATTCATTTACTAATAATATCATATCACCCATATATTTTAATTATGTTTCCTATGATTCATAAATAGTATTACAATTGATATTAAAATAGATTAAAGAAGGGATAATAACGTTGTAAAAGAAAATAATATGTTTTATTTTATGTTTTAACATAATTTTTCAAATTCAACCATGTATGTTGTTTTCTAAGACTACTATAATAATAATTTCCTTGGTATGTGATACCTTGTATATTGTGTCAAAGTAATAATGTGACCAATGGATCAGGGGTACTAGTGTTTGGGTTATTATTTTTGGAATCAAATAAAAACTAGAATAAATGTAGGAAATTGATTTAAGAAAACATAGATAAGGGAAAATAATCTAGTGAAATAATCTTGAGATAATTCTAAATAAGGGATAATATCATAATATTATTGTGAGTTAAACAATGGTTGGTTTCTTATATAATAAATCCATTTAATGATATTGAAAAGATAATAATGTATAAGAACTTATGATCTATGGAGTAATAGCAATGAATAGGGAGGATTTGGTATTATATCAATCCTTACTAGTTCATGATAAATGGGCTTAAGACTGGACCCCATGATAGACACTATCATTGGATATCATTTGGTTGATTTAGGTTATTTTTTAACAATATAAAAAAAATTGTTGTCATTTTTATGATTTAATGATATTCTTAATGATACTATACTTTTGATTATGAGATTATTTGTTCATAAATTTTCAATATATTATGCCCTTCACCAATTTTGGAATTAATAATTGTGATTTATATTCTTATGATATAATATATTAAATTACATTGATTAAAAACTATTCAAAGAGTAAGGATTTAGATATATATTAGGTCACATAATCTATATTTTGGATTTCCTACAAATGTAATAAAAAAATATGGCACATGAGTTTTAGTTAAATATAAAATAATTATAGATATATTGGGTATATGAACACTAGTTATGAAAAATATCCATTCCATTATTGAGTAAGAATATCGTCTTTAATAAATGATCACTATATTTTATAATTTCATTCACGTAAATCTTCTATTATTAAATAGAACCAAAGTTCATTATTAGATGAGAAATGGATACGTTATATAGGAAAAAATTTACCACATTGGGATATAATAAATGGGAAAAGGTTTTCATGGTATTGTATCATCCCATGGTGGATGTAGATCTATGTTATTCAATGATTAATACCACTAAAGATGTGGAAGAAACAAACAACATGAAGTTAATGTATTTTAATTTTCATTTCATTGAAAACGAATTCCTCGCGAGCGACAAGTGGATATAAAGATAAAATTGTTTTTTATAATAAAATATGAAGATGAAAATGTTACTTTGTAGGAAAATAACTTCACAAGGATATAAATACATGTTATGGACTATTTATATAGTTTAAAGATTATTATTGACTCTTTTATTTTTTATGATATAAGTAATACATCGAAGGGAACTAGAGTTCCAAAAATTATACACATATGAGGATAATGTATCATGTGTTTTAAAGATATATAAATAATTATATAAAAAGTATGCATTCAATCAAAAATAGAAAAATAGGATATTTGACCACATCATAAAGTAAAAAATTTGATAAGTGGAATGAAATAATGGGGGTATTTCAAAATTCTGTTACTTTTGGAAAGAAACACCATGTAATAATCTTAAAGAGAATATGGTTCTTCTAGAAGTGTACAGTCAATGTCTATAATGTTATTGAAAACATGGGTAAGGAAAAATAACCAAACTATTATTATTTTAATTTAATTATATGGTGAGTTATTTAAATAAGTACACCCATTACTAATGGAACATTCCACAAATAAGGATATGGGAGAAGCCCTAGTTTATGTAATTACATAATATAAAGATAATGTTCCTAGTGATGTGGTTAAACATAATTTCATTCCAAATTAAATTTCATATAATTAACTTTTCAATTATGAATCCACACACTCTATTACAACACCCTTGATTCTTATGAAAATTAATTTCTTTCTAAAACACTATGAAGGGAGTTATCATTCAATAAACCTAATGGAAATAAAATCACCACAATGATATGTTAGTAAATATTTATTATGATTAATGTATGTAATATGTTGAAAAAATGATTATTATACCTATGGTAGACATTTATATAAGGGTTTTTTAATTATATATCATTATACAAGGAAAAAGATTATTCCCAAGATAGAAATATCAGCATTTAATGTGAAGATATAGAATCCCTTATCTTTAGAATAAATATTTCATCATATCCATATTTCCTTGATCCACCAAAATTAACACTACATAATGAATTCATTGTGTAAAAATATCTTGAACATCCTATATAAGGTATATGTAACCCTAATATAGATGATATTTTTATTATGAAAGAATATATGGATTTTTTATTAATGAAATTCAAGGAAATACACTGTATAATGATGTTCCATTTTCTATTTAACTCATACTTTATGTTAAACCTATATTTAATACTCCCTAAAAAATGGACACAATTGATTTTTTAGTGTGAAAATATAATTTTAGGACTTTTTATATGGGATTTATACTCCAAATTATTTCTCCATAGGGAGATCCTATTAATTTTTAAACTAGAATGATGTGAATATAATGATATTAATTTCTTATAGGAAAATCAATTCCATTATAACAAAAATCATATTTAATTTTCCTATTATATAAGTCATGCATGGTAAATTTCATGGAGGATAATATTTTTGAGTATTAATCTTCATTTTTTGAATCATGAATTCAGAGTTAGGAGTGAAGATACCCTAAACAAAATATTTCATATGAGGAATGAAATTTTTTCTTTGATATCACACTATACTGTTCAAAGAATACACAATTTCTTTTTATTGATATAATTAACATAGTGTTCATGAAATATATTGATAATTTCTCTTTTTATCGGTGATAAAATGGGCTAAAATAAATGTTTTGAACAATGTAATAGTCATTTTTGAATCATTCATCATTCTATTAGAGGAAAAGTGTTTTATGGGAAATTTAGGATGTTTTATTTTTGGATTAAATATTTTCAAAATCATGAACATTGTTTCTATTAGGTTGGACTATAAGTTCATCATTAAATGAAAAAGGCAATCAAATAATGATCAGCACCTAAAACCATAACTAATGTATGCATTTATCATAGATTATCATGTTATTATTAATGATTTGTCAAAAAAAAGATTAGAAACCATGTAAAAAATCTTGAAACATAATTATATTATTCACTTATAGATGTTATTATGTATTGAATATTTTAATTAATTAATGAAGTGGTAGTTCATTGTAATGATGTTGACAATTCCATCGATATGGAATGAATTTGTTATAAATTGAGATTCGATAATAAAAGGACCAAAATTCATTATATTACATTCTGATAATGTTATTTATTATGAATCATTGTAATTATAAATACATGAATAAAACTATCAAAACCATGATCTCGATTTATGTGGAATATTATTTCCTATATAGTTATAGAGTAATTATTATAATGGTATGAAATTTGGGATATATAAATAACATGAAATCTGGAAGGAGATATTTTCAACAATATAGCTGAATATGTGTTAAATTAAATGGCGGGAGAAACACAATTATTATTATTTCCTAATAAAATACAACAACAATCAGGTTAATAATATAGTTTATGGTTTGAGTTGGAAAGATCATGGAGTTTTTACTATGATGAGAACTAATAATGGTAATTTAATCTATGGCTATGTAACTTTAGATACATCAATTATTTAAAAAGGAACATGTCACAACATTCAAAAATGATTTATAAAAAATAATTTTTGGATAAAAAAATGGCCTCAGATTGATGATAATAAATTAAAAATTAAAATTAAAGCTGTTAATGATGGGAAAATAGTTGGTTTTTATAATAATGATGTATTTTTTTGAAATATTTAAGGTTTTCTATTCATAACAGAGTTTAATAAATAATTATTAGATGAATCACATGGATTTAATTTCTCTATAAACCCTAGAAGAAATAAAAATATACTTTTATTTGAAGGAATATTTTTAATGAGAAAATATGAAATAGGAAATATTAGACTATATAAATATGCATGGATTATGAACCAGAATATATTAGAATAAAACATCAAAAATGATGTTTTACAACCTATAATTATTCCTATGTTTAAAAGGGGTGATATTGTTATGGGATGTGTCACTAGATTTCAAAAAAAACATATAATGATTGATTAAATTTGAGTTATTGTATATCCCATTACAATTTTTGAAAATTTATTCCCCATAAAGGGATAACTATATCTTTATCACCTTTCATTGTTATATATTATTGATTATCTTGGACTTTATGGTATACATATTTCAATTTTATCTACTCATGATCTATGGTATGCATCAATATTCGGGAATATTTTTTACATGGATTGTGAGAGTTATATATGTTTGAGTATTTCCTATCATCCTAAAATTTATATGTAGTCAAAATTGACTATAATGAAATATGAGGATGTGATGGGTCCATTATTTATCATCATTAAAGGTATGTGCAAAGAGTATTTACCATTGTTACTATTATCATATAACAATATCATCTATTCATGAATTAAAATTTACAAATATAAATAATTTTATGGAATGAGGTTTCCAACTTCAAAATGTTTGGATAGATATTGTGATAAAATCATGTATCAATAGATCTTGTTCATGAGAGCATTGTTTGTGTGATTACATTTTTGAATCATTTTATGAAAACATAAAATAAATAAAAACATTTAACTGATATTAGAGGTATGGACTTATATATTCATGTGGGGTATGATATTTTAAAAAATACATCTACATGGAAAGATGTGATATGACTCAATAGGAAAGGGAAACTATGTATTAGTTGAATTAGAAATTTTAAAATTACAAAAAAATGATGGATTTACATTTTGAAATACCCCATAGACTCTCTAATGTTATTGATACTTTCAATATATATTTATTAAGTATGTATATCTTAGAGCCAATGAAATAAAACACTTATGAGGAAATAGAATTGGAAATTTATTTATCTTACTTAGAATATAAATTAATGATTCTAGACATAAAAGAAAAATTGATAAGGAATATGATGAGATAAAATGTAATGGTAATTTGGGGAAATCATAAGATATAGGAGATTGAATGTTATCATAATATAGTAATGATGACGAAAGACCCACATATATTCATTTGGTAACATTATGGATATTTATATGATAATATTTTTCAGGGAGATAATAATTTAACACATAAGTTTCTATTATAGTATGATTTCCTTTTTGGAGAAATAATAAAAAATATAACATTGATTTATTTTATAATATAACTTATACATAAATTCTCATTCATTAAAATTTTATCTGATGAAATGAAAATAATTTTGTAGAAAATGATATCTATATTATCTATGGTTGAATTTTGGGGATTATTGAAAAAAAATTTATGTGAACAGTGAAAAATATTGGAATTTTTTTAAACTATCACTCTTTCATTAAATATATTAATTTTAATATATAATTGTGTATTTAATTTGATAATATATATCATAAATATACATAAATTGGAAATAAAATAATTAATAAATCAGGAATAAGTATTGTAATTGAGTTTGGTAATTGTTCATTTTGGTGTTTAAGATAAAATTTTCAAAAAACATTTTTTTCCTGTAATTTTAATATTTGATTATATTTTAATATTCTAATTATATTAATTTATTATTTTTCATATTAATACATAATTTGAATTAGTATTTTAAAATTTGGTAATAACTATAACATTATTTTTTAATGAAAAATAACCACAGTTAAAATTCACTACTAAGATAAAGCATAAAATTGATTAATGGGGGGGTATTAAAAATGTAATGTTTAAAACATCATTAAAAAATTTATAAATCATATTGGATATTTATATATTTATTTTATTTATTTCTACATTTAAAATAGTCTAATTTGGATTACTATTTCTTGACTAATACATTGATGTATTTGAATCTTCTGGAAATTTCAAAATCTATTATCTCCATACCTTATAAAAGTAAACCATGTCTACTCAATCCCTTACACATCATGATCTAATAAGTTAATCCATGAAAATTAGAAAATAATTTCCAAAAATTCCAACCTATGATCTATAGTTCCAAATTTTATTATGACATCAACCTTAATAGGATGAATATGTATTCCAAATGTAGTTGTCTAGAGAAGTGGTAAATCACATAACTGTGTGATTTTATTTTATTTCTCATTATATCAACATAAAATATTTAATAAATATGATTATATAATAACATATGTATCAAAAAGATATACTAACATGTTTTTATGTTTATTTTCAAACCATTATTCATTTTATTCTTTATCAACAGGAAAATGAAAACATCATTCATTTATATGTACGAACAACCACCTTAGGACATCACATATTAATATTATCATCACCACCATTCTTGGATATTTATTATTATGAATATAATATCTCTCTCTCTATATATATATATATTATTTTTGAAAAAATCATTACTGTAAAAATAAAATATATCATTTTAATTCTTTTAATTCCATATTTTAAAAAGATGATCATGTCCATCATGTCTTCATGTGGACTACGCCCACAAATCGATGTGACTCATTTTTATGTCATCCCTTCGAAAATGATTAAAGATATTTATATAATCAACATATATTATTTTAATATCATGATTAAAATATTTAATTTTATTTAATAATGTGGTATATGTATCTTACAAAACTACCAAACAAAAACACACATGAAAAAAGTAATAGTTAACATTAAAAAACAATTAATTGGATAATGAATTATTAAAACCATATATTAAAATTTACTTATTAGATCATATATGATATTATAAATATTTATATTGTTCTATTATAATATTATAAAGTACTTAAATTTTTTATTTAGGTGTTTAAAACCTGTTACAAATCAATTTTTCCCTAGGATAACAATTTAATTGACAATCACTCCCTTCTGAGATATTTTTTATGTGTATGTTTCTATTGGGGGATTATATAATAAATTTATAAAAAACCCAATAAATTATATTTTTCCACATTATGTTTCTATAAATTAAAAAATTTCATTTCATTTTCCTCTACCTCTTTACTAGAAATACTAAAATAATGTTTTTAAGGAAAAGAAAAATTGTTTTTAATTTGGTAAAAACAATTTTTATAATGTCTATATTTTATTTAAAAGGTTTGTAATATATTTTTAAAAATAAAAATTTATTTAATAATATAACTTTAACCCATTTATTAGTTTTTTTAAATATTTTATAAGGAATATCAAAATCATTTTTAGAATGTTGTTATATTAATTGTAGGTGTTAACATAATATTTATTTGAATATTCATTGTAGAAACAATTTTCCCAACAAAATGAATTCTAATTTATTTTAACCTTCCATTAAAAGTATATATTTTTATTTAAAAATAAATATTTTTTATTAAACTATATAAAAAATTTTATAATTTATACACGAGTCTTCAAAATGAATACGATATTTCCCAAAAAAAATATTCAAATGAAATTTTAAAAGTATTTCTGTCTATGTCAAAATCCATGGATGAATCATTTACATTAAAGGTGATATATATTAATTATAGCCTATATAAAATTTATATTGATGTAATATGATCAGTTTTTTAATTTATATTATTTAGATGATTCATTCTAGTTCTTATAGTATAAATAGTAATAGTTTATTAAGGTGTATTGATTTTGTTATGTTGTTTTTTAATATGATAAATGAATTGGACATACTAAATGGTTGGTCGGTCCTATAAATAAATTTCCCCATGATGCATCATTAGGTCCCATAAGACAAAAAACCTTGGGTTTTTGGAACATGACTAAAAAATTGACAAATAATTTATTAGCTTGTGACCTCGAAGGGTTGTTTAAGATATCCCACATTATGCATTCGATTATTATGATATCAATTATTAATGATTATGTTAATATTTGAATAGTTATTTCATCCATGGAAACATTTCAAAATCACGTGTTTATTTAAATTACATCATTCTATCATTAATTTATATTAAAATATAATAATCATTAATTATTTAATCTATAGTGGCCACCATTATAAGAATTGTTCTACAGAGATATGAGATAACCATTTTTTCCTTTTGGTCAGATCCTTCAAAGTGTACTATGAATTTTATGAAAATATATTACTTAGGGAAAATTTATTTAAGTAAAATATAATGTATTATTTTATGTTTTTATTAGAATATAAGATTTAAGCATATGTCTAGTCTTCCAAAAACTGATGAACAATTTGTTCTCTTGTGATGTGATCACATAAATATAGTGCTAATGTATTTAAGTAACCATAGTCTATGAGATACCATTTTAACGGGTATTGAACAAAAAATACATAAAAATTACTTAAAATAGGAATACAAATGAAAAATAAATCAAATTCTTACATACACATGAAACACTATGGTCTTTAACCTCAATTTTCGATGTTAGAGGGAAGCGAACTAGTAACTCACCAATGGAACACCAAACATAGGTGAACCAAATATAATATCATACTATAAACCAAAAAAATATCCTTCTTGAAGTGCTTAAAACAACTCTAAAATAGCCATGTTTTTACCTCAATCGCCTAATATGAAATTGGTCAAAATTAAATTTTCCTCACATTAATGACACTATTTATAAACATGAATGATGAATGACCAATTAAAAAGATATGATAATAAAAAAATAAAAGAACATAAAAATTTAAAAGAAATAGTATATGAAAATAATTAATAAATTACTATATACCTTATAAAATTAACATACACATGATAATCATTTATGTCACAGTCTGGATTGATATTTCTTTTTCGTTATCGATAATTAATCATTAAATTTTTTTAAATTTTTTTTAGAGATACACATAGATGTTGAATCCAAAGTGATTTCCAAAACGAGGTTTTAGAATAGCTATGTGTCCAAAAAGATAATCATAATAAATTAATTTTAATAATATGATAATGAATATGATTCATAGATGAATAAACATTATCTACATGTCTAAGGGTAACTAATGGATCACCCATAACGTGTCTATTTATTTGATTATCATCCACCAATAGATATTTTTCAAAAAAATTCATTTAATTTTTTAAGGTATATTTCAACACAACTGATAAAACATCTAGTAAAATACCTCATTTTGAAAAATTATTTTAGTGGGATATTAGTTATGTGCTTCGGGAAGAAGAATAAAAACAATAAAAAGTATAATATATTGTCACACATGTGACTTTTTTATATATTAATATTTCATTTAATTTCCATTCCTGAATTTATTGGGGGGGTTTACCACTCATTTTGGTGAAAATGGTGGGTTTTGAAAATTTGGTTCAAACTACGAGCCCAATTCCAGATTTAAAAATAAATTTTTTTTCTTTTATAACTTATTCATTTTTTAATATTTTTCACACATTCCATCTCCTAAAAGTCATCCCCTGATATATTAACACTAAAATTAAAATTTAGAGCCTTTGGAAATCCATAACCATGGTTTAGTTCGGTTTTTATTTAAGGTATTGGGCCTGCCCAGAAGCCCATATCCAGTTTTAAAAATTAATATTATTTATTTAATAACATATTCAATTTTAATTATTTTTCGTTGATTCCAAGCCTCATATGCGCCACATACACCCAGCCGCTCCCACAGACTCTTTACCCCCTCTTTGGAGCTCTTAGAAATCGCGATTTATGAACGAACATCTTAGGGTTTCTAAAATCGGCTAGATTTCATGAGGTATGTTCATTCAATCATAACACTCTCAATTCATACTCTTTTCCCTCCATTCCAATTCTTAAATGACCTAATAATTCTCGAGTGAACATCCCATGTGTTTTGGACGTTTTAAATTTCTGATACCAGTGTTTCGGGGAGATTCATTCTATATTTCTCAAGTAAGTTAGTCCATTTTATTTCCCTTTTCAAATTGATTAGGGTTTCATTCTATTTATTTGGGTTTTATAAGGCCCCAGCCTTAAATCTTACTTAATCTTGACTTATTACATTATTAGATATTGAGGATCCTTTCGGGTTTAGATTTTTAGAGATTTAGATCATAAAACATGCATTACATTCCACATATAAAAAAAGTGGTTACATAAAGATAATATTCTTCTTTCCCATCAATGGAAACATATTTAAACTAAAACATGGATTCTTTCTTGACACTTCCTTGACACTATCATCATATCATGTACCTTTCCCTTGACCTGTGAAAAACATTTCAAAAAAAAACATGGGATGAGCATAAAAATCTGAGTAAGGGATATAAAAATATGGAAAGGAAACATGGGTACATGTATACATAAGAATGAAATCATACTTTACCGATAAAACATAAGAACTTTAACATACCTCATCAAATCATGAATAAATCATAGAAATCATTAGATATAAAGGTAACTTGAGGCATTCATAACATTCTTACGTAGGGAGTAACCCTCTTGGTTATGTTTGGAATACCCATCACAGTATATTCCATAAATCTTTTCGGAGAAAACATAATGTTTCACTCCTTCGCGTTACCCAATGCATTGGAGATCTATATCGGGCTCACCCTCCCTTAGTTTATCACGGAACCACCTGTCTTCATAATAATTCCCATGAACCTCAACATAATCGTATCACATAAAACATGCATAAAGGAAACATAACATTTTCACCTTTCAATCACAAGATATCAATACAAAACATTGACATAAAAACATTATGAAAACCATTTTCAATACCAAAATAAAAGAAAAGTAAAACATGGTATTTATTTTTCTTTTAAAAAAATGTTATGGCTTGTAGAGGAAGCTGAAACTCAAATAATGGTCACGATGGGGGAGAAGTCGTTGTCGCCGCATATGTACGACAAAATCATTCCCTTTTTTCATTTAGTAAACGCTTCATATAAAAAATATTCCTTTTGAATAAACGTAAAAATCAAAGGGGTTTATACACCATATAAAAGAAGGTTGTGTATGAAACAAAATATGCCTCAACAAAAGGAGATTGAGACGAAGTCCCATACCTCGGGTCCGACTTGACTCGATCGTTCTTTAATGTCCTGAATAATAAACTTGAGTTAATTTCTACATTCTTAAGAATCTTTTTTCAAGTTCATTATTCATTTTATATCATTTATTTCCATGTCATTAACACTATGTAATTATTTAAGTTAATAACGGTCGTTTTAACAATCATTGATACTTGAGTCAGAAATAAACCCTTTATAATTACAAGTTTTTCATGTATCCATTATATCCAGAATTATAATCATGATGTATATATCATATATATCTTATATATCCAGTATATACATGCATTTATAATATTACATAATCATTTAGAGGTATGAAATGAAATGCACTGTTCAAGGAGACGGTAAGCCGTACGTACGCATGAACGGTACTTTCATTTCTATTTCGTATTTTATAGAATGGATCATAATGATATAAATTTATATTATAATTCCAGTATAATATCATATATAATATCATAGTTCCATCCTTTATAAGTCCCACATATGGTATTTAACGAATCAAATCACTTTGAGGGGGCGGTAGTCCGCACTTCCTTAAATGAAGATATCGCGTTTACCCATAATGGAAACCATAAACGTATGCCCAAAATGAAAAATACAGAAGTTTAAGGAAAACATAAACATATTATATATAATATATAAATATATTGACATCTTAATAGCCACCTTTGAAGGTGTTAAAAGAATGTTGAAGAATCATCATTTTGGGAGGCAAAAATTCATCATTCACGGAAACAGTATGTCCTTTAACCTTTATGTGTAGGTGTGATACTATAGTTTTTACGAAAGAAATGAATAAAAATAGTTTAGGGGGTTGGAGAAGCAAAATAAAACAAAAGGACTGAAGTGAAGACATTACCTTAAAATTGGGTAACTCCCTTTGGTTTGAGCTCATAGGCTTCCCTGGGAATACTTCTGCCCAAATTGAGGCTTCAAAGAGTAATAGATGGATGTGTAGAGCCAGAATTGGTCGGTTTTGTCCGAGACAAAGGCTTTGGGAGTGTGGGTAAGGAGGTATAGGTGGGGGCCTTTTATAAGAGGAGAGGTGGGGCACTCTTGCAATGTAAAGAAATGTTACATTATTTGAAAATGATTTTCGGATTCAAAAGGTCCCACATTGATATGATTCGAGGGTAAGGTGATAAGGGTTCTAAATGCACCCATCCAATTGTATTTAGACATGTGTAGGTCATAGATCTTACTTTATCATTTAATTTTATTTAAATCCTTTATTAATGAGGTAATCGCAGCATCATCATGATGTCATAAATAATTTAATTTATTTAAAGTCTAAAAATTATGAAAAAAATACTATGATGTAGGAAATATTTTTAGCTTTCCAATGAATATTTATAGTCCAAAGGATCGTTTATTTAGGAGAAATTAAAAATATTTTACTTAGGTGACACATTCTTTGTCACATTTAACATTCTTTAAAAATTAAAAGATAAAAAGTCACTTTCTCACAAAAGTGATTCCATGGGGCCCCCAAGTTTGGCACAAGGAATCCCATGGTCGACCATGAGACAACCATTAGCCTTAGTACACATGTTGTCGTCTTTTTGTATTATTATGATATCATTTTATTATCTTTAACTACCCGATTACTCATTAATCAAGATAATTAAAGATAATTACCGTCGTTACTATTCATAATGTCCAAAAAAAAAAGAGTCTTGATTACATAATTTGGAAATTATGATTCCAAATATGTAATCAATTTTACCAAATTACAAAAACATAAATTTCAATAATTGATTTAAAAATAATTCCCGTTGTCAAAACAAATAGCGGGTTTTTTGAAACAATATCTATGAAAAGTTTGGCATTAGTTTATGCCCAATTCCAAAGTGAAATTAATCCTAATGAAAACCATTGGATTAAATGGTAAAAATATATTCTAATTTAACTTTAAAACCAATTCAAAAGATAATCTAATCATATAAATAAATTATATTAAAAAGCAATTTTGATGTAAAATACAGTATTTTTCACTATTCATTAAAAAAATGAACATTGTCAGAAAAATACCAAAAATTCACACAAAGTAAATTTTGATGTCCCAATCATAAATAATAAGTTTATTTTGACAAACATAGCTTATAAAATTGTCAAAAGATAGATTTAAAAATGGTTTTCCATCAAAAGGCAGTAAAAAAATCTTTTAAAAATATTAGGGTATTCCATGCTTAAGATTGGATTTATTTTCATTTTAATCCTCTAAAACACTATCTAAATTATTAATAGACATAGATAAAAATATCTATTATTAATTACTTACTTGGGATGTTACATCCTTCCCCCCTTTAGAAAATTGCATCCCTGCAATTTATTTACTTATCGAATAAATGGGGGTACTTATCCCTCATTGCATTTTCAGATTCCCATGTTGCCTCTTCCATCATGTGGTTTTTCCACAAAACATTTACATGATTAATCACCTTATTTTTTAACACTTTCTCCCTGTGGTCAAGAATATGGACTGGTTGTTCCTCATAAGATAGGTTCTCTTCCAGCTGAACTACCTCTGGACTCAAAACATGAGATAGATTTGGCATATACTTTCTCAACATCGTAACGTGAAAAACATTGTGTACCTGATATAAAATTGGAGGTAAATCCACCCGGTATGCAACTGATCCAACTCTATAGAATTTCATATGGTCTAATGAACCTTGGACTCGGCTTTCCTTTCTTATCAAATCTCATCACACTTTTCCATGGTGAGACTTTGAGAAAAACATGATCACCTACCTCAAAAGTTAGATCCTTCCTCCTGTTGTCCGCATAACTCTTCTGCGTGCTCTGAGCTGTTCTCATGTGTTTCTGAATCAGATGAACTTTTTCTGGAATCTCTTCTACCAATTCTGGTCCCATCAATTTCCTTTCAACCACTTCATCCCAGAAAGATGGAGTTCGACACCGCTTCCCATATAATGCCTGAAATGGTGCCATCTGTATACTAGAATGGAAACTGTTATTATTTGAAAAATCAACCAATGAAAGATGTTGGTCCCAAATTTCCTGATAATCCATCGAACAAGCTGCTATCATATCCTCCAAGGACTGAATTATTCATTCTGACTTCCCATCTGATTGAGGATGAAATGATGTACTAAAATTTAATTCAGTACCCAAAGACTTCTAAAGGCCCTTCCAAAAGTTAGAAGTGAACCTGGGATCACGATCAGATACAATGGAGAGGGGAACTCCATGTAACCTGACTATCTCTTTAAGATACAACCGGGAAATATGTTCTAGGGAAAAATTATCTCGTATAGCAAAGAAATGAGAAGATTTAGTTAAGTGATCAACAATAACCCAAATTGCATTATTACCTCGAGATGTCTTCGGTAATCCCACAACAAAGTCCATGGATATATTCTCCCATTTCCACTCTGGAACTGGTAAAGGCTGAAGCATACCTTTCGGTAAATGCCGCCCTGCTTTAACCTGTTGACATGTAAAATACTTCACAGTAAAATCAGCATTATCTCTTTTCATTCCATCCCACCAGTAATACTCCTGCAGATCTCTGTACATCTTAGTACTTCCAGGATGAACTGAAAATGGAGAACTATGAGCTTCACATAACAACTCTCTCTTCAACTATGAATCACAAGGCACACACAATCTCTCCCCAAATCTCAAAACGCAATCATTATCAATGTTGAATTCAGGCAACTTACCTTTCTGAACCAACTCTACCTTTTTCTGCAACTCACTGTCTTGCTTCTGTGCTTTCTTGATTATATCTGATAGAGATGATCTCACTGATACCTGAAACAAAATAGAAGAACTTCCTGCGCCAACAACTTCTATGCCAAATTTCATCAAATCCTTAACCAAAGGATCACGTTCCAAATGCAACATTTCTAACGAAGCATTACTTTTTCGACTCAAAGCATCAGCCACTTTATTTTCTTTTCCCGGATGGTAATGAATTATACAATCATAATCCTTGATTAATTCCAGCCATCTCTTCTGTCTCCTGTTTAACTCTTTCTGAGTGAATATATACTTTAAAATTTTGTGATCAGTATATATTTCACACTTTACTCCATACAAATGATGCCTCTAAATTTTTAAAGAGAAAACAATAGCATCTAATTCCAAATCATGTGTAGGGTAATTTACCTCACGGGTTTTCAACTGTCATGAAGCATAATCAATTACCTGATCATTCTGCATTAGGACACAACCAAGTCCTTTCAACAAAGCATCACTGTATATAACAAACTCTCCATTCCTGGAAGGTAGTTCCAAAACTGGAGTATTCACCATTCTTCTTTTCAACTCCTGAAAACAATCATCACATTCTTGTTTCCTGATAAACATAACACCCTTCCAAGTTATCTTAGTCATTGGACTAGATAACCATGAAAAATTTCTAACAAACCTTCGGTAATAGCCTGCCAAACCAAGGAAGCTACGAATCTCAGTTACATTTGTGGGACTTGGCCATTCTTCAACAACCTTTTTTTTTGCAGGATCATCAGTTATCCCATCTTTAGAAACAATATGACCAAAGAAAGAAATTTGTTGTAACCAGAACTCACATTTGCTAAATTTTCCATATGGTGTCATTTCTTTTAAGGTTTGCAAGATAACCCTTAAATGACTTTCATGCTCCTCTTTACTTTTAGAAAACACCTAAATATCATCGATGAAAAAAACCACATTTTTCACCTGAGACAACTGAGCCATCACTGCAACAAACTATTTAGTTCGAATTCTGACCATCTCTGGATACTGATTTGAAAGGTCATTTCCCTCTGTATGCCTTCCTAGAAAAGCTGTTCTGTTTCCTCTATGAAAAACCATTCCGAACACAGAAATATCTTAGGTGAAGCAACATAGTAATCTTTTAATGCTATATCATTTCAGTCATACCATAAATTAACTTATAATTTAACAATTTTCTAACTCCTAAAGTTGTCTAAACCGACCTCTGATGCCAAATATAAGGCCCCAACCTTAAACATTACTTAATCTTGAGTTATTACAAGATTACACATTGAGGATCTTTTCGGGTTTAGAGTTTTAGAGAATTAGATCATAAAACTTTCATTACATTCCACATATAAACAAAGTGGTTAAATTAAGATAGTATTCTTCCTTCCCATAAATGGAAACATATTAAAAATAAAACATGGATTCTTTCTTGACACTTCCTTGACACTATCATCATATCATGTACCTTTCCCTTGACCTGTGAAAAACATTTCAAAAAAAACTTGGGATGAGCATAAAAATCTCAGTAAGGGATATAAAAATATGGAAAGGAAACATGGGTACATATATACATAAGAATGAAATCATACTTTACCCATAAAACAAAAGCACTTTAACATATCTCATCAAATCATTAATAAATCATAGAAATCATAAGACATAAAAGTAACTCGAGGCATTCATAACATTCTTACGTAGGGAGTAACCCTCTTGCTTATGTTTGGAATACCCAACACAGTATATTCCCTAAATCTTTTCGGAGAAACCTTAACATTTAACTCCTTCACGTTACCCAATGCATTGGAGAGCTATATCGGGCTCACCTGCCCTTAGTTTATCCCGAAACCACCCATCTTCATAATAATGCCCAGGAACCTCAACATAATTGTATCACATAAAACATGCATAAAGGAAACATAACATTTCCACCATTCAATCACAAGATATCAATACAACACATTGACATAAAAAAATTATGAAAACTATTTTCAATACCAAAATAAAATAAAATTAAAACATGGTATTTATTTTTCTTTTAAAAAATGGTATGGCTTGTAGAGGAAGCCGAAACTCAAATAATGGTCACGGCGGTGGAGAAGTCGTTGTCGCCGCATACGTACGACAAAAACATTCTCTTTTTTCGTTTAGTAAATGTGTCGTATAAAAAAGATTCCTTTTGAATAAACGTAAAAGTAAAATGGATTTATACACCATATAAAATAAGGTTGGGTATAAAACAAAATATGTCTCAACGAAGGGAGATTGAGACGAAGTCCCATACCTCGGGTCCGACTTGACTCGATCGTTCTTTAAAGTCCTGAATAATAAACTTGAGTTAATTTCTACTTGATTAAAAAACTTTTTCAAGTTCATTATTATTTTTTTATAACTTATTCCTATGTCATGAACATTATGTAATTATTTAAGTTAATAACGGTCGTTTTATTGATCATTGGTACTTGAGTAAAAAATAAACCCTTTATAATTTCAAGTTGTTCATGTATCCATTATATCCATAATTATAATCATGATGTATATATCATATATATCATATATATCCAGTATATACATGCATTTATAATATTACATAATCATTTAGAGGTAAGAAATGAAATGTGCCGTTCATGGACACGGTAAGCCGTACGTACGCATGAACGCTACTTTCATTTCTATTTCGAATTTTATAGAATGGAATAATAATTATATAAAGGTATATTATAATTCCAGTATAATATCATATATAATATCATAGTTCCATCCTTTATACGTCCCACATATGGTATTTAACGAATCAAAACACTTTGAGGGGGCAGTAGTATGCACTTCCTTAAATGAAGATATCATGTTTACCCACAATGGAAACCATAAAGGTATGCCCAAAATGAAAAATACAGAATCTTAAGGAAAATATAAACATATTATATATCATATATAAATATAGTGACATCTTAATGGCCACCTTAGAAGGTGTTAAAAGAATGTTGAACAATCATCGTTTCGGGAGGCATAAATTCACCATCCACGGAAACAGTATGTCCTTTAACCATTAGATGTAGGTGTGTGTATGTGTAGCTCGAATCCTTCTTATTAAAACATCCTAGTATATTGAATATACTCGAGTTGTTACGAACGAAATGAATAAAAAGAGTTTAGGGGGTTGGAGAAGAAAAATAAAACAAAAGGACTCAAGTGAAGACATTACCTTAAAATCAGGTAACTCCCTTTGGTTTGAGCTCAAAGGCTTCCTTGAGAAGCCTTCTGCCCAAAATGAGGCTTCAAGGAGAAAGATAGGGATGTGGAGAGCCAAAATGGGTAGGGGTTGGCCGAGCCAACGGCTTTGGGAGTGTGGGTAAGGAGGTAGAGGTCGCTGCCTTTTATAAGAGGAGAGGAGGGGCACTCTTGGAAAGTAAAGAAATGTTACTTTATTTGAAAATGATTTTGGGATTCAAAAGGTCCCACAGTGATATAATTCGAGGGTAAGGTGATAAGGGTTTTAAATCCACCCATACAATAGGTTTTGGACATGTGTAGGTCATAGATTTTACATTATCATTTCATTTTATTTAAATCCTTTATTAATGATGTAATCGCTGCATCATCATGATGTCATAAATAATTTAATTTATTTAAGTCTAAAATTTATTAAAAAAAATACTATGATGTAGGAAATATTTTTAGCTTCCCAATGAATATTTATAGTCCAAATGATCGTTTGTGTAGGAAAAATTAAAAATATTTTACTTAGGTGATACATTCTTTGTCACATTTAACATTCTTTAAAAATAAAAAGATAAAAAGTCACTTTCTCACAAAAGTGATTCCATGGGGCCCCCAAGTTTTGCACAAGGCATACCATGGTCATCCATGAGACAACCAATAGACTTAGGACACATGTTGTGGTCTTTTTGTATTATTATGATATCATTTTATTATCTTTAACTACCCGATAACTCATTAATCAAGATAATTAAAGATAATAACCGCCGTTACTATTCATAATGTCCAAAAACAAAAGAGTCTTGATTACATAATTTGGAAATTCTGATTCGAAATATATAATACATTTTAGCAAATTACAAACACATAAATTTCAATAATTGATTTAAAAATAATTCCCGTTTTCAAAACAAATAGCTGGTTTTTTGAAACAATATCTATGAAAAGTTTGGCATTAGTTTATACCCAATTCCAAAGTGAAATTAATCCTAATGACAACCATTGGATTAAATGGTAAAAATATATTCTAATTTAACTTTAAAACCAATTCAAAAGATAATGTAATCATATAAATAAATTAGATAAAAATGTAGTTTTGATGTAAAATGCACTATTTTTCACTATTCATTAAAAAAATGAACATTGTCACAAAAATACCAAAAATTCGCACAAAGTAAATTATGATGTCCCAATCATAAAGAATAAGTTTATTTTGACAAACATAGCTTATAAAATTGTCAATAGATAGATTTAAAAACAGGTTGCCATCAAAAGGCAGTAAAACAATCTTTTAAAAATATTAGGGTATTCCATGATTAAGATTGGATTTATTTTCATTTTAAGAATCTAAAACACTATCTAATTCATTAATAGACATAGATAAAAATATCTATTTTTCATTACTTAATTGGGATGATACATCCTTCCCCCTTTATAAAATTGCGTCCCCACAATTTATTTACTTATCGAATAAATGGGGGTACTTATCCCTTATTGCATTTTCATATTCCCATGTTGCCTCTTCCATCATGTGGTTTTTCCACAAAACATTTACCTTATTAATCACATTATTTCGTAACACTTGCTCCCTGTAGTCTAGAATCTGGATAGGTTGTTCCTCATAAGATAGGTTCTCTTCCATCTGAACTAACTCTGGACTCAAAACATGAGATGGATCTGGCATATACATTCTCAACATCGTAACGTGAAAAAAATTGTGTACCTAAGATAAACTTATAGGTAAAGCCACCCGGTATGCAACTGATCCAACTCTCTCTAGAATTTCATATGGTCCAATGAACCTTGGACTCAGCTTTCCTTTCTTACCAAATCTCATCACACTTTTCCATGGTGAGGCTTTGAGAAAAACATGATCACCTACCTCAAAAGTTAGATCCTTCCTCCTGTTGTCTGCATAACTCTTCTGCCTGCTCTGAGATGTTCTCATGTGTTTCTAAAGCAGCTGAACTTTTTCTGGCATCTGTTCTACCAATTCTGGTCCCATCAATTTCCTTTCACCCACTTCATCCCAGAAAGCCGGAGTTCGACACCGCTTCCCATATAATGCCTGAAATGGTTCCATCTGTATACTGGAATGGAAACTGTTATTATATAAAAATTCAACCAAAGAAAGATGTTGGTCCCAAAATTCCTCATAATCCATCGAACAAGCTCGTATAATATCCTTCAAGGACTGAATTGTTCATTCTGACTGCCCATCTGATTGAGGATGAAATGCTGTACTAAAATTTAAATCAGTACCCAACGACTTCTGAAGGCCTTTACAAAAGTTAGAAGTGAACTTGGGATCACGATCAGATACAATGGAGAGGGGAACTCCATGTAACCTGACTATATCTTTAAAATACAACCGGGAAAGTTGATCTAGGGAAAAAGTATCTCGTATAGCAAGGAAATGAGAAGATTTAGTTAAGCGATCAACAATAACCCAGATTGCATTATTACCTCGAGATGTCTTCGGTAATCCCACAACAAAGTCCATGGATATATTCTCCCATTCCCACTCTTGCACTGGTAAAGGTTGAAGCATCCCTTTTGGTAATTGCCTCTCTGCTTTAACCTGTTGACATGTAAAACTCTTCACAGTAAAATCAGCAATATCTCTTTTCATTCCATCCCACCAGTAATACTCCTGCAGATCTCTATACATCTTAGTACTGCCAGGATGAACTGAAAACGGAGAACTATGAGCTTCACATGACAACTCTCTTTTCAACTGTGATTCACAAGGCACACAGAGTCTCTTCCCAAATCTCAAAACGCATTCATTATCAATGTTGAATTCAGGAAGCTTACCTTTCTGAACCAGCTCTACCTTTTTCTGCAACTCACTGTCTTGCTTCTGTGCTTGCTTGATTCTATCTGATAGAGATGATCTCACTAATACCGGAAGCAAAACCGAAGAACTTATTGTGACAACAACTTCTATGCCAAAGTTCATCAAATCCTTAACCAAAGGATCACGTTCCAAACGCAACATTACAAATGAAGCATTACTTTTTCGACTCAAAGCATCAGCCACTTTATTTTCTTTTCCCGGATGGTAATGAATTGTACAATCTTAATCCTTGATTAATTCCAGCCATCTCTTCTGTCTCCTATTTAACTCTTTCTGAGTGAATATATAATTTAATCTTTTGTGATCAGTATATATTTCACACTTTACTGCATACAAATGATGCCTCCAAATTTTTAAAGCGAAAACAACAACAGCTAATTCCAAATCATGTGTAGAGTAATTTACCTCATGAGTTTTCAACTGTCGTGAAGAATAATCAATTACCTGATCATTCTGCATTAGGACACAACCAAGTCCATTCAATGAAGAATCACTGTCTATAACAAACTCACCATTCCTATAAGGTAGTGCCAAAACTGGAGCATTCACCAATCTTCTTTTCAACTCCCGAAAACAATCATCACATTCTTTTTTCTAGATAAACTTAACACCCTTCCGAGTTATCTTAGTCATTGGACTAGATAACCGTGAAAAATTTCTTACAAACCTTCGGTAATAGCCTGCCAAACCAAGGAATCTACGAATCTAAGTTACATTTGTGGGTCTTGTCCATTCTTCAACAACCTTTGTTTTTGTAGGATCAACAGTTATCCCATCTTTAGCAACAATATGACCAAAGAAAGAAAATTTTTGTAACCAAAACTCACACTTTGCTAAATTTTCCATACAGTGTCTTTTCTTTTAAGGTTTGCAAGATAACACTTAAATGACATTCATGCTCCTATTTACTTTTAGAAAATACCAAAATATCATCGATGAAAACATCCACATTTTTCACCTGAGTCAACTGTGCCATCACTGAAACAAACTACTTAGTTCTGATTCTGACCATCTCTGGATACTGATTTGAAAGGTCATTTCCCTCTGTATGACTTCCCAAAAAAGCTGTTCTATTTCCTCTATGAAAAACCATTCTAAACACAGAAATATCTTCGGTGAATTAACATTGTAATCTTTAAATGCTATATCATTTCAGTCATACCATAAATTAACTTATAATTTAACAATTTTTAACTCCTAAAGTTGTCTAAACCGAACTCTGATACCAAATATAAGGCCCCAGCCTTAAACCTTACGTAATCTTGAGTTATTACAATATTACACATTGAGGATCTTTTCGAGTTTAGAGTTTTAGAGAATTAGATCATAAAACTTGCATTACATTCCACATATAAACAAAGTGGTTACATTAAGATAGTATTCTTCTTTCCCATCAATGAAAACATATTTAAAATAAAACATGGAATCTTTGTTGACACTTCCTTGACACTATCATCATATCATGTACCATTCCCTTGACCTGTGAAAAAAAATTCAAAAAAAACATGGGATTAGCATAAAAATCTCAGTAAGGGATATAAAAATATGGAAAGGAAACATGGGTACATATATACATAAGAATTAAATCATACTTTAGCTATAAAACATAATCACTTTAACATACCTCATCAAATCATGAATAAATCATAGAAATCATAAGACATAAAGGTAACTTGAGGCATTCATAACATTCTTACGTAGGGAGTAACCCTATTGGTTACGTTTGGAATACCCATCACAGTATATTCCCTAAATCTCCTTGGAGAAACCTTAACGTTTTACTCCTTCGCATTACCCAATGCATTGGAGAGCTATATCGGGCTTACTCGCCCTTAGTTTATCACGAAACCACCCTTCTTCATAATAATGCCTAGGAACCTCAACATAATCGTATCACATAAAACATGCATAAAGGAAACATAACATTTCCACCATTCAATCACAAGACATCAATACAACACATTGACATAAAAACATTATGAAAACCATTTTCAATACGAAAATAAAATAAAAGTAAAACATGATATTTATTTTTCTTTTAAAAAAAGGTATGGCTTGTAGAGGAAGCCGAAACTCAAATAATGGTCATGGCGGCGGAGAAGTCGTTGTCGCCACATACGTATGACAAAAACATTCCCTTTTGTCGTTTAGTAAACTCTTTGTATAAAAAATATTCCTTTTGAATAAACATAAAAGTAAAAGGGGTTTATACAACATATAAAAGAAGGTTGTGTATAAAACAAAATATTTCTCATCAAAGGGAGATTGAGACGAAGTCTCATACCTCGGGTCCGACTTGACTCGATCGTTCTTTAATGTCCTGAATAATAATCATGAGTTAATTTCTACTTGCTTAAGAACCTTTTTTCAAGTTCATTATTCCTTTTATATCACTTATTTCCATGTAATGAACACTATGTAATTATTTAAGTTAATAACGGTCGTTTTAACGATCTTTGGTACTTGAGTCAAAAATAAACCCTTTATAATTACAAGTTGTTCATGTATTATATCCAGAATTATAATCATGATGTATATATCATATATATAATATATATCCAGTATATACATGCATTTATAATATTACATAATCATTTAGAGGTATGAAATGAAATGCACCGTTCATGGAGACGGTAAGCCGTACGTACGCATGAACGCTACTTTCATTTCTATTTCGTATTTTATAGAATGGAATCATAATGATATAAAGGAATATTATAATTCTAGTATAATTTCATATATAATATCATAGTTCCATCCTTTATACGTCCCATGTATGGTATTTAACGAATCAAATCACTTTGAGGCGGCGGTAGTCCGCACTTCCTTAAATGAAGATATCACGTTTACCCATAATGGAAACCATAAAGGTATGCCCAAAATGAAAGATACAAAAGATTAAGGAAGACATAAACATATCATATATCATATATAAATATAGTGACATCTTAATGGCCATCTTTGAAGGTGTTAAAAGATTGTTGAACAATCATCGTTTCGGGAGGCATAAATTCATCATCCACGGAAACAGTATGTCCTTTAACCATTAGATGTAGGTGTCTGTATGTGTAGCTCGAATCCTTCTTATAACAAAATCGTAGTATATTTAAGATACTCGATTTTTTACGAAAGAAATGAATAAAAAGAGTTTAGGGGGTTGGAGAAGAAAAATAAAACAAAAGGACTCAAGTGAAGACATTACCTTAAAATCGGGTAACTCCCTTTGGTTTGAGCTCAAAGGATTCCTTGGGAAGACTTATGCCAAACATGAGGCTTCAAGGAGTAAGAGAGGGATGTGGAGAGACAAAATGGGTAGGGGTTGGACGAGCCAAAGGCTTTGGGAGTGTGGGTAAGGAGGTAGTGGTGGGGGCCTTTTATAAGAGGAGAGGAGGGGCACTCTTGGAAAGTAAAGAAATGTTACTTTATTTGAAAATGATTTTCGGATTCAAAAGGTCTCACATTGATATAATTCGAGGGTAAGGTGATAAGGGTTTTAAATCCACCCATCCAATAGGTTTTGGACATGTGTAGTTCATAGATTTTACATTATCATTTCATTTTATTTAAATCCTTTATTAATGAGGTAATCGCTTCATCATCATGATGTCATAAATAATTTAATTTATTTAAAGTCTAAAAATTATTAAAATACTACTATAATGTAGGAAATATTTTTAGCTTTACAATGAATATTTATAGTTCAAAATATCGTTTATGTAGGAAAAATTAAAAATATTTTACTTAGGTGATACATTCTTGGTCACATTTAACATTCTTTAAAAATAAAAAGATAAAAAGTCACTTTCTCACAAAAGAGATTCCATGGGGCCCCCATGTTTGGAAAAAGACATCCCATGGTCGACCATGAGATAACCAGTAGCCTTAGTACACATGTTGTGGTATTTTTGTATTATTATGATATCATTTTATTATCGTTAACTACCCGATTACTCATTAATCAAGATAATTAATGATAATTATCGTCGTTACTATTCATAATGTCAAAAAAAAGAGTCTTGATTACATAATTTGGACCTTCTGATTCCAAATATTTAATCCATTTTACCAAATTAAAAACACATAAATTTCAATAATTGATTTAAAAATAATTCCCGTTGTCAAATCAAATAGCGGGTTTTTTGAAAAAATTTCTATGAAAAGTTTCGCATTAGTTTATGCCCAATTCCAAAGTGAAATTAATCCTAATGACCACCATTGGATTAAATGGTAAAAATATATTCTAATTTAACTTTAAAAACCAATTCCAAATATAATCTAATCATATAAATAAATTAGATTAAAAAGAAGTTTTGATGCAAAATGCTGTATTTTTCACTATTCATTAAAAAATGAACATTGTCAGAAAAATACAAAAAATTCAAAAAAAGTAAATTTTGATGTCCCAATCATAAAGAATAAGTTTATTTTGACAAAAATAGCTTATAAAATTGTCAAAAGATATATTTAAAAATGGTTTACCATCAAAAGGCAGTAAAATAATCTTTTAGAAATATTATGGTATTCCATGCTTAAGATTGGATTTATTTTCATTTTAAGCCTCTAAAACACTATCTAATTCATTAATAGACATAGATAAAAATATATATTATTCATTACATACTTGGGATGTTACAACCTTCCCCCCTTTAGAAAATTGTGTCCCTGTAATTTATTTACTTATCGAATAAATGGGGGTACTAATCCCTCATTGCATTTTCAGATTCCCATGTTGCCTCTTCCATCATGTGGTTTTTCCACAAAACATTTACCTGATTAATCACCTTATTTCGTAACACTTGATCCCTGTGGTCAGGAATCTGGACTGGTTGTTCCTCATAAGATAGGTTCTCTTCCAGCTGAACTACCTCTGGACTCAAAACATGAGATGGATCTGGCATATACTTTCTCAACATCATAACGTGAAAAACATTGTGTACCTGAGATAAACTCGGAGGTAAGTCCACCCGGTATGCAACTGATCCAACTCTCTCAAGAATTCCATATGTTCCAGTGAACCTTGGACTCAGATTTCCTTTCTTACCAAATCTCATCACACTTTTCCATGGTGAGACTTTGAGAAAAACATGATCACCTACCTCAAAAGTTAGATCCCTCCTCCTGTTGTCCGCATAACTCTTCTGCCTACTCTGAGCTGTTCTCATGTGTTTCTGAATCAGCTGAACTTTATCTGGCATTTATTCTACCAATTCTGGTCCCATAAATTTCCGTTCACCCACTTCATCCCAGAAAGCAGGAGTTCGACACCGCTTCCCATATAATGCCTGAAATGGTGCCATCTGTATACTGGAATGGAAACGGTTATTATATGAAAATTCAAACAAAGAAAGATGTTGGTCCCAAATTTCCTAATAATCCATCGAACAAACTCGTATCATATCCTCCAAGGATTGAATTATTCATTCTGACTGCCCATCTGATTGAGGGTGAAATGCTGTACTAAAATTTAATTCAGTACCCAACGACTTATGAAGGCCTTTCCAAAAGATAGAAGTAAAACTGGGATCACGATCAGATACAATGGAGAGGGGAACTCCATGTAACCTGACTATCTCTTTAAGATACAAGAGGGAAAGTTGATCTAGGGGAAAATTATCTCGTATAGCAAGGAAATGAGCAGATTTAGTTAAACGATCAACAATAACCCAGATTTCATTATTACCTCGAGATGTCTTCGGTAATCCAACAACAAAGTCCATGGATATATTCTCCTATTTCCACTCTGGCACTGGTAATGGCTGAAGCAACCCTTTCAGTAACTGCCTCTCTACTTTAACCTGTTTACATGTAAAACACTTCATAGTAAATTCAGCAATATCTCTTTTCATTCCATCCCACCAGTAATACTCCTGGAGATCTTTGTACATCTTAGTACTGCCAGGATGAACTGAAAACAGAGAACTATGAGCTTCACATAACAACTCTCTCTTCAACTGTGAATCACAAGGAACACACAATCTCTTCCCAAATCTCAAAACGCAATCATTATCAATGTTGAATTCAGGAAACATACCTTTCTGAACCAGCTCTACCTTTTTCTACAACTCACTGTCATGCTTCTGTGCTTGCTTGATTCTATCTGATAGAGATGATCTCACTAATACCTAAAACAAAACAGAAGAACATCCTGCGCCAATAACTTCTATTCCAATGTTCATCAAATCCTTAACCAAAGGATAAAATTCCAAACGCAACATTGCTAACGAAGCATTACTTTTTCGACTCAAATCATCAGTCACTTTATTTACTTTTCCCGGATGGTAATGAATTGTACAATCATAATCCTTGATTAATTCCAGCCATCTCCTCTGTCTTCTGTTTTAACTCTTGCTGAGTAAATATATACGTTAAACTTTTGTGATCAATATATATTTCACACTTTACTCTATACAAATGATGCCTCCAAATTTATAAAGCGAAAACAACAACAGCTAATTCCAAATCATGTGTAGGGTAATTTACCTCATGAGTTTTCAACTGTCGTGAAGCATAATCAATTACCTGATCATTCTGCATTAGGACACAACCAAGTCCTTTCAATGAAGCATCACTGTATATAACAAACTCACCATTCCTGGAAGGTAGTGCCAAAACTGGAGCATTCACCAATCTTCTTTTCAACTCCTAAAAACAATCATCACATACTTTTTTCCAGATAAACTTAACACCCTTCCGAGTTAGCTTATTCATTGGACTAGATAACCATGAAAAATTTATAACAAACCTTCGGTAATAGCCTGTCAAACCAAGGAATCTATGAATATAAGTTACATTTGTGGGTCTTGTCCATTCTTCAACAACCTTTTTTTTGCAGGATCAACAGTTATCCCATTTTTAGAAACAATATGACCAAAGAAAGAAATTTGTTTAAACCAAAACTCACACTTGCTAAATTTTCCATACAGTATCTTTTCTTTTAAGGTTTGCATGATAACCCTTAAATGACTTTCATGATCCTCTTTACTTTTAGAAAACACCAAAATACCATCGATGAAAAAAACCACATTTTTCACCTGAGTCAACTGAGCCATCACTACAACAAACTATTTAGTTCTGATTCTGACCATCTCTGGATACTGATTTGAAATGTCATTTCCCTCTGTATGCCTTCCCAGAAAAGCTGTTCTGTTTCCTCTATGAAATCCCATTCTGAACACAGAAATATCTTAGGTGAGGAAACATGGTAATCTTTTAATGATATATCATTTCAGTCATACCATAAATTAACTTATAATTTAACAATTTTCTAACTCCTAAAGTTGTCTAAATCGACCTCTGATACCAACTATAAGGCCCCAGCCTTAAACCTTAATTAATATTGAGTTATTACAAGATTACACATTGAGGATATTTTCGGGTTTAGAGTTTTAGAGAATTAGATCATGAAACTTGCATTACATTCCACATATAAACAAAGTTGTTACATTAAGATTGTATTATTCATTCCCATCAATGGAAACATATTTAAAATAAAACATGGATTCTTTCTTGACACTTCCTTGACACTATCATCATATCATGTACCTTTCCCTTGACCAGTGAAAAAAATTTCAAAAAAAACTTGGGATGAGCATAAAAATCTCAGTAAGGGATATAAAAATATGGAAAGGAAACATGGGTACATATATAAATAAGAATGAAATCATACTTTACCCATAAAACATAAGCACATCAACATACCTCATCAAATCATGAATAAATCATAGAAATCATAATACATAAAGGTAACTTGAGGCATTCATAACATTCTTACGTAGGGAGTAACCCTCTTGGTTACGTTTGGAATACCCATCACAGTATATTCCCTAAATATCTTTGGAGAAACCTTAACGATTCACTCCATCACATTACCCAATGCATTGGAGAGCTATATCGGGCTCACCCGCCCTTAGTTTATTACGAAACCACCCTTCTTCATAATAATGCCCAGGAACCTCAACATAATCATATCACATAAAACATGCATAAAGGAAACATAACATTTCCACCTTTCAATCACAAGATATAAACACAACAAATTGACATAAAAACATTATGAAATCCATTTTCAATACCAAAATAAAATAAAATTAAAACATTGTATTTATTTTTCTTTTTAAAAAAGGTATTGTTTGTAGATGATGCCGAAACTCAAATAATGGTCACGGCGGCGGAGAAGTCGTTTTCTCTGCATAGGCACAACAAAAACATTCCCTTTTGTCGTTTAGTAAATGCTTCGTATATAAAAGATTACTTTTGAATAAACGTAAAAGTAAAAGGGGTTTATACACCATATAAAAGAAGGTAGTGTATAAAACAAAATATGTCTCAACGAAGGGAGATTGAGACGAAGTCCCATACCTCGGGTCCGACTTGACTCGATCATTCTTTAATGTCCGGAATAATAAACTTGAGTTAATTTATACTTTCTTTAGAACCTTTTTTCAAGTTCATTATTCCTTTTATATCACTTATTTCCATGTCATGAACACTATGTAATTATTTAAGTTAATAACGTTCGTTTTAACGATCATTGGTACTTGAGTCAAAAATAAACCCTTTATAATTACAAGTTGTTCACGTATCCATTATATCCAGAATTATAATCATGATGTATATATCATATATATCATATATATCCAGTATATACATGCATTTATAATATTACATAATCATTTAGAGGTAAGAAATGAAATGCACCGTTCATGGAGACGGTAAGCCGTACGTACGCATGAACGCTACTTTCATTTCTATTTCATATTTTATAGAATGGAATCATAATGATAAAAAGGTATATTATAAATCCAGTATAATATCATTTATAATATCATAGTTCCATCCTTTATACATCCCATACATGGTATTTAACGAATCAAATCACTTTGAGGGGGCAGTAGTCCACACTTCCTTAAATGAAGATATCACGTTTACCCATAATGGAAACCATAAAGGTATGACCAAAATGAAAAATACAGAAGCTTAAGGAAAACATAAACATATCATATATCATATATAAATATAGTTAAATCTTAATGGCCACCTTTGAAGGTGTTAAAATAATGTTGAACAATCATCGTTTCGGGAGGCATAAATTCACCATCCACGGAAACAGTATGTCCTCTAACCATTAGATGTAGGTGTGTGTATGTGTAGCTCGAATAATTATTATAACAACATCCTAGTATATTTAAGATACTCGAGTTGTTTTGAATGAAATGAATAAAAGGAGTTTAGGGGGTTGGAGAAGCAAAATAAAACAAAAGGACTCAAGTGAAGACATTACCTTAAAATCGGGTAACTCCATTTGGTTTGAGCTCAAAGGCTTACTTGGGAAGACTTCTGCCCAACATGAGGCTTCAAGGAGTAAGAGAGGGATGTGGAGAGCCAAAATGGGTAGGGTTTGGCCGATCCAAAGGCTTTGTGAGTGTGGGTAAGGAGGTAGTGGTGGGGGCCTTTTATAAGAGTAGAGGAGGGGCACTCTTGGAATGTAAAAAAATGTTACTTTATTTGAAAATGATTTTCGAATTCGAAAGGTCCCACATTGATATAATTCGAGGGTAAGGTGATAAGTGTTTTAAATCCAACCATCCTATATGTTTTGGACAAGTGTAGTTCATAGATTTTACAATATCATTTCATTTTATTTAAATCCTTTATTAATGAGGTAATCGCTGCATCATCATGATGTCATAAATAATTTAATTTATTTAAAGTCTAAAAATTGTTTAAAAACTACTATAATGTAGGAAATCTTTTTATCTTTCCAATGAATATTTATAGTCCAAAATATCATTTATGTAGGCAAAATTAAAAATATTTTACTTAGGTGATGCATTCTTTGTCACATTTAACGTTCTTTAAAAATAAAAAGATAAAAAGTCACTTTCTCACAAAAGTGATTCCATGGGGCCCCCATGTTTGGAAAAAGGCATCCCATGATCGGCCATGAGACAACCAGTAGCCTTAGGACACATGTTGTGGTCTTTTTGTATTATTATGATATCATTTTATTATCGTTAACTACCCGATTACTCATTAATCAAGATAATTAAATATAATTACCGTCGTTACTATTCATAATGTCCAAAAACAAAAGAGTCTTCATTACATAATTTGGACCTTCTGATTCCAAATATGTAATCCATTTTACCAAATTACAAACACATAAATTTCAATAATTGATTTAAAAATAATTCCCGTTGTCAAAACAAATAGCGGGTTTTTTGAAACAATATCGATGAAAAGTTTGGCATTAGATTATGCCCAATTCCAAAGTGAAATTAATCCTAATTACAACCATTGGATTAAATGGTAAAAATATATTCTAATTTAACTTTAAAACCAATTCAAAAGATAATCTATTCATATAAATAAATTAGATTAAAAAGCAGTTTTGATGTAAAATGCAGTATTTTTCACTATTCATTAATAAAATAAACATTGTCAGAAAAATACCAAAAAATCACTCAAAGTAAATTTTTATTTCCAAATAATAATGAATAAGTTTATTTTGACAAACATTGCTTATAAAATGGTCAAAAGATATATTTAAAAATGGTTTTCCATCAAAAGGCAGTAAAACAATCTTTTAGAAATACTAGGGTATTCCATGCTTAAGAATGGATTTATTTTCATTTTAAGCCTCTAAAATACTATCTAATTAATTAATTGACATAGATAAAAATATCTATTATTCATTACTTACTTGGGTGTTACATCCTTCCCCCCTTTAGAAAATTGCGTCCCCGCAATTTATTTACTTATCGAATAAATGTGGGTACTTATCCCTCGTTGCATTTTCAGATTCCCATGTTGCCTCTTCCATCATGGGGTTTTTCCAAAAAAACATTTACCTAATTAATCACCTTATTTTGTAACACTTTCTCCATGTGGTCAAGAATCTGGACTGGTTGTTCCTCATAAGATAGGTTCTCTTCCAGCTGAACTACCTCTGGACTCAAAACATGAGATGGATCTGGCATATATTTTCTCAACATCGTAACGTGAAAAACATTGTGTACATGAGATAAACTCGGAGGTAAAGCCACCCGGTATGCAACTGATCCAACTCTCTCTAGAATTTCATATGGTCCAATGAACCTTGGACTCATCTTTCCTTTCTTACCAAATCTCATCACACTTTTCCATGGTGAGACTTTGAGAAAAACAAGATCACCTACCTCAAAAGATAGATCATTCCTCCTGTTGTCTGCATAACTCTTCTACCTGCTCTGAGCTGTTCTCATGTGTTTCTAAATCAGATGAACTTTTTTTGGCATCTCTTCTACCAATTCTGGTCCCATCAATTTCCTTTCATCCACTTCATCCCAGAAATATGGAGTTCTACACCGCTTCCAATGTAATTCCTAAAATGGTGCCATATGTATACTGGAATGGAAACTGTTATTATATGAAAATTCAACCAAAGAAAGATGTCGGTCCCAAATTTCCTGATAATCCATTGAACAAGCTCGTATTATATCCTCCAAGGACTGAATTTTTTATTCTGACTGCCCATCTGATTGAGGATAAATTGCTGTACTAAAATTTAATTCAGTACCCAACGACTTCTGAAGGCCTTTCCAAAAGTTAGAAGTGAACCTGGGATCACGATCAGATACAATGGAGAGGGGAACTCCATGTAACCTGATTATCTCTTTAAGATACAACCGAGAAAGTTGATCTAGAGAAAAAGTATCTCGTATAGCAAGAAAATGAGAAGATTTAGTTAAGCGATCAACAGTAACCCAGATTTCATTATTACCTTGAGATTTCTTTGGTAATCCCACAACAAAGTCCATGGATATATTCTCCCATTTCCACTCTGGCACTCGTAAAGGCTGAAGCATCCCTTTCGGTAACTGCCACTCTGCTTTAACTTGTTGACATGTAAAACACTTCATAGTAAAATCAGCAATATCTCTTTTCATTCCATCCCACCAGTAATACTCCTACAGATCTCTATACATCTTAGTACTGCCAGGATGAAATGAAAACGGAGAACTATGAGCTTCACATAACAACTCTCTTTTCAACTGTGAATCACAAGGCACACACAATCTCTTCCCAAATCTCAAAACGCAATCATTATCAATGTTGAATTCAGGCAACTTACCTTTCTGAACCAGCTCTACCATTTCATGCAACTCACTATCTTGCTTCTGTGCTTGCTTGATTCTATCTGATAGAGATGATCTCACTGATACCTGAAACAAAACAGAAGAACTTCCTACACCAATAACTTCTATGCCAAAGTTCATCAAATCCTTAACCAAAGGATCACGTTCCAAACGCAACATTGCTAACGAAGCATTACTTTTTTGACTCAAATCATCAGCCACTTTATTTGTTTTTCCTGGATGGTAATGAATTGTATAATAATAATCCTTGATTAATTACAGCCATCTCCTCTGTATCCTGTTTAACTCTTTCTAAGTGAATATTTACTTTAATCTTTTTTGATCAGTATATATTTCACACTTTACTCCATACAAATGATACCTTCAAATTTTTAAAGCGAAAACAACACTAGCTAATTCCAAATCTTGTGTAGGGTAATTTACCTCATGAGTTTTCAACTGTCGTGAAGTATAATCAATTACCTGATGATTCTGCATTAGGACACAACCAATTCCTTTCAATGAAGCATCACTGTATATAACAAACTCACCATTCCTGGAAGGTGGTACCAAAACTCGAGCATTCACCAATCTTCATTTCAACACCTAAAAACAATCATCACATTTTTTTCCAGATAAACTTAACACCCTTCCGAGTTAACTTAGTCATTTGACTAGATAACTGTGACAAATTTATAAAAAACCTTCGGTAATAGCTTGCCAAACCAAGGAAGCTACGAATCTCAGTTACATTTGTGGGTCTTGGCCATTCTTCAACAACCTTTGTTTTTGCAGGATCAACAGTTATCCCATCTTTAGAAACAATATGACCAAAGAAAGAAATTTGTCGTATCCAAAACTCACACTTGCTAAATTTTCCATACAGTTTCTTTTCTTTTAAGGTTTGAAAGATAATCCTTAAATGACTCTCATGACCCTCTTTACTTTTAGAAAACACCAAAATATCATCGATGAAAACAACCACATTTTTCACCTAAGTCAACTGAGCCATCACTGCAACAAACTATTTAGTTCTGATTCTGACCATCTCTGGATACTGATTTGAAAGGTCATTTCCCTCTGTATGCCTTCCCAGAAAAGCTGTTCTGTTTCCTCTATGAAAAACCATTCTGAACACAGAAATAACTTAGGTGAAGCAATATGGTAATCTTTTAATGCTATATCATTTCAGTCATACCATAAATTAAATTATAATTTAACAATTTTCTAACTCCTAAAGTTGTCTAAACTGACCTCTGATACCAACTATAAGGCCCTAACCTTAAACCTTACTTAATCGCGAGTTATTACAAGATTACCCATTGAGGATCTTTTCGGGTTTAGAGTTTTAGAGAATTAGATCATAAAACTTGCATTACATTCAACATATAAAAAAAGTGGTTACATTAAGATAGTATTCTTATTTCCAATCAATGGAAACATATTTAAAATAAAACATGGATTCTTTCTTGACTCTTCCTTGACACTATCATCATATCATGTTCCATTCCCTTGACCTGTGAAAAACATTTCTAAAAAAACTTGGGATGAGCATAAAAATCTCAGTATGGGATATAAAAATATGGAAAGGAAACATGGGTACATATATACATAAGAATGAAATCATACTTTACCCATAAAACATAATCACTTTAACATACCTCATAAAATCATGAATAAATCATAGAAATCATAAGACATAAAGGTAACTTGAGGCATTCATAACATTCTTACGTTGGGAGTAACCCTATTGGTAACGTTTGGAATACCCATCACAGTATATTCCCTAAATCTCTTCGGAGAAACCTTAACGTTTCACTCCTTCACGTTACCTAATGAATTGGAGAGCTATATTAGACTCACCCACCCCTAGTTTATCATGAAACCACTCGTCTTTATAATAATGTCCAGGAACCTCAACATAATCGTATCACATAAAACATGCATAAAGGAAACATAACATTTACACCTTTCAATCACAAGAAATCAATACAATAGATTGACATAAAAACATTATGAAAACCATTTTCAATACCAAAATAAAATAAAAGTAAAACATGGTATTTATTTTTCTTTAAAAAAAGGAATGGCTTATAGAGTAAGCCGAAACTAAAATAATGGTCACGACGGCGGAGAAGTCGTTGTCGCCGCATATGTACGACCAAAACATTCCCTTTTTTGTTTAGTAAACGATTCATATAAAAAATATTCCTTTTGAATAAATGTATAATTAAAAGGGGTTTATACACCATATAAAATAAAGTTGTGTATAAAACAAAATATGTCTCAACGAAGGGAGATTGAGACGAAGTCCCATACCTCGGGTCTGACTTGACTCGATCATTCTTTAATGTCCTGAATAATAAACTTGAGTTAATTTATACTTGCTTAAGAACATTTTTTCAAGTTCATTATTCCTTTTATATCACTTATTTCCATGTCATTAACACTATGTAATTATTTAAGTTAATAACGGTCGTTTTAACGATCATTGGTAGTTGAGTCAAAAATAAACCCTTTATAATTACAAGTTGTTCATGGATCCATTATATCCAGAATTATAATCATGATGTATATATCATATATATCATATATATCCAGTATATACATACATTTATAATATTACATAATCATTTATAGGTAAGAAATGAAATGCATTGTTCATGGAGACGGTAAGTCGTACGTATGCATAAATGCTACTTTCATTTCTATTTCATATTTTATAGATTGGAATCATAATGATATAAAAATATATTATAATTCCAGTATAATATCATATATAATATCATAGTTCCATCCTTTATACGTCCCATATATGGTATTTGACGAATCAAATCACTTTGAGGGGGCGGTAGTCCGCACTTCCTTAAATGAAGATACCACGTTTACCCATAATGGAAACCATAAAGGTATGCCCAAAATGAAAAATAAAGAAGATTAAGGAAAACATAAACATATTATATATCATATATAAGTATAGTGTCATCATAATGGCCACCTTTTAAGGTGTTAAAAGAATTTTGAACAATCATCGTTTCAGGAGGCATAAATTCACCATCCACGGAAACAGTATGTCCTTTAACCATTAGATATAGGTCTGTGTACGTGTAGCTCGAATCCTTCTTATAACAACATCCTAGTATATTGAAGATACTCGAGTTGTTAAGAAAGAAATGAATAATAAGAGTTTAGGGGGTTGGAGAAGCAAAATAAAACAAAAGGACTCAAGTGAAGACATTACATTAAAATCGGATAACTCCCTTTGGTTTGAGCTCAAAGGCTTCCTTGGGAAGACTTCTGCCCAACATGAGGCTTCAAGGAGTAAGAGAGGGATGATGAGAGCCAATATGGGTAGGGGTTGGCCGAGCCAAATTCTTTGTGAGTGTGGTTAAGGAGGTAGAGGTGGGGGCCTTTTATAAGAGGAGAGGTGGGGCACTCTTGGAAAGTAAAGAAATGTTACTGTATTTGAAAATGATTTTCGGATTCAAAAGGTCCCACATTGATATAATTAGAGGGTAAGGTGATAAGGGTTTTAAATCCACCCATCAAATAGGTTTTGGACATGTGTAGGTCATATATTTTACATTATCATTTCATTTTATTTAAATCCTTTATTAATGAGGTAATCGCTGCATCATCATGATGTCATTAATAATTTAATTTTTTTAGTCTAAAAATTATTAAAAAACTACTATTATGTAGGATATATTTTTATCTTTCCAATGAATAATTATAGTTCAAAAGATCTTTTATGTAGGCAAAATTAAAAATATTTTACTGAGGTGATACATTTTTTGTCACATTTAACATTCTTTAAAAATAAAAAGATAAAAAGTCACTTTCTCACAAAAGTGATTCCATGTGGACCCCAAGTTTGGCACAAGGCATCCCATGGTCTTCCATGAGACAACCCGTAGCCTTATGACACATTTTGTGGTCTTTTTGTATTATTATGATATCATTTGATTATCTTTAACTACCCGATTACTCATTAATCAAGATAATTAAAGATAATTATCGTCGTTACTATTCATATTGTCCAAAAAAAAGAGTCTTGATTACATAATTTGGACCTTCTGATTCCAAATATGTAATCCATTTAACAAATTCCAAACACATAAATTGCAATAATTGATTTAAAAATAATTCCCGTTGTCAAAATAAATAGAGGTTTTTTTTGAAACAATATCTATGAAAAGTTTGGCATTAGTTTATGCCCAATTATAAAGTGAAATTAATCCTAATGACCACCATTGGATTAAATGGTAAAAATATATTCTAATTTAACATTAAAACCAAGTCAAAAGATAATCTAATCATATAAATAAAGTAGATTAAAATGCAGTTTTGATGTAAAATGCAGTATTTTTCACTATTCATTAAAAAATGAACATTGTCAGAAAAATACCAAAAATTCACACAAAGTAAATTATGATGTCCCAATCATAAAGAATAAGTTTAATTTGACAACCATAGCTTATAAAATTGGCAAAAAATAGATTTAAAAATGGTTTTCCATCAAAAGGCAGTAAAAAAATATTTTAAAAATATTAGTGTATTCCATGCTTAAGATTGGATTTATTTTCATTTTAAGCCTCTAAAAAACTATCTAACTCATTAATAGACATAGATAAAAATTTCTATTATTAATTACTTACTTGGGATGTTACAGGTTTACTCCCTTTTTATTAAAGTGAAAAATGACCAGTGGGTAGGGGATCGAACCTAAGGTATAACCTTGGGTTTTCTTGGTCCAATTTTCTAGTTTTAGGTTTGATCTACCCTTCATGAGGTGTGGCGGTGTTGCGTTTGTTTTTTCGCACAAAGGATTAAATGGTTTCATTTGATTTGTTAGGTGATTACAATGATGATGCAATATTTGTGTATTATCATGCTGTATTTATCATATTTTCAGATTTATATAATTTTATTATTTCTACAAAAATTGGTTCTAATGATCTTTTTATTGCAATTGAATTTAAAATGCCAATTTGGTGTGAAATTGGGGGTCTTCAAAAGAAGTGTTTTGTTTATTTATTTGGGGATTCCCTATAAATACTTATTTGTTTTTATGGATCTATAATAAGGCATAAAATACTATTTATAATGTTTATCCCCTTTGGTTATTGCTGCAAAAATGAGTTTTAATTTTGTTTGTATAGAATGGGATGTTTTGGTTCCACTTTTGTGTGAAAATGAAGGTTTTACAAAGATAAAACTTATTTTTTGAAATGGGGATGCCCGAAAATTGATTTGTTGTTTTAATTGAAATTTATTGGGCTGACTTTACTGTTTTGGTAAATTACAAGTGTGATCATAGTGTACAAGTGGGGTTCTTGAGGGGTTTTCTGTGCAAAACAACACAGGATTTTGAGAAATTGATTTATTCAAATTCAAAGAGTTTTTTGTGTGTTTTAAGTGGTATAAAATGAAATAGCTACTGTATTTGGTATATGTTACTAGTAGTGGTGTTATAGATTAAAATAGATATGTGTTAAATCATGAAATTGTTTGAGCACAAAGGGGGAAGCCCGGGTACCTAGCTGGGGCGGATTTGTACTAGTACAGCTAGTGGACCGGATGGGTTTTGTCCCTATTTCACTTAGAATTTGGATAACTAAAACTCTAACTAAACTATGTGGATGATTATTGGGGACCACTAGGTGATGGGTATGTTCCCTACTAGTGGATCGTGCATGAGAACAGATTTTACTATGGTTACATTACACCGAGGTACGAGGTACATGGGGCCTGAGACTATCTAGTACCTAGGGGTGTTCCCGGTTTTGATGCTCGTTGGTTTTGTGGAATTTTAAATTGTATTTGGGTGTCTTTGAAATTATATTTATTTAGATAACATTTCTATCTAAATGTGTTAACATTATGAAAGTTTTATCTTGAAAAATGTTTTTCAATTTAAAGTAGCCTTTCTTGGAATTTGTCACCGCATTTTATTGCATATTAAAACTACTTGTTTTTTCACCTTGTATTTCATGAACCTTGGAATAATTGGGTGGTATCCTATTGGGATTAGGCTCACACCCTATTTAAACCCCTTGGGTGTAAGTAGACTTTATTATTTGTTTTGACTCAGTTAAAGGACAGGCCAAGGGTGATGGTGGTTCTGGGTGTTAGTCCCCATCGTTGGGGTAGAGTTGTGGAGATGCCTTTCAGTTGATGACCTCCTTGTCGTGTAGAGTCCTTGGGGATGTATTTCTATTTTCATTTTTTGTATTTGAACCTATTATATTGTATTTAATCCAATGTATTCAGTTATGGTTTTTTTATTAAGACTTGTTTGGCTATAAATTTCACAATTGATATTATGGATTGTTTTTAAGGTTTTTTGCTTCCATATTTGGGTAAATTGTTCCCAAAACAAGATAAATGATACCCGGGGACTTGTGATAGTCCGTGGGGATAGGTAATGCCTTTTGGGCCTTGTCACAGGCTGGGTCTGTTGCCGGTTTTGGCCGCGACCATATTCGGTTCGTGACAAAATGGTATCAAAGGAGGTTGAGGTTAACTCTTTGGGTCATGTTATTTGGGGAAGAGTCAGAATATTATGGAGTTAGGATCTTAGTGACTTGGTATTCTAGTTACGGGTATTATGACTGATCACCACACCTCATTATAGGATTCAAGTTTCCTGGGGAAGTTTGGATTTATCTAAGTCCTTTGATTTTCTTCTTTTAATTATGGTTAGGTGAAATGAAAAGAGAGTTGGGTTAATGGTCTCAGTGAGCTTGTAGGGAATGGAAAGCCATGTGAAGCCGGGGATCTTCCCTAGAACACTCTTTGTGACGGTGAAGTGATTGGGGTACAGTCGCCAACCATATGTCCAAGTCACCACTGAAACAAGTTTCCTCTCGTATTGTCCTGTGTTCCTTAATTTTGAAATCTTAGAACTTTGGTTTTAAAGTGAATTGGTTTTAAGAAGTGTAACTTTTTTGTGAAATGATTTTCAAATAAATATGGAATGGTCTTATTTATGAAATGGTGGAACTGAATTTTCATAATTATATTCAAATGGAAACTGGTATGCTTACACCTCTTTGTAAAAGTAGAAACTATACTGAAGTTGGTATTGAAAAAGTGTTTCTAATAGAGTATTCTAAACAATAAAAGGGTGTTTTAATGGGATGAGATGTTTTGAAATTGATGTGAATATCTTGAAATTGAGTTCTTGTATAAATTTTTTTGTCTTTATGAAAATTTTAGTAATATTTGAATTGGGATTTTGATCTCCTGGTTATCATTTTTGAAAAAAAAGATGTGTTGGTTGATCGTTTTGTTTTTGAAAAGTTGAAATAATATTTGTTTTAACCTTTGGTATTTCCATGAGTAACAACATGCATGGGGTTATATGGTATGATGGATGGTTGATGGCATGACATGATGAGTGCGAGGATAGATATGAGGAGGGTGCCCGGTGTGGCACAAAAACGTGCATGTGTCAGGCCCATGGCGTACCATTGGTGTATATGCTTACTGCTAAACAGTTTGTTTTCAAAGAAACAGTTTTAAAGAAAAACATGATGTCTTGATGAATAGTTTGGTATAGTTTGTATTATGGGTTTTTGATAATGTTGATGTTGTGGGATGTTTTGAGTCCAAGAACCCCTCCTGTTTGAACTGTGTTTTGGGTTTGTGTTTGGTCAGTGAGCTGTGTTGTAGGGACGGTTAGTGGTCTCTATTGAAGAATGTTTTGGGATGACTTTGCGGTGGTTCCCTTCATGTGTTTGGATCTGTATTGTGGTATATCGTGACCAATAGACGATCTTGGTTGGGTCCTTTGGTTCAATCTTTGGATAAGGTACGCCACATTAATGGTTAGTGCACAAATAAAGTGCAACCCAGATTGTTTTTACTTTTGAAGACCCTACAGTTGATCAATATAAGGAATATTTTTCTTGAGATTTTTAGATTGAGTCTACACCCTTTCCATTCTTTTATTTTTAGATCCTCTTGTAACGGTAGAGTACACATGGAAGGTTGATAGAGACCTTAATTTCTTATGTTTCCTGATACGTCAAAGGTGTATGTGTTCAAGGGTTGTAAGTGTGGATGAGTGTTTCGATGGTGTCTAAGAAGAAATTTGAGTTCTTCGAGGTTTCTTTGATTCATTAATTCATGTTAAACAACCGGTGTGGGAAATATGGTCAAGATAGGATATTGTGGAAACTTTCTAGAATTTTGTGTAGTTTGCGAATGTTGTATACGGTCCCTCTCCATGAATTGTTTATATCAGTCGCAATGGTCATGTTCGGTGATGCCTTATGATGTCATGTGCTCGATTAACCATAGAGGTGAATGTCATGAAAACCTATGAAAGTCCCTGTTATGTTGGGAGAATGTGTCCCTTGGAAAAACTACAAAATCTTGCATTTTAGATGAAGGTGATTGTTGGTGTTCTTTACTTCTATTGTTTCTCACCTAAAGAAATAAGGTGTGATGTGTGTGCATCTTCTTATCCCTTGTTTAAATGAAGTATTGGGATTGGGTAATGTGAGTTTGGAATGTGTTATGTCTGGAAAACTTATCTGGGATTGCGTTGTAGTTTTTGGTTGCATCGAAAGAAGAATTATCGTTCATGGGGTTTCCAAAGCCTAACTACGAGGCCGAAGGTGCTTCATTCATTTGAGCTCCAGCCATAGGTCTTGGAGAGAAGCTGTCTCGTAGTCAGGGGAAATCACAGGGTCATCTAAACCCTTGTACAAAGTCATTTTCTCAGTATGAAAGTTAGGAAGATTTTAAACCTATGGTGTCATAATCTTTCTTATGTTGTACATGTTCGGTGGAAATAGGTGGAGGGCCGTGTGCCCATGTCATCACCCAATGTTATTCCCTCCCCATTTTGGTTTCTGCTAAGTCTTTAGAGAAATCTTTGAAGTTTGTCTACACTGTTTGAGAACGTGGTTTTCACTTGAATAATAGTGACCATGCCCCAGAAAACCATGTGGAAAGAAGGATCCCAACGATTAGTGTATGGATTCCCAAACCGTGCAAACTTACCATGAGGTTGTCCCAACTCTTTATGTTTTGGGGTCTTTCTGTATCGGCCCATATTGGTCCGTTAGATGGTTGGTTCATATGGTGGGGAGCCCATTTGTGTATCCTTGTACCAGTAATACACTTTTGGACTTAGTATTGTCTTGGAAGTAGGTGGTCTCGTTCAGAACTATATAACCTCCTACATATTCCTTGGGTAAACATCGGGATTGGAGAGTTCCCAATGGTTTAGTTATATCAAGGTAAGTGTAACCTTATTCTATGTTCTTGTTTGTTTAGGTAAATTTCTTGAGCCTTTTCAGATAGTGTTTGAAGGGTTTTCATTTAGGATAAATCCAAATATTCATGATCATTTCAGTAAAGAGGTGTATGTTTTGGTTGTGAATTATTCCGTCCTTAATTGATAACTGGAGGTGTTTTGGCCTTTGGGGGAAAAGCTTAGCAAAGGAGTCCATTTCTCCCTTTCGGTTGGGTTTGGGGTTTTTCCTTTGTCCTTGATGTGGCTTTCCGAGGGTGGAATGTTTTATGGGGGGGGGAGAATTTTCACACATGTGGCTTTTATATATATTAATATTTAATTAAATTTCCATTCCTGATTTTTTTGAGGGGGGGGGGGGGTTTACCACTCATTTTGGTGAAAATGGTGGGTTTTGAAAATTTGGGTCAAACCGCGAGCCCAATTCCAGATTTAAAATTAAATATTTTTTCTTTTATAACATATTAATTTTTTAATATTTTTCATGCATTCCAACTCCTAAATGTCATCCCCTGATATATTAACACTAAAATTAAAATTTGGAGCCTTTGGAAATCCATAACCAAGGTTTAGTTGGGTTTTTATTTAAGGGATTGGGCCTGCCCGGAAGCCCATATTCAGTTTTAAAAATTAATATTATTTATTTAATAAATTATTCAATTTTAACTATTTTTCGGTGTTTCTAAGCCTCATATGCGCCACATACACCCAGCTGATCCCATAGACTCATTATCCCCTCTTTGGAGCTCTTAGAAATCCCGATTTCGGGACGAACATATTAGGGTTTCTAAAATCAGCCAGATTTGATGAGGTATGTTCATTCAATCATAACCCTCTGAAATCATACTCTTTTCCCTCCATTCCAATTCCTAAATGACCTAATAATTCTTTTGAGAACATCCCCAGAGTTTTTGCAGTTTTCAATTTTAGATACTAGTGTTTTGGGGAGATTCATTCTAGATTTCTCAAGAAAGTTAGTCCGTTTTATTTACCCTTTCAAATTTATTAGGGTTTCATACAATTTTTTTAGGGTTTCCTCCATTTTTATTGAATTAAAAAATGACCAGTGGGTAGGGGTTAGAAACTAAGGTATAACTGTGGGTTTTCTTTGTCCAATTTTCTATTTTTAGGTTTGATCTACCCTACTTGAGCTGCGGCGGTGGTGCGTTTGTGTTTTCGCACAAAGGATTCAATGGTTTCATTTGATTTGGTAGGTGATTCCAATGTTGATGCAATATTTGTGTATTATAATGATTTTTTTATCATATTTTCAGAATTATATAATTTTATAATTTCGTCAAAAATTGGTTCTAATGATGTTTCTATTGCAATTGAATTTAAAATGCCAATTTGGTGTGAAATTGGGGGTTTTCCAAAGAAGTGTTTTGTTTGTTTATTTGGGGATTTCCCATAAATACTTATTTGTTTTTATTGATCTTTAATAAGGCATAAAATACTATTTATAATGTTTATACCCTTTGGTTATTGTTGTAAAAAAGGGTTTTAATTGTGTTCGTAAAGAAAGTGAAGTTTTGGTTCCACTTTTGTGTGAAAATGAAGGTTTTACAAAGATAACACATATTGTTTAACATGGGGATGCCTGAAAATTGATTTTCTGTTTTAATTGAAATTTTTTTGGGCTGCCTTTAATATTTTGGTAACTTACAAGTGTGAACATAGTGTAAAAGTGGGTTTCTTCAGGGGTTTTGTGTGTAAAATAACACGTGATTTTGAGAAATTGATTTATTCAAATTCAAAGAGTTTGTTGTGTGTTCTAAGTGGTATAAAATGAGATAGATATTGTATTTGGTATATGTGACCATTAGTGGTGTTTTAGATTAAAATGTATGTATGTTAAATACTGAAATTGTTTGAGCACAAAGGGGGAAGCCCGGGTACCTAGGTGGGGCAGATTTGTACCAGTACGGCTAGTGGACCAGATGGGTATTGCCCCTGTTTCACTTAGCATTTGGATAAAGAAAACTATAACTAAACTATGTAGATGATGATTGGGGACCACTATGTATGGGTATGTTCCCTACTAGTGGATCCTGCACGAGAACAGATTTTACTATGGTTACATTACACAGAGGTACGAGGTACATGGGGCCCGAGACTATCTAGTGCCTAGGGGTGTTCCTGGTTTTGTTGCTCAATGGTTTTGTGGTATTTTCACTTGTATTTGAGTGACTTTGAAATTATATTTAATTAGATAACATTCCTATTTAAATGTTTTAACATTATGAAAGATTTATCCTGAAAAATGTTTTCAATTTAAAGTAGCCTTTCTTGGAATTTGTCTCCGCTTTTCATTGAATATTAAAACTGGTTGTTTTTTCATCTTGTATTGCATGAACCTTGGAATCATTGGGTGGTATCCTATTGGGATTAGTCTCATACCCTACTTACACCCTTTGGGTGTTAGTATACTTTATTATTTCTTTGACTCAGGTAAAGGAAAGGCCAAGGGTGATGGTGGTTCTGGGTGTTAGTCCCCATCGTCGAGGCAGTGTTATGGAGACGACTTGCGGGTGATGACCCCCTTGTCGGGTAGAGTCCTTGGGGATGTCATTATATTTTCCTTTTTTGTATTTCAAATTATTATATTGTATTTAATCCAATGTATTCAGTTCTTGTTTTCTTTATTAAGACTTGTTTGGCTATAAATTTCAGAATTTATATTATGGATTGTTTTTAAGGTTTTAAGCTTTCATATTCGGGTAAATCGTTCTCAAAACAAGATAAATGATACCCGGGCACTTGTGCCAGCCCGTGGGGATTGGGAACGCCCTAAGGGCCTTGTTACAGGCTGGGCCTGGTGCTGGTTTTGGCCACGACCAGATTCGATTTGTGACATATACTCCATCATCATCCTCTCTAACTGATTTGACTCAGGATTTCAATATAATTCTCCATATTCAAATAAATAAGATAATTCCTTTGAATAAATATGGCCATAAATAATCCACATGATATAACATCATGACACTGAAAAGAGACAATTGTTCCCCTTAACACTTATAACTGTCCTTCAAAAAAGATAATTATAAATTTACCCTGGCATAATTCAGAAGTTTATATTGAATTAATGATTCACATGGACCTATAAAACTATTTTATCATGATAAGTTGACCCTCATAATCATATAAATAATATGAATTATGAATCCAAAATACAATTATAAGATCCTACATTAGATAAGATACCGGATCCATCACTCGACCCTTATATAGGGTGGATAAATCCACCAGAAGGGTATCACTCAGATAATGAGGGGAATCACCATGGGGATATTCACAAAGTGATGCTTAAAAAATTCCATCAATACATTTCTAGGAGGAATATATAAATTATATGAAACAAGAACATTATTGAATAATGTATCAAAAATAAAATTGAACAATATCATCATAATGAATCGATTAAATCCAATTTCTAAAATTCATAACTATATAGCACGCAATAAAATATTTCCATTATTAAAAGACATCCAACAATATATAAATTATTTTAATAATAATTAATCATTTGATTAATGAAAAATTACACATAATTTGGAAAACTAGACAAAATCATGTTTCCAAATTATTTTGTGAGATTGAAATACTGGAATCTTTTTAAAGAGATTCAAAAAAATTATGTGAAATCAATTTAATTATGAAACTATAATAAATTATATTTTAATAACTAGTACTTTTAAAATTAAATTTACTTGAGTCACAATCCTTTATAATTAAACCCCTAGAGCTAGTTTTCATATCAAAACACTATAAAATATTATTTTCACCAGAAACATGCATTTAAAACTCAAAAAACAGACCTAATACAAAAATAAGAATCCAAATTTTAATTATATCAAATAAATAAAATAACATAATGATAAATTTGAAATCAAATAGGTACATGAATAAAATTTACATAGGATATAATGTTCCACATGTTTTAGCCAGATAGCTTAGTCGACCATACATCAACATTGTCAATATCTCTATAATTTTTCTAAAACCATGAAAAAAGGATCAACATAGTTTTCCAAACTATGAAATATTACAATTATATTCTAGTTATTTTTTTAGTTTTACATAAAAACTCAATGAATCTACGAAAAATTTCTAATATAAAACATTTAGTATCAAAATACCATCACCTTGGATCAGAATATATATAAAATAATCGTGATTAAATTTCAATTTCAAGACTAAAATCAATTATACACTTATAAAATAAATTTTCCTTATGAAATGAGGTGATAATTCACCTACATAGGGAATTACAACTGGGTTTTAAAAATTTTATATTCATCTAAAATACAACCCACATAACAAGATAACATTGATACAATTTTTTATTGAAATTTATTGGGAGAACTTTTTATATAACGTAGGATATGCCACCAAAGGGGCTCGAAAAATATTCCCAATTTTCATTTGTAGTTTTAAATTAGTAATACATCTCACTATAACCAATTCGGAAAGGATTAAAAAACATATAATAATAACCATCCAGTGGAAACTTTATGAAGTATTTGATATGTAGAATATGTAAATTTCAATTCCATTCTTAGGTAATAAATGGTATCAAATAAATAACCAACCCAATTAATGAATGATAAATATTAAAAATAAAAATTACCTTTTTTAATATGCATAAAATAATATATAAGAATATATCAAATGAAGTACATTGAAATTATAGATAAGTCACGTGATCCAAAAAAGGTGTTACTTCAGAACCAGTTGAATTAGTTGATATATATAAACCCCACTATGTACCGTAATCAAGACTCACCACAAGATAAAATCCATTTGACAAAAATGAGTCATTAAATACAAAAACAATTATCAATTTACTATATAAATAAATTATAAATATGGAATTTAAACATTGGAACATTTATAAAAACATGATATACATGGACACCCACCATTGTTTTTGTTTGTATAGTGTGGGATAAATAGACCAATAATTTTTTCACAAAAGAGTTTTTGACTTTCCTTTTATAAAAATAATTAATAATTTATATTCAAAAAATTAGTTTGAAACTTAAATTTTTAAATGTTAAGGCATAAAAAACAAGTAACACTCTTTTTCTGATCGAAGAAATACCTATTTTCCAAATCCATATGTCAAAAATAATATTTCAATAATAAATTTTAAATATGAGCTTTAATATGATAATTAAAGACTAAAAATTTGAAATAATACCTCTATTTAAATAATACATTAAAAAACCTTTTTAGAAATCAATGGAGGATAAAGTACATAGAAAATGAACAGACATAAAATCATAGAACGGGAAATTCAATGTTCTTAAAAAATTCTATTTCCACATATTACCATTTTTAAAAACCCCATAATTTATATTGAATATAAATGTTAATGTAGACCATGAGAGTAATCATATATAAATATTGTATGTAATTATCAAAAAAAATACTGTATTAATAAATTACAATACATGTGGTTCCATAACCCAAGAATTGATAAAAATTATTTTAATAAATTACGTAATGGGTTACCTAATATTATATCACCAACAAAGAGAACAATATTTTTAGGAAACTACATAAGATCTAATGTAATTTTATCCTATAAAATAATCTATATGATTTAACTATTTATCCATCATGTATTCGAAATGAAATAACCACCTAAATCACTCCAATATTTATCATTAGGGGAACTCCTATAACATCGGTTAACTATAAAATATTAGTCATCAGCCAGTTATTAAACTATTGTAGTGTAGCAAAACCCTAAACATATTAATGAGTTACCAAATATTACCATTAAATTATCTGTTTTTTGGTGAGAAAAAAACAAACATTTCATGGTATCATCATATATATTAATAAAAAAGTCAAAACAAATAAACCACAGCTCCTCTCTAAGGCCATCTAAAAAAAATTACGTTAAACATTTATATAATAAATATATAAAAATTAATTAAATATAAAAATGTGAAAGCTACTATATAAGACGATACATGAGGAGATCAGAACCATGATGTCAAAAACCTCAATTTGATTTCATATCATATGGTTCCATCATTTCCTTTAAATCCATCTTAAAAAAATGTTATAAAATTTGAATTTAAAGCCAATATAGATCATCACATTGATCAAACGGTATCTAATATTCATAGTATAATGGAAAATTAGACACCTATATAATTTATTAAAATCTCTTGCATCTTGGAAAATATCCCTATAAAATTGTATTATCATTAAAATCACTCTTTTAAATTTAAATTCAAATAAAAAAGAAACCAGGGAAATTATGATAAAACATCAAATATATACAAAAAATAAATCAAACATTTTTAATTAATAACAATGAAAATACTACTTCTTAAAATTTATATAAACAATTGAAAAAAATACTCTCTTTGATGTATTATAAAATTGTGTAACATGATTATTTTTTAGAAAAGAAATTCATTTCATATATCTTGAAAAAATCAAAAATACACCTATAGAATAATAATCAGAATGTCATTACCTCTGTCTAATATCTGGAAAAGAACATATTGATTCTCATATTTCCTAAAATCTTATAAATCAATTTTAATCAAAATAAAAAATTCATGGACTTGATTTGATTTATAATTTTGGAAATAGACTATGTAAAAAATTGAGAATGATGATATGAGAATAAAGGAGAGAAAATGTGAAGTTACACTAAATAAATTACACTAAATATTCATTGAAACCACTATGGGATTACTACAGTGACTTAGAGTAGTTGAAGCACATAGCTATGAGGGGCCTCAGATGAATGAATGTGGAGGACAAAGGAGAAATCATTTTAAATTAGCACATGAAAAATAATTAATTTAATGTCATAAATTTAATGTTATATTTCACAGTTTCTCCACAATGTATTGAAAACCATGTTTCAACCATATAGATTTAATTATAAGGACCCACATCAATATTTAAATATAGATCAAATGGTTTTCTAATATATTTTTTTAAAACATATACTAACTATGGAAGATTATTCATCATATAGGGGACATATAAAATTATTAGCCATAATGTTTAGAGAAACATAGGAATACTACTAGAATCTCATATCCATTCTTCTTTATCTGGATGCATATCCAGCACTGATTTTATGATAACCATTTCATTAGTCTAGTTTTCCCATTATTAAATATTTAATTCTTTGGCTCTAAAAATCACCTAAAATAAAAAATTTCACTAAATTAGCTAATATTTTATAAAATAACAACTTGGGGTCTTGACATGAAAATTGGGTGAAAATCACGAGTCCCAATGATCGAGGCCTCTTAGTTATTGTGGAAATCATGGTATATAGGTGATCAAGGATTTGATGGAGTTAGTGAATTTTGAAATCCAACTTGTTTATAAATCTACCATCAAATGTATGGTTCATGTTTCAGAACATTCTCATGGTATAAGTAGATTATAGTGGACACATATCATTATATATCTCAAAGAGTCATATATATCATCAAAATTAATTGATTATTTTTTTGGGGATATAATTTTTTTTGATACTATGGATTATATTAATTTAAAACATGATCTTAGATTAGTATGGAAGATTAACCATTTCTGATTATGTGTAAAGGTTTATATACAACATAAGGGATACTCTTGGTATGATTCATTATTGATTTATTTGAGTTAGGAATTGAAAGAATGTAGTATAAAGGGAGATTTGTTTTGGGGATATGATCTAATGTTTTTTACCATAACTAACATTTATATATACTCTTGTCATGATTCATGATTGATTTATTTGAGTTAGTAATTGAAAGAATGTAGTATCAAGGGAGATTCGGTTTGGGGATAAGAACTTATTAATTCCCATATATATATATATATGTGTGAGTTATGGTAAAAAAATTAGTTATTTTTATTTTCATGGATGAGGTGAAGCCTTGAGTCATAATATGGATTGATTTTATCAGGTTAGAGACATCTGCATTAATTAGTTAACAGATTATATCTATATTTTTTTTTCAAAATCATATTCATTTTGGGACACAATCATAAGGAAGAAAATAAGTGGGATATGATGAATGGTATAACTAACTAGGATACTAAAATTTGTTTTTAAATGAAATAAAAGGGGAACTAAAATTAATTGTTCCCACATGGTTAGAAATATAGGATAACTAGAGTGGTAACATAGATTGGGGTTTCCATGTGCGATAATATAAGGATCAGGTTCTAGACTATGGAGGGGTGTGTTTCCAATCATATGAGATTAGATTGGGAGATCTAGTGGAGTAAGATTTGGTAGGGTTGAATTTTTATTAGATTCGATTGTACAAAAACCATTTTGAAGGGTTACATTTATAAGGTAAGGTCTTGTAGTTCATGGATGAGGTTTGATGCACACAATAAGGGTATATAATTAAGTGTTTCTCATTAATGTTATTGTTATAATAAATGATTCACATCCTTCAGATCTCATAATTTTTAATACTAGTATAAATATAACCATTAATATTTTATCATATATTATATTGAAATATATTTTAGTAGATCTACTATCATACACATTTTTTCTTGATATTCATAATAATGGTGGTCACCAACTATCCCATATCTATCATATATGTGAAATTACAATATAAAAGGATGTTTCTTTGGATCTTATCATAGTGTGTATGAGATTCTATGTCTTCATATTTGATATAGACTTATTTTCCATTGTATAAGATTTGGTATATTCATACCAATATATGGTAACATTCCATAAATACCATAGGTCTTGCTTGACAATCTCTTGTAGCCATATCCTCAAGTGGGATAGGATGGAATATATCTTAAGAAGATACATTTACATACCATCACTTTTAAATCCTTGGGTTGTGCACCCTGGATTTTATAGAGGAGTGTTTATGGGGAATTGGCGATGAACTTCATATATTCCTCTAAATAATAATTTTGATGTTTCCCCCCATTTAGTTTGATTATATCACTAGTTTTTGACATAGAACTGTTGTAATATCATCTAAAACATATCATATGACCTTGGATGAGCATATGAAGATGATGGTAAAATTGGAAGGCCTTATAGAAAAAGGCACAATCATCCAAAAAGTATCAACTTCGGTAAAATAGGTTATATCCATGAAAAAGTAAAATTCAAGTTCAAATATTTATATTGAATATCTTACCATGAATCAAGCGGTTGTTAAGAAAAAATACACTCTTTTGAGTATTTATGATATATTAAATTATATTAATGTAAAAATTGGTTCCCGGTGAGAAATAATATGTCTTGATATCATTATGATCATTTTTAGTATAATTTGGAAAATGTGAGGTTTAGATGTCACTATGGTCAATAAAGGTTCGGAATGGGGTCATCTGGAATTCATAACATTATTTTTGTGTTTCATGGACTCATTAACTGGATATTTTATTTATTTATAGACTAGTTCATAATAGATATCGTTATTAAAATACTTATTTTATCCTATATATAAGACCACTCTTCCACGACATTGAGGATCATACTAGACAAATACATCATGGAGACCGATTTTATGGAGAACTGTTAATGTTATTTTCTGGGACATAATAAGTGATTATCATATGTAATTTTATCTTATGTGGTAGACAAGTATTTGAAAAAAATATAGGTTTTAGTTGATTAGTATCCATTTAATATATTTTAGAAACATAATTTTCAATGGGTTGGTTTTGATATAACATAATAATGTTTCATAGACTTATACAATATTACACCCACTATGAACACACATATATAAAGGAAGAATAATTTAATCATGTATGATGATTTTTAGAGAACCATCATGGATTTACAGAAATTTTTAAGTAGTTGTGTATCATATTCATTACTAGAGGAACGAGTAGAGTATAAATATTTATGAGACTCTTCCAGTATTGGTCTACGTTTTGTGCTGATGCAGAGGTGTGTTATGATAAAATAGGGGTCCAAGAATCTAAGAACACATGAGAAACGTTTTTTACCCATAACATATATATTATAATGGTAATTTAATATATAAATATGTTTATTCTCTTACTACGTTGTATTTGAATTTTTTTCTACAAGATTTACATGAGTCTTTGGTATATCTTATCTTAGGGGTGTCTCAACCTGATGTAGATTTGATGAATAATGCTCATATATAATTATGACATTGAGATAGACTATAATCCTGAAAAAGAAAATGTATTTGTTTATTAACATAAGAAATACCCTTAATCTGGTTGTGATATAGTATTCTAATATACTAGTCATGATTCAGTTTGTATTTATGGAAGAAGGATAGCTTATATAACATTAATCCATGGTGGTGGGACGCAATCTTCATCATTATTTGGTTGGGGATCATTATGAGGTAATTTATTCTGGGGTTCTATGTGATCATTTATTCTTAAGTTAATTATATATATAATTCTCAAATAGACACGAGCACATCATCTTCAGGAAGGGTTGGACAGTACATCCAGGTGAGTTTTGTGGTTAGGTATTCATGTACTTCTGTGTCTTCCTTTTTGAAATGTTTCCTAGATTTATAGAGAATTAAATGGATCTTATGATGTAATATTGTTTTATTAACATAATTTAGGGTGATCCTATGTTCATATCATGGTGAATAAATTGAATGAATGTATAGGTTGATCACCAGGTTTCTTGCATTTTGAGGTAGCCCATTAAGGTTTTATAGTTGGAGTGTGATAGAATATATAAGGATCTGAAGCCTAGAAATCTATGTTAAATTAAGTGAAATGAAATTTTATGGTATTATTGAATTAATGATCACTTGAAATCTATGAGTGTGTATATTTTCATGTATAGTTTTACATGTATCTTAATATATCATATTTTGAGGTTTACTCGAGTACTTTAAATTATTTACACTGACAATATATTTTAGTTCAAAATACAATTATAGTGGATTTTATTGGAAGTGTAATGAAATAATTTTAATTGAGTAATACATCCCCTAAATAGATAGATAGGAATATTGGGTGAACCATTGTGGTTCCTAAGGGTATGTTGCAAGATTGTATTCATGATATAGATATGATTTTGGATTACCAATTACTATTAGTAGATTTTTAAAATAATAACATCTATAAATAAAACATTTTCTTGAAAAAAGGGAATATTATGGGATATAGTGAAATTCACCAATTTATTGGTTTTAAATTTTTGGTTTTTCATATATGGACACAATGTAATTTAATTTGATCATAGAGAAAGATTTCATGATCATGAACATGATGATGATAATCACAATCTATCAAAATTTATATTATAATCATATAAAAAACCCTGAGAGTTTATTTTTTGAGATAATGTATTTTCAAAAATCTCACTACAATACTTTATGATCATGTTTGTTTAGGGAAGATTGTTATTCCTCAAGGTAAATTGGGTGGTTCTAGATGTGGTGTAGGGTAGGAGATGTTTCTTGTCACTTAATACAGACTGAAAAACTGTATTTGATGTATAACATCATGCATGTGTATATGTAGAGGACGTTTGTTCATGATCTATTACACATTAATAAGTTAATATTTTTTTCTTATAGGGTGTGACACATAATTTACTTAATAGTCTTTGGAAATAATGGTCCCACAGGAGAAGACCCTTTGTGTGTGAGTGATCCCATTGGTGAACAACATGATGTTGGATACAAATTTTTAGATGAACCCAATTAATTATGGGAATCATATTTGAACTATATTCCATTTTCTATTTCTATTTATTGTTAATTATTATTCAAAAAATCTACCATGTTTGGAGGATTTCCTGGATCATATTTTCCGTTTTATCCCATAAAATATTTATATAATATTTATTAAGAAATAACATGGTTTTTTTGATTTTAGAAGCAATGTGGGTCATCCAAAAATATGCAATATTTTGAAAATTTAAATTTTCACATTCAGACATGTGAATAATTAATATCCCTTAAATTAAATATCATATATAAATGGCAGAATTTTGATTTTGTTTCAAATAGGAGGGTTTCAAGTAGTTGTATCATTTTGTAACATTAATTACAAAATTATGTAATTTATTATTAAAAAAATAATTCTAATATCTCCAATAAAGATATAATACATTATTAAAAACTTGAGAAAGTACTCCAATAAAATGTTATAGATCCCAATTCTTAGTAGTGTCAATGATGTTCATGGGTGAATGTTAGGATTATTGAATTATATATAATTCACTAATATTTTAGGGAATCATTAATCATATATTCTGCTTCATTATCTATTTAAAATAAAATCCAATCACAATATTATTTGAATAACATGGAATATATTATTTTAATACAATTTATTATATTATTTTTAGTAATTTTTCTTCATGTTCATTTTAATTGCTTCATCATGTCATTCCTTAATGATCTATATCATTGGTCATCCAAAATGATCCAGAATTATTGTAGATAGAATCTCACTAGCTATCATTTCACCTATTTTCTATCATGTTCTAGGTTTGACCACCGATATTTATATCATATTGGTCCTTTGAATTTATGATTAATTCTTTTTTTTCAAATGTGAGTTCCTAATGAGTTTAATGGAGTTTTGGGGGTGTTCATTGATTTTTGAATCCTAGAGGCTCGATATTTGGATGAATCTTCTAGGTATCTTGGTTAGAAAAAAACAATTTAGACCATGACATATGGTTACTACTAACTGTGCAATGTATTCCAAGCAGAAGAATATGGTCACACAGGTTTCCCTAATAGTGCTTTATATGTCAACCAACCGTATGAGGTCTTGGTAATATTTTAATGATAAAAAACCATTTTGTGTGCAATGTTTCTCTAACATTGAGTGAAAACCATTCAAGTTCCACCCTTGGATAGTGAAGGGTATATGGTTGGAACATAGTATAGTATAAATGTATGATAAACCATTATACCAATATGTTTTGTGTGTGATTAATTTTTCTCCCATATAAATAATATAAAATAAAATGTATTATTTCATTATTCCTTCTAGTGGAAAGCATCTCCTAATTTCCTCCATGATATCTCATTCCATGCCTCCACCTATTTTCTTGGATAATATTCATTCTAAACTCTAGATCAAGATCATTTTATATCATTGGGTTCCTATTGGATATTGATTCAATCCTTATCCTCATTTATCCCTTATTATTCCTAATGATGACACTTTATATGGGTATTATAAAAAGGTATATTTATACAGTATTCAACGATATACTATTTTCTTCAAATATAGGTCGATTTAGGAGATGATACTAGAAAAAATATTAACCATGAGAATATTGTTATTGTCATATTCCATTTACTTCAAATTCTTGTTGTTTGATAGCTCATAGTAATTATGTCACATGATGGTAATTCATATTATTTAACATAAATTAATTTAATTCTAGGATTAAATTAGTGAAACTTTGTTGGATTTTCCACATTGAAGCATGTGATTGTTAGAGGTATCAAACAATAACCTATACCACCTTTGAGGTGTGTTTATGTATCATCACCTCATATACCACCTAAATTATTTTTTAACCTCTCAATTTTTAGAGGGATCCATAATGAAAAATGTGAGAAAAAATAATTTGGATTATACCTATGTTCCTTATAGTTAAATGTTATTTAAATGGTTAAATGGTTTAAATAGAAAATTTGGAATTATTTGGATGATATAAATGCTTATATTTGAATATTAAATGGATTTTGAAATGGATTGTGGAATGAGTTCAATGATAAGGTCATATTTATTGAATGAACCGTGATTCTATTATATGGTCATGCTAGTCATGGATGGACAGTATGAAACTAAGTAGATTCATGGATTCCATCAAAATTTCTAGTTCATATATCAATGATTACATTGGATTTCATGGAAATTTTACTCCATGGATCCCAAATTACTACAGATACTAAGGAAATTTTTACTCTGTGGGTCTGGCTTAAATTGAATATCTTGTAAGTTTATATACCTTGGATCCATCGATCTGGGTATGAGACTTGGTTAATCATTATTGGACACTGATGATAGATTTACCCTGAATTATAGTTATATGTGATTATAGTATCTTGTTTATAGTTATCCATGGAAGGCTGGACAGTATCACATTATCATTATTTAGGTTATACCTTTCACTCTTGTTGATCATATATGTATAGAATAGACTTGTTTTAAAAACCATTTATGGTGGTTTGGTTAATGTTATCTAATAAAATATTTGGTACACCATTGCATAAACAAACATACTTTATGGATACAGGTATGGACTAAGGAAATAACCCTCTTTATGATGATTAATTGATTGTGCATGCGAGTGGTGGAGAATATGACCGAGATATGTATCATGATACTATGTGAAGATAGTATTTTTGGTGTTTTTGTACTTCTGTTACATGTATTTCACTATCGGTCTATAATAAATTATTTTCTACCTTTCTGTATAGACACATTACATATTCATAATGCTATATTTCATATTTCCTTGGGAATTATTTATCAATATTTTCTCAATGATTTACAACAATTGTTGTTATTATTATTATATATGTCTCCCAAAATTTTTATATTATGAAATAAATTTGTGACTTTGATCACCTGGGTATAATCTCCCCATTCTATTACATTAGAACCTCTCTCCTTGTCTACAACTTCTAGTGTAGGGGGATACGTGTTAAAGGACATGTGTCCCACCAAATTGAGGTACCAGTTAGGTGATCCCGGGTCGGGTTGTTGTAATGTGTTATAAGATAAAATTAATATCTTGTTTATTATAATTTTAGAAATATGAGTTTTGATATTACAAATGTCTTGGAATTTTTTAATAATATGTTCCTAGGCGTAACTAAACCATGCTACTGAATAATCAACATGTCTTGAGATATGATACTATGTTCTGTATTGTGCTTATTGTAGTTGAATTTATTTGAATGGTTTAGTAATTCAAATGAGATGTGATATTTATATCAGTTTGATTTAGGGTCTCACATTACCCATGGCTTGAAATGGAATAGAAGCATAGATCAACCATGATTTTTGGAATGTAAGAATTTTATATGACATGCATATTTCATTCTATATAGTACTCGTTTCCAGAAATCATCACAATATTTTTTATTCCATGTGTGATATAAATATTATTTGATTGAAATTTTTTGAAGGAAAATATGAAATATAATTGGTGCAAAAAATGTCTACATTAACATAATAAGGTTTTGTTGTATAGACTAATGAAAAAATATTATGTTTCAATTATGAATCGTTGATTCATAGAAAATTTGTCACATGGGATAGAATGTATTTTGTGTGTGATTAATTGGATTACATAGTTCAATTTATTATGTTTAGTGTCACTTATAAAATGGAACATTATATCTATATAATTAAATTAAAAAACTATATTATTTATAAAAATAAAAATTAAACTGATTTAGAATTTTGATGTGGAAAGGCCTATTTTAAATGGAGTGGTAATAAAAACATAATGGGTGGTTCCTCTATAAATTTAAATTTACAATCTGCGCTCCATGACCCGTTATGTGAATCAAAGATCATATCCAACACCTAACCATATTTTTGGGAATTAGGTATTGTCTCTAGTGTTCTTTACGATCATTCATATTGCACATTCCTATCGTTAGGATAAGGTATAGGGTTGTGGAATGGTTATAGGAAGGCATGTACATTTCCTATGATTATATTAGGGTTTTGGTTAATACTAAATATTTTATGATGTGTCTCTGTGGAATTTGTAGAGACATGACACCATGAAGACCTCTAGGCATGAACCAGGAGGAAGGTGAAAACCATGCATTATAGGTTCGGGGACATGAGCCTCTAGTAAAACATCTAGTAGTTCCACCTATAGTATCATCAGTTATTCATGATATTGGTGCATATATTCTATTCATAGTGGGTTTCGTTCACATTATGCAGAATGTTCAGTGATCTTCATAGCCTTCCTCAACTATGGTTAATTTGACACATCTATTCTAATATTAGAGTCCACCCACATTTTCATGGGATGGATAACTATAGGATTTTGATTTGTTGCTTCCGAATATCTGGTTGATCATCATGAACATGGAGACATATACATTGTAAATATTCAATATAAAGACATATATGATTCAGGGATCCTCAAAACCCTATGAGTGTGTTCTAAAATATGATTATAGGCATTGTTACTTGGTTAAAATATTTTTACAGACCATTTTTTAGGACAAAATATTTCCCAGTACATTGGGAGATAATTGAGCCACTATATTTACGCATCAAGTGGATCGTGATATGACCATTATGGATTAATGGGACTACTTTGTAGATATTCAATGCATTGTACATATTTACCATACTGATGAGACATCTTTGGATAGATTGTTTGAGATATGTCTAAAGCCTATTTTCTAGCCAGAGGTGAATATGTTTCAGTTGAGTAATATAACAAAGAAATTTAATTTGGATATAATTACTGGAAAAAATATGAGTGATGTTGGGGAAAATAAAAATGGTAGTGCAACTTTTCAACATAGCAGATTAGTTTCAGGTGGAAGGAAGTGATGTTATATGACTTCTTTTGAGGGGAATACTTGCCAAGGATAGAGTTATACTTATTTCTCATTCTATATTCAATGTTGAATGCGAGAACACATGGAGAGATATTATTATATAGACCCGTTCGAGTGTTGAGAATACAGAACAATGGGAAATCTATGGAATTATTAAAGGATGTTCCCTCAAGAATCAAATGAGAAGAGTATAACATCAACTCTATTTTCATGAGTAGGATTCACATCTCTACATCAGGACATGATATGAATTGTACTGATTGTTCTGGTCGAGGGGGTGGTTTTGGTCAAGGGAACCAGACACCAATTGCACCTATACAACATACTAAGCCTACTAATAGTATTCATGAAATTTATCATGATTATTATTTAGTCCAAATATATTATGTACAGTCTATTCTAATGGAGCAGTGTATCATTCCATCTATAATAAGATTTATATTCATAAAAGATTCTACTCTAGTATCTTCCATTTCTAATATTGATTATTCACTTTCATTCACATAAATTTATCTTTTTGGAATACTTAGACATAATATAATGCTTTATAAAGATGTTGTGGAACTCAATACTCTATTAGTGATTCAATTAGAAAATATATGTCACTATAGGGAATGGACACTTTAGATAAGAAGGTATCACTTATTATAAACAATTGTTACAGTTGAGATGATATGATTTAAATTCCAACATAGATTGGATTGGTTGGTCCTTATCATGTCCAGGTATATATATATTTTCGAGAGGTATCCTCTATAACATTAAATGGGTTTGTATATCTTATAGGGAGAGTGGGATGTCAATGTGGGTATATCTTTACTAGAGAATTATTGCCTATGTGGAATAAAATCATAGATTGTTAAAAATTATTTGATGATCAGGGAATGGGAAATTCAAAATTACCATCTATAGTAAACCATTTTAGGGATGTCATCATGGGAAACATTTTTGTTTTCCTTCCTAATAAAGAGTTATAGTACTCTATTAAGATGGTTACAAGAGCTTCATAAGTATCCATTTCTCCTTATTAGAGGGCCAACACATAGTTTCATAAGCTACATGGAATGATATATGACTAATAAGAAATTGGGATTATACAACCTAGTACTTGTATATGTGTTTATTTGTTCATTTTCTCTAATAAGGTATATGGAACCTTCTCTATATGTATTTATAAATGAAAATGGAACCATTTTATAAGTATGAATGAGTATCATTTATCCCGTATTGAAGTACTCTTCTGAAAACTCTAAGGATCTCTGGGTTTCCCACAAATTTATTTTAGGTAACGTTATTACCATGTTCATGTAAGGAGGAATGATATAACTCATATATATTGTATTAGAAAATATGTCCAATATCATTATATAGTAATAACATTCATCCTGAACAACATGACAATAGCCAAAAAAGACCAAGAGCCAGGTGAAGACCTACTCCCAAAAAGTTATATATAAAAAAGTTTAAATAGAACAAAATACATAGAAAGGTGATCCTTACACAACCTTGTATATACGGTGCCGATTCGATCATTGTGGAATAGATCATTGATGTACTCAGGAAGAACAATGGACTAGCTAGAGATTGCCTCCATGATTGCACTTTTTGAGAGAGCATCCGCCACTTGATTTGATTCTCTATACACATGAGGGACATCCAAGGAAATCAGTTCAGCAAGCTTCAAGGAACCTATCCACGTATGGATCATCCTCCATGTGACATTCCTGAACAACTTCTTAAGAATCTTCACAGCAACAGAAGAGTCTGATTCGATCTAAAGCTTCCTCTAACCATAACAAGTTGCGTACCTTATTGTCGTTATCATTGACCATAACTCTACCTCAATATCATTCCCATTGCCAATATAGTGAAAGAAACATCCCTTGACAAAGCCTCGGTAAGTCTTGAAGACACCACCACATCCAGCAGGTCCCGACGCACCAGAGGCTGCCCCGTCCACATTAACCTTTAGCAAATCAGTTATTGGTGGAATCCACCTGATATGTTTCACCATTTTGGGTTTCCACTCCATGCCACTTACACCAAGGGTTTTCAATAGAAGGAAATTGGACATGTCATTATTCATTGAACCAGATTGCTTCACCGAAGCAAGCATAATGCATCGGTGAATCACCATCATACCCTCCTTGAAATAGGGCATGCCATTATTGAAGACAATGTTGTTCTGGGCCTCCCATATGTATAATATAATAGAGATGGAAGCAGCAGTGAGTAGGGATTTTACTTTCTCACTGCCCTCTGCTTGCAGAACAGAGGTTAACAGAGTGATAACCTAGTTGCAGATTAAATTACAGTGGAATTATTCCTTCAAATGTCTCCAAAACCAAGCAGAAAATAGGCAGTGAATAAAGATATGGGCAATAGATTCATTCGCAGCCAAGAAGAAGAAACATACCAGGGCAATGTTCAAACCTGTTCTTTGCAGTTCCAGTTGAATTGTCATCCTATGTTTCCAGATATGCCAGATTATAAAAGCCTCAGAAGGAAGGATAAAATATTTCCATACTTCCTCCACCCAAGCAGGGATTCCAGGTGCGTTTCCACAGTGCATAATATAGGACAGACGACTAGAGAAAGATCCAGTCCTCACCGGTTCCCACATCAGAATATCATGATCAAAGTATTCATATGCATCAATCTAATTCTCAAGATGAGAAGGAATAATCGCATGAGACTATGCATTACACAGAAGGTAAAAAAACAGATGTGTTCCTCAAAGACAGAGGAATATTTATACATTGATCAATTGGGGAGGACAACCACTGTGTGCTCTAACAGTTCATTTTAGAGTTTGCACACACAAGCCATTTCACATGTGACATAAGTTAAAAGTATGTTCTTCTGACTGATGTCCAGACAGAGGATTTCAATTACAGATTCTTCTTCTTATATAACATGTCAACAAATCTGTTAGTGAGAAACTCCAAAGAAGAATCAGTACCAGAATTTAGATTCCATATAATGTTTTGAAGCAATGCATCATTAAAGACATTGACATCTTTAACTCCAATTCCTCCCATTGAAACATGTTTTATACAGTCCTTCCATTTTACAGTGACTAGCTTCCTCGGTTGTATTGAGCCTATCCAGAAAAAATTTCTAATCATACCACAAAGTTCCTTGAGCAAATAAGCTGGCCATTTATAGAGTGAGAAGGAATAAACAAACATTGAAGTGATAACCGAGTTCACAAGACATGTCCTACCAGCTTCAGACATTGTGTTCCCATTCCAACTGGCCAACTGGTTGGTGATTTTATGTGAAGTACCTTACGAGAATTCTCTTTTCACTCTTCCCCAGAACAAAGTAAATCCAAGATAATTAAAGGGTAGTGTACCCCTCTTTACACCAAGCCTGCTGGCTATTCTATTTTGCTTTAGTATTCAAACTCCTTCCCTAAGGACAACAAAATACTTCCTCCAGCTTATGACATGGCCTGCAACTTCATCATAAGGGTTGAAGATAGTATTTATATAAGAAATAGTTTTCTTGTCCGCTTTAGAGAAGAGAAGAATATCATCAGCGTAGAATAACTGGGAAGGACTAAAGCAATTCCTCCCATATGACATCATATAATATATCCCAGAATTAACAAATTCATGAAGGCAGATGCTCAAAAAATCATCATACATAGAAAACATCAATATAGATAAAGGATCACCCTTCCTTACACCCCGAGAACACTAAAAGAATCCTCTCGGTGATCCATTGACCAGTATGGATAATCTAGCACTTTTCAGAATGGCCTGCACCATGCCAATAAATTTAACTGAATAACCATGAACACTCAAGACATTGAAAATGAGGTCCCATATGATGATATCAAAGGACTTTTAAATGTCAACCTTTATTACCATATTACCATTACTGAAATTTGTTCTCATTATGTTGACACACTCTGAAGCAGTGAAGAGGCCGTTCTGGATGTTTCTGCCAGGTACAAAACCAAATTGATTAAAAGAAATGAGAGACCTTGAAATCTTACCTATTCGTATTTCCAAGATTTTACTAATGAATTTTGGAATAGAGTTTCCAATGGAAACAGGTCTGAAATCCTTAATATCCACAACATTCGCATTCTTGGGAATCAGGGCGATGAAGTTTGAGTTCATCCCAAAAGGCATGTATGAGTGATAGAAAAATTCCCTTACAACTTCATTCACTTCCTTATATAGGATATCCCAATAAAACATAAATAATTTGTTGGATAATCCATCTAGCCCATCAATACTATCCATATTTAAAGATAAAAGTGCATCATGTATATCCTTTGTGGTGGTAATTTCAGTAAGTCTTTTGTTTTGAGAATTATCTAAGCTGGGATCCATTCATCTGATAATTTTATATGATTTTTCCTCCCCAGATTCAGAGTAGATCTTTTCAAAGTAACATGTCACATAGTTGGAAATGTCATTCTCAGAGGTAATCACGTTGCCATCAATTATTAATGCCTTAAGACTTCTTCATACTTTTTTCTCCCTATGAATGTAGTGAATGAACCGTGATTTCCTATCCCCTTCTTTCAACTATCTAACATTGAATTGATTTATAGCTAGGTTTTCCTTAAGAGACCAGAGTTTGTCAAGCCTTGAGGCTACCTGTTTCTCTTCTTGAGATGGAAGGTCTTGCAGTATGTTACCTTGCTGACACTCAGACAGAAGTGAATCGTCTTCTTTGATGTCATGGTCAAGGCTGGAGAAGGACCATTTCCTCCATTACCTTATTCTGGTTTTAAAAATTTTCATTTTTTGAGTGAGGATATATAATGTACTGCCTTGAACAACATGCTTCCATGCATAGATTACAATCTCTATACACCCTGCGACCACTAGCCATGCATTGTTAAATTTAAAGGGCAGAGGAGCTGATCTTATATTGTTAACACATATATCAATTAATATGGGATGATGATCAGAATGTAATCTGGACAGAGTAATGCCAGATACTTCCACTTCATCACTTTGCTCATCTACACCAAGTATGGTCCGCCTCTTATCCATGTGCTCAGCTATGCTGAAGTGATTACTCCATTATCTTCATTATCATATATACTGATTAAATGAATAAAAAAAGTAACACAAACAAGAATTGATTGAAAACAACAGGCCATAGAAACAGATTGATGATCACATTGAAAGGATTCAATCGTCACACTACTGTTCTTTAAAACCCATAATGATTCTTTCTCATTATCAGAATGATTAGCTGTAGTAAAAGAGTACCCTAGGGGAGACCAGTTGAGGCCATCCACCTAGAAAATTTCATTCAAGGTTTAACAATCCCAATCACCATTGGTTTTTGGTCAAAATGATGTGCTTCAGGGCCTTGACCATAGGAGAGTTCTCGAGACCCTGCCAATTCCAAAATAAGACTTTAATTGATGGGAGGCTCACTACCTAGTACATGGGCCAACATAATCAGATACTATGCATTTCTCTGATTCTTCCTGATTATCCCCTCTTGATTCATTTGGAGAATCTCTATTAGGTTCATTGGCATCATCATCATCAAATATTGATGTATACCTGTTATCTGAGTTGACTGGACCTGTCAAGGTGGCAGGGAGCTTCCTCCTTGTAGCCTTCAAAAATTGTACTTGGGAGAAATCCGAAGCTATCTCAACACTTCCATGTACTATATTAGCAATGAATAGTATAATCTTATTTGTGTTTCCCTGATCATCCTTATCAGGGTCCTGATCCTCACTCACAATAGGAAGCCCAATGTCAACCTGAGCCTCTGGAGAATTTTGTGTAATATCATGTATCGTCTGATCATGCATTGTGTCCTAGATATTAACAATTTCAGGGTTCTCTTTAGCCCTTTGTTTATTCCCACTAATAGTCGTGATTTGTTCTTCCTTATCCTTCCTACGATTGGAAGGATCCAAATCACTTTGTTAATCATGATAACCATTGGAAACCTCTATAGTGGCTGTCATTGGATCTTTCTAAACCTCCAGCTTGTCACCCACAGTCTTCATCATAGTGGCCTCAGGCTGGCCCTAATATTTTCCTTTCCTTCGACAGTGTAAATCATCATGACCATTGATGTTACATTATGAGAAAAATTTATTCCTATTACACTCAGAAATAATGTGCCCAAAGATGTGACAATTTTAACAGAACATGGGTTTCCTCTCATATCCAATATCAAGATTGATACTATCATCTCTAGTGGTAAAGACAACTTGCTGAACTAGAGTGCTAGCCTTGTCTACCTCTACCAATATTCTAGCATAATGCCCAAAACTGGGATTATCAATCTGCTTGTCCAGTATAATAGTGTAACATCCCCAAATGATAAAGGGTGAAAATACTAAATGATATGACTCATGTCAACAAGGTGCACCTTTATTTTCGGGAGCCTTTCTGATTAGAACTCCACAGTTATGCGTTCTTGTCCGGGAGTAGTGATCAGGATGGGTGACCTTCTTTGAAGTTTCTCAGGGTGTGAGTGAGTGAGGACAAAGCACACTGGAAAGGACATGTATTGGCCTGTGGGGACTTCCATTAGTCAGATGACCCGTTCAGGCATGTGGGTGGACCCTGGGGTGGGCCCCACGTATCTGCGGGGCAACTAGTGGTACCTGGTGGGCTAGGACCCGACGACCATGTTGAGGCGGGGTGGTTGTGTTGTCACCGGGACCCAGTTGACACATTTGGTATCAGAGAAGGAAGCAACCTTAAGTTAGGTGCACTGCCTGGGTTGAGATGTAGGGCCCACAACAAGGGCATTGTGAACTAAAGTGGGGGGGGGGGGTGATTGTAACATCCCAAAATGATAAAGGGTTTAAAGAAAAAATGATATGACTCATGTCAACAAGGTGCACCTTCCTGTTCGGGAGCCTGTCTGATTAAAACTCCATAGTTAAGCGTGCTTTGCCTGGAGTAGTGATCAGGATGAGTGACCTTCTGGGATGTTTCCCAGGGTGTGTGTGAATGTGGACAAAGCACCCTGGAGAGGACATGTGTTGGCCTGTGGGGACATTCATTAGTTATATAACCCGTTTAGGCATGTGGGTGGACCCTGGGGTGGGCCCCATGTGTCTGAAGGGCAATTGGTGGTACCTGGTGGGCCAGGACCCGACGACCATGTTAAGGTGGGGTGTTTGTGCGGTCACTGGGACCCAGTTGTCACAAATAGGGTTACCTACAGACGAAGAAATATATCAAAGGATTTGAGGATGCCAATATAACAAATTGAGATTATGAATGCTTTTCCTATGTGAAAATGTGTTTCTGACAGAGGTGGGATCAATGATTCAATCCCACTCAGGAATCCGAAGATATTCAGGATTAAGAGAGACATACCCTAGACTCCATGCACACCGCTTGCATTAATCAGTGGGGAATACAATATGGTAGAACCCCTTCCCCGTAGCCATCATCTTCCAATCACTGAATCCCCATAACTCTCCCATCTTGTTTGTTAACTCATGGAATTTCCATGGTCTGACACCATTTGGAAAAATCAACCGAGAAATAATAGAAAAATTTCATATCCTGACATTCCCCTCAACTGCGGCATGATTTGCAGAAACATGCGCGATTCGCCCTATTTATGATGCACCTCCCTAAATTCATCGCATCACAATCCATGAAGGAGAAACCACCATTCTGCTTGGCCACATCCGAAATGCTTTTCCCCTGATTTCAGATGTCTCTTATAACCAAATTTCCCGATTTCTACTTCTCACAGAGACTGAAGAAATCACGATGCCCTATCAGATCTTCAACATTCAATTCAACATCGGCGTTCTCCGCTGGATCAACATCTCCCTACCTAGACTTAGAGTTTTCACCTCTCGACCCATCGAGAGTTTCCATCACCAACATGACAATAGTGTTCATGGATTTAATAAATCTTGTTTTCCACATGTATTTCAACTATTCCACTGTATTTGTTTTAGAAACATCAAATTGTATTCTCATAGTTGGCACAATAATTCCAAATTCCATCAATTCATATTGAATACAATGAGAGGGATTAAGAAGTATTCAAATCCTATAAAATTTCAATTCTACATATATGAAGGTCACTTCTTGGGTCACATCATCTTAGAGACAAGAGTATCTATAAAGATAGATAATATTATTGTTTTGGTTTCTCTTAATCATTAAAAATTTTGTTTTTGATATTTGTAGTTTCTTAAGATCATCTTATTATTATAGATGCTACATCCAAGACTTGTCATGTCCAGCTACTCCCCTAAAAATCATGATAAATAAGGTGGGGTAATTTAAATGATTTTAGATGAGTGAAAATGATTTTTAAGAGCACAACAAAAGGAAAGATTCAATGTTAATCCTAGTTCTTCTAGAGACAAGATGAAATTTTATGGATTACAATGATCCATCAGGTATCAGATGGTGATATTTCTCTATGTATAGGGGATAAAATCAAGAAATATGAGCCACAATAGTTGTGACATTTTGTGAAAAATTACCATATTCATGATATCGATTTGGTATATGTGGTTCACTAATTGTGTTTTTGGAAAAACTATTTTTTATCAGAGAATTTTTTGTAGTACACATATAAAAAAATCCACATATACATATTTACCTAGTGTTAATAAAATATTATACAAATAATGTTGGTTGATATTATATTATTATTCAATTTTTGAGTTATCTTTTATTCCAGGTAAAGGGAATTTAGTAGAGGAAGATCTGAGATAGAAAACTATGACACATGAACATTAAGAGGCAAGTAGGGATTGAATATTTATGTCCTTGTTCTCTGAGATACATAAGGTGGTTCATGATAGTCACGTTTAGATTATTATCTGATCTATCTCGAATAATTAAACTCTACTACATTGGATGAGAATTAGATATTTTCACATTATTAAGGTTGTATTCCAAATAATGATTGTGGAAACCGAGGACCTATATCCTTGTTCGAATATTGGGAAGGATAAGATTATTTGTATGAATGGTTGTGTATAGGTTCTAAGAAACCACTTAAAGGAGATAAATATTGTGTTTCCTGCTACATCAAGGGATGTGTATCCCTTGATGTTAATAAGATTTTTCAAAACATACTCCTCTAGAATTGGTGGTATCTTATGAAATGAATCATTGATATTTCATTCACTAGGGTCTCCACATGTCAATTAGTGAAGGTAGAACACAAGAAACTATAGGGGATAGTACTGTAGTCATCAGTTACTAAGTTGAAATGGGTTAATTTTGTAATTTATTTCATAATATTGTTTCAAAGGTCACCATAAGGTATTGATGTTTTATTGTTCATTGTAGATATGATGAGGATGATTAACCACTTCCTACCAATCATAGAGACCTTCAAAATTGGTGATACTAGGAGGCATTATATCAATGTGATTGTGCGCCTTCATGGGGTTCCTCAAACTGGTGAATCAGATAAGGATTCCCAATTTAAATCTTGATTTTAGAAAGTATTGTATAGAAAATTGGTTAAATGTTTTCTTTTTCTCGTGAAGTACCTCCCCTAGAATGATGGACACTTAGAGTGCACAATACATGTTCTCGAGGATAGTCATATTACTTACATACTCAATTTTGGGGTTCATGGGGGAGGAATATACCAATGGTTTCATAATTTTACAAGAATATATAATAGGATACATTACAGATGACACCTTATGAATATTTATATGTTTTTCCATGATGATCACATCTATGATAGCTGGAGACATTGTATGAATCACTTATAAGAATCTTCTAGATTAGTAGACATCAGAGTAGGTAATGCTAATTTAGAAACAACGAGCTACAACACATTGTACATAGAAATACCATGCTAGATTCTATAAAAACCTCTAGAGTTCATTGTCAAATATCATGACTTTTACATATTTCATTGACATTGGGTAATTGATTAATTAAAATATTGGGTAATATTTTGACACAATATGTTGGGCCATTCAAAATTTTAGAGAGATCTAGACTAGTAGAATATGAGTTGAAGTAAAATTATAGGTACTCATCTATGTATGAAATATTCCTTGTATCGCACCTATGAACTTATCCCTCATACACATCTCATACTCTTCATTCAGATGAGTTTGATTTATAGGTACATTTGTTTAATGAGATCTATCCTACACATATCTCTTATCAGAGCATAAATGATCATGAAGGCAGTTTAGATCCTTTAGTTTTTGTGTTATTGTAACAAGAAATTGTACCAGATGAGACCTCTAAGAGGGAGGAATATGTGTGTGCTCAATATCCACAACACACTTCAAATTTCTTAACATTATAACAAGAGAAACCTATAGATGTGTAGTCATTAATGGGGGATATTGTAAGATCCAAGGTTTTTCTATGAGTTGTGGAAACTTTTAATTTCTGTTCAACTTCTTTTTTCTAAAATAATGTAAGATAATAATCATTTAATTGGATCATTGTGGGTTTTAGAGTCATTTTCATAGCTCAAAGGAATGATTTTTTAGCCAAACTTGGGGGTTCCATGGTTTGCAAAAAACATGCCAACGAGTCTCCAAAATTAGTAAAAACTATTCATGGTGTTTCAGTGAGTTGAATAAACCCATATTATTTTCTCTAACTATGATACCCAGGCCATAGAACCATGAGGGGCCTTTATGATTTTTAATTGAGAAAAAAATAATATTTTGTGAACGATTACTGAAATCCTATGCATAAAATGTGTGACGTCCTTCCTCAAATTATGTGGGGTGCATGATTGGAATGTAGTCTAGAAAACCATGCCACCAAACCATTTTACCCATATATTTTGGGTAAAATAACCATTTCACCCTTAAAAATACTGTGACCTAAAACCATTTCATTCATTATTATTTCTAGGAAGAAAACAACTCACATATTATCCCGTGAAACCTCTTTCCAAGCCCCTATTTTAGATCTTGGAAAAATATTCAATATGACCTATGAATCAAGATCCATTTATCTCATGGGATTCCTCTCAGTATTTGGTACATTCCATAAGATCATTTCACCATACTTTTTCATATTGATGAACTTATTTCAGTGAAATTTAATATTCCCATTACCATGTTATTCATCCTTTATTCTGTTTTATTAAAATCTGAGTTGAATCCAGATATGATAATATATGATTGTTCTTCCATGGGAATAAGGTATGTTGTCAATCACTATTCCCATAAATTATATTTTTTATATCTTGTTTCAATTTTTCTGAATTTTGATCTTTATGATATTTTCTCCAAATTTCAATGATTTCCATTGTTAAATTAATTAAACATTGTTTATTTTTATACTCAGTAGCATGTGATGGTTTTGGTTATCAAACATAATTTGAAACAATTTTTAGTTGTGTTAATGTATCTACCATGATATACCACCATGGGGGTAATAGGATTTCCCAAATTTTTGGTCATCCATTCTGAACTATGTGATATATTTTGAGAGGTATTATACATCGATTCAATTTTATTAAATGTTATTAAGCTGGTAAAATGTATAAAATGAATATGGGGAATGAGTGGGTTGAACTCTTAGATTGTTCCTGAGTATAAAATGGATTAATAAATAGTTAAAATGGTAAAGGTAATAATTAATAACTGAACCCTTTTTCTCTTATACAATAAATTTGATATTGGATAGCTCAATATAGTATGGATGAATTCCATAGATTATATTGAAATTTATACTCCATTGATATGGGAGTACATTAGATGTTAAGGAAATTTCTACACATAAATACAAGTTACTATTGATTTCATGTAAATTTCAAATCCATGGACAAAGATTACATTGTATTCCTTGGATATTACTAATCCTTGGACATGACCATGCGGTTATAAAAATTGATTACTCAGCACAAGTTGTAGATTATTTATTTACAACTATTTATAGTTTGTTTTTTATAGTTTCTATTTAGAAATGATCTATTGTAGGCTGGGTTCTATCACATTTACTTAATTACTTTTAAATATTTTAAACATTTCATCTTGTTTGAATAGATTGGAATTCAAATAAAAACCAATGGTGGTTACCTATTGAGTGTTATCCCACACACTATTCTAGCTATCATTGGGTACCCAAACCTGCATTAGGGATTTACATAGATACTAGGGAAGGAACCCATTTTGCAATTCCTAATTGATTGTGTATATGAGAGGTGGAACACAATATTGATCTTTGGATCATGATGCTTTCTATAAATAGTCATGTTGTAATTTTTTGTATTCTTGATAAATTTGTGGTAAAGGATATCTATTTCCTGAATTTTTATATATACTCAATATATATTCATCATATTATTTTTGATGATTCCATCATAATTGTTATTTATTTCTAGTTGATTTACCACAACAATTTTTGAATTTACTATTATATCATTGATTTTAAATTTATCTATTATGACACTATTATGTTAATCTAATCATAAGGTTATAATATCAATGTAGTATTACCATAGAATATCCACCAGTGTATGGGTAAGCACGCATGAGGCCATGTGGATCACTAGCTTGGGGAACCATTTAGTGGGTCATGTATAGTGATGTTACATCTAATTCTTGTAAATTATAAATTGTCAACAAAAAAATTTTCTTTGGATTTCAGTTTGAAAATAGATATACACGTGAGATGTATAGTCTATAAGGGATAGTGATTTTCTCATTCATGAATGGTACTGGATATATGGCATCACCAACATGACCTTGTATTTTTTCGGGTCATTTCATTTTATCAAATAAAATAATGGCCAAATGACCTTCATTTTTTATTCATTTTTTATAATAACCATTTTAAGGGTTGTAGGGTAACCCTTACATGGACTATATAATTATTGAAATTACAGGACTCAATGGTCTTAGAGGAATTAGTCCTAAACTATGACTACCCTAAAATACCTGACCGCAGTATCTGCATAGTGATCAGTTATCCACCATCGTATGGAAGTTTGGATAGTTGTCTAGTGCATTGGTGCACATGATAGTTATTGATGGAAATTTTCATACCCTATCATTATTATAAATCAAGAAGTTATTACCTAGGTATTGTGTCTTTCTTTGAATCATCATATGGATCAGGATCATTGTAGAATCGGTCTTGCTGGTGTATCCACATAAGGTGATCTGATGTACATGACATGGATTAAAGGCTGTGAGGTGGTCTGAAGTCCTTAAGTTCAATGGAAATACTTAATGACCAGAAGGAAATGTAGACCCGAAGGAATAAGGGACTCCAAGACCCAACTAGTGGCCAGAAGGATAAAAGATCATGCTTTTATAGAACCGAACTACAATAGTTAGAGTACCTACTACTGTAACTGCTACTGTTACATCTATAGTACCTAATACATTACAAAAATATATTCCTTTGAGTAAAGTTGATCATGGGTGTCATGGATTCACTAGAAGACTCCTCCCAAACTGGGATATGGCTCATGTGATCCTTCTATCTAATTACACTGCCATTTCCACATTATGTTGTCAAATGTATCATAGCGTTTATTAAGAATTAATGCAATGGAATTACCTATAAATAATGTATACTTCATGAAACTAATTTATTATTATCATCATTAATTTAGACCTCCAATAACTGATTATTGATATCATTTATCATAAATATATGACTATGATATTCTACTCATCCTATGTGGTATATATTTTCCTTATCAAGCATTCTTAAGTTAAATGGAACCGTGAAAATTTCCTAAAATATAATGTATTATATAGTTTTAAGAATCCATTGATTATTGTTGTAAAGATATTTATAATTCATCACATCCAATAACTGTTAGTATCATATTTTTTTGATTAATTTAATTATTCTAATGTCTTGGATATTATGTTCATATTATATAATACCAAATAATTTCATTCAATTTTTATTTAAATTTGAATTCAGTCAATATACCCAAGTAATAAAACTACTATTATTCTTATATAGTTATATGTGATTTTGATTTTTTAACTTAAATAACCATTCATGATATTCCCCAGCTCTTTGTTATCTAGGAAATCAAATTTAAATATTTTCAAATAATTTATCTATATCCGTTAGTGGAAATTAATATCTGACTATGAGAATATAGACACCAAACAACTATCATTAATATAATACATTAACTTCTCAAAAAATAGATACATCCTAAGAATATTGAAATCCTAAACTATTTCATTTTTTTGATCATATATAGAGTAATTAATTTCAGGGGTCATGAATTTACTCAATCTATATTTGAATAAACTTCTCTAGAAGAATTATAGTTGAGTTGAGATAGACCCACACAACTAAGTGTACAACCAAAATCACATCCTCTATATGGTATTTTTTATAAAAAGTGGTAAAATTTAATCCTAAAACGTAAATATTTAACATCCTTTACATAATATTAACATTTCATATGTATAATTCCAACAACTCTAGAACCCAACTGTTTAGTTTCATTGGAGATTATCTATTTATTTTTAATTTTTTCATTAAATTATAAATATTTTTCATGAATAACATTCTCACGTGAAACACTATATGACACGTAAAACCTAATAATATTTTACAAAACATGGGGAATGAAAACAGAAAATATTTTTTGTCAATTTTTTTGTAAAGGTAGATATACATGATTAAAATCAATAATCCTAATTGAGAAAATGATCAAAATATAGGTATGATTATTTAATCAATGTAGATGAGTATAAAATAAGGGAATCGTACCCAATAATAAATTAGACCCAAATAATAAATCATTGGATAAGGTTATGGCATAAAATATGAATCATAATATCCATATTCAAGACTAGTAATATGAAAAAAATATGCATCATCATGTTGGATAATAATGAAATATAAACATAAGTATTGAAATCTTAATGTTTTGAACATTGATACCTATAATCATATTATATCATTTCATTGTCAAAATTGATATTCATAATAATTTTCCTGAATTATCTTGTGAACATTGGTAACTAAAATCATTTCAATACATTATATTTTGAATATAGATATTCAATGTCACGCTATACAATTTTCTTATGGACATAGATAATTAAAAAATGTGGAATCATCCTGAAAAAGTAGTAAATCATAATCAAAACAAAACAATAACTTTTTAACATTACTAACCAAACTCATATTCCTGATTAATTATATGAAGATATATAATCAAAATATTATTAATTAATTATCTACCGAATATAGATCAGAATTATCATTCCAAGACATTATCAAGTGAACATAGATAATCTCAATATTTTATATAAATAATATTTTTAGAATAGAAAAATATCATATCAACACATAATATAATGAGATTCAATAAAATATACAATGAATTAGGGGGTTTTATGGCCTCACAGATTAAATAATAATAAACTCTACATATGTTTTCCAAAGGAACAAAAGAGAATTAATCATTCACTCACTGATTAATAGAATAAGGAAAATAAATGGGTATCATGAAAAAATCCTTAAGTAATCCTCATTTGTTATTTAAAAAATTAACTTTTATGTATTATTATGTAATATAACGATATAAGAATAAGAAGTATTAAATATTATTAATATAGAAGAAAAAATATTTTATAATTGCATTAAAAGTTATCTTTGAGAAAGAATAATAAATAAATTTATCATTATTTATATAATTTAAGAACATAATTTATAATTTAAATGGTATGTAAAATAATTTGGGGAAAGACAAAAAATTTATGGGAACCATCATTATGATAAAATATTTATAAAATAAGAAATAAAATTCATGTGGTGACAACTAACAAATATTCGGTTATAGATTTTATAGATATTCAATGATTTTGCAAATGATTATTTCTAAAATGATAATATAATTTTTCCATTTAAAAAAATAATTGAAAACTAACTTATGAAGTTATAGATATTGATATAAGAATATAAATAAGACCAAAAATTTATATGTAAATGGAAGAAAAACACTGAAGAATGAAATGAAGAGGTAAGGTTGGTTAATTTCACAATCAGTACATAAGGTAAATTATGAAATATTTGGGTAAATGTATGGTATAAATACATTTTAATATCATGAAAAAAAATTATAACAATTTAGGTTTTTTATAGAGATAAATGCATAAAATATCATCCATATGGGAGTTTTTTAACAACCATCATACATTCTATGTTAGATTAGAGTGAAAACACTTAAAACATTTGTAATCCATTAAATAAAAATCCTTTGATGGAGGTAACATGAGAAGGATATGTAAATACAATTAATTTCATAAATTTGTTTACAAAATGGAATCCATGGGTTTTATATAAAACACACCATAGAAAAAAAGTTGTGAATAAGAATCATGCATTAATAGACAAAAAATGAGAATAAAATCCCATAAAATTACTCTTATGTTTCACAACACTTATTTAAAATACTATATAATACGCAAATGAATTTTAATCATTTATATTGGATCCTTATTATTAATAAAATAATTTATACCCTTAAATTATAATCATTTATAAAATTTATAATAGTTAGTTAATGTTTATTTCCATAGTCAAATGTTTGTAATTTTGGTTTTCTCATAAATGTAGTGTAATTGAAAATTACATCCGCATTATTTGATAACATGTTCATTATTCTATATTTGAAAAGGAACTGAAAACAATTTTTTCATTAATTTATTCATACCCATGTTCGTTTGATTGAAATTATGATTGTGGTTCATGATAATTGAATTAATGATATTCTTTATTCAAGTAATTGAATAATATAAATGGATTACATTATATTGGTCATCATTTTTAAAATAATACATTATGAACCATATTTATAACATATATTATTTTTTATTATAGATTATAGTAACAAAATATATTACTATATCATTCATGCGGGGATGTGATAAAAAATTAAATACATTATTCATGAAGGTATTATTCCACACATACAAAAAAAGAGAAAATTTTTCATTTTTCAAATGGGATGAAGGTAGAAAATGGTTAATCAAAAAAGTTGGTACCATTATATTATACTAATAATATTTTTGTAAATTTTTTTCATGGGATGAATAATTTTTTTGGATATTACAAATAATGAACGGAAAAGAAATGAAAAATTAATTATTAGGATTATTATCTTACTCCACATGAAAACTACATAGCCAAAGTAGATTGCACTTTTGGTGAGGAATAATATCACACCCAAACCCTAATTTTCATTTTTAATTTTTTTATTTACCATTTAATTAAAATTACAGGGAAATTGGTTTAATTTTTTAAAAATTTAGTTTTTCACAGCCTCATGGTTTATAAATGGTTAGTATAAAAATTTATATATATGTTAAATTTCACCTATAAGTTATACTAAGTAAAAAATCAATTTTTGGAATGTTGGGTTTTCTATATAGATTTTCTCACCAAGGAGGATATACCAAAACCTATGTAGGAGTCATATGGTTTGTGTATGATTAGGAAAACCATGCAGCCAAACCATGTTTAGTGTACAAAAGTAATTTTTTATGAATTTTTAAATAAATAATCCACTTTAATTTCTAACTAAATTAACCAAAACCCAAATACCCCACTAACGATTCATACACAGTATAAGGATGGTTAGTATAACCTCCCCCATTCCTAACTCTTCTGATCATTGTATATTTTAAGGAGTTTATTATGATTTTAAAACTACATCTTCATGTATGACCTCCTCCTCTTTCTCCCTGTTATTAATAATGTTTTTTCTCTCCCATAACAAAGTGAACACTATACTATAATTAAAATCAAAATTGGTTTTTTTATTTTTTTATTATATAATATAAATATAAATGCAATGGATGACTCACCTTGAGGCATGTTCTAGAGATGTTGGTCAAATGAGTTCTTTTTGTCACTATAGAATGTATGTATTCCCTGGGTTTTGTCATTAAATATTAGAACTTTGATTCATTGTACCCTTAATTTAACTTCATAAGGATTAATTTGATTATTATACATGATTAGGAGCTAGTTTAAAGTTGAAGGTATGTTTTACATTGCATTTTTTAAGTGAAATGGATGTCCCATATTAAAATATATAGTTTTTCATTATATAACCACTTCCATAAATAACATATATCTAATAAAATACATATATGGGTTTTACTCAAGAGTATTTTTATTTTCAAATAGTGTTTAATCAAGGAAATAAATTCCTAGTTTTAATTTAAATTTAACTTTTCATTTCAAATAATACCATAAATTATATTAACTAATAATTTATTAATAAATTATTACATTTTGTGATTTAAAAAAAAGTGTTATGTTATAAAAGTTCCTTCGACTCGTAGGGTTTTTATACCCATATACATGGGTATACATATATGTCTATATGTGTGTGTACATTTAAAAACTCACATGGAAATATTATAATTATTGTCTTGGGGGTGTGTGAAGAAATATGTGATTAAATTTACTTTCTTATATAGATTAAAGAAATCATTATTAATAGAAAGATGATGTAAAAAACATGTTTCCAATGATTCCTGTTATTCGTATAGTCATATTTGTTTACTCATATATTTAATCATACTCCCCATTATTTAAATTAAAATATCAATGATTCCTTTTAACAGTATCCTCATATAAATTCACTCATATATTTCTACATACATATCCCATTTCAATGGGATCAATGTAAATTGAAAGATTTTGTTAAATACTAGTTCCATATGAATTTATGGTTTATTTTTAAAATATGAAATGATTCCATCTGGGAACCATTCAAATAAAGGTTTAATGCATTTATTTACATCCAAAGGATTCTTCTATGGGTCCCATTGAGAAATATGTATGTTTTGATGGAAATTGATCCTTTATTGTTATTTATTTAAAATATAATATGGTTTTTTGTTCATGCAACTATTTAAATGTCATTGCAACCACATAAACATGGGTTTGTGCTCCTACTTCGGGTGATGATGCCTTTCCACTAGCAATGCTTGTTAACTATATTTTTTCCACTAGATAATGATGTGTTAATAGTTTCCTTCAATTAATTTTGTGTATCCTTAATTATTAACATTGGTTCAAGGGTTCCCCTTACATTAGTGACTATATGAAATTTATCCCATGTTACTTGTTTATTATTATTACATGTATGTGTTCTTTTTACTATTTTATTATATTATACTAAAAATTATTTATTTAAGTTTCTTTCATGATCTTCCATATTTCATTAGAGAATTTTTTGTAAATTATATTCAATACTATATTAGAAACATCATTAAAAGGATGTTTTTAAAATCGATGTTTTTGCAAGAAGGGTGTCTTCAGACAATGAATCATTTTTATGTGATTGTATTCACCTAATTAAAATATAATAAATCATATAAATCATTAGTAAAATGTGATTGGATTTAATTAAATAAAAGAATATATTTTTAATAATTTATTCAAAACTATCATGATATATATATATATATATTATTTAAAAGCATTACTTTAGTTGTGGATATTTATAATTCATACAATGTTTTATTCCCATGTAAAAATTACATTATTAGTAAAAGATGTTTTTATTTTCCTTATTGATAAATTATTATTGATTATTTTTCAGTTTTTTGGTGAATTATAATGACACATTGTAATATTTATTTATTTTTTATTTTTTTATCACATCAGTCAAATCACGTTTTAAAACTATTAGTTATCATCCTAGGTGTTGCATTATAATTTTAGTGGTAAGAGTGTGAATAAAATTTGGATGTAAGGGACATAGTTGTTGGGTTTGGGGGGATAATGTTGATAAATATTATAAACTATATTTTATTAAATGTCTTCCGTTTTATGGGATCATGGACCTTTCACATATGTAGTGTTCAAGATCATTTTGAATGATTCATATCATTGATTATAGTGTGAAACTGTTCCCATAGAATAAATTCGATTCCTTTGTTTATTATCACCATATTTTTGTGATGGTGAAGGTTCCCCAAGTATTTCATGGACTAGATCATGAATTAATATTTTTGATGGTAAGGGTTAGTCTATGAAAAATTATATTACATCGATGTTTCATTATATTCTCTAGGTTCTGGAGTTCATGTTATTATTTCACGATTAAATTTATATTATAATAGGACTACTAAAAATCAAGAGGTTGGAGTTAGAAGAGTGGGATGAGTTATTGATAAACCTAAATAATGAGTTTTTGGGGAATATTTTATTCCATAGTCTTTTTTATTTCTTGTAGTTATTTAAAATTCTATTTTTTTGGGTAATATCAAGAGTTAATTAGCAACACACTAAAAGCTCATTGGGCCTTGAAATCCATGGGGATCTTAAGTATATATTCTTTTGTTAATATCAGTGGTATTTGGTTATTCATAACATTTAATACTAATCCATTTGGCTAGGTTTCAAAGAAAAAGTAGTTCCCCTTTTGGATCAAATATTTGACATTATTTTTAAATTAATTTTTATTATATGTTGTTTCTATTGTCCAGTCAATATATAGATTTTATTATAAATAGTGTGTTTAACATATTAATTTTATTATATAAATGGTGTAGTGGGGTTTTTAAAATATAATTTATATACAAACATGATACTTAAATTTCAAAGTAAATGGTTTTAAAAAAAATTATTTATTTTCCGAGAAAAATTATTTTAGGCACTAATTATTCTAAAAATAACAAAAAAAATTAATTTTAATCATTTAAATAATGTCTTTTAATTTTTTATATGAATATGAATTAAATCTATTAAAAAGATTTATACTTATAGTAATTAAAAATGGTCATGTTTGGAAATAATAAATTTAGTTTCATTAGTTGTGCAAGGTTATTTTTGTGGATTTTTTATTTCAACAAATTATCCATCATTCAAATGGTTTGGTAAAGTGTTTTTCAAATTGATTTTTTATCATTTATAAGTGCAATGAATATAAATTAAGTTTAAATATGGAATAAAATATTACCAACCATTACATTGATACATTATAATTCATTATTCATTAGTTAAGGATACACTTAATAAACACCAAATGTTGTTGTGTCTAGGGTATATGTGTGATAATTTACATAACATAAAAAATTGAACATTTTTACAAAAGAATTATTAAAAAATGAAAAATCAATCCTTTATATTTTACTAATCCTCTAATACTGCACATTATATCCTAGGGTCTATATTAATAAAGCGGGGAGCTATGAAGACCAGTAATGGAATAATCAAATTGTAGTAGAATGTAATGTTGTGAATGTTAGTAAATAAGAATATAAGTTGACATAACAGGTTTTTGAATCCTAAACATGAACATTGATGTCAGTTATAATATGGTATCATAAAGGAAACATAATAATGTTGAAAAAAACAATACATAAGAATATGGCAATGAGGCCTGTCAATATAACATCAAATGGTTATAAAAGTCTCATTATGTGTTCTATCCCAAATCAAAGACATTAGGCATTATGAGAAAAAACATTACCCAATGTATTAGGATGATATATAATTTTAGTCTCACCCATCACATTCACATCATATAGGTGAATTAGTTTTCCACATAGAACCTACAACATAAGGATGTCTTTCATTTTTTAGTGACCTGATTTTGAATTTTTGGTTAAATTAATAAATGTACATAATAAATTATGTATAATTAAATATTTATTAAAACCATCTAGTGAAAGGGGGGATATTAATTCTTCATTAAAAATTGTACCCTAGAAAATGGTAGGGTGATTTCAGTACCATAATAGGGTAAAAAGTTTCAAGGAAGGGTTTAATGGTAGTGAAATAGGGCCTGGATCACTATAATTTCATAATTATAGCAAGAAATATATGTGAAAACATTTACCAAGTTGAAAATTGATAATTACAAAGGATTAATATCAATAAGAATCTTGAATAACGAGGAGAAAAATATGTTCCCTTCACTATAGTGGGAACACATAAAATATTAGGAGCATCTGCATAAGTGCATGTAAAACCATGAGAAGGATATAAAGAGGGAATGAAATATAAAATTATCCCTCAAAAGGTATTGGTTGATGATGAATGGGAGATGAGTGGAATTTTAATAAGAAATTGTGAGGAAGAATTTATTAATATTATAATATAGGGTTTTCACTCCAATAAAAATTTATTCAAAATATAAATACTTATAATGATTTTATTGGATGGCTCAGCACTCCCCTAAAAATCTCATCTTCCCTACTCGATCGACCTCGACTCTTCCACACTAGGGTTTCTGGACGAGTCCTTCTCTTCTCTCGAGTACTTCTTACAGTTCATCTCTTTGGATTTCTCTGTGTCATCCATGGCTTCTCATAGGGTTCATCTTGCTGGTTTTGTGTACAGATGGTCCACTAACAGTCTTTCTTAGGTTTTTTCCTTTGCGGCAGCTTCGGCGAAGACACTTTGGTTTTACCTTAGAGCGCCACTACCATTCTCTGACCTTACACTCTATTTCTCCTCTCTAGGTCGGATATGGAGTGATAGATTCACATAGGTTTTGGGCTTGATGTTCATCATCTGTGGTTCGGATGGGTTCCTTCCCTATTTCCCCTCACTTTTCATTAGTCTTGTCTCAATTAGGGTTTTATCCCCGATTTCAGTGGAGTTCTTAACAGTTTTCTTCTAGATCAGGTTCCCTCCAGGGTTTCATCCATGTTGTTATTCTTTCCCTATTGGTTGAATTATCTATCATTTTTGTGTTCTTTAGGGGTTTTAGTGTATAATTTTGGCCTATTAGGTGGTTTCCTACACTAGAGGATTGAAGGTGAGTTCCGTCGTGGTCTCGAGCCACCCACCCTGCTCTGGCTCCACGTCTTATCCACTCTCTTTAAGGGGGATTGGTATAGAGATATTCTTGGAGCATTGGGAGGTTTGTTTGAGTGGTCATTAGAATCCCGAGGTGGATTTTTATTTGCAGTATATCGGAGGGGGAATATGATTACTTAAGTTGTTCTGCTCATTAATACAGGGGTTTCTGTTGGTCGTTCTTCATGATGGTTGTCGTTGGTTATGCATTGAGGTGTTTTAGAGGCTCTCCAATTTCTATAAGAATCATTCCCAATGAGGGTCATTCTCTATGCTGATGAAGGGTTATAGTGGTCTTTCAGATGCAACTGATTGGTTTTCTGGATTGGTGCTAATAGAGATGGAGCATCATGATGGTCTTATAGTGACAATTTGTGTTGTTTTCTTCAAATGGCCTTCTTCGATGGCGTGGAAAAAAAGATGTTGATGGTATGATGATGATTGAGATGGTGAAGTCTTTATCTCATATTCGTCTTCAGTAGGGTGGACTATGGTGTTGATGGGCCTCTCGATAGTGGTAGTTCAACATGACTGGTTTTCAGGGTTCACGGTCGATGTGTAATGGATGGGTGAACATTGCATACATGTTTTTATAGTTAGGTCGGAAATGTAATTTTGTAGGAATGGTGATGGTGAGATTATACTGGTCTCAGTGGGATTTTTTTTTTGAAACATGAATTTCTAAAATTTAGATCTGGTACTGCTTTTGAGTTGGTTTGGTTTTCTTGTGATGGATGGGGGTTCATTTATTGTGGTGTATTTTCTCGTGCTTCAAGGAGGATTTGGAGTTTTGTTTATTTTTTTGTTTTGAATATGGTATGTGTGTCTTTAAGGGATGTGTTATTTTTGTGTACTAGTAGCTCATGTATAGTTCCCACTTACCCATAATGAGGTTTTCTCAATTATACATACAAAGGATTTTGGTGGTATAACTATTTATTTACATATGGTTTATATGTAGAGTGGTTTTTAATATCTTATAAGGATATTTCATGAAATCATAAAAAAAAATTCCATTCATAATTGTAAAGTGGGACATATTGATAAATAATAAATTTTACAAACTTTTAATATAAAAATAGATTTGGTGGATTTATTAAGGGTTAATTAAATTAATAAAATAATCTCAAATCCCCTATTATTTTAAAGGTAAAAGAATATTATGGTCATTGATAGAATTTAGTGTATTTATTACATCACTTATGGGATTTTATGATATAATAATACATACTATATCTTCATACCCTATTTAATTTATACCTTAAAATATTATAGTTAGAGAAAATTATGAAAAATAAATTGTTGGGTAATTTCAAGATTATGATTTTTAAAATAATATTTATTGTATAAAAAAAATTCTATAAATATTTTCATTTTATCATTTAAATAAAATATCACAATTAAATGAATTAGTATTTTATAATAGTAATTTTATGGCGATTATAAAAAATAAATTTGAATTTGTAATATCCTATAATCATTAATATTTGTAAAGTATTTTTTAGTAATAATATCTTGTCTATAAAATGTTTTATTTTAAAAAAACATGACTTAATTAAAAATAGCTTCTCCAATGAAATAATAAATTGATGAAAAAATTTATTTGTTTGTTTCATATTATTAAAGTATAATTATTATCAAAATCATTATAAAATAATATTATATGTAATAATAAGCACTAATAAATATGATTTCTTTTTGAAAATGAATGATACAAATTTCTAAGGATGTGGTCATGATACAAAGCATATATTAAAATAGTGAATTCCCTAAAGGTAAGGTGTCTGATGTTGATATTATCCATTCATGGTTTGATAAATATAGATAGAGACGTGATCTCTATAATCCATATTTTCTACCCTAAACCACATCCTTAGTGAATTAGTTTTTGAATCCTGGAATGTTCTTTGTCAATAGAAAATACTTTTGATGTTTTCACCCATGAAAACTCTCGTAAATTGGGTTCATAATGGATGATAAAACTGGTTGAGTCCCTCATATCCATTTGTTTGGGTCAATTGAATTTCTCATTACCATATATATCTTAATAATATGTTTACTATATAGTGGATATAATAATTAATTATTATATTTTTTTGGCCTTTTTAATTTTGCAGGATATAAAATATAATGACAAAAAATAACCACATAAGTGCATCTGATTTATATAACTACAATACATGATAAGGAAATTATTCATTCAAAAATGGAATTTCAATTATAATAGATTTGGACATTAAAATCATCCCCCATTGGGAAATTATTTCCATGAAATTCTCATTCCATACAATAAAACAGAAGAGCGCTCATCTATTTCATTACCTCTTTAGGTTCCCATGTCACTTGCTCAAACACATGGTTCTACAAAAACGCATTCACTGTGAGTATTTTTATGATTCATAGGACATTTTCTCTATGATTTAATATATTCACCAGCTAATCCTTATATGAAAAATAATTATCCAATGGTTCCACCACTAGATAAAACACTTGTGAGGGCTTTGGTATGATATTCCTCAATAGGGATTCATGAAAAACATCATGTACATTAGATAGGATGGGGGAGTGTTAGTTTTTATTCCAGTTATCTTATATTATCATTGAAGTTAAATGAATAAATGTACTATTGAAATATATTTCCATTATTCCCGTACCTCAGAATATTATTTCTTGGGATATTTGAAGGTATATTTAATTTCATATGAAAAACTTTGTGCCTCATCAATTATTATATTTATAACAATACATTGAATTTATGTATATTTTATTTGAAATTTAATTATATGAACATTTTTGGAATTTCATGGATAAGATATAGACCCAGAATCATCCACTCTCCAACATGTCATAGTTAGAAATTCCATCTAATAAATTACTCAAAAGGCTAGATTTGGATGACAAAATAAAAGACTAAAATTAAATGAGAAGTATATAAGGGTAATTTTTTGATCCCTAAATCCTTAAATGTATACTGAACAATATCTCATTACATCCTCTGGTGCTTTAATGGGATTTTTTTAATTAAAATCCATATGAAGGTGATAATTATGAATTATGGTCTACCCTACATCCAACAACTAATGAAGTATTCTACATAATCATCCGTTAATATTGAGATATCAATCAGATAAAATTGAATGTGTCACTCAATACAATCTTAGAACTTCCCCTATGTATATCATAGTGTTTTGGTTATGGTTGAAATATTCATTGATATTAATGAAATTTTATTACATTGTATAGTGGGGAACTAACATCAAATTGATGTACTACCAATAGGTGTCAATTATATTACTATGAAAAAATAAATAGTTAAGTTTTAACATTTTCAAACATGGGTGGGGAATGATGTTATCATACCCTATAAAAATCTATCAGTTATCCATCACATTTTGGCATACTAAGAATCATTTAAAAAAAGCCAACGAGCCTGTACCCTAGTAGTACATGCTCCTGCTTGGCATCCAAAAGACCCAGGATCAAATCTGGGCAGGGGTGAATTTCCCATGAACTGTTGTAGCGGTGACACTGTAGCAGCGACATCACTATAGTGGTGGAGGGACTATAGCAGGTACTGTAGCGGTGGTGTTACTGTAGCAGGTACTGTAGAAGTGCAGGTATTGTAGCAGTACTGTTCACCGGGGGGGGTCCTTTGGGACATTCATATGGGCTTTCAAGCCTTGTATTCTAGCCACTTGGCTTGGGGGATTCGGGCTATGTATTGGGTCTCCCTCTACCCAGTCTAAAGATGTCTTTTCCTTCAAATAATAAATTGAGGCTTTGGCCCCAACCTTAAAAAAAGAGAATAATGTTAAAAAATATTAATATTCCTCTTCATCTTATAGCGCCATATTATTTAAATTAAAAAATATATAATTATATGGGCTTCTTTTTTTAATAGAGAATGATGATATATTCCCATTTTCCAAGAGTTCCATTGTTTTTTCTATTTTTGATTGGACACATATCTCGGTTTCAATAATTTTGAATAAAAATTTAGAAAATGTGTACTCTAATATACTAAAGACTTATTTATATGGAACCGCGTCACCATTTTGAGTACCCGTATTCCTCTTATAAATAGATGGTTGATTAGCCATTTGACCATGGTTGGATATTGATCCTTTTGTTATTTCCATTCAAATCCTATAAATGTTCTAAAATATTATATCCATTTAAATTATCATCATATCTAGACTATAAATATCTTTTATACTCAGAGCATCTACCACATTGTTTTCCTACACATGACTATAATAGATTGGGGAATCACAAATTGTGATTAGATCAATCCACCTTTTATGTAGATATTGAGATCTTTTTGGGGAAAATATACATGATGTTTTTATGATTTTTGTATATGTCACACATATCATTGTCCCTATAATGTCTCCAATTATTTATTTTAAAAATTCTTATAGAAAAATCTAGATAATGAGTTGGCTATATCTACTCCTAGAACATTAATTGGAGGGAAGCATTGGCTATCACTATTTCATCTTGAATAATTACACAACTCATGTCATTTTTGGATGAATCAATATACATCGCAATTACTTACCACTAGTGGGTAATGTGTGTGTATGTGTAGTTATTTGACACTTATTTAACTCTTTCAATATGTATTCACATTAAATTTTCTAAAAAATGCTTATCTATTTTGAGTTAGCATTATTTTTCGATAGGGGAAAAGGTTTGTTTAAAAAAATTGACAATACTACAAAGGAAATCTAAGGAATCTATGGATTTCTATCACATATTTTAGTCTTGATGAACCTTTAGTTTCCTCATTTCTTAAGGCATAAAAAATAAACATTTCTCATTGAAAACATGTAATAGAAATGTTACATCCTCTATCCAGTACTCAGATTTATTATAATTAAAAAAAATAACTTCTTTAAATTTATTAAACAAAAACATAAAATTTTATTCATATTCGCCCTTTATTTTAGTGATTATAAGAATATTTTTTTAAACACTATAATTTTGTTTTGAAAATAGTCTTCAAATATCTATTTATCAGGCCAATGAATATTTCTGAAGCATTAGTGTGCCGAAATGGAATCATAATGTACATTTTTGGAATCTAAAATGTATGAAAATATGTCTTTGGGATACTACCATATATCACTATTACTTCATAATATCATGATCAAAGATCCACCATGGAGAATTACTAGGCCCCATTTAACTGATCGGACAAGTCATAATTATGTACAAGATGATACTTTATCCTGATCTTGATCTTATTGAGCATAAAATAACCAATACAATGGTGTATTTACGTATCCTTCCGCTCGATAAAAAATGGACCAGTGAACTGCATGTTGAATCTTTTGGGAGAATAAAAACATGACCTAGATTTACCTATAATTATTACTTTTTATCTTCAGTTTCATAAAAGGCCATTCAATTTAGAGTTTTGGATATTGTAAAATCATTGGTTATATGTTTGATCAATATATCAACCACACTTCTTAGAGTAATAACATGAAATTATTTAGGAATCATATTTGATAATTCATTTAAAATGGGAATACCATATGGATAAACATTCCTTTCATCATAGTTATTGGAGTAAGAAATGCTTATTAATATAAAAATAATATGAATGCTGGAAATTACAATACAAAAAAATATGCATCCTCCTCCTACAACATTTATTGAATTAGAGGGTGATTTTTCATATAGATATTGATTTCTTTTCCTAAAAAAATTATGTAGTCTCTATACAAGGAAATATAATCCATGCCCAGAGTAGAATCTGATTATGATAATTAGAGTATCAAATTTTTTTTGAGGAAACATATCAGTAAGATTTGGATATGGGATGAGTATTATTATAATAATAATGAAATTCATGGACCATTATCTATATCTTCCAACAAATCAACTTCCAACTTTTGATGTATTTTTAATTTTTCTTCTAATCATGCGTGATAAATAATATTTCATATAACCAAAATTAAAAAGTATAAAATTGCATTATTGAATTAACAATAAGTATACCAACCATGGAATTATTTAAAAGATCCAAATCAGTAGTTGTTACTGCATAAGCTCACCCATTATGTCTAGGACATAGATGTGGATGTTGTTAGTTTTCATTAAAATCCATTTTCATGGGGAATTTAATTTATTATGGAACTTAATAATTATAGATAAGACCTTTTCTATATGAATATTCATTCTCTATAGAATTAAATTATTCTATTACATTGGTGGGTTTCTTTTATTTGTAATCACTCTTTAAATTCCATTCCTTCCCAACCCTAATGAATTTATTCATCCAGTTTATGAGATTTCAAAGATTATTCTTCGCACATTATTTTGAACAATGATGTTCTACTTTCATTACACATTAATATTTATCCACTGTACCTAATTATTTGATATCCATTGTTTTATTCTTATCCTCATGAGAACCCTGAGATTCACTAATCATCATTCCCACTATGCGTGAACATATGGAAATTTCCTTGTAGTTTTCATAATCCTGAATTGATATAGATTATTAGGGACATTTATGTATATAATCAAATAATCTCCAAACATATAATTTATGGTTAATGAAAAATTTGGAGGAATATCCTCCAAGTAATGCGAAGTTTTATTTTTATAACAGGATTGATTCCTCGTCATTTTAAATGAGACTATGGAAATCGATATCTATTTTATTTATAATATTGTGAGGAAAATATATGTCAAAATTCTGTTTTATGGGCTCCCTCCACTCAATTTCTTCGATCTCATGCATACGGAACATATTATTGACCAATGTTTTCCATTTATCAGCTTCACTTTCTATACAAAAAACAGCCAACATGACATTCTATTGATCAAGGAATTGATGAATGAATAAGATCTGTTCAATGGAGTGTTTTTATTTCCAAAATATTAATAGAAAATAATATTAATGAAAATTTGGTCCATATATCCCATAAATAACTCAATTCTATACTTCTTTATTATTTATTATATTTTCTTTCCTCCAAATTCATCATTCGGTTCAATAATTGTGTTAATTGAAAATGTATTGTGATAAATATCCCAATTACTTGTCACATTTGGTTGGGAATAACATTTGTAGAGTATTCCAATCCCCCATTTTATTTATCATGGTCTTTGAATCATTAATTTCTATCCTATAAATAATAAAACATTTATAAAAAAAATTTCCTTTTTTTTGATTTAAATAAATTAGTTATTTATTTAATTTAAATATATAAAACACATGCATTTATATGGCTATATTAAACTGTGATATGCAATATCACGTCAGATTTAAAAATGTGTTATGCCTCATAATAATTGATTATAAAGTCATTGAATAGTGATCTTATTATTATTATATATGTAGGGTAATTAAATTTCAAATTTACATAGAGAAATGATATATTGTCCTCAACTACTAGGATTATACCCTATAAAGTCCATATATCAATGGTTTTGAGGGATATGGAATCATTATGCTTTTAACATGAATATATGAAATCTGATATTCAACACCTAAAGCATGAGAGAAATCATATATGAGAAAATATCAATATCAAGGATATTACAGACCAATATATGTTCATCAAACCACCCCATGGAATTGCCACTATTTCATACCTTACACTTATATCATTCACTGGTATAGTAAAGGAACATTTATCTTGACCTTGATAGAATGAATATGTAAATTTTCATCTCAATAAAATAAATTTCATATTTATTTCTCTTCATAAATAATTATGTAATGTGTTTTCTAAAAATTAGATATTAGTAAAAAAAATATCAAAATGTAGTCCATGTAATTTATAGTTTCAATCAAGACACACTAGGGATTAATTAATTATTTTGAAATAAATTACATTTAAATAAATTTTTTATTATTAATAGACATTCTGCAATATATGTTATAATATAATTTTACAAATAGATAATTTATTTTTTATTAGGGTTAAAAACTATTATTGTCAAAAAATAATATTTTACAATAATATTATATTTTTATTTAAAATTTAGAATTATAATACATGAAAATGTTCATATATAATATAATTATTAATTTTATAATAAACACATTGATATTATAAAATTTAGAAATTTCATAATTGTTTGAGATAGTTAAATATTTGGGAAAAAATTAAATACCGTATAAATATATAGTTTTCATTATGACATCATAATGACACAAAAGTTATTCAAAATGTACATTAATTGTTACACAAGAAAAAATATTGGTTTAACCTTATAAATAATTTTTTTTGAAATTATTTTATTTACTTAATAAACCCATTATGAATCCTCCAAAAACAATATTATATTTTTAGGATATGAAATAAACTCTTTATAAACAAGATAGACTACTACACCACCAAGTGTACTATTTTAATTTTCTCTATTCATGTACATATGAAATTCATTACCAAACTCCACATATGAAGAATACATTGGAAAATACCATGATACAAATTTTTATTACCTTAATTTATAGTGTCGACAACCATAGTTTTTGAAATAATAAAGAACTCCACATTCATTACCTATATAATCTTACCCAAGAACTAATTACACATCACTAAAAAACATAGCATCATAACTAGAATCTTCTTTTCTCTATCTGAAGTCCTCCAACGGTGCAAGTAATATCTCAATAATCTCCTCCCATGAGATTTTTATCACCCTCTCAATGTAAGGGATCGTCTCTTTCTCCCATTTATTCAAGAACCTCCTTTATTCTATGTCTTTGGTTTTCATTTTTTATTTCCAAGTTATTTTTTCCCACATCTATCATACATTACATTTTATTTAAAAGTAATGTGATATTCCATTCACTTTCATTAATGCCTCCAATGATCCATTATGCAGCCTTGTTACATTTCTATAAATGTCCATTGATTTTCCACACCAAAAAATTGTGTAGTGAATTGTCATACCCATTTCCAATCATTTTCATTAACATCAATGAAATTATACGTCCTTGAATTGAGAAATCCATGAATATAATCCATAATCATTTATCTTGGTATTATTTGTGATGAAATATGTACTTATGATATATAATCAATGCGGTACACTTATGCATGTATATGAAATGATTATTTTGAGGGCATGTAAATATTCCTCAAATGCATTGGGTAATTCATTAATATCAAGAGGTTCCATATATGGTTCATATGAGGTTATCGTAAGAATATTATAATTTTATTTGGTTTTTATTTATATTGACATATTCTTATGATGTATTGTATAATGTTATTTTTGCATTCCCATGTTTCCTTTATGTTATCATCTCATATAATACCTCCACGATCATGGATATGATTATCACAAATTTTATATCTCAATGATATGCCTATTATCTACCATGTAATACAATCATCATGTTATGATTTTCATATTTCTTTAATGTTATTTAAATATCCCTACATTCTAATTTGTATCCCCTTGTTATCCCATGTAGTTTTAATAGAGAAGGAATTTTATGACATGTTATGAATATTATAGTATTAGTGGTTGTATTTCTACTGTATGCTTTAATGTTATGAAAATAATTAACTACTGAAACTTGGATTTTAAATATTTTTTTTACAATAAGTTAATAATTATCAGATATATCATTAATTTTAAAATAATTAATCCAAGGGATGTTATAGTTGGTATCTATGAAAATTTTAGTTTTTTTGGATTAGAATTTAAAAAACTACATTAAGACATTGTTATAATATTGTACATACAAAAACACCAAAAAAATTCAAAAATTTTAGAGTAATATTTTTCTCTAAAAATACATTTGTTTATATATAATTCATGTGTATGTGGCTCTATGTATAAATACATAGGTGTAATAACCCCATAAAGATTTTATGGTGCAAGACTCAATTAGGAATATTTTCATGCCAATGAGCCTTGTTGGACACCTGATTTGACACACCCTGGTGATATTCATCTTATTTTCTTAATCTCATTATAAACTATTATTATGTGAAGAAATTTTAATAAAAATTTACGATATGAAATAGATAATTGGTAATATATATTAAAACCTGGAAACTCATATGTTATGTAATATATGTTATTTATGATTTATCCTTATAAAGTCCATAAATTATAAATATGTGATTAACAGTTTTAAAAATTATCACCCATAATATTCCATATATTCTATTAAATATATGGAAATAGTAAGAACCTAGTAAACAACCATTTTGAAGGAAAATGATGTTACTCTCCTAACATGTTATACAATCTCATAGAAGAAGGTGTCATAAACCTTATGAATATACTTTTTCAATTTACTCCGGATCTAAATATAAACCTCAATAAGGAAGAATTGCCAAATTTGTAATGCCCCGACCCTGGTTACCCAGAGTAAGTTCATTATTACATAAATTGGCATGATCTCAAAAGATCAAGTCTCGAAAGACTGATAAGTTTAGTAGTCTTGGAAATACTAGATATATTCATAAGTCCTACATTACATAATAAAGTAAAAAAACTACAACATAATATGGTCTTCATATCCCCTCATACAATCCCTGTAGGTCATTCATAAAATACTTCTTCACATCCTGGGAAAAATTAAAACATTGAAAGAGGCGAGCTCAGATGCTCTGTAAGGATAACAATATAGTGGAAACATTCATAAATAATCATAAACATTTAAGGAAATGTATAAATAAAACAAAATACTTTTAAACATGACTTCAACATAATATCTCATAAATAGAATGAAATAATTCCATTTACTTATTCACATGGATATTCTACTAATCGAATAATCACATGAAATATCAATAACCAATTTCACAATGATTGAATTTATAATGTCAGACTATCATAACTATGTAGCCAAGGCCTCGTTCCAAGACTACAAATAATATTTTGTCATGGCCTCATGACAAGACACTAGTTTTCTCATGAGACCTACAGATTCATCGAGGAGCTATAGCGGGCTCCACCTGTCACTTACTAAGTCCAATGCATTCCTCATATAAAAAGGTATAAACATAACATAAACATTCATTTTAAAACTCGCATAAGAAATGTATATACTTTACCCCTGAACCATGAATGGTATAAAAATAACACATCCACAATCAAACATATCACAAAACCTTCAACATAATATGAAATATTTGTATCATGATAAATCAACTTCAAAACAGGTTTAAAATCCATTAAAGGATATTGACATAGATAAAAATGATTTATAAAACACAATGAGAGAAATACCCCTTTTTCATGAAAACATTTAAAAGTCACACAATTTAAGAAAGAATTCATTTACGGACCTTTTGAATCAAGGTGTCCCATGAAACATTGAAGCTTTGAAAGGAATTTTCATTTTAAAAACATTCATGTCCATATCAATAAATCCTTAAAAACCATTTTGAAGACATTGATATTAATGAAAAAGATTTAGAAGAATAAATATTTAAAACATTTGAAATGATATTTTAGTAAAAAATTCCATTAAAATAATCCCTTTTAAAAGTCATTCATGATACATGGACATGGATAATAAATATCTCCCAGTAGATACTTATGTAAAAACAACCTTAGATAATAAAGAGATTGTGAAATTAACCCTTACCTTGTACTTTTCCTTTATTGAGGGTAGGTTAACCTCCTATATAATGGTGAAATAATTGTTACTAAATTATAAAAGAATCATTTACATTAATATGATATCATATATGATCTTTTAACATTAATTTGTTAATAATATCTTAGTATTATAATCGTTTCGGGTGTTAACAGAATCGTCATTTTTATTATTTGTTATGTGAGACACATTTGTTATGGATGGGATGTATATTACTCCTATCCAGAATAATATCAAGTCCTTAAACATTATATTTAATCATCAAATGAGAATTAGACTTGAATGGATATGATAGGGAATTAATGTCATCGCGTTCGTGGAGACAGTAGTCCGTACGTACACACGAGCGACTATATCATTATTTTGATATTAAAATAATATATAATTGGATGGTATATCATATATACAGGATCATTATCATGTTATATGTATTATTTACATAAATTACACTTCATTATTATACCCATCCAAAAAATAATGTTTTGAATATTAATTACACCACGATGTGGAGACGGTAAGCAATACATACGCTTGTATGGTGACATGTCAGTCAAAGGATGGATAAAATACTGAATATGGTTCTACCATATTTATAATAACATCATTGTATACAAAAAATACCAGAGTTAATATTTTATAATGTTAATAACAATGAAAGAAGAAGTTGATGAAGAAATAAACTTGAAAGAGGGTGGTGAAAACATTACCTCTTAATCGGGTTCTTCCTTTTGATTTGATCGAAAGGGATCCGTAGGTTGGATTTCTGATCAAAATTATGCCTCTAGGACTAAGTGAGTGAAGTTGAGAGAATATTTTGGCAGGGGTTGGCCGTACCAAAAGGCATTGATGTTGTGAAAAATTGTTTAAAGTTGTGTCCTTTTATAAGGGGAGGAGGGGCTCTTTAGGAAAAACATAAAGTATTAATTTATAATAAATTAATGTTCGGTTTCTAATGAATCCAAAGTTGATTATTTAATGTTTAATATGTGGATGAGTCTAAATCCTTTCAAACAGTAGATTTTACATATGTTTGGGTCACTATATTAACCTTATCATTTATATTTAACTCTTAGTTAAATATTTTGACATTTACCATGTCTTTTTTTTATTATACAGTTAATAAACATACTATTTACATCCAAGAGACCACCATATGTTCCATTAATGATACACCTATAATTTTATAATTCTTTTTGGAAAACCATAGTTTTTTTGGAATATAATATCAATTAATAATATAATATTACTTTTAAAAACAATTTTATGTCAATTTTGAAACTATTGGGTATTTTGTTTTTGATAACTTCATAACAGCATTATTACGTAGAATAAAATTTATTTAAACAATAATAATATGTCATATTAACCTATAAAATTAGTGTAATTCATAAAAAGTCTCCAATTATATTTATTTTGATATTTATAATATCAATTATTTTAACATTTCACAAATAAGGTAATTACAATGTCATCATTGTGTCATAAATAAATTAAATTATTTAATGTATAAAAATCATAAATAAAATACAATTATGTTTTAAATATTTTTATCTTTCTAATTAATATTTATAATCGAATTTATCTTATATATAACCCTATATTAAAAACGTTTTTGTTAGTAAACTTTGATTTTAACTCTTTTAACTCTTCTTTGAATTAAATAATAATAAATGTCCTAATCTAATCCAAGTGGAGATAAATGATATAATTTTATTCCTAAGGTTGTTTTTCTGTGGAGATACACCTGTCTAATATAATTAGGAAATGTATTAGGGTAATATTAATATCATTTTTACCCATAATTACCATATTTACTTTTAACTGTGGTAAATAAAAGTAAAAAGTTACTATTCACTGAAAAATTATTTTTTATCTTATTGAACCACATTTAACCCCATGATATTAACCACATCCCTTGGATTTTTTAAGTTCCACTCACAATAGTGGTAAAATTAAGTTTTATGTAAATTTTTAAAATCTCCTAGGAGGATTGTAAAAGACGGAGAAAAGTTCAATAAAATTTTAATATATCTAAAATTATTCTAAACTAACTCCAATTAATTACATTGAACATATATAGGTATTATGTATCTATTTTGAACTTAATTAAATTTAAATAAAAAAAATATTTAAATAAAAATTCAGTTTTAAACTGTAACTCAGTGTTATTTTACTATTCATCAAAAATTGAATGTTTTCAGAAAAATACCAAAAATTCACCCTGAGATAATTTCGATATTCTGAATCCAAAAATGAATTCCATTTTGAGAGATAAAATTAATTAAATTTAAAAAGTGGGTATTACTATTCATAACGGCTACATTTATTGGTTGTGGTGTTTTTGAATCTCGAAGTTGCGTAGAATGCAAGCTATTGCATTATTAAAAGGGAATCGTGCCATGGAATCTTGGGGTGATACATTATCCCCTCCTTCAATAAACTTCGTCCTCACAATTTGAAATTGTTATTCAAAAATAAAATGTTGAAAATTAAAAATATCTTTGTGGGAAAGCCCACATAGAAAAGTGGGTTAATAAAATTTAGTCGTAATAAGAAGAAAAGAGAAATGAAAGGGTCACCACCAAATTATGATCTCTATTTTTAGAACATTATTGGAAATTAGAGACACATAATTGGAGGAAAGATGTAAATATTAATAGGGACTGATTTAGGTCATCAGTCACAAACAATTGTATAATTGAGGGCCTCAAAGCCATCAATCTATGACGATTTAAAATATCATCTGTTCAACAAAACATAAGGTATTAGGATAACACATTTTCAGTTTTAAGATCCCTTACCTAATGCTTATGAATTAGTTTCTTCATAGAATAATAGAAATATATATATATATATATATACTTGAAAAGTAGAGTTTCATCCTTCAACTAATTTCTACCACAAACTCATCCTCCACTCCAAAAGATAACAGAACTAAAAAATATTATATTTATCCAAATCATATTAAAATATACCATTAAAATGAAGAAAAATAATTTCTAATGACCGGGGACTTCCAGTAGGCTAGTGGTAGGTAATAAAGTCCTATCACACTATGGTTGTAGGTTCAATTCTTATAGCTCTGTCCAACGCGACAGGTTATCACCCGACCTGCAGGTTATCCTTTTCCTAAAACTATAGTATCATACTATTCCAAAAATTTATCATAATAATTGTTTTAAACTTAAACAATACTATCTAATGTTTAACTTAATCCACTCCAAACATTATTGTTTTCCAAAGTACCTCTGTCCACACTCTCTGTAAAAGGTATCTAAATTCCAAAATCAATTGTCACATTAGATTCCCCAGACAAAGTAAAGTTTATCTTATTGTCACATACTGAAAATATTATTACCTTATTCATATTAAAACCTTAATGAAAACAACATGTACTGCAGTACAATCCTTATATATATCACATTATTTTTATAACCAGAATATAATCCTTAAGTCCAAAAACACAAATACATTAATTATTCCACTTTAAATGTAGTAACAACATAAGACTGGACTTTATCCCTTGGCCTTTTATGTGGTATTTTTCCTTGGCACTTATGGAATTCATTCACATAATGACCCATTTCTCTAGAATTGTAGCATTAAACAATGACAACATCTTTCTTTCCCTTGTAATCAAGAGCCTTGTGTCATTTTTCTCCACATTTGTAACAAACTCCAATTCTTTTAGGAAAATACTGGGGTGTCGCTTCCCACAATTATCATATAATGGAAAATCCTTCTTTCCCTTTTTCCCTTTATCTTTCTCTTGTTCCACCGTTCATTTCTTCTCATGCTTTACTTTATTGTCATAAGATTTAGAGAATTCCTTTTCTGGATTTATAGCACATAAGACAATGTCTTCGTATGACGTGAAGGGTTGTGAGACTAATGATCAACAGAGAAATGGTTTTAACCCATCAAATAAATGATCAATCATACTCCTCAGCTTATGTATATAATATGATCCATGCCTCGCTAACCTTGTAAAGTTAGCTGCATACTTTGTGACATTCTCATCCTCCTTTTGCCTCAGACTGAGAAATTGCCTTTCCATATCAGCTCGATGGTCATGAGGAATGTATTTTTCTAAGAAAATTTCTTTAAAATCCCACCATTCCATACATGATACCTTTTCATCATCCTTTTTCTTTTTAATTAATGACCACCACTGATCAGCATCTCCAGTGAGGCGGTAAACTGCCATGATAACATTTTCTCTATAATTTTTCCCCAATGCCTGAAATATTTTCTCTAGGGAACTTATCCATTACTCAGCTACTAGTGTATTTTTACCCCCATTTAATGTTGGTGGTTTTTTCCTCATGAATCAATTCAACATTGATCCTCCACGCTATGGATCAGGGTGCTCCATATGGGTAAGGTTATTATTCATAACCTGAGTGAGTTATCACAGTATGGTGATTAGCTGATCAGCACTAGTTATATCACTAGCTTCACTATAATTATCTTTAGCAGGAGGGAAATCCCTGCATGGAGTGAGTGCATTGATACAGTTCCCTTTCCTTCTACTAGGAACCAATTCTAAACAAGGGCATAAACTAGATTAGTTTATGAATCGAAATACATAATTCCATACATGTAAAACACTTAACATAAATTTAACTATTTATGGATATTCCATAATCATAAAAAAATGTTTTCTTTGAGGAATATATACTCATAAACCCTTCATAATTATTTTTAATGAAAACGAGAATTATCCAAAGCATATCTCCCGGGAGTGTCGTAACCAAGAGTGTAGTAATGCCCGTTATCGTGCACCAGTTCCCGTTTGAGTCTACCTTAATGTAGTGTTTTTGGGTTTTACCACTAGGTACATCTGAGACAGAGCCACCTCTACCTGCTTGTATCCAGAAAGGTATGTATTGCTCGGAAAACTCACAAAATCTCTAAAATACCAAAATTATAGGAAGTTATTCTATACTAATCTTCAAAGTCTATCTTAGGTCTATGTGCTCTAATCAGAGTTTATCTAAATCTAGTTTCCATATTTTGTACTAGACTTCCTCTGATACCAACTTCAATGCCACGACCCTAGTTACCTAGAGTCGGTGCATTATTACATAACATTGGCATGATAAGAAAATATCAAGTCTTAAAAGACCGATTAGTTTAGTAGTCTTGGAAACACTAGATATATTCATAAGTCTTACATTACATAATAAAGTAAAAAAACTACAACAACATATTGTCTCCATATCCCCTCATATAATCCATGCAGGTCATTCATAAAATACATATTCACATCCTGGGAAAAATTAAAACATTGAAAGGGGTGAGCTCAGATGCTCTGTAAGGATAACAATATAGTGAAAACTTTCATAACTAATCATAAAAATTAATGGAAAATGTATAGCTAAAAAAATGACTTTTAAACATGAACTTCATCATAATAGGGTAGAAATAGAATGAAATAATTCCATTTAGTTATTCACATGGATATTCTACTAATTTAATAATCACATGTAATATCAATAACCACTTTCATAATGATGGAATGAAAAATTTCATACTATCATAACCACATAGAAAAGGCCTCGTGCCAAAACTACAAATAAGATTTTGTCAAGGCCTCATGCCAATACACTAGTTTGTCTAATGAGACCTACTGATGTATTGAGGAGCTATATCGGTCTCCTCCCGTAACGTACTATGTCCAATGAATTCCTTATATCAAAAGGTCTAAACATAACATAAACATTCAAACTAAAACTAACATACGAAATGTCACTACATTACCCATAAACCATGAATGGTATAAAAATAACACATCCACAGTCAAACCTATCACAAAACCTTCAACACAGTATGGAATATTTTTATCATGACAAATCAACTTCAAAACAAGTTTAAAATCCATCAAATCATTTTGACATAGATAAAAATGATTTGTGAAATTCATTGATAGAAAATACCCATTTTTCATGAAAACATTTACAAGTTAGACAATTTAGAAAAGAAGTCATTTAAATTCATTTCTAAATCAAAGTGTTCCATACCACTTTGATGATTTTAAAGGAATTGTCATTTTAAAATCATTCATGTCCATATGAATAAATCCTTAAAAACCATTTTGAAGACATGTATATTAATGAAAAAGATTTAGGAGAATAAATATTTAAAACATTTTAAATTATTTTTTAGTAAAAAGTCCCTTAAAATAATCCCTTTGAGAACTCATTCATGATACATGGACATGGATAATAAATATGTCCCAGTATATACTTATGTAAAAAAAACCTCAGATAATAAAGAGATTGTGAAATTAACCCTTACCTTGTACTTCTCCATTTTTGAGGGTAGGTTATCCTCCTATATAATGGTGAAATAAATGTTACTAAATTATACAACAATAATATACATTAATATGATCTCATATATGATCTTTTAACATTGATTTGTTAATAATATCTTAGTATTATCATCGTTGTGGGTGTTAATAGGTTCGTCTTTCTTTATATTATTTGTTATGTGATCCATATTTGTTATGGATGGGATGTATATTATTAATATACAGAATAATATCAAGTCCTTAATCATTATTTTTAATCTTCAAATGAGAATTATACTTGAATGGATACGATGGGGAATGAATCTCATCGCGTTCTTGGAGACAATAGTCCGTACGTATGCACGAGCGACAATATCATTATTTTGATTTTATAATAATATATAATTGGATGGTATATCATATATACAGGATCATTATCATGTTATATTTATTATTTACATGAATTACCAATCATTATTATACCCATCCAAATAATAATTATTTGAATAACAATTACACCACAGCGTGGAGACGGTAAGTCGTACGCACGCACGTATGGTGACATGTCATTAAAAGGATGGATAGAATACTAAATATGGTTGTAAATTATTTATAATAACATCATCGTATATAGAATATACTGGAGTTATTATTTTATAATGGTAATAACAATGAAGGAATAAGATGAAGAGGAAAGGAACTTGAAAGAGGGTGGTGAAAACATTACCTCTTAATCGGGTTCTTCTTTTTGATTTGATCAAAATGGCTCCATAGGATGGCTTTCTGATCAAACTACGGCCTCTAGGTCGACTTGAGGGAATTTTACAGTATATTTGGCTAGGTTTTGGCCGAATCAAACGGCTTTGATGGTTTGAAGAATTGGTTAGAAGTTGTGTCCTTTTATAAGTCAGAGGAGGGGCCCTTTAGGAAAAATGTAAAATATTAATTTATAATAAATTCATATTCGGTTTCTAATGGCTCCAAAGTTAATTATTTAAAAGTTAAGGTGGGTATAGGTTGATATATTTTCATACAATAGATTTTAGATAGTTTTGGGTCACTATATTAACTGTATCATTTATATTTAACTCTTAGTTAAATAGTTTTACATTTACCATGTCTCTTTGTATTTTTATATTATATAGTTTATAAACATACTATATACATCCAAGAGACCCCCAAGTGGTCCATTAATGATACACCTATCATGATATAAGTCATTTGGTCGAACCATAGATTTTAGGAATATAATATCAATTAATAATATAATATTAGTTTTAAAAACTTATTTATGTCAATTTTGACACTATTGGGTATTTAGTTTTAGATAATTTCATAACAGAATTATTAAATAGAATAAAAATTATATAACCAATACTAATATGTCATATTAACCTAGAAAATCAGTTTAATTCATAAAAAGTCTCAAATTACATTTATTTTGATATTTATAATATCAATTATTTTAATATTTTACTAAAAAGGTAATTACTATATCATCATTGTGTCATAAATAAATTAAATTAATTAATGTCTAAAAATTATAAATAAAATAAGATTATGTAGGAAATAATTTTATATTTCTAATGAATATTTATAATCTAATTTATCTTATGTATAACCTTATATTATGAATGTTTTAGTTAGTAAACATTTATTTTAACTCTTTTAACTCTTCTTTGAATTAAATGATAATAAATATCCTAATCTAATCCAAGTGGACCTAAATGATAATATTTTATTCCTAAGGTTGTTTCTGGTCGAGATAAACTTGTTCAATAGTATTATGACATGTGTTAGTGTAATATTAATTTCATTTTTACCATTAATTCCCCTATTTACTTTTAACCATGGTTAATAAAACTAAAAAGTCACTATTCACCAAAAATTATTTTTATCTTATTGAACCACATTTTACTACTTGATATTAACCGTGTCTCTCAGATTTTTGAAATTCCACTCACAGAAGCGGTAAAATTATGTTTTATGTGAATTTTTGAATTCTCCTAGTAGGTGGGTAAAAGACGGAGAAAAGTTCAATAAAATTTTTATATATCAAAAATTATTCTAAACTAACTCCAATTAATTACACTGTACTAATATAGGTATTATGTATCTATTTTAACCATAATTAAATTAAAATAAAATAAATAATTATTTATATAAAAATTCGGTTTTAAACTTTAACTGAGTGTTTTTTCACTATTCATAAAAAATTTAATGTTTTTAGAAAAATACCAAAAATTCACCCTAAGATAATTTCGATATCCCGAATCCAAAATTGAAGTCCATTTTAAGAGTTAAGATTTATAAAATTTCAAAAAGTGGGTATTACTATTCATAATTGGTACATTGATTGGTCGTAGTGTGTTAGAATCTCGAAGTTGCGTATAATGCAAGCTACTGCATTATTAAAAGGGAAACGTACCATGGAAGCTTGGGTGTTACAAAATCCCCCAATGAAAGATCGTGTTCTAATTGATTCCTTTATCTGATAAAGCCCTCCAACTTTCAATGGATATTCTGACCCCATAACTGTGGAACAATTAATTTGTTCCATTGAAACGATATTTACCATCCTTCTTCACAATGAGAAAAAGAACATCGTACTAAGTATCTATTATATGGAAATAGAATCTAATTTGTTTTGGAAATTGATCAAGAATATTATGTCTAAAGAATGAATCGACGATATGGAGTGGCTTTTATAGTTTCCCATGCTTAAAATACATGGATATTAAATCAATTTTTTGAAAATTCAGCACATTAAAAATATACATTCATGTTGACCCTAATAGTTTATTTTCTATATAAACATGATAACATATTATTCTTCCATGGTGAGATATCATAAAAATATCTCTTACATATCTTACTCTTTAGTAATCCAACATAAATCTTTTCATTATAACTTAGGGAAAGGAAACATAAGAAAGGGGTGAGCTCAGATGCTAACTATGGGTAAAAAAGGGATATATGTAAGCATAATGTGAGAATATTGGTATGAGAGCCTTCTATTAACATTATATGATCATAAAATAGATATCAAATATGTTAATCAAGTGTGATTGAATAAATATAGGTAGTTCACAAGACATGAATCATTAGGTAATCAAGATTATAATGCCTGACATCCTAACATAAATGTAATACATTTGATTATGTTTTTCATTGAAACATATAAAATGATTTACATTATAGTAAAGGCTTAATTTCAAGGATATATTAGTTAAATGGGATCACTCCTAAAACTATATTAATTTTCAAGATTCACTCCCAATGCCATCTTCATAGACAATGTCCTTTACTGAACTGGATTCACTTCTCATTCCACCAATATATTACTGAAGTGCTTTCACCCCTGATTCATTCCCTATTTTACTAAAAATAGTTAACTCATGGTTCCATCATTGTGTTATTAAACCTAGTTGACATCCCATTCATGCATTATATTACTGAATCATGTTCACTCATTGTCTATGTCATGCATTACTGAATCCTTTTCACTCCTCATTCCATCTATTTATTACTTAAACATGTTCACACCTCGTTCCAACAACATATTAATGAACTAAGTTCAAACATCTTTCTAGACCTCTATTTCTAATCAAATTAAAACCTAATTAAAAAACTATAATATTGAACTAAGCTAACTCTTCATTTCATACTTGTATTACTAAACCATGTTAACTCTTTTTTTAGGAATTTATATCTCATGAGATATATAAATCATTACCAAATGGATTAGAGGGAGATAAAGGTCCCAACCAATACATAATGAAATCATATAAATGTGTTCCCCTTGATAATTAAACATTCATCGTATAGTGACCTATATAAAATATGAAGGGTTTCATAAACATGATATCCTTAACTGTACAGTAAAATGTGTTTCATACACATTTTATCATATCATACCCTATGGAAAAAACATAGGTTTCATAATAATTTAATCATATAATAACCTGTGAAATTTGATGGGTTTTATAAGAATTTTATCATGCTATTACCTGTGGGAGAGAAACAGGTTTCATAACAACATTTCATTTTAATAAAATACCATGGAATGAAGTAATAGATATTTTTTCCATGGATCATGACCCTTGTAAAGAAAAAAATACATGACATTCTGTCATATTAGATAATGAAGGATTTTGAATCATCAATTCAATATAACATTTCATTGAAAATAACTTTTAATACAAATTAAAATTTCAAAATAATTTTCTAGAAAACATATTTTAAAACATATAAAGGAATTGTGAAAATTATATGATACATTACTTGATGAAAATATAATTTCTACATTTAAAAACACTTTTTTAATCATAAAATATGCTGAATACATTTTCCTTTGAAAATAAACTTTAAAACAAATAATGGATTCTTTGTTAACCATTTTAAACAATTTATATAATAGAAAACTATTTTGAATACAATTTTCATTGGAAAAAATTTTAAAAAATTTCTTCCCTATATATTTGAATACCTGTATTAATTTAAAAATGTCATTCTAATATTTCAATGTAATATTAAAGGAAATTATGACTAGTATATTTTTACATTTCGATTATTTCTATTCACTATAATTACTTAATAAAATATCATAGATAAGAAAACAATAGGGTCATTCCATTTAACACATTTCATTAAAATTATAAAAAAAGGATAAAAAATCATTTCAAACATCATATGAAAACAATTTTTATTTTAAAAAAAAAACTTTTTTTTGTGAATAAAACAAATTTCTGTCCAAGGATAGAAATAAAGACTGAATTTATTAAAAAAATTCTTAATTAACCAAAGTAGTAAATAGTGGAAAAATGGTTCCAATAAATTTATATATTATGTAAAACCATAGTATATAAAAAATTAATTATTTTTCATTAGATATGTATCAAAATATTTTATCAATGGAATCAAAATAAAAAAAATCTTGATAATTAATGAGATTGTAGAAATATAACGTAACCAATTTAGTGAATTTGAATCGTAATTTTATGGAAATAATAATTTTAATTTGTGCTTATAATAACATTAAAAGAATCATATTCATGATATAACCTATCAAAGGGTAATTATATAAACCTCATAGAAAAATATTGGGGTATAACATATAATGTGTCTGATGGAAGGACGATTCAGACAATATTATATTACCAATTTGGAAAATTTTGAACCATAAAACCCATGAAAAAAGTATCATCATAGGGATATGTAAATACCCATAAAATAAATTATAACTTTTAAATAATAAATTATTGGAATATATTTACACCATTTAAACTAAATTATTGGTGAATAAGGCATAAGACTCATTGAAATATTAGTATGATAATAAAAACATTACCTTAAGTGTTGACTTTCTTTGACTGTTTTAAAACCTCATATATAAAAAATATGTGCTAGTTATAAATCACCGAAAGAAAAATATAAATAATTATAAAAAGTTTTTTTATTTTATTATGACTTATTATTACCTATTTATTAACAATTCCATGTAATTATTTTGATTTTGGTAATATCAATTTTTCATATATGTCTTGAATTTTTATTCATGATTATATTAAGTAGATCCTGATTTAATTGTTTCTATAATTTAAAATATGATGAAAATATCATATATACTAATTATATTGATATTTATAATAATCTACAATATAATATAAATATCAAATGCAATAGAACGTTCCTAGAGACGGTAGGTCATATGTACACATGGACTCTATTTTCATTTTATTGTCATTTTGAAATAAAGTATGTATATGTAATATATGTGTATATATATTTATATTAATTATAATTATAGTATAAATATTATTTCTTATATATTATATATGTTTATTAAACCCATCCTTAATATATTTCATCTAATTTTCGAATGAATCACACCACATTGGGGAGGTGGTAATCAACACATCCATAAATGTTGTTGTCATATTTACAAAAAATAGAATGATTGATTTTATGTTTTATATAATAATTAAAAAAACATAAATATATTATAAATATATTAAATATAATAGAAAAAATATATCTCTTTATATAAATAATTCTATTGTTATTTTATGCACATTGAATAAGAAGAATTTAGTGGGTGGAAAATGAAACAAAACAGATTTTGGAAAGATGTCAGCCCTTCTTTGGGTAACTCCTCCAAGTTCTCAGAATGTGGATTTTGTTGAGGGATTACTACCCAATGGGATGTTTCAAGTGTTAATGAATAAAATTATTAAGGTTATGTTGGTATATATTGATGTTCCAAAATTTCATTATAGGTGTAAAGAAGTGAGGGGGTCTGAGTGCCCTTTTATAGTGGTGGAGTGGAATTCTAGTAAATATTAAAATGTAATCACTATTGAGAGGTCACCCGTACATAATGTGCATCCAATAATTTAAAATTTTAGATCAATTATATAATACAACCAATATATTTCCATATATTATATTTTTGACATGTTTATAGGGTATTTGGCCCCACAAGGCAATGTTTAAGTAGTAGGTATCTCATATTTACCATAAAAGATCTAAGTAATTTTATTTTTTTTCACTATTTTTATAGTAGAAAACTATGTTTACCTTATAAAAAAGTATAATTTATACTGATTCCAAATATTTATTCCATTTTTACAATTTTTAATCATGTATTTGGCTGGAAATAATTTAAAATTAATCCAAATGATATGTCACAACAAATTGTTTTTTAAGGAAAAATGTTAAAACATTGGAAATTATTTAATATCAAATTCTAATGAAAAATTACTTCATATGAACTAAATTGAATTATTTTATATATAATTTATGTAAATAATATTTAAAAACTTATTTAAATATAATTTATCTATATTAATAAATTATACATAAAAATATTTTTTGAATTAGAATTATGTGTTTTTCACTATTCGTCAAAAAATAAAACTTCCTAAAAATTACAAAAAGTCAGTCAATGTAAATTTTATATATCCCACATTAAAAAACGATGCATCTTATTTAATATAAATATTATAAATGTGTCAAAAATTAATGGGTTCTCCATTAAAATGCGATAAAATTCCCTTTTATAAAAATATATCTTTTTATTCATTAAATTGTATTTACTCTTATCTTACACTAATATAATCTATTGGATGAGTATCAACATTATATAGTGGATATGAAATAAATTAATTTAACTTAAAAAATTAATCAATAGTGATTTTTTCAATTCTTATATAAATTTGTGGTTTCTAAAAAAATAATTTTTTTAGAAAAGTAATATCTTTATTTTCAAATAACTTTAATATTAATTAATACTGATTAATAACCAAATGATTGATTTTAAAAACCTTTGTAATGAATATTTTCATAATTAAAATTATCTTATTTTTATCTTCCATTCTAATGGGTTGGTTGTAATTACAATAATATTTTAACAACAATATTAATAGTGTATTGTAGTATGGTAAAACACGGCCTTGTGTATAACACAATCTTTTAGTGGAATATAGAATTCTTTATAACACAAAAAAGAATAGGGTTTCATATACCTAAGGATGTTATATCTTTTCTTTTGTAATAGAATCATATATTTGTTTTTCGAATAATGCAATCCAATATTGGTGATTTCATATTAAAAAATTTGTATTCACTGTTGTTTGAAATGAACAATTTAAAAATGAGTAAAGTAAGTACTAAAAATTTATATAAAAATCATGAGGTATTATAGATGGAATTCCATAATAAATAGGACTAATATTTTCTATACAACCTAAAACTAAAAATGGATAGGGACATCAATATCCTCAGGAAAAGATATGAGGAATCCATCATGATGTATGGTGATTGTTATAAACAACATGCATAATAATTTTTTGAAATTTTCAGCACAACGAGATCTAAAGAAGGCGACATATTTTTTGGGATGAATATGAGTTCATGGAAATCCTTGGTGATTTTTAAAATTGATAGTTATAAGTAAATTACTCTTTGTTCTCTCCAATTCAAAATGAAGGATAGATAATATCAAGGTTTCCATTGGGACAAGATATGTAATGTTGACTATCATTCTAGAGTTATGATGAATAAATACAATGGTTGAATGAAAGTACAACATTCAAAATTTTAAAATTATGGGAAGATTCATCGCACAAATATCTTGAGTTGGTTGAGAAATTTATTTAGGTGTTGAAATGAAGGGAAAATTGTAAGTGATTATCGATGGGAGAATCCCACCATTGTGATGGAATAATGAAATTATCTAGTAAACACTAATTACATATTCCAAAATATAAACTACACGAAACAAGAATACAATGTGAAATACATCACTATTTAATGTATTATTGGTGAAAATAAATTCCAACATCATCCAATGTTTTATGGGTGGTCTTATAACATGATGACTATAAAGACTATGCTAATAATTAAGTGTTGATATATGTGATAGTTATTCATTCACGAATAAAAGAAATTTTTCTTACATTAATAATATTCATTCGTTTATATCATGAAATTTAATTATAACTTTTCAAACATCATTATAATAAATGTATTTAGAGATTTCATTGAAAATGGAAAATTTGGAAATATCAACATACTATATATGTATCACCTCACCTGTGATATTTTGTCAGATGAATTCTCTAGTAAACCTTGTGATAATCCCTTTAGAATAATTCACTTGTAATCTGGGTATGGATTGGATTATATTAATTAATCAAACATAATTTTTTTTGATAAGTATATCACCTTATATATATTGAATTTTTATATAATTCTATACATGTGAATGAAGGGTGATGAATCTCCATTGGGATCATCATCTCATGAATTTATATAATTTATATATGCACATAAAAATATTTCTCATATAATTTGGACCAAATAAAATATCATCCTTTAATAGATCCCTATTGTGAAAAAATATGATAATGTCTTTCTTGGAAAATCGGATGCTCTTCCTCTAGCTCAAGTTAATGAATTTTGAATCGATCATATACTTATATCCTCTACAGTAAAAATTTATTTATTTAGAGTAGAAGTTTATAAAATTGATGAGATATGGAAATTACCATAGTGGAATCATGGAAAAAATTATATATGCTCATGTTCTTTCCCATGGGGAAAACCGGTCCTATTCGCTAAGAAGAAGTATAGGCCAATATTTCTCTTTATTGACTATATTCATCTCAGAAATATCGCTATAATTAAAAAGTATCATCTTCCTTGGATTCATAACATGTTTGATCCACTATGTGTTGTGTACTATTTCCAAATGATATATCTTCTTTTAGTATATTATAATGTAAATTTTAATAAGAAAGATATATCTAAGATTGAATTTTTGTACAAGGTACTCACACTATGAGTTCACGGTGATTCTATTTGGAGTCAATATTATTCTAGAAATATTCATTGATATAATTAATATAGTACATAGGGATTACATTAACAAATTTGATGTAGTATTTTGGGGATATTATTATCTTCTAAAAAATAATGAATGAAAATGAGGAGAATTTGAATACTATAATAGAGACATTTTGTAATAAAAAGATGGTTGTAATGTAGATTAAATGTATGTTATGGTTTAATAAATTAACATTCATTGGTCTTTCCATAACCAAAAAAGTGATATTAGTGGATAATTCAAAAAAATATATAATTAAATGATGGCCATGTCCAACATATGTGATGGATATACAATCATTCCAGGGATTATCTTGATTGAATATTTGTGTTTTAAGGAACCTCATACGACTAAAAATTCAAATTTCAGATATATTTGAAGGGGAGTCATGTTTGTTTGTAATGATGAATGTGGGTATATTTTTAATGATCTAAATTTGAGGCTATTTTTGTATGCAATGTTAAGATTATCTAAAAAATTAATATGTATTAGTGATATATAGAAACGAATCCAAAAAGTCTTCATTTGTGTATTCATAAAAAATTAAAAAGTTATCGCTTATGCCTCTCACCAACTAAATATGCACATTAAAAACATCCCAAATCATGATCTAAAATTAAATGCAGTGATATTCACATTAATGATTTATAGATATTACCTCTACGAGGGTAAGTTTCATATAGATATAGACCATAAAATCATTAACAATGTATTCATTCAAAAGGATTTTAATACGATCCAAAAAATATGGTTAAATCTAATCAATAATTTTTATTCTTTAATCGAATACAATTATGGGAAATCAAACAATGTGGTAGATTCTCTGAGTAGGCAGGATCTTGCAGCTCTATCAATGATGTGGATATCAAGGGATTCTATCTTTTTGGAAAAGAAAAAGATGGATATTTTAAAAATAAATTTATATTCATACTACCTTTCTCAAATAACTTATAATCCATATATTTATATGAGATGTAATGATTCCTATAATGATGATGAGTGGATGTAGAAGAACATAGATTATATTCTAGAGTTCATCTTTAATGAAGATGGAGTTAAAATATTTAGAGCACAATAATGTTTCATATAAAAACCAAAACTAGGGAAGGAATGTCTAGAATATTTGAATAGATCATATTTTTCTATTTTTCTAGTATTCACTAACATATCTGGATTTTTTAAGAAGCATTTTTTTCGATGACATAATGATAGTGATTTCAAAGATTGTATCTCAATCTTGGTATACTAGTAAGTAAATGATGAATAATATAATTATAGGGGTATGATATAAGAATATAACTTACTGGTATAGAAATGTGAAAAAATAATCATATAATTCTTTACCTAACTCCCATGGTATACGTAAATAAATATTTCTTATTTTTGGTTGTCGATCACCTTACAAATTCAGTGCATTTCATTTCTATAAAAGATGATTTCTCTCTGGGCCGACTAACTATGATACACACAAGGGATGTGGTATACATTCATGGAGTTCAATTATATATTTAATATTTTCATGATCAGTGGTTTACCTATAGGATAGGGTGAATCCATCGGCTAAAATTGAATACATAATTGAGCATATGAACTGCATATTACCCTCAGATTGATGGTCAGTCAAAAAGGACCATTCATAGACTTGAGGATTTTTTGATATCATATTGAAGGGATTTCCATGGTTGTTGGGATCAGTACCTTCCCCTAGTTGACTTCCTATACAACATTATTTCACAATATATCATTCAAATGGTTCCTTATAAGGCCTTATATGAAAAGAGGTATCAGACACTAAAATTTTTGGATGATGTTGATGAAAAGAATACTTTGGTACCAGATCTTGTAAAATGGTTGAGGAAAAAGGTTCACAACATTATTCATTTTATGAAATCCATAATAATGAGGCAAGAAACATATATTGAAAATCACATACATTGAATTAGATTGGATGATGGATAATAAGTGTTCCAAGATCACTATGTGATAATTTCATGAGGATTGGGAATAATGGAACGCATCTTTCATCATCCATCACCAACATTGAGAAACATGATCGCATTGGACCTGTATCTTATCAACAATCACAACGAATTAACATATCTTAGGTACATGATGTGTTCTATGTATCCCACTTTATAAAGTACATTTTAAACCCCACACGTGTACTGAATCTAAAAGTTTCACCATTATATAATGGTCTTTCATTATAGATGTATCCTTTGATGATCTTTGATCATTAAGAAAAAATTCTACAAAAGAAGACAATTACTCTTGTCAAAGGGTTGTACAGGATCCATATGTTTGTTGAAAATATATGATAAATTAATGGGTAATTTATATAAAAATTACCATGAAATTTTAGTTTATTAATTGATAAATTTATGAAAGTAATTTCTAAATGGCTGACTTCTGTAATTACAGAGAATTTTATATTTCAAATTTCACTTTAAGATTAAAATGAATGCATCATTTTTGTAATGCAGATATATAAAACATGCACTAATATTGTTATCATGGTCTATTATAATTTATATCTTACTGAATTTTATTGATCATTATGAATAATAACCCTTGATAATATAATTATTGAACATATATATGATGAATAGTATATAATAAGAGTGATGTAAGATTTAATTAACACAGAAAAAGGAAGTGATGGCCTCAACCAGAAGGATCGTTCAATTTGAAACTCATTTATCAGAGCTTATAAGGGATATTACACATCTTGAATTTTATGTAATCTTATCCAAACCAATTATATAATATCTAAAAAAATAAAAAATTTATAATGAAAATTTAAGATCATATAATACACGGCACAAACCATGCTCTCAAAACCACCCCATGAAAATATCATTATCACATACTATACACACAGTGCGTTCATTTGTGAAAAAATGGATTTTGTTTTTGGAAACAAAAAAAATAAATGAGTTTATTTTATTCAATAAAATAATAATTATATTTATTCTTTATAGTTTATATTTTTTAAATTATTAGTTAATGAGTGTGATAAAATATCTATTTTGATATGAAAAAAATTAAATTTTCTATTTGTGTAATACATACATTCAATAAACATAATTTTTTTTAAAAAAATTAATATTTGTGATAAATTATATTTTTTAAACAATATTTTTATTAACATTATATATAATAATAAACGATAATTTAATTTAATGATATGAGATTTTAATTTTTATAACAATCAGAAAACTATTATTAAAAACCTTCTAATTTTTAGTAAATGTTAAATTTTTATTTTAAATTTTAAATTCACCAAATTATATATATTTTTGAATAAAATATCTTTTATTATCCCAATAATCATTTTCAATTTATCCAATATTTACTTTTTCCAAATTTCAGGAGTTAGTGAAACCTTTATCTAGAAAACTATATATGTTATACATATGTGGTGTGTATTATAAAATCATTATGATAATAAAGTGGTTTAATCGATTCCATAAAAATCACTAATGAAAAAATTATTATTTTCGCTTTAAATTTTTTTTATGATACTATCATCTAAATTTTATAATCTCATTATTAATCCTCTAAAAGATATAATATATTTTATGTTTTAATATAAAATCTTTGTCAACATGAGTCACCTCCAAATTAACAATGGTATTATTTTAATTTTATTGGTTTATAGATATGTTAAATAATGAAACCCACACCTATTTTTTACAAATCTTGGGAAACCTAAAATTTGTGTTCTGATTTTGATTAATTTATTTTATAGAGTCCAATATCCTAGTTAATGAAATAAAAAATAACCCCCTCTGTTTTCTAACTTAATCCCAACCATTATCTCATTCTTCTTAACTAAAAACTTATCATGAAAATAGTCATACTTTTCCACTCATGATTCCTCCCATGGTTCTGAAAATATCTTCATAATCTGTTATAGATATTTTAAATAGCCATCTCAAAGTAAGGGATCCTCTCTATCTCCTTATTCGAGAACATTCATAATGATACTCATTTCTCTTTTCAATATATCAAGTCAGGTTTTTCTTCCACATCTCTCCTACTGATTTATTTATTATTAGGTGATTAGAAACCCAATTTACACTAATAAACTCCTCTTATGTACCTTTATATACACATGTTATGCTAAAAAAATATCTTCTAATTTTTAATGCGAAACAAATATGAATATAATTACCATGCCCATATCATCACAAAGGTATTCATCTCCATGAACTAATATGTCATTAATTATAAATTTATTGTAATGTATTCAACACTCATTTATCAAATTATCTAATGTTATTAAATATATTCTAATGATATATGATCTACGTGGAACACCATTGAAAGAACATGATATGTTTTTAATGGATGCCCCCATCTATATGTCTAATGTATTTGGTAATGTTATAATCTCTTGATATTACATGTATGGTTTACAATATGTTATTCTAAAAATAGTATATTATGATGTCTTGGTTGTTAAACTTGACTTATGAACATGATTATATGCTTAATTTTGCCGTTTCATTCCCTTTTTTCCTTTATTTTATCATCATATATTATGCCTCAATTATCATGATAAAGGGTTTGACACCTTTTATGTATCATTGATATGTATATTGACTAACATGTACTACATTCATCAGGTTTTAAAATTATTTCTTCCATTACATTAATTATTATATTATTGAATTCATATATATGTCCCCTAGTTATCTAGTGATGTTTCGAGAGAAATGGGATTATAAGTCATGTAATGGAGGTTTTCAATAAATTTTTTTTGTTTTTTATTTCCTGTAGTAATTCTATGTAACTAATTACCCAAATAAACTAGGTCGATGAATCTTTTGAGATGTAATAATAGTATGTATATGAATTAAATCATCCATTAATTTTTAATAATGAAAATGGTTTACATATATCTTGTGATTAAATGTAAATGAAATATTAGTGATGACAATATTTATATCAGAAAACACACAAACCGTATACCATAACATTAAAGGGATTACTATTATATGACCAATATTCAAAAACCAATAATTTTTTGGATTTTGATCTATGTTATCTATGAGATATTTTTAAATATAAAATAATATGTGCATTCTTTATTCCATTTATAATGGTTCATAATGACCATATGAATTTACCAAATCATATCCCACAAGAAATGTCGAACTAGGTTTGCATCAAGGAATGCATTCATGAATAAGATAATGATTGAGTCCTTCAAAATTCTCCCTTTATAGTGTTATTACCCCATGGTAAAACTATTCCACTTACACCTCAAAATATATATCTAGAAAGGGATATATCTTATTGGAAAACACTTATACTTTTCATTACAAAAATTTTCGGATGTTTTAATATGTTTAGTATTATTCTTAATGCTTTCACTAGGGTTTTTTAATCCTAATCACAATAATAACATCAGTTTTATATGATACATCTTTATAAAATACATATCATTCAAACACTTTAATTCATTATTTACCATATAAATATACACATTATACAACACTGAAATATCATAAGGCCGAGTGTATTTGGAAACATAGGTACATTACATAATGACATTGGGAAATGATACTATAACATTATTAATAAACATCAAAAACTTACTTTATATTCCCCAAATATTCTTTTAATACATGGGATATTATGTGGAAATACCTTAGAAATAGGTGAGATGTAAAGCCCAGTAAAGGAATAATCATTGAAAATATTACGTTTCATCATTACACTTGAGTAAAATGAAATGTCATGATTATATATGAGGGATGGGATTCAAAAATATTAACATAAATGCATGATATAGTGTGATATCATAAAGGGACCATGGGAATGTTGAAATAACATAAAAATTGACATAATAATAAATCGATGAAAGTTAATAAGACAACATCACATGGTGGAAAATTTCACATCATAGATATGGATCACTCCTTAAACCAATATATAACATTACATAAGAGAGAAATATTTACCAATTAATTATATGGGTATATAATTCTAGTCATACTCATCTCTTTCATATCATTTACATTAATTAGTATTTTAAATATATCATACAAGACAACGATATATTTTATCACTATTTTTCTTATGATTTAAGAGTACAGGATACATAAAAATGTGTCCAAAATCAATGAATGGTTTGAACATCTTTGTTAATAACATTGATTTAAAATTTGGATGGATATTCACTAAATGAAATTATTGGAATGGAAAATCATTGGATAATTTTAACAACATAATAGGAAAAAAAATTAATCATGGAAGGATTTATTAGCAATTGAAGTGGTATCTAATCACATAGAAATAATAAATAAAATAATATTGAAATGTAAAAACCTATACAAGCATGAAAAAAATAAAATTCAATTGAATAATATGATGATGGGTTTTGAAAGTAGTGGGGATGGAGATAATCCCAATTCATTATAGGACACATCTAAAAGATTGTGTAGATATTCTTATGAGTTTTGTGGTTTCTTGGGAGAAATCTTGAGAGGGAAGAGAAAATAAAAAAAACATCTCAAAATATTTTGGGTGAATAGGAAAGGGATATTCAGATGGTTTGTGTAGAATAATATAGGAGAATTGTTTATCATTTTATAGTATTGGATATGAACAATATGTGATAATGTTTTGAAAAACAAAATCCATCCAATGATTTAAACAAGTGAATTCTTCCAAAGGGGATCGATTGTCATTATTTTAATGGCGGTGAACTAAAATAAATATATATATAACATTGGTCAAATGGAAGAGATTCATCTTTATATAAAAAAATATTAAAAATTTATAATATAGGATTGAGAGGATTGATTTAGGGTATATAAAATTAAAAAAATAAAATAGAAAAAATTATTTTTATTTGGAAAAAAAATTATTTATTTTATAATCTATATTAAATATTTTAAAAAAAATTGTGCACTTGGGATTTCACAATAAATACCATATAGTCATACTATATTTAATTTTTACAAAATATTTACTGTATATAAATATTATTAAAATTCAATGGTTGGATAATTTATATACTATTATTTACAATAGATAATTTTTTTACCTATATAATTTTATATATCTGATATTTTACAAATATAAATAAAAAATAACCATTTATTTATTTTTACAGGTCTTATTGATAATAAAAATACTCCGGCCATTATAAAAATTAAATTTAACTTTTTCAAATAATAATATTATTTATATTTTGTAAATATTACTCAAATATAATACTTTATTAAAATGTAATTTGTTCCAAATATTAATTAGTACATCAAAAATGTATTATGGATTAAACGTGTTTTTTTAAAAAAAATATTTGTTTCATCATATCAAAATACAATGTTTATCAATATCATTATATAATTACATTAAGATTAGTAGTAAAAAGGATAAATATTGTCACTATATATTGAATGAAAAAATTCACACAATTAGTTTGGAGATATCAATATCATTATTACTCCAAATAATTCCCAAACAGTACGTAATGTGATGGTGAGATGTTTTTGGTTGGTTGGGTGAATAAGGTTTGGGTTTTGATCCCTATGATATGGAACTTATCCAATAAACTATTTTGATAATGATTATTTTATTGAATCAAAAATTGGCTTGGTCAGGGGGAAATCCCAGTGATACTATCTCCCTAAGAATTACTTATAAAATGTCTTCATAGGGTATGATATTACTAGCTGAGACCATATCTTATTTTATTTTTATCAACTAAATTTTTCATAATCGTATATATATATATACTATAATAATATTATTCATGTATAACATATATACTAATCAATTTTTATGATTAAAATTGGTGTTTTAATCCCAAATGTTTTTAAATTATCATATTTCAAAATCACCATTGTGAGTGCAAGGATTTTCTATACCTACATTAATTAATATGGTATTTATTACCTGAAAAAGGGGAAAATAATTTATAAAATATTGATAAAAAAATGAAAAAAACTTATATTATATTTATACATGTTAAGAATGTATTAATCAAAGGATTTTAAATTGGTGTCATTTAAAGGGGAAGAGGATGTTATTGAAAAAATGTGATTTTAAAATATTACTCATTCATTTCTGTGCATATCCATTTATGTGTATTGAATTGGTTTATTTTAATTTATGAATCATGGATTTAATCATGAACTATATTATTATACATTATCCTCTACTCCTTCAAAATTGTTTGTGACAATTTCATGTTCCCCTTCAATAAGGTGATTTCCTCTAAATTTTTTAGTGTGGTACCAAAATTTTTATTACTTCTCGTAGATTTACACGTTTATCATATAATAATGGTGTGATTAATGTGATTTATAATCATCACATATTTTCGGTGGTGCAACTCATTCGGTAATTCCCCACATCAATTTTATTAGTGGAATGTTTATCATATTGAACATATTCTAGATTTAGTGACTATTTTTCCCTTTTTATTCTACCAGGATAAAAGCCATAATATTGGATATTTTTAAGGTGTTTGGAATGTTAAATTCTAATACGAGTTTAATGGAATCCTGGGAAGGTGTTACGAACATTTGTTTACTCCCTAGTTGGTTCCATTTCTATTTCAATGGGTTCTTTGGGTTTTGGTGTTCCTTGTGTGATATACAATGTTGATTCCTCTTCAACATTCTTATTAAGGTATGAACCACTCATTATTATTTTCACAAGCCTCATTTGAGGTTACATTCATGTTTCTTGTATCCTATCAACTGGATTTCCATGTTTTACATTGTCTCTTGGGTTTGTCAGTTCTAAGTTCCTATAAATGGCTTCTTATTTCGGAAATTATATATTTTATACTTTTCCCTAGTGAACATGTCACCATTTTGGGGTAGTCTAGACCTTACACATAATAAGAAATATTTAATTCCTTAGAGATTTCATTGATTTTTATCAGATTTATAATATGCTTGGAAGATCACCATGATCACCCTTTATATAATCTAGTCCTTTTAATCATTTGTGCGTTTTGGATAGATGGTGTCATGTGGTTGGGAACATGTTTTCTGACTCATTCCCAAAATCCCATTCAAAAAAAGTGTGTCAATACTTAGTAAATTTTTTTATCTTGTGAAGTGTCTAAATGATTCCTTCCATCTTGACCATTTTAAGTCTTGATGATCATGGAGCTATCTTCCTTTTACATTCAATCCTTGTTGAATTTTCCTAAGATCCCTTATTATTACCTATTCAAATGGACAAATACAATCATGGAGTGACTTATTTCATATTTACAGATAATTTAATCAGTCATTGTATATAGTTTTATTCATTCATTGTGTTTTATAGATTGTGTCACATGTTTTATGGTTAGACCCAATTTATTTCAATGTAAATCATTTTATATAAGGATTTTCTTTTGAATGAAATAATTATAGTGGGTAGAATTCTCACACCAAACCCTGATATTAGTTTTTGATAATTTAATTTAACTATTTTTTAGGTTTCCCTAAAAATTATTGGTTAATAGGATTAAATATTTTAAATATTTTATTTTTTATATTGGTACAAAATTTATACATGATTTTTAGAAACTATGAAACAACCATGTTATTTATTTAGTATTTTAGTTGATACAAAATGCACAGTTGACACATAATATTTCTACCCCTAGGCCCTACCATTGTGTTTTATTCCCTAAAATCTTGTAGAAGGTTCACAGTAGGCACCCAGTTTAGCCAACTATATATAAAAACCATGAACATTATCCAAAACATTATGTTTTTGGAAATTTATAGGAATAAAAATTCCTAATTTCTCAATAAAATTTTCCCCACCCAACCCATCCTCCCATTAGTATTTGTTCAGCGACTATTAATGGATGTTATCACCTCATCCTTCATTTTCTATTATAATATATCGTGATTTTAAGGGATATTTTGATTTCATTTATGGATCTTCATTTATGGCCTCTCCCTCACACTTCTTCTTATTATTTTTTTCTATCTCTCCCCTTACAACTGACACAATATGAATGAACTCTAATCTAAATTGGGTGTTTTATTTTCATTTGTTGGTGTATGGGTAATGTGAGACCAATCTTGAGGAATTTTCTTGTGATTTAATTTGAAGGTGATGTGTTTAAATTTTTCTATTGTTCGTTTCCACTTTCATTTTTTACTTTATATTCTAGATGCATGATTTCTTGCAATTATAATTTATGTTTTTGATTTGAAATTAATTTGTTATACCTGACTACAAATATCTTTAAATTTTAAACCAGGTTTTACTTTGTTTCTAATATGTTAAACTAATATTACATATTAAGGAAAATATAATATTATCATTATCACCAACATCCCCGCACATTAAATAATTACTAAAATGAATGAATGGATCTTCCTCACATGTTTTTATATATAAATATTGATTAATATTCATTATAAAATATTAATTAGCCTAAAAATTTTACATTTCATTTCATGTAATACATTAAATTACATGTATTGATAATTTAGTACAATGTATTTCATATTTGGTTTTGAAATAAAAATGTGGGGAGTGAAAACTTACATTGATTTATTGGGCGGTTATACTCATATACAACATTTTAAATATGCATATCTACAAGTAGAAATCATATGGGAATATGTGAATTTTTCAATTAGAGTCATATGCATATTTTTTTTGTTAATGTATATGGGTATAATTATAAAAGGAATATTTATAAATTTAATTTTAATAATCAAACATTTCTTCCAAATCATCTATTAAGTGAATTTTTAAAATAAAATATAATGCCTCATTATCTCCTTTTAAACACATTATTAATCCATTTATTTATTTCTAAATTAATATTATATGAGCATTTTTTAAGAATCATAAATGTGTTGTTTGAATATTACCCATGCTCGTTGTGGAATTTATATATGGTCTTATTTATAGTTGATTAAACTATACAAACATCAGGAGAACCATAGTTACAAGGGTAAGAGATCTTAATTTTGGGTAGGTTGCATTTCCCCGAGCTATGATACTAATGATTTTTGTTTTCCACTAGTCTATAAAATGTTACTTGTTTCATTTCACATTTTCAAAATCTCCCTAAATATTGAAATTATTTATTATTACCATTATATTTAATGAATTTAGAGTGTTTCTAACATGATTATTCTTTAAATTTATAGTTACTATGTGTTCTGTTTCCAATTCACTTAATTTACACTTCCCATGATTTGGAGCCTTTAATTCCTTCATACTGACTTATTTATCATTAATAACATGGTATTCTAAATTGAAATCATGAAATATTTTAGACATGGTTCATTGTTGGTTTTAAATATATTCTTTACCAAAAGGGAATATTCACTCAATGAATCATTCTATAAGTGATTAATTTAATTTGTGGAAAATAAAAAAATATGTAAATATTATTAAATACATGTGATTGGTTTTATTTAAATATAAAACATATTTATAATATTTTATAATAGACTATGATGATAATTATCATTGATTTAATTATTGTACATAGGGTTTTTTACATGTGATTATTTTTTAGAATAATTCCCCCAACATTAATTATCTTCTTAGTACTTGTTTTGGCTCTACTCCAAACAACTATTTAGGAGTTTATTGGTTTCTAGTTTTATTTTGACTTTTAAATTCATATAGCGATTTTCCTGGTATTTTTTATTATTTATAACAATTTATCGCATAAAAAAGATACACATTTCTCGCATTTATTTTTCATAATGGGTGGAGAATAAATTTTGTGGAGGTCCTAAAGGGATATGGACCAAGCCATAGAAGCAGGCATAAATTAAAATTAATGAATTTATTTATATAAATTTGTTTTACTTATTTTTATTAATAATTTCTTTTTCGACGATTGACTTATGATGTATGGACTGGTCAAGCCCATTATTTATATTTCAAAATATTTATTTTTTGGTGAAACATTTCCCATCTATTATATTTGATAATATTCATGATTTCCACCATCTCGGTGGAATTTGGGACACTTAATGGGTATATAGTCATTCAGGTCGAGAAAAAGACGTGCATACATCATCTTTTATTCATAGAAACACATTCAAAAATAAAATTTGAATGAGGTTTTTGAAGGATTTTTGACCAAATTTGACCAATTAATGAGTATTTCAATTTTTGGATATATATGGTGGTGTAGTGACCTTTTATATATAAGAGGGGTGTAATTTTATTAAATAATAATTATATTATAATAATAATATAACACATTAAATAGAATATTGATCTTACAGTAGAAAATATTAGTGAGGGGGTAAGGATTTTTTAATACACCATTCATCCAAAATTATCAGTGGTATATTTTGAGATATTTTAGGCATTCTCTTCTAAATTTAAATTGTTTCCCTAATTTAATTTTAAAATTGTGACTCATTTTTTATCATGATAAATATATTTATATATATAAATGAAATGTAACTTATTATATATTCATGATGCGATTATTCAAAATCAAATTAATTTTTCAATATTAAATTTGTAGAAAAAGAAAATATTTTTTTAATCAATGTACACATAACACAAATAAAACTATTTTTTTGTAAAATTTCCTTTATATTAGCTATGTGTCTTTCAAAGAATTAAAAAAATGAATGGATCAATGAGAATACATAATTTAAGAAAAAATAAGAATATATTATTTATTTGGAAAAACATTACATAGATTCAAAAAAATCATGCATCTATTTCTAAATTGAATAACATAAATTTAAGTAAATTCAATTATTGAATAAATTAATTTTTTTTCTTCTAGAAAATGATTTCATATATTTTTATTTCATTTATATATAATAATTATTTCATAAAAATTACAGTATTTAATAAAATATTTTGTTCCCAGAATTCTAATAAATCCACGTTACAAAACATTCCAACACAATTCATTGTTAATGTTTTGATTATGAAGCAAAAAACATAAATCATTTTAAAATTTAGAAATAATAAATTTTAAAATATTATTTTTTAAATGCATAAAAATTATAAATAAGAATAACATTTAAAGATAATTTATATCCCCATTAATTTTTCATTAACTTATTTAATATAAATTTCTTATTAAATGAAATTCATATATTTTTCTACATTGAAATATTATATTTTTCTAATCCCTTAAATGTGGCCAATAAAAATACACTGCACTTTTGAAATGTTTATTGAAAAAAAGTATATATGATAGAAAATGGAATTTATCATGTCATATTAATTATTATACTCAAATGATTAAATTTTAATATATTAATTTTTTTTATTATAATATGAAATTAAATTCATTATAAAAACTAATAAAAAAATTTTAATTAAAAAATATGATTTTATAAAAAAATTATTATTATAATTATATTGATTATTTAGTTTTACATTAATTTACATACTAATGTTTTATATTTCCAGTTCATAAAGTATTAATTTTAAAATTCATTATAATATAGTATTTTGTTATTTTTTATTTTTTTGAAAAATTGTTTTTTACAATAATATATATTTTTAAGAGATCTAAACTAAAATATTACGGTGTTATGTTCTCCCCCCACTCCATAAATAAATTTGTGTCCCTAAATTTGTTATTATCACTCACTGATATATATTCTTACAGATATCCATAAAATAGATGAGCCTCAATATATAATTTATATTAAGATATCACTCAAAATATCCTTGGTATGACTCGGGAATCTCATTTTCCCTTCATTATTGATTTTGAGCACTCATATAATATATGTAATTCTTTTAAATATTTCATATTAATCCTTATTTTAATAGGTGATCATGGGTTGATTTGGTATAGGAAGTGTGGCCTCTCTATCCCCTAGTTAATAACATTTATACATTGATTAATATAATTATTTCCAAAAATATTATATAATTACGCAAATTGAATAATAATAATATTTATTTTAGGCACACTGAAATAATATTATATTAATGTGGAGTAATATAAATATGATGAAATATTAGTACCACTAGGAATAATCATCATATAATTCGTTATCTAAATGTTGGGGTCTAAATTTGATGTTATTAGAAAAATTTATAAATATATAGTTCTGTATTTAACTAAGATTAAATATAAAAATGTTATTTCATGGTTTAATGAAGAGTTTACCTTATTCCAATTTTTTACATAGACTAAATTTTTAGTTGTCTTATTTACAAATTCCCTTTATCGATTATATAATGACGTTTTGATGTTGATTATTCTCATTAACACATTTTTTATAAAAATTATTTATATAATCAAAGAATTCTAGACAATTGAAGTGTATAATTGTATGAGGTTATTGGATTAGGGTTTAATATCCTATATTATATTGACAACCCTCTTCAACCCTGTTTCTAAATAATTAACATTATGAGACACACTTCCACACATAAATCATTTTCTTGTTACTTTTATAAAAAATCTGTGTTCTTTTATCCCAATCATTTGGAATTCATGTGGTTGATGTTTTTTCTCAATAAAATTTATCATTATTTCATAAATTAAATAAAATTTGAAATTGTATATCACTAAATATATGTGAATAGTGGGAGCCTAAAATTTTAATTTACACATTATCATCACATCAAATAATATATATGTAGCTACCAAATACCCTTATATCAATTTCCTTTTGAAGAATTTGTTTTTGATCAATAAAAATCTGAGTGGTCCTACATTCTCGGTAAATAATAAAACACTAGTTCTGCCAAATGTGTACCATTATATTTTCTTCAGATAAAAAATTATACTTATCCCTTATTTTCTTTAGCTCAATGAATTATGACAGTATTTTTATGTGCAGAGTTTAGGAAATTTTATTGGATAATAAATTCATTAAATTCATCTTGTATGTGGAGTCAAATTTTTCCATTAGAATTGTTTTTCATATATTATTTTCCAATTTGAATTAATATGAACTAAGAAATCATTTTTTTGGTGATCTAGAATATATAAAATATATATTTTTATTGTGTGGATAATCTTCATGGAATCAATTGTATTGGAATATATTATAAATGATGATTGTCTTTGTTTCAAGAAAATTTAAATAATGTATTTCTAATTTTTGGTGTTTTTGAAAGCTCAATGAAGATCAATATATTATTTAAATCTTGTGATAAAATTTCCATGAATATTAACACACCAAATCCCATTTCATGCCTTTTATCATTGGAACAATCAACACATTTTCTATCAAACACATTGTCAACAAAATTACACATTATTTTTGTCAATTACGTGAAGCCAAAGTGTTGGTTTGAGTCTGTAAAAATAGTATTCAATAAAATAAATCCTATTAAAATGGATATAAATCTTAAAATGATATTAATTAGTGATACTTTATTTAAACCTATGGTATTTTAGGTTCATCATATGTCACATTTTTTTCATTAAATATTTTTTTAAACACATTTTATCTTTTTGTTAATAACATAATCCACATAATTTATTAAACAATGATCTAATATCAAATTAGGACACATTGACCTACACCCATGAGTCCATTTTTTAAAACGGAACCATTACATATTTTCTTTTTCATCAAGTGAGTGGATTTGGACATAACATACAAACATTTTATTCATTTCCAAAATTTAATAATTTAGTCTCACTATTTCAAATTGTCCTAAAACCTAATGATATAGTGTCCTTAATGATTAGGTATAACATATTATTTTTAAAAAAATTCATAAACACATCATATGAATGTCTTAATCATGTGATACCTTATTAGTGATATAAATTATTATAATCTTTTTCAAAACCTCAAGAATGTAAAATAATAATGGGTGAATTAAAGTGATCGGGATGGGTAAATATGGGTGTTAATAATAAGATATCATATGTAGTAATAACATGATCATATAGATGTTATAAAAAAATCAATGTGAATGAGAATATCATAAGAAAATAAAAATCAAAAATATTTTTATCTTAAATATGAAATCATTGAATAATGATTTTTATACAAACCATTAATTAGATTCTAATATTCTTGATCCATGAAAACATAAAATCAGCAACATGATTAGTTATAAGAGTGTGTCATAAACAAAATCACATAAATCATATCATTTTGAACATATTTAGACATAACCATGTATGTGTTTTTTATAATTGAAAAAGATAATATCAATTTTTCATGAATTATCTTTTTGTTGTAGAAAATTATTATCATTTACATGAATGAACTTGTGACAAAATTTAATCCAATTCATTTCCATGAATTCACTTGTGAGGATAACAACTCGTAATCATGTTCATGAATAATATTTTGAATGTTGTTAATCAAAATAAGGTGCATTCATTATTTTGTGATAAAATAAAATAAAATTCATGTCAACACATCATTTTGGGGACATATATATTTACAATAATGTCCATGTGTTATCCATTTAACAGAGAAAATCACAATTTGGTCCACATATTATATTATTAGCATTGAAAATTTAAATAATGTCTATACATAATATTGTGAACATAGTTTATCACAATAATTTATGTGAATAATATAAAGATATTAAAAGTGATACCAAATGTATTGAAAGGAGACAATGGACCCACCCATAATTTAATTATATAAAATAAATATGTGTGTCAAAAGAAAATGTGAACAATCATCGGTAATTAATGAAATAATTTTCCATTAAAAGGAAATATTTTCAAGAAAGTAACCACAAAAAATCATCTTAATCCATATGTATAAAGAATATTTATGTTGGTATTAGATGATATCCCTAGTGAATCCTGATAAATAATTAAATATTTTGGTAGATGGAGACAATATTTATAAAATCATCAAAAATATACATTGAGGAATAAAAATATATACCCATTAAATTTTTTCTACCTAAAATTATAATATTATAAAAATAATAGAAAATAAAAATTCATTTTAAAACCAATTATATAATGGAGGGATATTTCTATTTGAATAGTTTCTTTAAAATGAAAATGGGGTTCATTATCAGGTCATTAAAAAAATATTTTCCCATACCTTTATAAATGGTCAATGATTATAGAAAATGATAATTTTGAAGATGAATATATATGTTTACATCTTTAAGGAAATTAAAGGAAATTTCAAAATAATATAGAAACCAATATATTTATAAATAATTTCATATATTAAAAAATAACTTAAATGTACACTAAAGTGAAACAATGCCCATAGTGATAGAAAAGATAACATTGATTTCTCTTACAACCACCACATTAGATAAAATTTTGATCTAGAGGGGAGGTGAAATGGTAAATGGGAATAATAAAATCATGAAATTAAAAATAAAAAAAATGTATAGGTGGTATTATAGATAAATATCATAATATTTTCCTATATGTATGTTTAGTCAAAAAAATCTCAAATTAAAAGTGATATTAGAAACAAAATAAGGTTTTTATTATCCTTTTAGTGAAAATCCAAAGAAATTTAGAAATATATATGGATTTTATAATAATTTTAATTTCATGAAAACAATATGAAAATACATCAAAGTGAATTAAATTATCCACATGAAGGGAAACATGTCATGGGTAAGAAGCATGTCTCAATGGATGATAATTGATATTAAAATTCACTCCCATTAATACTAGATTATAAAGAAGCACATTAACAATATTTATAGTAAATAAAACCATATTAATAACTTATTTTAGAACCTTATTCACATATAGAAATATTTATATACCTCAATCATAACTATTAAATTCCCATATATTAATTATTTAATGTTTATTTCCATCATTGGATGTCAGTAATATTCATTTTTCATTTATGTTTTTAACATAGATATTGATCCCTATCATAAGACATATGTTGAATAAAAATTGAATGTTATAATATTTATTTAAATAATTCTATTTAAAATATTTATTCTACCACATGATCATTTGATGGATATTTTTTCTATGGTTTAGAATAATCAAATAACAGATGAGCCAGTTTTGAGTAATTTACTTATAACAACAAATTACATTATAATAATATTTAATTTGTATTGCATAAATTCATTATATAATCATGAATTATATTAATCCTCAATATCATTAATATTCATAATTTTTTTGTTATCATCCATTTAGGTGGGTGATGAAAAATAAATAATATGATTCATGTGGATGGTAGTCTGTAAAAAATAGGGGAGACGTAATCATTTTATAAATGGATGGGACGAAGTTATAAAATGGTTATTCAATTAAAATAAAAACATTACAGCATAATAATGATACAAATGACATTATTTTAGTATGTTACGATAATATTTAAAGAGATTAGAAGTAAAATGGTTGAAATATAAATGAAAACAAACTGATTAATAACGGTTACCTTACTCCTTGGAGAAATATTTGACCTAGAAAATATTTGACATTTTTTGAGACCAATTATACACAAAATTTTGAAATATTATTGGAAAGGATTTTTGGTAGAGTGTACATGATCTAATATTTTTTATATGTAAGGATAATTGTGGTTAAAAGGGTTCCATTTATAATTGAGAGGGGTGGCATATTTAGAATATGTAATACATTATATAAAAGGCCTGAAACATTCAAAATAATTAATATAATGTAATGGAAAATAATTAAGAGAGGGTATGTCATCGTTGAGAAACAATTCATACACAAAAAAATTGTTATTCTTTGAGATATTTTTGGATTTTTGCATTGTTTTTTCTTATTAAATTAGTTTACCATTATCACCCTTTATCATGTCCCCATGTATCTTATTTTCTATATAAAAATTGAATAGAAATTATCATTGAATTTGACCATAATTATTCAAAATATGAAAATTATTTAATAAATTTAGATTTATATATTTTCTTATAATTATATTTATAAATTGATTTCATAATAAGATAATTTTTTTAAATAATTTAGTTTTGAAATAAAAAAGGACTAAAATAGTTTTATATTAAAATATAAAATAACATATGTTCAAAAAGGCCATGAATGTATTCCTAAATAAAAATTCTATGTTAAAATTAATTTATTTACTCATTATATGAATTTTCAATTAATTAATAAGTGTATTTATATTTATTCGTAATTTATATGTTTTGATGATGTACTAAAATATAGATAATTTGAAAAAATAAATTATCATTTTTCAAAAACAAATAATATTCTTTATAAAAATGCAAAATTTTCCTTCGATAATTTTTTTTACTTTTATGAAATAAATCATATGAAAATTATCAAATTTTTAAATTTAAATTCTAAATGAAAATAAAAATTAGAATGAAAATTTCATTTGATTCTAAAAATAATTTTTATTAAACATCAAGTGTTCTTAATATTATTTGACCTTAATAAATAAAAATTGATTATTAATAAATTTTCCACATTGAATCATTTTATTATAATAATTCCTTATAATTAACCCAAAAAAATACAGAACTCTTTAAAAATGTTCTTTGAAATGTATTATTTTTCATATTAAATTGACTTAATCACATTACATTTATTATCATTCCTAAAATAATTTCATTTTAATAAATTTATTGGTATTATGACATGTTAAATATTTAAGTAATAATAAATATTATTATTAACTTTTTTGGAGGTATTTATTTTATTTTAATAATATTATTTATTATTTACATTGTATATTAATATATTATTAATGAAAAAAAAAAAATTTAAAAAAAATAAATTTTTATTAGTTTTGTGTTTAAGGATAAACATGATATAAAATAAAAATTTATTTAATGGGAAATAGCTACAAAAATAATTGGATGTTGCAATATTATACAACATATAAATCAAAATTTTTTAAAATATTAAGACTATAAATTAGTTAAGTATCTAATAAAACACATCATGTACCTCATGAATATTCTCATTACAGTAAATCTCAACTGACATACAACTCAAAACTACCCTAGGAATCATAAATTTAGAAAGGTCATATATAATCTTATTGTAATATCATTATAGACAAACAAAAAATATAGATTTATAAAACATTTTGGGATTTCCAAATGGTATATATTCTCTTAAAATTGCAATATACATATATATTTATTTATAAAAAAATAAACTAAAAAATTATATACTGAATCCCAAATAAAACTTCTTAAAATCATAAGATTTATAATACTAAAATTTCATTAAAACAATATTCATAAGACTTTTATAGCCTCCCATAGATCTTTAGTAGATAAAAATATATTACAAACATATTAAACAAAAAATAGATCATGAGATAAAGGGGATATATAGTTCGTAAACCCCAAGAATATCATAAGTTAATTTGTGACTCCAAGGTGCATAACCAAGAACTCAGAATTCCACTAACATCTTCTAAATATAAATTTTCAAAATATCTAACTACCTTATTGTTAAATAATTATATTTAGAGCATATTTTTATCTTTAATAACCACTGATGATTATTAAGGTGATCAAACAGGTTATCAAAATAGGCTATATTGATTGTTTTGACCATTTCAATATTCATATTTCAATATTACGTCTTTAAAATTAAACTATAAATAATATTATTGAAAATAATATTGGTACTTATCATAGGGAAACATTGGGAAGGAAACATATTTTAAAATAAATACCATAAACCCAAAACATCAATTCTCATAAATCAATAAAATCTATATGGTTATAAGGTAATGCAATCAAACATGTTTTAGGGAAAATTTAAAATGATACATCTTCGATCCTCTATTATCGTAATCATTAAAAAATAGAAACATATTTTAGAATTTGGAAAAAAATTATGGAGCATAAAAATATAACCCACCTTTAAATAATCTATAATTGTTCCCGAAACATGATAGGATAAGGAACCAATTATGAAAAAAATTGACTCCCATAATCAAAAAAAATATCAAAATCTTATAAATCTATGAATAGTTCAATCTAGAGACATGAAAAATTACATTTGGCTATAATATTTAATCAAATCTATAATGTTATCTAAATTAAATTCCATTGAAATTTAAAAAAATTCATCTCAATATTAAGAAAATGATAGGATATTTAGACACTACCTTTCATGATATTTCATAGCCTACATTTGAACAATTTACCACCACTTTTGTATAACAAGGAAATCATTCACATCGAATAAACCATTAATTTATTATGTAACCAAAACTAATCAATTATTTGAATAATTATATGTACTAATTTAATTAAATCACATAAAAATTGAAATATTATCCTTAAAATTAATCAAAATATTAATATTAATGGGAAAAGGTCCATCCTTAAATAAAACCATTCTAATAAGTGCTTAGTAAAATAATGTATTTTATGGTTATTCTAGGATGTAGGTACCCCTTATGAAAAATCAGACGAAAACAACATTTTATTAAAATAAACATTTATTGATCATTTACATAACCATCCTTAAACCCTATTTCCGGTTGGATACACTTCATTGAATCTCTCATAATACAGTTCATGATTTTTATTTTGATGGAATATCTTCCATTACTTGTAGCGTAGTAAATTTTGAATTTGATAATTAATAATCACATTCATTTTCCCATAACATTTGTTAAACTCCATCTTAATTCATTCCTGATAATTTGTATAAAACATAACAACACCATGTTATTAGTGTATTTATACTCCCTCTATAAGTCAACTAAATAACACTTTAGTCTACTAAATTTTGAAAGTAATGGATCCACTCCAATGCTCTTGCATTTTAGACTCTGTCATAATATCCTTTTTATCAACCAGAATTTTGGTTTGTTTATTAAAAAAGGGTATCCATTATTTAGTATAAAATAAAATAAATGTCACTCCTCGGCCCTGGTTAACTAGAGTTCAGGCATTATTACATAACATTAGAATGATCAAAAGAAACTAAATTTTTAATGAATGATTAGTTTAGTATCCTTGGAAGTACTAGATACCAACATAAGATTTACATTACATTATGAAATAGAAAAAAAACAACATTATTTACCTTTTGAACACACTCAAATACCATTTCAAATTACTTCATGTTAATCATAAAATATTTCTTCACATCCTAGGAAAAAGAAATCATAAGATAGGGGTGAGCTCAGATGCTTAATAAATATAACTAAATAGCAGCAATAATCATAAATAAAAATAATCATTTAAGGCAATGTATATGACTAAAAAATACATTTAAAAATAATATTCATAAAAATATGTAAAAGATAAGTCAAATAATTCCATTTACAGTTTCACATGGATATTCTACTAGTCGAATAATCACATGTAATATTAAGTGCTGATTTCATAATGATGGAATGCATAATGTCAGGCACCATAACTACATAGTCAAGGACCTGGGCCAAGACTTCAAATAATATTTTTTCAAGGCCTTGTTCCAAGATAATAGTTTGTTTCATTAGACCTACCGATGCATCGAGGAGCTATAGCTGGCTCCACCCATCACTTACTAAGTCAAATGCATTCCTCATATTAAAATGTTGAAACATAAGATAAAAATTCATATTAAAACTAGCATATGAAATGTTAATACTTTTACCGTAAACCATGAATGGTATAAAAATAAAACATCAACATCCAAACATATCAATAAACCCTCAATACAATAATGAATATTGTATAATAATTAATAAACTTCAAACTAGTGTAAAATCCATCAATGGACATTGTCAGAGAAGAAATCAAAACAATTTGATTTAAATATCTCTTTCTATTTTGAAATAATTTAAAAGTCATATAATTATAAAATAAAACATTTATTTTGATATTATTATTATAATATTATAAGGGATTTTTCGAAGATGTTATAACGGTGGAAAATAGCTGCACCCACCGTATATGTTAAAAAATATTCTTACATTAATTTTATGAAAAGGTCATAAAGTATTTTGTTTGGAAAATGGTAGACATATTTATTTAAAATCATATTCTAAGAAGTAAAACAAGGGTATCAATTAAATTGGCCCATATTTTAGTAAATAGTAAAAATTTTCTGAAATATATTTTTATGAAATGCAGTTGTGGATGATAAAGAGGTCTAATTAGATACTCATGTATAATAAACCTCAGATAATAACGAGATTGTAAAATTAACCTTTACCTTGTAATTGTTTTGTTTTAGGGTACATTAACATCATGTTTAATAGTTAAATAATTTTTATTAATTATAAAACAATGATATAAATAATCTTGATATTATATAAGATCTAATAATTTATTTTTTTATTAATATTTTAGTAGTTTCATTGTTTCATGGGTTAATTTTTTCATTTTACTTTATAGGTTTTGTTATGTAAGTCATGTTTGTTATGAATAAGATGTATTTGATTCATATCTATAAGGATATTATGTTCTTAAGGAAATTTTAAATTTTAAAATGAAAATTATTCTTGAATGGATATGATGGGGAATGAATCTCATCGTGTTCGTGGAGACAGTTATCTGGATATACGCATGCGTGATAATACAATTATATTTAGGATTAAATAGTATGTAATTAGAAGGTATATCATAAATAAAGAATCATTAAAATGTAATATTTATTATTTATATCAATTAAACTCATTATTATACCCATCCAAATACTGAAGTGTTGAATAAAAAAGCTACACCACGACGTAGATACGGTAAGCCGTACGTTCGAAAATATGGTGAATTTTTCATTCATAGGATGGATTGAATATTGAATATGGTTGTACCATATTTTTAAAAACATCATAGTATTTATAAGGTATTAGAGTTGTTATTTTGATATGGAAACAATAAATAATGATGAAGTGGAAGAAGAAAATAACTTTGAAAGAGGTGAGGAAATTTTTACATCTTCTTCGGGTGTTTCCATTGATTTGATAAAAAGGGCTTTGTAGGTCATAATTCTGATCAATGTAAAGCCTCTATGAAAAATTTTCGGTAGTTGGGATGATATTTGATAAGCTTTCGACAAAGAATAAAGATTATGGAGTTGTGATTTTGAGATAAAGTGATGTGCCATTTTATAAGAGATGTGAGTGGAACTATAGGAAAATCATGAAATATAAATCTATTATACAATCATATTAGGTTTACATTGGCTCCAAAAAACTATTTCAAGGATAAGGTGGGTTTTGGTATAAAACCTCTAAACTAATAGGTTTTTATACAGTTTTAGGTCAGCATATTAACCTTATCCTCTAGATTTAACTCTTAGTTAAAGAGTTTATCTTTTACCATATATTCTTGTATTATTATAATAAATAGATAATAAAAATAATATAAACATACAAGAGAAAACCAAGTGGATCATTAATGACATATCTATCATTATATTATTTTTTTGGACTAACCAATGATTTTTTGGAATACTATATGATTTAATAATATAATATTTGTTTTAAAAATCCATTTATGTCAATTTTCACACTATTTAGTATTTGGTTTTTCTGAGAGTCCAAAAAACGTGATTACATCATTCCAAATAAATTAAATCAATTATAACATGTCATATTGTCCTAGAAAATAATTTAAATGCATCAAAATGTTAAAATTACATTTACTTAGATATATCTAATATCAATTATTCTATCTTTCATTAATAAGGTAATTACTGCATCACCACTATGTCATAAATAAATTTATTTATTTAATGTATAAAAATTATAAGAAAATAAAATTACATTGGAAACCATTTTATATTTATAATTTATATTTATAGTCAAATTTATATTATGTATAAACCTGTATTACAAATGGTTTAGTTATGAATATTAGAATTTAACACTTTTATCTCTCCTTTAAATAAAATAATAATAAATGTCCTAATCTAATCCCAGTGGATCAAAGAGGATAATATTTTATTAAAAAGGATGATTTTGGTTGAAAAACTCTTATACAATAGAATTAGAACATGTGTTAGTTTAATTATAATATCAATTTTATATTTAATTACCCTATTTACTTTAAACTATGGTAAATAAAATCCAAGAGTTACTATTTAGAAAAAATTATATTCACCCTATTGAACCAAATTTAACTTAATGATTTCAACCATATCTCTCATATTATGGAAATTCAATTAATAGAAGCGGTAAAATTATGTTTTATGAAAATTTTCAAATGTGCCTAGAAGGAGGGTAAACGACGTTAAAATGTTCAATAAAGATTTATACATATAATTTTATTATAAAATGACTCGAACAAATTACATTGAACTTATATAGATATTAAGTATCTATTTTGATGTAAAAAAATTAAATTAATTAAAAAATAATTTAACTAAAAAATAGGTTTTAAACAATAATGTTGTGTTTTTCACTATTCATAAAAAATTTAATGATTTCAGAAAAATACAAAAAATTCACCATTATCTAATTTTGATATACCAAATCAAAAAAAAAAGTTCATTTTGAAAAATAAAATTTATAAAATTGCAAAAAAGTGGGTATTACTATTCATAAGGGCTATTTTGATTATACGTAGTATGCTTGAACTCGAAGTTGCATACTGCACAAGCTATTTCATTATTTGAAGAGAAATGTACCATGGAAAAGTGGGGTGTTACATTCTTCCCTCCATCAAAAAATTTCATCATTAAAATTTCTAGAATATTACTACATAAAAAAATTTGTGTGGTTCATCAGTATAAGTTCCTCAGGTTCTCATGTAGCCTCTCCCATCTTGTGGTATCTCCATTGAAATTTTACCAAATGAGTCATCCAATTTCATAACACATTCCCTCTGGTATCAAGAATCATGATAGGATCTTCAAAATAAGATCAATCATGTATCATCCTTATATCCTTGTAGGTGAGTACATTTTTTGGGCCAGGGATGTATTTTATCAATAGTGATACATGGAACAATTCCTAAACTTTGAAGAGACATGTAAGAATTTCGAAACGTTAAGCTACTACTCAAATTTTTTCTATAATTTCAAAAGTTCTAATGTACCAAGGACTTAATTAACCATTGTTTCCGAATCGTATAACACCCATCCATAGAGAGGACTTCAAGAAAACATGTAAACATACTTGAAATTACAAATACATCATTCAGTAATCAACATATCTATTTTTACTATATTGAGCTTCTTTGACGTGGGTTTGGATAATCTTCTCATTTTCCATTGATTCATCAACTAGTTCTGGGCCTACGTGTTTTCTTTCACCGACATCATCCTGAAAATTTGGTGTGCGACATCTCTTCCCATATTACATTGCATATGGTTCCATATGAATACTTCAATAGAATCTATCGTTATTGTAAAAATCTACTAGAGTTAAATATTGTTCCCACATTCCTTTAATGTCCTATGACAAAGATCGCAACAAGTATTCTATGGTTTGAATAGACCATCACGACTATCCATTAGTTTGATGGTGGTAGGTAGTGCTCAAACGATGTTTAGTGTCAACGACATTCAAGATGCTTTTTTTGAATCTTGATGTGAAATGTTGTTCACAATCAGAAACAATAGATTGGGGTACTCCATGAAGCCTTATAACATCATTAATATATAGTCTTTCTAAATTTCCATGTGGAAAATCCTCTCGTATTACATGAAAATGTGATGACTGTGTAAAATGATCAACAATGACACATATTTCATCATTCCTTCTAGGATTATTTGTTACCCCCATGGAAAAATTTATTATAATATCATCCCACTTCCACTCAGGTATGGGAATAGGATGCATGACTCCTCTAAGATGTTGTCTTCAAGCCATCACATGTTGAGAAACCATACATATTGACACATAATCAGAAATCACCCTATTCATGTTGTCCCACCAAAAATGTTCTTTAAAATCATTATACATATTAATGCTACCAAGGTTTATAGTGAAATTAGAGGAATGAGAATCATCCAACAATTCCCTTTTTGGATCAGGTATGTCAGGAATAGAATATCTCTTCCCAAATTTCAAAATTTCATCTTCATATACAATGTCTGTCAATATACCATCATTCAGAGAATTAATTTTCTTTTGAAACTCATCATCATAAGTTTGAAAACATTTTATCCTTTCTACTAAAAATGTTTTGGAAACCATTGGAAAAAGTATTGTTGTTTCACCTTCCATGATTATTCTTATATCCATCTTTACTAGATCCATGAACATGGGATCCCTTTCAACTTCCATCTTGTTCAAAACTCCATGATCCTTTCTACTCAATGTATCTACATCCTTGATCTCCTTCCCTTGGTGGAAGTGTATAGTTCAATCATAATCATTGAGTAGTTCAAGCCATCGTCTTTGCCTCATGTTGAGTTCTTTTTCTGAGAAAATATACTTCAAAACCCTATGATCGGTATGTATCTCACATTTTATATCATAGATATCGTGTCTCCATGTCATCAAAGAAAATATTATAGCTTCTAACTCAGGATCATGAGTGGGATAGTTTTGTTCATGAATTTATAGATTTCTTGATGCATAGACAACAATTTTGTCATTCCTTATAAGGACATAATCAAGTATTCTCGTTAGATCATCACTATAAATAAAAACCCATTATTACTCAAAGTTAGAGTCATGATAAGAGCATTTGGTAATCATCACTTCAGTTATTCAAAACATTTTTCACACTCATTATTCAATACAAATTTAAACCCTTTATCAGTGAGCTTTGTTAACGGGTTAGCCAATCGAGAATAATCATGGACGAGGCACCGATAATAACATATTAATCCAAAAAAATAACGTACCTTATTTACCCTAATCAGTGATGGAGATTCTAGTATTTATCGTGTCATAGAAGGATCAACAGAGATTTCATCCTTTGAGAAAATATGTCGATGAATAGAATTATCGTAAATTTAGAAATCACACTTCCTGAACATCTTATATAATTCATTTCTTCTAAGAGTATTTTGAATAGAGCATAAGTTATTTTCAGGATCATCAATTCTTTTTGAGTAAACCAATTTATGATTAATAAATACCACTACAAATTCATCTAGATATTCCTTGAAATCTCTATTCATTAGATCCATGAAGACTGAGGGTGCATTATTCAGTCAGAAAGGAAATATTGTAATCTCTTAATGCCCATACCTAGTATGAAATCTTGTATTCAGAATGTATTCCTTCTTTACACAAAAATGATGATATCCAGATTGAAATTAAATCATTTAAAAATATTGAGCTTCAGGTAGTTGATCGAATAAACCATAAATGCAAGGTATGGGATACTTGTTCATTATTTTTGTAGCATTGATCACCCTATAGTCAATGTAAAACTCTATAGATCTGTCTTTATTCTTATCAAAAATAACATTGGATCTCCATAGAGAAACACTATAGTGAATAAATAATTTATTACTCAATTTCTCTAGTAGTTTGTTTAGTTCTACTAATTCCACAGTGGCAATTCTATAAGGGGTATTAGATAATGTCCTTTAACTTGGAATTAAATCAATGAAAAACTCAATTTCGTATCCTGGAGGATGTCCTGGTAATATTATGGAAACACATCAGCATATTCATGAATAAAAGGTACATCCTCAATTTTATAATTCCCTTCCCCAACCATATTTATTTAATTCTTCTCCTCCCCAATAACTAAATTTAGTAGGTATACTAGGGGTGGACATCTATATGAATCAGATGGTGATGATTCTGCTCTAAAGATAAGATACTCATTATCATCATCAAATATTGTATCCTCCTTTTACTTACAATAAATTTTGGAATCATGGTTAGAAATCCAATCCAGACAGAGGATTATATCAAATTAAATTAGGGGTTTGACAATGAAATCATCAGATAAAGTACGTTTATATACCCTAATGGAAACTGATTCATAAAACATTGTTCCAATTATATTTACCTAAGGAGTCTTTACTGATAACTCCCCTGTTAATCTAATTGAAAATATCTAATTTTATTAGCAAACTAAGAAGATATGAAAATTTTCAATGATCTAGAATCAAATAAATCATAGGATAGACATGGGGAAACCATTAAATTACATTCCACCACGTCATTCAGAGCTTTAACCTCAGTAGTAATGATCATAATAGATTGTCATTTCTCCCCTGTCCTTTTATAATGTATGATTCCTTGGCGATTTGTACATTTATTTTCATAATAAACAATTTCCATACAATTTTAGTTTTAAACATTGGAAACCACTCTCTATCTCTAGTAATATCGATCATGGTGGCATTTTTCACCACACTTGTAAAAGACTCTCATTCACTTCTGGTAAGTAACAGGGTGTTTCCTCCCACATTTACCGTAGGACGGAAATTCAAATTTTCCCTTCTTCCCCATATTTCCATTTTTAGAGCATTTAAAAGATATCTTCTTCTCTTGCTTTTATTTCATGTCAAAACAAATAGAGAATTTCTTTTCCATCATGAAAGCACATGAGACAATATCTTCATATGCTGAGAAGGATTTTGTGACTAATTATTGATGGGGAAATGGTTTTAACTCATCAAATAGTTGATCAATATTTCTCTTGGGGTTACTTATATAATATGCCACATGACTTTCTAACCTTGTAATGGTAGCCTCATACATTGCAACACTCTCATAATCCTTTTTCCTTAGACTCCTAAATATTCATTCTGTATCAAATCGATGGTCACAATGAATTTATTTTTCTATGAAAAACTTTTTAAACACCATGTACTCTATATTTAATTATTCTTCATCTTCCTTTCTGTTTTTAATTATTTACCACTATTGATCTGCATCTCTCATGTGGTGATAAACAGCGATGATAACTTTTTACCTTTCTCTACACCCCAAAGTATGGAATATTTTCCCAAAATAACTTATTTTTTGGTCCTCTACCAATGGATTTACAATCATATTGAATGTTAGTGGTTGTTTCCAAGAGAAGCGGTAAAAAATTGATCTTTCGTGTTGTGGAATATGGTGCTCCACAGGGGTAAGGTTATCATTCATAACCCGATTGAGTTATCACAACATGGTTATAAGATGTTAATCACCAGTTGATTCACCAGCACCACTATAATTATATTGTGTATGATGGATATTCCTACATGGAATATGTGCATTGATAAAAATTCAATTCCTTCCACTAGGCTCCATTTATAAATAATGGAATACACTAGATTAGTTTATAAATCGCAATACATAATCCCAAACTAGTAAAATACATAATATAAATTTAACAATTTAGGCATATAATCCATAATCAAAATTTTTTTTATTTGTGGAGGTATTTAGTCATAAATCCTTCATAATTGTTTGTAAACAAAATGTGAATTATCTGAAGCATATCCACTGATAGTGTCGTTACCAAGAGTGTAGTGAGGCCCCTTTTCGTGTACCAAGATATACATGACCATGCCTGAAACTCCATGTTGATTCTTCACTCATAGGTATATCTGTGCCAAAGTCTCCTCTACCTACTCATGTCCAGACATAGATGTATTTATTGGAAAATTCCAAAAATCTAAACATTAACAAAATTATAGTAAGTTCTAATATACAAGTCATTAAAGTCTATCTTAGTGTAATGTTCTCTAATCAGTATTTTTTTCTAAAGATAGTTTCAAGGATTTTACTAAACATCCTTTAATACCAACTGTAATTCCCCGAACCTAGTTACCTAGAGTCGGTGAATTGTTTCATAACATTGGCATGATCACAAGAGATCATGTCTCAAAAGTTCTATTAGTTTAGTAGCCTTGGATTACGAGATACATACATATGTTTTACATTAAATTATGAAATAGAAAACAACAAAATTGTGTCCATATTGAACACACTAAATTACCTTATCCAATTTCTATATGTTAATCATAATATTCTTCTTCACATCCTATGAAAAATAAAACAAAAGAAAGGGGTGAGACCAGATGCTCTATAAGGATAACAATATAGCAAAAACTATCATAAATAATAATAAAAATTTAAGGCAATATATAAGACTAAAAGAGGACATTAATCTTTAAATTCAAAATAATATTGAAATTATAAGTTTAATAATTCCATTTACTTATTCACATGGATATTCTACGAGTATAATAATCCTATGTAATATCAATAGATAATTTCATAATGATGGAATGTATAATGTCAGACATTAAAACCACATAGTCAAGCCCTTGTGCCAAGAATACAAAAAATATTCCTTCAAGGCCCTTTTCTACGACACTAGATTGTCTCAAGAGATATACCGATGTATTGAAGAGCTATAGAGGGCTCCACCCATCACTTACTATGTCCAATGCATTATTCATATGAAAAGGTTGAAAAATAAAAAAAACATTCGTAAAAAAACTAGCATACAAAATGTTAATACATTAACCAAATATCATGAATGGAATAAAAATAGAACATCCATAGTTATATATATAACAAAACATTCAATACAATATGGATGATTATATTATAGTAAAGCATCTTCAAACTAGTGTAAAATTCATCAATGGATGTTGACATAGATGAAATATCTATATATTTTGAAATAATTTATAAGTCATATAATTAAAAAAGAAAAAATATATATTATAAATATTCTTATAAGCTTGTATGGTAAGCTTATATGATGTTATAATGGTGGAAAATATCTACACCCACCATATACGTTAAAAAACATTCTTACCTTAATTTGTCAAAAGGTCATAACGTACCTTGTTCGGAAAATGACAGAAATATTATTTTCAAAACATTTTATAAAAATTCAAACAAGGTTATAAATTATAATAAAACTTATTATCAGAAATGGTAAAAAAAATTGAAATACATTTTTATTAAACACATATGTGGATGATATCTATTTCCAAATAAATACTCACATTTAAACAACCTCGGATAATAAAGATATTGTAATATTAACACTTACCATGTAATTTTCCTTGGTCAAGGGTATGTTAAGCTTATATATAATTGTTAGATAGTTTTTATTAAATTATAAAAGAAACATATAAAAAATATGATTTTATATATGATCTTGTAATATTGTTTTATTAAATATATTTTAGTAGTAAAATTATTTCGGGTGAATAATGATTCATTTTACAATATATGATTAGTTACCTAAGTCATGTTTATTATTGATTAGATGTATTTTATTCATATCCAGAATGATATTAATTTCATTAACATTATTTTTTATCATATTATGTAATTTTTTCTTGACTGGTTATGATTGGGAATGAATCTCATTGCGTTATTGGAGATGGTAATCCATATATACCCACATGCAACAATTTCATTCTATTGATAATGAAATCATATGAAATTGGATTGTATATCATATATACAGATTCAAAAACGTTTTATATTTATTATTTGAATCATTTATACTCATTATAACACTCATCCAAATAATTAAGTGTTGAATAACAAACAATACCACGACATTGAGATTGTAAGACGTACGTGCGCACGTATGGTGACTTTGTCATTCATAGGGTGGATAGAATAATTAATATGGTTTTAAAATATTTATAATAACAACACATTATTTATAAGTAACTGGAGTTATTATTTTTTATGGAAACAACAACGAATGATTATGTGGAAGAAGAAAAGAACATTGAAAGTGGTTATGAAATTATTACCTCTTCTTTGGGTGCTTCCTTTTGATTTGATCAAAAGGCCTCATTAGGGTGGAATTATGATCAGAGTAAGGCCTATAGGTTGAAGTGATGGTATTTGGGAAGATTTTTTAGTAGTTTTTTTCTTAGATAAATTGTATTAAATGTTTGATTTTGATATAAGGGGATGTACCCTTTTGTAAGAGAGGTGTGGGTCACTTTATGAAAATCATGAAATAGTAATTTATTATACAATAATATTCAGTTTATACTAGCTTTAAATTGATTTATTTTAAGTATATGGTAGGTTTTGGGATGAAAATATCTCAACCAATAGGTTTTAGACAGGTTTATGTCACTATATTAACCTTATCATTTATAGTTAACTCTTAGTTAAATAGGTTGACTTATACAATATATTCTTGAATTATTACAATAGATAATTAACAATCATACAATAAAAATCCATGATAACCCCATGTCATTCATTAATGATATATATATATACATCATTATATGTGTTTTATGGACTAACCATATATTTTTAGGAATATTATCATTTAATAATATAATGTTTGTTTTAGAAAATCAATTATCTCAATTTTGACACTATTTAGTATTTTGTTGTTCTGAAAGTAGAAAACACATTATTACTTTGAAAAAAATAAATTAAATCATTCATAACATGTCATATTTTACTATAAAATTATTTTCAAGCAACATAATTCCAAACATACTTTTATTTTGATATTTATAATATCAATTATTTTAATAATTCATTAATATAGAAATTTTTTGTGTCATCATTGTGTCATAATAAAATTATTTATTTAATGTATAAATTTTATTAATAAAATACCATTATTTATGAAATCTACCAAATTTTAATGAATATTTATAGTCTAATTTAGTTATGTATAACCATATATTAAACATGTTTTAGTTATTAAATTTTTTAAATTTAACACTTCTGACTCTTCATTAACTGAAATAATAATAAATGCCCTAATCTAATCAATGTTGAAAAAACGATCATATTTTATTCCTAAGGTTGATTTTTATTGGAAAAATAATAATCTAAATGAATTAGAACATGTGTTAGGGTAATTATGATATCATTTTTACCTTTAATTACCTCATGTTACTATTAACTATGGTAAATAAAATTCAAAAGTTACTATGCACCAAAAATTATTATCATTATTTTGAACCACATTATACTTACATATTTCAACTGTGTCTATCAGATTTTGGAAATTCAATTCATAGAATATGTAAAATTATGTTTTATGCAAATTTGCAAATGTTCCTAGAAGGTGGGTAAAAACGTTAAAATGTTCAATAAAATTTTATACATCTATTTTGATTATAAAAAGAATTAAATGAATTAAAATATACCTATATAAGTATAATTTAATTATTTTTAAGTAAAATTAAATAAAATAAAATAATTATTTAATAAAATAATAAGTTTCTTTTAAATAATAACACAATGTTTTTCATTATTCATAAAAAAATGAATATTTTCAAAAAAATACAAATAATTCACCCTAATGTAATTTTGATATTCTGAATCCAAAAATAATATCCATTATGAAAAAAAAAATTAAAAAAATTTAAAAAATCAGGTATTAATATTGATAACGACTATTTTGATTCATCGCGGTGTGCTAAAACATGAAGTTGTGCACTGCAAAATCTATAGTATTATTCGAAGAGAAATGTACCATGTAATCTTGGGGTGTTACAATAAATATCATTAAACTTTAATTAATGAAACTATTATCCATTATTAGTGCTATAAAAAATTAATAATCTATAAAAATGATAAGAAAAATCATTAATGATAAATTCTACTAATCTTAATCAATTAGTAAAATTATATAATAATAATATTCACAAAAAAGAATAATAAATATACATATTTATTAAACATTATAAAGTTTTTATCTCTTTTATATTATAATATATCATATCCTCTAACATTTTACATGAGTTTTCATTAGAAATATGCATCTAACAGATCAACATATATATTTATATTTTATAAAATTGTAAAAAAAATAAGATAGAACTATTTAAACTATTAATCCCCATTATCAAGAATCAAAATACAATTGAATGATGATTGATTATTCCATTAGACTTCCAAGGCTCATTCCTAGTCTCTAGGTCTTTCCTCATTTGACTCCCTTTTAATAACATGGATTTATTTAAGTAATGTGTTGCAATTTTTGTATTTCCCCGATCTTTTTCAAAATCCTAACAACATTTTCCCACATATTTTTTTCTTGATATAATATTTCATAGAATACTAAAATTATTTTCTATAAAACAAATAAATACCATATAATATTTTATCATTAATAATATAAATTATATATTGAATAAGGTTATATTCTTTTTTCATCCACTTATAATGTGCACGATTTTCAGACCATGTACTAGAAATGTGAATTTTTTAAAAAAATAAAGAGTTTTTGATTAATTTTTTTTAATTATTTAGAAATCATTCATTCGAATCCATTCACCCATATATAATTTTATTTCATCAGTGAAATCTTAAAATAACCATCCCAAACCTCCATTTCTGTTTTAATACATCTAAACTACAAGATTATGATATTTAACATTAAATAACATGATACCATATCCTTATTGTCCCCCCTATTTGAAATTACAACTATTGTTATTACTTTACTTTTTCAAGATGGAGAAAGTAATGTAATGTCTCCTGACCTTCCTTCTACATGATGATGAAAGAGAGATATTAACCCACAATTCCTACCTCCAGTAGGCCCCAGGGTGCTGACAAGATCCAAGGGTATATAATCTCACAAAGAAAATAAATAATTTTCCATTTAATAGGAAGGAATATCGGGAGATAAGATAGTCCATCCCAAACTAACACCAAGCACTATATGTAATGTAAAACTAAAATCCATTCCACATGTATGTTTTAAATAATAATTCTAGAATAAAATAAAATTCCAAAGTACTAAAAACATAATGTAATGTAGTAACTAGAAAACTATCACAGTTCCTGAGCTAGTTAGATTTAGTAGGGTCCACATAATCATCCTGGGAACGTAAAAACCATTTTATATATGTAGGGTGGGTATAAAATTATGCTTAGTAGGAAAAAACATGTTTTCTCGTGCACAAGTGGGGGAAACATACTAATGACCTTATGAGAAAACATTAGAAACCTACATCGTCTAACATGGTATACTAGCCATCCCAAGCACACCAAGGTACGCTCCCTGTTTAATGAAATTTATGTAAAGTAATATAATAATAATAAGATTATATTTAGGTACCCCTCACCAATTTCCCACTAGTTAACTTCTCATACCCTAAAAGAAATCATTATGAAACTACCACACTCTTCCACAAGCCTCATGTCACAATCTTCTTACAAAAACAATTGAATTAAATACAATCAAGCAACCTGTGAAAATGAAGCTCACCACATCCCACACAGAAAACACCTGATCAAAAACTATTCCACATCTTTTCCACATATATCTTTCCCTCAAGAACCACATCCTCATCCTAAAGACACCTGGGAAATCACAAAAAGTCACATTCTAAAGTCACCTATGAATGCACACATTTCTCGCAAACACCAGGGTATCATAACCGCAACAAAACCCTACCAATTATTATTGGGATACAAATTCCTACATGATGGGATATGCAAGACCGAATAACCAACCATTCGTCGTCTCTTTAGGATGTTGGGAAAGACACCATCCCCCATGAAAATGTGGCTGATCAACACATAGTTCTCAACTATAGTGGGGTGCATATAGTAATAAAAAGGAAAATTCATGTATACAATTATGAGTATCAAAAACTTTTTAAAACTGATCATTTCTCAAAAAAAAAACAACCCATAACACTACCAACATCGCTGCTACACATAAATGAACAACTACACAACAAGTTTTAATTTAATTAATTTCTCAGCCAATTCATTTACGTATATATAAATTTATATATTGAAAAACATTTATTAATTCAATACCTACCTAGGTAACTATAAAAAATATCATGAAAATAAGACACACAACATTTACCACATAGAGGGAAAGAACCACAGTAAAGAAACCAACAACTTATTTCCACTCCATTTAAAATCCATACTAACCACTACTATCAACTCATCCCACATAGAACATCCTCTAAAATACTTCAATATCCATATCACAACCACACTCATATAAACATATAATCCCAAAAATTAGCCTCTATACTGCATAAAGAAACCACATCCAGCAACACAATCAAAACACAACTTCGTTGCTGCCCCACTGCACAACACCGGTATCCATTCCATAATAAAAAAGTCTCTCAAGCTGAGATTCTAATACACCACCTGAACCACCCGAACCCATATAAACGCTCACAAAAAAGGTTCCACATAAACCTTAATAGGAACAAGACAGAACAAAACCACACATAGTACATAGCCACACAAAATAGGGAAAGGATTATTCTATTTTAGAAAACACTCATTCATTAATTTAACATTCATAACTCTGGGGTTATCTTTAAGTCATTTTATTTTATATTTTTTTATTTTATAAATTATTTTGGAAAATTCATAGACTAGGCCCTGAGACGTTATGGGATTCCAAGGCTCGGTATCCTCAGAATGATTTGTAGAAAAAAATTAATTTTTTAATAGCAACCATGAGAGAATTTTCTTGAAAATTTAAATTACATTTAAATGGTTTCCTGGATTACAAATGCGTTTGAACTATTGATCTCATAATATTTTCTTAAGCATAGGTAAAACATAACATTATTTGGCATGGGTTATTATTAGAAAAAGTCCAAAAGGAATAACAATAAAAAAAATAATTAAATAATTTTATTTTATTTCAAAATCAAAATAACTCATAAAAGGTAACTCATATTAGAAATTAGGAACCATGGTTGGGTTTGTATGGTGGTGTTTTTCTTAGGTGATACCTATCATCAGCAGATGCGGGTTGGCTATGAACTATAGTTTTTGGATGTAAATGTAATTAAAAAAGATTATTAAATATATTTTTTCTTAACACAACAATTTATTTTCTTTTAATTGGAATTTTCATAGGATTTAAGGTTATCACCACAACCCAGTAATTCCTCTAATGCAATGATATTTAGATCTCTCGATGAACAAGAATGGATCATTGATCGACGATCAATGATGAACATTGACTTAAAAGGATTTTCACCCACAACAATGAAGTGGTGACTATTTTTCATCATTAATTAAACCAAATTGAGGTAAGGAATTTGAGATTTTATTTTTTTTTTCCACTTTTATGAATTCCTCGATGAACACAGACAATTGAACAAATAGTTTGACCTACAGATCGACAATTATCGTACTATGGATATCATATTATAGGGTTTAAAAACTAAGGCAGGTCACTGTGATTATATGTTATTGTTAATGGTCAAAAAATCTATCATTTCGAGATAATTTTCAATTAGAATAAGGGGAATAACTGTTATTTTTCAATTCTTGTGAATTTATCTCATTAACCTAAATTATATTGCATTCTTCACGCATTCTTCACCCATAAAACCATTATGAGAAAAATTTATTATTGTGCCCCAACGCATGGAGCAGCGGTCCGAGACCGCAGGTTTGAGTATGTGACTACATAGATAAGGAAAAATGGAAGCATGGTGTTAATGAATTGAGGTATCAGGTTACAATTACATTAGTCCATGATGTATGGTAGACCAATGGAGGGGCAGTCGATGGTTAGGGTTGGATGCGGCCAGCATGGCTGGTCTATGGGGATATTGAGGTGAAAAGAATTCATCGGAAGGGTAGAAAACAATGGAAGTATTAGAGGCTCTATTGGGGAGGATGGGATGGGAAGAGAAGGGAAAGATTGTCCATAGTTAAGGTGGCTGGTGGTGGCCGCAAGACATGGTCCAGGAGGGACCATGTCGGAGGGATCCCATAGCTGTGGGGGCACGATATGAGATCATTTCTATTCTATGAATACTGTTTAGACACATTTATGGCACTTAGTGCCTACATTTTGTGGGATTTTGGGCCACAGACGTGAATGCCACAAGGTTGGGGAAGACCATGTGGACTAACTGGGGACGCGACCAGGGTGGGCCGCGTATGGCGTAGAAAACTGGTCTGCAGCATGGGCTAAACAGGGATGGACGGGGATTCTATAGAGAACTGGTGGGCAGGTTCTAGTGGTCCAATGACCCAAAAAGAAAGGCCCAATATTCTAGGCTTAGTGGCTCAATGGGTCCGACTAGACTCGGCCAAAACTGACCAGGTCGGTTGGGTCGGTCAAATCAAACTGGGACCTTTTTACTAAATGGTCCATATCTATCAAATGGGAGTTTCATATGATAAGTCATATAGAATGTTGGGACACTTGTTACGAGGAAGACCATTTGAGATGAATTGGTGGGTTTCTTGTTCGAAAAACTGAGGCTGGAGGCATTATCTTTATCTATATCTATTGAGGGTTTGATGTAGGATCCCATTCACAACTGTAGAGGATGACTGTGGATGTTGAGAGTGTACCATTGGAATTTTCTTATAAGGATTCTATGTAGGAGCATGTTTTAATCATATAAGAAGACCTATATTAAAAATTGAGTTTTTATAGACTGACTTCAATAGTTGACTCAGCTGGCTGGAGCATGTATTGCACCAACAAGCCCATATGTCCTCACTTCACTTCATGGTACCATTAATAGGGTTTTTGGAAAATTTATGAGCAATATTTACACAAGAACATGTCCCCTATCTAATATGATGATTTTAATAGGTCAAGGAGTCCCCCTCTGAATCCCAGGGTGTGAAGGACCCCTAATATGTGTATCAATATAAGATTTTTCTGTTTTGTGTGAATGGACCCGAAGAGCATGCTTTTGGATGTTTTCAGTGTTTGGTGTTTGGCTAAGAAATATTGACTACATGACTTGAAGGAATCATGATTTATCATCACTCCATGTGTTACCAATACACATTGTGTTATCAACACACTGCATGTTACCGACACTCCAAGTATTAGGGAGGCTGGATGACTCAGGGAAACTACAAAACATTTCAATACAATAGTGTTCTATTTAGTAATTTTGGTAGATATATTCAATATTATTAATATCATATAGATTTATGAGTGAGATTTCCTAAAACAAGCTTTCTACAAGTAGAGCCATGTAGCTTGTAGTGGATGAGACCTTAAGCCTTGTAATCATTTATGAGTATACCTGAATGTTTTTGTTATATGGGTTTTATACATAGACCTATTTTTAGATTAATATATGTTATTAGTGGTGATACCACTATGGTATTTTAATTAGTGTTTCTGGGTGTCCTATTGATTATTGTTTTACTGACCCCTACACAGGTTTTTCCCACACGTGTGGTGTCCATTGGATACCATCGACGCTTTGATGGAGTCCTAGGTGGAGAAGGACAAGGTGGTTCTTAGAGAGGGACTCAATAATTGAGGTGTGCTTATACAACTTCAACAACTATTCCTATACAAAATATTTGTAAATAGTATTCTAAGGATGAGCTTTAAGACATATTTCTAAAAACTCTTTCTATTTGGTGGTCTTGAATTCTGGCTTAATTTTACTTTTCTGCACTTTACATCCCAATAGTACATTGTGGTTGGTATCTTATTATATGAATGATTTTTATACTTATTTATTTTACATTTTAGGATTTTGGGATTTGATATGTTTTTTTATATTTTCTTAGGAAAAAGACTATAATTTATAGGATATTCCTACTCAGTGCCAGTCACCATCCCATGTCTTATTAGAGGTAGGCTTGGGGTTGTCACAACTTGGGATCTTTTTGGATAGTTCGTAACAAAGTGGTATTAGTGCTGGGTAGTTCTACATTAGAATCAGGAGTCTATGAGATTGGTTTGGGGTAATAGTTTTAAGTGTTTTGATGTCGGCTCTTAGGACAGGGACTCCAGTGTTGGTGAAACGATCGACATATAGATGCACTATTACAATGGACACCTATTTTTTTAATTTGCACGTGAAAAATGTCTAATGGGAAAAATAAAAGTACCTACATAATATAGTAAAATGTTATGTTTTCCATGTCCTTCTCGCGTCATCACACCAAGTATACTGTTTTTATAGTGATGCATCTTGTTTTTTTAGGATGTATTCACAACAGCATCCATCTAGGTTTCCATAGTAGGATCAGGGGTTTAACATGATTTTTGAGGTGGCCAACATGATGGTAGCCAGTAATTGGGAAGTAATTCTTCAGGATTGTTAGTAGGTGACACTTTCTTCTATTGATCCGTTCGTAGACCCACTTCTAGTGGTTTCAGAGGATGAAACTAGCCATACTTAGTCTTGGATGGATCTTTTGGTACTATATGATGATACATAGGTTTGATGTACATATAATATTCTCCCTTGTATGTGATCCCTCAAGATGTAGGGTCAGCAAGACCTACCAATTGTAGGTGCAAGACAGAAACCTCTGAACATGAGGTTTTATTTGAAGTTACATGAGATAATTAGTTCCCTAATAGATTATATTTTCTATGATATTCATCAACTGGGACATCTAACGTGAGATTGTACAACTATTTAGGATGCATTCAAAGAGATAGATGATGAACCACCAAGGAAGAGGCGGTAGCATGACCAGATATATTATGCATGTGGTGGACGTGGCAGAGGAGTTGGGGAATAGTAAGAGTTGGAAACCATTTTGATGTCTTACCACCACCACCCCAGGTGGTCCATAACCAATATAAGGAGATAGAGCATAGGGGAGGATATAATTTCTGGTTTTCGGGGCTTATGACCCTAGGACTCCGATAATGGTTCAAGGAACGATTTCTGTCTTTCTAATTTTTCTATAATAGATAGACCCTTGTTTATGATATTTCATTTCCGTCCACATTCCTTGTTTGATGCATATAGATTTTTGTTAAAATAATTACATCAATATTATGCATAGAGACACTTACTAGAAGATACTTGATGATTACCAATTAGTGCAGAAATTATGACCCAACTCTTAAATACAGGTGATTTATTTGGGATGTCATGGTATTAGCAATGAGGACTTATGATTTCATTTTGAGTATGGACTAGTTTCAATAGTTCATGATCATATTGATTATTTTTGGTAAAGGGGTTTGGTTTATCCAAGGTAACAGAACACGATATCCCTATTATTTGAAAAGTGAATTCCTTGCAGATCACAATAGGAGGGTGAAACTGATTAATCGTCAATTCGATAGCTTGAACCTTGTTTAAATGGATGTTTTGGGTCCTCTGTTTCTTGTAATGGTGTCAGAGTATAAAGACATCTACCCTGATGATGTTCCATGTTTACCTCTCTGATGAGAGTTAGACTTATGTGTTGGATTACTCCCTGGTATGGAACAAATTTTTACATTGGTATATCATATGGTTACCACAGAGCTTTATTAGCTGGGGTTATAGTTGGGTGAATTGTATAGGATGCGCTTCGAGGGACCTAGTGTTTCACTATGGGCAGCCCAATGTGGACTTTGTGGATAATGTCCATGTGTACTCAGAAATAGTGAAAGATAATGTGAGACATTTTGGCATGGTATCTGAAACACAAATAGAGAACAATCTATATAAGAATCTCCAGAAATGCCAGACATTGATCCAGTGATGGTTGAAGCAGTTTTTGATGAGTTCTTCCATTATGAGGATTCTAAAAGAGGGTTTCATGTACATAGTGTTCTGTGATAGATCTGAATCGAGCTTTTTTGTGTCTAGATGTGGATAGAAGAATTGATTTCCTAGGATTCAGGAAAATTTATATCACATGAGAAGAACGAAAAAACCCATGTTCTTGAGTTATCCATGGTATTCCTCACATAAAAATTTGGTGGTAAAACCTGATGGGTGCGTAGTTTATCATCTACTCCATCCACAAGAGGATGCATGAACAAGGATTCAAGGAAGTTTTCTTCATTGTAGATATCATTTTTGTATGGATATGGGACCAAATACTTCTAGACAATCGTTTTCACACCTACACTATTATAGTATGTTTGGGTGGCACAACATAGGGATGCTAACTGTGAGGTTCTACGTGTCCAAGTCCCTATAGGTCATTACGCTAATTCATATTAATACATTGGGAGCATGCTATTCAATATAGAGGATTCATGATGATACTTGTTTTTTGGGAGAGGAGGTTCTTAGGTAGTTTCATTCATCCCCTTTAGATGTACATCCTGGTTTTGAAATGATGTACCAAATTCTCTGATGTCATTTTGGTGGCTAGGGATAATGATGGAATTTTCATATTTTGTTTCTCGATGCCTTACATGTAGAAATGTGAAGGACATGTATCAAGTTCTAAAAGGTTGACTCAACCCCTTGAGGTACTGGATTGGAAATGGGACAGAATAATAATAGACTTAATTATTCTTTTAACACATCTATATAAGAGGAATATACCATCGTGTTGGTCATTTACCGACTCACCAAGTCATCCCACTTCATTGATATATGGGATTAGAGATTATTAGAGATATTTTCAATACTCTATGTGCGGGAGATGGTTATACTTGATAGAGTTCCATCAATTATTGTTTAATATCTTGATGATCACATTAAATTTATTTGTGGAAGGGATTCCATGTGGCATTTGAACTCAGTTACGCTTGATAAATGTGTTTCATCCCCCCAATGGATGGCCAAATGGAGATGACCTTTCAGGTTCAGGAGTACATGCATCAGGATTTTATATTAAAATTTGGTTGTATCTGGTAGGATCACCTACCAATGGTGGAGTTTATGTACAACAACAGCTACCCCTCCACCATCGATATGGAACCATTTTAGGGTACGTACGAGAGACCGTATTGGTCACCACTTTATTTGACTGACCATAGATAGTTGAACTCATGGTCATGAAGTAGTTAGGGGAAAATACATAGAAATTTCATGTCATCCGGGAGCAGATAGAGACTACACTGAGCCATTAGAAATCATATGATGATAGGAAACTGAGGCCTTTTCAGTTTGAGTAGGGACACTGTGGATTCCTTCTGGACTCTCCTTGATGCATTATATAGATATATATCCAGTAAGGGAACAAATTTCAAAGATTTATCGGCTCTTTCCTGATACTACATAGGGTTGGCGAGGTGGCATACCGCTTGGTTCAACCCCTGCAGTTGGAAAGTGGACACAATGTATTCCATGTGACTCATCTTAGGGAAATAAATTCATGATCTATCACACATCGATGGATGGGGTGAATTTTTTTGAGAAAATGAAGGTGATCCAAGAATGACATATGTGGATCCTATATGGGTGGTTGATTCCTCTGGTTGATGTTTTGAGGCAGTATGAGAATATCTAGGAGAGAACATGGGAGAGGGTGGCTCCGATTCGTTCTCTAAACACTTAATTGTCTGAGTCATCCTTTTTTGTATTTTGGGGATGTAAAGCCCTATGGTGGGGAGAATGTGATGACTTGAATTGTACCAAATTTATTTTTAAAAATTATTTGGGAAAATTTTGAGACTAGATGGTGAGACAGACTGCATTCCAATGCCCAGTGTGCCCATAACAATTTGATGAAAATGATATGTTTTTAACAGCATGAGCACATAATTTTTAAGAAAAAGTGAAAAAATATTTAAATTGTTTCTAGGATCAGAAATATGAGGGCACTACTGAGAATAGAGTAGTGGGTTTACACTTGGAGTGACATAACTTTAGTCGGTGTGGATATTCAATGAAAACCCTTAAAAGGGCATAAAATAAATAAAATAAATAAAATAAGAAAATAAATTTAAATTATTTTCAAATCATAATATGTCAGTAATGGTAAAATAGATTATTAATCTAACACCACTTTAGGGTTTATAATGGATTATTTTCATTTGGTGAGGGCTAACATATTCGGTCGTGGTCTGATCGTGGAAGATATTTTTTGGATGTAAAATTCATTAAAATACTTTAATAAAAAAATTTATTCATGATGAAACAATTTGTTTTTTATTAATACACAATTTTTAAAGGACATAGGGTTATCACCATAATTCTATATTTCTTCTGAGGAAAGGAGATAGAGCTCCCTCGACAATCATCGTCAGATCATGGATCAATGATGAACGACATACCTCAAATTCGAAGGATCTTTTCCTGTGACAATGACATGATGATTGTTATTCTTAAATGATTAAACCTAATCAAGGTAGAGAATTTTTTATTTTACTTTTCAACCCCATTAATAAAATACATGATTAACATATACCAATAAACATACATATTTTTTCAAGGATCCATCAATATTGTGGGATGGATAAATTATTTATTGTCTTAAAAAAGAAAAAATGTCTTTTGGATTATGTGTTCTTGTTCATTGTTAAAATGATTAACATAATTGGAACAAGGCCAACACAAACAGGGAAATGATCATTTAATTGTTCATTATTCATTATTTATATCAATCCCCCAAATTATCATACATTCTTCATGGGTACTTCTGCCTTGAAACCCTTGATCTATCAATTGTTACTCCCCGAACCGTGGAGCAATGATCTGAGATCGAAGGATTGACCCACGATGGAATAGAGAGGGAGAAATATAATTGTGGTATTGTTTGGGTGAGTCAGCGGATTAGGGTGCTATAAGAGTGTGACATAAGGAATGTTGTTGGAGGGGTGGCCAATGTTGATGGTAAGATACAACCGATGAGGTCATTCCAAGGGGAGCGGGATATAGAAAAAGTCCATCAGTGGGGTTCCCATCAGTGGAGGAAATAATGAATTGTTTAGGAAGGTAAATATAGGTAGATCATGGAAGGATGATGATCTAACAGGGTGGCCGATAGTGGAAATGGGATGCGGTCCAAGTTAGACCGTGTTATAGGGATTCTTCATCGGTGGGGGTCATGATGTTCACATTGATGGCTTCGCAGTAGCCAAAAGATGCTAGTGTATTGGGATCAGATTTGAAAGACATGTTGTTGAGATGGACCATGCCATCCAGAAAGTGATTCAGCCAGGGTAGGCAACACCCGACATACCAAACCAGCCTATAGCACGGGCCAGACCAGGACAGAATGGGTGGATACAGTGGCCCATCGAGTTGGGTCTATTGGAATAACGGGCTTGTTCCAATGGCCCAATAGGTCAATTCTATTGGTTACCTGAACCTCGGCCAAAATGGCCTTGTCGGTTGGGCCCATTGATCCATTGATCTGAGACAAACTAGGAACAAACCTACCTGGTTAGGTCAACCCAAGAATAGGTTGGACCCTTTATATTAAATTAGTCATATCCTTCAAATGGGAGGTTTTCTTGATGAGTCATCTATGGCATTGGGACCCTTTAGATGAGTACTTCCTTTTGAGATGACTTAGTGGGTTTCTAGTTTTATTAAAAGAGGTTAGAAGCATTCTATTTGTATTTTTATTTTGAGGGTTTGATGTTGGATGATGTTCATGATATAAATGATGATTGTAGAGGTTGAGAACATAGATGTTGTATTTTCTTATAATGGTCTTTGAATTATCTAATTCTAATCATAGAGGTTGGAATTCCTTCTAATATTACTTGTCTCATCCCAAATTTGATAGTTGACTGAGCGAGATTGAGAATGTACTACCCTAAGATTCTGAATCGGTCCCCACTAATCTTTATGGCACATTAAATAGGGTTTGTGGACAATATGTGATTAATATTATCATAGAAACAAATACCCAATCAAGGATGATTTTTCCAATTGGGAGAGGAAACCCCCTAGCCATCAATGGGTCTGCAGGACCCCCTCTTTATTTATCAAGATCAGATTCATTCCATTCATTATGACTAGACAAAGGAGAGTGTTTCATGCAGTTTTTAGGGTTTTATGTTTTGTTGTGACTTATTAACATACATCACATGGGGCTTATTAACTTACCAACACTCCATGTGTTATCGAGACTCCATGTGTTACTAACACTTTGTGTGTCACTGACGCTCCATGTGTTACCAACACACCATGTGTAATCGAATCTCTAGGCCTTAGCAAGACTGGAGGTCTCCAGGAAACTAAGTAACATGTAATAACCCTAGTGTTCTCTTGACTACTTTTGGTAGACCGATACAAAATTCTAACTATCAAATAGCTAGAGGAGTGATGACTCCTATAACGACTGTTCTACAGACAGAAACATGTTGCTAATAGTGCATAAGACCTTGAGTTATAGAATCTATTATTATTATACCTAGATGTTCTTGTTATATGTATTTTATACATATAATTTTGTTGATACAATTGTATATTCTTAGTGATGTTTCCTCATTGGTAATTTACTTTGTGTGTTCAGGGTTTCCTACTGAGTTTTTTTTACTGACCCAAGCATGGGATTTTCCCATAATTTTTCATGTATTGTGAAGACCGACAATTCATTTATGGAGTCATAGATAGAAAAAGATGATGTGGATTACAAGGAGAGACCATACAGTTGAGGTGTGCTCCTACCGCTTCAGAAATTTGTTCATGTATATACCAATTATGTTGGGTTTTATACTGACAAACATCAAGACCTTGTGATACAAACTATTTCTTTTTTATGAGACTTTATTCTTGTCTAGTAGTACTTTACTGAACATTACATCCTTGTCATACTCCATGGTTGGTATCAAAGTGTATTAATTCTTTGTCTACATATTTTATATTTTTATATTTCAGCATTTTGGGATAGGAGATGTTTGCATGTGTATGGGTAAATAGGAAAATACCTCTCATTAAGTGATATAGATACTCTACGCTAGTCACTAGCCTCTGGCCTATTCGATGTGAGATTGGGTAGTCATTGAAGGGAACCCTCTGGGATGGGTTGTGACATTATCATAGAGAGAGTTTTATCTTGAGGCATCAATTTACTTAACTGGGTATACATGGTTAATCATGTTTTCAAATGTACCATTGTTCAATATAACCCATCAACAAACATTAAAAAGCCATTATAAGTATGCATGTAAAAACCACCAATGTCAATGATTTTAAATAGGAACATAACACATTAAATTCACAAAATGGATAAATATAATAGAAAAACATTATGAAATCATTATCATCTTCCCTATCACTCATTTATTACATCGTAATAGGTTTTATTGTCTTAATCATTATCATCTTTACAACCCCTCATTTATCATGATTAAATTAGATTCAACTACATTCACATGGGGAAATCATTAAAACCACCCCATATGATAAACAATTGAAAAAGATTGGAAGGGATCCCTACCTTAAAGAACATATGATCATCAATTCATCCTTGCACATAAAATAGGGGGCACCCATGCAGCAGGAGGACTGTATAGGGAAAACTCTAAATGAAGGATACATCAAATACATGTAACTAATCAAGAAATAATGGTTTTGGGTGAATGATACCTAGAGATATCATGAATAATATAATATTGGAAATATTCCTAGATTTGAAGGATTTGATCATACACGCAAGGGATATTGATTGGTTTTAAAATCAATTAAAGCCATATCGCAATCAAGACCACACGTTTTGACTATCTAAAATCCTCTAATGACTTGATTAATTAAATATATATTTCATATACATTGAAATTGATTCAAAATCAATTAAATTTTGTTTTAAACTCATTTCACTTCAAATAAGATGTTAATGGTATGAATCTTGAATACCTGCGAAAATAGAATTTTGACAAAGTGTCAAATTTGACACACTGTTGATTGAGTCAATAGTGTGAGCTATCCGTAGTGAGTTACCATTCGATGATTCATATGTTTTTTATTCTGAGTTTAGTGACCTAAAAATCACAAAGTCACTATTTCATGAGATCCCACTCGATGAATCAACATTTGATGACTAAATAGTCTGACCCACTAGTCCAGACTCACTATCAGCAACATACCATTCTAGACTCACCATTGGAAAACTAGAAAACTCTTCAAATGAGCCACCCTGAGCTCTTATAATACCTCAAACACTATATTATCACAATATTTTGGACTTGAGTGGTCATGTCCATTACATTAGATACCTGAAAACAATTATTTCCATCATGATTTCAAAACCTCACACATAACAAAGAGGTGTCTGAACAACCATGTTGTAACTTACCTCTCATGGATCTCGCTATAATTGATACACCACTATGATTTGGACCCCCCCAATTTCTAATTAAAATCCAACACACATTTTTTAATGTTGGATTGAAGCCTCAACATCCATGAAAACCTCCTCCAACATCCACTACCCCCACCGATCAAAAAACATGCCACAAAAAGAGCAAAATCCACACCCGTCTGGATAGATGAATCAAGGAATTCCTTCCTCCATGTCAAAATACTATCAGCTATGGGTGAAAAAGACTCATCAACATGAGTTTCAACACTTCTCATTTAATGTTTCTCTTTAAAAAATCATGTCCTCCATTATTCAGATATCAGGACATTATCAAAATCTATAGAACAAGGACGAAACAAATCACATAGCAAAAAAGTATCAAACATTTCATTTCAAACAAAAAATGAAAAAGAACAACTCAAATAAACACAGATTACTAGTCACTCATCTACGTCTACAATTCCAAATTACTCTCCTTGCAACCACCATGCATCCAACAAAGATGAACCAAGGGAATGGATTTCTAATGATGTTCCTTTTCTCAATGATATAGGATCTATACCTGACGCTCCACAATCATTGTTTCATCCTCAATATCCAAATTGACCCATTCAATAACAATGTATTCATCGTGAAGGAACTGATGAATCTTGGAGATGAGGAAGATGTCTTGGAACCTTTCCAATAATAGTAGAAACACCAACTATTATGCCACTATACTGACTCATCACAACACCTTGAATGGTCCTATGAAGATATGATAAATCTTGATCCCTCTACCAATCCTCCGCTACCTACGTTGAGGATAAACCCTCAATAACATGTGTTATCAAACCCAAAACTATAAGGGCCTCCTCCATTGATCGACATACAACCTCTTCCAGTCATGTTCCAAATTCATCCTCTTATAAATAATCTTATCATTCTACATCATTATATGTACTAACATCAGATGCAGAATAGTTATCTCCCCATCCTTTGTCTAGAACAATGTTGATTGACATGGACTTATGTATAAATCCAAAAATGGAACCATACTATAGTAAGAGAGATAGCCACTACTTTATGAAAACTCTACCAAGGGCATGTGTCACACCAAAGATCCACCATGTTCCAAGACTTGCACATGCATCATATCTCCCATCATCTAGATGGTCTAATTTGTCTTTCCATCCATCTGAGGATGTAATGTAGTTATGAGGCTTAACTACGTATCAAAATCATGTTGTAATCACCTCCAAACTCGTGATGTAAACTATGAATCTCAATCTAAGATAATGGATCTCAGATCTCCATGTAAACATAGAACCACATCTGCATACCTCTTGGTAATGGAAGACACTATTTGAAACTACATAATCTTTAAAAAGTGAGAAGATTCCTAGAAAATATGGTAAAAATATGAATAAATCCATCAAAATAACATTCTACATCATCTTGGGGATATCTTATAGAGGTAAAACCCCACTAGGAACACTGTGCTTAGCCTTAACCTACTGTAACACTAGGAACTTATCCACAAACTCTTCCACTACCAGATTTATCCCAGACAACAAAAAGTACACCCTCAGGCTGGGGTACAACTTGGGAAATCCATGGTATTCTTTCAATGGTGATATATCAAACTCGTGGAGGACTTATTCATGCATCACCACAAAACAAACAATCTTCTACAGAACAATATCTAATTTTTACCATCTTCTAACCATCTCTCTGAAGCATCACCATGGTCAATGTGATCATGTGTCACCTCTTCCTATGAATCTCCCCATTAATACACCTCTACCCACCACATTAGATATAAATGAATGTTCATATGATATAAATATCCTATGAAACCATTAATTAATAGTTCTTGGTTCATGGTGGCCCACTCCTACATCACCTTCCACACATCCACAAATTCCCAAACAACATCGCAATGTGACTTCCTACTCATAGATTCAGCCATGAAATTCCCCTCTCTTGAGGTGTAATAGATATTGAAGATAAAATTCTAATGAAACTCCATCAACCACCATTGTCTCATTATCAAATCTCACTAGGAAAGGATATACCTCAATCTCTTGGGATATGTGAAGACCACAATGCACTACCCAATGAAGTAATTCCATAAAAACATTATCATAAACACAACTGTGTAAATCTATATATCCTGGGAGGTATAGTTATGTTTTTTAGGACATTACTACCTAGAATCATAAGATATATCTCATCAGTGTTGCATTAGTGAACATCCCAATCCTTGAAAGGAATCATCAAAAAACAACTCAAACAACACTACATCCTCTAAAAACTAGAGCACTAGATAACTAACAAACCTACCCTTTAGATACCATAATTTTTTCTTAAAATTATTACTCCAAACAAAATATTGCTCCCAACTATTCAAAATCATCAAGAGATATACAAATCGTCAGATATCCGGTACAAATATACAATAATGTTCTACTAAAAATAAAAAACTGAAAACCTCTACCACATTCTTTCGTGATAGCCAATAAAAAACATCCTCATCCTTCTACAGGCCTAATGAAACACCCTACTAAGACATCATATATTCAATAAGCTATACGTCTATTGTACATAAAATTGTCTTGAAAATTTACCATTGAGTTGGTGGCATCAACGAACCTCTAAGACAGTACTAGGATTCTAGGTATTCTCTTCATATTACATAGAGTAAATTAAGATTTCATCGATGAATATGATGACAAACCAGTCCAGGAACTCATAGAAAATAGATTTCATGATCCTCATGAACACGGATGGTGTCTTCCTAACACCAAACAAAAAAACATGAAACTAAAGTTTCAATACCTACAAATGAATGAATACATTGGAAGTTCACCCTCTTTTACCCTCAACTAGTGATACCCAAACCACTGATTGATCATATATAACCATATTTCTCCCCTCATCAAGTCAAGAATATCATCCATCTTGCAAACTGGGTAACAGTTCTTGAATGTCACATGATTCAACCTCTGGTAGTCTATACACAATCTTAGACCACCATATGACTTCTTCATAAAGAAGATAAGAGCACCCCACTATGAAACACTAGTCCAACTAAATCCCTTATTCATTAGGCCATCAATACAAATATACAGCTCACACAACATAGAAGGTTCCATCTAATAAGGATCTATAAAAATTAGAAAATCACTTGGCTATATGTATATCTCAAACTCAACGTCATATAAAGTGTGTAGAGTCACAACCTCTTTGGGGAAGACATCCGAGAACTCCCAAAAAATGCTAGGAACCTAAAACATCACAAAATCAACTGATTCCACTCAATTATCATCTAAAAAAGGAATGAAAATTATCCACATAACAACTTCTCATCTAACAACACCACACTCCAACGAAATGACATGATGGACATCAACATATGAAAACATGACTCTCCCTTATATGAAGTTGATAATGGCATGAATAAAATAAAATTAGTCAATTCCATGTGTGGTATTGTATGAATGAATCTATAGAAATAAAAGGTCCCCATGGGACTGATGTTTTCCTACTATTAGCCTACATCCTCGACACACATCAAATAGGTTGGTTTGACATCCTTCTAGTGTACTCAACTCCCGAGGCATGGAAAGCCTCTCTATGCCTAGTCTCAGAGAATAGTCTAGATAATGGGAATCAAAGAAGTGAAAAGCTCCCAAATCAAAGAATTCTTAAGAAAGAATACTAAAGAAACTAATCCTACCTCAAACTATCATTGGACCTACTATAACAGTTTCCTATGCAACATGAAACTGACCAAAACTAGCTCTTATGCTCAAATCCGAGTGACTTCCTACCCAAAATCTCCTAGGTAGAGGTCCCTGAGGGAAACACTATGGTTGGCCTCCACCTACTCTATATCCCCTTGGTGGAGAAGGATCCTATTCTCCATATTTATGGAACTTCCTAGGTGGAAACTACTACAAAGGTGGGAACTGAACCTACCTACCATTACTATAATGAGCATGAACGGTAATTGGGAACTAACAATGAAAATGGACTTGCTCTCCCAAATAGAAACATCTTGGTCCCAACATTATAGGAAAATCATGATGACCTGAACTCCACAATAAGAACTATTAGGGGAGACTCTATGCTGGCTAAAACATGGAAGGCCCTGGCACCTGAGACCCGATTCATATAGAATTTCCCTTTGAATAACCCTTTTGGATCCACTATTGTGGTAAATATCCTTTTTAGTGAATCATCTCAACTTTATCTTCCTTCTTATAGACCTATATATCGGTCGGTAGGGTAAAGGGTGTAACCGCATACTTGAGTGAAGGACGAAGTGTCTTGTCTAAATATCTCACCAAATACAAATCATTTATAAAATGATATGGAGAATAATGAAGTTTATCCTAGAAATTTATCCTCATATCCTATACATACATAATACCCTGCTGGAGGGGGAGTAACTCATGATACTTCTCAGCCATCAAGATAGTAGAATGGAATTGTGCCTAGAACTCCATCTCAAAATAGACCCACTAAATATCAGTGTCCATCCTCTCGCCCAGGAACGTTTTCTACCACTAATGCGTAGATCCTGACATCTAGCTCACTAACAACGGATCCCAATACTCCTTCGGATCCTGGATCAAACTAAATTTAAAAAAAATCTCCTCGAACAACTCTTCATTTCCATATCAGAAATGATTCCCTCGTACATTCCCAAATTCTATCATTAGAAGGTATGTAGAATCTTCTTCCACTGACCAACCTCCTCTTCTTGATAAACCCTCTGTCTATTGACTAGGTTAGCTTACTAGGCCTCTACTGTCTACACTACACATGGATGGTGATTGGGTTCCATAACTAAAAAAGAAGACAAGGAACTCCTAACCCTGGGAAGTATGAAATTGTATTTAAGATTCATTTTAAGAAATCATTTATTTAAATATCTGCAAAAAACCAATTTAAACAAGAGCAAAAGTCATTATGATGCACGTACCATTCCTATAGCCTCTAACCATAAAACCATGTAGCGTCTTGTGGTCATTTGGTAGGCTCATAGTACTTAAATTGGACCATGGGTTTCCCCAGAATCCCATGTCCTAAATAGTATTCCCTAGAATATGTCATTCACCAAGATCACCTGACACCTTTTACATACCAACCCATACACTCATCACAATTCAAAACTCCAAACTCCATACTATCACTTTGCCACCAGCGTTGATAAAATTCTTTCACGACACACCTTCTTCATGTTGGAAAAATAAATGTAACATGTAGTGACCATCCTTCTTCAAGATGAAGAACGATAGATAATGACCCCATGTCCCACCTCTAGTAGGCCCTCATGTGGCAACTAACACCAAGGTAATATAATATCACAAACAATTGAGGGTGTTATACTTTATAGGAAATAATATTGGGAGAAAATATGGTCCATCCCAAAACAACACTATGAACTATAAATAATGTAAAACCAAAATCCTTCCCACATGCATGTTTCAAAAAATAATACATGAAATAAAATAAAACTAAAAATTAAGTTCCAAAATGACAATGCTAAGTAGTGAAACGACAACTATCCCAATGCCCAAGATAGTATAGTCCAAGATGGTCCATTTAATCCTCATTGAAACCTAAAAATAGTTGTGTATATTTAGGGAGATCATACAAGTATACTCAGAAGGAAAAATCAAGATATGTCATGTAGTAGTGTAGGAAATATACTAATTCCCCTATGATAAAAATTAAAACCCAATTATACCTAGTAGGAAATACTAGTAATCCCAACCATACAATGGCACACTAACCAAATAGTGCATGCCAAATAAGGTAATATAATAATAAGAACATAGAAAATTGGGTACCCAACACCACTTTCCCATTGGATAACTACTCATACCACACCAGCGAATGTCCTGACACTACCAAACTCCTCTACAATCCCCATGTCACAATATTCCAACACACACATGTGCCTCAAAGCTAGTACCAATACCTCAGAAAATTAATCTCATCACATCCCATCGAAAAAACTTTTTCCACAACCATAACACATCCTTCCTGCAGACACTTGGGCCTCAACAACCACAACCTCATCCCAAACACACTACGGAAATAACAAAAAATATCATCCCAAAGACATATTGGAATGCCCAGCTGACTTGCAGACACCTATGACTGACAACCACACTACAACATGCCCGAAGTGTCTTGAGGTACCTATTCCTAGGCTAGGGAGTGGGAAAAACCAATACCAATCCATCTACCCCCCAACAGGATATTGGGAAAGACACCCTCCCCCATGATTTTGTTGTTTTCGACATAACTTGAACTACTATGGTGTGGTGCATATAAAAATCCTAAGGAAATAAAAGTATATATATGTATCGAATCCTTATCCCAACCTTTGGGTTCTAAAAAAAATCCCCCAAAACTGGAAAATTCGTTGTTACCTCTAAATGAAAAACTAAACAACAATTATGAATTCAATACATCTCTGAACCAATTAATTTAGCTAGTTACCATTCATTATTTAGAAAGTAATTTATTATTTTCGTCCCTACCTAAGAAATTTCAAACATAACATGAAACAATCGATACAACATGAACCACATAGTTGGAAAATAAGTTATGTAATGCAACCCACTTTATATTTATGCTCAATTTAACACCCATACCAACAACTGCCATCACCGTTCTTTATCTCATCCCACCAAAAACAACATCAAAACATATCAACCACCATATTTTAGAAACACAAGGAAACACCTATTATCTCAACCCATGGTATCCCCACTGCATTAACAAACCACATTGAGCAACACAAACAATACGCAACACAGTTGTAGTCCCACCTCACAACTATTCTCATCTATTGCACAATCAAATAATATATCAACCTGAGACTGCTTTACAGCACCTGAACGATCCCATAAACATAGCCACCCTCCCAATAGTAGAACCACACTACCCTCACTAAGAAAAAAGTTATAAAAAATAATGCACATCACACAACCACACCAACCAGATATTTGTTTATTTAGGTTTAGAAATCACTAATTATTTAATTCCACTTAGTAAATTCAGGGGTTATCACAGAGCATGTATGATCCTGAGGTGTCAATTTATTTAACATTGTATAAATGGTTAATTATAATTTCTTATTTACACCCCATAAACAGAAACCTTCAATAAATATTCACACGCCAATATATGTAAGTAATCAAAGTCCCCCAATGACCCTGATTTTTAGTTAGAATACAACCCATTCAATTCAAAACATGATGCAATATAACATAAAAAATTTTATCATCATCATCATCTTCTTCTTCCCCACCCATCATTTATTACACCTTAGTAATTTTGAGTGTCTTCCTCACCATCTTCTTTCCCACCCCTTATTTATATTTGTTAAATTGAAGTCAACTATATTCACAATGGGGCATCAATACACCCACCCCACATGATAAATAACTAAAAGAGGGATGAAGGGACACCTTCCTTGAAGAAAAATGATATAAAATTGCACTATGCACACAAAATATGAATCGTTCATGAAATTGGAAGTGACCACTGTTGGATATGAATCTACGGATTACACACAAGAGGGGGGGTGAATTGTGTCTTTTCAGAATTATTACAATCTCTTCAATTTAGACAAATTCTGTCCTCTATGCTTTTGCACGATTAAATATGCAGCGGAAAAACTAAAAGCATGAACACACGGATGTATAGTGGTTCGGGGAACAGAAGGCCCCTAGTCCACTCCACCAACGCTCAAATCCACGAGCTTGGCGATTTTCACTATCTGGTCCTCGTTTCCACAGACCTGTTCACAACTGAGTACAGGCAGTTGACACCTTTACAAGTTTCAGGCAAAAACAGCCTTCCTGGTTCAAACACGAACCCGCACAGCTTAGAACGAGAAGCTGATCACTCAAAAATAAAAAGAGTTTCGATAAAGAAAACACTTCTCCAGTTGTTCTTCACAATTGCAACAGAACGCAATTGACAGTAGATAGATCGTCGTCTTCAGAAAATAAAGATCTGTAATCAAAACGGTTCTGAGTCGATCCAGTTGCAATAGATATTACCAGAAACTTCACAACTTCAGCAGCAGTAGATTCACAACAGATAGTCGATGTAGAACACGTGAATCTGTTATCAAGATCTTCTTTCGGTAAAAAGGATTTTACACTTCTTCTCGATCACAGAAAAGAACGCCTTCACACAGTCTCTGTTTCTTGCTCGTTAAAAGATCAATCTCATAATTTCACACACTTTCCTGTGTATATATATATCTCCGAAGTTTCCAAGATAGAACATATATATTCAAATCTGAGAAAATCTTCCGCATAAATAGATCCATGAAAATATCCTTTAGATTCGCGATAACAATAGAGTCGTTGTAACTCCCCTGAAGAATCGGCATAAAAAGCTCCATTTAAATCAATAATTAATCCGTTGAAAAACGTCTTTGATTCAGTCAAAGTCGTACTTAAGAATCGGCTCGAAATCCGCTTAATAATCCGCCTGTTTGACCAATGCAAACGGTAATATCGTCTGTCAAAAATATCCCGACGCCAAACGTAGGGTTGATGACGTGGCTCCAAACGTAGGGTTCACAAACGTAAGGTTCACAAACGTAAGGTTCACAAACGTAAGGTTCACAAACGTAAGGTTGAACATACATACTTTCTTTTCAGCATTCAAACGTAGGGTTGATCATCCATACTTTGTCTTGCTTCAACTCTCCAAAGAACGTACGGTTGATTATTAAAGTAAGGTTGAGGATCCATACTTTTGAGAAACAAACTCAACACTGAAAACTAACGTATGGTTTCTCTTCCATACTTGTCCAACAAAAACGTAAAGTTCTTTCCAGACGTAATGTTCTTCTTCCATACTTTTCAACAACGTAAGGTTCATTAACCATACGTTCCAAAATAACGTAAAAGGTAAACTTTTCATCCATACGTTACGTTCATCAACGTAGGGTATGAATAGTGATTCCAGTACGCGCTAAAATTGATCTCGCGCTACAGTGATTCCAGAACGCGCTAAACTTGATCTCGCGCTACAGTGATTCCAGAACGCGCTAAACTTGATCTCAGAATAAATGAAGTATGAAATCTCGTTATATGAAATAAATAAATGAAATAAACTCCTGCAAAATACTCAACGAAATAATTAGTAAATAATTAAGGGTATTTGTGAGCATCAAAATCATCATAAAGAGACAGACTACTATTTAAAATAATCTCCTCCTTTAAAAAACATTATTTTGAATTGTTTGAAAACAAAACGTTGCTCAATAATCTCCCCCTTTTTGATGATCACAAAACCCATAAAATAATAGAACTAATTTAATTGCAATCTTTATTGAAAAATTAGTTTTATAATATTTTAGAATTCTGAAAGGATTAAAACAATATTTAACTATAATAAAATTTCTCCCCCATAAAAATAAATTTTCAGCAAAAAAATAGATAAAAGATTAATGTCGTAGATATCCAAATTCTCCCATATATCCAAATTCCTTCATAGGATTCATAGGAAACAAATGAATTTAAATGTTGTGTTTATCCAAATTCTCCCCCTTTTTGTGATATAAAAAAGAATGAAAAATTACGGATTTGAACACATTCAATATTGCACTGAACTATAAGTAAATGCTATAATTAACTGTGTATGAATAAGTGAATTTGTTATACTGGATAACTTAATCATAAATCAATAAACAACAACAACAAAAAAATAAGAAAAGAATTTTCATTCACAAGCTGTTATATATAAATGATTGTGATATACAGAGGAATCAAGGTTCATAGATAAGACAGGGAAAAAGGTGTCTATCTCCTTTGAATCGCAGTCTTGATCTCTGTAAACTGTTCTCTGAGCCTCTTCATCATCCCATCTCCTAACTTGATGATAAGATCTCTATTCTCTTGAGTCATATGAATATCTTCAATCAAATTAACTCTGAAAAACTCATGCATTCTTTCTTCTTTTTCAACAAAAAGAGCCAGTTTTTCTGATAACTGATTCAAAAGAATCCTAATCGGTTGCTCTCTAGATGTCAACTGATCCACTAAAAATTTCTGATTATCTAGCAAAACTGACAAAGGGGCACTATTACACTGAAGATCGTGTAATCTGTCACTCATATTGCTCAGTGCTCCAGTAATTGCTTGAAATCTCCGAATCAAATCAGGTGAATAGCCTGATCCACTTACAACACTGTTTGCAACAGACTCAAATTTATTCTCTATGTAAACCTTCAACTCAGATAAATCATCTTTCTTTACCATCTCTGATTTTAACTGATCAACAGCATGCAGCATATCAGTCTTAAACAAATCGACTTCCTGTCTTGAAACAGTACATTCTTTCAGTTTCTGAAACTTCAACTGCTCTAAGTTCAGAGAATTTCTGAGACTAACATTCTCAGATTCTAACTGAGAGATACGCTTGTACAGCTCAACAACTTCTTCTTTTCTCGAATCAGGGGCACCCTGTGCTCTATTCTCATGTCCAGAAATAGGTTGATGAGGCAAGGCAAGTGGTAAAGAATCTGCATCTGATTGTTCTTTGTCCTTGTCCTGACAAGGTTGATCCACTGAACTAGCTTTTGAAGCCTGAAATTCTTCCACTGAAAATTCTTCCTGAAGTACTTATGTATTAGCTTCAGAAGTATGTTCATCACGAACAGTAGTCTCTCTGACTTCTACTGATTGATCAAGAACAATATCTTCATGTAAATCTTGAGGTCGGGCCACTTCTTCACCAGGCACTGCCTCCATAAGTTGTTCTTGTTGAATTACTTTTTCAACAGCCACAGCAGCAGATTGAGGTTATTTTTGGATTTCCGGTTGAGCTACTGGTTCCTCTATATGTGCAGTCTGCTCCACAACAGCTTCTCTCACAAATGAATAACAAATTACCGGTTCAGAGGATTTCAAGGCAGGAGAGATAATTTCTTCATCAATTGACCTCTTCCTTCTAGATTGAAGTCCTTCCTGACATCTCTCTTCCTCAACTTCCTCCATCTCAAAACGAATTCTCCTTGCCACTGTACTAACTCTTGATTCTGCTTGTCCCTCCTTGGACTTAGCCGGTTGAGCCTGAGCACTCTCCGAGTCTTCCTCAGCTCCAACAGGTAAGAGTTTTCCTTTAATTGTGCTCCAGAAGTATCCGACTTTCCTCAAAGTCCCAGCATTAAAAACATAACTGTGGTGACATTTCACCCCAGCATCTACCAATCTGATCATTCCTCTTTTAAACAAAAACAAAGAAATGAACCTTCCATAAGGGAAAAAGGTCATTCTTGCTTCACTCTGACAGCAGTAACTCAAATATCTTATCATAAACCGAGGAAAATTAAACTTTATATCACACATCAGAAGATACATTATGTACATGTCAGGGTATAGGATTTTCTCCATCTCAGCCATCCTTGGTGCTAAACCAGTCTGAACAAATTTTACCAAAATTTTCTGATCAGGTTCCAAATCCTTGATAAACATCTTTTTTATCACTCTGGTTCCAAACAGAAAAGACATAATGTCTTCAGACTTATGTACAGAATCTCCAATATTCCATAAATCAAAATGAAAAACTCCTTCATGAGGGCAGTTAAGAATTTGACGTATCTCTACAGATGATATTGAAAAGTCCTTATCCTCTATTTGAGCCAATAAACTATCTTCCGTATCTCCAAGGCTAAACTGAACAGTTCTAAAGAAATGTCTCATTTCTGCCTCATAAAGAAACTCAGAATTTTCACTATTAAAAGCTTGCTCAAGGATTTGAAACGATAACGCTTGCTTCAACAGTAAATTAGTTTCAAACAGCCACTCTAAATCGATGACTTTACCTTGCAGTATTTTCCGACCAACTACTTTAGGTTTCTTTGCAGCATTGCTCTCGGCTTCATCTGGACGATTAGTCTTTGCCATTCCAACAACGATTTCTGATGGTTCGGAAGTTTAGGGTTTGAAGATTCAGAAAAGGGTTTTGGAGCAGATGTGCGGGTTTAGGTTTTCGAAAGGGTTTCCGAAAAAAGGTGAAGCAGTTTTAGAAGGTGAAACGGTTCTGACAGCCTTGATTCCCGTGTAATCACTAATCATTACTTTTATTTAAAACAAAATAAAATTACTTATAGCGGGAAACAGAAATTAAGCAGAATTCGAAAACAGAATAAGATTTTAAAAAAAAAATTATTTAAAATTAAATAAACCTAACTCCCCCTTAATAAATTCAAACCTTACCGTGGGAAGTGGTTTAGTAAAAATATCTGCTAATTGATTTTCTGTATTTACAAATTCTAAAAATATATCCTTTTTAAACACATGATCTCTTAAAAAGTGATGTCTTATTTCAATGTGCTTAGTTCTAGAATGACTAATAGGATTTTTTGAAATATTAATTGCACTAGTATTATCACATAAAATAGGTGTATTATTGAAATTTAATCCAAAGTCCATAAGAGTGTTTTTCATCCACAACACCTGTGCACAACAACTACCTGCAGACACATATTCTGCCTCGGCTGTTGACAGGGCAACTGAGTGTTGATTCTTACTAGACCATGATACTAAAGACTTTCCTAAAAAGTGACATGTTCCTGAAGTACACTTCCTATCTAATCTACAGCTTCCAAAGTCAGCATCTGAATATGAAATTAAATTAAAATCAGAGGTTTTTGGATAAAGCAGAGATTGATAAATAGTACCTTTTAAATATCTAAAAATTCTTTTAACAGCAGTTAAGTGGGATTCTTTGGGATTTGATTGAAATCGAGCACAAAGACATACTGAATACATTATATCTGGTCTACTAGCAGTAAGATATAACAAACTACCAATCATACCTCTATATAACTTGTTGTCCACTGATTTTCCAGTTTCATCCAAATCAAGTTTTATATTAGTACACATAGGAGTTGTAAATGGCTTGCTGTTTTCAAGTCCAAATTTCTTAAGTAAATCAGTAATGTATTTTCATTGATTCAAAACATTTCCAAAATCATTTTGAAATATTTGAAGACCCAAAAAGAAATTTAATTCTCCCATCATACTCATTTCAAATTCTTTTTTCATTAATTCTGAAAATTCATGACAAAGAATTTTATTGGTTGATCCAAAAATTACATCATCAACATAAATTTGAACCAACAAAACATTATTTTTCACAGTTTTCTTAAAGAGTGTTGGATCTGCTAGTCCAACAGTAAAATCATTTTTTAAAAGAAAAGAACTTAGTCTTTCATACCAAGCTCTTGGTGCTTGTTTAAGGCCATAAAGAGATTTAGTAAGTTTGAAAACAGAATCTGGTTTTTGAGAATTTTTAAAACCAGGAGGTTGCTCAACATAAACTTCCTCCATTAAATAACCATTTAAAAAGGCAGATTTAACATCCATCTAAAATAATTTAAAATTCATATAAGATTCATAGGCTAAAAGGATTCTAATGGCTTCTAACCTGGATACAGGTGCAAAGGTCTCATCATAATCTATTCCTTCTTCTTGATTATATCCTTTAGCTACTAATCTTTCTTTATTTCTAGTTATTATCCCTTGATCATCCTGTTTATTTCTAAAGACCCATTTAGTTCCTATTACTGGATAATCATGTGGTCTTTCAACTAATTCCCAAACCTTATTTCTCTTGAACTGGTTCAATTCATCCTGCATTGCTATTACCCAGCTCTCATCATCTAAGGCTTCTTCTATGGTCTTAGGTTCTTGTTGGGATAGGAAAGCAGAGAACTCAACTATGTTTCCAAGGTTTCTTCTAGTTTGAATACCAGTCTCTAAGTTACCTATCACAGATTCTAAAGGGTGATTCTTTAAGGTTCTAGACTGCCTAGGCATTACATTCAATGGTTCTTCAGTATCATGTTTTTCTGAACTGGACTGAATTTCTTTTATATCATTTTCAAAATCAATATTTAAATTCTCAAGTCTCATGTTTTCATTAGAATCAGGTTCATCTATTTGTTCTATCCTTTTCTCAAAAGGATCAGATTCATCAAATTTCACATGAACTGATTCTTCAACAATCCTTGACTTTTTATTATAGACTCTATAAGCTTTTGAGGTTGCATAATATCCTAAGAAAATACCTTTATCAGATTTTGGATCAAATTTACCAAGATTATCTTTGGTATTCAAGATGTAAACCTTGCATCCAAAAACATTAAAGCAATTTACTTTAGGTTTTCTGTTATTCCATAGTTCATAGGGTGTCTTTTTCAAAATAGGCCTTATTAAAATTCTATTCATTATATAACAAGCTGTATTAACAGCTTCTGCCCAGAAATATATAGTTAGGCTATATTCATTTAACATAGTTCTAGCCATTTCTTGAATAGTTCTATTTCTTCTTTCTACAATCCCATTCTGTTGAGGTGTTCTTGGAGTAGAGAAGGTGTGTTTAATAACCATGTTTGAGCAAAAGGAATTAAATTCCTGGTTCTCAAATTCTCCACCATGATCACTTCTCAATGAGATTATATTAAAACCTTTTTCATTTTGAATAGATTTACAAAAACCTTCAAATAAACTAAAAGCTTCACTTTTATATTTCAAAAAGAAAATCCAAGTAAATCTAGAATAATCATCAACTAATACATAAACATATAATTTACCAGCTAAACTTGCTACTCTTGAAGGTCCAAACAAATCCATATGGATAAGTTCTAGAGGTTTAGTTGTAGCAACTTTATTAACAGATTTGAATGATGATTTGTGTTGCTTGCCAAGCTGACATGCATCACAGAATCTGTCATTTTCAAATTTGAGACTAGGAAAATCAGAAACTAAATGTTTCTTAGATAATTTATGTAAAGCATATATATTGCAATGACCAAGTCTTCTATGCCAGATCCAGGATTCACTTATATTAGCAGTTAAGCAGTTTACTTGTTGTTTACACAAGGAATACAAATCCAAAGTATAGACATTATCAGTTCTGGGTGCTCTAAACTTAAACAGTTTATCTTTAGAAACAGTACAACTATTGTTAGTAAAATCAACAGTGTATCCATCATCACAGAGTTGAGAGATACTTATCAGATTGTGTTTTAACCCTTGTACATAAAGTACTTTGTTGATTGAGACTGTCTCTGGATCTCCAACTGTTCCAATACCAATAATCTTTCCTTTGGCATTGTCACCAAAGGTGACAAGTACTCCTTCCTTTCGAGTAAGAGAAGAGAAATTAGCTGAAGTTCCACTCATGTGTCTTGAGCAGCCACTGTCCATATACCATATTTCTTTCTTTCTTTGGTGACCTGCTACCTGCAAATACATTCAAACAAATTGCTTTGGTACCCATATTTTGTTGGGTCCAGGAGTGTTAGCAAGCAGTGATCTGGGTATCCAGATTTCCTTTGTTTTCATAAAATTGATTGAATCATATAGATCATTGGAAATATAAGCTTTCTTAATTCCACATATTTGAGGTTGTCTTAGAAAACTGTTTTTAGCTATATGACCTTTTGTTCCACAGAAGTTACAAATAACCTGTTTAGTGCTAGGAACAAAATAATTTTTGTATAACATAGGTTTTTCTCCTTTACTTCCAATTCCAAACCTTTCCCTTTTAATTACAGTTTTTCCAAGTATCTCATTTAAGGTGTTTTCTCCTTTTGTAAAAACTAATGCAGCCTCTTTATAAGATTCTACTTCATCCTGTAGAGTTTTTATTTTTGATTCAAAATTAATTTTATTTGAGTCAGCAGAGTTGTATTTGTCAATTAATTCCTTATGTTGTTTTAGCAAAGTATTTCTTTCATCTGAAATAGCTTTATGCAAGTTCTTTATAGATTTATATTTTTTAAATAATGAGTCATACCTTTCTTCAAGCATATTGCAGTAAGCTGCAAGTTTTTTATTTGAGAAGCTTGTTTCAGAGTTTGATTCATTATTTGAGTCAGAGGAGTAGTATGAGTGTACCTCATCAGTTTCAGCCATGAAACACATATTTGCTTTTAAATTGGCTTCCTCCTTCTCTGAGCTTGATTCAGAAGAATTACTTGAGTCTTCAGAAACACTCCAAGTAGCTTTCATAGCTTTCTTGTCTTTCTGCTCATAATCATCTCTTTTGAAAAATTTCTTCTTCTTTGCATCTTTCAATTTAGGGCAATCCGGTCTGATATGTCCCATCTTTTTGCATTCATAACATCTCACTTCCTTGCTATCCTTCTTGAAGGATTTCTTCTTACTGTAGAACTTTCTGAATTTTCTGGCTAGCTGAGCCAGTTCTTCATCTGAATTTGAAGAATCAGAGCTTTCTGATTTAGCATTTACTTCTCTGTTCTTCATCTTTCTATCCTTTTGTTGAGAAGTCGCTTTCAAAGCAGTATTTTCCCTTTTTATATAGACTTTATGCTCATTTACCTCATCTTGCATTTCAGCCTCGTACATCATCAATGTACCAATCAGCTCTCTCATAGTTAGATCTTTAACAGATGTTGATTGTCTGATTGCTGCAGAGATTCCATTCCATCGAGTAGGAAGTACTCTCAGTACCTTTAACGCTTGATCAGCCTGCTTGATTGGTTCTCCTAGAGCTGTTATATTATTGAAAATTTCTGTCAATCTTCCATTCATCTGAGTGATGCTCTCTCCTTCAATCATTCTGAAAGTATCGAATTTTAATTTAGCAGTTGCATATCTCATCTGTCTTACATTATCTGTTCCTTCATAAGCAACAGCTATTGTTTTCCACATTTCATATGCAGTCGGGCATTGAGATACTCTGTTAAATTCATCCGGTCCTAGACCACAGATGATTGCATTCATAGCTTTTGAATTCATGTCATACTCAGCCTCTGTAGCAGCACTCCATGTATCGGGATTTTCAGGAATTTCATAGGGAGTCAGAATCTTTGAATAGACTTTGTAACCAAGATTTTTCAGATAAATAATCATACGTGACTTCCAGCAGCCATAATTATCTCCATTAAAGTAAGGTGCTCTGACCATTGACATTCCCTCTCTCGTATCAGCCATGATACACTTTGTATAATCTTTAAATACTTCTAGCTTGATAAAACTTTAAAAATAAGAAGCTCCTCCTCTGATACCAATTGTTGGATCTGAATCTACGGATTACACACAAGAGGGGGGTGAATTGTGTCTTTTCAGAATTATTACAATCTCTTCAATTTAGACAAATTCTATCCTCTATGCTTTTGCACGATTAAATATGCAGCGGAAAAACTAAAAGCATGAACACACGGATGTATAGTGGTTCGGGGAACAGAAGGCCCCTAGTCCACTCCACCAATGCTCAAATCCACGAGCTTGGCGATTTTCACTATCTGGTCCTCGTTTCCACAGACCTGTTCACAACTGAGTACAGGCAGTTGACACCTTTACAAGTTTCAGGCAAACACAGCCTTCCTGGTTCAAACACGAACCCACACAGCTTAGAATGAGAAGCTGATCACTCAAAAATAAAAAGAGTTTCGATAAAGAAAACACTTCTCCAGTTGTTCTTCACAATTGCAACAGAACGCAATTGACAGTAGATAGATCGTCGTCTTCAGAAAATAAAGATCTGTAATCAAAACAGTTCTGAGTCGATCCAGTTGCAATAGATATTACCAGAAACTTCACAACTTCAGCAGCAGTAGATTCACAACAGATAGTCGATGTAGAACACGTGAATCTGTTATCAAGATCTTCTTTCGGTAAAAAGGATTTTAAACTTCTTCTCGATCACAGAAATGAACGCCTTCACACAGTCTCTGTTTCTTGCTCGTTAAAAGATCAATCTCATAATTTCACACACTTTCCTGTGTATATATATATCTCCGAAGTTTCCAAGATAGAACATATATATTCAAATCTGAGAAAATCTTCCGCATAAATAGATCCATGAAAATCTCCTTTAGATTCGCGATAACAATAGATTCGTTGTAACTCCCCTGAAGAATCGGCATGAAAAGCTCCATTTAAATCAATCATTAATCCGTTGAAAAACGTTTTTGATTCAGTCAAAGACGTACTTAAGAATCAGCTCGAAATCCGCTTAATAATCCGCCTGTTTGACCAATGCAAACGGTAATATCGTCTGTCAAAAATATCCCGACGCCAAACGTAGGGTTGATGACGTGGCTCCAAACGTAGGGTTCACAAACGTAAGGTTCACAAACGTAAGGTTCACAAACGTAAGGTTGAACATACATACTTTCTTTTCAGCATTCAAACGTAGGGTTGATCATCCATACTTTGTCTTGCTTCAACTCTCCAAAGAACGTACGGTTGATTATAAAAGTAAGGTTGATGATCCATACTTTTGAGAAACAAACTCAACACTGAAAACTAACGTATGGTTTCTCTTCCATACTTGTCCAACAAAAACGTAAAGTTCTTTCCAGACGTAATGTTCTTCTTCCATACTTTTCAACAACGTAAGGTTCATTAACCATACGTTCCAAAATAACGTAAAAGGTAAACTTTTCATCCATACGTTACGTTCATCAACGTAGGGTATGAACAGTGATTCCAGTACGCGCTAAAATTGATCTCGCGCTACAGTGATTCCAGAACGCGCTAAACTTGATCTCGCGCTACAGTGATTCCAGAACGCGCTAAACTTGATCTCAGAATAAATGAAGTATGAAATCTCGTTATATGAAATAAATAAATGAAATAAACTCCTGCAAAATACTCAACGAAATAATTAGTAAATAATTAAGGGTATTTGTGAGCATCAAAATCATCATAAAGAGACAGAGTACTATTTAAAATAATCTCCTCCTTTAAAAAACATTATTTTGAATTGTTTGAAAACAATACGTTGCTCAACAACCACAAGAAAAAATCCAACTGACTCCAATACACAAAGATATGACTACATACAGAAGAAAGGTTACGGTTGCCTCATACTAAGAGAAAAAATCAAGAAGATAATGAATGAATGATTCCACGATTTGAAGTATTAGATCGGAGACACAAATGAAATGGAAGAGTTTAAAATCTATTACTGTCAGATCATGATCAATACCACGCATTTTGATTATCTAAAAGCCTCCTGTGCATTTATGAATTAAAATATTATTCTATATCCCTTTAAAATCAACAAAATCCATTAAAGTTTTCTTTAAAATCATTTCACATCAAATTAAAAGTTAAATGGGTGAATCTGGAAAAACAAGGAAACAATAATTTTGAAAAATTATCAGAATTAACCCATAGTTAGTTGAGTCACTCATGAAATCTACCGGTGATCAGTCACTATTCGGTGAGTCATTGTTCTGTGACATACCATTTGGTGATTCACTATTTGGGTAGTCATCGTTCAATGATGTTCAATTCAGTTAATCACTATTTTTTGAGCTATGTCTAGACAACTCACCACTGGATAAATCACTGGTGCGAACCACAGGTCCTTACTCACCATTGGAAAATTGGGAAAATAAATAACTATTCATATTTTCCATTGTTAACTCCCTGAAAAAATCAGAAACTGGATTCTCAAATAGGAATTTACTAGAGGGTTATGAGCCATTACATATATAAGGATCTAAAATTAGCTTTGGTTATCCTTCATTAATCAAATCATATAAAATTTTAAACCCATTATTTTTCAAAAATATATTCAAAACACTAGATGAACATAATGTAATAATTTAATAATTTCAAATTCCGGATTAAAAAAAGAAAATTGTAATTATTAATTAAAAGTATAGATTATATTATATCTAAAATGATAAATGAATAATATCATGTATTTTTTCCATATTGGTTAATGGAAACAACTTGGTATAACTGGAGAAATATAACATGTGTTGGTTAAAGAAAAACATTCATCACATATTCCCTAGTAACTTAAATCTAATTATAAAGATATTAGATATGAATTTTTATCATTTTTTTAATATTTCAACTTTATATTATGAAATATTTCTACAAAGTCATAGAAATCACCATAATTTGTTCCTCTGACACCATTTTATATCATATTTTTTCTAGATACATAAATATCAAATCCCATGTAGGTATACCAAAAGGCCTCATGTGTATTCCTCAATCATAAATGTTTGAATGTTACTATTTATGTATAGGATAAAACATTTAGGAATGATTTAATATTAATGAAAAAGACTATGATAAACAATATGATAATATATTTCAAATAATTCATTTATTATATATTAGGTAGATGAATTTATTACTATATGTTAAAATTAAATTGTATTTGTTGCAACCATTACATGGATACCTAAATCATCTCACAAATATTTATAACATTATTCCATCATCCCCTGTGTTTAGAGAGAAGTTTCATGGAAAAAAATTTGACATTGCTGAGTGATTTAAATGCATTGGTCGAATAAATAACTCATATTGATTTATATTAGGATTTAATTATAGCCTAATTATATGGTAGTCATTTTTACGATAAATATACAAATCATCATGTTATAAATTATATAAAATGTATGTGACCAATAAAATATTAATACAAAATAAGTCATAAAATCTAAATTTAAAACCATTAACCACATAAATTCACACTCTTATAGTCAATTTAAATAAGGATGAACATAAAAAACTATTGTAATTATGTGATTTGTGCATGTCACACTTCTTTAAATTGATATCCCACTCAGATATTATATAGAGACTTGTAACATGAACTCTTAATAATTCCTTTATAGGATTAAACACATACAATATCCTAATAAGTGACATTCATTTCTAAAATTTTGTTTTAGAATAGTTACATCCACTATAGCATCCACATATTGTGAGAGAAAAGATACTCAATTGGAAACCACCAACAGTTCCTCATTGAAAATATTGAATAAATAAGTTTTTGCATGAACAATAATATAAATTTAAATAAATAAATAAACAATTTTATATGTATTGGAAAAACAATTAATGGGAGAACCAATAATTATTCACCTTCATAGGTCGATACTAGTTATAAAAATTCACTACATATCATAGGGGGATCCATACCTTTACGTACTATCATTAAATTTATCACTCATATTTTATCATTTTCTAATAGGGAAACCATGATTCCTATTCCATAGACACTAATACAAGGAAATTTGAGTACAACACCTATCTTGGGGGAAATAAATTGTGCATAATGAGTACGTAAAAACTCCAAATATCACTTGGGGAAAAGAGGATGTTGTTAGAATGATTCAGGGTATCATAGACTTTCCCACACTATTATACTTGTTTTCCTAGAAAGGTATACGTAATTAGGGAATTCGTAACAAAATATACAAATATACTTTATTATCACAAATTCAATGACTGTCATATAAATCAATAGGTCTCTTAAGTGGAATCCAATAATGTGAACATAACATTTATTAAATTACAAACTACATAGCCATATGCATATTCAATCATATTTCAAACTCATGTAACCTTCAAAAACTACACATCATTATAATTTATAAAATAATTTATTTAAAAGGTTTTTTTTAGTATTTACTCTCATACCAGCATGGATAAATAAATATCTATATTATAAAACAAACACATCATAAGTAATTAGTATTAAATAAATATGGGAAATGATTATGAATATGAACATAGTGAAAAATATATCATGAATGAAAGGTTCCCTGGTTCCCCAAAAAAACAAAGTAAAATATATATCTTTGATAGTAATGAGTTTTGAAAAGTAACAAAAAAATATGATACCATGTATTATATTAATCATAGGTGATTCCTAGTTATATAAATTAAAATAATGCGTAAAATATAGTATAAATATAAATTCAATTATGCCTTTTAAATTTAAATCCCCTCTTCAAGATAGTATTTTCATACAAATATATTTTATTTAGGGAAATATTAATTTTGGTTTAAGTGTTAATAATTCATGAATATTTTGAAATTCAATCGTTAATGATAAAAAATGAAACACAGATAGCTTAAATTTAATGGGTTTGTTTACCAAAATGTATTAAATATTATATTTCTAAAGCATTTGTGATTTATTAAAAATAAAATTATATTTTTTTTGTATTTAAAAAACTAAATAAATATTATCAACATACATAAAAAAAATAGTATTTATAAAAATTACCATTATAATTGATCAAAAACACTATTTAAGAAACCAAATTGTTTTATAAATTTTATCACTCCATCCCAAATAACTAGCCTATCAATTTTATCTCAACTAATGTTAACTATTTACAAGTGCTAAATAAGAATCATATATTTTTTATTGTTTTACCATTTAATGGAAATAATTCCAAAAAATATTTCAAAGTGATAAAGGCCAACAAAGTTATTCCTAACAAGGAAAGGTCCAAGCACTAAATATTTATGTTCAGAAATTAACATCATTTTTTTAAAACAAAAATTTTCACATCATTTTTCATGTATACATGATTCATTTTGGGAAAACTTATAACCAATAAATTCAATAACAAAATTTTTTAAAATGTTAAACATCACTAGGCCATAGTTAATGTACATTGTTTATAAGAAAATTAATCAAGACACCTTATTTAATTGACATGATATTTTAAAAAAATCATATTATAAAAGGGTTGATGATAGATAATCAAATATTATTAAATTCTAAAAACCGTATATAAACATATGATAATATAATTCAATGATGAAAAAAAGAAATTATGTTCAACATAACATACTGAAATGAAACAATAACATAAATTATAATGTAACTATCAAAAATAGCATAACATGTGAAATTATGTATATTAATTTATAAGGACTATTTGTAATGAAAAAATAACACATGTTCATTTAAAATAACCTATAGAAAAATAATCAACATTTTATAATGAAATATAATTTAAAATGGCTCATTCATAACATATAAAATTACTTATTTACAATTAATTGCTATTATAAAAAACCATGACAGTTATTTTCTAGGCATGGACTAAGGAATCTTTGTAATGTTTGAGACCACCTACCAATACATTTTCTGAGGTTTGTTACTCCATGAAAGTACTATAAATTACTTTAGAATATCTGATCCAATTTCAATGTTTGAAGGAATCTAATTTCATAATCAATAAAATAGTGTAATAATAAATTTATAAGAAAAATCAATATGATCAAACTATAAAATAAACCAAAAAATATTTAAACCTAGAGATCCAGTTATCTCTAAATAAACATAAAAATATTTTAATATTAAATAATAGAGAACTTAGAGGAAATTATACTATAATATCATTTCATAAAAGTAGTTTTTAATAACACATAAATTATCCATGAAGAAAATAAAAAACTAATACATAGAGAATACCCATGATTTGATTAAATTAAACCACAATCTAATGTAATTAACCAGAAAAATACATATTTCATCATGAAATATAATTAAAAAATTAATAATTGAAGTAAAAGTGAAAATTGGATGATTTATAATTGATTTTGAATAAAACAACTCATGGATAAACCAAAAACCAAAAGTTAATTGGATGGAATCATAAATACCTAAAGGATCCCCATAATATGAATCTCAAATACTAAACTAATAAAGGATACAATCGGAGGAAAAGTCTATATAATGGGAATCTAATGAAGTCTTTAAATTTCCCATCATAAAAAGTATACTAAAGCCAACAAGGTATCTGGTATAGTCTAATGAATACCTAGTGGAACTCCCCAAAATTCAATTACCTCTACTAAAGTCACGGGGTACAAAAAACATCCCACCAAGAACATCGGTCTACTTAAATCTTGAAATTATAGTTACATCCACATTCTATCCTACCCTAACTCAAAAACATACAACTGAACTCAAAAGAAACAAAAAAACACATAAGTTCAATATATAATTACTAAAAAATTTAAATCACAAAATGAAAAACATATCATCAAGCAGTGCAAAAAACTAAAACATGGAAACATTTTCGTTCAACATATCCCCATTAAAAGATAAATTTTCTAATAAATTGGTTCATAAAAGATATAGTTATGTATTCATTTCAATTAGATGTCTGAGATGATTCTCATATAAATAATAAAACCCCTACCATTACACCGGTTTGTTTATCCTCTCATACCAAATAATCACACATTGATAATATCACCTATACATGGATCCAGGTATATATCAATACATATACTACACTCTAAATTCATGTTACAAAATTTTATAATAAATTTTTACTAGAATATTATAATATACATGTGGATTGATAAATGTTGAAACAACAATACATATCCTAAAATCATATCACACTATAAATACATGCATACAGAAAACAATAAATTCATTATTATCATACGGTTACTATACCAAAACTCAAAAAAAATATACCTAACAACCTCAATATATCCTCTACCAAACTACCTTTTCTCTTAGGGTGATCCCCACCCTAGGATTCACATACGATCTTCTACCCAATACCTACCATTGACTACCAATTTTAGATAAAAAATTATTTATCAAAATTAATTTATTAAAAACATGTTTCATTACAACATGAACTTCTCAAATCAATTTTTAAAAAATATATATTTTATAAAATAAAATCTTTTTATTGTTCATCGCCCAATAAATAATTTTCCCAATTTCACTTTATAAAGTATGTATCTTTTTTAAATATCCACAAATTTAAAAATCTGCCACTCATTTTACAACATAATCATCAAAATTATTAGATTTATTTTAAAAACATTAAAACCCAAGGCCAAAAAAAATTTGAAACAATAGGTAACTTGATTAAGAAAAATATTTCAATATAATTAAAATTATGTAGTTCAAATAGTTTTCTAATATATAATAGAATTTACCATGAAATGAAAAACAACTAGAGGCACCATTTCACAAAGTATAGGATAGATATAATGCTCATAAATCTAAATACTATCATTTCCCATAATATATAATAAATAAAAAAAAGATACAATGCTCAAAAAAAGACATCTATATAGTTTAAATGATTAATTAATGAATTAAAATATATAATTTTTTTAAATAAAAACAGTATTTTAGAACCCTTATATACATAATCCTTAAATACTTTAAATAAATAAATTAACTTTATCTTGAACATATCTTAAAAACAATTCTTATCAATAATAAAAAAAGAAATATATAAACAACATGAATATCAACATATATATGAGTTAAATTGATTAATTAAAGAACTTATAATAAGATAATAAAAATACCACATTTAAATCATTATGTATTTTATAATTTATTAAGGTTATACATATATATATATATTAATATTATTATTAATATGGTCCAGAAGTCTTAAAATACCTTTTGAAAATTTGTTGTAAGAATAATAATAGAAAGGGACTCCCATGTAATTCTTCTATACATCTCCAGTTCCCTTCCACCATGCATATGATATGTAAAATAATAGGCTCACTCAAACCAATGGTTCTTATTATGATTTTGGACATTGTAACAACCAAATATTTCCCTGTATATTCTCTTTAAATGAATAACATATTAAGTCATTGTTTGTAAATAGTATAGTATATTATTAAAAAAATTGATATATTTTTAATATTAAATATGATTTTCAAATCATATACATTAAATTAACTTTTATAAATAGAAGAAACATTATTATAAAATCATTAATGAAAGATAGATAAAATTGAATCTCTACAAGGATGTATAACTTATGAATTTCATATTTAGAAGATAGGAAGGTGGGTAGCTTCAATAGAGTTTCTCGGGGACCAATCCCAATATAAACTGATGTAATACATCTTTGAACAAAGTCATATAAAAGATATTTACATGCATGTGGAGAATCGTTTAAGATCCATTCTTGCAGAGTCACCTCTCGAGAATGTTACTATGTCATATCTATTGCAACTGTTTTACTTGAAGATTATAATGGGATCTATATGTAAAAATTAGGAAGATGTTAGCATGCATTAAAATTAATATGGGTATACATATTTCATACATTCATATACTTTTTGAAAAATCATATATTCCAAATTCACAATATGAATAAAACTATATTTTTCAAAAATTGTGATTTTATTTCATAGAGAAAATTTTAGTATTATTTAATAGAAACTATATATGTTTATTTTTTGTATAATAATTTAACAATATATTAATTTATAAAATATTGGATAAAATAATATTAAATATAACATAATTATTTTTTAAAGAAAAAATACTTTTTCTAATTTTTATATATTTAATTTAAAATAAAATTTTTAAAGTTTATAATGTGATTTAAATAAAAATATAGTACCATTTTTTAATTATAATGTTAATATTATCATGAAATTAATTTTTAATTTTTTATAAAAAAATTATATTAGGTTTTATTATGAAATAAACTAATTTCTCTAATACTGTTAATATTTTCTAAAAATTCCAATAAATCATAATTCATAAATTATTAAAACATTATCCAGAAAAAATATTTTTACAAAATTTGAAATATACATTTGAAAATATATATATTTAATTTCAAAACCTTTATTTTTAATTTTAACTAAATTATTATATTCCACATAATTATTATAGTATATTATACATTTCTTATAATTAAATTAATTATTAAAACATCAAGAACCTTAAACAGAAATATTGAAATTGAATTTTATATTCATTATTTCCATATCATATAATAAAAAAAATAAAAATTCAATATCATAATGATTTTGATACCTTAGGTAAAAATCATTTTACATTGTGGATGATAAATTTTAGAGGTAACAAAATCAAGTGGTAAATGGATTGAAAAAAGTTTACAACATTTGTGAAAAAATTGGTTTAGACTTTCTCAACCTTATTTCTCCCTCACAACATTCTTTATAATTTTTTCAGTCTACCTTACATGAGAGTAAATTCCCAACATTGAATCATTTTGTAATTTACAACAACAAAAATCCATTTTCAAATTAAAAATGGGATATCCTTTCTTCAATTCTCCTCACATCACACCCACCAATAAATAGTGAAAACTCTAACCAACACTCTCTTAAAAGTATTTATCCACCTTAAATTCGTCATGAACTTCACAAAATTTCATCCCTAAAATTCTTAACAACCTTATCAAAGTATATAATACATGAAGTTTGTTATCTGTTCCCTATATTTATATATCATTATTATATTTTTTTTATTCTAGCATGGTTCATAAAATTTCAATTAAAAATCATAAATAGTAAAATCAATATAATATGCAACACAATAAGTTTTTTTTGATTTTCTACTGGTGAATTTAATATTTATAAACATTTTATTCCAAGAAACACTTGGTATTTCTTGTGTTATATGAAATATCAAGTATAACTTTTGTTATACACAATAATGAATTCATTCGATTGTCTGCATGATATGGGAAACCAAGATTCTGTTGACCATAAAATAATATTATTCTAACCTAGCCATTAAAGATGATGTTCAAGACAATATTATCTACATTATGAAATATACATATAAATGTAATATATAATATAAATTAATTTATAAATATATAGTAAATAATCAATAATTTTTTAGTAATGCAATTAATTCCTTGAAAAAACAATTATCATCATAGATTATTTATATTAATTTATGATAAATATTAAAAGAGCAATTTTATAATATTCATTCAATAAAATTGACTTTATTTATGAAATATTCATAATGAAAATTACTAATGCCTAAATTTTTTGAGTTTTTTGAAATTATTGATTTTTTAGTGAATACTATAAAATTAAAATCATTTTTAAACTATCATTGATTTCCATTAAATTATAAAATTTAAAGTCCCAATTCTGTTTAAAATTTGTATAACTATAAATTAGTTACATTTAATCCACATAAGTAATTTTTGTTGAACATTGTTTTTTATCATGTGGTAGGGTTTTTGGAGGTATCATTTTTGAGCATCCACATGAAACTTTTGTTAGGTTTTCAATTATTCTCCCACCCCTGAATGATGTAAATAATATAAAAAATTAAGTACAATTTAAAAAATATATATTATGTGTTTTTTATATATTTATTTTTATGGATTATAAAATATTTTTTTTGAAAATTATTTGGATGTTCATAATATTGTTGGGATTTATTTAATTAAAATAACACATAATTTGGAATATTACAAATTAAATTTATAAATTATATATCAATATTTTTTAATTTATATTCATACAATCAATATTGTTAGACATAAATTCTCTATAAAATCATCTTGTTTATGAAAACCACACTACTTGAAAACCTACTTTTCCATCATGTCAATGGGTTTGGTTTTAAATTTAATTTAGTCCAGTTTTAAAAAATAAATTTAATTTTGAATTTAATTTTTAATATATTAATTTCTAATTAATATCTGGGTTTTTTTAAAACATTTCAAAAAATATATTTTTTATAATTTGAGAAAATATTAATATTTAATTGAATAATTCATTTTGATTAAGATATTAGAATGTTAAATTATATTTTAATTAGTATTTTAAGTTAAATTAGTTGTATTATACATCTATTAATACTTTTTAGTTCATTTTAATATATTTATTATCTAATTTTCATATAAAACACACAGAAACATTAGAAAATTTTATTTTTAAAAACCAATCTTCTCATCCCATATATACGATTGATTTTAAATCAAATTTTGAAAATTTTGTGAATTTAATTTATAAATAATGTATTCCCTATTCAGAATAATCATTATTAAATTATCTAATATTTTGAAAATATTTTTTTACCAAAATGAATGATGAAAATAGTAAAACATTATTTGTGGTGGTTAAGGTAAAAATTGCTTTATTGTGGGATAAACTAAAAAATATAAGTGAAACTATAACCAAAAAACATGAAATAACTACTTCATGGCCATATTTAGACTAAAAATCATATATTTATTGATAATAGTCCATTATTACCCTTTTTACAATTTAATCATTTGGCAACCCTCAATTATTTTTAAATATATCGTGTGGGTCCCAAAACAACACTTATGAAAGGATATCCACAATCCTCTCTTATTCCCACATTCACACCCTTTTTTTTACACCAATACATAACCAAAATACATAATAATTTTTATTATAAAATAATAGATGCCTTATTATGGGATGAATATGAAATTAGTTTGCCTTTTATTGCTAACCTAATGAGGATACCAGAAGAAGAGTTAATGTCCATCAACGAGTGTTTTTTGTTTATTTCATTGAACACCATATTATATAAATTTTACACAATTATTTTATAAAAAAATAGTATAATACACATACTGGGATGTTTTGATTTAATTGTGAAGACCTAAAAAATCTGTACATCCAACAAATGGGTTATGAATGATGTGATTATGTGCACAATTAACAACCACCATACAAACCAATGTCTTATGTTTTTCATTACAAAAAATTCATTGATTTTTTAATGATTTATTTATTGTGTATAAATTAAATATATGATATTGTTTATTTTTATAAAATTTTTATATAATACATAGCTTAATTATGTATAATCTATTGCAATACGAAAATTTCTCTCATGTGTAATGCTGGAAATTGCATCGTGATGCGATTTGATTTATTTAAACATTTCCTAGATGTTATTAGGGAAGTTTTTAAGAAAAATATGGGAAATATATGAAATTAAAATTAATCTGGAAATATAATATATCATTTAAATTTCTTTCATTCAAACTGATATGAAAATGGAAATAGCGTTCATGCGTACGTATCACCTAATCTCTCCATGAATGATGTATTTCATCTTATATCACAATAATGTATAGACTACAATAATTAAATATATATTTAATATATATAATAGTTATATATTTGTTTTCATTATAGATATTATAGAACCAAGATCATTATAATTGGACCAAAAGTATAAAAAATCAAATCATTAAAAAAAGCATTTATTACCCAAAATATGTATTTAACATATAATTCCTAATAAAAGGATGGTAAGTGGTCATGATAAAATCATATATTATATGAAATATATGAATATAGTTTCTTAATATATGTATAATGAAAATAAATTTTTTCAAATATTGTGTTTTTATGAGTATGAAATATTTTAGGACATAAGTTAATTGATTTTTATCTAAATTTTCCTTCTTCGAGAAGTTTGTTATGTTATGTTTCTATATTATCTCACATGGTGTTCATAAGGACCATTTTAAATTTAATACCATGATTTTATTTTTAATAATTATATTTTGTTTTTCCTTTTATGTTATTATTTTATGGATCCATTGATTCAATCTTACCTAAGTTGTACAGATTTCTTGTTATAATCTCATTATATTCTCGGATTTTTTATGATCATGTTTTAATAGTAAAATATAATTATCCAACCCTCCTTAATTATCATGAATTTTCCACTTATATATTAATTTATGATATATTCATTTAATGGTAACCATTTTTCACAATTTTTTACTAAAAATAATTATGTAAATATTACATTGTTTCTTTCTTTGGTCAAAAAACTTTTTTTTTCCGAAACAAGGTTTTCTATAAATTTTTTCAGAAATTATTTATTAAAAAATTATGATATAATAAAAAGAAAATTTTCTCATTTTTTAAATTTTTCATATTTTTTATTTATTATTCTAGAATTAATATTTATGTCGTCTTCCAAAACAATACCATTTCGGCTATTACCTAAAATTGGAGCAAAATAGTTGTTTTTTTATTATGCTCATCATACTATGAATTTCCCTACTGTCATGACTCAATTATTTTCATATTCCCTTAAATTTTTCCATTTTCATTTCAATGTATCAATTTTTATTACTATTTTGTAAATTTTTATGTTTTAATTAAATTATTTATAAAATAATTTTGATTGAAATTTTTTTATGTTTTAATAATTCTCTTTTACAGTGGAAATGATGTTTTACACAATAAATATATTAAATGATATTTTGAAATTAATTTGAACATAGGATTACATATATTGATGTTACTTATAGATTACAAGAGATATGATCCATGGATTTCTCCAAATTTGTATATGAATGGTTTATATTTATGATGGAATTATTTTTTGGAAACTCATTTCTCTACCATGGGATATAACATAAAGAAATGCTTGTGAAACAAACATTATTTCATGGTATCTTGTATGATGACATGATTATGAAACAAACAAAAATTCCATAGGTTATGATATGATGAAATAATTATGATTCTTATTTCATTTCATGGGTTATGATATGTTGAGATTTTATGAACTTGTAGAAAACATAAATATTGTTTTTTCTTATGTGATGGGTGGTACCTATATATCCCTAAAAAATATTGGTTAAATATTTATGTCTCATAATATAGACATGACTAGAATAGAAAGTGAACCATGATTAGTAACATTGTGCTCGATTGGGGAGTGAAGCCGGTTTAATGTGTAACATTATCTATTATGAAAGTCTTTAGAGTGAACATTGACTACTGTGATGGTTTTTAGAGTGATCATATTCCAATATTATATACATATAAATGAGATGTAACTAATGTGAATATTATTTTATATGCTTATGTGTTTTCCAAAAATATTAGTGTTATGGCATTGTTTTTCTATCATTGATCATGTTCAATAATTCCATTATAATTAATATCTTGTGAAATTTTAAAATGATTCACATGACTCAAATTTTTTATCATTGATATGTAGGATGGGTGTTTAAAAGGTTTTCCTCATGTTCCCATACCCATACGATCATGTTACACATCCAAATATCACATTATGACCCTTATTGATGATTCGAACTCACACATTATTGTGTTCCATTTCACTAGGTTATAATGAAATTTATTATGTATGATTTTTCTAATAAGGGTTCAAGTTATATAGAATTTAGTGAGAGAATATGAATATCACATATGGGAAAAAATTTATCAATCCGTTTTCCGATAAGAACTAACCTATTATAGTCCTCTGGCATGTGTTTGTTTAATGTAATGAATATTAATAAAAAATTATATAATATCTATTTTTTAGAATCCTTATTCCCTATAGTTGGTATCAGTGGATAGGTGTTGCTAATCATTGGAATGATGAATTAATATACTATAATGACACCCCTAAGGACATTTATATTGATAAGTAGAAGGGGATGTCAATGTAAAGGAAAATGTATTGGAATTTTATTAAAGTATAGAGTAAGTATTTTCCAAGTAATTACATCCTAGAATGGATAGTACAAGTGGATCTGGCTCTCAAACTGAGGTACCTAGAGGTAATATATATATATAGGGCGAATTGGTATATAATTGAGCACTAATTGGTTCATTATAATCGTCATTTATTCACAAATTTTTTTCACTCTTAGGGGATAGGCATTGATAATTCACACAATCTTTAAAAAAAATAATGATGGATTGAAATATATAATGACTATGGATGTCCTAGGATAAACCTAATGTGTCATTTATTTAAAATTCAATTTCATTATTTAACATGATAATTGAATTTTTATATTTTTTTTTACATTATAATTGGATTTTTTTTCTTTCAATACATTATGGGTTTAGTCATTGGATGAATACATAAGGATATAGGTTAAAATTAAATGATATTGTTGATTGTACGATGAGAATCCAAATAAGATAATAAATATAGTAAAATAAGTTTTTATTTTTTCTAATTGGTTTTTATGGAACATGATTTATAATGTGTACCTCATCCAACTCCCAGTCTCACCATTGAAGAGAAGGAAAATTACACATACACATTTGGTGTTATAAAACTTTGAGGATAGATAATTCAGATTCACATGTGTGGAGAATTTTGGATGAAAATTACCAGATTATTTAGAAGACAAAATTTAATATGTTTTGATTGTAGAAAATAATGACACTAATAAAGTAACAACAAAGAAAATATAATAGTGTAGTATACAGAATAACGACTTCATAGATATGTGTTCATTACTAGATCAACGTTCGGAACTCTCTCTACTATGGTGGTCAAAATTTCTACTTTTTTGGTTCATGATGACGAATAAATCTTTTTGATCAAGATAATTCATATCTTGGTGCTACCCACAGATATAGAGATCACAAATACTAGCGTTTCCTTAGATTCCAAATTCTAGTGCTCTATGGCCCATAAATAGGAATCCATAATGCACTTATTTTTTCAATGATATTGGGAAAAAATGGTTTTTATATACTTTATTGTTTTCATTGATTTATTTGTTTATATTTTCTACCTAGATGAGTAACTTCAATGTCTGTTCAATGGGTGTAGAGAAATAATCATGAGAAGATGGCCCATTTTCTCATTATTGGGATAGACTGTTAGTTAAAACGAGATGTAATAAATAAGGTAAGATATGGGTAATCAATTATATATGATAAAATATATGTTATAAGGGTCAAATAATTCGTGGTGGATCTATATCACCTCATCAAACATTGGTAAGAAACTCCCTCCCTAACACAACACATGATTACAAATTCATTCACTACAACTATACAATCTCTTCTATTTGGTCATTAGGATCACTGGACTCCCCCCTCAGTTGGCCTCAATCATAATTTTGATAGTTCTTATAGTCAAGGGGATATTCATAGAGGAGGTGTTATGGGTGACTCCATAAGATATGTGATATTTCAATTTAGTGATTTTTATAGTAATGGTGACTCCCTCACATTGGAAGCTAATTCCATTTTTCATTGCCTTGATTTATGTCTCTCTAATAATATTTTATCTATTATAGTTGAAATTGAATCAAAGATAATTTTGGGATACCTTAAAGAGATAAATGAAACTCTATGGGACATCAAATACCTGATCCACAAATGTAAGACCTTCATCCCCAATGTGATCGAATGTATTCAAATGTGTGATGAAGGAAATCGTATGGCTGATTTTTAGGAATCCAATGACTCTAATGATATTTCCCTCATGTATTTGTTTTATCATTGGTTCCCTCCATTCTTATAATATTGTCATTATTTTTGGGGATTCACTTGATCTACACTTTTATAGGGCCCCTTGATTTCCATATTTTTCCAATTTCTCTTCATCTCTTAATGAAAAATATATTAGTACTAGGAAGGAAATGAGTGAAATAATGTATTATTGTTTTGAGAATAAGAAAGTACTTAATTTGAATAAAAAACTATATATTTACCATTAAGTATTTAATTTATTTCTAGGATTTTAAATAATATGTTTAATGTTACTAATGCATTCGAAATTTGTTTTCATTTAACGGTGATTTTTTGATGACAACAATTAATATGCTCTGAATATTGAGATAATAATTATGGGATAATGTGATTATTCATTTGGATAATTTATACTTGGTATTGCTAATTTTATTATAATTTAATGAGGATTTGATGACAAATTATATTATTTTACTATTGATGGTGTTTACAGCATTATTAGATCAACGTAACATATTCAATAATCATTAGTTTTATTCATTCCATGAGGAAGAATTCTATATTTCATTGAACATTTATGATAATTAATGATATAACTATGTTTCAAGAGAATAAATTTTGAATGAATAGAAATTTTTGGCATATGGTAATATATTTCTACATGACGTTGTTTAAGGAAATAATGATGAGTTCATTTTTAAAATTTAGTAACCATCATGGTATGGTTTTTGGATTTTAATAATTTAGAAGGTTCATAAGGCTGAACATATATGAAATGTTTTATGTTTATCATTTAATGATGTTTTATATATTAAAAATTTATTCATATGAAAATTCATTCATTTTGGATAAATACACCTATCAATTTTAGTTTTGTTATGAATATTTATAGAAAGAAATAATGAAAATAATTTTTCGATAATATGATATATTTCTGATTTAGGTATTAAAAATTCACCCTCATTTAATTGATTAATTTATGATGTTAAATTGATCATGGCACAACTACTATGTGAGATTTGACATATGAAATGGAGTGATCTAAAATATGTATCTCTTCTCATAAAAATTCAAAAACATTAGGAAAATGACAATGAAATAATTTTGTAATGATATATTCATTTTAGATGTCATCAATGAGAATTTTCACCCATTTCTTATGGAAATATATTCGTTAGACTTATTAAGGTCACCCACATTAGTGTAACAAATGATATATATGACAGTTTATAATTATTTATTATTTTCTTTTCATGCCCACATCATTAAATTCATTTATGTTCTCTTATATTGAAACCTATTTGTCAGTTACTTTAGGTAAAAATTATGAATTTAACTTTATCTTTTTATGTGATGTTTTTTTATTAATTTGTACAATATGGGTTTCTATGAAGGAACCTTTAAATGTCAAATAGTTGAGGACCAATATGAATTTCGAGGGTGAGAATAATTTTAATGAAGGTAAAATGTAACATGTTGATATGTTTTGATTTTCTATATAAAAAATTTTATATTTATTATATTAACAATTACATATAGAACTAATTATATTTTTTGTTATATGAAATATTTAGTTAATATTTTATTAAATGAAATAACATGTTTCTGAGATGGTAGGCATCACATGCGACACCAAGAATCATCAGAGCATTAAATATTATTTTTATAGACATTAAATTATTTAAATCAGTATGAATATTATCAACTAATTTACGAAATATACATAAAAATATCCTATATAATATAAATTATTTTTTTAATTATAAGTAAATAATAAATAAATTATTAGTATTGTAATTTCATTTCTTAATACTGTGTTTATAATAAATGATCTTTGTTCTTCTTACCAGAAAATATTAAAATTGATATTTCAAAAAGTATATATTATAAAATTAACATCATTTCATAAATCATTACATAAAAATTAACTTTTGCTGATATTTCCAGATTTTTTAAAAAATATTTATTTTCTAGACGATAGTGGAAAATATCTATTTTTGTAACACTATCATATATTTTAAATAAATTAACATATTTAATTTAACCATAATTTTTATTTAACATAAGTATTATTTATTTATATTTAATCATATTTATTAATTTTGAATCAAATTTATATTAGATTTTAGTATAATTTGTTGTATAGTATAAAAATTTGTTTTATGAAGTCTGTTATAAAGTGCATAATGAATTTAAATTTTAATTAACTAAAATTATCCCTCATTTATATTTTTTAAAATTAACTTTATATATTATATATATTAACATATATTCAAAAAATTATTATTATTAGACATATAGTTAATATAAAACCTTCTTTTTCCGAAAAAATACAGATCTTGAAAATCAGCATTTTAATCATGTCTATGGTTTTTGTTTTAAATTTAATTATTACTAAATTTAAGAAAATTTATTTGAAAAATAAAAATTATTTTTTAAATTTTAATATATCTATTATATTAATGTATTTTTTTGGAATATTTGGAAAATATTGATTTTGGTGATGAATAGTAAATGAGAATGAATTTTAATTTAAAACTTCTTTTGTGGTTTAATTATTTATATTGTTAAATTATTATTTACATTGTTTTCAAATATAAAATTGTTAAATTATAGATCATTTAATACTTTTTAGGTACATTTTACCAATTCATTATTTTATTTTTAACATAGACACTTTGTAATCTTCTGATGATTTCCCCATAAAAAACATGCATTCTTATTTTATCAATAGGATTATTTTTAAATAAACATTATCAACTTATTTCAATTTAATAATGAAAATTGGATTTACTTTTATGAACCATCATAATTCATACTATATAATATGTTAAACATAATATTTTCAAGAATTAATATTAAAAACTGTAGGATATTACTTAACATAGATAATGTATAAATAATTTTACTGAGGGATTTTTTATGATTATATATCGAAATATAATATATTATTATCTATATCTCATTATTATTCGGAAAATTTATTCTTATTTTATTATTCATGAAATATTCAAGATGTGGATTAGTTTTCCTTTCCTTTTTTAATTTATTTGATTATGATTTTTTTTGAAATAATGGTTGTATTTTTCTCTATAGTATGATATAAGTTTATTTCAAGAACAATTATTTCTAGAATTGGTTTAAAAATTATTTTTTAATTATATAATAATATTAAAATATTATAATATTCCCATTTTTTGAAATTTTTTAAAATGTTTTATATGAAATATTTGTTTGGTCATCATATAAAACGCCTATAACTATATTACTGATAAATTGAGAAGAATTTTTTGTTTATCATGAGTGGAATGTATGTTATTTTCTAAAGACATTACCACTCAATTATTTCAATAATACCTAATTTTTTTTAATGATCTATTCCGAGAAAGTTTTTTTTTTAAATATTTGGAAAATTATTATATATTAAATAAATAAACTTAAAGGAAATCATATTTAAAATAAGTTATTTTAAAAAATATATATTTTCAAAGTTTAAAGGATATATTCATCATGATATTATTTAAATAATCAATCAAAATTATTTTCTATCTACGATTACATCCATTTGTGTAACATATTCATTACAGAGTATATGATCGAAGGATACCATTTATTTTATTTCCCTGGATGTTTTGTGTTTATAAGGGCATGATAATATGAATCTCGTTTCTCATCCAAGGATTATACCATTGTAAATTATTATGAAAACATAATATTTCATAGGATATGCAATGATCAAATAATTTTGAAACATATTCCATTTTCATAGGCTATGATATGAAGAAATTTTTTAAATTCTCATTTCGTTTCACAGGTTATGATATGATGAATCTTTATGATCCTATGAATCACTTAAATATGGGATTTATTATAAGAATGGTGGGACATATATCTTGCTTCAATGCACTGTGTTTATATTTTTATATCATGAGATTGTTTTTAAAATAATAGGCAGTAAACCAAGATCAGTAATATATCGTTGGAATAATGTGTCAACATAGTTTAGTATGGTATATTTTCCCCTGTCACACGCTTGGGTGTGAACCTTGAATAATATGATTATTTGGGGAGTGAAACGATCTCATTCTTGTTTCCTTAGAAATAATCCTAGACTTCTATGTAAATTATTTTTTATGCTTATGTGTACACCACTAATTAATGTATTGGGTTAATGTTGTGATCTCATAGTTCAAATTCTATGATTCTCTTGTGATTTGTGTCTTAAGAACTCCACATGTTTTCCCTCCAACTCAGGATTATGATATTTGATTTGAATGGTAAGGTTTTAAAATTTATTTTCATGTTATGATACCCTTATGATCATATTATTTATACATATCTCCCTTGATTACCCTTATTGATAATCATATCTCGTTATTTATTTTGATTCATATCCCCATGTTATTAATAAATTTCGTATGTATGATATCTCTATAAAGGGTTGTATTTATAATGAACATAGTGAGCGGAAATTTTTATTCTGTTTGAGACGTTGTTTAAATTTCCCTGTCTCTAAAGGCAGTAAACTATTATAGCCCTCAGGTGCGTGTTTATGTAATGTAACTAATATTCATCCAATATTATATAATTTCTATGTATGAAAATCATGGAATACTATATAATATTTACAATGATATTTTTTTATAATTATTATATAAGAATAAACCACATTTAATAATTTATATTAAGAAAAGCACATGAAATGTTATTATAGGCAGTCAGTTTAGAGATTTAATTTATATAAAATATTGTAATTGAATATTGGAGAGCATTGAAGTATCTTTTTAGATTATTTGATGATACATAAGAAAGGAGATTGTGTTTTGGTGGTAGGAAACTAATATTTTGTGGATTTAAAGATTCGAATGTACCGGAATATATAGATCTGGTGAATTCAACATCATGCTATTTGATCACATTTTTTTGGGGAGCTATATATTTGTAGTCTTGAATTAAGATATTTTTGTCATTGTGTACCACTATTTCCAAGTTTATTATTTCTACAAATACATAAAATGAATTATTTTTTATGGATAATTTTATAGAAGGCCTAAATATTAATTAGGTAATTATATTTAATTTTATTATATTTAGATTTTCTTTTTCATTAGAAAAACTAAAACATGTTATGGAATTTTAAAACAAATAGATATTCAGTATCATTGGATCTGTGACATCCTTGATTCATAACATTTGGATCTTCAAAAAATTTATGTGGATGAAAATGGGTCAAGTGGTTGCGAATGATTTAACTAAAAGGTAAATTTGATATATGTTGATGTATTATAGGGTTGACAGTGATCCTTTTTGTGGATACATTAGAAAAATAACAATGCATGGTATCATAAAATAGAGAAAAATTGTGAAGAAAAAAATGATGAAAATTAATAAGAACATGAGAGACATATATTTTTTTGTTTTGGTAATAATCTCTATAAAAATGGAGTGGAAGAATCTAATCACTAAAATTGGGTGATAAAATTACATGGTAAAATATCAGTATTACACACTATCATGAAATGAAGTCATAAAGATGATGGTAAAAAATTCTACAAATCACAGAGTAAGACATAGGGGTGAAAATCAAGACACACTTAATTCATGAATAACCTCAAATTTTTCATCAAGTGGTGAGAGTGTTGTTGATTCTAACATGGGAAGGAATATTGGGGTTAGGCCAGGGGTTTTCACCCTAGAAGAACTATCTATATTGATAGAAAAATAATCATTCTGTACATTGTGTATAGGGAGATCATGACATTTATTGTCATGTGATGAGGGAATGTAGTGTCTTGTTTAATATCTTACAACAAAGACCATGGTAACACCTATTTGATTTGAAATTACATACATATGAAAAGAATATTTTTACCAAATATTCTATGACCACATGAGTTATGATTAGGGTTAAAATAATGTATTGGAAAAAGTTTTCCCTATTTCACAAAGGAATCCCAATTGAAGGGAAGAAGCATTTAGATTCTATGTTGGCTAAGTAGATAGATTTGATAGAGATATCACTATATATCTCATTGGAATGATAATCAATCCATTAAATGTTCTTGAAATATGATGTATTTTAAAGTTGTATGGTGAGGATACTATTTAACTGACACGAATGAATAGAAATGTTATAGCTGGGACCCAGAATGGAAATGTATGTATCACTTTGTATTTCGTTGGAAGGAGAATAATTCCACATATAGTTCTGAAAAATGTTTTCTGTGTAAGGATGATCTGTACATGTAAGGAGTTAATGTGAATTTTTCATAATTGTGGCTGGATCCACGTATTAGAGTAGGGATTCACTGTCTATCTTATTGATGCAAAAAATAATCAACAAATAGATTTTGAAATTTGTGTCTCGTATAAATCAACAATTGATGTGGGAATGGGGGCATTAGGATTTTATAGAATATTTTTTTGTAACCAAGACAATAGGTTGTATGATAATCAAGCCATGTGTTTTATAAAATTTATCTGGTCATTGCTAGACGTGAGATTAGATGTCGGTCCATCTCTACGTATTTCATTGGAATGAGAATCAATCCACAAGTAGTTCTTTACGAATAATTCAATTTAATGTCCTGTAAAAAGTATGTGGGTCACTTAACCAGAAATAAAAATTGTGGAAGGATGAGGGGATAGACCCAAGGGTCACTAAATATCAATCTATCAAAATAATCAAACAACACATTGTTCTTGAAATCCAATGCATTATAATGTCGTCTGGGGAGGATTCCATAATGCTAGTACATATTATTGAAAAAGATTCCTGAGATCCACTATGATGTGACAAAGACACGAGTGGGGATAGTGCATGAGAGATTTGGTTTTTTTTAGACTATGTGGAGTATCAACTCAAGGTATTTTGAGGGGGTCTTAACATCAAATTAAGGATAAGATAACCAAACTGTTTAATGTAATGTGGTTAGGACAAATGTTGTCTTTTAGTTTCATGTCATATGAATAGTACCCCATGTCTTTCATATTATCATTATTAATCATGGAAGATGATGATTCCCAATTTATCATTGTGAGGGATGGATTTATATCATACTATGTTGTTTAACAACATGTAGATAAGAATCACTTCATGCGATAGCAATAATTACTTCTTTAGAAATATTTCATTGGTTAGATTCGTGATGAACAATCCATCCATTAAAATCAAAGAGTAATCTTTGTTACTACGGAACTTGTGTATGGGGAAAGTTCACTCCCACTTTGGCTCAATAAGTCGAGGCTTCATTCGAGTATCATTAGAGTCCTAAGTACCAGTACCAATTCTATTTGTGGAAATGAATGGATGTATGCTTTCCTTTGAAAGGATCGTGCTATACGATTCTGGTAAACATATAGGTGATGCGAGATAATAAATATTTTTTCATCCATTCATTCCAATACATCCATCTTTTTATTGGATATTTAATCATTAGATTTCTGACCACAGATGGAAATTTAGAGAAATGAAAAATAAACGTTAATATGATGGAGTACTTCTAATCTATGTACTGATGAGTATAGTGTCACTCATGTAGAAGTACATGTTGTAGTCTAGTAATACCATAAATAAAGAATAATCCATTCATGCCATGGGTTTTTACATTTATCCACCATATATTTAAGTCTGTTCAATTGGGTCTTGTGGAAGGCCTCGATATATCAATTAGTCACAAATTATAGAGGGATTAAGGGTTGGATTTGACATTATACTCTTGATATAGCATTTCTGCCTGAGGAGAATAGAAATTGGCGTCATTATCAACCAATAGTGTTTGATGGAATCCAAATCGGGTAATGATGTTGGATTTAATTAAGAAAATAATTATTTTGGCCCCGACTTCATTGAATTGCATTTCCTCAACAAAGTTATAGATTAGATAAGTAACAGTAATGATGTACATGAACTATGTGGGAAAATCATGATTGTTTATAACAACAACATACATTTCCATATGAAAAATATAAAGGATTACATTTATGTATGTGCAAGACCATGGGTTTATTGGGGAAGTTGGCATGCACATGTAAGGAATTACATTTTACGGTGAATTATGTGAAATCATATATCATCGATATCCATATGTATCCAAGAATTTTGATTTGATTAGAAATATTTTCCACTGACTAGTCTACACTACATGTGCCTTCATGTACCTCTTCCATAATTTCCATAATTTCATCTCTATTGACTCATATTATAAGAATTACATAAAATAATCATTTATAGAGTATTTTTTGGTGATCTGGTCCATCTTAAAGAGTGATGTTAAATTATCTCTATCAAACATGCTATTTTCATTATCTATCTAGTGGGTTCACTCCATCTTAATTATAGTCCATGATTTGAATCATCATATTATTCAAAGGTCCATATGTCTTAGTTATTTTAATTTTTTAATTAATATATTTTATTCTGATTTGAAAAAATGAGAGACCATTTTGTGGTGAAAAATTCTAATGATTTTTTAGTTCGGATTTAGATCTTTTAGAGCAATAGCTGCATATTCAAATGGATATTCTTGGTATTTCTATGAATTTGCGATGTGAGTTAGTGTTGGATAAGTGGGGAACTCATCCATTGACTGATATAAAAATTCATGTAGGGGATCATCTATTATTTTCTAAATTCATAATACTAGATGATAAGTTTGACTACGATCTCTAAGTCACCCTTTACCTCAAGGTGGTTTATGTGTATTTGGAGTTCTAGTTCTAGACCTATAATGAGGGACTAATACTCAATATTTTTGTTGTTATATCCTTCTAATTTCATAAAATTGTATGGTATGACTTCCAATGTTGGGAAAATTAGCACATTCTCAAAACAAACTTTTTTGTTCTTAGGATCTTTCTTTATCTTCCCCATTGGGCTCCTGGTCTTACTATTAAAATAAATTTCCCTTTTTGGGAGGTATCCTAACTATAGATATATATCATTATATTGAAATGTAGTATTTAACAATGATTCTTCTGTAGACTGGTGCTCTACAAGGAACTCTACCAATGACTGGCCTTTTCACAACATTCAAACGTATAAATTAAATATTAACCTACTATAGAATAACTTCCCACTATGTCAGATGTAATGACAACAAAGGAAAGAATGAGGTTGTATTTGAGATGGTTTATATTATATACTTATTGGACCTTGTTCTATAGATAGGGCCTCATCTTATAAACCACACTGATTATCTAGAAACATCTCTTATTATTATTTCAATATGGACTCTTCATGTAGATCATGCTTTGATTGAGATAATAGAGGTTGTTATCACCTCCAACAACATTTTTTCACAATTAAGATTCTCAACAATCACTCAAGGGATGTAACATATATGATGAGTGACATTTCATGAATATTTTTAATTAATATTGGTGTAATAAATTTTTATTTATTGAGGGTTTCAAATTCTTCTCAGCAATCATTGGTCCACTAAAATATGATTCCCTTCTTCATCAGTTTGGTCTAGGGAAAACATCTTCTTGTAAGGTTTGATACTGTGCTCCCAATATAGTCCAAGTTTCCTTGAAGTCCTCACAACTATTTAGATTTTTTAGGAGATGAAATGTTTTGATAAATTTTGTTTATCAAGGTCCACAATAATGTGGTGACCGAACTCAAAAAACTTACCTGAGGATACGATCAAATCACATTTTATGGGGGTTATCTTCAGGTTATGTTATCATAGAATATTGAAGATAAAATCCAATTTATATAGATTGTTTTAACATTTCTAGTAATTGACCACTAGATCATCAAAATAGGATTCAATAATCGTACCTAAAATGGTCTTGTAGTTTAGGTGCATGGAACATTTATATGTGGTGTCGAGGTTCATAAGGCCAAAGTGCAATAGACTATAGCAAAATAATCATTGTGGGGAACTCAAGGATGTGTATTCATCATCTTCTAGGAACATATGAATTTTATTATTCCCATATGAAACATCCATGAAATAGAAGACTTCATAGCCAGTCATTGCATCAATTAGAAGTTTTATTATTTTAACTAGGAATCCATCTTTTAGAGAATGGTAGTTAAGATCTCTAAAGTCGACGAAAACAATGATTTTAAAATTTTCTACATAATCATGACTATTTTTGATATAAATTTAGGATAATATATCTCTCAAATGTAGTAATCCATTATGATGGTGTCATAATCATCACCAATTTAGGATGTATGAGTGGGGTGTGTCCTTTTAGATTCTTGTTTACATCCCAAATGTTCTTAAAGAAAAACCAAGTGATGGGTGGCCACCTCAGGGTCAATTCATGGAATTTTTATTTAATTCCAAGAGAATACATATTAATTTTAATATATGAAGGAAGTATAAATCTTATCTTCTTATAAATTCATTGTTTCACTAATTAGAGTGGTTCATGGATCTTCCACTATACCCATGTTTATATATCTGAGTTCATCCATAGTGGTGAAGACACCTTCATCGAATGATGGTGGGAAATCCCTAAGGGATTCCTATTCGTCTTATTTCTCAATATTTAACCCTTTCACCTCTTCTGTGAGGGTAGGTGGTGGAGAAATAATCTCATATTTGGTGGGTCAGTTGTCATTTAGACATACACAAGATAAGGAAATCATTTTTGACTTCAACAATGGTGTGAGGACATATTGGAGTAACAAATGGATGATGAGATTCTAAGAATGAGCATCTCTATCCCCTACCATTTATGTGATAAAATATTATAGACTAGCTAATGAAACATGGATTCATTGAATCAAAGATTATGGAATGAAGGAATTTTCACCCATACATTCTTCCTTTCTCAGAGAGATGACAACTACTCTTACATTTTTTCAGTTGAGTTTCCCTGATGAACATCATGAAAGTCTAAAAATTTATGTTTTATATAGGTCTTAACTCTTGTATTTTATTAATGGGTAGCCCATAATCATTACCAATATTCATTAAAGGGTTAGATGAGATCATATCTATACTAGTAGGGGCATTAATTTGAGCATCATCATTATCCATGGAATGTTTTCCTAACTTATGGTAGAATCTTATATCAATGTACTAGGGATCATAATATTTTAATGGTGCATTCTCACCATGAAATGTCAAAATGTTACCATTGATTCAATATTTGAGGAATTGGTGGTATGATGAAGGAATGATTTCATTCTAATGTAGCCTTGTTTTCCCCATTAATATATTCAATGTTGTATCTTAATGAACAACCCTCAATTCTATATCCGACATGAGATCGATGAACTGATTTCTATGTGTGGTCTGTCCAAGGGCTCTTTTGCATTATTTTTATAACCATGTAACATTAAGGTGAATGGGGAAAAGATATATTCATGGAGAACTAGTTAGATAATAGTTCGGACTCTAATGAGTTTGATTCATGAGACATTATCATCGAATATCCAACCAATTTATCTAGAATATATACATATATAAGGGATTTATGTGTCTATGAATGATATTATCTTCATCCTAGTCTATGAAATATATCACTGTGTGGAATTTTTCCAGATTATTCTCTCCATGGTAAACATCAACAACATCACCCTCAACATCAAACTCTTGAGGGATTGAAAAGGCCACCATGAGTGCTTCCAAAATATATTTTGAAATACTCAAAGCATCTAAGATTTAAAGATTTTTTGGAACATGGGATATTTTCTTCAAAACATAATACATCTGATCTAGATGTCTGTGCTTACTGTCATGGGGATGTATATTCATAGGTTATTTGGGAGATAATGTTATTGATGTAGATAGAAAGTTCCATGAAATTGGATTTGAAAATGATTCCACTATTGGTGGCTTCAGTCATATTTGTCTACCTACTTTCATGGAATGATTATAATATCAAATAACCTCAATTCTATATTTTATGATTATTATTTCAGGGCATAATATATCATGTATTGGGGAATAGTCTTGTTAATGTAGAGATCATTGGAGAGATATCCCTTGAGTTTCTACTGTATAGACGATTCGAGTAGGGGTGTGATAAAGGCAGTGACTCCTAGAATGACTATGTCATCCCTTATAACAATGACTTTAATAACCTATTCCCCCAGTTCCCCAATCATTCTTTTGGAATTTAGGATAATAATTATAATCATAATCTATTATGATATCAATTAATTGAATAAAATTAATATATCTTATGATCAACTCATTTCCTGATGAATATTCTATTTAATGGGTTGACTTTTGTTGTACCATTAGGCAGGTTGGTTTCTATGATATTGGGAAAACTGGAAAGATGTTTTCTATGATCAAGGAAATATTTTTCATTAAAAAAATCTCGTATTCTTATGTCTTCTTCTCACCCTTATTTCTATGTTTTTTTTTAGGAAAAACCTTCAAAATGACTCACTAGTTGATAAAGTTGAATGTATTTTAGTAGAGGTGGATAGTCATATTTTATTTTTTAAATTATATTTTGAGAATAAAATGATTCTAGAAGATTGTTTTCCTAACCCTCTAGTCCTCAAACTTCTTCACACACTTTCTCTTTAGTTATTTCTATTATTTTTTGTCTTATATATTTGTATAAGAAAAACATCCAACCTTAGAATGTGAATTTTTATGTTACAAATTACAAGATTCTATCAACTTTTTATGAAGGTCATTGAAAATATAATCATATATGAGGCTCCCCAGTATTTTCTTGAAGAGGTAAAAGTTTTAGATATATTTTTTATATTAAATTCATGGATCATTAGGCTTTAGAAACATGAACAAGATGGTTTCCAATTAAGAGATGAATTATCTGGGGACATGGTCTTTTGAAATAGAATATACCCTATTTTTCATATCCTAAAACTATTTTCACCTTTGATCTCTCTGAAGATCCAAACAATGCGGGTGTTTCTGTTGATTCTCGGGAGGTGGAGCTATATAAGATGTTGCGAGAATTGAAGAAGGAGATGGCGTAAGATCCATATTAGGTGTAACTATTAAGAAATAAAATTTTCTGGTTCTCTATCCTTGAGTTTAATTAATTACACAAAATATTTCCTTTAACATATACCTTAGATTTTTCTATCTATATAAAAACCACATAAATGTCTGCAAACCCTCCTTTTATTTCATAAGGATTAGAGGTGTGTGATGATCATCATAATGATTCATCATAGATATGGGAAATGGATTATCATGGATGATTAATAGGTTCAAGGATTATGTCAATACTTTATATGATGAAATGAAGTCATAGACACTTTCATTCTCACATTTCCTACAGTTTTAGTGATGGATGACTTTTTTATTCCACAACATTGAGTTGAATAGAAAGGAATTTATGATGGAGGTCATCCAATATATTTATTTATTTATAATACAGACTTGTGTTCAATATAAGGGTTGGTTCATGCATGGATTATAGGAATAAATGAGCTTCACCACCTCCTCTTGTTCATGGTTCCCCATAATAGGATCAGAAGAAATAAAGTAATTCTTAAAATACTATTATGGGTCTCATGAGCTATTAATAACTCATATGTGGTATTTCCAAATTTTAGTGGGGGAGTGTCAGATCCACAAATCTAGATAATGATTTTTTATGGTCATTTTGGTGTCCACTATTCTTTTATGGATTCTAATCGAGATGTTAGTGACTTAAATATGGTTCATATGTATTCATGGAACATCTGGCTAAGCTAGGACCTAAAAATATATAGAAGATAAGTCGTGAATTGGTGTGGCAGCTAGTAGGGCCATTGGGTGTGGTAATTAAGGTATATATCATGATTAAAATATATGTCCAGATCAATACGGATGTGCCCAACCCTAATCTAGTTGCGCACAAAAAATAGGTATCTCTCGATATTGTTTTATATGATCCAAATATTTTATTTGTTGTTGTCTCACATTTAGAGAATATTCCAGATCTACTTCATCAACTCTAGATAACCCTACTTATTGAGGTGAAAATTTTGGATATTTTAGATGAGGATCTACTTGTAGAACATATCATGAAAGAAGGATGCCTCAAAGTAATTCTATATCTAGTCCTCTCCGTTCATTTATTTATTCCTTTTTGATAAAATATTCCCCTAGTGAAAAAGGACAGAACGTCTCTATAATGAAGGTGATGAATAATTTTACATTTTCCTGTTTCATTATTTGGATCCATTCATGGAGGTAATGATGTATTGTTCAAGGGAGTTCCTTAATTCTACGAAACTCCTTATTATGGGTACACACACCACATTCATTTTCTAAGGTGTGGTCTTCATTGCGAACCAGACAATCCTATTCTGACTCCTCTGAATTAGCCTCACTTTCAGTAGAATCATAATTCTCTGCGTTGATGCCATTAAATAATGTGAAATACTTTGTAGTAATTATATAAATTTCATTTCAATAGAGTCTTCTTATATTCCCTCCATGAGGCTTCATCCTATCCTTTACTGATTCACAATGAGCTTCTTGCAAGAAAGTGATCCAAAGGGAATATTTTGGATGTTCTATCTTACATATATCTAATAAGGATACTAGATCACATGATGGTATTAACTAAGTGGATCTATTCTAGGTCATTTCCTGTGACCTAGAGAATACTAGTTTCTACTTTGGAGGTGATTTCTATTATGAAAAATCCACCATCTCTGAGGGATGGGGTAATTCATGTTATTCATTCACAACCATTTACGGTTGATTTTAGGGCTAGGATGGTTGCATTAAATAATCCCCCAACCATGTGGGCTTGCTATTCTTATAAAGTATCAGATATACTATTTTTATGACTATCCTACTAATTTTATCAAGTTATTTTATCCTATGTGGGGTGGATCATTCCGAATTCACCAATATCAACCATTTATGATGAAATTTATGCTCTTTATGTCATTTTTTCTATCTAATATCTAACATCCTAGATGTTTGAGGATTTCATGATAATTTCAGATGCCAAACAAAATAGTCTCTCAACAAATTTATCCCTTCTAGCCCAATGTCAATGAGAATAGTTGGGAATTTTTTGTATATCATCGATCTCATTCAGTCTTGTACATTAAAGGAATGCATATTGTTTCTCGATATTTTGATGTTATAAAACTAGAATATATTTCATGTCAATTTTTAATTGCATTACTTTTATTACCTTGAAATCACTATGATACTCATGATAGGGTAAAATTTTCTATTTTAAGTGTTGAACCATTATCCATATGTTGGGGTATATTTTTGTGCACTCGATCATCATAAAATACCAATAGAATGTTGTATTGAGTAAGTGATAAAGTCCTGAACATGATTGTTATGTGATCTTTACCAAATTGTTTCCTAATGTGTAACAAATAATCATCTTATTTCATTGGAGGTTCTAATACCTGATCCAAAAAAAGTTTATGCTTCCTAAATTCTTTATCATAATTAGTGATGTTGGTTGGGATATAATCTATTATGATTGGTGATAGGTGATCCAAATGAGGTTTAGAGATTAACTATCACTTTGAGATATCTTCTTGTGGAAAAAGGATTTCACTTTCCAATGATAAAGAATAAAACATGATTTCCCTTATGTTTGAAAGGGATTGAAATAGGAGGGCATCCCCTTCAATAAATTTCCAATCAAAATATTATTATCACAATGTGAAATAGTTTTGTGGAGATAAGAGTCATAGTGAACTCCATCATGGGGAGAACCACTAAGGTGGATTACAGAAATGAGAATTCCCTTTTACTCCTTGGTCAACAGTCCACACTAAGGTTTGAAATTTCTCTCATCAAGAAATTATCTACCATGATTGAACATATTGTTTTCATGATGCAAGAATTCAAGAAAAATATTCTATCATGGACATTCTAAATTACTGCTACATCTAATATAATTTGGTAATGGAAGAGTATGGCTTTCGGATTCCATAGATAAAAACCTGATGGATTTAAGAACTATATCATTAAGGAGAGTAAGATTATATATGGACACATGATTGTCCAATCAGTTTTATTACAACATCTTCTTAGGTTCCCTATAATGAGTGATTAGGGCCACTATCTTGGTTAGGAGACTATAATGGGTAGATGTTTGTTATTTCATTGGACTGATCATTAGAATATTTATATTATTAATATATGGAGTGGGTGTATGATCTTGTTTAGTTCATCTGTATAATATGGGGGAGTTTTCCCTCAAGAAACTCTTGTATGGAAAAATATGGGTGTATATACTATACGGTGACATGTTGATGAGACACCCCACTTTTGGGGATGGAGTTATCTATTCGTCCCTCGAGACCAACTATTGTCATCATTATAATGTCCTATAAATTTATATGATGTGGGTAGGGATCTATGTCCTCTATTTCACTACTGTCCAGATCTATTTGGTGAACTCCAGGATTAGAAGAGGTATATATGAACATTCAACTTCTAGAGTTTATGTATGTTCATGATCATGTCCATCCATTCCTGTTAGTGGATACTGAGAGTACTTGTGTGCGGGTAGTTAGTTTTGTCTAACCATTCATGTCATTTTAAATTTATAACTAACATATCCTATGATCATATGAGGCCCCTAGAAGGATTTATGAGTGAAGGAATGTGCATGTTCTTTCATGGTGAATATATCTAAATTTTAATGTAATTATTCATTGAATTCTTCAATAAAATTTTACTGGTTGGATGAATTGAGGTGTATAGATGTATATTATCATTCTCAGTTATCCAAAAAATTGGTTTGGTGGGCTTCTCCATAGGTGGAATGTTGTGACCCTCTTCCCTATTGACGTATCCTTGCTAATGGAGTGTCTTCCGAAAACACAGTTCTAGATGACCAAGAATGGTCCGCCAAGGATTGCACCCCCATCATTTTGAGGGCTCACCAATGTGCCAGGTAAGGTCGTGTCGATTTCTGGAAGGATTCCTTAAGAATAAAAATTGTGTCTTTGTGATTAATTAATAAGTTTCCACTTAATCGACATCCATATGGTAATGAAGGTATTGGTTATTTTATTTCCAAGATAGGCTCCTAAAATGGTTGAAGATGATAGTTGATATCGTCTGCCTTAGGACCTCTGTTAGTCATTGACTAGATGATCAGTATGGCTTGGTGGGTATGAGGTGTTTTGGAGTGGCATCCATGTTCAAGACGGTATCACGATAAGTTACTCTTGAACAAGTGAATTTGAGACCCATTGGTGACGATGATGGGTTGATAATGGTGTACTCTATATGGACAAATACAAGGCTTGAACAGTTGTTGGGGAATACCTCAATGAAAGAATAAATGATGAAATTGTATTGACGGGATCTCTGAGAGTATGTTCCTAAAAATTGAAAAACATGATAAAAATCCAAAATAAAATAAATTTTCATTTGAATGTACACATTTTTCATTGATTGTCTTGTTTGGAATTTTATTATTAATTGAAAATTTCCTGACAGATGGGTGATACAATCATCATCATTAAGGATTCGCGTTGGGTTCTCCATTTTTTGTTCCCCTTAGAATGTTTGTTTAAGAAATTAATTTTTATTTATAAGTGGTTTGTAATGGTTTTGTTAATGTAACTGATAAAATCGAAGGGTTTAATATCAATGGTAACTTTACTACCGAAGGCAAGTGCTCACCAGAGAGTTTGACCAACAATTCTTAATAACTCCCATTACTGGGTAGGATGGTAGTTTGTCCTCATAAAACAATTTTGGGGTGAATTCAAGAAAACTTGATGAATCTCTTATAGTTTAAATATATTTTCATTAATAGTTTATTTATTCCCATGTATAATGTGGGTCCTTCTAGAATAAACATTCAATTATCTGTATTTATGGAATTTAGAATCATCTGTATGTATATGAGGATTTACATAAATATTAATATATATTTGTAAATAAGGTTCTCCATCGATTTTTTTCTATTATAAATATTCTAGTAAATCTTGGTTCATTATTACCATGATTCCAGTTTTCATGCCACATCATCAGGCACTCTGTAGTATATCATCATATAGAAAGATGAGTGTTTTATTGATGTTGGGATCAAGACAAATTAAATGGGATTCCTACAAATCCACGTAAGAGAGTTCATAACCCACATAGATCATTTTCCCTTAACGATACACATAAAACCTTCTAATTTCATGTGATAAGGATTCTACCATATAGTTTAACATCATGTGGAAAGGAAATATAGGTGAGTGGGGCCTATATATTTTTAATGTGGGACATATGTTGGAGAATCCTAAGGAACATGGAAGGAATGTAGAATCACAAGTCATATTAAACATTATCAAAAATGTTTCCTTGAAAGAATAGTGTTGACATGGAGTGTTGGGTTGGTAACTCATGTATGATTCCTATATATCCCATTTTGAAGGGAATGAAACCCATATATTTTGGTTTTGAAGTGATATTCCTATAGATTACCATGATGTTTTGTCTCATGGGGAGTATTAATATTTGATAGGATTATGTTGGTGCTTAATCTAGAAGATTATTGCCTATTAATGGAACCACGGGGTATTTATAAACTCATGGAGATTTGTAGTCTTATTGTGGGTTTTACTATTTAATAGGATTTTTGGTTTGGGTGTATTGTGATTCAAGATTATTTCTGAGAAAGGTTCCTTATGGGCTCAGTCCATAGGTTGTATTCCAATGTATTCAAGCTATATTAAAATAATTGTTATCATAGATAAATATTTGGAATGGATCATGAGGATTTCATGATCACTAATAACCTCTACGTCCACATGAGTCTTTATTTGTGTGATAACCAAGATCATGAGAACAATATAAGATACCATATAATCTCATTTTGTCCGCAGCTGGAACTAGAGAAAAAACCAAAAGGGTGAGGGATTTATAATTTAATGTTCCCATCTCATCTTCCCCCTATTTTAATGATAATGGAGGGTGGGGATATGGAAATTCCCTCAATACACAATTCCATAGAATGGGTATAGGGTTTTAAGAAAGAAGGAGGGCCCTCATTGGTGGCTAGGAGGAAACGAGGAGCAAGATTGAAACCTTATTCATGAATATCTTGGGGAATAATGTAGAAATGATTCCCTAAAACAGGTCCCTTCATAGGGGAGGTGGATGGAACTCTATTTAAAAAGGAATTGAATGTTTTATCATTTCCCTCCCTTCTTGTAACCATATGCTCTAGGTATTAGAGTTTATAAGGGTATGACAATTTCTTAGCCCTTGTGTCTAAGACCAAGAACAACCTCAAATTGTCCCTAGGGTTGGGTTCCTTTTTTTCTCATAGCAATAAACACTCACATGCACCCTGAGGACCCTATCCAACTAACTAGAAAAGTGTGACAAACCTATGACCATAGTAATACACACCCAAATAGGGGAAAATTTTGTGTTCCATTCATTATTTTCTTTTAATTCCAAAGGATTTTGAATATGATTCATCATGATCCTTCTTAGGAAATGGATCCAAAGTTTGATAGGGAAAATGTTGATGTATTTGAAGAAGTCCTGATGAGTTTCTCACATAGGCTAGAGGTTAAGGAAAGCCAAGGTGGCTCATGAAGGGCTTTCTATGTTGGTGGGACTATGAAAACTAGTTTCATCTTAGGGAACATACCTTAAGTGCTACCACAATTGGTTGAGACATTGATCAAGCCTTCATGGGTCACCATGGATTTTCCCGAAAGTAACACACATATGTCCCTGGTTAAGGTAGTGTCAGTCATGATAGTCTACATAAATCCTTGTGTGTTAGAGTTCTTCACATATTTATTATTTATTAAAACCCATAAAAGTACTTTAATTTCACTCTTCCCCAAATATTACATATACTTTAGTGTTTACGATTTTATCATGGTGATGATGATGAATATGTTTTTGGAGGTATTGATTGAATAACTAGTGATACTAGAGCATCAGCTAGACTTTGGTAATTTTCATACAAACAAATAAAGACCACAAGATTTTATATATATTAAAATATAGGGCCTTCGGAGAAGGGTTTATTTTTTTAGGTTGCTCACACAATGCCCCACCCAGTTTGTCACACCGTCTGATTACACAGGCTGTTATAAAGGTACCTTGACTAATGGTGGTGTGTTGGGGTACTGGGGAGAATGATAATTGGCTTCCATTGAGATCATTAGCCCTATAAATTTCCCTTATCCTATTCAAGAAAATGTATTTACCTTGTTTTCAATTCCTTTCATGCGACAAAATAGAGTGTCGACGAGCATGACCACGTTGTTTTGTTTGATGTGACATTATTTTTGAAATGAATTTATCATTATTATGAAATAATACTATATACTGCCAATAAGATATGTTCCCATTGGTATTGTCTTTCTAATTTTTATAATCCTACCCAAATTGGGTGTTTTTTCACATGTAGATTTCATGGGTGATCAAGTGATGGGAAAGGAACGTGTGGTGGATGAATGATCATAGGGTAATAGAGTAGGTAGTTGTTGAGTAAAGACTCTGGAAGACATTCAATTGATTTATTGTTTAGTTATTTTTTATCTACTATTTATTCTCTTTATAGTTGCACCACAATTCCAGATACCTTTATTGTATGAGATTTATTCCATCATTTCATCAGTTTGTTAATGGTTACTCTATTTAATTATTATAGATCTCATTCAATGAGTTTTTGTATTAAATAATTATGAAGGTATAGTCTCCCCATGGATTGATGTAGACCCTTTTTACTTGTATGTTTACTTTTTAATACCAAGTGGCATGCATAAATTCTTGTGTAACTCGGGATAAGCCTCACTTGTTCAGGTCGGTGTGTTAAAAAATTAGATCTGAGAACCATGATTCATTCATTTTTTATAGTATTATCATTGATTGGGATAGGATACATTTTTTAAAAAAAAATGGGGCTTTTTTTGGTATCTATGATAGTTCCTTTCGAAAATTATATAATTGACATTTGAGTATCAATAGATTGAATAAATTTTATTTTGTTCATCCAATTTTTTAAATTCACATTGGTTGATGCACGTGGTGTTGATGTGTGAAATATTATAATTAGATTGTGCTAATGAAACATGGAAATGAATTTATTAATAATTATCATAGATTTAAATTTATATATCTATAGTTTTTTTTGTATATTAATTAAGTAATTAAAATCCATGTATGTCTTATCATAGAGAGACAGTTTACTTGTGTTGAATATCTGTGTTCCCATTTTGTTTTGATATATTGATATGGAATTTTTATTTGAACTAGTCACTATGACATGTTTTTCAAAATATGACAACTATGACTAAAATTATTTGTTGAAGATCATGGTTATATCTAGGGGGATTAAACATTGGGTCTTTAGAAGACTCCTAGGTGAACCATATGTGATTCTATTTACTCTATATGATTTTTTTTTATAAAATGTTCCATTTTTTCATATGATTAAACCATGAAAACATTTGTGGGACCATTACGTGAACATGAAGAGCTAGACCATGTTCATGTAATTTCCTTAGTGGTGAAGGTAGTGTGTCCTTACCAATTACAACCCAGATCCATCGTTTACTATTCTATTGATTTTTAACTCGATCATCATCCAGCCTTTCTGTGCACTAGTGGACCAATGGATTTGATGAACTAGGTGGGAATCATTAAGATTATATTCAACCTCATATATTATTAGATGGATAGAAATGTTAATCTATAAACTTTTATACAACATGAACCCGCCATTTATTAGTGGGAAGTTAAGGGTTAGTATAGATTATGTGAGGGTTTCACCTATGTGGTAATCAAGGACTTAAATTTACTGATTTCTTACCTAACTCACAGAAGAACAGTTGAGAATAAGAGATCATAAGACTGTATCATGGCTCAATGAATGTATGTTTTTACTAGGAATGATTACCGATATCCTCTATTTTTCTCATCTTCTAGCTATTAATGCGGTTTGAAATAGAATTTAGATCACAATTGTACTTCCAAATAAACATATATAGTAGGTCCATAGCATGGATCTATAGTTTTAACAAGAGGTTCAATGAATAACCAGAACTATTGAAAGGATTCTTGAGGATGATTAAATAAAATTTTCTTCCTACTCTTCCCTACTCATACAAATAGATCTCCAACTTCAATCATGAGAACCCCTTCAAAAGGGTGTAAGACGAAGGAAATTGGAATGAATTAGGGAAAGGTTGTGCATATGTAATAGAGTTTAGTCACTTTAGGTATTTATTGAGGTAACCCATTGTGATTCTACTTTCAGATGTTCATACACTATAGTTAGGTATGCTGAGCACGCTAGAACCACTTCTAATAGTGTGTCATGATATGACATCTCTAACCTTTTCACACTAGAGACTCAACAAGGAACTCTAGAGATACACATCCTAAAACAAGAGGTTTTCCCATGGTTCTCAATAGTTAAATTGGACGGGTCATTCATCACATGGATATAGAAGAGAAGAATCATCTAGTAAATAATATTCTATAGATCAAACTTCATATGATGGTTGAGAGGTTCAATAAAATATTAGAGGTATAAACATTATTAAATATATTTTATACTAATTTTTTCAATACTGGTGCTTCTAGTTCTTATATATAATGTCATGTAGTTTCAGGAAAAGTAATACTAGTAATGTAATCTTATGAGTTAGTCTCACTTGATACATCACTGGGAGTGAATTTGAACCATGTCATTAGATACCTATTTGTTACTATAGTTTTCACTTTTTGTGGAAATTTATGGGTTAATAATTATAGATATGAAGACCTATAATGTGATACTCAACCTGGATTGAATTAAATTCTTCCATGGTCACAAAAATAATATCACATTTCGGTATCGATCACATCTCTAAAAGGGTAAAATTTCATGATGATTATATAGTGGGATTACGGAGTAGGAAGGGTTGGACCATACATGAGTCATCTCAGGATGATCATAGCACAAATGAAATTCATTTCCCTTATAATATAATCTATTCAATACCACTAATAATTTCCTCCAATAATGGATCCTTAAATGAAAATCTTCCCAAATATCATCACAACACCCCCCCTAATATAGTAGTTGACATTAACTAATATCTCAAACTAGGCATGAAAACCATTTCAATAAAATCATATCCTAAATAACTATCCTAGAAAAATGAAATCACGGATTATATTGATGACATGGATCATAAGGTCTTTATAAGGATATGTAATTCAATATGGGATGAACCTACATTGTTCACAAAGAAATACAATGGTAGTATCCAACACTATATTGACTAATAGAAGCTGAAATAGGTGAATGTGAAGAACTGATATAAATATCCAATAATTGAAAATTTTTCTATCAATTATGGGGATCTCGTTGGATCTACAAATTTGACCCTTTTATCAATCTATCACTGGCTACAAGTTGTAGATGATTACAATTATAAGACACCATTTTGTAGAATGTATGGGTTGTATGAATACATAGTGATTTGGTTTTGGACATTGAAAACACCAATATTGTTAATATACCTCATAAATAATATTTTTCACCCTTAACTGGACTTATTCATCATTGTGTTTGTAGACAAAATCCTCATCTTCTCACTGACACCCGAGTAGAATGCTAGGTACCTAGAGATATACCAATGTATAAAAAAAATTATAGAATTATTCCATGTTAATAATTATTAGATTTTATATTTTCGTAGTAATGTTCCTAGGAAATGTTTTTTCTTGTATGTGTATATCTATATTCCCAGTTGAAGTTGAGTTTGTTGTTTTCCTGCAAATATCCCATAAATATGTTTTAAAATTTTGGATTTCTAGACATAGTGGGATATTAAAAAAACATAATTCAAGACATATACCAAATATTTTAACCCATCATTTCGATGATAAATATCTATGTGAAATTAGTGTTTCCAAAAAAATATGGACTATCATTCTCTGAGAAAAATATATAGTGGAGGACAACTCTAGTCCTGATACTCATCAAGACATAGATTGGTTATGTAGTGTACTATGGTAAATCCGACATTGGTCGGGGATTATTATTAATGCAGAGAGGGATTTATTTATCATATGGGTATCGTTATATATAACCCCAAGAGGATAACTACCCAACACATGACATAGATATAGCAATTGCAGATCACACTCTATTGTGATGGTGAAAATATCCCCATCGAAAATATTTTTTTTACATGGAACACATGAAAAATAAATATATCTTCACACATATGTATTTGAAAAAAATAATATGGTATTGGGATGAGTATACATATATGTTGGAAAATGAAAAGTTATATGGTATATGTAATGGTAACTTTTTTTGATTTTCTTATCAATATGATACAGTGTTAGTAGCAGTTTGGGGTGTGGCCATCAGATCATAAGTTTAACATAATGATCTTATTGGTTGTTCAAAGGGTTGATACATTAGAGAATCATGGATCTTAAACTATTACTCATTTACTTAGAACATCCCCACTTACATATCAGGCTATGATAGGTCATGATTCATCCATAGGGAGTGCAGTAATGAGTGGAAAACTAACAACTGGTCCCTCAATACATAGATGGTTGTTCGGTGATGATGATGTGATAATAATGCATAGGAGAGTAATAGTAAATTCACCTATTATAGAGGATCCAATGATGTATTACCATATATCATTATGAGAACTATTTCCTTGAGGAATAATGATGTATGATATATTTACACAACAGTACTAGTGTCTAAGGTTAAAGAGATGCATTGTGGGGTTGATCATTTGATGCCTTACGTTTCGAAGGGTAAAGGTTAAGAAACAGTAACCTATTTGTTTTTTCATCTACATCTTGTACCAATTTATAAATTGGAGTGATTCATTAATAACTTTGTGATGGGGATATCTAGGACCACGGTGAGTGGTAATTCAGTTTGGGTGTTTTTCGATTGCTCAAAAAATATATCTAACCTTTTCATGACTAGAGAGACTAACTCCAAAGATGATATTAGAAAAAAATATGTTTATGATAACATATTCATTCATGGAGTAACATTGATAATTATTTAGGATAGATATAATTTTTTTACAATATAGTTTTTTAATTTCATGTATATGGTCATTGAGACTCAACTGGGATTAAGCACATCATACCTTTCTCTGAGAGATAGATGATCCATGCTAACATATTTATTATTTAAGAATATAAATTTACAATAAAATTATGAAATTGGTGGATTTTCAAATGATTAATAATCACTATTAGTGTTTAAATATATCATTAGTTTCTAGCCATTTATTTTATTGATATTTATGAGGTTCTTTACAGGATGTTGTAATGTTCACCACTCTTTTGTCATGTGGTGGTGAAGCGACAATTATTCATCCCAATTTGGTTCTAGAGACATCTAAGAGAAAAAAACTGATACGGTAGAGGTTTAACACTTCTCAATTTATAATGATATCATATGTTGAGCAAAATAATATACCCTTGGAGTTATCTATGGGTAATAAGTTTTTGTTAAGGGTAACTTATCATTTCTATCACTAATGTCGAAGGAATCAATAAAATTTAGCTACCCATTTTTTTGGACCCTTGGAGATCTCCAGGTGGGTTGGCCTAGTGTTAAACCATATAAATATTACTTATCAATAATATGGTATTAATGAATTTGTTTAATGTGTCTCATCATCAATAGAAAATAACCAAAATCTCACATGTTATTAATTTTTTGGAAAAATAGATAGAGTTTGAAACAAATTTGGAAGAACATTTAGATGAAATTTTACACCAGAGTGGAAAATTATTCAGAAGGAAGATATTATCAAATGTCTAGATTTCATGCCATCAGGGAATAATCTACAATGATACTTGGGAGTGAGTGTATTATAATCAAGAATAGTTTCATGACCTGTTCATGTAAGTCACCAAATATTCTTCTTGAGTGTGAGAAGACATTAGTCAGGGGGAATTTTACAGCACAAAATTTCTTGTTCATTAATAAAATTCATGTCTCTCTTTTTTTCATTTGAGTTATAATTTTACAAAATACTTGTCAGGCTTATAGATTCCCATAAAGGTATAAATAGAAGTTTTGGAAATCATTTATCCTATTATATGGTTATTTCACCATAGTGCTTAAGACCAATCCAAAAAGAGTTAGGATTCGTCCTAGTGATCAAATTGAGAAATAATCATATTGTGTATTTGAGGCCATACTGTATAGGAATATAGCTTCTATATAGTTATGTTGTTCAAATGAGGATATTTCACATCCATCACTCTAGAGGATTGGTTTGATTAGTAGGTGATGTAGTGGAACATAACCAATTGCAATGTATTTTAAATGTCAGTTACAAATCGAAATCCAATAAAGAATTAGTGTATGGGATTTATATAACTAAATTAAATCATTTTGGGGTTTCATTTGGTGAATGAATTTTGAATTGATGAGGTTCCATCATTCAATTTTATGAGGACTGAATAACTATTTAAAATGGTTGGATCCCTTTAACTATACATCACTATCCATGATTGACCATCAAAATATATCTCTTAATGACTCTATAATCGACCCCACCTTGGAAACCCAATCTTTACACAACAACTATTTACATTATAGAGTGGTTCTACAGTCTATTTGATTCTCTACATCATGGTGGGTCCTTCCGGTGCACCAATAAACTAAGATGGAATTAATCTATGTCCTTGTTTTTTTAGTTAACCCCATATTTCATGGTGTTACACTATGTGACATACTTTTTTTTCTATCGCTCCACTATATATAATTATATACACTTCAAAGTGGAGATCCCCAAATTTCTTGTAGCACTCATCCTCCGTTATTGCATATATATATAGTTCTCCATGATTACGATAAACCCCTGGTAGGTTTTGATATATATTTTATACTACTATCTCAGTTCCTTTTACTAGAATTTGTTACATGTTATGTTGAATGTAGTTCTAGGAGTCTATACTATAACATGAAGTTCGAGATGGTGTGAAAATATAGTTTGGGTGATGACACCCTTGGTGAACCTCAATATTGACCTTGATAACATTTTTAAGATGTTCATTACCTCTTGGATTCTCATATAAATATGTTTCATTATTATAATTTATGTGTCAAAATAATTGATATCACTCCTGATCGTGATTGCAAGTGTGTGTATCCCACGAGTGTCGTTGGGATTTTTGATTCCATAAGCGAATGTAGAGTAGCGTGTTTGAATGTTTTCTTGTAACAACACTATGTTATGTGGGTGGTTATATACTCAGGATGGTATCATGTGCCGTAAATTTACCCTTCACAATGTATGTGTGTTACCATGTCTTGGTGTTTTCAATTTTTACAAGATATATTTATACCATCATGAAATTATTATCACATCGAGTGGTTGCTCATGACATTGAATGATAGTGATGTATAACTTGAGCAGAAGGAAGTGAAACGATGTATCCATGTACAAAATTTTAACGATGAGGTTTAGGTAGCCTGGAATTTTCCATGTATCATACCGTCAAGGTACCATAGATAAAAATAATAGGATGTTGGGTGTCAAGACCTACTTGATAGATTATTGGTATAATTTCTAGACAACACCCTAAGATGACTGTCATGTGGATTACTTCATCACTATTGGAATTTATTATTATTATTGCAGCATAACGCTAAGGTATGAATAACCGAGGATTTATAAAGTATTGGTTAGTGAATGACCTCTCATGTTTGTATGGTATGATTTAATTGTTGATATGAATTTACTATTATTATGAAATACATATGAACATAATTGAATAATAGTTTATAGATAAATTTTTTGTAAGACAATAAGTCATGAACTGATACCTTAATAGGTTATTTTAGTGCACTTGTATATCTCATGAGAGATAATTTGATGGGAGAGGTCCTAGTGGTGAATGAGAGAGAAGAGTGGAATGCTATTGGAAGACTGTGATGGATTTCAAAGGACATATTTTTTTGTTTATTTTTTGTTTTCTATTTACCTTCCCCATAAACTATAGAAATGCATACCTTATTGGGATATACCTACATCGCAAACATGTATGGAATTACATTATTACATTCAATGTGTTTACTCTCATTATTTATTATATCATTTATTCTTTATTATTGTGATATGAATCTATATTGAGGGAATATACACTCTATTTATTGAATTATATTTTCCTTATTAGTCAGAGGAATCATGCTATAGGGAGGTGCACATGAGGTATTAAAGGACTCTGACTCTGTCCCTACTCTTTTTTTTCATCATGTTATATCTATCATCGCGGAATCCATTCATATATGTGGTTGAATGCACATGGGTTCAATTCCATCCATGATTTAGTATGCATAATCTAGAAGTATAATTAAGAACATGAAAGGGATTTGGACACCCCATGGATTTGTTTTATGAAGATATAGGAAGATACATGAGATATGGTTTTCACAATCAAGTGAAATTTTGGGATGAGACAGCTCCATTAACATACATGTCGATGAGATATAATGACAATTAAAATTCATATTCCATTTTTCGTATATAAATTATCCTAAACGAAATAGTGATGATAAAATTAAATTAGGGAAAAATATTTGCATTCATGGTAAATTTAAAGGCTTGTTCTCTCTCTTAAAAAAAATTGATAATTTAAAAGGAGATATTCGTTGGAATAAAAAGTGGATGATTTTAAGTAATTAAAATAGATAAGGAATCAAATATTTGATAGATATATTTTCTTATCTAGGGTTTATACCTTTCAGTAGTGATTGCCTTAAAAACAATGATATATATATAGAGTTATATAAGGTTCATGGGTGACTTCGTTGGAGAAGATAAAATTTATATAGATTACTAATTTATTCATTATTTTATATTTTATATGAAATCTACTCATCCACATATTGTTTTGTATGTAATAGAGGGTTATAACATTGGTTGATTGGGGAAAGGATTTAATATCTCTTGTGATACACGAATATTCATTATATCATTAAAAATTTGATACCATTTTATTTATAATTAGTTTCAATATGATTATGTCGATTTGTGGATGAATGTAATTTTGTTTAAAATTAATTTTATCAATAATTTATTTCCTTGGACAATGATCCATCATCTCTTTATACATTGTTTTATATAAAATCTGTTCAATGATATGAGGCTATTTATTCAGTGTTTATCAATTGATAAAACATTAAGATGTTACAGTGGTAAAAAACTGTTCACTTGGGAAAAAAATACCTAACTGGGTTTTTACTAGGTGATCTGTGCGTGATTTATTTATTACCTTTGGTCCTATTCAGTAATCATTAACCAATCCTATGAGCCAACAAGCCTCAAGAACTCCTACATGTATTCCATATGCTATTGAATAGTTATGAGTGTCTATGATATTATGATTGGGAGACTATATCGTCATACAGGATTAGAGAAAAGTTTTAAAAAAAGAAGATAAATTGTGGAAGACGATATAACAATAAAAAATTGGAATGAATAAACATCCTGATAACAAAAAATTTGAAATAATATTCACAATCATATACAATATTATACTATACTCAAGGTGAAATACAAAAAATGACATTATATTGGAATTAAAAAAACAATAATATACAACATGCAATTCAAAAAATGTGTAAACACAAAAAATGTATACCCCATTAATAAATCAAGAATAACATTAGTCCTATACTATTATAATCCATCAGGATATAAGAAATATGTGTTGAGTTAATATGGTTTTCATTATGACTTTTCAATTCCTTCATGCATGGGGGAGATTGTTGAGTCATTAAGGATTTCATTGTCAAATTACCATTCATTCTTGTCTTTAAAATCACTTACACCATATCTCAATGACAATATATTTTTAACCTAATTTTTACATCTATAAGGAAAAATTTCATTTCTCAAGGAAATTTATCCTTACCTTGTTCTTTGTCCATATAATAATTTTTTTTCTAAGTGTAAAATTCGGTTTGAAACAAAAACCTCAGAATCCTTTAATTACCTAGATATGAAGCATTCTGTTTTAGAATCCAAATTCTCAGAATTCATATTACGAACTCTTATGGGTTCAGACTCCGAATTATGAATACGAATTCTGGTTATGAACTCTTTTGAGTTCTGACTCCGAATTCTGAATATGAATTCTGGTTATGAACTTCTCTGAGTTATGACTCTGAATTATGAATACGAATTCTGGTTATGAACTTTTCCATGTTCCGACTCCAAATTATCATGAAATGTGACTCTTAACTTCGTATGTTCTGGTTTTTAAATCTTGTGAGTGTTGATTATGAATTTCCTTTAAATTCAGACTATGGAATTCTATAGATTTTAGGTTCCGAATTCCTAGAAAACAGAATCTGAATATCCTTGTATTATAGACATTGAATTCAATATTTTTAGACTCTTATCATTCATTTTCTCACATTCCGAATATTGGATTTTAGTTATGTAACTATATTTTTTTTCTCACACTTGTTTTGTTATAAAACAATGTCATGATTTCAGTTTCAATATAACCGTTGTTTGAGTGACACATGTATAGGTCTCTCCGAAAATAAATCTAGAGATTTCATGTTGTTGAAGTGATTTCTAGAGAGAGACTCTCTTTGCCTTGTGCATAATAAACCCTTTTGTTCAGATTTTCATAGTGTGACCCCAAATGTTTCTGTGTACATTCAAGGGCTTCTGAGGATAGGAAGACAGAGGTGACAACTACCTTGAAGTTGAGGGAATGCAGGGATAACAAGACAGACTCTGATATTTGTATCAAGGGATTATCCTAGTGTGGGTAAGACATAATTTATTGAAAGTATAAATCAAGGGACCTTTATCCAATGTTGTTTGATACCAATCTCTTAGGCTTAAAAGACACTATTTGTTACTTGTTTTGATACATGTTTTCCACTGAATTTTAATTATTGAGGAAAATATAACTATCTGATACTTCATAAAACTTTTTCTCTGATATATTTAGATTATATACTCTTTAAGGTAGAATCTTCATCATTTTAAACATTTATTAAGTTTAATTTCCGGAATCACTTTTCTGGAATTACTTCCTCAGAATCCTATTTCCTGATTAAAGAAATTTTATAGATCTAGAGGTTTTCTGAATAACCTTGTTTAACCTTATTAAACATAACCATCATTAAAAGTTCTACATGAATTTTTATAGGTATACAGTTCACCCCCCCCCCCCTCTTGTATATTGAGCATAATTAGATACTTCATATAGTATCTCTATAATTTCAATCCTATATTTTGTATTATAGAGTATATCAAACTCAGATATAACATCTCAAAACGTAGTATCAGAGCAGGTGACCTTCAATCCCGAACCAATCTAACAATTGGCTTCAGAATATTGGTTCATTCTGAATTAATCTCTAGGTTATATTCAGAAGAGAAATATTCTTCTTCTATTTTTTTCTAGAATCATATTTTTTAAGACTCATAAAGTTTAGATTCATTTGTTCTTAGAGATATTCTAGTTTTATTTTCTTTACTGAGGAATATTTTTCCTATTTAAAAACTTTTTCTATTATTTTTTTTTTGGAAATTATTTTCTATAACATGGCAGGAATCAATGTTGGCTCTATAGACAGTCTCATTCCAACAAGACTGCCTATTTGCGATGGAAATTATTAATAATAATATAGAGATCTAATGAAGACTTTTATTATCAGTACTGATGTTGATAATTTTGTTATGCTTACTGGAGGATACAAAATCCCTAACATAAAAGTTAGTACCTTTACCAATCATTAAAAAAGTGTCCTCTTCAACCAATCCAAAATCTCCACTAGGTATTCAGAAAATATTTCTACATCCTCGATGTCCATCTCACCTCAGTCGATAACATGTCATGGTTCTTGAACATACCTCCTCAATTGTAACATGTGCATTAAATTTTGTAACTGGTCTTGCTATGAAAGTATAGTTAGTCAATATTCGACCTCACAGAATATACATAGTATCTAGAAAGGTAAAATAAATATAAGTGACATAATCCTACAATAGATAATCCTATGCAATCCAAATCATCGTATTAACCTCAGGATAACATTCCCACAACCTTTAAATAATAAATGACTCCCTTCACAGTTCACTAATGACTTCTGATATCTTTTTTCATTCAACATTCACTTTTGGATTATCTAAACCTTCTCTATTGTGGATTGAAATTAAAATAGGCCCATAATTACTTACTCTTCTAGGTCAGTCAAGAATAGTGGTGACTGGCTTGGTCTCTGGTATATGGCCTATAATGGTGCCATACCAATGGGGGAATGTAACCTTGTTTGTATGAAAATTCAACCATTTTAGGTTATTCTCCCGAAAATAGTCAACTTATCACATGCATTCCCATAGAATGTTCTCTACCAAAATGTTCTGCTCAGTCTATCCATTAGTTTGTGAGTGAAACACTGTGTTCTAATATAAATATATCTCAAACACCTCTTCAAATCCCTTTTATAACAAATATGTGAAGAAATAATCATGGTAATTATTAATCATTTAGGTTACTTCATATAGATATAATAATATATAAACACACAATCATACAAATATATCTACTAAAATATGATCTTGAATCACTAGGAAGTGACCAACATGGTGAGTTTGTGTATGAACACCCAGATGGAATCTTTTCTTCTTGATTTATTTTGTATCCCAAACAGGAATTCTATATTTAACACATCCAAAATAAGTTATTAATCTTTAACTGGTTGATTTAATCCCCCTGGATTATGGTTATTATCCTTCACCTTTTATCATGTGATTCTTCGATAGGTAAGAGCTACAACAACCTTCTTCATCCATAGATGCCAAAACTGATGTCATTGGTGAAATTATAGTTTTTACACACCGTTATGTACTAGAAAAGGACATATATTTAAACCCCATGATCCTCCTCCTTTTATGGGACCTATACCATCATGCATCTTATAAACATTTTTAAATGGTAGCATTCTTAATAAAATTCATTCGGAGAATTCCTAGTGTATATATAACTATACAGTGTCTTGTAGTTTGTATTTAAATGATGAGAACCCTTGACATAATATATAAGTTGAGGAGTGAATACCATTTAATAGATTTGTGTTTCATTATCCCTATACACTAGGTAAAAATGAAAAATTATCAACTTCTCTAATGCATTAATCAGTAATTATGATAAGATCTCATGTTGAACGAATCTTCTACCCTGTATTCCTTCCCACAGAGTATATACAATCTCAATTAAATAGTCAAGGATAAGATCTAGACATCACAACTATAATAGTTTAAAATTATTCTGAGTGAAGATATAACTGACACTCTTCTTATTAGAATAACTGTTAATTCACCTTCCCAAAAAGAAAGTATTTCCTAAACATTATTGTTATGACAACTGCTATGATCTAAAAATCACTGTTCATATATTTATTACCTTGTGGTCTCAAATGATAAAAACCATGGTCAATAAATACCAACCTCTACATAAGAATACAAAAAAAATCTGTCAATGATGCATAGAAATATAATACATACTTGAAACTGTGCATGAAAATTTTTAGATTGGAAGTCTCATTAATCACTACCTCAACTCTTGAAAATATTATTAGAACCTCTCTTTGATTAAAAAAAGTGTACCATATCAATTAAAATTTATAAATTGAGTAAATTACCATTATGAATCATTTAATAATATCTTATAGTTTCCTGTGAACCTATGGATGCTCCATATATCTATAATGTTCTTGGATGGCTCCAAAGATAACACTCAATTGACTTTAGCCAGGTTTACTACTACAATGTCTTCTTACATGACATGTTCTAGTAAGTGGAACACTTAAATCAATAACTAGAATTCAATATCCTCTTAGGGATCTAGTTCTCTATGAGTATGTATATTATCACCCTCAAGTGTCATTAATACTCATCCTTGGATGCATAGTACTCCGTGATATAATTAATGAAGACTACCAAAAACTGACCTATGAATGTAATAATGATTTGGGTTATCCGTCCCATAAAAACTAATGATGAGTTCTTTATTCCTAAAGAAAACCCTATGAACACATAATGGCTGTAATAATACCAAAAAATATTCTTTGGTATATCATTGTCTCAAACTAAAAGTTGGTGATACTCTTGACAGGGATAAATTCTATGAATCCATTTTTCATCTCACAACTGATAAGAAATATAATATATATTCGGTAGTGTATGCTTGTTATTTACATTAACATAGTTTAGGATATGTAATCCACACAAATCCAAAATCTCCCACATTCATTGGAAAAAACATTGGGATAACTAGGGTGAAAATGTTTATGAAAATCCATTCCTCTACAACTCCACACACTACACACTCAAATTGAAAAGAACATTGGATACCATATGATATAATGGGGAAGATATCAATTCAATACTATGTTTACATCAATGTAGGATTATATCTCTTAGTGGGGATACAATCTTGGAATATCCTCATCAAATATTTCCCTATGGTCATCAATCACAACTTGAAACTGAATGCACATTACAAACAATACACAAAGTGTTGTTCTAGACATTTTTGTTTAATCAGATTACCTTTGTACATTACAGTGAATCCTAATATATCAATACTATCTTTTCATCAAAAAATCCTCATCCCATAACTACTGAAACACTACATCCTGTATTGAATATAGTCTATTATGTCATGATCTATAGATACCAAGTCCATTCCATAGTTTATTTTGTATGGTCTCTTTACTGCAACAAAAAATACCCTAAGAAACTATAACCTTCAAGAGTTACATCACACTTTTAAATAAAGTGTTTGATCACTAATTCCCTCAAATAATACAATATAATAATAATGCTTGACACAAGGTCTCAAAAAGAATCTATATGTCTCAAATTGTATAAGTGGAATGAAAATTTATGGGAAAAACCATCTCTACCTATATTATTTCAAAACAAGGGAAGAAAAATATCATACCTTGTGTCATCTCTAGAACCTCTATTTTGTGGTCCTAAACTACCTATAGTTATCATCACCCCGGAAAACTAGCTCAATAATCCTATTTGGGGCCTTTTGGGGGAGGTTGTTGTGACAAGTCAAAACATATAGCACCGTCAACTAGTATACTAGCTCATCTACCACATCCACATCCCGATGTACATGCCTACTCCTTCAGTTTTTCCAACCCAGGTTTCCCATTCAATTTCTATATATATGTCACTAATCGGGTAAAGAAATTTGGGGAAAGGATCCATAGACCATCACAAGAGTTACACTGCTTCTCTCTATAAGGACCACATGCATCCTATGATACCTAAATCATAGACTCTTTATCCTAGAATAAATTCATGAAATTTGTCACACATCTAGGTCATTGTGTCTGTCATCAGCTCCCTGTCTCCAATGTCTTATCTCTCATGTGTCCACTACTGGAATAAATTCTATGTGTTTGCTCAACCAGAAAACTCTTGACCACCAAATCACACTCTTTCAACCAAGAATATGTAGTAATGAATAGAGTAATCATTATTTCTATGATGTGAATTTTTAGTCCTATCCCGATGATCTTGGAAGAAATGAACTACTCATATACCCTACCAATCGAGTAATAATAGTGGTTGGTGAACCTAAATGAATACTCACCCTCACTCATACATTTATGACAAAGTTTTAAAATATCTTGGATTCACATTACTCTGAATGTCTCTAGAGATAAATTCTCTTAGATATGTCGTTCAAACTATAACCAGGAAAGGGACTCTTATTCATATGAATAGGTCACAAATCTCGACCATAACCCTTTAGAACCATAAAAAATTCATAATAACATGTCCAACAACTAGTTTGTAGGTGTCCTAGAATGATGAATGACTTGCGTCCCTATCATAAGTAAATCATCAACCACATGCTGGTGTGACTCAACCATGAACACGAGTGTTCAATAAAACTAAAATGTTTGAAGATAACTCATCCTACACACCTCTTATTCATGTACATCCAGTACCATATATAGCTTATCATGTGGTTTTAATATTGGTTCACAACCTGGATGTATCACCTCCTTTAAAATCCCTTGTATCAATCCCCCATCATTGAAGGGATAATCCCCAAGATCCACATTATGAATTCAAAATGAAAAAACTGATGATGGAATCCTGAAATAGAAAAGATATAACACGATATATGAGTATATCTAGATAGATAACTCAAAGAGGAAATGGAAATAATCACCCAATTCAAATCATTTCATGCACAAATTTATTCTTGAAAACCAATGTCTACATGTATCAAGTCAACAAGTTGGTTGACAAAGTCCTGTTGTATAGATAAATCATCCATCAAACTAATGCTAGAGTCCCTAGAATGAGAGATGATATATAAAAACAAAAACTATTCCAATAATACCCAAACTAGTATCACATACTATGTTCCTAAGGGGGAATATGCTCCACTAATGCCAAACTATCATAAACCATACCAATGGGGCCTATTCCACACCTACCCAAAACTTTCCTCGAATTGGCCAATGGAAAATAACCAACATTGAGTTGAAATATCATATACATGAAAAGAATAATCTAAATGTACTTGTATACATATATACATATCTGATCCTATACAACACTATATTGTAAAAAAACTAATTTCAATTCAATAATATATCTAAAATATAACTGTTAGAGTACAATAATAATTTACATTAATGAAATGGAAAACACCCTAAAAAACTAAAAACATGTCCAAAATTTGGATTATGAAAGGATTATTATGAATGTAACCACAACAACATGACTCGATCTCTCTAGATCACTCATCTCTATCTAGTCCTAGACCCTCTGGGACTCCATCAAATGAAGTGTAATTTTAATAAGATATGAGATGTGCGAGAAATGATAAATCATGGGTGAGTATAATAATTTCTAGTAGGAAAACCGAAATTAACTGTGAATATAGAATTAAAATAGAATACTCTGATCAAGTCATGCATATGTCAAAAAACATAAAAAATATTTATAGATATACTCAAGGATAAAATGAATTCTCAAGGTTTGATGACAACCATAAATTCATATTTGGATACCATCTCCATGGTTCTGTATAACACTCATCTTGGAGAAAACATACCATAAGTCTTATAACATTGATTGTGTCAATCCTAGATGCCTTTCCCATGGATTCACACTATTAAAATTAAATACCAGAAGTATTATGAAATCAATACACATATGTGTATCACATCCAGATCCATGGGGTATTCCAAAACCAAATTGGGATTAACCTTATTTGTGGGGGATTGAAGTATGTGTAGTTTTTTCCTAATGATTCCACAATCCCAACCAAGAGAAAATGATTATGATAGGGAAACACACTTTGGGTATCACAGAGGGATCCCAATACGTAAATAAATGGTTAAGGATCTTTAGAGGGGATCCCCATCCTAGGCACATGATGTGATTAATTAAAATCCCTTAGGAAAAGGGTCAAGGGAACATGCCATATCAAAAAAACTATTTGATGAATATGAAAAGGGATCCAAGAATTCTTTCATATAGTACACCACATGAAGTATGTGTACACATAATTTTCCTTTGGCACACGATTTTACACATATAAAAAACTCATTCTTCTGTTCGTGTCTGGGTACATGCTATGTGGCCCACCACACAAGGGATATAGGGAAACCTAATTCCATTATAATGAACTCCCTATACATTTCTTGTTTCTTGGTAGGTTATTAATGGAATGGGGAATGGCCCGCATGACATGTAAATATACCTGACCACATGGTTGGGTCCCTCATATTCACATTGATCCTGCTAGATAGGGACTACACTGAATATTGTAGGGACCACAAGTCATGTGATCATTAATTCTACAATGAATCCCTACCATCTACTTTGATGACAATACAGAGCATGTGTTCATTAATGTACATGCCATGTATATCATATGTTTTTAAAAAATGTTGATCTCTTTACACTTATTTGATCAAGCCTCAAATTTTCATTAATCTTCCACAATTCTCATTAATGAAAAAAGATATTGATTGATGTGAATCCATCATCATTAGGACCAAAATTTTGTCAAATTCCGCAGATTGAGAAAATTTCCTCAGTCATATCTTGTGACCTTTGTATTCCCCATTGGAAATGGGGTTTCCAAATATGTCCCCTGCTGATCTTTCCTCATATTAATGAATGTAAAACAAAGCCATGGTCACATCGGTGCCTTTGGTAACAATTTAATTCCCCGAATAATAGTCATACAACAATAAAATATATGGTATTCATTGAAAGGTGTTCCAATTAAAATTATCATGATGAACATTATATGATCAATGTAATAGAATCAGAAGACACAATCAAGGATAATTTTCTATGATCAATATTGTTATTGGCCAAAATTCATTGTTATTATAATAGATAATGAAGCGATATATTGAAATAAATAATGGAATTACCTAGTCCTTGAAAACATTATCTCAAACACTCAATATAGACAATATGAGAATCAATTAAATAGTTGATTGATTCATGTTCATCATTGGTGAAATAAAACAATGATAAATCTAAATACAACATCGTCCTACACTGATATGGAATGATATGGATTTATCAGTATTTAAGAATGAATTTGTTTTATTTTCATTTCTGAGATACTAAATTTTCTTACACATTGACCAATTATCCATGATGTGGTAACTATTTTCTTCAGAATGATCCTCTAATTCTCTCTTAGAAATATTTATAGATATGAAAATGACAATATGATTTTTCCATAGAAGAATATTTATAGAACCTTACATGTCAGGGAGAATAAATAAAATAAAATATTTTTTATTTATTTAAAAATCCACCCGCAATATTGATCAACCTAAAAATATTATATGCTTCATGGTTATGTTGTTCCAAGGGTAAGGTCATCCCTCAAAATTCAACATCATCCTCAGATTTCAAATATGAGTCTCCTTTTTAATGTTATTCCATTTTTTAGTAAAAATATGAACTTGTGATATGTAATGACTTTAATATATCTCAAAAACTAATTCGGAGTAACTAGGCTCTAAATGTCACATTATATCAGCACTGAGATCTATAATAATACATATAATATTGTAAGGTAATAATTGAAAAAATAAGAGTTATTAAAAATGTATCTGATAGGTTATTGCTCAAATATCTCCATAAACATGATAAGAATAAAATAAAAAGACTATAGATTCCCATGTTTATGAATCAGTATATTCATCAGCTGATGTTAAACACATAAGAAAAATAGATTTCAACCTATTATTCTAGTCGTGGGTAGAGGCAATTAGCTTAAGACTTATTCCTACACTAAGATATACTAATTTTATTCCTAATAAGATATAACTTCTATAAATTTATTTGAATGAGATTATATCCTAGTAGAACTACATCTCCTTCCAATTACATTTTTAGGGGTGCATAATATAGAATACTATATAGACAGTCATATTTTTCCATCTAAATAAAAAATATGACGTTTCTATAACAATTACACTTCGAGAGTGGTTGGTATTTTTCTAGGAAAACCAAAACTCTATGTTGTTCACCCAGATCAAATCATTTAACACATATATCATAAACATGGATTGAATTTCGGTTTTTAGGTTATGGGTTATACTCAACAGTACATGTGAATATCATTTCCTCTATAACCACTTCCAAAACTATGATGATGAATGATTTCCTCAATCCAATAAAATTTTATGTGGTCGTATGACCTCTCTGATATATATTCTTTATATGTTTAACAATAAAAAGTTAACTTTAATATTTAGGAAGTGGGTGAAATTTTTCATCCTACCAATTTTCAACATCTCTATGTCACAGAATCGAGGTGAACTCAGTAAACCATCAAACAATCCAGAGTGAGATAGTATGTTATCTACTATATATTTAGAAATGACTATAAAAGACATTATATATGCTAGTGTTTTTCATTCACCTACTGAAAGGGGGCACACCATGTAACGAAACCCACTATCTCCCTTTTTGCTATTAGGAATCATGTATTGGTAGTGTAAATCACAAAATGTCTTTATAAGGAAAAAATAAAAAAATTAAATGTCCTGATACTATCCCATAAATTTCTCTCATATTTCTATAGAAAAACATACACATATTGAAATTTTGTGAGGCGTTATATAAATCCCCGGCCTTAAACCTTACTTAATATTGAATTAAATGAATAATTCACATTGAGGATCTTTTCAGGTTTAGAGTTTTAGAGAATTATATCATAAATCATGAATTAAATTCCACATTTAAACAAAGTGGTTACATAAAATATAGTATTCGTTTTTTCACATCAATGGAAACATATTTAAAATAAAACATGGATTCTTTCTTGACACTTCCTTGACACTATCATCATATCATGCACCTTTTTCTTGACCTGTGAAAAACATTTCAAAAACATGGTATGAGCATAAAAAGCTCAGTAAGGGATATAAAAGTACGAAAAGAAAACATTAGTCCATGTATGAAATCATACTTTACTCATATAACATAAGAATTTTAACATACCTCATCAAATGATGAATAAATCATAGAAATCATAAGACATAAAGGTAACTGGATGCATTCATAACATTCTTATGTAGGGTGTAACCCTCTTGGTTACGTTTGGAATACACATCACAGTATATTCCCTATATCTCATCAGAGAAACCATAATGTTTAACTCCTTAGCGTTACCCAATACATTGGAGAGATGTATCGGACTCACCCTCCCTTAGTTTATCACAGAACCACCGGTCTTTATAATAATTCCCAAGAACCATAACATAATCGTATCACATAAAACATACATTAAAGAAACATAACATTTCCACTTTTCATTCACAAGATATCAATACAACACATTGATATAAAAACATTATGAAAAGAATTTTCAATACAAAAATAAAATAAAAGTAAAACATGGTATTCATTTTTCATTTAAAAAAAGATATGGCTTGTAGAGGAAGATGAAACACAAATAATGGTCATGGCGGTGGAGAAGTCGTTGTCGCCGCATAGGTACGACAAAAAAACATTCCCTTTTGTCGTTTAGTAAATGCTTCATATAAAAAGATTCCTTTTGAATAATCTTAAAAGTCAAAGGGGTATATACACCTTATAAAAAAAATTTGTGTATAAAACAAAATATGCCTCAATGAAAGGAGATTGAGATGGATTCCCTTACAAAGACTGTATCTTTGGATTAAGGATAAATCAATTACATAATTATGTGTGAAAAACGAATACACCAAATAAAAGTGGATATTAAGTGTAAAACAATCATTGTTTATTCACAAATATTCATAGAACAATATATTCAAGGAGTCCAATTTTATCCCAAAGAATCAAAATTGGGTTAAAAAGTTCCCTTGCAAAAATTCGACAGCCTAACAGCGTCACTTCAAAATTAAGAAAGTGAGTTGTTGAGAGATAATAAGGGTATATCATCACTTGGACATAATATTTACATAAATAATAACATATCCCAACATAAAAATATTTAAATTAAAATACCCAACAAAATAAGTCTTTTAAAAAGAGGAGGGTGAAAGATTGCCCTACCGAATTGGGTATCTTTCGAAACATACACCCCATGAAAGAAGGAAAATACAACAATGATGTAAATACTCATAAAAAAAGTATATTAGACAAATAGTAGAATAATGGGTAGTATATATACAACTCAATGGGAATGGTGTAAAATGTAGCATAAATCTCACGGGAATAAAAGTGAGATGAAAAATCCCTTACGAAAACTCTGCAGCCTAACAGCGCCACTTAAAACTTCCAAAAATGGATTGATGAGATCAAATATGGTCTCTCATAATATTAAAATAAAATTTACATAAAATGGAATATAAAATAACATCCCCCAACATAACAAATAGGAGATTAAAATAAGTGACATAAAGGAGAGTACTTAAAAAGAATGAGAGAGGTTGGATCTCTTACAAAAATTCGGCAGCCTAACGGTGCCACTGAAAACATCCAAAATTGATTGCTGAGAGAAAGTAGGGTCTCTCATCATATGAAAATAATAATTACAGTAAGATTAATATAAAAGAACTTCCCAATAATAAGAAATATACGCTTAAAAGTAATGACATAAAAAGTGTACTTAAAAAGAAGGAGGGGTAGGATCCCTTACCTCGTGTCCGACATGACTCGATCGTTCTTTAATCTCCTAAATAATAGAATTTTGTCAATTTATATTTTCTTAAGGACCTACTTTAAAGATTATTATTCAGTTCATATCACATATTATAATGTTATAATAATTGGTTAATAAAGTGAGTTTATATCAATCGTTTTTGATGATGTTCGGCACATGAGTTAAAATTGAACTTGTTGGACCACAATTTTCCATGTAGTTATAGGTACATCATATCCATAATAGTATTGATGTTTTAAATATCATATATATCAATATATATTCATTTTATACTATTCCATAGCATTTGGAGATTAAAAAATTAAAAGCACCATTAATGGAGACGGTAGGCCGTACGTACGCATGAACGCTACTTTCATTTTTTTGTCATATTAATGGAATTAAAACAAAATGAGAGATATATATATTATAATTACATAATTATATACATCATTTATATCTAATATATTACATATATATCCATTATATATATGTACTTATAATAGTACATAACATTTGGAGATAAAAATGAAATGTACCGTTCATGGAGACGATAAGTTTAACGTACGCATGAACGCTACTTTCATTTCTTTTTTTTTTGTATTCAATGGAATGAGATAATAATGATATAATGATATATTATAATTCCAGTATTATATCATATGTAATACCATTAATTCCATCCTTTATATGTCCCACATATGGAATTAATGAATCAAATCACTTTGATGGGGCGGTAGTCCGTACTTCCTAAAATGAAGATATCATGTTTACCCATAATGGAAACCATAAAGGTATGACATAAATAATAAATAAGAAATCTTAAGGAAAAAATAAACATATTAAAAATCAAATATAAATATATTGACATCTTAATGGCCACCTTTGAAGGTGTTAAAAGAATATTGAACAATAATCGTTTCGTGAGATAGTAATTCGCCATCCACAGAAACAGTATGTTCTTTAACCATTAGACAGAGGTGTGTGAAAGTGTATATTAAATACATATTATAACAACATCATAATAAATTTAACATACTGGGTTTTTTATAAAAAAAATTAATAAAAAGAGTTTAGGGGTTTGGAGAAGAAAAATAAAACAAAACTTTACAAGGGAAGGCATTACCTTTAAATCGGGTAACTCTTTTTGATTTGAGCTCAAAGGAATCCTTTGAAATGATTCATCCCAAAGTGAGGATTAAATAATGAAGATAGGGATGTGGAGAGATGAAATGGTCATGGGTTATCTGATCCAAAGGCTTGAGAGGTGTGTGTAAGGTGGTAGATGTGGGGGCCTTTTATAAGAGGAGAGGAGAGGCACTCTTGGAATGTTATAAAATATTACTTTATTATAAAATTATTTTCCAGTTTTAAAGGTCCCAAAATTATATATTTCAAGGATAAGGTCATAATAGTTCGAATTACACCCATCCAATAGGTTTTTGACATGTGTAGGTCTTAGATTTTACATTATCTTTTCATTTTATTTAAATCGTTAAATAATGAGGTAATCACTGCACCATCATGGTGTCATTAAAAATTTTATTTATTTTATGTCTAAAAATTATAAAAAAAATTCCTGATCTAGGAAATATTTTTATTTATATAATGAATATTTATAGTCAAAATTATGACTTGTATAACACCATTTAAAAATTGTATTAGTAAAACAACTCAGGTTTGTGACATTTTTATTTTAACTTTAAATAAAATGTTATTTTTGTCCTTTTCCTACCAAAGTGGCTCCATGGGGTCCCCATGTTGACCCATGGATTGTGGTGGTCGGACAGGATACATAAAATGAGGGTAGGACATGGTTCTAGGTCATTTCATATTATTAAAACATTATTTTTACCTTAAATTATACTAATTACCTTTAATCGCGATTAATAAAACTTAAAAGTTACTACTCACCAAAAATTATTTTGATCTCATTGAATAACATTTTACTTCATTATGACAACCATGTATGTTTTATTTTTTGAAAATCAAATCACAGAAGTGGAAAAGATTCATTTAAATGAAAAATCAGTTTCTTTAACTATGACTTAGTGGTTTCACTATTCATCAAAAATTGAAGTTTTTTCAGAAAAATAAAAAAAATTAACCCTAAGATATATTTGATATTCCGAATTCAAAAATGATGCCTATTTTACAAAATACATAATATATAAGTTTCATTAATTAATTTAATAATTAATTTCCCTCTTTCAAAACAAATAGAGCATTTTTAAGAAAAACAATATCTATTAAATGATTGACAGTAGTTTAAGTCCAATTTCAAAGTGAAATTAATTCCAATGACCAATATTGGATTAAATGGTAAAAATATATTCTAATTTAAATTTAAAAACAATTCAAAATATAATCTAATCATATAAATAAATTAGATTAAAATGTTGTTTTGAATTAAAATACAACATTTTTCACTATTCATTAAAAAATGACCTTCATCGGAAAAATACAAAAAATTTACAAAAAGTAAATTTTGATGTCCCGATTCTAAAGAAGAATTTTATTTTGTCAAATATAACACATAAAATTGTCAAAAAAGTGGATTTAAAAGTGGTTCTCCATCAAAAGGCGGTTAATTGACCTTTTCAAGAATATTAGAATGTTTACGCTTAAAATTGGATTCATTCGCATTTCTAATACTCTAACATTTATTGTAAAAAGTAAAAATATTTGACAAACATATATAATCATTTTGTAGTTAGTTATGTTAATTGCATCCATTACAACGGCTAGGAGTTAACTACCATTTAAAATAATATTATTTTATTATTAGAGTGCAACGTAAGATTCCCAAGAAACTCGTTGTTGCGTATTGGGTACGCCATCGAGCATAGAGTCCCATTTAAAGAAATATTAATATTTTATTCACAAATATAGATAAATGTGAAAATTTCATATTCTTTATTTACCTGGGGTGTTATATCCTTCCCCCCCTTTTCAGAATTGCGTCATCGCAATATTAAAATTGGGCTTGGAAACTTCATTGAAAATCTCACATCAGAACAAGAGTTAGTAAAAAAATCACTTTAAAATAAAGAAAGAGAAGTACAAAGGTAACCCGAGTTAACCCATACTAGGATTACATGTAGGAAAACATGGATATGGAGAAAAAACAATGTTTCATCTTCTGAGGGAGAGTGATGGTAAACATGTCTATGAAAAAGTTAACCATAAGAAAATCCCAAACTTTTTATGGGTTAAACGGTATTTGATTCCCTAGTATGAAAAGATAACAGTAAACATTTTTGTTTTAAGTTACTTATCATTGAGGAATTTATTTTTGAGATTAAATAAATCATAATGAATCATACATACTTGTCATGTAGACTTTCATCTTTTACTAGATTCCTTAATCAAACTCATATTTTCTCCAAAATAAGAGTATTTAGGAAGACTTGTTCGCATTAAGAGATCTATAATCAACTTCTTGAGAATCACCTAATCCACAAAATAGAAATATATATTTCCCATGTCTTTAGACAAAAAAAAACAAAAATTGTTGGTATGAGATCAGATAATCCACAAATGTATAATCCTTTATAAAAAGAAAATATATTCTTAATCTCCAAAATTTGTCCAAAAAAACCAAAGTTCAACGAAGACCATTCAATAAACAATTGTCCATAAAATTCTTCAAAGTAAACCAAACTAAGATTGAAACCCTAATATTTGAAGGATTTAATCACATATTCTTCCAAGGTACAAATTAACTTTTATCTCCAAATAACATCAGTTGCTATTAAATTCTCATATTGAAAAGTAATTAACCTAATCACATATCCTCCATTATTGGTTAATCCTTTCCATAGATAGCCCAAAATAAACTTACTCTTGATTACGAAAATAATCTAACCAAAAATGATTAGTCAAACTAACCATGGACATAACGTAGTCCAGTGGTTTGTGATAAATACCAGTCACACTTTGGTTGTGGGTTCGATTCCAGCAGTGTTGTCCGACGAGACAGGTTGTCACACGGTCTGTGTGTTGTCTTTTTTCCAAAACTATATAATTCTTAAAAAATTCCCCAAAACGAGATAAAATCTTCAAAAATAATCATAACATATTATAACCTCAAGTTTATCTCATGCCTTTCATTTTCCATCATAAGATATAATAACGCATAAGTACCTCAAAAGTAAGGATCATCTAAACTCTAATGGTTACCTTTATAATTATTACCTGAACTTACACGTCGATTGGTCATCTTGTACATGATGCATTTCAGAACATACCAAGGTTCAAGTGGTTCATAATGAATCCTTGATAGTTGGTTTAGAACAACCACGGGTTTCCTCATTGAATCACCCATTTCATCCAGTCTCCTAATCAGAGAACCACAACAGTTTCCTTCAAACCTATTGTCACTTTGGTGCCTGCTAGATGCATCCATTCACTAAAAACAGAAATGTTAGTGTGAGTATATCAAAAAAAACATTATGTACTAATGAGGAAGATAAACAGTAAGTTATACTTAATCATTCACTTTATCTAAAACTAGGAATCTTTCTGAAATCCTAACCATTATAGTAATGCCACTTATGCTTAGAGAATACCCTAACCTCTAGAGTTATCTAAACCAACCTCTGATACCAACTATAAGGCCCCAGCAATAAACCTTACTTAATATTGAATTGAATGAATAATTAACATTGAGGATCTTTTCAGGTTTAGAGTTTTAGAGAATTAGATCATAAATCATGAATTACATTCCACATTTAAACAAAGTGGTTACATAAAAGATTGTATTCATTTTTTCCCATCAACGGAAACATATTTAAAATAAAACATGGATTCTTTCTTGACACTTCCTTGACACTATCATCATATCATGCACCTTTCCCTTAACCTATGAAAAACATTTCAAAAAACATGGTATGAGCATAATAAGCTCAGTAAGGATATAAAAGTACGAAAATAAAACATTAGTCCATGTATGAAATCATTCTTCACTCATATAACATAAGCATTTTAACATAACTCATCAAATCAAGAATAAATCGTAGAAATCGTAAGACATAAAGGTAACTTGAGGCATTCATAACATTCTTACGCAGGGAGTAACCATCTTGGTTACGTTTGGAATACCCATCACAATATATTCCCTAAATCACTCCAGAGAAACCTTAACGTTTAACACCTCCGCGTTACCCAATGCATTGGAGAGCTATATCGGGCTCACCCCCCTTAGTTTATCACAGAACCACCCGTCTTCATAATAATTCCCAAGAACCATAACATAATCGTATCACATAAAACATGAATAAATAAAACATAACATTTCCACTTTTCAATCAAAATACATCAATACAACATATTGATATAAAAACATTATGAAAACCATTTTCAATACCAAAATAAATGAAAAGTAAAACATCGTATTTATTTTTCATTTAAAAAAAGGTATGGCTTATATAGGAAGCCGAAACTCAAATAATAGTCACGGCGGCAGAGAAGTCGTTGTCACCGCATACGTATGACAAAAAAAACATTCCCTCTGGTCGTTTAGTAAACGCTTCATATAAAAATATTCCTTTTGAATAATTATAAAATTCAAAGGGTTTTATACACCGTATAAAATAATTTTGTGTATAAAACAAAATATGCCTCAATGAAAGGAGATTGAGATGGGTTCTCTTACAAAGACGGTATCCTTTGATTAATGATAAATCAATTACATAATTATTTGTGACAAACAAATACACCAAATAAAAATCGATATTATGTGTAAAACAATCAGAGGTCATTAAAACATATTAATATAATGACATATTCAAGGAGTGCAAGTTTACCACAAAGAATCAAAATTGGGTTACGATGTTCCCTTGAAAAAATTCGACAGCCTAACGGCGTCACTTCAAAATTCAGAAAATGGGTTGATGAGAGATAAAAAGGGTATCTCATCACTTGGACATAAAATTTACATCAATAAGATCATATCCCAACATTACAATATGTAAATTAAAAGACCCAATGAAAGATGTATTTTAAAAAGAGGAGGGTGAAAGGTTCCCTTACCGACTTGGGTATCTTTCGAAACATACACCCCATGAAAGAAGGACAATAAAACAATAATGTAAATACTCATAAAACAAAGTATATTAATAAAAGAGTAGAATAATGTGCAGTATATACACCACTCAATGGGAATTGTGGTAAATGTAGCATAAATCTCATGGGAATAACAGTGAGATGAAAAATCCCTTACGAAAACTCTGCAGCCTAACAATGCCACTTAAAACTTCCAAAAATGGATTAATGAGATTTAATAGGGTCTCTCATAATATTAACATAAAATTTACATGAAGATGAATATAAAATAACATCCCCCAGCATAACAGATAGGATATTAAAAGAATTGACATAAAAGAGAGTACTTAAAAAGAAAGAGACAGGTTGGATCTCTTACAAAAATTCGGCAGCCTAACAGCGCCAGTCAAAACATCCAAAATTGATTGATGAGATAAATTAGGGTCTATCATCATATTAACATAAAAATTACAGTAAGAGTAATATAAAATAACATCCCAATCATAAGAAAGTTGAGATTAAAATGAATTACATAAAAGAGTGTACTTTAAAAGAATGAGAGGGGTAGGATCCCTTACCTCGTGTCCGACATGACTCAATCGTTCTTTAATCTCCTGAATAATAAAATTTGGTCAATTTATAATTTATTAAGGACCTCATTTAAATATTATTATTCAGTTCATATGACTTATTATAATTTTATAATAATTGGTTAATAAAGTGAGTTCATATCAGACGTTTTTGTCGATGTTCGGTACATGAGTAAAAATTGAATTTGTTGGAACAAACATTCCCATGTAGTTATAGGTACATCATACCCAGAATATTATTGATGTTTTAAATATCATATATATCCAGTATATATTCATTTTATACTATTCCATAGAATTTGGAGATAAAAAAATTTAAAACACCGTTCATGGAGACGGTAGGCCGTACGTACGCATGAACGTTACTTTCATTTTTTTGTCACATTAATGGAATTAAAACAAAATGAGAGATATATATATTATAATTCAAGAATGATATCCATAATTTAGTTGTAATATATTACATATATATCCATTATATATATGTACTTATAATAGTATATAACATTTGGAGATAAGAAATGAAATGTACCGTTCATGGAGACGGTAAGACGTACGTACGCATGAACGCTACTTTCATTTATTTATTTTTTTATTCAATGGAATGAAATAATAATTATAAAAGATATATTATGATTCCAGTAGGATATCATATGTAATACCATAAATTCCATCATTTATACTTCCCACATACGACATTAACGAATCAAATCACTTTGAGGGGGAGGTAGTCCGCACTTCCTAAAATGAAGATATCGCCTTTACCCATAATGAAAACCGTAAAGGTATGCCATAACTGAAAAATACAGAATCTTAAGGAAAACATAAACATATTATATATCATATATAAATATAGTGACATTATAATGTCCACCTTTGAAGGTGTTAAAAGAATATTGAACAATCATCGTTTCGTGAGGCAGTAATTCACCATCCACAGAAACAGTATTTTCTTTAATAATTAGATGGAGGTGTGTGAAAGTGTATCATGAATACATCTTATAAAAACATCATAGTATATTTACGATACTGTTTTTGATACAAAAAAAAGTAATAAAAAGAGTTTATGGGTTTGGAGAAGCAAAATAAAACAAAAGATCACAAGAGAAGACATTACCTTTAAATCGGGTAACTCTCTTTGATTTGAGCTCAAAGGCTTCCTTGGAAAGGATTATTCCCAAAGTGAGGATTGAATGATGAAGAGAGGGATTTGGAGAGATTAAATGGGCAGGGGTTGGCCGAGAAAAAGGATTGAGAGGTGTGTGTATGGTGGTAGAGGTGGGGGCCTATTATAAGAGGAGAGGAGGGGCACTCTTGGAATGTTATAAAATATTACTTTATTATAAAATGATTTTGGGATTTTAAAGGTCCCAAAATTATATATTTTTCGGATAAGGTTATTAGAGTTCTAAATTCACCCATACAGTTGGATTTTGACTTGTTTAGGTATTATATTTTACATTATCTTTTCATTTTATTTAAATCATTAAATAATGAGGTAATCGCTTCATCATCATGGTGTCATAAAAAAATTTAATTTATTTAATGTATAAAAATTATATAAAAAATATCATGATATAGGAAATCATTTTAACTTTATAATTAATATTTATAGTAAAAAATATGACTTGTATAACCCCATTTAAAAATTGTTTTACTAAAACAACTCATGTTTGTGACATTTTTATTTTTACTTTAAATAAAAAGTTATTTATGTCATTTTCCAACCAAAGTGGCTCCATGGGTTCCCCAAGTTGACCCATGGATTTTCTTGGTCGGCCCTGACACATGAAATGAGGTTAGGACATGTTTCTAGGTCATTTCATATTATTAAAACATTATTTTTACCTTAAATTACAACAATTACATTTAATCGTGATTAATAAAACTTAAAAGTTACTATTCACCAACAAATATTTTGATCTCATTGAATCAAATTTTACTTCTTAATGACAACCATGTATTTCGTATTTTTTGAAAATCAAATCTCAGAAGTGGCAAAGTTTAATTTAAATGAAAAATCAGTTTCATTAACTACGACTTATTGGTTTAACTATTCATCAAAAATTGAAGTTTTTCAGAAAAATACCAAAAATTAACCCTAACCTATACTTGATATTACGAATTAAAAAATGACATATATTTTAAAAAATTCAAAACATATAAGTTGCATTAATTAATTTAATAATTAATTCCTGCTGTCAAAACAAATAACGTGTTTTTAAGAAACAATATCTATTAAAAGATTGACACTAGTTTAAGTCCAATTTCAATGTGAAATTAATTCCAATGACCACTATTGGATTAAATGGTAAAAATATATTCTAATTTCACTTTAAAAATAATTTAAAAGATAATCTAATCATATAAATAAATTATATTAAAAATTGGTTTTGAATTTAAATACAACATTTTCACTATTCATTAAAAAATGAACTTTATCGGAAAAATACAATAAATTTACACAAAGTAAATTTTGATGTCCCGATTCTAAAGAAGAATTTTATTTTTTCAAATATAAAACATAAAATTGTAAAAAAGTGGATTTAAAAGTGGTTCTCCATTAAAAGGCGGGTAATCGACCTTTTAATGAATATTACATTGTTTATGCTTAAAATTGGATTTATTCGCATTTTTAATCCTCTAACATTTATTGTAAAAAGAAAAAATATTTGACAAACATATATAATAATTTTGTAGTTAGTTCTGTTCATTCCCTCCATTACAACGACTAGGCATTAACTACCATTTAAAATAACATAATTTTATTATTATAGTGCAACGTAATATTCCCTAGAAACTTGTTGTTGCGTATTGGGTACGCCATCGAGCATAGTGTCCCCTTTAAAGTAATATTAATATTTTATTCACAAATATGGATAAATGTGAAAATTTCATATTCTTTATTTACCTGGGGTGTTACACCTTATCCACGTAAATTATCCATCCAAGGTGTGAATCAACACCCAAAATGATTTCTGATTTGAACAATTCCTTGGGAAAGGAAATATTCCTCATATTCACTGTATGATCAATTGAATATATCATATTTAAATCAATAATAATATACTATTAATTATTCATCTAAACCACTAAGGGAATATCCGAAAATTGACCATTCAATGTATAATCACTATTATCCCCATATATAGTATGTGTTTAATTTTAATAGCTCAAAGCATCAGTGACATCATTTACTTTACAAGGTATAAGGGCAAGCTCAGTGTCAAAAAACTATAGGTATTTAATCTATCTTCATTGCATTAGATTAAAATAATGCTATTTAAATATATAATTGTGGATTCTTTGGTCATTTTTACTATAAATTTACCCTCTTCAAATAGATCCTACAACAATTCATGGCATGGATCACAACTGCTTGCTCAAGATCATGCCTCTAGTAAATACAACCATGAGGCCTCAAATGGAATGATTGATACACAACAAATTTATATACTTGCATCAAAATATCTCCCAACCCAATTCATTATTCATAATAGTAAATAGAATTCCCACATCCATGATTACAAAAAACCACGATCAATGTTAAATTCAATCTCCCTTTCCACTCTTGAAAGTATATTTGACATTTATCAGACCAAATTTATTTCAAAATATTTTTTTAGTCACATATTAGGTGCATATATACATGTTATATTATAAATTATCTTCATATAATAACATGATATCCCAAATAATATCTGTATATTAATGATATCATTGGATTTTACTAGGAAACAATATCTCACACCCTCTCCAGGTAAATTGATGGTCTTATTTTTGAGATAAAGTTTCCCAAAAAGTGAACCTTGTAATTCCAAAAATTGAATTTGGTGACCATAATATATAGTTGTGCTATCACTATTTTCTCAAAATGATATCATGATATTGGGAATGTTTATGATTATTACATGAGTAAGAATTTTTTATCCATTAATACTACTAGAAATGTATCATGATCCTTGTGGAAACCCAACTCATTACTACTATTAACACTACTAGGGAGTTAGTATGACCTAATGGAAGGACCAAATACTTGTTCAGGCCATATCAACTATAGAATATTATATGTGATATATATGAAGGTCCAACAAACACCTTATTATAGCCCAAACTTAAATTGATCTTGGTAAAAACACTCCTCGATGATTGAAGAAGTGTCAATCTATGTGTAGTAGTTTATACATGTTATTAACTATATACTTATTCAACTTATTATTATCCATGTAAATGATGAGGATAAATTCCACTGTCTTGGAGAAATTGTTTTGTGAGCCTCACATAGAAGTACTAGGGTATATTAAACTACTAGATTCTTATCCCAAAAGAATATTATTGATCACCTCTAACTCTATAATCAATATGACATAATGAATAATGGATACTATAGATTCTCTTATCACTAACTCAATAGTAAACTCTACCTCTCTCTCAGGAGGTAGCTAAAAAAATTATCTAGGAAGGAATCCATAAAATTGTCTATTATATTAAGGGAATTATCCCAAGGCATTTGTAATACATTAGTATAAATTCAATAAATATTTTTTCCAATCTCCCAAACCCACTAAGCTCAAGCCTAGTGTACATTTCCTAAACATCCCATTTATCATTCTGAATATAATTATCACCCCATGATTATGTAAAGGATAACCTTTGATGATATAAATCAACATAATAATGACATGGAACCAAAAATTCCATCACATGAATTGCTTCTCAACCAGTACTAATGAAGAATAACAAGTTCCATAGAAACATATACATCCCTATATAAAGGAGGAACTCTTTACACTATAGTACACTCTCAAATCGAATTCACAATGGAGTATCGACTGTCATCATTATAGATAAATACTCTATCATGTACCCAATACTATCCACATTTGCTAATATATAAAAAATTTGAGATATCCATGTCATGTAATGCACATACTAGAGTATATGACATAAAAATCAAACCACTAGCAATATATGGACCAAAAATCTACTCCTCAAGTATTGGTTGTAGTACATATAACTTACCTGATTAGGGTCCCTATGATATATCCTGACTACTATTGTTAAGAAAACTCTAAAACTATGATAAATATGGTGATATTATACCTCTTTCAAAACAACTTCTTCTGTCCATACGATGAGATGTGAACTGACTCCCTAGTGGACATGGATCTACTAATTCTACTCCTAAAGGCAGAGATGGATTAGATCCTCTTCTAATAAAATTAGGTAGAATATTTTGACAAATCCCATATAAATATAATTTCCTACCATCTAAAATATACTTAATTTGAGCACAACTACATGGTGGATTCATATTAACCTCCATACCACCCTAATAATAGATAAAATTGATATATGTGAACATAGACTAATGACTACTGGCACAAAAATAAATATTAAAAGAGATGATTACTACTACTAGATGTGTTATATCAATATGAAGGGATTGAACCACCCTTCCTTATACATCTAGTGTACAAAACCTTATTCTCTTTAATATAGTATAATTCACTATCGTTGCAGTAGTAACAAAATTAAACATTTTCAACGAAGATCAAATGCTTTGTATGAGCCTGTCCAACAAACATCAGTCCTAATAAATCTTATCACCCTATATGGAAGGAAATAAATAAAGAAACATCATAAAAAATGAATAATTCATTGAATAGAGGTTTCATTTTCTCTGATGTACATACTCTATATAATTTTCAAACTTTAGTTTCTCTAGAATGAAAAAATCATAAAATAATTTATATAAATCTATTTGGAATACACCCAACTACTGATCAGACTCCATCAACAAATCCCACAATCTATTAGTTGACTCACATAATATGAAATATGTATTATTAACCCTCTTCTCATGATATGTCCATCGATGTAATAAAATATATTTCATATCCCCTATCCATGACACTACGGCCTATAGAATGTCGTCCCCCAAATATATGGGCAGATACTCCATCAAGAACTACCACCTCAACTCTTCAATGGTAGGGGAACATCATCAGTCTTCTACCATATTTTGTAGGATAATTATAAATGCCTCTTGAAACTGGTCTTCAATTTCATAGTCAGATATAATGGGAGGTAACATTAATGGAACTATTGTAGGTAATACTGGTGGTTCGGGTCTCACCTCCTCCGGAGCATGTTTGTTGCCACCCTCCTCATGAAAAAAATCATGGATTTCATGGTGTAAATGATCTAAAATTCAAATAACAGACCTCATATAAGGTTTGATAATGTTATAGATCACCTAATATAATTAGATATGTACTTTCCATACTATATAAAATACACACCACTATGTCTTCTCACATAGCTAGGTATGGGTGGTATAGTAAATCATGAAGAATCTGAAGAAGCACTGCCCATATACCACTACAAGATATACAAAAAGTGGATTTTACCAATACAAAATTACTCACAAAAAATATATTTTTTTGTCAAAATGATAAATATCAATAGATATTAATGTATGTTTCTATTAACTACAGAATACAATAGATTTTATACCAACAAATGTATCTATTTATATTAGTAGTTTCATACCAACAAATCATTTTTTAACATTTAAATATATTGGAATAGAGTAATAAAACCAACCATTGATTTACTGGTAAATAAATATGTTGTTATCTATTATTATTAAAAAAAATCATTTCCATTAAATTTTTTTTTGGAATAAGATTTTTATGATATCAAATATTTTATCAAAAATATAATATATAGATATATATATATATATTACACATTAGAAACATATCATCTTCATAATAAAAATATATGATTAATTAAAATAAATATAATTTAAATAAAATAAACATAAAAATATATGATAATATATATATATATATAAACAAATTTTTTCCATATCATTTTTATATCAATTACATAGAAATTAAAAACCCTATCCCCTCCCCAAAGTGCTTTTCCAACTGGAATCCCAATGACCTCCCTCTCTAACCCTACACCCCCTTTCCTCATCGGCGTTCCTCACTAGTACTCCTTACAGTCATCCTCGTAGGAATCCCTCATAATTCTCAGTCGGTGGTCCTCCTTAAAATCATCACAAGAAGCAACTTCTTATTCCCTTTTGGTGTTCGTCATTCAAATCCTCACAGGAACAACCTTTTGGTTCCCGTTCATCATCCCCTACCAATAACATCACATAAACCCCCTTTCTATCCCAGAATGACATTCTCGTATGGAACCCCTCATTGTACCTTCCATCAATGTTGTTCCAAGCTAGTATCCACACTCGAACAACCATGTCCACAATGATTTAGACCAATTTCCATGAATGAACCATTTGTCCCTAGCGGGTGAGCATGATAGTATCCACCGTGGGAAGCCATATCCAACTCCCACAAGTATCCCTTTCCCCACACTACCACACCCACTGATTCCCCTAGTATTAATATTTTCCACTTCTTACTTCATTAGAGGGTTTTCATACAAAGAAAAATCCCATGGATTTCTACCCTGGCGTAGCATGATGGTTTCTAATTGGTGATTTGTTCGATGTCTACTGATCATGTTCATGAAAGAAATATCATTTGAAATGTTGGTTTCATTCATGTATTGTAGTTATTAGTTCCTATTAATTATTTAGTTGTTTTTTAATAGGCATTATGATCAATATTTTTTCCATAACTAAGAACATTGTTATATTTTTTGAATATCTTTGCATTGAGTTTTTTTACATTTTTTCTTTTTTCAATAGTAGGTAATTTATAAATCCCCGTGAAACATAGTCAATTTCTTTTCTAGAAATTAAATTTTATCCATTTTTTTCTTTACATATCAATTTATTTTATGTTTCCCACTTATCAAATTACTAAATAATACAAAGGTACTGTGTTAAATGGATGTACATGCTCTTTTTATTGAATTTCGTTCTCTTTTAGGTCCTCCACTACCATCCCATTTTCTGACATTTTTTGTCCTATTAACTTGATTTTAATAAATATTTATTTATATTGGTCATTAATTTTACAATTAAACTTAAAGATTTCGTTTTTCCTTGTATTTCATTAGTGGAAGAATAGAAAAAGTTATATTCAATGCAAGGATAGTTAATTGATCATCTTTTATCCCCTATACAAAAAACAAGAATGATTTCTCTTCTTCTCAAAACAAACGATGTTTATCAATTTTTTTTTCATATCATATTTTATTTTTTCCTCAAATATATTTAATTGGTGTTATAACTTTAAAGAAAAGATAACATTATTAATTAAAAATTACATTGGTACGAACCTTACTATATTGTGTTCATAGAAGGTTAATTTTTCCCTTGTGACATAAATTCATTGCAAAAATTGGTAATGCAGACTTTGTGTGAATGAAAATGTGAATGTTGTTGTCCATATTATTTGGGATTTCTTTTGATTTTTTCAAATATTCATGTTATATATGTTTACAACAAAAACCCATGTGGAATTGTATTCATATTTCTGAAACACACACAAAATCCAGTTTGTTATATGAGTCACCATTGACTATAAGTAGATACTCAAGTAATTACCCAAAAATCATTCCCTAAAGTCCTAGTAACATTATCATTATTTGTATATCGAATACTCATGCAGTCATACACTCTTTAAAACATTTTTTTTTTCAAACCCAATTTTAACCATTATATTTATAATCATATCACATTAAAAAGATAAATTCTAAAAAATGGTGTTTAACTACATTCCCATAATAAATGTTGAATGGAAAGAGATCATGACTTTTAACCATCAAATCATAATTACATTAGATCTAATCAAGTTTTAGATAATGAATGGATATAATATATTGTATGTTTTGTAAAGATGGATGTGGATGGGAAGGGATTTCAATGGGTATCAATTTTTAGCCAAATTTTTTCATATGTCCCATGTGCTTTATAATATGGTCGAATTATTAATATTATCATCACTATTCATCCCCTTGAATATTAATTTCTGTTCATATTTATCTTATGCACATACTACTAATATACTAGTATCATTCAATATTTTAGTATTTGAAACATTTCACTGAGTTTGATATAGTCATTATTATATTTTGTAGTTCCCTTATCATCATATTAATTTCCACATTTTTGGTTTTATAAGTTTAGAAAATTTATTATTCTATATTTTCCTAACAAATTAGAAATTATTGGATTTCGGTATACCTTCCAATGTTCTTCCAGTTTTATGTGAAGGTGTTTTTCTAACAGCATACCCATTATTTTTTACTATTGTTGATCCACTATGGGAACTCATTAAGATTGAATTTGATGAAAAATTAATTTCATAATATCATGAAAAAAAATTTATTTTGTAAAATTTCATTAATAACATCTTCTATGGATTCAGTTTTATTTAATGGGAGATTGTTGCACTCATCAAGGAGATTTATGAATCATGGTTCTCAAATCCACAATATTGCAAGGAACTATATTTTTTATATCCATTATTAAATAAATTATATAAGAGTGTGTCATGGATATTGTAAAAATAGAATGGTATGTGAAATATATCCCCACATCTTCGATGGGTTGTTGGCCCACCCTTATATCCCTTAGTTAATTTTAGTGTTGATACAATGTTGAACATGATAATAGAAGATGAAACATTTCTATATAAAAAAATATGGGTTGATGTGAGAGATTATACTAGTTTACTTAGTCATGTTCATGAAATACCATCATCTATTAAAAAAAGTATATAGTACAGTGGAGCATATTTCAGACAATGTAAATATTTTTTGTGAGATCTATCCCACATTGTGCATACAAGAATGGTACATAGGCAATAAAAATTTTTACTCTACACCCTAGGTGTTCAATGTGAAATAAATAATTATGGGAATAACCTTCATCCAACTACAATAGAGATTAAAAGACATCATTTTCACCCCTCTAGATGTTTGGGAATTTCCTTCACCCAGCTATATGTTTAAGGAATATTTAGCATCATATCCTTACAATGAAATACAATGATTTTTTAAAATCATATGGTGTATGTTTTCATCTGAGATTATTCATTTTTATTAGAAATATCGTCCATTTTGATGAATCATCCATGAAAATCAGTGTACAATTATATATATAAATTTGTTTCTTTAATTCCAATAAATTTTTTATCTGGTTCATAATTTCCCAATTGTGATGAGATTATATTATGTTTTCACTATTATATGGAATAAATTTATTAATTTTAATTGAATGGATTATGATATTAGAGGGATAATATAATATATGTTGTAATGAACATTGGAATATTGTCTGGGTATCTTTTTTCCCTACAAGTTTATCCAATTAATATGGACCATCCATTTGATTCTAAAAAATATGAGTAGGATGTTTTCGGTTGAGTTGAACATTTTTTTTCACTTTACATGTATTATTTTAAATTTCCAAACTAATAAGAATTTTCTATCGGTACATATTGACTTCATGAATTTAATATCTATTAATAATTTCTGAAATTTGGGGTTCATTATCTCTTGTAGGTTTTAGAGAATGGAAAATTCCCTTTTTGTGTGGAACACATTTTTAATGATGCAAAATTTGAGTACTTTTTAAGTGACATATTGGTTGTCTCCACCCCCTACCCGACCATGTTTTATTCTTTTGGGCTTCTATGAAAATATTTTCTATATTAAGGATATTTAAAACAATATAAGATTGAGTTATTAAATTTTTATTTCATTCATCATTTATTTTAGACATGTAGAAGATTGAGTTGATAATTTTTATTTCTCTTATTTATACTTTTGGTTAAATATGAAGGATATTAAAATGACTAAATTATTGAATTATACCCTTAGGTGTCATTAGGAAACTACTACTCATTATAAAACATTACAGTACTAGAAGCACAATGATTAAGTGATAATGATGCTACCATTCCAATGGATGGTCTGTGATTTCTCTCAAGATTCCGGAACGATTTATGGTTTTAGATCGATGATGAATTAGTATTGTAATAGGATGTATAAGAATAAATTGTTTAATTTTATTAAGATAAAAATATCTATTTCATTCATTCCAAGAATGTGATGATCATTCCTATGTACATTCATATAAATTGTTGGATTAGTGGATATAGGGTATAGTTACCGAAGGTTTTTCTAGTTTAGTGTGAACAACTCTTCATTTATAATATCATATTTCCTTTTTCAATACTGTATTAAGAATGATTATTATTAAAACATTATTGGTCTTTTCATTCTCATTTCCTCTTAGTTTTGATGGTAATTATTGATAAGAATTCACCATCTAATTGATTTTTTGAGTAGATGGTCAAATATAAATGACATTAATACATTGATGGTTTCATGTTAATTACCACTCTTATTCTAGGAAATAAGTAGTTTGTGAAAATGAAAAATTTTAATTCTTCATTTATTTATTTATACATTGTATTCTTTTTTTGATTGAATGAATTAATATTCACTAAAAAACTCACCTATAAATATTCCATTTAAATTCCTCATCATTCTTCCATTAAACATGAATTGTTTTTTTTAATATCATGAGATTTATGATGTGATTTCACAGTTCAGATTGATATTTGAAGTGATATATGTTCGATTTACATCATTTTATGACGAAGTTGTGTTGTTTACAATGAATTTTATTTGTTTAACTAGCTATGAATTATTTTCTATATATTTTATCTATTATTCACTTGTATAGATGTAACATAACCATTCTTCCATGAACTTCCTTTTAATGGATATGGTAGTTTTGGAATATGATCACTTATTTTTTAGAATATGGTAATTTTCATATATATATGTTCCCATTTTTATTCCATGATGCTTTAAAATTATATATATTCCATTATGAAGCCGTCTTGTTGAGGAAGAAATTTTGGAATGGTATGGTTATGAACTTATCCACATATAAATAGAGAAACATGAACTTTGGTGTTCATATTGGAATAATTCTTTTCTTCTTACACATCGTTAAATTATTATTTTTTATTGGGCTCTATCATGTTTTTTCAAAAAAAATTCCCTCTTAACATGTAAAAATTAATGTTATTTTGGAGATGGTATGGTTATTCAAAGGAACACCAGTATAAGTGAGAATTTTTTTTATTCTAGGTAGTTTTTTGAATTTATATTATATATTTTTTGATAATTAGTAACCCATTTTTTATACATTCATTTATTTATATTTTCATTACCATTAATGTAGATAGATCTAACTAATTTGTGGGTATACTCATTGGTTTTGTGTTGTAGTTCTTGGAGGTAAAACTTTGAAATAACATTGACTTGAGGTTCCTCACTTTTACTAGAGATTTCTTTATTTGTTTCTTCCAGTGTCCTACTAGTGGGGTGATGAATGAGATCTTTATAATCAGGCTATCAAGAGTAACTATTCTATCACGGTGGAAAATGTTTGGGTGTAGAGGAATCCAATCTATAGAAATATCATAGGATTGACACATACCCTTTTTCATGTTGGATGAGGGGGAATTGATGGATGCCATGTTTTTGTGTTTTCTAGGTTCTTTTTCAGTATCAAATAAGTTCAACAATTTACTGATTCATAATATATAAAATTGTTTTATTGTTACAATAAATCATTTTCATGAGTTTTAATTTGTGTGAAATTATTATTTCATTTAGTAACTCAAAAAAGTATATTTTATATGATTGATTAATAAATATAATATGAAATTTTAAGAGAAGTAAATATTTCTAATTTATATTATTTAATTTATTAATAAATTTTATATGTTTGAAATATTAATAACAACAGAAATATCTATCACAATAATCTCTTAGTATTAACATTATCAAAAAAATATATTATTTGTTGATAATATTATTATTGTAACAAAATTATTTCATATGTCATAATAACATTTACTAAAAATGTTTTTTCCATCAATGTAGGTAGAGGGAAATATTTATTGCTAAAACATTTTTATAATATAAAATTCACTTTTACCAACATATATGTCTCTGTTGAAAAAAATGAAACATTTTTTAAAGGGTCCTGTCATGGTTATCATCACTTCATTACATAAATGGTTATAGAATATGGAGTTTCAATTTCTTATTACAGAGTAAAATACCCATAAATATGCAATTTCAATAAACATTTGATGGAAACTATATCACTTAATATATACTGAATTATCTTGTTAATTTGATTATATATATATATATATTCATTATGGTCCAGTTAGAAATCTTACCATTTGAAATTAATATAGTAAATTATTTATAAATTGATATTTTAACATCATATAACTATAAATAACATTTCTGATGGATAAATTATAAATATATACATTCCCAATTTGTAGAGGCACAATCACACATTACCCTCATGAAACTTTCTCCAGCCATGACAGTGATGGTCATCGTGCGCATTCCTACATCATTGGTGGGGGGAGGGACCCTCATCATCCTTCAAGGGTGCCCACATTACCCATTCCTTCACATACCCAACCCAAATATCCTTCCTTCTTTATCTCAGATATCACTTTTCCCCAATGTTCATGATCACTATGATGGACATCCACAACTTCTTCTCTCACTATCAAGGTTCAATGAAGCCTCACAATCTTGAAATTGACATTGATCACACAGTTTTCACACAACTTCCTGTCAGTGTACTCATTTGATTGATTATTTTATGATCTTATGGGTTATAGGAACAGTCTCTATGGGGATTCTCAATAAGAAACACATTGTGATAATTTTTTTGTTAGTGGAGGTTCTGATTATGTCATAGTCTAGTTCTCCTTCATTCCATGTTAGATATATATTTTTCTTTTTTGGATAATGCTATTCCAATCATGTGAAGATATATTATGTGACCTCATATATTTTTTTTGGTTCCATGAACATATTCTCCCATTTCAAAATCCCTCAATTAATCTAACCATTTTAAATCTATAAGGTATATATTTGTACTCAGAAAAGGGAACATGTTTTGTGTGTCATAAAATTTAAACTCTAATCTGTGTTGAAATTGATGCATTAAAAGAGACACCTGATTTTTCTTTTACGTATATTAGTGAGGAGTTCCAGTATAAATAATCTGTCCAATTTGAATCATTGGTGTATTTGTGTTCCTTATAAAAGAAAATGGGACATGCATTGATAGTGTGTAGGTACTGGGATAATAAATATCTTCAAAATGAAAGATGACGGAATTGGAAGCTGTGTTACTAGAACAGTTTCACTGGTGGTTGGAAGGAATGGTGATTCATGTGATCCAATAAGGGAAAATGAAGTAAAATGATTAATAATATTCATGGATGCAGAGCATAAATGTTCTGACCTCTTTATGGGGAACTCAAATGAACTATTTGTGTCTGATGGTGTATCAAAAGAAGTATCTATAAAGAGAGAGGCACAAGGGTTTCCTCTAAACCCATGGGTGGTGGGTGTCTATATAAGGTTTAATTGTGACCTGAATATTGGTAATGAAAGAGGTCATGTGGTCTTTTAAATAAATGAAACTCCATTAGTTCATAATGGGGTAGATATTGGAGTTCGTTATGGTGTTAAGGAAATGGTTCTATATCATGAAGGTATGGGAAATGCAGTTATCAACATGCCCATTGGAGATAGATGGTTGTTGGTGAATGTTACATGTAGTTCAAGGATGAGAGGGCTATCCCAAACCTTAATGTTATAAATATGACTGGGAACATAAAGTATTAAGTCTCATAAAATAATATCATTGACAATATTCAAGAAAAATTCCAAGCAACAACAAAATAGAACCTCTTCAATGATCATAGTTCATATGGGAATGATTCAGAGGAGGATTGATCAAGATAGGTCTCAGTTCAAAGTGTTTATGAGGGGAAAGATATATTTCTTCACTGAATAAGGAGAAACAAAAGGAGGAAATAAAAAATTGGTGTTGGGAGCTACATTTTCATAAAGAGAATTAATTCTAACGGGAATAAGGACTACTCTCATTTTTCTAAGCAGGTAGAATCTAGATCTTCCAAAATGAACAAGGAGGTGTATAGAAACATTATATCCCATGATCAGGGAAGAAAAGGAAGTTTTGTTGAATAGAATATTTTATATTTAATTGCGTTTGGAGAATTCAAGGAGTCAACAAAAAGTGTCAAGAGGAAGGATGAACTCTTACTGGAGCAGGAAAGAGATAAGGCTATAGTCGAAGCAATAGATGATGAGTCTTCTGCTGATGTAGCTGATAAGTTAATAAATTCCAATGATGTGATAGAAGATGGTGAATTGTAATTCAATACTAAAATTGGGATTAATAAATGATGGTTTAGATAATGTTTCAAGGGTACCTCACCATTGAACAATGTTATTAGATTGATAAGAAAAATCACATTTTTGTGTGTGGCTTCATTTAGGGGATGATTAATGTAGTATAATTTATTCATGTGTGGGAAAAAATAGAAAACTATTTTTAAGTCCTAATTATAGATTATACAAACATATAGCCTCCTTCTTTTCATTGGATATTTATAGATGTTAGTGTTCTAATAGTCGAAAACATGATTTTTATAATTTGGTAACATCTTTTGGTATTTTTTGAATGCTTTCCTTGAACATAGGGGTTTAAATATTTTTCCTTGCAATTTTTTTAAAAAAATATTACTTTTCCATCAGTACATGCACACTCACTCATATTGTTGAATTTATCGTCAACGTAATTTCATCCAAATATCATCTCATCCCATTTTTCTATGGTTTCATGGATTTAAAATATCCTTATTATCAAATTATTGTTACATTATAATAATATATTGGAAGATACCATTTAGGTTGAAGAAAAACAAAATGTTTTAATTATTTATCTCCATTATATTGTAGAAACATTACTCAGATGAAAAATATATTAATCACTGAAATATGACATTGTCACGACCCGTCCTCGGGGCCCGTGTCGTGACTACCCCAAGCCCGCCTTCCATAGGCCGAGGGCTAGCGACTAGCACCAAGGCGTAAATCCCAACAAAAAGGGAAGCCATTGCCTTTGAAAAGTAAACAAGCACTACAGAGTAAGAAAGCGGAAAAGTAAACACTAAGTAAAACTGTACAAGCTGTGATGAAAGTAAAAGGGGCCGGAAATACAAGCCCAACTGTAAAGTACAACTGAAAGGAAAAACAGCAACTGAAAGGAAAAACTGCAGTGTCGAGCCGTCCTCTGGAAGTCCCACCTGAAGGGTGGGTACAGATAGCTCCAATGCTCCTCGGGTCCCGCCGTCCGCTCCAAGCACGTCTCGCCCAGTGGTCCACCTCCAGGTACTGACTCGTCGTGTAGTCCACCTCCGGGTACTGACTCGTCGTGTAGTCCACCTCCGGGTACCGTCCAGTCCTCGAATACTCGGTCTCCATCAGCACTGCCTATCGTCTGCAACCAACACCATGAATTGCGGGCATAGCCCATGCAGGGGTGAGTATAAGCTACTCAGTAGGGACCCCGAGACCCCCGAAGGCCTCCCGAAATCCACAAAGGATAAGCCACGAAGGAGAGATACAATCACGAAGTAACATCTGACACGTCTTAGGTATATGCCCATACATATACCTAAGTCATCAATTCCCCGATCGGCTCCAACGTCCGAGCCCTAGCACAACCCAGTCCAAACAGGAAAGCAAAACGCATACCCACGCAGGATAGAACAACAAAATCCACAAAGGAGAGTAAACAGTAAATCCACACAGGATAACTCAACACAATCCACAAGGGAGAGGAAAACGTAATCCACACAGGAAAACTCAACAGATAACTCTCATAGGTATATGCCCATACATATATCGAAATTTTCAGATAACCCATCTCAATCAAGAGGAATCACAAGGATCATTGACTCAGCTCAAACCAGGATTTTCATTATCAAAAACATAACTGCTGAAGAGCCCCATCTCTGAAGTGTACAGTGGTCCTGTCACGACTCCGAGGTACTTCTCACTAACCTAAGACTGCTGAGGTACTCCTCCTGTAGAGTACCGTAGGTCTGCTGCCAACTACCGGGCGCTCCGTCCACTGAGGGTCTGCTGCCAAATACCGGGCGCTCACCCAAATAGCCTACAGAGGTACTCCTCCAGTCGAGTACCGTGGGTCTGCTGCCAACTACCAGGCGCTCCGTCCGCCGTGGGTCTGTCGCCAAATACCGGGCGCTCCGTCCACTGGGCTAGTCGACTCACTCCAAGTTGAGTCGGTCGAGCAGTCTTCATGTCTTAGCCGGCTACACGGTCTCCGTACTCCGTACGCTCGTCTCCAGTATCACGGGTCTGCCGCTACAACCAAGTGCACCACCTCTATCGAGGAAAACAGAAGATTCAGCTCACACAGGTATACTTCTTCGAATGACGATAAAGATGATCCATGATCCATATAAGTTGTCGGACCCACGAAGGATCGATAGGTAACTAATCGCTGCAGTGACCCACACAGGATCGGACCCACACAGGATCGGGCCCACGCAGGACCTGAAGCCCTGATCCACGTAGGATCACTGAGTGCAGTAGTCGTCGCAGTCCGCTGAGGATCTCTGTACAGTCGTCGCCGCAGTCCACTGAGGATCTCTGCACGGTCGTCGTCGGAGTCCACGGAGGATCTCTGCCCCGTCGTCGCCGCAGTCCACTGAGGATCTCTGCACGGTCGTCGCTGTCGAAGTAGCAGTCGCAGCCAGCACTAGGGTTCCCGCACACAGCGAGCTCGTTCGGGAGGGTCCGCTCCACGAGCCGAGAGGCTGATACATCAACTGTCACGAAGTCCGAATTTGATGTATCCAAAAGTTCCGTATCGTCAACAGGAACTCAACGTCGCAGACGGCGCGTCAATCAGACGCCCGGTCTGAGAGATATTGGCATTTTCGTCCCAGGGGCCCGGTTGGTTTTTAAGGCAAAACCAACCCGACCGCACTCCACTTGTGTCCGAACCTCGGGCGTAGTATGCCAAAAGATCCGTCTCACTTAGAGGAATTCAACAAAGCTGACGACACGTCAATCGGACGTTCGTAGCTCAAGATATGAGCGTTTCCGCTCCGAGGGCCCGGTTGGTTCCGTGTACAAACCAACCCGGACGAACCCCAAGTATTCCGAAACGTTGAGTGTGATAAACCAAAACGACCACCTCGATCCAAGGATCGCGTTGCCGTAGACGGCGGGTCGTTTGGAGGCCCGTAGCTCAAGATTCGACCATTTGAACGAAGTCCGTCCGAAGACGGGGGGGTCCGGGCCCGGGCCGACCCGGCCCGACCCCCCCTGGTTGGCCCGAACCGGGTCGGGTCCGACTCGGTTGGCCCGGCCCGGCCCGGCCAGGGCCGGTCCGGCTCGGCTCGGCCGGGCGGCCGAGCGGCCGACGCGGGGGAAAGCCGCCGCCCCGCGTGACACCCCCGCGGCACCCGCGGGGTGTCGGCCAGACACCCGCGGGGTGCCGCGTGACAACCCCGCGGCACCCACGGGGTGTCGCCCTGGACACCCGCGGGGTGTCACGCTGGACACCCGCGGGGTGCCGCGTGACAACCCAGCGGCACCCGCGGGGTGTCGCGCTGGACACCCGCGGGGTGCCGCGTGACAACCCCGCGACACCCGCGGGGTGCCGCGTGACAACCCCGCGACACCCGCGGGGTGTCGCGCTGGACACACGCGGCACCCGCGGGGTGTCGCGCTGGACACACGCGGCACCCGCGGGGTGTCGCGCTGGACACCCGCGGGGTGCCGCGTGACAACCCCGCGGCACCCGCGGGATGTCGCGCTGGACACCCGCGGCACCCGCGGGCTGTCGCGCTGGACACCCGCGGGGTGCCGCCGCCTCCGGCCGCCGGCGCCACCACCGGCTTCCGCGGGCCGCCGGAGTCGCTCCGGTGACCCGTTTTCCTTCCTGTTTGCGTCGTTGTTCCTCCCGGGTTCCGTTCTTTACTGCGGGATCATCAAACACCCGTTGCGGCACGTTCCGTCGTCGCCCGCCAAATCCGCAAAACACGAAGAACGACGGAGGGTTGCCGGGCCGTGTTCGTTTGACCCGCACCCTCCATGTTAGATAAAAACAACGGGAGAAATTTTTCAACACATGAACCGACAATTTTAATAAAATAAAATTGTTCATTTGAAACCGGCTCTTAAGTTTTTAAAGAACGTTCACAGGATTATAAAGTGGGGTATTCCAAAATTATAGAATCCCTACCTCGTCGATCGTCGCGCGCGGGCGTTCTTCGCGGAAAGGATCGTCGCGGAAGAGAGGGATCGTCGCGTCGTCGCGGGGAGGCGTCGCGTCGTCGCGGAATCCGGGGTTGAGTCGGCGAGCTCAACGAACCAAGAACAACAGATTTAAATTATTAATATTCAAATCTGTGTTTCGTTAAAAACCAAAAGAAAGGAACTTTTGAGAGGAAATCCGAAATCACTCACCTCAAACGGTCGGTGATCGGAGATCGGAGCGTGGAAGAACTTCACGGACGGAAGCGTCGTCGATTTCCGGGTTCGGCGTTCTTCGCGTTCTTTGCGTTCTTCGTGTTCTTCGTGAGGGAGAAGAAGAACAAGAATCCTCTCAAACCTTCTCCAATGATTTGGGTAGGTCTTATTTTATTAATATGCCAACACACGAAACGGGTTAAGAAACGATTGAATTAATTCGTTGAATTAATTCAACGAAAGAAACAGGCCATTTAATTCACGAAAGAAACAGCCCGTTCAATTCACGAGAGAAACAACCCAATTAAATGGTCTGTTAAGAATTTAGAAAACGCGTCGGTTGACTTTCATTAAGACGGGTTTTCACGGGTGCGTTACTTAGCGGAAAGAAACGGCGGAGCTCATGCGGGCCCCACCTCACAAATATCCTACCAAGGGGGTAGGATATTTCCGGATAGCATCCTATCTAGTTCAACTCAGTTCAAGCCGCCTTTAAGTGGCTTCAAGTGGCTTCCAAGTGTCTTAAGTGAAATAAAATAAAGTTGTCGCAAAATTATTTTATTTCTTAACTTTAAGCCCGAAAATTAAAAACCACTCCCGAGCAAACGCAACTCCGGAAGAGGCGTTTCTAAGAGAATACCGGCACTGCGATTTCATCGGTGCCCTCAGAATTCGATTCCGGGCACCGGTTCAAAAGTTAGAAAAACCCGCTCGTCCGTTCACTGAACGTACCCGAGCCAAACTTCAGAAAATGATTCCGGGCACACCGGGCCTCGGAATCAGGTGCCGTCAGAAACTGCGCTCTTGTAAAATTCTAAAGAAAAGTAAGAAAAAAATTTCCTTGAAATTTACGGGTCTTTACAGACATGCTGCTAAAAATTCACATAGTAAAATAGATAGGTCATGACATAAATATGACATATAAATACACATGTCCCTGTAATTATTAAAGATACACTATTCCCTTACTATAACAGGAAATGGTATAAGATAACCCATATTGATTATAATATCACCACAAATATTTTTTTCAACAAAATGGTAAAATCTCTGAAACAATTACAAACACACTCTATATATAAAATCGGTATCCCATGTAATTTGGACATTACCTATATGAGTGTTACCATATTCATTACATAAGTTCATTACCAAATTTAATCACATTCTTATTCTCTTTTTGAGAACAAAAAATATAAGAAAAGGTAAAATGTTCTATAATACCACTTTTATGACCCAGAGCCCAGTTCACAAATCAATACCAGAACCTATGAGCTACCTTACACCAGTCACACAACCTCATATGATGGATGATGCATACTAGCATAGAGGTTATATGAAGGTACGTAGGGGTAATATACCCTTGTATACAAGTGAATCACAATGGAATAGTAAGAAGATAAATAGTGGAATCATTTATGAAAACAAAACGGTGATATTGGGAAACATTCATATATTGTAAAAAAATTTGGAATAAACCATATCAACTATCAAATAATAAATTATTCTCATTCCATGGTGATACATAAAAATGAGAATGTACATAAGATACTAAAAATGGTATATAGAAAATGATATAATATACATGAATAATAGAAAAATATATCTCTATTAACTGAATGTATAATAAATTTCCCATCCTCCTATACTTTATAAGAGGATAGAAAATGAGTAATTAAAAACTAGAACCATTCATTTCTACTGAACTTCAATTATGAAGTATATTTAAGTACTGATGTGTTGACTAAATATGTTGTGAAAAAAAATTAGTAGGAAACAAGAAATGATGTCTATAATAAATGATCATTATTCATATATGTTGATTTGATGTGTATTTATAATAGTAAAACAGTTTGATGATGAATATGTAGTACAACCAAAATTTACAGTACATGTTGTGATCAATGAAGTCTATAATTAATTTACAACTATACAACTAAGATTAGAATCACCAACGTCTTACATCAGCATGACAAGTTACAAAACATTATGTAGAATAAGGATTAATTAGGTATCAGACCTATGTGAGCCATGTCATTTGTAATTTTTCCAAGGATTCCACATTGTTCCTACAGAGAACATCCATGAAAAAATCATCGTAATATTGAACCAAAAGGTCTATAAACCCAAGGCCCATGGCTGAGGTATCATCTTCTAGTCCACAGATCTCATCCCTAGGAAACAATGTAATGACATAGGTGGAGACCAAGGATCATGTCTTTGGGGTTCTATAAAAGATTTAACAAATGTAATAGTCCCTCTAATCCAATATAATATATAAATGTGGGTCATCACTTCCGTTGAAAAATATCTCCCCTTTTTTCAATAACGTGTTATCCATTATCAGTGTAATTTATATAAGGATTTAAGAGACCACATTTGTGTCTATTCCATTTATCAATTAAATTTATCACAATATTTTCCTTAACCATTTCATATACACGTAACATGGAATGAGGCCGTGAAAATGTCCATTTATTTAATGAATTATATTAAATAAATATTAGACGGGTTTATGGGGCCATGTTAGTGTCCATACTATTTATAAATAGATGTCTCCAAATCAAATTATTTAATCAATTCACATAAATGTGATAAGAAGAAGAAACATTTTATTGTTTATGAAACATTATTTGATAAATTTCATAATTATGAATAATTTAAAGGATCATATGTTTCATTCCACAACACCGATTCATTCCATTTCATTAGACATTTCATTCAGAAATTAAAAGATGCTATAAAAGTTATTTAAGATTTAAAAATTCATATAATTTATATCAAGATCAAATTAATCATTGGAAATCTCATCTCACATTATGTTTGAAATTATCATAAAAATGGAACAAACCCACCTCCATGGCGGTTTTGGGTTGAGGTTGAAAAACATCAACATTTCATAACGGTGTAATAACATGTATAATTTTTTTTAAAGATTATATAAAGATATGTATTAATTTAATGATAAATAACATGAAATTATAATGTGTACATGATAGAAAAAATGTTTAAACACTAAATCTTTTAGGGGAATGGTATGAACCACCTTCCTGAGATGAGTTTTACTCTGTTAGTCTGTTTTAATCCTTTATAATGATCTAGAATGTGTGAAATTGAATAAAAATAAGTATACCCTAAAATAGGGATTATTATCTCCCATATAATTTTCATTCAATATAGTATTATAAATTAATAAAGGAATAAAGAGGATTAAGGAGGTAACTCATACAAATCCAATGAAAAAACTGACAACTCATTTTGAGATAAAATGGTGGAGCTATAAAAATTCCTATGAAGGGAGGAGATGAGATCTCCTTATTTGGGTTTCTATGGATAATAAAAGCAGAAAAGTGGGTTTAATTATAAAATAATGTGGGGGTGAAAATATCATTTCACCATTTTTTAATCTGATTAATTGTTTCAAAAAATTGTTTGGAAAAACCACGATCCAACTGTCTAGGATTACTGCCTAAGTAGAATTAATCAAGTGGGATAGATGAAAACTCTAGAAACCCGTGGGGTGCTTCTGTCAGCACCATATAAAATCCCTTGTATTTTATTAAATACCATGATTCCTCCCTTGAATTTTTTTGACCAAATTCTTTTATATATCAATTCCATGTTTAAGACTTATAGTTTTTACTAATCATGCATTGATTGTGTACAAACCATGCACCTCAAGATGTTTCTCCAAAAAAAAATAGAGCTTTGGGATCAAAAAAAGCCTCAGACACACTAGAAACCTTAAATAATCCATTAATCAAATCCATTAGGATAAAAAATATATTTAAACTAAAATTAAAATGATTTTTATCTCATGATAAAATTTGAGATGTTATAACTGACTGTGCCTCATACATTGGAAAGAGAGTAGATCAAAAAATACAACTTGATAGGATAGTCCCATCATAATAACCTACTAAATGGTATATAAGGGAAGTAATTGGAGAACCTATAATGTATAAATTAAAAATGGAATGAAATATATTTTTATTTATTGTGATAGAATTACAAGTGTTTTCCAAAAAATTTCCTAGTCACTTGATTGTTGATCTAGATTTTATATCCCTATTTGTCTCTTAGTATAATAAATAAAAATATATTCATATCATTTCTCACTTATGAATACGTGATTTATAGTGCTCTTATCTAATGACAATAGAGAATACAAATACTACTACTTTACCTAGGAAATTAATTATCTCTATCACATCGTATTTCATGTGTGAATCAATTTTAAAATCCATTTTTGTTATGATGTTTGTTTGGATACATGATCTTTAAAATGATAATGTTGACTGTTTCTATCTATAAACATTTAATATTTAACTATAGATGCATATTTGGAATAAAATGAAGGAAATTTTATCATAAATATATTATGAGGGAAAATATATGTTTCATATACATCCCATATATAAAATATTTTGATTCTCATTGAACATGTATCTTATTTCTATCATTACATTTAAATAACATTAAAAAAATTTATTATTATGTAGCAATAAAATTATAGAGTGAACTATTTATTTAAGGTTTCGTAACATAACGACTTGATATTTCACCATATATTTTCATTAAATACATTATAAAATAATAGTGTTTTCGGAAATTGTATCATAATAAAACAAAAATTATTTAGACAAAATGAATATTAAAAAGTCAAGTTAGAACATTATCATTAAATTATTCGTTATAAAAAAATTTAAACAAAATTAATATTTAATAAATAAACTAAGAAGAAATGGAAACCAATATCACAAGGCATCACTACGATTCCCATTTTTATTTGACTCGAAAAGTGGTATATTTTCTAGGGTTTCCCTTGGAACAAGGCCATTCTAAAATAAATCAATTATGATGTGAGTGAAAATGTGTACAGGATGTGATCAAACTCATAGAGATTTTAACAATAACTATTCTAACCGAACCACCATTAGAAATAAAAATAGTGCATGACTAATTATTAGGTCATATATCGATAAAATATTATTTTATATAAGTATATATCAAGATGAAATCAACATGTAATAAAATATTTATATCTATATATTTAATTATTTTCATACTTTTCATTAGGTTATTTTTTCCAATTCACATAATACTTAAAAATTTAATTCTAAAAAAATATGAATTTTATTTCAAGGAACTGTAATTATTATGGTTTAATAATAATATAATATTTTAATTATTAAGGTTTAATAATGTGATATTTTATTAAGGTTTGAAACTATATTTGTTATTAATGTTTATGAAAGATAATTTTTAATATACAAATAGTGGGTTACTTTTATAAAATTTCTTCATTGAATTTGTTACTTTAATTAAAAAAATGTTTTCAATTTTCGGAATATAAATTAAAAATAATTAACATCATTTTAAGATATACCTATAAAATATAACCATATGAATAATTTTATATTTATCTAAATAAATTTATTTTATGTTAATTTGTATAATATATAAAATTTACTAAAATAGTGACTTTTACAGAATTATTAATATATATGTGTGACATGGAAAAATATAAATCTTTCATTAAATATAATAATTTTATAATTCACATTATTCCTTTTTATATATTAATTATATATTGAAATTATATATTTGATATTTTAATGTTCATGTAATATTTATCGCATAATTTATTAAAAAAACTTAAAAAATAATTTTAGTAATATTTTTTACGAACACTTTTATAAATTTAATAAAACAAAATAGACTTAAATTTTTGATTTAGTTAGTCCAATTTTTCTTATAATGATAAATATTTTAATACATAATGATTAATTTATTATAGAAAGTAGTTACAACAATAAAATAATACATGGTAGAAAAAATTATTCGATGGGAAAAGGAGATTAAAACATTATAAAACTGTATTTATTAACATTTTTGAGTCTTTATAGATTTCATCCTTATCGTAGTCCATTATTTCTAAAATATGGGAGGCAATTTCAATTAGGGTGGAATTATTTTTTTTAATTTTTTCGTATATGAAAAGTGAGATCACTTAATACATAAATAAGTGGATATCCTCTCCTCACTTCCCCTTACACCACAACACCCATCAATTTTCATGAACACTACTCTACAATAACACCATATACCAAATTTTAGTAATTGAACAATCTCTTATTATAAATCAATAATAAAACACCCATTTACAATTTTAATTCATAAAAATTATTATTGGATTCTAATGAATATAAATTTCAACACACATGGTCAAATAATCAAAGAATTAATTTTTCATGTTTTCCATTAGAAATAGGATTCTATACAAAATTAAAAAAAATATTTAACTATTCCTATGTTTTTTTATGATAATGAATTTCAATATGTCAAATAAAATATGTATGTACTTTAAATATAATACAAATAATGATGATATATTTTTCATTAAAAATAGGGTTAAATTTTTAGAAAATTGTTCATAAAATAAACAATATTAGACAAAAAAGGAATAATGTATATAAAAAGTAATTTAAAGAAACTCATTAATGATTCCCTATTAAAATAAAAAATATTAATTATATATATCATAATATATTATTTAAAAAGAATAAAATTATTACTAATAGTATTATAGTTCATATAAAATCAAATTATGCTTGAAAATTACATGTCTTAAAAAAACATTTTTTGACAACCTTTCTTACTATTTTTAAAGTAAATTCTATAAAATTTCTATTTTAATTTTATAAAATTTATTAAATATTTTTCATTTGAATAATTTAAATTAGAAAATAATTTAAATTTAATACTTGATCATAATAAATAATAAAAATATAAAAAACTGTAAAAATTTAATTTTGAAGGTTAAGGATAAAATAGAGTTTTGTACGTTTCATGTGGTAGTGTTAAAAATAATTTTATTCATAAATATATAATATTATTTATAAACAATATTTCAAATTTATAATCATTAGTTATAAATTATATAATATTTCTCATTTAATTTTTTTTGTTTAAAGGATAATTTCCTAGGGTACCAAAATTTATTACAATGGTGAAAAATTTTATAGTATAATAATGTAAAAATGGATGTAAAAAAAATGAGGTGTTTAAAATATGTTTCCATATATAATTAGAGATTTTAAATTTCTTTATCAAGCATCCACCCTATTATGAATCAATTTTAGAAGAAATTGGGTTAATGGTGACTTTATATTACTGAATAGATTTCTATCTTTACAAAAGTGTCATTATTCCTCAATTATGAAAGGGAACCACATACACTCACTTCATCACACATATCAATACATTTATATTTAAAAACCAATACATAATTCCCAAAAATACAAATTATAGTAATTAGCATGATTCTATAGCCATGGTTTTGAATGTTGTGGCCATAGGGGGGTTTGTTGCAAAAATTATTGTCAAACAGTTTTCTTATACCACTTTGGGATTACCTATAGCGAATATTTACACAAATTGAGGCTATATATGAACATAAATAAATGATTATCTAATTCTTTTAAAATAATTTGATGTCTAAAAATGGTGGAAAGTCATTTTTTCGCAATGGATTGGTGAAAATATAATTGAAAATGTTTGAAAAAACCCCCATGTAAATTTAACCAAAGTGGAATCTCGTATTTACATAGTTTTTAAAAACATTGAAATATGACCAAAAGGTAATCAAGTATAGCTACAGTTTCTTAAAATGTGGCAATTGTTCCAATGTGGCCTCACCTATGTCCACAACATTAAAAAATGTGGATGTATGTCCATTGTTGCATAGCCTACAATAACAATTTTTAATACAATGGAAATAATTCCCATGTCGTATCACCTACAACCCTTGATTTTAATAGTTTGTTAATAGTTGTGATATGGAATTACCTACTACCATTATTTTTAAAACTGTTGAAATGAGACAACCCTTTACTTTTTATTTTATTTTTCATGATGAAAAATTATAATTATATATGTATAATATATATATATATATATAGAGGAATGTTTGTTGTACTAGTAAATAGTTTTCTATAATATGGAATATTTCCCTGATTGAATCCTATATTTTTTCCAATTTTTATTGTCAGGTTTTAGAATGTTGTTGTTGGTAAGCCACATTTTCATTTCACATGGGCACACTTTTTAAATCATAGAAATAGCTACCATATGAACACCATTTTATATTTGTCCATAGGTAAGGAATATTTCATATAATTTGTCCATGTATTATAAATACCTTAAAATAGGTACCTTACATCCACGATTTGAACCATGGTTGTAGGTAAGACACCTACTATAATGGCTCCGACTACCACAGTATCGAAAACCATGTCCATGACCTATGACCGTTATTTGAAACCAATTTCCCATAAATAAAACAATTATAATACATGAATTATATATTATTATCAATCCATACATTCTTATCTACATTATTAGTGTGATGATATTACCAAAATACCAATCCAGGAATATTTAATATGTGAACAAAATTAGGGTTCTCTAACACAATGTAATTGTCTTCAATAACAATTTTCATTTCACATAATCATTGAACACCATTAACTATGTCTTAAAAATTAGAATATGTTGACACTAATATCTTCTATATACTAATATTTTATGAATTAAATATATCCAGATTTATCCATCACCGTCTCTCACAAATGGGAAGAAAATTCATTGATCATGTGTACGGTGGACTACCACCTCATGATCCAATGTACTATTTATTTCCATCACTGAATCATAAGGATAGTCTTTTTGGTGTTATTAGTAAATATATATTATACACATGACATGATATTAATTCTATATAAATCCTATATCATCTACTTCATTACACTTTCAATCAATAGGAGGATGATATCGTCATTCGTGTGTATGTACGACCTACAATCCCCACATCATGGTGTGATTCATTTTCTATGTCCAACATTCCATAATTGCCCAAAAATCGTATCAAATAATAATATATTATAATTAAAACTTTAATATCATTTTGGATATGGGGGATATGTATAATATTAAAATTAAAATTTTCATTTATCACAAAACATGTCTGAGATAAAGAAGTAGTTAAGACTTGACAGAATTGAAATAATGAAATATTATTAATGAATGGGTTGTAAGATATTATAAGAAGATAATATATGATAATTATATTATTATTATTATTATTAAAAAAATTAATTAAAATTTTAAAGAATTATACAGGGTGTTAAATCACGTTCAACTAAAGGGAAGTGTAATGTAATGGATTTTCACTTAATTTACCTTTAATTGAGGCATATTAGTTATTAATAAAATATTCAAAGATATGTTTTATATATAATTATTTTTTTACATTAATAAATATTTGTGAATTATTATTAATGTTTCAATTCAAGTTAATTATTTCAATGGGTTGTAGTTAAAAATCTACCAATAAAGTAAGATTCAAATTTAAAATCTCATGTTATTATGGGAATTATTTTATTTTACTTGAAATAATTTTATCATTTATCATAAAAATGATCCTATAATTTTCATATTCACTTAATATTTATTGATATTAAATACTATTTTCCTACTTTCTCTCCCTTGTTATATGAATAAATATAACATATTTTTATTATGAAACCAGATTTTATTTCTCTTTAAATTAGATATATTTTTCTTCTATGTTAATGTATTTTGAAATTGTTTTATAAAAATATTTATATTTATTAAAATGATTTCTTAATAAATTTAATGTTACAATTGATTTTTTGGAATTCTATTAATTGTATACTTATACTAATTTTCCTAAGGGTACATTTTTACATTCATTAAAGAATGTCAAAATGAATGTTTTTAACATATATGATGATAACATAAATCCACACCATAATATCTGGTAAACAAAATTTAGCTTCATATACATGTTTTTAATGGTTAAAAAACTATTTTTTTGAATATAATTTTAACATTTTACTTACAAAAGTAATGAATTTATTATAACCCAATATTATTAATAAACCGATTTTTATCTCTTGTCCCTTTATAATTTTTTGGTTGTTGACTTGGTCTTGAAACATTCTTATTATTATGAAAATTGAATATTTCATTTAATATATTTATCAATATTAATTATCCAATATATTTTTATTTAATAAACCATATATCATTTCTATATTTCGTGTTTTCCTTTGAAATATATTTTATTGATTATGGATATATTATTATTTTGTATTCTGTATTCAATACATACATTGATTGGAAGGGAATATTATTAATAAATTAAATACATTAGATAATATATGAGAAATTAATTAGATATTAAGTGAGGTGTGGTTCAATTATTATATATCTAGTCAATGTATTGACATGTTTAATGATACATATACATTAGCCAAAAAAAGTATTTTTACCCATTGTTTTAAACTATACCTGAAAAAAGACTTGATAGTATATACATCATTATAATTTTAGATCATTCTACACTATTTTTATCATTTATTTATTTGAGAATTCATTTATTACTAACTAGGATTATTTATATTGATATTATTCATAGATTCATTTCATTACAAATCATTATAAATAATTGAATTTATTATTTGTTATGTAACATGAAATATTTTTAATTCATTATTTACAAAAAAATAGAATCCACTCTATATATCCCTTAATATGAATTTTATGTCACTATTTTTATACTCTATTTACATAGGATATGAATAGGAATTCTTTGAATGATTTAATGTATGTTAATTTTTTTCATTAATAATGATTTATAATGTAACCTTAGGGGGGAATGGTAATCATTTATGTATCTAAATCAAAAATACAACTAAACTTATAAGTAATTTAAGATTTTACCTTTTGTTTCTATGGTAATTTATTAAAGTAGGAAACATAATTTGGTTACTATATTAATGGATGTTATAGTTGGTATTAGAGATTGTTTTGATAAAACAATTAGAACATTATGTTTCAAAACATAGTATTTGGAAGATTAACTGAGAAAAGGCATTGATAATATATAAAATTGTGATATAACTTATTAAATTTTTCATTAGTTATATATTTTCTTGTTTTCCTTATAAAAAATCCCAAATTTAAACTATAGGTGGATGTTTTTTTGAAATAAATTTACATAGGTGTAATAACACTGAAAAGTGTATATTCTGATTTAAAACAATCATCACATGCTGCATGGAAATGGGATTTACTGCTCACATTTTATTAAACTCTAATGGTTTATCATTAAGATAATTATAATTTTATTTAAAAATAAATATGACGGATTTCAACATATTTTTATGATTTATAGGTTTTTTAATGGGAAAAATATTTTTTATTCTCAGATTAGAAATACAAAAATTTTCAATTTATGATAAGTGTTACATCATTTTCAGAATCTTATATTTGATTTAATATTAAAAATTCCATGAGATAATATAGTGCATGATTTTTTTTGAAATGGTTCATAGAATAAATAATGGTATCAATAGTAGTGGATAATATAGATAATACCCTACTAATTAATTCCATATAGCTAGTATTGGAACAGAGAAAATCCTGGCTGTATTAGTGTAGATAAATCAGGTTATGAAAAATATCATTGACTATGAAACCCCATTAAATTAAAATATTTACTTTTTATAATTAATATAATATTTTAGTTAGTTTTCCTTATAGAAAAATATATGTTTACACTACACACAACACTAGAATAACATGTTTTACCCGCAAGACTGAGTTTTACCACATTTTAATGGAGAACCAAAATTAATAACAAATTTACAATATTATGAATTATATTTTTAAAAATAAAAAAAATATTGAATTTATAATATCATATTTATATTAGGTTGACTTTTTGGAATTTTTGGAGAAACGTCATTTGATTGTGAATAGTGAAAATTACTACATTTTAGTTAAAAATATCCTTTTTGTATAAATAATTATTAATGTTTAATTATATTGATGATTTTTTTAGATTCATATTAGATCAATTATACATTAATTTATATAATTATTTTATTAAAATCAATTTTTCATTGTAATTGAATATATAATCTTAACAAACATTTGAGCATTATTCTAATTTAAAACCCATTTATTTCACCCCATCTATGGGATAATCATAATTATTAATTTTTCTGCTTCTATGATATGAATTTTGAAAATATGACATAGAAAAATTTTATTAGTATGAGATTTTATTTCTAAAAATATCAAATTTAATTTTTGACCATTATGATTCGTAAATGTGATTATGATTAATTTGGTTTATTAAGGTTTTATTAATCATAATAAGGGACTAAAACATAATATTAAGGGCCAAAATGGCTTAAAAACATGTAAAAAGCCATTGGATACCATTAATATGATAATGCTCCCACATGGTTCGAAATATATTCTTATTGGGATATTATTAAGAAAATATCCCAAAATAAAATGTAATGAAAAAAAAACAAAAAGCTAACATTACTTGCCATTAAAATTTATAAAATTTGGGATACAATAAAAACATCATAATTTCGATTATACGTACCATTTTGGAATATAAATACATTATTTTTATCATAATAATTATCAATAAATTTTATAGATGATTTAGAGACATAATTTACATAAATAATTCCAACATAGTGATTATTTGAATAATAAATAACTAAAATAAATTATACTATAAATATTAAATGTGAAGTTAAATGATTAAATTATGTCCTTTATTTCTTTTTTAAGATAAATATATCATGTTTCATATATTTTAACCAAATATATTTAAATTAAAAAATTATATTGATATTTTAAAATTATCATTAAATAAATAATATCAAAATTGACATTATTGTTATTTTACAACAAATCAATTTTGTAATTAATTTAAAAAACCCAATGTAATTTTTTTAAAAAATTAGATAAAATTTAAATAATTCAGTGAATCTATATTTTATAATAAATATCAATTTAATTTAGTCTTAATTTTTAAATTAATTAGATTAGAAAATAAGATGCTTTAATAAAAACCAAAATGATAAATTTTGGGAATCATAGAAGTTAAGGAACCAAATTATTAAAATGCATATATTTTTCGTGGATGAGTTTTTATATACCATTAATCTCCTTTACTCTATTATGAATTCATTTTGGAGTCTCTTCAGGTATGATAGACTACCCATTATTGAATACGATTTGATATTTACAAATCTGACACTCCCCCTTCCCTATAAAACGCCACAAACTCTATCGATTCCTATCACCTCTAAAACCTTCAAATTTTTTAAGACACCTACCAAAATAGACTTCCAAAATCATTACAATTATCCTAGAAGAAAAAATTATTGTAGAAATATTTGTAATAATTTCTTTTGGTATAAACAAAAAAAAGATACCTAATTAAGAGGTAATGTCTTTTCCCAAGATTTATAATTTCATTTCCATTATCCATTCTATTTAATATTATTATTATATTATTACATAACAAAATAGGAATCCTCAATATAATATTATGTTTTAATGTTAAAATTAAAATCTACACATACACACAACATCATTTATTGGATAACAAATATACAATTTCTGTGTATGACGAACTACTACTCCACAAAACATTGATTATTCAACATTCCCTACCGATCCTCATGGTGAACATTATGATGTAAACTATATATATATATATATATTTATAATTTATGATATTATATGATTCTGTAATTTTTATTTAGAACATACATTCATGTTGTTCATGTTTTGTAAATACAATAATTTTATTTAAGGATGTGTGGACTATCACCCCCTTACAGTGATATGATCCATTCATGCTATGTATAGAATTTGTAAAGGATTTGTAATATATAACATATATATGATACTATAATTATAATATATAAATTTATAATTTATGTATAATTATTTTAATACAACAATGAAATGAATGTAGTGTTCATGCATACGTATGACATATTGTATCCCGGAATGGTGCACATCATTTATAATATACAAATGTAATGGAAATTATAAATAAAACATTAATGAATATATATAACAATTTAGACATTTTTTAATTATGGATATAATTAAACCATTATATATTTAGTAAGAACGAAAAATAACAAGTCGAAACATACATGAGAAAACAATGAAATTAACACCACAAACACTTATAATAATGAATGTGTGTTAACAAAAAAGTAATAATATTTTTTTTAAGTTAATATATAGTATAATGAATATGATTTTTGTTCATTTTATGCATTATTAACATTTTTTAATCCATTATATAAGATTCTAAAGACAACTAAACAAAAATGACGGTTTGGGCAAGGTATTTTCATCTCACCTTTTAAACATGTGAGAATAATGTCATATTCACTACTTAATTCATTCTTGTTCCGTATATACTAAATTTTTTGATATATTATATAAAAAATCCTACTATTCTCAGGGTATTATAAGATTCATCTAATTTCAAATCTTTTTATTGGGTTTGATTTAAATGTTTCAGTGTGGATGGAGAAACTTTGGAATGTTTAAAGATTGTTCTCCTCAAATGATGTTAATATATATTCCTATTTTTATTGTTAACATTACATGAAGAAATAAATTAATTGTATTAATTTTTCATTGTAAATATAATTTAATATTCATATACTCATTCAATTTATATTACTATATCCTAAATAGTATAACAATTTTTCATATGGTGATTACTTTGAAAAGAATTTTATTTTTTTGGAATTATTGATATATGTGTATCTCTCATTCTATATGGATATTTAATATGGAATATTAGTTACATTAATTTTAAAATATGAATTATTATTTGTATTGGAAATTACTGGGGGAGCATGGAATTTATATAGATCCTCGATGCATTTATAGGTTCTCTTGAGACAAATATGTTGGCCAATCTAAACATGTTTATATCCATGTTTAAATCCATAATTTCAAAGGTTTTGAAATTAATATCTTTTTAAGTTCTTGATAAATTACATCTAATAAGAAATAAATTTCCCACATTTAGTATTAGTTATTTTTTATCCTTGTTTTTTGTTGACAAATCTATGGATGTAGTTCATTGTAAATTAATAAATTTATGGAATGTGTTAAGCTGTCTTACTTTCCATATTATTTGTCCCTTTTTTAGTTTTGTAAATGGAATGTGTTCTTAGTTATTTACATTCCATAGTGATTGATTTTTTATTTCATCAGTTTTATATACCCTTAATGAGAATTTGATCTAAAAATTATTACGTTTCTTTCCCCAAGTTATCAAGAAGAGAAATTTGAATGATATTTCAAGGATGATTTTTATTTCAGTTTGTTATGTATCATGTTTTATTCTATTTTCCAAATGTATTATGGGTATTATGTATGTATTATTGAATTACAAGACATCCCAAATTGAATGGTCCTTTAGGATTTTCTCCTATTTTAGATAGGGCCAGGACCCTTTTTATTGAAACATAAATAAAAAGTAAAAAACAAGTAAAAGAGACGTAGGGTTCTCACAAATTGGTAGTACCCACACCATGAGGGACCATGGTTTTTCTTCATATTCTCCAAAATCTCCCATTCATTAACATTTATGGCCCCCATTTTGTTTATAATCCACTACTATGGCCACAACCATAGAAGTGGAGTGCTTCAATTTTTTTCTTGTTGAAGGAGACATTAAATATCTGAGACATCCAGGTCAGAGTCACTAGATGGATCATCATACTTTTCATTCCAGTATGAACATCCTTACCACTCCCACAATTATGTTGACATCCCCATTTCCAATTTTCTTGTTTCCAGGGCCCTTCCAATTTATCCTCAATAGTATTTGTTTGATTCATTTCCATTTAAAGAGTCTTATTTTTCTCCTGCTGAAAAAAATGATGGACTATAGTTGATGGGAGAGTTTCCAAATTTTCTGGATTTTACTTCTATGTGGTATCATTGTGAGTGTCGTTGTCATATAGCTCCCCTATAATGTAAAAATTGAGTGAAACAAAAAGAGATTTACCTTCACTAGTTTAGTACAAGATAGCTCATCCCTATAAAGTACATGAGACAACACATTAACAGGAGGTGCATTGGGTTCTAAATCCATAGGTTGTTATTGATTAAATAATGCAGAGAGGTTATATTAGAATTAATGGATGAATCATTATTTTACTCATTGTTATAAGTTGCAGTAGGTGAATGATCCTAAAATCCAATTACCGAACTTCCTATACTAGTGCATTTGGTAGGTCCTCCTTTGTAGTGCACATGAGCTGGAATAATAACATTCTATGTGAATTTGTAAGTAGAACGGGGAGCATTAAGTTAACATGAGACTGGTATTTCCACATGTGAATCAAAAAACTCCATAGCTAGTGTATATTCGTCTTGTGATCAATGTTCCTCACTTAAAAGGGATTTACATGTTCGACCATTCTCAATAATATCATCTGATGATCTATTCATTTCATAATTTTCCATAGTGCCTGCAGTATGATTTCTAATATCACTGTGTCCAGAATTCTGATACAACCATTTCCCTTCCATATTTTTACACACTCATTGAGTTTTTGGGTCATGACCCCTCAGTTGAGAATTTTTTTCAACTGTATCATTCACCCTTTTGGTGGTTTCTTTCAGCCCTTTGATCCTTTTGAAGTGCAGGTTAGCGTCAATTACATGATAATAAAAAACTCGAAAACAATATAACTATCACCACCCGTCCTCGGAAACCATTCCGTGACTACCCCAATCCTGCCTTCCATAGGACAGGGGATGGAGACTAGGACCAAAGGCGTAAAAACAAAAACAAGGTAAGGAATTCCATTTAAAGAGTAAACAAACAACACAGAGTATGCAAGCGAAGTAAGTACTAAGTAAAACTGGGTACAAGAGTAAGTGATGAAAACTAAATGTTCCAGTATACAAACCCAAATGAAAGTACTGTACAATTGAAAGGAATGTATAAAAGCAGTTATGTAAAATAGCATCACCGAGTCGTCCTCCAGAAATCCCACCTGAACGGTGGGTAGAGATTGTCTCCTCGGCTCCTCAGTCTGACTGTCCACTCCGTGTACGTCCCTCCAAGTGGTCCACCTCCAGGTACCGTCCAACTCCACAAGACTTTACCTCGATCAATGTTGTCTGTTGTCTACATCCAACACAATGTTGTGTGGGGATAGCCCGTGCATGGGTAAGTATATGATACTCAACAGGGACCCTGAGACCCCCGATGGTCTCTCAGAATCCATGAATTATTAAACACAATGGAAATATAAAATCACGAAGTATCAATAACACTACTTAGGTATATGCCCATACATATACCTATTTCATCAGTTAATGTTTGGCTCCAACTCTCGATCCCAAGAACAACCCAGTCCACATAGGAAAACACAACCCAGTCCACATAGGAAAACCCATCCCAGTTCACACAGGAAAGCACAACCCAATCCACACATGAAAACTAGTCAATCACATCTATGATAATTATTGAGAATCAAGGCTCAACTCACATAGGCATGACATAATAGAAGAGAGATTAGATGATCAGATGTAGCCACTAGATCATCTAAGCTACCAGAACCACACATGACACAGTCCAGCTAAGCCGTCATACCCATACATGATACAGGTCCGGCTATCTCATTTAAGTAATGGGACCCACACAGGATACAAGACCAGCTACTCTACCATATCCACATAGGATACAGGTACAGAGGTCAATACTACCGGACCCACACAAGATACAAGAATAGTAGTCATCTCTGTCAAACCCACGGAGGATCCCAGAATGGTAGTCGTTGCTGTCGAACTCACAGATGATTCTAGTACAACAGTCATTGCAGTCACAGCCGGCTCTAGGGTTCCCACACAAAACATGCTCGATTCTAGTTGGGTCTGCTCCTTGATAAAAAGAGGGTTGATACATCAACTATCACGAATTCTGGAGTTTATGTATCCCAAAGTTCCACCTTGTCCATATAAACCCAACGTGATAGACGGTGCGTCATTCGGACGCCCGGTCTGAGAGTTATTGGGTTTTCCATCCTAGGGGTCTGGTTGGTTTTTAAGCTAAAACCAACCTGACAGTACTCCAGCTGCGTCCAAACCTCAAGTGTTGTAGTCTAAAAGGACAGTATCAACAAAGGATCCCAATGCAATTGATGGTACGTCAATTGGATGTTCGGTTCTTATGTTATAAGATTTTCCGCTCCAAAGGCCCTGTTGGTTTCGGGTTCGAACAAACCCGGTTGTACCCAAACATTGCCAAAACATCGATCGTAATATATAAAAATGACCGTCCCGATCCAAGGATTCATATGCAACTGACGGTGCATTGATCAGAGGTCTGTGTCACATGTTATGGGAAAAAGACCAAAAATGGTCTGGAGTGGAGGGTTTGGGCCCGTTCTGACCCGTCCCGACTGGGCGCGGCCCGGCCCGGTCCGTGCGACCCACCCCAGCCCGACCAGGGGGGTGTGCTGGCTCGGCCAGCGGGCCGAGCTGTGGGATGCGGTCCCACCTCCTTTTCTCTCCACGGACGAGGCGCACGGTCACCGCGTCCCCTCCGGATCCCGCACTTCTGCGAGATTTGCTCACCCGCCGTGGCGGCAGCCACGATGGCTGAAGCCGCGACGGCTCCTGCTAGCCACTGCCTTCGGCCGCCGGCAGCGCGCACTGGCAGCACCTTCCGCGGACCACCGTACGTGCTCCGGTGGTCTGATTTTTCCCGCCGTCTGCGCCTGCGGCTCTCCTGGGACTCGTTCTTCACTATGACGGCTTCTATACGCCATTGCGGTCATGTTCCATTTTCGCACTTCAACATGCGCACAGAAAAAAAACTACGGAGGGTTTCCAGCCATGTTTGTTCGGCCCGCACCCTCTGCATTAGTTGATAACAAAAGGGTCGAACAATAATAATGTTCAATGACAAATGAGGCACAAAAATTAGTTAGGATTGAACATAATTCCCAAAAATTCCCCCATAAATAATTCCCAACCCGCAAATAAAAACATTCATCGATCAACTTGACAATGAGTTGATACACGTTCTTGTTTTAGAAGAAAACAAACATAGGAATATTAACATTTTCAAAATAAACCCATACCTCAACAAGGAAGACGATCGTCGGCGTCGCGGTACACGGCGTCGCGGATAAAGGGATTGTAGGCATCAGCGTATTGCGCTGACGAGGAAGTGGCACCTCCTATATTTGCATGGGGAAGAAGATTGGTGGTGCGTCTTCAATTTCAGAGGAACTGGAATTCTTCGTCGGAGGCCGGCGTTCTTCCTGTTCGGTGTTTCGTCAGATCTTTCTCCCGCAGGTCATCAATTCGTTTGCCCAAGGGATGATTATTAAAATAATTAATCCTCACGTTGTGATCATTATTATGGTTCATTAATGAGCCTAAATTAATGAACCTATTAAACACACTGGTGTTGCTGTTACACAACCAATGGGACGTGTCATTAAATGACCATCATTTAATGATCGTCGTTACGCTGCGATTCTGCCAACTGTCGCTCGACGGTGGAAGAATATGAATAAAAAAACTTATAGTTATTTTATTATATAAATTTATTTTACTGAAAGTCTACAAAATTATCTTTTCATCCGACCCTTGTTGTTTGAATTTATGCTTCGCTTAAGAGAATCCTGGTACTGCGAATTCATCAGTACCCTAGAATTTTAATTCTGAGCCCCGGTTCAAAAGTTGGAAAAACCACTTGTCCGTTCATGGAATGTACCCAAGCTAAACTTCAAAATTTGATTCGAGGCACACCAGGCCTCAGTATCAAGCTCCGTCAGAAGCCACTATCTTGTAAAATTCCAAAGTATTTTTTTTAAAAAAAAATTCCTTGAAATTTCTAGGTCTTTGAATTACTCCCACATCATGGCATTACGTCCCCTTAAAGCTTACAACATAAACTAGGGAACCAAATGAGGGTACGGAGCACACATCTGACCCTCCCACCCCCATTTTCTCTTTTGGAGGTTTCTGTGCTACCAACGAATGTGCACCAGAGGTATCGAAGGTCCACGTATGAACCGCTCCTGTCGATCCTCGATCTCCTCTGGGAACTCCGAAAAAGTTACCCCGTGATTGATGTCCAGCTCCCCATGGTCGATGATATGCGTCAGGTCGTGCACGTATCTTCTCAGCTGAGATACGTGGAAGATGTCATGAACCCAGTGCAACTGAGGTGGAAGGGCCATGCGGTAGGCCACTTCGCCTACCCTGCTGGGGACCTGGAAATGTCCCATGAAGCGCAGAGATAACTTGCCGCCCAGCTAAATCTCTGCAACCCACGTCAAGGTGAGACCCGTAGGAAAACATGGTCGCCATCCTCGAACTCCAGGGGTCTCCGCCTCCTATCAGCATAGGGATTCTGTCTGCTTTGTGTAGTCCTCATCCGCTCCTAGATGACCTACACCTTCTCCATCGTAGCCCGAACCATCACTGGTCCTACGAGTGCTAACTCTCTTAGGTCAGTCCAGCACAGCGGTGATATGAAAGGTTGGTCGTAAAGTTCCTATAAGGTGGCATCCCGATGGTGGAGTGGTAGTTGTTTTTGTACGCAAACTCCACCAAGGGTAGGTGATCCTCCCAGCTACGACCAATGTCAAGGACACATGCACCAAGCATGTCCTCGAGAGTCTGAATGGTCCTCTCTATCTGGCCATCTGTCTATGGATGAAAGGCCATGCTTAGGCATAACTGCGTCCCAAAGGCCTCCCGCAGCCCCTTCCAATGTCAGTAAGTAAATCGAGCGTCTAGATCAAAGATGATAGATGATGGAACACAATGAATCCGTACGATCTCCAAAACATAGAGGTGTCATAATCTCTCTACTGAGCCCTTCTCTCTGATCATTTGGAAGTGGGCCGACCTGGTGAGTCGCTCTACGATCACCCAGATGGTGTCGTGTCCTCTAGAAGTATGTTGAAGCCCCATCAGTAATCCATGGATACCCCATACCAAATCCACTCTGGGACCTCTAAGGGTTGTACCAAGCCTACAGGTACCGAATGCTCCACTTTCACTTGCTGGCAAGGGAGGCATTGAGAAACGAACTCTGCCACAACCTTATTCATACCCAGGCACCAGTATTGTCATCTGATGTCCTGATACATCTTCTCTACCCTAGGATGTACCGCTAGATGGGAATTACAAAACTTCCTTAGCACCTCATCCTACAGTGTAACTGGTACCATGGTACGTCCCTGGAAGAGGATGACGTGCTCCCCGCCTTCATAAAATCCATTAGGTGCTAACCCTGAGGATATCTGAGAACGTCGCGCCTCGCAGCCAACGTCTCCACACTGTGCCTCTCTAACCCACTGAAAAAGTGGAGGAGTGACTATGAGGGACTGTAGATAGTCTTCCCCATCTCTATCCACGAAGGATATCTGCAAAGCGACTAACTTCCATGTTGCCACTTCAAGTAGATGATGTCTGATCTCTTGTTGAGAGCATCAGCCACAACGTTCTCCTTCCCATGAGTATAGACAATCTCAATGTTATAATCCTGGTGGAACTCAAGCCATCGCCTTTGTATCCGGTTCCGGTCCTTCTGCTAGAAAATGTACATGAGTCTCTGGTGACCAGAGTATACTGTAAAGTGCTCGCCCATGAGATAGTGCCGCCACATCTTCATGGTGAAGACCACTGCTTCTAACTCCATGTCATAGGTAGCTTAGTTCTAATTATGCTGCCTCAACTGTCGTGAACTATAAGCAATCACTGCTGGCACCTAAATCATGACAAACCCGAGTCCAGTCCCTGATGCGTCATAGTAAACTATGTACCCTACTCCCTCCTTCGGTAGCCACAAGAAGGGCGCACTGGTCACACTCCACCTCAGCTCCTGGAAGCTCTACTGACAACTATCTAACCACGTGAAGGGTTTCCCCTTCTTCGTCAAAGATGGAAGAGGTGCTACAACTCTGGAGAAATCTGGCACAAATCTCTGATAGTACCCGGCCAGACCTAGGAAACTCCTAAACTCTGTCACGCTTCTGGGTGGCTCCCAAGCTAGCACTGCCTCGATCTTCGCATGATCCACCACAACTCCTATCTCAGAGATGACGTGTCCCAAGAAGTGGACCTCTCAAATCCAGATCTGACACTTCGATAACTTACCATAAAGCTGGTGCTCCTGCAGTGTGTCCAGTTAAACCCGCAAGTGGTACCCGTGCACCTCCTTAGTAGTCATGTAAATTAGTATGTCGTCGATGAAGACTACGACAAATCGATCAAGGTAAGGATTGATGATCCTGTTCATGAGACTCATGAACACTGTTAGAGCATTGGTTACACCGAAGGACATAACAAAGAACTCATAGTTTCCATACCAACACCTGATGGCCACTTTCTGCACATCCCCGTCTCGAACTATGAGCTGATGATAGCTTGACCTGAGGTCTATCTTCGAGAACCAACGTGCTTCCTTGATCTGATCAAAGAGGTCGTCAATCCACAGAAGTGGGTACTTGTTCCTCACGGTCACCTGGTTCAGGCGACGGTAATCAACACATAGTTGAAACCCCCCATCTTCCTTCTTGGTGAATAGGACTGGAGAAACCCAGGGTGAAACACTGGGTCAAATGAAATCTTTCCCCTGTAAGACCTCCAGCTGGACTCGTAGCTCACGAAGCTCGGCGGGAGCCATCCAATATGAAAGAGTGGATATCAGTGATGTCCTGGGGTACAGTTCTATATATAAATCTACCTCTTTGTGAGGAGGTAGTCCTGGAACATCGTTTGGAAAAACATCCACATACTGATCCACCACTATAGGAATACTCGGACTCTGCACGTCACCTTCTCTAAAGATTAGACTAGAAAACTGGTGCGTGATTAGCTGCCCTCTCCTCTGCATGATTCCATCAAGTGCTGTGAAGGTTCCCTTCTCGCCGTTGAAGGTGAACCTGATCCCATCCGTGCGGACACACTACACCTTGTGCCTAATACAGTCGATCTAAGAATGGACTGTTGATAACCAGTCCATTCCCAAGATGACGTCTTAAGGCCTCGACGCTGCTACAAGAAGATCCCAGTCAAAGATCTCACCTCCTAGGGTAAGCTCACACTGCCGGAACTAATGTGTAATCATCGAATCTTCTCTCGTAGGAGTCTCTAGCCACAAGGATTGATACAACGGCTCCGTTGGAATCTCCGAGCTCCGAACAAGGGCAGCAGAAATAAAATAATGACTCGCACCTGTGTTTATAAGAACTGATGCTAGGGTGGAGTAGACACAAAAAGTACCTCGAATCATCTTGGGTGCACCGTGGTCGTAAGACTCTACTGCCTGGATCTAAGCCTGCCTATGCCCGCCAGCTCCCTGTGGTCTGGGTGGACCTCTTGGGGGTGGTGGTGGTAGAGCCTTGAAGCGTCGTCCACCACCCGCTGCTCGGCCAGCTCCTCTGCCTCTTCTGTCTGCTCCCTGCGGACCGCCACGGTCGAACCTCAGCCTCTGTATGGGAGGTCCCTCCATTGTCTACTGCTCATCTGGATGGAGGTTCGGGTAGTAACGAGCCATGTGTCCCTGCCCGATGCATGCATAGCACTATCTGCTCCTCATATGGACGGCTCTGTGCGGTGTGCCCCGCACAGCCGAACCCGAATCCTGAGGTCTCCCACCTGATGGCATGGTCCGCATGGACACCTGTATCATCTATAGAATGCCTTCTATAGAGGACTCTGCTCCATGTCATCCTGTTGTGGGTCTCACCATAGATGGCTTCTTGGCGAGAAAGCTCTCCATTAACAGGGCTCGCTCCAGCACTCCCTCCTACGTCGGAATGTTGAGGGGAATCGTTGAAGCTCTGATCTCGTGTCTCAGTCCCTGCTCGAAAGTCCGGGCCCTAAAGAATGGGTCCCATACCATGTCATTGGAGTAGCATGAGAGGTCAGTAAACCTCACCGAGTACTGAGGTACTGTCATGATGCCCTACCGCAGTTGCAGTAGCTCATGGTTGCGCACCGTACGAAGGGTGGCTTGAACAAACTATGAGCGGAAGAGGATCTTGAAATATGTCCATAGAAGAGATTCCTCATCATATACCTAGAGCATCAGGATCCACCGTCTTCTTAAATACTCTGATGATAGCCTCCATCCAATCCTCAGCTGCCTGAGGATCCATCTCTCCCTGGAACCTAGGAAGCCTTTGTCTCTGAAACACGTGCAACGCGCTCAAGCGGTGTGCACTTTCCGCCACTGGTGCGGGTGGCATCGTTGGCTCGACAGGTAGAGGTACCACCAGTGACTCTACGGTAAGGGGGCCCTGCACCGAGGCCTCATCGCTCGGTGGGCTGTCGTCTCTCACAAATCTCGAAACACTAGCTGGATGCCATTGTGGGGCCATCCTGAAAAGAAACAGGTGTGCCACGGTTAATACAGTATACCTTGTGAGCTGACACAAAGGAATCACAAAGAAAACTTTTGGAACACAAATGCAATCAATGTTTTCATGCACTGAGTTGGAAATCAGAAGTCAGGGTCCTGGTGTATGGATACGTCGGCTTCCTCACCAACACTGGACTCCCTATACTGAAAACTACACTCAATACTCTTAACACTATTGATTCATATAAAGGATGATCATACTCCTAAGTTCCGTGGTAGAACCGGACCTCCCTATGATACCAATTTGTCACGAACCGTCCTCAAGGACCGTGTCGTGACTACCCCAAGCCGGCCTTCCATAGTCCAGGGGATGGATACTAGCACCAAAGACGTAAAAACCCAAATAAGGGAAGTCATTTCCTTTATAGAGTAAACAAACACCACAGAGTACACATGTGATGTAAGCACTAAGTAAAACTGGGTACAAGAGTAAGTGCTGAAAAGTAAATGGGTCAGTATACAAACCCAACTGAAAGTACAGTACAACTGAAAACAATTACAACAGAATTAATGTAAAATAGCTGCACTGAGTCGTCCTCTAGAAATCCCACCTGAAGGGTGGGTACAGATATTCTCCTCGACTCCTCGGCCCGACCGTCCGCTCCGTGTATGTCCCGCCAAGTTGTCTACCTCTGGGTATCATCCAGCTCCACAAGCCTCCACCTCGATCAGTGATGTCTGTCGTCTGCATCCAACACAACATAGTGCAGGAATAGCCCATGCAGGGGTGAGTATACGATACACAGTTGGGACCCCGATACACCCAATGGTCTCTCAGAATCCATGAAGGATAAACCAAAAAGGGAAGATAAAATTACAAAGTATCAGTAGCACTACTTAGGTATATTTCCATACATATAACTAAGTCATCAGTTCTAGTTTGGATCTAACTCTTGAGCCCAAGCACAACCTAGTCCACATAGGAAAACATAACCGAGTCCACATAAGAAAACACAACCCAGTCCACATTGGAAAGAAAAACCCAATCCACATAGGAAAACAAGCCAAGCACATCAATGATAATGATTAAGAATCAAGACTCATATCACACAGGTATGCCATAATAGAATAGAGATTAGATGATCAGATGTATCCACTGGATCATCTATGTTTTCGGACCCACACATGATACAGTCCAGCTAAGCCATCTGACCCATATAAGAAACAATTCCGGCTATCTCATCTATACTGTCGGACCCACACAGGATACAAAACTAGAAACTCTACCGTACCCACACAGGATACGAGTACAGAGGTCATTACTTTCAGACCCACAAAGGATACAAGAACAGTATTCATCGATGTCGAACCCACGGAGGATCCTAGTATGGTAGTCGTCGCTGTCGAACCCACGGAGGATTCTAGTATAGCAGTCGTTGCAGTCGCAGCCAGCTCTAGGGTTCCCGTACACAACATACTCGATTCGGAGAGGGTCCGCTCCACAAGAAAAAGAGGTTTGATACATGAACTATCATGGAGTCCAGAGTTGATATAACCCAAAGTTCAGTCTCGTCAAAAGAAACCCAACGTGACATATGGTGCGTCATTTGGACGCCCGGTCTGAGAGTTATTGGCCTTTCCGTCCAAGGGGCCCGGTTGGTTTTAAAATTAAAACCAACCTGCCCATAATCCAGTTGCGTCCAAACCTCAAGAGGATTAATACAAAAGTACCAGCTCAAGAAAAGGATCCCAATGCAATTAACGGTATGTCAATCAGACATTTGGTTCTTATGTTATAAGCGTTTCTGCTCCAAGGGCCCGGTTTGTTTCGGTTTCGAACAAACCCAGTTGTACACAGACATTGAAAAAACCACGACTGTAATATACCAAAACGACCATCTTGATCCAAAGATTCATACACAACTGAAGGTGCGTCGATCGGAGGTCCGTAGCACATGTTATGGGAAAAAGACGAAAAATGGTCCGGAGTGGGGGTCTGGGCCCGGCCCGACCCGACCCAACCCCCTTGGGTCGGCCCGTATAGGGTGACACGACCCGAGTCCGGGTTCTGCCTGAATGGGTGCGGCCTAGCCCAGTCTACATGAACCACCATGTCCTGGCCTGGGGGGTGCACTGGATCAGCCCGCAGGCCGAGCAGGGGGGACGCGGTCCCCCCTCCTTGGTGCACCGTGGACACGCCGCGCGGTTGCCGCATCCCCTCCGGATCACGCGCGGCCGTGGGATCCACTCTCCTATCGCGGATTCAGCGGTGAAAGCTTTATTCGGCGGTGCGCTGGGGTGTCGCTGCCCTTGGGCGGCTGGCGGCTCCTTCTGCAGACCTCCAGACGCGCTCTGGTGGTCTGATTTGCCCGCTGTCTACGCCTCCGGCTCTCTCGAGACTCGTTCTTCACTGCGATGGCTTCCATACGCTGTTGCGGTCCCGTTCCATTTTTACCCATCAACACACGCACATAAAAAACTATGGAGGGTCACCGTCCGTGTTTTTTCGGCACGTGCCCTCCACGTTAGTTGATAACAAAAGCGTCGAACAATAATAATGTTCAAAAACAAATGGGGCACAAAAAATAGGTAGTATTGAACTTAATTCCCAAAAATTCCCCTGTAAATAATTCCCAACCCGCAAATAAAAACATTTGTGGTTAAACTTGATAATAATTTGATCTGTGTTCCTGTTTTAGAAGAAAACAAACATGGGAATATTAACATTCTCAAAATAAACCCCTACCTCAACAAGGAAGAAGATCGTCGGCATCACGGTACATGGCGTCACGGAGAAGGGGATCGTAGGCGTCGACGGAGTGCGCCGAAGAGGAAGCGACATCTCCTCTCTTGCTTCAAGGAAGATGATTGCGGTCACGTCATTGATTTCTGAGGAACCGGCGTTCTTCATCGGAGGCCGACGTTCTTCGCGTTGGTGTTTCAGCAGAGATTTCTCCCATGGGTCCTCAATTCATTTTCCCAAGGGTTGATTAATAAAATAATTAATCCTCACGTTGTGTTCGGTATTATGGTTCATTAATGAGCTTAATTAATGAACCTATTAAACACACAGGAGTTTCTGTTACACAACTAAAGGGACGAGTCATTAAATGACCCTAATTTAATGATCGTCGTTATGCTACGATTCTGCCGACTGTTGCTCAACGGTGGAAGAAAAAGAATAAAAAAACTTATAGTTATTTTATTATATAAATTTCTTTTTTTGAAAGTCAAAAAACATATCTTTTTCGTCCGACCCTTGTCGGTCAAAGTTTTGTTTTGCCTAAGAGAATCCCGGCGCAATGAATTCATCGGTGCAATCGAATTTTAATTCCGAGCACCAGTTCAGAAGTTAGAAAAACCTGCTCGTTCGTTCACTGAACGTACCTGAGCTAAAATTCGAAAGTTGATTCCGGGCACACTTGGCCTCGGTACCAAGCACCGTCAGAAGCCACAGACTTGTAAAATTCCAAAGTATTTAAAAAACATTCCTTGAAATTTATGTGTCTTTACAACAACTCCAATAGATAGAGGAGTCATGACCTCTATCTATACATTCTGGACAGTATTTGGGCATGTTTTCAAATTATATTCTCAAATAGAGCTCCCCTTCTTCTGTAGAAGGATAGTATTTATCAATGAAAGTAAAACCTATGTCTATTTCCACTAATGAACAGGCATAATTAAAAATTATATCTATTTCAATTTCGCTATATATTTTTATTGGAACTACTATCAATAATGAAATATCATATAATATTCTTGGATTATATAGAATCCAGTTTATTCCAAATACATTAACACAAATTTTGATTTAAGAGGTACCAATTTCGATAGGGCTGAATTTTTGGACTCATTATAAGATGTGCATCACGACTGGCTTGAATTTTATTGATCTATAACCACATTCCCTCATATTGAGTTATTTAGATTGGAACAGAAGGTTAAAAATCCTATCCTTAGTGAGGCTCACATCCATGTGGAGAAGCCACAAATACTATAAATCCACCATGTGAGATACTCGGTCTTCCATGTCTTGGATCCTATAGGAAGATGATTCGAGCAATAATCGAGTGAGCCCCATGTTCGAGCCTCTCCCAGACTGCTTCTGGATCCAGCTTTACATGTTCAATGTTACCATTCAAACATATACCAAGGTAACATATTACATGTTAAGGACGATCTAGAGGTAGTTGTGAAGGGGTTTGAACTTTTGGATCTCTTGATTATAGGTTGACTCATCATGCCTAGAGGATCTAAGCCATGAAAGACCAAGCATCTTGCAAAGTGGGTCTTGGATATTTGGGGCTTCTCCACCTGGAAACGTGTCTCACTAGGCTGAGTCATTTTTACCTTATGTTACCCTTTATAGTAACCATGATATAGAAATGGGGGTATGGATCAATAACTTTAAATCCAGGTGCACTTCACATCTAAAAGTGGGACTAAAAGTTCATCCCTCTGGAAATAAATTTGGAAACTATATTTAGAAAACCTGGATTTTGGAGCACAGATCTCTGATAGAAATTGTGGATAAGGGTATAAAAGCATCCTTGAATTTTTATTGGGTAAAAATTATGTTTTAATTTGTAGTAATACACCCATGTCTATATACTACATGTGTACATGATTCTGGAACAAATATACATAGGATTAACAACTCCAACAAAATATTCCTTGCTTGACTTAGGTTAACCTGGTACACGACAATGAGCCTTCATGTAAACCTAGTTTAACACTCCCTAGGGATATTATTTGGATAATTAATATTTTTTTACCTACCACTATAAAGGGTTCAGATGTAATGATTTCCCCAAAGCATCCAAAGATTCTAGTTCTAGGATTTATGATGCATAAATTTATGTTACGTGTTATACAATGTTTAGAGATATGGGATGTTCATAATTTTAAGAGCTAATATTCTATATGGAGATGTTTAGTAATGGTTCCTACCAAAATTTAAAAACACTCAACCAATGCATGTGACACAAATAGTGAGAAGAATAATATCATTCATGGTCTTAAAAAATAATTTCAAAGGGAAGTTGTCTCTCATGTATTCTCTTAATATGAGGAAATAATTAATGGGTTAACATGATAACTAAATAATTCTCTAAGTCGGATGACATTAATGTAATGAAGATTGTGGTAGAGAAAAATATAGATAATGAGAATGGGAAATTGGATTATCCCACAGTTTATAACTGTGGAAAGAATAACCCTAGTAAATGATTGAAGATAATGGGATTTTTTTATATGCGTGGAGAAAAATAACTCCATGTTTATTATTGAAAGGGTAATACATATGATTCTAATTTTAAATTATTCCACTATAAAGAGATGGGACACTTTGTGAATAAATGTAAAACAATTCAATGTAATATATCCCAGATAATGGTACAAGGTAGTGATAATTTTATTATATCACCACAAATAAAGAAGAATTATTAATATGCTGGTAAAATAATTATCTCAATTGGATATTTTATTATAAATGTAATATTTATAAGAATTATGGAATACAAGAATATTGTACTACAATGGATTTTTTTTAATGATTTGAGATCATAAGTTGAAATGTTACAATGATAAGTTATTCAATTAAAAGTTTCTATTTTCAGAAAACATGTGATTGAGGGCAATAAAACCCTTAATATATTTTTTTGTTAAGATAATGATGAAGAAATGACTTATTGGATTAGTGAAAACTAACATGGAACTATTTAATAAATTACTAACATGTGGTCTATAATTTCATTGATAGAGTTTAAAACTCTTTTAGATTTAATGAATATATCAAATAACATGCATCTGGCTTATTGAATAAGGAAGAATGAGTGTTTCCAACAAGGTTTCATAGTTAATATAATGATTACCATATTTTAATAGGATACATGATGATGTTATCCACTTGTTAGAAATGAGAAAAATTATGGCTGGATCATTTTTATTAAGGGATAATAAAATGTCAATTCTATAAAATTCAATGACTTTCATACAAATGTTATTTGAAGATATTATGATCGAAAAGATAACAATTAATTAAATGAGTATAGATTATTATTAGATGAGATTTTACAGCATAATGTATTACTCCACTCTATGTCATATCATGTTTCATTAGATGATATAGAAATAGTTCAAGGCATAATAAAATAAAAAGGTTGTGTTTATGTATATTAACATATATTCTTATATCAGGAAATAATTAATTAACTATATAAAAATGGGTTTGAAACAAATTTTTTTCCTATTATCATCATTTTGGATTATATCAATGAAATTTTCAAACACCTATGTTTAATGGTATTATAGGATACAACAGTCATCTAAACATGTTCTCTAGAACTCTAAATTAGAATTTTATTATGATATTTTTCATCCATATACATGTTTCAATTTCCCCCTTATATTCTCCTAATCAGTATCCTTTTCACATGACCATTGTCCTTTATTTTCCCTAATATTATTAATATGTGATATTAAGACATTATATCATGTGGTTCATTCAACAATAGATTATTTTAAATCCATTTATTATTGATATCAATGTTAAATATTGAGGATACAATATACTTATGTTGGGGAGAATATGAAACCCAAAAACAATAAAATATTTTCCTTTTTGAATAAGTATAATTTTTCTATCAATAATTATAAAAAAAAATTAAGTTTATGCTACACAAAACAATGAATTTACTTGTGTTACACGCAATACCTGGTTTTACCACTTTTTAATGGGGAACCATTTTTAAAACATATTTTGGAAACTTCAATGAATTTTTTTCTTAAATTTTATTTTGAATTCATAATATCTACATTTTCTAATGATTTTTTTTAAAGGAATCATCAATTTTTTGTGAATCGTGAAAAGTACTAAAATTTAGTTTAATATAGAATATTCATTTAAATTATTAAAAAATTTAAATTATATATCAGATTTTTTTTAGAGTTACATTAGATCATTTAAAAATAAATTCTTAGAATTAAATTCATATGCTATATTTTACATCGAAATTGAATATAAAAACGTAAAAAACTTTTGAACGTTTTTCTTCTTTAAAAAAATGTTATTTGACCCCATCTGTGATATTTTCATTATTCTTAATCTTCCAAATTCTGTGATTTCAATTTTTAAAATCCTATATAAATTTATGTAATTAGAATTATAACTACGGTCTAATAAGACCAAATTATTTTTTTGACCGAAATGATTTTTGATTGTGATTAATATTAATTACATTCATTAAGGCATGGTTAAGAATAATGTGGGACTAAACAGTTATATTAAGGATCAAAATTACATAGAAACTTTTCCAAAATCCATTTTATTCTAATAATTTGACTATATCACCATTTTTTAAGAAATATATGGCTATTGATAATTATTAAATTAAATTTCCCAATATAAAATGTTAAGTAAGGAAAAATACAAAAAAGAACTTTCATACTTGTAAATTTTATAAAATTTGGGATATATACAAAAGATAATATTTTCCTTTATAAATGATATTTTCTAAGATAAAAATTTTCTAATAATAATACTAATAATAATTTATCAAATAACTTTTAGTATTGATTTATTTACTTAAAATGCTTTAGAAATGCCTATATAGTTATTATTTATTTAGAAATTAACTAAAACAAATCATAATAGAAATATTAAAAGTGATGTTAATTGATCAAATTATGGTCATAATTTATTTTTGATGGTGAAAATATCATGTTTCAAATTTTTAAACCTAATATATATTAATTACCTAGTCCCCCTATTACAAGGGCTTCTATCAAAGCCAAAATCCCTTAAGAGATTTTGGAAGTTTCTGATAACATCTCCAAGAATAAAGAGGATGCTGAATTAGAAAACATCCAATAGATTCTCATGCATTCTAATGAAGCAATTATAGGGGAATATTTTCTGATTAAGGTGTCAGAGGAGGATTGTCAAAGAATATTTGAAAGACCGATGTACAATGATTTAAATGAAGAAAAATTATCTTGGATAAAAAAGCAGAATAGGATATTGATAAGTGGTTTCAATGAGGGGAAAACAAACCTAGAGTAGCATGTGGTTACCTAGGACAAGATGGCATTTCACTTCGAGGATCTCATCAAGGACAACCCGGATATGGTGGTTACCTCCATAAAATGGAATCTATTCAAGGTAAAGGACTCTAACTGCTTTAATTTGTTCCGGAATGTCCTGACAATTTCTTATGAGGTTTAAAATTTTCAATATTTTTAATTGTTTGGTTTCCCAATTTTTTATTTAAAAGTGCTTTCAGAAATAAAAATAATTTATTTGGTCAAATGATAAAATTTTGGAATCATAGAAGTTACGGAACCAAATTTTTTAAATGAACTTATTTTTGTGAGGATGAGGAATTTATCTTCCATTTTTATTCTTTAATACATTATTTTTTCTTTTTGGGCGCTCTTTAGTTATGATAGACAACCCATTATTGAATACTATATGTTATTTACAAAACATCCACTCCCCCATCCTTATAAAAGACCACCAACTATCCCCATTTTGATCACCTCTAAAACCACTTCAAACCGACCAAGACTTTACAATATAGTATCCCTATATCCCAACCATGGAACTAGAATCATCCATTTGTTCTTTAGGATTCCAAGAAATCTGTTTGGTATAAAAAAATTATTTTACCCGATTCAGAGGTAACACCTTCTCTCATGATTTCTAATTTCATTTCCATTATACAATTACTAAAATATTATTATTCACAAATTAAATAAAAAATATACAAAATACAATATTATTTTTTATTTTAATTTTTCCTCCTACACTTATAGGAACATCCTTTTACTGGGTAACAAACATACTGTTTCTTTGTTCGACGAACTACCACCTTACAAAATGATTATGGTTCAAATTTATCTACCACCTATCATGGTGGAAATTATAATTTACACTATATTTATATAATACTTATTTTATTTAAGATGTCTTATTATTCTGTAATTTTAATAGGAAACATACCTTTATGTTATCCATTTTATGTAAATATGATAATATCTTTTGAGGATATGTGGACTACCCCCCCCCCCAATGTGAAATGATTTTTTCATGACATAAATGGTATGTATAAATGATGTTTTTAATAAACCTATATCATATATATAACATATATATTATAATATAATTATAATATACATATGTATAATTCAGTTTTAATTATTTTAATACAATAAATATATGAAAGCATTGTTCATGCATACATATGACCTACCGTCTCCCTGAACAGTGCACTTCATTTCAAATATTGAAATGCTATGGACTATTATAAATAAATATTTATGGACTATATATTATTATTTATCCATGATTTAAATTTTTTATATGATTGAACCATGATATATATAATAACAACAATATATAACTATTTAAAATGTACATGATGAAAACAAGGCAATAAACACCCAAACAATTATAATAATGAATGAGTGTTAACAAATGGATAATAAAATATTATAATGAGATAATATATGATATTATAAAAATTATTGTGGTTATTTTAATTGTATGTAACATATTTTAAACTACTATACTTTTGCCTAAAAACCACACAACAAAAAGGAAGTATAAGGTAAGGTATTTTCATCTCACATTTTAAACCTGTGAGATTAATTTCAAATTCACTACATACTTCTTTTTTTGAAATACCTACTTCTCAATTTGATATATTAAATCATGAATCCTTCAATTATAATGTTATTATAATATTACTATAATTTCATAGATTTATTGGGATTATGATTTAAATGAGTCAATATGGTATGAGACACCTTAGAATTTTTAAAGATTAATCTCCTCAAATTTTCATAATCTACAATACTTTTGTGATTGTTAACATACCTTGAACCAATCACTTTATTTTAATTATTTTTAATTTTAAAATTAATTGAATATATATATTCTCATACAATGGATATTAGTACTTCCTAAACCATATACCATTATTTTTATATAGTGATTACCTTTACAATAATTTTATTATTGGGGAATTATTGATTGATTCAAATTGAGAATTCAACATAGTTATTTGTTATGTCATATTAGTTATTTAGATTATTCAATATGTGTAATTATTTGGGTTGGTAATGATGGTTAGATCCCAGACATTATATATCATTTTGATTCATTGATTGGTTCTAACAATATAAATAATGTGGCCATATTAAACGGGTTTCAATCAGTGTTTTAAACCATCTTGTGAGTGGTATTGATAGTAATTGGTTTTCAAGTGCCTGGTACATGACATCTGATGAGAAAGATATTTTCTTAATTTTCTTTTAGTTATTGATTATCCTTGAGATTTTTCAATGAAATATTTATGGATGTAGTGCATTCTCATTTAATTGAATTATGGAATGTGTTTCATTTTCTTACTTTCCATATTATTTTTTGGCTTATCTAGTTTTATAAATGGAAATTGGGGTCAGTTATTTACCTTTATATATAGATTGATTCATTATTCATTATATTGGAAAGACGCTTAATAATAATTTAATCTCACCCTAATTATGTTTATTTCCCATGGTTATGAAGAAGATGACATTGAATAAGCATTAAAGGATGGATTTTAAGTCATTTAATTGTGTACCAGGATTAATTCTATTTTCCCAATGTATTATGTATATTTTGAATGTACTATTTCTTTCTAGAACTTCTAAAATTAACAATCCTTTTGTATTTTATACCTTGTAATAATTCATTTTTAATGTAAAAATGCACCCGCTCCAGGCTTCTAGGGTCATGCCATTACATTGACCAAATAGAGTAACAAATTATTCAACATTTAAATTCTCTTATTTTGGATAACTTAATGAAAAAAAATCACCCATTATTTAGTTAAACTAGTAATCATATTTTAGAGGATAAATATATTGAATCCATTGAGAAGATAGTTTTATCATTTGTATGTGATGAAACAGAAAAGGTGATATGCTTAGTATGTTGTGTCAAGGGTGATTTTGTTTAATGATTGTAGTTGACTTAGAATAATAGGACGTAAGTGAAAGTATAACACATTTAATTGAGATCTTTTAATGTATAAACATTCCAATAATATATATCCTTCACGAGTAATGATTTTAAATAAACATAATGTACCCCAACATAAATAAAAAGGTAGAAGAAAATTTTATGGAGTGTTCATATACCTTAACAATAATATAGGCGTATGATTTAATGTATATATTCAATATGTGATTCATGATTATCCATTTCATATAAAGTGTTCTGATATGTCTCCATGGGGTATTGGTTTCTTAGTTGAATTCATTATATGATGAAATAGTTTCATTTATCATCAAAATAGAGTAGGAATAGTTAAGATATTATGTCATTAAATAAAATTAAGAGAAAAAGATGTTGGTTAAAAACCATGAAAAATGGAAATAATAAGTGAAGAATATAAAATGAATAAATTTCCATTATGTTAAAACTGCATGAAAAAACATTCATGAAAATGATTAAAGTGTTTGCTATATTTTTAAAAGTGTTTTGATAATGGCCATATATATAATTATTGAAATGGGATAATAAAAATTAATGACTTCTTATCCTGAAACAATATTTAAATTTTTCATTATTCATAAAATGAAAATATTATTTTGGGAATATTCCATGGATGAGGCTAAGGGGAGAACTCAAAGATTATGTGATCACTAAAACTCAGATGGATGTTCCCATTGATTTTTTAGTAGACACTAATCATAGCCTAAAATTTGTATATTTATTTATTTTATTTTAGATCATAGAATTTTTTTATCGTCTATTTCATAATGAATATTATATATTCACCCATGACACTCAAAGGGAATATGATAGTCAAAAATCCTTGGGTAAATTTCTCTCTGACAAATATGTGTTTGGTAGTTCCCATTATGACAAAAAAATGTAAGCCATATAATTAATTTATTATCATAACTATTATTCAATTTGATATACATATTATTTTATAATGGTTTTAAAAAATTTTCGAAAAAATATTATTTCAATGATATAAAATTTATGATTCCTGATGAAGTAATGGAATTATTTTTCATTAGTGTGGATATCTCAACATTTGAGTTGTTTTTAGATCCACCCCATGTATCCCTTCAAAATTAGATTCTTACGGAAGAAGAGTAAACAATATATATATGTAAATGGTAATCATAAAAGTAAGTATGGGACTATCGTACAAGAATACATTACTATATTTTTGGAATAATTTTATGTACATCTATAATATCATGATTTTAGGTCATAATTGGTTTAATCCTTGATGTAAGACTAATATCAATGACTCATTATATAATTTCCATTTTGGATTTAGTAAATTTGAAGATAAAACTATAGGTGTTATGTGATAAGGGATTTATATGCAATAGGGATTCACAATTGGTTTCCCAGGATCTATTTTTCAAGAAGAAATATGGATACACGTGAGAGTGAGGAGATTTTTAGGAAATAAATTATATTATAATATGGAAAAAGTAGCATATACTTCACATTGGTAATATATTAAATCATCATCATGGATATCAATATTTTTAATAGGTTTTCATTCATTATCGATATCATTTTTTTCATGTCCATTAGGAATACACTAATAATATTTCATTCTAAATGGGGATTTGAAAATGCAAGTTTATATTAATTAAATTTTTATCGATCAATGCACCATTAGATTTTTTAGACCTAATGAATTATGTATTTAATTGATATCATAATAATTTAATTTTAGTATTCATTTATTACATATTTTTGTATTATAAGAGATATAACAACCCAAAAAACACTTATATATTATTCTTAAGAATCTTAGGAGAAAATATTTTTATTCCAATATTTCATGGGAGAATTCCGGATTTGGAATTTATCTTTTATTATCGATATTGTCTCAATAGAGGGAGTCTTATATTATCATATGATGAAAAAGGTACTGAAATAATTTCCTTCAACAATTAAAAAAATGATTTATAAAGATTAATCGGTTCACTTGGTGATTATATTCAGTTCATCTATAATTTTTTCCAATTGTCTAACCTGTGAAAAGAAAATATAATTAAATGGTTATGTTTATATATATAAAGGAATTTGAATAATTTTTTTATTAATTAATGAGGTGATTGGTCAATGTTCAAATGCATACTCTACTATAATGAAATTTTAGATATGAGATATAATGTACCCCATCAAATATGGGACATAGTTGTGTCTGTATAAAAAATTATAATGTTATTATCTATTAATCATGGAAATTAATAACCAATGAACAATACTATTTATAACATTGTCATAGTTTTATATAATTAATTATTTAATTAATGAAATAGAGAAATTATCTATATTGTTAATTATTTTAGATATTTATATATTATAAGAGAGTAAAATACATATGTTCCCAAAAAATTATATCAATATGACATAGAGGAGATAACTTGAGCAACTCAAAGATTATGATTTCTCAATACACAACTCCCTAGGTAAGGAAAATATGTTCTTGATGTATTGAGAAAGAAATATCATGGAGTTATAACCTGAATGAGGATTGACATGGATCCAACAATCATGGATATTGTAAATATAGATATGATAATTATTAATAAGGGGGATAAAGAATTATTATATCAAATTACTATTAAATCTTCTTTATGTTAAAATTAAAAATGCTCTAATCCTCATGAAAAGAATTTTAAAATGAAAAATAATTCATTGAATGATGGGGAATTGATAGACATAATTTGTTAATATGGATTTCTAAACTTAGGAAGGATACTAATCCTTCCATTTAAATCAATGAATATAAGGGAATTTTCTTACAATACTGATACACAAAATTTCCCTATACACCCTAAAAACTCAACGATGTAACATGATTTGATGATATTTTTTTATGATAAAATAATGTGTGAATTTTTTTTATAAACTGTGTTACTTTGTTTGTAAATAGTTTAATGATGGGAGATAAAATCCTATATGACTCATTCATCCTCTTAATATTCCAATGTGTAAATGTGCTGACATTACATAGTAATTTTTCATATAACTGCCATAGACTATGTCTTATTGTTTATCCCTTAAACAAATATTCATATTTCCTCACTGTAGGCGAAAATTTATCTCATTATCACCCCACTAATCCAAATATTAATGATAATATACCACTTAATGGTGTACCTCATTCTATATTTTCTTATCATGATCCCTGATATACAAAAAAATTCAAGAATATTCATCATATATATCTTGATATTTAGATAATTATTTTAACTGACTACCACCCACAATCTTACATTCACATTGAACAGTAAAATAAAAAAAATGATTAATTTTTAAGCTCATAATCACATTAAATTAAAGGTATTTTGGATATGTATTGATCATTTGTATATGTTTCCAAAAATAATAGTTTCCATTCACGTATTCAAATAGATCCATATAAAAATGTTTATGGAAAAATATGTCATACTTAAATATTTGTTGATGAAATTTTTTAAAGGAAACATGTACTCTAAGATAATAATGAGTATATGAACACAAATTTAATATCTAATTTGTTTCATATTAAATTAATTCAATGAAGGAAATTGTTTTAATAATAACCAGAGGAATTTATTGAAACTTTTTGTTGGTTATCACATTTTATTCACTATATCCCAAAGAAAGGGTGTTATAATTTTTGGTAAGAAAGAGAAATTGAAACCTTAATATGTACGACCATTTTAAATTTTATAACGAATTAGAGTTGTACCTTATTGATTGATATTTCCAATGAACCTCTCTAAGTTTCATTCAGTGTTCCATATATTATTATTATGGAAGAACATTCCAAACCCAACTCATGTTGTCACCTCAAAGAAATAGAATTTAAACATTATATATCATACCTTGATGAGGCTAATGAGATTCATTACAAAAGAGGGATTCTGTAAGGATATAGGAATTATATATTTTAAAACATATATTTTATAACACATAAATTGGTGGAGTTAATGTTTTATCTATTGGAATTTATTAACAGGAACAACTATCATTTAATTATAATGTAAAATCTATAAAAATATCACGAAATTTGTTTGAGAGTTGAGTGTAACTCACATTCCCCAATTATAGTAACATAATAGTGTATTGTTATAAAAATATAATAATAATAAACTTTTAAAATTTCCTGAAACATGAATTGTAAATTTATAGTATAAATATCAGTTTGGAACAAACCTAGCCAAAATTATATTATAACTTGTTGAAATATTCTCTTAGAAATAAGATAATAGGAAATTAAAAATTATATAATCTATCAATTAATCTCTAAATTTATACTAATATATTACTATTTTTTAATTAATAGTATTTTTAATAACTATTTGAATGAAATAGTGATACTATCAGTTGGAGTTAAAGTGGATATTTTTTAGAAATCTATTTTTCATTAAAAAGGAATAATGTCATCCATTTTAAATAATGAAACTATTAGATATAGATAAATTAATTAAATTAAATTTATTTATTTATTATCTAAATAAAATAATTTCAATCAATCGAATTTTTATAATTTGTCTTCATTTTTTATAACATCTTTTTATTAATGAATAATAAATTACTTGAGAAATATTTTTTCAACAAGATTAGGTAAATTTTGAACAATTTTAGGATTTCATTGTAAAATAAAGATTTAATATTTTGTATAAGAATAAATATTTATTTTTAATAATTTTAATTTGATTTTATTATAATTAATAGAAAAATATTAAAAATTTATTACATAGGTTATGGATGTAATATAGTTTTACAAATTACATGCGCTTGGGATAAAATTTATATTCCACAAAAATAGAATTTTTATTTGATAAATTGAATATATTATTTAGATTAATAATTTTCAAATTCACTAATAATGACCATTTTAATTTTAGTTTTAAAAGCTAAATTACACAGTGTAAAAAAGTTACCATTATGAAAACATGAATGGTTAAAGTAAGAAACATTGTTTGTGAGGAAAAAATATCTCAAAACATGTTATTTTTTAGTTTAGTAGCAGAGGAAGAACACTATATTACCTTCAACCCATTATTTAGTAATTTCTTGAGGCACATGGGATGAGGGTGACATCTATTTATTTTATAGTTTTGGGTAAATAAAAAAATTCCCCTCACACTTAAATATGAAAGGGCACCCATAAAATGACTTCTTCAAACATATAAATAAATTTAGTATTACCTTATCTTATCCAAACACCAAATCGAGGATTATTTAAAATAATTTTTCTTGGGAATGGATTTATCATTTTTATTCTTTTAGGAAATTTCCATGTTCTTTTCTAGAAGGTACCCTCCACTAATTTTATAAATAAAAATAATTCAATAACATAATCACACCTACTGGGCCATTAATCTCAACCAATCCATATATAAATATCTCACCAAAATCATTATTAACCTTCAATCTTCTTGGGTATTCCCAAAATACAAATCCAAGGTTCCTTAATAAGAGATACAGAGGAGGTTTCTCTAAGATAATGTAACTATCTTCACAGATATCCTTTTTATTTTTAAATATTGTTTTACAGTAATGAATTATGTCCTAAAAATAAAAAATTAATACAATAATTATCATAAATATACTAATTGGTTATTATTTTATTATATTAATATTTATATATCTCCTTCTCCATAAATTTATAATCAAATAAATCATACATTTATAGGGTGGACTACCTTTATCGAAAACTGATGTAATTTTTCATCCATCACTGGCTAACATGGATAGTCATAATTATTTAAATAATAAATTCAAAAGAAAATATGACATGATATAAATTATAAAATATTAATATATAAATCTTTTTCTTACCCTTTCACCCATTAATGGAATTATATCATTGCTTGCTTGTATATATCGGCTACCATCACCACTTATTGATGCGATTAATTTTGCAGGTACAACATTAAAAAATAGTTTAAAAAATGAATCTAATGTAAAAAAAATTATATTTATAACAATAATATAATTCATTAAATAATATATCATTTTTCAATGCAAAAGAAGTGGAACATTCATAAATGACATGCATGAGAAAATGAAGCCGTTAACAACTAAAATAATGGTAACAATGAAATAATATTGAAAAAACAATGTGTAAAAATTTATTAGATGATAATATATGATATTATAAATATGTACATATTTTTGGTATAAATTAATATCATTATTAAATATATTATATAATAGGATAAATAATTTTCAACTAAAGAGAAACAAGAGATAATAGATTCCATCATAGTGTATATTCCCTTCAGAAATATTTGTTATTATGAAACACTTAATGTTAATGTGGAGTACATAATAAACAATTGATTTATATAACATGATTACCGATATGTTAATGATAATAAATATTTCAATTCTCATCTATTCTTTTAGGTGGTTAAAATTTTAATGTTTCCAAATATAAAGGAATCTAATTTAAAAACTCATAGTCTTTTATTATTATTTTTTCAATGAATAAATGTTTTTATTTATCCATCATTGGTGCAAATAAGTTTATTATAACATTACTATATAAATATTTTTCATATTTTATTCCTTCCTTTACACTCTTGGTTACATGAATTGAAAATATAATTTTTTAAAAGGCAACCCAATTTTATTTTTCAATTTATTAGATATAAATTTTTTATATTCAATATATTAAATAAAAAATAAAAAAAACATTTTCTTTCATAGAGTAATTTATTTTCTAAATTTTATGTTATTATGTAATTTTAATTTTTTTAAAGGATTATTTTATTCCCATGAAAAATATTTTTTCCATTCATTACAAAAACTCAAAAGTAATGCTTCTAACATGTACAATAATAACACAATTACCCACCATTATAACCATTTTATATAATTTATCTTCATATATATGTTATCAATGGTTTCAAAAAATTTCCAGATATTATTTAAATATTTAATTTTGTTGGAAATGATTTCATTAAAATCGTATATTTCTAAAAAAACAAATGGTCATCTATTCTATCTTATTAATTTTATTTTCATTATCTTTCCCTTGAAGCATTCACTCACTTGTGATCATCATGCATTAAATTTACCTTATATATCCATTTTATATATTATGTAAACAATTATTACATACACTATATATAACTTCATGATAAGGTGTATTACTTTAAATGATGATTTATTTATTAGAAAACTGTATACATTTTTCATTATATATTCCATATTTACATTTATTGATAGAGAATATTACAAAAAATTAAATCAGTTATTTGATATATGGGGAATTCATTGGACATATAGTGTCATGTGGGACCTAGAAAATATATCTCCATGATACATCAATACATCTGAAACAAAAAATTAGTTGGACTAATTTTTTTTTTACCCATATTCTTAAACTATCACGGTGAAAGGATATACAGATATATATATATCATGTTTTCTATGATCATGATGCCCAATATAAATCATTTCCTTTTTAAAAAACTCTTTTTTTTATAATATGATTTTTTACAGGAATATTAATTAGTATTCATTTTATGCGTAATATATTGATCAGAAGATATTTGTTTTCATTTATTTCACTTTTCTTGTTGACTATTCCATATTTACTCATGATATCTTCTGTTTTATTTAACCCTTATTCAGAATATGATAAAAACAACATTGTTTTTTCTTTAATAATGTTATGATGAATAATTAATTAAATGAATTCAATGATATTGAATGTTTTTATTCATATATTTTATATTTTATCATTAATTTTGAACAGGAATTAATTATGCGACTGGATCTCCAAGGAAACTGAACTTATTGGTCCTTCAATAATTGAACCATTGTGTCTATTCCAATGTTATAAGGATGACGTTGAGTATGGGTTACTGGTGTTAGGTTCATTACATGAATCCTGTACTATTTATTAATAGACATGTCTAATATGTTCTATTCTTCATAATAGACTATTCATAAAAGGATTAACTGCCTTCACAAAATAGATAATCCTTGTAGTGTGGTATATGTTCCTACCCTGTCATTATCATTTTTATTTTTATCTTCACTCCCTCAGATAAAATTTCATTAAAAATATTAAAATTATAACAGGTGTATTATTTTTTAAATAATATTTATTTAAAATTAACCCACAACTAATAACCACTATTTACATGTTATAATAAAAAAATGAAAATGTGAACTCCTCGTATATGTGGGATTTTGCCTAAATGCATAAATGAGTCCATTATTTAAAATATCCTTTAACATAATGCAATTAGAATGTTTTTAAAGGATGAAAATGATATTTTCGATATGAATGTGTTTTTTGTAAAACAAATTTGATATCCTTTTAATGTTATGAGGGGTAAAAAATCCAAATTAAATTAACCTCCATAAATAATGGTACTAAGAGAAAAAACAATTTATTCATATTGTTGAATTATTTCATATTCAATGGATATTATCTAAACTCATTACAATTAGAACATATCCTAGTAATAATAACTAAAAGATAATTTTATTCTACTATTATAATGATATTTTAACGAAACCACATAAAACATTTACATTAATAATGGTACATTCCTGATTGGGTATTTTTGACCACCTACATAAAAATGTTAAGAAATTATATCCTAATTGGATATGAAAACAAATTTAATAGTTTTTTAAGATATAAATATGTAGTTAATTGGTTTTTATTGTTTTTCAGAATTATATGAATATTTTTTTAACCAAGAAACACAATTCACAAATTATTGATCACCAAAATATGATTTTTGTTAATTTCACAATTTAAAATAAAGTAAAAATTACTTATTAATGAAAATATAACATTAAAATATTTTTATAAATCATAAATTATATGAAATTTAAAATAATTGAGAGGATTAGTTATTAAATAATAATGAATACCCACATAGTTCCCTTAGAACTAGTATAAAAGTTATAAAATTTAAACACCTAATGTGTGAATATAGATGGAGAATATCTTATAAATATATATATAAATATATATATGGAATAATTTTCAATGGTGAGTATATAAGGGTATTTTTATGAATTTTTATTTATTTATATAAATAGTTAATATCTTTTAATTATGATGTATTTTTGTGAATGTTCAAAACAAATCTAGGAGAGTATATAGGTTTTTGTCTGAAATTTGTCACTTTGAAATAAGATCACTAATATGAGGCTAATTTATTTTATATATTTCATATTCAACCTAATTTTGATATTATAAGATGATATATATTTTATTAATGGAAAATTATGTTAAATTTAAAACTATCTATTTTAAGATACATCGATTTATATTCACTTAAGGTTGTAAGGATTCCTGTTTACTCATTTCTCATTCCTTTTATTATAATTGTTATTAATTAAATATTTATATATATGTTGGGTGAGTTTTTGCCAATTATTTTATTATGTGTAGTTTTATCATTGAATTTTAAGGATTTACATGTTTACCATATAACACCTTTTAAATGGTTTATGACATCATGAAATATTTTTTTGATAAGGGACATTGGTATCTTATATATATTTATTTGAGTTATATGGTTTATTTTGACCGAAAATCATCAATATTCTCATTATTAATTTATTTATGATTTTATATGATGTTACATTTTTAATTTTTGCTGAAAATTTATCCTTTTATTAAAATAATTATACATGATTGATATCTCAAAAAACATTGTAAAAATAAAAATAAATATCCATTGCCCTTTTATAGGATCTTTAGTTCGATTCTATATTTTAATTCCTAAAAAAATTTCTCCTCTTGTTGGGAATGATAATGCTGATTAATTTTATAAATATAATATTTCTCTTTAAAAAATTTCAAAATTAAATACATTTTATCTTCTTATGATGTGTATTTCCAAAAAAATGTAATTTCAAAATATTTTTCATTATTTTATATTACCCGACAAATTTCTAATTAACTAATTTTTTCCACTCTATGAATCATTTATTTGGGTTTTATTTTTGATGATAAGTGTTTTCCAATGTGTTAAATTCACCAGTTTAATTATTATTTTTTATATTGGCTTATAGATTCATCATTTTTTTGAATATGTTTGAAATAATATCATTCAAATTTTGTAAGGTGACACATCATTGTACCAACTTGGTTTTTTTTATATGAATAATTTTCAATAAATTTTAACAATTTATAAATATATTATTTTTCACTTATATTTAAAATTAATCACTTTTACAATAATATAATCATATAAAGGATAGTTATTATTTGATATTTTATTTCCCCAAAATAATTATAATAATATTTATCTATACCATTTTACATGGACATATCTTATGTTTTACTAATGATGTTTCAAAAATGTAACCATCTAGCATATTTCATTGGATTTTTTTAATAACCATATTTTTTAGAGAAATAATCCATCACTAGATTTTTCCATACTAATCATTTTCAGTTTATAACTATACATTTAGTCCCACTTCCTCTCTTCTCGTGACTGCCAGAGTTTTTACACCTTTTATTGATTGGTGCTGACCAAGATACCATACATTGATTTATTGTGAAAAATAATAATCCTATGTTTATAAAATTTATTATGATAATTTATATTTGAATACTTTTCTTATATTAATTTAATGTTATTTACCTATAAATTTATAATATTTCATTGGATATCTATTTATAATCCATGGGGTTATCAATTTATGATTATTTAGGGAATTATAAATGATATTCTTATGTGAATCAATTTTAATGGTATATGAAACCCTTTTAATTTCCAAGGCTTATTATTTATTTTTTGAATGAAACCAATTTTATTTCGATTGAAACATTTTGAAATAAAAATATAATGATTTTTATGGGAATTCTTTTTGAATCCCAATATTATTCATAGATTTTAATAATGAGATGGTTGGAATATTATATTGTTAAAAATGTGTATGATTAATCATCACGTTATTTTTGGGCCCTATATAGCACTGAAATCTTCTTGTGAAGCTTAAAATATTTGTAGAAAATTTTGAAATGAGAAGTGATAGCATATCCAAATAAGAAATTGGTTGTTATTACTAATCCCTTCTTGGAACTAAGTGAGTAAATATTGGTCCACTAAGGGAATCAACTTGGTGATGGTTGTTCCTAAAATTGAAATAGGATTTTATCCTGAGTAAATTTTTTAATTTTTATACTTATGGATGTGCACAATTCTCAAGAAAACATTGTTACTATGATGTGAAAAAGTACATTAATATATTCGTGAATTGTAAAGTACATAGTTTTTAATATTTATTGGGTATAATTTTGTTATATATCTTTATTATACCCATATTTTTATCTTATGATTGCTTATCGCCATTAATTGATAACCCTTATGGTTACCCATATTGATCCTTTATGTTAAACCCTAAAATATCTTCATGTTTAGAGTGTTTTTGAATATATGAAATGTATATATGTTATATCATAGTTTCTAATGTGGGGAATTTGTGGGAGGTGTTGAAAAATCAATATGGATAATGTATTTGTTTTAATAGAAATGGATAAAACCAATTGAAATAAATAACAGGTTATTGGTTTTGAATATTTGGACTAAATTTAAGAAAACTATAAACATAAAATGTCGATAGATTTTATTAAAATATTTTTTTTATTAACTCATGTAAATTGGTGGTAACAAAAATGGGATGAAATAGATATCCAATGGCAACTTTTTAATCTATCATAATTGTTTTTTGATGCCTTTTTTGAGCTACATATCAATTCTAAACCTATATAAAATCTATCCAATGAGAATAAAAACACATTATAAATCATAACTCAGTTATTCTATTTGTAAAAATTCATCACTGCCTCTATAAATTGTAACTGAATCAGGTAACTATGAACCCCATGATTATATCATGGTCGGTAGGTGTTAGGGACTTGAACTATGGTCTTGATTTCATTTTGGGGAATGATTTATCCACTTCGGTTGAATTGATAAATCTTGTTTTATTGGACTACAAATCCAAATAGAATCATCAATATTATAGATTTTTTCAAAGGAAAATAAGGAAATAATCAATTAACTGGTCAAAAGTATAAGAGAACAATGATATCTTTATATGAATTCAATCATAAAATCCCATCATATAATGTTATCCAAGATAAAAGCATATAATCACTGTAAAATATAACTAGGAAGTTTATACAGAAATAAAAGAGTAGGAAATATTCCCACACAGTTCATGAATGATCTTTATGTTTTTATGAAATATAATTTTTTCAAAGTAATTTCATTTATTTAATGTAATTTATTACTCACAATGCCATCATAGCTTGTGTTAGAGACAATATTTTTTTCTATGAAACAAAATTTTAATATTGAAATTATTTAATCCAGAAAAGTAGAACCCATCGAAAATAATGGTGTGTATGATCATGACTAATTTAATTATTAAAAAAATAATTCCGTGTTAACTAATTATGGAGATATTATAGGAAACCCCAATTAAAAATAAAGTTTGTATTTTTTTATAAAAACATATTTTGTACCAATCAAAGAGTTTTATATTAGAAAATGATAATAATTATTTCATTATATGATCATAATGATATTTCTAACTTTAATTTTTTATTAAATATTTTATAATTCATCCAAAATTTTATATATATATAAAATAAGAACAAACCCAATTTTTATCATAATATGTTGTTTTTCTCTAAAAGTCTGTTTTGCCTCATTTTATTGGAAGACGTGTATCAAAACATAAAATTGAAACATTCATAAATTTTATTTGAAAAAATATACTTATTAATTTTATAGAGTACACTCAAAATTATCTTAACGTTATTATATTGAAAAGATTCATCTCTTGAAGAATTGATAAATACTAATTTTTTTAGAACTGCAATTTCTCATAATGTCTTTAAAAAGGTAAATTATGTTTTACATTAATATGAAATTATAATTAGTTAAATTTTATTTTTAATAAACCAATTAGATGTTTTTAGTTGTATATTAAGATGAAATTATTATATAAAAAATCATTTTTTTATATCAATGTGCATTTTTTGAAGAAAATATTTTACATAGCATTTTACGAGTTTAATTTTTAATTATCTTTTTAAACTTATGTATTCTGAATTTGTAAAGATGGATGAATAATTTTATTCATGAGGTTAAATTTTTTTGAATATGTACCTTTTATTTTTTTGCGATTATGAATAGTAACCTTGGAAAATTGATTTACATTAGAAAGGGTATATTTGATAATTTAGTTAAACAATTATAATGTTATTGACTATAAAAAGTCCCTAATACATGGAAAAAATTATTGGATGAATTTAATTCAACCATTAATACATAAGGATCAAAATTAAGTGGATTAGTGGATTATTTTCCATGAAAATGACATATAATATATTTATAACAAAGAAAGTCACAACATATCACTTATTTGTCATAAATATCCTTATGTGTCCACGTAAGAAAACAGTATTATATGAATGAATATGAAGGTAAAATTTTATCTCAATAAATGCAATTTCATGATATGAAATTAACATTGACTTTTTGGTATACTTAGATGTGATTATGATATTTATAACATTTTATATAATAACAACTTCATGATATCCCATACTTGTTTTAAATATTATATCATTTTCATTATTGGCTTACCAAATTGATATATAATACAATAAGTATTATTATGAATTTTTATAAATTTATATTCATCATGGGTTTTTTATAATTAATTTTTAGTAAATTCACCTGTATAACAAATAAATACACAATGTTGATTCAATAATTGTTTTATTAATGGAAACATCAACTAAATGTTATTAAAAAATTTAATGTAAATATAATATTTGATAATTAATGACTCCAAATTATTTTATAGAAGACCTTAAACTGTTAGTGATATAATAAAATATTTTTTTAAAGATAACTTATTATCATGACATTTATAAATATCCAACAATGAATAGTTTCAATATTGATAATAGTGATGTTTTATCAAAATTATATTTTAAAGAAATATTTGTATTTATTTTTAGAAAAAACTATAAAATATATATTATGATAATATGGTATATAATGTTATATATATTTTTCCAATTAATATCACATATGTAAAATATGACAACCTATTAATGTTGAAATATTCTTACCATAGTAAAAACTAAAATAGGTTAACAAATGTTTAATAAAATTGATAAGGTGTAAAAATAGCAAATAATTTCCAAAATATATTAGTTTTGGATTTTTAAACATTATATATACCTATAAATGAAACCATTTTCTTTTTGAGGTACTTGTATTGAGAATTAATTTATTATAAATTATTATTTTCAGAAAATTTAAAATTACCTCTCACCTCAATTATATTAGGGCACATCATCTCGCAGTTCTTAAACTCACATCAAGACTTCAAGAAAGAGCATTAACCAAAATGATCTCTTATAAACTTCCCCAGACAAATTATAGAGTTTATGGGACTCTAAAAATACCATACCTCTTTTACCTACGAGGATATCTAAATGATGTTTCCGAAGAAGATGTGATCATCTTTATCAACTCGTTCAAGATTATTTCTTCTTCTACATTATTTTCATGATTTTTTTAAAATATAATTTAAATAGTATTGTATAAATTATATTCTTAGATGTTATTATGATTAGGGATGAACCAATTTTCACATTTTATTTACTCTCTGAAAAACAAATGCATTACACATGTGTAAATATGACTTATTATCTCCATGTCGCGATGTAATACATTTTTGATTACCACTTTACATGGATGGGTATAATGGTGGAAATAATATATATAATACACACACACAAACACACACACATTTATATATATATATATATATATATATTAAATCCACATACATAACCTTTTTTCCATTAAGGTAATGATTTTGTCACTCAAGCGCACGTACAACATACTATCTTCAAGATGTGATGTGATTCATTTTCCATGATCATCATTATAGAATGATTATATAAATGTATTTAATAAATAAACATGATTCCAATCACCTTAACATCATTCAATAAATGACATAACATTATACTATACACATTAACCAGGACGTATAGGACAAAACATGCATAAAAAATGAAGGAGTTAACATACAAAAGAAGATTAATAATGAAATATTATTAACAAATAGGTGATAAAATGATATGATAGGATCATATATGATATTATAAATATAAATACTTTTAAATTATAAATAAATAACATTATTAATATCATTATACTAGTGTTTTAGATATATATACTGAAAGTTAGATGTAATTTATGGGTTGATTTCACAATATAATTATTATTTGAGATTGTTCACACGTCAGTATCTACTGGGGAATATATTTCTTCATTTCCCACGTATTATAAAAAGGTTTTCCAAACTATTTTTACTATTCTTATACAAAAATTTTTATGTCATTTTTAGACATGTATGAAATTTTACTAAACAATTTTAGAGTAATCATTTGGGTGTTTCCCAAATGACGTTCTTTGTCAAATTTATTGGAAAATTATGAAGCGAATGTATTATTAACTTACATGGAAAGAAAATAATTTTCTAATTAAATAACACATTAATTCCTTGAATCTTACCATACATTTCTACAAGGACATTATATAATATGAAAATTTCTTTTACAATTTCACAATATTTTTTAAAAAATGTTTTCAAAATAGAATGGAAATTCTACTGAAGAATGATTTCAACTGATCTCTCAAAATTATTTTCCATCTATGATAACACAATTCGAGTTTAATTATGTTTTAATGTGGATAAGAACAATGCTAACATTATTATTCATTCTCTAAATGGTTTATGTCTTCTATGGATTTATCTTTATAAATTTTGTTTTATTTTCTTGTGTTATGTTATGATGATTTTTTTTGAAAACAACATTTTTTATTAATTATTATATGAATATTGATATATGTTATTTTTTGAAAAAATATGTGGATTTCAATATGATATGTGTCATACCTATATCTCCCTGTAATAAATTATGTAATGATTTATATCTCTTGAGATAGGAGAGACTATAATGGGAAATAAACCTATTTTCATAATAAAGGTATTAAATGAGGAGTAAACTGTGTTTCTTAACAGACGGTTATTTCTACAATGGTGTTGGTAGTGATCCTTGACTAATATGGAAATCATTTTCTATAATTATTCTTATTCCAAAATTTCAGGTATTCTATTATGCCCTTATGGAATATATTATTTTATTTTTTATATGAACTTATATGTGATATTCAATGACATTATATCGTGATCTTTGATATAAAATATATTATTTTGAAATGTTTTGTTTATGTTATTATCCCTTATTATTGTGTAATTATTTATATCTCCCTAATTTACCAATACTAAGAATATTATCCCAAATTTTTCATATGTTTATTTTATTTTAAATATAAAGAATTTTTTTAGGTCAGAACACTAATGGGAATGATCTTTGATGAAACATGAAAGATCACTCACCAGAAAATAATTTTTTGTTCCAGGTTTCAAAGGGAATTAAACTAATAATGTATTTGGGTGTGTGTTTATGTATTGTTTAAAATATTCCACAAAAAAATATAATGTCTACATATGTTAATTTTTTATTGTTATATTTGGTATCATAGAAAAATTTTAGTCATCAATTGGAAATTAAGATGAGAAACACATAGTAAGAACCATATGTTTTTGTCTATATTAAAACTGTATACATTTAGTAATGATCATAAATTTTCAATGATAAAAATAATGTATCATATATTTATATTTTATAAGTAATTTATCTAGATTATTAGTATTTCCATGTATGATTATTATTTCCCAAAATATTGATTTTTGATTTTAGACAATGGTTAAAACCATGAGGATTCATGTTAATTTTTAATTTGATGAAGAATATAATAACATTATTCATGAGAAACCAAATAAAATTAGAGTTTGAATCAAGAACATTGATTTTATTTAAAATAATCAATCTCATATTATGATCAATAATATCAACCTTGAAGGTATTCTAGACCAATCAAATAATAAGAAGACGGAAATTCATGGAGACCTCAAAGGAAAGGACGTTCAATTTTCGACAAGTAAATCAAGTGGGAAGAGGCATCAGATATAATTTTTCAATGAATGTGGAATATGGTATTCTTGTAGAAACAAATACAATGAATTTAATTTAAATATAAAATTATTATTTGACAAAATATGCAATGATAGTTGAATTTTTATAGAATCAATGATAGTTAACTATTTTTAATATGAAATTTTTGGAAATTATGAAAATAGATACCCTATGGGGACAGATCATGCACTGAATCAGCTTGGTTTTATGAGTAATGGTTATATGAATGACAATGACGAGATTACAAACAACATATGAGATGAAATGATATTTGAGGAATAAAATGATGAAGCCTGTTTAATGGTTTATGAAGGCAGTGTATTGATTTCATGTGTACATATTACATATTAATAATAATATTTTAGAAATACATTTATTATATCATAGAATTATGAAACATCTATGAATTGTTCCACTATTTTTTTATTGAATATTTGAAATCATGTTTTTAATGGTACTACTAACCATGATAGGTAATTGATGTCATAAGGTGATATTTTTTTAAACAAAAAATAAAGATAAATATAAAACATAATATGTACATGGGAGGGTGTAATAATTAGTAAAATATATTTTTTATTTTGATAAAATAAATCTGATTTTATTGATGGATTTAGAAATAATTAAAACTTGGTACGAGTTATCATAGATTAATTTTATAGAATATTTTTATTTTTGGTATGATGATGGGGTTAATTTCTAAAAGCATTCATATTTTCAATAAGGTTTTATGAAAATTCATGTTATTTTCTCATTTTAAGATAAGGGATCATAATGGTTTTTATATGTTTTTTCTGTGACAATTAAGTGTTACATCATGTTTTATAGGGGATTAATTTTATGTTTATTTTGTAAATTTAGGTACCTTCTTTTGATTGTTTTGTATTTTAATCTTTAGAATGGCAAACAGTATATATATTTGAGAGATTTTTTATAAACTCTATGTTTTTTATTACTACATCACCTTACCATATGAATATTTATGAATATTTCATAACATGTTCTATCATATTATTTTGATTTCTAGAAGCTGAAGTTTTAACATTCCATCACATTATGGATCATATGATCTAATAGTGCCTTAGGTATTACGATTTAAACCAAATTTCATGGATTTAAGATATGAAGTTAAAATTGATCAGGGAACAAATGATATATGGGATGGTTCTTAAAAAATTGAATGATGTAATGAAAGTATATCTTCTTGTAAAAGTTCATAATCTCGGGTAAGATTTTCATGATAAAATTATCCTACTACATTCATATTTATGATTCAAATAGTTCCTTAGATCATCACAGATTTATCGTTCTTTTATAACTACCTTTATAATGAATGTGTTCTATCTAACTATCCATCATAACATATTTGTTAGAATTCTCTTCCATGTTTATGATTTTAATTTCCACTAATGTTATTCTAATCTAATTCAATGTTATGTGGGGATATTCATCCTTTAAATTATAACAACCCTTTTCTTTGTTAAACATTAAATCTTTATTTATTTTAAAAAAGTACACATTACCAAACCTGGATGATCTAGAGCCACAATTTTATTCAGAATTAGATGCCTTACCTGAGAACTTATAACGTGAGATACAAAAAAAATATTGAAAACTTCATTTAAATTTTTATAACATTCCATCAAAATTAAAACTATAATGGATAACCTAGGGACTTGAATAAGAAATGGGTGGTCTATAAATCATAGTAATGGAATAATTCTAAAATAACATGTAGGAAGATATAAATGTTTGACACTAGTAATATCAATGGGTTATAGAAGAACCTTCAAAAACATGGTATAATATATTATGATAATCACAAAGGTAAGATGGAAAATTTTGGCACAACATAAGACAATACATCATAATAGTACGTGAAGGATAAACCCGGTAATACATTATCATGGAAAAATTACAATAAATAAATATGGTTCACTAAAAATCCCAAAATTATGAATCATGAAACTAATAATTACCTAATTCATTGGAACTATATTTAATTCCATGCGCACCCATCACATTCATTTCGTTCTCAAGATTAAGTGTGCCTCATAGACCATAAAACATAAAATAAGATTTCATATTTCTTATAATTACATAATGAATTATTTAATACATACTTGAAATTCCCTAATAAATGAATAATAATTTAATAAATAAGAAAACATTTGATAGTAATTGGGTATTTTTGTTGACTATAATTTTTTTAAATGAAATCTCATAGTGGAATTTCGGTATCACAATAGGGTTATATAAAAAATCATAAAAATGGTTGACGTGTGAAAAAACAATCTCTCCTAATTTTTACATAAAATGGGTGGTAAATTATACATGATAATAAATTCCCACTCAAAATTAAATTGGAATATAAGTTATAATTAAATAAATAAACTTCATTAAAAAAGAAAAGGTTATGTTCCATTACTAGAGCATGTTACTCTAGTAGCATGAGTGGGGATTAATGAGAGATTAGGGCGCATTGAGAAGACAAAAAAGAAGTGATGGTAGTTCAAGGATGTTATAATTGAATTTTTAGTAAATATAAATTGGGAAATGGGTGGGTATATATGAAAAAGAGTGGAGAATTCTATAATATTTCTGAAACATAGGTTTTGGACTCTAAGTAATTAAATAACCAAAACCAAAAACCTTCCATTTTTGAGAATTTATTCTCCTAATGAGGGAATGTTTTGATTATTTTATTAGCCAAAGGGTATGACATATTAAAATAATTACCTTGCGTATGTCGAGGTGAGCCACTCACATAATGAAATGATATTAAAACTCAAAATATATTAATAGTTTTGGATGATTCATAATGTCTTTATATAATTAATTAATTAAATATAATATCACATTGATTTAATTTGAAAACATATATTTGGCCTTATAACCCCATTATAAAATTTATTATATCATTTCAAGACATTATAATTTCATAATACACATCATATTTATATATAATATTTGATTTTAACTCAAAAATTCAACTATCTCAAAAAAATATGAAAAATTTCACATTGGTGAAATAAAATTTTTTGATTCCAAAAAAAAAATTCATTTTATCAAAATAATTTTATAAATATGATCATTTTCACTTTTAATATATTTCTCGATAGATAAAGGGAAATGCTTGGTTTTTATTACAATAACAGTTTTTTAGCCATTTTATCAATTAAATTTGACGGCATAAAAATTATATCATGATTTATATATGATAACATATATTTAATAACAATTTTTTATTAAATTATTATTTATTTCAAAAATCCATTAATCTATCCAAATATAATCATTATTTTTTATGAATATTAAACAAAAAGTATATTATTGTTTTATTGTATCATTAAAAAAAAATTTATCAAGCATTAATAACTATACGAAAATTTATTCATTGTTCTATAAAAAGATATATAAATTATTATATATCAAGTGTATTTAAACATATCCATTTAATACACAATCAAATTCCCTATGATTATGGTGCACAATGGTGACATTTTCATGGGGTGTTTCAGCGAACACAGTTTGGGTAATGATTTCTATGAGCTTGAACATCTATAGTATATGGTTTTTATCATCCTTAATTATTTGCATCTCAACATTAACTTAGTAAAGGAAAAATCCAATAGATTCTATCATAAACATAATCATTAATAAGTGGGTTTAATGGGGGATTTGTTGTACAAGTTTATTCCATCACATCCATTGTCTATGTTAATTGGTTTTGTAAAAACCATGTATTTATACTAATCATTTAGTCATGATTCAACATCTATATTATAAATGGTGTCAAATATTAACTATTATATAAATCCAAATGGAAATGAAAATAAAAATTATTGTATGTGTTTTTAAAACAATATTATATAATAATACATTTTAATTAAATTTATATGGATTGTTTTGAAATTATTTGGGACATTAAAATAATCCCCCATAAGAAATTTTCCTTGAAAACTTTTCATTTCCCACACTGAAACAGATGAGAGTAACTCAATTTCATCACCTCATCTAGTTCCCACACCACTTCATCAGACTTTTTGTTTCACCATGGAACTTTGATAAGGTGAATAGTCTTATTTCATAGAACATTGTGCATCAATTTATGATCTTCTCTGGATTTTCCTATTATGGGATATCATTATCTAAGGGTACCACCTATTGATTGAGTACATGTGAGGGATCTAGTTTTTACTTTCTGAAGAAGTATACATGGAATACATCATGTACCTGAAATATGTATGGTGGGAGTGATTTTATATATGGAAACACATTGATGTGAACAATGATCATAAAGATACTGATAGATATTGGAGTACTATTTCCCTTCATCCTCAATATCTTCACCCAATTCCATGGAGATTTTTGGGGAAATATAATGTCTCCAACAACAAGATGATTGTTTGGTTGATAATTGTTAACAACAATATTCTATTAACTTTGAGAATACTTCGTGTGATGTTTAATGGTCTTGTCTTTATCCAGCACTTCATCAACCATTTCAGGACCTATTTGTTTTTGTTCGCCAACTTCATACTAGCATGTAGGTGTCCTACACCTCTTCCCATAACGGTATTAATAACAATTCATTTTGATTTTTGAGTTGAAAGTCTTGTTGTAAGACAACATGACCAGAGGAAAATGTTGTTCCCATCATCTTTTGATGTTAATTGAGTTTTCTCTCAACATGTTCTCATGTGTGTGGATAGACGACAATGATTGGACATCAGTTTGAGGGTGATAAGTCATACTGAATATCAACTAAATTATTAGATCATATTGATCACTTTTCCTGTTCCTCGAGGTGAATCTTGTATCTCAGTTTCATACAATTGATTGTGGTACTTCATACAATCTTACCGCTTCTTAGATGCATATCCTTGAAATTTAAATTTTGGTGAAATCCTCTCAAATTGAAAATAAGTGAGCAATTATGGTAATAAAATCCACCACAACCTAGATAACATTGTTTCCCTTGAATTTCTTCTGATGACTATTGGAAATTTCCATGGTGGTGATTTCTAATTTCGATACAGTTATGGGTAATTTCTGAAACATACCCCTATAATTTTGTCTTTAATCCTTCACTTGTAGACATACATGGAATCATAACTAATATTGTGTTATTTTCTTCATCATATTGTACCACTAATAGTGTTATTAGATATGTTGATAGATATTTGTTCATCCAGGATAGATGTAAAAGGTTAATATATTTTTATCATCTAAGAACTCCTTTATTAATATTGGATTTGATGGTACAAATAGTATTGAACCAATTCTTACAACACCTTCTTCTATAACATCTCACTTCTATGATTTCCCTTTTCGTATATTTTCCACGTTTTTTAAGTTCCTACATTATTTCTTTGAAAATACATCATCCTACCTATAATAAATGGCTGAGAAGTAATTTATGAAAGGATTGATGAATTTTATTCATTTATTATTCTCTTTTCCTTTTTTCTAAATATATGATGGTCGGATCCCTCTTAATTATCATCAATGATATAATTACCTTATCATTTATTCCTAAAGAATTTCCACATTATTCAATTTCCCATGAAGAAGATGGAATGAGAAATACTACTCATTGATCATCATTAACAATCATCGTTGATGTATATTCATATCATTCTGTGTGAATATATACTTGAGGATTTGTGGATTCATTTATATTTCACACATATCCACGATGAGATAATGCAGCTAAATTTTCGATGTGATGATCACAACATCCAACTACAGATCACAAAACTGGATGTTTAATTCATCAAAATTTAGCTATTATGAATCATATGATATGATTTTTTATCCTACATTAACACACTACCCAATCCCTTATTTGAAGAAACACTTAATACCAACAAAACTCTCCACTTTTGGTCAGTCTGAGCACATGGGTATTGATAATCCATCTTTTGAACTCCATTAAGCTATCTTCGTGTCCATCATTCCATGTAAACATGACTACCGTTCATGTTAGTTGGGTAAGAGTGTTTGGAAAATTCTCAAAATTTCATTCAAATCGGAAATAATATAAAACTAATCCAAAGAAATTAATATATTTGGAATAGAATGTATTCTTGTTCATACATTGATTACTTTTATTCTTCAATGGTCCATTTATTTCCTTTTGGTGTTAATTATATTCACCAATAATTATTCTTACATCTACTTGAACTTGGATTGTTGTACATGGAATAAATCTTATACATTTATAAGGTCATTATAATAGTTCTTAGATGCTCCTCATGATCCTCCTTGGATTTGTATAATATTATAATATCATATATAAAGGCTACCACAAATATCTCGACCTAATAACTAAAGGAACTATTCATCATTATCATGATGATTGATGCATCATTAGATTTTAAAATTTTCATTAATATGAACTCATAGTCCCCATACCTTGTACGGAAGGCAGTCTTGGTGAAATCTTTCATCCTCATCCTTACATGATAATATCCAAATTGATGATCCACCATAGATATGTTTTATGATCCATGTAGTTAATCAATTAATTTTTCTATCCAAGGTAGAGTTAACATTTGCTTTATCATGATCCTGATGAGCACATGATAATCAACACAAAGGTTCAATTACCCACCATTCTTCAGGGCGAAGAGGACTGGTGTACCCCATGGTTAAGCAATCGGGTGTATGAAGCCTTTTTTGAAATCATCATCTATATTATTCATCACATCCACTTGTTCCAAACATTTATTTTATATGGTGTCTTAGATAATGGAAACTCCCTAGTTATAAGATCAAGAAAATTCAACATTTAAACAAGAAGGAAGACTAGACAATTCCCTGGGAAACACAACGGTGTATTCCTTCACAATAATCATGTCTTCATGGATGGTTATTTAATTATACTCATTGATTTTATATATATACACTTTACTATAGGCAAAAATCTTCATTCATGAGATGATGATGGTGACAAATAAGATTTATCCTCTTCTCTGCACTTGTGAACAATCAGGGGTCCAATCACAATTTAGAGAGTGATTCCCTTCTCATAGAAGTTTATGTTTGATCTGTATAAGGAATGATAATCCATTCCCAAAATTAAATAAAAACACAATAAATGGATAATTAAAATATTTTATAGTAACTTCATCCCATAAAATATTACATGATAGGAGTTATATATATTAGATGCCAAACATAGCCAATTTTTTTTCACTGATAGCATTTCTTCCATGTTTGTGGTTGTGTTGGAATAGTTCTACTAAGTATTCAATATATTTAAGAATTGATATGAAAATAATGAAAATAAAATTTCATTATTTTTTAATGTATAACTAGCATTCATATCACCACATTGTTGTTAGGATCCACCTCTATGGTTTTATTTGGAAAAATATTGCACTTGTTTCCTTATAGGTCATTGGCTATCTTTAAAAATTGTTTTCTTAGATCATTGGTTTGTAATCATCATGGGTTTAATAATGTTGAATAAAAAAACCATGTGATAAGGTTTGACTAGAGCATTCCTTTACTCCAACACATTGGTGGTTTTCACATGTTGGTAGTCACAAGCTACATTCCCTTCATTCCCTCTCCTAAATGATTTATTCTTCTCCATTATAACTTTTTTGGTGTTCTTATCCCTATAACATTAACCTATGTGATGTAAAAATATCTTGGCACCGTTAGATTTCACCATAATACTACCAGAGTAAACATCGCTTTTTCATTCAAACCCACAAATGCCCTTGATATTCTATGATCTCCATTTCTAATTCAAGTTCACATCAAACATTTCCTTCATAGTTAACAAAATCATGGATCACCAGGTATTTTCATAATCTAGGACTTCTCCCACCATATAAGTGATCAAATTTTCATTCAGGGTAAGAACAAATTCAAAGTCATGTCATGCATGTATTTTGATGTTATCCTCAAACACCATGAATGATTAATCATATACTCTTAGGGGAAAGAAAATCTCATTCAATTTTATGTTGGAGAGTGTGGGGAAAATATTTATTAGAAAAATTATAAAATTACTTCCAAACCATATCATTGATATACTGCTTAGGATTTATATTTTTTATCAGCGTCTACCACTAATCATCATCACTAACCATATTATAAACAGATATTAAAACAATCTCTAGTTTTGAACATTGAAGGATTGGGAGGATATTTTCAGTAGATTTGATCCATTATTTCACAATTAAGGGATCATATGATCTACTTAAATTTAGAGGATATCGTCACATAAAGGACTTAATCATAGTGTTTTCTCAGATATTTGGATATGGTAATCCATGTTTCTATTTAGACCTTATGTCAACTGAGAGAGTATTACAATGAATTTTTCAATTCTTGATCCCATATTGTTGGGATTATCATTGGGGCATTCATCACATTTCTTATTACATTGATTGTTTACCAAATTTGGCATACTTCTAGAAATTATAGTGAATAAAAAAGTAAAAATACAAATTTATATTTTATTATTCAATTAGTCACATAAATCGAAATCCAATTACATATAATGGATAATATATAAATTACATAAATTTTCTTAACATGTGAATTTTCCGGCATTATTTTATGTTATACATAGTCTATTTTAAAAAAAACATTCTTATGTGAATTATTTCCTATAATAACTATTCATAATGATAATATGAATTTACCAATAAATATTCACTAGGAGTATCGAACCAGGTTCATAGTAAGTCTAATTGTCATTTATATGGTTAACCCATGATAGACTCGAGACACCCTGATGGTGTTGTTACCCCTAGGTACATATGTGCTAGAACCACGTCCACATGTATTATCTAGATATGGTTGTATTTTAATGATAAAACACTTACTCTATACACACCAAAATTTAGGGATTATTCTTGATACATAGTTTATCAATATATATTTCTCTAGAGATTCTAATCATAATAACAAAAAATATCTAAATCATTCCTTTAACAAAAAATATAACAAATGTTTTCTTTATTACAAAATAATTATTGATTTATTACATACAATTTTACTAAATTCTACCCGAAATATCAAGAATTATAGTTTATTTTGGAATTAGGTAGGTTACATAATCACCTATGACATTAGATACAACATTAACATTGAAAATGTTTTACTAAATGATCATAATATTCCATCAAACATAAACTGCATTGGATGATTAGGGGACATGTGTAAGAATGGGTTGACCTATAAATCCACTTAATGGAATAATCAAGGAATAAAATGAAAAATTAATCTCATTTCAGAAAATTGGAATATCAACAAGGGAATAAATGGAACATGAATTTGAAGGCATGAGAGAGCTTGGTAATCATAATGCAACATGGGAAATATAGGAAAAACTTAATACAATACATCATAAACGTTGTTCATGGATAAACCCAAAAAATATTCATGGTGGTAAAAGTACCATAATGGAATAATGTTCAATTCCATTCTTAGAAAGACGGATGATGATAACAATTATTACCCAATTCATTGGAATTCCAAATAATTATATGTGAACTAGTCACATTCATTTCATTTTAATGCTTTTTTGTGTCACATAGATCAGGAAAAATTAAATAAGTTTTCATCACTTCGTATTCCATGATCAGGTTGTGTGGAATTAATTCATTTCATTCCCAAATCAACAAATAATGGTTTCATAAATTTGAAAAACCATTAAAGTAATTGGGTGTGGGCAATCACTACACATTTTTTTATCATGAAATCCCACAATCTAATCCCAGCATCATAATGATTCCATATAAAAGTTTAGAAAAAGATAATGTGATTGAGAAAGATCTATCATAATTTTTACATAAAGTTTGAAATAAATGGTATGTGGAAAGACATTACTCGAAATATAAAATCTGGAATAGAAGGAAAAATAAAGTAAATAAAATTGATTAAACAAGAGAATGTGAGGATCTATTTCATTAGTGTGCCACTCCAAATGCTTTTGAGGGGGTTCTTGACAGCCTAGGGGATCTTTGGGAGGAATATCAAGTGTGTAGGGTAGATTAAAGATGTTATCACACAATTTTAAAAGAAAATTAGTGGGATATTTGGTGTGTTTAATTTGGAAAAGAGAGGGAAATTAATTAATATTTACAGACACAGGTTTTTGAATCTCTATTATAAAATAACCAAAAACACAAACACTTACATGTTTTCATTCCATGGTTTCTACCAAAAGCGGGGAGTTTTCATTATTTGGTTATATAATGTTCCAAAATTATTAAAATAATGTTTATATGGAGGGGACTCACACTATTAATGAAATTGTTTTAAAACCATAAAATATATTAATTGTTCTTTTGGGTTGATTGTGGATTCATAAAATTAATTAAATAAACATAAAATCACATTATGTTATGGGTAAAACATATATATGGTATTTGATACCCATTATAGTATTTATTACACAATTTTTTGGTCATTAAGATGTCGTAATACACACCATATATTTATATGGTATTTAATTTTTACCTAAAAAATTTATTGTCACTAAAAAGTATAAAAAATACACCATTGGATAAATTTGATGTACTAATTTTGAAAATTATATATATTATATAAAAATATTTATCTAAAAATATATATTTTCACTTTTAAATTAATAACCAATAGTTATATAGAAGTGTTGGTTTTTTATAGTAATAGTTTTAGATACTTAATAAATATTTAATTTATCTAGACAAGAATTATATGATAATATATATATATGATAGAAAGTATTTAATAATAATATTTTATTATAAAATTATTAATATAAATAAATCATAAATTACAAAAATAATTCATTAATTGAATTCAAATATTGTACAAAAATGTTGTATATGATTTATCGTACAAAAATAAAAAACATTTATAATGATACAATAATAGGATGAACATAAATTTATTACTCTATAAAAAAATTATTTAAATAATCATAATATTATGGTCTTGATTCATATGACTTTAATAAACAAAAAAAATTACCTAAGTGTAAGGTGCACAGTCATGATATTTTCATGGGGTGGTTCGACGAAGATGGTTTGGGCCGTGATTTCCATGATCATGAACATCTTCCATAATCTATTTTTTATCATGCTTATGTTGATGGATCTTAGCTTTATAATGGTTAAGGAAAAATCCCAAACATGATATCTCCATCTGAATCCTTGATAAATGGGCTTTATATGGTATAATATTATTGTTTGAGGTCATCACATCTTTTGTGTATGTCCATTGGATTTGGTAAATCCCTCTATTTATTCAAATCATATGATCCTTGTTCAATAACTATATTATCAATGATATACAAGTTAAATTTTCTTTTAAATATAATTTTATATAATAAAAAATGTAGTATATGTATTTTCAATAACCATATTTTATAATAGTAAATTTAATTAAGCTAGAAAGAAAATTTTATTTATTACTATTTGGGTTGTTACATACATTCCCTCTTTTTAAGTGAATATTTTGACTAGTTTAACAATATGAGTTTCCCATAATGAAATTCTAAAACATCACCTATTTCATTTCACAATGTAATTTCAAATTACCTTGAAACAATTAAATTTTAAATTTTTTGATCATATCAAAATTATATCTTATCAATTCGGGATTCCACCAAATATCTATCAATTTCATGATATGATCAGTGTATCTCTTTCTTGTGGAAGTATATAATGAATCCTTCACTTTAACCATACTCATATGTCATACTTCTGGAGTATGATCATTCATATTAAGATAAATTGAAAAAAATTATATATCCTAGAGATAAATTTCTACAATATGAGAAAACTCACTTGGTTGATGTTTTATGGAGAACCCATAAGTTTGAAGAATCTATGTTGGAACATGATGACATAATGAGGAATAGGTATCCTCATATGTTTATATTAGAGTTAAAAATTTAAAGGGGGAAATTAATTAAAAGTGGTGTAGATTTTTACACACATATATTTTCATTATTTATTTTAAAATAATTTTTTTATTTAATTCTTTTTATAATATAAATCGATGTCTTATCTTACCTTACACGAAATTTTGATTTTCTATGAAATTTCCTATTATTATTGAAATTATTTAAACTATATAATTTTTGCCTACCTATTATAATGATCGGTATGAGAAAGATTAATTTAATTGTGAAAATATGAATTATTTGGTAACAATTTAATTAATATTATGAAAAAATGAATTTAAAAAATTTATGTTTTTATAAAAGAAAATATATTTACCGCAAAAGAATATTATCCTAAAAAATTTAATTAATCATTATTAGTGAATCGTATAAATGAAATTTGTATGTTTTATATTCAGGGATATTTTTAGAAATTAAATCAATTTTTCTATAGGAATTAAATTATAACCATCCCATTTTTAATTATAATTAATTTTATTTTATTAAAAGGATGTTTTCCAACTTTTAACGGTTGAATAGTTTTAAAACTATAATTTAAAAATTTTATAAATTTTATATCACAAAATAAAATTATTTATTTGAAAAATCAATGTAATATTTACTTGAGGCTAATTTGTTTCATTTTATTAGAATGGTTTCATCTTTTTAGGAATAATAACAATTCTGGGTTTATATTGAAAAGAGTGATTAATTTTAATGTCTTTAAAAGGCCAATTTTTTATATTATTTTTAAATTTTAAATGGCTCATTTTAAATTAAAATAATAGATTTATGTTTTTTGAAAATCTTCTAATACATGAATTTTTTATAAATACAAATTAATATTTAATAGATAATTTTCTAGAAAAACTATATTTCATTGAATTACATTGGTTTTAATTTAAATAAAATTTTGAAAAATTTTTCATTTTGAATTTTTGGAAATGGGTTCTAAATTTGGATACTAAATATCGAAATTTATTGAATACTTACAATTAATTTTTTTCATTTTTAATAGTAGCCTTGGTAAATTTTTTTGCCACGAAAAGGGCTAAATTAGGTGATTTGGGAAAAAATGATAAGGACTATAAAATGACCCAAAAACATGGCTAAAATATATTTGATGAAGAGAATTCCACCATTTAGCTTCAAATACAACGATAAGTAGTAAAAAAATACCCAAACACATGAAATAATATTACAGAATAAAGGTAATTCACCCTTAACCCCAACGAATTGAAATTATCTCACATAATGCATACTTTTCCATGAAAATGTCCTATTGAATATTCTTATAAAAAAGAGAGAAAATTTAATTTTAATTATCTTAAATATCCTATATTTTTCTATATAATGAAAATGTATTTTAGTGAATGATTATAAATGTAAATTTTTGTATTAATAAAAATATTTTCATGATATAATTTTAGTTTATATTTTTGGGCCACATAGATGATATTATGATATTTATAATAATTTATTTAATAAAAATTAAAATATGCTACATTGATGTTTTAAATGATATATAATTTTTATTATAGGCTTATCGAAACAATATATTTCACTATAAGTATTCTTTAGAATTATTTAGTATTTATCTACAACAAGGTTTTTTTTTAATTATATTAAATAATTATAGAACGTTGATGTATTAATTGTATTATTAATGGTAATATCAAATGAATTTAATTAAAAACACTAAAATAGATATAATTTGTGATTATTAATGTGAAAAATGAATTTTATATTTGATACATATCACATAAGAATATAATAAAAAAAATGAAGATACATTGTTATCAAAAATTGTTTAAAAATCTATGTAATGAATAATGTCAAAATTAACAGTAATTATATTATATTCAATATTATTTCTTAAAATTTTTTAATAATAAAAAACATATTTGAAAAATTTAAATTTTTAAATTATATACTTTTTATAAATTTATCATTTATTGTCTAATTGACCGCACAAAAGTAAAAATTTCAAACTTTAATAGTTGATAACATTGTTATTATAGTTAAAATTAAAATTGGTCAACTAAGGGATATTCAAAATTTAATTGTTAAAATACAATAAAAAATCTCTAAAATATATTTGATAATAATTTTACAAGTTTATCTCATCATAGTGATGAGTAAATTTTCTATTGGAGGTATTTTGATTCATATTTTATTTATTATATAATAATCTTTTTTTAAAAAATCCTATAGTTCGCCTCACATCAATTATAAAAGGCCACAGCTTATCTCACTTGTTCACAGCACACTGAACCTTCATGATCAACCTCAATCTGAACTATACTATTATAAACATCCTTATACCCATTATATAGGAGATAGTGTTCTACAAATACCATCCATAGTGTCCTTAATTTGATAACTAATGGTTGTTCTCCGAAGATGGGGTAATCGACATTACTGAGTCTTTAGTGATTAATATTCTTCTACATTATCCTCATGTTTTTTCAATTATAATGTAATATATTGGGTATCAAATATATTATAATATGTTATTATGATTAAAGAAACACCATATTATACATTTTATCCATCATATGGAAAATGAAAGCATCATGCATGTAAATGTATGACATATAGTCTCGATGTCGTGGTGTAATATTATTTTTCATCACCACTATTCATTTATAGTTATAATTAATAAAATAATAGATATATATGATAATTTTTACATTATATTGACTATATTAATAAAACGTCAAATAATTTAACCTTTTAGCATTTAATTTAGTGATCTTCTCGCTTGTGTGTACATGCATCATACTACCTTAACGAGGCAACATGATTCAATTTTAATGATATCCATTGAATAATTATTATACAAAGTCGTATAATGAATAAATATGATACCTATTACCTTAATATAATTTAGGATATTGGTTAAAAATACCCTATGAAAATTAATCAGGTCTTATATTAAAAAATATTCATATGAAAATGTTGTAGTTAACACACAAAAGAAGGGTAAAAATGAAATATAATAAAAAATGTGTGATAAGATGATATAAGTGGATATCAAATGATATCATAAATATTAATATAGTTCAATTGTAAATTAATTACTTCTTTAAACAGGTATACATGTTATTTTTATATATATGATAGAAATCAAAATAACGGTAATGGTTAATTTCACAATCTAATTAGTATTCAGGATTATTTAAATGTAAGTAATTACTAAAGAATATTTACCTTCAATTTCAATTATTTTAAAAATGTATTGGATAATATTTTTAGTATTCTGGTAAAAATTTTCATTTTCTTTTTTACACTCAAGTTAACTTTTTCTAAACATTTTGTGAGAAATCTATTTGTTTTTTTCCAAACAAATTTCATTGCAACATTTCAGGAAAAAGTACATACTTGTTTTTTTAATTATATGGAATGAAGGGATTTTTTCACATTAAAGATTCCATAGTTCCCTTAAACATTCCTTAAAATACTAAAAGGTTTTTTCCATTGAAATATTTTTATTTTAAAATTGCACGATACACTAAAAAAATTCAAATCTAAAAGAATATTTTAATAAAGAATTATTTTAAGTGATCTCTAAAAATTATTTTTTATATAATATAACATTATTTTATTGTAATTAATTTTTACTATATGAATTATTCAATAATTTAATTATTATTCATTATTCAATTGCTTTATGTTTGTTATGGATTGATCCTTGTGATTTTTTTTCCTTTTCCAAGATATAGGTTTTGATGAAATGATTATAAAACTCATTTTTTATTTGTTATGATGTAATTAATGGTGTATGTTCTTGTTGTACACATATTTATAAATTGATTATGTGATCGTTGCAACATATATATCTATATAATTCATTGAGTAAAGATTTATATTTTATAAGATAGAGAGGATGTGAATTGGAAATAAATCTGGTTCAGTATTATATGACCTAACCATGAGTAAAATCGGTTCAATAATACATGACTATGATTAGAGTGAACATGGTTAAATAATATTAAGAAATAATAAAAAGTGATCTTGGTTAATTAAAAGAGTTTTTCTACTTTTATTTTCATTACAATGAGCCATGAATACTATTAAAATGATTTTCTAGGCTTGTGTGTATTCCACAATTTCATCTATTATGTTATTCCATCATGGAATATTGGCATTTAGTTTTATATGAACATATGTCATTTATTCAATTATTTGATATCACGTAAATTTATATATATTTTATTATTTTCAAATATTTTTATGTATGTATATCTTATTATTATATTATGACTTATATCTCCATTATTTACCCTTACTACCCATCAAAAATCACTCTTTTCATATGAATCATTTCCCCAGGTTATAAAGAATGGTTTTAAAAATAATAATAAATGGGAATATATTTTTGGGATTCATTGATGATATTTCACCAAATAATAAGTTCATGTTTTTTTCCTAACACACTGAACTAATATGGTTTGTGGGTGAGTGTTTGTGTAATGTGTGAAATATTCTACAAAATTATTTAATTTCTATGTATGTTAATCTTGGGTCATGATACATCCTACCAAAATTTCCACACGCTCTAACAACATATAGACAATAAAACGGAAACTCATACAACAACCCTCCTAGATATAAATGCATCTTATAACCTGCTATGCACATTTTATTCAACAGAACGTTGCATGTGAAGTTACATATCCATAAAGGATTACATGTAGGGTAAATAGATCCATGAAGAAAATAACATAAATAATATATTAATCTTATGACAGAAATAATATATCTCATAATCACTGACAATCCATGGATACAATGGATTAGTGTCCTAATGATTAACTACACAACCATCTTATTTAATATTTCATCCAAACATTTCATTCTAATAATGATCTTATAGACCCATTTTATGAAATATCAGATGATATATTTTATTTCATAACATATGTAATGGTAACATATAAGAGGGGTGACCTCAGACACTTCATAGGGTAACACATATCATAATGTGTCCTATCATAAACCTTAAATAGATCATTAATAAGACACAAATATCATAATAAACAATTATAATATCGTATATGGTAAAATTACAGCATTTTATCACCACATAATATCATAACTGATTCATTGAAGAATTTTAATTGTATTAATGTTTGATAAAAAGTCAATATTCATAAAACATGTGAGCATGATATAAATGTCCATAATACTCCAAAAATATTACATAATCATGAAAACATGGAATATCATGAAAATAAAATGAATCTCATAAATCTATAGAAACCAGAAAATTATCCTTAGATTGTTAAATAACCATAATCACTGTAAAAACATTATGATAAAACTCATTAGGCTCATTCTAATGTGAACAAACTCCTTATCTATATAACAAAAAATAAATGGAATCCAATTATTCACTTGCATTTGTGCAATTACTAAATATATCTATGGATTATTATATCATGAAATATAAAGATTATACAATGCATTTTATTGTGATATAGTACCCCACCCTTCATCATCCATACATGTGTGCGCTATTTAAAATCAATGATATTCATATCTGGAAGAACCCACTAAAAATGAAAGTGTTTTTGGAATATAAAAAACAGTACATAACATGAACTTACTAAACCAATGAATATAAAAAAATAATTTCACCAATGGAATAACAACATTATTACATATATATGTTGATTAATCAATCAATTCATGTGAGAGAAACCTTTGATGAAAATTATTAGTCAAAAAAGAAATGTTTTTACAAAAAAATGTTGTCATAAAATATAATGTGAAAATCACACTAAATGAATATTTGATAAGGGAAATATGTTTCATTTGATCAAATTATTATAAATAGTAGAAATTCAATTATCCTTGAAATGAACCAAATTATGTACAAATAATTAATCTGGAGTGGTAGATGAAGAAACGAAATTCATTTATTAAGGTTTCTATGTTATGTCAAAGATTAATGACATCTATAAAAAATTAAAATACATTCCTTTAATAAAAAATTATTATAAATATGAATAATGTAGAATAAAATATATATTTTTATGTCATTAAATAATATATTAATTATGAGAAAAACCTAAACATAAACCAATCACATATATAAGTATTAAAGTGATGTATTTTTACCTATGTGGTAATTTTATTTTAACACCAATTTTTCCAAACTTGTGGTTGATGATAAAGGATAATATTACTAGATTTAAAGATTGATTTCAAAAAACAAATTGTAATTTATAGAAAATAAAATCTTAGAATATTTTATTCATGTAAGAATGACTATTACCCAATGAATCATAATTTTAGTTGATGAAACCCCTATCATGGTCTTCATTAACTCTACACATGCAACTAACAACCTATGTAACAAAATTAATTTTATATAAATATTACTATAAATGATATTAATCTTTATCTATTTTTATTGGGAAATTTTTATAATCATATAAAATTTATTTATTATATATATTTATATTTTTTACATTAGTTAGTTCAATCAACTTCTCTGTAACAATTTTTTAATATAGATCTTTTATAGAGTCATAGAATTATGATAATTGGCAATGTATACAAGAAGAGGTGAAATCTAGTTAAATAACCATTAAAAAACAAAATAAAAAATATCTCAAGGTATATTTATCTGACTCGGACTTCCTATGAAGATCAGAGTGACTAATCAGAATAAAATTTGATCTGATTCTATCGAAGTATGTTATTATCATATTTAATGTTAGAGGGATAAAACAAATAGTATTCCAATTTAAGTACTAATACTGAATATCAATTACATTGAAAGTAGAATATACTTGTAAAAACATGTCAAAAAATAGATGGAAACAGATATACTGACATACAAGATATATTATAAGATACATTTCTTTTAATCATAATAGTAAACATTTCAATAAACGTGACTAACGGTATCTATAGATTTTTATTACTATAAGGTATGTATTTATATATTAGTATATCCCTTGAAACAATTACGGAAATAAGATATGTCTTTAGTTCCTCTCAATCCCTCGATATGATGATTGGTTCCTTTATTCATAGCCTCTTAATCCCTCGATCTGATGGATTATATTCACCATATTCCAATTACTATAATCTCATGATCATTAATATTTTCTATGAAGTGATTAGAAAATAAAATCTATTCTAAACGAAAGAACCCTAAAAATAATTCCTTTGAAATAAAGCTCTCAAATTTTTTATATTTATTGCGGAACAATATTTTCATGCAAATAAAAATATAGAATGATTGAGTTCTTAATGTGATGAGCACACGAATCTTTAAATTATTGATTATATAAAGACTCATCTTCAACAGTCATATTTCCATGATAGTTTCAAAATACATGGATTTCTAGATCAAAGATAGTTCATAGTGTTATAGAATAACTTAATAACCTGTGTTGTTTTTTAGAACCATTACAATGCTAAATGTATTTCATATGATTGAAAAAATTCTTATGTGATTCCAATAATAAACATCATTCTGTATTGATTCTTTATTGGATCAACTGAGTGAGTATTATTCTAAAATATTGATATCATCATCTTTCTAATATCCCATAAATTTGTCTATTAGGTAAAAAAACATAATTCTAACCATTGACCTTAATAAAATACATTTTGATAATTAGACACACCATCAGTATGATGTATCATATAGTGTAATGTAATGTTTATAATCATAATACATTAAAATAATTAATATTCATATTAGAAGAAAATGGTTACTACAAAATCATATTAAAATAATTGGGAAATAATAATATTGTTAATATTGTTTTTAATAGAGTGTTTATGATTAAAAAAATGGAGTGATAATGTAACAACTAAAATCATATGACTCAAAAATATCCCACTTTTTCCAAAGCACAAACAAAAAATCCTTAATATAAAAATAAATTATTATAATTACAAAACTTTTCTATTATATTAACGTTGAATTAATTTTTACCAACTTAACTCCCCCAAAGTTTGTAAAGATATTTAATATGATGGAGAGTATTTTTATAATTATCCATTAAATAATACATTTTCTTCATAAGATTACTTATCCCCCAAAGGATAACATATTTACATTTTAAAAAAAGTTCTATAATATAATAAAACATACTCCCCTTAATAAAACATTCTCAATTATTTTTATTTTCCAAAAAAATTATGGGAATGGATCTGATGCTTCCTAAAAAATTTAAAAATTATATAAGAAACACCATTAAACTAACTCATCATCCTTGTAATTATGAATGAATGTATAACATATAAGAATTTGAAAAATAATCCAACATATTTGATTTTGATAAAAAGTTGATTTCATTAATCAAAATTTAAAATATTTTCTCATAATACATTGAGAGTTGAAAAATCACATTCTATCTTCCTTAGGTTAATCATGAAGGCCATCATCTTCTTGAACACATGTCGATCCTTATCTAACATTGCGACCTTTTCTTCAAATGGATACTTCTTTGAAACATTATATTTGAGAAATTTAACAACCTTTTATAACCCTTTTTTCAATTCCCTTAAAACTATGAGTTCATTTTCCCAAAATTTGAGTCTTCGCATAATCAAATCTATATCATGTGCTTTTTCCTTCAAGACATAAACATCCCATGTCAAATAATCTATATTTAATATTAATTTGTCTTCAAAAAACCATTTTTAGCAATATTTAAAGATAAAATGTTAGATTATTCAACTGATTCTAACAAAAGTGTATCTATTTCCTCAAACTAATCATGATGATCAAGGATATACCAATCGACATGGTTTAAAAAAATTACTATATGATTGTAAAAATACAATTTAGCTTCAAAATTTTCTTGAGAATTTTTCAAAATGGTCGCTATTCATATTATCGATTTATTAAAAAAAAATTAGTGATTATGACTTCTAATTGATATATTCCCCAAGAAGCTAAAATATTTAATCATTATTTTGTAAATATTGAATCTGATCAGTCATCCTTTGGGAGGAAACAAAGATAAAATAATAACCTTTTGATAAATAATTACTTCTATGTCTGAATGATAATACTCATCTTGAGAGGGTTTTTTATACTAGTTCTGACTTCAATTTTATTCCCCTTCTTTTTAACTTTCATTGAAACTTTTGTATCATCTAAAAATAAAAAATTTTCAACAACCTGATTGGTTTCATCCTTCTTAGAATCTTTTTTAGAGAAATATGATATTTTCCTTTATCCTTTGAAGATGAATTTTCTTCATTTTCAAAAAAAGATTTTTATCCATGATTACTATCAGATTTTTCAAAATTATGAGAACGATATGGTAAATATAATAATGATACTGATTATTATGAGATTCTTTATCATTTGATCATTTTTCTTGATGGTTTTCCTTATCATCATTGTCTTCCTAATCATTATATTTATCTTAATCTATATCATCTTATTCATCTTATAATACTCCAAACTCTATTTTTTATTCTTCAAATTCTTATTTGAATTCTTTATCATGATTTACCACTATGTATATTATATTTCTCAATATTCATTATTTAGTAAATTGATATTCTGATTCATTCTAATGTAATATTGGAAGATATTATTCAGAAACTATCATTTTATTTCCCATATCAACTAAATAAGTGATTATAAATGTTTATTAATAAACAAATACATGTTACAAAATGATTTGATTGGTGTGAGAGATCCAAATGATTGGATTATCAATGTTATTATCAATATATTTCAAGATACATTAATCAACATTAGCTTCTTTTAACATATTTTTTTACATCATTATTTTCCCTTCTAATATTAATTGTTTTACAATCCATTCTTTTTGGGCCTTATCCTCATGAGAGTCAATACTAATATTTGTATCCCATGGATTATTTTGTGATTTGTTTACCATCATGTTTAGAAACTCATCAACTATATTTCTCTTATCTTTATTTACCATGAAAAGAAGTGATGTTTCATCACTCTTATTCATTTTAACTTCCTTTGGGTTCTTTGATTTTTGTGTGTGTCATAAGTGGAAACAACAAAATTTTCACAAAAATTATTTGATTTTAATGAAAATGAATACCTCATCCTCAAAAATGTATCTTCACTAACTAATGATATGTTCTCCCTAACAAGGTGTGATTTATTCTGCACGTAATGAAATCCGTAAACTTTAAAACCATCTTACTAAAAATGTTTGGAATATAAGTGTCTCTGACATGATAGATGAATTTTTTATATTATCTTATTTAATGAAGTGAAACATAAAAAATCTATCTTTTTCATATTTAATAAAATTTTATGAATAAATAATTTAGAGACATTCAGCATTCCACTATCACTATTCCTAGGTCTATGTAATCCATACATCTATATTGAAAATACTCAGTTATATATTTTCTGATGATAATTATATCTTAATTCCACATAAAAAAAAGAAACATCATATTTATTCTTCTTAACCATTATTTGTCTCTTCAGATTATCTTGAGAAGGTAAATAATCTTATTTATTGGATGCTACACTAACCATGTCTTAAACTCACTTATAAAAAAAATTATATATTTTTATAAATATGGTACAGGATGAATTATCCATACAATATTATCTATGAAACTGAACTGATGCATAAAATTCAGTAACTATCAGGATAATTTCTATCAAAATCCATATTAAGATTCTCCTTGAGAACACATTCGCAACCATGAAACAATATTATCCATTTGATATATTAATCAATCTTCTCAAAGAACTATTATTCTATTAGATATTCCTTGAAAACATACCATATTTCATAATATTTTCCCCCACATATTACGATTTGAGAACTCCAATTGGATGAGATGATAAAAAATTAACTTATAGATTTAAGGGATGTTTCATCTTCAGAGAAAAAAAACTATAAACAGATGTGGAGAAATAGAATTACCCACCCATATATAGGCACTGAGAGTGAAATTTATTTTTTAAAATAAAACCAGTTGTTAAAATTTAAATAATTTTTTATCACACAACTATTATTTAATCGATGAATGTTTTCACATTTTTTGGACTCTCAATGTTTTAAAACTTTTATCTAATTATAAATCATTCTTTTTAAATGAATTTTTTTAAAAAAATTAATCAAAATATTATTTTTATCAAAACCAAAATTATAACTTAATGTAATGAAATAGTGAAAAACTAAAATCATAGAATATTACCTTTCATACTGAAAAGTTTCATCGGTGTGATTAACATGTTCATATATGAATTTTTTAAATAAAAAGATTATTGTAGTTCTATTATAAAATTTATTATTATTTTTTTTTAAAAATGGTTTACTATAGTTATTTATAAAAAAACGATCAAGATAGTTTGAAAGTACATATTTTTATTTACTAATTTTGAGTCTGGAAATATTTTACAATAGTTAATGTATTGAATTTTTTTCCGAATTATATAGATAATATTTTTTTATAAATGATCATGTCTAGAACAACTCATTACTATACACACATTATTGACATTTAAGAATTTATAAAAAAAATATTTTATGAAAAAATAAATTTTATTAAAAAACATCTGTAATCACCCTATAAACAATGAGTGTATTAATGTATGAATACTGGTTAAGAATAAGTAGATGTGAATAATATCGTCCTATTTATCATTCCTAACTTATTTTTAATATATTAAATTCTATCATAACCAATGTGGTTAGTAAAAATATTTTAATTGTTTATGGTGTTCTAATGAATTAAAAAACTATATCGACTTTTGTTTTGTAATACTAGAGAATTGGTATCTTATAAATGTTTTTTTCAGAATTACATTGAATTATTAGATTTTTACTTATTGAAATGGTACATGTATTATGAAAAAATATTTTTTTTGTAAAACTCACTCAATAGTCACTGAGTGTGTTTTTAATCCACAACATCTCAACATAAAAACATCAAGTTGTTGCATATTCTTTTTTAGTAGTGCGAATTTTTACTGAGTGTTGTTTCATTCATAACCATGAATATAAATAATATCCGAATAAATGATATGATTAGGATATACTATACTTATACATTATAAATCAACTAAAATTTTCATTAGAAAAAAATTGGTCAAAAATATTTCCAAAATTTTATAATAAGAATAAATCCTATGTTACTATAAGATAAAAAATAAATTTACAGAATTTAGATGAGATTATTTTAGATCAGATTAATATACTACAAATAAACATACTAAAAACATTATATATAGTCAAATATTAGTAATGTAAATTAAACATTTTTCCATACCTATAAAAATCATTTGATCAACTAGTTTTCCATCCTCATCAACTTCTAATTTATTGAAGGAACAAATAGGATTACTATTAATTTATCTATTTTAATATAAAAAATTATTAAATAATTATTTTTTATACATATGTTGAGGTATAATAGTACCATAAGCTTTTCTTTATTTGATAATAAATAAAATATTTTTGTTCTCCCATTATACTAATTTCAATCTAAAACATTATAAAATACAAAATAGAATCTGCTAAAGATATTTCAGTTGAACCAATTATAATATCAACAACACTAATTTATACAATCATAATATTTTATTTAAAACACTTAAAAAAATATTTTGTTATATAGCTCCCTTGGAAAAATAATTTTCTAAAATAAATGTAGTTAACCTATCACTCTATGAACATGGTGCTTTGGTTATGTCCATATAGTTTTGTGGTATTTTTATAACCACATTCTGGATGTTGTTTATTTTCAAATAAAGGTGGTGGTTCTATATATCCATCATATTTAACATTACTATTATGAATAGAAAACATCACATTAATATGAAATAGATTGAATTTAAATAATTTTGAAGATAATATAAGTGATTGAACAACATCATGTAATGCATCTAGAGAATATGTTTCTTCATAATTTTTTCATTCTTGCTAGTTATAACCTTTAGAAACATGTCTATCAATATTTAAAAAAATTCAACCATTTTCATACCATTTCGTCAGGAAACATATCTTAATCCAATTAGAGAAGATTCATTGGGACTTCTAACTAATATCCATCCATTATTCCTCTCAAACAAATTATGTTCATATTGGAGGGAATTAATCCTATCATCATCAACTAAAGCCAAACTTAGTTTCTTTTGTACAAATTTGGATAATAAATATATATTTTAAATTTGAATTTTTAAAGAACTTATAGTTCTATCATATTGACCTACATCACTAATTATACACTCAATTGGATGATTCTTATTAAACAATTGACTTTATGGGTTTCGAAAAGATTTTTTTTCAACAATAGGAAAAATACCTTAAAAAGTAATAAATTTAGAAACATATTCGTGTCTCATTTAATTAAGAGAAGAAAATTCTATCTATGGTTGAAATTCGGTTTAAAAAATAACATCTGAAGTTATAGGATGAGGATTTTTGAAATAAAAGTGATTTATTCATCAATCTTAAAATGTTCTATTTCTTCAATAGTATAAGAAATACTATTAAAAACACAGTATACCATTAAAGTAGTAGAATAACCTACAAATATTCCTTCATCTAATTAGGGTGAAAACTAATATATTTTTTTTTTATAATTTTGAATGAATACATTATAATTAAAAACATTTATGTATAAAACAGTTGGGTTTCTTCCTATCCACAACTCAAAAATAGTTTTATTATGACCATGTCTATTGAAAACATGATTAATATTATAGGAAAAAATTAAACGGATTCCTTTAAATTATTTTAGATCCTAAGTATTCAGTCAACCTTCGTATAGTAATTTCCTAAAGAATAATTTTGCATCATTCATCTATAAAATTTTTCTATTGTTTTCTATGTGCTGAAAAATTATGATATATACCTTTATTATAAAAAAAGAATCAAAATAATTTTTTTTGAATTCTACCCCATGATCACTATGAATTAAAATTAGGGATAATTTTTCTGAATTTTAAATCTAGATATTAATGTTTTAAAATATCCATAATCTTATGATTTGTTAAGAAAATATTCCCAGCTATATATAGTTTACACATCATCTAAAACAAATATGCAATATTTCCTACCAAAACATCTAGTTTTTGTATTACGAAATATGTTCATCTGACCTAACAATAAGGAATTAGAAGTTGAGACTTACTTAATATATTTAAAAAATGACTTCTGTTTCTTACCATATTGAGAAGGGTCATAATCTTTTTTTGTATCAAACATATGTTTTGGTAGATCCTTTATAAGTCCATTCCTAATGAAAATAGAAATTCTTCTTAGATAATTGTTTCCTATCCTTCTACTCCATAACCGGGATTCATATTCTATCTCACTAAGAGATGGTATGTCTTTGACCATATTGGTGTCTATGTTTAGTGTGTTAAAATTCTCATACCGATTGGTAGAATGAGTAAATTAATCCATGGAACTATGTACTAAATAATTATCATTCCTAAATTATATAAGGTAACCTTCATGACATTTTTTTCATATACTTATAAGGTTTTTATTACGTCTAATATCAAATAAAACATTTTAAATAATATGTTTTAAAATAAGAACAATATTACCTATTCACATAACCTCTCATTGAGAGTTATCTCTAAAAGGATATTTTCCATATTTCATATTGTTGATATCATTTATGAAATCAATGTTTCTTGTCATGTTTCTCGAATATCCACTATCCATATACCAAATGTTTTTTTGTTGGTAATATCTATCTTTTCATGAAAATGGACAGATTTTTTTATAACCCAAATCTTTTTTGATCATTTTCTTATAAAAATTGAAATTTGAGTGACCAATGTTTTTTGAAAAATAAGACTTAGGTAAAACCTACCGATTGGACAATATTTAAAAAAATTAAAACTCCCTATGTGTGAATCCCCAAAAATTTCTATATTTTTATTTTATAATAAATATTTTTATTATTATATATATATAATTTTAAACATATTCAACTTATGACATTAAATTAACTTGTGTTAGAGGAATGACCGAGTTTTATCACCTCTTGATGGTGGACATCTTTTAAAACTACATTTTAACAAATTTAAAATTTTATTTATGAATATAAACATAATTTTTTAATTTTTAATGTAGAAATTATCATATGGTAATTTTTTTGATTATTATAATAAAAATCATTTTGTGATAAATAGTGAAAATTAGTGCAATTTAGTTAAAATATCCTTTCATTTACATAATTTTTAAGGCTTAATTATATTTTATATTTTTTTTATAGATACATTAGATCAATTAAACATCAATTTAAAAAATTGCGTTCATTAAAATCAATTTTACTATTAATTTTAATATAAAAACATAATAATCCATTGAACGTTTTTTAATTTAAAGACCTGTTATTTCGCCCTATCTGCAGGATTAGCGTAAATCTTAATTTTCTTACATTAGGGATTTGAATTTTGAAAATTCAACATAAATGGATGTAATTAGTTTGATTTTTTTGTTATAATAATATCGACATTAAATTTTCACCAACATGATTAGTGAATATGATTAAGATTAATTACGTTGATTAAGGTATGATTTAGCTTAATAAGTGACGAAACAATAATATTAAGACCAAAATGACATGGAAACATGTACAAAATCCATTTTTACAAATATTTTGACCATGTAACCTTTTGGATTGAAATATATGGTTATTGGGATAGTAATATTTGGAATTTTTTATATAAAACGTTTTGTTAGAAAAAAGGCAAAAAATCATTCATAACATTAAACCGTTATAAAATTATGAGATGTGTAAAAAACAACATATTTTAGTTTATACATACATTTTTTTAAGATATATTTTATTTTGATGCCATAATAATATATCAATAATTTTTATATATTAATTAATTACATAAAATGCTTATGAAACACCAATGTTGTGATTATTTAGTTAATAATTAACTAAAATAAATGATACATGAAATATTAAAAGTGAATCAAATTTATTGAATTGTTATTTTTATTTGTTTTTTTAGATTAAAATATCATTTTACACACCTAAAAAAATATTATATTTTATTTACAATAAATGAATGATATTTTAAAATTAACAATAAAAAATAATGTCAAAATTATCATTATTGTTATTTTAATGTATATGAACATTATAAAATGATTTAAAATTAATAAAAATACTATATACTACCATGTGATTTATAAGTGTATATAAATATTAAAAATGTTCTATTAGTGGACTAATTAATATTTTTAATTAACATAATGACCCATATTCTGTAAGAACGTTGTTAACACGGTTTGAAATCGAGTAGATGTTACGACCCAACCATACCAGTCTCAAGCCACAACTATCCCAAGCCCGCATCCATAGGTCCGGGGTTGGAGACAAGCGCTGAAAGAGTAAAAATATTAGGGAGGCCTTTTCTTATGTACCTATAAAAACTTCCCACTCAATGCCGAAGTGCAGAGTAAAAAAAGAAAACCAAAGAATGAACAACTATAACCCAACCACAGTCATGCATCGACTTATAAATAGAAAAAATGTTAGGTGATGAAAAGTAATGACAAGATAACTGAACAGGAAAAGGGAAAACACATGACCAACCCAAAAGATGCCATAACATGACAAAAGGTTAAAAAAATTAAACAGCTGGTGAGTCACACACCTGAAAGTCCTAATACGACCACTGAACGGAGCCCAAGCTCTTTTGTCCTCTACACTCCTCCGTAGTCTCAATCAACAAGTCTGCCGTCTTCAAGGGCACACCAAGTGTGGAAAAAGCCCAAGTAGGAGAGAGTATAAAGGTACTCAGTTGGATGCCTTGAAATCTAGAGGGAGCAACAAATGTGGTTCCAAAATGGTGAGAAATATATAGATCAAAGAACAGTGAAAGAGTACAGTAAATAGAGTGCAGCTCAACCCAAAAAAAAAACAAGGTATTAGACTAGTCCAATCATGAGGATCTAGACACGGAAAAAACATGGCATACCATGTGTGTTTTCGCCCTCCCTCGAACAAGAGTAACTGAATCCAAGGAGTGGGAACAATAGTAGGGTGTATATATATATGGTCAACAAGAAACCTAAACGAGTGAGTAAGGGGATCTACATCTCCAAGATCAGCCCAAGATAAGTCTCCATCAGTTCTATGGATACCCATCACTGATGCCCAAATGTCCCGCATGTCAAAGCTGTCTCATCGCTGAATCACGCAACCAAGGATCCTGCTCTGGTAACCACGAAGAGAAGACACTTACTAGCCACATAGAAAGGGATGATCTTGAAAGAAGTCATTGGGTAACCCACTACCTAGCCCATCTAGAGGGAAAACTCTAAGAGGTCATCAGGTTACCAACTCCCCAACCCTACTAGAGGGTAAACCCTAAAGTCAACAGGTAACCCACTACCCAGACCAACTGGTGTGTAATCTCTAAGATGTCTTTGGGCAACCCACTACCCGGCCCTACTGGATGGTAACCCATAAGGACAATGGGTAACCCACTACCCAGCTCAACTGAAGGGTAAACTATAAGTGGTCGTTGGGTAACCCAGTGCCCAGCCCCACTAGAAGGTAAACCCTAAAGTAAATGGGTAACCAACTATCCAGCCCCACTAGAAGGTAAACCCTAAGGTCAACGGGTAACCCACTGCCCAGCCCCGCTGGACGGTAAACCCTGAACTGGTCCAATAACTCGTCACTACCCAAGCCATCTCTGGGTGTCATTAACATTTCCATCATGCGTTGGTTTGGAGTGCATCAAAGGAACCTCCAACCAACGCCCTTTCATGTTTCTACATTTAATGAGATCTCGGAATAGGATCTACATGCCCAAAACAATTACAGCATTACAATACTCATTGAAAAACATGTGAGATAGACTATTTACTTTCTTAATACGGACTCCCGAAAAAATGTTATTCAACACCACTTTATTCCCATACGGTGTCTCATGGGACCCACACCTCAGTCCCAAAAGAGGTCGGGTAAACTGCGCCATCGCGATGCTCTTGGAAAACGCAATGAATCAACTTCTCATTCTCCACGAACAGACATCTAATGAAAAAGTCGCAAAACGCTACTCACAGCTTAAAAGAAGGCCTATGGGTCCCATAGAACAACGCTTTCTTCAACGCATGAAACCACCCTGTAAAACTTCATCTCGACTCCCAGGTCACAATGCCAGTGACAGTGGCTTAAACGGACTTCGGATGTGTTCGTTCCATCCTAAAGAATAATCCCAGTGAGATGCTAAACAACACTTAACTGTGTGTCGCGCCACCGAGCACCCGTATCAGGAAGTAAAAATCCCCGAGCCCATATCAAAAATTCCGACTCGATCCGAATATCATGCTTCCATATACTTCATGCAAAACCAACTCTTGTAGTGAATGTTACAGGTGTCTGAAGACTAGGGGGCTAACCCCATAGGGTTGCACCAGCCTGGTCCTGCATGTCCACCCAGCCTGGGACGACCTGCACCGACTGGCCCATGCTACATCGCTGGCCTGCGGGCCTTCTGCGCAGCCAGGCCACTAACCAATGGTCCACCTGCATCGACCTAACCGCGTGGCCGGTAGCTATCTTCCACAGTGACCCACCTTCGGTGGGTCTCGGTCTCCCCCCCCGGAGTTGCACGCTGCGACAACCATCGCGCCCTGCACTGGCGACCTCTGCCACCACCTGAGAGCCTACCGCCGCTACCTGGGAGCCCGCTACCACTGCCTAGGATCACGTCCCCACCACCTTTTAGCTGCACCGCCATCGCCCGGTAGCCTGCCGCCCTGGCCGCCATCCTGAACTGCCTGATGCCCACCGGAAACCCCTGGAACCACCAAAAAAGGGGAAAATTTCCAAAAACATCCCAAGGCCATCTCGGGCCCCCTGGACTCAGATTTTCATTCCGAGAAGAGATTTATAAAGATCGTATCAAATCCTACAAAACTATGGGATTCTATGGACCAGAAAATGGCATTTCGATGCAATAAATGGAATTTGATGATGTTATGGAAATTAAAAATGATTAAAATACATGAGCCTACCACGAAGGGCGTAGCCCATCGCTTCGCAAATGATCCACCAGAGCTACCACACCTTAGAGAGGAGGGGATTGGGAATTGATGATTTTTGGGAGGGATCTACTAGGGAGAGACAAGGGGGGATGAGGAGGAGCGGTTGGTTTTTAATAATGAGAGAATGTAAATAAAAAAAATTAATTAGTTTTAAACTCTCACCAGTTGGCACATACCCAAACACTCGACGAGGTCGAGGTTAAACCGCTCCTAGGGTAAAAAAACGTTCTGAGCACAATAGTGGTCTCGAAATTTTAATCCGAGCCTCCATTCGGTTGTTATAAGGCTTACGCCCAAGGCCGCTAAATTATGAAAATTCCCTTGCTGGAGCTTTTCGCAGAAGGGCCACACCCGCATTAGTTACACCCCTTCTAGGGTAAACTACACGCAATAAACCCAACAGTGCCCTCATTTTTCCCATATGAGAAACTAATTAAGAGTTATTCTATTTTTTCAGTGTGTCTAGTATGAACGCACTTCAAATTTAATTCCACCAACACCAGGGCTCGAAATCACAAGCCGTTTGAATGCCCTGCTCTGGAATAACATCAAGAAATTTTCAAAGTCTTACAGGCTCAAAACCCATGTTCTTACATCCTTCCCTCATTTAGGTTTTTCATCCCCAAAAAACAAAATTACAAAAACAACTCGAGATACTTATCCCGCATCTGGCTCTCCCATTCCCAGGTTCTCTCCTACACCCTCTCGTGCTGCCACAACACACAAACCAAAGAGATGGTCCGTCCACGCAGTCTCATCTCTTGCTGGTCCTCAATCGCCACTAGGTGCTCCACACATATGGCTCCATCCTTGATATCCAGCTCTCCCCAGACGATAACGTGCATGGGGTTGTGCAATTATTTCATCATCTGCAGCATGTTGAAGATGTCATGCACCCTCTCCAGCTGTGGGGGTTGAGCGAGACGGTAGGAAAACTCACCGACCTTGCACATGACCTCAAAGGGACCAATGAACCATAGGGATAGCATGCCGCCCCGGATGACCCTATGTTTTCTACATCGCGGAGAGACTCTCAAAAAGACATTCCCAGCTGATCGAACTCCAAAGTCCTACGATGACGATCTACGTAGGACTTCTGTCTGCTCTAATCCATGATCATCTACTCATGAATGACATCCACCATCTCTGTCATCACCTACACCAATTATGATCCAACGAGGGAGGACTCCCCTACCTCCGTCTAGAACAACAGTGACCTAAAGGGTCCCTAATAGAGGGCATCAAAGGGCACCATGCCAACAGTAGAGTGGTAACTATTGTTATACACGAACTCTACCAATGGAATTTGATCTTCCCAGCTTAGACCAAAGTATAAAATGCACGCCCTGAGAGTATCCTCTAACACCTGGATAGTGCGCTCTGTCTGCCCGTCAGTCTATGGGTGAATAGATGTACTTATCCACATCCAATTCCTGAATTCCTCCTGTAGGCCTCACTACAATCATGATGTAAACTGTGTGTCACAGTCAGAGGTGATCATTAAGAGTACTCCATGAAGGTGGATGATCCCCCAAATGTAGAGCTACCCTATTCTCTCCACCAAACTCTACTCCCAGATGGCAAGGAAGAGCATCTACTTCATGATTCGATGTACTATCACCAAAATGGAGTCACAGCCCTTCGTTTTGCACGGAATCCCTATGAAAAATTCCATAGATATTCCATCCCACTTCCACTCTGTGATATCAAGGGGCTGCAACAACCCTGCCTGAACATGATGCTCTGCCTTCACCAGCTAAAAGGTAAGACACCGAGAAACAATATTTGCTACACTCTGCTTCATGCCAGACCGTTAAAACTACTGCTAAAGGTCTATGTACAATTTTCCTACACCGGGATGTACAACCAAGGGAGAAGTGTATAATTCCCAAATCACCACCTCCTGCATCTCCACTGGTACTACAACTCACCCCTGAAACATGATCTTATGATTCCCTCCTTCAAAATTCCCATCAGGAGCGTCGCCCATGTATATCGGATCATGAAGTACATTTCTGTCGACATCCCCCTGCTGTGACTCCCTAACATGCTCAAGGAGAAAAGGATTCAACACCATCGACTGCAAAAAAGTTGTACCCTCATGCTCCACCATGGTCAGCCGTAGGGAATCCAAATGCTCTAAAGCTCCCCACACTAAATGAGCCCGGGACTTCCTGCTAAGAGCATCTGGTACTACATTTACGTTCCATGGAGTGTAGACTATCTCAAAATCATAGTCCTACAGAAACTCCAACCAGTGCCTCTAACTCAGATTCAAATCCCTCTGAGTGAATATGTACTTGAGGCTCTAGTGGTTTGAGTAAACCACAAAATGCTCACCTAGAAGGTAGTGTCTCCATAACATCAAGGTGAATACCACTACTTCCAGCTTCAAATCACGAGTCACATAATTATTATCATGGGGCCTCAACTACCTCGACCCATATGAAATCAGTGCCTGATGCTACATCAGCACACACCTGTGCCCAACTCCATAAGTTTTGCAGTACACCACGAACTCAATGCCCTCCTATGGCAGCCACAACACTGGAGAAATAGTCAGCGTCTATCTCAACACCTCAAAGGCCTTCTGGAATTGATAAGTCTAGGAGAACAGTCATCCCTTCCACGTCAATGTATTCAAAGGGTCGGCAATCCTGGGGAAATATTCCACAAACCTCTTATTTTACCCTACCCAACCAAGGAAGCTCCGTATATACGACACATTCTTTGGTGGCTCCCAAGAAATAACTACCTCTACATTCTCAGGATTTATGGCCAATCCCTACTCCGTAATGACATGCCCCAAAAGGTGAACCTCATGAATCTAGAACTGACACTTGGAGAGCTTCCCATATATCTAGTACTATCAGATTAAGTCAAATACCATCCTCAAATGCTCCATGTGGTCCACTTCTGTCGTAGAGTAGTTGAGTATGTAACCAATAAATAAAACCACAGACCAGTCCAAGTATGGCTGGAAAACCTGCTTCACCAATGCCATGAAAATGGAGTGGGCATTCATCATGCCAATGGGAATCACCAGACTCTCGTAATTCCCATAACGACAACGAATAGACAACATCGGGATGTCAGCCTCACGAACCCGCAAATGGTGGTATCTAGATCAATGATCAAACGTGGAGAACCACTTCGCACCTCTCTACTGGTCGAAGAGGTCATAGATCCTCATCAAAGGGTACTTGTTCTTTATCGTATCCAGATTCAGGTGATGATAATCCAAACAAAGCCACAAAATCTCATCTGCCTTTTTCACAATCAAAACCAGAGATTGCCAGGGTAATACTCTAGGCCTGATGAATCCCTTCTTATGAAGGACCTCCAACAGAATACGTAGATCCTGAAGCTATGTTGGTGCCATCTAATAAGCTAAACATGATATTGAGGTAGTCCCTGGCTGCAAGTCAATGTAGAACTCCATCTCTCACCTCAAAGGTAGTCCTAGGATGTCCTCAAGAAAGACATCCATGAAGTCCTCTACAACGGTAGGGATCGAGGTGCTTGTAGCATCTATTTCTCTGAGATCCATGATCGCCAACTAGTGAGAAAAAGTTCTTGGTCTCCGTCTCAATTTATATGCCTACTCTACCATGAGGTCTCATTCACCAAGGATGGTGAACATCATCTCATTATAATGGATGCATTTGACTAGTCTACGATGGCAGTTAATTTTGGCATGAACCATGGAAAGCTAATCAATACCCAAGATGATTTCATATGGTTCCATCGGGATGATGAGTAGGTCTCATGTGAAACTCTCTCCTCCGAACGACAGTTTTCACATTCTGCAGATAATGATTACCAACGAGGCACTTCCCGTAGGAACCTCAAGGCTAAGTGCAGGTTTCAGTACCTCTACTGGAAGCTCCAACTCCCATACCAAAAGCAGCGATATAAAGTATTTGATGGCGCATGTGTTTACTTATACTGATGAAAGCGTAGAGTTAACAGAAAGCGAATCTCCAACCATCTCATGTGTTGGGGGGCCATGAACACCCATATCCTAAAGCTGCATGTGGCCCCTACCGCCAGCACCCTGAACCTGACGTGGGTCGCCTGGTGGTGGTGGTGGAAGGACCTTGAAACTTCGTACCCCACCTCATGTTCCTTCTTCTCTTCCTATGCCACCTCCCTGGGGGCCACCCTATCCTCGCTTGTGGGATCCCTAGACACGGCGCTACCTCTGCCTCTTCGGTGCACCAACTGCCTACCACGGTTGCTTGGTACGCCTACTCAGGAAGTCCCGTTCTAGGTGACCCCATCTGTCACATGCATAGCACTGACTCTCTCCTGACTTCCCCTATTCTCTACAGCACCGCTATGGTTTACAACCCTGCACCCGAGTCTACTCACGGAAGTGTCTCATCGACTGAGGCTCTGCTCTCTGCGGCATTCCTGCTACCAAAGAATCTGCTCTGAAGCAGCCACTACTAGGCCCTTCCAGCTCGCATCCCTCATCCAAGAAACTCTCTGTCCTGAGCACCTTCTCTAGCACCCTGACATATGTAGGGATTCACAGGGTTACTACAGTAGCACGAATCTCCCGACAAAGACCCCTCTCAATCTTCCACACTTGAAAGTAACTATCACAGGAAACATCCTGTGAGAAGCGTTTCAGATCGGTAAACCGGTCCGACTACTACACAATGATCATCCTACCCTGATTCATCTCCAGACGCTTCTGAATCTGAATGGAGCGTAAAAAAGAGGGGGAGTACTCCTCCCCGAAGAGCTGTTGGAAGCAATCCCACGTGAGAGATGACTCGTCATGGGTCTGCGTAACCAACCCCCACCATTGACCAACCTTCCAAAGAAAAGGCTGGATGGTAGTGCTACCATCTGGTATGTTGGTGTCTTTACCATCCTAAAACGTTGGTCCACATACTCTAGCCAGTCTTTCGCTATCTGGGGATCTAGTTCCCTTCATAACTTCTGTGGCTGCTGATGCAGGAATTCTTGAAGCGTAGTCACCCTGTACTCAACCTCAGCCTGTGCTACCGGTATTAACTGCCTCTCCCTAGGTGGAGGTACTACTTCTAAAGCACTCGGTTGAAGGGGATCATGTGACGGTCCCTGAACTAACACCTCGTCACTCTCTAGGACATTGTCACAAATTGGAGAGGGTAACCTGGCTGGATGATATCATGGGGGTATCTGGAAAATTATGAAGGAATACCATGATCAGATGAGGATATATATATATCAGTAACAACAAAGGGGAGATGACTCAAAAAGGACGGTCAAATACTCAATCCTACTAGATGCATGTTTGAAATTTCCCTACAACAAGTGTCTCAGCATGCCGAGTAGACATGCGGCTTATCAGGGTCCTGGTGAACAGATATGTCGGCCACCCGTACCATCACTCGACTCCTTGGACTGAGAGCCGCTCTCGAGACACGTCGACACTATTTCCCTAAATCCCAACCAATTCCTTTTTAAGGACGTCCGAACAATGCCCAAAGGAAAAAACCACCTCTGATACCACTCTTTCACAACCCAACCTTACTGGTCTCAAGCCAAAACTACCACAATACCACCTACATAGGCCAAGGGTTGGGGACGAGCGCCAAAGGCATAAAAATTTCAAGGAGACCTTTTCCTATGTACCTGTACACACATCCCACTAGATGTAGAAGTGCAGAGTAAAAATAAAACCAAAGAATGAACAACTATAACCCTACCACAGTAGTGAATCAACTTGTAAATAGAAAAAATGTAAAGTGCTGAAAAGTACAGACATTATAACTGAACATGCAAAGGGAAAACACACGGCCAACCCAAATGGTACCACAACCCAACAAGCGGTAAAAAAATAAATAGCTGGTTATTCTCACACCTGAAAGTCCTACTACGACCACTAAACGTAGTCCATGATCCTTTGTCCTCTACACTCATCTATAGTCTAGATCAACATGTCTATCTTCTGCAAAGGCACACCAAGTGCGGGCAAAGCTTAATAAGGGGTGTGTATAAAGGTACTTAGTAGGGCTCCCTGAAATATCTAGGGAGAAAAAAAGGAGGTATAAAAACGGTGAGCAGTAGACAAAACAAGGAATAGTTAAAGAGTACAGTAAATAGATTTCAACTCAACCTAACAAAAGGAAGGATGTAGACTTGTCCAATCAAGACAAGCTAGACACACAAAGCATGTGGCATACCTCGTGTGTCTTCACCCTTCCTATAAGGAGAGTAATTGAACCCAAGGAGTGGGAACACTAGTAGGGTGTGTATATATATTCTCAACAAGAAACTTCAACGAGTGCGTAAGGGGATATCCATCTCCATGCTCAGGCCAGGACAAGTCGCCAACAGTTCTAAGGATACCCAACACTGATGCCAAAATATCCTCCACGTCAATGTTGCCTCATCAGTGAATCATGCAACCAAGGATCCCGCTTTGGTAATGGTGGAGAGAAGTCACGGACTAGCCACATAAAAGTCCTGAGTCTAAAAGAAGTCATCGGGTTAACCACTACCCATCCTAGCTGAAGGGTAAGCTCTAAGAGGTCATTGGGTAACCCACTAGCCAGCCCCACTAGAGGGTAAACCATAAAGTCAACAGGTAACCCATTGCCCAACCCAGCTACAGGGTAAACTCTAAGAGGTCATTGGGTAACCCACTGCCCAACCCCATAAGAGGGTAAACCCTTAAGCCAACGAGTAACCCACTGGCCAACCCTACTAGAGGGTAAACTCTAAGAGGTCTTAAAGTAACCCACTACCCAGACCCGATGGAGGGTAAACCCTAATGTCAACGGGTAACCCACTTCCCAGCCTCGCTGGAGGGTAAACCCTAAGGTCAACAGGTATCCCAATGCCCGACCCCATTAGAGGGTAAACCCTGAACTAGTATGATAACTCCACACTGCCCGAACCATCATTGGGTGTCACTGACATTCCCATTGTGCGTTGGTTCAGAGTGCATCAAAGGAACCTCCAACCAATGCCCTTTCGAGTTTCCACAATTAATCATATCTCAAAAGAGGCTATGCATGCCCAAACTGACTACACTATTGCAATCCTTATAAAAAACGCACGAGTTAAACTATTTACCTTCTTGAAACAGACTCCCGATGAAAAAGTTATTCAACAACGCTTTATGCCCATACGTCATCTCATGGGGCCCACACCTCCACCCCGAAAGAGCTCGGGAAAACTGTTCCATCGTGATGCTGTTATAAAAATGTGCTGAAATGATAACTCATTCGCCCCGAATAGATGTCTGATGAGAGAGTAACAAAACACTGCTCAAAGTTTAAAAGACGGCTCGTGGGGCCCACACCTCAAATCTGGATTCATTGCCATAAACCACCATAGAAAACTTCCTCTTCGTGTCAGGGTCACAGCGCCGCTGATGGCGCCTTCAACGAACTCCGGATGTATTTGCACCATCCGAAAGAACAATCTCTCTGAGATGCTAAACAACACTTATCGGTGTCTCGTGCCACCGAGAACCCGTATCGAGAATTAAAAATCCCCAAGATCATCTCAAAAACACTGACTCGACCCAAGGATCGTGCTTCCATAGACGACATGCAAAATAGAAACCATTAGTAAAAGTTACGGGTGTCCGAAGATAAGTGGGCCAACCCCTTAAGGCTGTACCAGCCCCGTCGAGCCGATCCACCCGGCCGGGGGAGGCCAGCGCTGGCTGGCCCGGCACGCAGTGCCAGCCCACGGCTCTTCTGTGCAGCCTGGTTGCTAACCCATGGTCCACCAGTGCCGCTGGCCCTCATGGCAGGTTTCTATCCCACGTGGAGACCCGCCTTCGGCAGGTCTCAATCTCCAACTCGAGGTTGCACGCCGTGACCCCCTTCACGCCCCGCACCGGAGACCTTCACTGCCGCCTGGGAGCCCACTGCCACTGCCTAGGAGCCTGCTACAGCTACCTGGGAGCCGCGCTGCTACCGCACTGAAGCCCTCCGCGCCGACCACCATCCCGAACTACCTAAAGCCAGACAGAAACTCCCAAAACCACCGGAGAATATGGAAATTTGGCTGGAAAACTTCCATGGGCCACCCCGGGTGCCCCAGGACATATATTTTCGATCCGAGAAGAGAGTTATAAATCTCGTATCGAATCATACACAACTATAGGCATCTCTCGACAATAAAACAACATTTTATGCAACGAATTTCATTTGAAGAGGTTACAGATATTAAAAACGAAAAAAATACATGAGCCTACCTGGTAGGGCGTAGCCCAAAGCTTCAACAATGATCCTCCAGAGCCACCATGCCTCAGAGAGGTGGGGAGAGAGTATTTATGCTTATTTAGAGGGTTCCTCCAGGGAGAGACATGGGGGATGGAGGAGTAGTGGTGGTTGTTTAAGAAGGATAGAAATTAAATAAAAAAATTATTTAGTTTTAAACTCCCACCACTAGTCCCATACCCAAACTCTCGACGGGGTAAAGGTTGAGCTACTCGTAGTGTAAAAACCATGTTATGAGCGCAATAGTGGTCTCAAAATTGTAATATGAGTTTCCATTCAGAAGTTATGAGGTTTACGCCCAAGGCTGCTAAATTACAAAAATTCACCTAGTGGATCTTTTCATAGAAGGGGCACTCCCACGAATGTTACACCCCTCCTAGGTAAACTGAACATTCCGGACTCAACGTTGCCCTTAGTTTTCTCATCCAATCAATCGTTTGGGTGTTAGTCTATTTATTTGGTCTGTCCAGTCTGAACACACTTAAAATTTAATTCCAGCCACATTGGGGCTCGAAATCACACGTCGTCTGAACTCTCGGCTCTGAAATAACATGATGAAAATTTCAATGTCATAAAGGCTCAAAACCCGGGTTCATAAAGAATAATTTTAGCATGTCATGTGTACTTGTTTCAAAATCAATTTCCAATAAACATGGTAATTTTAATTTATAAATATCTCATAATATTGAAAATTAAACATATCTAGATTTGATTATAAATATCACTTTAATTTAATATTAATGGGAAAATTAATTAGATTAGAAATCTAGATTCTTAACAAAAACCAAAATGATTCAATTTTGGGAACATAGTAGTTCTGGATCGAAATTATTTAAATGAAAATATTTTTTGTTGTTGCAATTTATTCTACCATTATAATCATTTTATACATTATTTTTTCCATTTTCATGGCTGTTTAGTAATCATAGACCACCCATTATTGAATACCATTTGGTATTTACAATAGTTCCACTCCCCCTTCCCTATAAAATTCTACCACCTATCCCCATTCCTAACACCTATATAACCACATAAATTCATTCAATACATAAAAAATAGTCTCCCAACATACCTAACCTCATAATAGATGCATCACATTGGTTAGAATGCAATCCAAGTATTTTTTGGTATACACCAAAAGAAGTTACCGGATTTAGAGGTTACACCTTCTCTCAAGATCTATATTTTCATTTCCGTTATCCACTCCCAATACACTAATTATTATATTATTTCCTATAAATAACGGTTACCTCAATATAATTTTATGTTGTTATGTTAATATTGATACCTTTAATTATGCAAAACTTCATCTAATGGGTAACAATCATATTGTTTCTATGTACGACGAACTAATACCTCAGGAAATGATTATTGTTCAATATTCCCTACCACCTCTAATGGTGTCCATTATGATGGAAACTATATTTACATATAATATAAATTTCCTTTATAATTTCAGTATGATCATTTAATTTTAATTTATAACATACATTTATTATTCCATTATGTGTAAATATAATAATCTTTTTGCGGATGTGTGTACTACCTCCCAACCCAAGCGATACGAATCCTTCATGTCATACATGGAGAATATAATGGTTGGTTGTAATAAACCTATGATACATATATAACATAAATGTGATACTATAAATAATAAAATACATTTAAATCGTTTTATTAATTCTTTTAATTCAATAATGAAATAGAAGTATCATTCATACGTATGTACGACCTACTGTCCCCATCAATGGTGCACTTTATTTCTAATGTCAAAAATTTATGGACTATTATAAAAATATATGTACTGAATATAAATGATAATTTAGTACTGGTTTACATTAATGAGATGATGAATCTATGATATATTTAATAAGAACAATAAATAAAAAGTCAAAACGTATATCAGAAAATTGGGCAATTAACACCCAAAACAGTTAAAATAATGAAAGAATTAACAAATTGTTACTAAAATATTGTTGTAAGTTAATATATGATATCATAAAAAATTAGTGTTGTTATTTTATTAGTTTGTAACATATTTTGAAACACTATATAGGAGGCTAGTAACCACAAAACAAAATATAATAAGGTAATGGATATTTTCCTTACTTTTTAAATATTTGATATTAATGTCATATTCACTATCTACTTCCTTTGTGGGACATACCTACCGACCATTTTGATATATTATATCATTAATAATCTTATATCCATTATATTATAAGATTAATTTAGTTTCATAAATTTCTTGTTATTATGATTTAAATGTTTTAAAGTGGCATGGGACACTTTGGAATGTTCAAATATTATTCTCCTCAAATATTATTAATCTCTTTTCATTTTTTTATTGCAAACATTACTTGAAAAAATAAAATTATTAGAATCATTTTTTATTTGTAAATTTAATTAAATATCAATATTTTCATTTAATTTATATTAGTATTTCGTACAAAATATACCATTTTTTCTTACGATAGTCACTTTGAGAATTATGGGATTAATTGGGAATTATTTGGGAATTATTATTAAATCCTTATATCTCATTAAATATTGATATTTGAAAAGGAATATTAGTTATTTTGATTTTTCAATATGAGGATTTATTTAGAATAAATATTATAGGTGGAGACCAAACATTATATATCTCCTCTATGAATTGAAATGTTATCACGAGATAAATAAGTTGGTCATATTAATTAGGTTACAATCATTGTTTTAAACCGTCTTGTGAAAGGTCATGATGGTAATATGATTTCATGTTCCTGAGACATGATGTTCAATAAGAAATCAATTTCCCTCTTTTAGTATCATTTATTGTTTTTTCCTATGATTTTTCATTGACCTGTCTACATACATAGTTTTTACTAAGTGTATAGATTTGTGTAATGTGTTTCAGTTTCTTACTTTCCACATTACTTATGCCTTATCTAGATTTTTTCATGGAATATTTACTCGGTTATTTACCCTTACATATATATTTACTCATTATCTATTCCATTTTACATTACCTTACTTAACATTTTTCCTCACCCATATTATGTTTCTTTCCCTATGTTATGAATAATATAACATTGAATAAGATTTCAAAAATGGATTTTATTTCAATTTTTTATTTATCACGTTTTATTGTATTTTCAAAATGATTTATGCGTAATACGTATGTAATATGTCTTTACAAGAATTCTATATTTTATAGTCAGTAGAGATTTTAATCTTGGTTATAAATCCAATTTAATTTAATAAAGTGATATATTTATGTTTTTGGGTTCAGGGAAATATAGTTGGTATTAAAGGAAATTTAGAATCAACCATGGAAACATGATTTTGAAAATTCCTATTATGAAGAAAAACATTAATATAGATTATTAGGATATATATAGAAGAATATATTTGAATTTATGTTGAGTAATTATTATGGTTGATGTACTAGAAATACATCCCCGAATAGATACAATCAGTTAATATGGTTCTGGAACATGTTTACCTAGGAGTAGAAAATTTTACTAGGTGTTACCTACTTGACTTGGGGTAACCCGGATCACAAAAATAGGCCATAAAATGCATCTATTTTGACAATCATGGGGGATATTCTTAGGATGATTCAATTTTTTTAACTACCATTATGAAGGATTCAGTGGTAATGACTTCCCCAATGTAGCCTATGATTATGGTTTTAGGGATTTATTATTTGTAAATTTATGTTATGTGTTATACCATTTCTAGCATTATAAAATTTTCATAATCATATAAACTAAACTTGTATATTCTATTATCTAGGAATGAATCCTAGTATAAGGAATGAGAACTCCTCAAGTGATTGTGATGTAATGTTTAACAATGAGCATGTTATTCATGGTCTTAAGCATGTATTTTGATGGGAGGTGGTCTCCTAACTACCCTAATCATATGGGTAAATAATTTCATGTTTTAACAAGAAATGCAAATAATTGTCTTAGTCCTATGTATTTTAAGTGAAGAGAAGTTAGGAAGAGAAAAATAAGGATATAAGGAATAACAAAATGATGCATTTTCCAACATGCAATAACTATAGAAACTATAACCCTGTTAAATGCTTGAAGGGAATGGGAGATTGTTTTAAGTGTAGAGAAAAAGGACACCCAGAGAGTGGTTGTAAGGGTAAGAAAATGGTTTCAAATATTTAATTATTCTACTATAAGGAGAAGAGACACTATGCAGTTTAATTTCCTAATATTCAAAGGATTATACCCCATATGATTCTATTAGATATTAATGATGTTATGATACTTGAAAATTTTATAAATAATGATTATTATTAGTGTTAGATAATTATGCCATCTTAATATTTTATCAATAATGTATTGATTATTTGAATTATGAAATATATATGTATTGTACTGCATTACATTTTCTATTGAAGATTTGAGATCATATGATGAATGGTACTAAGAAAATTTACTCAATAGAAAGTTAAAATTTTCATAAAATGACAAGTTTGAGAGGAATAAAACCCTTAATATATTCATATTGTTAATTTAATTATGATGTTATGATTGATTTGGAAATGTGTTGACTATAATGGAACTTATTATAGACTTTTCAATTAGTTCCATTTTCCCTCGTTGATGGAGTATAAAAAACTTATGGATTTAAGGGATATATCCAACAACGTGTGTCTTACATAAAGAATAAAGAGGAATGCATGTTTTATGATAATATGATTTATTAACATATATCAAGAAGATACATGATGGAGTTATTCACATGTTTGGAATGTAAAAATTAATTTCTACTTCATGTTGATTGATGTATGATGATTAGTATATTTTGGAAACATAGTGACTTTCATTCAGAAGTGATTAAGTCATAAAAAGTTGGAAAAGTTAACTGTTAATTAAATTGTTCAAACTTATAATTGTATTATATTGTAGAGGGTAATGTATTACATTACTATATTTTGTATCGTGTACTAAGAGATGAAGTAGAAATAGTTCAAGGCCTAATAAATGGAAAAGATTATGTTTATAGAAACATATATTTACTTATATTCTTGTATAGTGAAAGAATATCATAACTATAGAAACAATGTTTTTGAGAAAAAAATCCCTATCATCATCATTTTTTTGATATCAATGACCCTTATTCACACCTATGTTATATGGTTTTATGATAAAAAAACTTTGATCTAAACATGTTCTCTAGTACTCTACATTTTTACCTGATGGTTATATTTTTCTTCAATATCTATCTTTCAATTTTACACCTATGTTCTTATAAAAGAGAATATATAAACATGACCTTTTTAATTTCCTTTATATCTTGTTAATAAAATATTATATAAAAACTTTTTACGATGTGGGACTTTCAAAAACACTTTATTTTAAATCCATATATTACAATGTTCATGTATAAATTGTGACAACACAATTTAATTAAGGTGGGGAGAATGTTACACTCCTCGAATTTATAATATTTTCCTTTTATAATAAATATATTTTTTGGAATACTTTATACAAAATGATAATCTTATGCTACTAATGTCTCTTGATTATCTTGTGTTACACGAAAACCCATGTTTTTCTACATTTTTTACAGAACCTATTTGAAAACAAAATTTTCAAACTTTTATGAATCTCATCCTAAAAAATAGACATCATTTTTGAATTGATTATTTCTATGTTAGATTATTGTAATTTTTTTAATTTTTCAATGAAACAATATTTATTGATGTATAGTGAAAATTACAGCTATTTAGTTACAAATAGCATTATTGTTTAAATAATTATTTATGGAAAAATGTATTTTATATTTTCCTTGTATCACATTATAAAAATAATACATTTATTTATACAATTAAGTTAATTTGAATCAATTTTAATTTAAAATTGAGTAGAAAAACATAACCATGTTGTGATCATTTTTCTACTTTAAAAAGTCATTATTTCACCCCATCTGTGGTATTAGAATTAATGAAAATTCGCCTAATTATTTATTTTAAATTTTGAAAATATAACAACCACAATGTAATTAGTATTATATTAGTGGTATAATAAGATCTAATTAATTTTTTGACCCAAATGATTAGTGAATTTGATTGAAATTAATTTAATTGATTATTATATGATTACGATTTATATGGGACTAAACCCTGATATTAAGGACCAAAATCACTTGGAAACTTGACCAAAATCCATTTTATACCAATAATTTGAACATTTAGGACACATGGTTGAAAATATATTGTTATTGGGATATTATTTAATGAATGTTTCTCTATTTAAAATGTCATGTAAGGAAAATGAAAAAAAATTAACTTTCCATAACATTAATATTTATAAAATTTTGACATATGTAAAAAACAAAATTTTTCCATTTATACATACGCATTTGAAAGAGAAATTGATAATTTTTATCATAATAATTTATCAAAAATATTTAGGAAGGATTTTTTTACATAAATTTCTTAAGAACCACTAATGTAGTGATTATTTAGTTATTAATTAATAAAATTAAATGATATTATAAATATTAAAAGTGAAGATGAATGATTTATTTATTTTAATTATTTATTTTTTATATTAATATATCATGTTAAAAAACTGAAAAAATAATATAATTGAATTAAAATAAAATATTTATATTTTAAAATTAACAGTAAATAAATAATGTCATAATTGACATTATTGTTATTTTAATATAAATGAATCTTATAAAATGATTTAAAATTAATAAAAATAATATATTTTACCAAGTGATTTTTAAGTGTTGATATATTTTAAATATTTTCTATTAATGGATCAGTTAATATTTTATAATTAACATATTGACCTATATGTTTTAAAAGTGTTTTTCATAGGGTTTGATTCCAAGTAGCATTTTAGTGCCTCCCATGCTCTTGATTTAAAACTAATTTCCAAAACACATGATAATTTTATTTTAAAATTATTATTAAAAATTAATAACTCATTATCTCTATATTTTCTAATAAATCACACTTTAATTTATTCATTATGGTTAAATTAATTATATTATAAAACTAGATACTTTAATAAATATGAAAATGAATTGTTTTAATCTTTGATGTTAAGGAACCAAATTAATAAAATGAAAAAAAATCCAATAAGAGGATTGTAATGACCTTGATTCTCTTTTAATCCATTATTTTTCATTTTGGAGGCTCTACATATAAGATAGACCACCCAATCTGGAATACCATTTTGTATTTACAAAATTTCGAATCCCTTATCTCTATAAAAGTCCACCACCTCTTCTAATTCCTAACACATCTAAATGGCCATATATTTGGCCAATACATGCCAATATAATATCCCAAAATCTCTCTCCTTTACCTTGAAGCATCCATTTGGTTAGAACGAAATCCAAGGATGATTTTTGTATTCACCAAAATAAGTATCCCAATTAAGAGGTAACAACTTCTTTGAATCTCTCTACCTTAATTTCCATTATCCACAACCTATAAACTTATTATTAGATTAATTTAGAGAAGCAATAGTATCCTTAACAGCTATTATTTTGTTATGTAGTGATTTGGACCTACACTAACAAACAACTCTATCTAATGGGTAACAAACATATTATTTCTATGTATGGTGAAGTACTACCTCACGAAAAGAGGATTGTTCATAATTCTCTACCCAATATCATGGTTAAAATTATTATAATTATTTTTTATTTTTTTATGATCCTTTAATTTTTATTTATAGAATACATTTATTCTTCCATCATGTGTAAATATGATAATTTCTTTTGTTGATGTTTGGACTACCACCCCTTCAAAGTGATATGAATCGTTCATGCCATACATGGATCATGTAAAGTTTGGTTATATTAAAAAAATAAAACATATATTGAATAACTATGTTAATTGAAATTATAAAATACTTATTTATCATTTTTTTAATTATATTCAATAAAAAATGAAAAGGAACTATTGTTTATTTGTTTGTACGATGTACTGTCTCCATGAACGATGCACTTCATTTATAGTATAAAAATGTTATAGACTATTATAAATACATATTTACTGAATATATATGATAATTTATTCATTGTATACATTACTTAAATGATGGAAACATGATAAATTTATTAATAAGAACAAATAAAAAGTCAAAATGTACTTGACAACACTAGGCAATTACTACCCAAAACAGTTAAAATAATGAAAAAGTATGAAAAAACTAGTAATAATATATTATAATAACTTAATAAATGATATTATAAATATATTTTTGGTTATATTAGTAGTTATTACATATATTAAGCCACAATAAAGTAATCTAATGACCACACAATAAAAGAAGGATATGGTAATTTATTTTTATCTCACACTTCAAATCTATGAGATTAATGTCATATTCAATACTTACTCTATTTGTGTTCCATACCTACATAAAATTTTGATATAATATATCTTGAATCCTCTTATTCTTATAATGATATAATTTTAATTTAATTTCCTACTATTCTAATGATTATCATATAAATGTTAAAAACTGGTATGGGACACTTTAGAATATTTTATGGTTAATCTACTCAAATTTACGTAGTATAACTTCATTTTGGATTGTTAACATCCCTTAAAATAGTCAATTTATTGTGAAAATTTATCATTATAATTTAATTGAATATTCATACTTTCATACAATGGATATTAGTATTTCCTAAACTATATAACAATTCTCATATGGTGGTTACTTTGACAATTATTTTATTTTTTGGAATTATTGTTAAATTTGTATTTCCAATTCAATATAGTTATCTGATAAGGAATCTTAGTTTTTTGGAGTGTTAATTATGATGAATTCTTTGGAAAGTAAATTTTTAGTAGAGCCCAAACATTATATAGATTATCGATGCATCGATGTGTTCTCATTAGAAAAATAAGTAGGCTAAATTAAACAGGTTTATGTCTATGTTTTAAACCGTATGATTTAAGGTCTTGATGGTAATTGGTTTTCATGTTCTTGAGACATGACGTTTGATAAGATAGAAATCCCCATAATTTATTATTAGTTACTGTTTTTTATGAAATTTTTCATTGACATATCAATGGACGTAGTTTATTCTCAGTTTATTGATTTATGGAATGAATTTCAGTTTAAAATTTCCAAGTTATTTATGAATTATATATTTATTTTTATTTAATTTGTACTTAGTTATTTACCTTTCTATATAGATTGATTCATTATTACATCCTTTGTAAATACCATTACTGAGCGTTTTATCTCACTTTTATAGTATTTTTTCTCTAGGTTATGAAGAAGATAACTCAAAATAGTATTTCAATGATGAATTTTTTCAGTTTATTATGCAGCATGTTGTATTCTACCTTAAAGATGTATTATGGGTATTATATATGTATGCTGGATTTCTTAGACTACTTAACTGCATGGCATTTGGGATTTTTTTTGTTATAATAACGATATTGTAATGTAATAATGTACCATCTTTCAGCTTCTAGGGACGGGGTGTTACACATAGATCTTTATAATGGTTCTTAGTTAAAAAATGGTTCAATTTTAGGAAAAATGTAATTGTTGATAAAAGTAGTTTTTTATATATTAAACACATTTTGGTTTTATCCTTATAAAGATGAATTTTCATATTCATTCAATTTATGTTTTCCTTACTAGTGGAAAACATTGATAAATGTTTCTTTAAGCTAGAAATATTATATAATAGTTATATATAAAAATTAATTTCATAATTTTTAATATCTTTGAAATATGTTTTCTAGAATTATTTTTTAAAGTAATTTTCATAGAAATTATTTTCAAAATCATTTCAAATAGTTTCATATTCAATGTTATATTTATAATTTTTTTTAAAAAGATCTAATACCTCATTAGTCAAAATATTAATTCTTTTATATTACATAGAATTTTTAACATTGACATCACAAAGTATTTTAAAAATCAAATTTTTTTTATTTTCTAATAGTTATTCAAATCAATAAATGTCTTAATAACTAGGAAAATTATTGACATATAATGAGGAAGATTCTTCATCATATGATTTATAATATCTTTCATGATGATAATTTTCATTTAAATTCATATTTTTAATTGATTTAGATATATATATAATTTCCATTTGAAAATAATTTACAAAGTGTATTTTTTAAAACACAAATTTCCATCTATCTAAAACATTCATAATAATAATATTTTTTTTTGGAATATACTCTACCAAATGTACTCATTGTGTTAGAAGATTTTAAAACATTCCTTCCATGTAACTTATATTATTTCCTAGAATTAAATTCAAAATTTAATTATTTCTTGTATTTCTAATATAATGTTATACAATCACTTTGGATTTATCCATATTTATTACATTCATAATATATGACCACATAATCTTTCATGTAACATTTATACCTATGAAATTTCATATATTAGTATTGAAAAAATTTCATTCATAATATCTTTTTAATCATTATCAGAAGATTATATAATGCATTCCCATAATAATATGATGCACTAGAATATGACTGAACAACAAATTTATTCTTCATTGAATATTTTATAACATTCTTGAGATTTTGATCCTTATAAGGTATAATAAATGTTGTATCAAATGAAACTTAATAATTTTTCATTTTATATTTCTTATAATCTATTTATTTATTAATTATTTATGCTTGATGGTTCTAATTAAATCATCAAGATTAAGAATGGTATGATTTCTTGAATCATACATAGTTGTTATTTTCTATACCCCCTCATTGGGATTTATGTATATAATATTTAGACCAAAATATATTCATAAATTCCTTCTTTCCTAATAGAATATGAAACTTTTATAATATTCATAAATATTTGGTGAATCATGGAAAACAAACTCTCTAGGTAAAAAATTTATGGACTAATAATCAGTTCGACACATTACACTTGTTTTTTCCATAACATTGTGTGTACTGAAATGTGTTACTTCTGATTTTGTCACGAACCAACCCGGGTTGTCATCCGACCCAATGCCCGACCCGGTCCACAACATGGCCCGAAGGGTGTTCCCAATCCCCACGGGCTGGCAACTAGTGTCGGGCATCAAAACAAACCAGTTGGGAACAGTTTTTCCCATGACAAAGATAAGAAAACATAAACTGAACAAGTAGATAAATAAAGGAAAACAAACTGAACTACGTGGCAGCAGAAAAAGGAATATACAAAGAAACGTGACATACCTCTGGTGACCCCATGGATCACCACGGTACGACAACCACTCACTCCCAAAAGAGATCCAAGACTGAAACCTGTAACTGAAAAGTAAAGTAGGGGTGAGCACTGAGATGCTCAGTAGGAAAACAAAAAACAACCACGTCCTATGCCTCTGCCTTTATTAATAAATCCACTATGCCCGTTTGGAAATAAGATATAATTAAATAGTGTTTCTAATTTTCAAATTCAAGTAACGAGTTTGCATTTTCAGGTAAATCCTTTTACTCCCACTACATTTTCAAGATAAGTTTCAAGCATGCATTAACATTGTAAAATGAAAAGAAACCAGTTTGGGTTAAAATATGGTTTTCACAAACAAGACATCAAGTATGAAACAACTGAAAAGAAAGTTACATTGTGGGAAGCATGAAAAAAAAGATCACCATGGGTAATCCCTATAGGTAGCTAGAACAAATGGGAACCTAAAGACCTCGTACCTTAGTGAAACGTGGCTTAGAAGACCACGACCCTCAGAAAACGTGGCTTAGAAGGCCACGACCCTCAGAAAACATGGCTTAGAAGGCCACGACCCTCAGAAATTCATACGTTTAGTTAGTGTTGTTGTGTCAATCCTTCTAGACAAACCGGGACGAACCACTACCGTGTCATCTAGCATACTAGTCCTGGTCACCCACCTAGATACCCGGGTTTTCCCATTGTGCTCTATTTCAAATGGTGGTGAGTTTTCTTTATCAAATAATCAAACAAGTACAATACACTTTATTTTTCCAAAACTCATTCAATATTTCACCACCGCACTCCATACTTAAGTGCATTCCCCCTCTTTACATCACACAATCACGCACAAGCCTTTACACTAGGCACATATATCAAAAACCGCTCATAAACACTTGCATCACATTTTATTTTCAAATTTAGGGGAATGACTAAAAAGGGGATTTCTATTTTCACAACTCAAATCTAAAAGTTCCAAACGGGCCTCAATATAGGTTTTTCTATTTCATAAAACATTATTAAGATGCCAAACATGCTTAACTACAAAAAGGGAACACCTTTTACAATCAACCAGCCAAAAGGCCAAACACCTTTGGAAATACCTCTTACCAATTCAAACCCACATAAGAAATCCATTTCTCAAGAAAAGTCACTTAAAGCCAACAGCTTTGAAATGCGTTTTCAATTTTCCAATACAAGGCATAATAGTTTCTATCAACTGAAATAAGGTTCTACAACATGTGTATATAGCATAGTGTAATACATGTTTTTAAAATAATCAAGCAATTATGAATTTCAAATGAAAATCTTAGGCATAGGGGACCTACCTCAACATGTCGCTTCTTGAAGACGGACATTCAAACTGATCCCTGGCACACACACACACATGCATTTATACATATATATACACCCGTAGGTGCATTGCACATATTACCTGTGATATGAGGGAATATGCAAAATGAGGGAATATCTATATATATGTCTTACCTTATGCATGTACATGCAGCGATCCTCGATACCCGCGACCCAAAATCATCGCTGCGAGGTATAACACACTACACATATAATTTAATAAAACCATTAAACACTTAAACAATCCCTAAAGTGTTTCAAATTAACACATTAAGGGTTTTCACCAACGACGCGCCGCTTACATAACTCATAAAACTCATTGAAAATATTAAAAGAAAAGCACAAAAACAATCTAACCATTTCCAAAGGCCATTTCAAATAGTCACATAAACTGGAGTCAATTCCAAAACATGCATTCCATTATTTAAACCATTTGCAAAACAAGTTTTTCACCATCCAAACAACTTAAATAAACCATTATGCAATTTATAAAACAACCCAAGGAAACACCTCACTGCCTCACACCGAGAAAATACCCAAAATCCCCTCTTTAGAAACAAACGAATAGAAAAACCTTTACACAATTTAATTAAAACAATTTCGTATCCTTAAAAATTATTTAAGGTATCGTTCTAAATTTTCATAATCCAATTTTTTAAAGAGTATAACACAACTTTGAACACAAAACCAACTTCAACCTTCTTTCATTACCAGATGCACACAACGCCACATTAAGAACACATTATTTACCATTTATAAAAAATAATAAACTAACTACAAAACTTACAAAACACTATCAATTGACCAGATACAAAGTTCTCAACAGAAACACACTCATACCATAATAAAACACCGCCAAACAAAACAAACGCAAACTAAATTATTTTTAAAAACTAGTTTCGCACCAAACAGATAAAACATGGAACACCAAATTTATTTAAGCAAGTAAACTTAATTCACCACATAAAAACAATTGTCACTCAACATGTTAATTAAAGAACATTTTAAATTAATTAAACAAGAAAAACATTGCAGACACAGGAAGACGTAAACCAGAAACTGACTCTGGACCAGATAAAGACCTCAAGGGTCCGCAGACTCAATTTCGTATTTTTAACGTGGCGTAAATATATATGAAAATGCATAAATATATTCTTACCCAGAAATAGGCGAGCAGACCGAAATGATCCGACTCGCTTTGCCTTCGGCGGCAGTGGATGGGATGCAGTCCGGCATGACCCAGGAAACCCTTTGCAAACCCAACGAGGGAATTCTTGGCGACACCAGAGCAACGCGGAGGCACCGAAAAATGTCGCGTTCTCCAGAAACGCGCTGGAAAGGGGGCTGGACTCGCCGGAATCGCACCGAAAAGGGGGTCGGGTTCGGACATCGAGTGCTAGGCCGGTGTACGGTAGCGGGACGACGCCAGAACATGGGAGATCTGGCTATGGAGGGGGTTCAGGGCGGTAGTGAGCAGCCGGGGAAGGAGGAGCATAGGCGGAGCTGGCCGGGAGGTGCGGCCGACGACGGAAGAGTGGCGGCTGGGAGGATGGGGAGTCGGAAGGGAGGCCGGCAGTGCAGAGGGGTGCCGGTAGGGAGCGGCGAGCAGAGGGGTGTCGGAGGGGCTCCTGCGCCGAACGGGGGGGTTAGGGTTCGGTACTGGGGGGAGAGCAGTGCGACGAGGGAATAGGGGAGATGAAGAGAGAGGGAATGAAAAAAAAAGAAGAAAAGAAAAAAAAAGAAAATAAAAAAATGAATTAAAATGAAATAAAAATACATAAATAAAATGAAATAAAAATAGATAAATAAAATGAAATAAAAATAAATAAATAAAATGAAATAAAAATAAATAAATAAAAATGAATAAAATGAAATAAAATAAATAAATGAAATTTGAAAGAATAAACAAATTCCTAATTAATAATAACTAAATAATAATATATTATTTGTTAATGTTAGACACCACAGATGGTCGTGTACGCGGTCGCGCGTCCGGTCGCATGCACAATCACACGCCCAGTCACTAGAGAAGTGTGCGCTCGGTTGCGTGCTTGGTCGCACACCTAGTTGCGCGACCATGTAAAAATAAATTTAATATGATAGAACAGTCTCTTATTAATAATGGGAACCGACCACAATCGCGGGAAAGGTCGCACACCCCAATAATGACACATTTAATTATAAAACATTGTCTAAATGTGATTGAGCGCTACAGACGGTCGCGCGTACGGGCACACACCCATATAAGATCCCAAATCCATTTTAAAATATAACTGATTCAAACCAGAAATCAAAACAAAGACCGAAAATAATTAAGTTAAAATAATGCATTGGTCGGGGTGTGACAATTCTCCCCACCACAAAAACTTTCTGCCCCCTGAAATTCACCAAGCCAAACGAGGAAACCAAATCTAGTTTGAAACTAAATGTGGCCAACAAAATCACAACTCGGTGTGACTTTTCACTCCATCAGTCACACCCGACCAACTCTGAGGGGAACTGAAAAGAAAAGAACCATCAGGAAACGAGGAGGATTCCCCACACCACAAGAACCCGAATAGCACAACCGACATTGAGACTCTTAGCATGAGCTAACTATGGAACTGTTAACTTGATCCAAGAGGAAACCGCCACATAGTCCAAAACTTGATGAAGGCACTTCAAGATTCCTGGTGGGTCTTCCCACCATTTAATTACTGACCAGCTTCAACCAGTGATCATAGACCAGTACGAGAAACCCAGCACAAACCGGCCCATGAACTCTCCGCATAAACTAGACCCCCACCACATGGGGTCATCGAAGAAAGACCCCAAACTGAGTAGCGGACCAACCCCTATTCATTATTTCCCAAGATGCAAGTGTCTCCTGAACGAGAAAATCCTAAAACAAGAACGGGTCACCAAAGGCTCTAGCCACATGAGAGAGATAATCATCTTGAGACTCACATCCATAAAGAGTCAACTCCAAAGCTCGTATTTGAGGAGGCAAAACTACTAAAATTACATGAAAATGATACCACCACACCTCCTTACTGCCAAAGTGGGGTATTCAAGGAACAAAGACCTCAACTAGGCAACGAGGCCTCTACGCCACTTACAGCAGGACAGAACCTTCAAAGGCGGGAGAGCTACAACAAGGAAATTCATACCATCCCCATTTCAGCATTGGAGACAAAAATTAAACCAAGGTTCCCCACACCCAATGATTCTTGACTGCGTGATAGGCTTCGCTCCAAGACCTGTGGTTGGAGCTCTGATGTCTTGAAGCATGTGCTGCCCCATAGTCAGGAGCTGACATTCTCCTGTTGAGACTCCTCCTAACGAAGCCGCTAGCCGAACCTCTCTATGTTTCCCAAATAGCCACATTGACGGAAAGTCATCAATGGATGACGATAAAGAGACCTAAAGTACCCAAACCGGCCACACAAGAAGTGATCAAGGGAGTGGCCCGACTAATAGATGATGGAATTGATAAGAAAACTTGTCTGAGATGGGTTGCTCTGGTTAGCTCTCACAGAATGGGGAACCATCCCAAACACCAAAGGGAACTAGTCCTTGAACAATAGACGAATACCCCACACAAGAGAAACATTAACTGATTTTGAGACATTATCTTTGGAGAAAAGGGAACCAACTTCTTGAGATACCCAACGTAGGCCTTCACTATTCGTTGGCATTGCTGGACACTCACGAGCCTTGTCGCTTCCATCACCTTCGCTTCCACAAATATAAACCATCTAATGAGAGTGGTCCTAAACACCTTCCAAGTCATATCATCATGAAACAACACTAGGGTTATCTCCTCCACCAATCCAAAGTTTCACCTTCAAACGAACCCAAACCAACACGAACTCTCATAGTTTTTGGAGTTTCCAATATCCTGGAAACACCAATGATTTCACCAAGCCGGTCCGCTACGTTCGATAGATGAGTATCACTACATATGCTAGAAAATAACTGAAAATAATTCAATTCTACCACTCCACTATGAGTCTGGGTAGAACCAACAACTAGAAGTGACTCAATAGAACTTCTGGGACTTTTCTAGGAAGCATACTCAAAACAAGAGGCACGAATCCGAATCAAAAGTTATCATAAATCAAAATTCCACACCACAATCACAAACAAAATCTCAAACTCAAATCACTATTCCAACCACAATTCAGTACGTCAAAACCAAGAACCCACAAAAAGGAATACCCAACATGAAAAGAGAACGCTAAACAATTCCTCGCTCACTTTTCTAAACATTTGAAAACCCCCTTTTGAAAACCATTTTTCAGTAAACAAAACAACTTAGATATCCACCATTGATATCCCATGAATTCTCACACATACCTATCCATGTGCTAGCTCAAGCACCCATCCACTCACCTCACTAATTTCCCCACTTGCCACATGCACACCTCAATGTATGTGATCACTCATAGTAATACCATGGGTCAATTCAAGACACTTCTCATTTCCAAAACAGATCATTCAGCATAAAGCACAAATTCCCAACCAATCTGAAAAAGTAACTTATCACCAAAGAAATACATTTCCAATTTCCAAAACATTTTCCAATTCACATTCCAAAATTTTTTACTGAGATTCCAAAACAACTTCCAAAACACCTCTCATTTTCCCTTTTGAAACCACACATTTGATAAAAGAAAAAAATTTCCATTTCAAAACCACTTTTCCACTCTAACACCACATTCCCATTTTAATCCACCTTCAAAAAAATCCATTTTCATTTTTATGATCTACTCACACCAACCGAAATGAAGGTCAAACATAACTCACATCAAAATTTCCAAAAATAAGGGACTAGTGGATATGCCAACCCGATAACATGGCTTAACAGACCATGTTCTGAGCGTGTATCCACCGCAGGAAGTATCTCGAACCGTGCACTCGGGTTGTACATGGGTCGCTACTCCATGCAAGTCTACCGCGCAACACTGGCTCACTTCCTTGGTTATCCCTCATCCACACATACCAATCCTAAGATGAAAATTCAAATCCTGGACTACCCCTGGAAACTCGAGTCTCGGGACGGGCAAGGGTTCATGACGTCCTCCCCACACATACCTCTCGAGTCCCGACACACCTAATCACCAATCTACTTGACACCCCAAAAAACAAGGGCACCCCTTTGATACCATTTTGTCACGAACCGGGTCGGGTCGTCATCCGACCCAACGCCCGACCCGGTCCGCGACATGGGCCGAAGGGCATTCCCGATCCCCACAGGGTTTTAACTAGTGCCGGGCATCAAAACAAACTAGTTGGGAATGGTTTGGCCCATGAAAAAGATAAGAAAACATAAACTGAACAAGCAGATAAATAATGGAAAACAAACTGAATGACGTGACAGCAGAAAAAGGAATAAACAAAGAAACGCGACATACCTCAGGTAACCCCGTGGATCACCACGGTACGACAACCACTCACTCCCAAAAGCGATCCAAGACTGAAACCCGAAACTGAAAAGTAAAGTAGGCGTGAGCACCGAGAATCTCAGTAGGAATGAAAAAAACAACCACGTCCTATGCCTCCTCCTTTATTAAGAAATCCACTATGCCCGTTTGGAAATAAGATATAATAAAATAGTGTTTCTCCTTTTCAAATTCAAGTAACGAGTTTGCATTTTAAGGTAAAGCCTTTTACTCCCACTATATTTTCAAGATAAGTTTCAAGCATACATTAACATTTTAAAATGAAAAGAAACCAGTTTGGGTCAAAATATAGTTTTCACAAACAAGACATCAAGTATGAAACAGCTGAAAAGAAAGTTACATCATGGGAAGCAAGACAAAAATGAGCACCATGGGTAATCCCTATAGGCAACTAGAACAAGTGGGAACCTAAAGACATCGTACCTCAATGAAACGTGGCTTAGAAGACCATGACCCTCAGAAAATGTGGGTTAGAAGGCCACGACCCTCAGAAAACGTGGCTTAGAAGGCCACGACCTTCAGAAATTCATATGTTTAGTTAGTGTTGTTGCGTCAATCCTGCAAGACAAACCGGGACGAACCCCTGCCGTGTCATCTAGCGTACTAGTCCTGGTCACCCACCCAGATACCCGGGTTTTCTCATTGTACTCTATTTCAAATGGTGGTGAGTTTTCTTTATCAAATAATCAAACAAGTACATTACACTTTCTTTATCCAAAACACAATCAACCTTTCACCACCGCACTCCCTACTTAAGTGAATTCCCCCTCTTTAAATCACACAATCACGCACAAGCCTTTACACTAGGCACCTATATCACAAACCACTCATAAACACTTTCATCACATTTTATTTTCAAATTTAGGGGAATGACTAGAAAATGGATTTCTATTTTCGCAACTCAAATCTCAAAGTGCCAAACGGGCCTCAATAGAGGTTTTTCTATTTCATAAAACATTATTAAGATGCCAAACATTTTTAACTAAAAAAAGGGAACACCTTTTAAAATCAACCGGCCAAAAGGCCAAACACCTTTGGAAATACCTCTTACCAATTCAAAACCACTTAAGAAATCCATTTCTCAAGAAAAGTCAATTAAGACCAACGTCTTTGAAATGAATTTACAATTTTCCAATACAAGGCATAATAGTTTCTAGAAACCGAAATCAGGTTCCACAACATATGTATATAGCATAGTGTAAAACATGTTTTTAAAACAATCAAGAAATTATGAATTTCAAATTAAACGATTAGGCATAGGGGACCTACCTCAACATGTCGCTGCTTGAAGACGAACATTCCAACTGATCCTTGGAACACACACGCACATGCATTTATACATATATATATACACCCCTAGGTGCATTGCACATATTCCCTGCGCCATGAGGGAATATGCACAATGAGGGAATATATATATATATATATATATATATATGTCATACCGTATGCATGTACATGCAGCGATCCTCGATACCCAGGAACCAAAATCATCGTAGTGAGGTACAACACACTACACATATAATTTAATAAAACCATTAAACAATTAAACAATCCCTAAAGTGTTTCAAATTAACACATCAAGGGTTTTCACCAATGACACACCGCTTACATAACTCATAAAACTCATTGAAAATATTAAATGAAAAGCACAAAAACAATCTAACGATTTCCAAAGGCCATTTCAAATCATCACATAAACCGGAGTCAATTCCAAAACATGAATTCCATTGTTTAAACCATTTCCAAAACAAGTTTTTCACCATCCAAACAACTTAAATAAACCATTATGAAATTTATAAAACAAACCAAGGAAACACCTCACTGCCTCACACCGAGAAAATACCCAAAATCCCCTATTTAGAAACAAACGAACACTAAAAACCTTTACACAATTTAATTAAAACAATTTCTTATCCTTAAAAATTATTTAAGGTATCATTCTAAATTTTCATAAACCAATTTTTTAAAGAGTATAACACAACTTTGGACACAAAACCAACTTCAACCTTCTTTAATTACCAGATGAACATAAAGCCACATTAAGAACACAATATTTACCATTTATAAAAAATAATAAACTAACTACCCAACTTACAAAAAACTATCAATTGACCAGATACAATGTTCTTAACTGAAACACACTCATACCATAATAACACACCACCAAACAAAACAAACGCAAAATAAATTATTTTTAAAAACTAGTTTCGCACCAAATAGATAAAACATGGAACACCAATTTATTTAAGCAATTAAACATAATTCACCACATAAAAACAATTCACACTCAACAAGTTCATTAAATAACATCTTAAATTAATTAAACAAGAAAAACATTGCAGACACAGGAAGACGTAAACCAGAAACCGACTCTGGACCAGATAAAGACCTCAAGGGTCCGCAGACTCAATTTCATATTTTTAACGTGGCGTAAATATATATGAAAACGCATAAATATATTCTTACCTAGAAATCGGCGAGCAGACCGAAATGATCCGACTCGCTTTGTCTTCGGCGGCAGTGGACGGGATGCAGTCTGGCATGACCCAGGAAACCCATCGCAAACACAACGAGGGAATTCTTGGGCACACTGGAGCATCACAGAGGCACCAAAAAATGTCACGTTCGCCGGAAATGCGCCGGAAAGGGGGCTGGACTCGCCGAAATCGCGCCGGAAAGGGGGTCGGGTTCGGACAACGAGTGCTAGGCGGGTGTAGGGCAGCGGGATGGCGCTGGAACAGGGGAGATCCAGCTATGGAGGGGGTTTTGGGCGGCGGTGAGTAGTCGGGGAAGGAGGAGCACGGGTTGAGCTGGCCGGGAGGTGCGGCCAACGGCGGTCGGGTGGCGGCCTGGAGGAGGGTGAGTCGGAAGGGAGGCTGGTGGTGCAGAGGGGTGCTGGCAGGGAGCGGCGAGCGGAGGGGCATCAGAGGGGCTGCTGCGCCGAAGGGGGGGGGGGGGGTTAGGGTTCGGTACTGGGGGGAGAGCAGCGCGACGAGGGAATAGGGGAGATGAAGAGAGAGGGAATGAAAAAAAATAAAAAAAGAAATAAAATTGAATTAAAATGAAATAAAAATACATAAATAAAATAAATTAAAATAGAAAAATAAAATGAATAAAATGAAATAAAATAAATAAATGAAATTTGAAAGAATAAACAAATTCCTAATTATTAATAACAAAATAATAATATATTATTTGTTAATGTTAGACACCACAAATGGTCATGTACGCAGTCGCGCATCCGGTCGCGTGCACGATCACACGCCCGGTCACTAGAGTAGTGCGCGATCAGTTGCGTGTGTGGTCGCATTCCTAGTTGCGCGGCCATGTAAAAATAAATTTATTAAGATAGAACAGTCTCTTATTAAGAATGGGAACCGACCACAGTCGCGGGAAAGGTCACACACCCCAATAATGACACATTTAATAATAAAAAATTGTCTAAATGTGATTGGGCACTACAGACGATCGCGCGTACGGGCACACACCCATATAAGATCCCAAATCCATTTTAAAATAGAACCGATTCAAACCGAAACTCAAAATAAAGACCCAAAATAATTATGTTAAAATAATGCATTGGTTGGGGTGTGACAATTCTCCCCACCACAAAAACTTTTTCCCCCAGAAAGTCACCAAGCCAAACGAGGAAACAAACTCGAGTTTGAAACTAAATGTGGCCAACAAAATCACAAATCGGTGTGACTTTTCACTCCATCAGTAACACCCGACCAACTCTGAGGGGAACTGAAAAGAAACGAACCATTAGGAAACGAGGAGGGTTCCCCCCACCACAAGAACCCGACTTGCACAACCGACATTGAGAATCTTAGCATGAGCTAACTCTGGAACTGTTAACTTGATCCAAGAGGAATCCTCCACATAGACCAAACCTTGAAGAAGGCACTTCAAGATTCATGGTGGGTCTTCCCACCATTTAAGGACTGACCAGCTTCAACCAGTGATCACAGAACAGTATGAGAAACCCAGCACAAACCGACCCATGAACTCTCCGTATAAACTAGACCCCCCACCACATGGGGTCATCGACGAAAGACCCCAAACTATGTAGCAGACCAACCCCTATTCATTATTTCTCAAGACGCAAGTGTCTCCTAAACGAGAACATCCTAAAATAAGAACGGGTCACCAAAGGAGCTAGCCACATGAGAGAGATAATCATCTTGAGACTCACAACCATAAAGAGTCAACTCCAAAGCTCATATTTGAGGAGGCACAACTACTAAAATTACAAGAAAATGATACCACCACACCTCCTTCTTGCCAAAGTGTGGTATTCAAGGAACAAAGACCACAACGAGGCAACGAGGCCTCTACGCCACTCATAGTAGGACAGAACCTTCAAAGATGGGAGAGCTACAACAAGGAAATTCATACCGTCCCCATTTCAGCATTGGAGACAAAAATTAAACCAAGGTTCCCCACACCCAATGATTCCTGACTGCATGATAGGCTTTGCTCCAAGACCTGTGGTTGGAGCTCTGATGTCTTGAAGCATGTGCTGCCCCGCATTCAGGAGCTGACATTCTCCTGTTGAGACTCCTCCTGACAAAGCCGCTAGCAAAACCTCTCTATGTTTCCCAAACAGCCACACTGACGAAAAGTCATCAATGGATGATGATAAGGAGACCTAAAGTACCCAAACCGGCCACACAAGAAGCGAACAAGGGAGTGGTCAGACTAATAGAAGATGGAATTGATAAGAAAACTTGTCCGAGATGGGTTCCTCCAGTTCTCTCTCACAGAATGTAGAACCATCCCAAACACCAAAGGGAACCGGTCCTTGAACAATAGATGAATACCCCAAACAAGAGATACATTATCTGATTCTGAGACATTATCTTTGGAGAAAAGGGAACCAACTTCTTGAGATGCCCAACGTAGGCCTTCACTATTCGTTGGCATTGCTGGACACTCACGAGCCTTGTCGCTTCCATCACCTTCGCTTCCACAAATATAAACCATCTAATGAGAGTGGTCCTAAACACCTTCCAAGTCATATCGTCATGCAACAACACTAGGGTTATCTCCTCCACCAATCCAAAGTTACACCTTCAAACGAACCCAAACCAACATGGACTGTGATAGTTTTGGGAGTTTCCAATAACCTGGAAACACCAACGATTTCACCAAGCCGGTCCGCTACCTTCGATAGATCACTATCACTACATATGCCGGAAAATAACAGAAAATAATTCAATTCTACCACTCCGCTATGAGTCTGGGTAGAACCAACAACTAGAAGTGACTCAATAGAACTTCTGGGACTTTTCTAGGCAGCATACTCAAAACAAGAGGAACGAATCCGAATCAAAAGTTATCATAAATCAAAATTCCACACCACAATCACAAACAAAAGCTCAAACTCAAATCACTATTCCAACCACAATTCAGAACGTCAAAACCAAGAACTCACGAAAAGGAATACCCATCACAAAAAGAGAACGCTAAACAATTCCTCGCTCACTTTTCTAAACATTTGAAAACCCCCTTTTGAAAACCATTTTTCAGCAAACAAAACAACTTAGATATCCACCATTGATATCCCTTGAAGTCTCACACATACCTATCCATGTGCTAGCTCAAGCACCCATCCACTCACATCACCAATTTCCCCACTTGCCACATGCACACCTCAATATATGTGATCACTCAAAGTAATACCAAGGGTTAATTCAAGACACTTCTCATTTCCAAAATAGATCATTCAGCATAAAGCACAAATTCCCAACCAATTTGAAAAAGTAACTTATCACCAAAGAAATACATTTCCAATTTCCAAAACATTTTCCAATTCACATTCCAAAAAGTTTTACAGAGATTCCAAAACAACTTCCAAAACACCTCCCATTTTCCCTTTTGAAACCACACATTTGTTAGAAGAAAACAATTTCCATTTCAAAACCATTTTTCCACTCTACCACCACATTCCCATTTTAAACCACCTTCACAAAAATCCATTTTCATTTTTAAGATCTACTCACACCAACCGAAATGAAGTTCAAACATAACTCACATCAAAATTTCCAAAAATAAGGGACTAGTGGCGATGCCAACCCGGTAACATGGATAACAGACCATGCTCCGAGCGGGTATCCACCGCAGGAAGTATCTCGAACCGTGCACTCGGGCTGTACATGGGTCGCTACTCCATGAAAGTATACCGCGCAACACAGGCTCACTTCCTTGGTAATCCCTCATCCACACATACCAATCCTAAGAAGAAAATTTAAATCCTGGACTACCCCTGGAAACTCGAGTCTCGGGACGGGCAAGGGTTCATGACGTCCTCCCCACACAAACCTCTCGAGTCCTGACACACCTAATCACCAATCTACTTGACACCCCAAATAACAAGGGCACCCCTCTGATACCATTTTGTCACGAACAAGGCCGGCTTGTCATCCGACCCAACGCCCGACCCGTTCCGCGACATGGGCCGAATGGCGTTCCCGATCCCCACGGGCTGGAAACAAGTACGGGGCATCAAAACAATCTAGTTGGGAATGGTTTGGCCCAGGAATAAGATAAGAAAACATAAACTGAACAAGCAGATAAATAATGGAAAACAAAATGAACAACGTGGCAGCAGAAAAAGGAATAAACAAAGAAACACGACATACCTCAGGTGACCCCGTGGATCACCACGGTATGACAACCACTCACTCCCAAAAGCGATCCAAGACTGAAACCTACAACTGAAAAGTAAAGTAGGCGTGAGCACCGAGATGCTCAGTAGGAAAGCCAAAAACAACCACGTCTTATGCCTCCGCCTTTATTAAGAAATCCACTATGACTGTTTGGAAATAAGATATATTAAAATAGTGTTTCTCCTTTTCAAATTCAAGTAATGAGTTTGCATTTTCAGGTAAAGGCTTTTACTCCAACTACATTTTCATGATAAGTTTCAAGCATGCATTAACATTTTAAAATGAAAAGAAACCAGTTTGGGATAAAATATGGTTTTCACAAACAAGATATCAAGTATGAAACACCTGAAAAGAAAGTTACATCATGGGCAGCAAGTCAAAAATGAGCACCATGGGTAATCCATATAGGCAGCTAGAACAAGTGGGAACCTAAAAACCTCGTACCTTAGTGAAACGTGGCTTAGAAGACCACGACCCTCAGAGAACGTGGCTTAGAAGGCCACAACCCTAAGAAAACGTGGCTTAGAAGGCCACAACCCTCAGAAATTCATATGTTTAGTTAGTGTTGTTGCGTCAATCCTTCTAGACAAACCGGGACGAACCCCTGCATTGTCATCTAACGTACTAGTCCTGGTCACCCACCTAGATACCCGGGTTTTCCCATTGTGCTCTATTTCACATGGTGGTGAGTTTTCTTTATCAAACAATCAAACAAGTACATTAAAATTTCTTTATCCAAAACACATTCAACCTTCTACCACCGCACTCCCTACTTAAGTGAATTCCCCCTCTTTAAATCACACAATCACGCACAAGCCTTTACACTAGGGACCAATATCACAAACCACTCATAAACACTTGCATAAAATTTTATTTTCAAATTTAGGGGAATGACTAAAAAGGGGTTTTCTATTTTCGCAACTCAAATCTCAAAGTGCCAAACAGGCCTCAATAGTGGTTTTTCTAATTCATAAAACATTATTAAGATGCCAAACATTTTTTACTACAAAAAGGGAACACCTTTTACAATCAACCGGCCAAAAGGCCAAACACCTTTGGAAATACCTCTTACCAATTCAAAACTACTTAAGAAATCCATTTCTCAAGAAAAGTCACTTATGACCAACGTCTTTGAAATACATTTTCAATTTTCCAATACAAGGCATAATAGTTTCTAGCAACCGAAATCAGGTTCCACAGCATGTGTATATAGCATAGTGTAAAACATTTTTTTAAAAAAATCAAGAAATTATGAATTTCAAATTAAAATATTAGGCATAGGGGACCTACCTCAACATGTCGCTGCTTGAAGACGAACATTCAAACTGATCCTCGACACACACACGCACATTCATTTATACATATATATATACAACCCTAGGTGCATTGCACATATTCCCTGCGCCATGAGGGAATATGCACAATGAGGGATTATATATATATATATATATATCTTACCGTATGCATGTACATGCAGCGATCCTCGATACCCAGGACCCAAAACCATCGCAGCGAGGTACAACACACTACACATATAATTTAATAAAACCATTAAACACTTAAACAATCCCTAAAGTGTTTCAAATTAACACATCAAGGGTTTACACCAACGACACACCGCTTACATAACTCATAAAACTCATTGAATATATTAAAAGAAAAGCACAAAAACAATCTAACCATTTCCAAAGGCCATTTCAAATCGTCACATAACCCAGAGTCAATTCCAAAACATGCATTCCATTGTTTAAACCATTTCCAAAACAAGTTTTTCACCATCCAAATAGCTTAAATAATCCATTATTCAATTTATAAAACAACCCAAGGGAACACCTCACTGCCTCACATCGAGAAAATACCCAAAATCCCCTCTTTAGAAACAAACACACACTAAAAACCTTTACACAATTTAATTAAAACAATTTCATATCCTTAAAAATTATTTAAGGTATCGTTCTAAATTTTCATAAACCAATTTTTATAAAGGTTATATCATAGCTTTGCACACAAAACCAACATCAACCTTCTTTCATTACCAGATGCACACAACACCACATTAAGAACACAATATTTACCATTTATACAAAATAATAAATTAACTACACAACTTACAAAACACTATCAATTGACCAGATACAATGTTCTCAACAGAAACACACTCATAACATATTAACACACCGCCAAAAAAACAAATGCAAACTAAATTATTTTTAAAAAATAGTTTCGCACCAAACAGATAAAACATGGAACACAAAATTTATTTAAGCAAGTAAAAATAATTCACCACATAAACAAAATTCGCACTCAACAAGTTAATTAAAGAACAACTTAAATTAATTAAACAAGAAAAACATTGCCGACACACGAATACATAAACCAGATACCGACTCTGGACCAGATAAAGACCTCAAGGGTCCGCAGACTAAATTTCATATTTTTAACATGGCATAAATATATATGAAAACGCATAAATATATTCTTACCCAGAAATCGGCAAGCAGACCGAAATGGTCCGACTCACTTTGCCTTCGGCGGAAGTGGACGAGATGAAGTCCGGCATGACCGAGAAACCCTTCGCAAACCCAACAAGGGAATTCTTGGGCACACCGGAGCAATGCGGAGGCATCGAAAAATGTCGTGTTCGCCGGAAATGCGCCAGAAAGGGGGCAGGACTCACCAGAATCGCGCCGGAAATGGGGTCGGGTTCGGACGACGGGTGCTAGGCGGGTGTAGGGCAGCAGGACGGCACCGGAACAGGGGAGATCCGGCTATGGAGGGGTTTCGGGCGGCGGCGAGCAGCCGGGGAAGGAGGAGCACAGGCGGAGCTGGCCGGGAGGTGCGGCCGACGGCGGTCGGGTGCCAGCCGGGAGGAGGGGGAGTCGGAAGGGAGGCTGGCGGTGCAGAGGGGTGCCGGCGGGGAGCGGCGAGCGGAGGGCCGTCGGCGGGGCTGCTGCGCCAAACGGGGGGGTTAGGGTTCGGTGCTAGGGGGAGAGTAGCGCGACGAGGGAATATTGGAGAGGAATAGAGGGAAAGAAAAAAAGAAGAAGAAAATAAAAAAAAAGAAAAGAAAAGAAAATTAATTAAAATAAAATAAAAATAAATAAATAAAACGAAATAAAAATAGATAAATAAAATGAAATAAAAATAAATAACTAAATCAAATTAAATAAATAAATAAAAATGAATAAAATGAAATAAAATAAATAAATGAAATTTGAAAGAATAAACAGATTCCTAATTAATAATAACAAAATAATAATATATTATTTGTTAATGTTAGACACCACACATGGTCACGTACGGGGTCGCGCGTCCGGTCACGTGCACGATCACACACCCGGTCACTAGAGCAGTGCGCACTCGGTTGCGTGCGCGGTCGTACGCCTAGTTGCACGACCATGTAAAAATAAATTTAATAAGATAGAACAGTGTCTTATTAAGAATGGGAACCGACCACAGTCGAGGGCAAGGTCACACACCCCAATAATGACACATTTAATAATAAAACATTGTCTAAATGTGATTGGGCGCTACAGACGGTCGCACGTACGGGCGCACACCGATATAAGATCCCAAATCCATTTTAAAATAGAACCGATTCAAACCGCAACTCAAAATAAAGACCCAAAATAATTAAGTTAAAATAATGCATTGGTCAGGGTGTGACAGATTTAGTGCAAATTCAACCTGTAGCTTCAAAATATGATTAATGACAATAGATATATCTCATTATGGACCACAATAAAGAATTTCAAACTTTTTAGGTCAACTGAGATTCAAATTGATCTAAATTTTTAAAACCAAAAACATAATCATCGTTAATCTTGTATTATTCAGCAAGCATTATGACATTATTAACTCTACTTCTAATAAAAAAATTCATTCTATTTCTCAAATATTCGTAATCATTCCCATAAAATATAATATGTTGACATGGATTTATATTTTCATGAAATCCAATATTTATACACTAGATTTTAAAATTATAGAATTTCATTTATATAAATATTGGTTTGTGTTAAAATGTAAATAAACAAAGATATTATAACTAAACAATAAAAAATTGAAGTAATAATGAATGTAAATACTCTTATAATATATATAATCAATAGAAAAAACATAGATACCAATTAGAGGATTTTAATAAAATATTATATGGATATACATACAAGATAGTGGTTATTTTTAGTTTAAAAATATTTTAGTCAAAACCAAAAAAAAAGCCTCTTAATGTAAATTTATCAGAATCATATTGTGTCCGATGATCTGAGTGAAAAATAAAAATCATAGTTGATCTGATTATATCAAATTAGGTTATTATCACATTCATAGTTTCACTAATAAAACAAATAGTATAGAAAATTATATATGAATAATAAACTTCTATTTCATTAACAATGGAATATACTTGTAAACACATGTAAAATAATAGATGATAACTGTTTAAATGACATAAAATAAATATCAAATTATTTTACTCTTTAAACATTAGTAGTTTGGTATCCAATAACCTTTACCAATTTTATCCAATTTTTTATACTTATTTTAAATTATATATTTCTATACCATGAATTCCATCGATATGATTATCAAAATAAGTTATTTCATCCAGTAAACATAAGCCCCAAATATAATGATTACCCTATGTATTTCTTTGTTCTAATGCCCTTGATTTAATGGAACAGATAATCTATATTCATATCCTTAGAATCCCTTGTTTTTTAAAATCAATAGACATGTGATTTTAAAATAAAATCCTTTCTAATGAAATTATCCCTAAAAATATTCCTTAGAACTATAACTCTGTAAAGAATTAAAAATAATTTTAGATGATATTTTTACATAAAGAAATAATTAGATATATTGAGTTGGGAATGTAATAAACTAACAACTATTAAAATCAATGGATATTAATAGGTAGATATCTAATAGTAATATTTTTGAGTTTATTACTACGTCATCAGACAATTGGCTCTTTTAAAAATCACAATGTTCGAGCATAAATAAATGGATACATTGTTTTGTTTTAAATCCATTATAATTATAAATGTACACCATATAATTGAAACAATTATTATGTTCTTATGATTAAAAACATTATTCCTCATTGATAATAAATATGATGAAATAAATATGAATTACATTAACATACTTGCAATATAGTCAGTTTGATGTTCGTTACTTTTGTTAATAAGGAATCAAAAACATAAGTCTATGCATTAGTCTGAATAAAAGTCTTTCTGATTACCAAAATCAACTTCAATCCGATGTCTCCTATTGATTAATTTAAATTATATATTTTTAATGCATTAGAAAATTTATATGTATTGTAAAAAGTAAATTTTTATGAAAAATATAACAAAATACATTGTTCGTAATAGTTACTAAAAAAGGAATTAAGAGAGTATTTGTGATTCTCAAAAATTATAGGAAAATAAAATTATGAAGTAAAAACATCTAACACATCAACCATGGTAGAAGGGGTGATAGAATAACATCATTATATAAATAATTATATGTGTCTCTTTATTTTATAATTCTATTTTTAGAAATTTTATATTTTTAAATAGGAGTTTATTAAATGAGATCATATATTGAAATGTACACTGATATGTTCATCTTGGATGATTAAATATATTATGAAATTTATGTGTTATAATCACATGCTAAATTTGTATTTTTACAATTTAAAAAAAATATAGAGTCGTAATATTTACCTCAAAATTTTACTTATTTTTTTATGTTATCTCAGTTTGTTGGTAATTGAAATTTATGTACATCATATCTTGGTGGTGGTAGTCTACATGTATGAACATTAAACATATTAATTTACCACATAATAGAATGAAAATAGGAAATTGTGTTACGATTTTATAGTGTTAATAATGTAATAAATATTATTTAAAACCACTAAATATCCCCTTTAATTCGTCCATGTATTCATGTGAATAAAAAAACATATGCCTTGTGGAGGTGGTTGTTCAAACATATGCATAATGATGATTTCATTTATCTATTCGAATAAGACATGTAAGTTACTGAATGATTCATCATATTAAAAAAAGTATATTATTTGTAATTATATCATTAAAATATAATAGGAAAATAATCATAATGTGGTGGAAAAGGAATAGAATGATTTATAATATATCGTTAGAGAATAAATCCGTTTCCCAATAGATTATATCACTTCAAAAATACCTTAAGGCACCAATTCAATTTATTTTTTATAATAAAAATGTAATTGGACATGACGATATTCTTTAAGAATGTATTAGGAAGCATTTTGGTTGATTATAAGGATTTGTAAATAATGGAGAATTGAATGGGTTAGGGGTTCCATTTATAATTGAAAGGATGGGTACTTCTATAATAACAAGAATTAAAAAAATATTAATCAAGGGTAAATGGATCCCATAATGGAAAAATGTATTTTGGGGTGATATTAGATTGAGAAATCATCAACTAGATAATTTAAAATAGGTTTCAAACAAGTTATATAATATTTTTTATTATATTTTTTATATTTACTATTTTACAATTTACCACATTAATTATTATTTATATAAGTAATTTTTTGATTATACATAAATGTAAAATAGACCATTTTTTATAATTTGGTCATATTAATTCAATATTTTTACCCCATTTAATATTATTACATTTCTAAAAGTGTTAAAAAACAATTATAATATATAAATATATAATGTATTAAAAACATTTTTTAAAAAATAAAAATTATGTTTGAAATGGTGATTTATGGGTTGATAAAATAAATAATAATTACATTAAAATTATAAATTTACATATAAACTATATATATGGGATTATAAAATGTTTTAGAGATTTGAAAATTCTAATATACATAATTATAATTTCAAAAAACTCGTAATATTTTTAAAAATTTTATTTTTCATAATTCAACAATAACTTAGTATTTTTAAAAAAATCCCAAAAAAATGAAAGATATTAGTACCCTGAAAATTTTTAAAGTTTACTTAATTATTTAAAATTCAAGTCCTAAAATTTACAAATATTATTATCAATTTAATATATAAAATATAACCAAAAAAATTATTTATAGGAAAAAACATTTCATATATCTACTATTATATTTATTATAAATTTATAATTAAAAATATATTACTTATTTATTGATTTTAAATTGTATATTACATTAAAATATGTAAATTTTAAAAATATATTTTATTAGTTTCCAATTTTTCTTTTTTAGTTGATATTTAACGTGATGTATATTTTTTTCATATATATAATAATAATTCATTTGAAATTTTTATACAATCCTATTCTATGACTACATTAGAAAGTTCAAAAAAATTTTGTTTTAGTATTTTTTGCGGAGATATATATAGAACACATTATTTATTTAATGGTGAATATATCACTAAAACACATGTGGTGGCATTATACCCCCTTAAAAATTATTCCATCAATGTAATTTTATAAAAATATGGAAAACAACGCAATTTAAAATTTTCACATCACATCAACATTATACCATATATCCTCTTAAAATATATTATTTCACCATATTGCATTAAATATATGGGTGTTATTATTTATCTTAAACATATCTCTTCAATCAAAGATTTCAAAATGTTTTTCTTCATATCAATGTCCTTGTTCTTATTATATAGGGTGTAAGCTCAGTACACGTGATTGATTTGATACATGCATTATAATTAATTATGATAAACATACAAAAATAATAAATTGATACTATTGTTTTAATAATATTTCTCACAAATAGACACACAACAAATTGATCTAAATATCCAGTTTTATAGAGACTAGAAATATAACAACATCTATTTTATATGTTTTGATCACTTCCCCATAAACTAAACCCCTAATTCTAAATTACATGATATATAATTATATTTTATTCATAAGGTTGGGTATTATAATAAATACTAAGATAAAAATAATACTAATAGAAACCATATCAATGGATGCAGTGATTAGATAACAAACATGTAAGATAAATTGAATATTAAGAATAATATGAATAAAACAACACAAATAAATATCTGTCTACCCTCCGAATTAATGATATAAATATCATATAAAACAATAAGATGTCTATTATGTCCTGAGAAAATAAAAAATGAAACAAAAACCATTATACATTGATCATAGAATGATTGATGGGGAAATCATAAAAATAAGTCTTATAATCTTTGGCAACATGGATACTAGCCATCCTGTTCAAGGAATGAATTGTCAGTAGTGCTAACATCTATCATTTCCACCCTTTTTGAACTAATATACATGATAAAATGTTCACATAAAATATTTATACCAAGAGATATAATCCATTACCCAATGAATTATAGGGTGATATAGGTCACACCAATCTCATAATCATTACATTATTATGCTACTTGAAAAGAATTAGTCATACAAGACAAAATCATATAAAGAATATGGGTTTGAAAACATTATCAAATGTAATATCATAAATTAAATTTTAAAATTAAATAAAATGAGTAAAAAAAATTTCTCCTTAAGTAAATTCATTATAAGAGAACTTATAAGGTGATTCATGAAACAGAACTCTGTTAATGGTAAATCTTTTAGAGATATATATGAAATTAGAATGAAAAATATTTAAAAGGTATTTCTTAATGACCCTTCTATGATCTTAGTAAAATGGTGTCTAAAATAATTTTAAAATATTTATAATAATGTCTAAAATATAAATTTAAAAAAATTATTTTTGGAAATAAATAATATTAAAATGAATAGTTTTCATTAATAAAGAAATATGTGTTGGAAAAAAATACTATTTCTTGAAATTCAATAAGTTTTATATAAACTAAAATTATTTCTCAAACCAATGTCCTTATATCAGCGAATAATACAACATTTTGAAAATAGGTAATGATTAATATGATATTTATAAGATATAAAATATAATATCACTCTAAATAAGAAGTAAAATGTTGTCTAGATGAAAAAATATAGTCTTTGAAAAGAAGGATTTACTGGAAAATATAAGATTTATTAATTTCAATATCACACTTTATAAATTAAATTTTTATTGAAATATATATGGATATAGAACATAATTACCCAAAAAAGAGATTATATTTTAATACCATATTCAGGATAAATAGAAAATAATTGTTTATAATGTTCAACAATGCGGTGTATAACTCATTGAATGATTAGTGAGTTATCAAAACACCAACATTGAGTCTCTACAATCTCTTCATTTCAATATAATGTTTTATAAAGAACATAACTAAATATATTTTATAATTCAAATATGTATTTAAATGTATTAAATATTATCATAATTTATTTATTTTAATACAAATATATTACTTAGTTATGGTTATTTTAACTAACAGATGTTTGAATGCTAATTTATTTATATAATTCAATAATCATGGTAACAAAGATTATTATTAATATATTTAATCAAGTTCATCATTTAATAATTATTCTTTTTATAACAAACATATTTAAAAAAAATCATTTGGTATTATCCATATGTGAAAGACATTATTCTGGATTTTGAACATGGGAAACATGATAAACAAATTTTGATGTTTTTACCAATCAAAAGGTATAACATCAATAAAAATTTAAAATAATAGTTACCAATATAAAAAATAATAAAGAAATATTACTTTAATTTGTATTAAATTATAATATAATTAATGATATCACATCTTAATATATGAAATAAATATTATATCATCATTCATGTACATTGTAAAACGAAACCAATTGGTAACATTTTATAGGGTTTTCATGATTAAGAAAATGCCTTTAAATATTAATAATATTGAATATTCAAGAGATTTAACATATAATAATTAACATATATCTTCATTAAATCAATTATTATAGCAATTCTTGATTGTAGTATATGACCAATCAAATTCATTTTTTGGGGAGTAGGTAGTCTGTATGTATACATGAATAGAGGTCTCATTTCTCGATGAATAGATGAAAATATGGTATATGAAAAATTATTATTAAATAGTGACTATAGTGACATAAAAATATTTATAATTCATTAAATTGATCCTTTTTATAAGAAATTAGATGTGTTGATAAAAAATTAACAACATTGCTTCGTGTAGGTGGTTATCTGTATGTACTGACATTTGATATATATTTTTGTTTTTATTAGTGGATGGAAATGATTGAATAGTTGATTTCCAATTATTGTAATGAAGTTAAAGTATAATAATGATATTAATTTAATATATTAATTTCTTTTGGGATGAATTGAAAGGATTGTAGAAAAATATATACAAATATAATGTAAAACTCAAACGTGATTCTTGAGTTTATCTTTGAAATCACATAAGAAATGAAATACTTAAGTAAAATAAATGTGATAATAAGCTTATGAATTTGAAAATGTGTTATTTAATGTTAAAATATTCATAGTTTTTTTGAAAAATTATTTTAAGACACTATGACACAGGGGGAAAGTGGACCATTGTTTTATGTGATGAAAATGGTTATTTTGGAAATACATGTTGAATTTCAAAAATAAAATATCACTATTAAATGTATTTTGGAATAAAATGAAAAAAATAATGATTGGTGGTATGTTTTGGTTCATAAAATACCATTACATATATTTTCAAACATTTTTTTCATGTTTTAATCTCCTCCCATTAGTATATTGATTTTATTATTTTCACATTTTATTAGGGTATCTAATTTTTCAACATTGTAATTAATTTTAAATAACAAGAATAAAATTGAATATATAAAATAATTTTAAACATTTCATGAATAATATAAAAACCATTTCATTAAATAATGTTTCAAATGGGTAAAAATGTATATATTAAAATAAGCATGTGTAATCAATTAAAAAGTGTGCAATAAAAACCTATTTTTAAAGATAAAATTTATATAATTGGTAAAATTATCAATATTACTAAATTAAATAAAATAAATTTATTTATTATGAAATTTAAAAGTTATGAGTATTTAATAGTTGGAAAAAAGAAATAACCAATAAAGAATATTTATTTATTGAAAACATTATGCCTATTTTTTATTAATTTAAGATATTACTTTAGTTCAAAAATTATTATGCATCACTTTTTATGTTGAAAAAATATTTTAAAATAAATAATTTTAAAACATAATATTAATTTTTTTTTACTAATTTCATTTTAAAATCATTTTTTTCATGTTTACATAATAATAAATATAAAAACATTATTTTCAAAAAAAAACTGTATTTTCAAAATGAAATCAAAAATTTCACATATTGTTCAACGTTTCATTCTAAAAATATCATAATATTCCAAATTAAAAAAAATACTACTTTATCAAATTAAAATTCAAAAAATTTATAATTTTACTTTTAAATTAATTTAAAAATTATCTGGAAAATGTGTTTAAAGGTAACCATTATTGATATCCTCAAATTTATCCAACGTTAAATTTGATTCTAAAACATTACACTCTTCCATATATTTTATTTTTAACAATAAAATTATATATTTTCCTTAAAAAATAAGAATGGGTTTGTCTAGTTAAAACTCCAAGTGCAAACATCACAAAGATAATGAAATATAATGTAGTTCCCATTGTGACACAAAACTGTGATATATATTCTGGCATTATTTTCATAACTACAAGTGAATTCGATATAATCATTTGTATGGAATGGTTTTAAAAATAGTATGAAAATTATTATTTTTGCAATACTGAAATTATAATTTGTTTTGAAGTTGTTTAATTCTATATCTTTCATTCCAAAATCTCAACATCTGGGTAATGTCTAGATCCACACCCAATAGAACTTATGTATGATATTCTTTGGAAGGAAGAGTAATCACAATATATGGAAGGAAAAGGTAATCTTAAAATTCATGATTTACCTATTGTATATGATTAATTTTTTGTATTTAAAGAAGAAATATATTTTCATCCACTCTTCAATGAAGTTTAGGTATTAATTGATTTAATCACTTAGGAAATACCAGTATTAAATACATCCTAGTGAATTTCCATTATAGATTTTGTGTACATGATGAAAATACTATCGGATTTGTGTGACATGGTATTTCTACAACATAGTGTTTCAACTTGAATTTCCCCACTAATGTTTTTTAAGATGAATGATGGATCGATGAAATCATTCATTTATCAGAGCCAACAAAATGTTATTTTGATAAATAAAAAGTATCATCTACCACACATTGATAAATTATTCGACCATCATCATGGAACTCAATATTTTTCTAATGTTAACCTTAATTTTGGGTATCATCAAATGTGTAACTCCACAATTAATTTATGGACCACAATTTGGACTGAAATAATTTTCATTGATGTTTTTAAATAATCTATTTCAAACAATTTATTAACATGGAACCGCCATAGAGTACATTACGTGAAACACCATGTTATCTAAGTGAAAATATATTATTAAAATATTATATTAATACATAACCTACAAATTAAGTTATTATTTATTAATAGAATGAACATACATATAAAAACTATGGTTTAATAAAATATAAAATGTTTTTATTAGTTAAAATTTACTAATAGATTATAAGTGCATTATTTTTCTAAAATACATTTTTTCCTCACAAAGATGTTTTGTCCTAATAAATTAAATTTATTAAAATTCGTGAGAGATATTAATCTAATATATATAGTATTTATTAGTTTTTATATTCAATCAATATATTATTTATGCATATGATAATAACAAGCTCGATTTTACTCAAAAAAATATATATTATTAAGGTATTTGTATCACCTTATGATGGTGATAAAACATTAAATATAAATTCTAGAAAATTTATAAAATATTTATGTCAAAATAACCTTCATTTTCTAAATATAAACATAAAAATATTGATATAATTAATTTATTGTACTTTTCTGTGAAGTATCATTTTTAATAAATAGTGAAAATACAAAAATTTAACTCAAAACTACTGTTTCATCTAATTTAATTATATAGTTAAAATTTTATTTTTTGTTGGATTTATTGTTTAATTTGGTTAAATTTTTCTCAATAAATTCAATTTAGGACATTGGAATCATTTTCTATTATAAATAAGCTATAAAAACATATCAATATTTTGGTGGTTTTTACATTAGAAACCAACATTGTCGTCCCATCTTCTGGATATATTTAAATTAATTTTTAATGCTTATGTGTTTGGAATTTTGACAATTCATTCCGTATTTGGAATTAATAAAATTAATAATTTCTAATAATGTCAAAAAAGTTTTTTTTAAAAAAATTAGTAAATGTAATTAATGTTAATTTCAACGATTAAGGACAAATTAAGCTAAATAAAGGAGTAATCCACTACATTAAGGCCCAAAAAGACCTATAAACTTATCAAAAATCCATAGGCTGACTATATATAGACTCAATACTCCCTTATCGATAATTGTGACCATTATTGGATCCACATGCAATAAAAATGTCCCAGTGGGGGTTCCCTTTTCTAAAGTTTTTCTGGAGTGGAAATCTTCCTCCATTATAAAAGGCCTCTTATCCTTTTAGTTCTTCAAACCCATCGTTCAACATTGGATAGTCAAAAAGATTAATCAATAGCTCCCCATAATCCCTCACGTCTACATTGAAGCCTCCCTTGGGTATAAATCCTTCCATGCACACCCTTTAGTTCCAAAAAGAAGAATTTAACCAAATAAGAGGAGGTTGGAACGAGTACGACAAGAGTCAAGACACAAGGTAAGGGAATTTCATATAGCATTTTATATTACTGTTATACATTACATGTTCACTCTTATTTTCATTTGGGTTATTTATATACTAATCCTGAATTTATTTTATGATATTTTTAATTTTATTTATGGGTATTTAATTATAAATTCTATGTTCATTCTTTAATGTGGTTTATGTTTCAAAAAGGGTTTTAAGAGTACTTTTTTCATTTTTTTCATGAAAAAATATTTGAAATGGTTTTCAATCTCATTATATGTTACAATGGAAAAAATAATTTTTTCTCATTTTTCCATTATAATTTTTCCCATTTATTTTTAAATAAAAGTATATTCAATAGTTTTTAGGTTTTAAGAAGAATTTTCTAATGAATAATGATATATTTTTCAAGAAATGTTTTTAAAATATATTTCAAATTTTTTTGGAATATAAGATGGAATAATTTTGGGATACTCATAACTTAAAAGGTAAATTATTCTAGTTTACCATTTATTTTCTGTATATCAATGGAATATGTTTCAATGGAATTATGATTATGAAACACTTTTTTCATTCTTGGGTTATATGATTTTGAAACTTGATTCTTTTCATGGGATATGTTTATGATGAGGTGATTATGAAACCAGAATCATTCTCCAGAGATTATGATATGAATACATTTTCATGATACCCATTTTATTTCATGGGTAATGAGAAGAATTTTTATGATTCTATGGAAAATATATGTATTATTAAATAATGGGATTGGTGGGACCTATATCTCCCTCCAATTAATTGGGTAACGAAATGTATAACATGAGATAAACATGGATGGATTTATGAGTGAACTTTGTTCGGTATTAATGGATCGAATAAGGAGTGAACTCAGTTCAGTAATACATTCCTATAATGGTTAGTAAACCAAGTTCAGTCAATAAACATGTCCAGTAGGATGGACTTGGAAATTTTTCCTTTACTAAAAATAAAAATCATATTATATTCTTATGTTTTTCTATAATTTCAGATATTCTTCCAATTTTATGATTCCATGTGTTATGTTATTTATTTCCTTAAAATTAGTGTCTTATGAAAAATTATGACTTGTGTTATAATTCAATTTTATGATATCTGAAATGCAGGTCATGATCTTTTATTTTCATGATCATATTCTCATGCCCTTATTCTCATGATTATGATTAAATATATCGATTTTTTACCCTTACTGGGCATCTAATCTCATCACTTTTTATCTTCCCTTTCCCCCAGGATATGAAGATAAAAATATTCTTTGATGTTTCTAATAAGTTTTCCAGTGAATAATATGCTTGTGGGATATAATATAGATCAGTTATTCCCAAGTGTTAATGGTTATTAGTTTCTAAAGGCAATTTAATAATATTCCATTTGGGAATATTTTTGTATAATTTTTTTCATAAGTGATGTTATGTATGTTTATGTTAATACCATGTAATTGTTGTAAGTATCCTATAAATAGATTAATTATCCTTTGTTAAAAAAGATGAGAAACCTATAGTGAGAACTCTATGGAAATATTTATGTATATATATAAGGATTAGAGAATGTATAAGATAATGTCATTGAATTTTTGTAAAGGATGAAGTGAGTTTTTTACTATAAATACATATGTGTCTGGATACTAATATTGAATGTGGCTCTATCATAGATGTACCAAAGTAGAAATCATTGATACGATGGCTTGGGCCTAAGGTGTGGTAATCTGGTATATAACAATAGGCCATGTGGAACAAATGGTTTGAAACACCTAGGGGACATGCTTTGGGATTTCCCAAAATCATCATGAATCACTTTTAAGTATTTATAAATATATTTTCTATGAATAACCTAGGATAAAACTAAGCAGTCATAGATTATGGAAGGTGTCATAACATATACATCCTATTAGTGAGTTTTCATGATTATTTGTGTTTTTATTATGATAATTGTTTTTTTGCTATATCCTTTCGTGTTTTATTCAATTGTTTTATCCTAAAGGAACCTAGTTAATAATTATATCTAGGGAAAATGAAATTATTTCCCTCATGAGAAATCGAATTCTATGGGATATGGAATAGAAAATATCATTTCTATGCTCACACAGCTTCCTAAAGCTATGAATCAGGGTGGACATACAAATGTGAAAATTCAAGAATGACATAATTTTGTGTCTTTCATGCGAAAAAAATCACATTATTTAAGAGGGTATTATAGTCTATTTATTACTAAAAAATTGATTAGTACTACTAGAGACATATTCTCCATTTTCTAGTGAAAAAAGCACAAGACAAATATTCTAGTTTTTTATTGTTTAGAAGGTGATGTGGACCAGTGGTTGACAATAACCAAGATGAGTTTTAATCCATGGAATGGGATGAGTTCAAGAAATTATTTTCATTAGGAACATTACTTTGATTCTTCATACCACTATTGATAAATAGTTCGTTTAGTAGAAACTATAAGATGAAGACTATTTTAGTACGTACAAGGATAATTTTATATGAAATGAGAGGTATGTTCTAGAATTATCTTCCAATCTAAATGTAAAGTTGATAGAATATTTATTTGCTTCAATATAAGTACCGTAAGGGAATTTTGAATAAGATAATTTAATAGAAATTAATATATTGTTTATTGAAAAACCACAGTTGAAATGGAGGATGGAGTCACATACCAACCTCATAGTTTGGATAAGAAATGGAATACATGGTTATAAGGAAACTCGTAAAACAATGGAGAGAATAATATGGGTTTTCCATAATTCTCTAAATCTGGGATGAATTATGGACTAATTTTTCTTATGTGGGCTAGTGAATTTATAATGTGTGGAAATGAATATTTCCAGTCATCTAATTGTCGATATGATTGGATTATGTCAGTTATCAATGAAAATGTATGGAAAGATTGACAAAATTATGCTCCTCCACTTCAGTGCAAAATTTTTATGGAGAATGGGAATTATTATAACCAATTATCAATCCCAAGGGCTAGTGATGATGCTCGATGTCAATAACCTCTTATGTTGAGGGACACGGTGAAATCTCATATAATGGCTATTTTATATGACAGGTGTAATAAGTTCATGGTAAATGATAAACAAACCAGCCACTGTAGAATTTCTAATGTCTTCTATGACTCTAAATCTACCAACTATTTAATATCTATAAAATTTGATAAGGATTTAAAATTCCACTAAAATTATTAGATGTGGAATTGTTTGTTAAAACCCCTAATGGTAAGATGATTGCATCCAATGTACATGATTCATCTATAATTAACATTTATGGGAATTGGTTCTAGAAAATATGGCATTTTTTCCTTTAGTTGAATTTTATTTCATCAAAGGAATCTATTTTCTTTATCTACATATATATCACATCAGTGGACTAGGAAGGAAATTTACCCTTGATATTTCATACCCTCCTATGATCATCCATCAATATTATGATAAGAATGAACATCCTATGGAGATTACATCTTGTGTACAGGTCTTAAATTGGATAATATTGGCCATGTGTGTCACCTTGGGGTTCACAAGTTATTTTTTGAGAAAAATAAATACGGATCAATGTGAATATGCATCAATTATTAGGGGTTGAACAATATCAAAATCAATAAAAAGTATTATTTTCCCTATATTTATGACTTATTTGATCAAAATCATAGAGATAAATAATTTTATATTATTTACCTTCAATATGGATATCAAAAACTGAAGAATAATGAAAATTTTATACCCAATACGACATTTCATTCATGGTATGGAAGTATGAACTTATTGTAATGCCTTTTCACCTTACTGATGCCCATTTTTACTTAACAAATTTATTGAGCAGTGCCTTTAGAGATTACCACGATAATTTTTTGGTTGTTTTTTAGATGATATTCTTATCTATTCAAGTTTGAAGGAAGAGAATTAAGAGCACTTGGGAATTGTATAAAAGACACCAGGTGACGATAAACTAAATGAAAATTTTATAATGTGTGCATTTGGACTCTCAAAGTATTCATTTTTTGGGCCACATAATCTCATGAGATGGTATAGAAAAATATCCATCAATGAGATAATATATTGAATGTTTCCCTATACCAAACACAATGACTGATATCCACATACTTTAGTTTTAGCAAGATATTATCAATGGTTTGTGGAGAATTTATCCTGACTATCTAATCCTCTAACCATGTTAACGTACATCGGAGTAAAATTATTTATGATTGAAAAATATTAAGAATATATCAAGGAACTACAGAAAATGATGGTCAATGCACCTATGGTTACATTAAATCATTGTGGAGAAGGGTTATTAATCTATAGTTATATATCTTATAATGTATTGGAATGTATTCTTCAACACAATATCACAGTTATATCCTATTCCACATAATCGTTGAATATTCAATAGAAATTTACTGAACTCATGATTTAGAATTAATGTGGTAATTTTTTTATTAATGATATGGATGAATTATATTAATGGATAAATGTTTGACTTATTTAATAAATATAAATGTTTGAAATATATATTCACATATAAGTATTTGAACATGAATCAAAGAATATGGATGCATTTGAAAAAGGATTATGAATTCTCAATACACTACCACCCTTAAAAAGAAAACAAGGTTGTTAATACTTGAAGATTAAATGATTGTTCAATATTATCAATTATTGAGATCATAAAGGATCTAATATTTATTGATTTATAATGGATGGATATAGAAATCCTAATGGATGGGTAAATATCTCAACTTTCTCAAATAAATGTTCAACCCTCTATCCAACTAGAGATTAAAGAAGTGTAGAAGGAATTTATAAAGATGTAAAATAATTTAAAAAATGTTAATAATAATATCCTTGATCAAGATGGAATGATAAGATTATAGGATACTGTATCTATTTAATCCATACCATATTTGAGGGTTTATTAGAGGAAGATCATAGTTATTCATTCTCTCTTTATCCATGAAGTACAATGATGCATTGGGATTTGGAATATTATATATGGTGGGATTGAATGAAGGGAGTTATAGAAGAGTTGATTTCTTAGTGTGTTATATGCCATCATGTTTAGGCTAAAAAATAATTCTATGGTATTTTACATATGTTACACAAAACATAATAAAAATGGGATAAAATCGTAATGAATACTTTATTTGGACAACACAAAACCTCAAAATGGTTTAATTATATATGGTTGGTAGTCAATCGCCTATCTAATATATAAAACATCATTTCTATCAAAGAATGTTTCTCTCTTGGTCATCTTTCTAGGATATATTTTAAGGAAGCTGTAAGGATACATGGAGTACCACATTCCAATGTATTAGATCAAGGATATGATGTTTTCTTTGAAATTATAGATATGTATTTAACAACCACTTGATATAGAATTGAGTTTCATTACATATTAGAATATCATATGGTTATTCAATTTTAAAGAAAATTTTAAACACTTGGGGATATGTTGTGACCTTTTTGAGGATTTCCAAGGTGTTTGGGATCAACACCTTCTCTAGTTGATTTTTCTTACAACAATATCTTTTACACAGGAATTTAAAAGGAACATTACAAAGCCATATATAGGAAGAGATTTAGATCTCTAATGTATTGGGATGATGTTTATGAAATATATATATTGGTATATATGTTAGCTGATGAAATGGAAATGAAGGTTACAATAACGTAGTAGCGTATCAATGAAGGTCAATTTTGGGAGAAAAATTATGCCTATAAATGTCAGTGCGACCCATAATTTGAAGTTAGTAAAAAAGTGTTTCTATAAATCACTCCCTATAAAAAGGTTATTTTATTGAAACTGAAATTAATCCCTTGGAATATTGGTCCCTTTTATGTTCTTAAGCATATCGGGATGTTATCCTATTTCTAGGAACATTCCATAAATATTCCTCATGTCCATTATGTGTTTCATGTATCTCTCCTGAGGATGTACATACATGAACCATCACATGTAATGAACTCAGAGGTCAAATGACTTTAGTAGGTTATATCATACAAGAATTAATCATTTCAAATTCATGATCATACATTGAAATTTATATGAAACAATACCACTGACTTAGTAAATATTATCTTGATACATCACGAGTTTGAGGAAGCTAAGTGGGAACTTACAGATTTGATGAAGTTAATGTATACTTTTTTGTATGTACCATAATGATGAATTTTAAGGGAAAAATTATATTTATGGGTGGTCGAATGTGACACCAATGTTTTTTACGGACCACATATTCTAATGAATTAATATTCATTGATGTTTTTTAATTTCATAATGTCAAACATTCCATTCACATGATACCATTATGGATTACATTACACGAAATGTCAAGTGAAAACAAAAAAAAAATATTTTTAAAATATTAGGTCATGACATAACAAAGACATTATGTTAGTTGTTATTAATATTAATTACTACAATTTAAAATCCTATGGATTACACAAATATAAATTGAATTCATTAGTTACAGGGAACTAATTGAATATAAAGGGACTATTTTTATACTCACAACATTTTTTAACCATAATAAATTAAATTAATTACAATTATTGAGTTATATTTATATAATATATACAATATATATTCAACAAAATAGTTTTGAAATTTATCCAATAGATTCGATAGGTATAAGAAAATAACAAAACTAATTTTACACATAAAGACCAATATTTTAAGTAAGGTGACTATACTAGCTTTTGATGGTCAACAAAATTTAAATATAAATCTTGTAAATTATATAAATATTATACATAAAAAAGTAAATTTTTGAATGATAAATAAAAAAATTTAGTTATGGTGTGGTTTTTCTATTTTTCTGTAATGATTCATTTTTAAAATGAATATTGAAATGTCATACAATTTAACTCAAAATAATTTTTCATATAATATATATATATATATTATATTTTTATTTTTTAATAAAGATTAATTAGATTAAGTTTTAACCAATAAATCTAATTTTGGTCATTGGAATCAACTTCATTTTGAAACTGACTATTAATACATAGAAAACATTTGAATGATTTTACTTTATAAACCAAAATAGTCTTCTAGGTTACTGGATTATACATAAATTAATTTCTTACTCTTATGTATTTATAATTTTTAATATTGGATTCTAGATTGGGAAATAGCAGATTTTATATTTTATAATAGAAAAAATAATTTTTTGACATAAAATATTAGTGAATGTAATTAACATTATTTATAACTTTAATGGATAAATTAATCTTAACTAGGGATTAAACCATTACATTAAGGCCCAAAAAGATCTATATACTTGTCCAAAATCAATTTTATATCCATATTTTGACCCTATACTCACATAGGTCTTATTTATACCATTACTAGATCCACTTTCAATAAATAAATGTTGTTAGGGTTTCCCTTGTCCAAAATATTACAAGATTTCCCTCCTCATCCATTATAAAATGCATCATATCCTCCAACATCCTCACACCACTTAAATGATAATGGCTCGAAAAAACTCAACCAAATATCTCATCAAAATCCCTCAATTCCTTATTAGATACTCTATTAGACATATATAATTTCAAGTAATTCCTTTGGTGAAAACCAAATAATGATACCTGATTAAGAAGCTGTTTTATCAAGTATGACGAGAGTCAAGACACAAGGTAAGGGAATTTCATCTCAATTATTACGTTCATGATACACATTCCATGTTCCCAAATCCTTTCTTTTGTTTTTTCTATATACAACTCATGAATTTATTCTATGATTCTTATTTTTTAATGTATTGGTATTTAAAATTCCATTATATGTTCTATCATTAGTGGGGTTTGTGTTTGAAAATGATTTTAAGAATCTTTTGTATGTTTTTCATTTATTTTTTTAAATGGTTTTCAATGTTCTTTAAATTTTTCATGTAAAAAGGATTTAATTTTTTCCATTCTTTTAGTATATTTTTTCACATAAATTTTCAATAAAAATTGAATTAAAAATGTTTTATTTTTTAATAATTAATTTTCCATGAAAAAGGTTATTTTCCTAAAGAAATTATTTTAAAAGTTATATGAAAATTATTTCCGAAATCAGATGAAATATTTTGTTATTACTCATGACTTTCTACGGAGAGGATTCAATGTTACCATTCATATTTTATCTTTTAATGGGTTGTGTTTTGATGGAATTATGTTTATGAAACATGTTTCTCTTTCATGAGTTATGTGATTTTGTAACTCAATTCTTTTCATGAGTTATATTTATGATGAAATAATTATGAAATATTTATCCTTTTTCCTATGTTATGATATGATTATGATTTTATGATTCTTATTTAATTTATTCAGTTAGGATATGATTTTCTATGATTATGTGGAACATTTATGTATGGTTTCATTATGAAATGGGTGGAACATATATATCTCTCCAATTCATTGGGTAAATTTTTATATCTCATGAGATAGATATGGATAGAATGAGTAGTTAAATTGGTTCAGTATTATACAGCTAGAATAAGGAATGAACTTGATTAATTAATATAGGGCTGCAACTGGGAGTGAACCTGGTTCAGTAAAGGAGATTGTCAACTAGGATATTTTCATTTGTGATGCCTTATATACTATTTAAATAATGTTATATTCTTATGTGTTTTCCACAAAAAAAGTGTATTATTCTAGTTTTATTATTTCATGACTTATGTTATTTATTTCTTGTTGATTCATTTCATATGAACATCCAGTCATTATGCTATGAATCATGTTTATTATCATTAAAATACAGTGCATGATCTTATATTATCTTGATCATGTTCTCATACCATTATTATAATGGTTATGTTTACATTTCTCCCATCTCTAACCTTATATAGAATCTGAGATCACCAATTTTTATGTTTCCTTTCCCCCATGTTAGGAATATACATATTATGTTTGATGTGACTAAGTTGTTTCATATTCAAGAAATACCTGGTGGGAGATAATGAAGATTATTTAGGCAGTAGTGTTTATGTTTCAATGTTTCTAAAGGCACTAGAAAAATATGGTCATTAGGTTTCTAATTATATAATTTTCCCGTATTATAAAAATTTGATGTAATGTTAAGGTATATCAAGACTGGGTCATTATAAATTTCAATTGAAAAACTAAGACACACCAAAAATATAATTCTCAATGATGTATGGGCATTATTAGTTTAACAAATTTCAAATTGGATTTTCTATTTCACAAATAATTTTATTATATATAATGAAATTATTATTAATGGAATATCCTGACAATTTATTATCAGTGTTATTTTTTGATATATTGGTGTATTATAATATCTATAATTACCATGATAATGACTTATAGAACATTCTTACGACACTTAAATGGATGAGTTTTATGGAAAAAATTCACATGTGAAATATTGATTTAGAAAGTAATTTTTCATGGAAATATAGTATGCATCGATGTAATTTTAGTTGATCCTGTGACGAAAAATAAAAAAAATAATGGCTTACATTGAGGAAAAAATCAATGCACATAGTTTCATTTATTTTCTAGGTTAATATCATCAATTAATTTATAGTTATTCTGAACATTTTAACCAATTAACTAAGAACATTCTTAAGGGGTTCTGTTTATATTGATAATTTAATGTAAATAATTTTCTAAATAATTCATGATGATATTTTTCAATGAAAAAATTTTGACTCCTGCATTATGAAATTATTGATCTGGGATATATAATGATGCATCGATGAAGGGACTTCTTTTTTTCCTAATAATAAATTATAAATTTACCAAATATGAATTATTGATGTTAAAGACCAATTAACAGAACAATCTATCCCTTGATCATGGGTTTGTAGATGTAATATTTTCTTTAAATATATGGAGAAAATATCTTTATGGTTATTTATTTAATAGCTACATAAACTTTAATAAATTTAAATATATCTCTTTAGAAAAAGAGATGAACATTATGCAATATATAAGTTCTAAACTACTCATGTTTTATAATTTGTTAATACACAAAAAACAAAGTATTTATCATTTGTCATTGGATACAATAAGAAAGAATGATTAGTGAGTTTTGACCAAAATTAAGAATTATATGGATCCTAGTATTATATATCTAGTATTTATTGTTATGGGAATTATTATAAAATGGGGTACATAAATTCATTTCAAAATTATTTTTAAATTATTTTTATTAGAAAAGTTTAAATGTTATGATCCACATGATAACAATTTTAAAAACAAAAACAAATCCTCAAATGATGGGAAATTGATATATTTTTTTAAGATGGACTTTTGGAATTTGGATAATATTTTTGTTCCACATATAGATGAGTTATGAAGGGGATGTCCGCGTGACACCATGACTGCAAATTTCACTATTCACCATTAAATAAAAAATATGTATATAGTTTTGGGAGAATATTTTTGTGGGATAAAAAGAATCAAGAAACTGATGATTATGAATTTACATGGTTTAATTTTCAATTGGTAAAGGTATAGAGAGATAATTTTATAAGAGATATGTTGGTGCCAACATTTGGGAAGACAAGAATTAGAGGAATGCCTTAAGGGCGGCCTCACGATGTTTGTTCATGGAGCCCTCGTAGACACACTTCCTATGCAAAGCTACCCCTCTGTGAAGAACCACATATGAAAGAGGGAGGCTCCGTGATCCCCTTGACATTTTCAAACTCACTGCAGAGAAAGGAGGTGGGAGGCTTCACGAACCCATTTGGCATTTGAGATCCCGGCGCAGAGCAATGTGGTTGGAGGTTTCACGAACCCCTTTGATGTTTGTGAACATTCTATGGAACAAGGAGGTGGGAGGATCCACGATCCACTTTTATGTTTGTGAACCTGCCACTGATCTAGGATGTTGGAACCTCCATGACCTTATTTGATGGTTGTGAACCCGCGACGGAATAAGGAGGTGGGAGGCTCCATAAACCCCTTTGATGTTTTCAAACCTACTACGAATCAATGGGGTAGGAGGATCCATGAACCCATTGGATATTTGAAAACCGACCGCAGAGCATGGATACCAGAGGCTTCGTGATTACAAAAAAAATACACATGCCTTCGCGCCCAGCAAGCTCTGCTTCGTGGAAACTCTAGCCTATAAATACTGGGATCCCCTTGAGCCCAAAGGAAAGATTCTCTGACATTTATTCTTTTTTAGCTCTCAAATCATGAATCAATTTCTTCTCTACGAAGCATGATCTCTTCAATGTAGTTTGGCATTATGAAGTTTCTCTCCCTTAGACTAAATTCATCCCCTCTTCAAAGAGGGATTCCATTCACGGATCCCACTAGCCTCCGCAAAGGAAGGGGATCCCCAAGGGGACTCAAGTCATCACGGAGCATTTATGCTTCGCAATGTACCCCCATGAACATGTGATCGACATGATAAGGTAGGGTCACAGTTCTTCACGAAGCACATTGGTTCGCAATGCTACGCTTCACAGGGAACCCTTGCTTCATGAATCACCACTCCACAAATTCCATTCCACTTCTTGAATCACCTTCCATATACACCAATTCCCTGTGGCAAGGAAAGGTCACTTCACATCACGAAGCACGCCCCTTCATGAAGCCCCTCTACTTCATGGAGCACCAGAGCTTCATGAGGATTCTACCTATGAAACTCTTTTCTCTGAAACTCCATTTCCCATGTTACTCTGTAGGTTTACACAATGAAAATACAAGATCTTTTGAGTGGTACTTCATGTTGCATTACATCACCTACGATTATTTTGCATAAGAACGCTTATAGATATTTCTTCTTCGCATAACAACACTATTGTTGACTCTTAAATGGATCACTCTATAACAACCTTTACCATGGAATTGATGATGCATGCCCTTCCCCAAGGGTGGGTGGGAATCAATTATTTATGTCCCGGGGGTTTGGAGTGAACCCCCTTCATTCGAGCTATTGGACGTTAAACAACAATGCACCATAGTTCTTAGCACATAACGTTAAGTTGTGGGATCTCTTCATGGATCATACACGGGGTTCCCCATCTTAGACATTCTGTATGCCCACTAGTCTCCATGGTAGTGAGATCATTCCTCACATTGATTGAGATCCACTTAATCTGAGCAGTATTTTTTTGTGGGGAAAGGGAAACCATCTTGGTGTAAGAACCCTATCTTTTCTTATAAGAGGTATCATCCATTCTCTTCCTCTTTTCCTCGGTGCGAAAGACTAAGTGGGGGGACAAGCACAATATCCCTCCTTTATTTGTTGAAAAATCAATCTCTCTTTGGGTTTTAACACCATCGGGCCTCCATCCTTGAGTATGTCCCAATCCCCATCTCTCTGGGCTGCGAACCACACGTATACCCCTGTTTCCATTTTGGAAAGCTAACTGAATGTATGACCCTCTCCACTTCCCACATATGCACCTTTCATGACATTATAATCATGTATTCGCAGCCTAATATTTCTCATCATGATCATGACTTGTGTGGGCTTAGAGTAATCATCGACCATGAAATCCTTTCTATGAATACTATAGTGAAATCCGCAAACACCATTATCAAACTACATGTACTTTGATCCTTGCCAAGGGAAGGTATGTTTGAAGCCTCCTTGAGGTTCAAGCCCAACAACCATTGTTCCTGACCCCCTTCATGTCAGTTCACTGACACCTCTTCCGAACTACGTTGACATTGATCCTTTCCAAGGCAAGGTACGTAGGAAGACTCCCTAAAGTTCAAGCCCAACAACCAATGGTCCCGACCCCCTTCACGTTGGTTCACCAACTACTCTTTTGAACATTGTGGACTATGATCTTTTCCAGGGAAAGGAATGTAGGAACACACCCTGAGGATCATGACCAACGTCCATTGGTTTTGACTCCCTTCACATTGGTTCCCCCATTACCATCCCAAACGTAGAGATTGATCATTGCCATGTCAAGTTACGTAGGAATCCTCCCTGAGGTTTGAGCCCAACAGTGATTGGTCTTTACCCACTATATGTAGGTTCACCAACACCTCTCCCGAAATATGTAGACTTTGATTTTAACCAAGGAATGGTACGTAAGAAGACTCCCTGAGGTCCAAGCCAAACATCCATTGGTTCTGAATCCCTTCATGTTAGTTCCCCCCAATACCATCTTGAACTACATGGACTTTGATCCTTTCCATGACAAGGTACGTAGGAAGCCTCCCTGAGGTTCAATCCCAACATCCATTGGTCCTGACCACCTTCTCATTAGTTCACCAAATACCATTCCAAACTACATGTATTTTGATTCTTGTCAATGGAAGGTACGTAGGAATCCTCCCAAGGGTTCAACCCAAAAAATCCATTGGTTCTCACCCTCTTCATGTCAGTTCACACCTCCCTAACTACTTGTACATTGATCTTTGGCAAGGAATAGTGAGTAGGAAGCCTTATTAAGGTTCCTACCCAACAACCATCGGTCCCAAATCCCTTCACGTTGGATCTCCCCTATAATTTTTTATGTTCTGATGTACACCCCTTTTTTCCCACATGACACTAAATTGTACTCCATCAAGCGGTAAGCCATTGTAACCACATGCAGCAGTAATCCATTGTGATCCTCTACCCAACGGTAAGACATTGTGATCAACACCTATATGTAACCCATTGTTAGCCACAACCCTATGAAAAGCCTTTTTTGTCCTCTCTATTGGGTCCCATATATCGTGTTCATCCTAGGGGTGTCAGACTAACCTCGAGAAGCTAACCACGCATAAGCCCTACTATATCATCGGGTCACTGCCCTCTGCAGCCACCCTGGTCCTCTACCCCATCTTGATCTACATGAACATTGATTCTCTTCCATGGGGATATGTAGGAGGTCTCTTCAAGGCCCAATCCCAATATCACCATCACCCACGAGGTGACTCCATATCATTCTCTATCCACTTCACTTAACCATCAATTTTCCATATTGATTCTTACCCGGGCCGCTGCTTCCCGGTGAGATCACATCAATTCCCCTCTTAGTATTAGTGTCCCATATAGTGGTTCCACCCATCTGATCCAATCATGTTAGTGTTATCATCAGTTCGATTTGTCTCCTCAAAATGTTAACCCTGCGGCATACCCTGTGTTAAACATGGTAAGCTATGGAAAACCACAAAGACATGCCTATGGCATATAATTCCATCCATTCGATGGGGGATGCCTCATTATTCCAAACAATTGAGATTCCTTATAATAAAGGAAAGACACCAATACCCAGAATTGTTCCATCATGTAGACACACCTGTGATGTCTAAGGTGAATAATCAATTCACCAAAGGTTGCTTCCCAGATCGGACCCCATGGAATGTCCAGACAGAAGCAGTGTAATTAACTGGCTTCCATGAAGATATGTCACTGGGAAGAGTTTCACGAATGGCATATTAGTATATAAGGGATGCTTGAACTAGGTAAAGAGTTTGAGGAGGAATCCATGAAAAGAAGAACTGATATCCCATCATCCCATTTCGATCATGGAACAAATGTCCCTGAACAAGGAATGGATGTTGCCTACCTTTGGAATGTGGGAATGCGGTGATACAGCTAGTGCATCCTCGTCGTCCTCGTAATATATGGATGTGTGTGACCCAGTGAAAACGTCAGAAATAGAACTGGTGAACCTGAAGTGATGATATTCTCTTAAATGTGGTGATTAGTAGCGCTCAAGACATCAGTGTATTAGCGTGTCAATGAATCCAGTTATCTGTCACCAGGTCCCACCAAGTAAACATGTGATGCAGCGTGAAACTTACCAGAAGTTGTGGAAATTAAAACATATGACATCTCGGTCTTCGATGTTATCAGCGTTGATACATCCTACTAGTAATGGAAGACATAATGTCGTTGGGGAATTGGACGTCGATAAATTTATTTCAACACTAATGGTTCAATCTCCTTGCTTTTCTAAGAACTGAGCTACCGCATCAGGAATCTGATCACCAACCGCCCACAGATGTAGGGGCAGGGGAAACACCAACATGGCGACCCCACATGGCTCAACCACTTCTGTGACCAGCTCCACAACCACAACTACTAGGAACACATTCCACATATCCCCTACCTAATTCATTCAACAAAGTGTGATAAATAACCCCGTATGCCGATACGAGGAGGAGGGGATTATCTCGACCTGGGACATGGCCCAACCAGATTTAGAGGCATCTATTTCTCATCACTACCATCTCCCCCATGGTCCACATAGGGATCCACTACTCCCCACTACAAAATACAGTTGTTTCTAGAGCCTCTCCCGGGAGTGCCTCGATGAATCCCTCCCCTATGTTGATGAGGTAGAGGATGTTAGGGCTATCCCAGTCGGGATCCTATTTCAGGGGTTCCTAAGGAGGGTTCCCACTAGGCCATGATAGTGCCACCACCCGGTCCCACACATTGTGGAGTAGGTAATCCATTCACCTATAACACTGGCCCCAACATTGTTAAGTCAACCCCAACGTCAGGCACTGGCCTAGGAGTACACCGGCCAAGTGGTTTCAATGTTAGAAAATACTATGGCTCAGGCCATAGCTGACATATATCATAAAAACCATGTGTATGACGTGTAGGGTAACTTATATACCCAACCCAGATCGATTCCCGAACTACCCCACAGGCAGCCTGGGTCGTCTCACTTGGTCGTCGATGCATGGAGTTCCCACCACAGGCCGACCCACAGTAACGACATCCAGAACAGAGGTCCTCTCCGTTCTACCACCACAAATAATGTAGGCCCACATAGCTTCCAAGAGCGTCATGGAGGTCCACCCTTTGCTACCTTTAGTCTGAATTATGGTCCTCCTCTTGTAGATAACACTCTGTATAGAAGCCTCTACGATGCTCATTACCTCAGGTATGGACTCATCCCTCCTACCACATACCACTTGAGTGGATACATTGCATATCTGGTCAGTCTTCTCCATGGGGTCCCTCCCCATGCTCTTATAGCAGGTGGAGAAGGTCCTCCACACCTCAAAATTCAGAGGAGTGAAGGACAGCTTCGCATCATCGGCACCCAGCATGGTGGTCCTACCCTTGTTCTGCTTGGATATTATACTAATAGAATAATCACATGAAATATCAACAACCACTTTCATAATGATATAATGCATAATCCCAGACTATCATAACCACATATCCAAGGCCTCATTCCAAGACTACAAATAAGATTTTTCCAAGGCCTTGTGCCAAGACACTAGTTTGTCCCATGAGACCTACCGATGCATCAGGGATCTATATCGGGCTCCACCCATCACTTACTAAGTCAAAGGCATTCCTCATATGAACATTTTTAAACATAACATAAACATTCTTATTAAAACTAGCATACGAAATGTCAATACATTAACCACAACCCATGAATTGTATAAAAATTGCACAACCACAGTCAAACATTACTCATTCGATACAATATGGAAGATTTTATTGTATCATATTAACCTCAATAGATAATAATGAATGATATTGACATAGATGAAAATAACAATCAAATCTATTTGAGAGAAATATTCCCCTTTTCATGAAAACATTTAAAAGTCAGACTATTTGTCAAGAAGCCATTTAAAAATATATTTTTTTAATCAAAGTGTCCCATACAGCTTCAAAACTTTTAAAAGGAGTTTTAATTTTAAGTCTTTAATGTCCATATAAATAAATTTTTAAAACCATTTTTTTAAACATGGTCATTAATGAGCAAGATTTGGAAGAATAAGTCTTTATAACATTTAAATATTGTATTTTAGTTAGAGTTTCTAACCAAAAGAGAGACACTTGAATACAAATAATTGAGGTAATTAAAACATTTTAATATCATGAGAATAAAGGTATTCATGATATACTATGTCAAAGTAAATTATATACACCACATAAAAGTGATTTGGTGTATAACAATAAAGAAGTCTCAATTGAATGTAAATTGAGATGAAATATCTCATAAAGGTTGTATCCTAAGGTTAAGGATAAATCTACGGCAAAGTTATGTGTGAAAAATATAAATAAACTAAATATGATTGGATATTCTGTGTAAAACAATCAAAGGACATTCACACCTAATCTTGTAAAAACGACACCAATGAATTGGATGTTTAACTCAACAAATGGAGAATGAGTTAAAATTACTCTTATCAAATTCATATCGATGACTTGAGAAATTATCAATGGAATCATAATGTGTATCAAAATTATATCCCTAGAAAAGGTGAGTGGAAATTATGACATAAGCAAATGAATAGTGATTCCACACATAATCTCAGAGTAAAATAATCAATGAAGTTTGCGTAAAGCCGAATAAATGGAAATTGAAATTTCAAATTTTCTTATTGATTTGGTAACTTACAAAATATAAACCCATGAAATAAGGATAATAAAATGATGTTTTAAATATAAATTAATTAAAGTATATTACATAATGAATACAATCATGGGCAGTACACACACCACATGCAATAAATAAGTGGTGAACAATGGAATTCTCACGGAATTAAAAGTGATATTAGAAACCCCTTACTTTGTACTTTTTCCTTGGTAGAAGGTAGGTTAACCTCCTATATAATGGTGATATAACCGTTGTTTAATTATACAAGAATAATTTTCATTAATATGATATCATATATGATCTTTTAACATTTATTTGTTAATAATATTTTAGCATTATCATTGTTTTGGGTGTTAACTTACTCGTTTTCTTTTATATGTTTTCTTACGTAAGCCATGTTTGTCAATGATAGGTTGTATATTATTCATATCCAAAATGATATCAAGTCCGTAAACATTATTTTTAAATAATAAATTGATAATTATACATGAATGGATACGATGGAGAATGAATCTCATCGTGTTTGTGCAGACGACAGTCCGTACGTACGCACGAGCGACAATATCATTATTTTGATGTTAAAATAATATATAACTGGATGGTATACCATATAGACAGAATAATAACATGTTATATTTATTATTTACAAGAATTACACATCATTATTATACCCATCCAAATCATAATTTATTGAATTACAATTACACCACGACGTGGAGACGGTAAGCCGTACGTACGCACGTATGCTGACATGTTATTCAAAGGATGGATTGAATACTGAATATGGTTGTACCATATTTATAATAACATCACAGTATATATAAGATACTAGAATTAATATTTTATAATGGTAATAACAAAGAATAATGAAGTGGAAGAAGAAATGAACTTGGAAAAGGGTGGTGAAATCATTACCTCTTCTTCGGGTTCTTCCTTTTTATTTGATCAAAAGGGCTCTTAGGTTGGCTTATGACTAAAGAAAGGACTCTATGATGAAGTGATGGAAGTTGAGAGAGTATTTGGGAAGAGTTTGGCCAAGCCAAAAGGCTTTTATGGTGTGAATTAATGAGAAGGGGGACTCCCCTTTTATAAGAGGGGTGAGGGGAACCTTTGGAAAAGTTAGAAATATTATTTTATAATAATTTAATATTCGGTTTATAATGGCTACAAAGTATATTATTTGAATTTTAAGGTGGGTATGGGTCGAAAACCACTCAACCAATAGAATTTAGACAGGTTTGGGTTACTATATTAACCTTATCATTAAGTATTAACTCTTAGTTAATTAGTTTCTCTTTTACAATGTCTCTTTGTATTTTTATATTATATGGTTAATAAACATACTATATACATCCAAGAGACCCCCAAGTGGTCCATTAATGATACACCTATCATTATATAAGTCTCTTAGACGAACCATGGATTTTTAAGAATTTGTTATCAATTAATAATATAATATTTGTTTTAAAAACTTTTTTATGTCAATTTTGATAGTATTCAATAATTGATTTTTTGAGAAATCATAACAGGATGATTACTTCTCAAAAAGTTACTTAACTCATTCCTAACATGTCATATTAACCTATAAAATTAGTTTAATTCATAAAAAGTCTCAGATTATAATTATTTGGGTATCTTCAATATCAATCATTTTAATTTTTTACTATTATGGTAATTAATGCATCACTATTGTGTCATAAATAAATTAAATTATTTAATGTCTAAAAATTGTAAATAATATAAAATTATGTAGGAATGATTTTTATCTTTCTACTGAATATTTATATTCTAAATCAAACATATATAACCCTAAGTAAAAAATTGTTTTTCTAAAAGATATATGCTTGTGTCATTTTTGGATTCATTTTAACTTAATTAAAATAAAGTGTCCCTATCACATACAAGTGGCACCATGGGGTCCCAAAATCGACCCAAATATGCCCATGGTCAGAAATGTATCAACCAATAAGGTTAGGACACGTTTTAGGATAATTTATTTAATATTATAATATTATTATTTAACCCTTATGTACCAGATTTACCCTTTAACCATGGTAAATAAAATATTTACCAAAGTAATTATTCAAAATGTCTAAAAATAGAAGTTACCTATTTACAAAATTTGAAAATCCTGATTCCAAATATGGAATCCATTTTTCCAAATTCCAAACACAGAAGTGGCAGAAATTAATTTAACATTAATTCCCGCTGTCAAAACAAAAAGCGTGTTTTTAAGAGATAATAACCTCCAAAAGATTGGCACTTGTTTATGTCTGGTTTACTTGTGAAATTATGTCCAATGAAAATAATTTAATTAAATGGTAAAAATATATTATAAATATACATTAAAACCACTAAAATTCATAATTTATCAATATTAATTATTTCGATTAAAAAAGTTGTTTTTAATTAAAATTTAGTAATTTTCACTATTCATCAAAATATGAAAGTTATCCGAAAAGTACCAAAATTTAACCCTAGGCTAATTTCTATATTCTGAATCCAAAAATGAAGTCCATTTTGAGATATAGAATTTATAAAATTTCAAAAAGTTGTTATTACTATTCATAACGGCTAGTTTGATTGGTTGTGGTGTGTTAGAATCTCAAAGTTGCGTACAATGCACGCCATTGCATTATTCAAAGGGTAACATTCCATGGAATCGTGGGGTGTTAAATTCTCCCATCCTTCAATAAATTGCTTCTTCATAATTTTTTTAAAATTGGTCTTGATAATATAATGGAAAGTCCCACATCGGAAAAAAGAGTTAATAAAACTATCACTTTAAAAGAAAGGAAGAGAGCTATAAAGGTCACCCAAGATAACCCATACTACGATTACATGTAGAAAAACAAGGATATGGATGATAAACTAAGTGTTACATTATTATGGAGAGGGATATAAAACATGATCGGGAGAATGTTAACAATAAGAAAATCACAAACTTGTGTTGGAAAAAACGGTCCTTAGTCTCCCAGTAGGAAAAGTAAACAGACAACATTTTTTTCTTTTAAGTTACATTACATAAGGACAAGGAATTCATTTATGATATTGAATAAGAACATAAAGAGATATACTTACTTTTTAAGTAGAGTTTCATTCTTTAATAACTTTTTACCAATATCTCATTTTTTGTTGAAAAATTAGTATTCAAGAAGACTTGGTCACAATGGAAGAGCGAGAATAAACATCTATAGAAATACATGATCCATGTAGGATAAACTATATATTTACCTTGTCTTTAAGGATTAAAAAAAACTAAAATTTTTAGTATAATATCTGATGATCCCCCAAATGGATATTCTATTAGAGAAAAAAAACTAATCTTAATTTCTAAAATTAAACCACCAATACCCCAAAGTTAAATAAATACCATTCAATAATCAATTGTCCTTAAAATCCTTAAATATAATCCAAACTGATATTGAAACCCAAAACATATAATAATTTAGTCTTCCACATTAAATTGTATCTCCAAATGACATTAATTACTCTTAAAGTCACATACATAAAATTAATTAACCTAATTATTTCCATAAATAACCCAAATCACTATAAATCCACAATAAAAACATATATAAAAATCCACCATTACTCCTCAAATGATATCCCATAATATTCTATTTTCCTTGGGCATATAGTGTTCACAACAAAGAAAACAACATCCAAAATAACATGTATCACTTAATCACCAAATCATTTTCCTATACTAAGGGTATTCATTCGAAAAGACACAAGATCCCAAATCAAATTATTATTGATCAATAAAATAATTTAACTAAAAATAATAGTCACACTAACTAGGGACTTCACGTAGTCTAGTGGTAGGCGATAAATCCCAATCACACTTTGGTTGTGGGTTCGATTCCCACAGATTTGTCCGACGCGACGGGTTGTCACACAGTCTGTGTGTTGTCCTTTTTCAAAAACTATATTTTATAACATTAACAAAATGAGATAAATTCCTCAAAATAACCATAAAATAATTTAACCACAAATCTTATCTCATACCTTTCATTTTCATCCGAAATTTTAATAACTTATAATTGCCTCAAACCCAACGATCATATAAAACCAAATGGTTATTTATAACTATATCCACAAGAGAAAAGATAATTCTTCATCAAATATCATTCTTATATGGAAAACATCAGGGTTAAAAATACAAGAGAAAATTATTCAAAAGTAAACCCATCAACAAGGAGCACTAATACTTTTTAAATATGTCTCCCACCATTTATTTCCACATGGCTTCTTCTTTGACCAAAAAAATATCCTATAGAATAGGGAATTCACTCCGGTAATGGCGAGGTCCCCTACATTTACGGCAAATGACTGTAAATGGATTCTTGGGACCATTTTTATCTTCTTCCATAGTACGCTTCATTTTTCTTCGGCAATTATTCACTTTATGTCCTTCCTTCCCGCACATAAAGAATTTCTTTGTCCCATTGAGACACTTTAATGGGTGTCTCCTTCCACATTTCATGCATGATAGAAGTTGAGGATTTCTTTCTCCAGGGTCTCCACTACTGGAGCTCTAATCATTAATCACCTTTCCTTTCTTTGTTGAGTCCAAGAATTGGTTAATATATATATTGATGATCATATTTTTGGAAAATTGATTTGGCATAAAGACGATATCTTTTACACCTATCAACATTCCATTTTGTTGCTCATTTCCACCACTGTTCCCACCTTGTACATCATTCTCAAAGTCACTATGAATTCCTTGGAATCCAGCCATTTACTAAAACCAGAAAGCATTGTGTGAGTAACAGTAGTCATAAAATCATTTAGAGATTAACATGTCACCATATTCTCAATTTGAAACACATTAGGATTAACCAAGGTCATTTAATCTCATATTATATATAATACATCAAATCAGTTTGTAAAAAAATGTAAAATATCCTAAGCATATCCCCTGAGAGTGTCGTAACCAAGAGTGCAGCAAGGCCTGTTTTCGTGCACCAGTTCCTGTTCGAGTCTATCTCAAAGCGGTGTTTTCAGGTTTTACCCCTAGGTACATCTATACCAGAGCCGCCTCTACCTGTTCGTATCCAGATAGGGATGTATTACTTGTAAAACTCACAAAATATCTACAATAACAAAATATTAAGAAGTTATTCTATACTAATCCACAATGTTCATCTTTGGTCTACGTGCTCTAATCAGAGTTTATCTAAATCTAGCTTCTAAGGTTTTTACTAAACATCCTCTGATACCAACTGTAATGCCCCGACCCCAGTTACCCAAAGTCAGTGCATTATTTGTTAACATTGGCATGAACAAAGAAAGATAAAATCTCAAAAGACAGATTAGTTTAGTAGCCTTGGAAACACTAGATATATTCATAAAGTTTTACATTACATTATAAAATGAAAAGTAAACAATATAGTCTCCATAGTCCACACTCTTATCCCCTCATACTATCCATGTAGGTCATTCATAAATTAATTCTTCACATCCTGGGAAAAATAAAAAATAGAAAAGGGGTGAGCTCAAATGCCCAGTAAGGATAACAATATAGCGGAAACTTTCATAAATAAGAATAAACATTCAAGGAAATGTATAACTAAAACAAAAGCCTTTTAAACTTGAACTTCAACATAGTATGACAAAAATAAAATGAAATAATTCCATTTAATTATTCTCATGGATATTCTACTAATTGAATAACCACATGAAATATCAATAACCACTTTCATAATGATGGAATGCATAATTCCAGAATATCATAACCACAAAGCCAAGGCCTCGTGCCAAGACTACAAATACGATTTTTACAAGGCCTTGTGCCCAGACACTAGTTTGTCTCATGAGACCTACCGATGCATCGAGGAGCTATAGAGGGCTCCACCCGTCACTTACTAAGTCCAATGCATTCCTCATATTAACATGTTTAAACCTAACATAAACATTCGTATTAAAACTAGCATATGAAATGTCAGTACTTTAACCACAAACCATGAATGGTATAAAAATAACACATCCACAGTCAAACATAACTCATTCGATACAATATGGGAGATTTTATTATATCATATTAACCTCAATAGATAATAATGAATGATATTGACATACATGAAAATAACCATCAAAACTATTTGAGAGAAATATCCCCCTTTTCTTGAAAACATTTAAAAGTCACACTATTTGTCAAGAAGCTGTTTAAAAATATATTTTTGAATCAAAGTGTCCCATACCACTTCGAAACATTTTAAAAGATTTTTAATTCTCAAACTTTAATGTCCATATAAATAAATTCTTAAAATCATTTTTTACAACATGGACATTAATGATAAAGATTTAGAAGAATAAGACTTTATATCATTTAAAAATTGTATTTTAGTTAGTGTTTCTAACTAAAAGAGAGACACATGAATACAAATAATTGAGTTAATAAAAACATTGTAATATCATGAGAATAAAGGGATTCATGATATACTATTTCAAGGTACATTATATACACCACATAAAAGTGATTTGGTGTATAGCAATAAAGATGTCTCAATTGAATGTAAATTGAGATGAAATCTCTCATAAATGTCGTATCCTTAGGTTAAGGATAAATCAACAACATAGTTATTTGTGAGAAATATAAATACACTAAATATGAGTGGATATTTAGTGTAAAATAATCAAAGGACATTCACACATAATCTGGTAAAAACAACACAAATGAATTGGATGTTTAACTCAACAAATGGAGAATGAGTTAAAATTACACTTATCAAATTCATATCGATGACTTGAGAAATTATCTATGGACTGATTATGTGTATCAAAAGTATATCCATAGAAAGAGGGTGTGGAAATTATGACATAAGCAAATGAATAGTGATTCCACACATAATCTAAGAGTAAAATAATCAATAAAGTTTGTGTAAAGCCGAATAAATGGAAATTGAAATTTCAAATTCCCTTATTGATTTGGTAACATATGAAACATACACCCATGAAAGAAGGATAATAAAATGATGATGTAAATATCCATAAATTAAAGTATATTACACAATGAATACAATCATGGGCAGTACACACACCACATGCAATAAATAAGTGGTGAACAATGGAATTCTCACGGAATTAAAAGTGAGATATGAAACCCCTTTGTACTTTTTCCTTGGACGACGGTAGGTTAACCTCCTGTATAATGGTGAAATAATTTTTATTGAGTTATACAAGAATCATTTATATTAATATTATATCATATATAATCTTTTAACATTGATTTGTTAATAATATCTTAGTATTATCGTTGTTTCGGGTGTTAACTTACTCGTTTTCTTTTATATGTTTTTCTATGTAAGCCATGTTTTTCATGGATAGGTTGTATCTTATTCATATCCAGAATGATATCAAGTCCTCAAAAATTATTTTTAAATAATAAAATGATAATTATACTTTAATGGATACGATGGAGAATGAATCTCATCGTGTTCGTGTAGATGGTAGTCCATACGTACGCACGGGCAACAATATCATTTTTTTGATGTAAAATAATATATAATTGGATGGTATAACATATAGTCTGAATAATTATCATGTTATATTTATTATTTACATGAATTACACATCATTATTATACCCATCTAAATAATAATTTATTGAATGACAATTGCACCACAACGTGGAGATGGAAAGTCGTACGTACGCACGTATGGTGACATGTTATTCAAAGGATGGATAGAATACTGAATATGGTTGTACCATATTTATTATAACATCACAGTATATATAGTATACTTGAATTATTATTTTATAATGGTAATAAAAAATAAGGAATAAGTGGAAGAAGAAAGGAACTTGGAAAAGGGTGATGAAATCATTACCTCTTCTTCGGGTTCTTCCTTTTTATTTGATAAAAAGGTCTCTTAGGTTGGATTTATGACTAAATGAATTACTCTAGGATGAAGTGAGGGATGTTTAGAGAGTACTGGGGAAGAGTTTTGTCGTGCTAAAAGGCTTTGAATGTGTGAATTAATGAGAAGCGGGAGTTCCCTTTTATAAGTGGGTTGAGGGGTACCTTTGGAAAAGCTAGAAATATTATTTTATAATAAATTAGTATTCAGTTTCTAATGGCTACAAAGTGTATTATTTAAAGTTTAAGGTGGGTATGGGTCTAAAACCACTCATCCAATAGAATTTAGATAGGTTTGGGTTACTGTATTAACCTTATCATTATGTATTAACTCTTAGTTAATTAGTTTCACTTTTACAATGTCTCTTTGTATTTTTATATTATATGGTTAATAAACATACTATATACATCCAAGAGACCCCCAAGTGGTTCATTAATGATATATGTTTCATTATATAAGTCTCTTGGCCAAACATCAGATTTTTATGAATTTATTATCAATTAATAATATAATATATTTTTTAAAAAACTCTTTTATTTCAATTTTGACACTATTCAATAATTGATTTTTTTAAAAATCATAACAGAATGATTACTTCGAAAAACGTTAATAAACTAATTCATAACATGTCATATTAACCTATATAATTAGTGTAATTCATAAAAAGTCTCAAATTATATTTATTTGGGTATCAACAAAATCAATCATTTTAATTTTTCACTATTATGGAAATTACTGCATCACTATTGTGTTATAAATAATTTAAATTATTTAATGTCTAAAAAATATAAATAAAATTCCATTATGTAGGATATCATTTTATCTTTCTAATTTAAATTTACAGTCTAAAATCCAACATATATAACCCTTTGTAAAAATTGTTTTTCTAAAAGTTATATGCTTGTGTCATTTTTGTATTCATTTTATCTTAATTAAAATAAAGTGTCCCTATCACATACAAGTGGCACCATGGGGTCCCAAAACAGACCCAAATATGCCCATGGTAAGATATATATAAACCAATAAGGTTAGTAAATGTTTTAGGGTAATTGTTTATTATTATATTATTATTTTTTAACCCTTATTTACCAGATTTACCCTTTAACCATGGTAAATAAAATATTTACCGAAGTAATTATTCAAAATGTCAAAAAATAAAAGTTACCTGTTTACACAATTTGAACATCCTGATTCCAAATATGGAATCCATTTTTCCAAATTCCAAACACAGAAGTGGCAGAAATTAATCTAAAATTAATTCCCGCTGTCAAAACAAAAAGCGTGTTTTTAAAAGATAATAACTACCAAAATAATGGCATGTGTTTATGTCTGGTTTAATTGTGAAATTATGTACAATGAAAAAAATTGAATTATATGGTAAAAATATATACTATATATACTTTAAAAAAACTCAAATTAATAATTTATCAATATTAATTATTTCGATTAAAAAAGTTGTTTTTAATTAATATTTATTAATCTTCACTATTCATCAAAATATGAATGTTATCCGAAAAGTACCAAAATTTCACCCTAGGCTAATTTCGATATTCCAAATCCAAAAATGAAACCCATTTTGAGAGATAGAATTTATAAAATTTCAAAAAGTAGGTATTACTATTCATAAAGGCTAGTTTGATTGGTTGTGGTGTGTTAGAATCTCAAAGATGCGTACAATGCACACCATTGCATTATTCAAAGGAAAACGTACTGTGGAATTGTGGGGTGTTACAAAATTTTTTAAATCTACATAGGTTTTGGCATTTTAATCTTCACTATCATCACTAGATGCACTCTCTACCTCAACTAGAGGTCACAAAGAGCTATTCTGGGGACCAATGGAGGAAGATAAGTAGCGTGGTACATTCTCAGAAGCCATAGTCCCTATGCCAGATGCTACGGATTTTAACTTCTCTTACCAAAATATGGGGGATAAGTCACTACACACCTTTGAGGATAGCCCAAGATGTGGAGGTTTGTCAGATCCATCACCGTATTCCCCACCGTCCATCCTATCATCTCAATGGTCTGCTTCAGTACTGATATCATATCCCAAGCCGCCTCTAGTTGATGAGTGGGGCAATGAAGGGCTAGACCTTGAATCTCGACTTAGGATCTTGTAGGATATTATCGTATTGGACCATTTCCTAGAGATATTTAATGATTTATAGCACAAAATTTCAGGGTTCTAGAAGCACCCACCCAATAAGAGGTAGGATGCTTTCTCCAGGCCCTTTGGGAGACTCATTTCTGTTTTCGTCATTAACGAGTGGCCTATCCCAAGATTTAGGGACATTTCAAAGACATAGCCCAACAATGTCATTTGGTTGATTAGGCCACACTCCCCATAGCATAGCTCCCTATTTCACTAGGCCTCCATAAAACCCTTTATCAATGATGCGTTCAGAGATTTAAAGTTCTCCGCAGTATAATCATGGAGGCTTCTCCCCACATGAAAATCTATGGCTAGGTGTAGTACGCAACCCTCCATTTCTGTTCTATCAGGAACTAGCTCGATTTTCTAGGAGACATAGAAGATATGCCACTAGGAAGGGTTATGGTTAACATGTCGAACCTATCAAAAAGAGGGAATGAGTTGGAGCTCCTTGATGGGGACTTACCCCCTGGGGGAGTGCCAAAGCTATTGGATACATTGGGAAGGGTCACCTACAAGAAGAGAAATCTATTGGTTAATCTTGTACCCACCAAGGCATTAGTCCTCAGTTGGAATACCAATAAATGAAAAGGGATAATTGTAGTCATCAAACCTTTTGACCCATCTGGAAAAGTGAAAAAGGCAGAAGACGACCCTGAAAAAGTTGTGTTGCGTCAGGGACTCACTGAACACAAAACGATGGTTGACGACCACCATGCTAGACGTGTTGCGGAGGGACGACCAAAATATGGTGATCCTTGATCAGGGTTACATGGGAAGACACAACTTCCCCTCATAAAACTACCTCCAGGTGACCCTGACCATCCCACCCACATAGACAGGGATGAGGCTGGGACTTACGGAAAGAGGGCATGGTATGTTTCACCGAATCCACTTGAATTGCATGAAAATACTCAGATCCTTGCTCAGGTTTCCATAGCTGCTCCACAGGTCATTCCTCCAACCACTCCATGAGAAATTGGTCCCACATATCTATTGAAGAACTATCCAACACAATCTTGGTCATGGATCCATTTCAACACATAATCCCCCTTCCCAGATGATCCAATGGAGGCACTCATCACCCACCTCAATGTTTTAGAGACTCGATAGGTGGAAATACCACCTGATGAAAAGCCATGTCTGGCATGGGTGGACGATATTCCAGCACCCCCAGACTTTAGTAATCCCACCTTTTTCCCCCTTAAATGGGACAAGGGACCCTCAGCAGCTCTTGGAACCCTTTATCTCAAGGCATGGGCCCTTGTTGGGAACTCTATCACAGCAGGATGCCCCCAAACATTGACACTTCATACAGAACGAGGAGGGGATAGCATTCATCTGCTACATCTAGCTCCCCATCAGATCAATAGCCAGCTGGGACGGACACTCTTGTAAATTTCTTATCATGTTCAGTTCCACCACTCAAAATCTGAGTATCACAGACCTCTTCCAGTTCAAGAAGATTAATGATGAGTGTGTTGCAGAATTTTTCACCCAGTTGAAAGGGATTACATACTCTTTTGTCATTCCAATGACTCAGGAAATACTACTGATGATGTGTGTAGGGAATTTTAATATATAACTGGCCCACTCATTTATCACCCAAAACTACCCTGGTGGATTCCGATATTTCACAAATAAGTCCCAACACCTAGATAAATCCTCACACTAGTCTAATTAGGCACATATATGGCCTCTTTCAATCCCCACGAGAAGGGCCACCAGCTCTCAGCCCACTATAGTGGATCAAATAGAGGCTCCCAGGAAACTAGAGTTGTTACTAGTGGTGCCACCTCCATATCCTCTTAGAGTCCCTCCACATCAGGTATAACCTCTCTCCCAGTAGTGCACCCTCTTAATCAGTAGGTTCCCCTACCCCATAAACCGACACCACCTAAACGAGATAACCAGGCTCCACCTCCTTGACAGTCTCCTCCATTCCCTCTTCAGGGTCATCCTCTAAGGGCCCCCTTTCTAGATAGGAGGAACCGAACCTACTCGTTCAACGAGGATCAAGTCCCTGTTTATTTCGGATGATCCCTGGAGTAGGGGATCGTACGTTTCCATGAATGCAAGAGGCCATAAAAGGCGAACCTCACTAATCAACCTAATTACTGCTCCTCTCACTGGATCCTAGGGCACACACTGGAGTAGTGCTCTGTGTTTAAAAAATGGACTCAAGAATAGGTGGATAACAACATATCTGATTAGGCACATCTCCAACATAGGTGGATTGTTTTGTCATGAGGCCATAATAAAACTGTGAAGGCGAAGGTGACAGGCATCAGGTTTCTAATCTTGGGTTCCAAAAGTATGACGACTGGATAGCTCATAAAATAGTTTCCCATGCCCATCGTGTTATCTGTGCATTCCCAAATTGACCAGATCCTTTTGAAGCTGTATCTTCTACTTCTGTATCATCGTCTCGTCGGTCCCCTCCTCAGAAGATAAAACAATAATGGTGCAGTGGAAAATAATGTCACCATACAATTCCACATTCATCCCATACACTTAGATAATTCTTACCCCCCGGAGATGGTGATTCCCTCCAGAATCTCTCCAGTAGTGGATGAATATTCATGTGAAAGTCAAGGGTATTCCATTGTTAATACCTCAGAGCTATTAAACCCCTACATGATTCCTAACGATGAGGAGTTTCAGGTGGATCCTCCTAGTGTCCCTAGGTGTCATTATCATTGACGGAGCTTTGGAAATATGAGCTATCAGGGAGCCTCGTTCAGTACTTCCAACTAGGTTGTCCATGCGATCATAACTAGGTAGCAGGCCCAACATAGAGCTCCGCACATGCAACCTTCTCATATGGTGACATCATATCTACCTTCTCCTTCATTCGTATTGTTGGATTATGAATAGCCACCTCGACTATGTCGTTATCCGCCACGCTTTTCTATGGTCCAGTCTCATTCATCATGCCCTTATCCAGCAGTCAACTCATAGGCTTTGACTAGTGAGTAGCTGGATATTCCTAGTACCAATTAGCCGTCGGTCTAGTCAGTATGGCCCACCATACCACTTTTCATAGAGAGACCTCCTATAAACTGAATTTCACGCCTATCATGAAATTATGAAGTCCTTAAGAATCTTAAAATCATTCTATCAATGCTTTATGTCCTTGAGGCCCTTCGCCTATCATCAGATATGCGAAAATCCCTCGCTGAGGCTTTAAGAAGCCCCCTCCATTTTGAGACTGAGGTACCAGCCACATAAGACTTCCATGTTGAGGTAGTCGAGCATGCTGAGTGTTAGTTCATCATATCATTCTCTGGAGAAGATGAAGGCCCTCTAATACAAGGGTACATTCACCAATTGTACATCACAGGACAGTTTAATGGCATAGATATCCACCAATGTCTTATCGATAATAGCTTTGGGATCATTCGAATCCTGATTTGGACATTACAAAAACTGGAGTTTTCTGAGGATGATCTGAGTCCCTTTGACCTGATAATCCAAGGTTATGATAGGAAGAAATAGACATCGGTCATCAAGATCCACCTGAATACCTAGTTCGGTGGTCTAGTAGCCAGTATCGAGTTCATGGTTGTATCCCAAGACAATGCCTACAATGCATTGGTGGGAAGGCCATGGCTCCACCTACATGTGGATGTCCATTCATCATACCACCAGTTCCTCATGTATTGAATTAATGGTCGAGGGGTGTGTATCAAGGTGATGCATCTCTCATTGTCTCTTTTTAATCATGCTATCTGGATGCCGAATATTACAAGAGAACAGAGAAAAAGATTTACGCAAATGAGATTGAGCTTACCACGGCTGTGACCAGCCTGTGGATAGATCGATATGACACCCACATCTTTCCAATCTATCAATTGGTGGATACAAATATGGACATGGGACATTGCTTCATTGTTTTTGGAATGAGGGGTGAAAAAATTCTCAAGTCAAAGTTACATTGTATGATCACCTCATACTCCTACACAAATTTGGCTCAAGATTTCCCAGAGCCTCAAACTCCCATAAGGTATCAGGATGTCCACCCCATTACAATGTAAATATGTCATACTTACTTGTTTCATCAGACCAAAATTAACCAGATCAAGCCGATGCACCACTATTGATTTGATATAATCAAGTGAGGACCCTTTGGATATAGACCATATGTGATCAGATCAATAGCCTGCAACACTTTGGTTTTCCCATCCTAGAGTCCCCCGATGTAGTTTACACTACCACTCAGGCTGGTACCTGCATCACATCAGAATATGTCAACTCAGAGGAAACTCCTTCCACCGAGGATCACTCCTCTATATGTGGAGAAGAGTATTTAGAGGATTCTCCCCCAATCATTGAAGATGGTATCTCCACTTTGGTCAACGGATTGGTGCTGGTGAATCTAGGTAACGAGGTGGAACAGAAACCCATATTTCTCAGTGGTGCCATGCCCCTTGAGGAGCAACAACGGTATATAGAATTCAATAAACAACACTGTGATGTATTCAGATAGTGTTATGATGAGATCCCATGACTAGATCCTTATGTATTCATCCACTACATCAGTCTCCTGAGAAATCATTTCGAGTTCATATTTCCTCCCAAAAAGATACACCCTTCTCATAGTGCCATAGTTGATGCAGAAGTTGATAAGCTCGTCAGACCCAAATCCATTAAAATGGTCAAGTGCCCAAAATGGATGGCAAACATAGTGCCAGTCTGGAAAAAGAACAGACAGATATAAGTCTGCATCGACTTCCTTGATCTCTACGGTCTCTGTCCAAAGGATGACTTTCCCCTTCCTGTGACAGAATTGTTGATTGATGCCATAGGTGGGTTCTATGACCTCTCTTTTGGGTATGAGTATTCCAAGTATAACTAGATCTTAATGGCTCCTGATGTTTATGTGTCTACAAGTTTCAGGGAACCACAAGGTACATTCAGTTACCATTTCATGCCTTTTGGTTTAAAGAATGCAGGTTCCACATATCAGCGTTCTATGCTTCTCATATTTAAGCCTATCCTCTGAATGATGGTGGAATGTTACGTGGATGATATGGTGGTCTAATATTTCACACATCCAGACCATCTCAATGACTTTGAAAAATTATTCAGCATCCTTTGTTCCTACCATCTGAAGATGAATCCAATGATGTGCACCATCGGGGACACCTTTGGAATGTTTCTTGGCTTTTTTTCAGATAAATGGAAATCAAGATAGACATGGAGAATATCAAGGAAAGTAGCCAGATGTATCCCTCAAGAAATATTTGGGATCTTCGAGGCTTCTAAGGCCACTTGGCCAACATACGCCGATTCAACGTGCTTTTGGCCAAAGAGTGTAAGCCCATTTCGCGGCTAATGAAGAAATGCATTGTTTACAAGTGGGATGGATAATGCTAGATTTCTTTTGAGGAAATCAAACTGTACCTGCTCCTGCCTTCGGTCTAAATGCCACCTATCTCTGGAAAGATGATGGCCCTTTATGTGATCGCCCTGTAATGGTCTCTAGGTTCCCTTCTCACCCAGAAGAACAATGAGGGGACAAAGATATGCCTCTACTATCTAATACGCATGCCACTCAATACAGAGATGAGATAATACCCTATAGTGAAGAGCTGCATTGTGTTGGTATTTTCAATACAGAAATTTCATCATAACTTCCAACACCATGATATGCAGCTAGTGTCCTGGGTAGATCTATTGATTGAAAATCCCGAAGCAGCCCATGTTTACTGGTCGTCTAGCTCGGTGGGAAGTGATTCTCTAGTAGTTTGACATTAGGTTTCTACCCTAGAAGGATATTATATGGCAGGAATTGGAATAAATCCTTGCTATACATATATCTCCTGAAGAACAATCCCTGGAACTTGATATTCCTCATGAGGAAATCCTCTTGGAAGATCAAACCATGTCATCCTGGAAAATGCACTTCGATGGTTCTTCTCTGAGCCCCACTGGCAGAAGGCTCAGTGACTCCAGGCTCTACAGAGTATGCATGGGTATTTTCTTCATTACCCCAGCACAATCCATTCAGCCATATTCATTCCATTGTTGGAAGGTTTCACCAACAATGTGTAAGACTATCAGGCTCCCATTACCGGCTTCATGCCAGCCCTTGATATTGACGTAACCAGTTTTCATGTGAAAGGGGACTCCAAACATGCCATCAAGCAGATCAACGGTGACTATGTCATTAGAAACCCAGAGCTTGTACCATTTTTTGGAACTCACTCTCCAGCTAATGGCCCTGTAAAAACCCGGTTCTTCTTTTCAGGTATATTTTCCCTTTTCTGGTGTTCTTGAGAAAAAGGGGATTTTCTGGAAATTTTTTATGTACACATCCTGTACATTATAAGTACATACCGTGTACTCAGTTATCATGGGTAGCCATGTTTTGGCCATGTAACGGCTGTGCACATGGCCGTGTGCGGTGACCTGGAGACCACCAAATGTGGGGAATGGTTATAAAACGTACATGTCGTGTACTTATATTGCACACTCGATGAACATTTGTTCATTAAATGGAACAAGGTCCCGTCTAATTGGAAGAAGAACCTTATTCTTCACCTTATTTGACCAAGAGTGTCTATACGACACTGATCTTTCCCTAATCACGTGATCGATCATCCGTCATCCAATTTGACAGCCATCGATTATGTTGGGATCGCCAGAGTATGCTCTTCCTTCATCAAGATATTTGTTTCCTGATTTCTCCTCCTTCTCAAGTTATTCTATATTGATCATTTTAGTGTTTTTTTGTAGATCTATGGTGTTCATGGGTGATTCGAGACAATAGTTTCTCATATAGTGATCCTACAACATTGAGGTAGGTGTTTTGTTCCTTTCCGTTGATAGTCTGTGAGATATGTGTGAAAAAGTTCACAATACCCTTGATCGGGGTATTGCGTGTTCAGGGTTTTTACCCATTTAGTTCCCTCTATGCTTAGAATGGTTGAGTAGAGGATAATTTTTGTGAATATGGTTGTTTACCATGTTATGGATGTGTTTTCCCATGCTTTTAACATTTATGACCATATGGTCTAGATTTTCCCGTTATGTTATTTCTTTTCTTTCCATGCCTAGTATTGTAGGATGAAGTGATTGTATCATGACATGTTGTTATGCCATAGATTATTTAGCCAAAAAGTTTTTGAATATTACCTTGGCCTCTATACATTGTTGTGCTCGATTGACTTACACCGGGCTGTGTGAACCTGGTGTCGTAGACCATAGAGAGAATAGACGTTTAGGGCTTCTCCAGAGTGTATGTTTATTGTTACAATGTGATACCATAGGGGGAATTAATGTAAGTTATTCCTAAGAGTGTTTGTAGTTCCTAGATTCGGGCCACATGGGGAATGGGATGATGAGTGCTTCCCCATATCACCTTTTATTTACCGATATGAGACTGTAGGGGGAATTGACGGTGAGAGCTTCCCAGAGAGTCTCTGCTTAAGCTGATCTGGAGGGGTTAGACTCTGTGTACTTCTCAGATGGTTTCTTGTCCTTGTTTGGTTGAACCAAAGGGGTTAGGCTATGAGTACTCCTTAAGGGTTACCTTATTTGTTTAGCTGTTTATTTGATATATGAAATTGAATGAATTTGAACTATTGGATTGTTTACTTTTGAGTACTTTATTGATTACTGCTCCATATTGATTATGTCCTTCCATATATATTCAACGATGATTAGGCACAAATTTTTGAGTGGTTTCCTACTAGGATATAGCCTCACACCCTGTTGGGGTATGATTTTGGGCCCAAACAGATTATATTGTTGCAGGTATAGATAAGGGAAAGATCCCTTTTACTTCAGGTACTTTATTGCTGAGGAGCTGGAGTGTATGGTACCAAGCTGAGTTCTATGGTGCTATTGGAGTTTATCAATTTCTTTTGTACATTGGTTATTTCATTAGTGTGTCAATATAATTTGTTTGGCTATTTTATTAGAAATATATATCATGCATCATCATTATATATATGTTCTCCAGTTTATTCTTTTCATCTTTAATTATTTATTTATGTTTGGTATTATTAATTCTTTCGCTATTGTATATTTATTTTACGTTAGTTGTGTTACATTGCAAATGAGGTCATTGTTTTCCCACTATCACACAAAAGGCCCTCACTACTAGTCGGCAGCCTCTGCCGTTCATGAAAATACGCTTGAGGCCATGTGACCAACCATGTATGGGGCACCTCTGGGTGGTTTATGGAAAAAAATGTTACAATGTGGTCTCAAGTTATTATTTTCATCCTGACATACTGTTTCGAGGCTATAGTCAACGATAGTATTGAATAGGTACTTGGTAATATGTTATACCTAGGAGCAGTGATCCCGTGTATAGGAAAAATCCAATTTCATTCATTTATTGCAATATCTTTTCTGTTTTTTCAATTTATATTTTATTTTATTTTCACCATTGGCTCATTCACATGTGTTGTGTTGTTATTTTTTATGTTATTGAGGTTATATTTCTATTTCAACCCGATTAGATAAGGCTAATCCATCTTATGCATCATATAGGTACTTTCTAGAAATCACATCTCCTACATCATTTCCATTCAATTTAGGGTGAATTAGAGATTGATTGTTGTTATGATAGATGTTGTGATAGATATACATTTTGTTGTGATAAATTCCATGATATAAAGTCTGTCATTGATAGGGTTTTTCTTTGAGTTAGGATTTCCTTGAATAAATGCCAAACTATGGTTCTTGAGGTTTTATGGGCCCTCATGGACCATAATTTGGTGGATCATTTACCTATTTTCCTAATTTGTGAAATGTATAAGATGAAATTCTTTGATTCGTGAGGAGTATGTGCCCCACATGATTGGATTTTGGCACATTAATGTTTGTTTCAGTGTTTTTTGGGCTTCTATAGTAGTCTCTAAGGCTTACAATCCATCAAAACCTAGAATACAAGATATGTAATGATGAATACATTCCATGAGTCCTTCTATTCAGGAAGGAAATATTTTTCATAAGTACACACTGTGTACTATAAGTACATGCCCTCTGGTCTCTATCCTTGTCACAGACTATTTGGGTAGAGACATGAGGTTGGGAAATCTATGGTAGGACACGCCGTGTACCGAATGTACACGCCATGATGTAGAGCCGTATATCTAGCTGTGTGACCATCAACATGGGTCGGTTGAGTCTTTTCTAATACACATCATGACTATCTAGAACATGTTGTGTAGTATAAACCAACTATCCGGACATGTCACAAACAACACAGGATGGTGAAATCTCCCAGTACACGTCGTGTATGGTCAAAACACGTTGTGTAGAATAAGTCGTGTAACCATCCATGTCACTAAGAACATGTGTTTGTGAAGATCATATAGTACCTACCATGTCTGGAAAGAACATGCCATTTAGTCTAGTTTAATGAGAACTGTGTGGTTTAGTCATGGAGAATAACTCATGACGGGGAAGAGGATTCATGTACATATAGTGTGCTAGGACTACATGTCGTGTGTTTTGGGTGTTACATGACCTGGTTTTGCAGAATTACATGCCCATGTAATGGTGTATGGGAACACACTTTGTAGGAATTATACACATCGTGTATCCATGTTTTAACAACATGAATTATATATTTCTCTTGTTCCCTTCTTATACTCCTAGTTATCAATCCTTGACAATCATGGTCTAAGGTGTGCACTAGACCTTGCAGATTCATGCCACTGAGACGTCCTCCAGTTGTACGCCAGTTACCGGGCTATGATCAGACATAGGATATGGATGATTAGGGACTACCAGAAGATCCTCCAATCTTGCCAATCTTGGAACCAGCCATCATTTCAGAAATAGGTGTGGATGCATATTTTCGAGAGTGATTTATAAATTTCATGCAAACCATCTGAGGATTACCGCATCCTTCCCATTCTATGGCAGAGTTGATGCAGGTTTTCTAGCAGTAACATCCTCCCATCTTTACATGGGATAGAGGACCTTAGGCTATAGAGTCGTGGTTAGAATCCATGCTCTCTATCTTCGATCATATGGAGACGCCTCCATATAGGAGGGTGAAGCTTGCTAGGTACATGCTTCGAGACTCCACCAAGAGATGGGGGGATGTGATCTCATAGTCGGGCCCCAGAAGGTTATGGTGTGGGATGAGTTCCAGCTTTCCTTATATGAATAATTCTGCCCGAATAATTTGAAGTCCAATATAGCCTAAGATATCATGATTTTAGAGAAGGTTACTCTTTCTATTATGGAGTATTCTTCTCGCTACACAGAGCTGCAGTGCATCACGCCCATCCCAGGAGGTGGTGAGTTATTTTGGGCAAGGAAGTTTGAGGATGGTGTCAGGACCGACATCTGATCTTGGGTGAACATCTATAGGATGAATTCCATCACTTCAATAATCAACATGGTTCTGATAATGAAGCACAATCTAAGGGATTTTGGTGTTTTGAGTCAGGGTGACTCAACATCAAGAGTTTTTATCCCTCTTAATTATAGTAGGATGTTCCACAGGGAGTCTACCCGTGGATATCTGAGGTCTCGAGATACTTCTTCAGGTATCCAAGTGGGGTTATAAAAGTTCATAATGAGTGGGCATACTAGGATACATTTCCCGAGAGACCCCATGGAGTGCCTATCATTCGGAAATATGGTCCATCTTCAGCATTTCTGTCAGTTTTTTCTACTAGAAGCTGTCAAGACAGGTTTTCCTATGACTCCTCGTTTAGGAGTAGCACCACCAGTTTCTCACTAGTTTGGTAAATGGAGTTCTTCAAGACATTCATGTTAAGGTCAAGGTCGTTTTTGTGGTAGAAAATTGCCAGGATTTTAGAGATAACATGGTGGATCTACTCAGAGTGGTCGAGCAGGGTCACAGGGCCACAATGCTTGTCAGACTTTTGTAGTAGAGGTGACCTACTTGGAAGAATATCTTTGACCCTCTACAGTTTCATGTACAATCCTAGAGTCTTTAGTTTTAGATTATTCTCGTTTCAATATAGGGGCTTCCCATGGCTTTATATCTTTTTCTCTTGTGGAGAGCCCTGGTCTCTATATCATTTCCTCTACTGATGTCTTGAAGTTGGAAAATCCATTGGTGACAAGAAAAGATACTTTGTGATAGTACAATGAATTAACTCTAGTGTTTGGTGGTTGTCACTTCTCTTGGGATCTCTATGTCCTAGAGATGAACCGCTATGAAGTCATTCTCTAAATGGATAGGTAGTTCCCTTCCATGCTGTTGTTGATTACTATCACTGTAGTGTGATTTTCACATAACCAACGGGTGGATTGTTTCTTCATAAGGGAGAATGGTATGTCTAGGTGAGCAGAGCAGGACCCAAGAATCATGGATTTGGAGGAGTTACATCTCATATTGCTAGTCCATATCCAGATGACCAGGGTACTGCACATATGGACTTTCCTCTAGTGGTGGATTGTTTCATGGATTGATTTCAAGATGACTTTTCATGATTTCCTCTGAAGCGTGCAGTAGGTTTTACTATTGAGCTTGTGCCTTGAGTGGATCTAGTGTCCATACATCCTTATTCAATAGATACACCTGAGATGCAAGAGATCAAGAACCAGATAGAGGAGTTGTAAGAAAAGGGTTTCAAATAACACTGTACTTATCCTTGGGGTTCGCCTGTCCTATTTGGGAAGAAGGTAAATGATACACTTACACATTGTATGGATTACAGGAATTTGAACAATTTTATAGTCAAGAAATAATATCCCTTGCCGAGGATTGATGATCTCATTGATCAACTTTGAGGAGCCCAGGTGTTCTTGGAGAACGACTTGTGGCCTGGTTACCATCAGTTTCATGTTAGACCATCTTATATACCTCTAACAGTCTTCCAGAGAATTTATGGTCAATACGAGTATGTGGTTATGCCGTTCGGTCTCACGAACGAACCTGCAGTCTTCATGGCACTGATGAACCGTGTGTTACATCCATACATGGATTCTGTCATGGTAGTCTTTATGGATGATATCTTGGTGTACTCTCACACTTGACAAGACCATGCTACCCATCTTGAGATCATTTTGGGTACACTGATAGAGCATCAGTTATATGATATGCTCTCAAAATTCCACTTTCGAATGGACCAAATTCACTTATTGGGTCATGTAATCTCAGATACTAGAGTATAATTAGACCCAGAGAATGTGAGAGCAGTATATTTCATGGGAGAATCCAAGGAATGTAATTCATGTAAGAAGTTTTTTAGGCATGGCTAGATACTACAAACTTTTCATACATGACTTTTCACACTTAGTAGCACCAAGTACGGGTCTGACTAAGAAATTTATGATGTACTTGTGGTCAGATTCTTATGATTTAGACTTTCAGGAGATGAAAGGGAGGTTGACTTCATCAATGATAATATTGTTTCTAGAGATGGTCATAAGTTATATTATTTACTGTGATGATTCAGGTATTAGACTAGGAGCTGTTCTTATGTAGGGAGAAGGGGTTGTTGCATACGAGTCTCAGCAGTTGAGGCCTCATGAAAGAAATTACCCGATGCACGATCTTGAGTTGGCTGTAGTTGTTCATGATTTATACCATTAGAGACCTTATCTTCTATGAGATAATTCCATGGATGTCACTGACCAAAGATGTCTCAAGTACATCTTCACTCAGCGTGACATGGATTTCAGACAGCGAAGGTGGGTTGATTACTTTTAGTCCATTGACTCTGATCTTGCCTACACACCGAGGAAAGTCAATGCAGTGGCTGATGCGCTGAGGAGGATGATTCAAGGACATGCTATTTAAGAGTCCATCAGTGAGTGTAAACTTATGTCTATATTCTCTGAGATGAATTTAAAGGTTCACGATAGATAGTGGAAATCATTTCTATCTTATGTAGTTGTTACATCTACTCTTCCTGATCGAGAGTGAATGAGGTAGCTATTAGATACTGAAGGCCTAGTCCTACGGGAAAACGTGTCAGGAGTGGTCCCTATTTCTCGATGGATAGTAGCCGAGGTTGATATATTTCAATTTTAGGGTCACGTATGGGTGTCAGCAAACATATGCAAGGAGATAATGGGGAATTTAATTCCTCAATTTGGGTAGTTCATCCTGGTGTCCCGAAGATGTATCGTGCACTACACCATCAGTTTCGATGTCTAGGTATGAAGAGATATATTTTGGGTTTCATCATGAGGTGTTCCACCAATCAGCAGGTGAAGGCAGAGAATCAGCGATGGGAATGGATTTTACCACATTTACCCATTCCCAAGTGGAAGTGTAATGACATCACGATGGATTTTGTGACATGAATTCTGATGTTGCCTTGAAGGAATGATGAAGTAAGTGCTTTCATTGATTGGATCATGAAAGTTGATCACTTATTTTGGATCAAGGAAACAACTAGTGTTGATGATATGGGATGATTTTACATCTGATAGAATGTATGCCTACATTGGTTTTCACACTCCATTGTTTTATATAGGGATGAAAATTTTACTTCGCTGGTCTGGAAGGGGCTTCAGAAGGCTTTGGGTACACAGGTAATTATCAGTGCAGATTACCATTCCCAGATAGATGGAAAGTCTGATCATATGATTCAGGTGGTTGAGGACATGCTTCAAGCATGCATCCTAGATTTTTGAGGTTCTTGGGAGAGGTACATACCTCTTGTGGAGTTTTCCTAAAATAAGAGTGTTTAAACAACTATTCATATGGAACCTTATGAGGATATATATGGTTGGCCATGTCGATCACCCTTATGTTGGATGGAGGTAGGAGAGGTAGCTATCATAGGACCTCATCCTATCCAAGAGTCCACAGAACATATTGAGTTTATTCGAAACAGGATGGCTACAACATATTCTCGGCAGAATTCATATCATGATCGATGGGGACGACCTCGGGAGTTCATGGTCAGGGATTTGATTTTCCTGCATGTCAAACCGATGTTGGGACAGAGGAGGATTAGGAGACAAGATATGCTTTCACTGAGGTATGTCACAGCATTTGAGGTGTTGGAGATAGTCTGATCGGTTTACTATCAGTTTCAGTTACCTTAGTGGTATTAGGCTATGAATGATGTCTCCCATTTTTCTCATCTTCGATGTTACTTCTCAGACTCGTCTTATATTTTTCAACCATAATAGGTTGAGTTAAAGGTGGAAGCCTTATTCGAGGAGCATCTTATCTAGATTGTTGATCAATGTGTGAGTGTTCTATTTGGCCAGTGTGATCCTCTTATAGGAGTGTTATGGAAGCACGGGGGAGTACAGGATGAGACCTGGGAGAGGGAGGCTAATGTATGATAGCAGTGGCCAGAGCTTTTCAAGGATTCTTCTTCTACACCACTTTTATAGGAAATTCAAGGATTAATTTCATTATGTGGGGAAATTTTCAATAACCCAGGTCTTTTTTACATGAATTTTTTCCCTTTTCTTGTGTTTTTGAGAAAAATAGGAGTTTTTGTAAATTTTTTAAGTACACGCCATGTACTCAGTTGTTGTGGGTAGTAGTGTTACGACCATGAAATGGACATGCACACAATTGTGTGTGGTGACATAGAGACTACATAATGTGGGGTCTGGTAATGGCAAGATCATGTCGTGTACTTCTAATCTACACATCATGTAATATTTTTTTTTAAAAGGATCGGGGTCGTGTCTAATTTGTAGAAGAGCATTATTATTTGCCTTCATCGACTGATAGCGTCTCTACAATGGAAATCATTCCCTGATCCCCACAATCAAGAATCCATTCGTTGATTCACCCACTGTCAATTGCATTTGAATCTCCACGATAAGCTCTTCCTTATTCTAGAGCTTTGTTTCCTGGTTTCTCTTCTTTCTCATGTTATCCTTGGTTGAGTGTTTGTAGCGTTTTGGTAGATCTTCAGTGTTCTTTGGTGATTAATGGATTGAGGTTCTTGTATTGTTATCCTACATCATTTGGTTAAGTGGTTTGTGCCTTTATGTAGATATTCTTTGAGTTATATGTGAAAAAGTTTTAAATACCCTTGATGGGGGTATTACGTGTTTAGGGTTTTGACCCATTTAATTCCTGATCTGCTTAAAATGATTGAGTAGTTATAAATTGGTATGAATATGGTTGTTTATCATGTTATGGATATGTTTTCCCATGGTTGTACCATTTATGACCATTTGGTCTAGCTTTTCCTGTTAGGCTATAGATTCTATTTTTAGGCCTAGTATTGTAAGATGAAGTGTTTATATTCTAACATGCTCTTATGCTATAGACTTTTTAGCCAAGTTTTTATTAAGGATTACATTTTCCTCATTGCATTTATGGGATATATTTAATTACACGGGGTTGTGAGAACCTAATGTAGTAGACCATATGGTGAATGAACATTGAGGGATTACCCAGAGTGTCTGTTTAGTGTTACGATTCAAGAAAATAGAAGGAATTAATGTAAGTTCTTCCTCAAAGTGTCAATAGTTCCTCGAAGCGGGACACATGGGTAATGTGATGATTAGTTCTTCCCCAGAGTGCCATTTAGTTACCGATACAATACTATAAGGTTAATTGATAGTGAGTGCTTCCTCAAAGAGTTTATGCTTAAGCTGAACCAGAGGGGTTATACTATGTGTACTTCTCATAGGGTTACTTGTTCTTGTTTGGTTGAACCAGAGGGGTTAATTTGTGATTAATCCTATAGGGTTACCTTATTTGTTTATATTCTTATTTGATATATGAAATTGAATTTATTTGAACTATAGGATTGTTTACTTCTGAGTACTTCCCTGTATACTTCTCCATATTGATTATTTTTTCCCATATATATTCACTGACTGTTAGGAAAATGTCTTTGGGTCGTTGCCTACTAAGATTAATCTCAAACCCTATTTGGGCCCTGAATTTGGAACTAAACAGACTATATTTCTACTGGTATAGAAAAGGTCAAGCACCCTTCTACATCAGGTACTTGATTGTTGAAGACCTTGAGAGCATGAGACCAAGAGGAGGGTTGTGATGTTGTTAAACATTATATATTTCTTTTTTTACTTTAGTTATTTCTATAGTCCAGAATTTTTATTTTTTGGCTATTTTCCAAGACATATGTAACATGAATCATCATTATATATATGTGCTCCAGTTTATTCTACTAGTCTTCTACTATTTACTGATTTATCTTATTAATAATTCTTTCTCTATTGTATGTCTATTTTACTTCTGCTGTGTTACTCTAACAATGAGGGCATAACATCCCCACAATCACACCCAAGGCCCATGCTATTAGTCAAAATCCTCTGTAGTATGGGGAAATGAACTTTAGGCTATGGGACCAACTCTGGGTGCCTCTTGGAAGCTTCCTAAACTGGGATGTTACATGCCCTATTCTCATCTAGGATTGAAGATACTCATATCTCTCATTCTCAGAATGGTTGGGCTGACACCCTATACATCCTTATTTCATAACATTTAGAGCCCAAACATGATGTCATTATTATCCACATGGAACATCAGAGTGACATTTCTCCCATCACTCTATATGACAATGAAAACCCACAGGTAAGTCATCTTACCACCAGCGCCTCCACGTCGAGACCCTCAGGTCCCCTAGTTGCAGCGATTGAAGTGACTCCTAACTAGAGAACCTACATTGTCGAGTACCTCCCAAATGGTAATCACCAAGAATATTGGGCCATGTACGAGTGAATTCAATGTCGTGCCTTACATTTTACCCTCTAGGATGGTCCTGGACATGTGTAGATCCTCTACAAGTGTGGGTTTGATGGGGTTCTCCTCCATTGCATTCAAAGAGCTTAGCTTTCCCTTTTCATGAAGGATTTTCATGTCAGTTCTTTCTGGGATCATCAGACCAGGCAGAAACAATCTCACCAGATCCACATACTATGGTATTTTTAGCCCTCCATGATACATGACTGTAGTGGGTTTGCTAAAAGATTCCATGTGTTCCCAGTTCATTCCAACATTGTGCATCGGTCACCAGAACCTCTACATTCTACCAAGGACTCTTGGCCATTTAGGGTATGGGTACTCGATGTCATGGGACCATATCCACCAATGATAGCTCGCCAGTGCAGGTTCATCTGGACTGCTATAGATTTCCTCTCCATGAGGGAAGAGGCAGTTCATATCTATGAGGTCAAGGATCATTCTATCGTTGAATTTGTGAGCTCCAACATCATATACAGATTTGGAGTCCCTCACGCCTTCCTCACCGATAACGGCATGAACATCTAGGAAGCGGAGTTCAAGAAATTGTACACTAAGTACAACATCTGTTTATACCACACCCCTTGTTATCATGAGGTAGAAAATGTACAGATCGAGGCGTTCAACATGACCCTCTCTAACATTATTCATAAAATGGTGTTTCAGAACAAGAAGAGTTATCTAGACAAGCCACCAATGCCCTATGGGTATATCAGATGAAAACTTGTAATTCCACCAGTGTGGCCCAATATTCCCTGGTTTATAGAACAAAAGTTGTCCTACACATCATGATTCAGTTATCTCATTGAGCACAACTGTCTATGATCAACAAGTGCTAGATAAAGTAGCTATAATCCGTCTTGCTGAGTTGGAAGCGCTCGACGATAACATGATTCATGCCCAACACATTACGAAAAGGAATTAGAATAAGATAGATATTGTTTTAAACAATTATGTTTGCCTCCTCTTTTTCTTGAAAAGAAACTTCGTATTGGCCCTGTAGAAACCAATGATACCTGGTAGGAAACCACTCATGTTGGAGCCCAAATTGGAAGGATGTTACATTGTTCACAGGGTTTACTCCAATGGCGCATACTCCTTAGTTACAATGGATGGTGAGCATATAACTCCTCCCACCAATGCAAAACTCCCCAAGCAATTCGTTTGCAGAGTCGATGGTCCTACGTGAACTTAAACTGTGTGGTCCCGCAAGACCCTAAACTACATTACAGTTCATCATGACCTTAATCTATCCATTCCTACATATCCATAAACTTTTAAATGTCATCCTGCAGGATGTTAAAATTTATATCGTCCCACATGACATTAAATTGAATGTCATCCCACTTGACGTTAAACTATTTGTCATCCTGTAATATGTTAAACTTCAAGAACTTCATATGTCATGATTCCAATCATCATGGGATACGTAAGAACACTCAGATGCTTGGTCTCGAGTCCAGCCTCAAATTTCCTCTTTGAGTATCCCCCCTAGGCATATATCTCTTGGAGGATTTCACATGGTTTCATATAGGATTCTTTGGACCCACTCAACTTAGAATTACGATGATTTCACCATGTTCCCTTCCTCTTTCTTCACTCCTCCTGCATCATAATCGCACGACTCTAAACTACATGGACTTCAGAACTACATATCGATTTATTACCATCCTTATCGGATATATAGGAAATGTGAGAAATATTGTTCATAGGTCCATCCCCAATCATCGAGATCTCCCTTATGATGAAATACATGGTGTGGTTCTGGATTTTTCCCTCATTCATGGTGAGTTAATCAGGACCGTACCACGTATCCCTCCCCCCTAAAGATCCCCACATTTTATACTAACCATCTTGACATAATGTTTAACGTGCACATGTATTCTCCACAAACTATATCATTTGGGTTTCTTTTATCATTCACATCAAAAGGCCCCCCGATCAATTTGGATACATATACTAAGGGTTCTCCTATCGTTTTGGGCCAATGCCCTAGAGGATTTCGTACATCAAATCGATACAACTACCACGTTGCCAATATAGTCAGTGGTAGATGCTCATTTTTTGTTCCCATTTTAGGTTATTTTATATGGATGTTGTGTTTCAAATTAGGTAAACAACTATACTTTATCATTTTCACAACCCCCATATCTCCCAATCTGGTGTTAGTGGCTCATTCTGCCCCGCTGTGTCTTCAGGCTTCGTTTAGCCCTGGGAAAGAGTGTGATTCTAGTAGTCAGAACCTTATGTGATGGGAAGATCCTAGTCCTACTCCTTGTTTACCACACCGATCATTGATTAAGTGGGATTAGGGGTTGAGGTAAGGCAATACCCACATGAGAGGTCATTCTGCTACAGTTGGCTGGGGAGCCCAGCCTCAGGTCCTTCGACCCTTTTGGCCCCCTGGCCCAAGTTATCATTTTGTATTGTGTGGTGTGGTATGGACTTTCATTGTCAGTCATGGAGGGATATTTTTCCATGAACCATATATCCCCATGGGACATCCCTCTTTCACTTATGATGATTTATCTAAGAACATGCCTCACTATGCTGTGATAGCCCCATCATTTGGGTTTCAATCATCTTCTATATCCAAAAGTACCCTTGAACATTGTAGGTGCTTGCCCCAAGGCCCTCATGCCAACATTCTAAAGGATTATTAGCGACATATTGATACAATTCCCTTGTAGAGAAGATGACCAACAGTCAATGATCAATTGTTTTCCCATGAACTCTGCTCACACAAGGACTGATATTGTGTTGCGGAGATGGTCAGCAGTTATACTCTATCATCCTTATTGCTTTGTGGTTTTGCATAGGAACGTTTATTCTCCCTCTCTATTCGGTTGTCCCATGAATATAACATTAAACTAGGCATCTAAATTATGATCCATGTGACCTTAAACTAATAGGACCAACGTTTTCACTGCATGGTGTCAATCTTCATGGCCTTCAAAACTATGTGTGGCTTGAATCCCATTCATATAGGATACATAGGACTACACAAACATCTAAGTCTTTGGGTCTAGTCCCATATCTTAGGTCCCTCCCTATCATCTTGGCCAACTGGCATGTATTCTTCCAGGATATGGGAAAATGGTGTGGTAGGGTCTTATGCCCCCATTCACGTCGGGTTTATAGCAACCATGTCGCATACCTCCCTTTCCAAAGTTCCCATACCTCCCTTTCCCTACCCTCAAATTCTATAGTCAATTGCTCTTATGTTGTGTCCCACATCCCTCTTATGTGATTCACCAATGTTCCCAGGAGTACTATAGTTTATATCTCGAAGTGTTAGATTCTACTAGGACATAATGCCACCCATTTTTCAGGCATCATGTTCCCCTTAATTTGGGATTTCATTATATTTCACATCTGATGAGACCCATAAATGGCATGGATACTCAGCCCAATGGCTTTCCTACCATTATGGTCCAATGTCCTCTAGGGTTTCAAACAATAAATCGATACAAGTCCCATGCTACGAATATGGTCATCGGTCAATGATCATTCGTGGTTCCCATTTTAGGTCACACGATAAGGATGCTATGTTTTAAACATGGTCAATAGTTATCCTCTATCATCATGCCAACCCCTTTGAGCCTTAAATTTTTGGTTACATAACTCACATCATTTTCCCACCCCATCGTTTCCTAGTGGAATTTCGACACTCTGGGCATTATCTCTCAGTGCATATTTTCATTTTAGGAGGAAAAATACACGGTATGGAATCATTTGGGGCTCCGCCCAACTTCCCCATTAAATGTATTCCTTGTGTTTCAAAGACCTATTCCTCCTCTTTCTCCACACCAAGTTCAACTCACGAGGCCTTAGGTATTGGATCAAGGTCATAACCTACTTGGATGTGTTCTGCTTCTCTATGGTCCGAGCTCTAAGACCTTATCCTAATACCTCTTTACACATCCCATCTTTATAACTATGTATGGATTGATTCAAATACTCTTGGGATGCATAAGAACACTTGGACATCTCGTTTTAGGGATCACCTTGATTTCCACTAATTTATCTATTATGTTATTCCTTTTAGGCCCTGACTCCTAAGGGATCACGTGGTGTGGCATGTGTGGGATTATGCCTTTGTTCACGTCAGGTTTACAATAGTCGCACCACATACTCTCTTTCTGGGATCTTGTCCCTCCTACCTTCTATCTCACATGACATAAACTGTACAATTTCCATCATGACGTTAAACTACACTTTTAGAGCTATGTATAGATTGATTACCATTCTCATGGGATTTATAGGAATTCCCAGACATCTCATATGTGGGTCCAGATCAACTGGGAGCTAGTCTCTCTGGCTCCATTTTCTTTAACCTTTTCATGACCCTCGGCTTGAGCTTCCCATCTTGAATCTCATGCAGTGTGATGTGGAACTAATCCTCATTCACATCGGGAATTCTTTATCACACCATGCACATTACCTCATGAACCTCATATCTCACGTATATGTATGATCCATATGAATTTAATCTATACTTCCTAGTCCACAAGACTTTAAACTACTACATCTATACTGCACGATGTTAAAGTGCATGGTTTTTCCCATCACATGACACTATGCTATGACATTATTATCCTGGTCGCACGACGGAAAATTGAACTTTGTCTTGTTGTTCTCATTCGAGGGGACATAATGTTTGGTGTTGATCACACACCATACCATTTGACTATCCTGCATACGGCTGGATTCTGGTGCCAATTCTTGAATTTTCTATCTTAGTTTCACCGCTTCCCATAAAAAAACACACATTCATCCTAAAGGAGAAACGAGATATATCTAATGCTGGTCCTTTTGGTTCGAGTGTCATACCCATGCGACCTTATTATCTCTAGCATTGGAATCTTACCATTCCACCATTATGCCTACATATGGCTTGATTCCCATCCTCATGTGGTATGTAGGAATACTGGAGCACTTTTTCTTGGGCCCAGCCTAACTTTCACTTTTTTCCCCCTCACCTAGAAGTTTCCTTGGGAGTATAGCATGGTGATAAATACATACTACTATCCTCATTCACATTAGGTTTTAGTAATTACATAACCATGTGTCTCCCTTATTCAGTTACATCACAGTTCAATCTAATTATTTTTTTATCTAAGACCACTCCACATCCTTACTGCCAGACATTATATAGCACGACATCTCCCAGAACTACTTATGTCTTGATTCCCATCCTCATGGGATATGTAGGAACACCGATAAATCTCATCTCCAGGTCTATCCTTGAGAATCTTAAATCATGTCCCCTCCCTTTTGGCCTCTAGGCCCGAATAATTTTTGGGAACATGTGTTGTGGAGTGTACGTAATTGGTTCTCATTCGCTTTGGATTTTTCAATAGCCACAACATGTGCCTATGATGTATTTTTCCAACCTGTTCCATGTTCTATGCCCATAAATTATGATATTCCTATTGGAAATACCAATGAGATTTTGCTACTTTACCACGATGCTCACATTCCATTAAATACAGTCCCCCTTTATGGCCCATCCAACAACCATTATGTTGGAAGCATGCGACCCCAGGACCCTTGCCCTTGGAAAGGGACCAGACTCCCCCTATATGATACGACTTTTTTTCGTACTCAGACGCATCAGAACAATGATTCTGAAGTGTGAAATTTTCACCGGGACATTCACTTGTTCCACGTCCAAGCATCGTGAGACCATTATTTGGATCCCCATCATCTTCTACGTCCGAAGGGACCCACTTTATGACCTGGTCTCATGACACATTGTCATACCTATAGTCTTGGGAAAATTTCTATAAAGACCTCAGACAATGTTTGCAACAACAACCGTGTTTCGAACAATGTCAGTGGTTGACCTTCATTTGTCCATACCCTTTCCAGGCTAACACAAAATAGATATTATGTATCGATCACGGTAAAAAAATTATTCCCTATATTCAAGTCACTATCATTGTGGTCCAGATCTCGAGCATCATAATTCACATATTTTTAAATACTTTTGTTCAGGTGGAATTCCATCTTACACAGCTTTACCCCATCATGCATCTAGGTGTGTCAAGTAGGCGGGTAGGCATTATTGGGATGTCATTAACCTAGTGTCCCTTCACCGCTAACATGTTGCTTCCTATGCTAGTAAATTCCCATCACTACATCTAGTTTTCCACATCGTGCACGACTCAAGCAGACTTAATAGTTTTTCTAGGATGTGTACTGGTGCAGTCATGGCACACATGGCTTTATTCTTCCCACATGACTTTAAAATGTGCTATCAGAACTACATACAGCTTGATTCCCATTCTCATTGTACATATAGGAATGTCTTAATACTCTACCTCAGGCCCAACCAAACATTCACATTTTGTCCCATGACCAATATAACTTCCTCTAGGGATATGTGGTGTGGTTTAAAATCCTTATGTCCCCATTCACATTGGGTTTGTAGTTATTACACCACAGAATCCCTTACTGGGATATTTCTTTTAACTCCCAATCTTATCATATGAAGTTAAATAGCATGATTCCATATGTGCTCAACGCATGTAACTAAACCTTAGTCTTACCCTGAACATGTTATGGATGCCCCATGTTAGTCCTGGGATGCACCAGATCCTTTGCCTGAGAGGATTTCACCTATCAATGTCGACCTCTAGCCATGTTGTTCTTAAAAACTATGTTTGGCTTGATTCTCATCCTTATGGGATACACAGGGAGACCCTTGCATTTGGCCTTGGGCCTAGCCCCAGGGTCATTGAACCTTCTAGCCTGTTAGTCCCAATCATTTTCTTAGAAGTATGCATGTTAAACTATTTGAATCATCCTCAACGTATGACATTTAAACTACACGTCCATCATTCTTATTAGTATGATGTAAAACTAAAAATCATTCTAGATCCTTTATAGAGTGGTCATGTCCGGAAGTACGTTTGATCCCTGATCAAACGGTTATTCCCACAAACTGTGTTTCCACCACGGTGGCATGATTTCCCTATTGTTGGACTCCATTCGAAAAACCCATCACTCCACATTCCATGCTTTGTGTACCCTTTATTTGGACCATCAACCTATTTCACGTCCAAAAGTACCCCCAAACAATATGGATTCTCTGCCAATTTCTTTTCTATTGTCTTGGGCCAACATTCAAGAAGACTAATGGATGAAATTTTTATTCAGAAACCATGTTTCGAATATAGTCAATGGTCAGCCCTCATTGTTAATCTCCATTTCTGGCTGACGCAAAAAGGATACTGTGTTTCGAGCTCGGCCACATATTTTCTTTAATTGACATGCCACCCCCCATAGTGTTCTGAATCTGTGGTATCGTGATTCACACTTTATACTCCCCTGTGTTTGGGTTGATTCCAAACACCCCTCACATTACCCCTCTCGTGTGCTAGAGAAAATTGGAAAGAAGAAAAATCAATTATTCTAAGGTCCCCACCCTCTAGTATGGGCTCTACCTTTTTTCCAAGAAATCCATATTGGTTATTCAAACCTCAGATACCCGGATCTTGGTTTTCACTATTATATTCGGATGGAATTGAAAGGTCATAATTTCTTGTTTCATGCATGGGTACAGACACACATGAGCTTTGGGATTTATCACTAGATGTTCCATGAATGTAATTCAAATGCAATAGACCGAAGAAGAATATCAGAACTCATGAATACATCTAGAATGTATATCCAAAACATGAATGTATATTCATAAGATACATGAATCATAGTACCTGAGGGTTGAGCCCTCCCATGGATGGGTTGATCCCATCAAAAGAGCATTGTAGCTATACCACCCACTGTTTTGTGGCATCCAGGACTCACTGTAGCCTGTTCATTTCCCACCCATCCTCAGTAGCAATGAGGCACAATTTGATAGCTACGATACGAGCTCACTCCTTGTTGGTTCAGATAATTGTCATCACCTCAGAGGCTTGCCTCATGTGTTCTTCATCCTCTGTTAGTTTCTCCTTCAACCCTAATATAATCTCTAACAACATGTTGATGGAAGTAGAATGTTCATCTACCTAGATTTGTAGCTGCTAAATCTCATTTTCAGCCTCCTGGAGCTTCATGATGTTCACCACTTTTCTCCACTGCCATCCCATTCCAAGGCTGCTGTCATATTCCCATATCTTCTCTGCTATGAGATCTTGGCCAAGAAAGTGGGGACATTGTGCTTCCAGTCACCTAGTGCATAGTTCATGCAGTCACGAAACGAAGTCTCTCTATATGGTCAATTCACTTTGCTTGAGGGGTGTCATCAATAATGTGCGTGATCAGATTCCATGACCGGTGGTGTATTATCTTGTGGTCATATTCATCAGAGGTCATCTCCTCTCAGTCTGTGGGGTTGGAGGGCTCATATGAAAGGAACACCACAATGAACTCTTCAGTAGTGTCTGCATCCGGTGTCTGATCAGGTATGGTAGAACTCGTTCTGTAACGACCCAAACGTTGGTTAATGAAAATATCTCTTGATCTAATTAAAGGCCTCAGTACGTGAAATGGACATACAACATATGATCTTATTTTGTTTAATGTTTTTGGATTTCAAAATACTATTAAGAATTGTGATGGTTTTTAATTTAGTCGTTGAACAGTCATCAAATGATTTTAATAAATATGGGTTTTAACAATCTAATTTACTCATGAAAAGGAAGCGATGGACTCATCTAGTATAATTTTTCCATACGAAGCCCATCTTTCAGAGCTTAGAGTAGAGTTGGGTTCATTTTACATTTCTATTGACCAATCCCAAGCTGAGATTCAATAGGTTAAGCTCAAACGGAATCGTCTACGGGAGAATTGCAAGTTGATAGAGATCAACACGTGTGCAATGTTATTCGAGCCACCCCAATAGTCTATCACCATCACACACCACACCCTTCAGTCTTTTTCAGGTATTTTAAGGGGTTATTTAACAAGACCCTAATACTATGTCTATGTACATCATTTTTTCATATAATAATGAATATACCTTCATTTTATTATTGTTACCATGTAAATATTTTTTTAAGTAGAAATAGTTTTTTAGTTAATGTTAAACTAAGAAATAGTTTTTGATAAATTAATGGATTTTTAAATTAAATAATTTCTTAATAAAATATTATTTTTATTATAAAATTATTTTATATTAAATATAAGTGATCCTGTAATTTGATGAATGTAATTATAATTTTTGTTAGGGTTTGAAAGCCATTTTTGTCAAAACCCATGAATTTTTGATAAATGTCGCTTTTTATTTTAAATGAGAAAACTAAAATATTTAGAAAATTATTTAGATAAAAATAATTTTATTTCTGGAATCATTATGTCAAAATTATCCAACGGTGAATTTTTCATAATTATCCGAGACAGTCAAATATTTGGGTAATAAATAAATACCGTTTAAATATATAATATGTTTTATAAAATCATATTGACCCAATAGTGATGTAAAAAAATAAGGTAATAATTTTTCTCAGAAAATATATTTTTTACAATTAAAATATTTTGATTTTGGGGTTTTTTGAATTATTTTACAAAGCATTAATGGACCATTCTAGACTTATTAAACATCTTCTCTTTTTAAATTGTTTTCCTTGGCAGTGTGACTAACATACACATTAGAACCCCATTATATTAATATGTTCGGAATTTTTCCTTATAAAATATATTTTTCCACTTCCCTTTTCCAAAAAACATGGGAAAAAACGTTTGTATTGTTTGTGTTTCGGATTAGTTTAATGTGATGGTTCCAAACCTAAATAATAGAGAATTCCATCACATTTACTATATAAACCCACCCAAGATACCACTTCCTCCTCACTCAAATCCTTTTTAGTTCTTCCAAACTCTTCCCTCCTATCTCTAGAATCCTCCCAAGGTGCCCCAGGCTTCCAAGAAGCCTCTCTGAAGCCTTTGGATGCATACATCCAAGTAATGGTTTTTTATTCCTTTCTCATTTTTGTCGAATTTTCCATAAGTTTCTATGAACTTTTAATTTAAATTATAAATGTTAGGGTATGGTTTTGAACCTCCCCTATAATTCCCTCTTTATTATTTAATGATGAGGGACCCCTTTCTCTCTCATTAAATCCTCCCATGTACACCGGTTTCTATGCCGAGATTCCAAAAGGAATTTCTCTATCCTCATTTACATTCAAGCAACTATTTTGTATCATGAATATAATTTCCAGTAAAATTGTTGGAAATGTATCTAAATTACCCCCTTACGTTCCATGTCATGTAAATATGATGTGACCCCCCTTTCTCTTTCATCAACCATTTTTATGAGTTCTTATGTCATGCCATTATGCTACCGAAATTGCACCGCGTTTTTCAAAGCCAAACATATTATGTAGTGAATACCATGTCCATTTCTCTATCAATGGTATTCCCCTTTATTCACATTTATGTATTGTTTAAATAGTTTCAATTATTTATTCCACATTCTTTTAGCATGGAATAAATAATTATGTTGAATGATTCAATGTTTTATGATCCATGTGGCACAGTTATGCATGAAACAAAATGTTTAAGAAGGGTGTTCCCTAATAGCACTCCAATGAATGGGGAAAAGTATAGTATCATAATAATTTATGTGAAATTTGTGTTTAAACATTATAATACAAGTTCAACGATGGTTTACTCGTTCTTCATGAGCAATGAGGATTTACTCATGCTTTATGTGCAATGAGCCTTGGCTCATGCTAATTCCATGTTAAATATTGTTGCCACATATCCATGTTATTATTATCATGCTTTATCATGCCTTTATGTTTATGCATCCCTTGTGATCTATTGAGATTCATATTGTCTAAAATGTAATGTATTTTTCATATTTTTCAATGTTTATTCCCTTACTGGGCTTTATAGCTCAACCTTTTCTTATGAATGTTTTCAGGTTATCCCATGCAATGCTAAATACTAGGGAATGTAGTGGTCATGTAAAGGATGTTTTCAATAAGATTTTGTATTTCATGTTTTAAGTTGTTATGTAATGATCCTAATCCCCAAAGACACTAAAAATATTTATCTTCTATGTTGTATCAAGTGAAGGTTATGTAATAAATCATGTTTATGTTTGTAATAAAAAGCAGGGTTGTCATAGTTGGTATCATAGGATAGGATTAGTTATTTCGTGGATTAGGATTAGAAAACCCTAGAGAAGCCTTAAATATGAGACTAATAAAATCATCTCTATGTTTTGGTGAGTATCAAGTAAGTGGTTTATCAAGAAAATACATCCCTGTCTGGATATGAGCATGTAGAGGCGGTTCTGGCACATATGTATTCTAGGGGTAAACCCTGATAACACCGCTTTGATCTAGACTCTAATGGGAAGTAGGGTACAAAAATGGACCTTAATGCACTATTGGTTACAACAATCCAAGGGTATATGCTTTGGTAGATTCATGAGCATAGTACAAACTTTTATTGAGGGGTAAAATAACCCATAAGAATATAAGTTATGTAATTGATTGAGGATAACATAGATCACAACATATGATATACTTCTTCTTTATAAGTTTATACTTTTATGTTCAAAGTTAATTTTCTTTCTAAGCATTCAAGGACTCTAATTATATTACATTTTTCTTATTTAATTGTGGGAAATAGAAAGAAACATTCCAACAACCAATGTGATGGGAAATGTGAAGATTTCCCTAATGATATTCCTAATATGACTGGAGGGGGTGATCAATACTTCAAGACTGTACTTGCTCAGATAGCGCAAGTTTTGAATAATAACTTGAATCAAGTGGAACTCCTTCATTCTCCATGGAAATAATAATTTGATGTAGAATCTTTCATGTAGCAAAGGACTTCCATGTTTAGTCGATCTTCTGATCCCCTCCTTGAAGAACTATGGATTTACTCTATTGGGAAGACATTCTTCATCCCCCAGTGCTCTGAAGTGGAAAATGTCGTACTGGTGGTCTATTGTTTTGATGGGGAAGCTGATTAGTGGTGGACACTGATCAAGAATACAGAGTCCCTAGTGGAAATTGATTCCATGAATTGGGAGGAATTCAAGAGGATGTTTTCAACTAATTTTTTCCTCAAACCCTTCATCTTAAGATGGAAAGAGAGTTCCTCAGACTCAAGAAGAAGGAAGATGAGTACATTGGGGAGTATGAATCAAACGTTATGAGACTTGCAAGGTACACCTCTGGTTTTGTCATGAACACTAAAATCAAGGTGGATCTCTTCTTAACAGGAGTAAATCTGACTCTACTAAAAGCGTTTGAAATTCGAGAATTCAACAGTTCTGAGGATATTTTTTGTTGTGCCCTCAAGGTTGAAATGGAGATTGGAGACTCTCAGTGGCCTCGTGGGCCTAGTGAAAAGAAACGAAAAATAGTGAACTACATGGTTGGTCCATCAAAAAAATCCCCTAATGGAATGAAGGATGATTTTTTCACTTCAAAAAGTGTGGGAAGAAACATCATGGTAACTGTCTGTAGAGAACAAGGAATTGGTTCAAATGAAAAAAGTTTGATCATCTGGAAAGAACTGATGATGGGATATGAAAAATCTCGATAATGTTGAATATTAAAAAGTGGTTTAGATCAACACTCTTCCTACAGTGTAGTGTTACAACTACAGGGAGCTTGGGCATTATGAAATCAATTTCCTTAAGCCGAGGGTTGTCGGAGGCAACCAAAAACAACCTATGAGGCAACATGGAAGGTCTTATGCTATCACTACTGGTGAAGGGAGACGAAAAACGATGTGGCGATAGGTAAACTAGTTATTCATTCAAGAATAGTGAATATACTATTTGATTTTGGTTCGATGAATTCTTTCATATCCTACAAATTTAGTAGAACAATTCAAACACCCCCTTAAAATTTGCTGTAAAAGTTATCTGTGAGAAAAGTGAATAGGGAAATCATAGCATCCATGGTTAACAATTCCTCCCCTGTTAATGTTTTAGGACTGAACCTCCCAGAAAATCTCTTTATACTTCCCATAGTGGATTTTGACACTATCTTGGCCATGGATTTTCTATCTTTATACAAATCCAATATCAACTACTAGGAAAGGGATATCACTCTTCACATCCCGAAGCATCCTTCATTTCTTTATAATTGCAAGGAGGAAGATGAAATTCCTTTGGAATCATCTTCTCATGTATGGATATTTTTTTCCTTATGATCAAGAATATCTAGGTCAAATGATTGAGACAATGTAGAGAATCATGCTTGAAGACATGCCTATCATGAGGTATTACTCTGATGTATTCCTTGAAGAGTTTCCTGGTATTCTTCATGACCAAGAGGTTGAGTTACCAATTGAGCTTATCCCTGGATCTCTAATAATCTGAAATACACCTTATAGAATGGACACCATAGAGCAATAAGACTTGAAGAAGAAGTTAAAAGATAATATGGAGATGGGTTTTATACACCCGAGTGCTTCACCGTGGGGTGTGCCAGTCCTCTTCGTCAAGAAGAAGGATGGATCAATTCTCCAATGCATTGGTTATTGTGAGCTAAACAAAATCACAATAAAAAAAATTATCCTCTACTAAGGATTTATGACTTGTTCGATTAGCTGCGTGGAGAACGATACTTCACTAAGGTAGATTTGTAGTCGGGAAATTATTATGTAATGGTGAAGAAGGAAGATTTCCCCAAGACTGCTTTTCGTACAAGATATGGGCACTGGGAATTCAAAGTAATTCCATTAGGACTCACTAATGATAAAGAAATCTTCATGGACACAATAACTAAAGTCTTTAGAGATTACCTCATCAAATTTTTGGTGCTCTTTATTAATGGTATTCTGATATACCCCAAAACTATGGAGGATCATGAGGAGAATCTAAGAACTATAATAGATAACTTGTGGAAGGAGAATCTCTATTAAAAGTATAAAAAGTGTGAGTTATGGTTGAAGTATGTCTCATTCTTGGGAAATATCATCATAAGCAATGGGATATCTATGGATCCCTCAAAGATAGACACAATAGAGGGATGGCTGAGCCAAACATCGGTAACAGATATCTGTAGCTTCTTGAGGTTAGCTGGATATTATCAATGATTTGTGAGAAACTTCTCACGATTTTCCCGCCATATAACTAAGATAAAAAGAAAGGGAGTAATGTTTTATTTGAGTGATGATCACAAATAAATCTTCAAGGAGTTTAAAAGGAGGAATATCACTACAACCATGCTCACTGTACCAACAAGTGAAGAAATTTTTGTGGTATTCAGTGATTCTTAAAAGAAGGACCTGGGATGTGTGTTGATGCAAAATGAAAAAGTAAATGCATATTCTTAAAGGAAATTGAATGATCATTAATAGAACTTTCTAACACATGACCTCGAGTTGGCTGTAGTGATCTTCGCTTTGAAAATCTGGCATCATTATCTCGTTGGGGAGAACAGTGAAATATATACCGACCACAAAAGCCTCATGTATACATTCACACAGAAAGAGTAAAACATGCTCCAACGAAGATGGTTTGAGATGATCAATGTCTATGAATGCTCAATCCACTACCATCCTGGAAAGGCAATCAAGGTGGCATCTGCTCTAAGTAGAAGGAATCCTATATGTTTATTAGTGATGAGAATTTAAAAGGATCATATCTTCTTAGTTTTGAAAATGATGGACATGGGAATCATTAAGGGAGTAACATCATCAATCCTTTCTCAAATGATTGCTCAACTATCAATCTTGTAGAAAATAAAACATGCTCAAAGAAAAGATGGGGAAATTCAAAAAATGGTTGTAGCTGTTTGAAATGGGAAATCGATTGATTTAAAAGTTGATGAGGAAGGAGTTTTAAGATTTGGGATGCGATTATGAGCACCATCCGATCTAGAGATAATTAATGAGCTATTGAATGATGCACATAGCTCGACCTTTTCTATCCACCCATGGATCACAATGGTGTACCGAGATCTCTGAGAGAACTTTTGGTTGGACAATATTAAATGGGAGATTTCCAAATATACATCAAAGTGCCAGGTTTATCAGAAATTGAAGGAAGAGTGGAAAAAGTATAAGGGGATGATTCAACCATTTCCCATACCATAATGGAAATGAGATAACATCCCCATGGAGTTTGTCACTGGACTTCCAAAGACATCCAAAGGCAACAATGCAATCTGGATTATTGTTGATCGCCTAATAAAGGCTTCACAATTCATTTATATTCAGGAGGATTTATCATTGGATAGAATAGGAGAAATATATATTAGGGAAGTTGTAAAGTAGCATGGAGTACCACTATCTATCATGTATTATTGAGATCCAAGATCCACCTCTACATTTTGGAAGAGTATTCAATGTGCTCGGAATACTGAATGGAACATCAGTACGACCTATCATCCTCAAACTGATGTCCAATCTGAGCATACTTTCCAAACACATGAGGACATGTTGAGAGCATGCTCAATGGGATTCAACGGAGGATGGGATCAACATCTTACTCTGGTTGAGTTATCATATTATGACAGTTTCCACTCTAGCATCCAAATGGCACCCTATGAAGCACCTTATGGGAAAAGGTGAAAAACACCAGTGTGTTTGGATGAGGTTTGTGAGTGTATGTTTCTTGGACCAGAAATGGTCTATGAAATGGTAGAGAAGGTGAAAACCATTCAACAATAAATCAAGGCATCCCAAAGTTGACAAAAGAGTGATGCAGATAATCATTGATGAGACCGTGAGTTTAAAGTCGGAGACATGCTATTTCTACACATATCTCTATTGAAGAAGGTCTTGAGGTTTGGAATGAAAGGGAAGTTATGTCCACGGTACATTGGCCCCTTTGGGATTCGTGGTCGTGTTGGGGTTGTGGCATATAGACTAGCACACCCCCTACTATGTCTAGAGTACATTATGTCTTTCATGTATCCCTCTTAAGAAAGTACATACTGATCCCATCACATGTACTTTCTTATGAGGTGGTATAGTTGGATGATGATCTTTTCTATGAGGAGCAGCCAATGAAGATTTTGGATCTTAGAGACAAAGTTCTACGTAACAAGACTAATCATCTGGTCAAGGCACTTTGGTGAAACAATAAGTAAAACGATGCAAAATGGGAATAAGAGGAAACAATGAAAGAAAAGTACCCACAAATGTTTTTCAAATAGAATGTATAATGAAATTCTAAGGGATAAATATTTTAAGGGTGGAAGATTATAATGACCAAAAAATTTGTTAATGAAAATCCTTATTGATCTAATTATATGCCTTAGTATATGAAATGGTCATACAACATATGCACTTATGTTTTTTTGAATTTTATAATACCATTAATAATTGTGACTGTTGCTAATATAGTCATTGAATAGTGATCACATGATTAGTATAAATATGGGATTTAATAATATAATTTACTCAGATCAAGGAATCGATGGGCTCATCCAGTATAATTGCTCCATATGATGCCCATTTGACTTAACTTGGAATGGAGGTGGAATCATTGGGCTTCGCTCCTGACCAAGCCCTAGAAAATCTTCATCAGGTTAAGCTCAAACTGAACTTTCTATGGGAGAACTGGAAGTTGATAGAGATCACTAATCATGCAATTTTATCCAAACCACCCCAAGAGTCTGCCACCATCACGCATATCACCCATCGGTCTTATGGGGGTGTTGTAAGGGGTTATTTAAAAATACCCTAGTAATATTTATATGTACATTATTTTTTCATTTAATAATGAATATACTTTCATTTTATTATTGTTTCCTTATAAATAGTTTTTAAAGCCCAAATAGTATTTTTAGTTATTGTTAAACTAAGATATAAATTTTGACGAATTAATGGATTTATGAATAAAATAATTTTTTAATAAAATATTATTATTATTATGAAATTAATTTTTATTAAATATAAATGATCGTCTAATTTTATGAATGCAATTGTAATTTTTATTATGGTTTGAAAGCCATTTTTGTCACAACCCATGAATTTTTGATAAATGTCGGGTTTTATTTTAAAAGTAAAAATTAACATATTTAGAAATTTATTTAGATAAAATAAATATAATTTCTCGAATCAGGATGTCGAAATTATTCAACGGTGAATTTTTCTTAATTTTCTGAGGTAGTCAATTTTTTTTGGGTAAAAATTAAATACCGTTAAAATATATAATATGTTTTATGACATCATAATGACCCAATAGTGATTTCATAAAATACTATAAGACTTATGTTCGGCCTAAATATGTTTTACCATTACAATAATGTGATTTTGGGATTGTTTAAATTATTTTACCAAGCATTAATGGGCCATTCAAGACTTAATAAACATCTTGTCTTTTTAAATTGTTTTCCTTGGGAGTGTGACTTATCTCTACATAAGAAACCCCATTATTTTAACAATTTTGTACTTTTTATTTATATATTTTTTTTCCACTTCCCTTTTCCAAAAACCATGTGCAAAAACCCTAGGATGGTTTGGGGTTTGGATTAGTTTAATGTGAGGGTCCAAAACCCAAATAATAAAGAATTCCCTCACCTTTCATATATAAACCCACACAATATCACATATCTTCCACACTAAAAGCCTTTGGAGTTCACCCAACCTCTTCCCTCCTCTCTCTAGATTCCTCCCATGGTGCCCCAAGCTTCCAAGAAGCTTCTCTCACGCCTTTCTCAAGCCTTTGGACGCATACATCCAAGTAAGTGTTTTTTCTTCCTTTCTCATTTTTGTCCAATATTTATTAAGTATTTATGACTTTTTAATTTCAATTATAAATGTTAGTGTATGTTTAAGAACCTCCCCTATACTATCCATTTTTCGTTTGAATGATGGGATACCCCTTTCTCTCTCATTAAATGCCTCGCATGTACACCCGTTACTATGCTGATATTCCAAAATGAATTTCCCTCTCCACATTTACATTCAAAGAAATTATTTCGTATCATGAATATAAATTTCATTACATTTTTAGACATATATCTTAATAACCCCCCTTACTATCCATGTCATTTAATATGATTAGACACCCCTTTCTCTCTAATCAACCATTTTTATGAGTTTTTATGTCACACCGTTATGCTGCCGAAATTGCACCACAATTTTTTCAAGCCAAAGTCATTTTGTAGGGAATACCATGTCCATGTCGTTATCAATGGCACTGAACATTATGCCCATTTAATTATTTTTTAAAGACTTTCAATTATATATTCCACATTATTTTATCTTGTAATAAATAATTCTATTGAAGGATTCAATGTTTTATGATCCATGTGGAAAACTTATGCATGAAATGAAATGTTTAATAAGGGTGCGCCATGATAGCACTTCAATGCATTGGGTAATGTATTATATCATGATACGTCATTTGCAACGAGTGTTTACTTATTCTAATAAAAGTGAAAAGGGGGTTTACTCATGCTTCATGTGCAATGAGGGTTTACTCATGCTCTATGTGCATTGATCCTTGGCTCATGCTAATTCCATGTTCAGTGTTGTTGCCACATTTCCATGTTATGATTATCATTCTTTATCATTCCTTTATGTTTATGCTTCCCTTGTGCTATATTGAGATTCCTATTGTATAAAATGTATTTTATTTCTCATGCAATTCCATGTTTATTCCTTTACTAGGCTTTATAGCTCACACTTTTCTTATGAATGTCCTCAGGTTATCCCATGTAATGCTAGGTACGAGGGAATTTAGTGGACATTTAAGCAATGCTTTCAATAAGGATGTTGTTTTTCATGTTTCAAGTTTTTATGTAATGATCTTATGCTCCAAATACACTAATCCTCTCGATCTTCTACGTTTTAGAAAGTGAGGTTTATGTAATAAATCATGTTTAATTTTTTAATAAAAATCAGGTTTGTCATACGTTCTACCTGATTGATGTTCATCTTCGAAGCCCTGCTCAATAATCTCATTCTTCACCCCACTAACGGTCTCACCAGTGATAGGGTGCACCGTAGCATGGTAGTTTTGGATATAAACCTCCACAACCACTAACATTATCCTAGTAAAGGTTCTTCCAGAAGTACCAAATGACCTCGGCAAGGAAGCCTACACCATTTAATGAACTGTGCATACCACGAAGTTCATAGATGTTAGTAAAATTGATCAAGGGGTTGAACAATTGAATTATTTACGTATGTGACTTATTGAGATCAAATTATCGGTCTCTGTCTTTAGTTGATTCCATCGGGGCCCCAAGGTGCGACCCTCTGTATATTGTTGGGAAGTCTAAAAACTTTGGGTGAATCACCTCAGGTGTCCTAGCCCACTGAACACAGTAATTTCCCTAGCCATAGGCATAGAACCTGAAGGCCATAAATCTACATCTATTGAAGGGTGAGAGCGGGTTCTTCATAGGAGGACCTCCTACATAGTTTAAATACTAGTCAGGAGTCCAATGTATCTTGGAAGAAAATCCAGGGGAAGGAACTCAGGGTTTTTCCTCAAGTGCCTCTGCAAATTCTTCATGATCTGGATTTGAGTCACCAACTTCACTCTACTCCATTAGGCTCCCAATACCTGCCTTCCACCCCAAGATGACTCGTATGATTATTAAGCCAGAGAGAAGAACTCCCTCAATTCTATACCTGACAAATGGTGAATGATCATTCAATCCAACAACACCTTCACCCAGTCTATCATTAGAAATGGGTCACCCCGAGAGTGTAGGAAATCCTCCAAATCAGCTAGGAATTGCTCTGCCTCTTCCTGGTATACTGCAAAGCTGGCCTTGATGGGGTTGTTTCCTAGAAAATCCATCCCATGATGGTTAAAGTGTTTCCATATCTCAGATGAACTGAGGAATTTCTTGTATACATCCCAGATGTCACAGCCCTCTGAGAAGACAATATTTTATTGCATGTCTAAATGGATCAACCACTTAAATGATGGCTAGGTGATTAATTATTTGGAATCCTCTTCATGGCCTCCGCTCCAAATAACTCTACTCTTTTCGGACCATCAGTTCCGCTGCAACTGCTAGATCCTCCACCAATGCTTCCCCCTCAACTGGTGGGGGCCTCGCCACCATGGTAGCCCTGCCACCGTAGGATGTCCTGGCTGACTTCTGGCCCCAGTCTCGAGGATGGGGTGGCACACCATCACCTTACTGAATAGTTCGATACTTCATCATCTCCCCTAGGTAGGACGCCTACCATCATTTTGCATACAATTTCTCCAACCTGAAGACTACTGTGGGTGGAGGTAGCTCATTCCGCATCTTCCCAAATTATCGTGTTTACATGATCCACATTTTCCTCATCACACACAATTTCTCCTCATAGATCACCCCATGTAGACTTGTATTGTCATCCTCTGCATACACCAGAATTTCATTTCATATCGGTGATATCTATACAGTTCAAAAAAGGACTCATGGTCCACCCGTGCCACCATGACTCCACCACGAAAGGCCAGGATAAATGATCGAATCTCTTTCGTTACTTTTTCATCATCATTTAATGCACCCATTCAGAACGGGAATAGGTGAAAATTGAACTAATCTACCTTCTATACCCAGTTCAGTACTACATTCACTATCATCTTGGTAAAAAAGCTCTCTACCACTTTTAGAATGGATGGGTGAAAATTCAATTCTGGAGGGGAGATCCGGTTTGGATACTCATAGGTGCCTCAGACATGCACCACTATCAACCCATACAAGATGTGGAATAACCCACATATTCGCCATTACTTCATTCCTCCACTGATATTCACAAAATCTTGTACATCCTGGAAAGCATTGGTTTCCTGTGGTTGACCCGCCATCCTTTTTCCAGTATAGACACCATAATAAACATGCTTGGTCACACACCCATGTCCATTTCTCTCACTGGAAGGATCCAAACCTAGACGACATCCACAATGAATGCATCCAACCTGATTACCAGTTGGCGTTCAGTGCTGACACATAATCCCTAGGTTTTCCACTGGTTTTCCTCCATGTGCCACTAGTACAATGCTCCTTCCACCATTGGGCCCACATTTGGGGATGTTTGGGGCCTCACTAGAAACATCCTATCTTACAGAATGTTCAAGAACTGTTTGAACCGCCGCCAAAAGTGGATGTCCCTCACTGACTACTTATCTTCTTCTGACACTAGGTTCATCAATTCCATCACCTGTAGTTTCATTTTCTCTGTATCCTCCCATGCACCAATAATGGTGTGGAAGTCACCATACATCACCCCTAGTATTGGGACCCCTGAGATCTGATAAAAGTACCATAAACTAATTTCAACCTCTCCTTGGTGACAATGGATTGTATTGGTCCTCAACATCCATCTACTCACCTACACCGACATCAGTTTCTTTGGCTGATAGGCATGGAATTTAGAGGCCCAATATGGCACATAAAGGCCCAATATTCTTAGTTGTTCCCAAAATTCCTCACACAAGGCACCTACCATATAGGCATAGGCCCAATCGTCTGTGCAGTTTCTTCCCTAGTGCAGATCCCACTCATTGACCAACCATTTATAGGGTTCTACAAGGATTCCGTAAAGATAGTATGATATGAAGTGGGAGAATTCTCTGACTTAAATTCCTTCTCATCAACATTTTTCATTTGATTGTATGTACAATTACCGTTGATAGGTTTTAAGTCCACCCAGGCATGGCCATCTACTACCTTGAACCACTAATGCTTGCACAACATGCTCATGAACTAGTAAGTTGGATCATCCCTATATCAAGGATGAAGACATCATCCCATAGTCCAAATCCAAATAGAGTAAGCCTATTAAATTGTGGATAGATCTTTCATATTTTTAACAGCAGCTCCACCAGCGAATTATGGTCAAAATGGATCTACAAAATCTCCCATATAACTGAACTATCTGCCATCTCCTCCCCCTATGATGTATCTACAATAACCCCCATAACAGCCTCTTGGTGATCCATTCAGTTTTTGAGTTTGGGTGTTCTATATTTTTGGTCCACGAAGCTCTTTTCCAGTGCTCTTTCGTGGAGTTTGTTCATGAAAGAAGTTCACAGAGTCCAGCCCCAGCCTTTAGACGCAAGTCGTAGAGTGCACAGTCACAATTCAAAGACCCATTGTGAACCATGAATGTTAGGTCTTGATTCACAAAGATCGATCGCGGAGTACACTGAGCTTCATAAATTTAGAGTGCTAAATGACAAATCGCAGAGATGGTAAAAGAAAAAAGGGAATTCAGCCTCCATTACTAATAGTCAAGGACCCCCAGTTCTTCATGGGGCAACCAATCTTCAATGAGCTATTCCGCATGCTCAACCCATGCAACGCCTCTCCACTTCGCGAGCCTTCATCATGAGTCAGCATTGTAATAGACCGAGGGATTTTGGCGATTGAACCTCAGATTTTGACCCTTCCTTTCTCCTTAGCTCCCAGTATGAGGGGGGGAATTTGTTAGCCCCAATATTTGGGAAGAACAAGAAGAAAAATAAATACTTAAGGGTTTCCTCAGGAAGCTTGTTTGCGAAGACCTTAGAGACCTGCAATTGTGTAATGCTTCCCCTCAGCGAAGGTGTCATGGAGCAAGGCGAAGGGAGGCTCAACGAGCCCCTTTGATGTTTGGGAACAAGTTGCAGATCAAGGAGGTGGGAGGATTTGTGAACCCATTTGAAATTTTCGAACCCGCCATAGAGCAAGGATTCAGGAGGATTTGTGAACCCATTTGGCATTTTAAAAATTACCATGAATCATGGAGGATGGAGGCTCTGTGAGGACCTTTGATTTTTGCAAACTCTCCACAGAGCATGGAGGCGGGAGGCTCTGCCACCCCATTTGATATTTGCGAACCCGTCGCAGATCAAGGAGGCGGGAGGCTCCGTGAACCCCTTTGATGTTTGAAAACCTACTGTAGTGCAAGGAGGCGGGGGGCTCCCTGAACCCATTTGATGTTTGCGAACCCATTGTAGAGAAAAGAGTCGGACTGGTTCACGATTTTGATAAGATTCTACATGTCTTCGTTCCCAGCAACCTCTAGTTCATGATGCATATTTCCTATTAATATTGGGCTACCCTCAAGCCCAAAATATAGATCCTCATACATTTCACCTTCATATCTATCAAATCTCAATGAAATTTCATCTCTATGAACCATGAGCTCTTCAAGAAACTTTAGCATTGTGAAGTGTATCTCCCTTGGTTTGAATTCATCACTTCTTCAAATATGGATACCCTTTATGGAGCCCATAGGCCTTCAAGATGAAATGGGATCCCTAAGGGGACTCGGGTCTTCGTAGATCACTTATTCTTCATCATGTACCCTCCATGCACATGTGACCCATATGCTAAGGCATGATCAATATGCTTCGTAAAGAATATTGCTTCACAACGCTACAATTAGCAGGGCACCCTTGATTCATGAAACATAGCTCCACAAATGCCTTTCCCCTTCATGAATCACCTCCCATATGCACTGATTCCCTATGCCTAGGCTAGGACACTTCACATCGCATTGCACACCCCTTCGTGAAGCCCCTCCACTTCACGGTGAAACAAATATTCATGGGGCTTCTACCTTTGAACGCCTTTGCTCCTCAACCCCTTTCCTCGTGCAACCCTTTAGGTTTTTATAAATAAATTTCAATATCCCTTGGGTGGTACTACAAGTTTTGTTCCTTTGCCTCATGCTTTTTTTCATTGGCATGATAACTACTAGTGCTTTTTGGTATAGTGATACTAAAGTGGAACCCAAAATGGATCACTCCATAACACACTATCACCATGACATTACTGATGCCTTCCCTTCCCCATGGGTGGGTGGGTATCAGTTATGTATGTCCTATGGGTGTAGAGTGAACCCCCATCATCCGAGCTACAGGAGGTTGAACTTCGAAGCACCATCATCCTCAGCATATGATGTTAAACTATTGAATATGCTCGTACTTCATATGCGTGGTGCCCCATATTGGGAATTCTCAATGACTACTGGTCTCCAAGGGAGTGAGATCACTCTTCACATGGAATGAGATCATCTTTATAGGAGTTTGGTCTTTCTATGGGGAAAGAGTAGCAATCCTGGTGTAATCCCTCTCGGTTTTCATGCAGGAGGTAGCATCCATGCTGCTCCTCTTTTCCTCAGTGCCAAGGACTAAGAGGGGGGGGGGGATGGGCACCAGAGCCCTCCATTCATTGGGGACAAATCCCTCTCCCTTTGGGATTTATCACCACCTGGCCTCAATCCAAGAGTATGTCTCAATACCCATCTCCCTGGGTAGTGGACCACGCGTAAGCCCCTAATTCCTGTTCGAGCAGCATACCACGAGTAAGACCCTATTTCCTCTTTGGGATTTGGACCATGCGTAATCCCCTATTTTCATTTAGGGCATCAAACCATGTGCAATATCCCCTCCACTTCCCATATATGCACCAATTACGACTTGATCGTCAGGACATCATTGCGTCTTGTTTCTCACACCGATCATGACTCTCGTGGGATTAGAGTAAGCATCGACCATGATATCCTTTCTGGGAATCCTAGTGTGTATTCCCCAAAAACCATTCCTGGACTGCTTTGGCTTTGATACTTGCGAAGGTAAGGTATGTAGAAAGCTTCCCTGAGGTTCAATACCAAAAACAATCGGTCTTCCCCCCTTCAAGATGCTTCACCAACACCTCTTCCGAACAACATAGACTTTGACCCTTTATGAGGCATGGTACGTAGGAAGCCTCCTTGAGGTTCATGCCCAAAGAACATTGGTATCGACCACCTTCTGATCGGTTCCCCATTACCACTCATGAACTATGTCGACTTTAATATTTTCCAAGGCAAGGTATGAAAGAAGATTCTTTATGGTTCAAGCCCAACAACTATTGGTTCTGACTCCCTTCACATCGATTCCCCCCATTACGATCCCAAACTACGTGGACTTAGACCATTGGAAATGAAAGGTATGTAGGAAAACTCTCTAAGGATAAATCCCAACATCCATTGGTCTCAATCCCCAACACATCGGTTCACCAAAACATTTCCGAACGACTTGGACATTGATCTTGGCCAAGGAAATGTACGTAGGAAGATTTCCAAATGTTCATTCTCAACATCCATTGGTTCTAACTCACTTCTTGTCGGTTCCCCCCACTACCATCCAAAACTTCGTGGACTCTGATCCTTGTCAAGGAACGGTATGCAGGAAGTCTCCTTGAGGTTGAAGCCCAAAAACCATTGGTCCTGACCCCCATCAAGTCAGTTCAGAAACACCATTCCATACAATTTGTACTTTTATCTTTTCTAAGGCATGGTACATAAGAAGACTCCCAGAGTTTCAATCCCAACATCAAATGGTTCCGACCCTCTTCATGTCAGTTCCCACCTTCCCAAACTAAGTGTACTTTGATCCTTGTAAATGCATGGTATGTAGAAAGTCTCCTTGAGGTTCTTGACCATCAATAATTGGTCCAAACTCCCATCACGTTGGTTTCCCCTTATCCTCTATGATGTTAAACTATACACCCATTTTTTCCTTCTTGACACTAAACTATAATCCATCAAGGGGTAAGCCGTTGTGACCCCATCCAATGGTAAGCCTTTGTGATCCACTACCCAATGGTAATCCATTCTGAACCTCATGCAGCAGTAAGACATTGTTATCCCAATCCCAGCGGTATGCCATTGTCATCCCCTCAGTTGGGACCCATATCTCTTGTCCTTCCTAGTGGCATCAAACCATCCTCAGGCCACTAACAACGTGTATGCCTTAGTATATCATCAGGTCGCTATCCACTACATACAACCTGATCCTATACCCCATCCCAAACTACATGGACATTGATTCCATGCCACAGGGATATGTAGGAGGTCTCTTCGAGGCTCATTCCTAACATCAGCGTCGCCCTCGAGGTGACTCTATCTACTTCTCCACACAATTCACTAAACCATCAATTATCCATCTTGATTCTTACCCGGGACACCACATCCAGGTGAGATCACGTCAATACAACTACTATAATTCATGTTACCTCCAAATTTTTCACTAATATAACCCACTCTAGTCAGTTTTCGAATTAGTCTGATATGTCTCTGCTAGACGTTAAACCTACGACACACCCTATGCTAATAATGGGAAGCTGAGGAAAACCCAGAGACATGCCTATGGAATATAATTACCCACATTTTTCATGGGATTTCTTGGGAATACGAACCCTTGAGAATCCCTATAATAAGTGGAATAAACCCAGATGTGTTATTGTTCTAGTGTCCAGACACACCAATTATGTGCAACATAACTACTCATCCGATAGAAGGTTGCTTCCCTGACTGGACCCCTTGGAATTTCTCTAAAATAGTTTGTCTAATTAACCAGTATCCATGAAGACATGGCACTAGGAAGAATTTCACAAACAATGTATTAGTCTATATGGGTGGCCCAGACTGGGTAATGAGTTCTGAGGAGGAATCCACGATAGGAAGAACCGAAATCCCATCATCCCATTTCAATCAAGGAGAAAACATCCCATAACAAGGAACATGTGATGCATGCCACTAGAAAGAGGGAATGTGGGGAAACAGCCAGCACGTCCTCATCATCCTCAAAATAGATGGATGTGTGTGCCCCGGCGAAAGAGTTAGAAACTAGATATTAACCATGTTTCTATTCCTATGTGGAAATGGGATGAAAGTACAATGTATATTTTATAGGACTCCAAAGGGATCATAAAAATAATTATACAGTATGCGATATTTTTTTATCCCTTAACCAATCTATATATTTCATATTTATAATATAGGATTTACATAATTAGCTTATTATAAGGCACTATATTCATGAATTTATTATCCCTTAGAGAGAAACACTTTTAATTTTGTTTGTTCAAGATCCCAAATTTACATCAAAATTTATGGTGAGTATTCAAAATTCTCTTGATAATGAGAATAAAATTTTCACCGCTAACCATATGCAAATAGATATTTCATCCAAAATGACTATTAAAACATTGGAATAATTTTACAGTCATTATCACATGACTTTCATGGTATATGTGATTATTTTTTTTCTTTGGTATATTTTCCATAGAATAATAGTTTCCATTAATATATTCAAATGACACCATATTGTACATATTTGAAAATAGATGTCAAACTCTAATATTATGGGATTTATTTAGATAAAGGAACCATATATTCTAATATAATGATTGGGATACAAATGAAAATTAAATTACTATTTTAAATCATATTGACGTAGTTTAAAGAACGAAAAATATGTATTCTTATAATCAGAGGAAGTACTTGTAATTTCATGTGGGATATCACATTTTCATCAATGTATATCCATGGAAGGATGGTATAATCTTTATTGTGAAAGGTAAACTAAGATAAACATACATTAATAATTTTAAAAATATTGAAAGAATTTATGTTATTGATTACTGACTACCAATTCTGCGAATTCAATCTGTGTTACATTGTGTGTTCTACATATTATTGTTTTAAAATTATATTATAGACCCAACTCATTTTATCACCTCTAATGAAATAGAATAATAACATGGTCAATATTACTATTATTACTTTATCCATATACATGATAGTATAGAGAATCTATGGAGGAATCAGACAAATAATTTTCTAAATTAAATTTTTATAAATCCTAAAATAGTGGAATCAATTTGGGATCTAGGGGATTTCTTGAATATGAACCACCCCCATTTAGTGATGATTTTATATATATGAATATTTTGGGGGTAATGTTTTTAGGATTGATGAATGTAAAACTATTTCCTCAATTAGAGTAAGTGAACATTCAATTTTAATAAAACTATAACAAAAAAAATAAAATATCACGGAAAAAATTACCAATTTTATTGGATGAATATCAATTGTAAACTAACTTTATCCAAGTAAGCTTATAATTAATATTTCAATTTTTCAATTTGAAAAAAGATTTAAAGAAGTAGAAAAATATAGTATTTAAATATTCTAATTTAATTTATATTAGCATATTTTTATATTATGAATTAATAAATATTTTAATATAAATATTTTATAAATAATGACATGGTCAATTGATGTTAAAAGTGTTATTTTTCAAAAAAAAATATTTTTATTAGAAAACTATTACTGTTTAAAAATTTATAACGCATTTCAATATTAAAAAATGAAAAAAAAATTATTGATAAATTATTTAAATATATTTATATATTATATATATTAATATAATAATTTATGTTTTTCTAATGATTATTAGTATTCGTATAGTTAAAATAATTTCATATCATGCTGGAACAATACATTTCTTTTAAAACTATTTTTGACATGATTTGTGAGTTTATATTTATATAAAATTATGAACTATTACCTATTTTATTTAAAACAATTGACCCTCAATTTGTAATTAAAATAATTTATATTAGAAAACATGGTGAATTAGGTTTTTGGAATAATGAATAATAAAATAATAAAAATTAATTTCCATGATTAATGATAAAATTGGAATTTTTGCGTTACTTGTACATGGGATAAATTTATTTCCCCTTAGATATATAAATTTTATTTGGTAATTTATATTTTAGATATAGAATAATGGTTCAAAATTATCTAGTAATTCTCATTTTATTTTATTCATTAAGGATAAATTGCATAGTGAAAAAAATTATTTTCCCTGGTGAAAACTGAAATCCTAAAATACAGAAACATTAGAGTTAATGGAAATAACATGTATAAAACATGGTTTTTTTGTATTAGTGGTTTGTATAAACCATTTCATCCATTAATAAATTTTTTATCAATTTTGGAGTCACATTGGTTGAGGTTGATTTCTCATTATTGAATTGTTTTGTGTATTAAAATAAACCCCCCATCCTCAAATATAAATGTGCACCCAACACCCACCCACTTTTTCACAACTCTAAAGACATTTATATTTACCATATAAAATACTAAATACAAATATTTATTTATTAGGACCCATTTTTATTAAATAAATTTATATATTTTTTATTCATTTGGGATATTTTTATGTAGTTTCAAATAATATTCCCTCCACCACAAAAAATGGAACTTCATCCCCTCAACTAATCACATGTATTGAGAAATATATCTTATGAAAAACAAAGAGTTATTTATCCACAACATCCTTAGATAAATTTTAGATTATCTTGTAACCCCTATTGACTCGTACAAGGTTCATTTACAAAAGATCAATAGGGGGTTTCAGTAAGTGATGGTAATTGTCTTCACTAATCTTATTATTTTTTACATCTTCTTTTACCATCCTTAATTATTTCTTATAAATTTTAATATAATAATTAAAATATCTCCCATATTCTGAAATTTTATTATATTGATGTAATAATATTTAGCAATGTCATTCTCAATCAAATAAAAAGCATATCCTTCTCCCCTGTGTACGATGGACTACATTATTGCTAATCAATGACATTTTATTCCATCTCATTCTAACATGTATAGTAATAATAATGGAAATATTTAATTTATAAAATAAATATGTCATGATAGAAATTAAAAAAATTAATATATAATCCAATTCCATACCATATCACCCATTAGGGGAATAATATCATTGCTCGTGTGTATATAATGCCTGCTATCTCCCTGATGTGATGGGATTAATTTTCAGTGTAATACAATCATTAATGTTTAAAAAATGGTATCTAATGAAAAAAATGATATTTATAACATTAATATAATTATTTAGATGAATTAAATATATTTAATGTACATGAATTAGATCATTCATAATAAAATAATCATCAGAAAATGAAGTAGTTAGCCACAATAATTATAGTAATACTGAATTATTATTAAGAAATTGATGATAATATTTTATAAGAGGAAAATATATGATATTATAATTAATAAAAATTAAATTTAATAAATTAAAAACAATTATTACTATAGTTATATTTGAATAAAAATAAATTTCAACTAACAGGAAGAATTTGGTAAGGGATTTCAGATCAATTTACACTCCATCGATAGATATATGTTATTATACTTCTAACATCATTTATTTTTTTCTACATACTGATCCTATTATGTATTCAATTTGAATACCAATTTATTAATGTCAATTAATGTTTTAATTCATGTTTATTCATTCAATTTTTCCCAATTTAATAGTTACCATATAAGTAATACTGTATTTTACAATCACACATTCATTTGTGATTTAATTTATTTTCATTAAATGAATATTTTCTACTAATCCTCCATTAGATATAATAATTTTATTAAAAACTATAGATTTTAAAAGTTTTAATATTTTCTTCCAAAATTTAATTTTTTTGGTGTCCGAGTCAAGGAAATAAATGTTTAAAAGAAAACCCACCATAATTTATCTATTAATCTGATAAAATTTTCTTCAATGAAATTTTTATTCATAAAAAATTACTAAACACTTTTTTTACTTCAATGATTTATTATGGATATGTTATAAAATACATTTTTTTTGAAATTGTATTAATTGAATATGTCTAATTTTTTTGAAACAAACATGTTTTAATTTATTTGCTGATATTTAAATGAAATATTTCTAAACTATAGAGGGATAACAAACTTCCTCACATTTATATCAAATTTTTTAAATTTATATTCTTATAATTTATTTAAATGGGATTACCAAGGAAAATATTTTATGAAAACTTATTTTAATTGTTTGTATCCAAAGGACCTGATTTTATTAAAAATAATTTTTTCCTAGAGAATTGATGGTCATCTCTTGCATCTTATTTGGCTTATGTTCTTTAAATTTCTCTTGAAACATTTAATTTATTATATTCATGGTGCATTACATTTTACTTTAATATCCCTATTATATATCATGGTTATTTTTCTTGTATAAACCATATATAAATTTTACTTGTCATGTATTTATTTGAATTTTATTTAATTGATTGTTAAATTATACATTATAGTAATTATATATGTAATATAGAATTTTATGTGTAGGAAATTATTTAATTTCATTAGCTCTATCAGTCATTATATGAGGAATACATTGTACTTGTGGTGAATAGTGTGTCATTAAATCATATGTCCCCTCAATGAATCAAAAATTATCATATATAAAAAAGTATTCCATTCTATACAAGTTTTCCTTATAGTATTATACTGTCACATTTAATGGAATTGACAATATAGATATAATTATGTATGATATCATGATTTCCAATATTAAGTATTTCCTTTATTAGGAATTTTGTTATTATTATCAATGAGTTTTTTTAATATTATCCATGGATTTAATTAATTTATAACATTTTTAAAAAATTGATTTTTTTAGTAATTTACTTTTATTTATTTATTATGATTTATTTACTCATGATATATTCTATTGTATGTATCCCATGTTGAATAATTCTTCTCCCCATCATATTACTTCCATTCCAAAAGATATGAAGGAAAATCATTGAATGAAATCAAGGATACTAAATGTTTTTTTGCTATTTTAGGTTTTATCTACATATAAAAATTATAAGTACGTATCTATCAATCCCTCTAATACTACAAAAATAACCGGTCCATTTTGGTTTTAACACATGTATTTATTCCAATGTAATAAAGTAGACACAAACTCAATGTTTCTGTAGTAAGTGTCATTACTATGGCCAAATATTAAATATTACTAAACTTGTTGAAAAGGTTCGAGTCTTATCAAAATATCATTCCCAAAAGGCATAACCACCTTCACAATGAATATAATCAATGACGTGAGGAACATGTTAATATCATCTCTTCCTCATTAAAATATAATTATTTGCAAAACCAATTATAAATATTTCATTAAAAATATTAAAATGATAACATATTTATCTGTAGTATAATTTTATGTTATTTTAATTATTGTACAACTAATAAACTATATTTCAATTTTCCCTCTTGAATAAAAAAAATCTGAAATTGGTGTGTGGACTATTGCATACACGAATAAATGAGTTCATTTAACAATACATCCATTCATGGTGTGATATTAAACTGGTTTTAAAGGATAAAAAAATTTATTCATCATTCGAATAATGATTTTTTTAATATAAAATCTATATCCTCTTAATGTTATTATGGATAAATGATCAATATAAAATTTACTATAAAAAATAAGTGGAATAATATAATAAACTATTTATTTATACTATATAATTATTTACTTCCCAACTTATATTCACTTATATCTTTTAAAATATGATATAAAAACACTAATTAATACAAAATTATTAAATTATTTTAGTGTGTTAGGATATTTCTACTAAATAACATATTAATTATACATTAATGATGGTATGTATATGTTTGTGTTAGTTTGAACGCATACCAAAACAATGATATGATATTATATATTTTATGATAATGAGAAACTAGTCAATTATTTTCTATGATATGAATTTATAAATAAATATTTTTTAATTGTTATAGATTATATCTATATTTGATTCATTAACCTAGAAAACACCATTTATCAGTTAAACATTTTCAAAATATGTTGGTCATTGATTTCATCTTTTAGGATAAATCCTAATGTACACATGAAAAGAAAATTTAAAATTTTGGAATCATTATTAATAATTAATAATATTAAATTTATAAATATTGAGCAAACCATCACTGTATAAATAATGAATAATGATAATTCCACTAAAACACTAGTATAAATGGTTAATACTATAAACACCCAAAGTGGGGAAATATTTAAAAATGACCTGATATATACATATATCTATCTATCTATATATGTGTTTGGAATAATTATTAATAGAAAGTATATAAGGTTAATGTATTAATAAATTTTTTATTTCATTAATTATCTATTTTTGATTTTTTATCCATTTTCATAACAAACCAAGAGAAAGGTAACAGTTTTTTTATCAAATTCATTTCTTTGAGACATGTTATATTTTGTGAAAATATGTTTTCATGTGATTTATTTGAATAATAGATGGGATAATATGTCATGAAATACATTTTTCATGTTAATTTATGTTCAATTTAATTCTCACCGTTTCAGGATATATTAATTTAAATTAACCTCATATTGTAAATATTTTTTAATCAATTATCATTCATTGATTTATAATTATTCCCCTAAAAAAATTTCAAATATTTTGGTTGAATTTTTTGATATAGTTTTATTATGTGGAATTTTATCTTTTGAATTATATGGATTTATTTTTTAATACATAAATCCCTTTTAAAAGGATTATTACTTTGTGAAACACATTTCAAATAAGGAACATCAGTAACTCAAATATAGTTCTATGAGATATATTATTTATTTTTATCTTAAATTGTAAATATTCTCTTTATTAATTAATTTTGGATTTTATGTTGTAGCCTTTTTTATATTTTGGGGAAAATTAATATTTTTAATCAATTCATCAACCATAATTGATATCTCAACTAACAATATAATGTTATCATGAACAAACATGCATCCCATCATTGGATATTTTTTTCAAGACCATTTTATCCTTCCTAAAAACGTTTTACCATATTTTTGCGAAATATAGTATCGATTATGTTTTTTGTTATAATAATTATGATTAATCCGTTCCAAAACTAATACCTTGTAATCTTTTTATGATGTGGTTTTCCGTATTATTAAATATCCTGTGAAATTTATTATTTAAAAATAAATGGTTTTTTATTCTGCCAAAAATATTTATTGATAATTATTATTTCGTTTCAATGAATAATTTGTTGATATTGTTTTCAAAAATAAAATTTTCCCGAAGTATTTAATAAACATTTTCGAATATAAAATTTTAATGTGTCCCACATTTTCATCATTGTATGAATAAATTAAAAACTATAACATTCTACATTTCAAGGAGAACATATAATTTTTATAACATTTATGTTTTAATTAAAACATTATCCTTAATTTTTATTATTTCTATGTATATTAATTTCCTCATTTGTTTATAATAATCCACTTTTAAACTTATTTCAGAAGTTTATAGAATTTTATTATTTTTAAAAAATATTTCTCCAAAACAAATTAAAATTGTTTTTATCTAATTCATTTTAAATTGAAAAAATATTATAATTGATTGATTATGTTCCCCAAATTTATCCATCCACCTTATTTATTATAATGGAATTTGTAACAATAATAACTATTTAAGAAATTATTATTCACTATCACCACCTTTCCCCATCATTTTCAATTTATAACTATAAATTTTCTCATATTTTCTTACTTCATTTAAGGTATTATTTTTTATTCCATTAATTTAAAGGTGTTCACAAAGATACCATAAAATAAATGATAGTGTAAAATTGTAATACTTAATTTATACACATTAGAAATTGAAATTAAATAACATGTATGATTTATTACCATAATATAATAGTATTTACGTATAATGTATGGAGATTTCATTGGTACAATTTATTTTTTGTAGGATTATTGTGATAATATTATTGATATAATTATAGATGACACCATTATGTGATTACATTTGAAATGGATATGAAACCATTTTTAATTAAATGGTTTAATTATGGGTTTTAATAAACCCCTTTTTATTTCCATGGAATCTTTTTGTGATAAAAACATAATGATTTTCATTTGAATCATTTATAAGTCCAAATATTATTCATTGGTTTTACATATATAATGGATTAATGATTTATTATGTAAAAACGTGTAAGTTTAATCATTGTGTTATGGTGGAAACTATACATCCCTCTAATCGATAGATATAACATTTTATATCATGAGATAATAATGAAATGAGTAGTGATGCACTTTCAAAAAATGAAACCAGGTCTTGATGCCTAATCTGTTATTGGAAATAACATAGTCAAACCTAGTCCACTAAGGGGAACTAGTGAGTGATGATAGTCCACTATGTGAAATAGTTTGTGATAAATTATCAATTATATTTTTATTTTTAAGTATAAAGATGTTTAAAATTCTTATTAAAACATCAATTCTATGACCTAGAGAATTTTCATAATGTACTCTTATATCATTCCAAGATTTATTTTCTATGATTTATTAGATATAATTTTATTTTTTATTATGATTATACCCATATTATTAACTTATGTTCACTTATAATCATTGACCTATAACACATACATTTACCCTTTCAAATAATCTAAGATTACAATTTACTTCTGCTCTTATTTCTTGTGGTTTTGAAGATAGGAAATGTATACAAGTTATAAACGAGTTTCTTTTGTAGAAAATAAATTAGAGATATTGGATTCTAATTATAGATTAATTATTTTTTAAAATAATTGTATAATATAAAATTTATATAAATAAATGGTTTTGGTAGTAAATTTTTCGTCATAGTTCTCTAAATCATTCAACCTAAAAGGTCATCAAAATTTATTGTAATGAAATATTTTCATTAATTCATTTAATTTTTTCCCAAATATGTGGGATACAATATACACCCCAGAGTATAATGATATTCCACATTAATTAGGTGTATGATGTCTTTTCATGGGATACCTATCAATTGTCAATCATTATTGATTTTTTTAATGGGAATAAAATCCTAAAAAACAAAATATGTTACTAAAAATGTTTGTAAAAAATATTTAGAGGAAACATAAATAGTACCAGAATTAAGTCACTATGAATCCCATAAGAGTTGTATGGTCTATATTGGATGGGTACCAGCACTACGTGTCTTGATTTAACATTGGGGAAGGTTTTCTCAACACTGGATAAATACATAATTCATGTTGATTTTGACAAGAAATCTAGCTTGAATCATCCATATTATATATTTTTCAAGGGAAAATAAAAAAATATCCTTCTATTAATTATGAAAAAAAATTATGATAAAAATTACATATACATATGAATTCAATCTCAAAATCCAATCATTTAGTGTTAGGGTATGTCACGACCCATCCTCGGGGCCGATGCCGTGACTACCCCAATCTCGCCTTCCATAGGCCAGAGGCTGGCGACTAGCACCAAAGGCGTAATCCCTATAAAAAGGGAAGGCATTTTCTTTTAACATGTAACACACACACAACCTGAACACAAGTAGTAGAGTACACAAGTGAAAATAACACTAAGTAAAACTGTATAAAAAAGTATGTTCTAAAAGGAAAGGGGCCGGAAATACAACCCCAACAGTAAGTACAACAACTATAAAGCTAGTACAACTACGGGAAGGTAAATAGAAACTGCTGAGTCATACTATAAGAATCCCACCTGAAGGGTTGGTGTAGATGGCCTCCTCTGCACCCCAGGTCTATCTGTCTGCTCCGATTACATCTCTCCATGTGGTCTACCTCCGGGTACAGTCCAGCTCCACAACACTCTGCCTCAATCAGTGTTTTCTGTCATCTGAAACCAATACAACGATGTGCGGGCATAGCCTATGAAGGGGTGAGTATAACGATACTCAGTAGGGGACCCGACACCCCTGAAGGTCTCCCAGAATCCACAAAGGATAACCACATTATAATTATACAATCACAAAGTATCATCCATCCCTACCTAGGTATATTCCCATACATATACCTAAGTTACCAGTCACAGCCCAACTCCAACTCTCGAGCCCAAACACAACCCAGTCCACACAGGAAGCAATGTCAATCACATCGATGATAATGATTGAAAGACAAGACTCAGCTCACATAGGCATACATCATTCATATAGAGAAACACAGATGATCAAATGTAGTCACTGATTCATCTAAGCTGTCGGACCAACACAGGATACAGGACCAGCTATACTGTCAGACCCACATAGGATAGAGGACCATATATTCTTCTTCTATGCTGTCCGACCCACACAAGATATAGGACCAGCTAAGCTGTCGAACCAACAAAGGATACATGACCAGCTATTTTTTCAGACCCACACAAAATTCCCGCTCATTATTCATCACATTCAAACCCACGGAGGATTCTGGTACAACAGTTGTCACTGTCGAACCCATGGAGGATTCTATAATCTCGGTCGCAGCCAGCTCTAGGGTTCACGCACACAGCACGCTCAATTCCTGTAGGGTCCTCTCCTCAATCCAAGTATTGATACATAAACAATGTCCTGATTTTATTTATACCGTAGTTCCGCCTCATCGTAAGAAACCCAATGCAACAGAAGACATGTCATTCAGATGCCTGGTCTGAGAGTTATAAGCGTTTCTGCTCCGAGGGCCCGGTAGCTTTCAGATTCAAACCAACCCGACCATAAAAAATCATTCCCAAAACCTTGAGTGTGATAAAACTAAATGACCATCTTGATCCAAGCAATCCTACGTAATTGACGGTGCTTCGATCGGAGGTCCGTAGCTCAAGTTATTGGTGAAAATCCAAAAGTGGTCCGAAGAGGGGGGTCTGGGTCCGGTCCGACTCGGCCTAACCCACCCTGGGTCAGCTCAAACCGGGTCGACCTGACCTGGATCTGGGTTCGGCCAGGTATGGCGCGGCCTAGCCCGGCGGTTGTGGTCCAGCCCACATGAGGTAAGGCCGGCCCACGCGGCAGGCTGCCCGACCTAGTGGTCGGCTGCAGCTTGGCTAGCTGGCCAAGCGCAGAGCGGGGGGGGGGGGGGGGCTTTAACACCACCAAATGATAAATTTTTAAATTATTAAATGATATGAGTAATTTCAACAAGGGGCACCTTCCTTTTCTAGATCATGTCTGATTAGAACTCCACAATTACACATGCTTGGCATGGAGTGGTGATCATGATGTGTGACCTTCTGGGATGTCTCCCAGGGTGTGTGTGAGTGAGGATGACACACACTGGATAAAAATTGTGTTTCCCTGTGGGGACAATCATTAGTCAGATGACTCATTCGGGCATGTGGGTGGACCCTAGGGTGGGTCCCAGAGTGGAGACCACGTGTTTGTGGGGAAACTGGTGGGTGGGGACCAGTTGTCCCATTTGGTATCAAATTTGGTACCCAGCCTTAAGTGTGGTGCACTACTTGGGTTGAGATGTAGGGACCATAATGAGGGAGTTGTGCTCTAAAGGGGGTGTGATTGTAACATCTCCAAATTATAAAGGGTTATGTGACTAAATGATATGACTCATGTCAACAAGGTGCACCTTCCTTTTCAGGAGCCTACATGATTAGAAATCCAGAGTTAAGTGTGTTTGGCCAAGATTAGTGATTAGGATGGGTGACCTTCTGGAAGGTTTCCCAAGATGTGTTTGAGTGAGAACAAAGTACATTGGAGAGAACAAGTGTGGGCTTGTGGGGACTTTAATTTGTCAGATAACTCATTCGGGCACATGGGTGGGACCTACGGTGGGGCCCACATGTTTGGGAAGTTTCCCAAGATGTGTTCGAGTGAGAACAATGTATACTAGAAAGAACAAGTGTGGGCTTGTGGGGACTGTCATCAGTCAGATAACCCATTCGGGCACGTGGGGGGGACCTATGTTGTGGCCCACGTGTCTGTGGGGAAACCGGTGGTACCTGGTGGGCCAGGACAGGACTTCCATGTTACGATGGGGTGTCTGTGCTATCACCGATCCCTAGTTGTCACATTTGGTATTATGGGTGGTACCCAGCTTTAAGTGTGGTTCACTTCCTGGGTTGAGATGTAGGGGCCACAACAAGGACGTTGTGCTTAAAAGGGGGGGGGGGGGTGATTGTAACATCCCCAAATGATAAAGGGGCTAAATGATATGAATCACCTCAACAAGGTGCACCTTCCTTTTTTGGGAGCCTACCTGATTAGAACTACACAGTTTAGAATTCTTGGCCTGGAGTAGTGATCAAGATTGGTGACATTCTAGGACGTTTACCAGAATGTGGTGAGTGAGGACAATGTACACTGGATAGGACAAGTGTGGGCCTCTGGGGGATTTAATTAGTTAGATAACCTATTAGGGCTTGTGGGTGGGACCTACGGTGGGGCCCATGTGTCTGCAAGGCAACTGGTGGTACCTGGGGGGCCAGGACCCGACGACCATATTAAGGCGGGGTGGCTATGCTATCATCGGGCCCTAGTTGTCACATTTTGGTGACATTCTGGGAATTTTCCCCAGATTTGTGCGAGTGGGGATAAAGTACACTAGAATGGACATGTGTGGGACTTTGGTGACTTTCATTAGTCAGAAAACACGTTCGGTCATGTGAGTGGGACCTACAGAGGGGCCCACGTGTCTGCGGGGCAACTGGTGGTACCTGGTGGGCCAGGACCAGATGACCATGTTAAGGCGGGGTGGCTGTGCTATTACCAGGACCTAGTTGTCACATTTGGAATCAAAGGTGGTACCTAGCCTTAAGTGCGGTGCACTGCCTGGGTTGATATGTAGGGCCCACAATGAGGAAATTTTTCTCTAAAGGGTGGTTGATTTTAACACCCCCAAATAATAAATGGTTGAATGACTAAATGATAAGACTCATGTAAACAAGGTGCATCTTCTCTTTTAGGAGCCTGTCTGATTAGAACTCCGCAGTTAAGCGTGATTGTCCTGGAGTAGTGATTATGATGGTTGACCTTCTGAGATGTTTTCTAGGGTGTGTGTGAGTGAGGACAAAGAACACTGTAAACGACAATGTGTTGGCCTGTGGGGACAATCAATAGTCAGATGACCCGTTCAGGCATGTGGGTGGACACTACGGTGGGCCCCACGTGTCTGCGGGGAACTGGTTGTACCTGGTAGGCCAGGACCCGACGACCATCTTAAGGCGAGGTGTCTATGCTGTCACCGGGACCCGGTTGTCACAGCGCCCCCCCCCCCCCCCGGTGTTTCGTAACGGCAGCACCAGCTGGTGCTGCCCATCCCTCCCAGAACCCATGATGCCGGTTCCACTCCACCGCCATAGGCGGTGTCGCGGCGACCTTCTACTGGTGGCGTGCAAGGGGTGCTGCTACCCCCAGGTGGCTGGCCGGTGTCGGCCGCTGACACCGGTAGCCAGCATTTCCGCGCTCCTCCACAGGCCACCAGAGTCGTTCTGGTGGTCCGTTATGTCTCTTGCCTCCACCTACCTCCTCCTCGGGTCCTTCTCTTCACTGCAACAACCTCAATTCTATGTTTCCCTTCCGTTGAACTATCGCCCCACAAACTGTGCATCAAGAACGAAATTGTGGAGGGTACAGACTTGTTCGCTAGCCCATTCCATGCATGTTGGAGTCTAAAATATTTATCCAACATAAAATCGACAATGTACAAGGGTATAATTCAGATGTATAAAAATAAATAACCCAAATTCCTCCCTACCATTATTTTAGTGTTAGCTAGGTGGAGTCATGGAAGACAGAGTCATGAAAGACGGATGTTGTTCCATCAACATTGGAGGAAAAGTCATTGTCGTTGGTGGCATCATTTTTGGGCACCGTCATATCCTTTGTCGCCGAGGAAGAGGAAGGAATACGAGTGTTCCTCGTGGGCGTCACCTCCCTTTCTTGCCCCAGTTGAAGAAGTGGAGTAGATTTTTTTCGTGATCTTAATGGGAAGAATTCTCTCCCTCTTCTCCTTAGCTCTCCAAAAAGTTTATTCCAACCAAAATAAGAGAATATAATTCCTGATTTAAATGTTGGAATAATTAAATTCAAAAGAATTCAAACACTCCAAATAATTAATTCAGTTGATTCACTTAATTAATTTCATGGAGTTGGCATGAATTTCAAAGGTCTCAAATAATTAATATCATGGGTGTGTTGGTACTTTAATGGGAAGTACAGGAGTTTAAAAGGGTTCAAGGGATATTAAAGGGAGTTGAGTTTTTGTGGGCCCCACCACATAATAACCTCCCAAGGGAGGTTATATAGGGGTGGGCCCCACCTCCAACCTCCCTTTGGATGAATTAACCACATTTTAAATAAAAATATGTAACACCTAAATTTTATTTCATTTTTTATGAATCTCCAAAATTAACTTCCGCTCTTGACCAAATGAAACTACTTTAAAGGTCTCCTTAGAAAATATCGGCATTGTAAGTTCATCGGTGCCCTCAAATTTCAATTCCGAGCATAGGTTAAAAAGATAAAAAACCCTGCATGTACGTTTACTGAACGTACTCAGAAAAAACCTCAGAAAATGATTCCAGGCACAACAATCCTTGGAATCAGGTTCCTTTAGAAACTGTGGACTCGTAAAATTCCCATGTATTTAGGAAATAATTTTCCATGGAATTTTCGGGTCTTTACATTCTCCCCACCTCATGGCTTTATGTCCCCTTAAGGTACAACACACACTAAGGAAACGAATGGGGGTATTGAGAACGCATCTGAGACTCCCGCTCCCATGGGCTCTCAAAGAATTTCCTATACTGCCAGCGAATGTGCACTAGAGGAATCGATTGTTCTCATAGGACCTGCTCCCATCGACCCTCGATCTCCACTGGGACCTCTGTGAATTTCTCCCCATCATCGATGTCCAACTCCCCATGGTCGATGATGTGGGATGGGTCGTGCACGGATCTCCTCAGATGAGATACATGGAAGACATCGTGCACCCAGTGAAAATGAGGTGGAAGGGCCAGGCGGTAAGCCACCTCTCCTACAATGTTGGGGACCTCAAAAGGTACGATGAATCGCGGAGACAACTTGTCGCCTTAGCCAAATCTCGGCAGACCTCATCGAGATGAGACCCGTAGGAAGACATGGTTGCCATCATCGAACTCCGGTGGTCTCTATCTCCTATCAGCATCAGACTTCTATCTGATTTGTGTAGTCCTCATCCACTCCTAGATGATCTTCACCTTCTCCATCATAGCCTAAACCATATCCGGTCCTTGAAGTGCAGACTCCATGGGGCCAGTCTAGTACAATGGTGATCTACAAGGTTGGTCATAAAATTGCCCGTAAGGTGACATCCCGATGGTGGAGTGGTAGCTGTTGTTGTATGTAAACTCCACCAAGGGTAAGTGATCGTCCCAGCTGTGACCAAAGTCAATGAAACATGCAAGGAGCATGTCCGTGAGATTATGAATGGTCCTCTTAGTTTTACCATCCGTCTGAGGATGGAAGGTGGTGCTCAAGAGAAGCTGCATGCCAAAAGCCTCCTGCATCCCCTTCCATAATCGGGAAGTGAAATGAGCATCTAGCTCAGAAATGATCATCGAGGGAACTTCATGAAGCCGTACGATCTCGTGTACGTAGAGGAGTCCCAAGCTCTATACTCAGCCCTGCTCTTTGATCAGTAGGGATTGGGCTGAGTTGGTGAGTCGGTCGACAAAAACCGAGATAGAGTCGTGTCGTCTAGATGTATGAGGATGCCCCATCACTAAATCCATTGATATCCCATCCCACATAGATTCTGGGACCTCTAAGGGATGTACCAAGCTTGCTGGTACCTGGTGCTCAGCCATCACTTGCTGACTAGTGAGGCATCACAGGAAAAAATCTACTACTGCCTTCTTCATACTCGGCCACCAGTGCTTTCATCTGAGGTCCTGATACATCTTCGTCACTCCTAGATGTACCGCTAGAGGGGATGTTTGTAACTCCCTCAACACCTCCTCTTATAGTGAAATTGGTACCATGGTACGTCCTCTGAAAAGGATGATGTGCTCCCCACCTTTAGAAAATAAATCAGTTGCCTGCCCTGAGGCTATCTGAGCATGTCACACCTCACGGTCAACATCTCCATGCTATGCCTCCCCGACTCATTGAAGGAGTGGAGGAGCGACAGTGAGAGACTGCATAATGGAATTTCCATCTCTATATGCAAAGAATATCTGCAATGCGGCCTGCTGCTCCGTCGCCTCTCCTAGCAGCTGAATTCTTGATCTCCAACTGAGAGCATCTTCTACATTGTTCCCATTCCCAGGAGTATTGATTATCTCAAAGTCATAGTCATGGAGGAAATCGAGCCATCATCGCTCTCTCAGGTTATGGTCCTTCTATGAGAAGATGTACCTGAGAATCTGGTGTTCAGAATATACTGTAAAATGCTCACCCATTAGATAGTGCCACCACCTCTTCAAGGTGAAGACCACTACTGCTAAATCCTGGTCATGGGTAGCGTAGTTCTGATCATTCTGTCTCAACTTCCATGAACCATATGCGATCAATGCCAGCTCCTGCCTCAAGACACACCTACGTTCGGCCCCTGATGCATCGCAGTAAACTGCATACCCTACTCCCTCCTCCGGTAGCCTCAATATGAGCGCATTAGTAAACCTCTACCTCGTCTCCATAAAGCTCTACTGGCATCTATCTGACCACATGAATTTTTGACCCTTCTCTGTCAATTCTGAAAGCGGTGCTAAAAATATGGAGAAGTCTGGAATGAATCTCTGATAGTACCCATATAGTACCAGAAAACTCTGATCCTCCATCACACATATGGGTGGCTCCCAAGAAAGTATATCCTATATCTTCACCGGATCCACTGAAACTCCTGCCTTCGAGATGACGTGTCCGAGAATGTGAACCTCTTGAATCCAGAACTGGCATATTGAGAGCTTACCATAAAGCTGGATCCCTTTGAGTGTGTCCATTACTACCCACAAATGGTAGGTGTGCTCCTCCTCAGTAATCGAGTAAATCAGTATGTCGTCGATGAATACTATGACAAAAAGATCGAGGTATGGCTGGAAGATCCTATTCATGATACTCCTGAGCACTGCTAGTGCATTGGTTACGCTGATGGGCATAACCAAGAACTCGTAGTGGACATACCGACACCTGAAGTCTGTCTTCTGCACATCCTCATCTTGAACTCTAAGCTGGTGATAGCATGACCTGAGGTCTATCTTCGAGAACCATCATGATCCCTTGAACTGATCAAAGAGGTCATCAATCCTTGGTAGTGGGTTCTTGTTCTTCACGGTCACCTGATTCGGGTGATGGTAATCGACACACAGTCGCATGCTCCCATCCGCCTTCTTGGAAAACAAAATCGGTGATGCCCAGGGTGAAACACTGGGTTGGATAAATCCCTTCCACTGAAAGTCCTCCAGTTGTACCCTCAACTCTCGAAACTCGGCAGGAGCCATCCGATATGATGGAGTTAATATCAGTGTTTTCCCTGGATATAGGTCAATTTAGAAGTATACCTCTCTATGGGGATGTAGTCTTGGAACCTCTTCAGGAAAAACATCCGCGTACTGATCCACCACAATAGGAAAACTCAGACTCCCCACATGAACTGCTCTGAGGATGAGACTTTCCAACTAATTTGTGATCAGCTGTCCCCTCCTCTACGAAAGTCCAACCTTCACTGCAAAGGCTCCCTTCTCACTGGTGAATGTGAAACTAGTCCCATCCATGCGGATACAATGCACTTTTCACCTAATACAGTCAATCTGAGCAAGAACTGTGGATAAACAGTATATACCCAAGATTAGGATATAAAGACTCGACACCGCAACAAGAAGATCCAAGCCGAAGCTCTCGCCTCCTACAACAAGCTCACACTGCTGACATGAGTGATTAATCATCGAGTCTGATCCCGTAGAAGTATATAGTCATAAGGATCGAGCCAACAGCTCCATCGGAATCTCCGACCTCCGAACGAGAGTAGTGGAAATAAAATAATAACTCGCACATGTGTTTATATGTACTACAACATGGTTGGCGTAGACACAGATAGTAACTCGAATCATCTCAGGTGTGTTGTAGTCGTAGGCCTCGACTGACTGGAGCTGAGCCTGCCTCTGTCCGCCAGCTCCTTGTGGTCGGGGGTGGACCTCATGGTGGTGGTGGTGGTAGAGCCTCAAAATGTTGTCCACCACCCGCTGATCTGCCCGCACCTCTGCCACGTCCACCAGCTCCTGGCGGACCACCACGATCAAACCTATGCCTCTACCTGGTAGGTCCCTCTACTATCTGTTGCTCATCTGCATGGTGGGTCGGGAAGTCTCGAGCCATGTGGCTCTGCCTGCCACATGCATTACATTGCGTTCTCTTCATATAGCTGGCTCTGTCTCGTGTGTCCTGCACAACCGAACCTGTATCATGGGGTTTCCAAGCTGATGGCCTGGTCCACTTGGACCTATACATCATCTGTCTACCACCGGCAGCAGAAGACTACACTAAGTGTTGCCCTATGGTAGGTCTCACCACTGGTGAGTGCTCAACGAGAAAACTATCCCCTAGAAGGGCTCTCTCTAGCACCCCCGCCAACGTCAGAATCCTGAGGGGAATTGTCGAAGCCCTGATCTCAAGACTGATTCCCAACTAGATGCTCTGATCCCTGAAGAACGAGTCTCGTACCATATCTGTGACGTATCGTGAGAGGTCAGTGAACCTCACTGAGTACTAAGCTACTATCATGTTGTCCTCCTACAGATGAAGTAACTCCTGAATCCGCACCACATGAAGGGTGGCAGGAACAAAATCTGAGCAAATGAGAATCTCAACGTCTATCTAGAGTAATGATTCCACGTCATTCACCATGAGCATCAGGCTCCACCATCTGCCTGTTTTTGCAGGAAAGAGACTAGTGACAAGGCTCACCACGAGGTCGAATGGTGTCCCTACCAATATGAAAACTCTCACGACAGCCTCCAACCAATCCTCAGGTGCCTGTGGGTCCGTCTCTCCCCGGAAGTTGGGCGACCCTTGGCACTAGAACTCATGCAAATAACTTAGGCAGTGTGAATTCTTTACTTCTATAGCTGGTGGTATTGGTGTCCCAGTGGGTAGTGGTACTGCCGGTACCTCCGCTGTGATGGGGCCCTACACCGAGGCGTCATCTCTCGGTAGGCTACCATCTCGCATGACACTCAGAACACTAGCTAGCTGCATTCGAGGGGCCATCCATAAAAGAAACAGGTGCAGCACGGTTAAAATATTATACCTTGTGAGATGAAAAAGAGTAATCATGAAGAAAACTTTTCAAAATAAACACACACACAATTAGTGTTTTCGTGCACCGAGTCTGAAATCAAATGTCAGTGTCCTAGTGTATGGATACATCGGCCACCACACTAACACCAGTTATGCTAAACTATGAACCACACCCAAAATAGTTAACACTATTGCTGTTAAATAAATCAGTGTGTAAGTTATGTGGTAGAACTGACTCCTCTGATACCAATTTTTCATGACCCATCCTTGGGGCCAGTGTTGAGACTAACCCAAGCCCGCATTTCATAGGCCAGAGGATGGAGACTAGCACCAAAGGCGTAATCCCTATAAAAAGGGAAGGCATTTCCTTTTAACCTATAATACACACATAAACAGAACACAAGTAGTAGAGTACACAAGTGAATGTAAACACTACATAGTATTGTATACAATAGTAAGTGCTGAAATGAAAGGGGACAAAAATACAAGCCCAACAGTAAGTACAACAACTGAAAAGCTAGTACAACTACAGGAAGGTAAACAACAACTACTGAGTCATCCTCCGAGAATCCCACCTAATGGGTGGGTACATATGGCCTCCTCTTCACCCCATGTCCATCTATCCACTTTGATTATGTCTCGCCAATTGCTCCACCTCTGGGTACTGTCCATCTCCACAACTCTCTTCCTCGATCAGTACTGTTCGTCGTCTTCAATAAACACAATGAGGTGCTGGCATAACCCGTGCAGGGGTGAGTATAATGATACTCAATAGGGGACCCTAAGACCCCCGAAGGTCTCTTAGAATCCACAATGGATAACCATTTTAGAAAGATAAAACACGAAGTATCACCCAACCATACTTAGGTATATGCCCATACATATACCTAGGTTACCAGTCACTGCCTGGCTGCAACTATTGAGAAAAACACAACCCAGTACACACATGAAGTAATGTCAATCACATCGATGATAATGATTGAAATACAAGACTCATCTCACATAGGAATAAATCTTTCATATAGAGTAAAAAAGATGATCAGATGTAGTCACTGATTCATCTAGACTGTCGGACCCACACTGGATACACGGCCAGCTATTCTTCCTCTAAGCTATCAAGCAACATAGAATACAGGACCAACTAAGCTATAAGACCCACACAGGATACATGACCGACTATTACATCGGACCCACATAGGATTCCACCTCAGTAGTCCTCGTAGTCAATCCCATGGAGGATTACGGTACAATAGTCATCACTGTCGAACCCACGAAGGATTCTATCATCTCGGTCGCAGCCAGCTCTAGGGTTCCCGCACACAACATGCTCTATTTTGGGAGGGTCTGCTCCTCGAGCCATGTATCGATACATAAATGATGTCCTAAGTTGATGTATCATGTATTTATGTCTCATCGTAAGAAACCCAACGTGACAGATGGCGCCTCAATCGGACGCCTGGTCTGAGAGTTATAAGTATTTTCGCTCCGAGGGCCTAGTTGGTTTCAGATTGGAAGAAACTGGGCATACCCAAACATTGCAAAAACCTTGAGTGTGATATACCAAAACGACCGTCTCGATCCATGAAATCCTACTCAATTGACAATGTGTCGATCAGAGGTCTGTATCTCATGTGATGGTTGAAATACCAAAAGTTTTTCGAAGAGGGGGGTCTCGGTCCGGTCTGACCCGAACCAACCCGCCCTTGGTCTGCCAAACCAGGGCGACCCGACCCAGATTTGGGTCCGGCTCAGTAGGGCATGGCCCGACCCTCACGGCTGGCCGCAGCTAAGCCAGCAGGCCGAGCACGGAGTAGGGGGGGAGGTGTTCTATAACGACGACACCATCTGGAACCCCTGGTCCCACTTGGAACCCGTGACGTGGGTTCCAATACACCGCCATGGTCGGTGCCACAGAGGCCTTCTGCTGGTAGCACATGAGGGGGGTCGATGCCCCCGGGCGGCCGGCCGGTGCCGGCTACCGCCTCTGGTCGTCGGCACCGCCGCACTCCTCTACGGGCCACCAGAGTCATTCCAGTGGTCCGTTTTGCCTCTCGCCTATGCTTACGACCTCCTCGGGTCCTGCTATTCACTACGACAACCTCAATTCTGGGATTCCCAACTATTCACCCATCTCCCAACAAACAGTTCATCCAGAACAAAATGTCGGGGGGTCTGGACTTGTTCGTTAGCCCATGCCCTCCGTGTTAGAGGCTCAAACAGTAATCCATCATATAATCACCAAAGTACGAGGGTATAATTCACATGTATAAAATAAATAATCAAAATTCCTCCCAAACTTGATTTTAATATTCTATAAGTGGAGTTGTAGAAGACGGTGTAGTGAATGAAAAATTTCATTTCGTCAATGTCGATGGAAAAGTCGTTGTCATTGGCGGCATCCATTGCGGGCGACGTCTTCTCCTTTATCGCAGAGGAAGAAGAAAGAAGATGGGCTTTCCTCCTGGGAGTCGACTCGCTTTAATTCCACAATTGAAGAAGTGAAGGAGATGTTCTTCATGTTCTTTATGGGAAGAAGGCTCTCCCACTTCTCCTTAGCTCTCCACAATGTTTGTGCCAACCAAAATAAGAGAATATCATTCCTCATTTTAATGTTGGCCTAAGTGAATTCAAAAGAATTCAAACACTCCAAATTATTAATTAAGTTGATTCACTAAATTAATTTCATAGATTTGGAAATAATTTCAACGGTCTCAAATATTTAATAATCTGGCCGTGTTGGCACTTTAATGGGAAGCCCAAGAGTTTAAAGGGGTTCAAGGGAGTTTATAGGGAGTTGAGTTTGTGTGTGCCCCACCACATAATATCCTCCCATTGGAGGTTATGTGGGGGTGAGACCCACCTCCCGGAACCCTTTGGATGAATTAACGACCTTTTAAATAAAAATATGTATCACCTTAATTTTATTTAATTTTTTTTATGAATCCCCAAAATTAACTTCTGCTCTCGACCAAACGCAACTGCGGTAAAGGTCTTTTTAAGTGAATACCAACGCTGCAAGTTCATTAGTGCCATTGGATTTTAATTCCAAGAACCGGTTCAAAATATATACATACCCACACGTACGTTTACAGAACGTACCGAAACAAAAATTTAGAAAATGAATCTAGGAACAACGGGCCTCGGAATCAGGTGTTGTCAGAAATTGCAGATACATAAAATTTTCGTGTATTTAAGAAAACATTTTCCATGAAATTTCAAGGTCTTTACAAGGCAGATAAAATAACAATACCTTAACCAAATACAACTAAGAATATTGACACAAATAAATATAGTGGGATATAATCCCATATAGTTCCTAACAAACACATCCATGTTCCCTTATACCTCAAAGAGACTAAAGAAACCCAAAACAACCAAAGATGAAATATTTATATACAATAGCCCTATAAGTACATTTCATACAAAAAAATATAGCATGTGATGTTTCGTGCCCATTGTTGTTTCTGTGTAGGATAAAAAGTATCTTATAAAACATAACATAAATAACAATTTAAATTAATGAGTTAACAAATATGTCTCAAAATCATAGACAATCCACGAATGTAAGGGATTTAAATCATACATATTAGATACTTAAAAATATAATTTAATAAACATGCAATAATTTATCCATAAAAATTATTTTATAGACACGTTTTTAGACATTACACATGATATAATAATTTTTATAGCATTGGAAATGGTAACTTATGAAATGGGTGACCATACACAACCATTATGTGGAAAACATATCAAAATGTGGCTGATCATAAACACGATGGAGAAAATAATTAGGATATAAATATCTTTATATAAGATGATATGACCATAGAAGATAACAATAAAACATTTTATAGAATCATAAGATCATAAAAATATCATTTTGGAAGTGTAAAAGTATTTTCATGGCTAAAAATACTTATTAATAATCATATAACATGTGGGAATGATATGAATGTCCTTAATAGTATAAAAAAGTCATAATCTTGGAAACATGGAATATTATGAACATCAAATCATCCCAGATATGTGAAAAAACATGATTAATATTTTTTAATGTGTTACAACTATAATAATAGGAAAACCAATATGAGAGAACACATTAAGCTCGTGCCTAGGTGAAAAAAATCTTTATTTCCATACCTGAAAATATGTGGAAGCCTATTATGCACATACTGGAATGAAAATACTAATTATATGATGCCTGGGTATATCATGAAATCGAATCCTATTCCAATTAATTAGAGGGTTGTAAAGTACCCCACCCTTCATCATCCATACATATTTGTGCTACTAAATATCAATGATAATCATATCATAAATAACCCATTAAAATAACAGGTTTATTAAAAAATTCAAAAAGAATCATAAAACATGAACATAATAATTCTTGGGATATAAAAAATATCAATTCAAAAATAGAATAACATCATAACAACATATATAGTTTGATCAATGGAAATAATAATGAGCGAGAAACCATAGATGAAAATAAAAAGTCCAAATATTAATATTTTTACCGAAACATTAAACGTTATTATAAATGATAAAGTAAAAATAACATTAAAACATTTTGATAGAGGGAATATAATTCATTTTATAATATTTTTATAAATAATTTCATTTCATTAATAATTTAAAGGAAACAAATAGAATCAATCCAACAAATTTGAGTGGTAATTTTTGAATAAAAATTCTAATATAACAATTTAAATTCTATTTAAAAAAATAATCAGAAATGTGAGTTATTTTTTGCAATGTTATAATATTATTTTGGAAACTAGATTACCAAAGAAGATGTTATGAATGGTAAATATTAATTTAAATATATAAAAAGTATGTAATTACATATAAATTAGATTAAATATAATATCATGAAATATAATAATCACATATTATTATAATAAATACTACACCCTAATGATTCATTAATTTCATCGATGAAACACATATCATTGTCATGATTCACTATAAACATTCTACTAACATCATAGATAACAAAATTAATTTTATTTATAAAAATCATTTGAGTTTTATTTATCATAATATAATTTTATATGATTCACTTATAATCATATTATATATCTTTATTAAATAGTGTTTTTATCTTTTTTGTTTATGAATTTCGGTCAACATCATTGTCAAACATTTGGAATATGGAACATAGTAAATGAGGGTCGAGAATATCATTATAATTTAATGAATTGTATTATTTTCTTTATTAAATTAATATATCTATATAAAATTTATACTATTATATACATATTTACCAAATAAACTCATAATAGGAAATATACATTGATATGTTCATCCAAGGTGAATAAATTTATTGTGAAATTTATGTGTTTGTATCACATATATAATTTGTAATATTACACTTTTAAAAGATAAATGTTGTGAAAAAATAATTTATATACATTACATATAAATTTAATATTATCTAAATAGTTTGTTTTTGGAAATTGATGTAAATCGTCCCATGGAAGTGGTAGTCCTCTCTCACACACACAAGTGCAACATGTTCATTTCCCATATATTATATTAATAAAAGGAATATATATTATGATTATTGAGTATTAAAGGTGGATTACAATAATATATTAAAACATTAATTAACATATTTAACCTTTTGTTATTTACGATGAATAAAATTTAAACATGTATATTTAGGAGGAGGTTTGTCACACATACAAATGAAGAAAATTTCATTTGTATATGTTAATGGGACTTTGTAGTTAATGAATGTTCCATTATATTAAAATCATTATATTCGTTTATTAATAATAACTTCGTTATAATAAAATGGAAATTTCTTCATTATGTAGTGGGAAATGAATAGAATGATTTATGAGTGATTGCTAGAAAATATTATATTTCTATATTAGATGATTTCATTTATGTAATACATTCTCCCACAAATGATTGTCTCTTATGAAAAGAAAAGTGTTCTAGGACATGTGGATATTGGTTATGATTGGATTTGGACGAATTTTGGGTGAAAATAATGATTTGGAAATAGTGCCATATTGAATGGGTGAGGGTTTCCTTTTATAAGGGAGATGATGGGAACTTCTATAGTAACAAAAATAAAAAACCTTATTTGGGGGTTAATGGATTCAATTTCAAAAAAACAAATTTTTAGGTTGAAATTCTTCAGATAGATTCACATAGCCAAAATTTTATACAAGTTTCAAAAAAATTTCATGTCCTTCACTATTGTATTTTTTAAATTTACCTATTTAGATTTTATTATAGTAACTAGTTTTTACGTTGAAAATTTATCCCGTATGCCTAAAAATAAAACGTTCCACATTAAAAAAATATTACCAATTAAATATTTGAATTCCATTGAATACGATTAAATTCCAAAAAGTGAACAAAATTAATTTCAATATAATATTTTTATTCTTTATTAAAAACATTTTGGTTCATAAAATATAACTTCTGTTTTAAAATGTAAAATATTTTTTATTAAATTAAAACAAGCAATATAAAAAATTTAAATTCACATATTAAATAAGTATATTCCCTTGTTGATTTTTTCTGGAATTGAAAATTATTATAAATAATAATAATAATTTCCTAAAACTCATGTTATTTAAAAAAATGGTATTTTTCAATATTCACCATAAAATTATTTTTCTTTGAAAATCATCATAGGATAATAATAGCATTAATAATCCAAAAATTGAGTTAATTATTTCAAATTCAAATCCAATATTTTTTGAAATTTATTTTAAATTAAAAATATAAAATATAGAGGAAAATTTTTATATTATAAAATGATATTATAGTATATCAACTATTTCATTTCATATTTATTACTAATTAGTCAAAAATTAATCATTTATTCCTATAAATGTATATTTTATTTTAAAATAATCAAATTATAGATAAAATATTGTACATATTTTTATCTAAAATTTCCGAGTTGTTATTTAATGTAATTATAAAGATATATATATATATATATATATATATATATGAATTCAGTTATAACATTTTATTCCATTGAATTATATGATTAAATTACAATGTTTTATATTTTTGTGGTTTTTTCGAGTTATTTATTGAATATATCAATTATTCAGGGATGACTATTTTACTAAAACTAAACTCATTATATTATACCCCCTTAAACAGAAATTTGGTCATGAATATTTATTAAATTTTAGAAAACAATTAAGGGTACTATTTTCTCTTCACATCATCATTTATCCATATAGCATCTTAAACTGAATATTTCACCAAAGAACATTTATTATGTGGGTGGTATTTTTTCTTGGAAATATGTCTATCCAATCTAAGAATTTTTTTTCCCATCATATCGATGGTCATATTATTATTAAACAACATTTAATCTCAGGTACTTTGATGTTTTTGATATGTAATTTACAGTGATCCAAGATAAACACACATAAATATTAAATGGATTGTATGGTTTGATTAATACATCTCAATAATAGTCACAAACCCAATGAAACTAAAGGCTTATTGTCTTTGAGTCAAAAAATATATGAACACCAATTTTAAATATTTTGATCAATTCCCCATAATAGAAACATTATATATGAAATTCATTAAGGGCCAAGCCTAAAACATTACATAATATAATTAAATAAAACGGAATAAATTTATTACATTCCTATAGATCTCTTCAGTTTATATTTTTATAGAATTTGGAAATAAATCATACAATTTAACCCACAAGCATAAAAAGATGGTACTGTTATAAAAGTACATATTTCTTCCCTAATAATATTTTTTTTAATAAAAAATGAAATATTTCCATGAATAAACTACATAACATTCCTAATAGCATCTTGTTTTCTATTCACCATCCTAAATTTTTTTTTTAAATATGGGATGAGAATAAAATGATCATCAAGGGACATAGAATAATGGAATTCGTTAATCAATCGATACATGTAAACATATGAAATTATCTTCACAAATATATACTTATCACCTATAATTAATCAAATAATTAACTATTTAAAATAATATATTTCCATATAGAAAAAATAATAAGACAACAAATGTTACTTGTATAATTACATACATAATATTTTAACCCTTTTAGAAACCATATTATTTGAAACTCTCATGGAAACCATAAAATGTTACCCTCACGTCTACCTTATGGTGTTACCATTATAGTTATACTTAGAATAATAATAACAGTAAAAATTAAAAATAAATATAACCAATGAATTAGATGGAGATATAATTCTCACCCTTATTCATAAAAAGTCATAATTACTAGAACATAATTCTAAAACAAGAATACTTACATCATAAAAATAATTACTTTGGAAAAATCACTTACTTCAATGGAAAACTGGGAACACAAATAAGGAAAAAAATTATTAGAAAACAATCATGAAATAATTTATATAAGACATAAAAAAATAATATGTCATGTATGTTTAAAAATAATCTCATTCGGAATATGATCAAAAAAATTATGTTGAATTTTTAGAATAAAATAATAAATTAATAGAGGGTTTTTAAAGAAAATTACCTTACCTAGTGTTCACCAAACATAAAAAATGTTCAAAACACTTGAATAATGTTATATAAAGTTTTTTAAACATATTAATGAACTATATTCATATATAAAAGACCATATATGAAATTTTTAGGAAAAAATTCCAGGCAATCAGTAATAATATTTTTTCATTTCCATTTTTTTGGATGTGATCTTTTCATGGTTTCCATGAAAGGTTCATTATAAATTTTGGGTTCAATTGGAAGAGAAACTCAAAATATTGAATAAAATGGTATTAAAATGTCTTAATAATTTAAAATTGATACATATTTCATTTTGTTTTCTAATATTAGGATGATTAGTTTCATAAACAATTAATGAGAATGATTAAATTTATTTTGCTAGTATTTTACAACTATCATGAACATATAAATGTTAATTAAAAACATGTTAATATATTGGTACAATAACTCTAATTAACTTATTATATGTGATATAAAAAATTATTTTACCATAATAATGGTTTGTGACCTACCTTAATGGAAGAATATTGAAATTAAAACACATCGATCATGATTACGGTAAATCGACACATCATTGACAATGTTTTCATTTTTTTGAATATGAGGAGAATATGAGAGGTTTGATGATGGATATTATATTATGACAATAAAATTTAAACATATGTATGATACTAGAGTTATCATTTCACATAGACAAGAGGAGGTGAGGATATAAAAAGAAAATAAAATAAATTAAAAAAAATGTAAATGACAATGAAATATGATTTATCCTCTTTAATTTCTCTCCATGAGAACCTCCTTAAGACACTTTGTTTTTGATTTTTTATGATACCAGAATGTCTTGAACATGGGGAAAGGAATTGGAATGTAATTCAACAAAAATTAAACATGATATAAGGTTTTGAAGTTTGATGAGAGGATGTATTTAGAGGTTGTATTTATAGGGGAGGAGAAAAGAGATTTTTCTTATTTTATTAAGTATTTCATTATTTTCGCTCAAGCCGATGAAAATTTTGATAATAATAATGAAATATATTAATTTAATGTTTTAGATTTTGATATTACATGATTATATCATCCATAAATCATCTATCACTCAATAAATATTTTATTTGTTAAAAATAGTATATTATTGTACCCTACTATTCACAAAAAATTAATGTATTTTAGAGAACCACCAAAAATTAACAATAACAATTTTTTGATGTGTTGAATTCTGAAATGAACTCTAGTTTATGGAAATAATTTTATAAATATGATAAATTTAATTTTTAATTAAATTCTTCATTTAATCAAAATATAACAATTTTAAAAATATAAATTATTCTATACCACATTTAAAAATAAATTAAAGTAACATAAAATATTATTATTATATAAAAAAATAATTTATAAACTTTTTTAAGGAGATAAATTTTTTTTCATGTCATTATAGTAATTATAAAGTTTAAGATAAAAATTTTCATGCAAAAAAATAGGAAAACATAATAAATCATATTTATACCATTTATTAAAATAATCATTTTATAAATATATCATAGTTACACATATAAAATAAATAAATTTTATTTATAATCTCATATATGATGTTTACATTATTTTAGTAAATAATCCTTACTTTTAATAAAAACTATTTATTTTATTATTAATTTATAATTAATTTAATAACTTATTTCTATAATGGAAAGAAGTTATTATATAAGTTCCTAAGTTGATAAATTATCCCCTATTTTAAATTGAGTCATTAAAATTTCAAATTTAACTTATTAAATATGTGACCAAAACTTTCTCTTATATCATATTCAAAAAAAATTTGATTACTCTCCAACCGAGGGTATCACCAAATACCTTATAATGGTGTATTGCCTTATTAATCAATAAATTATTCCTATGATCAACAATCTGATCATTATTTTACTCATAATAAAGTTTCTCTTCTAGAAGAACTACTTCTGGGCTCAAAACATTAGATGAATCGTGAACATAAATTCTAAACATCAAAACATGGAATTTTTTTTACCTAAGATACAATCAGAGGCAAGGATACTTGGTATAAACCTAGTCCAAATTTCTCTATGATCTCAAAGGTCTAATGAGAAGTGAACTTTTCTTTCCTATTTTTACCAATTAGTATAACACATTACCATGTATTGAAATTATCAAAAATATAAACCCAATACTTGAAAAAAAAATTGTACCCAGTTATATGTATAACATTTCTTCAGGATCTAAGTTATATCCATCTGTTGCTTGATTATCTTCACATTTTCAGCCACTCCCTCGACTAATTATGGGGCCATAAAATTCTATTCCTATGAATTTATCCCAAAATACAGGAGATCGGAATTTATTTATGTATTATTCCTTAAAAGGTGCCATCTATATTCCGGAATGAAATTGTTTATCATATGAAAACTCAATTAATGAAATATATATACCCCAACATCCATGATTATAAATTGAACATGAAAGTGTCATGTCTTCCAAGGTCTTAATTTTTTTCATTGCCTATCCATCATATTGGGGATGAAGGGTTGGGAAGAAATTTAATTTAGTTCCCAAAAAATTCTAAAGGCCTTTCCATAAGATAGAAGTGAGCACATGATCAATGTTAAATATAATGTTGATTAAAACTCTACGTAACCTATAAATATCATTGAGAGACAATAGTTAAAGTGGATCTAATGATAGTGTATCTTGAATATTAATGAAATATGTACATTTCGTCATTCAGTGACCAATAACCCAAATCACAATGTTATCTCATGATATATTTGGTAGTCCCACCATGATTTCGAGAGATGTATTTTCCCATTATCATTCTGGTACTGAAAATAGGTAATGAATTTCCTTTATTTAGTTGTATTTGTACATAAACCTATTGAAAAATAAAACATTTCATTGTAAAATCCATAATATCTTTTTTCATTCTGTCCAACTAGTAATAATATCAATGTTCTATATAAATCTTAGTACATCCAGGATGAACTTTAAATGAAGGACTATGAGCTTAACTTAATAAATAATTCTTCAATTGCGAATCAAAAGGTATGCATAATCACTTTCCAAACTGCAATACACAATAATTATTAATATTATTTTCATGAAATTTACCTCAATTAAAAATTTATACTTGTTTCAGTAACTCACAGTCATTATTCTACACTTGTAAGTATTTTATGAGGAAGAATACTACACTAAAAACAAAAAAAATAAATAATGGAATTTCATCCACCAATAACATTATATAAAAATTTCATCAATTAATTAATCAAGGGTTCATGTTCCATATTTATCAGTGTTAATGGTTCATGATGTTTTCAAATGGAGGAATCTACCACATTGTTCTCTATTCAAGGATGTCAATAGATCATTCCATCCTTATACATTATCAGTTAAATCCATATTCTCTACCTCATGTTAAATTCCTTCGGAGTGAATATATACTTGAATTTTTTTTATCATTATATATTTCTCCTTTGGATACATGTAAATGACGGCACTGAATTTTAATAGAGAAAATTTTTACTGTTAATTTCAAATCGTTTTTGGGATAATTTAACCCATAAACGTCTCATTTTTCATAAATTATAAGCATCTACCAGATCATTTTCCATTATAACACAACCAATTCCCTATAATGAACATTCACTATAAATGACAAAATCACCAATTTTTTAGGATTATCAAAAATCAGAGCATTCAAAAATAATCTTTTCAGTTCCTAAAACCAAAAATCTGAGTTTATATACTAAAAACATTTAATTACATTACATGTTATCATTTTTACTAGGCTTTATAATCATGTAATGTTCTTAACAAAAATTTTTTTATTGCCTTATAATCTAAGAAAACTAAAATGTAAATAAAATTATTGGCCTTGTGCAGTCATTAACCACCATTGTATTCAAGGGATCAATTGATATGTCATACTTATTAACATTATTCCCATGAAAATAAATAAATTTAAATAAAATATCACATTTTCTAAATTTACAATATAACACATTTTTATTTCGTGTTTTCATGAAATACATATATGATTTTCTTATTCATAGAAAAAAATTTAACAGACAAAAATACCATCAATAGAAATAGAAAAACAAATCCAAATATTCATGGAAGAATCCATTCATAGGATCCATAAATACTGTCCGGTGATTTTTCAATAAAAATGAAATAAAAATAAAAATCATAAAGATATATATTTTCAAGAATGATATTTTATAAATTCCATCATCCATCACCTAATACTTAAAGTATGAATATCTAAAATCATTTTTTGAAAAATTTTGAGATCCCTATAGAAGATCAAAGAATTCATCTGTATGATGAAATGTATAATTATTATTAATAGAAATGGTATTAAAATATATAAAATAAATGAAATGTATCATGGAACCATTAATTTTAATGAAATAAATATGATCACCCCATGGTAAAATTGTAGGATTAATGAAAAATTTATTGAGAAACTCATGTAATTGTTTTCTAAATTCTAACAGATCCAGTTAGGCCATTAAATTTGAGGGGTTTGAGATAGTATAAAAATCAAGAACTATGTAAATATTAAATTCAATTTCCCCATTATATATAATACAGGGATACTCATTATAAAAAATATATGTATTAATTTACCATTGACATACCATTAATACAAATAGTTCCCTTCTTTTCAAAAACAAGTGAAATATTAAATTTATTTAAATATTTTTACTATTTTCACATCTTCAAAATATGTTATCAATGGTATGGGTACATTCCTATATACAATCTAAAACTATTTCTGAATAGAAAATTTTTTTTTATCTACAATCAATCATAACATGATTAAGGTAAAATCATCTCAAATATAGAATAACATATAACTATACAATAGGAAGAACAATAAGGTATTTAGTTAATTTATTTCCACTAAAAATAAAGAATATTATTTTAATTACATTATCCTTCATATTCCCCCAACTGTTCTTACCATATATTTTGATTTCAATTATTATCTTGAAAATTTTAATTTACCAAAACAATTCTAAGAATTTAAAGAATATGTTGGCCTCATATACAATAAAACATTAGTAAAATCTACGTAAAAAAAGCTCCTGATACCTCTTCATTAGATGGACCAATATCTACTGAACTAGTCACAGTGGATTTCACTACAACTTTCAGCTTGTATTTTGGCTGCACTTCATCATTCAGATCAATCTTTGGGAAAGTATTTTTATAAATCCCCATATCACACATTAAAAACACATTAATTTTCTTACCATAATTAAACATAACATTAGTATTATCTTTTCATTGAAATATATAGCCATATGTCTAAAAATACCACATTATAAATAGTTCCAATATTTGATAAAGAATTACCCAGTGTTATTTTTACCGCATATCCCCCAAATAGGAATCATGAAATTCGTATCATTAGATTTATTTGATTGATTCTTACCAATTCCATTCCTTATGAAACATTTCTTCTTCTTATTTTTTATGTACACATGATTATCAAAAAATACCAATAACACCCTCTTTGTATATAAAACATGTTTCTCATAACTTTTGAATTCATGGTAATCTAATTCCCTTCTTTATCTTGGATTCAAACATGATTAAAAACTATTGATTTCACTATAAATAAATAGGATAAAATTAGGAGCATAAAATTTCTATTAGGTGAAGTTTTATTTCCACACATTTAGTGATATTCCTCATTTTGATTCAATTTATATAATATATCTTACATCCAATGTTGAACCAACTTATGAAATATTTTTCATGGATAATATTATTAAATTCAAACCATTGAAATGCATAAAATTCCTCACTATACAGGATATTATTGAGCATTTTTCCCCATTTGTCAACATCAACTTTGAAAAAAAGAATAAGATTCTGATTATCTAAAAAACCTATGATATTTAAAATATTTTCATCATATTTTATCCACCATTCATCCACCACAAGGAAAGAATATCCAGTAAATGTAAGAGGGGTTTGTCTCAAAAAATTGTCCACTATCCTGATGTTAATTTGTGGTAGATATAGTTGTCCTCATTTGTTGATTACACTATATTTTATAGCCAACATCAACTAATACATTAATATCACAAACTACTTGGACCCAATTCACACCATTCCTGGTTTTGGATTAAGAAAATTATTAGACTCTTGGTGCCTTCATACATCATCTTCCTTATTTCATTGGCAGAAAACTATAATGAATAGACTTTTCTTGGATGGAGAAACATGGAAACAATTATAATATATATCATTTTAATTTATCCATTACTTAAAAAATTTGTTATTATACTAATATTGTAATAACTTCTATGAATATCTAAATTGTTCTATGATACCATCAATAAGGACCCATCCTTTAACATTACATATTCTAGTTAATTATCCTATAATATAAACATATTATATTCCAAAAGGCTTTTTTAGTTTATAGTTTTATACATTTAGGAAATAATTCATACATATCTACCCATAACAATACAATGTAGGTAGTACTAAAATATCTTAAATTTCTTCCATAATATAATATTTTTTTTGTAAAACATGAAATCATTTCATTAAAAATCGTTACAACTATAATAATGGATTCTTATTTTATATTTATCATCATTAAATGAGAAGAGATATTTTTGTAGAGATACTATGTTGACAAATAGATCAGTAAGGGACATAAAAAACTAAATTTTCTATCCATGAATACTTATAAAAACATTAAATCATTTTCACAAAGACACACTTCTCCACCATTAAGTATCATATTCTTATCTTATATAAAAAAAATATTTTCATATATAAACACAAATAAAACAATATCTGCAACATTTTGTATTTCTAAATTTATATTTTAACCCTCATGTGTACCATATGATTTGTATCACTCATGACTACCTTACAAAGTTACCGTTATGGCTACTTTTTGGTGTAACTATCACAGTTACAAATGGAATAACTATAATGGTAAACATCTATCATAAAAACTTCCAATGAATAAGTGGGAGATATAGGTCCCACCATTTATCACTAAAAAGTACAATTAACTAGAATAAAATCAATAAGAAAAATACTTTCAACATAAAAATCATTCCTCGAGAAGAATCGCTTAATTCAATGGATTACTACACACATAGAAAAGAAAAAATCACTGAATAAAATCATGAAATCTTGTATATACGAGCCCAAAAAATATGGATTTATGAAAGTTGTAAAATAATCTCATTCCATGTATTGTAAATAAAAATTCAATTTGTTTTTTTTAAAATAGAAGAACATAAAAGAAAATTTTTATGGAAAAGTCCGCTAACATGGGTTCGTTTTACATAAAAGGTATTAAAACCTAATTTCTAATGGTATAAAGAGTGTTATTAACATATTAATGAACTATATTAATATACATAATACCTTATATAATCTATTTATAATAAAATTCCACCCATTTTTTAATAAAAGTTGTTTATATACACTATTTTTGATTTGTTCTTTTTATGGTTTGTGTGGACGGTTCATTATGGAATTTCTTATTAAATGGAATAAAAACACCAATATTTGAATGAAATGGTATTAATATTTTTCTATAATATTGGATTACACCATATATGATTTATTATAATATGAGTATGATTCATTAGATAATACATCATTGAGAATGATTTAATTTTTTTGGATGTTTTTACGACCACCAAAATCATATACCATTTTATTTAATATCATATTAATATATTTGTTATATAACATTATATAACATATAATATGTATAATAAAATCTTATTTATTAATAATAATGGTCTTCTGACAATCCATGATGGTTGTAAAGGAAAATGAAAACACATCGTTCTTGGGGATGGTAAATCGACCCATCAATGATGATTTTTTCAATTTCTTATAATTAGTTGAGACGAGGATATATTTTCTGATGGATTTTCCATAAACATGATGAAATTATTGTATATGTAAGAAACTAGATATATCATGTCACTTGGATGAGGGAAGGTGTGGATATAATAATAAAATAAAATAAATTGAAATGAAAATAAAAGAAAATGAAATAGGATTTTAGCTGTTAAATTAATATCATTGAGAACCTCCTTAAGGGACATTTATTTTCCTTTTATTGAGACCAATTGGTCTTGGACATAGTGAAGAGGCTTGGTTATGGAATTGGGTATAAATTAATCAAGCTATGAGGATTTTTAGTATGAGTCTAAGAGGTGTTGCGGGATGGTTTTATATAGTGCATGAGAGGAATGTTTTTTAATTATTTTATTCATTTGATTATTATTTTCACTCAAGAATATGAATAGTTTAAGAATTATAACTATATATATTAAAAAATTTAAGTAGGGTGATAAATTATGGCCGTAAATCATCAATATATCATTTATGACTCAATAAATAATTTATTTGTCAAATATATTAAATTATTGTTTTTTCTATACACCAATAAATCAAGTATTTTAGTAAAATCCCAAAAATTTACCCTAGAAATATTCCAAAATTTAGGATTTAAAAATGAACTCAATTTTATAAAAGAAAAAATATAAAAATATGAAATATCGTTTTCAATTAAAATAATTTATTATTAAAAAAATACTTTTAATCTTATTACTGATTTTATAACACATTGGAAAATTTAATTAGTTCTAATTAAATAATTTTATAATCATAATAAAAATAAATATGAATTTATGATTATTTTTTATGATTATAATTTCATAATAATTTTTATATTAATTATAAATTTAGAATTAAAAATTTATGTGTTACAAATATTCCAATACTTAAATCATCATTTTCAAACCATTTATTTACATAATATATGATATAAATATATCATATTTTTACAATTAAAATACATAAATTTTAGTGATAATAGAAGATAAATGGATAATACTAAATTATTATTTATTCCATAATTTCTATAAATAATAAATATTTCATTATATATTTATAATGAATGTTACTTTTTTATTGTAGAATGGAAACAAATTGTATTATAAGTACCCAGGTTATAACACATCCAATGATATATAATCATATTTTAATATTCATGAATTTAAATATTATTTTTTTTACTCAGACTCTTCAAAATGGAAAAAATATCAATGGTTGTAGTAATTGGTTCACAACTATTTATGAAAAATTTTATTAGGAGACTAATAAGATTTAAAGAGAATGAATAAATTATTGTAAACCATAAGCATTAAAGATTGACTTATCATATCAATAAATGACACTTCCACTATGGAATGATAAAATAAAACAATAATATTAAATCAAATGTTGTATAACATGGAAAGAAAATTGGTACAATCATAAAAAGAAGATTTGATATCATTTGGATCTTATATACATTCCATCTTATTAACATTTAAAGATTTTAGTATAAATATTGGTCATCACCTTCACCCTTTGTGAACCATTATACCATCTGAAACTTCTAGACAATATATTCATCCCAATAGATATAATACATTATCTAATTAATTTGAGGGAGATATAGGTCTCACCAATATTATAATATTTAAATTTTACTACCACTTGATAAAAATCATTACATCATAAATCAACTCATATAACGAAAATGGGTGTTATAACATTATCAAATAGATTCTCATAAAATATATTTAAAAATAAAATCAAATGATATAAAAACATGTTCCCCAAAATTAAATTCATTCTAATATAAAAAATAAATTTACTCATGAACCAAAAACCAATGTAAGGTAAATTGTTTAGAGACATAGATGAAATTCGAAGGAAAAAATTTTAAAATTAATTTCCTAAAACCCATGATATATTTCATATAAAACGTCATTTAAAATAATTTCAAAAATATTTCATATAAATATTAATAATAATTTTAATAAAATTATTTTTTTAATAGATAATATTAAACGAATAATTTTCATGTACATGGAAATTTATGATGGAATAAAATAATAGTTCTTGAAATTAGAAGACTTTTATTTCTAAAAATATTATTTTTCAAAATCCACATCATTTTTATAGTAAATATAACTCAATTTTAAATTTTTTTATAGAAGAATTTCATCTTTACAAAATATTAAATGTTATATACATCCAAAAAAGAAATAAAATGTTGGCACTATGGTTAAATATAGACATGGAAAATAAGGGTTCACTAGAAAATATTGGAATTATTCTATGTAATCTCACACATTATAAATTAAATAATAATGGATAAAGATTTGGATACAAAATAAAATTTCTGTCAAATATTTATTACATTTTCATATCATCATAGGGACGATTTAAATATATATTTATAAGGTTCAATTAAGATGTGTATAACCCAGTTGAAGATAATTGAGTTATCCAAACCCAAGGATTTGATTTCTTCACACATAACATTTCTATAAAAACCTTTACAAAGAACATTATTAATTAGATTTCATAATTTATAATGTTATTCAAATTTATTACACATTATTAGATTCATTTTTCATTCGTCATTAAAAATATATTACAATGTTATACTTATTTTAACCTAATAATTTGAAAATAACTGATTGTTCTTATCCATAAAATATCACAGTAACAAATTCTCTTATTAAAATTTTTTTCAAGTTCATCATTCACTGGTTATTCAAGTTACAGTAATAAATTTTTTATAACTAATCCATAATTATTATTTCTATTAAGTGAAATAATTAAATATTGTTTTTGAACATTTGAAAGAAGATAGAATAGTCTGTATGTGTTCAGTGATCAAAAGGATATATATTAATAAATATTTATATTATAAATTACACATTTCCAACACAATTAAGATATATAAAAATAATCATTATTATGTTATATTAAAATATTCTAATATCCCATTATCATTAGTAATATAAATATTATATCATTATTTATGTACATTGTAAGAGCATCATAAACAATAAAATTTTATAATGATTTAATGAGAATGAAAATGTATTTATATAATGATAAATTGATATATTAAAAACGAAATAATATAAAACATTATCATATAATCACAGTAAATCTATTCATAGAACAATCTGAGGTGGTTGGTGATGAAAAATGAAATTCATTTTTTGTGGAGGCGGTATTATGCACATATATTTGAATAAATATCTCTTTTATTAATGAATAAAGTGAAATTTGGAATTGATAAATTATTAGTACATACTCATGAATGTGACATAATATACATTATAATTCATCAAATCAATCATTATTTCTAGAAATGAGATGAGGTAATGAAAACCATTCAACATTTCATCTTAAAGGTTGTAGTATGTTTGTATGCATGATCAATATTATTTTTATCATTCTTCAATGTTTGGGGGATATATTAGTATATTTATAATTAATATAATGTCAATAAAGTATAATAATTACAATAATTTAAAAATATTAATATCTTGGATGAATTATAAGGTTGATAGTCAAATAATCATATAGAAAATGTAATTCTGAAGTGTGATGCGTCATTTTAATCATGGAAATCTTCAGGTAAATGAAATCTATTAGAAATATAACCGTGATAAGATGATATTAAAATTGATATATTGTTATATTATTGTAAAATATCCATCTTTTATGTTTGATATTATATTTTAATATTATATTAAAAATATGTGAATGTGGTCACCTTTTCTAAATATTAAAATGGGTAATTTTAAAAATACCCCTCGAATTTCAGAAAAATTATTTCACTATTAAATTGGAAAGAGAATAAAAAAGAAAAAACCAAGAAAAATGGTAGATTTTGGTTAATACAAACCTAAAGTATCCATTTAGAATGATTTATTACTTTCTAAACATTTTCCCCACAGTAAAATAATTATAATAATTTATACTTTTTTCAAGGATAATTAATTTTGATCATTAGTAATTAATTTTGATGCAATCATTTAAAACATTAATTATTAACTAATTTTTATCTTCTGATTTCAATTTTGAAAATACATTTATCTTATGGTGTTTATAATGGTTTGAAATGTATACTATAAAATAAGCACTTGTAATCGTGTAAAAATAATACATGACAGTACTAGTTTTTATGATTAAAATTTATGAGAAAATGAAAAATTATAATGGTTTCTGATTTATATAGAATAATTTTTTATAGAAAAAAAATTAATCAGACATTCAATGTAATGGAAAATTTAAATCCACTTTAAAATTTATTATTTTAACAATAATACTATTATATTTTTAATAAAGTATCATTTTAATTTAGTTTAAAAAAATTTAGAACTTCTTTTCAAGAAAAAAATTATTTTAAAATGAAAAAATGAGTCTATAAATACTTATTTAATTATTTAAATCAGGTTTTAATCTATTAGGAATTGGATACAAATTGATAAAATCAAAGAATAGAATTTTTCAGAAAACTTCTTTTTTATGCACAAAATAGATATTTTGAAAAAAAAAAGTCTTTTCCATACAAAGTATGTTTTCATATAATAAATTATAAAAAGAAGACTATTTTATCAAATTCAAATTCTATAATTTTATAATTTATTCCTTAATATAAAATATAAAATATATGGAAAACTATGATTACAGGTTTCATTTTTTTAATAAAAAATCATATTAAATGTATATCGTCTTATGTTAATAGATTTTATTTTTTTACAATCATAAAAATTATTATAGATTTATAAATAATACTCTCTTATAGGCTATAGAATCATTTAAATTATGTGTAGTTTATAAAAAAATCAATTAAACATAACATCAATTTTATAAAATCCCTAATTTTTTCTCATTTCATTATACCCCATTGAATTAATTTGATAATCAAAATTTCATTATATATTTTAAATCAGGTGAGGCTACATTTCCATGATTTCATCCTATAATTCCCATGAATCTTCCTAAAAAAGATGTTTCTTCAAACTAACCTTGATTATATTGGTGATATTATATGATATATCATTTTCTATTTGATATATGATACCTATAGTATGTTCTTCATATGATATATAATGTTCCATTTATATAGCTTCTGAGTTTATAACATGTTATGTATCTAGTATGTGTTTCCAAAAAAAATGATATGTGGAAGAAATCATAATCTTGATATAGGTGATGAAGGAGTTCTAATAAAAATTCTATAACCTAAAATTATCAACGTTTTTAAAATGATTGATGTTTATAAGGATCAACAAACCTTTATTCCCAATCACTTATCTACTTTCCCAAGAGATGTTCATAGAAACTCCTCATCATAGTCAATTAAATATTTATATAATTGTTTATTACTCTTCATTAGACTTTCCACAATTTTTATATTCTTTAGAATGGTTTTTATATTCTCTATAATTTCTTAGACAAGTTCATTATCCATTATATTCATTTACTTAACTTCATCCAACAAGTTAGAGTCTTATATCTCCTCCCATTCCGATCAACATATAGTTCTAATTGGATGCTATAATAGAAAATAATTTTTATATTTGAAGTTTATTGGATAATACATTGCTCATAACCTCCAAGGAAATATATTGAATAAGATCTCATCAAAACTACTAGTGTTTGAATAATTATTTAAGAATTACCATCGGTATAAGGGTGAAAAGTGGTTCTAAAATTTAACACATCCCCCAAAACATATAGAAATATTTTCAAGAATCTCAACATAAACCATGAATTTTAATCAGATACAATAGATATGAATTCTATCTGATGCCGAACCACATCATTAATTTATATTTTTGAATGACGATTATGTGAGAAATCATATTTAATGGAAATGAAATCTTTAGATATTATAAGGTGACCAGCTAAAAGTCATAGGGAATTATAACCTTTATATGTCTTGGGTAGTCTGTTATGGAAATATAGAGTTGGTTTTCCTATCACTATACATTTATTGGTAATGCTAGCATCATCCCTTTATGCTTCTATTTATCTATATTAACATACTAAAATACCATGAATCTAGATATATACTGTATTATATTCATCTCCATGTTATCCCACAAGATGATTTTCTTTAGATATCTATACTTCATTATGAATCTAGGCCGAATATAGAGGATGAGCTATGTGAATCATTCAAAATATATTTCATCATCTCTAGTACTTATTATAAACATTTGTGATTTCAACATAATGTGAAAGATTAATTATTGATGTTCAACTATTCGTTATTCGAAACATTCTTTAGTAACCCCACATTATCATTATGGATTTCTTTGACACTTACAAAAAATGAGGCCTGAATAGTAATTTGTTAATCATATGGTTTTACCACATCCCATATTATATTAAAATGATACCTTTATAAATACATTATTATTGGCCTTTTTAAATCCTTCTCATTGGTAATATATAATGATCTTCTCTACATAGAGGATTATCCTCCTTGCTTTCCTTTAAAGGGTGGTAATGCATCCAATAGTTATAATCATCGATTAAATATAACCATGTCCTTTTGTTTGTGTTTATAATCTTCTACATGAATATATATTTCAATATATTGTAATCAATTTATATATCACTCTTCTAACTATTATAGTAATTTAACTAAACATTCAAAGTGAAAATAAATAATCCTAACTAAAATTCAATTATTGGGTAAAATACCAAATGATTAAATAATTTGAATGATGAAAAAACAATTTACTAATAATATTTCAGGAGGATTTAGCCCATGCCTTTTTATATTTCATCACTGGAAATTACAAACTCTTTAACACTACAGGAACATGTGATGAAAAGTGCAGTAACCAAACATAACATAATCTCTATGATGATTTTTTCATATTTTTTTCACTAGAGTAACATGAAATTTTATTATTCTAACTTGGATAATGTATCTTGTTGTTTTGATAAATTTATAAAAAATAACCAACAATATCAATCTATCCAATGAAAACTATGGATTTCAGTGATTGTGTTTGATATCATATATTACTCAATTAACTCAATCCATAATGGGCATACTGATATACCCTCACTATTGATATCATGACCTATGCATTATAATTTTTTTAAGCCAAATAAATTTATGAACTGTATCTTCTTGAATAATTTCAATTTATTCAATAGCTTACATTGAACAAAACACATAGTTTAAACAATCTATGAAATACTATTAAATATTAACATGACCATTGGAATAGTAACACGACCATTCATAATATTAATCTCTCAATTAAAATAATATCCTCTTATATGAAAATATAAATAAATTTTAGTTATCTCATAAATGAAAATATATAATATATTTATATCATGGAAGAAGTAAAAAATGATTCAAAAATGAGAAATTAAGTGAAGATATTTTTGTAAAACTCAATTTTTTAATTGAAATTTTATAAATAAAATAATTATTTTAAAGAAAATATATATTTTTATAATATATTCATAGATTACTGTTTTTCTTCATTTTTATTATAATAATTTTTTTAAAACCATAATTACTTTTTCAATGTGTTGTATAATCAATTATAATAATAAAATTGGTATTTTTCAAATAAAAAAAGATTTTAGTTAAAAATTAAAATTTTCATTTATTGAAAAATATTTCTATATAAATGATTCCATTTTTCAAATATAAAAATTGAAAGATGATTATAGTTTATTTTTTGTATTTCTCTAAAATTATTTATTTTCTTTGTAAATAGAAAAATATGATAATTTACAGTATTTAATAGTATAAGTAAATAAATAAATATATAGTAATTGATCAGGTAAAACCCCACTATTTATAACTCAAAATCTCTAGTTACTAATCTTAGCTACAATATTCGACGCTGTATATAGTTTTGAGTGAAAATAATAAATAAATCAATAAAATAATCCCAAAACACCCCTCTCCACCCCTATAATACCACCCCTCACCTCCCCTTCTCCTCAGACCTTCATAGTTGTTAATATATTCAAAATTATACTCAATTACTTTAATAATCATCTTTCCAGGTCCATGAATTGATGGTCTTTCAAAAATTACAAATCAATGTGTCTTAAAGAGGATCACAATGAGAATATATTCAACAATTAAAATCCCACATCTTTCTCTTTTATTTTTTTTTTGATTTCTTATCCTATCCTCACCTCCGCAATAAAATGTGGTATGTTAACTATAGTATCATATAAAACCATTAATTTTATTTAAATAATGTATTATCCATCATAAAATCCCTTCTATACTCCACTTATTTTAAATGTAAAATCATCATCTATGTTGTGTCAATTAACTTTCTTGGAGGATGTCAAGTTTTAATTTTTCATTACAGACTTCATGGATGTTAATAGAAATATTATTAAGGGTAAATAATATATATATATATATATATTGTATGTCATTTCATGTTTTTGAACATATAGATAAATATATTATCTAATAAAATGACATTAGATTTTGAAGATCGTCAAAACAACCTAAATAAACGAGAACATTTTATTAAAATTTTTATAGTGATTAATACCCAAACCATATAACCAAATGATATATAATACAATTTAAAAATATATTATTTAACTTATACTAAATAATTTCACTTCTAGAAAATATATTCAAATTATACATGAACACCCATATTTATACATAGAAGAACTGACCATAAACCCAAGATACAAACACTCTAAAAGCGGTTAAATTAGTAATTATAACTCAGAAAAATGGAAATAAATAATTTTAATAAAATAATAATTAATATAATAGGTGTTGGATAGGTTATTAGAAATATTATTAATGAATCTAGATTCATTTTCTAGGGCATTATGTATGTGTGTAGAATGATTTTAGACATATGTTAAGGGTTACTCATCTCACATTTACTTCTCTCAGTTATATTCCCTATTCAAACCATATTTCCTATTTGTAGTAGACATACATAAAATTAATATATCATATCATTAATATATTTATCTTAATGTAATAAAATGTATCATTTTATGGTTAGTAATTTTATGGGGCATACAGTTAGACTGTTTGCAAGGTGGAAAGGGAAATGTTAACCCAATTTCCATTTTTGATACTAAACATCTACATCATTGATTATATCATGATCTAATAATGTGTGAAAAGAATTTTTATTACCTTATGTTTTATTTACTATTTATTTATTTGGATTTACCTATGATATACATAATCGATTCAGTTTTTTTCGCTGAAATGTTCTTTTATCAAATACTATTTTAAATAATTATTTTTTCAACATTTGAAATGGTATGTTTTTTTAACTTATTTGGGAAGAAAATATATTCCCAATTTCATTAATACTTGTTGTTCTGTGTAATCTTTTACTCGTTTACAATGTTAATTTTGATGATAATTTTTTCTTTTATAATTTGAAATCATTTTAAATTAATGATTTCAATGTAATGTGGTATTTCTTTCAAGAATTTTGTAGTGATTTTATTATTATATTTTTATCTATGTCGACACCTTTTTGTATTATATGATTATTTGAATATTATCTATTATTATACTATATAACCTGTTTTATTTATTTTTTAGGATTATTTTGATTATGTAAGTTCTATATTGATATTTTTCATAATATTACAAACGATTTTTTTATTATGTTTATTTATTGGTGAAACATCTATCATATGACTATTTCAAAAATATATATATATTCTGTTTCACTCATTTTATATGAAGAATGAATGGGAATTATTATGGGATGGTTTGGTCTCAATGTGGACTAACAATGCATCGATTCATTTCCTGGGAAATCAAGATTCAGTATTGGATGATATCTTAACGGATTATATATGGTGTCTTGGATGACGCCTTAATGATATGTTAATAATGTCACATTTTATAAATTACCTCTTTATGGGATTATTTATATTTAATCCATGTGATTAATCTAATAGTAAAATATTTTTGATTATGTTTCATTCTTATGTGATTATTTATATAGAATTATTTGACTAGATTTTATTTCATCAAAATTATTCCCAAGATTTTGTTATAATCTCAAATGCGTTTAGTTATTCCCAATGTATTATAATTTATGATTATTTACTATAGATTCCATTTTTAGATTACACTTATTATGAATCAATTCTCACCCCTTTATTTTGTTTTATTTTTCCTAGGATTCCAATATGTATATTATTATTTACATGCATGGATAATCAAGAAGAATATGTGTTCTTTCAATGGAGTTAATATGGCGTGTTCCATATAATGTTTTAATGTAATAGGTATTTTTGTATCAAGATTCAAAAATAAAATATACTATTCTACCTGTTGGGATTTGATCACTTTTATGTTGTTCCAATCAAATAATGTTAGGAACCAGCTCCATGCTACTGCGGTCGGAATCAATACAATTGGAATCGAAGAAAAGTATTAGAAACATTGAAAACTAGATATATGAAAACATATATTAGGGCAATATTACACTATAACTATCTTTGAGAATATTACCAATGTAACCAAGATTATTATTTTGACATTTGTTTTATATCTTTATTTAAGTATTTTTGTAGTTTTAAAATTTCATAATCAAAAATAGAGTATGCAATTATTCATAAATGAATCGTTTTGTAAGGGATTTAAACAATATTAATTCATGAATTACACTAATATATTTCCCACATAAAAAGATAATGATGTTATAGAGGGAGCTGCTACTAGAGATGAAAAAATTATAACTATACTTATGCAATTGAAAAAGGATATTACCAAAAAAAATTCTCACATAGAGATACCTGATCTATAATGTGGTGTAATATTATTTCACCAATTAATTTAATAACAACCTCCGTTATTCAATGTAACTAAAAACCAATTTATAGGTGAGAAATAATTAAGTTCTTTATATAAGATATTTCTCACATTAGTATTTAAAAATAGGGAGAAGGTTATGATGGATGTTTGTTGTCTCTCAGAAGATGCGGAATAATGGTGGTCATTAATTCATTGCAAAAAGGAGGGGGAAGAAATCGAAATTATTAAATGAACATATTTTAATAATATTTTCTGGGAAAACAATTTCCCTCATAAACATTGAAAGGGTATGGGGAGTAAATTCAGCATCCTCATACATAAAGAGGATAAAAACATTTCTATGAATGAATAAATCTCTATAAGGTTAGAAACACATTTCACAGACTACCTATGTAAACTAAAGAATATCATTGATAATTTATTTTATGGTATTAATACAATTCTATGATGGGAACCAGTTTCCCTAAAATTCCCATTATACAAGGATATAGTGTCATACAAAGTAAATATGGAGAGATAGTTTTCTAATCAACATTGATTATAAGGAAATCAATATAAGAATATGGATTCTATGTACTCTATAAAAAGAAATAAGGAAAAATAAATGAAGAGAAGAATGTAATTTCAACAAGTCTTAAATATATAATGAAAAAATAAAATAACATGCATATTGGGAGTGTGATATTTTTACATGTGTAAATAAAAGGCTAAGAAACATGTGATTTCCAGTGATATAATGAATTTGGAAATTTGCAATGCTTCAACTATAAGGTGATGGGACACTATATAATTGATTTTCATAGAATTAAAGAAAACATTCCCCCAAGAAGGCCAATGAAACATGAACATTCTTATACAGTGACAATAGATGAGATTGATGTTTAAATTATATGGTGGAAGTAACATTAATAATCTACCCATATTTCATTAATGATCTATATAATTAAAGATCATTGCATTCTTTTTTGTCTTCCCTGTTTTCTATAAAAAAATAGATATTTTTGATTCACCTTAATAACATAGATTTGAATAAAAAATCCAAGAGGAAACCTACTTAATGAAAATATGTTTCATGAAGTTCCAAATATGATAGGTATATTTTCTCTAATCGGGGATTTTATTATCACACCAATGGTTGATTTTAATATAATTATTATCATGGAATGGATTTCAAAATATAATAAAAAAATGATTTCAAGGAGAAATAACGCATTATTCATTATGATGATACTGAATATCTCATCTCTGGAGGGGGTTCTTAATCATCTAATTCATATCTAGATCCAACCCTTGTAGAACTTCTAATTTAGATTCTTATAGAAGTATATAGAGTAAAACCTTCAAATGAAGATGGTGTTATTTGAATAGATGATTTGTCTATTATATCAGAATACATTGATATATATCCAGAGTAATTACCTAGACATCATCCAGAGTAGGATGTTGATTAATCTATTTATTTAATCCATTATATAGGACAAATATCACATAATCTATATATAATAGACATGGTGTAGTAGGTTGAGCTAAAGAAACAACTAGATGAATTTTTCAGAATTTGATTTATACGTCATAGTGTTTCACCCTCAGGACCTCATGTTCCTTTGGATAAGAAAAATTATGGATATATGAGGATGTGTATTGAATATAGAGATATTAATTCTATTTAAATAATGTAGATTTATCATCGGTCTCACATTGATGACTTATTTTACCAATATCACAAATCACATTCTTTTTCAAATAGGGATATTTTTCATGATATCATCAATTGCATGTAAAGAATGGTGATATTTCATAAACAATATTTCAAAAAATATATTGATATTAAGAGTTTATAGTCGTTCCATTTTGAATAATTAATGTACACTCTATTTTTAACGATATAATGAACAAAGTATTCAAGGAATATGTTATTAATTTTTAGGGAAATTATTATTGATGTCATGGTTTGCTCCAAAATCTATGAGGACCCTGATAACCACATGCAGATTGTTTTGGAAAATTTTAAATGAAAGGATTTATATGGGAACATTAGCATGTGTGAGTTAAGGATTCAACTAGTTTCATTAATTGGTGATATTATCTCCAAATAAGAAATAATAAATGATCATGTGAAGACAAAGGATGTCCATGAATGGCCTACACAAACGAATATAACCTAGGTATGGAAATTCATTGGTTTATTAGGTTACTATCGGTGTTTCTTTCAAAAAATTTCTTAATTTCATAAACCAGTAACCAAGCATACCCATAATAGGGTAATGTTTATTTGGATAATTTAATGTTGAAAATACATTGAATAATTGAATAAGATATTATTGAATTATTTGATAATGGGTCAACTAATGAGAATTGGGGGATTTTTCATTGATTGTGTTGCATCAAAATAAGGAATCAGCTATGTCCTTATGTAGAATCATAGTGTTATTTATAATGAATAAAGGTAGTTAAAAACCCAGGAATAGAATATTCATCCCATGATCTTGAGATTTCAGCTATAATATTTTCTTTTAAGATATGGATAAACTATCTCTATAGTACAATATGTGAGATATAAATAGATCATTTGATGTTCAAATATATCTACTCATATAAAGAACTCATCATGAAGAAATGAATATGGGTTCAGTTACTCAAGGATTATGATTGAATAATACACTACAAGTAATGGAAGTAAAATAAGGTAGAATACTAATTTAGCTAAAAGAATAATGATGTTAAAAAATGTGGTTTGATAAGGATACTATTTACATGGATCAAGTAAAGATAGATATTGGAATTATATAGGAATGTGAAGCATCACTACTTTTTCAAAAAAAAATATAAACCATCATTACTAGAAATGTTAAATTGCTCATTGTCTAATGATTATAGTTTTAAAAATAAAATTAATTATTTTAATTATTGTAAAATGATAAACGTCATATATGAAGATGTAACGTAAATTTTTGGGAAGTGATTTTTTGTTTCCTTTATATATGAGCTAAAATAAAATTTATGGGATGATGATCACATCTCATATTTATCTATAAAATCATTTATCACTAATATAAACTGAAATATAATGAATTTTTTGTGTGAAAATATTAATTGGGATGTTTCTGATTATTTATCAAGATGATTATAATTTTAATAGGAGATGTATAAAACAAAACATCCAATTAGAGTTATAAATCCTCATCATGACCCTACATGTAAATGTGATGAGAACAATATGTATTTCTTAACATGATTACCAATCACTATAAGAAATAATGATGAAATATGGGTGGTAATTGATCAACTTACCAAATCTGCAAATTTACTCACTATAGGATAGGATTTTCCACTACAAAACCTTGCAAAAATCTATATTAATAATCATGTAATACTTTATTATGAACCTCCTTAGGTTGTCAGATAGAGATACTAATTTTATATCAATCATTAGGATGATTATTCCAATGGGTTTTGAAATTGATCTTTATTTGAGTAATTATTATCACATCAAACTGATGGGAATTTGTTTTAAAACTTTAGAATACAAGTTGAGATCATGAGAACATGTCATTAAAGGTACGAGGGATTATTATTTTCCTTTGGTAGAGTTATACTATATCAACAGTTCCAATATTTTTATTAAAATAGTTCTATATAAATCCTTATATGACAAGATATTTTTTACTCCAACTCGTTGGGATGATGTTGGGGATGAGAATATTATAGGACCTGAATATATTGAAAAGACAATAAAAAATGTAAATATAATTTAGTCACATGTTAAATAATCTCAAATTAGGAAAATGATTTATACTGAAAACTGAATAAATGATTTGGTGTTTGATGTGGGAGATCATGTCATTCTAAATTTAACTCTATAGATAGAAATTGAAGGGTTTGATAAGAAATGGATACTAGGCCCTGAGTAAATCAGACCATAAAAAATTCTAGAAAGAATTGTATTTTTGGATTATCATTTGGAAATGCCACCAATCCATTCTAAAGTACGTGGTGTTGTCCACATATATTTGTTAAAAAAAGTATATTAATGTGGAGTCTAATGTATTCTTTTGAATTTTATGTTATTTTTTTTTGAAAATCAGAAAATCTATTTTTATAATATATTATATTTCTATATTATATTGATATTTTGTTTTACATTTAATTATTACAATTTCATATATTCATATGAAAATAATGGTAACCACGAGATTTTCAAAAATTATTCATTACATGATAATCTTTATAAGCTCAGATATTATTTACATCATACTCACTAGATATGATTTAGAATATACTCACCAGATATTATTTTTTCATATTAAAATGTGGAATTCAATTTTCATCAGACACACCGATTACTATATCTTGTATTTTGTTTCGATATGTATTATAAAATTATTTCAATTTTTCAGTTACAAGATGGCCATTAGAGGGCCTGGTGTTCATTTCCCTCCAATATTTCAAGAAAAAATTCAACCATTGGAATCTAAGATGACTATTGGGACACTGGCCAGTTAATAATAGGTAATTTGAATGAGCTCTAAGATAATAAAATTGGAAAAAATTCAAGATTTATATAAAATTACATCCTTTTGAAAAAGAAATAAAGAGTAAAAGTTTTGAACATCTCATTCTACACAATTATGACATTCGAGAGTTTTTTTTTCATAGTGCGCCACTATTTGTTGGTGAATACGATTGAGGGATTCCTAGGATAGGAAGATTGATGTGCTGATTACTGGCTTAATCGAAGATTTTAATGTATTGTTAGATAGATAGATGTTTATACCCTTATTAAGAGCTTACCCTAGTGTGGGTATGACCGACTTTCTTGATAGTATAAATCAAGGGACATCTATCCTAGGTTAATGGATACCCTTATATATGTTTAAAATAAATTGTATTCTTTTACATTTACACTGTATTGAAATAGAATGTGAATTGTTTTACGTATTCATCATTCTATTCATCATTCTGTTTATCATAAAAATCTGATTATGATATATTATTAATACTTTAATTATGATCTTTTGTAATTATTATTAAAATGTTTACTTAGTTCAATTATTTATGTTTTATGACAGAATAATTGTATTCTTTTACTCTTATCTTCATAAACACTATTATTATGATATTATACATGTATACTCTTTTAAATTGTTTTCATTCTTTAATACAATCAAATTGACCTATGGAATACACCTCATAATTGACCTCATTACAATATTCTATTCATCAAATATAGGGCCCTATATTATTTATTATTTTAATAAATTATTATCTTTTTTCTATTGAATTATTTTAAATCCTATTAATATAAATCATTTTTTGTGATAGAAATAAATGTTTTTAAACCTAAAATTCACCCCTTATGTATTTGTACATCAATATATACATTTTTATCCAAAAATTGGTATGAGAGCTAAGAATATATATTAATAATGTCTATATTTGGTATCAAATGAAGATTTCACTTCTCATACACATATTTTCATGTTTTCCTTTTGCAAGATATATTTATTCCTCTTATAAACGTTTTAATTATACATACAAATTACTATAAGATGTATTGTGGAAAAACAATTATTTTTTTATTAAAAAAATTATAGGTATCAATGATTTTCCAATTGATAATCAAAATCCTACAAGACCACCTATTCTCTATTGAAATAATTATGAATAATTGAGATAGAGAATCAATACATTCATAATCAACATGAGAGTTGTTAACATACACATTCTTATTAGTGATTATAAAATTCATGATGAGGAATTTATAACTTTCCTAATCAATAAATATTGAAATATAAACTGAAATAAAAGGTATGAAATTAAATTTTTTTCATAATGACTAGAAATATATATAGGTAAATGTCATCTTGTGAAGTAACCAATTTTATATGGAAGAAACTGGAGATCACACATTTTTATACATCTCTGGTGGTTGAAACCAGAAGATCCATGCAAAGAGACGACTATCAGGCTTTTGAATTTCTATATGAAGAACCTGTTGGTTTGGTACAGAATAAAATCATGAAAATTGTAAACATTCTACAATCTATGGGTGGAAATTTATTAGAAGATGAGTTCTTGATGAGAATATCAAAAACATCATTCCTCATTACTGAGAATAAAAAAGAACATTTTTTGATGAATCAAGGAAGGTTAAAAGTGTTACCCTTGATGAGTTATTTGGAACTCGTTTTCATCAGAAGAAAATATTGCAATGATATGAAGAAAAAAAACATGAAAAATAATGGTTTCCTTCCTTTTACTGACAAATAAAATCAGATTAAAACGAAGAACCCTAAGAAATGTTTAAAATAAATAAATGCAAAGAAAATTATTTTTCAATTAGATTCAAATGAATCAGAAAACTAATTTAATTAATTATCCAGTCTTACTCGATTTTTGAGGATGATTATTAGGAAAAAGTATATCTAGTATAGGTATAAGAAAATTTACACAGATAAGATATATAAAAAATGTTAAAAAGTAAATTTTTATGAATGAAATAAATATGAAAAAAATCATGGTTGTCTAAATATGAAAATAAATGTTAGTAAAGAATGAAATTCTATGAGAAATTAAAAAAATTACTATAAGTCTAGTGGAAATAATTTCCTAAAGGAAAATTATTCATGGAGTGCAGTGGATGTGACTCTTCTAATGAATCCTCAGACAATGAAAATTATGGATGAAAGAATATTGTTATCCTTTCTCAAATACCCATTTAAAATCGTTGATTTATTGATAAGGTACAAAGTACTTAATCTTTAACCAATATGTCTTTATGTTCCAATTATCATGATGACGAAAATTCGAAATCCTCAGAATAATAATCATCCTTAATAAAGAAAAACAATTTTCTTTGATATCACAAGGTTTAAATATTTTCTATGTTGGATAAAAATGAGAATTGAAAAACTCAAAAGATAAATGATAATTAAAATGGTAGAACCATTATTTAAAAAAAATTATAAAATCATTCTACATATCTTCATGAAAAATATTTTGAAATATATTCCATTTATAAAAACCTCGAGCAATAATATTCATAGAAGTATAGAATTTGAAAATATTTCGAAAAAGTTATTTCTGAGAAAAATTTGTTTCAGACAAAAATCAATTCTAAAACTAATACCTATAAGGATACAAATTTAGTTATCAAATAAAAGTAATAAATTATTTGTCTGATAAAACTATTTTTAAACATTACTTCTCGAAAATAAAATTTTAATAAGATGTATTCAAAAAATTTTAATTTGAGAAATTGTTCTATATTAGTTTATTATCACTTGAAACATATTTTTAGTAATAACTATTTTGTTCCTAAATGATTCCCCTTTTACACTGTGTTTCAAAGCTGAGGTCACTGGGAGAAAACTTGTTCTTGAAATAAAATTCATCTTTTAATATTTCATAATGACCATTTTTTAAAACGAATTAGGATTCACATGATTTTAATTTCTAAAATTTAATGATCCAACAATGTTTGGATCATGCAAAACTAAACGTTTTGTTATCAAGAGAAAAATAATGTACCCAAAAAATATTACATGATACATGGATAGTGGAAGTTACAAGAACATGACTGGTAATAAAGACATTGTTGAAAATATTACTAAGACGAATGGTGGAAAAGTCATTTTTAGAGATAATGCTCAAGGATAGATTATTGTTATATGTAACATTTTTCTTCTCTAAAAAAACTTGATTTAAAATGTTTTATTTGTTAATGATCTTATGTTCAACCATATTATCAAAATACTATTATTTGATTAAGGATACCTAGTAAATTATTGGAATGATAAATGCGTTAGAAAACAATTACAAGGATGTATTTATTCATCATTCTCATTATCATGAGAACGTTAAAAAACATAACATAGAAGACCATAGGAGCCAAAACATACATTGTAGAAGTCAAATGGAAGATCAATATTTGTTATAGAATATAAGACTATGATTCTATAATATTAGAAACCTATATAGATTGTCTATGAAAATACATTTTAATGATTTACCAGATCGTGGATTTCATTCCTCAAAATTCTGTGACCATTTTAAATATAGAAGTAAAAATAATTCAAGATTTAAATATATTAGTTAAGTCATAACTTGGGATTAATTAAAACTACATCACACGGATTACTTGTTTTTTACAAAAACTGGTTGTGTTGGAGGAAAATGATATTTGTTTATTTTGGGAGATTCTTACACTAGATTAACTTGGGAAAAATTTCAAGGAATGAAATATAAATCCATTAATTATTTAAAAACTTTTATAGCCATGTTAAAAATTAGTATAACATTCCATTAATAAATATCCATAGTGATCACGGTGGAGAATTTAAAAATTCCTATTTTGAATCCATTTCAAGTAAAAAAAGGTCCCATAACTCTTCATCTCCTTGAAATTTTCAATATAATAGTGTTGTAAAACGAAGAAATTTTATTATTCTAGAGATAAGAAAAACCAAGTTGTGTGAATACTCAATTGCTAAACACTTTTGGCCCAAAGCATTTAGTACTACTTGTTAAAATTTATTGAGTATTAATCATGTTATTTCTTAATAAAACACCTTATGAGTTATGGATTGGATAAAAACCAAAACATTAATAAATCAATGTATTTGGATGGAAAGTATTCATTATGAATATAAATGAAAATATTCGTAAATTTTCAGAAAAAAAATATGAACACATATTTTTAGGGATTTCCACAAATTCTATGATATAATGTGTTTTAATAAAAATTATAATTCTACTGAGGGAATAATGCATGTTAATTTTGATGAAACAAATCATTTATTTTCCTAAAATACAAACCTACATCTTCTTATGTGTTTTCCAGAAACGGATTATCAACTATTAATTGATAATTCTTCTAATAATGAAAATAATCAATAAAATATTTCTGAATTATTCACATCGAAATACACTCTATGTTATGATGATGAACATGTATTACAAAACCCATGATAGTTGTTTCTTAGGAATCACCTAAATGATTATATCATTGGCATTGTTAATCAACATATAAGGACATTATGTTCTTTAATAAATGAAGTAGGACATCGATAATTTCATTCTCACTTAGAGCCTAAAATACCTAATGAGACTTTTGGAGATGAAAATTAGATTAAAGTAATACATGATATAATAAATTATTTCTAAAGGAATAATTTCTGTACCTTTATTGAATGACCTAAACAAACCTCGATAATTTGAGTAAAATGGGTCTTCAAAAATAAATTTGATGAAAATTGAAAAATTATTAGAAATAAATAACTATTTGTAACTAAATGCTATTATCAATAAGAATGAATAATTTATGAAGAATCCTATTCTTTGTTAGGTGGATTTGAATCTATTCAATTTATATTATCCTTTACATCATTCTTCAATTTCAAAATATTTATAATGGATGTGAAGTGAGATTTTCATAATAGATATGTTCAAGACGGTGTTTTTGTTGAACAAACTCTTTGTTATGAAGATATAAAACATCAGCAATATGTTTTTAAACATGAAAAATATTTGAATGGTCCTTAAAATTACCCCATAGTGTATTATGATATATTTAAAGGATTTATTTTACAAAAAAATATGTTAAGGGAAACGGTGATCCAACTCACTTTACGAAGAATGAAGACCAGGTAATGTTAACTATTCAATTTTTTAATGATTACATTATATTTGGGTGAACATAGAAATATATAATATATTCATATAAAAATATTATGAAATATGAGTTTGATAGGTGATTGATTGTATAGTTAAATTTTTTCCATAGATTCAATATTTATTATAAATATGATGTAACTTATACATCTCAATATAAGTATATAAAATATATTCATTAAAATAATGTATATGACAATACTAAAAGTATTATTAATCCAATCTGAACGTCAAAAGGACTTCATCATGTTGAATCTAGGTTTCTAATTTGTCCAACAATAGTTAGAGGTGTGATTAGAAGCCTACTATAGATAATAACAGGTCAACCAGACAAAATTTTTTCAGTATACTTATGTGCAAGGTGTCATGAAAATCCAAAAGAAGCCCATTTAAATGTGGTGAAAATAATTTTTCATTATTTATAGTGATATATGGATTATACACTCTTCTATTCTTCTAGAAATGATTTTGAAATGAAATATTTTTCAAATGCTAACTTTGGTTGTTGTATGATAGATAAAAAAACTCCGGGAACTTGTCATTTATTAGGTTATTCATTAGTTTTTTTTCATGTAATAAACAACACAAAGTATCACTTTGCATTACTGAAGCCAAATATGAAGAATATAGATGTTGTTGTGAACAAGTGTTGTGGATGCAACATACATTCATCAATTATGGAATGAGTTTTACTAAATCTCATATAATATGTGATAAAAATAGTTCCATAGCGCCATGTAAAAACCCATCAAATCACTCTGACTCAAAAAAATATATTATTCATAAAATTATTAGGGTTCACCCACATAAATGATATATCATTTTAAAATTCATTATAATGAAAGAACAACATGTTTATATTTTTACAAAGATGGTACCTTTTGACAGATTTAAATACATTAAACAGAATCTAGTAATGATCAATATAAATTAATCATTCATTTATAATTATTGTTTAAAACATTTCCTTATGTTATGTTACTACTTTTACAAGGGGGTAAATATGGTATCCTCAATTATAAATAATTTATTTCTTATATTTTTTTAGCGACAGAAATCTTTTTGACAACAGAAAATTTTGAACATCAAATTTTTTGAATGCACTATAATTTTTTTCTTACTCAGTTTTTTATGTATTATAATATTTTTAAGAAAAGTTTATTAAAACCAAAAAAAATACATTGAGACTCCAAAAGATAAAATTCCTTGTACTTTTCAATTTTTTAATATATTTATGATCATTGTAATTAATTTTTTAAATCACATTGGATACACTATGAATATGAAAAAACAATAGTTAACTTATCCGAACAATTGGATAAAATTGATGTATTTTGAACTATAGAATTTTATATTTTATATTTACATTACCTATATAAAGGTACCCCTACTTATCCCACATCAACTATCTAAACCATTGGATTAAAACTCTCCTTCTACTTAAATAGCTATGTATGATGGTTTACAAACTCATTGTATTCCATCATATTCATGTTTCAATTGTCACCAAGTACTAAAATAAAGGAAAAAAATATTTTTAAAAAATGATTCTCTTCAGAGAAATATTTCTGACCAAATAATTAAATTTATATTGTGATTTATCTTGGAATATAATCATTTATATTCAAGGATGGGAGTTAGTATACGTTGAATATCGTAAATGTCAAGATCTAATAATTGTATATGAATTGATACAAATTCAATAAAACTATGAAGGTTTATGAAGATAACAAGAAGGGATATTTTTTTATTTTTGATAATGAAATTAGTATTTGATAAAAGAAAGAAAAACTTTAACTGAATGTTCCATCTGATGGTTATGACTTTTATCCTTCACACGTATTTTCATTAGAGAAAATTAAATTTATAAATGAATAGGATGAGAAAAATATTTTTGAGACTCATGAAGATAAAATAAAAACACTAATCTTTCATTTGAAAATAGATTAACTCCAATATAAATGTAAGGATTCTTAATCACCTAGAGTGGTTATAGAGACACTCTAAATGTTTCAGATGACATTACACTATATTATCTTTTGAATATGTGGAAGATCAAATTAATGGGTAACAATTTCAAATCAATTAATAATATAAAGTCTGGTGCAATCATGTCCTAGTTGATCCTGTATCCAACTATACTAGGTATGTCCATCATGAATATTTGAATTTTTTTGATATTACTCTATATTCAGTACTTATAAACTAGAGTTGTTTTTTGGATCAGTGATGATACATTAAGAAGAATGAAAATTTATTTTGATTTGGAATCTATGAACACAGTTAATGATGTTCAAGAATAAGATACAAAAGAAATATCTGCAGAAAATCAAGATTCTTCTAAACAATTTGTACTGATCACTACAGAGAAAATAAGAAATAAAAGTTTGATACTATTTTTTTTAAAATTAATACAAGTGTTTATCTTGAAATAATGTGTGAATATGAGGAAAATAATTGGATAATTAGAAATAAGGAGATCCACAAATTAGTCATGTTCCTCTAGAATTCGTTTCTAATCAAGTCAAGATCGATGAAGCCCCTAATTGAGCAACAAAAGGAAAATAAAACGAAAAAGAGAATGACCATATGTTTTTATATTCATACATTGATAAAAGCTGTTTTAAAAAAGGCGAGGGAATCAGTATTAGGGAACTGATTAGAATATAATATGTTACCCCCAATATATAATATAATATAAAAGGTAACTAAATTGTTATTGAATCAGATCATCCAAAAGAATCTTAAGAAAATTCATTAGAAGATGAAAATACACTAAAATGTGTTTGGTACATGAATATATTTATGAAGAAAAGGGAAATTAAAGAGATAAGATAAAATAAGAAAATGGAGAAGAAAAAGAGGAAGGTGAATATGAAACTAGCCATGATAAAAAAATTAGTTAATTACATTTCTAAAAAGATCCTCCAAAAAACATTAAGAGAATTCCAATCCACTGAAATACAACCTTTGAAGAAAGCTGATCAGAATTTACACGCTCTGAAATTCATTCATATCTCTAACAATGAGGAAGGAACAAGAATCAATGACTATCAAAATTAGAATTCAGATGGTGATGATATTTGAAGTCATTGTGTAGCGCTACAAAATTATTAGGAAGACGCTCATTTAGACCAGATTATGTGATTGAAAAGCGATAAATATGTTGTCATACCAACATATGAATAGAAAATTTAATTTCATACATTCCAATAATTTAATGGAAGATTGATTTTGTTACAAAAAAGACATATATAAGTTCAGAATATATCAATATTCAGATAAAATTAATGATGAAACTTGAGTCAGACTCTAATGTGTTTGATGAAAGCTCTATGGAGAACATAAAGGATTGAAATAATGTAATAAAATTGTAACATAAGTCGGATGATATTTTCGAATTTCAAGAATAAAAAATAGAATATATCAAATACTCATTAATGAAGTTTCATATTCATTCAACAAGTTTTTAAGTGATATTTCTCATTAATTTACAATGGTCTGAGGACTAGATAAAATCCATGATGAAGATTTCAATGTTTTTTAATGAAGAATAATTTTAATCAATACAATGTTTCAATGTTTATTTTTATAAATATTATATAATGTAGTTAAAAAATAAAAATTTCTTGACTTATTATAGTATTGATGTCCAAGATTAGAAGAATAATGATCAGGATACTCAAATTTGGCCTTTGTATGAGAAACATCAAATGCAATAAGAAAAGAATTGAACTCAGGCCCAGTTGTTTGAAGATCAAGATAAAATGTTTTAGTACTAGGAATAATATCTTCAAAAACTCATAGAGGATATGAATTATTTCTAAAATATACATATATTCAGGAGAAATACTATAATGAAGAAAAAGTGAAATGAGAAGGAAAATAAATGATCTTTTGAACACTTATTTTACCATTTTGAAAACATCAATGAATGTTTCATCATCTATATTATTTTGAATAATTTTTTTCTAATAACATTTTTTTGAATGTTTCTTTATTGATACTATTTAATTATACTAAATATATGTTTTTATAATGTGTTTATCTACCCCTTTTTGTTGTATCATAGGATCTTCATGATTCGTTTTTATAAATCACAAAAAAAAGAAAAATAATTCATAAGGGGGTCGGGGTAGTAATCCATAAACAGAGGGAATGCATTTGAAAGGTGGAGAAATTTTCAATTGTAGAATACATTTATTTAGGGTTTCATGTTTATAGAATAATATCATTAGGGGTTTTTATTCTAACAAGGAGGTTTTTCATATTCCAATTTTATTCAAAGGAATTTTATAACTCAAAGGGAGATAATTATATGTCTTCAATTCTGAATAAAAAATTTATTTACCTTTTTAGTCATCAGTTTTTTATATTATATTATTTTTAATAAAAAATGGGGATATTTTTGAGTCAAAATTATTCTATTCACTTATATATTCCATTTTTTTGGATATAACAAATATACTTTATATAAAATCATATATTTTCAAATTATATTAATATTTTGTTTTACATCTTATCATTATTGTTTTCTAAATGCATTCAATAATAATCATAAACCATGATCTATGACATATTATTCATTAAATGAATATTTATATGACCCAATATAGGATTTATATTATACATAGCAGATAAAATTCACATCATACACAAAAAATACTATTTTTCATCTTAAAATGCCAAATATAATTTTAATCAGACATGCTGATTATAATTTCCATCATACAAACCATTCATTATTAAAAAGATATTATAAACTCTATTAACTATCTTAACAAAAAAAATTGTGCTCATTTATTATTCAAATTTTATTTTATTAAATGAGATAAATTCATTTTGCACTCCCATTATCGTATCCAAAAAACAATATCAAATCAAAATAGAAACCTTTAAATCAAAAATATGTCAGGTATTATTTTTCGAAAAGTGTTATAAATTGATGTAATTGTTTTTATTAAAATATGTCTATTGGAGGGCTAGGTCTCCATGTCCCTCTATGATTTTAGGAATAAATTTGATTATTGGAATCTAATATTGAAATTGGGATGTTGGTCTATAAATACCATGTAATTTTAACGACCTCTAAGATAATAAACGTTTTAATAATTCTTGATCTCTATCAAATTATCACATTGTGTGAAATAGTTGAATAGTACAAGTTTTGAAGTACTCATTCTATACACTTTTTACTTTCACGAGTTTTTTACCTTCATGTGAAACCAAATATTGGTGATTATGATAGAGGTCATTCTATTATACAATGAAATGGGGTGTATTACTTACATTATTGAGGGCTGCTAGGGAATTGTAGACTGACTGAATCTGATACTCGTAATAAGGTATAAGCCTGTTGGTTGTATGATGGGATTTATTTAATGTATAAAACAAGGTACCTATATATTAGGTTATTGGATATACATCTCTTTTGGTTAAAATAATTAAATTCTTGGACATTTTAATTGTATTATAATATCAAGTGAATTATTTTACATATTCAACATTCAATTCTATAATATTTTTATCATAAACTATATAATTATGATATATTTTTAATACTATGATTATAATATTTTGTGATTTTGATTAATAATTTTACACATTATGATTATATATGATGTAAGAAAGAATAATTATATTGTTTTACTCATATCATCATAACCATTTTGATTATGATATTTTACATGCATACTCTATAAAATCGTATTCATTTTTTAATAAAATAAAATATACTAATGGAATACACATCATAGATGAACTTATTAAAATATTTTTTTCATCGGAGATAGGTCCTAATCTGATTATATATTTTAATATAATAATAGGTTTTGTGAATTGTATTAGTATAAATACTTTTAAGGGATAGAAAATAAATTTTTTAAACCTAAAATACACCCCTCTTTTAGAGTTCTATCTACATATACATTTTTATCCAACAATGCCATAAAAACACATGTACTCACCTATGTTGAAATAGAAAAGGAACAATTTTTTTTATTGAGTAGTGAATATCATGATTCATTATAGAAGAGAAGAAGTATTGAGAAATTTCATGAAATTACTACTAAAGTTTCATTAGAGAAACCATAAAATGGATGAAGTAATGTGGGAACCAGAGGATGTTATGATGAAGAACAACCCTTATCTCTATAGAATGTAATACTCATGAAAATTTTGATGATGAAATTTTGTGAAGGATGAGTGAATATAACACAACAACATTTTACGTTATGTATCTTCTAAAATAAATTAGATTTATTTGATAGCTTACATTACATGTTACACTCAGCTTAAACAAAATGTTATGTACTATAAAATATTAATATAACCATTAGAATAGTAATATGACTATTAGGGATAGTAATTTGGCCATTATAAAAATATCCTCACATGTGAAAGTACAGACAAAATTTCAGTATCTCATAAATAAAAAAACGATATATTTATATCATGGACTAAATAAATAAATGTTTTAAAAAATGATATATTATGTGTTTTTATATTTATGAATCATAATGTTAATTTATAACTTTATAATAAATATAATTATTAAATTGTTTTTTATAAAATATATTCATTAATTATTATTTCATTTCTATATAATTATAAGATAATTTTATTGGACCATAATTATATATTCAAATTGTTCAAAAATTAGTTATAATATTACAATATGTATTTTTTTGATTAAATGAGTATTTTATTCAAAATTTAAATATTACATATTATAAAAATTATTTACATTAAATTCTTCCATTTTTAAAATCTACAATCAAAAAAATATTAGGGTTGTTTTTTGGGATTTTTCCAAAATAGTTGATTTTTTTGTGAATAGTGAAATACAGTAATTTACAATATTTCACATTATAATAAAATAAAATAATAATAGAGTCATGGGGGTGTATGGATGATGCAATCAAACATTATTTTGAACTCACATGTTCTAGTTTCTAAAAAAATTATAAATATTCAACACTGTCCATAACCAAAGAAATTGATAAAATAATAAAATAATAAAAAAACAATCTCTTCCCCTCTAAATACCACCCCTCAATACCCCAACTCTTCACACATTATAATTCTTGAAGATAGCCTAAATTATTTTCAATTACATTACCAATCCACTTTCCGAAAACAAAACCTATTGGTTTTACCAAAAAACAACCTGCAAGTATCGTAAATAGGTACCCAATGAGATGATATTCATGTTGTAAAATTCAATTTATTTCTTTTTTAATTTCATTTATTTTCTTACCCTCTACTCACCTTCACTATAAAAATTAGAATTTTTACTATAGTATCATATATATATATATTTAAATTTTATTTTGATAATGTATTATACATCATCAAATCCCTTCTCTCCTCCTTTTATTTTAAAAGTGAAAACATCATCTGTGAGGTGTCGATTCACCATATTCATGAATGATTAGTTTTCATTTTCCATTAATACTTTCAAGGATAGTCATTAAACAATTTTTTAATACAGTAACTTAATATAAATATTATATGTTATATTAGGTAATATTTTCAATATATAATATAATATCAAATAAAATTAAACAAGTTCATGATATCCATATTAACAACCAAAAAAATTAATAAATTGTCATCAATATTTAATATAATAAACAATACTCATAGAATATATCCAAATGATATATTTAAAAAATACTATTTTTGAAGTTCATTAAAACTAAATAATTTTACATTTAGAGATCTATTCCAATTTTCCAATAACTCTCATTTTTTACTTAATGGAATAAACCCTAAAATAACGAAATGAACACTTCCAAAACAACGAAATTAAACATTATAACTCATCTAAATGTAAAAAAATAATGATAATAAAATTATAATAAATAATATATTTTTCTAACTGTTATGAATTAATAAATTCATGAATCTAATTTGATTATCTTGACATTATGTACATGTGAGGAATGCTTTTAGACATAATTTAATGGTTTCTAGTATCACATTTACTTATTTTGGATATATTCCTTATTCAAAATATATGTATTTTATTTGTTGTATATAAATCCATTTAATAAATTATAACATGATTTTATTTATCTTAATTTTATTCAATATTTAATTTTACGATCATTAATTTTATGGGGCATATGGTTCGACTGATTAGAAAGTGGTAAAAGGATTATTAACCCAATTTCATTTATTTGGGTTACACTTCTACTCCATTGATTATGACATGGAATTATTTTCTGTGAAATTTTTTTTTACAATTATATATTTTATTTTGAATTTTATATTAGGATTTACATTTGATACATGTAATAGATTCATTGGGTATATTCTGAGACATTATTCTAAAAAAACTCTTAAAAGATTCATTTTCCCAAATATAAAAGGATTTTTTTTAACATATATGGAATGAAATTCTATTTCAAAATTCATGATTCCTTAATGTATTGAATAATCCATAACAATTATATGAGGTTATATTCAAAGAAAATGTTTTCTTTTATAATTGGAATGCTTCTTATATTGCTATTTTGAAAGAAAATTAATATTTCACTAATGAATTTTTCAATGATTTTATCTAATTATTTTCATCTATGTCAATATACTTTGTTGGATATTATTCTTAATTGACGTTGATCTCTTATGACACAATCTAAATTATTTTATTGATTTTTATGATAATTTTGACTGGGTTTTTTTTATTTTGAAACCATTTATAGTATTAAAATGGATGGTTTATGATTATGTTGATGGTTTGGGGAATGATATTTCACATGATAGTATAAATATTAATGTTTATGTTGATTATGTTTTACCCCTTTGATATGTGTAATTCATTATACTTAGTAAGTGATGGGAGGAGGCAGCAATAGTCCCTCGGTGCATCTATAGGTCTCATAAGACAAACTAGTGCGGGTATTGGATATTGTCTTACCTAATTATGTTTTGTGTTTTTGTAGAATCATTGATTATATATTTATAACTTCATGTATTCTTAATTCAATCATAATGATATTAGTAATTGATAATAAATGTAAATATTTTACTAGTATTATATTAATAGTTACATTTCATTCTCAATGTATAATTAATATGTAATTATTTGATATGCCTCTATTTATTCCCTATTATGGTCAATATTATGATTTAATAAAATTCGTTTTTTAGTTATTAACCTTTTCTTATTTCTTTTTTTATTTATGATAGCTTCTGATGTATTCGTACCCTTACTAGGCATCTGATCTCATCCCATTATTATGTTTCATTTTTTCATAATATATCAAGATGTATATTATGAATGACATGTAGCAATAATAATGGAGAATAGGGGTGATTCCAAAGGAGTTACTATATTGTATTCCATTCCATGATTTAATGTAATACTAATGTTTTTTTGTATTTTTTCAAAGCAACTAAACTACTCATTCCTTTAGGATGTGATCTATTGTACTTAGTACCATTGTAAATTACAAAGGCACTAGCTATGGGATACTTGGTTTAGGGTCTTTACACCTTTTTAAGTAGAATTAACATTTTAATATATTTTTACAAAGTCAAACCTCCTTTGGGTCCATAAGAATTTTCTTTATACATTCATGAGTATATTAATGGGTTATATAAAATATATAAAAATATCTTATATAATGACTAATACAACTGGATCGGGGTAATCATGGAATATTGGATTCATAAGAACCACTATGAATTTCGAGGAATTTGAATCACAATGTGGTGTAACTTTAAACTCATAACTTCTATACCTTTTAAGAATTTTTTATTTATGATGTCCACCCTTTTACCCTCATTTGATGATATCCATATAGACTCAATTATTTTAAAATAATTTAACAGTTTAAATTTGTTAAACATTTCCCCAATAATAGGTAGATGATATTAGTTTTATAGTATGAATTTGTTGATCTCATGATAATTGATGTAATGATATATGACTTCTTCTATCCTCATTATAAATATGACCATTTAACCCTATGGTAAATCACTATTCCATATAAAAATAATACCAATATTCTATTCTTATTATGTATTCAATTCATGTAAAATGGTTCTATATGGAGTCATCAAGATTGAGAATGATATAGGAATAATTTTCATTGAGAGATCAATCTCACATTCTAGGGGGAGACTAAAAAATCATCAATATATATATATATATATATATGAAAAAATTGTAAAAAAAATTATAATGTTTTAAATTCAAACTTCATCCCAAATCATATTAACTAGGAACCCATTTTTAAAGGGTATCAATACACATATTATAAAATTTTATACTGAAGAAGGTCTAGGTTCGTTGTTTCATTAATACATGATAGCTAGTTGAATAAGGATGTGAAATATTATTTAACTTTCATGATAATTTATATGATATTTATGTATGGGAATATAGTCCATAAATAGAATTATTCGAATTTATATTATGGGAAGAAGAACATGGTTTACTAATTGTGTCACCCAAAAAAATTATTAGATAACAATTGTGCATCCTAGATGAATTCATTATATCACTATTTTTTTCATGAATATATTTAAATTTAATACTTGAGGAGGTAAATATATATTATTAGAAACCATATATGATATGATGGAATGTGTAATTGGTGATCTTGCATCTTGTTTAATCCATAATTCCCTAGAAGTATATGGTTATAGTACCGACCCCTCCACCCTCATTTGGGGAGTTTCCTTTATCCTCTCTTAAAGGGAATTGACAAACACCATTGTATCATTTCTCAAACCCTGACGACATACCCTCATTTACTGAAATCACTCCTAGGAAAAAGGTGTGAGATCTATTCAATAGATCCCAATAGTTTGTTCTCTCAAACATGGAATTCAACATTGATTCCAATCTACTGCATATGAAACTTTTTTCATTATTGAAACAATGCCGACCATCAGTTGATTCCTTCCATCTCATAATCATTGGATCACAGGGTTTACAGGAATGAGAAATGATAGGGCTTATAGATTCTAAGAACACGATGATAGGGTTTGAATCTTAGGGAGATTTAATCATGGCATGTACATGTTCACCTCACACTTGTTACATATCTAAAATACTTTTTACCGAATGGTCGTATATATTTCATATGAAACCAAATTATCCATCTAATGTAATTTAGGTATGATTTATTCAATACAATATTCTTATTTATAATCCTTACACTTATTCATATTATAGAAAATCTCATAGGTTGATATATATGATTGGAGAGTAGAACTAGATCTATGTGACATCCTATATCAATGAGAATATAATTAGAAATAAATGTTTCAATGTTCCATGTTGAGTAATTGTAGATTACTAATGGTGATGAGTTTGATTATAAGCATGTTTTCATCTTTGAGACATGGTGTGACTTCTACCCCTTTTGTGATAATTTAGGGCATCAAATGGAGGTTTTCAGGTGTGTGTGGATGATGAAAAATGGGTCTGGGTTGAGATTACATCAGATGGGTCATGTACAAGATGGTGATTTTTATCGTGGTAGGACTCTAAATGTTGATTGAATTGTTCTGACTAAGTTTCATGATTTGGTTGATCCTGATCGAACTACTTTTCAATATTTTGGTCATGTGTTTTAAACAAATGCCATTAATGGAATATAGAAACAAGATAGGGATATTACTCTTGATCTAAAAATAAGTTTTTAATTTGGTAAATTGATACATGATCTTTAAGGTATTAATTTTCCATTTGTGGTGGTTGATATGGGTGTTGTAGTTGTTTTGGGTGATAGTCTCAATGGAGTTCCTGGTCCTTTATATATTTATAGGCCCATTATCCAATAATGAGATATAAGATAACACTGATGCTTGTTCAGTAGACAAGAGGGAAGATCATGTTAACTCTATTAAAATTAGAGTGGAAGGGTCTTATTTGGATGTGAGTCTTAGTATGTATCAGGGAACAATTAATCATTTAAAAATGATGGGATATGTGAGAAATCTCTTGATGGTCCGATTTGGTTAGACACAAACACATAGACCTAGTTTTTGGGGTGTGGTTTCAAACAGATGTTTGACAATACAATAATGGAAATGAATAAAAATGATGGGGATTTATGTCCTAGTTCACATAACATCATTAATTATAAGAAAATCTAGAAACTTTTGAATGAATAATTAACATTCAAAAATTTGATAATTCTACTAATGGTTGAAGGGTAAAATACCTCAGTCTTGTTAATGCTTGGGTTTTTTTGAAAATATTCCTTTAAGTATATGGTTACACATGGTAAGAAGAAACTGGACAGTGGGGGGCGGGTTCCTCTACCCTGTGAAGATAAAGACGAGGAATGACTATTCCAACATGCCGAAGACGATGGCAACTAGATCCTCATTTAATCATTCATGGTGAGATAGTAATTATGTTATTAGGATCTTTAGTCAGGGTACATATCAATCCAAATGGGAAACATACTATGATTTTGGGTTTAGAAATGATTCCTCATATTTTGGCAGGTAACAATGATTTTTTTATGTGGGCTATCACTGTTTGCCACATTATTTTTGTATGTTTAAACTTTTTCTTACATTTAATAAATTTGATGAAGATAATACATCTAACTAGATAGTCTTGTTATGAATTTATGATATTAACAACAATCAAATAAGAAGTTTTATATTCTGTATTTGAGATTAAGGGTACCATTCGCCAATTCATTATTCTGATCTGCCTCTACAATATTGATAACATATGATCTCCCTTTTTCCCATTGTATAGAAGGTTATTGGAAAATATTACTTTCATTAGATATATGGTCAGATAAATTAATCTCAAAATTACCATACTCGAGAAATTCAATTCATTGATGAGATAATAGAGAAATAGTTGGATCCATCATCCCCTCAATGGTGTTATTCAACCTCTTTTAAATTCTTTAAAAATTATGTTCTAGGTGGCCTATATTAATGCTATTATAATACATTATTTATCCCTTATAGAAATTACCCTAGTATTTCTTAATCCATCATTTATATGTGTTTGGTTATAATTTATTACAACCATGAAACATATAAGTAATGATTCAATGCCACTCCATATTCCATTTCCATTCACCAGAATCATATGGGTCTCATTATTAAATTTCAACCCAATTTTTACATTGGATAACTACCCCACATCATTCAAATTCAATTAAATCTAATGTATTGAAATGACTAGGCTTAAATCCACTGAATAATCCTTGTATCATATTTTAATTAATCGAGCAATACTCTGACGTGTACCACGTTCATCACATAATGTTTACCTCATAAAATCAAGGATACTCTTCATTATTTCATTTAAATATAAGAATAATCATTCGTCAATAGTGAAAATAGTTAAAGGGAAATATTTAGTGAGGAATATTCCATTGAATTCACATGAATCAATAAATTAAAATTATTCTATTTTCATTGTATATTTGATGAGAATCCACTATTAGTTTGAATCATTATGATAATTACATGTTGATAAAATATTGTTATCATGCTCCAAGTTTTGATGGAAAAAAATATATATATTTTATGTAATTAATCCAATTTTTGAAAACCAATTTGTTTTAAGGCCCATAAATTTACGGTGGACGTTGATGCATAAAATATTCAACAGAATGTTATTGCCTTATTTGTTCGTTCATCAGTTCCACAATATTTATCTATGTATCCATTACATGAGTTAGTTGAGTAAGAATTTCAATTATATAATTATCTCTAGTTCTCAGATCATTTATTCAATTAGTACATTATTTGAAATGGTTGGGACCTTATGGACATTTAATTTTTCGGAAATAAAGTGTATAAAGTGAGTAAGGAATGTCTTCATTGTTTTATTGAGGAAGGGATGAGTTTTGATTAGTTTTAGTGGATGGTGGTAGATCAACAATGGGGGATCATTTTGGAAAAATGGTAGACCAATTTCAACTTACTGTGGATCACCAATTATTTATTATTTTGAACAAATGGAAGATCACTAAAGATAGATCATTTTTAACTAATAGTGGATCACCAATGATAGATCATTTCAAATTGACAGTGTATCACTAATGGTATCTCATTTTTAAAAAATAGTGGATCATACAAGGAATTTAATTTTGATCTAATGGTGGATCACATACATTGGATCATTTTTAACTAATGGTGGAACTCCTATTTTGGCCCAGTTTTAATAAATCATGGATCACCAATCATTTCGCATTTTTAATTAGCAGTGGATCAGCAAAAGTGGCAGATTTTGAAATAGAGGTGGCACTGTGTTGGGACCAAGTTGTTTAGATAAGTATTTTAGAATATTAATATGTTTGTTTTCAGGTTTCTTTTTTTTCCAGAGAAGTTTTATGAAGATATGAATTCACCTAACATTTTATTGTGAAAATAGGACTTACCCACGTTTTCATGGAATCCGACTCAATGTCTTAAAAGACCATCATATTGGGAAAATAATTTCTAGATAAAAGGTTTATCATATTCACGCGTAATTTCAAAGGAATTCTTTGATCATAATGGGGAAGAATCATATTCTGTATGGATATGATATAAATGTCAATATGATTTGATTATCTTGGATTTGTTTGAAATAGTATGTATGTTTTAAAACAGGTGAGGAATTCTTGATAATATAAAGGGGGAAAAAGGTTTAGGAAGTCATATTTAGTCTTATCATAATCATGAAAATCATATTCAATATTTTTAGGGAAGATGGGTGTTATTGAAAGTCATTGAAGTAAAAATACATTCCATTATAATTTATATGATGATAAAACAAATCTTCAACATATTGAAAGTCATGAATAAAGTCAGTATGCTTGATTAAAGTTTAAAAAAAATTATTCCAAAGCATTATGGTCTCTATATTATAATAAATATATTTCTAGATTAATTATTATTTTATAGAATAAGAGGCTGATCATTACACGGTTGAGTAGGATAGATGTAATGAGGATGAAGAGAATAATCATAATTAATATGCAATTTTTCAGTCAGAACGAAATCCAAAATATATAAATCATCAATGAACTTGATGATAATCATAACCTTACGAGAAAAAAGTTTCTAATGATAATCCATTTGATTCAGTAATTCATCATATAAATTCCAAGAATAATTGTTTTATGAAGAAAAATTCATTTTTATCTTATTAAAAAAATATCAAATCTGGGGATATTGATCCATCGAATTGTTCATGTCATCGTAATTATTTAAAGAATAATTTTTTATACTGATAAAAGAAAATTATAAGTGATATAATACTTATATATTGATGGATGTGTTGTTAATGGTGGATACTGAAATATGAATAAGATTTTTTCTTTAATTTATTTAGTGCTAGGAAATATAATAATGAAATAATTTTTGGAAATCATAATGGAGAAAAAAATTCAGAATAAGGATTTTTAAGAAGATGAAATCCACATATTTCTTATTATATTCAAGTGGTACTAAGAAACCAAATTTAGATATTTTACAATGAAAATTAAATTAAGAAATAGTAATTTGACTAATTTTTTTGATTAGTGTATAATGAAGAGCTGAAGTTGTGAGAATATTTGAGAAACTTCAAGAAGAAATTTGAAATGTTAAAAATCATTGATGATGTAATAAATGATTCTAAAAAACATGGTAAATAGAAATTTTTGAAAATTCTATTGAGTGAGATAAATATTCAAAATCCTTCCCAAAATATAATTTTCCTTTACTAAAGATGTATCTACTTTGTACCTTTTGAATGATATTATATTTAGAAATGTAAGAGAGATAAAATACAAAATTTTAGGGAGATTAAATTTATGGAATTACATTCTTGAAAAATTCTTTCCAAACATAAGATAAATGAGAACATATATGATTACAATGTATTTACATCATTATCATATTCATCATGTCAACTTATTTAGATTGTTATCATATCAGGATGAATACTCTGACAGGTAATATCATATTTTTTTATATTGAGGAGTAAAATGTTTAGAATTATATCAACCATATTCTAACATATCAATATTTTTTTCATAAATAATCAAACATTGGGAATCAGAGTAAGAAAATTATACATGGAAATTAGACTGGGAAATTAGACTACGTTCTATTATAATATATAAGAAGTTAATATGTGCATCTAGGTGATATTGTAATGATTTTTTTGAAAATAATATATTTGTGAATTATGATAAATAAGCATCATAATTTTTTGGTTACAAAAGTATTTTATTACATCATTTATTCATTAAGGAGAAAAATCAATATTGAATTTTTTGAATATTTCGATATTAGTTAATGTGAATATAACACTCATTGTATCCCAAAAAAGGATTTTTATATAGTGTATTGTGTAGTATTGGATAATTTACCAACTATTATATGGATATATCTATTATTGTTTAATAGTGAACCTTGTATATACTTATTATCATGTGGATGTGTATTTTCATTGTTTATATCAGGGAAAGAAATCATCAACAAGGGGTGATGGTTGTTTCTTAATAAAGGAAAAAAATTGATGTTACTAATTCATTTAATCTCCCTCTAAATGATATAACAATCATGATTGGGAAATCAAAATTGATATCCGAGCCGAATGCTCCATTCGTTTATTCGTCGATGATGTTTTGACATGAAGTTGTGATGGAGAATCTGAATTGCATAAAATGTAAAGGAATTACAGTTTTAAATGGTAATAAATATTGAATCTTGATAGATATAATTTTTCTTTATCATATGAAATTTTTATATAATGTTATTGAAGCTCTAACAAATAGATTTGCTATTATTCAGGAATGATTTCCTCTTCTATCGATTGATGATAATAATTTTGATATTAATTGAAGGGACACACATTTTTTACTATCATGACTATTTGAAATTAAATTTTAAGGGAAAATATTGTTTCCATATCCAATGATATATGAGACTTGTTGAAAACATATATGAAGGAAATAAATAGGATAAGAAAGAGAATTATAAATTTGGAGGATGAGGTATAATGAATTGAAATTGGGTGAGTATGAATCTGTTGGGGTCTTTTTTACCATGGAAAATGACATTGTCATCATTGTCAAATTCATGGGTAAAAAGTTACAATATTCAATAATAATTGAATTGATATTATGAATCCATCAATATGGGTTAGATTAAAATACTTCTTCTTTGGAAGATATAGATTATGAAACAATATCTGTTGATGATGTTTGTAGATTTATCATCACTTATGAAATGATATGGGATAAAGAAATGAAAAAAAAATCAATAAAAAAATTTATTTAAAGGATATTAAAAAAGAGAATCCAATGAAAATTCTTATTTAAGAAGAAGTTGGTTATTCTGATTTCGATAATGAGTAATGTAAAAAATATGTATGCTATTTTATCCTTTTTTCTAAATTTTTTCGAAGAGGTATTGGTAAATTCAAAGGGAATGTTCCCTTGAAATTATTTGAATATGGATCCATTGGAAATATTGTGGCTAATTTTTATAGAATAAAAAATGAATATGATTTTAATGATTAAGAGATAATTCCAATAAGATATTGGAAAAAACATTTTGATAAAGATAAAAACTTTTTCTTATAGGGAACGACAGAATATTCTTCTAATCCAAAATGATAATTTCCATATCAATAGATGAATAAAAATAAGGTAGTGAATTTTGGTTTGAGAAATTTAATTAATATTTTGCTAAGAATAATTTTTCTACAATAGTGAATAATGAAGAATTTGAAGCATTAGATTTGAAGAAGACTAAAGTCGTTTATAATATCATCTGCGAAAAGAACAAAATAAATTTATGAGAAATATTATAAGGAAAGAGAAAGAGTTAATGAAGATCAAAAATGAATGTTCATCAACAAAAAATAATTAATTTATTCTTGTTCATAAATTAAATATTTTGAAATAAATTTCCTAGGTAAATAAATTTTTTTAGGAATAAAATAATCATAATGATAATTTTTAAGTGATGAAAAAAATAAAAAGAAGTAGATGAGTTATAACTTTTCCAAAAAATTACAATTACGAATAAATATATACATAATTCAAAAACTCTATCTATGAAGTTGGTGAATGTTATTATATGAAGAAATCTGATAAGGATTTATAAAAGTATCTAAAGATGTTTTTTTAAAAGAATAAAGCTAGGAAAGTCATGTTTTTAGCCACTATTAACAAAGAGAATAATTTACAAGATTAAAAAAACCCTGATTCTATTTTTTTTAAAAAATTATGAATTCAGAAAAGTTTCTAATATGTTTAATTCTATTAAATCTATAACAAAAATTGATCTGAAATAGATGATTAAAATTTATAATATAAATTTTCGTGACTCAGTTAAGAAAATAAAGAATGTTATAGAGAAACTTGTTCATAAATCCAGTATGTATAGAATTTTTATAGGATAAAATACTTTATATGGGTACTATAGGTATTGTTGTGGATTAAGATATATTGAATATACATTTTTGTTCAACTAACAACACTGGTATTATTCCATAGGTTATAGGAGGAAAAGTTTATGTTGGATTTAATCACAAAAATAAAATATGTGTGAAAATATTGTTTTGATGAAACTTTGAAGGTTGAAGTAAATTTTATAAATTGGTTCCAACAACAGTAAACTATTTTTGAAAGGTCGAAACAACCAAGAATCTTTTCAAAGGTATGGGTTGTTTTATTACGTGAGAATTTTTTTAACAATTCCCATAATCGAAAAATAATGAATTAAAAGTATATTATTATCAAAACCACCGTAAATTAAATAAAACAATAATTAAATTGGATTATTGATTGTGAGTGTTACTCTCAAATGATAGGAGGTTTAATGTTTTTGACGAATGAAAAGTTCATTAAGGAAGGAACTATTGCATTTGGAAATGATAAATCCCTAAAAATCAATGTTGTTGGATAAGTCATTATTGGAAAATATATTTTCGAATCCAATAATTATTTATATGTTAATGGGACGAAATGATACTTTCTGTGAGTTTCATAACATTTTTTTGAGGGTAAAAAATTTATTTTTAGAAAATATGGGATTTTTGTGAAAGGTGAGGAAAATGGAATGACAGTTGCAAGAGGCCAACATATAAAAAAACATGTTTGAGGTAGATGAAATACCAAACTTTTGTTTTTTGATTATAGCGGAATATGAATAGTTTTGGGAGAAAAATCTTGGACACATATATTTACGAAATATGAGAAAGTTATCAAAGATTAATAGTATTCATGATATCATTGATTTGTAATGAAGAATATATTGGTGTTGTATTATATATAAGAATATAAAAATTACAAACACATTACATCAAAAAGTTGAGATTAGTACAAAACAACCCCTATGACATATTCATTCTAATATTTATTGGATAATGAAATAACAATAAGTGAATAGAGATAATTACTTCATCTCATTCATTGATGAATTTAATCACCTTTTCCATGTTATGTATATGAAACATAACTTAGATTATCTGATTTTTTTTTAAATATTCAAGGGGATTGATAGAAAGTAATTTGGTTATTTAGTGAAGAATTTGAGATCTAATAGGGGCAGTGAGTATAAGAATAAATTATTTAAATGTTTTGTTAATAATCATGTAATTAAAAATGATTATATATCTTCACTAAATCCTAAAAAATATGGGATAGATAGAATAATGTAAAGATGTTTGGTGGAAATGGGAATAAAATTATTACGTGAACATATTCATTCTCATTACTATTGGAGTAAATACATGATTACTACTATCTATATCAAAAACTAATTTTTTTGAAGGACACATTTAGATATGACTCTATATGAAATAATTAATGGACACAATCCATGTTTGAAACACATAAGGGTTTTCAGGTGTCTATTTATTATAAAGAAGAAAGGAGGAAATCTTGGAATGTTTGATACCAAATGTGAAGATGGAAAATTTCATGGCTACACTCCATAATGAAGAGGAAAATCTTGTTTCATCAAATAAATAAGAATTTTTTTTGATTATATTGATTTTAATTTTATGAAAAAATCCTAATAAGATAAGCATGGTAAAGAATATAAAGAAGGTGAGTAGTAAAAGAAATTTTTTGTTAACATTTATGATAAGGATTAAAAATTTTTTAATCTTAGTCAAGAAGAAGAATAAGACACACATATTTCCTATTAGTGGGGAAGAATTTCAAAAACCTCATTTGATGATGAAGAAGAAAGTACAAACTCCAAAAATTATTTGTCATCAACATGATATGGTTCAAAAATTATGAAAATTATCACATGCCTAATAGTATTCAAAAAATTTTGGGAATGATGTGAATGACAATTCTGAGTATCTGGAATGGTATTAGGCCATGAATGAAGTGCTGAATCAAATAGAAGATAATGAAATATGGGAACTCAAACCTAAGCTATATAATATGAATGATATTCATATAATGTGGTTTTCTAGATTAAGTAGAATTAATATGGATAAGTTATAAAGAAAAAATAAATATTAGTATACAAATGTCCCTCTCAAATAGAAGGGGATGATTTTGATGAAACATTTTCTCTAGTGTAATGGTAAGCAACTATAAAAATAATTCTTTCTATTGTATCTAAACTAAGTTACAGAAAATTTAAAATTGATTAATATTCCTCATTTTGGAATGGGGATCTATATGGGGAAGTCTACTTTGAATAACCATGTAGATTTGTTGTGAGGAAAGATAAAAGATATATATGCTGATTGAAGAATGCCGTGTATGTGATAAAAAAAGATCTAAGAGAATATTATTCCAAATTGGATAAATTCTTAAGTAAGATATGATTTATCAAATTAATATATGATATAAATATTTATATTAATTAAATTCAATAGTTTTATCTTATCGTAATTTTTTTGGGATGAAATTATTATTGTTTCGAATTATGATAGATCTTATGAATGATTTTCGGAATAAATTAAAATGTTGATTGAGATGTCCATTCTAGGGAAAATTAAATTCTTTATTGGGTAAGAAATTTTTCTTTTTCAATAACGGTATGCTATGAAACTTTTTATTAAGTTCAACATGCACAATTGAACACCTTTTTATACAACTATTTTAGTGTGATAAATGTTTTCTATAGTAGGGGATGGAAAAAAATTTGACCATAAATAATTTTGTAGTTGATTAGAAGTTTTTTTTATATTTTACTGACTCAAGACCCATAATTTTTTATTTTGTAACCATATATGAAATATTTTAGAGTTATCTTAAATTAAAAAATTTACATTCAATAAAAAAATTCATAGATATTTCAAAGTAATGAAAAATTTAAGAATCAGCTATGATATCTCAGAAAGTATTTATTTATATGGTTATTCATATGCTGATTGGGAAGGAAATACTAATTATATAATATCCATATCTATTAGTGTTTTCTTTCTTGGGTAAATTTGTATTAGTGTTCCAAAAAAGAAAAAAATTCAGTGATTCTAAGTATGGATGATAATGAGTATGTTGCTACTACTCAAGCTAGTTCCCAACTTATGTGGATGAATACACAGTTAGAAAACATACTTATTAAAGTGAAATACTCATTCTCTTGTTTTGTGATAATCAATGTGCAATAAATCACAATAGGCACCTAGTTAAAAATTCTTGATCAAGACATATTGATAAAAAATATAACTTCATCAAAGAGCTTGTGTGGAAGACTTAGATATTGTTGGAGTATATTCCATCATCGAAACATGGTCCTGAAATTTTCCCAAACTAATTATTGAAAGAATATTTTTCAAACTTGAGGTTTAAAATTAGCATCTATCAGATTTCTCATAAAGGATGATGAATGTGTTTTTGTCCCCTCTCTCATCATACCATTGCATATTTTTTTCAAAGGGTGTAATTTTTCAACAATATATAGTTACAAAAGCATGTATAAAGGGTGAGTTGTATGAAAGTAGTGAATCCCACATTGTATGTGTGTGAAATATTCAATATATTTTTTTGATGTTTTGATGAAAAAAAATTATATTACAATTATTTTTTAATAGATGTGGAAGAATAACTGAGGACAAAATGATAAGGATGAAAGACAAAAACGTTTTTTATGATCACAAATTTTGGAATACATGGCTCTACTGTCAATAGTACTTGTTTTCAATAATTAATTAGCTCACATACGATTATAATTGTTGATAAAAATACATATCTTGAGGTTACAATCCTAGATGAAAACTAAATCTAAATGTTGAGAGTGTATGGACCATAATAGCTGGATAGGGTTTCAGGAAGATGAAGAACATTGTATTCATGTTTTGTATTTTATTGTCTATGATGTTTTTAGAAGAAAAAAATCACCTCACAATTTTTTTTAGTATTGGTCAGTCCATTATTATCAAGAAATCATAATCAAAATTATTAATAAATTCATCAAATTAATAATATGTTATCTAGAAGAAAAGTCTCATTGGATTCACACTAAATCCAAAATGAAGGGTTTGATAATAACGTGGAAGCATCAATGTCATTATTTCTATGATAAAAATATGATGATTCATTTCTATTCATGGAGTTATCAAAAAATGTAATTAGGTTGAAAATATATGATACAATCTTGATAAATGAATGGTAGAGAAAATGTGTTAGAAATTATATTCATTTTGATTGTAATCTTTCCAATTATATTCAGGATGAGATGGAAAGAAGGATTTTGATGAAATATAGGGACGTCACAATTATATCGACCATAATTTTGATGATGCTAAAGATGATATTCAATTTACATAATTTCATTAAGAATATCATGATTCATAATGAAAGTTAAATGATGAATAAAGAGGGTAAATATGAATACTTTTTTTCTCAATATAATAATAATGATATTTGTGGATGTAGATTCATTTAGAGGGAGAGGAGGATGATCATTACAAGTATGGGGATGATAATAGAAACAAGTATGCATTGGCTAATCATAGTGAAGGTACTAATTTTAAGTAAGGAAAAAGGGAAAATATTTAAACCCTAAAATAATTTTTTAATAATTGTAATTAGTGAAGAAATATGCTGATGATGCTAATCCATCAGATTCAGAATGTCATAATATTCATCAAAGGTTGAATTATTTATGCAGGAAAATTTATTGGTATCATATTTCTAAAATATCAAATCTATTGATAATGATCCATAATATTTGATATGTCATCATAATCATCAGATAATAAATTTTTATTGAGACTGATTAATGAAAAGTTGAATAATAATATTACATAGAGATGAATGGATGTGTTGTCAAATTTGGATTATGAAATTCAAAGAAGATATTTTGTTTTATTAATTTGGTGTTAATAAATGTGATGAAGAAATCGTTTCATGATATTATAATGGAGAAACAAAATTGAATTGATAATTGTGTAACACGATGAATGATATATGTTTCTTCATAGATGAAATTGGTACAAAAAAAATGTAATTTAGAAATCATACAAAGAAAGTAGGAATGGGAAATCAGAATTATACTATTCCTATTAGAGAATGTATAATGAATTCGTCATCATTAATAATCTTTGTGATGGTTTGAATGGAAAAAAGATGTTTTTTTGATGTCATAAATGAATATATATTTCAATAGAAATTGAAATTTTTTGAAATTTGGTTGAGTAGGAAAAAAATTGATAATCCTGCCAAAAAAATATTTGGTTCCACTATAAAAGACGAATATATAATGTAGCTTTTAATAGATATTCAGAACACTGAAGGAAGAGGGTGAATCTATGAATTTATATGCAGTTGAAGTTTCCAGATTAACATTAAAAAATATGTCATTTTAGATAGAAGAGAAATGAGAAGAAACAATTTTGCAATGTATTCACCTGATTATCATATTCATCCTGTCATCATATCTCGCTGCTCATCATACCATGCTAAATAATCAAAATAGAAATATCATATTGGGTTTTTCAAATGGAGGAATATTGTATTTATAATTTTCACAACCATATCCTGATAGAGCCATATTTTTGTATTCAGAAATCAGATAGGGATAATAAAAATGGGAAAATATAGCTGAGAAAATTGGATTGGGACATCTGACTGAGGTTTATTTCAATTTCAAGAAATTCTTACTGAATTCTCTTTTGGAATCTAAAAAATTAAATTAAAATAATAAATTTTTTAATGTCTATAAATAAGAACTTTAACATTTTTTTATTCAAAAAAATTGTATTACGTCAATTGTTCTAAAAGGAGAACACACACTATTGAATATTTCACATGGTGTTACATAATGAAAGTGAATATCATTCTCATTTTATTCTACAAAAATATATTTTTTCTAGTATATTGTATGGTATTTGATCATATCCAAACTCTACTAACGATTTATTATATATTTTTATAAAGTGAATCATATAAATTCTTGTGTTGTTGGGGATTCATGATTGATTTGTTTTTAGAAGGGGAAAATATCTTGCATTGGAGGTGAAGGTTGGTTTATAAGAAGAGAAATAGAAATGTAAAATGATATTACTAATTCACTCCCTCCCCCTCTCAATAATAGAACCATCCTAATAGAGTAATTACAGAAACATGTCATGGCACCCTAGCAATGGTGTAATAGAGGTGGATCCCTAGAAGTTGTAGCCTAGAGGTAAAACCCAGGACGAGTAACAACTATGTTTCAGTTTTTTTTAAAAATTATCATATTTCCTCGATCTCCATTTATTTTACAATATTTTTCTTAATAAATATATTAATGTATTTTAAAGTCGTTTAAAATTGTTTTAATCATATCTTCAACTTATAAGACGTGTTTATACCTTTTAATGTTTAGGATGTGTGAATTTAATGATATATATCATTAATGACTAATCTAATACTATATCTAATCACATTAGTTCTAGATCTAATCACTCGAAAGAGAATATCTTTTATTATTTCTTTATTTCATGAATTATATGGGATTGGTGGCTCAAAATTCATATTCCATTAGTTTTTTTGAGACTAGATATGATATTTCATTTGAGTTCCCCTAAAAAGGATTCCTCAAATATGTGCACACCCTTATTTTTGGTGAATGATGTTTATTTAATGCTTTATTCATCCACTTAGGGGGTACCTCATTTCTCAATTCTATATATCATGTGGGATGGGGTATTCATGTTATCTCATGGAATGATTGTTTCATCTAGATTAATAAATAATAATGAGTTCAAATGGATGTGGAATGGGTATGTGAATTCCTTTCAGGATTTTATATCTTTATTAATTTTTTATATTTATTTTATCTGTGTTTTTTGTATCACATGGAACTTTGTCCAATGATAGACTTTTTTCTAGTTTTGATATATGTTTCTATATCCATGTTGTCTAATATTTTGGGTAGATGACATTAAATAATAATTTATCTACATATACATAGAAAATGAATTAGTTTCACATTCATATATTTATTTTGGGATAATTCCCATAAATAATTAAGGGGACTAATTTAAATCCTTGATTTACAATATAGAAAATTATATGATTGTGATGTAACAAGTTTTTGAATTTGGTTGTGTATTGTAACATAGATTCATTAATAAAATGTTTGGGAGGATTCTTTGTTGTGATGTGTGCAGGGGCAGTGCATACTGGGAGGTTGTGAAGTAGAGATGCAATATATATGTGATGTGGTTGTTCAATGGGGCTGAAAAATTTCATGTGATGTGATAGAAAGTGGAAAATGGATGTGTTTATTGGAAATTTTTGATGTTATTTGTTTTGTGTTCTGTTGTGAAAAAATCTCATATAATATTGTAATGAAAATAGTTCTGGAAAATGGAATAATAAAATGAAACTGGTTGTGTGTTTTACATGGTGGGATGTTATATATAAATTAATTGGTGGGAAATTGTTTCATACATTGGTTCTTATATTTGAAATGGGATGATAGAAAACAAATATAAAAATTGGATTTTATTGAATTAGGTTTGTTGATTATTGTTTGGTCTAGAATTTTATGTTTTTAGTTGGTGTAAATGTTTGGGAGAAATCTGTGAGTTCATTAGTAACATTACTATGAACGCCTAGGATGGGGTTGTGTGTAGCTCTTATATTTACATTATATTTCATTGTGATTTCATTACATTCCCCACACATATGTAATGCCATTTGACAAACCGTGTATATATATATTTGAGGGCTCTTCCCCAATTACTCTGTCAGAGGTTGGATGGATTGCTACAAACTCTTCCATGTTCCCTCATCCAAGAATTGGTACTATGAATTGGTTTTGATGGCCATTACTCAAATGTGTCATGTTTCACATGTGATGAGATGAGATGTGATAGTATAGCTGTCTTTAGGTTAGATGTGATGAGACTGATTCTGGTGGGGTTCATTCTTGGTAGGAGGATAGAATAAAGTTGATGTGATTCATGTTCATGAATCACTTCTACAAAGGTTATGATATGTGATTTTATGTTATAGAAAAATATTTTATAGTCGTGATGTGATGTGATGTGATGTTACAAAGAATATGTGGGAGTGAAATGAATAATGATGTTGAGTTTTGAGATAGAAAAAATAGTTAGAAAACTATTATGGGTCCCCTTCAACGACATGAATCATCTTTTATTATTATACATGGATGAGTTTTTTTTTGTGTGAGAACATTGTTGGGGTTGTTTTTTTGTTGAATACAAGTATATGTTGTTTTTGTTTTTGATTCATTAACATGGGTTCATTAGTATACACATTTCACATCTCTACGTGCTATTTTGGTTTTCGTACATATTAAACATGTATGATCACCCAGCATATGTAAAATGATTTCCATTTTTATCAGAGGACATTCATGGATCTTGTTAAATATTACTATCTTGGACATTTGGAATTATTTTTTTCGCTACAATAGATTTTATTTTGGGTATATAATTTGGAGATTTTTTCTATATTAGATTTATTTAGTCATAGATTATATGATTGTATATGTATTTCCTATATATATATATAAATTATGGAGTTGATTTTAGTTGATTCAACATATCTTCCAATCTTATTTATATTACCAATTGTAATACTTACCATATATTAGATTTATACCAACAGGGCTTGTCTCCTACCAGGGACTGAATAGATTTTGAACATAGGGGGTCATTATATTTCTCTTATCATTTCATTGACTTTGGAGGGATGAGGTTATGAATATGTGGAATCAGGGTGGATTTTTGAGAGATAAGAATGTGATTGGAGTTAGAGAAAATGAGGATTGCATGGGTATATATAGAGATGGTTCCAATAGACCTTATTTTATGTTATAGGCTTGGGATTCCTAATTGGAAATTAGATTTTATGTCCCCAATTATCCTATATATTGACATTGAACTTATTTAATGGCCAAAGGACATGGAATCAATTTGAAGATAAAGAAATATGAAAGGTACATGATTAATGATAACTTCATTTCTTATTTTAATTTGGTGGAATTTTATCTATTAATGTTAAATAATGTAAAATTAATGAAATAAAACATAATAAAATTATATACTACATGGATTTAGAAATCATTATTTCCCTTTTATGGTTTGGATTATGGTCTCATCCATGTGTTGGAACCAGGGTCTTCAAAGCATGATTTGGCGTATGGTTTGTGTTTGTTGTCAATCCTTAGTGGAAGTTCAGGATGTGTACCAACAAAGAGATCATACCGTTCAAGAAGAAAACAGTAGTGAAGTCGGCGACGTTTCCCAGTGTTTGCCAAATTTTTGGGCCTGCAAATCGGCCAATAAAGTAATGTTTTTTTTGCAAATATACTTGCGCGCCGTGATATTGGAGGATAAAAGACATTCAAACCATTTTTTTGAGGATCATAACATCAAAATGTTGCTAAGGAATGAAGGTCGCGCAAGTATTGGTTGGGTCGCGCAAGTGAGTTGCGCAACAGAGGTTACTGGAGACAAGACTTGCGCGCCATCGAGGGACTTGCGCGCCGAAGCGCAGGGGGTCCAGTTTGCATATAAATACTGGACCACCCCTTCTCATTTCTCACGGAGCTCAAGACTTCGAGATTGTTCGAGCTCTCGTCACGCAGGTGGTAGTTTTGTCGCCCAAGTAGAGCTTGTGCGCCGGTTGATGGTTACACGCCCAAGGCGGTTTGGAAGATAAAGGAAGTGGACCGTGCAAGTTTTAAGTCGGGGAAGGAAGCGTCGCGCAGGTGAGTTGATGACACTTGCGTGCCAGTTTGGACTTGCGTGTCGTAGTGGGACTTGCACGACTGTCTTGGAGAAGCGTGCCTGGTTTTGCTGAAACCCACTGGCCTGTTTGGAGTTGCACGAAAGCCGAAAGACTACCCGATACATTCGAGGAAAAGTGATATTCTTCTTCTGGTGAGAATCGGACTTCAATAGAGTATCTACATACAAAAAAGGATGCATTCTTATGAAAATTATGAAGAGACCTTCACGTCTATAAACTGAGTGGGACTTCACCGACGGCAGTGAGCCAGGGGGAGTCAACGGGAGTGACCCGAGGGAAGCAGTGAGCTATCCCTGAACCTTTGTAAAGGCAGTGAGCCTGGGACAGAGTGACTATACCCAATCCTTTGTAATCTACAGCTAGTGAAGCATAGTGGATTTAGGTACGACCGACAACGTGTCGGCGTATGCTCCTTGGACATAGCCCTTAGTGGTGAACCAAGTAAAAAGGGTTGTGTCTTCTCTGTGCATGTGAATGTTTGCTTTCTAATCGTAATCATCATACAGGTTCAACAAGTTCCTAGCAACGTGGGAACAAGATCCATCACTTTAAAAGAAAAAGTGGTCACCCTGATTCACCCCTCCCCTCTCAGCGTGTCCCGGGGTCCTACAAGTGGTATCAGAGGAAGGTTGTTGGATTTGAATCTGTCCTTTGTCGCCATGGAGAATGCAGTCAATGTTAGGGGAGTCCCTCTCTTCGATGAAAATAATTTTTAGATCTGGAAGAATAGGATGAGATATCATCTAAGATCTCTTGGAATGGAAGTTTTGTTTTCTACTGTGCAAGGAATACAAGTCACTGATCCAACAGGCCTTGCTATGACTGACACATACAGGAAAATTCTTGATGCTGATGCTAAAGCACAAAATGCACTCACTACAGCTCTTTCCGATCAGATCTATCTATATGTGATGAGTTTCACTTCAGCAAAGTCTATGTGGGATAAACTTGAAAACATTTATGAAGGAGATTGCAAGGTAAAGGAGGCAAAACTTCAAGTTTTACACAACAGGTTTGACGACCTAAAGATGCACCCAAATGAAAATGCAGGCTCATTTTTTAATCGAATTACTGAAGTAGTGGGAGCAATTCGAGGTCATGGAGAAGAAATCAAAGACAATGATATCATAAAGAAAATCTTGAGAAGACTTCCTCCCATATACAATTCAAAGGTGTCAGCACTCGAAGAAAGAGATCTATTTAAACTATCTCTGGATGATTTGTTAAGTAGTTTAGTGGCATATGAGATGAGATTCAAACCCGAAGATGCCACGACTCGCGTGAGAAAAGAAATGGAATTCAAAGCCATGGACAAACTGAAAATTTCAGAAGATATTGGTGGTGAAGGTGACGAAGAAAAAGAAATTCATTCCCTCATCACTAAGAATTTGAAAAAGGGGAAAGGTAAATTTAGAGGTAAGCTACCTCTTGCATGCTTCCATTGTGGAAGAGTTGGGCACATTTCCTCTCAGTGCCAAAGAATGTTAGATAATGATGAGAGCAAAGCAGAAGACATTGAGAATCCTCAGAAAAGGTTTTTCAAAAAGGGTGACTTAAAATCTGGAAAGAAAATACAGAGGAAGAGTTTTGTCTGTGAAGAAGAAGATCATGATATTGAATTTTGTGAGGAAGAAGAACCAGAATTTAAAACCAAAAACCATGCTTCCATGATGGCTACCACTAAAATATCAAAATCCCCAATCAATAAATACAGAGATAATCAGACTACTAATATTTGTAATCCAAAGATTCAAATTAAGGATGCCTTCTCCAAGCTTGAGAGTAAATGTAAGAGATGTAATAAGTGGAAGGAAATGGTCAAAGAATCATCAGAATATGTTGATGAAATTGAAACTGAAATTGAAAGTCTAGAAGAATTTGTGAAAGTTCAGTCTAAAATCCTTGAAAGCAATGATGATGTAGTGGATCTAAAACTGAGAATTGAGGAGCAGAGAAAGCTCATCAATGACCTCACGTCAAGACTGGAAGAAAAGTCCAAGACTGCTGAGGGTCTTGAGGAGGATGTTGTTACTCTTAGAAGTAAAATTGAAACTGAATCATTTTCAAAAGAATCAAGGGAGAAATTACCTCTTAGAAGATTCTCAGATGCAGAGTTACTGGAAAGGGCCAAATGTGGTTCAGATAGGGTTGAAAAAATCATGAGCGTTCAAAGACCCGCCTGCATAGGAAAGAGTGGAATTGGCTATGAAGCTGAAACATCAACAGCTGGAAATAAAGAGAGGTAAAAGAAAGACAAAACGAAGGTTGAACATGTCGAAACATTTCCTGATGTGCGGAAAAAGGAACCCTCAATCCAAACTAGAAGGAGAACTGACAATTATCCTCAAACATTCAGAAATGATAGGAAGTTCAACTATTCTCACAAGGATGAATGTATGAGGAAAAATTCATGTGAGAAGACATTCCCTCACATGAAGTGTCAGTTATGTGGCAATCTGGGCCATACCATGACATATTGCGAAGAGGCAAGGAGCTACCTGAATGGAGAAGATCTGGGAAGTCATTAAAGGAGAACGATTTCATATCCCCCATCTTATAGAAGAAATATCTTTTATGGTTACTGTTTTAATTTTTCTAACTTTGGCCATAAAGCTATGTATTACAGGTAGCGGTACGACATGAGGAATTCATACAAAACTCAAAGACGGGACTGTGCTCATCCTCCTGATGATTTTGTTCTCACAAACAGTTTTTCTCCTCTGGAAGAAGATCATGGGTATGAAGAATCAGAATATGTAGAAGAATGTATTAAAAGGCCACCATTATCCTATGCTCAATCCATTATCTCATGGAAAGAGAAGAAAGAAGATTGAGAAATCCAATCTTGCAGAAGTATCACTCAAAGCTACAAAAAGCAGCAGCACCTGGATCCTTGATAGTGGATTCTCTTCCCATATGACTGGAAATGCTGACCTTTTGATGTTCATTGAAAAGAAGTTTGATGGAACAGTCCGGTTTGTTAATGACGGTGCTTTGAAGTTCAAAGGCAGCGGGAATACTGCTCTCGCCAACTGGGAGCTGAAGAAGACTGAGGTTCTTTACGTGGACGGTCTACGCCACAATCTCTTGAGTGTAAGTCAACTCTGTGACTCAGGGATCATAGTAACCTTCAATCAAAAAGGCTGCACCATAAAAGGAAAAACAGGAAATTCTCTTATGAAAGGCAGTAGAACAGATGGAAATTTATATCAGGTTGACAGCAAAGTGAACTCTTGCTATTTGTCTATTGAAGAAGAAAATAATTTATGGCATCGAAGGCTAGGGCACAATAACCAACAATACATGGAAAAGATATCTATGTTAAAGATAGGCATGGACATTCCCATTCTAAAATGTGAACGGGAAAAGTCTTGTGATGCTTGTATTCGTGGGAAACTGGTATGTAGTTCATATCGACCAAAGAAGAAAAGGGCATCACATCTTCTTGATCTCATTCATACAGACGTATGTGGCCCAATAAATGTTGCTGGAACCTATGGAGAAAGGTACATATTCCTTTTCATTGATGATTATAGCAGAATGGCTTGTGTAATGGTTATCAACAGGAAGAGACAAGTGATTGATTGTATGAAAACATATCGACGGATTGCAGAGAACGATACAGGCTGGACAATAAAAGTCATGCGATCTGACAATGGAGGGGAATACACGTCCATTGAGTTTGAAAATTACTTAGAAAAACATGGAATACAGCATGAGGTAGCTGCTGTGAGATCTCTGCAACAAAATGGAGTTGTTGAGCGCCAGAATCGACAGGTCAACAATATGGCTAGGACTATGCTGATTGAGAGTGGTATCTCTCTCCATTACTGGAAAGAAGTTGTTGAGGCTGCAGTGCACATTCAGAATCGAACAGGGCATTATATGGGAGAAATAAAGACACCACATGAATTGTGGCATGGAAGAAAGCCTTCGTTGAAATACTTTTGTGTTTTCAAAAGCAAATGTTTCATTCGGAATAAAGAAGGAAACCAAGGAAAGTATGGTGACAATGTTGATGAAGGAATTTTTCTTGGATATCCAATGAACATAAAAGCTTACAAGTGTTTCAATAAACTCTTGGGGAGGATTGTGGAAAGTAATGATGTTAAGATCATTGAAGGAAAAACTCCAAACACTTCAAATAATACCTATGCTGATGAAATACAAGATGAGAATGAATGTGAACATGAAATAAATACAAATACAGAAATTGAGGAAGGTGTACAAAATACTCAAGGGTCACATCATGATGTTGAATTAGATGAAGAATCTGAAATTGAAATCTTGGATGGTGAGAATGCGTCTGAACCTCATAAAAAAAATCGAAGAGCAGAAATTGATCCATCTAACATAATTGGAGACATGAATGCACCTACACAGACAAGGAGGATGAGGAATAACACACAAACTGCATTTCTTTCTGTTGTGAGCCATCCTCATTTGAAGAAGCTGCAAAGGATGAATCATGGGTGAAAGCCATGAATGAAGAGTTAGATCAGATTGACAAGAATCAGACATGGGATCTTGTCCAGAGACTGGATGGACACAATGTTATTGGTACCAAATGGATATTCAAAAATAAGTTTGATGAGCATGGAAGTGTCATCAGAAACAAGGAAATACTGGTATGTAAAGGATACTCCCAGATTGAAGGGATTGATGTTGAATAAACCTTTGCTCCAGTGGCTAGACTGGATTCAATCTGGATTTTCCTTTCCATGGCACTCAAAAGAGGATATAAAGTATATCAAATGGATTTCAAGACAGCATTCATGAATGGTGTACTCGAAGAGGAAGTCTATATTGAACAACCAGTGGGCTTTTTTTTGGATACTGATGAAACAAAGGTCTGCAAACTGAAGAAAACTCTATATGGTTTGAAGCAGAAACCACGGGCGTGGTACTCACGGTTGGATTCATATCTCAATAAGTTGGAATTCAAAAGAGGAGGAGTTGATCACAATCTCTATGTGAAGAATTGTCCAAAATTTCAATTCATGGTTCTTGTCTACGTTGATGATATCATATTTGGTGGAAGTAGGCAGAAATCAGTGGATGAATTCGCCAATCACCTAAAATCAGAATTTGAAATGTCTATGATTGGGGAGCTCAAATATTTCTTGGGGCTGCAAGTGATTTAAAAGAAGGAATACACTTTCATTTCTCAGAAAAAATATGCAAGAGAGCTACTGAAGAAGTTCAATATGCAAGACTCCAAACCAATTTCAACTCCAATTGCAGTTGGAACTAAACTTGGAAAGCATGAGGATGGGGAATCTGTTGATCCCACCATGTACAGGAGGATCATTGGAAGCCTACTGTATCTGACAGCGACAAGGCCAGATATTGTCTTTGCCACATGTCTTTCGGCCCGCTTTCAGAGTAATCCAAAAGAGGAACATATGGTAGTAGTAAAAAGAATCATGAGTTACATTCAAGGTACACATAATATTCAGTTATTTTTTGCTGTAGGTAGCGACAGTGAATTATCCGCATTTTCTGATGCTGACAGGGCTGGTGATGTGGTAGACAAAAAGTCCACTAGTGGTGGAGCTTTCTATATTGGGCAGAAATGTGTTGGCTGGTTGAGCAAGAAACAAGAAAGTACTTCTCTTAGTACTGCTGAAGCTGAGTATATCTCTTCCAAAATGGCATGCACTCAAATGCTTTGGATGAAGCAGCAACTAATAGATATTGGTGATAAGGTGCAGCAACCAATGGTGATTTTCTATGATAACAAAAGCGCAATTGATCTTACGAAGAATCCGGTTTTTCATTCTCGTACAAAGCATATTTAAATACGGTATCATTTTATCAAAGAAAAGGTTGAACAAGGCGTGATTAGAATGGATCATGTTGGAACTGATGAACAAGTGGCTGATATCCTGACCAAGCCAGTGTCCGCGGCTTTGTTTGAGAAGTATCGGTTGAACCTCGGTGTTCAACCACCTCCTACTGCATAAGGTGGATCCGGAAATCCCCTCTCCCCATTTGTTATAACTGTTTTTATCTGCTTATGGATGTGATGCAGGTTTATGGGGGAGATACTATCCAGGGGGAGTATGACTTGAGCTGAACATTGAACAACTTATCGGTCTATGGTTTTATTGTCAATGGGGGAGAAAAGAATAAATTCAAGGCAAGAAATGCTTCTGTGATGAGAAGTATAAGAAGGATACAACCAGGCGTCATGGAGAATTTTAAAACACCGGAACCCAATTCAATATTCCTCTCTTGTTTTCTACACCGAGAATTGCTCACGTAGACTTAGAGTGTTGGCTGAGTTGATTCTTGCGTTTTGGGTTTGCTCATGGTTGGAGATCTTTTGAATTTATTCTGATTGCCAACAAACCCAAAGGGGGAGATTGTTGGAACCAGGGTCTTCAAAGCATGATTTGGCATATGGTTCGTGTTTTTTGTCAATCCTCAGTGGAAGTTCATGATGTTTACCAACAAAGAGATAATACGGTTCAAGCCTAAAACAGTAGTGAAGGTGGCGCCGTTTCCCAGTGTTTGCCAAATTTTTGGGCCTGCAAATCCGCCAATAAAGTAAAGTTTTTTTTTCAAATATACTTGCGCGGCGTGATCTTGGAGGATAAAAGACTTTCACACCATTTTTTTAGGATCATAACATCAAAATGTTTCTAAGGAAAGAAGGTCGCGCAAGTATTGGTTGGGTCGCGCAAGTGAGTTGCACGACAGAGGATACCGGAGACAAGACTTGCGCGCCATTGAGGGACTTGGGCGCCGCCGCGCAGGGGGTCCAGTTTGCATATAAATACTGGACCACCCCTTCTCATTTCTCACGGAGCTCAAGACTTCGAGATTGTTCGATCTCTCGTCGCGCAGGCGGTCGAGTCACGTAGGTGGTATTTTTGTCGCGCATGTAGAGCTTAAGCGTCGGTTGTTGGTTGCGTGCCCAAGGCGGTTTGGAAGAGAAAGGATGTGGACCGCGCAAGTTTGAAGTCAGGGAAGGAAGTGTCGCGCATTTGCGTTCATGACACTTGCACGCCAGTTTGGACTTGCACGCCGTAGTGGGACTTGCGCGACTGTCTTGGAGAAGCGCGCCTGGTTTTGCTGAAACCCACTGGCCTGTTTGGAGCTGCACGAAAGCCGAGAGACTACCCGATACATTCGTGGAAAAGTGATATTCTTCTTCTGGTGAGAATTGGACTTCAATAGAGCATCTACATACAACAAAGGATGTATTCTTATGCAAATGATGAAGAGACCTTCACGTCTATAAACTGAGTGGGACTTCACCGACGACAGTGAGTCAGGGGGAGTCAACAGGAGTGACCCGAGGGAAGCAGTGAGCTATCCCTGAACCTTTGTAAAGGCAGTGATCCTGGGACAGAGTGACTGTACCCAAACCTTTGTAATCTACAGCTAGTGAAGGTGTATGTTTCATGGGTAGTCTTTGAGATTTATTTCTTTGTGGTTTTCCTTTAATCAACCATGAAGGTTGTGATGATACAAGAGTTACTGTCCCATCAAAAAGTGAGTATGTCAATGTTGGATCATGGTATAATGTTCAACAAAATTATATGATTTTCCATATACATTTTCCCACATAAAGAGTCCCAAGAGAGGCAACATTATGAGGTACTCCATCCTTTGATCTATTTTGTAGTTACCCATCTTACATTTCCAAAATATCTGGTGGTTCAGAAGAAGGAAGAAGTGATCAAGTAGAAAAACTCCTGGTGAAGAACACCATGAGGGGGGCATGATGTTTCCTTGAGGAGTATTGTATCTTGGGGAAGGTCTCCGGTCCATGGGAATTTTATGTTTTAACCAGTAGATATTTAAACCTAGTAGCCTTCTTTCTAGAATTTTGAGTCCAGTGGTTTCCATGCCCTTCCTAGGGAATTCAGACCAGTTGGATTCATCTCTAGGGTTTGTAACCATCATTCAGATCAATTTCCAGTGGTTTCTCATTCTTAGTTTTTTAATGGTTGGTAGGTTTAGCGTCAGCCTCATCAATAGTAACCATATATACTATTTTATTATTAGGTTCATTGGTAGTATTCTCCACCAAGATATGAATTCATAGGTATAGGTGTACCTTAGTATGTTCCTCAACTATATGTACCTCATCCCGATCATAGTCATAGAGGAGGCCATTAGTAGAGATACATTGGGGATTTGCGTGGATAATTATAGGAACTGTAAGTGGTATCTCTAGACGGGTCATAAATCATTCATGGTATTCCAATTTTATGGTGTACTAATTTTTCCTTGTTTGATTCATTATATTTTCACTCTTTTGTTACCATCTTTATTGTATGTGATTTTGGACAAGACATATAGAGACTTACCTTGACATTGGTGTTGACTATGATAGTTGGAGTATAGAGTACATAGTTTCATGTGGGTTAGGGATTTTCAATATTGATGGGGCATCATGGGTAATGTATGGAAATTTTCCTACTTTTAATGCTGATATATGATTCAATATGTGGCATATTCTGGATGTATTTCATGAATTATGTTTCCAAAATATTTTGAAGGAGAGTTATGTTCTTGAATATATAGATCCACCTTGTATTATTCATTGGATATTAGGTTTATTGGGTGGGATGTCAGTGTTTAGAGCCCCTTATTTCCATGGTGACTAAGTTCATTGTGCAATCTATACAAGCAGGGACTAAGGAGGCTCCAAAGTGTTATAGATAGTTAATGAATATTTTTGACAATGAAGTGGTCATATAATCCCTTCAATTCCATTGTGTGTTTGGGATATACTTATATCCTTATGATTCATCAATTTTATGGCTCCATATCAGATGGAACCATATGAGCTATGGAAGATGAGGAATTAGATATATGATCTATAATATTGGTTTTTCATCCATCCTTGTCAGTCACCAAGCGATGCTAAGATGTTATTCTCTAAGAAGGTGGATGGTATTCAATGGTTGTGTATTGACATGAGAGGTTGAACCAGTTTATGATAAAGACTTGAAATCATCATTTAAGGATGAATGATCTTTTTGACAAGTTGACGAGAGATTTTTGGTTCTCCATGTTCAATCTATGGTCTGGATATCAGTAGTTCAAGTTGAATAGTAGAGATATCCAGAAGACTGCCATCATATGAAAATATAGAAACATTCTGTTTCTAGTCATGACTTTTGGTGTCACTAAGATGATAGTTATTTTTATGGAGATTATAAACACATTATTTAATGAGTTTGAAGATTACTTTGTCATTTTTGTCATCAAAGATAACTTGATCTACTCAAATTCAAAGGAGGAGAACGACAGGAATCACATAGAAACTTTATAGTTTATTTTTTTCCCATGGTTATATATATTTTATTCCATGCGTATGTTCTAAACATAAGAGGTATACTTCCATGGGAATATAGAATCTCATAAAGGTGTGGTAGTAGACCCTTTTATGGCTGAGGATGTATTTCATTGGTAACACCCAAAAATGTGGCAGTGTTTTATAGCTTCCTTAGACTCATAGGAAATAGTTTGATGTTTTTACCCAATTTATCTTGATTTGTAGCCCCGTTAACCACATTTTCCAAGATGGTCAATGCGTTTTTCTAGATATATAAGTGTCTGAAAACAATCAAATGTCTAAAGGGGAAATTTTTCAGTGATTGATTAGCCTATGGAGGGGGTGATGTATAAGGTGTTTTCTATCCCTTACCATATTGGATTGGGATAAATGTTGATGAAATATGGGGTAGTGATCTATTATGTGTGTGAAAAATTATTCCAGCATGAGAATAACTATTCCACCCCTGATATATGTATAGTAGTATTTTTTTATGATGATTTTTTATACATTACCATTATTGAGATAAATTTGTGGTCTTCACGAATCAAAACATTTTGAGGGATAACATTTCATTGTATGATCTATATCAATGGTAGTGGGGAGGATATAGTTTATTCATCACTATGATCTTGATATATTCTACACATTAATAATGTATAAATTCATGGCTAACAAATTGATAATATATTCATAGAACGATATTTTATATGGGTCTAGTGATGAATGTAGTGAAATTTAGGAGTTGGAAACATTCTAGTTAGTTGAAATTTTGGATGATGTTAGAGGATGTTTATATTATAAGGTAGTGAAAAATTCCCTAATTAGGTAGTTGTATGAGTCTACATGGGGAGAATTAGAGGCATACTTGATGAATAATCATGTTGGACATAGTGATGCTATAGTGGGATGGTTGTAGGATGGTCAAAACCATATGGTGTTTCGAGGGAGTCTGTTTTTTATGTAAAAAGTGTGATGGGTTCTACTATGAGTTTTATATATCACCATTATCATTAAACCCAACTATTTCCAAGAACTACCATGGATTCATGTCATGTTTTTGTTGGTCAGATGTGTAACGGGAAGTTGCAGTGGGTATGTCATTGTATATTCATTTCTACTTGGTAATAGAGGAGTATCATTTTCCTTGAGGTTTGATGCATCCCTTTGAAATTCTTGAGTTGAAATTGGATGACATCTATATGGATTTCATCATAAAATTACACCAATATTATCTAGGTTATGATTCTATTTGGAAAAGTATGGATGAGTTTTCAAAACCATCTCACATTTTTATAATAAAAGTGTTAGGTGCATTGGACATTTGAGAAATGAGGTATGTGGAAGATTTGTTGTGGATACCTAGATTCCCAAGGTCCATTATCATATATTGGGATTCATTTTTCTAAGAAATTGACTGATCATGGTAAAAAAACTGACCTTGTTTGAGTTTTATTATAATAATGGCTTCTAATAATTCAAGGTAATGTGCTCATTTGAGGCTTTTTATGAGAATTAGTGTCGTTCTCTGTTGTTATATGAAGTGTTCTTTGAGTTAATAGTTCTTGGACATGATGTGATACTTATAACAATATATATGGTTTAGTTCATTTTACATAGGATAAAAGAATCACATTATTGGTATAAGCCTTATTATTTTCATAGGAGGATTCCCCTATATTTCAATGAAAAAGAACAAGTGTCCTTGATGGTTTCCTCATAATGCGAGAAGTGTAGGATTAACATGAGGAGTAATATCTCGCTCTAGTTTTTTGGGACTATCATGGTTTTGTTGAGTCTTAGTGTAGAGGATTACATGATCCAATTTCTAAAATAGGGGAGTGGATCATTGACATCTTTCACACCTCTCACATTCATTTGTATTAGAATGATTACTCTAATATCATTCACTATAGAGAGTTACATATCGAGGATGATGAAATGTTCATGGATTAAAGAGAAGAGATCATGGATCTCCAAGATAATGAATTGTGTGGATGGATCCTTCCTTTGGTTTGTGTGTTGTAGAGGCATTGTGTCATAGAAGATAGTAATTGGGAGAGAGAGATGTAGATTCATGCATAATACCCAATGTGTTTTTTCGTTTTTCCTTCTATGTTTTTCGTTTAATATGATGTTTGGATCCTATTTTTGTACATGAGTTTTGTTCATTTTTATATAATTAATTATGTACAATAATGTACATATATACAAAAATATGAGGAATTTATTCTTGATTAAGAAGCATTGTACTATTATTCTATTAAACCCAAGTGTTTGAGTCTGTTCCACCCAAATATGATTTTATCATTACATAGAGATTGGAGTTCCTGAATTCATATATTCATGGATATACGATTTTTTTAGTTATTGTGGGAATTTTGGTTTTCAGGTTTGGTTTGTGGTGGTGATTCAGATATAACAAGGTCCTTGAGGGGTATTTAAATGGATGGTTAGTCGAAACTATTCTTTCTCTCCTTCTAGGGTAGTTTTGAATTCTTTCGGGTTATAATAGTTTTATAGGTTTCTTATATAATAAAACGAACATCACATTAGTTAGATTGTGGGAAATAAATATCTCAGGAATTTAGGGGAATGTTTAGGGATGTTTGGTGATGTGTAGGAAGATTTTTTAGGTGTTTTTGAGGATGGTGATGGATCACCACTAGTGGAACATTTTTTACTAATGTTGAGTCCCCAATTGTGTCTAATTTTGGACTAATGGGGGATAACCAACAGTGGTCCATTTTGAACTGACAATGGATTCAAAATGGTAACTCATTTTTAATAAATTGTCGCTCTCCAACAAAGGATCATAATAATTTAATGGTAGACCACCAATGGTGGCTCATTTTCAAATAACTGTAGAACACAAGTGGTGACTCATTTTGAAATAGCAATGCTTCATCTTGATACAATGGTGGATTATTAATAGTGGTTCATTTTAATCTATCTTTGGATTGCTAATGGTGAATATTTTTTCACACAAAATGGATCACAAATAAGAGATCATTTTCACATGTTGTGTCACCCTGGTTGTAGAACCCTTTTTTTAGTTATTCGGTGGGGTCACACTAGTAGTGGATGCTTTATTGTGTCATTATAAAGAATCTCTATGTTTTTCAACAAAAAATGATTTACCCTTTGGACATTTCATTTTTTAAAATGTCTTTTAATTCTTATATTAATTAATTTTAATGATATTTTAATGGTGATTAATTATATAATAACTTCTATATTATAAAGATTCCTTTTAAATGTTTAAGACGCCATGATTTAATGAAACCTAAATTTAAAATCGAATTTAAAACTATATCTAAGACTTCTTATTTTGGATAAAATCATTTAAAAGAGAATAAATTTTTCAATTTTTTCGTTCATCATTTTCTTGGGATTGTAGTTTACAAATCATTGTTCGCATGGAGTCATAGAGACAAATTAATATTGATGGTACAAAATACCATGAATAGGTTTCCTCCTCCAGAAGAAACCCCATATTTTTGAGTATGAGGATATTATATATCCCTATTAATCATGTTACGAGGTCCTTCATTTCGCCTATCTATGTATCATGTGGGATGGGTAACTTATTTTTTCTATAGGGAAGATAGTTTTATTAATCCTAACAAGGATAAATAACTGGTTTAACTGTAATATAAATGAGAATGGTAATGTTTCACATTATTTTATGTCATTTTTATTTTTCTTTTGTTGATTTTAACTATGTTTATTCTTTCACAAAAAAATAGGGCCATCAGTATCCCCTATTTTAACGGTTTTGATATATTTTATGATTTTTATGTTGAGTGATTTTTTTGGGACTATCATAAATAAATGTATGAAAACCTATACCCATCTAATAAATTTGTTCCAATGATATTTATGGATTTTGGGATAATTCCTTTAAATAAATAAGTATAACTGAATGAATTCATTTATTCTAAATCAGGAAAATGAAATGTGTGTATTGTAACATGTTTGTGGATGTGGTTGTGTATTATGAATTGGTTGTATCAATGTGATTCCTAAGTAATAGATTTGGTTTGTTGTAAGTGGGTGAAATGAATGAGAAGTTATTATGAAATGGGGATGAGATATTGGATTGGAATGGTTGTGTTGTTGGGATGCAAATGTTGTGGTGATTTGATGGATAGTGTCTATTTTAAATTGTTGTGGGATTATGATTTTTTATGGTCGGCGGGTGCAGTTTTGTGATAGTATCATTCATATTATATAATTTAACAAGGTATTAGATAATGGAAAAATAAATTATAACATGTTGTCTTGTTTAAATGGTTATCTGGTAAATATACCTTAATGGAGTAGACAATAAAAAATGAACTAGTATTTTTAAATTCAAATAGGATGATTATAAATAATCCTAAAATAGTATTTAATTCAATATTTATTGTGTCTAATTGATTTGTGTGGGGTTTTATGAATTTACTGGTTGGGGAAATGTAAGATAATGTTTTTAGTTGTTTGGAACCTTTTTTTACTTAGATTATGGCATTGTGTGTAGATATTATATATACACTAAATTTCCATGTGATTTTTATTATGATTCCCACCCATATTGAGCACCATGTGTCACCACTAATGTGTGTGTGTGTACATATATATATATATATATTATTTGGAATGTGTTTTAACCAAAATATCTGTGGTAGGTTGGATAGAAGGAAACCATCACTTCCTTGTTCCCCATTATAGGCATTGGAGATATGCATAGATAGTGAGTTCCAGAAACCAAAAGTGTTGATGTCGATGTGTGATGTAATGAGATGTGATGGCTATGGTTTCATAGGGAATGATATGACATGATATATTATAGTGGGGTTCATGATTTTTAAGATGATGGAATGAGGATGATGTCCTTCATGGTCATGATTAACTACTACACAAGTTATTATATCTGAGGACATGTGATGGATCTGGTGTATTTGGGTGGGATGTGATATTATGTGATGATATACAGAATTGGTGGGTGTGCCAGGATGTATGACGATGGGGTTAAAAATATACAAATCATTGGGAAAGAGGTGTAGGGTAACCTTATTATATAGGATTCGTATTATATTATTATTGTTGGGTTCATTATTTGGTTATAGATCCATGTCGCGGTTGTGGTTTTGGATTGTATTATAATATAGGTTTTTTGGTTATTCTTCTTTCTCATCAGTTCATTAGTATTTTCTTTTCACATGTTCAAGAGTGACATTGGTTTTCCTGCTAAGTAATATTTTACATTCACTCTATAAATATAATTATATTTTTTGTTTTCTAGGAGGTCATCATTGACTTTTTTTGGCATGACTATCTTGGACCATGGGACAATTTCAGTGTCACAACTTCATATTTTTTTTGGGTATTTTCTTGAGAGACATTTCTATCAATCTTTTTTATTTAAAAATGGAATAAGTGATTGTTTTTTGGGTTTCCTTTATATAATTTATGTAGTTATTTATGGTTTATTCGTAATATATCCTGATATTATTTATAATATTAAATATTATTACTCCCAAAATGAGATTTCTTATCCCTTTGTGAATGTCAGAATCCTGGTACTAACTAGAGGAAAGGCATGAGGGTCAATATATCTCCCTCCATGTTGTAGTATCATTGTTGGTGGGGGTAATGATATAATATATTTAATCCATAATCAAATTATTATTTTTATCATTCCTACTATATCTTTTATAGTGTATTGTTAATAGAGAGGATAAATAAATAATAAATCATATAGATAAAGAAGTTATGATTAAATAAGGAATAAGTCAAAAATAATTATTATATACATTCTTAACAAATATATATTATTAAATCTATCATATAAATGGATATTAATAAACAATGTTTTTTTTATCCATTGTAGTTAACCTAAAAAATTAATACCACATAATCTTTCATTAATGAGAATGATAATACCCAAAATTGTATCCCCTGAGTGTGTCTAGCCATGTGAGTAGTTATGCATCTTTTTCATCACTTATTCACAGTTGAGTTAATAAGAAACATTACCACATTAGGTTAAATCCCCTAGGTAAAATTCTTCCAAGGCCATAATACACTTTATTATATCCCGAATCAGATGTATTTTTTAGTAAAACTTCAAAATTCATAATTTTCCAAAATGTAGGTATGTTATCTTAGACTTATTCTAAGGAATTTCACTAATGTAATCACATTATAATATCCAAAATACTATACATTTTTTTGATACAAATGACAATGGACCAATATATCCATGCGTATATAATACATCAATGATTGGGTTTAATTAATTAATATCAAAAAAATTAACATAGCCCATGGACTTGACAGTTTCTTAAGTTGGACACATGAACAAAAAATTACTTATTTTATATGTTTTGATCACTTCACCATAAAATAAACCTTTCTTATACCATACGTGTGACATATTATTCATCATTTCATTGAGGAAAAAATAATAAAAATAAGTGATCACAAAAACATTGTAAATTAAATCATTTCAATGTCCATTGTTGTAATTTCATAAGCATGTATGAAAAACTAAACACTGAGAATAATTCAATCAAATGAGAATAATTCAATAATTATTTTACATAATAATAAATGATGGACTTATCATATCTAACAATCACATTTATGTTTCAGAATGAAAAAAATGATGCATAAATCATAATCCATGTGTCATAATAAATAAAGTGTAACAATCACAAATATAGGATTTCAAATCTTGTTAAACATAGCTACATTCCGACAAATTTTCAAATAGAAAATTTAATAGTTCTTTCTTGAATCAAACTAACCCATTTAGAACATAGATTCTCACTAAAATATTAAAATTAAATTTATATAACATGATATATAAGTCTTTATCCAATTAATTAGATGGATATATAGATCTGACCCATCATATAATATTTAAATTTATGTCAAAATGGAAAAAAGTTCATCATACTATACAATTACCCCTTGATATAAAATGGGTTTCATATAATTATCTTATAGTATATCCTAAATATGATAAATAAAAATGAAAAAAAATTGTTTCATAACTGAAATACAATATATGATAACATAGGTGGTGAATCAAGAAACAAAACTCTAATAGATGAAAATATTTTAGATAAAAAGTCCATATTAGAAGAAAATATTTTCAAAATTTATATCATTATAACCCCTTTAATTTATTCATAAAATTAATTTTAAACACATTTCAATAATATTTTTCAATAATATTTATACATAATTTTTAAAAAATATTTTAATGAATGAAGAATAATGAATTAATAATTTTCCTGTATATGAATATCTAAGATAGAATAAGAAACATGTTATTGAAAATAAAATCCTTTTATATCAAAAAAATATTCAGTTTTTAAAACCCCTGTCATTTTAGGAAGTTCAAAAATAAAAATTCAAAAAGTGGTAATACAAAATATGAGTGTCAAAAAGAGAAAAAACAGAATATTATTCTATATAATAAATATAACATTAACATAAAAAGAAAATTTTATTATGGAATGTAACGGTTCACAAGAGAATCAATGAAATATTATTTTCAATCATACACTTTATAAATGAATTATTATTGGAAGAATAGATGAATATAAAAATTAATTCCGTATAAAATAAATTGGGATTGTATTATACTATCATTTAACAACATGATTCAATAAAGTGATGTATAAATAAATGAATATAAATTGAGTTATCCAGACTCTTACCCATCATTTACACTACCAATTTTTTATTTCAGAATCATGGACCTTATTCAAATTTCTTAACCATCGTTGAATATATTTATAATCTGTCATTAATTATATATTATTTAGTCATAATTATTTTTACAAATGATTTTTAGAATGTTTGTTTGTTTTCCCTTCCAATGATCATGGTAAAAGATGTAATTCTAAATAATAGGTTTCAGGATCATAATTTCATTATTCTTAAATATATAATAATAAAATTCTCCAATTATTCCTTTATTCTTATTTTTATTCACTAAAAGACATTAAAATGGATTCTAGAAATGGGAATCATGATATACTAGTTTTAATGTACTTAATGATAGAAATGTGGTATAATAATAAATATATAAAATGTTTCTAAAAATATTAAATATTAAATATAAAATATTAAATATAAAATTGATTATTATAATATGATATTACCATTATATGACAACCTATTATCCTCAATGATGTAAACAATATATAATAGTTTGTGTTGGTGGTAAAACCTAATGCAATTGTATCATTTTATTATAATTTCGTGAGTAAGGGAATAAATTTACATAATAATAATATGAAACATTCATAATCACAAAAATTGCATAATTATCAAGTATCCTCACTAAATATATTCATATAACCATCCATATTGGGTGGTGATGATGAAATAAGTAAATTATTTATAGAGGTAGTAGTCTTCATGTATGAATGATTAAGAATCCTCTGTATTAGTGAATGAATGGAAGGATGTTATCTGATAAATTACCATTATATAAATATAAATTTTATATATGAAACATTAAAATTCAACAAATCTATATTTGTTACCAACCATGTGAGGAATTGAAAAAAATAACAACATCCCTTTGTGGAGAAGTTGGTATGCAGATACAAATGATTGATATTATTTATATTTTACTTATTGGGTGGGAATGGTTGAATAATTATCAAAAATTCAATATAATTAAATTTAAGTTTAATATTTATGGTTATTTATTTATATTAATATTAGTATAGAATATTAAGAATGATTAATGAAAAATAAAAAATTACAGAAAGCGTTACTCAAGTTTGATTCTTGAGTTTTCATTATAAAAAATCCTTTGAAATAAAATCCATAAAAACTAATTTTGACTTGAAGAATATAGAGGTGGTATATGTTTTAAGGAGGATAAATGTGGTATAATTTTTGGGTGTATTTCAAAATAAATAGTGTAATATGAATCAGTGTATGTGATCTAATATTTTATTCGATGATTAAGAATGTTTTTGAAATAAACAATGAATATCAATAATGTAATTTTACTATTAAGGATTCACATGCTGAAAAGGGAAAAAATGAGGAAATGGGATGGTTTATTTGTAGATAATGGCCACAACCATATATTTCTAGACATTATTTTATCGTGTTTTGGCCTCTTCACCTCAGTATAATAATTTTTTCAATTTTGACAATGTATAAAGTAACTAATCATTAAGCATATTTACTAATTTAACTGCCAAAATTAAAATTATAAGGATTCACTAATATAAACATTATAATTTAGTAATTGAGAATAATGTAAACATAAGAAATTTATAAATGTTTGAAAAAATCAATTTTAATATAAACCCACGTAATTGCATAAAAATATATTTTGGGAATACATGTTTTTAAGTATAAAATTTATATATTAAATAAAATTATAAAATATACTGATTTACAAAGAAAAATAAATAAATTATAATATAATAAAAAGTTATGGGAATTTAATAAAATTCCAATACATATTTTTTCTTAAAATACTTTTTTAAATGAATGATTGAATGTAAATTGTATTATATTTTATAGTATGTTAGTTTAATTTTAGAAATATTGGATATGGGTTTTAGAATCTCAATTAATGTTTTAAAATGTATAGTTTTATTTATTGGTTATATTTTTAATTTTGTTTCATGATATACCTCCACAATCAAGAATGTTTTTGAAATAAACAATGAATTTCAATAATGTAATTTTACTATTAAGGATTCACATGCTGAAAAGGGAAAAAATGAGGAAATGGGATGGTTTATTTGTAGATAATGGCCACAACTATATATTTCTAGACATTATTTTATCGTGTTTTGGCCTCTTCACCTCAGTAAAATAATTTTTTCAATTTTTACAATGTATAAAGTAACTAATAATTAAGCATATTTACTAATTTAACTGCCAAAATTAAAATTATAAGGATTCACTAATATAAACATTATAATTTAGTAATTGAGAATAATGTAAACATGAGAAATTTATAAATGTTTGAAAAAATCAATTTTAATATAAACCCACGTAATAGCATAAAAATATATTTTGGGAATACATTTTTTTAAGTATAAAATTTATATATTAAATAAAATTATAAAATATACTGATTTACAAAGAAAAATAAATTAATTATAATATAATAAAAAGTTATGGGAATTTAATAAAATTCCAATACATATTTTTTCTTAAAATACTTTTTTAAATGAATGATTGAATGTAAATTGTATTATATTTTGCAGTATGTTAGTTTAATTTTAGAAACATTGGATATGGGTTTTAGAATCTCAATTAATGTTTTAAAATGTATATTTTTATTTATTGGTTATATTTTTAATTACATAAAATTTTTTGTACACTTCATGGTACTTCTTAAACACATTTAAAATAACAAAAATCTGTTATCTTTGTTAAAACCCCATTTTTCTACTAAAATATAGCTTTTTTGAAGAAGATAAAAATATCATACTAAGTACTTTTCAGAATGAAAAATTAATTCTTTTATTTAATGAAATTAAAATTATATAATTATATAATTTAATTTTTTAATTGTAAATAAAATATATACTAAAAAATAATTTTAGTGGTAATATTTTTAATATTAAAACATATTTATTATTGATACTATAAATGTAATTATTTTTAATTTTTTTCCCTCTAATAGTTTATTAATAATTAAATTAAATTTTTTTCTAATATTTTTTTTGTACACATAAATTGGTAGATAAAACAATACATCAGTTTTACACAATCATGAATTTTGTTTCATGATATACCTCCTCAAATAAAATATGTGGAACATATCATGCATGTTAGAGATATATATAAGTAGTGCTAAGTGATAGGTTTTACCCTAAAATGATCAATGGTATTTAAGGGACACATGAATTTAGAGAACAAATTCCATTTCATTTTAAACCTCATTACTCATGTCTGTGGAAAAATTATAACAAACCACATATCACAATTTTAAAACTATAAATCTCTTTGATGATTATCATCATAACTGTTGTATCAAATTCTCACTACTTTAATATGCTATTTTATTGTTTTAACCTCTCTATCTATTATAGGAATATGTAATAACTTTTAACTATCCTCTATCGAACTACATTTGATAATGTAAGAGTCTTATATATCTTCAGATAAAGATCCTCATATGTTACTATTTGAATGGTATAAGAGAAATTATTTTTATATGAGAAATACAAAATGGTGATTTTTTGACCCCACCATATTATTAAATCCATAAAAATATATCATCATATCATTTAGTGTTTTAGTGGCCACCATAAACAAACCATCCATATATTAATCACAAGATGTGTTAAATATGAGAACTATATCTTCACTTTTCTTGAGAATTATACAGAATCATAGGGTAAACCAAATACCCAGATCCAATACCGTGGTAGTGATACTTTTTTCATCCTCACAACTACCCTTATGTATATCATATTTAGTTTGTCAGGGAATAAATATTCCCTTATGGAAAAAATTTATTGACTACGTAGGGTTATTGATTAAAACTATAATACCATTACAACCATTATATGTTTTAGTGAGTTTGAATAAAAATTACATGGTGATGTTTTCACATTTCCATACTTGCATAAGTAAATCTTTTAACATAACCTTAAAATTTCTCACTCACCCTTAACATTCATCATTTCAAAGAACTGTGATAGAAATTTTATTATTTTACAGTTCATAATAACCAAAGGTATATTTTATTTTACGTCTCTAAAAATCATTATACACACTACATGTATTGAAAAGGATGATATATGTATATAATAAAATTAAAATAATAAATTCTAGTTTTATAGGGATAAATGTCTTGGTAAAAATCATTATAACTCCATCTTTATCAAGGTTAAACCATGGAATATTCAATCCCATTTTTAATATATATATATTATACTTTGGGGAATCTGTTATCGTTATGTGATTTAATAGTTGAGAATTAATATAGGAAAAAAGGATTTGTCTCCTCCCATTACCAATTCAATAATTATCATCTAAAATCAAATAGTAATGAGTCTTTTCTAATCCTTATCATAGGGAGAATATCTTGGTATGACCTTCTTATAACATCAACAACCATATTTACCTTACATGGTTGTTAATTTATTGAGAATATATATTTTTTATAAGATAAAACAGTCTTATTTAATAAAAATTTAATACATTTTATATGAATATATTTTTTAATATCATGTTTGTAACATATGTGTGAAACTTTTCTTTATAGATATAATTCCACGAAATAATTTTTTTAAAACTCATGACTTATACTAATAAATCATACATTAGTTAATCCATCTTATTCATATTTAATTATTGTAAATCATATTTTTTACCATATCATTTTATATGAGGATTCATCACAAACCCAATTTTAATAAATCAATATATATTGCAAACCCATCCTTGATATTGGGAAAAGTAATTACTGGATTAGTTACCAACTTCATTTTTAGTTCAATGAAAATATATTCAAATTCTCTAATATAATTGAAAATAACTCTACTCTATATTATCATTGTATGTTGATTTTATATCCATGATAAAATTCTCAAAATATATTGGTATTGTTCTTATAACCTTTGAAAAATCTAGATCTCAGTTATAGTGGTCAGTTTAACTCATTTCCTAAAAAAGAAAACTCATTTTTGGATCAATTGATATGACAATTTTTATGATTACGTCAACAATAAATGATACATTCTATAAATAGAATTCATATATGATAAATTTAACAATTAATTTATATTTTTTCATGGTATTTAAGAAAATCAAAAAATGATTATCATGTTATTCCATCCTCATTGGATATATAAGAATATCATCTACAAGAAAAACCAAAAATGGATCAATTCTGTCTCCAAATATTCTACTCAATAGATCAATGAATATAGAAGGATAATTCATAAGTCTAATGGGAATATCTATAAATTCATGGGGTCTATACCTTATATGGAATGTTGCCTTCGAAATATCATCCTTTTGAGATATAATGAGTTTATTCAATAGATCAACAATAAATTGAATATGATACTTGTTCGTGGTCATTATTATATTAATAAAATGATCATAAATGAAAATAATGTTCATCCTATCCTTATTTTAATCAATGTGAATTATGGAACCCTACGGTAAAGCACAAAGGTGTATAAAATCCATGTCTCAATTCTATTGTAGTTTCTTATTCAAAACCTTTTATACAATGAGATCTATTTTATAACGAAACTTTCACATAGACATGGATCTATGTATGATTTCAATTAAAAATTAACATCATGATTTGGTGGGAAGAGTAGACAGTTCATTCATAAATACATCATTATATTCATGTATATTACAAATGTACTCAATATTGACATTTGTTATGTTTATTTGAGTTAATTTTCCCTCAATATGTGGTCTCAAAACCAATATTATATAATTTTATTCAATAGTGATTCCTTACCCATCCTTCTGTTGAATCATGATAATATGATAATTTGGTCCTCTAAATGATATTTAATTATCTCGATAGATGGTTTCGATTTTATGTAGGCAAAAACAATACATACCAATTATTTAATAAAATAAAACTAAAGAATGAATATTTTTATATTTATGATTCATCATTCTACTAAACGCAATCCATGCTGATTTATTTATATTATATGTGATCATTGTCCAAACTAGGGATTGTACTTATAGATCAATATCTATTTCATTGGGTGTTGATCACACATTTTTAGAAAACTAATGTGATATAAAACAATGAAGTTTATAACAATAAATTATGGTTTCATATGATCTAGAAAAGAAAAAAATTTATAGTATCACATCATTATCATGATTTACTTTAGTGTTAGTGATTGTTGATTAACTTCTCAATACCTTAGTTTTGAAGGTTGATGTAGCCTATTTCCTTCAATAGATTGATTTTTGGGTAATTGATTCACATAATTTTTTAACCCCTTCAACATGATGAATTACTGTCTGTGCAGATCACATTTTGTGACATTCATCCTCTTTCATATACTATTCATCATCATCGAATTAGTTTATAAGTTATCGGTTTGGTGTTATTTATTACCACACATGAAATGCTTTCTGGATCCTCTTAGGAAATTACATTGGTATATTCTACAAAAATTATTACATGTTCCATGTTATAAATTATACATGCCCTCTTTCATATCATCGATGATTCAATGAAACTAAAAATTCATTTTCTTCTCTTAATTATATCAAGGGGTTCTAGATTTCATTTCTAATTTATGTGCACATATAAAAATATCTTCAAATCAAATAAATTATCTTCTAGATAAAACCCTTAAACAAGTATAATTAATTATATCAATGTCATGATCAATTATTTTCCTCATATCCATGATGATTCCATAAGAATACATTAATTTTTTTTTGAAATATCTATTATATGATCAAATATATTCATCCTCCTTTTTATTCAATACTAACAACACCCACTAAATTTTTGTGTGATTAGTTTAAGGATTACACATACTGAAAAATAACTCATTTAACTCTTCTCATTCAATAGTATATAATTCTTCTTTTTCCCTTCTATTATTAATGAGACTCATCCACTGGTCAGGTCAACCTTTTACATGATAATCTATTAAAATGACCTTCTCATGATCTATGAATTATATAATGGAAAATATATTTTGAATAACATTTATCCATGTCACATCGGGTTGAAAATTAGAAGACCCACTAAAATAGGGTGAATGTTTTCTGAAGAATTAATCAATAATCAGGTTCTTATTCAATTTTTTCTTTTGAGAGATCTACCCAATTTACATTTTCCAAATAGCTTAAAATACTTCATTGAGAATTTCCATAGGGATTTTCTTTTTAGTAAAAAAATTATTTGGTTTCAAAGTATTATTGTCTATACATTATCCATTAGTCATATTTCCTGAATGATTCTTTTAGGGTCCCCCTATTACCTTGAATAACAAAGTATTTGGAATGTGTATAGTTATATTAATTAATGTATATATATGAAATAATAAACACAAAAGGTGGGTTTCATAAATGGTATGGATACATAGCCATATGATTCTCTATGATTCAATCTAGTTTATCCATGGTATATTTTTATTTTTATCTATAACCAAATTCGTAATCATATTGCTCATATTGATTATAATTAATTAGAATGATTAAATTCTAAACCAAAGAATATCCCCCATAAGTATCCAACCATGTGAGCAGTTATTTTACATTTCACGAACTTGGTGATGATGAAGTTAATACCAAATCGCCCCTTTTCATATTTATTACCCCCAGGCACATCACTTCCAGAACCTACATCAACTTGTAGTATCCATATTGGGATTTAATTTCTATTAGATCCATGAAATACCTATCTTTTAAAACTTTCAAGATTCTATCCAATACACAAACTCATTGGTAGATTTTTGAAAAATAATCATTAAACATAATACTAATGGTTTCTATAATAATATCCAAATATAAATAAACCCTACTATAATTCCAAATAAAGTTACCCAAGCAAATAATTACTTAAATAAACCATTAATTTGATGATTTATATAATACATCTCTCAAATAGGTGCATTACCTATAGACCTGAATGTGTAGATCATTAATGAATTTCAGTATAAATATGATATTTTTTACTCATCTTAACATTTATAAACAATAATGATCCTATAGTACTTTTTCTAGAAATCTCACTTGGTATAATTATATCTATAACTTAATAATTTTTATCATAATAAAGGGTGTGATCCCAAACTCGGTCAGCGGAAAAACATATCATATTGTTCCATATCAAAAACATGATGGGTAACATGAGAGAGATATAATTATTATAATAATGTATTATAATATCATTAATGATAATAATAAATCATGATAAAAAAGTTAATATCAAAATAATATCATTAAGGAAGTGTAAAATTTATTACCTTGAAAAAATTCATATTAACATTCATAAAAAAATTTATATGATATAAAATTTTATTAAACCATAAAAATATTTGGAAATCATTTAAACAACTTGTATCATGAATGAGAAAAGAATCATCAAAATGTGGTTGATAATATAAATAACTGGTAATGTATAAAATCTATAATAATGTAAGAACCATTGTGAGGAACCCCATCATGACCATGCCTTTGGGAACAAAACAAATATGTCCATGCATTAAAATGTGTGTAAGCCCATTATTTTAACACATAGGTGAGTAAAATAATTATTACCATGACTAATAACTCATGAGATATAATAATAAACCAATTTCTTAGAGGTAGATATAAGACACACCACATCATTATCCAATCATATGGGTTCCATTAAAAATCAACCCCAATCATATCATATATAACCTTTAGAAAAAACACTGGTTTTAATAAACATTTCCAAAAATTGTACATAACATGAACATAAGAAATCATCGAATAAAACATATCATTTACAAATTGGAAAAACATTATAATAAGAAATATGTATTTATCAAATCATGAAATCATGCTAGATAAAGCATTGTGGAAAAATATAATTCAAAATATAAATTTTTTCATAAGACCATTTAAACATTTTTATAAATGATTAAGTGTAAAAAAAATATAAAACAATCATAAAAGGGGAGTATGATAACTTTTAACACATCATTGTAATGATTTAAATTCAATGAATAAATGAAAAAAAGTAACTAAATTCTTTCTAATAAGCCTATATTATTAAATAATGAAAATAAATTCCATTGATATTCTTTTGATTTTGTTATATATAAAATACACATTAGATAAAATTGAATGAAGTGTATTGCATAATTTAATTTCTTTGAAATACTAATATATTAGGGGAAAAAAGATTTTCTTTTCATTAATGAAAATAATTTTAATAGGATAATCCTCAACATGGATAGAAAAGATATCTTTTTTTGAATGAGAGTAATCATACCAATGTGATACTTAATTTGGAATAAAATGTCTTAGTGAAGTTATTACGAGTGAAAAAGAGTAATTTTGATAGATAAAAATAAATTATATAATATAAAATAGGGGAATTAATTATTAAATTAAATATTTAATATTATATTCTTGTAATAATGATATTGGGCTAATTAACTGGAAACTGATAGGATGAAACCCCTATATTAGTCCTAATTCAATCTATACTTTTTTCTAACTTTCTAAATAACAAAATTATGTTTAATGAAAAACATATAAAGAATATTATACAATTTTTTTAAATTTATAATGACCATAAATTATATTATTCTATTTATGTGGACCATAGAATTTTTTATGAGTAACATGATGTGGTAATGTAAACATCATTCTACAAATTTTAGTATATTGATCATGAAAATGGTGTTATAGAATGACTTCATAATATTAAAAAATTGAATAGGTATATGTATTTTATTATTATATTTATATAAAATTTATTAATTTATAAATGATTTATTAAAATTTTTCCCATGATATGAAATCCACTCTGATATGTTCATCTTGACAGATTAAATTTATTATGACAGGTTAGATTTTTTTTATAACTTATATAATTTAAAATATTTCCCTTCATGAATATTAATATTGTTATAAAAATAATTTTGATAATTTTATTATATTTTTTAAGTTAAATAAGTTTCGTTTTTATGAAAATTTAAGTACATAATCTCTTTGACGCAATAGTTCTTACATACGCATGGGTGGCATGTTCATTTCCCATATAACAAAATAAAAGTCAAGCATTATTAAATGATTTAAATTTCGACATGATGGAATAAATTTCATATTAAAACATTAATTTTCCTATTTCATACATACATGAAATGTTGGGAATAAAAATCATTCATTTCCATCATGTAGGATGTGTTCTTAACATAAGAATCATGACATTCATCTGTTTTAAGTGAGAGAAATATATTAAATAATAAATGTTCTATCATAAGAATAAATCATTATATATTTAATATTGATTTAATTAAAATATAATGAAAAAAATAATGAAAAATATGGGAAAAATAAATGAATGATTTATCATAAATAGTTCAAGAATATTATATTTCTACTTTGGGCGATATCCCTTGAGTAATTAATTATGGAAATTTATCAAGGAATTTTTGAAAAACCATGGCTTTTAAGACACGAGCATTGTGTTCATAAGGGGATTGGGTATTATATTGTTTCATCATTGTGAATTTGAATGACTGTGGAAGTTAAGAGGTTGAGGGTTTCATTTATAATGTTGAAAATGTTCTCTTTTATTATTAATAATATGAAAAAATTTACTTTTGAAAGGTAAAGGGTACGAATTTTAGACAAAATATGAATGTGGGATGATCATGGGATGATAAATACTCAACCAATAAATTTTAAAAAAATTAAACATTTTTTTTCTCATTTTTTTAAAAGAATGTTGTCTTTTCCAAATTTAGCTTCTATAGGTTTAACTTGATTTTACCAATGTAACATATCCTTTATGCCCAAATAATTATACTTTTTTCAAAAATTCATCCTACAAATTCAAAATTCGATATAAATTTTAGGATATTAAAATTCAATAATTACTAGATATTAATTATAAAATAGCATATTTTTAATGTATTAAAAGAAATTGAATAACCTAACTTATGTTCTGAAATATAAAATATTGGTTAATAAATTAAAACTGTATTTTTTTAATTATATTTTTACTTTTGTACAAAAACATTTGGTCCAAAAAAGGTTTCATGTATTAATAGTTTTTAATTATACAAATATAATATCATAAAAACATTTTATTTATAAAAATATATACTTTTATAATTCTCTTAAAATTTATAATTTTTTAAAAATTCATTAAAATCATCATATGATAATACTTCTATACTAAATACAATATTGAGGTTATCATTTTTCAAATTCACATCCTAAAATTTTACAATTACATTTTGAATTTAATCATACATTATAGTGACAAACATTCTTATAACTAAACAACTTTTGGAATATACACTACTCCATTTCATGAAATTAATAACTAATATTTTGATAATACATTAATCATATCAAAATATATAATACTGGAATATATGTATATTTAAGAAATATTTATTATTAAATTCTTAGATACATTAAATTTCTAATATTTAGGAATAAGTTTATATAGTTTTTCTCATTATATATATATATATATATTCTTTTAAAAAAATTTTACATATTGGCTCTAAAATAGCCTTGTAATAGTATTTTTTTTATTTGGTGTCTCATGTACAGTAAGATATCGAACATATTATTTATTTTTGGAAGAATATTTTACTAAATATCTGGTCATTACATATGGTTTGAGAAAAAGAATCAGTAGGGAACCACTAACGGGGTATCAATGAAATAGTAAATAAATGAGTTTCTATACGAACTTGTATATTCCTTTCCATATAAATAATAAAACAATTTTTCATGTATTCACTAATTAGATCATGTATGAAATAAAAAATGATGAAATTCAAAGGTTTGTAGATTCTATAATAAATAAATCTATATATCATAGGTATTTACACCGTCAAATAACTTCCGTGAACTAATTACATTACACCTGAGATAAAATTGATAGGTTAACTATAATTCCCATATCAATGAAACTAATACATGATAATTAAGATGAAACAACTATCTCGAAGGGAGGTATAATGGAGTATAAATCTTAGGTAAAACCCATATCTCACTACTTGGGGAAAGGGGGAATGGGTTATAATGAGACAAGGAATCATATCTCATCTCACTCTATTGAATTTGTTCCCCACAAAAGGAATATCTACTCATGGTATACAAAAAAATACTAATAAATAAATCTATGAATACATTTAATTAATTTCATGTAAATAATCAACTCACTAAAATGGAATCACACCATCTTAATGTAGCTAGAAAAATAACTTTGTATATATAAACAAAAAAATATCAAATATGTTCCCTTGTTTATGAAAACATTATAATATAGACAAAATAATACTTATTTTATAAAAATAAACAAGCCTTCATTTTCATTTTAAATTATCAAACCACTTTGACTATATGTAGAGATAAATTAGAAATGAGATACCTTCAGATTAATCCATAATAATTATATTAGAAAAAACAATTTATTTTCACTATTTTATAACTATATTTTCAGTACAAGGTTAATTTATGTCTAAAAAACAAGGATGTAGCTATATAATTGAGATTAATTAGTTTCTATATTGTGAAAACTAGATAATATATCATGTATGTTATTAATCATACTTAATTATAATATATGACAAAAAAATTAAATTAGATAATTATGGGTAAATATAAATATAAAATATTAGATAAAAATAAATACATTTTCAAAATAATATCACATTCTTATATGATACCATGAAGGAAAAATTACTTTGATAATAGTTTTCATAATAAATATAATATTTACACTTTAATATTTTTTACAAAAGAAAATACAATTAGATTTCATTGAATAAAATAAAAATTTAAAATATTATAAAGATTAAAATTCATAGGAAAATGTTATTTAATAAAATAAACATTCATGTTAAAGGATTCAAAAAAATATATCAAGGATATCACCTTCTATAAGTGAATAATTTTCCATTTATAATACTAGTTAAAAATATAAATGGATTCAATTTGATTTTTTTACAATAATGATGATGAAAAATATGGATTTTTACCATAATGAGAAACAACAATGTCAAGGGGATTTAGGGATTATTGTGAACTATGAACCAGATTTATTTATGATCGGAGTTTTTGGAAAGTAATCATTAATATTATTTTTTTATACATTTTATATATAATGGACAGAATGACTTACAATGGAAACATGAAAGTGAATATAATTGAGAATACTTACACAAGAGTGTGGAACAACCAAAAAATAGAACTACTCCATGATTGAGTCCATGGTGATATTATAGATTACCTGTGTAAAACTGTATAAGATGATATTGTTTTAGGGATAACTACTATCAAGAATTGAAATGGACAAAAGGATCTATACTATTTCATGGATCATGAAATATTGAATTTGAGGTGTTCTTGAGAAATACAGGAAAAAGGTGACGTTGGTAGAGGTCATGGTATGTATACAAAAAACATAAGAAGGACCATAATGTAGTGAATGATTGTGTGGGTGAAAAATTATAGTGTTCAGAATAATAGGTTTTTGAAATTTTCTAACATAAAGGAAAAATTCTTTTATTTTACATTCCCATGTCCTGTTAGGTTTATATTTTAGATACCTATAAAAAAATAACTAAAAAATATGGTTTCATTATATCAATAAGGTATTCAATCATTCTATATAGGACATCATAATCCAAAGTGAGACCTAAACATCCCCTAGAAATTCTCAACATATGAAACTATTCTACAAATTTTGTAATTTTCATATCTCTATAAATAGAACAAATTGTAACATAAGAAAATGGTGAAAATATATGCTCAATAAGGGTAAACATAAGGGACAATAATAATATATCATGAGTTATAATAATATTATAAAATTGTTGTACTCCTGATATATAAGATAATAATAACCAGTAAATCTAATGTTATAAATCATAGAATAAATATTAACATACATTATGAAATGAATCTAAAGAGTGATCCAGTAATCATGATCCATAACATCCCAAAATAGTCTTTAGATTACTAATTAATCTATAAGACATATTTTAAATTTGGAACATTCATTATTAGATCAGTTATGTAATTCAAGATCCATAGAATCAATTCTCATGGTTATGGTAATCTTATATATACTCACGGATAGCTATCTATTGATATGTAAACTCTTAAACAATGCATTAGAATGTGATATAATACCACACCCATAATCATCCATGCTTATGAGTTCTACTGTAATTTTATTCACTTATCACATCATAGTAAACCCATTGAAAAACGTGTTTCGGTTCCTTTTTTAATAGATTCACAAAATGAATTCATCAATATGATACACCAATGTAAAATTAATTGGTATCCAAATATATTGAGTAACATTCTAAGTAAAAACCATTAAATCAAGATAATAATGACTATTGTATTTACACTATATATATTAAGGGCTTATGGATGAATTAATAATTCCCCACAATCAACAATATAATGGACTCTATGTGAAGAACCTTCAACCGACTAAATAGAAAACATGGTATTAACAATATAATACATTGTAAGAAAATATATGTACATTAAAAATGGATGGTAAGGAAATACAATGATAGTAACGGTTAATATTTCTGAATCCATCCATATAAATAAAGGGATGGTAATATTTTAATTATATCCATGATTTGAGAATAGTTTGTACTAGGGTAAATGACATAGATTGAAAATACTTAGTTGGAGGGTGAGAAGAAACCCTTCTGAAATAACAAATTCCTTCGATCTATTAATATATTTTTTTTTAAAAAATATTTTTTATCATGGGGGAGACAAATTTTATTGTTAAACAATGAATAAATATAAGGAAATTTTCTTATAGAATATTATTATTTAATAGAATATAATTTTACTTGGAATGAAAGTACATTATGAGTCCTCATATAACATTTTTTATTTGATTATTATAAAAACATAAAAACAGATTTCAAAAGATAAAAGGTTAAGTGAAAAAATTAAAAACACTTACCATTGTCAAAAAATCCAAAAATCATTCCTTGATAAGTAATAAGGCTTATAAAAAATGGGATGTAGAAGATAAAACATTATATTTTTAATGGATGGAAAAAAATAAATAAAATATTTTTGTATAACATTGTCTTAAAACCGAAATCATAAATGATTATAAAATTATATTTATATAATAAGGTAAATATATATTTTAGTATCATAGAAATTAATCTATATTAACATCAAAAATACATTGGTGAACATTGGAATAATGGTAAGTATATATATGGAATAATATATTTATTGGTAATAATGAGAGAAATTCCAACTAACATTGCACTTTTACATCAGAATACATTTATCAAGGATGTTATTACATATGATGAGGATAAATTTCCTTAGTGAAAAAAATGGAAAACCATATAAAATCATATAATGTATTGATCAATGAATTATTCAATGGAATTTTAAAGTAAGAATGACTAGGACCGAATGAATCATTAATTTAGTATATGAAACTCTTAAGGAATTGGAAAATTTAAGAACCATATAATATTGAGAGAAAAATAATATATATAAATTGAATTATCATATAATGTATGATATTTTAATATGTGAAATTAATATTTTAGTAAAAACAATATAAAATAAATTATGGTCAATAATATGAAACATGTTCCACGGAGTTGAAATAAGAAAAAAAATCCACTACGTTATTTCTATACTAAGTATAATGCACATGAGATAATTTATAAGAAAAATATATATCTCAATAAACTAATTAATAAACATTATATTAAATAATTTTTTTAATAAATTTTACTTATAATTACATTCTTAATATATATAAATTTATATATTATCTCTTTTTTTTGTGTTAGGTGTGATTAATCTTGATCATTATGAACTAGTTTCATAATAGCAATGTGTTTATTAATTATTAACAAAAATAGAAAAATTAATAATCCATTATAGATAATATTCAAAATTATTTATAATAATATATTTTGTTTTTGTTCTGTTCAAGAGTCTTTTCATTTTCATCCGTGGAGATAAAATTGATAACAAGCCCATTTTTGTGACTCTTGATGATAATAGGTCAATTATAAATTATTGTGTTTAATAATTGTGTTACTATTCCATAATAAAAAATTATATATTTATATAAAATTATACCATTAATTAATTTTTCATAGTCATCCATGATATATATTGATAAAATTGCTCACATAGGTTTATAAACGTACCTAAACAAAAACATTTTATGTTTAATTGGTGATTTTTGAGGTGGTTTTGTTGTAATATCATTATACCAATAGCATAATGATCATATATAGTTTTTACTACTACGATATATTTTGTATTAATTAAGTAGATGAATAATTAATAGATATGAAAATATTAAAAATTATAAATATTTTTTTTTCATCTTTGTTTTCTTGTTTAATATTATAAATTTTATAATGATCATTTTTCATTAATATCATTATTCTTGTGTTAAATTATATTATAAAAACTTATTTATATAATAAAAATATATTTTCCCCTCTAGAAGCATTCTTATAGCAATCCATGTAAAATGTTAATTAAAAATGAAATACACATATCCAAGGGGCGGTAGTATGTACGTACGCTTGGGTGATGGTATTATTTTAATAGAAAACTATAAAGGATAAATATTTTTATTTCCATAAGGCTATTAAAAATTTAATATATATCATCATTATTTATTTAATCATAACTTATATAAAATACATGTTATTATGTTATAAAAAATGATACACATTTATATGTGGAGAAACTAGTCATCAAAAACACATGATTCATGTTTAAATATTTATTAAAAATATGTGGGTGATTAATTATTGTACCATAAATATATACAAATTGAATTTTAATATCATTATTTTGATTTAGTTTTAATATTATCTTATATATCATGACAACTAATAAGTTCACATAGATAAATAAAAATGTGAAAATTTTTATTAAAAATTGTACTGCACATATTATACTATATCATTTTCAATTGGGTTAAGACATTAATGGATTTGCATTTTATAAGATAATATCATATTGAAGTTGGATTTTAATATTTATTATATAATTAGATTGATTTGGTCCAAAATAATTTTCTTTTTCAGTGAGGGGTTGTTAGGAGATGAGAGCCCAATTTAAAAGTGAAAAGGGATTGAATTTGTGTAAATACATAAAACCTATTGATAATGGGAAGCCACTGACATGGAGAGTATATTAAAAATTTAGAAATAATAGATATTTTGTATTATAAGGATAATAATGGATAAAAACCACATTCTAAAAAATATTTTAGACATGTTTAATTTTTTAGTCATAGATTTCTTCTTTTACCATTTTTTTATTTTATAATTGTAATTTTTTATAACCTAATTAATTTCGCATTTATTACTAAAAAATGTAAATTTTTTCATAATTCAAACCACTAGTTCCAAATATTAAATACATTTAATGTGATTAAATATATAAAATTGATATAAACATATTTAATTTATAATTTATAATGTATTAAAATCGTTTTAAAAAAATATATGTCCACATTTTTAAAATATAATAACATTACATAAAATTATTATATTTAATATTATAAAGTATCATATTTGATAAATATTTTTTCTTAGTAATTTATTAGATGAATTTATAGTTTCAACTTTTATAATAATAATTTCATAAATTTCATGTTATTTGTATGAAACAGTATTATACACTATTCACAAAATAATAATCTTCACAGAGAAAATATAATATAAAAATATAAAAATTATTTTATTATTATTAATAAAAAAATTATTAATTTATTCAAATTAAATTTCTAATGTTATGGAAATCTATAATTACGAAACAAAACATTTCAGGGAGTGTTATTCATATAGGAAAATATATTTTTTAATGTCATCTATAATGTATTATTATTCCAAATAAATTATTAATTAATATATTATAATATAATATTAATATCAATGAAATATCATATTTTTATTTATTAATTATATATATATATATTTATTTCTGAAACAGAAATCCAATTTCGGAAGGATAAATTATGAAGGAAAAAATCATTATTTATTTAGCTATTCAAATATGATTTCATTTATATTAAAGGTGGCCTTTATTTTATTTTTCACTCATATATTCTGATGTGGTTACTTCTATTGATAATTTATAATTAAATAAAATTGTTTTTAGATATAATATATATTATTTAGATTTTTATCTAAATATATCTTGTTTTTAATTCTTGTTCACCTTTTCTCATGGAGAAATCTATCAAACATATTTTCGGTTAATCTAATATTTATATATAAATCTCATGTATTTCTAAAATGTAAAAATATTTTTTTCCATGCCATATAGCAGTGTTTTTGGTTGATTGGTTGAATTTTATGTAAAATAACCAATAGTAAGAGACTATTTCATAGGGTCTAATGTGTTGGAGTCAAAATGAGAAAAGGGTTTTTACAACATCATATTAAGTAACATTTTGATGGGTGACACAACATATTATAATGTTTTCATTATAGTGATACATGGATATATATTAATTTTCTCTATAACACATGTCTCAATTTTTTACCTTTATTCTATCTTAATTAAGAGTGGATTAAAACATTACACAAATAGAATTAATATGAATTCATACCATTTAAAAAAATGTAGATGGTTTAACCCAACCGATTTTCTTTACATAAATTTTTGAGAAAATCATATCTTATGATAAACAGTTTTGTGGGTGGTTTTAATATACCATAATGATACTGATAGGTGTCTAAATTATTTGGGAATAAACCCTCATTTTGTAAAGGTATGACTAGAACGACATAAGAGAATGGGACATGAGCTTTTTTAACATCCATATCGTGAGGATTAAAACAAAGTTGAAGAAGAGGTATGCCAATTGTTATTTTGGAAGAATATTGAAGTTCATGAAGTTTTGTCGGAGAATAAGTAGTTAACAAAGCTATAAAATGAATTATATATTCTATAATTACTATGAGAATAATTACAATTTCTACATAGAGGAATATATAAGAATAAATTGGAGGAACTTATCGGTGAATATAAAATAGAGAAACAATCTAAAATGTGGGATATAAACCATGATTTCGATGCTAGATATGCGGACTTCATCCATATAAACGTTTTGGGGGTGATAATTTTATTTTTTATTAGTTATTTAAATGAAAGATCATGGGGGTTACCATTATAATGTAATTATTTTTACATAAACCATTATAAAAGGGAGTAACTCATATTAAGAGTAATGAGATTTATTGTTATTTTATGCACTAAAAATTGTTTACACATTCTCCATTTGGAAATATAATGATGGTGAACCAACTAAATTCTTATCTCCCTATTCCATTTTCCATGGACACCAAAATAGATTAATAATCATATAATATATATGGTAAAATATTACAACAAGTGTCTATTAGTGATGGGAGGCCAATTTTATTTTTAGAAAATGTATATTTTAATAGGGAAACTAGTTTAATTATATAAGACATTTTCTAATTGGATTAATCTCTACCCCAAGGTTTATATTTCACAAAGCACCTATTTCTGGACTATTAATTTGTATCAAATAGTTATTTATTTTTAATCAAATTTTATTTAACTTGATCTAAAGTGTTATAAAGATAAATGTAATTTATAGTGAGGGATACTATTACTGATGTAAATAATTTTAAATAATCTAAAATTTTGTTTTATCCTTTCATTGACGATTCAGTTTGAGTTTTCCAAGAAGTAGTGGTTCAAGGAATCATTTTATAAGAAGACCAAATGTTATCATTGAAAAATAATTGATGAAACATAGATATTGATTCCTAAAAAATGGTATTAATGGATTTCAAGATAATATGGGTACAAGGATGATTCACATGGAAATATATCCAAACACATTTTGATGAAATTTCAATAAAACCATGTAAATGTTGATGATGAGTGACTTATATTGGAAGTCTAGAATAAAAATAACAGGATGTTTTCATATCTGAAGAATAATTATCATACCAATGTAACAAATTCAGAATATAATTTCATTTATAATTCTAAAACTACTCTAGGGAATATATAATAAATTTTAAACACTATTTTATATATTAAAAGAAGATTTTAGGTAAATTTGATAACCAAATTAATTTTTAAATCAATAATTTTTTCATGAAATTGATTAAAGGAGTTCTAATTTCTAAAAGTTCATTTTGAATAATGGGTGGTCATTCAGGAATTTTTTTATGTGATTATTAATTATTTTCCTGATATAAAAATAAAAAAATGTTAAACAAGTGTTCCCATTAATCTCTATATAATGAAAATTGCAATAAGAATGATTGACTAAAGAGATAATACTGAAGGGATTTACCAATAAATTTTAAAACTAATAGAAACATAAAAAGAATTCAAGAAATGCCACATTACATGGAATAATCAAAACATAAAAAGGTGATAAATTTATTTTTATTATTCTTCAAATATAATGGTTATTATTAGAAATATGATGCTATAAAATAACAAGATCAAATTACTCCAGGAGAAAAAATATGGGAAAAATAGAATATGAAAATTCATAAAAAATAATACTCTATATAATGAAATATTATATATATTATATTTTTTAAAAAATATAATTTCAATTATTAAACATATATAGGTTATCCTAAAAAATAAAGCGGCACAAAATTGATAATATTATGGAACAATTTTGTACATCATGAGTATGTATTTTGATTCCAAAAAACCTTATGATTTTAGATGAACTCCTACATGGAGTAGATCTCAATCATGTAGGGAACACATGAATTATTATTGCTATGGGGTATTTTTTTTATTTTTTATACACAATTATATGAAATGGAATTGAAATATTAGAAATTAATGGAAGGGTAAAGATTCCACATAGAGACACTAAAATACTATGACATGCTAACAAATATTTAATCTAAGTGAAATTCTTCATTGGATAGAAAATATGTCAACATTTTATAGAATGAGAATGAGACTCAAAAAATGGGTTTTAAAACACTATGATATGTATAATAAAAAATATATCAATGATGTTATGATAAAAAATTTAGATGTAAATGGAATAGTTCATTCCAATTTCGAAAGAGGTGGAGCTAAAGGATAATCCACGACATAAAAAATGTATTCCAATATTTATCTCTTATAAATAAGGGAGGAAGTTTTCCATAGTGGTTTCTAAAAAACATATAAAATTATAAATATGAATAGGGAATGTAAAAGAAATTAAAATGTGAGATTCATTGATGATTATAAGAAATTAGTTATTTTTTCACATCTGATCTATTATATAATTGTGGAGAAGCCAAAGGCAATAATGAAAAATAATTACTATATTTTATAGGTGATGTGTTAAACATTTATCATACACAAGGTATAATAAGAATGATTTTGCGGTGTCTCACTACTATATATTAGGATTATGATACCCATAAATTGATATTGGTATCCCTATCCCAAAATAAGAAAAAGGATAAATAAATGATTTTATTTAAAGGGTCGGTCCATCTTGACTATCCCCATTCTTCATATTGAAAAAATATGAGGTTTTTCGATTGATATATTTTTTATTAATTATTAATAATTTTGAATGTGTGCATTCATAAAGGGTTATATAATGCATGAAATTATCAATGAAAAAAAGAACAAGTCAGTGGAGCTAAATTGATACATTTTGATAATTTTTAAATCATGTTGGAATTGAAAGCCAAAGTGTACAATTATTATCATTTGATAAATTTTATTAAAATGGGGTATCAATTACCCACTCAAGTGGTATAATACTAAATGACAATTGGTTTATAATTTTTTTAAACTATTTTTTTGTGACATTGATTGATATCAATGGTTGCCTTTGAGGTTTGAAAATTCAAAATTCATTATCAGATTGTCATTGGAAATCAAGAGTGACATAAAGAGCCATAATATAGTATAAAAATACTTATTTTCAATATTAGGCTTAGAATAAATATCCATTGAGCATATTTTTAAAAAAACATGTTCCATGTAGTATATTCACTAAATGAAACTCTTGATAAGGAATAGTTATCTTGGTACACGAAATTTTGGATTTGGGGATTCTAACTAGAAATTGTTTTCATTTGGTTTATTGGGATTTATAAAATCAATACATTGTTGTTTTTGAAGGAATAATGTGTACTCAAAATATGGAAAGCTGATATAAGATTAGAATGTCCTCCGTACCCTAATAAAGATTGTTGAAGCCTTTGAAAATACCCTATTGGAAGTTGAATACTATGACAGAGTTGAGTTTTCTAAGAGATTATTCACACACATCAATGTGGATAACAATTTTAAATTAAACGAGAACATATTATTTAATATGGATATTTATATTCAATGAATGAACCCAAAATTTTAATGAGGTATAACATCCCATTACATTTCACTGAAATTAATGAGTGGGATTGAGAATATATAGGGGATATTATTGATTTACTACTAATAATAACCTAAGATATAGATTATTTGTAATTACAAAAAAATTATTAGTTTTATTGAAAATAAGTTATTAAAAATGATGTTGATGTCAATGAAGATAATGAATAATCTTATAGAGATTCTTGTATGATTATAAAAAAAGACTGTTCTAACATGATTATTATGTTTTTTACAAGGCATCTTAAATCCTATTGTATTGAATTAAATATACATAAAAAGGATGGATGTAGTTTTGGATGAAATTCAAGAGTGAATATAATGTAAGATTTTTAAATAAGGTGAAACATATCCAACCCATAAAGACCACACTATAGTAGAAACCCAATGAACCAATCAAAAACTGTCAAGGTTAACATTTCTATGTGGAAGGTTTTGTTCAACTACTGTGAAGGATAACATGAATCTATCTACACAATGTATCCCAACATAATGTGATAGTGGCATGATTATGAAAAATGGTTACAATGATATTTTGGTGGAGAATATTGTATAAGGATGGGTAACATGATATGGACCATGTTGTACTGTATGTTGTCGAGTTTAAAATGACTAGATTCTAGATTTTAACTCATTACTTATGAATATATTAATTTAAAGTACATGGATGAATGTTGGTAGAGTTTGGAGAACATGTTGACAGTTATTAGAGATTTTATAAAGGTTCACGGTGTGTGAAAACATTACAACACTTACAATAAAGTATTCTTATTGAGATAGCTGCTAAAGGGGAGGAGCATGGGGTTACCACAGTTTGTCCAACCTGTGCGATAACCAAGTAGAAACCATGCAGAACGATGAAAATTTTGGATAGATAGCATTGGAATTATTGGAAAATGGTTTGGAAACCATGAAATCTGACCATATGTTATCTTTATTATGATATAATCTGGATCACAGTTAGTGGATGGATTATCTAACAGTGCGACTAAATCATGTTGTGGGACAAAGTTAGATCCTTAAGTAGTGGATCTCAATTGTTTTTAATATTAGTGTCCGTTTTTTTCCAAAATGAATCCAAACATGGAATTATTCTATCTAAAAGGTTGTATGATCACCGCCATTTGAATTTGAATTGATCCAGATCCATTCTATGGTTTTGCGAATCCCAATTCTGATGGTAAGGCTTTGTACATCATCTTTATTGATGCATTTTCATATATATACTTCACCCTTCATATCATTTAATAAGATATATTCCTACATTTGGTAAATATAATGTTTGTGGGTGTTATGTTTGTTTATGTTTTGGTTAGTTCCTGATAGGGAAAGTTACCTAATGTGGATTCATGGAGAATCAACTTATTGTGGTGATGGTTTTTATGATATATATCATTTTTTCCAAAACTATCAAGGTTGGAGGCCTCACTCTCAACCACCATTATATAATATATTGAATTAGTTTAAAATGGTGTTAGTTGATTGAAATTTATTGTGATATTGGTGTTTAAATCATTTTTTAACTCGTATTTAGTTGTGGGTTGGGATTTCATAGGGAATTATGGAGGTTTTATGAAATTTTATTTGATAAATGATTTTAAAATGGTTATTTTAAATTGGTATCTTGCTTTGATTATTGGAAAAATGGTTTTTATTAAAAATATCTGTTTTATTGAAATGGTTTTTGTAATAGAAATGGTTTATTGGAAAAATATTTTCCAATAATGGTATATTTTATTGAAATGGTTTTGGTATGATTGTTGGGAATAGGTAGTGTATGTGATCATGTTTCATTTACAAATCTGGTTTGAAATATGACATTACACTCAGTGAAATATTTTTAATTAAGCATTGGTTATAATTACAATTTGACGACATAGTAGATTTATGAGAAACCACTCAGGATTATAGAACTACAATAACGAATCTTGCTTCGCCGGTAGTGTTAATATGTGGAATGGATTTGGTTATGCCAAATGAAACTTGTGGAATGGTTTGGAATAATAGTTTGGGTAATTTTCATAAATTTATATTTTCCTCGAAAATATTTGATATATTTTTTGTTTATATTGAGTTCTTAACTGTTTTATAAGTTGTTTATATTTAGATGTAATCTTTTTTGGAAATTGATTATATAGACTATTTATTATAAATGTTTCTAAATACTGTATCATAGTGGTGTGATTAAAGAAATAATTGGGGGACCTAATATGTTTTAGTACTCAACCCTAAATTGTAACTATTGTGATTTTGTAGATTGTAACTCTCCATGATTTCATATTACATTATCTCATTAATGTAATTCCGTAGTTGCGCTACACGCAACACCATGTTTGAGCGCACCACAATTACCACACTAACCATTCAAACAGTGGTAATAAACATTATAACTGAATTTTTACTCTTATATACTCTATATAAATTTAAAATTAATATAATTTTTTTGTAGTCATAATATACGAACAAAGTCATTTTTTTAGATAAAAGAAGTATTTTTAAAAAAATGAAATTTTACCGCCTTTTAATGGATAACCCCTTTAAAACAAATATTTGATACTTATATATATTAAATTTAATTAAATTAAAATTTTATTTTGATGTGGGACAGAAAAAAATTAGTTTTGTTAATTTTTTGGTACTTTTATGATAACTTTCATATTTTGATGAATAATGAAAAATACTATGTTTTAATTGAAAACAACTTTTTTAATTGAAATAATTTATACTGATAAATTATAAATTTGAATGGTTTGTAAGAATAATTATATTATATTTTTATCATTTAATATATTTTATGTCATTATATGTAATTTCACAATTTAATTTTGCATAAACACAGGTCAATCTTTTGATAGTTTTTACATTTTTAAAGACGATATTTTTTGTTTTTCCAACAGGAAATAATTTTAAATTAACAAATGAAAAATATTCGTTATGAATTTAGTAAAATAGAAATTATTTTTTAATTTTAAATATCAAAATTATCTTAGGGTAATGTTTTGTTATTTTTTGAAAACATTAAATTTTTGATGAATAGTGAAAAACACTGCATTATTATATAAGACCGAATTTACAGTTATTTTTTTTTAATTTTAAATTTATTTTAGGTCAAAATAGATACATAATACCAATATATATTCAATTTAATTCATTAGAGTCATTTTATAATAACTTTTTATATATATAATTTTATTGAACATTTTACCGCCTTTTATCCACCTCCTAGGAGTATTTGCAAATTTGTATAAAACATAATTTTAATCATTCTATGAGTTGAATTTAAAAACTCCGAGAGACACCATTAGTATCAGTATGTTAAATATGGTTCAATAAGATGAAAATAATTTTAGGTAAATAGTAACTTTTGACTTTTATTTACCAGGGATAAAAGTAAATAGAGTAATTAAGGGTAAAAATGATATCAAAAATTACCCTAAAACATGTCCTAATTATATTGGATAAGTATAAATATACCAGAATCAACCTTACGAATAAAATATGATCCATTTTGGTCCACATGGAATAGATTAGGACATTTATTATTTATTTATTTAAAGAAAAGTTAAAAGAGTTAAATTCAATGTTTAATAAATAAACAATTTATAATTTAGAGTTATACAGAATATAAATTCTACTATAAATATTAATTAAAAATATAAAATTATTTCCTACATAATGATATTTCATTTATTATTTTTATATATTAGATAATTTAATTTATTAATGACAGAATGATGACGCATTAATTACATTAATAATGAAATATCAAAATAATTTATATTATAAGTATCCAAATAAATGTAAATTGAGTTTTTTGATTAATTAATCTAATTTTATAGATTAGTATGATACTTTAGGATTGAAAAAATGTATTTATTTCGAATTAATAAAGTTTTTATGATGTTAAAAAAATTCATTTATTATATAATGTCAAAATTGACATAATTGAGTTTTTAAAACAAATAATATATTATATGTCGATATAATATTCCTAAAATTTTAATGATCATCCAAAGGGCCTTAATAATATTATATATGTCATTAATTAATATATTGTGGTTATCTTGTAGGTGTTTAGTATGTTTATTAATCATATAATAAAAAATTACAAAGAGGTAGGGTAAATGTCAAACTATTTAACTAAGAGTTAAATCAAACAAATAAGGTAATATGATTACCTAAACCTATCTAAAACCAATATTTTGAGATATTTTTGACCCATAAACACATTATCCTTTATTTAATTCATTTTGTAGAAATTAGATACAAAAAACTATTTTATTATAAATTAATATTTCAAGATTTTCCAAAACTGATTCTGACCTCTATTATAAAACGGGAATTCCTCTTTTCTTAATTTTACACCTACAAATCCTTTTATATTGGCCAAATTCTGCCCAAATATCTTCCCAACATTCCTCCCTTAATCCTAGAGGCATTATTTTGGTCAAAAATCCAACCTACAGAGCCCTTTTGATCAAATCAAAAGGAAGAACCTGAAGAAGAGGTAAATATTTCATCATCTCGTTTATGTTCTTTTCTTCATTCATTTCTTCATTATTTGTTTTTTTCCATTCTAAAATAATAAATCCAGGGTCTTTTATATACTATAATGTTATTATAAAAATTATACAATCATATTCATTATTCTTTCCATCCTATAAATGACAATGTCACCATATGTGCGTAAGTACGGATTACCTTCTCCACGTCGTGGTGCAGTTTTTTATTCAAACACTTCATTATTTTGATAGGTATAATAATGAGTATAACATATTTAAATAATAAATATAAAATTTTAATAATTATTTATATATGATATACCATAAAATTACATATGATTTCACCATCAATATAATGATATTGTCGCTCGTGCTTACGTACAGATTACCATCTCCACGACGCGATGAGATTAATTTCCACATTCACCATTCAATGATGATTATAAAAAATATATCATTAAAAAGTATTTAATATATTATATAATAATTATACTATAGATATATAAATATATATATATTTATTTATATAGTTACATATATTTTATTCACTTTTTTCCGTTCAATGTTATATGAAAACAGAAAAAAATGTTTATACATACATACGATCTACCATCTCCATAAACTGTGTTTTTCATTTCATATATAACTCTATTAAACATATTTAAATTCTAAATATATATGATATATAAATCATGTTTTATATTATTTATAACTTTAAATTAATTTCTATGTGATAGAATCAAGAGTAACAAATTAAATCATAAACGATAAAGAAAGATATTATTACCCGAAAATGATAATTTAACATAGAAATAATTCATAAATGTTTAATATAAAGTCATAAATTAATAATGTATTATATCATAGATATTAATATGGTTATGGAATAATTTAATAACATAATACAGTCTTTATATATGAGTTAATTTCTAAAGGAAAGTGCAAGGTAAGAGTTAATTTCAAAATCTCTTTATTATCCGATCTTGTTTTTACCTAAGCATCTACTGGGACATATTTATTATCCATGTCCGTGATTAATAAAATAGTTTCTAAAGGGATTATTTTTAATAGATTTTTTTACTAAAATATCATTTTATATGTTGTAAAAATTTATTTTGCTAAATCATTCTCATTTATGTCTATGTTTTCAAATTTGTTTTTAAGGATATATTTAAATAGACATGTTTTTTTTAAAATGTCAATTCCATTAAAAAGATTCAAAGTGTTTTGGATCACATTGATTCAAAAATTTATTTAAATTTATTCTTTTCTAAATTGTCTGACTTTTAAAAGGTTTTATAAAATATGGACATTTCTCTCAAAGATTTTTAAAAATCATTTTCATCTATATCAATATCCCTTGTAGATTTTAATCTTGATTGATGTTTATTTATTATGATAAAAATCTTCCATATTGTATTAGAAGATTTTTTAATATGTTTGAATATGGATGTATTATACCATTCATGGTTTATAGATAATGTATTAACATTTCGTATGCTGTTTTTAATACATATATTGCTGTTATGGTTAAAATATTTCATATGAGGAAAGCATTGGACTTAGTAAGTGATGAGTGGAGCCTGCTATAGCTCCTAAATGCATTGGTAGGCCTCACGAGACAAACTATTGGCTTGGAACAAGGCCTTGAAAAATTATTATTTGTAGTCTTGGAACAAAGCCTTGGATATGTGGTTATGATGTTTTGAATTATGCATTACATAATTATGAATGTGGTTTTTGATATTTCATTTGATTATTAAACTAGTATAATATCCATATTAATAATTAAATAGCATTATTTCATTTTATCTTTCCATATAATGATGACGTTTAATTATAAAAGCCTTTTTTTATTCAAATACATTTCTTAAAATTTTTATGCTTATTTATAAAAGTTTCCACTGTATTGTTATCCTTACTGAGCATCAGAGCTCACCCCTTTCTCTTTTTTTCCCAGGATGTGATGAAGTATTTTATGATTGATAAGTTGGGTTAAGATAAGGGATTAATGGAGATATCAAATAATCATTTATGTTGTGTTTTATTTTCTAATTTTTAATGTAATGTTCATGTATGTAATTTATTTTCCAAGACTGCAAAACTGATCAGTCTTTCGGGACATGATTCTTTATAATCATGCCAATGTATTACAATAATCCACAAACTCCCATAACATTGGTTGAGATGTTATAGTTGGTATCATAGGACGTTTAGAAATAAAATCGGAGACTAGATTTAGAAAAACACTAATTAGAGAACACAACCCTAAGATAGACTTTGAGGATCAGTATAGAAGAACTTTCTAGATTTTTTGTACTGTAAATTTTTTCTGAGTTTTCCCAGCAATACATCTATGTCTGTATATGAGCAGGTAGAGGCGGCTCTATTATAGATGTACCTAGGGTTAAAACCCAAAAAAACAACTTTGAGATAGACTATAATTGGAACCGGTGCATGACAACGGGCCTTGCTGCACTCTAAATTATGACACTCTCAGGGGATAAACATTGGAGAATTATCATTTTCTTTTCAAACCACTATTAAGGGTTTATGAGTATACACTGTAAAATCCAAAGTAAGTAATGAATAATAGATATTTTTTTCTATTTCTATTAATGAATTAGATTGTGTTTTAGAGGCATAAAATGAGAATAAATCCAATCTTTAGCATGGAATACACTAATATTTTTAAAAGATTGTTTTACTACCTTTTGATGGAAACTCGTATTTGAAATCTATCTATTGACAATTTTATAAGCTATATATTTCAAAATAAACTTATTCATTATGATTGGAACATCAAAATTTACTTTGTGTGAATTTTTGGCATTTTTTTGATAAAGTTCATTTTTTTAATGAATAGTGAAAAATGTTTTATTTTAATTCAAAACCTCTTTTTAATGTAATTTATTTATATGAATATATTATATTTTGAATTGGTTTTAAAGTTCAATTAGAATATATTTTTACCATTTAATCTAATAGTGGTCGTTGGAATTAATTTCACTTTGAAATTGGACTTAAACTACTGTCAATCTTTTGATACTTATAGTTTCATAAAAACATGCTATTTGTTCTGACATCGGAAATTAATTATTAAAGTAATTAATGAAACTTATATGTTTTGAATTTAGTAAAATAGACATCAATTTTTAATTTATAATATCAAATATAGCTTAGGTTGATGTTTTGGTTTTTTTCTGGAAAACATCAATTTTTGATGAATAGTGAAACCACTAAGTGATACTTATAAAAACTGATTTTTGTTTAAATGAAATTTTACCACCTCTATGGTTGGAATTTCAAAAATAGGACATACATGGTTATCATTAAGAAGTAAAATTTGTTTCAATGGGATTAAAATAATTTCTTGGCGAATAGTAACTTTTATGTTTTTAATCGCGATTAGAGGTAATTAGTGTAATTTAAGGTATGAATAATGTTTTAATAATATTAGATGAGGTTGAAACATGTCCTAACCTTATTTTATGTGTCATGGCCGACCAATACAATCCATGGGTCAACTTGGGGACCCCATGGATCCACTTTGTTAGGAAAATGACATTAATATCTTTTTATTTAATGTTAAACTAAAAATGACATAATCATGAGTTGTTTTACTAAAACAATTTTTACATGGGGTTATACAAGTAAGAATTTTTACTATAAATATTCATTAGAACGATAAATAAATTTACTACATCATAGTGGTTTTATTATAATTTTTTGACATTAAATATATTAAATTATTTATGACACCATGATGATACAACGATTATCTCATTAATTAACGATTTAAATAAAATGAAAAGATAATGTAAAATATAAGACCTATACATGTCAGAAACCTATTGGATGGGTATAGTTCGAACCCTCATCACCTTATCCTAGAATTATATCAATGAGGGACCTTTTAAATCTGAAACTCATTTTAAAATAAAGTAACATTTCTTTACTTTCCAAGATTCCCCCTCCTCTCCTCTTATAAAAGGCCCCCACCTCTACCTCCTTACCCACACATCCAAATCATTTAGCTCGGCCATAACCTGACCATTTTGTCTCTCCACATCCCTCTATAACTCCTAGAAGCCTCAATTTGGGAAGAAGTCTTCCGAAGGAAGCCTTTGAGCTCAAATCAAAAAGAGTTACCTGATTTAAAGGTAGTGTCTTCTCTTGTGTTCTTATGATTAATTTTGCTTCTCCAACCCCATAAAATATTTTTATTCATTTCTTTTGTAACAACACCAGTATCTTCCATATACTAGGATGTTGTTATAAGAATTATTCTAGATAAAATTACCCACACATACATCTAATGGTTAATGAACATACTGTTTCCGTGGATGGCGAATTTCTGCCTCACGAAACGATGATTGTTCAACACTCATATATCACCATGAAATACGGCCATTAAGATGTCACTATATTTATATATTATATAAAATATTTTTATGTTTTACTTATGCTTCTATATTTTTCATTTATTGAATATCATTATGGTTACCATTATGAGTAAATGCGATAACTTCATTTTTGGAAGTGTGGACTACCGCCCCCTCAAAGTGATTTGATTCGTTAATACCATATGTGGTACATATAAATGATATATTTAATGGTATTATATATGATACCATACTGGAATTAAAATACTATTATGTGTCATTATTATTTAATTCCATAAAATATGAAATCGAAATGAAAGCAGCGTCCATGCGTACGTACGGCTTACCGTCTCCCTGAACGGTGCATTTCATTTCTTACCTCTAAATGTTGTGCAATATTATAAATTCATGTATATAATGGATATATATGATATATATGATATATAAATCATGATTATAACTCTGGATATAATGGATACATGAACAACTTGTAATTATAAAGAGCATATTTTGACTCAAGTACCAATGATCGTTAAAATGACCGTTATTAACTAAAATAATTACATAGTGTTCATGACATGGTAATAAGTGATATAAAAGGAATAATTAACTTGAAAAAGGTTCTTAAGCAATTATAATTTAACTCAAGTTTATTATTCAGGAGATTAATGAACGATCATTTCAAGTCGGATACGAGGTATGGGACTTCGTCTCAATCTCTTTTCATTGAGGCATATTTTGTTTTATACACAACCTTCTTTTATACGGGGTATAAACCCCTTTGACTTTTACATTTATTCAAAAGGAATCTTTTTTATACAAAGCATTTACTAAACAACAAAAGTAAATGTTTATTTGTCGTTCGTATGCGGCGACAATGACTTCTCCGCTGCCGTGACCATTATTTGAGTTTCGGCTTCCTCTACAAGCCATACTTTTTTAAGAAAAATAAATACCACGTTTTACTTTTCTTTTATTTTTGTATTGAAAATGGTTTTCATAATGTTTTTATATCAATGTGTTGTATTGATATCTTGTGATTGAAAGGTGGAAATGTTATATTTCCTTTATGCATGTTTTATTTGATACGATTATGTTGTAGTTCTTGGGCATTATTATGATGACGGGTGGTTCTGTAATAAACTAAGGGCGGGTGATCATGATATAGCTCTCCAATGCATTGGGTAACATGAAGGAGTGAAACGTTAAGGTTTCTCTGGAGAGATTTAGGGAATATACTGTGATGGGTATTCCAAATGTAACCAAGAGGGTTACTCCCTACGTAAAATTGGAACTGAATAGTTTGTTGCAGCAATGGTGTAGTTGACTGAAGCGATAAATGGTGGCGGTATCCATGCACGAGATCAGCCAGATCAACCGCGGAGGAACATGTTAGTGGTGGAACATTTCATGGGGAAACATCCCCCATCATTCAGATTATCATCTGACCTTATGCTAGCTGAAGGTTGGATTGAAGCACAAGAGAAGATTTTCGATGTCATGGGGTGTTCAGACAATCAAAAGGTTAGTTTTTCTATTTACCGTTTGGAGGGTGAATCAGATCAGTTGTGGTCGATGGTTAGAAATATCAAGGACGCTGATGAGATTAATACTTTCGACTGGGATGAATTTTATGTTATGTTTCTAGAGAAGTATTTTCCTAAGGCTGTTCGACATAGGATGGTAAATAAATTCTTGGAATTGAGGCAAGAGAAAGACTCAGTGGCTACCTATGAAGAAAGGTTCACTCGATTGGCAAGGTATGCTCCAAATTTTATTAGAGACCTTGATAGTAAAATCAATGGTTTTTACTCAGAATTAAAGCCAAAATATCGAATTGTTTTAGCTTCTAGTGAGTTAAAAAGTTATGAAAAGATTTTTCAATGTGCTGAGAAGGTGGAAATGGAGTTTGCTGATGATCATGTGTTCTATAACAACCAGCAGAAGAAGAGACTCAGGTGGCAGGAGAAAAGGAAGAATTCTTCAAAAAGGTCTGATGGTAAGAAAACTATGTTTCCAGTTTGTGATAAATGTTGGAAAAGGAATGCTGGGCAATGTCTTCTGAATTCTGGAAAGTGCTACCGATGCGGTAAGATGGGACATAAAGCTCGTGATTGCACTGAAAAATATCAGGCTGATGGTAAGACCAAATTTGATTTACAGTTAGTGAAATGTTTTAAGTGAAATGAGACGGGTCACTATGCAAATGAGTGTCTGACAAAGAGCTTGAGTGATGGGAAGTAGTTATAATACAAGCAGAAAGGGGTGGTGAAATCCTTCGCAACTACTTAAGAAGATGTCGGTCCATCAAATGAAGTTGTATTAGGTACGTTGTTTGTTTTTTCAGATTATGCTAGTGAGTTGTTTAATTAGGGTTCTACACATTCTTTCATCTCTAAAACCTTTTCTAGTAAAATGGGAATACCATCTCAAGAAATGACTCCTGAACATGTGGTAAAAAATCCTGGGAGAAATGTTTAGGTAAAAAGAATTTATAAGAATCTTCTCATCCTTATCCGTGGAAAGAACCTACTTGTGAACCTTATTGTTTTACCTCTAGTAGAGTTTGATGTTATCTTGGGTATTGATTGGATCTCTATTTACCATGAAAATATTGATTGTAGAGCTAATGAAGTTTCTTTTCAGAAAGTCTTTCAGTTTGTGTAAAAGAATGAACCCTTACTGTTGATAACATATCAAGAGGCTGAGAAACTTGTGAAAGATGGAAATGAATGTTACCTTGCACATATTGTTGAAAATAAGGGAACTGTTCAGATTAATGATGTGCCAGTGGTAAATGAGTATCCTGATGTTTTTACTGATGAGTTTTCTGGAATAATACCAGATCGGGAAGTTGAGTTTTCTGTTGACTTAGTTCCTGATTCTAAGCCAATTTCAAAACCCCCTTATTGAATGGATCAAATTGAACTTTTAGAGTTGAAGGAGCAATTGAAAGATTTATTAGAGAAAGGTTTTATTCGACCTAGAACATCACCATGGGGTGCTCTTGTTTTATTTTTCAAAAATAAAGATGGTTCTATGAGACTTTGAATTGATTATAGAGCCTTGAATAACATCACTCTTAAGAAAAAATATCCTTTTCCTCATATCGATGATTTGTTAGATCAGCTCCAAGGAGCTCAATATTTTTCAATGATTGACCTGAGATCGGGGTACCGTCAGCTGAAGGTAAAGGAAGTAGATATTCCGAAGACTGTATTTCGTACAAGATATGGCCATTATGAATTTGTAGTAATGAATTTTGGGCTAACCAATGCACCTTCTGTATTCATGGTCTTAATTAATATAATTTTCCATGAGTTCTTGGATAGGTTTATGGTTGTTTTTATTGATGATATTTTGGTGTTTTCTGATAGTAAAGAGGAGCATGAAAGACATTTAATGGTTATTTTTCAAACCTTGAATGAAAAGAAATTGCATGTGAAATTCATCAAGTGTGATTTTTGGTTGCAAAATTTTTTTTTCCTTGGTCATATTGTTTCTAAACATGGGATAGCTGTTGATCCTGCAAAAACAAAGGTTGTTGAAGAATGTCCAAGACCGACAAATGTAACTGAGATTCGTAGCTTCCTTGGTTTGGCATGCTATTACCGAACGTTTGTTAGAAATTTTTCACGGTTATCTATTCCAATGATGAATCTAACTCGGAAGGGTGTTATGTTTATCTAGACAATAGAATGTGATGATTGTTTTCAAGAACTGAAAAAAATATTGGTGAATGCTCTAGTTTTGGAACTACCTTCCAAGAATGGTGAGTTTGTTATATACAGTGATTCTTCATTGAAGGGACTTGGTTGTGTCCTAATGCAGAATGATCAGGTAATTGCTTATGCTTCAGGATAGTTGAAAACTCATGAGGTAAATTACCCTACACATGATTTGGAATTAGCTGCTGTTCTTTTCGTTTTAAAAATTTGGAGACATCATTTGTATAGAGTAAAGTGTGAAATATATATTGATCAAAAAAGTGTAAAGTATATATTCACTCATAAAGAGTTGAACATGCGATATAGGAGATGGTTATAATTAATCAAGGATTATGATTGTACATTTCATTACCATCCGGGAAAAGCAAATAAAGTGGCTGATGCTTTGAGTCAGAAAATTAATGCTTCATTTACCATGATACGTTTGGAACGAGATCCTTTGGTTTTTGATTTGATGAACTTTAGAATAGAAGTTGTTGGTGCAGGATTTTCATCTGTTTTGTTTCAGATATCAGTGAGATCATCTCTATCAGACAGAATCAAGTAAGCACAGAAGCAAGACAGTGAGTTGCAGAAAAAGGTAGATATGGTTTAGAAGGGTAAGTTTCCTGAATTCAACATTGATAATGATTGTGTTTTGAGATTTGGGAAGAGATTGTGTGTACCTTGTGATTCACAGTTGAAGAGAGAGTTGTTATGTGAAGCTAATATTTCTCCATTTTCAGTTTATCCTAGAAGTACTAAGATGTATAGAGATCTTCGGGTGTATTACTGGTGGGACAGAATGAAAAGAGATATTGCTGATTTTACTGTGAAGTGTTTGAATTGTCAATAGGTTAAAGCAGAGTGGCAGTTACTGATAGGGGTGCATCAGCCACTTCCAGTGCCAGAGTGGAAATGGGAGAATATCTCCATGGACTTTATTGTGGGATTACTGAAGACATCTCGAGGTAATAATGCAATCTGGGTTATTGTTGATCTCTTGGCAAAATCTGCTCATTTCCTTGCTATACGAGATAATTTTTCCCTAGATCAACTTTCCTGTTTGTATCATAAAGAGATAGTAAGGTTACATGGAGTTCCTCTTTCCATTGTATTTGACCGTGATCCCAGGTTCACATCTAAATTTTGGAACGGCCTTCAGAAGTTGTTGGGTACTGAATTAAATTTTAGTATAGCATTTCATCCTCAATCAGATGGGCAGTCAGAACGAACGATCTAGACTTTGGAGGATATGCTGCGTGCTTGTTCGATGGATTATCTGGGAAGTTGGGACCAACATCATTCTTTTCTTGAATTTTCTTATAATAACATTTTTCATTTCAGTATATAGATGGCACTATTTCAGGCATTATATGGGAAGCGGTGTCGAACTCCAGCATTCTAGGATGAAGTGGGTGAAAGGAAGTTGATGGGACCAGAATTGGTAGAAGAGTTGGAAAAAAAAGTTCAGCAGATACCGAAACACATGAGAACAGCTCAGAGCAGGTAGCAGAGTTATGCAAACAATAGGAGGAAGGATCTCTCTTTTGAGGTAGGTGATCATGTTTTTCTCAAAGTATCACCATAGAAAAGTGTTATGTGATTCGGTAAGAAAGGAAAGCTGAGTCCAAGGTTCATTAGACCATATGAAATTCTGGATTGAGTTGGATCAGTTGCTTACCGAGTGGCTTTACCTCCGAGTTTATCACAGGTACACAATGTTTTTCATGTTTCGGGGATTAGAGAGTATATGCCAGATCCATATCATGTTCGGAGTCCATAGGTAGTTCTGCTGGAAGAGAACCTATCTTATGAGGAACAACCGGTCTAGATTCTTGACCACAGGGAGCAAGTGTTATTGAATAAGGTGTTTCATCAGGTAAAGGTTTTGTGAAAAACCACATGATTGAAGAGGCAACATTGGAATCTGAAAATGAAATGAGGGATAAATACCCCCACTTATTTGATAAGTAAATGAATTGCGGGGACACAATTTTCTAAAGGGGGAAGGATATAACATCCCAAGTATGTAATGAGTAATAGATATTTTTATCTATGTCTATTAATGAATTAGATAGTGTTTTAAAGGCTTAAAATGAGAATAAATCCAATCTTAAGCATGGAATACACTAATATTTTTAAAAGATTGTTTTACTACCTTTTGATGGAAAACCATCTTTCAAATCTATCTTTTGACAATTTTATAAGATCTATTTGTCCAAATAAACGTATTCTTTATGACTGGGACATCAAAATTTACTTTCTGTGAATTTTTGGTATTTTTCTGAAAAATTTCATTTTTAAATGAATAGTGAAAGATGTTGTATTTTAATTCAAAACCTCTTTCTAATCTAATTTATTTATATGATTAGATTATATTATGAATTGGTTTTAAAGATAAATTAGAATATATTTTTACCATTTAATCTAATAGTGGTCAATGTAATTAATTTCACTTTGAAATTGGACTTAAACTGGTGCCCATCTTTTGATACTTATTGTTTCATAAAAACAAGCTATTAGCTCTAACAACGGGAATTAATTATTAAATTAATTAATGAAACTTATATGTTTTGAATTTTTTAAAATAGACATCATTTTTGAATTCGGAATATCAAATATATCTTAGGGTGATGTTTTGGTTTTTTTCTGGAAAACATCAATTTTTGATGAATAGTGAAACCACTAAGTGGTACTTATGAAAACTGATTTTTCGTTTAAATGAAATTTTACAACCTCTGTGGTTTGAATTTCAAAAATCCGACATACATGGTTGTCATTAAAAAGTAAAATGTGGTTCAATAGGATTAAAATAATTTTTTGGTGAATAGTAATTTTTTAAGTTTTTAATCGCGATTAGAGGTAATTAGTGTAATTTAAGGTAAGAATAATGTATTAATAATATGAGATGATTTTGACACATGTCCTAACCTTATTGGATGTGTCATGGCTGACCAATACAATTCATGGGTCAACATGGGGACCCCATGGAGCAACTTTGGTAGGAAAATGACATTAATATCTTTTTATTTAATGTTAAAATAAAAATGACACAAACATGAGTTGTCTTACTAAAAAAAATTTACATGGGGTTATACAAGTCCGATTTTTAAATATAAATAGTCATTGGAAAGATAAAAATATTTCCTAAATCATAATATTTGTTTATAATTTTTAGACATTAAATGAAGTAAATTATTTATGACACCATGATGATGCAACGATTAACTCATTATTCAATGATTTAAATAAAAAGAAAAGATAATGTAAAATCTATGACCTTCAGATGTCCAAAACCTATTGGATTGGTGGATTTTGAACCCTTATCACCTTATAATTGATTTAAATCAATGAGGGATCTTTTAAATCCTTATCTCATTTTAAAATAAAGTAACATTTCTTTACATTCCAAGAGTGCCCCTCTTCTCCTCTTATAAAAGGCCCCCACCTCTACCTCCTTACCCACACTTCAAAGCCTTTGGGTCGGCCAAAACCATCCCATTTTGTCTCTACACATCCCTATCTAACTCCTAGAAGCCTCACATTAGGCATAAGTCTTCCCAAGTAATCCTTTGAGCTCAAATCAAAAAGAGTTACCCGATTTAAAGGTAGTGTCTTCTCTTGTGTTCTTATGTTTTATTTTGCCTCTCCGACCCCCTAAACTCTTTTTTTTAATTTCTTATGTTACAAAACCAGTATCTTCCATATACTATGTTGTTATTATAAGAAGTATTAGAGCTATAATTACACACACCTACATCTAATGGTTAATGAACATACTGTTTCCGTGAATGGCGAATTTCTACCTCAGGAAATGATGATTGTTCAACACTCATATATCACCTTCAAAGGTGGCCATTAAGATGTAACTATATTTATATATTATATATTATATGTTTATGTTTTACTTATGCTTCTGTATTTTTCATTAATGGCATATCTATATGGTTACCATTATGAGTAAACGCGATATCTTCATTTTAGAAAGTGCGGACTACCGCCCCCTCAAAGTGATTTGATTCGTTAATACCATATGTGGTACGCATAAAGGATATATTTAATGATATTATATATTATATCATACTGGAATTAAAATACTATTATGTATCATTATGATTTAATTCCATAAAATACGAAATATAAATGAAAGTAGTGTTCATGCGTACATACGGCTTACCGTCTCCATGAACGGTGCATTTCATTTCTTACCTATAAACGTTGTGTAATATTATAAATGCACGTATATACTGGATATATATGATATATATGATATATACATCACGAGTATAACTATGGATATAATGGATACATGAACAACTTGTAATTATAAAGAGCATATTTTGACTCAAGTACCAATGATAGTTAAAACGACCGTTATTAACTAAAATAATTACATAGTGTTCATGGCATGTTAATAAGTGATATAAAAGAAATAATTAAATTGAAAAATGATCTTTAGAAATTAGAAATTAACTCAAGTTTATTATTCAGGAGATTAATGAACGATCAAGTCAAGTCGGATACAAGGTATGGGACTTCGTCTCAATCTCCTTTCATTGAGGAATATTTTGTTTTATACACAACCTTCTTTTATATGGTGTATAAACTCCTTTGAATTTTACGTTTATTCAAAAAGTAATATTTTTATACGATGTGTTTAGTAAATGACCAAAGGGAATGTTTTTTTGTCGTACGTATTCGGTGACAATGACTTCTCCGCCGCCGTGACCATTATTTGAGTTCGGCTTCCTCTACAAGCAATACTTTTTTTAAAGAAAAATAAATACCATGTTTTAATTTTCTTTTATTGTGGTATTGAAAATGGTTTTCATAATATTTTTATATCAATGTGTTGTATTGATAACTTGTTATTGAAAGGTGTAAATGCTATGTTTCCTTTATGCATTTTTTATATGGTACGATTATGTTGTGGTTCATGGGAATTATTATGAAGACGAGGGGTTCCGTGATAAACTAAGGGCGGGTGAGCCCGATATAGCTCTCCAATGCATTGGGTAATGTGAAGGAGTGAAATGTTAAGGTTTCTCTAAAGAGATTTAGGGAATATACTGTGATGGGTATTTCAAACGTAACCAAGAGGGTTACTCCCTACGTAAGAATGTTATGAATGCCTCAAGTTACCTTTATGTCTTATGATTTCTATGATTTATTCCTGATTTGATGAGTAATGTTAAAGTGCCTATGTTTTATCGGTAAAGTATTATTTCATTCTTATGTATATATGAACTCATGTTTCCTTTCCATATTTTTATAACCCTTACTATTTTTTTTATGCTCATCCCAAGTTTTTGAAATGTTTTTCACAGGTCAAGGGAAAGGTACTTGATATGATGATAGTGTCAAGGAAGTGTCTAGAAAGAATCCATGTTTTATTTTAAATATGTTTCCGTTAATGGGAAAAATGAATACTATCTTTTATGTAACCACTTTTCTTAAATGTGGAATGTAATACATGTTTTATGATCTAATTCTCTAAAACACTAAAACTGAAAAGATCCTCAATCTGAATTATTCATTTAATTCAATATTATGTAAGGTTAAAGCTCAGGGCCTTATATACACCTCCTCAAAGAAAACATTTTGATGAATACTGAATATATTCCTTAACTATTCAATTTATGTTAACTATTTTACAAGTATTGAATTATGCATTGTGATTCATAAACTAACCTAGTTTATGCCAATGTTTAGAAACGGCGCCTAGTAGAAGGAATGAGACCTCCAACAATATGCATGATCCAATGAGTAAGAAGGACCATATCATTCATGGTGTCAAGACAAAATTTAGAAAATAAATATTCTCTCATGTATTATCATCATATGAAGAAATAGTATCATGCGTTAATAATATAATTAAATAATTTTCAATGTTATATGGATTTGTGGGTAAGACGTATAATAAAGAGATGGAAGAGAGAAAGATTGATAATGTGAATAAGGGAAAGATGGATTTTCCCATATGTGATAAGTGTGGAAAGGATCATCTTTGTAAATTATTGAAGGGAATGTGAGTTTGTTAATTGTAGATAAAAAGGCCACCATGTATGTGATTGAAAGGGAGAGAAAAGTGTTTCAAATGTACAATGCTTCATCTTCATGGAGTTGGGACTCTACGTTAGTGAATGTCAAAATCATCATATTATACCTACAATTCTTCTAGTGGATAATAATCATGTTTTGATTCTGCCGAAGATGAAGATGAATGATTACGAGTTATTACGTTGTCATTAATATATTGTTTCATTTGAGTATTGTATTAGTGATGTAAATGTTATAATAATTATACAGTATATAAGGATTTCACTGTAGTACTTTTTCATTAAGGACGTGAGATTAGTGGAACCAAGAAAAGTTTCTCCATGGAAAGTTAAAATTCTTGGAAAATACATGGTTGAAGGAAAGAAAAAATTTTAATATGGTCCTGATACAAAGTCATTGATTTTGGAATAAGTGATTATTGATTTGGATAAATTATATTTGATATTATTGAAATCCTTGGAATTAGTTAATGGTTTGTTTTTTCCATCACTGTTGGAGTTTAATTTTTTTTTTTATATAAGGAGTATATATAGTATTCTATAAAGAATAAGGGAGAATGAGTGTAATTAATACGGATATATGATAATTCAGGGAGTTACCGTGTTTTAAAATAAGTAATGATGAAGGTATTAGCATGTTATTACGTGGTAAAAATGATCACCATTGTGTGTACCTTCCTTATAAATTTTGGACTATAGGTTTGGACAGAAGAATTTTGGTTAAGTCTTATTGTTGGAATCGATTAATTTTGATATTGGATGCAATTTTTAAAGTTAAATAATTTCTTGATATTATTTTTGTATTGTCATAAAAATTAAAACATGGAGGTCAGACAACAATCCATCACGTCTGAGAATGATGTGAGACTTGAACCTGCAACCATAGGGTGACAAGGGAGAATCACCTACTACTAGCCTACGTGATGTCCTAGTTTTTATAATGTAGTTTTTTCATAAATAGGCTGACAAATGAATTTCAAATTCATTATTTTTTTAACCCTATACAATTAGTATAAATAGATTGTTTTTGAATTCTACTTTCTTTGGGAGTGAAAGATTAGTTTGCGGTAGGAATTAGTTGAAGGATTAATCTATACTTGACAAGTATATATATATATATATATAGTTTTATTCATATTCAATAAATAAATTAATTCTTATACTTTAATAATGGGATCTTAAAACCAAAAATCTGTTACCCTAATAAAATATGTTTTGTTGAACCGATGATATTTTACATCATCATGGATTTATGGCATTGAGGCCCTCAATGTAACAGTTTTTTGTAATTGATGACCTCAGTCGCTCCTTATAAATATTAATGTTTTACCTCTAATTATGTGTCTCTAATTTCAACAAATTTCCTCTAATCATGATCATAATTTGGTTGGGACTTTTTCATTTCACTTTCCCTCTTATTAAGAATAAATTTTCTTAACCCAATTTCTGATGTGGGTTTTCCACAAAGGTAATTTTCTATTTTTAACCATTTATTTTCGAATAATAATTTTAAATTATGAGGACACAATTTATTGAAGGATGGTAGAATGTAACACCACATGATTTCATATTACATTATTTCATTAATGAAATTTGATAGATTGTACTACATGAAACACCGAGTTCGAGAAGAACACAACTTAACACACTAACCGTTCAAAAAGCGGTTATGAATAGTATTAACTGAATTTTCAATCATATATACTCGATATAATTTTATCATTCATATTATGTGTTTCTTAAACATAATATAAAAAAAATCTTTTTTTAGATAAAATAAGTATTTTCAAAAAAATGTAATTTTACAGCCATTTAATGGAGAACCCTTTTGAAAATAAATATTTGAAACTTCTATATATTTAATTTAATGAAATTATAATTTTCTTAATAAGAAGGTCATAAAAATTTTGTTTAGATAATTTTGTTGTACTTTTATGATAACTTTCATATTTTGATGAATAGTGAAAAAATACAACGTTTTAATTAAAAACAACTTTTTTGATGGAAATAATTTATAGTGATAAAGAATGAATTTTAGTGGTTTAGAATGATAATAAGATTATATTTTTATCATTTAATACAAATTTTTACATTATAGGTAATTTCACATTTAAATTTGATATAAACACATGTTAATATTTGGATAGTTTTTACTTTTTAAAAAACGCTCTTTTTGGTTTTGACAACACGAATTAATTTTAAATAAATATATGAAACTTATTATTTGAATTTAGTAAAATATACTTAATTTTTAAATTTGGAATATCAAAGTGCGCTTTTGGTAAATTTTAGGTATTTTTCTGAAAACTTTCATTTTGTATGAATAGTGAAAAACACTGTGTTATTATATAAAACTGAATACTTATTTAAATAATTAATTATATTATTTTAATTTATTTTATGTTAAAATAGATACATAATACCTATACATGTTCAACGTAATTCCTTGGATTTATTTTTTAATAATTATATATATATATATATATAATTATATCGAACATTTTATCGCCTTTTACCCACCTTCTATGATCATTTGCAAATTTGTATAAAAAATAATGTTACCAATTCTATGAGTTTCTTTTCAAAAATAAAAGAGACATGATTAATATCATTATATAAAATTTGGTTCAATAACATTAAAAAATATTTGGTGAATAGTATCTTTTGACTTTTATGTACCACGGTTAAAAGTAAATAGGGTAATTAAGGGTAAAAATGATATTATAATTTCCCTAAAACATGTCCAAATTATATTGTATAAGTATAATAAAAAAACATACAGAATAAAATATGATCCTCTTTGATCCACTTGGATAAGAATAGGAAATTTATTATTATTTTATTTTAAGAAAAATTAAAAGAGGCAAATTCAATGTTTAATAACTAAAACTTTTTTAATATAGAGTTATACATAAAATAAATTAGACTATAAATATTAATTAGAAAGATAAAAATATATCTACATAATTATATTTTATTTATAATTTTTAGACATATAATAATTTAATTTATTTATGAAAGAATAATGACGCAATAATTACATTAATAATGAAATATTAAAATAATTGATATTATAAATTCCAAATAAATTTAATTGGGGACTTTTAATGAATTAATATAATATTATTGATTAATATGACATGTTAGGATTGAAAATATGAATTTATATCGACGTAATAAAGTACCTAGGACATTAACCAAAATCATTTATTAAATAATGATAAAATTGACATAATTGAGTTTTTAAAACCAATACTATATTATTGGTGGATATAATATTCATAAAAAATGATTGTTCAGAAAAATAGATTTAATAATATTATATATGTCATTAATGAACCTATTGGGGTTCTCAAGGATGTTTATAGTATGTTTATTATCCATATAATATAAAAATACACAGAGACATGGTAAGTGTCAAACTATTTGACTAAGAGTTAAATCTAAAAAATAAGGTGAATATGATGACCTAAACCTATATATAAAACTATTGGATGAATGGTTTTATACCCATCCACACTCTATCTTTTAAATAATTAATTTTTGAGCCATTACAAATCGAAACCAATTTTATTATAAAATAATATTTCAACCTTTTCCTAAAGTGACCCTCACCTCTCTTATAAAAGGGCACTTCCCCTTCTCTTAATTTCGCACCTCCAAAGCCTTTTGGCTCGAACAGCCCCTGACCAAATATCCTCCCAACTTTTCTCCCTTTATCCTAGATTCCATCCTTCTGTTATGAATCCAACATAAGTAGCACTTTTAATCAAATAAAAAGGAATAACCCGAAGAAGAGGGAAATATTTCATCATCTCTTTCATGTTCTTGTCTTCTTCGACTTCCTCTATCATTATTTTTTCCATTATAAAAAAATAAATATGGTATATTCTATATAATTCAATGTTATTATACAAATGGTACAACCATATTCATTATTCTATTCATCCTATAAATAGCAATGTCACCATACGTGCGTACGTACGAATTACCGTCTCCACGTCGTGGTGTAGTTTGTTATTCAAACAGTTCAGTATTTGGATTGGTATAATAATGAGTATAAATGATGTAATTAATAAATATAAAAAAGTAATTATTCTGTATATATGATATACCATCCAATTACATACTATTTATCCATCAATATAATGATATTGTCACTCGTGCGTACTTACGGATTACCATCCCCACGACGTGATGAGATTCATTTCCTTGTTCACCATTAAATGATGATTATAAAATATATATCATTAATAAATATGTAATATATGACATAAAAATTATACAGTATATATATATATATATTTAGATATATATTTATATACTAACATATATCTTATTCAATTAGTTCAGTTCAATAAAATATGAAAACAGAAACACAATTTATGGGTATGAACGACATACTATCTCCATATACGGCGTTTTCCATTTCATATATACGTATATTAAAAATATTTAAATTCTAAATATATATGATATATAAATCATTTTTTATATTCAGTATGTATTTAAATCATGATCTATGTGATACAATCAATAGTAACAAGTTAATTCACGTACGATAAAGAAAGCGATTATTACCCGAAATGTTAATTTAACATAAAAATTGTTATTAAATGGGTAATATAAAGTCATAAATGAATCATGTATGATATCATAAATATTAATATGGTTCTTTTATAATTAAATAACATACTACGGTCATTATACAAAAGGTTAAATGTTCCCTCGACTGATGGAATGTGCAAGGTAAGGAAAAATTTCACAATATCTTTATTATCCGAGGTTGTTTTTACATTAGTATCTACTAGAACATATTTATTATCCATGTACATGTTTCATAAAAGAGTTTTCAAAGGGATTATTTATAAGTTACTTTTTTACAAAAACATCATTTTAAATGTTATAAATATTTATTCTTCTAAATTATTCTCATCAATCTTCATGTTTTCAAAATGGTTTTTAAGGATTTATTTATATGGACTTGACTATATTTAAAATGTTAATTCCATTAAATATTTTCAAAGTGGTATGGGAAAATTTGATTAAAAAATTGAATTAAATTTCTTCCTTTCTAAATTATGTGAATTTTTAATGTTTCTATGAAATATGGATATTTCCCTCAAAGATTTTTAAAAACAATTTTCACCTATATCAACATCCCATGATATATTTTAAACTTGTTTGATGTTTATTTATTATGATAAAAATCATCCATATTGTATTGAAGGTTTTTTGATATGTTTTACTATAGCTGTGTTTTACCATTCATGGTTTATGGATACATTATTGAAATTTCATATGATAGTTTTAATATGAATGTTTGTTTTATTTTTTAACCTTTTCATATGAGGACTGCATTGGACTTAGTATGTGACGAGTGGAGCCCGCTATTGCTTCTCGATGCATCAGTAGGTATCATGAGACCAACTAGTGTCTTGGCACAATTCCATGGAAAAATATTCTATGTAGTCATGGAAAAAGACCATTACCATGTTCTTATAAATTCTGGCATTATGCATTCCATCATTATGAAAGTGGTTGTTGATATTGCATGTGATTATTTGACTTGTAGAATATCCATGTGAATAAGTAAATTGAATTATTTGATTTTGTATTTTCAATATTATTCTTAATTTTATGTTTTCATGGATTTTGTTTTATTGTAATATATTTCTTTAAATATTTATGCTTATTTATAAAAGTTTCTTCTATATTGTTATCCTTACTAAGTATCTGAGCTCACCCATTTACATGTTTTATTTTTCCTAGGATGTGAAGAAGTATTTTATGATTGATAAGTAGGGTTAAGATAAGTCCTTAATGTCATACTCAAAGCATTATTTATGTAGCGTTTTACTTTATAATTTGTAATGTAATGTTCATGTATATAATCAATTTTCCAGTATTGGTAATCTGGTCAGTCTTTTTGGACATGATTCCTTGTAATCATGCCAATGTATTAAAATATTGCACCGACTCCCATAACTGTGGTCCGGGCATTACACAGATGACATCTAATAGGACTTAGGAAAAGGTAAATTACCACACATAATTAACAAATCTTCATGATAAAAGGGTTGTTTGGTGATGTTTGAGCATGTAGCTTGTGGAGCATGGAGTCTTGTGGGAGTCTTAATGTCTTGTTAGTTGCATTCCATTGTTTATTTTTATTTTCTGGTCTTCCAATATAGCACATTATTTTAGTATGATTTTTATTAATTAATTTTTGAGTCTTATTCTATTGTTATCATGCATCATATAGTGGGTTGTTGTGTTACGGAATGTTTGGTTTGTTGTTTTAATCATTAAGGTAAAATTGTCCCCCAATTTTTTTGAATCATGTAGAAATTTATTTATTTCCATTGGTATCTTGGGGATTTATCTTAAGGCCAATAAATGTCTCACCAAAATATCAATTCAATGAGAATATATGGCATATTGGTCCTTCATTTTTTTAACAAGTGGTCATTAATTTTCTTGTTCTTCGAGATGAAATCCTTATTTTTTTCCAATGGTTGTGATATTAGAAAAAATTAGGATTATTAAAAAATGAAATGTATAGAAAAAAAGAATGTAGATAACCCTTTTATGATGAAAGTCATGTTACCATGGATTTGGGATTATAAGTGTTTGGGAGAGACATATAGGATTTTAAAATCTCATTGCCATGGGTTAACAAAAAGAATGAGCAAGCCATGCAATAGAGGAATGAATTCAAAATATGGGTGCATACATAATTTTTAGTATGTACCCATGATTTTGTGAAGATGTTTAGAATTTTAAAAATACTAAGACTATGTTTGAAATTATATATTTGAAAATAGCATAGTTGAGGTATTTTTAAAATTGTTTGATTTTAAAAAACATGTTGAATGTTTTCAAAAATGGATGAACATGAATATGGTTAATTTTGGAAAGAACTGTTGTGATAGATGATTTGATTGAATATGAAAGGTTATGCCTTCAATTTCTTGAGTGTGAGACTTAAGGTGTTTTCTTAATTTATAGAAAATAGAAATAGGTAGGAATAATAGAATTAAAGTGGGATAATCTACAAAGAATTTCGCTTCACCAGGGAGACGGGTGAACCAAAAGAAGGTTTAGAATATTATTCAATAGATCAAGGTTATGGAGATAGAGAATCAGAGGTATGATCTAAGATAAGTGGTGCATTTAGTCTAGTAATAGAAAAATAATCCACCCATCAGCTATGTTGATTCTTAATCATAAGGAGTAGAGGAATGGATGAACATGATGAATCCTATCATCGATTTCATTGGCACACCACTATATCTAAATGAGAAGATGGAAACATATATTATTTAGGATCCTGTACACCAATGGTAGGATCTAGTAGTGCAAGATAAAGTAGATCAAGGCCATATTGGGAGGATTTTGAAGAATTATTCAATATAAAAATCAATCATCGCATGTTCATGATCCAATGAATGGTGGAATTCTTTGGCCTGAAGAATCAAAATCTCTCTCTCATAGAGTATGCGGATAAATTCATGAATTTTATGTTCTTTACACTCGAGGTTTTTTATACGGAATCCTTCAAGGCATGATTCTTTGAATTAGGGCTAATGAAAGACATTTGTAGAATATTGTCATGATCTATATTATTAACTATAGTGATATGGTCAATAGGAGGACAATGGATAAAAGGGAAGTCTCATGAGATAAAATATGATAAAGTATGATGATACCCATTTGAAATGATGTGATCTCAAATTCTAGGAGAAAGTGGGGGATGTACACCTATAAATGAGATGGGATCACAAATCTGAATGACACGGCTAGATAATTAAACCTTCCAATGAAACCAAGAGAAAATAGAAATGTTTCTAATGTGGTTTATTTGACCTCATGAAGTAAGAGTGTACATCACCACAAATCACATATCAAAATTTCTACAATATGGTTCATCTTTATTTCTATTATCACAATTCTCTAAGGTTTTGTAATAAAGATAGTTCTCAAGTGTTGCAAGCATCGTATGATTTGACATGTTGAGTGAAGAAAAATCAATCTTCTCAATATAGTAGGTTTATCCATGGTGATTCTAGGAATGACCTGACTTTTTAGAATGATCAATCTCAGAACGGGAACAAGTATAAAAGTGTTGCAATGAATCAATTATGTGGATCTATTTAGGTGATTAGGGATGATCAAGCTAGATCATCCCTGACGATAGGTACGATTTTTTACTAATTCTACTCTTATTAAAGTGTTTTGATATTAGAGAAACTCATTACTTCATTTAATATCAGGATTTTTATTCATTGTGTTTAAAACATGAGATGATTCGTTCTGTAATAAAACATCATGTTCTACTTGGTAAAATAGAATATCATCCCTTATTATTTAGAGCATGTTATATAACTATTGATGTAGTATATCTAAAATGTGGTTTCTCTATATTGGATATGGGTATAATTATATAATATTGGTTATGTATTGGTTGAAAATATTCATGTCACCAATTGACTGTTATAGAAATAATATTGGTTTTGTGGAATATGATAGAGTCAGGAATATCATTCAAGGATAAAGGGTTGGAAAGGCATCTACCATGTCCTTTTTGACACCAGTAGCGGGAAAATATCTTAGTAGATGGTAGTGTTGAAGTTTTCATCAATGGAAGATATAGTGGAAATTTTTTCCCAGTAATCATTGATCAATTTCTATTTTTCACAATATCATTGTAGGGTGACCTATTGAATGGTTAACTATGGTATGCTATGTGAAGTTTACAATTGATATCCTTCTAAGGACCATTCATATTTCCCTTCCATCTTATAAAATGGAACGACAAAATTAAGGTAATTAGAAGTACAGTTGGACGAGTTGGAATGAACGGGTCACATTTGGTTAAGCACATCAGTGTGGGAAGCACCCTTCTTTTTCTGGAAGAAAGCATATAGAACACATTAAACCTTTGTTGAGTATCATAAGATTAACCATTTTATGATAATGAATCGGTATTTCCTACCACAAATTTTTGATATATTCGATCTATTGATGAGATCTCAATGGTTACCTAAAATTGAATTATGGTTAGGATATCACCAATTCAGAGTTCGAAAGGAGTATATTAGAAAAACAGATTTCATAGGTATATATGGCCATTAGGAATATTTTTTCATGCCTTTAATCCTTATGAATACACTAGATGTATTTATGGAATTGATGAATCATATATTTCAATGATAACTGGGTTCTTTTGTAGTGGTTTTTGTGAATGGAAAATTATTGTATCCAAAGAAAAGTATTGAGAATGAGAAACACTTGGAGAAAGCATTTGAAATCATCCTAGACCATTTTATGTATGACATATTATCTAAGTGTGATTTTGGTATATAATAATTACACTTTAATTTCCCTCTAACTTCTGAAAATGTTTTTTTTATTGTTCTGGAGAAAATATAATCATTCATCAATTATAAACTGCCATTGGATGGATTTTAAATATGATGTTATCTTGCTTTAGATAGTTATTAATGATAAAATTTATGTTAATTATCATGACTAGATTAACCTATAATAGTTTTGAAATAATATAATTCCATTCTAATGGACTGAGGAATGCTGGAGATCTATCCAACAGTTGAAATTTCAACTTACAATAGAATTTATTTTTATTTTCCGAAAATGAGGAAAAAGGAACATGGTGTGCGATGATTCTTATAGATCCGGGTTGGTATGCGTTCTCATGAAAGGAGATTTTGTTGTTTCTTGTGTCTCAATGTATTTAAGAGTGAATGAGAAGAACTAACCAACACATGTTTTGAAGTTAGCTAAAGATGATCATGCAATTAAGATTTGTAATTATTATCTCTTTGGTTAGGAATTTAAGGTATTCATGTATCATAAGATCTTGAAACATATTTTCTCACAATAGGATTTGAATTTGAGGAAAATTAGATGGATTGAGTATCTTTAGATTTTGTTACATTAACTTGATGTATACACCATATAATGGAAATTCGGGGCTATAAGAATTAATAAAAAAAATTTATGCAATGTTGTAAAAAATGTTATAGGTGATTTGAATTATAGGATAGTCATAGCCAACATGCATGAAAAATTTATTGATTGATGTGATATAGCGGTTGTATTTATAGTTACTCTTTCTTTTGATAGGGTAATAATGGTAACTGAGGTGTATACACATGATTAATTATTTGTTTCAATGAGATGAAAACTAAATGGTGGGGATACCACTGTCCACTAGTGGCTAGATGTGAGTTCAGTGTTATGGTTTAGAATTCAGATGGTTGTGTCTATGGATTCTCAGGAGACACTAACTCATGCTTATCACTATTCTGGTTGTTATTTTCATCAGGGAGTGCAAAAAATTTATATGTGTTAAATGCATAGCTTTAGTATATCGGCATAAAATAGAAGGTGTATCTGTTTTTCTAAAGATTCATAACATATCATAAATTTAAAGAAGAGCATCAACGACCAGTAGTTTTGTTGTAGTATTTACCTATTCCGGTGTGGATATTGGAGTTGATATATGTGGATTTTGTAATAGGTCTCCTAGGAATGGTTAAAATACATGATTCCATATGGGTGATACTGGACCAGCTCACAATGTTTTCCATTTTGTCCCTATTCATGAAACTTATACAATGGAGGATCAATCCAAAATTTATATCAAAGATGTGGAAAATAGATATGGCATACAATTTTCCATCATACCAAACAGATATATGAGGATCACATCTCATTTATAGAAATAGTAATGGAAATCCCTTCAGAATCGGTTGACTATGAGTATATCATTTCATCCTTAGATAGACAGGAAATTCTAAAGGATGATACAAATGTGGGATGCCACATTGTATTCTTGTGTAATAGATTTTGAGGTATCATGGTAATAGAATGTAACCTTAATGGATTTATCATATAAAAACATTTATCAAGACTCAATACATATTGATACATCTGATGTGTTTTATAGGCATCCATGTCATTCATCACTATTTTGAATGAAAACTTGTTAGACATCACTTGTTAGGCCGATAATTGTCCATAAAACAATGGAGAAAATTTAGTTGATATAGAAATGGATGGGGAAGGATCAAAGTATTCATAAAATTTTTGTGAATTATCATCGACAATCATTGTACTTAGTGAGTGATCATGTGTTTTTAATTATTTCTCCATGGCTTGGATACTCACATTTTGGAAGGTTGGTCAAGTTATCTCTTCCATACATAGTCTCAATTGAGATACTACAATGGGTTTGAGAGGTCGTATATTGGTTGACATTCCCACCATAGTTTAGTGGGGTGTAGAATGTGTTCTATGTATCAGATACGAAAATGTACCATCCTGATATTGTCCATGTGATTTAACGGGATCGTGTTGACTTAGAGATGGATGCTTTGCTGGTACATATCACGGTGTGGATTATGGATAGTAATGAAAAATAATTTTATGGAGAAATATAATTATAGTGAAGTATTTAAAGAAACATGGTATGATTCAAGAATGGAATTATGAACGACATATAGAGATGGGTGTTAAATGAATGGAACTCTATCAGGGAAAAAATAGTTTTCTAAATTTGGAGGAAGGAATGAAAAATTGTGGGGAGAACGTAGAACCCCTGATTTCTAGGATGTAACCCTTAAATTATTCATTTTATTCATATTATGTATAAAGGTGAATTTTTTGAGACATTTATGAACATATTGAGTGTTTGTGGGTCTATTCTATAGGTTCACGAATGGTGCACAACATTTTGAAATTGTGAAACACATGAAATACACCTTGCATAGTGTGATAGAGGTTAAATGGTTGGAGTACAAGCTTCGCATGGTTTTTCCAAACCATGTTGTATCCATGTAGAAACCACGTATAATAGTTAAAATTTTGGATTGATAGATTTGGAATGGTCGGTGCAATGTTTGGAAGCCGTTTGAGCCTACCCTATAATGAAATTCTGAATATAGATGTTGGAACATGGTTAGTGCATAATTTATCTAACTGTGTGACTAAATATTGCACATGTTCACTATTAGCTCCTTAAAAATGGATCTAGCTTGTTTTAGAATCTATCCATCCCATTTCCCACCAAAATATCCCTAACTAGGTATTCCTGTCTCAAAAAGCTTGCATAACAACTCCCTAGTGAATTGGAATTGATCAAAATCATTTCCTTATTGCGTTAAAGCCCGATTCATTTGGTATGGCTTCATCCTTCTTCATAAATGATGTGTATTCTTACATATACTTCACCCTTAATATCATTTTCATATATTTATGCAAGGTGTGGGAAGATCTAAGGTTTTGTATTTGAAATACGTATAGATTTGGGATTGTTCATTATAAGGAAAGGGACCAAAGGTGGGTTCATGGAGAATCAACCTATCATTGTTGTGTTCTTCTACTCATTTATCATTTTTTAAAAATCACTCGAGGAAAGTTGATTTAATCTTGACTCCTCTTTCTATAATAGATTGTATTTGTTTCAAATGTTGACAATTGATTGAAATTTATAGTGAGATTGGTGGGAAAATATATTTTAATCCTTATTTAGTTATGGTTTGGGATTTTGTAGAGAATAGTGAATTTTATATGGAATGTGCATTGATAAATGATTTTAAAATGGAGGTTTTAAAATGGTATCTTAGTCATATTGATAGAAAATGTGTTTAAAATAAATTTTCTATTTTATTGAAATGTTTTTGGCTTTGAAATGGTTGTATGGAAAAATGTATTCAAAAAATGTTTGTTTTATTGAAATGGGTTTCGTATAATTATTGTGCATACTTTGTGTTTGTGTACATGTTGAATTTATGATGATTAGTTGAAATATGAACTTATGATTGGTTCCAAAGGTGTAATGGAATATGGGATATAATTAACTTATGAAAACTTTGTAGATTGAAGATAAACTACCCATGTGTATGGAACTTTCATAACGAAGCATGCATGGTGGGTACTGTGAATTTGTGGAATGGAATTGGTTATTCTAAATAGTACTTCTGAAATTCTTTAAAATAATTATTTTGGTTGTTTACTTGATAATATATTTTTATGGAAAACTTTTGATATAGATGTTTTTTATATTGACTTATAAATTTTTGTGAGATATTTTTTATATTATGATATAAAATGTTTTGAATATTTTTATATGAACTATTTATTATATATTTTGCTAAATCTTATATCCTCGTTGCATGATAAGGGAGGTCCTTTGGTAAATCCTACTGAGTTTTTGTACACGTACCTTCATTGTAACTTTGTCACTTTTGCCGATGTCATTTCTTAGGAATTGGGAAAGGTATAATATCACATGTCTTTACAACTACATTCTATTAGTTATGATATTTGGTGAAGTTACACCATGGATCTTGTAGAGCATGGAGTCTAATGCGTGTCTTGGAGCCCTGTTAGTTTTCTTCTGCTACTTTTTTTTTATTTTTTTGTCTTCCACTATGTAACTTAATATTAGTATGATTTGGAGAAATGGAATTTTGTGTTGCCTTTAATTATTGTCAAGCATCATATAGTTTGTTGTTTGGTTATAGATTGTTTGTGTTATTGTTTTATTCTTTAATGGTAAATCGTCCCCCACTTTTATTGAATCCCTTTGGCATTTTTTATTATCCTTTTTCATCTTGGGGATGTATCTTAATGTCTTGTAATGACTCACCGAACTCTCAAACCAATGAGATTAAATGGGTAATTACATAGTGGGTATAAAAAGGATAAACATCAGGTTCCAAAATGTAGAAGAGTGGTCATGGATAACAAGTAGATATATAGGACAAAACAAACTATATAAATATAACTTGGCATAGTTCTCTACATGTAAGATTCAAAATGGGAGGTTTTTTTATATTGGTGTGGTGAAAGAAATGTCGATATGTAATGTATATAATTAGAGATAATTCAATGTGGCTATGCATGGATTGATATTGAAGGCTTCCATTATTATGATTCTTTTGTTTAAAACATGATTCATTTTTAATAAAAATTTTATTGTCTTGTTCCATAAATATAAATAATTTGTCTTAATTACATTCTATAATATTTTGATACATTTACCATGATGCAGTTATATTGACTAGGGTTATATATAAAATCACTAATTATATTCACTAAACTTATTGAATTTTTTCATAGATCATAATAATGATGAAATTTTTTTAATTTCATTTTTAATAATTATTTATTTAATAATATATCTAATAAAATATGGAAATATGACTAAGGAATAATATTTTTACACATCCATACCAAGGAGAATAATAAATAAGAGCTATTCATTTTTATTGGATGAATGATGTTGGATATAATAGAATATGATGTCAAGGATAAGAATTCGTCACTATTTTTTAGTGAAGGTTATATTACATAATTACAATATAAATTAGATGTGTTAAAAGTAAGAGTTCATAAGAAGTATATGAATGTACAGGCCAGTGAGACTAAAATAGATTATATATTAACATTTGGGGATTCACACCATTCAGGTGATGCAAAATAAGGTACATGTATCTCTATAAACTATGTTGAGATGATCATTTCCCTGGATTTTATATATGAAATCAACGTTAGAGAGTGTGAACATTGGGATTTAGTGAGTTGTATTAAAATCATTTTAATGGGGAGTGGCCCATGTGAATAGAAGTGTGATTTACAGTGTTTTAGTTCATAGAACATTTCTTTTTTTTGACGTTTTAAATATCCCATTATGGGTGAACCATGTAAATTATTATGTAGATATTTAATTTCCACATGTACAGCATAATAAACCAAGAAAACTAATATATAACTGGTAGGAGAGAATAACAAGTGTACCTCATAGGTGAGACACCCCAATAATTATTGTAAATTGATACATTAAATGTAGTGATGTTATAAATTGGGTAATAAATTTCATGCATTGACTCATCACCTGGATAAAATATATGAATCCACTATTGGGGACTATAAAATGTTTACTTTTATAATAATTAATTAGTTTAATTAAACAATAATTCTCAAAATAATATAATTTTTCCCCCAAAAATATACCATTATCTCAATACCAATGAACACAATTAGTATAGCTTAAATGTGGGTCATTTAATGTTAATTATCATGTTATGGTGGAAGGAAGTGAACACATTAACTAAATATGGGAAATTTGCAAAAGGGTATTTATATATAAGAAGTTCCCTACCACACAACCATTATTTTAAAATCCCATTCCCAAATTTTAGAATGAAAACCAAGATACATACCTTTAATAATATGGGAACATTAAAAAACTAAAAAAATAGTTAATCCTGTAAATTATGATAAACAAAATTCTATATAGAAAAATTTCACTAGACCACATTTTTAGTTTATAGTATATTGGAAGCTAAATCCTTATAGAATTCATAATGGACATAACAATCCATTAAAGAACAGATATATTATTGCCACAATAATTCATGATAAATTAAACATTTCCAAATCCCAATAATTATAAATGAATATATATATATATATATTCAAAACATTTTATGATAAAAATTCCAAAAATACATGACTATAAATTAATATTAAAAAAGAATTTAAATTAATATACATGGTCAAGGAATTTCATGAGGTTTCACCCTAATGTTTCACACCACAAAAAAATATCAGTTTTCTAATTTAAAATTCAAAAAACATTTCATTTGATCAAAAGATTCACCTACCCATTTTCTATGTCAAAATAAACTCATCTTCATAATCTCTAAAATATATAAATGTGAAATTTAAAATAAAAAACATTCAGAATTACCACTAAAATAAACCAATAAATATTACCTCCTAGAGACCAAATTGAAAACAACACAATATCATTTTATTTCAATATATAATAATTAAAAGGATAGAATAAAGCAGTCATAATTTTCCATCCATCAATATTGTATTTACTAATGTGATAATCGTCCTTCATGAAAAACCAAAATAAATATGAGGTGAATCCCCAATATAATGGATGAATCCAACCATGATCTATAATATTTCATCACATAATACCTCATTAATCTAAAAAAATCAATAGAGATAGGAATAAATGGGGATATGAGTTAGAAGTTTATAATTTACCATTAATTTTACATGATAACCCACTCTTAGACCACACATTAACCAAAAGATAAATGTAAGGGAAATAGAGTCCTAAACGATACCTATGGGATATATCTCAGCTACTATAACTAAAATTTAATAGAGGTAATTGAAAATGTGGGGTAAATAGGATTATATTTAAAAGAATAAAATTCCATAACATAAAAAATATCATAGACTTATAGGGTACCTGATGGAAATACAATGTCACTGATACTTCTACCAAAGACTCTTCTTACATGGGGTGACATTCAGTTTTAAATATTAGGTAGTAACACTATATATCCAACTCATACTCCAGTGCCTCAAAATGATTATAAAAACATAATATTCCATGATTAATTTATTTGAATCAAATATTAATCTGTAAATAAATTAATCATATAGTACAACCAATAATTTAAATTAGACACAAATTATGTTGATCAATTTAAAAATAAAAACCGGATTTCATTTAAAAATGATTGACCAAGGACATGGGTCAGTAAAAACATTATCAATGACCAAACCACTATATAGAGGTTTTCAAATGGAAAAAATACTCCTAATTATACATAATCCCCCATATCCACCTCCTTATATCCATCAATAGATTAATTATACATATCAAATGAAGAAAAATCCCTCCCCATTATGTATTACTTGAATAAAAACATTCACATGTAGTATATTTTTTATATATAGGGGTTAGGAAAAAATTTCATTCATATTTTCACAATATCACTCATTTATTTCCATTAATGATAAATCCAATTATACAAAGTCAACCCATTATTAAAAATAATCAATTTTCTATCAAAATTCATTTTATAAAAAATTCAAAAATATATTATTAAAATGGTTTATAATAAAATATAATTAAAATAAATATTTGAAAACAATATATATATCATGGTCTCCCATTCAATACCCAATTTTATTTGTCCCAAAATATTCATTCAAACCCTAAATGATTATTCAAAAACAAAACTACATAAATCAATAAATTTTCCAATGAAAACCAAATGTTTATTATAAAGAACATTTAAATAGTAATGTGTTATTAAGATTATCTATTATGGAATAGTATAAAATAGAATACATTATCATGTGAGTAAATATTAACTTATATGTTTCATCACTCCCTAAAAAATATTATATATATTTTACAAAATTGAATCCTCAAGTTACTTACCTAGTCATCTAATAAATATACTAATACATATTATTATTATTTTTGATTTTTCCTCAGTCATAATATTCCATGAAACATCCTAGAAGATCACCCACCCAAATACTACTCCATGGTATGAATTCTTAACGGTGGAGTTTTAATCAAGTAGGATCCATAAATAAAAGGTTCACACTATTGACATGGGTAGTACCATTTTGTATTTTATTTCCCACTACAACTAGGGTGATAAAATCATCCATTATAAAGAAAAATGTAGTAAATATGGATCTAAACCCACAAACATAGGAAGTTAATCTATTGTTATGGATAGGTAGTTTCTCTGACACCATTTGTGGTAACTTGAACTCCATGTTCAATGATCATTTCCATTTTTCCCTTGGTATCTCTTATCATCACTTGAATATCGAGCTAAATCATGAAAGGATATTACCCACTAGGTCCACATATATGAAAAATGGCTTTTCCCATAGGTTATAATATGTTAATTTAAGGTACTTATTCCACAAACAAGGACACACATATTGGAATCTTCTAGTAGGATTCATATCTTGATAGTACTTCAATCCGTGCATTAATGACCATGTATTTTAGTTGGGTACAATCCGAAAAAGAAATATGCACAACATTTAATTGTGTAGTACAACATAATCATTTATTCCTCAAATTTACATTGGGGTTACACTCTCCCTTGTCAAATCACAATGCCTTCATTGTGTATCCCAAACATCAATCCCAGGAAGTGACTATGCACATTTGGTTTGGTATTAACTCTGAAATTATTTTTCATAAAATTACCACATTGGGACATGAACATAGTCATCTGATCCTATGAAACAAATTTAATAACATGGTTTCCATTCATGAACACAAATTTGTATTACCAAATATTTTCACTTATCATAAATTTTTTGAACCCACAAGAAAACACATTTTTGTATTGTTCTTTGTCACACCCAAAAACACCATGATATATGTCCTATGAGGACATCCATCTTGACACTACTATCATCCAAGAACACCCAATTATGAATTTATTATCATATATAAACCTAAAATGAATGGGTCAAAATATTTAATTGTGTAGTTCTACGTTTTCCATTAAATATCACTTATTAAATGTTTCCAATACCCTTCTAAAAATGTTATTTTAATTACTAAAATGAAATACCAATCCCAAAAGGTGGAGCTTTATATTTGGGATTATTCAATTTTAGAACTCTAAAATTATGTGTTATTGTCCTATAGTATTGTCAAGATGGGTGAAATTCTAATAAGTTTCTTATGTTGTTAGTCATTGGGGACAGATCAAACTACAAAAACATGTGTTTGAATATAAGGATAGTAATTAACCTGATTATTGAACCTCGTGGGTAATATCATGTATTTTAGAAGTAAATTAAATAAGTAATTTCATGTTACTTGTGGGGTTTGATGCGCATTATCATGGCCTATTGAGGTGAGTTAATTAAAAATATAATGGGATTGTATACTTGTCCTGAAATATAGAGGCACTATAGGGGTTTGAGGTATTGTAGTCACAACAATGCTAGAAATATTTAAAGTTTTATAGAGTGTAATAATGATAAAAAAGTGATACTGAAGAGGTATATATGTTACTACCTCGTGAAACACTGTATACTATTATTTTCTGAAGCCTTCTTGATGGGAAATCCAATGTTAATCTTGCATTTCTAGGTGTAGTTTCACGAATGGGTTGCCTCTTGGGATATTTTCCAGGGTAGGTGTGGGGTAGGAAAAATATGACAAAAATAAAAATATTTTCCAATAATATGTAGTCATTATTTTGAGAAGTGATTGTGGTGTCTAATAGCATGTGGTGTGCTAGACATGGAGCTGAGGTATTACAGGACATCAGACCATGTTATAACACTAGGTTTATGTGCTCATGAATTTGAGTGACGATAATAGATAATTTCATCACGAATATAATAATTTACCCTCAATATTTTATAAAAAAATGACAAACAATGTCAAATTAATATTCTTGCAATTATATCATATGTCATCTAATCATTTCATATGTCTCTAAACCCATGCACCAACAAACCGATATCAATAACCTGCCATAAAAAAGAATTCATCTTTAAAAAATAGAAATCATGTTTATAAATTCATTTTCAAATACAATAGCTATAATAAATTCTATTTATTAAAAATCAAGATACATATTTTTAGAGTATTATATTAAATTTTTATACACAAAGTGAATGAATTTTCCCAAGAAAAACACATTTATAAAAAATATAGGGAAACTTATTTCAATAAAATACATTGTTTTATATCATCAATACAATAAACAATTTAAAATAATATATATATATATTTCATAAAAACCCTTATTTGATCAAAATATATATCGATATCAAAACTCATTTCTCATAAAAATAATGTATTTATAAAAACATTAATATCCTACATATATAATTTATTACAAATAATACATAATAAAGAGATAAATTCTCAAAATTTATCAAAAATTTATAATTACATTAGTTAAAAAATAAGAATATATCATTCACACCAACTAAGTTGTTTGATCAAGAGATTATATAATAACATGAATCAAGATATCAATTTAAAGAACAATCCTCAAATAAAAATTCATACAATTTCTAAATCAATTACAATATCATTATCAATCTAATACAAATTTTATAAAACTATATTCAGAAGATAGAGATAGATTTGGGAAATTTAATATGAATAGAGTGAAAAAAATTATTTACTCGTCAATGAGGAACTATATTTCTCAAAAATCAATAAATATGTATCAATATATAAAATATAGACTCTAATTTTTTCATTAAGAAGATAGTATATAAAAAATAAGAGTATGTTTTTTTGTGTGGTTACATAGAGGTTCCTAAAATATTATATGTTAATTGGTTTAAATTTTATATGTATTTAGTGTTTTCATGAATTATTATTTAACCATTCTCATTAACTGTACATGGACTGTAAAAATTCAAATGATTCATGTTTTAAATGCATGGTTATTTAACATTGGACAATATCATCTGTTCCAAACTACTTGATATAAAAGAAAATCCATTGTTATCTTTCATGATTATTTAACCATGAAACAAATAATTCATTCTCCACTACCTAATGATTTTTTAGTTTCTTAGTTATATAAAATTGTTATTTTATATTTAACATAAATCATTAGTTTTAAAAAAACATCTTGTTATCTCTATTTTTACCTAAAATAATTAAATACTCATTGAATGAATATATACTTATATAATGGTGTTATAATAGTTGTTAATAAGTACAATTTTTCAACATTAACAATATATATTTGTATTCATCTTAATAGTTATAGGTATTATTTATGGATTTCTTTAATATTTCATTACATTATTACCTAATAATCATGTTACAATGAAATGGAGTTAAATATATTTTGGATAAAGTGTGTAGATAAATCCTTCAAGGGTTAAGGCTATATAGAGAACATGTAATAACCTATACATAAAGAGATAAAGTGGATTCCATTTATAAATAATCATGAAATAATGTATCTGGTTATGGAAATTAATAATATGATAAATATATTAAATGGTAATCTCCTCAATAAATGAATCTTTAAAAGAAATATAAAAGATATTATATTTTATTAGTTGTTATGTTCATTAGTTGGAATATATAATTTCATTTATAATATTTATAATGGTGATACATATACATGGAATAAAACATATAAATTATATACTCATAATAATTAACCATGAGACAGTGGATATGGGTACATCTTTTGAAATAGTAAGACTTCACCACTCATAACAACATCAAAAAAATGAGAAAGATGGCATATGTACTAACAATTAATTACCCTAGTGTAGGAAGATTAATGAGTTTATAATGTTACCCCCATCATTGTGGGTATTGTAGAAAGTATATTCAAATCACAAAGTAATGGAAAATATTATTCTGAACCTAAATGATTTACTAACCATAATTACATGGAATGAATAATGAATCCTAAAAATGTATAAATTTACTATAAAAATTCAATTACTGTAATATATAAAGTGATGTTTCCTGATTCAATCAATATCCCAGATAGAGGAATATTGTTTGTAAAAATATAATATGTACCATCTATTTCATTGTTACAAAAATAATTATTGGACGAGATCCATAACTAATCATTAATTATAACCCTTTAGTTTATTACGACGTATAATTCATGTTAGTAAGTCCTATGTTTAGTGATATGAAATTGGTTATTTTTTTCACATTTTTAAAAAATAAAACATAATAAATTTATAAACATACTAAGTATTCATGTTATGGATCTAGGTTTCATCCCATATAGAGAATCTGCGTAATCGGTAGTAGTAATCTTATTCGAGAATATAAGGACATATAATGTTCAATATGATATGAACCGATATTATTAATATTATTTATCTACATAAATAACTATATATAAAAACTAATTCAATATATAGTGATAGTGTTTTAAATTATGTTTGCATGACTGAAAAAAATAAACTCTCTATATATAAAAATATTTATCCCCCCAATCACAATTGATTTCAAAATTTATTGATATTATAATGCAGTATATTATTTCATAAAATTTAAACAATTTTTCAATCACTAATTTTATGATTTAATTAATATATGATTAAGATTAAAATAAATTAATAAAATTATTTTAAAATTTTCTTCTTATAATCATTTTATTGATTTTTTAATGACCGTTAACAAAAATTAATTGATATGTTTAGCCAATGCAAGTTTGTTGATAACTAAAAAATTTCTAATTTATTAACTAATATATTAATTTTCATTAAATCCACCATCATGTGGATTATAATTATTAAATAAATACAATTAAACAAATAATAAAGATAATATTTAATTTTTATCAAATCAATATTTCTAATTTTGAATTACACATGTGAGTACCAAATCATGTGTCAAAATATCGAAAAAACAAAATCTGAACTAAATATTAATATATGATGAAAAATTCAACAAATATTTTATTTATAGAAATCATATATGGTTTATATGTAAATTAAAGTGAAAAAACTATCATGCTTATTAATACTATGATAATATAAAAGTTTATAAGAAAAAAATATCATTGAAAAGACAATAAATTAAATAAATCATTGATATCAACATGTTCATGTTTCCGATAAATTAACCCTGAGAATAAAATTATAATATCCAAATAAGATACACAATGGTAATAAGGATGAATTCTATTTGATCATTAAATCAGATAATGACGTGGTCATCATGTTTCTCCACATACACATCACAAATTCATATCAATAAAGCACATACCCCCACCCCCCAGTACTCCATGAGAATATCTAATAATATGAAAAAACATATCTATAAATATAAATACATAGATTTTAGTTATTTGATAAAAAAACACCACAATTATATATCTAATAGGAGTGATGGATAGGTTAGGTTAGAATAAAATAACTTTATAAACTCATGAACAAGGGGGGTATGTGCCTTATTGATGCTTATTTCTTTACTGATACATATTTTTGTGATGTAAGAGAAGTATCTAAGAGGGTCATGGGATATAATTTGTGATTATTTAATAGGGCAAGTTAGCTGATGTGATAGTAAATAATATTAGATATGGGATGCATTGATTAAGGGAATGTTTTGTATAGACATTTCTACTCAACAACTATAAAAGTGTATGTTTTTGAAGCATAAAAAATTCAATAACATTGAGTGTTTCAATGTAAAAAAATAGGAAAATTAATAGTTTGGTTCATCCTAAGGGATCTGGTATTGATACATGGTACAATACTTGGTTGTTTAAGGGATATGGGGTTATCTGCAGAGATTTCTTGGAAAAGATTAAGAAAAATAGGCTGTAGAATCTATCTGGAGATACACAAAATATATGTATGATAAACTACATTCATTGAATACTATATAGTGGTATTGATGAAAATTATACTATGATTTATAGGTGGTCTATGGTGGTTTATGGATTGGACTAAGATATGTTGAATTTGGAGGACTGTCACTCTGGTTTTGATGGAATGTTTTACTGGATGAATATAAAATGTGATCCCTAGGTTGTAGGGTTTTTAATTCCTCTTAATTAATAAATAAAATAAATATGTCTAAAATATTGAGAATAATGAATATTCATGATCTATGTTCCTAATAAAATTAAATTAGAAATATAGATTATAAACCATTCAAATTGGGGGTTTATACTTATCTCTCAAAGAAAATTTATACAAATACCATTGTAAAACATTCATTAACCCACTATCCCTTATTTACAAGAGTGAGTTATATGGAATTTACCTCCCTAAATACATGAGATATAATAAAATCAATGGAAAAACATATTCAATAAAAAACGTCCATCTAGCTATAAATAATCTATAGAGTGTAGTGTATATTATTTTAATGTCTTGAACAATATAGAGGGAATTAAGGTTAAAAAATACTTAATGCCATCCAAGTTGAATGGAAATTTTCACCACATTAAATACATCTTAAATTTATGACCCTAACGAAATATATCGCCAAAATCATTTGGAAAATTAATCAATGAAAAATCTATAGGAAATCCTAATGACCGCACTGTGTCCCATATATAATAGAATCCTCTTAGCTACAGCAGAGGAGCTCCTAGAAATAAAAATGATAATAAATATTTATATTATGATGTAATGTTACATATTAATATAAATAATTATTCATCATATGATAGAAATTATAATTAATATCAATATTAATATTACTAAAAAATAAAACGATAAATTATTATTATTTAATAAATGAATTATATAATAATAATTTATGCTACTAATAATAATAATGATAATAATAATAATATTATTATTATATATTTCCAAAAATAAAATGTTTATATTATTGAAAAATATATAGGGTCATTCCCCATTTATTAATAAAATGAAATCCATTTCTATTGCGAATAAGAGGGAACCCATTACAGTCATACACCCAATTCCTAGAGGGTCCTGAAAATATTTATCCTGAACACAATGTATTCTGAAGACATAATACATATGATTTTAACCAATAATCATTTTTTGGTTCACATTACTATTGAATGGTGTTCCTTGGCGATGTCACAATACTATGAACATTATAACTCCATCACCCTCTTTCTATATGGCTATCCAACATGTAATATGGAATTTTTTCCCATGATTCGTAATTCAATCATTATAATGTGGTGTTCTTCATGGAATTAGCATGATCAAATCCATTTCATGGTGCTCCTCATTAACTTCATATATTTACCATTTCTACAGATAAATTGTTTCACTCTTGGGAATAAAATACATGAAACAATATAGCGGTTATATTAAAATGAGAACAATATATTACAATCAAATGATTTAAATTTCATTTTTTATTTTAAAAAATATTATCCTTCATTTATAATTATAATTTTTAAAAAACCTATATCTTATTTAGATATAAAAATAAAAACTAATATCTACACTATTGTATCATGTTTACATTCCATAACATAATTCCAAGTAGTTAAGAATAATTCAAAAAATGTATTATTAATTGACATATTTTATATCATGATCTTTTTTGAATATCTCTATATATTGTTTTCAAGTAATATATTTCATCATATTCAGTATAATTTATTATGGTTTTACCTTGGAGAGTTTTTTTTTAAATTTTATAATATTTGATGGAATAGGGAAAGTTCATATTTGACCCATCGTTTTCCTAAATCATGCACACATCCCAACCAACAATGACAACCCAATGAGAGTGGAAATCAAATAGTCTGTGAATGTTTTGTAAAACCACGTGTTCTCTTGGGAGTAACCAGGAAACAGTCCATGGAGTGGGATAGGGTTAGGGGCACAGTTAGGATAAATCATATACCCCTTACATGAAAAAATTCGTGTATATTTTTAATCCCACTAATATTATTAAAAATATTATAGAACTCCCATCTTATACACTCAAATTTCCTAGCTCAACACTAAATTTTTTCTTCTAATTTTTTAAGGATTCAAAATGGATTCTAATGTATTATAACCTTTTGTATTAACTATAAAAATATTGTATTGATGATATAATACTTTCTATATAAGAGAATCTCATCTTGAATAGTCAGTCCTCTCACTTATCTCTCTATAATTTTTTAATGTGATTTTTAATCCATTTGATGTGGCTCTAGATATATTTTTGGGATATATATTCTCTGTTTGATAATAGATATTGGATTTAGATCTAGATATCCTTCATCATTGTGATTTGGGTTCTTCCATTTAAATTGGGTATTTATGTCGGTAAGTGTTCATCACCAAACATGAGGTTGGTGGTCTAAATTCAATTCATATAGTATCAAATTCCAATTTGAAAATATATTTTAAGAAATATCAATTAGAATATTTTGAAATTGAATTTATATTTTTTAAATCAATTGATTAATTAATTTATAGAATCATAGAATTTATTTAATGTAATTTCCATGTGTTAAGAAACTTGCTAAATTTAGGACAATTTGAATTGGTTGAATTGGATTAAATAATTAGTGAATTTATTTATGGAATTATCTTGTTTATGAAATTAGTAGATTTGGATTAATTAATTTGTGAATTTATTGACCAGAATTTTGGTGATTATGTAACTATGGAATTAAAATAATTAATTTGTTAATTAATTAATGGCTCATTATTATTATATAGTTGGATTAAATTTTTATTTTCTAAAAAGGTAGGGGTTGAAGCATTTTTTATTATTAAAGTTAAGGAAGTACCTCCTTTAACTGGGTAGATGGAGACCCATTACATAGCCCGATATCCAAGCGTGTATTTATCCCCTTACATGGCTCGTATCCCAAAATTTTTGGTCCAAGGCCAATTCGGTGAATAATAAAGCAACATTACCCTACTAACTACAGTACCACATAGTACCCACTACTACTACAGTGACCTGAAACCACTTTAGTGACCTATCACCACTATAGTGCACGTCGTTGCACCAGTACTATCACGGGAACGATGTAATTCTTCTATAATACATAGAATGCTTCATTAAAATGCCATAATGATAAATTGATAAAAAAACATTTATTCATGGAGAACTAATTCAAAATCCCAAGGAGATAAATTAATGTGGGACATGATCTATTTCTCCAAAACACCACTATTGTAACTTCCTAAAAAAATGAGTGTGAGAGATAGACTACTGATTCAAATTCATATGAGGTACTATCCATGGAGATGTGGGACCAAATTTATTTGCATTGTACCGTGGTTAAAATTAATAGTAATATAAATTTAACTGATACAGTGAATGATAACCTCAGTATTGTGATATGTGATACCTTTCAAAAATCGAAATGGGTGGAAGCAGGTATTGAGTGTTCAGGAGTATTCAAAACACAAGGTTTTATGTAGTTAAATAATGACTAGTTGAATATATGTTAAATGATAAATATATTTTAAATATTTTCTTCTGTATAAAATATTAGTCTATATTTTTTCTGGATATTGGTATAGAAACTATTAGTGGTGTCTTGTTTAGTTATACACACATTATACTCTAGCTACCTAATTAGTACTTTGTTAGACATCATGCTTTTAGTATAAGATTAGGGAATGATACCTATGTAAAATGGGTGAGTTAGAATAGAGAATGGATGAGGAAAGTGGACATGATTCAAAACCTCTTAGGTAGTTTTATTGTTTATTTATTTGTATATTGACACTTGGAATGAAATTTGGAATGATTTATCTAATATTTAGTTTTAGATACAATTTGTCAGGTTTGGACATCATCTAATACTGGTTTGGTTTGGTTATTGGTTCTACTATTTGTTTATTGACAAATTATTTCATCTGTTTTGATAATTTATTAATGATTGTAGAGTCTCACCATGATCAATAATTGAAGATCTCGTTAGTCAGAAGCCTATCATATACAGAGAGGTGGGACTTGGTCATGTAACTAATTATCCCAGATAACCAGTGTGTGGCACAAGGTTGAAATTTTTCAAAGCTGTATATGAGGATTTTCTTTTCATATTATTTGACTTAAATTTTTGAAAATATAGCTAGGGGAATATGGTGAGTTAGTCAATAGTTAAGAGCTCATGGATGGGAGTATCTAATGCATTTATGAGACGAAAAGCCAAGTACCCATGGTGGGATTGTTTTTTTTGATGTGTGTTGTTATAGGATAATGTTATTTCACCTCTATCAAATAATTTTTTTTATGATGTGATTATTTTTATTGATTTTAGTGAGATTTTACTCATAGCCCATAAAGAAACAATAGATTTGTATGATTATATCATGCTGCGATGTTAGTATTTTTTGAAACATAGATCATTTTAGGAATTCATGGAAAAAGAACGTTTTTCTTTACTATAGGATTTGGAGGATTAAAAACATAGTACATAGGTTTGTTGTATCATTTGAGGTTTTAGAGGGAATAGTGAAATTTTAATTCTAATTAGATCTTCCATATGGGTATATTTCAAGGATAAGTTTTTCCTTAAGTCATAATTTTGGTGGTGTCACCCCAACCTTTATAATTTGATTGTTGTGGGTGATGCCTCGCTTGATCTTGTTGTGTGCATTGAGGAGCATCCATTATGTGCGTGGGATTTTATTGTAAAAGGGTTCAGGGGAATGATTATTCTTTATTGTTTCTGCAATGTGGAAACATTACATTGTTCAAGTGAAAAAATGGGAGAGATAATCGTATAGGCGAACTAAGTGGCATGATGATTTTTACCTTAGAATCACAAAGATACATATAAGTATAGCTTGAGCTTGAGATTTTATAAGGTGGTGAGATTTTAATAACCTGTCCTTTTCTATAAATTTCATTAAATTATGTAAAATTACATACTTCAATTTTAAGGATACTTTATTTGTGTATTAACATGTGCTGTTTTTTGTGGAATATCGGAGAATTTTTTTTTTGGGAAGAGTATTAGTGCAGATTTGGCACCCAGGTTTCATAAAACGTACACCAGCCTAGAAAATAGTGTAAACCCAAAATAAAGAGATTTAAATTATTGGTGCATAGTTTTTCCAACATTGATCCCACTTAGGAGTAATACTGGGACACCCCTAAGTAAGGTACACGGTAAAGCACATAGTTAGCTGAAACATTAAGACTCATACCATAAACTTTTCACATAAATTCTTAATCCCATGATAATTATTTAAACAATATCTAAATCCCTCATATAATAAACCTAAATTCCATTCATCTACCATAAAACAATTTTTAGTATTTTTTGAAGTTCAAATATGGATTACAAGGATTTCCATCCTCCGTTCTAGATTATTCAAATCTTGGATTGTAGATCTGTAACTCTGTCACAATGGGATTCTCATCATGATTAGTTTCTCCTACATATCATGTATTTCTCTCATCCTTTAAATGGATGTTTTCCTATATTTTATGTGCATCACAATCTAGGTTTTCAAAATATATAATATATTTTATAATAGATCTATGATTCAGATCATCATATCTTTCACCATTGTGATTTTAATTATTTCTCTATAATTGGAGATTTCCATTGGCTAGTTTTCATTACCAAACATTTTATAGGTTGCACAAATTCAATTGAAATGTTATTTAATTCTAATTGAATTCATGTGTTGTTAAATTTTAGTTGGAATGATTGTAAATTAAATATTCAAAAGAGTAAATTAATTTATAGAATCACAGAATTTATTTAATATAATTGCCATTTTATTATGAATAGGGATAAATTCGAGAAAATTTGAATTGGTTAAATTAGATTAATTAATTGGTGAATTTATTAATTCGGAATTTTTTTGTTTATAAAATTGATGGATATGGACTAATTGATTTGTGAATTAATAAATAGTAATTGTTAGGATTTTGAAATTATCGAATTAAATAATTAATATATTTAATAATGGAACATTATGATTATGAAAATAGATAAGTTAAGTGGTGAATTAATTAATGGAATCTATGATTTATCATTTAATTTTATAATAAATTATTTGAAAATAATAAATATGATATTGTTGGAATATCGTTGATGTTTAGGAAATTGTGATATGTGTCATATTGTGATACATGTGATTTTGTGGTATTCATTTATGTGACATTGATTTCTGATTCAAAATCCAATTTTGATAAAAATAATATTCATTTGTGGGACATTGAAGGATTCTTAGGAATCCCATAGTTGTAAATTGATAAATGTTTGTGGGACATGGACATATTATTCACAAACCCGTAGTGATTAAGGATTTTGGGACATTGAGTTCTATTTCAAAAACCCAAAATCGTTACATTAGAATAGGGTTCCAATTGGTTTTATTGTAAACTGAAATGATATGTTGAGTGATGACTATAATATTGTTATTTGGGATAATGTTCTGACTCTGGAAGAGGCAGAATCAATTATTGAGGGATCATGTGTCCAAAAAACGCTGAGGGTTTATATTATCAGATAAATAATAATACAATATAGGTAAATTGTTTAATTTATTTATTATATTTTATTCTTTGTACAATAGCATAAAATAATTTGATTTTTTTTTGTTTTAGACCCCATACATGGTTACCAACTATGTTGTACTCAAACCCTATTTGGGATGCCTTATCGATACATAAAAAAGACATCATGTTATCTGGACATGATAAGAGCAAGAGAACTATGTCAGTTGATTTATATGGGGTGGAGGATGGATGAGGGAACTAGATATGACTCCAGACCTTCATGGTATTTTTTAGTGTCTCTATATTTTATGATTTTCATATTGATAATTTGAATGTATTTTGGCATCACATATTTACTTTTTAGTTTTACATATTACTTTTTCTTGTTTAGTCATCATTTGATACTAGTTTTTTTGTTATTAGTTATGTTATTTATTTATTGACTATTTATTTTCGTTTATGTGATTTTATAGTAAAGATGGTATAGTCTCCCCTTGATCGATATTAAACCCTTAAAACTTTTTAGAAGCCTCAAGTATACGATGATGTGTGCCTGATCTCATGTAACCTACCAGCTTGGGGAACCAGTGTGTGGCACCCGGGTTGGGACGTTATAACATATACATTAATTCACATATTATATTCATCAATTTCATGACCCATATATTTAAGAACTAACAGATTGCATTAATCATTCAATTTAACACTAGGGTAAAATAATTTTTTGAGGTTAGGGGATAGTGTGTAGTAATTTAATTTGTTGATTGTTTTTCTAAAAATGAGGGTAAAATATTAAAATTTAAACATGATATGTTAGTAAAATTATCACACTCATTACCTCAATCCCCAAAACAAAATATATTTTCTTCTATTTGCAAACATAATGAATTAATCCTCATGAGATACATAATAAGTAATAAATTACTAAAATAGAATATGAATATAAAAATATGAAGATCAATGAATATATACACTAACAAACTATACAATAAATACAAAAAATATATGATAATATAAAAACTCTTAATTTTAATAAAAAGTGAAAAAGGTAGTATACATTTTAGGATCTAGATGTGTTGAGTTATCTCTTTTATAAGTATCCCTCAAAGTAAGCCTTATATTGTAATAATCCAAAATGTTATTATAGTTTTTACTCATATGAAATTTTATTTATTATATAATTGTATATAAGTTGTATAAATGAATATAATTTTACCATAAATATAAATAAAATAATGTGATAATTTTTATCCATGAGCACTAATTAACTCAATGTCTATAAAACCCCACTTCATGATAGATTCTTTACACTAAACTATGACTCAAAAAATATATCAAATATCCAATATATATAAGGTAATATTTATAAATATTATATGATCATTGTAATACCCCTAGGTTTTAAAACAGGAAAATTATATTTGATAGGATTAATGAAAAACAAAATTGAACATATATGAGGATATAACACCCCTCAAAATTATTATATATTTATTTTTAAATAAATTTAATCTCATTAATATCTTTTCGTGCATACAATCAGAATATTTTTACGAATGATATCATTTTAAATAGACAATCTTTAGCATAAAAGAGCCATGATATATATAACTATTATAATAGTCATTAAATTTGTATGTATGAATAAAAGTAACTAATTGATGAAATATATTAATATAGCTTTTACTCATCATTAATAATTGATAATTTTTTCTGTAAATAACCATTCAATTATTAGTAATCTTATATTATTTATTAAAAATACATATTCTCAAAAATGATTTTTATTTTTTTATTGGATAAAATGATATAATAAATTTTTGAGACTTTATTAATATTTAATTGATTAAATTAATATAATTTTTATAAATTCAATATTGACATTTATTTTTGGGAAAATTTCGTAATTTTTTTTAAATATTGATTGTATAGTATATATTTAGAAATACTGATTTTGGTTGAATTTTAATTTATTTACAACAAACAATGTAATTTAAAATTTACTTTAGGTTTTTAATATGATTTAATATTATGTAATAATTAATTATTTATATTTTATCCACTTATTTTCATTTGATACATCATTATATTGTATATTATTATATATCTGTTTTTGGTTATAAAAATGATTTTTCCTAAAATATTTTTAAAAAATGAATAGTGTTTATCCATTCTAATTAATTATTCCCAAATAATGAAATTTTCAAATTAAATTTATAAATTATATCTCCATAATATTAAAATTTTAATCATAACACGGTCATTATTATAGATAGAATTAATATTAAATCATTGGATGTATGAAAATTAAACTTCTTGAAAACATATATTTTATTCCATCAATGGGTATGGTTTTAAATTCAATTTTTTATAACATTTTAAAAAAAATTATAAAAATTTTACATTATTATTTTTAATAAATATTTATATATTATTTAACGGTTAATGTTTTCAATTTTTTTGAAAAGATTATTTTTTTGAGGAATAATGAAAAAATATTGAATTTTATTTGAAAATATAATTGTCATTTCATTCTTTTTATAAAAATATTTATCTCTTAATTTTTTATAAAAAATAAAATATTAAATTATATATCCTTTTATGTAATTTTTTAGTTAGAATAAATTCATATTTAATTTTGAAAGAAAAACATTGTAATTTTTTTATTATTTTTCATTTCAAAAACCCGCTTTCTCATCATGCATGCAAGAATAATTTTGAAATAATTTTTCCACTTATATTAATGGAATTTGGAAAATGGAATAATTTTTTGGAATCATAATAATTTGTATTATCTAACATTTTCAACATTATTTTAGAAAAAATTTAATATTCTAAATAGCAAAAACAAATTTTAGTGGCTAAGGTGAAAATTGGTTTAGTATAGGTTAAACTGAAAATAATAATTAAAATGGACAAAAAAATAGATAAGATGCATTTTTCTTCAATATCTCTACCTTGAATTTTATACGTCCTATAATTTTCCATTATATAGGCTTTTATCATGATAAAAACATGATATCACTCAATTATTTTTAGCGTTACCTAGTCTGACATCTCTACCACATATAAAATGCATATCCATCTCCTTTGTTATTTGTAACATAAGATATATTTGGTTTATTAAACTACTACCCAAATAACTTCTTATATTTCATCCACTCATACTAGAATCCTTTTTTCATAAATACATCCTTGCAAATCTTTAGAACATACCAAAGAGGATATTCGAAGAAGAGTTAATGTTCTTCAACAAACTTGTTTATTTTGATTCATTCTCCACATACTTATTTTATTAATAAAAAATTATTATATAATAACAATAATATCATCCATATACTGTAAATTTTTTATAAAAGCATTATGTTTACCAATCCTCTCCACATCTATAAAATGGTGTATGAAATCATAGTTAATTGGTACGGTAGACTACCACCTCGTAAACTGATATTTTTTTTCATTCATTGCCACCATTAATGGTTTGGTTTGTTGATGAATATAATGTATATATATGTTTTAATAATATATTTATACCTATTTATTCATTATATCACAATAATCTTTATAATTTCTATTCCATATGGGATATGATAACATCATTCATTTGTTATGAGGACTACCACCTCAGAAAAAGACGTGATTCATTTTCTAACAAATGACTTACATGAAAAGTAATAGGGATAAAGATAATGAATTTATGTGTTTTAAAGGAAATAATTATGATATAAATAGAATATTTATCATTTTCAAATAAATATATATGATTTTCATTTTATTCACTATAATATGGAGACATTGGTCGTGTATATGTGGACTACCACCATCAGGATGTGATGGGACTCTATTTTCATCACCAAAAAACAATGACAATTTATATAAATATAATTAATGAAGTAATATATTTTTTTGTATGACGTTAATTAGAGAAATTTAAAATATTACATACCACTTTTCCCTAATTATTATTGTTATTTGGAAGCATTACTCATGTGTACATATGGTTTACCATCGACATGATTATAACACACATTATTTTTTAAATCATATTTCATGATTGGTTTTTAAATTATAAATTTTGTAAGAATATAATAATTATTTCATTATTTGTATTAGTGATATTGTGTAACAATAATATTTATCCACAAACTGGTAATTACATAATACACCTTGAAAGACAAAACAAGGAGCTTAATAGACGAAATAATTAATATAATGAACATTAATTCTTGAATGAGTTATAAGATATTATTAAAGGATAATATATTATAATATATATATATATATATTAATATTGTTATCAAATAAGTTGATTACATTTTTTAAATCTTCATACTAGAGGATAAATCGTTTTCAACCAAAAGGATGTCTGAGGTAATAGATTTCATCTCTATTTCATTTCATTAAGGTACACTGTAATCTTATTCACCCAATTTGAATTATATCACATATATACATACCATTTAACATATTATATCCCGAATATACTTAATTTTATTATATTTAAAGCATCAGTTCGTCTTAAAATTCTAAATTTTACCAAAGAGAAAATGGATTTCTACCATAAATTTCCTTTTTTGACTTATACCATGTTATCCCCCTATAATCTATTATGAGATGTATATACTACCCATTTTACATGAAATTTTTTTTTTTTATTTTAATGTTATTTAAATTATAAATGAATTTAATAATTTATTAGGGATTATGATTTAGAGATACCAATTATGATATGGATTTTATATTACAGTCTCAATATTAAATTACATGGTTTTTTATTAAGACTCTAATGTTGAAATATAATGATTTAACACTAAAAAATTCTCAAAATTGTATTATAATTGGATTTTTTCTTGAGAATAAATTTTTCCCTTCATTTTACTCTCTTTTTTTTCCCGAGATTTCAAAATAATGTTTCGGTTAAAAATCATATTTTTGGTTGAAAGTTATTTCTTCATACAAAAGCATGTCTTCTAAAAAGAATTATACACATGTATTAAATGATTTTTTTTCAATGTTTAATGTCTATATTTTCCACAATATTATTTAAATTACTTTTGAAGTCATCTTTTATTATCTTTCATGGGGTTTTCATGTTAAATAATTACCAAAAATGAATCATGTTTTTAAAAATTGATTTCAAAAATCAATTTTTTATTTCCTAAAAATATTCATTAATTATATTTTAATTGTATTTCCATTATTTAATGTAAACAATACTCTTTCTCATTTGTGATTCACTAGATTTGTTTTTTATAAATACCATCCTCATTCATTCTCTAGATGAATCATGATTGTTCCAAAGATATTGTCGTGGAACTTGTTTCTTTTCCACAGGTGAATCATGACTCAAGGACATTGGTATGTACCTTATATATTTTCCATTAGTTAATATTATGTAAATGAAATTTTAATAGAACTCATTTATTATCCATGGTTTATTCATGTATGAATGATATTTTTATAGATTACATTTCATTTTAATGTAATAATCATGTCTCAAAGATATTTTCAGGGAACTAATTTCATTTTTGTAGGATATTAGGGTTTCAATGATATTTTAATGGAACCTGATTTATTTCTAGGGGATAATGAAGTTATTAAAAGAATTAGGAATGTTTTAATGAGATATGATGTTACAAATTCCCTATTTTCCTTTTTCATTTTTTGATTCCTATATATTATAACTCATTGGTGTTCCTAAATAGTGTTTGGTGAGCCTATTAGAACATATATGATGGGTGTTCCCAGATAGCGTAAGGTGAGACTAATATAGATTATATGGTTGGTGAACCCGGATATCACTCTTACATTAGGTACTTATTTTGTTCTCTATAGATTTTTATAATATATTTGTTGTATGGATATTCTAATTATAAGTGTTCTGTAATGGTTTTGTTTGTTTTTAATGTTGATGATGTCCTAAGATACCAATATGTCTTATCAATATCATATTTAAATTATAATTCATCCATTGATTAAGATTCATATAACAAGGATCATGTTTTGTTATTAGTATAACTGATTACATAATTAAATTTTTATTTAAACTGTTATGATTAGTGATTTTGGTCTTGATGGGTTTGAGTTCTCTTATGAATCACTTATGCACTGGGAATATATCTTTACACCCATATTAAATTATTATTCTAATTGATGACATTAAATTGTAAATTCTAATGATTACCCTTACTGAGAATATTATCTCCCCTTCATTTGTTTCCTTTTCTTCAGGTTATAAATAATTATATTGAATGAAATATTCCAAGAATGGATTTTATATAGATGATGAATTAATGTGAAATAAGAAATACCGGGTTATGTGGGTGGTAAATACTCACTTAAAAACATCAAAATTGTTTATTTAGGAAATTTAAAAAGTTCCAGAAAATTATAAACATAAAAGGTCCTTTATAATATTAGTGATGCTATTTTTTCTGTTTGATGTTGTAATGTTTGGATGGGAAAAAATTATCTCACAACTAGAGACATCAAACACAGAAATGTAATGATTATGATATTAGTGTAAGATCTTAAAGTGCCGGTTTGAGGATATTAAATTTGGTATCAGAAGTCGGTTTATAAAACATTAGATATTTGGATGTTATCTTGTTGTGTTATTTTAATATTTATCAACACAAATTTTTTTCATTTTCAAAAGATACGTGAATTAATTTGTTATCCATTTAATGGTCATATGATCGTTTAAAAGTTGTTATTTAGTGCATCAGGAATGAATAATTCATCATCAGTACTCAATTCTTGCAGAAAAAGAAGATATTATAGTGGAAAATTGATAAAAGGTGAAATTATACTTTTAATTTAATTATATTACCCTATGTTATTATTCTAGATGATGAATGAGATGCTCAACATTAGTAAAATAATCGTGGATCAAAACCGTTATCCTAGAAGCTTCATTTTGGATGAAATGATGTCCTTTTAGATCATCTCATAGTTACAGTTATGAGTTCATTAACTTTCAATTGATCATCCACTTTCATATGATCAATGACCTAATTTCCTCTCTATAATTATTTATAATTTTTTTCCATTCTAACATTTTCTCCTTTTTTTTAATAACAGTTATGTGTTATTCCATATGAACATGATACTTTATTTTTTATCTTATTATATTGATTCTTTATTAAGCCTCTTCGTGATGTAGTTTGGAAAAATAAGTATTTCTAAATTTCAACTGAATGATTACTATGAAAATTTTCATATTGTGGGGGTATAATTTATTAATTTTTGGAGGATGTAACAACCCTAGATTTTAAAAGAAGAAAATTATGATGTATAGTGTAATCAATGTGAAACACTAAATCTAGACAAGAATGTAACTCCATGAGACATTATTATCTATTTATTTATGAATAGAGTACATCAATTCAATATATTTTTGTATAAACAACCCCAATATTTTTATGCTCGATAAAATATTACACTAGCAACACCAATATTAGAAGATCAATTATATATATAACTATTATAACATTGACTATAAATTGGATGGTATGAATAGTCAAAAATTATATATGATATATATATATCTAAGGAAATATAAATTATTTATAAATTATTATTAAATAATAAATCAATTTTAAGTAATGTTATTTAATTCATCATAAATATGATTTCAACAAAAAATCAGTTTATTTATTTTTCATGAAAAAAAGGTTATATTAATTTTTTTTAACATCTAGAAAATTTAATTTGGAAAATTACATAATTTTTTAGAATAATAATATCATAATTTACATTGGGTGAATTTTTTTTAATTTTTTTGAAATACTTATTTTTTTTGAATAATAATAAATATTACTATTTTTAGAAAACAATTATTCATTTCTAATAATTTACGTAACATTAAAGTCACATTAAATATTGAGAATGATTTTTTCTTACATATTTATTATAAATTTATATTTAATCCACATAATATTATTTTAATAATCATTATGTTTTATTTTATTATATGATTGTTTTTTGTTTTAGAAATTGGATATTTCTAATCAAATATTTATAATGTTTCAATTTTTTAATTAATTAATTAATAATAAGGATATTTTAAACATATATATTTATATTATATATCAATATATTGTAATTTATATTCATAAAATAATCAACATTAGGAATAATGTTAATATAAAATCATCTCGTGATTGAATATTTGACTTCCCCAAAAACATTTTTTTTATCATATTTTTGGGGTTTTTTTAATTTATTTTTCACCAACATTATAAAATTTATTTGAAAAAAATAAACATATTATTATAAATTATAAATTAAAAAATATATTATAGTGAATTTTATTGAATTTTATTGAAATGTTATTTTTTTCAATAGTGCTAAATACAAAATTTTAATTTAGAACTGATTTTTCATAAGATTTATTTATGACGATAAATTGTATTTTAAATTAGTTATTTATTAAAATTTATTAAATCATATACCCCTTCTTCTAATTTAGTTTATTTTAATAAATAAAATTTTCAATTTTGATACGATATTATTGAAACCATTTAGATATTAACCATTTGAAAAACCTACCTCCAAATCGCATCTGCATAATTAATTTTAAATTAATATTTCCAAAATATAAAAATGGAATTTATAAAAATTTATTTCATATTTGGAATAAAAAATTATATATATTCTCTATTAAGTTAAATATATTTTTTAATCAAAATTAATATGGAAAATAGTAAAACATAATTACTACAGTTGAGGTAAAACCATTTTTACTGGGGGATAGACTGAAATGATAACGTATTAAATGGTTTTCCACCTCTCAAACCCCCATTAAATAGACATAATAGGACTTTAACTCTTATAATATTTTTTTGGCCAAATTTTGTGGCTTTGGGAATGATAAAACTTATGATCATTCAATTCTTTCCAAAAATTCAAAGTGTTTCCTCTCCCCAACTTTTAAAAGGCCACCTATATCCGGTGTTATCCACACCATAAATACTATTTGTATTAGAAACTAACTACTATAATAACCTAACATACTCCATAATTTAAAAAATGAAACCTTATTCCCCATTAATTCATCATAATAATGATCTATAGAAAACATAATGAGGATACCCAAAGAGGAGGTAATGCTCTTCAAAAAATGTCTTCACATTATTTCATTCTCAACCACATTAAATTATCATTAAACAATGATGACATAATAATAAATTATCTTCAATAAAATATTAATTTTTTCAGAATTTTCATAACCTACAATAATCTCTAATTCAAAAATAAAGGTTAAGAAATCACTAATCCAGTGTACATTAGCCTAAAGCCTCGAGAACAGATGTAATTCATTCTTCTATTACCGCCTTTCAAAATTTTGTATGATGAAGTATATAGGGAATATAAATGATATTTATAAAATATTTATAAATACTTATTCATCAAAACATATTCATATTATTAATTTCAATTCAATTGTGATGCGATAACGACATTTATGTATATGGCATACTACCACATCGTGAAGCAATGTGATTCATTTTATGACTACTACTATACATGGATGGTAATAAGAAGAAATTTAACTACAAATTTTTATCCAAATTAAAATAAAATTTTATAGATGAAAATTTTACCATTATTAAAAGATAATATTATATTTTTACAATAAAAATTTAATAACATTGTTCGTATACGTGTGGACTACCACCATCAGTAATTAATGTGACTATTTTTTCATTTCAAGACCACTTGGATGATATATACAAGATTATTTAAATAGATTATATGTTATATATATTATAATAATTTTTTAAAAATAATATAACTTAACTCATATCTGTAATGATCCTTCAAAAATGAAATTGTTACTCGTGCATATGAATGACCTACCATATATATGGTCATAAAACACTTCATTTATGGTAACCATAATTCAAAATTTGATTTAAAAGTATAATTGATTAATATATTTGATAATTATTTACTTTTTAGTATTCATAATATGTTAAAAAATCTGGTTTGAATAGGAACTAAGACATTCATAACAAAGTACGAATTAGAATAAATGTTATCAACACATGAAATAATAGAAAATTGAATGATTAAAAAATGTATAATATGTTAAAAAATCATTATATATGACATTATAAATATTAATATTATTATATAATAAGTGAATCACATGTTTTAAACCACTTTATATGAGGATAAACCATGTTAAGATGAAAAGGAAGTGTGAGGTAAGGGATTTCATATCAGTTTCAGTTCATTACAGAATATTGTATTTTTATGCATGTTATTTCATTTATATGGTGCATGTGCATCCCTGTTCACATGTATAATCATGAAATATATTCATTTCCGGTTATTTAATGTTTCATTTGGGGTTATGATTCAAAATATTACAGAATTTGTGATGCAGTTTTCAAAATTTTTATTCTTTTGGATTTATGAACTCTAATACACATATCTTCTTTTATGAGGTGTATAAATGTCACATTTGTGAATAAATTATTCTGTTATATTTCCACTCTTTATATACTCTTTATTTCAATATAAATATTATTGGAATAATAAAAAAAGTAAATTTTTTTTTCTAAAAAAAATTCCAAAATTGTTTTAAAAACGTGTTTGTCAAATCCAAAGAGATATTTTCTTCATGAAATGTTACAAATAAATTTTGAAGAATTATTTTTTATAATTAAAATTATCTTTAAATGAAATGTATTTTGAAAGTTTTTTATGTTTTCAAACATTATATTCAAAATGAGAAGGGTGTATTTTCTTCAAAATTTATTTAATTTTCATTGATTGGTATTTCAATTCATGAAATTCCACAACCCTTGTTTTTACTAACCCTCCACTTGTGGTGTTTGGTATTTATAACATCCTTATTCTACCTCTATATAGATTATTATTGTTTCAGATAGATTCTTATAAAACCATTTTTCTTTCAATGATATAATTATGCCTAAACAATATTTTTATGAAACCTTATCCTTTTCTAGGGGTAAATCATGTATCAGTTAGATTTTCATAAATCCAATCACTTTTCCACAGGGAATTCATGTGACAATGAGATTTTTATAGAATCTATTTATTTTCCACTAATGAATCATGTTTCAAATAGGTTTTAATATAATCCTCTGCATTTTAATAGTTAATGGTTATAGAAATTAATATATTTCGATGTGTTATGATGAAATTGATTCAATATATTATTTATTCAATATTTAGTTCATTGATATTTTAAATTATGTTTCCACCAAAAAAGTTTCCAGTGAGCTCTTTATAGCTTATAAGATTGGTGCTTCCAAATAGAACAGAGTGAGCCTCATATAACTTATATGATGGGTGCACATAGATATAACTCAAATTTTGTATGTAATGATTATTATTTCTTAATAATAATTTTGGATGTCATCACTATAGTTATAATAATAATAAATGTTCTATAAAGGTTATTTATGTGTCCAATGATGATGATTCTCCAAGATACCAAAACATTTTAACAATGACTTACAAGGGATAGTAATTTTTCATTGGAACAATATTGGTATCATATGGCTATTAAATATAGGATTCCTATGAAACATTCCCTTTTCAAATCCTTATTCCATTTTCAAGATATATGATTCAGGTTATAATAGGTATGAAATATTTTATGATTCACACATCCTATCTAATTTTTTCATCATACCCTAATGAACTTCTTATGGTAATTAATTACATTCAATTATTAATTATTATGTTTACTGTTACTGAGAATTTTTTCTCACCCTTTATATGTTTCCATTTACCTAGGTTATATTAAATGAGGATAGAATTATTAAATCTACAATGGATTTCATAAGGATGTTTATTATTACTTAAGGTGAATAAGAAAATATGGGTTAAGTGGAAGAAAATAAAATTTAACAATATAAATATTTTTATGTTGTTGTTTGTCCTAATTCTGTAAAACTCATAACATAAAAGGTCATTGAAAGTATAGGTGATCTAATTTTTCATTATAATGCTTTAAGTTTTGGGTGGGAATGAAATTATCCCACAATGATCAGTATTAAAGACAGATATGTAAAGATAATGATTTCAAGAACGGATCATGGAGTGAGGGTTCAGGGTTTTAAAATCATATAGATACATATTTTTTATTTTATAGTAAATTTTATGGTGAAATAATGAGGGTGGATTAGTGTGACAATATTGGTAAAGTAAAATATTTAATTTCACCAGTAATATTAATGAAACATTCATAATTATTATTCTCTTGATTGAAAAATGTCATGTTCTATTATTTATACTATATCCCCATGTTTATAGAAAAAAATTGATATCATTTGTTATAATATTAAAGTTACAAAATCAAGTATCTCGTGAGAATAGTCTAGCTTCAAATACAATGACATGGAATATAGTGTTTTTTAATTAGTGGATCCTTGGTTAGTAGATATATTTTTGAGAAAAAAGTGGAATCTTGAACATCAATAGGTTGGACTCTTCGAGATCAGTGAGTGGAATATAATAGTAGTGTTCTTTTTGCACCTAACATCTTGATAATATGGTGTACATGATTTTTTAAATATATATATGATCCAAAGGTACATTATTGATCTTAAATATGTTATCAACACATATGATTTCACTAAAAAAATTGACCGATACTAGCATTTTTATTGATATGGTGGCAGTTTTAAATGATGTCATATTGTTCTATGATGGTTTCTAAAAACTAACGCTAAAGATGGAATCAACATCCAACTCACACCACTTCTTGCTATTGAGAAATGTCTTTTTGAAACACTCAGAATTTTTGTTTTCTGCTCATATTGGAAACCACAAGAAAAATATTTTTCAGTAGTGGGGTTTTTAGGGTTAGTGGAAGTTATGGGTCCTAAAAAATGTCGACCGTAGAGTGTTTTTTCAAAACACCTCTCTCACCTTACCTATTTTTAGTATTAGAACCCACTTCTAAAACTCTAAAAACATATTTTAAACACATTTAACCTAATATATTGGAAGTTTAAACCACTTATAAAAATTAATTTGATATATATAGAAGTGGTTAAAACCGCCCTATATATCTATTTTAAAAAAATTCAGTTGCTGAATCTTCATCCCCAAAACATCAAACCAAATAAAATAATGTAAATGGAAATATCAAAACCAAAACAGATTTATAATAATTTATGTATATATATATTGAAATTCAATATATGTTACAAAGAGATAAATATATAATATATATCAATAAATTAATTCTAAAAAAGGTATTGAATTACGTAAATAAATAATATTCCATAATAAATAAGAAAAAAAATAAAAAATAAAGACCTTAACACAGTCATATGAGAGCATTTGAAATCCCAAAAACCTATTAAAATAAGTAAATCTATATAAATGAACATTTTCCATTTTATCAAAGATATGGAATATTCTTATATCCTTTGAAACTAATTTATAAAATCTAAACGTTTATCAATCACTATATGAAATCATTCAGACACATTAAAAAATAAAAAATATAGAACACACGGGGTATTTGATTAAAAAGTAATATTAGAGCCAGTATGTTCCATTTCATGTGTAAATATTTAAGTTATTGGTGAAATAGACTAGAATACTTTTCTATTATGAAAAATGAAGTGTAATTAATTGAGGTTAAAGGCGTATGAAGTTGTAATAACGTTAGATATTTTGTAGAAATCATAAACAAAATGAACAAGAAAATGACTAAAAAGTGATATAATTAATGATTTTATTCATGAAGTGATTTTAATCCTAGAAAATGACAAAATCCATTAAGCATCCATGACTACCCTTAGATAAAGGTGTTAATAATGGGAGAAGACTTATGTAGTGAAATTAATTCATGGGTTGAGATTTTAGATTCGAAAATTATGTATTATAACAAAAGGATTATGAATCTTGAGGGAGAGAAATTTGATCTACATAAAATATAAAATATCAATTATTCTCATGGTTGAATTTGGGTAGTAGTCAGAAATAAATTAATTTAGAGTCATGTAAAAGGCTCCATAGACATTATTACAGAGATTTAAATAGTTATCCAATATATTGTTATAGTGATAATTTTGTGGTATATTTGGACACACTATGACTATGTTTATGGACTATATAAGGTTCAACAAAATAATATTGACCTGATGTGAACATATAACAACCAATATAACATTAACATGGTATTATATTAGTGGAAGACATTATATTTGTGAAAAATAATTACAGACTAAAAAGGGATGAAATTATAAGATCAAATTCCCATATTTTATAAATCTTCCACTAGATTGAAGTATGTTCCGAAGAAAGATTTTATATATCCCAATATTATGTAGCCAATTTTTTGGAATAATTTCATGCTTTTTTAAGAGGTTTAAATTCTTGAAAAATTAAATGGATAGCCTGTTGAGTCAACTGCTTCATTCATGATGGAAAATTTTTTTACATTATTTTGAAATAGAAATTCAGTACCTTCTAAACTATATTTTCAATTTAACAAAAGGTTACTAAGAAGAATGATTTTTTGAAAACAAAGGGTTTAATGTATGAAATAGTCTTAATAGGGAAATGTGTAAAAAACCATCATCTGTTTAGTTAAAATCATATTTAAATCCAAATTAAACCCTATATACTTTAATATGAACATTAAATGACTCCATCACCATCTCCACCTCCACTTGTTACAACTGAAACCCTATTGAAAATTTTGATGAATGAAAAAAATCGTTTTATATTTAAATTTAAACATGAAAATTATAAATCTTATGTAATAAATGATTTTTATGTTTCTTGATATAACTTCTCACTACCAGTGATCTATAAAATATCATTGGGGGTATATCTAGCCATCTTCAGATATATTTCAATGAATAATTTTTACATAGGATTAACCATTACATCTTGTATTATTATATGTGCCACATATTCCAATACTGTGTTTTTCATTATAATAAAATCCCTCTATCCATCGTGAAGTAGGGAGTAAATATAAAAATATGGAGGAGCTAAAGAGATCCCTAAGGGCATGCCAATAACATCAGATGGTAATGGTCCAAAACCCATCCTATGCACTCAACGAGGAGGCTCCATCCCAAGGATTTAACCAACTATGTTATCTTGGGACAACGAGAAAGCTATTTTTGGATTGACATCCCATAGTTCAATTATTTTTACCTAAAAATAAAAAATCATTCATATTTAATGTAATAAAAGATAACTTAGTTAAAACTAAAAATAATTTATATATAATTAAAATTTATTTTTTACCCTAACCCACTTTCCCAACTCATTAACAGTACTCCCATTATTTTTTTATGAAAATCCAAACACAGATCTATTTGAAAGACTTGGTGCCCTAAAATCATGGACTTCATTAAATAATGATAAATCCCTAATTTTAAATTTTAAATATATAATTCTGTCTTTTAAATATTTAATCTAATGAAAATATTAGCATATTTGACCAGTTTCAATAAATAATATTTTTCCCAAAATGTGAGGTATGATTTGATTATCTCAACATTATGTATTTCTCCCTGAAAAAACATTAAATAAATTACTTTTAATTTTGTGGAAATTTATTCAATGCCTTATCCATTAATATGAATATATATATGTAAAATGGGATTAATATAATAATAATAATTTCAATATCATGTGTTTCTCATTATTGTAGATATCAACAAAAACATTTCATTTCTCTAAAGGTAACCCTTTGGGTATCTTATCATATAGTTGTTGACCGCTCAATGACGTATAATTGTTTTCATTCCACAATCAACAACAATGATCCTTCCATTTATTGCCCAAATTTTTCAATGTCCACTTTTGTGTGATCTGATCCTGAACAGTAATTAGGAAAAGACCAGTACAAATATATTAATTTTTTATTTATTATAATTTAATAACATAACGAAATTCAATTAAACTATATTGTATTAAAATAACTCTTATCTATGAACCAAAAACATCATTTTTTCAGGTCTTAGGAATGTGCCTTCAATCTGTATAGGTAATCAAAAGGTTAATTGCCTCCTCCACTAGCTCGCATAGAGTCTGGCCTAGTAATCTTGTGGCATCATAAATAAATACATAATCGAATAGAAATTAGAAAAAAAAAATTAATTCTGTTCAAATACCAATCATCTAAAGTGTCTATATATCACCCTCCAATATCCTCATGAGATGACCTTTTCCCTCAATGGTGATGTATTTAAATAGTGAGATATAATCGCAGATGTTGATGGGACACCAAGGGAGGCAATTATACTCTCCCTTGAAATGAGGGTATGAGATACAGTAAAGGTGGAAGATAGAGGGTGTCTCAAATGCTATGGGGGTGGGGGAATGATGGTTCAACATCTATATTTCTGGACAGGGGTACATTAATTGAGAGTTTTCTACATTCAGTGAAATGATTCCCCTTGGAATTCCAGTCAGTTAATCAAATAAAATTATCTTTAGAATAATTCATTCCCCACTTCTACTATTAATTTCCATTATCCATGAGACATTAATGGATACTATCGAATTCATAATCTCAATAGGTATCACATCTGTTTCTCAATATTATACTATGTTACCCAAGTGTTTAAATTATAATTTTTAAAGATGCTATGGATGAAATAACCAAACCATGATATGTTTTCTAATAAATTCACAATGTAAACAAAACCTCAAACATCCATTAACCTATTAAAGTACATCTTAATTAATTAATGATATTAAATAATAAATAATTTGTATAATATGACAGAAAAATTAAAATTTCAAAACCAAATGGGAAAACACCTCATGTTTATTAATTAACATGATTAAAATAAATATTTGTTTCTAAAATGGGATTTTGGATTTATAAAATGAGTTGAATTCATAAAAAATTATTTTATATATATTTATTGAACTATAACATCACTAAAATATATCATTAAAATAAAAAAATCTAATGATCATATCATTGAATCCCTATTGTAATCACAATCAAGAATGAAAATATCTATTATGATGACATAAACATATAAAAGACTTATATAAGGAAAAAATATCAATAAAATATTAGAAACCCAACATTACAAATCATTATTAGTCCAAAAAAATTTATAAGAGTAATTTTTTTATAAAAACCCCTCTAGAAATTTTATAAAACATACAGTGTGAACCAATTTAATTTTTAAGTACAAATTTATTAAAATTATGAAATTATCCTTTTATGTAAAAAGGGATATCATGTAAAACATTTAATTATATTTATGAAATAATCATAGATTAATTATATTACCTTTATTTATATAATAAAATTATTTTAAATTCCAAAAACATGTGCAAATAGAATTGGGAAGTAACAACAAGTGCACTAATTTTTTTTGAATAATAGGTATTATGTTTTGAAGATTAGGAATATGGTATTAAAATTGTGACCCTTATTTATTTATGTTATAATATATCCGCAATGAAAAAACAACACATATAGACAAATTGAAATCATAGTTACGTGAGTAACACTATAAATAATTTAAAAACAAAAATTGAACTTCACATATGCATACCATCATTGTCATGTATCCATTTAATCCTCTCATGATATAAAATCAATGTTATCAAGTGTTCTAGACCACTATATATGGGTTCAAAACATGTTAGTAGATTTAAACGAAAAAATGTATAAACAAAATTAATTTAATTTCACTAAATTGAATGCATGTAGCCAAATTTAAAATTCACTAAACCTCATTAAATTTTTTTTATTAATATAAGTAGTGTTAATTGAGATGAAAAAACTCAGCCCTAATAGAATTATAATAAATAAATAAGAATAAAATCAATAAAATCCTTACATAAATGTATAGATAATTGAATAAAAAATGAAACAATAAAACCTGAAATACACTACCCTGTACTAGAAATATAGGCAGCTAACCAAATTTCATTGAATCAGACAAATGCAACAAAATTTGACAAGACCCAAACCACTCGTACTTCACTTGAATCACACTAAACAAAATAAATATATTTTCACCAATAAAACCAATCAAAATTGGATTAAATAAAATTATTCCAAACTAAATCAAACACAATTGAAGGAAAATGAATTGAAACCCTACAAACCTAACTAATAATAACCAAATAAAAAATTAACCATCGTGAACAAAACTGTACTAAATTTAAACAAACAAATAAGACAAAATTAAAAATACCAATCTAGTAGAATATAAAGAAACTGAAATTATTTGAAAAAAATTTCTGTAACTGAACAAAATACATTGGGCCTTCTAGGGTTGATTCGAGTGAGAAGGTGGTAGAAGGGGATGGCTTCAAGGATAATTCTAGAGTGACAGATTGGGTGGATAAGTGGTGACCACAGATCTATCATGTGAGGGGGGAAACTCAAGGTTGGGTAAGGGAGGTATATTGGGTGAGTTAAATGGTGGGGAAGGTGGCTCGGGGGGCTCAACGGTGAGGGCAATGCCACCTCTAGATTAGGGTTCTATAGCTCAACGGGCATTGGGGATACCTGAGAATTTGTATGGGGGAACCATCATTTGTTATAGATCGAGATGGGTAGTAGATGGAATCGATATAGTTACCCATGGGAGGTGTTGGGGATACGTAATTTTATTTAATAAAAAAATAATATTTAGCATATATTTTTATAAAATGATAGTGAAATCAATTTAATATCTTAGTTTTAGTTTTTTAAACATCCACTAAACAATGAATTTGGTGTAGTTTGTTTTCCAAAATCCTTATTCCTCATATGTGGAATTCTAGGTGTACAATATGTAATAATGTCAGAATAGCCTAGGATGGATAATGTTACCTTGTTTTCAAATTCTATATAATCAGGTAGAGATAATTGAGGATACTAGGGAGTGAGAGATAGAATTTTAGTGTCAATTTCAATTATTTTGTGATGAACCATTAATGGTACTTTTCATGGATGATAAGTATATAGTGGGGGGATTTTAACATCCTCATATAACACAAGGTTTGTGGAGTTTTATTTTTTTAATTCTTTATTTCATATGTATTTCATCTCTATTGTGGGTGATTTTGGTGATTCAATTATTATTATAATGATTTCAGGAATTGATGGCACAATATTTGAGTTGAGTGTTAGCATTATGGGGGCCCTAAAAATTCACTAGTTTTCTGATGGAGTCAACACGAATGAAATATATGTTATAATGGGTACAAAGAAATTACATACAATAATAGTCATTTGGTATTGTTTAATCTTCCAGCAAGTGGTGTTGGAAGAACCCGATTGGTTCTTCCTTACACACGGGTCAGTAGGGGGAATCCACCAAACCTCCAAGGGTGATATAGGCCAGTCGGAGAGTCCCATTGACATGTAGATAGAGCCACTATATGTATCTATTTAATGAAACACATAGATTATAAACAAGTATAGTGAAAAAAAATTCACTAACCACCTTTATCTATATGAATACCTTCCTCCCTTGACTCTTGATCTCTCCTATTCACTTCCCCTTAATACTTATATGCTTGATCAATCAATAGGAACTATATCGGTATGTTTTCTATAGATCTAAAACAAATAAAACTTATTCGATGAGATATTTTCATGGATATACACTTTTTAAATGTATTTCATAATGATTTATTCATTCATTCATTGATCACTGATAGATATAGATATTTTATGATCTCCCTTAATCAGATATGGATCTAACAATGACAATTTGTATTTTATGTGTATATTTTAGTGAGTCTTCTTCATTGTCCTCTTATTGATAGTATATTAGCCTATTTTAACATTCCTGATGATCCTTTAATAAATAATTTGAGCTTGATGATCTTATGGTGTATTGATGGTGGATTTAACATGAAAATAAAATCAACATCATCAGAGCATGTTCTATTATAAATGGTGGACATTTAATAGAAATTTATCGTAGAAAAATAATTTCTATACATTCTTATTCTTTATTCTCATATTTTACCGCAAATAAAGTGAAAAATTAACTGTGTGTTGATGTTTGTTTACTAAAAATTATGTTATCTTTTAAATTTACTAAGGAATTCATGATCTATTTTTTGATTGATAAAACATCGTGTGAGTTAGGGTATGCTTTATCAACATATATCAGATCTAGTTGCATTGATATACTCTAGGAGCAGTATGATTCTAAAACTGACCTCCGAGTTATGGAATCCTCTCAGTTTTCTTTCCTAAACCAATTATTTTATTAATTTGAATCTAATAACTGTATCCCTCAACTGAGAAATTTTTTTCATGGATCCACAAAAATATTTAGACTTCAATATATTGATGAATAATGCATAACATCATAAATGATATTAAGTTATTGAACTATTTACCAATTAGGGGATCTATGTACTATTTTTTCCTATAGTATGAATCATGTGTTGTCAAGGATTCTTTGACTAATCATGATTGTGATCAAATTTGTGTACATGTGTAGCATGTGAGGACCATGTATGTGATTGTTTACAGGAGTATGATTGTGTGCCTTATTTACCATTTATTATTTCTACCACATTTACTTGTTTTTTCTTATAATTCTCATAATTCCGTGTTATGTTATTCATTTTATGATCACCCATTTTTTGTGTAATGATGATTCCTTTTCATGTATTTGTATTAGTAATTTTCATATGTCAACCATAAAAATATTATTATACATTATAGTGGGACTAAACCTATCTTTAAATGATGTTTATGATGGAACCGATGGTATGGTTGCAGTGTGAAAAACTTTTGACAAAATTTGTAGTAGCGGCATTGGTGGTACGATGGACCAATGTCCTGTCATAAAGAATAGATAGGATATGACGGAAATGAGGCTTGAATGGTGAAAGAATTGGGATGTGATGACCATATGGGGTGAACAAACTCAAAATGTTATAAATTCGAATAGATATATTCACCATCCTTGGGGTTATCTCTAGGATGCATCTAATATCATTATGATTATCCTTCTGGAACAGATCTATGGAATGTGTTTTAGGGAACATGGTGGATTGATTAACACATGAGTTCTTAGAATATTATTATTTATACTTTATTGGTAATTTATTATATCACGGAATACACTTGTTAAACCATTGAATATATTTTAAGGACTCATTTTTGGTGTCCTATTGGGTTTTATTAATCACACCCTACACTAGAATCGTGATGCATGTGAAGTCTTCTATATTTGGGGTTTTTTTAAGAAAAAAGAGACCATGGGGGATTAATAAGATATATATTATAAAGTTAGTAGTGGTACTATGATAGACTACAGTTCATTTTCACAGTATTTCTTTTATTGATCGATTTATACCATTTCATAATATAATTTTGTTCACAACACTAGAAGTGTGTTTATTTATTTTTGTGAATTGGGTGACATTTTATAAATAAATTTTCATACATAGACTTACTCTTAATAATAATATTATTATTATTATATATTAATTATGTTTATGGTGTATGGATAAAATTAATGAGTGTATTTTCACCTCAAAAACTGTAATACCCCATGACTTTAAAATATTTTCCCCTTATAAAAAAATTAATTTTTGTTTCTATATTTATTTATATGAAACACCTTATTAATAATACATTTCATAAAATATAATGATTATATTTGTCTATATAGAAAACCAAATATAGATTATGTTATATGAAATATTGACTTTCTTCAATGGCATGCATAACATGAAAGACAGAGTTTTACCAAACATTAATATATTTTAAAAAATGTTTTTATTTAATATAACAAGACACAAACTAGATGTTAAATTGAATATTACAGGACAATATTATGAATATATATATATATATTCATTGGTAACATATTAATAATAATTGAATACAGATACCAAATGAATATATATGGATTGATTTTATAGCAGAAAATTTTTATGTGCAGAAGAAAATTTATCTTAATAAGTTAAATTAATTACTATAATTGAATGATATAAATTAAATTTATATTTTAAATATTCAATATAATATTTTTTATATTCATATGATTTTTTTAGACGGTATAAGATGATATTAATGTCAATATTACACATAAAAATCCAATATTGTTATTAAATAAGTTTACCACATTTTAAGAGAGAGACTATTTAAATATAATTTTTGGAACATTAATAAATTTTATATATCAAACCAATAATTATTTTTTAAATTTATACATGAAATGTAGGTTTGGTTGACTTTTATGTATTTTTCTATGAATCTTTGTTTTTTATGAATATTAAAAAATAATTTTTTTTAATTTAAACCTTCATTATCATCTAAATAATTTTAAAAGAAAAATTATCTTATTAAATGGTTTTAATTTTTAATTAGATTAATTTATTTAAAATAATCCCAATTTATTTTATTGGAATCAATTTCACACTCATATTCAATACAAAAAAATTGCAATCATTGATCATTTTTATATTAAAAACCCATATTGTCTTCTCCATAGTAGGATTAAATTTAAATAAATTTCTACATATTAATTTATTAGAATTTGAAAAAAAGGATCAGATATTTATAATAAGAGTATTTTATAAAGTTTAATATGTTCAAATTATTTTTTATCAAGAATATTAGTGAATATAATTACAATTAATTATATCGATTGAGGTAAAAGTAATCATAAGAAGGGATTAAACATTAATATTTTGGAGAAATGACCAATACAATTGAAAAAACCTATTATATAGAAATATTTATTCCAATATACATCAAATTTTTCATTACGTAATATTTAGAGGTTTTGTAACTAGTAATACCCTCTAAACAAACATTTCTTTTAGGAAATACGAAGCCTTTCCTTTCCCTCCACTATAAAAATTCTCTCACCCATCCAACATTCTCAAACCTCTCAATCCATATGTATAAATTAATAACTACCCATGTATAGAATAAAAACAACTCCCATAAAACTAGATGCATAACCCTTTGAGGAAATCTATCCAAGGAATCTATTTGGTGCAATGCAAAAGGAGTTAACCAAAGAAAAGGTAACATCCTTCCTCAGGCTCTATAGTTTTATTTTCATTTTTAACCCCATAATATCTTCTAATTCCAATTGTTTATTATAAAAAAGTATCATAAATTCAATTTTTTGTTTTAATTTATTATGTTACAACTTCACCTACACACACTTCTTTCTAATGGGAAACGAGTTTTAAATTTATGTCTATAGTAAACTACCGCCTCAAAAAACAATGTCGTTCATTTTTATTTTACCTCCCATCATGTTTGGGAATTATGTAGTAAATTATTTTAAAATATGAGATTTTTTATGTCTTTATTCTTCAGTAATTATTTTATAAAAAATACCTTTATAATTTCCATTTTGTGTAAATATGATAACATCGTTTGTGGAAATGTCGACCACCACCTCTTAAATGTGATGTGATCAGATCACTTTATACATGGAATGTTTAAATAATATTTTTAGTTAAAAATATGTTACATAAATTGTATATATATTATAATAATTAAATAATTTATTTTCTAGAAGAATAAAATATCATTTTCCTTCTTATCAACTTCACAAACTAAAAAGTTATAATGTTGGTAATCGACGTGTAAACCTTCACCTTTTAAACACGATATGATTAATTTTACATCGTTATAATAATACGTATAATTATATATAATTTAATTACATATTATTTATTATATAATTATCATTTTGGAATTATATAATGTTAATTACCTTCATTAAATAATTATCCTTGAAAAATTGGAACGTTACTCATGTGTGCGTACAACTTACAATCTCCATGATTGTAACAATGGTACATTTTTCATAACAATATTTCATGATTGGTTTATAAATTATTATTGAGGAATAAATATCATAATTATATCATAATTATTATATTATATGAATTTATAACAAGATCAATTTTACCAAAAACTATGTAATAAATTCAACTTAAAAATTGTCCCAAATTTTGTCAAAACACCTAACACAAACATAATTATTTAAGTAGCTGTTTAAAAAATTTAAATAGGTGAAATTAAGGTATTTCTAAACATTATGATGTTTTTTAACCACATTAATAGTTTACATATTTTATTTCATTAAGAATATCAATACACGTGTGAGATGTTAGAATCAAGAAAATATATTTTTTTCTCAATTTACATTCAATTAAAACATATTTGTTGTTATGAAGAAATTCTTATTCATATGGTGTATATAATTCCCATTTTAACATTACATCATGAATATCCTTATTCTAATGATATCCTATGTTTCATTTAATGATATCAATTCGTGTATATTTTTATTCAAATGTTTCAATGAGTTATGGGACACATTGGAGTGTTTAAAAATTATTTTCCTCATCAGCATTTTATTGATATTTCAGTGGAATTTCTATTTATCAATGTAAAGAACACTTGTTTTTACATATCATCCACTGAGTAAATGCTGATAAAACTGTATTCTCAATTCAATATAAATATTTTTAATGATTATTTCTTACTAATTTTATTGATTAATTGATATGATTAAATATTTGGAGAGGCATTGATAGGTGGGGATCAAACATTATGCATCCCCTCAATGGATCGAAAGTTTATCATCAGAAAAAGAAGATGGAAAGATCATAATTGATTAAGTTGTCTTTATAAAGGTCCTGAAGGTATTGGTTTTCATGGTTCTCCTAAATTATGTCAAAATATTAATCATTATCCTCATTTATATTCTGTTGTTATTCATCTATGATATTTTTGTATAGATATATCAATGGATACATTTTATTAACAGTTTATTGATTAAATAGAATTTTTTTCAGTTTAATACCATAACATATAGAAATTTATTAATCTCATTATTTTAATAAAATGTTTTATAAATTTCTTACCTTTCCATGTTTATTACTATTGTTAGTTAATTATTTATTTTTATTTACGATACCTTACTAAATATTTGAACTCATCATTATTTTGTTTCATTTCCCTATGTTACGATTCATAAATCATTGAATAAGCTTTCAAATATTCTGTTTATTTCAGTTTTGATGTATCAGGTTTTTATTTTCTTTTCCCTATATATTATGGGCACCATATGAGAAATATGGTTTTCCAAAATTTTTAAATTGTTCATCCCTTGGAATTTAAATCTTGTATCTAATCCAATGAAATAAAATAATGAATCTGATCTAGGATTCTGAGAGTAACGAATGATAGTTGGTATGAGAGAATTTTATTATAAAAATTGTAAAATATATCTAGAAAACATATATTTTCTAATGGAAAGGAGATAAACTCAAAATTTATATGGAGAAAATATTATTGAAAATTTCTTTCAAAAAAGATTGGGCTCGCATTGATTTATAAAGTCAATAATGTTCAGAAAATTTGGTTTCAAAGAAAATATTCTTATCGGACTCACCTCGGGACCAATATGGGAAAATATCCTAATAAAGAAATTATCATAATTGGATTCATATTAAAATTTAAATAAATTAACAATTATTTTTTATGATGAATCATGTTTGGTGTATATTTTCATTGGATTCAATCTTAATCCAATGTGGATGATGTAATCTTAATTAGGGAATCATTGTTTTTAAGACTACAGTTAATAAAATTTGATGATGCTTTTATAATTTTTGAGTTCTCATAAATCTTATGTTTTTAAACATATGATGAATGATTAATGATAGAAAGTGGGTAAAATAGATTTCATCAATAGTATTCACATTAATCAGATCGGGATGAAAAAAGATGTTGGAAATTATATTCATCCTAATCGTATTGAGACCAATATTAATCATAAAAATAGTTCCATGGACAATCTAATTCCGTCTAAGAAATAAATAAATGTTTTTATTTTTTAAATAGAAGTTACAATACATTGCATTGGAAAATCATATGATACTAAATAATAACTTCAATGTTTTTAAATTCATAAATGAATTCATGATACAAGTAAAAGATGATTGAAAAAGAGAATGATGCCTTCTAGTGGTATCATATTCTGCAGAGGAAGAAGATGTTGATCAAACTAAAGATGAGTTAATTTTTAGTAAAATAATCTCTTTGGATTGATGAATTAATGGAAATGAAAATAATAAGATCAATAATGAATTCAACAATTCAAAATGGTTTAATTTAATTGTTTATTACTCATGTTGGTCATTAGAATATGTTGGTGTTGTTCGAGAGCAGTGATTAAGGATATTAATGAATGCTTTTTCAAGGTGGATATAGACATTAAAAATAAATATTGTATTAAATTTTTATATATAATTAAATTCATAAATACAAGGGGTATCCATTTATTCATATATATACATTCAAATAATTTGAAACATTGTAAATAAAAATCATATTGGGCCAATTGAAATGGATAAATTTAATTCATATAGGAAATTATCATGAATGTGTGAGGAAGACAAGAAGTTACGGATAATATTCGACATGATTTAAAACGACATAACCAAGTCAACATTCCCATGAAATTCAAGGTATATCGAGATTTAGTTGAATTAGTTTGAGCATGATTGTTTTTCAGATTCCTGCAAAAACCATCCACGTGTCAACTATAAAAGGATGATGTACTTTGTTATTTTTACATACATAGATGTACTTTTCGTGAGAGGGAATATATGATGATTATGATAGAGAATTGGTTTTCCTTATTTAATGTTTTTTAATAAGCTTCAATAAAAAAATAACTCATAGAGGGAGGATTCAATATTGTTATTTTACTAAGACTATCATCAAATTTAAGAATCATCGAATTTTGTTTTCTACAATATTCTAGTTGTCATTGTATTTGGATATTAATCAGATCTCTCTACATAATCATATCATGGATTTTCTTGTGGGAATTTCATGACTGATGAGGATTTTATTCTGAATTATATCAACCATATTCTAAGAGAATAATTTCTATTAGATTGGGAAATTAGATTTAATGAACCAAATATAAAGAATTAGGGTTGGAAAATGGGACTGGGTAATTATATTTAATTCTATATCAAAATCATTGTAGCTATTACAATCTACTGGGTATGAAAGTGATTTTTTTTCAATTTAGTACATATGTTAAAGTTGAAAAGAATCACATGTAACATTCCTTATTATACAATCATTTATTTATCCCATTTGGTCTAATAGGTTCCACACGCACTATTAGATTTTTTGCATAGTTCTATATGAGTAAAAGGGTATATCCTTCTCATTTTATCCCATGGATTACTTTATAATGGATTTTATGTTATTATATCATGTAAATATTCTTATTTAATTGTGAACCTTGTATGTTATTTTTTTCCCTATGGATGTGTGTTGGAATTGATTTTAGTAGGGAATCATCTCCTTAACAGGATGAAATGGTTATTTTAATGAAACATAAAATTAAATGTACCACTAATTTACACCCAGCCACACTCATTGATACAATTACATTGAACCGATGCTTACTTATGGTATCAGAGAAAGGTACCCTTTACTTAGTCTTTGTTGACATAGAATTTTATTTTTTTTTGAACAGTGATGGTATTATAGAGTTTGATGAGAAGAATTATTATATCTAGAATGATAGAATTCTTCTTTATCTTATGCCTATTAGTTATATTGTTTGTGAAGATAAAATAGTTAGGTTTCCTCACATTGATAATAATGTTCATCTAAAATTTGTTGATACGAAATATCTGTCGAAAGATGTAAGGGCTATCAATTATTTACTATAATGCCCATATGTTTTTATGAAATAATTTCCTTAAATAATTTTTATTATATATTAGAATTTTTTGCACAAAAATTTGAGTTTAAAAGTACCATGTGATACTCTTTGTATAAAATTATTGTTATATCCTATTCTTTTATATTATTGGTATTCCATATAACTAAATTATAAAAATGAATTTTGAATTCTTTGGCTATCAATTACTTATAAAAAAATATAAAATATATATTTTGAATTGAGTAAATTTATATTTTTAATTAAATTAATTATATATATATATTGTATAAATTATTTTGATAATCCTCAAATGTATATTATAATAATATGATATGAATAAAACCTATTTGTTGTATAAAAACCCATATTTTTTAAAGGTTAATATAAAGACTTTCAAGGGAGAACCGCTTTTAAATTCACATTTTGACACAATAATAACTTTTATAGGACAGAATTAACATGTTATTTTCAAGTAGGATATAAAAATTTACTTAGGATGAATTTTTGATATTTTCTGATAACATTTATATTTTTATGAAAAGTAAAACCACACAAAATATCAATTGAAATCATCTTTTTTCATAAAAATTATTTATCAGGTTAAATTTTAATATTTAGTGGTTTTAAAGTAAAAAATAGAATATATTTTTGTCATTAAAAATAATTTATGTTAATATCATTTATTTTACAATGAATTGATATGAGAAAAAATATATACCTTTTGTAGTCTTTTTACTTTCAAAAAACATGTTCTCTCATTTTTGATAATGAAATTTATTGTAAATTAATATCTTCTAATCCATGAAATTAATTTAGAAAAATGGATTCCATTATTTGAAATATGATTCTTTAAATTGTGTAAATAGATTCTTTTAATTTCTTAGACATTATAAATATTAAGTTGATAAATTATTTTTATTTTCCATAGTAAAAGGGTAAATATATGAAATAAAGGAAAATTATTATAAAAATATAAAACCTCTCTAATGTTTATCCTAATCATATTGGAAGATATATTCCCATCCCTGAGAATTCATGTATCTAATTTAAGACCCCATGGAGACACATTGGTGTGATAATAACGTTTCAGAAATATTAATTTAAAATAAAGAGAAATATAACATAAACATATATATTTTACTAACACAATCTTAGTGTAGGGTTATATAACTGATTTATTGAACTATAAATATTAATTAGAAATATAAAAATATTTCATACATCATGGAATTTATTTATTTTTATTAGAAATTAAATAAGAAAATTTATGTATTAAACAATGATTATGAAGTGATTACATTAGTAATGAATGATTCAAATAAATGATATTATAAATATTAAAATGAATTTAATATAAACATTTATATTCCATCCATGATTTTTTTAGATTATTATGATGTTTTAACTTTGAGTTAATGTGGTTTTTTGGATGATTATACCAATTATGACTTTAACAAAAATCAACTACTACATAGTGTCAAATTTGACCTAAATGTGTTTTTAAAAAACTATTTTATTAAATGATATAAATGTCCCATAAATAATATAGTCATCCAACTGACTTATATAACGTATAATTTTCATTAATGATATAGTTACAGTTCTCTTGGAATTTTATAGTACCTATTTTAACCATATATTATTAAAATACAAGAAGACATGGTAAGAGTTAATATTATTTACTAATGGTAAAAGTTAAAAGATAAGGTTACTTTTGTGACCAAAACTTCTCTAAAGCCTACTATTTGAGGGGATTTCGACCCATCATCATCTTATGCAAAAAAATTATCACTTTGAATCTATTATATTTCCAAAATTATTTCATAATAATATAATATTTCAAAACACTCCTAAAGTTCCACTCCCCCCTCTTATAAAAGGCCACCACCTTTACCCACTTACTCACACCACTCAAGTCCCTTAGATCATCCAAATTATAAAAAAAATAATCTTCTAAAATCAATCCCTTCCTATTAGATGGTACACATTGGGTAGAAATCCATTCTAAAGAGACCTTTTCTATAAATCAAAAACAGATACTAGAAAAAGAAAATGAAGAGATACATACGAAAGCTATTAGACCTAACGTAAGGGACAATTTTACAATCTCATTATTATCCAAGATTGGTTATTCATATGTATTTACTGGGTTAAATTTATCATCCATGTACAATTTTCCCTATTATGTAATATTATTTAAATTCTCTAATGATGGTTTAATGTTAATTTTACCCTTTGGTGAATTTTTATTAAATTGTGTGAAATAAATCTTTTTATGTTTGATACAAGGTACTTTTTAAATTTTCTAGAAAAATTATGAGGATAATGTTTTTCACATATACGACATGATCATATTTTAATAGCTTTGAAACACATTATTTCTATGAATCATACATTATATGATGTCAATTTTATTTTTAGATAAATTAGATTCTTTTAAAATTGGGAGTCTTTTTAAGAAAATAAAATTTATTTTATGAGGAAGAAATATTACTAAAGAATGAATATCAAGTGTTTTGTAAAAATTAATTTCCATCTATCATGAAGCTCTTTAAATAGGGTTATGTTTCTATTAATATTATTACAATGATATTATTGTGTTTAAGATGGAATGATGTTTTATATGGATTGTGTTATGATGGAATTGTGATTATGAAAACCATTTTATTTTTTGGGGAATGTGATGATGAATGATTTATGATTTTGTGGAACATGTAATAATGATTTCATTATGATATGGATGAGACTGAAATCTCCCTGAAATGAATTGGGTAAAAATTTATATCTCATGGGATTGAAATGAATGGAATTGTAATTAAATCGGGTTCAGTATTATAGGGCTTAAACGATACGTAACCCGATTTAGTAATGTAATTTTTCCACTATGACGGTCTTGGATATGATCCTTGGATAAAATAGAAATGATTTTCTATGATTCTGAATATTCCAAAAGACTTCATGTATTTTAGTTTTACTTGTGGGATTATATCCATTAATTATGTTGATCTTTTATCCCATGACAGGATATCACAATCTTCCATATGCTAGATAAGACATCCAAATGCTATGATCATATGTCATATGATTTGGATATGATTGATATATTCCCTCAATTACCCTTAATGCGAATTTGACCTCACACTTTCATATGTTCTATTTCCTCAAGTCATAAATAAGGGTATTATGTATGATATTCCAATAATGATTCTTGTAATGATGAAATAAGAGGAGGAAAATGTGCATGTTTTATGAACTAGTTGTTCATGATTCCATATTTCTAAATTAACTATATTTATATAGTCATATAAAGGCTTTATTAAAATTTTTAATGAATACAATTCAGTTGTTATGTAATATCAATGTATGTAAAGTATAGTTCACTGTATTTTCTATCAGTGGAAAGGTAGAGTTAACCATTGGAAACTAGGACAATAAAAACTTAGGTATAACCCCAAGGTTATGTATAAGTAGATGATATGATACTAATGTTTTATTATTGACAATGAATAACCTAGGATAAAACCTATTGTAAACAAAATTTAAATTTTATTAATGATTATGGGGTTTTTCTGTTATGATTAATGATTCTCACACTATTCCTATTAGTTTTAGTCAATGGCTAGAACATAATGGTAGCATGTTAATTCAGAATGTGACAGACAATGCAATGATTTCCCCCCTGAGAAATCAAATGTTATGGGAGTTGGAATGAAATTTTTTTTAGCCAAGATGTCATAACATTCTCATTCTATATATAATTTTGGACTTCCAAATGAGCAATTAATAGTGCAACATTCTTTTGAGTCCTTCATGATCCATAATCCACAATATTTTAGTTGGAAATTTGATTCATTAGTGTATGAAAAATTGATCAGTACCACTGAAAATATCTTTTCAGTTATACACTGTTATAAACATGATAATGTAACATTAGTTTTCTATCATTTGTAAGGTGATACTGATCAATAGTGTGATATTATTAAGAATAAAAGGAAACGAGATAAAATTGATTCTATGAAATGGGACGAGTTCAATAATTTTTTTTCCGATAAGTACATTCCTCATATTATTATAACAAAGTTAGAGAATGTGTTCCTTGAACATATGAAAAAGGATGATGAATATGTTGGTAACTATGAATAAAATTTTACTATACTTGAAAGGTATGCATATGGAATTATTATCAAATCTTTAGGGGGTTAAAACCTAGTCTCGTAAGGGTATTATCCTTAAGGTACTCTAATAAAATTGAGGAAATCATTCGATGTGCTCTGAAGGATAAGATGGATATTGGAGTAACCCATTAGTAATATGGGTCTTACATGAAGAGAAAATGTACTTAAATTGAAAATATAATGACCATAAAATAAATAAGATGACATTCACCTTATGTTCAATGTTTGTAAAGAAACATGGAGTAAATTATCATAAAGTGACTAGTAAATGGGTTATGTGTAGAAAATAATGTCATTAAGAAGTTGAATGCTGATGTGATGAAAAAAAGATGTCTAATGATGTGAACAGGGAAGGGACACTCAAAAATGCATCCACAATACTTCAATGATACAAGTGAAAGGATATGGGGATTTAATCTAACAAATTCCATAATATATGGCTTATTTATGATGATTAATTTCAAATAACTCTTATGGCCAAAGACATATAAAGGTCACATGCAATCTCTACCGGGGATGTGGAGGATGATAATGATGTTATGAGCGGTTCCCTTATCATTCAATCATTAGTAGGAAATGTTTTATTTGATTCTAGATCCACCTAATCTTTTATTTGTGATGAATTTTATAATGGTATTCCCATATTACCCCAATAATTAGATTTTGAGTTAGCTACGATGACTCTTAATGGCCTAACAATTGCATCACAAGTTTATAATTATTCTACAGTTGATGTTTGTGGGAATGTGCTTCATAAAAATAATATTATTTTTCCTATAATTTAATTTGATGTGATTCTTGGCATGGAATGAATTTCACAATGTGGAGCTCATATGAATTTCCATGTAAGGGATGTAACATTCCATATTCCAGATCAATATATGATCATCCATCAATGCAAGGATAAATATAACCATCCCCGAGAAATTTCATCAATCTTATGGGTTTTGATTCCTATAATTGAATGTTATTTATCTCAAATGGTTGGGTACAAACTCAAATTTAAAAATATTTTCATTTTCCTAGAGTTTGATAATGTATTTTCGGTGAAATTGAAAGGTCTCCCCCTAAATTCTGATTTTGAGTTTTCAATAGAACTCATATCGGCTGTTATACCTGTTTCAAAGACACCTTATAGAATGACCCGAATATAGTTACAGGAACTAAAGAAGAAACTCCATCAAAATCTTGATAAGGAATTAATATGCCCTACTACGTCACCTTGGAGATCACATGTTTTGTTTGTGATGAATAAATATGTATCAATGAGACATTACATTGATTATCAAGAACATAAAAAGACCGCTATCAATAAAAAATATCTTCTTCCCCAATTTAGAGAAATAATCAACCAAGTACATGAAGATCAATACTTTACCAATATTGATATTAGTTCTGGAGATAATCAATTAAGGTTCAAAAAGAAGGATATACTAAAGATAGCATTACGTATATGGTATGGACACCATGAATTTATAGTGGTTCGTTTTTGCTTTACTAATACCACCGCTATCTTCCTTGATCTAAGGAATAAAGTCTTAAATGATTATCTTGAATAGTTTTTTCTAGTCTTCATATATGATATTCTTGTTTATTTGAAGTGAAAGGAATAACACCAAGACCAATTGAAAATTGTAATGAAGACCCTCATAGAAAATAAGATTTTTCAAAAATATACCTAGTCTGAAATTTAGCTACGAAATGTTTCATTTTTTGGCCACACAATCTCTTGGGATGGTATATCCATGTATCCAACAAAAATATATGTTGTTGAATGATGGAAAAGAACAAAAATGATAATATAGATCTAGAAATTTCTTTATTTGGATGGCTTTTTCGATGTTTTGTGATTGATTTTTCATTATTATCTAAACCACTCACCATGTTGACTCAGAAAAGTGTAATTTTCGTATGGATGGAATAATTTGATGAAAATTTCAAAGAGAAAAAAATAAGTTTTAGCCAGTTAACCTATGCTCACATAGCCTTGTAGTGGATAATGATTTGTGATCTATAGTGATTAATCCAAGAAGGGGATGGTATGTGTTATCATGGAAAAAATATAGTGATAGAATATGCCTCACAAATGTTAAAATCCCATGAAAGAAATTACACAACACATGATTTAGAGTTAGATAATTTAATCATTACTTTAAATATATGGATGAATTATATTTATGGTGAAAAGTGTGATATTTATACTGATCATAAAAGTTAAAATTATATTTTCACATAAAAGGTGTTTAATATGCTGCAATAAAGAGTGTTGGAGTTGATTAAATATTATTACTTCTCAATAAATTACCACTATAGGAATCTGAAAAAGGTGAAATATGCTTTAACTCATTAAGGCCATGCTATTATATCCATGATGAGGAACAAAAAAGATCCAATATTTATTAATTTTCAATTGATGGATCATGAAATTTTAAAGAAGGTGTGAAATATTGTCTTTCTCAAATGAATGTTCAACCATCAACACAATTGACGTTTAGGGAGGAATTAAATAAAGATGTAGAGATACAAAAGTATGTAAGAAATGTTCCTAAATTCAACCCTCATTATGATGAAATCATAAGGTAAAACAGCCAGGTTTGTATTCCACACATACCAAAATTAAAGAAGGATCTATTGGATGAGTCTCATACGTCTTCATTTTATATTCACCCTAGAATAAAAAAGATGTAAACAGACCTAAAAGAGGTTTCTTGGTGGGATGGCATGAATAAATATGTCACAGAATATGTCTCTCGATGCTTGGTTTTTCAGTATGTTAACGATGATAGACAGATGTCTAAAGAGATGTTACAACTATTACACATACCAGAATAGAAATGGGAAAACATCACTATGGACTTTATCACCAGACTTCACAAAAAAATCTGATGGAAATAATCATATATAGGTTATAATTGATCTCATTACTAAGTAAGCACACATCATTGATTTTAGAGTGTATTTATATCTTTATCATATTTGTAGGATACATGTAAAGGAAGCAGTAAGAACACATGGAGTACCGCTTATCATTATAGAAGATTGGGATCTGAGGTTTACTTCAATATTCGAGAAAAGTCTTCAACATGGTATTTATATGTAGTTATGTTTCATAACTACTTATCATCCTCATATTATTGTTCATTCCAAGAGGACAATTTAATATTTGGAAGATATGTTGAGATCTAGATCTATGGATTTCAAAGGAATTTGGGATCACCATCTACCATTGGTGTGATTTTATTACAATAATATCATTCAATCCAGTTTTTATATGCATCCTTTTGAAACCCTCTATGGAGTGAAGTACTGAACATCATCTTTCTAGGATGGATTTGGGGAAATAAAGTTATTAGGACATGATATTGTTAGTGAAATGGTATAAATTTTCAAATCTATTCAACAACACATATGAGCATATTCATGTTGGAGAAAATATATGATGTCAACCAAAAAATCCTAGTCTTTGATGTTGGCGATAAATTGTTTCTACAAATATCTCCCTGGATGAGAGTAATGTGATTTGGAAAGAATGGAATGCTGAGTACTAGGTCTATCAATCCTTCTGAAATAATTCATTGTGTTGTGAATGAAGATTACCGATTGGGGATTCCACTGAATCTATATCATGCTAATTATGTGTTTCATTGTCTCTTGAGAAGGTGAAAACTTGATCCTTCACATGTACTAAATATAGAAGTTATATAGCTAGATAAAGATCATTCCTATGAAAAAAAATTGTTAGATATTGTGGATCATAGAGAAAAAATTCTTCAAAACAAGACCACTGGCTTGGTTATGGTTTTATAGAGAAACCACCGATTTAACTAAGCTACATGTTAACTTGAGGATATTATGAGAGATAGTTATTTTCATTAGTTTGGTTTGAAGTGAAAATTTGTGAGGTAGGAATTTAGTTTAGGGGGGTTATAGTGAACAACCGAAAAAAAAATTTATGGCATATTATCATTAATTAATTTTTATCCTATAGTTGCTTAAATTGCATGAAATTCTGAGTTTAAATGAACCACAAGATTTCCTTTGTTTAAAATTTCCATTATAGACTAGTCGTTTGGTTATTTGGTATAAGTATAACTAACATATGAGAATGAATTGTGAATTCTTTAGGTATAAATTATTTCTATAAAATATAATTTTTTTTATTTTTTAGTGAATTAATATCAGTAATTAAATTAATGAGATTTATATATTATATAAAATATTTTTATATTCATCCAACTTTTATATTAATCATAGGTTGTGAAGAACCCTATTTGTTTTATAAAATCCTATATTTTTTAAAGTGTAATATTACGCCATCGAAAGACGAACACCATTGAAATTTTGATTTGAACCCATTAATAATTTCTATATTATACCATAAAATTTTTATTTTAAATAGAGATATAAAAATTTACTTTGGATCCATTTTTTATATTTTTTGATAGCATTCATGTTTTGATGAATAACAAAAACACAATAAATTAAATTTGAAAAAAATCATCGATATAATTTATATGGTAAAATTATAATATTTAATAGTATTATAGTATAAATAGAATATAAATTTATCATTCTATATATTTTATTTTGTTATCATTAATTTTACATTGAACTCATATGATAAATAATTTAAATATTTTGTGATGTTTTATCTTTTAGAAACCATGTTCTCTCATTTTGAAAATGGGATTTATTTTAAATTAATTACATCCAACTATATGTTTTGAATTTATAAAAATGGGTTCAATATTAGGAATAATATGTTTTAAATTTTTTTAAATGGAACCTTTTATTTTTGGACATTTTGTCAAGTAACATCAATAATTATTTTTATTTACCATGGTTAAAAGGTAAATTTGGTAAATAAGGGTAAAAAATTAATATGATAATAATATAAAACTACCCTAAGATGTGTCATAATCAAGTTGGAAGAGATATTTTAAACCATGAGAACCCTTATGTCTATTTTATAACCCCTATGGAGCCACATGGATGTGATAAATCCCTTTTAGAATTTTTTTAATGTAAAGAGAAATATAACATAAACATGTATCTTTTAACAAAATATTTTTAATATTGGGTAATACAACTGATTTCATTGAATATAAATATTCATTAGAAAGAGAAAAATCATTCCAACATAGTTTTTTTCTACTGATTTTTTTTAATTAGATAAATAAGTTTCTTTAGGAAACAACGATAATGCATTTATTACAATATTACTGAATGATTCATAGAATTGATATTATAAATATTAAAATATATGTAATTTGAACATTTTTTCCCATACACATATTTTATGGATTATTATGACATTTTATATTTGAGTTAAAGTAGTTTTTTAATAAATTATTTTATTATGACTTTAATAAAAATCATTTACTAAATATAGTCAAATTGACATAAATTATGATTTAAAACAAATACTACATTATTAAATGATATAAAAGTCCTAAAAATATAATATTCATCCCACCAAATTATATAATGTTAAAAATGTAATTATTTATCCATGTGTGGCTATATAATCATTTTATAGTAACTATAGTAACAATATATTATGAAAATATAAGAATACATGGTAGTAATTAATGTATTTAACTAATAGTTAAAGCTAAAATATAAGGTTAATTTTGTGACCTATACAGGTCTAAAACCTATTGGTTTTGTGGATTTCGACCCATCTTCATCTTATCCTTTAAATTTATCACTTTTTAACTATTATAATTTAAATATATTTTATAATAAAATGTTTTTTCAAAATATTCTTAATTGGACCTCCTCCCTCTAATAGAAGGCCACCACGTCTCCCCACTTACTCACACCACTCAATCCCCTTGGATCATCCATATTTTACTCAGATAAGCATTCAAAATCATTAATATTCCTTTAGAGCCCACATATTGGGTACAAATTCAACATATGAAGACGTTTTGTGAAAATCAAAAAGAAATTCTTTAAAAATGAGGATTGGATACATAAGAAGGAAATTAGACCTAATATATGGCATAATTTTGAAATCTCATAATTATATATGATTATTTATATGTAAGTATTTATTGGATTATATTTATCGTCAATATACAAGTCTCCATTGTATGTAATGTTATTTCTATTCTTCTATAATGTTTTAATGTAAATGTTAACCTTTGGTTAATTTATATTCCATGGTATGAAAGGAAGAATTAGTTGTTATTCGATATGAGAAATTTTTTGAATTTTATGAAAAAAGTATGAGGATAATGTTTTTTAACATATACTAGATTATCAGATTTTTATGTCTCCATTACACCATATTTCCATGAATCTTCCATTACACAATTTAAATTTTATATTCAAATAAATTGTTTTCTTTTAGAATTGTGTGTCATTAGGAGAAAAGAAAACATTTTGGATGAGGAAATGACATTTCCCTCAAGATATAATTTCATGTTTTATATAAAAATTATTTTACATAAAATTTGACAAACTTTTAATAGTGTTATTTTATTATCCTTTTTATTGTTAAGATTGTATTGTGTTAATGATGGAATGATATTTTATATGGATTATGTTATGATAGAGTGATGATTAATAAATCGATTTTATTTCATGGGAAAAGTAATTATGGATTATTTATATTTTTTGCACATGTAAAAATTATTTCATTATGAGATGGGTGGGACCTATATCAACCTCAAATTCATTGGGTAATTATTTATATGTCATGAGATATAAATTACTGGAATGAAAATTATATGTAGTTTAGAATGATAGGGCAAGAACGAAATGCAACCCAATTTAGTAATGTACTTTGTCTACTATAATAGTATTGTATATAAGCCTTTGATAAAATAGAAATTATTTTCTATGCTTATGTAAATGGTAGAAAGCTTCATAACATATGTTTTTTTTAATTATTTCCATTAATTCATATGAACTTTTAACCCATGACATGATGTCACGATATCTCATGTGTAGGATAAGACCTCTATAAGCTATGTTATTATGTCTTTTGATTATGATATGTTTGATATTATCTATTGTTTACCCTTACTAAGAATTTGAGCTCATTTTCATTCATTTCTCTTTTCCACAAGTCATAAAAATGACTATTTAGTATGATATGCCAAAAAAGTATACTCATGAATAAATAAGTGGGATACAATGTAGATGTTTTATGAACCAGTTATTATTATTTCCTAGTTTCTAAAGACACTATACATATATAGTTTTGTTGTTGGTTTATTATATATTGTAATGAATATACGTCAATTTTGAAGTAATTTTATTGTATGAAATAACTGAGTATATATATTTAATATCATTACTTTTTTGTAAGTTAATTCTTATGGATGAAAGGTGATTCAATACCCAACAGTACATGGGGGAAATTGAAAAACATATATAAAGGGAATAAAAATGTGGATAATTGAAATTTAAAGAATATGTGATTTTAGTATGGATATGGGAATATGGGTGAGAATTAACCTATTAGGAACTTCATTTATAAAGTAAATAACACTGACTGAATTATCAAATGTCTTCGTGATAAGATAAATAATTATATAGTCATTGATATATTTCTGAGAATCTAGCCCAAAAAGCTTGATGCAGATGTTTCCTCATTAGAAGAGAGATATCCTAAAGCATTATATCTCAATGATCCTTATATAATTCTCATTACTTATGAAATGGAAAGGGAGAATGATATTAAAAGAAGAAAAATTGATTGATAAATGTCTTTCAAGGATACTGAGAATGAAAAGTCAAACAAGATTCTCATTGATGATAAAGAAACACATTATTAATCTAAAAATGAGGTATTTTAACAAGATAATTATTTTTTATCATTTTTTTATAAAAATAATAGAAAATATTAATGTAAATACAATGACAAACATCCCTTGAAATGTTTTGAATGTAGTGAAATTGGTCACATTGTGGATATTTTTTATGGAATAAAGAAATAAATGAGTAGTGATGAAGAATAAATAAAGACAGGAAGATTGTGGATTAAATAGGGAGATAAAGAAAATAAATCCATATGGAAAGAATGAAAGTTCCTCAAATCCAAAATAATATGTTTTTTGTTTAAATATGAAGAAGAAAAATGAAGTGATACTGATTATGAAATAATAGTTTACTATACTATTGAAAATAATTTTAATAAACCATTAAATGACAATTGAATCAAAAGTAGTGGTATTAATGAAGAATAAACTCATCGTGAAAATCATTTGAATGAATAGTAGATAGAATGTTGTAGAATGAATAAAAGAATTGAAAATGAAAAAAATAGAAGGCAAATGTTCTTTAAGAAGCATTTAAGAATAGTTTTTTTAATGATAATGTACGGATAATAAAAGGTATTTATGACTTGAAGAAATCTCCTTAGGAAAAAAATAATCGTAATGAGCAACTGGAGGTGAAGATGAAATAAAAATAAGTTGAGTTGGAACCTGTCAAATAAAAACATTCTAAATATAAATTGAATGGAGAATGTTTCAGAAACTCTATCACTGATTATGTTGAATGGTCTCGAAATGAAAAACCTAATAATGTTCACCAAAATATACCATCATTGTGTGATAATAAGGATTTAATTGAATCTAAAAAAAATTTATACGGAATTTGATATACGTGTCAAAGATAAAAAACAGTTGATAATTAATAAGCATTATAATACTTTATGTAAGATTATATATTTAATACTTCTGGATCCAATAAATGTAAAAATAAAAGGAAGACCATAACTGATAATAAAAAGCTTGGTACCATAGTAATGAATGAGAATAATGTGGCTGAGAAACATATTATTAATTTCGGCCACCATGGAATTTTGAAAGGTAAATTTGCATTTAATGGCTATTGGTTGTAATCTGGTGTATTTAAACACATGAAAAATATGTATTTGTAAAAACCAATAACATTAATATTATTCCATAAGTTATGAATGGAAATTGATAAGCGGGAGTCTATCTCCTCCTAATAAAAAGTATGAAAATATTGTTTTGAATAAACGTAAGAATTGTGGTTTAAAAATTGAAAATAGGTACCAAAATTTGGAAACAATTTGTAAATGATGTGAATAAACTAGAAATATTTAAATTTTATATCATGTTTTAGTACTAGAAAAAAATATTATTAACAATTATTAAGATTCTATGGTGAAGAGAGAAAAGGAAGAAGAAAATTATCTTGTTCTTGAAACAACATTGAAAGTTCTAAATGGATATCGACCTTATATTCATGATATTACGTGTTCTTCTCATAAGAAAATTGATTTGATAATGTTAATGAAAGTGAATATTTTAAATAAATAAAAATGACATTTGAAAATGAATAATACTTGAAAATAAATGGAGTTTGATCTACCATCATCAGAAATGAAAAGATGAATTCCAAGAACAGAGAGAATGATGATGGGCTAAAATAAAATGGTTGAAGAGTTTCAAAATTTTGTGACGAGGGTAACGATCTTATCTTCAAATATGATGGGTTTTTTTCAATAGTAAAAAAGATGGAAATATTATTACCATATAAAGACATACAAAAGGAAAAAAATTCATATTGGAAAAATAAAAAACACTTCTTAATTGAGAATAGAGAAAGAGAACCAGTTATGGAATAAATGTATAAGATGCATGTATCAGACAAACCTCAACATGTCATATTAAGAGATAGTTTTTGACACATTCTTGATTTTTGAAGAAGTATACATTTGTGTTACACAATTTTTTAGGAAGGAATGATTACAAATGATGTGCATAAGAATGTTGAGATTTGTTCAAGACAACCCCTAGAGTTGATTGCTTTATTTACCTTTGATCCAAAGAGAAAAATGGAGATAATTAAATCATTACATTCACTAATGATTTTACTATCATTAATTATATTATGTATAAGAAAAAAACTCATATTCATTGAAAATGATTACAGATTTTAAAAGTAATACATAAAATGAATGTGGGAATTCAAAGAGGATATTTGGAACAGACAATGGTGGTGAATGAAAAAGTGATGAATTCCAAATTTATATTGAGAATCTAGTAATTTTGAATGATTATAGTTCCCCATAAACTCCTCAAAATAGGGTTTGTAAAAGAAATACAGACCATAGGTGAAAATTGGATGAACAATATTACATGAACATGGTCTTCCTCATTAATTTTAGAGGTATGCCATGAGTGTTTATATTAATATCCAGAACCATTTTTTATATTGTACTCAATCAGATATGACTCCATAAGATTTTTGTGGAAAAACACTATGATTGAAACAATTAAGGGTTTTCGAGTGTCCATGTATTATAAAGATAAAGGTGGTATCTTTTGAAATGTTGATTTGAAAGGTGAACATGGAATTCTTATTGGATACACTTCAGATGGAAGAGGATTTACATGTTTCAAAAAATAAATACGAAGAATTTTTTATTATGTTTATGTGAATGTATTTTCTGTATCGAAAGAACACAAATATTATTATAAATACATGGAATTTGAGCATGATAAAGAAAAAAAATTCTAATAAGGATACAAAAATTTATAATCCTAGTCAATAAGAAGAATCAAACTCAGATATTTTTTGTGATGAGGAAGATACATGAAAATCTCATCCCAGGATAAATAAACAAGTGCAAGGTTAAATCATTATTGGTGATCAACATCAGAAGGTAAAAAAATTTGAACAAAAAATGATACTATACATACTTATTTATATTTAAAAAATGATCCAAATTATATAGAAGAAAGAATTGAATTTATGGAGGAAAACTACTGCAAAACTTCCCACATCTGGCGATCATGGGACCCTCTACTAAGGGAATAAACTACAAAACTACCACTTTCTCAAACATAGACTACCTCAAATTCATTGTGCTGAAAGAATTTCAACCATTACTTCTATATCAGGTTCATGTCTCTATTGGTAAACACGCACCTGAGACACTAGTGGTCTTAGAAAAACAAAATGTGCTCTCCCAAAAGATTGCGTCTTCACATTCTCAGGTCGAAGACTACTACTACCAACCCCACATTTTGAGTTGAGTTGTTCTGTTTATGGGGAGTCCATCAACTCAATATATACATGAAAAAAGTTTCAATATTGACATTTAGCATGCAGGGTACCAATTAATAGGGCAGGCGAGAAAGCTCATCCAACCTCAAGGGGATAGACATAGAAAACATGTGGCATAACCCACCTTTATTCTCTCCTCTATGAAGGACGGTAATCTGTAAAATATGCATACTTCCAAAACCACTAGAATAACTTCATTCAAAGGGAGGTCAAGTGAAAAGACTCTACTAGCGATTCCAATAAAGCTCCGAGAATCAACTCCACAACCCTTCCATGAACACAAAAGTCATAGGAACTCATCCCCCACACATAAATAATATCTGCTTTGGGTGGTACTGACTCACCATTAGTATATTTCTCAGATAGAAAAAAATTGTCTCAGCGGGGGAAGAACCCCTCTTTCTCATGCATTCAATAATACATCTAATAACTTCGAAACAAGGTTAAACTTATTCCCCACGTCACCCTCTGTAACACCATTGAACAATGAGTAGGAAGAAAAGCGTACCAAACATAGTGTCAAAAAATTTATAATGAAATTTTTTGAAAACATACATAGTGTACATCTTATCAACTGATGTACTGCAGTATTGTAGAAATCCATAAGATGTATCCACCTTCGACCCATTTTTCCAGCTCCCTAATTCGGTAATGGTCCACCTAGTGGTGGTGGAAGGACCTCAAACTGTCATCCACCAACCATAGTTCTTCCTGCTCTACTCCCAACACTACCTCCATGGGGAACACCTTGTCCTCACGTGAGAGATCTATAATCATGACACTCCCTCTATCATGGTGGGGGATCTACCAAATTCCTAGAAAACTCATCACATCTAGTCAGGTAGTCTCACGCCAAGTGACCTCACCGATCACAAGCAAGGAACTGGTCCTCTCTATGTTGTATTGGTTCTCTACACTATCCCCGACCATGTTACTAAGTCTTTTCATGGATATGCATCATGCGTTGAGGCCCTACCAACTAACATCTGGTATCTGTAGAAGATGTCCAAAACATTTTTTCACCCACTGCCAGAACTGGCCAAATAGCATCACTAGGACATAAATTTCTCTACCACCAGCGCCTGCTGCAGTGCCCTGAGAGGGTTGATGATGCACAAAGGCACTACATTGGCAAAAATATCCTCTCTGAAGAACCTACTCAAACATATGTGCACTATATATTCCATCATGGACCACGTCCAAAGAGTTCTGAGTAAGGTATTCGAACCTAGTTTCATACTCAACCACTATCATCACCTCCCTTTAAAGAACCAGTAGATCCAAAAACATAATGGAGCATAATTAGGAGCGGTAGTACTACTCACAAAACAGCTGCTAGAAATCACCCCACAATATTATCGACTCATTGTGCATCTATGTAACCTAGATCATCCAACACCAAACTGCTCCATGGAAAGAGACTGGCTGTCGAAGCCACCATCTAACATGTCAGTGCATAAAAAATCCTAAAAAATATAACCTCAGACTCTATCCAACCATTCACTTCGTGAGGGTATGGATCACCGAGATACCTCAGTTCTCTCTAATTCTAGAACTCACATAGCACGCTCATCCTACAATTGTTATTGACCTTCTTTGTTATTTCTATCTGCTACTTCACTAGTAGAGGTGATGCTACCTATCATTCTATGGAAAGTGATATCATATAATGAATCCCAAACTGAGGCCTCATTGCTCAAAGAATCTTCATAATGAATTAGAGCTTGTATCCTAGATGGTTATCTTTGCAGAGGCATCCTGATTCTGATAAATGAGTATCGCAGTCAAATGAGCATATATATATATATATCAACAATAATGGGGAGCTGACTCAAGAAGGAAAATCAAATAGTCAATCATATATGATTCATGTACCACTATTCCCTATAGTATGTTTCATAACTTGCTGAGTTGAAAAGTGTTTAATCAAGGTCTGGTGAATGGATATGTCAGCCACCACAACATTACAGGACTCCCTAGCCAAAGACCCTCTCTCGTGACATGTTGAAACTGTTTCCCTAAAATACAACCAATTCTTTTATTGTGATAATTTGAAAAACATCCCATGTAATGAACCATCATTGATACAACATTTTCACGACCCAATTGTTACTAGGACTTGAGTCACAACTACCTGAAGACCAATACTATAGGACATGAGCTAGTAACAAGTGCCAAAGGAATAATAAATAGGGGGAGGTAAGTGGATAAGTACATACACACACCCCTCCAATGGCCTGAAGGCCTTCCTTTTTTATTGATTTTTTATAATCCACCTTTCAAGGGGTGAGGTGGAACCCTTACAAGGCTCGTAGGCATATATATTACATGGCTCGTAGGCCATAGAGGAATTCATTGACCATAAGCTTCAAAAATTACATGAATCCCGGACTCAATACTTGGAACTTATCCTCCCCAGGATCTTCATCATGAAATCATCTTTCCAACTTTGCATGGCTGCTCGGCTAGGCTTTCTCGTGCATGCACAGGCTTGTCCCAATGGCAGGTCCCACTCCGGGATCACAATCTACGACCACTACACACTGTCCAAGAACCATGTATCCTTATGCTCCTATAATTTCATGATCAATATGTATGTCATCAGTAAGAGCACACTAGGTACCGGGAGAGACCATGTAGGGGTGAGTATAAAAATACTCAGTAGGATGCCTTGAAGGCTGATGTGAGAAGCAAGTGATGAACTGAATAGGGAAGTGTATATAGACCAAGGTATTGTAAAAGATAATAGATCAACCCAAAAAAGATGTAAATTATGTTCATCCAAACATGAGGAGGTACAAACATGTAGAATATGAACATCTGGTCGTTTCTTAGGAAACTATACTAGGAGAGTAGATTCATCCAACCATATTGAGCTAGACACAGAATTAACGTGGCATACCTCGCACGTCTTCCCATCTCATGGAAGGAGAGTATCCAAATCCCAAGGGTTGTGTACTACAATATGTTATATATATTCTAAACTAAAGGAACCTAAATGATTGAGTCAGATTATCTCTATATCACTATCTTAGTCCAAGAAAAGTTTCACCTATTCTTCCAGAAGTAAACACCATCGATGCCCAGCATCCCAAATATCTTCACTGAACTGCAAGTCAAAGGGGATCAATCACTGCACTTTGATACTATCCTCATTGGGCGGTTATGTACGTCCCATAAAAATTAAGGTCGCATCAAAATCATGTCTCTTCCTGGGAAAATAATACCTCTTTTTTGAGAGTCCAAATTCACGTCTATAACTTCTCATATCTATGTTTTGCAGTTGAGAGATCATGTCACAATGTTTTGAACATAGTATCAAGACTTTTTGGATGATATATTTATAAATGTCATCGATGAACCCACATCCCAACCCAGCTGGAGGGTAATACCTGAAAGAGTAATTGGCCAATACCACTTCCCAGTTGCAGTACAGTGTAATCCATGAAAGAGCGATTGACAAACACCACTACCCAACCTGACTAGATGGTAAGCCCAAAAAATTAACTAGCGAACACCATTGCCCAGCTAAGCTGTAGGTTAATCCCTAAAATAGATTGGATAAGACCATTTCTCAACCCTGTTGGAGGTTAATCCTACAATTTATCGGCAAACACCACTATCAAGCAGTGCGGGAGGGTATATCGGGATTGCATTGGTGATTTTGAAAACATCAATGTGATCACTGTCATCATTATGCATTGCCTCAGATAGATACCACACTCATAAAATCATGTACCAAATATCTAAATCCACTATGGAGGAAACCATCATGTTGTACATGAAAAAACACTCAGGATATTCTACTCACAGGCCACAATCCTTGTCCAGAAGAAAGAGAAACGAGAGGTAGAAGATTCTTAGTTGTACCTAGTGTATGTGGGGACCACACAATGCTTGTCCCCACCTCATCACCTGTTTGTGTACCCAACCATTTTCGTGTAACCAAAGTGTGAACAAGAATCACTAGGAGTGCCACGAAAATCTAAGAATACACACCATATTATTTTGAAAACCGACGGATGCACGACGCTCGTCGCATATCCGAAGTGTCAGAAACATAGATTAGCTGACACACCTCCTTGAATGTTCAAAGAACAGCAAATGTATCTCTTCATACATCTTCTCCACTCATACATGATTTAGAGCAGACATAATCCATGGATACTCTTCAAACATGTAAAAGTATCTTTCATCGATATTCCTTTCTTCTTTCCTTATTTAACAAGATATTACTAATAAGGCTCTGCACATTCAAATGGATCACACTATCACGGTCCATCCGAAAAAACATGCAAGATTGAAAACTCAATCATCTGAAATGAACTCTTGATGAAGAGGCTACATCCCCCAGTGTCATATGCATACGGTGCCCCGTAGGGCCCACACCTTGAACCTGAAACACATCATGTGGATTGTGCCATTGAGATCATTGTTGATAATCATGCAAAGTATCCAATTAATTTTACCTGAATGTACTTATGAAGCATAAGTAATAAAAAACGCATAATACGCCTAAGTGCCACCTCGTGGGTCCCACGCATCTGCCCCAAATTTAGGTCGGCATATTAAAAAGTTGCAATAGCCTTAGAAAAAAACTCAGAAACAAGTTCTCAAACACCCCAAATAGATGTTGGGGGGAAAAGTGGGATTTCACTGTAAAATGGGTGAATAAGGCCCTATTGGGCCTCAACCTTATTGCCAACCCGAACACTATGGAAAACATATCATATATTCTGTATGTGTATTGGGGTCATGATGTCATTAATGGAGTGTCAATTGGACATCCCAAATAGAAGATAGGTTTGATACAAGAATAATTAATTAACTAATTAATTATTTTCATTGAGTGTTTCGTGACACCGAGTGATGAAACAAAACCACAAAGGTCTCAAATATTTTTTGGAAGTACCACCTCAACTCCTGCATAATATGGCCTCCTATGGTGCGTCAAAAAAACACCTGGTTCGCGAGATATGTTTGTTACAACCATTAATAATATGATATTATTATTAAATAAAAGTGTTCTGGGTCGCCCACATTTGGGAATAGAACATAAAATTTCCAAAAGATTTGTAAATAAGTCGGTCTCAATGATACAAACACATGGACACAAATGGTGCACAATTTGGAGGGAGGTATCAAAAGATACAACCTTTTTAAGATGAAAGGGACAAAATTTCCTTGTCCGGCTCACTGGTCGGACCCAACCTTTACTAGGCCGGCCTGTGGCCTCTATGCAGGCCTAGACTATCCCACTATAGCAAGTAATCCATGGTCTATACCAAAAGCACTAGGAATATGGGCCCGGTTCTCCAGATCAGATCGGATGCGCGAGTGGTCTCTTTTCCCACACAACAGAAGGAGGACCCACATAATGCAGGGTCCAGGTCTACTGCACACCCCGCCAGAGGTCAGAACCTTGAGCTCATCACTTAGGTTACCTCATTAGTATGACAACCTAATGCTGGATGACAGAGCTCGCTAACTCTACCTGCTTTCAACTCACGGGATCCGCCTCCCGACATGCTCGAACAATGCCAAACCGGTCTACTCTACTAACTCCTTGAGCATGAAGTTCTTCTGCTATCCACACTCCCACTGGAGCCCAATATTGCACCTCTGAACACCACATTCCACATCCAAACAACACGCTCCACCTTATAACTCCATTCTCTACCACACGGTCAAGATTCACTACCTCCAACCTCTACTACACCAACCTCCTCAACCTAGTCCCAGTCATCCATCGCTAACCGGACTCCTCTCTACTGTCATCAAACTGGAAGACTCCATCTTGCTCTAAACCGCCTTCAACGTGCTCCACCACGCATCCTCCTCAACCTACGGATGCCACCCTTGCTATATACGGTCCTTCTTTTGGTCCCCACAACTACTCTAGTGGTTGGAAAAATGAGGTGAATCATGTTCCAAGATTCGAGGGGAAAAATATTCACATCATCTCCCCTCGCTCATTGACCCATCATGATTTTGGTGCGTCTAAAATTTTGGATGAAGAATTCCCAAAATGGAATATATAATGGATCTTAGATGATGTTCGTGTTCATTTTTCAATTTTATGTAATTTAAAATTATGAAATTTAAAAGATGAATTTTCCAAAAACTCAAGAAATTAATGATGGTGTGAAAAATTAAACTAAATCCTACCTCGTTGGATCTGTTGGTGATGCCTTTGCTACAATCTCGCTTCCATCTACTAGGAGATATCCCCTCGATCCAGTAATGGATGGAGAAGAACATCATTGAATGGTAGATAGAGGGAGAGGGGTAGAGGGATAATAGAGAAAAGGAAAAACTTATATCTTCAAACTCCTATTTTTCTATTTATAGAAAAACCTTCTTGGCGAGGAATCTGAAACTATCACACCTTCTCATTTTATGGCTCCCCTAGGAAAAACACCCCGTTTTGAACTCAATATAAGTCTCATATTTACATTCCAATAATTCATTTTAATGTTATTAGAAAAGGATTCTAGGGATAAAAATCAATAAGTGTTTATTCCAAAATGACGATTTTCCCCTGGGTGACTTTTCCTCACTGCGGTCCTCCTATGACAAAGCTTATACCCCTCTTAGGGTAAAAGGCACTCTCTGAACTCAACAATTAACTCAGATTTCTAATCAAAGATACTGTTTGAGTATAATTCGAGTCTGATCTATTAAATTAATGAATTAATAAATTTGTTAATCCATTTAACGTACTTCTAATGAGATATGGGTCCAAATGTCCCACGCCGACAAAGATTATGTCTTACCTAGGGTAAAAACCATGTTTCGGAACCAACCATGGTCTTATATTTCTGATCAAATCAACTATTTATAATATATCTCATTTCTATTGTGTGAATTGTACCAAAACACTTAATATTTTTGTATAATTTATTCTAGGCACAGCGGGGCTCAGAATTACACACTGTCTCAGTGCGATTCTTTTGAAATATATGTTTATATATTAATAATTCTTGTAGAAAAAACTGTTTCTCTACATGTACTTATATTATTATATAAAGTGGAAGTGTTTTTAATATACAATGATGACATGAAGAATGTCTTAAGATGAGTCATCATCCGAATTGAAAATGGGTTTTTGGTTTTACCATACAAAAAATTTAAAACTCAGGAGAAAAAATACTCAATATATCATTTTTAACTTGAAAATATAATCATTAAACTAACAATTTGGTGTTATTGTCTCTTCTGTGAGAACAGGAATATTTATATTTACCCTTAGAGTTTCAAATATATTCTCACACATAATTTGTTAAATGTAATCTATATTAAATGGTTGGAACATATCAAAAAATGTGGATGGTTAATATCTTACCACCCTGGGATGGAATATATTGTCGTTGATGCTTTAACTTGTAAATATAGAGCTACATTATTTCTTATGTTGGAAATAATATTCCAAATAATCATATATTTCCAAAGGATAAAATAAAGAATTAATTAGGTTAGGTTAGAATTAAAATCGTTCCAATGATACTTCCCAACAATCTTTTGTTAAAGAGATCAAATAATCCCATAATGTTAATGTAGAGCTATTGAAAAATGTAGGAATTATTATATCATTAAATGTTGAAAAATATCAATGAATAATGTTTGAAACCCATATTTATTACACTTGAAAACCCGAACATAAAAGGGTGGTTTTGAATAATTTGCATAACTTAATATTTTTTATTCATCCATTAAAACTGAATATGTATATTTATTTAATGTCGTTCTTTTGGTGGGATAATTGAATGAGATATATTATAGGATATTTATCTCAATAAATTATATCCCAAAAATATAAGGATTAAATGATATGTTTCTAACGGTATATTTCAACCATTACCCATACATGTAATAAAATTCAAAAACATCACTAATATTTTTTCATTGGAATCCCAAAATATTCAAAATAATATAAGTTTATTTGTGATGTAGTCATTAAAAATATCAATTCTGTTAGTTTTATTATCATTAATGTATATTTATCCCATGAATAACTCATAATGTTATACATAAGGTAAGTGGTATGGCTCCATGGAGTACCACACACCGTCATATCTAATTAGAGTTTCCAGTTTATATAGTGGTTCCGGATAAGTATTAATAAATAAGTAGAGATAGAGTTATGTTTTTTACATTTTATATTCCTTTGGAGGTGGTCAATCTGCAGGGATCATTAAAACTCAAAAGTATATAGTGAGGTATTTTTAATGGATTTATAAAAATGTTTTGGACAAAACCAAGCCTAGAAAGGTTTTCATTAAATGATTATTCATATGGAACTATATATGGAACTGTAAGGGATGAGATGTTTGACACCAACATGTTGTGATAATGATGGGGAGAGGGAGCTAATAGATGTAGACCTTTTCCAATATATGATTAACATGTTTAAATAAATTCAGTGGAACATGAATGTATAAAAAAAGAGATCAAATAGTTTTGAAAATACCCATTGATGAGAACTATTGATTTAAGATGGTGACATGGTTTTACTCAATAAATCTTTTTTCGAATTTATTTGTGATATTATTAATTAAATATTATGTTATTATATAGGTATAACATTCCCTTAGATATCCTTGATCATATCAAGGTAGATTATTATTGCTTAGCACTCCCTCCAAATCTCTCTCAAGTACATGATATGTTTGATGTATCTATATTGAGAATGTATATAGGAGACACATCACATGATCAATACTAAAAATCTAAATGATTATACCATGATCATTCATATGATAAACAGTAATTAGAGATCCCAGATCATAGAGACAAGGTATTGAAAAAAAATACAAATCATCTTTCTGATGTCTTTTAGAGGAATCATATATTTGAGGAAACTACATGTGAAGATGATTATTTGATATTGTAAAATCACCCTCAATTTGTTTATGTAACACAGTATAATTTTGATAATTAAATTCATTTATTTTGGTAGAATGTAACGACCCCAAATTTTGGACGACTCAAAAATAATTTTATATTCAATAACATTCATAAAATGCAACACCCAACCCAAGAAAAACAAAACATAATAGAAAATCACTCATTATAAATATATAATATACAATTATATATTAAAAAAGTAATATATATTTATTTTTGAAAACAATAAATTAATATGGGGAAATATTGAAAATGATTATTTTAACAAAAAAATTCATTATATTATTTATATTATTTTAAAAAGATAAATTTAAAAATTTTGTAATACCAATTCGATGAAAAAATGACATTTTTTATTTCATCCCATAAAAAATCACGATGTTTTATGTTTATAGTTTTTCCTAAAAGGAATAATTTTTATTTAAAAAATATAATTTTCATAAAAAAAATTATTTATTATACCTTAAAATATTCATATCCCAAAAGTTAAAAAACCTTTTAAAAAATTAAATACATATTTAAGTAAAAATATTACAAATTTTTAATAAATTATATGTGAATTAATATCCAATATTCATAATTTTAGAACTAAATTAAATTTCTACATTAATAAAATTTATTTGAAGTATTTTATTCTTATTATGTATTATTATGGTGAAATTCTATTGAGTATTGATTGCAGAGACACTTAAATTTTTTAGACTTATATAAAATCACATTATGTTAAAAAATTAGCTCCTTTGTTAATATTATCATATTTGTAAATTTCTGACCATAAAATTGTTCTTTTAAAAAACTATTTTTACATATTTTGTGTGATTATATTAAAAATAAAATTTTGAAACTCTTAAATTTTTATTTTGAAAAATAATTTATGAATTTTAACTCAAAATGGTTAAATGAGTTAAAATATCCAATAATTTATTTTTCATTAAAATTAATTAAAAAGGTTAAAAATTAATTACTAAGAAAAATGTAAATTATGGTAAAAATGTCCCTTAAACAGAAATGATTTTATAAAGAATGATTTATTAATATTATATTTGGCCCAAAATCACAAAAACATCTAGGTTTTTTAATTTTTTTTATTTTATCCCAAAATAGTACCACTATATTATTGAAAATCGAATGTTTACTTCCAAAATCACTGATATATTAGATTTTAATCTGGTAACACTTCCTCCACCTAAAGGCTCCCACATCAATCAAAATTGTTGTTAAAAATCTGAATATTTTATCCTCCTATACCCCTCCCCCAATTGAAATCTTATAAATAGATTTTTTTCACTATGTAATTTATTTTCAGGGATTTTTCTGCGGGAAAAAACATGGATCCAATGTGGTTATTACTTTCTATTACAAATTTAATTTACTATAATCCTTAATAAATTATTAAAACCATATTAAAAAATTGAATATTGTATCACTAGTATGTATATAAATCATTATTTAAATTTCTAAAATAATTATTCAATACATTCCATCCACTAAGAGAAAACATAAATCGATCATTTGTCTATGTGGACTACAACGTCATTCATGTGAGGTTGTTAATTTTCCATCATTTCTTTTTAAGGATGGTAAAATATTTATATGTGAGAAAATATAATTCATTTTTGTCCTATTTAAAAATATAATATGATAATTTATCATATACTATCATTCTGTGGATTTATTGAAAAAAGGACCATCAATAATGAGTATGTGCGAACTACCGCCTCCATGGAAAGATGCATTAAATTTTTCTCTAACATCCTCATTTATCGTATTAGAATATATTTTAAGAGTAATTATTTTATTTATAATTAATATATATCAATAATATGGTATTTTTATTTATAAACCATTAAATATAATTTTATGGAAAACCATCGATAATGGTAAATAAGTCAAATCTAGTCTAGAATCATTATCTTCTCTTGAAAAGGTAGTGAAAATTCCCCTTTTATGGAAATGATCCATTTTTTTAATTTTTAAAACATAAATTGTAGTACATGTTAATGTTTTTAATTGAATATATTTGTGAGAAATTTAATTTTTAAATTCTTTTATGAACCAAGTTATAAATTGTAATGATTATTAACACATGATGTTGAAAAGATATTATAAAAATATACTACATAAAGTGAATTATTATTAACGAAGAGTAAACAAGTTAATGTGTAAAATTACGTATTTGAAATAAATAATTGACATGATTAACATTATTATATGAGAGATTAAATCACATCTGTAAAAGTCATGGATGATGGTATGACACGTGGTAACTAAAACATATTCGTTAGAGTTTTTTGATTTCTTACTAATATCATTTCCATTTGATCACCAAAATTTCTCATTGTAAAAAATTCTAAATGATTATTTATCTAAAGAATTTATTTTTTAACCAAATATATTTAATTAATGGTTCTATTTTTTACATAAATATCTTTATAAAAACAAAGTATTCAATTTTATAAGAGGCTCAAAACTATGAATTTTAATACGATGAATGAAAAATGTTTTCAAAAAAATCTTCTCATGACTTGGATTTCATTATATGGAGATAATATATCTCCAATGAAGTTATGTTTTAGGTTTGATGATATATTTTCTTTAATTATGTTATTAATTTGGGTGATCATATTTTTTATAAAAAAATTTAATTTCTGTATTTATTTTATTCCATTTGTGTGTTTTATAAAACACATTTTTTAAATATTATTTATAGATATTAAATTATTTCGGTTAGAATATTTTTTTAAACCATTTTTTCCACGTATTCTTTCTGGTGTGACATTTTAATAAAATTTATGTCCCGCACATAATTAAAAATTAATATTGAGTGGCTTCTTATATTTCCCTCAATGACATTTGATAAGATTTTATATCTCATTAGATTATTTTTCATGAGTAAATATTATTTTCCGGTAATCATTAGAACTAATGGTGTGGCTCGTGAATGTAATATTCCAATATAAATATGTTTAAACAATAATTAATTTATGTTATTCATTTTAATCTAAGGCTCTGTAAGTTATTGGTTTTTTTCAATCCTTCAAGACCATTAATTTATTTTATGTTTCCATGTTAATAATTTTTGGATTTCAGTTCTTATTCAAGGTAATTTGGTGATAAATTATTATTTTTTGTTTTCCACAAAAAATATTTTGTTATTTCTTTTATGATAATGTTATTAATTATTTTTATGAACTCATCATTGATGAAATATTTATTAATCTCCTAATATTAATTTAATGACACCTCATTCTTATGTTTTTATATCCAATCATATGAGGATGATTCTGAAAACATGGATATCGACAAGATATTCTGGTAAAATACCTTTATTGTGAAATAAATTATAGTTTTGTAAAAAAATAATATTTTTCAGAATTCATCCAATGAAATTCAACATATCAGCCCTTTAGATAATATTTTTCATCAAATTTAATAATTTAAATTAAGAAAATGATCTAAAAAAATTTATATTTGGTTTCTAAATTTAACTTTATAAACAATTATTTTTATTTTACAAATATGTATTTAGTTTTCATATTCATTTTTTAATATCATGTAAATGAATGAGCATTCATTGAAATTCAACAGTAATATTATAAATAAATTTATAGTATTTTTTTTAATTTGTACAGGTTGTGCAAAAGATGTTCCTTGATTAACCCCATTTCATACTTCTTCTTGATCTTATGATTTAAAAAATACCCAATTTTGATAATTAAACCATGCATAAAAATCATGTTCATTTACTATTCTCATGAAAATGTACTGAAATTCTTGGTTCTATTGTAACTTGGTCTTAATATGAAATAGATAATAATTTTTTTTAATAAAAATTGAAAATAAAAAAGGTGAAAATTAGTTTAATTACATAGGCCATGTTTTTACCTTCTAAGAGTATGAAATATATGAAAAAAAAATTTCTGATAAATGCACTGAGATGGTATGCTATTTCATTTTTTGGTCTTCTCGGAAATAATTTAATTAAAAATGAATATATTCTATATTCAATGCACACATTTTTTTCATGAACAATGGATATATCCTAAACAATGTCTCGATATGGAATATAAGGCATCTTTTGAATAGATAATGTGAGGTTTTCCCTTTGAATGGACTAATATTGGTCAGTATAGGAAGCTCATATAAAGCGGCTGTTAATGGGTGTGTTTAATGAATGAATGAATTATATATTTAACCTATGGAAAAAGGTAAATTAAGGGACATTTCATAGAACAGATCTTCCTCATATGTTTTCTTGGAACTTTTATTGATAATGATTGATCTGAATATAGGTAGGACTCATATTTTTTTGGATTATTCTTATTATGATTAAAATAATTATCATGATCTATTCCTTCTACTTGATCCGTATTAAATTGTGACTTTTTATGCTCCTAGGAATTAGTTTTCAATTTATTGTTAAATTAATCCCTATTGTGCCTTTTTTTCTTACCCCAGATACCCGTAATCTATTTCTTTTGACAATTATTCATTGAAAATTATTTTTTCACCCTTGTTATTGTGATTTTATCCTAATAATTCTTCACATTATTTTTCATTGGACTACAAGCATATGGGTTGACCTTCCCAATTAGTTACGAGCATGATCAGACCCTCCAATTCATGAAATATTAAAATGTGGTGAATGTATTAGTTATTATATGTTAAATTAGGATGAGTTTTGGATTGTAATTGAGTGCTTGATGGATCAGGTACCTAAAGTGAAGTAGTCTATGACATTGGAGGTGTGTGATGAGCATATGATTGTTCAACGGATCAACAAAAATCTTATTCAAAACCACTACATATACAGGAATGATGGAGGGAGTATTTCCACATTTATTTCTAGTGACCATCATGTGTGATCAAAATAAGAAAATGTAAACTACATATTATCATGATATATTGAAGTTTCTATGGAAAAAGAGACTACACTCATTTTAATTTGTATGAACACACCCCGTGTTCTTCAAAAATCCATTGGGCTTAGATTTTATATGATTATAAATATCACATGCCATTTGACTTGGTTTTAGTGGTCTAAAGGGTAATCAAGGAGTGAATGGATATTGGAATGTCCAGTAACATGTCATGTACTGGCACATTTCTTGGGAACAAGGATATATCCCAAAGAAAATCAGCACATCTATGAGGACACAACTCAACCCCATGTGGCTTAGGCATGGCATGTAGTGACCTACACACTCTTTAGAGCTACATGGGTAGTTATTCATGTACTATATACAACATGATAATGAGGAACAATGAATCTAAAAGGAGTATAGGTCCCTTAGACATTGTGTACTTTATTTTACGTAATCTTTTACCTCCCTTATATCATTTTTTGGACTCAATTTTTTTACTATGATTAACATTCAATGAGTTTTTTTTCACATACAATATAATTGTGTCCTTTGTGGTACATTTTGAGATATTAAGTGAGGTGTTTGGCATGAGATGATTCAATATGTGCCACTCTACAAGGTCATAAATTAGGTGTGTCCATCATTGTAGCGGTCTGGAATTACTTCAGTGGAATATATTTAATACCTATCAGGGCACTCCATGGGCGGCTACACCCCCTAGGTGGGACACACCACCATCCCTAGTGGCAGCCATTTCCTCATGAAGCCCTTGGGCGGAGAGCCATGCTTCGTCCAATGCTCACATGTGAGAGTTCCCAAGGATCAGATACATTCCTACCTCCTTTGCCTCTGATACCAAATGTAGAGACCCGAAGCATGACGTACATACACATTATATTACTTTTGTGGAATACTTAGTACATAACAAAAAACAGACACACATGGACCATAATAGTTTAGTGTCTTTGGAAACTTGGAACGTAATTTTCTAATCGTGGTGAAAGATCTTCAACATCTCCCACAAAGATCTTCCCATTTTTGTTTCCTTACCTAAAATATTTCTTTTAATCCTGGGGGAAAAGAAAACATAAAAAGGGTGAGCTCAAATGCTTAGTAAGGGTATGCATAGATAAAATAAAACATACCATAGAAATTTGAACTTAAAAAAATGTGAACATAAAAATCATGAGCAACGACATAAAACATGGAAGTACATAAGGCATAGATCATAATGGAACATAAACCAGGATAAAATAAAATGGGAATAAAACATGTAATTGTGACATCCATTAAGCACATGTAATGATTTCCATATTAGCCAAGGCATTGCTGCCAAGACCATCTTAGTGGACAATGTCCCTTTCTGAATCGAGTTCACTCCTCGTTCCAGTCATGTAATACTGAACCAGATTAACTAACCGTTCTATCCATGTCTATCTCATGAGATATAAATCTATACCCAATGCATTGGAGGGAGATATAGGTCCCACCCATCTCATAATGAAATCATTATTACTTGTGCCACAAAATAAACATACATCATTCATAATAACCCAACGAATAAAATGGGTTTCATAAACATCATCCCATCATAAAATAATCAATATAAATGAAATGGATATCATTTCATAATAAGAAAAGTGAATCCATGAAAATCATAGAGACATTATTCTTAAGACATACACATATGAAATAATTTCATTTTAGATGTCAAATGGTTTTGATAAAACACTTGAAATGAATTCTTGATAAAAATATCCTTTCATCTTTAAAATCATTTTCTTTTCACAAAATGTGATGCATTTTTAAAAGAAAAGGATTTTCTTGAAAATAATCATGAAATCTTTTTGATGAAACTTCATGAAAATCATGCTTTATAAAACCGTAAAAATCTGTTCATGCCGTATAAGTTAAAAAACATTCTTCTCGTAATTTTTCTGGAAAAGTAAAAAAGTACCTCGTACGAAAAACGACAAAAGATTCCTTTCATATACTTTACTAAAAACTCACCGAAGGGGAAAATTGAATTTAAAAAATTTTAGGTGGATGGAAAAAATATTACATATTGAGGTAACATGGATGTGGATGATAAAATACACCCCAGTAAATACCAAAGTATAAACAATCTCAGATAAAAATGAGATTGTGATATTTTCCCTTACCTTAGGTCTGATTTGCTTCGTAAGTATCCGAACCTCCGGTATAATTATTTAAATAAATGTATTGACTTATTATAAAATCATATTCATTGTTATGATATGATATATGGTTCACTTATGACTTTATATTACCCGTTCATTTGTAAATTCCATGTTAAAGAGTGTTTTAGGTAAAATCGTTTCATTTGTCGTCCGTGTTTTGACTTGTAATTATTCATATGACTACTTAGATCATGATTTCTTAATTCCAGAATATAAAACATGATTTATATATAATATATATTCAGAATATTCATATATATAATAGATCGATAAATGGAAAGGAATACACAGTTCATGGAGACGGTAGGTCGTACTTACGCATGAACGTTGTTTTCGTTTCCTCATTGAATTGAATGTAATTAATTAGATGACATACATACATATATATATATATATACGCATAAATCCAGTATCATTATTATGTCATATATTTCATGATTACTTATTATATATACATTATAATCATTTATGAATGTTTAATCATTGTGAATGAATCTCATCGCGTCGTGGAGACGGTATTCCGTACGTACGCACGAGCGATGATATCGTACCCATGATCGTGGAATTTTATTGGAGTGTATGTGTAATATTAAATAATCAATATCACTTTGCAATAATCATATATAGTTATTATTTACACCATTATACCCATCCATGTAAGGTGGTGGTGGAAAATAGATTACGGCACGACATGGAGACAGTATTCCGTATGTACGCACGCGCGGTGATTTCGTTTTCCGTAGGATGGATAGATGGTGAAATAGGGTTGTTTAATACTTATAATAACATATAAGTATATTATTGATACTGATATTATTACTTCATAATGAAACAACCTATTAAGAATAAGTGGAAGAAGAAATAAAGTTGAGAGAATCGGTAACAGACATTACCTCTTCTTTGAAGCGCCTCTTTGAGACCTCCTCTTAGGGCACTAAAATTGGTCTTTGAAGAATACCAGGACCTATAGGATGTTTATAGGGAAGTTTAGAATAGAATTTTTCAGGGTTTCGTCGAGCTTGAAGGCTCAAATTGGTGTGAGGAGGAGAGGGAGGAGGTGCCCTTTTATAAGGGAGGAGAGGGGAACCTTTGGAATTCCTAGAAATATTAATTTCTAATAAATCTAACCCCGCTTAAAAACCACAAAAAATGACTCATATTCGAATATTAGATGATATAGGGTTGTAATATCATCAACCAATAAAATTTAGACATGTTTTGATCTTATTTTAAACCTTATAATTTTGATTTATCCTTATTTAATCTATTTAAGTTTATTTGTGGTAATAAAATTCTAAATTTTAATTGGTTATAAATAATCCTTTATGTGTTGTTAATTTTACATAATTGGATACTTTATGAAATTTTAAAATACATATATTTTATTTTATAATGTTTAACTATTTTTGGGATTTTTAAACAATTGAATAATATGTTATTTTTATAAAATAACAATATTGTCAATTTTGACACTATGCATTTATTTGAATTTAAATAAAATCTAAACAGAGGATATATTCGAAATAAAATATTTAATAGATTCATAAAAGATCATATGTATCTATAAAATTATTTTATCACATTAAATAGTTCATATAATATTTATTTTATTATTTTTAAAACCATTTATTTGGTTTATCTCTTAATAAAATAAATACTACAACATTTTTGTATAATTTTTTAATATACTTATTTGTTGCATAAAAATTAAAAACAAATCCTATGATGAATATAAAATTATTACCTTTCACAATAATACTTTTACTCGAATTTATAATCTTAAAATCACAATATGTAAATTGTTATATTTATTAAATTATGAAGGTGCCAACTTTGGAATCATTTAAAATAAAATAATATAAGTTTCATAATCACTTTTATAAGGCTCCAAATGGTCCAATATTCGACCATTTGATTATTATGGTTTACATTTACATGACCAATAAGTTTTGGTATGGGTTTTGTGCATTTTATGGTCACTATTAGTTTAATAAAAACTATATTCTTGATATTTCACTACATAAAAAATTTCAACATCACTATTGTGTCATAATTAATGATAATTATTTAATCCCTAAAATTATAAATAAATTAATATGATGTAGATAATTTTATTATATTTCTGTAGACTACTCATGTTCTAAGTTTCATGAAGTTTATCACAAAATTAAAATTAATATACTTATAAGATTTAATAGAGTGACATGTTGTCACTTTCTTTGGTTTTAATAATAATTAAGTTATTTTCATGCACAAAAGTCAATTAAATGATTATAATCTGACCCTTAGGTGATATGGGTCGACTTTTAGTCATCCTATAGTATTTTTTCAAGTGTTAGGGTAATTTTATAATCTTATATTTACCCTTAATTACCAAATTTACCTTTAACTATGTTAAATAAAATTTACCGTAGTTACTATTCATAATGCCCAAAAATAAAAAGAAGTCTATTAATATAATTTGGACCCACTGATTCCAAATATGGAATCCATTTTTCCGAATTCAATACACAGATGTTTCAGAAATTAAATTAAAATTAATCTCGTTGTTGAAAGAAAACGGGTTTTTGTTTAAAACATTACAAAAGATTGAATTGATTTGACCTACGAATTCAAGGTAAAATCAATGCTAATGACATTAATTATATTGAATGGTAAAAATATATTATATTTATACTTTAAAACCATTCAATATTATAATTTACCCACATAAATTATTATGATGAAATTTTTTTTTATTAATTAAAATATAGCGTGTTTTTACTATTCATTAAAATATTAAAGTTATCAAAATAACATGAAAATTTTATCCAAGGTAAAATTTTATATCATTACTCAAAATAATAATTTTATTTTGTAAAATTGAACTTATTAACATGTCCAAAACTAGATTTTGAGTGGGTGCTCCATCAAAAGGCGGCAAAACTTCATTTTTTAAAAAAAACTTATTTTACTTGAAAAAATTATTTTGTTCTCATACCATGTTCTAGAATATGTGTAAGATGAATAATAATTTTATAAAATTAAAAACATAGTTAATAATATTCATAACGGATAGTTTATAATAATATTATAACCATATATCATTGTTTAGTGAAACCCGGTATTGCATACAACACACACTATCGAAGAAGGTCGCGATTGCGTGTAATTCAAGCCATGTTAGGGTTGCGTATAGTGCAAGACTCCTTTGTTGTTGCGTATAAAAAAATACAACCATATTTCATTTATAAATTTAATATATTTATATATATACACTAAATGTTTCCTATAATAACTAATATCAAACAAACTTGAAATTGTGTGTAACACGATCCAAGATTAGTGTTGTGTATACTGCAAGCTAATACGGTGTTGCATATAGCGCATGATAATCTTGGTGTATCGTACAATAAAAGATATGAATGAAATTAAAAAGAATGTATATTATAAAATCTCGGGTTGTTACATTCTACCCCCCTTAAAATAAATTTCTCCCTCAAAATTCGTCGGTGTTATAAATCGTTTACTATTTATAGAAACCCACATCGTAAAGAGGAATACGAAAACATAATTTTAAAAAATAAAGTATGAAACGTAATGATTAACCAAAGTAACTCATCTCTGGGTTTCCATATAGGAGAACATAGGTGAAAATATGGATATGGAAGAAAAATCTAACCTTCATGTTCTGATGGATAGTGGTAGAGAACATGGCTATAAAAAAGCCATAATTTTTTGATGATCTATGGTACCATCTAATTCATCGGATATAAGAGCACTAGGAAAACCTTTTAACTTTTCAATATCATTTCCCTAATGTTGAAAATTTTGAATTAGAAGAAATAGTTTCTTGATTTTGGTATAATCTCACTGTTGTTCGTGCTTTGAACAATTTCCACTTCATCTCTTAAAGAAATGAAGTTGAACTTGTTATTCATGAAGTGTTAATAGGTCATGTGATAGAATAATGGTTCATTCCATCTGTTTCAAAAAAAAGGTTTGAAAAAGATATCAAATATACATAAGTCCATCTTTGGCGAGTTTAATCATATACGATTCCAAAAATGAACGTATACTTTATATATCATACCGCTTAATAAAATAAAACTAGTTTCTACTAACCAAGGACTTCTTCTAGGCCATTGGTATGCGATAAAGGCCAGTCGCACTTCAGTTGTGGGTTCGATTCCCACAGCTTTGTCTGACGCGATGGGCTGTCGACCATCCTGCAGGTTGTCCTTTTTCTAAAACAACATTAATATGACATCCCATCAATAATATCGAAAAAACATCTATCCTTAAACAATACAAACTTATGTCCAACATAATCCATTATAATCTTTAGGCGTATCTATAATATTGCAGTCCACTCTCATATTATAGTGAAAATGATTACCAGAGATTTCATATAACAAGCATGTTAATACCATCATCGATCGCCATATATCATAAGATATGTCTTATTGGTCACATTCCAAACATTCGAAATCCTTAATCATGTATTCTCTTGAAAAAATGAATACCCATTGAACCTTAGTGAAAACATGAATGTAGTTAAAAGTAACATTTTCCACATACCAAAATCCTCAAAATTCTATATACTCAAACTATGATATTACTTAGTCCTTATATCAATCATGAGCTCATGAATACTGTCAAACATTTCATTTTATCCTTATACCTTTATTATGATCATATCATCTGCTTTCCAAAATATTTGAATCACTTTTCATGGTTACCGGTACCATAAAATTATTGAAATCCACAATAGACTAAAAAAAATATTCTAATACACCATAAAAGTAACTCAAAAACATTATTATTGAATACCAATACATAAAAACTTCAATCCATCCTCTTCAATGATTTTCCTGCAATAAGTCCTTCCTTGATTTAGAAGTATATTTTTAGGTCAGGGCATTGAGTTGGGTAATGAACATGTTCTCCACAAATAAGACATTGAACTCCATAACAGTCTATCACTCTATGTCCCTTTTCTCCACACAGATAACATATATCCCTCCATTTGAGGTATTCCTCAAGTTTTTTCTTCCCTTCTTCATAAATCTCAATATTCCTTTCTTTATGCTCCTCAACATTCGAACATGCATAAAATTATATCTTCCTCTTATTTGATTCATTAGTCATACCACTAAATTTCACCTTGTTAATCATATATCGTGATGACTGATTTTGCATAATCACAATATCTTTCTCTCTAGGCATTACGCAATTTTGTTGCTCATAGTCACAAATTTTTCCATTGGATTCTATGTTAACCGAATTCCTTCTGGTTCCATCCATTGACTAAAACACAATAATAATTATGTGAGAGGCAAAAATCATTCTGGGAAAATAACATAATCAAGGGGGAGTACCGTCAGCATCTAACATCCTAGGTTTAATTTTAATATCGTTACCATAATTCTTGGACTATAACCTGTACTTATAGTTATCCTTAGGGACATCCCTAGACATTCCTTAGAAATATCTCTAGGGATCTCACTAAAGTTCTCACATCCTAGTTCCCAAAGGTTGACTAAACCTTTTCTCTGATACCAACTTTAGCGGTCTAGAATTACTTCTATTAGACTATAATTGATACCAATCAGGGCAATCCATGGGCGGCTACACCCCCTGGGCAGGACACACCACCATCCCCAATGTCATCCATTTCCTCATGAAGCCCTTGAGCGGAGAGCCATGCTTTGTCCAACACTCAAATGTGATAGTTCCCAAAGATCGGATACATTCCAACCTCCTTTGCCTCTGATACCAACTGTAGATACCTGAACCTTAATGTACATAGACTTTACATTACTTTTGCGGAATACTTAGTACATAACAAAAACAAACACACAATAACCGTAATAGTTTAGTGTCTTTGGAGACTTGGAACATAATCTTCTAATCGTGGTGAATGATCTTAAACATCTCCCATAAAGATCTTTCCATTTTTTTTCCTTACATAAAATCATTCTTTTAATCCTATGAGAAAGGAAAACATAAAAATGGTGAGCTGAAATGCTTAGTAAGGGTAATCATGGATAAAATAAAACATACAATATACATTTGAACTTAAAAAACATGAACATTAAAAATCTTGAGCAACAACATAAAACATGGAAGTACATAAGGCATAGATCATAATGGAACATAAATAATGATAAAATAGAATGGGAATAAAACATGTAATTGTGGAATCCATTAATAACTTTTAATGATTTCCATAGTAACCAAGGCATTGCTGCCAAGACCATCTTAGTGGAAAAGTCCTTTTCTGAATTGAGTTCACTCCTCATTCTTGTCCTTGTAATACTGAACCGGATTAACTTACCATTCCATCCATGTCTCTCTCATGAGATATAAATATTTACCCAATGCATTGGAGGGAGATATAGGTCCCACCCATCTCATAATGAAATCATTATTACTTGTGCCACAAAATAAACATACATCATCCATAATAACCCAACGAATAAAATGGGTTTCATAAACATCATCCCATCATAACATAATCCATATAAAAGAAATGGATATCATTTCATAATAAGAAAATTAAAACTATGCAAATCATAGAGATATTATACATAAAACATACACATATTAAATAATTTCATTTTAGATGGAAAATGGTTTTGATAAAACACTTGAAATCAATTCTTGAGGAAAATATCCTTTATTCTTTAAAATCATTTTCTTTTCACAAAATGTCATGCATTTTTAAAAGAAAAGTATTTTCTTGAAAATATTCATGAAATCTTTTTGAGGAAGCTTCATGAAAATAAAGCTTTATAAAACCGTAAAAATCCGTTCGGGTCGTATAAGTTAAGAAAATATTCTTCTCGTAATTTTTCCAGAACAGTCAAAAAGTACCTCGTACGAAAAAAACAAAAGATTCCATTAATATACTTTAATAAAAACTCACCTAAGGGTAAAATTGGATTTAAAAAATTTTAGGTGGATGGAAACAATATTACATATTTAGGGAACATGGATGTGGATGATAAAATACACCCCAGTAAATACCAAAGTATAAACAATCTCGGATAAAAATGAGATTGTGATATTTTCCCTTACCTTAGGTCTGATTTTCTTCATAATTGTCTGAACCTCCTTTATAATGATTTAAATAATGTTATTTACTTATTATAGAATCATAATCATTGTTATGATATCATATATGGTTCACTTATGACTTTATATTAGAAGTTATTTTGTAAATTCCATGTTAAAGAGCGTTTTGGGTAAAATCGTTTCATTTGTCGTCTGTGTTTTGACTTGTAATTATTCATATGATTAATTAGATCATGATTTATTAATTCCAGAATAAAAAAAACATAATTTATATATAATATATATTCATAATAGACATATATATAATAGATCGATAAGTGGAAAGAAATACACCATTCATAGAGACGGTAGGTCGTACGTACGCATGAACGTTGTTGTCGTTTCCTCATTGAATTGAATGGAATTAATTGGATGACATACATATATATATATATAAACATAAATCCAGTATCATTATTAGGTCATATATTTCATGATTACATATTATATATACTTTATAATCATTTATGAATGGTTAATCATTGAGAATGAATCTCATCGCGTCGTGAAGATGGTATTCCGTACGTACACACGAGCGATGATATCATTCCCATGATCGTGGAATTTTATTAGAGTGTATGTATACTATTAAAGAATCAATATCACTTTACAATAATAATATATAGTTATTATTTACACCATTATACCCATCCAAGTAACGTGGTGGTGAAAAATAGATTACACCACGGCGTGGAGACGATATTCCGTACGTACGCACGCGCAGTGATTTCGTTTTCCGTAGGATGGATAGATGGTGAAATATGGGTGTTTAATAATTATAATAACATATCCATATATGAGTGAAACTAATTATATTACTTCATAATGAAACAAACTAATAATAAGAACTGGTAGAAGAAATAAAGTTGAAAGAATCGGTAACGGACATTACCTCTTCTTTAAAGCGCCTCTTTGAGACCTCTCCTTAGGGCACTAAAATTGGTCTTTGAAGAATACCAGGACCTCTAAGATGTTTATAGGGAAGAGTAGAAGAGACTTTATCAGGGTTTTTCTGAGCTTTAAGGCTCAAATTTGTGTGAGGAGGAGAGGGGGGAGGTTCCCTTTTATAAGGGAGGAGAGGGGCACCTTTGGAATTCTTAAAAATATTAATTTATAATAAATCTATCCCCACTTAAAAACCTCCAAATATGACTCATATTCCAATATTAGATGATATAGGGTTGTAATATCATCATCCAATTAAATTTAGGCATGTTTTGATCTTATTTTAAATCTTATCATTTTGATTTATCGTTATTCAATCTATTTATGTTTGTTTGTGGTAATAAAATTTTAAATTTTAAATGGTTATAAATAATCACTTATGGGTTGTTAATTTTACATAATTGGATAATTTATGACATTTTAGACTATATAAATTTAAATTTATAATATTTAAATATTTTTATGATTTTTAAACAATTTAATAATATGTTATTTTTACAAAATAACAATAGTGTCAATTTTGGCACTATTCATTTATTTGTATTGAAATAAAATCTAAACAGATTATATATTCGAAATGAAATATTTAATAGATTCATAAAAGGTCATATGTATCTATAAAATTAGTGTAGCACATTAAATAGTTCATATAATATTTATTTTATTATTTTTAAAACCATTTATTTGGTTTATCTCTTAATAAAATAAATACTACAACATTTTTGTATAATTATTTGATATACTTATTTTAGAATAAAAATTAAAAATAAAATACAATGATGAAGATAAATATAATACCTTTTACAATAATACTATTAATAGAATTTATCATCTTAAAATAACAATATTTAAATTGTTATATTTATTAAATTATGAAGGTGACAACTTTGGCATCATTTAAAATAAAATAATATAAGTGTCATAATCGCTTTTATAAGGCTCCAAATAGACAAATAATATACCATTGGATGAATATGGTTTATAGTTACATGAAAAATAAGTTTTGGTCAGGGTTTTGTGCATTTTATGCTCACTTTTAGTTTAATAAAAACTATATTCTTGATTTTTCACCAGATAAACAATTTCTGCATCACAATTGTGTCATAATTAATGATAATTATTTAATCTATAAAAATTAAAAATAAATTCATATGATGTAGATAATTTTATTATCTTTCGGTAGACTATTCATGTTTGATGTTTCATTAAGTTTATCAGTAAATTAAAATTAATATACTTATAAGATTTAAAAGAGTGACATGTTGTCACTTTCTTTGGTTTTAATAATAATTAAGTTATTTTCATAGAATAAAGTCTATTAAATGATTCTAATCCGACACATAGGTGATATGGGTCGACTTTTAGTCATCAAATATGATTTTTTCAGGTTTTAGGTTAATTTTATAATCTTATATTTACCCTTAATTACCCGATTTACCTTTAACTATGGTAAATAAAATTTACCATAGTTACTATTCATAATGTCCAAAAATAAAAAGTCGTTTATTAATATAATTTGAACCCAATTATTCTAAATGTGGAATCCATTTTTCCAAATTCAATACACAGAAGTTTCAGAAATTATATTAAAATTAATCCCATTGTCGAAAGAAAACGGGTTTTTGTTTAAAACATTACAAAAGATTGAATTGATTTAACCTACGAATTCAAGGTAAAATCATTGATAATGACATAAATTATATTAAATGGTAAAAATATATACTATTTATACTTTAATACCATTCAATATTATAATTTATCCACATAAATTATTACGATGATAAAAGTTGTTTTTAATTAAAATATAGCGTGTTTTTACTATTCATTAAAATATGAAAGTTATCAAAATAACATGAAAATTTTATCCAAGGTAAAATTTTAAATAATTATTCCAAATAATAATTTTAATTTGTAAAATTTAACTTATTATCATGTCAAAGACTATATTTAAAGTGGATGTGTCATCAAAAGGTGGCAAAACTGCATTTTTTTAAAAATACTTATTTTACCCGAAAAATTTATTTTTTTCTCATACCATGTTCAAGAAAATGTGTAAGATGAATAATAATGTTTTAAATTCAAATTTTAGTTAATACTATTCATAACGGCTAGTTTATTATAATATTATAACCATAAATCGTTGTTTAGTGAAACCCGGTATTGCGTACAACACACGCTATCGAAGAAGGCCGCGATTGCATGTAATGCAAGCCAAGTAAGGGTTGTGCATAGTTCAAGACTCCTTTGTTGTTGCGTATAACAAAATAAAACCATATTTCATTTATAAATTTAATATATATATATATATACACTCAATGTTGCGTAGAATAACTAATATCAAACAAACTTGAAATTGTGTGTAACACGATCCAAGAATAGTGTTGTGTATACTGCAAGCTAATACGATGTTGCGTATAGCGCAGGATAATCTTGGTGTATCGTAAAACAAGAAGATATGAATGAAATTAAAAATAATATATCTTATAAAATCTCAGGTTGTTACAATCATAGCGGAACCCTTCTTTCTAGGATAGGGAATAGATCAATAACCTATAGAGAAGAAATTTCTTCTATATCAACGTATGGGTTTGTTATCTATCTACCACGAGAGTATAAAAATCTTTTGGAGTTTGTTAATAGGACTTGTATATATAGAGCAGAACACTCCCTTTATATCAGATCATGGTCCCTTTATATTTCTTCCATTAGGGTGGAACCCTCCTTCGAATTTAGGGCCTAGGTGCAATACCCATATATTGGGACCCTTCATCAAATTTAGGGTATGATTACTCTATCTATCTACAAGGTGGAGCAATCCTATTGTACATAGGCATGTTGCCTCTACTTAAATATTGTGACCCCTCAATAGTGCAACACCATGGAGTGGTGTGGAATGATATAGATGATTCTTTGGACATACACATGATATTATTGGAATAATTGATGTACCCTATGGAACTAAATTCATACTCCTATCATGGATTCAGCGGTGAGATAAATATCCCCTTACATATCTCACAAGGTCTTCTTTTATGATAATATCTATATCTCTATCCATGTTATTTTATTCTATTACACTCTTGATATTTATTGTATTTTCTTTTCCCATCTGGTCTCTTAATTCACCCCCATAATCTTTTGGTTCATCCTTCTAGGTATATATATACTAAACATAGCAAGGGGTTTTCTAGCACTTGTCGTGTCTTATGTAGAAGAAGAGAAGTTCAACATCAATACTAGAGGTGTATAGGGATGCATTGGTCCATTTTACCACATACATTGGTTCAGGATTGGAGATAAGATTGTGGGACCTATGAGAATATTACATTTCTATTTTTTTGGGTTGGGATATCTTTCTTGTAGGATTTTTATTTTTCACGTTTAATTTTCAGTTTACACTATAATACTCTTTTATTATATTGATTTCTTAATGTCATGGTTTATACCCTAGATGTTGAATATTTTTTCATTACTCTATACTTATTAGTGAAGATGGTAGGGTGTGTTTTTGTGTGTACAGGTACACCGGGAAAATCTATCACCAAGTAGTTATTCCATTAGGCACTTGTCTGAAGACCTTTTCCTATGTTTGTAGGCTTTGTAACACCCATAAGCTTTATAATATGATCATTTATAAATAAATTTAATTATGTTGCTTATTTATGGATCATAATGTTAAGCTTATTCTACATACAACAATGAGTTGTATTGCATTACAATCATGGATCAGTTTTATTGAACAACAATATAATAATAAAATATTATTATTTAATATAATATATAACCTAGCCATTAAATTATAGATTATGAATATATTTAAATAAATTATGAATTTTATTTCATATTATTTTTATATTCACCTTATGTGTTTCTTGTACATTATATAAGATTAAATTCAATTTTGATGGATAAAATTAGTATTTTTCAAAAACAACAGTATTTCTACCTTTTGATAATGCACCCATTTAAAATACAATATTTGATACTTTTATATATTAAATATTAAAAAAATATACTTATCCATTGGAATTGGGATTTAAAATTTTTGTTTGGATAATGTTGTCGTGTTTTCCTGATAACATTTATATTTTGATTAAGAGTGAAAAATATGAAATTTTAATTGGAAACTACTTTTTTATTGAAAATAATTTATATATATAACTTATAGATATGAATGGTTTTAAAGTAAAATTAGATTATATTTTTTTATAATTTAATATAATATATTTCATTGAAATTTTTTTACATAAAATTTCAATACAAACACATGCCAATCATTTGATGTGTTTTTTTCATTCCAAAAACCAATTTTCCCATTTTGATAATGGGGATTAATTTTAAATTAATTAATTTAAATTATGTGTATCAAATTGTGAAAAATGGATTCTATATTTGGAATCATTGTCTCCAATAATGTTAATGGGATAATTTTATTTTTTTGGCATTATGAATAGTATCATTCGTAATTTTTTAATTACCGTAGGTAAGGGTAAATCAGGTAATTGAAGAATATATTAAATTAATAAATTACCTTGACACCTATCAAAATCTTATTGGACTAAAAAATTTAACCCTTATAATATATATATATATATATTGAAATATAATCACATAATAACCCATTTCCAATGAATATGACATTATTATTATTATTATTATTATTATTATCAAAACGCCGCATGATTTCATATTACGTTATCTATTAAAAGTAATTTAATAACATTTGTTACAGACAACACTGAGTTTGAGCGAACCACGACATACCAAACTAGCTGTACAAAATACAATAAGGAATAGTATTAACATAATTTTCAATTTTTTATATTCTATATAATTTTAGAATCTATATTATGTGTTTCTTAGAAAAAATATAATAAAAAATTCCTTTTTTCAGATAAAAGAAATTTTTTTCCAAAAAATGGAATTTTACCTCCTTTAAATCACGAACCCTTTCTAAAATAGATATTTGATACTTTTAAATATTTTATTTAAAAAAATTTAATTCTTATTTAGAAGTGGGACATTAAAATCTAATTTGGATAAATTTTTGATACTTTTCTAACAACTTTATTATTTTAACGAATATTGCAAAATAATAATTATTAACTGAAAAAATCTTTTTTAATATAAATAATTTATAATTTTAAATTATTATGTTTTATTGTTTGGAAGAATAATTAGATTATATAATTATTATTTAATACAATATAGGTCATTATATGTAATTTCATATTTAAAATTGACATAAACACATGTCAATATTTTGATTGTTTTTACTTTTTAAAGACCCACTTTTTGGTTGTGACAAGGAGAATTAATATTATAATAATTAATGAAACTTCTATGTTTTGAATTTTATAAAAAAGAATTCATTTTAAAATTTGGAATATCAAAATTATATTAGGGTTACTTTTTGGTATTTTTTTAAAAACATTCAATTTTTGATGAAAAGATAAAAAAACTGTGTTATTGATTAAAACCGAATTTCTATTTAAATAAATAATTATTTTATTTAAATTTATTTTAATTAAAAATAGATATATAATACCTATATATGTTCAATTTAATTCAATGGAGCCTTTTTATAATAAAATAAATTGTATAAAATCTTATTGAACATATTAACATCTTTTACCGACCTTCTAGGCACAGTTTCATATTTGCATAAAACATAATTTTACCACATTTATGAATTGAATTTAAAAAATATGAGATACACAGTTTAAATTAAAAAGTAAAATTTCTTTCAATAAGTTGAAAATAATTTTTGGCAAATAGTAACTTTTGACTTATTTACTTCGATTAAAAGTAAATTGGGTAAATAAAGGTAAAAATGTTATTATAATTACCCTAACAGATGTTTTAATTCTATAGGATAAGTTTATATCTACCAAAACCAACATTAGGAAAAAAAATGATCCTTTTGTTCCACTTGTATTATATTAGGAAATTTATTATAATTTTATTTGAAGAATAGTTAGAAGTGTTAAATTAAATGTTTAATAACTAAACCATTTTTAAAATAGAGTTATACATAAGATAAATTAGACTATAAATTTTCATTAGAAATATAAAAAGATTTCCAAAATAACGGTATTTTATTTAAAATTTTTAGAGATTAAATAATAAAATGTGATTATGAGACAATGATTATGCAGTAATTAATTTATCAATGAAAGATTAAAATAATTGATATTATAAATATAAAATAAGTTAAATTGAATCCTTTTATGACATCCACGAATTTTCTAGGATAATATTAAATTTTACGGTTGATTTAATAATATTTTTGATGTGATAATGTTTTTATTACTTTACCAAAAAAAATCCAAATAGTGTCCAAATTGACATAAATGAGTTTTCAAATCAAATACAATATTATTAATTGATAAAATATTTCTAAAAATATATGGTTCTTCCAAAGTAATTAAATAATTTTATCCATATCAATAATGAATCACTTAGGGTTCTTTTGTCTTTTATAGTATGTTTATTAACTATTTATTATAATAATATAGGAGGACATGGTAAAAGTAAAACTATTTAACTAAGAGTTAAATATAAAAGAAAGGGTAGACATGATGACCTCAAAAAGCCTAAAAACTATTTTTAGAGTTTTTTGACCCATACACACCTTACATTTGAAATTAATTTATTTTGAGCCATTACAAACTGAAACTGAGTTTATAATAAAATAAAATTTCATACCTTACTAAAGTGACCCTCACCTCTCTTATAAAAGGGTATATCCCTTTCTATCAATATCCCACCTTCCAAGCCATTTGTGTTACGACCTGAAATTTTCAATAAATCTTGTTTCATAATTATGTGTGTTATTTTATTTCATACTCAACAAAACATTTTCATTTAATAAAATGAGTACAATTAAAATGAAAATATTGGGTTTTGACTATTATATGACAATTAGTGAGTATGACCTTTGGAAACTAAATGTTGTGATTATTGTCTCTAAATACAAGTGATATTGGATAATTAATATACAATGAAGATTTGATGGCATCATCCAGTAGTCTCGGGCCAATCGAAACCCATCTAACAGAACTTGGGAAGGTGGTAGCGCCACTGGGCTTTTCTCTGGACCAAACCTAAGCCAAACATCATCATGTGAAGCTAGAATAGAATCGCATTCACGAGAAGTTCAAACTGATAGAAATTAATACTTGTGCGATATTGGCTGAGCCGCCCTCAGATTCTCTCACCTTAGCACACCTTACACATAAGTCCTATGCTGGGGTTATAAGGGGACATGTTAGGAGACCGTAATTGCCTTGTGTAATCCTTTTATTTCAAAAAAAATTGTTATTTCTTCTTATGATTATGTTTGTGAATTTTCAAATATCTGGATAAATATAGTATGCATATTTTTTATGAATTCTAAAAAATAATATTTGATAATATTTTTATGAACCTTAAATAATTAATTATTTGTAATGATTTTCAAAAAATGGTCCTCTATAGTTATGTTCAGTAAGAAATTTAGAGTCCAATAAGATCAACTTGATTTTTGATTAATAGTAAATTATGAATAGAGATTTTATGCTTTGGATTAGTAATGTTACCAAATGGATTGGTAATCTTACTTAAAGAAAGTATTAATATAATCTATTAATCTTGATTAAGTAATGTGATTCGACAAGATATGTAAATAACTGTTTCAAAAATTATTAGTAAAGTAAATGTTTTTCACGTGAACAGTTTTACTTAATTAAAAATTAAATTAATATTATTTATAAAATTATTTTTATAAAATGGAGTTCATTTTTGAACTTAGACCATCGATATTATGTTAAGGTAATTTTTTGGGATTTTTCGGAAAAAATGAATTTTCGGTGAATAGTTTATTTATTTAAAAAATAAATTAAAAATATTTAGAAAATTATTTTTATAAAATGGAGTTCATTTATGAAATCATAGCAACAATATTTGGATAAGGTGGATTTTGGGGTTTTTCTGAGAAAGCTGAATTTTTTGTGAATAGTGAAAATACTGTTTTTAAGTTACTAGTGTTTAATGACATCATTAAATGATATATTAAGTATTTAATAAATATGTTGGACTTATTAATAGTAAGATATGGTATGATGTGTCCCATGTGGCCAATACCATGGGAAAATACCATGGGAAATCCCTTGGTTTTTCCAATACCACCAATGAGATGTCCCTTGGCCATTAATGTCATGTCCCCTCACTTCACCTATAAATACCAAGCCATTATCTCATCCTTTAGATTCCAAAATCCTCCTCGATGAATTTCTGTTCTTATTACCTCCCACGAATTCCTCCAAAGGTGCCCTCAAACCTCCCAAGGTCCCAAAATTCATGATTTGGAAGTTACTCTTCAAGGTAAGGGATCCTATCTCTCTCTTTCGTTCCAAGTACTCTCTTTTATGTCATTTCTTTTATGATGCATGTTCTTATGTTGGAGGATGTTCTTTTATATTCATCCTAATGTCCATTTAATTTTCATATGATGAGAGACAACATCTTTCTCTCATCATTTCATTTTAAGAATGTTAAAGTGGCGATGTTAGGTTGCCTAATTTTAAGGGATTCTTTCACCCTTCTCGTTTTAAAGATCTATTTTCATGTCAAGTATTTCATTTTCATTTTTATAATGTTGGGTTATGTTCTATTTATATATAATACTGATATTTTATGTTCATATGATTAGAGACCCTATTTGATCTCGTTAATTCATTTTTTACATTTTAAGTGACACTGTTAGGCTGCCGAATTTTAATAAGAGAAATCTTATTTTTGTCTTCCTTCATGATTTTTCATTTCATATGGTATGTATTTATAATATCATTACCATGTTATTATATCCATTATATTCAATCCCTATACTGTTTTATGGATCATTTATGAGTGGTTGACCCATGTCCCCTCTCTTTCCAATATTTTCTAAAACCTTGTAACATAACCGTTATGCTGTAGAATTTTCAAGTTGCCTCTCTCTTTTTCTAAAATTATTCTATTTTATGAAGTGGATACTCAATGCCCTTTTTCTAAAGGGGCATTCACATATATATAAAAATTATCTATTTTAAATTCTTGGATTTATATAGAAGAAACCCACTTTCCATTTCTGGGGGTTTAAAGTGACATAAAGATCATATCTTTAAAGCAGTTTTTAAAATGTTATGATTATGAAAGGAAACCCATTTCTTTTATGGTATATGGGTTATTTATGCAATTTTGTATGATGATATATGTAGATCAAATGATAATGAAGAAAAATTAAGGTGGAACCCTGATTTCGCTCCAATGCATTGGGTAATGATGTAACCACTAGAGATTACAAATTTAATTATACCTTGGTTAATAACCTTGGTAATTTAAAATGACACCTTGGGGATGGACCTTGGTGATATTTTCATGATTGTCTAAGTTAAATGTTGTAGCCACATATTAATGTTACGAATCATCTTCTTTCCATTATGATATGCCTCATGATCTCTTTCTCATTCCTTAAATATTTTTATCATGACATTATTGATGTATATAAAGTTCACATGTTAAATGTTTCCCCTTATTTACCTTATTGGGCCTTCTTCTCACCCTTTCTTTTAATGTATTTCCCAGGTTATGAGATGTAGTAATGAACCTAGGTTGAACATAAGGATAAGCCTTTCATGTTTTTAAGAATAATGTTTTATGTTTTCATGTTTTATGTTCCTAGTTTCCAAGACACTAAACCTTAAAGATCCTCGGTTTTGTAAAATGTAATGAAATGTTATGTTATAAAAAGGGTGGATTCTATAGTTGGTATCAGTGGATGGTTTTGTTATTTGTGGAAATTAGGATATGAAATCTATAGGAAGAACACTGTATAAAAGTTTAAATATAGGAAATCTTCCTGGTATTCTGGTGAGTATTGAGTAAGTGGTTTATCAAGAAAATAAAGATTCACATAAGAATATATGATCATGGAAAACCTAGATTGGAACCCAGCGGACCACAAGTTATGATATAATTTTCGTCTACATGTTTATCCTTATATGCTTAAAGTTCCCTTTTCATGATTATTGGTTAAGTATTTAATCCCCTAATTATTCTTTGTTTTCTTAGTTAGTGGTGGGAAATAGAAGAACATTTCCCAACAACCAATGTGATAGGAAATGTGAAGATTTCCCTATTAATGTGACAGAGATGATGAGGGATCAAGTTGAACATAATTTGATTATGCCAAACCAGCTATCAAAAATCACAATTAATAATTGGTACCAAGTTGAATGCCTAAATTCATCAAGGAAGAAGAATAAGAAGTCTCAAGGATGTTCATATGACAATGTTGATAAGGGAAAGAAGACCAAATTTACTTTGTACAAAAATTATGGAATGTTGAACCAATGAAAATGTCACAAAGGAACCATGAGATGTTTTAAGTGTGGGGTGATAGGGCATAAAGTAACCAATTGCTTCAAAAAATGGATAATGTGATGAATAGAGATAAAGTCCGATCTAATGTACCTTATACTTTTCAATGTCATAAATGTGGAGAATTTGGACATTATACAAGGAAATTCTCTCTTGGATGGGATGAGAAGCATGATGGGCATAAAAAATCTTCAAGGACAAGGGAACAATGCATTACATATGCTGAGATGGATCATGATGACTATTGTACATGAAACTTCTTCGCAATAATTGTCTATGTCATGTTGTATTTTAGTTCGTGCACTACGAGCATATCTTTATTGTTTTCTAAGAACATAGAGTCACTACCTAAGATGTTTTATATCATTAAGGAAAACATATATTGTTATGTACCACATATTGATGTTGTGAAGCTGTTCTTCTTGAAAAAAAAGATGATTAGGTGGTTAAAAGATGATTATTATTTTGGAAGATGCTCACTATTTTGGGAACCCTATATGATCTAAGTAAATAGATTACTATAGTATTTTCTTTGAGGAGTAAAGGTTAAATTATATTTTTAAGAATCGATGAATTTAAGGTGAACTTATATTAATTTAGGTTACTTATAGAAATGATTATGCTATCTTGCAGAAAATATGTTTAGGTTAGTTACATTTGTTATAAGATGTTAGGAGTGGTTGATGTTGTTTGGATATGAATTACAAAGATTATCTTGGAAGGATATGTTATCAAATAATACTTATATTTGAGTTTCAATATTAGTTTGGTTTATTTTGGAAAATTTTAAGGACAGTTATTTATGGAATGGTCTGTGATGAACTTTGGGTAGTACCGTGGGACTTTGAAGATATAAAGTAGTTTCCCTTCCTATGGGGTTATTTTTTTTGAAGAGTTGTTTTATCTTACCCTTTATATTTTTGGTATAAATGTTTAAAGATAGATAATTATTATTTTGTAGATTACGTGATTCTCTAGAAGATGATTCTTGTGCTTTGATGGGACCAAGTTGTTTTGAATTCTCATCGTTTGGAGAAAAGATTATTCATGGTAGAAACTTATTAAAGGATGAAACTCTACTTGAAGGTAAGTATATTTCCTTGTGTTCTTATTCTATGTAGTAAATTAATTCCTAACAATTATTACAAGGATAGTAAAACAAAAACATTGTTGGTTTAAGTATCGTACTGGGTAATCAAAGATCGTTTAACAGATCACAAGTTTGTGATTTTCTGCTGGTTAACTTCCTCTTAGACATTTTTTCTATCACTGTCTCTCAGAACATGACCCTTTGTTTTCTCCTCCATATCCATGTTTTCCTACATGGAATCCTAGTATGGGTTAACTCGGGTGACCTTTGTACTTCCTTTTCTTTCTTTTAAATTAATAGTGTTACTAAATCATTTTACAATGTGGGACTTTCAATGAAATTTCTATTCCCATTAATAAAATTTGTGAGGACGTAATTTCATAAGGTGGAAGATTGTATTGACCCGAAATTTTGAATAAATATTGTTTCCTAATTTTGTGTGTTATTTTATTTCATGCTCAACAAAACTTTTTCATTTAATAAAATTTGTATAATCAAAATGAGACTGTTGGTTTTTGACTGTTATATGACTGTTAGTCAGTATGAACTTTGGAATCTAAATGCTGGGATTATTGTCTCAAAATACAAGTGGTCTTGGTTAATTAATATAGAAAGATGATTTGATGGCCTCATCCAGTAGTCTCAGGTCAATCGAAGCCCATCTAACAGAACATCGGAAGGAGGTATCATCACTGGGATTTTCTCTGGTCCCAACCCAGGCCGAACTTCATCGTGTGAAGCTAGACTGAAATCACCTTCGCGAGAAGTTCAAACTGATAGAAATTACTACTCGTTCGATTTTGGCTGATCCGCCCTCAGATTCTCTCACCTTAGCACACCTTACACTTAGGTCCTATGCTGGGGTTATAATGGGCTATGTAAGGAGACCATGACTGCCTTGTGTAATCCTTTGATTTAAATAAAAATAGTGATTTCTTCTTATGATGAAGTTTGTGAATTTTCAAATGTTCGGATAAATATAGTATGCATATTTTTTATGAATTCTAGTAAAATGATATTTGAAAATATTTATATAAACCTTAAATAATTAATTATGTGTAATGATTTTAAAAAAATGTCCTTCTACAATTATGTTTAGAATGAAATTTAGAGTCTAATAAGATCAACATGATTTTTATGAATAGTAAAGTATGGATAGTGATTTTACGCTTAGGATTAGAAATGTGACCAAATGGATTAGTAATTTCACTTAATGAAAATATTAATATAATCTAGGCACCTTGACTATGAAATGTGATTTAATAAAATAGGTAAATAACTGTTTCATAAATTATTAGTCAAGTATAAGTGTTTTTTAGTGAAAAGTGTTTTTTAATTAAAAATTAAATTACAAATATTTAGGAAATTATTTTTATTAAATGGAGTTCAATTTTGAACTCAGAGCATCGATATTATGTGAAGGTAATTTTTGGGGTTTTTTCTGAAAAAAATGAATTTCCGATGAATAGTTTATTTATTTTAAAATTAAATTAAAAATATATATAAAACTATTTTTATAAAATGGATTCCATTTTTAAAATCAAAGCATCGATATTTTGTTATGTTGAAATTTTGGGATTTTTCTGAGAAAGTTGAATTTTCGGTGAATAGTAAAAATACAGTTTTTAAGTTACCGGTGTTTAATAATATCATTAAATGATGTATTAAGTATATAAACAATATGGTAGAATAATAAATAGTAATATAAGGTATGAGGTTTCCGATGTGGCCAATACCATGGGCGAATACCATGGGAAAGCCCATGGTTTTACCAATACCACCAATGAGGTGTCCCTTGGACATTAATGCCTTGTCCCCTCGCTTCCCCTATAAATACCAAGCCATTATCTCATCCTTTCGATTCCAAAATCCTCCTCAACGAAGTTCTGATATCCTTACTAGACAAGGAGTCCTCCCATGATTCCCTCAAGCCTCACAAAGTCCCAAACATCGTGATTTTGAAGTTAATCTTCAAAGTAAGGGATCCTACCTCCCTCTTTCTTTCCAAATACTCTCTTTTATGTCATTTTTTATGCTCCATGTTCTTATGTTTGAGGATGTTCTTTTATATTCATCCTACTATCCTTATCATGTTTATATTATTAGAGACCCCCTCTTTCTCTCATCAATTCATTTTAAGAATGCTAACGTAGTGCTGTTAGGCTGCAGAATTTTTATGGGATTCTTTCATCCTTCTCATTTTCAATATCCATTTCCATGTCAAGTCTTTAATGTTCCTTTTTATTATTTTTTATTATGATATCTATATCTACAAAACTGATATTTTATTATAATATTATGAGATACCATATTTGATCTCATCAATTAATTTTTTGAAGTTTTAAGTGACGCCTTTTGGCTGCCGAATTTTCATAAGAGAAATCTTATTTTTGTCTTCCTTCCATGTTTTTCATTTCCTATGATATTTCTTTAAAATTTTAGTAAAATTTTTTTATATCCATTACATTCATTCCATCTTATGTTTTATGGATCATTTATGAGTGGGTGACCCATGTCCCCTCTCTTTTCAATATATTCTAAAACCCTGTATCATGGTCGTTATGCTGCAGAATTTTCAAAATGCCTCTGTCTTTTTCTCAAATTCATTAATTTTATTAAGTGGATACTCAATGCGCTTTCTACTACAAGGGGTATTCACATATATATCAAAATGTTCTATTTTAAATTCCGGTATTTACATAAAAGAAACCCTCTTTCCTTTTCTGTGTGTCTAAAGTAACATAAAGATCATGTCATTAAAAAGGTTTTTAAAACGTTATGATTACGAAATGAAACCAATTTATTTTATTCTACATGGATTATTTATGAAATGTATGATGATGATATCTGTGGATCACATGATAATAAAGAAAAATTAAGTTTATACCCAAATAGAGCTCTAATTCATTGGGTAATGATATAACCACTATAGATTACCACTTTAACGATACCTTTGGGAATAACCTTGGTAATTTCAAATGACACCTTGGGGATAGTCCTTGGTGATATATTCATGATTTTCTAAGTTAAATGTTTTAGCCACATATTAATGTTATAAATCATTTTCTTTCTATTATGATATGCCTCATGATCTCTTTCACATTCCTTAAATCTATTTATCATGACTTTATTGATGTATCTCAAGTTCACGTGTAAAATGTTTCCCCTTGTTTCCCTTAATGGGCCTTCTTCTCACCCTTTATTTTGATGTATGTATCCAGGTTATGAGATACAGAAATTAACATATGATGAACATAAGGATAATCCTTCCAAGTTTTTATGAATAATGTTTTATGTTTTCATGTTTTAAGTTCATGGTTTCCAATACACTAAACCTTAAAGATCCTCGATTTTGTAAAATGTAATGAAAAGTTATGTTATAAAATGGCGGGATTCTATATTTGTCTCGACCAAAAACTATTAAATTCTTCTCCCAACTTCCCTAAATTTGACATATAGGCCTTATATTGAGCATAAAGCCACACTATGGAGCCTTTTTGTTCAAATTAAATGGAATCACATAGAGAAGAGGTAATTATTTTATCACGTATTTCAATGTTATTTTATTCTTCAACATTATCCTTCATTATTATTTCCACAAAAAAATAATAACTATAGTACATTCTAAATTCTATGATCTTATTGTAAATATCTTACGACTATACACATTATTATAAACATTCTATGAATGATAATGTCACCATGTGTGCGTGACTACAACTTACCATATCCACGTCGTGGTGTAATTTGTTTTCAACCATTATGTAATTTAAATGGATATAATGACAAGTAATATGCATATAAATAAGGAAAATAACATGATAATTTATATATTAAATTAATATACCATCTAATTCCACACCTTTTAATCATTAAGGAATTTATATCGTCGCTCGTGTTTACGTACGACTTATCATATCAACGATGCGATGAGATTCATTTCCAGGTTCACCATTCAACGATGATTACAAAAATTTTTATTATTAATTAGTGAGTAATATATAACATAATAATGCTACTGGAGATATATATATATATATACTTACATATATCCTTTTCACATACTTCCGTTCAGCATGATATGAAAATAGAAATACCGTGTATGCATATGTACGGCCAACCGTCTACATAAACAGTGTTATCCATTTCATATATATATATATATTATACATATATATATTCTAAATATATGTTATATATAAATTATTTTTTATAGTCTGGAATTTTTTAATTCATGATGTGAATGATACGATCAGGAATAACAAGTTAAAACATGTACAATAAAGAAAGAGACTATTACCTGAAATTTTAATTTAACATAGAAATCATTTTTAAATAAGTATGATAAAGTAATAAATGAATCATTTATGATATAATAAATATTAATATGGTTCTTTTATATTTTAATAACATAATATGGTCATTATACAAGTGTTTAAGCATACCCTTAGCCAATGGAATGTACAAGGTAAGGGTTAATTCGTCAATATCATTATTATCCGAGATTGTTTATGTATAAGTGTTTTCTTGGAAAAATTTTTTATTCATGTCCATATATAATAAATTATATTGAAAAATGGTTATTTTAAGGTACTCTTAAACTAAAACATCATTTTAAATGTTTTAAATATTTATTCTTCTAAATCATTTTCATTAATGTCCATGATTTTAAATGGTTTTAAGGATTTATTTATATGAACATAATTGTTTTTAAACGTCAATTATTTTCAAAATTTTAAAAATGTTATGGGATAAGTTGATTCAAAAATCCCATTGAAATGACTTCCTTTAAAAATTTATGACTATTAAATGATTTCACAAAAAGGGATATTTCCCTCAAAAACTATTACTGGTCATTTCAAACTATGTAAACATTATTTACTAGATATTATTCTTGATTAATTATGATTTATGACAATACAATATTCCATATTGTATCGAATTATTTATGATATGTTTGACTAAGGATGTGTTATTTTTACACCCATCATGGTTTTTTATTGAAGTATTGACATTTTGTATGTTGGTTTTAATACATATTTTTATGTTATGTTTCAATAATTTCATATAATGAATGCAGTGGACCTAGTAAGTGTCTGTTAGAGATTGCTATTTCCCCTCGAATCATCGGTAGATATCATGAGACAACCTAGTGTCTTCGTATAGGGCATTGCAAAAAAAATTATTTTATTTCTTGGAATGAGGCCTTGACTACGTGGTAATGATGTCCAGTATTAGGCATTCCCTCATTATGTAATTAATTGTCACAAGTGATTGTTCTACTAGTAGAATATCCATATTCAAGATTATATGGTAATGTTCGATTTATTTTCTCTATATTATGGTCATGGCTATGTTTAAAATAGTATTGTTTTTATTACACATCTTTCCTTAAGGGATTGTAGCTTTTATTTAATTGTTTACCTTTACTGAGCATCTAAGATCGCCCCTATCTTATGTCTAGATTTCCCAGGATTAGGAGATGTGTATTATATTTTATATGGAGGTTTAAGCTAGGGGAATAATGGAGTTCGCAATGTATTATTTATGTGGTTTTTTATGTTTTAATTTTTAATGTAACCTTCATGTGTGTAATCTATTTTCTAAGAATACCAATCTAATCGGTCTTTCAGTTTTTAATCATGCCAATGTATTAAAATAATGCAATAGATCTGGGCTTCTGTGGTCAGGGCTTTACATTTGGTATCAGAGGATGTTCTGTACAACCAATGGAAACTAGATTTAGAAAAAAAATATGATTAGAGAATAGTACCCTAAGATAGACTTTAAGGATTAGTATAGAAATACTTTGAAGAATTTTGGTGATGAAGAGATTTTTTGTATTTTTCGAGAAATACAACTTTGTCAAGAAATGAGAAGGAAGAGGTGGATCTGGAACAAATGTACCTAGAATTGAAAACACTGACATGGAGTTAGAGCTTGACTTGGGGTATCCTGGTATATGACAATGGGCCTTACTACACTCTTAGTTACAAAACTCCAGGGGGATAAGATTATGATAATTCACAATTTACTTACAATCCATTAAAAGGGATTTAGAAGCAAATAATTCCTCAATGAAAACATTTTTTATGATTTTATATTATACGCATAATCTGTTCAATTTACTTTAGGTATTTGAAATGTTTGTAATTACACATTGTTATTCATAAACTATCCTACTGTATGACATTGTTTAGAAATGACGGCCAATTGAAGAGGAGTTTTTGTTTAAAGATTGGTTCTGAAACCTCAATTTATTCTAATGATTGGGACAATGATTTTCGTAGTGTCCTAACTCCTTGCGGATAAAGAATTTTACATTTGAACCCATTTTATAACATTTGAAATCAACTACATGGTATCCTTTTTCTCCACTCATATATCCAACACCCCTTCCATTAAAGAATTTTCCCTGGTGATTCATTCCGCAGTTATCACATAACGGAAAATCCCTCTTTCCCCTCTTCCCTTTACCCATCATTCTCTATACAATCTTTTTCTTCTTATTCTACCCTTCAAATACATAGGACATAGAGAATTCATTACTTATGTTATTAACACATGATATTATTTCTTCATATGATAAGAATATGTGGGATACTATTTCCCTTGTAAATTTTGGCTTAATTCCATGAATGATATGAGAAATCTTACTCTTTGGATCACGCATATTGTTGTAATTACACATGGTTTCAAAAGTACAATGCTTTATAGTAATTCTTGGTTTTACCGGGTTTTAAAAGAATACATGATAATTTTATTCACATTTAATTACATGGAAAAAAGATCTTCATTATGTTTACCATCCGTATAATTTTTTTACTATGGGATTGGACATAATTATTATGGATATTTATAAAGGGTGTAATCGATTATGTTTTACATTGGATACTATTTTCAAGGTTAATGCATTTCTGAAGATTATTTTTTTTTATTTTTATAAAAAGGACAACCCAAAAGTCCGGCGACAACTTGTCGCATCTAGCAAGGCCGTGAGACTTGAACCCACAACCAAAGGGTGACAAGGGAGAATCCCCTACCACTGGCCTACGTGATGTCATGTTTTGTGTAATGTTGTTTTTTAAATAGTCGGACAAATGATTTATAAATTCATTATTTTTGGAACCATATACGATTAAGATAAATAGAATATTTTTGAATTCTGTTATATTTTTTAGTGAAATATTAGTTTTTAGTATGAATTAGATGAAAGATAAAATAATACATGTCAATTATTTTTTCCCACTTATCCTATGACTAAATTAATTCATAATCTTAAGGGAAGGGATCTTCAAACCAAGATTTTTTTATCAAAACACCATATGTTTTTTTAATCGATTATATTTTCAATCATCATAGATTTATGTCTTTGAGGCCCTTAATTTTACACTTGTTTCTGATTAATAACCACAATAAATCCTTATAAATATTTAAACTTCCCACCAATTATGTGTCGGTAATTGCCACCAACGTTCTCCAAATCGAGAGTATATTTTTTAAAGATTCGTTCTGAAACCTCAATTTATTATTTAATGAAAATAACTCTTTAGACTGGGTAGAGGGTGACCCATTACATAGCCTGAAGGACCAAGGCCAAGTGTCTTGAATACAAGACTTGAAAGCCCATATTTTGGCCCAAAGGACCCCCTAGGGAACAGTACTGCTACAGTACCTGCACTGCTACTGTCCCTACTATCGTACCACCGGTGCTACAGTACCTGCTACATTCCATCCGCTGCTACGGTCATGTCATAGTTATTGTACTACTATAGTTCCCTACTACAGTATGACTACAGTACCCAGAAATTCGCTCCTGACCAGATCTTATCCTCCAAATCGAGATCACTATTTGGTGGTGTTTTTTTATTTCCCTTTCCCTCTGATTAAGAATTAATTTTATTATCCCATTTTCCGATGTGGGTTTTCCACAATGGTATTTTTATATTTTTAACTATTTATTTTCAAAGAAAAATTTTAAATTGCAAGGATTCAATTTATTTTAATATGGGAGAATATAACACCCCATGATTTCATAAAACATTATCTATTCAATGTAATTCAATAACATGTGCTACAAGCCACACTGAGTTTGAGAACACAATGGCTTACCAAACTAGGAATTTAATAAGTGTTTATGAGTAGTATTAAATAATTTGTTATTTTTATATACTCCATATAATTTTAGAATCAATATTATGTGTTTCTTAGACATAATATAAGAACAAATTAATTTTTTTCAGATAGAGAAGTATTTTTAAAAAAATTCAATTTTACTGCCTTTTAATGGAAAAACATTTTAAAAAACAATATTTTACACTTTTATATATTCAATTTATTGAAATAAAATTATTCTCTATAAGAGGTACATAAAAAATTATAAATTTTTGGTAGTTTTTTTATAGTTATCATATTTTGGAAAATATTGAAAAATACTAAATTTTAATTGAAGATAATTATTTCAATCAAAAAACTATTTTGTGTTAAAATTTGAATTTTAATGGTTTATAAGTATAATTAGAGTATATTTTTATCATTTAATAAAATTTTATTCATTATAAGAAATTTAATATTTAAATTTCACATAATAACATGTCAATCTTCTTATAGATTTTACATTTTAGAAACACGCTTTTTGGTTTTGACAACAGGAATTAATTTTAAATAAATTAATGCAACTTCAGGGTTTTTTATTTTGTAAAATAGAATTTATTTTTGAATTTGGAATATAAAAATTATCTTAGGGTCAATTTATTGTATTTTTATGAAAACATTCAATATTTTATGAATATTGAAATACCCTACGTTATAATTTAAAACTGACTTTTTATTTAAAAAATTATTATTTTTATTAAATTTATTTTAAGTCAAAATAGATATATAATTCCTATATATAATTACAGTAATTTATTTAAGTCATTTTATAATAAAATTATATGTATTAAATTTTATTTATGTTTTTAACATCTTTTACCCACCTTCAAGGCACATTTTCAAATTTGCATAAAACCAAATGATACAGCTTCTGAGAATTGAATTTCAAAAATCCAAGAGACATGGTTGAAATGAATAATTAAAATCTGGTTCAATGAGCTGAAAATATTTTTTCGGTGAATAGTAACTTTTGACTTTTATTTACCACGGTTAAAAATAAATAGGCTAATTAAAGGTAAAAATGATATTATAATTACCCAAAAAATGTCCTAATTCTATTGGATAAGTGTATTTCTACCAAAATAAACTTTAGTAATAAAATATTATCCCTTTGGTGCACTTGGATTAGATTATGACATTTATTATTATTTTACTCAAAGAAGAGTTAAAAGTGTTAAAATCATATATTTATAACTAAACCATTGGTAATATTGGGATATATATAAGATAAACTCAACAGTAAATATTTATTAGAAATATAAAAATATTTCTATCTAATGTTATTTTATATTTAATTTTTCGAGATTAAATAATAAAATATATTTATGACACAATGACGATGTAGTAATTACATTATCAATGTATGATTAAATCAATTGATATTATAAATATAAAAATAAATCTAAATTGAGGATTTTTATGCAATCCACTAATTTTTTTTGCTTCATATGACATCATATGGTTGAATAAATAATTTTATTATGTGATAAAGTTCTTATGCCTTTAACAAAAACAAAATACCAAATAGTTTTAAAATTGACATAAATGAGTTTTTAAAACCAATACTATATTATTAATTGATATAATATTTCTAAAAACCTACAGTTCTGCCAATGTACATAGATAAGGTTATATATTTCAATAATAAACCACGTGGGGTTATCTTGTCTTTTCATTGTATGTTTATTATCAATTTATTAAAATAATACAAGATGACATGGTAAAAGATATACTATTTAACTATGAGACAAATCTAAAAGATATGGTTACTATTGTAACCTAAACAAGCCTAAAACCAATTGGTTGATAGGATTTCTAACTATACCCACATTATCTTTGAAATAAATTAATTTTGAGCCATTATAAACAGAAAATAATTTTATAATAAAATAATATTTCAAACTTTTCCTAAAGTGACCCTCACCTCTCTTATAAAAGGGTATTTCCCTTCTCTAAAAATAACACTTCCAAAGACAATTGGTTTCACCAACCGCTACCAAAATATCCTCTATATTCCCCAAATTCAATATAGGTGCCATCCCTTGATGAGAAAGCCATCCTAAGGAGCCAATTTTTTCAAATCAAATGGGAACACCCAAAGAATAGGTAATTATTTTATCACCACTTTCAATTTTCTTTTCTTCATCCACTTTAACTTTATTTGTTATTTACCATACCAAAAAATTAAATCATTTACCTTCTATATAATGTGATGTTATTATAAATATGGTACTAACATACTTATTATTTTATCTATCATATGAATGATAATGTTACCATGCGTGCGTATGTACGACATACCATCTCTACGATGTGGTGTATTTTTTTATTCAACACTATGTTAATTACATGGATATAATGATGTGTAATATGAATATAAATAATTAAAATAACATGATAATTTCACTTGAAAATTAATATACCATCCAATTCCACACCTTTTAATCATTTTGGATATGATATCATCGCTCGTTTGTACATACAATGTACCGTCTTCAAGACGTGATGAGATTCATTTACAGGTTCTCCATTCAAGGATAATTAAAAATATATTTTTTTAACATGTATAGAATATATGACATAATAATTCTACAATATATATATATATATATCTGTGTGTGTGTGTAGTTACATATATCATATTCACTTACTTCCGTTCAATAGGATATGAAAATAGACACAACGTTTTTTCATACGTACAACCTACCGTCTCTAAAATTGGTGTTTTCCATTTCATATATCATTCTATTATAAAAAATTATATTCTAAATATATATTATATATAAATGTTTTTTTATATTCTGGATGTATATAAATACTGATCTAAATGATACAATCAATAATAATAAGTTAAAACACATACGATACAAAAACGATTCTTACCCAAAATGTTAATTTAACATTGAAATCATTATTAAATGTGTCGTATAAAGTCACATATGAATAATTAATGATATAATAAATATTAATATGGTTATGGAATAATTTAATTGTAATGGCCCAGACCCACCTGGTCCATTACTTTTCCAAAACACGGCTCCACTGAAACATTGGCACCCGTCACGGTCACACACCGGTCACGGTGGCACCCTAACGGTGGTACTGGTGAAGGTGGCACCGTGAGGGTGACACCGTGATGGTGGCATCGGGTCCTCACCTTCGAGTTCCCGACCATTCCACTCCTGCAGTATATCTTTTGACGTAAAGATGATTTAATGCCCTCTATCAAACCATTTAATGACCATAAATAATATCTAAAATCCCCCAAGAGTTGGGAAAACCATAACATACAAAAATATGTGTATTTTCCTCAATGGAACGCCCTTCCCCATACCTTCTAGTTCTTCCCCTGTTAGGATTTTCCTTATGGTTAATGAAAAATGTTTAATGCATAGCCATTATAACCACCCCTCCGAGGAGAATTGTTAAATGACAATTAATTCCATCTTGCGTAACATCCCAACCGTGTGGGGAACCACGATCTGACTTTAAAGCCATTAAAATTTCCATATCCCATAACAATGGGATCTCATCCATATATCACACATGAATTCCTTCTTCTTCTTCTTCTTGGATGGTCTCTTTTTCTTTCCGGTGCCTTTGGAGTTCCCCTTCCTGAGGAAAGTGGTGCCCCTATGTGGGAGCCTTCCGGCTCATCCTTAGAGTCAATGACGTTCCTCCACATCAAGTTGCGCATCCCCAGTTCTTGGCGTGTGGAGAAGAAAATCTATCCTTGATCAACAAGGTAGGTATTTTTCCTTCATCTCTCCTTACTGTGTATCATGCGGGGAGGGTATACAACTATTTCTATGGGAATGGATGAAACCAAACCTTAACAAAGATAATAAATAGACTGTTTAAGAATGACGTGGCTCGTTTGACAATTCTTATGTAATATTTAATGATTTCTATATGTTTTGAACTGTATGGGTTATTCTCACAGAAAATCAAGGTTTTTGGTAGTCTTTCCTTCAGTACTAATGAACTCCTATCTTCTGTGATGATTAAATAACTGTAACATGGAAATTGGTAAATAACCTAAACCTGGTTGGTTAAATGGATACCCAGTGAACATCAATCATTGTGTGGTCACCCCTGTTATCCTACAGAAAGAAGAACCTAATGAATGATGTGCCTGAACCTAGAAGTATCCCTACTCTATTTTGGTTGTAGGTGTGTTGTTCTATTTGATACTTATGGGGTCATGTGGATGACGATGGGATCCACTGTTGTGTAACAGTTGTTGGTTGTGAATCTGAAGCTGTGTGGGGACGTATCTCGAGGCTTGGTTTGGATCAAGTACATTGAGGGACCTCACGGATCCCTTTGTAGTTGTGAATTCAAAAAAGAACTGGGTGTGAAAGCTTAAATTTTTGTTTGCCTGTTTGTCTTTCTCTGGATTGTGGTTATGCCTGTTAGTTGCCCAGTAGTGTAGAATTCACCTATATGGGGTCATTTGAACATGAATGCAAGAATGAGTTAAATGGGGAATTGGTTTAGGGAATGATTTGTGACTTGGTCATGAGTGTTGTGCCTTTCTTTTATGAATGAATAGTAATGAGGGTGTTTGTGATTAGGTTGGATTTGGAAACCCAAGTTTGGGATGAGTTCATGTTACCTATACATATAATTGTAGTTCTTATATTTCATATTCCCACCCCACCCAAGTTGATCACTTACTGTCGAACACCTCATTTCGTTGGGGAGGGTGTTTTTCCCAACACTACAATGAGTGGCTGTTTATTAGATCATTTTATACTACCTTTCCGAAATAGCCCAACACTTTTCGGATAGGCTTTGATAGACAAGGGTCCATTATAGCACAAGATTATCCAGGAAGGCTAGTTGTGGTGGTTGGCCCAGGTGTATGCAGGCAGGTTTTTTTCCAGGAGTCTTTGTAATGAGGCCTAGGTGTTTGCTGGAGTGGTAGTAGTTGTTCTTTCCCACATGTTTGCGGGGGTGGTTACAGATTGTTGATGTGGCCCCCAAGTGTTTGCGAGTAGGTATAGTGGTAGTGATGGCCCAGGTGTGTGCGGGCGGGGAGTGGAAGTGGGACTATGGTGAGAATGGCAGTAGAGGTTTAATGCGTTGGATATCTTCAATAACAAGGGGGAATGTGGCACGAGGTACCCAAAATATCGATGTTCTATTACTATACATTACTTGACTAACGTTATTTGGGAAGTGTACCATGGTGAGTCATGGGTGGATAGTTTTCCTTTCTTGGTGATTTGGTTATCTCTTTTCTCACAGGTCAGTATGATTCCTCCCCACTTGTGCACGAGAGTCTTTGGTTTCTCCTACTAAGTATACTCGTATGATCCCCTACGTATATAAAAAGGCATTCAGATTTCTGGAGGACTTCAGGGATCGTGCAGGGCCGTACTAGCTTGGCCATTGGGAAAGTTGCAATTTCTATTTTTTTCTTTCTTGGTACTTTACCTTTGTTGTCTCTTTGTACTTTTTGGCATTTACATTTGTAACATTCTTATGGGAACAATTTTCATTGGCTTACTTTTTACCCCCAATTTTGGTGTTGTTGTGATTTACTATCATATCTCCCAATCCTATTAAAAAATGTTAATGCATTCTATATTGTGTGTGATTCTATACCCTTGGTGCTAGTCGACACTCTGGGACCTATTGAAGGCAGATCTCATGGGTCATTATCTCCCCTTCAACTTGAAGAAGGAAGGGTCTAACAACCTGTTGTCCCATCTCTCATCATGGTGAAGGTGGGTTGTAACAGAATGGTATTAGATGGAGGTTGAGAGATAGGATAGAGTTTAGAGTTAGGCATAGTGATTATTGCATGGGATGGTTGGGCAACAGTGTTGGACAATTATGGTGCATGAAATAGGTCGGGGAAGACCGGCTAGGACATGGGATTTTGGGGGGCCCTGTGATCCAATGCAATGACTCTGGGCCTGCCGAATGACCAAGTGATGTTGAACTGATTTCTGGGTAGATACCCTAGGGAAGCTTCATCCATAATAATTACTTGTGTTTTTATTTTTCATGGGTATTTTGGGGATTTAAAATGAATAAGTAGTCTCAAAAATCTAAGAACAATATTCTACACTACTCGGGAATAAGAATCCCTTGTTTTCCATGTAGCTATGGAACCTGGGAGACGACCATGAGTAGTGCGGGAAATCGAGGCCTAGGAGGTTGACTTGGCTGATCGACAGAGGGCTGACAGACAGGAGGAGGACGATCAGTGGAAGAAGACAATTCGTGCCTTTCATCGGCAGACCCTCGTGATGTACAAGGGCTGCATCTCTGACGTGGAGACAGAGAGCTGGCTAGAGGAGCTGGTGATAGCTTTCAACTTAATCTGGGATCCGATGGAGTACTGGGTTCCTCTAGATATAAACCAGATGCGTGGAGCAGTGCGTCAGTGGTGGATGCTTTATTTTGGGGAGAAGAGGGAGGTTGAGGTGATGTGGACTTACTTCGAGAACGAGTTCCGGGCAGAATTCCTCTCTTCCACTATGAAGGCTGAGATGAGGCAGGAGCTACTCTCCCTCCAGCATGGGATCATGTCAGTGAGAGATTTGGGGATCATGTTCAAGGATCTCCTTCACTTCACTCTGGACCTTTTTTCGGATGAGGAGTCTCGGGCAAGAAGTTTAGAGGATGTAGTATGACCTTATCTTCACTATGTCGTTACTCCCTTCAACTTATTGATATACATAGAGGTCCAGAAGAAATCTGAAGTTGTGGAAAGGATGCACATTCTGAGAGGTGTATCACGAGAGGGAATACAGTTGGGCTCGTCGAAGGAGAAGGTCGTCAGCAGCCGGCCTCCAGCATCAGGGCCCTCTAGGTTTCGACCAGCAGGGAGCATGCCCCATCCATTCCAGTTCCGATCCGCAGGTCCTGTCCCTTTCCTTTCGAGCCTAGGACTGAGATTATTCATCTATGGAATCCATGGCCACCTTCGCAATCAGTTCCTGGACCGAGTACAGTACAATGGTGGGGGGCCAGTGAAGCACCCACCCCAGCTGCAAATGTTTCCAGCTAGGCGGTTTCAGCAGTAGCAGCAGGGACCGCACGCTCCCACTCCTCTGAGGGCAGGCGTTATAGGAGGAGGTTGGCCTCAGGATTCTCCTCAGGGATCTCGAGCAGGGCGTGGTCGGGGAGGTGTCCGACAGCCGAGGATCAGGGGATCTGGGCGTGGACAGTTACATGTTGTAGAGGCAGCGCTTCTAGTAGGGTCGGAAGTCGATTGAGGTATGATCAGCTTGTCTAGTACTCTTTCATATGCCTTGTTCGATATAAGAGCTTCACACTCCTTTGTTGCACCCAGTCTGGAACATTCTAGGGGTCTAAATGTTGATAGAATTCTAGTTCTACTGGTGTTGAGTACACTAGTCGGAGGTCAGAACGACTTGTTTTATCTTTTCCAAGGGTATAGAATGATGATAAGGCCACATCAGTCGATTAGGTATCTTCTACTATTGCAAATACATCCATAAGATATCATTATAGGCATTGACTGGATGTTCTCTATATGTGCCATTATTGACAGATTTCGAGGAAGAAGAGTGTTTTCAGACATGGGAAGCCGACGTGTGACTTTCATCGGTGATCAGGGTTACCGGGGAGGTAATTGACAAGTGGAGCCCCTCCTTTATTTGTCAGTTAAACTATTGGTGGAGTTAGTGTATGCAGAAATGGAGGGAGTCCCAGGGATTTTTAGTGAGTTTATGGTCGTCTTCCCTAAAGAGGTGGTGACTCTACCCCCTCAATGTGATTTTGAGTTTAGGATAGACTTGAAACCTGGTGCCCGTACGATTTCGATGGCTCCCTACTGGATGGCACCATCTCAGTTGCAGGAGTTGAGGATTCAGATTGAAAATATGATGAATAAGGGTTTCGTTCGACCAAGTTCCTCACCATGGGGTTCTCCAGTCTTGTTTACAAAGAAGGGAGATAGTGGTCTGAGGCTATGCATAGACTACAGGAGACTGAATCAGGTGACAGTCAAGAATCGCTACCATCTTCCAAGGATAGACGATCTCTTTGACCAGCTGAGGGGAGCAGTTTGGTTCTTTAATATCGATCTGTAGTCTGGATATCACCTACTTAGGGTGAAGGACGGTGAAATCTCGAGGACTTCCTTCAGGTGAAGATATGGGCACTTTGAGTTTGTGGTCATGTCGTTCGGCATTAGGAACAGTCAAGTTGTGTTCATGGGGCTCATGAACCCCGTCTTCTGGGAAGAGCAAGATCGGTTCATAGTCATTCTTATTGACGACATCCTGATCGACTCAAGATCAGAGGAGGATCACACTGAGCACTTGAGAACGGTTTTAGAGGTCCTCCAACAACACCATCTTTATGGGAAATTGTCAAAGTGATAGTTCTGGATGCGAGAAGTTCACTTACTTGGTCACGTGGTGTCCAAGTAGGGAATAGCGGTGGACCCATATAAGTTCGAGGCAGTTGTTTATTGAGAATCCCCCAATAACGTGGCATAGGTTCGTAATTTCATTGGACTGGAAGGTTACTTCCAGAGGTTCGTACCCAACTTCTCCCAAGTTGCCGCACCTTTGATAGCTTTGACCAAGAAGGACCAGGCAATTGTCTGGGATGGGCATTGTGAGGAAACGTTTAATTATCTGAAGGAGAAGTTGGTAAGTTCCCCAGTTCTGAGGTTTCCAGAAGAATGAGTGGCATATGAGGTGTTCTGCGATGCATCAAGACAAGGCCTCGGGTGTGTGCTGATGCAAAGACAAGATGTGATCTCTTATGGGTCTAGACAGTTATGTCCCCATGAGTGTAATTATTCCACCAACAATCTGGAGCATGCAGAGGTCGTGTTCGCACTAATGTTGTGGTAGCACTACCTCATCGGGGAGAACAACGTTTTCTTCACAGCTCACAAAATCATGAAGTATAGCATCTCCCAATGGGATCTAAACTTACGTAAGTGAAGGTGGATTGAGTTCCATCAGGACTATGACTTAGATATTTCCTACCCCTCAGGAAAAGGGAGTGTGGTGGCTAATTCATTGAACAGGAAGTCATAGAAGGATGTGGTTCGAGAGTCAACAGATGCTTGGTAGGCGATGGAGGAGTTAGCTACCCTGCACCAGGATGTGAGAGAGGATGCTGGTAGAGGTTGTCTGTTTCAAATGATAGTGTAATCCTCTCTCATATGGAAGGTGGAAGAGTCTCAGTGGGGAGACATAGAGAGTTAAGTAATGCATGACCGGGTTATCCAATGTGATTCCCTGAAAGGGTGGATGAAGGATGGGAAGAATCGGATGCTTTTCAAAGGGAATTTGTTTGTTCCAGAGGAGCAGTGTGGGAGATTTCTTGGTGAGTTCCACAAATCACCCCTTGTAGTACACATGGAAGCTTCTAAAATGTAATGAGGCTTGAGAGGTTAGTTCTGGTGGTCTGGGGTGATGCGGGTTGTGGCATAGTTCGTAGAAAAGTGCCTCGTGTGTCAGTAGGTGAAGTATGAACACCAAATCCCAGGGTTTCTCTTAAAACCTATAGATTTCCCCTAGTGGAAGTGGGACAACATATCGGTGGATTTCATCAAGAGACTACCCAGAGTTCAAGGGGGTTGTGATGCTATCTGGGTATTGGTGGACCTGCTAACGAAATCGGCCCACTTCTTAGAAATCAAGAAGTAAAGTATGGTGGATTCCCTAGAACAGAGGTATGTGGATGAGGTGGTGTGGTTGTAAGGAGTCCCGAGATCCCTTGTCTCATAGAGGGATGCATGGTTTACCTCACAAGTCTGGAGGGGATTGCATCATTCTTTTGGCACTCATCTACTTCTTAGCACTGACTTCCACCCCAGAAAGATGGCCAGAAAGAGCGCACCATCCAAACGGTGGAGGATATGCTATGACCATCTATTTTGGACTCTGGGGGATCGTGGGATTCAAACATGCCTCTAGTGAAGTTTTCCTTCAAAAATATATATCACTCTACCATTGGTATGGATCTATTCGAAGCTTTGTACGGGAGGTTGTGTCGCTCACATGTGTGCTAGACAGAGGTCGGGGAGGCTGGTGTTCTTGGCCCTGAGGTGGTGTAGAGCATGATAGAGAAGGTTCAACTTATACGAGAGAGGTTAAAGGTGGCCTAGGACCGAAAAAAGTAAAATTTCGATAATAGGAGCAGACCCTTGGAGTTCGAGGTCGGGGACAATGTGTTCTTGAGGGTCCCTCCTCAGCGTGGGTAATAGAGGTTCAGCAGGGAGAGTAAGCTTCCTCCTAGGTTCGTCAAGCTGTTCGAAGTGATGTGGTGGGTCGGTGAAGTGGATTATTATTTAGCGTTACCGCCGCCACTACTGAGACTGCACGATATCTTCCATGTGTCTTAGCTCTGACAATATCTAGACGATGATTCAAACGTCCTTGACTCTGAAAAGATGGATATCAAGGATGACATGAATTTTTTGGAAAGAACAATGAGGATTGACGATCGTGAGGAGAATTTACTCCATGGATGGACCATTCCTTTGGTTTTTCTGTTGTGGAGGCATAGCGGGCTCGAAGAAAGTACCTGGGAATGAGAGATGCAGATATGCGCCCAGTACCCAGAGTTGTTTTGAGTTTTTTCTGTTTTGATTGTACTTGTTTGTGATGGAACGCTTTACCTTGTATATTATGGAACGTGCAGTATTCCTTATTCTGTGGATGTGTGAGAAGAGTCCTGACTATGGAGAGGGGAGGACCTGATCCCTAATCAATACGCATTAAGGGGGATGCAATTAAACCCGTGCGGGTGAGTTAGTGCCACCCAAAGCAGATATTATCTTTACATGGTGTAAGAAACTCCCTAACCCATATGACTGGAAAGTTTGACACTCAAGTGTTGCCTGTTTACATAAGGTTAATGTGTTCCTAGATGTTGATGAGGCTCACTCCTGAGAGGTATCTTTTGAGGTTGTTGTTCGGAACCCCCCTTTTCTTTGGGTCTAGTTTTGATTCTCGAGGACCAGAATAGTTTGAGAGGTATCTGATGTAATGTCCTGGACCCACCTGGTCCATTACATTTCCAAAACACGGCTCCACTTAAATGATGGCACCGGTCATGGTCGCACACCGATCACAGTGGAACAGGTTACGGTGACACTGTGACGGTCGCACACCAGTCAGGGTGGCACCATGACGGTGGCACAGGGGACGGTGGCACCGTGAGGGTGACACCATGATGGTGGCAGTGTGTCCTCACCTTCCAGTTCCCAACCTTTTCGCTCCTGCAACATATATTTTGATGTAAAGATGATTTAATACCCTCTTTCAAGCCATTTAAAGACCATAAATAATATCTAAAATCCCCTAGGAGTTGGGAAACCCTTAACTTACCAAAACATGTGGTGTATACTCGGTGGCACGCCCTTCCCCATACCTTCCTGTTCCTCCCCTGTTACACGTTTTTTTATGGTTAAAGAAAACTTTTTAACGCATAGCCATTATGACCACCCCTCCGAGGAGAATTGTTAAATGTCAAATAATTTCATCGTGCGTAACTACCCAACCGCATGGGGAACCACAATGTGACTTTAAAACCATTAAAATTTCCATATCCCATAAAAACGGGATCTCATCGTTATATCACATGAGAATTCCTTCTTCGTCTTCCTCTTGGAAGGTATCTTTTTCTTCCTGTTGTGTTTGGAGTTCCCCATCCCAAGGCAAGTGGTGCGTCTATGTTGGAGCCCTCCTTCTCACACTTGGATTTCCCTGACGTTCCTCCCATGCAAGTCGTGCATCCTCAGTTCTTGGCGCGTGGAGAATAACTTCAATCCTTGATCAACCGGGTAGGTATTTTTCCTTCGTATCTCCTTACTGTGTATCATGCGTGGTGGGTACGATAATATTTCTGTGGGAATGGTTGAAACCAAACCTTAACAAAGATAATAGACAAACTGTTAAAGAATGATGCTGTTAATTTGACAATTTTGTTGTTCTCTTTTATGATTGTTATATGTTTTGAACTATATGGGATTATGCTCAATTAAAATCATGGTCGTTGGTAGTCTTTCCTTGAGAAATAATGCACCCCTATATTCTGTGTTGATTAAATATATGTTACATGGAAATTGGTTAATCACCTAATCCCGGTTGGTTAAATGGATACCCAGTGAACATCAATCCTTGTGTGGTCACCCCGGCTAACCAACATAAAAAATAACCTAATAAATGATGTTCTTGATCATAGAAGATTTCCTACTCTGTTTTGGTAGTAGGTTTGTTGTTATGGTTGATACTTATGGGGTGATGTGGATGAGGATGGGATCCTCTATTGTGGCACTTTTTTGTTTGTGAATCTGATGCTGTGTGGGGTTGTATCTAGAGGCTTGGTTTGGTTCTAGTACATTGAGGGATCTCACTGATCCCTTTGTCATTGTGACTTCACAAGAGAACCAGGTGTGAATGCTTAAATTGTTCATTGGCTGTTTCACCTTATCTGGCTTGTGTTTATGCCTCTTAGTTTCCCAGTAGTACAGCATTTACCCAAATGGGATCACTTGAACATGAAAGAAATATTTAGTGAAATGGGGAATTGGTTTTGGGAATGAGTTGTGACTTGGCCGTGAGTGTTGTGCTTTTCTTTTATGAATGAATAGTAATGAGGGATTTTGTACTTAGGATGGCTTTGGAAACCCTAGGTTGGGATGAGTGCTTCTTACCTATACATATAATTGTAGTTCTTATGTTTCTTATTCGCGCCCCACCCATGTTGAGCACTTAGTGACGAACACCCCCATTTCATGGGGGAGGGTATTTTTCCCACCACCCTTATGAGTGGTCGGTTATTAGATCATTTTCACCTCCCTTTCCTGAATATCCCAAGACACATCAGGTAGTCTGTGATAGCCTGAGGTCCATTATAGCCCAAGATTCTTTGGGCAGTGTAGTTCTGGTGGTTGGCCCAGGTGTGTGCGGGTAGGTTGTTTCCCAATAGTCTTCGGGATGACGGAAAGGTGTATACGGGCATGGTTGTAGTTGATCTGGCTTATGTGTTTGTGGTTGTGGTTACATATGGTTGTTGTGACCCAGGTTTTTGCGGGCAGGATGAGTGGTAGTGATGGCCCAGGTGTGTGCGGGTGGGGAGTGGCAGTGGGACTGCGGTGAGAATGGCGGGAGAGGTTCGATGTGTAGGATGTCTTCTATAATCAGTGGGAAAGTGGTGGTGGGTACCCAAATATCGATGTGCTATTAATATACATTACTTGACTTTCATTATTTGGGGAGTGTGCCTAAGTGAGTCTTGGGTGGATTTTTTTCCTTTCTAGGTGCTTTAGTTATCTCTTTTCGCACAGGGAATTAGGATGTCTCCCCACTTGTTCACGAGAGTCTTTGGTATTCCCTACTGAGTATACTCGTATGCTCACCTTACGTATATAAAACGACATTCAGGTTTCGAGGAGTTCTTCCAAGATCGTGCAGGTTCGTACTATCTCAGGTGTTGGGACAGTTGTTGTTGATGTTTTTTTATTTCTTGGTACTTTACCATCGTAGTCTCCTTGTAATTTGCAGCATTTACTTTTGTAACATGCATATGGGACTGGTTTTATTTGGCTAACTTTTTACCCGACAGTTTTGTTGTTGTTGGGATTTACTATCTTATCTCTGGATCTTATTAAATAAAAAGGGTAATTCCTTGCATCCTGTGTGTGATTCAATACCCTTGGTGCTAGTCGCCACTCCGGGACCTATTGAAGGCGGGTCTCGGGGGTCATTATCTCTCCTTCAAATTGAAGAAGGAAGCGTCTAGAAACCTGTTGTCCCTTCTCTCATCTTGGTGAAGGTGGGTCATGACATAATAACACAATATGGTCATTATAGAGGAGGATAAATGTACCATCGACCAAAGGAAGGTTCAAGGTAGGGGATAATTCCTCTGTCTCAAAATTTTTAATGATTGTTTGTGAGTAAATATTTTCTAAGACATATTTATTATCCATGTACATGTTTTAGAAAATACATTTCAAAATGATTCTTTTAAGGTACCCTATAACTAAAACATCATTTTAAATGTTTTAAATATTTATTCTTCTAAATCTTTCCCATTAATTTCCATGTTTTCAAAATGGTTTTATGTATTTACTTATATAGACATTATTTTTTTAAAATGTTATTTCCTTTACAAAGTTTCAAAGTTGTATGGGACACTTTGATTCAAAAATAAAATTTAAATTCCTTCATTTATGAATGTATGACTTTTATGATTTCAGAAAAAGGTATATTTCTCTCAAAATGATTTACTGATCATTTTCAACTATGTGAAAAATCAGTATAAAATATTATTCTTAAATAAGGTTGATTTATTATAATAAAATCATACATATTGTATCTAAAGAGTAATGATATTTTTAAATGTGGATGTTTTATTATTATACCCTTAATGGATTGTTGTTAAAGTATTGACATTTTGTATTTTATTTTTAATCGGAATATTAATGTTACGTTTCAACATTTTTATAGGAGAAATGTAGTGGCCTTAGTAACTGATTAATGGGGCCCGCTGTAGCCGTCAATTCATCGATAAGTCTCATGAGACAAACTTGTGTCTTAGAACAAGGCCTTGATAAAAAAAATTATTCCTAGTATGAGCATGAGGCATTGACTATGGGGTAATGAAGATCGGTGTTATCCATTCCTTGATTGTGAAATTAATTATTAAAAGTGAATATTCAATTAGTAGAATATCCATGTGCATGTTTATATGGTAATTTTTTTTATTTGATCCATATTATGTTCAGGTTTATGTTTAAATGGTTGTCTTCTTTATTACACATCATTCCTTAAAATTTTATATCTTCTGCTAAATCATATACCCTTAATGAGAATCTGAAGTCACCCCTTTATTATGTTTTGTTTTCCCAATATTAAAAAAGGTGTATTATGATTGATATACAGGGTTAAGATTTGGGAATAACGGCGTTGTCAAGGGATTATTTTTTTTTTGTGGTTTATGTTTCAATGTGTAATGTAACGTTCAGGTATGTAATCTATTTTCCAATACTACTGAATTGAATAGTCCTTCGGGACATGATTCCTTGTAATCATGCAAATTTATTAAAATAATGAACCATCTCTATGCTCCTGGGGTCAAGGAAGTACAATAATCAATGGATGTGAAAAAATGTCACACTCCCATTTTAAATAACTATATTCATTTTAATATTATGATAAAAAATAGATAACATCTACTATGTGTAGTATATGGAAATCTAAAATTATTTCCCACATCATAAAAAATTATTTATGAATTTTAGTTACTAAATATTTACCAGTAATGATGACACTATAGGGCTGAAGAAAATATTTTAATAAAATAAATATCAAATAAATGATTCTAAAAAATTTAAAATAAATATTATTTGAATTAATCGTGGTGGTAAAATAATTTTCTAAGTGACTATGACATGTTCATAGTATATTAAATGTTTTGTTTCTAAGATTACTTATTTTTAGATTTTATTTAAAATCAATGAAATGAAAAGTTTCAAAATTGACACTATTGATATATTACAAAAATAACATTTAATAAATTACTTAAAAATCATAAAAAAAATTATAAATTACAAAGTGATAATTATAAGGTCAAAAATTTCATAAAAAATCCATTTATTCTCAATTTACTCCTTATAAGAAAAAAATTAAAACTATTTAATATTTATATGTTTATTACCACAATAAAAACTAAAAAGATAAAATAACGATAAATCTAAAAGATATGATTTAAAATAAAATAAAAACATGTATAAATTTTATAAGTTGATATTTGTTTCACCCATACTCATTTAATATTATAAAGGATCAAATTTTGAAACATTTTTATTTTAAAATTAATTTATATTAATTTAATAGTTTTGGTACATCCAAATATGCATTTCCCATGTCTTATTAAAGGGCATCATTCCTTCTCTTTTAATCACCCTCTGAATCAGTATTTTATTCAAAACTCTACCCATTTTCACTTCCAACCTGCTTAAATAAATCATAATGGCCATACATTGGGCAGAAAGCCATTCTATGGAGTCCCTTTGTACAAATCAAAAGGATACTCTCAAAGAAGAGGTAATTGTTTTATCACCTCATTCAATTTTTTTTTCTTCATATATTTATACTATCAATTTTGTTTCCATATAAAAATAATAACTCTACTATTTTAAATATAAATAAATGTTATTATATTTGTTAAAAATCCATATACATCTTTTTATCCATCCTATGAATAAAAATATCACCATGTGTGGGTACATACGACTTACCGTCTCCACATCGTGGTGATATTTTTTATTCAACAATACATTATTTGTATGGGTATCATGATGGGTATATAGGATCTAAATAATAAATATAACATGATAATTATTATATATAAAAAATATAACATAAAATTCAATACCATTTAACCATATAGTGAATGATATCGCTGCTCGTGCGTACGTACGTCCCACCATCTCCACGATACGATAAGACTTTCTTCCATGTTCACCATCCCAAAATGATTATAAAAATACATTATTAATAATTATGAAATATATGACATAATAAGGATACTATAATAATATATATCTATATATATAGGTACATATATTTCATTCACTTACTTCCATTCATTATGATGATAAAACAAAAACAATACTCATGTGTATGTACGACCTACCATCTCCATGAATGGTGTATTATATTATATATATATATATATATTGAATATATATGATATATAAATAATGTTATATATTCTACAAGTATGTAAATCATGATCAAATTAATTTGATTAAGAATAACAAGTCCAAATGCGTACGATAAACTATGCGATTTTTACCTAAAACATTGATTTAACATGAAATTGTTAATAAAAGAGTAATATAAATTCATAAATGAATTATATATGATATAATAAATATTATTATTATTCTGATATTAGTTAATTATATTTTTAAAAACAATATATGGGAGTTTCAGACAAGTACAGTGTGTATCAGACATAAGGTAAGGGAATTTTGACTCACTATTAATTTTCAAGAGAAATAAGCCATGTTTACTAGATATTTCTTGTGTTTAGTGTATATAACTCCACTATTATGTTATAGATAATTGATACATCAATATTTATGGTATTTAAATATTCATTTTATGATATTGGAATTATTATTTAAATGTTCTAAATGGTATGGAATACTTCGAATGTTTAAACAATTAATCATGTATCCATTTTAATATTTTTGATATTATTTTACAGAATGATTTATAATGATATAAATGTATTATAAATGAAAATTTATCCCTATTTTATGTTAATTATAGTTCCTTAAAAACCCATCTTTTTATGTTTTTATTTAATATAATCATTAACTAAAATATCTTCTTAAATGTTTTTTTGTTTTTTTCTTGAAAATCATTATCATTAATTTATATGATTTCAAAATGGGTTTAAGGAAATATTTATATGTACATGATTGTATTAAAATGATAATAAATTTTAAATGATTAAATGTGTTATGGGACACTTTGTTTAAAAAATATCTTCTTAAATGTCTTCTTTTATAAGTTCATGGATTTTGAATAAATGGTTTAAATGAAAAATTGGTATTTGTCTCACAAAATTTTAATTGAATTTATTATGATATTTTCATCTATGCTAATATACATTCTTTTATTTTATAATTAATTGGGGTTGAATTATTATGATACAATATAAAATATTGTATTGAAGGTTTTGTGATTTGTTTGATTGTGGATGTTCAATTTTTATACTATTCATAGTTTATGGTTAAAGTTTTAAGATTGTGTATGCTTGTTTTATTACGAATTTTTAGGTTATGTTTCACACTTTTAATATGAAGAATTCATCATACATATTAATTGACGGGTGTGCCATTCTATATCCCCTCGATGCATTGGTTGATCTAATGAGACAAAATTGTGTCTTTGGATAAGGCCTTGACAGTATGGTACTGATCCTGGCACGATGACTTGACTCTATGGTAATGTTCTCGGATGGAGGCCTTGATGGTATTTTTATGATGTCTGGAATTATGAGTTTCCTCATTATGATATTAGTTATTAATATTTTATGTGATTATTCGACTAGTAGAATATTTATGTGAATATTTAATAGGAATTATATGATTTATTCATTCCATATTTTTTGATGATTATGTTTAAAAGGATTATGTATCAGTTTTATACCTTAACATAATTGTTAATTCGTGTTTATGATATTTTCATCTATAATGTTTATCCTAAATGAGAATTTGATCCCACCACTTTCATAAGTTTTATTTTCCCTAGGATGTGAAGAAATATATTATCATTGACATGTAGTGATAGTCTAAGTCAAATAAGAGCATTTCAAGGGGATAATATGTGGTTTTTAATTTCATGTAGTAGTGTAAAACATATATTGGTATATAGTATTTCTAATACTACTAAGTTGATCGGTCCATCAGGTCATGATTCCATTAAATCATGCTAATGTATTAAAATAATGCACCATTTCTGAAAATAGTGGTCGGGGCATTACATGATTGGGGTAGTTCTTTCCTAAGATCTGTTTGGTTGAGTCCTGAAAGACTGTTATATAAGGACATTAGAGAACTAGTAGATAATTATTGTTATATCACCTTGAGTGTAGAGTCCTAGTTTTTTCCTAATAATAGTTAACATATTTTTAAAAATATTTACAAAGCCAGGCACTCAGACGACATGCAATTCCAAAGCCCGGTATTCCCGGAATTACTTTTATAAAAATGTAAAGTGTTTTTTATATTACGCACATGTGTTAAACTATAGAAAGTGGGATATCTCTTAAAAAGATGATCAAATCATAAATCTAAGACCATGGTTGGGTATAGATTATGGTATTTTCTTTATGTGCGATATATAATAAGTTATCATGGGGGGTTTGGACACCTCTCTCATTGGCGGTGTGTTAAATGGATAAATAAAATTATTAGTTTATTCATTTAATAGCTCAAACTAAAAAATATATCACAAATAGTTACATAGATAGGAATTTTAAGACCACAAATGAGCTCAGAACATTGGTTTTACCCTAGGTAGATTATAACCTTTATCAAAGTTTGGAGGTTGGCATGTGGACCAACATGGATGATTATTTAAATGATTAAATAATTGATTATTTAATTATTTGATAAATTTATCTTAACCAAGAGAATATATATAAATTCTTTGTTTAGAGGGGGTTGACCACATAATACAGTTTGGCCAAAGATGATAAACCATCCCCTCCTCCCCACTCACGGATCAAGGAAGAACAACGAGTGGAAAATGCAGCAGCATACCCTGAATGTTGCACAAGTGTGATCATCATCTGTAGTGACCGAACCAATCCAAGTAGGATTGATATTTTTGGATTTAATACCCCTGCTTAATTTTCATGATGAACTAAATTAAATGATTTAATTTGCGGATCAATAAACAATTGATTCTATCTACATCCTTATTATTTATATTCAATTTGAGATTCTTGAAGTATGATAAATATTTAATTATCATTTCATTGTGTTCTTGATTATAAAAAATAAAGGACAAACAAACACATCCATGGATCTGCACATAGGCCATGATATTTCATTATTCATTCTCCTTGAATTCTTCATGTGTTCTTCATCTCAAAATTATTAAACATGTTAAGAACATAATATTTGGTTCAGTGCGACATACGGTCAATGAGACCTCAACTCCAGCATCATGGATCCACTTTCGTCTATTTTTTTCTTAGTTAAATTGATGATAGAATGGTTCAAGGAAGGATCTCATGATATGAGTCTAATAAGGGTTCCGGAGGATCTAGATGGTGATTCAGTTAGGGGATTAGGAAACCACAGAGGCTATTCGTGGCAGCTCTGGTGTCATGCGAGGCATCTCCAACAGTTCAGGGTGGTGTGGATAATCGGGTCGGCAGAGGTGGGGATGTCTGGAAGAGCGAGGGCGGTAGGGTGAGGTGGTCTGGTCAGCGGGACATCATGGCAGAGTAGGGCGGTCTATCACATCTGGTGCAAGAATTTTGATGGTGCGAGTTGGAGTCTAGGATGATGGTAGGCTAGAGGCGGATGATCTGGTGGAAGAGGAAGATGTGTGATGGTCTGACCGCTAGGGATTTCAGGGTGGGAAAATGTTAATTAAAGAGAAGATTTGGAGGATAAATAAATTGAAAGGAAATAAAATTAAAAGGAAAATAAATAAAAATAATAAAGGGGGAGGCACTACCCATATGCAGTAATGGGCCCTTGGGTTTGAATCTCAATTGAGATTCATTATATGTGAAAAAATAAAATTATAATAATATAAATATTTATCTTATTATTTTTTGGTTGTGAAACCATAATTCATCCCTTATTTTTACAACCACAGTTTCACGAACCATCAGTGGTAGTGAGACCCTGACTATGAGTTAGACATTATGAGTCCAATAAATAATATATTTTTTTACAGATGAGGAACATGAAATTCTCATGAAATAAAATATTTAATACTATTATTAAATCATTGACCTTCCATAATTACTATGTTCGACATCCCATTGACTTGTCGTCAGTGGCGATGTGACCCTATCATTGTGATGGTTTATTCATGTCTATTTTTGAATTTAAAATTCATGTTTCTTTCTCGGGTCCCCGAACCACCCAATTAAAATAATAATAATATTATTATTATTATTATTATTGTGAGATCATGTATCTGACATATCTCCCTCATAAGGTGTCGGAATGCCAAACCATCTATAATGATGTTACCCTAAAATTAAGATTGATTTTTTAAGGCATATTTTGGATATTTTATGTCAAGGTCGATGTGAAAACACCACAATTCCCAGTTCGCACGTGTTGTGGTGAAATGAAATTTTTTCCACGAGTATAGTTTTTTGACAAATGGGTAGCCCATATCTTGTGTTTTTTCATGTGGATCACAATAGTGTGACCATTTTGGTTATCTGATATTGTGTGATGTATAGCCAGGTTTGATCGAACACGAATCCAATAGAGGAATCCGTAAGAAAATTCATATAACTTACAGACTGGGCATCCGATTGATACATAGTCTATCATGATGGAACCCTTATAGCGTGGTGGTACTTCGGGTTACTCCCTTGTGAAACTTCATGGTGGTCGAGGTATGACAGATAAACTGACGAGAAAAACCATGGAGTTTCTTGTAGTGAGAGTTAAGATGGATACTTCTTTGATGACTCAATCTATGAGTATTCTTTACTCCTCTGCTTTGGTAGAGACTGGTCTCCCCATGTCATGAGTGCGGGTTCGTTTTCCCTTGAGATGGTATTCCTATATTTGGATTTGGTGCTCCCCTATTTAGACTAGGTAATGGTTCCTCCATATATAGATCACATAGTGTCAATTACTCCCCTACTGGGTATTGTGTGGGTTCTCTGTGCTAAGAGTATGTACTCACCTGTAAAACAAGGGTGTGAGTCCTCCTTATGCTTTACTACAAAAGATATTATGATAGAGTTGGTTACTACCCTACATTAATAGGTTGTGGGTCCTCTAGTCATCGAGTTGTACTTCCTTACCGATTTAGGGTGGGGCCCTCATTACACCTTGTTCTAGAAGAGTCAGTACTCCCCTGCCATGCCAAGGTGCGGGTCCCCTAGCCTGGGGTCAGTGCTCCCCTGACGTACTAGGGTGTGGGTCCCCCATAGTGAACAAACTACTAGAGTTGTATTCCACAACTGGTGAGGATGAAGGTCATCACATATGAAGTAGTACTCCCCCATCACTGAGTAGAAATGCAGAGTGGGTCATTCATGGGAGTTGGACCTCCCTCGACTAAATGACACAGTTATGAAGACCTAGCCCATCCACTTGATGAAATCGATAACAAGGTAAAATTTAGTGCTCCCTCAATGGAAAGAGGTGTCAGAAACTTCTTACTTGAGTGTATGATACATCTTGGGTTAGACTAAACCTATTTTCCCCCAACTAAAAATAGTGTCAAGGAGTGGTCCTTTTCACATTCATTCCCTTGGTCTTTCCTCGAGTGTAAGATCGTGCCAGAGAGAACTCTAGTGTCGGACACTGGAGGAAATTCTAGAATGACCTTATTGAAGGATCACATCCATTAAGATGTGCCATTAAGAATGGTTGAGTTCAAGCTGATGGGTTACATCTATTATATGCGTTCCATTAGGGATGATCAGGTCATGGATCATGCACTCCTGATCCTTGAGTTATGCTTTCTGCGTTCTTTGGAAATCTGGGTAATGTCTTGAGGTCAAAGCCTTATGTTTTTTGGTGGATGAAATGAGTATGTATATATTCCCTTGGTATATGAAAGGGAATATACATGGTGTGATCTTTGAGTTGGAGATCCCCTTTTTCTCAAATTTGGGTTTCTTTGAGTGATTATTTCTACTATTGGGTGGATGAGTACTCTTTCTGTTCACTCTAATTGTTGCATTTTCTCCCTTAAGCATACCCTCTTTAGTAGCTCTCATGATTCTCCCTTGAGCCTCCGAGGAAGCCTACTGAGTATTATTATACTCTCCCCTTCTTAGGCTTTTCCTGCATATGGTGTTCCCTTACAAACGAAGGACAAGTTGATCGTGTTATCAGATAACCTTAGGGATACAGGGTTCTTAGACCATGTGCGGTGGTTGTGACTTAGGATTCATTAGTGGGACTCTTCCATATATTATACTTTTTCACTTATTTCTGGGTTGAGGCCATTTTCAAGTTGGGTGTGTATTTTTACACCTTTCCCTTTCAGCTTTACATTTCTTATTCTCATTCTATTTAGTGGTGGATTAATTTATGTTGGTTCCCTTTTTTAGTAGTGTGGAACCTTGAATTATTTTCCTCTACAATTTTTCATTGATTTGGTTGCGTGTGTGTGTAAAAGTTCTTAGGAAAAGGCCTCCTAGAGTTTTTTGTGCCTTTGGCACAAGTTTCTATCCCATGACCTATGGAGGTAGGCTTGGAGTAGTTGTGGCTCGATCCCAAGTATGGGTTGGGTAGTGACATTGATAGGTTTACTATGGATTTAGTTAAAACATGTCAATGTGTCTCTAGTGTAGCTTTCAGGCCAGGGAACCTAGTTTAGTTACATCAGATGATGATTCCATTCATTTGGACTCTCACTTCCTTCCTACAAACACATAAATCCAATACCTTTGTTTCATAGATCAATGGTACATGATTCAGATAAGATTGATTATTCTTATTGTCCATATTGAGTTGGATCTTGATATATTTATGCTCATATATGGTACATCTAGAAATTTTTAAGGATTCCTCCATGAAGATTGTCGCTAGGTTACCCATTCTGATTCATGGTGATGATTTGATGAGTAATAAGGCATCAGTTTAGGATCCATCACATGATATCTTTATCTAGGTGGGAATGTAGAATGAACACACATTTTGAGTTTCTGTTAGAAGTAGTGGAGTAGGTTGATGATTCATATAGGTTTCACATAGTTCATGAGTTTCAATTCTAGAGGCTGCTAAGGTTCCTTGGTGATCCATATTCCCAAGTGGTGGAGGATTGGTATGATTTTGTAATCTATGTTTTTAGGATTATCCATACAACAACTGATTATTTGGTTCTTCTAGAAAAAGTAATCTTCTATAGAGTATTAGGGAACTGGTGGACCCTACTTATATAGATGCCTGATGAGTCTTCACAGTAATGGAACATCCACTATAAGCTATTTTCTGAGGATCACTATGTTTCATGATTTAGCACATTTCGGATTTAGGTTCTTCTAGGATGTAGCAAGGTTATATGAAATTTTTTGAGTGTTCCACGAGGGTCATCGGCTATACATTATACACCGTCAAAATGATTCAATAAGAATACTTCTAGGAGTTTAAGTTTGAATATGGTCCCCGTAGAGACATATATGCCTTTGTGGTAACCTATTCATTTCCACATTTGATAGATTATTGTAGTGGGTATTGGTGACAAAGATAATACTATTACATAGACTCTATATTTCTTGAGATGGTAGTGGGTGTCATGGGGGGAGTAATATACAACATCTAGTAAGCATCGGTCAAAAGGAACTCAACATATGAAATCTTTTCATGACAAGAATCAATCATGTCGTCTTGTGATGTAGTGACCACATAAGGGACTGAGAAATCTTAGAGAGGGTAGTTCACATTCATGTGATTGCAGAAGTAACATCAAATGTTATTTCCCTACCTAATATATTGAGTATGGTAGGGTGATAGCAGATTGAAAGCCATTGAAAAGGCAGTGACGTGATCATGGATCTCTCAAGTGAGGGAATGTTGAACCATAGTGTGGTGGATAAGTCATAGGAGTTAGTGGGGATTAATTTATAGAATCTATGGGTAGTGGATGATATTATGAGTTCATTTTTCCACCACTAATAGGTGACCCAAGATAGACTCCTGGGGAATGGGTTTGTGTCATGGAATGCTGCAGGAAATAAATCTGCATGAACCAGTAGATCATGAGATGATCAAAGGTACGATGTGTGTTTATTCTGATCATTCTTCATTAAAAGTAGAAATTTCTAAGAGTCATTCCTTAATTTCCTTACTCATGGGGTGAGAGCTAGATCTTTGAGTTGAGTCATTAGCAAGGATAAATTTTCACCATCTTCCTAAGGGTGATTATTCTTAGATATATTTTATCTATATATAGTGTTAGATATCTCTTAGTGGAGAGAGTTTCTCATGGGACCTTTTCTATAACACCCCAACCCTAGATACCTAGAGTTAGTGCAGCATTACATAACATTTTCATGATCAGAATGGATCAAATCCCAAAATACCAATCTATTTAGTAGCCTTGGACGTACTAGATACAAACATAAATTTTACATTACATTAAGAAATGAAAATCAAAAACATTGTGTCACCTTTCAACACATTAGTCCCCCTTATACTATCCATGTAGGTCCGTCATAATATAATTCTTATATCATGGGAAAAATAAGACATAGGAATCGGTGAGCATAGGTTCTTAGGAAGGATAACAATTTGCCGAAACATTCATAAATAAGCATCAACATTTAAGTCCATGTATAAGAATAAAATACAATTAATTTAAACATAAACCATAGCATAATTTGGATAAGATAAATCAAATAATTCCATTTACTTTTTCACATGGATATTCTAACACTTGAACAATCACATTAAATATCAATATCCAATTTCATAATGATGGAATTTATAATACCGAACATCATAACCACATAGTCAAGGCCTCGTTCCATGACTACAAATAAGATTTTTTCAAAGCCCTATGCTAGGACACTAGTTTTTCTCATGATACCCACCTATGGATCGATGAGCTATAGTGGGATACACCTGTCACTTAATATGTCCAGTGAACTCCTCATATGAAAAGAATGAAACATTACATAAACATTTGTATTAAAACTAGAATATGAAATGTTAATACTTTAACCGTAAACCATGAATCATATAAAAATATCACATCAACAATTAAACATATCACAAAACCATCAATACAATATGGAAGACTGTGTCATAATAAATCAACTTTAAACAAATGTAAAATCCAAAAAACGATCATGTCATACAAGAAATCAATCCAATAACTATTTTAGTGAAATATCTCTTTCTATTTTGAAACCATTTTAAAATCACGCAATTTTAAAACAAGAGATTTATTTTAAAAATATTTTTAAAATCTTATAAGGGAATATTTTGAAGGTGTTATATTGGTGTAAAATAATTGATCCCTCTATATATGTTAAAAACATTCTTTATTTAATATGTTGAAAAGGTCAAAAAGTACCTTGTTTGAAAAGTGATGGAATGATTCCTTTCAAACCATTTTATAAAAATTCAAATGAAGGATTAAAATACATGAACCAATAGTCTATTAAATTGTAAAAATGAATGTAAATAAAGTTTTAAGAAACATGGATGTGGATGATAAATAAGTCCCAATAAATACTAACATACAAACAACCTCAGATAATAAAGAGATTGTAAAATTAACCCTTACCTTGTACTTTTCCTTAGTCGAGGGTATGTTAAACACATGTATAACAGTTAAATAAATGTTATTAAATTATACACGAACCACATACAAAAATATGATATTATATATGATCTTCTTATATTGATTAGTTAATAATATTTTAGAAGTATCATTGTTACGGCTGTTAACTGATTCGTTTTCATTTATATGTTTTATTGAGTAAGTCATGCTTGTTATATATAGGATGAATTTGATTCATATCTAGAATGATATTAAGTTTTTAATAATTATTTTTATTCATAAAATGAAAATTATTCTTGAATGGTTACGATGGGGAAATGAAACTCATCGCGTTCATGGATATGGTAATTCGTACGTATGCATGGGCGACAATACCATTCTATTGATGATGAAATAGTATGTAATTGGATAGTATATCATATATAAAGAAGGACTAAAGTGTTATATTTATTATTTAAAACATTTATAATCATTATTATATCCACCAAATAATGAAGTGTTAAGGAAAAACTACACCACAATGTGGAGACGATATGCCATACGTACGAAGGTATTTTGAATTTCTCATTCATTGGATGGATATAATATTGAATATGGTTGAACCATATTTGTAATAACATTAATGTATTTATATGGTACTGAAATTATTATTTTGGTATGAAAACAAAAATCAAAGGGGATGTGGAAGAAGAAAAAACATTGAAAGAGGTGATGAAATTATTACATCTTCTTCGGGTGCTTCCATTTGATTCGATAAAAAGGGGTCCTTAAGTTATATTATGATCAAGGTAATGCATCTAGGTTGAAGTGAGGGAATTTGGGAGGATATTTTATTATGGATTGACCAAGAAAAATGGCTTTTGAGGTCTGATTTTGATAGAAGGTGAGGTACCCATTTATAAGAGTGGCGAGGGTTACTTTAGGAAAAGCTTGAAATATTATTTCATTATACAATCATATCTTGTTTATAATGGCTCAAAACAAATTTTTTTCAAGGATAAGGTGGGGATGGGTCTAAAACCTCCAAATAAATTAGTTTTAGATAGGTTTTGGTTTCTATATTAACATTATCATTTAGATTTAACTCTTTGTTAAATAGTTTAACTTTCACCATGTATTCTTGTTTTATTATAATAAATGTTTAATAAAACTAATATAAAAATATAGGAGAACCCAAAGTGGTCTATTATTGACAAATCTAGCCATATATAGTTCCCTTTTCAAAATGTTTTATTTTTTGGAATGTTATATCAATTAATAATGTAGTATTTTTTATAAAAACTCATTTATGTCAATTTTGACACTATTTAGTATTTGGTTTTTGTGAAAGTCAAAAAAACATGATTACTTCTCAAAAAATTATTTAAATCAATTATAACATGTAATATTAACCAATGCATGTATTTTAATGCATCAAAAGTCCCTATTGACATTTATTTGGATATTTATAACATCAATTATTTTAATCGTCCATTAATAAAGTAATTACAACATCATCATTTTGTCATAAATAAATTTAATTTTTTAATGAATAAATTTTATAAATAAAATACCATTATGCACGAACTATTTTTATATTTATAATCAATATTTATAGTCAAAATTATTTTTCATATTACCCGTTATAAAAAATGGTTCAGTTATTAATCATTACACATAACACTTTTAACTCTTCTATACATAAAATATTAATAAATGTCTTAATATAATCCAAGTAGATCAAAATGATCATATTTTATTCTAGGGTTTATTTTCGTCGAAATACCCTAATCCAATAGAAATAGGATGTGGGTTAGGGTAATTATAATATCATTTTTACCTTTAATTTCCCTATTTACTTTTATCCATGGTAAATAAAATTCATAAGTTACTATTCACAAAAACATATTTTCATCCTATTGAACCACATTTAACATTATGATGAAAACTGTGTCTCTCATATTTTTAAAATTCAATTCACAGAAGTGGTAAAATTACGTTTTATGAAAATTTTCTTATGTTCCTAGAAGGTGAGTAAATGACATTAAAAGATCAATAAAATTTTATATATCTAATTTTATTATAAAATGACTCCAATTAATTACATAGAACATATATAGGTATTATATATCTATTTTGACCTAAGTTAAATTTAAATTAATATCTAATTATTTAAATAAAAATTTTTTTTTAAACAATAACACAATTTTTTTCACTATTAATCCGAAAAATGAAATTTTTCAGAAAAGTACAAAAAATTCAACTTAAAGATAATTTTGATATTATGAATCAATAAATGATGTCCATTTTGAAAAACAAAATTAATAAAATTTCAAAATAGTGGGTTTTACTATTCATAACAGCTAGTTTGACTAGTCGTGGTGTGCTAGAACTCAATGTTTCATACAAAAGAAACTATTTCATTATTCAAAGAGAAATGTATCATAGAATCTTGGGGTGTTACATTCTTCCCTACGTCAAATAATTTATTCCTCAAAAAATATAGAATTTTACTCTGTAAAAAGATTCAGGAGTTTCATCATCATATGTTACATGGGATCCCACATTACCTTTTCTGTATTACGGTTTCTACATAGAACTTTTACCAGATGAGTTGTCCAATTTATCAGAACTTGTTCACCGGTATTAAGAATCTGGATAGTCTATTCAAAATAAGACAGATTGAGTTCCTTTTCTATTTCATCATAGGTAAGTACATGTGTTGGGTGAGGAATGTATTTCTTTAAAAGTTATAGATTGAACACATCGTGAACTTTGCAGAGACTTGGAGGTATTTCCAAATAGTAAGCTACAACTCCAATTTGTTCTAGAATTTCAAAAGGTCCGATGTACTAGGGACATAATTTACCCTTCTTACCGAAACATATAAAACCCTTCCATGGAGATAACTTCAAGAAAACATGATATCCTACTTGAAATATTAAAATCCTTCAAATAGTTATTGGAATAACTCTTTTTCATACTTTAAGCTGCTTTGATGTGGGTTTGGATAATCTTCACCTTTTCCAATATTTTTTTTTCAACAAGTTATGGGCCAATGAGTTTTATTTCACCAACATCATCCCAAAAGGTTGGTTTGTGACATCTATTTCTATATAACACTTCATATGGTGCCATTTGACTACTTTAAGGGAAGATATTGTCATAGGAAAACTCTATTTGTGGTAAATATTGATCCCACATACCTTGAAAGTTGAGTGACAAATATCTGAACATGTCTTATAAGGTTTTAATAATCCATTTTAAATGTCCATCAGTTTGAGAGTGGTTGGCAGTGCTTAAATGAAGTTCAGAATCTAGGGCCTTTTGAAGAATTTTTCATAATCATGAGGTAAAATGCGGATCACGATAAAAAAAAATTGACAGAGTTACTCCAGGACATCTAACAACATCATTAATATATAGTATTTCTAAACGTTCAAGGGGTAAATATTCTCTTATAGAAAGAAAATGTGCTGACATGGTTAGACGATCAACAATGACCCATATTTCATCATTCCTTCTAGAAGTATTTGGTAGCCCCATGACAAAACCCAATGTAATATCATCCCATTTCCAATCTGGTGTGGGAATTGGTTTCCTGACTCATCTAGGATATTGACTACCATCCATAACTTGTTGAAAAACCTTACATGTTGACATATAATCAGCAGTCTCCCTCTTCATATTATCCCACAAAAAATTTTCCATCAAATATCTATACATCTTACTGATACTAGGGTGTATAGAGATATGGGAGCTAGAAACAACATCCAACAATTCCATTTTCAGATTCGGTATATCGAGAACACAAATCCTTTTCCCAAATTTCAAAATTCCATCTTACTATACAAAGTTGATCAATATCCCATAATTCACAGCATTAATTTTCTTTTGAAACTCCTCATCATCTGTCTGAGAACTTTTTAACCTTTCTTGTAAAGATTGTTTGTCAACCATTTAAAAAATTATTGATGTTTCATAATCCATGATTATTCCCATATCTATATTTAATAGATCTATGAACAGAGGATCCCTTTCAACTACCATCATTTTCAGAAATCCATTATCATTTCTTGTCAAATCATTAGCCTCTTTATTTTCCTTTTCTGGGTGGTAGTGTATAGTGTAATCAAAATCCTTGAGTAATTTAATCCATCATCATTCCCTCATGTTGAGTTCTTTCTATGAGAAAATATTCTTCAAACTCTTGTGATCAGTATATAGCTCACATTTTTCACCATAGAGATAATGTCTCCATATCATCAAAGAGAATATTACAAATTCTAACTCAAGATCATGAGTTGGATAGTTTTCTTCATGAATTTTTAGTTGTTGTGATGCATATGCAATATTTCTATCATTCTGTATAAGGACACAACCAATTCCTTTCATTGAAGAATCACTATAAATAACAAACCCATCATTCCTGGATTATATAATAATGATAAGAGCATTGAATAATCATACCTTCAGTTCTTCAAAACATTCTTCACAATATTTTTTCCAAAAAAAAATTAACCTTTTACATTTGATCTTGGTTAATGGGTTGTCCTGTCAGGAAAAATTCTAGATGAAACACCGATAATAACCATCTCAACCAATAAAACTACAAACATTTGTTATTGTTGTCAAGGAAAACCATTCTTGGATTGACTTGGTGTTTAAAGGATCTATATAGATTCCATACTTAGAGACAATATGTTCATGAAAAGAAATTTCATAAAGCCAAAATTCACACTTGCAAAATATCCCATATAATTCATTTCTTCTGAGGGTTTTTATAATTGTGTGCAAATGATTTTCCTGATCTTCATAGCTTTTTTAGTATACAAAGATATCATCTTCAAATAACATTATAATGTAATAAATATACTCCATGAAAATTATATTCATTAGATCAATGGAAATAAAGGGTGCATTAGTCAGTCCAAAAAACATTTCTGTAAACTCATGATGTAACACCCCAAACATCCACGGTACGCTTCCCTTTGAATAATACAATAGCGTGTGTTGTATACAACATCGAGTTCTAACACACACCACAACCAATAAAACTACCCATTTTGAATAGTAATACCCAATTTTTGAAGTTTTATAAATTTTATCTTTTAAATTTGCCTTCATTTTTGGATTCGGAAAATTGAAATTCACTTAGGGTGAATTTTTTGAATTTTTCTGAAAACATTCAATTTATGATGAATAGTGAAAAAACACCGAGTTAAAGTTTAAAACTGAATTATTATTAATTAAAATTAAATAAGGTCAAAATATATACATAATACCTATATATGTTCAATGTAAATCATTGGATTTAGTTTAGAATAATTTTAGATATATAAATCTTTTTTTGAACTTTTCCCCATCTTTTACCCACCTCCTAGGAGAATTTGGGAATTCACATAAATCTTAATTTTACCACTTCTGTGAGTGAAATTTAGAAAATATGAGAGACACGGTTAATATCAAGGAGTAAAATCTGGTTTAATAAGATGAAAATAATTTTTGGTGCATAGTAACTTTTTACTTTTATTTACCACAGTTAAAAGTAAATTGGGTAATTAAGGGTAAAATGATATTATTATTACCCTAACACATGTCCTAATTAAATTGGACAAGTTTATCTCGACCAAAAACAACCATATGAATAAAATATTATAAGTTAGGTCCACTTGTATTAGATTAGGACATTTATTATCATTTAATAAACGAAGAGTTAAAAGAGTTAAAATCAACGTTTAATAACGAAAACATTTTTAATATAGGGTTATACATAAGATAAATTCTATCTTAAATATTCATTGGAAAGATAAACATATTTCCTACATAATGGTATTTTATTTATTATATTTACACATTAAATAATTTAATTTATTTATAACACAATTGTGATGCAATAATTACCTAATTAATGAAATATTAAAATAATTGATATTATAATTATCCAAATAAATTTATTTTGAGACTTTTTAGGAATTATTATATTTGTATAAGTTAATATTACATATTATGATTGGTTATATGAATATTTTTAGAAGTAATAATGCTATTATCAATTCATCAAAAACAAAATACCCAATAGTGTCAAAATTGACAAAAAAGAGTTTTAAAAACAAATATTATATTATTAATTCATATTCTATTACTAAAAATCTAAAATTTATCCAAAGGACTTTTATCATGATATTTGTATCATTAATGGACCACATGAGGGTCTCTTCGAAGTTTATAGTATGTTTATTGACTGTATAATATAAAAATACAAAGAGACATGGAAAGTTTCAAACTATTTAACTAAGAATTAAATATAAATGATAAGGTTAATATTGTGACCCAAACCTATCTCAAATATATTGAATGAAAGGTTTTCGACCCATACCGACCTTAAACTTTAAATAATCCACTTTTGAGCCATTAGAAACCGAATATGAATTTATTATAAAATAATATTTCTATCTTTTTCAAAGGTTCCCCCCACCCCTCTTATAAAGGGGAACTCCCCCTTCTCTCTAATTCACACCATCCAAGCCTTTTGGATCAGGAAAACTCTACCCAAATATCCTATAAACATCACTCAAATCAACCTAGAGGCCTTAGTTTTATTATAAAGCCATCCTAGGGAGACCATTTGATCCAATCAAAAGGAAGTACCCGAAGAAGAGGTAATGTTTTCACCACCCTCTTTCAAGATCCTTTATTCTTCAACTTCTTCTTTCTTTGTTATTTCCATCCCAAAAATAATAACTCCAGTATATTATATGTATTTTGATGTTTTTATAAATATATTACAACCATATTCAGTATTATATCCATCATTTGAATGACATGTCACCATACGTGCGTACGTACGGCTTACCATCTCCACATCGTGGTGTAATTGTTATTCAAAACATTATTATTTGTATGGGTATGATAATGATGTGTAATTGATTTAAATAATAAATATAACACGATAATGATTCTTTATATATGATATAACATTCAATTATATATTATTTTAATATTAAAAATAATGATATTGTCGCTCGTGCATACGTACAGATTATCGTCTCCACGAACGCGATGAGATACATTCCCCATCGTATCTTTTCAAGACTAAATTTTATTTTATTATTCAAAATAATTTTAGATACATGATATCATTCAGGATATGATTAATATAAATCCCATCCATAAAAATATTGCTCACATAACAAAGAAAATGAATCCGTTAACAGCCAAAACGATGTTAATACTAAGATATTATTAAAAAATCAATGTTAAAAGAACATATATTATGTCATATTAATGTATATGATTCTTGTATAATTTCATAACAATCATTTCACCATTATACAAGAGGTCAACCTACCCTCAACCAAGGTAAAGTGCAAGGAAAGGGTTTATTTCACAATCTCTTCATTATCCGAGGTTGTTTATACGTAACTATCTACTGGGACCTTTTTATCATCCACATCGATGTTTCTTAAAAATGTATTTCAAATAATTCTTAATATTTTTAGACTATGGTTTATATTCATTTATACCCTTTTTGAATTTTTATAAAATGTTTGTAATGGAATATTTATGTCGCTTTCTAAAGAAGGTCCTTTTTAACCTTTTCGACAAAATTAAGGTAAGAATGATTTTTTAACTTATACCGCAGGTGCTGCTATTTTACACCGTTATAAAATATTCAAAGCTTCCCTTAAAAGATTATAAGAATATTTTCAAATTATATTTTTTATTTTATAATTATTTGACTTTTAAATGATTTCAATAAATGATATATTTCTCTCAAATAGTTTTTATATCATCTATGTCAACATCCTTTGAAGGATTTTATGCTTATTTGAAGTTTATTTATTATGATACAAAACTTCCATATTGTATTATAGTTTTTGTGGTATGTTTGACTGTGGATGTGTTATTTTTATACCCTTCATGGTTTATGGAGAAAGTATTTACATTTTGTATTCTAGTTTTAATACGAATGTTTATGTTATGCTTAAACCTATTCATATGAGGAATGCATTGGACTTAATACATGACGGGTGGATCCTGATATAGATCCTCGATGCATCGGTAGGTCTCATGAGACAAACTAGTGTTTTGGCACAAGGACTTGACAAAATCTTATTAGTAGTCTTGGCACAAGGCCTTGACTATGTGGTTATGATAGTCTGGAATTATGCATTCCATCATTAATAAAGTTGTTATTGGTATTGCATGTTATTATTTGACTTCTAGAATATCCATGTGAATAAGTAAATGGCATTATATCTTTTTATTTCTATCATATTAAGATGAAGTTCATGTTTAAATGGCTTTTGTTTTGGTTATACATTGCCTTAAATGTTTATACTTATTTATGAATGTTTCCGCTATATTGTTATCCTTAGAATTTGAGCTCACCCCTTTTAATGTTTTATTTTACCTAGGTTGTGAAGAAGTATTTTATCAATGTCCTGCAGGGATAGTATAACGGGATATGACTGTGAAGACAAAATGTTATTGTAGTTTTCATTAAATTGTGTAATGCAAACTTTATGAATGTATCTAGTGATTTCAAGGCTACTAAACTAATCGGTCTTTCAGGACTTGACCTTTGTGATCATGCCAATGTTATGTAATAATGAACATACTCTAGGTAACTATGGTCGGGGCATTAAAATTCGTATCAGAGAATGTTTAGTACAATCCTTGGAAGATAGATTTAGATAAACTCTGATTAGAGCACATAGACCAAAGATGGATTTTTAGGATTAGTATATAACAACTTCCTAGAATTTTGGTATTGTAGAGATTTTTTGAGTTTTCCGAGAAATAAATGCCTCTCTGGATATGATCAAGTAGAGGTGGCTCTTGCACATATGTACCTAGGGGTAAAACCCGAAAAGATGTCTTTGAGCTAGACTCGAACGAGAACTGGTGCATGACAACAATTCTTCTTACACTCTTGGTTACAACACTCCCGGGGGATATGCTTAGGATAATTTTCATTTTCATTACATACCATTATGAAGGGTTAATGAGTATATACTTCCGCAAAGAAAAAATAAATATGATTATGGATTATCTCCATAAATTGTTCAATTTATGTTAATTCGTTGACATGTTTGGGTTTATGTATTTCGATTCATAAACTAATCTAGTGTATTCCATTGTTTATAAATGGTGCCTAGTGCAAGAAATGGAAACTGTGTCAATGCACGCACTCCATGTAGGGATTTCCCTCCTGCTCAAGATAATTATAGTGGAGCTGGTGATACAACTGGTGCTGATCAGCTAATCACCATACTGGGACAACTCACTCAGGTTATGAATAACAACCTTACCCGTATGGAGTACCCTGATCTGTAGCATGGAGGATCAATGTTAGATCACTTCATTAGGCAAAAATAACCAACATTAAATTGGATTACAAATCCATTGGTATCAAAGCAAGGGATAAGTTCCCTAGAGATAATATTTCAGGCTTTGGGAAGTAGTGAAAGGAAAAGGTTATCATGGAAGTTTATCACCTCACTGGAGATGTTGATCAATGGTGGTCATTGATACAAACACAAAGGAAGATGATTAAGTATCAAATATGGAATGGAGAGAGTTCAAAGAGATTTTTATAGAAAAATACTTTCCTCGTGACCATTGAGTAGATATGGAGAGAAAACTTTTGAGTCTACGACAAAAGGAGGATGAGAATGTCGCAAAGTATAGGGATAACTTTACACGGATAGAAAGGTATGCTTTAGATTATATACATATCCCAAGAAGTGAGATTTATCGTTTCATTGTTGGGATACAACTATTTCTTCATCGAGCATTAGTGTCACAATCCTTCTCGTTGTACGAAGATATTGTCTCTTGTGCTATCAATATAGAAAAATAATTCTCTAAGTCATATGACTTTAAAGAAAAGCAAGAGAAGAATAGTTCTTCTGATCACTCTGGGAATGGAAATAAGGGGATGAATGGAAATTTTTTATATCCGTTCTGCAGTAAATGCGGATAGAAACACCCCGGTACTTTCTTGTAGTGAATGGGTGTCTGTTACAAGTGTGGTGAAAAAGGCCACCATGCTCATGATTACAAAGGGATGAAAGAATCTACCAATGTTCAATGATACAACTGCAGGGAGATGGGACATTATGAAAATGAATGTCCTAAGTGTCAGTGGAACTTACCTCAGAAAAGGCCAAGGGATCAGGGCCAAGCTCATGCTATCACTATTGCTGAGGTTGAAGCTCCAAAAGACGTGGTGGAAGGTAATTTAATGGTTTCCACAAGTTTAGAAAATTCATTTTTTGATTCTAGATCATCACATTGTTTCATATCTTCCTAGTTTTTTAAGAAAATTAGATATTTGCAATTTTATTTAACAAGGGATTTGTCAGTTAAAACTCCTAAGGGGAGCATCATTTTTACAATGATTTGTGGATCCGTCCCGATTAGGGCATATAAATGTTGTTTATCTGCTGATCTCATCATCATACTTATGATTGAGTTTTATATAATCCTTGGTATGTATTGGATTTCGCACCATGATGAGAAGATTTATTTTAAGAAGAAGGAGTTTACGTTTTTTGATGATGATGATAATGAACACCTTATCTTTAAAGAAGAATCATCCCCACCTAATTTTTATATAGATCCACCCCCAGTAGCTCAACTAATTTCAATTATTGGGGAGGAATATAATGAAATAACTATGGGTAAGGAAAGGAATGTTCAAATTGAGGATGTTCCTATTGTGAAAGAATATGTAGATGTGTTTCCATATGATTTACCTGGACATCCTCCATAACGAGAAATTGAGTTTTCCATTGATATAATTCCTAGTTCAAGGCCTATATTGAAGACCCCTTATAGAATGGCCACTGTTGAATTAGTTGAGAAAAAGATAAAACTAAAGGAATTGAGTAATAAGGGATTTATTCGCCCTATTGTTTCTCCATGGGGAGCCCCAATTCTTTTTTTAAGAAGAAAGATGGATCTATGAGGTTATGTATCATCTACATGGAAATCAATGCTATAACAATAAAGGAAAATTATCCCCTACCTCGCATTGATGATTTATTTGACCAACTAAATGGATATCAATACTTTTCAATGATTAACCGTAGATCTAGATACCATCAGTTTTGTGTGAAGAAGGAAGACATTCTGAAGAAAGTATTTCGAACCAGGTACGGCCATTACGAATTTACAGTAATGCCTTTTGGTCTTACTAATGCACCCTATGTTTTCATGGATCTAATGAACAGTGTTTTCAAGGAATATCTCGATGATTTTCTAGTGGTATTTATTGATGAAATCTTATTATATTACAAAATCTACAAAGATCATGAAAATCACATGCACATTATCCTGAAGACTCTTAGATGAAATGAATTATATGGTATGTTTAGCTAGTGTGAATTCCGGATTCAAGAGATTTCTTTTCTTGGCCATATTGTTTCCAAAGATGGAATCTTTTATGATCCTTATAAGACCAAGGCATTCTAAGAATGGCCATCCCCGATGAGTATAATCGAGGTACACATTTTTATTGGTTTAGTAGGTTATTATTAGCGTTTCGTCCGGAATTTTTCCCGATTGGCTAACCCATGAACCAAGCTCACACGTAAAGGGGTTAAATTTGTTTGGACAGAAGTGTGTGAAGAATGTTTTGAAGAACTCAATAGGAGATTAGTCAATGCTCTTATATTGACTCTACCATCTGGGAAAGATGGGTTCGTTATTTATAGTGATGCATCATTGAAAGGACTTGGTTGTGTCCTTATGCAGAATGATAGAGTTATTTCCTATGCATCACGACAACTGAAAATTCATGAGAAAAACAATCCTACTCATGATATTTAGTTATAATTTGTAATCATTTCCTTGATGTTTTGTAGACACTACCTCTATGGTGAAAAAATGTGAGATATATACCGATCACAAGAGTTTGAAGTACATTTTCTCAAAGAAAGAACTAAACATGAGGCAAAGGCGATGGCTTGAACTAGTCAAGGATTATGATTTCACGATACAATACCACCCAGGGAAGGAAAATAAGATGACAGATGCATTGAGTAGAAAAGATCATGGAGTTTTGAACAATATGATAGTTGAAAAGGATCCTATGTACACGGATCTAGTAAACATGGATATGGGAATCACCATGGAAGGTGAAACATAAATGCTTTTTTAAATGGTTTCCAAACCATATTTACTAGAAAGGATAAAGAGTTCTCAGAACGATGATGAAGAATTTAAAAAGAGGATTAAAGCTGTCAATGATGGGAGATTGAGGGACTTTGTCTATGAATATGGAATTTTGAAATTTGGGAAGAGACTTTGTGTTCCCAATATACCTGATATAAAAAGGGAATTTCTTGACGATACTCATAGTTCTAATTTCCCTATACAACCTAGGAGAACCAAAATGTATAGAGATTTGAATGAACATTTGTGGTGGGACAATATGTAGAGGGGGATTTTTTATTTTGGGTCAAGATATATGGTTTGTCAACAAGTGAAAGCTGGAAGGCAACAACCTGGAGGAGTCAGGCAACCTCTGCCCATACCTGAGTGGAAATGGGACAATATCACGATGGACTTTGTCATGGGACTACCAAAGACTCTTAGAAGGAATGAAGAAATATGGGTCACTGTTGATCATCTTACCATGTCAGCACATTTTATTGCTATAAGAGAAGATCTTCCACTTGAACATCTAGTAAGACTATATATTAATGAAGTTGTGAGACTTAATGGACTACCACTATAATTTTTTTTGGATCGTGATCGTCATTTTACATATAGATTTTGGAAAAGACTTAAGAAATACCTGGATACTAAAATTTGTTTGAGCACTGCCTACCACCCTCAAATAGATGTACAATCCAAACGGACTATTCAAACCTTAGAAGACATGTTGAGATCATGCTCACTTGACTTTCAAGGTATGTGGTATCAATATTTACCTATGGAAGAATTTTGCTATAACAATAGCTTCCATTCAAGTATTCATATGGCCTTATATTTAGCTTTACACAGAAAGAGATGTCACACACCAACCTGTTGTGATGTCGTTGATGAAAGGAAACTACTAGGCTCAGAACTCGTGGAGGAAACGATGGAAAAGGTAAAGGCAATCCAAAACCACATCAAAGCAGCTCAAAGTAGGCAGAAGAGCTATGCTGATAACCGAAGGAAGGATTTGGAGCTTCAGGTAAAAGATCATGTTTTCTTGAAGGTATCTCCATGGAAGGGAATTATACGTTTCCTTAAGAAGGGTAAATTGAGTCACAGGTATATCATAACCTTCAAAATTATAGAATGAATTAGGGCTGTAGCTTATCATTTGGCAATGCCGCCAAATCTCTCCAAAGTTCTTGATGTGTTCCACGTATCACTATTGAGGAAATAAATGCCTGACCCAACCCATGTACTCACCTTTGAAGAATTAGAACTGGAACCTGATCTGTCTTATTGCGAAGAGACCGTTGGGATTCTTGATACAAGAGAACAAGTGCTGAGAAACCGGATGACTCGTCTGGTAAAAGATCTATGGAGAAACCATAAGATGGAAGAGGAAATGTAGGAACCTGAGAAACATATGATGAAGAACCACCCGAGTCTTTTTATGCAGTAGTATTCAAGAAATTTTGAGGAAGAAATTATTTGAAGAAGGGGAGAATGTAACACCCCAAACTTCCAAAGTACGCTTTTCATTGAATAATACAATAGCTTGTGTTGTACGCAACTTCGAGTTCTAACACACACCACAACCAATCAAACTAGCCATTGTTAATAGGAATACAAACTTTTTAAAATTTTATTATTTTTATCTTCCAAAATGGACTTCATTTTTTGATTCTGAATATCAAAATTATCTTAGGGTGAATTTTTTGTATTTTTCATGAAAATATTCAATTTTTGATGAATAGTGAAAAAATGGAGTTTTAGTTTAAAACCAAATTTTTTGTAATTTTATTTTAAATAAGGTCAAAATATATACCTAATACCTATATATGTTCAATGTAATTCATTGGAGTTAGTTTAGAATAAATATAGATATATAGAAATTTTATTGAACGTTTCACCGTCTTTTACCCACCGCCTAGGAGAATTTGAAAATTCACATAAAGCTTAAATTTACCACTTATGTGAGTGAAATTTCAATATTTTGAGAGACACGGGTAATATAAAGGAGTAAAATGTGGTTCAATTAGAGGAATACAATTTTTTTGAATAGTAACTTTTTAACTTTTATTTCCCACTGTTAAAAGTGAATAAGGTAATTAAGGGTAAAAATGATATTAATATTACCCCAACACATGTCCTAATTCAATTGAACAAGTGTATATAAACCAAAAACAACATTAGGAATAAAATATTATCATATAGGTCCACTTGGATTAGATTAAGATATTTATTATTATTTAATTCAAAGAAGAGTTAAAAGACATAAAAACAAAGTTTAATAACTAAAACATGTTTAATAAAGGGTTATACATAAGATAAATTTTATTGTAAATATTAATTGGAAACCTAAAACAATTTCCTAGATAATGGTGTTTTATTTATAATTTTTAGACATTAAATAATTTAATATATTTTGGATACAATGGTGATTCAGTAATTACCTAATTAATGAAATATTAAAATAATTGAAATTATAAATATACAAATAAATGTAATTTGAGACTTTTAATGAATTTAAATAATTTTCTAAGTTTATATGACATATTATGATTGGTTATATGAATCATTTTCGAAGTAATAATGTTGTTATGAATTTATAAAAAACAAAATACCAACTAGTATCAAACTTGACATAAAAGAGTTTTTAAAACAAATATTATATAATTAAATCATATTATATTACTAAAAATATAATTTCTGTCCAAAGGACTTGTATCATGATAGTTTTATCATTAATGGATCACATGGGTGTCGCATGGATGTTTATAGTTATTTTATTGACTATATAATATAAAAATACAAAGAGACATAATAAGTGTCAAACTATTAAGAGTTAAATAAAAATGATAAGGTTAATATTGTGAACCAAACCTATCTAAAATCTAATGGTTTAAAGGATTTAGACACATCCTCTCCTTAATCTTTAAATATTCCACTTTGGAGCAATTATAAACTGAATATGAATTTATTATAGAATAATATTTCTAGATTTTCCAAAGGTGCCCCTCACCCCTCTTATAAAAGGGAACTCCCCATTCTCTCAAATTCACAAATTAAAATCCTTTTGGTTCGGCCAACCTCTTACAAAATATCCTATCAACATCCCTCACTTCAATCTAGAGGCCTTAGATTGATCAGAAAGCCTACCTAAGGAGCCCTTTTGGTCAAACCAAAAGGAATAACCCGAAGAAGAGGTAATGTTTTGACCACCCCCTTTCAAGTTCCTCTCTTCTTCAACTTCTTATTTCTTTTTTATTTCCATTATAAAATAGTAAATAAAGTAAATAATATATAATATGATGATATTATAAATATATTACGACAATATTCAGTATTCTATCAATCCTTTGAATGACATGTCACCATACGTGCGTACGTAAGGCATACCGTCTCCATGTCGTGGTATAATTGTTATTCAATACATTATTATTTGTATGGGTATGATAATGATGTGTAATTGATATAAATAATAAATATAACATGTTAATTATTCTTTATATATTATATACCATCCAATTATATATTATTTTAATGTAAAAATAATGATATTTTCGCTCGTGTGTACGTACGGATTATCGTCTCCATGAACGCGATGAGATTCATTCCCCATCGTATCCATTCAAGACTAAATTTCATTTGATGAGTAAAAATAACTATAGAGCCATGATATCATTCTGGATATGAATAATATACATCCCATCCATAAAACATATGGCTCACATAACAAAGAAAATTAATCCGTTAACACCCAAAACGATGATAATACTAAGATATTATTAACAAATCAATGTTAAAAGATCATATATGATATCATATAAATGTATATGATTATTGTATAATTTAATAAAAATAATTTCAACATTATAAAAGAGGTTAACCTACCCTTAACCAAGGAAAAGTACAAGGTAAGGGTTTATTTCAAAATCTCTTCATTATTCTAGGTTGTTTATATGTAATTATCTACTAGGACCTCTTTATCATCCACATCCATGTTTCATAAAAATGTATTTCAAATCATTATTACTATTTTAAAGTCTATGGGTTAAAGTAATTTATACCCATTTGGAATTTTTATAAGATGTTTATGAAGGAATCTTTCTGTCTCTTTCTAAACAATGTTCTTTTTAAACTTTTCAACAAAATTAAGGTATGAATGTTTATTTTAACTTATATGGAAGGTGCGGCTATTTTACGCCATTATAAAATCGCTGAAGCTTCCCTTACAAGATTATAAGAATATTTTCAAAGTAAATTTTTCTTTTATAATTATGAGACTTTTAAATGATTTCAAAAAAAAGATATATTTCTCTGAAATTGTTTTGATTTCATCTATGTCAACATCCTTTGATGGATTTTATGCTTATTTGAAGTTTATTTATTATGATAAAAAACATCAATATTGTATTGATGGTTTTGTGATTTTTTTGACTATGGATTTATTATTTTTATACTATTCAAGGTTTATGGAGAAAGTATTTACATTTCGTATGCTAGTTTTAATAAGAATGTTTATGTTATGCTTAAACCTGTTCATATAAGTAATGCATTGATAAGTGAGGGGTGGAGCCCACTATAACTCCTCGATGCATCGGCAGGTATCGCGAGACAAACTAGTGTCTTGGCACAAGGCCTTGACAAAATCCTAATTGTAGTCCTAGCACAAGGCCTTGACTATGTGGTTATGATAGTCTGGAATTATTCATTCTATCATTATGAAAGTGGTTATTGATATTTCCTGTGATTATTCGACTAGTTGAATATAAATGTGAATAATTAAATGGCCTTATTTAATTTTATTTCTGCCATATTATGTGGATGTTCAACTTTAAAAGGACTTTTTTTAGTTATACATTTCCTTAAATGTTTATGCTTGTATATTTATGTTTACACTATATTGTAATCCTTATTGGGAATTTGAGCTCGCCCCTTTTAATGTTTTATTTTTCCCAGGATGTGAAGAAGTATTTTACGAATGACCTGTAGGGATAGTATAAGGGGAAATTACTTTAAATACAAGATGTTGTTGTAGTTTTCATTTTATGATGTAATGAAAACTTTATGAATATATCTAGTGATTTCAAGGCTACTAAACTAATCAGATTTTGGAGACTTGATCTTTGTGGTCATGCCAATGTTATGTAATTATGCACCGACTCAGGGTAACTGGGGTCGGGGCGTTACACATGATGCACGTACCTGGTTCAAAAAGCTGCTTTCGTAATGTATTCCTTCTCCCCGTGCAACTGATAATATCCAGATCGAATATCAATCATTGAAAAATATTTCCCTCCATGAAGTTGATCGAATAAATCATTAATGTGATCTAAGGGATACTTGTTATTTATTGTTATAGTATTGATCTCCCTGTAGTCAATGCTCAACCTCATAGATCCATCATTTTTCTTAATAAAAATAATAGTGGCTCTCCAGGGAGAAACACTATGGTTAATGAATCCTTTATTACACAATTTTTCTAGTTATTTAATTAGTTCTACTAAGTCCACAATGGCCATTCTATAAGGGGTATTCAATATGGGCCTTGAACCTAGAATTAAATCAATGGAAAACTCAATTTTTCAATCTGGAGAATGTCCATATAAATACTTTGGAAACACATCAACATATTCCTAATAAATAGTTACATCACATTTTTTAAAACTTGTTCCCCCACCCATATTTATTTCACTCACTTCCTACCCAATAATAGAATGTAGTAATACTACTAGGGGTGGATCTTGATGAGACTTAGATTGTGATGTTTCTCTTTTAATGTTAAGGTACTTCATAATATCATCTAAAATTGTAACGTCCTTATTCTTAAAATAAATGTTCACACCATGGTCTGAAATCCAATCCATACTGAGGATTATATCAAATTCAATCATGGTTATAATGATGATTTCAGTAGATAAATCACATTTCTATTCCCTAATGAAAACTAATTCACAAAAACATTGTTCAAATGATACTTCCCTTAGCAGGGTTGACTATAACTCCATTGTAAAATCAAATTGGAAATATATAATTTCCTTAGATAACTAGGAATATATTAAATAATGCGTTGATCCAAAATATCATAAATTCTTTTCTAAATTTTAGTAAACCAATAAATTACCATCCACCATGTCATTCGGAGCATCAAATTTGGTAGTAGTGATAACACAAGCATGGCCTTGCTACCTTGGCCTTTTCTATGGTATGTTTCATTGTCTCTTAGTACATTCATTTTCATAATGTCCCATTTCTATACAATTATAGCATTCAACAATGAAAACTTTTTTCTTTCCCTAGTAATCATCAGTTTGGTTGCCTTTTTCACCACACTTGTAACAGACTCACATTCCCTTTAAGGAAAGTACTAGGGGGTTTCTTCCAACATTTACAGTAGGATGGAAATTCAACATTTCCCTTCTTCCCCTTATTTCATTTTCCATAGTGTTCAACAGATCTCTTCTTCTCATGTTTTTCTTAAAATTTGTATGTCTTAGAGATTTCATATTTTTTTTATAATTGCACATGAGACTATATATTTGTATTATGTGAAGAATTATGAGACTAATTCTTGAGAGAGAAATGGTTTTAACTTATAAAAGAATCGATCAATCTTACTCCTTGGGTTATGTATACAATCTACAGCTTTCCTTCTTAACCTTGTAATTTTAGCCTCATACTTTCGACATTCTCATCCTTATTTTACTTTAGACTCATAAATTTACATTCTATATCTGCTTGATGGTCCCAAGGAAAGTATTTTTCAAAGAAAATATCATTAAAACTCCCTCTATTTTATATTTGATAGTTATCCATCCTATTTTTTGTTTTGAATTAATGACCGCCATTGATATGAATCTCTCTTGAGGTGATAAACTAGTATGACAAACCTTCCCTTTCGTTACTCCCAAAATCATGAAATATTTTCTCTAAGTAACTTATACATTGTTCAGCTACAAATGGATTCATAGTCCCTTTGAATGTTAGTGGTTGTTTCCTTATGAAGAAGTCTATCATTGATCCTCTATGTTATAGATCATGGTGCTCTATATGGGTAAGGGTATTATTCAAAACCTGAGTGAGTTGTCCTAGTATGGTAATTGGTTTTTCAGCAACGGTTGCATTACCAGCTCCACAATAATTTTCTTGAGTATGAGGCAAATCACTAAAAGGATTACATGCATTGATACTATTTTCATTGCATCCACTAGGTGCAATTTCTAAATAGTGGCATACACTATATTAGTTTATGAATAACAATACATAATTCTAAACTAGTAAAATACGTTACATTAATTGAACAACATATGCATATAATCCATAATCATAAAAAATATTTTCTTTATAGAAATATGTAATAATAAATCCATCATAATGGTTTCAAAATAAAATATGAATTATTCTAAGAATACCCCACATTTTATTTAACCAAGATTGCAACAAAACCCTATGTCATGTACCAGGATACCCCCGGTCATGCCCGAAACTGCTTGTTGGAGTTTTAACTCCTAGGTACATATGTTCTAGAGCCACCTCTAAAATATTGTATCCATATAAGGATGTATTTTAAGAAAATAAGCAAAATATCTACATTACCTAAATAATAGGATGTTCTTCTATACTATTCCTCAAAGTCTATCTTAGGGTAATTCTATCTAATAAGAGTTTTTCTAAATCTAGCTTCCATGGTTTGTACTAAACATCCTTTGATACCAAATATAATTATTTGACCCTATTTACGAAGAGTCAGTTAATTATTACCAAACATTGGCATGATAACAAGGGATAAAATCTCGAACAACCAATAAGTTTAGTAGCCTTAGAAGTACTAGATAAAAAAATAAGTTTTACATTACATAATGAAATTATAAACAACAACATTGTTTCTCATTTTAACATATTAATCATCCTTATAATATCAATGTAGTTCATTCATAATATACTTCTTTTCATCGAAGAAAAAATAAAACACAGAAAGGGTAGAGAATAGGTGCTCAGTGAGGATAATATTCTAGCAGAAACTTTCATAAATATGCATAATCTTATATGGAAATGTATGACACTAAAACACAAGACTTTTAATCTTATAAATCAGAATAATATGGAATATTAAAATCAAATAATTCGATTTAATTATTTACTTGGATATTTTATTAGTCGCATAATCACATGTAATATCAATATAAAATTTCATAATGATGGAAAGCATTATGTCAGACATTATAACCACATAGTCTAGGCCTCAGGCCAAGATTACAAATAATATTTTTTCAAGGCCTTTTTCCAATTAACTAATTTTTCTCAGGAGACCTACCCATGCATCAAGGATTTATACCAAGCTCCACTCATCAGTTACTAAGTCCAATGCATTCCACATATGAAAAGGTCGAAACTTAACATAAACATTCATATTAAAACTAGCATACGAAATGTTAATACATTAACTATAAACAATGAATGGTATAAAAATTGCACATCCCTAGAAAAAAAATATTACAAAAACATAAATAAAATATGGGATACTTTATCATAATAAATCAACACAAAACAAATGTAAAATCCAAATAATGACGTTGTCAATGATGAAATCGGTCAGAAAACTACTTGAGTAAAATATCTCCTTCTATTTTGAAATCATTTAAAAGTCACGTAATTTGAAAAAGAAAACATTAATTTTCAAATTATTCTTATAATCATATAAGGGAAGATTTTAAGGTCTTATAATGGTGGAAAATATCTACACTCTTCATATAAGTAAAAAAAATTCTTTCTTTAATTTGATGAAAATGTCAAAAAGTACCTTGTTTGGAAAGTGATAGAGAGATTACACACAAACTATTTTATAAAAAATAAAACGTGTGTATAAATGAAATTAGCCCATATTCTAGTTAATAGTAAAAATGTTTTGAAATAAATTTTTATGTAACATGAATGTGGATGATAAGGAAGTCCTAGTAGATACTTACGTACAAAGAACCTAGGATAATAATGAGATTGTAAAATTTTCCCTTACATTTTTATTTTCCTTATTCAAGGGTACATTATCCTCTTTTATAATAGATAAATTATTTTTATTAAATTATAAAATAACAAAATACATAAATATGATATCATATATGGTCTTCAAATATTTGTTTTTATAATATTTCAGATGTATCATTGTTTCTGGTGTAAACTAATTTGTTTTCCTTAATTTGTTTTGTTACATAAGTCATGATTATTATATATTTGATGTATTTGATTAATATTTATAATGATATTAAGTTCTTAAACATTATTTTTATTCACAAAATAAAAATTATTCTTGAATGGTTACAATGGGGAAATTAATCTCATTGCATTCATAAAGACGGTAATTGGTACGTATGCACGAGCGACTATACCATTATATTAATGGTTAAATAATTTCTAATAGGATGTTATATCATATATAAATAATAATAAACATGTTTTATTTATTTTTTACATCAATTATACTCATTATTATACCCATCCAAATAATGATGTTTTGAATAACAAACTATACCACATTGTGGAGATAATAAGTTGTAGGTATGCATCTATGGTAACTTTGTCATTCATAGGATTGATAGAATAATGAATATAGTTGTAACATATTTATAATAAAATAAATTAATGTATAAGGTAATTGATTTATTATTTTGTTATGGAAACTACATTAAAAGATTAAATGGAAGAAGAATAAAACTTTGAAAGTGATGATGAAATTATTACCTCTTCTTCACGTGGTTCAATTTAATTTGATAAAAGGGATCCTTAGGATGGATTTGGATCAAATTAAGGTCCCAAAGTTGAAGATATGGTAGTTTAGAAGATATTTGAACAGGTTTGTTGCATGCCAAATGGCATTGGTGGTGTGATTTTGGTTGAAGGGGATGTGCCCTTTTATAAGGGAGGTGTGGCTCACTTTTGAAAAAACAAGAAATATTATTTTATTGTGAAATCATATTCTATTTATAATGGATCCAAAAGAATTTATTTAGAATATATGGTGGTTCTAGGTTTAAAAACCCTCAACCGGTTGGTTTTAGACAGGTTTTTTCCCAATATTAAACTTATAATTTAGATTTATCTCTTAATAAATAGGTTAACTTTTTCCAAGTATTCTTGTATTATTAAAATAAATTGTTAATAAACATACTATAGAAATCCAAGAGAACCCCAAGTTGTTCATTATTTACATATCTATCCTTATATAAGTCCTTTTTCTAATACTGAGTTTTTTAGGAATATTATATCAATTAATAATATTTTATTTGTTTTAAAAACACATTTATGTCAATTTTGACAGTATTTAGTATTTGGTTTTGTTGAAATCAGAAAAACATGATTAAATAAAAATTATAAATATAAATAAATCCTAACATTTCATATTAACCTATAATATTAGTTTAATTCATCAAAAGTGTCAATTTACCTTTATTTGGATATTTATAATATTCATTATTTTAATCATTCGTAAATAATGTAACTACTGCATCATCATTGTGTTGTAAATAACATTAATTATATAATGTATATAATTTATAAATAAAATACCATAATTTTGGAAATATTTTTAACATTCTAATGAATATATATAATCAAATTTATATTACATATAACCCTATATTAAAAATGTTATTGTTATTAAACATTGAATTTAACATTATTAACTCATCTTTAAATAAAATAAAAATAAATGTCCTAATCTAATCCATTTTCATCTGAGAGGATCATATTTTATTCCCAAGGTTTATTTTGGTCAAAATATAGTTATCCAATATAATTAAGATGTTTCTTAGGGTAATTATAATATCATTGTTACCATTAACTACTCTATTTACTTTTAACTGTGGTAAATAAAATTTAAATCCTAGTTTTCACCAAAAAATATTTTCATCCTATTGAACAAAATTTTACTTATTAATGTCAACCGTGTATTTAAAATTTTTGGAATTCAATTCTCAGAAGTAGCAAATTTACATTTTATTTAAATTTGAAAATGTTCCTAAAGGTGGGTAAAAGTCCTTAAAAGTTCAATAAAATTAAATATATATATTCTTATTATAAAGTGACACAAATTAATTTATATGAACATATATAGGTTTTATGAATCTATTTTTGTCTAAAATAAATTTAAATTAAGTAACTAATTATTTCAATAGAATGTCAGTGCTAAACAATAATGTATTTTTTTCACAATTCATCAAAAAATTCAATGTTATTAGATAAATACCTAAAATTCACTCTATGATAAAATTTATATTCCAAATTCAAAATCGAAGTCCATTTTCAAAAACAAAAATTCTAAAATTTCTAAAATTCTGTATTACTCTTCATAATATATAGTTTGACTAGTCATGGGGTACTAGAACTCGATGTTTCATGCAATGCAACCTGTTGCACTATTCAAATAGAAACGTATCTTGGAAGTTTGGGGTGTTAAATTTGGTCCACATGATTGGACCTTTTAAATTAATCATTTGTATGGACTAGTTTTCCACGGTTTGAGACTATATTGTCTATCACTATAAATGAGTTAGATTCTTTCTAAACAATTCATAATATTATCCTTTTTGATGAGAGATATCTCATGGCAGAAAAAGTTGATTTTCCCAGAGGGAGGATACAACCCATAACCCATAATTTGCAGAGTGTATCCCAAGGGGAAACATGATATTCATGTTTCTGGATTCCATTAGACATGGATTATTTTATATATGTATTTTAAAAGGATATTTTGAAACATTCTATGAGGTGGTAGGTGTATTGTTTTACACAACATTCACTATAAGACCACTTTGATATGTTTTTTGGCATACCAGATTTCCCTGACTAATATCTAAGAGTTGTGGTTGCTATTTCAGGTTATTGGAGAGATTTGTTTTATCATACCCAGTGTGTCCCCTTGGGAATGTCTGGTGTTGTTCCTCTAAAATATGGATAGGTGATTGCAGATTTGTGTGTATTATCATCACCTAAACCAGAACATGATAAATAACAAGTACACTTTTTCAAGGTTTGGTGACCTATTTGATCAATTTGGAGGAATTATATGGTCCTCAAAGATTGTTATTAGTTTATGTAACCACAAAGTTATAGTTTTCATGGCTAACATTCAGATGCTCTCATTCTGATGTCACTATTGAAACTATGAGTTCTTGGTAATTCCTTTTGGTCAAAGAATTATCCTTCTATATTTGATATGTTAATGAATCAGATCTTCCATACATAAATGAACCATGTTGTTGAGGTATTTACTTATTACATTCTCATATATTATGTTTCATAGGAGGACCATTCATATTATTTATTGATGGTCCAATAATTTATATAGGATAACCATATTTATGATAATATCTTGAAGGGCTACTCATTTATCCATGATGTTCACTTCATGTGGTATTTAATTTCTGATCTTATTTTTCATGTGGACCTAGAAAAAATTAATCCCATACATTATTGTGATATACCTAGGAGCTTGTCAAAGATGTAAAGTTTTCTTGGATTATAAGGGTACTATAAGTGGTTTGTGTTAATAATCTCTATAATTACAACCCATTTAACCACCCTAACATGGAATGGGAAACCATTTACCTAAAATGTGAAATACCTGTTATCCATCTTGGAGTTGTGGATGACCCTAATGATTTCTCATGTTATGAGACTACTAATGTGGGTCATGGAGAATGTAGTATATTTTTATTCCTCTAGATAGGGTCTCCACTATGTGTTAATGAATTGGTAGGATGTTATAACATATGTGTAATGGTAGTTGTCACCTCAAAATAAAAACTATACAACTCCTGACCTATAGTGGGAAAATTTTCTCTTTGCTCAAAGGATTTAGAGGCACAATATTCTTGGAGGGTGATTTAGTGTTTACTCGGTTCATATGATCCCCACATATGTCTTCATTAAAGGAAAAATAATCCTTAGGCAAAGGATCTAGTTATAGTACCTATAGGAGTATGACTTCAATTTATGAAATTCTCATTGCAGAAAAAATATGGCAGATGATTCCCTTTGTAAGAAGTACCAGGGTCATTTGATGTAAGAGGCATCATGTTAGTTGTCTTACATACAACTAAACTATGTTGATTAGGATGGTATTCACTTTTTCGGTCTATGTTATTGAATCCTTTGGTTCTTCAGCATGTGATAGAGGTCAACATTGAAAATAATGACTCTAAGGTCATGCATGACCATACATCATCAAGAGATTCAATTGAATTATGTTCTAATGGAAGGAATCATGTAATCCTTTTCCATGGAAAATGATTTTTTCAAATCACAATGATGGAGTTGGTTATGGGTGAGTTCTAAACACCTCCTTTTGTTGTACATCCTGGTTTATATAATATGTATATAATCCTCCAAAAATAGTTTTTGTGTGAATCAATGAGGTAAAATGTGTTCAATTTCATATCATAATGCCTCACATTCCATCAGGTAATGGATAAGAACTATATTTTGGATGATTTTTTGCAGCCTATTGAGACCCCAGACTGTTAATGGGATGTAATATCCCGACACCAGGTGACAGGGCATCCACAAATAAAAACAATCCTTGAAACCATCTATTTGATAGTTTACGGACTTACATAATTGATGCACTTACTTTATATAATTCAATAAAGTTAATTAAAAAATATGGGGTTGTTTTAAATATAGTTGACCATTCTCTTTAACATGGTTACCTTTACTATTGTACCCAAACATGATGTATAGAGTATGTCACAGTTTGGAAGAGGCATGAAGGGGGAATTCAAGACCGAGAAAAAGATGAGTGATATATTCCAGAACAGGACATATTGGTAGATTTAATGAGTTATATAGGTTGTGGAGGATATTATAATGGAATGCATTGAAGTGTTTTTATATATCTATTTGGATCAATTTTCCTTGGTGGATTCCACATTAAATACTAGATACCACAATACTATTGGCATGGAACCCTTTGAGGACATGAACATAAGACCTTATAGGCCACCCTTATGGTGGTATGAGATCGAAAAGGTATCGTGTTTTGGTCTAAAGATAGTGTTGGAGACATCGATGAATGTCTAGGTCATCTACGAGTTGATGAGGAAAACAACAATGTATGAAAAAATATCATGTTGTTCAATGTTGCAGGCCCTTGGTGTTTATCCATAGAGACCAAATTTTCTAGAGAGTTTCCATATGGTGGGGATTTCAAAGGTTCAACATGTTAAAAAATCTATATTTTAGGTTCATTGAAAAATTTTAGATATTATAGAGTGTTTTAAGGTTTCCAACAACTTTGACCTACCCCCACAATTAGAGAAGGTTCACTAATTTTTCAATGTGTAAATGTAATGGATATATGTGCATGATCGCATTCATGTAATTGAATGGGGTGGGCTAGACAACAAGGTTGAGGAAAAATTTTTGAATAACAATTTGGAAATCATGGATCTAAAATAGGTGACCCTATGTGAATGGATCATTCAATTGGTTCATGTATTTTTATTGCAAGGGAGTATATAGGAGAGTACCTGGAGTGGGAGGGAAAGATAATGGATCAATATCCTGAAATGTTTTATCTGTTTTTTCTTTTCCATGATGATCTGTTTGAAGGAGGAAATAATGGATACACACTATTATTTCCTTATAATATAGTGAAATATATAATGGTATTTTTTTGATCCATGGACTAATATAGAACGTGATTTCAAAGACCAGTGTGCCCAAAAATAATTATAGAAAAATGTAAAATATATTTTATATTACACACGCATAGTTTTTCAGGAAAAGTGGGATATTCCACAAATAGTGTCATAATAGAAATATGAGACTGTATTTGAATCTAGAATATGTGGTATTCCTTATTCATGTCTTCATGGTGGGTCATTGTGGGACGTTTGGATAATGTGGTGGTTAGTGGGTGCCTTTAGGGAATAAAATAATTAATTAATTATATAATTTCTAAAATGACTTAAATGAGATTCATCTATAATAATATGTTATGGAATAGATAAAGGTATTTCCACATAACCCTAAAATATTTGATTGTATACTTCAATATTATTAATTGGTGAATTATTTTTAGATGATGATGAGCTTATGGATCAATGTGAATTGAAGTGGAAAAATCCAAAGGATCTTTATCCTCTATATTGTAGTAAAATTCATCCCCACCGATAGAGCCTAATCTAAGTTTGACTCTTCAATTTTGTATTCCTCCCCTTCTTTTAAATTATTGATCCTTATAAATACCTTCCCTTTTATCAATGCTATATTAACATTGTTCATGCTCTTGTGTATCCATTTTCAATTCATTATTTACTTAATCATCATTCTCCATGTATTCTCTACCCAGCTATACCCAATATTGTTCATTGTACAGAAGTTCTTGATCGATGATAGTTGACCGATGTTCTAGTGATATTGTCTCAATCGTTATTAATGTCATTAATCATTGTCTTAAAGGAAAAGTGTTTGATATATTTTGGATGGTACGAGTTGGATCAGACCGGTATATTCGAAGATGATTCATGTGTGGATAATGGATTGGTGATCAGAGGTTGGATTGAGAAGAGTTGTTCGATTATGGTGATTTATTCATGGTTTTATGATTCTAAGAGATATCACATGTGACTTGGGAGGTATATGAGATTCATATGGGTGTTTAAAGAACTAATAATAATCCAATTTATTGCCACTGGATGGAGAGAAACAACCAATAAATCCTCCCCCATTCTATTTTTTGGTAAAATATAGTATTATTTGAAGCCACAATAAAAAAAGTAGAGATTCATGAGGCAGAACTATGATTCTATAGAGAACACGATGACACAAAATGTAGTTTAGAAGAATACATTGTGAATTCATCAAAATCAAAGACACTGGGTTTTTTCAAAATATTAGAAATATCACACGATATGTGGGTCCCCAAAAAATAGTGTGATCTAGTTCAGCATTTCTGACATGTACTCTGGGAGTACAAAAACAGAGTGATGTTTTGGAGCATTTCATGTACCATCCCATTGATTGGGTATATGGACACCAAACATGGAATGAAAACATGGTTATGGGCATACTTCTTGATATCAACTAGTTGAGGGACACCATATAATCCCCATAAACTCTATGTAGAGCTAAAATTCTAGTAATATTTGTACTATAATGGACCTTGCAGGGAAGTAGAGAAAGACCAAACATTGTGTGGGTACACTATAAGTTGTTTACATCGTTTTGAGAAATCCTGTAACTCGCAAGTATCCTTTTATTTGACTCGTAGGTTGCACCTCATGTATATTATCTTTCATGTTTTCACATGTTGAACATGATAAGTGACATTCATGGTGGATTTTGAGATATTATGTAAGGGTTTCTATGTGTGGAACATATTTATTGGAACTCATCAATGGAAGTGATCAGGAGAGATCATTAGAGTGGAACCCTCATGATGGAATAGGTCATTGATCCTCTACCTAATTAGTGGAATCCTCAAAGATTATCAGTGCATGGGTAATCCGACTATCTAGCAGTAGAGTGGAGCCTTCTTCTAGATTCATGGATTGGGAACTCTACCTATCGAGTGGAGCCCTCCATCTATATGAGGGAATGGTCATCTATCTTTCTACAATTATAGTAGAACACTCTGGCAGAGACAGGTCATGGGTCCTCTACCACTAGAGTGGATGCCTCTTACAATGTTAGTTTATGAGTCCTCTACTATTATAGTGGATTGATCATGGAGAGTTAGGGAAAGCAACCTATACAAGTAATGTGGAACCCTCTAGAGGATTCTTGGGAAGGGTCCTCTACCACTAGAGTGGAACCCTATGGTGGAGTCAGTAAATGTGTAAAATATCATTTTGGAGAGTGTAGACCTATTTCTATAACATTGCATGGGTCCTCTATATAGTGATTATAGCCACTAGACTTTGTAGAAAACTAGTGTGGTTCGGCATGATATTGATATTTATTCGGAAATACACGTGAAATGATATAAATCATTAATTGACCCTTTGGAAATATTGGAAAGATATTATATGGCATTAGGATGTGGGATAGAGATCCATTCTTATCCCTTGTTTGGGTTTCATTTTTGATTTTATATATATCATTGGATTTTGTTACTATCTTATTATTTTAAGGCATGAATCTTATTATTTTATCTCATACTGCTCTGACTTAATCTTTTGCGACCCCCCTAATAGGTTTTTATATACTTCTCCATGAATTGGATTTTCCCACATGTGTTATGTATTTTGTAGATAATGGACATGTATGAAATGAATACAGAGCACCATAGTGATTCCTTGGTGAATTTGGAAATGATTGGTTTTTTGGTCATATAGATCTAGAGATGGAAAATCTTAGAACATTAATTTTCTAGGTTATTAGGTTGAGACATATTTGTAGTTTAATTTAATGGTAAATTTCTTCCGAAAAATTTTGTGATCCTTCCTGTAGTTGAAGTTGATTTGATTATTAGCATGGATTTTCTTTCTCTCTATGGATTTCAAATCAATTTTTGAGGAAGGGAGGTCACATTTCTTATTCCAAATGACTTTTTCATCAACTATCTATGAAAGGATAGAAATGAAATTATAATGAAACATACATCAGTATTTTGGGCCAGAATTACTATAAATGAATGTTACCTTTCTTAGATAGTGGGGGATAAACACACTATTAAGGATAAACCGATTTTATATGATTTTGATGATGTATTCCAAGAATAATTTAAAGTTATTTCACAAAATTATGAATTTTTGTTATCAATAAAACTCAAACCAAATGCAATTCATATGTCAAAGAATCATTGTTGAATGGCCCCATTTGAGTTTCAATAATTGAATAAGAAAATAAAATATAATCATGACACGCGATTATTAATCTATAATACATCACATTTGGGTACAGACATTCATTTTTTTAAGAAGATATATGGATCTATGAGACTCTATATTGATTATTGAGAACATAGAAAACATCACTATCAAGAACACATATCATCTCCCTCATATTAATGACTTACTTAATCAACTACAAGGAGATTAATACTTCTCTAAGATTTAGCTTTGTTCTTGACATCATCAATTGAGTTTCAATAAGGATGATATACCCATGATGACATTTTGTAAAAGTTTTTCACACTATGAATCTATAGTGATGAATTTTTTCCTTACTAATTACCTCGTTATATTTATGGATTTATTAAATAGATTATTTTGGATGTTTTGGATCTATTTTTTGTAATATTAATAGATTATATTTTTTTATATTCAATTTTTATGTAAAACCAAGATGATCACTTGAGGACTGTACTATATACCCAGAGAAATGAAGTGATTTATGAAAAAAAATTCAACTGTGAATTTTAGCTTGAGTAATATTTTTTTTGGGTCATATAATTTCAAGAGTCGGGATATCTATTCATCCACCAGTGAAGGAAGACATTGGATGTATTCCTAGATCAAAAATGTTAACATAAATATAAATTTATTATTGTTTGGATAGAAATTTTGATTTTTTGTGAAATATTTCTCATGATTATATAGTCTAATCACCAAGTTGACTCAGAATGGAGTTATGTTCATATTAATAGATGAATGTTAATAGAATTTCATGAATCAGAAAAGTATATTAGTCAAGGATCCTATGCTCACAAATCTCTATAGTGGTGAAAGGAGTGTTATCTATGGTGACATATTTATGATTTGGATGGGATGTGATCTCATTATAAACAATATAGTGATAACTTATTCCTCCTGAAAATTTCTCATCCATGAGAAAAAAACCCAAATCATGATTTTGTGTTAGCTGAAATAATTTTTTCATTAAATTTATAAGGGAATTATCATTATGGAGAAAATTGTAACATATGTATTTATAATAAAATTTACCACATTCATGGGAATTTTTATCTAAAAATTTCCATCTCTAAATATTTTAACATAGACAAATGGAGATTCCTATTTGTTGTCCTCAAGAGGTACGAGTGCTCATATAGTGCAATTATTATATCTTCAATGATATCAGTTCTAATTAATGCAGATCCTAGGGGTAGAATTTAGTTTACCATGGTTTTCATGCAAGGGAACCCCTTCTGGGGACACATTATTGCAATTACTGAAGATTATTTTAGTTGATGCATTATGGAACTCTTTCATCATGTATTGTATAAGAAAAATAATGTATGTAGGGATATGTGAGACCCATCAAATATTCTATAGGAAGATTATATCCTCTTATTTTTTTAGTCTTCAAGGAGACCCATTAGTGTTATCAAAGATTCCTTCATGCGTTATGAAGAAGTGGCTAGTCAAGTCATCAGCATTGAGAAATAGTTTATAGTGTTTTATGAGGGAATCCCAATTAGAAAGAAAAACATGGTTACTATAACTATTGGAGTTAAAAGGGGATATCCCCCTTTAATTATAATTTTGTTCCATTAATATGGTGGAATGTGAAGAGAAACCATTTTTAATGATTATTGTTTGGTATTTTTAATCATCATCAATGATGGCTGGGAAAATTCATTTCAAAATCTAGAATGATGTTCCTTGTTTACTAAATCATTACCACCACGTTTGTGTACTCCTTATATCATTATATGTGGTGAAGGAATATCATCAATTACCTTCAGTGTACGATAATGAGTTTTTATGTACATGATTGATATAGGAAATAATGAATATAATTGTTTCTTTTAGGATAGTATGAAACCTATAGATTTGAGGGGACATTGAATCAAGTATCTCAGAATAATTTATGATGGACTCATATATAAGTTCATTGGGAATTTGATAAATTTTTATCCCTAAATTTTCCTGGTACAAAGGTTATCAAGGAAGTTTTTTAATGGACCGAAGTTCTATCTAGCATCATCCCTATGGTCATCCATCAAATAATCCATTAATGAAATTTTATAGAATTAAAAGTTGGAAGTGAGTGAGAATTTAACTCTCAAATATGAGATGAGTCCATGGTCAGACACACATTTTAATACATAGTAGATACCCCCACAACTAGAGAAGATGTCCATTGTGGAATTTCTATCCAACAAAAACAATGATGATATGAATCCAACCCATGTTGTCCTGGAGATACAATCCTACAACGTCAAGTATATTGACACCATTATTTAGAGACCCAACATAACACTTTAATTCACTATCAAGTAATAATATTTGATGAAGTGTGACTACTCCAATTCACCACCACCATGGATCCTCAATTTTAAGATTCCTTTTATACAACATGTATGGCTCTTTTTATTATGGAATATCTGGGAAACATACTACCTAATCATTAGATATTAAAGAGAACTATCTAGAAAATTATTTCATCTTTTAATTTTTGACTAAACGATGAACAGGGCACTCATCATCTCTTTATGGATGTCATTATAATAAGATTATATAGAGGTAAGTCAGTTTTATCTTTATCATGAACATAAATATATGCAGGTATATTCATGATCTTCTTTATATATATCCAAGGATGGTCTGAATTAGCATATTAAAATCCTTATTGATTCTATTGTTGAATCAATCTGTGAATATATATTGTTGAAAAGTAATGACACCCTCAATGACCACATGCAACCCCTTATAGGTGATGTTATAATTCATATTCATAAGGAGGTGAAAGTAGTGGAATATTGAAGCTTGGTAATATGCAGATGACTAATGGAGACATGGTAATCCTAAGTCATCTTGGTGTAGATGGAAGATAGAGGAAGACACTATATATGAAGTACATGTGTTGGATCCCTCTGCAATCCTCTAGGAATAATGTGAATGTTTACAGGAAAAAATAAGGAATTATACGACCCTTGGGATGTTTTTGTATATTATATATATATCATGGTTTCTTTCAAGGTTGTTCCTTCCAATTAATTTAGATTGGATCTGTTTGTGATGATAATATTTGTGCCATTATCTATGACCTCAAATATGATGTTCATTGAAACTAGAGTATTTTATCGATTGAATCATATTCAAAATATCTTATCCAATCCCTAAAATTAATGAATAGAGATATAACTTGTATTTTTATGCATTTTATGTAAGAACCCAGTTTTTTCTGCGAAAGACTTCGGAATATTCTTATTGTTATTCCAGAGCAGCGCCCTAAGACGGCGTGTGATTACGAGCCCCGGGGTGGCCGGAATTAAATATTCAGTGTGTTCACACTAGAAACAACAAATAAATGGGATAACTCCTAAATGGTGATCCGGATCAGAGATCCGAGTGTACTGATAAGTCTAGAATGGGGTGTTTACACTAGGAACGATAGAAAGCATGTCGGCGCGGGACGTTTGGACCCCTCGCCTACTTCTGGAACGTTAAACGGAAAATTAAATTAATTAATTAATTCTATTAATGGTGAAATGCTAGTATCATTTAAATGGTGGATCAAATTGAAAAACTGAGGGAAAAATTGAGTTCGAAATGTGCCTTTTATCATAGGAGGGGTGTATGCTTCGCGGGCGCGACCCGTCTGTGAAAAATGGCCCCAGGGGCGTTTTCGTAATTTAGCAACATAAGACGTTAAATTTTGTAACTATTGAATGGGGTCTCAGATTGAAATTCTGAGACCTCTGTAGTGATCAATAGGTGGTGTTTACCCTTGGGTAGGATTAACCTCGACCTCGTCGAGTGTTTCGTAAGTGGATCATTTTGGGGATTTAATTAATTAAGCTTTTAATTAATTTTCCCTTAAATAAAAAAACACCCCTCTCCCTCCTCCTCCCCCTACCCATTCTCTGGAAGAATGAACACACAATGGTATCTCAATACCCTCCTCCCATCTCCATCCTCTCCAAGGCGTGGCGGCCGGCGGATCGTCGCGATGCTTCGGGCGAAGCCCCGCGAGGTAGGATCTTGTTCGTTTTTGTTTTCCCGCACCCTTTCGACCAAAATTTTGGTTGTATAAATGCTGATTTATTTTCGGGAAAATCCCTTACACCAGTAGTTCGTATTTTGAGTTTTCCTTCACATTTTACGGATTCAAAATCCGAGTTACAAGCGATCCACAATCGATCGTCGAAGATCGGGTGTTGAAGGGGGTTTCTAGCGGTTTTGGGGCGGCCCGGCTCAGTGGAGGCGGCGGCGCGGCTCGTTTGAGGAGCTTCTGGCAGGTGACAGCTGATGGGAGGGAGCAGTAGGAGAGCACTTGTGGGGCGCACGCGACGGCTGGCTCCAGGGCGTCGACGCAGCTGGCGAGCACGGCGGGCGAGCACGGCGGGTTGACGACGACGCTAGGGTGGACGAAGTCGCGCCCGAGACATCACGCGGGAGACCAAGACCCTCGCTCAGTGGGTCTCCACGCACGAAAATGACCCCCCCCCCCCACGGCCGGTCAGCGAATGGAGGACCGCGGGTCCGCAGCCGGCCCGCGCAGCTGAGCCGCGGGCCGTCCCAGAATGTGCGGACCGGCCGGTCCAGGCCGGTCCAGCCCAAGGGGATTGTCCCCTTTGTGTTCGGTCACCCGTATCTTCCACTACGGGTGTCCGATTTGCATCCTCGTCTACGGAAAAGCCTTCCTGGCATTGAGGAAAAGTTTTTGAGAAGGTTTCAAGAATTTTTATTTCCTGAAACGATGGGCCTCGGAGGCGCGACGCGTCTTTATGTGAAATGTCATTTTTCCGGGGGATCTTGTTTTGGACGGAGCGGCCGCGAATGACGTCCGTTTTGAGTGTCGTCAGTGGCGTTGGGACCCTGGAGCTAGGGCTAAGATTTCCAGGGTGGTTTCGGGCGTTGAGGCCAAAGTTGAGGTTTGGGCCCCACGGCCCATCTTTCGAGCTGCGTGTGGCGTTTTGTATCTTTTTCATCGGACGTCCGTTCAGGGCGTACGAGCAGTTGTTTCTGGATGTTTTTCAGAGGGGATTGCAATGGTGCAATCCGCCCACCCTAATTCCGCACGATGGTGCGGGCCCCATGAGTGATTTTTGGGCGTTGACGGTGATTTTCCATCCCCATCACTGGGCGACCGTTTGGGACAAGTGAATAGTCCAATTTGTGTACTTTTTTGAGAGGATCACAACGGTGCGATCTGTTGGCAGTGCTTCGGGACCGGGGTGCGGGTCCCGTGTAGTACCGCTCGTGTGCGATAAGCTGGAATGAATCTTTTTCTCTGGGAATTCATTCCACTAAAGCGAGTAGTTCTTTTGACAGGTTTTTACAGGATCATTACGATGGCGCAGTTCGCCCGACCTTTTTCGGGATCATGGGGTGGGTCCCACACGGGTTTGGATACGGTGAATAGTATATTTTTTACCGGTTGACCATTCCGGGTGAGTAAGTAGTCGATCTCGCGTGTCTTTTCGTGAGGATTACAACGGTTCAATCCGTTTGGTTTTGCGTAGCCTCTTGCACGATCTTCTTAAATGTGGAATTGTTAAAGGTGCCATCATGGTGGTTCTTCTCGCCGTGTTTGAAAAGGGCCTTTGGGGTGTGATCGCGTGCACTCCCATGTGAGTGAAGAGATGTGGTTGGCCATGCCCCAGTCGTTTAGTTGGCAAGTTGGTGATGTTAGGTCATGCCTTCGCGTTGATGTTGGGTGTCGTGTGCACGATAGCCCTTGGTCTGAAAATGAGGTACACTCTGGGAGTATATGGAAGCGCTTGGAGGTACGTGTGGTTTATACATCAGACGTTCATGCGCTTGGTTGCGGTTAAATTGGGGCCACACATTCTGTGGTCCCCAGGTGTGTGTCATGCTCTGCTTGGAGTACCTTTGACCTCTCGTGATGTAGAGGGTCCCTCAGTTCTTGTTTGTTGACTAGCATGGTTGAGTTTTTCCCCTGGATCTGTGCTCGATGGTTTATATCAGTAGGGTTGAGTGGTTTTCCCTGGTCTTTTTCCAGAGTCAGGTGGTTGTGTGATACCAACTCTGTGTTCGGTTGGCCAGGGTTGTACCCTCCAGTAGAGATGGCCAGAACAGTTCTTAGGGTTTACCCACTAGTAGAGACTGGGCAGTGGGTCACCCGATGCTCTTTGGGTCTACCCTCCAGCAGAGACTGGGCAGTGGGTCACCCGACAACCTCTTTGGGTCTACCCTCTAGCAGAGATTGGGTAGTGGGTCACCCGAATACCTCTTAGGGTCTACCCACCTTCAGGGCTGGGTAGTGGGTCGCCCGTCGTCTTGTTCCAGGTCTACCCTCTAGCATGTCTGGGCAGTGGGTCGCCTGTCGACTTATTCCAGGTCTACCCTCCAGCGGGGCTGGGCAGTGGGTCACCTGATGAGGTATTAGGGTTTACCCTCCAGCGGGGCTGGGCAGTGGGTCACCTGATGAGGTATTAGGGTTTACCCTCCAGCGGGGCTTGGCAGTGGGTTGCCTGATGTTGTATTAGTGTTTACTCTCCAGTGGGGCAGGGTAGTGGGTTGCCTGATGATGTATTAGGGTTTACCCTCTAGCGGGGCTAGGTAGTGGGTCGCCTGATGAGGTATTAGGGTTTACCCTCCAGCAGGGCTGGGCAGTGGGTCACCCGATATCAGGTTATGAATTACCCTCCATCAGTGATGGGTAGTGGGACACCAGTTGGCATTCCAGGCTCAGTCCTTCCTACTAGGCTAGCCTGTGGCTTTCCTCCGTGATTAATGGAGCGGGACCCTTGGTTATACGGGTCAGTTTTGTGATGGCTTTGACTTTGAGAAGAACTCTCGACTGGAGGGGAATGACGAGGTGTGGTTTGTCATTGGCTAGAACTATCAATTACGATGTGTGATTTATCCACTGAGACGTGTTCTTGTGAGGCGATCCAAAACTGTGTGGGTGAGTCAGTGACACCCAAAGCAAATATTGTCGAAGTTCTGTGATGGATCCCCTTGGCTTGCGGTTCGGTGAAAACGTGCGGGATGCTGGGCATCGAGGGATTTAACTTCTGGGTTTGTTGGCTACTCGCCTTTCTTGGGCTAATCTACAAGATGGAGATCCCCTTACAAAGTTGTCCAGGCTTCTTGATTGAGCATATGAATATGTATATACCTTGTTCCAGAACCCACTTCTTGGGTTTGGTTACTCTTCTTCCAGGAGAGGCGAAGACATGCGGGGTATGCCACATGCTTTCTGTGTCTAGCTTCTCATGGTTGGACGAGTCTACTCTCCTTCTATAGGTAGTGAATAATCAAAGGGAAGGTCATCTTATCACCGTTTCCATATCCTTGTGTCCAGACAATTCTACCTTCTTTCATCTTATTGGGTTGAGCTGGACTCTTTACTGCACTCTCTGTTGTACTCCTTTACTTTTTCCTGTTCACTCTACTGCTCACCCTTCGATACCTCCTTTGTTACTCCCTCGAGCCATCAGGGTATCCTACTGAGTATTTTTATACTCACCCATGCTTGGGATTTGACAGCACTTGGTGTTCCCTTGCAGACGACGGACTTGTTGGTCGTGACTTCAATGGAGCATAGGAGGTCGGGATCTTGGACCGCATGCAGTGGTAGTAGTCGAGTTCCATGTGGGGGACCCTTCCAGTTGTTTTCTCTTGTTCACCTGTTTCTGGGTTGTGGCACTTTTTTGTTGGGTGCATGTTTTACCCCTTTTCATTTCAGTTTACATTCAGCTTGTACTTTGTACTGTTTAGAGGTCGATGCACATTTGTGGTATATATATAGTAGTTTCCCTTTTCATTACTTGTCTTTTCTATTACTCTACACCGTTACATTGAGTGTGCTGCATGTGTGTGTACAGGTGCTTAGGAAAAGGCCTCCCCAAGTTTTTGTGCCTTCGGCGCCGGTCTCCAGCCCCTAGCCTATGGAGGAGGGCTTGGGGTAGTTGCGGCTCGAGCCCGGGTAGGGTCAGTTCGTGACAAAGTGGTATCATAGGTGTTTCGTTCTGTGGGGCGTTGTGCAGATGTCCCTAAAAAGGAATTGGTTGGGAAATAGGGCAACAATGTTAATGTGTCTCGAGAGTGGCTCTCTGGCCATGGATTCTAGTGATGGTGCAGTGACCGACGTATCCATTCACCAGGACCTTGATAACCCGCTTGTCGAATCGGCATACTGAGACACTTTTTGCAGGAAAAATTGGTTTGTGCATCACATAGGATTGAGACTTTGACTATCCTTATTGATTCAGCTCCCCATAATTGTTGTTTTTGGTATATACATATATTCTCATCTGACTGCAACACTCCTTGGTAAGATTCAGGATGTCTCTACGAAGACAACCAACCAGGATACCAACTATGGTTCGTGACGACAACCCTGTGAGATACGACGCCACATTACATGACCCATCATGCGAGCCCCTTTCTCTGGGTGGGTTGGTAGCAGCACCCCCACCTGTTGAGCAGCAGATAGTTTCAGCAGAGAAGGCTGATCTTGAGCACAGGTTGAGTGTACTCTATGAGTTCCAGTGGTAGAGACCGCTGAGGTTCAGTGGTGAGCCAGACCCTCAGGCGGTAGAGTTTTGGCAAGTGGTAGTGGTTGTACTTTTCACGCTTGTGAAGACACCGATAGATCTTATAGTGTCCTTGACAGCCGACCTTTTTCCTGGATCAATTTGGCGTTGGTGGAGTCTGGTGACTCAGTTTGCTGGCATGCCGTCACTTTCGTGGGGAGACTTTCACTTGTTGTTCCGTGAGGAGTTTTCCCCCTCCTTCTTGCACTCCATTCGGATTCAGGAGCTCCTGCAATTTCAGCAGGGAGGGATGACGGTGGTCAAGTATGCGGCTAGTTTCACAGACCGTGCATGCTTTTACTCGGATTTCGTCCATGACGACAACAACCGAGTGCGGAAGTTTGAGCAGGGTCTCCGCCGAGAGATTTGTGTTGTCATAGTACCCTTGGTCATTTCCACATATGTCGGGGTGCTAGAGTAGGTTCTAGTGACAGAGGGCTTCCTGTCCTATTCTAGAGTTTGTGGTGGCAGCAAGCACGTCCAAGCCGAGACGTCTACCACGGCTAGTGGGTGTCGGAATGCATAACCTCGACGCAGGTGTATTTCTAACAACCGGACTCAGGGGCATGGTCGTACAGCTCAGTGGGTCCAAAGGGCACCAGTGCATCCCAGAGAGATTCGGTGCTATGCTTGTGATGGGCGAGGTCACCTGGCACAGGACTGCCCAACCAGGAATGCAGAGAGTTTCGGGCAGGCAGCAGGTGCACCACCACGACATAGGCAGTGTCGTGATCGGAGTAGTACCCAGATAGGTGGATCTAGCAGAGGAGCGAGAGGATCTGGTAGTGGGGGATGGCTTTACGAGGTCTTCCAATCACCACTAGGCGGTCCACGTCTGGCTCTGGGGGCTGACGGTTGGGACCACAGACAACCTCGAGCTTTGGATGTCTACGACCCTGCGGAGCATGAGGTGGCAAGATGTACGCTCTACAACTCTTCTAATTTTTGCAGTATAATTATTAGACTATGTGTGTGGAATGAATTCCTCCCTGCTCCTTGTTTGAGGTGTTACCAGGGTGATTCTAGGTGTCGGTGTAACCCTGTGTCGGTAAGGTAAAGGCATAGGACCTTTTCTCTTTACTCGACGGTGTTGACTCCTTCCCTCTACGAGCGTGTAAGAGAGTCTTGGTTGCGATACATCGACTGTGAAATCTTGTGTGACCATATATCCTTGGATGTTCCACCATAAAGATATTCTGTAGGAGGGAATCACCATGCCTTATTCCAGGTGCGGGCGGTGAATCCAGTCGCGGCATGCGACGTAAGGGTTCAGTCGCGGAGGTGAGCTACCCCTGAGGTCCTTCAGACCGTTTGAGACCATGCAGAGGGATGACGAGGTTTCCTACTGCCTTGATCTAACCCCAAAGTCTGGAGTGGGGTCACGACATCGGCAAGGGCCAACCTCACGTGAAAAGATCAATCCTTTGGTCTGTGTGCGGTGGCGTAGAGTTGTGTGAGAGCTCTTCTGAGTACGGAAGAGCCGGGTGTGAGCTTATTACCATGTGTTTCTCCCTAGTTTTTCTTTTCGTGGATGAAATGTTTGAAGGAGGTAATGATGTAAGAACCCATTTTTTCTGCGAAAGACATTGGAATATTCTTGTTGTTATTCTAGAGCAGCGCCCTTAAACAGAGTGAAATTCCGAACCCCGGGGTGGCCGGAATTAACTTTTTAGTGCATTCACACTAGAAACGCCAAATAAATGTGATAACTCCTAAACGGTGATCCAGATCAGATATTTGAGTGTGCGTTTTGGTCCGAAATGGGGTTTTTACCCTAGGAACGACATAAAGCATGTCGGCATGGGACGTTTGGTCCCCTCGCCTGCTTCCATAATGTTAAACGGATAATTAAATTAATTAATTAATTCATTTAATGGTGAAATCCTATTATCTTCTAAATGGTGGCTCGGATTGGAAAACCGAGGGCAATGTTGATATTGGAACATTCCATTAACCCTAGGAGGGGTGTAAGGTTCGCGAGCGCGGCCCGTATGTGAAAAATGGCCACAGGGTGTTTTCGTAATTTAGCACCTTCAGACGTTAAATTTGATAACTATTGAACGTGTTCTCGGATTAAAATTCTGAGACCTTCGTAGTGCTCGGGTGGTTTTGTTTACCCTAGGGGAGGCTTATCCTCGACCCCGTCAAGTGTTTTGTAAGTGGATCATTTTGGGGATTTAATTAATTAAGCTTTTAATTAATTTTCCCTTAAATAAAAAAACACCCCTCTCCCTGATCCTCCCCCGGATCATTCTCTAGTGGAAGGAACACACCAAGGTAGCTCAGGCCCCTCCTCCAATCTCCATCCTCTCTAAGGCATGGCCGTTGGCGGATCATCGCGAAGCTTCGGACGAAGCCCCACGAGGTAGGATCTTGTTCATTTTTGTTTTCCCGCACCCTTTCGCCGAAAATTTTGGTTTTCTAAATGCTGATTTATTTTAGAGAAAATCCATTAGACTAGTAGTGCGTATTTTGACATTTCTGTCTCATTTTATGGATTTGAAATCTGAGTTACGAGCGTTCCACAATCGATTGTTGAAGATTGGGTGTGGAAGGGGGTTTCGGGCGGTTTTGGGGCGGAATGCCTCGGCGGAGGTGGCAGCGCGGCTCGGTCGAGTTGCTTCGGGCGGGTGTTGGCCGGTGGGTTTGAGTGGAAGGGGAGCACCTGCAGGGTGCGCGCGGCAATTGGCTCCAGGGCGTCGGCGCAGCTGGCGAGCACGGCGGGCGAGCATGGAGGGTTGACGGTGGTGCTTGGGTGGACGAATTCGCGCCCGTGACTTCACGCGGGAGACCGAGACCCGCACTCGGCGGGTCTCTGCGCATGACCAAGACCCCCCACCCCTCGTGTCCGGTCGGAGAATAGAGGACTGTAGGTCCTCAGCTGGCCCAAAACAGGCAGACCGGCCAGTCTAGGCCTGTCCAGCCCAAGGGGATTGTCCCCTTTGTGTTCGGACACCCATATCTTCCACTACGGCTGTCCGATTTCCATATTGTTTGCGGCAGAGCCTTCCTGGCATCGAGGATATGATTTTGAGAAGGTTTTGGGAATTTTTACGTCCCAAAATGATGGGCCTCGGAAGTGTGACAAGTTATTAAGTGAAATGATGTTTTTCCGGGGGATCATGTTTTGGACGGCGCGGACGCGACTGACGTCCGTTTTGAGTGACTTCAGTGGCGTTGGGACCCTGACGCTGGGGAGAAGCATTCCAGGGTGGTTTTGAGCATTGATGTCAAAGTTTAGGTGTGGTCCCCATGGCCCGTCTTTCAAGCTGCGTGCGACGTTTTGTAACATTTCTATTGGATGTCTCTTCGGGGCATACAAGCAGTCGTTTCGGGATGTTTTTCTGAGGGGAATGCAATGGTGCAATCCGCCTGCCCTAATTCTGCAAGATGGTGTGGGCCCCACGTGGGCCGTTTGGGTGTTGATAGTGATTTTCCATCTCCATCACTGGGCGACCGTATGGGACAAGTGAATAGTCCAATTTGTGTACGTTTTCGAGAGGATCGCAACAATGCGATCTGTTGGCAATGCTTTGGGACTGGGGTGCGGGTCCCGCGTAGTACCGCTCGCGCGCGGTAAGCTGGAATAAATCTTTTTCTCCGGGCATCTGTTCCACTCAAGTGAGTAGTTCTTTTGGCGTGTTTTTCCAGGAGCATTGTTATAGCACAGTTCGCCCGACCATATTAGGGATCTTGGGGTGGGCCCCACATGGGTTTGGATACGGTGAATAGTACCTTTTTCAATGTTTGACCATTCCGAGCAAGTAAGTAGTCTATCTCGCGTGTCTTTCCGAGAGGATTAAAATGGTGCAATCAATTTGGTTTTGCGGATCCTCTTCCGCGATTTTATTAAATGTGGAAATCTGAAGGGCACCATGATGGTTGTTCTTCTCGCCGTGTTTGTAGAGAACCCTTTGCGTGGGATCACGTGCACTCCCGTGTGAGTGAAGAGATGTGGTTTGATGTTACCCAGTTGATGAGTCGAAAATTTGGAGATGTTACGTCATTCCTTCGTGTTGAGGATGGGTGCCGTGTGCACGATAGCCCTTAGGCTGAAAATGAGGTATACTCTGGGAGTATATGGGAGCACTTGGAGGTACGTGTGGTTTGTACCATAGACGATCATGCGCTTTGATGGGGTTATCTTGGGGCCACATGTCGTGTGGGCCCCAGGTGCATGCTGAGCTCTGCATTGCATACCGTTGAACTCTCACAACGTAGAGGGTCCGTCAGTTCTCGTTTGTTGACTAGCGGGGTTGAGGTTTTCCCCCGACACTGTGCTCGATGGTTTAGATTAGCAGGGTTGAGTGGTTTCCCATGTACATGTTCCAGAGTCGGGTGGTTGCGCAATACACACTCCGTGTTCGGTTGTCCAGTGTTGTACCCTCTAGTAGAGATGTCCAAAGCAGTTCTTTGGGTTTACCCTCAACCAGAGACTGGGCAGTGTGTCACCCGACGCTCTTTGGGTCTACCCTCCAGTAGAGACTGGGCTGTGGGTCACCCGACGACCTCTTTGGGTCTACCCTCCAGTAGAGACTGGGCAGTGGGTCACTCGATGACCTATTAGGGTCTACCCTCCAGCAGGGCTGGGCAGTGGGTCGCCCGTCGTCTAGTTCCAGGTCTACCCTCCAGCAAGGCTGGGCAGTGGGTTGCATGTCGACTTATTCTAGGTCTACCCTCCAGCGGGGCTGGGAAGTGGGTTGCCTAATGAGGTATTAGGGTTTACCCTCCAGCGGGGCTGGGTAGTGGGTTGCTTGATGAGGTATTAGGGTTTACCCTCTAGCAGGGCTGGGCAGTGGGACGCCTAATGATATATTAGGGTTTACACTCCAGCAGGGCTGGACAGTGGGTCTCATGATGATGTTTTAGGGTTTACCCTCCTGTGGGGCTGGGCAGTGGGTCCCCTGATGATGTATTTGGGTTTACCCTCCAGCGGGGTTGTGTTGTGAGTCGCCTGATGATGTATTAGGTTTAACCCTCCAGCAGGGCTGGGCAGTGGGTCACCCGATATCTGGTTATGAATTACCATCCAGCAGGGTTGGACAGTGGGACACCTGTTGGCATTCCAGACTTAGTCCTTCCTACTAGGATAGCTTGTGGCTTTCCTCCGTGATTACCGGAGCGGGACCCTTGGTTATACGGGTCAGTGTTGTGACGACTTTGACTTTGAGAAGACCTCTCGACTGCATGGCAGTGAAGAGGTGTGGTTTGACTTTCACTAGAACTCTCAAGTATGAGGGGCGCTTTCCCCACCAAGACACGTTCATGTGATGCGATCCAAAACCATTTGGGCAAGTCAGTTCCTCCCAAACCAGATATTGTCGAAGTGCGGTGATTGAGCCCCTTGGCTTGTGGTTCGGGGCAGACGTGCGGGATGCTGGGCATCGATGGAGTTTACTTCAGGGTCTGTTGGAAACTCTCCATTCTTGGGATGAGCTACGGGATGGAGTTCCCTTACAACATTGTTTGGGATTCTTGATTGAGCATATGAATATGTATATACCTTATTCCAGAACCCACTTCTTGGGTTTGGTTACTCTCCTTCCAGGAAAGGCGAAGATGTGTGGGGTAAGCCACGTGCTTTCCCTGTCTTGATTTTTGTGGTTGGACGATTCTACCCTCCTTCTATAGGTAGTTAAGACTCGACGGGAAGTTCATCTTCTCATAGTTTCCAGCTCCTTGTGTCTGGACGAGTCTACCTTCTTTCCTCTTGTTGGGTTGAGCTGGACTCTTTACTACACTCTCTATTGTACTCCATTACTTTTTCCTGTTCGCTCTACTGCTCACCCTTCGGTACCTCTTTTGTTGCTCCCTAGAGCCTTTGTGGTATCCTAATGAGTATTTTTATACTCACCCCTGCTTGGGCTTTTCCCGCACATGGTGTGCCCTTGCTGACGACAGACAAGTTGGTCGTGACTTCACTGGATCACAAGTGTTCGGGAGCTTGGACTGCATGCGGTGGTCGTAGTCGGGATCCTGGTGGGGGACCCTTCAAGCTATTTTCTTTTGTTCACCTATTTCCGGGTTGTGGAACTTTTTGGTTGGGCGTGTGTTTTGCCCCTTTTCTTTTCAGTTTACTTTCAGCTTGTACTTTGTACTATTTAGAGGTCTATGCACATTTGGGGTATATATATAGTAGTTTCCCTTTTCTTTACTTGTCTTTTCTTTTACTCTGCTCCACTGAATTGAGTGTGCTTCATGTGTGTGTACAGGTGCTTAGGAAAAGGCATCCCCTAGTTGTTGTGCCTTCGGCACTAGTCGCCAGCCCCTGGCCTTTGGAGGCAGGCTTGGGGTAGTTGCGGCTCGAGCCCGGGTAGGGTCGGGTCGTGAAATTTTAGGATTCAATGTCTCAAACATGTGAATCAACATAATTTCATGGTAAATCATGTTTATATAGAGTGAAATAAATTTTTAGATGTGCTATAATAATGGGAAATCAAAGAGATTAGTACCTTGTAGTCATATAGGCCACTCAATATAATGGTTTTCCCTCATTTTATCACATATGAAGTAAACAAGATTCATATATATTTAAAGCTGTGAGAGTATAAAAATAATTTTCTTTATTCTAACCCCCTTATAATTAAGATATTTAAGAGGGAAGTAATTTTATTTTAATTTCAATCACCAATAATGTGGTTCCTTTGGGTTCTGGCCTTTGATTAAAACCAAAATCAAAAAGTAAGAAACAATTATCATAATGAGATACCACATAATCATGAAATGTCACCTATAGTATTTCTAAAGTATGAAACTTTTCTTAATCTCAGAAAACATGGGTTTATCCAAGGATATTAAAATTAAAATTCTTTTTAAATTCTTCAACATGGTTTTTGATGAGTTTTTTAATTCCCAAATCATGTCCCATAGGAGTGTCAAAACAGGTGTGTAGCCAGGCCCGTTGTCATCTAACATATTATCATGAGTAAGGCCCGAAACATCTTGTTTGGGTTCTTAACCCTAAATATATTTTTACCATATTCAAATTCATTTGTATAATCCATATAGATATTTATTTCTAGGAAAACTCTTACTTAATCCTTCACTAAATTTCCCAGACATTATCATAAATATTAACTAATCCTTATATTTATCCAAAGTAGAATCCCTAAACACAACCTTAAAAATCTACCTAGGTATTTAAATAATTGTATCTCATCGTAGTTTCTAATGGCTGACTAATACTTTACTTTGATACCATGTATATCGACCCAATATTAACATACATGGATATTACATCATTTGAGATGAATATTCATTATATTACAAAAATACATTCATTGGGACCATAATAGTTTACTATATTTGGAAACATGGAAACAAAATCTTCTCCCTTGGTGAATGATCATAAACATAACCCATATGGATCTCCTCCTCTAGTACTTCTACCTACAACCATTCTTCATACCCTAGGGAAACGAAGCATAAGAAAGGGTTGAGGTTTTATTCTCATGAAGGGTAAATAAATATAATTCATAATCATAACATGAAAAAAATGGTATAGAACTAGAGAATAACTTTTGAATACCATAGCATATATATTAGATATCACAATAAATATTGGTAGTTTATAAGACAAGGATTAAAATAGAATTAAGAGAATAAGTCAGGAAAGAATAAAATTGGAATAAGGCATGGAATTTTTGTCCTGTACACTGGTTTATGATGTTGTGAACATGTATATGTAGAAATAGGTTCACTCATTAAGTTAAGGAAATGAAATAAGGCCCCAAAATCAACTTGTGAATATGAAACCAAGTCCATGGAAAACATTTTGAATATCTAATCAGGTTCACATATAACCTTATGGATGTGAAAAAATACATTTTCATCATTTTGAACGTGTAATTAGGTTCACATAATACCTAGTGGACATGTACCCATGTCCATTAATTACATTTTAAACATATAATAAGGCTCATTAATAACATTGTGAACATGTAATCAGGTACACTCATAATCTTATGGACATGCAACCAGGACCATGAATAAAATTGTGAGCACAAAACAAGGTTCATTGATAAGATTTTCAACATGTAATAAGGTTTACACAGAAACTTATGTACATCCACAAGGTCTATTCATAAAATTGCAAACATATAATCAGGTACACACATAACATTTGTAATCATATGTAATCTAGAATTTCATAATGTATTTAATGGAGATATAGGTACCACCAATCTCATAATAAAATAATTCATACATGTTCAAAAAGATAATTAAAACATTCATAATATCATGAAATATAAAAAGAAATGGTATTTATGAACATAAAATCATAACCTGAAAAAATAATGCGTATCAATAACATTTATTCACATTAGAAACTATGTAAAATAGATTTCTTTCATAGTAATTTCATCAAAGAATACCATGTTAAAATAGGTGGGTTTCAAAATCATATAACCCGTGGAAAAGAATCGGATTTCAAAAAAAATTATCCCACTAAAAAGAAATGGGTTGCATAAATACCATGTGATTATGTATAAACCATTCATATAAAGGATATGAATAGAACATTTAGATAATTTACTTTATGGTTAGGTGTAAAATCAATATATGTTATCATAGATGGAAAATTAGTTTGACACATTTCTTGAGGAAAATATCCTTTTGTTTTTTAAAAAGGGTTTTTAATACATAAAACTATTTAAAAATAATATTCTAGGACTATACAATGAAAACATATTAAAAATTATTTAAATCAGTTTTAATACCTTTTCCATGAAAATTCATTTTAAAAAAATTTTTTAAATACTATGCTCTTAAATATGAAAAGGATGCTTCAAAGGAATGATGATGGGTTAATCCTTAAATGTCATTAATGGTAAAAAGAACATTCCTTTTCCATGGTAAAAAGCTTAGAAGTATTGGTTAATGAGAATGTGAAAATAATATTCTTTTTAATATATTGGTAAAATTAAAGAAGGGTAAAATTTATTTTCAATATTATTGGATAATGGTATAATATTCTTTTTTCCTCTTTTTAGAAAACATGTTTTGATGGAACATAGACTTCCGACTAAAGATTGGTTAAAGTCGGGATACCTTAAAACATTTTATTAACTATCTTATGTTACATATATTATAAAATGGTACCAATGAAATAATATATACTTAATAAACAAAAGATAATAAAAATCATTAATGTCTTGATAGTTCGGTCATAATAGTTCGATAGTGGAAGTATAAACATAGACAATCTCAAAAAGCGATGATATTGTCTCGATAAACTATTTAAACTAGGTATGATGGGATCATACTATATATCTAAGAAAATAAAATTACATGAATCTAAAAATATTATTAAAATATAAATATTCATTATATACCATGTAAAATTGAAGTGTAATCACCTCAAAAAAAGGTTTTTTGGTGTATAAAAAACATGAGTCTCGATGATGGAAAATTGGGAGAAAACTGTTTTAATGAATTGATAGCTTTTGAAACATAAGATCACATGATAAAAGAATAATTATATTTAATTTTTAATAACCATGAACTTAATTATAATATACATATAATAAAATCATGTAAGTACAGACATCACATAAAAGGAAATAGTGGTGCACATAACATTTTTGTCATGGAAATAAAAAATGAGATGAAATCTTGTTACCTTGTGTCTTGAATATATTTTTACTCGTACAATATTAATGTATAATAATTATAATATTATTATAAATATATTTAACAGTAATATTCCTTTATATAGTAACATATATGTTTTTAATATAACCTTATATTACCCTATTCATAATGACCCTATGTTAAGGTGTCACTTTAGGTAATATTCTCTTTGTTTGTCGAATGCATCTTAATTTGTAATATCTTGGGACCTTATATTTATGTCATGATTTATAAAATTTAATTAATGATATAAATATCATTTATATACATTATATTAATACTATAATAATCTATAGTATAAAAAATATTCAATTAAATATATCGTTCATAGAGATGGTAAGGTGTACATACGCACGAACGTTGTTTCCGTTTTAATAGTCATAATAAAAATGGAAAATGATATCTATGTTTATATGACAATAATATCATTAAATTATAATTATAATGTTATATATATCATATATATTTAATAAACCCCTCTTTAATACCTTCTAAATAGTGGGTGAACGAATCACATCACTTTCAGGGGGCGGTAGTCAAGACTTCCTCAAACGAAATTATCACTTTTACAAAAATTGGAATGTAAAAGAGGTATGTGTTGAAAAAAGAAATAATAAATAATAAATACATAAAAAATACTACATATAATATATATAAATATTGTTTCCAACATTATGGACCCCATTATTAGTGGTAAATTAGAAATAAACAATCATTATTTCATGAGGCAGTAGTTCACCGTACACATTAATAATATGATCGATATCCTTTAGATGGAAGTTTGTGTATGTATATGTCAAAAAATTGGCATTAATTAATAATTATATATGTATTTTTACTGGTTTTTTCACACATTAGTGTAATAAATATTGTGAATGGGGAGATGAAGGAAAATAAAAGAAAGGATCCTGATAGAAGACGTTACCCCTAAATCGGGTAACACCTTTTGGATTCTAACAAAAGGCTTTTTGAGGGGAATTATTCCAAAAGGGAGGCCTAAAATAATAATGTATGATTGTTGGTGAGTGTATATGACAAGGTTTGGCTGACCATTATAGGTTTTATAGAGGTGAAGAATTGGTAGAATGTGTTGCCTTTATTGGGATGGAAAAGGACTCACATGGAATTTTGGAAACAAGTTAGATGTATACATGTTCTTACCTAAAATAACACATAAAAACCAACAAAAACCAATATTGAAAGGGTTATGGACGAACCATGGGAATAAAATGGGTTTTGGACATGTTTCTAGTTCGTTTGGGGCTTATTTTTATGGTTTATTCCAACGTTATCTTAATTTGTTTCTTAAGTGAGGTATTTAATTTTAATCACATTCACCATTCATTTTGGAAAAAAACCAATTTTAACATATTATAAAATATAAATTATATAAATCCCAAATATGGAATCCATTTTTAAATATTATAATCATAGAAGATGAAAATATTAATTTAAAATTAATCCCATTGTCGAAAAGACGCTACATGTTTTTAATGTAAAAATGGTCAAAAGTTTTCTAATCCTTTATATCTAATTTCATTGTGGAAATGGTTCCAATGACAAAAATTGGATTACTAGTTATAACATTTTTCTAATTAAACGTTTAAATCAAATTAAAATATATTTTAACCTTATAATGAAATATAATTAATAATTAGTTTTGAATAAAAATCCATAATTTTTCACTATTAATCAAAAAATGAAGATTCTCAGAAAAACAAATTTCACCAAATGATAATTTTGAAATTATGAATTAAAAATTGATGTTTTTTTTAAATTTAATTTATAAATGTGTCTGAAATTAATTTTATTATTTTCCACAGATAAACATTAAACGTAGTTCAATAATAAAATATATTTTTAAACATAAAATAACATTACAAAAAAACAAATATTTCATTATAAATATATTTTATTTATTTAAAACCATTATAAAAATATTTTAATGGTTTTTATTAATATTCTTCTTATAAGGCTTAATGACTAGGTTAAACTTACCTAGATAGTATAATTTGAACAATAATATTATGCTTCCTAGAAAACATTGGTGATGCGTGTAGCTCAAATTAAGGCCGTATTGCATGTAACGCAAGTCTAGTCGGTATAACATGTGATAGGAATGTAATATTTAGTGTTATATATATATTATAACTATTTCTAGAGTCTCATGAAATGAAAAATATCAAAACTATAAATTAACTATAAAAAATCCACAAAATATCAGTGTGTTATAGAATCACTATTTCAAAACCATTTCCAAATATTTTGTTTGTGGAATAAGAAACACCCAATTATGTGGATTTTATATGAACCTAAATTCTAATGGAATATTGTAATTTTGTATTTTGACCAACAATGCTTATTTACTCACATTAGTGAAGATGTTGAAAGGTTGGGATCATCACACCCTTTGGGGGGGTTGTTTCCTACTATGGGACTCTATTATAGATTTATAATATGTTCCTAAATCCATTAATAATACCAATATATTAAAAGGGAATCCCATGATATTAGAAATCAATTTCTAGCATGAATTGAATTCATAATAATTTTTAAGTATACAGTGTTCTTCATCAATGGAGATATGTGTATGTATCTAAGGTTTTCCATTAATGGAATCCACTTTTATAAAACATAGACATTTATTAGTAATCATTATTAAAATGATGGTTTCAAGACACACTGTGGGGAACACTAAATTTCATTTTAATCGAGGTAAGAAAGGTCACTATGGATTTGATCACCATCTAGGGAGATGGTAGTTGTTTTGATTTTGGGATTGAACCCATAGATAGGATACCTATGTATCCTTTTGAAATGAATAATAACTCACATAGTTCAGTGTTGTTTAATGTTCCAAATCATAAAATTTATGGTCATTTCATAAGGGACTAACCATATAGTTTAACATATTGTGTCAATGATGTCTAGGTGGGAGGTTCCTAGTTAATGTTTGGTGTGGGGCTTACGACGAAGCACCCCACGAAACCTTGAAGGGATAAGACATTCCATGTTTAATTAGACCCTATTATAGATATGGTCCAAATAGAATAGGGTTTATTTTTATAGTGAGTTTCTACCATTTGGATGATTCTTACATATCCGATTTAAATGGGAATATCAGAACACATAGTTTGGTCTTGATGACTGATGCCTATAGAGGCCCAAAAGGGTGTGTCTCATAAGGGATTATGGACCATTGAGTGGATTGAGTTTTGTTTTATTTCTGAAGACAATTCCCTTATAATGGGAATCTTGAGGGATGTATTAACTCATGGATGTTTGGGGGATTATTTTAGGGATTACTTATAAGGAGTATACTTAGATTGAATGGATTATTATTGTTGATTACTCTTGATGAGTATACCCCTTGATATTAGGCCATAAGTGGGATTCTTATGTATCCCAACTCGTTGGTAACTAGGAATCATAGCTCTATTTTTTCAATCCATCATGATGATCACTTAGGTATTGTGATAATCACTAACCTCTAAAACCACATGATTCACACTTGGTGTTATAAAAAATAGGAAGTGAAGGATTTAATAGACCACATACTTTTCCATCTTCTCCAGTGGTAGAGGTCGAGGAAACAATTTAAGATTTCATGGGTATGGTACTTCCCTCTCCATACATTAAATTGGAATTGAGTCCAATGTAATGAAGGAATCAAGGTACAATATGAGATGGTATAGAGGATAAAGTCTATAAACACTTATATAAAAATATATGAGATCACTCCAGTATGGATTACTTGAAATTAGTTCATCATCAGGATGAGGATCTCATTCTATGTTGATGGAAAAAAATATGATCCTTACCCTCCCAGATGGGAACCAGATGCTCTAGGACCTAGAGACAAGAAGTGATAGATAGAGTCTTATTCCAAGAATTTGATAGCGGGAACACCTATACACTTTCCATGGTGTAAGTGTCCTCAGTACCATAGATATAGTAATCTACAGACACCTTGATGATCCAAAACATTTTGTAGGCCCAATGTAAGAATCCTCTAACCATTGAAATAGAAATCTTAATGGGAGACACTCTAGAGTGACTTTACCCATGGTTTTGAACATTAGGGGGTCTTTGTGTTGGTTTCAATTTGATCCCACTCAAATAATGGAGACAAAAAAGAGAGTTCATGCCATGGATGGATTTCATGAAGGTCAAATGGATGGATCACATAGGTTGGAAGGTGAGGAAATCCTAGGAAGATAACATAGGGGGTTCCCCTTATAAGGAGGCTTGAAAGAATTCGTGGAAACATAGGAAATGAATATCCTAGATTACAACACATTGTTGGGGCATTTCTTAAGACATCAAGGGATTTAATAGGTATTATTGCATGTGATTATCACATGTTCCGATTTCATAAGAAATACTTGTGGTAGTCTTCTTAAATCAAGGGGTTGAGTGATTGAATTTTGTAGATGTTATATATTTTTATAAATGAATGGACTTGAGTTCCACTATTCCCCTTTAATTATCTCTCCTTCAAGTGTTGTAATACTGTATATATGGATTTTGAGAGATTGAGCGATGTACTACATAGTTCAAAGAAAAAATAAACCTTCGAGAAAAATCATCCATCCAAATGATTAACCCAAGGGATTATATATCAGAAATTATAGGACCTTGGTAAATGGTTTATTCTTTGCACAAGTGGGTAGCACGTAGGTACCTTGCATGCTGATGGTGTTTGGGAGTACTTTGGGCGAATTTATTTTTTGTGGCCTTCCAATTCTTGTCTTTCTTCATCTAATTTCTCCAAATTTTTATAATGAACATCATTGTGATGTAGAGCGGGCCCATATCCCATGGGCTTGGTGGGTGTGGGGAGGATGTGGGGTGGGTTGGTCCAAAATATTTTGACCTTTTAGAGTGCGAGCCAATGTGGGTGGGCCCGCACCGGTGTGGGCCAATGCAGGTTGTGCCTGTACGGGTGTGGGCATGCCTTAGGGCCTCATTTTAAAAAATATTATTTTTATAATATATGTTTCATTAACATTGAAGTTTTTTAATAAAAAAATCCTGGTTAAATAGTGACATATAATTTCTCACCATAATGGTTATACTAATTCACCATTTAGTCACATGTGAATTTTAAATAGTCCTTTATTTATTGTTTTAATATGATATTATATTATTTAAATCATAATTATTAACCATATTTACATGGTGTGTCAACCCATCTGTCCAAAAATGGAACTCATCGTGCGTGCTCATGGTTTCAATTCTATAAGAGTTTTTTTTAATCATAATATTTTTAGGTTGATTTAATTTTGTTATTATTTAATTTTATTTTTATATTAAGAGAACAGCATAGAACCTTGTGTAATCACAAATAGATTACTCTGAAATTGATCATTAAGTGGAGAGACATCATTCATTCATAGGTTTAGCTGTTCGCATCACCACGCAAGCAACATTATCATTCATCACCCATCACCAATCAATCACATGCATTCTATAGTAACAGCTCGACACCACATTAGTGTTTCCACATGCAACCATTAACCCACACAAAAATGATCAATCACATCCCTTAAAACTCTAATTAATAATAATTCATATTTCTCCCCTCAAATACCTTTAATAATTATAGAAAATAAAGTATTAAAATTATTATAAATAGTATTTTTTTAATGTTGGTAGGCCCGCAGGAAACCCGCGGGTTTATGCGGGGCGGGGAAGGCATGAAATTTATTGTCCACAATATATACAAGCTTTTGAAAACAAACCCGCACACGCTCAAACCCTTGTGGGTTTGGCTTGTCCCGCCCTGGCCCGCCCGTTTTGCATTACTATAATTTCACTTTGATTCATTTTCATCTATTTGATAAATTTGGTGTTTAGGAAAATCCCACCCTTATGATTGGATTGTATCGAAGAATGAGGGTCTAAACCTGATACAAAGTGATGAAAAAGATATATTAGTCACAAAATATTTCATGCTTAGTTGTTCACTATGGTCGTTCATGTATGCTAGCCACATAGGTAAAATTACACTATTATAAATAAGGACTTTATTTTGATAAAAGACACTTATGACATAGAATTTTTAAATCCCCTCATGCATGTATTCTGTAGAAACTATATTTAATGCTTACCTTTTTGAAGGATTCATTTTCACAAAAAAAATATTTATTTTGATGCATGATACATAGGCTTGGTTTAGTGTTTTCCATAGAATAATGTCTTTGTTAACGGAACATTAATGACATTATTGAGCAATTTTCTTCCTTGAAATAATGAATTTTCCAAATTTCCTTATTTATATAATTTTATTCAAAATGAAGCTACTCTGAAATGTACTTGTTTTTTCCATGTAGGTTAGATGGCTGCCAAGAAGGTTTCAGCTGCTGGTGAACATGCTAGTAAGATGATTGAGGATATGGTAAAAATTATAGGGGATGATTATTATGACATCTATAACACCACACTTCTAGATATATTAGGGAACCTAAATATGTATCAACACAAATTTTTGAGCTTTCATTGTCTTCTACATTACTGTTATGGACATCTGTTGAAAGTCCTCATAGCGGCTCTAAAGAACTGCATCTCAACCTATTGATTTCAATACCATAAGAAATTATAATCCACCATCATTTCTGGAAAGGGAACTTATATTACTATTGTGACGACATCAATGGTCTATTTTTTACTTCACAACATGCGTTCATTAGGTATGAAATCAAACATAGTTGAACAAAATGTGAATTTATATCCATCCATCTTTCAAGAATATGTACTCAAACATTAGCCTAAAAATAGGCTAAGAATGGCCTTTATGAGATCTATAAAAGCACTAATAATGATAGAGACATTAAAAGACCAAAAAAAATTTCAATGATGAAAAAGAATTGAAAAAGGAACCATTTATCATTGATATAAAATCAATGATAAAGATCACATTTATCAATTGTATAATTTTTCACCACTAAAGTATTTCATTATCATTAAAAAAAATGCTGATAAAAGTATTTTATTATCTTTGATAGATGCTCTGATAATGTAGACCTTTATCCCCACTATTAGATGTGTTGATAGATGTCTCTTTTACCAGCGATTCTAATTACACTGATAAAGGGCCATACTGTAGTGCGTTGTAACATCACACTACATCACTGCAAAAGTGTGCTATTTTAGCACACCAAAACACCTGAAACACACCTGAAACACATATAATTTTCATAAAAATAAGTCTTAATACCAAATTTAAATGAAATTAAATTTACAACACAAATACAAATAAAAAAATTATAACATAACAATTTCATTTTTTTCTAAAATTAAATAAAAACGAATTATTTCATACATTAAAAATAATAGATTTCCTTTTTCTTTTAATCATGAACTAATTCATGCTATTTCCAAAAAACAACCCCCTCCCCAAAAAAATAACTCATATATATATCATAACTTTTCTAAAGTTAGTAATAATATAAACAAACAGTACAATGAATAACAAAAATGAAACTGACTTTCTAATATATAATTTTTCTGTAAAAATAGAGAATGTATATCATAATATTATCTTTACATTTTTTTCAAAGTGTTCTCTTTGTTATATTTTTTTCTTTAGAGGGATTAGTAACATCATCATGTGTAGAATAAATTGTCTGTATGAGTTGTAAAACATTTAATTTAGATTATTTTAATGTAGTAGAGAATATATTATATTATGAGGAAAAACAAAATATATTAATAAACAAACACCATCTCATTGAACTCTCATTCATTTTTTTAATAGTTCCAAGGATTTGGTTCCACAATCAGGAATCCAAATCCCTTATTTGTAGTCTCATATAACACATAAGATGTTGTCTACATTGGGACCATTGTGAACATATTTGGATGTCCCAATGAAAGGGACATCCTTAATTAAATTTTCATCTGACTCAACAGTTGTTTTATTTTCTAATAGGACATTAAACCAATTCATATTATTTGGATTAGAGACATAAAATAATTACACTTCTTGTGATGCCATTATGAATGACTCATCATTTTCCCCTACTATATTGAAATTCACCTTCACAATGCCAATTTCATTAATTTTCACTCCATTGATATTTTCATCCCATTTTCCACAGAAAAGTGGAACTTGAAATGTTTTATATTCCTACTTGAATATCAATTCAATAATTCCAAAATACACCATATTTGAATAAATTGGTTTTCTATCCTTTAACCTTGATAGGTGCATGGCTTCAGCCACAACTGTAACACCAACGTTTTTCATCAAATTCTAGTCATTGTGAAATTTTTTATATAATGTATAACCATTTATTACAAAACCATTGTAAGATATAACATTTTCATTCCATTATTTGGCTATCCATTGAATTATTTGGAAATTGAAATCATATTTTTAGATAACACCTTATTGATTTTATCTCTAAACAGTCCTATAAATATTTGATTATATGAATCTGATATCCATTTTCCAGCCCTTGAAGGATTCAAATATCTATGAATTCGTTTGTGTCCTTCAATGTATGGATCAACATCTTCACTATTATAAAATATGTAAAGTTGTATTTTCTCCTTCTCTGTGATGGTAATTGTAAAAAAATCTCTTCAGAACACCCCTTCTCTCAAAATGGGTTCATTGTGATGAGAATTTTGAAGACAAGTTATTTAAACATCTAATATTTAATCGGTATATAATTCAATAGATTATTCAACAATATATTTTTATACAATACAACCGTCAAGCTGACCCTTATTGCTTGACATACACTTTCAAAATCATTATATACTATTTAATGGGGTATATCCATCTGTAATGGATAGGACCATATGGTCGAACATATCTGACCAAGTGAACTATTAGGTGGACCATTATATCGAAGAATTGTGATGGGAAGAGCATTTCAAATTAACACAATGTGGTTGATATCTTTTTACTCATGATGGAAAACAACAACGGATCCACAAATTTATTGCATATGGTTTTGATGAAGAAGAAAAATTTTGTTAATGTATGTTGTACCTTTTGAGGTAGAATGTAATGGAAATCAACAGGCATCAAGTCTTTCATCAATACATTATATTCATGTTGTTTTAATCATTTAAACTTCAAATTATTCAATGACAAGATGTTCTATTTTATTGATTGATACCCTTTTGGATCTTGTACACTTGTAAGGAAATGGAAAATTTTCAATTTTTCCTATTTGGATAGAGTGTAAGCTTCTAGAGGAAGTAAATTCTACCTTTTACCCATGTTCGATGACATCTCTTCCCTTATCCCCATTTCAATAAATTCCAACCTAGCCTTGATGACATATTTCATTTTACTAGGAACATTTAGTAATGTACCAAAATCAAAATCAACTAATTTTTTTCTATATGCATGAAATTAAGAAAATGTCAGAAATAAAACATTTTACTATCTAGTTATTAAATAAAAATTATTCCCATATTCCATCCTTATTTTATAATGTTTTTCAAAAATGATTTACCAAAAAAAGTGTCAATATGTTTTACTTTTTTTTATAGTTGATCGCTCATTGCTAGATATGGTGTTGTCCATTGTTCAATATTCTTGTCGAATGATGTCATCCATGATTTGTATTTTTTCATTGATGTAAATTAATTTGATTTACAAAAAACATAGTCTTTGAAGAATGTTTAAAAATAAACTAAGAGTGTACATTTTTCACAAATAGGACACCCCAACATGCCTATAATACTATGGCCAGATAAATTTCTATAAGTGGGAAGTTATTTATCATTCCATATAACATTTTCATCCATTACAATTCTTTAAATCTATGTGTATCATAAATAATAACACATGTATCCCATATCAATTTCATAATTTTGATCAATGGAGAAAAATAGTCATCAATGTCATTATCGGGTTTCTTTGGCCCAAATATAAGTAGAGACTAAATAATGTATTTGTAAATCATGTATAACCAGGTGGAAAGTTATAATTTATCAAAAGAATGGGCCATGGGCTATGATTACTACTCTCTACAACAAAAGCATTTTTTCCATGTGTATATTTTTCAAGAATAATGATTATCAACACTTCACCATATTTTGGAAACTAGTAACCAATTTTCATCCACTAAGGAGATTCTTTTAGATGACATAGCTTCCCAAATTTAATTCTTTTATAACTATTTGATGTTAATTGTCTTACTATTTTTTGATGCCTATATAGTCTACTAAACCAAGGAATTATTAGAATGTACCATAGTGTTTTTTAATAACATTACTCTCTTTTATTGTATATATCCGTGTCACACATTGGGAATTTCATGAGTGATTCATTGTCCTTGTGAATCAATATAGAGTCATTTGAAATTAATTTATTTTTTAATGATTATTACCATTGATCATATCATTATTTTAGCATCATATGTTTAGTATTTCAGTTCATTTTTTAAGTATCATGTCTTTTAGAAGACCATGTAGTTCTGTAAAGCTGGTGTCACTCAATCTATTGACATGTTTCACATTATATAAATTTAATACAGCTAAAAATGATGTGTATTTACTATAATTGGTATAAATATTTTTCATGGAAGAACAATTTAACTCTGAAAACAACATGGGAAAATCAAAAAGGTTATATTCCTTTTCCGTTTTCATTTCATTCATATAATCTCTATTATCTTTTAAAAATTTATTCATATCATATGATTCAAAAATCATAGTATCATCACAATCGATGTCCACAATCACTTTTTCCCATTATTAGTCCAGCATTTATAGATTTTACCTATTCATGGAAAAATCAAATGTTCTTTCAACTCATCCAGACTAATTTTTCTGGAATAACAAAAATGTAATCATTGACAGAGGATTTTAAAAGGGTCGTCTACATTCTCTTTTTAAATATTGATGAACTATTTAATTCCATATTCATATTAATTGGTCAAATGATTAGCATAAATCCATTTGTGAATCATATTCATCCAATTTGGATTTGTAAATAGGGATTTCTATGTTTATAGTAAATGTTAAAATAGAGTATACGTTTTAAAAACACTAAAGATGAACCATATGAAAATTATGAAAAACTAGAAGAGGTATATAAGAAGATAAAAACATATGTGATTTTATTTTGGGTTTGATGGGTATTTTTTTATTTTACCTTAATTAATTGGAATATATTAACTTTTGTGAAGTAAAATGATGTTTTTAAAATAATTTTTCCAATTTTACTAATGAATTTATAGATATTATTCAAATAATTATTTCCATTTAAACTGTCTCTCCAGTGGATGTCTCAGGTGATATTTTACTATTATAGAAGCATGGAAAAAATGTGAAATCAATGTATAGTTTATTCATTATAGAAATAGATTTCATCGGATGGTTATATAAGATAACTAGGTTAAATGAATTTTTATAAAGAGGAAAAACATATGAAAATTACATCAAAAGATGAAAATTATTGTTAATACATACCATGATGTTATAAATGAGGATTACATGTAGATATTTTTTTCATAAATATTCAGTATTAGTAGGTTACCCAACCCATACCCCCAAAAATTATTAAAGAAGAATAAAAATAGGATGTACGAGATGTAATTTTCTGGAACCAACTATATATTAAATAAAAACAGGATAAGATAAAAAGCTCATGAAGCATCACAATTAGAGAATAAGTTATCATACTAAAAAAACAAAACTGATGCAAAGCGTGATCCTTACCTTCCTGCAGATGTGAACAAAAGATCAATAGTGGGTGAACACAACAAAAGTTCCCTTTAAAACACCCCACCCTAATCAACAAATGAGCAGTGACATTGGATATATGAATCATTGGAATAATTCCAAGGAATAAAACAACCAGTTTTCAGCATGATATGGGCAGAAATATTAAACCCTCCATAAGATTTGTTGATAGGGGAACCTTAAATGCATGTAGTGAATGATATGTCATGATATATCTAAAATTTCATGTGAATGAGTGAAACAAGCGACATCATAACAAAAAATGGTAGTGACATACTTTTCATCAAGATCCAATTGATGAGTTTGAATAAAAAACCCATCATACTTTGGACGTCAATACAAAAAATAGAACACAAAGTGTTTCGTAAACAACATATCAAAAAAAATCATAATCAACTGATCATAAACAATATATGATAAATAAATTTGTAGAAGAAGAAATGAAATTTGAAACAAAAAATTCACAAAGAAATTCAAAAGGCCTACCCAGATAGGTTGAATAAAATCAAAGACCCTCTTTGAATGTCCAATGAGATGTTTGGAGGTAATAGAATGGTGGGATTTGAGATTCGATTCACTAAGGAGGTGTTCCAGTATTGGGTGGATTTCATAGAAACCTCCTAATATTGCAACGAGATCAAAAACTGTTAGGGTTTTTAAAATTGACCGAGACAATTTTATCTATGCTTTCAAATAAGCGCTCATTAATAACCCTATTATCAGATCTTATAACATATGAACTAGTAAAATGACTATTTATCAGTACTAAAAACACATATAAAACCAATATTTATCATTGATAACATTAGAGGACTGGTAAAACTTCATTTTATCTGTGCTTTATTTATCGCGGATAAATCCTCATATTTATAAGCAGTGAAAACGCATCAATAAATATTCTTTACCAGTTATTATTCCTATGGTGCTGTTAAATGATTTATAAATATAAATATAAATGATTTTTTTAAAAAAATTAAATACTAAATAAATATATATAAATATAAATATAATAAATATATTCCTTTTTAAATATATTTATTATAATTTTATAATATTATAATTATTTATTTCATATTATATAAATTTTTTTGTAAAATATAATTTATAACATTTTATATATTTTTATAATTATAAATTTATATTTAGTATATATACATATAAATATAGAAAATATATTAATTATTTTAGTACAGTTATTATAAATAAATAAATATTTAAATATACATAATTATTTATTTATAATTCTATAAATACTTTTAAAAAATATGCATTTATTTATTTATAATTATTAATACATAATTATATAAAAATAACTAATATACATTTATAAATAGGTTTATTTATAATTTTTTTGAATATATTTTAAACATTATTAATGAATATCCAATTTTTAGAGCATGCATATATGTTTAAAATGAGTGAAATTGAATAAATTAAGAATATATGTATACTTTAATAATATTGAAAAAATGGATAAGTTCTATGTGTGTGTATATTGTATAAAAAAATTCATTAGTTACTTATATGTGAAATAAATATAACACACATTCGATCTATATTATATTGAAAAATAAATGACATTCAATTATATGTCGAGCACTATGAAATTAGACAATATTTTGTATTCATATCAATTTTTATTTATATACCATTATTCAATAAATATGTTACTATATAATTTAATGTGCATGATAATTTTTAATATTTAAATTATGTTTATATACATAAATATATATCAATATATTTAATATATACAATTTAATAACCTTAATTATCAAAATTATCTATTTAATAAATTGTTTAGTATTTAATAATGTATAATCAATCAATTCATTTTTATCAATAATTTATTTATTAAAACTTGTAATTAAAAATTATTTTATTTTCATTATTATTTCATTCTACCAGCTATAAAAATTCCTTGAAGAAAGAAATATTTATCAATTCAAAGAATAGTGCTATGAAAAAGTGTACCATTTTCAGTGATAAAACATAAGCACTGATAATTTTTGCCCTTTATCAGTGCTAAAAATAAATCATTGATAAAGGAAATCCATTATCAGCACTAAAAATAAAAATCTTTGATAAAGGTTTTCTTTATCATCTCTAAAATAAATGTTATGATATAAGGTTAAATGTCTCAAATCATTAATTTGAACTAATAAAAATTCCATTTAACATCATTTTATTCAACTTCTATTAAAAGATATTTTTTATTAGTGATTCAAAGATTGTTAAATCGATGGGATAAAAAATGGTTGGGACTTTTACCCAAGAGGCGGTGATAAATCAACATCAATGGGGGTGTACTCAGTGTGCCAACCCTTTGTAGAGTTCCAAAGGTACCTGGAAGGCATATAAAAATGTTTAGGATGTGTGGGTAGCGTAGACCTAGATATATAGGAATGATGAGCTTTAATTTTGATTTTTTCAGATGGTGGATTCCATAGAAAAATTCCTTTCATTTGATGCATGGATAAGTTGGCATCACATTGTGGGATATTTTCATGATCTTTAGGGCTCCAATACATTTAGATGTTTATGATGAATTCATCGATATGAAGGTACTATGGAATGCCCCTAACAGGAAACCTATGTTTGCATGTGAGCTAAGGAAAATAGGTCTTGATATCCGGAAGCTATATTCTCATTTAAATGGTGTATTCATTTGATGTAATGGATGAAAACATTCATGAGGAAGAAGGGTGACAACCCCATGTGAAATCATCCAAAAAGATGTCATATTGTGGAACACAAAATCATACTTGGAACTTTTTTGAGAACATTGGAAAAGGGAGAATTCAACTATTAGGGATATGAAATCAAGCAAATAATTTGATTATGGACACCTCTTGGTATTTTTCTCACCATGTGTTGTAGCGTCTATTTTCTTCCTATTTAGGATTCCAATGGAAACCTAAGCACGAAACATTCATTGTATTAACCTTTCGAGAGGAGATAAAGGTAGTGCAGTTGGCCACCACTATTTTGGAAATAATATATAGGAGCATGTTGCACATTCTTGGAGGGAAGTATCCCTTCATAATCTCATAACCGTTCTAGGTTTTTTGGGGAGGAAATGTGTCTCATTTAAGTACATGTTCTATGAAGAGTGAGATAATGGTCCTGAGGAGCATATTTTGACCATATGTTGAGGTTGCATCTAGTATTTCATCCATATCATTGAATTATCATGATATTTATAAAATTCTATGTGTTTTTACAGACATCAACTTATTTCCTTATGGGAATATGCCTACGTGAATGATTATTGATAATGGGAATACCACAATTTAGATAGGGTCAACATTCAAGACATTAGGGATGTTGTGTTGGTGAGTAGGATCAATGTAGAGATTATATGTGAGGCTTATTCGCCTTACCATTTTTCATGCCATTATATGTGCCTACAAAAAATAACTTTATACCCTCTATTTAAAATTATATTAGAATAAAATTAGATTGCAGATAGGTAGTTATGGATGATTGAAACCATGTCATTGATGAAGATGGTGATTATTCATCCTCCATTAGATGTGCCCAATGGATTAAATTCATGGAATTCAGAATCATGGATTAAATCCTACCATGAATGGTTTATAGTCACATATTTTTCTCAGGTTGAGGTAAAGAGATAGGGAATGAATGATCTTTTTGATTTGGAAGGTGCCTCATCTCCTTCACAGGCCATGTTGTTTGATTTAGAGAGTAAGGATAATAAGGTTCCCATCACCTAAAAATGGCCTCATTCAAGATATAATACACCCACCATAATCAAGCGGGATAAAATAAAATCATTAATTTAATTTTCACATTGGAATTCTATCCACCACTTCTAAGAAGATAATTAGGTTCCATTCTCTCATAAGTCAACTACAATGGAAGGATTTTGGAATCCTGTGAAAGCTTGAGTTGTGGGATCATTTTGATAAAAGGGAAAAAATTATTCAGAATATATATGACCAAAGGTAGTCCCAAAATGGCACGAATGGTATTATAATGATGAAATTATGTTGGTGCTTCTATGTTTAGGGATTCATATACTGCGGATAAGAGATCTAGAATACCTGCCAAGTATTCTATTTGAGGAAAATTTTAATGAAGTGGAAATTCATATTCAAGAGGTAGAGATTATCATTTAGGATACATATACTATTTTTCCATCCACATGGACAATGAAGGATATTGTAACTCATAATGGATCTGAAGGAAAAAGTCATTCATATTTAATGGAGTTGTGATACTTTGTCAGTCCTTAATATGTAAGCTCTCTTCTGCATATACCCTTTTCATAATTTAACTTATATTTCATCTAAATATTTATTTCTATGCGATAATACCATCTTAAATGGTATTAGGTTAATGGAAAATTAGTTGGGGTTCCATATCTATGGTATAACACTGGTGGTACTCTGATTAGGTTACTGGTTCACCCCCAAATCAAAAGAGGTATCTCCAAGGTGAAAAGCCATAGAGGATAAGATAGAGTGATAAATACCACCTATAATACCTATTCTTAAGATTTTTATACAATCCCTCAATTGGAGAAGATGAAGAAGAAGATACATCAGAGGTTGAAATCCTTGGATACATGCATTTCAAACAATTGTAAGTCTTCCTGACATCATTAATTTTAGCCTCATCCAGAGAAAGCGTTTAATCTTTTTTGGTATTATAGGGAATCTATCTGTTTCTTCCATCATGGAATTTACAAATGAGACTCTGGGAACTGAGGAGGGATCTTTGGACCATGAAAAAATACATGTAAATGAAATGTCTCCCTCAATTGAAGAAATGATGAGATTTGAGGGTGCATCATATTCTCTTATCACTTTTCCTAATTCTTTATAGAGGGAGGTAGAAGCTAGTAATGTCATATGTGTTTCATGAGATTCTATATATCTACTACTGACTTCCATTTCAGAAAAAAAATCAAGTTCTTCTCATGCACCAAAATAATACATCAACGAATGATGTTGACCCCACAACTATCACCAAGTTGATATTTTGGGTCTCAAGTCATCATCATAGGGTCAAAACCCAAATGATCCATGTGTTTCTAGGGGTTAGATTATCATTTAACATGGGATATCAATTGAATCCACAATAAACCATAGAATTTATGTTGATGAAATACAAGAACATATTAATACTCTACAACATTAAAAAAATTCAGGTCACTTTATACAGAATAAAATGGACCGAAGCCTTTATTTTCATTCCAATAAACATTTTTATGTATTATTCAATAATAATTATTGGTTGGAATGTGTAGCTCCATCCATGGAAACTTCTACAGTGATGGTGCATGGAGAATACATCAAAATCACTCTCAATCACACTACCAAGGGGCTCCAGCTCAGGTGGACCTTGAAATGGGAATCCATTCTAAGCCTCATTTGGTAGGTCCTATGTATACCGAGGGGAGTCATTAAGAGCTTCCAATCCAAACTAATGAGGGTGAGAATGATAAGAAATAATATTCTGAGGATATAAATCTTCTAATGGGTAAAGTTCATCAATTATTATGATTTTTCCACAATCATGATATTATTTTAATGATAACAATGTTTCTAATTCAACATTTATGATTATCATCTTTTTTGTCTAGTTTCGAGGGTGATTATTTTGTATTATCTCAACCTGTATCTGAAGTCATGGAATCCACTATTAATGAAGGATAAGATCATGGATCATCATTGATTTCACTAATCCTGACGTACATTGCTTCTATTAACATTGACTCTGAATTAGATCAGGAGTAGAAGAATGATCCTGACATCTCACATGGAAGGCCTGGTGTGATATATTTAAATTATCATTGTGATTATTCTTGAGATCCTCCCATTGAGAATCCCATGGATTTTTGTTTTTTAGACAAGTTTGGGTTTTGTTGGTTTGATTTCCATCCAATGCATGCTGTAGTGAATGATACTATTCATATGAATGATCATGAGCATAAGAGTGGGCAATATTTCATCAAGGATAAATATCAATCCAATATTGAAAATTTTTGAGATGCGTTATCCCCAGAATAGGACAATCGTAACACAAAAATGACATATTTCTAATGAAAAATCATGGATAATACAATTCAAGTGTCACAGCATCATCAAGAATTAACTACCACTCAAGGGGAAGTCATATTACTCCACTATTCATTTAGAGAATCTCAAAATGAAGGGGAAACTACCATTGCAACTACCACATAAGGGCTTCATCAGACTGAGGAGACTGAAGCTAGTCAATATAATGAGCACTAAATTATGGCTGATGGGGATTAAAAGCCTATTCAATATATGAAGAGTAATGTAAAAGGCTTCTTGTAATTTATGACAAAGAGATTCCATATTGATGATGTTCGTCTAGTATTTCTCTATAAATGAAAAAAAATCCATTCATATATGTTATCATCCTTACATTCTTCCTCTAATCATAACATCAAAGAGGTTTTTCATATCATTACATGTTCATACTTGATAATCATAATTACAATCATAGGGATGTGGACGCCCTAATTTTTTATCCAATATAGGAGTCCCTGTGAGAATACTTTGACTATTACTATAGTCATATCGTCAACCTAATATACATTTTGTCTTTTGTGTCACCACAAAAATTGTTTTCTAAGATAAATAATAATGATACGTAGAGGGTCAGACATGGATTTCTTCTTAGGACACCCTTTTATGGGTTTTTTCTTAACAAGATTTGTGCCTTTTATCTTTTAATTTCTTAATATTTCCTAAACCATATCGATTGTTGGTCTTGTGAACTAAGACTTGAATTTTATACTATGTTACCTATTGATGTTTTCAAATTTTTGAGTATTGTGTCTCATTTTGTGGGTATTTTAATGTCATGCATGTCAGATTGATAAATCTGGTGTTTTATATCGAATAGCTTTCACCATGAATTTTGAGATGATATCCCAAACAAGGATTCATTATTGGGAAGGTCCTGATACTCTTCATAAACATACAAGGGGAATGTTCAGTAATGAATTTCATGGTTTCCATGTCTTAAATGTGGAATATGTTAATAGAGGTTATTTATCCTGAAGACGATGTAACCTCTAGGTGAAAACCCCGTTACAGGGGTTGTTTTATGAAATTACATCTAGGGCGCATACTCTATAGTCATGTAGTGGTTTCCTTTGGTTGATACACCCATTACCTGGGAGACTAATGCATAGCTAACCGAGGAATGTACTACAAAGTAAGGTAAAGGAGTTCCCATGAATTTTGATATTCTACTACTGATATACAAAATAAGTTTACCATTTTGATGTTTCTAGACTGTAATGGATTGTATTTTCAATTTAATATGTCTGATAATAGAAGGATCATCAGTACTGATCTAGGACTTGATTAAGAATCCAAACCTATAATAATTTGATGCTTGATGGAGGGTACATTTTGTTATATAAACAATGTCAGTGGAGATGGACCCTTTCTAGAATTGGATGTGGTTATCATGCAGTTCAATGTATTGAGACGAAGACATTATCTATTTTGATTAACATATTATTGTAAAAACATTATTATATTCACATTAAATTCATGAAAATTGAAAATTATGTTGTGCAGTTTAATGTCATGCTGCCTGGTGATTATGTTGTATAGTTTAAAGTCATGAAGAAAGGACATTATTCTATGAAATTTAATGCTATGCAGTAAGGACATTATGTTGTAAAATTTAAATTCATGCAGCAATTACATTATTTTGTTCAGTTTGAATTAGTAAAATAATGATGTTGTGGGGATTTAATATTATGGTAATTATTTTGATCAAAGGATTGATGGTTTCCTTCTTCAGGATAATTTTTCTATAAATGTGTTAATATTTTTATTTAAGGAAGTATACATTTTAAAGCATTTATTTGGGTATTTTCATATCTGAATAGGGATATGGGGAAACGTAACGTGGAATTAAGGGAGGAATCTAACAATAATGGTGTTACAACTAAATGATAATATCGTTATTAGTGCTATTTTTACAATCCAATATTGGGAAATTCTCTATAATAAATAGTAGAATCCTTATACTGATGAGTCTTTTACAAGGGTGACTTATGCAAGGACAAATGGGGTAATTACTTAATAGTCAGGTAAAGGAGATCTCAATAATTATAACATTCTATTGGTTAGAACCGATGATTGTTTATTGAGATTCAGAACTCCCTAAGAACATTGTTTTGTTTATGAAAAAATGTATGGGACTACCAATTTTGAATTTCAAGTAATGATTTCTAGATAATTAAGGTAATAGGATCTCTAGGATGTTTTAACCTTAGAATAATATGTATGATGTTTATAGTTTTACTTTGTATGAATAGAACTATAATATTATTTAAACGATGGATGATATGTGTTTGAACGAACTATGGTTATTCAAATATTCCATGAACATATTAAGTGGGGAAATTTAAACCACAATCTAAGAGACAATACAGTTGGGAGAAAGGATATGGGACAAATATGCAAGGGATGTCTTCATGATTTGAATTATAGGTTCCAGTATACTATAATTAACTCATAATTGGATAGAAGAGGATTATTCCAAAATCAAAGTTACCAATTCTTGGAAAACCTATTATAGATTATTTATTTTTAAAGGAAAACTAGGGTAAATAAAGCATAGTCAAATAGTGGCATCATTTAGCTAACATACCCATTATGTGGGAAATATATGGTAGGACCACTGGGGCACATACTACATAGTTAAGTAAATGAGCTCCTAGGTATCAAACATTTTTTCACTATGATATAATAAAATATTAGGATGAATTAAATGTATTCACTAAAAGAAGTATGACATGTGAAATGGGAACTGTTCAATAAATAAAGGAAGCATTTGGACTAATATTGTCCATGTGTTTGGAGTCTCTTGGATAGATATTACTCATATGTAGAAGAGGTAAATCTCTTGTTTCCTTGTTGGTCTCTCAAAGGAGAGGAACCAAAATAAACATTCCTACATATATTTCTATATTGATTGTGGGAGAGGGAGAATTTTATTTTCCCTTGTGAATGGGACTAGGATCTAAGGACTATCCATCACTATATATCGTAATGGGATAAAAATCAATCCATAAATTGTTCTCTCGATATCGTTTAGTTTAAATTCATTTTTGAGGACATTATCCATGTAGGTATGTGTCACAAGGTAAAGAAAATTGTGTATCGATGTGAAGAGTAATAATAAAATTTGACTGAACTAGGGCATAGAGCCAAAGAAATTCTATGTATCTTGTCAGAGAATGAATCAAGCCACACATAGTTCATATAGATACAGTTTCACACATAAAATGAGGAATTTATTGGATCTCCCTATGTATATTTGACTCATACATGATAGAGTAAAGGATTTTCAATGATGGGATGTGACTGGGACCATGATTGAAGATATTGATGCCACTACATATCTCAAATGGGTGAGAATAAATCTATGCACAGTTCTTGAAGAAGATCATGTCTCTTATTTTCATTCCTCAAATAAAAATAGTGTGGCATTTATAGTCTAACACCCATGACCATTAAAAACCCCATTTGAATTGTGACACCTTGTTTATGTAGATATCTAGTTTACTAACTTACTAAGACCTCATGTGTTTTGATCAGTGTGAGAAATAAGGTGTGACAAAATATTTTTCTACAACACAAATATAAAACAATTGAAGGATAGTGGTATGATTATTATATGGTGGTTGAGCTAGGGTGCAGGACATGGGTGTCAATATGTGTCTTAATGTGGAAAGAATGAGGCCACATATAGTTCTTGACAATTATTCTTCAAATCAAACTGTATTTGATGTAGGGAAAAGATTATTTATATAACTTCCAAACTAATGGTTGGATATGAATCATGATGTATATGTATCACCTTGTATCTTTATGAAATGATAATCTAAACATAATTCCTAGAAAATTTCTCTTTGTAGATCAGATTCATTCGTGGGGAAAAAGGAAGTGATTTATTTAAAATTCAGCTGGATCTGAGATTAGAGATCCACATGTCAATATTTATATCCTTGGGATGAAAATAATGTCAAGCATAGTTCTTATACTTTCATGCAGATTGTCATTATCTTGGTATGGATGATGTTGACCCAACCTGAATGGATGGAAATATTGTGGTTGGGCATGGGTATAAGACCTCGGAATCACAATGTATCTTGCTTAGGAACAAATAAATATACATGCAGTTCATAATTAAATTATCTCTTTACATTTTTCATTCATACACCCCGGGAATGGGGTAATTTTTTATGGTGACAGATGGACCTGTGGTTGAAGATTTAGAAATCATTTGTGTATATCATTGGAAAAAGAATCAAGCAACAAAACGTTCTTCGAATGTGGTTCCCCACACGAACTGGTTTTTATTGTCAAAATGTATTATTTAATATCTTCCAAAATAAGGGTTGATCCTAAGACATATGATGGTATTTGATTCAATACATATTTTCATGAAGAGTTCCCAGTATAGATTTGGTTCTTACACAGGGAATGATGGGGCATATGTTTCACTAGGGAGTGGAAACGATGTTAGTGAGGCTTATTCATGGAAGAAACTCACATTTTTAGAGACCACAAGGGGTATATACTCTGGTTATCATGTGGTGTTTCTTAACATTAAATGATGGAGATGCTAACATTACATTTTATTGTAATGTGTTTAGGAAAAATGGTGTAGTTCAGTTTTAGGTCATGTGACTAGGACAGCATGTTGTGCAGTTTATCGTCATTCTATAAGGATGATCAGGATATGTAGTTTAATGCTGTGTAGTATGGACATATATGATTATATTTATTTTAAAATCATGTTGACAAAAGAAAAATATGTTGATTACATAAATTACTTCTATTGTAACCATGCATTTGTTGGAGTCTTATTGTGTTCTCTATCAATTGAGATTAAAGAATAATATCCATTAGAGTTAACCTTATGTATGAAGTAAGGTCCCTTTCACATTGGATCATGCATCAGAGGCTTCATTCCTAGTATAATCATTTTCATAAGGATGAAAATCAAGTCTCATTAGAGGAATTAATGAAGGAGTAATTCCTATTAAAATCATGGGCTATCCTATTATGACAAACCTCTAAGTGATATAAGTTATTAAATATATATTCATGAAGTCACTCCAAATCATCGAGTAATATTTTAGATTGCTTGTTTTCTTATAGAATATCAAAAATTTGAAACTTAGAGTGATATAAACTGATCCACAATGGGAATGAATGATTTTGTTATATACGCTAACAAGTACATAGTCGCTCGTGTAGCGGTATAGGCCATGGTCTAGTAAGACCTTATGGTATGAAAGTGTTTATGAGGAAAATAATTATTATCTTTATCCACCATATTATAGAGTATTTTCAAAATATTCTTGTTTAATTCATCTATTTATCCATTTTCTATTACATGATAGCAAAATAAATGGTTGGATTTGATACTTTATTCTTGATATAGCTTCCATACCTTGGCATATCTACTTTTGGTTTCGTTTTCTATAAATATAGTATGTGGGACTGGAAATTGGGTGACTATATTTGTATTGATGAAGCTAAAAATTCTTTTAGCATTAACTTATTTGAGTGTTATTTCCTTATCCCATTTGGAGAAAAAATTAGGTTGTAGTAAGGATGTACACGAACTACATAGTCGTAGCTGGAAGATAAGGTCCCACTACAACCATTCCCTATTTAGAAAATAGAGTGGACTATTTTGTTGTATTTTGAAACTCTGGGGGTTAATTTATGAAACTGACATGAACCTATCTGGGATGAAACTTTATAATGAATATAATTATATCATCCGACATCAAAGGAGAGTCGTATGCAAGCCAACAAATTTTACAAGAAATCCTATGCCATGACAAGTGGGAACAAAAATTTCTAGAATGAACTTCTTCCATGATAGAAAAATTCTTTTCCAATTGATGCATCTGATAAGGATTCCATCAAAACCACTTTTATAAGGGATCTTCCAGTGATTCTGGACATCATTAAAATTGAAATTGACAACTCATTTCTGAATTTGATCTTTCCCAGCTCACTCTCATGAAAATTCTATATCATGAAGATATTATCTTATGGGTCTCATCCATCCCCTTGTAAGTCCATATAGCTCAATAATGGGGATGATTTCATTGTTTTAATTTGTTTTGATTTGAACAAAAGGTAAAAACACATGGCGATGGGAAATTCCGATGATTGGTTTTCCTACTTTGGATCTACCAAGGTTGTTGTTGTATTTGGAAATGCATCGGCCTAGGCATTCTATGATCATGGGAAGTAATACAATGTGGGTTCTGATAGAAATTATGCAATTAACATTCAGACATAATCAAATTGGGGGGAAAATCCCCTTTAATGGTGGTGTAATCCACATTGAACTACTTGATTATTAACTATGATTCACCATTCACTTCTAAGTTATTCATCATTATTGGGAGTTTCTATTCAAATCCTAAAATGAGTGACTATTTTTCTACCACATTATTGGTATCACCTTCTGATGATAGTAATGATTATGTACATGATTCCTTCTATACAGATATTAGTAAAATCTCTAACCCCAGTTTTTTACGTTTATGGTCTTCCATTATCTTCCTCGTTAGACTCTTGAAAGCACTGTGAAAATAATTTTCTCATTTCTATGGCATGTCCTAAATATAAAAGATTTTATCATTAAGTATATGAATATTAGATGAAATATCTACTGAATATGGGTGTTCAAAAAGGAATTCTATCAAGGCATGGAATTTCACTTCATTTGAGTCATGAACTATATATCAAACTACTGCAGAACAACTGCCCACTAGCTAGACATCCTATCATCGTAGGAAAACTAAGGACAAAATTGTTTGGGTTATTGAGGGAAAACATGTTGACCTAATCATGCTATAGATAGTGGACCACATACAAATCTGTATATATTAAGGATAAGAATCACTTCTCAGTATCTGAATATTGAGCCTCTGCATTGAGCATGGTTAAACTGAGATATGAAATGTTTTTTATCATTCACAACATCTTTATTTTTCTCAAGGAAAGAACATAGTGATCGCACCAATGATATCAAAACAATTATGACTGGATTTCCATCATTAGGTGGTATTAATACCGGTGTTCCCAAAAATTATTTATTGAGGATAATAAATAATTCTTTAATTTCATTTGTCCATTGATTTGTGACACCCTTCTTAATCAATTTCGTAAGGGGTGCACAATTTACTATGAGATTGTATTAAATGAACATGATGTAGTCTATGTGCACCTATATTACACTTAACTCTTTCATGTTTTGAGGACGTGACATTCCATGGATATATTTATTCATTTCTAGGTCATCATCGATGTCGTAATAGTGTACATTGATGTAGATAAATTTTTTCTGAGTTTACCCCGAAAGCACATTTAAAGGGGTTCATCTTCAGGTTATGCTCTCGTTGCTTTTTGAATATGGTCTCTAGGTCATCTTGGTGAAATAACCTTATCATTATTTTCCCACAAAATCATCAACATAGAATTGGACTAATTTCACTAAAGAATTATTGAAGATGTGGTGCATTGCATGTTGGTATGTGGCACCAGTATTCTTCAAGCCAATGGGATTTACCTAATAGAAAAATAGGCCTTGATGATATCTAAAGGCTATGAATTCTTCATCTTCTAGTACCATAAAAATTTGTCTATACCCAGACTAGACATCCATAAAAGAGATATCTTGGTAGCCACCTATTGCATCAATCAAGAGAACAATGACTGGAACCGAGAAGCCATCTTTTTGACAATTCTAGTTCATGTAACTGAAATCAATTCCAACTATGATTTTCATATTTTTCATTTTCACCAAAAATAAATTTTCTATCCATTTTGATATTTCCCTTCTTGGATGAATTCTAACTTTGTGGTTTGTCAATTTAAACCTCAATTTTTTAGTCATGATTCAAGAGAATTCATCTGGAAAAAATCTTATATACTTGATGATCTTTTATAATCCCCAAACGATGGGTGGATACCTTGGGGTAAAGGTTAGGAATCTCTATGTAATTCCAAGAAAACATATCGCAGTGTTACATCATAAAATTATTATATACCTCCTATTAATAATGATTAATGATCTCAATAATCAATGTAGACTGTGTATCTTCCTCTTCATAATTCAAAAGAGGTACATCTACTTGACCAGAACAAAGTTGGCATTTTCTTCTCATTTTATCAAAATCATGATGACCTGTATGGAGTTACTCTATCTCACTAGAAGTTAAGTGGAATAAGGGTGGTTCAGAGAATGACCATATCCTTGGGTTGTCTTCCCATTGAGAAATTATTTCACCAACCAGTGACAAGGAACCAAACATGAATGGCCTTTTTCATGCAAGTTCCTCACAATAAAAATGATTTCTTATCACTAAATTTTCAATTGGATAATTCTATAGAAAATGTTTACCACTAATATAGAGATAACAATCTCAGTGAACCCCATTTTAGGGAGACCATAATGGTAGATTAAAGAAAAGAAAAAGACCCTCTTTCCCCCTAGTCTTCAAGACAAATGGAGGTGGATCATTGCTCTCATTAAGAGATAGGCTCTCTAGATTGACAGGATTGTTTTCATGATTAAATAATTCATGATGAAGTGTCTGACAAGAAAATTTATTATTACTAATACTGATCCAATAATTTTGTAACAAGAGGGTTGGATCTTAAGCTACCATAGATAAATTTAAATGGGATTCATGAACACCAACATCAAGTAGAGCTACATCGTAGATCAGATCTTGATTATCCAAACATGTTTGACAAGACATTATCATGGAAATGATTATATAATAATTTATGGATGATTTTTGGGGGATGTTGCTTTCAGGGGTAGGTGTATGTGCCTACCTTGGAATGAAAATTATAATAGGACACTTATCTCTAGTTATATGTGGTTTATATTCTTAATATGATTTTCCTTACGATATTAGGAGAGTTTTCCCCATGACCCTCCTAGATTTATGATAAGGTATGTATCTACTCTAGGGTGATATGATTATGATTCACCAGAATATTGGAGAAGAGTTGTGTGTATGTCCCTATGACATTATTTTCATCATTATTATGATATTTTAGAATGTCTCTATGATATGAGAAGGGATTTCCATCTACCATTTCACCATTTTAGAGAGGTTTTTTATCACATTAGTGATTAAAACATGTGTAAATGTCTGTTCTATATATTTGGAGTAAGTGTATGTGACTACTCATTTCACCCCTTTCCATCATGTGGATATTGTAAACACTCGTGTATGGGGGCACAGGGTTGAGTATTCCCCCTTTGTGTGGTCGATCATTCCTCCTATCTTCTCCGGGTCATACTATATGATGCTGCAAAAAGGCTTGATTGATGATAGATTTGATGTGTGACTACTCACAGTTTCCACTAATCATGGTTGGTGAACTATTTTGAGTGGTTCCAGAAAAGTTTATTTCATGTGTTGGAGAGTTCATGATGGTTTATGTTCATACTTTCATGTTGCCATTGTATTGGGTTGTTGGGATTCTTTTAATTACCGCAGGTGAGTCATCTAGCTCATTGTGCGAATCCATCCAGGTATATGATCCTGCTCACTATTTTATGAAAAAATTGTTTTGTGGGATTCTATAGAGTTGTAAAAGCTGTGAAAGTGCTCTTGATTGGTCATTTGTTGTCCCTAATGGGCTCTCTTCCATGCCTAGGTGAGACGGACTTGGGGAAGATAGTAGAAGGCTTCACCCTCGTCATTTTGAGGGTCACTATCATGCCACATTAACATTAGAAATTATTAAAAGGATCCCTTGAGAATGATCCTTATATCATTCAGAAGAAGCCATATGTTAACCCTTAGTATACCTCTACATGATGTGGGAGGGATTGGTTGTTGCGTTATAGCCATAATATCCCATAATTGTTGAAGATAGTGGTCGGTGTCGTTTGGTTTTGGACCACCGATCATCATAGAGTGAAAAATTAGTGGTTCTTGATTAGTTGGAGGACCTTTTATGTAGCCTCTAAGGGTGAGGATTTACCATGATAAAGATACTTTCTGACCATTAGATTAGAGAAATAGCGGTGAAGACCCTAGGTTTGGGATCGCAACCATCATGCAGATGAAGATCCATCATGAGTAGAAGTCGAGCGTTATTTTGTGAAAATTTGATACAATCCATTAGATCAAAGGTATTTATAAAAATTACTGTCCAGATATATAACAGACATAAAAAGGAAAATCATCTTAATGACTCATCTTTATAGATAGACACATGTAAAATTTCATTCCTTTTCTTACCACCCTTTATCAATTTAAATGGGTCTGATATATGGGTTACACTATCACCTTGGATAAAGAATTACATTTGGTTCATCATTTTTTCCCTCATAATGTGTGTTCTGGTTTGGAAACACTATATCCAAATTGTGTCTAATAGGATTGTTCATGGAACTGGAAGCACCCAATGGTTCAATATCCATAGGAACCTATTTTCCAATGTAAGGGGCTCGTTTGAGACTTTGACCCACAATCCTTAAGAATTCAAATTGGTCAAGAAGATGGGCGATCAGGATCATCTCACATTTTTGGGGGTAACTGATTCCTACATCGGGACTATCTTATATATTTAATATAGGTTTAGAAATCCTTCATTACTTACCATGTATGATTTCAATTTCCTTAGAAATTAGAAGTCAATTATTATCCTGAATAGAATTCAGAATCATCTATATATATCCAAAGTTCATTTACAATATATATTTCTGTATATATCCACGGTTCTCCATGAATGGTATCATTTTATATTCTACTTAGATATTAATTTTTTATCATTATAATGATGTTTGTTTTCTATCCACATAGTGGGGTTCTCTGATGTTTCTTGACAACCTGGTAGACAAACTTCACTTTGGATTTTATCATCACCTAGGGAGACCAAAGTTGTTACGATGTTGGGATTGAACCCTTGAATGGGATTCCAACGTATCATTGTGAAATGAATTAGAACATAAATAGTCCAGTGACTCTTAATGGGACAAATAATACATTTTAAGGTCATGTGATAATAACTTAACTTTACAGTTTAACACCAAGTGTCATTGAAAAATGTGTATAAGGTACGTAGTCAATGTTTAGTATTTGAATTAAATCAATGTTACCAATGTAATCAATAAGGGATATGAATTCCCAGTTGAATTAGACCATACTAGAGATATGTTATAAAGATAACATGGTTTATTTGGGGTGTTGGGTTTTAACCCTATTGTGGCTTTCTACATATCCCATTTAGATGGGAATCAAATCCCACATAGTTCGGTCATGAAGACTCATGGAAGTAGATCACTTCAAAGGAGTTTCTCAACGGGGAGTATGTCCATTTGAATGAATTGAGTTGGGGATTATTCATGAAGAGGATGAACTTGTAAGAATGAAAATGAGGGATGTCTTAACTCATGGAGGTTTTGGTGATTAATTTAGGGCATACACCAAACGATAATTTCTATACTAAGAGAAATATTATTGGTTCTTACTCATGATGAGGATTTACCTTGATCTTGGACCCAATTGGGATGGCTACATATCTATATTCATTTGAAACTTGGAATCAGATTACTCGTAAATGAATCTTTTAGGTTAAATGTGTGGGTGTTCTGATCATCACTCACCTCTATGACAAAAGAGTCTTGCTCAGTGAGATAAACAAGATGAAATGTAAGATTCAAAAATCCACATACTTTTCCACATTCGTTAGTGGATGAGGTCAGGGAAAAAGTAGAAGAAGATGGGGTATGAATCACTTCAATATCATCACTTTAAATTATTTGGGACACCGTGGTAAGAGAGAAATGTAGGTGAGGGATACAGTGATAGATAGGATTAATACTGTAATCACCTACATGAAAGAATTTAGGCTTACTCCATGAGGAATTTCATAGAATTAGTTCAGAAGAGGGAGGAAGATCTCATTCCATGATTATGGGAAAATAATGTGTGATCCTTACCCTCCTTGGTAGGAACTAGAGGCTTCAGGAATCAGATATGAGAAGGGATGAACATAGTATTATCTTTGGAATATGGGACTCGGAACTCCCCAACATTGTCCCTAGGGTAAGTGTCCTTGTGAAAATAGTTATAAAAATTACATGTGGCTCGAAGATCCAAACCATTTGGTTGACCTTTGTGGGATACCTCATACTGTCGATATTAAAATCCAAATGGGACACTATGGCATGCCTTTTCCCATGGTTTTATATGTTATGAGGTGTTGGAAGATGCTTCAATTTTCTGCCTCTTAGGAAAGGGATCCAAAATAAGTGTTTTACTTATATGGATGGATTTGAAGAAGGTCTAATTGATGTATCACATAGGCTGGAAGGTGATTTGGGTAACTTTTCGACCTAGTTTACCCTCAACTAGCACCCAACCTAAACCTAACATACTCGAAGGGTGTTCCCAATCACCATAGGATGGTGATAAGCACCTGTGAATTGAACCAAAAATCCAAGGGACTGATTTATCCCAACATTAAAACCAAATGCAATACATATAAAGAGAAATAAAGGAACAATAGAAGACTAAAAAATATATAATCCGTAATTGTAAGAAAAATATTAGAAACAAATCATACTGTAATAGTAGAGAAACCTAAAAGAAAAGTCCAACTGCAAAGGACTATTATCAACATACAATCTAATTTATGGAATGAAAAAACACCCATCCTCTCGCCACCATCTACCCAACCACCTGACACGAACCACACCACCTCACTATAGCGCCTTGTATCTCCATACATCAAAATACAAACAAAGGTCTACGCACCACAGAATAAGTGGAATAGGTCTGAGCTAATAGGATCTATATGCTCTAACCAATGTGTTCCATAACATGTATTTGTATAACTAATATTGTAAACTCATTTAAAAATAAAACTTGGAATGATAAACAGTAATGCATTTTTATAGAATTTTATTAGCATTTCACTTTTCCAAAATTCAGAACAAAAGTAGGTGTATCAGTTTAAAATAATATTTTCCATATTTTATATTACAAGACTATAGATTAATATCAAGCATAAATCAAAAATATAATCAGAAAAAATAGAATCACATATATGACAACACGATAGAATAATATAGTACTAGGAAGTAGAACACTCGTACCACAATAATCAAGTCCACAATAACTAATCCTACAACATAGTACTACGAAGAAGATAAATTTCCCATGAGTAACCCACCCTTAAAAATGTAAATATCTGTCCCCTAGAAAAACAATCCTATGAAATAGAGGAAATCCCAAAGACAAACCTCCTTTAAAATTACAAAACAATGAATGATTTCATCAGGCTAGATCTTCCACCTAAGTAACCATGGTAACCTACGTGCTCATTTTCAAAAACTAATTTCAATAATTTGAAAACCATTAAAAACCATTTTACAATACATTTATCAAAAACTTGGGTAAACCCATTTCTCATTAAAACCCCTTTTTCAACACAGAGAAACAATCATTTCATTTTAATAAATTGGTTTATAAATCAAAACACGGAGGTTTATTATCATGTTCTAGAGACAAAATGACCATGAAGAAATCATGGGTCCCACATACCCACAACAGAATCAACCAAAAATTAAATCCAATGAAGGGAAAAAAATCCAGATAATTGAACCTATACATCTTAGTATTGATTCAAATCTAAAAATAAGATGTTAGTTGAAGATTGGAGACCCATATACCTCGATGATTAACTCCCACCTCACCATCATAGATGAAGGATAAGGCCTTAGAAATGAGATCACATAATTTATCAAGAAGAAATGAAGAATAAAAATCCAACATAGATCAACAGGTCTGAAAACTAAATGCTAGAGCACTATCAAGATCATCCTTAATGAAGAACCAGAATGTACACTTACTCGGAGAGATGCACCGCATACACAAAGAATATACCAAGCTAATCAGGTCGATACTGAAGGTGGGTATTCAGAAAAAATAACATAGGGGGAGTTCTAAATTGAGATCCAAAAGATTTGGAATGAATAGAGTGATCAAAACAGCCAAACATGAGACTTAGTGCTAGTTGTTGCTTAGGTCATGAGATGTAACTCAAGTACATGATTTATAGTCCATGCTAGAAAAGTTATGCTGAAAACCCCATTTCTTTAGGTTAAAAAGTCGCATTTTTTTAATGTCATGCCATGTAGGACATCTACACGACATGTACCCATTCAGAGCATGATCTTGCCATTCAAGACGTGTATCCAGCCACCAACATGATGTGTACATTAGGTACACGGTGTGTAACTGCCCTGTAGCCTACAGAAAATCCAGAAAACCACTCCTAAAAACATGAACTCAATGGGAACTTAGAAGAGGGTAAAAAAATGTACCCCATAAAGGTAACATGATGTTTCAAACACCCCACCATAATGGCTTTACATCCTTGGGATTTCATTTCTATGATTTAACTCATGGATAAATATGAGGCCACGACTCCCTCATCAATTAATGTTGTTCCCAAGCCTCACGAGAATCCAATACTTGTTTCCATAGAACTCTATCCAATGAAATTTATTTAAAATGCCTGTTTTTTTCTAATAGTTGATGATGTCAATTGTTTTACCCAAGAATTAGCACCAGACTCAAACACAATTTCCTCTAAAAATGAACATGAGAAAGGTCTCGTTGATACTTACTGAGGTGAGATATGCAGAAAATTCATGGATGCCCTTCAACTGAACCAGAAAATAATACCAATAAGCTACATGTATAATACTCTATGTGATCTCAAATGTTCTACTATATCTCAGAGCCAACATCTCATGTTTTAAAAGGATATAGTGACCCAAATGAGGAGAAATTTTCATGAAAACATAATGACCTATGGAATACTACAATAGACAATGTTGTCAATGTGCATACTATTTCTATAGAATCTGTGCTGTAATAAGGTTTCATCGCACATCTTGAATCTTCACTGATGTCTCCTAAACGAAACTTGGTCCAAAAAATGATAATTCACCCTCCCCTTACAATCAAAGAGGTTATATACACTGGTAACCTTACAACACATTGAAAGAATACATTATTATCGACGACTAATAGTTTTTGTTATAATCAAACACAACATTTCCTAGAAAGATATTCCAAAATCCTATAAAGTCTAAGGCATAGGCATGAATGATAACCTATAGGATATATATTACATGCATTGTCTGACCATCTATTTGTAGATGGTAAGTTGTGCTCAACTTGATTTATGTTGTCGTTACCTCTTAAAGACTGCTCCAGAACCATTAGGTAAACCTAGGATCCCTGGTTGAAACAATGTAAAAAGGACTCACATGTAACATCACATTTTATTTCACCTATATATTACCCATATCATCAACTTTAGCAGTGTCTTTGATTGGAATGAAATGGGAGGACTTCGTCAACTGATCAACTACCACCTATTTAGAATTTCATTCCTCAGGGGTTATATGGAATCCAAAACAAAAAATCCATGGATACCCCATCCCATTTTCCTACCAGCACTGGAAGAGGTTGAATAAAACTGGAAGGCTTCATGTTCTTTGCCTTTACCCATTGGACGGTGTAACATCGGGACACATAATTTGAAATGTCATGATTCATACATGGCCACCAAAATATTCATCTCATGTAATAATACATCTTCATAATGCCTGGATGAATGGAATATGATGTTTTATGGAAATAAAACAAGAAGAAAATTTTTATAGGTGATGGGGTGACAACTCACTTCCCAAAGTGAAGTATGCCATTTGTGGAAAGAAACCAACTAGAGATGATATCCCCTCCATAAATACATTTCTGGGTGTTCTAAAACTCAGCATCCATCTGGTGAATTTGAAAGAGAGACTCAAGTAGAGATGGTGAAAACTGATATCTAGTTAAAACCATATATGAAACATTCTCTTGATCATTCATGTTAAATTGAGAGAGAATCCCCATAAGATTCCACTCCACCTTCAATTCCAAAATTCCTCATGATGGTAACATTCTACTTGGTCATCATTAACAAAATTCTCATTCCCTAAGGTGTAGTTTATGTCATTGTCAAACATCTAAATGAACTCTATACATCATCTATGTATAAGATTCTAGACATTTTTCAGAGAATATATGGCTCAAACTCTTGTGAATGGAGAAGACTGTGAACCTTTATCTAAAAGATAGTACCTCCAACACTTGATAACATTCATGAATACTGCATGATATAAATTATTAGTGGGGTAGTTTTTTTAATGGGGTTGTATATGACCGGATCAATGAGCTACCACAGGATCATATTGAATTTACATGAATCCCAAACTAGTACAAGATGCATCAAAAATGTCACATACCCCTTATCGGGCTCATATTAGATCATAAAAAGAGATGATGTCAGAAGTTATTTCATTTCATCCAAATAAGATTGAAATTCTATATCCCATGTGTATTTCAACACTTTTCTAGAAAGAGAATTAAATAGAGATTCCATCATTGTGAAATCCTTAACGAACCATCAGTAGTACCATGTATGACTAAGGAAACTACTAATTTCAATTACATTATTCTATTAATTCCATGAAAAAACAACCATTATCTTCTCTCTATAAACTTATAATCGATTTTTAGAAATTAATTTCCCCGAAAACATGAGTTCTTGAATCCAGAAACGAAATTTTGATTTATTTCCATAAAAATGGTGACTTCTTAAAATTTTCAAAACCATAATAAGACATTTCTCATGCACACGATCATATATTTAATAAACCCGAATATCAATAATTAATACTACCACAATAGTGTGATGTTGTTGGTGGAATAATAGATTCATTAAGGGAATAAAAACTACATGAGATTTATTGAAACACAAAGTCATCAAAAGATATTCATAATTTCCATTAATTCTATTGATGTCCATATTTGGTATATCAGATTATCAATCTCTGAGCGGATAATAACCTGAAAAAAGATCAATCTTAGAGAATAACTTTGTCACCTTGAATTGATCAAAAATATCATCCAGATGAAGAAAATGGTATTTGTTCTTAACTGTTACATGGTGAAACTACTGAAAGTCCACACATAACTGAAGTGAAACATCCTATTCTGTAGCAAAGAGAATAGGGGATTCCCATGGTGAAACACTAGTGTGATGAAACCCCTATTTTAAAAGTTTATTCAACTGAATATTTAGTCTATTGAACTTTTCTGGTGCCATTTGATAAGAGGTAATCGATATCAGCTATGTACCTAGAATTAGTCCAATAATAAAATCTACCACTCTCTCTAGAGGAAAACTAGATAAATAATCTAGGAAAAAGAAAGTGTAATTTAAAACAATAATCGAAAATTCAACAACCAACAAAAATTCATTGGGATCAAATGCAATAGCTTTAAAAAAACTACGAAGCTCGGGGTGGGAAGGTCTAACATGACCAAACCATGGATCCCATTGTCCCTGAACAACATGAGAGCTCCCATCGATAGTAAGAAATGAAACACTCTGTTGAAAATAATAAAACTCATCTTGATGAGTGACAAGAAAATCCATATCAATGATGAGGTCAAACAGATCTGGATCTAGAAAGAGAAAATACCAAACCAACTCCGTATCATCTATCATTAATGAACATGAATGAAACTAAAACCCCATAATCTTTCCCAATACATAATAAGTTTATCTAACTCAATTTTAAAGGGAATATGTTATATTTGATGTTTAATCACATCAATGAAGGAGGATGATATATTCAATTGGGATTCACCAATATCAAACAATGAAATTGATACTAAAGATAAAATAAGAAGTGTACCTCTCATTGTTACGAGGCCTGCTTCAAAATCCATTGGACACACATCTACTATGTGTAAATGATTCACTCATGAGGCCTGTGTCTAGATCCCTATAGTCTTGGAATCTTTTGACAGCACCATAGTAGCCGCTGGGGCCGAAGAACCCTAAACATAATTAGGTGAATTCGTAGACTAATAGAAATGTTGTATATGACTAAAACATCCACATCTATTTAAAAAATTTGTGGGAAGATGGAATGAAAATATAGTGTTCCCGCCCATTACACCCTAATAGAATGTCAATGTAACACTAACAAATTAAATGGATAGCGACTAGTAGGTTTTCTGTTGAGACCCACCTCCACCACATAAGTGACAGTACTAACACTTATTCTTCATCACATGAATGCTATTGAAGCTGTAACCAGTTAAAATACATGATACTATAACATCAAACTTAGTCCCCATGTTCATCTCATCCATCATAACTCTATCTACCATATTCGCATAGGTAGGGGAATATGGATAAACCTATGTTATTTGATGTCTTTTTGTAATCCATGCATGTATTACTGAGACTTTGTTTGTTCATTTAGCACTACGTTTGGAGAAAACTGTATAAGATCAGAAAAACAGCTGGTGTATACCGACACCGAACACTATCCCTTCTTCAATGATATAAACACTAGAGTGCTTTCCCACATTAGATACCTTGGAAAAAATTAATGAAATAACAGTGTTATGAAACCATTCCAATCCATGCCAACATTTCTATTTTCATGGAAAATATAATCCCACCATCGCTTGTTGGAACCCTCATGTCGGAACAGTGAACAAACCACCCAAATAATCTATGGTGTTCCCATAAAGCCAAATATTTGAGCAATAATTTCCATCCAATCCTAAAACTTTGGTGTGTCATTCATCCCATTAAATTTAGGTGGATTCATATTCATAAACTTCTGCAATCAATCTGTCTCTCCTCTAAATCCTAGTTTTACCTAAAAAACAACTTTCTGAACTTGTGATATATCCTAATCAATGGCACCAACTTCCCCTATGACAGTCATGATGATATTATGATCTATAGGTGGGTTCCCTTGAGGATAATCAGTTACACCCTCTGGAGGAACACATGGTAGATCTCTCAGAAGCATACTATTTCACACCGAAACATAGGAATTATAATACAAAAAAACAAATCACAGTTCAAAATATAACAACTAAAAGAAAAAATTGAGAATGTTAATACAGAAACCCAATACTAGTGACACATATCCCAACATTACTTGGTAACAGAAGTCTTGTTATGACAAGAGATGGTCAGTTACATATCACAAAATAATCCTCAAGTCCCAAAAATATTATCTCAAGTCTAACGAATGTCTAATGAAAAGGATTCTGAAGGACACACCTCCCTCTAATACCAAACTGTAATGAACCGACCTTGGTTACCGTCAACTTGAACCCGACTAGAATCGTGACATAACTGAAGGACGTTCCAGATCCCCATAGTTTGGTGACATCGAACCGATTATCAAATGACAAAACCAATGTAATGATTTCTCCCAACCTAAAAACCCACATGGCATACATATATAGAGCAATATAGGAACATTAGAGGACTAAAAAATATATATTACACATCTTTAAGGAATATAGTGGAAACAGAACAACTATAATAGTTAAAAAATTCCATGAAATGTCCAACCATAAAAGACTTCAAGAAATATCTACTACAAATAACCGCATTGAAAAACTTGAACCATCTCAACATTAAATACCCAACCAACTCAAATGAACCTCACCACCTCACTACATAGTATTTCTTCAATTCTTGGGTCACACATGTCCACAATTGAATCCACCAACAATAAAATCCAATGACTCCAATGAAATAATTAGTATTTAACATTAATATATTTGAATTAATTCAATTATAAACACAAGAAGTTGGTGAATGAGAGAAAAATCAGATACCTTCATGAAGAATTCCACCACACCACAACCAGTGAAGGAAAAGTCCTTCAGAATGTTATTTGACAAAAAATCCTATGGAAATAAAGAAAAAACATCTAAATTAGAACAACAAATCAAAAAATGATAAACTATGATGTTATAAATATCAACTAAAAGGAAAAACCATAAAGAAAACATACCCAGATACATGCAACGTATACAAATCAAGGATCCAATGCTGATTAGGTTGATTATAAAGGAGTGTATCCTTTGAAAATCATGTTGGGAGAGATTAGATTTGATAGCTAAGAGGTATGGAAATAATAAACCTAGAAAAATGAAAACATGCGTGATTTAAAGCTGGGAATGGGTTGGGTCATGACTGGTACCTCAGGTACACGATAAGTAGTTCAATTTGGATATGATATAAGGAAAAACCAATTGCCTTGGGTTAACAACTAAATATTTTTTTCAATTCATATATTGTAGGCCATGTACATGATGTGCACCCTTTCACAACTTGATCTCCCCATTAATAACTTCTATCCAACAACCGCTATAAGATGTGTACCTTAGGTACATGGCATGTACCTACCCTGCAACCTATAGAAAATCTAAAAAACCACCCATACGAACATCGACAAAAAGAGAACGTATAAAAAGATAAAACATACCCAATCATGGTCATAAGATGTTACAAAGACAACCATGGTTTATCACACATGGGGTTCTCTACATAAGTCTTCCTGGGAGAATTGGTGGAACATATATGATTATCAACATGGATGAATGCACGAGGGAAAGTCTTTTTTCAATCCATCAATGGTCTTCACAGGTATTCCCAGATGTTATTTGAAAATGTTATTCTTTAGGAGGGATCAATCACGCTAGTCTACGAAAATAAAGTGGTTGGGAGAATGAATTTTGTATGTTTTATTTATTTTAAATAATTAATTTATTCATGTTCCGATATTCCCATTAACATTATCATCTTTAGGTTTCATAAACCATCGAATATACTTTTAGCAGGGTTGAGCAAGGTGTTGGGGGGATCAGAGCAGCTATCGGCCTTGGGAAAAAATATGTTCCTCTAAATGGAAAGAACAAGGGAATATTTAAATAATTTATGGGACTTAGGGTTAATGTTTCTTATCATTCAAGTGGCTTCCCCATAATTACATTGTAAAATGATCATGTTTGTGTGTACCATGGGAAAATTTCTCTTTTTTGGGCCTTTCGATTCATATATTTTCTTCTACATTATTCTTTTTTTAAAATGCATTTCCATTTGTTCGATATTCATATATTTTATAATAAAGAGTGTCAAAAATATCTCACCACATTTAATTTAATTTCCTTAGTTTATATCATGAAATTTTAAGATCATTGGAATTATAATACACGTTATTGAATTTTTCCATTATTATGTTGTATTTATATTTCATGTTGTAATGCTATATACCAAACTACCCAAACACACATGGCCTTTGGATCATCTAGGTTGTAATAAGGGTATTTTTATGAATTAAATCATGAATTAATGTTTTCCTAAGGATAAGGGTCATCAATGTTTGTATTAATTTAAATTCATATTATTTAATGGATTTGGGTTGGAAAAATATATTGAAACCATTAGAAATAAGACTAAACATAAGAAGATGTCACTAAATTGTTTTTAATTTATAGAGTATGTGGATTAAGGAAAAAAATTCATTATCTAGATAATACATCTGAATTTGGATCCTGGACAAATGTACCTTGGGGTAAAAACATTAAAAAATCATATTTAGAGGAAATCGATCGAGAAGAGGTGGTTGAAAAAATTCTTTGATACACACCTAGTTTGAAACTCCCAGGGGATATATTTTGGTAAATTAAAAAGATCATTACTATTCTTTATTAAGGTAAAAAAATACCCATAATATTTTATGTTAGAAATAGATAATTGGTAACTTATATTAAATTCCAGAAACTCAAATGTTAAGGAATATATGTTATGTATGTGTTATCCCTTTAATGTTTGTAGTTTCACTTTTATATTTTTAATATTTTAAAAAACAAATCATCCCTATTTTTTTCTTTTATCCTAGTCAATGTCTAGACATATGAAGAATTGACTCAAAAACCAATTGGGTAGTCAATGGGATGACTTCTAAAATAATTTACCAAAATATATGGTATCAAAAACCACAATCATTGTGAGGACATATTCTCAAAAGGACTTGGATAAAAATAAAAACCTAAATCTGTTGGAGTTTTCAAATCCTCCAATGAACGAAAATGTTAAAATTATGTATTTTATAAAATAAAGGACTCTGATTTTAAGTGGATCATCTCAATCCTCAGTCATTGAGAAATGAATAAACATTATTTAGAATATATTCTCCATCCATAAATGCTCTTGGTAAGATATTTTTGTACTGAATGCTTAGCATATGGGAGGATTAGATGGTTATTGTTTGATATTATTCCATAATTCCAATAATGAAAAAGATATCAAAGTGATGTGGTGAAAGGAATTATATAAAAAATTCATCTAATATTTTCTTCACTCTCCAACATGAAATGGGGAAAATTGTTGTTTTCCTATACAAAAAAGAAAGAAAAATTATCCATTATGATGTAAAATTAAATCGAGATCTTCCTATAAAAAATGAAAAATTATCCTTTTGGATATAAAATTAAATCACTGAGTGAAATTCATTATATTACATTGATTTTTTCATTATCCCAAAGTAAAAAAATTGGACTAAATCTTTGGTGGGTTGAACCCAAGCCTTTGATATGACTGGGAAACTCAGAACATCGAAATCAATGTGAAAATTTTCCAATGTTCCCTCAAATTTTAAATAGACGTGAGGGAATAACAATGTTTACCTTGGGATAAGAAGGGGAATTTTGAGATTAATTCATTTGTATGAAAGTAGGAATATGAGGTTTTACTGAATTTAGAATTACATACTTATCAATAGTGTCGAAAGATATATCCTGTAAATTACCTATGGGGTGATGAAATGCTTTTGGTGTGGAATGGAAGGGAATCATTAATGATATTTCCAATAGGAGAAAACCACTAGTGTGATTAAATACAAGATTAATCCAATAAAATCATGTCATATTGTATAATTTTTCAACTACATGGAACAAGGATACTATAAGAACTATTCCTGTATCATTGGGGTCGTTGGAGACAATCAACACTAAAAAACTCTCTGGTAGAAAGGTTGATCATATTCCATTGCAACAACTTAGGTGGATCTCGATGAAAAGTGGATATATATATGATAGCTATTCATTCTAGAATAGTGTATGTAATTTTTGGTTCTACTTTTAATCATCCAATAGTATCATGATGTTTTAGTAGAATTATTCAAATTCCATATCAATTAATCGAAATAAAGTTATCAATGAAAATGGAAAATTGAGAAAATATTTAATTACAATTAGATAAATCTAAACCTCTCAAAATTTGTGTGAAGTTTTTCAATAAAAAATTTTCAACAATCACATTAGATGAATTTTATATTATTCTAGGAGTGAATTTTATTTTCTTATATAGGGAAAACATAAAATTAGGAGAGATGGAAATCACCCTCATCATTGAAAATCATTTTCTAATTATATTCATGTGGATGGAGGAGGTTGAATTTACAATGAAATACTAATCTATAGTATGGATATTATTTCCCATTGATAATTTGTATCTTTATCAAATTATTGAGTCCAAATAAAATACAATTCATGAAAACAATCCCTTTGTGAGGGAATAACATGATGTTTTTCCAAAATAATTTATTAGAATTTTTACTATATTAGAGGTTGGATTTTTAATCCAACATATGACTAGTTATTTAAAAATATATTAAACTATGTATAAAATATAATTCATTATCTCAAATAGTTCATGAAATATATAAATGGAAATATGGATAAAGAGTTTATAGGACTATGTGCATCCTTGTGGGATTCATATGATATCTTCATCAATAAAAAGGATGGTCTATTGTTCCATTGTATTGATTATCATGATCTCAACAAGATCATGATAAATAAGAAGTATCATGGTAAATAAATTGATGACTTTATGGATTATCAACTTAGATCCCAAAATTTATTTATGATAGATAGTAATTCGGGATATTATAAAATAATGTTTTAGATTGATGGTATTCACAAGACCAATTTGTGTACATTGTATGTCCATTATGTGTTCATAGTGATTTTATTTGGAATCAATAATGAACCAACAATCATCATGGACATGATTATTATAGTCATTATAAATTAAAATGAAATAATTTTCATAGTCTTTATTGATGATATTTTCTTCTATATCAAAATAATGGAGGGGCATTTGGATAATATTAGTATTGTGTTAAAGACTCTATGAAACGAAAATATTTATGAAAATTACACAAATTTTTAGTTCTAGATGTTATATCATTATTGAGTAATTTTATCACACATACTGACATATTTATTTTAACATCTAAGGCAGAGGAAATCTAAGGATGGCTAAGAATATCATTTTTAAGAATATTTCTTATTTCGTTGGACTAGATGAGTATTATTAGAGATTTCTGGGAAATTTATCAGTTATTTTAAAAATCTCTAATGATGATTAAATAATAGGGTGTCAATTTTTTTTCTAATGGTGAATGTGAATAAATATTCAAGGAGTCGATGTAAAGACCCGTAAAATTCAAGGAAATTTTTTTCTTAATTTTCCTGGGAGTTTTACAAGAACATAGTTTCTGACAGCACCTGATTCTGAGGCCCGGTGTGTCCAGAATCATTTTCTGAAGTTTAGCTCGGGTACGTTTAGGGAACGAACGAGCGGGTTTTTCTAACGTTTGAATCGGTGCTCGGAATCGAATTCCGAGGTCACCAATGGAATCCCAGCTTCGGTATTTTCTTAGAAACACCTTTTCCGGAGTTGCGTTTTCTCGGATGTGGTTTTTAATTTTTGGGGTTAAGTTATGAAATAAAATAAACAGGGGTACGACAATTTTATTTTATTTCACTTAAAGCCGCTTCACCTATGTTAAGCGGATAAGGTGGGACCCACAATATCCTACCCACATGGTAGGATATTTGTGAGGTGGGGACCGCACGAGCCCCGTCGTTTCTTTTCTTCTATGTGATGCACCTGCAACCCCCCTTTTTAATGAAAGTCAAACCTTACGTTTATTCTTGTTAAAAAACACCCCATTAAATTGCGCGGTTAAATTGTTACAATTAATTTATTTAATTAATTGTTCGTTTATTATCTTTTGAATTTCAAATTCTTATGTTGATAATAAAATAAGGGGAGGACTTTTTTTATTTCTTTGGTTGGGAGGTGTTGTGCTGAAAAGATTTGGGAGAAAAAGAGAGGACTCTTCGTTCTTCAACGAAGAACGCGAAGAACGATCTACCGCCAACGAAGAAGCCCAACCTCCGTCGGCGAGAGACGCCTTCCTCGGAGATCACCTAACAACAACGACGTTCCTTCCGCGGCGATCCTATTCCTCTGCGACGACCCTCTTCTTCCACGATGGTTAATTCTGCGACGAAATCTCGTTTGACGGAAACGTTACGGTGGGGGGTTTTATGCGTTTCTTTTTTTGTGATTACATCCGTCGTTATCTCCCTTTCAATTGAACCGCCTATAATCCAATTAATGGGAGGAGGTCAGACCGCACGAACACGGCCAACACTCCTCCCCCATTTTTTTGGATGTTGATATTGATGCGGCGAGCAAGGCGACGCGGTACCAAAGCACTGCGCGAAATTTGTAAAAAGGGGGAGCGGAGAAGCGCGACGCCATTGCACTGCGCCGTTCGAAACAATTAATCGGCACCGCATCGTAGACGATGAACAAAGGACGTGGTGCCATCACGCCGCACCAGAGGTCCTCTAAAGTACTGTGGCCCGAGCGGGGCCGTGGCAAAGGGGTGCGGCCCCATCGCACCGCGCCAGACGAACCAAGGCCGCGGCCTGTTCGAGGAAAGCGTCGGGGGTTGTAACCCCCAGCCGGCCAGCTGAGCGGCCCCGTAAAGGGGTCGTAGTTTCTCCACGTTGGGGTAGCGCGCCCCCCGCACAGAAACGGCTTGGCTGTTCAGCCGAGCCCCTGGCCAGCGCGCCCCGCGCCGGGCCGGCTGCCTGGCCGGTCCGCCAGATAGGGCCGCGCCCAGGCCGTGTCGGGCCGCGCCAGCTGGGTCGGGCCGCGCCCAAGCGGGCCGGACCCGGACCCGGGACGGGTCAACCCGGTTCGGGCCGACCCTGGGGGTATCGGGCCGGGTCGGACCAGGCCTGAACCCCCCTAATACCGAACCTTATTCGGTCTGTTTCCCATAACATGAGCTACTGGACTCCGATCGACGCAACATCAGTTGCGATGCGATTCATGGATTGGGACATTAGATTCTGTATATCGTACTCAAGGTTTCGGAGAACTTTGGGTTCGCTCGGGTTAGTTCATACATGAAACCAACCGGGCCCTCGAAGCGGAAACACGTATAACTTGAGCTCCAGACGACTAATTGACGTACCGTCAATTCTGTTGGATTCCTCTAAGTGAGATGGATCTTCTTGCATACTCCGCCAGAGTTTTGGACATAGGTCGAGTACGGTCGGGTTGGTTTTGACTTAAAAACCAACCGGGCCCCTGAGACGAAAAAGCCAATAACTCTCAGACCGGGCATCCGATTGACGCACTGCCTGTGAAGTTGATTTCCTGTTGACGATACAGAACTATTGGATTCATCAACTCTGGACTATGTGTCAGTTGATGTATCAGCCTCTCGGTTCATAGAGCGGACCGTCACGAATGAGTTTGCTGTGTGCGGGAACCCTAGAGCTGGCTGCAACAGCAACGATGACGACTGTACAGAGATCCTCAGTGGATTCGATGGCAACGACAATAGCACTCAGTGATCCTACGTGGATCAGTGGTACCAATCTTGTGTGGGTCCAATCCTATGTGGGTTAGGGATCATCGATCCTATGTGGGCCAGCGCCTACAGATCTATGTGGGTCTGATCCTGTGTGGGTCTTTGCGGGGGTTAGTTACCTATCGATCCTTTTTTGGTCAGATCCTTTGTGGGTCATTGCGGGGGTTAGTTACCTTTCGATCCTTTGTGGGTCATATTCTTTGTGGGTCATTGAGGGGGTTAGTACATATCGATCCTTTTTGGGTCAGATCCTTTGTGGGTCACTGCGGGGGTTAGTACATATCGATCCTTTGTGGGCCCGACTGCTTTGATGAAGCAGTGGCTATATCTAATCATCTCTATCATCATATGAAGAAGTATAGCTGTGTGAGCTGAATCGTGACTTGCTTTCCTATGTGGATTACGTTATTCTTTCCTATGTGGATTGGGTTGTGGTTTCCTGTGTGGACTGGATTGTACTTGGGCTCGGAGGTTGGAGTGAACTGGAATTGATGACTTAGGTATATGTATGGGCATATACCTAAGCAGTGTCGAATGTTACTTCGTGATTGAATCATTCCTTTTTGGATTATTTTTTGTGGACTTTGGGAGACCTTCAGGGGTCTCGGGGTCCCTACTGAGTATAATATTCTCACCCCTGCACGGGCAATGCCCGCACTACGTTGTGTTGGTTGCAGACGATGGACAACACTGATCGTGGTTGAGGATTGTGTAGCAGGTCGGTACCTGGAGGTGGACCACTGGGCGGGATGTACCTGGAGTGGACGGCTTGACCCAAGGAGTTGTGGAGGCTATCTGTACTCACCCTTCATGTGGGACTTCCAGTGGATGGCTCGACGATGTGCCTTTACTTTTCAGTTGTTGTTTTCCCTTTCCAGTTGTACATTACTTTCAGTATGGGTTTGTATTCTAGCCCACTTACTTTTCTGCAATTACAGTTGTACTCAGTTTTTACTTGTTGTTTACCTCTACTACTTGCTTGCTCTGTGGTGTTTGTTTACTTTACAAAGGCAATGCCTTCCATTTTTATCGGGATTTAAGCCTTGGTGCTAGTCGCCAGCCCATGGCCTATGGAAGGCGGGATTTGGGTAGTCACGGCACAGGCCCCGAGGATGGGTCGTGACAAATTTGTATCAGAGGGGTTCAATTATACCGTAGAACTCAGGACTCTGATCTTTTTCTATGTGAAGCAATAGTGTTAAGAGTGTTGAGCTTGGTTATCAGTCCAGGGAGTCAAGTGTTGGTGCGGCGACCGACGTATCCGTACACCAGGTCCCTGACTTCTGATTTCTGACTTAATGCACGACAACATTGATTGCATGTGTGTTTCAAGTTTTCTTTGTGATTACTTTATGTCATCCCACCAGGTATACTGTTTGACAGCGGTGCACCTGTTTCTTTTCAGGATGTCCCCACGACGGCAGCCAGCTAGGGTTCCGAGAGTTGCGCGTGACGACAGCCCACCGAGCGACGAGGCCTCGGTAAAGGGCCCTTTGACAGCTGAGGCACAGGTGGTACCTCTACCTGTTGAGCCACCGATGCTTCCATCCCCTGCCACTGACTATTCACGTCGCCTTAGTGCACTGCACGAGTTACAGTGCCAGCGACCACCCAGGTTCTACGGGGAGATGTACCCTCAGGTAGTCGAGGATTGGCTGGTGGCAGTGGTACGAGTTTTCAGGTTATTAAGGACACCAGCAGACCTCATGGTGATCCTCGCAGCGATCCTACTGCATGCAGCAGCAGGCATATGGTGGAGCTTGATGCTCCAGGTGCACGATGAGGAATCTGTCTTCTGGATGGACTTTGCAAGCCTCTTCCGCTCGAAGTTCATCCCAACCACCATCTGTGCAGTACGCATCCATGAGCTTCTACAATTGTAGCAGGGTAGCTTGACGGTCGCCCAGTACTCAGCGAGATTTACCAATATCTTGCGCTACTCGATAGAAATGGTACGTGACCCATTCTTCCTGGCCCAGACCTTTGAGAAAGGATTGAGACATGAGAGCAGGGAATCGTTGATCTCCCTCAGTATTCTGACTTAGGCCGGAGTACTAGAGCGAACCCTTTTGATCGAGATCTTTCTTGCTGAGCATACATCAGCCGCGAGACCTACTGCGGGGAAGAACATAACATAGTCTTCTACAGTAGGCAGTTGACGGATGTATCATGGGTCCAGGTAGACCAGACCCTTAGGCAGACGACCTCAGGACACTGGCTCAGCAGTGCGGGGCAGACAACGCGAAGCCAGTCTTTCGAGAGGTAGACAGTGCTACACATGTGGCGGGTAGGGCCACATGGCTCGTGACTTCCCGACCCATCATACCGAGAAGCAGCAGACAGTTGAGAGGCCACCCAAGAAAGGTAGAGGGTGACCGCGGCGGTCCGCAGGGAGCAGGAAGATGAGGCAGAGGAGTTGGCCGAGCATCTGGTGGCAGGCGACGCTTTGAGGCTCTACCATCTCCACCAGGAGGTCCACCCCAACCACAGAGAGCTAGAGGGCAGAGATAGACACAGCTCCAGGTAGTGGAGGCCTACGACCACGGCGCACCTGAGATGATTCAAGGTATTATATGTGTCTTTTCCACCCTTGCTGCAGTTCCTATAGACACAGGAGTGAGTAATTATTTCATAGCCACTTCCCTTGTTCGGAGCTCGTAGATTCCTATAGAGTCGTTGGCTCGATCCTTACGGCTAGATACTCCTACGGGAGCAGACTCGACGATTATGCATAGTGACGGCAGAGTGAGCTTACTCTAGGAGGCGAGATCTTTAGTTGGGATCTTCTTGTAGGGGCGTCGAGGCCTTACGACATCATCTTGGGCATGGATTGGTTATCTACAGTCCATGCTCAGATTGACTGTATTAGGAGTAAGGTGCCATGTGTGTGCACCGACGGGAGCAGGTTCACCTTCACCGGCGAGAAGGGAGCCTTCGCAGCACATGATGGACTCTCGCAGAGGAGAGGACAACCCATCACTCATCAATTGCATAGCCTCATCCTAGGAGCAGTTGACGTGCAGAGTCCTAGTTTTCCTGCAGTGGTGGATCAGTATGCAGACGTTTTCCCCGACGACGTTCCAGGACTACCTCCTTGCAGAGAGTTACACTTTTATATTGATCTATACCCCTGGATAGCCCCGATATCCACCCCAGCATATCGGATGGCTCTCGCCGAGATTTTAGAGCTACAGGTATAGTTGGAGGACTTGCAGTGCAAGGGATTCATCTGACCCAGTGTTTCACCCTGGGCTTCCCCGATATTGTTCGCCAAGAAGGCGGATGGGAGCTTGCGACTTTGTGTCGACTATCGTCGCCTAAACCAAGTGATAGTGAGGAACAAGTATCCGCTACCGATGATTGATGACCTTTTCGATCAGCTCAAGGGAGCATGGTGGTTCTCGAAGATAGACCTCAGGTCGGGCTATCATCAGATTAGAGTTCGGGATGAGGACGTTCAGAAGATGGCCTTCAGATGTCGGTATGGCCACTATGAGTTCTTGGTTATGCCATTCAGCGTAAACAATGCTCTGGTAGTGTTCATGGGCCTCATGAACAGGATCTTTCAGCCATACCTCGATCGATTTTTCGTGGTCTTCATCGATGACATTTTGATATACTCGACGACTGAGGAGGAGCACGCCTACCACTTACGGGTTGTACTAGACACACTCCCAGAGAACCAGCTTTATGGAATGCCCTTGAAGTGTTAGTTCTAGATACGTGAGGTCCACTTCTTGGGACACGTCACATCTGAGGCGGGAGTTGCGGTGGATCCTGCAAAGATCGAGGAAGTGCTAGCTTGGGAGCCACCCAGGAGCGTGACGGAGGTGCGGAATTTCTTGGGACTAGCTGGATATTATCGGAGATTTGTTCCAGACTTCTCCAGAGTCATGGCACTGAACTCAACTCTTACAAAGAAGGGGAAACCCTTTGTGTGGTCAAACAGATGTCAGGAGAGATTCCAAGAGTTGAGACAAAGATTGACCAGCGCACTTATCTTGAGGTTGACGGAGGATGGAGTAGGGTACGTAGTTTTCTGTGATGCATTAGGGACAGGACTCGGGTGTGTTCGGATGTAGGAGTGGGCCTTGATCGCATATGGATCATGCTAGTTGAGGACGCATGAGCAGAACTACACTACTCATGACCTGGAGTTAGCAGTAGTGTTTTTCGCTCTGAAGACATGGCGACACTACCTGATGGGCGAGCGCTTTACAGTCTTTTCTGACTATCAGAGTCTCAGGTACATCTTCTCTCAGAAGGACCTAAACCTGATATAGTAGCGATGGCTTGAGTTCCTCCAGGACTATGACTTTGAGATATTCTATATTCCTGTGAAGGGGAATGTGGTAGCCGATGCTCTCAGCAGGAGGACGGGCTTTCAACTACTTAAGGAGGTGACAGAGGAGCTATCCGCTCTACAGATATACTTTGAGGATGGAGATGGAGCAGCCTTCCTCCAGTCTCTCATAGTCACTCCTCCACTACTGCAGCGGGTCAGAGTGGCACAACGTGGGGATGCCTACTGTGAGACGCAGCGTGCACAGATATCCTTAGGATAGGCACTTGATGTTTTCTCCTTTGGATCAGAGCACGACGTCCTTTTCAGAGGACGTACTTTGGTACTAGTTGCTTTACGGGAGGAGGTGCTGATAGAGTTTCACACTCCTCCCTTGGCGGTACATCCTGGAGTGGCAAAGATGTACTAGGATCTCAGATTAGAGCATTGGTGGCCGGGTATGAAAAAGGTTGTGGCAAAATTCGTTTCTCGATGCCTCACCTGTCAACAGGTGAAGGTAGAGCATCACGTACCAGCAGGCTTGGTACAACACTTGGAGGTCCCGGAATGGAAGTGGGACGGGATATCTATAGACTTCGTGACTAGACTTCCACACACTTCCAAAGGTCACGAATCCATTTGGGTGATTGTCGACCGAATCACCAAGTCGGCTCACTTCTTACCCATCAGAGAGCAGGGCTCAGTGGAGAGCTTGGGGCATCTCTACATTCAGGAGATTTTACAACTTCACATTGAGTCATCATCTATCGTCTCCGATCGAGATACTCGCTTTACTTCTCGACTTTGGAAGGGGTTGCATGAGGCATTCGGGATGCAAATACGTCTAAGAACTGCCTTTCACCCTCAGACAGATGGTCAAACGGAGAGGACCATTCAGAATCTCGAGGACATGCTCCGCGCATGTGTCCACGACTTTGGTCACAGCTGGGAGGACCACCTACCCTTGGTGGAGTTCACGTAAAACAACAGCTACCACTCCACCATCGGGATGACACCATACGAGGCGTTGTACGACCGACCTTGTAGATCTCCTTTGTGCTAGACAGACCCTTGGGAGTCAGCACTTGTGGGACCGAAGATGGTCCAGGCCACGATGGAGAAGGTCCAGATCATCCAGGAGTGGATGAGGATAGCTCAGAGCTAGCAGAAGTCCTATGCTGACAGGAGGCAGAGGCCACTGGAGTTCAAGTATGGCGACCACGACTTCTTGTGGGTCTCACCTCAACGTGGATTATGGAGATTTGGCTGAGGCGGCATGTTGTCTCCACGCTTCAGCGTACCATTCCAGGGCCTCATCAGGATTGCCGACGTGGCTTATCACTTGGCTCTACCACCTCCGTTGCACCGAGTGCAGGACATCTTCCACGTATCTCAGCTGATGAGATACATGCACGACCCGATGCATATCATTGGCAATAGAGAGCTGGACATTGATGATGGGGCGGCATTTGCAGAGGTCCCGGTGGAGATCGAGGATCGACAGGAGCGGGTCCTACGTGGACGGTCGATTCCACTAGTGCACATCAGATGGCAGCAGGGGAACCTCTAGGAGAGATCTTGGGAGCGGGAGGCTCAGATGCGTGCTCAGTAACCTCATTTGTTTCCCTAGTTTTTGATGTATTTTTACAAGGACATAAAGACCTGATGTGGGAGTGATGTAAAGACCCGTAAAATTCAAGGAATGTTTGTTATTAATTTTTTTGGGAATTTTACAAGAACGTAGTTTCTGACGGCACCTGATTCCGAGGCCCAGTGTGCCCGGAATCATTTTCCGAAGTTTTTCTCAGGTACGTTCAGTAAACGAACGAGCGGGTTTTTTTAACTTTTGAACCGTTGCTCGGAATTGAAATCTAAGGGATCCAATGGAATCGCAGTGTTGTTATTTGCTTAGAAACGCCTTTTTTGGAGTTGCGTTTTCTCGGGTGTGGTTTTTAATTTTTGGGGTTAAGTTATGAAATAAAATAAAAAGGGGTGCGACAATTTTATTTTATTTCACTTAAAGCCGCTTAACCTAAGTTAAGCGGATAATGTGGGACCCACAATATACTACCCACTTGGTAGGATATTTGTGAGGTGGGGCACGCATGAGTCCCACCGTTTCTTTCCTTCTATGTAACACACCCACAACCCCCCTTTTTAATGAAAGTCAATCCTTGCGTTTATTCTGGTTAAGAAACACCCCATTAAATTGGGCGGTTAAATCGTTACAATTAATTAATTGAATTAATTGTTCGTTAATTATTTTTTTAATTGAAAATTCTTATGTTGATAATGAAATAAGGGGAGGACTTATTTTATTTCGTTGGTTGGGTGGTATTGTGTTAAAAAGATTTGGGGGGAAAAGAGAGTACTCTTTGTTCTTCGACAAAAAACGTGAAGAGCGCTCTACCGGCAACGAAGAACGCCAACCTCTGTAGGTGAGAGACGCCTTCCTCGAAGAACACCTAATGCCAACGACGTTCATTCCACAATGATCCTATTCTTTTGCAACGACCCTCTTCTTTCACAATGGTTAGTTCCGCGACAGACGCTCTTTCGACGACAACGTTGAGGTAGGGGTTTTATGCGTTTATTTTTTTGTGATTACTTCCATCGTTATCCCCCTTTCAATTGAACCACCTGTTATCGCATTAATGGGAGGAGGACGGACTGCACAAACACGGCCGACACTTCTCCCCATTTTTTTGGTTGTTGATATTGATGCGGCGAGCAAGGAGACGCGGTCCCAAATCACCACGAAGAATTTTTAAAAAGGGAGAGCGGAGAAGCGTGGTGCCGTCGCACCACGCTGTTGGAAACAATAAATCGGTGCAGCGCCGTAGAAGATGAACAAACGACGCGGCGCCATCGCGCCGTGCCGGAGGACCTCTAAAGCACCGTGACCAGAGTGGGGCCGCAGCGGAGGGGCGCAGCGCCATCGTGCTATGCCAGACGAACCAAGGACGTGGCCGGTTCCAGGCCGCGGCAGAGAAGCAGAACCGGCGGCCGGAACCGGGTCGCCGGCGGCGGAGCAAGGGGACCGGCCCTTGCCGGTCCCATGGCAGCAGAAGCCGGCCGGCCGGTGCGGGGAAGCCGGTTCGAGGAAAGCACCAGGGTTCATAACCCCCGGTCGGCCAGCTGAGCGGCCCCATAATGGGGCCACAGTTTCTCCATGCGGGGGTCAGTGCACCCCTCGCACCGAAACGGCTCGGCATTACGGCCAAGCCCCTGGCCAGCGCGCCCAGCATGCCGCGCGCCGGGCTGGCTGCCTGGCTAGTCCGCCTGATCGGGACGCGCCCAGGCTGGGCCGGGCCGGACCCAGACCCGTGACGGGTCGACCCGGTTCGGGCCGACCCTGGGGGTATTGGGTCGTGTCGGACCGGGCCCGAACCCCCCTAATACCGAACCTTATTCGGTCGGTTTGCCAATAACATGATCTACGAGCCTCCGATTGACACACCGTCCATTGCGATGAGATCTTTGGATCGAGACGGTCGTTTCGGTATATCGCACTCAAGGTTTTGGAGAACTTTGGGTTCGGCCGGGTAGGTTCGTATACGAAACCAACCGGGCCCTCGGAGAGGAAACACTTATAATTTGAGCTCCGGACGTCTGATTGACGTACAATCGATTTTGTTGGATTCCTATAAGTGAGATGGATCTTTGGGCTTACTCCGACCAAGGTTTGAATTTAGGTGGAGTATGGTCGGGTTGGTTTTGACTTAAAAACCAACCGGGCCACTGGGATGAAAAAGCCAATAACTCTCAGACATAGCGTCCGATTGACGCGCCGCCTGTGACGTTGAGTTTCTGTTGACGATACGGAACTTTTGGATACATCAACTCTAGGCTATGTTTCAGTTGATGTATCTGCCTCTCGGTTTGTGGAGAGGACCCTCCCGAACGAGCTTGCTGTGTGCGGGAACCTTAGAGCTGGCTGCGACTGCGACGACGACGACGGTACAGAGATCCTCAGTGGAATCGACGGCAACGACTACATCACTCAGCAATCCTACATGGATCAGTGCTACCAATCCTGTGTCGGTCTGATCCTGTGTGGGACAGCGCTAAACGGTCTTGTGTGGGACAGCGCCTACAGATACTATGTGGGTCTGATCCTGTGTGGGTCTTTGCGGGGGTTAGTTACCAATCGATATTTTGTGGGTCAGATCCTTTGTGGGTCATTACGGGGGTTAGTTACCTATCGATCCTTTGTGGGTCAGATCCTTTGTGGGTCATTGTGGGGGTTAGTACCTATTGATCCTTTGTGGGTCAGATCCTTTATGGTTCATTGCGGGGGTTAGTACCTTTCGATCCTTTGTGGGTCCTACGGGTTAGATCAATCAGTGGCTATATCTGATCATCTCTATCGTCATACGAAGAAGTATACCTGTTTGAGCTAAATCTTGACTTGTTTTCCTATGTGGATTACGTTATGCTTTCTTGTGTGGATTGGGTTGTGGTTTAATGTGTGGACTAGGTTGTACTTGGACTCGGAGGTTGGAGCGAACTAGAATTGATGACTTAGGTATATGTAGGGGCATATACCTAAGCAGTGTCGAATGTTACTTCGTGATTGAATCTTTCCTTTGTGGATTATACTTTGTGGATTTTGGGAGACTTTCGGGGGTCTCGGGGTCCCTACTGAGTAGCTTATACTCACCCCTGCACGGGCTATGCCCGCACTACGTTGTGTTGGTTGTAGACGACAGACAGCGCTGATCGCGATTGAGGCTTGCAGAGCAGGTCGGTACCCGGAGGTGGACCACTGGGCGGGACGTACTCGGAGTGGACGGCTGGACCCGAGGAGCTGTGGAGGCTATCTGTACTCACCCTTCAGGTTGGGCATCCAGTGGATGGCTCGACACTACGGCTTTACTTTTCTGTGGTTGTTTTCCCTTTCCAGTTGTACTTTACTTTCAGTTTGGGTTTGTATTCTTGCACAATTACTTTTCAGCACTTACTGTTGTACTCAGTTTTTACGTAGTGTTTACTTCTACTGCATTCTTGATCTATGGTGTTTGTTTACTTTAAAAAGGCAATGCCTTCCCTTTTTACCGGGATTTACGCCTTGGTGCTAGTCTCCAGCCCCTGGCCTATGGAAGGAGGGCTTGGGGTAGTCACGACACGAGCCCTGAGGACGGGTCGTGACAGTTGAAAGGAGGCTTATCATTGCACCTGTAAATTCAATAACAATAAGCGGAGAACTCTTTTTGGAATCAAATGTTTATTTGAATAAGGGATAGGGTTGTGTAGAGATCTGGAATCAATAATTGTTAGAATTTTCCTCAACAAAATTGAATGTCAGTGAACATGACTACCCAAAACAATTTATTGATGTTGACACAATTAAGTTTATATTTAAAATTTAGTGTCATTTTATCTATGGGAATATTAATTAAATATATATTTTTCATAATAGACTCATATATTTTCAACATATTAAGAGTAGAAGATTCACCTAAAATAATTGTTATAATTATTTAAAGGCAATGACTACTCAATCCAATACCATCTTATGAATGAAAATAAATTAGATTATTTTCAATGGTGAAAGGATCTGGGAACCTTATCTATAATGATAATTGAGTATGATATGATCCTATTAGTCTTGAAGAAGATAAATATTGAGATAATAATGTAATTATAATCATCAATACAATCACAAATGATTGATCATCCATCCATTCAAGAGATGATAGTGGGATTTTGAAAGGGATGAAGAATATTTTTGGAAGAATTTGGAAGCTATAGGAAAACTAAAATTATTAGAGTCTGAAAATAATGAAGAAGGAGTTGTGATATTTTGGTCATGGCTATGTGTACCATAGAATACTGAGATAAATGATAAGTTATTTGGTGATTCCCATTACTCAACCATCTCTATCCTTTTAGGGAGTTCAATGTTGTAATATGGACTCCATTAGAACTATGGGTTGGAAAATATAACGATGGAGAATGAAGAATATATATTCAGGTGTCTTGTTTTTTAGGAAGTGCAGGATGAATGAAAAATTATAGGGAAATGATACAAGCATTTTCTCTACATACATGTATGTGGGAAAAATAACCATGGAATTTTCCACTAGTCTTCCAAATAGACCATGTGGAAATAATTATATACATGTTGTTGTGGATCATCTTATAATTATTTTAAAAATAAATGAAATTTATTATGTTTTTTCAATTGAGCAACTACAAAGGGATATAGATCAATGATGTTGTGAGGAATCATGGAACACCACAATAAATTATATTTGATCAAGATCCAATATTTTCCTCTATTATTTGGAATAGTCTCCAACTTACTCCAAATTTTGAGTAGAAAATTAATTATGTTTATCCACCCCAAACTGACGTGAAATATAGAATTATTTTTTATATACTAGATGACGTGTTGATTTTAGGGTCGATTAATATAAATAGAGGATGGGATCAACATATTCCCCTCATTGAGTTCTCATACAATGATAATTTGAACTCAAGCATCAAAATGGATACCTATGCATCTAGGTATAGGAGGAGATGAAGAACAACCCCATACTGGGATGATGTTGGTGAATATAAATAGTTGGGTTCTGAAATGGTCAAGTAAATGGTAAAAATGGTGAAGACCATTTAGGACCACCTAAATACAACATAGAGTTAAAATAATATTTATCTTAAGAATTTTCAAAGATACATAGATTTTAAAGATGTTGATATGTTATCTACTACATATATATATGGAAGATATTTATATGATTTTGGCAGAAGGGTTTTCTAAATCAAAGGTACATTGGCTCCTTTGTAGTTATCAATCCCATCCTTTGTGTGGTATACCAACTAGTACACCAACAGTCCCATAAATATTTTAATTAGGTATTCAAAATATCCATATTAGTGAAGTATATATTAGATCCCTAACCTTTAATAAGTTCTGATGTGGTATTTTAAAAAATGATCTTTCATAAGAGGAGTAAATAGTGATGATCTTGGATCATAGAGAAAAAATTATACAAAATAAGAAAATGAAGGATGTCAATGTTCGGTAAAGGAACCACATGTTTGAGAATGTTATGTGGGAACTATTAGAGGAGATGAAACAAAGATAGAATCATATTTTTATTGTTTGAAATAATAATTTTAAAATTAAAATTTATGAAGGGGTAAATGTATAACAACTTGAACATTTAAAATTTACATTTACCTTTACGATAAAATTAAATTCCTTATTTTGTAATGTGGTTATAGAAAATAAATGATCTTATTTGTTAATATCCTGTCAGATTTAAAATACAATTAATAATAACAACCATTAATAATATATCCATTGATCGTTGATCTAATGATTAATATATATTGAGGGTTATGAAAATTCCAATTGACCTAGACAAATGATGTGATGGAATTGACAAACATGATCACACCCTATGAATCACATTTATCAAAGCTTATAAGGGACATTTAATCTATATAATTTTTCCTTGAATAATCGCAATATGATATTCAAAAAATAAATCACAAGTGAATTTGTTTGTGAGAGATGATCAAGGACATCGAAATTTCATTTGAAACCATGTTTTTCAAATCACTCATTGAAAATAACACCATCATGCACCGTACATATAGGGAGTTAATATGTGTAATGATGGGTTATGTTTCTATATTTTAGTAGTATAAATTTATATATTATATTATTTTTAATAATAATAATATTTTATTTATTCATTTTTTAAATGATTTTTTATGATTTTTTATTGAAAATTCCTTTTGATGTAATGAACTACCAACAATATTTTTTCAAAAATATATAATTTATATAAAAACATTATTTTTTCAGGAATTTTTTAATTTTCAGTAAAAATGAAATCTTAAAAAAATATTTTCATGAAAAAATTTGTTTTCAGTAAAAAAGATAATATAATTTTTTTTGGGGTCAGGTGTAATTTTCATAAGAATTTGAAAACTAGTATAGTAAAAAAACTACAATTTTTCAATAAAAAGAGAATTATATTTTAAAATAATAAATTATAATATTAATATAATTACATTTTTAAAATATATGTTATTTTTGAAATCATAATGTTGAAATTATCCAACGGTGAATTTTTCATAATTTATGAAGTGAGAAAATTTTTCATGTATAATTTAAATACGATATAAGTTTATGGTATGCATTGTAATGTCATAAAATCCCAAAAATGATGTGATAAATACTATTAAAGGGAATACTATTCCAAAAATAATGTTTACTTTTTAAAATAATATATTTGTATGATATGTTATTAATTTTATTAGGCCTTTATGAATCCTCAAAAAAAAATATTTTATATTATGGTTTTGAAATCGATTCCTTGTAAACAAGAATTATATCATTATAACCAAGAATATTATTTTTATTTTCTCAGTTTATATCCATATAAAATAATGAAAATAACTCCTCATTGGAAGAAACAATTGTAAAAACCCAATGAGGTTTGTTTATTTTGATTATATTATGGTATAACATCCAAAACCAATTTGTTCGAAACAATAAATAAATCTTCTCCTTTGTCCAATATAACCCCACAAAATATATCATTTCCCTTTACTCAAAAACCATATAGAATGACAATAATAAGTCACTTAATCTCAATATTCCTCATAATATTCCTCACAATATTCCCCCAATCCCTCCATATTCTCTTCAAGGTTATGGAATCACCCTCTCTATGTAAGGAATCCTCTTGTTCTCTGCTAAATTCATGAATCTTATTTATACTAGACCTTGTTTAAAATTTTAATACCATGGTTATGTTTTTAATCATCCATATAATTTCCATTTATATTAAAAAGTGGTTAGTGATTTTTCACAATCTCTTCAAGCCCTCTAATGAACCTTTATGTACCCACATTAAGCTTCTGAAAATATCCTATAATTCATCATGCCAATAAATTTTGTAGATAATACTCTTACCAATTTCTAATTATGGGTATTTACCTCAATGGTCTTATACTTCTTCTAGTGACGAATTCCATTTATGTAATGAAAACACATTTATCATGGGATTAAATGTGACTACATTTGATATTATGGTATATGACATATGAGGTATAACTATGCATGTATATGATATGATTATGATAGGTTTTCCCAGATAGTGATACAATGCATTAGTTAATGTTTTAATCTCATGAGATTCAATGTATGATGAATGGGATGATGTCTTCTTTACACAATGATATGATGTCTTGGTTGACATCTAAGACTTATTCTTATGATTACATGTTTTAATTTGCTTCTAAATTCCAATGTTTCCTTAATTTTATCTTCATATATCATACCTTGATGAACATATTTATGATTTTTACCCCTTCAAGTTCTCAAATATATACTTATTAAATAACATGTAATAAATACACCATGTTAATTTTTTTTATTAATTTTCTAGGAATTATGAATAACCCCTTTCTTATGTTTTTTTCTAGGTTATCAAATGCGATTTTAATAGAAATTGAATATTAATACATGTTGAGTAAATTTTCAATAAAAATTATTATAATTTTGTTGTGTGTTCTTATATTATATATCTAATTACTCAAATAAGCTAGGAATATAAATTTATATAGGTTCTAATTTGTTGATTTTTATGAGATAAATCATTAATTATTGTTTAATATTGAGAAATGTTTTTATAAAGATGACGAGACAAGGACTATGGTGCATGGACTAAAACCATCGAACTGAATCTTTCATGGAAAACAAGCCATTTTTCACCAGAATGTTGATTTTTTTAAAAAGAATTTGTAAAGGTGTAACACTAAATCATAAGGAAATGTCTTATAGTATACTGAATATAAAAATGGTTCTGAAATTTTGGTATAATAAAAATTCATTTTTTATATCAATGTTTTGAACATATACTAAGATATATGAGACCTGAGAGAAGGGTTTCTCATCTTACTTCTATTAATATGAGACGTATTACACATTCAATATTTATTTCATTTTTGTAGTGTATATTCTTACCATGAATGTATTTTAATATGTTTTTCCTAAAAACCATTGTAATTCATAAATATATTTATCCTACTATTAATCTTGATGTTTTGATTTTCAGACTACCAAAACTATAACGGTTCAGAGTCCCAGTATTGTTTTGATGAGACATGTTTTAATTTATGATCCTATGTATATTTATATTGTAAATATACATCACAATTGATATGTTAAATCATTAATATATTTAATTTAATGGTTTTTAAATATTCATTTCATTATATTTCTTTCAAAGTCATTATAACTCAAAAGTTTCCAAAGCATTAAATATTTATGTTACAACCTAAATTTTTGGGACATTCTATGTAAAATTTCCATTTAGGGAAAATATAAGTTAATTATAATTTAATATATTTATATGTTCTTCTAATGTTTTTTAGTATAATTTTAATTTATTTTTACCATTTGTTTCTCTTTTGCACTCATAAATATCAATAATATGTTTCAAAAAAGAATTAATGTTTTTAACTTTTAGTCTATGAAACTTTTCATTAATGTCTAATATCTTAAAAAAAAATTAAATAATATTTTATTTTACAATATAATATTTATTTAGTTTTATTTTAAACCATATTTTTATTTCATTTAGAATTATGAAAAAATAAAATTGTATAATCTTTGCCAAATAGGTTATTTTTTATTTTTTTAAAAAATATAAAATGAATGTTTTTAAAGCTTATAATAGAAATATATTTCCCTATTATCATGACCATTAATTTCATGGATGATTTACATGAATATTTGAAAAAGAAATATCATTATGCTTTTAATATTTAGTTTTAATTATAACAAAAGAATATGAAATTTCCTATTTTATATATATATATATATATATTCAAATTCTAATTTAAAGATGTTTTTCTTATATACAAGATTACATTAAAAGATTTTATTATTTATCGGTGTTATTATCATTTTATAGCATCTCATTTATATTATATATGGATTATGATAATTATATTTTATTCTTGATATTTTTGAACTTGTTTCATTTCCATGGATTATGCTATGATGAAATAATTATCACTTATGTAATCTTTTCAAAAATGAAGGAATTGTTTTAATAATGTTATAAGTGGCCCATTAATTATATATCCCTCCCACATATTCAATAAATATAGATATTCAATGGGATAATATAAACTATAATGTGGAGTGAAACCAGTTAAGTTATGGAATCTATCTATAGTGATAGTTTTGGGTGCGACTCTTGACTATGGAAATAATGGAATGGGGCATGAACTGAATCCACTATGGGGCTTTGTAAAATATTATAGTCTTAAGGGATAGCCCTAGCTATGGAAATTATTGAATATGGAGTAAAACCAATCAAATAAGTAAAATTTTAAACAATAATAGTCTTCGATGTGAATTATTAATACATAAATGCTAGAGTTGGGAGTAAACCAAATCAACTATGGTACTCTTTACACTATGATATTTTTGACAGTGATCCTCGACTAATGAAATGATTTTATTTTATTACTTATATGTCTTAATGTTAAGTCGTGTGCTTATAATATGTTCTCAATGATCATGATTGATTGTTGATGATTATTCAATCTTATGACATTATTCATTTCCTATAAAAAATACTCCTTCCATGAATCATGATTAATTATACATGAAATATTGTGAATTAATTTGGTAAATAATGCTAATTTTATCATCGCATTATTCTTATCATATTATCACCCATGATCATTGATTGATATCTCTTATTTTTACCATTACTAAGTATCTATGCACACACTTTTATATGATTCATTTTTACTAGGTTATTTGCAATTGAACTAAATTATATATTAATAAGAATGATACTATGTAATATGTATTATATTAGTGATGTTGAAGATATATTATAAAATAATTTTATTTTTTATTTTTTATCCAAAGAAATTAAATAGTTATTTTTCCCTGGAATATATTATTATTAGATATATTAAATATAATTTTAAATTTTGATATATTAATATATTTAAATATTTGTTCACATAAATGTTTACAATGTAAAAAATAAACATTGAAGGTAGTTAAACAATAATTTCATGAATCTATTACAATGTTTATGGTATCCAGGGAAAGACTATGTTCACGAATGCAATAAAAGAGGACAGTGTATCTCAAATCTATGGATTTTCCTCTACCACTACTCATATTTTGAAACCCAAAGAAATTGATATTAAATTTCCTGGGATACACATGACTACATGTTATAAACTCTTTATCCTCATGTTCCATAAATATTTATTTTATATATATATTTAATGTAGTACTTTTTATAACATTCATGAAAACTCAAGAATCCCATTTATTAAAATCATGTAACTAGACCCACTACTTGTTGAAAACAACTCTAATGAAAATTAATCTACTAATTCATCTCAAAATATAGGAAAAACAAAATTAATGACCACCAAAATTTCTAGAGTCCCCAAAATAAGAGATTTATAGATTTTATCATAATATATATGGGGCTTACATATTCTACGGTCAAACAACACCAAAAAAATAGCTACTAGAAATATTTTCATAAAATATTTCGAGTAATATGGAATCAATTCACATCTTATACAATTCCAGTTGAGTATTATTATGGTTTGATACAATATTAATGTGTAAAGAATATTATATTTTGATGACCATACCCTTATATCAATAAACATCATCATTATAGCGATGGAGGTCTGGGATAGAGGAATTCAATGTTTTCAATCAAACAAATTTAATAGATATAATTTTCAACAAATAATTAAGTTTATTTTCATGATAATTATTATAATTAATTCATGGAAACCATGTTAAACCATTTATTTTATCATTTTTACTATTTCCAATCAACAAAAAAATTCTATTAAATTTTTGAATTTAATTATTTATTCAAATTTATGATTTAAAATAGAAACACAAAATTTCTTTAGAATTTGAATTTAATTATTTTATGGAATTAAATAACTATTGTTTTATTCAAATTTCAAATAATACTAACAAATTTTAATTTTCAATAAATAAATTTAGACTCTTTTAAAAAATGTAAATTATTTAGAAAATTGTGATTTTAAATATGGAGTTTTATAATGTATTATTTAATTTATTCACTGAAAAATTATATTGGTTTTACAAAAAATGGTTTCTAATTTGATTAATATAAAATTAATTTGAATTTATTTTGAATTTTATTTCTAAATGTTTTTTCTATTTTAATTGAATTTCATATTGAGTATGAATTTTCTAAAAAATTCTTCCCACTTTTTACTTATCAATAGATATTAAGAAAAAAATATGTTACACCATGAATATCGATATAACCATGAGATTCTATTACTATGAGGTATTTTTACTACTAGACTACTATGAATACCCTTTCACAGGTACAATAATCTAATATGTGACATTTTTTTTCTTCTATCATGAATATCAAACAATGATGAATTATACCCCATTCAACAATCATGAGATTCTACTAGTGTGTATATTTTAGCATGAAACTCCTTTTGTGAATTTTCGACCGTAGAGTACCCCATAAACTATAGTGATCAATGATGAATAATATTAAAATTCTTGTGGTCAATGCTTTGAAGAGGATAAACATAGAACACCCCACTCTCAGAAAAATGTGAAAGGATATCATTTGAAGTTCAACTTGGGGAAAAATGCTTTAATATACCTAACCTATTTTGATTGTTTATTTTGGTAATCATTATGATGAGATAAATTTATCCTAATCGATTTAAAAAAAACCAATATTTATTGGAACATAGGCCGATCGACTACCGTCATGATATATTGATGCCAAAAATGATGACCTGAGCCATCTAGGAGCACCATGATAAATATTTGAGTATTTTCAATGCATAAATAGATGATGTGATCTTCATTAAAAAGGATATCTTCTGAAGAATAATAATGATGGGGTTGGAAAATGATGTGTTATGTTATTATAACCATTTGATTCATATACATCAAAATATGTGTATCATTTTTTTCCACATATAGGTTATGAATATGTTGTCCCTTAAGATAATTTCTAATATTATGGCTAGGATAATAAGGATCCATGATCCAATGGTCCTCGATGAATTAATCATATGAAATCAAACCAAATTAATTTCTATTACGATGGTGTAATGGATGTGTTGTTGATCCATTATTAACTAACACTGTAAAATATATTTAGCATGGCTGAAAGTATTATCTAATACCTGATTGATAATGATGACTTGTATTTTAAAAAATATATAAACTGAGTACATGTATCTTACCCAAACAATAAAATATAAAAAGTATATGAATGGTTAATTAGTAATAAAATAATTATAAAGGTTCAATGAATTTCCATGATTTTCATCTTAGTATTGTAATTTAGAAAACATCCAATACTCCCCTACTCAGTAGAGATCACATAATTCAACTAGTCCAAGTATAATGAATTTTTTAAATGGAGTAATTTTTATGGTATGAATGATTAATGGAAATGGGATCTCACAATCAAAAAATGATTTTACAAAATCTAGTAATGATAAATTTTTTCCAATACTTCAATGGCTCTGAATCTAGGATGTGTTGGATAAATTGATAATTAATCAATAATCTATAGAATCAATAATTATTAATAAATTGGAAAATTATGAACACTATAATGAAAATATACTCTCTTTATACAATTAATATAGCATTACTAATACCAAATTTTCAAGTTAAAGACCCATTTTTGTATACAAACCCCAATTCCGTCTAGCAACATCTAATCCAAAATAAATCAATTTTAGTCCACTAATTTTTAAATAACATCCTTATGAATGGTCTAGAAAATAAAATAATCTTCTCTGGTTAATCTTTTTGAAAATATACATATTTAAAATATTTATTTTTTTAATATAACACATCATTTATTATTTAGAGATGTTTTTTGGATTACCATCAAAATAATTGAATATTTCAGTTAGAAGATCCACATGATGAAGATCATGACCCATGGAGGTACACTTTTGTAAAATATACAATGAATGTGGACTTCACACCTGATAGATATAGGATATAATACTTTATGGTTTATAATTAAAACTCACCTACCAATAATGACAGTATCGAGACCTTGTCATTCACCCTAATTTTGATTACATGAAGCCATTTTTTGAGTATTAAATAAAATTAAATTATATTCTACATCTATTGATTTTTATCATCCTATATTCCTAATATATAATTTATTTCAAAAATATTTTTATTAAATTACTGGTATCAATAAATCCATATTTATGGAGAGCTAACTATAGCTACAAGTCCCTGGCAGAGATTAGACAAGCACTCTAAATCCTCAAAAATTTAATTTATTATTTATAACGTTGAGTTAATAGTAACATGTTCAGAACCATATAGATTATAATCAGTTGAAAATTATGATGAGTTTCAGAACTATAATATTTTTCAATTCTATCTTCCCCCAATCAGTTTACAATGTATACTATGTGAATTGTATGGACTATGGGATGAACAATATATGATGGAGATGGGTGTGGATAATGTGGATACTTATATTAGGAGTAATAAAATAAAATTATACTTTACCAAAACCATTAACAACAACTTGATAAAATATATCTCATCTATAGTGTGTATGGTAGAATTTTTAATATCTTTAACACCATTCTAATTAGTGTTTTTATTTATTATATCGGCTTTTTTCTTTGATTTCATTTCCTTCATGATTCTTTATATATATAATGAGACAAATATTAAAGGGTAACAATTCTATATGAATGATTCAACAATTTTATTACCAAATCAATGAATCTAAATGAATCATATCATTAGTTCAGACCCCATATATTTTGAAATTATTTTTTTGAAAAATATGTCATCACACATGTTACACGTGTACATGAGGAGAAGAATATTCTGGATCTATACGTGAGTAAATGGATATGTTCTAAACATGAATCAAAACCTTCTTCAGGTTGGTAATGAAATTATGAGAACAATTACAAGAACTACATGAATTAAAGGATATAATTACTATGTTAACCCCCATACTCAAAAACCATAGAGTGAAATCAAAAAAATATCATATAAAATACTATTATGATGTAATGTAGGATGATGTTGAATTTATGTTCATGCATATCATTACACACATGGTGAATATGGATCATAATGATCTAGAAAAAGATAACAAAGTTCTCATGTTCGTCAATGAAATCTTATACCTAGTGGATCTACACTTTTAAGTGTATTAAAAATATAAATTTTTTTAGGGAGACTCATTTAGTTTAATCATAACATTTTATGATTTTACTAAAATTAAATTTTTTTTTTGACCACCCATATTTTTTATAAGATGAATAAGCTTGAAAATATTAGGTTATATATTATAATGGAATGAATAAAGCCTACATTAAAGAAGTACTAAAAGAACCATTTTGGCTACCCTTTAAGATTACTGAAGAATTCAGAGATGTTATCCACCTATAAAATAAAAAACCTTTTTAAGAAAAAAATAATATTCTACTCAAAAGAGTCACCAAGGCATCTATCGTATTATTCTTATGTGTGAAAAATGATGTAAAGAATACGTATAGTCCAGATTTATCAACTTAAATTCTATCTAAATACCAATTGGTAGTTCAATTTCATGAGAAACTAGACCATCATGATGAAATAATATTTAGATATCTTCGTATCCTAATCAAATTTCAATAAAAATAATATAATATTCATTATAATTTTCATGTTTACAATACTGTTAATTCGACAAAATCTCTACCATTCCATGCTAATGAAGAATATTTGGATGAAGAATTCACAACTAAACTGTTGAAATATAGTCTTGATGAATAATCACTAGTGCATGGAAAACCTACTATATACATGAATACTAACTAATTTCAAAAAAACATCATATTTTCCTCTCAGGATAATGGGAACAAGTACACCCATGTAGTGTAATATCATGATAGATACGATCTAGGAACTATGGTGGGAAAATTACACTGTTAAAATCACTATAAATATAAAATTTATTAAGGCATGGTATATAAATAATCTCTATAATCCTATCATGAATAAAGGGCAGAACAAAAAACTACTTATATAGAGGGAATTTTCTATTCCACTAATGTTGCTTGTATTTTTTTTCAATAGGAATTATTTACCAACTCTCCCATGCATAAATTTTTTAATGAAGAACATTTGTAGAATCTAATCATTGATAATAATTACACTATAGTTATATAATAATTTGTGATGGCCTGATACATAATCATTTTACACAAAATTTATAAAGTACATAACCCAAGTGAGGGTCAGAAATGATTAACTATGTTCAAGGAGGCCTCTAAGACGAAATATTGATAAGTACCTCCAGATATAAGAAGATTCAGTGGATCACATCACATAATCCCCATCCTATATATTATTTTTTATATTTATAGGACTTTCCTACTATATAAAGTCCAAATATTATCCCTCGTATGAGGTAATAACCTAAGAGTTGTTTCCCACTTATACCATTTTCTAATTGTTTATTTTAAATAATAATTTAATCTATTTATTCTTCATTATTTTTGTGTATCGAGGTGTAAAACATTTAGGAGGATACATCAAGTTGTCTACATAACAATAGGTGAAATATTACCTCAATCATGTTAGATAAAAAAAAATCAAATCATTTATATTATTATAATTTAATAAAGACAATACTACCTCATAATATATTATTGATTGATGAATTTTATGATAATTATAATTGAGTTTAGTATAATTTAAAATTGTGTTGGAAGACATTCGGGTATGTTTAAGGGTACATATAATTTCTTTTTCATTGACTTTTTATAATCTATAAATAAAAATTATTTTTCAATATTTCTTATTATCAATTGAGATTTATTATATTATTTAATACATAAAAATGAAAATAAAAATTCAACTTATAAATTATCTACATAATTATTTTTTATATTTTTATGGTTTTTAAAATTTTTAATTAAACATTATTTCTGTTCTTTCTATTTTTAATGCCATCCTAGAAAATATGTATTTCATTGTTTATTAAATTTTAATAGTTAAGTGAATGATAAGTCAATTTGTTACTACATTCATAAAAACATTCCCATAGAACAATGAATGAGGGTATATGTCTAAATATTCTTATGTAATAAAAAATTTATAATGGGGTAATGAATTTTTGAACATAATTTAAGGAAACATGGAATCTGTAAAAACAATAACACCATAGGGATACACCATACAAGAAAAGTAATAAATATCCTTTAAAAATAGAGTAAAATGGTAAATTTGGATCCCAAAATGAATCGTTGAGACATTATTCACTTGTTGTCTTAGTGAATTTTTTTATTATATATTTTTAGTAAGTAAATTTTTATAATAATGTGCACATACATGGCTCAGAAAATTTAATAAAATCAATAAAGTTTCTAATAATCAAAAAATAAATCATTTCATTGAGTGAAATATTGAAACCATGTGAAGAAATGAGATATTTAATTATAAAAAATTCATTTGAGTTTCATAAATAAAGATGAAAATTGAAATCTTTCTTAATAATATTATAACACTGGGATAAATTTAACAATTTATTATTCAGACATTTATTCCAGATAAACATATTTTTTTTAATCTAGGAATATAAAAACTGATTTAATTAAAGTGAGGAATTGACTAGATTCATATAGGAAGCCATGATTTTTTACAATGGATGAATATGTGTTTATATATTATTTTTAGTCTATTTATAACATGGTTGGATAGTTATTTTTGTTTCTACATAAAAATAATGAAATTAATTTTTTTTAGGATTTCAATAGATCATGTTGGGTATAAATGAAAACTAATATTTAATTTCATTGAGAAATAATAGAATTGTTTTATTATCTTGTAATAATTTCCATGTTTCTTTATTATCTTATAATGGAAAATAAAATACCTCTTATTAGATATCACCATTAGTATACGAAGAATATATTATAAAACAAAAGAAAATACCATGAAATCATACAATCATTAATATAATTTAGCCATGAATAATATGTGGTCAATTAAATGAATCTTTTTTTAGTTAGTAAATATCTATATATAAAATAGAATTTTTTTAATTAGGAATTATAGTTTTAGTTCACATGGGTACTTTCGAGTATGAAGAATTTTCTTACCCTTAAAACGGGTATTCATTAGATAATGATGGTGATTTTTTATTTAATATCCTAATACCTAATAGAATTATCTACCCAACATTATTAATGATGAGGTAGAAAATTTCCTTGGATATTTCCGTCCCAATTTTGAGGAAGGAATCTAAAACAGTGTCTATGATTTAATGATGTAAAATTTTGAAAAGAATGAAGTCCCCCATCCAATATTAAATAGTTAACACATGACTCCAAATGAATATAATAATTAAATTTCATTCCACAAAAAAACCTAGTACATGTTCACAAGGAAATATACAGATATTTTAAAACTATGTAATTAGGTGTTTTTTCACAAGTTAGGTTTTTCAACGAACCACCATGGATGAAAATAAGGAGAAATAGTGACACATTTGACCCATGGTGCAAAGGTGGAATCCATTATAGACAATTTGATCAATGAAAATTTCATTAAGGGCATCCAAAACCCCAAATGTTTCCATAAAATTATCTTTGTCATGAAAATGATTAGGAATATCATATTTTACTAGGTTTTTTATACTTAATAAATTATTTTACAAAATCCTAATTTCATATTTTTGTCCATGAATAATTGGTTAGTGTGATAAAAGTATTAAAATCTCCCTCATTTTTTACTGTTACTCTGGATATAACAATATCTATATGGTGCATAAATATGTAGATTTTATTTATTATTAGTTTCCTTAATGAATGTATTTCATTCTAATGATTTTTTTAGACTAAATAGTTTTAGTCCACCTAGTATAATTTTATGAATTATATCATTATTTACCTCCTTATGAAGTTGGTGTACTATCTTTTGGATGTAATGTTTTTCAATACTATCTAACATCATGATAAATTCACAAAAAATTAGTTAATATTTTATAATCTATAAAAACACAATGATGATGAAAGTTTTGAAGTTCATTTTAGGAGTCAGTTATGGGTAATTAACAATTTTGGAACAATTTTTTATAGAATAAAAGTCCATACGATGAAAAAAAGTACATAATTGAAATTACCCATCTATAAAACCACTGAGTGTAAAGAAAAAATCTAGGGTTACTCACCTTTTTTGGGTTCATTAATGTAATAAACACTAATTACTATTTTACCTTTAAAAATTTGATGATGAAATGATTCACCTTCCAAAAGGTTGACAATTTAGAAATATATTTTAAAACTATCATGATAGAAAACCTTCATACACTATTTTTTATGAAACCTATGGAAGCAAAACTCCTTATACTATATATAATATTTTTGGAGAAATCACATAATGCCCTCCTTATAGAAATAATATAGTTTAGAGGAATATCTTAAAATTCATTGATAAAATAATGTTTGAAGGTGATATTCTATACATAATTATTGAAATGAATTTATTGTATCCAATAATGATAGTATAAATGCTTAACCACTATTTTATCCTAATTAGGTCTACATAACATCTTCTATAGATCTGATTAAATATATCCTTATTCATCCAATGTTGACTAAATGATTAGAAAATGGGATATCATCCTTTATCAATATAAATTATTTTTTCCTTACAAGATGATCTATGGGAAAACATTAATGGATTTAATATATGCAAACCCTTCCTTAGATGTGTCAATTATATACATAAAACTAACTATTAATGAGTCTATCCCAATCCATGAAACATTATATTTTTGGTAAATATATTTTAATGGATCATCATTGTGTTTAATAAAATAATAATGCAGACTATAAAAAATTCCATCAAGTTTGTTTCATTGTTGAAATCATTTCTCCAGAAAATGAGCCCTTCAACTATAATTTATTCTTTCTGAAAAATCCCCTGAGAATAAATAAGAGTTATAATAGTTCATAATAGGCCTATAATTACACTTATAGATACAAATTATATCATATAATTTTATGGGTATCTCATAAATATAGAAAATATATATAAATTGGGCGTAATCAATAAAAAATTAAGTATCCATACCGATTATTATTTTTCTATGGGAGATTATGTCATAATTTCATTTTGATATGGTGTCATGTAATATAATTAATTACCATAATTATTATGTAGATTCCATGGTTATTATCTCCACCAATATTAATGATCCTGATAATGATGATATAATCATCCACATATTGTACATGAGGATGATTCTTCCTTTCATTGGTAAAAAATTGGAGTAGATCTATGTGGTTGATCTAAACATTTCCTCAGATGGTTCATTATTATAGCCAACTACTATTACTAGATATATGTATATAATTATTTAAGACATCTAGAATGGGTCTCTTCGCCTAGAGGGATCCTAAAAAGATTATATTTATTTATAGTTTCTAACATTTATCTTGTATCTTGTCAAAAATTCCATAAAATCACTTTTACAAATGTGGTTATGATAGGGTACATCTTATAGGAATTTGTGGATTTGATTACGTCAATTTTTTTTTGCAGATAATCAATTTTAGAACCCATTTTGCTTCAAAATAAACCACCAATAATCCTTCCCCATATCAAGAGTCCTAGATATTTTCTTTCATGCATACGATATGACTATATGGAATTCACAAAGAATATTCACGCGTCTTAGATTGAACATAAATTCATCCATCATAAACCTGAGTTATTGAAAAATTCTAAGCACCTAGAGATTATAAATGTATGGGGGATATATTTCATTTTCCCATATCCTAGAGCATCTTTTAGTACGTTTAAATTCATTCATAGTACAATATAATTCACTTCCTAATGGGAGAATGTTTTACCATTTAATGATTTTATGATAATGGTTGTGGTAAATTTTGTGAGATATAATATTATCAATAGACAATCGATACCGCACATAAGTATACTAAAAGATAATAATAATTTTTGTGTATCTAAATTTATTAAATTATATTTATAATAAAATAACTTACCAAATCTTTAATAGTCATACCATAATGGTTTAAATGTAAATATCGTATAATTCAACAATACTCTAATGAATATCTTACATAAAATGGATGAACATGATGAGATGTTTTATCATAAATATCTCTTAAATGGGTTTGTTGATTATTTAACCATTATATATAATTTGATGTATGCCACTGCATATCTACTATTATATGAGACCAAAAAAATATTTCCCATTAAATTTTAGTTTTCTTTAAATTGGATTGTTAAATATGATATATTGGATAGATAGGAATTATATTATATTCAATTGGATGAATAAAAAAATACGATGTGAACATTTTTTAGAATTATAACACATTAATGTTTTTCAGAATCATGTAGCACATGAATTTAACAAAAAAATTCTCCTATACCCATTAACCCATAGAGATTTTGAGCTTTCCATTAATACGTTGACTATACCTTTGAAAACTCTAATATTAAATTCTAATTTTGAAGTAACATTCATCACACACAAGGTTAACATTAATAGATCATACCATAAAATTATAATTTATGGAGATTGTATGACACTTCCCATCAATGAAAGGTTCCTAAAGATTTTATTTGTATTAATTGACTTTGGGTTATAGGGTCCTTACCGTAGAGAGATAAAATATAGGGTAATAATTCCATGCTTTATGTATAAAAACTACATGGAATACAATAATTACAACATTTACATAAGCTATATGAAATAATATACATATCATGAGACTATAAATAAAAAAACATAGCAGCTAACTAAATTGAATGAACTAATCCAAATGACTTCATCCCTTTCTAAAACACGCTGATCAATATAAGAGTGGGTAATGTATAGTTTTCACAATCAATTTATGTAATCCCAATATTCCATGAACATGGATACTGTATGATTACTATTTATCTAGAAATGTGTGTGTTTGGATTCCTATTCCCATTAGATATATGGTGATTTCCAAAAAACAATCTCTGACTCATTCCAAAATTTCACACTAATCTACAATTTCTGGCTACGTGGACTCATTAATTTTGGAATGTTTTACATGTCAAATATACATTGGGAAACTATATAACGCCACTTTTATCTCTTATTCAGGGTATGAAGACAAAATATTTCAAACTATCTAAACATTCATCAATCAACAAACTTGTTTAGATCTATTAATCCAATGTTATGATATAACATTTTCAAATCACTCATAACACATATTAGTGTATAAAACTATTATCCCTGTTGATTCAATAAGGTTTTCCTTATGACTTTTCCATTCCTTCATGTTTGGGGGAGGTAGTTGGATCAATATGGTCTCCTTATGACTTTACCAATAATTCTTGTCTTGAAAATCACAAACACCTTAACTCAAGGAAAATCTCATTTTACCATGTGTTTTACTTCTATAAGGAAAATTTTCCTTCCCCACAGAAATTTATCCTTACCATGTGATGTGAAACCGGATTTTTTATTTATCCTTACCATGTTTTCCATTGTTCATTATCTTGTCTAAATAAAAAATCCAGTTTCACATCTAAAACCGTGGAATCATATAATACTTAGATAAAGAGAATTCTATTTTTATACTCCGAAATCTTATGAGTACTGACTCTGAGTTCTCTGAATTCATACTCCAAACTCTTCTGAGTACTGACTCCGAATTCTCATGATCGTTGACTCAAAACATTTTAAGATCATGTTCTGAATTCTTCTGAATCTGGATTCCAAATTTCATTTAAATTCAGACTCAGGAATTCTATAGAGTTCAGGTTCTGAATTCCTAATAAAATAGAGTCTAAATAACCTTGTATTATAGACACCAAATTTATTTTTGGTTAGACACTGAAACTCTGTTTTCATACATTCTAAATATTATATTTTGGATTATGTAACCATATTTTTTTCTTACTCATGTTTTCATTACAAAACAATGTCATGATTTTAGTTACTAACTAATCATTTTTTGAGTGACACATGTAATTGTCCCTCTGAAATTCAAGGAAAAATATGACCGTAAAAGGAGGCAACCGACCGTTGAACCCATGACTATAAATAGGGTCTCATTTGAAAGAGCATAAAGTTGATGATCAATCTAGAGATTACATTCTACTGAAGTGATTTCTAGAAAGATATATGCTTTATTTATTTCTACGTGCTGAACACCTTGTTCAGATTTTCTTTTTGTGACTCCAATTGTTGTTGTGTACAATAGAGGTTTTTCGAGTATAGGAAGATAGAAGTTCCAACTACCTTGAAGTTGAGGGCTTCCTTGCTGAGGAAGACATATGTTTCGACCACCTTAATGTTTTAGGGCTTTCAGGGATAGAAAGACAGAATCTGATCTTCATATCGAGGCCATAACCTGGTGTGGGTAAGATAGACATTCTTGAAAGTATAAATCAAGGGACCTTTATCCAAGGTTGTTGGATACCCTTCTCATTGTGTTTAAATATTTACTACCTTTTACTTGTTCTATTACAAGTTTTCTAATTCATTTTATTTTTTGGGGAAATTATAACTGTCTTATACCTCCTTATCCTTTTATACTCTGGTTTACTATGATTCTATATTCTTTAAGGTAGAATCATTATCTTTGTAAACTTTAATTAAGTTTTATTTTTTCAGAACAATATTTTGGGAATCACTTACTCTTAACCATATTTCTGGAATCTAGCAAGTATGTAGAACTAGAGGTGTTGTGAGTTACCTTGTTTAACCTTGTTAAACATAACTACCTTAAAAAGTTCAAAAGGAATTTTTTAAAGTATATAATTCACTCCATCTTGTATTTTGAGCATAATTATATTCTTCATTTAGTATCTTTATTATTTCTATCCTACATTTGGTATTATACACTATATCATACTCCACATACCATCTCAACAATTGGTATCAGAGGATTGGTTCAATCTGAATTAATCTCACGATTAGATTTAGAAGAGAATTAATCTTTTTCTTATTTTTGGATTTAGTTTTTCACACTCATAATGTTCAAATTATTTTTTTTCTTAGACACAGTATTGTTCTATATTTTTTTCCTAAGGAATATTTTCCTTGTTAAATTTTTTTTACTAACATGTTTGTATTGAATGATTTTTTTAAGATGGTATGAATCAATGTTGGTTCTATAGGAAACCCAAATCAAAATAGACCACCAATTTTTTATGGGAATGAATATGAGTATTGGAGAGATCGCATGAAGACAATTATTATCAATACCTGAGTGGATAATTTTTTTATTCCTACCGGATGATATAAAATCCCTGACAATGATGTAAGTACCTTCACCAATCAAGAAAAGCATGGATATCAACTGAATTATAAGGTATGCAATACTTTGATTTGTACCATGACTAGAAATATATACATATATATTCAAATATTATATTGTAAAGCAAAAAATTGTATATGGAAGGAACATGATGTTACACACTTTGGAACTTCCAATGTTTTTAAAACTAGAAGTGCCATTCTCAGAGCTAAAGATCATGCTTTTTTTAAGTCCTTATGGATAAACCATATGTAAACAACAACATAGTTTTATGAAAATTGGTAATAGTTTAAAATCTATGGGTGATAAAGGATTATATGATGAATCCCTTGTTAATAGGATCATAGAAATCATTCTCAATGAGAGGGAATCCCAGAGAACACTGTTGATGAAAATATAAAGCTTACACAGATTTATATGGATGAACTTTTTGGAACTCTTATTAAACACGAGACTAGAATGATGTGAGATGCTAATAATGTAAAAATAATAATGATAATGGTAGTGCTTCTTTTAATACAACATCAAATCAAATCAAATCCAAGACTTCAGATAGAGTCACTATATCCAAATCCATGAAGATTTTTATACAATCTGAATCTAGTGGAAGTGAATCTTCAAAAAATGAACTAGCCAATATTCATCAAAGGATGAACAATATTCTTGGACAGAAGAAATTTCAATCTAAATACAAGCAGAATGAAAGGAATGATAAGAATGATTCAGAAGTTACTTGTTACGAATTCAAAAGAGTCGGACACATAAGGCCTTATTGTCCTATGATTAAAAGAAAATAATGAAATGAAAAGCATTCTGAGAGAATCCAAGAGAAGTAATACAATGCTAAATCTATGAAAGTGTTCAAAGCTAATGACACCTGGAGTCACAATGGTGGAGACTCGTCAAATGAATCATCAGATTATGAATCTTCTAGACAGAAGAATATTGGTCTAATAGCTAGAGTACCTATTGACAACTATTGCTTAAGTGATAATGTACACAATGTGGAATCAATGACCAACATTCCTTTGAATTCAAATTGTATCCATGATAAATAATATATATCTTTATATGAATAATATTCTTCAGAAGAAGATGATACTCTACTTTCATATGAAGAAGATTCTAGGTTTTTTATTCTTCTTGATAATTAAAATTATAAAGTAAAAAAGCATTATAAAGAAAAAAACTAGTATTTCTATACTTACTAATGAAATATAAGATCTTTCTAATGATCTAGATACGAAGACTCTCGATTTTGAAAATATTTAAAAAAATATTATGGAAGTAAATTCTGAGAAGAATAAAATTTATAATGATCTAGAAAATGTAATTTCAATGAAAAATGTTTTTGAGCCTATCTCTAGTTCAAAATCAAATGTTTTGGAAGAGAAGAACATAGATACTGAAATATGAATTTTTTTCCTTGAAGATGTTTTTGTCAAACATTACCTTGGATAATGACAATTTTGATAAAATGTATTCTCATATCCTAACTCTAAGGAATGGTTATGGTTATGGTTATACTACTTCTAAAACTATTTTTAGCAACAATAATTTTGTTCCTCAATGTGCTCCATTTTTAACTATGTGTTACTGTGATGGAATTTGGTCAAAAAGTTGTTCCTTAAACAAAACTCAGTCTTTAGGGTTTCATAAAGCTTATTTTTCTATGAAAATATGGGTGCCTACGATTTTTCTTTCTGGTGTTTCCGGATCCAAGAATGTTTGGATTCCGAAAGCCTAACTCTTTTGTTTTTAGGAATATAGAGAAAGTACCAACAGAAATACATGGTACAAGTATTGTGGATGTTACTAGCATATGACCGGTAACAAAACTACACTGAAATTATTATCAAGACGAAAGGTGGAAAAGTAACATTCAGAGATAATGATCAAGGAGAAGATAATGGTATAGGTAACATAATTTTTATTAGAGAAACTATTATTTCAAATGTTTTATTTGTTAAGGGTCTTAAGCAGAATCTCATTAGCATAAGACAATTATGTGATGAAGGTTACCTTGTGAATTTTATGAATGATAAAATCTTAGTAAAAAATTCCGTGGAATACTTTATTCTTTCTGCCCATAGGCAAGAGAATGTACTCACACTAAACCTAGAAGACCTTAGGTGCCAAGACATACCATGCCTTAGTACAATAGAAGATCATTCTTAGTTGTGGCATAGAAGGTTAGGACATTGTAACCTTAAGAACCTTTGAATGCTTTCTAATAAAAGATTAGTTAAGGATCTACCAGAGCTCAGATTTGATTCTTTAAAAGTCTGTGATCCTAGTTAATATGGAAATCAACATAAATCATGTTATAAATCAGTAGGTGAAGTCTCATCTACTGATGCACTATGGTTAGTACATATGGATCTGTTTGGACCAACAAAAGCTGGAAGCACTAGAGGCATGTATTATGTATTTGTTCTAGTTGACGATTACACTAGATTTATGTGGGGATATTTTCTAGAAAAGACGTTTTAAGCCCTTTATTATTTCAAAAGATTTATATCCCAAGTTAATAAATGAGAAAAACCTTCCTTTAATAACTATTCATTGTGATCAGGTATGAGAATTTTAAGATTAAGATTTTGAAATATTTTGTAGTAAAAAATGCATTACTCATAACATCTCAGCACCTAGAACACCTTAGCAAAATGGTGTTTTTGAAAGAACAAATAGAATTCTTCAAGAGATTACAAGAAACGTGTTGAGTGTGTATTTAGTATCCACACACTTTTGGGATGAAACTTTATATACTGCTTGTTATACTATAAATTGAGTTTTAATTAGACCTTTTCGTAATAAAACTCTTTATGAGTAATGGAATTGTAGAAAACATAGACATTCCTACATAAAGGTTTTTGGTTTCAAGGTATTCATCTGGAATACTAAAGATATTATACATAAATTTGCACCAAAATCAGATGAAGGAATTTTCTTAGGCTACTCTAAAACTTCTAAGGCTTACAGAATTTTCCATAAAAACACTTGTACTATTGAAAAGATAGTACATGTAAAATTTGATGAAACTGATCCTTTTGTTTTTAAAAAATAACTACCTACATCTTCCGATGTGTTTTCAAAAACTGATTATTAACCCATGATAGAAGTTCCTTATGACAAGGAAAATGTCCAAGAAGATAATTCTGAATCATTTACCCTAGAATATTTCCTACACAATGTTGATGAACAGGACTTAAAAAACACAAATAATGTGTTTCTTATGAATCATCCCAGTGATTGTATCATTGGTGATGTGAATCAACCTGTAAGGACTAAAAGTACCTTATGGAATGAAGTAGAATATCTAGCTTTCCATTACCAATTAGAACCAAAAATCACAGAGATAACTTTAGGTGACGATGATTGGATAAAAGCTATGAAAGATTAACTAAATGAATTTGAAAGAAATAAACTATGGTCCCTAGTTGAAATACCTACAAGAACTTATATTATTGGTGTAAAATGGGTCTACAAAAATAAGTGTTATGAAAATGGAATCAGAGTTAGAAATAAAGCTATATTGTTTGCTAAAGGCTATAATCAACAATATGTAATAGTCAAGGAAGAAACATATGCTCCAGTAACTAGACTTGAATCAATTATTATTCTACTTTACTATGCAGCATTCTTCAATTTCAAACTTATTCAAATGGATGTGAAATATTATTTCTTTAATGGTTATGTTCAATAGGACGGGTTTTTTTTTGAAAAATCTCATTGATTTAAGATACAAAACATCTTGAACATGTTTTTAGAATTACCAAAGACTCTTATGGACCTAAAAAAGCCCCTCAAGCCTGGTATGATAGACTTATAGGATTTTTGATTAAAAATAATTACATTAAGGTAAATGAAAATCCAACCATTTTTATAATGAAAGATAATAAAAATGTTTTGATTTTTCAAATATATGTTCATAACATTATATTTGGTTCAACTCAGCAATCATTAACTACATCCTTTGCTGATCAAATGAAATCTATTTTTGAAATGAGTATGATGGGTGAGGTAACATTTTTCCTGGGTTTTCAATTTTCTCAAAAACAAGAATGGATTTATATATTCCAATATAAGTATATAAAAGATCTTCTTAAAAAGTATGTATTCGACAACACTAAGAGTATAAGTAATATCATTGGAACCTAAAACACTCTTGATCTTGATAATGTTGGGAAACCAGTAGATCAAAATTCTTTTATAGGTATGATAGGATGTTTACTTTACTTGATAGCTAGTCGCCCAGACTTAATGATTTCAATATGCTTATGTAAAATATTTCAATTCAATCCTAAGGAATCTTATTTGAATGTAGTGAATTTTTTTTCACTATATATGGTTAACCATGGATTTAGGTCCCTTTTATACTTCTGGAAATGATTTTGTTCTGAAATGTTTTTTGGATGCTGACTTTGGTGGATGAAGAATGGATGAAATGAGTATATCTGAGACATGTTATTTCTTAGATGATCCATTAGTTTCATGGTATTGCAATAAGAAACACTCAGTTGCACATTCCACTACTAAAGCTGAATATGTACCACCTATAATTTGTTGTGCTCAAGTGTGGGGGATGCAACACACACTCACAGACTATGGTAATAATTTTAGCAAAACAAAAAATTTGTGTGGTAATACAAGTTCCATTTCACTTTGTAAAAATCACGAACATAACTCTCATTAAAAACACATAGATATTATGAATCAATTTCTTAGGGATGACACAAAAAATCGAGATATCATTCTTCAATTCAACGGAACACAAGACCAACTTCCTAATATTTTCACAAAATATTTAACCTCCGATAGATTTGAACACATTATGTAGAAGTTAGGAATGATAACTCTAAAGTAATATTCTTTGTTAACTTTCTATTGAAACAAATCTCCTTACAGTAATAAACTACTTTCCATAGGGTGAGTACATTTGTTAGTCACCTTTTCAAAATATTTCGTAATGACATTTTTTCGTAGTCAGTTTTTCAAAAATTTTCGTAATGAAAATTTTTGGTAGTATCTTTTTCAATTTTTTCGTAATGGAAATTTTTCGTAGCCAGTTTGCCAAAAAATATTCTTAATGAAGATTTTCATACTTGAAATTTTCATAATAAATATTTTCGTAATTAAAATTTATGAAATGAAAGTTTTTGTACATGATTTTTTTTTCGTAATTATGATTTTGCGTACTCATTTTCTTTTCATAGAGATTTTCAAAGTGAAAATTTTCAAAATATAAATTTCTTTATGAAGAATTTTTTCTTCACTACTAGTAATCTTCTTGGAAATCAGAAAGGTGTTTTTTTTTCTTCAGTTTTCATAGTCATTATTTACTTGCTGCTATTTTCTTTTGTGTTTTAAATTTTTCAGATTTTATTTTCCTTAAATCTGAATGTTTTTTTGTTTAAAAACCTCAAATGATCAGATCCTAACAAATATTCCTTGCATCTATCTTTTCAAGATTCAAATCTAATAAAAAGGTTTTTCAGCCATTGAATTGAGTTTTGAAGATCAATCACCACTTCAGACAACTCTGTAAAGGACCCCCCGAAGGTGATCCCACATCGTATTTCAATCCTTTGAGTGTCGATGCCCTTATCCCTTTCAAAATCCCATTCTGAAACTCTCAAATCTTGAACAAATATGATTGTCTGGTGAAGTTCATTCTCAAGATATTTCAAATGTCAATTAGATTTTTGAGTGGAAGATTTACAGAGAGAGGTTGGTGCATCCAAATTTCATTCCCATGTACAATTCCATTATATCCACAAACATCGGGTTGAATGGATGAGAAAGCATTATCATATCAAAGATAGGAGTCCAAGATGCAGTATATCTGGATCTACTCGTCAAATTTTATAAATATGTGAGTCTCTTCAAAGAATAATAGAGGATTAAATTTTCTCTGAAAAGCTATTGAAAAACTTATTCCCTTTCACACATCAAGGCTGCTATCTTGGTGGGGTTTTATTATGAAAGGGAATCTGAATTATGTTCCTATAAATTTTGGGATGTACAAGGATGTTTTGTCTATGGATTGTCTTGGAAATTTAGATTTCAAAAATCATTAGATTTCTCATTTGTCATCAAAGTATCAGATCCTTGAAATATTGGTTCAAGGATTCATCATTCAGAGAAAAGGTGATCAGGAAAACTTGAAGAAGAGAAACATGTACATTGTAGATTCTCTTGGTGAATCTGAGAAAGATCAAATGGATGAAGAATATTCTCATTATTATTGAGAATATTATAAATAGGAACTTGAAAGCTCATATAATCATGTATCTATCCATCCTTTCTATGATAATTGTTCGTTGCCTTGAGTCTTTCAAGATTCCTTGATGTTTCAAGATTAGGAATTGAAATTTCATTTTAGTTAGTAATGATACATTTTAGTGAATGAATACTTGTTTCTATAAAGATTCTGAATAATTCTATGACTTACTAGAGGAAGATGATGAAGCTATTACAAAGGAACACGAATTTCATGAACCATCGGAAAAATGAGAAAAAAAGAGGAAGTTGAATGAATTAGTAGTTGAAGATAAAACCCTAGAGGATAAAAGAACCCAATCTGCACCCCTAAATCCTAAGAAACATTGTGTCTATCCAGAAGAGGTTGTAGCCAAGTGGGGGGAAGATAAGAAAAATCAGATGGAAGGAGAGCCACATTTTGGCTTTGATCTGGAAGAAGCTAAGGATTTAAAAGAAAATACAACTGATGAGCATGAAAAGAAAGCTAATAAAGAGAAGAAAACGATGAAGATGTCAGATGCGGAAATTTTTCAATGCCTTCTATGGGATACAGATAAATCATGTGAGAATATCCATGTACAGAAATTCTTCTTGGTATGGGCCTTACGTGAGTCACTGGGGAAGAAATATCTCACTCTGGAAAAAGTACAAGAAAAGATTGTTGAAGAAAAGGAAGCTGTGAATGAATTACAACAAAAAGAAAGCAATGGTGACATAGAAGAACTCATAAAGGAAGTTGCTGACCTTCATTAGAAGGAAATTGCATCTGTGAAATTTTAAATTTGGACCTCTCAAGCTGGATCTTCGATGCTTGCTACTCATGGGTTAGATGAAAAAGCCGAAGATGAAGTGAATATTCCCTCTGAGGAAGAAAATTATACTCATCATTTCATTCACCCTGAAGATGCTGAGGCAGGAAATGAGAAGGAAAAATTGATGAAGATAGAATTGTTCAGCTGTTTGATAGTTAACATGAATCTCTGGATGAGGAATCTATTTCAATAAATGATGAAGGGAAATAGGTTATTATGGATACACCTATTAATGTTTTTTAAAGAAAAAAGAATCTCGTGGATCTTCGAAGAGAAAGATTGTCGAGATAGAGAAAGAGCCTTCACTATGCAAAGTCTCAGATTCAGAACCATCATCCCTAGGACATGATTTTGTCATTCAATCACTGAAGAATCTTGTTGACACTATTCTGATCATTCCAAGCATTGAATCGAGATGTCAGATGCTCCAACACAGCATGAATCACAAATCGGATTAAGTTTCATTGGTGATGGATAATTGTGCAAAACATGAGGCTAATTTAAAGGGCTTCTTCATTAACTATGATGCCCATTAAAAATCTTGTAAGAAAGTGATTGGCTAGTAAAATAATATAGTTGATGACTTTAGAGAGCTTGATGAGTTTCAACTTGATGTTACAGAAGATTTTGATAATGAAGATAGTTAAGTATTTGAATGGGAAGCTATATTCTGTTGCCCAATGTTGGAAGAGGGAAATGGATCTTTGTATCGAGATTGTAAAGAAGCTAGTTACACAAGATGAGTTGTTGAAGGCTCAGGAAGAGGCTTTGAAGGCTCAAGAATAAATGATCAAAGAAATATAGAAGAAAGTAGAGGATCCGGATCAACTCCTAAAGCAAGAAGATGAAGACCACAAGGACCTAAAAAAGCTGAATACCATAGTGAAGAAATTGATACCCAAGGAGAAGTAAGGAAAATAGATCCAATCTGATCTTTTATTGTAATCTTTCATTGTACAAATTCTTACAAACTTAATGAAATTTTTGGTTAGTCATTTTTGATTGGATGCTTTCTACTAATATTTCACGTACTATAATTTCTTTTCCGTTCCCTAAAATTCATTTTGAAAATCACAAAGGTGGACAAATGAAAATGAATACTAAGAAAAAATGAAATATCCCTAAGTAAGGAGGAGCTTATGTAAGGGTGAGTTTTCATTATGAAGATTTTCATATTCAAGATTAAGGAAAATCTCATCCCAGAAATATAGATTATTATCCTTAGAGTTATAAAGCCTGGGGGGGGGGGGGTTAGTCATATTCATCCTTGCCCATATGATAAGGAAGATAAGTTTTACTTTCAAAGTCTAGAAAAACATTGTCTAAGACCTTTTATTCTATTTTGTAAGGTTGTTTGGGAATTCCAAAAAGGGGAAGATTTTTGAGTCAATAAGATTTTTCTTTATGAAATTTCTATTTTTTATTTTTTGGGGGAGATTGTTGAGTCAATAAGGCCTACTTATGAATTTACCATTAATTCTTGTTTTAAAAATCATAAACACCTTATCTCAAGGAAAATATCATTTTACCCTGTGTTTTACTTCTATAAGGAAAATTTTCCTGCCCCAAGGAAATTTATCCTTACCATGTTTTTCATTGTTCATTATCTTGTCTAAATGTAATATTTTGTATCATATCTAAAACCTCAGAATCATTTAATAAATAGCATTCTATTTTCAAACTCCGAAATCATCTGAGTACTGACTCCAATATCTCTGTAATCAAACTCCGAACTCTTCTGAGTACTGACTCTGAATTCTCATGAACTCTAACTCCAAACACTGTATGTTCAGATTCCAAATTCTTGTGAATCTAGATTCAGAATTTCCTCAAAATTCAGACTCTAGAAATATATAGTTTTCTGCTTCCTAATTCCATAGAAAACAAAATCGGAATATCCTTGTATTGTAGACACTAGATGTATTTTTTTTCATACTCTAAACCTTTATTTTCTTACATTCTGAATATTTAATTATGGATTATTTAAAAAAAATTTTGATTAATCATGTTTTCATTACAAAATGAAATCATGATTTCAGTTGCTAACTAATTGTTGTTTGAGTGACATGTGTAATGGTCCCTCCAAAATTCGAGGAAAAATATGACCGTTGGAGGATGGAACCGACCGTTTGAGCAATTCCTATAACTAGGGGTTCATTTGAATGAGCTTAAAAAAAGATGATCAATCTAGAGATTACATGCTATTAATGTGATTTTTTGAGAGAGAGACATTATTTCTTTGTGCGTACAAAACATCATGTTCAGATTTTCTTTCTACGACTCATATTTTTGGTATGTATAATCAAGGACTTCCACGAATAAGAAGACAAAGGTTCTAACTACATTGATGTTTATGGATTCCTTACCGAGGAAGATAGAGGTACCTACTAACTTAAAGATCGAGGGCTTGTGGGGATAGAAAGAAAGACTCTGATCTTTACAACAAGGTCTTACCCAGGTGTGGGTAAGACAGACTTTCTTGAATGCATAAATCAAGGGACCTTCTTCCTAGGTTGTTGGATACCCGTCACTTGGGTTTATAATATTTACTACTTGTTACTTGTTCTATTATAAGTTTTCCGCTACATTTTATTTGTTGAGGAATGTATAAGTATCTTATTCTTATTTATCCATGTATTCTCTGGTTTAGTGAGATTCTCTACGTTTTAAGGTAGAATCTTTATATTTGTAAAAATTCATTATGATTCATTTTTCCGGGAAAATTTTTTCTGAGTCACTTTCCCGTAACTATATTTCTGTATTCTAGAAAGTGTGTAGAACTAGAGGTGTTGTGAATTACCTTGTTAAACATTGTTAAAAATTACTACCTTTAAAAGTTCCAAATGAATTTTTTAAAGTATACAATTTACCCCCCCCCCTTGTATTTTAAGAATCATTAGATACTTCATTCAGTATCTATGTTATTTCGATCCTAAATTTGGTATTATAGAGTATATCATACTTCACATACCATCTCAATAATCTTATATCATTATGTGCGTGTATAATAGTTACATTCCAATAAATCTATATGGATTATAAATTATCACCCATGATTCTAGGTATTATGTATAGATTGATTCATGTTTACCGGGGATATGTAGTAATGGATGGATCATCTTTTCGAGACCCAACCATAATATAATCTATCATTAAATCCCTAACTCAGTTTGGATGATTTTTTAATAATTTTTTGATTCATTTTTAGTGACCGATCATATTACAATGATACTCTGTCACTATATTCCATTTTTTATTATGTACATAAGAAATATTTCCATAGAGACCCTTTTATACTAAGTGTGTTGTGATTCCTATTTTCATAGGATATATGGTGACGTGTGTATCTCCTATAATGGGTGTGGTAATGATTTTTTCATATACATCATTCCTTTTTTTACCTTGGTGGTAAGAATCCAACCTATTTACATCTAGTTTCAATAGACATTCACTCTTAATAAAATATTCTTTCATGTTAATTCATTCTACCGCTAAAAACGTTCCAAATAATTATAAAATTATAATTTTATAAGAATAATGGGTGGATTAATTTATTTTTATTTGGGATGTGTAGTGATACTAGGATCCCCTATCCCAGACCCAGTTATAAATCATCATATATATATATATCCACTTTTTAGTAAATTTAATCATCATTACAATATATAATTTAAATAAAAAAAGGATATTTGAAATTAAACATTCTCTTTTTATATACCATACATCAATATATACGAATTTAAAACCAAAACCCATTCATGGATACTAGAGATGAGAATTTACAGTTCTTAGAGGCACATTTTTTAGTGATGATGAGAAATTTGATACATATCTACCAAGCTTATACCCACCATTGGGAATACCTATATCACATGAAAAATACCTATTAAGCTTATGTGCCTTTATAAATATTACTCTTGAACCTAATATTAATATTCATTAATGATTTATCATCAGTATAAATCATCAATGTTATATTAATGAGCTTATCTTTATAACATTATTAGTGATTTACCTGGACTTTCAATTACCATTTCACCCTATCCTAATTTTAATTTCTCATTATGGAAAATAAATAATTTACTAAAACATATTTTTTGGTGGAAAGAATATTTATATGTCTTTTCCACCATTATTGGGATCAATATTATTTTTAATATATTAAAATTCGTGTTATATTTAATTCATGTTATGAAAATTGTATATACTGGTATAATGTACTATATTCATTATTCTGGTTTCGTTCAGCTTATTATAAACTACATTTAATCATATTCTATGCTCTAAAACATAAAATTAGGATCCATACTTTGGTAATAGAATTATTACCCTAAATAACACATATATTTTCCACCATGGGGATTATTATATTGGGAATGGTCTCATGAATTCATTTCTTGTTATTTTTACCCTTTTTATAGATAATAAATCAAACATTAGTAAAAATAATTTAAACTAAAACATTATAAAGATATCATTGATCCATCTTATAAAATATGAATCTATAAACTAAAAATATAAAAAACATATGTATTTAAAAATTCTTAATGGCTTCCATGAAAATTACTCATATATTCAATTTATAATCACAAATTTCATTTCATACGAAAAAATTATAATGGGAAATATAATAAAGGAATCTATAGAGATCCGCATTTCTCCATATAAAAATTCAATCGATCCTATCATGGTTTTAGGATCAGGAAGAATGATAAATAATATCCCTATTATTTATAAATATAATATAACATTATTAAGTAAAATAAAAAATGATGTTAGCTATAACCTATGTTTATGACACATGTTTTCTATATCCAACCATCCTATACCAGTCTAAGAGAAGAAACCATAAATGATTACTAATTAATTAAATATTTTCATTATTGATACAACAATTTTTATTTTTGATTTATTAATTATATTTTCAACCAATGTTAAAATAGATTCAACTATTGTATTTTTACACTTATTCAGTCTTGAAAATCTATTAATAAATATTTTTTAATATTATATGGATTCTAGAAAAAAAATTCATTAATGAAAATTCATTTATTATTAATTACAAAAAAAATGATGGGGGATCTTCATACTAGAGACTCTCTTCATTATTAAATAAACCAAAAAAATATATTTACACTCAATTATAAAGAATGTTTTATTAATACCCAAAGTAATACTATCTACTATTTTGTTGAATATATATATTTTTAGTGATAAAATATATCTATAAATTTATCCACCTCATTAGGGAATAACCTTTTCACTTATACAAAAGAACCCTATTCTAAATACCAAGACACTTAGTGAATAATTCAACACTAAAACATAATTCACTCTCTTAAGGTTAAATATTATCAAATATTTTTTATAGATCCAACACTAGGGAATGGTAATACATTTCTTAGAGTGCCACAAACCCACGATCTTCCTATTGGGGTAGTTATTAGGCCTTAGGGATATTAAATTTTTATATTTGTTATTATTTATACTCATAGAGAATTCCATTCCCAATATCATGAATATCATGGTGATCAAACCAACAAAATCCTAATATGATGAGTATATAGTCACTCTTTTTTGTAACTGCTTATTAAAAATATACTATGATATTTTTTATAAATAAACAACGAATTCTTTTTTCTCCTACACTATATTGAATTTCATCAAAAGGTAATAAAATATAAATCTACATCAATCTCTATCATTGAAATTGATACATAAATTGAGAGTATTTCACTCAATGATAGAACAAACTCAAGTATTTCTGGGCTTGTTATCACATGATTAATCTTATTCTCTATGGATTTTAGTAATTGTGGTGAAAGTGTAATGGATTCACTAGCTCATTGCTCCATTTTATATATTGTAATTACAGTTATTTCCATATAATATATAATTTAATAATTATAATTGATGTATCAATCCATGTTTTAATATGTATTTATCTTAATTTATTCTTCTTTTATTCGAATTTTTTTGAAAAACGCAACACTAATAAAAAATTAACAATGAATTATTTCATAATTGTAGAATGTTAAAATAATAAATTAAATCCATTACAAGAAAACTAAATGATGAAAAATTATTAAAATTACTATAGGAATGAAACCATATTTAATTTAAAGGAATATAAGGATTAAATTATCATCATCATGGCCTATAATAATTATCATACTAATAATGATTCTTATAAAAACAATACAAAATTTATGAATGATATTAAAAACATGAAAAATAAATTAAGGAATATGATGAATGATCATATAGATTTAAAAAACCCTATATATGGGGATGTAATTTGAACATTATATACTTATATAAATAAAATTTATATGGTTGTTGGATACATGGAAATTTGATATATCTTTATTGGATATAATTGTATATGATAAATACATTATAATTATTTAATTCTTGTTAAGAAATTAAAATACTATAATCCAATTATAATAAATAAGTTTTCAATGAAATAAAAAATAATAAAAATTAAAAGGAATTGTTATAATGATATATATATTTATTCATTCTATATTACCAGAAATATTATTAAAAAATTATTTCATGTTTTTATGAAATTTAAAATAATATGAAAATATATGCTGAATGATAAAATTTATTGGTTAGTTGAAAGTAATTAATTAATAAAGGATGTGACTAAAAATATTTAATGTTAAAAAGGTATATTTTTCAAATAATTGTTCTTCTATGAGTTTTGAATTTTCATGATAATAAATTAAGGTGATCATTTATTAGTTCGATTCTAATCATAAAATTTATTGAAATATATATAAAATATTTTAAAATTAATTTAATTATTAATTTATATGATATATGATAATGAACATTTCATGTTTCAAAGGATAGTTTTCTATATAAAAAAATTTCCTATGTATTTAATGATTTTATTTAAAATTTAAATTTAACATATCTAGATATTTTAAAAAATAATTTAGTTTTAAATTTTTTATATTTATAAAAAAATTATTTAACAGAGTTAATTTAATTTTTTGGCCAAAAAATATGCAGATAAGAAAAAAAATTGATTTTTATTAGTAAAGGTACAATGAAGTAGCAATGTTAAATTTAAAAGTAATGGCCTAAAATACCTCTAAAATTATATATAAGCTGTGTTCATAATATTATAAATAATCTATATTCATTATATTTCTACTGTGTATCCATTTTCCTTGTAAAATGATATCACTTCACCTTAAGGAGTGATTATTCATGAGAATGCCACTCAAATATAAACTATAAAAGGACTCATTCTCTACCACTCCCAATATATTCTCTCGTTAAGTTATTTGTTGAATACATACCCAAATTCTGTAAGACATAAAATGAAATTTCATGTTTGGTAATCTATAGTTTCAAAATAATTTTAATAAATCATTTATCATTATGGAACATGTTTCGAGAAGGTGAGATGTTATAGAAGTATTTAGGTATTCATCATCTTTTAAAATTACCTTATAATCATAACAATTTATGAATATCATAAAAAAATAATAGTGTTAAATTAAAATATTTATTACTCATTAATAATAATATCTATATACTATGACTCTATACTCTTTCTCATTCATTAATATAACATTATATTTTATGGGTCAGTTTAGCCACCTAAAATAATGATTCTATACTATATAAAATTTTCCAAAAGTGAATGTGTATCAAGATTTTAATAATTGAAATACATGATATTCAATGGTAATTTAACTTATTCATATAGTTATTTAAGGGTGACACAACAATTAATATCCATTATAAAATTACTTACTGTTATCGGAAAATTACTCGATAAAAGATCATCATGGGTTCAATTCCCACAAACCACAAACATAGATTAAAAAAAATGGAAATGGTACTAAATAAATTATTTAATAATAATTAATCAACAACAACGAATAATCTAGTTCTGAAATAATTTTTTTCAGATAATTAGGGTTGATATTTCCATTATGAACGTTTTTTGAAAAAATTATATATAATAACATAAGATGATGATGATTGGATATAACTGACTAATATATTTTTAACAAATTCAAATAATTAAATATTATTTAAGGAGAAAATTATGAATTTGTTTCGACATAAAGAGACTAATATGGTTTTATGTAATATGTAGGAGGATAAAAAATATTCATGGATATTAATAGTAAAGGTAATGTTTTATTTTGCTATGTCACATTTAAGACACGATTTTATTTTTATAAAATTATACCCTAATAATTATATTTATATTCTGATTAAAAAACCATTTATTTTCTAATAATCTTGTTATTTCAAGGTTTTATATATCTTCATACTATTTCTCCCCCCTTACTTCATAATTTAACTAAATTGATTCTTATATATGAAAACAATCAAAACTTTTATTTTTAGTTTAAAAAATTATCTCTTATGTTTTCATGTATTCCATAATGTTTTTTTGATTTAATTACCTTCAATTTCAGGATTTCATAAAGATATTCTCTAATTAACTTTCATTTCTTTTAAAAAATTGTGAAAAAATATTTTTTAATGACTTTGGAATGGCGATTTTCTATAATTATTTAGTTTAATTCTCTTTACAATTATTCCTCCTAAATTTTTAATTGTTATTAATGTAATTTTAAATTAATTTCCAATCATTTTCTAAAACTATTTATTTATATGTTAATTACATTTACAATAATGTTTATAAATAATTTAATGGATGTTTTTTTATTTTTGAATTATTTTTTTATTGATCCTATAAAATGATTTTGTTAATGATAGTATCGATTAATATTTATTTTTCTTCATTGCAGATAAGACCTAATTATACCATCATTATTCTTTATTTTTAGGTCTTATGGTCATTAATTATGTTAATTCTCATGAAACTCCTTTCATTCTCAAGGAATTTTTATAATTTTGTTTTTTTATGAATGTGACTAAATTAATATTTTACTCATATATAATTTTTTATTATATAATGAGTGGGAATGAAATTATATAGACCCCAAATTCATTAGGAATTGATTTATATCTCTTTAGATGAAATGTATGGGATTGGGTAGTGAGCCCAATCAATTTTGTTTTTGGGGATAGAGAGTGAACCCATTCCACTATTTTATAGGACCTCTTCCACTATGTGTTAATTGGCATTTGGATCAGTGGGATTTTTAATAGAGTGATGGTCAACAGTCAGAATTGTGATGATAATGATATAAAATTTAGACATAAAAACTCATGGAAAATAAATATCAACAAAATTGTTTATAGTCTCTAACACACAATTTGTGTGGGTTCTTTTTGCTGTTGTGCAATTGTTTCCATAGTATATAAATATCAAATATTTGTATACTTCATACAAACTCATGTGACACCATTAAATAATATATAATGTTTTTTAAATGTTAAATATAACATTTTGTGTAATTTCATAATAAATGTTTATATGGATAGGACCACTTAAGAAAGTGTTTATTTAATTTCACTATTGACATTCCCTAGAGAATGAATTCAATGTTGGGTAGGGGATGATATCCTATATAATTTTTAGAACATGATTTAGAGTGTGTAAGATTACATTCTCATCCAATATATTTGGTTTATAATTAATTTCATTATAGAAAAATCCATATATAAGATAAATGGAATCACGTAGGACATTTTATATTTCTATATAAACCTATGGGAAATAAAAATTGTGTGGAAATGACGAAATATCATGTATTTGGGGAATAAATGACTTATGGTTCCACTAGTACATGTCTGAGTATACCAAGGATCCAATACACTATGTACCCTATTGGTTCACTCTTTGTAGGCTGACAACACCAGACATTAATGCTAGTATATTATTATTAGCATGAGATCGAGGCATGAATGTCATGTAAAAATGTATATGTCATGTATTTTTCTCATTATAGTGTTTTATTCATCTTAGATACCATTTATCATAATTAAATAATAAAATAATTTATTATGATGTGGATCCAAATTTGTAATTCTCCAACCCCAGTTACCGAGAGTTAGTGCATTATTACATAAAATTGGCATGATACAAGGAATCATGTCACGAAAGACCGATAATTTTAGTATCCTTGGAAGTACTACATACAATAATAGTTTTTTACATTACATCATGGAATAAAAACATCAACAAAATTTTGTCCCCATTTTAAACTCACATATATCCTTAGCCTATCCCAGCTGGTCAACCTTAAAATATTTCTTCACATCTTGGAAAAAATAAAACATATAAAGGTGTGACCTCATATGCTCAGTAAGGATAACAATATAGTGGAAACATTCATAAATAAGATCAAACATTTAAGTCAATGTATAAGACTAAATCAAAAGCCTTTTAAACTTAAACATCAATATAATATGGCACATATAAAATCAAGTAATTCCATTTATTTATTCCCATGGATATTCAACTACTCGAATAATCACATTAAAAATCAATAGCTACTTTCATAATTATGGAATGCATAATGCTAGACTTCATAACCACATAGTCAAGGCCTTGTGCTAAGACTAAAAATAAGATATTGTCATGGACTTCTTCCAAGAAACTAGTTCATCTCATGATACGTACCGATACATTGAGGATCTATATAGGGCTCCACCTGTAACTTACTACATTCTATTTATTCCTCATATGAAAAAGAGAAAAAATAACATAGACATTCATATAAAAACTAGCATTAGAAACGTCAATACTTTATCCGTAAAGCATTAATGGTATAAAAATAGCACATCCATGATCAAACATAACTAATTAAACACAATATAGAAGATTTTATTACAATAAATTATCCTCAATAGATAATAATGAAGGATATTGACATAGATGAAAAAAATTATCAAAACTATTTGGGAGAAATATCCCCCATTTTCTTGAAAACATTTAAAAGCCTCACTATTTATCAAGAGGAAGTTTAAATTGGATTTTTGAGTCAAAGTAACCCATAACACATTGAATGTTTTAAAAGAAATTTTAATTTTAAAACATTAATGTCTATATAAATAAATACTTAATTTTTTTTAAAACATGGAAATTAATGAGAATGGTTAAAAAGAAAAAATCACTAAAACATTTATAAATGATATTTTAGTTAGAGTTTCTAACCAAATGAGAGACGCTTAGATAAAAATAATTTAGGTAATAAGAAACCATAATTTTATAAGAATAAAGGATTTAATTATATACTATGTCAAATGACAGTATATACACCATATAAAATTGAATTGGTGCATAACAAAAAAGAAGTATCAATGGAATGTAAATCGAGAGAAAGGCCCTTATAAAAAAATATATCATTAGGTTAAGGAAAAATCAATGACATAATTATGTGTGAAAAATATAAATACACTCAATATGATTGGATATTAAGTGTAAATCCATAAGAGGATATTCACACATATTATTATACAAATGACACCAATTACTTGGATGTTTAACTTAATGAATGGAAATTGAGATATGATTACTCTTATCAAGTTAATATCAATGAAATAAGAAATTATAAATGTATTGATTATGTGTATCAAGAGTATAACCACAAAAGGGGAGTTTAAATTATTCATAAATAATAAATAGTGACTCCCCACATAATCTTGGAGTAAAATAGTCAATGAAGTATGCATAAATAAGAATGAGTGGAATATGAGATTTGAAATTCCCTTGCCGATTTGGTTACTTACAAAACGTACAGCCCAAGAAAGAAAGATCATATAATTATAAGGAAAATACCAATAAATTAAATTATATTACACAATTAATACAATCACGGATACAACATATGCCACACAAAAATAAGTAGTGTCCAATATAACATGAATCTCGCAAGAATAAAAGGTGAGATGAAAAAGTCTTACTTCGTTGTAATCAATCAAGTCAAATGACCAAAAGTTAATGACCACCAAATTAATAAAAAAAAACTATGAATATAATGTGAGACATAATATATATATATATATATATATATATATATATATCAAATAGTAGTACACAATACACCACATGAAATTAATAAGTGGCGAATAATGGAAATCTCAAAAAATTAAAAGTGAGATAGGTAACCCTGACATTGTACTTTTCCTTGGTTGAGGGTAGGTTAAACTCTTATATAATGGTAAAATAATTGTTATTAAATTATAAATGAACCATATAAATTAATAGGATATCATATATGATCTTCTAATATTTATTTGTTAATGATATTTCAGTAGTATCATCGTTTCTGGTGTTAACTGATTATTTTTCATTATATGCTTTGTTATATAAATAATATTTGTTATGGATAAGATGTATCTTATTCATATTCATAATGATATTATGTCTTTAAAAATATTTTTTTATTCATCAAATCAATGTTTTTCTTGAATGGATGCGATGGGGAATTAATCACATCGCATTATTGGAGACGGTAATCTGAACGTATGCACGAGCGAGAATATCATTCTTATGATATTAAAATCATATATAATTGGATTGTATATAATATAAATAATAATTATCATGTTATAATTATTATTTACAAAAATTATATTCATTATTATACCCATCCAAATGATGATTTTTCTGAACAAAAACTACACCATGACGTGCAGACGGTAATCCGCATGTACACACGTATGGTGACTTGTTCATTTATAGGATGGTTAGAATAATGAATAGGATTGTACCATATTTATAAAAAAAACAAATTATATAAAATATACTAGAGTTATTTTTTATAATGTAAACAACAAAAGAATGAGGAGGTGGAAGAAGAAAAGAACTTGAAAGTGGTGATGAAATATTTACCCATTCTTCGGGTTCTTGCTTTTGATTTGATCAAAAGAGATCCTTAGGTTGGATTTATGACTAAAGGAATGCCTCTAGGATAAAGGGAGGATAGTTGAGAGGATATTTGGGTATGTATTGTCCTATAGAAATGGATTTGATGGATTGAATTTGAGAGAAGGGGATGTTCCCTTTTATAGAGAGGTGTGGGTCAATTTAAGAAAAGCATGAAATATTATTTTATAATAAATTCAATTTCCGTTTATAATGTCTCTAAAATGATTTATTTATAGGATAAGGTGGGGATGAGTCTAAAAATTCTCATCCAACATGTTTTAGGTAGGATTACATCACCATATTAACCGTGTCTTTTTTATCTAACACTTAGTTAAATAGTTTGACATTACCATGTATCTTTGTGTTTTTATATTATATGGTTAATAAACTTATTATAAAATTCCAATAGAACCCCAAGATGTTCATTAATGATACACCTGTCATTATAAAAGTTTTTTTTCCAAACCATAGATATATATGAATATTATATCAATTAATAATATAATATTAGTTTTTAAAACACTTTTTGGTCAATTTTAACAATAAGTGGTATTTTTTTTTTGTAAAATTAATAATAGAATTAATACTTCAAAAAAAATTCATTTAATCAACCCTGACATGTCATATTTACCATGAAAATTATTGGAATTCATTAAATGTCTCAAAATAGTTTTATCTGAGTATTTATAAAAATAATTATTTTAATCTTTCATTAATAAGGTAATTATTGGATCATCAATATGTCATAAATAAATTTAAGTATTTAGATGTAAATATTATAAATAAAATACCATTATGTATGAAATATTTTTTTCTTTTTAATGAATATTTATAGTCAAATTTATGCTATGTATTACCCTATATTAAAAATTATTTACTTATTAAACATTGATTTGAACTCTTGTAACTCTTCTTTAAATAATATAATAATAACTTTCCTAATATAATCCAAGTGGTCCAAAGAGTATCATATTTTATTCCAATGTTTTTTTGTTCTAATTATACTTATCAAATAGAATTAGCACATGATATCATTATTACCCTTAATTACCCTATTTACTTTTAACCGTGGTAAATAATAGTTAAAGTTACTATTCACCCAAAATTATTTTCATCTTATTGAACCACATATTAATTACTAATATTATCCAAGTCTCTTATATTTTTTAAATTCAACTCACAAAATATGTAAAATTATGTTTTATACGAATTTGCAAATGCTCCTAGGAGGTGGGTAAAAGATGGTAAATTTTTTGATATGATTTTATATATCTAAAAATATTATAAAATGACTCCAACGAATTATTTTGAACATATATAGGTATAATGTATCTATTTTGACCTAAAATTAATTAAAATAAAATAATTAATTATTTAATAAAATTCTATTTTAACAAAAAACGCACTGTTTTTTACTATTCATCAAAAATTGAATGTTTTCAAAAAATACCAAAAATTTACCCTATGATAATTTTTAGATTATGAATTCAAAAATAAATTATATTTTATCAAATTCATAACATAATAGTTTCATTAATGAATTTAAAATTAATTCCTGTTGTCAAAACTGAAAAGTGGGTTTTTTAAAAAGTAAAAACTATCATAAGATGGACATGTGTTTATGTAAAATTCAAATGTGAAATTAATTATAATGACCTACTTTGTATTACATGATAAAAATATAATCCAATTATACTTCCAAAAAATTCAAATACATAATTTAACACTATAAATTATATCGATTAAAAATGTTGTTTTCAATTAAAATTTAATATTTTTTAGTTTTCATCAAAATATGAATGTAATCAGAAAAGTGCCAAAAATTAATCCAAAATAAATTTTTATGTCCGGATTATAAATAAGAATTTATTTTCATTAAATTTAATATATAGAAGTCTGAAATATTGGTTTTAGAAAGGGTTTTCTATTAAAAGGTGGTAAAATTGCATTTTTCTGAAAAAAATCTTTTATCTGAAAAAAATGTATTTGTTATTATATTATTTCTATGAAACACATAATATGGAATCTAAAATTATTTGGAGTATATAAAATATAAAATTCAGTTAATAATATTCATAAAAACTTTTGAATAGCCATTTTGGTAAACTATGGTGTGCTCGAACTCGGTATTGTGTGTAGCATAGGGTATTGAATTTTAAAAAAAAATAAATTAATATTAAATTTTGGAGTGTTACATTCATCCCCCATTTTGGAAAATGTGTCATCGAAATTTTAAAATTGGTCTTGGTGACATCATTAAAAGTCCCACATAGGAAAAAGAGTCAATAAAACTATCTCTTTAATAGAATGAAAGAGAAGTACAATGGTCACCAGAGATAACCCATATTAGGATTTCATGTTTTTCTTCATGTATATGGAAGATAAAGTAAGATTCATGATCTGGTGGAGAGTGATAGAAAGAAATATCAGGAGATTATTAAGAACAAGAAAACCACAAACTTGTGATGAGATAAACAATCATTAGTTTCCTAGTAGGAAAAGTAAACACACAACATTTTTTGTTTAAAGATCCATTTCATAATGTTGAGGAATTTATTTATGAGATTTACTAATAACATAACGATATATACCTACATTTTAAGTTGAGTTTCATCCTTTAAAAAATTTCTACTACTAACTCGTCTTTTTTTCAAATGATGAGTATTCAAGAATACTAGGTCACACTTGAAGTGCTAGAATAAACTTCTAGAGAATCACATAATCATCAAAGGATAAACAATATATATTTACATTTTCATTGGGTATTAACCAAAACCAAAATCATTAGTACAAGATCAGATGATCCCCCCAAAAGGATAATCCTTAAGAGAATGAAATACTAATCTTATTTCTAAAATTAATCCAACAATACCCAAAGTTCAGTAAATACCATTGAATATAAAACTGTCCTTAAAGTCCTTCATTATAATCAAAACTTATATTGAAACCCAAAACATAGAAGAGTTTGATTTCACAGTATTACACGTTAAATTAAATCTCTAAATAACATCAACTTCTCTTAAATCACAAAATTAAAAGTAATTACCCTAATAACATATTCTCTATGATAGGTTAACCATGTCCACAAATATCCCAAATCGCTATAAATCCACAATAAAAATATAGATAAGAATATACCTTTACTCATCAATTGAAATCCCATAGTATTATATTTTTCTTAGGCATATAGTATTCCCAATTGAGTGAACGTGTTCCAAAATAACATTTATCAATTAGTCACCAAATCATTTTCCTATACTAAGGATATCCATTTTATAAGAAATATGTTCCAAATTAAACTTATTATTGATAAATAAAATCATTTAACTAAAATGATTTAGTCACACAAAAAAATGGTTATTTATAACTATATCAAAAACAGAAAAGAAAATTCTTCCTAAAATAGCATTTTCACATAACAAACTGCAGGTTTACACATACCAGTGAAAATTATTCCAATGTAATCCTATAAAAAAAGAGCACTAATACTTTTAAACATTTCACCACTAATTTATTTCCCAATAGGTTCTTCCTTGAACAAGTGGATACCCTATAAAATAGGGATTCACCTGGGTAATTCACAAGTCCCCTACATTTACAGAAAATTATTTTAAATGGATTCATGGGATCATTTTTATTTTCTTCCAAAGTAATTTTTATTTTTCCTCATCAATTATTTACATAATGTCCTTATTTCCCACACATAAAGCATTCATTGTTCTAATGAGACACTTACCTTGGTGTTTCATTCCACATTTATTTCATGATGAAAATGGATATTTATTTTCTCCATGTATCTTCTACTAGAGCTCTTATCATTCACCACCTTTCTCTTATTTGTTGAGACTGGGAGTTGGTTAATATATATGTTGTTGATCATATTTTTGGAAAACAGATTCGGCATGAACATGATTTCTTTTACAACTATTAACATTATATTTATTTTCTCATTTCCACCGTTGTTCCAACCTTGTACATAATGTTCAATGTTACTATGAATCCCTTGGAATCTAGCCATTGACAAACACATGAAATTATAGTGTAAGTCATTAAATCATTTAGAGAATATCATAACACATTATTTTTAATCCAAAACACCATAGGATTAACCAAGTTTATTTATTCTCATGTTATATTAAAATCCTTCAAATCAGTTTGTAATGAAAAGGTGAATTATCCTAAGCATGTCCCACAGGAGTGTCGTAACCAAGAATGAAGCAAGGCCCATTCTTGTGTACCAATATACCCCAGATCAAGCATGAAACTCTTTGTCGGAGTTTTCACACCTAAGTACATTTGTGCCAGATCCTCCTCTACCTTCTTTTATCATGATATTGATGTATTTATTGGAAAACCCGAATAATATTTACATTTATAAATTTTTTTGATATTATTATATACTATTATTCATGTTCTATCTTAGGGTATTGTTTTCTAATCAGTATTTTTCTAAATCACGCTTACAAGGTCTGTACTAAACTTTGCTAATACCAACTATAACACCCAAACCCACGTTACCCAGTTTCGATGCATTATTACAAAAAAATAGCATGATACAAGGAATCATGTCCCGAAAGACCGATCAGTTTAGTAGCTTTGGAAGTACTAGATACACTCATAACTTTTACATCACATCATTAAATAAAAATATCAACAACATTTTTCCCTTTTTAAACAAAATTATATCGTTAGACTATACCAACAAGTCAAATGTAAAATACTTCTTCACATCCTGGGAAAAATAATACATAGAATGGGATGAGCTCAGATGCTCAGTAAGGATAAAAATATAGCGGGAACATTCATAAATAAGCATAAACCTTTAATTCCATGTATAAGACTAAAACAAAATCCTTTTAAACTTAAACTTCAACATAAAATGTCAAAGATAAAATCAAATAATTTCATTTACTTATTCCAATTGAAATTATTCTAGTATAATAATCACATTAAATATCAATAGTTGCTTTCATAATGATGGAATTCATAATGCCAAACTTCATAACAACATAGTCAAGGCCTTGTGCCAATACTACAAATAAGATTTTGATAAGGCCTTGTGCCAAGACACTAGTTTCTCTCATGAGACCTACCGATGAATTAAAAACCAATAGTGAGATCCACCCATAACATACTAAGTTCAATCCATTACCCATTTGAAAAAATGGAATCATAACATAGATATTCATATTAAAAATAGAATATGAAATTTCAATACATTATTCCTAAACAATGAAGGATATAAAAATAACACATCCACAGTCAACCATAACTCATTAAATAATATATGGAAGAATTTATTCTATTAAATTAACCTCAATATAGAATAATTAAGGATATTTATATAGATGAAAATAATTATCAAAAATATTTGAGAGAAATATCCCCCTTTTTCTTGATAACATTTAAAAGTCTCACTATTTATCAAGAATCCATTTTAAATATATTTTTGAATCAAAGTGTACCATTCCAATTTGAAACATTTTAAATAAATTTTAATTTTGAAACATTGATTTCTATATAAATAAATACTTAAAACCATTTTTAAAACTTGTACATTAATGAGAAATATTTAAAAGAATAAATCTTTAAAACATTTAAAAATGATATTTTAGTTAGAGTTTCTAACCAAATGTGAGACTCTTGGATACAAATAATTGAGGTAATAAAAACATTATAATATATTGAGAATAAATGATTTCATGATATAATTTGTCAAATGATAGTATATATGCCATATAAAAATGAATTGGTGCATAACAACAAAGAAGTCAAAATGGAATTTAAATCAAGATAAAGTCCCTTATAAAAAACTGTATCATTAGGTTATGGATAAATCAATAACCTAATTATGTGTTAAAAATTTAAATACACTCAATATGATTGGATATTCAGTGTAAATAAACCAGAGGATATTCACTCATATTCTTGTAAAATCAACACCAATGACTTGAATGTTTAACGTAATGAATGGAAATTGAGTTAATATTAATCTTATCAAGTTCATATCAATATCTTGAGAAATTTTAAATGGAGTGATTAGGTACATCAAAAGTATATACACACAAAAGGGATTGGAAATACTATATAAATAATAAATAGTGATTCCCCACATAATCTTGGAGTAAAATAGTCAATGAAGTGTGTGTAAATCCGAATTAGTGGAAATTGAAATTTGAAAATTTCCTTAATGATTTGGTAACTTACAAAACATACACCCCATGAAAGAATAAACATAAAATAATGATTTATATACCCATAAATTAAATTATATTACACAATGACTACAATCATGGACAGTACATACGCCACACAAAAAGAAATAGTGGCCAATATAGCATGAATCTCACTTGAATAAAAAGTGAGATGAAAACCCATTACATCATTGTAATCAATCGATTTGTATGACCAAAAGTTACTAACAAATAAAATGATTCATATAATATCAGGAATATAAAAATAATCATGATAATATATATCAAATGGATGTACACAATACACCACATGCAATAAGTAAGTGGCGAACAATGAAAATCCCACAGAATTAAAATTGAGATAAGAAACACCTTACGTTGTACTTTTCATTTCTCGAGGGTAGGTTAACTTCATGTATAATTCTGAAATAATTTTTAATAAATTATATAAAACCAAATAAATTAATATGATATCATATATGATCTTCTAATATTGCTTTGTTAATGGTATTTCAGTAGTATCATCCTTTCGGGTGTTAACTGATACGTCTTCCTTTATAAACATTTTTACGTATGTAAGGATTATTACAGATAATATGGATCTTATTCATATTAAAAGAGATATTTTGTCTTTAAAACAAAATTTTTTATCATATAATGAAAATTAGTCTTGAATGCATATGATGGGGAATGGATCTTATTGCGTTCGTGGAGACGGTAATCCATACATACGGATGTGCGACAATATCATTATTTTGATATTAGAATATTATATAATTGGATGGAATATCATATACAGAATTTTTATCATGTTATATTTATTATTTACATCCTTTATACTCATTATTATAGCCATCCATATGATGATGTGTTTGAATTACAAACTATACCACGACGTGGAAATGGCAATCCGTACGTACACACGTATGGTGACTTTTTCATTTATAGGATGCATATAATAATGAATAGGGTTGTAAAAATTTTATAATAACATCGTAGTATATATATTTTATTTTAGTTATTATTTTATAATTGAAACTAAAAAGAAAGTGGATGTGGAAGAAGAAAATATCTTCAAAGAGGTGATGAAATATTTACCACTTCTTCGGGTTCTTCCATTTTATTTGATCAAAAGGGATCAATTGGTTGGATTTATGTCTAAAAAAGGGATCTAAGATGAAGGTAGGATAGTTTAGAGGATATTTTTGTAGGTATTGTCTGATAAAAATGGTTCGATGGTGTGAATTTGAGAGAAGGGGAAGTGCCCTTATATATGAGAGGTGAGGCTCACTTAAAGATATGCTTGAAATATTATTTTATAATATGTTAAATATCGGTTTATAATGCCTCCAAAATGATTTAAATAGTTATTAAGGTGGGTATGTGTCGAAAAAATCTCATCCAATAGGTTTTAGACATGTTTAGGTCACAGTATTAACATTATCATTTAGATTTAACTCTTTGTTAAATAGTTTTACATTTACCCTGTCTCTTTATATTTTTATATTATATGGTTAATTAACATACAATAAACTTCCAAGAGAACCCCAATTGGTTCATTAATAATACACCTATCATTATGAAGTCTTTTTTTCTAAACCATAGATTTTTAAGAATATAATAACAATTAATAGTATAATATCTATTTTAAAAACTCATTTATTTCAATTTTGACACTATTTGGTACTTGGTTTTTTTAATTCATAAGAGAATTATTATGTTAAAAAATTCATTTAATAAACCCTAACATTCCATATTATCCTATAAAATTAGTGGAATCTATTAAATATCTCAAATTAGATTTGTTTGGATATTTATAATATCAATTATTTTAATCATTCATTAAAAAGGTAATTATTTCATCATCATTGTGTCATAAATAAATATAATTATTTATTGTATAAAAATTATATATAAAAAACCATTATGTATGAAATATTCTTATCTTTCTAATGAATATTAATAGTATAATTTATCATATGTATAACCCTATATTAAAAATGGATTAGTTATTAAAAATTGATTTTAAGTCTTTTAACTCTTCTTTAAATAAAATAATAATAAATGTCCTAATCTAATTCAATTGTAAAAAAGAGGTTAATATTTTATTCATAAAATTTTTTGGGTAAAATTATACTTATCCAATAGAATTAAGACTTGATATCATTTTTACTCTTAATTACCTTATTTATATTTAACCACGGTAAATAAAAGTCAGAAGATACTATACATAAAAAATTATTTTCATCCTATTGAACCATGTTTTACATACATATTTTAACTTTGTCTCTTGGATTTTTTAAATTAAACTCATAGAAGCGGTAAAATTAAGTTTTATACAAATATGAAATATCTCTGAGAAGGTGGGTAGAAGACTGTAAAAAGATCGATAAAATGTTTTTATATCTAATCTTATTATAAAATGACTCCAATGAATTAAAATGAACATATATAGGTATTATGTATCTATTCTTTTTAACCTAAAATAAATTAAAATAAAATAACTTATTATTTAAATAAAAAATTCGATTTTAACCAAAAATAAAGACTTTTTCACTATTCAACAGAAATTGAATGCTTTCATAAAAATACAAACAAAATACCCTAAGATAATTTTGTTATTCTGAATTTAAAATTGAATTCCATTCTACCAAATTCATAACATATTAGTTTCATTAATTAATTTTTAGTTACTGACCAGTCTCAAAACTGAAAAGCGAGTTTTTTAAAAGAAAAACTATCAAAAGATTGACATGTGTTTTTGTAAAATTTAAATGTGAAATTACATATAATGGCATAAATTGTTTCAAATGATAAAAATATAATCCAATTATATTTCCAATCCATTCAAATCTATAATTTAACACTATAAATAATTTTCATTAAAAAAATTATTTTCAATTAAAATATAGTATTTTTCTGTACTCATCAAAATATGAAAGTTATCAGAAAAGTACCAAAAAGTTATCCAAAATAATTTTTCATGTCCGTATTCTAATGAAGAATTTAATTTCATTACATTTAAGATAAAAAAGTTTCAAATATTGGTTTCAGAAAGGGTTTTCTATTAAAAGAGGGTAAAATAGTTTTTTTTTTGAAAAATACTTCTTTTTTTCGAAAAAATGTATTTGTTCTTATATTATTTCTATGAAAAACATAATATTAATTCTAAAATTTTATGGAGTATATAAAATTAAATATTTAGTTAATGCTATTCAGGACATCTTTTGAACGACTAGTTTGGTATGTCGTGGTGCGCTCGAACTCAGTGTTGCGTGTAGCGCAAGTTATTTAATTTAAAGAAAATAACATACGATGAAATATTGGGGGGTTACAAAATTAGATAACAATGGAATGATCCTAATTTAAATTATTTGTAATTAGTGATAAATGTTTTGTAGTTTAAAATTCATGTCTTCTTAAAGAATACATTTATAATTTGGAAAGATGACCAGAGTAAAAAATATTGATTGATACACCTTTATAAACACATATATTATTGGGAATGGGTCCTCAATAATTATTATATTCTTGTACTCCCATGAAGATATTCTAAAGAGAGGGTGAAAATCATCGACATGTTATCTATGATTTTGGAAATCCACCATATACAAGGGTTAAAAGTCCTCCACATTCAACTGTGGGTTCAGAAATCTTATCTACCTAAAAAATAATGGTTTCCCTATAGCATTATAATTTTTAATAATAACCCAACTATTAAAGAATTTATTTCTTATTTAGGTTGTTAATAACTCACATATTTGATGTGATTTTCACAATGAAGAGTAGGTTCTCCGTAAAGGTTCAAAAATACCACAACTGACATGAATACTTTGGTAAGGAATATGTCCCATGATATATATTAAATTATGAGGCATTTTTTATAATATATGGGTAGTTATGTTAGGAAGTACTCAAACATTATTTGACCATCATATATTATGTTTCTTCCTAAACACTTTGTTAGATTCAAGATAATAATTATATCTTGTATTTAAAATTTCATTCAACGTATTTTTTAAGGGAATCCCTTATGTCCCAATGACTTCTAGATAAATATAATATATGATTTATTTCTATATTTATGGTTCCTATATTATTAAAAATTCTGATCTAACATGGTTTTTATCATTAATTTTTCATTTTAAGGAGTCCATGTATGTATGTTTCAACTCAACCCAGAATGAGATTCAATACCTTGTCTTTTGTTTCTAGACCGATGATGCATAATTCATATATGGTCTTAGTGAACCTGGAGTTGTCTATCTTATTCAAGGATGATTGATTCTAGTTTTCGGAGGTTCATGATGGTGTTCATGATCATTATACTTATATATCATTCCAATAGATAATTAAATTAGTAGTCACTTTCCAAGGGTCTCTTGTCCATCGGGTATGGATACTTTATGAAAGGAAAGTTCTTGTATTTTTTTCCTATGTGGAAATGTAATAATCATTTCATGTATTCAGAAATCATTGTTTTTGGTTCAACTAATCTTTATATACTTATGGTGTTTTTTTATTTATTAAATTTAATATTTATGTATATTCTATAATTTAATATTTTAGGTTCTCCAATGTTAATTATACCTTATTGGTGTTGATTAGGATCCCCGATCAACATGAGGTGGTATTAGGGTGGAACACTCAACATTCCACTAAATTGTATACCTTGATATGTAAAAATAAATATATTTTTCAAGATTGTTTGTAGTATATGGTATACATTAGTTCATCTTGGAAGGATCATTAATGGTCTTAGTGTTTTATTTTTCTATATGTTTTATAAAAAAAATAATAGTAGGGGCTTTTAAAACCATTTTTATTACAATAATTAAATATAACAACTATATTTATATATTAAAATTTGAAACAACACATTGGATTCAAGAGAGATATTATAATTATTTGGTCAAAAGTTTTCTAAACCGCATTTACGGTTCATTGATCTGAAAATTCTATTAAATATTGTATAATTTTTTTGGAGTGATTTTTAGGAATCTTAACTACCCTCAAGCCCTTTTGAAATAAAATATCATTCTTAAACCTTGGAATACCTATGATATAGTCATGGGAAAAAATTATGTCACATTTATTAACATATAAAATAAATTAATATCATATATTGTAAAAAAATATCTAGTGTATATTATGTTTTCCAAATGGAATAACATAATATTCCACACTCAAATTAAAAAATAAATCGGTTAGTATGAATGGGTACATATAATTAAATGTATCCAAATATTACTAATAAAAAATTATATTTGTATTAAAACATGGCAAAGGATTAAAAACTATAATTAATGAAAAATAATGTCCAACTAGGTGTCAAAAACTGCAACTCTGAGTGTTTATTTCCCTTTTAGTGATCTACCAACATTTCACACACTATCCCGAGGAGGTCATACACTTGTTCCATCAGTTAACAAAAGTTTCTTCTAATGTTAACACAACTGGAAATTTTCAAATTCAACATGAAATTTTTGTAAATTCCAATATTGGATAGTATTTTTATATGATTGTCTTGAAAAAGAAATTTATATAAATTATAATATTAAAATTAAAAAATTTAAAAATATATTTCTATTAAAAAATATTGAAACATAAAATATATGAATAAATTCCTAACTAACACATGAATGTGTCTACCCCCACCCACTAATAATTTGTAGTCTCTACTCTGTAATAAAATAAATGTTTGAAGGAATAATATATTATTGTTGGTTTCACTAATAGAAGTATTTTTTAGGTGGAATTCTTCCCTTTAGGAATTTTCTAAGGGTTTCATACACATTATTTGTGTTCCTTCCATTGATGGTGAATGTATATTATGATTCCTTAATTTTATACTAAAAATCCAAATATAATAACTATTAGTGATAGTTCATCAGATAATAATATTAGATATTTTCTAATCTTATAATAACTTCATATTTTCTTTATAAAGGAGTTCCTTCTTCTAAAAATATAATTGTTGATGAATGATGAGGTGTCACAGGAATAATTGGTTATTTCTATATATATTTCACTATTATCATATGAATCTATTCATATTTCAACTATATCCTAAATAATAATTATTCATTCAGAATCTAAATTTCATTTTTAAATATTATAATAGGCCTAATGTAGTATATCAATTTTAAAGATAAAACACATTCCAATTTCATGTGGATAAGATTATATTGTTGTGGTCTTTTTAAATGAAACAATATTTTTTGGGCCCATAAAATCTAAAATAAGAAATAATATTGTAAAACAATATAAAATTTTTTAAAGGGGAGTACCTGATATATTCCTTGAAGGATCATCTAGGCTTACACTAAAAAAATTCGAGACAAGATTTATCACATGGTTACCATGATAACGTGATGGGTTGAGTAAATGATCGCCATTAGGTATAATCATCATCGATAGAAGACTTTAGACCCAATTTTGAATAACTGGCCACCAGATACTAAGTGGGATGTCATGCTAGGAATATACATGATCATCATTTTTAGCTGTTTCATTGATATATTCCTTTTTTCTAGAATTGTATACACCTACATTAAAGGTCCATGGAGATAATGAGGCAAGAAATAGATGTTACACCTTCCCAGATCCTCTTATGTCATCCACCTAGTTGATCTATAGATATCTTGGAAATAATAAGTGAATAGATTACATTAGGCTTCCATTAATTGTTATCACTCAAATAAAAAATCCATTATCTTCCAATACAAGGCATTTTGGCCTACTCCATTGGCCTAACATTCATACCAATTTTACACATACCGATTTTTGTCAATGAGATAAATCAAGGTGAATTTGGTGTAATAGATAAATGAGAAATACCACAATATATATCAGTATTGCAAAAAATGGTAATTTTAGACACTATGAATATGATATTTTGTGAATGGGGGTAGAATAACTCTACTAGGATATTTGTACCGTCTGAATATCACTAAAAACATGATTCCTCAAATACTACATGTTTTCAAAATCTCAATGAGTTACTCTTCCCTCTAATAAGACTCATTCTGTTCATTAAAATTTCCACCGTCCATGACATGTGCAACATTCTCAATACTTTTTGAATTACCATGTTACAAGGTGAATTTCAAAATTACCAGGTGAATTTTCATTTTATATGGTAAATATACATTCTACTAGAAAAATTTCCCTCTAAACTAGTAGAATTTTTAGTTTTTATCAAATTTCTCTAACTAATATAGTAGTGAATACGTCCCATTTTAGAATTCCATTACCTCTCTCACAAAGAATAGTCATCAATTCTTGTGTCAGGACCTGTGTCCATGATATATGTATAAACTAAGGAATCTGAGAACCTCAATGTGGCACAATCCAAACATCATATAATGATTCTATATAGACATGGTTGGGGAATAACCATTAGCATTAACCCATTTTCCATGTATTCTCTTGGTAAGGGGTATCTAAGGATCATCTACTCTAGAAGGTAAGATCTCGATGTAAATTAAAAAAATTTATTCTTTGGATAATCAGGGTCCCTGTCTAAGAATCCTACAGAGGATCCACGTCCTATATCATACAATAACTATTGTTATACCTAATTTATATAAATAGATAAGATTTCTTAGTACCAAGTGGATCTCATTGGTTAACTCAGTGTGCTTAGATGTGAAAATGGTCCACCCTTCATCTAGCATTGGTCTAATTAATATAATATGATTATACAACACATCTTGGGACTCCCCTATAGGTTTAATCCCTAACACATCTCCCATCATGGAATTCCTCCTTTGGTGTAAGACCTTGAATATCAATCAATAAGGGCATCCAAATTAGGTGTAATCCTAAGAAAATATCTCATCATGGGCTTCTTCATTAAGGGTAAGTGCTATAAAATATCACATAATGGGCCTCCTACAAAGGTGTATTGCACATAAACCATTTATTCTAATTTTAAAAGGTCCATATACCCCTGGGTAAATTCCATTATGGGTTATATTCCCAAGAGAGTATCCAAAAACACTCTCCTATGTACAATCGCATATTTATTCTTCATATTCATACATTTTGTTACCTACGAATCTGCATAACATGATGTTGAACATTGTGGAAAATAGCAATGTCACATGATGTAAAACTACATGATTGTTTCCATACCACATAATAGTAATGTTCATGGAAGGATCCTATATATGAGCCCAATATGTGTCACCTAAACTGTGTGGGGTCTAAGACATACCACTAATAGGATAGGTGGGATTCCAAATCAAATTTTAAACCCAATATACTCATTTATATGTTTTTTCTTATGTTCCTCCACTAAACTATATTCTAATTATAGTAATATTCATTCATTCCGATATACCCTCAATTGAAACAATTCACTACATGGAGATCTATATATTATTCAGGAGTCAATATATTTCATTTTATATGTTATATACCAAATCAAATTATTCTTATACATGGTTGGATATAAACCCATAGATCGAACCCTCTACACCAAATAAATAAAAATAGGCTCCTAGAAAGTCTCTCAAAGGGAGATGGGTAGTTCTAGTCAAGGAATATGATGATATCCTTGTATCCTATGGAATTAATTGCTAGCATATTCTGAGAGCTAAGAAGATCCTAGGTGATATTTTTTCCCTAATCAAGGAAATAGGCAAGAATGTGGTGGAAACTGGAGAAAAGAAGAATATTCAAGTTATTGTATATCATGATTGTTGGTATATCCATGATGTCAAACAAATTCATGGGAGGGATCATACTTATACTTAATTTTATAATATTTTTTCACATGTTCTAGAGGTTTTTGAGGTGGAACATATTCATTACTATAATATTTTGAACAACTAGTATATTCTAGTTATAAAAGAAGAATTTTTTTGGTGTATTCTGATTATTAAGAAATAAAAATTGTTTAATAATGTTCCCACCACAAGAGAAACTTAATTCCCTATTTAATTTGATTATTGGAAGAACAAACACATTCTTGTTTCTTTTTAGGAGTATCATTGCGAAATTTTAGTTTACATTATGTCATAGGATCAAGCATATATTTTCCATACTATTGATCACCTTTGGAATATCCCAATGAATACTTTAGGGAATCATCACAACCAATACATAATAATATAAAATTGACAAATTCATATTCAAGTAGAGAATAAAAAGTAGGGATTGCATCAAATTCTGATCTATATTGAGAAGAACATTATCATATTTTGCTGATGATATCAGTATAGGGATATATCTTCTCTCATGAGATGAAATCAATAAAAATAAGTAGGTTTGGGTAGAGTAAGGAAATTTTTATCATATCCCAACAAATGAAGGGTGTCATGTATATATTTGTCCTCCTACCAATGATGATAATGATCATTGAATATCAAAGGCTATATCCAGAATGTTTCATATTCTTTTAACATTTAAGATAATCATCAATGTTTTTTGAAAAGATATTGATATATATATTAGGTACATATACCCATTAAATTTGAGGTTCTTCAAAATATATAAAACAATGGTTCAGGGAGGTCCCATATTCTTATCAAGAACTCAGATTTGTTCTGGTATATTCTTGAATCCATTCAAAAAACAAGCATATAATCTGATGGAAATAGAAAATGGTAATCAAACTATTTAAAAATTGAACAATGTGGGGGATTAAATACCTATTAAATCAAATATTTCCATATTTCATATGCAAAAATATCTCAAGATAATCCTGTCACAACCCGTCCTCGGGGCCCGTGTCGTGACTACCCCAAGCCCGCCTTCCATAGGCTAGGGGCTGGCGAATAGCACCATGGTGTAAATCCAGGAAAAAGGGAAGGCATTTCCTTTGAAAAGTAAACAAGCACTACAGAGTAAGAAATCGGAAAGGTAAACACTACGAAAAAACTGTAACAAGCTGTGCTAAAAGTAAAAGGGGCCCGAAATACAATCCCAATGGTAAAGTACAACTGAATGGGGAAAACAGCAACTGAAAAGAAAAGACGCAGCGTCGAGCCGTCCTCTGGAAGTCCCACCTGAGGGGTGGGTACAGATAGCCACCACTGCTCTTCGGGTCTACTTGACCGCTCCGAGTATGTCCCGCCCAGTGGTCCACCTCTAGGTACCATCCTGCTCCGCAAGCCTCCACCACGATCAGCGATGTCTGTCATCTGCATCCAACACAACGAAGTGCGGGCATAGCCCGTGCAGGGGTGAGTATAACGATACTCAGTGGGGACCCCGAGACCCTCAAGGTCTCACTAAAACCAACAAGGATAACCACAAAGAATATCTCAACAGATAACCTCTACTTAGGTATATGCCCATACATATACCTAAGTTACCAATTAACCCATCTCAATCATGAGGATACACAAAGATCAAAGACTCATCTCAAGCTAGGATTTTCATTATCGAAACCGCAACTGCCGAAGAACCTCGTCTCTAGAGTGTACAGTGGTCCTGTCACGACTCCAAGGTACTGCTCACTGACCTAAGACTGCTGTAGTATTCCACCTATCGATTACTACGGGCCAGCTACTACAACCAAGTGCTCCCCCGTGCCGCTACAACCAAGCGCTCTCTCGTGCCGCTACAACCATGCGCTACTCCGTCGTGGGTCTGCCGCTACAACCAAGCTCTCCCCTGTGCCGCTACAACCAAGCGCACCTCTGTCGTGGGTCTGCCGCTACAACCAAGCGCACCTCTGTCGTGGGTTTGCCGCTACAATCAAGCGCTTCCATGTGCCGCTACAACCAAGAGCACCTCTGTCGTGGGTTTTCTGCTACAACCAAGCACTCCCCACTAGGCTTTCTGTGACACACCAAGTCGTTCGATCAGTAGTCGTCAGGTCTCAGTTAGCTACATGGTCTCCGTATTCCGCACGCTCATCTCCAGGAGGGTCCGCTCCACGAGCTGCTGGTCGTTTCTACAAGTATCTCAAAGTCTCACGAAGAAGTATTTCAAAGGATCGCCTCGTCATAGGCGTCTCAATGCAACAGACGACGCGTCAATCGGACGCCCTGTCTGTGAGTTACTAGCCCTTTCGTCCCAGGGGCCCGGTTGGATTCGTGAGCGAACCAACCCAGCCGTATCTCAACTGTACCCTGAACTCTCATAGGGTATACTCATAGGGAACGTTTCTCATTATGATCAACAACACCGCTGACGGTTCGTCAAACAGACGTCATGTTTGAAAGATATCAGCTTCTCCGTTCTAGGGGCCCGGTTGGTTTCATGAGCGAACCAACCCGGCCGCACTCCGACGACATCTAAATCTCGAGCGGAATAATCCAAAAGATCTGTCTCACTTAGAGAAAATCAAAAAAGTCGACGGCACATCATTCGGACGTCCGGAACTCATGTTACGAGTGTTTCCGCTCCGAGGGCCCGGTTGGTTTCGTGTACGAACCAACCCGGCCGAACCGAAAGTTTTCCGAAACCTTTAATGTAATATAGCGAAACGACCTTCTCGATCCAAGGATCGTGTTTCCGCTGACGGCGAGTCGTTTAGAGGCCCGTAGCTCAAGTTACGAGCTTTTGACAGATACTGGTACGAAAATGGGGGTCTGGGCCCGGTACGACCCAGCCCGACCCCCCCTAGGTTGACCCGAACCGGGTCCGACCCGGATGGGCCCGTCCCGGCCCGGCCCGGATCGGTCCGGCTCGGTCCGGCCCGACCGGCCGGCCGCGGCTCGGCCAGCGTGGCCGAGCCGAATCGCGGGCGGGGTGCGTGGCTCCCCCGCCCTTCGTCGCTAATTGAGTCCGGCGGTTCGCCGGCCACCTCCCTTCTAGCGGAACGCCGCCGCCGCCTTCTGCGGACCACTGGACGCGCTCCAGTGGTCTCTTCCTTCTGCCGTCTTCGCCTATGGTCCCCCCGGGACCCCACCTTCACTGCGAAGGGATTCAAACGCCAAAATGGCCTGCTTCGTCGTCGCATGTCAATCTGCATGTCAAAATGAAACACGCCGTCTTCGTGGTTCTCTGGCGTGGTGTGCTGGCACCGCGCCCCTTCGCTGTGGCTCCGCTCCGGCCGCAGCGCGTTCGACTTCCTTCGACGCGGTGCGACGGCGTCGCGTTCTTGTTTGACTTCTCGGCGTGGCACGACGGCGTCGCATAATACTTGCCGAGCGATTCTCGCGTGGTGCGATGGCACCACGCCATCCCGTTCCATTCAAAAAGAGACAATCACGAACATAGGAGTGGGTTAGGCCATGTTTGTGCGGTCCGGTCCCCCTCTCATTAAACGATAACAAATAGTCGATTAACCATGAAATTCGACAGGCTAGAATCAAGAAAGGAAATAATTTAATAAAATAACAATAATCCCCTACCTCGGTTCAGGAACGATGTTCGTCAACGACCCGCGGAAGACGAGCGTCGCAGAGGTCGGGCGTCGCGGGGAAAGAACGTCGACATCGCGAAGCGAGGATTCGAAGTTCTTTGACGGCGATTTCGTCGCGGAATTCCGTCGCGGAAGAGACGACGCGGAAGAAGAACATCGCGTCACAGATACAGCGTCGCGGGAGAACCGTGTTCTTCGGCGGAGAAGTTCTTCGTTGAAGAACAGTGTTCTTCGCGTTCTTCATCGTGGTTGAAGAAGATGATGAAGAAGAAGAAGGTGCTTCCCAACTCTCTCAAGGTGACAAAACTCTAACCAAAAATAAAATAAGACTCTTTCTTATTTTATTAACACATCAACACATTTGAATTTCAAGAGTGTGAAATTCAACAACCACACACAACTCACCTCATTAAACTCATTACAATTAAGTCATAGGTTATAACTTAAGATAACATAATTTAAGTGGGAGTTGAGGGGGGGTTTTAGAGGATATGAAGAGGTGGGGTTCGTGTGGGCCCCACCACCCTCATAACCTCCCAAGGGAGGTTGGGTGGTTACCCAGCATCCATCAGGAGATAACACTTTGAGTAAAATAATAAATTTTTTTGTGTAATTATAAAATAAACTTCTGCAATTTTTATTATCAACACTTTTGTAAACGCAACTCCGGAACAGGAGTTCCTAAGCAATTACCGGTGCTTTGGTTCCATCGGTGCCCTCAGAATTAGATTCCGGGCACCGGTTCAAAAGTTATAAAAACCCGCTCGTTCATTCACTAAATGTACCCGATCCAATCATCGGAAATTGATTCTGGGCAAACTGGGCCTCAGAATCAGGCGCCGTCAGAAACTACGTTCTTGTAAAATTCCAAAGAAAATTAAGAAAAAACTTTCCTTGAAATTTCTGGGTCTTTACATTACTCCCACCTCAGGGCTTTACGTCCCCGTAAAGCTTCAACAAAAACTAGGGTCACAAAAGCGGTACAAAGCACACATCATGAGCCTTCCGCTCCCATGTGCTCACCTGGAAGTTCCCATACTGTCAAAGAAAGTGCACTCGAGGAATCAATCGTCCTTGTAGGATCTGCTCCTGTCGATCCTCGATCCCCACTGGACCTCCGTGCATGTCTCCCTATCATCGACGTCATACTCCCCATGGACAATGGTGTGCGTCGGGTCGTGCACATATCTCCTCAGATGAGATACGTGGAAGACGTCGTGCACCCGGTGCAACTGAGGTGGTAGAGCCAGGCGATAAGCCACCTCGCCAATCCTGCTGAGGACCTGGAAGGGTCCGATGAAGCACGGAGACAACTTGCTGCCTCGGCCAAATCTCTGTATACCACGTCGAGGTGATACCCGAAAGAAGACGTGGTTGCCATCCTCGAACTCTAGTGGCCTCCGCCTCCTATCAGCGTATGACTTTTGCCGGCTCTAAGATGTCCTCATCTGCTCCTGAATGACCTGGACCTTCTCTATCATGGCCTAGACCACCTCTGGTACCATAAGAGCTGCTATGATTTCTTCCTTGCCGATAAGAGAAATCTGGTCTCATCCCATGGATGAACCACGTTCTTTTGCCTAATACAGTCAATCCCGACATGGATGACACTAATCCATACCAAGGATGACGTCGTAAGGCCTCGACGCTACTACCAAGAGATCCAACTGTTACTCTCGCCTCCAAGGGTTGAGTCACACTGTCAGCATCTGTGTGTGCTGACTCGGTCTCCTCCAGTAGATGTCTCACAAGTGAGGGTCAAGTCAACAGTATAAATTGGAACCTCTTAGTATCAATACAAGAGAGGACATGGAAGTAAATTCCACAAGAAAAGTTCTCTTTTAGTACTACAGCTCAAGTACAAAGACACAAAGAATCCACAAACATACATCAACAAAACTAGAAGCAACATGAAAAAAAGTCTCTAGGTCTGGAGCTAGTCCCGCTCTTGTCCATCTGCTCCCGGAGCTCCATGATTGTAGGCCTCAGCTGCCTGAAGCTGAGCTCTCCCATGTCCTCCTGTCCCCTGCGGTCGGGGTGGACCTCCTGGTGGTGGTGGTGGCAACACCCCGAAGCATCGTACACCTCCAGATGCTTGGCCAGCTCCCCTGCCATGGCCGCCTTCTCCTTGCGGCCCACCCCGATCGAACCTCTGCTTCTGCCTGGGGGGCCCTTCATCCATCTGCTGGACATCAATATGGTGGGTCGGACAGTCATGATCCATGTGGCCAATCCCGCCGCAGGAGTAACACTGCCCTCTCATGGAAAGTCATTGTCCACCCTGAGTGCCTCGCACAAATGATCCAAAGTCATGTTTTCAACCACCTGTAGGTCTAGTCCTCTTTGACCCCTACGTCAACTGTCTACTGCCCGCTGCAGAAGACTCTGCCGCATGCCGGAAAGTGGTGGGTCCTGCTGCTGGAGACTGCTTAGCAAGGAAACTCTCCACTAAGAGGGCTCTCTCCAACACCCCTGCCTGAGTCGGAATGTTGAGGGAGATAATCGAAGCTCTGATCTCGTGCCTCAGTCCATGCTCGAAGGTCCGAGCCCAGAAGAATGGGTCTCGTACCATATCTGTGGAGTAGCGCGAGAGATCAGTAAATCTCTCCGAGTACTGGGCCAATGTCATGCTGCCCTGCCGCAGCTGTAGTAGCTCCTGGATGCGTACCTCTCAGAGGGTGGCTGGGAAAAACTCTGAGCAGAAGAGGCTCTCGAAGTCCGTCTAGAGAAGAGATCCCTCATCGTGCACCTGGAGCATCAAGCTCCACCATCGGCCCGCTGCTGTGTGCAGTAGGCTTGTCACGAGGATCACCATGAGGTCTGATGGTGTCCTCACTAGTCTGAAAACTCGTACGACCGCCTCCAGCCAGTCCTCGGCTGCCTGGGGGTCCGTCTCCCCGCGGAACCTGGGTGGTCGCTGGCGCTGGAACTCATGCAGTGCACTAAGGCGATGTGCATCGTCAGTGGCTGGGGCTGGTAGAATCGGTGTCTCGGCGGGTATAGGTACCGCCGATGCCTCAGATGTCAAAGTGACCTGTACCGAGTCCTCGACGCTCGGTGGGCTCTCGCCATGCACATCGCTTGGAACCCTAGATGGCTGCCGTCGTGGGGACATCCTGAAAAGGAAACAGGTGCGCCACGGTCAGAACAATATACCTGGTGAGTTGACATAAAGTAATCACAAAGAAAACTTGAAACACACATGCAATAAATGTTTTCGGGCATTAAGTCGGAAATCAGAAGTCATGGTCCTGGTGTACGGATACGTCGGCCGCCGCACCAACACTGGACTCCCTGGACTGATAACCACACTCAATATGCTAAACACTATTGCTTCACCTAGAAAAGATCAGAGTTCGCGGTAGAACCAAACTCCTTTGATACCAATTTGTCACGACCCGTCCTCGGGGCCCGTGTCGTGACTACCCCAAGCCCACCTTCCATAGGCCAGGGGCTGGTGACTAGCACCAAGGCGTAAATCCCGGAAAAAGGGAAGGCATCGCCTTTGAAAAGTAAACAAGAATCACAGAGTAAGTAAGAGAAAAGGTAAACACTAAGCAAAAACTATAACAAGCTGTGCTAAAAGTAAAAGTGGCCGGAAATACAAGCCCAACTGTAAAGTACAACTGAAAGGGGAAAACAACAACTGAAAAGAAAATCCACAGCGTCGAGACGTCCTCTGGAAGTCCAACCTGAGGGGTGGGTACAGATAGCCACCACTGCTCTTCGGGTCCATCTGACCGCTCTGAGTATGTCCCACCCAGTGGTCCACCTCCAGGTACCGTCCTTCTCCGCAAGACTCCACCACGATCAGCACTGTCCGTCGTTTGCATCCAACACAACGAAGTGCGGGATTAGCCCGTGCAGGCGTGAGTATAACGATACTCAGTGGGGACCTCGAGACCCTCAAGGTCTCACTAAAACCAACAAGGATAATCACAAAGAAGATCTCAACAGATAACCTCTACTTAGGTATATTCCCATACATATATCTAAGTTACCAAATAACCCATCTCAATCATGAGGATACACAAAGATCAAAGACTCAGCTCAAATCAGGATTTTCATTATCGAAACCACAACTGCCGAAGAACCTCATCTCTAGAGTGTACAGTGGTATTGTCATGACTCTGAGGTACTGCTCACTGACCTAAGACTACTGTAGTACTCCACCTATCGAGTATTGCGGGCCAGCTGCTACAACCAAGCGCTCCCCCTTGCGGCTACAACCAAGCGCTCTCCCGTGACGCTACAACTAAGCGCTACTCCGTCGTGGGTCTGCCGCTACAACCAAGCACTCCCTTGTGCCGCTACAACCAAGCGCACCTCTATCGTTGGTCTGCCGCTACAACCATGGGCTTCCCTGTGCCACTACAACCAAGTGCACCTCTGTCGTGGGTTTGACGCTACAACAAAGTGCTTCCCTGTGCGGCTACAACCAAGCGCAACTCTGTCGTGGGTTTGCCGCTACAACCAAGCGCTCCCCACTGGGCTTTCTATAACACACCGAGTTGTTCGATCAACAGTCGTCAGGTCTCAGTCGGCTACATGGTCTCCGTATTCCGCACGCTCGTCTCTAGGAGGGTCCACTCCACGAGCTGCTGGTCGTCTCTACAAGTATCTCAAAGTCCCACGAAGAAGTATCTCAAAGGACCGCCTCGTCATAGGGGTCTCAACGCAATAGATGGCGCGTCAATCGGACGCCCGGTCTGTGAGTTACTAGCCCTTTCGTCCTAGGGGCCCGGTTGGTTTCGTGAGCGAACCAACCCGGCCGTATCTCAACTGTACCCCGAACTCTCATAGTATATACTCATAGGGACCATTTCTCAATGTGATCAACAACGCCGCTGACGGTTCGTCAAACGGACATACTGTCTGAAAGATATCAGCTTTTCCGTTCCAGGGGCCCGGTTGGTTTCGTGAGCGAACCAACACGACCGCACTCAGATGGCATCCAAACCTCGAGCGGAGTAAGCCAAAATATCTGTCTCACTTAGAGGAAATCAACAAAGTCGACGGCACGTCATTCAGACGTCTGGAACTCATGTTACGAGCATTTCCGCTCCGAGGGCCCGGTTGGTTTCATGTACGAACCAACCCGGACAAACCCAATGTTCTCCGAAACCTTGAATGTAATATACCGAGACGACCGTCTCGATCCAAGGATCGCGTTTCTGTAGACGGTGAGTCTTTTGGAGGCCCGTAGCTCATGTTACGGGCTTTTGACCGAAAGTGGTCCGAAAACGGGGGTCTGGGCCCGGGGCGACTTGGCCCGATCCCCCCTGGGTCGGCCGAACCGGGTCGACCCAACCCGGGTCCGACCTGGCTGGGGCCGGCCCGGCCCGACCCGGCTCGGTTCGGCCTGACCGGCCGGCCACGGCTCTGCCAACGTGGCCGAGCCGAATCGCGGGCGGGGTGTGCGGCTCCCCCGCCCTTCGCAGCTAATTGAGGTAGGCGGTTCGCCGGCTGCCTCCCTTCCGGCGGCGCGCCGCCGCCGCCGGTCGCCGGTACTGCTGCCGCCTTTCGAGGACCACCGGATGCGCTCTGGTGGTCCGTTCCTTCTGCTGTCATCGCTTATGGTCCCCCCGGGACCCCACCGTCACTGTGAAGGGATTCAAATACCAAAACGGCATGTTTCGTCGTCGCCCGTCAATCCGCATGTCAAAATGAAACGCGCCGTCTTCGTGGTTCTCCGGTGCGGAGTGCTGGCGCCGCGCCCCTTCACCGTGGATCCGCTCCAGCTGCGGCACCTTCGACTTCCTTCTACGCGGCGCGACGGTGTCGCGTTCTTGTTTGACTTCTCAGCGTGGCGCGACGGCGTCGCGTAATACTTTCCGAGCGATTCTCGCGTGGTGCGACCGCACCAAGCCATCCCATTCCATTCACAAAGAGACAATCATGAACATAGGAGGGGGTTAGGCCGTGTTTGTGTTGTCCGGCCCCCCTCTCGTTAAACGATAACAAATAGTCCATTAACCAAGAAATTCGACAGGCTAGAATCAATAACGGAAATAATTTAATAAAATAACAATAATCCCCTACCTCGGTTTAGGAACAGAGTTCGTCAACGACCCGCGGAAGACGAGCGTCGTGGAGGTCGGGCATCGCGGGGAAAGAACGTCGACATCGCGAAGCGAGGATTCGAAGTTCTTTGACGAAGATTTCGTCACGGAAATCCGTAGCGGATGAGACGATGTGGAAGAAGAATGTCGCGTCATGGATACGGCTGCGCGGAAGAACCGTGTTCTTCGGCGGAGAAGTTCTTCGTTGAAGAATGGTGTTCTTCGCGTTCTTCGTCGAGGTTGAAAAAGATTAAGAAGAAGAAGAAGATGCTTCTGAACTCTCTCAAGGTTACAAAACTCTAACCAAAAATAAAATAAGACTCTTTATTATTTTATTAACACATCAACACATTTGAATTTCAAGAGTTTGAAATTCAATAACCACACACAACTCACCTAATTAAACTCATTACATTTAAGTCATAGTTTATAACTTAAGTTAACATAATTTAAGTGGGAGTTGAGGGGGGTTTTAGAGGATATGAATATGTGGGGTTCGTGTGGGCCCCACCACCCTCATAACCTCCCAAGGGAGGTTGGGTGGTTACCCAACTTCCATCAACAGCTAACACTTAGAGTAAAATAATAAAAATTGTAGTGTAATTATAAAATAAACTTCCACAATTTTTATTATCAACACTTGGGTAAACGAAACTCCGGAACAGAAGTTCCTAAGCAATTACCGGAACTGCGGTTCCATCGGTGCCCTCGGAATTCGATTCCGGGCATCGGTTCAAAAGATAGAAAAACCCGCTCGTTCGTTCACTAAACGTACCCACGCCAAACTTCGTAAATTGATTTCGGGCACACCGGGCCTCAGAATCAGGCGCCGTCAAAAACCGCGTTCTTGTAAAATTCCAAAGAAATTTAAAAAAAATTTCCTTGAAATTTCTGGGTCTTTACAAATCCAATGTGGAATTTACCAAGAAGGGTCACATTCATCCTCTTACATAATCAATCCCCCAATATAGAATACTAAGAATGAGGTCTTATCTAATTTATTAACTGCCTTTAGAGAGGGATGATAAATTAAATATGATCAATTATTGTATCCTTGAGAATATAAAATTTATTTCGGTGACCAATCCGGGATCCATTATATCGTTATCAATATAACATAAAAATTCTCCCAAAATAGGTACGCCCGATAATAATATAGAGATTTTATATTGAAATACTCCATGTGGATCTCCCCACAGAATTCCATATATGAATTCTCCCCATAACAATTAAAAACATCATCACACATTTCAAACATCATATATAATTACATAATCTAAAACACCATATAGATAGGTAGTAGAGGAAACTAGATCAGCCCCATATACCATCTCATAATCTCTTAGTAGTTCCCCTTCTTGATCAATATCCAGTATACAAAAATCAATAGGTAAGTGACCCATGTGGTCAGAAGTGGTGGAAAAATATCCCTCTAAGAATGTTTATGATTCCATCAATATGTACAATTAAATGGCTTGTAGAAATAATTTCATCACTTTTTTGAATATAATAATTTCTAATTATAATCTTCTAGAAGGATTAATAAAATCATATATGCAATAAACCTGTAATGGATTATAGAGAACCATAGAATCTCTCATAGAATATTTATTTCCATTTTAAGGGTATTCTAACCATATATCAATAATCATTTATCTATATCATCCATGCATCTTGGATATACATTTAGTGGCCTAATATATGAAATATGAGATGTATACATGGAATATTTAGTGAATATATATTATTAGTGAAGGTAATCCTCTGAATCTAATCAAGAATTTCACATTTTATATGCATATTTTTGTACGAGTAATATATAGAGTGTTACATTTCAATCCACTAATAAGATAAAATAGACCTCATAAAACGTCCTCTTGAGATTCAATCACATCATTACAAATATTATTATTTTATGGTGCACATACCATCATATGAAAAAAAGGGAAACCATTCTACCAACCACTACTATAAATTTTGTGATCTATATGGTTGAACTATCGATTGACTATTATTTCAGGATGTGAGGAACATTGAGAAAACTTCACAAAAAATGAATTGGGTCCCATGTTGTTAGTAAACCCACATTAGATGATATTTTATTATTTTTATATTCTATGTATATTGAACATTCTCATACCAATGTAAAATAATTTGGAATCCATCAGTGGGGGAAGGAAAATTAGTGACATAGGAACTGAAAATGCATGTAGAATTGTGGGAATTTACATCATTTAAACCAATTATTCAATATTTGGGATTATATAAAAAAACATAAATATGAGTTTAAAAGGTTTTTACGACCAATTTAACCATAACCCATAGGAATAGAATCATTTTTACCCCATCTTCACCCTCCAAATATGTCATTTTTCTTATGATTAGAAAGGGTGATTTAGTAGTCACCTTCCATGTTTATTTCAAAATGTGACTCCCTAATTCCATAGAGGGAATATTTAGAATAATTTATTGGATAATTAATTTAAATCATCATCATGAGATATCCAAAGGTACAATTTATAGTAAGGAAAAATTCATAAAGGACATCCGCTAATGAGGATTGATGAAAGTAACTACGTACGTGATACATTACATGGTGGCATTGATCTATAATAGAATCCCCAAAAAGATTTAGTAAATTACATAACTATAAATATAGTGGAAGATATAAATCCTGTTATAGAAGCTATAGAACAATATAATGAAGTGTTGACATGAAATTAAATCTTCACTGAAGTTATTAAATAATACATACACACCTAACTTAAAATAAAATTGTAGCATTTATAGGTTCTGAATCTATAGTTATTATATGTGGTATGTATTTTTGACATCAAGAAATGTAAAAGTGTGAATATTTCCAACAAACCACTCAATAATGACAAACATACAACTATAGAGGATGGTTTTCCCCAATTTGAAGATGAGATGGACAAACATAGGTAACAAATCAATTAATTATTCTTTGAAAATATTCCGTCTATGTTAAAACATCATGTTGATATATGTATTCCCAACTCAATATGTCCTATTTAACAATTTATACCCCACCCATAATTTTTTGATTCAATCCATCCTACCATCTTCTTCAGAAAACAAATATTCTCTCTAAAACTGTTTATAGAGGATGACCATGGGTTCCCCTCAAAACCTCATCAATAATCTTCTATCTAATAAAATCATCCATTATCAACCAAAGTAACATAAAAATATGGTATTCTTGTTGTAAAACCACATTAGATCACCCAAGAATAGTATTTTTACCAAAAAGAGGTTCCTCTAGATATATTTGTTTCTATTTTATCTACATTCACTATGATGGATGAAATTGAGGGTCCCAAATTATATTTTCAACTAAAGTTAATCTGGTATCCATAGTTGGTGTATGTGACACCACCTCCACCATATTTTTGGTATCAAATTATCCCTATATTCAACAGCTCTAGAGACCAAGAGAAACACATCACACATTTCATGTCTCATTGTGGCCCTATGATTGGAATAGCGGATCAGTAAGAAGTTGCAAAGATGTTGTGTTTTGATAATACATTGGATGTCATCCCTTCACTCATATAGAAAATTTATTGATAGATATACGACCAACTATTAAGACTTACACCATCAATTTTATAATCACCTTAACAAAAAATTGAAAAATTAACAACCGTTCACTTTTCAAATTACAAGAAGAATCAAAATGATAGTGTTTCATAATTTATCAATGGTAAGGAAGTATTTATATATTCAAAGGAAATGAATCTCCCATTAAAGTATTTACTTTATATATTAATATAATATATTTTGGATATTTTTCAAGAACTTCTCATTCCATTAAGATATCCAAGATGATTTTGGGAGTTGGGAGTAGTGGAATAGTGTTTAGTGGACACCAACCAGTGAACCAAAACTAAAAGACATGACGTACCAATGGCCTAAGGGAAAAAGACTCTTATGGGAGATGCACTGACAGGAACCATTAACCCATCTCTAATATCATCTTAGGACGAAAATAAACTTCAATATTATATGACACCAACTCATAAAAGAACCCAATAATGGAAAGCATCTCATCATGGTGGGAGGAATTAGTATAACCACTCGAGTTTCAATAACCATGTGAGTAATAACTAATCATTCAAGAGGGAGCATATTATCGGACATATAATTTCAAAAAGGGAATATAATCTCTTTAAGGAACTAGACTATAGGATTTCAAAGGGAAAAGAATCATTAAACTCCCAGATTATTCCCACATTCATAGGATGTAGGGGCACGATACTCAATATTGGTTCATATTTAAGGAAATGCTTTAAAAAATTACTATATTTTGGGAATTCAGGATAGAAAGTCCATAAAAACAATAAAATATATCTCTACCTCTTTATTGTATTGGAATAGGCAATGGAAGACAATACTGATCAATAGTGTACAGAAGTTATATTCTTGGATATCTCATAAAATGGTTGGTTGAGCACATGTTATACACTTGGTGAATATGAGTCCACTTTTTTTAAAACTATATCCCTAAAGGAAATAAAATTCATTTCCATAGATATAACAATACTCAATGGTTAAGTTATGATATCAAAATAATAATAGATCCCAAGTATAGGAAACTATTCCTCTTATAATTTGACTCCATGTGCATCAGGATTTCCTTCCTCCAATATTTTGGGTATAAAAATCATCCCCATAAATTATATTTCATTAAAATTCCCACAAAATAGAATACGAATAAGATAATGCTTCTATATATGAATAAATCAACATCATTCATTAATATATAACTTATCTGATTAAAAATATCTATAAATGACTCAAACTTGTTAAAATTAAGGATGAAGAGAAAGAAGGCATTGAGAAATGAATAGAATGATCTAACATGCCATTATAATCAACAATAATCTCAATGAAAACTATTTATAACAATAATTCTCAAATATTATTAATTGAGTGAGCACTTAAATAAACTAAATCCTATACTAATCATCTTGGAGCTCACTCGAACCTAATGATATTGAAAGGATGACTATAAAGAACCCATTAAGTTTATCAAGGATAGTAAATTGGTTAATCCATACAAATCAGATAAAAAAATCATATACCTCTTCTAGTCTAAGACATAGTTAGATTCCACCCATATACAAACCAAAAATATGAAAACCATGAAAAAGTGTACAACTTATTCTTTTGAAACACAAGCTACTAGTTCAGATATATGATATATTGATGTTTTTGTTTTTTATTTTGGCCCGACATTCAATCTTAGATTATCTCCATCTATTTAAAGAGTTTTAATAGGTCATGATTGATTCTATTTCCTATCTATAGTATTTTTAGACTGAATTTAACATATTATTGACATATCATGCGAATGTTAATTCAAATTTATTTCATGAATTCTTCTCATTCACAGATCAAGAACATAAACATGAATTAAAAGAGAATATCAGACATTTATATTTATCTATAAAACTCAATTATATTAATTTTTATTGATCATTATTGTTAATTGGGTTTCAAATCAATCTCATTCTAGCACGAAAACAACAAATATTGGGGTATACTGAATATTATCTATTTTTATCAATGTTGACCATTCAAGTGTATGATAAATGTGAGAAAAATTATATTATAAAGATAAAGTTGAACAACATATTTGGAGATCCACTCCCCAACTATGAATTCATGGTTTTTTAATAGGACAGTACATTCATCATTATATTTCACATCCATGGATACATATTCAGATCCACATACCATCATTATACTTCCAATTCAAGATGATTGCAATTAATGTGAATTTTGGAGTGTTACTTTTAATTTATCCTATTTCGATTCCGTAGATGTCAAGTATATATATTTAGGTAACTATAAGAGGGAGTAAAACAACAATTTGTATATGATATATTATACATTTCACCCTAAGTGGTTTTAAGGGAACCATATCTAATCAGTTTCATGTACCTGTTGATGAATTTGTGTTCCCTATCAACCAGATTGTGGTGTCGACTATATGACAATGGAATCAACAAGGTAAATTGATTTTGAAAGATATAGACATATATTCCAATACAATATATATATATATATATATTATTTCACATTAATCTCATGTTACAAGAAATACCTTTAGTGTTGATTCTTGTGGTTATGTCTTGAGGAACATGAGATAATTTCAGTATCCGCTCCTGACACAAGATTCCTTAAAGGAAATGTCTCTCGAGATAAGTCTATATTTCAAAATTTGGAGGACCATGGAGGGACCACTTTCCTGTTTTTGTGTCCTAAAAATCCCATACCATTTATACTTTTTCATTATCTTATATTCTTCATATTATGGAATGAGAAAAATAAAGGATGAAGTAGAAAAATAAAATGATCTTGTGGATTCCACTTTCCCATTTGATAAAACTATCACAACCAATTTGGATGTAATATAACGAGTGAATCTCAGTTTATAGGATGGAAAATGGCTTAGAATGATCTATTCCAACATGTCCCCCAATGATAAGGAAGTGTATACCTCATTATTAAAGAAACAACGATGTGTTATTTCATGAAGTACGTTGTGATTCTTTTATTATAACCTTAGGTAGAGACCCTTCATTTAGGGACACCCAGGATCACAATATTTATAAGTATCTCGTAAAGATAATGTATCCATATATTACTATTAAAGGGTTTGCTATTGTGGATAAGATCAATAAGAACTAATTTATTTTTGAAGTCCAATACAAGAAGTGAATACCTTATATAGTCCTACTAAAGATGAATAATGAGAAAATTTGAGTCATTATTGAATATAGTTGTTTAAAATGGCATTTTAGGAATGATGATTTTTGCATCTAGATCATATATTTGATTATAAAATCCTTAATCAGATTCAAAATCTCCCTCCATTATAGATATATCGTAAATATATAGCCAAATATATATGGCTTGTGAATAAAAATAATAAACAATGAATGGATGACTTTAAAAGAATTAATAATATATGTTTATATTTTTTGGCATCCAAAATGTGATTTATTAAATATGAATTTACCTATAATAATTTCTTTATGAATGTTCTGGGAAATATGGTGGAGTAATATGTGTAAAATATGGTGTTCAATTCTTAGTAGGATTGAGATCTCCTCTATAATTTCTTATACCTATATGTCACTCACCGGTGGTCCAAGCCCCATTTAACACATGGGTTATGAAGATCTCCCCAAAATCCTGAGGCTATTGACTAGCGGAGAGGGCCTAGGTGTGTATGTGGGTTGGTGATTCCATCCTCACTAGAGCGTTTTATAGTAGAATAAAATAACATACATGTAGTTAAAGTAGTATACTAACTAGACAAGAAGTAAATAATAGAATAATGTTAATATAAACAATTTTAGAATTCATTTCATATCCAAAATGATGATACATGTCATATGTATCTTATAAAACTATGAAAACATGTATACAATGAAAATATAAAATAGATGAAAAATTCAAAAAGTGCCATAGCTACCATCATGAAACTCTAATCAGTCCCATTATCTCCTGCTCTATGAAGAAATCAAGAACCTATATCAGGGTATTTTCCATTATCAACACCTGGGAAAAAAATGTCTATTTGGGTACCCAAATATGTCCAAATTTGGGTGTGACATATAACTATTTTAGGAATCCACCCAAATTATGTTCCATTAAATCATTAAATATATAACAGAACGTGTAGGAGGTTATAATAATAATTCAAGGAAGTACTAAAAAGTAATCTTTCCATAAATTCCATGTTCTCATTTAAAATCAATTAAATAAATAAATTTTATTTAAAATTCAAACCCATTAAATTAATAATTATCAAGATACAATGAAAGATCGTTTTCCCCTATATAATCAGAAACACATCTTATTCTTATGTAGGCCCTCTAAAAATATTAATTAAAAAATAGTTTCCAACAAAGTGCTTTGGATTGGAATATGAGTCATATATACCATTTCATTTATTAATCAATCTTATCAAATAAGTCCATCATGAAAATTTGTTATTTTGAAATCATTTATCACTATGAGTATAATATAAACCAACACTGTATGTTCCAATTCATGGATATCTTCAAGAAACCATGTATTTTTCTAGGTGTGGAATAATGCCACTCCTACTTGAGTATGTCCTTGGTGGTCCACTAAGAGATCCAAAGTATCACCTATATCAATAATACAAAATTCCTTTTGTGTTCATCGAAGGATTTCTCATATAAATCAATGTATGACATCATATTTAACATTCAAGCCATAGATTCCATCTTGAAAAAAATGATAGCGAGTCCACGTATCACTCAAACATAAACAAGGTCAAATCCATTTTAGTCCTTCCAAGTAATTATCTTATGAATCATTTTGTTACCCAATGAATATAAGCAATTAAACAAGTCAAAACCATTTAAACATTTTTTTGACATTCTTGTGTCCAAACTAATAAAATGTCTTTTACATATAACCCAACAAGTGGACTCATGTCAATTGATAACATCATAATGTATGGATTCCAAATACTCACATTGCAAAATATTCATAACAAGCTTATCATTCTTAACTAACCATTTACATGGAATATTCTTCATTCACTTCACATGGGATATAAATATAGTGAAAAACTCATACTTACACAAGAATTTATATAGAATAGTAAAATGTTAATGGTCATCTTTCCCTTCCCACTAAATAATTAAATATTAAATGAAAATTTAATATTGAAATTCCATTCACAATTCAATTCAAAAAAAATTGTTTGTTTTATTTACTATTCCATTTTCAAATCACATCCCAAGGAAAGGGGTTAAAGGGAACACCCAAAGGTATCCATTTACAAGAGCCATCCATGGAGACTATCAATATAAACAAAACACTCAAAAAGGGTGGTTACATTTAATTTAAGGGTGTAAACCAATAAATAATCATTTACAATGAACTTTTAGTTTATAGGTCATGCCTATAAATTCATGTATTAAATTTAATTTCAAGGTTATTAATCGAAATTTGTAACATGGAATAACAATATATATAAAAATATTGGAATATAATTCAATTGACTTGACCACCTACATTAGGTATATAGTAGCTAGATAATCCAGTATCTGCTTCTGATTCAGCTCAGATATAGAGAAAATTGAGGGAAAAAAACTTAATAATAGGGAAAATTAGCTTACACTTAAATTGCACAACCAATACCATGAAAAAAGGAACTACAATTAAAAGGAATTAATAATTCCCTAGTGTAGATGCAATATGACTCGAAGAATTTTAATTAGAGATGGTATGGGTAAGTTGTCTTAAATTCTTGATTATTCACCCAATAGATGAGATCAATGTAGCCTTATTAGGTAAGATGAATAAACAGAATTTTGTATATTTTTAATAAATTACATAGGAAAATGGAAATTGTACCCGAAATATCTAGGTCATTTGGTTTGGTTGCACTGTTTGGCAAAACCGTTCACCAACCATACCTGTGGTTTTTTTGGATATAGAAACCCTTTTAGTTTTCTTTCATGGTTCGAATAACCATGTGAAAACCCTGCCTAAACCAAATTTCAAAATTGAAAAAAAAATCTTTCATGATTGTTCACCTAAAACTGCATGGTTAGGATAAACCATGTGAACTCATTATTCTATATTTCAAAACCTTGCACGGTTAGTTTGTTTATTCATCTTGTCATGCACTGTTTTCATTAATCATGTGCCAAATATTTTTTCACCCCAAAATATGGGTTCTTTTCTTCAAACGAACCTTATACACCCCCATTACCATTATGACCTCCATGAGAATTCATAATCAGCCACAAATAAACATTTAAACTGATAATTGATTAAAAATAATGGTTTTATACCTCAAATAATAACCACATTCTAACAAAAATCTACACATAAAGAAAATTTTCCCTGAAATTTCTTCTCATGGATTGTCAATAATTTCTAACAATAACTCAAGCCATGGTGTACATACATTGGCCACCCACTATGTGGTATCGCTCGACACATAGTTTTTCTATAATAGAAACTATATCAGTGGAAGTGGCATGCCTTAGAGAACCTCTGTTCTACAATCCCAAATGCATATAATATTATCCAAAAATGATGCATTTAACTATAACTCAACCTCCTGGGGAAGAATGGCATGAGATATGTATCAATAGTAATTACATAACTAAGATATTTGAAGATTCCATTCATGGAAATTCTACCTTTGAGGTTACTAAAACTAATATGTTATTGGACTAGCTCTCATCAAAATATTTAATGGACTAACATACCATAGTTAATGAATACCATCTCCTAATTCTCATGTGTCCCAGCCTCAGTGGGACAGACAATAAAACATATTCATTGACCTCAAACACAAGAGGTCATCTGTAGTGATTAGTGCATTATTTCTGATACGGTTGCAAAATATACTTCCACTTCTGAATCATCTACACATTCTCTGTGGTCTCCTAAATAAGTCTAGGTCCCCACATAGATTCATCTCTCACCCCTAATGAATATAGGGGTGATTGGAATGGAATTCCATACAATTACTCATAAGGTTCCATCTATATAATATCCAAAAATACATTGTTTTGGGTGAATTAAACTATGGGTATATGCCTCTCCCAATGACTCCATAAATCTAGGAAACATGCTATAATCTTGTCTTAAAGAAGCTATATCGTTCACTATAAATATCCATATATATGGAGGTTTTATGCTATGTTTTGAAGCAGCTATGTATGTAACATCCTCTATATCCTTTTCCGTAATCATAAAGTAAACCAGTCATCCCTTTATTTAATTATAGTATTTAATACTCATTGAATTGATATTATCAGATGGATATATAACCTCTCATGATCATCCATACTAATGGTTTCCTTGATTAGTATAAAATGTGAATCATTTTTTATCCTTTAAAAAATAACCTATATAGAATCATTACCTCGAAGATTCCTTGGTAATCATATCACAAAATACATTGTGAAATTATTCCATTTCAACTCGGGAATGGGAAACTGCTATAAATGTCCAAATTTGAGAAATTGTTCTTCCTTCACCTAATGACAGGTGTAAAATCAAAAGAAAAAAGAATCCACGTCACTTTTCATACCCATCCACCAACACTACATATTTAAATCCAGATACATTTCAGTAACCTCAAGGTGAACTGCCCACGATGAAGCATGATATCCAACATCAGCACTTTTTGCATGTATACTAATTCCCTTTTAAATCCATATACTCACATGATACCACACTCACCTACATTCCACTATGGAGGAGGTTACACACCATTCACACTCTTTAATGGTAACAGTCCTTCTAAATATGATAGCTGCCTCAGGCTCACTCTCTCTAGTAGGGTAGAGGTAATAGATAAGTATGATTGAAAATTATTTCTATGACTATTGTCAACATCAAATTTCTTCTTAGAGAAAAAAATCCTTGAGATTCCACTCACCAATGGTATACTGAACTGTCTGTACTAGATTCATCTTGCTCAGTGCATCGACCACTACATTTCCTTTACTAGGCATGTTGGAAAGCTCAATGTCAAAATTCTAAATTTATTCAACCCTATATTCATGCCCTGGATTCAACTCATGTGATGTAAATATGTAATATTATCAGTATTGTTATGTGTATAGAACAAAAAACTCTCCCAATACTTAATGATTCAAATAATTCAACAACTGATGAAAACTGTAGATCATGTGTCAGATAGTTCCTCTCATTTGGACTCAATTGTCATGACCTGCGCATAATGACTCTATCACCCTACATAATAAATGAACCTATCTCGATACCTGATGTATCATAATAAACAATGGAACTCTTTCTTGGATGTTCTAAATATACTACCTCCACTAATGTCAATATTACATTAAAATCCTGAATTTCTTTTTCATATTATATGTTCGTACATTCATCACACCCCACTTTTTCAAACTCATTAGTGGAAATCCTATGCATGATAAGTATTTTAGAATATACATGTTGTAACTAGAAACATCATATATTAAATACCTTCTTAGGATGCTCCATGGAAATGATATATCTCAACTTCTCTGGGTCTATAGATACTTATATTTTTTAGATTATGTGACCCAAGATGTGAACCTGGTTTATTTAAAAGTGGCTCTTTGTGGGATTACCATGTAACTAATTCTCTGTCAGTGTATTATATATGATCTCAAAATGTTTATCATAGTCATGTTGATTGTGAAAATATAGAAATATATTATCCTTGAAAACCACAACAAATGGAACTAGTAGAATAATGGTCTTTAACTTCGGATTTTTTTGACGTAGGTTTTTAACCGACCTCGATGTCGCCGACGTAAAAAATATGACTTTTTACATTGGTTTTTGTAAACTGACGAGAAAAATGAATTACATTTTTTATTTTTCATCGGTTTTGTAAAAAACAAAATCCAAAAAACTAATTGATATCATTTTTGGTGTGGTTTTCATAAAAAATGATGCAAAAAATTAAAAAAAAAATAGTTTTGGCGTTGGTTATTTAAAAAAAACTGATGCCATAAATGAAAAAAATATTTTTGGAGTCGGTTTTTAAAAAAACCGACGCCAATAAGTAATTTATTTTTCTATGTTTTATATCATTTATTATGATTTGATTTGACAGGTTGTAGACCTAAAAAAGAGTTACTGATCAATATTTATCACCGTCAGAAGTTGAACTTATCAAAGTTTCAATTGATACAACTCGTTTCAAAGAAAACATGATAACATAAATTAAAATCATATACACCAAATGAAATAAAATAATCATAATACTTCAAACATATTTCAATGGTTTTATGGGCTTCCTTCATAATGATATGTTTTTTATCATCGTATAACTTATATTTAGAAATTAGAATGAATCATCATTATAAGAAATTAAATCGAGTTTCTTAGAAATGAAGGATAATAATAATAAAGAAAACAAATGAATAGAATATGTACCTTGTTCAAATTAATGATTGAAGTCGCATTAAAAACTTGATTGAATCAAAGATGTAGTAAGTGGTAAAAGAAAGAGAAACGAGATATATATATATATAGTAAATGAAAATATTTTCAATTGCATTGTATGAAAATATAGTTGGGATTTTAAAAAGTTAAACACGTGTTGTGAAAAAATTGAAATTATGATCCCGCGTTACTCTATGGCATCGGTTTTCTTTGAAACTGATGCAAAAGAGGATTTACATTGGTATTGTGGCGTTGGTTTTTTAGAAAACCGACGTACAAAATTCAAATCAATTTCCTTTTTGGAGTCAGTTTTTAAATAAAACGATGCTAAAAAGTTAAAAAAATAAATTTTTTGCGTCGGGTTTTTTAATAACCGATTCCAAAAAGTTAAAAAATAATAATCTTTGGCGTCGGGTTTTTAACAAACATTTGCTAAATTTTTCTAAAAAAAAACTTTTCGCATCGGTTTTTTTAAAACCCGATGCCAAAAACAAAATATTTTTTTTTTTTGCGTCGGTTTTTAAAAAACCGATGCAAACAACTAAAAAATATTTTTGGTGATGGTTTTTATGAAAACCGATGAAAAAAAATTAAAAAAAAATTACAGTGTTTTAGATATTTCCTTAATATTTTATTTGACAAGTCATGGAGCTTTAACGGAGTTACAGACTAAACGTTATGGCCTTTGAATGTTAAACTTCTTTAAGACTTCTCTTAGAGAAGGTCAAATTCCGACATCTATAACATTTAATCCGCAACACCGTTTTTGCTCCACGACCAGTCAAATTGAAGATTAGGGAGTTGTCTAATTCATTGTATATATTTTTTAAGTTTTATGGCGTAGGTTTTCATAAAAACCGATGCCAAAATATATATATTTAATTTTTTGCGTCGGGTTTTTAGGAACTGATTCCAAAACAATTTTTTTCATTTTGGGGTCGGTTTTTCAAAAAACGACTCCAAAAATTCACCGCAAAATTTTTTACATCAGTTTATGAAAAAACATTGTATATTTTTTAAGTTTTATGCTGTCAGATTTCATAAAAACTGAATCCAAAATATTTTTTTTTAGTTTTTTGCGTCGGTTTTTTTAGGAACCGAGACCAATTTCTTTTCTTTTCACCCTCATTTTTTTTAAAAAACTGACAAAAACAATTCACCAAAAAATTTATTCACGTCGGTTTGTAAGATGCGGACGTCTTACTAGCGACATTACAAATCAAATTTCTTCTAGTGTAAATCAATATAATGATGGAACACTGGGTTCATCAATGCAAGGAAATCCTATGGTGTATTGTATGACCTAACTATATAACCAAATACTGAAATAGACCATACCTAATATAATTGTTATAGTGACGTATGTATGATTGTCTAACAAATGGAAGATGGTAACAAGATCTTAGATAAATCTTTGAGAATATCAGAGCTCCAGATCTGGTTGAATCAATCATATATCAATGATATAGGACACTAGTTCCTTACCATCAAAAGGTTACATTTCTGGTATTCCACACATAGCATAAGAGTTCCATCTACTTTTTTCTCAGAAGGATAATCAAACCCCATAGAGGAGTGTTGGGTTGGATAAATCATTTTTCCTCTAATTCCATTAGATTCATCTTAATCAATTGAAACTCTATCATAGCCATCTTATAAAGTGTAATTGAAACTGGTTCAGCTCTTGGAATATGACAGATAACCCTATATCTCTCTGTGGAGACAATCTGGAAAAGTAGTTGGGGAAAAATCCTATCAAAGGGTCAATTGTTGGAGAAAAATACAACTGATTAATTCTCTGATCATCCATCTATAAATGTTAAATATAGGCTATCATCCATCCTAGACAACAATTCCCAGGTCCATATTGGCTTTCCTGGACATCTCATTCACCCTTTTGAAAAAACCATCCACCCAAGAGTTATGTAATTATCACCCATTGTCAAAAGAATTCAACAAAATCATGAATGAGAACCAACAATTCCATCCCATAAATGATGTCAAAACCTATCATCTCAAGGAAATTATGTCTCATATGAATTGACACCCACCAATATCAAGGGTGAACTCCCTACATTGACATACACCCTTTGCCATAATCCCTAATGAAATTTCTAGTGTCATGAAACCATTAGATGTCTAAACACTTTGCTCAAGGCTCTCCATAAAATGATTCAATAAAATTCTATGAGAATCACATGTTTCAAAAACTATAGTAGCATTATTATATGATACTATAGTATCACCTTTGATAGTATAAGTATTGGGATCCCACTCCTTAATAGTATATTGTATTCCATATGGCTAGACTGAATCGCATCTCTATGAAAAATCTTGGTTACCCTAAGTAGGTCCACCATATTGTCATTGTAAAAATGGTGTCTAACTACCATGACCACCACCACCACCTCGGCCTGATTGGTCGGCTGTACTCTAGATCCCTACCATATGAGAAGCTACTAACCATAATCCTAATTGTGGTGTTGGTGAAGACCCTCTCTCAATGTCTTCTTGTGGAAATGTTCTGTAGAAGTGTTGTAGATAGACCATCTTGTCATAGAATCAGCACAAGAGTAGTTCAGCCAAACACTATGGCCTCATATGTCTCTGCATACCACAATGGTAGCACTTAACCTCAAATCCTGAATACGTGCTATGATTTCTAATATCAACACATGGATGATCTAGATGAATCACCATACTATATGTCAAAGTAGAAGAAGATCTAGTTGTTAAACCACCCTGGCTCGCAACACCAACCTATCTGAAGTTACTCTATGTGATTAGTGCCTAATAAATTATTCCGAAAACAATAGTACACTGAAATACATTCACCTACATTCAAATTTTGTACCTGAGACCATCTTCGATTTCCTTGGATTTAGATAACTCTTCACCCATCAAGATAGGGTTGAAGCACTGGAGATCAATAAAATGGGTCGAGTATTCCATAAAAAAGTGTGTTCCTATCTCTAGCTGCACAAACTCTCAGTCTTTATCAGCCATAAATGTCATGGGATAGAAGTAATCATTGAAGTACGTATGAAGGTGCATTTGGGACATCTCATGATAAGGATAATTTGGAATAATAAAATCCAACCATATCATGGAATAATCACAGATCATATATATAGAGAGATTTACCCTCCTCTTAAGAGGTGTCTCTTTATGATCAAAGATATATAGAAAGGCCTATATACTTGAATCCACGACCTGTGGTCTATAATCCCCCAAAAACATCGGTGTATGCTTTCGATGAAACTCACACATCAACTATTTCATAATCAGGGCAGGTCACAATTCTCCAGGAACAATTTTTATGAATCGCAATAACCTGTCATATAAATGTTCATTATCACCTATGTCGAGTAATACAACTACTGTTGTAGCTAAAAAGATTGGAGGATCCACTGGTATCCCAAGGCCCACCACCTATAGAGTATAATCATCACAACTCTCTTAGCATACCACTAGAGGTTATGGTTGTGGCATGCCATTAAAATGAATAACAAACTCCTCTTCTGAAGATAATTATCAAAATTATCATCTCATAAGAGATTATTTTTATGAAGGATTGGTAAATGCATTCTTCTATAAGAACACACCCATATCCATACTCTATGAGTCTTGTCTATGTATCGTACATATCATATGTATGAATGATAATTTACATACACTCCACTACTAAGGTTGGGACTGTGTTAGATTCTATAATATTAGAAACTCTTAATCCCTTTCATATTCAGATTTATTTACCTTTTCATTAACACTTTAGTTAATTTTTAATTATTTTCTATTTTTTTCGTGCTCATTTCACACATATATCACAATTCAATTAAAATTATTTAACCAATCATTCCAAAAATTCCAATCCATGAGGTCCCATACTCCCTAAGGACTAATTCATGGAATCCATATAATTTATACCATAACACATCCCTATATACATATCAAAATTGGAGGCATATCTATCATGGAAACTATCATTACAATTCGTAATAAGTTTTGAATCATAAATGTAATGATAAAATTTATGGCATGTGTTTTCTAACAATTGTATAATATTTTTCATGAGATGTAATAACCTAATCTCATTGGGTTGGAACAAAATAGAACCCATAATCTTATCAATAATAACATCATAAATAATGTTCTTCATCTAAAGGAGGAATCAAATAAACTCTAAGTATTAAAATAAAAAAATAACAATTCCAATTGAAGCAATTTGTATTCTTCTTATACTTTGGGGTTCTACTCCTAGTAATATCTCATTACCAATATCCTATTCTTCTATATAAAATTTAATTATCTTTGAATATTAATGAAACCATATAATAATGATATGATAATATTTTTAATATCTTGGAACCGTATTCCACTAAACAGTGCCCTGAGCATGGTTGGACAAATGTCCTCAAGCGCAATTCCTCAAATTCCAGAGGTGGTGGACTACAAGATACAAACTATGTGTGTTGGTGGGAAGACAATTCCCTCATCACCAAAGTGCTTCATAATATAATAACAATAAAATAAAATTATTGGAAGCTATATAATGACCATATAAGTAGTATATAATAGATGACTGATAATATAAACAATCCTAGAAGTCATCTCATTTCCAAAATAATGATATAGTTCATATGTATCTAATAAAGATTCCAAAACCTATATTCAATGAAAATATACAATACATTTATCAAAAAATACAAAAACAAAAAATCTATCCCTGGTAGAATCGTTATCCTCTGCTCGATTCCATGCTATTATGCTCCAATAACCAATGAAGATCCTGTATTACAGTGTTTTCCCTTATCAACAACTACAATCATATAGTTTGTTCGGGTACCCAATGGCTGCCCAAATAGGGTCTTAGATATAATTCAAGTAGGAAACCACCCATGTTATCTTCCATTATTTCAGTGAATATATACAACAGAGTGTGTAGGTGGGAATAATAATAATTTAAAAAAGTACATTGAAGTAATCATTCCATAATGTCTTGGTCCTCATTTATAATTGATTAATTTAGTCAATTTCATTTAAAATTTCTATCTCATTTAATTTATATTTCTTGAGACCTGGTGTAATATCGAAATCCCCTATTTAATCATAAGTATAGTAGATTCCTAAGGATTCCATCTAAATTATATAATCCAAAAACTGAATCAATTCATGAGTTTTGGCTTAATAGATGTTTGATATATACCATTTTATTTATTAGTCAATTTTAGAACATGAAAACCTCCAAAAAATACCTTATTTGGATTTTATGTATCACTCCAAGAATTATATAATCCAACATCATAAAAACCCTTCAATGGTGATGTTAATGAACTTGTGTATCTATCTTGGTGTGGTATAAAGTCATTGTCAGTCGAGTCTATCCTTCATTGTACACTGAAGAGGCCCATGTACTACCCCTATAAATAAGATAAAATTACTTTTGAGTCCATCCATGTATTTCTCTGATGAGTCCTTAAATTACATGGAATTTAATAATAAAGCCTCACATATTATACATGGAAGTCTTCTAGGAATTACACGTATCACTCTAGCTTAAGAAAGGTCATAGGCATTTGATTCTACTAATGGAATTATCTTCTGAATCAACATGTCACCAAAGGAATATAAGAAATTAACAAAATAAAAATCATTTAATCAAAGTAACTTAACATTCCAAGTTGAGAACCAATAAAATAACATTTACTACTCACCTAATAGGTTCACACAATCATTTTTAAACCTATGAAGGCGTTGCTTCCTAATACTCAATTGGTCAATTCTTTATAACAATATCCTCTTTATTAAAAAACTAATTACATGGAATAGATTCCACATAACTCACCTGGTCATATCAATAAAATGGGGATCTCATGATTACTCAAGAATTTACATAGCATGGGTTTAGATATATGTTCATATATCTCTTCCCATTAAACAATACAATATGAAATTTATAATTTATATTACAATTCAATTCAAAATTCGATTCATAATTTCTTTGTCAATTTGATTTATAGTTATATTTACAAATCACATCCCAAGTAAATGTGTAAAAGGGAACACCCATATGTATTTATTTATTAGATCATCCCATTGTGGTCTATCATTATAACCAATTCTCCGAAAAGATATTTTTTTGTTTAATTCATGGTTATCAACTTATAAATAGTTTTTATCATGCCTATTTAATTTCATAGGCCATGCCTTGAAATTCAAGGATTCAATATCATTTCTAGTTAACACCAGAAAATTGGGCACATTGAATAATGACATATATAAACATATTGAATTTTAGTTAATGGAACAAGACCACCTAAATTAGGTCCATAGTTGATAGCTTGTCTAGTAACAACTCTTAATTTGACTCTGATAAGGGGAAAAATGTAGAAGTGATGAAAACCCTAATAATATGTAAAATTAAACTACACATAAATAGTGTGGATAATAAAAACAAGAATGGAAAAAATACGAAATTGGTGTTAAGAAATATTTGATGAAATTCCAATGATATGAGAAGTGTTTTAATTGGAGATCCAAGGGATAAGTTTTCTCAAATTCAAGATTAATCACCCAAGGGAGAAGAATTATGTAGCCCTGTCATTCTAAAGGAATAAATAGAATTAGGATTATGTTATAATAAATTTTAATAGAATGGTTTTCATTTTACCCAAAATATCAGGTTCATACAATTTTGTGGCATGGTTTGGACAAACCATGTCCTAATTATTCAGGGGAATTTATATAGTCGTTCCACTCGCATGGTTTTGACTAACCTTGAAAAAAAAATTCCAAAACAAACTATCAAATTATAGATATTTTCTCATATTTTTTGCCTCATCCCATGGGGTTTGGCTAAAACAATTAATCCCATTATACTCTCTTCTAATGCCTTATAAGGTTCGTCAGACCATGCATCCTACCATGCCTGGTTTTTACTAACTGAGGGGAGGAATTGTTTCCCCTAAATATGGATTATAGGATTTGAACAAGCCTAGTACACCCCCTGTTACCATTATGACATCCATGGTAAATCATAATATTCCATATATAATCATTCAAAATAAAAATTCATGAAAAATTTAGGATTTATACTTCATAGAAGAACTAGGTTCTTAAAACCTTTGAAGCATAAAGAAAATTTCAAAAAAACCAAAATAACACATGAAAAATATTAATTCAATAAAATGTTCCTCCATGATAATATAAATAATGTTCCATTCCTTTCTTATATATCACCAGGGATTCAAAGTTGATCCTACGAAAACTATGATCAGTCCTAAAATTTTCCTACCTCAAAATCTCAATAAATTTATTGTACTTTAATAAAATTTGACTTATATGTTGGAATTAATTTACACAATATAGTGTTGAATGTTTTTTATTCAGTAAAAAATTATTAAATTAATAACTGACCAGGTGGAAGATGAGTTTCCCATATAGTTTGATTACATCAAGTAACTTTGTAAGAACCTTGTAGTGATGATTCTGCCTGTTGATTAAAAAAAGTAATTATTTATGTGGATGTCTTTCATTGGACACATGGTTTACATATCACACCAAAAATTATGTTGGTAAAGAATATAGCTTGAATCATCACCATAGAAAATTTCAATATTTCAAGACACTATATTCTGACATTGATAATAGCTTCCTTGGAATGATAATTATTGTTCAAATGTTATGGAATTAAGTTTAGTGAATGTTCATCCATTTCGTGTCTCATTTTGACCCTCTATAGTATATCCATATCCATAAGAAGGTGAATAAGAATCTTGTATGATATAATTTATTTCTTAAAAAATAATTATTTATTAGTTTTTAATTCATGTATCAATCCAATATAAAACTTTGGCACATTTTCTGGTAGTACATTCCATATAAAAAACACATTGGGGGATTTGAGACTCCTAGATGAAGTGGTTCTAGTTATATGAAACCCTACCTAAATGTGAGAGATATATTTTGATTGTGCCTCCACAATTCTAATAGGGTATGAATAGAAGATATAATGGAAAAGAAAGATGCCCTCAGAATTTTTTTGAAGCACGGGATGGACATAGGTCTCATGATTCCCTTTCGGGGGAGGAATAGTGTTGTAATTTCTCATCTTATGTTTGCGGATGATATTCTGATATTTATCAATGTAAGGAAGAGATCATTGAAGTTTCTCATGGACTCCTTATCTTTTTACGGCAGATGGAGCGGGAAGTGCGTCAACCCTGCTAAAAGTCATTTCTTCACCTCGCATAAATGCCCAGCTTCAAGATTAAAGGAGTTCCAAAAAACTCTGTGTTGTTGCGGACGACCATTCCCCATTTTCTATCTTGGGGTTCAGATCTCCTGTGGCCATGTTAAGAAGATGAATTTCTCTATGATCCTTGATCGTATACTGGGAAGAATCTACAATTGGAAAAATAAGCTTCTCTCCTTTGGCGGACGGATTACATTGAATAACAGTGTACTCACGTCCATTCACATGCACGTGTTTTCGGTGATCCACCCTCATAAGGGTACGGTAGAGAGGATGGAAATCATCCTCAACTCCTTCCAATGGGATGCCAAGGAGGAGGTAAGGTTTCACTGGGCCACTTGGAGGCGTTTATCTAGATCAGTGGTGGCAAGAGGTGTTGGCTTACGTGATATACAGGGTACACTCCAAAGTCTGCAGGCACGTCTCACTTGGGATATTATCGTCGAGGATTTGTTGTGGGAAAAGTTATTCAAATCATGTTACCAGGGGCTTGAAGAAAGGGGTCTATATAGGTCCATGAGGCTGGCAAGATGTATGTTTTCCCTCATTGACACTTTGTCAGGTCATGCGAGGTGGATCATCGGTGTTGGAAATATCAATTTTTGGGATACTAGTTGGTCAGGGGAGCCCTTGCGTTACCCCGGATGTCCTTCTCTGGATATTACCTTCAGTAATGAATGCGAGGATTTCAACTTGATAAGTACCTCTTTGAATGCTAATCAGATGTCTGTGCCTGAGAATATTGTCATGAGTGATGAACCCGACAAATGTTGCTTCTCGGCCTCTAGCTCGGGGATGTTTTCCTCAGAAGGTTTCAGGAGTATCGTCCAGGAAGGTAGCATCATCAATGCTTGGGCTCCAGCGCTCTGGTGCAAAGATATTCCCATTAGAATGAATTTCTTACTCTGGAGGATCAGAAACAGTGTGTTACCTACGGAGGACAGCGTTCAACTCCGGGGTGTTTCTTTGGCCTCGAGGTGCTTCTATTGCACCAATCGCACGTGTGAAAAAGGGAAACATCTGTTCTTTCAAAGCCAATGGGCACTTCATCATTGGTCCATGTTCATGTATAATCCATTCAGAGGCGTTGGAGAGTACTCGTTACAGGATTATGTGGAGTGTTGTTTTTCTGGTGCGGGGTCTTCTGATCAGGAGCGGCTGGTTAAAACGATCATCCTTATGGCTCCGTGTTGGGTTCTTTGGGAGGCATGCAATCAGGTTCAGAGAGGTGAGAGTCGTACGTTACTGTTCCTCCAGGTTATCCTCAAGTCCCTCATCATTGAGATTACTTCTCAGATAAGAGGTGGAGTGACGTCTACGGCGATTAACAACCTCCTTAATCACCCATGTTTTTGCAAAAAGGGGACTGGTCAGTGGGTTAAATGGCATCCACCGGTTGAGGGACTCAAGATTAAAATTGATGGTTATTTCATGGGAGGGATCATGAGGGGGGGAGGCATTCTTCGAGATTCTTCTGGATCGGTTCTCATCACCTTCAGTGCATTTTATGGGCCTAGCAATTCCTTGTGTGCGGAAGTTCAGGCTTTGGTTTCGGGCCTCTTGGTGTGCAGAAGACAGAAGCTGGTCGTGTCCGAAATAGAAACGGACTCGGATATCCTCGTGAAGATCATGAATGGGTGGTGTGGAATTCCATGGGAACTCACGTACATTATCAGAAGGTAGATAATGGAAGCCTCACTTGGTGATCATTTGTCTCACAGTTGGAGGGATGCTAATTTCGCAGCGGATTCCCTTGCCGGCTTGGGTAGACAAGACGACCCTCTCATTCTCTATAGCTCTCCCCTCTCCCTCCCTTTAGAATGTTCCTCCTTTGTGTTGGGGCATGCGCTCGGTCTTCACAATTTCCGTCCCCCTCGAGGGGTCTAGTTTCCTTTCATTATTTCTTTTTGAATAAAAAATGAACTACTACTACTACTACTAAGATACTCCAATGATAAAATCGTATACTAGGTATACATTACTAGTTTGGATATGGATCTCTATATATTAGTTCCCAAATTATATATCAAAATATAATAATAAAATGTAATCAATTAAAGAAGTGATGAATATTCCATAATGAGAGATGAATTGATCTATCTAAATTCTTATGTTCAAGGGATAATGGATGAATTCTCTCTTGATCTAATTCTGAATCATGTATCATTGATGCATTAATCCTATAATATCATAATATATAATATAACCATATCCCTAGTAGATATAGATTATGATTAACTTATTATCTAAATTACTTATTAACATATCCTTACCCCTTTCATAACCCATGATATGGAAACAATCAATGAGATTTTGACATCCTTGGACCAATAAGATATGTTAGCCCTACAATCAAACACCATTAAGGCATGGACATCTACAATCATCAAATACAACCATATTGAGTCACTCACATCATATAAGGATGGAAATGGGAAAATATATCACCTCAGGGTGAACTTCACACTTTACGAGGGGCCAAAACATTATAATTTATTTATAAATGAGTATTTATGGGGTCCCCCTCATATTTTTTTAGATATGGAAGATCCTAATATTATAAAGAAGATCATGATGGAAAATTAATCACTCACCAATTATGTAAAATGATTTATAACATGTTATAATACTAAGATAATTATAAATAGTGATGAAAATGGAGAATATGAAGTTCATAAAAAAGTTCCATTCATTGCAAACACATTTTAACCCCATTCATAAACCATAAAAAATGTTCTATACAAAAAATATATTAATGGAAATTTATTGTATAGGTAATTGATTTCATGAGAAAATATCCCATGCTATTTTAAGGTAGTTCGAGTATATCCTTACTTCCACATATTTATTCTCCAAGGGGGAAGATGTTATACCCTCCTAAAGTGGTTGAAAAGAATCTATTAACAACATTATAAAGAAAAATATTTTCAATATATTTGGTGTCTATAACATGATATTGATGTAAAGGGAACTGAATATCCTTTCTTTAGTGTTTATGGGGATTTATCAACAATAAACCTTCAAATCTAACCATACCTATCAATATCATTCAATAGAAAATTGTAAATATAATCTTTTAATAAAAATATATCATATATCCTTTTGTATATTAATTATAAATAAATACCATATTAAATTGTCTATTTCAGACACTATAAATAACTTAAATGAAAAATATTGATTTTTTTTTTATATTAAATATTACTATTAATTCATAGTCATTAAATTAACTGGAATAAATTGAAGTAACCTTACACTAAAATCAATATACTACGTAAGAAGGAATGGTATCTAGAATCCCAATTTTTTTTGTATGAATCCATTTGTTCATACATTATAATGGAGGTAGATTCAGTAGGTCTTAACCCAGACCTATCCCAATCCTATCTCAAGAAATTATAGTCAAAGAAGAAACCATTTACATGATACGTTCAAGCTATTAGAAATTCCCACCAAATCCATGATAAAAAGAACTGGACCCAAAAACCACAACCGGTTCATATAAGATTCTTAGGGATTACATAGATGTAATATAGGGTTATATATGTACAAATTATTATTATATTTTCATATATTAAAATATTTATATGTATATATATATTATAGATTTTTATAAAATAATAAAGTACATTTTTTCATTTTATATTAATCATAAAAAATTTATTTGATGGAAAGATGAATTTTATCTCAAAGAAATATGGTTATTATCATTGGATAACATTGATATATTGATTGTATGAATAATATTTATCACTATAATACTTGTTAATTTGTAATAAAAAGTATTGTTAATATGTCAATAGTTATTTTCCTTTGAAAATATATTTTCATTGTATTTTAAGCATTTAATTGTATAAAATATATACATTTTGATGTGAGTATGAAAATATTACATTCATTTTTGAATTTATCATGCAAATAATAAATTAAAATAATCTTTTCTTATTTTTTAAAATTTAATTTTAGACGAATAGTAAAATATAACATTTTAAATAATACTGTTAATTTTGGTACATTATTAGAATAGTATTATGACATTGAAATTTATGAACCCAATTAAATTAAAAATTATTTATTATATTTTTCACATTAATACATTTAATATATTTATCAATGTTTAGAAACATATTATTTTTATTTTAGTATTTAAAAAAAATTCACAAAAAAATAATGTAATATATAATGTATTATTTATATTATAATTAATTTTAAACACATTTACAAATTGTACCTTTTAAGTTGGATTTATAATTTATAATATTTATGTCTATATTATATAATTATTTACAGTTTATTTTTATTAAATCATATTGAGTTACCCAACATTAAAAATCAAACCAAGGGAAAAGAAAAAAATGTTAAAATATATAATTCATGTGTTCAAGGGGTTGAAACATGATTAAAAAATTCCTAATAAAAATATTTTGAGGCTGTATATTACTGATAAACTCTATTACCCATTAATTCTAAAATTTTGGATAAAATTACATGAGACTAACATCCCATTATAGGAAATTAATGGGAATTTTTAAAAATGACATCCTTATTCAGTTATTAAAGGGAATATCATTTCCTCAATTAACCCCACACTACAACCGTAGACTTTCATACCAAAATAATATCAATGAACTCTTAAACACTCCAATATACCTTAAATAGATTGTGGTCTTCTCAAGAGGCCATCCCAATTGGGATTGACCACCTTTTCAAAGGATATAATCCAATATGTGATGTATAAGCACCTAGCCTACGTTACAAATTTCTATTTCTTTATGTTCAAATACTCCAAAATATTTCCATGAAAATATAAAATTATATTATATATATATATCAATAGTATACTTTTATGTTATTATAAATAAAGTAAAAAAAATTCATAATTATTTTTTTGCATATGATAATCAAAAACAACATCTGTGAGTGTGTACGTACTACTACCTCCACAAAATATCATGTTTATTTTCCCTTAACCACCGTACAATGATGGTCAAAATGTTAAATTTAATAAATAATTTTGATATTTATAACATATTTTAGCATATTAATTACAAATCATAAGAAACATTTTTCTCTTTAAATAAAAAATAAATTTTTTACAAATTTGTATATATAGATGAATTATTCCAAAGAATTATTTGTTTCCATTTTTATTTTCATCACCACCTCACACCGATTATCATGAAAATGGATTTAATTGATAAATATTATTTTTATGACATCATTATTTTTATTCAATGATATTATTTTTAACCTAATAATAATATGATCAATAAATTATCATTGTTAACTCAATCTTTTTAAACAAGCGTACTAAGAATAAAAATGTTTATTCAATTTATGTGACATTTTGAAATACATTATTTATAAATATAAATAACCTATAATAAAAAATATCAAAATAAAAAAATTAAATTATATCATTATTCTACTATTGTAATTTTATTATATTGTGTGTAAATCACCTCATAATCATCAATAATCAATATATGTTCATGTTTTGGTTGGTTTGATAGTCAACTTGAACAATGTTCTCAAATTATATCATCAATTAAAATAGATGTACAATTAGTGATATTATATGATATTATTATTTAAATAATTAACTTTTTTCCTATAAATAAGAAATTTATTTTTAACTTAATAATTGAGAAAAGGCCATTTGATGGTAACAAAATCACAAAAGTATTATTTTTCTTGATTTCAACATCATGGTTAATGAGTGAAAAACTCATCAAGTGAATTTTAAACTTGATAAATTATTTTAATTTATCTAATAATGTAAATTTATTTTAGTATAATTTATTAACTTTTGAAAATGAATGAATATAAAAACCACTCATTTGAAACCAATAAAAACTATCAAAACTATAAAAAACCAATACGAGAAAATCAGGAAAACCCAATGTACATGTAGATAATAATTTTAAATGTACATTTTAATTTTTTTGGAGTGAATATAGTTATAAAAGATAATATTAAGACAAATGAGTTTTTTTAGGGAGAAAATATATGGAATTTTACAATATTTGATTAAACGTAAGTGGTTTAGATGAATCCATATTTTTCAATTGCTTTTAATTAATCCCCTTTGGCGTTATTCCTTTCATGATTTAACTATTCTAACCAATGATGATGTTATTTTTTATTTAATCTTTAATTTTTTGGAAAATTTGGTTTTACACCTATGGATACTTCCTTTATAACTCTATTGTTTTGGGAAGATAATATTTGGTTCTAATTAACTCTCATTTCTCAGAAAACAAATTTCCTCCATATCCATCATTTTACAGACCTCTAATGTTCGCCTTCCCTTATGGGAAGTAAAATTGTTTTATCTAAAATTATCCATTTGTTACCATTTATTCATTATAATGAATCATTTTCATTAACCTTTTATAATTTTAGGATTTCAATAATTGTTTTTGAAAACATTTAAAATTTTTTCCATACCATGATATTTTATTCTTCCCACACATGTCACATTCTTACATATATTTTATTACTTATATTATTTTATATTGAATTCTTTTAACATAATGATTCAAGATTGTTTCTCTTAATTGTAAATAAGTGTTCTTGGAAAGTGACTTGAAAATAACATTATTTCATGATGATATTAAGAAATGTTCTTTATGAAAAAACTTATTTTGATTTCCCCTCCATTCCCAAAGTAATCATGTACTATGGATTCATGGTTCATAAATAACCCAATATTTCCTATTATTGAATTATCTATTTTGGATAGTATGTCATTTGTATAAAATTGTCATGTTTTTAAAGTGATAACAACTGAAAAAATTATAAAACCCATTTTTTATCATTGGTCATTTAAAAAGAGATGAATGATTTGATTTTAATTGGTACACATAATAATTGATGATGGTGGGTGGGATAATATATCTCCCACTAATGAATTTTTTATGGTTTTATTTAACATGATATAAGTAAACACGTATAGGAATGAAATTTTTATAAATTAAATGAAATCCATACATGGATTTGTTCAAGAAGTAAATGGGTGGACATGCATGGATTTCATTACAATATTAAATTGTATACATACATTTATTTGTTCTCATTGTTTTCAATGCTTATATTTTTTACAATTCTCAAAATTGATCATTATTTCAAACTTATTCCAAATTATTTTAATATTGTATGTTCTTATTATGTTCTTTTTTTAATAATTCATGTTTAGATAAATTTTTTATGTGTTTTCATCCATGTATTGATGATTTTATTTGGAAATATGTTTCTATGTCTCGATCATTAACACTGAATAATTTTTTTGATTGTAATTTATGATACCATGATCCTTTCAAATTATATTTATACCTTTCTTGTGTTTCAATCATTTTCATGATCTAAAATTTATTAATAGTTTATGTGTTTTCCTACATGGAATTTTAGCTCAACCATTTCTTATATTTCTATTCCCCATGATTTAATTATAATTATATTATATAATAGGTATATCATATGATTTATAGTAGTATTATTATGTGTAAATGTACACAAGAATTATAATATTACATTATTATATCTCTATTTTGAAAAATAAAATACCTTATGTCCTTAGCATATATAACTATTACAAATATTTATTAATAAAACAATGATATACATGTGTTATTTATGTATGCAAAACTCTAGTTTCTAAAGTTGGTATCATAGCATCATTAAGTTATTTTTTGTGGTTGGTTTAATAACCATTGGTATTACTGTTAAATAACCTTAGTAAAAACCACATAGATGAGTATATGTATAAGATGATATATTGAAATATTAGAAAGTTATGAGTTTTTAGTTTTCTATGGAATATATCCACGTCTTGATAGTGTCATGTCAATGGAGTTGTGGAATATATTTTCCTAGTGTTTGATAATTTACAAGATCATAATAGGGTGTATAATGAGGGGCCCTATTAAAACACAATTGTTAGACACACCTTGGGGATATGTTTTTTTGATTATATACTCTTTAAAAACTACTAAAAAGTATTTATTTCAAAGTTTCAATGAGGTTTTAGGATATGAAGTACAAGATAATGAAATATAATGTGACTTAGTTCAAACTATCGTGGACTAAATAAGAAAACAATATAATTTAAAATATTAATATTTTTTAGGGTTGAGTTCCCTTCATGACTGTGATAATTCTCTAACATTGTTATTATATCTGGTAAACACCTATTGTTTTAGTAATTTTTTGATCTATGAGGAACTATATACAGTAAAAATGTATAAATTATCTCAATAAAAACCCCATTGAATAGGATTCAGAATGAGAAAACCTATGAATATTTTATAACATCTATTATGAAATATTGTTAAAAATATGAATATATTAAATGTCCTAAATACAAGAATTAAGATAATGATTATGCCTAGTTAATGCTCATTTGATAATGATGTTTAATTGAAGAATGTTTCATTTTTGTTATGTAAATAATATAAAAATAATAAAAAACCGAGTTTCATAAATGGGTTTAAAATAATCATTACATTTTGAAGAATGGGTGGTCGAGCATCAGAATTCCCAATGAAAATTACGAGGTTGGTTAGCACAATAGGAGTGTAAAATTGGCATCCAAAAGCACCAATAACTATTCATTTCCTTATTTGTGGAAGGCATAGATATTTTTTATTCCACTGTCGTAATCCATAGTATGATAATGATGATAGTCCTAGACAATAACAATGATCCTGGGAATGTGGAGGACCTTTTTAATTGACTAGTAGTGAGATTTTTATTTTAACTAATTCCCCCACTATAGAATTGTAAATATAGTTTTATTATTATGGAAACTCTAAGTTTAATATATTTTTTTCAATGTTTACGTACATGATTCTCTTTATCAAATAATATATCTATTTATTTGAAGGTGGTATTTTTTAATTTATTTTTATGAGAATATAAATCTTAGTATGGGTTCTTTAGACTGATTTTACAAAATTCAGGTGATGGATTTACTATTTCAAAATAGACTCAATTTTAGCTAATCATGTTATGAATACGAAAAATGTAACAATGGGTGATTTTATGAGAAATATATATTTTTTATGTCTTATGTTATACGAAACACCATAACAATCTTTCACTACACACAACACTACCTTGGCATGCGTTACACGCAAGAGTAACCTTCCTTGATACCATGTGTTGTACGCAATATCGAGTTTCACTAAAAATGATATATTATATTGAAATATACTTTATGAATAGTATTAACTTAATTTTAAATTTTATTAAATTATTATTCATCTTACACATTTTCTAAAATGAGATACGAAAACAAATTCAATTTTTCGATAAAAGAAGTATTTTTAAAAAAATGTAGTTTTACCGCCTTTTGATGGTGCACACATTTTAAATATTATTTTTTACAAGTTTATAAGTTCAATTTTACTAAATAAACTTCCTATTTTGAATCTACATAAAAAAATTTACATTGTATAAATTTTTGATACTTTTCTAATAACTTTCATATTTTGATGAATAGTAAAAATACGCCATATTTTTCTTAAAATCATCTTTTTTCATCAAGATAATTTATATTGTTAAATGATAAATTTTAATGGGTTTAAATTATAAATAGAATATATTTTAACATTTAATATAATGTTTTTTATTACCATTAATTTTACATTGAATCCTCAGGTAAAAACATTTCAATCTTTGACAATGTTTTAACTTTTAAAAACCCATTTTCTTAACCATGAGATTAATTTTAAATTAATTACTGCAACTTCTGTGTTTTGAATTTTGTAAAAATGGATTCCATATTTGGATTCATTGGATCAAAATTATGTTAATATGTTACTTTTATTTTTTTGACATTAGGAATAGTAACTATAGTAATTTTTATTTACTATACATAAAGGTAAATTGGGTAATTAAGGGTAAAAATAAGATTATAAAATTACCATAAAACCTACATTAATTCTATTGTATGAATAAAAGTCGACTCATATCACATAAGGGTCAGAATAGAATAATTACTTGGACTCTTGATCATGAAAATCATATAATTATTCTTAAAACCAAATAAAGATACAACATGTCACTCTCTTATATATTATAAGTGTAATAATTTTAATTTAGTGATAAACCTCATAAAACTTCATATCTAAATAGTATCCAGAAATATAATAAAATAAAATTCATCATGTGAATTTATTTATAATTTTTATGGATTAAATAAATATAATAAATGATGACACAATTGTAATGTAGAAATTATTTTATTGATTGAAATATCAAATAATAAGTTTTAAAAATATTAAAATAAATATTATATGAACTAATAAATGTTCTCAAAAAATATTATAGATGAATATGATATGGTAAGAGTCTATTAAATATTTTGTTTCAAATATTTTCTCTGTGTGTATTTTATTTAAATGCAAATAAATGAATAGTTTCAAAATTGAAACTATTGTTATTTTATAAAAATATTATTTAATAAAATTGTTAAAAAATAACAGAAATAATTAAAAATTATAAATTTAAATTTATATGTTCTATAATATAATAAAATATCCAATTATGAACAATTTACAGAATATAAGTAATTATTTATAACAGTTTAAAATATAGAATATTATTACCACAAATAAAATTAAATAGATTAAATAAGGATAAATCAAGTTTATAAGGTTAAAAATAAATTTCCAACATGTCTAAATCTAACCGGTTTATGAGACTAAAACCCTGTTTCATCTAATATTTATATTTGAGTCATTTTTTATGTTTTTACGTGGGTTTTGTGTTTAATATAAATTAATATTTTAGAGGTTTCCAAAAGTGCCCTCTCCTCCCTTATAAAAGGGAACCTCCTCCCTATCCTTCTCACACAATATTAAGCCTTTATTCCCGGAAAAAACCTACCAATTTCCCTTTTCCACTTCCCTAGAAACATACTAGTGGTTATGGTATTCTTCAAAGACAAACTTTAGTACCCTAAGAGGAGGTTTAAAAGAGGCGTGTCGAAGAAGAGGTTATATCCTTTACCGATTCTTCCAAATTTTATTCTACTTCTACATCCTCTTATTTATTTGTTTCATTATGAAGTAATAAAATCAATATAAATCATATACTGATATGTTATTATAAATATTAAACAACACTATTTCACCTTCTATCCATCCTACAGAAAACGAAATCACCGCGCATGCGTACGTACATAATACCATCTCCACATCGTGGTGTAATCTGTTTTCGACGACCAATTTACTTTGATGGGTATAATGGTGTAAATAATAGCTATATATGATTATTATAAAATGATAATAATTCTGAGATACTCTATCATCCACTCCAAAACCATTCAAAAATTATGGGAACGATATTGTCACCCATGCGTACGTATGGCTTACTGTATCCACAGTGCGATGTGATCCGTTCTACATGATCTTCATTAAACCAAGAATATATAAACGAATTGAATGAATAAATATTATATATATTATACTAATACAATTTTTTAAATGATGTTGCTATAAAAAAAATATAGAAATAATTATTTATTAGAGAAACCGCACATAAGAACATAAAGCAATGAACCCCCGAATAAAAAGTAGCAATGAAATATTACACATAAATAAATAAGAACATGACCATATATTATATCATGAAAATGTATAGGATTATTCAATAAGTCAATAAAATTATTTAAATCATTATATATAAGGTTTTGAAATGTTGAAATCATATCGGATCTAAGGTTAGTGAAAATCTCGCAATCTCATTTTTATCTGAGATTGTTTATACTTCAAATTTATTAGGGCATATTTATCATCAAAATCCATGTTTTCACAACATGTAATACTATTTATATCCTCCTACAATTTTATAAATCCAATTTTACCTACTGGATAATTTTTAGTAAAATATATGAAACTAATCTTTTTTTGTTTTCAGTACGAGATACTTTTTGAATTTTCCGTCCAAATTACGAGAAGAATTTTTTTAACATATACAGCATGAATGGATTTTTATGATTTCATAGAACATTGTTTCAAGGAAGCTTCCATTACATGTTTTCATGTTTATTTTCAATTAACTTCTTTTATTATAAAATTGTATGACATGTTGAGAATGGAAAACGTTTTTTAAGTAGAAAGGATATTTTCTTAAAGAATGGAGTTCAAGTGTTTTATCAAAATTATTTTCCATATAAGATAATGTTGGTTTATATTTCTATCCCTATTATTACATTTATTTGATTAGGATATTATGTAATTATTTTTATGAAGTTCTTTTATCTTATATGGATTACGTTTTGATGGCATGATATTTAAGAATCCCATTTTTATTACATGGGTTATGCTAAGATGTATGATTTATGATTTTGTGGCACACATAATAATGGTATCCTTATGGGATGGGTGGGACCTATATCTACCAACAATAAATTGGGTAATGATTCATATCTAATGAGATAGACATGGCTGGAATGGAAAGCTAATCTAGTTCAGTGATACAGGACTGGAAGGAGGAGTGAACTCGGTTTAGTAATGGACTTTGACTGCTATAAGGGTATTCGAAATGAGTCTTGACTAATATGAAAATAATTTATATGATTATGTGTTCATTCCACAAATTATCATGTATTATGTTGTGAATATTGGAATTACATTTCACCACTATGAATTATCCCATGTCATGATTTTATGATCTGTTTTGCAGGATAAGATTTTCAAAATGTTATGATCTTATGGATATGATATGATTGATATTTCCATTGTTTTCCATTATTGAGAATTTGATATCACCCTTTTTATGTTTTCTTTTCCCTAGGTCAAGAATAAGGGTATTAAGTAGGATATTCCAAAAAATACTCTAGATGTGATGAAATAAACGGGAGACAAGGTAGATGATTTATTAATCAGTTGTTTATGTTTCCCAGTTTCAAAAGCACTATACCTATACTATCATATCATGGTTTTGTTGTATGTTGTAATAAGAATGATTTAATTCTGATGTAATAATAATGTACGTAAAGTATGGGTCATTATAGGTGGTATCAGAGGAAATGTATAGTCAACCGTTGGAAACTAGTATGTGAAAGCCTTAGTAAGAACCCTAAGGATAGGTCTACGCATAAAATAAAATCTTAGTGTTTTAGAAATTTCCATGAATAACCTATGATAATACCTAAATTTTGAAATTTTATTCTGGATTATGTGGTTATCCTTTTTTAATTTAGTGTTTCTCACACTATGATTCTTGGTTTTAGTCAATGGATGGAACCCAAAAGAACCGTGTTAATGCTGAATGTGATGAGAAATTCAATAATTGTCCCCCTGAGAAACCAAATGTTATGGAAGTTAGATTTAATGATCTTGTAGCCATGATCAGACAACATTTCTCAAGCTATGAATCATGAAGGACTTCCAAATGAGAAAAGGAGGGAGAAACATTCTGTTGAATCCTTTATGAGGCCGCATCCACCTTCATTCAGCAGTTCTTCTGATACATTAGTGGTTGATCAAAGGATTAGTACCACTAAAAAGATATTTTCAGTCCTTCAATGTTCTGAACATGATAAAGTCATCATAGCAGTATATCGTTAGGAAGGTGAAGCTGATCAATGGTGGAATATTGTGAAGAATACAAGGAAAATCAATGAAACTGAGTCCATGGAATGGGATGAGTTTAAGAACATATTTTTCAACAAATACTTCCCTTGTATTCTTCGAACAAAGATGGAGAAGGCGTTTTTAAAATGAAGCAAAATGATGATGAATCCTTTTCTAGCTACGAATTTTTTTTACAAGTCCTGCAAGGTATGCTTCTAGGATTATTATACAACCTGAGGGTAAGATCGATCGATTCATTAGTGTCTTAAAACCAAGTCTCTTAAGGGAAGTAGCTATAAAGGACTTCAATAGCTAATAAGAAATTGTTCGATGTGCTCTCATGGTTGAGGTGGAGATTGGAGTAACCCATTAGTTATACGGGTTTGACAAGAAGAGGAAAATGAAATTAAAAGGAAAATCTAAAGACCAAATTGAAAAGAAGATGAGTTTTCACTTATTCTCAATGTGTGGAAAGAAACATGGGGAAATTTTCATAAATGGACAAGTAAATTTTATAAGTGCTGAGAAGATGGTTATCATGAAATTGTATCCCGCAGTGATGGGAAGAAGATTTATAGTGATACAAACAAAGAAAAGGTTGCACAAAATGCACCTCATGCACTGTAATGATAAAAGTGAAAGGAAATGGGTATTTAGTCACATCAATTCCCTATTCCAAGGGTTACTGATGATGATCGACATCAAAAAACTCTTATGGCCAGAGACATAGGAAAGACACATGAAATTTATATCGGCAATGTAGAGTATGATAATGAAGTGGTTAAATGAAAATTTACCATCCACTCTAAACTAGAAAAAGTTTTATTTGATTCTAGATCCACCCAGTATTTTAATTTTGAAAAATTTTCTAAGGGTATCAATGTACTTCCCTAACAATTAGTTGTTGAGTTAGCTATAACAACACCTAATGGCACAATAATCGCATCAAAAGTTTATTATTCTTCTCCGATTGATGTTTGTGGGAAAGTGCATCATAATAATATTTTGATCCTTCATATAGTGGTATTTTATGTTATTCTTGGCATGGATTGGCTTTCTTTCTATGGATCTCATATCTATTTACAAATAAGTGAATCCACATTTCATATTCCTGATCAAACAATGATCATCTATCGATGCAAGGATGAATAAAACCTTGTAGCGGAAATTTCTTCCATCTTATGTGTATGTATTCCAATATATGAAGGTTATTTGTCTCAAATTGTTGGAGAGAAACTCATGATTAAGAATATATCCTTTGTACAAGTGTTTTGTGATGTATTTCTAGAATAATTTCCATGTCTTCAACCAAACCATGAAGTTGAGTTTCAATAGAACAAATACCCGGTGATGTGCCCATTTTAAAGACACCTTATAGAATGGCAACAATTGAGATGCAGGAATTGAATAAGAAACTCCATGTGAATCTTGATAAGGGATTCACATGCCCTAGTGTATCTAATTGGGTAGCACCTATTCTGGTTGTTAAGAAGAAATATGGATCAACGAGATTCTGCATTGATTATTGAGAACATAACAAGATCACTATCAAGAACAAATATCCTCTATCATGCATTAATGACTTATATGAACAACTACGCGGAGCTCAATACTTTTCCAAGATTTATCTTCTTTTAGGGTATCATCAATTGAGGGTCAAAAAGAAGGATATACCGAAGACATCTTTACATACAAGGTATGGACACTATGAGTTTATAGTGATTCCATTTGGTCATCCTAATTCCCCTTCTATCTTCATGGATCTAATGAATAGAGTCTTTAGAGACTATCTTGATCAGTTTGTGGTACTCTTTATAGGAAATATTCATATCCATTCAAAGAGCATAAAATAACATGAAGATCACTTAAGAATTGTATTGAAGATCTCGAGAAAGGAGAATATTTATGCCAAATTTACCAAGTGTGATTTTTTTCTTCAAAAAGTTTTATTTTTGTGTCACTGAATCTCAAAGGAGGGGATATCTGTGGATCCAGCAAAAATAGATGGTATTGAATGATGGTTGATTCCAAAAATAGATTCTTAAATATAGAGTTTTTTGGCTTTAGCTGGGTATTATCAACGTTCTGTGAATTATTTTCCAATATCATCTAACCCACTCACCAAATTGAATTGGAATGGAGTTAAGATTGTTTGGACGGAGGAATATGAAGAGAATTTGATAATGCTAAAAATAATTATAGCTATTGCACATGTTCTCACATTAACTTGTAGTGGAAAAAGGTTTGTGATCTACAGTGATGCATCCAAGAAGGGGCTGGGGGTGTTCTCATGAAAAATGATATGGTGATAGCTTATGCCTCACGACAGTTGAAAATCCATGAGCAAAATTACCCAACTCGTGATTTGGAGATAGCTGCGGTAATATTTGAATTACAAATTTTGAGGCATTATCTTTATGTTCAAGGTGTGATATTTATACTGATCATAAATGTTTAAAGTATATATTCTCACAAAAGGAGCTGAATATTATCAAAAGAAGATTGTTGGAGTTGATTAAGGATTACAACTGCTCAATTCAATACCACTCTTGAAAAAAAAACAAGGTGGAAGACTCATTAAGTCGACAAGACCATGCTATCTTATCGATGATGGGGTTTAAAAAGGATCCAATATTTATGTATTTACAAAGGATGGATCTGGGAATTTTAATGAAAGGGGAGATGCATTATATTTCTCAAATTAATGTTCAAACATCTATAGAAGTAATGATTAAAGAGGCGCATAACCAGGAAGTTAGGCTTCAAAAAAAGGATAGAAATGTTCCTGAATTCGACCATGATTGTGATGGGATAATAAGGTTCAAAAAATGTGTTTGCATTACTACAATACAAGAATTAACAAAGGATCTTCTAGATGAGGATCATTGTTCATCATTCCCTATTGATGTTGGAAATACAAAGATGTACAGGTACCTGAAAGAGTAGTTTAGGTGGGATGACATGAAAAGAGATATCACTTAATATGTCCCTCGATGCATGGTTTGTTAGCAAGTTAAAGTTGAGAGATAGAAGTCTAAAGGGAAGTTACACCCATTACCCATACGAGAATGGAAATTTGAAAACGTCACTATGGACTTTGTCATTGGAATTCCCAAAACATCCAATGGCAATAATACTATCAAAGATATTGTTTATCATCTTACGAAGTCGGTATACTTCATTGCTATTAGAATGGATTTCTCCTTTGATCAGCTAGACAAGATATATGTAAATAAACTAGTAATATTTCATGGAGTAACAATTTCCATTATATCTAATTGGGTTCTGAGGTTTAACTCAACGTTCTAGTGAATTCTTCAGCATGCTCTAGATAGAGAGTTGAGTTTCAGCATTGCAAATCATCCTCAGACAGACGGTCAATCTGAGAGGAAAATTTGAACTTTGGATGAAATGTTGAGGGCTTGGTCTATGGATTTCAGAGGTGGTTGGGATCTACACCTACCCTTTGTGGAATTTTATTATAATAATATCTTTCAAAACAGAATTCATATGCTCTTTATGAAGCTCTCCAGGGAATGAAATGCAGAACTCAAACATGCTAGGATGAAGAATGGGAAAGAAAGCTATTAGGACCAGATCATGATGATGAGATGGAAGAAAAGGTCAGATCAATTCAACAACAAATAAGAGCATATCAGAGTCAAAAAATATGTTATGCTGACAACCGAATAAAAGAACTAGATTTTGAAGTGGGTGATAAAGTGATCTTAAGAATATCTCCATGGAAGAGAGTAATGAGATTTGTAAAGAAGGGAAAAATAAAACCTAGTTATATCAGTCCTTTTAAAATACTGGATCATCTTAGGAAGGTAGCTTACTGATTGGGACTTCCACCAAATCTCTCTCAAGTTCATGATGTGTTTCATGTATCTCTCCTGAGAAAGTACATACCTGATCCTTCACATGTACTATGTTTAGATGTTGTACCATTAGAGAAAGAACTTTCTTATGAAGAACAACCGATAGAGATTCTGTATCGTAGAAAAAAAGTTCAACAGAACAAGACCAGTTTCTTGGTTAATGTTTTATGGAGGATCCACCAATTAGAATAAGCTACATGGGAACATGACGATATGATGAGGGAGAGGTATCCTCATCTGTTTGTTACGAAGTGAATAATTTAGAGGAAGAAATTCATTTTACGGGGGGTAGGACGTAACACACTGAGATTTTATGAGAAATATTTTTTTTATGTCTTCTTTTATGTGGAACACCAAAGGAATCTTTCATTACACACAACATTGGCTTGTCATGCGTTACATTCAACAGCAACCTTCCTCGATAGCTTGCATTGTATGCAATACCAAGTTTCACTAAACAAAGATATGTAATTATGAACTAGCCGTTATGAATATAATTAACCGAATTTTGAATTTTATTACACTATAAGTCATCTAACACATTTTCCAGAATGAGATTTCAAAACAAAATCAATTTTCTGATAAAGAAGTATTTTTAAAAAAAATACAGTTTTACTGCCTTTTGATGGCGCAACCATTGTGAATATAACCTATTAAAAGTTTATAAGTTAAATTTTATAAAATATTCTTCCTCTTTTGAATTAGGATATAAAAATTTACATTGGATAAATTTCTGACACATTTCCGATAACTTTCATATTTTGATGAATAGTAAATTAAGCTAATTTTTTCTTAATTTTTTTTTCATAAAGATAATTTATAGGGATAAATGATAAAATTTAATGTTTTTAAAGTATAAATAGAATATATTTTTACTATTTAATATAATTTATGTCATTTCAATTAAATTTACATTGAATTCATAGGTAAAAACATTTCAATCTTTGACAACGTTTTAACTTTTAAAAACTCGTTTTCTTAACATCGAGATTAATTGTAAATTAATTACTGCAACTTTTGTTTTTTTAATTTTTAGAAAATGGATTCTATATTTGGAATCAATGGGTAAAATCTATGTTAATAGGTTAATTTTATTTTTTTGACAATATGAATAGTAACTATGGAAATTTTTATTTATTACAGTCAAATGTAAATCGGGTATTTAAGGGTAAAAGTAAGATTATAAAATTATCTAACACCTACAAAAATTATATTGGATGAATAAATGTTGACCCATATCTCTTAAGGGTCGGAATATATTCATTTCATGGACTTTTTACCTTGAAAATGAGAAAATTATTATTAAATCCAAAGAAAGTGACAACATGTCACTCTCTTATATCTTATAAGTGTAATAATTTTAATTTACCGATAAACCACATAAAACTTAGAATATAAATAGTATCCTAAAATTTAATAAAATTATATACATCATGAGAATTTATTTATAATTTTTAGGAATTAAATAGTTATCATTAATGATTACCCAATAGTGATGTAGAAATTATTTTATTGATAGAAATATCAAATAAATGGTTATGAAAATATTAAAATAAATATTATATGAACAGATTAATGTTCTCCACAACTATTATAGATGAATATGATATATTATGAATATATTAAATATTTTTTCTCCCTTATTTTCTTAGTTTGGATTTCATTTGAATGCAAATAAATGAATAGTTTCAAAATTGACACTATTGTTATTTTATAAAAATAACATATTATAAAATTGATTAAAACCCACAAAAATATTTAAAAATTATAAATTGAAATTTATATGGTCTATAATTTCATCTATTATCTAATTATGGACAACTAACAACACATAAGTAATTATTTAAAATAATTTTAAATTTGGAATGTTAATACCACAAATAAAATTAAATAGATTAAATAAGGATAAATCAAGTTGGTAAGGTTAACACTAAATTCCAAACATGTCTAAATTTTATTATTTGATAATATTACAACCCTATATCATCTAATATTAGGATTTGAGACATTTATGGAGGTTTTTATGTGGGTTTTGAGTTTATTATAAATTAATATTTTAGAGGTTTCCAAAAGTGCCCCTCTCCTCTCGAATAAAAGGGTTAACTCCTCCCTCTCCTTACCAAAAACTTTTGAGCCTTCATTCTCAGAAAAACCCTGAAAATATCTCATCTCCACTTCCCTATAAACATACTAGAGGACCTGGTCTTCATCAAAGACCAACTTTAGTGCCCTAAGAGGAGGTTTAGAAGAGGCTTGTTGAAGAAGATGGAATATCCTTTACCGATTATTTAAAATTTATTTCTTCTTATACTTCCTCTTCTTTATTTGATTCATTACAAAGTAGTTACATAAGTATCAATAATATGCTGATATGTTATTATAAATATGAAACAACCCTATTTAAGCTTCTATCACTCCTACAGAAAATGAAATCACCGCGCCTGCGTACATACGGAATATCGTCTCCACGCCATCGTGTAATATATTTTCCACAACCATTATTATTGGATGGGTATAATTTTTTAAAGAATAGATATATATGATTATTATAACATGATACTAATTCTGATATATTATATCATCCAATCCAATACCATTCAATAGTTATGGGAACGATATCGTTGCCCGTGCGTACGTACGGCTTACCGTCTTCACGGTGCGATGTGATATGTTGTACCTGATCTTCATTAAACCATGATTATTTAAAAAAAATTAATGAATAAATTTGATATTATTATTTTAATACCATTCTGTAAATGATTTTGATATATCCTAAAAATAGGAATATGAATTTATTCGACAAAACACGCATAAGAACATAATGAAATGAACACCCGAATAACAGGTAGCAATGATATATTACTAATAAAGAGATTAGAATATGACAATATATGATATCATATAAATTTATATGATTATTGAATAAGTCAATAACATTATTTATACCATTATACAAGAGTTTAGGATACGTACAGAGTATATCAGACCTAAGGTAAGGGAAAATCTCTCAATCTCATTTTTATCTGAGATTGTTTAGACTTCAGAATTTATTGGGGCATATTTATCATCCACATCCATGTATCCACGATATGTAATATTATTTATATCATCCTAAAATTTTTTAAATCCAATTTTTCCTATTTGTGTATTTTTAGTAAAAGATAAGAAATGAATCTTCTGTCATTTTTAGTACGAGATTCTTTTTGACTTTTCTATCCAAAGTACAAGAAGAATTATTTTTTAACTTATACAGCATGAATGGATTTTTATGATTTCATAGAAAATTATTTCCATGAAGCTTAATTTATATGTTTTCAAGATTATTTTCAATTAAAATCTTTTAGATTAAATTTTTTTGACATGTTGAGAATGGAAAATATTTTGAAGTGGAAATCATATTTTCCTCATGAATGGAGTTCAAGTGTTTTATCGAAATTATTTTACATATTAGATAATATAGGGTTCTGTTTCTATCCCGATTATTACATTTTTTATTATGTTATGATGGAATTATTTTTATTAAGTCCTTTTATTTTATATGGATTATGTTATGGTGGCATGATGTTTAAGAATCTTATTTTTATTACATGGGTTATGCTATGATGTATGATTTATGATTTTGTGGCACATATAAGAATGGTATCATTATGAGATGAGTGGGACTATATCTCCTGCCAATTTATTAGGAGAAGTTTTATATCTCATGTTATAGACATGGCTAGAACAGCATGTTAATCCGGTTTAGTGATACATGACTGGAACATGGAGTGAACTCGGTTCAGTAATCAACATTGTCTGTTATGATGGTCTTCGGAATGAGTCTTGACTAATATGAAATGATTTTCTATGATTATGTGTTCATGACACATAGTTTCATGTAATATTTTTTGAATATTGGTAGTACATTTAACAACAATGATTTATCCCATGTCATGATTTCTTGATCTCCTTTGCAAGATAAGATTTTCAAAATGTTGTGATCTTATGAATATGATATGATTGATATTTCCTTTTTTGACCTTACTGAGAATTTAAGCTCATCCTTTGTATGTTTTCTTTTCCCCTGGTCAGGAAGAAGGGTATTAAGTAGGATATTCCAAAAGGGACTATAAATACGATGAGATAAACGGGAGACAATGTATATGATTTATGAATCAGTTGTTTATGTTTCCCAGTTTCCAAAGACACTATATCTATAAGTTCCTATCATGGTTTTGTTATATGTTGTAATACATATGCTTAAATTATAATGTAATAACAATTTATGTAATGTATGGGTTTTTATAGTGGGTATCGGAGGAAAGGTATAGTCAAACTTCGGAAACATGGATGTGAAAGCCTTTGTAAGAACCCTAAGGATATGACTAAGCATAAAACACAATCATAGTGTTTTAGAAATGGCCATGAATAACCTATGAAAAGACTTAAAGTGTGAAATATTATTCATGATTATGTGTTTTTCCTTTTGTAATTATTGTTTCTCACACTATGGTTCTTGGTATTAGTAAATGGTTGGAACCTGAAGAAAGTATGTTAATGCTAAATGGGACAGGAAATGAAATGATTTTCCCCCTGAGCAACCAAATTTTATGGGAGCTGGAATGAAAAATCTTGTAGCCATGCTCACAAAACATTCTCAAGCTATGAATCTTGCAGGACTTCCGAACAAGCAAAGGATGGAGAAACATTATGTTGAATACTTTACGAGGCAGCGTCCGCCTTCATTCAGTTGTTATTCTGATCCATTAGTGGCTGAACAATGTATCAGTACCATTGAAATGATATTTTCTATCCTTCAATGTTCTGAACATGATAATATCATCTTAGAAGTATACCGTTTGTAAAGAGAAGCTGATCAATGGTGGAATCTTGTGAAAAATACAAGTAAAAGGGATGAAATTGAGTCCCTGGAATAGGATGAGTTCAAGAACATATTTTTCAATAAGTACTTCCCTCTTATAATTCAAACAATGATGGAGAAATAGTTTCTTGAACTAATGAAAAAGGATGATGAATCTTTTGGTACCTACAAAGTAAATTTTACAAGGCTTGCAAGGTATGCTTCTGTGATTATTATCCAACCTAAGAGTAAGATTGATCGATTTTTAGTGGCATAAAACCAAGTCTCCAAATGGAATGAGCAATAAGGGAATTCAAATTATACGAGGAAATTGTTTGATGTGATCTCAAGGATGAGATGTAGATTGGAGTAACCCATCAATCATATGGGTTTGATAAGAAGAGGAAAAAGGAATTCAAAGGAAAATATGAAGACCACACTGAAAAGAAGATGAGTTTTCCCTTATTCTAAAGGTGTGGAAAGAAACATGGGGGAATTGTCTTAAAGGGACAATAAATGTTATAATTGTGGAAAAGAAGGTCATCGAGCAATTGAATGTTGCAGTTATAGGGAAAAAGATGTCTAGTGATTCTAACAAAGAAAAGGCTACACAGAATGCACCTCCTACTCTTCATTATTATAAGTGCATGTAAATGGGTAATTATTCTAATCAATGCACTAATCCAAGGGCTGTTGATGATTATCAACGTCAACAAACTCTTAAGTCCAAAGAAAAAAAAGTCACATGCAATTTCTATCGATGATGTGGAGTAAGACAACGAAGTGGTGAAAGGTACACTTACCATCCACTTTAAAGTAGCAATTGTGTTATTTGATTCTGGATCCACCCACTCTTTTATTTCTTGATGAATTTTATAAGGATATCGCCATACTACCCCAATAATTATCTATTTATTTAGTTGTAACAACGCTTAATGGCACAACAGTCGCATCGAAATCTTACAATTCTTCTCTGATTGAAGTTTGTGGGAAAGTGCTTCTTGCAAATCATGTGATCCATGCTATAGTGGAATTTGATGTGATTCTTGGCATGGATTTGATTTCATTATATGGATCTCATTTCAATTTCCAATGAAGGAAAGTCACATTTCATATTCCTGATCAATCTATGATCATCTATCGATGAAATGATGAATGTAACTTTCCAATGGAAATTTCTTCCATCGTATGGGTCTCGATTCCAATAATGTAAGGTTATTTATCTCAAATTGTTGGAGAGAGACTCATGATTAAGAATATTACCATCGCATGGGAGTTTGAAAATGTCTTTCCTGAGGAATTTATAGGTCTTCAACCAAATATTGAAGTTGAGTTTTCAATTGAACTAATACTGAGTGCTATAACCATTTCAAAGACACCTTATATAATGGCCCCTTTTGAGTTTCCTGAATTGAAGAAGCAACTCCAAGAGAATATTGTTAAGGGATTTATACGCCCTAGTGAATTACCTTGGGGAGAAACTATTCTATTTGTTAAGAAGATAGATGGATCAATGAGACTATGCATTGTTTATTGAGAGCTTAACAAGATCACTATCAATAACAAATATCCTCTCCCATGCATTGATGAATTATTTTACCAACTACGTAAAGCTCAATAATTTTCCAAGATTGATATTTGTTTAGGGTATCATGAATTTAAGGGTAAAAAACCAGATATACCAAAGACAGCTATCCATACAAGGTATGGAAACTATGAGTTTATAGTGATTCCATTTGTTCTTACTAATTCCCATGCTATCTTCATGTATCTAATGAATAGAGACATTATAGACTATCTTGGTCAGTTTTTAAGAGTATTTAGAGGCAATATTGGTGCCAATTCAAATAGAAAGGAAGAACATGAAGATCAATTAGGAATTGTATTCAAGACCCTGAGAAAGGAGAAGCTTTAGGACAAATTTTCCAACTATGAATTTTGGTTTCAAAATGTTTCTTTTTTGGGTCACATAATCTCAAGGGAGATGATATCTGGGGATCCATCAAAAATGTAGTTTATTGAAAGATAGTTGATACCAACAACAGTAACTAAAATATGGAGTTTTCATGTTTTAGGTGGGTATTATTGACATTTTGTGAATTATTTATCAAGATTGTCTAACCCACTAACAAAATTGACTCGGAATGGAGTTAAGTTTGTTTGGACGGATGAATTTAAAGGGAATTTCAATGAGCTAAAAAGAAGGTTAGCCAGAGCACCGTTTCTCACACTGACTTGTAGTGGAGAATGGTTTGTGATCTATATTGATGCATCCATGAAGGGGATGGAGTGTGTTCTCATGAAAAATTATATTTTGATAGCATATGTCTCCTGATAGTTGAAAATCCATGAGCAAAATTACCCAACTCATGATTTGGAGTTAGTTCGGGTAATCATTGCATTAAAAATTTGGTGTCATTATCTTTATGGTGAAAGGTGTGATATTTATATAGATAATAAGAGTTTAAAGTATATTTTCATACAAAAGGAGATGAATATGTGCCAAAGAAGATGGTTCGAGCAGATTAAGGATTATGACTGCTCAATTCATTACCACCCTTAGAAATAAAACAAGGTGGCGGATGCATTAAGTTGACAAGACCATACCAGCTTATCAATGATGGGGATCACAAGCATCCAATATTTTAGGATTTACAAATGATGGATCATGGAATTTTAATGAACGGGGAGATATCTTATCTTTCTCAAATGAATGTTCAACCATCTATACAAGTGATGATTAAAGAGGCGCATAAGTAGGGTGTTGGGCTTCAAAAGAAGGTGGGAAATGTTTCTTGAAATCAACCTTGATTGTGATGGGATAATATGGTTTAGGAACCATGTATGTATTCCTACCATACTTGAATTAAAGAAGAAGCAATTGGATGAGGCTCATATTCTTCATTCTCTATTAATCCTTGAAGTACAATGATGTACATGCATATGAAAGAGTAATTTTGGTGGGATGGCATGAAAAGAGATATCACTGAATATTTACCTCGATGATTGGTTTGTGAGAAAGTTGATGCTGAGAGAACAAAGTTTAAAGAGTTGTTACAACCATTACCCATACTAGAACACAAATGGGAATACATCACTATTTACTTTGTCATCAGACTTCCCAAAACATCTAAAGGTAAGAATGATATCTGGCTTATAGTTGATCATCATACAAATATGGCACACTTCATTGATATTAAAGAGGATTTATCTATTGATCAGCTTGCCAATATATATATAAAGGTAGTGGTAATATTTCATGGATTACCACATTCCATTATATCTAATCGGGATCCTAGGTTTACCTCGATGTTCTGGTGAAGTCTTTATCATGCTCTAGATACAAAGAAGAGTTTCAGAACTACCTATAATCCTCAGAAAGAAGGACATTCTGAGAGGAAAATTCAAACTTTGGAAGAAATGTTGAGGGATTGATCTTTGGATTTCAATGGTGTTTGGTATCAACCCCAAAAATTGGTGGAATTTTCTAATAATAATAGCTTTTAATCCAGTATTCAGATGGATCCTTATGAAGCTCTCTATGGAAAGAAATGCAAAACTCCAACTTGCTGGGATGAATTTGGAGAAAGAAAGCTCTTAGGACCTGATCTTGTTGATGAGATGGCAGAAAAGGTAAGATCAATTCAACAACACATAAGAGCATCTAAGAGATGACAAAAAAGTTATGTCGATAACCGAATAAAAGACCAAGAGTTTGAAGTGGGTGATAATGTGTTCTTAAGAATATCTCCTTGGAAGAGAGTATTGATATTTGGAAAGAAGGGAAAGATAAATCCAAGGTATATTAGACCATTTGAAATACTGAATCGTGTTGGGAAGGTAGCTTACCGATTGGCACTTCCTCCAAATCTCTCTCAAGTTCATGATGTGTTCCTTGTATCTCTCATGAGAAAGTACATACCTAATCCATCATATGTACTAAGCTCAGTACTTGTACCGCTGGGGCAAAATCATTCTTATGAAGAACAGCCGATAGAGATTCTAGATCATATCGAAAAAGTTCAATAAATCTAGACCACTCACATGGTTAAACTTTTTTGGAGGAAAAAACCAATTAGAAGAAGCTACATGGGAACTTGATGATATGACGAGGGAGAGGAATTCTCATCTGTTTGTGAAGAAGTGATGAATTTCGAGGAAAAAATTTATTTTAATGTAGGTAGAATGTAACACCCTAAGATTTTATGAGAAATATTTTTTATGTCTTCTGTTATATGAAACACCAAATGAATATTTCACTACACACAACAGTTGGCTTGTGTTGCACGCAAGAGAAACCTTTCTCGATAGCTTGCATTGTACACAATACTGAGTTTTACTAAACAATGATATATTATTATGAACTAGCCGTAATGAATAGTATTAACTGAATTTTTTATTTTATAGCATTATAATTTTTCTTACATTTTTTCTAGAATGAGATATGAATACAAAATCAATTTTTCGATAAAAGTAGAATTTTTCAAAAAATGTAGTTTTACGCTTTTTGAGGGTGCACCCATTTTAAATATAATTTTTGAAAAGTTTATTAGTTCAATTTCAAAAAATAAACTTACCCTTTTGAATCCTGATATAAAAATTTACATTGGATAAAATTTTGATGCTTTTCTGATAACATTCTTTTTTTGATGAATAGTGAAAATACATAAAATTTTTCTAAAAAACAACTTCATTCATCAAGATAATTTTTATGGATAAATTATAAAATTTAATGGTTTTAATGTATAAATTGAATATATTTTTACCATTTAATATAATTAATGCCATTACAATTAATTTTACATTGAATTCATAGGAAAAAATATTCCTATCTTTGACAATGTTTTAACTTTTGAAAACCCATTTTCATAACAATGGGATTAATTTTAAATTAATTACTGAAACTTATATATTTTTAATTTTGAAAAAACTGATTCCATATTTGGATTTAGTAGGTCAGAATTATGTTAATAGGTTACTTATATTTGTTTGACATTATTAATAGTAACTACAGTGTTTTTTATTTACTATAGTTAAAGGTCAATCAACTATTTAAGGGTAAAAATATGATTATAAAATTACCCTACCACCTGAAAAAATTCTGTTGGATGAATAAATGTAGACCCATATCACATAAAGGTCAGAAAAGATTCATTTCATGGACTTTTGACCATGAAAATGAAATAATTTTTGTTAAAACCAAAGAAAATTACAACATTTGAGTCTCTTATATATTATAAGTATAATTAATTAAATTGAGTGATAAACCTCATAAAACAAAGAATATTGATAGTCTAAAAAAATATAATAATACTATCTACATCCTGATAATTTATTTATAATTTTTAGGGAATACATATTTATCGTTAATTATGACACAGTAGTGATGTAGAAATTATTTTATAGATTGAAATATAAAATAAATGGTTTTAAAAATATGAAAATAAATATTATATGAACTAATTAATGTTCTCCACAAATTCTTTAGATGAATATAATATGTTATAAATCTACTAAATATTTTCGTCTTATTATTTTCTCTATGTGGATTTTATTTAAATGCTAATAAATGAATAGTGTCAAAATTGACACTATTGTTATTTTATAAAAATAACATATTATAAAATTGTTTAAAAATAAAAAAAAATACATTAAAATTATAAATTGAAATTTATATGGTCTAAAATGTCATAAATTATCCAATTCTATACATTTAAAGACACATTAATATTTATTTAAATTAATTAAAATTTGGAATATTATTACCACAAATAAAATTAAATAGATTAAATAAGGATAAATCATGTTGGTACGGTTAAAAATAAATTCCGAACATGCCTAAATTTAATATTTTGATGATATGAAAACCCTATATCATCTAGTGATCGTATTTGAGTCATTTTTTGAAGTTTTTATGTGGGTTTTGAGTTTATTATTTATTAATATTTTAGATGTTTCCAAAAGATCCCCTCTACTCCCTTATAAAAGGGAACATCATCCCTCTCCTTATCACACCTTTTTGAGCCTTCAATATCATCCAAAACCTGCCAAATTCTCTTCTCCACTTCCCAAGAAATGTACTAGAGGTCCCGGTCTTCTTCAAAAGAAAACATTAGTACCTTAAGAGGAGGTTTAGAAGAGGCGCGTCAAAGAAGAGGTAGTATCATTTACTGATTTTTTCAAGTGTATTTCTTCTTCTACTTACTCTTATTTACTTGTTTCATTATAGAGTAATAACATAAGTATCACTCATGTAATGATATGTTTTTATAAATATGAAACAACCCTATTTCACTTTCTATCTATCCTATGGAAAATGAAATCAACATGCGTGTGTACGTACGAACTACCGTCTCCACGTCGTGCTGTAATCAGTTTTCCACCACCACTTTACTTGGATGGGTATAATGCTGTAAATAATATCAAAATATGATTATTTTAACATGATACTAATTCTGAGATATTCTATCATCCACTCCAATACCATTCAACAATTATGGGAACGATATCGTCGTATGTGCGTACGTACAGCTTACCGTCTCCACGGTGTGATGTGATTCATTCTACATGATCTTCATTAAACCATGATTATATTAATTAAATGAATGAATAAGTCTGATATATATTTTACTAATAGAATTCTGTAAATTAAGTAGCTATAACCTAAAAATGGGAATAAGAATTTATTCGACAAAACACACATAAGAACATAAAGCAATGAACACCTGAATAACAAGTCAAAATTAAATGTTACTAATAAAGAGATAAGAATATGACCATATATGATATCATAAAAAAGTATATGATTCTATAATAATTCAATAACATTATTTTTAATCATTATACAGGAGGTTCAAATTCTTATAGATCATATCAGACCTAAGGTAAGGGAAAATCTCGCAATCTCATTTTTATCTGAGATTGTTTATATTTCATAATTTACTGCGGCATATTTATCATCCACATCAATGTTTCAAAAATATGTAATAATATTTCTATCCTCCTACAATTTTTTAAATCCAATTTTACCTATTGGTGGATTTTTAGTAAAATATATGAAATGAATCTTTTGTCATTTTCAGTATGAGATACTTTTGGACTTTTCTATCCAAAGTATAAGAAGAATGTTTTTTAAAATTATACGGAATGAATGGATTTTTATTATTTCATTGAAAATTATTTTTATAAAGTTTACTTTAAAATTTTTCAAGTTTATTTTCAATTAACATCTTTTAGTTTAAAATTGTATGACATGTTGAAAATGGGAAAAGGCTTTCAAGTAGAAAGGAAATTTTCCTCATTAATGGAGTTCAAGTGTTTTGTTAAAATTATTTTCCATCTAAGATAATATAGGGTTCTGTTTCTATCCCTATTATTACCTTGATTTGATTATGCTGTGATGGAATTATTTTTATGAAGTCCTTTTATCTTATATTGATTATGTTATGAGGGCATGATGTTTAAGTATCCCATTTTTATACAATGGGTTATCCTATGATGTATGATTTATGATTTTGTGTCACACATAATAATGATATCATTTCGTGATTGGGGGGACCAATATATCCATCCAATGCAATTGGTAAATATTTATATCTCATGATACAGACATGCCTATAATAGAAAGTTAATCTGGTTCAGTGATACAAGACTGGAACAAGGAGTGAACTTTGTTCAGTAATAGAATTTGTCTGCTATGACGGTCTTGGGAATGTGTCTTGACTAATATTAAATGATTTTATATGATTATGAGTGTATGTCACAATGTTTCATGTCTTATGTTATGAATATTGGAATTACATTTCACTACTATTATTTATCCCATGTCATGATATTAGGATCCCTTTTGCAGGATAAGATTTTCAAAATGTTATGATCTTATGAATATGATATGATTGATATGTCCTTTGGGGCCCATACTGAGCATTTGGGCTCACCCTTTGTATGTTTTTTCCCAGGGCAGCAAGAAGGGTATTAATTAGGATATGCCAAAAGGGACTCTAGATATGATGAAATAAATGATAGACAATGTAGATGAATTATGAATCAGTTGTTTATGTTTCCAAGTTTCTAAAGACAATATACCTATGTGGTCCTACCATGGTTTTCATATATGTTGTAATAAGTATTCTTCAATTCTGAATTAATAATAATGTCTGTAAAGTAAGAATCATTATAAACAAAAACCTAAATACTAAATAATATTTAATGGTTTAAACAACAACCAATAGACTCTTCATAGATATCTTAACATAAATTCAAAAGTAGATGAAAACAATGATTCATCTTCTTCATTATCCATCAATGAAATACCAACATTTGTAAGTCCCGATGTTTCCGTATAAGTTAAATTTTTTTTATATTGGTTGATGTAGAATAGATCCCCAAACATTAACTCAAATTTAACATGATACATTGGTTAGTTGTAAAAGAGGGATTTTACTAAGAAACATTAGGGTTGGGAGTAATTTTAGTATACAGTTTCATACTCCAGAGCCTGAGATCCCATACATTGTCCATGGGAAAACAATCAAGAAATGTTATTACCTATTTAGATAAATAAAGAGATACAAGGATAGAACATGGTGATGTCAATAATATTCTACCAATAATTATCTGAGAAGGTTTCATGGAGAGGATAGGGTAATGTCTTTTGTAAAAAGTAGGTTATGTGATGGGGAATTATCTATAGAAGCTTGTGAAGTAGGTGAGGGAGAATATGGAGTGGAAAAAAGCATGTGATGTGGAGGAAGATACAAAGTAATGGTGTTTGAGTTATCTAAACATGGATGTTAATGTTATTTATGAGGAGGTGTATCATACCTCATCTTTTTCACAATTCGACCTCAAATTTCCATTAAAAACACCATGTTGAAGAAGAAAAATGTATGAGAGAGTGGTGTGGGTGGTGTATCTATTATAAAAATAGGGAATCTCATTTCATAACAGCAACCAATTGTTAATAATATTTCACTAAATGTCATAACTATGAACTGAGGGGAAAATAAAATATATCATAACACCAAACCATGAGATGCATTTAACTCACATGGTTAGAATTAAAAATATTAGAATTATGTTTATTTTAATTTAATAGATATTATTGATAATTCAGTATAAACAATTATCCTAATTCATATTATTTATACCCTCAGATAAGATCTTTAGTATATAATAATTAAAATTTTGAGGTTGAAATATATTTTAGGGGATCAATGTAATGAACAAAGATTCCATTGAATATTATAATAAAATAAATAGTATATTAAGTAATCTTTTTAACAATGAATTCTAAACTAAAATTAATAAAAATGATATATTTTGAATACTAAATATTCCCATTAATATATATCTATAAAATAAGATGGTATAAATTAATGTGTCCTTATTATAAGGCCAATAAAATAAAAAGGATGAAATGGAATTTGGAAGAAGAAGCCTTCCTTATGAATCACACTGTTTTATGATTAGATGGGATGTAACTTATATAGGGTTTGTCTTAGACCATTCCCAATCCATTCCCAAGAATTTACAGTTTGAGAAAAAATATATATTTGACAATTTAATGACCGTGATGATTTATATAGGATATATTCTAGTTAAATTATCACCCAAAGCTACAATATGAAAATATGTAATGTTAATGTATCATAATAAGATTATAAGTGGGTATGTAATTATAAAATATGTTTATATAAATATTTGAGATAGTATTTATATGTATTGAGATATATTATATTTTTATTCTTTCAAAAAGATCATTTTTTCTTAACAAATATTATGTATAAAAATTAATTTTTTGGAAATTGGTATTTTATTTCAAGGAACTATATTTTTTATGATTGAATAATAATGATATATTTTCTATGTGAATAATAATATAACACTATTTGAATTTGTAAAATATAAGAAAAAGTGAAATTAACACACCATAAGTCATTTTATTATAAATCTGTTTTATGCAATATTTGATTCTTTTAATAAAAAAATTTGAAAAAATTTTAATGTAAATTATTAAATAACAACATCATTTTTTTCATTTTTAATTAATATATTAATCCCTCATATATTTTTTTATTTTTTTCAAAATAATTTATTTTTTGGTGAATATTAAATTATAATTCTTTTATCAATACTGTGACATTCATGCCATTTTTAGTATATAAGTATGACATGTATTTTAAAAAAAAAATCTAAAAATATGTATTTTATACTTTTGATATGTATTTTAAATTATTCTCTATACTTATTAAACACGTGACTGAAATTCTAGATATCCAATGATATTTTCCTTAGTGAGTGTATTAATTCATTATACAATTGTTATATTAATATTAATTTTCAACAATTTGAACTAATAAAAAGGTAAATTTTATTAAAAAATAATTATTATTTTGTACAAATTATCTAATAACGTCCAAATTTTTTATGCATAAATATTAATTTACCTTTTGTAAATACTAGTTTTTACGATTAATGTTAAACGAAAAAGGTAATAATTAATGGGGTAAATGTTTTAATGCATGTGTAAAAACATGTTTGATTAAATATCAACATTTTCTCTTCCAGATAAAAATATTTATATAAATTTTTATCAATTTCATTATGATTTACTACCATTATTGAAAATATATCAGTATTTATAAAAATTTCATCCCTTTTCTATTATAAAATTTATTTTCCTCCCATCACATCCCCCACACCACAACCCTCTTAATTCATGTCATACTCTACAAAACCATATAACCAATACTCATATCCACACTAAAGAAGATATTGAATTCTGAAAAGGATGCCCCTCAGGGTTGTAACACCCATTTCAAGGAACATAATTCCATATGCGAGTATAATGGTCAGAACTTATCTTTCAATTTTCTACATATTTATGTCCATATAATAGCCCTAAAAATTTACTATAACATCATGAAATGATAACATAATTATAAATATTATTATTATATGTTATTATAATTATTATTCAATCATTCTCCACCTATTCCTTTTTTCCTGACCAAAATAAAAAGAAAATTGTGTGAGTGTGAGTGTAGAATACCACCCCCCAAGATGTCATATTTTTTACATAAAAAAATTTAATGAATAATCTTAGTATTGAATTTAATTAACAATTATATCAATTATAATATATTTTATAATATGAAATGATAAAAATTATTATTAATTTCACATATTCTATAAGTAAAATGAAATCATCATTCATCTGTACAAGTAGACTACCACCTCCAGAGAATTATTGATTTCCTTTTTTCTTTTTATAATTACCTCACAAGGATGGACTTGAAAATGGGTTCAATTGAAAGATAGTATGTTTATAATATCATTGATGTTATGTAATAAAACATTAGAGAACCAATTAAATAAATTATTAAAAAATGATCCACAGTAATTCAAAAATTTAAACAATCACACTATGATGAAAAGTTTTTTTTTAATTATGTATTATTTTAATATCAATTTCTTATTTTTCTAATTAATTTATAATAATTATTTATATAACCAAAAAATTCTAAATTACATAATTCTTCTATGAGTGTCATGATATTATCTATAAATCACCTCATAATCATCGATAATCATGGTATGATGATGTTTGGGTTAGTTTACAACATACATGAAAAATGTTATAAAATATTATATCTAATATTCTTGAAAACATGATTAAAGATATAATTATATATAATTATTTAGATAATTATTTTGTTTGAATTTTAGAATGGAAACATCAATTTCTAACTCAATAATTATGAAAAAAATCCATTTTAGTCATGAAGGTCCCTGATGTTTGTAATTTACCAATTAGATAATCACATATAAAGAATGTAACACCCATATACAGAAATTCAAACATCATAAATCATTATAAGGTAACATTTACAGTAATATTATTGCAATTTTAATGAGGTAATTATTCATAATAATTAATAATGAAATCACTCATATAAAACTAATACAAATTATCAAAATTATAACCACTCCGTGTAGGAATATAGGAAAAAACAAACTAATATACAAAAAAAAATGAAAATTAAAAAAATATTTGGGTGTGAATATGGATCCTAAATACTATATTAAGGTAGTTGATATTATAAATTTGGTTTGTGCACATTATATTAATAGGGAATAAAGGTAATGGGTTCTAATGAATCAAATATTTTCATTGGGTCATAATCACCCATATTTTACTATTTTCATTAAATGTTGATATATTCGGATCGATGAGATGTTATATTGTTTTTACACATTATTTTATGGGAAATTCATGCTTCACAACATAGACTCACTCTTTTATGAATTTATTTTGTGAGAATATTTTAATGGTTTCTAGAATAATTCCCATTTATTTTAAATGATTTTTCCCTATATCTATGTTTTTTCTTATATTGTTTCCCCTTTTCAAAAATAAACTCAATTTTTATAACTCAAATTATCCGTTTATTAAACTTTATTATGTTTTTAAAAATTATTGAGTATTCTTTTAATGATATGGGTTATTATTAATGGCATTTAAAATAATATAAAATTCACATCCTTAAAATTATTTTATATAATTCTCATATACATCCCACTTTAAAAAAATTCACATCAAGGTATATTTATTGGGATTTTTTAAAGTAATTCATTATTAAATTTAATCCAAATATTCAACAAAATTTGGAAATTGATGGGAAAATACTATCATTATTTGATGATATTATGCGACAATTTATTGTAAAAAATATTTATTTTGATTTCTCATCCATATTCAAAATAATCTTCTCTGATGGAGTTAAAATTTTTAAATTACCATATATGTTATCTCATTAACTAATAATTTAGGATCAATTTGTTTTTAATATCATATTATCTTTTTTATGTGATATATTTTAGAGAATTTATAAAAACAATTTCATGGGTTATTTATAATAAGATGAATGATTTTATTTTATGTGGAAATCATATATATGAATAATGATTTTTTGGTTCCTTATAAACATCAAATTAATTTTTTATTAGTTTGTATGTTTTTTAGATAATATTTTTAACATAATTCAATTTTTCCACAAACTACATATTGAAAAATCATGGATTTGACCACAAACTAAAGGGGTAGAAAAATGTGGATTTTTTTATAAAATTATAGGGTGGACATAATTATATTTATTTAAAATGTTTTACCTTTCTTATATATTTGTATCTTCTCTATAAGTTTTCTTTATTTTTATGTTTCTAGAAATTTTTATGAAATTCAATTTTCTAGAGAATTTTTTTCTTATGTTACGATTTTTTGTTTTTTATTTATATTTTGTACTTAAAATAAATGTTTTGATGAACTTGCGTTTGATATTATGTTTCAATGAAATGATACCTAATTCTAAATAATCTTTTATGATTGATATATATGTCTCCATCAATATTTTATCTAATATTTATCCCTTGATCATTTTTTACCTCATGATTATGATCTAATCAATATGACTGGTTGATATGATTCCATTATTAAGAATCTCAGCCCACCAATTCATTATGATTCAACTCCTCATGTCATAATTATTTTTATAAAGTATTTTATGTCTAGAATAGAATATATAGAATCATAAATATTGATAAATCTAATCAACTATTGTAAAATAATATGTTTTTTAACTATTATTCAAGAAACTAAACCATTAAGTCATTGATTTCTGGGACAAATGGTGTGATGAATTAATTAAAACAGTGTAAAAATATATTATTTAAATATATTAATAGTATTTTTCCATATAAATAGTATAAAGGAATTATAATTATATTATAAAAATATTATTTATTCTTTATGGGATAATCACAATATAACTTGCACTACCACATAAGATACATAATACTTTCTTGTGTTTGGAATTGAGGAATTTTTTCTGAAAGATATCAAACATCACTAACATTGTTTCACTATATAAATACATATATCAACTGATGAAAAATCCAATTAATAGTTGGTTTAATTGTATAATATTTTTTAAAAGTGACTGTGGACATTGTGAAATCATGAAATCCATTAATATCAGGTTGCTGAAGCATTCAATAATGAAGTTTATATCTGTTAATTATTCTAGGTAGATCTCATCTTGGTACTTATATTTATAATGATATAGGGGATAGACCCTAAAAAACTAAATCCAATTGGCGAGGAAAGTTACATAATATTTAGGATTTACCCAAGCAGATCCTATTCCATGATCACTATGGCCATTTAGGGTATCATTCCTCTTATTAATGTGAGGTTTATCAGGAAGTAATTCACATTATTTTACCCGGTGGACTATAATTCCATCCTATAAAATAATATTATACATATAAATACTATATTATTGAAGAATTTAATCTATATGAAGTTAATCTAGGTTGCACAATATCAAACTGCAAATAATTTTCATAGCTACAGAAGGTCAAAACTATATAATATTATTCCATGACAAATGAAATTATTATGTATTCCACATGGGTCCCCATTTAATTACTTAAAATATAAAAATATATTGGTATGACCATTCTGTACTTAACCCAAATTCCCCTCAAGACTATCTTAAACTATTCAGAGTTGCTTATTCCCTATAGATATTTCACTTTACTAAATGAGATATTATACCATATTGAGGAATATAAATCAAAATCATTCAATGCCTCAGTGAATTATACCTCCAAATTCCTTTAATTTTACTGTGATCAATGCATTGAATATTTCACACTCGAAAGATATACAGATTCATCCCTATTTTGATTCTATACGTCGTGATTCCAATATCTCTTATCCTAAAACAAACCATAAATTTTATCAAAAATGAATTCTATCACTACATATATAAGATAATAATAGGTAGATGGATGTACAATATAGGGACTATGTCTGACTAGATTCTAGAAGGAATAGGATATATTGTGACACATAGAGTCATTGCATTGGGTCCATCCATAGAGATTGAAAATTCCCACACCTTGTATTGGTGCCTCATTAGATAACCCATCATTCATGATGTTTCTAGTACCATTTTCATCACAAAGATGATCATATTTTATATACCATAAGAATAAAAGATTCAAAAAACATGAAACCTAAAATTACCTCCTCATGTATATAATCTAGATCTATATATGAGTCATTTGTATGTGTATAATAATTTATTGGAATATTTTGATAAAATCATCATACCCATATATATGGGTTAGTTATATGTTGGGGGAATTATAATCAATAACAAAATGTGGATTGATTCATGTTATCATGGTATTTAATTTTAAACTATTATCCCTAGTATTAGGCTCTGTCGTAATATCTAAAAATGATCTCTCTCGCTACATATGAGATCAATATATGTAATTAACATATGATAACTATGTGTGGATTAATTAATCAAACCATACGATATGTAGTGATTCTTTGACCCCTTATCCAGGTCCTTATAGAAATATAAAATTGTGAATAATTACACCTCTAAGTGTGTTATAGGTAGATCAATTTATGGTAAACATTTCAATGAAAAATGTGTGAATTGATTTTTATTTGAATGAGATTATAGTTATGTCATGGTTTTTTATCCTCGTATATTCTGTAATTAAAAATAAAAAAATCCATCCTTTGTAATATGAGTTATATTTTCAAAGTACACATTATTTGTGAGAACTATGTTTGCCTGGATTCTAAATTTATTAATATTCATTTTTATTTACATGGTCCCCTACCTTGGATCTAGTCATGTTCTCTCCAATGTCTAATCAATTCATTTGGAAGGATTTTTTTGGAAATTCATAACAATAAAAAATTCTCCCATATATAGATCACTTGATTTAAAACAACATTATACCATTTTAGATCACCATAATCTATATTGGAAAACGTATTTCATATGTCTAGATTCTCTAGTGTATGAATTCTAAATCAACATAAGAATGAATCATGCTTAGGAGAACATATATATAATAAAATTCAAATTGTGTAGTGAAAATCTCAAATATATTGTATATTTTCATTTCCAATTATTCCAGGTTTTCTTGAAATATTATGATTGTATTATAGTATGTACTTGATTCTCACACCATGTATGACTCATATTCTCTAAGATGTTCTATTTAATTTTCCCAAACCGTCTGAATGATTATACCCCATTTAATGATAGAAAAACACATCCTCAATGAAAAACCATAAAATATGTGGAATGTGTATGGGATGTAAGTATAGCAATTGCATAGTATTACCAAAACTACTCTATATGATCCAAGTCTATTAAGGTGTCATTAAACTAACACAAAAATATGTATGGATTGATTCTTATTCCTATTGGAAACATAATGAATCCAATGTTTTATACGCTACTCCCATACCTGAATTCCATATTAATCAAAACATAGTATATGTGGGTTATTACATATAGTCTTGGACCACCTAGTAATCACCCCTTATATTAAAAAAAACAATATTTAAAAACTTATCCAACGTAGAACAATAAGCTTAAATGAACCACAAAATATTATTATTTAAATTTTATGGTTATAAAATAGTTATTTAATTAGTGGATATGAATATGGTTAAAATATTTATTAAAAATAAACATAGGTCAAAGTAATTTAAAAAAATTAATTGTTGCTTCAGAAATAATCATTCATTTTTTAGTAGTAATTTTATTTTTTAGAAATATTTTTTCATGAAAATTAATGTTAATTTATATTTGTGAGGTAATTTTATAATTAATTTTGGAAATTCAAATAATTTATTTTTTTAATATAATTTCATTTTTTAAATCATATTATCAAAAGTAGCTTATGGTAAAATTTAGGGGTTATTATACAAAATGTTTATTTTTTTCAAAAAAAACCATTTCTCGACGTAGTTAGCTAAATTATTATAAAATAAAATTTTTCAATATGTAGATATATAATTATCCAGTTTTTTCCATATTATAAATAAAAATAAATAAAATTTTTTAATAATGTAAATTTAATTTATTTTTATAATGAGCAATAAAAATAGTAAGGGATTGTCACCACTATAATAGGAATATTCATGTTAACTAAGGTTAGAAATAAGTGATAATTCCACCATTTTAATGTTAAATATTTTATAATATATTTATTACTACCATTATGAAAATAGTCTCAATAAGTATTTTGTAGGTTACACATTTTGATGAATGTCAACATTTTAATATTTAATTAAATGATAAAGAAAAAATTCAAATTTCATACTTTTAATATTTAAAATATTATCTGATAAGGATAAAAATAAATTATGTTCATAACAAAATTCATGAAAATTTTTTTTTCCCAATTTATATTATTTATATATCTTAGTGGTTAAATAATTACCTTAAATTTTTATGCAATGCTAATCTAATATTATTCTAATTGGGAGAATTATAATATAAACGATTTTAAAAATATTAAATGTGGTATAATTTGAAAAAAAAATCACATTCGATGAATATTTTATATAAATATAAACTAATAGATAGATTATAATTTGAAAAATTCAAATTTCATTTATATCTGGTTTTTTCAAGGTCATATTAAATAAATAGTTCTAAAAATGGAATTAATCTTATTTTTTAAAAATATATATTTTATTATATAATTTAAAATTCCTAAAAATTATATATTTGTCCAAGTGGTTTTAATAGTATATAAATATAAAATATATTCTATTCATGTAACATGTTTCGTTTTATAGTAACTATCTAGAACCCTAAAGAGTAAAAATTATGTTTTCATGGTAATTTGGAAAAAATGAAAACAACTAGATAATAAAAAAAATAAAGGTAAAACCGTAATCTAATCTTGTCCAAAATTTATTTTACAATATTTTTTCAAAGCATCTGCATCCTATATTATAATTATACTAGTTAAAATCAATTTCTAAGAAAATAATTTATATCAATTTAAAATGTGATAGACCTGACCTGAATACCCTATCAAATAGGTACCCTACCTGAACTGTCATATACCCTAATTGAATTCCCAATCGCCATGGTCTATCATCTAACAACATGTCAATACAAAATCGGTGAATGATTTCTCCTAAATAATAGAAGAAAATATTACATATATACATATGTATAAAAGGAATCATTGAAAGAAATCATGAATACATATACTTTTCACAAAATAAAGTCATCAACTGAAGTGATATAAATGAAAAAGATGAAAAACAATCTCCAAGAGACAAGTCCAACAGAAAAGGAATAAAAATTAAAATATCTACTCCAATAATATCCATGTGGTAGCATGGAAAATAATATACCATCTCAAAATATTGCTGCTGAAATCTTGCCGACAGAAAACCTTTCCAAAACACGGTGACACCATTCTTTTCCATATATTAATAGACATAACCAATCAATGCCCTAGAAAAATGGTACATAGTGTGTGAGATAACAATATTTTAATTTTCCAAACATGGTCTGCCATATCAAGTTACTAAACAATCATCCAAAAAAGATAATCATAAAAAAACAAGGCATTATATATATATATATATTAATGTTTTTATATCAAATCCAAGGAAAATGAATTTAATTTACATTTTTCCAAATGTCCAAATTAAATAGAAAAAACTATTTCCAAGAATTTCATGTCCACATATCACAATATAAATATAATGGAAAAAAATTAAAGTAATAAAACTCATATCATATCAAATCCCTGGCATTACAATAAAATATTAACAACAAAACACCACAAATCATCCAATAAGTAAAGTTCGAACATGAAAAAGATCATACTAGGATAGGATTTATAGGAAACGATTAAATAAAATATAAAATAATGTGTGCATCAGTCCTCTAGACATATACATTGAGTCTACAGAGGAATGGAATTACATAGATAGTGAACCCCCCACTGATTTCTATCATGTCCAATAAAACAACAAGATTAAAGAGCATATGAATACCCTATTGGAAAACACACCAATAGTTTATGAAACATATTAATATACCTTTCGCCTAAGTACATAAGGCTTTCCATATGATTTATTTTCCAAAAAAATTTAAAATTCGTTGAAAACCCATTTCCATTTAACAAAACTAGAGGAAACCCATAATTTATAGAAACTTAGATCCACACACACACACAACTCAGTCATATCATTCCATTTAATATAATAAAACAATTTACCAAAATATGATATAATATCTCACCAACATTGTATAGACACAAAACCACATACCACAAAACTCAGAGTGCACATTTCTGTAATTGAATCCACCACAACAAAGAAAAAAACAAAAATAGTAGAGGCCATATAATAAATGTACACATATCAAATTCGATTCAACTAAAAATAAGGGATAGTCAAGAATATGAAACAACACATACATTATGAAAACACATATGCCTTACTATAACAAACATAGGTAATGGCCCCTTGGACAATATCACACAATGGATCTAGAAGATAATCAAAAGAAACATCACAATATATTGATAAAACAAATTGAATAATAAAATGTTGCTACTATGATCTATCTAAATTAAGAATAAAGTAGCATATCTCACCTAGAGATATGAAACCCAATAAAAATGTTGACTAGTCACTTATAAAATCAATCCTTATCAAAAGGATGCTCCCAAAGTCACTTCAGAAGAGCCCTAGATAAAGAGAGAAGAGATGTGTGGCAGACTGAGCAAGCATATCAGCTGACTAGAACCCTTAAATCCCTATCATAAGTAGTTACACAGTGGGTAATCTATTTACACATAATTTAATAATTAGGTCACATATATGCTGAAATCCCCTTATCCTTTTTGTTAAAACACTATTTATTTAACATTTCACAACATGAAAGTAGTACATAGAGTATACTCAATTCGAACAATATATCAGGTTCATGGAGTCTTCCCTTAAAATATATATTTCAATTACTCCCCTAACACGTCACATATTTCTACTATAGATAGAAAAAATTAGATTCTATTTAAAAATATCAACCCAACTTGAGATTCCTCCAATCATAGGGATAAACCCATTTATACATTATCACATTTATACATGGACTCTATTAATTAAATAAAACATACATCCCAAAAACATTCACTCACATTTCTGAGCAATTATTATCCATCCTTTGTAGTCCCAATAAGGACCCAATTAAAGATGAAACCCAATGAAGAGAAGTGAAATTCCTAAAAGTAGAAAACAAGATGTTACAAACTCCCCACTATAAGACTTTCCATACTCGAGAATCCATGCTGAAAATGACTTTATCTATAGTGTAAAGGATACTGCTCCACAATCGGCCAATGAAGATACCAACATCCTGTTAACATTATCCTTGCCTCCATAACACACTAAATAATGGAATCAGATTTTTATACAAGACTTCCACTTATGTTTCAAAGACAACTACTAAATTCTCCATAAAAAACATTATGATCCTACTCAATCTCTTCCCATCACAAAATGTGAGAGGGTTTCTTATTGAATTTTTATATTTGAAATATTTGGAAAACATCATGAATTCCTATCAACTAAACTAAAAATTCCATATGATAAGAATGTTTCCCAATACTACCAGTGACATATTTCAAATTAACTTGTTTCGAAGCTATTTTCCCTATTTTACATGAATACTGGGACCAAACTAAGAAAGAAGATCCATGAAAGTCAATTCAAAAATATAAAACACCAATTTTCGATGTTTTGGAAGAAGAATAAATATTATACAATTTGATATAACTTGAAGAAAACATAGAACTTGAATCCCAACAAATATCTCCTAAAAAAATATTTTCCCACCAATGAAGTTTCATCCACCCCATCCCAATAAATAGGTGATCTGAGTAGGTGAGAACATGAATTCTTGAATGAACACCTACGATCAACAAATATGAATAGTTTCTTTATGAAATATAAACTAGTCCAAGAGGTATATCCCATGATCCTTTGAGTTTTAAGACATAGGAATGGAGAATATCTTCTAAAATCTTAATAGCCTACTCTATTGTACTGTTTGTATATAATTGATAAGTTGTACTCAGAATTACCTGATTCCACATCACCTCCTAGAGACTTCTTCGCCACTTTGATGCAAACCTAGGATCTCTGTTATAAATAATGGCAGATGAAACCCCTTATAATATCATAATTTCTATAAAAAAACAGACATAGATCATTAACATTATAGGTGTTGAAGATCAGAATGATATGAGATTTATTTTTCAACTATTCATTCAACACCTAGATATAATTCCACCCTTGGGGTGTGTGGGGTAATCTAGAAATGAAGTTTAAGGATACCTCTTCCCATTTAAAAATTGGCACAAGAAGAGGTTAAATAATATTATAAGGTTTCTTATTTTCTTCCATTAGTTGTAGGATGCTATAATAGTGGGACACATAATCAATAATTTAAAACATCAAACTCAGCCTCCAGAATATTTAATGACCCAAATTTTTATAAATAAATATTCCCTTGTGAATTAATTAAATGACTTATTTTATAATACAGTTATAGAAAACAAATGCACTCTTTTGGTTTTACAATATAATATTGTATTTAGATAACAATTAATATTCTTTAGCATCGATAAAACTTTCATTCAATATTGATCAAATTATTAGTCTAAATATTCCGTATTGACAAATATAATAAATAGAGACAAAGAAATTGATGGCCTCAAATAGTAAGACCATACCCTATGAAACCCATTTATCAAATATTATAAGGGAGACCTTATCATGGAGATTTTCCCTTTACCAATCCTATGTTAAGATCTGACAAATTTGGCATGATAAAATATTTTTATGATATATGTTCAATCTAGTCAAGATCATGGCCAAAGAATTTCCGACGAACCACCCCATAAAAGTCTCACCAAAGCGCACCTTACAAATAGTGCATTTTCATGTTTATTAAATAGATATTTATAAAGAAATATGATTATTTTTATTATTTTTTACAGAATAATGAATATATTTTCATCATATTATTGTTACTCCATAAATTTTTTATTTTATATTTGTAAAACAAAAATATAATTTTTGATAACATTAAATTTTAATTAAGGAATTTATTTTCATCAATTAATATATATTTTTAAAATTAAATGTCTTAATAAATATTATATTTTTATGTTTTTATTAAATATAAATGATCATATAATATTTATGCAGTCAATTTTAATTTTTATAATGGTTCATGAACTATTATTGACAAAAATCCATCATTCTCAATAAATGTAAAAATTATTTTAGGAGTATAAATTAAAATATTAATAAAATTATTCAGATAAAATGAAAATTATTTTATAAATCATAATATTGAAATTATCAAATGGTAAATGTTTCATAAATTTTTGAGAAAGTCTAATTTTTTAGTAAAAAATAAATATCGTATAAATGTACTTGGTGTATCGTTACATAATAATGAACAAAATCTGATTTAATTGTTATAATAAAATTTAAAATAGATCAAATATATTTTTTATATTAAAAATATTTAATTTTATTTGTATTTTTTGTTTTGAAAATCCATTACGAATCCACCAAAAAAATTATATTTTATTGTTTTAAAATAATTTCATTAAGAGTATAACTCAGATCCATATAAGAAATGACATTATTTTATTAATATATTCCATTTTAATTATAAAATAATGTATTCTACTATAATTTAGATGAAACAATGGGAATCCCCATGGTAATTTTTTTGGTCTTGGTTATTTTATTGTATGGAGTCCAAAACCTATGTTTGAGAAAAAAATAATGAAATCCCTATTAATTTCCATTCTAATCTAACCCATGTTCTCATTTCGCTTCTCTAAAAATACATAGAGAACATCCTGACTCTTCCCTAAACCGTATAGGGGTCTTCCATGGTTCCCCTAATCTATTATGAAGCTCCTCCCATGCTTTTTTTATTAAACACTCAAGTAAGGTATCCTCACCTTCTAATATTTATTCGAATTACTTTTTTAACTTATGCATTATATATCCAATTAAGATTGTTTTAAATTTTCATTTACATACCTATTAATTCCCACTTTAATTTAAAATTATGATAAATTCATTTCTCTATCATGAAGTCATTTTATGAATTTTTATGTGATGCTATTATGCTATCGAAAGTTCTGCATGATTGTCAATGCAAAAACAATTGTGTCTTGAATATCATAACCATTTTCAATCAATGGTGTTCACTTTTATATACCTATACTTCATCAAATTTCGACTGAAATATATATATTCCACATTCCTTGATCATGGAATAAATTATAATGATCAATGAATCGACGTTGAGTGATCTTTGTGAAACACATAATCATGATAATGAAATGAAGGTGATGTGTGCACCCAGAATTATATAGCACTCCAACGCCACCACCAAAAATACGATTTTTTATTAATCCCAAGCGACCCCATACATAACACCAAAAATAGCAAAACAAAAAAAAAAGCAAAACCAAACGTGAACCCCCCTACCGAGGGCGAAAATAATGTAGTCCTAGTACATCTCCCCTAATCAGATTGACCCCCTCAGGTCTGATTGGCAACGCGTTATCCACCCAAACTGAAATATCCCCCGGGGCTGCAATAGAGGCAAAGTAGTCCGCAACCTTGTTCCCTTCCCGCCAGGTATGAGTAACCCTTATGTCGTTCCCCATAATCGCCCTACAGTGTCTGATTGTATAAGAAATCCTCCATGGCATCGTACCCTGTCCATGTAACGCATCATGTATAATTTTCGAGTTAGTCTCTATCTGCTCCACCATCAGGCCTTTGTCCAGACACACAGATATCCCTGAAAGGCCCGCTAGGGCCTCTGCCTGCACCGAGCTCCCCCTCCCATAGTGCACAGCAAAAGCCAACAACACACTACCACTGTCGTCTCGAAGCACCCCACCGCCACGCATATTCCCTCCCGCGCATGCCCCATCGACATTCAGCTTCAGACCGCCCACTGGAGGAAACCATCGAACCCACGACCCCCGCCTCCTGGAAGTCTCCTCCCCACCTCCCATCCCCTAGGATACCAATCCCCGTAACGATGGAACGCTCTCCCCAAACCTCTCCGTTTTCACAATATCAATCAGCAAACACCTTACCCTCGCCACCACCGCCCTCCCAGTGGATGCGCGCCCCTCATACCTGGCTCGGTTCCGTGCATCCCACGGAACCCAGCAACCAGCATTATAAAACACTGAACGAACCTCTTTATCCTCCACGTTTCCGCCACCCCCCTGCACCCACCAGCCCGAGAACTACTCCCAGGTCTCAACATGCCCAGAGTACCCTATGAGGTTTCCCAGAAAATTCCAGACCACTCTGGCCCATTCTCCTGCGAGAAAAATATGCTCCATACTCTCATCCTTCCTCCGTTTTCAGCACTGACATCCAGATGCTAGACTAACGCCCAGGCGTTTGATGTTCTCATCCGAAGGGATGGCGTTTTGCATGATCCTCCCCATTAAAAAATTCATTTTCAAGCGGACCTTTCTGCTCCACTCCACCCCGCTTCCCGCCTCCTACGTCTGCTGAACATTGGAACTCCTGCGGAAGTCTTTTAGATTGAACTTACCCGAAACCGAGGGTGTGAAGACATATTTGTCCCTCTCATTGCTAATCACCACCGACTCGAAGATTCACCGTGACTCCGCATCCAGCACCGCGCCGAAAAACAGAGGGTGACGCTTTTCCTCCCTAAACGAGATCATCGGGGCTGGGCACCCTGGGAACGCATGCACCCTCCCTGACCAGTTGCAATCCCAGAATCCGACCCTCCCCTCCCCGATGATACACTGAGCATGATCCCTCAACACTGGGAAAATATTACACACCTATGCCCACATGGAAAACCCTCTCACTGGGATGTCGGTGGAACTATCCTCGTACCTGCCCCACATACACCTGCCCCACAGCGTCTCTCCCTCCGTAATTTCCCAGGCCAGCTTCGCACGTACTCCATGCACCGTATCCGCCATGCAACGAACCCCGATCCCTCCTTCTGTGACCGGTCTCGCCATCTTCCTCCAGGAGACCCACTGTCTCCTCCTCTCCCGCGAGGCATCCCAGATGAAACGTGCGAGCACCCTATCTATGGACTTAATGACCCCCTTGGGGACGTTAACCGCCACAAGTGCATGCACCGATATCGATGTCAGCACACTGTTTACTAAGGAGATCCGACCCCCGAAGGATAGGAAGTGATTTTTCCAATCCGTAATCTGGGCCAGCAACCTGGCCACAACCCTGTCAAAATCCCTGTTCCGCAACCGACCAGTGGACACCGGCACTCCCAGATACTCCATTGGTAAGGACCCTCTCCCCATGCCCAACTCAGTTCTCACCGCATCCAACCTGTCGTCTCCACACGAAGCCGCATGATAGAAACAGATCTTCTCCCGGTTCACCCATTGTCCGCTCCACTTGTAGTAATCCTTCAGAAAGTCGTTATCTTCCTCACAGACCTCATTCCAGCATTCAAAAACACAATAGTATCATCCGCATACATGAGGTGGGATACCGAGAGACGCCCCTGTTTCCTGCGGAAAGGCACTATCTCCCCCCTGCCAATTCCCTTGTTGATAAGTTTACTTAAAGAATCCTGCATCAGTATAAACAGACTAGGGGATAGAGGGTCCCCTTGTCGCAGGCCACGAACGGATTTGAAAAAACCATACGATCTCCCCAGGAAGGATACAACCATCCACGGCGAGCTAACTCATCTGAAGAAAATATCACAAGCCCCGGCCGAGAACCCCATCCTTCGCAGGACTCCATTCATGAAACCCCACTCCATTCTATCGTAGGATTTACTCATATCCAGCTTTACCACCATATTGGCACCACGGACCTTCATGTTTAAATCCCTCATCAGCTCCTGAGCCAGCGCCATAGCACCCTGTATCGACCTCCCTTTGACAAAACCATGCTGCTCCGACGACACCCACCTCGGTAGAAAATTAGACAGCCTACTATTGATCACCGCCGCTAAGACTTTGTACGGGAAATTACACATACTAACTGGCCTATAGTGACTGAGTGAAGTTGGGTCTTTGCACTTAGGTATCAGGACCAAGGTAGTCGCCACCGCTACCCGAGGAAGAAAGCCCCCTCGGAAAAAATCATGGATGGCCAGCACCAGATCATTCTTCACACAGGCCCAGCACCCTCTGTAAAAACACCCCGGAAAGCCGTCCGGCCCCGCCGCACTGTCCGGGTTCAATTGCCACACTGCCGCCTGGACCTCCCTTTCATCGGGAATGACCTCAAACTGTTCGTTCTCCATCCTTGACACCACCTCCGGTATCGCTTCCCATAAGATGGAATCGCCAGATGGAAACCCCTCACGCCCATCACCTCTCGGGCCAGCCAGCAGATTCTTGAAATACTCCATCGCTCTCCCCCCCAACCACCTCCCTGTCATCCGAGAACGAGTCGTCCTCCAACTCCAAGTTAGGCTTAACCTCCCGCCTTTTCTCCCTTAATCATGAATGAAAATAGGCTGTGTTCCTATCACCCTCCCTCAGCCATCTCACCCTCGACCGATCCCTAGCCCTGCGTTCCTGGGAAAGCAGGCTCAACGCCAGGGCGTCCTTCTTCTCTGATAACTCCTCAAACACCCCCTCGTACCACCTGTCTTCCAGACTGACCTCCAGCGTATCTATGTCTGCTTTAAGAGACTCAAGCTCCCTATCCCAAGATGGAAGAGAACTGGCCCAACGTAAGAGCTCATGTTTCAACCGCCGCAACTTGCCATGCAATACCACCCAAGTGTGCCCCCTGGAAGGCTCTCCCCAGACCCGCGTAACCAGCCCAGGGAAAGACAAGTCGTCCATCCACCACTTGGCAAACCGAAAGCCCTCCGGTGGGGTCTCAGCCCTTCCAAAGGATTAAATCAGCGGCGAGTGATCCGAAACCCCCCTCGCCAAATGGAGAACCTTCACCTCCCCGAGCACCTCAGAAGCGCGGAGGTTCGCAAAGCACCTGTCCAGCCTGGCCCAGCTACGGTTCTCCCCTCTGCAGTTGTTGCACCACGTGAATGGGTCCCCCGAGAAGCCAACCTCCCTGAGACCCTTCCCCGCCATGCACTGCACAAACGCCATGCTCGCCCGGCTCTGAAACACGCCCCTCCCCTTCTTTTCTTCCGGTTCAGCAACAATGTTGAAGTCCCCTCCCACAATCCACGGGCAAACCCCTGGGTCGAAATCCTCTAGCTCCGTCCAGAGACCCTCCCTCTGACGCGCATCACAACTCACGTACACAACTGACATGAGCCACTCCAACCCGTTCCATGTCACCTTCGTTGTGATAACTTGATCCCCTACCCTCAACAGTGTTACTGGAACATCCCTCTTCCAGAACAACCAAATATGGTTATTCGACGGGGCTCCATGCAAGGCTCCATGCATCTTTAGTCTTTTAGAAAACTCTTGTAACCTTTCACCCCTCTGCTTATGCTCGATAACCGCCACCAGCACTGCTCTATGCTTCCTTACTTATGAAACAATGAAGTCATTTTTTACCCTGGCCCCCACCCCCCGGGAATTCCAGATAAGACAGGGATACATTAAGCAACCATCGACCTGGTGTTCGCCCCAGGTGACGCAGCCCTCCGAACGGGGGATACGGACCTCCCTCCAGCACTAAGCATCTTGCTCATCCTCCTGGTGATCACCCCGGGGCTCCCTCCCTTCAGACCCTCCCTGTCGCAAGACCGCCCTCGGGAGGTGGGGTAGCCGCCCTCCATTCTAACGGTAGACCTGTCCATCCCCCCATCCCCCACAGAAACAGGGGAAGAGGCCCGACCCTCCTCCGTGATAGGCCGAGCCAGAGAAGGGCCCAGCAACCCCCCGAGAGGCCCACCCCTCCGCCTCCTGCCATCCCCGACCAACTCCTTCTACAAACCTCCAGACTGAAAGACCCGCTCTACAAAAGAGTCACCCCAGAAAGGCACCACAGCACGCTCCCCAGCCCCCCTTTCCGGCCGAGGGTCAAAGCCGGCCCCTGGAAAAGAAGAACCAGTGAGCGACGTCAGACCAGAAAACCAGAGGCCCCTTAAGAAAGTCCCTAGAACAACCCCGGAGGACGACGCAGAATCCATAGGGCAAGACACCGGTTGAAGACCCCCAGCCACCACAGCAGACCCGCCAGCCTCAGCAAGACCAACACCCTGAGCCGCCACCCGCACACGCGCCAGAGGCCTGCTAGCCGGCACCAAGGCAGTAGAAACATGGCTACCAGGACGAGCCCCCACAGACCGAGAGGAATGATTGCCACCAGACGTCCGAATAGAGCCCTGAAGCTTGCGGCAAGAAAGCACCGAGTGACCCTGCATCAAACAAACCGAGCAATACCGTGGAAACACCGGGAAAACCACGTCCTGCACCCACTCCACAGCCCCCGGCACTGACAAATTGATCTTCTCCGGTACCGGTAACGAGAGGTCCAACTCCACGCAGAGCCTAGCCACCGCAGACTCCGCGCCAGCCACAGACGAGTCCGCCACACACAAGAACCCCCCCAAGGCGTCCCCAATCGCCTTTAAAAAGGTGCCGTTGTGGAAAGGAAGAGGTAACCCTGGAAGACTAATCCAGACCGCCGCCTTCGGCCCCTCCCTGTCCTGATGCGCCTCCAACGACCACCGAGACAGACTGAACCGCCAGCACCCGAACGCCCGGGGGGCCCTGCACCACGCCTGCACAAAGTCCGCCTCCGAGGCTAGCACCACGCAGAAGGAACCGCGATGAAACACTGACACCCGAGCGGCCCCCTACAAACCCCAGGTGTCCACGAAACGACGGAGAGCAGTTAAAGAAGGCACGAGGAACCCAAACCTTGCCACCAGGGTCCATTTAAGGCCCATAACCGCATCTGTGAAAGCCGCCTCCGGCGATACTAGGGACACTGAGGAGCCCTCCCTCACCACCGAGTGAGAGAACGACGCAATATCAGGAAAACAAGGGCACGCCACCCCCACCCATGAACCTCTGACCGCATCCCGAAACGACCTACCGGGACGAATAGGCGCCGAAATCGGCGGCACCGACGCAGATCCCGCTGCAGGAGGAGGGGCCAGAGCCGGATCAGAACCACGTGGGGAAGCCGGGGCAGGGGCACCCTGCAGATCCGACGAAACAGGCGCAACCGACGTCGAGAACGCCCCCTCCACCGGCGGAGACGGCACCTGAGAGGGCCGTCGAGGGCTGGTAACGGTCGATTTTTTTTGAAAACACCCAGGCGCGTGAGGCGCGTTCTTCCGGGAACAAGAGGCCATATATAGCACTCCAATGCATTGGTTAATTTTTAGTCACATAATATTTCATTTTGGGATAGGTAGTAAAAATTATTCTTTAATTTTAAATTTTCCATCATGATTTCGTAGCCATTATCCTTGACCTATGTTTTGGACGTAGTTTTGAATTTGTTGCCATATTTCTCATATTATGATTATCATGTTATATCATGCCTTATAATTCAAATTCCTTTTATTCCTTATTCAAATTCATATTTTACAACATTTAATTCCTTATTCCATTCTTATTCACTAATCTATATTTATTGGTCACCCTTTCATATTTATTTACCCACGTTATCCCATGCAGTTTAGTAGCCATTGAATTTTAGAAGCATGATTATGATGTTTTCAATAATGTTGTTTTATCATATTTCTAGATGTTATTATATGTACCTAATTCCTAAAGGCACTAGACATATCAATCATTCAGATTTTATTATGTGTAATCTTATGTAATAAATCATGAATTAAAATTTAATAAAGATAAGGGTTTTCATAGTTGGTATCAAAGGTAATGTTTAGTTATTTTTGGGAATAGGAATTGAAAATTCTAGAGAAAGATATAGGGGTAAGACTATGTATAAGAGAACATCCCTAAATTTTGGTGGGTATAGGGTAAGTGGGTTTTCATGAAAATAAATCATTTATAGGATAATAAATGTGGTCACAGATCAGGTACATTTGTACCAAGTGATAAAAACTATGATAAGGTGAGTCATGTCTCAATCGACATAACCTACTACATGACAACTAGCCATTAGGAGCACCTACTTTGAAATTCCTACAGTATATGCTTTCGTAATTTCACAACCTCATTATAAACCATTAATAATATAATATAAAATCCCATAATAATATATTTTATTAAATTGATCCTTGATAGTATATATTGAACCCAATAAGTTCTCATGTTAAAGAAACAAATGCTAGTTATAAGTTGTTAGATAAAATTCCTTAGATTGTCATTAGTGTGTTTAATATATTAAAAATAATAAAACATAATTTTCTATTTATTCTAGAAATTACTAGAAATTGGAATATTTTTGTATAAAATCATGTGATGGGTAATTTGATAATTGCCCCCACAATATTCCCAACCTAATAGGAGCGGTAATCGTAAACATTAAGAACATAAACATTGCACTGAATTAGATTACTAAAAGAATCTTGTATTAGAAGGAGATCCCAAATCCCCCATGAGAAAGAATATGTCGATATTTATTCCTTATGCCACAATGATCCATGAATTTAAATGGATCATATGATCCCTTAATCAATGGACAATTGATCAACTCCATTGATAAGATCTTCTCCATCCTACAATGCTCTAACCAATAGATGGTTCTACTGGTTGTTTATAATATGAGGGATGAAGATGATTAGTTGTGGAAATTTATCATGAATAATAAATCAAAAAATTGGTTGGATGAGAAAAATTTGAAAATAATATCATGATATTACTTCTTCTAGGTCATTACCATAGAATTTGGGGTTTACTTGTTTTCGGGTTGGATAATCCTAGTCAATGAAAATCCCTGGAGATACGTTTCATTGATAGCTATGATGAAATCTTCTGATGTGGCCTAAATGATGAAATTGATATTGTAAAATCTCAAGGGCTTCACAGGGATAATAAGAATAAAATGGAACTCAATTCTAGAGGTTTTATGGATTAATATAATGTTTACAATATATTTCAACATCTCAATTTTCATAGGTGCGGAATGATGGACACCATAAATTGCTTATCGGGAAAGTGGAAATGATATTGGTTTGGGAATGAAGAAAACCTACATAAATATTGTCAATATGAGAAACTGAATAATGTGTTGAAGAGATGAATTCTCTAATCAAACCTCAATGAATTTTTCATTGTGAAAACTACAAGTAACTATGGAACATTTCAAACCAATCCATTAATCCAAGGGTATTTGGAGACAACCAAAAACATCAAAGTCATTAAGGTTGATTTTTTACAATCAAACCCACTCCGGTGGAACTCAAATTAAGTAGTGATAGGTACCCTATTTATATATACATGAATACAAAATATACATTTTCATTTGGTTTTATGCATTCCTTAATATCACAAAATATTAGTGCAACTATTCAATCACCACAATAATAGATTGAAGTATAAATATCAGAGAAAATGGGAAATGAGGATATTATTACATCTCACTTATATAACTTCTACCCTATAATATTTTGTTAGATGAACTTCCCTATGACCCATATCATACACCATTTGGTTTAATTTGATACAAGTATGGGCATGGGTTGGACTTTCTTGTATAGAGACCACATAATCATTCATGAGATGGAAATCACTCTCGGTATTGTGAATCATCATTGATTTGATACAAGTGCATGAGGGAGGTTGAATATTATTTTTTACCATCATCTAAAGTATGAATATTATTTCCCTTGTAGAATGAATATTCATATCTAATTATTGAGTCTATATAACTAATCATATTCAAAGACATACACATTCTGGAGGAATATTCATATATGTTTCACGAGGAATTTCATGTAATTACTCATAGTCGAGATGTTGGATTTTCTATCAATTTTATACCTGGTCTGTTACCATTATCCAAGACCCCCATATAGAATGGATATTTTTCAACTTTAGTATTTGATGAATCAACTATAAGAGTATATTAATAAAGGGTTCTTAGGCCTAATTTCTTCACAATAGGGAATGTGATCCATCTTCATCGAGAATAAAGATGGGGCAATGTACCTTTTAATTGATTTTTTGTGAGCACAACAAGATAATGATAAAAAACATGTCATCTTCCACAGATTCATGATTTATTAATTCAACTACATGGATCAAAATTATTCTCCTAGGTGAATATATCATCAGGATATTACCATCTTTGGTTGAAGAAGGGGGATATCCCTAAGCCTTCTTTTTTTACATGGTTTGGAAACTATGAGTTCATAGTAATCCAATTATGACTCACTAATACTCTAGTAATAGTCATGGACATGATAAATAGAGTATTTAGAGATTAACTTGATAGAATTTTGGTAGTATTTATATATGTCATTCTCATATATTCCAAAACCAATGATGAGTATGTATAGTATCTCAACACTATTTTAAAGACCTTGGGAACATAGAAGATTTAGGCCATGTACATAAAATGTGAGTTCTGGAAGAATGAATTCTCATTATTAGGTTATATTATAAAAAGATATTAGATATATGTGGAATGTAATGAAATGAAATTTACGGTTGGACAATTCAAATAGCTTTGATATATATTTTTAGTTTCCTTGGATTAGCTGGGTATGATCATCGATTTGTGAGAAATTTCTTGTGACTATCAAGACCGTTAACCAAGATTACTTGAAAGGGAGTCAATTGATTTGGGACTAATGAATGAGAATAGATAACAAAGGATCAAAAATAGGATTATCAATACATATTAGATCACACTACCCATAAGTGGATATATTTTCATGGTGTTTATCGATGCTTCGAAGAAGATATTGGGATATGTGAAATTGCATAAATAAAAATTTATAGCCTATGTTTCTTGGTAGTTATGAGTTCATTAAAATAACTACCAAAAACATGATCATGAGTTTTCTAAAATAATATTATCTTGGATAATATAGTTGAATTATCTGTTAGTGGAGAAGTGAGAATTATATACGAATCACAAAATCCTTAATTAAATATTCACATGGAAAAGTATAATATGCACCAATGAAGATGGTTAGAGTTAATAAAGGACTATGACTGGTCAACCCACTAAAATACTGGTAATGAGAGTAAAGTGAAATATTCTCTATGTATAATGGATCCAATAATTTTATCATTGATGAATATTGAGATGGATTAGAACTTCTTGAATATGAAAGTGATGGACATGGGAATCAAAGAAGAATGTACAACATAAATAATTTCACAAATGATTTCATAATTGTATGTTTTGGAGAGGTTAAATTATTCTAAAATAAATGATGTAGTTATATATAAGAATGAGGAAAAAATAATAAATTAGATATTCTGGTAGTTTAATTTTAATGAAGAATGTGTTGGGAGATTCTGGTCAAGATAATGTGTACCATCAAATACCGAGTTAAATAATGGGATATTGCATTATGCACATAGATAAACATTACCCACCCCCTTGGTTGTACATAGATGTATCATGACCTATTGTAACCCTATTGATGGGACAATATTAATAATGATATCAGGTAATATACATCACGATGATTTTTTTGTCAGTATGTGAAAGAAGAAAGGAAATATCCAATGGGATGATGAAACCATTACCAACACATACATGGAAATGTGAAAACATCACTAATGTAAATTATCACTAGTAATATATATAAACTATGATGGAATAATTTTATATGGTTTGTGGTGGATCACCTTATAAATACTGCACACTTCATTGTGATTCGAGAGGATTTCCCTCTAGATCAACATGCACGGATATACATTAGAGAAGTAGTGGGGCTTCATGGAACACCACAATAAACTCTATCTCATTGAGATCCAAGATCCACCTATATTTTATGGAAGAGTATCTAACTATAATTTAATATAAAGTTGAACTTAATCATGTCCTATCACCCTCTAACTGAGGGAAATCTGTTAAGAGTATCCTGAAACCTGATGATATGTTGAAACAAAGCTCAATTGACATCAAATGCTGATGGGATCAATATCTTACTATGGTTGAGTAATAAAAATATAATTTACAATAAAAAATTAAAATGGAAACCTAAAAACAAATTTATGGGAAAATTTATAGAACAACATCAAGCTTGGATGATGTTGGGTTACAAAAACTGCTAGGACCTGAAATGGTCAAGGAAATATTTGAAAGTATTAAGACAATTCATCAACACCTAAAGACTTCTCAGAGTCGAAAAAGGATCTATGATGAAAATCATTGATAAGACCTAGAGTATGATGTTAGAGACATGGTATTCGTCTGCATATCTCTATAGATAATTGAGGATAAGGTAATGATTAGTTTAGGATACATGGAACACATTAAGATCCATTATTACATATGGGTGTTTCCCTACCAACTAGCACTCCCACATAACCTATCCCAATACATGATGTATTCCATTTATCCATATAGGGAAACTAAATATTTGACTCCTCACAAATACTCAATGTAGAATTTGTACCATTGAATGTTGACCTTTCATATGTGGAGTAGCTAGTGAAGATCATATATTGTAGAGACAATGATCTAAAGAAAAAGAAAATGAACATCGTCAACATGTTGAGGAGAAACAAAATGTTTGAAGAAGAAACATTGGAATGAGATGAGGTTATAAAATATATTTAACATCATCTATTTTTAGTGTGTGAAAAGAAAATTTTGAAGGCGAAATTTCTTAAGGGGAGAATATTGAAATGACATTAATTGTTATAAATAAAATTCTCCATGTGATTTAATTTAATGTTATATTATATAATATGGTTATATAATACAAATGTACTCTATTAGTTTTATTATATGATAGATTATTTAAATGAACATTATGGATCCTTACCTTTGATAATATAGTCATTGAATAGTGGTCAAATGATTAGTATAATTAGGGGATTTCAAAAAATTCAATAGACACAAACAAAGGAAGTGATGACCTCAAGGAGTAAGACCATACCCTATGATTCCCATTTAACAATGATTATAATATACATATCATCAATGGGATTTCACATTGACCAATATAAAGATGATATCCAAAAACATAATCATGATATAAATCTTTTATGAGATATTTTCAAGCTCTTCGAGATAATGGCCCAAACCATGTAAATCAAACCACCCCATTAAAGTCTCAATGTTTCACACCAAAATATTAGAAATTTAGCAGCTGTATTAACGGTATATGTATTAATACCCTAAAAATAGGGATTTGGAAATTATTTTTTATAAAATAATTAATATATATTAATCCTATTATTGTTACTCTTTAAATGTTTTTATTAATACAAATTTAAACAGAAATCGTATTTTTTGGTAACATTCAAATTCTATTTGGAAATTTATTTTGGTAAATTAATGGTTTTATGAAATGACTATCAATTTTATAAAAATAAAATTATTCTATATTTATAAATACATATAAATGATCACATAATATTTATGACGTAAAATTTAATTCTTATATGGGTTTAAAAACTATTATTGTCAAAATAAAAAACAACAATTGTTAATAAATTTCAGATTTTGTTTTAATGTGAAAATTATAATTTCATAAAAATTATTTAGATAAAAATAATACATTTTTCATAATTATAATGTCATAATTGTTCAATGGTTAATCGTTCAATAATTTCTGAGATAGTCGTATTGTAAGGTAAAATTAAATACTGTATAAATATACATTCTATATCATGACATCATAATGACCCAAAAGTGATGTAATAAACACTATAAAAGGAAAAAACTACCAATTGTATGATTTAAATTTTAAATAATAAGATTTAAAATTTATTTTATTAATTTTATAATGTGATTATGAATCTATCAAAATCATTAATATATTTAATGTGATTAAAATTATTTCATTAAGAATATGACTCACCTGCACATGAACATGGGAATTATTTTATTAAGATAAAAATGGAATAATAAATTAATTAAAACCACATAAATTTTGTATAAAACATGGTAGAATATGTGATATGGTTTCGAGTTTTTTTCATTTTATTATATAGAGTGAAAATAACTACGTTTGAAAAATAATAATAAAATCCCCACTTATTTCCTATATAAACCCACCCAAGATCCCATTTTCTTCACTAAAATCCTTCTATAATGATTATAATTTTCCCATATATCTATATTTTCCTCCCAAGGAACCTCCAATCACTCAATAAGTTTATTTTAATAATTTTGATTCCCACACTCATGTAACGGATCCACACCTTCAATTTTATATTCAAGTTTCATTATTATCTTATGCCTTTTATTTCCAATTCCTATTATAGGAAAATGTATATACATATCCTAATTCATTTCCATTTTAACATAAAATTATTATATACCCATTTATCTAACATAAAACCATTTCTTAAAATTTTAATTGACGCACTTATGATACTGAAATTTCATTGCGTCTTTTCACTACAAAACAATTGTGTAGTGAATATAATACCCATTTCCTATCAATGGTGTTCACATTTATACACATATAAATCATTTAAACAAGACTTATATGTATTTATTTTATATTCCCTTATTGTTTAAAAAACTATGATGATGAATGAATCCATACATAATGGTCTATCTAGCACACTTTAGCGTGAGATTGAAATGAATGTCATATGTGTGCTATGAATTATACAGTGATCTAATGCATTGGGTAATGTTTAGTCTCATGATACATCATGGTGTAAAAAATAGTGATCCTAATTCCTTTATAGGACTCTATAAATCATTATGTCTTGGATGTTATCACTGATTTATGTTTATGATGTAGAGTTTTATGTAGTTTACACATTTCCAATGTTATGATTATCAAGTTATATCAAGCCTTATTATTAATATTCCATTAATTAGCCACTAATTTAACCTAAATCTATACCTATTAAAGAAAATAATCTACTATATTTGGGGGATTCCATAATATGGCATTTTGTATGAATACTTGTAGTCATAGATGCATCCAAAAGTTCCATAGTTGCCTTTAGAGCTGATTATCCCAGACCATATCGAGGAGTAGATATAGTCTGACATAAATGTTGTGGTTGAAAATAACTTCCATAAATTTTACATAGCTTAATAGGTCAATGAAAAGAATGAACAGTGTTTATACCTTTTCCACACTAACATCATGTCATAGGCACACCAATTTCATCAACCAGAGTTACAAAAGATGCATATTGTTGTGAACCACCTCCACCACTCCAATAATGATCATTCCACTTCCTCTTATTTCATTACACACAACTAAAGCTAACACTAGGTAGAATAGATGTGGTAGAATATCCATATGTACCAAAAATATTTATTTCCACCATCAAATACATGTACATAATCCCATTATAGGTCACAATGTTCACCATAAATACTTTTTATCTAATAACCAGTCATAATCCCTACAAGTACTTCTGACCATTCTATAATTTTATATTGAAATATATTGTTGAAAAAAATATCTATGAAAGCTGATTACATTATTCCAACAATGAATTATATCCCTACAAAAAAGATAGGAAATCAAGAGACTTCTCCTTTATCAGTAACTCTAGACAAAACAACATGAAAAAGAGATTCATGAAACCCTTCTAATCTTAGCCACATGCCTATCTTCATATACCATGGGATCCCATAATATATTTACACTTTCCAAATGTATTAAGGCTCTGTATTTTACTTTTATTCTCTCAATAGAGAAAATATAATCAGTATTTTCAAAATAGTCCTCCAAATATTGATGTTCATTCATAACTTTGATGGATAGTTTCTTCACATGAGGAAACTCAGGTGATAGACCTATGACTGCTATAACTCCCTTATATACCTCAAAAACTATGTTTTGAACTTTTGGAACATGCTAGTCGACATCACAAGCTTCCCACACATTAGACATGATACATTTTTGATCCATCATAGGATTCCCTTTTGGAGAATCAGTTGCACACTTGTGATGAACTAACAAAACACATCTCATAGGAATATTGTTGCACAAAAAATAGAATAAATTATCAAACAACCATGTACTATAAATTAAAACTAGAAAAAAATAAAGAACAAATATTAAGGTCATGAACTCAAAATAGGAGACACAGTACCCAATAACCCATTATAATTTGAGTCTCATCATGAAAATATATCTCCATGATCTCTATGAAATATACCTATCATGTTTTGAAAACCCAATATTCAGTCTACAAAACATCTCATGATAATAAAATTTGAGGAAAACCCACTTTTGATACCAAAAACTAAATAACCTCACCCAAATACCTTCTCGAAATAGCTCTTAACCCATACCGTCACTTACCTCAACGGCCTTCCTAATCCCCACGGGTGGGCATCTAGAACCCGAAAAGAAATATGGAATTATTTCTCCCATACTAAAGTATAACCCATAAAATTAATTCACATATACATAAGGAAATATCAGAAGAAATCATATATAGATATATATATGTCAAAATAAAAATAAACTATTTAAATGATATAACTAAGAAGGTGTCAACAAAATATCTAAGAGAGATGTACAACATAAAAGGATTATAAATATAAACAGAAAAATCAATAGTATCCATGTTTATTATGGGAAATATTAGACCATATCACAATCCATCTTCTCAATCCCACCTGAAAAAACCATTATCCACCACATATCCCCTTCATATAACCTCTATCTAATGACATAACAAGGTCTATGCACCACCAAAGGGATAATCACGGTGTGAGCTAGAAGGCCCTGTAGGGTCCTAAATAGATGTTCCATAACATGTTTCTAAACATTTATTCATGGATGGTCAATTTCTTCCAAAACAATTCATTGTATATAGTTTATAATTTGTATATCAAAATCATGGTAAAACCATTTAATATCATATTTTTCTACATTTCCAAATAAATAAGGTCAATATATTTTGAATCAATTCATATCCATATATCATATTATATATATCATTTCAAAATAAACCAAATCATGATTCCAATATTTTATAAACTACATGGATGTAAAAACAATTGTATAATAATCATAAATTATCAAAGAAACGCAGTTAACAACACACCAATTATCACACAAGGTCAGGATATCTAGGACCATATTACCTTAGAATGAAAATCATGTTCTTATATGTCATGTATAAACATTAATCGAGTCATGAAGTCATAGGAAACCACAAAAGGCGAACCCCCCAACTAGTATAATAAGTCCATGGAACAAAATACCTAGGGTAGATGAAAGCACCTTGGGAAAACCCCCTAACAATGGATGAGATGTATTACTATACCTTCCACCAAGTACCCATGGACTCCATGGTGATATATTTTCTAATCTATTTCTTCAAAACCATTTCATTATATAATTATTTAAAGTCCTATTCATAATACAATTTCACATTTCTTTGAAACCCACATTCAAAATGCCAAACTATGAGAAAAAATTATTTTATAAAAACCATGTTCCACACACTCAAACTAAATAAGTAATATCAAGTTATTTTGTTTTATAAAAAATTTATCTAAATTGGAATAATGAACTTCACCATCATAAGTATGATACAGACCCACCTACATCAAATCATGGGACTCATACACCATCAATGTGGTCCACCACATAGTAAAAACCAAAAACAATATTGGAGTCCATAGAATTAATCAAAACATCTCTAAATTGATTCAATTGAGTAAAAGTGTTGATGGTGAATAGGAAACAACAAATACCTCATGAAATCACAATTGTTTCACCAAAAAATTTATGAAAAACAATCATCGGAACAATATCATACAATTGAAATTGAAGATAATAAATGGAAATATCACCATAGATCAAAAAATCCAACAGCACAATACAAATACACTTAAATTATCATTAGAAATTAATATTAAAAAATAATCTCTTACCTGGTAAGATGAAACCCATCTGAAAAGTTTATCATTCACCAAATTAATCAATCCATATCGAACTATGTCCCCTAAAATCTCTAAGAGGACAGCTAGGCAGGGAATGGAGAGAGATATATAAGAATGTATAATTATATCATCTTAGGAGAACCCTAAAATACATTCCCCATATAGTTATTCATATTTTAATTTATTTACACATTGTGTAATCTTGGGGAATATGATATGATTAGTAACCTATATAATTTTTATTAAAAATTGATCATTTATCATTACACAGCCTATAACATCTACATGATGTGTACTCCCTTCATGTTTTGTATAGATTTCATGAATGTTTCCCTACAGAACATACACATTGTGTAATCTCTCTATAAATGGATTATTTATCATAGAGACTGCAAAAATTCCATGTCATTAACGAAAACCTCAAACTTACATGGGACTTCAATAAACTCCAAAAGAACCCCAAAAATCCATTAACACATTTATTTAAAAAATCCATTAATTTATAAAAACATATATTCTGAACCATTAAGTCTTTTTTCATAGAAAAGTTTATCCATCCTTGTGAGCACCAAGATGAACCTTTTAAAAGCGGAAAACTATGAATGATAATGAAAATACCTGAAGGATGTAAAATAGGTGTAACATTAAATTTTAAAAAGTAACAAATGCCCTCCTCCCCTCACATATAAAAGGTATAAACTTATCATATTTATTTAATACATTAAATTCATTCATGAGTTTCCAATACTAGCCTAAATACCTAATATAATTCCCATTACATGTCATAGAGGCATTTTTTATTAAAACGGGTTCTTAGGAAGGATTTTGGTGTAAAACTAATAATGTTACCTCATGAAGGGATATATTTTGTAACCATGAATTTTTTATTTATTCCACATCCATTAAATAATATTCCATAATTTAGATAGCATAACATTTTTATAACCCTTAAAAATATATTTTATTATATTAACTTAATACTATATATACATGTCTTCTTCAATCATTTGGTAATCGAAATTGTCATTCATGTGTATAGAGGACTACCGCCTAATAAACATATGTAATTTATTTTCCCTCAACACCACAAACAAATAGTTTTAATAATGAATTATATATATATATATATATATATATATATTTATTATATTTGTGAAAATATTATCATTTGATACTGAAAAAATTTAATATAATTTATTAATATTAAATTTATTTAAAAATGATATCATTGTTCCCATGTACGTGGGGATTATCTCCAACATGAAGTGATGTTATTGGTTTTCCATAACAACATCACATGGCTATAATATATAATTTTATTTTAATAGAAAAAATTATATTTATGTCATAGTGATTATTTTATTATGTCAAATAATATGCATGTTCACAGAATATGATTGTAGATAATCAAAAATGTTAATCATGTGTATGTATGAATTAACATCTAGATGATTATAACGTAGTTCAATTTTATAACCATATTTCATGATTTGTTTAAACGGTATAATTTTTGGGTAAGAAAGATAATTATTTCATGATTAGTATTATTGAGATTATGTAATAATGAACTCTTTTATCACATTTTAACCACCATGTTCATTTTGGACATATAAACTGAATATAATCAAAAATATCCTATGTGAAATTTATTGAATAAGTAAATACATATAACATATTAATAAAAAAAGTATAAGGAATAATAAACACCAAAAATATTATTATGAGTGTACATAACTCTCACATGTATCTTAATTATGAATAGAACGATCGTATGTGATGATTCAAATCTATGGTAAGTGATTTTATCTTATTTTCATTTCGTTGAAGAATGTTTTATTATTATACATCTATTTAAATTTATTTTATATGTATATATAAAATTTCACATGTTATATCATTAATCCTTTGTAACTCATGGTATTTTAAATTTTAATTCAAATTATTTCATCCAGTGGTAATTTAACATTAAAATACCAAGTTGTATGTTTTTTTGAAAAATAATTATATTTCATTTTGTATATCACTTCTTAATTAATTATATTATTTCAAGAATTATTGTTAAATGTCATTTAATCAAATTATTTTTTATTTAAAAAATTCCTTTACATTTGATACACATTATCACTTCATTGATTAATTCTCACTTTAACATTATGATCATAGTAAGGGTTCTTCATCTCAATTTGTCTTATTCAGATAATATGTTATTTTATACACCTATAATATTTTATGTGGTGTATCTAATTCCCCTTGGATATGATGAATCATGATTCCCATTATATTCAAGGTATTTAATTATTCAATAAACGTTATTTCCTTCATGAGGATTATGATTCCATAGATTCCAAAATGGTAACTGTTTCGTTCACAATTTCATCATTATTCGCAATGGTTCATGTTTGTGTCTCCAATGGGGGAAATATTTTAACATTATATAAAACAAAATATATATTTTCTATTAATATATTAATTTTTGAAAATAATACATTTTCATATCATTTTTTAATTTTAATTACTTAAAATATCAATAAATTATTTTGACGAAAAACAATATTTAATTCCTATTTATTTAGAAATTTATTTATTCCAAGTACATGAGTTCAAACATGTTTTAAAATGAGTTCATGAATCAATTTAATATTCTTTTATTATAGATTAATGAAAATTTTAACAGTATTGTTTTTAAAAAAATTATTTAAAAGGAAACTTCTTATTTTTTTCTTGAGATGGTACTTATTAAATTTTAACTAAAAATAAGAAAGGAATCATTCTTTTAACATACATATCATAAACATGATTTTCAATCCATCATGATAGCTCATTTATTTTAAGCATCCATTACTTTTTTAGTGTTTCTTAAAAAATAAAATTTTTACATTAATATTTTGTAAACATTTAATTTTTAACAATGAATTTCAATGGGAAATTTTTATTTTCCCCAATAATGTTTTTAATGAAATATTTATTTTGCTTATATTTAGAAATGAATACAAACCATTTATTATCTACTGTGAATATATTATAATTCTACCACCATTTTTCATTCTCTGGATGTTTTATAATCAGTTTGAAATGAGATATTACTGAAATTTTTTATTCTAGTTTTTTTATATGGAAAACTTCTGAATTATTTATTTTGATTAAATATTATTATTTATTCATATTATGAATGTATTAGACTTATAATGTAATGGGTAGTGACCAAAATAACATATATCCTTGATAAATTAGTAGTTATAATGTAAATATATATATATATATCCTAATTAGATAATGTTTTTATATATTCATGCCCTTATTTTATATTAACATTCCACAAGTCCTTGATGGTATATTTTTGATGTCCTACGATATGAATTCTATAATTATGAAAATATCTAATAACATCAATGTGATTATTTTTCATAATATCTATTAAATGGTTTCAATCTCATTTTATTATTTATATAGAATCATTTAATCTTAATTAACTTCTACCATATTAATCGTTAGGATTATGTTATTTTTTATATGAATTTTTTCAGCTAGTTCCCTTTCCATATTGATTATACTATATTTTATCATGATTCATTCCACTGTACATAAACCTTAATGATCTTCTTATATCATCTTTATTTTCTTTCCGTTCCCCATGATGTGAAGTATGAATCTTTGAATGAGTTTGAGAATATAGAATATATTATTTCTTTCTGATTTCTATTTTAGATTTTTAATTTTAATTTGATATAAAATTATAAGATAATTTTATCTAGACTAGTAAACTATTTGTTCAGTTGGGATGTGATCCCATGTATATTATACCATTATAATATTTTCACCATTGATTTTGGGAAATTATATTTAGGGTATTTATAGTTTGTATCAGAGTAAATTTATTAGAAATTTTAAGAACTAGTTTTTGGAAAACATAGGTTATAGATAAAACCATGTAACAAATGATCAGAATAATTATAAGTATTATATGACATCCTAATGATTTGTAATGGTAGATATTATTTGGTTCTCCTACTAATAAATCAACGTCTAGATACTATAAGTTGATGTGGTTTTGTAGTAGTTGCATCTAGGGGTAATAACACAAAAACTATTATCCGAGTATATCTCTACCATCATTCTGTTTCACGTTCTGTGTTTCATTAAAACAAAGATGGTTTAATAGTCCTAGGGGATAACCTTGAGTTATTTCTCATTTCTCAATGAACAATTATAATTTATTATTAAATAGAACCTATAAAATTCCATAGTGATATGGGATAATCATAATGTATATTTGGAAAAAAATTAGAAGGTTATATATATTTTTCAAAGAGTATATACCATTTTGAGGTATTATATGACAGGATTTTAATAGGATTACTATAATTTTTTTAGACATTTATGGTAAAAAAACCATTGAGTTTAGTATGTGTTTTTGTGAAAAGTTTATTTGAGGAAAAATTATTTAATATATTATGGACATAATTTTAAGGGGAAATCGGTTTATAAGATCATTGATTGTAATATGGAAATAATCAATTATGATTATTATCAGTTTTGGAAAAAAAATCTTTTTACAAAGCCATAGTGTTTAATTTTTTTAAAAAATAATTGTAAAGTTGTTCATTATATTTTTGGGAATGTTATATGAATTTTATAAAAATATCTTTGGAAAATGGACACCCTTAATGTCATGTGACAAATCATCAAATCCAGAAAAACCATGGGCATTGAACCCACAACTAATGGGTGACAAGATTAAAACACCGAACACTAGATGATTTAATTTAATTGTAAAATTACATTATTTATACTCAAATGGTTTGATAAATAAATATTATGTTGATTTAGGGAAAAATTATAGGATAAAATATTTTCGAATTATTATTATTTTTAGGTGATTAAAGATATTATTGGAGACATTTTTTGGGATATGATATGTTATATATATATATATCTGTAAATATATCCATATGGTTTAACGTGAAGGATTATTTAGGAATAATGTAATTATGTATATATATGTATAAGATAAGTGACATTAATAAACCTATTAGGTTAAATGATTAATTAATTTGGATTTTATTTAGGTTAATAAGGATATATTTTTATTTATATATATAATGCTATATGTCAATCATTTAATTTTTTTGTTGAATTTTGGATATTAATGTATTATTTATTCATTTAATTGTTTATTCATTTCAACTAATGTCTTATATTGTGTAAATACTTTTGGTGTTTTTAATGATTTGAGGATTACATTTTATTTAATTTTGGGAACAAATGATCCATTTGAAGTTAATATTATTTCTTTATATAAAAAAATTCAACTTTGATATTGATTTCATGGATAACGAAATGAAATGGAAATTTAGTGAAGCATAACAAAAGGGTAAAATTGTTCATAAGTAATAAAGAAATATATCAATTATGTAAATTTATCTATTTTTTCCAATTTTATTTTTAAAACAATCCACACACATTCAAAAAAAGATATTTAAAAAAATCAACATTTTCAATCTTTTCTAATGAATTGACATTTTTTCCCATAACAGATTTATTGTTTTGTGGTCCTTACATTCTATTGTACATGTTTGATTTCATCCTATACTAGTACTTGGGAATTACTCTTCTACTCCACATCCATATTTTCACATCCGACTAATATTATTTTATATGAAAACATGTTATTCTGCTATTGTAGATAAAATATTTATTATCATTTCACTCTTTTTAATAGAATGATTTATTAACCCTTTTACGTTGTGGGTCCTCCACAGAGATATTATAAAATATAAAACCCTTGATTTAAAAGAACATTTAAAAATTGTGGGGACTCCATTTATTGGTGGTGTGGAGATTTGAACACACCAATGAATCCTGAATAACAATATGTTTGAAATTTTATACAAAATTCCACACTGAGCTTAATCAACCCCTAAATTATTATTATTTAACTACTACAGTTATAACATTGCATTTGAAATTGTTAGTATGTGTATCATTAAAATCATTATTAAAAATATATATAGAGTTAATAGTCAATTCTATTATATCTATTATTTCATATGTAATAATATTTCAATTTTATGTACTCATTTTTTTCATGAAATATACATTTTAAACAATATTCACTTTTTTGAGTGAATAAAATAAAAAATTTCAGGATAATTTAGATATTTTAAATTAAAATATTAATATAATTTTTTAAAACACAAATTCCAATGTAGATTAGGGTAATCAGTGATAATATATTCAGAAAATATTTACATTGTAGTGATTTGTGAAAGATACTAAATTTTTTTAAAGGGCAATTTCTTTTCCTTGAAGATACCTCAAAATAGTTTTAATATGAACCTAAATTAATAGAAATCCCCATTAGCTAGAAATAACCTAATTAAATAAATATTAATCAACATTTTACTTGATCTTTCTTTAAAAATAAATTTATACATAAAACGTATTATTTATGAAAACTATTTTTCATCGCTCATTGTGAAACTATTAAAAAAAATTAATTTTAATATAGATGTAAAATTTGTAAAATAGATTCTATGTTAGAGATTAGTTTAATTAATATTATTTAATATGTATTATTTATTTTTTGTCCAAATAAATTGATAAAATAGAAAAAATTCATCACGATAATATGATATGTAATGTAATCCTATTTTAAAACTAAGTGATAAGGCCACAATTTTTCATCATTAATCGTATTGGATGAAGAGATTCGGACCATATCAACTTAGGCTAAATATTTAGTTATTTATCAAGGGGAAAAAATTAGATGAATGTGACATTTATAATAATTAAGTGAAATATCAAGAAAAAAATGTATCTTTCTTTCTTTTAATATTTATAATATTATGTGGAATGGATAGAAATAAAATATATTTAGTTGTAAATAATCATTTTGAATATATTTTTTATATAATTGTATTGTATTTATAGTATTTATTGAATAAGTATTACATCAATTGATGACACAATGTTGACTTAGTATTTATGAAATTATTATAAAGATAAAATTAATTGTTATAAAAATATAAATAGTAATATAATTTAAAATATCACACAACGACCTTTAAAATTAAATTATTTTATTATTTCATGATATTGGTTAGCCTCGTAATAATGTGGGATGAGTGTTAATCTTAATTTTTTTTATTTTTAGTTATTTTAATGGGTTTCGCACCGGTGTACATGCACCACACAGTTGGCTGTAACTGTCTGTTCGGCCGAGGTGCCCAGCCAATTTTCTAATGAATAAAATAATTTTTTTTGAAAATAATAGTAACGTTTTAAAAAATAATATTAATAATATTATTTAAATGATAATATATACATTAATAAAGATTCTATTATTATTATTATTATTAATTTTTTTCTTAGTTAAATATGAAGTGTGTATTATAAATTCTAGGATTCTAATTATTATTATTATTATTATTATTATTACAACTATAATTATTATTATTATGGTCATTATATCAATGGGATTGTTTTTTCTATTTAAAACACTAATTTCTCCTTCTCTCTATGCATGGGTCGTGCCTCCTCCTCTTTTCCCAACAAATCACATCTCCCCTCCTTGTTGACCCTTGTTCACATGAAGCCAACACACCCGGATTCCCCAATCTCCCTTACCGGCCACATTTCACCATGTCGGAGAACCCTTCTCATCCTACCTCCTTGTGGTGTACCCTTTCCAACTCTACCTGATCTGTGCTAGCCTCCCAACTCCCAATGGCCCGACCCTTCTGCATACAGCCTAACCAGCACACCCAGTTCCCAGTGGCCGAACCTCCCCTATACCACCCCTTCTGGGCCATGACAAACAGTAGGTGAGTGACCAGGGCAGAACCACTATAGTGTGCACCACCCATGTCGTGTGACCCTTCCATCTGCACTGGGTTTCTATACGTTCGTCCATTGTTTTGGTTTTATTATTCTAGGAATGATCCTTAGGCATGTATTCCTTCATATCATTGGTGATTTTTACTATTTTGGTGCCTGATATGGTTTTGGCCAAAATAGGGTTTGATGATAATAGCATATTGTTTTTTCTTCCTTCAACATGATATTCCAATGGTGGGTTCTGACTCATTGATCCATAATCTAGCATTTGCATCCATGGGTGATATGGATAGAAATGAAATTCATTGTCTTTGAATTCTTGGTAATATTATATAAATGATAATTGGTTTTCACTACTATATATAGGGCTTTTTTTAGTCTCTGGTATTTATTTAGTGGCACGTTGTTGTTTTCCACCATAATTTTGGGTCCCTGATAAATGTTGTGGTGTGTTTTGAATGTCTTAATGTGTGTGGAAACATTTACACACGTATGAATATATTTATATATATATCTCCCTTTTTTATATTCCCTCGTAGCATGGGGGAACATGCATTGGGTTAGTATTATATATATATTTATATTGACATATGTTTGTGTGCTTGTGTGACTAAATTAGCTAGAAAACATCAGTTAGGTTCTCTGTTGATGTAGTTTCCATATGCCCGAGAATTTAATTTGGAATCCCAGATGGCATAGACATATTAAATATATATTTTTATGTTATTTTGGTATAAAAATATTTGTTTGGCAGAATTTTTTTCACCACATGGAATTGGTTTATTAATTTAATATATGAATTTTCAAAGGCAGATTATGGGTTGTCTTAAAATTTTAAATTGTCATAAATGTGTAAAATAGTTATCTAAATGATTGTTAGTTTTCAAGTGAATTTCTTGGAACATAAAGGTGTGCTTTAATGTATTATCAGCGACATTTCCTATTTCAAACATTTTGAGTTGTCATGTAAAATTCATGGAACAGAAAGGTGTGGTTTAATCATGTGTTAAATCTTGTTTTTAAATATGCTGAACCTTGGTTTTTAATTTTAATTCTTTTTAAATGGGTTGCAATTAATTTTGTTTTTGGGAAAATGGAGTTTTTTTAGATGACAGTATACCTTTTAAATTAATGAGGTATGTGTGGCACTTAAAAAGTATTTATGGAAGTGAAGAACCCCTCTTGATGAATTCCTCTCCATTTTGAAAAATTTTGATACATGTTTAAAAAATATATTTCTCATATGTTCCTACTGAAGCAGTATTTTTGTTACTAATAACGGGGGATGTTCACAAAGAGGGATATTGGTAGTGAGAGATTAGATGTGTTTTTATGTAATGAAAACAATAAGGACATATATTTTTTCTTTATAAAAACTCACCAACATGTGAAATTGGGCACATGGGAAACCTGGGTATCTAGGTGGGGGGACTAGGACTATTACTCAAGATGATACAATAGTGGTTCCTCCTGATTTCATATTTTATTATTGATGCAACAACACTATCTAAACATTTGTTATGATTGGAGACCACTATATTATGGGTGTGTTCCCTAATAGTCTCTTTTTCCAGAGTATGCAATTAGTTGTTTTTGATAAACCTTGTTTCACTAAGGTATGAGGTTTAAAGGGTCCCAATTGTTCTAGTTTCCTTTACGGATTTCCATGGGTCTAGTTTGTTACATGATTCTTGTGATGTGATATTCATTTCAGTTGTTTCATGATTGTTCCCACTCTTGTGAAAACCGTATTTTTATTTAATTACCCCATTTCATTTTGGAATGTTAATTCATTATTTGAGTCTAATTTGAAAAATTTGTGGAATAGGAATGTTTTCTTCAATATGTAAACATCTTATGTTATTTTTTAAAAAATGAAAACCATTATTTTAATATGTCTTATTTTCAAACTAGAATGGTTGGGTTTATTTTTAATGGGATGGTCATAATGCATTGACTATCATTATCATTACTACTAAGCATCATGGTGCTCATGCATGCCCTATTTTTCTATTTTTGGTTCCTCTAGTATGGGATCACTCTTGAAGCGATTTTGTGTTATGTTTTGTGATGACTTACAAGGTCACATGAGTTATGTTTTTTTTCTTAAATTATTTATTTTTTATGCTTCCAATTTGTTTATATTATTTTTAATGATTTATTGGTATTTTTTGGATAAACGATTCCCAAATTAATTATTTTAATGAATGACTCTTTTTTTAGCCTATGGGGATCAGGAACGTCCTTCAGTCTATACTGTGGACTGACTCGGGTGACCGGTTCGGGTTTTACCAAGGATGGTTCATAACAAAAAGTTATGAGAAGAGACCCATGTTATTTAGGGTGTCTATTAGATGGAGATTATGACTATTGGAACTTCGGAGGTAGTTCTGATAAGATAATTCTGATCTCTTGCTCATATAAGTCCTTCAGTTACTATGGGTAGTCCAAGATTTGAGTTTTTTTTCCTATTTTTGATTGAGGGATGATAATGGAGGAAATCTAGTGTCACAGTGTGCCCCAAACTGGAGTAGTGATTGATGTTGAAACTAATTTCACATATCAGGTTACTATTAGTGTTATTTCCTACATGGGTCATGGCTCACTACCATGTCATCGGGATAGGAATGGATTCTATTACCTCTTTAGGTTTGGTTGGTGTATGATATTATTACTTCTATATCGATTGGTGTATGGGATTTTTAAAAATAAAATTGTTTTGGGAATGAATTTTCATTCTTAAAAACATTTTAAATTTCAAAATTAGGTTTTATTAATATAAATGAAAATAGATTTGAAATTATTATATTCTCTTTTAAAAGGCTTGGTGCGGTGAATGATGTTCCTCGTGAACATTTTCACATGTGGGGGTATGTGTATGGTATGTACATGTTGGAACATATGAATGGAAAAGGATGAACACATGTGCAACAATTCATGGGATATCTTGGGTGTGTATTTGAAATTAATGTCTTAGCCTTGTTTCTCTAAATTGACATTGAGAGGGGAATGATTTTGGAAATTTCCATTGGAAGAAGGTAGATTTGAAAATTAAATGAAAATGTTAATTTTGAAAAAAAATTGTCACGTTAATATTTTTTTGGTTATTTTTGGGTGAAGGTACCATTATTGATGTTTATTAGGAATTATACTGGGTTTGTCTTTGTGTTTGATATGATGATCAGAAAATGAAACTGAGAAAGGTTCCAAAGGTTTCTGATAGGTTCATCATAGGTTTCTCTCTTTATAGGATGTTGCATTCATTTCATATTTATCATGGTCTTTTATAGTTAGTGGAGTTTCTTGATGTGGTTTAGTATGTCATCAGGGTTTTTGGGGACTCCCGAAGCTATCAGAGTGTGTTCCATTTTGTGTCTGTTTGAAGGTCCACCCCTAGATGAATAATAGTTGTTCTCCCCACCATAACTATAATTTGGGATGACTTGGAATATGTTTATGTCCATCTTTATCTAATGTTTCAAACCTAAGGATGTGAAAACGAACTAGTTAGAAGAGCACATGTGTGTTCAAAAAGTCAAATGGGCGGTGATGGAATGTGTTGACCACTTTAAAGAGTTGATTCCTATTTCATTAAGGGATGCATTAGTGTATAAAATGAAAGATTATATTTTCTAATAGGTACATCATCATGATATTGATTAAAGGTGTTCTCATCTGGTGAATCTTATTTCGAGAGGTTGGTGAATGGTGAATTTTTAGTGGTCATGGTTTTTTTGGTGCAGTTAGCGGTTGTTGTCTTTCATAAAGGTTCCCCATATGGTGGTAAATTCATACTAGATGAATGTATCTCTAAAGAATTTTCTTTTTTGGTATTAGATTCTAGTTCTTTAATCCACTTCCTCATTTTTGCAACAAGTGTGGCCACTTCAGGCACTCCAATCTATCATCTCACATCCCTCCGATGACATTATATTCTTGTGGTCGTTTGGGACATCTGAATAAGTTTTTCATGAAATGTGTCTCAAAGGTGATTTATCATGGGATATAAGAGTCTGAATATGACACACAATAGATTATACAGATTTTAGGGAACCAACCAAAGGTCTCAAACTGATGCTCACCCATATTCAGGAGTCACAAGGCGTGTATTACTCCATTCTATTATTGTGTTCTATAATGGGATTGGAATGTATAAAAATCATTCCTGTTTTTCTTCTTATAATGTTTTTCTTTTGTTGTATGTTTGTTGTTTATTTATGAAGTTATGATGGACACATTTTATTATAATCCAAATAGTCATCTTTGTTTGAATGTATCTTTTTGAAACGTTTGTTTTTCATAGCATGTGTTTTCTCCTTCCATGGGTTGATTTTGGGATTTGGCTTCACTTGTGATCACCTGGATATGTTTGGGTACTATGAGAAGGGTAGAAAGGGGATCCAGTTTGTTGTAATGTTTTGGTAAAATTTCCTTTTTTATTAGACCCCTACTATTATAGGTTCAATCTGTGTGATAAAAGATCATAGTTTTAATGGGGTTGTTGTTTCACTAGTGCGATGGATGTTTGTTTGGATAAGTTGTGAGTTCCTTCATTAGTCCCAACCATGAGTTGTTGTGTTCAAATTTTAATGGTTTTTGTTAGTGGATTTCATGGGTTGGGGAGACCCCCTTGTTTTTACTGCTTATTATGGGTTGTGGTTACTTCTAGAACAATTGGTTATGTCTTTGGGAATAAATAATCATCCTCAAATTCATTGTTTTATTCAATGATGTTGGGGAATGGACTAAATTCTTGAATAATTTTGTCATGGTAAATTTACGGGGGTATAAATGTCTATGGTGGGGAGATTTTTCACACACCAAACATTAAAATTATTTTATTTCATTGCTTCTTGGCTTCGTTTGGCCTCATCAATCTGCTTGTTAAGTGATAGTATAAAATTTTAGATGTTTAGTAAATTTTATGGGTTTCACAATGGTGTACGAGAACCACACTATTAATAGTAACCATTTCATCGGCCAAGCTGAGCCATTGGTTTCCTAATGTATGATTTTTTAAAAATTAATAATTTTGAAATGTTTAAAACATAATAATAATAATATTATTTAAATTATAATATTTTTATTATTAAAGATGCTGTTAATATTTTTTATTATTATTGATGTTTTTATTAGTTAAAAATGAAGTGACTATAATTAATTCTTGGATTTTAAATATTATTATTATTATTATTATTATTATCATTATTTTTTTGGGTTTATTTTTCATTTGTTTTTTATTTTAATTTTAATTTTACCTTTGGAACCATAAGACCCCCTTCTCTCTAGGAATGGAGTGGTTCCCCCCCCCACTTCTTCCATATAAATCGTATCACCCCTCTTCATTAACCCTTGTGCACACATGGACATCCAAGCTGGATTCCTCCCTCTCCTTTTCCAGTCACATTTAAACTCGCCAAATCTCCCTTCCTGGCCTAACTCCTTGTGGAACACCCTCTCCCTCTTGACTCGATCGATGATAGTATCCTAGATCACAACCGCCTGACACTCCTACGTATACCCTGACCGGTGCGCCCAACTCTCAATGGCCAGACCAACCCCGTAACAACCCTTCCTACCAACAACCAATAGCAGGCACACGACCCAGGGCAGAACCCATATAGCATGCACCACCCATGGTGTGCGTCCCTTCCTTCCATGGTAGGTCTCTCCAGATTCTTCTATGGTTATTGTTTCATTATACATTTTATAATACTTATACATGTCCACATTAATCGTTTTAAAAATTTGTTCCTGTTTTGGTGCCGATATGGTTTTTGTTAAACCTAGGGTTTGAGAAAAATACAAAAAAAAAATTCTTACATCAATAAAATATGTGAATGTTGTATTGGGACTCTTTGGCCCATAATACAGCATCCACCACTAATGGTGAGGCAGACAGACTCAAATTGATTTTCCACCATTGTTTCAGGTAAGATTCTAAAACTGCTAAATGGTTTTGTACTACTCAATTTAGGGTCCTATGGTTTATATGATTCCCTGTAATTTATTTAGGGGTGTTTTGTTCTTTCCCACCTTAATTTTGGGTCTGTGATAACGGTTATAGTGGGTTTTAAACACCTTTATGTGCACACACACATATACTCAGGGAGGAATATATATATATATATATATATCTCACATTTTTGTGTTACCTCATGGTGTGGGGGACAAATTCATTAGTTTAAGGGTATATTTATATATATATATAGAGGTATATGGGTGCAAGTGGGTGACTTCTTGATTTAGAAATCATCAACTCAGTTCTCCTTTAAGGTAGGTTATCTATGTGCAAGCTTTTAATTTGGATTACATAATGGCATGAAAATTTTAAAAATATATTTTAATGTTATTTTTGTATATATATATGTTATGTAGAATTATTTGAATCACTTGAATTTGGTTTATCAATTATCTGTATTCTTTTTTGAAGATTTGTTATGTGTTGTCTTCAAATTTAATGTTTCATAAATGTGTAAAATAGTTTTATAACTGTTTTTTTTTTCAAGGTAATTTCTTGGAACTCAAATGTGGGGATTAATGTATTATCATCTAATTGGACTATTTGTAACATTTTAAGTGTCTTGTGTGTTTATATTTTAGATATCAGAAATTCTCATAGAAAAATGATTATTTTTATGATGGAAAATATGAAGGCCAGTTTGGAACATTATGCAATTTTTATAAGTTTAATTTGGTTTTGAATGTTTAATGGATATTATCAAATACATATTTCATTTTTGGCTAATTTCATAATAAAAACGTAATGACATGGTGGATTTTTTCTTAGTGCTCTCGGAGATTCCCAAAATGGGTTTTGGAGTGAATTTTAGGTGAAATGGTGATTTAAATTGCTAAAATGGATTGAATAATTGTATGAATGAGTTAAATATTGTTTTAAAAATAACTATACCTTGGTTGTTTAATACTATTTTTTAAATGGGATTTAATTTAAATTTTTTGGGAAAATGGAAATTTTCTAAAATGAAAATATTTCATGTAAATTATTGAGGCCCGCTTGGCACTTGAAAATGGTTTTAGGAGGTGTAGAACCACTCTTGAGGTATTTACATCCACGTATGAGAAATATGTTATAAGTTTTAATATGTTATTTTTGATAAGTTCATGGTGAAGAGGCTTTTATTTTTTTGTGACCTATAAAGGGGGTTGTGATCAAAGAGGGGGATCATTGGTGAGGGGTTGGATTTTTTTTTATGTAAATAAAATAATATGTTCATATATGTTTGATTGATAAAAAATTCATACCACAGGAAATGGAACCCATGGGAAACATTGGTATCTAGGTTGGTAGCCTGTGAATAGTATGCTAGACAATAATGACGTGCTTTATCATTGTTTTATTTAAAATGATTAAAACTACAACACTAAATAAACATTTTTTATGATTTGAGATTACAATGTTATGTGTGTGTTCCTTACTAGTGGCTCGTGCATGTGAATCTAGTTGGATTTGGTTTCAATAACACATTTCACTGAGGTAATTGGTTTCTATAGGCCCACTTATGCTATTTACAAATATGGGTTTAAATGGTCCTAGTTTGTGACATGATTCTTGTGATGTGATTTTAATTTAAATTTTTAATGTGTTTCCCTCTCTCGTGAAAACTATATATTAACTTAAATTTATTTCCTTTTATTTTCAAATTTAAAGGAAGGCATGGAATCTACATTGAAAATGTAGTGTAAGATAAATGTTTTCCTAAAAAATATAAACATGTTACAAAATTTTGAATATAATTAATATATATATATATATTAATATATCTTATTTTCAAACTATCATGATTGGGATTATTTTTAAATTCAAGGGCATATGGAATTGATTATCATTGGAATTCCCACTAAGAATCTCGGTGCTCACGCCCACTCTATTTTTTAGCTTTAGTTTCAAATAGTTTTTGATCTCATTTAGAGTGAGTGTGGGTTATGTGTTGTAGCGACCCACGAGGTCACTCAAGATATGTTTCTTTTCTCAGTTTATATTTCATCAGTTTCTAGTTTGTTAATTTTTTTTATTTATCTATCATTTCTAGGTTAAACCATTCTCAACTACATTATTTTGACGCTACAGACTATTTTCTATCCCATGGGGACATAGAACACCATTCGGTCTATGCCATAGACCAACTTGGATGATTGGTTCAGGATCGACCCAGGTTGGTTCGAAACATAAAATAACTATTTTTTTCTATAAATGTTTAATGATAAATATAACTTGTATGAGAGGTGTTGATGGAATATATTTAATTCGTTTTATTTCATGTGTTTTAAAATTTTAATTAAATAATTTGTTTCAAAAATTTCATTAATGATATTTAAAAATAAATATTATTTTATTAAATGATTTAACAATCTTAAAAATTGCATCTACAGAAAAATAGTCTTTAACCTATAATAATATCAACCATAGTTTATTCAATGAACAAATTACCTTTTATAGTAACTATCATAACAACAAATAGTAAAAAGCTTAGTATAATTGTGATTCACAAAAAAAGACTAATTCTGGTTAAAAAATGAATAATTTCACAATCATAATATAAAAATATCAATATTTTTCATGATATAATATTAACCCATCCTCATAATATCTTAAAATTAAATCATTTTGAACTATAATTAAAGAAAAATAAATGTATACCAATTTAGTATATTAAAAACACAAAAAGATTCCCTACGCGCACTTATAAAAGGGCACCTCATCTCCCCTATTATTCACACCTCTAAAGAATTTTGATTCATCATATTCCCACAAAAATAACTTCCTTAATTCCCCTAACTCATCCAAGACTCCATTGTTTTTTATAAAACCTTTCATGGAAGGATTTTTATGTAAACCTAAAAATCATGTCTGCGGAAGATGTAATATTATTGATTAAGAATTTTTGTTTCACATAATCTTCCACGTCATTAAAATATTATTCAATTAGGGTGATATAATATCCTCATTATCTAACATATAATGAGATGTTTTATGTAAATTTAATAACAATTTTACATCACCTCTTCTATTAAATAGGAAACCAGTTTGGCATTCATTTGTACGGTAGACAAAATTGGTATATCAGGAATACCTTATAACTCATGATATATTAAATTTCAATTCGATGAATTTCATCTAATGTTATTTGACATGAATGTTACAGAGTGGTATGTGTTTCAAAACTCAATTTCCATTCATTAAATTATATCACCTTTCCATTAATTATGTTATTTCAATAATTTGTATGATATGGAATTTGTAAAATTTAGTTTGAATTCCATCTTGTTGTTTATTCATTCAAATTTGTTACACACCATGAAATTATTGATTAACTCTCACTTCAATATTATAATAATTTTAAGGGTTATAAATAAAAAAAGTTCATATATTTGTTAATATGTTATCATACCTAGATAGTTTTTATATGATTTGTGTATAATACCATTTTCACTTGATGTATTATGTTCCCCATTATTTTAAATTTCATTAATGATTCAGTTGATGTTATTTATTTCATGTGGAATAAGACCAATGTGGTAAGGGTTTATTTCAAAATATCATAAATATTCGAGATGGATTCTATCTAATTCTCCAGTAGGGGAATTGGTTTTTTTATATATCATAAAACCAATATATATCTATCACCCAGGATTACTTTTTAAAATTAAAGGTATTCCGATAATTTTACACTATTATGTATTGAAAATATCAAAAAATAAATTTTAAAGAACACTAAAATTCATTCCATCCTTAGTTAAGAATATTTTAATTCTAGTTTCATTATAAAAACTTATTTCTAGAATGCTTAATTTTAATATATGATTTTTAATTACATTTTTAACCTATTTAATATTTTTTAAAAAATTCTTTAATTTCAATATTTTGGTCATTTTATGAATAATTTACTTTTTTACTGTTACAAAAAAATGGGAATTGAATCATTCAGATTTTGTTTTACGTTTTAAAAAAAAAATATTTTCCAGAAAACGCTTATTGAAATGTTTTTTTAAAAATGCACCTCAAAGGCGGCATCTCGGATGCCGCATTTGCATTTCGGGGGCAAGGCGGCATCTGCGATGCCGCCTTTCTCCTTAAAAAATCTTTTTTTAAAATTTTTATTTTTATTTTTATTTTTTGTTTTGTTTTATTTATATATATATATATATATAATGAATACAAAAAATTTCAAAAAATTTCTCTGCAATTAAAGATCCAGCGCTACAGCCATTACAGTAGTCTAGATTCTGACAGAAACTCTTACCCAGGCATCCCTTTTATAAGAGGGCTTGCCTTGAAAATCACTCTGCATTTTCGATGTGGGATTCAGGTTCTACCTTTACAGTGCAGTACATTCTGCATTTCCGATGTGGGATTTTGTTTCAAGAACGTGACTTTGAAATACAATAAAATATAAACTATAAGGCCAATATAAATGAAATTTTAAACATTTATTAAAAATATAATAAATAGTTGAAAAAAAATAATTTCCTCAAAAATGTTGATGAAAAATAATCTATAGCCTTTCAAAACCGCCTACTTGAAACATAAAAATGTTTCAAATACGTGAATTTGAAATACTGTAAAATATAAACTATAGAACAAATATAATTGAAACATTAAACATTGATTAAACATATAATAAATAGTTGAAAACAATAGAAATTTCCAAAAAAATGTTGATGGAAAGTAATTTATAAGCTTTCAAAACCACATACCTGAAACTTAAAATTTTTCAAGTGTGTGAATTGGAAAGACCATAAAACATAAAATAGAAGACCAATATAAATGAAACGTTAAACATTGATTAAAAATATAATAAATAGTTGAAAACAAATGCAATTTCCAAAAAATTGTTAATGAAAAAAAATTTATAAGCCTTCAAAACCGCCTATTTGAAACTTAAAAGTGTTTCAAGTACGTGACTTTGAAAGATTATAATTATATTACTAATTAACTAATTAATTATTATATAATTAATAGTTATATTAATAATTAACTAATTAATTATTATATAAGTAATAATTAATGAGTAATAATTAATAATTAATAATTTAATGAATAGATATAATTAATATTTATATCACTAATTAGCTAATTAATAATTAATAATTACTTCTTAATAATTATTAATTACTAATTACAAATTATTATGAATAATTATAATAAATATTTATATTACTAATTACTAATTAATTAGTTATAATTATTATTTGTATTTCTAATTAACTAAATATTTATTATATATGTAATAATTATATTACTAATTAATTATTATATAATTAATGATAATATTACTAATTAACTAATTAATAATGATATATTTAATTATTAATAATTAATAATTAATAATTAATTATTATAATGAATAAATGTAATTATAAATTATATTCCTAATTTACTAATTAATTGTTATATAATTAATAATTATATAACTAATGAACTAACTAACTATTATATAATTAATTATTAATAATTAATAATTAATAATTATAATGACTAATTATAATTAATATTTATATTAATAATTAACTAATTAATAATTACTTTTTAATAATTAATAATGACAAATTACTAAATAATAAATAATAATTATAATGAATAAATGTAATTAAAAATTATATTACTATTTTAGTAATTTATTATTATATAATTAATAATAATATTACAAATTAACTAACTAATGTTTATATAATTAATTATTATTAATTACTAATTAATAATTATAATGAAAATTATAATTAAAAATACTTTTATAAATTTACTAATTGATTATTATAATGAATAATTATAATTAAAAATCCTATTAAAAATTTATTAATTAATTATTATATAATTAATAATAATATTACTAATTAACTAATTAATTTTTACATAATTATCTATTAATAATTACTAATTAATAATTATAATTACTTATTATAATTTATTATCTTATTTATAATTAACTAATTAATTATTATATAATTAATAAGGATATTACTTATTAAATATTTATTTCTTATATAGTTAATAATTATATAATTAATCATTATATTACTAAATAAGTATTATATAAAAAATAAATAATAATTAATAGTTATAATGAATAATTATAATGAATAAATATATTACTAATTAACTAATTATTTATTATTTAATAATTTTTAATAATCACTAATGAATAATTATAATAAATAATTATATTACTACTTAACTATTATATAATTAATTATTAATAATATTAATTTAATAGTTAAATAAATTATTACATGTTTAATCCATGTTTTAACTTTAAATTATATCGGTCATATAGTTTATATTTTAGTCTATCAAAACCGCATACTTTAATCATTTTATGTTTCAAGTAGGTGGTTTTGAATTCTTATAAATTATTTTTCATGAACATTTTTTACGAAATTCTTTTTATTTGCGACTATTTGGTATCTGTTTAATCCGTGTTTTATGTTTTATTTATATCGGTCTTATATTTTATATTTTATAGGCTTTCAAGGTCACGTGCTTGAAACATTTTTAAGTTTAATGTTGGTCTTTTTGAAAGCGTAAAAATTATATTTCATCAATATTTTTTACGAAATTCTTTTTATTTTAAAATATTTGTTTTATTTTTAATTCATGTATTAGGTTTCATTTATATTGGTCATATAATTTATATTTTATAAGCTTTCAAAATCACGTACTTGAAACTTCTTATGTTTCAAGTAAGTGGATTTGAAAGCTTATAAATTATTTTTTATCATCATTTTTTATGATTTTTTTTTTATTTTCAACTAGTTTTTATATGTTTAATCGATGTTTTAAGTTTCATTTATATTGGCCATATAGTTTATATTTTATTGTCTTTCAAAGTCACGTACTTGAAAATAAAAGGAATTTCATAAAAAATATTGATGAAATATAATTTATAAGCTTTCAAAACGACCAACATGAAACTTAAAAATGTTTCAAGCACGAGACATTGAAAGCCTATAAAATATAAACTATAATACCGAAATAAATTTAACATAAAACACAGATTAAACATATAACAAATAGTCAAAAATAAAAAGAATTTCGTAAAAAATGTTCATGAAAAATAAAATATAAGTTTTCAAAACCACCTACTTGAAACTTAAAATGATTAAAGTATGCGGTTTTGAAAGACTAAAATATAAACTATAAGACCGATATAATTTAAAGTTAAAACATGGATTAAACATGTAATAATTTATTTAACTATTAAATTAATATTATTAATAATTAATTATATAATAGTTAATTAGTCATATAATTATTCATTATAATTATTCATTAGTAATTATTAAAAATTATTATATAATAAATAACTAGTTAATTAGTAATATATTTATTCATTATAATTATTCATTATAACTATTAATTAATAATTATTATTTATATAATACTTAATTAGTAATATAATGATTAATTATATAATTATTAACTATATAATAAATAATTATTTAATTAGTAATATCATTATTAATTATATAATAATTAATAAGTTAATTATAAATAAGAAAATTAATTATAATAAGTAATTATAATTATTAATTAGTAATTATTAATAGATAATTATGTAAAAAATAACTAGTTAATTAGTAATATTATTATTAATTATATAATAATTAATTAGTAAATTTGTAATATGATTTTTAATTATAATTATTCATTATAATAATCAATTATTAAATTTGTAATATGATTTTTAATTATAATTATTCATTATAATTATTAATTAGCAATTAATAATAATTAATTATACAAAAATTAGTTAGTTAATTTGAAATATTATAATTAATTATATAATAATAAATTACTAAAATAGTAATATAATTTTTAAGTACATTTATTCATTATAATTATTAATTAGTAATTAGTAATTAGTAATTAGTAATTAGTAATTAGTAATTATTAATTAGTTAATTAGTAATATAAATATTAATTATAATTAGTCATTATAATTATTAATTATTAATTATTAATTATTAATTATTAATTATATAAAAGTTATTTAGTTCATTAGTTATATAATTATTAATAATATAACAATTAATTAGTAAATTAGTAGTATAATATTTAATTACATTTATTCATTATAATTTTTAATTATTTATTAGTAATTATTAATAATTAAATATGTCATAATTCATTAGTTAATTATTAATATTATCATTAATTATATAATTATTAATTATTAATATAATTATTACATATATATTAAATATTATTTATTTAGAAATACAATTAATAATTATAACTAATTAATTAGTAATTAGTAATTAGTTATTATTAATTATTTAATTAGTAATATACATATTTATTATAATTATTCATTATAATTAGTAATTAGTAATTAATAATTATTAATATGTAATTATTAATTATTAATTAGTTAATTAGTAATATAAATATTAATTATAACTATTCATTAAATTATTAATTATTAATTATTGCTCATTAATTATTACATATATAATAATTAATTAGTTATTTATTAATATAACTATTAATTATATAATAATTAATTAGTTAAATAGTAATATAATTATAATCTTTCAAAGTCACGTACTTGAAACATTTTGAAGTTTCAAGTAGGCGGTTTTGAAAGCTTATAAATTATTTTTCATTAACATTTTTTTGGATATTTATTTTTGTTTTCAACTATTTCTTATATGTTTAATCAATATTTAACGTTTCATTTTTATTGGTCTTCTATTTTATGTTGTATGGTCTTTCCAATTCACACACTTGAAAAATTTTATGTTTGAAGTATGCAGTTTTGAAAGCTTATAAATTACTTTTCATAAACATTTTTTTGGAAATTTCTTTTGTTTTCGACTATTTATTAAATGTTTAATAAATGTTTAATGTTTCAATTATATTTTTTTTATAGTTTATATTTTACAGTCTTTCAAATTCACGTATTTGGAACATTTTTACGTTTCATGTGGGCGGTTTTGAAAGGTTATAGATTATTTTTCATCAAAATTTATGAGGAAATTATTTTTGTTTTCAACTATTTATTATATGTTTAATAAATTTTTAAAATTTCATTTATATTGGCCTTATAGTTTATATTTTATTGTATTTCAAAGTCACATACTTGAAACAGAATCCCACATCAGAAATGCAGAATGTACTGCGCAGTAAAGGTAGAACCTGAATCCCACATCGAAAATGCAGAATGATTTTCAGGGCAAGCCCTCTCATAAAAGGGAGGCATGGGTAAGAGTTTCTGTCAGAATCCAGACTGCTTTAATGGCTGTAGTGTTGGATCTTTAATAGTAGAGAAATTATGCTGAAATTTTTTGTTTTGTTTATATATATATATATAACAAAAAAATAAAAAAAAATAAAAAAATTCAAAAAAAGATTTTTTAGGATAAAGGCAGCATCGCAGATGCCTCCTTGCTCCTGAAATGCAAAGGCGGCATCAGTGATGCCACCTTTGAGGTTCATTTTTAAATTTTTTTTGCCATAACCGTTTTCTGGAAAATATTTTTTTAAAAAACGTAAAAAAAATCCGAATCATTCTATTAAAATACTCAGTTTGAAAATAATTTTCCCACCATCATCACTCCTGATTTCAATGATGTTTCCTTCATAATTTTACATAGTAATTTACAATGAAAAAATATTCACTAATATTATGGAATTTTTTTTAAAAAGAAATTGAATTTCAATATGAAAATTGTATTTCCTTCAAGAATGTATATAATATATATATTATTAAATTTATATTAATAAAAAACAACAACACTTTGGTTTTTCTCTTGGAATACATTTTGATTGTAAACAAATTATTCTTGATTTTCATTGTTTATGATATATTTGTCTTATTAAACTGTTGTCATTTTTTATGTTTGTTATTCTTATATGGACATTTTACGAATACATAATTTTGATTAATATGTATTATTTATTGATTTTAGGAATGTATTGTAATTTTTAGGTGATGGTTAGGTCCATAATTACTTATCCGCTCAACGAATAGGCAATTATCACTAGAAAAACCTATTGTCTATCCTGGGTAATGGTTTTTTGGTGTATGAATACACACCTTTTAAACTATTGTTGTTAGTTTCCTCGACAAGAAGATTCCAATATCTTGTATTTTTCATTCAATAAATATTAAATCATTTATTAACAAAAATGATGTTATTTTTAATTATATCCTTAGATAAACATCAAGATCACATGATTATTTAAACAGAATCATTTTATCTTCATTTACCCCTTCCATATTATTAATCCTTGTTATATTATTCATTAAATTTATTTTATTTTCAGTTATTTACATTTCTGTGCTTATTATACATTTTTTACTCATGATAGTTTCCATTATATATAAACCTTATCACAATTTGAGCTCAACCTTATTTTGTTTCCCTTCCCTATGATATGAAGCTGCATTCTTTGAATTAGTTTAAGGATGTGTAAAACATTCATTCACAATGGTTCTAATTTTATGTTATCAAATGTCATGTGAGATTAATATATATTTATTTTTTATCAAGACTATTAAAGTATTTGGTGCATTGGTATGTGATTTCTTATATCTAATATGAATGTATTAATGTTACCACAAATTTTGGGATACTAGGGTTATTGTCTATATAGTTGGTATCAGAGAAAGATGAGTAGAAACCAAGGGTTTCAGATTTAGTAAAACATAGATTAATGAATGTAACCCTATAATTAACTATTAATATAATTAATTATATAGTATGACATCCAAATGTTTAGTAATGGTAGGGATTATGTCGTTTTCCTAGAAATAAATTGATATCGATATACTAAAAGTGGATGTGGTTTTGACATAGATACATCATGGGATAATAATCCTAAAAAGATTAGGTCGAGTATATCTATTCCATAATTATACTTTATAGTGTGTGTGCCCTTACAATACACATGTTTTGACACTCGAGAGGATATATCTGGTTAAATTCATATTTCTCTGAGAACAATTCTGATTAGAAAAATAATATAATCTATGATATAACATAGTGACAGAAGATAAACCTAATGTGTATTGGGAAAATTTATCAAAGGGTAATTATATTTTAAAAATCATATATAATATTTTTTATATATTATATACATGTATTTTATCATTATTATTGATATTTTGTCAAGCATTTATGGAAAATAAACCCTTTGTATTAGTAAGGGTTTTAGTGTATCTTTTATTTGAGGAATTGTGCTATAATATTTTATAGAAATAATTTTAAATATATTTATAAAATTCTGCATTTATATGACCATTCATATTAATGTGGTGATATTCAATTATGATTATTCTATTTTTTGAAAAAAAAATAATTTGTTCAGAAATCCTTATTGGTTAAAATGTAATATTATGATTACTTTTACATTTTTGGATTCCATCATATTTTTGGTTATGTTAATGGAATATATAAATATTCTTTTTGAAAATAGAAAAACAACACATTGATAGATTGCAGGTCACATCCTTCTTGTCAATGGATCATGAATTTACAACCAAAGAGAGATATGTTTGTAGCTCAAACCACGAGCCTTTATGATGTAGTTGTTAATATGATTTTTTTCTCAAATGGTTTTATGTAAAAATATTAATTTTATTTCCAGAAACTTATTATAGGATCAAATGTTTGGAAAATTTTATGAAATAGGTGATTAAAGATATTATGTGAGGTGTTTTATCGGGATGGAATTTGAATGTATACACATTATGACTAACGTAAATTACTATCTGGGAAGAATGTTAATATGTATTTAGAAATGTGAGATAATGTGTATGAGATAATCATTGATGTTAAGTCAATATTTAATGTTTAGAATATTAAGTATTACAATAATATAGTGTTATTTATTATTGGATTGATTTATGTCAAACCATATATTTCATTGTTGAATTTTTTAGATTATTGTATTATTTCATCATATAAATGTTTATTTAATTCAGGTACTATCGTACACTATAGGAAAATTTTGCTTTCATAAAATACAAGAGGAATATATTTTTATTATTTTATGGAACTTATGACACATTAAAATTTAAAATTAGTGCTTCGAGTAGAAATAATATTAATCATGGATATTCATTTTAGGGACAAAAAATTGAAGTGTAAATTGAGTGAAGCACAAAAAACATTGAAAATATGATTAAGAAATTTAAAAAAACATCAATTATATTTTATTATTTTCTCTATATTGAAAATGAAATAATACCTCAACATTATGAATATAATATAGAAATAAAAAATTTATACATTTCCATTCATTTTTTAGGAATAAATTGTCTTCCCCCCATCACATACTTATGGCTTTGTGGTTATTAACTATCCATTGAGTATGATCTCTATCACACTATATTGGTCCTTGGGAATTAGTTTTCCCTTATATTCCCATATATTAACACCTTTATAATATTATACTATTTTGTAACATAGTTTTATGTTTATTTATATGACCATCTAATTTCCCTTTCCTTTTTAGGGAGTTCTTTTATTAACCCTTTTAGGATGTTGGTTCCCTATAATGAATTTTGGAAATTTCAAACCCTATATTCCTAAGCACAATTAATATATTTGGAAACATTGTTTTTTTATGAAGGATAAAAAATGATAAACCTTAATTTACAATTAACACAATTTTTATTTCATATTCATCACGAAACACAAAGCTTAAATATGAAAATATAATATTATTTTTTAAATGGTATAATTATAACACATTTTTTGAATTGGTGAGTATGAATATGATAAACCAAATTATGATAATTATTCTTATAGTTTAATGTCAATTAATATTGATCAATTACTGATTTTTTATAAGAACTCAATTTTTTTGTCATTGTATTATTTAAATTTACGTTTTCCCAGAAATTGACATTTATTGAATTTTATAAATGAATATTATTAAAAAAATTATTGAATATTAAAATTTGGAAAAATATTAAAATATTTTTTAAATCCACATATCCAAATTAACATAGTGTGAATGATTTTTATTTTTATAAAAAGGTTAATTTTCCATGGAACAATTAAAAACCACATTTTTTTTAAAACATTAATTTTCAATAACTGATGAATCCTTATGATATCTTTAATTTGATCCTAAATTACTTTAAATATAATTTATATATAAATAATAGAGTTAATTAAATATGATGAAAAATTATAATTGATCCAAGTGTAAAAAATATTTTAAACTCAAAAAGTTTTTTTTTTCAAAATACAGTTTTTCTTTGCTCTTTGCGGAAATTTTTTAAGAATAAATTTATTTCGCATAGCGATACAGAGTTTTGTAATGTGTATTTACTATTTAGAATTAAAATAAATAATATTATGTAATACAGTAAATTTAATTCTTCTTCATTGTTATTAATAAAAATGATATAAAACTGACACTACATTTAAAGGTAATATGAGGTCACCCAAGATTTATACTATGTGGTAAGGAAACAATTTTTGTCGTCAGTCATATTATATGAATTTATTTTGACCCTTAACACCTTAGGTATGATATGTATTTATATATAGATACATTGACATGAATGTTTCCTTTATAACAATTATGTAAAAAATAATGTAAAAAGGTTAGTTCAATGATTTTAATATCTATAATATTATGTGACATGGATAAAAGAAACATATGTTAAGTAATAAATCACTATTTTAAATATAAATTATTTTTATATTGTTAATTTATTTGTAATTCTTACTGATTACATAATTACCTAAAATGGTTTCCAAACATTGTCACTGTATTTATTCAATTAATAGAAAAATAAAATAAATGGTTATAAAAATATTAAAAATAAAATAATTTGAAAGGGTTATTTTGTTCCATAAATTTAAATGATAAAGAATAATTTGTTATTGATGATAATTGAATATACATTAATTAATTTTACTTAATTGTGTTTTAAAAGTCCAATTATATAACAAGTTATAGAAGAGGTATTAATGATATTTTATAATAAATAATATTTTATTAAATATTTTAAAATTTCTAAACAAACTATCTCCATCGATGTGATTTGTATATCAATAAAAATATCATCTATTGTAAATTAATTGAAAAAATTTCCATTTATAATAACAATCTTGAATCCTAAATAGTAAAAATGTTATTATCACGTTCATTTTTTAGAATGTTGAATGCATGTTAAAACAAAATAATACACGAAGAAACTGAATCGAAATATGCTAAAATGTTATTTTATGAAATAATTTATATTATTAGTCATACTATATTACAATTATATTAGTTGGATAATTATTTCAATGAAAATAAATTTTAATAATTTGATATTTAAGAAAATTCTAAAAGATACATTCCCTTGCATAAAAAATGGAACCTCTTATCCACTTTTATTCACATATCAAAATCTTATTGGTTAAACCAATTCCTAAAAACTTATCTCACCAACAATCATTCATAGATCCTAGAGGCATTTTATTTATTACAAAACCATCTTAGGAAGGATTTTGGTGTAAACCTAAAAGGTTGTCTGGTGATGAGGTGTCATTCATAACTGAGTGGTTTTGTATCTTTTAATCATACAAATCAAAAGAATGTAAATCTTCATGGATGATATAATAAAATAATTATCTCATATTAAATTAAATTATTTTTTAACTTAATAACCTATATATATTCTCTTCCATTAAATTGGTAATGAAATCTTCATTCGTATCTACCTCAGACCATCGCCTTATGAACCGATGTAATTAATTTTTCATTAACACCTCTAATAGATAGTTTTAATGATATATTCAATATAAATATATATTTATATATGTTTTATTAATTATATATTTATCCCTATTAAGATATAATATTTTATATGATTTCTTGTAATTCCATTCATTTGAAAATGGTAATGATATTCATGTGTACGTGTGAATTACAACCAATTAGAAGATATTTGATTCATTTTTATTAAACATGTCACATTAATACGTTATATAAGTGAATTTTATCAAATAATAAGATATTATTTGTAAATTTATTTTTCTTAAAAGATCAAATAATATATATTTTCATTCCATCATTATCATTGATTAATGGAAATATTTCTCATGTGTACGTATAATTTAAAATCTCAAGGATTGTATAAGAGTTAATTCTTCATAACTATATTTCATGAATTGTTTAAAAAGTATAATTAATTTAAGAAAACGAAAAATATTTCATTATTATAATAATGGAGATACTGAAATAATGACTTCCTTTACTATAATAAAACTATCATGGTCATTCTGGACATATGAACTGAATATCATCAAAAAAATCAAACATGAACTTTATTTATTAAGTATATAATAATAATTGGTTAATTACTAAACTAAAAAAATTAAAAACTGTAAAATGTTATTAATATTATAAATAACTAACATTAGTTTATTATTCACAATGATAAAGACTATATATGAATATTCCGACCTAACATAAGGGATTCTTTCTGAATATATTTTTTTTGGGACATAATATAATTTTATGCGCCTACATTATTTTAAGTAATCTATATTTCACCCCTTTTATAAGTTACATAATGATTCATTGATAATTATTGACATTTTATGTTTTAAATAAATTATTTCATACAATTGAATGTGAGTTAAAATTTATAAAGTGGTAAGAGTTTTATAAATAAATTTTTTTCATTAGGTAATATAACTTCTCCATCAAATATATTATGACATTATTATAGAAGAATTGGAATTTTTTGATTTATGATTTATTTATATTTTTGTGAATAAATATTTATAACACATAATCAATTCATTTTTTGATTCTTAGTTCAATGTTATGATCATTATAAGAGTTCATTGTCTCAAATTGACATATTTGGGAATGATTTTATGTTATAAAATATTCATCTCTTATGATGTGTATATACTAAAAATTTAATATGATATATCATTATTACATTTATATTCATCATATTTTACGATTCATTTGAATTTATTTCTTTCATGTGGATTTTTATTCAATATTTTCCACAATGATAAGAGTTTATTTCACAATATTATCATTATTTGAAAAAGATTACATTTAACTCTCCATTGGGAAAATTATATGATCATTCAATCGTAAAACCAATATATTTTATTTTTATTTTTATTTTTTTAAATTTATAATGTTTTCTGTAGTTTTCACAATTATGTATAATAAATGCTTGAAAAAAGTTTTAAAGAAAAAACATTATTTCCTCTTTAGTCAAGAAATATTTTATCATCCATGTCCCTATATTCTAAAAATAAAATTAAGAATTTTTTAGTGTATAACTATGATTATTTGAGTTCATTTTTACACATGATTTAATTTTTAAAAAATGCTTTAAAATTAATATTCCTATAAATTTCTGAAAAGGTTCATTTTAAGATTTATCAATCATGTGAATGAAATCATTGTTTTAACATACTCATCATGAAAATAGTTTCCCCACCATCATGACTAAATTATATTGGATCTTCGTTTACATGTTTTAATGGTTTTTTATAATAAATTTTTTTTCTAAATATTTTTGGAATTTTTATTTTCAAAAAATGAATTTCAAAGTAAAATTTTTTTTTCTATACGAATTTATTTAATAAACATTTTATGGTATTTATGTTCATAAACAAAATAAGTTTTTTTATTCAACTTTATGTATATTTTGTAATGATATCATCCCTATTCATTCCCTAGATGGTTATTGATCTATTGGACTTGTTAATGTATTGTAATTATTTATACTATGTCTTCATATGCAGAATGATTTGGAATATAGAATATGGAATAAGTTGGAATATTTATTCATATAAAGAATTAATTATATTTTTTAAGTGAAGGGTGTGGCCTAGAATTATATATCCCCATGATGTATCAATCAGTCTCCCAAGAAAAACTAGTTGTCTAGCCTTATTAAATGAATATTTATTGTATTCTTACTCGTAGTTTAAAAAATCATTACAGAAGGCTATGACGATAAGTTTTAGATGTCTGACATTAAGAATTCCATCATTATGAACTCATTTGTCACAATTCATGTGAATATTATTAATATTTTTCATTGATTATTTTCATTCACATGTGATTATTTAAATGGAACCATTAGAAATTCATTTACTCATATCATATTATTCTTCCAACTCAATTATTCATTAAATGGAATGTGCATTCAATTATCTACCATTCCATTTGGAATATGAATTATTCAATAATAGAATATTACATTGAATGAAACCCATATAATTAATCTGTATTAACCCTTATTTTTCTTCCTTTCCACATGATATGAAGAAGGAATTGTTTAATGAGTTCAAGGACAAATAATATTTAATTTCATTTTGTTTTTTATTTTACAACATCAAATATAATGTGAAAATCATGTATTTATCTTGTCCCATTGGGATTTGATATCATATTTCTTATAAAAATATAATAATGTATTAATTTTGTATAGATTACTAGATTTGGTCTTTTTTACACTAATGTTGTGGAAATAAAACATGAAATATTACCCATCTCTCTTGTGTATGAGCTAGATCCACTTATCATCCACCATAATGGGATTATTTATTAATGAAAATGTGTTACAATAATTCCCTTATATTACATGTACAATGTTTGAGTTGATTCTAATTAACTCAAGTTACAATGTGATACATAGACCCTGTATATTTTGGGCTTATCCATAGAACACCTTACTTCATTACACCTTTTCAATGGTTCATAGAATCCTGGTCACATCGAGATCAAATACATAATACCACTATTACCTATTCTTTAGTATCCCTCTTCCATTTTTCACACATTTAATTATTTGTTTCTCAAATTCTCATAAATATTCGCTGGCTATAATTAATGGGCATATTCATCTCTAAAGTCAAATTTTCATTGAATATGAATTAATTCCTCAATGTGGATTTTCATAGGCACCAATTGTTCCCCAATAAAACTAAAGAAACTAATTTTTAATAGTTTTACTTCTAATCCTTGAATTCCCTAATATCATCGCAATTGTATTCCTCATTTGCATTTGGACAGTGGCCATCACTCATATACATATCTCATATCATCATTTATGATCAATGAAATTCTATGTAAAATATATGCAACCCCATAATTTTTCCTTATTAAAATTGTTTTTGGGGCCCTTAGATGTCTATAATTTTATATACAATTATATTTACTCCTCCCTTTAACATTAGGTTATAGTGTATGATCATATAATAAGAACTTTAGGTCAAACTTGTATGAAACTAAACTCAACACATACTTCAAAATTTTTTAGAAGATAAAAAACTTCTTTTAATGTGTATAATTGAATGTATTTATTAAATAAGTTAAAAAGCTGTGAAACATATCTAATCAAACACCCACTATAGGAATCTGGTGTAAAATTGTAGTCTCTGAACCAAAAGTTTCCTTATACGAGTATTATTAAATGATAATTACCAAATGAATGTTTCATAAATGATATTGGTATTACTATATAATCTGATAGAAATCCATGTTATTCATATTCGACTCACATGGTCTAATAAATTATTAAAACAACAAAATATCCTTTTTCAATGCCCCAATTATTTTATTATATACATAGTGATGTAAATTATTGTGTACAAGAACCATTATTTAATGTGTATCTCTAACTATTATAATTTTTCTCATTCTTCCTTGAGTACCCATAAATATTTCATTTTTATTAGTAATAATTATATGAAACTCTAAATGGAACTTATGATTGTTAATTAATTCATGAAACAATATCGATCTGTTTATGTATCACTAATTTGGAGTGTGAATACAATTAATTCTATCGTAATTGGAATGGCCTCAAATTATTATATTCCTTCATAGAATCATAAGCACACCTCCAAAAATTAATAAAGATAGTGGTTATCTTTTATGTAACTATCACATTTCATAATAACTAATTTGGTCTAATTAGGATTTGATTTACACATTTCACCATCCCAACAACTCATGTATGTTTGATATCCTTGATGTTACACCATAATACATCATTCCCATTAACAATTCAATATAAAGAAAAATTTATCTCTTATCCTTCCTTTTATTAGAATGAATTATCTATGATATGTCAAAATCCATGAGTTAAGATACTCCTCCTGGAAACCCTATTGATTATTTGAGATACACTACCAAGATAATTACATATTGGCATTTTTGAGCCAGTTATGAGTCAAAAAAAACATATGAAACAATGGTTTTACTACTATATCCAAAAATTATCATAAACTCATTGGATGTACTTTTCCCTAGAAAACTCTTTTTCATTAATGTTAGTTCATCCATTAAATTATTTCTACATCAACCACATCATATTTTTGTCTAATATATGTGATCTTAATGATCATTCATATTACTCACATTAGTGAGAATCTTAAATAAAAATAAAATATAACATTTGTTAAAAAATTTATATTGATTACATATTAAAAGAAAATCAATGAGAAATTCAATTCCTCACACTATTATTTTTTCCCATATAAGACAATAAAATAAATCTACTCTGATAAATAACAATAATGCATGTGGGATCAACTATATAACTGTACATAATGTTGAACCAAATTCTATATACCCCTAAATATAGGAAAAATATAGATCGCCACCTTCCCATAATATGAACGCATAAATAACTTCATTATGAGTAATAATTAATCATCCATTTAGAAATAGAATAACAATATTTCAATGGTCATGATGCCTCTACGTTTACTCATTCATGTCATATACCCAGTAAGATTTCATTAGGTGTTAATTGATTGGAATATGATTTAAGAGTTCTTATAATTTGACAGAGCTAAATTTATGTGAGTGAATAATATAATATTTAATTATTGAAATATATTGATGAAAATGATGATTCAATAATAATATAGAAATTGAGAATTATTATTTTTAACTAATAATCATAGGAAATGAGCTTCCAAAAAATGGGATTCACATTAATTATATTTCACAGAAAGGGGAGTATTAAATATTGGTTTTATGTAAACTATAATCATCCTTAATTTATTGTATATATTTTTCATATTTTTTTATGTTTTTCAATCCTCGTGGCCTTAGCACCCTCTGAAAGTAGATTTATCCCTTCTTACATATTAGTTTCCCTCATTTATTCTTCTTAATCCCCAAATTTGTTTTGGTACACTTATATTTTTTCATTTCCAATAGCCTACTCATGTTAAATATGATTGAATTCAATAACCATTACTTTTACCATGTTTTATTTTCCTCAATTTCTTTCAAATAGTTCAACTCATGTTTAAGCATTGTAGCTCATTGAGTGGGGTATGAATGATTAGTCCTTTCCCTTATAATATTATGTTGTGATGTTTCAATTTCCACTTGATACAACAAAATTTTCCTTATAGCGTAAGGAATATCGTGATTATAGAACCCCTACAGGATAAGAAAATAAATTTATCGTGACGGTTTCATAATTATTTACCTCATCCATCTAGTGATATATCATAGATTAATTTAAATATTCCGTATCATAATCACTATCATATTTTTTAAGGAATTTATTTTTCCACCAAGTCATAATTAATTCATATCGAGATTTCTAGTAAATATTTTCAGACTAGATCAATTAAATTGGGTCTTTTCTTAGTATATATTGTAATACTCATCATTGAGAATATATTTTAAATTTCATTAGATATCAGCTAGAACAATAAAAATGGAGACCTGTTATTTGGAACTTGTAGTTTAGTGACTTAGAGACATATGAAAAAATTCTATAGTTGAAAAATGGTGGAATTTATCGAAGAATGAAGTATAATGATATATACTTTATGATGATAGAGAAATGGTCATAATATATAATTCCAATCATTGAGGGATAGCCATGGGAAATTTCTATTAATAAAACTATATTTTGACTCTAGGCACCTTGAATTCCCTTTGTGGTTGTTTCACAATATATGGGGGAACGTCCATCATGGTTTCACCATTAGTGTTTCCAAAAATAATAGATATCATGAAAATTGATATTAGTAAACCAAATGAAAAAACAGAAGAAGTAATATATCACTAATTTATGTAATATACCATCTTAATGAAATTTATTTAATGTAGTTACATAAGCTGAAAGATAACGAGCATCTGATCGACATCCATCTTGTCACCTATAAAACCTAACATTGTTGTGTCAGTGGATGATATGTTTATGTCAGGGACATATTCAAGCTCCTTGTGGTTCCCTCTCACTATTTATTCACAATGCATTTCTTTATAGGGATGGTATTTTCATTCTCATATAGTGTGGAAACTCTCTTAGTCCGAAGATACAATTTAGTTCATAAATGAATCAACACAATAGCCCATAGTCAATGAAATCTCTTAACAACAATCATAGAATTCTATAATGAAAATTTTGAACTGCTATATTGGGATGAAGATAATATGTTAATGGATGTCTCCTATTTATGAATGTGGATTCTATTAGGAGGAAATTTAATCGGATATGATACATGTATAAGAATTTGGAATACACTAGAGAGATCACAAATCAACCTTTTCATACTCTCCCACATGTATTGGGAGAATTCCCTATTTACTTCAAAAGTCATTTTGATACTGGGAAAAACAACTATACCACAGGTAATGTAATATGGAGATATGACAGGTAAATTATCATCATGTGAATCATGTATGTAATAAGTTTTTTTAGTGAAACTATTAATAGTGATGACATAAGGGAAATATTTTTATCCTTTTAACATCCTCATTGAAATAGTTTTGTCTATCATTTTCACATTCACAGTATTAGTATAACCTAAATAATTCTTCCATTATCATCGAATGGAATTCCAAATCCATTTTTGATTAAATAATGGCTTCCATGTCTATAATATAATTCTTTACTTACATGGGATGGTCATCATTATATTTATCTAAGTTGAAAATTATATCTCCAAGACTTGTAATTATAATTTCATTCACATGGAGGGATCCCAAAATTTACTCATTTACATGGAATCTCTCTATATGATATACTCCCCCAGGGATTCTATGTGTTTAAAATAAATGATATTAAGAGAGCAGGGACCTACATTTATCCCTAGGGGCAGTATAGTGATAGGGTGAAATTTATTTCTAGTAATTTATGATTATGGTATCCCCTTATAATAAAATATATCCCCATGTTTCACATCCTCTTCTCGCAATGGAGGAAACCGATTTCCTAGACATAAAATATCCACAAGAAGAATCTGTTTTCCTTCAACACCAAGTGTATAGGTACCATTAAACATATGTATTAGGCTCACCAACTTCCAAATAATATATGAAAAAAACCATGTCTCGATATAGTTGATGATCATACCAATAAAAATATCAGCTAAAGGGAATTTATGTTTAATTTATTTACCATGATTGACATCATGAAAAACAACTCATGATATCATAGGTTTTCTTTTTTGATAAACACTGGAGGTATGGGGCCAACACTTCAGATGAATGAATTTGTACAGAAAATCAATCCTTGAGGGGAAATGCTACAGAAATGACCATTTTATATAAAATATCACCCTAAATTGCATCTCAATTTAATATTATCTAGGAATAGGCTCCATGGATCCAAGAGGAATTTTCTATGATAGTAAAAATGGTATATCCATATATTCTATATAAAATTGGTTATGTGAATTCATCCATATCTTGATATTTCACTATGTTAGAGTCTATGGACTAACTATAATGATGATTTTGGTATATGATAAAAAAGAGACATTTACTATTACTACAATATGGATGAATTCATAGAAACATTTGTTTGCTATGATCTATCCCAATAGTACCTAGAATGGGATAACTACATTGAAAGGTTATCGTCCCATAGAGATATGCTCAATTAGATGATAAAATGGACTGAGTACCTAAACCACTATATTTATTTTTCCTCGACATGTCATATAAGAAGATATTGTTAATCATGAATCCATTACTCCAACAGACTTCCTCACTAGAAGAATAAATCATCTTAGGTAAATGTAGAATACACTCACTATTTGACCCAACCAGCTTGCCTGGGTGGCGACCTGCCATCCCCTACATGAAAAATTGTTTCCCTCCAAGATATGAAATTGGGTATCATGATTCATAATATTCTCATAATATGAGCACCTTTGAGGTCTCATGTTATTTGGATCTCACCGTTATAGCATTTTGAATTGATCTATCCCTGATATAAATGAAACATAGGCTTTTTTCAATGATCCTTCATCATAACATTTCAATCCCTCCAAAGTATTATTCTTGTGACTTTTGGATTTCAATAAAAATCATACCATGTATAAAAAATAATGATGAATTCATCATACATGTTCATTAAAATTGGAGATTTACGTATCATGTTTCTCATCCCAAATGCTTAAAATACCACACAGTGTACTATGTAGATTAATTTTTATCCCAGATCTCCACACTAATGATATAAGGGAAAACATATTTTCTCTTATAGAATAGATTTTGTAAAACCCACAACACTTAATAAATACCAATTTCATTAAACTCTTGATTTAATTCACTACCTTGTTATTTACCCTAGAAGGGAAAATGTTGAGACTGCGGCCCTAGTATCCCAAAGTTGATTATTAAATTTTTTTCATAGGAACTAAATACAACTTATCAAATCCTAAATAAGTAAATCATTTAATAGTACTTTTAAACTAGATATATACTATAATATCACATTACATTTGAAAACCTAATATAATGTACATTATTTTCATTGAAAACACAATTTTCCATAATATAATATCTTTTAATTTTAGTAATAATGCACATAATAAAATACTAGGGAAAGGAATCACAGGAAAAGGATTATTTTATATGCTCATTAAGGAATTTATATAGTTAAGGATATTATATAATAATTAAAGAATGAATAATACTGAAAGAGAAATGATGCTAAAATAATGACATATAAATGATCACAAAATACTAAAAAAAATCCATATACAAAATAATAGTAAAAATAATCGCACGAACACCAATAACGGATTTTATAATATTGGTAGGAATAAATAAAAAGGATATTATCTTAACATTGAATCCTTGTGCCAAAACAAATTAGATAAATGGGTAAGAGCTTGACCAAATTAGAAGAATGGGTTTTCTATAGATACTTACTAATTCATCATGTTGATATGTTATTTTTTTCCAGAACCATCACTAAATAAGTTCATTTCATTCATCATATAAATACACTATATGTTATAATCAATAATCATTATAATAATTTTTTATTAATATTAGAAAATATAAAAATAAATTGTCAAAACATTCCTTAGTCATAATGGTCATAAACTATCTCATGAAATATGCTATGTTGTATTATTAGATTATAAATTTAGTAAATCATAATATTCACCAAAGGATGTTAATATAAAATAAAATATATTTAATATATTATTGGAATATTTTTTGAGGAAAACAGAATCTTCGATTGGAAAAAACATATATATAAGAAAATAATTTCAAAATAATTAATGGTAAAATACTCATGGAAAATAATCTTAAAAAAATGTAAAATAATCTTCAATATAATTATTAGTCATGATGGTGGGAAAATTTATTCATGGAGTGTATGTTAAAATAATGATTTCATGTACATACTTAATAAAAGGTGCATCATTTGGAAAACAACAGGAAGATTCTTTTTATATATTAGTATATGAAGTAAAACATGGGTTAAATGACATTAATAAATAATTTTATAAAAGTAATAAAATCCATATATAATTTTAATGAAAATATGTACATAGAATAAATATATTTATAGTTGATAAAATAAGATATATTTCTTACAAAAAATGTAATTTCTATATCGTGAGTATTTAAGAGAGGAAAATGAAAGAATTTTTTTTAATTTCTAAAAATAATATTATTATAGGAAAACAGATTTCGTTTAATATAGAATTATTATATTACTCCCACGATGGATAATTAATAAAAATATTATAAATAAGAATGAGTCCTGAAAATACATCCTTACTCAATCTTAACTTGCTTCAAAATTGGACAAAATACAATATTATAAATTCAAATTTATATTAAATAAATTATATAATAATTTAATTGATTATATTATAAATTATTACTAACTCATAATATTTTAGTATCCATTTATTACAAATTCATTAATGAAAATGTAGTTTATAAGAGTTCACTTTATCATTTTTCATGAATGTTTAAGTTATGCAGTTATATTCTATGTAAATTAATCACATTTACATCACACAAAAATAAGGAACATGATATAAATATCATATAAATTTATTATATATATATATATATATGGATCCCTCTATAAAATTTATATATATAAATATAATTAAACCATTCATGGATATGGTAGGTTGTACATACTCAAAAATGTTCTTTCCATTTTAAAACAGATAAAATAGATGAATAATAAATAATAATTATCCTTTCTAGAATCATAATTATATCATTAATAACATAAAAATTTATTAAATACAACATTATAATCATCGAAGTGAAGTGGTGATGAAAAAATAATTACTCCACTACAGGGACATAATATGTTGTACATATATATGACCAAATTTTATGATTTTTATAGGGTCTAAAAAAGATCTATAATGGTTGTTACATAAAAATAATAAAAATTAATTATATTAATGATATTTTAATTGCTATTTTATATTGGAAACAATGTAATCAGTGGATTTATAAGATGAAATAAAATTTAAAATATTCGATTAAGTGTAATACCACATCATTGAAAAATAACCTTGGGTATAAAACAAAATACTTAAAGTCATGATCTATTGGAAATAAAAGATGTAATAGGATATGTTTAGTGATTCTATTTAATTATTTATGTGGTTATTTTCTGATAAAAAAGATCAAAAAAATTTATAAATAGATGTGAAGGTGTTCTCTTTTATATGTGAGGGGAGGGACGGTCATGGAAGTACCTAATGTAATAAATCAATATAGAAAATTATAATAAAGTTAAATCAATTTGACATATTTATATCATAATATGATGACAATTAAAAATAATCTATTAAAATAAAATTTAGTCATTTTATGTGATTTTACCACAAATATATGTTAGTTTTAACCCCTATAAATGCTTTGGAATGTTTCCACAATATAAACGTGTTATATTATTTATGGGTTATAAATGATCCCATTAATGGAAAATTGATACAGAAATGGACCATGGTTGATAAATTAAGCCATATACCAATCATTTGACAAACTATGTAATTTTCATGAACATTAAATTATTAAATAAAATACTTTTTATTATAACATATCATTATTTTCATTTAAAAAAATCATTTACCTTAAAATTAAAATATTAAAAATAGTAATGTAATTAGAATAAAAACATTAACACTTAATTAATTTTCTATATTTATCTTAAAAATAGTGCAAGATAATAAATCATCCAAATTTTATTTCTTTTAGTATTTTATAAGTCAATTATTATATTTTATATTAATTGAATAAATATTGTCACATAGTTTCCCAAGAATTTAATATAATTATTAAAGAACTAAATAATAAAAAGAAATCAAAATGATGGGTAATTTTAAATTATAAATCAAAGGAATATTTATAACTAAGCATACCCTCTTTTAATTCTTATATATTAATTTTCATTATATTATTGTCAAGAGAGCGACATTTGGTATTTATATTTTTTATATTATATTATGAAGGTCATAATAAAATAAAAATTTTACTAAGATAACATATATTTGAAAAAATTTTGGAAATGGAAAAAATAAACACATCAAATTTTATAAAAGAGTTTTAGAGAAAGTTTAAAGGCATATCCAAATGTTTTAGTCTTATATTTAATGTTTTACTCTTACAGATGTGAAAATATTTACTGTGGTTATAATTAAAAATGAATAAAAAAGGGAAAATTTATCCAATTTGATAGACCATATTCTAAATATGGAACCCATTTTTCAATATTTAATATGTAGAAGTGGAGGAATTTAATTTAAAATTAAACTTGAAAAATGAAATGAAAAATAGTTTTGTAGCAAAAAAATTTGATGTATAATTGTTTATATTTTAAAATCCAACATAAATTTTTTTATTATTAACCTTAATTAGATTATAAATAATAGGAAGGATTTAATTGTAATTTTGAATCCATTTAACTCAAAATTAATCTTTTTAAATTTTTTAAATTAAATGGATATATTCAATAAATATTGTTGTTTTTTTATATTCATCAAAAAAATAATTATATTAAAAAATTTATAAAATATTAACTATTATATTATTATGTCATGATAATTTAAATAATTATATTAATATTGTAATATAAGTTTTCTAAATGTGCAATATATTAATTATAATATGTATTAACAAAAATCAATAACAACGAGTTTACGAAAAAAATATTTTTAATGTATACAAGGAATTTATTAAAAAGGAAATGCTTTATCTAGTAATTTTATATATTATTTTAAAATGAATATCGTAACATTAATTAAACTAATTTAATTGATACATTTTAATTTTATACTATATTGTTGTATATTTATGCTATAGGTTTCATGTTTCATAAGTTATTGATGAAAATAATTTTATTTGATCAGAAAAATATTAAAAATTTATTTCGGTGTTATATTATACCACACATAAAATAAAATCCTCCCCCAAAATTTGGTCACTCAAATACAAATATATGAGGATATATCTTTTTCATTTAATACTCATTTTCCCATGTTGCTTCCTCAAATTTATGGGTTTTCATCAAAAAATTATCCCAGAGAGTTGTCATGTTTTGAAGCGCGTTCTATATATGATTAGAAATATTCTTCGGTTGATCCTTATAGAAGAGATCATTCATTAGTAGGTTAAACATTGAGGTCAGTACATGTGAAGTATTAGTTCTATGCTTCCTCAGGAGCAATACATGGAAATCATCATGAACTTGAGAGAGAATCAGTGGAAGCCCCAATATATAAGATATTATCCTAATATGATCGTGAATCGTAAAGGTACTCATATACTTAGGGGAAAACATGATATTTATTTTCCAAATCAGATAACCATATTCTATGTTTTTATTCATAGGAATAAATGTTAACTATCATCAAATATTATATCTTACCGATGATTTTTTGAAAAACATTTTTTGACTCTATAATAGTCTTCTATTTTACTAAATGGATATAGTTATATCTATTTTTTCTATATCTATATTAGGTATCAATTGAGTTTTTCTCCACATTCTATCATCATTTTGCGATTTTCACTTACTTCCATAAAGGGATTCATAAAGATCCATATAGACAATCAATTGAAGACTATGTTTTTAATAAAATTCATCCTAAATAAGTATTGATCTCAAAAACCAATGAAATATATATATAATGATTTCAACATATATTGTATGGTTTTTGTTGTCCTCTATGATGAGACATTTATTTAATTGTGATATGTAGTGCTATAACTCAACACTATATCCAGATCCTACTGAATATTTTTCTTTAAAATTCAGTTAAAACGTAGATCCCAATCAGATATAGTTGAAAGTGGTACTCTATTAAATTTTATCACTTCATTAATATATAATTGACTATGTTTATTAAGATATAAGTATTCTTCATTAGAAATTTTTTTCAATACTTCTCAATTATGAGTGACTACTCCCCAATGATAATTGTTCCCTTTATATGCTTTTTGGATTAAAATGATGAAATATATGGTAATGTTTTACTTTTTATATTTTGGTATGGTTAATTTTTTAAATATCCCATTAGGATTAATTTTTATCAGCATTAACTTAATAATATACTATGTATCAGGATACTTGCTCTACGACATACATTTTCATGTTAACCCATTAATAATAATCTTGGATATCCCTATACATCAGTTTTCTTCTTTGATGAATAATAAATTATGAACTATGAACTTCATCTAGAAGGTAAATCTTTATATTATGTACTAATAGACACAAACTTGGTTCCTAATCATTATAATTATTATATAATCATGGTTCAAGTTGGGCACATTATTTAGTTTTATATATAATTTTACATTGTCCTTATATACCTTCTCAATAGTCTTGGGGATGTACAGTTTAACATTCATTTGTTGATGGTAATATCTTCCCCATTTCCTCACGATGTCATGATCCATCTTCTATGAATCCCCAAATATTTGTTCTCTTTCAATTCGCATCATGGAAAAACAAGTATGATATTTTTGACTCAGAACATCACCCACATTTTTTTCTTCCCATTGAAGTATTGTATTGAGCAGTCATAATCATTGATAAAATCCAACTATCATCACTAAAACATATTTAACTCATTATATAAAAATAAATTCTATATACTATTATGATAATTATATATATCACATAATTCATCAAAAAATATAAATCCTCCATATCTTCAAGGTAAGAAATAATGTCTCTAGCTCTAAATCATGATTCAATGTCTTTGTATCATGTATATTAATTTGGAAAGAAAAATATTCTATCATCATTCCATTCTACATGAAGAAGAATCATAATACCTTCTATGGTGTGACACAAATGGTCAATATTCCTTCCCTAATATATGGTAGTGCAAGAACATGTGTCTTGAAAAACCATACCATAAATTATCTGAAATTATATTCAAATTAATTTATACAGGATAACAATATCGCATTTTGAGTCAATATGGTGGGTGGATTATATTTTCATGAGAATTACATAACAAAACATTGGTAGTATCATACAGACCCATGAAAACTATGTATCTTTGTTACTGTAGTTAGTCTAGTACATTACTCAATAACTTATTTCTCTAATAGATCCACACATATATCCTCAATTGAGTTTGTATATCCCAATAATGAAACATTTTGAAGCCAAAATTCAACATTTTTTTGTTTTGAATCGAACTTATCCTTCCTCAGGGTATTCAATAAGATTCTCAATTGTTCTTCATATTTTTTGTTCCTTTTTAAATATCTAAAAATATCATCTATAGATATTACCACAAACTAATCAATATTATCCCTAAAGACTGTATTCAATAAATTTATCATTATAATAGGAGTATTGTTATATCCTAATATAATAACTATAAATTATTAATTTTTATACATCACTTAGAAGGTGTTCATGGTTATATTCTCATTATTGGTCCATAGTTAATAATAACCTGGTCGAAGATAAATCATGGGAAAAAATTGAGTTCCTTGTAATTCAAAAGTTGATCATAAACATGGGTTAAAGGATACTTATTATTAATTATGACCATGTTATGTTTCTAATAATCATGAAAAATACACATTAACCATTATTCATCATAAAAAAATAATACGTACACCCAATGGAGAAGAACAATGCCAAATTAATCCATTGTCTAAACTCTTATGGAATTTCTCCTCCAATTATTGTAACTCAATCTGGGTAATTCCATATAGACACTTTGAAATAGGCGTATCGTTAGGTATGAGTTCTACTGAAAAATAAGTCATAATTCATAGGATGAATAATAAGTTTGTTAAGAAATAAATCAGAATATTCCAAAACAATATGAAAATTTTATATGTTGATTAGCCCCCAACTATTTGAGATAAATATCCATCATAAATAGTTGGTAGATCCCATATGATAGAATTAATTCCCAATATATGTTCATTTTCAACATTCAACAGAGATATATTTATTAGTCAATTTAGAATATCAAATATATCATTTATTCCTCGATAATTAATTGCTACACTATATTGAGGGAGTCAATCCATTCCAAAAATGACATCAAATTCAACTAGAATGATAATTAAATGATTTAAATTAATAAAATTACCTTAAACATATATCAGATATAATTTATAAATTTGAAATATGGTTATCCAACCATTATGATTTTTTACGACCAACTCATCATCTAAACAATGAGGTGTTTATTTTTATATGCATAGAAAATGATTCATATATAAAAGACTAAGTATAACCTGAATCAAATAAAAAAAATTCAATCCTAATGTGGAAGTTAAGTTCACCTTCTAAGATTTTAGTTGTATCTTCCACATAAAATATTCTAATTGAATATGTTGTTCTTTATCTCCTTTTCTTATTTTAGGCTACATTCCCTTCTTGTTTTCATAATTAGTAAGAATCAAATCTCATCACCTTATAGTGAAATTACTACATCTTGTTGGTTTCACACTTATCATTTCAATCATGATCATGTTAAAATTTTTCTCTACACTTTTAGAAAGCACATTTTCCGTGTAAGAAAGTACCATTGTGTTTCCCTGAATAAGTATCACATCCTCTAATATCCCCATTTCTCTTCTTCCTGCTATCCATTTTTTGTCATTCATCTTCTTCTTATCATTATTTCCATAAAATATATAAGGCCTATATTGTTATTTATCATTCTAGAGAGTATAATATATTTTATCCCCATATGATGAGAAATGTTTTAGAGACTAGTCGCCTTCAAAGGATTTAATTTAACATATTAAATAAATGATAAATCCCACTCATTATATTACACATGTAGTCTACAACCTTCCTTGATACCCCAGTTTTGTTTGCTTAATATGTAGGAATATTTTAATATTTATTTTTCCCTGGACTAAGGAATTTTTTTCTAGATCTTCTCATGGTTCTTGATTATTATATTTTTTATTGATAAGTTTGTTAAAATACATCCATTTAATTATTTTTATTCATAAAAAATAATTAATTTGGGAATTAATTAAAACCATTGATCTATATCAATCATTATATGATAATATACCCTAGAAAAGTTATCCATATAAATACACCCCAAATTGAGGAATATATTTTCTAATGAATTTATCTATTTATAAAATACAAATGGATTTTAGGTTCCATTGAATGATAAAGGCTGATGTCACATGAGACTATCTAAAATTGTTAAATGATTATATTTAATGGTAATATTATCCATTCGAGTAAGGTTATTTTTCATAAGCGGAGTATGTTTCCCCAAAATTTTAATAATTTGTCATTTCCCACTCAATCTTCAATATATTTTCCATAAGGTTAATCCCTACATGGATTATATGCATTGATACAGTTTCTATTCCTTCTACCCTAAACCATTAATAATCAATGTATTAGGAAAAATTACATCATAACACTGTGAATCAAAATTTAAATTCTTAAATAGGTACAACAGTTAACACAAATTGAAATTAAAGAATATATTATCATAGAATCTTAATCGTAGTATCATTGTGAATATCATCAAATAAAAATATTTTATAATATTTTATAATGTGTTGTATTTAAAATGTTTATAAAATAAATAATACCCCCCAGGAGTTTCCAAAAAAGTGATTAGTAAGGTCACACTAACAATATACTAAAATCATGGTTGATATATATTCAACCAACTTTTTCCAATATTATTACGCATATATACATTTTTTTTATAAATCCAGTTCAACTTGTAGTATCTAGATAAAGATGCATTTCTAGTAAATTCAGATAATATCAATTTTATAATAAAATTAGGATATTATTTTATACTTTTTAAAATCCTAAAATTATTTCACAGGGTTATATTCCCATATCAACATTTTCCTAAACTAGTTCCTAAGGATTCCACTAAAATGTTTCTTATAAAAATAATAATGGGTTGAAACATATTTTCCTAGGGAAAATAGTTACATTATTAAATTAAAACAATAAAAATTTATAACATTATTAAGGTTTGAAGAGATCAGTACCCTTAGTAAACAAGATTCATACTTTAATCAAATATTTCATTTGAAAACAAAAAATTATGACAAGTCATTTTATTTGAGAATATAAATATTCTCTATACTGTATCCTTTTATATCAGTCATAATAAATATCCATTAATCTTATGGGATGCAAAAATTAGAATGGGGTTAGCATTGATGCTCTATAAAGGAATATACACATTAAAAGAAATCACAGAAGAAATACAGAATTAATATTATATAAGGAGTAAATGATTATTAAAAACTCCTTAAAAATAATAACATAAACATGAAATATATCCATTTAGGAAAAAAAATGTTTTAATAATCCCCTATAAATCAATAAATGATTTAATGAAAATGGAATAAATAGTGATGGTTATCATTAAATAACAATAGAAAACAAATTTCATGGTATCATACATAAATGTGTATGGATTTAGAAAAATACACAATATTTTTTATCATGTGAAACATATCAATGCGTCAAGGGAAAATGTAATTCCATGCCCAACCAAACACAGAAAAAATACAAGGAATTAAATATATTAATAAAAAATATATCCTAGTCAACATTCCATATAATAAATAAATTCCAATATTGGAAAAACTATGTACGAAATATCAATTATCCCCTTGTCAAACAGATCATTAACAATCCAAAAAATATGTTAGATGGTATCACTAGATTATATCCTCATAAAATCATATGACTCATTAGAGTTTGTTTACATAGATGAAAATATATTTAAAATATCATCAGATGTTTTCTTGAAGAAAATACCCTTTTTCTTTTCATATCACTTTTTTAAAATTTAAAAATTCACAACATATTTTGGAAAGCATTTTATTTAAGAAAATAACTGAAACATGGAAAGTAATGTTCAATAAAAATATTTTTCATGATTGTGGTGAATGATATTTTTGTGGTGTATGCTAGAATAATAGCTTTGTTCACACCATCAATAAATGTTTACACGTATGGAAAATGTTGATATGTTTACAGTTAGACCATTTTATGAAAATTAAAATATGGGTAAAAATTAAATTAAAAATCATTTCTTAATTATTATAATTATTATTAAATAAATGATAAACAAAAAATAGGTTAATCAAAATAAAATATTATGTCAGTCTAAAATAATGAAACACTAGGGTAGCCCCTCTCACAAGAATCTTCCCCACATTAGAAAGATATGTCCATCAAGAAAACTAGGTGATACAAATCTTTAGGGCTACAATGGAGGCTAGGAAATTAGAAACCCTATTTACCTCATGGAATGTATAGATAACATTTGTATGGTCACTGGTAGGAAAAATATATCAAATAATAGAATAAGATATCGAACAAAAGGGTAATATTACACTATGTCACATTAAATATAATAATGTGGCTGGTTTCTAATGGAACTAGCTCAATGATACTTCGTCTACAATGTTGTGGTCCAGTTAGAGTTTCCATGGATTTGGCTTGGAAGGAATGACTGCTTCAAATTTTTTCTAGGACAGGGGAGCCTAGAATCTTGTGTTTGTTCCAGCACAATAGTGATGCCAATTATATACATCCCCAATACCCAAGTTCCATTTGGTGTGCAATTGAACAGCCAAAATGCATGGTATAATCAACATCCATAAGGAAGAAGTGTTACCTTATTTTATCCTTGAACTCATTTTGCATTTATATTCCATGAGCTTACCCCATAATATCTGATCTTTAATCACTTCCCAATAGAGTATAACTTGAATTCCTTGTAATGTTTATGATATGCTTTTTACATTAATACCACCATATAGAAAGGGATATTTATCCTTTTCCAGAAGTCCCAATGGATTTTTCCAATTGAATGAGCATCCCGAATGAAGGTTACCATAATGTTGTCCGTGTTAGAAATAAATCCTCTTGGTACTGTAAAATTAGATAAACCACAGACTAGAACGGATGAGATGATGATGTTCAACAAGGCTATCCTTTTTCAAAACACAATTAACTGGGTCATCTAGATCTGTATTCTTCATGTGATCATCCACAACATGTAGTCAAAGTGTTGTATGTGAAACCTTACAAAAAAAACTGGTGCGCCTTGGTTTTCCACTGGAAGTATTTCTCTCCTCATTTACTAAATTATTTTTAGGGAGATAAACATCCATTCAAAACTTCTAATTGTTATATAAAATCTTCCCTTGAATCTATGTATAATTTTTCCTCTCCAAAGGAAATATTAACCAATAAATTTTTTTTAAAACATGTTAACAAAATATGGGCATTTGAAAAAAAAAATTCCCAACCAAAAGAAAAAAATGTATTCTTTCAATAAAAACATTATTTTGTTTTCTTGAGTACTTAAGAGAAAAATATGAAAGGAGAAATGATAATTTTTTAAATGATAATAGGATTATAATATATATTTGTGTTGAGATATACATATCATATAATTCTCCAAATATATACAAGAAAATAAAAAATCTACACCAGTCATGAGATTGTAAAATAAACCCTTATCTCATGATTGAATTACATCGAATGCCCTCTAATTACCGGTATAATAAAATTAATTTAATTATAAATCTATATAAAATCATTTGTATTCTTATAATATAATATATGATCCAATTATAAAATTTTAAACAGAATTTATTAATATATTTTTTTAAAGAATCGTTTTCGTGTGTTAACTATTTATTTTTTCATAGATGTTTTAGTTCTGCACTTTTGGTCATGGTAAATTGATCATGGTTCCATAATAACAAAATGATCAACAATATATTAATATATTATCGATTTATTAAACCTATATTTATACTCATACATAAATGTTAGGGATAGAGAAATTATTTACATTGTTCATAGAGACGGGAGGACATACATGTGTATTAATGATGTTTTAATTTTTTTTAATTGATTGAAAGATTGTTAAATAATATTTCATGTTTACAGAATAAAAAAAATATCATAAATAACATATATATATAATAAATAATTATAAACATACATATAAATTTGTCACAGAAAAAATATTAAAGTACTATCTAAAGATAGTATTTCATATGTAAACATGAGGAATGTTTTCAATTTTCATATAATAGAAAGAAGGTTTAAAATGGTTGTTTCATCATCATAATACAAATTATGGATATTTAATATTAATAAAAAATTATTTTATAATTGGTATCACAGATTTATGGAAGGTAGAAGTTGAAATTAAATTGAAAAATATTGGTTAAAATTTATACATATTATTTGCGAAACATCTTTTGGAATATACATTAAGCCTCCAAATGATAGTATTTTTGAAGGAAAAAAGTTCTAAAATATATAGAATAAATTTATTAAGGTATTATTTCATGTATTTTCTAAACTATAGTCTCAAAATGTGTGAGGAATATAGGCCAACTGGTTCCATTATATAACTGAAAAGAGGGGTGGTTATGGAATTTTATAGACTATTAAATTTATATGAATTCATTTTTATAATCAATAAACTCAAAATTGTTATATTTAGAATATAAAATGGATTTAATTATTAATTATCTCATTAAATAGAGTTTATATATGTTTATGATATATTTTAAACCATTTCTCTTAGTTTTAACCCTCATTAATCTTTTGGACAATTACAACACTATCAATGAATTATTCTATTTAAGGGTGAATAATATCAATACAAAAATAAAATTGATTCATAAATGGGAAAGAGTTATATTTTTATCAATAAAAATTCCATTAGGTGAGTATATTATTTTAATGAATTTTAAATAATTTACAAAAATATTGTTTTTTATGAAATGTCATTAATTTAATTTTTGAACTATTTATTTAATTTTATATTAATGACATTCGGGTAGTTATGAAATTAGAATATAAAACATTCAGCCTTAAGTAGTATTTAATATTTATCTAATTTTTTTTTAATTCAATAATTTATAAAAAATTTATTTTTTATAACATATTTTATATCATTTATCTTATTTTACTATTAATTTATTATGTTCTCAGTTGGCATTGCATAGGTATTTAATCTAATTATTCCCTAACTAAATATAAAAAAAAATTACAATTATAAAAAAATTAATCTATCATTGAAATAATAATTTAGAACTAAAATTTATCTTTTCAATCATTATGTATCAACTTTAGTGATAATAATGTCAAGAGGGTGACATTCAATATTTATTGTTCTCATAAAATAATATAAAGGCCACAATAAAAGATTTGTGGAACAATTTAGCCCCATAATAGACACTAAAATAGAAATTTATAAAAATACATCTATAAAATTAGATTAAATAATGTTTAACTGAAATTATAAAGCCTTATCACAATGTCTTGACCCTATTTTACCTATTTTATCCTTACTAAGATGATTGGAGTTTTTCGAGGATACTATTCCTACTGACCAAAAATAAAAGAGGCATATTTAAAAATATTATTTTCAAGATTCATAATATAAACTTCATCTTTAAACATAAAATCTATAAAACTGGTAGAATTTAAATCAGCATTAAACCCATAAAACACAATGAAAGTATTTTTATAGAAAAAAATGTTTTATGACGTATAAATGATTTTATAAATAAATCCAAATTAAATTAATTAATAATGAACTTAATTAGATTTTACATAAAATTAATGACTTGATTTTAATTTAAAACCCATTCAAAAAATTGTATTTTTAAATGAGTTAAATATCCAGTTTTGAAAAAAATTTGTATTTTAAACTATTTATTAAAGAATAATTCCTTTTATTAAATTTTCAATAACACTGTGAGATAATAGTGACATGATGGGTTCAAAAATAAATTTCATATTTGAAAATAAATTTTCTTAATGGGGTAGAAAAATTTAACTAATAATTCAAAAAAATAAATAAAACCAAATTTTTATGAATTTTTTGTTAAGTATACAATAACATAACTAAAATCATACATGCTTCACCTACAATATTTATATATATTTTTGTAATTTCTTCATTCCAATTAATACCACCAATTTAACAGCTTCATTTTAGTGGAATACTATATCATGGTTTATTTATTCTATGGGTTATATATATCATAAGTTCTCAAAGAAATAATTTATTTTTGAAGAGGAATATATCATAAAATCTCGTGGTATTACACCATGCCCAATCCATACTAAATCCAACCCCAATACATAAATCCTAGCTTAAAGACCATCCATGAATATGGTTTATTATAAAACTCTTTATAATGGAGTTATAGTTGAGAACATATATCTCTATCATAAATTGTTTTCCTTATATAGGAAATGGATGATATGTTATCACATAAAACTTTGACTAGTGAATTTCCTTGATAAAACCATTGAATATTTAAATATTCCTATAAATTATCCATTGATGATTGTGAATCTTGCTTAATGGTTGATTCTTTTTTGATTTTCTGGAATGGGGATTCCACTTAGCATCCCAAAACAATATAATGGAATATTATTTTTGTAGAATGGAGTCTTAGGTGTGTGCTCCCATCAATCCCAAATGTAACTGATGATTTTGGATGATGCACTGGTGTAGACCATTCTCAGTGCATTTAAAGATTTTTTTGAACCACATATCAATCACTTTAGTATGATTAATATCTTTCAGGGTGGATAACATGAAAATATAAAATAATACAGTCAAATTTGTTGAAGCATGGTATTTGACCTAATAACAATGTGATACACATAGTATTGACATGAAAATATATATCAAACGAGGTGGATCACCGGTTCATTTAATGCTTTACGAAGATAACATGAACACCATTGTATATCTAGGTGCATGATATATAATTATGAGGATCCAATAGCTACCACACATGCATATTCTATAGGTTAATTTTCATATTCAATTATGAGAGTAAAAACAAACAACCAATGTTCTCACATACCATTAGCTATGAAAATTCCTCATTCATGACTTTCACTTTGGGATCAACCCATGGTTAACACCACCCAGAGATTATCCCCATAAGGAGATAACATGGAATCTATGAGTCCTATGTTAATGAAAGAGGTTTGCATATCTTATTTATAGGAAGATTCCTAAATACCTCCAACCCCCCATAGGATTCCTAATAACTAAATGGTATCATATTTTTTTCTTATAAATATCTATTTATTAACAACAGAATTCTTAATTTTGAGGCGTGGGTATTAGTTAAGACTATAAAATCTGGAAGAAGGAAAAAATAGTGAAAAAATCCCATTTCTTCAAAGGATAATACCTGATGTGAAACTAATTTAATCAACATGGATTACCAAATGAAGATATTTTTATAAGAAATATCTTATGATTTCCAAGTGAAATCTAATGGTCGAGTAAAATATTAATATTATGTATTAATGTTAGTGATGAAAACATTTATGACTGCAATTGAATTTCAATCCTTATAAGAGTATGCCAATTACCTACCTTGGACACTTCCCAATTATCTAAATTAACAGAAAATTTGAAATAAGCCTTCATATTTTTGCTTTATATAACTTCATTATATAACTAATGGAAATATGATTCTTTGGATGATGAATTTTTCATCCACTTCCTATTCATGTCATCCACCTACTAAATCACCATCTCACAGTGTGATAGCAGGTGAATAGAATAATTTAGGAGGTCCAATATAAGGATCCCTCATATAAAGGATCCATAAGAAACCAATACATGACATATCTTCCTACTATAAGGAAAACATTATCAACATATGACTATAAATACACCATTCCATAATTTGGAAAAACACATGTAAATAGGCATGTAAGAGGTTAGAATAGTGAATTGTCCTTTTTTCCCTTTCTAAGATACGAACATGTAATTTAATTGAATAAAAAAATAATATTCAGTGATTTGTAGTCGACAACATCTACTTGGATATTGGTACAACACAGACATCACCAAGAATATGATACCACTAGAGCCACTTGGATTCCATGCCTACCTATGTAACTCCTCTTAACCATTAAATTATCTATATATATTATGTCTTCCTTTTTAACATTATAATAGAATAATTCTATATACTATTTGAAAGCAAGTTACTATGAACATTCTACTTGTACTATGTAAATTACGATGTTACTAGGTGAATTATACATATGACTAAAATTGAAATTATTCTAGGAGGGATACCATTGTGTCTGATGAATTGATCTATAAAACAATATAAGATTATGTTGGTAGAAAATTTATCTTGCTATTCTCAATGAAAATACAACAAATATTGGAATTATTAAATCCCTCTCATATGGAATGGTCAATATATCTTGTCTGAAAACCATTTTCGGGTCAATATGACCAGATTGAAGAAGCTTAAAATCATAATAAGGTATGCTCCCACACTTTTCCAAATCCATTAGATAATGATGTTCAGGAAATAAACATCAACACACTCCCCCCACAACTATATTTCTATTGATTATGTTCATCCATGTATTATCCTCTATAGTTGGTTTAATCTCTTGGGAAATTAAAACCATTTATTCACCCAATAATATGGGTCCCCATACAATAATTAATTATATCCTCATGTTCATATATCTTATTGAAATAGTTGGATAACCTAGCCCTTATATCTATGATGGAAAAGAAATTAGTTGATCTCTATAGTCCAATTAATGATTGAGTATGTGAAAATGGGTCTTCAAAAATCCTTTCACAAGTCCAATTAATATCCCTCGATTCTGGGATACATCAAGGGACATATCATTAGGTCGAATTCCCAGTACATCGATCATCATAAGTCTCCACATTTGGTGAAATATCCAGCACATCAAACATCATGGACCTCCTTCCTAGGATTAATTCCAAACAAACCCACGGAATTCTTGTTAGTTGTCTCTCAAGGCCTTTGGGCCACCTCAAGGCCTTCGGGCCACCCCATGGCCTTTGGGGAACAATAAATTTCAGATGATACTAGTCAAGATTATAGGGGACAAGGCTCCAGATGAAGATTCATAGAATAAAAATTTGCAATATTAGAGATAATCAGAATTGGAATACTTTTAGGGTATAGAGTTTCCATCGCGACCAGGAATGTGCATCTCTACATTGGACAACTATCTAACTATCCTGGCAAATATGGAGTGCTGATACCATGAAATTTTTTGGGTAGGGGTAGTTCCACATTTTCTTGTCTTGTTGATTCCTCTAATACCTATGTTTCATGTAATATTTTATGACTACGAGCATTATAAGGCATCCACATCACCATTTGAAAGGTTTATTAACCTAAACAAATAAATAATGAAGCCTTTCAGGTCAATCGGGTTAGGTAATCACAAAAATCCATGTCTTCAACATCACAAATTTCTATATACCCCAGGATAAATTCCTTTGAAATTAAAATATTCCCAATGGAAAATCCATGATTAGATTTATTTTTTTATTCCATACACAATTCAAAATATATGTAACTTTCATGAAATAGAAATCCATATAGAATGACATTAAACTACTAGCATTGTTTCACTGTCATATGATGTATAAATTATTGATAATATATATACCACATGATATTAAAATGGATTTTATGCTCCATTAATATGATGTTAAATATTTTCCCTTACTATATGTAGCCTTTTATTCATGTCTCCAACATGAAACATAATATCCAACTTCAAGGACCAAACTCGATATCCTCAAACTCCACCAATTTATAATTGACCCACTATTTCATATTTCTATCATAGTCATATTTCTTAATGGTTTTATACACTCGATAACATTATTCTTTATCCAAGAGAGGCGTTTCATATCCACGAATCTTCATATTTCCCTTACTAGACCACATCCCTAATGGAATCTTAATTTTACTCATTATTCGTTATCCCTATCAGTGCACCCCATCCACCCTCATTGGGATATTTTCCTTCTAAGGACACTAGTAAGGGGTTCAAAAAAATTATTCCAACTCCAAAATTTACCAGGAACTTTCAACATTGTAGTATATTTTATTGTACTTCAAACTACTTATAATAATACCATATCAATCAAAAATAAAAGTTTTTATGTCTCCCATATAGACTCACTAAACTATATGGGTTATGGTACCCTTCATAGAGATATATATATTTCCCATAAAATAGTCTCAATACTAAAATTTAAATACCAAACTTCCATGAAAGATTTAAATATCATTGTGTCAAACTGGGTAGATTTAACCATATAAATAATTAAATATAGAATAATGGTTCACACTAAATATTAACATAATTAGTTTAGTTGTATCTATAATGTAATTTTAACAAGTTCCAAACTATAATTTTTGGAAAAAATCATGATTTAAATTAAATTCTAAAGGGAGTCCTATAATATGAAATAATTCCCCCATAAAAAGGGTGTAGGTGTGCCTGATCTCCCATCCTCTCGACGTATATGCATCAAATGTTTCCCTAAAAAACACATAGTGAACACCTACAATTGGATAAAATTTCATACCTAACAAAAAAAATTGATCATATTTTGTTTTAGGATTTTCATGTTTTCTAAAAAAATTACCAAAAACAACAGTAATCCCATAATGAATAATAGGGTCTTGGACTCTAATATTTTTTTTGTACAGACTTTGGGTTCAAATATTATTTTACTTCTCTATTAGAAACATTTTTTATATAATATTTTTCATGGTGATAATCTTTTCAAATTCGATGTGCGACCTCATACATAAGTGAAACAGTTTCCATTGTGTTGTTCCATATATGGGAACCCTAGTCACTATTGATTAACATTTTCAATACAAACCTATTTAATATTTGGGTGAAAACAAATTTCATAAAAATATAGGATTCATCAATATTTTTCATACATCCTTATACAAATTTAAACATGTACACCACTACATGAAGAACATACATGTCACTAAACTTATTATAAAGGGACCCCAAAAATTCAATTCCCCCTCAATCAAAAATGGTATGGAAAAGAATTGTTTTTTTAATTTAATTTCTTGTTGGAAATTAAATATCTTCATAAAATGAGGATTTGAACAATAAAAAACTATAATATTACAAGATAATTTTATCTAAAACATCCCAAACTAATGTAACATATGAGAATTTCCTTGGAGACTAAAGTGAGTCCCACGTGAGACAGTATGGAAAAACCTAAAGATTGACTGATATTTGTAATCATCAACACAACACATTATGACTTATTCATTATATATTCTCTAAAGGTATGGTTCATCCCAAAATTACTAATGGGACACTAGTTTTTGAAACTCATGTTGGTTTTGTTTAATTTAAAAGAATAGAATATGTTACTATATAATTTTCAATGTCCAGATAATTTATAATTGATTCATTCACTAAAAACTACTGTAAATCATAAAATATGTAATTTATAAGAACTAAAGGAATGAGTAAATGTTCGATAATGTAGCGGTTCTTTAATATGGTCAACCACTAAATTCTAAAATATTTTAAATCAATAATTTCCAAATTAAATTCCTAATGAAGGAGAATCAAACAAAGATATATGTTTTGGATTTTGATTTATTATGGAGATAAAAAAGGGTTTACTTGTCAGAATACACAATCACATTAGACCCTAAATGATATGAACTAAATTTTTCATATGAAAACATAGTGGAATGTTAATATTTCATGTTGTGGTATAGTTTACATAGGTATTTTAAAATGCATGTATAGAATATGAAATTATATATAGATCATGATTGGAATTATGTAACAAAACTTCCCTAAATGTATTGTTGAAATCATTACACTTGTGAACAAATGGTATATCCCAAATGAGGTGGTTCTAATACCAAGAGTGACATGAGAGTGTATTTAAAAATTTAAAATATTTATTTTTTCGTTTTATCAGACATTAGTTATTTTTCATCTTAGTGTAATAAAAAAGGGGAGTATAATAAATCTATATTAATGACATAAATACCGATAAAATACCACATGAACTAAATAATAAATCACATAACCCACATTTGTATAAGCATTTATGGAATAAAGTACATGAACCATTAATTTATCAATAGGGATACCATCCCCAAAAATGATATGTCTAATTACTATCCCATGTCACAACATGACATACTATTTCTCATAATATAATAAAATATTATTTTAAATATATAAATCAATGATAATAGTTATAATAATCATTAGATCATTACAATATTGACTAAATTTAATTAAAAAATCCATAAATACTTCTATTAAAATTTCTAGAGAATCCCATGTTAAACTATACATACAATATTTAAAAGAACCCTAAGCCTTTAACCAAACAAAAGAAATCTGCCTATATTTAAATTTGATAATAAGGAAAGTGGAGGATTTCAATTTCTTTTTATTAGGGGGTTATATATATGAAACTATATAGAATACCTATTTAATAAAAAGGCAAAGTAATACCCATCTAACATCTCTATCATATATTCAATGAACAGAAATGGAAAATAGTTTCTTCTAGTGTGTGGGTTTAATCTATGATATTTAATATTGTAATTCAAGTTATCCTTCTCATGGGTTGGTGGTAATTAATTATTTTCATTTATGATTTAACTTTGACCATTTTAGTTATGAACTATAGTCACTGGAAACCTCCATTATTTTTCATAGATAGGTTATATTATTCTAATGTTTAATAATTTTGAAACCACTTTTTTAATTACATCAGTTTGATTTGGGTTCAATTTGTTTAATTATAACATCACTAATTTAGAATTAATATTTAATAATATTAAATTCATGTAAATTAATTGGTTAATAACATAATTTTTAAAAACTACCAATACTACAACTAGTTTATACTCCCTAAAAAATAAAGTAAAAACAACATAGGTACTAGAGGTAATGAAATTTCCATGACGATATGAAACTTATCTCTATTCTCAAGATTTAAATATCCTAAATTTTAAGGAAGTAGATTAAATTAGGATTCTAGGGATTTTATTGGAGTTTATGGGGGGAATGATAAAGAGAGTGGACCATGATCTCATCTAACTACTCAATGGTCACATCATGAAAATAATGATATTACATAATGGTAAAAATAATTCATGGTCATCATTTCTTTAGTTAATAAGAAATTATAAATTAATCACCATGCATATAATTTTCCAAGACCATTAAATTATACAACACATGAATCATTAAAAAGAATGTATATCAATCATGAAAAATATTAAAGGGGATCATGGAAAAGAAGAGATCTTTCCCATGGGCTATTGAGTATATAAATAAAATTATTTTATTTAGAGAAATGTTCTTTTGAGGGGTGATTCGTGGAATCAGTAATGTTAAACTGAACATTATCAAAAACAAAATTTATATATAATATAATATTTTGTGTATTAACATTGGGTTATTATGATATCAAGGTATATCTCTGTAATATAATTGGGGGAATTTACATTCATAATAACATCTTCCATGTATGAAAAACATAAATTTCAACATGAAAAATTATTATTTCAACCCTCACATGAACATTATCTAGCACACCCAATAGGTTTTACACAATACAATTTTCTATTTATATACCTATACTTATATGCTTTATCTCCCTAATTTTTTATTTAATATAATTTAGAATGATTCAACACAATTAATGTAAAACCAAATCAGTTTTGGAATTGGAAAATAAATACTCCCATATGGGTCATGAAATAGATAATATATCAAGATCATTTCTTTTGGTTGGATGTTGTATCTAGATCAATGTTGAGACGTTACTCCATAAAATCAACTATTAATCCTATATATTTCATTATTGATGTTTAATATATCCTTTAGTAAAATTACCAGTCATGGAATTTTCTTTACAACATCAATCAATAGAATGTTAACATGTTCTTTTTAAATTATTACCAATATATTCATATCATGTTTATGTTTTTTTATTGGTGGACCATTGAGGTAATGGAAGTGGATTGTATAGTCTTTGTGGCCCATCAAAAGAGACACCATTTTACTTAGTGGGACATCTATAAGTACAATTATATTTCTCACATATATCTTTGAGGATATATGGAATATATTTTTCTTAGGTATGGTAAGACTCTAATAGATGGGAAAAATAGTTTTTCTGATTTATATGACAATAAAAGTTATTATAAATGATAGTTTATTTATCACTTTTTTTGACTATAGGTTGATAATGTAGTTTACCTAACCCTTGGAATTGGATTTACCAAACTATGATGAAGATATTTCGAAATTGAGTTTTTAGGATCTATATAGAAGCATGGATTGTTTTATTGTAATTGGACATTATTTATAGAGAATTTATAATTATTTCTAATAATATAGGATCTAAATTTTGAATGGGATATTAGAGAGGCCTTTATAATGGTTATTTCATTGTATATTGTAATTGATGATGAATAACATTTTTATGGGATTCTATGACTTTTGAGGACAGTTAGAATATTTCCAACCCTCCTATAGGAATGCTTGTCCTTCAATCTCATGTTAGATGGTTAGTACAATTCATTTATAATTGGTTGGTTGAATAGTAATCCTATAAAAATTATCTTAAAACTGACATAAAGTTATATAAATTGAGGTATTTGGACAGAATATTGGGTGATGGAACCCCAAATATAGTAATAAATTATAGGAGATTGGTATCTCCCTTGGGAAAGGGAATGTTTCCAGAGATGGGTACGTAAATCTTCAAAATTACTCATACCCAAATTTTTATGAAATAAATAATCTAAACCTCTTATACATCATTAAGAGGTGATCAAAACCATTAATTTTTCTATTTCAGGTTTTTTTACATGTTCAAAATTTGTTTCATCACTACAGTTGGAGTATTGTTCACAAGAGAACCACATAAAGTTGAATCAGTCATCTTTTGATCCATAGCGTTTATATATTAATATAAATATTTTATTAGTAATTGATCAGTTATTTTACAATTATTGAAGATGGACCACATCAATTTAAACCATCCTCAGTATTCATGAAATATTTTCTTCATGACTCTTTTACTCTACATACTTTTGTTATTGTTGTTTTTCAAGGTGCTTCAAAGTATTTTTCAAAAAACAGAATTTCCATTTAGAACATCTAATTGGGGTGTATTTGTATTAAATATTATCTTTTAATATGTATTTTATGTAAAATAAAGAATCATTATGTTTTAAATGTTTTATATCCAAAAATAAGGTTTTTAATATTGACCATATAATTTGGGATTCCAATCTTTTTTTTGGTTATTATTTAGTAAATGTTTTGAATTTAGAAAAAAATTTACTAGATTAAATTTTATTTCAGATTGATTCTTCCACTTTTATTTGAATATATTTATGTTAAATATCAGCATCATATCATGTTATTTCAATTAATTTTCTGTTATTTAGTACACTTTCATACAATTTGTCTTTTAATTTTCTACATTTTTTATAGAAAAAGAATAATTATTCTTAAAATACATTGTGTGTATTTATGCCCCTTCAATGGATCATCTTGTGTTTCTCATTATTGACGTCATTAGACCACCTTTATTTTTTATTCATAAAGTAATAGTTTATTTTAATAATAAATAATAATTTTTAAAACCTAAAGTAAATCATTAGTTTGGTAAAAACTATATATAAAAAAGTTGAATAGGGACATAAAAAAATAAATATTAATAGATTTTGCACGGTTAATTTAAAAAAACACAATCTAAGCTATAATGTTCCTTGGATGTAATGATAAAATGTTACCAATATGTTATGGCATATAAAGATAAATTCTTTTTCTGAATATATTTATAACATAGGAAATACCCAAGGTCATATCTAAATGAATTTTGATGGTTTCATAATGGTAATTTTTCATATGATTTATAAAACAAAACTATTTATGGGGGGTTTTTGAAATATTTTTATGTATAACAAGTAATGAAAATAAATTAAATTAAATACTGATTTTTTTTAATAGTATAGGATTCAAGAGAGAAATTGGAATGATATCATCAAAACATTTCTATGAATTTTTCTGATATTATTGGTCTTGTAATTTAAATATGTTTTATTAATTTATTTTTTGGATCTTTATATGAATCATTATTACCATCAAACCCATTTTGAATAATTCAACTTTTATGTGTACCTTAGTGTAACTGTCATATTGCCAAGTTACAATTCAAATGTGTTTCATAAGAAGATAAAAGTTCCTTTAATATCTTATATTAATGGGAAAGTAAAGTCCCCCATATATTTTCTATTCATCATAAAATAAACATACCCAATACAAATAAAAATCACACATACTAAAATAGATGATTAAATTTCATTAAATGTATCAAAACAGAAAGATTCAAATATATAGTATAATTATATAAATACAAATTAAATTTTTAATAAAGAAAATATTATTAAACCAATAGATAATTTAGGTTTTATAGATCCTTCTCTGAAGGTGTTGTTCTCTATCCACGATCTCCAACTATTATAGTCACCATTGAGTGGAGGATTAAGCTTTTATGGAACTCCATATTCATTCTTTGTCTCCCCAAAAGTAAAAGAAAATTTTGAACATCCAGGATAATGAGTTCAATCCTCATAATGGTAATGTTTGACTCTCTTTTATAAACATATAAATGATATGTCTAAGGAATAAGTTATCAGTAATGTAGAAGGTTGTTTTAGGACCTTATTTTCATAACACCACACATAAACCAGATTTTTTCTATCATATAGTCATATCTTGATTTTTTTTATCAAAATACCCCACCTTTTGATAATCTACACTCAAAATTTTTCTTCTATTAGAGATTGTGAACATGATTTTTGTAGAAATAATATGAGTGACCTTATGAATATGAACTATAAATTTTCTCAAAAATAATGACACATTATAACACCTCAATAAATAAATTTATTGTTATAATATTGAATATGATTCTTGTAACACCCCGAGCTTCCACGATACGCTTCTCATTCAATAATGAAATAGCTTGCATTGTACGCAACTTCGAGTTCTAAAACACCGCGACTAATCAAAGTAGCCGTTATGAATAGTAATACCTTCTTTTTGAAATATTATAAATTTTATATGTCAAAATGGACTTCATTTTTGTATTCGTAATATCAAAATTAGCCTATGTTGAATTTTTGGTATTTTTCTGAGAACTTCTAAAATTTTATAAATAGTGAAAAATACTTAAAACAACTTTTTTAATCAAAATAATTTATAGTGATAAATTATAATATTTGATGGTTTTAAAGTATAATTAGAATATATTTTTACCATTTTATCCAATGGTGGTCATTAGAATTAATTTAACATTGAAATTGGACATAAACAATTGCCAATCTTTTGATATAAATTGTTTCTTAAAAACACGCTATTTGTTGTGACAGCGGGAATTAATTATAAAATTAATTAATGCAACTAATATGTTTGGAATTTTGTAAAATAGACATCATTTTTCAATTCGGAATATCAATTATAGCTTAGGGTGAAATTTTGGCCTTATTCTGAAAAACTTCAATTTTTGATGAATAGTGAAACCACTAAGTGGTTGTTAAATAACTGATTTTTCGTTTAAATGAAATATTACCACTTCTGTGATTTGATTTTCAAAAATCCGACATACATGGTTGTCATTAAGAAGTAAAATGTGGTTCAATGGGATAAAAATAATTTTTTGGTGAATAGTAACTTATTAAGTTCTTAATCGCGATTAGTGGTAATTAGGGTAGTTTAAGGTATAAATAATACTTTAATAATATTAAATGACCTAGACACATGTCCCAACCTCATTGGTTGTGTCATGGCCGACCAAGACAAGCCATGGCCTAACTTGGGGACCCCATGGATCCACTTTTGTTGGGAAATAACATAAATTACTTTTTATTTAATGTTAAAGTGAAAATGACACTAACATAAAGTGTTTTACTAAAACAATTTTTAAGTAGGGTTACACAAGTCCAAATTTTGACTATAAATATTCATTAGAAAGCTAAAAAGATTTCCTACATCATAGTATTTGTTTTATAATTTTTAGACATTAAATAAATTAAAGTATTTATGACATAATAATGATGCAGCGATGACATCATTATTTGACGATTTAAATAAAATGAGAAGATAATGCAAAATCCGAGGCTTACACTTGTCCAAAGCCTATTGGATGAAGATATTTCGAAACCTTATCACCTTAGCCTCGAATTATATAGATGTGGGACCTTTAGAATCCGAAAAGCATTGTGAAATAATGTAACATTTCAATCTTTCCAAAAGTGCCCCTCCTCTCCACTTATAAAAGGCCCCCACCTCTCCCACCTCATTTACACTTTCAAGCCATTTGGCTCGGCCAACCCCTGCCCATTTGCTCTCTCCACATCCCTCTCCTCATCCTAGAGGATTCCCTTTGGGCAGAATCCTTTCAAAGGAAGCCTTTAGGCTCAACTCAAAAGGAGTTACACTTTTTAAGGTAATTCATTCTCTCATGTTCTTTTGTTTTATTTTGCTTCTCCAACCCCCTAAACTCTTTTTATTTACTTCTTTTGTAACAACACCAGTATCTTAAATATACTAGGATGTTGTTATAAGATTTATTTGAGCTACACTTCCACACAACTACATCAAATGGTTAAAGAACATAAGGTTTCCGTGGATGGCGAAATTCTGCCTCCCGAAACGATGATTGTTCAACACTCATTTAACACCTTCAAAGGTGGCCATTATGATGTCACTATTTTTATATATGATATATAATATGTTTATGTTTTCCTTAAGCTTCTGTTTTTTTCATTTTGGGCATACCTTTATGGTTTCCATTATGGGTAAAACACGATATCTTCATTTTAGGAAGCGCGGACTACCGCCCCCTGAAAGTGATTTGATTCGTTAATACCATATGTGGGATGTGTGAAGGATAAAGGTAATGATATTATATATGTTATTATACTGGAATTATAATATACTCTCATATCATTATGATTCCATTCCAGAAAATATGAAATAGAAATGGAAGTAGCGTTCATGCGTACGTACGGCTTACCGTCTCCATGAACGGTGCATTTCATTTCTTACCTCTAAATGTGATGTAATATTATAAATGAATGTATGTACTGGATATATATGACATATATGATATCTACATCATGAATACCATTCTGGATATAATGAACCTTTGACCAAATTAACAACATGTAAGTGTAAGAAGCCTATTTTTGACTTAAGAACCAAATACCGACAAAATGAACATTATTAACTTAAATAATTACATAATGTTCATATCATTGTAATAAGTGATATAATAAGGATAATGAAGTTGAAAATGGTTCTTAATAAGGTATATATTAACTCTAGTTTATTATTCAGGAGGTTAAAGAACGGTTGAGTCAAGTCAGACACGAGGTAAGGGAAATTCTTAACCCAATTTCTGTTCTTTGGGTTAATCTCCTACTTTCAAATTCTGTCATGATATTGTTATGTATTATCTTGTATTTGTACTTTCTTTATGTGTACTTATAGTTAATACACATAATAGATCTATTTTATTTATAAATGATCTTGTAAGGGATCTTCTTAACCCAACTTCCATTCTTTGGGTTAATCTCCTACTTTCAAATTATGTCATGATATTATTATGTCCTATTTTGTATTTTTATGTTATTTATGTGTACCTATAGTGAATACACATAATATATCTATTTTATTTTAAAAATGATCTTTGTATGGGACTTCGTCTCAATCTCCTTTCGTTGAGGCATATTTTATTTTATACACAACTTTCTTTTATACGGTGTATAAACCCCTTTGACTTTTACATTTATTCAAAAGGAATCTTTTTACACGAAGCGTTTTACTAAACGACAAAAAGGGAATGTTTTTCTTTCCGTACTTATGCGGCGACAACGACTTCTCCGCCGCCGTGACCATTATTTGAGTTTCGGCTTCCTCTACAAGCCATCACTTTTTTTAATGAAAAATAAATACAAAGTTTTAACTTACTTTTATTTTGGTATTGAAAATGGTTTTGAAAGCGTTTTTATTATATCAATGTGTTGTATTGATATCTTGTGATTGGAATGTGGAAATGTTATGTTTCCTTTATGCATGTTTTATGTGATATGATTATGTTATGGTTTATGATATGTTTAAACCTATTCATATGAGGAATGTATTGGACTTAATAAGTGACGGGTGGGGCCCGCTATAGCTCCTCGATGCATCGGTAGGTCTCATGAGACAACTAGACGTGGAATTGGCCGAGTCCCTTTCCCCAATTTTGATTTATGGTTTTGGCCGAGGCCTTAATCATTTTAGACGTCTTGGCCGAGGCCTTGACAAAATGTTTCAGAATGTCCGGCATTATACATTCCATCATTATGAAAGTGGTTATTGTTATTGCATGTGATTATTCGACCAGTAGAATATCCATGTAATGAAGTAAATGGCATTATATCATTTTACTTTTGCCATATTATGTTGAAGTTCATGTTTAAAAGGCTTTTGTTTTAGTTATACATTGCCTTAAATGTTAATGTTTATTTATGAAAGCTTCCGCATTATTGTTATCCTTACTGAGCATTTGAGCTCACCCCTTTCAATGTTTAAAAATTTTCCAGGTTGTGAAGAAGTATTTTATGACTGACTTGCAAGAATAATCAGTGAAGATATGAGTGTGGACTATGAAGACCATGTTTTTTTGTAGTTTTTCACCTTTTGATGTAATGAAAGACTTATGAATGTATCTAGTGTTTCCAAGGCTACTAAACTAATCGGTCTTTCGAGACTTGATCTTTTGTGATCATGCCAATGTTACGAAGTAATGCACCGGCTCTGGGTAGCTGGGGTCGGGGCGTTACAGTTGGTATCAGAGGCAGTTTAGTACTAACCTTGGAAGCTAGATTTAGATAAACTCTGATTAGAGCACATAGCCCAAAGATAGACTTTGAGGATTAATATAGAAGAACTTCCTAGAATTTTAGTATTGTAGAGATGTTGTGAGTTTTCCGAGCAATACATCCCTGTCTGGATACGAGCAGGTAGAGGTGGCTCTGGCACAGATGTACCTAGGGGTAAAACCCGAAAACACCGCTTTGAGCTAGACTCAAACGGGAACTGGTGCACGACAACGGGCCTTGCTGCACTCTTGGTTATGACACTCCCGGGGGATATGCTTAGGATAATTCTCATTTTCTTTACAAACCATTATGTAAGGTTTATGAGTACATACTTCCTCAAAGGAAACATTTCTTTTTATGATTATGGATTATATCCATAAATAGTTCAATTTATGTTAAGTATTATACAAGTATGGAATTATGTATTTTGATTCATAAACTAATCTGGATTATGCCATTGTTTAGAAATGGCGCCTAGTAGAAGGAATGGAAACTGTATCAATGCACGAACTCCGTGTAGGGATTGCCCTCCTGCTCAAGATAATTATTGTGGACCTGGAGATACAACTGGTGCTGATCAACTTATTACCATACTGGGACAACTCACGCAGGTTATGAATAACAACCTTACTCATATGGAGCACCCTGATTCGCAACGTGGAGGATCAATGCTAGACCGTTTCATGAGGCAACAACCACCAACCTTTAATGGGAGTACAAATCCTATAGTAGCTGAGCAATGGATAAATTCCTTAGAGAAAATATTCCATGCCTTGGGGAGTAGTGAAAGGGAGAAGGTTGTCATGGCAGTTTACCGCCTCACTGGAGATGCCGATCAGTGGTGGTCGCTGATTCAAAACACAAAGGAAGATGATGACATATCGAATATTGAATGGAGGGAGTTCAAAGATCTTTTCTTAGAAAAATACTTTCCTCGTGACCATCGAGCAGATATGGAAAGGCAATTTCTGAGTCTGAGGCAGAAGGAGGATGAGAATGTCGCAAAGTATGAGGCTAACTTTACAAGGTTAGCGAGGCATGCTGCCGATTATATACGTAACCCAACGAGTAAGATTGATCGTTTCTTTGATGGGTTAAAACCATTTCTCCGTCGAGCTTTGGTATCACAATCCTTCTCATCATACGAAGATATTGTCTCGTGTGCTATCAAGACAGAAAAGGAATTCTCTAAGTCTTATGACAACAAAGTAAAGCAAGAGAAGAAGAGAACGGTGGAACAAGAGACAGATAATGGGAAAAAGGGAAAGAAGGATTTTCCATTATGTGATAATTGTGGGAAGAATCACCCTGGTACTTGCCTAAAAGGAATGGGAGTTTGTTATAAATGTGGAGAAAAGGGTCACCAGGCTCGTGATTGCAAGGGAAAGAAAGAGGCTGTCAAAGTTGAATGCTACAATTGTAGAGAAATGGGTCATTATGCAAATGAATGTCCTAAGCGTCAAGGAAACTTACCTCAGAAAAGGACAAGGGATCAAGGACAATCTTATGCTGTGACTACAGTTGAAGCGGAATAATTAATGTATTGGTGCTTTTGGACTCAAGGATTATATTCTGGTTATTAGAATAATGTGATATATATATAAGGATTGTACTGCAGTACTTGTTGGTTTCAGTAAGGTTTTAATATGATTAAGGTAATCATATTTTTAGTATGTGACAATAAGAGAAACTTTTCTTTGTTTGGGGAATCTGATGTTACAATTGATTTTGGAATTAAGAGACCTTTTAGAGAAAGTTTGGACAGAGGTATTTTGGATAACTATAAATGTTGGGATGGATTAAGTTGAACTTTGAATAGTATTGTTTAAGGTTAAAACTTTTCTGAAGATTATTTTTGGAGTATTATAATACTATAGTTTTAGGAAAAGGACAACCTGCAGGGTGGGGCATAAACCGTCGCGTCAGACAAAGCTGTAGGAATCAAACCCACAATCAAAGTGCGACAGGCCTTTATTTCCTACCACTAGCCTACAGGAAGTCCCTGGTTATTACAAAATAATTTTACTAATCTAAATGGTATGTGTTAACCTTTGGTACCTTATACAATTAGGATAAATAGAATATTTTTGAGTTCTGTTACCATTTGGAGTAAAAGATGGGTTTGTGGTAAAAATTCATTAATGAATGAAAGTATACATAACAAGTATGTATATTCCCTTACGTTCTTAGTAAATCTCCTAAATAAAATCCTCAACATTATAAAAGGTAACTTAAAACAAAAATGTTGTCAGTTAACTTTTCCAACTAGGGATTCAATGACCGTTTAACCAATCACAAGTTTGTGATTTTCTTGTGGTTAAACTTTCTCCTAATTCTGTTTTCTATAACTCCCCATCAGACCTTGATGGTTTGTTTCTCCTCCATATCCATATTTTCATAGAATCCTATAATGGGCTATATCGGGTGACCTTTGTACTTATCCTGCTTTCTTTTAATGTTATATATTTATTAACCTTATTTTCGATGTGGGTTTTCCACAAAGGTATTTTCTATTTTCAACCTTTTATTTTCCAAGAAAAATTTCAAATTGCGAGGACGCAATTTATTGAAGGAGGGGAGAATGTAACACCCCGAGCTTCCACGATACGCTTCTCATTCAATAATGAAATAGCTTGCATTGTACGCAACTTCGAGTTCTAAAACACCGCGACTAATCAAAGTAGCCGTTATGAATAGTAATACCTTCTTTTTGAAATATTATAAATTTTATATGTCAAAATGGACTTCATTTTTGTATTCGTAATATCGAAATTAGCCTATGTTGAATTTTTGGTATTTTTCTGAGAACTTCTAAAATTTTATAAATAGTGAAAAATACTTAAAACAACTTTTTTAATCAAAATAATTTATAGTGATAAATTATAATATTTGATGGTTTTAAAGTATAATTAGAATATATTTTTACCATTTTATCCAATGGTGGTCATTAGAATTAATTTAACATTGAAATTGGACATAAACAATTGCCAATCTTTTGATATAAATTGTTTCTTAAAAACACGCTATTTGTTGTGACAGCGGGAATTAATTATAAAATTAATTAATGCAACTAATATGTTTGGAATTTTGTAAAATAGACATCATTTTTCAATTCGGAATATCAATTATAGCTTAGGGTGAAATTTTGGCCTTATTCTGAAAAACTTCAATTTTTGATGAATAGTGAAACCACTAAGTGGTTGTTAAATAACTGATTTTTCGTTTAAATGAAATATTACCACTTCTGTGATTTGATTTTCAAAAATCCGACATACATGGTTGTCATTAAGAAGTAAAATGTGGTTCAATGGGATAAAAATAATTTTTTGGTGAATAGTAACTTATTAAGTTCTTAATCGCGATTAGTGGTAATTAGGGTAGTTTAAGGTATAAATAATACTTTAATAATATTAAATGACCTAGACACATGTCCCAACCTCATTGGTTGTGTCATGGCCGACCAAGACAAGCCATGGCCTAACTTGGGGACCCCATGGATCCACTTTTGTTGGGAAATAACATAAATTACTTTTTATTTAATGTTAAAGTGAAAATGACACTAACATAAAGTGTTTTACTAAAACAATTTTTAAGTAGGGTTACACAAGTCCAAATTTTGACTATAAATATTCATTAGAAAGCTAAAAAGATTTCCTACATCATAGTATTTGTTTTATAATTTTTAGACATTAAATAAATTAAAGTATTTATGACATAATAATGATGCAGCGATGACATCATTATTTGACGATTTAAATAAAATGAGAAGATAATGCAAAATCCGAGGCTTACACTTGTCCAAAGCCTATTGGATGAAGTTATTTCGAAACCTTATCACCTTAGCCTCGAATTATATAGATGTGGGACCTTTAGAATCCGAAAAGCATTGTGAAATAATGTAACATTTCAATCTTTCCAAAAGTGCCCCTCCTCTCCACTTATAAAAGGCCCCCACCTCTCCCACCTCATTTACACTTTCAAGCCATTTGGCTCGGCCAACCCCTGCCCATTTGCTCTCTCCACATCCCTCTCCTCATCCTAGAGGATTCCCTTTGGGCAGAATCCTTTCAAAGGAAGCCTTTAGGCTCAACTCAAAAGGAGTTACACTTTTTAAGGTAATTCATTCTCTCATGTTCTTTTGTTTTATTTTGCTTCTCCAACCCCCTAAACTCTTTTTATTTACTTCTTTTGTAACAAAACCAGTATCTTAAATATACTAGGATGTTGTTATAAGATTTATTTGAGCTACACTTCCACACAACTACATCAAATGGTTAAAGAACATAAGGTTTCCGTGGATGGCGAAATTCTGCCTCCCGAAACGATGATTGTTCAACACTCATTTAACACCTTCAAAGGTGGCCATTATGATGTCACTATTTTTATATATGATATATAATATGTTTATGTTTTCCTTAAGCTTCTGTTTTTTTCATTTTGGGCATACCTTTATGGTTTCCATTATGGGTAAAACACGATATCTTCATTTTAGGAAGCGCGGACTACCGCCCCCTGAAAGTGATTTGATTCGTTAATACCATATGTGGGATGTGTGAAGGATAAAGGTAATGATATTATATATGTTATTATACTGGAATTATAATATACTCTCATATCATTATGATTCCATTCCAGAAAATATGAAATAGAAATGGAAGTAGCGTTCATGCGTACGTACGGCTTACCGTCTCCATGAACGGTGCATTTCATTTCTTACCTCTAAATGTGATGTAATATTATAAATGAATGTATGTACTGGATATATATGACATATATGATATCTACATCATGAATACCATTCTGTATATAATGAACCTTTGACCAAATTAACAACATGTAAGTGTAAGAAGCCTATTTTTGACTTAAGAACCAAATACCGACAAAATGAACATTATTAACTTAAATAATTACATAAGGTTCATATCATTGTAATAAGTGATATAATAAGGATAATGAAGTTGAAAATGGTTCTTAATAAGGTATATATTAACTCTAGTTTATTATTCAGGAGGTTAAAGAACGGTTGAGTCAAGTCAGACACGAGGTAAGGGAAATTCTTAACCCAATTTCTGTTCTTTGGGTTAATCTCCTACTTTCAAATTCTGTCATGATATTGTTATGTATTATCTTGTATTTGTACTTTCTTTATGTGTACTTATAGTTAATACACATAATAGATCTATTTTATTTATAAATGATCTTGTAAGGGATCTTCTTAACCCAACTTCCATTCTTTGGGTTAATCTCCTACTTTCAAATTATGTCATGATATTATTATGTCCTATTTTGTATTTTTATGTTATTTATGTGTACCTATAGTGAATACACATAATATATCTATTTTATTTTAAAAATGATCTTTGTATGGGACTTCGTCTCAATCTCCTTTCGTTGAGGCATATTTTATTTTATACACAACTTTCTTTTATACGGTGTATAAACCCCTTTGACTTTTACATTTATTCAAAAGGAATATTTTTACACGAAGCGTTTTACTAAACGACAAAAAGGGAATGTTTTTCTTTCCGTACTTATGTGGCGACAACGACTTCTCCGCCGCCGTGACCATTATTTGAGTTTCGGCTTCCTCTACAAGCCATCACTTTTTTTAATGAAAAATAAATACAAAGTTTTAACTTACTTTTATTTTGGTATTGAAAATGGTTTTGAAAGCGTTTTTATTATATCAATGTGTTGTATTGATATCTTGTGATTGGAATGTGGAAATGTTATGTTTCCTTTATGCATGTTTTATGTGATATGATTATGTTATGGTTTATGATATGTTTAAACCTATTCATATGAGGAATGTATTGGACTTAATAAGTGACGGGTGGGGCCCGCTATAGCTCCTCGATGCATCGGTAGGTCTCATGAGACAACTAGACGTGGAATTGGCCGAGGCCCTTTCCCCAATTTTGATTTATGGTTTTGGCCGAGGCCTTAATCATTTTAGACGTCTTGGCCGAGGCCTTGACAAAATGTTTCAGAATGTCCGGCATTATACATTCCATCATTATGAAAGTGGTTATTGTTATTGCATGTGATTATTCGACCAGTAGAATATCCATGTAATGAAGTAAATGGCATTATCTCATTTTACTTTTGCCATATTATGTTGAAGTTCATGTTTAAAAGGCTTTTGTTTTAGTTATACATTGCCTTAAATGTTAATGTTTATTTATGAAAGCTTCCGCATTATTGTTATCCTTACTGAGCATTTGAGCTCACCCCTTTCAATGTTTAAAAATTTTCCAGGTTGTGAAGAAGTATTTTATGACTGACTTGCAAGAATAATCAGTGAAGATATGAGTGTGGACTATGAAGACCATGTTTTTTTGTAGTTTTTCACCTTTTGATGTAATGAAAGACTTATGAATGTATCTAGTGTTTCCAAGGCTACTAAACTAATCGGTCTTTCGAGACTTGATCTTTTGTGATCATGCCAATGTTACGAAGTAATGCACCGGCTCTGGGTAGCTGGGGTCGGGGCGTTACAATTCTATTAAAAATGGTTATTCACTCAACCACAAATTTTAGACTAATAAAATTGAAATATTATGTAAAATATGGATTTTAGTTAATATGGGTTCTTGGACTCTTCAATAGTTTAGTCCCATTTATCTACAATTCAATCATGTTCACTTCAAATATCCTTTTTCTACCTTAAAAACATAAATAAAAATAAAATTTACACTCTATATTGTATTTATACTGAAATAAATGACATACATTCAATGTAATGTTTATTATATATTTGAAAATTAAAAACATTTCTATTACGGTGTAAATGAATAATGAATTTACATATGATCAGTTATCAACCCGGGAAGAACCCCATATGGTCATGTAATGTTATAAAAACCCAATAATGAAGATATTGTTTCATGCATTGTATTTTTATTCTCATTTAAATGCTGGTTGTTGGAGTATTTTATTCTTGTTATAAAACTGAGGGGTTTTGGTGTGAGGTGAGGGAGGGTGTTGAATGGTGGATGGGGTTCAGGCATTGTGGGTGAGAGTTCCTACTCTACTAGAATGATTTGATGGGATTGTATATTGGGATTATCTAAATAAATTAATTTTTTGGGATGTTCTCACATAGATATGGAATGATTAAATATGGTTGATATTGATGGAATCATAATAAATCTTAATGGATTGATGTGTTGTTGTTTGTAGAAGAAGAAATAGTGTAATCATGGTCTGCCTAAAAAATGAAGGTTATCCATGTGATGGATTCCCTAATGATACATGAGAACTTGGTTCTTCTATTTTGAGCACATGGCATGGATGGTGACATGCATGGGTGGTGGCCCACTTAGTATTGACATCTATCATAGAAAATGATATGGGTGGACGGATCGATGTATGGTGGTGGTTTGGGGCAATGAAATTTTTTCATTATATGTTTCTTGTTACTTTTTGAAGTGGTTATATAAAATTTTGAGCATCAAATCAGCTAGAAGAGTGTTTCCTAACATTAAAAGTGCGGGGTTCAATAGATAAAGATAAATGATAATCTTTTTGTTGTGGGGTTTTTAACCCCAATTGTAACCCAAAAATATAAAGGGTCAAATTAATCCCATTTTTATATTCCATAGGTATTTATATTATTTTAGGATATTCGATTTGTTGGAAGAAGTTCAGTTCAGAATCATATAAAATGTGTTTGGTAAAAAAATCAACTAAAAAAGTATGTATTTTTTTTACTATTATAAATAACTTGTTGGATTGGGTAATGTGGGTGATATATTAGGTGGCCCATTTTCCACTCAGTGACCATTGTGTGGGTACCCAGTAGGTTGTTTTGTATCTAGTGGGGGTGAAAAGTGTAGCCTATGTTCTCCTACAATGTTTTTTATAAAAGTAAAAAATAATAATTCAATGCTTTATAATGTATAAATTGGTAATCCTTTTCCCTCTAACATATATTCATGAACCAATCCCCCTTACTTCTCCTTTTCACTATTAGAATGTATATTCCCCCCATAATAGCTTAGATAAAAGCATCATATGTCCCAATATATTATTAAACATAAGGATAACCCATTCAATTCCACCTATTTTACATTTACCACACAATTTCACTACTCAAAATTAAAAACCCCTAATATTTGGGATCTTTTTTTATTTAGTAATTAAAATTGATTTGGGTTGAATCAGAAAAATATTTTGTTCGAATTTTTATACTTTTAGGTAGATTGTGAAAAATATATTTTTGATCATATTATGTGTGTTTCATTTTATTCATGATATGATGATTTTATCCACACTTGCATCCATTCCCATTGATTGGGGATTTCTATTTAAAAAGTGATGATTTGAATTCTTTTATATTGAGTTGAATTTCATTTATATGGTTTCACTCTCAATCCAAGAAGTGGTTTTTCAGAAATCAATAATTAATTATGTGTACATTATATACAAGCATATGATGGTGTGTGTGAATGGCCGATAATGAATCCAAATGTTGGTTCATTAGTTATTAAGAGATAGTTTTGAGCTATTTAACCCGTGATAGAACCCCTACAAACATTAATTGTATCTATTGTAATTGATGGACATTCCATTATTGGGTATTAGTAAAGATCATGGATTATATTTCCCTTGAGGGGTATCATTTCCTATGAATTGGATTATTTATCCTTGTGTTGAATTTTTTAGAATTACATGAATGAATGAAAAATATTTTTTATTTTATTATCAAATAAAATATTAAGGAAAAGTGAGAAACCACAAAATCAACAAAAAAACCAAAAAAAAGGCACAAAGATGCACAATATAAATATAGGTTCTTCCTCTCCCCAGAAACTATATCAAGTTAAGGTCCACCACCAAAGCATGATCACTTGGAAACAGTCTCATGCAAAGATGCACAGACATGGAACTGATTTCCAAGCCATACTCTATAGTCTTCAACTCCACGTGTCATGCAGAAGTGATGACCTCTTACTCTGAACCCCATCTGAAGAAGAACTAGGTAAAATGTGGGAATCAGAACACCCAAATTCATTATGAGTCACATTAACTGATTATTAAATACTCATTTTCAAACACTTTAAGGAAATGGGAGAAATAAAGCATTAGATAGAAAAATATTACACTAAATGATTAAATAAAAATATAATTTTTCTAGAATTCAAATCCCTAAACATCATCTAGGATATAATAGTTATCTGTGTGAGTGGTGCTTCACTTATCAGGACTTCAATATAAGAAGTCATTTCATCCTAGACCTAAATATACACCTTGAGGCTGATCAAAACCTTATTGAAACCCCTATCCAGAATCATGTCCAATTTTTCAACCCATGAATATTTCTCCTTTATTAGATTCACTTCAATATCTCGACCCATTATCTTGGTCATTTCCACTTCAGAGGCATTGAGAAGCATCACCTACTCTGTCACCTCATCCTCCAAATTCAGAATTAAATCCAATGATAGTTTAGGTTGACCAGCTGATTTCGGTTGACACATGGCCTCACTTTCCATCTTCTCATCCATTTTATTTTTTTCCAACCAAGTGTTCAATAGAGGTGGAATGGAGGAGAAATTCATCCCACCATTCCTACAATCGTTACCCATGTTACACGTTAGACTGATTTCCCATGTATAAATACTCTTACAAGATTCAATGGACTCCTCCACATGTTCTGAATTTATATATTCTAGGTCTTAATTGTCAGAGTTCAAACCTTCCCTAGTAAGGCCATCAAAACTATTTCTCACCTGAATGGTGTACTAGTTTTGTGGAGAAAAATCCATCATCTTTCCAACTGAGTTATTGTCGTCCACATCTAGTGAAGACCCCTAATTTCCCTTATGAAAGTCCCAACATCCCCTAACCACCTCTACTCAAGAAGCAAAACCAAAATCTTCTTCAACACATACCACTTTGGTCATCGAACCAACGCCCACTTCTACTGTACCATCACTCAGGGCAGCCTCAACATGTACAAGTTTCCTATCATATGGATAGGTGTCCTCAATAGCATGTCCCATTCCCTTCTTCAAGCTAACACTACCTGAACCACATACCTCAGTAGAGATATCCTCTTCAATGTCTTCCTTCTGCTTCATAGTACCTTTACTCCCCATCAACTGGTTTCCTAATTGAACCATAGCATACTAGATCATACCATCTACAGCTATGGATGATTCGACCACATCCATTTCAGCGAAATCTCCCTATCCCCCACCATCTGATCCCAACCCACCTTACCCAATTCATATTACATTCAAACTGGATATCCTTCTACTAGACCAAATAATCATCCTCTTTCACACTAAGGATGTTTGAATCCTCCAAACCCTTCTTAAACCTAATAAATACTTCATTTTGGGAAACAATATCCTACCTCAATGATTCCTACCCATGAACAACCTCATCCGACATATTATAAACACCATCAATATGGTCCTCCTCCACCGGCCACATTAACTGATATTCACTACCTCTACCTTCACCAGTTTCTATCCATTTTAGACTAACTTCCACACAATGATTTGGATTTTAACATTCTCTCTATACTATTTTGTTGCTTTAATTTGGGTTCCCCGATGATGAACATCATTCAAATGGGGTGGGAGAGCCTTACAGAAAACCTCCAAAGGATAACCCAAATTACTGCCTGAAGAACATATGTATGTCCAAAGTTAGTATATGAACCATTGCATGCACTTGTATTATTCACCAATCATAATCTATACATAATAAAAAGGTAGGTGAGTTGTGTCCAATTCAACACTAACCCGGGGATTAACCAGGAGAAAAACTACCTCAGTGAAACTATCTGATTCCAAAAACCTACCGATGATATTACAAAGCAAGATAATAATAGAGGGTTTCAGGAACAACAAAAGAAGGTTGGGGAAACATACCCAAACCACAATAGATAGAGAATCACGATTCATATGAAATTCAATGGAACAGTATAAGAGGAAGAATTGGAGCATGTTGAAGCTATGTGGAGCACACGACTAGGCCTTGATGAGGGTTTCTTCTGATTCAAATGGAATCATGATGTGGCGATGATTGAGAAAACCAACTGTTTCCCTTACACAGAGATCCCATGTGCTGAAGATAAACATATTAAAGGCATCAACTGATGGTCTACTCATTTTAATGTTCGAAACCAATGTGAGGATCCAGAGGGAAATGGTTTCTGAGATTTTAGAGGATGAGATATAATGATTAGGTAGGCCATCAATGAGATCCAAAACATTAGTGCATAATGCAGATTTTGGGAATGGTGGAAAGAAATCTAGATTAGAGAAGGGAAAAAATGCCTTCCATGATCTCTCTATGGGAAATGAAGCTTCATCCACCATTGAGGGGGGAGGGGCCGGAATTGGAGCCAGTTTCAACACTGAGGAAAATGGGTGGGATAGTCGATGATTACCATTTTTCTAGAACATTGATATTATTATTACCATCTTTAGATTGACCCTTCTGAGATTTGTATCTATATAGGACTTTAATTTGATCTAAAATATTTCAATGTTGATATAATGTATTTACATATACTATGTGATGAATATGGTTATTCATGTGAGGGATTTCAGTTTAGATTGAACCTACGCATTGACAAATTTCGATTCACCCCAGTTTTGATGACTTTTACAATCATAATCCATTTTCCATTGGTTAATTTTCTATTATAGAAATTATTCCATCACCCTAATTTACTTTAATAGTATAGTATTCAATAATTAATTTCTGGTTACGTTTATGCTATGTTGATAATTCAATCCTTTCAATTTATGATTATATCATGATAATAATATATTCAATCTTGTTATGGTTTTCTGTCAAAAGACAAAAAATTTACTTATGTATTATGAGTCCCATAATAACCAAATCACTATGGATTGGTATATTAGTGCTGGGAACCCATTCACCCATACTCTTGTGATGGCTGTGATAAAAAGTTCACATTTATTATTTTTGATTATGGGGATATCCCACTCAACCATATTATTAATATTCAAATAGACATGCATCGTTCACATGGGTTATTCTTTTTCTTATGATTATAGCCCATTCCCCCATGTTATATTTATTATTAAGTTGATCACATGTTTACCCATGTTATTATTATTCATATGGTGATACCCATTTCTCATGTATTTTTTTGGAGATTAGATGATACATTAACCCATACAATATTTATTAGTAGTTGTAACCCATTAACTTTTACAATTTATGATTATGGTGACAAATAATTATACTTTATTATTTATAATTTTGATTATTACTTAGTATAATTTATTAATTATGATTTTGGAAGTGAACCTATCATCGATTCTTATTTCACGAGTGGTGATTACACATTCACATATCCTCATTTAAAATAATGATAATCTTCTCACCTATAATGTAATTGTCAAATATGATAACCCATTAAAAACTGTTTTATATCATTCTATGGAGGTATCCATATTGTTTTATAAATGAATGATGTAGATAAACACCCTAAAATCCCATTGTATGACATATTTTTATTATTTCCATTTGGCATATTGATTTCATTACCAAGGATTTAGGTAAGATAAATGGACATATGATATATATTTGATCTGGGGTGTATAGCTAATGTTGGAGAAAGAATCATCATTTCCTTAGACATAAGTTTTATAGATATATCATTTATTTTATATATTTTGATTCATTTTTTGTATACAATCAATCCATTTTGATATGTATCCCTTGATTTATGTATTATATTACATTACAATGAGTTTATGTTTTCTATATAATGAGGTAGTCATTTATTATTTATAAAAATCATTGTAAAGGTCAGAATCACTATATAATTTCAATTTACACTTTCTTATATTTGTAATTTTTTAGTGTATCAGTAATTGTGATTGAGGTCATTTATAACACATGATTTAGTGATTTTTAGGACAACTAAAAAAGGGATATAATAAAATAGTATTATAGACATATTTTATATTTTCTTACTCTTTCATACATTTTAGATGGAGATAATATTGACCAAAATGTGGAATGGACCTTATTCATGTTTCTAGAAAAAAGTTATATGGAGAAGAAATTGTCACTAGGGAATGGATATTTTATTATTGGTTTAAATATATTATATTTTTATAATTTCATGGAATATAGAGTTCATTTATTGGTTATTATTTTTCTCTTTTTATGGAGTAGTAAAATAGAGTGAATTAAAGCATTTTATTTAGCATATAGGATTCTCATATAATATGTTAACATTTTTTTCATTGATAGTGTTATTACAAATTCAATATTGCCCAATTAAATTTTCAATAATTAGTTATACAATATTTTCAAATATAATATAATAGTATAATTTTACATAACTAAAAATATGATTTCTAATTTATTTTGTAATATTATTGATTATTGAATATATGGATCTTAAGTGTATGTTATATATAATCCATTGAATGGGAGTGATTAGTTAGATGATTAATGATTTTAAAATGATCCAAATGTGGTAGCGTTTCTATAATGTTTTTGAGGTATTTAATAAGTTACAAAATAACCTTAGTAATTTTTTTGACATACCGCCTCGAAGGGGTAAAATAGAGGTCCGGGAGGGTAGGGAGAGGTGTGCCTCACTTTATATGGTATTAAAAACCGTGTACCTCTTTTTCCTAATATGGATGTGAATATCAAAGTGAAATGATATCATTTATTATTTTTATAGATCATGGGTCTCCAAGATCATGGTCATTCTTAGTTGACCAAAAAAAGAAGTTTGGATTTCAATATCAATCCTTCTTTATGGTATGTGGAGGACTATTGGTGACATTATTTTAGATAAAGTACTTATAGAGCTTATTTTATTATATAGATATCCCCTCTGATCACAGGGATTGGCTTTCAATGTATATGCCTTGTGGACCATATATGAACTATTGGAATTTAGTTGTCTTTGGGGTTTGAAATTTCAGACTATCAATGTTCTATCATGGTATATTTTTGGGAGTTGTTCACTCATGATTCCTTGAAAAGGGATAAATTTATAATGTATTTACATATAGTTAATGTGGATATGTTCAATATGAAGTAAATTCTATACTTTATGAGGTTAATTTATTTTTACACTTTGTTAGAATGGATTGAGGCAAGTAGTGTCAACCATTTTTAGAATGGGTTGAGTGAACCTCCTCATATTTTTACTGTTAAATTTCATTTACTAATTATCATCTTTTTTATAAATAATCTTACAAATATTATCAATCTGAAATGAATAATTAAATAATTTTTTTAAGATAGAATATTACAACACAAAATTAACAATAAATCAATATGAAACAAAATTATGAAAATTAAAGTGGAATAAAACCACAGGTTAAAAAAAATATATGATTTAAATATTCTTCCTGGTAGTCACCCATAAGGAGCTTAAAACTGATAAAAACTATGATAAATTAAAAACATTATAAATTCATTAAATAATTAGAGGATGGGAATTGAAAAAATGGTTCTATAATAAAATACAACATTATATATAGTAATTTAAAAGGGTAATAAAATCATTATATTATGATTAGGTATATAATTATAGTTGGAATATATAGTTTTTGGGTATATATAGTCATTGGTTAAATAGATATCCATTGAGTAAAATATATTAAGTTGATAAATTATTTCATTATAACATAATTTTTATGATTATTTGATAGTCATTTTAATTAACAATATGATGTGACCACTATATATAGTCGCTGATATAGTGAGTATAATCTATAGTAATAAAATTTATAATTTATGAATAAATGAAGAACTGTTTGTATCAAGTTATTTTTTTCATTCATAACGTGTATACTTTTACAATCATATAAAGCTGGTAGAATCATTTGGGCAATCCTTAAAACAATTCAAATAAAAGAATCAATAATTGTGTAAAGAGTTAAATGGTATATGAAATATTTTATTGATCACGGAAATCACTACAAGATCCTTATAATGAGAATCAGTAACAGTGACTACAATAATTGTTTATCATAATATTAGGTATTATACTAAAATCATGAGGGTTTTTATGAAAATTATTGAATGTTAAAAAACTATAATTATTTATATATAAATTATATTTTTTCATTATTAATACTATTTTGTGAATTTTATTTATAATACATGTTTTTATAAAATCCATCATATTTAATGATTGATTGAAATAAAATCTATATTTTATATTAATTAATTAATTAATATTCATATAATTTCATAAAATAAACTATATTATTTTATATATAAGGGATAGATAATGTGAATTTAATTTTTCACAGGGAATATTTATTAAGGATAAGGTAATCCACATGAAGGATGTTATTACAACCATGATCGAGGGAAACCAAGCTCAAATAACTGATAAATGACTCTGTATTTTTGAATTTTGAATTAAACGTAATGGATTTCATAATTCCCTTATTTTAAGTAAGATTAATTTACACTTCGAGATGGTGTATTCTCCAATAATTCCTAACTTTTTAGATAATTATCCAATGAAAATAGAAATGGCCCATTAATGAATTGGATGACATTTATGATTCACTTTCAATTACAAAAAAAATTATTAATTTGGACATGAAATGATTTTGATTGGTATACATAGTATGATCTTCATCTTAGAAGGTCATTACCTCTTGAAATAAGGGAATGAGATCTTGGATGAATGATAATTTACAATAATGAACATGACTTATTCCATGAATGATCCCATGGATACATGAACCATCAGTATTGATATTAATCCCCTTTCTGGGAGCCTTCTTAAACATTCCAACACTATTTATCTATGGACTAAATATCGCATCATTTACTTGTTCATGTGGAATATTGGTCCTAGGTTTATAAGGTAGATGATTTTTCTTATATAAAAACATGGAAGAGAAAACATAATAAAGAATATTGTATTTGAGGTCAGCCTATTATGAATTATGGCTTAGTGAAAAACAAAATTAAGGGTATCCCAAATCACTGATATGATAATAAAAATGAGAATACATCATCCATTGAAATTTATATCATCACATATATGAATCATGGAACATGAATCAGGAAAGTGATAAATATATTCATAGAAGTCATTAATTCCATTAAGAAAGCCCCATATGTATCACTTATATCCCCCTTTGAAAAAAAAGAAAATAGTAACTCATAATTGTAATTCATAAGGAAATTTAATTGGGATGAAATTTGGATACATTTTTTATGAACATCAAAATCTATAGGATGATCCGAGTTATTATTCCACTAAATAATAAATTGAACTTGATAGGATGTTCATTACACAAAAATATTGATTTTTAGGGAGTAAAAACAATGTTGATCTTGAAAAAAATTATGAATAAAATATATAGTAAAGAATAATGAATGAAAAGAATTCAATATTAGATAGTAATGTGTATCATTCAATACTATATGGATAAATAGTTCTTTCTAATAGTCATTTAGGAGACCCTCCAATAACAATGGGTAAATTAAATCTTTTCTGATGTTGAGTTCAATAGTAAGAACCTAGAAAAACTGAGTAGAGGTCCACTACAATTGTTAGTCTATAAAAAAATATAATTTCAACCTATTATCCACGGAAAACTATCCCAAATTATGCCTATATAATTATGAGAGTCGTGTTAAAGAAGGAAACCAAACGAAATTTTAATCCAATTGATAGGGTAGTTCACATATTTTCACCTTAAAAACATATCCCAAAAGAAATTCCCATATATATAATACCAATTAATCATCCATTACATTTCAATAATTGTTTCATTATTTCTTCTATGATTAATTTTACTATAATCAATAGTAATGGACAGTTTAATTCTTCTGGCCCACTGACACTCTCTTTTTAATGTTCATCCCAAATGATGTTATTAGTAATTTTTAAAAAAAAATCTAAATAATAGTATTTGTTTCATTATAGAATGAGAGAATAAAATTTGGGTTATAATTCAACACACTAATGATAAAATTGATATATCCTACAAAAGATAAAAATATTCTCATCTAATTATTGATTCCCATTGTGATTTTATTAAAAATATCTTTAAATGAGTACTATTAATCCTTCAAATAGATAACATGAAACCTAGATAATCAATAGTATATCTCCTTTAATAAATACCGACCCTGTCCTATATATTCCTAGAATACATATTAATATAATATTATGTAATATAGATTTACATTTTATTAACATTTATGAATTTCCCAATCATTATGAATTAAGAATTCAAACTCATATTACAATTTTAAGATTAATTGTAACACCCATTAATAATGAAAATATTTTAATCCTTAATGACTATATAATACATTCCATCTAAACCATGATGATCCCAATAAGGGAGATCCATACCACTAGAGATGCCAAAATTATTGTTCATACTGAGAAAATCTTATATAATCATATATGGATTTATTACATAGGATCCATTTTACAAGGACACCTAGAAAACATGAAAAAAAGATAAACCTGGTTACCACTAGAGAGAAAATAATCCCTAATTATAATAATCATAAAAATGTCATTTTTTCAATAAAAATATCTACATTACAACAATACATTGTGAATAAATCTCCAATCTATCCTCTGTTAGGCATTTTGAAAAATACTCTTAAAGATAATGTTCAATACAAATCACATTTATATAATGATCTGAAATAATTTCTTGGCTAATCCCAAGAGCTTCATGAATAAATCAACTATTGAGAAAGTTGTATTATATATTAAATATTTAGAGACCCTTGAGCTAAGAATGTCTTTTGTGAGGAATTTCATTATGTTTGTTTATTGAAATATTACACATGTTAATGGGTTGAAAATTACTAAAGCCAATGTTATTCTTTCAATATGAACTAGATTAAGGATAGTTTCTAAAGATACTCTTTAATTTGGAATATATTATATGATATATTGAGTTACATTAATGTGTTATATTTTAACCAATTCCTATAAATTATAGAAGGAGTTAGAAGACCCATAGGGTCCTGAGGTTCTCATTTCATTGAGGTATTTAGTATCCTTATTTATTCCCTCTTCACATGATATAATTACAAATTAATTGTTTCCTTGAGTTATATCAGACATTGAGATGAACATAAAATAATTATAATTATATTCTATAATGATAAGTACTTCTCTCAATAGCAGACATGGTTCTTTAAGTAATTGTTATTACTGAGCACATATAACAGGTCCTGTTACATTAAAATCTCTAGATTGTGAGCCATTTTATAGGGTCATATGTAGATTTAACAATAACCTATTCTCTAATAAATAAGAATAGAAATAATTCATGTTTATGTCACCCTCCCCCACATAAATAGATAAATAATTCCCTTTGGGATCACACTCTTATTATAAAAAACTTCACATAGTTCGTTGAACTTATTGGAAAAATGAATAAATTTTCAACATTCTACTAGTCTTATAGTTTATTTCCCGATAGGATAACATTGTTTTGAGTATATTTAATACTATCTTTTGAAGATGGATGATTGATTATCTTAGATATGTTTTATCATTTCAGTCACATGAGTTTTTTCTATAAAATATCTCTTTTATATCCCTTGATGGGATATAATGAATATGGGAGAACAATTTAATTTACCTTTTTTCCCACTAAAAAAATATTTAAGTATAATAGGATATTATTAGAATAAATTGTTTATTTTATTTATAAGATAAGAGGTGAATGATCAGAATGAAAAATCATATATTATTAATGCTTTAAATAAAGAATATGGAAATGTAATTGATGTTTCATATGAATATATATATCCTAGATCATATCCTACTACAAAAACATTTATTATTAAAGTATCTAAACTTTTTCCTTTTGATTTCATTTTCAACTATGTTTCTATGGGAAAGGAAAGTTAACAAATGTTTTATTTCCTTAATTGGGTAAATACCATCTCTATTTATATGTAATTTATTTAGAGTGATTTTTAAATAACCCCATAACAACCATGATGTCAAACAAATTTTTAGAGTATAAATATTTCTCCAAAGAACATTTCTTTATCCTACTTCACATTTATCATCGTTGATAGAAAAAATTAAAGATATTTTGATTTTTATAAACTTATGAGTGATGTGTTGAGGATAAAAATTAATGAATTCCACTTGATATTTCTCCTCAATATAAATTCATGTGTACAAATTGGATGGATAACCATTCATCATATGGTTGAAATGGGGTTTTCATAAATAATATCCAATGGAATGATAATTTTTCCTGGGTTCCAAACCAATTAAGAATGAAAAATATATTATTATAATAACCTTTGGAATATATTTTAATTTTGTCAATTATCTGATACCCCATTCATTCTACATCATATTAGAGATCATGATGACTATTAAAGGGAGACATATTTGCTTGATCTGTCATTTAGGGAAGAGAATTCCATTCATTTAGAATTGATCATAAATAGAGTAATTATAATTCATGGATTGGGTGACAAATTACATCCTCTTGAGCTTAGAAAAAGAGTCTATATACACTTATAATGTTCTGTAAAAAAAGTTTGTTATTATAGAGATGATAAGACACAAATAAGAATATCATTCCAAAATATCTATAGGAGAAGATACATCTGTAGGTAGTTTTATTACCAATTCATTAGAAACCATCATTAAAATTGTTGTAGAGATATTTTGTGGGGAGTAAAATAGAGAGGGACTCTTGATGTCCTGTATCCATCAAAAGGAGAGCCTATTGATGTATCAACTAGAGTATGATCAATATCATTGGGAATATCTAATTCCAATATATTATAAATATGACAAGTCGAGATTGGAATGTTACATGGAGTGGGATAAGAATACTTAGTATCAACCCATCCCCATATGAAGCCCATGTTGACCCTATAGGGGCCTATGAAGGGTATTGACTCTTTTTCAAGATAATTAAGATGAGATGAATCATGCACTATGACTAAATGAGGATAGGGATCACCATATTTCTAAAAAACTAAGGTGGAATCCCCATGGATGTTTAAAAATAAGAAAAAACATATGCATCTTATGTAGAAGAATTTTTTCCCAAAAGTATTGGTCTGAACTAGTACTAATGAATATATAATTATGAAGACCGAAAACATGATCACTGTCAATGTAAATCCTTATATTAATTGTTTGTGACACCCACTATGTGGATATATATAAACAAATAAATTTTCTGAATACATCACCAATACATTTAATAATCACAAGATTATAAAGATGAATGGAAAGACTAGGTATCCAAAGCCAATTTGTATATAGTGAAGAATAATTTTCCTTAATAAAATTTAGTGGACATTAAATAATGATAAATATTCACCAATAATAGGAGTGATCGTCAATCTGAAAAGCTTATATGAAGTTGATTTTAGATAATACATGGATTGTTGGTAATTTTTTTCATGAAGGAGTCAGTAATATTCTCATACTAATTATAGGTTTGAACATAGAGTGGTAAAATTGTGATAGATTTCTAATCCAAACAAAATTTAACAATGTGGATCCACTTATAAAAAATGTGACTCTATCAAGATCTCATAAAGAATGGTAGATCATCATTCATCTATACAGAAACTATTGAACTATTTAATCCAAATACATTGGAGGAATGGGAGGTATTATGGCATGTATGGGAGAGGATATAACCACTAAATCCTATTACACTAATAATTACATGATTTTTAACATTAAAATAAAAAAATTACAATGTAGGGATCTTGTGGTCATGTTTCTTTAGAATATTACATACATGATTCAACAAAATAAACATAAACTTTATCATCATAATTAAAAGACCCAATAATGTAATCATATATTTCCTTTAATATTATAAATCTATATATGTTAGCCTGTACAATACATGAAAAAATGATTGATTTATGAAGCTCAGTAAGAGAATAATCCTGATAATGACGAAAAGAATATGATTCAAAAGAAATTAGATGGTATCCTAAAATAAATGTATCATGAATAATCATATTGGAGCATGATATAAAAAATATTACATCATAATATAATGGAATAATACTAAATTGAAAATAACATAAAACATAGCATAAGAACATGATAAAGCTGATGACCAAGACAAACAAAGCATGGTTTACAGAGTCCCATTGTGGATTAAGATTACATAGTAATCCTATACATAACACATAATGAGATATAAACATTTTATAATGTGTTATAGTTCTTTCTTTTTGAACCCATAATAATATATACAGTAATATTTTTTCACAATAATATTATAACATAAATAAAAAACATAACAATTACCCATGGAATGGAATGGGTTCCATAATGATATATTTTACCATTACAAGATGGAATATCATAATGGTTTCCATGAAAAAATGATTTTAAATAATTATTAAAAGTACATATGTGGAATAGGATTATTCCAAAAAAATTATATCAAAGTGAAGTGAATACATTACAATGAAGTTTAGGATTAACCATGTAAATGTACAACATAAAAAACAACTTGGAGAAAAGTGTTAAGTGACTTTAATGACATGGTAGATAATATAATATTACATAAAATAATAAAAGAACTAAATGGGGTTTAGATAATAAAATGAGTGTTTTTTGATACCATGTAATTTTAAAATACTTTCCTTTTAGTAGTACAATAAATTAGATAATGCAATAAAGATGTTCAATTTAATCAGATTTTCATTATGAATGAAATTGCGAATGAAACCATTAAAACATGTATATTTACATTATGTAATAGTGAATTATAAAAGGTTTTTATGTCTGGGATTTATATAAAGTATATAGAAGTCTAAAATAAAAATAACATATATATAAATAGAGGTATGTAGATTTAATTAATAGAATAATAAAAATAGGGTTGTTTAGAGAGATCTCTTACACCATGACTGGTTTCACTCTGTAGTTTCACTTAACCTATTAAATAATAAAATATGAATCATTACATGCATTATTTTGATGACTATTATAATATATTTTATTTACTATAAATAATATTTATTAATTAATAGTCATTTAATTAGTATTTTATTACAATTTTTTTCATCCAAAAATCCATCAATTCGTCGTTATGAGGTCGAATTAATTTATTGATAAACATGATTGAACTTATTGAATGATTCCATAACTCCAGAATTATGATTAAATGGGCTTCCTGTTTTTATATATTTTCAATATGTTTTTAGTATATACTAGTATTAATAAATATGAATTTTTATATTTTTTTAAAGATAACATCTATAAAATAAATAGTGTTGTCTCGAGATAATTTGGTTTTATATCACATGTATCCTACAATGAAGATGCGAAAGATTAATTTATTCATGTTGGTTACACTATTTTCATCATCAGAAAACATGTTGATTGACTTACCTGATGTTTGATTTGGGGGGGGGGGTCAATTTCATTCACAATCACCCACATAGAGTTCACCATTTTAGGATATTCCATAGAAACTCTCAATGGTTACCACATTCATAACTGAGTACAAACCTTATTTCCAGAGGAAGGTAACTCATTCTGGTTTTAAAAAAATCGTACATTGTAACTCACAATGGTCGAAAAAATGGGAGGTTAGGCTTATCACTCCCTTAGGGTGGGAATTGTTTCTCATTCCATGAAACTATTATATATTTAATATTGTTTTGAAAATATCTTCATAATAACAATATGGGGATGATTACCCTTACATAAATAACAAGTTTTAAACCCATCCATGTTTAAATAGGGTATATTGATGATTTCATATGTACTTATATGATTATATTTATCTGTCTCGAATTAAAGTGTATATGCTTAGATCTTGAATCCATATATCTAGGCACTCTGGAGTTCACATCCATCCATTATGAAATTTAATATCTAAATTATGGTAATGAAACACTATGAGGTGTCATTCATATCCTATATATGAATAAAATCAAAACCCATATACATCATTGAACCCGCAAAGTATAATTTCATGTGGAAATGGTATATATGTTGGAATATATTCACTAGGTTTTGATATCTAGAATTATGGAGGCGTCCTATGTATCTTGGTTATGGATGGTATTTGAGTCATCGTAGCCCGGTCACACACTTGGGATGTATCCTAATGTTGTTGTCCTTTTATGGGTGCATACATTACATGCCACTAATTAGGGTGTATATTATATGGATTCCCTAGATAGTGGATACTCATTATGTGAATTATATGATAATTGAAAATCTATAATACCATTTGGTCCATGTTAGGTGTGAAGAAAAAGGGATAGAAAGTAACATATATAATGTCATGTGAATGAAGTACTTAATGTCTAGGGAAGCACTTGGGATGCTTTATATAAGGATTTGGTCCATATAAAGGAATCATATATATCCCAGTTATAGTTGGAATCATATCCATCATTGATCAGTTTCCTTCTTAGTCATGTAGTGGGTGAAGAAAAATGGCCATCTCATTAGAGATATTGGGTCTTGATGGGTTGAATTGGAGATGAAAGGCGTGACTAAAAACAATATGGACTCCCATTTGAGCTTATTCATTATGAAGGTGTCCTATAAATCTTATTTATAACAGGATTCATTGTTCTCAATGATTTTCTGAATCTAGGATTCCACTATGAGGATTCACTAATATATCAACTTGATATGTTTATCAAGTCTAGTAATATCTGCTTGACACAACATGGATATATGTCTATTATATCTTATTTTCTACATGACATGTTTGAGAATATTTGTAAATGTCTCGGTTTCCTATTGAACATTTCCAGACACAATCACATGATTTTTATTGACTTTTTTGAATGATGGCACATTATTTGAATGATGTGTTTTGATTTCATCACATGGTCATGGACGACATGACGGGAGGGTGTTGTATGACCTAGCTGACATTTGTCGAGTATATAACATGATCCATGATGAAATTTCTAGAGGTTGTCCAATTATTTATATAACATATCCTGAGGAAATCATATGAGCATGGTGACATGTATGGTTAATTTCTAATGATCTTAATGAAATTTCTTGGTGAAATCTTGATACTAAGATGACATGTCCTAGTGTTGTTGCATAACCTAGGTGACATTTTTGGAATTCATCTCAATATTTAGGTGGTAAACCCAGAGGACTTTACAGTACTTTGGTGTCATCATCAGAGTGAATCTTATTAAATTCATTGAAATTTTCATGTAAATTATTATGATCTAAATAGAATATCGATGGAGTGTCACATGATTTTGGTGACATGTTCCGATAATGTCGCATGATATGGTTTGGTCATGCGAAGCTCATAGGGATTTGTGTTTCTTTATTCTTACAATGGTACCATATTTTTTCATCTTTAATCTTTATTATTGCATATGGGACTCAAGTTTTTCTATTTTTATCTTATTTTAGGATTTTTGACCCATCTAGCATGCGGGTCAGCCTTCTCCGAATCAGAATAACACTCCATAAATCCTTCACGTGATCTATATAGTTATCGCATGAATCACCTATGCATTCTACATGATCCCTTAGCTCAATTCCCTTATTTTACCTTGAATAATACCTATATGTTTTCATGACTACCATCTCTATGTAGTATGCTTCTTTGGTCACTTGTGTGATTGATCTTCATCCATAGGTGATTAATGTGTTTTTCTTCTACTAATGGTGATGGGTCTACAGTCCTCAGCACCCATGTTATACACTATATTGATTGGTTTGTATATTGTGAATCTTTTATGTGTTAGGTGGAAGGATTATGGAATAATTTGTTTCACAAGACCTTATAATGGTCATCCATATCATTTCAATATGATAGTGATCTTGAGAGTAGTCCACATTTTCCAAATTTATTGGGACAGAGACCACTAAAAGAGATTTCTCATGATCATATGTACGTATCAATGAGCTTACACATGGTCCTGATGACATGTCTAGGGGTCATCATTAGATCATGATGCCTATATAATGTCATTCTCTGGATCAAATATGATTAATATGGGGTATTTTACAATACGACAACATATTTTCCAGGGACCTTAATGAGATTAGCCCATCATGTATAAGGGCCTTTGCGATATCATTTTATCTTATCAAGGGGGAATTTTGTTGATCGTTGTTGATCACCCATGATATCTGAACCATTTATCATGATGTATGATGTATCTTCACTCTCTAAGAAACTTATTCCTTTTCCCATTTCAATTTTTTCTTTATATTATAATGGTTGGGGGTCTCATGAAGATGGGAGAGTGTAGTTGAATATAATCACTCTCATTTTATGTGATATTTCATGTGACCAATATTTTGTCTCATAGTGATAATTGATTATTTTCATAGTTAACCCCTCTTATTGGATATGGAGATAGAGGGTAGTTCATAATAAAAATGATACATCTAAGGCTGCTTGCACGATGAAGGTGGATTTTTAAAAGGATTTATCATAATAAGGAGGTCACATCCTTAGGGATTAGTAGTTTCATCCAAACCACATGACTGTGTTACATGAAGATCAATGACTATGTATAATCTATTCATTTTAGAAAATAACATCCTTTATTTTCCCAGGGGTTTGGATGATTTTCTAGGAAACTATGACTTAACACGACATGTGACTCAAGATCAAATGTATTAAAGCCTATTAAATATCATAAATGATTGTTTAGTATTCCTTCAAAAGAATAGTGAGGATTTTTAAAGAATCCATGTGTGGTCTCAAGAAGATCATGTGTATTACATAACCCATTAGCATGACCTTCCAATTGTTATAATATCATGTGTCCTTTTGAGGATTACGAAATTTGGTGGATTTTTCCAACTTTTCTTCCATTTTTTTGTGGAAAAAAATAATACACATAATTTGGGTATTTCATTTTATGTAGTTTTTTTATTCTGATTTGGAAGGTTTCAACAAACCCCCCCCCCTTGAGGAGCGATGTACATATTGAAAAGGGATAAATTCAAAAGAAATTATATGCAATGTTTAGTCCATAGGTCTACTTTCAATCAGTGACATTGGTGACGTTTGGTCTTTCATGAGACTTTTTGTATTCCACATAGTTTCATATATAACGGGGGTGAAGGAGCATCCCATACACTAACTATATAAACTACCCAATGATCATGTGATCCTCCTCATCACATGATCCCTCTCACAAGACCTCATCGTAAGATCTTGTTCACAATACTCATTTTGATAACATGTTGCTAAATCTATTTTGAAATAAATCATCACATAAACTATTTAAATGTATCTAATTACAAAACCTTGTTTTACAAAGTAGATTTTCGGCAAAACCCCAAACTAACTATTGCTCATGATTCATGATCTAGATTATTGGCAGTATGGTTCACATTTATGGTATTTTATGATATATTTTCTCAGTTGTATGATCATGTGACTATCGTGTGGTTCATGTGACCATGTTCGGGTCATGCGATCATGATTCTCTTATTGATTGAGAGATCACAATATATTTGATGTGTTATACGATTTGTGAGGCCTTCATGGTTTGTGACTGTATTAACCTCAATCTTTGGTACATATAATTTTCCTTGTATTTTTATGGATGTAATTTATAAGAGTTAAATTTGGAAGACTTTGGTAAAATATTAGTATGTTTTGGGGGGCTGAAGGAGAGTCTCATGGGCAGTGCATGGTTTTTCCAAACCATGTAGTGATCCTAGTTGAAACCATGAGAAATAGCAGGTTTGAGGAAAAAATCTTGAGCTTGGTAAGTGCATTTTTAGAGAGACCATATGAGTGTCTTCTTAGATAGTATCTAACACGCAGTTAGCGCACGATTTCTCTAACAATATGAACTAACCATGTGGATGGTTGATATGAGATCCTAAAAAAGTGAATCGAAAGTGTTTTTTTGCCTTTATGTTGCTTGATTTTTCATCAGTGTGGCCATAAATCAAAATTTCTCTTCCTTTATGGTAGAGGAAACTAACCCAAGTGATTTGGAGTCATCTTTATGTCTTAAAATTGTGTTTCATTCCATGATTCTGGAGGTATGATATCATTTGTCATCGTCCTTGATCGATTTATTAGATCTACGTAGATCTACATCTTCGTTCTTTTAGGTTTCTCAGATATACAATAATTATGGGCATATCTATGTGTGTGGATTACAAATATGATTAGATTTTGTCTTTATCTTACATGGATAATATATATAACGATCTTCCATGAAGAATCATCTCAATTTTCATAAGTGTTCTTGATCTGTGCCAAGTTTCACAAAAAACCATCTTGGTAGGTGGATTATTTCTCAATTCCAATTAGTATAACTGATGTTCATTATTTAAAATATAATATATTGTGTGTAATTTGTTGTTATTTGGATAATTTTAAATTCTTTGGAAGCCCATCATTGTGATGGTTTCGAAAATTGGGAAAATCTAGAAAATTTGGTGTTTTGAATAAAGTGTGTTTGTCACTAGTTTTAAAATATTGATTTTAAAATGGGGATTTTATAGAGTTTTGGAAAATGGAATTGATTATATTTATTCAATAAAATGGGTATTTTTTATTTAAATGAAATGGTTTGTTTGAAATTGATTTATTCATTGGTTTTCAATAAAAGTATAGCTGTATTCAAATCGTTTGAAATGTTTATTTAGAATGGTTTTGGCATACATTGCTTTTTTTGTGAGATCATTATCGATGTTCCTCGGAATAAGGGATGTGTAGCATTTGGGAAGGTGTGTGACCCATGATCAGGGGGTGTCATTGGGAAAAAGGTAATTAGACAATAGACCACAGATGAATATGGAATTGTTGAATGAAGAATGAATGTGTGGGTGTTTTGTGATCTATGGAATGTGTATGAAAAAATGATTTTTTTAAGAATTTATTAGATATATTATAGATAAATAAAATTTGGGAAATTAGATTCCATAAGTCTATTCTCACTTAGTTGAAAATGGTTTTTTGAAACTGGTCTATTTCTCATCATAAACTATTCTATAGAATTATTTTATATAAAATGATTTATATAAATATTCCTAGACATTATAACCTCGTTAATTGAGTAGTGAAGTTCTTTGGAAATCCTACTAAGTTATATACTCACCCCTTCTTTGGGTGTTTGGTTATTTTTAAGGTGATACATTTGAAGACTTGCGAAAAGGTAAAGTATCACACTTCCTCAGCACCACGTCATGATACATTGGACTACTTGGTGATGTTGGAGTGTGAAGCTTGTAGAGAATGGAGTAATGTTGTCATCTTGGAGTTTATTTGTAGTATTTACACTTTATACTATAATATTTGATTGTCTTCCACTGAAGAATTTTTTTGTTGGTAGTTTAAAATGTATTTATTTGAAATTTTATTTTTTATTTCTTGTATCATATAGTGAGTTTGATTATTGTTGGTCTTTTTGTTATTTGTTTTATCCATTAAAGGTTAAATTAACCCCCACTTACTTTGAAACCATTTGGAATTTATATCCTACCATTGGACCATTGGTGATGTTTCTTGAGGACATGTAATTACTCATTGTACTCTCATGCCATTGAGAATTAATAGTTCATTACAAATGGTGTCACCTTTTTCGATCCTTGCCTCACAAGTTGTCATCAATGTTCTTAGTCTTGGAGTTTAAATTATTTCTTGTCTATTCCATTGGTTGGAATATTTCAAGGGAGTAGTATTGTTGGAACATTAAATTAATAGCATAAATTGACAAAGATAACCCTTTTGGATGAATATCATGTTACTTGGGAGTTTGGTACATAATTTTTTGGAGACACTTCAATGATTTTGAAACCACATTGTTATCGGTTTAGACATTTAGACATGCATGAAATGTATTTTAGAGGAATGAATTCCCACTAATAGTGCATACATTTTTTCAAGTAATTATTCATGTAGAGTATAAAGTGTTGATTTTCGAAAAAGTTGGAATCTATTTGCAAAAAAAAGACATTATAAAAGCTTGGTTGATATATTTTGAAAATGGTATTATTTTCAAAAAACAAGTTAAAAGTTTTGAAAATAGTTGAATATGGAAAATGTTTGTTTTGGAAAACAATGTCGTGATCATTGATGTGATAGAATTTGAAATGCTAAACCATCTGTTTCTTGAGAGTGATATTGAAATAATTTATGTTGGATTAGAAAATTGAACCTAGTAGACATCGTTGAGTCCGACCCAATGAAGCTACAGATAATGTGGTTGCACATGAACCATGAATGAACCACGATCTATTTTAGAGTATTGTCGAAGATGTTCATGTAGTGGATGTAGGAAACCGGACGAATGAGCTATGGAATGTGGATCATACCATGCAATTCATGAAGAAAAATCAATCCATCTTCTGGGGAACCTGAAAAGGCCAATGTGTGGCTAGGTAGGATGAATCGTATCTTTGATTTTATCGACACATAGTTAGAGCACAATTCCAAGATGGAGACTTATATGTTTGAAGAACATTCATTATAGATGTAAAATTTAAAAGTGCATGCTAAATTTGATGAAGGACTCACATGGGAGGATTTTGAGGAATTGTTCAACAAATAATTTTATCCCTAGACATTGAAAATCTAGAGGAACACAAAATTCATTATGCTGATGTATGAAAATAAATTGGTTGTAGAATATACAACTAAATTCATTAATTTAGTGAATTTTTTACCAGAATTTGTGGAATGTACATCGTTAAAATCATACGTATTTGAATCCAAGATAAGGGATGAGATTTGATCCAAGATTATGGTACTCTGTATTATGGATTATAAAGATATGGTCAATGGAGTGACTATGGTTGAGCATGATTTCTAGTGATCTATGGTAGGAGGCATGGCGATACCTACAATAAATTTTGGGAACCCAAACGCTAAGAGAAAGTGGAAAAGGGACACTTATTTCAAAGGTGGAAGTGGAAATCAGAATCATATGGTTAGATCAGTGACCCTTCCTCCACGACCCAAGAGAAAACCTTGATGTTTTCATTGTTGTTCATTTGACCACATAATGTGAGAGTGCACAACACAACCTGCAGCATGTCCTAACTGCAATCAGATGGGGAATCATTAGTGCTATTGTCACAATGCTCAAAGGACAGGTCCTCGAGACACTTCTCTGGCCTAGCAAGCATTATAAGCTTTGATAGGAAAAAGAAAATAGAATCATACTTTTCATCATAAAAAATCTAGGCATGGTGATTTTAGAAAAACCATTACTCTTAAAATAGGGAAATAACAGCAAGGCAATAAGAAGAATAATATAGTGATGATGCAATTGTAAGGAGATGAGCAGAGGATTGTTAATCATTTGGATGGACCATCTACGGTGATAGGTGTGATTATTTTGAAGTATACCATTGTAAATGTGCTCTTTGATTCTAGTACATTGAATTATTTCATTTCATCTTGTGATGTTTAATTTCTATGTTTAAATAAAGAAAATGATTCCACATATTTTAAAACTACAAACTCCTCACAATGATATAGAATGTCAAGACATTTTGTGTAGAGCATGTTCTATAATGTTTTATAGATTTGATTTGAAATTGGACTACTTAGTGTTGTACAAGGAAGTACATGACATTATACTTTGTGTGGATTGGTTGAAAATGTTTAAGGGTCACATACACTGTTATAGTAGAACAATTAGTTTCATGACTTAGGATGGAATCAAGCATCTCTTCAGAGGATAAGGGATGGTAAAGAAAGGTGTAAAGTTCGAGTTGGCACTAACAGTGGAAGAAATATCTTATCAGTTGGTAGTGTTGACCATGTCATCAATGCAAGAGATCAAGGAAAATAATTTTCCCATAGTTGTGGATAAATTTCAAGATATATTTCCTAATAACTTCTCATGTTCACCACCTATAATGTATGTGAAGTATACAATTGATCTCTTTGTGGGGACGAGTCATATTTCCTATCCATCATATAGGATGTAAAATATAGTGTAATGGGAATTGAATGTGTAGTTGGAGGAGCAAGAAATATGGGTTTGATTCATCCTGGTATGTCTCTGTGGGAATCCCCAATCATGTTCATGATGGAAGAAGATGGAACTATTCATTTGGGTGTTGATTATTGTAAGATGAACCATGTAATGATAAAGAATATAAATAAACGTCCATGTATTGATGATTGATTCAATCAATTGTGGGGAGCTCAATAGTTCTTTAAAATTGGTTGTGATCTGGGTATCGTCAATTGTGAGATCAGAGGTGGATAATGCAAAGGCATCACTTAGAAATAGATATGGCCACTACGAAAAAGTATTCCTTCCTTCTAGTCTAATGAATGCACCAGTGGTCTTCATGGATTGGTTGAACTAGATATTTCAGTAATATATGGTATTTTTTTATGTTTGTGGAAGATATCTTTTTGAAGTCAAATACAATGGTTGGCCATGAGGAACACATGGAAATATTGTTACAATTCATAAGAGATCACCGTTTGTATACCAATTTACTAAATATCATTTTTTGGGATACATGATTTATGTTTTCATATCCATGTAATTTCAGAGAAAGGTATTTCTGTTGATGCTGAAAATTTTGTGGTCTTTACCTCATGTCAAACACCAAAAAATAACTTCTATATACGATGTTTTCATGGTCTAACTAGTTACTACCAATGTTTTTTGCGTGATTTATCACAACTATATTCACCAATGACAGCTCTAATAATGAAAAATTATCTATTCTAATAGAAAGATGAATTCAATAAGTCTTCCTAAGAACTAAATGTTCATATTACATCAGCACCTATCATGATTTTTCCAAAATTAGGACAGAGGTATAAGGTGTACTGTGATGCTTCAGGATTAGGGTTAGGTTATTTTCTCATGAAAGTAGACCATGTGGTTTCTTATGGTTCAAAATAGTTGGGGGTGCATGAGAACAATTACCCAACACAAAATTTGGAGTCATCTATAGTTTTTCATGATTTTAAAACATAGAGATATTTTCTCTTTGGTGGATGATTACTATTTTCATGGACCACAAAAGCTTGAAACACATTTTATCAAAGCAACATTTGAATCTGAGTTAAAGAAGATGGATGTAGTATCTCTATATTCTAGGCATTGACTTGATGTATACAACACGAAAACGGAACTTAGTAGCAGATGCACTGAGTAAAAAATCATATACTCATTTGGAAAAAGAAGATTCAGATGTATGGATGTTGTTGATGGTCCTTCCCAACATGCATGTGGATTGTTAAGACGGAGGTGTTATTGAAATTAACTTTTCATCTATGCTTGTTCATGCTTTGGTATATATGGTTAAAGAGATGCAAACATCTTATGAAGAATGTCTAGTTTTGAGATTAAAAATTTAATGGTGGGAGACAATTAATGGGAAAAAACATAATGGGAATTCAATTTTTACTTTTAGGAATCAAACGGTTTTACTTATGGCTTATCAGGATAAATTCTTATATACGTACCACAATTTGAGATGGGATGTACATCTAGAAAAATAGGAGATGTATAAGGAATTTAGAACACATTTTTTGGTGGAGCAACATGAAAAGAAATGTGGCCTAGTTCATCTCGCAATGCTTAACTATTAAGCAAGTTAAAGCTAAGAATTAGAGACCTACAGGTATGTTGTAGTATTTACCTAGTCAATTGTGCAAATGGGGGTATATATTGATGGATTTTGTTACAGGTCATCCAATGATTTTTTAGAAACATGATTCAATATGTGGATCAACATACCTAGTCGGCCCATTTCATCCCTATTCGTGAATCTCAAACGGTAGAGGATTTGTCCAAAATTTATATCTACGAAGTGGTGAAGAGACATTGCGTTCTAGTTTGAATCGTCAAAGACCAAGATCCAAGGATCACATGTCATTTCTAGAAATCCTTATAGAAATCCCTCGACACCCAGTTGAATATGTCTATGGCATATCATCCTCTGATGGATAGAGAATTTGAACGAATGATACAAACATTGGAAGACATGTTGTGCCCTTATGTGATGGATTTTGGTGGATCATGGTAGTAGCACGTACACTTAGTGGATTTATCATATAATAACCACAATTAGTACATGATACGTATTGAACGCTTTGAATCATTTAATGGGAGTCCTAGTCATTCTCCACTATACATGGTGGAAGCTGGTGAAACATCACTATTTGGATTGAGCCTTGTCTACAAAACAACATAGAATATTAACTTAATCATAATGTGGATAGAGACGGCTTAGAGTCGTTAAAAATATTATTCATATCATTGTTGAAGGTCATTTACATTTTCCATTAGTGATTATTTGTTCCCGGTGATCTCTCCAAGACTTTTACATCGTCATTTAAGGAATCATAGAAAGTCATATCTTCAATACATAAGACCTTTTGAGAAACATGAATGGGTGGGAGAGGTGGCATATCGGTAGGAATTACCACCATGGTTCAGTTAAAAGCATAATGTGTTCCACATATCTTAGTTGAAAATGTATTAGTCTGATCCTGACCACATGATTAGATGGGATCATGTTGACTTAGACCTGGATCCTGCATTGATACATATCCCAGTACTGATTGTAGATAGGAAAGAGAATGTATTGCATGGGAATGGAATCATCTTGGTTTGATTTTTATGTTAGCATGGTCACATTCAGGAAGCATGTTGGGAACATGAGAAAGAAATTAAAGAGAAATGGCCAGAACTCTTTTTGATCTGCAATGGTTTTCTACATTCTCTAGATAGAAAGACAGTTGGTGGGAAGAATATAGTACCCCGATTTGAGGTAAGTAACCCATTATTTGTGATTCTATGGATATATTTTATAAGAGGGAAATTTGGGAGTGTTTTTTGAACTATCAATATGATTTTGGGGGCTAAATCAAAGGCGAATGGGTTGCGCACACTTAAAACAAATCATGCATCCATCTTAGTAAAAATCAAGTGAAAGGGAATGATTGATGCAGAGCTCATCGACATGGGGTGCACATAGTTTGTGAGACTGTATGAGGAGGTTGCGTGAGGGTCTTCCTAGGAAGTATATAATGAATGTTTATTACATTGTTTTTTTAACCATGTGAATGTTTTATGTGAGATCCCAAAAATGCTGATCTCGCACATTTTTTCCTCTTAGTGGACTGTTTTTTTTCTAAATGCCCATAACTCATTATTTCTCTTACTTGGAGGTAGAAGAACTTCTAACATGATATTTGGAGTCAATCCTAAGTCTTACATTGGTATTTCGTATGTAGATTCTTGTGGTATGTGATCGTTCTTCATCATTCTTAATCGATTTCTTAGATCTATATAGATCTACTAATCCTCTCTTCTCTGTTTCATAGATATACAACCGTTATGGGTAGATATATGATTTTTGATGACAAATAAGTTTATATTTTTATTAATATATCTATCAGAATAGATCTATATAGGTTTTGTGAAGAATCGAGCCAGGTTTCTTAAGCTTTCTTCATTTTTGTCAAGTTTCTCCGAAAACATTCGAGGTAGGTGGCTTTTTCTCAACTCCACTAAGTATAACTGATAGGCATGCATTATAATTGATTACCATTTTCAGAAATGTTTTTTTATATGGTTTTGTATCAATTATTTGATACCAATCATTGTGATGGTTTGGAAAATTTGGGAAATCTGGAAAATTTGGTTTTTTGAATAATGTTAATTTTCACTGGGTCTTAATATATGGATTTTAAAATGGGGATTTTGTACAGTTGTGACACATGGATTTTATCTTATGTTCTCAATAAAAATTTTATTTTCTATTGAAACATAATAGTTGATTTAAAAAAATTTTATTCATTGGTTTTCAATAAAAGTACAGTTTTACTGAAATGGGTTGAAATGGATAATTGGAATGGTTTTAGAATACATTGGGTTTTGTGGGAGTTCATGATCAATGTTACCCTGAATAAGATACAAGTACCATTGGGGTACAGGGTGAGTGACCCTAGATTGTGGGTGTCTATCATTGGGACACAAGGTAATTGGATGAATGACTCCTCATGAGTATGGAACTGTCGAACGAAGCATTCATGTTTGGATGTGTTGTGAACTATGAAATGGGTATTCCAAAATGGTAATAAGAATTCATTTTTAAGCTTTAATTAGTTATTTTAGGAAAAAATATCATGCTGGAAATTGGTTTCATTTTGTTTTTTTTTTCTAGGTTTTAAATGGTTTTTTGAAACTTGTTTGTTTCTAGTTATAAACTGATATTCATAATTATATTATTTAAACTATTTTATTTAAATGTTTCTAACCTTTATATCTATGTGTCATGATTAAGGAAGTCATTAAAAATCTTATTTAGTTATAAACTCACCCATGCTTTGGATCATTAGTGCTTCTTCATATGCTACCTTGCGGGATGTAGGAAAATGTAAAGTATCACACTTCTTTAGCACCATGTCATTATAATTTGGACTAATTAGTGATGTTGGATCATGGAGCTTCTGGATCATGGAGTCTTGTTGTCTTCTTGGAGTTTATTTGTTTCCCTTCCACTATTTACTTTGATATTGGGTAGTATTATACTGTAGAATACATTGTTTGGTTGTTTTATAGATAATTTTTTGATATTTCTTAGTTTACATCAGGAATCATATAGTGAGTTTTTTTTGGTCTATTAGTTATTGGTTTTTTATTAAAGGGTTAATCATCCCCCACATACATTGAAAACCTTTGGCATTTGTTGCCATCCTTTGGCACCTTGTGGAGGACTCTTAATTCCAATTGATGAATCATTATGCTCTCTTGCTATAGTTAATTCATGGGTCATTAAAATGAGGTTCAGGATACCTATATAGGGTTATTCATTAGTAAATCCTCTAAATTTTAATTCAATTATAATTATGTAACATAGATTATACATCTCATGATACTATATTTTTTATATTGTTTGATATATATTTTTCTTATATACAGATGGCTTGAACCACTTATACAACTTTCAAAATAGTCATCCAAAGGGAATTGATTATTGTGAATCATAATGGTCACCCTTGATATTGATTGAATTATGAATATGAGGTTTTGAAGTATCTTCACTAATAAAAACTTTATATCTATCTTTTATCACATTGGACTCCCCCATACAGATCTATGATGATAGACGATGTTCTTATACCCTCTCATAAATACAATGTTCTAGATTTTTTTATCTCAATATTCGTTGATTGTATTTAGATGGTGGTCTCAAGGGATGGAATTTTTTTATAGCACTGTCCCAAGGGTTATTTTGTTTGATTAAAACCTCATATTGGCTCTATAATGTGGCATTCCTCCGTAGTTTTTTGGGAACCATATCAATGAATGAATTATCTTACATTTGTATATCATTTTTTGATTTCTTTCTATTCATGATATGAATGATAGTTTTTTGAACTAATGATTTAGGAATCGTCAATGATACCTATAAATTTTATAATATACTAAATAATAGAAATCATGGGTTTGAATGCACAAATCACAATAGAATATTCTAATTAAATTCACATGAAGTCCCAACAACATGTGATTTCACATTGATGTATATAATATTGTTATCTTGTTAGTAACTAATTTAAAAAATAATAAATTTTGTATAATATATGTCCCTTAGGGATAATTATTTGTCTTTTCCTAATGATAGTTTACTTAGAAAGAATAATTTTATTTTTTATAAGGCAATATACTATGCCCCAAAGGAATCACATCATTTTTTTATTAACATAATTTTTTCTTAAGACTCATATAGGGGAAGGCATAGTGGAATGGGGTTTTATTTTTCTCAGGTCTCACTCCTAGAATATTTTACTAGAAATTTTTTCTTCCTTTTCAATTTATGTGTTCTCAATATTTCCTAGAATACACAAAGTGCATTTACGAGAAGTAGAGAATTGACTATTTGTGGTTTGTCTAAACTCACCCTTACATATAATGCATGATAAAAAAATAAAATTATATAAATAGATGTATTTCGTTAAGATATCAGGTCATTGCATTCTTCCCCATTAAAAATAATAATTCCCTTGAATTTACTCAATCTGATACAAATAGATGAGGATATGTTCACCACATCACATCCTCAGCATCCCACATAGCTTCGTCAATATGGTGGTTTCATTATAACACATTTTCTATGAGAGCGGTCATGTTTTGATGAACATTATCTCTATGATCTATAATCTCTACAAGTTTTTATTCTTAAAAAATTATCTTACTTCAGGTTTATAACTTATTAGTTTAATAAATGTCAAGGATAAAGTATATAGTTATCTATATAAATACAATAAAAATATCAAAAACATTAGAGGGATTTTCATGGAGTTATAATCTATAAGAAACTATTTAAATACTATCATGAATAATAAAATGACTGATACACCATGGTATTCAATTTCCCTTCCTCCAAAATCTTATAACTCTCCAATAGGGAGATTAATAAGAATACATTTTCACCTTATTCCATCTTTGGGTATTTCATATGGATATTAGATTAACTTTTTTGTCAACTTTGACTTACTCTTATGGGTTTAGTGGACTTAATTTTCTCTTCCATTTCATTAACTAGTTCATGTCCCAATAGATTTATTTACCACTCTTCCTTATTTCTAGTTTGTGTTATCCACAACATACCCTAATGGGACTCATATTAAGCCATCATATTATTGGAGTGAAGTATAGTATTCTATGAAAATTCCACCAAATGTTGGTGTAGATAATTTCCACCCTTGAAATTCACTGAACAAGATATAACCGTGTATTGAAGAGATTTAAGGGTCCTATCAAAATTAATTTCCTTCTAAAGATGATAATTAGTGTTGAAACATAACTATATACCCATAGCCTGTTGAAAACATAGTAGGAACATCACAGTAAACCTCGGATATTGAATAGATAAAACAGAAAGGGGTACTCTATGAAATCTAACAACATTATTAATATGTAATCTATATATCTCACTACTGGAAAATAGGTCTATATGCACGGTTTTGCAAAAAACCGTGGGTATAGGGATAGTATGTGAACCTATACCCATGGTTTTCCAAAACCGTGGGTATAGGTCACCTATACCCACGGTGATGCCAAAAACCGTGGGTATAGTTTTATTGTAAGACCTATACCCACGGTTTTGGAGATAACCGTGGGTATAGGGTATTTTTATAAGATCTATACTAACGGTTCTTCATAACCATGGGTATTGTGGTTTTTTTTGGAAGACCTATACGCACGGTTCTCCAGAACCGTGGGTATAGTTTTCCTGTGTTATGGCGGTCAAATAAAATTAGGTGGGACACGGGGAAAATTTGGCGGGGATACATTTTTTCATGGTTTAGATTAATATATTTATATACATATAAATATAAATTAATAAAAGATGTATAGATGGGTTGGTCTGTTTGTGTGGTGCGGTAGTGAGCCTCAGCGTGAAACCTGGGTTCGAAACCCCCTGGGCGCATTTTATTGAATTTTAATTCCATATATTAATATATATATGGAAATCTATGTATATATTTCAAATGAAAAACACAGTTGGGTTGGTCCGTTTTATTTTCGCGGTCGGGAGGCAGAGTGCGCGGCGCGGTTTCGAATCCCGCTGAGTGCATTTTTTTGAATTTAAATATGCTATATTAATATATATACGAAGACATGTGAATATAAAACATATAAAAAATAGCTGGGTTGGTCTGTTGGTGAGTGTCTCCCGCGAAGCTTACCACGCGGCGTGGGTTCAAAACCCTTTGGATGCTTTTTTTAAATTAAATTCCCCACGGTTTGAAAACCGTGGGGTCTGCTGTGTGCCATGTTGGAACCATGAGTATATGCTGAGACCCTTATACCGACGCCATTCCAGCACATGGTTCCCAAAACCGTGGGTATAGGCTATACCCATGGTTTTGGGGGTTATACCCACGGTTTTGAACCGTGGGTATAGGTCGTTTTTCCAGTACTGTCTTATCCGGATTGAAATATTATCTTATACCAATAATGTGTAATATCATTGTAAAGGAAAAAAATATTACCCACATAGAATTATGGACTTTAGTTGTTTGGGGGGGGGGGGTCAAATGACAAAAAACTTGATGAAGTTCTCCTATTTCCAATTAATCATGGTTAATTGTTGTAACATACCATTATACCTCTATACTTAGCCCTAACATTTTGAAAAAATAAAAACTAACGAAAATAGTCCAAAAATATCTATCTTCATTCCATCCCACTAGAAATGCTCATTTAGGTCAATATTCATCTTTTTTACTTCCATAAAGGCTAGAGATGAATAAAATATGAGACTAATCCATCAAAGCTTACCGCGCGGCGTGGGTTCAAAACCCCCTGGATGCTTTTTTTTTAAATTAAATTCCCCACGGTTTGAAAACCGTGGGGTCTGCTGTGTGCCACGTTGGAACATCATTGCACCATATTTGACTCCCCTACACCCATGGTTCTCCAAACCATGGGTATAGGCTGAGACCCCTATACCAACTCCATTCCAGCGCATGGTTCCCAAAACCATGGGTATAGGTCGTTTTTCCAGTAGTGTCTTATCCGGATTGAAATATTATCTTATACCAATAATGTGTACTATCTTTGTAAGGGAAAAAAATATAACCCACATAGAATTATGGACATTAGTTGTTTGGGGTGGGGTCGAATGACAAAAACCTTGATGAAGTTCTCATATTTCCAATTAATCATGGTTAATGGTTGTAACATACCATTATACCTCTATAATTAGCCCTAACATTTTGAAAAAAATAAAAACTAAGGAAAATAGTCCAAAAATATCTATCTTTATTCCATCCCACTAGAAATGATAATTTAGGTCAATATACATCTTTCTTACTTCCATAAAGGCTAGAGATGAATAAAATATGAGACTAATCCAACAAATACATTATAATTTATCTTATGGGAGGGATAAATAAACGATTATTGAAACTTTATATTCCACCAAAACCGGGGTTGAACTTTTGAATATTTCCCACCTTACTTTATAGATCTACATATTACATCTACACCTCTTTAGTCTTTACTTGGATAGATGAACACACATTTATTTTAGAAAGATATGAATGTTAAACTACCTTTGTGATTTAAATGTAAATCACTTTTAAATCCATAAATATTTGATCTTTGTGGATCCCCATCATACATAAGACAGCATGATACATTTGTCTCCAAGAATATTCAACCTGATTTATGTTCCCAATGTGGTAATGTATTTATATGTTATAGTAATTTATTAGTACCTAATGATCTTATTTTTTGAATGTTTATCTATTTTTCATTGAAAATATACTTTAAAATTATGTGATGTGTATATATGACACATCATTCCTAATAGATATAATGAATCCATATTTTTAAGTAAAAAAGTTACATAGACGACTCTGAATAATGATTTGGGTAATTTTTCCCATTGAACATCAGTTATCTCGAATAATAAACTTTGACCATATAATTTTTAATGATAAAACATTCAAAAGAATTATTTTATAAAAATATTTAGGTCTCAAACAATTTTACACAATAGGATAGTGTCACTATAGGTACAATGACCAACTTTCTTATTTTCACATTGAAATTCTATTCACATTCCTTCATCTGTGTGAACGTAACTCTTATCTGATTCAACATGGTTAGTAGATTTTAAAACCATGAGAAATATTTCAAAAAAATCCATAATGTCCATCCAACACCAGTAATATACATTTTATAGTCATTGGAGTTGGACAATTACTTTTCTCACTAACATATTTCATTGAGGGATCTATATATATACCATCACTAGATATTATATAACCCAAAAATAAGACATTATGATTTTAAACTTTAGACTTCTTCAATCTCTCACAAATGTTTTCCTTCCTCAAGGTCTTCATCATAATCCTCAAGTGATCATCATTCTCTTACATTCTATTTTAATATTCTTGGATATTATCTATAAAGACAACCAAAAACCTACAATCACATCCTCAAAAGGATATATTAATTAATTACATGAACATGGAGGAAGAATTAGTTAGAAGAAAATGCATCATTATAAATTAATAGTGTTCATACCTCCTACAAAATGTTGTCTTGGTTATATATTCTTTTTAACCATAAATTAATGATATCCAATAAATATCAATCCAAAAAGGTATTAATCATCTCATAGATGATCAAAAAAGTCATCAATATGGGGAAAATTATATTTATTATTGATAGTGATATTTTTTTGTTCTTGAAAATCAATAGATAGTCAAATTGATCCCCATTTCATTATAAAAAATTAGAATAGGTTCACCACATGGTGATCAAATATGGTATATTAATCCCTTATAAAAATATTCTTAGATTTTATTCTTTAACTCCTACCTCTCTATTTGATCCAATTTATATGGATTCTTTGAAATATGCATATTACTAGGTATCAGTTCAATCAAAAACTCAAATTCATTATTTGGTGGAAGACATAGAAATTATTCTAAAAAGACATCAACAAACTCCAATATAATACATGTTTCTTTAATGTTGAGTTTTTTCGCGAATGTGAGATATATAAACTTCATGTACATGAACTAAGAACCAAAATATGTAATCAATTTTCATTAGAAGTTCATACTCATCATTATTTAGATGAACGATCAAAATTTTATTTGGAATAAGAAATATGACATCCCATATTCTATAGTTTATATAATCTCTGTATATACAACTCCAATCCCTGGAAATAATTTCATCAAATTAAACAAAATGATGAATAACAAGATTTATAGGAAACAATTTTCCCCAAAACATGAATTAGATAATAACAATAATCATGAGATGAAATTGTTGTTCTATTATTATTTTTTATAGCTATCTCAACATCTAATTATTGTGGTGATATGGTAATTCCCTTTTAAAACACATTATAAATAAAATAATAGTTTGATAAAAAATAAAATTAGACATTAGAAGTTATGGATTGTATTATAATGGTATCATTCATTACGTCATAATCATTACCCACATCCGTTTTCTTGATCATACGAGATATCCATTTGTCTATCGGGTTAATAGATTGTTAAAATTTATCATAAAAAATCTTCGGATACATTCTATGGATTATTCCCCATATTGACTTCATTAACTATTTTCTTCCTATCATATAAGAATTTGGCTACCCAAAGACCTTCATTTCCACATTTTTATCATTTACCAATTATTTTATTTTAATTTTCCCCATTTCCATACATCGAGTATAAAAGAAAATATTATCTTCTGTTATAAATGGATTTTTATTTTGAATTCCATTTAAAATTTCTAATTAAGAGCATGATATTAAACTGAATGAGACAAAGGCCAATTTTTTTATTGATTACGAATAAGCGTCTATTTAAGGGTAAAGGGGTGGGGGACCAAGACTTCAAAGACATCAATATTTTAACAAAATTTGAGAAAATAGAGGGTTGTAACCCATAAAAAATCAACAAAGAAATGATTCAACCCAGCATCCACAACATTAAGGCATGAAACCACAAAAGTATGGATTCTCATAAAATTGTCTCATGTAAGAATGAATTATCCCGGTACCAATGGATACGCCATACCCTCGCAATCAAAAAATCTAAAAAGACATGCATGGTGAAAACGACCAGCTCTATCCTCATCAGAAGAAAAACCTAGTAGATTGTCTGGGTTCCCCAAAAGTCCAATTTCACCTCCACCAACAATCAACCAGAAGATTAGCAGTAGACATGGCCATTACCAGTAGATCACAGCATCACCAAAATCACATCTAGACAAAGCCATTACTAGCAGATTTAATGCATCACCAAAAGCATATCCAGACAAATAAAGACTCATCTTCGCAAAATAAAAAACTAAATCAAAATCGGAAACAACTTATAGTAGTACCTAATGGAAAAACCATCCCCCTCCAAGCCAGTAGAACTGGCCCCGAGAACAATGTATATGCCGGAGCCGACAATGAACCGGGAAGAATCTGATCCGAGATCTCAGAGCTGGAAATCCCACCAAAGCCATCGATGAGCACCCCAGAACATGATATTGATGCGTAAAAGGAATATCCATATACACCTTGAGATAACATCAAACAATAACACTATAGCCGTTGATGTCTCTTATATATAATACCTTCAAGAGAATAAGATTCAATCCCATAAAGAATTATTTAATTTTACTTCCAGTGCTGACAATTACATTAGAGGATTACATTCAAAGCCATGTAAAACATTCCTCATAGGTAAAAATATATTCTACATTGTTTTTATTCATCCTAAGAAATTAATTCTCTATTTCTGTATATAAAATATGATGAAATTACTTAATAAAAATATCCCTTTAAAATAATACCATTAAATGGATTATATTTATTCATATTCCCTTAAATTTTATATAATATTAACCATTGATATACTTGGCCTTCAATATGATAAACATCTATGAAATTGTTTTCATATCCCAAGCACTAAAGAATAAAATATATTTTCACAATGTGGATAATCCATAACCATTACACTAGTGGGATAGATGATAATCTAAAAAAGGTTGATGATTCATCATTATGTACGCACCAAAATGTTATTACATCCATTTATAATTTGGATTCTCTACCTGATTAATTTCTTGAGAATGGTTTGTAAGCATAACCAAATGTTTTTTAATTCCATATCCTGTAACAGTTGGTTCTTAATTAATAAAATCATTTCTTTACCCATCATTTTTAGTATTAACTTAATTATTTTCAGTTTTACCCATTAACTAAAACCAAAAATCATGGCATGAAAAATTATAATCATAGTCTAAAACCATTTAATAATGAAAAAAATATTTATAATATTTCCATGTGAGGAAACCTTATTCAATGACAACTTTTCTTTAACCTAGGTAACTCATGATTATTATTTTAGGATTTTATCCTATACTCAAACGTATCCCTAATGTTATATCCTTTTAGTTTCCAAATTATAACTAAACACATCCTATGATACAAACTATAGAGACCGATTATTTTAAAACATATATATTACATGATTTTATATGAATATTCATTTCCTTACACAAATACATGCACATGGATTGTTATGATATAGTGCCTCTATAAACATGGAAATATAAAAAATCATTCATAAAATATGTACGTCACCTATCACATATTTATTCATAAATAGAACCCTTATATATATATCATATGTAATATCTCTCTTCAAAACCCATGGAAAAGAAAAACAATAATAGGGTGAGGTCGATTTCTCTATAAGGGTAAACAAGGGGGGTATATATGATTACATTAGAATAACATGTACATAATGGTATAAGAGCATTAAATTAACATAACAAAATTTTACCATGTATATAGTAGATCATAATCAGGAGTCTTGTAATAAGTCTTGGAAGATAGTAATAAATAAATTACAAAGTAAAATTATTCATGAGAGAATATCCTTAACATAATTCAGGGAATTTTGGTACACACAAAACCATTGAAAATAATTACCAAAGTAGTCAGAGATCATTTCCTAGAATATCCATAAATATTGGTTTTACTATCCAAATATATTAAAGTCATGTTCACTTCCAAGACTATCATAATGGTCAATGTCCCTTAAGGAACTTGGTTAACACCCACCTATAGTCTAGTTTATCTCCTTTGATATCATTCATCATTAAATAAATTATAGGGAGATATAGGATCCACCAATCACATAATGAAATACATATAAATTTTTTCCATAGTATAATAAATAATTTATTTTATCATAACCTATGAATATAAATGGACTTCATAAAAAAATTATCATAGCATAATAATTGGAAAGAAAATAGGTTTCCTAAAAATTTCATCTTTTCATTAAAACATAAACTATCAAGAAAAAGAAAAAAAATTGTACTATTTGATCATAATACCGGTAAAACATTAATAAAATCAAGATATTTTTCATTTATAAATATAGATACCATAAAAATACAATTAAAACTTTCTTGAGGAAAAAACATTCTCAAATCAAAAAAGCACATTTTTGAATATAAAAAAATCACACAACATATTGAAACCCCAATCTTTAATAATAAAACTAAAATCTGTTAAAAAAATATTAAATGGAATGATTATTCATGAATTATTAAAAAATTACTCACTTAATTTTTTTTAAAATAATTCTTTTTTATTCTTTCATAGAAGTCACAATGTACCACATTTGGAAAAAAGAAAAAAGATTCATTTCCACCCATTTTGTAAAAAGTGGAACACATGTATATATGGTTTCCAAAAATTGTTGGAGAATATTAAATAAAATTTTAGCTTTATTTAATAAAATATGATCATAAAAAATTCCCCTTCTATATACTTAAATATATACAATCTCGTATAATTATGAGATTGTGAAATTAAAATCTTACCTCAAGTCTCTCTATTCATTGTTCACATTCAAACATCATATATAAAAAATACAGATTTTTGATTAATATATATTATAAATATATTAATATATATAATACCATTTATTATTTGCCTACAATGTATTAACACACATATATCAATAGTTTTTTATTAAAATCGTTGTGTTGGGTGATAAATACTTCATTTTCAAGGCATGTTTTGATTTGGCAGTCTTGTCCCTTCCAATATTATCATGGAAAAACCATTTTAGAGTTTTAATTGTGGTAAAGAAATCATATATATTAATTTTATACATATCTAAAATCATTTTTAAAAATTAGAGGTAGAAAAATGAATTACATTGTTTATGGAGACTGTATAATGTACTTATGTATGAATGTTGTTTCCATTTTTCAACTGATGGAATAAAAGAATGGTATATAATAGTTCTAATTTATAAAAAAATTATTATATTATATATATCCTATATATTAAACACATTCCTCCATATTATCATTCATGTGAAATATAGATGAAAAATTAATAACATCGCTTCGTAGAGGTTGTATTCCACATGTAGGCACAAACAATGCCACTATTTCCCAATGGTTTGGACGAAAATATGTTATAAATGTTATTATAATCACAAAGTTATAATTTTCTCCTAAATATCATATATAAATCAATTAAATATGTTTTCAAAAAAATTATCCCTATGTGGAGACTATAATCCATATATATGCACAAGTGATAATTTAACTTTTTGTTTGATAAGAAAGTGAGGGTATAATGGTGTTTCCCTGACATTTATAAATTTTTATAAATAAATTAGGGATACATATTTTTTTATTTTATGATAAATATAATTGAGTTAGAAATGTTAAATATGTGAATGAAATAAATATATTTTTTAAAGTGATTACCTCTTTATAGAAAGAAATCATTTAAATCTTCTCTTATGGACTCTATAGTTGGTATTTTAGATATTAGAAACAACTCTATAATGTGGATACGGAAGTTTAGAAGATAATATTGTCGATCATGGTATATCTATAAGTCTGAGTTTTTGGTAATTAATTTTTGGGGAAGGTGACCATTTATAATTGATGTGAGGGTCACTTTTGGAATCTCTCAAAACATTAAATTTTAATAAATTCAATCTCAATCCAAATACATCCTAATGGATGTGGATAAAAATATACATGGGTATAGAGGTATGATACCATAAAAATATAAATTTAAATATCTATGGGTATTATTTTATATTTTATTTTTTGAACAATCCTTACTTAAGATATCTTAATTTTAACTACAGAACCAAATTTCTCAATATTGAAATGTTGAAATTTTTGCATTAAGATAAAAATTCTACCATAAATGGATATTTTATGATATTTTATACCCAATATTATAATTTTTTTTTTATTTCATGTTTTTTTATGATTGATAAATAATTTAATAAAATAATATTATGAGAAAATATCATTATTGTCAATTTTGACACTCGTAAATAAATTTTACATTAAATACATATGAAAAAAATGGGAAATTAGAATGTAATTATTTAAAACCTACTGAATATTTTATATAAAGAAAGTGATTGTTTTAATGTGATTACCACTTCATTGAAATAACTCCTTTAAATTTAAAATTATTGACTCTATAATAAGAATTTTGAGATTAGAAACACCTATAGAATTTGGAAATGGAAGTGTATAAGATAATATAGTAGAAAAGGGTAGATCTAGGAGTCTTAGTGTAGTGTAATGAATTTATGGAGAGATTTACCATTTATAATTAATGTGAGCATCACTTTTGAAATCTCTAAAAAAATTATAATTAATACAATCTCAATCCAAATACCTTAAAATGGAAGGGGATTCAAATATTCATGGGTATTGTGGTTTGAAACCATAAAAATGGAATTTATTTATATATTGGTATAATTTAATACATTACCATCTTGAATAAGACATTGTTGAGACATTTTAATATAATTATGTTGACAAATTTTTAATATAAAAAATTTTGAAATTTTTACTTATAATGTTATAACTTGACCAGAAATGTATAATTTATGATATCATATACCCAATATTATCAAATATATATTATTTTATGTTTTTTATGATTTATAAATAATTTAATAAAATAATATTTTGATTAAATATCATCATGTTTAATTTTGACACTCTTAATAAAAGTTAATTATAAATAAATATGGAAAAAGGTGAAATCAAGATGTAATGCTTTAAAACCTACCAAATATGTCATATAAATGTTTAAAATTCATTTATACCATTTAACCAATCTAACAATATCTCTTTTTATATTTTTGAAATCATTTATTATATTATTTTATTAAAAAGATAAATAATACAGCAGTGTCTCATAAGAAATTATGGCCATTATGAAATTACATGAAATAGAAAAAAACATTATATTATAAAAATAATTTTATTATGATAATAATATACATATAGTTGTTCATATTTTACATTTTCACTAATTTTCTCAAGTAAGATATTTGAAAATAAAGGGATTGTCAATGTGTAACTTTTGTTGATTTTAATATTACATAAGTCATTTTCTATGACATGTGTACATTAGAAAAGTAAATATTGAACATTATGTGTTATGCGTCTAATTTAGTTCATTTAATAAGAATTAGGTTGATAAATTCTAGTCTTATCACTGATTTTTAATGCAGATTAATATTATTTACCCTTTATAATGGTGATAAATTTTTCCAAAGTTACATTTCATATTCAAAAAAAATATAAAATGGAGTAACTAACAAATATGAACCTAATGATTCTATGTATTCAATTAAAATTATCTAATTGAATATATATAAATGGAAGAAAATAATTTCAATCTAAGTGTAGAAAATGTGACAATAACTTCTTTTAAGGGAAATAAATATTTGAGCCTTAATTGGATTTATTCATCTCATATGACCAAAAAATATTGATTAAATGATTAAAACATTTATTTTGTTTAGTAATATATATGATTCATTAAAATCACTCACCAATTGTTATTAATTTAATTAATTTATTTAAAATAAATTTCATACATAAATACATTTTTTAAATACTGCTTTTATTTTCAAATAAATTTTTTAATATTAATAATTTGATAAGATAATTAATTTATTTAATAAATTTCAGTACCTTATATTTTTTCATATTTTTTATACAATTATTAGAAACCAATCCAACTACTATTACATAATGTACTTATTGTTTTTTTATAATGTTTTATAGATCTTATAAACTTCCCATTACTTGTAATACAAACTATTGAAGAAATAAAATCATCTAAAGAAAAATATTTCATAAAAATATCAAAAGGTTTGAATATATGTTACCTATTTTTAGATAAATATTAATTATATAAACGTTTTATCCTGCTATAAAAATAAAGGATTAATGTCTTAAAAAACATGGATATATAATTAACTAGTACAAAATAGACTTACATCATCTCCCATTATGTTATTCAAAAAAACACCTTGATTATGCGTGACATGCATAAAACCATTATTAAAAACCTAAGGAAAATTAATCAAAATAATTTCGAGTTCATATTCTTGTAAAGGTTAAACATGGGAGATTTAAACGATCATTTAATCAGGAAATGATCTTAAGGGTATGAGAACATGAGCAAAAAATTTAAAAAACACATGACAAATTCATAAATCATTTACATGTGTCATGACATAAAACATTGCAGATCATACGACATGAATCACATAGGGAAAAAAGAAAAGGATCCATGAGACAAAAAAATTATCATAAGACATATGTTTGTGGAATTCACTTAGTCATGGGAAATTACTTCCACAGTCAAGGCTCACTATAAATACTATCATATTTAATTGAGATCACTCTCCATTTGATCATAACTTTAGTTAATACTCACATTTAAGTCAATCATTGTGGAAAGTGTCCTTTACTAAATTAGGATCATTATCCATTATAGTCATCATTAACTCATGAGATATCTATATTATATGAATACATTTTAGGGATATAAAATTCTAGGCCCACAAGTCCTATAATGAATATCAAATACATGACTTATAAATGAACCCAACAAATTCATGATATAATTATATCATATGTCTTGGAAATCATATAAATTTCATAAAAATATCCTCATTTCATCTTTTCAAAATCGAAGGAAAATTTTCAACCTTTATATTTATCAAATCATCAATGTAGAAAAACATCTACAGAAGGAATAAAGATAGTATGATTGGATCATATCCCCATTAAATTTTAAATATCTTTGAATGATGTTGTCATTATTGAAAATTGCATTTAATATACCAATGTTTCATTTCTTAAGGAAAATTCATTTTTTATTTCAAAATAACTTACTTAAAAAAAATAAATACCAAAATTATAAAGGAAATAGGATTCATTGAAAAGAACCTCGGAAAAATATAATGGAATCTACAAAGCATGGAGTGGTCATCTCTATGGGAAATTTTTTTCATTCCATGTATGATAAAAAATAATCCTTTCAGCTTTTTGGTAAAATATCTAAATTACTTCATTAAAAAATTAATTGAAGATTCCAATTACTTTATTTACAAAAATTAAAGCATGGATAAAAATAAATTCAAAAAATTATTTTATAATAGTAAAAATAAATGGAAAACATATTAGAAAACATATACATGAAAGAAAAATATTACAAACATAAGAAGAAATAAATTCAGTTTTTCTTAGAGACATTATTCTAGTCCATATAGGATCCAAAGAGAGGATAGTTTTACTATAACGGGGAAATTACTTTGAATAAAAGGATGATAATAAAATAATTTTTTTTATTATATATGTGTCATATAATTTCCATTAATCAAAATAAAAAAAATTAATAATCCTAATTAAATTGTCGTAGAAACATAAATCCCATACCTCAAATATGATAATCCTTCATATATATTTGAAAATAATTTATAATAAATATTTATTTATCACACATATTCCAAAAATATATATATATCCTACCATATTTAATTTACATATAAAAACTGATAATTGATTTATTAATAATTATTTATTAAAATTATTTTTCTATGTGATAATTGATTAGTTCTTCATGCCTGTTTTAGTTATAAAGTCCAAGTAATTTAAAATTTGTTATTGATTCATAATATCATTAATTTTATCCATATAATTATTATGATATTTTATTATTATATACTTATTTTTATCTATTTATAAAAATATGTGATGAAATATTAATTACATCACATCGTTGGGATGGTAGTATGTTCGTATGAATGAGTGATGTTTCAACTTTTCAATGGATGGAATGAATGAAAATTAAATAATAAATCACGTTTCTAAAAGTATAAATATTCTATAAATATAATATATATCTAATAAATAAATCATTATTACCAGAAAAGTAAACATGTGATGAAAAATGACACAATCCACTTGTGGAGGTTGTAGTCCACACATACACACATGCAATATTTCCTTTTACGATATGATGTAAATGATGTGTATAGTGGTTGTACAATAGTAATAGTAACCAAAATATTATTTATTTTAATGCATTAATATTATTTATTTTTAAAAAATAGATTTTTAGGAATTGAAACAATAAATAATAGTGAATGTTCTTGATTTAGAGGTGTACAACTTCTTTAAGAAACCTCATTCATCTTCCTCTGTAATCCTTGAAATTAAATTATTTGGCAAATACAAGACTTTATAACACATATATAATGATTCAATGATGATTTTTGGGTTTTCTGTTTTTGAGATGGAGTGCTCAAACATTATGAAAATGGGAGGATAAAATATTTTGTTTTATAATTTAATGAAAGGGTATACTTTGAATTAAATAAAAAAAATTAAATTTTATATATAACATAATCTTGTAAAGTAAAATATTAGAGCCAAAAATTAGAATATAGGAAGTTATAAGGTTTAAATAAAATCATCCAATCAAATGTTGACATGTTTCAGATACTTTTTAATCCATATATCTTATTTAAACAACTTTAAACCCATTTTGTCATAATTTATGATGAATTCGCTTTTTTACAATGGAAATTTAACTAACTCACTTAAAAATGGTTCATTATAAACAAATATTGGAATAATTATTTAAAATATTAAATATATATTTATCAAATTATATTCTTATCGGTGGATGAAATTACTTTTAATATAAAAACTAAACAATCCTGAAAATAGTTTTTAAGAAAATACTTCATTTAAGAGTATATGGCATTTCACTATGAAATCCTGTTATAAGTTAGTTAGAGTGAGTTTTTTAGTTAAATAATAAATAAATAATTTTTTTGGAAATTTTTATCAAACCAAATAATATTTTGATCATCTAAAAATTCAATTAAATTCATAGACCCAAAAATGGTTTTAATTGGAATAAAATTTCACTTATATTCACTTTATTCAATGTTTAGTTCCTAAAATAAAAATTATGGTTTAAAACGGTTTATTTAAATAATTTAAGTTATAATGGGTTTATTTGAAGTTTCAATAATGTATTTAGATCTTCTTACATCATAATAATGTCAAAAATTAAATAGTATTTGACACTTTAGTGTTTTCACTATTCACCCCCAAAATCAAATATTTTAGAAAAATATCAAAATTACTCTTTAACATTAAATTGATTTGATAAAAAAAATAATTAAATCCATTTTTAAAATATAATTTTTAAAATTTTATGAATGTACTTATAATATACTTATATAAAATCTAATAAGAATAATTTTTGAATAAAATGGAATTTTTATATTTTAAATGCAATTACTAAAAACTGATTAAATATTCATTAATAATTAATAAATAAATTTTATTTATATAAATCATTATACATATTTTCCATTATTTTATTATTTCTAATAATCGAGAAAATATTAAAGTGTTTTGTTACAACAATCACATTTAAATAATAATATATTTTTATTATATTTCACTATGCTTAAATCATGGATTTCCATGTTAAGAAAGCTAGAAAATATATTAAAGATATTTAATATGAAATATTTCAAAAATATTGGGTAATTATAGACCATTTTCACAAACCTATCAGTTGAAAATGATATGACCAACCATGGGTGTCTTTACGAACCCCAGGAATACGTGGATTTTTGCAAATTGATTTTATTTTATTTTAATTGTTAAACAATTTATTTATATCACTTATGAATGAACATTCATTTGGAATTGTTATATTTTATTATGACATTTATTGTGGATTATTGAGTTTTACACACACACTTATTGTGCCACCATTTTATTTATGAACCTTATAATATGATATATGATTGTAGGAAAAATTTAGATGAGGTGGTTTATTAATTCACGTCTTACATAGATAGAGAAAGGTTGGTATGACTAGTTTATGATTTGGAAACATTCTTAAAAGTTTTTACATGGTTTATATTTTGATATTTTGGGTCTGGTTCTATGTCTTCCTGACAAGAATGTTATGAATGTCATTTATTACATCATGATTTATTTTCATTATTTTCATTATTTTACATTTGTATTTTTTGTTTTATCTCATTGATTAATTTTATTTGTTTTATTTTGTCTATTAATATACAATTACATATGGGTATAGCCTTCCAAATATACCATCATAGAATTTTTCTTCTAGTTAGCAACCTTTGATGTATGGGGAGGCAATGCGGAGGTATAGGGGCGATCACTGTTTCAGGAACTGAATAGATTCCCAGGGAAGTGGATTGTTAAAAGTGGTACGAATGTATCATTTTCTATATTTTTAATATTGGGGAATGGAGGATAGGATATTTGAATTTTTTGAAACATGGTATAGAACCATTCCTAGGATTTTCTATCCACTCATTGGGAGACAATATTTTTTCCATGGATGGGATTATTATTTATGTTCTTTTATTTTATAGTTGATCTATTCTCACCTCGGGTGGTGTACTTGGTTATAATGTTATTTATTTTAGGGATTTTAATACATAGTTAATACAATAAGTGTTTTTGTGTTTATGAATCATATCATACATATATGATTCACATGTAATTTCTATTATTACCTTTGATTGTTTACCTATATAATGATCCTATAAACAGTCATATGGTGATTCAATATATATTTATGGTTGAATAATACATAATTGGCCCCCTAAATATTAAAATATTATTATGGGAATATTTACCTTTGAAATTATGAGGTCACATATAAATAAAATTCAAATTTAAAATTATAGAACATTTTCCTCTAAAATATTGATTTTAAATTTCATTTCATTGAGCAGGTGTTAGTAAATGGTTAAAGAAAAATATATAGGATTATCTATATTTGTATTTATATAGATTATTCTAAATTAATTTTCAAGTACAACATATAATTTTTTTCCATCTATAAATTTTATTGTACTTTTAATTTTACTAAGAAATTTTTATGAGATTTGTGTTAATAAAAAAACGGAAAACAGAAAATTCATAAACCTTATATGCACATATATGAGGTTGACCTTAGAGTAACTGATTTTAAATCTATGTGTGGGAAGTTTTGGATGTTTATAGTAAATGATTGATGTCTTATCCCAATGATGTTAATACTTTAAAATAGAAATGTGGTTGATTTAGGCTATAGTGTTTCACATGGCCTTGAGAATTGGAATCATTCTAAATGATATGGCATGAGTTTTAAGGCCTCTATGATGTAGGGAATATGGTATAATGGAAAACCTTCTATGTTACATATTCAGTGGGAGTGATGACCTCTACATTAGATGTTTAGTGTTTATATGTGTCCTCAGTGGATTTTTGGACCCTAGGGGGGTGGGGATGAGAAGGATATGAAAAATAACAGTCTATTGATCCTTGTTCTGGGTTTCTGGAATTTTAGATGTAGTGCCCTTTGAAATGGGAATAGGTTTGTTTCCATTATTTGTTTCCTGTGCAATACTTGGGGTATAATATTAACTATGAAAACTTTGTTTCCATTGGGGTATGACTCGTAATAGTGGTGAGTCAGTTTGTCTTGATGACCCAGAGTAACCTGAGAAGATGGTTTCATATATATGTGGGTGTATTTAGATATATAGATAATAAGTGAATTCTCATGTATGGTATTTATTCACTGGAAGTGAATATACTATTTATTAGAGGCTGGTGAGACTCCTCAATAATGTTTTCTCTAATGTTTCCATATATGTATGGGTGCCCATAAATGAGTTTGAGAAAAGGAATAAGGATGAAAAGGGATGCTTTCAGTTTTGGTTGTTGTTTTGGAAGTAAAGATCATTTATATTCCTTGAATCGTTATTTACTTATATGGTTATAATGAGTCATTAATAGTTATAAAAGATAGTTGAATCTATCGTGTGTATAGTGTGGGTATAAAATCATGGTTTTATCATTAAAATTTGTTTATTTGTTTTCATGTGTATAATTTAGTTATATAATATGATTGTGGTTCTATAAATTCATGGGGGTTTTATTTTCTTATTATGACTTGCATGTTAAATAAGTTTCTCTAGTAAGTTAAATGATTGAGTTGTGTTTTTCTGAGTTTTGAATCACTGGAGTTAAGTTATTTCATGGTGTTTTCAATGTTCTAGAAAATAAAACAATATGAATTTTATTGATATATTCCAGTCAGTCACATTTTGTATATGAAATATATTATAATGGTTGTGGTTTGGGTTGTACATGTGTGTACACTCAAGATTCTTACATAAATAGTAAGATGTGTGTGTGGGATGAAGACAAATGTGAATTCGATAAGATGCTTTCAAAAATAGTTTCATGGGTACTTAATGTTGGATTTGAGTTAATTTGTATGTGGTAATTGAATATTATATGGGAAAATGTGTGGTGTCATATTTGATCTGAGTTTGACCTTTATTATGGTTTGTGTTCCAAATGATCGTGTCTTAAGAGTAAGGACACACTAGTTTTTATAATGCAACAACTTAATGGAATGCTCTGGTGGTGGTACAAGTGATTCTATATACACCATAGGGTGGTTAAGGGTGTGACCCTCATTTTAAATATAATTCCACCTGATTCCACGGATGAACTTTCTAATAATCTATAATAATGTTGTGTTTTTTATTCCATGTTTTCTCTCCGGTTTGATAAGGGATATAATATTTGTAAATAACATTCTATAATATAAGAATGATAGATCTCATTTCATAGGGTTTTTATATGTTGGAGTGATAATATATTTACTCCTATTGTGGGGATAATTGAATAAATTGTAGCCATGAGGTGTAATATGGGTCATACGCTAGACACAATGATATAGGACAGGAATGGTCTAGGTGAATCCGTAAATTCAGTGTGATGACATATATTAATTTCTATTATTTATATAAAATATCAAATTTGAAATTCCTATGTTGTTCTTTATAAAGTCAGAGTGATAGTGATTGATTCATTATAGAATTTAGTGATCTATGTGAGCGTCAGAATGATGGTGTGTCAGTCCACACTATTTTAACATGATGTTAATTCATTTTAGTCATGGATTTCATTCTAATATTGTACTAAGATCCCGAATCAAACTAAAATTTTAATGTATGAAAAGTTTTATAATTATTTTTTGGAAAGAAAAATAACCGAGATGTGAGTTAGAACATAATTAATGGTTGAGTGTGGTTTGTGGTATGTCGGTTGGATAATATCCATGAATCTATATTCTTTATAATTATATGTGGCTATAGGGAATCCATGTTATTAATGTCATTTAATACATGAACGTTGTGTTTAAGAATCAAATATTTAATATTATATAAGAAATATTTTTTCTATACTTCATGAATTGATGAAATGAGAACAGTTATTTTGGTGTAGAATAAGAAAAATATTTTTCTATTAGAATCTGGTTTTTTAACATAAGTAATCATTCATGGTTGATTGGAAACTATATTGAGGAAATCATGGAATTCCATGATCATGACTTATTGGTTGATAACAAAAGTGGATTTTATCATTGATTATAATTGGAAATTTTCTTCTATGTCTTATGTTGAGGATTAATGTTCCAGGTGTGATGTTGGATAAATTAACATTAGCATTATCGAGATAAATATACATGGGAAACAATGGTCTCATTATATTGGAAATGAATTTATGTGGTTCCTTGTGCCTCAACGATTTCATTACATTTGTTTTAATTTTTTATATATATGTTTTTTGATAATTTATGGTTGTAACACAGCCCTTGGTGACCAATATTTCTCAGAAGATATAATTAGTTAAATTTCATGAATTATTAGGGATGATAAGTGTTATGGGGAAGTTTGTAATATCCTTTTTATAAAGAAGATATTAAATTTATAATGTAAATATGAACATTTTATTAGTATATGGTTAATTGTATGAACTGGGGTTTAAAAGAGTATTACAATGGTTTAAATTTCTCAAATGGGTGTTATTGGACGAGGAAGCAGGGTCAAAAGGTTGTCTAGGGTGGGGAGAAATCCCCAGAGGAAGTTTCAGAAGGTAGGACTATATCCTTCAGTAAATTGTAGACCAATGGAACTGTTGTCCTATATGGTTAAACTGATTAGTTATTGGCCCAATAACAGACATCAATTACAGTCTGGATGTGGTTTACTGATATCCTATAGAAACCACCCATCTAGTGACCTCCACTGGCTAACCAATGGTCTTTTTAATGTGAGAATTACAATTATTTCCCTAAGGATTTTTGAGTGGAATACCTTATTCTCCCATCACTATAGCACATGCAGAATGAGGGAATCATGCCACTTATCCTTTGGATTTCACCATTATCATAGGGTTTTTTTAGAAATATATCATGTTTTATCTTGTTTTATTTCCATAACATGTGACATCCTTCCCTCTCGTCTTTATCCATACCTCTAATTTTTTGTTATATATATTTGGGATTTTAGTGATGATTCACTCAAATCATAGTAGAATCATCCTAGTATTATGGATCATTAATTTTTTTATCTATATAATATCTTAAGAAAACATCTATATTTTTTTCCATTTTTTGATAGAGGCGAGTCCTCGTGTTATTTTTTCAACAGTTTTGTGTTTAATTAAATATCATTGCTTATGGTTTGGGTTCTAGATGATAAGGGTTTTTTTAGAGCTACTGTAGGGAATATGGCTCAAACCTCATAATGGTGTTTAGTCTTGTTTTATGTGGATAATATGAAATATTTAAATTAATGACTAGTTATTTCATATGTGATCCTATTACATATTTATTCTTAACTTTTTATTTAATTATAAATTTATATAGATTAATTAATTTTTATTTATTTGGATTTAATTTAGGATAGTGTGTCTTTTGGGAATTTTTCATTGACCATATATAAGATCAAGAAGTGGTATTTTAGGATTATAATTATTGATAATAGACTTAAAATAGGGTAGGTGATCCCTTTAAATTAATTCATAGTATCACCTCAATTCTAAGTGATGCATTTTATGTTCATTTTAATCTTCTCATACATTAAACAAATTTAATTAAATTTTTAGGGGTATCATGACCATAGTTTAAATTCCCTTATGATATTCCATCATCCCTATAAAATGGTGATCCCAATAAGAGGTACTTCGTTATAGAAATGACCTATGGTTTTCATAACAAATAATTATAGCTTTCCATGAAGATAAATATTGTATTATGAGAACACACATGGTTTGACATTTTGAAGTGATAAAATAATTCTTTAATGGAAATAGTACTTATAATATGAGATGATGATTTTGAAATGGAATTTCAAAATCATCTATAAATTTCATTGTATTGAAACATGTAATTTTTCCCTAATATAATTGGCAATTTTGAATACATAAATTATGTTTTATGGATAGTGTATTTACTGGTAAAAGATATGATTTTGGGTATGTGTTCTCAAATGAATCTTTAGTATATGAGAAAGTATTTTTTGGGAATAATATTTTGTTGTTGTGATGTTGGATTAATAGTAATGAAAACATGCTTGGGGTGAATTTTATTTAAAATCTATTGAAAATTCTATTTAGGTGAGTTTAATTTATAAAAGAAATGAAAAAATCATTGGTTTTATTGACGTTTTTAATGAAAATGGGAAGTTACATTTGAGGTTGTCTTCTTTTAAAGGATATGGAAAATTATCTATGGGATGGTTTAATTTTCAATGGGAAATTAAAAATTTCTTTGGAGTGGTATTTTGATTTATGATGAGAAAAAACTCAATAAAAATATGGTCCATGATTCTTTATGGTTTATTTCATGGATGAGAAAACTCAGAAAGGATTTGTCTGTGTTAATAGTTGAATTATTATCTAGGCTGGGAAAACAATTTTAGGGGAGTTTTATCATACTATTCTATTTACGTGGGTTACCGGGGTCTATTAAAGGGTTTTTATGTAGATATCCATACAATAGTTTAATTAAATACTCCATATCATGGTACTCATACCGTTTACTCATACGTTAATTGTGATGATTAATCATGTGTTATGAACGATTCATATTACTCATATATATATATATATTAACACTTCATTTGATATTTTAGATCAGGTATTGGTGGGATTATTATTATATATCAATAAATATATTAGATAAGTATTAATATATATAGAAACTATTAAGTCATTGTGGTTACCATTAACTATATAAAACTCTACTGATAAACCATGAAAGTTTGTTTATAATACCTTAGTGATAATCCCTAGTAATTAGTTTTTTATATCCATCTATGAATCTTAGTGTCAGATTTATGATGTTTGGATTCATAAATTACTTATGTTTCATGATTATTATTAATCACTATATGTTTTATGATTAATTATTCATACATAATATGTTATATATATTATTCCTCACCATGTTATCTGGTCCTTATAGAACCCATTTAGTGATTTTAACCTCTACGAAGTTTTCTTGATATTAATTACATGAAAACTAGGTTTATTAAGAGTATTAAAGATTATATGGTTCAAGATTCTATCATGAATATGATGAATACTTAAATAAATAATTTTTTGGGTCCCTTAATATGTTCAAAATTATTAATGAAATTTTACTTATGAAGCTATTAACTGAATAAATGTATTATTTATTCTAATATACATTTATGAGTATGTTACTATATAAACATATATGATAGTTTTATTATAATGAATTTTATTAAGTAATCACCAGTACAATCGAGATACAAATTTTTCATTAAGAAACATAAAAATATAGAAATAGTATTTTAAACAACACAACTTGAATACAAATAATTTGGGGACAATAAAATTATGATATACCATAAATTCATTGAAATTTATCCAACCTAATTAGTAGACTTTTATTTAATTGAATTATTTATAAGTTATTGTGGGTAATTAATATAATATATTAAGTGAGAAAATGGGTAGGATGATCCCCTTGGCCAACCGAATTAATGGGGGAGGAGAAGTGATGTATATTTTAAAAAAAATACCAATTGAAAATTATAAAATTACATTTTCCCAAAAAAAGATCATGGTAACCACCTGAGTCATGGTGGTCCTAATCCAAACTTTCATTGTCCACTATATACCTAGTCGAACCCCACCTTTTCCTTCGTTGATACATGTACTAGTTTTTAAACTATATTTAACACCATATTTCTAATGATCCCCATATTAGAACTCTATGGTCTTACATTATGAACAATAGATACAAACACTCAAGTTATTTAAAAACAATAAATTCAAACCCCATTAAATCATTTAATTGATAGATACTTTTAATTTTCGTCCAAATTATAAATTAAATTCAATAACCTACCAAAAAACATCGTCATTTTAATAAAATTGTCATAATTAATTATAGAATATATATATACCGGGATATCCAATTTGTTATAAATAATTTACATATATATATATTTTTACCAAAGTAAAATATGAGTAATTGAATATAAATTAATTTCATTTATAAATGGTTGGGCACTAAATCTATGAAACTAAATGTTTGAAAAACATTCATGAATTGATTTTTCATAATATCATTGTTTATATGTGAGTACATAATGAAAAAATTGATCATTAATTATATTGATACATCAAAATAGAGGTCATGAAATATCCAAATGTTGAGTTTTATGGTTTAAAAATCTTATAAATTACTATAAAAAATCACCCTCCAAAATATAATTGGAAAACATTTTCAACTAGGGATATAGGATGCATATCCACTTGGATAAGAAGACAAATTGAGGAATATTCTATACTTTTGTTAATTTATTTTCTTTTATATAAGTTATTTTATTTTAATAAAACTAAATTTTCATTGAATCATAGAACTCGATGAACTAATTTATGACAATACAACAAGGAATTTCGAATTGAATTTAACTTGATTTATTGAAATCGATGTTTAAAATGTGTTTTTTTATTTTAAAATTAACATATATTTAATTATTTATTATATTTTTCAATATTATAAAATTTATAACATAAAAAAAATCAATTCTTAAAATAAATTTCTGACCAGTAAATAGACCCATTAGTTACCACCATCCTATAAGTGAAGGAAAAAATTCATAATTATTTATATTATGAATTTTATGAGAATTGTAAATTGAATAATAGAATTTTATATTATTTTTTCCATGAAAATTAGTAATATATTTTTTATAAAAAACCTTATCAAGTATATTTCTTATTATATCATGGTTGATAAAATTCAATATAGTGTAGATTATTGTTTGTAGGAGGTATTGAGATGGTCGTTAGATGCTATATAGATTAAAATAATGTAACAGATTTTCATAAAATGACATGTTTTTTAATAATCATTATTTAATTGGAGTTTTTAAGAATTTTTTTTGGTGAAGTGACTTTTTTAAACAACTCAAAATTTTCTCTCGATGCTATATAATGATCTGTTGTGAAAAAATTTTAATCTGGATAAAATATTCATATTTAAACAAATGAAGATAATGTGATAGTTATGACATGATTTATTAAATGATGTTGTGGTTAAAGTCCAAAGTTATAAATTTAAATGATTTTTTTTATTTTCATGATGGGGTGATTTTAGACAATGTTTTTTGGGAAAATAATTAACCAATTTAGCAATATTATGTAATGGTTAATCACATAATTTATTGTGGGAAAAGTTATAATATAGTAACTAATTACCCAAATTACTTATTTGATCACCCATATTTTCCCTTTGTCTCATTAAACATTACTTGACCAATTTTAATGGTATTTCATAAGTTCTATGACATTATTTAATAAAAAATATCATCTTTCTTGAGTGAACTATTATATTAATGGTGAGTGTAATATTTTTCTTATTTAATATAAAAAATTTATGCTCTTTTATTTATCTCTATTTTCCCTCATATATGGGATGTGTGAAACACTTAATAAATAGTTTGTGTTCTGGATAGTGAATTAGGTATTTAAAAATGAGAATAATGGATGATCAAATAAAGGACTGAAATGTGATTATGTGACATATTTCAAATCTATTTTTTATGTTTAGTGAATTCATATAACTTGGTTGATATGGTCGTGGGTAATTTATTGGAGTGACAATAAAAATATTAGTTTTTTATATTGAGTTAGTAGTATAAGAGGTATAATCTTCAAGGTGGAATGAAGTCATATTTCTTTTTGGAGTCCCTATATATGATAGATTTATATGAAATTGATGAATCACATGTAATTGTTGACAAATAAACATAATTTATGGATTGTGTATGGAAATATGAAATTGAATGTTCATTGAATATTATTTTATTTAGAAGTTGACTATTTTGTTAAACTATGGTAAATTAGATTTCAATTATTTGATGATTTAAATGGATATAAATTTGGAAGTTAAATATAAAATAGCATATGATGGAATTGACTACATTATGTGATTTTATATATGGTTATTTTATATAAAACATAATAACATATATATTTGAATGGTTTCATAATAAGATAAATCTATTCTAGATTTTTATAAAATTAGATAATGATATAGGGTATATTGATATGTTGTGATTTTAAATTAAGGGGAATTATGGAATAAAATATAGGTGTTTTGGTGGAGAGAATATGGACATATGGATGTTTATGTATATACATGGATGAGTAAATTGAGAAAATTGGTTGATGTATTTCATTTTGGTAATATGCTATGGATGCCATTTTGACCTTTTATATGTGTTTGATTATATTTAAACTTTATTATTATATTATAAAATTATGTGAAAAATAGTTTTTGAGAAATATGATTTGGTTATTTGGGGATATGGTAGTAAATTCATTGACATGACTTAATTGATGTGTTATTCACTAATTTATAGGCATAATAGGGATTTTGTATTCCCAAAACAGATATGTTTGTTGTTTTTATAGTTGTATCACTGTAGAATTTTTATATTTTAAATTTGTAGACATTATATTGGTGATAGATAGTTGTTCTAGTTATAACTATTTTCATTAAAAATTTGGAAACCAAGAAGATTTTATTAATTTTTTTCATACTATAATGACTCAACTCTAATTACCTGAACCAAAATATAGGTTCAATAATTTTCCTTGGGTTATTAAAATATGGTATCAAAGAATTTTTTGGGTTCTTGAAATTTTCTTAAGGAGGTGAGATGATAGGGGACTTGATATGTGACCTTAAAATATTATCGATAATTCTATTTATATTTTATGTTCAAGTGACCAGGAAATGTTTCTCAAAGAATGAAAATGGTCTTCATTTTTCCATTCAATTTTGATTTTGATATTGATTTTGAGTTGATTTGACTATTGACCATTGATTATGATTTTCTTATGAGACCCATAACCATCAGAGGTGCTAATGAATCATGTAATATTTATGTTCTTGTGATTAGTTTAGTAGTTTTTGATATCATATTAATTTAAATAAAATAAAATTTTAGTTTATCTTTATTTTAAATTAAATAATGTTTAATTACTATTTTCTAAATTATTTATTAGTGAAATGTTAATTCAATTGAATGGATTAAATTATGAATATATGAGTTCGATTAATCTCAGAGTGACTATCTATAATGATTTAGTTTATATGAAGATTTAATTTCAATGGTTGATATATGATCAACTCTATATAAGATTATTAAACCTAGTTTTAGGCTTTTTGAATTTGTTGATATTTATAAATAATCTATGTCATGCAATGTGAGTTATTTTTGAACTAAAAATAATTTTGTGTGAGGTATTTTGGATGAAGGGAAATATAATTATTTTAGAAAAATATTATTTTCTAATGATGAATTTTTTTTTGATTAATGGTTTTGACATATTTTCTAGTGTGATCATTTAGAAGATAGAAAATTTTGACAAATAATTATGTAACAGATCATGGAATATTTAAATTTTTTATGTGTTTAGATTTTATGATAATAAGACTAAAAGGTTTGGACTAATTTTTAGGCAAAAATAATGTATTCTATGTTTGAGGTGTGTTTTTAGAATACTGATATGGTGACATGATAAGTTATATCTGGGTGGTCTTTTGATACTTGTTTCTATATTGATATTACTATTTATTATTCATAAGGGTTATTTTATTTCATAGAATATATTTATATACATTATACTATAATGATATTTTAATTTATCTATATACCATCATTGATCACTTATTGTGAAATAGAGTGTCTAACTGATTATGGGTTACTAAAAACATATGATTATTACATAAAAATAGATCAAGGATTTATTATTATTGGGTATGGTATGAGATTATTGAGTTGTATGATATTGTTTATATATCACATTTTTGGATAAATGTATGGATTATGTTTTATATGTATCGATTTTCAAGGGATATGACGTGGCTTGAATCTATATTCTAAACATCATTGGGGTTTCATAGGTAGGTTGTCTCATTAAGTTTAGCGTAGTGTTACGGATGTATATAAAACATGTGTTTGTTGTTTTATTTTTGTATATTTTATTATGATCCATATATTTATTGTTAAATAATTAGGATTTATTATCATGTAATGAGAATAATGTATTTCACAGGAAAAATATAAATATTTTTGGAATAGGTGTTTGTTTAGAAAGAAAATGGGTGTGATGTAAAATTTATCAATTATTATGTAATATAAACCAATCATTGTCTATGGGAAGTGTAACACCCGAGACTTTTATGTGAAATATTTTGTTTTTATGTTAAATAAATCATCAAAGAAATCTTTCACTACACACAACACTATCTTGGCTTGCTTTACACGCAACTGCGGACTTCCTCGATAGCTTGCGTCGTATGCAATACCAAGTTTCACTAAACAATGATATGCTATTAAAACATTATTAAAACTAACCGTTATAAATATTAATAACCACTTTTTGAAATTTTATAAATTCTATTTTTCAAAATGGACTTCATTTTTGGATTCGGAATATCGAAATTAGCCTAGGGTGAAATTTTGGTATTTTTCTGAAAACTTTCATTTTTTGATGAATAGTGAAACCAGTAAGTGGTAGTTAAAAAAACTGAATTTTTCATAAAACTGAATTTTACTGCTTCTGTGATTGGAATTTCAAAAATCCGAGAGACACGGTTGATGTCAGTAAGTAAAATGTGGTTCAATGAGATAAAAATAATTTTTTGGTGAATAGTAACTTCTTACTTTTTTTACCACGGTTAAAAGTAAATAGAGTAATTAAGGGTAAAAATGATATTATTATTACCCTAACACATGTCCTAATTCTATTGGACAAGTGTAATTCGACCAAAAACAACCCTAGGAATAAACTATGACCATTTAGTCCCACTTGTATTAGATTAGGACATTTATTATTAATTTATTTAAAGAAGCGTTAAAATAGTTAAAAACAATGTTTAATAAGTAAATCATTTTTAATATGGGGTTATACATAAGATAAATTCGACTATAAATATTCATTAGAAAGATAAAAAGCTTTCCTACATAATGATATTTTATTTTCAATTTTTAGACTTTAAATAAGTTAATTTATTTATGACACAAATATGATGCATTAATTATCTTATTAATGAAATATTAACATAATTGATGGTATAAATACCCAAATAAATGTAATTTGAGGCTTTTTATAAATTACACTAATTTTATTGGATAATAATACATGTTAGTATTGATTTAAGTAACTTTGTTCGAACTAATCATTCTGTTAGGATTTTCACAAATATCAATTACTAAATAGTGTCAAAATTGACATAAAATAGTTTTTAAGACAAATAATATATTATTAATTGTTATATTATTCATAAAATTCTAAGGTTCGGCCATTTAAACTAGATAATGTTATATATATTAATAATAAACAACTTGGGGTTAGTTTTTCTTGATATGGTAAGTTAATTAACCTTATAGTGTAATAAAACAAGAAGACATGGTAAAAGTTAAATTATCTAACATAAAGTTAAATCTAAATGATAAGGTTAAAATTGATACCTAAACTTGTCTAAATTCTATTGGATGAGAGTATTTAGACCCCTACCCACCTTATCTTTGAAATATATCAATTTGGAGCTATTAAAAACCGAATTTGACTTTTTAATGAAATAATATTTTTAGTTATTCCAAAGGTGCCCCTCTCCTCCCTTATAAAAGGGAAGCTCCTCCCCCTATTCCTCACACCACTCTGAGCCTTCATGCTCGTCCAAACCCTGCCAATTTCTCCTCTCCACTTCCCTAGAAACATCCTAGAGGTTCTGGTCTTCTTCAAAGACCTATTTTAGTGCCCTAAAAGGAGGTCTCAAAGAAGCACTTCAAAGAAGAGGTAATGTCTGTTACCGATTCTTTCATCTTTTTTCCTTCTTCCACTTCTTCTTCTTTAGATGTTTCATTATGAAGTTATAACATCAGTATCACTCATATACTGATATTTTATTATAATTATGAAACAACCCTATTTCACCATCTATCCATCCAACGGAAAATGAAATCACCGCGCGTGGGTACGTACGGAATACCGTCTCCACGCCGTGGTGTAATCTATTTTCAACCACCATCTTACATGAATGGGTATAATGGTGTAACTAATGACTATATATTACTCTTATAAAATTATATTGATTCTGAAATAGTATACATACACTCCAATACAATTCCCCGATCATAGGAACTATATCATCACTCGTGCGTACGTACGGAATACCGTCTCCACGATGTGATGCGACTCGTTCTACATGATCTTCATTTAATAATGATTATATAAATGAATTGAATGAATTAATATGATATATATTACACTAATAACATTCTGGAAATGAGGTATCTATAACCTAAATAGAAGAATAAGAATTTATTCGACAAAACACGCATAAGAACAAAAATTAATAAACACCCGAATAACAAGTAGTAATGAAATATTACTAATATGAAGCTAAGAATATGACCATATATGATATCATAAATATAAGTATGTTTATGGAATAAGTCAATAACATTATTTAAATCATTATACAGGAGTTTCCGACACTTACGAAGAAAATCGGACCTAAGGTAAGGGAAATATCACAATATCATTTTTATCCGAGATTGTTTATACTTTGGTATTTACTGGGGTGTATTTTATAATCCACATCCATGTTTCCTAAATATGTAATATTTATATCCTTCTACAATAGTTTATATCCAATTTTACCCTTCGTTGAGTTTTTTAGTAAAAGATATGAAGGGAATCTTTTGTCATTTTTCATACGAGGTACTTTTTGACTTTTCCGACAAAAGTACGAGAAGAATGTTTTTTTTAAATTATATGGCATGAATGGATTTTTAAAACATTATTTCCAAGAAGCTTCCATTAAAAGTTTTCACGTTTATTTTTAATCAACTTCTTATAGTTTAAAATTGTATGCCATGTTAAGAAAGGAAAAATGTTTTTGAAGTAAAAAAGGATATTTTCCTCAAGAATGGAGTTCAAGAGTTTTATCAAAATCATTTTCCATCTATGATAATAAAGGGTTCTGTCTCTATCCCTATTATTACATTGATTTGATTATGTTGTGATGGAAATATTTTTATGAATTCCTTTATCTTATATGAATTGTTTTTTGATGTCCTGATGTTTAAGATTCCGATTTTTATTACATGGGTTATGAAATGATGTATGATTTATGATTTTGTGGCACACATAAGAATGGTATCATTATGAGATGGGTGGGACCTATATCTCTTTCCAATGCATTGGGTAAAGATTTTATATCTCATGAGATAGACATGGCTGGAACGGTAGGTTATACTGGTTTAGTGAAACAAGACTGAAACGAGGAGTGAACTCGGTTCAGAAATGGACTTTGTCCACTAAGATAGTCTTGGAAATGAGTCTTGACTAATAAGAAATTATTCCCTTTGATTATGTGTGTATGACACAAATTTTCATTTTTATGTTGTGATTATTGGGATTCCATTTCACTAATATGATTTATCCCATGTTATGAAATTATGCTCTCTTTTGCAGGTTAAGATTTCCAAAATTTATGTTCTTATGAATATGATGTGATTGATAATTCTTTTGTTTACCCTTACTGAGCATTTGAGCTCACCCTTTTGTATTTATTCTTTCCCCATGCCAGGAAGAAGGTTACTAAGTAAGATATTCCAAATGGGACTATAGATATGATGAAATAAATGAGAGACGTTGTAGATGCTTTATGAACAAGTTGTTTATGTTTCCTAGTTTCTAAAGACACTATACCTATACAGTCATTTCGTGGTTTTGCTATATGTTGTAATAAGTATGCTTCAATTTTGATGTATTAAAAATTTATGTAAAGTATGGGTCGTTATAGTTGGTATCAGAGGAAAGGTATAGTCAACCTTTGGAAACTAGGATGTGAAAGCCTTAGTAAGAACCCTAATGATGTGTCTATGAATAGAAAAAAATCTTAGTGTTTTAGAAATGGCCATGAATAACCTAGGATAAGACCTTAAGTGTGAAATTTTATTCTTGATTATGTGGTTTTCCTATTATAATTAGTTTTGCTCACACTATTCTTCTTGGTTTTAGTCAATGGCTGGAACCCGAAGGAACCGTGTTAATGCGGAATGCGACGGGAAATGAAATGATTGTCCCCCTGAGTAACCAAACGTTATGGGAGCTGGAATGAAAAATATTATAGCCATGATCACACTACTTTCTCAAACTATGAATCATGCAGGACTTCCAAACGAGCAAAGGAAGGAGCAACATTCTTTTGAATCCTTCATGAGACAGCGTCCACCTTCATTCAACAGGTCTACTGATCCATTAGTTTCTGAACAATGGATTAGTACTACTGAAAAGATATTTTCAGTTTTTCAATGTTCTGATCATGATAAATTCATCTTAGCAGTGTACCGTTTGGAAGGTGATGGTGATGAATGGTGGAATCTTATTAAGAATATGAGGCAAAGGGATGAAATTGTGTCCATAGAATGGGACGAGTTCAAGAACTTATTTTTCAATAATTACTTCCCTCGTATTCTCCGAACAAAGATGGAGAAAGAGTTTCTTGAACTGAAGCAAAAGGATGATGAATCTGTTGGTAGCTATGAAGCAAATTTTACAAGACATGCAAGGTACGCTTCTGGTATTATTATCCAACCTGAGAGTAAGATCAATCGATTCTTTAGTGGCTTAAAACCAAGTCATCGAAGGGCCTTAGCCATAAGGGACTTCATTATCTACAAGGAAATCGTTCGATGTGCTCTCAAAGTTGAGATGGAGATTGGAGTAAACCATCAGTCATATGGGTTTGATAAGAAGAGGAAAATGGAGTTCAAAGGAAAATATAAACAGCACACTGAAAAAAAGATGAGCTTTCCCTTATGCTCAATCTGTGGAAAGAAACATGAATGGAGTTGTATTAAAGGGACAAGTAAATGTTTCAAGTGTGTAATGGAAGGTCATCGGGAATTTGAATGTCGTGATGATGGGAAGAAGATGCCTAATTATGCAAACAAAGGAAGGGATACACAGAATGAACCTACTACACTTCAATGTTTCAAGTGCAAGGAGATGGGACATTATGCCAATAAATTCCCTAATCCAAGAGTTGATGATGATGGTCGAAGTCAACAAACTCTTAAGGATAAAGACAAAGGAAAGTCACATGCAATTTCTATCATCGATATGGAGTACGATAACGATGTGGTGAAAGGTACACTTACCATCCACTCTAAAGTAGAAAATGTTTTATTTAATCTGGATCCACCGAATCTTTTATTTCTGAATAATTTTCTAAGGGTATCACCATATTACCTCAATAATTAGATGTTGAGTTAGTTGTGACAACACCTAATGGAATAACAGTCGCATCAAAAGTTTATAATTCTTCTCCGATCGAAGTTTGTGGGAAAGTGCTTCCTGCAAATCGTGTTATCCTTCCTATAGTGGAATTTGATGTGATTCTTGGCATGGATAGGCTTTCTTTATATGGAGCTCAAATCAATTTCCAAAGAAGTGAAGTCACATTTCATATTCCAGATCAATCTATGATAGTCTATCAATGCAAGGATGAACATAGCCTTCCTGTGGAAATTCTTTCTACCTTATGGGTCTTGATTCCACTAAATGAAGGTTATTTATCTCAAATGGTTGGTGAGAAACTCACGATGAAGAATATGCCCATTGTACGGGAGTCTGATGATATCTTTCCGGAGGAATTACCGGGTCTTCCACCAAATCATGAAGTTGAGTTTTCAATAGAACTCGTACCGGGTGCTTTTCCTATTTTAAAGACACCATATAGAATGGCACCAATTGAGTTGCAGGAATTGAAGAAGCAACTCCAAGAGAATCTTGATAAGGGGTTCATACGCCCTAGTGCATCACCTTGGGGAGCACCTGTTCTTTTTGTTAAGAAGAAAGATGGATCAATGTGACTCTGCATTGATTATCGAGAACTTAATAAGCCCACTATCAAGAACAAATATCCTCTTCCACGCATTGATGACTTATTTGACCAACTACGCAGAGCTCAATACTTTTCCAAGATTGATCTTCGTTCAGGGTATCATCAATTAAGGGTCAAAAGGGAGGATATACCAAAGACGACTTTCCGTAAAAGGTATGGACACTATGAATTTATAGTGATTCCATTTGGTCTTACTAATGCCCCAGCTATCTTCATGGATATGATGAATAGAGTCTTTAGAGACTATCTTGATCAATTTGTGGTTGTCTTTATAGACGATATTCTTGTCTATTCAAAGAGAAAGGAAGAACATGAAGATCACTTGAGAATTATATTTAAGACCCTGAGAAAGGATAAACATAATGCCAAATTTACCAAGTTTGAATTTTGGCTTCAAAAAGATTCATTTTTGGGTCACATAATCTCAAAAGAGGGGATATCTGTGGATCCAGCAAAAACAGAGGTTATCGAAAGATGGTCGAGACCAACAACAGTAACTGAGATCTGAAGTTATCTTGGTTTGGCTGGATATTATCGACGTTTTGTGAAAGATTTTTCACGATTATCTAATCCACTCACCATGTTGACTCAGAAAAGTGTGAAGTTTGTCTGGACGGAGGAATGTGAAGAGAATTTCAAGGAGTTGAAAAGAAGGTTATCCAGTGCACCTGTGCTCACACTACCATGTAGTGGAGAAAGGTTTGTGATCTATAGTGATGCATCCAAGAAGGGTTTGGGGTGTGTTTTTATACAAAATGATATGGTGAGAGCTTATGCCTCACAACAGTTGAAAATACATGAGCAAAATTACCCAACTCATGATTTGTAGTTAGCTGTGGTAATCTTTGCATTAATGATTTGGAGGCATTATTTCTATGGTGAAAGGTGTGATATTTATACTGATAATAAAAGTTTAAATTATATTTTCACACAAAAGGAGCTGAATATGCACCAAAGAATATGTTTAGAACTGATTAAGGATTACGACTGCTCAATTCATTACCACCCTGGGAATGAAAACAAGGTGGCAGATGCATTAAGTTGACAAGACCATGCCAGTTTATCCATGATGGGGATCACAAAAATCCAATATTTATGGATTTACAAAGGATGGATCTTGGAATTATAACGGAAGGGAAAAAATCTTATCTCTCTCAAATGAATGTTCAACCATATATACATGTGAAGATTAAAGAGGCACAGAAAGAAGATGTTGAGTTACAAAAGAAGGTGAGAAATGTTACTGAATTCAACCTTGATTGTGATGGGATAATAATGTTCAGGAATCGGGGTTGTGTTCCTCCCATCCCAGAATTAAAGAAGGAGCTGCTGGATAAGGCTCATAGTTCTTCATTATCTATTCATCCTGGAAGCACGAAGATATATAGGGACCTGAAAGAGTACTTCTGGTGGGATGGTATGAAAGAGATGTTGCTAAATATGTCTCTCGATGCTTGGTTTGTCAGCAAGTTAAAGCTGAGAGACAGAAGTCTAATGGAATGTTACAAACATTACCCATACCTGAATGGAAATGGGAAAACATCACTATGGACTTTGTCATTGGACTTCCTAAAACATCCAAATCCAATAATGCTATCTGGGTCATAGTTGATCATCTTACCAAGTCTGCACACTTCATTTCTATTAGAGAGGATTTCTCTCTAGACCAGCTTGCCAGGATATATGTGAAGGAAGTGGTAAGAATGCATGGAGTACCACTTTATATTATATTTGATTAGGATCCGAGGTTTACCTCAATGTTTTGGAGAAGTCTTCAGCATACACTGCATACAGAGTTGAGTTTCATCACTGCTTATCATCCTCAGACAGATGGTCAGTCTAAGAGAACAATTCAAACTCTAGAAGATATGTTGAGATCTTCCTCTATGGATTTAAAAGGTGGTTGGGATCAACACCTACCTTTGGTGGAATTTTTTTTATAATAATAGCTTTCACTCCATTATTCAGATGGATCCTTATGAAACTCTCTATGGAAAGAAATGCAGGACTCCAACTTGCTGGTATGAAGTTGGGGAAAGAAAGCTATTATGACCTGATCTCGTTGATGAAATGCCAGAAAAGGTCAGAACTATTCAACAACACATAAGAGTAGCTCAGAGTCGACAGAAAAGTTATTCCAACAACAGAAGAAAAGACCTAGAGTTTGAAGTGGGTGATAAAGTGTTCTTACGAATATCTCCCTAGAAGAGAGTCATGAGATTAGGAAAGAAGGGGAAGTTGAGCCCTATATATATCGGTCCTTTCGAAATACTGGATCGTGTTGGGAAGGTAGCTTACCGATTGGAACTTCCGCCGAATCTCTCTCAAGATCATGATTTGTTCCATGTATCTCTCCTGAGAAAGTACATACCTGATCCTTCACATGTACATAGCTCAGAAGTTGTACCGCTGGAGCAAGATCTTTCTTATGAAGAACAACCGATAGAGATTCTGGATCGTAGCGAAAAAGTCCTACGAAGAAAGACCACTCGATTGGTGAAAGTTATATAGAGGAACCACCAATTATAAGAAGCTACATGGGAGCTTGAGGATATGATGAGGGGGAGGTATCCTCATCAGTTTGTTACAATTTGATGAATTTCGAGGGTGAAACTCATTTTAAGGGGGTAGAATGTAACACCCGAGACTTTTAAGTGAAATATTTTGTTTTTATGTTATATAAATCATCAAAGGAATCTTTCACTACACACAACAGTAGCTTGTCTTTCTTTACATGCAACCGCTTCCTTCCTCGATAGCTTGCGTCTTACGCAATGCCGAGTTTCACTAAACAATGATATGCTATTAAAATATTATTAAAACTAGCCGTTTTGAATAGTAATAACCACTTTTTGAAATTTTATAAATTTTATTTTTCAAAATGGACTACATTTTTGGATTCGGAATATCGAAATTAGACTAGGGTGAAATTTTGGTATTTTTCTGAAAACATTCAATTTTTGATGAATAGTGAAACCACTAAGTGGTAGTTAAAAAAAACTGAATTTTTCATAAAACATAATTTTACCACTTTTATGAGTGGAATTTTGAAAATCCGAGAGACACGGTTGATGTCAGTAAATAAAATGTGGTTCAATGAGATGAAAATAATTTTTTGGTGAATAGTAACTTTTTACTTTTTTACCATGGTTAAAAGTAAATAGAGTAATTAAGGGTAAAAATGATATTATTATTTCCCTAACACACGTCCTAATTCTATTGGACACATGTGATTCGACCAAAAACAACATTAGTAATAAAATATTACTATTTAGTCCCACTTGGATTAGATTTGGACATTTATTATTAATTTATTTAAAGAAGGGTTAAAATAGTTAAAATCAATGATTAATAAGTAAATCATTTTTAATATGGGGTTATACATATGATAAATTCGACTATAAATATTCATTAGAACGATAAAAATATTTCTTGCGTAATGATGTTTTATTTTTAATTTTTAGACTTTAAATATGTTAATTTATTTATGACACAAAGATGATGCAGTAATTATCTTATTAATGAAATATTGACATAATTGAAGTTATAAATACCCAAATAAATGTAATTTGAGACTTTTTATGAATTACACTAATTTTATAGGTTAATATGACATGTTACTATTGATTTAGGTAACTTTTGTCGAACTAATAATTCTGTTATGAATTTCAAAAAAATCAATTACTAAATAGTGTCAAAATTGACATAAAATAGATTTTAAAACAAATATTATATTATTAATTGTTATTTTATTCATAAAAATGTAAGGTTCGGCCAAATGACTTAGATAAGGTTATAGATATTAATAATAAACAACTTGGGGTTCGTTTGGCTTGATATGGTAAGTTAATTAACCTTATAGTGTAAGAAAACAAGAAGACACGGTAAAAGTTAAATTATCTAACTTAAAGATAAATCTAAATTATAAGGATAAAAATGATACCAAAACTTTTCTAAATTCTATTGGATGAGAGTATTTCGACCCCGACCAACCTTATCTTCTAAATATATCAATTTGGTGCTATTAAAAACCGAATTTGACTTTATAATAAAATAATATTTTTAGTTATTCCAAAGGTTCCCCTCTCCTCCCTTATAAAAGGGCACCTCCACCCCCTCTTCCTCACACCACTTTGAGTCTTTCTCTCATCCAACCCCAGAAAATTTCTTCTCTCCACTTCCCTAGAAACATCCTAGAGGTTATGTTCTTCTTCAAAGACCTATTTTAGTGCCCTAAAAGGAGGTCTCAAAGAAGCACTTCAAAGAAGAGGTAATGTCTGTTACCAATTCTTTCATCTTTATTTCTTCTTCCACTTATTCTTATTTAGTTGTTTCATTATGAAGTAATAACATAATTATCACTCATATACTGATATGTTATTATAAGTATGAAACAACCCAATTTCACCATCTATCCATCCTACGGAAAAAGAAATCACCGCGCATGCCTACGTACAGAATACCGTCTCCACGCCGTGGTGTAATCTATTTTCCACCACCACCTTACATGAATGGGTATAATTGTGTAAATAATGACTATATATGACTATTATAAAGTGATATTGATTCTGAAATAGTATACATACACTTCAATACAATCCCACGATCATAGGAACGATATCATCACTCGTGCGTACGTACGGAATTCTGTCTCCACGATGTGATGCGACTCGTTATACATGATATTCATTTCATAATGATTATGTAAATTAATTGAATGAATGAATATGATATATATTACACTAGTAAAATTCTGGAAATGAGGTATCTATAACCTAAAGAGAAGAATAAGAATTTATTCGAGAAAAAATGCATAAGAACAAAAAGTAATAAACACCCAAATAACAAGTAGTAATGAAATATTACTAATAAGAAGCTAAGAATATGACCATATATGATATCATAACAATAATTATGATTCTGGAATAAGTCAATAACATTATTTAAATCACTATACAGGAGTTTCGGACACTTACAAAGCAAATAGGAAATAAGGTTAGGGAAATATCACAATCTCATTTTTATCCGAGATTGTTTATACTTTGGTATTTACTGGGGTGTATTTTATCATCCACGTCCATGTTTCCTAAATATGTAATATTTATATCCTTCTAAAATAGTTTATATTCAATTTTACCCTTCATTTATTTTTTTAGTAATAGATATGAAGGGAATCTTTTGTCGTTTTTCATACGAGGTACTTTTTGACTTTTCCGACAAAAGTACGATAAGAATTTTTTTTAATTATATGGCATGAATGGATTTTTAAAACATTATTTCCAAGAAGTTTCCTTTACAAGTTTCAAGTTTATTTTTAATCAACTTCTTTTAGTTTAAAATTGTATGACATGTTAAGGAAGGAAAAATGTTTTTGAATTAAAAAAGTATATTTTCCTCAAGAATGGAGTTCAACAGTTTTATCAAAATCATTTTCCATCTAAGATAATAAAGGGTTCTGTCTCTATCACTATTATTACATTGATTTGATTATGTTGAGATGGAAATATTTTTATGAATTCCTTTATCTTATCTGAATTGTTTTATGATGTTCCGATGTTTAAGATTCCCATTTTTATTACATGGGTTATGCAATGATGTATGATTTATGATTTTGTGGAACACATAAGAATGGTATCATTATGAGATGGGTGGGACCTATATCTCCCTCCAATTCATTGGGTAAAGATTTTATATCTCATGAGATTGACATGGCTGGAACGGTAGGTTATACCAGTTCAGTGAAACATGACTGAAATGTGGAGTGAACTCGGTTCAGAAATGGACTTTTTCCACTAAGATAGTCTTGGTAATGAGTCTTGACTAATAAGAAATGATTCCCTATGATTATGTTTGGATGCCACAAATTTTCATGTTTTATGTTGTGATTATTGGGATTCTATTTCACTACTATGATTTATCCCATGTTATGAAATTATGCTCTTTTTTGCAGGTTAAGATTTCCAAAATTTATGTTCTTATGAATATGATGTGATTGATTTTTCTTTTGTTTACCCTTACTGAGCATTTGAGCACACCCTTTTGTATGTTTTATTTCCCCAAGCCAGGAAGAAGGTTACTAAGTAATATATGCCAAAAGGGGCAATAGATATGATGAAATAAATGGGAGACAGTGTAGACGCTTTATGAACCAGTTGTTTATGTTTCCCAGTTTCTAAAGACACTATACCTATACGGTCCTTTCGTGGTTCGGTTATATGTTGTAATAAGTATGATTCAATTTTGAAGTATTAACAATGTATGAAATGTATGGGTCGTTATAGGAAGCCTATGTTATCACATTATACATTAAATGATTAATTTGTAACATTAATCAGTTTCTGGTTAAAATCTATAGGAACTAAAATTATTTTACTCATAGATAATTAAATATTTCTTAAAGTAAAGAAAATCTAATTTTGGAAAATATAATGTTTTAGTATTTAGCATATTAATTATATAGTAGGTATTTATTCATTAATATTATTATAAATAACATTTCTTTTTATGGGTTACTTGAATTTTTAGTTCCAAAATTATTTTTCTGAAATAAATGTGCAGAGTATTTTACAGAATCATTGTGGGGATGTGGTTAATGCCTAATTTAATAATGGATTAGGGCATTGGTGTTCAAATGGGGGAGTGGAGTTAATAGTAAGGGTGTTATATACAATTACCTTGAGATTATAAAGAGATTAAGAGTCATTTATTGGAATGCCATATCAATAATAAAATTGGTAGATTGTATATGTACTTAGAGGAAGATCTTGATTATAGTGAGTTAGAAATCATGATTTATGAAATTCACATCTACTTAGTGGTTGTAGATGAGTGTATGGAAATGTTGATAGTGGAGAGAAATATAAACAACATTAAAGTTAATTGATAATATATAGGGTGTATATTATTATAATTTCAATTTCATTAAATTAATTATTAAATTTTAAACTTTTATATAAAATATAGGTATAAATGTTGGAACATATGGAGAATTTTGATTAGAATAATGTGTGACACTTAGTTAGATTAGGATGAATTGTAATTAATTGAGGAATTCAATATTGGACTAGAGTAATGGTTTAGGAGATATAATCATGTGTTAATTGGGTGTTATGATACATAGCACATGTTTTAGAATGGTGTTCCAATGCTTTAGAAACCCATGTACATGATTTTGCTAAATGAGAATATGAATAACTAATAGTTATTGGTACTCACTATTACAAATGTTTGGTCGTATGAAATTCGTATGAGTAACAAAATTATGTTTTTAGTGACTAGTGTGTCGTAAGGAAATATTAGCAAAGATTATTGATAATGAGAATATTGATGGGGGAGGGTTTATACTATTTTTTATTTTAGATGAAAATTTGAATGTGGTTTTCATTAATGTTAGGGGAATTTCATTTCTTCGATATAAATTTAGGAATCTAAGAGATTTGAAATAGTTATAGGGTATGGTCAAATGGAAATCAATATATAATTTTAATTTATGGATTCATCTAGTACATGTTGGTATAACATCAGGAACCTAGTTATCGTGGGAAGTGGGTGCTAGTGTCCCTTCTATTAGCATCAAGAACTATGTATTGGATTTTAGGAATGTGGATGTTTTCCAAATATTAGTGTTATTTTTGAATATCATATTATATCTAATAAAATAGGTGTTTATCATTAGTGGAGATCATCAATTAAAGCTATGGAGATATTACCTTAATGATTTATACATATGTTTCATAATTAATATAAAATAAAGGATTATATATGTATATAATGTTTTATTTCATCCTTGACATTGGACATATCATTATAAATTATACATAAATATGTTTTTTCTTTTTAATAAATTTCTTCATTTCTAATAATTAGATACATAATCAGGAATAATTTTATAGATAATAATACTTTCTCATTCACATGAACACCCTTTTGATATGAAATTAACTTTAATGATTAGTTGTTACAATTTGAATCCTTCTTCCATGTAAGTTATCATTTATACTCGGGGTATCAATAAACTTAACCATTAAGGGAATGTAAATGGAGTTAAATACCATTGCAACAATATTCCATTTACTAATACATTATGTATTGTATGATTAAATACATAGTACCTTGGGAACTGTCCTTGAATCCAATATTAATAAGATAAATCCACATAGATGGGTTCTTCATGACATTCAATGTAGTCTCTCTTGAAGAACTTTTCCCCCTTCCCCTAACACTTTGATAAGAACTAATTTTTTTGGGAATGTGGCACTTAATTGTTCATACTGTACTAATTGATTTTAAATAATTAAATAGAATACTATTAGTAGTATTGTATATTTACCATGATAATTTTATTCTCAAAATGCTTAATATAATTATAATTCATATCGTCTCATAGCCGTATTTTCTATCATAATATTTGTTTAATATTTGTTATTTTATTAATATTATGATTTCTCATAGTGTAATATATACAAATTCCTTTCTATAGGATAGATTATATATTAACTAAAACACATTAACATTTTGTTAGTTTTCTCACATATTAGTGTATTATATATGTTTTCTTTTCCAGTAATAGCGATTATACATTTTGAAACATGATAATATAATTATCAATATGATATAAATTATATCATAAAAATGAAAACCATGTAAGGCCTTGGTCTAGTTATGCTTTCATTCCATCTTTAATACATTACGTCACTAATGGCCTTCAAGGCACCGCATGGCCTTCGATCCAGAAGATGTTCATATGTAGACTATACATGGAATGGTCTACAAATGAGGGATTAGAGAAGGTGAATTCTGTAGATCTGGGATAACTAGATTGGGATGAATTAGAGGTTATGTAAATTACTATCGGTACCTGGCATGCACACTTCTACACTGGATAGCTAGTCTACTAGTCATGCGAAGGTGGAGAGCATCATAATGATATAGACACTGAAGAGGGTTGTTTCATGTAGTGTCTGTGATGGTTATGGCTTTGTTTCTATATAAAATTCTGTTCATGTAATGTGTCTCTATTTCTATGATCCTTGTAAGGGTTCCCCTCAACCTTAAAAGGTGGACTATCCAAAAATAAAAAATGTATGGTCTTCAAGCCATTTAGGAATGATTATCATTCCATGACTTATTCTCACAAATTTTAAAACATGATATCAATTTTGAAAATAAAATATGATTACCATAAAACATAAATCATAGAATATGGTATTAATGTACAATTTATTTCCCCTAAGTTTAAATTTAAAATTAAATTAAATGTTATGAAATATGTTAATAAATCATATTAAAATATACTTTGGTATAATTAGTTAATTGAAATGGGGAAATAAAGTAATTAATTATTATTTTTTTTGAATGTTTTGATATATAAATATACATAATTTCTGATTTTGATGTCATCTTTCTTGTAGAATTATTTGGAATAACATATAATTTATCTATATGATTTTTCTTATTAAATTATATGGAAAATATATAAAATGATTATAAATAATGGTATATAGTTAAATATAAATTATTTAATATTTATAATTTTGAATTTTTCATATAATTTGATATGAAAATTTCAAAATAAATTGAATTATTTAAAGAAAATATTTAGACCACATCATGACAGGTTTTATCAGTTAATATTACAGAGGTATAAATAATTTCAAATATATATATTTTATTTTATGTATATTTTTAATATAATAGATTTGTAAAAAATGATTATATTTCTTTTAATGTCTTACATTTGCGTAAATTTTCATTAAAAAGTTAATTAGAAGGAGTTTATATTGGGTATAAATATAAAACTTTTACATTTATTTTAACTATATAATTTATATCATACATAACTAAATTATAATGTGTTTATATTTTCTTGATTTATGAATATTTTATAAATTGTTTGTCTCATGATTAAGTAAATGAGAAATTCTTTTATTTATTTTATTCCTTGATCTATTCATGAATATAATTTTCATATTATGAATATATGTATGATTTAGTTTAAAAAGTTATATCTCTTCTATGAATTATAAAAGATTAATTTAAAGTGTAACTTGATAGATATTATAATTTATTCGGTTTTCTTCTACCATACCTTTGGCATGAACTGGATTATGATCATGAATTTAAATATCAGTTATATTTTTTATTGAATAATTGTATGGAATTCTGAAGAAATTTTAATCTATCATGGGTAAATTTTCCTTGGGTAGGATAAATTTGGGTTGGACTGATCACTGGTCTGGAGGCCTATACCTTATTAAAAAAAGTATGGGTTATGTATTTATCGATCTGAGCTTTCTCATATATGGGTTATTGATTGTATATGATTATATGATTACTTATGAACGGGTTTTATGAAAATTATTCATGATATGAATTTGAATTTGTATAAATATATGGTTATTTTAATTTTGGTTAGTAACAAAGGATATAACTTGTAAAACAATTTTCATAACAATTTGGTTTGAACATTTTGATTTATTGAAACAAATGGTATTCCAAACTAAATCATCTCACAAAAGCATCCATGTTAAGGGAATAACATGTGATATGACGGTGAAATTAAACACACATAAAAATAATAATATTTTTCAAATTCCTACCATTGAAAACACATGTCCATACTTTGATCATATAAATTGGGGGTGTTCTTAAAGTATCCAAAGGATTGGGTGGAGACACCTAATAGGGGTGATAAATCACGTGTGGCTAAAATATATTACCAAAATCAAAATCTTCTTTAAATCTTTAACACCTTTTTTTAAACCTCTATCACTTATTTGGATTTAATTGGATAGTTTTTTATTTTCTTAATCAAATATAGCACATGAAATAAATATAAATATTCAAAGATGGAAAAAGGTGTTTTTACATTTTTAATCCTCGATGAGGGAAACATACCTATCTTGGTGATTGACATTTCATTGATTTATAAATTCTTCACTATAAATATTATCATTCTTGTATAGTGTATTTTTGGATCTCAACACCCTACCACATGATCTATATATTACATAGGTGAACATTCACAATTTTATATATATGAGTATTGGATACTTCTAAAAAGTTATTTATACTTTCTCATGTGAGTTATCAACATTACTCAAAACATTTTGGTAGATATCATTTAAAAACATGATGGAATAACATCCAATAAAAATATTAACTACATCATTATTCAATTATATTCTTCAAATTATTTTGGGTAATCCATTAAACCACCTAAAACTTGGTCTCTTATCCACGTAAAATTGATCCATGTTCTGCTTCCTAAATTGATAACTGGATACACTAAATTTTTCTTCAAGGGACTATAATTTATATACTAGGCCAAAATAATTCCATTAAAATAAAAAATACACAAAATATTTTTCTATATCTATTCTTTAAAAAACTAATTCAACATACTGGTTTTTATTAACCATAATTGGAAGGATTATTTATCTTACTCATGCATTGTCCCACTCATTCTGATATGAAATTCATAGTAAATTTCATATTATATTTTTTCTCTTATCCACTACATTGATACCCCTATTGTTTTTTACTACAATCTAGGATCCAGTTCTTTTAGAGTGATAGTTAGAGATTTTATTTTTCAATAATATTTTCGACATTTAAGTGACACTCTCTACACATCATTTTTGTGCCGGATGTATTTTTGAAATATGACACAACATTTTAATTCCCTAAGATAGTCATACACCATAAACTTTTATGGACTCAATCACTTTTTCATTCGGTTATTCTATAATTACAATAAATTTAAATAACATAAGGGACATCAAATAATAAATAATGTCACATATCCTCAGAATTATTGTTCATTGTTTTCTCATTGATCGCATAGTAATGTTTTCCCACATCCCCAACAATTTTATTTAAACTAATCTCTCTATGTGTATTAAAAACTACATTTCTTTTATTATATCCTCCTTTTCATTCTTGGCCAAATTAATCATCCAGTTATTTTTAGCTGTCCTAATCTAATTTTTTCTTTTAAAAATACACCACAGAATTTACACATAATAACTACAATATGACTATATAAAAAATAAAATAACATAATTTTCCAAGTAAAATAATCCTATTAATCACATGAGAGATTAAAAAAATACACTTTAGGTTGAGTCTATACACATAGATACATACTCAATACACATCTTCGGTATCCTAGTTTGAATCAAAATTATTTTATTATTTTTATATAACTCTTGAAGGGAACCTGAAACATCAAATTCCATATCAATTTTTTATCAAAACATTCTCCCATTTTAGGAATAATTTATTTCAAAAAATCACCATATTTTATCATCTTCTGGTCAACTTGAATATTTCTTTCTAATTCAATATATCGGATAACGACTAATTTAGTTAATTTAAATTTTAATAAAGTTCAACACTTGTATCATCTATTTTAATCTATTTTTTGATCCCCAATATTAATATGTTGTAATTTTAAATTTATGTAACAATGATTATCTCACTAATACCAAGTAATATAATCTATTTAAATCTAGAATCATGGATATACACAATAATATAATGTTTTCAACTTAAGATAATCGCTTCAACATCATCTGAAAAATAAATATTCAGTAATATATAATTATTAAAATGAACTTTTCAAATTATCATTCACATCATTATTGGCCAGTGAAATTGCTTGATTTTTAGTACCATCAATATAGTGAAGTCCTAAAATGATTATCTCAAAATTACGTGATTATATCTATAACTAATATTCTCAAGTCTTGAACTTTTATTGGTATTGTATCAAAATTATGAATGTATTACCATATTTACATAGTTAATTTACAACTTTATAAGCATCATCTAATGACATAACAAAATCTATCTGAATAATATTAATTTTCTATTTGAAAACTATAACCATCTGACTCAATATTACAAAGACAAACTCAACCTTATAAATACAAATCATAAACCCATTATATATTATATAAAACATATGAGATATATACCAACCTTATTATAATTTCAGAACATGTAAAATTTTTATGCTTATTCTCATAAATTAAATATTTTTAATATCAATTCAAAGAGTATTCATTTCATCTCAGGGCCTCTTCCAAACATGTCATAAAAACATTATATAACTCAAGGATGTTTTGTAAATAAATAAAAAAAATATTGATCATTTTCACCCCTATTACTGGGGTCTTATAGTGTTCGAGTACTCATGATAGAATATTATATATGTTACTATATATTTATACACCCTACATCAATCCAAAATAATTCTATCCTCCATAAATTTCGATTTTCAACTCTAATTCCATTATCTGTTTCCTAATATCTATTTGAATGTTTCATCAGAAACTAAAACTAGTTCCCTTCAGATTTTGAACATATATTAATAATTTTATTTATAGGTTTTAAATATATCAAAAACTAGGTTCAATAACTACCTCTTTTTAACTCCTCTCATTAACATGTGGTAGATAGGGATGATTCAAGATTCAGAACTTGCCTTTCACATGAGAACCAACATAGAAATCATAGAACATAATGTATTCTCCTTGAATCTATCTAGATTGGTTTTCAAGATATTAGATAAATAAATTTACGATTTTATTATGGTTTTTATATTCTTTTTCTTTGCATGGATACTTACTGCATCCCCATCTTCTGCCATCCTTTAAAATTAAATTCAAAACCAATTAACAATTTATTAACAACATCTATAAAAAACCCATTCAATGAACTACTGAATTAAAATATCCTTATTTATATTCTTTTCAATATATTATTCACTTTTATGACAACGTAACACTTATCCCCAAAATTTAAAATAAATTGAATTGTCAATATTTTCCCCCTTATTTAGATTTCATGATTATAAAATAACATATTTCAATAGAAAAATTGGATTTCATTTCATTCTTCTAATAATTAGAAGTACATGTTATCCCATGTGTTATATTCATTCTAGTCAAACATATAAAAAGATATTAAAACTATTTCACAAAATAGAAGGGAGAGAATACATTTCTACTACTATTGTGACATTAATAAATCCACTAAGTGTATATGTGGACTAGCCAGGTATAGAAAACAAGGATGAGTAATATAGGAAACAAATAAATACACATCCATTCCATATTGTTCTAGAAATATTGAAGTTTACTTAATTGGGGGAAAAACAAAATATATAATTTCATAACCATGTTGGGTATTTTTTCGCCCCTATTTATTCGATTGTACCCCATGTTTGATAAATATGTTTAATATAATTATAATATTGATGGTATAGTGACAATTATTCCACATTTATCATCTATATATGAGTTATCATGAATAATATTTTTTCATAAATTATTAATATCCAAATTTTTTGCAATTATAAGATCCACCTCAGGGGATACTTTTAAATTAAACTCGTCATGGTTGATTTTATATTCAATAAATCTTCTCTAAACATTCCTTGATGACATATTTTTACATAAATCAATTGATATATGTCAATTAATGAATTCAAAGGTAATTATTGAAAAAATTGTAACATTCCAAAATGTATTGACTTTATTCATGTTTTGTAAACATTACTACATAAACTATTACTCTTTTTTGGATTAACATTTAATTACATCCTTCAATAAGCATAGACAACACATTATAAGAATATTTAGTGTCCTCCATATGATATTTAATGTGATCATTAGAAATAATACATATTTCCCAAACCATATTCTCCTTTCCATGATTCTCTTAATTTTCTAAATTTCTTTATACATGTTTCACCCTTTGTAAAATATATTCACCTATTAGAAGCATTTTTTTATATTTTATTCACAATTAACCTTATAGTGAATGTTCTTCCTTACATTTATAAGTTCATAAAATCCATTTAATTATACTTACTCCATATTTTTATCTTTTTCTAACTAACATGACAATATTTTTAGATACTCTCTTAGAGGGTGGTCAAAAATATTCTTGTGTGTGGAATCATTCATTATAGTATTAGTTATGGTGTTGGTAGTAACATGTTTTTTAAACTTTGAATTCAATAACTCTTTTTATTTTATAATCAATGTATTACAATAAATGGATATGTTTCTTGCCTTCTTTCACCTCCCTCACAATTCATTATCAACCATTTTGTTGTAATTCAATGATATAATCTCTTTTAATTTTTATTCATTATCATGGATGATAATAACTATCCAAATTATTATATCTATTTAAGGAATGTATTTCTTCTATTTTTATGCTATATTTCTACCTTATTTATTAATATACAATTTCTTCATATAATTCTTCATAATGGATCTTATATTACAACAATAAAAGAATGTATTCTATATGATTGTGACATCTTGATGCTAAAAATTTCTTCACTGAATTCTCAAAAAATATATTATAAGTTTCCTTCTTCACTATTTTTCATATGAAGAAAGTCTGGTTTATATTTTTTTAATTTTTCTATGGTCCTACTATTTTATTAGTATAATAATTATTCTTGTTAGGTTAATAAGTTAACATGATATTAGTAACCATAACTACATAAAAATTCACATATGTGTTTGAAATAATAAAATTTAATTTTCAAGGAATGATTATTCTTTTACATCAATGTATTCTTTTTTATATCTAATTTTGTCATTAATTTTTCAATGTACCCACTTTATTCTATCTATTCATTATTTCCACATAACATAATACTATAGAAATAACCACTAACATTTATTGAACCTCCAAAAACACCAACAGTGGAGTAAATACAATGTTCTTTTAACAATTGAATTAGAGTATAAAGACATACATTATTATTGTTTTTACAGGAAACCCTAGTCCTTTGGGATCCTTTTCAAGGTACTAATTTTTATAAATTCTTACATTCAGTCGAGATGATGTGATAAATTTCATGTAATTTTTATCATTGAAAATTTCTATGATTTTTAATTGAAATCTATACAACTATTAAAGGTATATTTACTATAAAATATTCAACAAAGTTTTATGTTACCTTAATCAATAAGAGGTTTGAGGGTTTTTCATGATACTATTTACATCTCATTTTTCCACCGTTTAGAGTATTCTTGCAATTGAGGAAATTTGTGGAAACACATCTGTACTCATATTTTGGTAAATAAACTTCACCAGTAATATTCTGATTTCTATGGTTTTCATAAAACACAAAAAATTTCATATTTATCATAACCACTAGTATTCTTGTGATTTTACATTATTATCTCAATATATAATCATATTACTAATAATATCCCCATGAATTTGGTTTCTCTCTAGTACATAATGGTCATGATATTGTTTTATTTCAATTTCAACAATGAGTCCTTAACATTCATGAAATCTATATATTGATTATTTAATTCATATTAAACTTATTTGAAATCAATTTAATGCATTTAATTCTCAAAATGATCTCTTAGAAATTATTCATCCACAAATGATATTTATTTATAGAAATATAAGTTGATTCTAAATTATCATTGAAAATCATTGTGGTAGTGTAATAGGACTTTTCCTTTTTTTATTAATGATTCATTTTAGCATTAGTTTTCATTTAAAAGAGTTGATTTTCATCAATCAATCCCTTGGTGTGTAGGAATATGTGTCCGAAAACAACCAAGTGAATTTTATTCTAATAATATATGATTTTAGAATATAGGTCACTAAGTGATTCCTTGAAATAATCTTCTTCACTTCTTGCAATTTTTCATGGGAAGATAAAAAATAAATAGGTTTACATAATGAAAACATACCATTATAAATAAATTCAAGTAATTGTAAACTATCTATAGTTCAATAAAATTTTCTATGATTCATAGGCTCAGTTATTTTACTACATCTGAAGGAATTTTCAAGGAATTTTAATTATGTTGTATTAGAAAAGGAATGATAATAATCTATCTCTATTTTTATGAAGTTTTCTACTAATAAAATTTAAAATCAACTCTTTATATATTTTTGTTAATAATACTGCGGTAGGAAAAAAAATTGTATCTGCGATAATGGTATATTGTGCTCTAAAAAACTTATAGTTCCCCTATAATGACTGTAGACTCTAGATGGGGGTTAATTAGGCCAATATAATTTTTTTATAAAAATCGAGTCATGTTTTCATTATCAACCCTCTTTTGTTTGGAACCATTGATATGTGTTCGGATTTAAATAGATATATTTGTATTCTCCTAATCATATATATCATATGAAATAAATATAATGATATAATGAAGGTAGTTGTGATAGGGCTTCAATTAGTGATGTATGTTATTTATACTCACACCTTAGATGTTATCATAACTTCTTCTATTTCTATATAGATCACAAGACACCACTATATGTCAAAACATCATTAAAAAATTTTCCTCTCATCAATAATTCATAGTCTTCTTATTCATTTAGGTAATTTGTTAAACCTTCTACAACATATTCTCTACTAAAAACAATTGTTCTATATTTTTTCTTCAAAAATTACTCACTATATTACACACACATTCACTAAATTACATGATTCCTTAATGATGATAAACAAAACACAATTCATGTCATAATTATTCAGATTTGACTTCTTTAACCATTTTTTCTAAAAAATTTATTACATAGTTGTTTTGGCCAAGAAAACCTATATGGATTCAATATCTTTTTCATACATTGTATCACTTGTTCTGATCTTAGATTTATGGTTACCATTACTTTTCTGTTAATATATGATTATCTATATTCACACCGATGTGTTTTTTTCCAAAATCATATAATTTTCATCTCTTCTTGTAATTCTTTGAGAGGTCTTCTTTGTCTCATAACTTATTTATGCCTAACTGACACTCTCGGCTCATCTTCTTTTCATTATGAGTGGTACATTTTAAATAGAATCAAACCCAATAATTCATTGAGATACTCACATTCCATAAATATACATTCACATTCCCAATTTTTTTAATGTCCTAAACCTTTGATCCCGTTAGTTTCTTTTGGAAATATAGTGTTTGAGGTGTCTAATGAAATTCAAGGGGTTCTTGGTGAAAGAAAGAATGTGTTTTGATATTTTTTAGAGGATGATAGTTGATCACCAATGGTGGGACATTTTGAACTAATATAAGATAACACTAGTCTTGTCACCCTAGTGGTGTCCACCCAATTTGGTGATACCCTTTTGGTGGAACCCTAGTGGTGTCACTGGGGGTTGGTAGTCAATATTGGTCACAATTTTGTTAAATTTCAAAAATTACCCTTTTTGAAAATTCATTAATAAAAATTATTTCTACACTATATATAATGAATTTTAAATCCATTTCAGTGGTGATTAATCATATCTTCAATGTTTAAAAAGTATAAAGACCTTTTAAATATAGATTAAACCCCATGGATTTAATAATTTAGGTATTAATGGCCAATTAAAAACAATATATAATCCCACTGGTTCAATATATAATCATTCAAAATAGAAGATCTTTTCTTATTTTCTTTCATTATTTCATTCTCTTAAGACGAGAGATTCCAAATCCTTCTTACCTTTGATTCATGTAGCCATGTTATTGTTGTTGGTTTGAGTTCCCCCTAATAGGTTTCCTATTATATAATGACCCATATTTTTTGATTTATAAAATTAATTAAATATTCATTATTATAGGTAGGGGTACATTTATTTCTCATTTTTTATGTATCAATCCGGATTGGTTACTCTTGTAACCTCATGGGAATATTGTTTGATCCAGATTAACAAAGATAGTTAACTGGTTTAAATGAAATAGATAAATAAGGGGAATAATTATCATTCTTTTATATCTTTTTGATATTCTGATTTCGAGATTATCTATTTCGGTTGTGTGACTGAATACAATGCTTATTGGTATAAATTTTTTAAGGTTTTCATTTTTTTTTAATTTTCATGATGTTTGATTTTCTTATCACACACTAATAAATTAAAAGTTAAACTTTTATATTTTGTTAAGGAAATGGATTCCCAAAGATATTATGGATTTTGTGATAACAACCTCAAATAATGAACTATAATTGAATAAAAGAACACATTCAAAATGTGGAAAATGTTGTGGTATGTGTTGTAATGTTTTTTGGACAAGATTTCATATTGTTGATTTTTTGTGATGATATGATACATGGGTGATGGATATATTGTGATGCATTTAGAGGAAGTTAATGTGACATGGTTTTGCAGTGGGATAACAATTGTGGTGGTGGTGTGGTTGTGTAGTGGGGTTATGATGGTGGTTAGTTACACTACATTCCCAAGTAGTAAAGGAATTAAATTAATAATAATTATATAAATTAAATTGTTTAACAAATTATTTATGTGAGGTTAAGGTGGTGTAAAATTCTAGTTTTTATATAATAACTAATGGGATTAAAAAATTAACCATTGAAACCGTTTTAATTGAAATTGCTTGATAATGGATAATATATAAATTAGGATTAATTAAAAATGGTTTATGGATCAAGGATTGATGGTTGTTTTATGCATTTAAGAGGTCTTATAAAAGTGATTTAATGTCGTGAGTGTGTTGGTTCCTTTTTTTATGCCCCACGAAGTACTTTAGTGTATTTATTATATAAATTTCGTTTCCTTTTAATTTATTTATGTTCCCCACTCATGTCAAGTTCCATTTTCTAATGAAAATGTCTATTAATATATTTGGGGGTTCTTGTCTCAGTATCCTAGTGGGATGATGGACGTTTGGATAAATGGCCTTTCACTATCCATCTTTTAGGAATTGTTGAGATTCACGGGCTATGATGGCTATAAGTAAAAGGAGCCATTTTCTATATGTGATGTGATGAGATGTAATTTCCCAGGTCTCATTAAGTAATATGTGATGAGATGGAGAATAGTGGGGGGTCGTTCATGGTAAGAGGTGAGAATGAGGTTGATATCATTCATTCTCATGATACCATACTACATTGGTTTTGTGATATGATGTTATAAGATGGACTAGGTGTATTTGGAAGGGGTTTGACGTAATGTCATGTTATTTAAAAGAGGTGGGAGCTCTATGACGTTTGACATTGGTGTATGAGAGTGGAAAATTAATGGAATTTTTTAAGGTATCCAGCATGGATATAATTCATATTTCATTATTATAAATGTATGTGTTATTCATTGAGCAAATAGTATTGGGGTTAGTGTTTTGGTTAGTATACTAGTAAATGTGTTTTTTGGTTGTGCTACTTTCTCACTAGTTCATTAATGTTATCTTTCCACATAGGCATTAAATAATTTGTCTTACCCACATAGTATACATGTATGATCACCCGATATATAAAATTGATTTCAAGGTTCTATGAGTAATTAGACAATTATACACATTTCTAGATAGCGCCTCTGTATTATAGTTGTGTCTACACATTCGATTTTATTATGGGTATTTACATTGAAGACTTTTACCTGTATTCGTTTTATTTATACCTGAAATGTGCTTGGTTTTTTGATTTTATATATATATATTTCAGATAATCTTTTATGCTTGATATATATTATCTCCAAATTGTATTTATATTATTGATGGTTATGATTTCCATATAAGATATTTTTATACCCTTGGTGATATTTTCTAACAAGGGTCCCACTAGAGGTGGGGATCAGGGGTCATTATCTCTCTTCCCTCATTGGAGCATCATTAGATAGAGTGGTTCATGACATTGTGGTATAAAAGATAATGATTGGTAGATAAGATAGAGTTTTTAGTTAATCACAGTTAGGATTTCATGGGTTGGTATGGAAAAAGTTCCATTTGGCCTTGGTGTATAACATAGGCTTGGGATACTGTCTAGGAAATTGGATTCTATGGCCACATATTATCTTTTGTAAAGACTCTACACTTATTCTACAATCATTTTAGGTCATACTTCTTTTAGGGTAGATATGTAAGGGAGATACATGTATCATGATGGATTTTTTTTCTTATTTTAATTGGATGGTTTTGTATTTGGGAATGTTGAAGTGTGTTAAAATGAATTAATTTAAAAATAATTAAATTTTATACTATGAATATTGGGAGATACTTATTTCTCATTTCATCAGCTTTTCATGTTCATTGTCTACATGTTTCTCAAGAAGTGTTGGTTTAGCTAGCGAGCCTAGTTGATCGCTGCAGGATTAATAAAATTAAGGATCTTGATCAGTGGAATATGATATTTCTAGATATTCATTATAATGGTTTAGTGATGTATGAGGTAATCATCTCTGAAATTGAGATAGAGAGATGACAAGAGGAGTAAGATATTTCATTCTTTTTGATCTAAGGCCTGAAGAACTACTTGCTCACTATATAAGTTATCCAGATTTTGGATTTGTGTGTCAGGGGTAAAATTAGTACTTTTATGAGAAGAATGAGGTAGATGATTCATGTTTCACATTTTAGAATGTGTTCTAGGTAGATATTATCAACCATGAAGGCTATGAAGATATAGTAAATAATATCCATTCAATATGTGATTAATCTCTACAGGATCTTTGCATCATGTTCACGTGTCTTCTATACAATTTTTCAGATCTGTTCTCAGATGAGGAGTTTTAGGTAGGGTTTACTAAAGTGGAACTTTATCCTCTTATCTAGTTCATAGTTACTCATTTTGTGTTTCTAATTCATCTAGGGGTTTATAATAAGGGATATGTGATGAAGAGGATGCACTCTAAAGGTGCATTACTGCGAGAGGGGACCTTTCAGGGTTATATGGGGAGTATAGTTTTCAGTTGAAGTTCTCAAGAACCTGTTCCTTTGCGGTTTTTACCAGTAATTATCCAAACATAGAATCATACCTTCCATAATTCTATGATATTTTGTTATCTTCCCTTCATATGGACATTTGAAATGGGTGTTTTGTCTATGGGGTTTTGTGGCAATCATCTTGATCAGTTCCAAATGGATTATGAAGCTCATTTTGAATGAGTTGGACAGTTTGATCCTTATACTTAGTAGTTATTACAAGTGAGGTCGTTCCAAGAGTAGGGGAAGTATTATTATACTTCTATGAGAGAAGATGTGGTCAGTGGATGTCGACCCCAAAATCGACCTCACCCTTAGAGATCATGGCCAAATTATGGTCATGGATTTATGAGAGTGGAAGAGGATCTAGGTGTGGTTAGGTGTACGACATAGAGGTAGCATCACAAGTGGGGAAAAATAATTTTCAAGGTACCATTATTTTATATTGTACAGTAGTTTTGTCCTTATTTTATTCAGGATCATATAATTCCATTGTTACACCATCCCGAGTCTATAATCTCTTACATGATGTAGAGTGGATTCCAGTTCCCCTAGTGTTGACTATGATAGTCAGAGGCCAGACCATCTCATTTAATGTCTTCTAAGAATGAGCACTCCCAATGGGGAATCATTAGTCATTTGTGGAACTATTATTATATATAACATTTGAATATGAAGTCATCCATGGAATTTAATAGTTATATTTTTTGAATATTATTATCAACTACTTCTAGATGAGAGTTTCTTTATATGATATAGATGTCTAGTGTGTGGTTTCAATTGATGAGTAGTGTATCTAGTGTTCCATCAACGTATGGAGCCCCTTATTTATTTTTTGGATTAGATATCTATAGAATTAGTAGATAGATAGATAAAGGATCCTCCTAAGGTTGTCATGGAATTAATATATGTTCTCCCTAAGGATGTTGTTGAACTACCCCCTCGACCTAATGTTGAGTCTGGAATATAAATGTTGCACGATGATTCTCTAGCTTTAATTGAACAATATCATATAGTTCATTTTGAGTTTTTGGATTTGTGGATTCTGATAGATGATCTCATGTATAGGGGTTTCATTTGGCATATTCTATTGTTGTGGGGATCTCATGTGTTTTTCTATAAAAAAGAAGATGCTAATATGATATTATGTATAAACTACCATAGGATTACCAGGTGACGATCAAGAAATGATATACTTTTAAAATTATCAACGATCTTATTGAATAGTTTAGGGGATGTTGATAGTTCTGAAAGATCAATCTATGGTATGGATATCACCATTAAAAGGTGAAGTATAGAGATATTCAGAAAATTGACTTGAGATGTTGTTATGGGAACTATGAATTCATGTATATGCCTTTTAGTGACACTAACAAAGTAATTGTTTTTATGAGTATCGTGATCTCTATGTTCTGTGAACTCTATGACAAATTCATAGTTTTCTTCATCAAAAACATATTGTTCTCATCAATATTGTAGGCGGTGCATTTCAAGATTCTTAGAGCAGTTTTACTGGTTCTTCATCCCCAACAGCATAGTGGAATATTAACCATGTGTTTGTTTTTTAAATGAGAGGTTTATTTCATTTGGAATTTTATGTCTTAGTGGTGTTTGAATGTGGACCTTTAAAAGGTTGATGTATTATTTTCCTGAAACTCACACAATAATATTGCACAAGTTCATAGATTATGTGGTCTTATAGCCTATTTTAGAGGTTCTTCCTAATTTCTCTAAAGATTTAGCCAAATTAATAGCATTGAACCTGAAAGACCCAGAATTTGTTGGCAATGATTAATTTCATTCTATATTCAACAATATGAATCAGTTGATTCTAAGTGCTCATGTACCTATGCTTTTGGACGAGGCTGTATCATTGTAGGTTTTTTGTGACACTTATCATTTAGGCATATGAAGTGTGTTGATATAAAATAAGTTAGTGATATATTAATATTACAGGTAGTAATTAACACATCTACATAAATATTAATCCCATGATATAGTGCTAGAAGTAGTCATTTTTGCACTGAGGTTGTGGAGACATTACCACACTAGAAATTGTTTTATGGGATTCATGTATCACAAGAGGTTTAGGTAATAATTTTCGCATCATACTCTAAATTTGAAATAATGGATGTGGGTGGAGTTTCTTTGGGAATATTATTTTCATTTCTCCTACACACCATAAAATAGGAATGTCTGGGCCAATACTATGATTTTTTTTCAAAAGTATATCTTTTATGAGTCTAAGGATAATTAGAGTTAAATAGAGGATTTGACAGTATTCTATTTATATGAAGGGTTGGATAATGGCGTAGTCTATTTATTTTAGATGGTAGTGTAATCTTCCTTGATGGAGAAGGAGGAGGATTCTTAGTTGGATGACCTAGATGAATAGGTGATGTGTGATACTATCATCTACAGTGATTCTATGGAGATATGGTCAGAGGATAGTCAGAAGCAGACATTATTTAAATGGATTTTGTTTTTTCATCTTGTGATGAATGAGGGATTAATTAATTAGTTTCATATCTCACCATTAGTGGTACACCCTATAGATTATAAGATGTACCATGTCTTAAGAGAAAATTTTTTAGGGCCTTGGATGTTACACGTAGTGGAAGAGTTTGTTGCTTGATGACTTGTTTTCCTGTATATAAAGGATGAACACCATATTCATGGAGGTTTTTTAAATCCCTTATATTTTCTTAATATTAAATAGGATGAAATATAAATATATTTAATCAAATTTTTTCCACAAACATTATGTGGTTGTGATTCTATAATGGTAATTTTTGTATTGGTTAATGAAATCATCCCACTTTTTCGTTATCATGGAGTTGCAAATAGTGGATGTTTTGGAAAAGATGAATGTGGATGATGTGGTGTACCATCACAGAGTCTCATGTTCCATTTTCATGGATCAAAATTTACATTTTACATCATGAGTCTATATGGGATTTTGATATGATTTTGGGACATAGTTAGGCCTCATCACTACCTTCCACCCTCGAACTAAAGGGAAGACATATCAGATTATCCAAAAGGTGAACGATATATTGTGTCAATTGTCTTAGACTTGGTATATTTTGGGAACATGAAAATACCTTGTTCATTTTTTTATTTAACAATAATTGTCACTCATCCATTATAATTGCCCCACTTTAGGATATTTATTATAATCCATGTAATTCTCATTTTTGTAGTGTGGAGGTTGGGGAGTCACTAGTTTTTGGACCTGATGTAGTGAAGAGCATGATAATAAATTATAAATATGCTATAGAGATAGGATTAAGGTAGTACATGACTATAATAAGTGGTATGGTGATCATATGTTGGTACCCTTGTAGTTCAAGGTTGGTGACCTTGTGATCTTGATGGTTTTAACTCGACATGGTTAGTAGATATTTGGGAAATGGACTATGTTCTCACCAATATTGGTTGGACCTTTTTGGTGTTCGTGTTAGTTGGAAAGGTGGATTACCAATTGGAACTTCCACCTATACTAGGAAAGATCCATGAATTCATGTAAATCTGTCATATCCTCTAGTATCTTCATGATGTATCCCATGTCATTGATTGGGGAGAGTTGGATAATGAAGATGATGTGACGTTGATGGAGTATCTATGAGATATCGAAGACTATCGAGAGAAGTTTCTGTTAGGATGATCCATTCCCTTGGCTTGTAGACTATTAAGTCATGGTTTCCTAGAGGATAGTAATTTAGATAATGATGCACATATGCATTCAAAATACCCAGATCATTTTGAATTTTCCCTTTTCTATTTTTTCTTGTAATGGAGAATTAGGATCCTATTGTTTTATGAGATTAGTTTTTTAGTTTATTTGTTTATACTATGTGTGATAATGTCCTCACATAAAAAATGGGAGCAAAATATTCTTAATAGATGCACATTGTACTATGGTGAGATTAAACTCATGTGGTTGAGTCAATGCCGCCTGGAGTTGATAATATCTAGGCATGGGGGTTAATTAAATGAATACTATGTTGTGGAAGTATAAATTTCTCAACTATTTTGGGAATTATTATTAGAATATATTTTATCTAGAGGTGTTTCATTTGTAAATAAATCCTCTAGAGGTATCTCATGGAATTGTTGTTCAGACCATCCCTCTCATTCCTTATACATTCTTTTTGAATTATAAACTATGATAATAGTTTTAGAGGTGTCTAATGTAATGGAACAAACCTTACATACCATTATTTTGTGACAAATCTAGTCTCTGAGGTGTCTGGTAAAATTTCATGGGTGTTCTGTGGATGAACAGAGGAGTTTTTGATGTGTTTTATAGGATGATGGTGGATCACCAATGGTGAATAATTTGAAGCTAATTTTGGATCACACTAGTGGTGAAACCATGGAGGTGGCACCCAGGTGGTAGCTCCTTGGTGGTGGAACCCTGGAGGTGGAACCCATATTGTTGACACCTTGGAGCTGTCACTCTAGCATTATCACAGTAGTGGTAAAATCCTAGCAGAGGCACTATGGCTATGGAACCCTAGTAGTGGAACTCTCAATGTGGAACCCTCATGGGGTCACCCTTGAGGTGGAACCCTCATAGTGGCATGCTGACAGTGGTATTCTATATTGTTTTTATTTTTTCTATACATTCTAGAATTTCCCTTTTTTATGTTTCCATTATGAAAAATGTTTTTTAAACATTAATTTATAGATTTTAAATCCATTTCAAAGGTGTTTAATCACATGTTCAAAATTTAAATATTTTGTGACTTTTTAAATGTTTAAATAGTGTGTACTTAATAATATCCTTCTTTAATGGATAATTTAAACTTGTATCTAATATAACTTGTTACAAATCTATTATTTCAAAATAGAAGATATTTTCTTCATTCTTTCTACCATTATTTCTCTTGATGCCGGTGGTTCTAAATCATTCTTCCCCATGAGTCATGGAACCTAGTTATAGTAGTTTCTTCATGTTACCCCGATGTGGTTTCCTCATGTATGTGCATCCCCTATTTTTTGTGTATTATGTTCATTTGAATCTATTTTCTTTTAGGTAGTTTCTCCGACACACCTCCTTTATATGTATCATATAGGATGTGTTAATCTTATTATCTTAAGGGAAGATACATATATACATCTTAATAAATACAATTAGTTGGTTTAAATAAATATAAAGTGTGAAGGGAATGTTTTTCATTCTTTTATATCTTTATCATATTATGGTATAGAGATTATTTATTTTTTTTTGTATCATTGAATACCATTGACCTCAATATCAAATATATTTTTTCCAGTTTTTATTTATTTTTTTATTCCTATATTGGGTGTTTTTTTATGACACCACCATAAATAAAAAGGTAACGACATATATTCAGTTAATGAAATAACATCCACATGATATTACATCTTGTGTAATAACAACCTTAAATAAATAAGTGTAATTGAACAAATTCATATTTTCCAAATATTTTCAATGATGTGGTATTTGATTTAATATTTTTATGCATATTTTTGTGTGTTTTGGATTGTCTTTGATGATTTCATGTCTGGGATGTTGCTATATGGTGATTTTGTGGGGGTAGTGGAAGTGATACTGTTATGTAGTGGGGTTGCTATTATGGGGGTGGTGTGGTTGTTCAGGGGGAAATGATGGTGTATTGTTATTCTTATTGATCAAGTATTAATGGAATTAAATGCATTATAATGACATCAAATATAAATTCTTAAGGAATTATTTGAAAATGGTTCGTGTGGTTTTAATGATTAATATTTATATAAGAACTAATGGGCCAGAAACAGGAAACTGAGTTATTTAACTAATTTAAATTTTTTTGGTGATGGGTAATATGTGAATTGGATTTAATTGAAAATTGTTTTCTGAACATGGATTTTTATTAAGTATTTATTAATCTTAGAGGTTGAAAAATAATGAGGGAAATATATGAGATGTTTGGTTCCTTTGTTGTGAACTCCTAGGATGGGTATACATTTTATTTCCATCTTATTTCTTTATGCGCCTTACCCATTTATAGTACCATGTATCAGTACCCATATAAATAAATATTTAGTGGAATTTTCTAATCATTCTAGTGGGAGTATGGGTTACTAACTAACTGATGTTCCCTACACCATCTTCTAAACATTGTTGATATCCATGGTTTGTTATGGATAGAAGTCAAAACTATTTTTGTCTACATGTGATGTTATGAGTTGTGATAGACCAAGTGTGGTTGAGGAAGATATGATGAGATGGGTTATAGTGGGGGTTGTTCATGGTATGAGGAGGTCATGAGTTTGATTTCTTTAAGGTTCATGATACCCTACTACACTGGTTATGAGATGTGATGTGACAAGTTTGCCTAGGTCTCTATGGATGGGATGTTATGTGATATGATGTTATTTAAAAGATATGGGAGCACTTAGATGTACGATATTAGTGTGAGAGTGAGGGGAATCCATGGGAAAGTTGTGTGGGGTACCCTTTATTGAAATTCTACATATTATATTGTTATACTTAGATGTTTAATTTGGGGAGAGAGCCTTGGTGAGGTTGGTATTTTAGTTATTATTACTATATAGATTTTTTTAGATCTACTACTTTCTCATGGGTGCATTAGTATGAACCCATCACATGTGAATGTGTGTATTTGGTTTTTCTAGTATGTATAATTGTATTCTAACCCAACATATATCAAAAATCATGTTTACCATTGAAATTATTTTATCATCATAGATGTTACTTGCTCATAACTATCATCAATTGGTTTGTTGATTTCTTAGTTTTTTTCAGTATTTAATTTACATAATTTTATCTATATTAGTTTTATTTTCACATTAATTTTGGATGGTTATTAGATTTAATATATTTATATTATCGATTTGATTATGGTTGATCGTCTTATCTTCTAATAAAATTTATTTTATTTAGTGTAATTCCACCCATACATTAGATTTGTATACCCTGAGTAATAGTCACTAATTTGATGCATACTACATGTGCGAGTCAGGGGGTTATTATATCTCCCCCTCATTGCAGCATACTTGGAGGGAGAGGGTCATGACTTTTTTGATGACATTTAATATTCCTAGAAATATTAATATAAAATGACATATCATGAATATAAAAAAGTATACTTATCCCTACTATATTCTTCTATAATTTACTCAATATTTGCACGTTGGAATATTCCGATGTTACCCTAATTTGTCTTTAAATCACTATCTCTAAGGGTATTGAAAAAATGAATTTTATTTAATTTCTCCTCATTTTTATTTCAAACCAATAAATTTTGTTCATATTTTTTTTGTCCTTATCGTATTTTTTCTTTACAAAATTACTTTACAAAATTCCAACATAATACATTCACTATTACTATATAATAAAAATATTTATTGTATTGATGGATTGGATTCTTCTATCATAAATCAAGAGAGATTCAACATAAACCAAGATATATTTCATTATGATTTTTAGTCAAATATAATAACTCAACACACTTCTTCTATAGAACCTCTTGCAACAGAATGTAGTTTGTGATTTCTAAAACATTCCAACATAGAACAATCATCTACGTATTCCATTTTTATATTTCAATTAATTATAATATCCTTAAATTAAAAAATAGTTTATTTCATACAAATTAATTTTTCATAATATTCCTACCAATTTCATAATGATCTCTTTTTTAATCAAAACTATTCATTAAAAAACATTTTTAGTATTTTACAGTCTACTCTATTTTATCACATGCATCATCTGATTTTATTGTATATTTTTATCCCAATTATTTGATTTAAAGTATTCTCATTTTAAATTATCATTATGAAGAATAGTTATCCAATCAATCATTTGATATAATCTTCCTTCTCTCAATATTGGAACACACAAACACACACAAATATATATATATATATATATATATTTCATTATGATATATTGAACATGATATAATGGATTCAAAATCAAATTGTATATCAATGATTACTAATATAACATTAAATTAATAATCGTTAAAAAATTTCATGCCCATCAGTGGTGGTCAATGCCTTTGTGTAATTGTAAAATCCATCGACTACATAAAGTAATAGAGGGCTTATCTAAACCTTGCATGAACCAATAAGAACCTTATAGTCCCTTATATCAACCTTGTTAAGATATAGGATTAATATTATAATCTTATGTATTGACCTAATGTGGATACATTCGGACCTTAAAAACCTCACATCGTAGCCTTATAAATTCATTTTAAACTGTATGAGGTGTTATTCTAAACCTTATGTTCATTTTTTCTCAACCATAAGAAGATATATTCTTCATTACAAAGACATTTCACAAAATAATACTAAACTATCACAAAATTATGGGATATTGACCAACATAAAATAATAACAGTAATTAGACAAAAAAAATTTATGAAATGAAATTCCAAAAAAACAATATCAGTCTGGAATTTATGACATCAATTTTGGGGCCTCTTCTAAACACATATAATCAACATCAAATATCTGAATGAAATTTCTAGAATATATCAAACCAGATTCAACTTCTTCATCCCCATTCATAAGGTCATACAACATATAAATACTCAATATAGAGTATTCCATATATTTCGGAACTTCTTTAATTATGTATTTATTCTCAAAAAATTTTATCAGTAATCAATGTGTATTTTAATCACATATTATAGAAATGATCTTTCCAAATATATCTAATAAGGTTTTATCACAACTCACGAATCATAATAAAAAAAACTTTTTTAGTCATTTTAATAACATCATTATGTGTTTTTTAGAACCTGGCCTAAAAGACAATTAATTTCTCAACTACTCTCATTAATAGGTTAAAAATAGTTCTACTACAATGATGACTAATTTTCATTGAAATTAGGTTCATCTCAATAATCACCCCATTGAAGGGATTCACCATTGATATTTTATCCATGGGTTCATGAAAATAGATCAATACATTACCCATTAGATTATAGACAGAACCATAATGTTCATTTAATGAATATTGAAACTATCGCCCATCAACCATTATCCCTCATAGTTACAAAAAAATTGAAAATAAATTTACAACATATACAACAACAACTCTATCAAACCCCTATGGTGGTCCAGATATGCCAAAGCAGTGCACCCATGTATTATATTTTTTATGTAATTGTGGAAATGGTTAACCCTATGAATTGGGTAATAAAACCACATTATGATAATTATTTTATGCATTATTGGGAAACTGTTATAAAGGATATCAAATGAATGATGATTATTTTTTCAATAAATTTATCATACAAATTTTTTTCTACTCAACCATCCTTGATTCATATATGATATGACTTGTATAATAGGTTACAAAAGTAACTATGTTGTGAGTGGAGAAATAAATTAGACTCATTTATCAATGAAATATGGACCCCATTTAATTAAATGATATGATGTAATCTAAAAGTGTTTTTTATTTCAGTGGGATCCCATTTAATTAATTTATGTATTATTAATTTTAAAAATCCTGATAATCATATAATAAAATCCTTTATTATAGATATAAATAGAATTATCATCATGAAACATAATTTTATGAAAAAATTTAAATAATAATCTTAATTTAATCAGATTATTATGTTACTATAAAAAAATTAATAATTATTCATAAAAAATTATATATGTCAGAAAAATACCTTCACATGTAAACTAATATTGACAGTGTTAAATACTTGACTCTAGATGCTCATGAGAGTTATAGAATGAATAAATAAATATTTAAAATATATATATGTGATAAATATATTGAATATTATATCTACTCATTTAATCAATAAAATTAATTCCAGTTATGACATTGAGAGACTAAATGTTTTATTTTAATTATTTTTTTGGTTGTAAAAATAATTTAATGGTAAATTTTGTAAAAATATGAATTAGTTAAATATATATGATTAACATAATATATCGATGAAGTGTTGAAAAACTATCTAATAAGGTAGTATCCACGTTTTGGTTCTATATCATCAGTACATGTAGGTAGAAGATCAAATTGAAAGAAGAAAAATTAGTAGGAATATCTAAAAAAGATTCTTTAAATAGCTAGTGAAGGATATTGAAACCTGTTGGTAATATTAAGAAGGTAAGAAATTTTTCAATATGATGAAATTATCTAGGATATCTATATGTGATCAAGAAACTCCATGGAATTTTTATGTTAAGAATCAATGTATAAGAAATAAATTATTTGATTATGAATGGTATATAAAACCGAATTCATACTTTAGAAAAGTTTTAAATATAGAGGAGTTAAAAATCATGGAAATAATTGATAAATATTTAGTTTCTATTTGAAATGGTAAACTAAATGGGTTTTGACTCTAATATTTAAATATAAAGGAATATATCAAGGTCATATATATCTAAATGAATGGGGTTTTTTCACATTTCTATTAGATGATAAGAGAAGTAGTTTGTTAACATATTTTTGTTATAATTAATATGAGATTGTTATTTATATGAACATGGTTTATGATTCATTATATTCTATATTATTTTTATAATAGAAAAATTAAATTAAATTTTTTACTATGATAAATTTGTTTGGCCAAATATTTGTTAAAATATTAGGGGTTTAATCCCACCATCAAGGGGATATTTCAAATAATAAAATCTTATTTTTACGGTATTTATTCAATGGAATATTATATCATATATGATATGAAAATAATATATTATTTCTTATATATTACCATATATTGAAATAGATTTTATTTCATAAACACAATTTATTTTTCAGATAATATTAATATATTCTAAATGAATATAGTGTCTACGAGGTGTGTGAGAATGTTACTAGAGTCGTAAAATTCAAATCAACAAAAATAAAATGTTTTTCAATTAATAATTAAATGGGATATCACTAAATATAATAAAAATGTTTATGGATTAATTGTAAAAATAAATATAAATAGTTATATTTAGAAATTTTAATTAATAAAATACCACATTATCCATATAGAGTTTAAAATAAATCAATAAATTATTATTATAATGAGTAATATTATTTTATAAAAATATTTAAATTAAATGATAGATATAAATTCATCTTATAAAGATGAAGGCTATAAACATTAAAAGGTTTTTCAATGCACAACATAAGTTATTAAAATTGTAACATTGTATTTTTTTTACATTAAGGTGTTTGAATAACATGTTTAATGATTTGAAAATTAGGAAATTGATTCTACAACATCTATATTATTCCAAAAATCATATCTCATATATTTTACACACTAAAGGTTTTATTTGGATGATTTTATCATATATTCAGTTAGAGAAGTGTTAAGAATTAAATAGTGATGTTTGGAGTTTAATGAAAACATAAAATTGTAGAAAACATAAGATTTATCAAGATATTTTTCATATGGGTTGTCACGACCTGTCCCATGGGACCCAGACATGACTACCCCAAGCCTGCCATCCACAGGCTAGGGGTTGGTGACTAGAACTTGGTTTCTTTTCTAGAACAGGAAAGTAATTTCCTTAGAGATCTATACACACTAAAAAAGTGAAATAGAAGCTAATAACCAACAAAAGTAATGTACAACCATGAGTGTAAAGTATGACCTCAAGTACTACTATGAATTGAAAACAGTGGGTCCGAATTCAATCCCAATAATATGAATGAATGTAAAAAAATGTCATATCTACCTTGGAGCTCTACCTGAAGGGTATTAAATGTTGGTCTGAAGTCGAAGAAGAGGATCTTGACTGCTCCTATCACACCAAACTCTACCATGTCATGAACATCCAAATTCTTCCCCCAAAATTCAATAGTCTACACCAAACACACAAATGCGGGCATGGACCAGGAAGGTGGGAGTATAACAACTTAGTAGGTGACCCTGAGACACCTGAATGTCTCTTAGTAATCCACAATGGAAAACATCAAAATAAATACCACAAAGGTAATATCACAAGCATAGTCTAAATCATGAATCAAAAAGAAAAAGAGACATCTCACTCTAAAGGTATAACATCAAGGTTACTGGGATAGGGATGTCTAGTCATAATGACCTGTCATCATATCCCTGGAAACTCTATCCCTAACCCATATAGGTCATTATATGCTAACACGTATTGGTCAGTAGATGATAACCTGTATTGGTCAATGGTGTTGACCCGTATTGGTTGTTGGTGATGACCTATATTGGTTATTAGTGCTGAACCCTATTGGTTGTGTGTTTTGACTCGTATTGGTCATTGGTACAGAGGAAGGGATGATTAGTCATACATCTAGATCATCCCACTCTGAATGTTCTAATTCTAACTTGTATTGGTCACTCTTCTTCTTCATGTTCTAGTGAGGCCCTGGATTTCCCCATGAGGCAGGCCTATTCTATGGATTATTTTTATTCTCAAGCCATTGGTCTTATTTCAACTTGTAAAAAGTCCCTCAAAAAGAATACCCAAGGGGCCACCCTATCATAGGGGTCCCAATGTGATAGACTATGTGTCGATCGGACGCCCGGTCTGTGAGATATGGTCACTGTTGTTAAGAGGGCCAAGGTGGATTCAAGTCTGATCCATCCTAGGTTACACATCAAACTCTATCAATACTCTATTAGAGTAACCCCAAAAGACAGCATTTTCACTATTGTCTTTATTCCACAGGAAGTATGTCGTTCGGAAACACAGTCTCTTAGTAATTGGCATTTTAGAATCGAGGGCCTAGTTGGATTTGGATTCTATAAATCCTGATTATACTCAAAAATTATTCATAACACTCATGGAGCATATCAAAATAACCATTTAGCTTCAAGGATCCTGGCACTACAAATAGTTCATTAAACATGCATATGGTTCACATGTTTTGGCATTTTAAGCATTTATGGGCCCAAGAGGGGTCAAGGTCTTGTATGACCCGGTCAAACCGACCCAGCCCAGTTGGGCTGGGCCACAGACCGACTCGTCCCACCTTGGCTAGTATGGGTTGTGGTGTGCCTGGTCCACTTGCCCGCGGACTATCCTGGCCCGTCGAGCGATGTGGCCCGGCCTACTAGTGTGCCATGTGATGGGCATGCGTTCTGCCTCTCGAGCGACTCATATAGCCATTCAATTTCACCTAAGGGAGTTTCCAGGTGGAACCATAATGTCACCCCTGGGACGTGAATGAGGTGGGTCCCAGCATTCAAAACTGTTACGGGTTTAATCCATAGCTCTTCAATGCGGTGCACGACGACACACCGCCTCTGCCTTCGCAGCCAGCCACTGTCGGCTGCCCGTCCGACAACCGTGGCACTAAGCGGCACCACTCTTCCACCATAGTCGGTGATTCCCGGACACTTCCGCTGTCCTCTAACACTGGTCCCTGGAACATCCACACCGTCATTTCTTCTACGGGACACCAGGTGAGCCCTGGTGGTCTGTTCCACCTCATGGACACACCTACAGTCCTTTCAGGACACCAATGTCATTTTTTGGTCCTAAAAAATCACTACTTCCATGTTTGTTATTCCATGATTAATAACTCAACAATAACATGTTTAGAATATATTATGATCCTTTTTGGTTACAACCCTCTCCCTCCACATCAGAGTTTTAGACATGAGGAAAATTATTAATAAACAGAAGGATGAATAATCCTTGAATTTATGATCCTGCAACAGCCACTTGCATGCTTTGACGAGATGTGGATTAACCCATTATTCAGTTGGTCCACAGTCATTATATTTTTCAAGAATGGGATGTTAAGTATCATCAATGCATGTAAACCCAAGACCTTGAGATCTGTGGGAGGTGTCGCAGTTGCAGCGGGAGGATCATCCACATTGGATGGAGTGATCGGTGTTGGTTGATCCCAGATCATTGCGGCTCGTGTTTCTGGCCTCCATTGATGGATTTTTTTGTAAAAATTTTCTAGATATTTTTCACATGAAGAATTCATTCCAAAAACCCCACCCTAAGATCCATTTAGATATAATGGAGAAAGGAAAGCAATTCCTTGAGAAATTGATGTGGTTCATTAATTGACGTAATTACTGTGCCTCACTAATTGACGTAATTAATGTGTCTCATTAATTATACGAGGGGTGGTTATGAAACCAATGTGTAACCATGAAAACAAAACCCCATAATTAAAGGTATTACCACCTCAGTGGTCCTCGACACCATAGCTCAATAGTTTGTAGGAAAAATAAAAATATATAAAATAACAATTGCATGATAATTAACTTTTCACTAAAAATTATAAAAAATTAGATATTCTCCCAACCTACTATTGTTGAATTGAATCTTCCCTTAAGAGAATCATGGGGCTGATGATTCAACAATTACCTCATATTTTTTATCTAAGTACAGGTTTAAAAGATAGAAAATTCCTCTTGTGCGTTTACTTAATGTTCCTCAAAAAATGTTCAGAAATTCATTACGGGCACATCGAGCCTCGGAATCATGCACCATCAATTTTCACAGACTAGTAAAAATACAAAATAAAATAAAATAAATTACATCTCCTTTTCTGGGTCATTAAATTCACCTCACCTTCATGCTTTATGTCCCAAAAATCCAAATAGTGATACATAAACAAAAAGGGCTATTGGGAACACGTATGGGACACTCACTCCCATGTTCTCTCTTGGAGATTACCATGCTTCCATAGAATGCGCAATAAATTTGTTGAACACCCATGAAGTATTTTCTCTTGTCGATCCTCTATCTCCACTAGTTACTCTGAAAGGGTCGCCTCTCATCAATCTCCATCTAGCCGTGTTCGATGAGTTGAGATTGGTCATGCACATATCTCCTCAATTGGGATACGTGGAAGACATCGTTCACCCTCTCCAACTGCAGTGGTAGTTCCAAGAGGTATGAAACCTTGAAAATCCTCTGATGTATTTGGAATAGTCTGATAAACCTCGATTAGGTTTTTCTGCCTTGGCCAAATCTCAGTTGTCCCCATAGTAAGGACACTTGCAAGAATTTGTTGTCCCCCTCCTGGAACATTTGTGGCGTTCGTTCCCTATCATCATAAGACTTTTTTCAACTCCATACAGTCATCATTCACCCTTGGATTAACTCCACCTTCCCTATAGTATCCCATATCATCTATAGGACCTCGAGTTCTGGCTCACTTGGATCTGTCCAGCATAAGGGAGAACTTCACAGTCGTCCATACAATGCATCAAATGGGTCCATACCAATGGTGGAGTGATAACTGTTGTTGTACTCAAACTCCACCAAGGGTAGATGGTCCTCCCCACAATGACCGAAATCTAAGACACATGCATGTAAAATGTCCTCCATGGTCTGGATAGTCTTCTCGGTCTGACCATCAATATCTGGATGAAAATTTGTACTCAAACATAGCTGAGTCCTAATAGCCTTTTGAAATCCTTTCCACAACTAGGATGTGATGCGTGTGTCATCGTATGAGACTATCATTGAAGGCACCCCCAGAAGTCGCATGATACCTTGATTGTAGATACATCCCAAGCTCCCAACCAAACCCATATCTCGAATAAAAATTATTTGAGCTGACTAGGTCAGTCACTCAATGATCACCCAGATGGTATCATGCCCTCTAGACGTGCATGTTAACCCCATCATGAAGCCCATCGATATCCATTCCAACTTCACGTCTAGTATCTCTAGGTGTTGGTTCAATCCTTGTGGTACCTAGAGCTCGACATTCACATGCTAGAAAGTGAGGTATCTAGAATCAATCATTGCTATATATTCCATCATCCTTGGCCACCAGTAATGACATCGAATGTCCTGATAAATCTTTACCATGTCAGGATGTACTGCCACGGGGTATGTACGGAACACCCTTAGCACCTCCTATCATAGCACCACTGGTAAAATGGTACATCCTTTGAAAAGGATAGTTTTCTAACCGCCCTTAGAATATATGTTTTGTCCATGGCTTGAGTATATTTGATCATGTGTAGTCTCAGAGCTTCTGTCTCCAAGTTGTGCCTCCCAAACTCACTGAAGGAGTGGAGGGGAAACTGCTATCGATTGAAACTATACGGTCTCCACTACTATAATATATCCCTTCAGATATGGCCAAAAGTGGAAGCTAAAGGTCCTTAGTGGCCACCTTGAGAACACTTTTGGCGGCCGTAGTTTCTCCGCCCGTAAAAAACCATCAGCGACCATCATTGGCGGTCTCCAACGTTCCATTTAAAAATTCTATGTTTCATGTATGAGGGATAGTAGGTGGGTGCGACAATTGACAAGTAGGGACAACCGGTGGATGTAGGGAGGTGCTAGAAGCTCGGTTTTCCAGCCATGGAGGGTCTACGGTGGCCGGATTTGGGGGAATATGCAATGTCAGGGGTTTAGGAAGTTCATTGAATATTTAGCAACCGACGGTTTTAGTGGTGGGTGAGGGAGGGGCAACAAGATGCAACGAGTGGGTGGAGATTGGGGTAGCTAAGGGTGGTAGGGAAGGTGCGGGGGGTGACATAGGGAATCACCAGCATTGTAGTGGTGATTTAGTGGAAGACAACTGTGATGGGGGGGGGGGAAATCTCACCCATTTATTTCATCATTATCGACCGCATTTGGCGGCCTCTAATCATATCCCTAGAGACTGCCAATGGGGGTCACCCATTCCCATAGGCACAAAAAACAATTTTCATAGTATTACTAATCTCAATACATATAGGATATATGAATCAAGGCTAATTTCTTTGAAGCCTCATTCAGTAGTTGCAAACTCGATCTCTGGTTAAGTGAATCTGCCCCTACATTCTCCTTCCCATGAGTATAAACTATCTCAATGTTGTAGACCTAGTTGACCTCTAGACAATGTTGCTATCTCAGATTCAGATCTTTTTATGTGAAGATATATCTATGACTCTTGTGGTCTGACTAAACAATGAACTACTCACCCATCAAGTAGTGTCACAACATCTTCATTGCGAAGACCACTACATCCAACTCCAAGTCGTAAGTCTCATAATTCTACTCATGGGGCCTCAACTGTCAAGATCCATAAGAAATAACTACCTCCTCCTTCATTATAATGAAATCGAGTTTGGTCTCCGAGGCATCATAGTTAACCGTGTAGTCAGTGCCCTCCTTCGGAAACATTATAACGGGAGCACTGATCATGCTCTACCTTAGCGGTTGGATGATCTTATGGCATGTCTCTGACCACAACAAGGGTTTTCCCTTCTTCTTAATGGAAATAATAGATGCTTCCATGCTGTAGAAATTAGGTACAAACCTCTGATAGTATCCTACTAATCCAAGGAAGCTCGACACCTTAGTAACACTCTATGGTGGATCCAAAGTAATTACTACCTTGATCTTTACTGGATCCACTGCAACACCAGCCTTTGAGATGAGGTGTCCCAAGAAGTGGACCTTCTGTATCCAGAACTATCACTTCGAGAGATTCCCATATAATAGGTTATCCCAATGTTTTTCCAGAACTATCCTCATGTGTACAATGTGATCTTCCTCGAATGTTGAGTACACTGAGATTTTTTCGATGAAGACCACCACAAAGCAATTAAGGTATTGGTGAAATATCTTGTTCATGATCCCCATGAACACTACTGGAGTATTGGTCATACCAAAATGCATCACCAAGAACTCATAATGGTCATACCATCATTTGAAGGCTTTCATCGGTACGTCCTCATCTCATACCCTGATCTATTGATATCATGATTTGTGGTCTATCTTCGAGAATAAATTAAATCCTTTCAACAGATCAAACAAATCATCAATCCTTGGAAGAGGATACATGATCTTCATGATTGATTGGTTTATGTGTCAGATGTCATCGCATATCCTCTACCTTCTGTCTTCCTTCTTGGAAGAAAACACCAAGGATGCCCATGTTGAAAAACTAGGACATACGAATACCTTTCTCTGTATGTCCTCTAGTGATACCCTTAGCTCCAGGAGTTCTACTAGGGAAATCCAATATCTAGGTGTAGATATCATTGGTGTTCATGGGTATAAGTCAATGTAGAATTCTACCTATACTCTAGGAGATAGTCCAAGGACATGTTCTAGAAATAGGTCATCATACTCATTCACCACCACGGGGAAATATGGACTCACCACATCCACCATGTCGAAGGTCATGCAATATAGCTGATATGTAATCTGTTAGATATCGGGACAGCACAGCGGAAGCCAGTGGGCCGGGAATTTAAAACATTCTGTATCACCGGAGTGACTTAACCATGTAAACTCCAGTGATCTTATCCCAGTTTAGTCTGAGGATCTCGAAAGGATTAAATAGAGAAAAAAATTAACTAAACACGTACCTTGATTAGAATTAGCATGTGCAAGCCCACTGGAGGACGATGGTTATCGTTGCTCAAAGACTCCAATTTCGATGCCCTCTAGATCGTCCACACACACCTCTTTAATCTACTTGTATGCCATTATTACTGATTCGGGTACTAGGGCTGATCTTCGACTCTCACTTCAATGCAGAAACAATCACTCCAAATGAAGAAGCTTCAATCTAAGATGGATGAACATGAATATATTCCTTCACATGAGATACTCTCTCTCTAGATTCCAAGAATAGAGTGAATCTCTTAATCTTAACATATGAATAGTAACCAAGGAAGAGCCTCTCTCTCACATATATAGGGAGTGTTTAAAACATGCATCATGGATTCTCAGCCCACCTGTAATAGACATCTACTACACAAGAGATATAAATAATTATTTATGACATATAAAATTATGCCATAAATAATATTTATAATTTATCACTTACATGTAATATATAAATATATTACATGATAAATTTGAGTGTTTAACTGGACTCATACATCCTGATAATATTAAATGAACCTAGGATATTAAAATCCATTAGAATTATGTGAATACTTGTATTTAATATATAACATGTAAATACATGTTATAAATAAATTCAACTAATTATTCTAAACATGAATAATTATTGAATTTATTTATTCTTTTGTGATCACTAGAACTTGGATAGTGATCAGACCCTTAGGTGGGGCCCACCATGTTATATATTCCTATTCTCAGAATAGGGATGATTCTCAAGGATCTATTGCTTGTGACCATCTTAGACCTTACCTCAATAGCAGTGAATAATATCCACTGACCTAGAGCGGGATCTTGCAACCCATTGACGCCTTTATAAAGATAAGTCAATGTCAAAGAAATTAATTCCTTCCTATGAACACGGTTCGTGTTATATAATCTCTTCATCATCGATATCTCCGTAAATTATAATTCATACTATTGTCATCATTCTTTATTTTGATTTATTTTGTTTTTTTATTTTTCCGGACGGGCATACCATCCACTACCATGGAAATAGATTTAATGAAGGTGACACCATCCTAATCAACCAGGCCTGTGATATCTATTCCTAATCTCTGAAGCAGAAAATCCTTTCTCAATAATTTAATCAATTCCATTCCATTAATGACGAACCCAATAAAAATTACCTCTCCAAAAATTTGTGTCCATTGTTTTATCCTTGCTTCAAATGCATGTAATTAAATGACATCCATTTACAATGATCTGAAGTCTGAATACAATTACACATGTCCATAGATAGGAATGACCAATGAAACCTAAATAATGTGGTGTTCCTATTATGTGGTTCTGTCCTCATGATCTCAACTACTATAGATCGTCAAGTGAGAACTTCATGAGAAGAAGTCTCAATTTATATGAGTCCCCAGCGCATGATGGTCAAATATCATCTATGTCTTTTAAAAATGATTTAACTGGGAAATTGGATGTTACATTAAGATTACTATCATGGCATCTCAGGGTTCTCATTATAGCCTGTGATCTACTATAACCCTTTATTGTGACAGGTAAACTATGGAAATTTCCATAAAAAAAGTGGATGTAGAAGTATATACACAATTATGGAATTATAAACACATGTATTATAAAAAACTAAATACATGTAGTGGTAATCAAAGTACAAGAACAATTTGGTTCTAGGGAACCCACTTTAAACACTCCCACTAGCACTTGATCTAACTATTAACAGGTTTTAAATCGCTATCTCTCACATCTGTATCATGCTTCTGCAGAGAAATTTCTTTAGTAAGGGGGTCTACCACATTTTCCTATGTGGCTACTCCACTTTCTATCTCTTCAAATTTTTGAGTAAAATCACTCAAGAGATGAAGATTCCAAAGAATATACCTTGTTCTTTGGTGAGACCTGGGCTCCTTGGAAAGCACCACTACAACAGTATTATCACAATATATTGGTACATGGTCTGCACTGCTAGGTACAACACCGATGTTTGAGATAAAGTTGTGTATCTTGACGACTTCTATTAGTGCATCAGAAGCAGAAATATATTCAGACCCTGATGTAGAATTAGCAACCACAGCTTACTTCGAGCTTCTCCAGCTCACTGCACCACCATTGAGGAAAATGATGTTATCTGACTATGATTTTATATCATCATTATCTGTCTGGAAACTAGCATCAGTGTATCCCCTCACAACTAGTTCATCATCTCCTCCATACACCAAGAACATATCCTTAGTATGCCTCAAATAATTTAGGATTGTTTTAACATCTATCTAATGCATATCTCATAGATTGTCTTGATATATACCCACCATGATTAAAGATAAGGTGACATCACACCTAGTACATAGCATGGCATACATCATAGAACCCACTGCCGAAGCATAAGGGACTGTACTCATTCTGTCAATCTCCACCTGTGTTTGTGGACACATTTTCTTGGAGAGATTTACACCATGTGACATAGGTAACAATCTACACTTTGATTGTCCCATACTGTACATTTTGAGTACCAGGTCAATATATGTAATTTGAAAAGGCCCAAGAAGCCTTTGAGATCAATCTCGATAGATCTTGATCCCTAAAATGTAGCCTGCTTCACCTAAGTCTTTCATGGGGAATCATTTTTTAAGCAAGTCTTAACTATTTGTAAGACTTTTACCTCATTTCCCATAATTAATATGTCATCCACATAGAATACTAGGAAAACGATGCTATTCCTTTCAACATTTTAATAGACACAAGGCTCGCTTTAATTTTTGACAAAACCAAAATCTCTTATGGATTCATCAAAAAGATCATTTCATGATCTTGATGCTTGCTTCAATCCATAAATGAATATATGCAACTTTCTTACATTATTTTAATTCTTTCACACATAAAACCCTTTGGGTTGAGTCATATAGATATGTCTTCAACCAACTTCCTGTTTATAAAAGAAGTTTTGACATCCATTATTTTAGTTTCATAATTATTAAAAGTTTCTATTGTAAGAAATATTCTGATGTATTTAAGCATTGCTACTAGTGAGAAGGTTTCATCATAGTCAATACCATGATGTTTCCTGAAACCCTTTGAAACCAGTCTTGCATTAAAGGTATTAACCTCACCATCCATGTCCAACTTATTCTTGAATACCCATTTAACCCCAATGGGTTTTATATCAATCGGAGGGTCCACCAAAATCCAAGATTCATTTTGGTACATTGAATCAATCTCAAAATTCATGGATTCATTCAATTTAGAATATTCTTTTCCTTATACTACTTCTTTGTAGGTTAGAGGTTCATCATCCTCAAAGACTAATGTGTCACCTGACTCGGTGAAAATAAAAACACAATTCTCTGGTTCTCTAACCTTTCACGTAGACCTTTGTAGTATTTGTGTCTCAAGAACAACTTCTTCTTCCACATGTTCTTATGGAGATTGTTCCTCTACCAACTCTTGTGCATCTGGAGCATTAACTTCATCGAAATCAGTATTACACTCACTATTTCCAATAGAAATGTGTTCCCTTTCATGAAATGTGGGGTATCATTCCATAATGAATTTTCTTTCTAATTTTTTATATATGTAATATCCTCTAGTTTCCTTAGGATAACCTATAAAGATTCACTTAGTGCTTCTGGATGATAATTTGTCACCCAGTAAAGTCTTGATGAATGCTTTGCGCCCCCATACATGTGTGTGTGTTAGGTTTGGTGACTTTCCATATCATTGATAATATGGAATCCCATCTATAGCTTTATTTGTTACTTGGTTAAGGGTATATGATGTTGTCTGCAAGGCGTATCCCCAAAAAGATAATGGAAGGGTTTCATGACACATCATTGATATGACCATGTCAAGCATGGTCATATTCCTCCTTTCACTAACACCAATCCATTGGGGTGTATAAGGATGAGTGATTTGGGATACTATCCCACACTACTTCATGTGATCAATGAATGCATGGTTAAGATATTCTCCACCTTGGTGTGAGCGATGTTCTTTTATCTTTTTCCCAAGTTAGTTTTCTACTTTATTTTGGGATTCCATAAATATCTGAAAGTAATCTAACTTATACTGCATTAAGTAGATATAGAAATTCCTACTATAGTTGAATATAAAAGTAATGATGTATAGAAAACCACCCCTTACCTCTACTAGAAATAGACCACATACATCAGTATGTATTAATTCCAGCACTGCATTCGCTCTTTCTCCCTTTCCTTAGAATGTTTCTTTGGTCATTTTACTTGACATACATCTAAGGGTTCTAACTATACCAATTCTAGATACCCTTCTTGATGAAATATCCGTAATCACTTCTCATTTACATGACCAAGCCTGAAGTTCCATATGTGAGTGTTATTTGAGCAGTGTTTGCTGTTTTTTTCATTTATTTCCATTACTAATTTTTCTAGTTCCAACATATATAAACCATTGTTAAGATGTTCCATACAATAACATATGTTATCCATATAAAAGAGACAACATTTATTTACAATCTTCAATTAAAAATCCATAGTGTCTAGACTCGACACAGAGATAATGTTTCTGGTAACAAAAGGTACATAATAGAAATTGTTTAAAACTAGAACCAAACCTGTTGGAATGGTTAAGTGATAGTCTCCCACTGCCAAGGCAGCCAGACTTACACCATTTTTAGCTCAAATATCCACTTGAACTTTTTTAATCTTCTTCATCATACATGTTTCCTTTATATGAATAAAAATGTGTGAGACACATACCTTATCCGATACCCAACTTTTAGATAATGATATATTGCATTCAATGACAAAAATACATGATGTAGAAGCATAATATTGCCTCGTCTTCCCAGCTCTACAATTCTTCTTCCAGTGGCCTTTCATGACACATCCAAAGTAGACAGCTTCTTACTCATTACATGGCCTCTGAATATTTGGCTTCTTTGTAGGATGATGCATTAGTGTCTTTTTCCTTAACTTGGCCTTAGACCCCTTTTCCTTGACCTTGTTTTTCTTGTTCACTACAAGGATATATGAATTGGTATTTTTCATATCCTTATCAGCTAGGAGAACTAAATCCAAAAGGTTCGGGAGCGACTTTGTCATATAATTCATATTATCATTGACAATAAAGGTCATGAATCTTGACAGTAAAAAGGAAAGAATGATATCCACTTATATTTCATGGTTCAGTTTGAACCCAAGGGAATCAAGCCTCTCAATATACCCAATCATCTTGAGTACATGAGGAATGGCTTGCTTCCCTTTTGCTAGCCAGTACATATAATGTGCACTTGAGATCTCATATGTTTCATGCCTGGCCCTCTCCTCATAATGTTCTTGGAGATGAGAAAGAATCTTATAAGAGTCCTCATCCTCATGATTTTTTTTTGCAATTGGATGGACATGGATGAAAACATGATGCATTATACATCAATTGCATCATCAACATGCTTTCTCCATTTATCTTTTTTCGCCTTACTTTCTCCTTGAGGATGCTCAGTAGGAATTTTGGATTCCAGCACGTATATCTTTCTTTCTTTGCATAGTATTATGCGCAAGCGCCTTTACCACATCTCGAAGTTATTTCCAGACATGATATTTTCTTTATCCAATATCGATCAAAGTGATAAAGTACTTATGGTGTTGGTGATTTCCATTTTGAATCTACGCCAGATAAACATTTAGTAGTTAGTACACTATCTTCATTACCTTTAGATATTTATGATTAATAAATTATTAAATCATTTTATTTTCTCCCACTATTTATGATAACCTTAATAGCCCTCACTATTAGATTTAGAATACTCTATCACTTGAGTATTCTAGTGGAAGGATCCTTGAAACCTATCTCGTATTCTACAAGGTAGGGCTACACCACTAATTATAGGTTTTCAAGGTACGCACTACACTGGACAACCACTTGTTCTTGTGGTTCCTAGTGTTGTTGAATAAAGTCCTAGATTTTAGAATCTGAACTTGATTCCATAAATATATTGCCTCTAAATTTATAGCAATTTAACTAAGGATAATCCTTGACTACTCACTTTAGTCATGTTGGTCCATTTCTATCATGAAAACACCCTGGTAGTAAGAGGCACTCTCCAATATGGCTGACGAGCACCCAAACAGCCAATTTTGTTTTAATGTGAGAAATGGAAGGATTTAAAACTTAATATATCATCGAGGGATTAAGATATTTAATGAAGAATATAATCTTTTTCTATTTATTTTGTTCAAATTGGGTTTTCACTCTCACAACTGAACATGAAATAGAATATAATTTATCATATCATTATGCATTTTATCTTTTTTTACTATTCTATGTGATCACACAATAATCATAAAGATCCATAAAATAATAAACTATGCATAATGTAAATCATGCCATCTGAGTGGTCTTGAGCATTCTATAAAGACTGATCCATAACCGATCAATCTTGACCAAGGCGATCCATACCGGAGACGTGACATTACTCACGTCTCATCCTGTCCAATTTTCATCTCTTGGCTTCCATCTGGTATACCGCCTCATCGTGGCGGGGTCTGTGTCTCGGATCATCATTTAATTACAACTGTTCTCACACACAAGCGAGGGGGTCTAGGGGTACAAAATACATCTCGTGTAATGGAAACATAGGACCTTATACATATTTGAATTAAAAGAGACAATTCACAGACCGTTATTTATCTAATTAATTATTATAATTATCACAGGCAATGAATAAATACTAAAATAAATTAATAAATACCAGAGATACACAATTCAGTCACTTTATCAAGACCAGTTGGGGTAAAATATGTGCAAGAAAATTAAATTGAAATAAATTTAAAAAGTGTGAGGGTGTTCTATTGAATTAATGGAATTTTATTAAATTCAACTAATTTATTTTATCAGTTCCATTTGTTTAATTTTATTATAATTCAAAAAAAAATTAATTAAGCCATTAATTTAATTTTAAGCTTCAATTAAATTATTATTTTAGATTATCTTAATTTAAACCCCAAAATAATTATAATTAATTTAATTTTAAAAACAAATTTAATTTAAATTTATTTCAACTAGGGTTACCTCTAGCCGGGAAGTCTGGCAGGACAGCGAACCGCCGCTGGGTGTCGTCCTGGAGTAAGTCTAATTACTACATTACTATGGCTTGACCACGAAGTGACCGCGGCGTGATCGCGGCGTGACCCCGGCATGACCGTGGTGTCACCGCGGCATGACCGTGGTGTAACCACATGGTCTAGTGACTCCCGCGGTGGAAGCAAATTCTGGTGAGTTCTGAAGGGACAGGGAGGGCGCCGGGAAGCATACCATCCAGCCGTATGGCCGGCAGCCTGCTGCTCTGGTGAGCCGGAAAGGTAGTAGCCGGGTCCGGCACGTCCTGGATCAGCGCGACTGGGACCGGTGGCGGCTGGTGCGGTTCTGTCCTGCAGAGCTTCGGGCGGTGTGGGTCGGCGGTCCAGTGGGGTCGAGGAGGCGCGGGCAGGCGGCATATGGTACCTACGACTTTGATCTGAGGTAGATTGATGTGGTCGGGGGTTTGGAGGGGCACGACCAGGGTTTGGGAGCGGTGTGGCCAGGCGGTCCAACTCCAGCTAGGGGCGGTGGTCCGAGGCAGTGCGGCACGAGCCGACCGATGGGGTTTAGTCCAAGGTGGAGCGGCTGCTTCAGCTGGGCATGGGGAGGAGGAGGTCTGGCGGGCTGGGGGTGGCATCCCGGCACGGCTAGGTGGTCCAGTGCAAAGGGGGCGTCTATGTCTTCTAAGGGGGTGTCGTACCCCATGTTTTCCGCGTGAAGTAGGATAACTCTTTGGATATTCCCTTCCTTTTATTATTATTTTTTATTTATTTTTCCTTACACAAATTCCACCACATTCCCTTCTTTATTTTTTTTAAATAAAAAGGAAGAAGGCTCCTTTGGGGTCTTGGTCTCCGGTCCCCCTTTTTTAAAAATAAAATAAGAAGAAGAAGAAGACACCAAAATGGGGTCTTGGTCTCCTTTATTATTATCAAAAATATTTCAACATTTCTTTGTGGAAAATATTTTATAATAAAATAATTTATAATAAAATATTATATTATATTTTATAATAATAAAATATTACATTTTATTTTATCTCAATTATGACTGAGATTAACATCAAATGAATGATAAATAAACCATGTCGTCAATCCTATTAATATTTTTAAATGATCATAGTTTGATCATTTGAAAACAAAACAACATGCGGTCAGATCAGAATGAACCATTTTAACACGCCACACTTAAATTTAATGAGTCGTAATTTTTTTAAATCAGAAAAACCATGTGGTCCCTCTTATACCACTATTAGATACCGGGACAACACAGCGGAAGCTGATGGGCAGGGAATTTAAAATTTTATACATCACCAGAGTGATGTAACCCTATCAACTCCAGTGATATTGACCCTGTATTCTCTTAGGATCTCGCAAGGTTTAAACAGAGCACAGAAATTAAACTGAACATGTACCTTGTTAGAAATTAGCATGTTCAAGTCCTCCGCAGAATGCTGGCGATTGGTGCTCGAAGACTCTAAAGTTGAAGCCCTCAAGATCTTCCACACACGCTTCTCGAATCATCTCACACATCGTTCATCATGATCTTGGTGCTAGCACAAATCTTCAATGCTCACTTCTGTGCAGTGACAATCACCACAAAGGAATAATATTCAATCGAAGATGGTTGAACCTAATGATCTTCATTCGCATGGGAGACTCTCTCTAGATTCTAGGAGGAGAGAGAAGCTATCAATCTTAACACATGAATAGTATCCATGGGAGATCCTCTCTCTCGCATATATAGTGAGTGTTTAAAAAAAGCAGTACGGATTTCCTGGCCTTGTGTAATGGACATCTGCTATATAAGTGATATAAATAATTATTTATGACAAATAAAATTATGCCATAAGTAATATTTATCATTTATCACTTACTTGAAATATATAAATATATTACGTGATATATTTGAGTCTTTAACTCGACACATACCTCATGATAATATTAAACAAACCTAGGATATTAAAATCCATTAGAATAATATTAATACTTGAATTTACTTTATAACTTCTAAACACATGTTATAAATAAATTCATCTAATTATTCTAAACTTTTGTGATTAATGAATTTATTTATTCTCAAGTGATCCACAAAACATAAATAGTTCTCGGACTATTTGGTGGGGCCCACCAATTTCTATATTCCTATTCCATGAATACGGTAGATTCTCAAGGCGCTATTGCGTGTGACCCTCTAGGACCTTGCCTCAATAGAAGTGATTAATATCAACTAACCTAGAGTGGGCTCGATCAACACATTGATTCCCCTATAGAGATAATGCAAAGTCAAAGCAACGACTACCTTCCTACGAACACGGTCTGTGTAATATAATATCATAGTCATCAGTATCTCAATAAATTAGAATGCTTACTACTGCCATCATTCTTTATTTTGCTTTATTTTGTTTGTATATTTGTCTGTACGGACATACCTTCCACTACGATGGCCATGGATTTAATGATGGTGCAACCATCCTAATCAACCAGGCCTGAGATATCCTTTCCTAAACCCGGAACCGAAAAATCCTTTCTCAATCATTTAATAAATTCCATGACATTAATGACATACCCGATAAAAACTACCTCTCCATGACTTTGTCACAAATGTTTTCACCTTACATAAAATGTCCGTAAATAAATGACATCCATTGAAAATGATCTCATGTCTAAATAACATTACACATGTCTGTAGATATGAATGACTAATGACCCCTAAAACATGTGGTTTTCTTATTATGTGGGTCTGCACTCATGATATCAACTACTATTGATCACTGAGTGAGAACTTCATGAGAAGAAGCCTCAATGCTTATAAGCCCCCAGCACCTGATGGTCACACATCATCTGTGCCCTTTAAGAATGATGTAACTAAACCATTGGATGTTACTTTAATATTTCTTTCATGGCATCTCAGGGTTCCCATTATAGCATAGGATATACTATAAACCTTTGATATGACAGGAAATTTAAGGACATTCCCATAAACAAAGTGTATGCATAAGTATCTACACTATTATGGAAAGATAAACACATTTATTATAAAAAACTGAATACATGTAGTGGTAATCAATGTAAAAAACATGTTGCGTCTAGGGCCCCCACTTTCAATATAATAAGTTGCACCCTCCTATGCTCATGTCCATCTCGTGTTTCTCTATTTTCCTTCTCACCAAAAAAGGAAAAATGGCCTCTTTCTTTGCACGTAAAGTTCACTGTACATTACAAGTAGTCAATCTATGCTTGAACTGTTGTTTTCCAGTCCATTCCTAGAATGAAGTCGTAGGGATTCAATTCGTCTACTATAAGATCCCATCTCAAAATCTCTCATCTGAGAGTAAGATCACACTATCAGCACCAGTGTGTGACCATTGAATCTCCCCCCTTAGGAGTATCCAAATGAAAAGGTTGATCAAAGAGCTCAGCTGGAATCTCAGAGTCACAAACTACGTATGTGGAAATGAAACAATGTCTAGAACCTATGTCGATAAGCTCTATTAATAAATTAGATGTGATACAGATCATACCTCAAATCATCTCATGGATGTTAGGATCATGAGAATGTACAGCTTGTAGTTGTGTGTGTCCCCATCCACCTACACCCTGAGCTCATTGTGGACCGCCTGGGGGTGATGGTTGTAGTTCGTGGTGACCCCAACCACCTCCCGCTACACGTCCTTCTGTCCATCCTCATTTTCCACGCCCTGAAACCTCAGAGGCCTCAATATATGGAACTCATACAATTTTCTCATCTTGCATGCATGATCCACTAGTATCATCTATTTCAGAACATGTGGTGGTGTTCCAGGTACACCATCAGAAGGTGATGTCACTATGAGTGGTCCCTGTACCAACGACTCATCAGTGAGTGGGCCACAATCATGATCTATAACTAGAATATTAGATGGCTGTCTTGGTGGAGGCATCCTGTAAGAAATAGATGACCCACATTCTATAAGTTATTCCTAGGGAGCTGACTCAAGAAATATCAAGAAAATTTTTCAAAACACTAGCAACTGGTGTTTTATTGTATCGATTCAAAAAACAGAATTCAAGTTTATGGTCAATTGATTCGTCATCCACCGCACCAACAATATAATCCCTATTCTAAAAACCAATCTCAATACACTTTAAACCAATGCCTCATTAAAATTAGACTCTTAGTTCTTCTGGTAGAACCAACTTCCCTCTAATACCCCTTTGTCATAGACCATCCCACGGGCCCCGAACGTGACTACCCTAAGCCCGCATTCCACATTCTAAGGGGTGGTGACTAACACCTGAAATATTTTCTAGAAAAGGAAAGGAATTGACTTAGAGATCTAAACACACTAAAAATGTGAAGCTGAAGTAAACCGAAAACAAAATTAAGGTACAACCACAGGTGTAAAGTACAACCACAAGTAAAACCATGAACTTAAAACAATGGCCCAAAATACAAGCCCTAGAAACTGAAAGAAATTAAACATCTGTCAGATCTTCCATAGATCTCTATATATTGGGTAGTAGCTATATGTCTTATATCGAATAATAGGAACACGACTGCTCTCATTGCACTAAGCTCCACCAAGTCCCGAAACTCCAAGGTATGCTTCAGATCATCAGTAGTCTACACCAGACACAGACGTGCGAGTGGATCCCATGCAGTGTTATGTATAAAAAATCAGTAGGGGAACCCATGTTCCCTAAATATCTCCAAGTAATTCACAAAAAAAACATCATAAGAAATAACACAATGTCAGTATCACAAGCATAATATAATTTATGAATCACAATGAAAAATAGAAAGATCACTTTAAAGGTATAACATTAAGGTTACATAGATAGGGATCACTAGTCGTAATGCAAGATCATCCTATCCATACTAACCATATTGCAGACCCGTATATGTCCTTGTATGCTGCCCTATATTGTTCACTAGATGCTAACCCATATCTCTCGCTGGTGATAACCTATATTTTTCGATGGTGATGACCCGTATTGGTTTCCGTTTCTAACCCATATTGGTCACTGTTATAAAGGTAGGGATAATTATTTGTACAACTAGATCTTCCCACTCTATAGTTTCTATTGATAGCTCGTATTGTTCTCTCTTCTTCTCTGTGTCACAGTATGACACTGGATTCTTGCAGGAATCACATGATCTCGAGAAGATTCTTCTCCTCGATCCATCAGATATATTTCTTCTAGTAAGAATTCCTACAAAAATCATAACCAAGGGACCATCCAATCATAGGGGTCCAAACATGACAAATGGCGCATTGATCTGATGCCTAGTCTGTGAGATATGGGTACTTTTGTAAAAAGGGCCTGGTTGGATTCATGTCTAATCCAAACCAGGTCTCACATCAAACTCATTTAAAACTCACATAGAGTAACTCTAAAGGGCATTCTCATCACAAGGATCCTTATGCCACATACATAGCATTGGTCAGATGCCCTATCTTTTAGTTATTGGCATTTTAGTGCCGAGAGCCCGGTTGGATTCAGTGTCGATCCAACCCTGCCATACTCCAATGATCTCCAAAACAATTGTGGAGAATCTCAAAAGGACTATCACGCTAGAAGTATCCTAGCACCATAGACAGTTCATCAAATTGAAATTTGGTTCGCATGTTATGGCCCTTTAAGTGTTTCTGGTGCCGAGAGGGGTCTAGGTCTGGCCAACTCAACCTGATTTGAGTTAACCCAACCCAGCCCAAAATGGCCTGGCCTAGGTCACAGCAGGCCTGGTCTTATGGGTAGTGTACCAGCCCGTCCTATTGCCGCACCCCACATGAGGCACACATTCTGCCCCCGAACGACTCATAGAGGCATTTGGTTTCACCTAAGGGCGGCACTATTTGACACTTCTTTGTCACCCGTGGGACCAGTTGGAGGCGGGTACTGACCATTTCCACTACCACAGCTTCAATTTATGTACCTTCAACGTGTTGCGTGATGACACACTGCCTCTACCTCTACGGTAAACCAATGTAAGCTGCCCCTTCGACCACTGCGGTGCCGAGAGGTGCCGCTCTTCCACTGCGGCCAATAGTTTCTAGCTGCCTCCCTCATCCTCTAGCATTTGTCACTGGTATCGCCATTCAGGTGTCACACATGATAATATTCTACAGGCCACCGAGAGAGCATTGGTGGTCCGTTCTTCCTCCCAGATTCTCCTACGGTTCTCTTAGGATGTTTTCGTCGTTCAGAATCCCTTAAAAATGCCTTGCTGCCGCGTTCATTATTCCACCTCGAAGAACTCACCAAGGACATGTTTATAAGAGTGAATTGGCCGTGTTGTCTTTTTCCCACACCCTCCGCATAAATTTTTTAAACATAGGGGAAATTTAGAATAAACAAATGGAAGAATAATCCCCAATGTTAAGAACCTGAGACAAACACCTACATGCTTTTATGATTCACGGATCAACATGTTAGTTCGTTGGTCCGCGTTCATTATATTTTTCAAGAACATGAAGAGAGCTAACATCAAAGAATGAAAACCTCCTACCATGATATCCAATGGAGGTGTCGTGGTTGCAGTGGGAGGAGCGTCCACGTTGGATGGATTCTTCAGCATTCTTCTGTCTCGAATCGTTATTTCCCATGCTTCCATCCTCCGTTAGTGGATTTTACCACATGACTTTTCCATAGTTTCCTCACTCAAAAAATTCATGCCAAAACCCCACCATAAGCTCCCTTTAAATAGGTGGGATTAAGGAAATCAATGCCTTGAGTAATTAATGTGTTTCATTAATTAACATAAATGATGTGCCTCATTAATTGATGTAATTATTGTGCCTCCCTAATTTACATAATTAAAGCGTCTCTTTAATTACATGAGTGGTGGTTACACATCCAGTGTGTAATTGTGAAATTAGCACCCTATAATTAACGGTTTGACCACCTCTGTGTTCCCTACCACCACCACTCAACATGTGGTTGGAGAAATAAAAATAAATAAAATAAAAATTTCTGGTTATTTTTCTTTTCATTAAAAATTCCAAATTTTAACTTTTTCTCCTGACCTACAGCAGTTGAAGTGGAGCTTCTCTTAAGGGAATCATGATGCATAGGATTCAACGGTGCCATCCGATTTTTAATATGAGCACCAGTTCGAAGTATAGAAAACATTGCTCGTGTGTTTACTTAATGTACCCGAAAAAAGGTGGAAGAATATATTCTGGGCTCCCCAGGCCATAGAATCATGCACCATCAATTTTCATAGACTTTTAAAAACTCTCAAATAATAGAAAAAAATTACATGGAATTTTATGGGTCTCTACCTAGGATATGATTAGATGAGTTCATAATTATGTTTTTGTTAATATTATTAAAGGAATTTATGGATATAATTTGAACATCTTAATAAAAAAATCAATCTACATTATTCGTGTTGGTTTCATATATTTTGTAAATTAACAAGTAAAAGTATGAGTTTCAGTTCTGTGAAACAAAATATCATCTTTAGGCATTATAGTTTATGAAGAAATGTTAATGTTATCATGATTATAATTTCTTTGAGAGATATTATATGTAATCATGAGGCATAAAAATGGTTTTATATGTTTTCATTACCCCCCATGTATTCTACACAGAGTTTCACACATTCTGTGTTGGGTTTACTAGGGGTTCAAGTTTCATCGTTGGATTTCTTCATACCTGTGGTTTATAGGATACCTAAAATAAGAAACATTATACTTTAATAACATTATAAAATAGGTCACTAATATTATATAATTATGGGGTGGTTAGGTATATTTATTAACATTTCATTCTTTAGAGTTTAACCAAAATTATATTTTTTCTTCAATAATTTATAAGACATCAGATCATTCAATATAGTTAGATTAAGGATGTTTATTTTTATTCATAGATTACACATTTGATGTGTTTAATTATCATATGAGTGTAATTTTATGTTATTATAAATAAGGGTGAATGACCTGTGATGCTTTCTTAAAAATGGTCAGTCTATACATGATGAATTGAGAACATAAGTGTAGTTAAACCAGATTAACATATTTCATGTTCCATGTATTGTAGATTAGCATATAATAGTATCATGTGGAAATACATTCTTTTATATGATATAATTATTGTAAATTGATAAAGAGATATTGTTTTTCGTTGGATATTACAAAAAATCACTTTATAGATTGTGTAAAACTTATGCTTTTCTAGTGGACACACTATTCTTAAATATATGAATTTATTAAAACATATATTTTTTAACTCTACAATGTACTTTGGGGTCAGACATTGTGGTTCACTAAAAATGTTTTTATATTTATTTAGAGAGTCTTTATATTATGTTTTTGAGTTTAACCAATAGGTGTATTGGATGGGTATTCATAAGGTATTTAATATTATGTTACTCATTGATAATTTGATAATTGTTTTGCAAAACTGATTTGGCTTATATCAAAAAGTATTTTTGGATACTTTTAAATGAATATTTTATATTATACATTTTATATTGAAATGTAACAAAGTATCTGATTCTTCATTGTATGTGATATATTAACAATGATATTACACAAATCCTTTATACAAATGATTCATTTTTCCTAAATCATGAGATACAATATAAGAATGTATTACTTTTAAACATTATTCTATTGGGAATTCCATTATAAATAATATAGAGATATAATTTTTTATTTTCATAAATTCGATTATTTTTATCAATTGGATTCGTTATAAGGATATTATTTATATATAATCAAATTTTTTTATCCACATTAACAGAATTTTATGTGAGATGAATTTTAATATTAACTGATTAATATCAAAATCATTATATATTTATTTATCAATGGCACATGGAGAATCAATGAACTTGACTGTTAATTTTGTGGTATAAGGGTTATAAACCTTTATGTTGGTCATATATTTTCTCAACAATATTCAATGAATCATATTGATTTTAATTCCTTAAAATACCATTTTTTACTAATGAAATATCTTTATGTATTTTTGAGCCTTTATTTATTGAATATTAGAACTTATTTATGGGTTAATGTATTTGATTATGTATTTTGGACGTTTTTGAAAGTAATTGGGACTCACTCTTCATAATCTATGTTTTAAGGGTAACGTTTGGTTTGGTAACCCTATGTTAGAAATTAAATTAATTGTTAAGATACCCTATGATATTCCAAAATTATTGATAAAAAACACTACATTTGGAAGGAACCCTAAATCTGTGGAATTAACATATGTTTCATCATCGCAAAATTTTTAATCTACCGTAATTTGCAACCATAGATTTGAGGTTTTTTACATTAATATACCCTATGTTGACTTGGTCAACAACAAACTATTAAATTTAAGATATTTTTTTGGGTTTTCTGAAGTGGTCTCTCAAGATGTAAATATATATTTGATGTTTTCTTAAGACTAGTTCAGAATATTGTACTTGATTTATTAACTAGATACTATTTATAAGGGAAGTTATGAAAATCTATGAATGGTTTTAATAAAATTGTTCATTATTTTTTAGGTGATATTATTTGATCTGTTAAAACCAAAAGCACGAAAAATTATCTATTTAAATTGAAAGTGTATATTCATTTTATAAGAGACAATATATCTTGATGAATATAGTACTGCATCAAAACTAAATTTATCAAACCCGATTGTTATTCTAAATGTTTTAAACTATCAATATGTACATGTTTTAATATAATTTTTTGAAAAATAATGATTAAATATTACCGTTTCTATTTTCGTGTGGTAGTATTTATGGAAGATCATTTTTTAATTTGAATAAATCAAAAGTTGTTATTTCTTGATATGATTTATCATTGTTGGAAAGATCTATCTTCTATCAGTTTCTTCTGAAATATGAAAAGGAATATTTTAATTCAATTTAATCAGTCTCTATTGATTTATTTGAGTATTGACTGGTCAGAATAAGTTGTGGTGGAGTATCATCATTTTGGACTAAGGTGTAGATTTTATTTTCCCTATAAAATATTTAGAATGCTCTATAAAATCTTTATTGTTAAGGATTCATCTTCTTATATTCTATTGTTAATGATTTTTGATAAGATAAATTGTCTAGTAAAAATTACCAAGCTCACTGAGAGAGTATTGGTGGATTATATTGTGGGATTGAAGTTCCCTGAACCACAATAAAAAATGTGTATTCCTCTTCATTATTTTTCCACTACATGACATACATAGATAAGAGAATGAATAATTTATTCATAAATAATGAAGAATGGTAATGTTCGAATCTTTCAAGATTAATATATATACTAAATTCAACCCTTTGTATCTTTGTATTAATTTGACATAATATTTTGCATCAAATGAGTAATTTTTTAAGAATGCTGCTAAGATTACGAAAGGTCAATGTAAAATGTCTATAAAAAGAAAATATCAATTATAGAACAAAAATAAGGTTTGAAAATGATTTGTAGTCCTTACATTAATGTTTATAAATATGAATGTTGCAAATATCACATGATTATACATTTAAAAACCCATGGATTCAAATTATACTTGATGATTTTCAATCCGTATGTGATCCTTGAAAATCCAGAAACATGGGATGCCACCAAATAAGTTGAATATGATATCAATTCAAGAGAAATGAATTATATTATATGTAACCATTTCTAGAATAATTAATAATATTATCCCAGTGTTCTAATACATAATAAATATGGAAAACTATTATTGTATCCTACAAAGAAATTGAAAATGTCATAAAATTAAGATAAAATAGTACAAAGATGAAATTTGATAATTTCTGACTGTATGATAGTGAAAAAATCACACCTATGTATAGTATATTGATAGAGCAAGATAATTATATCACTTCATTTTGATCGTTTTATCATAATTAGATCTGGTGTTGAATGTTCTAATAGTTTTACCCTCTAAATGAAATGGAATTTCTCCTAGTATACAAAAATCAACACCAATTATATAATTGAAAAAGGGAGAATTAATAGGATACTTTATAAAGCTTTAAGTAGAAAAAAAATTATATTATGGAGACCATAAAATGATAAAAAGGGAAAATACTTCACTTAATGTTACATCTCAGAAACATGAGAAGAATCCCAATGAAGGTGATAAATTTTTAAATAATTCAATGATTTTGAATTATGGAATACAGTTGTCTCAACTATCCATATGATTTAACAAAAACATAAATAAAATGAGAGGCGCCAATATTATCTTCAAGAATGATTATAGAGGATTTAAAGAGTTTTTATTCCATTAATGTAAATAGATGGGACATATCAGACCTTGTTTCCCAAAATTAAAGAATGAAAATATAAACTTGGTGAATAATGAAAGAAAAAATTAGATGAGAAATGAGTAGGAGTTTAAAATAATTATAATTATAAATCCAATTGATAGTGTCTATAAAGAAACTAGATGTTTTTCTAAACCAGACTCTGAAAAAGAGGCCAAAATGTAATGGAAAATATGTTCTTCACGGATATAGGAAAAAATGATGTACCAACCTATTATTATTTTTCTTCTAAATATGAATGATGATCTAATAGAAATTTTATTCTTATTTATATATTCTTGAAAAAATCTATGAATATTTAGTAAAAAATAATAAATCACTAAATAATGTTCTTAATTATTTTTTAAGTGAAGAAAAATAATTTTTAAACAATTTCAATAATCGAATGAAAATTTTGAAAAATCGACATCAAACAATACTAATCATGAATAAAGAATAATAGTATTACAAGATAAAGAAGATTCATTTAAAATTGTTTCAAAAATATTAACTAAAAGGGAAGAATCATTGAATAAAATTATTTTATTAAATTTAATCAAAAAATAAAATATGGAACATGAATAAATGATGAAAAATCTAAAATATATAAGAATTATATTATACCAAGTTCTAGAAATTGAAACATTTCAAGAGTTTATTTTTTATTATGTAATGAAGTGACATTACTCTAAAATATCATATTTAAGACATCCACATATTAGTGGAAATTAAAATGATTTCATTTCCTAAAATAATTTTGAAGATTTTATTGAAAAGGTTTGAAAAAATAGTGAAAATATAGTTACCTAGATTATTAATTAATGACATTGCTAAAATAAAAAAAAATATGGTTACAAAAACAAACTATTTTTTAAATGTTCTTGGGAGAATTTTAAAAGTAATAAATTTATATATTCTATATGGATAGTGGCTTTTCAGGACACATGAATTTAGAATCTACAAAATTTCAAAAATTAAAAAAAAATCGATAGAGGGATAGTTACCTACCGAGATAATACTAATGGTAAAGTAGTTGGAGTTGGATCAGTTCGATATCCACAATCAATTTTAATCAACAAAGTGTTTTATGTTCAACGAATAAATTAAAATCTAATATGTAAATATCAAATATGTGATGATGGATTTGATAATTATTTCTCTAATAATTCCTTCTCTATTTTTAAAGTTAAATTTCATAAATTTAGAGCACCCATAATTGAAAATGTAGATACCATAGATATTAATTCATTGTATAAAAAATGTGAATTTTTTAACAGTTCAGAAAAATAAATCATGGATATAGAATATGATACGTGGAAATCATAATGTATTTACATCATATAAATTATTCTAGAAACTCTTATTCTCTAATCGTCCAAGAATTAAATTTGATGAAGATAGATTTAGCAATGCATGAGAAATTGGAATGTATCATAAGCCATCCATTAAATATATTGACAAAATAGCTAGATAAAAACCACAATAACATATGCAAATGGAATTTTTTGGACCATAAAAAGTAACAATTTGGTCTAGTAGAACATATGTTGTTAGATTTTTTTGATAAATTTTCCTTATATACATGGGCTTATTTTAAAATTAAATAAAAAGAGAGGTTTTTTCTATTGTTAATTGATTTTTTAAAATTGTTCAAATTGAAGATTATTTTAAAATAATAACATCAAGAAGTGGTCATTGTGAAGAATTTAGGAATCAATAGTTTAATTATATTTTCTCTGACATAGGTATTAAATTCCCCTTCAATATACTAATAACACCGAAAAATAATGGAACTGTATAAATAAGAAACTAAACAGTTCATGAAATGTATATAATATTGTAAAATGAATATAGTATTATAACCTATTGTTTTAAAATAATGTGAACAATATTATTATTAGGGTTGAATAAATTATTCTAGTTTTCCAATTACAATAGGGGTTGAATTGTAATTTTGAAAAAATTTGTTTAAAAGTGTTTAAACTAAAAAAATTCAGAAAACCTCTTTACGAAATTTGATCAAATTTGGGTTTGGCCCTTAGTATAATTTTGTCTATGTATAAAATACATCAATTATATGGTAATTATAGAAAAATAAATGTTTAAAAAATGAATATAATATATTTATTGTGGATTCTATTGTATCAATGTAAATTAATCATAGTCACAAAGGATTCTATCAAGTCAGGGTTAACCGGTTGTATTCAAGGAAAATATCATTAATTCAGAATGTCATAGTTTCACATATTATATTTTTAAGTAATATAAGATGTATTTACTGTAATTATAATTTTTATGAAAATATATAAAGAAGTAATATAATATAAGAATGACTTATATTTAAAATTAGTGAATTTCATATAACCTTAAGATTAATGTTTCCACAACCCATTGGCTAATGATCCCTTGTTTTATACTTACAAAAATATCTATATTTAATCATAATGTAAAAGACTTAATAAAAAGATCAGATTCTCTATTTTCCTAACCTCAGCATCCCTCAATCCTATGGATTGTATTATTTTATTCAATCTCTGAAATCCCTCAATAAAATAGTTCAAAATTATATCTTATTAGCCTCATAATCCCTTTGTTGTATTCACAATCTGTTGCAAAAAAATAAATTACAAAATACATTCTTAAAGGGAGAACTCTAATATGGTTTCCTAAAGAATAAAAGACTCTAAACTATTACTAAAGTCTATGAGTGATCTATTCACACATATGATAATTTTTAAGGATCTCATATACCAACATGATCATTATAGTGTTCGCTCAGTGTCTCAATATGTATATCTCGAAAACATTGAATGAATAGTTATTTACTAGAAAATATTCAATGGTCATGTTGATCATCTAATAGTTGTATTTTATTCAATTTTTCCAATGGGATATAGACACATAGCACTTCAATGGTAATATCATAAAATAATGCCCAAAATATTTTTATAACACAATTATAGTGTAAAATGTTTTCATTATAATAAAATATAGTTTTCAGTATTCAGAATTGATACCTAGATTAATACAGTGTATTTACTTACATAATTTCATTACAATTTATTTTATAGGTAAGCTTCATATTCAATCAGTTCAGATGTCATTTCCAAATATAAAAAAAATAGTACAGAAAAAATATTGAATGTCTTAAAATTTGATTTGTTAAATGTAAATCTGGTCATTATTAGTTCTATGAAAATTACAATAATTAAATAGAATAAATTAGGTTTATATTCACAAATAATTAATATCTAATTCTAATAATGGTAAAATATATATGTTTTTTACAAATAATAATAAAATAATTTGAACATTAAAGAGTTAGAACATTTTTATTTAGTAAAGAGTTTGTGATTTCCAAAACAACAGGAATGGAAAAGTCAAAAAGAAACTTTTGACTCAAAATTATCTCCATTTTTGGAAAGCACAAACTACAAGACATAAATAGAAAGTATATTTAAAGAGTCCATTATTCTTTTTAAGAACCTCCTATTTAGAACTAAACATTAATACTTATCTTCCTTTGAATTTATAGCTCTTTTAAATATAATAGCTAATACGACTAACTCCCCCTAGGATAATAAGATCCTATATGGGTAATATTTTCTTTGTTATAATTATTTCTCCCACTTGTAAAAAACATCTCCCATCAAATTGAATTACCCCCTATGTGACATTCAGAAAGGAATAGGGAAGAGTCTTGATGATCCTAAAAAAGGTGAGAGAAAAAACTATATGATGAAAAGTAAAGAACTATAAATTCATTTAATAAATATTTAATAATATTAAACCAATTTTAATATTTAATACATTCATTCAAACTTATTTGGATGAGAATGATAATTTATTCAATTTATCAAACAAACATGTTTTTCATAAAATGAAATATTAGGAGAGTTAAAATTGAAATCAATTTTAATTTTTCTTTTTAATTTCTCTCACAATTATCTTCATGTTATTGAATTCAATCATGTCTTCTTCAATCTTTTCAATAAACACTTCATGACACCAATTTTTCTTTTTCATGTCATGTAAACATTTTTCTTGACTTTTAAGCATTTCATCTTGCATCTGAATATTTTTTTCTTAGATTTAAGGTCTTTGAGAAATCTCACTATTTAGGGTACTAACATACACATTTCAATTTTTGAGTATACTTATATAATCAATGAGATAAATTATATTTCCATTAATCTCATTTAATTTCTTAGCATGATTTTCATTTTTCACTTTGAAAGACTAAACAATGTTTACTCTTTCTATCACATCCATTGTTAACCAGCCGAAATTTTATATAGTTTCTTTCATGTTATTCCTTAAATATTTTAAATTATTATCAAAATTATTTGATATATGTATTTATTTGAAAATACCACTAATTCATTTGAGGACTATAATTTTTATGAATCTGATAAAAGAAATGATGGGATTATAACTCATATTACAGGTTAATAACTTTCATTGTAAGCATTTTTGTCATATATGATCGTTGATTAAAACTATCCAGAAGCATATGACTTCATGAATCTTTTTATGGGAAGAAACTAAAAGTTCCTTCAATCATTTTAAATGTACAAAAAATAAAATGTACACTTAATAAAGAAGTTTTTACGACTCAATCTAATTGATCTTCTTCTTAGACCTATGTATGTTTGATGTCTGTCGTTATAATTTCCTCTGGAATTCTTATCCCTTTGTCTTTATTCAAAACTACATTTCAATTCCTTATTCATCTTGATTTCCATAAGATATTTCAATTTCATTAATATCACGACATTTAATATCTTCTTATTTTTGGTACTGATTTTTTATTCATTCTTTGATGATTATGAGATTCATTAATTGGTCCTTTTTTCTCAAAACTTATGAATTTTTATTTTCATTTTCCCAAGGAAGACAATTTTTTTGAGAATGTTTGTGAATTCCATAAAGAAATATTATCAGATTGTGAATTTTCATTATCATAATTTTGATTTTTATCCGCTTATGTAAGAACCCGGTTCTTATTTTTGAGCTATGTTCTTCTTCCTTTTCCTTTTCCTTAAGTGTTTTTGAGAAAATATGGAAAATGAGGAAAAATCCTATATTTTGAAACTACACGCCGTGTACTTTTCCACACACCGTGTACTTTTGGCCGTGTTGGGTTAAGTACACAGGGTGTGTAGCCTTGCCGGCGAAAAAGGGTGTAGGAACCGACTACACGCCGTGTAGTGGTCCTTTACACGCTCTATAGTCAGTCGACAGGTTAAAAAGTAAGGCGGTCAAGTCGCCGCCAGTTGGGCGGTAGTACAGGACGTGTACTTTGGAGTACATGCAGTGTACTCTTGTCAGTAGATGAATAGTGTGGCAGTGCCTCCAAATGAATAGTTAAATGAAAGGAGTACAAGTCGTGTACTTTGAAGTACACGCCGTGTACTTTGAAGTACACGCCGTGTACTTTTTCGCTCTTAAAACAGGCAGTAGCCTCCTCATTTGGCAGAGGAGGCGTTTGAGCCTTTTTGAAGCCAAGGAGGATGGCCAGACCTTTGAAGACCTGCTGGGAGTTTGTATGGAATCTGATTCGGCTTCGGATGATCTCGTTGAAACCTCATGGGTAAGCCCTCTCCTCTCCTGGTACAGTTCTTGCCAATTCTTCTCCTAACGTAAGTTATTTTCGTTTGAATGGTTTTTGTTCTTCGTCAGATCTACGTTGTTCTTGGGCGTTTCTAGAGTCGGCGGTCGGGTATAGCGTTCGTTGGCAGTTGAGGTAGGTGGCTTGGTGATCATTTTCCAACTGTCGTGCGTCTTTGTGTGTTTTCGTGCCACGAACCCATGTTGGGATGTCGTGTGGCTGAGGATGTAGATATATTTAATGCCTAAAACAGTATAGGTGATTAAATTCTGATAACAAAATATTATTTGGGATCATTTCTAGGATCTAAAACCACCATGGGGGTGTGTTTCTCTGTTTAGCTGTTTGGCCAAGATACCCGAGGGTATGCCTTCAATGTAGAAAATGTAAGAATTGCCTTGAGAGGAATTGCTTGTATACTGCATTTTGATATGTTGGGCATGTCCGGGTTACCTATATTAGCCTGAGTGCCTGACTATATTAGCATGAGGGCGTGACTATATTAGCCTGAGGGCATGACTATATTAGCCTAAAGGCGTGACTGTATTAGCCCGAGGGCTGTCGTTATTCTGCCTGAGGGAAACCTTTCGTGCCTGAGGGATTGACTTCTGTGCCTGAGGGCGACACTTCATCTTCCTGAGGGAGAGAATTCTGTAACAATGCTTGAGGGCAAGATTCTGTATAGCCTGAGGGCGTGGTTCACTATATTAGCCTGAGGGAGAGATACTGGTTGCCCTGAGGGCGTGGTGCTGTTGAGCACAAAACGATACTAAATTAAATGAATAATAAAATTGAAATTTAATTGTTAAGATAGTTACTTCTGAGTACTACATACTTTATTGCATTTTACTATTTCACACTATTGTTTCATGCTTACACGTAGTTGGGCACGGTCCTTTGGTGGGTGCCTACTGAGATATATTTCTCACACCCTGTTTGGGTCATGATTTTCTGCCCAAACAGATTACGTTTCTGCAGGTGTGGATAGGGGCAAGAGTCCCTATACAGGTACTTGATTGTTGCTGTGGAGTAGGAGGGCATGGGACCGAGCCTAGGCTCGGGATGCCGCTACCAGCTGTTTACTCGTTTTGTTGTACTTTGCTTTTGGTTGTATCACAGTGATGTATAACATGTTCTGGCTGTTTTCATAGAATTTGAAACATGTAGCATCATCATTCATATATTGTTGGTTATATCCACTGCTGTAGTTTATTTCAGTTGTGTGTGTTTACTGCTTCTGTTGTTTGTTATATGTTTATTTTAGTATTCCGTTGCGCTACACTTTGACAAATGAGGGCATAGTTTCTCCACTATTAGACATGGGCCCTCGCTTCTAGTCGGCAGCCTCTTGCGTTTGGGGAAATGCGCTTGAGGTCACGTGGTGAACCGGGCTCGGGGTACTCGTTGCGTGGCACCCGGGACCAGGACGTTACAACGTGGTATCAGAGTAGTTTCTTTTCATTGACTTGCTATTTGGATCCGTAGTCAGGGATAGGACTAAACGGTAGTTGGTATTAAGCTGTGCTCGGGCGTAGCTAACCCGTGTACAGGGAAAAGCCAGTCTGCCTCATATTTTTCAATTCTTCTGAGCTTGCAATTTTACGGTTGTTATGTTTTAAATGTTGGGTGACTCACTTGTATTGTGATGTTATATTTACTTATGGGTTCTCTTTAGTTGCATCCTGATGAGATGAGGGTATTCCATCTCATGCATCATATAGGCACATGCTAGATAACACATGCCATACATAGTTTCCATGCCACGTAGGTGCATTAGAAATTGCATGTTGTTGTGATAGTTGTTGTGCTAAAAAGGCATGTTGTTGTGATAGCTGCACTGATAAAAATACATGTTGTTTGATAGGGTAATTTTTATGTGAACTGGCCATAGAATGGACGCAAAAATTTGGTTTTTGGGGAGAATGCCCCCCCATTTACCGGAATTTGGTGGATCATTGACTGTTTAATTTGTTATAACACAGATAAGCTGTCAAATATTGATTCGTGGGGAGCATGGGCCCTCACGGGTCAGAATTTGACACTTAGGTGTTGTTTTTCAGTGTTTTCTGGGTTCCGGGGAAATTTCCGAGGCATACTGTCCAGAAACCCTGTATACACGCCGGGTAGTATTTTTATACATGCCATGTATGTTCTTCTGTTCGGGAAGGAAAATGAACTTTTTGAGTTCACGCCGTGTACCAGGAGTACACGCCGTGTAGCCTCATCCCGTGTCACAAACCGTGTGGATGGAAACCCGGGGTATGGAAAGGCTTGGTTAAAACACGCCGTGGAAAAAATGAACATTCCGTGTAGAGAAACCTGGGGACTCCGCCGTGTAACAAAAAAACACGGGTCGGTGTCACCGTTCCGTGAACACACCGTGTACCTTTGGAGGACACGCCGTGTAGCCTTGACCGAGGACAGACCGTGTGGACATAGGTGTGTGACTGGGAAACAGGATGGTGTACACGTCGTGTGCGGTTGTACATGCCGTGTAGTGTAAGAAGAGTAGTTGGCCGTGTCACAAATGGCACGGGCAGTTGGAAAATAACACCCTACATGCTATGTAGATTAAGTAAACGTCGTGTAGTTTTGTTTAACGGGAGTTGTGTGGCTTAGCCATGTTGAAGGACCTGGGCATGGGAAGGGAAGTCAGGTACACGCCGTGTAGTCTATGTACACGACGTGTAGTCTTGTTTTTCCAATTTTTGAAACGCCTTCTTCCTCTTTTTCCCTTTGTGGTTCCATCGCTTTCAGTCTTAATAATATTGAATCTGAGGTGTGCTTTTGACCTTGCAGAGTCATACCGCCTAGATGACCGTGAGTTGTTCACCAAGAGAGCGGGGACGATTATACTACGGAGATGGTGGGCCATGGGATACTAGTGGATCCACCAGTAGAGCCAGATGCGGCACCAGCTGTTATACCGGACACAGGCGCGAAGGCGCAGTTCCGTGAAGGCTTATTGCGGTTCATTCAGACCTTTCAGGGAGCACCGCAGGCTGCCACATCAATGGCCAAGCTGACGCGTATCTCTCAGCAGCAGCATCCGCCTACGTTCTCATGGGATGACAGACCATAGGCAGCAGAGTCTTGGCTAGGATCGATGAAGACTATTTTCGAGCATCTAGAGACGCCTCCAGGGCGGAGGGTCAAGCTCGCGGCTTACATGCTGCATGATTTCGCCAAGAGGTGATGGGATGTGACCACCCAGTTGGAGCATCACAGGGACACGGTGTGGGAAGATTTTCAGGCAGTCTTCTTTGACTTCTTCTTTACTGAAACACTGAGGGCAGATAGAGCTCGAGAGTTCATGAATCTGCAGCAGGGCGCCATGTTAGTGATGGACTATTCTGCTCGTTTTACGGAGCTTCAGAGCTTTTCACCCGTGCTGGTGGGTGATGAGACGTTGAGAGCAAGAAGTTTTGAGGATGGTCTTCGGTATGACAACCGAGTGCTGGTGGATGTTTTCAGGTTACCTACTGTACAAGCGATTGTGAACTAGGCGTTGATTATAGATAGGAACCTGTGAGAATCTGGTGGTGTGGGCCAGGGTGGTTCGACACCAGTTACTAGTACTATTTCTACTGGCAAGAGGAAGAGACAGATGGACTTCTCTTAGGGTGGTAGTACCAGACAAGAAGTCTCTTTAGGTGGCCCGATTAGGTGCTTTCAGTGTGGCATAGAGGGGCACAAGAGGTTGCAGTGTCCACGAGACCCAGTGGAGTGCTGAGCTTGCGGCAAGATGGGTCACCTGCAGCACTTTTGTAGGGTGTATCCACCGATGGCTAGGTAGAGGGATTCTGTACAGACTCCACGTGCAGGAGAATGACCAGTGGATTCTTACCAGTCATGGAACTGGAATGCGTCAGGGCATGCAGGCAGAGATGGTGGTCGTGGCCGTGGTAGCTAGACACCATGATCACAGAGGCAGCAGGGCAGGACAGCTCAGGGTAGTCAGGCTGTGTCGCAGGGCCGCAACACTGGGCAGGCATATGCAGTTCAACAGACCCAACAGGAGTAGGATCCCGGACCTTCGACAGTCATAGGTACTATTCTAGTAGCTTCTGTCTTGCCTTTAGTACTTTTTGATACCGGTGCTACACATAGTTTTATATCTGTACCCGTGGTAGAGATCCTTGGGCTATGTTTTTCTACTTCTTCTGATATATTGACGCTACACACTCCGTTGGGAATGAGAACGGCTGGTGTGCATCAGTGCAAGGAGTGCCCCCTTGAGGTTGGAGGGTGTCACATTCTTTGGGACCTCTATTTCCTAGAGATTATGAGTTATGACATAATTCTCAGGATGGACTAGTTGGTTCCCTTTCGAGCCGTTATAGACTGCTATCGTCACAGGGTGCGTTTCACTTCACCAGAGAGCAGGTAGTTTCTATTCAAGGGCAAGTGGGATGTTCAGGCGAGTCGAGATGGACCAGAGCATCATGGGAAAGGTGGAGTCATAGCCCAGATTGCGAGCTTATATTTGGATGAACAGGGGACTTGTCAGATGGATTTCCCTCCAGTTGTCGATCGTTTCAGGGATGTCTTCCCGGGAGACTTTTTAGGTCTACCTCCGGTGCGTGAGGTGGATTTCTCTATCGAGATTGTTCTAGGAGCAGCACCGGTGTCCATTCCTCCTTATAGGATGGCCACGCCTGAGATGTAGGAGCTCAAGAGGCAGTTAGAGGATGATATCCGGATCTACAGGCGAAGGGTTTTATCCAACCTAGTACTTCTCCTTGGGGTTCTCCAGTCCTTTTTGCGAAGAAGGCGGATGATACCCTTAGGCTTTGTGTGGATTATCGAATGTTGAACCAGTTGACGATTAAGAAACGATATCCCTTTTCGAGGATTGATGATCTGTTTGATCAGCTTCATGGAGAAAGAGTGTTCTTGAAGATTGACCTGAGATCCGGATATCATTAGCTGCGTGTTAGACCATCTGATATACCTCTCACTACATTCAAGGGTAGGTATGGTCTATATTGAGAGACTTAAACAAGGTAGAACATTAGGGAAAAATATATGAGATATCTGATGTGGGATAGGGGGGTTACCCTTCTATAAGTAATTTCAAGAGATGGTTGATCTCCCAAAAAAACTGATAGTTGATATTTGATCCAACGTATATAATAATTGAGATATTATAAATATAAATTTCATTACAGAATATAAAATATTGAGGTTTTATAAAACTAGTTTTTCATTTTTTTTGAATATGATTAACAAAATTAAAACAAAACATGTAAATAAAAATAAAAATATGAGGAAACTAATCCTAATGGAATTGTGTTAAAGTATAAAATAAAGAATAATTCATTTTATAGTGGAATAATATGTATTATAATTTATTCATCATGATTTTATAAAATAATAAATTAATATTTATATCAAAAAAATTGTTAAATAAGATAGTTTTATAAAAAATTAATTAAATAAAAACATATTATGAAAAATTGAAATTAAAACATGAATATGATAAATTTTCCAAATCCAATATAAATAATCTCAAGTCCATAAAATTTTATATATTTCATGAGTCTGTATAACTCATTATGATGTAGTTTTTACAGAACATACAATTTTTAGAATCATATGGTTTTTTGTAAACTTATGTTTGAAAAATTAAAAACATTGGAAAATAACAATCATATATACCCCCTATGAAAAGGAGTAACATAATGCATGTAGATGGGTAAAAAAGAAGTATATATGAATGAATAATTTACATTAATCATCTTAAGAATCTATTTAATGCATTCAAATCTATTAAAAGGTAACCGTTTTCAAAAAATATCATAAACTTGTTCTTGTGTTTTGATTAATTGTGAAATGATATCTCTTTTAAGTGATTTATCATTAATAATGTGATTCCTAATATATATTTTTTCACAGGATTGATTTGAATTGTAATTAATTATTGAAATGGAACATGAATTGTAACATAGAAATTTAGATTTAGTGAAACTCATGCCATAACTAGAGTATGCCTATTTCATCCACAACACTACAACAAAACAACTTCCAATTACCACATACTTAGCTTCAGAAGTGGAAAGTGGTACTGAGTGTTGTTTATTACAAGAACAAGAAAATAATGAATCTCCTAAGAGATGAAATTTTAGGAAAGTAATTTTTCTATCCATTCTAAAACCAATTAAGTTAGCATCCAGAAAACATTTATTATTAAAATAATTTCATGAATAAGAGTATTTCCCAAAATTCATAGTTCCCTTGAGATAAATAAACATTTATTTTTCATATTTCAAATGGGATTCCTTTGATTTTTCCCAATACATTTCACATAATCATACTAAAAACAGAATGTCTAGATGACTAGTTTTCATGCATATTAGACTTCTTATCATACCGCTAAAAGTTTTTCGAACAAGTGGTCATCCATAATCATCCAGATCAACTGTATTTTAGGTACTGATGGGAGTACGAATACTTTTAATATTGTTGTATCAAATCATTTTAAGATAATATTTTATATAATTATGTTGATATATATAAGTACCTTTTATTTTATATGTAATTATAAGTCTAATGAAAAATAAATTATCCCATCATACTCAACTCAAACTAAGTTTTCATAAGATCTGCAAAAGAATTTATTATTGATTGGATCTAACTATAATTTTATCAAAATATATTTTAACAGTCATTAGGTTTTTATTAATTTTCATTTTAAAATGGTCATGATTTGATGTTCCCTTAACATAATTTATTTTGTAACAATAATCATTTTAGGATATCATACAAATATCTAGGGGAATCATTGATTCCATATAATGCTTTGGTATGCTTATTAACATATTCTGGATGTTTTATATTTTCAAAACCAAAAGGTTGTTCAACATAAACATCCTCCTATACATATTTATTATGTGATGAACCTTTCACATATATTTAAAAAGTTTGCAATTAAATAATTCATCACCATCTAGTCGTATACCAATGCATTTTATTCATTCTACAAATACATTAGATTCGTCATAGTCAATGCCTTCTTATTAGTTTTAACCTTTGCCATAATTATTTCGTTATTTATATTGATATTGACTTTTTCATCAAATTTCCTTTTAAAACCCATTTTACATCAATTATAGTATTTTATTTAAGACATTTAGATGGGTTCTAGACTATGTTCCTTTGAAATTCATTTATCCCATCTTGAATTTCCTTAATTCAATCTTCATCAGGACACATAGGTTCAATTTGATAAAGAAAATCAAGATGATATAATTCATTTATAAATGAATTTATAGACGTAGTAAGTTGACTACCATCCCTAATGATCTTATGAATATGATTATTCCTAATAAAAAATTTACATATGTTTTGTAAAACCTCTTCAACAATATGTAGTATGAAATATTCATAATTAAATACATTAGGAGCAACTTATTCTATATTTTCTTAATAATGAGAATTTTCAATCAAAGGTTTAGAATCAGTTTTTTAAAAAATGTTTGGGGATTTTTGTTGGTGCTATTAGAAAACAAAAACGGTTGGTTTCATTAAACATAATATTAACTATTTCCTTAATAGAAGAATAATTTTTGTTAAAAAATCTATAATCCATAGAATTAGTAGAATAACCTAAAAATATACCATAATTAGATTTGGGTGAGAATTTATGTAAATTTACTTTAATATTTAGAATGAATACTTTGAATACAAATACACTGAAGTTAGAAACTTCTATTTTTCATATTGTCCACAACTCATAATGAGTTTTATTAATAAATGGTCAATCTAAAACAAGATTTATAGTATAATAATAAATATTGACTACTTCAACCCAAAAAATAGCAATTTAACATTAACTAAAAATGTTTCTTTTTATTACTGGAAGAATATTATTTACTCATTCAACAAAACCATTTATCAGACGAGTTCTTGGAGCAGATAAGTTATGTGTACTTCCATTCTTACTAGAAAGAGATTCAAATTCAGAATTAAAAAATTAGACACTGATCACTAAGAATAGTTATCAAGGGAAGGTTTTTCTCATTTTAACCATTGTTTACAATATTTTTTAAAGTAACAAAAGGCTTTAGATTTCAATTCTTGAAAATAGAAGCTTGTGTATCTAGTGTAATAATCATCTGAAAAATACATAATACTTTCCCTCAAAACTCCAAGATTGTGTAGGACCAAATAAATCCATGTTCACTGATCATAAATCATCATAAGTTGAGACTTAACTAAGAGATTTAAATATTAACATATGTTTCTTACCATATTGACAAGCATCGTAGAATTTTGATAAACCAAACCTAATATCTAGAATATCATTAACAAATCATTTCATACTCAATTTACAGTAGTTTTTATGGATACCGTGTCCTCACCTTCTATTCCATAATCATGACTGATCTTCCAGTGCCCTAAGACAAGGTATGTATTGTCTCATATGGGCTTTTAAGTTAATTTTTTAACCATTTTCATTCCAATTGTAAGAAATAATTTATCTGTCCTTGGAATTTTGTACTCCAAAATTATATGCCCATGAATTCAAAAGGTAAAATTCACCACATAATTGAGATAATATTATAATGATATTATAAATACATGAAACAATAAAATCATTTGAAATTAAATCTCTTCTATGCAGAATGATATTACATATATCAAGAATAACTCCTTGGGAATTATCTCCAAAGGTAACTTTTCCACCTTTTATCTTGATAATATTTTCAAAGAAATATTTTTGTTCAATAATATGTATAGAATACCCACAATACATGAACCAATTACGTTTTTTGTTGGTAATTCCTTTTTTTCTGAAAAAAAAAATTAATAAACATTCAGAACATAAGCCTTTATGGGTACTTAAATGTCAGAAAGTAAAATTTTTTGAATCCAAAATTGATTTGAAAATTATATATTATGGAAAATTAAATATTAATCTTTTTATGTGAAATATTCTTTTTCTAATTTCCTACACATTTAAACTTTCCTCAAAAGGGGAATTTTTTGATACAATGTAATCGTTACAATCAACTGGTTTTTAATAGGTATAACCAATTATAATACTAGTTTCATGAGGATGATGTTATTTATACATTATATCAAAATATTCCTTTCTAGAAGTCAGGATTTCAAAATGCTTTCTTAGAGAATAAATTCTATATTTTAGTTTTACAACTAAATCCTTATCCTCTTAAGTAATTGTTTCGAAATTGAGTTTTTAAAAATTATTTTCTACACTATTATTTTCAAAAATTACTTAATCTAAATATTTTAATATTATAAAATTTTAAAAAATAGCCTTATCAATATATTATGAATGATTTGATTATTATTTATTTGAAATACTGATTCATGAATATTAATTTTAATTTTTTCACAAAATTTTAAATTTTCATCTTCAACATTTTTTTAAAATTGGGATAATTTATCAAATGAAGGTATATTATTATCCTATAATAAGAAAGATTCATTATCTGATGGTTTATGATTTTTTTCATCAAGATAATCAAAACATAAAGACATAGTATTTATGGATAGAGATGTATATACCTTGTCCATGAAGCATTTATTTTTGGAATGTATTCTGTAAAAATTTCCATTATTCCTCTATCCATAATTTTTATTATCAAAAATAATAATTTAATGAGTTTCCTCCACCATTAATCCTATAATCATTATCTTTCAGTCCATTATTTCTTTTTTATTGGTAATAATGTTTCTAATTTCTGTAAGTATTCATTTCTTTTCTATATCTTATTTTTTTCTTTTGACAATAGGGTTTGATATTTACGACTTTCTTATACTAATAGCAAGTAACTTCAGAATAATTCCTTTTATTTCAGTCCTTGTTAATTTTCATGTAACAATACTGAAAATATTGTTTACCAACTATCATTCTCATCCTTTGAGAAATATTATCAAATTCATTTTTATAATTTTCAGAAATTCTATAATCATATTGGATGACAAGCCATTTCTTTCTTGAATACTTGAATACATTTTCTGGTGTTGAGGATTTAGTAAGAATTGTAGAAGTGTTAAAAGAAACACCTCCATTGTTTTTCTTATATTTCTCAATATATCTCTTCAATATTCCCCCCTACTGCATAAGAGTACCAATTATTTAATAAAGAGTGAAATTATTAACCATTGTGGTTTTATTAATAGTTTTCTTATTAGATTCCCATTCATTTGGTATGATGTTAAATATTTTATCAGTGATAATTTTTTCATTTAATCCTTGTTCACCAACATAATTAATACTATTAATAAACATTATGATCTATTGATGCATCTTAGAAACTGATTCACCTTGTAAAAATTCAAAGGATTGATAATAAGATCAACAAATTTCTCTCTTAATTTAAATAACGTTTGATGATACAACGTGCTTAACATAAAACTTATTCTAAATAATATTAGTTATATCACAAGAAGATATATTTCAATATATTTTTATTTTCAAGTAACCTAATAATGTGTTCCCTAATACGTATTTAAACTAATATTACAGCTTAACTTGGTTAGTAAATTTTATTAATTCATTATCTTGTATTTTAAAAAAACCAGTCAAGAAGCCAATATTTTCTAATCCCATGTTGATCACAAAAGTCTTCTTTCTATCCCTAGAATATTCCTAACTTGAACCATAAATATATTAGTCTATTGGGATTGATATTATCTATGGATCTAACAATATTTCCTTCTATAATTTAAAAATAAATACAAAAATTCATTTCCCCAATACATGTTAGGGTAAAATATCTTTATAAATAAAATGATTATTATAAAAAATTAACAGAACGTTAAAATATAATGATGATAAAAATATCAGAATTTATATAATAAGTGGAATCCTACTCTGATGAAAATTTTAGGATAATTGTATGATTTATATTGTTATTTGGATCAAAAAATTAATTCTAGATGGTTCTGATACAATATGGTGATGAATTTTAATTCTAAAATGTGTTTAAACTAAAAAAATATACAAAACCACTATATAAAATTTGTTCAGATTCAAACATAGACCTCAGTTTGATTTTCTCCAAGTATTATAATCAACATAGCTATGATATTATCATTGTAAAAAAATTTCAAAAAAATTAATATTTCATTTTCAGAGTGGATAAGATTATATCATATTTAATGATTCTTAATCATAAAGGATACAAAAAAATGAGAGTAAACCGATAATATTCAATATAGATATGATTAATTCAGAATCTATGATTCACAACAGATCTGAATAATTAAAATAGAATGTACATAACTTAATGAGATTCATTATAGTATAATCTATAAAAATAAAACACTTAAGAATTAATATTACTTTTACGAAACGTGTAAAACAATATAATAATGAATTATATTTAAAATGAATGATCCTTTTTTAACCCTAAGATAATGGTATCGACAACACATTAGATAAAGGTCCCTTGTTTTATACAAAAAAGAATGTCGATCCTTTCTCAATATGAAAATCCCTTGATATGAAGATCAAATTCACTATCTTCTTATACTCAGTATCCCTCGATCTGATAGAATAGATTCTTTCATACTATCCCTGCAATACCTCAATCATGTATGTCGTATCACAATCATCCGATCCTTGATGTTCCTTGATATTAATCACAATAGGACACCAAAAAAATTCAAAATAATTTTTTATGGAGACAACCTATACAGTGGTTCTTTATGATTAAAAGAATATAAAATTTTACAAAATTCTATGAAAAAGATGTACAAGATTTTGACTATTTTGTAATATCTCTTACTGTAACAATATAATGAGAGTGTTTTATTGGTTTCTCTATAATTATATATCAAACTCCTCAAATGACCAAGTATTTATAGGCATGCTTCTAATAGACATCTTGATCCACCAAAGACTATATTTTCATCGTGTTTTTTCAAAGGACTTGGACACCATAAACTTAAATGGTCATATCATAACAGAATGTCTGAAATTGTTATTTACACCATTATCGTGTAAAATTTAATACATTATAATAGAATATATTTTTATATTCATAATTCAACTATTGATAAATTCTATGGATTTCCCTATATAATTTCTTTACCATTTTCATTATGAATATGATTCTGATGCTACAGGTTTGGATTTCATGTCCAATTATAAAAAAAATTAATACATAAACAATATAAAAAGTATTTAAATATGATTTGATAAAGCTAAATCTGATTTTTATCAGTTTTATGCTCATTATTATAATTGTAATGAATTATTTAGGTTTATGTTTAATAATACTCTAAAACTAATTATATGTATGGAACAAATTTATTTTATACAAAAACATTCTTAAAATTCATTGAACCTAAAATAGTTATAAATTAAGTAATTATGAAAGAGGTTGTGATTTCTAAAACAAATGGAATGGAAAATTCAATAAGAAAATTTTGACTCAACACCTACATTTTGTAAGAACCTATAAACATAGGATTTCTTATCATGAATAGATTTTTAATAATACCCCTTCTTAAAAATTCACCCTAGGAACTATGACATAAAAAATCTATTGTCATATAGTGATTTGATGCAAGTTGTATTTCTTGAATTCTAATGAAAACCTTGGTAAATTTGATCTAATGACTTGTGAAGGAATATTTTTGGATATTATGATACATATAAAGATTATAGTGTTTATGATAAAAGATCAATGTTTTTTTTGAGACTATTCATATGTAACATGATTAAGGTGATCCTTTTAATAGTAGGAGAAATAATGTAGATGATGTTCTATATTATTTATAAAACATTAATATTGAATCAAATAAAAATTATTTTAAAAAAATAAATATTTTTTTCATCTTATATATTTTCCCCATACATGTATCAATGGTTTTTGGGGTTTTTGGGTGGCAGTTACAAGATTGAGTCTCTGAGATGGTTTTCATCCATGCATGCATTTTACATATATATATTTGGATAAAATTGATAATATTTATTATAGTACATGAGAACATAAAACTAAATAATCCTAAACATTTAATGACTAGAAAAACTATAACCATAAATTATCACCCATTATAAACTATAATAGGAGATCAGGAAACATGAGAAAGAAAAGGAAAGAATATAAGAAGATTAGCTGAATTTGCAGACATCCAATCATATTTTGAAAATAAAACTATAGAAGAATCTTTAGAATATAAATGTTGGGTAATTTGTATGAAATATGAATATAACTAGATTAGTAGAAACAAAGGTTAGTATTTAGTTGATAGACTATCTAATTATATATAAGTAGGAACCAAATGGGTTTTTAGAAATAAACAAGATGAACAAGTGAAAATTACAAGAAATAAAGTATGATTAGTAACTAAAAGGATGCAATCAGGAAGAATGAATAGATTATGATGAAACCATTTATCATATTGTTAAATTAGAATCCATTATAATTATTCTTGCTTATACATCTCATATGAATTTCAAAATATATCGGATGGATGTGAAATCATCTTTTTTAAATAGATATTTTACCGATGAATTTTTTATTTAACAACCACCATGTTTTGATAACCCACATATACAAAATTTATTTTTCTAACATAGTAAATATCATTATTTCATTATAAAATAACTTAGTTTTTTGTGTCAGAGAATAAATTTTTTTCTATTGGAAAATGGATTTTTATAGGGTTATAAGATCCTACTTTCTTTTTGAATATATATTTTTCTCTAATATATTATTAGTAATTATTTATATAGATAATGTAATTTTTAAATCATCATGTTAAAAAAATGTAATATTTTTTAAAATCTTATGAAAAATAAATTTCAAATGAATAAAATGGTAGAATTAATTTCCATTCTGGTTTTACAAATATATCCAGAATATAAAAATATTTAAAATTAACTATATATTATAGATATATTTAAAATATTTAGACATAAAAACCGTATGAATTATGAAACTATCATGTGTACCAATATAAGACATGATTTGGTTGAAGCTAGAAATCAAGTTGAGAACAATTTATATAGAGGTATGGTTGAATGTTATGATATATTAGTACTAGTAAACTAGAAATTGTGTTTTATTTTTTTTATGTGCTACGTGTCGATCAAATTCAAAATAATCTCATCAACTACTATTAAAAGAATTTTTAGATATATAAAAGAAACTATTTTTTTCAATATTTACATTAACCAAATTTTTTTGATGTTGATTTAAAATCATATCCAGATGACAATTTTAGAGCCAGTAGATTATAAGGAAAACGTACATCCAGAACAAGTCACTTCTTAAGAAATTCCTCGGTATCATTGTCATGTAAGACAAAATTATACAGTTTCATGGTTAATAGTTATGGAAATATCTATATCCACTAGATTTTTCTGTGCAAAGGATTTCTGAGGGAAACACACCTGACTGTTATTTTGGATTAATTTCTATAATATAACTAGTTTATGTGACAATACATTTTCAATGAATATTTCAAAAAATATAATAATTCACTATATAATTGAAAATATTGACAAAGGGATCATTTTAATAGAGATCACATACTAAAAAGGATATATATTTAGAATTTTTTAAATATTCAATTTCGATATGCTTATAGTTTTACAAAACTAGTTCCTACTGTTAGTTTGAAATTTATAAAGGGGGAGTTAGAATATTTAATTTTATATAAAAATTTGTTAGGTTTGTACTTTAATTTTTATTTTAAAAAAAAATATTAGATTCCTTGACTATTATTTACCATGTTTTTAATAAAATGTTAAATTATTATACTTTAAAAATGGAATATTTTGAAAAAAATAAATTTAATGATTACATTGAGTATTTGGTTCGAAAAACTAAAACCATTTCACCAAAAACTATCAAAACCACCCACACACTCTCTCTCATACAAAATTTGAACCCTTTTAACTACAATAGCTCTTGTTTTTTCCTTAAAAACATATCATATTAACCTAAAACCTTCATATTTGTAGAAATATTAAAGACATAGAAAACAAATTAAATTCAAATGACATAATCGATGCATCAACATAGTAAATTAACTTTTATAAATTTTCTCCATGGGAACGTTAATGATTTTGAATGGAAATATCACAGTGTTATTCTATTAAATCATGATCTTTCCTTTCAAGGTTTTTAACTCATTTTCGATGAAGAAAATATAGTTTACATGTATAATGAATATGTAAAGGAATTATATTAAAATGTGTAATTATGTTTTGGCGATATCGAGAATATCATCTTGTTAAGGTTAAGTGATATTGAATTTTTTTATTTCATCATTCAAGAATGAATATATTTTTCATTTCTCCCATTAATGGGGTTTTAAATTTTATTTTGGATCCCCTGGAGACAAAGAACAAAAATCTGATGATTCTTCGTCATTTTTTTTCTAAAATCTACTTTGGAACTTGTGTGTAAAAGATCATGATGAAATCCAGGAGGTGTTGTTCATGTTATATCAGTCAGCATTACTTCCGATAATTACTAACATAGATTAAACTATTTATCCTGACCTGACTATAATGTTTTTATTATCAGTTATATCATGTTTTATTCCAATCGATCTATGCTCTATTATATACATCATAGTTTTTAAAAAGAGTAAGGGATTCATTTTTTACCTTACGAATGGACTATTTCTATGATTATGATTAAAATGAATAATATTCTTGATTTCCATGTAAGAATTATGTGTTATCATAGTTAAATTATTTATTTTGTAACATTAACGATATTATGATTATTTCTGGTAAATATTAATAGAAATATTTCCATCATGGTGTTGATGATAAATGTGATTCTAATTATAAATCTAAGTGGGGGAATTAAAATTTGAAATCCATATGTTTAATATGTATTCATGTAGAAGATGTTAGAAAATATATTGTAAATTATGTTGTTTAAGGAAGATTTAATGAATTGGGTATGATGTATCTGATCTAATGCTACAAGAGATATTCAATAATATCTTAATGAAAAATAAGAAGAAGCACACAATGAATCCTTTGTCACATGGCCTAGAAAAATTGAATAACCTGTAGATTAGTCTTACGATTCAGAAGTTTTTACAATTAATACATCTGAAAAATAACTTTTTTTTAAAGTAAAAACAACTCTTTTGAAAAACATTGTGAAAATAAAACTCAACAAGAAGCTCATTAAGATTGAAAAATCGAGGAAAATTCTCAATTTAATGAGAAAGTTCAACCATCAATTTGCAAAAATTTTATAATAAAATAGAATTAAATATTCTCTATCACTATAGAATCAATTGAAAAGGTTTCTTCTATATCTAATGAAAAAATTTATGTCCTTCAAAATGTTTCTTCTTCTTCCAGTTAAAAATACAATGGTTAGCCATTACATTTACTTTAAATGGGAAAATTATCATGAAACAAAGAATAATAATATTATAATTCTTACAACAATAAAATCAAAGAGTCAGTTATCATGTTTTAAAGATGAAGGAAAAAAATTAAAACATAAAACTGATACATAGACTACTAACAAATCATTGGAAGATTTGGAATTCCCAACATGTTCCCTGAAAAAAATTGTAATTGTTACAAGTTCAAAATCAAAGTCATAGGAAAAATTAGATTTCAAGATGAGACTTTGATGCCATTAAATGGGAAATGGATGATAATGTTGGGAATATAAAATTAATTCAATTTTAAAAATAGATTTTTTAGATTTAAATGTATTTTTTGGATATTAGTTTGAATAAATAATGAGTATCTCTATTCAATCTCGAGCATCCAATTCTACTCCCCAAACTTATACTAATATAACAATATGGTTTTAATCAATTACTATAGTATTTTATTAATTGAATAGTCAAATTCATAATATTAAGTGTGATATTTCACATTTAAATGTTTTAAAGGAAAATTAGAGAGACTGTAATGATAATTTAACATCAGAGGAGCCTTGTAAAAGACATATTCTCAATCAGTTAAATATTTCATCAGTTTGAAGAAATTGTTCAAGATTTGTTTAATGCGGTCTTGGATGAATTTTTTATGGTGGGTCAAAAAATATATATATTTTTGAGATAGTGGGATGATATGTTAATAATAATTTGTATGACCGACAATAAATCTAAACGATGTTCATCTTGTTTTTTGAGATTTTGATACTTCAGACACATCATCCGAACAAGAACTATTACCATAATCTACTCTTACCTTCTGATATTTCTCATCAAAATGTTTACTGTAATGAAAAATCTTATTTATGTAAATTAATTTGTATATTTTTTTGTTTATAATTATTTGTTTTCATTTATTCTTAAATAAAAATTTGCATTTTTTCTTATAATATCATACATTCATTCACAATTGGGTGATATATTGAATGTGTTGTAAACTATTTCATATTATTATTTTTTATGATATCACGAAAAGGGGAGAAAATTGGGTAAACAAAAAAAAATAAATATATTAATTTTTTTTATATTAACCAAAGATAATGGCAATTTAACTACTTATTTTGATTTTCAATAATAATTTCATTTATATCTCCTTATTTTTTTATTTGTGTTTAAATTTCATATATTTTTTAAAGGATAAGTAATATGGGCTTTGTGATCATCAAAAATATTGATTTTTTTGTGCATTTACTTTCTCAACAATAATCAGTGAATATTTTTTATTTTAATGCTTGATAATTCTTTTGTTTGTTTTAATAATTCACTCTTATTAGGCATATTTTATGACTTAATTTCGTGAAAAATTTATCTTATTTATGGGTTGAATAATTTAATTTTGAATTTTTTATTTTCTATAAAGTAATCTGGAAATATTTTTCATAACCTATTTTGTAAGGGTAACATTTTTTTAGGAACCCTTTATTTGGAATAAAATTTCTGGATAAGATTCACTATGTTTTTTGGAAATGTCTGGACCACAAACTCTAAATTTGGAAGTAACCTGAAATTTGAGGAAGAAATTTATTATTCGTCAAACCAACTATTGTAATCTACTATATGTTATCAACCATACTTTTGATGTTTTTTATTATGTACAGAAATCATATGCTTAAATTGGTCAATAAATGAGATTTAAATTTATGATATTTCCATATTTCCTACTATGGAATCTCTAAAAAATATTTCATTAAATATGTTTTAGTACTAATTAAAAGGGTCATATTCAATATATTGAATCATTTGTATTTCTAAGGATTTTAGGAATCTCTCTTTATTTTTTTATTCAATTGATTGTGAGTTTTCAGATTATATTAATAGATATGTTAAGACTGAAATAAATCCTAGTTTATCTTGTTTAATATAAATAGTAATTTCAATTTTAGAGAATGTGTGAAATATATTTTTAAAAGTTTCTTCTACAAAAGAAAAAAACTTGACCACCTCTATTATTCTGATAGAGTTGCACATTAAAGACATACATGTTTCAACCATGTGCAGTGTAAACTACTGATTTTCTATTACTGCTACTACTTATATGTTTTTTAATTTATTGAAGATAATTCAATATTGGGATCACATTGAAGATGTTTTCTCTTTTAGACATTTATATTTAAAAAACAAGATCCCTTTTCTATTTTATATTATTAAGACAATGAACAAGAATCCATTTATTCAATAAAATCAATCTCTACTATTTTATTAGAGTGTCAGCAACTCTAACCCACTCATGATGGAGTATCATCTTCTCAAACTATGTTTTGTATTTTTGGTTCCATAAAAAATAACTAGAAGGCCATGTAAAAGTAAAATTGTAAATTTTTCATCATCATATACTCAGTTGTTATGGTCTTGTGAAAAGTGGACCTTTCTAGTGAACTTCTATAAGCTCATGGAGAGAGTTTTCCTGTAGTAGACAATGGGATATGTTTTCACAAATCCCTAACACAATTATTATGTTCCAAATCTTTGTTTTTTAAATTCATAACATTCATAAAAAGGATACCTCAACATATCATCATAAATCACAGTGAAGGATAAGAGTTGTATTATGTCTATATTACTGAACCACACAATTCACCCCCTCTTTTATTCCATTATATTATTCAAACCTATATCTTTATTATGTCCTGAGATTTTATAATTTCTTATATTATGTATTCTTAAAATAAAGGAGGCTGTATGAGTGTCCCCGAAGCATATATAATCATGATAATCTCATACAGACGGTCCCCTTATCCTTCATTCATATCTTTTGAGTGAAATTTTTATGACTTGGGATATGGTAAGGTTCTTATCAAGTGATGGGTGATTTAATATCAATTTATTGATACTCCATGTATGTGAAAGTTATGTGGTTTCTATACAGGGGTCTACATTAAGCATAGTGGTTAGAGATTAAGGCTATAGAAATCTATGGTGAAAGGTGCACAGTGATTTCCATTTCACATATTAAATGGTTTGAATTTTATACATGCTATATCATGGGGATTTCGTTTCTTGTTATTTATACTGCATAGATTGTTTTTTAAATTAATCTTAGAAAACCATCAGAATTATGTTTGGGATTAACCCTGTTTGGGCCCATTGGTTTTGTGTGATGTTTTATTTGGTTTTTATTTAATTCATATTAATTTGTGATTATTATTATTATTGTTGTTGTTTTTGTTATTATTATTAGTTCGGGTAAGATGTGGTGCTCTGGTGAGTGTGGTAATGGAAATTTTAGGGTGATTCAAAGATGAATATTTGATCATCAATCTTCACATAAGAAATGGATTTAGATAAATAAACCCTTGTGTAGTTAGAATCGTGATGGAGAAATATGAATATGTTTATTAAGTTAGTATCATTCTAGGAGGTTTTGAGAGATAATATGTTCTAGGAATAAAAATTTGAGTCTTAATATTTTCATCAATATCACATCTAAAAATCAATTGACTGGAAAAAAAGTATCACAATTGAAGAAGGATACATAATTGAAATTCATTATTACAATATGTTTTATTTTCTTTTAAATATTATACTAATAATTCGTGAAAATCCAAAAAAATGGATGAACTATATTTCAATTTAAACTAGATTTAGATCTTTTGATTCTAGAAAAATCGTTCCATTTGTAAAGGGATACTTCCAAACCATCTTCTAATCGGAATTACAGAGATCCATATCATTTGATTCAATATTTTTATGATTATTCACTATACATATTTTGGATCTCAGAGTTGTACATTAATTTAAATCCCCAGCTTTAAAATCACAAAAATTTAAAAATCGAGATCATCTTTCATGTGATTATTTGGTTGTACTTGAGTCCTTATATTTTGAATGATAATTATTTCTGAATAGGATCTCCTCTAAACATAGATAAAAATACTGTCTAGGGAATGATTTTTCTATTATTCATGGATTTAGATGTATTTTTATCTCTTGAAGTCAAAACCTAATAATACTAATTTTATAGTGAATGGTTACAAGATTGAGGTGGAGTTTGAATTTGAATGTATACCTTCCTTGTCTTATAACTGGAATAATTTTATTAATGAAATATCAAACTATATATAACTTCAAAGGAATAATTTTAAAACTTTAGCCTAGTATAAGTTGGTGGGTTTAATATTGACTGTAATGGAAAGGTTTTGTTGCTTCTTTTAATCTCCACATAATCCTTGAAAATGATATAAATACTTTGTGTGATTACTATTGTAAATGAGAAATCATTATTGACGGATACATAGTTAATCCACATAAAAAATAGAAAAAATATATAATGAATACCATGATGTTGGTTTTCAATCCCTTGAAAAAATAAAAAGTGTTTTTAAGGGTAATATTTAATGCCCCTTATCAAAAAATAATCAGATCATTCTTACAATGGATGATTCCATGGTCTCTAGGGAATTGAGTGAAATAGTTGAGTATGGTAATAATTTTACCATCTCAATATAATTAGATATTGTTGGAAAATACTATTCTATAAAACAATATAACAAAGAGGCCAAAAGGGTAATGATTAAGTGATTGATAAGTGATACTATAAAAGGGGTTAATGAAACCAATTATTAAAATGGGAATGACCCTAAACATTTCCCAATTTTGGAGGCGTATTAAAATAAAGAATTATTTGAATTGGAGTCCTTAGTTTATGTAAACAATTATCTGAACAAAGAAATTGTTTTAAGAAATGGATAAGGGTCCATGAGGGATTTAAATTAGGAACCAACTCCAATATAAGCTCCTTAATTCTAAAATAATCCTCTATAATAGAAAGGCAGATTGAACGAATAGATAGTATTAAGAAGTCACCCATGGTTTTCAAGAAGTAACAAATCCAAACATAATAAAAAATAAATGTCTAAAACTATATTTTTTAAAGGTTAACCTATCTGGACACCACTACTACTCTAAAAAAGAATATTTTTAAATCACCATCATTTGATCATGGACATTGTTGAACCCATGGGTTATTTTAGATCAAATAGGTGATGTAATTTTATTTCCTTTGGTTATAATTAGTGGGAATCATTATCATATAGTAGATATGGGAACCGTTTGGTTCCTTATTATAATTAAAACAACCAACATTAATGTGGTTCAAATTATTCAGTATATGATTACCTCTGTAACTTGTTTTGAAGGCATTAGTTTTTATTTATTTAATTTAATCTCTCATAACTTATCAACAAGGGTGGGAATTGTGAGTGGAATATGAAATCTCAATAAAGATATTCATGGTCCATAGAGACTTTCTAGAGACCACAATGTATTATTTGGATCTCATGAAATAATAATTTGTGTAAGCCTTAATATTTCTACTAGATAATTTACGGAATACATGATTCTTAAGGGTCTACTGGAAGTTACACATTTTACAGATATATATGCATGTTATATGAAATCCATGAAGATGATGTTTTCTAGTAATTTGGATTAAATATTTGTAAATTTCAATTATCTTGACATGTGGATGGAAGCTTAATCCATAACACTTATGAAAATGAACATTGACCATCATCTTATCCTCACTACTTCCATTACCAAAAATGTAAGAGTTACTTGACCCTTTAGGTTCAACAATAATTGTTTTATGAATAATAAATTTGGTAGCATTATTTTTAAGGCTCAAGATAATTGGAAATGAATTGATGAACTCATTTAAAGTGTTATAAAGATAAGAAACTATAATTACACATATAAATCATAGTGTAAAAAGGCCTCCACATCTATAGATGGAGATATTGAGTAATTGTAAAAAAAGAAATAAGTTGTTCAAATTTGGAATAATGAGGAGTCTTAAATTCCATATATTAATAAGGAGTATGAAATTTATTCTAGGATAGAAAGCTGATCTGAGTGAGGATATTCGAATAAAAAACTCTTGGGTCACATAGCTCAAATAAGGGGATAAGAATAAAACTTCTTTCAAAAAGCTCATAATGGTTAGAAAATCATCTAAACCAATCACATAATTAATGTATTTAAGTGAAATTATAACTCGGATGGAGGAAATAGGGGATTATATTTATAATTATTTTCATGATCTTTTAATAGTGGTTCTTATTCTAACCATAATGATTTCAAGAATTTCATCCCTTGTGTTATTGATCATTAAATAATGTGATGCTCACCCAGATTTCGAACATGATGATAGTTAAGGATTTCATCATTTCATTGGATCCAAAAATATCCCTTATAAATTAATAACTAACCAATATTTTCTTTCATTATTTCTAGGTTATTATTTAGGATGATATTACGAAGATGATAATGATTTTATATAGAAATGAAATTCTATCAAAGGGCACAAAATCTAAATTTATTTTTCTCTTACTTAATTCCCATTATTCTAAATCCTTCAATTAATTTAGGATTATGAATTTTTCCATTTATATCTTCAATACCCCCTTTAAGATCCTGAACACAATAATATTTATCATCATTAATAAGGTGGACTCTTCTAATCATTATTTCTTCACCCATGGTATAAGGATAAAAGATTACCTTCTTTTTATATCTTAATTTATTAACCTCATGAGAATGTACATTAAAAAGGAAGAATTTCCCACAATATTGACATCAGGATTTCCTTTGAAACAATTAATTATTACTTTATAATGGATGTATTTCATCGTTTTAATTTTAGTGATTTTTTATAGACAAGTTTCTCATTATTTTGAAATTTATCATGAATTATAATCTAGTGAATGGAACATCATATATATATATATATATATATATATATATCTAGAACATCTAGTATTATAAATGGATATTCACTATCTATTATTGTTTTCATCTTTTCAAAAAATCTGAACATCAAGGGGTATATAAAAATTAAATAGAAAATTCTTCAAAGAGCTTACCCTTATTTTTGGGAAGCCATAAAGAATATTCATTCTAGTATTTATCCAATGGAAGTAAATATTACTAATTCACTTATGTATTAAAATATATCTCCATTACTGAAAAGAATTGATGTATTGAAGGCATTGTTATTCGAATGTGAGTATATTCTTTTATGCCTTACAGGTGGCCTTTATATATGATTAAAAGAATGAATTAATGACATTTAAATTTCATTTGGTGTTGAAATGTCTATAAAATGAAATATATCATTGTCAAATGGAAAACATTCTCAAAACCTATGATTAAGGGTGGAATGGGAATCACCAATCTCTCTTTATTAAAACTTTTTAATTAAGAAGAGTTACTATAAATGATCCTCAATGAAAACACCAATATAATCCTTTTTTAAAACATGGAATTTAGAGCATATGAATTTTGGTAATACCGAAATACCATTTGTCCTCAATCTTTCTTGGTATCAAAAAATCTAAAATATTTATTGAAACAATAAATTTGGTTAGTCTCTATCACTTCAAACCACTTGTTCTAGAACGATAATAGGATGAGGTCACCTATTATTAAGGGGGTTTCATGGGTATATTTTTATACAAATATGTGTATAAGGGATAAACTGTTCTCCTTTATGGATCAATTAAATAAAAATTTCTATGACACTATCGATACATGTCATTTCATGTCTATCAATAGTACCATAATCTGGAAGCCAACGAGGCATGGAAATATCATCGGTAATTTGTTTTATAATTTCCATATAGTCATCCACATTAGCATATCATCCTTCACCAAACAATTTTAAAATTAAGGGAATTTTCCCTCTTGGTATACTCGAATTTATAATGGGGTACATATAAACTAAATATGGATGAATCTCTCAAGAACATTGACTTAAATCATTACTCCATATTTAGTATATGTTTATCTATATAGGATACCATTAATAATAATTTATTTTAATATAAATCTATTAAATCACATTGGATCACTGTATATAATCATTTCAATTTTTAGAATCTGAATATAGTAAGATTCCGGTCCCAGTTAATCTACTGCATCATTTAGATTTAAGGATAGATGAAGAACCAACTCTGAATAGCAGTGGAAAAAACTCATTTTATTTGGTGGAATAGGAATGTAAATTGATTTTAAGTCCATTCCATTGATCTCAATATGATCATGAGGATTTATCTTTTTTCGATAATGTTGGAATCCAACCTAAATATTGGTTAGGAAGGAATTATTATTTATGAGTTATATATAAATAATATGTAAGCTATTCAAATTTGTTATAAAAATTACAATTTTTATATTTCTATCTTTTGGAAACAACTAATTAATATTTTGATAACAAAAAAATAAATTGAGCATCGAAGGGAAATTCAGTGCCTTGTGGATATGATGGGATCTTTAGAGACTTTATATATAGATAACTCTCATGCTTATATAAAAGATATGGAATGGATATCTCTTGTTATGTTGAAATGGAAGGAGTAGACCTGGAAAATAAAATAATAAGATTCAATAATAGATGAAATATATGGCTTCAGTTAGACTCAATTTTTTTTATTTAGGATATCAACCTGAAGATATCTTAAACCTATTGGAGACATACAGTGGACTAGAAATAATGTATGATCAATTATACTCATATTGAGTTTTTTTTGTTTATCATATCTCTAGATAAGTTAATAGAGACTTAGATTATATAGTAAATATGGGATTCAGGTTTTGGTAATGTAACCAAAATGGGTATATTCCAGAGTTGATTTGGGAGCACGTGTTCCTGGAAATTTGTATAAATACATATTTATAGTTGTTATAATAATTTTTTGTCCCTAACGTTTAAGTCAAGGATGGATATTAACAATAATAATAAAAATAATAAATATTTTATTTTATTATTATTATTAATATTGTTTTATGATAAAAAAGATTATAATTTCAATAATAATGCTGATACGAACTAAATGGAAACTTTTTATACTTAAACATGTGATTTTTTTGTTCTCGATGTTGTTATTTCTCTTTTAATTGGTAGTGGATTTAGTTTTGTATTGCTAAAAATGTTAATTATATTAATAAAAATGTTCGAATTTTTTAATTATTAACTATATATATTTTAATATATTTATTAATTTAGGGATAAAATATAATGATCCTTTTCGAGTTATTGGGATTATTATTGTTTTTATTTTTGTTTAATTTTTTTTTGATATTGTTGTTTTATTTTTTTATTGTTGTTGTTTTTGTTGTTCTTCTCCAATAAGCATATCAAAGAGGTTAGGCTTTTGAAAAGTATCATGAATGTATTGAGTTTGAATCGTCATGTTTAAATTAATATTTTAGGTATATTTTTATCATAATTTTGTGCCCTTTATTTTTATTATTGTTGTTGTTGTTTTTAGGGATATATAAATAAGGGTCGACAATCACCTAGTTGATCGTATTGAAAATGCATTAATCTTCATTAATTTTCTCACACCATTCCATAAGTGAGGTTTTATCATTCCTCATATTTCTTCTATGGATTGAATTTTTGAACAACCATGTTCTATAATTGCATCTATGCCAAACTCATTCAATATGATCCACAATGTTGGGATTATATTGAAACTAAAATACCCTACTTTGGGAAGATATTCAATATGTTTTTAGTAGTATATGTTGATTCCAATCACGAATTTAGCAAGGAAATATTTTAATTCTATAATTTCATAATAGTTCCTAAAATTATCATACCAAATGGATAATAACCATGAATTTCGTTGGACTTGGTCAAGTATATTGGCCCAATATGGTTGTCTTCATAATGGAGAATTATTTCTCTAGGGTGTGGGTACTAACATGTTATCTTTCCTATTGATTACACTAAATAGAAAGAAAAGGGATATGGATATATAACCATGAATTCATGTATCATGAATATATAGGAGTGAGATATTATCATTTATATATACAATTTGAGTAATAACCATGATCAAGTTTAGATTCATGTTTATGGACTTGATTTTTTTACTCAAATCCAAGGATATTGTCGGATATTGCCTCTTTGGTGGGAATCACCATAAATATTGATAGTGATTCTATAAGGGCTAAACATGCTCAGTATGAATTTATACTACATGAGTTTGAGATTTATACAATAATAACTGATTTCTTTCCAAAAACATCAGAGGATATAAGAAAATTAATTGTCAATTATGAGAGATGCCCACCCATTTAACTAATTATAAATTCGTTGACCATGTGGTTAGTTGGTGTAGAAGAACCAATGCAACATCTCTCTATTATAGCATAAAATATCACACATAGACTAACTAATGAAAGTTAAAATTTAGGAAAATGGATGAAGGGGATTAATTAGACACCACTAAGGATGAGGAACATAATAATGTTTTTGGGACAACTGGGATGGGGAAGGTCTCATTCATAGAAGAGAGTGCCTCTAACATCCCTCATGTATCTTCTCATGTTATTTATGAGAATATAGGTATATAGATCCTAACATTGGTTACACATTTATTTGTTAAGAAATTATGGTTGATTGAGGTTTTTCATCTAAACCACACAACGATTTGGAATAATTTAATATTTTAATTAAGTGGTTGTTGATGATTTTTATCTTGATAAATCTTCTTGATATGATCATGTAAATTTGTAGATAAAGGAATCTAAAGTCCTCATTAAGAATATAGATTCTTCTAACATGGATGTGAAGGGAACCCAAACCTCATCCTATGTAGCTAATGATTCTATTATATATAATATGTACCTTAAGCTACTCAGGTATCATAACATACAACTTTATATTAATGATTCATTATGTATGAAGAAACCATCATTCAGTTTCCCCTAGAATAGGATAATAGAAGAAGTCCCTGTAGGTTGTTGGTCCCAAAAATGAGTCCTCTAATAGAAAATCTATTCTATTAATTATACACTTTTGGTAAGATGATGATGATGATGAATCCCAATCTTCTGAAAGGGAGACTTGTTTTGGAGTTGAAACAACCCAATCCTTTAAGGAATTAGATGAATACAACCCATCCAAAATTGTAAATAAGGTTAGGGGGAATTAAACCACCATTGGTAGTGGTTCAAAATAATATTCCCCATAAAATGGGGAAATAATATTTTAAATTATTAAATTATTCAATAATTTATCCAAGATAAATAATATAGATAAATTCTAAGACATTTTTATTCTTCTCTCATAGCACAAGCTAGATACTCATAGCATAAAAAACACTAATTCCAATATCATATTTTCTAAGATCATTGTTTGAGTTATGATTGGTAATTAGTGGGTATATCATAACTAAAAATCAGCACCCATTAAAACAATATGGGTCCCCAACAACAGGGGTTTATGAACACATATATTTTATACCAGGTAGTAGAAACTTACCATAAAGATTGAAATTCACAATGATTCATTTAATGTATCTTTTATTTATATTTTCAACTTCTACACTAGGAGAAGATATATCTAAGACTATATTTTATTCATTGCCAATTATATAAATGATAACTGGATTCACATTTGATAGTTAAATTATCTCCTAAACTAATATGAGTTTATTGGGGAAAACATTATATGGTTTCAATCCCTAGAGATCACAATATTCATTGGATGTTGCCTCCTTCATAAAATAATTTTGACTGGGGATGAATTTACTTGGTCAAGGTACATAATTAATTGATGGAAACCTAGTAAATTAGATAGATCTATCATCTCTCTTTGGGGTGGTATCTTAATACCCCCCCTCTAAAATAAATATTTTCCAATATTGTATTATGATAACTCTAGCATTATTTCTGTACTCACTGGATTTATTAATTCTTGTCCATATAAATTCTTTCTTAATAATACATGGATTTATTATGATTACTATAGGGATGGTTATGCTTTTGAATGGTCACTTCATGAGAATAGAAATGTTTTTCGATTTTCTTCAAGAAAAATAGGCGAACTAAAATAGCTCTTAGTGTTTGGTGTAAAAAAAAATTTGATAATACATACTTATATATATCTAAATATGAAAATAATATTCAATAAAATAATAATAGAAATTTAATGATGGATATATATTTTAGTGATGACATCAGGAGTGATCAGGCACTTTATTCCCTCTTACAAATATATATTATCTCTATAAGAAACAACTCAAGCCCAACTATCTTATATATAAGATAATAAACATCTAATTCATACATCATAATCATAGATAATGGAATGATTAAAATTCCATATCAACTATGAAGATCAATAGATGTAATCTCAACTCAATTAAATAAATTAATGATTGTCATATTTCATATATTGGTGGTATTTTCAATAAATATAATAAGTACTAAATTTATTCCTAACTACAGGATTTTGTTTATTTATTATTAAACTATATAATAACATTTTCTTTCAAAATACCTCACATGAATAATGTGATTAATTTTTCATTATTATATTTTATTTTGGATGGTTCTATATGTATATATAGATTCAACAAAAGGTGATTCATGAATATATGGATATCTTCCATGCAATTTTCATTTACGTTTTCATAAAGGACTTCAGAAAATGATACAGTCCTCTTAATCACATTGAGGAGTTTATTTTTGTCATTCGAAAAGTGGTGGATGTTGTTGAGGTATAAGAATTTATACCCATTTAATTTGTTTTAACACCCTAATATTTTATTAAATATTTCTCTTTTAATGATTTTAATTCAATAGTAGCATGTGTTCCACACAATCATGTGTTTAACCGAACCATGAAACACTAGTAGTGTAAAATAAAAATTATAACCTATCCCTCATATTATTGGTAATAAATATTAATAACTAATTTATGAAATAAAAATAAATTTCCAACTCTCTATTATTGTATTGGTATGTTCATAGAAAATAATCACACAATTTTTAGTAAAATCGCATTATTTCCTCAAAAATATTTTTTCTTCAAAAATTATTTGTTTAAATTTTTATGGGTTGTTTTTAATTCTTATATGTTATATAAAATTATGTTTACAAAATTATTTTCATCACATCAATATAATGTTAAAATAATAATTTTATGAAAGAACTTATTTTTTTTGGAATAGTGAAAATACTTATTTTTATTGAAAAATATATTTTATTTCTAAAGAATTTACTTGTCCAAATTAGGTTATGAATTAGTTTTAAATTTTATTTTTTAAAAAATAATTCAGCTATTTTATTTAAAATTTATTTTATACACGATTTTATTATAAAAACATTGTATGTTTTGAAAAGGGCATTTTTTCTGGAAAACATTTCTTTATATAATTTTACCATTTTTAATTTAAACTAAATTATAAAACATTTGTTTTTTAGGATTAGAAAATTGGAATCCAAATTTAGATTCATATGGTCAAAATTTATAGAATAGTTCCCTTTTTGGTTCCAATATGAATAGTGACAATGGTAAATATGTTTTCCACGATAAATGATAAATTTGGAAATTTATGTTAAATATAATATGATAAATACTATAAAATGATCCTAAAACATGCCCAAATTTTATTGGATGAAAATAATTCAACTCATAACACATAATGATCATAATAATGTTTTTAAATTGAATTGTTTATCATAAAACTACTTATATAACATTTAAATCATTGAATGACAAAAAATGTTACATTAATTGTCTTAAATATATTTTTTGTGTCCACATGGGGAACAAGTTATGTTATTAACGAACATAAATGTAAATTATTAAATTAATAAATTTATATTCAATTTAATGATTTGATTTTTGATTTTTTAGGCCACATAGATGATATTATGATATTTATAATGTCTTATTTAATAAAAAGTAAATTTGTCACATTGCTATATTAAATACTATATCATTTTTAATATAGGTTTACCCAAATGAAATATTCAACTATAAATATTATTCTGAATGAAATAATATTTATTGGCATCATGGTGTTTTGTTTTCATTTTTAGTTAAGATTTAAATATAAAAAATAATTAAACAATGCTGATGTAGTAATTATTTTATTAATGGAAATAAAAGTTATTAAAAATATTAAAATAAATATAAATTTAAATAAATAATTAGCAAAATTAATTTTATAGAATTATGTAAACCTCTAAGGATATAATAAAAAAATTTAATTTAACTTATCATCTTGATATTTGTAAATTTCCAAGTAAAGGGTAGTGTCAGAATTGACACTAATGAAAATTTATCAATATAATAGATTATTAAATTTTATAAAAATCGTAAAACATATTTAAAAACCCAAATTATTATATCATTGAAAAAATATCATAAATATTTAATTTAGTCTCATATTTTCATCACATGAGTAAAATAGTAAAACAATTTATTATTGATAAATTTGTAACCGTAGTTAAAATTAAAATAGGTTAACTAAGGGTTAATCTAAATGATAAGGATTAAAAAATACCAAAATATTTATAAAAACTATTGTTTGATGATATTAAAATATTGAATCTTATTAGATTAAAAAATTCACTTTTATATGTATTTCAATTTATATTGATTTTTTTATAAATTAATATTTTTATAAATTCTAAAATTACCATGCACCTCAATTATAGAAGGGAGCCTCGTCACTCACCTTTACACATCACATTAAACCTTCAAAAATTGAAGATACCTACAAAATTTATCTTCTCAAATTCCCTATTCAAATTGTATAGGTTATTGTTTTCTCAAAATACCAACCCAAATTTCCCTTAGAGGATATATAAAGGATGTTCATCAAAGAAGTGGTAATCATCTTTACAAACTTTTCCAGGATTATTTCATCTACTACCCATTCTTCATGTGTTTTTATACTATAAAGTGATAAATACAATATCGCCTATATTATTTCATGTTATTATGATTATTAAAAAACTATATACCATCTCTTATCTATCGTATAAAAAATCATTTTGTGTGCGTACGTGAAACTTACAGTCTCCAAGTCCTTGGGTAATTAGTTTTCCATCACCAATTTATTTGGATGGATATGATGAATTAAATAATATATCCCTATATATATTATAATTATAAGATTATATTTATTATATAAAAATATATACCATCCACTTCATACCATTTCACTATTAAGGGATTGATAAAATCACTTGTGCGTATGTCTGACGTACCATCATTACGATGTGTTGTGATTCATATTCCATATTCACCATTCCATAATGATTATATTAATGTATATAATGATTATATATGATATATTTTTCCTTATTATTATTCTTTATATTTGGGTAAAATGTTATATTTTCATGAATTTGGACTTATATGAAATAAATGCATAGGAAAATGAAGTTGTTACCACCTGAGAGAATGGTAATAATGAAATATTATTAACAAATCGATGAACAAATTATATATTAGGATCATATATATTATCATAAATATCAATTTGATTGTGGTATAATTTTTTTTTATTTAAACCATTACACAGTAGGTTTTTAAATGTATGAGGTAAATATGACCGAAGGTAATGGTTAATTTCACAAGATCATTATTATTCCAAATTTTGTATAAGTTAGTATCTACTAGAGAATATTTATCTTCAATATCAATGTTTTTTATAAAAAATGCAAATTTTTTTTACTATTTTTCGACAATTTTATTAAATAATTTTTACCCATGTGTGATTTTTAACAAAACAGTTTGAAATGAATCTTTTTATTGTTTTTCAAAAGATGTACTTTAGGGCTTTTCTTGAAAAAGTCAGAAAGGAAATTTTTTAATATATATGGAAAGAATGGATTTTATATCATTAATTATTCCTTAATTCCATGAATATTTCTTTATAATCATATAGGGTTATATTAAATAAAATTATTTCCTCTAAAATTTCATGAAATTTTAAGAAGGAAATTGTTCTCCACGAAGAAATGATTTATTCTAAATAATTATTTTCAAATGATCTCTCAAAATTATTTTCTATTTATGATAAAATTATTTTATTTTACTTATTATTTATTATGAATAATTTTGAAGGATAATAACCTTATTATTTTTATGGTTGGATTATTTTTTTGATTTAATGATATTTAAGAAACTCATTTATTTTGCATGGGTTATGTTATGATGGAATGATATTTGGGAAACCCATTTTTTTTATGGGTTCTGATATGGTGAATGAATTATATTCTTGTAAAACACATATGTATGGTTTTCATTATGTTAGGTGTTTGACATACATCATTATCCAATGAATTATGTAAATATTTATATCATATGAGAGAGATAGGAATACAATAAGGGGTGAACTCTATTCAAACATACAATGCTCCAATGGGGAGTTAACATTCTCTAATAATGGTCGTTGTCAACTTTGATGGTCTTGAAAATGATCCTTTACTACTATGTATGTAACATCCCTGGTAAATAAAGAATATTACCTTTTCATATTTATTAATATTTGTGAATAAAATATTAATATTCCTTTATAGGGAATGCTATGCTCGATGGCGTACCCAATACGGAACAACGAGTTTCCTTGAATTCTTACATTGCACACTAATAATAAAATAATATTATTTTTAATGGTAGTTAACGCCTAGCTGTTGTAATGGAGGGAATGAACATAAATAACTACAAAATTATTATATATGTTTTTCAAATATTTTTAGTTTTATCCAATAAATGTTAGAGGCTTAAAATGCGAATGAATCCAATTTTAAGTGTAAATATTCTAATACTCTATAAAAGGTCGATTAACCGCCTTTTGATGGAGAACCCTTTTTAAATCCACTTGTTGAAAATTTTATATGTTATATTGTACCAAATCCCTCTTTAGAATCGGAAAATCAAAATTTACTATGTGTATGGTTTTGTTATTTTTTTCGATAAAGTTCATTTTTAATGAATAAGTGAAAAATGATGTATTTTAATTCAAATACTCTTTTTAATCTAATTTATTTATATTATTAGATCATCTTTTGAATAGGTTTTAATGTTCAATTAGAATATATTTTTACCATTTAATCTAATGGTGGTCATTGGATTTAATTTCTCTTTGAAATTGGACTTAAACTATTATCAATATTTTAATAGATATTGTTTCTTAAAAACATGCTATTTGTTTTGACAACGGGAATTATTTATTAAATTAATTAATTCAACTTATATGTTTTTAATTTTGTAAAATAATAAACATTTTTGAATTTGGAATATCAAATATAGCTTATGGTGAATTTTTGGTATTTTTCAGAAAAAATTCAATTTTTGATGTATAGTGAAACCACTAAGTGGTAGTTGAAAAACTGATTTTTCATTTAAATGGAACTTTACCACTTCTGTGATTTGAATTTCAAAAATTTGAAAAAAATGATTGTAATTAGGATGTAAAATTTGGTTCAATGGGATTAAAATAATTTTTTGGTGAATAGTAACTTTAATGTTTTATTAATCACGATTAAAGGTAATTAGTGTAATTCAAGGTAAAGATAATGTTATAATAATATGAAATGATCATGACACTTATACTACCCCTATTTTACGAGTCTTGGCCAACCATGAAAATACATGGGTCAACATGGGGACCCCATGGAGCCACTTTGGTAGGAAAATGACATTAATAACTTTTTATTAAAAGTAAAAATAAAAATGTCACCAACATGAATTGTTTTACTACAAAAATTTTTACATGAAGTTATACAAGTCATATTTATGACTATAAATACTCATTAGATATCTAAAAATATTTTATAAATCATGACATTTTTTTTATAATTTTAATACATTAAATAAAAAAATTTATTTTTGACACCATGATGATGCAGTGATTACCTCATTAATGAACGATTTAAATAAAATGAGAAGATAAGGTGAACTCTAAGACTTAAACTTGTCAAAAACATATTAGATGGGTGGATTTCAAACCCTTCTCACCTTATCCATGAAATATATAATTGTGGGACCTTTAATATCCAAAAAACAGTTTATAATAAAGTAACTTTTCAAGACATTCCAAGAGTGCCCCTCCTCCCTCTTATAAAAGGCCCCCACCTATACCCCCTTACACACACATCTCAAGCCCTAGGCTCAAGAAAAATCTGCTCAGTTTACCTCTCCATATCCCTCTCTTCATCCTAGAAGCCTTATATTAGGCAGAAATCTCTTCAAAAAAACCCTTTTGGTTCAAACCAAAGGTAGTTACCCGATTTAAAGGTAATGTCCTCTCTTATGTTATTTTGTTTTATTTTTCTTCTCCAACCCCTAAACTCTTTTTATTTATTTATTTTGTAACAAAACCAGTATATTCAATATTTTAGAATGTTTTATGTGAAATATTCTAGCTACACATACACACACCTCTGTCTAATGGTTAAAGAACATAATGTTTCCATGGATGGAGAATTACTGCCTCACGAAACGATGATTGTTCTATCTTATCCTACCACATCTCATGGTGGACATTATGATGTAACTATATTTATTTATGATATAAATTATATTTATTTCCTCTCCATGATTCTGTATTTTAAATTTAAAACACACCTTTATGTTTTGCATGTTGTGCAGATGCGATAATTTCATTTTAGGAAGTCTGGACTACCGCCCCATCAAGTGATTTGAATCGTTCATGAAATACATGGAATGTTAAAGAATGAATTAATGAACTTATTTTACCTATATAACATATATATTATTCTGTAATTATAATATATATATATCTGATTTAGTTTTAATTCCATTAAATAGGAAATAGAAATGAAAGTAGTGTTCATGTGTACGTACGGCTTACCGTCTCCATGAACGGTGCATTTCATTTCTTACCTCTAAATGTTATGTAATATTATAAATGAAAGTATATAATGGGTATATATGATAGATATTATATATAAATCTTGAATATAATTCAGGATATAATGGATATTTTACCACATGAACAACTTGTAATTATAAGAAGTTTATGTTTGACTCAAGTACCAATGATCGACAAAACAACAGTTATTAACTTAAATAATTAAATAATGGTCATAACATGGTAATAAGTGATATAAAATGAATAATGAACTTGAAAAAGGTTCTTAAGAAATTATAAATTAACTTTAGTTTTTTATTTAGGAAAATAAATAAACGAACAAGACAAGTCGGACTTGAGGTAAGGGATACGGCGTCTCTCTTTCTTTTCACGTACTCTCTTTTATGTAATTTCTTTTATACTCCATGTTATTATGTTGGAGGATGTTATTTTTTATTCACCATACTCTAATTTTTATTTTAATTAGGTGATAAACCCCTTATTACTCTCATCAATTCATTTTAAGAAAATTTAAGGGGCGCCGTTAGGCTGTCGAATTTTTATATGGGATTTTCTAATCTCACTTTTAATTCTGTTAGATTTACATTGTTTGACACTTATTCATTGTATTTGGTGTATTGTGTACTGAATTTTTATATATATTATCATTATTATCATTATATTCATGTTTATCTGTGATTCATCTGGTGGTTATTAACTTTGGGTCATATGACTCAATTGATTACAACGTGGTAATGGGTTTTCCTCTCACTTTTATCCCCGTGAGATTCATGATATACTTGCCACTACTTCCTTTTATGTGGTGTATGTACATCCCATGATATTATTCTTCATGTAAGATACTTTAATTTATGGGTATTTACATATTCATTGGATGATTCTTATTCCATGTGGCGTATGTTTTGTAATTTACCAAATTGTTATGGGAACCTTTAACCCCCCTCTTTTTAAAAGACTTCTTTTTGTTATGTCCATTAATTTACATCTTATTATGTTGGGATATGTTCTTATATATCCTTATTGATGTAGACATTATATCCAAATGATGATATTAACTTATGTCTCATCAACTCATTTTCTGAATTTTAAAGTGACGTCGTTAGGCTGTCGAATTTTTACAAGGGAACCTCTTAAACCAATTTCGATTTCTTTGGGTTCAACATGTACTTCATCAAACATGTCATCCTATGAATATGTGTGTATGACCTCTTATTGTTTCACACTTAATATCCACTTACATTTGGTGAATTTATATTTCTCACACTTAATTATGTCATTGATTTATCATTAATTTAAGGATACCATCTTTGTAATGGATTTCATCTCAATTCACATTGAGACTTCATTGTTATTATGATCCAATTCACTATTATACGGTTTATATACTGTCCTTTGACATATTATATCATGAATCCATTTATTCTCATGATATTATAATGTTCTAATGAAATGTTATTCCACAATTATTTGTATTCAAGAGTCTCTCATTTTGTTAAAAACTCTAACAAAAATATCATTTTAAATGTTTTAAAGATTTATTATTATAAATATTTATCATTAATATCAATGTTTTAAAAATGGTTTTTAAGGATTTATTTATAAGGATATTAATGGTTTAAAATTTTAAATGCTTCAATGTGGTATGGGACTTCGTCTCAATCTCCTTTTATTGACGCATATTTTATTCTAATACAAGACTTTATTTTATAGGCTTTATAAACCCCTTTAACTTCTACATTTATTCAAAAGGAATCTTTTATCTACGAAGTGTTTTTCTAAGTAACAAAAAGTATGTTTCTTTTTAACATACGTGGTGACAACGTCCTTTCCGCTGCCATGAGTATTATTGGATCTTTGGCTTCCTCAACAAGCTATAATGTTTTTAAAAGTAAATAAATGCCATATAATCTTTTATGTATTTTGGTATTGAAAATGGTTTTGATAATGGATTTATTTTGTCAATATATTTATGTGATATATTGTGATTGAGATTTGGAAATGTTTTCTTTCCTTTTTAATTGTTTTAAGTTTTATGATTTTATAATGGTACTTGGACATTTGACAGGTGGTTACGTGATAAACCAAATGACAGGTGGTGTCGTGAATATCGGGATGGTTGGTCACATTATAACCTCCAATGCATTGGGTATGGAATTCGGTCGTATGGCTATTCTATGTAGTGATATGTGTGGAAGTCGACCGTATGTTTATTCCATTTATGTAAGTTGATGTCCCAGGATACATTTATATGTTATGTGTTCTTTATATGGGTTTATGGTAATCTTTGATTACAAAGGATTAGTGGTGATATTTTATTCAGTGAAGAGTTTTTACTACTTCGTAAAGGTGAAATGTATTACTTTGATAAAGTATTCAGGGTTTACTTGTTGTTTTGAAAAACTAACAGTTTTCCGTCTTTGTGTATCATTTACTAGGCTTTTTATGCTCATACCATTTTTTTTGAAATGTTTTCCACAGGACATAATGATGAATAGGGTCAAGGATGGGATCAAGGAAAGACAAGTTATCTAAAACATGGAACTAGACATGTTTATTTTAAGAGTTTTTGTTTTATGATGGAAACTATGTAGAAGTGTCTAGTTTATTATCTTGTGAGATGTAATAGTTATGTCCTAATTCTCAAAAACTCTAAACATGAAAAGATCCTCAGTGTTAATTATTCATTTAATTCAAGAATATGTATTGTATAAAGTCCGGGTCCTTATAATGTAGATGAAATTATTTTCTTATTTGTATTCCATAATCCCATGTCATATTTTATTATCTCGTGATAATTGTTCATTTATTCTCTATGACATATTTGATTTATCCCATGACATTACATATTTGTCTTTGATATTCAGTATATAATTTTCTATTATTTTGTTTTTGTTCCTATGTCTTATGACAATGATATGACTCATATATCACAGTTTTACCCTTACTCAGCATATGAGCTCCCCCTTTTTCATTTTTCTTATCCACTAGATATGATTAATGTTATTAAGTAAATTTTCCAAAAAGGGTTATAGTAATGATTGAATAAAAGGGAGATGATGTATATGTTTTATGAAACAATTTTTTATTTTTCTATGTTTTCAAATTAAATAAACCTATATGGTTTTGGCATGGTTTTGTTATGTTATGTAATTAATATTATTATATTTATAGGTAATTTATATTTATGAAAATTATGTTTTATTATAGTTGGTATAATAGAAATTTTTTATTGACCATCGAAAACTAGTATAACAAAACCATAGTTTAAATGATAAATTTAAGTCTATGTATGGAATACAATCCCTGAGTTTTGGTATTGATCATGAATAACCTAAGATAAAACCTAAGGTATCCTCAATAGAAATTTTTTAAGTAATATTCCTTGATTATGTGGTTTTCCCACTTTTTTTATTGTTTCTCACACTATGCTTTTTAGTTTTTCTTCAATGGATGGAACCCGAAAGAACCATGTCTGTTTTTAATGCAAATTTAAATGTAATTTTTTTTCTAATGAAAAACCAAATGTAATGGAAATTAAATTCATACTATTTTTGTTATTCTCAGACAACTATTTAAAATATATAATTTTATAGGGTTTTTTATTATCTCTCCATTTTGGGCTATGATTCCCATTACATGTATATATGATTATAATGATTCAATTTTAAATCATATTCCTACCTCTAAATCAATATGTTTATACAAAATTGATTAGTAACACTTTATAAAACCCATAAATTATAATTCTAATGTAAATTAAAATCAATATTATATTTACACAAATATAAATTATCCCTATGAATAAGGTATAATAAACACATTATTATAAAGGAAAATAATAATAAGAAACAATAACACACACAAGATTAGGCATAGTGTGATAGGTGTCTGCAACCACTTTTCAAAACATATCATTTTCTCCTAAGATGATGAGAATAATGACATAAAATATATATACCCATGATTACTTTTTGAATAGAGACTTTAAACCCACCCTAATTTCAACACTTAACATATAGAATCTATAATTACCACTATTATTAAATAGTATAACATATTAAAAAAAAATATTCTACGTAGATTAAAAATAAATCAATTATCATACCTAGTGTTGGAATCACCTGTTTTGATAATCACAAATCATGCTTAAACATTAATTATGATGTATTAAAACCTTGCATTAATCTTATTATTCTATGCTTAAATGAATTTTATTCTAAACAGTTCATATTCTTACTCTCATAACTTTACTGTAACAGCTTACAGTAGTATTTACATAAGTTTGGTATTGTTAGCTACCAGTCAGAGTTTTCTCTTCAAAGTCACAGTTACAGCTAACTGTCACTTTAAGTTACTGTTGCAATAAGTTCACAGTTACAAGGTTACAGTCGAAGACTAATACAAGCTTACAGTCACGAGTCTACCGCTATCTATTGTCAAAACTCACAGACGAAGGTCACAGTTACAAGACTTCTGTTCAACATTTTCTCTGCTCAAGTTCACAGTCGAACAAGTCTACAGTTGGAACAAGTTCGTAGTCGAACAAGCCTACAGCCATAAGTCTACAGTCAAGGTTACAGTTAGACAGCTTCTGTCGACTAAGTCTACTGATGATCGAGGTCTACAGTTGACAAAGGTTACAGTTCTACAAATTTGATTTTACAAGTCTACAGTTAGAGAGGCTACAGTTACATGGAGTAAAAGCTACCATTGCAAGCCTACAGACAGCAAGCCTTTGTTGAAGTCAGCAGTCAGAAGGAAGTCCACAGTTGGAAGACCACAGTTGAAGTCCACAGTGACATACATTCTCGACCAGTCTATTATTATTATATCTCTATTTTTTTTCTTTACCAATTTGAGTAATACTAATCTAACCGTCATGTCTAAGACAAATTAATACAGCTAACATTATTTATTGATATTTGCAGACATATCAAGAAATAATACAGTGTACGAGGAAGATCGCACGTGTATCTTGTCGGCCTCGGGTGAACAAAAAGGGCATATATGGAGGAGTATAAAAAGAAGAGAGAAGCATTCAAGAAGCAGTGATGAATAAAAACAGTTACACAGAGTCTAACATCTACAACTGAGAAGGAGATTCGCATATACACAAAAAGGAAGAACTCTCGAGCATTCATTCTGAAGAACAAAAGAGTCTCAAGTGAACCGACTGAAAGAACCGTCTTCGAAAAGCCATGTTGTGAAGCACTCAAACTCAAAGAAGCTAATTACTTGAACATCTGGAAGTCTGGAAATCGCGACACTCTGTTTTAGTGTCAACTTACAGAAAAAGGACCAAAGCTTCAAGACACTCATTCCTACGAGTCCAGAACTGTTCTGCCAACACTATAGAGCATTCTAAACCTTCTTCTTTCTATCTATTACTCTACTGTGTTTTAGTTCTCTACATTTTGAGCAGTGTGTGTTATCTGCTGTATTAAACACACACACTGTCTCCTGAACTTACACTGGAGGATCTGTAAATCCTCAGCAAACCCTTTTACACTTCATTTCCCACTGTGGATAGTGGTAGAGGTCTTGTGACCTGGACAGCTTGGTGCTGTTGTTTGTTTTCCCACGAAGAACTGTGGTAGAGGTCTTGTGACCTGGACAGTGTGTTCACTGTTGTTAACCCCGATCCAGGGTGTGGATCATTATATATAAACATTTGAGAGGACTAAGTCTCGGCTTGAGACTGAACCTCTTGGTTAATTCTCTGTGTTTGAAGTTTTACTCTATATCCATACTTTACATATTTATTTCATATTTCGCTGCTATTACTTAGAAATATAATCTATCTTCAAAGCTGCTTTGATAATTAAATTCGCAAGTGTTTATATTTTTTATAAATCAGTAAGTTAGTTTCAAAAGTTAATTTAATCATAAGATTAAGTTAACTGAGAATTAATCAATCTTTGAGAAACCAATTGAACCTTTATAATCTATATAAATTCACTACAGTTTAATTTGTTTTGAAATTAGGGGATTTTAATAGAAATTGTTTTTAACAGAAATTTTAATTGGAACTCAATTCACCCCCCCCCCCCCTCTTGAGTGTCCACTCCGACCAAGATTTGGTATCAGAGGGTTTGTTTATCTCTGTTATAATTGCTCAAAGTTTTATTTTAACTCTCTGTTTTTAAACTGTGATTGTAGTTTTATCTAAAAGATCTTAAATTTCTGTTAGTTCTAAATTTTATCTCTTTAAAACATTTTCTCAAATTTCCTTATGGATAATAGACTAGAAGGTGCTGCTACTAACATGCCACCCTTCTTTAATGGTGTGAATTATGCCCAATGGAAGCTCAAAATGAAAATTCATTTGGAAAGTATGGGTTTTGATATTTGGACTGCTATAGAGTCTCAATACAAGATTCCAGAAACTGAAAGAATAACTTGGGATGAACCTACTAAGGTAGCTTACAATAATAATTGTAAGGCTGTGAATGCTCTCTACTGTGCTCTAGGAGATGAGGAATTCAATAGAATTTCTGCATGTAAAACTGCTTTTGAAATCTGGGGCACCTTAGCTGTTTCTCATGAAGGAACAACTAATGTCAAGGAAATGCGGTTAAATACTTATACTATCAAATATGATAACTTTAATATGAAAGCTGATGAACCTATTTCTGATATGTATCTCAGGTTTAATGATATAGTCAACACAATGAGCTCACTCGGAAAGATTGTTCCAGCAAAGGAGCAAATCATGAGATTATTGAGATGTCTGCCTGACAGATGGAGAGGCACATCCGTTTCAATTAGAGAATCCTGTGATATTGGAACTTTGCCTGTCAAGGAGTTAATTGGTAAGCTGATGATGTATGAAGAAGAGCTCAAGGTAAATAAAGAGGAAGATGAGGAACCAAAACGAAAATCTGTAGCTTTTAAGTCTACTGCATCAAAGAGAAAAGATAAGGAGAAAGTGCATATACCAACTGAAAGTTCATCTAGTGAAGACTTAGATTCTGACAGTGATGCCGAGATGGCACAGATAGCAAGGAGATTCAAGAAGTTCTATAGGAAGAAGAAGTTCTTCAGAAAACCAAACTACAAGGGTAAGTATGATAGAAAAGGTAAGTGGAAGAAAGATTGGAAGAAAACTGATAAAGAAGAAGACATAGTTTGCTATGAATGTAAAAGGAAAGGACACATCAAAGCTGACTGTCCTAAGTTAAAATTCAAGAAGAAATATGAGTACAAGGACAAGAATTATAAGAAAGCTATGAAGGCCACCTGGAGTGCTTCAGAAGACAGCACAAGTGAATCAGAATCCAGTGATTCTGAAAGAAATCGTGCTAATATGTGTTTCATGACAAACACATCTGAGGTAACCTTAGACACTCCCACATTAAACTCTTATTATTCTGAAGGTGAAGCAGAATCTGGTTCTGATTCTGAAAATATGTCTAAAGATGAATTGATTGAATACTGTAATATGCTGGAAGAAACGTGTAATGAACTAAAGGATAAATATAAGTCTTTAAAGAAACAACATGCTCTTACTGCAAGTGTCAAGTCTGCACTTAATGTAGAAAAAGAGAAAAATGTTCAATTATTAAAGGAGAATACAGAACTGAAACTATCTAATGAACAACTTAGAAAGGACTTAGAAACATTCACAAATGGAAAAGATACTCTAACCCAACTGCTAGGAAAGCAAGTTGCACCTAAGTATGCTACTGGCTTGGGATACCAACCTGGACAAAGACAGTTTACTAAAACCTGATTTATTAAGTCTGAAAAAAATCCTGCTAGTTCCAATTTTGGAAATTCGTATGCCTCAACTGGTTATTTAAACAGTTGTAGATCAAATAAAGTATATCTCTCTAAATCTGTTGCATCTATTAATTATATGGGACCCATAAAACAAATCTGGGTACCTAAATCCTTGATTGCTAACATATCTGGACCCAAGAAAATCTGGGTACCAAAGTCACTTCCTGTCTAATCTGTTTTGCAGGAAATCTGCTTGAAAAGCAATTACAAGAAGGTATGGTACTTAGACAGTGGATGTTCAAGACACATGTCTGGGGACTATTCGTGCTTCAAAAGCTTAATAAAGGTTGATGGAGGATATGTCACTTTTGGTGATAACTCAAAAGGAAAAATCATCGGCCTAGGCCAGATTGGTAACACTGACTCAGTATTAATTTCCAAAGTTTTATTTGTTGATGGACTTAAGTACAACCTACTTAGCATTTCTCAATTGTGTGATGATGGTTTTAATGTCAAGTTTGAAAACAATTCTTGTGATGTTTATAATTCCAAAAATGCTTTAATATTTTCTGCCTTAAGAAATGAAAATGTTTATGCTGTTGCCTTAAACACTTTGGCTAAACATAATGTTACTTGCTTAAATGCTTTTCATAAAGAGTCTTGGCTGTGGCATAGGAGATTAGGACACTACAACATTCACTCACTTAGAAAACTCTCTAAGAAAAACCTAGTTAGAGACCTACCTAAGCTTGAATTCCCAAATGACGAAGTGTGTAATCCCTGTCAAAAGGGAAAACAACACAAAGTTTCTTTTAAACCAAAGAAAGAAGTTTCAACTTCTCAACCACTTGAATTGGTTCACATGGATTTGTTTGGACCATCAAGAATTTCAAGTCTAAATGGGAAGCACTATGTTTATGTTCTTGTAGATGACTTTTCTAGATATACTTGGGTATACTTTCTTGCTCACAAAAGTGAAGCCTGCTCTTCCTTTGTTAAATACTCTACGTCTGTAGAAAATCTTAGTGGACTTAAGATTAAGACCTTGAGGAGTGATCGTGGCCGTGAGTTTGAGAATCAAGAATTTGAATCTTACTGCTCACACAATGGCTATGCTCACAATTTTTCTGCTCCTAGGACACCTCAACAGAATGGTGTAGTGGAAAGAAGAAACCGAACCCTGCAAGAAATTGCAAGGACTATGCTTAATGAATATGACCTGCCTGTTTACTTTTGGGATGAAGATGTAAATACAGCCTGCTATGTTATTAATAGAGTCTTGATTAGACTGGTTCTTAATAAAACCCCTTATGAGTTGTGGAATAATAGGAAGCCTAAGGTTAATTACTTTAGAGTTTTTGGTTGCAAAGTCTTTATTCTGAATACTAAAGATAATCTTGATAAATTTGCTCCAAAAAGTGATGAAGGAATTTTCCTGGGTTACTCTATGTCTAGTAAAGCCTATAGAGTGTTCAATAAGAAAACCGAATGTGTGGAAGAATCTGTTCACATCAAGTTTGATGAGACTGATCCACATGAGTCTAAAACTTCTCTTGAAGATGTTGAAGAAGACTTATCTGTTCTGGACCTAAATGACAAATCTAAAGAACCTGTAATAAAAACATCCAATTCTGGACTTTTTCCAGAATCTTCCTCTGTGGAACCCGAACCTATAAATGAACCTGAAATCTCTAGTCCAACCTTTACCAAATCAACTAGGATTCTAAAGAATCATCCTTTAGATGCTGTTGTTGGTAATCTTGATAGAGGAACACAAACTAGAGCTTCTCTAAGAAATCAGGTTGAACATCAAGCTTTTCTTTCACAGCTTGAACCCAAAAATGTCAATGATTCTATCAGTGATGAATTCTGGGTAATGGATATGCAAGAAGAACTAAATCAGTTTGAAAGAAACAAATTTTGGGAATTAGTGGAAAGACCTAAAGACACTCTTACCATAGGCACTAAATGGGTGTTTAGAAACAAAGTTGATGAGTTTGGTAATATAATCAGAAACAAAGCTAGGCTAGTTGCACAAGGGTATAGTCAGGAAGAAGGAATAGACTATGAGGAAACCTTTGCACCTGTGGCTAGACTAGAGGCCATTAGGATATTACTTGCTTATGCTGCTCATCTGAATTTCAAACTATATCAAATGGATGTTAAAAGTGCTTTTCTAAATGGATATATAATTGAGGATGTATTTGTGGAACAACCTCCTGGTTTTACAAATCCCCATTTTTCTAATCATGTTTTTAAACTATCTAAAGCTTTATATGGTTTAAAGCAAGCTCCAAGAGCTTGGTATGATAGGCTCAGCTCTTTTCTTATTTCGAAAGGATTTACTAAAGGGATAGCTGATCCTACTCTTTTTATTAAATGGATTTCTAAAGATGTCTTAATAGTGCAAATTTATGTGGATGATATTATTTTTGGATCTTCTAAAAATTCTTTATGTGTTGATTTTTCAAAAATAATGCAAAATGAGTTTGAAATGAGTTTAATGGGAGAACTCAAATTTTTCCTTGGATTTCAGATCTTTCAAAATAAAAATGGTATTATTTTGAACCAAAGTAAATATATTAAAGATCTTCTAAAACGTTTTTCTTTGGATGGCACCAAAGGCAGTGACACACCTATGAGCACCACTTGCAAGTTGGACAGTGATGAAACTGGTGAACCAGTGGATCAAACCAATTACAGAGGTATGATAGGTAGTCTACTGTACCTTACTGCCAGTAGACCTGACATCATGTTCAGTGTATGCATGTGTGCTCGGTTTCAAGCCAATCCAAAAGAGTCTCATTTGAGTACTGTTAAAAGGATTTTCAAATATCTAAAACATACTCCCAATTTGGGATTATTTTATCCAAAAGGACAATCATTTGATTTATTAAGTTATTCTGATGCTGATTTTGCTGGCTGCAAGTTAGATAGAAAGAGCACCTCTGGAACATGTCACATTTTAGGCAAGTCACTAGTATCTTGGTGTAGTAAGAAGCAGAATTCTGTTGCATTGTCTACTGCCGAAGCTGAGTATATAGCTGCTGGTAGCTGTTGTGCACAAATCTTTTGGATGAAACACACTTTACTAGACTATGGATATCAATTCAAACATGTCTCTATAAGGTGTGACAATACAAGTGCTATTAACATTTCTAAAAATCCAGCATCTCATGCTAGGACAAAACATATTGATGTGAGACATCACTTTCTGAGGGATCATTATCAAAAAGGTGATATCACTCTTGAGTTCATTGGCACTGAACATCAGTTAGCTGATATTTTTACAAAGCCTTTGAATTCTGAGAGATTAAGTTACATCAAACATGAGTTAGGTATGATTAATTATAGCACAGTTTAAACCTCACAGTTGAAACCTCACAGTTGAAACCTCACAGTTGAAACCTCACAGTTGAAACCTCACAGTTGAAACCGCACAGTTGAAACCTCACAGTTGAAACCTCACAGTTGAAACCTCACAGTTGAAACCTCACAGTTGAAACCTCACAGTTGAAACCTCACAGTTGAAACCTCACAGTTAGACCTCACCGGTGTACCTCACTGTTACATCTCTCTGTAGGCTGTTTCACTGTTTAATCTTATTTTATTTTTGCGGGAATTCGAACCGTTTCTTTTCTTTATACTTTTATTTCTAAATCCCTAAATGATAAAATTGAGAACATCGAACATATCTCAATCCACTCATCTCGACCCTTGCTCTCTCAAGTCCTAAACCCTAAACCTTCAACCGAACCTCGAAACCCCATTCAGTTCCAATGGCCAGAACAAAGCGACCCCCGACTGTCAATGAAGATGCACCAATGCCAAAGAGGACTCAAGTCGAATCCAGTGGCACCGGGAACGCCTCGATAAGACCTGCTAATCCACATCTGACTAAGAGAGAAATAGTTGCTGAGAAGGAGCTATGTGAAGAGTGTATTTTATCGAGCAGATCATTAGTGCTGGCAGTGCTTAATGAGCAAGGATGGACCGAATGCTTAGAAAACAATAATGGACCGTACTACCCGAAGCTGGTGAAGGAATTCTATGAATATCTACAGTTCGAGGAAGAGGATGATCTTCATAGACTGGTATCCAGAGAAAACGGTAATGAAGTCAGTTTTTCATCCGTTGAATGGGCTGCATGTTTAAGAGTTCCTCATGAGGGTATTTACAACTACTATTCTGGAGCGGCTCCTCCAAATAGTAGAATCTTTGATCATGAGACGGCTCTGGAAGAATTGACAGGTAATGGCACAGTAAGGAAGATTATTACTGCTGAAATGTGTGGAGAGGACAGGCTTCTGTTTAAGTTTATTCAGCATGTACTGAGTCCTAGAAGAGGAGATTTTTCAACTCTGAAGCACCAGGATATTTACTTAATGTACTTATTAAAACATGGAAGGAAGGTTAACCTTTGTAGGTTGCTGATGGCTCAGATGGAGGACATGATAAAGGCAAGCTCAAAATCAAGTGCCTTGTTTCATGCTAAACTCATTTCGGTAATGTTGAAAGTGAAAGGTGCAGCTGGAAGTCAGGAAGAGTTGATAGTGGAAAAGAACAGTGTATGTATCTCGAAAGTAATATGCAAATTCATGAAGATCAGTTGGAATCCCTGGAAGAAATCATGGGTGAATGATGAGGAGAGAATCTATGAGAATTTTAGCCCTTCTACTCATCCCTCTAGACCGAGATATAGGAGAGATCCAGGCTTAAAGCCTGATGAGCCTGAACCTGTATACTCAGATGATGAACAGACTGCAGCAGTTGGTGACTCTGCAAGAGAGAACACCCCAATTGATGAAGGGAGTGATCCTGATACTACTCACAGTCCTGTTAGGACAGTGACGTTTGGAGCAGAAAGCCCTCCAAAGGAACTACCTAGTAGAGAACCTGTTCTAAGAGACAGTGAGACTGAGTCTACAGAAGAAGAAGAAGAAGAAGAATCTCAATATTTTGTCAAGGACACCTCTGACGAGGATGATACAGTCGAAGCAGAAGAGGCTGGAACTTCAAATAAAAATCAAGAGACTGTTGCAGAAGAACTTAGTATGAGCCCTCTGATAGGGTATACAGACAAGTCAGTGTCTGACCAGGAAGCATGAGTGGTCTCTACTACTGTTGTCATGAAAGTGGTTGATGACCCAACAGAGAAGGAGGCTAACCTCACTGCTGAACCTACAGAGGAAGCAAGTATGGAACCTGCTAGAGCTACAGAAGAGAACTTAGAGTTACCCAGAGTCGAGCGGATAGTAGAAAGTGTTCAGGAAGGATCTCCAAGTGAGGGGGAGCGTTTTGGTTCAGTCTCTGTACTATTTGATATAGAAGGATGGACCTCAGATCCAGGATACATGGTGTTAGGACTCAATTATGAGGATTCAGATGAGGAAAACCAACCACCAAGAAATCCAGCTATCCTAACTAATAGCTCTCCAGTGTTAGAAACTGAAAGATTGGCCACCAAGGAAGACCTTGAATCCTTAAAGAATGAAATGAAGGAGACCATCAGACAGTCTGTTGCTGAATTGAAAACCAGTCTTTTTGATGAGCTGAAAAATGTAGAACAATCCTTAGAATTATCTCTAGGATGTGTTGTGGGAAGTCCAATCAAAGAAATGATGGATGAAATGAAAGTGTGCCACACTCAAATTGAAAGCTGGACTGGAGCAGTAGTGGCCCTCAGACAATCAGTTGCTTCTTTAACTGCCCGGAGCAGTTCTCAGACACAAGTGGCCAGTGAGATTCGATACATCAAAGAAGTGGTCAAGCAGTTTTTGGAAGTATTTGAGGCTTTCAAGAAATCAGTAAAAGAACACTTTAGCAATCAGGATGCTGTCATTCAGAAAGTGATTGGAAATCTGACTCAGTCTTTCAAAGAGACAGTGGAATTCTCAGTCAAGTCTCTTCCTTCATCTAGCTCTCCTGTGGACCTTGAGCAGTTTAGAAGCCTGCTCAGAGAAGAGCTTACTCAGGCCCGTGCAAATGACACATCAGACCTACAGATCCTTGCTACTACAAGAGAAGTCAGTGGCTTTGTTCGTGAGCACCTGCAGGCTGCTACTGCTTCTCAGGAGGCCATCAAAAGTAAAGTGGATTATTACTTTGATCGGATTTTCACCAAGCATCAGTTGAACAATCACTTCAAGCTCATGCTAGAAACTATGAAGCTGCCTCCTGTGACTCAAGCCTTCAAAGAACAAGTTAGCAAGCTACGAGAGTTGACCCCGGCTTTGGATAAATTCTTGGAAAACAAAGATGACTTATTATCTGCCATGGACAGAGGAGGAAACATCATAATGGATTTCAGGAATCTGCTCCTACCTTTTCTTCATGTGGACTGCACACCTGTTATAGTTCCTCCTGCCCTACCTGTCTCCAACCCCAGTGGTTCTTCAGTAATGTCTCCTGCTGATGCCCTCAGAAGCCTTAGACCACTGATACCTCGGCAAGCTCCTCACTACAGGCCTTCAGGCGCCTATGTTGCTGCCCCTCCAGACATTCCTGCTGCCATTCCTCAGCCTGTTGATCCTTCACCTACTGCTCCATCTTCTTCCTCCAAAGGAAAAGATCCCTTACCTACAGATGAAGCGGATTGAGTCTGTTTATATTTTTTTTGATAGGGATGATGTATTCACGTTTTGGGTCATGTAATGTACTCATTATTAATACAATGTTTCTTTTCTCTCTCTCTGTCTTTCTTTTTGTTAATCAAAAAGGGGGAGAAATAGGGAGAAATAAGTAGGGAGAAATAGGGAGAAAGAAATAGGGAGAAATAAATATGGAGAAATAGGGAGAAATAGGGAAAACTCAGGGGAGAAATGAACCTATACAAAGAGGAAGAAATCCTTGCGGATTCTACCAAATTTTTTTGCTCATATTGCTAATACTGTGTTTTGCACACTTCTCTCTGATACATCTATATTTCATTCCATACTGACATAATTTGTGATTATCAAAAAGGGGGAGATTGTTGGAATCACCTGTTTTGATAATCCCAAATCATGCTTAAACATTAATTATGATGTATTAAAACCTTGCATTACTCTTATTATTCTATGCTTAAATGTATTTTATTCTAAACAGTTCATATTCTTACTCTCATAACTTTACTGTAACAGCTTACAGTAGTATTTACATAAGTTTGGTATTGTTAGCTACCAGTCAGAGTTTTCTCTTCAAAGTCACAGTTACAGCTAACTGTCACTTTAAGTTACTGTTGCAATAAGTTCACAGTTACAAGGTTACAGTCGAAGAATAATAAAAGCTTACAGTCACGAGTCTACCACTATCTATTGTCAAAACTCACAGACGAAGGTCACAGTTACAAGACTTCTGTTCAATGTTTTCTCTGCTCAAGTTCACAGTCGAACAAGTCTACAGTTGGAACAAGTTCGCAGTCGAACAAGCCTACAGTCATAAGTCTACAGTCAAGGTTACAGTTAGACAGCTTCTGTCGACTAAGTCTACTGATGATCGAGGTCTACAGTTGACAAAGGTTACAGTTCTACAAATTTGATTTTACAAGTCTATAGTTAGAGAGGCTACAGTTACATGGAGTAAAAGATACCATTGCAAGCCTACAGACAGCAAGCCTTTGTTGAAGTCAGCAGTCAGAAGGAAGTCCACAGTTGGAAGACCACAGTTGAAGTCCACAGTGACATACATTCTCGACCAGTGTATTATTGTTATATCTCTATTTTTTTTTCTTTACCAATTTGAGTAATACTAATCTAACGGTCATGTCTAAGACAAATTAATACAGCTAACATTATTTATTGATATTTGCAGACATATCAAGAAATAATACAGTGTACGAGGAAGATCGCACGTGTATCTTGTCGGCCTCGGGTGAACAAAAAAGGCATATATGGAGGAGTATAAAAAGAAGAGAGAAGCATTCAAGAAGCAGTGATGAATAAAAACAGTTACACAGAGTCTAACATCTACAACTGAGAAGGAGATTCGCATATACACAAAAAGGAAGAACTCTCGAGCATTCATTCTGAAGAATAAAAAGTCTCAAGTGAACCGACTGAAAGAACCGTCTTCGAAAAGCCATGCTGTGAAGCACTCAAACTCAAAGAAGCTGATTACTTGAACATCTGGAAGTCTGGAAATCGCGACACTCTGTTTTAGTGTCAACTTACAGAAAAAGGACCAAAGCTTCAAGACACTCATTCCTACGAGTCCAGAACTGTTCTGCCAACACTATAGAGCATTCTAAACCTTCTTCTTTCTATCTATTTCTCTACTGTGTTTTAGTTCTCTACATTTTGAGCAGTGTGTGTTATCTGCTGTATTAAATACACACACTTTCTCCTGAACATCCACTGGAGGATCTGTAAATCCTCAGCAAACCCTTTTACACTTCATTTCCCACTGTGGATAGTGGTAGAGGTCTTGTGACCTGGACAGCTTGGTGCTGTTGTTTGTTTTCCCACGAAGAACTGTGGTAGAGGTCTTGTAACCTGGACAGTGTGTTCACTGTTGTTAACCCCGATCCAGGGTGTGGATCATTTTATATAAACTTTTGAGAGGACTAAGTCTCGGCTTGAGACTGAACCTCTTGGTTAATTCTCTGTGTTTGATGTTTTACTCTATATCCATACTTTACATATTTATTTCATATTCCGCTGCTATTACTTTGAAATATAATCTATCTTCAAAGCTTCTTTGATAATTAAATTCGCAAGTGTTTATATTTGTTATAAATCAGTAAGTTAGTTTCAAAAGTTAATTTAATCATAAGATTAAGTTAACTGAGAATTAATCAATCTTTGAGAAACCAATTGAACCTTTATAATATATATAAATTCACTACAGTTTAATTTGTTTTGAAATTGGGGGATTTTAATAGAAATTGTTTTTAACAGAAATTTTAATTGGAACTCAATTCACCCCCCCCCCCTCTTGAGTGTCCACTCCGACCAACACCTAGTGTGTAACTCCTTAAGTGAATGTCCGTTAATTTATAGAATCAACTAACTCATCAATCTCTAATATAAATCCACTAATAATAATAAAAAAATATCTATGAATAATGTAGGGAATAAAAAATAAAAAATTCATAAATTACAAAATGATATAATTGTGTTTCCACTGGAAAACACTCCCAGATATGATTGATCAAGAAAAAACAGTACATATTGTATTTGATGTTGACTTAATATTCATGGACATAACTATCTAAAAATTACATGATTTAGAGAAAATATTTCATCATTTACCTTCCCAGGGGCCTTTCTTGTTTATATATTTTTAGACTATCTCATAATTACATGATTTGAAGAAAAATATTTCATTATATACCATCCCATAGCCTTTTGTGTTTATATATATATATATAGTTAGGAAAAACAAAAATGTAATAAATCCCATGTATTCCTAAATAGATGGGTATTTTTTCACTGTATAAGAAACTACTTAATCAATAAAAATCGTCAAATTCTCCCACAAATTCTCCACATAAGCTATCATTTTAATCATGACATGTTTAATAATTTTATTCATAATTTGGTGAAATTGAAGCATGAGATGGGGTGATCTTAGACTCTTATTAGGGGAAAACATAAAAGTTAGCTAATCATTTAATAAACATGGAATAAATATTATGATGAGAATAGCTAAAAAATAGTAATTTAATAATTTATTGAAATAGGAAGAATAAAATATTCATGTATAATAATGGAAATAAAAATATCACATATATATCACAAACAGGTTCTTTAATGATGCATTTCATAATGACAGATATCTAATTCCAAAAGCTAATCAAAGAAACGAGGATATTATGAATCATGATATTACCATCAAGTCAATATCATTTTTTGGTAGGCATACAAAAAAAGCATCATTTTTGTCACATGTTTCATACTGATTCATCGAGGGGTTATATTTTATTAGGCCCCACCCATCGCTTTTTTATGTCTGAGGAATCTATCATGTGAGAAAAAGAATATACAACACATAATCCACCTTTCCAATAATCATCCATATTTATATGGAATCTTACGAAAGACTTATACTTCTATACATGTCAATTAATCAATTATAAAAATCATAATCTGTCTAGATAAAGATATTGGATAGTAAAACCATACATTTTCCCCTACCAACAATCATAAATATTGGAATAAAAAAAATATGGCATGTCAATATTTTCCCCATTCTAGTTAAAGGGATAACATAATCATAAGCCATATATAGAATGATGGTGGGTGGTTGAAGAATACATAGTCAATAATAATAAAATCATCCATATTGGAATAATAACAAATAGAATAACAATAATTTTTTCCAATTCAATAAAAATTAATACATCATCATATCCCATTTAGAAAAAGAAGGTATATTATTAAAAAACACGTAGTCAACTGGATAGTAATCATCCGTATTAAATTAAAAAATTAAAAGTCGACATACTTTTACCCATGTAAATTAATTGGATAAAATTATCATGAACCCTATAGATATGAAAATTGTATTTTTTAAAGAAAACATATCCCCAATGTAGCAAATTAAACATTGAAGGATGTTAATATAAATAAAAATCACTATGAATAAAATAATTCATCCAACGAGATCACAAAACAAGGTATCAAGAATGAATATATTTGATATAATGTGTTCAATACCCTAAATAATAATTCTATAATAGAGTAAAAATTTTGAATCATTAACCTTATTTGGTTAAATGAATTTAAACATTAAAAACAAAATGGATGTTAAAACAGATAAGATCTTTTAAAAAACTTTTTTAACATTGACGTGAATTAAAAAATCATATGCAGATTTCAAAGCTTTCATTCAAGATGGTGACATGAAATATATCCAAATAATTTTCATATAAGAAGAATATCTTGTATTAGAGACATTAAATGTAAATAAAATTATCTTAATTAAAATTGGGAGGAATACCATGCAAATGAAAGTGGTTACAGAAAACCATTTTTATTATTTCGAAAATAGGTTTATTTCAACCCCACATTGTCAAAAGTGTAACGAAATTTTATATTTTGTTAAAATTATATTTTCCTAATATATTTATATAAATTATTATAAAATAAATTATTATTTCTGGAGAACCCAATCATTGTAGGGTAAATTCCAATCTAAATATTTATTAAAGAAACAATTGTATTTGAGTGTCTAGTAACACATACACGAAATATATCCCAAGAAGTGTGAAACCCTTGAATAGGGTTTATGTCGTAAAAATGTATATCCATATAAAAAATGAGATAATAATACATATAAAAACAAAATGGTAGGGTTTACCAAATTTTTACGATGTAATTTCATGATAATTATGATAACTCTATGAATGAAAATTGAGTTACAAAATATCCGTGTAATTGCGGTTACAACGGAGTCAGGTACATTGGATGAGAATAAAGTTATTTTTTTAATAAAATTTATATGAATAAAAATTTTATAAGATGAATATAAATTCAATTTAATTTAATATATATTTAAAGGAAAAAAATATGCATAACATAAATATGTCTCAAGGAATTAATGTTTGAGACAAGTAACCCTTACAACTTCAGTAACATTTTATTCGAAACAACTTGAAATATAGGGATTGTAATTGAACAAAAAATATCATGATTAAAATATAAATCATGATATTATATCTAAAATAGGCATTATATATATGAAATAAATGAAATCACGTTCATAATAGCAATCATGTCATAAAAAGAAAAACATGCGATGAAAGTCCTCACATCGATCTAGATTAATTTTTCACATTAAACTAACGCCATGAATAATAACATTAAGTTTAATTTATACCTTCTATGGAAAGATATTATTATATATTTAATATAATATTTACCATTTACAATAATATTCTATTTATTTATTATTATTATTCACTTATTTTTTTAAAAAAATGACTCTATGATTGTATATTTTGATAATTTTTGCGATGAAAGGTAAATTTTTCATAGAAATGAAAATACATAATATAACCACTATAAAATGAAAACCAAATATTTAATTTCTTTTTAAATTATAATTATTTTATTTTTTTAATATTCCATAATAATCCACAAGGGAGTCTTATATCATTATTCAAATAGTTAGTTAAACCAACCCTATAGATCCAATAGGAGGTTCTAGAGCTGACAGTTCATCGCTGTAGAGCTTTTCGAATTTGGTTGTTTGAGAGGGTATGGAGCCAGCCATCAGATCGGGCATGTGCTTTGTCATAAGAAACTTTCTTGTCGAACAACTTTTCAATGGTGGAGAGTCTCTTCATGATCAATTTCTTGGGAGGGATAGCTTCTCATTGTTAGTCTGATTTTACTCTTTTGCCTTTGGGTGTGATTTTTCTTATGTCTATGATGTCTGTTTGGGTCCCCCCCTTCTTCCATTAAAAGGGGGAATTATCAAATAATAAAAAATATTAAGGCCTTCAGGCTATTGGATGGATAGAGTTAAACCAACCCAAATATGAACTTGTTATATCTCGATGGATGAGTATAGTTAACGAAATGTATAATATCATTAAAATGTAATCTTAACGATATTATATCTATTTTATTTGATTTTTTAATCACATTTTCTATGTTTTTTAGAATTCAATAATGTCATATTGATAAATGAAAAAAAGTAACTTTATAGAGTCGGCAGTCCACACAATACATTACTGCCATTATTTTTTTATATAAGTGGTTGGAAATTAATAATTTTTATTTTTTAAAATAATTTAATAACACATAACTACAATAATTGTTATTATGATATAATTTTACTCTATTCAGGATATGTTTGTAATTTAATGATTTAGAATAAAATTTTAACGATTACATAATTGTCACTTTTGGGTTTTGAACATTATCCTAGACCTCTTCCTCGAAATGAAATGATTTAGATAACGGTTGGTGAATAATGGCCTATTAACAGGTGGGAGGATTATATTAGGAAACAATTTAATATTTTTAGGAATAAATTCAAATTAATGGGTTTGTAATGAATGGGTGAATGTTTCGCCTTTTATATGTGAATAAAATAGTAATTTTTTAGAACACCCATTAATTTTCAATGACATCAATACAATATGCAAGGTTAAAAAAGAAAAAAATTATAAATAATGGATTATCGGGTGATATTGGGTCAACAAATCATAAACCAATTATTATCATGTATTTTTTAAACATGTTGGAATTTATTTTTTCTTAGGTTTTTACTTTTACATTTTTACATCCATAACATGTTTTTTATCTAAGTACTTTGTGTTTTAATAGAAATATAAAATAACCTATGTTAACCTATTTTCATGGGAGGAACAAAAAATATGTATCCATTTAATTTAGTTAAAAATTATATTATTAGAAAAATATCATTTCAATTAAAATATTATATATATATATATATAATAATGATCATGCGAAAATAGTTTTTAAACATTATGTTTTCATAATCATTTTAATGTTGGTTTCTAAATAAATGATTGCTAATATAAATATATATGTGTTTAACTATAATATTATAATCGTTAATTAAAATATATTAATTTAATTTATTATATAAAAATATCACTATTTTAATAAAAAATTCTTTAAAAATTATAGTTTTACTTTTATAATGGTCATTAACTTTAATAATATTAAAAATACCTTTCTCCCCAACTTTTAAATTTAAATTAATACATAATATGATATTATTTATTTATAATATTAAATCCATTTTTAAATATTTAATTTATATAATTTATGAGATGTAATATTTATATAAGCGAATAAAAGTGGTTTCTAGAGTAAAATATTACTTAAGATTTCAAAATGATATACATGGGTTTTATAAAAAACATCAAATTAATTTTAAATGATTTATTAAATTTATAAATATATATAGTATTAAAAAATTTCCAAAACATTTATTTCAATCTTTTATAATGATAATTCCATAAGAGTGGATGTTTTTAGAAAAATACGAATTTATTCACTATTCAACTAAAAACCCATTTATTTTAGAAGAGTCCAAAAAATTTATATGAAGATAATATTTTTATTTAAATTCTTAATATGTTTTTTATATTTTAAATTTTAAACACAAAATTATATAAACTAAATGATTTGATGATATCATAAAATATAATGAAAAACTGTTTTTATTGGAAAATGATATTTTTAAATATTTTATGTTATTATTATTATAACATATAATTTACCAACTACATTTTTACTAAAAAAATTATTAATATAAAACATAATTTATTATTATTAATAAAAAATTTCCTAAATTATTAAATCAAAAATGATAAAAAGTAAATATTTAAGAAAATACATTTCTAAGTCTAAAATGATATTATTTGGATGTTTAGCTATACCAATTAGAATTTCATTAATGTTAAAACTATCTTGTGTCTCCTTTATAAAAATATTTCATAAATAGTTTAATCATACTCATTTTTTGTAATTAAATGTATAGGTATTCACAATCATAAATAATTATTATATTTTTTCTAAATATATAGTTGTCTGGTATATGTTTGGTGTTTCATGTGGCGAGATATTTGAGGCAAAAAGACATATTTCATTGATGTAATATATTAAATATTTCTATTTTAAATTAAAACCATTTAATAAACATAATTCTCACAATTTTAATTAAAAAACATTCAATATTGTAGGTAAGGGTATTCATTACATATTTATCATTCAAGGGATTACCTCTAATGTGACCTCTATCATACTTTGTTAGGATATATCAATTTACTAATATTTCACGAAACTATATTATCTAATCGTAAAATCATATAACTAAGTATTTATATGCCCAAATAATATATTTTTCACAATATACATTTCATAATACAATTTGAATCTTCAAGATAATAAATCATAGTGAGGAAATATATTACTCGAAAAAATTACTCTATCCTTACCCTCCCTAATGTATTTATCCCTAGTTCATAAAGTCATAATTTTGTTAATATATATCATCATTACTTCAATTAAATAAACATCACCAAAAAATAATTCATTTCTTTTTCCTTAAATCAATAATCATTTCAAATACAATGTAACTCACTTTTCTCAAAATCAATTATTCATTCTTCCTCAACATCATGTTTATAATTATCCTTACAGGTAGTCATAAATTAATCATTTATTCTTCAATAGTTATCCCAAAAAATGTAACCTTTTCAAATATTTACATTCAAGGAAATTGATTTTATTTCATTTATGATCTCAAATAATTAAATTAGAACTACTAATGAAAAATCATAGGTTGTTTCACATAGCCATCATAATATATATAACATACCGAAATATCTTTGATAATTATCACTCACAAACGAAATTAAATAGCAGTATAAAAAATTCATTTATATTATGATATCAACCTCACCACCATAGTTAAGATAAGGAATCTAAAATTTCCTATCATAACATTAAAAATAATATGATTCTAGGAAATTTATGTGTTCTCCCTTATAAAGATAGAATACATAGAAGTTTCAAGATAAATACTTTCTTCAAAATAAATTTCATGATAATATTTCAACCAAATGTGAAAACTAAAAATGAAAATAACTTATTACATTAATATCAAAACTCAATCCTAATATGTCTTCTCTACTGAAACAATCATTTCAACCTTTCATACATAATGTTCAATTAAATTGGACTAAATTTATCGTATCTTATAATTATTATCCTAATAAATTAATGATATTAAGACATAAATCCCTCATTGTTGTTCATAAATAGAATCTGATTGACCAAATAATGTCCTCTTAGAGTCTATTTATATGTGTTTAGTATTGAGTCCACTCATCATGCACCAATGTTATGATTGAGTCAATGCTTAACCAGTGTTTTTTTATGATTACCCATAGGTTAATCTATGATATACCTAATCTACATGCTAATATCCAAATAGAGGTTTTATTTCAAGAAGGACCATATAATCTCTAAATTGGTAATTCAGTGTCATATTATCCTATTCTTAGACTTATTGATATTATTTTTTTCTAAATTATTCGGATCCCAATCCCTAAATAAATTATACATTATAAACATTAAATTAAATAATATAATATCTCAATGGTTATTCTTAACATTGTAATTATAAAAAACCTTAACTTATCAACCATTAACTTATCCAAAATACAATTCATAATCTCAAGACATATTTAAATCTTTTTATGATAACAAACATTGTGCCTATGACTCTCACTCCCATATCAAGTATCATAAACACAAACATTACATACTTTGATACAAACTATAGATATTTGGTGATACGTAACCCAAAATTAAATTTAATAAAGAAAAAAATTAATTAAATAAATTCCTAAGAACATTTAGAATTATAGATTTAGAGTACTAACAAACATAAAATAATAATGATAATGTATTTCTCAATAGATGGAAATTTTCACTATATATAAAACTATTTAATTCATAACAAGTATATAATAACCCAAGTAAATTCATTAAACAATATATACTATTAAGGAATATCATGTGTAAAAAATTTCATCATATCCTATGAGTATCTAAATTTAGGAAGGTTTGATCTCAAATGTTTAGTAAGGGAAAACATAAAACTAAGGCAACCATGGTATAAATATTATTGTAGGAATGGAAAATAAAACAATTATTACATAATACAAAGAAACATAAATAATAATATATCCACATATAAAAATAGAAAAAAATATATTATATGGTTCATTAATAATAAATTATATAATTCTAGAAAACTAATTCAATATCATAATCCATAACATAATGATTTTTGACATCATTATCATATCGTCAAGGTAATATTCTGTTTTTGGTGAGCATACACCAAAATACCCAATCATATTTTTCTCATGTGACATTCAAATCAATAATGGGGATATATAATTTTAGTCACCTACAATAACTTTTTTCATTAAAATGCATTCATCAAATATAAGAAAATGAATAAATAATAAATAATAATCTTTTCCAGTAATTGTATCTATTTAAATTGAATCTTACGGATGGACAATAATTTTCACTATATCTATTAAAATTATAACATGAAAATATACCATCTATAGAAAGAACATTTATGGAAAACAAATAAATATTAAACTATCAATCAATCATCAATATTATAATAAAAACACACTAAATGCCAATACTTTTCCCTATGATTTTAATAGGGATACAATGATCATAACACATCTAGAGCAGAATGTGTATGGTTAAACAATACATAATTAATTTTTAGATATTAATCCATATTGGAGTAAAAAATATGGAATGACAAAAAGTTTACATATAAATATTAAATACATAACATGATCACAAAAATATAGAAAATATGGTATCTTGTTAAGCAATAAAAATTCAACTTTATAATTATTATCATAATTAGAAAAACAACATACGAAACATCAATAATTTTCCCCATGTAAATAAAAGTAATAACATGACCATAACCCATATAGAGGAAGAATTTGTATGGTTTTAAAATAACATGTTTATAGTGTAATAAAGAAAAGTTTTAATGATGTTGACTTAAATTAAAACACCATAAAAAAGGAACTTTCAAGTGGTATCACAAAATAAGAGACCAATAATTTAATTTTTTTATATCTTGTGTTCAATATTATGAATAACAAACATATATTATAGTATAAATATAGAATCAATAATCCTATTTTGGTAATTCAATTAGAAAATAGAAATTCAAATAAATGTTAAAACATAAAAAATATTTTAAAAAATGTTTTTAACATTGGCATAAAATTCAATTATACAGGTCGTTTTCAAAGTTGAATTTTGAAATGTTGAATTAATGATATTTACAAAACAATACATTCAATAATGATATCTAGTATTTTATCCATGAAAATAAATAGAATTTATATTACATATAATGTATAGGGGTGAAAAACTAACGAATGTGAAAGTAATAAAACTTTTTTTTATTTTGAAAATACATCTATTCACAAATGATATTGTAAAAAGACTATAAATTTTTTATTTATTTAAAAATATGTTTTCACTTATTGAGGTATATAAATTTAAATATTATAAAATATTTATGTGCGTAAAAGAAATAATGCAATAAAAAATTCTTGGATAAAGCTTTATAAGTCAGTTGAGATGATTCGAGTTACCAATAACACTTATGGGAAATATATCCTAAGTATTGATAAATATATTTCAAAAGGTTTATGTGGTAGGAGTGTATATACCTAAAAAAATAAGATATTACCACGTAAAACATAAAATGGGATAACATACCCATCAATTATAAAACAATTTCAATAGAAATATCTAAATCTCTCAATATAAATTGTGTTACCAAAAATACTTAAAAATTGGGTAAAACAATTTTCAAAATATATTTGAATAAAAATTAATGGATTTAGATTGTAATTTATGTGAATAAAATATATATATTTAAAAAATATAATCACATGGTTATTAAATATACAATTCAATTTAAAACATAGTGTATATCATCAATTTGTCTGAAGGAATTAAATGTTGAGACTTATAACCCTTGTAACATGAGTGACATTTTAATCAATACCTATTGAATGAGAAGGATTGTAACTAGACTTAAAATAAAATAATTAAAATAAAAATCTTCATATTATATCTCAAATATTAATTATATACACTACACAACTAAAATTAAGTGAATAATACCAAACATATCTTATAAAGGGGAATTCGAGAAAAAAACCCTTAACATATTCCAGATTCATTTTGCGCATGTTCCTAACATCCTGAATAATATAGTAAAATTTATTATATATATTAATGGAAAAATTATTATTCAATATTTAGTTTAAAATAGACCATATATTATTATATATATTTTACTTATTTTTCTGAAAACAGTGACTATGTATCATCTTATTTTTCTTATTTTAGTGATATAATATTATATTTTAATAATAAGTTAAATGATTAATATAATAAATCCTTAACCCAAAAAATATTTAATTTATTATTAACTAATAAAATTATTAATATTTTAGTTCACATAGACATCGATGATATAGTTTTATAACATTATTCAAGTTGGTGATTGAACCGACTAAAACAAGAACATGCTATATTTCGATGGGTGAGTACTGTATAACAAAATAATAATGATAATATTCATAATTTTAAATTTGGTGAATATTATTTTATATAGATTTTATAAGGAATGAAAATTAAGATGAAAGATGTAAAATGTTACATTTTGGATTTTGTACCCAGTACAATGCACAATTAATTTATTTTCTATGTTCATTAAAATGAATTGATAAATGTTTCTCCATTAATATAAAAAACTCAATTTTGATAAATATACAAGGGATATAATATTCCAACATTAATTATAGTTTTTCTTATAAGTATTAAGAATAAAATGTTTAGTATTACATAATACTTGCATTCAGACATTGAGTATCCTCTTGATATATCCTTTAAAATGATGACATTAAACTGCTATATTATTATGAATGGATTATAAAATTGATATAGTATTCTATTAGAATTAAAATTTATGATTTCTAGGAATAAATTATTAGAAATGGTTTTGGAATTAATGGCTAGAACTATCCCCTTTTTTAACTAAACAAAATGGAACTTTTGATAACACCCTTTAATTTTCAATGATATAATTACACTGTTCTAAGGAATAATATTATAAACATTAGAAAAAATGTTTTTATGGATTATATTGGGTTGATTATATTTCAAAAAATTATTTTCACATTTTTTATATACATTTTGGATGTCATTTTTTCTTATATTTTTATTTTTACATTTTTTTCTACCTTAGAAACATTATTTTTAACTATGTTAATTATGATTTACCAAAAATATATAATAAATTATATTACAAAATTTTGATGTGAGAAAAAAAAATTAATATTAATTGAATATAATTTAATTTATACAAAATCTCAAAATAAATATTTAAATTAAAAAATATATATATAGAAAATAGTTTTTTTATAAAATTTATATTTCGGCTAATATGTGACCATAATCTTATTTCGAATTAGATATAAACTAAATATATGTTAATATAATTATTTATGAATTTAAACATTATATTGGAGTAATAAATGAAAATAAATTAACTAAATTGAATAGATAATAATTACATGACATTAATAAACAAATACTTTGAATATAATAGTTTTACAATTATCAGTGCCATTAACATTAATCTTAGTAATTATATATTTTTTACAAAAATTCATATAGACCATATTAAAAAATATGATAAAATATTTATATAATTTTAAATCCATATTTATTGATTTAATTTAAATATTTTAAGGAAAGTAACATTCAATATAAACGAAGAAAACTGTATTTTGAGTGAAATATTATTTATGTTTTCAAAATGATATACATTGGTTTTATAAAAACAAAATATTAATTTTAAATGATTTATTTTACTTAAATATTTATATATATTTTTTAAAAAGTATTCAAATATAATTAATCCATTTTTTTATTATTATAATGTCTTAGGAGTTATAGATTTTATTAAAATTGAAATTTTCCCTATTTTTTGAAAAACCAATTATTTTCATCAAATTCAAAAAATGATGTATATTTTTCAACATTTAAACACGAAATTTTAAAAATTTTATTTTATAATAAAATCCTAAATTGCATGGAAATTGTTTTGTGGGAAGATAAAAATTTGAAATATTAAATTTTATTATTCGTATTTCATATCATTTACCAACTCAGTTGGTGTTAAAAATTATTAATATAAAACCCAATTTATCATTTTTAATCATTAATTTCATAAATTATAATTTATACAGCATAAAAAATAAATATTTAAAAAAATATTAGAATAAAATAATATGATTAGTCATTTTATCTGTATAAATTAGATTTCATTCACATTAAAATTTAATTTAATTATAATTTTCTAAATATTTCATAAATTGGTAACTCATGTTCATTCATTCTAATTTATTGGCTATATTTTACTATTCATACTTAATTTTTATATTTTAATCTAAATATTTTGTGTTTTTCTTTTAGATTGGTGTTGTGTGTGGGGGAAGTTATTGAATAAATTCATTTATTTAATATAAGAATTAATAACTCCAGGTTTTACAATCTCCCCCCATAAATATTTTACATCCTAACAATTATAATTAGTGCACGATGAAGAAAGAATGTTAGGTTATTCTTAACATATTTTTCATTTGGGGTATTATCTCTAAAATTAAATCTACCATACTCTCTTAGGCTATATCATGTTATTTTCAGTTTTTCAAATAACATTATACATTCATACAATAATATACACAAGTATGAATATACTATAATAATATATTCTCCATAACATACCATTCCCAAAACCATTTGAATTTTTAAGCCAATAAACCATAGAAAAGTTATATATTTATCCAAAAATTAACTCTATTTTTATCCCCCAAATGTATTAATCACTAGTTTATAACTACAAAAACTAGTCAATATATTTCCTAATATCAAATATTATAATAGAATAAAAAAATATTCGTTTAATTTTTTCTTAAGTAAATAATTAATTCCAATACTATCTTACTCACTTTTCTAAAAATAAATCATCCCATTTTTACCTCAACTTCAAGAATTTATTAATCTTTTGAGTTATAAATACCCCAATCTTGTGTTCCTTAATAGTTATCCAACATTTTATAACCTATTCAAAAATAAAATTTCATGGTTATTGAATATATTTAATATATTTTTCTAAACCATTAACATATAAGTATTGAAGATCAATCCTGTATAACCCTCATATCATATAAAATATAACCTAATATTGTCGATAAATATCACTCACTAATGAAAATAGATAATGGAAATAGATAAGAGTGTCTATAAATATTTGTTATAATGATGTCAACCTTAGTTTCTTAAGTAAGATTAGGAAACACACATGTTCTATCATATCATCTATATATTGTAATTCTAACCATTTTAAGAATTATCTCTTATTTAGTCATCATGCATATTAGTTTCTTAACACATATCTTTATAAACTTCATTTTTGTGATATTATTTAAACTATATACTAAAAACCAAAATCTTTATCAATAAAAATAAGGTAAAAATATCATACAAATATGAAAACTATATATGAATATGTATTCTTTATTGACACATTCATTACATCATTTGATACTTCTAGATCAATCTTATTTTCTTTAATTTAGGTAATCATGTACATATTATCCCAATCCATTAAATAAATTTGGGAATAAATCATTAACAATGGTTCATAAAGGAAATTTAGTTGACCAAAGTATATCACCCAAGAGATTCTATCCATGTGTGCAGTCTTAGATCCACTCATCATGAACCCGAGTGAAGATCATGTCGACACTCTACAGCTCATTTTATTGGTGATTACCCCTACATGGATCCTTTTCACAACTAAAAAAAGTGAATGTATTCATACAGGGATGTAAATTTCAGGATAAAACCACAATATATACATCACTAACACTTTTTGATGTATTCCTATTGATTGAATTTTTCATAGGATTTTAAAAAAAGTACACTTATCATAATCCCCAAAAAATAAACATTATAGCCATAAAATTAAATCATATATTATCCCAATGGATATCTATTACAAGAAAAATAAAATAAAACATAATGTAACAACCCTTAAAATATACTTCTAAAACATCTGAATATCGAAAATATATAAGTTGTGTTCTAATACTAGTTACAATTCCCTAGAGTTGTACTCCTAGATCTAGTTCTATAATTACATGGCATAAATAAAATTTTTAATTACATAACTACCAAATTAAATTATAGATTAGATCATTAGATAATTGGTATAAATCCTAATGTAACAAATATTATGTCTTTCTCAACATATGAATATTTTTTTCACTATATAAGAAACTACTTAATAAAATATAATTCTTTAGATCCTCAAAAAAGTTTTTCAGACAAGCTATCTTGTCAGACATATCAAGTAAATAATCATAATCATAATCTTAGTAAATAAATTCATAATAATGTGTGATATCAAACACACAGCAAGTGAAAAAATTCCATTAAGTAAATCATGTAATAAAAATCGAATAAATATTATTATACTAATAGATAATCCAAAAAAAATTCAGAATAGATTGAAAATCATATAATAATATGTACATGAATAATAATAGAAATAAATATATTACATGAATACCATAAAATCAATCCATATAAATGAAATTCATAATTTCAATTATCAAATTATATACCATAATCCAAGATATCATGATCTGAAACACCAATATGTTACATATTATGAAATATCTTCTTTGGGTAGGAATACACCAAAATAAACAAAATAATTTGTCTCATGAGACCTACATAAGCATAGAGGCGATATATAATGTCAATCCCCAACAATAACTTTCTTAATACAAATGCATTCATCATATGAGAAAATTCATAAACAATAGATTATCAACTTTTAAAATAATCATAAATATTGAAATAATAACATATTGAACACTAATACATTTCACAAAGTCAAATATTAAACACTAATACATTTTACAATGTCAAATAATGGGATAAAAAGATCATAATCCATTCAAAAAAATAAATTAGATTCGAAAAAATATATATTCAACTTGTCAATAATACTCTATATTTCAATTACATCATATGGAGCTATAATAATTTTTTTCCATGTTTGTAAAATGGATAAAATCATTATATTTCATTTGTTGAAAGAGGGTGGATTGTTATGAAATATATAGTCAATATACTAGTAACCAACTATATTTCCATTATAATATATTGAACGCCAATAATTTTCCTCACATAAATAAAGTAAATAATAGGATTATAAATCATCCTCAAAATTCATGTGGATGGTTAATGAATATGTAGTCAAATTCTTAATAATCATTTATATTAGAATAATAACATACAAAACCCCAATAATAACCACCCATGAAAATAAAAGGGAGAAAATCATAACAATACATATAGATAAATAATGTGTATGGATTTAAGATAACATATGACAAATGTAAAAAATTAAACATTTAAAGATATTTATATAAATAACTGACATCATCACAAAAATAATGCTTCTTATGATACCATAAATAAAGGGATCAAGAATAAAAAAATTTGACTCTATGAGTTCAGTCTCAAAAATAATAAATATATTTTACAGTATAAATAATGAAAAATATACTTTATTAGATAAATAGTTTTGAAATTTAAATGTAAAATGGAATTGAAAGCTTATTCAATAATTTTCAAAACATGAGAGCGTTAACATGAAATTAATATTTTCATATATCTTTTAAAGGTAATTTTTGAATATTTGATGTGAAATATTTTTAGAACCATTCTGGTAAATAATAATACGTAATAATTAATCCTTAAAAATACATAAATTTTATCTTTGATGAAATAAGTTATTGAGATAAAATATATGAAAGTAAAAAAGAAAGGAATTTTTTATAATTTTAAGAATACTGTTCTTTAAAAAATACATTGTTAAATGAGTAACAAAACCATCATTTGTATAAAATATAATTTTTCCTACATTTGTATATAAAATAATTTCACATAAAATATTATTATGGAATAACCCAACCATGGAAGAATAAAATCCTATAATATACTTTATAAATCAAAGGAAGAGATTTGCGTTACCAATAACCCTTACGGAAAACATAACCAAAGAATTAACAAATATTTATAAAATTGATTTATGTGGTGTGAAATTATATCCCCCAATAAATAATGAGAATATAACATTTAAGATATTAAAATGGAATAATTTACCAAAATTATATGAAATAAGTTCAAGAGAAAGATCATAAGTCAATGAATGAAAATTGAGTTTCCAAAAACCCTTAAATTTGGTTTACAACTGTGTCCAAATGTCTTTGCTGAAAATAAATTGATTTGACATATAATTTAAATATATAAATAAAAATGTAAAATATACATCCTTGATAAGCTAAAACAATATTTTGTATAAAAGATGGTGCATAACACTATAATGCCTCAAGGAATTAATGTTTGAGACAAAGAACCCTTTTTTATTGAGTAATTTTTTAATCATAAATCCTTAAAAGAGAGGTCTCAAAATTGAACATAAGATAAAATTATTAAACTATAATTTGTGATATGATATCTAAATGAGGAATTATATAATCTAAATAAATCAAATTAGGCTCATAATACCAAATATTACTTTGGAGAATAATTCGAGATTAAAACTCTTACTTGTTCAAGATTCATTTTGTGCATCATCCTAACTTATCGAATACTAAATTAAATTTTATTATATGGATTATTATAAACCTTATTATAATATATTTAATTAAATGTGTTCTATTTATTATCATATTCAATTTATTTATTATATTTTTTTCTTATGTTTTCATTAAAATGGACTCAGTTTTGATTTATTTTGATTATTTTAGCGATCATCTATGATATTTTAATTAGAATATATGTAATAAATATAACCATTAAATAACCAAAAACAAATATTTAATTTCTTATTAACATATATTTATATTATTATATATTTTTTCATAGTCATCCCTGTTAGAGTTTTATATCCTTATTAAGTAGGTGGTTAAACCATCCCAAACATGAACACACTATATAAAAATGGGTGAGTATGGTCAAGGATATATGTAATATTTTTATAACAGAAGAACAATGATATTTTTATATTTCTTATGTTATTGTCCTATATTTTATTCTATTTATTATAAAGAATAAAAATCAAAAAGAAAAATGAGAAATGTTACTTCATGGAAGTGACAATCTGCACAATGCACAGTAAGTATTATATTGTTTTACTAAGAGGATGCAAATGAATAAATAAATGTTATTACATTAATGTAATAAAAATTAATTATATAAATGATATTGATGTTATCATATTAATATAGTGATAATCTGTTTGGATGAGAAATATTAAGAAGTTAATGTTAAAGATTATGTATTTCCCACTTGGAGGCATTTAAATTTCCCTAGGAATTACCCTTGCATATGAATGGATTAATCTTAGATATGTTGACAAATAAATTATTAAGATTTTAAAGGATTCTGGGAGGAAAAAATGTTATATTTTTTTGATTTACTGTTATAATGGCATATTATTTGAAACATAGATTTATCATTTATTTTGAATAATATTAATTTTTGAACATAACAAGTCATGCTAGAAACCATATAGGTCTAGTTCCATTGGAAACACAGAAACATAAAAAACAAGTTCATAAAATATCTATATTGTCTCCAACTTTTGTCTTCATAATTATAAAACATTATTGATATGATGGCATTAATACCTTCTTTCATATCCATGGGAAAGGAAACACACGAAAGGGGAGAGCTTAGATGCTCAGTATTGTTAAAAATGGAAGATAATGATGGATGAATATATAAAATTATATTATAATAAAAATGGAATAAGTTCATTTCATTAATAAAAAATATCATAAACATTATTTATGGAATAAAACTTTTTCATTTTAATAGTCGTGAATAATTAGAATGAGAAATCAACATAACTAAATCATGAAATATAATTTCATGTCATAAATATGTGGTTAGAATCATTATAAGTAAATATAACCTTTCATATGTAATTGTTAACTACCATGATTTTCATATTAGGAATTTAAATAAATGTTCCATAACCAATCAATCACATAGATTTGTTTCCCATAACAGATCAAGCACATAATCATATTTCCCATAATAGATCATGAACATCGACTTTTTCGATTAAATATCCCATGATATATAAAAAGTTTCGTAATAAAATTGAGTGATATATAGGTTCCTACCATAACATAATTACAATCATACATTTTTTCCATGAAAACATAAATAATTCATCATATCAGAACCCATGAAGAGTAATGGGTTTTAAAAAATTTAATTATAGCATAACCCGTGATAAGAAACTGATTTTTAGACAATATTACATCATTAAATAACCCAAAATTGAACTAATAGTGTTTTTATATTTTAATAATAGGCCCAATAACTCAAAATTTACATCAAATGATTCCATCTTATATGAAAAATAATTTGGAAGCTCACATGGAATTATTATTGTGGAAAATATCTATTACATCTAAAATCACATTTCTTTTTTAAATGTTTTGCACATATATGTGAAAAAAATTCAGAAAATAATCATTTAAACATAAAATAAAGCCTAAAATAATTATGAATCATGAATTTGGGAAATTATTTTCTTTGAATATTTTTTAAAATATATTCATTTTATTCTTTTTTTAGAAAAGTCACAAAGTACCATGTTTGGAAAACAAAAAAAAAGATATCATTCATACCCTTTTGTAAAAATTGAAAATGGGTAAAAATGACTTTAATAATTTATATAATAATAGAAAAAACATTTTTTATAATATTTTTAGAAAAAAATTGACACTTACAAGAAATTTTCCCTAGAGGATGCTTAAACATAAATAGTTTCTAACAATATTCATATTATGCAACAAACCCATACCACAGTACTTTCCTTTCGTCATTTAAACATAAATCTTCAGTATTATAAATAAGAATTTATTATAAATTTATTCCATAAACATATATGTAGAATACCATGATTGGTTTATTTATAACTATTTATCACATGGTTTTGAGTAATTTATTATTAAAATAACTGTTCTGGATTATAACAAATTCATTTTCCACCCATATTTCTGTTTGGGACTCTTGGTCCTTATACATTGATCATAGTATCATCATATCTATAATTTTAATCATGGGGTAAACATAATATACATTAATTATATACATATATATAATAATTTATAAAAATTATAGATATGAAATTAAATTACACATTTCATGTAGATTGTTGTTCGTACGTATGTAAGAACGCTGATTTCATTTCTTTTGAGGGGATAAAATAATGGAAAAAATAATTCACATTTATAGGATAATTTTTTGATAATATAAATAATAAATTTTCAATAATCCCATCATTATACACATCTAAAAAATACAGTGATGGAAAAAATTAATTGTATCACTACATGGAGATGGTAAGACGTATGTATGCACAATTGATACTTTTTTTCTTGTTTGATGGGAAAGATGGTGGAAGTTATTGATTTAATGATAATAATAATATTTCACATATTTATGATAAATAATTTATTATTTTATGATAAATAGCATATATTTGGAGTAGGTAATGAAGAGTAATGAAAGAAAGTGGTCGGTTAGAGCGATTTCATCTACTTTGAAGTGTCTCCTTTAGAAGTCCTCAAAATGGATATAAGGTCGGTATTTTTTGTAAACCATAACCTCTATGTTGTAGATAGGGATGTTGAGAAGACAATTGGTTATGGTATTTTCGATATAAATGGCTCAAATATGTGTTAATAAGTGAGGTAGGTGGCGTCCTTTTATAATTTATGTGAGGGGTACTTTTGGGATTTATCATAATATTAAAATATAATAAGACTATTCTAGATCATAAAAATTGAAATATCCTCAAAATTTATAAGTATTTAATTTTTTAATAATTTTTATCAACTATAAATTTATTTATAATTTTTATGAATTGTAAATTATTTATTAAAATATTATATTCTTGAAATATCAATATTGACAAATTTAATACTATTAATTATTAAAACATAAAAATAATGATTCATATTCTAACAAAATATTTTATTATATTGTATAAATTTCATGGTCATCTATAGAATACATTAATAAACTTAATTATCTAAAATTATATTAACCTGAATATTTTTTATATCATTTATTTGATTTTTGTATTTATTTAATAATTACTACATCATCAATATAGAAGACTTTAGGGTAATTATTTAATTCCTATAAAATTAAAATCAATTAACTTTTTATATATAATAATTTATTATTCCCAAACACTAATTATAGTAGAATATATCTTTAGGAGTAACACATATTAAAAACACTATACTTATATCATAGTGTGAATAGTTTTACTTTTGTAAAAATAATATACTATAAGGGACTTAATGTCAACCTAGTGGAAATAAAATGTCCTTTTATTCAAGCCATGGATTATTTTTGTCATAAAATAATCATAAAATATTATTCATCCAATGTTTTTTCAAATTTTATGGTTCTTATTATTTTAATTATTTTCATTTTACTAATATTTCTTCTCCTTCAACAACCATTGTTTCAACATTGCATAACCATTAATGTTAATTATTTAATATATAAAAAATTAAAATAAATTAAAATCTTAAAAATAAATTTATTAGTCCCATGAATATATTTTATATACATTCATTATGTATATATACTCATATACATGTCAGGAAAACATATTAAATTTTTTAATTTGAGTCTTTTTCCATACACAAGAGTTGCAAAATCATTTCGATAATATACTTGATAAATTACTCTAAAATTAGAAAAAATAAGTAAAAATCATAATAAATTCATTTTATTTAATAAAAAAAATTTGAAATAACTTTGTACCTCTCAAATAATATCTATAAGAAAACAAATATGAGTTTTCTAGTGTTGTGTAAACACTATGTCAATACTGAAAATCAAATTCAGTTTTATCATAAAATAAATTATAATATTAATATTATTAATTAATTTGATATGATATTGATAGTATAATATCATAAATTAGTTGTTAATATTTTTAAATAAATTTATACATCACAATTATTTCTTGATGATAGAAAAAAACTGTATTTTATGAAAAAAACTGTATAGTTTTACTATTCACAAAAAATTTAACTTTTTCAGATAATTCTCAAAATTTCACCAAAGAAAAATTTTGGCATGATGTTTTCAAAAATGAATTTATTTTTATTCAATATTTTTTATAAAACTTTATAAATTCAATTATAATATTAATTCACAAAAAGGAATAATAATTGAAGAAAATGTATTTAGGAACACTAAAATGATCTAAATAAAAAGGATTTTTTATTTTTAAATTATTTACCAACACATTTATATTGATAATGAACTACATATTTATTTCATAAATTAGTTACTATTATTCATAAACAATAAATCAATGGAGATTTTATAATTGTTTCATTGAATATTTTTAAAAGTATATCACGGTTTGTTTAAACATGGTGTTGAATTTTACAAAAACTATTGAAGAAATGAAATTATTTAAAAATAATGATTCCATAAAAATATCAGGGTGTTACATTATAACCCACATTAAATGAATTAAAACCTCTAAATTTTTTAATTTGATTTAAATTAATGAGGATACCTATGTGTCATCAAAACCCCAGGTGTCCACAGAGCTTTTTAAAATTAGTGGTTTTCCACAAAACATTAATTAATCGAGTGGTCTTGTTTCAAAAAAAAATTCACTATAATAGAGAATCTGAAGTTTTTGTTCTACACTGTATTTATTTTTATTTAGTGGTACATCCACTTAGTTTATCTCAAGTAAATGACCAGTTTTGTACATATTTAGGATAGATATATTGAACACATCATGAACATGATATCAATTTAGTGGATGCGCTAATGGTTAATATACTGTCACAAAATGATCATGAATTTTAAGAGGACCAAAATACCTAGGGGTAACATGAATTTATTTCCAAATCACATTACCCTCTTCTTGGGATATATTTATTGAAATACATTATCACCCACTTCAAACTCTAGGTCATTATATGGATTTTTAGAGTGACGTTTTGTCCACGTTGAGGTACTCATCTGTGTTGTTGAATGAATCTGACCTTCTCTGCCATTTACTGTTCTAGATTATTTCCCCATATATTTAATTTCTTCAAATTCCATCTATCATGTTTGATTTCTACACTTCATACCATAGAGGGATTCATAAGGAACTATCCAAATGATGAATTTGAAGATATTGTTGTAAGTAAATTGTATCAAAGGTAGATATTGATATAAATATAGATTGATGTCCCTATATAAATCTTTCAACTTTTCTTATATATTTTTAATGGTTATATCAAACTCTATATTTTTTTTAGGATGAAAATAATTGTTGAAACATAACTCTTTATCCATAGCCTCCTGAAGGATTCACCTGAACATTAAGGTGAACCTCATATCCCAATCAAATATAATGGTAAGTGGTACTATATGAAATATTACCACTTCATTAATATATATTTTGGAAATATGATCAATATATAAATCCTCTCTTATATAAATTATATGTTGATTCAATAAGGTTTTCCTTATGACTTTTCAATTCCTTCATACTTAGGGGAGATTATTGAGTAAATAAGGTTTCATTATGACTTTACCAGTCCTTCTTGTTTCGAAAATCACAAACACCATATCTTATTGAAAATTTTATTTTACCCAACTCTTTGATTTCATAAGGAAACTTTTTTCCCCAATGAAATTCATCATTACCGTGTTTTTTATTATTCATTATCTTGTCTAAATGTATAATTCGGCTTCATATCTAAAACCGCGGAATCATATAATACATAGATAAAGAGAATTCTGTTTTTAGGTTCTGAATACATGTTCCGAATTCTCTGAATTAAGAATACAAACTCTTATGAATTTGGACTCCGAATTCTAGTGAAAACTGACTCCGAACATTACATGTTCAGGTTCCGAATTCTTGTGAATCCATATTCCGTATTTCCTTAAAATTTAGACTCCAGAATTATATAGAGTCTAGGTTCCAAATTCTTCAGAAAAAAGGATCTGAATATCCATGTAATATACACACCAAATGTGTTTTTGGTTAGACTGTGAACATTTATTTTCCGACATATCGAATATCTGTTTTTAGTTATGTAACCACACATTTTCTTACAGATGTTTTGGTTATAAAATTATGCCGTGCATTCATTTTCTAACTAACTATTGTTTGAGTGACACATGTATAGATCCCTCATAAATTCAATTTAAAATATGACTTTTGGAGGAGGGAGCCGACCGTTGGAGATCTTCCTATAAATAATAGCTCATTTTAAATATATCAGGACGTTTTCATTTGACAACTTTTCTTACATGTTTTTGAATTGTTTTATAGAGAGTGAGGCTCTTATAAACTCTCATGATTTGTGTAGAACGATTGAACAGCTTGTTCAAACATTGCTTCTAGTAGATTTTCTTTTTGCAGAGTTGCGATTTCCATGAAATCAAATACTTTAGGTTTTGAAGTTAGAGGTTCTGATTCCCATACAAATCGAGGGCTTTCAAAGATAGAAAGACAGTTTTTGATACTCAAATTGAGGGCTTACCTAGGTTTGGGTAATATATCCTTTCTTGAAAGTATAAATCAAGGGACCTATATCCAGGGTTGTTGGATACCCTACTCGTTGGGTTAAAAAAAATTCTACTTGTCACTTTTAGTGTTTTAGTTTTGTTTTCCACTGTATTTTTTGTTGTTAAGGAAAGTATAACTATATTATACTTTCTTATACTTTCAATATGATTATATAGAATTATTATATGCTTTAAGGTAGAATCTTAGTTGTTGTAAACATTTCTTTCTGGAATAACTTTTTCGAAATCAAGCATGTTATTAGAACATAGATGTTTCATGAATTTGTTTATGAAAAATTTCTTTAATATTTTTAAAAGTATACAATTCACCTCCTCTTGTATATTGAGTATCTATATAATAGTTTGATACTACAATCAGTATCATATCTATTGTACTATTGATCCAACAATTGGTATCCTAGGAAGTGACCTTATACTCTGAACCAATCTAACAATTGGCATCAGAGTTTTGGTTCAATCTGAATTAATCTCATAATTATATTCAGAAGAGAAATATTATTCTTCATTTTTTTTCAGATTCATCTTTTTTATATTTTCAGAATAATATATTTGGATTCACATGTTCAGATTCACATGTTCGGATCCATAATGTTCAGATTCATTTTTTATTATATATACACTATTTCTAATTTTTTGCTAAGGAATATTTTCCTTGTTTACAGACTATTATTACTAACAAGTTTGTATGCCAAGATTTTCCTTAAGATGACTGGTTTAAATGTTGGTTATATCGAAAATCTAAATCCTACCAGACCTATTATTTTTGATGGAAATGATTATGAAAACTGGAGAGATATGATGAAGCATTTCGTTATTGACAATGGAGTTGATAACTAACTAATGCTGATAGGGGACTATAAAATTCCAGATAAGGAATTGAGAACTGTTACTTATCAGGAGAAATCAGAATATCATACAAATTTCAGAGTGAGAAATAAATTGCTATGTTCTATGACTAGGAATATCTATAGTCAAATATCTTCATGTGAAGCTACAAAAAACCTCTAGAAGAAACATGAATTAACACATTATGGTACTTCAAATGTTATAGAGGCAATAAGAACTATGTTGAGAGTCGAATGCCATGGCTTTAACATTCTTTATGGAGAACCTACAAGTAAAGTTAAACAATTTTTTATGACTATCGTGAATAGATTACAGTCTATGGGAGAAAAAGTTTTGGATGACTATTCTCTTGTACTTAAACTCAATGACATCATGCCAAATTAGTGGGAGTCTAAGAGGATATCAATTGATTAGAACATGAATGTTACTTGGATTTCTTTAGTTGAATTGTTCGAATCCCTTCTTCATCATGAGACTAGAATGAAGAGATATTCTGATAATGACATAAAGAAGAATGGGAATTGAGGATTTTCTTTTACAGCTACTTCTAAACTTTTGAAATCCAAGACTCCAGAAAGAGTTACTAGATCAAAGTCAAAGACAATTACTATTCATCCAGAATCTAGTGATACAGAAAAGTCCAAGAATGAATTAGATAATATTGGTAAAATAATGAACAAGATAGTAGCTCAAACAATTATTAGAATAAATTTAACAAAATAGACTACAAATAGAAGAAATATTGGGAAGTTACTTATTATGAATGTAGAAGAACAGTTCATATCAGACCTTGTTTCCCTATATTGAAAAATAAGGAAAAGAATGAATGGAATTCAAAAAGAAACAAGAAGAAGTTCTATCACTAAAATCATAATAAAATTCTTAATTAAAATGATACCTGGAGAGCTAACTATGGAGATTATTCAGGAAGAAAATATTTTGAATATGAATCATCAGAACAGAAAAATATTGGATTCATGTCTGCTACTTCTTTCCCGAATACATGTTTTATAGACAAGGATTCCTCTAAAAAGGCTTTAACAAATGTATCTTTTGATAAAAATTAATATTATGGAGATATAACTTCTAATGAAGATACTTCATCTTTAGATAATGAATAAATACTTTCATACGAAAAAGTATCTAGATTTTCCAAGTTGTTAGAAGCAAAAAATTGTAAAATTTATATGAAATTGGATAAGGAAAATACTAAACAAGAAGTTATTACAAAATATATTTCATACTTCTCCATAGATATTAATGATAAGGATGAGCTTTTAGAAAAACTTTCTATTGACTTAAAGGTGGTAAATTCTGAAAAGTAAAATCTTTCTAAAGATCTTAATAATTTTATTATAAAATTAAATGTTTTGTGGAAAAATATAACTCTAAGGATATAATTCCTGATGATAGGAATTTATTCATAAGACTAAAATCTGAAATATATTCCCTTAAGAAATATCTTTCACACTTTACTTCTGGTAAATAAAATTTTGAACAGATGTATTCTCAAATCAAACCTCAAAGAAATACTACTGGGGTAGGTTATACTCACAAGAAACCTGTTGTCAAAAACAACTATTTTATTCCACCCAGAGCTCCTTTTGTAGTAATTGTCAGAGTGTTTGGCATTAGAAGATAAAAGTTTCCTTGAATAATGATCAATATCTTGGGTTTCATAAAGATTATTTCTCTAAAAAAACAAGGATACCCAAAAAAATTATCTAACATTTATATATTCAAGGATTTTTGGATTCTGAAAGTATAACTTTCTTATTTTCAAGAGAATAAAGAAGGTACCAATAGCAATACATTGTACATGGATAGTGGATGTTCCCAGCATATGACTGGAAACAAAAACTACTTTAAAAATATTATCAATATGAATGGTGGAAATGTATCATTCGAATCTAATGCTAAAGTTTAGATAATTAGTATAGGTAAAATATTTCCTCTTGGAAAAACATTGATTTCAAATGTTTTATTTGTTAAGGGTATTAATCACAATCTCATTAGCATAAGTCAATTATGTGTTGAATGTTACCTTGTGAATTTTAGGAATGATGTGTCCTTAGTAAACAATTCCAAGGAAGAATTTATTCATTCTACCCATAGGCAAGTGAATGTATACACACTAAAATTAGAAGACCTTAGGAGTGAAGACATAAATTGCCTTAGTGCAATGTAAGATCTTTATTGGTTGTGGTATATGAAGGTTAAGACACTGTAATCTTAGAAACCTATGAAACTATCTAAGAAAATATTATTTAAGGATTTACCAGAGCTTAGATTTGATTCTTCAAAAGTTTTTGATCGTTGTAAATATGTAAAGAAACATAAATCATGTTTTAAATTAGTAATTGACTTCTTAACCACTAATGCCATACATTTGGTGCATATAGATTTTTTTGGTCCTACTCAAACTGGATGCATTGGAGTAAAATGTTATGTATTTTTATTAGTTGAAGATTACACTAGATTTACGTGGGTCAATTTTCTAGAAAATAAATCTGAATATTTTTTTATTTCAAAAGATTTAGAGCCCATGTCAAAAATTAGAAAAACCTTCCTTTGATAACTATTCATAGTGATCATGGGGGAGAATTTCAAAATTCTGATTTTGAAAAAAAAATTAGTAGAAAAGGAATTACTCATAACTTCTCAAAACCCATAAAACATCAACAAAATGGTTTTTTTTAGAGAAGAATAGAATTTTTCAAGAGATAACAAGAACCATGTTTAGTGAGTTTTCTATAGCAAAAAGTTTTTGGGCTGAAGCTATAAGTACTCAATGTTATAATTTAAATCGTTTTTTGATCAGAACATTTCTTAACAAAACTTTTTATGAGTTATGGAATTATAGAAAACCTAGACTTTACTACATCATGGTTTTCGGTTGTAAGGTATTCATCCTGAATACTAAAGATAATATAAATAAATTCACACCAAAATCAGATGATGGAATTTTCTTAGGCTACTCCACATCTTCTAAGCTTTATTGAGTTTTAAATAAAAGAACTTGTATTGTTGAAGAGACAGTACATTTCAAATTTGATGAAACTGATCCTTTTGTTTTTAAACAACCCTAACCTATATCTTCAGATGTGTTTTCAAAAACTGATTATTAACCATTGTTATAGGATTCTTCTGATAAAGAATATTCCCAAGAAAATATTTCTGAAGCATTCACCCAAGAATATTTCCCACCCTATATTGATGAACAAGTTTTACAGAACCCGAACCAGTTGTTTCTAAAAAAAATTCCAAATGATAGTATCATTGGTGATGTGAATCAACCTGTAAGGACTGGAAGTTCCTTAAGAAATTAAGTAGATTATATAGCATTTCAATCCCAATTAGAATAAAAAATCACTGATGAAGCTTGAGGTGATGATGATTGGATAAAATCAATACAATAAAAACTAAACGAATTCGAATGGAATAATGTCTAGACCTTGGTTGAAAGACCAAAGGAAAATTCTGTAATTTGGAGTAAAATGAGTCTTCAGAAATAATTTTGATGAAAATGTAATCATAGAAAGAAATAAAGATAAATTGGTTTCCAAAGGATATAATCAACAAGAGGTAATAGACTATGAATAAACCAATGATCCAGTAGATAGACATATATCTATTCGTATATTACGTGCCTTTGCAGTATTCTTCAATTTCAAAAAATTTCAAATGGATGTGAAATGTTCATTCCTTAATGGTTATGTTCAAGAGATTGTTTTGTTGAACAACCTCAAGGGTTTGAAGATACAAAACACCATGATCACATTTTTAGGCATAACAAAGCTTTATATGGAATTAATAAATCCCCTCGAGTCTGGTATGGTAGACATACATGATTTTTGCTTCAAAATAATTATGTTAATGGAAATTCAGATCCAACACATTTATAAAGAAAGATAAGGAAAAAAATTTGATTGTTCAAATCTATGTTGATGATATTTTATTTTGTTCAACTCAGTAATCTTTAACTGACTCCATTATGAATCTAATGATATCTGAGTTTGAAATGACTATGATGGGTGTGTTAAAATTTTTCCTTTCTTTTCAAATTTCTCCAAAACAAGAAGAAATTTATATATCCCAACAGAATTATATTAAATATCCTCTCAAAAATTATGTATTTGAAAACACTAAGAGTTTAAGAATTCCCATTGGTACCTCAAACACTCTTGATCTTGTTGAAGTTGGGAAACCAGTAGATCAACCATCTTTTAGAGGTATGATAGGATGTTTACATTACTTGAAATCTAGTCATCTAGACATAATTTTTTCATTATGCTTATGTGCAAGATATCAATCCAATCCTAAGTAATATCTTTTAAAGGTAGTGAAAATAATTTATCGCTAATTAAAAAGAAACCATGTATCATTGACTCTTTTATACTTCTAGAAATGATTTCAATCTAAAATGTTTTTTGGATGATAAAAACGCTGGATGTAGAATGGATTGAAAATGTATATTCGGAACATGTAATTTATTAGGAGATTCATTAGTTTCTTGGTCATAAAAGAAGCAACACCTAGTAGCACTTTCCACTGCTGAATCTGAATATGTAGCAGCTGGAGGTTGTTGTGCTCAAGTGTTGTGGATGCAACACACACTCACAGAGTATGGTATAAGTATTACCAAAACACAAATTTGGTGTTATAATACTAGTGACATTGCATTAATCAAAAACCCTTCACATCACTCTCGTGAAAAACACATAGGTATTAGACATCACATTCATAGGGATCACACACAAAAAGGAGATAACATTCATCAATTTATCGGAATGCAAGATCAATATTCTAATATTTTCAAAAAATCTATACCCTCTGATGGATTTGAATAAATTAAACATAAGTTAGGATTGATAACCATTAGGTAATCATCATTATTAGCCTCATGTTGAAACCAATATCCTTTCCATAATAAACTCTTTTTCATAGGGGGATCACATGTTTTTTTTAGTTAAAAGAATTTTTTTTGTAATGAAATTTTATTAATGAAGTTTTCGTTGTCTCTTTATTTTAAAAAATTTTATGTAATGAAGTTTTTCAAATTTTTCATAATGTTTTTTGTAGTTAAAATATTTCGTAGTCAATTTTTTTCCAAATTTTTGTAATGCTGATTTTCATACTAATGATTTTCATAATTAGATTTTTTGTAATGATGTTTTTCCATAGTAAATTTGTTTCTTGAAACTAAATTTCTTCAAAAAGAATATTACTTATTATGAATAATCTTCCTATAAATATGAATTATTTGTTTCCTTTCCTGAGTTTTCGTAATCATAATTTATTTACTGGTATTTTCATTTGGAATAAAAAAAAATTGGATTCTCTTTTCCTTAAATCCGAATGTTTTTTATAGAAACCTCAAAAGATCTGATCCTTCAAAATTTTCCTTGTGTCTATCATTTCAACTGTCAGATCTAATTATAAGCTTTCTCAACCGTTGGATTGACTTCAGAAGTTCAACTATTGCTTAAAATTCCTATATAAAGGACCCCTCAAAGGGTTTTCCCACATCGTTTTCAAGCCATTTCGTCTCGAAGATCTATCCCTCAACAACAGCCTGTTCTGAACTTCTCAGAGTTTCTCACTCAGAATGTTTTTAGAATAATCATCTCATAATGATATGTCTACTATCCAGTAGATTTCATAGTGGAATATTTACAGAGAGAGTTTGGTCTATCTAAATTTCATTGCCAAGTTTGATTCCATTATATCCAAGAACATCTGGTTTAATGGAGGAGAAAGCTCTTGCATATCAAAGACAGGAGATCAAGATGTAGTATATCCAGATCTGTTGATAGAATTTTATGAATGAGTTAGTTTATTTATGGAAGATGTTAGAGATAATTTTTCTTCCAAATGTTATGGAAAAACATATTCCATTTCATACACCAATGTTGCTAGCTTGGTGGAGTTTTTCATATGAAGGGGAAGCTGAATTCTATTCCCATAAATTTTCAGATGTACAAATAAGTTTTTTCAAGGTGAAGGTTATGGAGTACCTTGGACTTTCTAATATCAAGACTCCGAAAATTTCTCACCTCTCTAAAAACAACAGGTTCCTTGAATTATGGGTGCAAGGATTTATCATTCCGAGAAAGGGTGAAAATGACACGTTGAAGAAGAGTGTTATGTACTTTGTAGATCTCTTGGTAATCCAAAGTAAGATCAACATAATGAAGCATATTCTCTTTATGTTTGAGAATATTATGAATAGAAATCTGGAGGCTCATATTATCATGTACCTAGACATTATTTCAAAGTTAATAGTTCGATGCCTTGAGTCTTTCAAGATTCCATGTAGTTCTAAGACACAGAATTGTGAAGTCATGTTATTAAGTGATGATACTTTGAAAATAATGAATAACAATTTTTCAAAAGACTACAGAGAATTTTATGACCTACCAGATGGAGAAGCTGAAGTTGTTCCAAATAATGATGAAGTTTCTAAACCATCGAGAAAGGAAAGAAAGAAGATGAAATTTAAGGAAGTGGAAGAAGAAACAAATCCCCCAAAAGCCATGGAAACCCAAATGAAACCTCATAATCCCATGATACAAGAAGCACATCCTTATGATGTCATAGATAAGTGGAGGGAATAAAATAAGAATATTATAGCAGGGGAGCCATGTTATGGTTTAGATCCTACCAAGTCCAAGGGTTTAAAAGAGAATACCACTGATGATCTTGAGAAGAAAGCTAAAAAATTAAATAGAATAAGTTGATGAATGAAGCTAATATTGTTTAATATGTTTTTAAGGCTTCTGAAATTGCATTCGATAATATTCTGGTACCACAATATTTTATAGTTGAAGATTTACCAAGAACTCTGGGTATGAAGTGTATCACTCTAGAAAAATCCCATGAAACGATTTTTGAATAAAGAGGAGAAGAAGAGGTACAAAGTAGTGGTGGATCCGAAGATTTTATAGATAATGTTGAAGATTAACATGAAAAATAAACCCCTTATGAGAAACTGTCAATCTGAACTTATGAAGCAGAGTCTTTAAAGCTCATAACTCCTAGGAAGGATAAGGAAGGTGAAGATGAGAAGGGCGGAGAAGAAGTTAATAAAATATCTGAGGAATAATTTTCAAACCGTGATTTCATATATCCTGAGGATGTTAAGGGTAGGGATGAGAAAGAGAATATAGATGAAGATAGAATTGTTCAGCTGACTGACAGGGAACACAAATCTCTAGATGAGGATGATTTTTTGAGAACTGACAAAGGTAAACAAGTGGTTGTTGGTACACCCACTAAATAAGTTATGGAGAAGAAAGATGTTGGTGGAAAATAAAAGAGGAAAATTATTGATCTAGAGAAAGAAACCTCACCAAGAAATGTCTCAGATTCGGAATCATCTTCACTTGGACATGATTTTGTTGTCCAGTCTTTGAAGACGTTTGTTGGCACCATTCCAATTTTCCCAAGCATAGACTCCAGATGTCAGATGCTTCAACACACAATAAATCAGAAATCATATTCATTGTCCATGATGATGGAAAAGTCTATCAAGATGGAGGCAGACTTCAAATATTTTGTTATAAACTATGATTCCCACAAAAGACCTGCAAGAAATTGGTTGACTGCTCAAAGAAGGCAGTTGAAGATTTGAGAGAACGTGATGAGTTTCAAGATGGTGTCATGGAGGCTTTTGACATTGAAGATTGTAAAATCATGGATCTCACAAGTACCTTTGAGGAAAAGATAACCCTTGAGTAGAATACCCAGATTCAATAAGTAAAAGAAAATAATGGGAATTTGTATTTTGTTGCTCAAAGTTGGAAAAGGGAAAGGGATCATCGGATCGAGATCGAGGATAAGCTTGTTAAACAGGATGAGTAGTTGAAGGCTCAAGAAGATGCTCTGAAGGCTAAGTATGAAAAGATAAATGTTTTAGAAAAGAAAGGAGATGATCAAGTTAAATTATTAAGAGAGTAGAGGATGACCACAAAGGGCTCAAAATTCATAAGACCATAGTCAAGAAGATAATGTCGACGAAAGATGAATGATAACCATGTTGCAATATGATATTTTATTGTGTTTATTCCATGTACAATTTTTTCCTATAATAATGAAATTTTCAGTTGCTCATATTTGTCTATGATGCATTGTACTAATATTTCAGGTATTTTTTTTTCATTCCCTCAATTTCCTTTTGAAAATCACAAATGATGAGAACAGAAAAAGAATACAAAGTAAAAGAGATATATCCCTGTGTTAGGGGGAGTTTATCTAAGGGGGAGTTTTCATCACAGATATTTTCGTTCTCAAGATAATAAAAAATATGATTCCCAAAATCTAGAATACGATCCATAGTGTTATAAAGCCTAAGGGAGAGTTTTTCGTATTCATCTTTTTCGATTTGATAAGGGAGAAAGGTTTTATTTTTTCAAATCCTGTAAAAAAATTTCAATGTCCTTATATTAATTTTCGTGAGGATGTTTGTGCTTTCCCAAATGGGGATATTATTGAGTCAATAAGGGTTTTCTTATGAATTTTCCATTCCTTCATTATTAGAAGAGATATTTGAGTCAGTATGTTTTCTTTATGACATTAACATTCCTTCTTGTTTAGAAAATCACAAACACCTTATCTTAAGGAAAATTTCATTTTACCCTATACTTTTCGTTCATAAGGAAAATTTCTTTCCCAATGGAAATTCATCCTTACCATGTTTTACATTGTTAATTATCTTGTCTAAATTTATAATTCAGTTTGATATATAATACCTTAGAATCATATAATACATATATGAAGAGAAATCTGTTTTCAGGATCCAAATTCAGGTTCTGAATTCTCTGAATTCAGACTCCGAACACTTATGAGTTCTGAATCCGAATTCTAGTGAATTATGACTCCGAACATTGTAATTTCAGGTTTTGAATTCTTATGAATCAATATTCCAAATTTCCTTGAAATTCAGACTCCAGAATTCTATAGAATATGGGTTTTTAATTCCTTATAAAACCAAATCCTAATATCCTTTAATTATAGTCACCAAATGTGTTTTTAGTTAGACTCATGACTTTTATTTTCCTACATTCCAAATATCTATTTTTTGTTATGTGACCACATTATTGCTTACAAAAGTTTTTGTTATAAAAATATGTCATGAATACATTTTCTAACTAACCATTGTTTGAGTGACACGTGTATATGTCCTTCATAAATTCAAGGCAAAATATGACTATTGGAGGAGGGAGCCGACCGTTGGAGTTGCGCCTATAAATAGGAGCTCATTTGAACGAGCTCAGGAATTTTGCTTTTGACATCATTTCAAACATGCTATTGATGTGTTTTTTAGAGATAGAGTCTCTTATAAACTCCCAGGCTTCATGTAAAAATTTTAATGTCTTTTTTAAACTTTACATCATGTAGATTTTCTTTGTGCAGACGTGCAATTTCTATTAAATGAGAGATTTCAGGTTGTGAAGATAGAGGTGTCGGTTTCAATACAAATCGAGGGCTTATGGGGATAGAAAGACAGATATTGATCATCACATTGAGGGCTTTCTTGGGTTTGGGAAAGATACACTTTCTTGAACATATAAATCAAGGGACCTTTATCAAGGGTTGTTGGATACCCTTCTCTTTGGGTTAAAAGAGTTTCTATTAGTTACTTGTAGTGTTTTAGTTTTGTTTTCCGCTGCATTTTTGGTTGTCATGGAATGTATAACTATCATATACATCCTTAAACTTGTACTCTGATTATATAGGATTATATACGCTTTAAGGTAGAATCTTAGTTGTTGTAAACTTTTGTTAAAGTTTAGTTTTCATAATCACTTTTCATGAATTAAAAAATTTATTATAATCTAGAGGTGTTGTGAATTTTTTTTATGAAAAAATTTCTTAAGGATTTTTTAAAAGTAGACAATTCACCAACCTCATTTATATTGAGTATCTTCATCATATTTTGATACTACAATCAGCATCATATCTATATTTCTATTTATCCAACATTATGTGTGTAGACATCATAAGGTGATCAACTATTACCCATATAGAAATTTTCCATTAAGATATTATTTGGAGTCCAATGAAAAAATTCAGGGTGATTTTTTCTCATTTCCATTCCGTTTTTAGTAATGGTTTTAACATCCCCTTATAATTTTTTCTCTTTGAGTTAACTTTATATCAAACCAAGCATTGAGAAATATATTCTGCAGTATCCCTTTTGATTAAAACACACCATATATATTGTTTCTAGAATCTATACATCTTTTTGATTCTAGGATGAATTGGGATTGATGAACTATAATCCCCATAGAATAGATCCTTATTGAAAACTATAATGGTTGGGACACATACATGATTCATGATACTTCTCATTCCATCTGGTTAAGGATAAACTCATTAAACATTCTTACCTTTTTTGTATCTCTAAATCTTCCTTCTATGCCACCTTCATCCTTACATATATAGATGTCTGGGAATTCATTTCTGAAATATAATACTTCACCCATTCCGTCAAAATTTCTAGACCCATCCATTGATAATAGAGAATTATTGGGTATTTTGTGATCCTCATCATAGATATTTTAGCAATGACATTTCAAATCAAAGCATCATTAGCCTTGTTCTCTTTCCCAGGGTGGTAATGTATTAGCCAGTCATAATCAATAATCAAATCCTACCATGTTATATGGAAAATTGAAAACTATTTTTGAGTGAATATATATTTCAAACATTTATTATCAATATAAATATCCCTCCTTTTTATGTAGATATAGTTCCATCGTATCTTTAAGTAAAACATTACTGAAGAAAACTCTAAATCCGGAGTTGGGTAATTTTTATCATGAACTATAAATTATCTTGAGGCATAATCTCTAACCATGTGATTTTTCATGAGAATACATCCCAATACATTCTTATATATTTCCATGTAGATTACATACAATTTTCCATTATTGTGTAATATATGAACATGGGTGATAACAGACTATCCCTTTAGTTCTAAAAAACATTCTTCATAATTATTTTTCTAAATGAACTTTCCATAATTTTTTTAAATTGGTGATTATAGGGGAATATCAAGAAACATTCACGTCAAAGCACCAACAATATCCATCCAAATAAAGAAAACATCTAATCTCAGTTACTATTAGTTTTCTAGGATAATGTAAAAATAACTTCAATCATTGATGGATACACAGATATACACTCCCTTGAAATTATGGGACATAGAAATTAAACATTCTCAATACAATATTCTCATGTGGCAAATTATTCTTAATGATTATCCTTTATCGAGTTCTTTAGCATAATTCTCAAATTATATTCTTTTTCTTACATTCCCTTTGAGTATACAAGAATATATAATATAATTACTACTAAAAAATTAACAAGATAATTATTAAAGACTCTATTCATTAAATCCATGAAGTTATAGGTGGCATTAGTAATAGAAAAACGCATCACTATAAATTCATAGTGTTCATTCATCATAAAGAATGTCATCTTAGGTATATATTTTTTCTAGACCCTAATTAATGATATATATAATGAGGATCGACTTGGGAAAATTATCTATCATATAATATTTGATAAAATAAGTTATCAATATATATAATTAGATACTTTTTATTTAAACGAATCATTCAATGTTCTCGATAATGAACGTAGAGTATCATTTATCCATGTTTCTTCTAGAAAAACATTACACGTGCACCCAAAGGTGATGGAGTATGATTTATGAATAACTAATCATGAATTTATTTGAGTTCTACCCTTAATTATTGCAACACAATTAAGTGCACTATATAAAGTGTCTTTGAAATACTTATTGCACCATATATGATTTATTTTGAAAATTATACATAATGACTATGTAGAAGACCTATAAATTATTCTAGAAATTCATAAACAAAATTACCATACAACAGGGTTATTTTCAAGTATACATTTATCCACATCGATAAGAGAGATATAACCTATATTTATAGAAATTTATCCCCACAAGATGGAGGTAATATCCATTGGATGTTAATATTTACACATTCATTGAAAAATGGTCATAAATTCATTTAGAATATGAAATGTGACTCCCCATCCCTGAAAATTGATATTATCTAGATATAAAAAAGCCAATTCATTCCATGAATCACATAAAATTCAACTCAATGAATAATCAAAATATTTTTTGGATGAAATTTCAAAAAAAACTAAATCATAAATAAATATAAAAATGAGATGTGTTCATTTTTCCATTATGAGTTTTCATAACTAACTAAATATCTAAATGTTGAGGTGATACAACAATACCCATAGAAAATTATATATATAAAATAGTGTTTTGATATAGAATCAAATAATAGATCTTTTGTTTTAGAGTAGATCATAAGTGTACCTTTCACCAGTTTGTTGTCATACTCTACATCTATAAAATGAGTCACATGAAATGTATCATTTTCCTATTCATTAAGAGGTAGTTTGTGACTATTATCATCATCAAACTTCATATTTGGTAATTGGTTATCATAAGTCCCATTTTCATTACATTTGACGAAGTGAAGTTAGTGTGTTGTATTAGTTTGAATATTCTTTTTTTCCATTGTATTAACTGGAATATTCATAAACTTTCGACATTCATGTTCATTATGCCCCAATTTTCCACATCTAAAGAACCTCCTAAGTAAATTCCAACACTTCCCTTGATTTTCATTCCTAAATTATTAGAATATATATGGTTGGACATTTTTCCGGCAATATTATTTATTTGAGTTTCCATGACACTCAATCATTCTTTTATTATCATAACTATATAATTGGTGGGAATATATAATTTATATCTCTACCTTAATATCTAATAAAATAATCTCTTCATAGATAATAAATTCTCAAAGGTTTATCACACATTAGAGACATTATTTAATCCACAGAATAATAGACCAACTATATGTCCAGGATAGATGATAATAATATAAGAATAATTCACATGTTTTATAAAATTTTTTTATAGGTTCCAAGATATTCATCATCCTTTTTCTTTAACTGAAGGAATTCTATATCCATTTCAATATTAATAATGTGTGGAAATTAGTTATTGAAAAATATGTCCACAATGTCATCCCATTTTATAGTGTCAAGTTCATCTTTTTGTCTCATATTCTTGATAAGAGTCCACCATTGATTAGCTTCACCTTCCAAATGATAGAAATACAAAATTAATTTATCATATTCTAAATATTGGAGATGTTAAAATATCTATTTGGTGGTAATGATCCATTTCTCAACCACTAGTGGATCAGATGAATCATTAAAAAAGGTCTATACAACCTCATTAAAGACTAAATAGAATGTTGTTCCATCCTTTTCTAATTTCTAAGTACATTATGATTCATATATTGGTAATTTTGTGTGATCATAGAAACAAAATTTTTAATTCCAACTCCTATAACATTTAGTTACTTTGCAGTAAAATCGTTTCATTTCCCAACTCATTCATCATTTATGTGGTTCTTTCGGGTTCCATCCATTGACCAAAACAAATAAGCATTGTGTGAGGAATAATAATCGTAGTGGGAAACCCTTATAATCATTGGAAATTATTAAATTTTAATTTATGACAACCTGGGTTTATTCCCATATTATTCATGATAATTATTAAAACTCTAGGATTGTAATCCATACATAGACATATCCATATGATTAATACTACAGTTTTCACATCCATGTATCTAAACGATAACTAAACTGTACTCTAATACCAACTAAAATGATCCATTATTTTCATACATATATATTTGATCTTTTTATATGAATATCTAGTCTATAATGTATCAATACATGAAAAAAACCTTATAAGTATAGTGACTTTTAAAACATGGAAACATAAATAACTAGTTCATAAAATATCTATATTTTCTCCAAGTTATTTCTTCAAAATTAATAAAAACCATTTTGACATATTGTACCTAACACATTATTTTATAAATTAGGGAAAAGTAACAAAAGAAATGGGTGATCTTAGATGAGTCATAAGTTTAAAATTAGAAGATAATAGTATATAATAATATAAAAGAATAATATAGGAATAAATTCATGATATATTTTCACTAACAAAGAAATATTATAAACATGATTTATTGAATAATACTTTAGTATTTAAAAATTCATGAATCATGAGAATGAGAAATATTCATTATTAAATCATGATCCATATTTTTATCTAATAAATATTTGTGTGGAATAATAATAAATATAGAAATCATTTCATGTGCAATGGTTAACTACAAAGACCATTGGTTCTATTATCGACACCTATATCTCAAAATATACAAGGCACGTCGACTATTTTACCTTAACCATCTCATGAGACATAATACATTATGCAATACATTGGATGGGAATATTTTTTCCACCAATCACAAAATTAAAACAATACATATGTGTTACAAAATAACATAAATCATTCATCATATTAGAACCCATGAAAATAAATGGGTTTCATAAACATTTCATTATATCATAACCTATGAAAAGAAATTTGTTTCATAAAAATCATTTCATCATAAACATAAATAAACCAGTGAAGGAATACTGTTTTATCATCAAATCATATACCGAGAAATGAATAATTAACATGAAAATATGTCATAATATATGGGAAAATAATTTTAAATATCACCTAGAATAATTCCTATGAAAAAAACCTATTCTATTTTAAATAACCGTTATTTTTAAAAAATCCTTCTACTTATAAATGAATATATTTTTCATGATAATAAACTTATAAAACTTAAATGAAATGTAAATTAATTAAGGCCTCATGAAGGTGGTAAATTATTTTAATGACATGTATCATAAAAACATACCTTTAATACTTTTTTTTGGAAAACTAACAAATGCACCTTCTTTGGAAAAAACATACCATTTAAACCATTTTGTAAAAAAAAATTAATTAATTTAAAAATTACAAGATTAATATTAGAGATTATTTTGAAAAAAAATTGAAAAAAAGTATATAGAAGAAAAATATTCCAAATTTGATATTTAAACATAAATAATCTCCAATAATAATGAGATTGTGAAATAAACCCATACCTCAATTCTTCCCTATCTGAATTCACACTCAGACCTTTTGTATAATAAGTATTGATTTATTATAAATTTATTATATAACCATATCTTTATTATACGATGTATTATTTATTTATAATAATTTCTCACTATGTTTTTATTTGTTTTAATAAAATCACTACTCTTGATGATAACTGATTTATTTTCCAGGCATGTTTTGGTTTGACAGTACTAGTCCTTAAAATTTTATTATGGTATCAACATTTAAATAATTATAATTATGGTATAAAATTCATATTATATATATATATATATTCAATTATAATAATCAAAATTTTATAAATTAGTTATACCACTCATGGAGAGGGTAGGTCATACATACGTATGAACATTGTTTTCAAATGTACATTCACCGAATGAAAGAATGTTAAAAAATAATTAATATTTATATAATAATTTTTATAAAAATCATATTAATTAACCCAATACTAATACCCATCCAAAAATAGGGTGATAAAAAAATAATTTTATCACTATGTGGAGGTAGTAAGCCGTACATACACATGAGTGATACTTTCACTTTTTTTTATATTAAAGTGGGATTGTAATAGTTAATTATAAATCATAAAAAAATTTAATAATATTTATTATATTTGATTTTCACTTTTATGATAAAAAATAGATTTGGATGTGCTAAGGAAGACTACAAAAGGAAAATGATCGGTTAGAGTGATTACATATTCTTTGAAATATATCGTTTATATCTCCCCAAAAGGTCTTTAGTGTTGGTCATTTGAGAAAAACCACCCTATATAACATGTGTTGAGAATTTTAGAATATAAATTAGATGGGTAAGGTCAATATAGAAGGAAAAAAATTTTAAATAAGTGAGGGAGGTGGTACCCTTTTATAATTGAGGTGAGAGCTACATTTAAAATTTCTCAAAATTTAAAAATAAAATATGACTATTCTAGTGCCTGAAATATAAAAAATATATTTCTTATTATTAGGGGATAAAATTTTAAACCATATGTTATCATATATTTTCTTATTGAATATTTTTATAATTTTTAAATAAATTAATAAAATATTATATTCATTAAATGTCATTATTGTAAAATTTAATACTAATTATTACTAAAACAACAAAAGAATGATTCTAATTCAAAATACCTTTTCTATTTTATCCTAGACATGTCATTTACATATATATGAATTAATATATAAGATTAATTAATTAAATTACATTTATTTTGATAATTTTAATTTCATTTAGATGATTTTTCTATTATTTTAATAACTACTACCTCATCATTGTGAACAAATTTAGGTTAATTATTTAATTCCAAAAAAAAATTATATAAATTAAATTGGTTTAAAAAAATATTTTATATTCCCAAAATAATATTTATGGAAAATTATATCTTCTTAAATACCACAAATAAAAAATGTTATACTAATTAAAAACAATAATGTCAACTGTTTTACTTCTCATAAAATGAAATAATGTAAGGGACATCATATCAACCTTGAGGATCCAAAAGGTATTAAATTTAACCCATAAAATTTTTAGGTATAATAATAATCATCCAATTATTTGTTGTCAATATTTTTGAGTCATTTATTGTTTCTTATAATTTTAACTAATATGATTTTACTGATTTTCTTCTTCTTGCACAAGTGTGTCATCCTTGCATAAGCATTGAAGCTAATTATTTCATATATAAAATTCAAAAAATATTTAAAATAATAAAAATAAGTTAATTATTCTCAATGTAAACTTTTCTATTAATCGTTTATTTATATTTACTCATATCTATGTCAATAGAAGTTATTAAATTTACTAATATGGATTTTCATTCCTTGTGCGTGCATTGGAAAAAAAAAATTGGATAAGGTTCTTTTTATATAAATAATAAATTATATAATATTAGTAAAAATAGTTATTTATTCATTAAAATTAATATTATGTTCATTAAATTAATTTTTACTTATCAATTAATATCTATAAGACACAAAATTTTACATTTTCAGTGATGTGAAATCACTATGGCAGCACTAAAAATGATTTTCATATTTATCCTGAAATAAATTATAATTTACATACAATGAATTAAAATTATATCATTTTATATTATAATATCTTACATTATTCATTTTATAGGTTAAATAAATTTTTATATCATAATTATGTCCTGATAATATCTCTAAAGATAATGTATTTAAAAAACTGTAATTTTTTACAATTCACCAAAAATATACTTTTTTATAAAATTATCAAAATTTCACAATAGATTAATTTTTATATGCTTGATTAAAAAATATTATTAATTTTATAAAATAAAATTTCTAGAAATTCATGAAATTAAATATAATATTCATTCAATGAAAAAAATAAAAATCCTTTTTGATGAGACCATGTTTCTAAATATTAAAATGAAATTTCCAAAAATTATATTATTATTTTATAAGTATTTACCAAATTATTTATATTATATATGATATAAATATAAATTTCATAAATAATTTATTCTTATTAATATTTTAAAAATTAATTGATCAATTATTCCAATCACATTTCATATTTCAATAGTATATCACGTTTGTATAAACTCGGTGTTGCATGGAACTCATGATAGCAAAGAAAATATAATATTTATAGATAAATATTTCATAAAAATATTGTGGCGTAAAAAATATGAAAGAATGATTTTCGAATTAAGGGTTGAAAGTGCCTCCTTTTATAAGTGAAGAATAATGACCTTTGTAAAACCCCCTTTAATTTTCAATAATATCATTAAACTGTTCAAAGTTAAAAGACTCCATAATTAAGAAATAATGTATCATATTGTCAAATTTATTCTATAAATTCTAAAAAAAATATTTACAAACGATTTTTAAACATGTTAAAAGTCATTTATTCTGAGGTTTTTTATTTGACCTTTATTTATTTTACCTTGGTAACTAGTTTTTTTAACTAAGTAAATTATAATTTATTAAGAATATAAAATCACCAATATTACTATATATGGTTTTTATGAAACTAAATTAAATATTAATTTAAAATAATTCATTTTATAAGTAATTTAAAATCAAATTTTAAATTTACTCATTTTATATATAGATGATAATTTTTTTAGAAAAATAGTGTTTCAAACAAGATGGGTTATTACTCTTATATAGTATCGAATACCAATTAAATATAAGTAAGCATATTTATATATGTGTTTAAACATCACAATATATACATAAATATAAATTTATTTATTAAATTTAATAAATAAATGACACAATACTAATAAATCCAATATTTTAAAATAAACATTTCCACATTTTCTTAGACATTAACATTAATCATAGTTGTAATAATTTTATACCAAATTTATAAAATGAATTTATTTAATAATATTATATTTTTTATTTAAAATACTATTCCAATTTTTATAAATTTAATTGATATGAGTGATGATATGTATTTTTTAATATAAGAGTATAAAAATAGTTTACAGAGTAAAATATTACATAATATTTCAAAATGATATACAAGGGTTTTATGAAAAAAAACATAGTAATTTTATATGATAATTTGAATTTTAAATATATTTAGATATATTAAAATTCTCTCAATAACTTATGTCATTCATGTACTATGACAATGCCATAAAAGTGACAGTTTTTAGCCAAATCAATTTTTTTTCAATATTTTCTTGGAAATAGATTATTTATGAAAAATAAAATACATTAATCTTAGGAAAATATTTCCATTACAAATAAATAAAATAACATTAATTTTTTAAAATATAAACATTATAATTTTAAATTTCAATTTTTTATGACAATCATAAAATATAATGAGAAACAATTTTTGTTGATAAATAAAATTTCTCAGGTTAACAGTTATTATTATTATTTCATTTCAATTAACAACTAAATTTGGGTTAACAAATTTTTAATATGTCTCTTAATTTATCATCATTATTCATACATTTTATGGAAAATAAATTCATTTCCCATAAAAAGTATATATTTGTTAATATATATATTTCTAAGCATAAAATGATCTAATTTCTCATTTTAGCTTTAAAATTTGTATTTAATTCATAGAAAATGTTTGCTTTATTTTCATTATATTAATATTTTATAAATAGTTTTCGCCAATTAATTTTCTATGATTCAATGACAATGTTTTAATAGTCATACATAATACATATATTTTTTCTCAATATAACGTCATGTTAATTATGTTTCTTGTTATCAATTGATAAATTAACTGAACAGATTAAATTATATAAAGGAATCCATATAATAAAATCATGGGGGTTACAATAAATATTTACAAACAATTTATAAGTAAAACAACTATACACACGTTTTAATTTTGACATGCATTATGTCTATTAAATAATTTTGAAAAAAAACACTTTATATTTATTTCTAATAATAAGACCTCCACACTATCCTTTATATATAACTTACCTAAATATATGATATAATATTTAAGTGTAAACTCTTTAGATTTCATATAATATATTCATATATAATGTAAATATTTTACATAATAAAAATATCACATGTTTGATATTACATGAAACTTTATCATATTATTGATTAAAATTAATTTTATATGGTTTAAATAATTTCTAAATAAATCCCTTCAATTTGATCATATTAAATAATAATTATGAATAATTCATATTTTTTATATATACTCCTTTATATTTAGCATTTTATATAATTTATAAACGCTTTACAAATTACCAAATATTTTCTATATAAACACATTATATAAAAATAAAAAGTTATTCATTATAAGTAAGAGGTATTTAACATCCACAATTGTTTTTATAGATATTTAGGTATTAAATATTTTATAAAAATTTAATAAATAATGATAAATATTTTAAAATTAATTAAATTATATATTCTTTTTCAATTAAATAAATATCCCAAAATACAACTTTCTATAATTTATAAAATTTTAGAAATTATAAAATTTTATTTTAAATTTACAAATATGGAAAAAATAACTTCTTATTAATATAATATTTTATGAAACACCTATATTGTATGCCATGACATAGTTTAATATTTATATTTTGTATTGAAACTAGTTCTAAGCAACCTATAATAGAAAAATATTTTTATCAGTCATATTCTACAATATATTGAATATCATAAATTGGGATTAAGATTTAAAATATTATTACACATTATGAATGGAATGTAATGACCTGTGATATCAAATTCGATTCTCAGAAGTTGTATCATATTATAAAAGAACATTCCTACATAGGATGGTAACTCACAAAATTTTGTATCTATTTTAATTCATTTTTTGTTAATTCTGAGTTTAAGGGAGTTTGGAAGACACTGCTATATTTCAGGTGGAGTTGGGAGGGAAATAGAGAGGAGACTTGGAAGACTCATATGATGACCCAAAACAATCATATCCTTATTTGACATCATTTGGGTTATTTATACATTACATATCAAAATAATATCACACAACATAGACGACATATTTTATTTGTGTATTTGAGGACCAGCTACATAGGTTAATAATGTTACTGAACATGTGAATATTTTTAATTTATAAAACACTTCTTGGACCCCTTCTAGAAACTTTATATGTTATAAATATCTTCATAATATCTTGAATGATAATATAATAAATGTCACGGCCCATTCTTGGGGGCGCGTGTTGTGACAAACCCAAGCCCGCCTTCCATAGGCTAGGGGTTGGAAACTACCACTGGAAATGTGTGTCCCTAAAATGAGAAGGTGTTGCCTTTAAAACTATACACACACAAACTATGTACCAAAAAAAATAAAACACATAGTTAAACTACTGAATAAAAAGTGAGAACTAATTGTAAAGGGGACAATATACAAGCCCAATTGTAAAGATAATATAATAAGAATATAAAAAAGCTCCTGAGATCATTCGACTAGGATCCTACCTGAAGGGTAACTACAGATCATCACCACATCTGTCTATTTCAACATGTCATCTTTGTGCACCATCTAGCCCGGGCTCCCTAATCTCGGTCAAAGTTGTCCGTCGTCTATACAGGACACAACTAGGTGTGGGAAAAGCCCATGCAAGGGTGAGTATAAATATACCTAGTGGAGACCTCCAGACCCCTGAAGGTCTCCAGGAATTCCACAAAGGAAAAACCAAAAATCAAAATCTCAATCACAAAGTACAAGGAAAGTCTCAACACAAACCAGTTATATAACTTATTGAACATGAATAATAATGACTAGTAATAAAGCTAGATCATCTTATTCGTTCATAAGGCTTTTGATTCTGGACCGCAAAAGGATGCTAGAGGTGATGACCCACATAGGATTTCTAGGTGATGGCCCAAACAAGATCTCTAGGTGCTTACCTAGCGTGGATCACTAGATGATGACCCAGGGAGGACCTTTAGGTGCTGAACCACACAGAATCGCTAGGTGTTGGCCCACGGAGGATCGTTAGGTGCTGATCCCCAAAGGATCGCTATGTGATGACCCATAAAGAATCACTAGGGGATGACCCACACTGTATCCCTACATTCAGACCCACAAATGATCACTAGGTGATATCCCAAACTGGATCTATCGGTGATAACCCATGTAGGATCACTATTCTTTATTCACATCACAGCCAGCCACTGGATTCCAACACATGGTAAGCCTGATTCTGGATGATCCATTACTCAATCCATCGGTCATATTTAAACCTCCATGAAGTCCCATGAACAAGTAACCCAATGAACCATTATGTCACAGGGGTTCCAATGCAATAGGCATTGTGTCAATCGGATGCCTGGTAAGTACGTTATAAGAATTTTAGTTTCAGGGGCCCGATTGGATTCAAGTATGATCCAACCCAGTCTTACTCCAAATTTCTCCCAAAATTCAACTAGATTAACTCAAAAGGTTTTCCCCAACCTAGGGGTTCTAGTGTCATTTATAGTTTCTCAAATGAATATCTAGTTTTGGAGTTATGCTCATTTAAGTGAAACAGGTCCCAAAAAGGGTTTGGGTCCATGTCTAGAATGATCATACTGACACGACCCAACCCACTATGCAATGTTTATATAAAAATCATATGAGAAAATGAGAGCATGAGTAAAATTATTATTAGAAGAAATATATAATAAACAAGAAATCATAAGAATATTACAAGGATTTATCCCTAGTGCATCATCAAATTCCATTTATTACTCCTTATTCCATCATTATATGCCAAGTATTACTCCATATTCCATCATTGTATTCCCAAGATTATTCTTTTTTCCATCATCATATGTCGAGGATTATTCCATAGTACATCATAATATATTAGGTTTACTATTTAATCACACACATAGGTTCTCATGAGATATCAACATTAACCAAGGCATTGAAGGTTTATAACATTCCCAAGCATTACATCTTATGCTAACAATTGTCATAATATGTAAAATAATATATCTTCCACCAAATGAAAAGAATCCCAGAGAGAAATCATAACCTTGATTATACCCTTGAGAATAACGTTTTTTTCCAAATCACGTATTATGGAATAAATGAAGGATACATAAAATATATTCCCAATATACAATTTAATTAAATATTTTTCAAAATTTATTTTTTTCAAATGGATCATGGATCTTGGACATGCGATTTCTATGTATAAAATTCAAGAAAAAGATCTAGTGAATAAATAATGAAACTAAACCACATTGGTGAATCATTATGAAATAATTAAAGGATATTTTTAAATAATGAATCAGAATATCATTCCCATAAAACCAAAATTAAATCAAGAACGCCCTCTATAAAATATTGTCGGTTTTATGATAAATAATTTTTTAAAATATTTATTGGAGAGACTCTTGTTGTGGGAAAATAAATAGTATCTTTCCCTTCAACTGATTGTATATAAAAGTATAAGGTTCAAAGGGAACTAAAAACATTCATGAACCTAGAATTGAAAATGATATTTTAATAATTATACATTTAAGGTATATATATATATTAAAATTTTATGTGAGAATAATTTTTCATTAAAATGGATAATAATAAAGTGAATGTGTAAAGGAAAAGTCCAAAATGATGTATGTAAGATCCATTTTTAATTTTTAAAAAACTTTTGTTTAATGACCAAATCATAAAATAAACTTAATAAAATTTATATAGGAAAATGTACAAGGTAAATATAATATTAACTCGAGATAACACATAATGGTGATTCCAATAGAAAAGAAGTACATTTTCATGAAGGGAATATATTGACAATCAGGAAGAACTTATATTTAAATGGATGGAAATTAATATAAAGATAGTTTGATTCCAAAAAATTTATTATAACACACCACAATGGAATAATTGAATCAAAAATTGATCTAGAAATATTGAGATATAGTATACCAAATTAAATGGAACTAGACAATCTGGGAAAATCTATACCTCTAGAAATCATATTCAATCATGAAAAACCCTTACGGATTTACTAATATTTGAATCAAAATTCATTGGAGGTTTGACTGTAAAATGGCTCTGTATATAACTTTAATTAAATAATTTATTATGCCAATATAACATATTTTTAAATATGATCACCATAAAAATTATTTTTACAAAATGTTAAAACATGTTGAAATGAATAAAAATTGATATAAAAAGACATATGTCATAATGAAACATTCTAATTAAAACCCTGAAAAGAAATGGATCTTTATGTTATAGTGGAAATTAAAAAAATACGGATAATACATGATTTTAAATATAAAATTTGAAGTATATCCATGATTTAATAGTAATTTGGTAAATGAAAAACATGTGTCTCGATGAATGTGGGTTTGAGATGAAACACTTACCTTTGTACAAAAGCATTCTGAATTTTCGACTAACTTCATGAATAATTAAATTATATTAATTATATATATCCCCCAGAACAATATTATCCTATCTTTAAATTTACATACTAAATTTATTACAAATTTTTATTAATATTTTATACGTTTTTTTATTATGTTGGTTAGAGTTGTTCAGTTAATTTCATAGTAACGCTTATTCATTTTTTAACATTGTCAAAATAATTATAATATAACATAATGACCTCTGGAAATTTTTTTTCCTATTACATTGTGTATTCCATTTGAAGAATACATATATAGTTTCAGTGGATATCCAAAAAAATTATCCATATTAAGAAAGCTACCTCGAAGAGACCATTTCTAGCGGTTAAAGATACTATAACTATTTATTATTTTTATTAATTATATATATTTTTATATTATTATTACATAATAATTATATTGTGAACAAATCTTATTTTTTAATCAAATAACCTTTTGGAACCTCCGATATAAGGTGGTTAAGGAAAAATGAACACGCTATTCATTGAGGCGGTAGTCCATACACATGCATGATTGATGTTGCATTGTTTTTAGATGTGGATGGAAATGAAAAAATATAGGTTTTCACATTAATATAAATACATAATAATAAACTAATAATACTAAATTAATAATATTACTATAGTGGTGGGATAACATAGAGAATATGATTAAGATGAAAAACATAAAATGGTATAATATTTAGATTTTTGACTTGAGAATTCCATGGTTACCCCATAAAATTAAAGTGTTGACAACAAAATAGTGTGAATAGGGGATTCAGAAAGTGGGATTGGGTTTTCAATGAAGAAAAATAAAATATTTTCATGGGCTAATTTAATGGGTTTCTATGGAATCTTTTTATAAGAGATGTGAAGGGGAATTTTGGAAATACTTATTTTTTCTCAAAGATATCACTCTATTATTCATTGAAAAAGAATAAACATCGAATATAATTGTCTGGGGAAATATATAAATCTGATAATACCTATAAAAATTAATATTATTCAATAATTCTAATATTATACCAACTTTTACAAGGTTTAAACAAACTTTCCTTAATTTATCATTTCCATGGTAACTCCAATTTTACCCTTGTTAACTATTTTTAATATCCAAAATTGAAATTTATATTATTTAATTATTTAAAATTACTGTTTTTAAACATCTAAATAATTTTTAAAAAAAAATTCCATAGGTTTATACAAATAAAATATTTGTATTTTAGAATATAATGAGAAAAAGATGATTTTAGAGAAAAGTGTATTTTAAGAATAAATATTTCTGATAAGGATATAATTATCAATATCAATGATTTTAATGAATTGAAAATAATTTTTATAATTAAATATTATTTATTTTAAAATAAAATAAATCAAAATTTTCATTTCATCACGTTACAATTAATTAAACAAAACATTAAAAAATAGTTCCAATTAAAAAATGATATAAATTTTTAAATTGTGAATCATGGATTTATACCTTAAAAATATAGTTTTAAAATGATTTATTTTATTTTACAAACAAATAATTTTTTTTGAATAAAGTTTAAAAACAATCAATTTTTTCATCTAAAAAATTAATTTGATAAAATTGATTGAATTAATAAAATAAGTATTTTCATTATTCACCTAAAAATTATATTTCTTAAAAATCCTAAAAAAAATTCCTAAGATAATTTTATTATTAAAAATTTTAAAAAACTCACATTTCATTGAATTGTATCTTCAAAATTTATAAATTCCAATTTTAATTAAACTCAATTTTTTATGGAAATTTATTTTTACAAGAAAATACTCTTAAAAATACCAGTTCTTCTTATTAATAATTTTTTTGAAACAATAGTAATGATATCATTAATAAATCTATATTGTTTTTATTAAAATAAGATAAATTTATTTCTTTAATAAAAATTAATACTCATATAAAGGCATATTATTAAACATAAAAATGAATTAAGTCAATTTTTCTAAATTAACCCTTATATAAACATATATTTTAATATATTTTTTATTTCTGTTACTATAATTCCAACAAAATAATTCAACATCTTGGTATTCATTGTATAAACATATCACAATTTCATTTCTTTCATGTTGATAAATTTATCAAATATAATTTACTTTTATGATAACATATATTAAAATCATGGTTTTTTAGAGTCTCCCCCACAAAAATGTATTGTTACCTTAAAATTTTAAAAATCATTGGATGGGAAAAATTTAAAAAGTGAAATACTAATTGATCATACATTGTTTTTGGATCATTGTTGATTTGGGATAATACGTGTTATTTCCATATATGAAATTTAATATGATCTCATTGTAAAAATATATAGTCCCTTCCAAATATAATTTTATAATATGAATAGGATTTAAACTGATAAAGAAACACATTCCTCAACCCATGAGGACTATTCTAATACCATGTATTTTCAAACTAGGTATGCACATTGTCCTCTTTTCCATGCACTTGTTGACTATTGATTTAATACCTAAATCACCCTTTGGGTGTTCATACCCAAAGAAACATATGTGTCAGATCATGCAATGAATTTTATTGTCTAGATTGAGAGGTTTTTCATATAAAACAACCCATAATATAAATTTCCGATATTTCAGTATGATATCCTATAATTTTACTTATTCCTTATAAATATACCATGGATTTTCACTAAAATTATCTTATCTTATTCCCTAATATAATAGCCCTAATCCTAAAAATAACTAAAATATCCTTTCATACGAACTACAAAGACTTACACTAATCATATCATTATTTAACATCATTTTACATTTTTAAAACTCCCACCTCACAACAATCTCACAAATCATAGAGAACCATTTGGTTTTTTGTCTTTGAGGACTAGTTACATAGGAAACTAATTATACAAAAAAAATTAATATTTATCAATATACAAATCTTTTAGACCTCGTTCTAGACTTCTTATAAGTTATAATTATTTTCATAACCTGAGAAAGGAAAACTCACGAAAGGGGAAAGATCCAACACTTATTAAAGGGAAGAGTAAAAATATATATTCAAGGTTTAGATCATAACAATATAATAAAATGAGGGAATGTATAATTTCTTATCAAAATAAAAATAACATAAACCAGACATCATAGTCATATGCAAAAGATTACTCCATAGGTCATCATCATATGCATAGTATTACTCTTTATGCCATCATCATATACTACATCTTACTCCCAAGGATATCATCATATTCCAAGGATTACTCCACATGTCATCAAAATTGGAAAATTATTACTCCCAAGGACATAATAATTTGACAATGATTAATCCCCAGGCCATTATAATATAATAAGAATTACTATCTAGGACATCATTTGGGATTACTTTTACTCCCCAATCCCATGTAGAAATTTTAATGTGTCATTAACATTCCCCAATGCATTGGAGAGATTTAAAAAATCCACATGTCATATATTACTATAACTACCTTCATAATATATACTAGAATATGTGTTCTGCAAAAGGAAAAATAAACTACACATAAATCATAACAATGATATAACCCATGAGAAGAAATTGGCACCCCAAATCATGTTTTAAGTAATGACTATAAAAACCCTAACATAAACATTACATAATCTTTAGTTTTAGTCATGAATTTATATTATTTCACATTGAGTATATTTTAAGGTTAAGAGTTTTAGAGAATTAGTTCATAATTCAAAAAATAACATTTCATATTCATATAATGTGGATACAACAAAAACAGTATCCATTTCATCAAAAATATAAAATATTTCAAAGAAAAAAGTATATTTTTTTCATGAAAAATCATCATGGCATTCATCTTGACTTCCAAATTTATCATATCGATCCATATACCATATGAAAAACATTTTAAAACATGGTATAGGAACAAAAATCTTAGTAAGGGACATAAAATAGGAAATATAATAGTTAGTTCGTAAATACATTAAACCCAAGAATATATTTTCACAGTGTTATACTTCAAAATTTATCATACCGATCCATATACCAAATGAAAAACATTTTAAAACATGGTATGGGAACAAAAATTTTAGTAAGGGACATAAAATAAGAAATAGAATAGTTAGTTTTTAAAACATAAGATCTTTAACTAACCTCATGAAATAATATGATTATTATAAAACAATATAGAAAAATCAATTATATTGGTAAATTGTGGCATAAATTTCATACCAATCTTACATTTACTCTAGCAATCATGGATACATAGAAAGTAACCTTCGTAGTAAGATTTGGAATCCCCACTGCAGTATGTTTCTATAATCTCTAAGAAGAAACCCTTCCGATTAACTGTGTCTCATTACCCAATAAATTTGAGAGCTATAATTAGATCACCCTACCTGGTTTTATTATGGAACCACTCATGTGATTAAAAAATTTCCAAGGACTAAAACATAAGCACAACATATAAAGCATGTATAAAAGAATAATAACTTTCCCACATTGAAATAAAATATCATTTTTAAAAAGTTGTGAACTCATAAAAGAAAACAATTTATTGGAAAATAAAATTATAAAAACGTAAATGAATCATCAAAACATTAATGTCACATAAAATAGAGAAATTCCATTCTTGAAATATAATATAAAAAACATTCTTTTGGTATTTTGTAAAAATAATAAAAGGATTAACTTTAAACAAGGTTTTTAAAAGTCCCTTAACATGAGTCTAACTCGTCATGTTTAATCATTATATTCCTAAATATTTAACATTAGTTAATTATTTAATTTCATTATAACAATTTTAAATATTATTTTTTATATCACTTAATATCATGTCATCACTATTACTTATTAAGTTATTTTCATGTCAGACTTTTTGAAGATATTTGATACATGAGTCCATAATGATGTGAGTAAGATGTCAATAGTCAAATTGCTATTTAGTCTAGAATATAATGAATTATATTAATTACATAAAAATAAATTTTAAATATTAATTAATTTTTGAATCAATTAAATAAATAATTATATGAAAAATGTTCTATGTTGAAATCAGGGAGATGGTAAGTCATATATACGCATGAGTAAAGATTCTATTTACCAATTATTATTTTAGAAAAAGTAAAATATTATTTTATCTTCTCAAAATTATAATAGTATAATTTATATCTAATTAATAATATAACTATAATTATATATATTGTCCATTTTATATGGTTATTAAACATGAATTGCATCACTTAATGGAGGCGGTAGTTTAAATGTACGCACGAACAACGTTACAATTTTTTGTGCATGGAAAGCTATGAATGTAAATTATATATTATTAATTATTGATAAAAAAATATGTCATTTATATCAGATATAAACTATAATTCCATCATTATAACCAATCATGATAGACAGTGACATAAAATGAATTATATTTGTTCGTAAGGTGGTAGTTTGTTGTACACACGAATGAACAATTCATTTACAATTTGATGGAATTGAAGATGTATTTAGGTTATTATATTTACATAGGAACATATTAGTATATTAAGGATAATTTAAGTATTATTTCCTAATGTTAGAATAATATTGAAGGAAGTGGAAGAAGAAACAAAAAAACACTTAATTAAAAAGGATACCTTACCTTCATAAAATATCCTTTGATTAAAACCCCAAAACTACTAACGTGATAATTATACCTAAAATAATAGATCCATAATACAGGGAGGATTTCTGTGGAGGTATTTTCATAGATATGGTCTAATCCAAAAATTATTATGTGTGAAGAAAATAGAAGAATGGGTGCCCTTTTGTAGGAGGGGAGGATCTCTTGGAATTCTTAAAATCATTAAATTAATATAAATTAATTTTATACTCCAAATGGTTCGAAACTGATTTATTTGGAGGATACGATAGTTATGGTCTAAATCCATTCATCCAATTATAATTATTAATTTTTTGCTATTTTTTATTCTTTATCATTTTGTTTGAACCCTTTTATAATTTACCATGATATCATGTTATCTTCACTTTGAGGGTTAATATATTTACTTTAAAATGAAAACGACCAACAAATGAGTAATATAAAAAATTTAAATTTGCTGAATTATTTGGAAGAATATTATTTGTTCAAATAATCAATATCTCTTAATAAAATATTAGTTATTTTAAAATATCATTAATGATAATTTTGAAACTATTCATTATGTCACAGTTATAAAATATCAAAAAAAAACATGATATCTTCCAAAAAACAGTTTTTAATAATCCTTAATATGTTCAATTAATCCATTAAATTCTTGGATGGAATGAATTATATAAATGAATATTTATTTCAAAATTTTTAATATCATTTATTTGATTGTTTTCATTAATTTTTCATTTATAACATCATCATTGTGTCATCATTTAATTAATTAATTAATTTTATAAAAATTAAAAATAAATTTCCATGATGAAGGAGAATTATTTATCATTATATAAAAATTTACTTTACAACATATCATTTATAAAGCTTTATATTAAAAAATAGTTGTTAGAAACTATAGGGTGACAATATTGAATTTTCTGTGAATATAATATTAAAAATTTCATACTCTAATCAAAGAGGATTCTTCTGTGAATATAATATTATAAATTCCATACTCAAATCCAAGTGGATTATATAGGTTATAACATCAGACCAAGGACTATATTATTCAAAAAATAATCCAATGAAATTAGGACATTTTTTGGGGTATTTTTATAATAATAAAATATTAAATTTACATTTAATTTTTGGATTTACCCATATTTGTGTTAATAAAACATATTATCGAATATATTATTCATACAGTCCAAATATAGAAGGTACCTATTTAATAAATTTGAAACATCCAATTCCAAATATTGAATCCATTTTTTAAATTCAAAACACAATAATGTTAGAAATTAATTATAAATTAATCTCATTGAGGGAATGAGAAAATGATTTTTTAAGGTAAAAACATTCAAAATATTGAAATGATATTATATACAAACTCAATGTAAAATTGGTTGTAATGATGTAAATTGTATTAAATTATAAAACATGATATAATTAAATTTTATAACCAATAAATAATATTATTTAAATATATTAATTAATTTTATGATAATGCAGTTTTCAATTAAAATACATCATTTTTTCACTATTCATAAAAATTTGAATATTATCTGAAAAATACCAAAAATTAAACCAATGTAAATATAGACACTCCCCCATTAAATAATAATTTATTCATTCAAATATAACTTATAAAAGGGAGAAAAAAATAGATTTAAGACATGTGTTCCATCAAAAGGAGGTAAAACATAATTATTAGAAAAAAACTTCTTTTATTCATAAAATATGATTTATTCATATAGCATGTCTATTAAACACATATGATGGATGTTAAACATTAAATTTGGTATTATATATATATATCATTAATATAAACCTACAAGAATGATTGTATTATTATATAAACACACGTGTACACCTTTAAAATGTTTTCCGGAAAAATATTTCCTTTTATTTAAAAAAATGTATTAAATTCTATTAAAATTAATTTTTCAACAATGAATTGATTATATATACATGTGCAAACCTTATTTTCATAATTTAATTAATAATGTTCATTATAACTATATTATTAAATATTTTTAATTGAAATCATTTAAATAATAATATTTAGTTTCATTTAAGCGTGATGTGGCATATCATGTATGTTATCAAACATAATGATTGTTTCCTAAAATAATAGGATGTTATATTCCCTCATCCTTAAAAACATGATTCCCCGCAATTTTATCATAGGATTAAAAACATGGGGTTTGAATTTTGAAAATACCTTTGTTGATATCACACATAAGAAAAAGGATAAATGACACTTTCGCTATAAAATAAAGATAAGAAAGTATGATGGTCACTTAAAGTAACACATTATAGTGTTACATATATGAAAAAATTATTAGAAAATAAAAAAATAACAATCATATTAATATGTTGAGTGATAAAGATCATGGTCCTGAGAATGTTAATAATAAAAAAACATAAATATTTTATGGGGAAAAGGTCCCTACATTCTTAGTAAGAAAAGTAAACTGATATCTTTTTTATTTTAATATTGTTTTCTTATTTTAGATGAAATATTTTACCCCAAGAATAATAACATAAGTGAATCTAAATACTTGGAAATTATCATTTCATCATTTAATCAATTTTCACCACAAACTCAATCTTTTTTAGGTGATGAGTATTCAATATTACTTCTTCATGCCTAAAGCACTAGAATAATCTTATAGAGAAGCACATAATCCACAAAAGGTTAACTATATATTTCTCCCATATTCATACATTAACTAAAAAAAATCTACGATATGAAAAGAATATTATTCAAAACAAATAATCAATTATGATGATGAAAAAATCCTTTAAATCTCAAACATTTGAATGTAATACCCATAGATTGGAATATAACATTAAACAAATAATTTTCCATAAAATTAATCCAAATAATACAAAATAATATTGAATCCCAAAATTCAGAAGGAGTTTATTACGTATTATTCCAATATAAATTTTTACATTTATATACAAATAATATCCGTTACTCTTAATGACTCATACATATAATGTAATTTTTTAAATCGCATAATTTCCATGATATGCTAATTATTTCTATAAATAACCTGAATTGACATAATTCTACAATAAAATCATAGATTATTTGAAATATAATTGAACCTTTAATTCTAAAATATAATTCCAAAGTACACTATTTACCTTGATAAAACGGGTTCGGAAAATGGTACACATCTTCTCAAAAAAACATTAATAACGTAATCACCAAATAATTTCTCCATACCATGGTTTTATATTATATAAAACATATTTACCCAAAATAATATTATTCTTCTTATATAAAATCATTTAATTAAAAATATAAAATTCATTATATACAAGATTTCACATAAGACAGTGGTAGTTGATGCACCCTTGTCTCCCTATGGTTTTCGGATTGGTTCTCGCGGCATTTCCTAACATAACGGGTTTTCACCCATTATGTGGGATATTATTTTTCTAAAAATATATAATTATTAAAAAATTACACAAATATAGTTGTCCTAAAAAATAATTGTAACATATTTTAACCTCAAAGGTTATCATATTCTTTTTATTTTTCATCCCAACATGTATAAACCCATAATTGCCTACAAAAATCGATGTCTAAAAAAATGAAATTAGTTGCTTTAAAATTTCATAACTCAAAGCCTCAAAATGGGTTTCAAAGACATAAAAATTATGATTAACCATTATATTATTTAACTATGGTGATATCCCAAACACATATGAAGACAACTTAATCACTAATGTTTTCTAAACCATCCTTTGATACGAACAATAAGGACCCCCACCTTAAACATTACACAATCCTGATTTTTAGTAAAGGATGTAATTTCTTTCACACTAAGGATCATTTGATGTTTAATTTTTTAGATAATTAGGTCATTATTTATACATAACATTTCACATCCATAAATAGTGGATACAAATAAAACAATATACATTTATTCCAAAGTATAATACTTTTAAAATAAAACCTGATTTAATTTTCCTGAAAAGTATTCATAACATTCATATTGACTTCCTCCATTATCTGACCCATACTTATAACCATTGAAATACATTTTAAAACCATATATGAGCTAAAAAATTTCAATAAACTACATAAAATAATAAAATTAACCTTTAAACCATGAATAATATAACCCCAGGAAAAAAGTTCACAAATATATACTTTAAAACCATAAATCAAAATCTCTTAAGGTTTCCACATGAAATCATATGAGTACTATAAAACACCATAAAAAATTGAAATTGTAAATGTAATTTATGGTAAAAATTCCACATCACTATTAAATTAACTATAGTTATCAAGGCTACATATAGAGTAACATTTTTTTAAAATTTGGAATAATCATCTTAGTATATTCCCTTAATCTCTTATGAGATACCCTACTGGTTAACATTGTCTCATTTCTCAATGCATCAGAGTACTATAATGGGATCACATTCCCTTAGTTTAACATGGAACCACACATACACATAAAAATTTCCCATGAACCAAAACATAATCACAACATTCAAATAATTCATAAAATAATAATAACATTCCCACTTTGAAATAAAATTTCATTTTTTCAAAGTCCAACTCCCAAATATGAAAATAGTTTATTTGAAAATAAAATTGTAAACTTGTAAAGTAAGCATAAAACCATTGAAAATACCAGAAAGAAGGAAATTATGTCCATTATTTATATCGTAAAAAACAAATTCTTATTGTATATTTTAAAAATTATTGAGAGGGTGAATTTAAATTAGGTTGTTAAATAAAAGTCTATTATATGAGTCAGACTCACCACGTACAATTCATAACATCCTAAATCAAAAAATTTGGCTAATTATCAGCTTTATTGAGGACATTTTTAATGTTTATTATTCCTTTTATACAACTTATTATAATGTTATAACAATTATTTATTTATTTAAATTCATGTTGGATTTTATGACGATATTCAGTATATGAGTCCAAAATGACTTTGTTAAGATGGAGATAGTAAAATTTGTCATTATTCTATCATATACTAAAAATTATTCATGAAATAATAATAAATTTTATATATCAATTAGATATATAATTCTAGTAATTAAATATTTATATGATAATTGGACTATGTTACAATCATAGAAAAAGAATGTTGTACTTATGCATGAGTACCATTTCCATTTTTGAATTATCATTATTGATAAATGTAACTATTATTTAGTCTTCATAGAATGATCATAAAATAATTATTATCATACAAATAATTTAAATATATTTATATATATTATCAATGTGATGTGATAATTAAAAATGAATCACATCGCTTCGGGAAGGTGATAGTTCACATGTACGCACGAACGACGTTATCATTTTTTTATGCATGGAGAGGTAAGAAATTAAATGATATATTATTCCTTAATAATTAAAAATATATCTTTAATATCATATATATACTCTAATTCCATCATTATAACTAGTTGTGATAGACAATGATGGAAAATGAATTATATTGGTTCGTGAGGTGGTAGTCATCTGTACACACATCCGAACAATTTATTTTCAATTTGATGGAAAAGGTGAAGGATTTAGTTGATTATTTTAATATAATAACATCTCATAATGTTGAGGATTTTGGAGTTATTATTTTATCATGGTTTATGAATACTGGATTAAGTGGAATAAGAAACAACACAAAAACACTTAGTCAAAATGATACCTTATCTTCGAACAATCTCTTTTGATTAACACTATAACACCCCAAAGGTGAATTTCATTCCTAAAATAAGTGATATAGAATGTGAGGAGTCATTTATTTTGGTATTTGGTTAATTTTCTTCTGAAATAAAATGAATTTTATGTGTGATGAAATGAGAAGAATGGGTTCCCTTTTATTTGAGAGGGGAGGGGCATTCGTAGAATTATTTGAATTATTAAATTAATATAATTTTTTTTTATCCAAATGATCCCAAAATAATTTTTTCAAAGATAGAATTATTATGGGTCACTGTAAATTCTGCTAATTAATCTTTTACATGTTTGAATATTTTTTTAAGCCATATATTTTTTTGTTTTAACCATTTTAACAATATCCATGATATAATTCAATTTACACTTTTAGGGTTAATATAATTTCTATAAAATGAAAAATGAAAAAAATAAATGTTTAATTTATTGAAATCTAAGATTTTTCATATTTTTTTAATGAATATTATATTTTTATAAATTTATATCATCTAATAAAATAATATTTATTTTAGGGTACCATTAATATAATTTAATATGGAATTCATTATTTCAGTTTTTTAAAATATTATAACAATGTGATATCTATGAGAAAACCTATTAACTTATCTTTGATATGTACAATTAATCCATTAAATTTGTGGACCACATCAATAATAAGAAATTATAAATATTTTATAGTTTATAATAATATTTATTTGATTCTTTCATTAATTATGCAACTACTATATCATCATTCATTCACTATTTAATTTAATTATGTAATACTATAAAATTTATAAATAAATTACCATGATTTAGAAAAAAAAATTATATTTTTAAATACAATATATAGTAGAACAAGTTGGTGGAAAAATTGACTTTTCTTTCAATGTTATATTATAAATGATGTAATTTCATCCTAGTGGCATCCACAGGTTATAACATTGAACCAAATATGATTTTGGTTGAATGAATATCAACCAATGAAGTTATTACAAGTGTTAGGGTAACTTTATGTTATTATAATATTATTATTACATTTATTTTCCTTATTTACCCTTAATTGTAGTAATAAAAACTATTACTAAATATACTACTCAAAATGTCTAAAATTATTATGGGACTATTTAATAAATATTAAATATCTTATTTCTAATATGGTATAAAGTTTTCAAAATTTTAAAAAATTAAATTTTAGAAATTAATTAAAAATTAAACTCATTAGAAAAACTTGAAAATGAGTTTTTAAAATTAAAACGTTTAAAAGATTGATATGTTTTTATTTTCAAATTCATAATGATATTTACTCTAATTAAAAAAATTGGATTAAATAATAAAAAAATTATTTAGTTATACATTAATACCAATAAATATATAATTTAAATTTATAAATAAATTTTATGAAAAAGTATTTTTCATTTAAAATTCATTATTTTTTCTCAATTAATCAAAAATTTAATATTTTCCTAAAAATAACAAAAATTAAACAAATATAAATTTTGATACTTCTATTTAAAATAATATGTTCATTTCGTCAAATATAAATTATAAAAGTTAAATAACTTGATATGAAACATGTTCCCCATTAAAATATGGTAACACTACATTTTTATAAAAAGAATTCTTTTACTCGTAAAAATGGATATGTTCTAATATCAAGTATAGAAAACACATAAAATAAATTTTAAATATTAAATTGTATATATATATATATCATTAATATAACTCTACAATAGTGATTCTATTATTATATAAACACACATGTTCATATTAAAATAGTTTTTCATAAAAAACATTTCCTTTTATTTAAAAAATGTGGATTACAATAATTTATAATTATTTGTTCACAAAATAATTTATTATATATACTATTTTAAACCATATTTTCATAATTTAATTAATAATTTTAATTCCCAGTATTCTAACGTCTAGGTTATGATGTAAATACTTAAATAATGATATTTAGTTGGTCTTTTATGCTCGATGTGGCGTATCATGTACACTATCAACATAGTGTTTTTTTAAATGATGGTATGTCGTCATAAATGAAGTCTATATCACGTAGATTCACAATATATTAAGGAATTGAATCATTTTAAAAATAATTAATTTCAACATATGCATACCAATTGAACATGGAGTTCCATTGTATAAAATTTGTGATAAATATCTCGAAACGAAATAATAAAAGTGAACCACATTGAAGAAACTTCATAAAAAAGTTAAGTAAATTTTTAAATATAGAAAGTGATTATCAATTACCATATAACCATGATTTAATCACGAAGTATATCTTGTAAATATTTATTATTTCTAGAATCTACATATTGTTAAAACATATTTAATGGTGGTCATGCTTAGCATGAGACAATAAATAGGGAAGTTCACATATAATGGTTTTACCAAAAAAAGTGAGAATTTGGAAGGGAAATAAAAAACGTTACAACCCTATAAATAATAATTATATTAAACTAGTAATATATTTTATAGAATTATATAAAAAAATTAAATATATACATAAAAATATTATTTTATAAAATAGATCCAATGTAAGGGAATTTGTACCTTGTAGGTCGGTAAATAGGTAAAATAATATCCATTTTTATGTTTAGGACACCTTGTTTGATATTCCATGTCATAAAATAAAATAATAAACCATTATTTTAAAAATATTAGAATCTAAATATGATATTAAGATTAATTTAAACAAAATTAGGTTTCTAATTGAAAATGAGAACATTTTTATGAAGATAATGGATATAGTGGTGAACCCATCATTTAAGTGGAAGTGAATTATTCTTAACGCGGTTTTATTTTCAAAAAAGGATTATAACACAATATTCACTAAAAATTAAATATAAAATTTATCTAAAAATATAAAAATATGGTATATCATATGAAATGAAAGATAAAACTCAAGGGAAAACATTATAACTCAAGATATTAGATAGAGTTATGAAAGCCCATTACTATATTAGTAATTTTTTAATAAAAAGAAATTAGAAACATTGAAATCATATGGTTATATAAATAACATGAGTTAAATAATTTATTATTCCAAAATAAATTCTTGTGAATTATATATATTTATAAAGAAAAATCATTTACAACATTAAAACAAGTCTTAATAAAGGATTATTGAGAAGAAAATCATTATGACTTAAGAAAAATTCAAATTAAATACCATTGAAATAAATATTGATTTTATTTGAAGTTAAAATAAAATGAATAAAAATAGTAATTGATATTTCATATTCAATTGGTTTCATATAAACCCTTCAATATATATTTGATTCATAAAACAACATGTCTCTGAAAGAATGATTTTTGATATGAAACTCATACATGTGTCTAAGAGAATTTTACAATTACACTTAACATCCCCAAAAATTAAATTATTTTCTTTATATATATATATATCCAAAAACATAATTAAACTATATATAATTTTCTAAATTATATTTATTATCATTTTTTATTGGTTTCTAATATGGTTTTCACTTATGTTTGTTACACAGGGTTGTTCGGTTAATTTGTTCATAACACTTCTTGTATATTGAATGTTCTCAATAGATTTATAAATAACTTTATTGTATTAAATATTATGAATTTATATATCCTTTATTCTTATATTAGGACAATATTTTTGTATTTTCAAAGGTAAAACTAAAAAATCCATGTTATGAAATGTTTCTTGGAAAGTCCGCATAAGGTGGTTGATGTAGTAATAACTAATTATCATTTTTATGACATATAAATTGTCATATATTTTCATTTAATAGTGATAAATGTGTGAAAATTATTATATTACTTAATTAGATAAAATTTTTGAACCATCCATTTAATGAGGTGTTGGAAAATATAACACACCATTCATGGAGGTGATAGTCCACACACACACGATTAACATTCGTATGCTTTTATAAGTGGATGGAAATGAATACATAATGGGTGTACCATTAATATAAAAACAAAACAGTATTTTAATTACATTAAATTCATAATATTACAATGGTTGTAGGTTATTTTTGAGAGTGATATTAAATGTAAAACATAAATATAAGATAATACTATCTTTTGAGACTTGATCATTCCTTATAATACTCATTCGAATTGATGGGATTAGAATAGCTAAGTATGACGAGAGACATTTGAATGATAGAGTTGTATATAGTGGGATTAATGTATTATAGTTCCTATGGTTAATTACAATGTTATTTATATAATTAAAATGGTATAAGTGGTATCATCTATTTAGAGAACAAAATCATACTTTTGGAAACACTGATTATTTCTCAATGATATAACACCATTATTCAAGTCTTCATGATCATGTAAATATCCAAAAAAAGGTGTGTACAAAATGATAAATCACATAATCCCTCCGTCATTCAAAAATATACATGCCTTTATCATTTTTAAGAAAATTGAACAGGGTTTGAACAATTTTCCTCTAATTTTCCCTTCTGATAGTAAATGCACTTTTACCCTCGGGGACATATTTTAATGAAAAAATTAATATTGGAACTAGTTATTAATTTTAAAATTATGATTTAGAAATTTTAAATAATTTTATAAATAAAAATTTCTATTATTTTATATAAATTAATTTTATTATTTATGCATATAACATGGAAAACTTGTTTGTAAGGTAAATAAGTAGATTTTAAGCATTATTATTTTTTATTACTATATAATTACAAATGATATTTGATAAAATAAATTTAAAATAATTGTTATCATTAAAATATTATTTATTTAATATGTATAAAAATAAAAAAACATCATTTCATCATGTTTTAATTATTAAAAAAAACATTTGAAAAACAGTTATCATGAAAATGTGACATAAATTCTCCAAATATTAAGAATCAGTTTATAAATTTAGAATAGTTTTATTACAATTATTTACTTTCCTTTATAATATCTAATTTTTATATGGAAATTTTTTCCAAAAAAACTAATGTATTCATATAATAAATTAATTTCATTAATGTTACTGTATTACTAAAATTGGTCCCTTAATTATTTACTTGAAAACTATTTATTTCCAAAAAAATACCAACAAATTATTCATAAGAAAATATTCTAATTTAAGATCCAAAAATGTTATTTCATTTTTTAAATTTATATTAAAAAATTTATAAATTCAATTTTTATTTGAATTATATAATAAAGGGAAAAATTATTTATATAGGAAAATGACTATTTTTAATATAGTTTTTTCTTAGTCATAATTTCTATAAAACAATAATAATAGTGTAATTAATGGATAAGTATTATATTTTTAAAAATTGTACACATTTTATTATTTAATAAAAATTTACATTTCTAAAAAAATATAAACATAAACACAATAATAAATTTTGTAAATTAGATAAAATACATTATGTAATCATATATTTTATTATATTTCATAATTTAGTTACTCTTAATAATACAGTTTATGATGGAGTATATGATCAAATGTTATAATAATGTAATAATTTTTTGGATTACTATTCTATAAATTAAATTAAATCAATAACTGTTTACTTAATTAGAATAAAATGTACATTAAAATCTTAAGTCATTACAACTCAAGTTCCTGATGGTTTATTATATGGTGACTAATAGTGTACTAGGGGAAGTGGGTGGTTCTATAAGAGATAAAAGGAACTCTATGGCTTTAACTGATCACTCAACTACCTTATCAATTTATTTATGTTAACAAAGGGAATATTATAATTTAAAAACATTAGTTTAACTTCATTAATCAATTTTTTCTGAAATTGACATCATTTTACCAATATTAGGAATCCTTTGATATCTCTATAGTCTTTTTCTTCCTTAAATTTTACCGATTTTAGTAATTTTCGTTCCATTGTGTCTCTTGATTGTGTAAGATCATATCTGGATAGGTTAAACCCTAGCTTAATTATATTTCCGTTATTTTCTATACTTTTCATAGTAGTGGGTGTAACCTAGTTGTCCTCATATTTAGTTATTCTTGGATAATCCAAAATCATCAATCTTTCCTTGGATTGGTGTCAGTGGAAGGTTACCATGGTCAATAGTAAGGTATTACCATGGTTCATTATTATCCATAAATTATCAATATTTTTTAAAATTATTTTTGATACATAGAGTAGATTTAATGAAAAAAACCCATGTATGAAATAACTTTTACACTTTTTTGGGTTTATATATTGAATTTTGGAAACAATAAATTTAGTTCCTTATCAAATTCATTTTGATCACATATTTTATATCCAATTCATGAACATATTTAGTTCTATACCTAAATAATTTATTTAATGATTTAATAAATTTTCTTGTTTGTATTTTATATTAATTCATTCACTAATTCAATTTTTATTTTCTTTATTTGTAAGTAATTTTTGATAAAATATCTAAATATTTAATTATAATATTTAGGTTATTCTAGGAAACAAAAATACCCACAAAAAATCACTTATCACCATGTTTCATAGCAAATATTGTCTCATGATAAAAATTAAGGAGGTGTTTCCATACCTATTAATCTTGGTAAAGACTAGTAGGAATTCATAAGAAATAGAATGTTTCCCCTTGTTATAACCTAAAATTGTTTATACACAACAATAAAACCCAATTATATTTATTATAATTATATCACTACATCAACATATCCCAATAGTGGATCATCACACAGTGTCATTGTTCCAATGTGTCCTTTTCCCCCAATAAACATTATTTCCTCCCTCTAACGGTTGATGTTTTTCATTAATTTTTTTAAAATGTTTTCGTTATTGCGATTTAGTTCCAGAAACAAACTAATTTTCATAGTTATGAGATTGAAATTTTTCCTAGAACTAATATATCTTTGAATACCTAATGTATCCATTCAGAAGATAATTCTTCCTCACATTAAAGATATATGTTTCCCCAACCTATTAATATTTCAATATGACCGAGATCTATAGTATATTGTTTTATAATCACAACCTTCATTGATTAATAAATTTCCTAGAACTCTATAACATCTACTTAAAGATACATATAACACACTAGGTGGAAGAATAATGTTGGAGAAGTTGGTTTTGGTCCACGAATATTGATTAATTCTATATTTCATTGATGAATATCAATTTTTATTTGGACTAAATGAGCATAAATTGAGGAGAAAAGGTATATTAACTTATACCATTTAATAGTATTGGGAAAATATCCAACAAACTGGAGCATGTCAATATATTTATAGATGAATAATCCTCAAGTGATCTTGGAGTTGTGTCATGAAATAAATAATGTATTAAGTTCACTTTTTACAATGATTATTTTCATAAAAATTCATAATCCATGTGTTAATGATATATAAAACAATCGAATAGTGTTGAGGGGAGATTCCTATATGATGATGAAGAATAATATAAATAGAATAAGTGTTCATTTTCTAAAGAATATTGAACATAAGAAGAAGTCAGGATTGAAGAGGCAAAGGAAGAGACTTCTAGTGGATGAGATGAACCTAGAAGTGGATACTAACTATCAGTAAAAAGAGTCAATGAGTTGTTTATAAGGATTAATATGATTTATATTTTATTAATAATATTATATAATTTGATTAGGGTATATATCAAGGCATTTCATAATTGAGATATTGGGTTATTTTTTTATTTGATTTCTATATTCTGTTCTTTGGGATTATTTATAACTGATGATTCAAACCATTTCAAGTAATTCTCCTCTCAATCTATTAATGTGATGATGACTATTATATAATTATAAAAATAATGTAATTTAATGTTTTTAGAATAGATTTTAGGACTCCATTTCTTGGGTGATGGGTATATATCCTGATAAATTGCTCGTGTGTGTCCTGGATAACAAAGAATATAAAGCCCAACCCATTGATATAGTTATAGATTTTCAACACCACTAATCACTGAACTTAATGTTCTGATTTTTTTACTATGAAATAATTATGGGGAATGTGAGACTATTTGGAAAACCCTAGTATAACTAGAAAGGGAGTTATAAAGGGAAATTTCGATGTCTACTCTATTCATTTTCATGACCAATATAATGAATTGGGTGGGTTTATTAGATTAGCATTCCCCTATATATGGAAATTACTATTAAATTAACGAAATTTGTTATTTATTTATATTATAGGTAATCAACCAATATTTTATTATCTATAGGACTCATTATATCATATTTTATCTTTTTCAAAATTTTATAAAAAAATTAATTAAAATTATGATCACACGTGTTAATGTGAAGAAGACATAATACTTAACAATATTTTGTAGTATATAATAGAGGGTGTTTTCCTTCCAAAATGAAATTTTTTTATTATGAATAAGTGGAAATATTTTTATGGATAAGTGTTGTATCACAGTTTTTTATTAAGAGAACAAATAACATTTGAAAAAAAAATAATTAATTCAAAATACTAAAAATAAATAATATTATTATTATCATATATTACAAAGAAATATTATTGGTAGTCTGAGTTATTTTTATCCTATTTAATTTTAATTCACCATTTGGTACTTCATTATCATATTTTTTATGGAAACATGAAATGGTTGAAGTGGTGTAACAAACATGATGCACAATGTGACATTAATAGAAGAAATAAATAAATATTTGGGATCTATTGTGGAATGTGATAGTGAAACCCCCCAATAGTGGGATAAAAAACCAATGCATAATAATCATACACCATTAATTTTATTATATAAAAATATTATAAATACAATAATTCCAAGATGGAGGTTAATATTGATTGATAGAACTTTCTTCTATTATCTAGGCTAATAAAAAGATTGAATTCGATGCTCATCGGTCACGAAATATGAATCCATGAGCTGTAATTAAATGTTTCAAACCTAGAAAAACATATATATGTGAATTAAGAAAAACATCATAAAGATTACAAACTTATAAATCATATGAAATATTTACCAAGGGGTTTTTTAAATGAATTATAAAACATGGAAGCTAGAGTGGAAGTGGAAATAAGGTGTGAGAAACAAGGGAAACATGCGGAGAGAACCTGCACTCAATTATCACTAACACCAATACTTAGTTTGATCACATTAATATTAGAGTAAGTGGATTTTATATGGAATTTTACATGAAATGGATACACCCAATGGACTATAGTAATATTTTATGAGTATATTTCTACAATTAGTACCTCCAAATGAAAAATTAACTACATTAATCAGAAGAACCAGATGATCAAACTTCGTGTTGGGGTTTATTAAAAGGAATGTAAACCCACCAAATGATTTGTGTTAGTTACATAATATAACCTAGATAATGCTCTTTAAATTCAAGTGTTGGGTGTGCACAAACCCAAAAAAATTAAGGTATTTTATTTCTTTTCCTCTTTAATTCACTAATTTTTATTTGATTTATTTTAAATAATAATAAATTTTTTTATCCAATTTATTTTAAGTTATAATAAATCAGAATCTCCTTTATAAAGATAATGATATAGAACTCAACTCACTTCCAATGGCAGAAGATATATTCACATAGGCGGAGTAACTAATCCACCCTTATTTGTGGATAACATGCATAAGTTATAATTATTTAATAATTAGTTTCCCCAAATTATCTACTTTTATAAGATATATTTTATTAATTAAGTGTGGGGAAATGTTTTAATAATAGATAACCACATAATAATTGTACATTACTGCTCTTATCAACATTTATCCAAGGGTATAAATGATCACTTTAATTATGTAAATTATTAAAATGGTGTAAAATGAAAGGAATATGGGTGTATTAGTTTTCCTAATAATAATTTATTTGAATGAGAAGCCATGATTTTAGTATGTTGATGAGTTTTGGAAGTAAAAAAATTCATAATATTATTCTAAATGTAAAATAATTATGTTTTTTAATCAATGTAATTTATACATTTAATAAACTCTTTTGGTTTTTATACATATAGGAGGGTCTTATGTGTTATAAATTATTTGATAAATATCAATAATTGAGAGTTGAAATATATTTTCTACCATGATTGTAAAGATTTATTTCATTTAATGGCTATCACAATTTTTCCTAGTGGGAGCCTAATGTTGGATATTTCAACTCATAATTCACTAGACACATCTTAATAATTTTATTTAACAAAATGGATAGATAATAATAATATAATAAAATTATTGTGTGTATTTCCAAAAATATTATCATGTATAGGGATAGTGATTTTTATTTCCTAATTGAATAATTTTAATCATACATCTTAGTATAAAATATAAATATAAATTATTATATTTAACTATCATACATGTCATTATTATCATTATTTGAGAAGGTGTCGGTAAAAATTATTCCATTTGATGTTTCTAGAAAAAAAATACACTCAAAAGTAATTTCATTTAAAACTAAATGAATTATTTTGTTTAATATTTTGAACATGTGATGTTTATAAAAACAACCATGGGATTTATTCTTAAGGTAAAAAAGAGGTATATATGTAGGGTTCCATATATAATTTTTTTTTTCTAATTTACCCCACATTTTTTATTTAATTTTAGTTAATTCCCTGACAAAAACCCAAGTACAAATTAATTTTCACGAATTTTTTCGTTTTTAAATATTTATTTTTTTAAACAAGAACTCTAATTCCTAATTCAATTTATTTTTACAACATATTTAATCTACCATTCATGAAAATATTTAATTCCATACCGAATAATAATCTTTATTTATTTTGATCTTATATTATATTTTTTTGTACTAAACAATTCATTAAGTAAATTAATTGTTTCATTCAATATTTATAACTAATTTTCAGTTACAAATTTAATCTTTTAATTATAGGGTTTGGATTATGCAAGGGAACCAATGTAGATATAAAAAAGAACTTAACACTGCATTCCTTTTCTAGTATAGTCACATGTTAATAATTTATAAGGATTTAAAATATTTATTTATTCTGCTAGATACTAGAAAGAATGTATCAGAAGAAAAATGTTTTCCCACATTGCATTACCGCATCACCATTTACTTGATAATCTATCACATATTATTTTTTCCCATTAACATATCCCCAATGAATAACATCACAATATATCCATCTTTCAATGAAACCTCAATCCCCAATGCACATTATGTGATACTTCTAATGCAATCTGCATTCAAATTCTCTACTTTTAGAGAAGTTTGTCTTTCATGGTAGTATAGTATAATAAGAACAATCATATCCTCAAGGAATAAATTTACATTAAATTCAGATATATTTTATCCTAAAAGAACCAACACATTTCATGATTAAAATCCATAATTCCCTCTTGTTAAATCTATATGTGTCATCATCCAATCAATGTAGAACTACAATCAGGATCTATAATATAATGGGTGATCAATGTAACATGTTTTGATTATTTATTTTACTAATATTCAATATTTCATTTTGAAACTGTATTCAGCACTCTTAAAGAGATAAAAAATATTATTAGTTTTATTTGTTCCAAATTGGTTAAACAAGGAATATGCCCATTGATGAAGAACACTTTACACATAGAGTCATCTCTTAAAAAATACAAACAATATTTGGTGGTGATATAAAGGTCCAAGGGAATGTTCTATGTGAACATTTTTATATGAATAATAAGAGGGGAACATAAAAATTGTTCATTTTCTGAAGAATATATCATCTGATAAAATGTACGGATAACAAAAGTTATGGAATAGACTTTCAGTGGATGACCAAACATGGAGGATAAAATAATGATCAATAGTAAGAGTAAATGAGATATTCAGGGGTCTTTCTAATATTTCACTTTACATTATCATGTCTTTAATTTTCATTATAGTGTGTCTATATACTACTCTTAATTTAAATATTGGGTCATGTTTTTGGTTATCTTCCCTATGATTTTCTCTCAGTAATGATTATGATTATTTTTTCATTATCTTTTACCTATTTATTCTCCCTAATAATTAATGGGTAGATGATAATAGGATATTTTGAAATGAATGTTGATCAGGTTTTGTGTAATAAAGTTAAAAACAAATTTACTTTGGTGATGATTGTGTAGCCTGAAAAAATATCCATGTGTGTCCTTGAAAACCCCACATAGTAATCCCAACACCATGATATATCGGTAGAATTTCAACACCACTGAATTGTTTTGATTGATTACATTGATAATTTTTCTTAGGAAACCATTAGGGCACTTATGCCAATATAGAGAATTCATTTTCATATCTTGAAATGGATTTCTATGATTAAATTTTGGTAATATTTAAACTCATATGAATGAAAATATGATGAATTGAGTTGGTTTCTTGGATTCAATTTCCCATAAATTTGGATATTCCATGTGAATTAATGATATATTATATTGATTCTGTCACAATATGAACCCTTGTTGTCATCTAATCTATACCAATAACAATTTTTCATTCAATATATTTACAAATTTTGTTATTAAAACCTGATAATTAAACATGTGATCACATGTGTCCCCATTGATATAACCTTGTACTTATCCAAATTGTACTGCATAAAATAGAGGGACTGTATAATTATTTACTGAAATAGTTTAACTGTATATTTTTCTATTAAAATTTTAAATTTAATGTTATTATTGGACAAGTATAAATTTCTATTTTGGTTTTTAGTAGATACTAAAATTCTTGTGGAATCATAATCATAATCCTTGGATCTCAATGTTCTACATTGAAAACTAATTTATAGGAAAACCCCTTCCTCTCCGATTTTTATCATGATTTGGATAAAAATTAGTGTAGATCCGAGTGAATATAATTTAAAAAATGGTTTTATTCTAATAATGGTTTCTCCGAATGGTTTTCTAAATAAATATAAATATATATCGGTTTTTTTGTATTCATATTTTTTATTCCATGTTTTCATTTTTCCTCTTATGCCATATTGGGTAAATAAAAATAATACATGGAAATCCCATTCATTAATGGTTATAAATAATAATTATGTATATTTCATTTATTTCATTCCAATTTTTGATAGAACATTATGATCGGGTTACATACAAATGTTATTCTAGAATGTTCTTTTTTTGAGTTGTAGATGTGTTAAATGTAATACTAATGAATTTTTTTGTGAAATATGATTACTATGAATTAAAAAATGGTTCCAAGGTGAAACTAACTCTAATGGAAATTTTTATGGAATATCATGGGATTGAGGTCCCTAATGATAATATACCCTCATTAACTTATTCATAAACTAGATGGCTACCTTAGATGGCCTGACTCTATTAAACATGTATCCCATTTCCTCTGAATAGGATGGGTGTTTCACTGAGACTTATCTATGATGAGATGGGTGTTGAACCCTATAATCACTTTTCAATACTGCTTAGATTTTAAGCTAAGTCCAAATAGGTTATTTCTGGTACAAACCCATATATTATAGGGAGATACTCATTCTTGTTACATGTTATTATTTGTAATATTTTATGCATGTTGATATATATGTTTTTTTAGTTGTCTAAATTGAATTTATTTCAAGACATAAATGAGTATGATATAGGTGATTATGAGTGGGTTATGACTGCCTACTATTTATAACATACTCACACCTGAAACATACCCCTACTGGGATGTGTGAAGAAACATTTATAAATGACTCGAGTAATGAAAACACAATAAAACATGTGATGTAATTTATTATAGAGGATTGTACTTGGATGGATCCATTTCACATACTTTTATGGTCATCTGGTTGGTGGAGTGAGGATTTTCCATGATAATTTCTATGAGACTTTGAACAGCTGGGTCATTACATTTTTTACCATATTTATTGTTTAGTTGTAACTTTAGGTGCACATATTATTTTTCTACATTACACAAACCTAAAAAATTCTATGATGATTTTTATTGAAAATTTACGATATATCTATTGTGTGCTCATACAATGTCATGTTTTATATGAAAATCAAGTTATAATTTTAGGTTCCCTTAACCCAATATAAATAATTCTTTTTTATTACCATATAAGGTATACATTGAGTTATACATGATGTATTCATAACATAATATAAATTATATTTTAGTTCCCCTTTTTTATATGGTAATTTACTTATATTATATGTCAAATCAACATATTATACAAGTTCTCAATTTATAATTACAACCTAAAATACCATGAAAATAATCTTAAAATAATTTTATATGGTCAAGATACATAATTCTAATTGGACATAGATTATGTTTGACTATTTGGAATTGGGGTTTCATAAGCATTTAGACTTATTCTCATGATAATTACACTAGGTGATCTCAAGTAGTTAAGATCCTGAGGACTGGACTACCAATAATTACACCACATGTTTTAGGTTTAATTATTAGTTCCTATTTGTGAACACGTGTAATGGTCCATTAAAATTGAATTATTATTTGTTTATGAAATTTGATTATATACTCTGATAAAAGATGAAAATTTTGTGTTATATTTTATAGCAAGGTATCTTTCATTTCGTGCACCATTAGATGTGTGTAATGCATTGAATAATCAAAATAGAATTGTATGCTTATAAAAGGAAGTGATATCTTGGCCTTGTTGATTAGGATGGTAGTACCTTTACTAAATCAATGTCAATGGTAGAAGATGATATGTCCATCCCATAATGTCACTGAATAATAATGAAAAAAAAGACAATGTCATCAATCATCCAACATTATTTATGATTTATTTTGAGACAAAGCTATTATATTACATAGAGAATGTTTATAGTGAAGCTATTGTTTCAATGGACTTTACGTACATCCTTAGAGTTTTTGATGGGTTACTAGACTCATATCCTATTTTTTATGTGTATTCACTCAAATTTAGTTAAGTACCTATAGGGAAAAACACTATGTGTACTCAAATTTATTTAATATTCAAATGAATTGGATTTTAGGAAATTCTGGGACCTCCCAATATGGTCTAGGGATGTGTGGGAATATATAATTTTAATTTTATTAAAAAATTGATATTATTTTCGGGTATTATAATTAGAATTTAATTTATTTATTAAATTTTTCACAATATATTAAGTGAATATATGGAAAAATATTATACAAAAAATATAATTTTAATAATCAGGGTTTGCTTATTATTTGAGATAATAAAGAGTCAAATTAATGACATGACTTTTTCATGTAATATATTTATTATTTTATATGAATGTGATAAAAATATAAAGGATATTTATGACATGGTTATTTAGTCATAAAAAGTTGTTTATAGTAGGTAATTAATATCCCCAAGCCAAGTTCCCTTTCCCGGTATTTTTATACCTCGCTATTTAAAGGAGAAGGAGGATTTCACATGGGAACTATTTACTATTGGATATGAGATCCTCTCTCACATATATTTATATTATTAGATAGAGGAGTATCTTATACAATCCTTCAATAAATATTTTGTTTCAATTATTTATGGATCTTCGATGAAGTGACCATCGAGATATTGAAGGCATTTTCAGATACTCCTACAAGCACCTTGTTTTAAAGGATCAAAACTCTCACAAAAATTCAATGAACACGTGTATGATCTAGCTGTATTTGGATATAGTTCCTTCGAGAAATGGTCACTGGGGTTGGATGGATATATAACACTTCTTCAAATAGAATTAGCTATTTTCCCTTAAATTATTGAGATTAAAATTTTTCACATGATATCATCAGATATTGTATAAGGATTTGCATCACTAGAGATAATATATTTACATAATTAATTGGTGAGAAATATAAACATCTTAAAACATTGGCTATTGACTTACACTCAGGTACCAAGATTTTGTATCATAGAGATCATGTGATGTTTTAAATCAATATAAAACTACATTTTTATTAAATCTCTATAATGGGAATTACAACAATCCCAATAACATAAACAATGATCCATATTAATATCGGATGGCCGAGATATTATCATATAAATATTGGATGATTGATCATCTCCAATGTTTGTGAGATAATTTTTAATTAACCTATATTAATATATATGTTTAATTTTTACAAATAATATTTTGGTACTGGTGTTTCTGGTAAACCCAGTCTATTTTGTCCATTTACTGGTGTTCAGAATAATGTTTCTGATTTGGACTAATTCTACGTGATTTGGAATAGTAATTTGTCATATTTTCTCCCATATACTAAGTGGATGGATAGAGAAAATAATAATTGAACCCAAAATAAATTAAAAAAAGTTCTTGGATAAGTGTTGTAAGTAGATAGCTTGAATAAAGAAAAAATGAAAAACCCTCTAAAATATATAGGGGATGTATCCATAAGAGTTTAAAAAATTAAAAAAAATCTAAACAAAATAAATGGGTTATTATTCTGAAAACAAGAAAAAAATAAGAACGGGGTTTCCCCACTCGCCTCTTGTATCCTTCAATTCCTCCATCGTCTGGCCACTACCTCCAATCTACACCATAGTATGACTCGGTAACCACCTATATCTACAATTTCCATATCATCTTCCCTTCCATATCACCCCACACTACTTGTGATCCCTCTGACCAAATAAAACTCCTTCCTACCATATCTGGACACCTCATATGCACATTATCCAACCACATTGTTAAATAGCCTTCTAATTCCTGATGTGTCCCCATTGAAAATCCCAATGAACAACCCAGCAATGAAAATATCATCTTCCTCCATATGGATTACCCATGGCCATTTTGGGTTGTCCTGGCCCAATCCACTTGTGGTTTTGCCTTTCCCATCCATCCAAACCCATTTTGAGTCTAAAAATATCTCAAACACCCATTCAAGGGTTGATAGGAAACCTAGGTCCTACATTTTTTTAACATTTTAAAACCTAATTTAAATAAATTTTTAGAAATTTTAAAAGTAAGACCAAGTCATATAAAATTTATTACATTAATTGAAAGACAAATTATTTTAATTCAATTAGTTCCCACAAAATAAATTAATGGAATATTTAGTTTTTATTATACAATTAGTTTTCATGTTGACTAATCTTGAGTGGTGACTGACCAAGGTCTGTTTGAGCTTTTTGTTATGAATTAATTATCTCGTGTTATTGTTTTTATAAAAATTAATTAATTATACAGGTGATTTCAACATCCTTCTTTCTTAATTAATATCTATAAAGGAATATATTTCCTTGAGATATGATTTTCCTGTGCATTATGTACTCCCTTGAACCCCTCGCTTTTATGATATTATTTATGTATAAAGTTTATAATTTTGTAAAATATAGACCATAGAAAGATAAGGAAGTATTCAATATGAGACGTGGATAAGTTGGAGCTGGGTGTGAGTTGTGATATGAGTCAAACCCAAAATAGGTATCACAACACTAGGTATATAGTTTATATATTTAGTGTAAATAGATCAAACAATATCAAATTCTCAAGATCAATAACATTGTTTATATAATTTATTTATTTTATTATTATTATTTTGTGAACATGCATGTTTTCAACAAAATTTTAAATAAAAGAATAAAATACCTAGATTAAATAAAATTATATAGAGATGGATATTTTATTACTTCATAATATATTTTGGATGTTTTATATATCATATAGAAAATGAAATAATTCATTGATAAATTAAAAAAACCTCATAAAAATATTATTTCCTAACATTGTTCATTTTTGATTTTGAAGAAAACTGGTTGTATCAGGTTCTCTTTAGCCATTCTTAAGGCTGACTCGTACTATTAGGGAGTTATTATGAGAGAAATTATTTAACTAAATATGATAGTAAATAAGTATAAATTGCTATAATATTTCATCTTTAGATTAAAATCATTAGTTAAATCTTGTTTAGGATTTCTAGAAGATGGGACTTTACTCAAAAATTCAAGGAGACGTGAGATAATTTGGTTTTATAATCATATTAAATCCTTGAAACACTATGAGTAGTGGTGTAGACATAGGTTGGACTATGAAAAGAATTTTTAGGGATCCATGATGTAGAATACACAACTGAGTGAGTATTCCATGTCTCGTAGTGAGGGATGCTATGTTTTTATAAAATAGTGGAAGAAATTTAATAATTTAATTAATCAGTAATATCTAATTGTTAAAAAAGATAAAAGTACCAATGTGCTATAATTTAATTTTATAGAACAATATAAATTGATACCACACGTATACAATAATTACTATTTGTCAAAGAACATGTCCCAATTGTCAAAAATTTTCATGTGAAAAAAAGGATCTGGCATAAAGTACTATGATGTTAATGGAAACACCATGTGACAAAAGTCCCCAAAACCTTTAAAACCACCTAAAGATGTTATTGTGAGAAATATGGATATACAAGAATCTTGTATATCGCATGATTTGTGGTTAAATTATCTGGACATATATCATATCACATGTTGTCTCATCTCCATGATGTTTATGTGGAGAAATTAAAGTGAGATATGAATGGGAGATGATTGCACTTAATACATGTAAGTTGAATGACTGATTGTGATCTCTTAATATAACCTATTCTCATAACATTTTCACTTATATATTCCAGTATAATTAATTATTATGAATAGAAGAATTTGATGAAATAAATTCATCACATTTTGTGTAAGGTTCTCAAAGTTGATGTGAAATTAAATAAATATTAATAAATAGTTCTTATAGGGATGAAGTTGAAATACATGTAGAAAAGGAAAATTAAATGTGTAGAACCAAAGGAATATTTTTAAATTCCTTAAAAGAATGGTGGAAGTGATTTATAAAATAGGATATTTTCATTCCATGTCACTAGATAAGTCTATGGAATATAAAATGAAATGGGTTTAAATAGAACAAAAATTAGGATTCAAATCCAATTATAATCACTATTTCATGTGATGTATCTATCATAATTCTTCGGTGTTAAATACAACAGTCCACTCACATGTTTGTATGGAAATAAAGTAACCATATCTGTAATGTAACTTTCCATGATGTATGGTGAATTCTCCAAGATGTTGTGAAAGGGTGGGAAATGCCCACTGTAATATGTACAAATCCTTTAATTTTAATGTTTGATGATTCCAATTGAAATTTATTTATGAATTACTAAAAAATTATCTCATATGTCCTTTAGATACAAGGATAAATTCTTAAATTCTTGTAATGAATGTTTTTTGATTTATAATACTCAACAAATATATCATTAATACTTGAATCATTGGAAATAATGGGTTAATAAAAATATAATAATCATTTATACCTATATCTAGAACGAATATTATTTTCCATGTGAAACTATATAGTTTTCAAGTATATAATCTGTGTGATTTTAGACATTTATGAATTAATGACCAGAGTTATTGTCAACACATTTACATAAATAGTTTTGGGCAAATAAACCATTAGAAATAAAGGAATGCCATAATAATTTTAGAATTATTTCATCTTGATAGCCTAAACTATCCTAAGGATAAGGAAGAGTTAAATTCATATACATCATAAGATTTATTTATGTGTTTTAGTAAATATAATGATTCATTATAAAATATTTATGATAAGAATATATGATTTTCTTTATTCCCATTTCCTGATGTATATTTTGACCAAGAATAAGTGTATCATATTCGTTAGAGATGATTTACTCATAAACTCACATTTTTAATACACATCCCAGTTAAGATGTTATTAAAGGGTATTTAAAATGATTTTTGTATTCAAAGAAGGATCAATTAAATATAGCACAAAGAAATCCTTAAAAAAACATTACCTTATACACATCAATGTCATAATATATATAAAAGTATCATCACTATTGAGATTCCTTTAAATTGTATACAATTCCATTATTTTTCAAGATATTCTTAGAAAATAGAAAATTTTCCCCCATAACCATATACCAAATATAATCATAGGTATATATCATACGATTTATAGTGTGATATAATCCCATGTGTACATGTTTCCATATGAGAAGTGTTTATCAATATACAAACAAACATGAATCAAGAAAAAGACAATGTAAATCTAAAGTAACTATACTATAGGTTTCTAAATATATTATTTAAAAAACTAGGATATAAAATTTAAAGTCATGTGATAGAATGTATTTCAATAAATGGGTGCCCATATCTATTTGAGAATGTGGGAGAAATATGGACATGAGATAACTCAGGGATAAAGATGTACTACTAGTTGGTATATGAGAAATTTCTACAATATCTTGTAGAAAGTGATTGTCCAAGAGACACATACAGTTTTGGTACAACAAAACTATGGTGGTGGTTTTACATTCACCGCAGCTGGTGATACATTATTCATTTAGAATAATGAGTCCGACAAGTAAATAGTAAATTCCAAAAATCTATGATTCACAAGTTTAATTAAAATTCAAAAATGGATTCAATGTTGAAATCTACAAGTGGTTGGTATTTTGAATATTTATTATCTAGATACTATTGTTGTATTTAAGAGAAACATTGCTTGAGTGGTATAGTAGTGATACTATTATATCTTGGTTGGTTATACCAATTCATCATTCTTAAATATAATAGAATATTCTCTATATAATAGCTAATTACAGATATAATTATATTTGGAATTTTATATTAAGACCACCAATCATGAAAGGCTTAAATACAATGAAACCAAAAAGGGTAGGTGACTCGTTAGAATTATAATAAAGGATGAATGTTACTAAAATCCTATTTTGGATCAAACTAGGAAACACGATAATAAATTAATAATTTTAGTTAAAAATTTTAACTCTTTATTATATGAAGTTATTGGGAGTTAAAATGGTTTCCAAGGAAAATATGTTTGATAACATATAGAGAATAACCATTTTTTATACATTTAGTTATGAATTGAATGAATGTAACTCACTAGAGATTGACTTAAAGATGTAACCTAAGTGTTATAAAATGAAAACTACTAAGTTAGATCTAACAGTATCTCAACCCAAGTCAAAAATATATATACTGGTATGTTATTGAAAAATAAACAATTAAAATCAATGAGATAATTTTTAAAAATTTCATCTAGAATAAATATCTACCAAATTAAAATTATGATACATAAGTGAAGATTAATGTGGTGAGTAGAATTATATACACTTTTATGATGGATCAATATCGTATTCCTTACTATGTAATAAATATGATATTTCAAAAATATACATTATGGTAAGAAAGCATAAATTTATTTAAATAAAACTACATAAGAAGCAGTTAGTACTATCTAATTAAACCTGTAAGTGTATAAGAAATATGTTCCCGGTACATGGAGAGGATAGGACACTAGTTTAAATATAAACATATATCCTTACATTTGATCAATATCTTTTAATATTGTAGTTAATTTCTAGTAAATAGAAATATAAGATAATTCAATATATTGGTTTCCATATCAGGAAATATTGTGTGCTTTGCGGCTTCTTATACATTAGAAGACATGGAGTAAAATAAAAAATAATTTGTTCTATTTTTTAGAATCACACTTTGTAGGGAAAGTTTTATTATAATATAAATTATGATAATATTATATTAGTATTAGCAGTGATATAATGTATGGATATTAAAGTAAAGAAGATACATAGTGATATCATCTCTTGAGGAGGTTTACCCAAGGATGTAAATCACATATTGTATAATAGTATCTAATAGAGCCATGGAAGGCCCAATAACTAACAGCATAACTCAGTAGAAGAAGAGTGATATTTTTATGTGAGTTCTAAGAGTGCTAGTTATATAGTTATCTCAAGTGATAATGGAGGTGTTGTAATATCAGGATCCTTAGATGAATCATAAAAATCACTTTTCAATCACCATATCATGTATAAAATGAGTTATACATGATTTATTATTACCAAAATAGTGTTGATATTTCAAAATCCACAATTTATATGGTAATTTCTTTCGATTGTTTTTTATATTAAAGGGATATAGAAATTCCCAATGGTATAATAAGAACCTATTGATAAAATGTTAGTAATCATAAACATATGTCTTAGGGTCAATATAAATCATTATGAATGGACATAGAAAATATTTTACTATCATGTTTCAGAAGCCCAAAATCATCAGGACTTGTTCTATTGATGTTCACACTTTGTGGCCATGTATAGATGATATCATTAAAACTAACCCAACAATAAGAACAACACATGGTTCAGTTGTAATTGGTAGTTCTTATATGTGAGCAAGTGTAATAGACTCTAATCTGGATATTATTATTTTTGTATAACATTTTATCATGTACTTTTATTCAAGATGAAAATGAAGGTAATGATGTTCTCGATAGAGAGCATGCATTAGGTGAAACATTAGTGTTATGGAATTAATTAAATAATTGAGGAATAAATTTTCTCTTCTGAAACAATGTGATATCTTGACCTAGTTGATTATGATGTTGTTACCTTCAATAAATCCATGGAAATAGTTGAATAAGGTAATTATATCTAGTAAGTTCAATGAAAAATAACGTAATAAATAATGATGACATGAATTTTTTGTCCTATTTTTTGTGATATCACAACATAAAGATAGTATATTACATGTAATATGTTCATAGGAATGGTCGTCACAACTATAAAATTTATTTATATCTTTAGGGATATGGAGGGGTTTCCAAAACCCATTCATGTTTTGTGAATAATTTTTACTACTATATAGATATGGTCTATAGTTTCACACACTAATAATATTCAAAAGACTTTCTAATTCTAATGAATAGATGTTTAGGACATGATGGGCCCCACAAATGTGGTATAAGTATGAAAAAGAATATTTAATCTAATCAAATAAATAAAATCATATAATTAAAGTTTATAATAATTGTTTTTGTATTTAATTATTAAATTTATTCATAATACATTATGTGAAGACATGGAAAATATTCTGTAAATGAGTATTATCTTAATATTCATGGTTTGCATAATATTTTTAGGAAAACCAAGTCTTTTTAAATTATAGATTTTATCGTATAAAATATTAATTATATTAGAATAATGTAAAAAATATTATTTATGAAATTTAGGTCTCAGTAAAACATTCTTATGATGTCCTTTATAGCGGGTAATAAATAACTCAGCGTCGTGATCCGTTTCTAAGTTTTTTCATACATCACTATTTAAAGAAGATGGTTCTGACATGGGAACTATTAACAGTATGATATGAGAGACTCCCTCTCCTATATCAATATTTTTATAGAGATGTGTAGTAGATCAAAGACACTGATCGATGTTCTTCTTCATGTATCTAGGGATAGTAACTCTAGTTATCATTATGACATTAAAAGAATCATTGGATTACCATTATACTACTCGGATTTGGAAAATCAATGTTCCCACAAACATTCAAAGTGTATTTGGAAGGTAGATATAGATACGGATTTAGTTCTTCAAATAAATGATTTTCATTGATGAAAGGATGTCGAATGTGTCTTGAAATCGAACAAGGTATTTTTTATTAATATTTTTACTTAAAATTCATCACATTATATCCTTATAAATAATAACTAGTTTTTTTACCAATGATTATGTAGATACACAATTAAGTGATGAGAAATTTTAAATTCCCATCCCATCTTCCTTCATTATGCTCTCAGGTACTAGCAAATACAACATTCCATTTTTTTTGTTTTCTTTTCTATAACATGATATAACTAAGACCCATTTTTTCATTCCATTTTTTAATGTGCTAGTTAATGTTATATATTTATACTAATGTGTAAAATCAAATCCCACTAATATTCAACTCAAAACATGGTGTCTATGTCGTCCTATAGTGATTGGGAGGTTCGTTTTATGTGTTTTAGTAACCTACCCCAATCCCCTTTCGGTAGTGACGACATAGTTGATATAAAATGGTATCAAATACAACAATAGGGATTGTTTAGAGAAGGATTTATGAGTAATATAGATATAATTAAATTAGGAAATAGTATTTTACCCATAAATATTCCTAAAAATTATAATTATATTAGTATCTTATGTGACTGAGGGTTGTACATATCCCTTTTTTCTTTTTCCCTTCTTTTAGTCCGTAATACTAAAATCTCATGCATCATAATAGGTGATCATAGGTAGGAAAAAAAGTACTATATATAATTTTTGATGCTTTCCATTAATCAATTATGATATTAATGGATTCGAATTGAGGACTATATTAACTATAAAATTAACAATAAATAATGAATAGTTTCATATCTTTTTATTTTTAACGATGAGGTTAATAAGATTCAATAATTGGTTCCTTTAATTTTGTATCCATTTCATATATTTGATAGATTATTTAATTCATGATAAATTTGAAAAATTAATTCTTTATCCATCATTAAATTAATTACATGACTTATTTTCTTCTAGTCTATATCAAAATAACCTTAGGCTATATTATAGGATTAATGAAAAAAATTATTGAAAAAAATAGTTATCAAAAATAAATAATGAAAGTGCGAGAGTTGAATATTAAAATACCTAATGTATTTCATTTATTTATCATGATTTTGGATTGTATCTTGTTGGGTAAATTATTTCAATATGGTTCTCTACATTATTTTAGAGGATCCTACCTCAATGACTACGTCTTTCCATGAAGGAATAGGATTAAGAGATTGATCCCCTGATATGATCCTATATTATTTTCCAAGAATTCAAAATCCTAGATAAAATGATATATATTTTGGGAGGAGGTTTTCCCCAATTTTAACCTACAATTATATGGGTTCCCCAAAAAAAATTATATGGTATTACTCATCATTATGTAGAATAATTAATTTATTGTATCCACTTACACATTGAACATGTTGAATTCTATGAAAGATACAAGGAGTGAGTTTATATTTCTTTTTCTTGTAAGGGGTGTTTTGTGGTGGTGGTATAATATGATAAAAGCAGCTAAAGACTAAGAGTGTGGTGACTATGGATATTTTTGGGTGGTGGAAACAATATCAAATGGAATTGGATTAAGATAAGCTCTCTCTTAGATTTTAGGGTGAAGTTGTTTGAATTACCTATCATTTAGGAAAGCTACCCATGTCATTCCATCAATGTACTCACATTAGGAATAATTAAACCTATTTTTTTCTAGCAAAACAACTACCATCATTGATTCTAGTTTGGGGACCATAGACAATTCTATAATGTTTCTCTCCTGGAAAAACTATAAAACTATAGGGATTTTTTACTGATACTAATGGCACTTGGCATGTTAGGAAGACCAATACAAGTGTTTGTTAGGAATTTTATTTTACTATAGGTATTATTATATTTTTTTAGTCACGTATAAAATTTTTACTATCTTTATGATAGTTCATATTAGGTTGTAATCTATTTTGGAAATGGCCCAATTTGTGCCCTATTACTCTCCGGTGGAAATGAACTAAGAAGGCCAAGAAGCATCCTTTTTTTTAATTTAGTAGTTTATTAATATATAAACATCTAAAAATTTATGGCTCTACACATTAAATCATTTGATTTTATTCTAGTTATGTATTGGTTGACTTATTTTTAATAATATATTGACAGTGTTGGTAAAAATAGATGTTGACTTTGGTTAAATAGGTAAGAGTGGGTGAGATTCTTTATAATGACTTTTATTGTTAATATATAAACCATGTTTAGAATCAAAATACCTATGAGGTGATGTTTTTTGAGAAATTTAATTGAGTTGATTCATAAGGTGGTTTGATGTTTATAAATATCATATAATGGTTTCAAGATGAAATTTGAAATATGAAGGTAGAGATCATGATTTAATATGATTACCAGATTATGGAAATGAAGGATAATGGTGGGTCAAGTCATAGCATATTGTTGACATTGTAGATATAATGAATTATACAGTGGGATAAATAGTCTATCGGATCTCACTCTATAGTTTCAGTAAACACACCACATTAGATGCTCAATAAGAGGTCTCCATGCCATGGTGAGATTTGTTACACCAGAATAATAAAATAAAGGATGTGTCTACATCATGGAATTGGGATCATACTAAAAAGAATATCAAGATAAGAATTCAGTGGTCCTAGAAAATATAGTAACACCACACCACGGTGAAGTTCTAGGAAACAATGCACAATAATCTAAATTTTAGGTTTTTATATAGATTTTTTTACATTCATGTGATAAAAAATATTCAACTCTGTATTTAGGAGAAAATTTGGAGGATCATGTCATAGTGGCTGGATCATTTTGCAAGTGAGTTCAAAAGTGTTTTTCAGGAAAATTGAATTTATAATAACTCCACACCATAGTGACTTATTGTATTTTAATATATTTATGTAGTAAAGAAATAACTTGTTTAAACATCCAAATCATGGTACAATTTTGGGGTTTTTTTATAGAAGTTGTTTTCTAGGAGTACATTATGTAGGTCGAACATCCTTCTTAATGAGGATTCATTTTCAGAATATTGTGTATATTTCAGCCTATTTTTTCTACCAATTAATATTTAATGGTTAATAATAATATGGTTAATTATTTAGTGGTTCTGATTAAAGATGGGGATATGAATTTGAAGTTATAATCACACATTAAGAAGTTGATGAATAAGAGTTATATTTTATAGATTTAATGAGTGTAAATATTGAGAAGAAAAATAGGGTAGAGTGTATGGATAATAATAATATATTATAGTTTTGATAAATATAGAGAAAATTATATGAATATCAAAACATTAATAAAGGAATAAGAAGAAGATTCAAGTGGTTGTTTTCATGTGTTGTTCATACAAAGTGAGGAAGCAACTTGTTCATGTGCACAATTGAAGGTGATTTTTTGTTTCATGAATTCAATGTAGATTATAAGGTCAATAATTATTTACACGGATCTGTATAGATGAAATAAATTTATTTTAATACTATTAACTGGTTTATAAATTTTTATAATTGTTATTTTTTGGATTCACTTTTGTGTGGGGTGAACCTAAGAATAGTTTGGAGAAATAAAATTCAAGTTACTGGGTTATAAATTTCTTTTTTTACGCACAAGATGATTCTATTAGGTAGTTTGATCAAAGAGAAATTTATATTAATCTAAGGATTGACCCTCTCACATGAGTTTTGTACCTTGTAAATCAATTATGTTACCTTGTGGTGTTATGTGTGTAGGTTTTTCATAACTATAATCACAACATCCTAATCGGTGGTACGAGTTATTTTGAGAGAAAAATATAAAATAGAGATGATAATTGATGCATCCTCCTCTCAGTGATATTTTATTGACCTCGAAGGGGTTTTATAAATAGTATCAAAGATTAGTTACATTCATAAGTTATTAAGTATATGATGTTTTTAAAATGTGATGTCTCTATATTTCTCTATTTTTGAAGAATAATATGTCACTAATTTTTATTCTCCACAATGTATGATTTATTGTTAGTGAAAAATAAGGTGATAACTACATTTGATGGAAAAAATCTATCATGTATGGAAATACTGTATGATACTATAACTATTATCTATCACTTATGATGTTATAAAGGATACAATTATGGGTTTGTTCCTCGAGATTAAAGTTTTTATATGGAATCAAAATATAATATCAATTTTTAAAATGATTTTCATGATAATAATTTTATTCTATCATCACTATCAAAAAGTGTGTTTTTGAAATTAAAATGAATCAAAACAGAAAAACATATATGTGATGAAATTTAGAATATCTATGAAGGATGTACCAATGTGAAATGAGATTTGTTTTTGTTTTATAGACTAAAGTATTAAAATATCTAGATTCATGATGGTGAAAATATTGATAGTGTATTTATAGGTTTTAATGAAGTTGGGAGAACAATTAAAGGCCATGGTGATAAGTTGGAATAGGCTTATATTGTAGAAAATATTTTGCACATCAAATCAGATACATTTTATTTTAAAGTAGCTTCTTTTGAAGAAAATGAACCATGTGATATTCCACTAGATGATATTTATAGTATTTTAATATTATATGATTTTAGGAAAGATACTTCTATCAAGAATAATGTGAAGGCTAAAAATTTATTTTTATTTTAAATCTATAAAACAAGAGTAGTTGAATATTATGGATTATATTGAAGGATAATCTTATTATTTAGATATAGATGATGAATTTAAAGATATGATTTATGGAGATACATCAATTTTCAAAATAAAAATGTTAATAGAGAATGTAATGTATAGATTAAATCATCCCATAAAATGATTAAAATGTGGATATATTCAGTATTATACAAAAAATACCCTGAATATAATTCCAATAAAGATATTAAAGTAGAATATGTTATACCTAGAATATTATAAATAAAAAAACAAAAACAAAGAAGTTTATTAAAATTTTAAGGTTAATAAGTTCTCAATTTTTTTCTAATGAAATCATAGACAATGTTAAAGGAGGTGAAGATGAGTTTTCATCTCATAGTGAATATAATAAAAAATATATCATTTATAATGTGAATGAAAAAATTAATTCATGTGGTGAATGTAACTATAAATGTAAATAAGAATAAGTTATTTAGATGTAATTAATTCTTAAAATATAATTAAAAAATTCTTGCAAATATTCCCAAAGAAGATAAGGGGATCAAAAAATTAAATAAAGTTGGTAAATTATATAAATGAAATGAAACTATATTTATAGAGAATTGTTTAAAAAACATGAGTGATTTAATTGTTTTGAGAACTATATTGATGATTATTAGATTCAAAAAATTTATTTTTGAGAAATTTCATAGTAGAAAGAATATGATTTTAGTCATTACAATATAATTTGACCTGGTTTTCTGAAAGTTTAAATAAATGTATGTCTAATATTAATAATTTTATTTCATAAATTGGATAATTTTCTTACGAAGTAATAAGGTAAATAATAAAAACATAAATCATTCTATAATAACGAGAATATTATTTTAAAATTTATAGAATGTTTAGAGAAAAATTCATGATGAATAGGTTTGTGGGTAAATCATTTTTTGTTCCAAAAAATCTAAAAATTCTATGAGAAAAGACAAGAGATAAAATTATTATTCAATTATGGTGTCCAAAATATCTAAAAATAATATTTATGTGAACAATAAATAGTTGGGAGTTCATTAATATTTTATTTACAGAAGGTGAGTCAAATTTAGTGACTCTAAAAATGATGAAATATAGTCAATAAAATTTTGAAAACATGTTATATATAAAGGTAAATATGATTTATGTGGTTATTATTGGGGTTGTAGAGGATTTGGACAAATGTGAATTATGTGTTGGTTTAATTTCCAATATCATAATCACATTAGAAGGTGTAGTTTGAAAGGTTTGAGTGGGATTTATTCCTCTTAAAATAAATTAGTTTAGTACTTGGTTATAAAGATTGGAAAAAAATCATACAATAAGTTTGTTATACATAAATAAGTTTATTTATTGTTAGATAATTATAGCCATCAAGCCAATGACAGACTCATAATTTTCCCATCCCCAAAAACATGCTTTTTGGTACTCAAATGTTTTGAAAAATAAGAATTAAGGAAAGGAGAATGCCTTTATTATGGATGTAGAAAATAATTACTCCAAAACAGAATGTCTTTGGATCTTGGATAGTAGGTTTCTATCCCACATGACATGAGATTAGAACACCTAAAATATTTTTAAAAGTATATATAAGGCTTGGTGTCTTTTGAGAATGATGGTCACACAATATCAATAGAAATAATTTCATGATTTTGGGATGGAAAAATCTCAAATCCCAAAATAGATTATATTTTGATGGATTGAAACATAATTTTTTTATTATTTAAAATATTTGTGGTGAAGGAAATGAAACTATTTTATGATGTATTGTGTTTTTCAAGAACATTTATGATGCAAATTATGTGACAAGAGGATAGAAAATTTGGGAAAATATATTTCAATTGGGTGATGTTGGAAACTCAATTTATCTTTGTTTGAAAGAATAAAATGAATTTTGGGTATTAATGGAATGGAAATCAAGGTAAAAATAAGATTAATTTGGTCATGTTAGGAGACAACGTTCATTATTATCCTTTTCTAAGAAGATAAATTTTTTGGATGTCATCAACTTGTGAAAGTGGATGATTATTAACAATTTACTTAATATTGCGAAGATTCAATATACCCAACCCTTGCATGTCATTAATTTTGATTTTTATAGGCCCATGGGAAATAAGTGAACATAAATATATAGGTAATTTATTAATTTTATGGTTGTCCTCACTCATATTACTTGTTTCATATTTTTGAAGCACAAGTTGGAGACCTTATTTCAATATAGAATATTTTTAAGAAGAGAAGAAAAATGAATGTTTTTTTTCTGACAATAATATTCAAGTGGACTATTGAAAATAATTTACTAATGTAATTTTTGAATAGTATTTTGATAATTGTGTAATATAATATGAATTTATTTCACCATAAACAACCTAACAGAATAATGTGGATGAAAAAAACAACATATGTTTATTGGAGATAGAATAAAAATGAAATTTGAATATGATACTTCACATTATTTTTTGAGAAAATCATTTGGTATGGTAGTACATATCCAAAAATAGTGTTTTAATTATTGATATGTTTCATTATGAGAATTGAAGTGTCATTGTGTATTTGGAATCCTATAAGTTATCAATGTGAAAGGTGAGAATCTTGGAAACATTGCAAATTGATTTTTTAAGGGGATCATTCTAGGATATCCTCAAAATAGAAATGTTTTTCATTATCTCAATAAATATAGTGGAAATATTATTGATTCTACTTATCTTAATGTGTCATATAAATAAATGAAAGATGTTCTACGTGATAAATAATGCTCCAAAATGGATGACGGAATTTGTTTTGTTAAACAACCTATAGAACTTCTAAAATGATATGAGTCTGTTTAGGATGTATATTTTTGTGAAGAATATTCATCCATTTTAGGTAATAAGGGTAAATCTCACTCATCTTACCCAAGACTAAGAAGGAAATTTCATGTTGGAAAATCAATGGGGATCAAGGATAGTGAGTTAAAATGATGAAAACTAGGTGGACTACAACGTATACCTAATTACTCACTCAAATAGAATCTCGATAAATTTAAGAATAAAAAAATAATAAGGAATGGATTGAAGCTATGTATGAATAACTATATTATATTATGAAGAATGGAATTTTGGTGTTGGTTCTACAAGCCAATAGGGAATAATTTAACTTGAAAAAAGTGGGTGATCTGAAACAAATTGTCAGAAAAGGGAGTGGTAGTTACAAACAAATAAAGGTCAGTATATGAATCATATTAATATTTTGAAGGAGTAGACATTTCAAAAATAAATTTCTCCATTTTCATGGATTTAATCCATTATAATCTTTCTTAATATCACTATAAAAAAGTGTTATAAGTATTCTAAATGGATGTAAAATCTTACTTTCTCAATGGTGATTTAGACGGGGAACTATATTTTTAGAAACCATTTGGTTTCTCAATTAGTAAATATTATAATTATATATATTTATAAATTTATTTATTTATTTATATGGGTTGAAATATTCTATGAGAGTATGTTAATCATTGATGGATTCTTGTTTGAAGAAGTTGAATTTCAGATAACTTATGGAGGACAAATATATACATAAAAAGGAAATGGTGGAAGAATATAGTATTATTTATTATGTAGATGACATAATATTTGTTGTAAGGGATTATTAGATATTTATTAACTTTGTTAATAAAATTAAGGAGTTATTTAAAATATCCAATCATGGATAGGGGAAAGAATTTATTATATTACAATTCTACAAAAATAATGTGTACATTTACCATTATCAAGAAAATTATGCTAAGGAACTATTGAAATAGTATATAATTAAATATTATAATACTATTTCAAAATCCATTTTACTGTGTTTTTTTTTCAAAATATGAGAATATAAAGATTATGGATCATAAATAATTTACACTGTCAATTAGACTCACGTGATATATCACATCTTCATGCCTAGATTTTTTTTAAGTTGTTACAGTTTATGGAGCTATCAATGTCCACCAAAAAATCACATTTCAATGATGGAAATTTGATTATCATATAAATCATAGATATAATAATTTTTTATTGAAATATGACATAAAAGTGAATCTGGAATTATTTGGTATCATATATTTAGATTATATATGTTTTTTATAGTGGGAGGTTAATATCCATTATTATTTTATATCTTGTAGAAAGGTTTTTTAGCACACTGTGAAGGAATGTTATTTGACTTTAAACAAGACATAATTATAATATTTTTTCGTTTCTCATTCAATGACATAGTTAATGTGGATAAAGAATTTTTTCCATGTTTTCATGGTTGAAGTGAATTTTCCACTACTCCTGGGATGTGATAATCATAGTGTCAAAAATTTATCCGTGAATGTAGTTAATAATTCAAGAAATAAATTACATTTGTAACAAGTATAATATCATTAAGAAACATATGGGGATAAATTATTTAAATGTTGAAATTTTTCTTATGGAATAAATCATTTTTTTGTTCATCAAGCCCTTGAAAAAAGAATCATTTTAGAATCCATTGTGGATGTTGGTCATTCAACGTCATCCTTTTCAAGGGTATGCTTTGGGTGTTCTATCCCTTATTTTTCCCAATCATTATAAATGGTTGTGATTGGGTGATAAAAATTGAAAACATAAATATTTATTTATATCTATCCCCAATAATTTTTAAAATGGTGGGGGGGAGAATCCATTGTTATATGTTTTCTTAATGGGGTGCATATATTTTGAGATAGTTCTTAGAAGGGGAATGTTGGTATTTTAAAATTTGTGTATTTGTGTAAACTATTACAATATTTTATTGAATTATATAATAATTTTTGGTTGAATGAATTTAATTGGTTTGGTTCAATAATTATTTTTATGGTTTATGATGTTTGAATGAAGAAAAATCATTATCACTATAATGTTATTGAGAGTAAGATATTATTTATTCAACATTATTGTTTCTTATACCATGTGCACTCATGTAATGTTTTAATTATTAAATGGTGATAAATTTTTCTGGATTTATATTTTACATATTTATTTATGTTCCTTGATTGAAAAAACATTTAAAGGTGGATATTGATGAGATAAAGAGGTGTTGAGACGATTCTATTAGAATTTGGTGATAAAGGTTGGGTTGGATGTGAATATTTAATTTGGATTCTTTTTTTCAACACATAAATCATGTTCAAAATCACATTTATAATGAGGTGAATGTGTTTAGAGAAATTTAATAAAGAATATTCTTAATCTAGTTTCCTGTTAATAAATATTATGGATGGAGTTCACAATGTAAGCAAGCCGGTGTATATAGATACCATGATTCAAGTTGTATAGAATATCCTTAAAATAATATAAAAAGTATGATCTCACCAAAAAAATATTGTCCACATTGTGCAGATGATGAAATAGGTAGTGGGATTAAAAAATTTCTACATTACCTCAAGACACAATTGGATTGATTACTCTATGGGGGCTAGATTAGATGTTTTTAAACCCACGTGAAACTATTTTTATTATATGTAAAATAGAATGTAGGCATTTGTTTGACTCTCATTGTATTGTTTCATTGATTATCAAAAACAATATATTGTGTTTCTAACTTTTTTCTAGTGAATTTATATTGTATATTACATATAGTGTAAATAAAGAAACTAACCTTAAAACGTGTTTAAATTATTCTCAAAGGACATATTCATATTCAAATGTTTTAAAGGTTAATTGGTCATACCATAAGTATGCACCATCTAGATGATATAATAAAAATATCCACCCAAAGCTAGTAGCACTCCACTAAAAATCTGGTGGAGTTTCCAGAACTCCGGTGATATATTCTTGTTTTAATGTTAATCGATGGCATCACGAATCTAACTGGTGCACAATTTCAAAATCATCTGAACTACATTTATGATAGTATGAAACGGTTTTTCTATACTATTAATGGTGAGAATTAATCATAGATGACCCTATAACCCAACAAGTATATAAATAGAGGTCATGGAATCTTTATATCATCGTCCCAATGAAGAATGTTATCAATAGAGTTAACATATAACTCCATTGATTAGCGTTTCCTCTCTTATCATCAAGGAGATTCATATTTCCAATATTTATCATCCAATTTTAATGAATATCATTATTAAATTCTGGTTGAGAATTGAAATTTCCAATATGAACCATTCAAAAGTATAATCTTTATCTACTTTCATCAAGGACCATCATATTTATTTTGACAATAATTCATTATAAATTAATTTTTCTTCATCTCTTAATCATTTTTTCCTTCATGAATAAACCCTTGGCTATCTCAAATTTTTAACTTTTCTCTTTCTTGTCTTCTTTATTATTTTTATTTTTATTGATATTTGATATGGAATTGTAAAAGTATTTCCACCAATAAAATCTACTCTTTTCCCCGTCCATATTAATATTTGTTTCTTCCTATTTTCCATTCATATGAAATACTTCTATTAGTTTCATTATTCTAAATTTAAAGAAAGGTAATATTCATTAGGTTTCTGGTTCCCATTAAAACTTTCGAATTTTCCCTTTATTGGTAATTGCATCTCTATAAAAACAATAGGGTTATACAAAAATCTCATACCTTATTGATATGATGAGATGTAGGGGTACCACATGTGCTATTCCATAATTTTGTTATCAAAGTGTGACTATACTTTTTTCATTATTAATTTACTTTTTCACTATGATTTAATTTAATAGTTTTATCTTCACTGTACATTTATCTGATTATATCATAAGTTATATTATATTTACATATCATTTATAACATCATTTAAGTTTAGTCTTTATTTTTTAAAAATAAAATTCACCACAAATTATATTATTCTCTCATCAATAATTTTTATCAATGGATCTTCTTTGAATTCTTATAAAAAATATTCTTTTCAAAGATCATATTATTTTTTGAGATATTTACTAATTGCAAAGTATTTTTTATGATGACATCTTCTTCTAATACTCACGAACATTTCTTGGATGTTTCAAATAAGTCATATAAGAAATATCACATGTTATTTTTTCATATAATCATTAGATGTCATATTTATAAAATGGTTATCCATGGTTACACTTATAAATACATGTATGAAGATAAATGGCCTCCCAATGAAATTTCATGTTTTCAATTTGATGGTAAAGATATGAATTTCTTGAATTTTGGTTTATATATAAATCAATTCAATAGAATATCTACTTATCAAACTTATCCCTAAATATAATAATAACATAAAGACACACATGAAGGAATGAATAAATAAAAAGGCACTAGATTGGATAAGTATTGTAAATATTTTCAATGATTATTTTCTATCCTAATGAATCTATTACAAAAAAATTAAAGATGTATAAAAATATTTATAATGGTAGAAATTCACTCTGTGATGATTAATCTATATAAAGTGTCATGTAGACAATACTAGGGGTTTCATCTTATTTGTGGGATCCCAAATTCATGGATATATTGGAGTCTGAGTAAAAAACACGAATTAAAAGATCATATTAGATCTCTCATGGCATATGAAATTACCATAAAACACCAAGTTTTAACTCAAGTGATGGAGACTAAGGATTCCAAAAGAAAATTGATTTTAAAGGAATTACTGTTGATTATTCTTATATAAGTGACACTAATAATAAAGGGTAAATTGAAAAATATTTCAAAATGGTGAAAATAATTTTAAATAAGTAAAATTCTACTTGACATGTAAAAAAGAAAGATCAAATTGAGATACATATTATGAATTCCTATGAATGAAAAATATATCATATAAGAATGGAATTGCCAATATAAAAAAAGTGGTTTTATTAAAAAAATTGTAAAAAATCTCCTATAGTTTTTACTCCGAGTGATAGCGATGATTAAATTTTCACATACCCATCAAGTAACTCAATTCCTAGATGTATCATGGTGTAGCTTGAGGAAAGAATCAATTTAAATTATTAACCTTCTTCCACCTCTTTCTGTTTATCTTCCACTTCTTTAATTCCACTAATCTATAATGACCTTAAATATTCTAATGATCATTTCAAAAATGTCTTTCGACAACATTATTCTTTATGTAAAGTGATTCATAAGAAAATTAAACATGTTTTAATAAGAAAAACAAGATTCTTAATAAAAATATCTTAATTTAAAAGATTAGGTTGATTCAATTTTATGAATAAAAAATCAACTTGATATTAAAAAATTCATATATGAAATTAATGATCTGAAAATATCTCATTAAAAATTCATCTTTGTTGAACATAATATTAACATGATCCTTTGTTCTCAATGTGTTTAATGAAATAATGATGGTTTTGGTTTTTCAAATAACATGTGATCTTAAAAATGTAATACTTCTATGAATTTTGTTTCTCAAAATAAAATTTTCAAATATATTTTGTTAAATTTGGGAATATTTTATATGAATTTCAGTGAAAAATTTACAGGTATGGAAGACCTAAATCTATCCATGTGTATTATAATATTTTTAAAAAAATCCAACCAATGTTTTTGTTCACAAATCACTATAATCCAATATTTGTGGATGTATATTTGTTTCAATGCCCAAATCATTTAGTAATAACAATGTCAAACAAAAATATTGGGTACAAAATGTCTCCCTTGAATGATATTTTATATTTCATTTCCACTAATACATATTGAAATATAATGTAACGCCCTGACCCCAGTGAGCCAGAGTCGGTGCATTATTTTAATACATTGGCATGATTATAAAGAATCAAGTCCCAAAGGACCGATCAGTTTAGCAGTCTTGGAAAATAGATTACATACATGAATTTTACATTATACTTCATAACCTACAAAACAACATAAATAATCCATTATAAATGTCATTATTATATTGTCTTAACCATGCATATCAATCACAATATTGTTCTTGGAATCCTAGGAAATATAAAACATAGAAAGGGGTGAGCTCAAACGCTCCGTAAGGGTAAGCAATATAGAAGAAACATTCATAAATAAGAATAAACATTTATGGCAATGTATAACTAAAACAAAAGCCTTTTAAACTTAAACATTAACATAGTATTTAAAAAATAAAATGAAATAATTCCATTTACTTATTCACATAGATATTATACTAATCGAATAATCACATGCAATATCAATAATCACTTTCATAATGATGGAATGAATAATTCCAGATTATCATAACCACATAGCCAAGGCCATGTTCCAAGACTACAAATAAGATTTTGTCAAGGCCTTGTGCCAAGACACTAGTTTGTCTCATGAGACCTACTAATGCATCGAGGAGCTATAGCGGGCTCCACCCGTCACTTACTAAGTCCAATACATTCCCATATGAAAAGGTTTAAACATAAAATAAACATTCGTATTAAAACTAGCATATGAAATGTCAATACTTTCTCCATAAACCATGAATGGTATAAAAATAACACACCCACAGTAAAAATATCACAAAACCATCAATAAAATAAAAAAGTTTTGTATAATAATAAATCAACTTCAAATATTCTTAAAATCCATCAAAGGATGTTGACATAGATAAAATCAAAACTATTTGAGGGAAATATCTCTTTTCTCGAAATCATTGAAAAGTCACACATTTATAAAGGAAGTAATTTAAAAGAGATTTTTGAATCAAAGTGCCCCATACCACTTTGAATATTTTGAAAAGAAATATCATTTCAAAACATTAATTTCCATATAAATAATTCCTTAAAATCATTTTGAAAACATGGACATTAATTAAAAATATTTAGAAATATAAATCTTTAAAACATTTAAAATTAAGATCTTGATAAAGAGTACCTTTCCAAAATTCTAAAAATATTCATTTTTAAATCATTTTAAGTCACATAATTATAAAATAAATCTTTTACTTTGAAAATAGTCTTATAATCTTTTAAGGTAAGCTTCAAAGATTTTATAACGGTGGAAAATAGCCGCACCCGCCGTATAAGTTAAAAAAACATTCTTACCTTAATTCTGTCGAAAAGGTTAAAAAGGACCCGGTTTGGAAAATGACGGAAAGATTCCTTTATAAACCAATTATAAAAGTCAACAAGGATATAAATTAATTTATACCATAGTCTCTAAAATTGAACGAATTATTTGAAATACATTTTTAAGAAACATGGATGTGGATGATAAAGAGGTCCCGATAGATAATCACGTATAAACAATCTCGGATAATGAAGAGATTGCGAAATAAACCCTTACCTTGTACTTTTCCTTGGTTGGGGATAGGTTAACCTCCTGTATAATGGTGAAATAATTGTTATTAATTTCTACAATAACCATATACATTAATATGATATCATATATGATCTTTCAATATTGCTTTGTTAATAATATCTTAGTATTATCGTCGTTTCGGGTGTTAACTTACTCGTTTTCTTTTATATGTCTTGTTATGTGAGTTGTGGTTGTCATGGATAGGTTGTATATTATTCATATCCAGAATGATATCAAGTCCTTAAAAATTATTTTTAAATCATAAAATGATAATTATACTTGAATGGATATGATAGACAATGAATCTCATCGCGTTCGTGGAGACGGTAGTCCGTCTGTACGCACGAGTGGAAATATCATTCTATTGATATTAAAATAATATATAATTGGATGGTATATCATATATACATAATAATTATAATGTTATATTTATTATTTACATTAATTACACATCATTATTAAACCCATCCAAATAATAATGTTTGGAATAACAATTACACCACGACGTGGAGACGGTAAGTCGTACGTACGCACGTATGGTGACATTTCATTAAAAAGATGGATAGAATACTTAAATATGGTTGTAAAATGTTTATAATAACATCAAAGTATATATAATATACTATAGTTATTATTTTAGAATGATAATAACAAAGAAAAAAGAACTGGAAGAAGAAAGGAACATGAAAAAGGGTGGTGAAATCATTATCTCTTCTTCAGGCTCTTCCTTTAGATTTGATCAAAAGGGATCCATAAGATGGCGTTATGACTAAAGTAAGGCCTCTAGGATAAAGTGAGGGAAGTTTATAGAGTATTTGGTCAGGGTTTGGTCAAACCAAAAGGCTTTGAATGTGTTAATTATTGAGAAGGGGTAGTTCCCTTTTATAAGAGGGGTGAGGGGACCTTAGGAATAACTAGAAATATTGTTTTATAATAAATTCATATTCGGTTTATAATGGCTCCAAAGAAGATTATTTAAATTTTAAGGTGTGTATGGGTCTCAGATCACTCAATAAATATAATTTATATAGGTTTGGGTCACTATATTAACCTTATCTTTAATTATTATCTCTTAGTTAATTTTTTTCACTTTTACAATGTCTCTTTGTATTTTTATATTATATGGTTAATAAACTTACTATATACATCCAAGATACCACCAAGTGGTCCATTAATGATACACCTATAATGATATAAGTATCTTGGCCAAACATTATATTTTTAGGAATTTAATATCAATTAATAATATAATATTTGTTTTAAAAACTTTTTTATGTCAATTTTGACACTATTCAATAATTTATTTTTGTAAAACTCATAACAGAATGATTACTTCGAATAAAATTAATTAAAACAATAATAACATTTCATATTAACCAATAATATTATTGGTAATTATAAAAAGTCTAAAATTAAATTTATTTGGGTATTTATAATATCAATTATTCTAATTTTTCACTATTATGGTAATTACTGCATCACCGTTGTGTCATAAATAAATTAAATTATTTTATGTCTAAAAATTATAAATAAAATACCATTATGTAGGAAATTTTTTTAGCTTCACAATTAATACTTATAGTCTAAAATCCAACATATATAACCGTATGTAAAAACATTTTTTCTAAAAGATATATGCTTGTGTCATTTTTGTATTCATTTTAACTTAATTAAAATAAAGTGTCCCTGTCACTTACAAGTGGCTCCATGGGGTCCCGAAATCGACCCAAAGATTACCATGGTCGGAAATGTATCAAAAAATAAGGTTAGGACACGTTTTAGGGTAATTTTATATTATTATAATTTTATTTTTTAACCCTTATTTACCGGATTTACCCGTTAACCATGGTAAATAAAATATTTACCGAAATAATTATTCAAAATGTCTAAAAATAAAAGTTATCAATTTACATAGTTTTAACATCCTGATTCAAAATATGGAATCAATTTTTCCAAATTCAAAACACAGAAGAGGCATAAATTAATTTAAAATTAATTCACGTTGTTTAAACCAAAAGCGTGTTTTTAAGAGATAATAACTATCAAAATATTGACACTTGTTTATGTCCGGTTTAATTGTGAAATTTTGTCCAATGACCGACATTGTATTAAATGGTAAAAATATATTCTAAATATACTTTAAAACCACTAAAATTCAAAATTTATCACTACTAATTATTTTGATTAAAAAAGTTGTTTTTAATTAAAATTTAGTAATTTTCACTATTCATGAAAATATAAAAGTTATCCGAAAAGTACCAAAATTTAACCCTAGGCTAAATTCGATATTTAGAATCCAAAAATGAAGTCAATTTTGAGAGAAATTTTTTTTAAAATTTTGAAAATTAGGTATTACTATTCATTACGGCTAGTTTGATTGGTTGTAGTGTGTGTTAGAACTCGAAGTTGCGTACAACACACGCTACTGAACTTTTCAAAGAAAAGCGTACCGTGGAAGATTGGGGTGTTACATTGTAAATTTTTTTATTTCCCTATTCTAAAGAATAAATTTATTTTGTCAAATTGAATATATAAAAGTTTAAAATATTGGATTTAAAAAGGCTTTACTATTAAAGTTGGTAAAAGTGCATTTTTGAAAAATAGTTCTTTTATCTGAAAAAAATGAATTTTTTCTTAAATTATGTCTAAGAAACGGATAATATGGATTCGAAAATTATAAGGATTATATAAAGTTTAAAATTTAGTTAATAATATTCATAACCTCTTTTGAACGGCTTGTTTGGTATGTCATGGTGCGCTTGAACTCGGTGTTGCGTGTAGTGCAAGTTATTGAATTATTTTGAAGAAATAACACACTTTGAAATCTAGGGGTTTTACATTCTCCCCTCCTTCAATAAATTGCATCCTCGCAATTTGAAATAATTCTTCAAAAATAAAAGTTTCAAAATAGAAAATATATTTGTGGGAAAACCCACATCGGAAATTGGGTTACTAAAATTTAGTCTTAATATGTGGAAAAGAGAAATGAAAGGGTCACCACCAAATTATGATCTCGATTAGGAGAACATTGGTGGAAATTAGAGACATATAATTGGAGGGAAAACGTAAATATTTATAGGTTTTGATTGAGGTCATCAATCAAAAGCAAGTGTAAAATTGAGGTCCTTAAATTCATCAATCAATGATGATTTGAAATACCATTAGTTCAAAAAAACATAGGGTATTAGGATAACACATTTTTTCTTTTAGGATTCCTTAAATGAAGTATAAGAATTAATTTCATCATAGAATAAGAGAAGAAGAATAATATATTCTTGACAAGTAGAGTTCCATCCTTTAACTAATTTCTACCACAAACTCATCTTTCACTCTAAAAGATAATAGAACATAAAAAAATATTCTATTTATCTTATTCATATAGGGTTCCAAAAAAAACAAATTTATGATTCATCTACCAGATCTTTTAAAAAACTACATTATTTAATCACGTACATTATGTGGGACAGTGTTAGGTGATACACCCTTGTCGCCCATCGGATGTGGGTTCATGTCTCACGGCCTTTCCGGATGCGACGGGTTGCCACCCGACCTCCGGGTTGACCTTTTATGGAAATCTAAAAATAATCCAAACTAGAACTATCCAAAATTCTTTAGTCCAAAAATGAATATCCTTTTTTCTGCGTAATAACATATGAACACCTTCATCATGTATTCTTTTAAAACACTGCAACATCATGAATTACCATAAAACCTTATTGATTACATTCATGATCCTTTATTCTTTAAATAATAATGGATATACTCCTTCAATCCAAAAATTTTGTAAACCCCAAAAATTATGGAATATACAAATCATTAATCAGTTTTAAGGTAGTCAAAAATATCCAATATAATTTATCCAAATCAATCATGTATTATTCTAAAATCACTACCTTGGTATCAGAACTATATTATGGTTTATCATTCTCTCAACCATATATTTTCCAAAAATTTACCCTGCTATTGAGTCACTTTTCTTTGTTCCACACAATCTAAAGTCCTTCATGAAATAGTACTGCAGTACAATCCTTATATACTCCATAATTATTATAACAAGTACATTGTTGATACAACACTCAAATGACATAATCAAAATAAGAACTCTAATCATTCCTCATCATCTGTGGTAGTATCATAACTTGATTATTATCCAATAGCATCATTTTCGGCATATTCTAATGACTGGGACATAGGTTCACGTAGTGTCCAAACTCCTTGAAAATGAAGCATTGTACATTTGAAACCATTTTCTTACCCTTGCAGTCATGTACTTTGTGCCCTTTTCCTCCACACATATAACAAACTCCCATTCCCTTCAGGAAAGTTCCAGGGTGTTTCTTCCCATAGTTATCACAAATGGGGAACTTCTTCTTTTCCCTCTTCCCTTTATCCATCTTTTTCTCTTCCATCCTTTTCTTCTCTTTCTTCCCTTCAAAGCCATAGGACGCAGTAAACTCTTTAGTTATCTTATCCACACATGATACTATTTCTTTATATGATGATAATATGTGGGAGACTATTTCCCTTCTAAATGATGTCTTAATACCATGAAAGATACGATCCTTCTTACTCTTTGGATCATACGTATTACTGGAGTTCACATTCCTTCTACTAGGCGCCATTTCTATACAATAGCATAAACTAGGTCAGTTTAGGAATTGAAATAAATTATTCCTAATGGAAATTGAATAGTTTATGGATATAATCCATAATCATAAAAAATGTTTTCTTTGAGTAAGTATATACTCAAGATCCCTTCATAATGGTTTGTAAATAAAATGAGAATTATCCTAAGGATATCCCCCGGGAGTGTTGTAACCAAGAGTGCAGCAAAGCCCGTTGTCATGCACTAGTTCCCATTCGAGTATATCTCAAAGCGGTGTTTTCAGGTTTTACCGCTAGGTACATTTGTGATAGAACTGCCTCTACCTTCTTGTATCCATACAGGGATGTATTGCTTGGAAAACACCCAAAATCTCTACAATACCAATATTCTAGGAAGTTCTTCTATACTAATCTTCAAATCCTAGCTTAGGTCTATGTGCTCTAATCATATTTTATCTAAATCTAGTTTCCAAGGTTATTGCTAAACATCCTCTGATACCAACTATAACGCCCTGACCCTAGTGACCCAGATTTGGTGCATTATATTAATACATTGGCATGATTACAAAGAATGATGTCCCAATGGACCAACCGATTTAGCAGTCTTGGAAAATAGATTACATACATGAATGTTACATTACACTTCATAACATACAAAACAACATAAATAATCCTTTATGAATTCCATTATTCCCTTATCATAACCCTGCATATCAATCACAATATAGTTCTTGGAATCCTAGGAAAAATAAAACATAGAAAGGGGTGATCTCAAACGCTCCGTAAGGGTAAGCAATACAGCAAAAACATTCATAAATAAGCATAAACATTTAAGGAAATGTATAACTAAAACAAAATCATTTTAAACTTAAACATCAACATAGTATGGAAAAAATAAAATGAAATAATTCCATTTATTTATTCACATGGATATTCTACTAATAGAATAATCACATGCAATATCAATAACCACTTTCATAATTATGGAATGCATAATGCCAGACTATCATAACCACATAGCCAAGGCCCCGTGCGAAGACTACAAATAAGATTTTGCCAAGGCCTTGTTCCAAGACACTAGTTTTTCTCATGAGACCTACCTATGCATCGAGGAGCTATAGAGGGCTCCACCCATCACTTACTAAGTCCAATTCATTCCCATATGAAAAGGTTTAAACATAACATAAACATCCGTATTAAAACTAGCATATGAAATGTCAATACTTTCTCCATAAACCATAAATGGTATAAAAATAACACATCCACATCAAAGAATATCACAAAACCATCAATACAATACAAAATTTTGTATCATAACAAATCAAATTCAAATAAGCTTAAAATCCATCAAAGGATGTTGACATAGATGAAATCGAAACTATTTCCTAGAAATATCTATTTTCTCAAAATCATAGAAAAGTCACACATTTATAAGGGAAGTAATTTAAAAGATATTTTTGAATCAAAGTCTCTCATACCACTTTGAAACTTTTGAAATGAAATATCAATTCAAAACATTCATGTCCATATAAATAAATCACTAAAAGCATTTTGAAAACATGGACATTAATTAAAAAGATTTATAAAGATAAATCTTTAAAACATTTAAAATTCTGATCTTGATAAAGAGTACCTTTCACAAATTCTTAAAATATTCATTTTTAAATCATTTAAAGTCACATAATTAAAAAACAAAACATTTACTTTGAAAATATTCTTATAAGATTGTAAGGTAAGCTTCAAATATTTTATAACGGTGGAAAATAACCGCACCCGCCGTATAAGTTAAAAAAAACATTTTTACCTTAATTCTGTCGAAAATGTTAAAAAGTACTTTGTTTGGAAAATGACTGAAAGATTCCTTTATAAACCACTTATAAAAGTTAACATGGGTATAAATGAATTTATTCCATAGTCTCTAAAGTTGAATTAATTATTTGAAATACATTTTTATGAAATATAGATGTGGATGATAAAGAGGTCCCAGTAGATAATCATGTATAAAGAACCTCGGATAATGAAGAGATTGAGAAATATACCCTTACCTTGACATTTTCCTTGGTTAGGGATAGGTTACCTCCTGTATAATGGTGAAATAATTGTTATTAAATTATACAAGAATCATATACATTTATATGATATCATATATGATCTCTTAACATTTCTTTGTTAATAATATCTTAGCATTATCGTCGTTTTGTGTGTTAACTTACTCATTTTCTTTTATATGTTATGTTATTTAAGCCGTGGTTGTCATGTATAGGCTGTATCTTATTCGTATCCAGAATTATATAAAGTCCTTAAAAATTAATTTTAAATCATCAAATGATAATTATACTTGAATGGATATGATAGAGAATGAATCTCATCGCGTTCGTGGACACGGTAGTCTGTACGTACGCACGAGCGGCAATATCATTCTTTTGATATTAAAATAATATTTAATTGGATGGTATATCATATATATACAGAATAATTATCATTTTATATTAATTATTTACATGAATTACACATCATTATTATACCCATCCAAATAATAATGTTTTGAATAACAATTACACCACGACGTGGAGACGGTAAGCCGTACGTACGAACGTATGGTGACATGTCATTACAAGAATGGATAGAATACTGAAATATGGTTGTACCATGTTTATAATAACATCAAATTATATATAATATACTGGATTTATTATTTTATAATGTTAATAACAAATGTTGAAGAAGTGGAAGAAGAATGCAACTTGAAAAAGGGTGGTGAAATCATTACCTCTTCTTCGGGTTCTTCCTTTGGATTTGATCAAACGGGCTCCGTAGGTTGGCTTTCTGACTAAAGGAAGGCCTCTAGGATGAAGTGAGGGAAGTTGAGAGAGTACTTTGGAAGGGGTTGTCTGAACCAAAAGGCTTTTAATGTGTGAATTAGTGAGAAGTGGGAGGTCCCTTTTATAAGAGGGGTGAGGGGCACCTTTGAAAAAGATAGAAATATTGTTTTATAATAAATTCATATTCAGTTTATAATGGCTCCAAAGTGGACTATTTAAAGTTTAAGGTGCGGATGGGTCGAAAATCACTCAACCAATAGAATTTATATAGGTTTGGGTCACTATATTAACCTTATCATTAAGTATTAACTCTTAGATAATTAGTTTCACTTTTACAATGTCTCTTTGTATTTTTATATTATATGGTTAATAAACATACTATATACATCCAAGAGACCACAAAGTGGTCCATTAATGATACAGCTATCATGATATGAGTCTCTTGGCCGAACCTAAGATTTATAGGAATTTAATATCAATTAATAATATAATATTTGTTTTAAAAACTCTTTTATGTCAATTTTGACACTATTCAATAATTGATTTTTTTAATACTCATAACAGAATGATTACTTAGAAAAAAGTTAATTAAATCAATCCTAACATTTCATATTAACCAATAAAATTATTTTTATTTATAAAAAGTCTAAATTAAATTTATTTGGGTATTTATAATATCAATTATACTAACTTTTCACTATTATGGTAATTACTGCATCAACATTGTGTCATAAATAAATTACATTATTTAATCTCTAAAAATTAGAAATAAAATAAAATTATGTAGGAAATATTTTTATCTTGCTAATGAATATTTATAGTTGAATATAAAACATATTCAACCCTATGTAAAAATTGTCTTTCTAAAGGATATATGCTTGTGTCATTTTTGTATTCATTTTAACTTAATTAAAATAAAGTGTCCCTATCACTTACAAGTGGCTCCATGGGGTCCCAAAATCGACCCAAATATTCCCATGGTCGTAAATGTATCAACCAATAATGTTAGGACACGTTTTAGGGTAATTTGTTATTATTATAATATTATTTTTTAACCCTTATTTACCGGATTTACCCTTTAACCATGGTAAATAAGATATTTACCGAAATAATTATTCAAAATGTCTAAAAATAAAAGTTACCTATTTACACAATTTTAACATCCTGATTCCAAATATGGAATCCATTTTTCCAAATTCAAAACACATAAGTGGCAGAAATTTATTTAAAATTAATTCTCGTTGTTAAAAAAAACGTGTTTTTAAGAGATAATAACTATCAAAAGATTGACACTTGTTTATGTCCGGTTTAATTGTGAAAGTTTTGTCAAATGTCAAAATTTGTATTAAATGGTAATAATATATTATAAATATACTTTAAAACCATTCAAATTCATAATTTATCACTACTAATTATTCTATATAAAATAGTTGTTTTTAATTAAAATTTAGTAATTTTCGCTATTCATCAAAATATAAAAGTTATCCGAAAAGTACCAAAATTTCACCCTAGGATAAATTCAATATTTCGAATCCAAAAATAAAGTCCATTATGAGAGATAAAATTTATAAAATTTTATAAAGTAGGTATTACTATTCATTACGGCTAGTTTGATTGGTTGTAGTGTGTGTTAGAACTCGAAGTTGTGTACAATACACGCTACTGTATTTTTCAAAGAGAAGCGTACCGTGGAAGCTTGGGGTGTTACATTGTAAATTTTTTATGTCCCCATTATAAAGAATAAATTTATTTAGTAAAATTGAATATATAAAAGTTTAAAATATTGGATTTAAAATGGGTTCACTATTAAAGTTGGTAAAAGTTCATTTTTAAAAATACATTTTTTATCTAAAAAAGGAGTTTGTTCTTACATTATGTCTAAGATACTCATAGTATGGATTCTAAAATTATAAGGATTATATAAAGTTTAAAATTTTGTTAATACTATTCATAACCTTTTTTGAACGTCTTGTTTGGTATGTCATGGTGCGCTTGAACTCGGTGTTGCGTGTAGTGCAAGTTATTGAATTATTTTGAAGAAATAACACACTAATAAATCTTGTGGTGTTACATATAATAAGATTTATATTAAAAAAATTAAAATCATTTGAGTTGAATATTTTGTAAGATTTTATAAGTATCTTCTTTGGATATGATCTATTTTTTATATACAGGGTTTCAATTATTTACTCTCTTATACATCATTAACTAAGTATGTACTCAAGGATTTATTTTTTTCAAATCATGTTATATCTTGAGAAAATTTTGTTAAAAACGTGTTTTTAATATCTATCTCAAAAAATGATACTCTAAATTCATTGAAATTTGTTTCTTATTTTTTGAATATTTTTATATATATTTCAAAAATATTTTTTAAAAAAGATTATAATTTAAAGGGTATTTTCTCTTATTCTGATCATTCCTTAAAAATCGGCCTAATTGTATAAAATAAATTTTCTTATAGAGAATAAATTTTTTATACATTCTTATTTAAAATAAAGGTTGTTTTAGAATAAATTCAATTTATTATGTTTTATTTTTATTAAGGTGGAGTTATATAATATTATCCATGTACTATTTTGATGGTCTTTTTAAAAATGATTTGTTTATAACGTTTTATTTAATGCATGAAGAACATCAAAGAAATCATCCAATTATATCTTTTTATATCATATTTCTTTAACCCACATTATTGGAAATTTTATTTTTGATAATAAATAATTAGAATAACTTTTTTATATAGTTTTGAAAGATAAAAGAATGTATGTCATCAAAAATAATTCCATAATGGGGAGAACTTTATATCAATCGAGCAGACATAGTTTCATAAGAATTTGGTAACTCCTTTCTTTTTATCATTTCCATATTCTTAATATCTATTTTTATATCAAAAATTCTTTTTCAAAGAAATTATGATGTTATTGACTCTGATTTTATAGATGTTTTAATGGAAATCATAATGTCGTCACCTAGTTTTCAGAAATTAAGACCAAATTGAGACGCAACAAGATGTCATTCATACCACCTGATAATTAACTAGCTACAAACTACTATTAAGGTTCTAAGAGTGTATAGGGGAGACTATACCCTCAGTAATCACATATTTAATCTAGTAATAAAAATAAAAAAAATATTATTATGAAATTTAATTAAAATTACATTATCATGATTTCCTCACATTAATGTAAAATCTAGGGCCCCCAAAGTGGTAGGTCTACACAATAAAGGTATAAATACATATATACTTAAAAAATTTATTGATCTATATTGTTTCCTGAAATCAGCTTCGACTTCAATTCTCTGTCTTCTCAATAACCTACTATAGGTCTATTACCCATATCTAGATCCTTAACTGTATTGTCTTCACATAAACCGAAATTCTTATTCATGATGTGAGTAATATTATTTATTTCTAACCACCAATTAATACATAATAAAAGTGTAAAACAAATATATAATTTTTAAAGTCATCATATTATTTTAAAATGTGAAAAAAATATATCCAAACATGCATCGAGTCACCATGTTCTATCCAAGCTTCCTTGAACCCCCTAGCACTACCTTCCATGACATGACACTAGTAAGGATTTTAATGTCATTCACAACACATAGAAAAATGTTCCATTAGTATCATTATCAATTGGAACCCTATTTGTACTAGTCATGTTTCTGAGATTTAGTTTTATGGAATTCCACACACCCCACCCTAATGCTGGCAATTAAAAGAAACACAGAACACCCCACCCAGATAGTATTAATAATCCATGGGTGATGGTAAGTCCCAAGTAACATGTTTATAGTCTTAGAATCTATATGTTACCAATGAATTTAAATCTACTATATAAACCTATAGTTGAAGGATACTCAGCGCTTTTATAGGGTCTACTCCCATATCAATGGGCATGTCTTTGATCTAACTCAAACCTATAATTGAACTATATTTTACAATAATTTCACATTATCATAATCCCCATCCATGGGTTCGTCTAACGAATAAAAGGAAACATGTTCTTAAAAATACATGAATAAAGGTATTTTAGTCTATAAAATACCAAAACAATATAATAGGAATAAATACTAATTCATATCAATAATAGTTATCAAGAGGGTACGCAAAAATCACAAGAGCAATAATCAAGGATGGGTTTTAAGGTACACTCACACAGCTACATGGAATATATATCAATAATGGGTTTCAATTATAAATCATCAAATCATGACACAATAATATATAAGGCCCTATATAATAAAGATTTTACTACCTCAATATCGTAATCATCGATATAAGGGTTCACCAAGAATGTATTCACCTGAATCAATCCCAGACCCTAAAACCCATCTCCATTGTCACTAGATATTTCATGAATAAATATTCCATGAGAGGTACATAAAATCATTATGGAAAGATCCTCACAAAATAAGAGTGAGTAAGAGAATCTACAAGAATAATTAAAATATTCTCAATGATTCACAAGAAATGATATTTCTACAATAATTCTATGAATTTCATTAATAGACAACATAATAAACCATAGTCTAAGAAAACATAGTTTCATTACATGATCAGTCACGAAAATATAAGAAGTTTGGATGAAGAAATACTCTATAATAATCCACAAGAAACATCCCCAACCAGAAGCACCCACAATGTTGGATAAAACAATGCCTCAGATTTATCATAAGAAAGTCTAGATTAACCCAAGAAAGAAATAACATTGTTCTTGTATAAATGACATAGTACAAATCATCCCTCTATAAAGAATTATCCCAAAATCAACATTCTTTAATAGGTGAGGAAAATGATTGATTAATTGAGGAGAGTAATAAATTAAAACCAATTTCAAGAACCCTATTAAACATAACATGTGTTTCCCATTTTAACTTGTCATGTTTAATGAAGAATGGTGGTCATTCTATCTATTCTAAAAACCAGCACAACACAACCACAATATCCCTCGCAACTGTAGTGTATTTGGGCACACCGAGAAACACAGGATCCCCAAAAAACGGTTCATATTTATTGGTTGTTTTTTCCTCACCATCACCTCCATCAAATGTATGTTGAGGTGTCATAGAACATGGTCTAATGAAGGACACACAACAATCCATGCCCAAGGATATTCCATAGCCTCCCATTTTATCTTCATGTTTTATATTATGTCTAACCCATGTCAAAAATGGCCTACACCATAGATTTTGTTTTGACTTTTTTAAACCAAAATTTCCCTAAAACCATTATTAAGCATCCAAAAAACCACCAAAACATTCTATACCCTAAGTTTAAACCATTATAAGTATCATAATCCCCACTTAACACTCTTCAAAACATATGTTAATATATTATCTAAAAACATTTTTGTTACAAATCTCACACTATAAGAAATTATTCTCCTCAAGAAAAATCTGTAGAGGTCCTTCTCATAAAAATTAGACTATTTTACATGAACATCATACCTAAATTCTTAGGTCTCCCACTAGACCTGTACTTTCCTTTATAAGGTCAAAATAAGTTTCATTATTTTTCCACATATACTATCTTATCTTGGTCGACTATATAGAATAAAAGTTATTTATATGATGAATCATACTCTAACTAAAAGTCCTATTAGACTATTAAATTTTTAGCATATGAGATTTAAATTTAAAGAGAAGAAATGTGGAACACATAATTTATACCTTATTAATGCTGAGGATAACCCTAACTATAATCCAATATCCCAATATTCTTGATTATTTAGAATGGTCCAAAAAATTCCAATTCTACCTTTCCATTCTCCAGATGTCGTATATTCCTAAACCAAATAGTCACCCATAAGAAAACTTGATTTCCCGTAGTAAACACTAATGGTCTCTTCATATGGTTATCATACAATATATTTCTTCTCTACATGATTATCTACCACTTATTTGTTAACTAGAATCTATATAATATATCATTTACTAGGCTTCCTCCCACAATAGCTACCTCACTCACTTCATTCCATCATAATGGTGACAAAAAAGGATGGCCATATAAAGACTCATAGAGTTCTATATATATATAATCATGGTAACTGTTTTTATTATCAAACTCTATAATAGATATTTTCTCATCCCATGATTATCTAGAGTCTATGAAATAATATAAATGATTATTATAAAGAATTAAAACCATATTCTATAAAAATCCATCTTTCTGTGGTTATATTCCTTGATCAGTCTCAGCTGAGTCCCCATAACCCTATGTAATCTCTATAAGAACCATGTTGTAAAATATTAATCTCTATCTAATACAATGCTCCATGAAGCTTTTTTTGGATGTAAAATCTCATGAACATATATCATTACAATTTATACACTGAATGAATCTCCTATATCGATAATAAATGGGCCACCATTGTTTTTTATTCTACCAATACCAGCACAACATCACGATTCCTTGAGGTCCTCGATAACCCGATCACAAAATCTATCATAACATCATTCCATTTCCATACGGGAAGTATAATTTTTTAGAGTAACCACCAAAATGATGATGTTCAACCATTAGTATCTAGACGTTAATAAATAAGTAATTAAAATCAATGAAATATCTCACCATAACTCGAAACTAAAACTATTATCTAATTTCATGGTTTTTCATCATCGACATGGAATGAATTATCCATTGTGAAGCATGGGAGAATCTCAAAATCTATTCCTTCATGTGAGGTTGAAATAAAACCCTACCATATTAATAAAGAATTTTTTAGATATCTATGGTGAAACTAGGTATTGTATCATCTCGCACCAACCATTATCCCATAATTGTACAATCAAAATAAAACTCCTTGATATCCATCACCTCATCTATTAATGTTGGAAAGATATAAAATGGTTCATATATAAATATCACTCACCCCCAGTCACATTCATTATATATATTTTCAATAAACACATCATACACCAATCTTTGTTTATAAGATAATCACTATGCCCCTAGGCATCCCATGTCTTCTTGGTGGGAGAATCTATAATAATGATACCCTTACCTGGTTCATAATTTATCTCAATGTTGAACAAATGTAGATACACCACCAAACACCATGTTCATATATTAACATTATATTATTATAATTTATAGAAGAGCCTCATATTTTTTATGTATAAAAAATCCTCTCTCCAATGAAATAGTGTTTCAATCACTTCAATTCATAGACCATATCTTCAAACTCTATGTAATGGGTAGGAAAATTTCTCTCATGAGGACACTACTTGTGACGCCCATAGGATACTACCCAATATTTTAACATTAACATTCCACCTAGTCCAACTCCTGAGGCATCACAATTAACCATATTAACCCAACACATGTCTTATAAATGTGGTCACGTTATCTATCATCAATATCTTCTTTAAATCAACAAAATCTAAATTACATAGACATGATCATTCGAACATCACACATTTCATGGTTAGATCTATCATTGTAGCTTCCAAACATTAGAGACCCTAGATTAAATTAAGATAGTACCCTAACAATCCACGTATAATTATAATCTCAAATACAATATGAATTTGGGCCAATGACATCATTTCCTTCCCATTTTGGGACTGTAAAAATTCTAGCTACTAAATTAAATTCCCTAGGAACCACAGCTCTGAAATACAAAAATTAAAATTTGGAAACATTTAATAAAGACATTGTGCTTGAATTATTCCCTAGAATATGTCAATATTCCTAGAATGTTATTGTACGGTCCATGATTTGATAAGAATATAATCAATAAAAACCATGTTGAACAATTCATGAAAATGGTGAAAAATATTATTTATTATGGCCAAGGACACCACTAGATAATTCTTCAGACTAAATAGAATCAATAAGAACTCATACCTCCTATAAATATTCTTAGAAATTATCTTTTCTATGTCTTCTTAACTTAAAAAAAATCTTATGGTAGTTGGAATATCGATCGATCATGGAAGAACCATTATCACTTTTCAAATTATCAAACAGATCATCTATCCTATAAAAAGGTTATCTATTATTCACCATTATATGGTTAAAAATTATATAATCTACACCTATTTGAATTGTACCATTGATATTTTTTATGAACATATTGGATCACTCCATGGAGATGTACTTTGTCTAGTAAAACCATTCTTCTCTAAGTCATCAAGCTAAAATCTGATTTCCTTCAACTCAACTGATATCTTACTATAAGAAGGAATACATATAGGTTTTACACATCACACAAGTTCTATTTTAAATTCAATAAATCTACCCAGAGTAAGACCATAAAATATTTATAAAAACACATCATGATAAACATCTATAAATGGTGGGAATGCAGAAGGGGATAACATTGATCATATCAAAAGAACTAATCTTGTAACATTATAGTTACCCAAACTTTTCATACATAAATATTACATATTTTTATATAAATATAAAATACATAACATAAAAATCCATGATAAAATCATATAGGATTAGAGTCTCTAGAAACACGGATACCTATATAATTAGTTCCTAAGAGATCTGTATAATCTCCAACTATTTTCTTCATAACAATCACCCAATAAAGACATATCATACTTAAAAAATTTATATATCACTTGGGAAAATGAAGCATAAAAATGGTGACCTCAAAGGATCAGTAATTATATGAATGGGAGATATCATGGATCACGTAAACATAACATGATAATAAGGTTATAACACCATGTTCAAAACATTTGAAAATAATACCCTTCATATTATCAATCATAATATTGACGCATAACATAAAGCTTGTATGATAATAAGAAATAAATAATAAAGGAATCATACAGCGTGATCAATGAGAGCATGAATTTTTCATAAATCATATGTTTTTTGGAATATATGTAAGAATAGAAAATCATTTCCTTTGTCTTAAAGGATCGCATCCATGTCCATTATTATGGAATGGTTTCACATCCCAAATGATCATATCAATATTCAAGGTTAAATCCTAATATTATCATTGTAGAAATTGTACCTTATCAATTGGATTATCTATCCATTCTAGTTCTTATAATCTCATAAGATATCTATCTGTAACTAAGGCATTGGGGGGATATATAATTTCGGTCCCACATTCCACATAATTGGAATCATACATATGTGTTCCAAATGATAATAAAACATTCATCATATTTCATAAATCATATAAATTTAATTATCTTTTTAAAAAAAATCATCATCTCATCATATAATCGCCCATAAAAAAGAAATAGGTTACATAAGGTTTCATCATAACTTAATTCTACCATGTAACAAAATGGGTTTCATGGAATTATCTTTTAATCAAAATCATCAAAAGAAAGAAAAATAATTAAAGAGTACGGTTTCATAACATCAATTAAATGGTAAATCAAAATTAACATAAAATTATGTCATAAATAATTAAAATTTATTTAAAATATTAGTGGAACATTTTTTGATCAGAAAAACCTTTTCACTTTGAAGTAACTTATTTACAATCTAAACATTATCTAAATATTCAAGAAACCATTCTCATTAAAAATAAATTAGGTAACCAATAAAGGAATATTAACATCATTGACAATTCATTATGGTGGTAAATTTCATTCATTGCATATATGTAGAATAAAATATTCCATTAACATTTTTTGTAAATATTCAAAAGTTCCAAGTTGAGTGAATGAAATGAAAATATATTTTAAACCATTTTTAAAAACAATAAAAAATTTCTTAACGTGTATTTTAAAACACATTAGATAATAGTAAAAAAATTATTGAAAATATTTTTACAAAACATAGACGAGGAGGAAAAATGAATTTCAACTGATGAGATAAATAAATTTGATTTTCCATAAAAAACATTTTTTTAGACACTTTAGTTCATGAAGCCATCAAAATGAATGGAAAACATTTAATCTATAGAAATAACCTTATGGTAACAAGATTTCTTATGTTTATGGATTTTTATGTCAAAAAATTTCTTCACTAAAACACATTCTTAAACATTACTGATAAATAATTATATTGTAACATAAACCCCTTACCTCAAGTTTCACCAATTTATAAATCACTTTATCCTCTTCAATTTTTAGAAACGTCTTTTGGATTACACATTAATCCTTTAAAGTACTATATTTTAGAAAAATCATAATCTTGAGGATGTAGGATAGAATCTCTCAAGGTATTATGGTATGTCTTGTCCAATATAGATGGCTCAATCATTGGTAATAATGAATGAGAATAAACTCCCATTTATAAGTAAGGGGAGGGGTACTCATTGAATTTCTTATGTTATTAAATTAATATAATTAATTTTACAAAAAATTGATTATAATAGATATAATTTGAATATAATATGAGGAAGATTCCTAATTATCTCATAAAATAACATTTTGTTAAGTTTTGGTTATGTTTTTACCCTTATCTCTTAGGATTAAACCGTGTTTAACCTTTTCGACATTTACTGTGTTAACAAACAAAAATTTACCTTTCAAGGGTCGGGAATGTTAATATAGAAATAAAATTTACCTTGAAATTTACATTAGTTTACATGTTCAACGTTATCTTATTAATTTCCCTTAATATGGGATTTTTTTGAATTTTAAATCATTAATAAATTATTGTTAATTATAAAATATCATTATTATCACTTATGGAACTATTCATTTACATTGAATTCGAAAATAGTGTGACCAAAAAGGAATTAAAATATAAACCTTTTCACATATCACTAATTTATCATATCTATCTAAAAATAATTGGAACTGGAAAATTCACCTAAATTATTTATATTTAATATTTTCAAAATAATTTATTATATTTTTATATTTATTTCATAAATATTATGTCAGCATTATGTAACAAATTAAAATGTTTTTTCTGTATCTATAAATTTAAACAAGATTAATATGATAAAAATACTAATTTATATTTCAAATATATTATAAATATTTAAACATAAGATTTCTATCCTTTTCTTAAAATTTTCAAGGTATTAAAGTCAAGAGAGTGAAAATTTTATTTTATTATTTTTTTAAAATAATATGTAGTCCATCACCATAGAAAAATGGCACCATGTTTCCATATTTTTTAGACTTGGATGATAGTGGTCTAACTACACTCATCCCAAAAGAAAAAGGAATGTTTCGGAGAAATATTAAATCCTTATCCCAAATTTTTATCACTTTTTACGTGGTATAACCTTAATAAAGAGACAAATATTTACCAAATATACAATTCATAATGATAAAAATTGAATGAAACATATTTAAAAAAATTTATCATCCTAATTACAAATATTGAATCAAATTTTCAGCATTACATTTTTATAATAAGGGTAAATTGATTTTATAATAAATGAACAAAACGTGAGGAAGAGTGCTTTTTATAAAAAAATCATTTTTAAGAATAAAAATGGACTTATTCATATCCCATTCATAGAAAAAAAAGTAGTTGATATTTAAAATATTTTATTTAATTTATAATATAAAAATATATTAAATTAATTAACCAATTGTGATTAATTTAATTTATTAAGATAAAAACATATTTCATGCATAAAAAAATTTCATTAAATGTCCATTCTATATTTAAATGCTATTTATTTTTGTTTCTAATAATTTTTTGAGAATTGAATTATTTTTATAAATTTTTAAACCATAATAATTTTATATTTTTTTTTCTTATTCATACCCATCAATCCAATAACTATGTTATAAATACAACATTAAATAATGATATATAAATGGTATAATGTAATTTTTTTAAATTCATTGGTGTATGCATAGAATTATATCAATGAAATAAATCTTGTTCAAGGATGAATATTATAAAATCTTAGTTTTTTAAATTATATCCCCATTAAATTGAATTAGACCCTTGAAATTCCACTAATATTAAACAAACAAATGATTACATATTTGTTTCATCAAATCCCCAGGTTTCCATGTAACTTTTATAAATTTTTCATTACCCTATAGAAATTAAACTAGGGGAGAAGTCTTGTTTCATAGCACATTATCTATATGAGCCCTTATTTATAATAATTTTTTATATGAAATGCCATTCACTAGCAATACGACTTCTGAGTTCAGTTAATTTGTAGGATATGGTATGTACTTTCTCAGCAGAGATATATGAAACAAATAAATAACTTCATAGGAGTTATATGGAAGAGCCAAGAGATAATCTATCATCCCAATGAGATCAATAATATTGAAAAGGGAAAAAACTAGGTCTTGACATTTCGTTCATTCATAATATGATAGTCTTATTTAGTGGGTAGATTCATAGATATATCTTCACTATAATTTTAATTTTTTGATTTAATTTATGATTGTTAGCATAACTTTTCTATCAATGTTGATCTACCTTGATGTGTTATTGAATGTATATATAATTCTCTATTATTTAATAATCTCTCTTATGTATCAATAGATTTCATTCTCCGCATTCTCACCTCAAGAAGAAGTTTACATTTTTCTTCCATAGAGAGCATAATAAGAAGCCATTTTAATACTCGAGTGAAGGCTATTATTGTAAGAATTATCTAATAAAGGATATTGTGGATCCCAAACACCTCTGAAATCCAAAAATTAAGATCTCATCAAATCCTCTATTGTTTGAATTGTTATTTTATACACACCATGAATCTAAGGATGATATGAAATAATGGAACATAACTACGAATCTATATCTTAATTCATCACCCTAACCTAGTGGTCAACCTCAGATCATGATTATGTATATTATAATATGGTACTCCATGAAACCTTTCCACTTCATTAATGTATATTTTAGAAATATGATCCTGATAGAAGTATTCATTGAACTAAATGATGTTTGATAAAATTATAAGGTAATAAAATACAACTGAAAGAGGATTATGGCCTTTATAAGTGTATTGGATTCTAATGAAAATGTCCACTCTAATGTTTTCCCATTCCCATTATGTTATAATAAATTGTTGTAAATTCCCCTTATTCTTCTTTCTCTCAATAGTAACCTGTTTAAATACCAGTCATCAAGATACATACTCTACAATATAATTTTTTATTTTATCCCAGTATAAATAACATTTAAATATCTATAAATCATCATACTTCTATGATGAATAGTAAAAATTGAACTAAGAGCTCTTCCAAAAACTCATTCATAAAATCTGATTGGGATGGAACATATACATAGTTCCTGAAACTTATCATTCCATCACATTAAAATTTTAAATCATGAAAATTTTTCACATTATTTTGATGTCCTAAAACCTCCTTTTGTATTTCATTAATCCCCAGATGGATAAGTTGTTGAACATTTATATAATAAAGATATGATTTCTCCCCTTCCTTAGATATTTTCAATTCCATATTTTTCAAATAAAAAAATACCTGATCATTTTTATCCTATTCATTGATAAGATATCATGATACTTGGGACTAAGAGTCTAACGAACCAAGCTTGAATACATGGAAAATATATTACTTTTCCAAAATACATATTAAATTACACATAACAATTTCCCAAATAATGTATTATTTTAGTACCACTGGAAACATGTAACACTACCATATAGTTTAGTTTAATATATTTAATGTTTCCTGCAATGATCTTCCCATTTTGTAATCCTACCTTAAACATTTATTTATTACCTAAGGAAACAAAAACATAGTAAAGGGTGAAGTAAAATTTTCAGTAAGGGAAAAAAAGGATTTAAGAACCATAACGTAAACATAAGTGTATAAGAATATGAAAATTATAACCACCATATCAATGATCATAATCTTAAGTTATAAAAAAATTTATTACAAAAATCATAAAATAATAACTTTGATATAAAATGTGGAATTTTAGAAAATGAATAAGCATATTAAATAATTTCCATCATAGTTTTCAATGTCATTTACTTAACCAAGTTCATCCCTCATTCCGACCATGTATTATTGAACCATTTTTATCTATCGTTCCAGTCCAGAATTACTGAACTAGGATCCTTTCCAATTTTAGTCTTTTTTATATCATGAGATATAAATATTTAACAATGTATTGGAGGGAGATATATGTCTCACCCATCACTTAATAAAAATCATACATTTGTGTCTAATATGAACATTAATCAAATAATAACCCAGGGAATAAAATGGGTTTCATAAACATCATTACTTAATAATGTAACCAATGGACACGGAATGGGTCTCAAAAACATCATTCCATTATAAAATAATCCATGAAAAAGATATTTAATTCAAAAATATCATTTTAATATAAAAATAATCAAACTATAAGAATAATAGGAATAGTATACATGAAACATATCCCTATTAAAAATGTCATATAGATGAAAAATAATATTGATAGAGGACATGAAATTAATTATTGAGTAAAATATCCTTTCTTATTTCAAAATGTTTTCTTTTATTTAATTATAATCCTATTTTATAATAAATAATTTCGTTGAAAACAACCTTGAAACCATTTAATCTAACAGTCAAGGAAATTAAGAATTATGAAAACCTAAAAATATATTTATGTCATATAAATTAAAAAAAAATCATTCTTCTCATACTTTTGTGAAATAGTCAAAAAGTGTCTTATTTGGAAAATTAAAGAAAGATTTCGTTAAATCCATGTAGTAAAATTAAAATATGGGTAAAAATGACTTTAAACTACTATATAATAATATTAAATATGTTTTGATTTTTTTTAGAAAACATTGTTATGGATGATAAATATTCGTCAGCAAATAATTACATATTAACAGTCTCCAATAATAATAAGACTGCAAAATTATCCCTTACATTAGGTCTGGGTTACATTATACTTATATCAACCTATTATTTAAAGATTTAAATAATTTATTTTTCTTTTTCTATAATCATATTAATTTTTATGATATCATAAATGATTATATTATTACCTGATTGTCAATAGCATTATTACTCGTCTTTCATGTATTGACTGCCTTATTTTTATACGCATGTTTTGTCAAATAAGTTCTTATTCTTATTCTTATGATATAGTTATATCATTAAAAAATTGTATTAATATAATATATATAAAATTTATTCATTCTATACATTTATATAATCATTCATTATTGAAGATCATGTAGAATTAATCACATCACATAAGGGAGATGACAGGTCGTACGTACGCACGAGCTACGACATAATTACCTCAATTATGGAATGGTATGAAAGTGGATTATATATATATTATTCCAGAATCAATATTAATAATCATATATTGCTATTATTTTCATAAATATACCCATAGATAAATATTTGTGAGGAATAATATATTATACCATGACGGGGAGGCCACAAGTCATACATATGCACATGTGGTGATTTCGTTTATAATTGGATGGATATGAAGTAAAATATGGTTGTTTAATATATATAATAACATCTACTCACACAAGTGATACTGAATTTATTTCTTTATAATTGAAACAATGTATTAAAATTAAATATAAGAACAAATAATTTTTGAATAATCGATAGAGGTGATTACCTCTTCTTTGACAAGATCCCTCTTGATCTCCTATTAAAGGCATTGGAGTTGGTATTTTGATAATACCAAAAGTTCTATAACATAAATAAGAAATTTGATAATGGATATGGGAAGGAGATAGATGATATTGGAGGTTCAATGTGTAGTGAATAAGTGTGGGAGGAGGTTCACATTTATAATTGCTGTGAGGGGAAGGTTTAGAATTTCCAAAAATATTAATTTATTAGAAAAAAACCCCATAAAAAGCATAACAAATGTCATATTTTAAAATATTATATGATATAAGGTTGTAAAATAATTATGAAATAAATGTTTTACATGTTTTTATAAAAATTTATATCTTATCATTTTAATTAAACATTATTAATTTATTTTAATTTTAACTAAGGTAATAAATGATTATCGATTCAAAGACGTTAATTTTTACAAATTTATGCAAATCTGATAGTAAAAGAAAAATTTAGAATATATTTGAACATATAATAATTAATTTATATATATTAAAATAATTTATGATTTTTAAATAATTTAATAGAACATTATATTGACAAAATATTAATACTTTCAATTTTGACACTATTAAATACATTGATTTTTAGAAATATCAAGATAAGATTCCAACCTCTTACCAAATATTTTATTATATCCAAAAGGATTCATAGTCTTCTATAGAATTCATTGGATATATTAATTGTCCAAAATTATAATTTTTTTAATATTTTTAATAAAATTTGTTTTATATTTATATTAATATAATAATTACTACATCAGGATTATTTAATTTTTATATATAATTATATACTGAATAAAAATTAAAAATTAAATACTATGATAAAGATAAGTCCTTTATATTTCATAATAATACTTATATTAGAATATATATTTTGGAAAATCCAACATAAAAATTGTTATATTTATTAAAACATGAATGTTAGAACTTCAACATTACATTATATAAAATCTTATAAGTGCCATAATCATTTCTATGTCTCTCCAAATGGTCAATATCTAAACCCTAGGATGATTACAGTTTATATATACTCAACCAAACATATTTAGTCACTTTTTTTGTCTTTTAATGGTCATTATCATTTTAATAAATGTTATTTTATTTATTTTTCATTAACTAATTTCGGCACCATCAGTGTATAATCCTTTAAGGTAAATATTTATATCCAAAGCATTATATATAAATTTCCATGACAAATAAAAAAAATTAAAATTAGTATTTATAGTCAAATTTTTATTCTGTATAACCTTATATTAAAAATGATATAGTTATTCAAATTTGAGCAAGATGTATTTAACTTTTCAATAAATAAAATATATTAAATAACATAATCTCATCTAAGTGGCTTCCAATAGATATCATTTTCTCCTAAGGATTATTTAGGTCAAAACAAACTTATCCAACGATACGAGGGTAGTTTTTAGTGTAATTCTGTAATATTATTTTCAACTTTAATTACACGATTTATCCTTAAACAATATTAAAAAAAATATTGAAGATACGATTCATAATTCATAAAAATATAAAATTATAATTACATAATGATTACCCACTGATTAAAAAATGGAATCAATTTTTTAAAATTGAAAACCCAGAATTTGATGTAATTAATTTGAAATTAATCAAATTATCTGAATTAGACAGCGGGTTTTAAAAGTTAAAACATTTAAAAAGGTTGAAATTGTTCACAATAATATTCTATATAATATTAGTACCAATGAACAAATTTATATTAAATGATAAATATATTATATATTTATATTTTATTAGAATTAAATAATATAACATCACCATTAATATTATTATGATGAAAAAAGTTTTTTTCAATTAAAATTTTGTATATTTTTGCTATTAATTAATAGTTGAAAATTATCAAAAAATTTAAAAGATTCACCAAAAGTAAATTTCTATATCCCACTCCATTATAATAAGTTTATTTTTTCAAATGTATTATAAAAATTTGTTAAAAACAATATTAAAAATTGTTATTCCAATAAAAGATTGCAGAACTGCATTTTTTAAAATACTTATTTTATCCGAAATTATTTAATTTGTTCTTATATCATGTCTATAAAATATATAAGATGAATTTTATATATTATATTGAATATATTTCATATATATTTCAATAGTAATATCCATCAAGAGTGATATTATTATTTTATAAACTCACTTATTTTCATTTATATAGTTTCCAGAAAGGCTTTCACTTTTTATTTAAAAAGTGCATCATTTTCTATTATAATTAATTAACCAATAATGAAATAATTATATATATACATTTTAAAAAAAATATTTTCATAATTTAGTAAACATTTTTCATATGCTTCAATATAATGGCTAGTTTATGAGGTAATATAATAATATTTTGTTATTCTCTTAAAATAGTTTTTGAATGAAACGAATTCCATAGAAAACATGAAATTTTGTGTATCACAAGCCCAACATAGTGTTTTGTATACCACAATCTAAGAAGGTGTTATGTGTAGCACAATATTATCTTAGTGTATCATAAAACAGAAGATATCAAATTAATAAAAAATTATCTCATAAATAGATTGGGGTGTTATATTATACCCCCCATAAAATGAATTTCACCCATTAAATTCATCTTTTTTATCAATGATTTGATATTTACAGGTTTCTCCCATAGAGACCCACATCGTAAAACCAATGACTAATACTTCATTTTATAAAGGAATATTTGGAATATGATTTTTACCAGAATTAAATCATAACTAGGTCTCTACGTCAGAGAACATTGGTGGTGATTTGGGCATAGAGGATAAGTATAAAAAATAATATAGATTTATAAGGATAACTTGTCACAAGAATGTTTGTGATCCAAATAATGATAAAAACCACAAAATCATAAACCAATGATTCAGGAAAGAGGTCATTGATATCATGAAATGTGGGGATAATAACACACACTATAACATTATGATCTATTTTCTTAATGTTGAATAAATTTCATTCAAAGATATACATTGTAACTCCCTGACCATAGTTTCCCAGACATTGTGCATTATTATATAAAATTATCATTAACACAAGGGATCAAATCCCAAAGGGCTGATCAGTTTTTTATCCTTGGAAGTTGTTGATACAAACATAAGTTTTACATTACATTATTAAAATAAAAACTACAACATTGTCTCTCTTTTTGACACATTCATCTGCCTTAGACTATCCCTGAAGGTCATTCATAATATAGTTCTTCACATCCTCAGAAAAATAAAACATAGAAAGGGGTGATATCTGGTGCTCAGTAAGGATAACAATATCGTACAAACTTTCATAAAGAAGTATAAATATTGAAGGAAATTTATAAGACTAAAACACAAACCTTTTAAACTTAAACTATAATATAATATGTCAAATATAAATTAAATAATTTCATTTTCATAATCACATTGATATTCTACTAGTCAAATAATCACATGTAATATCAATTAAAAATTTCATAATGATGGAATGAATAATGTTGGATATCATAACCACATAGTCAAGGCCCCGTACCGTGACTAAAAATTCGATTTTTTCAAGGCCTTTTTCCATGAAACTATTTTGTCTCATGAGACACAGGGAAGAATCAGAGAGCTATAGTGAGCTCCACCCATCACATACTAAATCCAATGCATTCATTATATGAAAAGGTTGAAACATAACATAAATATTTGTATTAAAACTAGCATACGAAATGTAAATACTTTAACCATAAACCATAAATTGTATAAAAATAACACATCGAGAGCCAAAATATCCAAAAAACCATCAAAACATTATGGAATATTATATCATAATAAATCAACATCAAACAACTGTAAAATCAATCAAAGGATGTTGACATAGATGAAATCAAAACTATTTGAGAGAAATATCTCTTACTATTTTGAAATAATTTAAAAGTCACATAACTATAAATGAAAGCATTTATTTTGAAAATATTTTTATAATCTTGTAAGGGAAGCTTCAAAATTGTAATATTGGTAGAAATTAGACACACATGTCATATAAGTTTAAAAAAACATTTTTTACTTAATTTTGTCCAAAAGGTCACAAAAGACATTGTTGGGAAAATGACGAAAAGATTCATTTATAAAAAATTATATAAATTCAAACAAGTGTATAAATTAATTAAACCCATATTCTAAAAAATAGTAAAAATGTTCTGAAATACATTTTTAAGAAACACGGATGTGGATGATAAGGAAGTCCCAGTAGATACTCACGTATAAACAACTTTAGATAATAAAGAGATTCTAGAAGTAACCATTTCCTTGAAAAATTTCTTGATCAGCGGTATGTTAACCTTCTGTATAATAGAAAAATAATTCTCATTAAATTATAAAATACCCAAAAAATTAAATATTACATCATATATGATCTTTTAATATTGCTTTGTTAATAATATTTCAGTAGTATCATTGTTTCGGGTGTTAACTGATTCGTTTTCCTTTATATTATTCGTTATGTATGCCATGTTTTTTATATATAGGATTTAATTGATTCATATCCATAATTATATTATGTTATTAGGCATTATTTTAATCATAAAATGAAAATTATTCTGGAATGGTTATGACGGAGAATGAATTTCATCGTATTCGTGGAGACGGTAATCCGTACATACGCACAAGCAACAATATCATTCTATTGATTGTGAAATTGTTTTTAATTGGATGTTATATCATATCTTATGATTCATTAACATGTTATATATTTTATTTACATCAGTTATAATCATTATTTTACCCATCCAAATAATGAAGTGTTTGAATAACAAACTACACCACAACGTGGAGATGGTAAGCCGTACGTACGCATGTATGGTGACTTGTCATTCATAAGATGGATAGAATAATGAATATTCTTGTACCATATTTATAATAACATCACAGTATTAATAAGGTATTGGATTTATTATTTTGGTATGGAAACAACAAAGAAATATGTAGTGGAAGAAGAAAATCTTTTCGAAAGAGGTGGTGAAATTATTACCTCTTCTTTGGGTATTTCATTTTGAGATGATCAAAATGGCTCTTTAGGATGGATTTCATGTCAAATTATGGTGTCTAGGTTGATTAGAACGTAGTTTAGAGGATATTGGATTAGGGTTTGGCTGAGCCGAATGGATTAGGAGGTGTGATTTTGAGAGAAGGGGAAGTACCCTTTTATAATAGAGGTGAGGGTCACTTTAAGAAAATCATGATCTATTATTTTATTATACAGTCATATTTGGTTTATAATGGATCCAAAATGAATTATTTCTAGGCTAAGGTGGGGATGGGTTGAAAACCTCCCAATAAATAGGTTTTAGACTATTTTAGATCACTATATTAACCTTACCTTTTCAATTTAACTATTAGTTAAATAGTTTAACTTTAACCATGTATTCTTGTATTATTATAAAAAGTGGATAATAAATTTACAAAAAAAAATCCAATATAACCCCAAGTGGATAATTATTAATATATCTAACCTTATCTATGTCCTTGGTATGAACCATATATTTTTAGGAATATTATATAAATTAATAATATAATATTTTTTTAAACTCATTTATGTCAATTTTGACAATATTTGCTATTTTATTTTTGTGAATCTCATAAAAACATTATCAATTCGAATAAAATTTATTTAACCAACCCTAACATGTCGTATTAACATATAATATTATTTTATTTCAATAGATGTCTCAATTTACATTTATTTGAATATTTATAATATCAGTTATTTTAATGTTTCATTAATATGGTAATTACTGCACCATCATTGTATCATATATAAATTGACTTATTTAATGTCCAAATAATATAAATAAAATATAATTATGTAGTAAATATCTTTATATTTATAATTAATATTCTAATAGTTACTTTATCTTATCTATAACCCAATTTTTAAAATGGATTATTATTTATACTTTGAATTTTACACTTATAACTCTTCTTTAAATAAAATAATAATAAATATCCTAATCTAATCTTAATGAACCAAAGGTATTATATTTTATCCCTAAGGTTGTTTTTAGTCTAAATACAGTTATAATATAGAATTAGGAAATGTGTTCGGTTAATTATAATATCATTTTTTACCATTAATTACCAAATTTACATTTAACTGTGGTAAATAAAAGTCAAAAGTTACAATTCACCAAAAATTATATTCATCATATTGAAAAAAATTACTTAATGATTTCAATAGTGTCTCTCGGGTTTTTGAAATTCAATTCACAGAAGCGGTAAAATTATGTTTTATTCAAATTTTCAAATGCACCTAGATGGTGGGTAAAAGATAGTAAAAAGTTCAATAAAATTTTATATATCTAATATTATTATAAAATGAATCCAAAAATTTACATTGAACATGTATATTAATTATGTATCTATTTCTACCTAATATAAATTTAAATAAAATAACTAATTATTTAAATAAAAATTTTGTTTTAAACAATTACATCGTGTTTTCACTATTCATCAAAAATTGAATGTTTCAGAAAAATACCAGAAAATCACCCTAAGATAATTTGGATATTCTAAATCCAAAAATGAAGTCCATCTTGAAAAATAAAATAGAGAAAATTTTAAAAAGTGTGTATTAATATGTACAACGTCTAGTTTGATTGGTTGTGGTGTGTTAAAAATCCAAGTTTGATACAATGCAAGCTATTTCATTATTCAAAAGAAAATTTACCATGGATGAAAGGGGTGTTACATTATACCGTCCTTCAAAAACTTTCGCCATGAAAATTTCTAGAATATTACTGCATAAAAATATTTGGGTGGATCTTCATCATAAGTTCCTTGGGTTCCCACGTTGCCTCTTCCATATAATGATTTCTCCATATAACATTCAGCCGATGAGTCGTCTGGTTTCTCCATACTTGTTCTCTAATATTAAGAATTCTGAAAGGGTCTTCACAATATGATAGGTCGAGTTCAAGTTCTATTTCATCATTGGGGTGTAAATTCATTGGTTTCGACATGTATTTTCTCAACCGTGATACGTGGAACACATACGGAACATTAGATAGACTTGGAAGGCATTTCCAAACAGTAACATACAACACCAATTCGTTCAAGAATTTCAAAAGGACTAATGTACCTGTGACATAATATACCCTTCTTAATGAAACGTATAACACCCTTCCATAGAAATCTCTTCAAAAAAATGTGATCTCCTACATGAAATTCAAAATCCAGCCTTTATTTATCAGCATAGCTCGTTTTCCTACTTTGAGCTGCTTTAATGTGGGCTTAGATAACGTTCACCTCATCCATGGTTTCCACAAAACGTTCTAGGCCTATGAGTTTTCATTCACCAACGTCATCCAAACATGTTAGTGTGAGACATCTCATTCTATATAATACTTCATATGGTGCCATCTGTATACTTGAATTCAAACTATTGTTATAAAAAAATTCTACCATAGGTAATTATTGATCTCACATACCTTTAATGTCAAGTTAGAAATATATCTACATGTCTTCTATGGTTTGAATAGTTTTTTTGTCCATTCATTTGAGGGTGTTAGGCATCACTCAAATAAAGTTCAGTATCCAAGGCCTTATGAAGACTTTTTACAGAATATTGATGTAAAATAGGGATCACAATTAGAAACAATAGATAGGGTACTCCATGATGTCTTACAACTTCATTAATATATATTTTTCTTGTATGTTCAAGTGGTTAGTCTTCGCCTATTGCAAGAAAATGTGATGACTAGGTAAGATAATCAATAATGACCCACATTTCATCATTACTTCTAAGATTATTTGGTAGTACCATGAGAAATTGCATCATAATATCATCCAATTTCCTATCAGGTATGAGAATAGGTTACATGAATCCTCTAGGATGTTGTATAATAGATTCTATTTTTGAAAAACCATACATCTTGATACATAATACACAATATCTCACTTCATTTGTCCCTCAAAAAATGTTCCTTAAAAGCATTATTGATCATAGTGCTACCATGGTGTATAGAGAAATTGGAGTTATGAGAATCATCCAACAATTCCCTTTTTAGATCTTGTATGTCAGGAACACAAAGTCTCTTCCCAAATTTCAAAATCCCATCATCATATACAAAGTCGGTCCATTTCTCATCATTCAAACATGAATTTTATTTTGAAACTACTGATCATAAGTCTGAGAACTTTTTATCCATTTTAGTAAATACGGTTTAGAAACAACTTGAAAAATTATTGACGTTTCACCTTCCATGATTATTCTCATAACCATCTCAACTATATCAATGAACAGAAGATCCCTTTAAAATATCATCTTCTTCAAAACTCCAAGATCCTTTCTTCTCAAAGCATACTCTACCTTATTTTTCTTCCCCATATGGTAGTGTATAGTGAAATCATAATATTTGAGTAGTTCAAGCCATTGTATTTTCTTCATGTTGAGTTCTTTGTGTGAGAAAATATAGTATAAACTCTTGTGATGGGTATATAAAACGAATTTTTCACCATAGAGATAGTGTCTCTATATCTTCAAAGCCGAGATTACATCTTCTAACTCAATATCATGATTGGGATGGTTTTTTTCATGAATTCTTAGCTATTTTGATGAATATTAAATAACTCTATCATTCTGAATAAAGACACAACCAATTTATTTCATTGAATAATCACTATAAATAACAAATTCATCATTCCATGATGGTAGAGTCAATATAGATGAATTGGCTAATCATCTCTTCAGTTATTCAAAACATTCTTCACACTCTTTTTTTCAAAAACAATTATCCCCTTTACGTGGGAGCTTGGTTAACGGGTTAGACAATGAGGCAAAATTCTGGATGAAACACCGATAATAACCTATTAAACAAATAAAATTGTGTACCTCGGTTATACTCATCGGTCCTGGCTATTCTTGTATTTCTCTTTTCATAGAAATATCAATAGAGATTCAATCCATAGAGACAATATGTCCTAGGCATGAAATTTTTTGAAGCTATAAATCAATCATGCTAAACATCCCATTAAATTCATTTCTCCTAAGGGTTTTCAAAATAGTGCGCATGTGATTTTCCTGATCATTATAGATTATGGAGTAAACAAAGATATCATCAATAAATACCACTACAAAGTCATCAAGATATTCCTTGAAAACAATATTTGTTAGATCCATGAAAACAAAGGGTGTATGAGTTAGTCCAAAAGGATTTACTGTAAACTCATAATCCTAATACCAAGTTGGAAATGTTGTTTTCAGAATGTCTTCCTTCTTCACACACAAATATTGATATCCATATTGAAGGTCAATCATTGAAAAATATTTAGATCCATGAAGTACATTGAATAAATCATCAATGCGATGTAAAGGATACAAGTTATTTATTGTTATATCATTGATATCCATGTAGTGAGTGCCCAAACTCATAGAACCATTTTTATTCTTAACAAAAAGAACATGGGCTCCCCGTGGAGAAACACTAGGGCGAATAAATCCATTATTACTCAATTCCTCAATATTTTTCTTTAGTTCTATTATTTCCACAGTTTCTATTCTATAAAAGGTCTTAGATATGGTCCTTGAACCATGAATTAAATTAATGGAAAACTCAATTTCTCATCCTGGAGGATGTCTATGTAAATAATCTGTAAACACATCAAAATATTCTTGAAAAATATGTAAATCCTCTATTTAAACATTAAATTCCTCACCCATAGTTATTTAATTTGCTTCCTCCACAATAATTTAATTTTGGTGAGCTACTAAGGGTGGATCTAGATAAGAATCGGGTGGTGAGATTTCTACTCTAAAGATAATGTACTCTTTATCCTCATCGAAAATTGTAACCTCATTCTTCTTAAAATAATTTTTTGCATCATGGTCTCAAAGCCAATCTATACGAAGGATTATATCAAATTGAATGAAGAGTATGATGACAAGATCAGTTGATAAAGAACATTTATATTCTCTAATAGGGTCTGATTCACTAAACATTATTACAATGATACTTCCCTTAGGATTTTTTACTGACAACATCCTCGTTAAATAAAATTTTAAATGACTAATTTTAATAAAAAAAATTGGAAGATATTAAACAATGCGATGATCCAAAATAAAATTAAGCATTATTTAACTTTGAGTAAACAATTAAATTACCTTCCACCGCGTCATTTAAAGCTTAAACCTCAGCAGTTGTGATTGTATAACCTTGTCCTTTCTCCCTTGTCCTTTCTCCCTTGGCCTTTTTTGGGGTAAGATTCATTGGATATTAGGACATTCATTTTCATAATGCCCAATTTCTATGAAATTTAAGCATTAAACATTTATATCCTCTTTATTTTCCCATACAATCACGAGTTTGGTGGATTTTTTCACCACACTTGTAATAAGATACCATTCTCTTCAAGTAAGTACTAGGGTGATTTTTCCCACATTTACCATAGGATGGAAATTAAACATTTCCATTGTTCCCCTTATTTCTATTTCCAAAGTGTTCAATAGATATCTTATTATCGTGATTTTAGTTATTGTGATAACACATAGAGGTTTTTTTCTATCTTTATAGCACATGAGATAATATCATTATATGATAAGAAAGATTATGAGACTAATTCTCAATAGATAAATAATATTATCCCATCGAAGTATGTATCAATATTACTCCTTGGGCCGCTTATATAATCTGTTTCATGTCTTTCCAACATTGTAAATTTATCCCCATACATTAAAACATTCTCAACCTCCTTTTTCCTTAGACTCAGAAATTGTCATCCTATATCTGCTGGATAGTAACAAGGAAAGTTTTTTATATGAAAATCTATTTAAACTCCTTATATTATATATTTTATACCTCTTCACCATCCTTTGTGTTTTCAATTAATGACCACCATTGATCTGCATCTCCTGTGAGGTGATAAACATTCATGAAAACATTTTCCATTTTGCTACTCCCCAAAGCCTGAAATAATATCTCTAATGAACATATCCATTTCTCAGCTACAAATTGGTTTGTAGTTTTATTGAATGTTGGTGGTTGTTGTCTCATAAAGTCCTCTAGCATTGATCCTCAGCATTGAGGATCAGGGTGATCCATAAGGATAATTCTATTATTCCTAACTTGAGTGAGTTTTTTCAGTACGGTGATAAGCTAATCAGCAGTAGTTGCATCACCATATCCATTTTACTTTTAATGAGTAGGAGGGAAATCCCTAAATGGATTACGTGAAGTGATATAGTTTTCATTCTTTCTAATATGGGCCATTTTTAACAATAGCATATAGTATATTAATTTATGAATCACAATACATAATTTCAAACTTGTAAAACACTTATCAGAAATTGAATAGTTTTTTGATTAATCCATAGTCATAAAAATGTTTTCTTTGAGGATTTATATACTCATAAAGCCTTATTAATGGGTTTTACAGAAAATATGAATTATCCTAAGAATATCCACCCAGAGTGTCGTAACCAAAAGTGCAGCAAGGCATGCTGTCATGTACCAGGATACCCCGGGTCTAGCCCAAAACACCTTATTGGAGTTTTCACTGTTAGGTACATATGTTCTAGAGCCGCCTTTACCAGCTCGTATCCAGAAAAGTTTTTATTGCTTAGAAAACTCACAAAATTTCTACATTACCAAAATTTTTTGATGTTATTATATACTAATCCTCAAAGTTTATCTTATGGTAATGTTTTCTAATCATAGTATTTCTAAATCCAACATCTACATTTTGTACTAAACTTCCTCTAATACCAACTGTAATGCTTCAACCCTAATTACCCAGAGTCCGTGAATTATTATATAACATTTTCATTATCATAGGGGATAAAATATCTAAAGACTGATATGTTTATTATCCTCGGAAGTACATGATAAAAAAAATATGTTTTACATTACATTATTAAATGAAAATAAATAAAATTGGGTCCCCTTTTTGACGCATTCATCCCCCTAAGAATATCCCTACATGTCAGTAATAATATACTTCTTCACATCTTGGAAAAAATAAATCATAGAAAGGGGTGATCTCAGCTTCTCAGTAATGAATCTCCATCTCAACCTTGAGAGAACATCTAACAATTTCATCACAGCTATTGAATTCCATGTTGTTTGTTCCTCCTTATGAAGAGGCTGGCGGGTGGTAGGAACCCTAGTTCGACTCATCTTCTTTTGTGATGTCGATGACAGCCACGTCGATCCCTCCCCCTCTTATGGGGGAGGGATCTCTCTTCAGAATTGATACAAATCCCTTAAACCCCTTCTAATATCCTGACCTTATCCATCTATTTCCAAATATAGACTTATGTACTATGGTTCCATAGCTCATCGATGGCTACCCAAATCTTCAGATTTCAACTTTGGAGTTCACTAAATATGTCTCTCTTCTGAATATCACCCCGGTTGCACAATTTAATCAGTGAAGGTCATCAGTTGATTCCATTGATGGGTTCTTCTTTGATGCATGGGGCCTCTAGAAGCGAGTTACAACGTCCTTTCTTGATAACATACATATCATGATCCATTTTTCATCATAGGAGGATCTCATCCTCTCCTCGTCAAGGGCACCCCATAGTGGCAATGTTTGTTGCTTCTTCTTATTCTTTATTGATTCAAATTCCACATGAATTATGACCCAATGTCTATTGAAATTTGGGTTAGTTTTCCAAATATCCCATTACTATCTCAAAGCCCCTCAATCATAAGGATGCTTGGATACCGTGTTAGAAAATACCTTTCTTAGGATACCAGAATGGAAGAGGTTTTCCATCCTGTTCACCCAAGAATATGTGTTGAGATGGATTTGTCTAAGGATCCCCTTTATTATGTTTGGATTACGATCATTGAGGATTATAGGTGCAAATAACGAGTTGTTTATGAGAGTTGGATGGAATTATTCTCTACATAAAGGAGGTCGGGGCACACCTCTGATGTGTGCTGGAGGATGTTTCATCAATGGCAGGAAGGGGAGTTGGCTTCCAATCGATTGAAGCAATGCATGGGTGTGGGTAGGTCGCGACTCGAACAATGGATAGTTGTAAGGGAAAGAGATTAGTGGTGTGTGTTGTTATGAACTCAGGACAGCCTGCAATGGGCATAGAGAATAGATTCTGGAAAACTCGGTTACCATGGCCGATAGAGGAGGAATGACTTGCAAGAGATGTAGTGAACTGCAATTCTGTAGGTGTGGGTCTCCTTGGAGCTGGTGTTGTTCCTAAACAACATAATCCGAAAGAGTTAGATATGTTCAACAGGATTAGGGGGGACCTCACATGTCCATTCGTTTATGTTGTGGAGGAAGTAGAAATAAAATCATAGTATGTAGAGGTTCGGGTGGAACTCGAGAGGATTGAGGGAAACAAGATCATGGATTAGTCATTGGGTGGGGAACCAGTGGCTTTGTTTGGATCGATTTCAGAGATGACTTTGTAGGGCAGTGCTGATGTGTGGAATAGGGTAATCCTTGGATAGGGATGTGTTTGTTATAAACTGAGGTTGAAAGAAGGGGGATCAGGTTTGTTTCGGATGAAATTTCCCTTATGCAATAGGTTCTAAGGACTTCTAGAGGCAGATATGAGCTCTGATTCCCCTATTCCAAGTGAGAAAGATAGGGTCAACGTGATGGTTACCAAATTAGTTGAACACTGCCAATCGGTAGATTAGGCTTGAAGCCTTAAATGTAATAGGGTTTCCAGGAGGAGGAAGGGTAGGAAATATTACTCATCACTACTTCCTTTTTTGGAGACCCTCTCTGCAAAGAAGATGTGTGACAATAAGAAGGCCACGAAGGCTCTGAGCCATCAGAATATTGAAGTACATGATGCTCATACCTTGGTTATTATATTATGTTCCGAAGATCAAGTTATCGAATATACGATATTTCTCAATGAAACTAAGGAGGAGGTAGCTAAAATTATGTGGAGGTCTCTAGAGGTGTCTCTCAACAGGGATTAATTTTCATGGATTGAAAAACATGACTCTATTTTGGTATGCGGTTTCAACCAAAGAAGGTTCTGTGTTGAGGAGTACATCATGTCTCATGACCAACTGGCTTCAGTATTTCAGAAGATAATATTAGATGGAGCAGACATGTAGATTTAATCCTTGTAATGGGATCTATTCAGGGAAACTAATCTGGGTAACATCAGGTTTCTCTTTAATGTATCTGTTTAAGTTGGTGGTTTTTGTTGGTTGGATTGACACCAATTTTGGTGTGAACTGTGTAAACTCTGTGACCCCCTTGTTTTTCTACATTGTTTTGTGTTTATTCTAGAATTATACTTAGACCATCTCCTGAGTGGATTAGTGAATGAATCCTTCATCGGTGAATTCCTTTTGCATTGGGATGTTTGAGAGGGTATAGCCCTGTCATCGGTTCTATGACTATGCACCTCAGCACGGGACTATCTGAAAAAGGGCTATGTGTCGCTTAAGGATTTTCATAATGGTATAGTTTCTGGGGTGGGGGAGGACTAATAATTTTATCTGTTTGTTTATGGTTGTTCAGTTAACTTCTGTGGTTTATCACATTTTTCTTAAAAGTGTTTTCATAATAATAAAAAAGTAATTTTCAGTCAGGATCTCTGTAAGGATAACAACATAATAGAAAAGTTTAAAACATAACATAAACATTCGTAGTAAATCGAACATACAAAATTCTAATACTTTAACCATAAACCATTAATGGTATAAAAATAAAACACCCACAGTCAAACATATCACAAAATTTTCTATATAATATGGAATATTGTATCACAATAAATCAACTTCGAACTGGTGTAAAATCCATCATAGGATGTTGACACAGATGAAATAAAAACTATTTGGGATAAATATCTCTTTCTATTTTGATATCATCTAAAATTCACATAATTATAAAAGAAAACATTTTTTTGAAAATATTCTTATAATATTTTAATAGAATCATTGGATGTGTATTTATAGTGGAAAATAGTTGCACTCACCGTATAAGTTAGAAAAACATTAATCATTAATTTTTCCAAAAAATTTGTAAAGCACCTAGTTTATAAAACCAAAGAAAGATTCATTTATAAAAAATATATAAAAAATAAAATAGGGGTATGAATTACATTAACCCATAGTCCAGGAAATAGTAAACATGTTTTGAAAAACATTTTTAAGAAACACAGATGTTGATGATAAAGAGGTCCCAGTAGATACTCATATATAAACCACCTCGTATAATGAAAAGATTGTATAATTAACCCTTACCAAGTACTTTCCCTTGATTGAGGGTATGTTCACATTATGTATAATAGTTAAATAATTTTTGTTAAATTATACAAAACCAAAATACATAAATATGATATCATATATGATCTTCTAATATTTTTTGATAATAATATTTCAATAGTACCATTATTTCAGGTGTTCAAAGATTCATTTTCCTTTATATTCTTTGTTACGTAAGCCATGTTTTTTATGGATAAAATGTAATTGATTCATTTCCAAAATGATATTAATTCCATAAAAATTATTTTTAATCACAAATAAAAAAAATTTGTGAATGGTTATGATGGGGAATTAATTTTATTGTGTTCGTGGAGATGGTAATCCGTACGTACACATGAGAGACAATATCATTATATTTATGGTGAAATTGTATGTAATTGGATTTTATATCATATATAAAGAATAATTAAAATTTTATATTTATTATTTACATAAGTTATACTTATTATTAAACCCATCCAAATAATGAAGGGTGTGAATAAAAAACTACACCAAGACGTGGAGATGGTAAGTCATACATACACACGTATAGTGACATTCAATTCATATAATGGATAGAATAATGATTATGGTTGTACAATATTGATAATAAAATCCTAGTATGTATATTTTACGGGTGTTATTATTTTTGTTTGGAAGCAACAAAGAAAGAGGATGTGGAAGAAGAAAAGGACTTTGAAAGAGGTAGTGAAATTATTACCTCTTCTTCGGGTGTTTCCGTTAGAGTTGATCAAAAGAGATCCTTTGGCTAGATTTATAATCAAATTATGGCCTCTAGGTAGAAGTGATGATAGATGGTATGATCTTTTTTAGGTTTTTTCCAAGCCAAATGGCTTTGGAGCTGTGATTTTGAGAGAAGGGGAAGTGCCCTTTTATAAGAGAGGTGACAGTCACTTTAGGAAAAGCATGAACTATTATTTTATTATACAATAATATTCAGTTTATCCAGACCAAAAAATTATTTATTTCGAGGATAAGGTGGGGATGCATATAAAACCTCTCAAAAAATAGGTTTAAGATAGTTTTAGGTCACCATATTAACCATGTCATTTAGATTTAACTCTTAGTTAAATAGTTTAACAATTACCTTGTATTCTTGTATTATTATAATAAATGGTTTATAAAACATACAATAAAAAAACAAAACAACCCCAAGTGGTTAATTATTAAAATATATAACTATATATAAGTCTTTTGTATGATCCTTAGATTTTTGATAATATTATATCAATTAATAATATAGTATTTTTTTAAAAGTCATTTTTGTCAATTTTGACACTATTTGGTATTTTGTTTTTGTAAAATTAGAAAACATATTTTCACTTCAAAAAAAATTAATACAACAAACGTTATCATTTTATATAAACCTATAAAATTATTGGAATTCTTCAAAAGTGTCAATTTACATTTATTAGGATATTTATAATATTATTTATTTTAATCATTCATTAATAAGGTAATTACTTCATCATCATTGTATCAAAAATAAATTTAATTATTTAATGTCTAAAAATTATAAATAAAATACCATTATTTTGGAAATATTTTTAGATTTTTAATTACTATTTATAGTCGAGTTTATCTTATGTATAACCCTATATTAGAAACTATTTAATTATTAAAATTTGAAGTTAATACATTAAACTATACTTTAAATTATATAATATTAAATGTCTGAATCTAATCCAAGTGGACTAGAAGGATATCATATTTTATCCCCAAGGTTTATTTTCATCGAAATAAACTTATACAATAGAATTAAGATATGTGTTAGGATAATTATAATATAATATTTTACCATTAATTAATCTATTTACTTTTAACCGTTGTAAATAAAAGTCAAAAGTTATTATTCACCAAAAAAATATTTTCATCTTATTATATCGCATTTTACATACTAATTTAAACCATTTCTCTCGGATTTTGAAATACAATTCACTGAAGTGGTCAAATTATTTTTTATGCCAATTTTCAAATGCGCCTAGAAGGTGGGTAAAAGAAGGTAAAAAGTTTAATAAAATTATATATATATAATATTATTATAAAAGGACTCTAATGAATAACATTGAATATCTATAGGTATTATGTATCTATCTTTACCTAATATAAATTTAAATAAAATAACTAATTATTTTAATAAAAAGTCAGTTTTAAACAATAACGTTGTGTTTTTCACTATTTGTCAAAAATTGAATGTTTTCAAAAAAAGAAAAAAATCAACCTAATCTAATTTTGATATTCTGAATCCAAAAATTAAGTCCATTTTGAAAAATTAAATTTATAAAATTTCAAAAAGTTGGAATTAATATTTATAACTGCGAGTTCTATTGGCAGTGGTGTGTTAAAACTCCAAGTTTCATACAACACGTGCTATTACATTATTCAAAGGGAAACGTACCGTAGAAGCTAGTGTGTTACATACTTACTTGATTTCAGTTCAGTCTCACTATTGGTCTGGCCTTGAAAATTTCCACTTCATCTCTTATTAAAACAAATTAACCTAAATTTTTAATTACTAAATCATTAGTAGATCTTGTTAACCCTAAATAGAATTATATTCAACAAATCCTACTTTATCACAACAAAATATTTATCACAAGTTTCCAAATATTCATAAGTCCAACTATGGTAAGATAGTAGTTAATTCGAACAAACATCAACCAATGTTTAACTTAATATTTCCATAAATTAGCAAAAATACAATCCTTCTAAAAGAAAAAAATAAAAATATCTGGTATGAGGTTAAATAACTTGTCTTAACATTTATCCCTCATTTATCATAAGTTATCTCCTATTCATCAATTTCCAAAATTGTGAACACCTTCATCATGTGTTCTCTTTAGTTATGGTAATAACATGAATAACCATGCACCCTTATTAAAAATAGGCATGTTTTTTTATTCCAAAACTTATTGAATATATTCCTCAAGTCACAAAATGTTTTATACTAAGTCCATGATATCAAAACCCTCTTGACAAAAATTCCAAAATTTGTTCCCAAAAAACTATTAACATTCAGTTTACTTATTCATGTCCAACATATATTTATCCAAACATCCTTTTCGTAACTTAAGGGACATATTAAGGGTTATATTTCCCTTAATCATGTGTTCTCCAAATATATCCCTATATCCATATATCACTTTTCTAGGTCTTGAGAACTATTAAACATATCCATTCAAATCATTAATGAAAAACATACTGTAAAAAAACTTATTTATTTCATAATTTGTATAACATAATCGTTGAATTAAAAAATATATACACTTCAATTATCCAAATTTATTCTTAAACCTTTACAAATGATCCTTCATCTTAGTCTTTCATAAAATAATAATCTTCTCTTAATGTTCCTCAACCTTATTCTGACCAAGATTTTTAGGCTTAATGTGAACAGTAGTGATTCAACATCTCAAACCTTTCACTTGTTTCTTACAATATCTTTATCCTCAACAGTATATCAAATAATCATACAAACATAATGGTTCTATTAAAATTATTTCCACTTAGTAAATCAATTTTCATAATTCACATACTTTTAATATCTAAAAAATTCAAAGTTAACCGTGTTTTCTGTCATTCCAGCTGTTGTCTATTACAAAAAAGCACATTTTAAGAAATAATTACCATAGATTAAAATCTCATAACCAATGTAAATTACATATAATTTTTCAATATATTAAATCTTAGGTTTTATCCTAAGTAATTCATGATTTTTTCCAAAATTCTCATATTGTGACCGATTGTTCGACTTATCCTCATGGACATACCTACACATTTCTTTAGAAATATCTCTAGGGATTTCAATATATTTATCACATCCATGATTCCAAAGGGTGACTAATCTTTCACTTTGATACCAACTCAAACAACCCAATATTGATCTAAATGGTAATTACATTGATTTTTTATAATACATAATACATTATACAAATAGATAACCAAAAACTGTATTTGTATAGTTACTTTGGAAACTTGGAACACAAACATATAGTATATTGAAAGATCTTTGATGTTTCCTAAAATGATTTTCTCCTTTAGTTACCCTACCTAAGTCAATTATTTATAACATGGGGAAATGAAAACAACATAAAGGGAGATTTTGAATGCTCATTAAGGGTAAAAAAGAGTTATGTATCATAAAAGAAACATAAGGGTTTAAAATTATGAAAATTATACCCAATATATCAAACATAATTATGTTGAGTCAATAAAATTCTTAATACATAAATCATAAAAGAATTACATTGACATAAAACAAGAAATTTTTTAAAATATATTATCATAGGAAATAATTTCCATCATGGTGGAAAAATCCTTTATTGAATCGAGTTTACTCCTAATTCCATCAATGTCTTACTAAACTAGGTTTACTTACAATTCTATCCCTGTATTATTGGATTGAGATCATTTTTTGTTCCAATCCTATGTATCTCATGAGATATAAATTTTTACCCAATGAATTTGAGGGGAGATATTGGTCCCACCCACGAAATAGAGAAAACCATAAATATGTGTTCCACATGAACATAAATTATATTACAACCCATTGAATGAAATAGGATTCATAAAATCCATTTATTTATAACATAACGGATGGAAAAGAAAATGGGTATCATAAATATCATTCCATTAAAACATAATACATGAAAAATATATAGAATTCATAAATATCATTTCAACATAATCCTAATCAAACCATTGAAATAATTAGGATAGTATACACGAAACATATCCCTATTAAACAATGACATCTTGGTGGAAAATAATTCTGATAGAACACATGAAATTTATTTTTGATGGGAAAATATCCTTTCTTCTTCAAAAAAAAATTTATTTTCTTATTATAACATGAAATTTTAAAAGAAAATAATTTCTTCAAAAATACAATTTAAACTTTATATCAAAATATTCATGGAAATAATTTTTTATGAAGTTGTAAAAATAAATTCATGTCATATAAGTTAAAAAAATAATGTTCTCATACACTCATTAGAAGAGTCAATAAATAAATCATTTGGAAAATGAAATAATGATTCATTTTAAACCATGTATTAAAAGTAAAAAATGTGAAAAAATTAAAACAAACATCCATAGTTTAATTTTGAAAATTTTAATATATTTTTTGAAAACATTGACATGGATGATAAATATATCCCATTATATAATTACGTATAAATATTCTTAGATAATAATGAAATTGGAAATTTATACATAACCCTTGGTCGAAGTTTCTCTATATGTGTTTGAACATCCTGTATACATGATTAAATATATTCAATAACTTATTCTATAATCATATTCATTTTTTTGATATCACAAGTGTTTATATTATTACCCTTCTGTCAATAACATTATTACTCGTCTTTCACGTATTAACTTCATTATTTTCATCTGCATTTTTTTTGAATATATTCTTGGTCTTATTTATAAGTTATAGTTATATAATTTCGAGTCATGACCCTTCCCATGGGGCCAGGGCGAGAATACTCCAAGCCTGCCTTCCATAGGCTAGGGGTTCGTCACTAGCACCTGAAGGCTTTTCTCGAATGGGGAATGGATTTCCTTAGAGATCTGTACACACTCAAAAAGGGAAACTGATGTAAACAACCAAAAAAAAGTAATGCATAACCACAAGAGTAAAGTGAAACCATAAGTACAATTGTAAACTAAAAACAGTGTGTTGGAATAAAAACCCTAGAAACTAAAAAGAATATAAATAGCTATCACATATGCCCTAGATCTCCACCTAGAGTGCAGTAGTTGAATGTCTAATGTCGAAGAAGATAATATCGAATGCTTCTATCAAGCTAAGATCCACCAAGTCATGACCCTCCAATTTCTGTCACAAAGCATCAGTAGGGGACCCCAAGATCCCCGAAGGTCCCTATGTAATCCACAAAAAAATCACAAGAAATATCACAAAGGTAATATCACAATTATGATCTACATCATGAAGCACAAAGAAAAAGAGTCAGCTCGCTCTAAAGGTATAACATCAAGGTTATTTTTATTGTGATGCTTACTCATAAAAGCAGTTCATCTTATCTATAGTAACTATAATGCTGACCCATATAGGTTGTTGTGTGCTGAACCTTATTGGTCTCTAGATGCAGACCTATTTTTTTCATCGGTGCTGACCCGTATTGGTCACTGGTTCTGACCCGTATTGGTTTCCGATGATGACTCGTATTGGTCACTGGTGATGACTCGTATTGGTCACCGATTCTTAATTTTATTGGTCATTGGTATATAAGAAGTTATAATTAGTCATACAGCTCGATTATCCCACTCTAGAGTTTTTAATGCTGACCCATTTTGGTCACTCTTCTTCTTTATGACATTTCCAGTCAGTGGATTCCAGCAAGAAGCACACCTTATCTACAGAATATTCTTCTCCTCAAGCCATCGGTCATATATTAACTAGTTCTATGTCCCGAAAAAATCATAAAAACGGGAATTCCCAGTTATAGGGGTCCCAATGTGACAGACGGCACGTCGATCAGACGCCCGGTCTGTGAGATATGAGAACTTTTGTAAAAATCACCTAGTTGGATTCATATCTGATCAAACCTAGGTCCCACATAAACCTCTATCAAAATAGATATAGAGTTTCTACAAAGGACTTCCATGCCATATGGGTCCTTTTTACATATACGACGCATCGATTAGACATCTAGTCTGTTAATTACACCACTTTCTGTGAAACGGGGGTGATCGCACCCTGGTCTGGCCTGGCTCAGTTGGGCCCACTGGAATATGCTAAAATGACTACTTCCCAAAAGGGGGTCCTAACATCACTGATGGAGTATCAGCAAACACTTTGTTTGTTTGTTACATGTGTTTCTTTATTCGTGGGATTGTTTGGGTCTGGGCCCAGTCAGACTCTGTTAGGTAGGCCTGACGCAATGGGTTTCAGCATCAACCTGCCACACATAGGACTGGCCCATTATGTGATGGCCCAGTTCATTGGGTCTGGCCTGGCTGGTTTACAGGCACAATCTGCAACTATCCCAGCCTTTTGGGTGGGGCTCGGCCCACCCATGCATGCCTGTAGGGCTGTAGTTCTGGCACTTTTGGCTAGCCCACGTGCGACCCAAGCCACCTGAAGAAAAACAGCATCTCCAGCTGGCCCCATAGATACAGGGCCATTTCATATGGTCTATGGGGCTCTTACCCACTGAATGAAATGGTCGGCTAGGTGGTTGATCAGTCTCCAACCAATGCAGCGTGGAAAAGGGCCATGTTTCTGTCTCCTTCTGCGGCCCGCTGGACACGACTATTACTGTTGGCGGTGCCTGCAGGAACCGCCTTTCTCTCGCTTGTTTGTCTTAGGCTATCCACCGTCGGCATGGTATGCCAGCGGTTCAGTTTTCAGGGCCACCAGAAATTAACTGGTGGATTGTTCTTGGATTTTTCTACACCTATGAGCCTCATGGGTCACTGATTCCACTGCATAACCCCTATCTCTACTTTTCCAGCACATTTCCCTTTTGCGAATGGGAAACACAAGAACTACAAGATCAGCGGAGGGTTCAGGCCTTGTTCAGATTGGCCCATGCCCTCCGTGATATCATTTTAACAGGGGGTGTCAACAAAAAATAGTGAATTTAGAAATAACTCCTAACATTTAACCCTGCATCAACCTCTTGTGTTTAATATAATATCCATAGAACACCCCATTGGTCATTTGATCTGTGTTCTTCATATAATTCAAGAACCCAGAAGGAGTAATTTTATATTATCAAAAAGAAAAACACCTACCTTGATGAGACATCTCGTGATGACGATTGATATAACCTCATTTTTTGTTCGCATTGGTTTGTGATTTATTGGTTCTCATCACTGCTCGCTGAATCTAGTTTTGTCCCCCATGTGGATGTTGCAACATGACTTCGCCATAGTTTCCTTGTTTGAAGAAGTTGTTCCAAAACTCCACCTCGATCTCCATTCAAATAAGAGGGGGTAATGGTGAGTAATTCATTAAGGATTTATTTAGGTTTATTAAATTAATTAATGAACCTATTTTATTTCACAACTATGGAGTTACACGGTTGATGATTGAAACAATTAATTGGCTAGACCAGTCACTGATCCCCCCACAACCACTCATCCATTAGGAAAAATGAAAATAAAATGACAATTACATGTTATTTTATTTTTCATTAAATTTTTCAAAAAGTAACATTTTCTCCTAACCTACTATTGTCATAGTGAATCATCCCTTATAAGATTCCTATCATTGACGATTCAATGGTGTCCCCAGATTTTTAATCTGAGCACCGGTTCAAAAGATAGAAAACATCACTCATGTGTTTACTAAACGTACCTTAAAAGATGTTCTAAAAATACATTCTGAGAACATCAGGCATCATAATCATCTACCATCAATTTTCTCAAACACTAAATAATCCCAAATAATTGAAAACAAAATTACATGGAATTTTCCAGGTCTTCACATTCTCCCCACCTTGAGGATTTACGTCCCTCAAATCCAAACAAGGTTACACAAACAATGAGGGGTATTGGGAATGCATATGAGCCTCTCCCTCCCATGTGCTCTCCTGGAGATTCCTGTGCGGCAACAGAATGTGCACTAGAGGTATTGAATGCCCACGAAGGTTCCTCTCATGTAGATCCTCCATCTCCATTGGGTACTCTGCAAAAGTTGGTATGTCATCGATATCCATTTCACCATGGTGGATGACGTGAGTTGGGTCATGCAGGCATCTCATCATCTAGGATATGTGGAAGACTTCATGAAACCTCTCCCACTATAGTGGCAGTGTTAAGTGGTATGCCAAATTTAAATACTCTGATGTAACCGGAATGTTCCGATAAACCTTGGTGATAGTTTGTCTCCTCAGCCAAGTCCACATAGTCCCCATCGTGGAGAGACTAACAAGAATACATGGTCCCCTTCCTGGAACAACAGTGGTCTCTGTCTCGTATCATCATAGGAATTATTTTGACTTTCTGCTGTATTCATCTACTCTCAGATGACCTACACCTTCGCAGTGGTATCCTTCACCATCTATGGGCCAACGAGTGTCGACTCTCCTTGATCTGTCCAGCACACAGGCGATCTGCACGGTCATCCGTACAACATCTCAAAAGTTTCCATACCAATGGTGGATTGATATATGTTTTTTCACGTGACCTATGCTAAGGGTAGGTGGTCCTCCCAACTATGACCAAAATCTAGTACACTTTCACGAAGCATATCCTCCATGGTCTAGATGGTTCACTCAGTCTGACCATCTGTCTATAGATGAAAAGTTGTGCTCAATTGATGTTGAGTCCCAAAAGCCTCTTGCAATCCTTTCCAAAACTGAGATGTAAAGTTTGCATCACGGTCTGAGAAAATCATCAAATACATCCCATGAAGTTGAATGATCTCTTGAACGTAGATATGTCACAATCTATCTACTGAACCATTCTCTCAAATAGCAACGAAGAGGGATGACTCGGTGAGTCGGTCAACAATCACCTAGACAATATCGTGTCCGCTGGACATACATGGTAACCCCATTATGAAGTCCATCGATATCCCTTCCCACATCCACTCTGGTATCTCCAGGGGTTGGGTTAAGCACGTCGGTACAGGGTGCTCAGCCTTCACTTGTTGGAATGTTATGCATCTAGAAACAAACTATGCCACACATTTTTTCATCTTTGGCCACAATTATTGATGATGGATGTCCTAATACATCTTCATCACGCCTGGATTTACTGTCAAGGGGGTTGTATAGAACTCCCTCAACACCTAATATCACAGCACCATTATACTATTTTACATCCTCTGAAAAGGATAGTGTGCTCCTCGCCTTCAGAAAATCTCTCAGGTGCATGGCCTGAGGATATCTGAGCATGTGTAGTCTCGCAGTTTATGTCTTCTAGTTGCACCTCCTTTACTCGATGAAGTATTGGAGGGGAAACTACAATCTACTAGAGGTAGACCATCTAATCTCAATCAATTTATGATATCTAAAGTGAGGCTAACTCCTATAAAGCCTCATTTAGTAGTGGTGAACTTGATTTCTGTCAATGTGCATCTGCCACTACATTCCCCTTCCCAATGTTATAGACTATCTCAAAATCATAGTCCTAGAGGAACTCTAGCCAATGTAATTGTCTCATATTTAGATTTTCTTTCTTGAATATATATTTGAGACTCTTGTGTTCTGAGTAAATAATGAACTTCTCACCCATAAAATAGTGTCTCCACATCTTCAGTGTAAAGACTATTGCTACGAACTCAATGTCATGAGTTGCATAATTATTATCATGAGGCCTGAGTTGTTGTGATCCATAAGCAATAACTGCATCAGGACACAACCAATTCTAGTTTTGGATGAATCATAGTAAACCACATATTTAGTTCCCTCCTCTGGAAACCATTGAATAGGAGTGCTGGACAAGCACTATCGTAGCTATTGAAATCCATACTGGCATTTCTATGACTAGAGAAAGGGTTACCCATTCTTCATCAAGGCTGCCATAGTACTGCTAATCTGGAGAAATCAGTTACAAACCTTCGATAGTATCCTACTAAAACAAGGAATCTTCGCACCCTAGTAACACTCATGGGTGGTTCCCAAGAAAGTATTGCCTCGATCTTTGCTGTATCCACTAAAAATCCATCCTCTGAGATAACATATCCCATGAAGTGGACCTTCCATATCTAGAACTCAAACTTCGATTGATTCCCATATAACTTTTTCTCCTGGAGTGTGTCCCGAACTATCCTCAAGTGTACAATGTCCTCTTCCTCAGACGCTGAGTGCACCCAGATGTCATCGATGAATTCCAGCACAAATCAATCAAGGAATGGATGAAAGATAATGTTAATGATCCTCGTGGACAATAATGGAGAATTGGTCATGCTAAAAGGCATCACCCAGAACTCATAATGGCCATATCGACATCTGAATGCGGTCTTCGGTATGTCCTCGTCCCGTAGCCTGAGAAGATGATTGCCCAATCTGAGGTATATCTTTGAGAACCAATTCACTCATTTAAACTGATCAAACATATCATCAATCCTTTGTAGAGATAATTATTCATCACGATCACCTAGTTTAGGTACCGGAAGTCCACCCATAGCCACATAATTTTGTCTAGATTCTTGGAAAACAACACCGGGGATTCCCATAAAGAAACACTAGAACATACGAAACCCTTCCCCTATAATTCCTCCAACTATATTCTCAGCTCTCGAAGCTCTATAGGGACCATTTGATATGCTGGTGTAGATATCTTTGTTGTTCCTAGGTACAATTAATTGTGGAAATCTACCTCTCTATAAGGATTTAGTCCTAGGAAATCTTCTGAGAAGACATCCGCATACTTATCCACCACTGCTTGAAACTATTTTCTCTCCTCATCCACCATGTCGAAGGTCATGCATGATAGGTAATATGTAGTCGGTTACACCCTTCTGAGCGCAAGTCCATCTCATGCTTCTCTATTTTCCTTATCACCAATAAAATAAAACTGGCATCCATCTCTGCATGTACATTGCACTGTACTTCTCAAGTAGTCGATCTATACAAGAACTGCTGATAGATATTCCATGCCTAGAATGACATCGTAGGGATTCAACGCCTCTATTAAAAGTTTCAATCTGAAACTATCTCCTCTTAGGGTAAGATCACACTGTCTGCACCAGTTTTTGACCACTGAATATCCTCCAATAGGTGTACCCAAATGCAAAGGTCGAGCGAAAATCTCAGTCAGAATCTCAGAGTCCCAAACTAAGTCTGCAACAACAAAACAATTGAAAGCATCTTTTTTAATAAGCACTTCTACTAAAGTATACAATACAGAGATCATACCTCGTATAATCTCTGAGACGTCAATATTTTGAGCCTCTAGAGCCTGTTGTTGGGCCTGTACTCATACATATACTCTTTGAGCTCATGGTAGAGCACATGGGGTTGGTGGTGGTAGTGACTGGTGACCCTGACCACCTCTTATTGCACATCATGCTCCCATGTGTCGTCCGCCACCTAGAAGACTCTCATGCTCCTACTTTTTTCACTTCCTTAGTGGCCCCTCCACCATCAGCTGATCATTCGTGTGGGGATTCGGACAGCCTCGAGCTCTGTGACCCTGTCCCCTATAGGAAAAACAAATCATGCCTGACAGGTGGATCCATCGGCCTCTTGATCCTCACACCTCTGACCCGGTGTCCTGGGGTCTCCCTATGGAAAGTCTAGCCACTTGGAATTCTATGTTGTCTATCAACTAGTAGTTGTAGATGAATCTACTACATGTCATATAGTACGGGATTTCACTGTCGATTCCTTATTGGAAAGAAATCTCTCCATCATCAAAGCTCGCTCTAGCACCCCAGCCTGTATCGGGATGCTGAGAAAAACTATCGCAGCTCTTATCTCTTTTCGGAGCTCCATATCAATGGTTCAAGCTCTAATGTAAGGTTCTCATACCATGTTGGTGGAGTTTCGAGAGAGTTCAGTAAATCTCGCCAAGTACTGAGCCCCAATCTGGATGCCCTACTATAGATGGAGCAACTTCTGAATACACATAGAGCGTAGTTTCGTTGGCCCACACTCAGCCCTGAAATGTCTATCATTGTCTGATCGGGTGAGGGATATCTCCTCATGAACCTAGGGCATCGTGATCCACCATAGTCTTATCGAGCCCTATTGACGGCTAGTGGAAAAGATCTCCATATGCTCGACAGGTGACTCTACTAAGTGAAAGCCCCATGAAACTACCTCAAGCCAGTCCTCTGCTACCTGGGGGTTCGTATCGCCTTGATACCTATGATTCCTCTGTCTCTGTAACTCATTCAATGTGCTCAGCCGACATAGATGATCCATGTGCAGCATCTTCTTCTCAATGAGTGGTGGTGTTATTGGTACACCACTCGAAGTTTCCATTACTGTTAGTGGTCCATGTACCGATGCCTCATCGTTCGATGGGCCACTATCACTTTCTCTAACTGGAATCCAGAAAGGATACCTTCGTGGAGGAATCAAGTAAAAAACAGATGTGACATAGTCAATAAGTTATATGTGGTGTGATAACTAAGGAAAGATCAAGAAAACTTTTCAAAACACAGGAAACCAGCGTTTTCAAGTACCGAGTTAGATAACATAATTCAGGGACCTTTTGTATGGATATGTCAGCTGCTGCACCAATACTAGACTCTCTATACTAAAAACCAAACTCAAGACACTTCACACCATTGCCTCAATAAATGTATACTCTTAGTTCTTCTGGTAGAACAGACCTATCTCTGATACCACTTTATCACGACCTGTCCGACGGGACCAGGATGGGACTACCCTAATCTTGCCATCCATAGGCCAGTGGTTGGTGACTAGCACCTAATGAAATTTACCAAATAGTGAATGAATTTCCTTATAGATTCATACACACTCAAAAAGGGCAACAAAATTAAACAACATACAAAATTAAGGTAGAACCACAAGAGTAATGTACAACCGCATGTATAACAACAAACTAAAAATAGTGGTCCATAATTCAAGCCCTAGAAAGTAAAATAAAGCAAAAAACTATTGAATCTTCTTTGGAGATCAAACTAGAGGGTAGTATCTATATTTCTGATATCGAAGAAGAGGATCTTGACTGCTCCCTTTGTACCAAGCTCCTCCCAGTCCTAAACTTCCTATGTCTACCCCGTAGTGTCAATAGTCTACACCTGACACACACGTGCGGGCATAGCTCATGTAGGTGTGAGTATAAAGACTCATTAGGTGACCCTGAGACCCCTGATGGAATTATAGTAATCAAAAAAGGAAAACATCACATGAAATATCCCAAATGTAATATCAATTTCATGATCTACCTCATGAAGCACAAAGTAAAAGAGAAAACTAACTCTAACGATATAACTTCAAGGTTACAGAGATATGGATGACTAGTCATAAAGATAGATCATCCAATCCGTAGTAACTCTACTGCTGACCCATATAGGTCACATTGTGCTAACCCACATTTCTTGCTTGATGCAGACCCGTATTGGTCACTGGTGCTGACCCGTATTGGTCACGGTTGCTCTCCCGTATTGGTCATCAGTGCTGACCCATATTTGATGCTGGTGTTGACCTGTATTGGTCCCTGGTGCTGACTTATATTAGTCATTGGTACAATGGTAGGGGTGATTATTCATACAGCTATATAATCCATCTCTATAGTTTCTAATGTTGACCCGTATTGGTTTCTCTTCTGGTTCATGTCACAGCCAACCATTGGATTCCCTCACGTAGCACGCCTGATCTCTAGAATATTTTTCTCATCAATACATTGGTCATATTTAATCTAGTATGAAGTCCCAAAAAATCATACCCAAGGGTCCTCCCCATCATAGGGGTCCTAACGTGACAGATGACGCGTCGATCGGATGCCTGGTCTGTGAAATATGGACACTTTTATAAAAAGGTACTAGTTGGATTCAAGTATGATACATCCAAGGTTTCACATAAAACTCTGTCAAAACTCACTTATAGTATCTCTAAATTACCACCTTGTCGCAAGAGTCCTTACACCATAGACAGTGCATCGATTGGATGCCTGGTCTTTTAGGTACACCCCTTTCCGTGAAATGGGGGTGATCAAACCTTGGTCCAGCATGGATTGGTCAGGCCCACCAGAATATGTCAAAGGGACTAAATCCAAAAAAGGGGTACCAATGCCACTAATGGAATGTCAAATAGACACTTGGTTCTTCAATTATGATCATTTCATTATTTGGGGGTCGGTTGGGTTTGGGCCTGGTCCGACTCGATTAGGCAGGCCGATGCAACGGGTCCTGGGGTCTACCTGACCCCACTCGGGTCCATCCTCTTAAGGGTCAACTGAGTTCACTGGGTCCATCCCATCAAAGTTATCCTAGTTAGTTCGTAGGCCAGGGTCGTGGTCGGTCGGGCTTGTCGGGTGGGGCTCGGCCCACCCGCGCTAGCCCGCTGTGCTGGGTGTCTGGCCCACGTCCGGCTCGGTGCAGTTGAAGGCGACGACAACTCCAACTGGCCCTACAAACGTAGGGTTATTTCATTCATCTAGTGGGGAGTATCCCCACAATGTGCAATGGTTGTCCAGGTGGTCCACCGGTCTCCAGCTGATGCAGCACATTGCGGGGTCACGCCGCCACCTCCTGACGCGACCCGCTGGCCGCAACTGCTACCTTTGGGGGTGTCCCCCTTCTCCCGCGCATCTAGCTCGGGCGGGCCACCTTTAGACATAGCAGTGTGTGGTGGTATGCCACCTTCCCACCTCCCATGTACAGTTATTGTGGGCCTCCTTTGGCCACTACTAGCAAGGCGTGCTTCCCGGCATGCCTCATGGCGCACTAACAGTTCTTTCTGTGGGCCACAATACATGCTCTGGTTTTCCGTTCTTGGTGTCGTCTACACCTACGAGCCTCATGGGTAACTGTCGCCACTACATGACCCCTATCCCAACCTTGCTTTCACATTTCCTGGTCGTTTATTGGAAACACAAGGACAAATAGACTGGCAGAGGGTCCAAGATTTATTCCGATTGGCCCATGCCATCGGCATTAGCAATTTAACAGGTGGTATTAACAACTAACATAGAATTTTGAAATAACTCTCGACTTGTATCCTGACATCAACCACCAGTATTTAAAGAATATTATGTAGGTCAACTATTTGGTCATTTTATCCACTTTCTTCATATAAATCAAGAACATGTTAGGAGGAATTATATATTATCCAAAAAACCCTTTCTAGATGAGATGTCCACTGACGATGATCAACGAAACCTCCTTTGTTATTGTTGTCGGTTCATGATTCAGTTCCACTCATCACCGCTCACTGAATATGGTCTCATCCTCTAGGTGGATGTTTCCACAAGACTTCTCCAGAGTTTCCTCACTTGAAAAAGTAGTTCTAAAACACCACCCGGAGCTCTATTTATATAGGAGGTGGAAGAGGTAAGTAACACATAGAGTAATTAATGTGGTTAATTAAATGAATTAATGAACCTCATTGAATTGGCAACGGTGAAGTTACACAGTTGATGAGTCAAGACAGTAAATGGATTGATAAGTCATTATTCCCATCACAACCATTCATTCGTTGGAGAAAATGATAATAAAATAACAATTACATGTTATTTACCATTTCTTTAAAATGTCTAAAAACTATCTTTCTCTCCCAACCTACTGTGGTTGAAGTGAAGACCCCCTTAAGTGAATTATTGAACTACAGATTCAACGGTGTTCTCTGATTTTTAATCCGAGCACCGATTCAAAATATAGAATGTGTCATCCGCATATTTACTGAACGTACCATAAAAAAGTTCAAAAAATGATTCCAGGCACACCGGGACTCGGAATCACGTGCTGTCAATTTTCCCAGACTCATAATAATAACAAATAATTTAAAAATATTCCATGGAATTTTTCATAACAATATATTTCCAAAATTAAATTAATATAATATATATCATATTTATTCATTATATATATTTATATAGTCATTATTTAATAAATATCATAAAGTGAAACACATCGCATCGGGGAGACGGTAGACCATACATACACACAAGCGATGATATCATTCTTTTAATTGTGGAATGGTATAAAAGTGGATGAAATATATATTATTTCAGAATAAAAATATATTCATATATTCATTTATATCTATTATTATCAATATTATCACCATCAAAGTAATGTGGTGATGAAAATCAGATTACACCCTGACATGGAGATGGTACAATGTACATATTCATACGTTGTGATTTATTATAATAGGATTGATAGAATGTGAAATATGGTTTTCTCATATTCATAATAAACACTAAAAAGATATGTTATTCTAGAGTTGTAAATTTATAAGAGAAATATGTAATTAATTGGAAGTAGAAGATGGGATAACTTTTAAATAATCTATTAAGGAGATTACCTCCTCTTTGGTGAGCTCCCTATAGATCTCCTCTAATTGGTTCTTGAGTTGGTCTTTTGAGAAGAAAAACCCAATATTATTTAACTAGGTAATTTGATAATGGAAAAATGAACGTAATAGTTTATATTTAAGGCCCAATATTATTTGACTAACTGAGGAAGGATGTTTCCTTTTATAAAAGAAGGGAGTGGCAGTTTTAGATTCTAAAAATATTAATTTATAATAAACAATCATATCCAAAATCATCTAAAAATTTTTTCGAATAAAAGATTATATAAGGTAGTAATAACATAATTATATAAATTTTGAACATGTTTTTCTTTCAATTTATACGTTATCATTTTAATTAAGCCTTAGTTATTCTATTTTAATTTTAACTAAGGTAAGAAATGTTTCAATATTAAAAGAGTTTAATTCTTAGAAATTTTATGTCAATTAGAGCATAAATGAAAAATTTATAATATTTATGACTATATAATAGTTATGTTATATTATTAAAAATATTTTATCAATCTAAATAATTTAATAAAACTTTATTTTGAAAAAATATCAATAGTGTCAATTTTGACACTATTCAATTCATGGATTTTTTAATAATATTAATATAAGATATTAACCTTGAAAAAATATATAATTTTATCCATAATGTTTAATTTAATCTATAAAATTTGTTTAATAAATTAATTCCCCAAAATTTTGTTTATTTTAATCTTTTTAATACAGTTAATTTGATATTTCCACAAATAATATAATTAAAACATCAGTTTTGTTTATTAATTTAATATACATATAAGTTGAATAAAAATTAAAAAAAAACTATGAAGAAGATAAATCCTCTATATTTCATAATAATACATTTAATAGAATATATATTATATAAAATCATTCATTAAAAATGTTATATTTATCAAAACCAGAATGTGACAACACTAACATAACTTTAGATAAAATATTATAATTTTCATAATATTTTCCATGTGGATACCAAACGTAAATAACTATAATTTTGTATTATTATTATAGATTTATAAACAATCAATAATATTTAGTGAATTTTTTCTATCTTTTAATTGTTATTATAATTATAATTAATATTATATTATTGATTTTTCATTGAATTACTTCTGTATCATCATTGTATAGGTCTTTAATATAACTATTTATATCCTAAAAAACAAATAAATTATCAAGATAAATAAAAATATATATATTTCAAATTAGTATTTATAATCAAAATTAACTTCTTAAAAAATTATATTAAAAATTATAAAGTTATTAAAATTTGAATAAGCCGTATTTTACTTTTCGATAAATAAAATATATTAAATGTCCTACTATTTTCCTGGTGGCATCCAATGGATTCTGTTTCGACCAAATAATGATTTAGGTCAATACACACTCAACCAATGATATTAGTACAATTTATAGGGTAATTTTATAATATTATTTTTACCTTTAATTACACAATTTTCTTATTTACCATGCTAATAAAAAAATAGTGCTGTTACTATTCATAATTACCAAAATTAAAATAAATAAATTTACATAATTTGGACTCAAATATTCCAAATATGGAGTAAATTTTTTGAAATTAAAAACACATAATTTGTATTAATTAATTTAAAATTATCTTCGTTTTCCGAAAGAGGAAACAAGTTTTAAAAGGTAAAACATTACAAATGGTTGAAATGTTTTTACATCAAACATAAATATAAGACCACTAAAAATGATCATTTTATAAAAATGATAAATATACAATCTATTTATATTTTTAAACAAATAAATAATATAACTTAACCATAAAAACTATTTCAATAAAAAATATTTCTTTCAATTAAAATATAATATATTTTTATTATTCATAAAAACATGAGCCTTATCGAAAAAATATCAAAAAATCATCAAAAGTAAATTTTTATTTCACACATATAAATAAGAATTTTATTTTTTCAAATAAAACATAAAAATATGATTAAAACTAGATTAAAAATTTGTGCATCATCAAAACGTGGCAAAACAGTACTTTTTTTAAATACTTCTTTTAACTGAAAAATTTAATTTTTTCTCATATCAGGTTTATAAAAAATATAATATGAATTTTAAGAATTATATTGAATATATTACATATATATTTCATTTCTAAAATCCATCAAGATTTATTTTATTATTTTAGATACTAATTTATTTTCATTTAAATATTTTTTCTGAAAAACATTTGCTTTTATTCAAAAAGGGTTTTATTTTCATTTATAATTAATTGATCACCAAATAATTATTTATATATATATATATATTTGTAAATAATGCTTTAATGCTTCAGTTAATATTGTACACATACTCCATTTAATGGATAGTTTATGATGTAACATAATAATATTGAGTTGTTCTCTTAAACTCAGTCTTGAGTGAAATGAATTCTCTCTACAAAACATGAAATTGTGTGTAACAAAAGGTAATAATATTGTTGCATATACCTCAAGATAAGCATGTGTTTCATGTAGTGAAAGATTATATTTGTGTATCGTACAACACAAGACATAAAAAAACGTTCTCATAAAAATATCAGGGTGTCACAAAGAGCATCTTCCACTATGTTTGACTTTACATAGTGATAATATATTGAGAACTAAGAATCATTAATCTTATCCATATATCTTCTCCATAACATATTCAGGTCCTTCCATGTGAATACATACTTTAATATTTTATGATTATTATAAAAATCATACATCTATTTGTAAATGTAATTCCTCTATATCTTTAGTGTAAAAAATACCACATCTAGCTCCAAATCAAGAGTTGGTTAATTTTTATCATGATCGTGAAACTTTTTTGTCACATAATATATCAACATATCATTATTCATGAGAATACATATCAATACCTTCATTGATTCATTATTAGAGATCACTCACTATTCTCCACTTTTGGGTAGTTTGAGTATAGTTTATACGAATAACCATATCCTTCGTTCCTTAATATTTTATCCACATTTATCTATCCAATTGAACATGACTCCCTTAAAATATAACACTTTGAGTGGAAGGGAAAGACATGATAATTTTTGTTAAAAATATTGATGATATCCATAAAAATCAATAAAACTATATATCATGGTTACAATTGTTCTTTTCATCCAATATTTGATAACTTATCTCTTTGATGGATTCCCTTGCATTCCCTCTATTGAAATTATATACACCATAATGAATCTTTTTGAAGCCAAAATTCACACTTAGTAATTTTTCCATATATATTCTCTTTCCTTATGGTCTTATGTGAAATCCTTAAGTGACATACATTCTCTTCCATACTCTTGGAAAATACATGGATATCATCTATGAGTACTTCTAAAAAATAATCCAGGTAATATTTAAATACTATTTTCATCAAACCCTTGATGATAACATTGGAATTTGTGAGACAAAATTTCATCACTAAAAATTAATAGTTATTATACCTTGTATGAAATTTTATCTTAGGTATATCCTCAATCTTAACCCATAATTTATAGCATCTTGAAGAAAGATCAATCTTATAGAAATTTTGAGCTCTTCATAATTAATCAAAAAATAATCAATACAGGTAATATGATACATATGATTCATTTTAATATTGTTATGTTCATGATAATCAATATATATTTTCATTGATATATTATTCTTCTTAAAAAAATATTTGGATCACCCCATAATAATGAACTTTGCTTAATGAATCCCTTATCAATATTATCCTGGTGTTTCTTCATCAATTCATCTAACTCAATAAAATCCATTCTATATATAGTCATTAAATTATATATAGAACTAGGTAAGATCTCTATTAAAAACTAAACATCTTTACTTGGAGGAATACTACGAACCTCTTCTAGAAAAAAAAACTAACTATTATACAGTAGGAATATCATTGATGTTGAGTATATCACTAATAATAATAAATAAAGATTACTTTTTTCATATAAATTAATACCCATATAATATATTTTATTTCCATTGTATTTTTATATTTATCATTGCACCAATAAACGATCATGTGTTGATTTAGAATAAAAAACATGAATTTACTTCCATGGAAATTGATGTGGAATTTATGTAAAAAAGACAATCCATGGCTATGATAACTTCAAATTCATCAATAGGGGGAATAATGATATTTTTAGGAATCACATTCCTAGAAACATCAATATAATAATAATCATATACTTGATATGTTATTATCATACCATTAAGTGCCTTCAATTATAATTCAATATCTTATTGTTGAAATGGTTTTGTTATACCCTTAGAAAATTATTTAGAAAAAAAATAGTGGGTATATTCCTAATCAAATAATAAATTATATGTTTAATAGTGGATGAAAAGTATACCTTTCACCACCCCATTATCCATATCATCAATTGTAATCGAATGAGATTTCTCTTTGTCTCTCGGATTAATAGGTTAGTGTGATAAATCATCATAATTAATCTGTGTATTTAACAACTGATTTTTATAATTCTCATACTACTTGTATTTGAAACACTTTATTGTGGGTGTTTCAATATTTGGTTATTTTTATCTATCATTGTATAACTTATCCATCCCTTCACATTGACATTTTATTTCTCAATTAATTTTTTTTATAGATATAACATTTACCTGTCCCCTTAGGAAAATTTACTCCATGTTCCCTCCTACACATTGAGTATACAAGAATGATAAAATAATTATCTCTCTAGTTTATATAATTTCATTTAAATTGAATCATTATTTTCATATCGAATCCATGAGGTTTATAGGTAACTCAAATCTCCATTTCCTCCTTGATATGACATCAAAAGATTTATTCAGATCTACTATATTTCCTTATGTATAACATGCTTCGAATAAATGGTTTTAATCCGCTATAATCAATGAATCTTACATTCAAATTAAATGATGATTTTAATAGTTTCCCATACAAGTATTATAAAATTTACCTCATTGGTACTAATGGATTCTTTATAATTCTGCAATATCTTATGGAATTACTTATCGATTTTTTTATAAAGTATACAAGGAATGTACGTATCCAAAAGTATGTTGTTGAACTCCTCCCTCTCTATGGATTCAATTTCATCCCATTTCCTCATGTTCATGACAAAATTCCACCATTGATATAATTCACCATCAACATGATAAATTTCTAAAATAACTATATCATGTTATAATCACTATATGATGAAATTAACTTTTTAGTGGTTAAAATATATTTCATAGAAACATGTGGATTAGTAGACCCACTAGAATAAGGTGTATCTAGCCTAATAAAGTACTCAATAAAACATTTTTCACTACTTTGGTAGTTTTGAAACTCAACATGATTTATATCATGAAAAGTTTTTTCATGCATAGAAATGAGTTTTACATTCCACATGTAATAACATTTGGATTCCCAGGAGGCCGATCATTGAGTTTATCACCACATTCATCATTAACACAATTCATTCAGGTTACATCCATTATCTAAAAAAAAATATTGTGGGAAACAATAATCATTGATGGGGACCATATAGTCATGAGAAATAATTTATAAAATATGTAAATCATGAAACCTTATTTCCAATATATTAATAATTATAGTTAACCATTGTAACCCATTATCATTAATAAACATTATGATGTTATCCTAGACTAAGAATTATCCCAAGTGTTTTTCCTAATTATTTGACATCATAGTTTCTTAAGGTAGGTAAACCTTCTTATGATTCCAACAATAGAAACCCAAAATTTATATACTCAAATATCACATATTATTAGTGGAATATTAAATATATAACATAATAATATAAGCTAAAATCATATATCTTTAGTTGCTTTAAAAAAATGGATACATAAACAAATGTTTCATCAGATATCTCTTCTATCTCGCATTACGTTCTACATAAATATCCCCATTATTAGGTGTATCATAGTAAAATAATTTCTATATAACCTAGGGAAAGGAAGAATAAGAAAGGGTTATCTCAAATGCTCAGTAAGGGTAAAAAATGGAGATATTATTGATCACTTAAAAATTTAATGGGAATAAGAGTAATAAAACATGATATTAACATTTCAACTCCATACCCTAAATATCATAGATCATAATATTGAGTCATTACATCAAACAAGATAGTTTATAAGACATAAATTATAAATTAATCATAAAATTGATCCTTGAGTGTTTCAAATTTTCATAAGACATATGTTTTTATCATAAACATAAGAATAGAAAATCATTTCCTTATTAGTCATGGCTCACATCAATGATAATCATAGTAGATCAAGTTCACTCCCCAAACCAATATATCGTTATTTATGGTTCAACACCAACACTATCGAAGTTCCATACTCAACTGGGTTTAGTTCCCGTATTAGTTATACTTGTCTCAATAGATTTCATCTTTACCAAATGCATTAGAGGGATATATTATTTTAGGACTACCTATAACAAAATTTAAATCATAAAACTGTGTGGAAAAGATCATAAAACATTTATTATATATCATAACTTTTGGAAGGTAAATGAGTTTCATACACCTTTCATAATTTCATTATATCATAACCTATGAAAAATAAATTGGTTTCATAAAGGCTTCATCATAACTTAAATACACTAGTGGAATGAAATGGGGTTCATTGAAGCATCCTTAAAAAATAATCATTGTAATACAACAGAATAATTATATTGGATTGTATAATTGGATTATATACCCATTAAATGATAAATTACATCAAAGATGTTACCAGAGATGAAATATTCTATTGCAATATCAATAAAAAATTCATGAGGTAAATACCATTTTTACTTTTAAATAACTTATCCAAAATTTAATTATTTCCCAAATATTAAGGTAGAAAATTTCTTAAAAAATAACCTTGGAAACTTGTAATGGATGATTCATATAATTTGGTAGTTTGATGGATGGGAAATTATTTTTTGTTTTGTTTGTTAAAACAGAGATTCATTTCACATTTTTAAAAATTAAAAGTACCACATTCATAAAATTATAAAAAGATTCATTTAATACCATTTTATAAAAATCCAAAAATAAATAAAAATGACATTATAAAATCATTGGAAAATACTAAAAAAATTATATAAATAATTTAAAAAACATTAAAATTGAAGAAGTGGTTTTTTTAGTCGAATGTATATAAAATTCACTTAAAAACATTATTTTAGTCTCTTGTGTTGTTAAATATATTAAAATAACATGAAAACATGTAATATTCATAAAAAACATAGGAAAACAAAATTCATGATTTTCATTAGTGGTATGTCATAAAATTTCATCATAAAAACATAATCTTAAAAAATATTGATAAATAATGAGATTGTAGAATATATCTCTTTACACAAGTTCCACTTCCTAAAAATCACACTAACAGCCTACTCATGGATAAACCAATTTTTTATGACACCTTAGTTCATGAAAGGTTTGACTTTTTGAAATAAAAGAAGAGATTTTATATGGGTAAGGAATCTAGTATTTTATTATTGTAGGGTAATGCTAATCTAGAAGGCTCAAACATTGTGAACGATAAAGGAGAGAAGGGTCCCTTTTTCAATGAGGGTAGGGGAACTCATTTAATTACTTAAATAGTTAAATTAATATAAATTAATTTTCATAGAAAATGGATCCAAATTTATATAATTATAATATAATATGATTATGTTTACAAATAATATCATACAATAACATTTGTATAGGTTTTTGAATATGTTTTCACCCTTACCACTCAGTTTCGACCCCCATTAACCCTTTTTGATAATCACCATGATAAAAAAGTTTTCAACTTTCTAAGGGTAAATAATGTAATTATAAAATCACATCTAACCACTAAATAGACCATGGTAAATATAAAAAACCATATCCCATAAATTCGGATGATGATATTATTTTTATGAATTTTAAGTAATTTAATAATATATTATTTCTTATAAAATGTCAATAATTAAATTTTTTTAAAAAATATTTTTACATTGACTCTTAGAACAACATGATAGTGAAGGAATTAGAATATAAAACATTCAAAAATTCCAAATATTTTATATTTATCTATAAAATTCGCAGAACATTATAATTTACCAAATTTTATAACTTGTAAGATTTTCATAACAATTTATTTTGTTTTTCTATTAATTTAATAAATATTATGTCGGCATTGTGTAAGTTTTAAAGGTAATTATTCAATAACTCAACACTAAAACTAAATTAATAAGATCAAATTAATTAATTTATCTTTAAAATAATCATTTATAATAGAACATAACCTTATTTTAACCTTATTTAAAAAAAAGTAGAGATATTAATTCTAATAGATTGAAATTTTTTATATATTTTTTTCATAAAATAATTTAACGATTGTAATCAAATGGAAATATCACCAAGTGTCTGTAATTTAGATATTTTGTTTCTTATATTCAAACTAAACTTAGGAAATAAGATAATGGTAAAAATTAGATAAGTTTTAAGGACATATCCAATAATATTAACCTTATATTAACTTTTTTACACCTTCCAAGGTGAAAAATATTTACCAATGCTATGATTCATAATGAACAAAAATAAAGGATAATTGTTTAAAAATATTAACCCTTCATATTCCAAATATATATATATATATTTTTAAATTCATTTTTTGTATTTGAAGGAAATTCATTTTAGCATAAGTGCACAAAGAGGGATGAAAACATTTTTTTAGAAAGGTGCATTATATAGTATAAAACTATATTTATTCTTATTCGATGAATAGAAAAACCATTACATGATTGTTAAAAAAATTATTGAATATAATATAATATAATATATATATATATCATTAAAGTCATTATCCAATTGTGATTAATTTAATTCAATATGTTATAAACACATTGTGAAAAAAAATAGTTTTTAAAATTAATATCTATTTTAATTTAAATTGATTTTTATTTTTATTTAAAATTAATTAAAAATAATGAATTAATTCTATACACATGTAGGAAATAAATTTTTCATAATTTAGTTATGCAGATTCATAATCCTAATTCAAATGGCTTGGTGATAAATGTAACATTAAATAATAATATTTAAAAAGAATAATGTAGTTCATTTAAACTCAATGTTGTGTGTAGAAAAATATATCAAACAAATAAAACTTATTCAATTAAAAATATCATAAAATCTCAAGTGGGGGGGGATAAACACTCAACATAATAGCACAAATATGACTTAAACAGAAACTCAATCTACAAGCTTCCAACTCCCACCCACAGGTGGTTAAAATATTCTCCAACTTATGTGAGTTAAAGGATACTTATAACTGATATTATGGGATGTTTTCAAGATTTCACATCATTGAGATGATTCCAAAGATCACATAAAATTTGGTCATATTTAGGATCATTAAATCCGACAAACTTCTTTAACTATTTATCACTATAATAAAATTTGATCACCTATGAAGATAGTAAACTTTTGTTCCTAAGGGTGTGTTTATAGAAGGAATATTAAATGATATTTTACCCTGTAATCATAGGTTCGCTACCACATCAGTGGAGATAAATAAATTGAAATAACCAATAAAGCACAATGTGGAAGATAATATATTTTTGATCAATAACATACCTCAAACCATAGATAGTCCCTCATTGACTTCAACAAGAGCCTTATCTACTAAAAAAATCATTTATGCCTCTGGTCCACACCCTTTCCCCAGAGTCATCAGTGTCTATATAGTATGAATACTCTATTGAGGACCTCCACCGTCACAATTTACTATTCTCAGAAGAATAATTCATGATTCCCTCAAAAAAACATTGAATATAACCATACATGATACATCTATGGAACTCTATAAGTGGAATTATACATGCTTTTCTAATATTACCAATTTTACATCACTTAAATCCCCTAGTAGAATCACCTCCAATAAAGTACATTATAAAATTTCTTCCTTTTACCATCCTCATACTTCCCCATTTCTCTAGATGAGTTTTTTTCTTCCTACAATGAGAAAAATTTACCATTAAAGTGAGATGATGATTGGTCGATAGTCTATTATTGTAACTCCCTGATCCCAATTACCCATAGTTGGTGCATTATTATAAAACATTGGCATTATCACAAGTGACCAAATCCCGGAAGACTGGTCATTTTAGTTTCCTTGGACGTACTAGGTACATTCATAAGTTATACATTACATTATAAAATGAAAACAAAAACAACATTGTATCTATTAATGACATTCATATCCCTTATATTATAACTTAGACTGTCTCTATAGGATAGTCATAATATACTTCATATCCTAAAAAAATAAAAACATACAAAGGGGTAAGCTCATATGCTCAGTAAGGATAACAATATAGCGAAAACATTCATAAATAAGCATAAACAATTATGGTACTGTATAAGACTAAATCACAAGCCTTATTAAATATAAAATTATGTATAATATGGCCAATATAAATCAAATAACACCATTTACTTATTCACATGGATATTCTACTATTCGAATAATCAAATTCAATATCAATAGCCAATTTCATAATGATGGAATTCAGAATGTTGGACTTCATAACCACATAGTCAAGGCCTTATTCTAATACTAAAAATAATATTTTTTCAAGGCCTTGTTCCAAGACACCGGTTTGTCGCATGAGACCAACTGATGCATCGAGGAGCTATAGCAGTCTCCACCCATCAATTACTAAGTCCAATGCATTCCTCGTATGAAAAATTTTAAACATAACATAAACATTCGTATTAAAACTAGCATAAGAAATGTCAATACTTTATCCATAAACAATTAATTGTGTAAAAATAACACATCCACAGAAAAACATATCATAAAAAATTTAATACAATATGGATGTTTTATTCATAATAAATCAACTTCAAACATGTTTAAAATCCATCAAATAATTATGAAATCGATAAAATGAAAGCTATTTGAAATAAATACCTCTTTCTATTTTGATATCATTTAAAAGTCACATAATTATAAAAGAAATCATTTATTTTGAAAATATTATTATAATATTTTATGGGATGATTCAATTATGATATAACAACAGAAAATATCCACACCCTCTTTATAAGTTAAAAAAAATTATTTCCTTAATTTTGTTGAAAATGTCAAAAAGTACCATGTTTGGGAAACGACGGAAAGATTACTTTGAAAACATATATGGTCAAATAAAGGTAAAAATGAATTTAACCCATATTATAGTAAATATTTAAAATGTTTTGAATTACATTTTTATGAAAACATAGATGTGGATGATAAAGAAGTCCCAATATATACATACGTATTAAAAACTTCGGATAAGTAAAGTGACTGTAGAAGTAATAATTACCTTGAAATTTTCCTTTGTCAATGGTATGTTAAACTCCTGTATAATAGTTAAAATATTGTTATTAAATTATTCAAGACCTATATTCATAAATATGATATCATATATTATTCTTTAATATTTCATTTTTAATAATATTTTAGTAGTATAGTCGGTTCTGGTGTTTACTGATTTGTTTACCTTTATAGGATTGGTTGTATAAGCCATGTTTGTTTTGGATAGGATGTATATGATTTATATATAGATTTATATTATGTTTACAAACATTGTTTTTAATCGTAAAATGAAAATTATTTTTGAATGATTACGATGGGGAATGAATCTAATCACGTTCGTGGAGATGGTAATTTGTACGTACGCACGAGCGACAGTATCATTATATTTATAGTAAAATCATATGTAATTGGATGTTATATAATATATAAAGAATCATTAATATGTTATATTTTTTATTTACATTATTTAAACTCATTATTATACCAATAAAAATAATGAATTGTTTGAATAAAAAACTACACCACGACGTGGAGACATAAGTCGTACATACGCACATATGGTCACATTGTGATTTATAGAATAACAAATATGGTTGTACGATATTTATAATAAAATACACAATTTATAAGGTATTGGAGTTATTTTTTTGGTATGTAAACTGTTAAGTCAAAATTCCTCTTTTGACTTTTATATCTTGTTTTGGAAATCACAAATGTCTTTTACCATGCTGATCGTACTGACTATGCCAATCATACTGACCATACCAATTGTACTGACCATAGCAATCGTACTGACCATCCCAATCGTACTGAACATACCAATCGTACTAACCATGCCAATCATACTGACCATGCCAATCGTACTTACCATGCCAATCGTACTGACCATGCTGATCATACTGACTATATTTTTTCATATTGACTCTGGAAATTATTTTGACTCTGTTAATCATACTAAGTCTTATAAGTCTACTCACTTTGTATCATTACAAAACATCACACAGTAAAACTTATAATACTCATACATTTTATTACATGCTTGTTTTGGTACTTAGTCAAAAACACATGTTTCATATTAATCGTACTCATATTCATCATCTTCATATATCTTTTGTTTTAACCAAAACGATATCGTGGAGTTAGTTATAAACTAATCAAAACGATGTAATGCTTTCTGTTTCAATATGAAAATTGTAATTCCAGGTGTTCAGGTCCCTCCATGTTTTTCGGAAAAATATGACTGTTGGAGGCAATATGACCGTTGGAACCCGAGGCCTATAAATAGAAGGTCATTTGAAGCTGAAGGAGGACTTTTTAGAACAATTTTGATACTTTTCTTCTATAAAGATCTAGAGAGAGACGATGTGACTTCCCTCCAGCTTTGTGCGACTGATCATCATATCTAGGGATTTCAAGTTATTGAATGACAGAGGTGCCGATTACCTACAAAATCGAGGGCTGTCAGGGATAGGCTGACAGAAGAACTGATCATCGTATTGAGGGCTACTGGAGATAGGCAGACAGATGAACCGATCATCGTATCGAGGGCTGACGAGGATAGGCAGACAGATATACCAATCATCGTATCGAGGGCTTACCAAGGTGTTGGTGAGACATACCTCTTATCCTAGGTGAAAGGATAACCCTTCTCTTTGGGTCAAAAGAATTGTAACACTTTTACATTTCCACTGCTGATTGTTTTAGAAAGGGAATTGTATTGATTCCTTTCTTCATTACACTTTCAATTGTAATTGTTTCAATTACAATTATTCTATTACATATTGTATTAATAGACTCCATACGCTTTATGTTAGAATCACTCAAACTTTTATTACTCTGATTATTTTATTCCTCTGAATACAATTGTTTTACATTTCTTATAGTATAACATTGCATCATAACTTTATATTCAATAAAATTGTGGGTGTTTGTATTTGTATTAGTTTAAGATCATTTAAACTAATTTATTAAGTGTTTAAACACAATGTTTTTTAAACCTACAATTAACCCCCCCCCCCTCTTGTATTGTTTCATCTAATATACATATACATCTACATATTCGATCCAACAATTGGTATCAGAGGAGGTTTTGACTGATTTTTATTACTTGATCTATTTCTTTCATATTTTTGTTTTAACTACGTACTACACTAACATGTGGAGTGGATATGTTTTTTGTTTTATGAGATGGCTGGAATGAATTCTGGCTCAATTGACAATCTAAATCCATCTAGACCACCTATCATTGATGGGAATTATTATGAGTACTGGAGAGAGCGAATGATGACTTTCTTGATCAATACTGGTGTAGACAATTTTATTATGCTTACTGGAGGTTAGAAAATTCCTGAAAAAAAAATTCGGTACTTTTATTAACCAAGAGAATCAAGAATATCAAATGAATTACAAGTTACAAAATACATTATTATTCTCTATGACCAGGAATATATACATCCAGATATCTTCTTGTGAAATAGCCAACTGTTTTTGGATGAAATTTGAAGTCACACATTTTGGTACATCCAAGGTTATAGAAACAAGAAGATCGATGCTTAGAGCAGAGTATCATGGATTTATTTTTTCCTTATGGAGATCCAGTTTGTAAATTGCAAAAAATATTTATAAAAATTATCAACAGCTTATAATCCATGGGAGAAAAAGGCCTTGATTATGATGCTCTTGTAGATTAGATTATAGATATAATGTCGAATGAATGGGAGTAAAAAAGGACAGCTATTGATGAAAACAGAAAATTTTCCCAGATTACTCTTAATGAACTCTTTGGAACTCTTCTATAGCACGAGACAAGAATGAAAAGAGATGCTGATTTCAACAAAAAGAAAAATGGAAATGGAAGTGTACATTTTACCACTCCATATAAAGAAAAAACATATGAAAGGATAACAAGATCCAAAGCTGAGAAAGTAGTTATGTCTGATTGAAGTGACTGTGATCTTTCAAATAATGATTTATCCAATCTTTCTCGAAGGATGAAGAAGATTGTGGGAAAGAAATAATTCCAATACAGATTCAAAAATACAGATAGGAAGGACAAGAAATATTCAAAGGTAACATGTTATGAATGTAAGAAAGTAGGTTATATAAGGCCTGATTTTCCTTTTCTAAAGTGAAAAGACAGAAAGGAAAAACATTCTGAAAGAAACAATAAAAAGTATTACAAGACAAAGACAAAGAAATTCATGAAGTAAAATGATACTTGGAGTGTAAGTGGTAGTGATTCATCAGATAATTCATCAGAATATGAGTCCTCAGGACAAAGAAATATTGGGCATATAGCCAGATTACCAATTGAAGATTATTATCTCATGGGAAAGGTACACAATGTTGAACATAGTAAAAAAATGTCTTTGAATGTGAATTATACTAATAATAAATATTATGAATCTTCAAATGATGAGTCCTCATCATCAGAAGATAATACATTACCTTCTTTTGAAGATGTTTCTAGGTTTTCTAAATTACATGAGAATGAAAATTCTAAACTCAAGAAGAAGCTTGATAAATCTAATTCTAGAATTTCAATTTTAACTAAAGAAGTTGCAGATCATTCTAAGGATCATGATACAAAAACTTTTGATTTTTAATGTATTTTAAAAACCATTGAGAATGTCAAATCTGATAAGGATAAACCTTCTAAAGATACAGAAAATGAAATTTCAAAGAAAAATGTTTTAGAGGTTAACTCTAGTTCAAAATCAAATGTTTTGTAGGATAAAAAATTAGTTGCGAAATTAAAATTAGAAATTTTTTCCTTGAATAAATGTTTGTAAAATTTTACATATGGCAATGAAAATTTTGATAAAATGTATTCTCAAATTAGACCATTATGAAATCATTCTAGTATTGGATATACATATTATAAACCTGTGTTTAGTAATAATTATTCTTTTCCACAAAATATTCCTTTTTGCTCTAAGATTCAATGTGGAGGACACTGGAAAAGATATTGTTCTCTCAAAAGAAATCAATCTTTAGGATTTCATAAAGCTCATTTTGGAAAACAAATTTAGATTCCTAAAATTCTCTTATCTAACCCTTCAGGATCCAAAAAAGATTGGATTCTGAAAAAAAAAAATTGTTTATTTTCCCGGAAAACAAGAAGTGTACCAACAATAATATTTAGATCACAGATAGTGGTTGTTCTCGACCCATGACGGGTAAAAAATATTTCTTTAAAAGGAACATCGAAATAAAAGGTGGAAAATTCACCTTTGGAAATAATGCTCAAGGGAAAATTTTTGGTATAGGTAATATTTTTTTTCTTGGAAAAGTTCTTATTTCAAATGTTTTGTTTGTAAAAGGTCCTAAGCACAATCTCATCAGCATAAGTCAATTGTGTGATTAAGGTTACCCATTGAATTTTAGAAATGATAAGTTTCTAGTTCACAATTACAAGGATGAGTTCATTCTATCTACCCATAAGCGAGATAATGTATACACTAGTAACTTAGAAGACCATAGGAGCCAAAACATACCCTGCTTAAGTGCATTAGAAGACCAATCATGGATATGTAATAGAAGACAAGGACACTGCAACCTAAGAAACCTTTGTAAACATTGAAAAGAAAGTCTTGTAAAGGGACTACCAGATCTTAGATATGATTCTTCAAAAGTCTGTGATCCTTGTCAATTTGGCAAGCTACATAAAACTAGCTTTAAATCAATTAATTATGTTTCAACTTCTAATTCATTATAGCTAGTGCATATGGATATTTTTGGTCATTCACAAACTGAAAGCATTGGAGTCGAATACTATGTATTTGTTTTAGTGGATGACTTTACTAGATTTACATGGGTCTATTTTCTATCATTGAAATCTAAAGCCTTCTCCTATTTCCAAACTTTTAGATCCCATGTTAAAAATGAGAAAAACCTACCATTAATAACTTTCCATAGTGATCATGGTGGTGAATTTCAAAATTCATATTTTTAAACTTTTTGTAGTAAGAATGTTATTACTCACAATTTCTCAGCCCCAAGAACTCCTCAGCAAAATGGTGTCATTGAAAAAAGAAATCATATTCTTCAGGAAATGACTAGAACCATGTTGATTTAATACTCAATTTCTAAGCACTTTTGAGCTGAAAATGTTAGTACTTCTCTCTATACTATAAATCTTGTTTTAACAAGACTGTTTCTTAATAAAACACCTTATGAATTATGGACTGGCTGATAACCTAAAGTTTCATACTTCAATGTTTTTGGGTAAAAAGTATTCATTCTGAATACAAAAGATAATCTACACAAATTTTCACAAAAATCTGATGAAGGAATCTTTTAAGGCTACTCCACAAATTCTTAGGCTTATGGAGTTTTCAATAAAAACACTTGTACTGTTGAGAAAACAGTAAATGTCAAATTTTATGAAATGGATCCATTTGTTTTCAACCAACCCAAACCTACATTCTCAGATGAGTTTTCAAAAAAATGTTTATCAACCGTTATTAGAAGATTCTTCTGGTAAGGAAACTTTCCAAAAAAGTATTCCTAAAACATTTACCCTAGAATATTTTCTACCATATGTTGATGAACAAGTTTTATAAAACCCAAATCAATTGTTTGTTAGGAATCATCCCAGTGATAATATCATTGGTGATGTAAATCAACCTATAAGGACCAGAAATTCCTTAAGAAATAAAATAGAGCATCTTGATTTTCTTCCCCAATTTGAACCAAAAAGTCCAAGTCAGGCCTTAGGTGATGAATATTGGATCAAATAAATGCAAGATGAACTAAATTAATTTGAGAGGAATAAAGTATGGACATTAGTTGAAAGACCTAAAGAAATAACTGTAATTGGTGTAAAATGGGTTTTCATAAACAAATGTGATTTAAATGGAATAATTGTAGGAAATAAAGAAAAACTTGTTTCTAAAGGCTATAATCAACAAGAGGGAATAGACTATGAAGAAACATATTCTCTTGTTGCTAGACTTGAATCTATTTGTATTCTATTAGCCTTTGCAGCATACTTTAATTTCAAACATTTTCAAATGGATGTGAAATGTTCTTTTCTAAATGGTTTTGTTTAAGAAGAAGTTTTTGTCAAACAACCCTATAGTTTTCGAGACCCAATACATCTTGATCATGTTTTTAAACTTACCAAGTCTCTATATGGCCTTAAACAATCCACTAGAGCATGGTATGATAGACCTACAAGATTTCTTTTACAAAAAAATTATACTAAAGGTACAGTAGATCCAACCCTTTTTATAAAAATGGAAAATTGAAGTGCTTTGATTGTTCAAATTTATGTTGATGAAATAATATTTGGATCAATTCAGCAGACTTTATCTGATTATTTTTCCAACTTAATGAAACATGAGTTTGAAATGAGTATGATGGGTGAGTTAACATTCTTTTTTGGTTTCCAAATCTCACAAAAACAAGAAGGAACATATATATCTCAACATAAGTATATAAAAGACTTACTGATAATGTATGGTTACTATAACGACCCATACTTTACATACATTATTAATACTTCAAAATTAGAGCACACATATTACAACATATGACAAAACCACAAAGGACCGTATAGGTATAGTGTCTTTAGAAACTAGGAAACATAAACAACTGGTTCATAAATCTTCTACAGTGTCTCCCATTTATTTCATCATATATAGGGTCCCTTTTAGCATATTCTACTTAATATCCATCTTCCTGACCTGGGGAAAAGAAAACATAAAAGGGTGAGCTCAAATGCTCAGCAAGGGAAAATAAAGGAAATATAAATCATATCATATCTTTTTGAAAATCATAACCTGCAAAAGAGATCATAATATCTTAACATGGAATAAAACATAGAAGTGAAAATGAGATCCCCATAATCATAAAATGAAACTTGAAACTTTTTGGCATGCACACATAATCATGGAAAATCATTTCTTGTTAGTCATGACTCATTTCCAAGACTATCTTAGCGGACAAAGTCCATTTCTAAACCGAGTTCACTCCTCGTTTCAGTCCTGTATCACTGAACCGAAATAACCTTCCGTTCCATCCATGTCTATCTCATGAGATATAAATCCTTACCCAATGCATTGGAGGGAGATATAGGTCCCACCCATCTTATAATGATTCCTTTCTTATGTGTGCCACATAATCATAAATCATACATCATCGCATAACACATGTAACAAAAATGAGATTCTTGAAACATCATGACATCATAAAACAATTCATATAAGATAAAGGAATTAATAAAAATATTTCCATCACAACATAATCAAATCCATGTAATAATAGGGATAAAAACAGAACCCTTTTATTATCTTAGATGGAAAATAATTTTGATAAAATACTTGAACTCTATTCTTGAGGAAAATATCCTTTCTACTTCAAAAACATTTTTCCTTTCTTAACATGTCATACGACTTTAAAATAAAAGAAGTTGATTAAAAATAAACTTGAAAACTTGTAAAGTAAGCTTCTTGGAAATAATGTTTTAAAAATCCATTCATTCCATATAAGTTAAAAAAACATTCTTCCCGTACTTTTGTCGGAAAAGTCAAAAAATACCTCGTATGAAAAACGACAAAAGATTCCTTTCATATCTTTTACTAAAAACTTACCGAAAGGTAAAATTGGATTTAAACAATTGTAGATGAATGGAAATAATATTACATATCGAGGAAACATGGATGTGGATGATAAAATACACCCTAGTAAATTTCAAAGTATAAACAATCTCGGATAGAAATGAGATTGTGATATTTCCCTTACCTTAGGTCCGATTTGCTTTGTATGTGTCCGAAGATCCTGTATAATGGTTTAAATAATGTTATTGACTAATTCCAGAATCATACATATTGATATGATATCATATATGGTCATATTCTTAGCTTCTTGTTAGTAATATTTCATTGTTACTTGTTACTCAGGGTCTTTATTGCCTTTTGTTCTTATGCGTGTTTTTCCGAATACATTCTTATTCTTCTTTTAAGGATATAGATACCTTATATACAGAATGGTATTAGTGTAACATATATCATATTTATTCATTCAATTCATTTATATAATTATTATGTAATGATGATCATGTAGAACGAGTCGCATCAACTCGTGGAGACGGTATTCCATACGTACGCACGAGTGATGATATCGTTCCTATGATCATGGAATTGTATTGAAGTATATATATATATTACTTCAGTATCAATATTACTTTATAATAATCATAAATAGATACTCATTACACCATTATACCCATCCTTGTAAAGTGATGGTGGAAAATAGTTTATACCATGGCGTGGAGACGGTATTCCGTACGTACGCACGCGCGGTGATTACATTTTTCCATAGGATGGATAGATGGTGAATTAGGGTTGTTTCATATTTATAATAACATATCAGTATGTATGTAATACTGATGTTATTACTTTATCATGAAACAACTAAAGAAGAAGAAGTTGAAGAAGAAAGAAATTGAAAAGATCGGTAATGGATATTACCTCTTCTTTGGAACGCTTCTTTGAATCCTCCACTTAGGGAACTAAGATTGGTCTTTGAAGAAGACCAGGACCTCTAGGATTATTATAGAGAAGTGGAGAGGAGAAAATGGCAGGGGTTGGCCGAGCTTTAGTGCTCAAATTGGTGTGAGGAGGAGGGGGAGGAGGTGCCTTTTTATAAGGGAGGAGAGGGGCACCTTAGGAATATCTCAAAATATTATTTTATATTAAAGTCAAAATCGGTTTATAATCGTTCCAAAGGGTCTTATTTTGAAGCTCAAGTGGGGATGAGTCGAAATCCTATCAACCAATAGGATTTAGACAAGTTTATGTTATTATTTTAACCTTATCAATTAGATTCAACTCTAAGTTAAATAATTTAACTTTTACCGTGTCTTTTTGTTTTCTTACACTATATGGTTAATACACTTACTATAACATGCCAAACGAACCCCAAATTGTTTATTATTAATATATATATCCTTATCTAAGTCATTTGGCCGAACCTTAGATTTTTAGGAATAAAATAACAATTAATAATATAATATTTGATTTAAAAACTATTTTGTGTCAATTTTGACACTATTTGATATATGATTTTTGTGAAAGTCATAACAAAATCATATGTTCGAACCAAGTTGATTAAATCAACACTAATATATCATAGTAACCTAGAAAATTAGTGTAATTCTTAAAAAGTCTCAAATTGCATTTATTTTGGTGTTTATAACATCAATTATGTCAATATTTCATTAATAAGATAATTACTGCATCATCATTGTGTCATAAATAAATTAAATTATTTAATGTCTAAAAATTACAAATAAAATACCATTATGTAGGAAATCTTTTTAGATTTCTAAGTAATTTTTATAGTCGAATTTATCTTATGTATAACCCCATATTAAAAATGTTTTAGTTATTAAACTTTGATTTTAACTATTTTAACTATTCATTAAATAAAATAATATTAAATGTCATAATCTAATCTAAGTGGACCTAAATGGTCATATTATATTCATAAGGTTGTTTTTGGTCGAATTACACTTATCCAATAGAATTAGGACATGTGTTAGGGTAATAGTAATATCATATTTACCCTTAGTTACCCTATTTACTATTAACAGTGGTAAAAAAAAGTAAAAAGTTACTATTCACCAAAAATTATTTTCATCTCATTGAACCACATTTTAGTCCTTGATATTAACCGTGTCTGTCGGATTTTCGAAATTCCATTCACAAAAGCGGTAAAATTAAGTTTTATGCAAAATTCATTATTTAACCTACCACTTAGTGGTTTCACTATTCATCAAAAATTGAATGTTTTCAGAAAAATACCAAAATTTCACCCTATGCTAATTTCGGTATTCCGAATCCAAAAATGAAGTCCATTTTGAAAAATAAAATTTATAAAATTTTCAAAAGTGGTTTTTACTATTCATAACAGCTAGTTTTAATAATATTTTAATAGCATATCGTTGTTTAGTGAAACTCGGTATTGCGTACGACGCAAGCTATCGAGGAAGGTCGCGATTGCGTGTATAGTAAGCCCAGAAAGTGTGTAGTGAAAGATTCTTTTGATGATATATAAAAAAAATATTACTCATAAAAATCTCGGGTGTTACATTCTACCCCCTTAAAAAGAATTTCGCCCTCAAAATTCGTCACTTTGTAACAAACAGATGAGGATACTTCTCCCTCATCATATCCTCAAGCTCCCATGTAGCTTCTTCAAGTTGGTGGTTCCTCCATAAAACTTTCACCAAGCGAGTGGTCTTGTTTCGTTGGACTTTTTCCCTACGATCCAGAATCTCTATCGGCTGTTCTTTATAAGAAATATCTTGCTCCAGCGGTACAACATTTGAGCTGAGTACATGTGAAGGATCTGGTATGTACTTTCTCAGGAGAGATATATGGAACACATTGTGAACTTGAGAGATATTTGGTGGAAGCGCCAATCGGTAAGCTACCTTCCCAATACGATCCAGTATTTCGAAAGGACCGATATATCTAGGGCTCAACTTCCCCTTCTTTCCTAATCTCATAACCCTCTTCCAGGGAGATATTCGTAAGAACACTTTATCACCCACTTCAAACTCTATGTCTTTTCTTCGGTTGTCGGCATAACTTTTCTGTCGACTCTGAGCTACCCTTATGTGTTGTTGAATAAATATGACCTTTTCTGCCATTTCATCAACGAGATCAGGTCCTAATAGCTTTCTTTCCCCAACTTCATCCCAGCAAGTTGGAGTCCTGCATTTCTTTCCATAGAGAGCTTCATAAGGAGCCATCTGAATACTGGAGTGAAAGCTATTATTATAAGAAAATTCCACCAAAGGTAGGTGTTGATCCCAACCTCCTTTGAAATCCATAGAGCAAGCTCCCAACATATCTTCTAGGGTTTGAATTGTTCTCTCAGACTGACCGTCTGTCTGGGGATGATAAGCAGTGCTGAAACTCAACTCTGTATCGAGAGTATGCTGAAGACTTCGCCAGAACTTCGAGGTAAATCTCGGATCCCAATCAGATATAATAGAAAGTGGTACTCCATGCAATCTTACCACTTCCTTTACATATATCCTGGCAAGCTGATCTAGAGAGAAATCCTCTCTAATAGCAATGAAGTGTGCAGACTTTGTAAGACGATCAACTATGACCCAGATAGCATTATTGCCTTTGGATGTTTTAGGAAGTCCTGTGACAAAGTCCATAGTGATGTTTTCCCATTTCCATTCGGGTATGGGTAATGGTTGTAACATCCCCTTAGACTTTTGTCTCTCAGCTTTAACTTGTTGAAAAACCAAGCATCGAGAGACATATTCAGCAACATCTCTTTTCATGCCATCCCACCAGAAGTACTCTTTCAGGTCCCTATACATCTTCGTGCTTCCAGGATGAATAGAGAATGAAGAACTATGAGCCTCATCCAGTAGCTCCTTCTTTAATTCGGGGATGGGAGGAACACAAACTCGATTCCTGAACTTTATTATCCCATCACAATCAAGGTGGAATTCAGGAACATTTCTCACCTTCTTTTGTAACTCGACATCTTCTTTCTGTGCCTCTTTAATCTTCACATGTATAGATGGTTGAACATTAATTTGAGAATGATAAGATTTTTCCCCTTCCATTATAATTCCAAGATCCATCCTTTGTAAATCCATAAATATTGGATCTTTTGTGATCCTCATCATGGATAAACTAGCATGGTCTTGTCGACTTAATGCATCTGCCACCTTGTTTGCTTTCCCAGGGTGGTAATGGATTGAGCAGTCGTAATCCTTAAACAGCTCCAACCATCTTCTTTGACGCATATTCAACTCCTTCTGTGTGAAAATATACTTTAAAATTTTATGATCAGTATAAATATCACAACTTTCACCATAAAGGTAATGCCTCCAAATCGTTAATGCAAAGATTACCGCAGCCAACTCCAAATCATGTGTTGGGTAATTTTGCTCATGCATTTTCAACTGTCGTGAGGCATAAGCTATCACCATATCATTTTGCATAAAAACACACCCCAATCCCTTCTTGGATGCATCACTGTAGATCACAAACCTTTCTCCACTACAAGGCAGTGTGAGCACAGGTGCACTGGATAACCTTCTTTTCAACTCCTTGAAATTCTCTTCACATTCCTCTGTCCAAACAAACTTAACTTCTTTCCGAGTCAACTTGGTGAGTGGATTAGATAATCGTGAAAAATCCTTTACAAAACGTCGATAATATCCAGCCAAACCAAGAAAACTTCGGATCTCAGTTACTGTTGTTGGTCTTGACCATCTTTCGATAACCTCTGTTTTTTGCTGGATCCACAGATATCCCCTATTTTGAGATTATGTGACCCAAAAATGCATCTTTTTGAAGCCAAAATTCACACTTGGTAAATTTGGAATAAAGCTTCTCCTTTCTCAGGGTCTTCAATATAATTCTCAAGTGATCTTCATGCTCTTCCTTGCTCTTTGAATAGACAAGAATATTGTCTATAAAGACTACCACAAATTGATCAAGATAGTCTCTAAAGACTCTATTCATTAGATCCATGAAGATAGCAGGGGCATTAGTAAGACCAAATGGCATCAATATAAATTCATAGTGTCTATACCTTGTACGGAAAGCCGTCTTTGGTATATCCTCCCTTTTGACCCTTAATTTATGATACCCTGAACGAAGATCAATCTTGGAAAAGTATTGAGCTCCGCGTAGTTGGTCAAATAAGTCATCAATGCGTGGGAGAGGATATTTGTTCTTGATAGTGATCTTGTTAAGTTCTCGATAATCAATGCAGAGTCTCATTGATCCATCTTTCTTCTTAACAAATAGAACAGGTGCTCACCAAGGTGACACACTAGGGCGTATGAATCCCTTATCAAGATTCTCCTGGAGTTGATTCTTCAATTCCTGCAACTCAATTGGGGCCATTCTATAAGGTGACTTTGAAATAGGAAAAGAACCTGGTACGAGTTCTATTGAAAACTCAACTTCACGATTTGGTGGAAGACCCGGTAATTCCTCCGGAAAGACATCATCAAACTACCGTACAATGGGCATATTATTAATCGTGAGTTTCTCACCAACCATTTGAGATAAATAACCTTCATTTAGTGGAATCAATACCCATAAGATGGAAGAAATTTCCACTGGAAGGTTATGTTCATCCTTGCATTGATAGACGATCGTAGATTGATCTGGAATATGAAATGTGACTTCCCTTCTATGGCAATTGATATGAGCTCCATGTAGAGAAAGCCAATCCATGCCAAAAATCACATCAAATTCCACTAAAGGAAGGATCACAAGATTTGCAGGAAGCACTTTCCCACAAACTTCGATCGGAGAAGAATTATAAACTTTTGATGCGACTGTTGTGCCATTAGGTGTTGTCACAGCTAACTCAACATCTAATTGTTGAGGTAATACGGTGATACCCTTAGAAAATTTTTCAGAATTAAAAGAGTGGGTGGATCCAGAATCAAATAAAACATTTTCTACTTTAGAGTGGATGGTAAGTGTACCTTTCACCACTTCGTTATCGTACTCCACATCGCTAATAGAAATTGCATGTGACTTTCCTTTGCCTTTAGCCTTAATATTTTGTTGACGTCGACCATCATCATCAACCCTTGGATTTGGGCTTTGATTGGCATAATGCCCCATCTCCTTGCACTTGAAACATTGAAGTGTAGTAGGATCATTCTGTGTATCCCTTCCTTTGTTTCCATCATTAGATATCTTCTTCCCATTATCGCGGCATTCAAATGCCCGATGACCTTCCTTTCCACATTTGAAACATTTACTTGTCCCTTTAAGACAACTCCCTCCATGTTTCTTTCCACACTTTGAGCATAATGGAAAGCTCATCTTCTTTTCAGTGTGCTCTTTAGATTTTCCTTTGAATTCCATCTTCCTCTTCTTATTAAACCCATGTGACTGATGGGTTAATCCAATCTCCATCTCGACTTTGAGATCACATCGAACGATTTAATCGTAGCTATTGAAGTCCCTTATGGCTAACGCCCTTCGAAGACTTGGTTTTAAGCCACTAAAGAATCGATCGATCCTACTCTCAGGTTGGATAATAATACCAGAAGAGTACCTTGAAAGTCTTGTAATATTTGCTTCATAGGTACCAACAGATTCATCATCCCTCTGCTTCAGTTCAAGAAACTCTTTCTCCATTTTTGTTCGGAGAATACGAGGGAAGTACTTATTGAAAAATAAATTCTTGAACTCATCCCATTCCATAGACTCAATTTCATCCCTTTGCCTCGTATTCTTAATAAGATTCCACCATTGATCAGCATCTCCTTCCAAACGATACACTGCTAGGATGACTTTATCATGTTCAGAACATTGAAGAACTGAAAATATCTTTTCAGTAGTACTAATCCATTGTTCAGCAACTAATGGATCAGTAGACCCGCTGAAAGAAGGTGGACACTACCTCATGAAGGATTCAACAGAATGTTGCTCCTTCCATTGCTCGTTTGGAAGTCCTGCATGATTCATAGCTTGAGAAAGTTGTGTGAGCATGGCTACAAGATTTTTCATTCCAACTCCCATATCGTTTGGTTGCTCAGGGGGACAATCATTGCATTGCCCATCGCATTCTGCATTAACACAGTTCCTTCGGGTTCCAGCCATTGAATAAAACCAAGAAGAATAGTGTGAGAAACACTAATAATAATAGGTAAACCACATAATCAAGGATAAAATTTCACACTTAAGGTCTTATCCTAGGGTATTCATGGCCATTTCTAAAACACTAAGATTGTGTTCTATGCTTAGACTTATCCTTAGGGTTCTTACTAAGACTTTCACATCCTAGTTTCCAATGTTTGACTATACTTTTCCTCTGATACCGACTATAACGACCCATACTTTACATACATTATTAATACTTCAAAATTGAAGCACACATATTACAACATATGACAAAACCACAAAGGACCGTATAGGTATAGTGTCTTTAGAAACTGGGAAACATAAACAACTGGTTCATAAATCTTCTACAGTGTCTCCCATTTATTTCATCATATCTAGGGTCCCTTTTAGCATATTCTACTTAATATCCATCTTCCTGACCTGGAGAAAAGAAAACATAAAAGGGTGAGCTCAAATGCTCAGCAAGGGCAAATAAAGGAAATAAAAATCATATCATATCTTTTTGAAAATCATAACCTGCAAAAGAGATCATAATATCTTAACATGGAATAAATCATAGAAGTGAAAATGAGATCCCCATAATCATAACATGAAACTTGAATCTTTGTGGCATGCACACATAATCATGGAAAATCATTTCTTGTTAGTCATGACTCATTTTCAAGACTATCTTAGCGGACAAAGTCCATTTCTGAACCGAGTTCACTCCTCGTTTCAGTCCTGTGTCACTGAACTGAAATAACCTTCTGTTCCAGCCATGTTTATCTCATGAGATATAAATCTTTACCCAATTCATTAGAGGGAGATATAGGTCCCACCCATTTTATAATGAATCATTTCTTATGTGTGCCATATAATCATAAATCATACATCATCGCATAACACATGTAACAAAAATGGGATTCTTGAAACATCATGAAATCATAAAACAAATCATATAAGATAAAGGAATTCATAAAAATATTTCCATCAAAACATAATCAAATCCATGTAATAATATGGATAAAAACAGAACCCTTTTATTATCTTAGATGGAAAACAATTTTGATAAAATACTTGAACCCTATTCTTGAGGAAAATATCCTTTCTACTTCAAAAACATTTTTCCTTTATTAACATGTCATACGACTTTAAAATAAAAGAAGTTGATTAAAAATAAACTTGAAAACTTGTAAAGGAAGCTTCTTGGAAATAATGTTTTAAAAATCCATTCATGCTGTATAAGTTAAAAAAATATTCTTCCCGTACTTTTGTCGGAAAAGTCAAAAAGTACCTCGTATGAAAAACGACAAAAGATTCCTTTCATATCTTTTACTAAAAACTTACCGAAGGGTAAAATTGGATTTAAACAGTTTTAGGTGAATGGAAATAATATTACATATCGAGGAAACATGGATGTGGATGATAAAATACACCCCAGTAAATTTCAATGTATAAACAATCTCGGATAGAAATGAGATTGTGATATTTCCCTTACCTTAGGTCCGATTTGCTTTGTATTTGTCCGAATCTCCTGTATAATGGTTTAAATAATGTTATTGACTTATTCCAGTATCATACATATTGATATGATATCATATATGGTCATATTCTTAGCTTCTTGTTAGTAATATTTCATTGTTACTTGTTACTCGGGTCTTTATTGCCTTTTGTTCTTATGCGTGTTTTGCTAAATACATTCTTATTATTCTTTTAAGGTTATAGATACCTTATATACAGAATTGTATTAGTGTAACACATATCATATTTATTCATTCAATTCATTTATATAATTATTATGTAATGATGATCATGTAGAACGAGTCGCATCACATCGTGGAGACGGTATTCCGTACGTACGCACGAGTGATGATATCGTTCCTATGATCGTGGAATTGTATTGAAGTATATATATATATTATTTCAGTATCAATATTACTTTATAATAATCATAAATAGTTACTCATTACACCATTATACCCATCCTTGTAAAGTGATGGTGGAAAATAGATTACACCACGGCGTGGAGACGGTATTCCGTACGTACGAACGCGCGGTGATTTCATTTTTCCATAGGATGGATAGAAGGTGAATTAGGGTTATTTCATATTTATAATAACATATCAGTATGTAAGTAATACTGATGTTATTACTTTATCATGAAACAACTAAAGAAGAAGAAGTTGAAGAAGAAAGAAATTGAAAAGATCGGTAATGGATATTACCTCTTCTTTGGAACGCTTCTTTGAATCCTCCACTTAGGGAACTAAGATTGGTCTTTGAAGATTACCAGGACCTCTAGGATTATTTTAGGGAAGTGTAGAGGAGAAAAATGGCAGTGTTTGGCCAAGATTGAGTGCTCAAATTGGTGTGAGGAGGAGGGGGAGGAGGTTCCCCTTTATAAGGGAGGAGAGGGGCACCTTAGGAATATCTCAAAATATTATTTTATATTAAAGTCAAAATCGGTTTATAATGGTTCCAAAGGGTCTTATTTCGAAGCTAAAGTGGGGATGGGTCGAAATCCTATCAACCAATAGGATTTTGACAAGTTTAGGTTATTATTTTGACCTTATCAATTAGATTTAACTCTAAGTTAAATAATTTAACTTTTACCGTGGCTTTTTGTTTTCTTACACTATATGGTTAATAAACTTACTATAACATGCCAAACGAACCCCAAATTGTTTATTATTAATATATATATCCTTATCTAAGTCATTTGACCGAACCTTAGATTTTTAGGAATAAAATAACAATTAATAATATAATATTTGATTTAAAAACTATTTTGTGTCAATTTTGACACTATTTGATATATGATTTTTGTGAAAGTCATAACAGAATTATATGTTCGAACCAAGTTGATTAAATCAACACTAATATATCATAGTAACCTAGAAAATTAGTGTAATTCATAAAAAGTCTCAAATTGCATTTATTTTGGTGTTTATAACATCAATTATGTCAATATTTCTTTAATAAGATAATTATTGCATCATCATTGTGTCATAAATAAATTAAATTATTTAATGTCTAAAAATAACAAATAAAATACTATTATGTAGGAACTCTTTTTAGATTTCTACGGAATATTTATAGTCGAATTTATCTTATGTATAACCCCATATTAAAAATGTTTTAGTTATTAACCTTTGATTTTAACTATTTTAACTATTCATTAAATAAAATAATATTAAATGTCATAATCTAATCTAAGTGGACCTAAATGGTCATATTATATTCATAAGGTTGCTTTTGGTCTAATTACACTTATCCAATAGAATTAGGACATGTGTTAGGGTAATAGTATTATCATATTTACCCTTAGTTACCCTATTTACTATTAACCGTGGTAAAAAAAAGTAAAAAGTTACTATTCACCAAAAATTATTTGCATCTCATTGAACCACATTTTAGTCCTTGATATTAACCGTGTCTGTCGGATTTTCGAAATTCCATTCAAAGAAGCGGTAAAATTATGTTTTATGCAAAATTCAGTTTTTAACCTACCACTTAGTGGTTTCACTATTCATCAAAAATTGAAAGTTTTCAGAAAAATACCAAAATTTCACCCTAGGCTAATTTCGGTATTCCGAATCCAAAAATGAAGTCCATTTTGAAAAATAAAATTTATAAAATTTTAAAAAGTGTTTTCTACTATTCATAACGGCTAGTTTTAATAATATTTTAATAGCATATCGTTGTTTAGTGAAACTCGGTATTGCGTACGACACAAGCTATCGAGGAAGGTCGTGATTGCGTGTATAGTAAGCGAAGCAAGTGTGTAGTGAAAGATTCCTTTGATGATATATAAAAACAAAATATTACTCATAAAAATCTCGGGTGTTACAGTTACGACAAGACTACAAGTATTAACACTCCAATCCATACCTCAAATACACTTGATCTTGATGAAACTGGGAAACCAGTAGATCAAACTACTTTTAGCGGTTTGAGAGAAAGTTTGTTATACATAATAGCTAGTCAACTATACTTAATGTTTTCTGTATGCTTATGTGCGAAATACCAATCTAATCCAAAATATTCCCATTTAAAAGCAGTAAAGATAATATTTAGGTATTTAAAAGGCACTATGGATCTAGGTCTCTTTTATTCTTCTGGAAATGATTTTGTTTTAAAATGATTTTCAGATGCTGACGTTGGAGGTTGTAGAATGGATAGAAATAGTACGTCTAGAACATGTCATTTCTTAAGAGATTTCTAGGTTTCGTGGTCATGCAAGAAACAACACTCTGTAGCACTTTCCACTGCTGAAGCTGAATATGTAGCAGCTGGAAGTTGTTGTTTTCAAGTGTTGTGGATGCAACACACGCTCACTGACTATGGATTGAGTTTTTCCAAAACTAAAATTCATTGTGATAATAATAGTGCCATAGCTCTTAGTAAAAACCTAGCACATCACTTGTGTGGAAAACACATAGATGATGGGCATCATATTCTTAGGGATCACACATAAAAAGGAGATATTGTTTTACAATTCATCGGAATTCTTGAACAGGTTGCTGACATTTTTACAAAACCATTACCTTCCGATAGATTTGAATTTATTAAATAGAATCTAGGAATGATTACAATAAAGTAATCATTCATATCTACATCAAGTTTTACATTTCTCCAAACATTAAATAACTCATCTTAGAAAGGGGGAGAACATTTCTTAAGGTTTTTATTTTTATCTTATGGTATGTGTTTTTTGTCCTATCTGTTTATCATATTGACAGTTTTATCGTATTGATAGTTTTTATCGTACTATTTACCTATCTGTTTATTGTATTGACAGTTTTATCATATTGATAGTTTTATCATACTATTTACCTATCTGTTTATCATATTGACAGTTTTATTTTATTTTTCACCTATCTTTCTATAGGCTCATCCGATCATGGTAATGATTTTCTTTTCCGTCGTATTGTCAGATCATGGTAATGATTTTCTTATCTATCGGAATGTCTGATAATGGTAATTAATTTCTTTTCCATCAGCTTTTTAGTTCATGGTAATGATTTTCTTTTTCATCGGCTTGTCGGTTAATGGTAATTATTTTCTTTTCTATCATCTTGTTAGTTCTTGGTAATGATTTTATTTTCCATCGGCCTGTCATTTTATGGTAATGAATTTCTTTTCCATCGTCTTGTCAGTTCATGGTAATGATTTTATTTTCCATCGGCTTGTCAGTTCTTGGTAATGATTTTCTTTTCCATCAGCTTGTCAGTTCATGGTAATGAATTTCTTTTCCATCGACACGTCTGATCATGGTAATGAATTTCTTTTCCATCGGCACGACTGTTCATGGTAATGAATTTCTTTTCCATCGTCATGTCCGTTCAGGGTAACAAGTTTTTTTTCCATCAGTTTTTCAGTTCATGGTAATGACTTTGTTTCCCATTGGCATGATGATTGATATTATTCTTTTTCTTCATACGATTGTGTTTTCTTTTGTAAAAAATTCTACTAAAACCAACAATTACCTTACGATCTTCGGCAGGTACATACTTTCAATTTTTTTAAACAAAAATTTCGTTTTAATCCTAACCGTTGGTCTTATTTCTTTTAATCTCGACCATAGAAGATCAACATTCACCCTTTTGTCGCAAATAAATACCCCCCACCCAAACCCATGTCGTTTTTTTCAAGATTTGTGGAAAAGCTCTGCTCCACCGATTTAAGTTATCGTATGATCTTTCATGTGATTTCATCTATATGTCTCAGTCTTCTGCTAATACTCCCACCGAAATATCTTCAATGACATTCTCAGAGAAAGAATTTTTCAGAGAATGGTTAATTTCTCAAGACTTTTTTGATTCAAATTATTCTACAATCAAAATAATCATTTTGATCCAAGGCTAGGAGCATTTGTGTATAGAAAAACCAGTATCCCAAGATCTGGTTCTTATTGATGAAGTTAGTCATTTTTACAAAAATGTATCATTTGATAAGAACATGATTATCAACTTTTCTGTGTATGATAGAAATTTTTTTATGTCTATGAACCAAGCAGCTCATTTTCTGAATGTTCCGAAAAGAGGTGATTCTTTCTGTCCATCTTATAAACTACCAGAGGAAGTTGGTATATTTAACAAAGAAAATGCTGAAAATTCTCTGTTTATTATAAATGAAGAGAAAAGGAATGTGGCTCATCTTTCACCAGATAACATATCTGTGTCTCTATGGATAAAAGGTTTTCTTATCCCAAGGGAAGGGGATAGCGAGACTTTGAAGGTTTCTGATATCATTATGTTGAACTATCTTGTCAACATGAGAAAAGTAAGTCTTATGGGATACATCGTTGAAATGATTAATAATGTTAAGTCAGGATCAATAAAATCTCATTTGATTATGTATCCAGCTATCCTTACAAAGTTTATTCTTGAGAGTTTGAAATTTTTCAACATTCCTTTGAAATGAAAGTTGATAGATCTGAAGCCATCCTGTATTAGTAAGAGTACTTTGAAGAAGTTGAATGTTTTTTTTATCCGGATTCAAAACTTTTTGTAAAAGATTTAGAAGCTGAATCGGCTCAGAATCAATTAGCACCTATGCGTATCAAAGAAAATCCTTCTATTGGTTCTCCTCAAATGTCAGATATGCAAACCAGTTCAAAGCCAAATAAGAAACCAAGATACAATAAGGAAGTCATGGCCAAGTGGAGAAAAGATAAGGAACAGGGAAAGGAAGGTGATCCCAAGTTTGTACTTGATCCATATGAAGCTTTTTCTGAGAGAATAAGTGTAGAATAAACCCTTCATGATGAAAAGAAAAAGAATATTTTTTTAAAAAGAGAGGATCTAGACTTTGATATCTCTAAAGTCCTGAAAATTGTTGAGGATGCTAGTGCTGAACTAACGGATGAAGTGCATCAAGAACCTATCATACAGAGTCAACCAGACAAAGGGAAAGGGAAACAGATTTTTGAAGGGATACATGAAGTTGAAGAAGAGGAAGTATATTTTCTTTTATAATTCCTTCAATGTTCGAAAAAGAGTAGAGAAGAATCTTACCAAAAGTAGAGTGAAGGAATTCAACAAACCCCTCATGCCAATCAACTAACTATTTAAACCTCTGAAACTGTGGATATAATTTCTTTTCAAATAATGCAAGGTGATCAATCTTCTCACACTAAAAAATTCATTTTCATCAGTGTTAAAGTGGAAGAACAAAGAATGTAGAAAGAAAAAGAAAAAGGAAAATAGCCAGTTGTTGACTCAAGCCTATCAATTGAACTGGATTCGTACGATGAGGACACTGATTCAGAACAAACAATCTCTCTCATAAAGAGTGATTACATTTTCCATGTTTTGAGAAGGATTGAGAAGACCATTCCTTATTTTCATAGGATTGAAGGAAAAATTTATTTCATCACTGACAATCAAAAGAATAAATTCGGCTCTGTAAAATAATTGAGAAAGAAACTTTTGTCAGTTGAAGCCGATTTGAAAGTTTTATCTGAAAGTTCGGAATCCCATAAGAAGGATTGAAACAAGATGAAAAATTGGTCATACAAAACAGATAGCTTAATAAATGATCATGAGATAGCAATTGAAGACATAAGGAGTTTGTAAAATTATCTTGCGATTGATTTCAATAAACTTGACAAAGAAACTGTTGAAAGACTGAATCGGGTGACTCATGGAGCCGATATCCCTTCAGTGAAAGAGTTTCAACGTAGAATGAATGTATTTCAGTCAGAGTTTTCTTAGATTTCATCCTTTAAAGATGAAATATTTTTGTTGAAGAAACAAAAATTTGTGTTATCCAAAGATAACAAGAATTTACAAGTCATAATTGATACTCTTGAAAAGGTAATCAGAGTTCATGAGGAGATAATCAAAAATCAGGATCAACTCTTTTCCAATCAACAAGAGCTTCTCAGATCTCAGGGTGATTCTATTTATTAAGATAAAAAGGAAATCAAAAAGATGAAGGGTGTTCTTCATGAGTTTATTATGAAGGAAAAATAAAGAGAAAACAAGTGATTATTCTAATTGTTTTCAAGTTTGGACCTGTTGTTATCATAATGAGATTTATGTTACCATATCCATTGTCTTGTATTTCTTTTTACTAACTCTTTCAGGAAATTCATGTTTACTCCATTATTTTTGTAAATCAGAAAGTGGGAGAATGTTTTATAAAGGGGGATATTTTTTTACAAATGGAGAATGTTTTGCACAAACATTTATAAATCAAGAAAAATCTATGAATACAATCCTTAGGAAAGTACATACCTAAGGGGGAGTTAGTTGTATTCAATTTCTTCTTCAGAATAGTTTCTAATAACTCAGGGGGACATAAGTATTTCTTTTTTATTTTACTTTGTATTTTGTGCTTTCCAAAAGGGGGTGATTGTTAAGTCAAAAGTCCTATTTTGACATTTATATCTTGTTTTGGAAATCACAAATCTCTTTTACAATGCTGATCGTACTGACTATTCCAATCATAATGACCATACCAATCATAATGACCATACCAATCGTACTAACCATGCCAATCGTACTGACCATACCAATCGTATTGACCATGCCAATCATACGGACCATGCCAATCATACCGACCATGCCAGTCGTACTGACCATGCTGATCGTATTAACTATATTTTTTCATACTCACTCTGGAAATTGTTTTGACTCTGTTAATCATACTATGTCTTATATGTCTACTCACTTTGTATCATTACAAACCATTACACAGTAATACTTATAATACTAATACTTTTCATTACATGCATGTTTTGGTACATAGTCAAAAACACATGTTTCATATTAATCATACTCATGTTTATCATCTTCACATATCTTTTGTTTTAACCAAAATTATGTCATGGAGTTAGTTATAAACTAATCAAAACGATTTCTTATTTTCTGTTTCAATATGACCATTATAAAGCAAGGTGTCCCGGCCCCTCCGAGTTTTTTGGAAAAATATGACTGTTGGAGGAAATATGACCATTGGAACCCGAGGCCTATAAATAGGAGGTCATTTTAAGCTAAAGGAGGACTTTTTGGAACAACTGTGATACTTTGCTTCTATCAAGTTATAGAGAGAGACGATGTGACTTCTCTCCTACTTTGTTTGACCGATCATCGTATTGAGGGATTTCTTGTGATTGGAAGATAGAGTTTCCGATTAACTACAAAATCGAGGGCTGCCAGGGATAGGCAGACAGATGAACCGATCATCGTATCGATGGCTGCTAGGGATAGGCAGACAGATGAACTAATCATCGTATCGAGGGCGGTTGGGGATAGGCAGACAGATGTACTGATCATTGTATCGAGGGCTTACCAAGGTGTTGGTGAGACAGAACACTTATCCTATGTGAAAGGATAACCCTTCTCTTTGGGTCCAATGAATTGTAGCACTTTTACATTTCCGCTGATGATTGTTTTAGAAAGCGGATTTTATTGTTTCCTTTCTTCATTACACTTTCAATTGTAATTGTCTCAACTACAATGATCTTATTACATATTGTATTAATAGATTCTTTACGCTTTATGTTATAATCTCTCAAACTTTTATTACTCTGATTATTTTATTCCGTTGAATACAATTGTTTTACATTTCTTACAGTATTACATTGTATCATACCTTAATATTCAATACAATTGTGGGTGTTTGTATTTGTATTACTTTAAGATCATTTAAACTAATTTCTTAAGTGTTGAAACACAAAGTTTTTTAAACCTACAATTAACCCCCCCCCCCTTGTATTGTTCTATCTAATATACATATACATCTACATATTTGATCCAACAGAAACAACAAGGAAAGGGTAAGTGGAAGAAGAAAAGAACTTGAAAGTTGGTGGAGAAATTGTTACCTCTTGTTCAGGTGTTTCCTTTTGAGTTGATCAAAATGGATTCTTATTTTGTCTTTATGATCAAAGTCAGGACTCTAGGATGAAGTGAGGATAGATGATAGGTTATTTTGACAGGGTTTTTCCAAGACAAATTTCGTTGGAGGTGTGAAAATAAGAGATGGGGAAGTACGCGTTTAAAAGAGAGGTGAAGGTCACTTTAGGAAAATCTAGAAATATTATTTTATAATAAAATAAATTTTGGTTTATAATGGCTCCAAAAAAATTTATTTCGAGGTTAATGTGGGTATGGGTCAAAATAATTTCAACAAATAGGTTTTATAAAGGTTTAGGTCAGCATATTAACCTTAACTTTTAGATTTAACTCTTAGTTAAAAAGTTTGACAGTTACCATGCCTCTTTGTATTTTTAAATTATATCGTTAATAAACAATCTATAAACATCCAAGAGAACCCCCAAGAGGTTAATTATCAATATATATAACATTATATATGTACTTTGGCCGATCCATAGATTTTTAGGGATATTATATCAATTAATAATATAGTATTTGTTTTAAAAACTGAATTATGTCAATTTTAACACTATTTAGCAGTTGATTTTTTTGATAGCCATAAAAACATTTTCACTAAGAATTAAATTTATTTAATCAATGATAAAATGTCATATTAACCTTTAAAATTATTTTTATTCATCCAAAGTCTCAATTTACATTTATTTAGATTTTTATAATATGAATTATTTTAATATTTCATTAATAAGGTAATTACTGTGTCATCATTATGTCATGAATGAATTTAATTATTTAATGTCATAAAATTATAAAAATGTACGATTATTTAGGAAATATTATCATTTTCTAATGAATATTTATTGTCGAATTTATCTTATGTATAACCCAAATTAAAAATGGTTTTGTTATTAATCATTGAATTTAACACTTTTAACCCTTCTTTAAATAAAATAATAATAAATGTTCTTATCTAATTAAAGTGGACCAAAATGGGTCATATTTTATTCTTAAGGTTTATTATGGTCGAATTACACATATCCAATAGAATTAATACATGTTTTAGGGTAATTATGATACCATTTTTACCCTTAATTACCCTATTTACTTTTAACAGGGGTAAAAAATAGTCAAAAGTTACTATTTACCAAAAAAAATTTCATCTTATTGAACAAGATTATTCTTAATGATGTCATCAATGTCTCTAGGATTTTTTAATTAAACTCATTGATGTGGTAATTATATGTTTTATGCAAATTCGTAAATGCTCCTAAAAGGTGGGTAAAATACGGTAAAAAGTTCAATAAAATTTTATATATCAAAAAATATTATAAAATGACTCTAATGAATTAAATTACACATATATAGGTATTATTTATCTTTTATGACCTAAAATAAATTAAAATTAAATAACAAATTTTTTAATTAAAAGTCAGTTTTAGACAATAACGCAGTGTTTTTTACTATTCATCAAAAATTGAATGTTCTTTGAAAAATAAAAAATATTCACCATAAGATAATTTTAATATTATGAATTTAAAGATTAAGTCCATTTTGAGAAATAAAATTTATCAAATTTCAAAAATTGGTTATTACTATTCATAATGACTAGTTTTATTGGTCATGGTGTGTTAAAAATCCAAGTTGTGTACAATGCAAGCTACTGTATTATTAATAGGGAAACATACCATGGAAGTTTGGGGTGTTACATTCTACCCTCCTTAAAATAATTTCATCCTTGAAATTTCTATAATATTACTGCATAAAATGATTTGGGTGGTTCTTCATCATAAGTTCCTCAGGTTCCCACATTGCCTCTTCTATTTTATGGTTTCTCTATAGATCTCTTACCAGACAAGTCATCTGGTTTCTCAGCACTTGTTCTATAGTATCAAGAATCTTGGAATGTAGTTCACAATAAGACAGATCAGGTTCCAGTTCAATTTCTTCATATGTGAGTACATGCTTTGGGTCAGGAATATATTTTCCCATCAGTGATATGCGGAACACATCATCAACATTGGTGAGACTTTGAAGCATTGCCAAATGATAATCCACAACTCCAATTCGTTGTAGAATTTAAAAAATTATGATGTATCTAGGACTCAATTAACCCTTCCTATTGAATCGTATAACACCCTTCCATGGATATAAATTCAAGAAAACATGATCTCTTACATGAAATTCCAAATCCTTCCTCCAATTTTTGTCATAGCTCTTTTTCCTACTTTGCGCCGCTTTGATCGGGGTTTGGATAATCTTCTTCACCTTTTCCATTGTATCCTCAACATGTTTTGATCCTAAGAGTTGTCTTTCACCAACATCATCTCAAAAGTTGGTGTGTGACATCTCTTTCCAAATAACGCTTCATATGGTGCCATATGAATACTTGAATGGAAGCTAATGTTATTGGAAAATTCTACCAGAGGTAAATAATGATCCCACATACCTTGAATGTCAAGTGAGAAATATCTCAAAAAGTAATCTGATGATTGAATATTCTATTCTGATTATCCATTGGTTTGAGGGAGGTAGGCAGTGCTCCAACGATGTTTAGTATCCAAGGCCTTCTGAAGACATTTCCAAAATCTTGATGTAAAACGGGGATCACAATTAGAAGGAATCTATAGAGATACACTATGTAGTCATAGAACATCATTAATATACAGTCTTTCCAGATTTTCAAGTGGTAAATCTTCTCTTATAGTATGAAAATGAGATGGCCTGGTAAGAAAATCAACAATGACCCATATTTCATCATTTCCTCTAGGAGTATTTGGTAGTCCCATGAAAATGTTCATCATAATATCATCCCATTTCCACTCAGGTATGGGAATAGTTTGGATGACACCTCTAGGATTTCGTCTTCCAGTTTTCACTTGTTTGAAACCCATACATCGTGACCCAAAACCATCTATCTCTCTCTTCATGTTTTCCCACCAAAAATGTTTTTTCAAATATCTATACATCTTAGTGCTACCAGGTTGTGTAGAGAAGTTGGACCTATGAGAATCATCCAACAATTCACTTTTTTAGATTTGGTATATCAAGAACACAAAGTCTCTTCCCAAATTTCAAAAATCCTTCTTCATATAAGAATTCGATCAATCTATCATCATTCACAGATTTAATTTTCTTTTGAAATTCATCATCATAAATCTCAGAACTTTTTATCATTTCTAGTAAATAGTGTTTAGAAACCATTTGAAAATGCAATGATGTCTCACCTTCCGTGTTTATTCCCATATCCATCATTACTAGATCCATGTATTTGGGTTCCTTTTCAACTCTCATCGTGTCCAAAACTCCATGATCATTTTTGCTCAGAACATTTTCCACCTTATTTTCCTTCCCCGGGTGGTACTGTATAGTACAATCATAATCCTTCAGTAGTTCAAGACATTTCCTTTGTGTCATGTTGAGTTCTTTTTATGAAAAAATATACTTCAAACTCTTGTTATCAGTATAAATCTCACATTTTTTACAATATATATAGTGACTCCATTTTTTCATAGAAAATATTACTACTGCTAACTCAAGATCATGAGTTGGATAGTTTGGTTCCGGAATTTTATGTTGTCGTGATGAAAAGGCCATAACTCTATCATTATGCATAAGGACACAACCACATCCTTTCTAAGATGCATCACTATAAATAACAAAACCATCATTCCCCAATAGTAGATTCAAGATAATAGATTTAACTAATATTCAATTCAGTTCCTCAAAACATTCTTCACACTCTTTTTTCCAAACAAATTTAACCCCTTTATGTGTGAGCTTGGTTAAGGGGTTATCCAATCCAGAAATATTCTGTACAAAACACCGTTAATAACCTTTTAAACCAATAAAACTGCATACCTAAGTTATATTGTTCAGTGCTAGCCAATCTTGGGTTTCCATTGTCTTTGAAAGATCAATAGAGATTCCATCCATAGAGATAATATGGCCAAGAAATGAAATCATCTGAATCCAGAATTCACACTTTCTAAATTTACCATATGATTTATTTCATCTAAGAGTCCTTAAGACAATGTGCAAGTGATTTTGGTGATCTTCAAAGATTTTGGTGTATACCAAGATATCATTAATAAATACCACTACAATGTCATCAACATATTCCTTGAAAACTCTTTTCATTAGATCCATGAAAATAGAGGGTGCATTAGTAAGCCCAAAAGTCATTAATCTATACTCATAATGCCTATACCTGGTTCAAATTTTTTTTTCTTCAAATTTTCTTCTTTATTCAAAAAAAACTGATTCTATCTAGGTTGTAGGTCTATCTATGAAAAATATTGAGTTCCATGAAGTTGGTCGAATAAATCATCAATGTGAGGTAGGGGATACTTGTTCTTTATTTTTATACCATTGATCTCTCTATAGTCAATGTACAACCTCATTGATCCATCTTTCTTATTAAAAAAATAACAGGGGCTCCCCATGGATAAACTCTAGGGTGAATAAATCTCTGATTACTCAATTTAACTAGGTGTTTCTTTATTTTACTAATTCCACAGTGGCCATTTTATAATGGGTCTTTGATATGGTACTTGAACTAGAAAATAAATCAATGGATAAATAAATTTCTCATTCTAGAGGATGTCCAGGTAAATAATCTGGAAACACATCAATATATTCTTGCACAATAGGCTCATCCTCTATTCAAACATTATTTTAATCACAATTTTTTATTTCATTCTCTTCTTCCCAAATAATTGAATTTAGTATAGCTACTAGGGTAGATCTAGATAAGAATCATGTGGTGACGTTTCCACTCTAATAATATGGTACTCTTTATCATAATCAAAAATTGTAACCTCCTTCTTCTAACAATAAATTTTCACATCATGGTCTAAAATCTAATCCATTCCGAGGAATATATGAAATTAAATCATGGGTATGATGATCAGATTAGCAGATAAAAAACATCTATATGCCCTAATGGGAATTTCTTCAAAAAACACTATTTCATTAATACTTCCATTAGGTGTCTTGACTGGAAACTCCCTTGTTAAGTCAAATTTAAAATATGTAATTTTTTTAGAAAACTATGAAGATATGAAACAATGCGATGATCCAAAATAGAATAATGCATTTGATAATCTTGGGGAAACCGTTAAATTACCTTCCACCATGTCTTTCAGAGATTCAACCTCAGCAGTAGTGATCACATAAGCTTTTCCTTCCTCCCTTGGCCTTTTTAGAGGTAATATCCCTTGGAACTTAGGACATTCATTTTCATAAATCCCCCTTTTCCTAAAATTGTGGAATTCAAAATTAGCAACCTCTTTCTTCCTATTGCAATCATGATCTTGGTGGCATTTTTCACCACACTTGTAAAAAACTCACATTCCCCATAAGCATGTACCACTGTTTTTCTTCTCACATTTACTAGATGATGGATATTCAAATTTTCCCTTATTCCACTTATTTCCATTTCCAGAGTGTTCAGCAAATCTCATTTCTCTTTCTTTTCTTTAAAGTCATGAGACTTAGAGAAATAATTTTCTGTAATGATAGCACATGAGACAATATATTCGTATAATGAGTAGGATTTTGAGACTAATTATCAATGATAAAATGGGTTTAACCCATCAGAGAATCAATCAATTTTACTCCTTGGGTTACAGATATAATCTGTTGCATTCCATCCTTACCTTTTAAAGTTAGACTCATACTTTGCTACATCCTCATCCTCCTTTGGCCTCAGACTCAGAAAATGTCTTTCTATTTCCACTCAATGGTCATTAGGAAATTATTTTTCTATGAAAATAACTTTAAACTCCAACCATTGAATGTTCAATACTTCTTCATCTTCCTTTGTGTTTTTATTAATGACCACCATTGATCTGCATCTCTCGTGGGGCAATAAACTACCATGACAACATTTTCCCTTTCACTACTCCCCAAAGTATGAAATATTTTCTCTATTAATATTATAAATTTCTCAACTAATATTTCATTTGTACTCCCATTCAATTTTGTTGGTTGTTGCCTCATGAAGTAGTCTAACATTGATCATTCGCATTTTGGATTAGGGTGCTCTATACAGGTAATGTTATTATTCGTAACCTGAGTGAGTTTTTCCAGTATGGTGATAAGTTCATCCGAACAAGTTGAATCACCATCACCACTATAATTATCTTGACTATGAGGGAAATACCTAAATGGATTTCATGCTTTGAAATGGTTTTTATTCGTTCCACTAAGCGCCTTTTCTAAATAATGGCATACATTAGATTATTTTATGACATGAAATACATAATTCCAAACTTGTAAAACAGTTAACATAAATAGAACAGTTTATAGATATAATATATTATCATAAAAATGTTTTCATTGAGGAGTTATATAGTCCTAAATCCTTTATAATGTTTTATAAAGAAAATGGGAATTATCCTAAGCATATCACCTGGTAGTGTTGTAACTAATAATGTAGCAAGGCCCGTTGTCGTGCACCAGGTCACATTCAAGTCTAGATCAAAGCGGTGTTTATGGGTTTTACCCCTAGGTACATCTATTCCAGATCCACCTCTACCTGCTCATATCTAGACAGGGATGTATTGCTTGGTAGACTCACAAAATCTCAACATTACCAAAATTCTAGGAAGATCTTCTATAACAATACTCAAAGTCTATCCTAGGGTAATGTTCCCCAATCCGAGTTTTTCTAAATATAGCTTACATTGTTTGTACTAAACATCATCTAATTCCAACTATAATGAACTAAACCCAGTTACCCTGAGTCAGTTCATTATTATATAACATTTTCAGGATCACAAGGGATCAAATCCTGAAAGACCGATCAGTTTAGTAGCCTTAAAAGTAATAGATACATTTGTATGTTTTATATTACATTATAAAATAAAAAATAACAACAAAATTATATCCATTGAAAACATTAATATCCCTTAGACAATACCTTATACTATCAATGTAGGATAGCAATAATATACTTCTTATCATCCCTAGAAAAATAAAACATAGAAAGGGGTGAGCTCAGCTGGTCAGTAAGGATAACAATATAACAGAAACATTCAAAAATAAGCATAAACATTTACGGCAATGTATAAGACTAAATAACAATCCTTTTAAACATAAAAATTTGAATAATTTAGCCAATATAAATAAACTAATTCCATTTACATATTCACATTGATATTATACTATTCTAATAGTCACATGCAATATCAATAGCCAATTTCAAAATGATGGAATATATAATGCCTCATTTTATAACCTCATAGTCAAGGCCTTCTTCCAAGACTACAAATAAGATTTTTTTCAAGGCGTTGTCATGAGAAACTAGTTTTTCTCATGAGACATACTGATATATCAAGGAGATATAGCTGGCTCCACCCTTCGCTTACTAAGTCCAATGCATTTCTCATATGGAAAGGTTTAAACACAATATAAACATTCGTATTAAAAATAGCATATGACATTTTAATACTTTATCCATAAACCATGAATGGTGTAAAAATAATACATCCATAGTCAAAAATATCCCAAAACCTTTAATACTATATGTAATATTTATATCATATTAAATCAACTTCAAACAAGTTTATATTCTCTCAAAGTATGTTGACATAGATGAAATGAAAACTATTTAAAATAAATACCTCTTTCTATTTTTAAATCATTTAAAAGTCGCATATTTAAAAAAGAAAACATTTATTTAGAAAATGTTCATATAAGATTGTATGGTCATCTTCGATGATGATATAATGTTGAAAAATATACACACCCACCGTATAAGTTAAAAAACATTTTTACATTAATTTTTTCGACAAAAATCATAAAGTACCTTCTTTGGAAAATGACAGAATGATTCCTTTCAAAAACTATATTGTCAAATAAGGGTAAAAATGTCTTTAAACAATATTCCAGTAAATAAATAAAAATATGAATTAAATTTTTAAGAAAACACAGATGTGGATGATAAAGAGGTCCCAGTAGATACTTATGTATTAACAACCTCAGATAAGTAAAGAGATTGTAGAATTAACCCTTACCTTGTACTTTTCCTTAGTTGATGGTATGTTAGCCTCATGTATAATAGTTAAATTTTTTTATTAAATTATACAAGAACTTTTTAACTAAATATGATATCATATATTATTCTCTAATTTTTCTTTGTTGATAACATTTCAGTAGTGTCGTCATTTTGGGTGTTAACTGATTTGTTTTATTTTATATAAATGGTTATGTAAGCCATGTTTGTTATGGATAGGATGTATTTTATTTATATTTAGAATGATATTATTTTCATAAACATTATTTTTTGTCATAAAAAGAAAATTATTATTGATTGATTACGAGGGAGAATGAATCCCATTGCGTTTGTGGAGACGGTAATCCGTACGTACGCACGAGCAACAATATCATTATCTTGATGGTGAACTAATATATAATTGGATGGTATATCATATATAAATAATAATTAATATTCTATATTTATTATTTACATTAGTTATACTCGTTATTATAAACATATGAATAATGAAGTGTTTGAATAACAAACTACACCACGACGTGGAGAAGGTAAGTCGTACGTTCGCACATATGGTGACTTTGTAATTTATAGGATTGATATAATAATGAATATGGCTCTAAAATATTTATAATAACATCAAAGTATCTATAAGGTACTTGGTTTATTATTTTTTTATGGAAATATTAAAAAAAATAGGAAGTAGAAGAAGAAAAGAACCTGAAATAGGGTGGTGAAATTATTACCTCTTCTTCAGGTGTTTCCTTTTGAGTTGATCAAAAGGGCATGTTAGGATAGATTTCTTATCAAAGTAAGGACACTAGGTTGAATTGAGGATAGTTTATATTATATTTGGGAAGTTTTTGGTAGAGAAAAATGGCATTGGAGTGGTGAAATTATGAGTAGGGGAAGTACCCTTTAATAACAGAGGTGAGGGTCACTTTAGGAAAAGCCTGAAATATTATTTTATAATAAAATAATTTTCATTTTATTATGGCTCAAAAATGATTTATTTTAGGGATAAGGTGGGTATGGGTCAAAAAAATCTCAACCAATAGGTTTTATATAGGCTTATGTCACCATATTAACCTTGTTTTTTATATTTAACACTTAGTTAAATAGTTTTTCATTTACCATGTCTTTTTGTATTTTTCTGTTAAATGGTTAATAAATTTACTGTAAACTAAAAAAATAACCCAATGTGGTTCATTATTAATATATATAACATTATATAAGTCCTTTTTTAGATCCTTATATTTTTAAGAATATTATATTAATTAATAATATAGTATTTGTTTTAAAAACTCAATTATGCCAATTTTGAAACTATTTAGTATTTTATTTTTTTGAAAGACATAAAAACATTATAACATAGAATTAAATTTATTTAATCAATCCTACAATGTCCTATTAAGCTATAATATTAGTTTCATTCATCAAAGGTCTCAATTTATATTTATTTGGATATTTATAATATCAATTATTTTAATATTTCCTTAAAAAGCTAATTAGTGCATCGTCATTATGTTATAAATATATTTAATTATTTAATTTCTAAAAATTATAAATAAAATAACATTATGTAAGAAATATTTTTATCTTTATAATGAATATATATATATACAAATTTATAGTTTGTAAACCCCTATATTAAAAATGGTTTTGTAATTAAACAATGAATTTAACACTTTTATGTCTTATTTAAATAAAATAAAAATAAAAGTCCAAATATAATACAAGTGGAACAAAGGGGATCATGTTTTATTCCTAAGGTTATTTTTGGTCTAATTACAATTATAAAATAGAATTTGGACATTTTTTAGGGTAATTATGATATAATTTTTACGCTTAACTACCTTATTAACTTTTAATAGTGGTAAATAAAAGTCAAAAGTTACTATTTTGCCAAAAATTATTTTCATCCTAATGAAATTTATTTTACTTAATGATATCTACCATTTCCCTTGTATTTTTGAAATTAAACTCACAGAAGTGATAAAATTATGTTTTAGGCAAATTTGTAATTCTTCCTAGAAGGTGGTTAAAAGACGGTAAAAATTTCAATAAATTTTTTTATATCTAAACATAATATAAAATGACTCCAATGAATTAAATTAAACATATATCAGTATTATGTATATATTTTGACCTAAAATTTATTTAAATAAAATAACTAATTATTTAAATAAAAATTGGATTTTAAACAATAGCATAGTGTTTTTTACTATTCATAAAAAATTGAACATTCATTGAAAATTACCAAAAATTCACCCTAAGATAATTTCGATATTATAAATTTAAAAATTAAGTCCATTTTGAAAAATAAAATTTATAAAATTCAAAAATTATGTATTACTAATCATAACGGCTAGTTTGATTGGTCATTGTGTGTTAAAACTCAATGTTGCGTACAACGCAAGCTACTGGATTATTCAAAGGGAAATGTAAAGTGGAATCTTGGGGTGTTGATATTATGAGATTAATGTAATCTTACTAACATGTCCTCCTATATACCCTTATCAATAGTAAAAGCCTTGTGAGAAACATCCAAATATGATTTTAGATAATAACTCCTAAACTATCATTTGATCTCAGTATAAAGGAATATTAGAATTTTTTTCATTCTTTGTTCATTTTCATCCTAAAGAGAGGTGGAGAATAGTATCTCCATTAAATAATAAGAATATTCCAAGATAGATATAAATACTTACTAAAACTAGTTGATATCCAAGGAAGGGTCCAAATTCATTAAATAATAAAAATAATGATCAATTAGTATCACCTTAAAAGTCTCCCACGTAAGATCATCTCATATTCCATCCTTATTCCTAGAATTCCACCATTATCTGGAAGGCCCCCAGAATATGAAGGTCACTAGTATAAATCTGCCATCCATAGGAGTTTAGAACCAAAAAAATATTATTTTGATTATGTTAATCTAGTAATTTCTATTTTAGGGACACCCAGTGCCCTAATTGTTTGTTGGATACTGGAGGTAGAATTCCCAAGAATGATCATTCATGTTGAATTCTACTTCCTTTAAGGGGAAAAATATAAAAAATCAGGGGTAAACTAGTTCTGCAACTGAAATCAATAGAGTCGGTATATGATCACATTGGGGTAAATCATCTTGTACTATCAGTGGTTGTATAAAAACATCCTACCATATAGGACAATACTATTTTTTGTATCTAAAATCCCATCAAACATAATTATGGTAGAATTTCTAAAATTATAAAAGAATTATTAATACATCTAGATATTTTAGATTAAAATAGATCTGAATTAGTCTACGGGATCCAACAATGGTTCTTCTAGAAGGATACCTTTAACTCAAGTTATATCACTCTTAGATCTTCCCATAGACAAAAAAAACAACTCCATTCCTATAATTCCCCTACACTAGAAACAAAGAGATAGTGATTTATTTTAATACATTGGTTTGATTAAAAAGTATAAAATCCTAAAGGACTAATCAATTTGTCAATTTTGGTAAATAGATTACATATATGATCCTTACATTACAATTCAAAATCTAAACTACAACATACATAATCATTTTTGAACGCCATTATTCTTCTATATTAACTATACATATCAGTCATAATACACTTCTTGTAATACTAGGATAATAAAACCTAAGAGAAGGGGTTATATTAGATTCTAAATAGGGGTATGTGTACAACATAATAATTTATGAATAAATAATCATAAACCTCAAGGAAAGTCGTATAAATGAAAGAAAATCACTTTAAACATAACATTGAGCATAACATGGAATGAATAAATAATACCATATAATATAAGCCTAACTATGTATATTCTACTAGTCGAATAATCACTTGTAATTTCAATAACTAATATCGTAATGAGGGAATGCACAACAGCAGACATCGTAGCCATACCATCAAGGTATCGTGCCAGTACAACGTATAAAAGGGTAAAACCCCAAACTAGTTTGTCTCATGAAACCTACTTATGCATCGAGGGCTATATAGGGCCCCACCCATCACTTAATATGTCCAATTCATTCATTATATGAAAAGTGTGAAACATAATCAACATAAACATTTGTATTAAATTAGCATACATATGTTAATTCAAAACCCATAAACCATGAATGGTATCAAAAAAGCATAACCATATTCAAACATAACGTAAACAATTAAATACAATATTGTTGAGTTTCATAATAAATCAACATCAAATGATCATAGAATCTAATAAATGATGTTGACATAGATGAAAATAAACTAATAAAATTATTAAAAAAAATTAGAGAAAAATATCATTTTTACTTTGAGATCATTTTTTCAAAAGTCGTGAATTTATAAAATAATACATTTTAAAAAATTTTGAATAAATATTTCCCATTAAAGCTTTAAATTTTTTATAAAATTTATAATATTATCATTTCAAAATATTCATGTTCTTATAAATAAATCCATAAAACCCTTTTTGAGAACATGGACATGCAAAAGAAATATTTTGACAAATAAATCGTAGAAACATTTTTAAAAAAATTAGTCAAAGATACCCTTATATAAAACATTAAAAATATTTATTTTTGAAAATATTTTTAAGAAACATGTACATGGATGGTAAATATCTGTTGGTAAATACTTATATATAAACAATCTCAGATAATAATGAGATTGTGAAATTAACTCTTACTATAGGTACAATTCCCTTTTTACATATATTTTACTATTTTATAGTTGTTTTAAAAATATTATTAACTTTTAATAGAATCATAATAATATTTATCAAATCATATATGATTCTTTTTAGAGTTTATATTCCTCATTTATTAACAATTCTAAGTTAACGTAAAAGTTCGGGTAATAATCTCTGTTTATCGTACGAGTTGTGACATGTTATTATTGACATTATTATATATATTAATATTTAATAACATCCATAATGTAAAAAATGATTTATATATCATATATATTCACTAAATAAATTTATATAATATGTAGATATATGGAATGAATACACTGTTCTTGGAGACGGTATGTCACACATACTCAGGACTCAAGTTTCCATTTTCTTATCATATTTAATGGAAGAAAGTAAATGATATATATATATATGATTAAATTGGAATTATTATATCATATACTTTACACATATTCATTATATAAATTTTTATAATCATTCTTCAATGGTTACTGTGGAGGATGAATCTCATCACGTCGGGGAGATGGTAAACCGTACGTACACACAGGCAATGATATCATTTCTTTAATGGTAAATTGGTAATGAATTTAATCGTATATTAATAATACAAAATTATTATCAAGTAACATTAATTATTTATATCCATTATAATCACCATTATACCCATCAAAATAAAGTTGTGTTGAAAAAAATTACATCATATCGTGGAGACGGTATGCCGCATGTGGGAACACATGGTGATATTTTTATTCATAGGATAGGTAAAAGGAGGAATATGGCCATTAAATATTAAAAATAACATCTAATAATAATGAGGATACTCTATTTATTCCATTATAATGTAAAAATCATAGTAAGAGAATAAAGAAGAAGAAATGAAATAGAATTTAATTGGTAAAACAATTACATCTTCTTTGAATACCTCTTTTTGATTTGAAAAAAAGGACTTCTTAGGTTGGATTTATGCCCAAAAATTGGCCTCAAGAATGATTTTAGGGAATTTGGAAGGGGAAATGGGATGTTTTTTCTATGATAAATAGATTTATAGTTGTGCATAAAATAGAAGTATATGTTCCCTTTTATAAGAGAGGGGTGGGGCACTTTTGGAAACTCTCAATCTATAAATTTAAAATAAATTGATTTTAGATAAAAAAAATAGCTCCAAAGTGAGTTATTTCTAGGACAATATTAGTATGGGTCAAATTAATTTCATCCAATTATTTTTATGCAAGTTTAGGTCACAATTCTTAACCTTACATTTTGATTCTAACCCTTTGTTAAATAGTTTAAATCTTACCATGACTACTTGTCTTTTTATACTATAGGGTCAATATAGTTATAATAAATAGCCAAAAAACCTCAATTTGTTATTTTTTGATATATTTAACATTATATTAGTTATTTTAATGAAATATATATTTTTATGAATTTTATATCATTTTATAATGTAATATTTATTTTGAAATAACATTATTGTTAATTTTGACACAATTTATTATTTGAATTATTATAAAATAATAACAACATGATAACGTAAAATATAAATTAATTAATCTCTAAAATAACATATTCATCCAAAAAAATTATATGTCTTAAAATATTTAAAATGATATTTATTTTAAAATTATTAATGTCTTTTATTTTATTCTTCTTTTAATTGATCAATTAATGTATCTTCATTATGTTGACATTTAATTTAATAATATAATTTATAAAATTATAAATAAATTACAATGTTTTAGATAAATATTTTATATTTTAAATTCCTATTTATATTCTACCATATCACTTATATAGCCTCATATTTAAAATAGTATAGTTATTAAAGTTTGAATATGACATTTTTAAACTCTTCTTTAAATATAATATAATAAATTATCTAATCTAACAAAATTTGATTAAAAAGGATCATATTTTTAAACTAGGTTTGATTTTGGCCATAAAACATTTGTCCAATTAAATTAGGGCATGTGTTTGGGAAACTATTGAATATTATAATATTAATTTTTTACCTTTAATTACCTGATTAACTCTTAATTGTGGTAAATAAATAAAAAATTACTAAAAATACTATTTATAAAAAATTAATTTCATCCTATTAGATAAAAAAATTAATATTAATTACAACCATTTAAGTCCATTTTTCTAAATTCAATTTACATAAGTATTAAAATTATAATTAATATTAATCCCATAGTTGTGGCTAGAAGGCGGGTAAAACATACTTTAAAAAGTTCAATAAACAATTACATATAATTCTATTACACAATTTTTCAGATGACCTACATTGGATTAATATATTCATTATTTATCTATTGTGACTTTAAAATAAATTAAATTTAAAAATAATTATTTAAATGAATGTCCATTTTTTAATAACAATGCAGGATTATTCACTATTCATCAATAATTTAAGCATTTCAGAAAAATATAAAAAATTCACCCTCTGTTAATTTTGTCATTATGAATTCAAAAATAATGTCTATTTTTAAACCTAAAATTTTAAAATTTAATAATGTGGTTAATAATATTCATAACCTCTTTTTAAACGGCTAGTTTGATTGATCATGGTGGGCTCAAACTCAGTATTGTGTGCAATGTTAGCTATATAATTTCATTAAAAAGATAACATACCATTAAATTTGGATATGTTATAATACCTTCATGTTAGTCACATTTATATACATTTGTAAAACTATAATGAAATTTTTAATCAATGTAATACTAGTATAATGATATCCAATACTGCAAATATGGCTTTTATCAGTGCTAGAAAATGGCATTAACAGTGCTTAAAAAGTGCAGTTAATCAAGGCGTAGATAGGGGTACCTTTTTTCAGCCCTCTGAAAAGCACCAATAAATACTCCTTTTATCAGCTATAAACAAGCACTGAAAAAGTGTCCTTTTGTCATTGCTTTTTTAGCGCTTAAAAAATACCCCTTATATCTGATCTTTTTTAGCACTAATAAAAGTTAAAAAAAAATTAAAAAAATTAAAAAAAAGTCAATTCTTGGTGGGGCTTCAATAGAGCTTGAATCCCCCTTCAAAAGCATCATGCCTCGCACCCAAGCCTACACGCCCCAGAAACCTTACACCCCTTTAACAATGCCCCCACCCCACTTTAACAGCGCTATGAATTATTTCCCCCTACGCGCGCAACCTACCTCCCCAAGGATTAGAACATAGGACCTATTGTATATGCCCCTATGCCTTTTCCACTCCACCATATTTCTTTCCTCTTCATTTATTAATATAGCTCTATATATATATATATATATCAATTTAGTTATATTTTTTCATATATTAATATATATATATATAAACATATATATATATTAATACATATATATGTTTAGTTATATTAATATATATATATCTGTATATATATAGTTATTTTTATATATTAATATATTTATTCATTTATAAATATATATTTATAATATCAGTTTTAATTACATATATAATAAATTCTATTTTGTGTGAGTTTATTAATAAATATATATATATATATATATAACACATACATACATATTATATGTGTGTTTGTAATTATAATTATAAATATATATATATATGTATATAAAAATATTATATATTAATTTATATATACATATGTTTAGATTATATTGATAATATGTATCAGTTTGACAATACAGATGCACAAAAATACACAAACACACACACACACACACACACACGCGTCATATAGGTATATAAATATTAATGTGTTTGTATTTTAAATAAAATGGATATTATTTTTTTATTTAGATAAGCTTTCTATATTGATTAATATACTTTATATGTATATATTAATATTTATATATTTATAAAATTAATGTTTTTATTGGTGAATTAATATAAAATATGTATAAATTGTTATATAATAGATTATAAGTAAAATTACATTGAAAAAATGATAAAATTCCAAAGCCATAATATTAATACAAATGTAACCCCTCAGAATAAATTCAGTCCCTAGTGAAAAAGCTCAAAAAGGCCACCTGAAACGAGGCTGAAATTTTATCGAATATTAAACAATTTGGGTATGCGGACTACAAACTCAGTTTTGGAGGCCTTTAGGGCCATTTTTTCCTTCAAAATGTGATAGAAGGTTCCCATGGAAACTAATGTATAGAACTCATCATAGGCTTCAATTTGATATGTTGTAGAGCTCAGACGGACACTCGAATCAGAAATTATGGACATTTGAAGTTTGAGTAAAAATTTCAACATTTTTTTTATCTTTTATTATTTTTTTTTGTTTTGTGTCTTTAAATTTTTATTAAATTATAATTAGTAGATTATAATTATAAATTTAATAATTATTAAAAAAATATTTTAAATCCATTTTCACTAAATATATTCTATATTAAATGTAATAGTCTATTTATACTTGTCTAAAACATATTTAAAAAATATCTATTATATTTATATCAACATAAATATACTTATATATCAATTTATTATTTTCATAAAAAATTATCATTTTTGAAATATGCACATTATCATCACTATGAAAAACATCTGATAAATTCCCCTATAAATGCTACTAAAAAAAGTTCTGATAAAGTGTCACTTCTAACAACATATTTCTTAGCACTGTTAAAAGTTCCCTTTATCTGTGCTTTATTTAGCGCTGATAAAGGAACCCCCTTTATTAGTGCTTTTTTAGCACGGATAAAGGGTGATGCCGTGAAAACCTAGTTTTGTGGTAGTGATCCTAGAAGCATGGATGTATCAGACAAACAAAACCTTAAAATCATAAAACAAATTAATTTATTAATATGAAAAAATCAAGAGTCTCATATATGACATGTGATCCTATATAAATTATAATTATACATTTACACACCCAATCCGATAAACTCTAACGAAAAAATATATCTTACAACTATCATCAAACTGTAAGAGTGAAACATATTACAAGAATCCCTTCAATGTTAACTCATATGTCCATTATAGATTTGTTGGTTAAGAAAGCATATAACTCCCTTAACCGAGTCCCATGCAATCTAATCTCCTTTCAAACAGAACCCCAAACATTATTAATGAAAATATAAAAGAAAATATGATTCCTTTGACACTATTTTGGAACACCAAGACAAATATTTCTCAAACAAGACCTATGTGGAGATACCACAAGACTTCATGTGGGACTATTCATATGCAAGAGGATTTTGTGTAGCGGTGAATGTATAATATTATATTGTGCATTTTATACACTTTGTAATCACAGATATGAACATATAATAAAGAAATAATAGTTGAAGGTAATAAAAATATCTATATCATGATGTCATCATACAAGAACAAAGTATCAGACCACCAAAGTTGTAGGTCAATCTAATGAAGGTAGGAATACATATATACATAAAAGTTAATCATTCTGTGTCTTCCCAAGCATCACCACTAACTCTATACATCCATCTACTTAGTAACCTGGTTTAGGGTCCTTTCCCATCATTGAATTCTAGCCATAAATTTTGTTTGCATTCCAAAATTCCCATTTAGTGTGTGAGTAATAAAACTAGTAGGAAACCACGAATTAATCCTTAAAAAAGTGTATAATAAATATAGAATAGTGTATATAATTATATAAAGTAACATCATAAATTAAAATAGAGTGACACATGCACTGAGTCATCATGTTCTAACCATGGTTACAAGAACCATGGACCCAACATATTTAATATGATGTAATTAAGGATATCAATGTCTATCAATACACATCACAATAAGTTCCACAAGTCCCATTATCGATGAAAACTCTAAAATTTTTAGACCTTTCTCTATGTTTATACTTTATGTAATTCCCCAGTCCCTACCCTCATAGAGATCATTAACTGGAACAACATATTCCCCCACCATGACAATGGTCCTAATCCTCAGATGATGGTAAGTCCCACCGTATATAGTTGATGTATTGGGCTCTGTAAAACACCAATTTCTGGAAGTATTACAGATCATTTTTTTGCTAAAGTATACTCAACTCCCCTTCATGGTCTACTTTAACATCGACTAACATGTCTGTCATCAGACACATACAATCAAATGGGCTACAAACTATAGCCTTTTCCCATTATAATTCTCCCCCACAATGGGTAATATAACCAATATTGAGTGAGATGTTTTACTCAATATCTAAAAAATGTTTCTACAAGCTATAAGACACCCCAAATATTACATATCATAGTGATTAATAATAATGAATATCAATAATTTTTCTCAGGAGGCAACACACAAATCATAAAAACATGTATCATGAATGGGTTTCAACGACCACTCACATACCCAAATATAACATATATAAATCATAGGTTTTAAGCATAAATTACTAGATCGTGAAAACATTATATACATGTCACTATATGGTAAGTATCATCCTACCTCAAAATCAAAGTTGTCACTCTCATGGTTCGTCATGAAGATGGTTCTCAAGAACATGATGTTTTGAGGTGTTTTGAATAAGATAATTGAGTTTTATTATTTTATTCAAAATAATAATCTTAATATTATTGAGAAAAAAAATCACATAATATTTTTCAATAAAGTAGTGAATATATGGAGACCATTCTCTCAAGTATAATGGATTGATTCTAACATTGAAATTTCATTAGTCTATTTATAATGGAAATAGTGTGGCACATAATGTTTTATTCAATAATGATTACAATTTTCTTGGGATATTAAATTCTTTGAAGATTAAATTCTTACATTCATTAATCATCATAAATTTCAAAAAATCATGTGTAGGAAGATTAAATTTGATGAATTCTTGTATTAAATTTTTACTACAATGTTTGTGTAAACATTATCAAACAAAAATTGTCAGCTAATAGTTTTGATGATAAAAGTTTAATGTCAATTGTTTTAATAATTATATCAATCAATGAAAGAATTTTTGAATATTTGATATTGTAGTGGATGGATATGGATCAGAAAAACCATTGTAGAAATTCTTTCAATGGTGCTACTATTAAGATCCCAATATAAAATAACTATGTCAGTGTGTATGAAGTTGACCTAATCATAATTTTTTATGTATATAAAAAGGATATGTGTTAGTGCAATATATCAGAAATAAACAATCGTTTGGTCAATTTAACTTGATGAATTTTTTTTATGTCATTTGAGAGAGGTTGTAATTTGATGGAAACTGCTAAAGTTTTCCAAATAGATTAATCTGGTAGAGTAAGATTCTTGAAAAATAATTATGAGTTGTTTCAAACAAATTTTTCAAAGATCATCAGATAAAGATTGTATATATGGAGGAGTTTCTATGTGGTTGTTTCAGGTGAAAAAATTTATGATATTTATGATTCTGTTTTGAATATATTAAATGTTATGATTCTATTCTAGTCGTTCAAAGTTTCAAAAATCATGAAGGAACGAATCTGTATTCTCACTAAGATATAAATAAGGTTATAATGAGTTAATTGAAACTAGGGATTAATGATATTTGAAACCAATTTTTATGTGGATTTTAATTTGTTTGAAGTAAAATTATTAAATGAAATTTATTTTAATGTTTGAGTAGGATATTTCAATTGTAGTTTCTTAATTTCCCTTAATTATCTAAGTATCACTACCTATATAACAATGGTGGTATGAAGAGAATATTGTTTTGATTCATATTGTATTGGATAATTGCTTCAAAAAAGTAGATATGATCATAAGAATAGGTTTAAGAGTAATGAGTCAAAAAGAAATTGGAAAATTTTTACCACTAGTTGGTATAAGTAGAATAATATTAATAGGTTATTAGCCGAATAGTTTGAAGGAGGATCAAAATATTTGTCATTCTATTTTAATGGATGAATAGGGAATCATATTGGAATCATTCTTCTAAATATTCAATATATGGAGTATACCATAAGGAAATTCCATATATAGTTTATTAAAAAGAAACTCTAGATTATTTATATTAGATGATCTTGATGGACAAAATATTTTTGAAAGAAGAAGGTCGGTTCTCCCTACAGTGTAATAAAGTGAAGTGGATGAAGAAGTATGTATTTAAAGGGAATGTTTTTAAAATTTTATGAAGAATAATTGATATATAAAAAATATTTTTTGTGAATATTCTAATATTTGTTACCAAGAAATTTTATATCATTTATCTTTTCAAATAGAACCTTAATTATCATTTTATTATAGTGATGTAAAAGTGAAATAATACTCTCTTCTTACTGTATCAATCAATGGGATTATATTCTAGTGGTTTTTGTGGCCCTAGGTTACATCCAACTCATACCATTAACTAGACACTCTTATTGAGTCGTGAAACTTATAAATAATATTTATAATGTGGTTGAACTTGGTTTTCTTTAGTCGGGTAAATTATCTGTATTCGGAGGTGAAGGTGATTTCATAAGTAAGAAAAAGTAATAGAAAAAATAATTTATTTTACCATCTCCAACTCAGTGATCCCGTAGATCTTTATTAGTCCTTTAAATTTGTATTAGAGTTAATTTTCCACTCATTTAATCTTTTTTGGAGTTTTAAAAATAGTAAATAATCCATGGATATTCGGAACTATGTGAATAGTAAGGTATTCCTATCTTTTTTTTGAAGAACTATCATATTTTAAAGGATAAAATGTTACCATATCTTAGATCTTTTAAAAAAATACTTGAAGCTATGAAATATGATTTTCCTCCTCCAATATTGGTTGTTCCCTTAGTATATGTGGATATGAATAATTTTGAGAAGGATGGTAGATCTAGAAATTATATACTTTCCAGACTCTCAAAAAGTGAATTTATGAGGGTCAATATTATTTTAATAACTAAAGGAATCTAGGATAAGTTTAAAAACATCTATGAGTAAATATGAAATTATATAATGAAAAGGTAAATATTTCTATACTTAATTATTGATATAATAATATTAAATAATATAAATATTTTGGTCATTTATTTATAAGATTTAATAACAATGTAATGGCCATAAAATATTTTGACAGATGTTGGAAGATTATTCTATTCTTGAAAATATTCTAAAATTTTTTCAAATGAATTTTATTATAAGGTGTCATAATTAGATTAAAGAGACCCAAAAACTCTACCTTTGGATTATTTACATAGAATTTGTATTTATTAAATGATATGAGAAACGTTGTCCAAGAATAAAGTGACAGTTTATTGGGAAATATTTTTCAAGGCTTAATGGTGAGGAAAGGCTAAAAAAGTTCCCACGGAAGAAGATAATGACTGACACTAAATATTAGTATTTTAAAAAGTTTATTAATTCAAATCATTATTTTATAGAAAGTTAAAAATATTTTTATGGAAATATGTAGGATATTTTCCATTAACATTATTTTGTTGTAAAGCCACTAAAAATTTCAAAACAAAATCCCTATTAAAAGAAAGATAAAGAAAATTCTGAAGAATATATAATGATAATAAGATACATAAAGAATAAGGTTGATAAATATAAATCATATTCAAATAGAAATTATAAGAAGTTCTATATCTATAAAAATATAATCCTTCTATTATAAATTTTGGAAGAAGATGATAGTGAATTAAAATATTACAACATAATGGTAGATACTAATTGAGAACTTTATAATTTCAAAAGAGAATGATGAAAAATTCACCATTAATGAATGTTAAAGATCCAAAGAAGAAGGAAAGGTCATATAAGAGTCATATATGGAGTTTATGACATTGAGATAATTGAAATAATGTATTGAAATGTTTTTTAGACATGGAAAAAATATTAATAATTTTAATAATGGTGATCTTTCAGTGAAAATCATGATTTTTTTTTCATGAAGAAAAATAAATGTTCCTAAAATATATTGATTATTTTATGAATTTAATTGATTAAGAATAAACCATCAACACCAACCTTGAACAAAAAATAAATGTGAATTTGAAATAATTTTATTTTATTCAACAAAATCATGCTGAAGTCGAGCAAAAAATTAAATATTTAAAAAACATGGTTATAGAAGCTGGTGAAGGATCTAAAATATATTAACCTAAGAAGGATAAGATTTTTTTTAAAAAAATTTAAAAATTATTATAAATATGTCTAAAATAAATAAAACTTTTTATAAGACCCTATATGAATCCAAAACAAGATGATTTGAATTTTAAAAATTTATTTTATATCAAATTTTGAACCAAATTCTATTAAATATAGTGGTTTTTCTAATTATGAAATTAAATATATCTCATATTTAATATTTTTTAGTAACTAAAACTATTGTCACAACATATTTCTAAAGTTGATGGTTGGAAATATGATAGACATAAGGATCATAGTTCTGGAGAGCATATTAGTTATTTTGTAAAATATTATTTGAATTGATATTTTTATTACTATAGATACTTTGGGAATACATTAAGCCATTTTTAGTTTAATAATTGAAACTATATAGAATCTAATAGAAACTAGGGGAAATTTGGGTGGGGGATTCCACTCACATAAAGAAATAAACTCATGAAATAGTGTTTGAAAATTTAAAATAGATATCATCCCCTAGATATTGTTTGTGAAATATTTTTTATCTTGATCATCATACTAAGGGATGTATAGTTTGGTTAATAGATCAAAAATATTTAAATAAAATATATTAAAGGATGTTTGTAAAGGAAAACATTTCATGTATATGGCCTTTGTTATAGAAAATTATCTAAATGTTATAACAATAGACTATCCGTGGATATTGGGAAGTGGATGTTCATTATATGTGAAAATAGATTTGTATTTGTGAGAGATTGTAAAATATTAAAAAAAGGGCTAGTGATGTGTGCAAAAAGTTGTTCCACATAGACAATATTTGGATCTTCTATTATTAGAAAAAATTGATTGAAATCCAAAATTTCTTTGGTTATTGATATTAGGAAACAGAACTTGTAAAAGGTTTCCCAACATTTTGATGAAGGTAATGATGTTGTGTTTAGAAGAGATGTATTTATTGTTAAATAAATTTATGATGGTATTGTTTTTATAATAGGATAATAATAAAAGGATATTTTTTCAATTTGGTGATGCTTATAATTCACGTTATCAGCTCACAGGGGATGAAAATATATTATAACGTAAATTCTTAGACATATGTGTTAGATAATTATGTGAAAGAACATAAAGAGGGAAACTATTTGTGATATTTATAACTTGGAAATAATAAGGTATTGGTGTTATTAAACATGGTAGAAATATTTGATTATCAAACAGTCTCATATAATAGTGGGGATACACTTAACTCATCCCTCAGAGCATATACACTCAAATAATTATGGTCATATGGGAACTAAATCAATAAATGTAGATAAATAATCTATTTATGTTAGTTATGAATTTACATTCATTAAATGTAATAGTTTTTTGAAACATAATTTTGATTCTATCAAATGTTTAATTGTTTCAATAGAATTATTCAAAATGAATGTGTTTATTATCGGAATAATATTTAAATAGATCGTGGTTATGAGTATAAAAATCATGATTTTAGATATTATTTTGAAAATCATGGATGTAATTGTGATTTTAGTTCACCATACAAATCACAGTATAATATTGTTACGAAAGAGAATAAATAAAAGTTTTATTGAGATTGAATGAAATATATTGATTGAGCAGGATAATTGTAGATACGTTTAGAGGAAATATATTAAAAATTAGGGTTTATATAGACTAAACCCTATAATGACTCTATAGGATATGTATTATAAATAAAACACACATTTAAAATACCATAGGGTGTTTCAAATTCATTAAAAAATCAATGATAAAGGCTAGAACCATGGGATATTTGATCAAATATGAGTTGATAGAATATTTTATTTGATACCCTCCAAATGTTTGAGGATACATGTGCTATAATATTATAATTTGAGTGAATTTATACTCTATATATGTGAATTATTTGAATATTTATATAAGTAGGATTCATAGATAATTGATTCTATTTTAGAAAGGTATGATAAAGAACCTTTGGATAAATAACATACAAAATTCTTTAAAACAGTTATAATACTAATGTTGTATAAGATAAATAATCTAACCCAACTGTCTTGGGGGATAAGGAAAAATTCCATAAATATTATCCTAGGTTGAGGAATAAAGTTCAAGTACAAAACATCATTTAAAATCATGTATAATAGGTTCGATGCATAATATCATTGACATTAGTTAGACATACATCCCTATATTCACAGGTTGAACCAAGAGGTGTAAAATAATCTCTAAAACAATAGGATTGTATTGATCCCATCGATAAAGAGTTGGATTAGATTGAGAATAATGATACATGGGAACATATATCCAAACTAAACAATAAACTCATGATTGGTACAAAGTGGGTGTTTTGAAACATGTTCAGTGGAAAAAAAAGTGATAAGAAACATGGAACGTCTAGTTTGTAATGGTTACTCACAAATTGGAGGAATTGACATTGATTATTCATTTTATCTGGTAACAATGCTTAACGGTGTCATAGTCATTACTAATATTTCTACAAAACTATGTTACAAGACATTCCATATGGATGTCAATTCAATTTACTTAATGGGGAGCTCGATTAAGAAGTTTATATTGAACAATTGTGTGACTTCATGCCTGGAAAACATGAAATTAATGAGTTAAAGATAATGAATAACATTAATGGGTTAGATAAAGGTATGAGATATTATCATTATAAGTTAGAGACTTTATTAAGAAAGATAAATTTCTTGAAATGGTCAATTGATAGTAACATCTACATAAAATAAAATCAAGATATTTCCCTTGATGGGATTGTTTATATTGATGATATTATAATCACAAGGAATGATGAATACACATGTGAAATGATTGTTGATAGTATCAAAATTCTATTCAAAATGTTCATGTTATGTGAAATGAAATATTTTATTGGTATATAAATCCCTCAAAAGAGAATTATATTTTCCTTTCAATATAAAAATATGTTATGGAACTTCTAAAGATGTTTGAAATGGGGGATTCAGAGTATATTTCTGTACTTATTTTAGTGGGAAATAATTTATCAAATGATTGATAAGGTAATGAGTTTGATCCTAAATAGTATAAAAATATGGATGTAATTTTGTTATATCTATAGTATTTTAGGCTAGATATAGTTTTTAATACATTGTATTCCAAATATCAAAGCCCTCTAAAATAATATTATAAAATGGTATGAAAATGAAAATATCACATATATCGAAAGAAATTTCCACTTCAAAATAAAATAAAATAAAATATGAAATATTTATTTTTTTTGTTACACTTATCCAAATTTGTTAGGTTATATTGATGATATACGATCCACATCTAGGTGAGTTTAAATATTTGTAGAAATATGTGAATGTTGAAATATGAAGAAGATAAAAAATTAACTCTCAATATGGATGAGGATGAGTCTGTAGTATCCACTGAAGCTGTAACAGAAATAATGTAGTTGAAGAGTTGGTTATAAGGCTTTCTATTTGGTGTGATGTTACTCGTTATCATGGGTTTATATTATAAAAAGTATATAAATATCCTAAATAATCATATGAAATATTCTAATTCTAATCACATTAATATTAAATATCACTTCATCAATGATCATGTGGAATTAAATGGACTAATTTTGGAGTTTATTCCAATAATGAATAATGTTGGTGATATCATTATTAAACCATTACTAATTGAAACATTTCAAAAATTTAAGATAACCCATCCCATATCTCATCATGACATTATATTGTGTTTTCTAAGGGGGATAATAATATGTGACATAAATCTATCCATTGACATTTTCTTTAATTTTTAAGGAAGAGCATGTATTTAAGGGTATTTTCTTGAAGGATTAAGTTAGGTTTTTAATGTATGTGTTTAAATTATTTTAATATTTTAATGAAGAGGATTTTGGAATTTATTAACATATTGAGTGTTCAATGTGAATAATGGATGTTTGAAGTTTCTTATATAGATTTGGGAATCGAATATATACAAGAAAAAATTTCGTAAAACAATGTATAATGATTGAATGGTATTTATTAAATAAATATTATTTCCTACACTATGTTTTCTCATGTGGGATTATAAACTTTTGATAATAAGTCCTTTTCATATTTTTCAATGTTTCAGTGATTAACGATCTTTGGTTGACATTAAAATACATATGGGGGATTCGTTTGGCTAAATGGTTTTTGACATATTTTAATGAAGTTATAAGATTTATATTTTTATTTTTGAACATAAATTATGTTACATTTTTTAGAACATAATTCACTTAAAAATGTTGAGTTACAATATTAATCAAACAGACATAATTTGATCAAGTATAATTAACTCAATTCAATATCCATAGTTCATAGCGCTAGGAGATTTTGTTAGAGTGAGGAACAGAATGTTTTATTATATAATTCTTATAAGTTTAATTACATAGAAATTTTTAGTGAAGTTTAAATCTAGTGATGCATTAGTGATATGAATGTTAAATACATCACAGGTAAAGAATAATCACATGTTCAAAGCTTTTATAAAAATAAGAAGTTTTAGGTATAATTGTAAAATTTCTTGCCAAAACATTTGTCTAATGTTTAACATACATAACATTAACAACAAAATTATAGCTAATAAATGTTCATTCTTTTATGTTTTATAATGTCTTCCCATTTGGGAAATAATTTTTGAAGTTATAATGTTACTAAGAATGGGGTTATATCAGAGGGAATCGTTAAAATTTAGTTATACAATGTTGTAAAAAGATCTTGATATGATTAAATGAAGTAAGTGTTTATTAAGTTGATCTAGTAAAATATGTATAAGTATGTTGTAAAAAGGTTATTTGGGTGTGTCATATGATAAATCGCAATTTTTAATGGATGACTTCCCCAGATTAACTTTTATTGAATTCATTGGATAGCGGTTTTATGATAAAGGAATGATCAAAGTCTTCTGATACAAGTCATTGGTTTAAGGAAGTGTCTACTGGATGATTTTTGAGTGACTTCTTATGAATTTGTGATAATAAATTAGATGAATATTCACATGAAAGAAGAGTTTCTATGAGGGTTTTTTATATGGAAGGATGTAATGTCATTAATAGGATTTATTAATGATATTAAAAATTAACGATGTGGAGTTAGTTGATAAACATTCCAAAAAATGATGGAATTAATCATGATTCTTCTTGAGATATAAATAAGGTTTTAAGGAGTTAATTTCTTTCAGGTATTAAGGTTATTTGAATACTATCATTAGGTAAGTTTTAATTTGGTCAATGAATTGATGTTTAATTTTAGTTCTTTTATTGTTTGAGAGGTATATTTTAATTGGAGTTCACACGTTTCCTTAATATTCAGAGAAACTCTTCTTATATATAGTAGGTAGGTGAAATGATAATAGATTGTTGATTATTTTTATTTGGGTGAAGTTCTACCAATTTTAGGAGATGATCATTTGAGTAGGATGAAGACGCCTTATTTACGAGTGTATTGGAAAATGTTTCCCATCAGTGGGTACTAGATGAATGGTGTTAACTTTTGATTGGTGAAACACGTTTAAGGGGATCAAATGAATGGTGTGTCAATGGGATCAAACAAATTATACATAAGATTGGTATTATAAAATAGAAGAGACAATGGATAGATCATACTGGATTGACACACTAGATGGAGTATATCATATTGACACTCATATAGATTATACTGGATGAACTTGATTTAAAAACTGATATCCGATGGAAGAACGTTATTGGTCTTTTTTGTTTAGGAAAGTGAAGTGGAATAAAATGTACATGTTGGAAGGGAAAGTGTGTATAAATTTAATGTAGTATAGTGATAAAATACTAAACCTTGTTGGTGAAGGTTTATATTGAATTTTTGAAATATTGTTATATCTTTATTCTATTAGAAGAGAACATGAATTTTTGATAGACTATAGTTTTAAATAAGTGAAAGGAAAGGTGGACCAAGACTTGTTCTTAGTATAAAAATCCTGAGAACTATAATCAAAGAAAAATAATATCTATTAATGGGTGAAGGTAAAATGGTAAATACCTTTTTCAGGTAGAAATTTAGTACCCTAGTGGAATTATTGCACTCAAAATATAGGATAATGTAAACATGCATACGTTATTGAGATTGATATTTTTATGTCCACACATTAGGTAATAGGTATATCCTCTGATCGCCACTACTATATCCAAATATAGGATCCATGTAGATTTACAAATATATACAAAGGAGATGTGGATATTTGAGAATCAAATGGATCACAACTCATTGCATTATTTATACATGACTAACACCTTCTATTTCAAATTGGAGTGATTTTTTTAAAAGAAATGTTATTTTTTTAATGTTTTACTAATAATATAATCTATGTAAAAACATTGACCCATGAAATACCAGAGTCGGTGACTTCCATTATTACATTAGAATGGATACAGGATTCAAAACCAAATTGACCAAATAGTTTAGTAGTTTTGGGAAACAATATAACATAAATGATACACATTTTACATTGAAAAAAAATTAAGCATAATAGGTAACAAAATCTAATAATATAAATCCTTGAAACTCATTCAAATATGTCTTCATAATAACCAGGGTTAAAATAACGGTGAGCTCAAATTCTCAATAAGGATTATTTATAATGAAATTAATCATGATTAAATAATAATAATAAATATTTAAAATTTGATAATGGATAACAAATTCAATTTAAAAAAATTGATAACGAATAATCAATATGAATTTTTCAATAACTGAAATATTATAAAATTTAATCAATTAATTGATAATGAAATGCATCCATTAGTAATTTAAAAACGAATATCACGGATAAATATTAATAATAACTGAATTCCTTTAGAATAAAATGATTAATTATTTTGCATCATGTATGACTCACATGAAAACCTATACTTTTAAGACCATTAATATGATAGTTTAAAACTAAAGGTAGAATCCCATTTAATTTTCTCAACTAATTTTCTAATGAGAACTTATTTGTTCATTGATGGGATATATAATTTGAGGACCCATCCCTAAATACCAATCCAAATCTTTTCACATATATTAGATAATTTATTTACATAATACGAAATGTTCCTAGTCAAATATATCTATTCTGCAAAGAATATGGATTTATCAATATTTCCCTAGATAATCAAATAACTATCAAAGTAAACGTTGTATGTAAAAAAGGTATATGGTTTAAGAAAAAATAATATATGCATTCCAATACTATTTATATTTAAGTGAATTTTAATTTCTAGTGAAATATTATTACAATAAAGTGATTTTCATAGGTGAATGTTAACAATCGCCAGTGAAAGTGAGATTTCACAAAAACATTAATCACTTGGTAATTTTGAAATCAAATCCCCTTTGGATGAAATAATTAAAATAAAAACCATAAAAATCATTAAAAATTAAGTATTAATTATATTTAATTTATACAGATTATTATATACCCTACATAGAATTTAATTTGTGCATAAAAACAAATAATTCTGAAAGGAATTTAAATTGAGAAAAAATCTGTTACATTATGATCCCTTTTGGTTTAATTTAATTTAAACTCATATATAATGTTTTCAATAATTTTAAAAAATTATATGAGAATAATATTGATATTTAAAACATCTTATATGATCCTTTTATAACATCTTATCACTCATTTGTTAATAATGTTTTATTATTTTCATTATTTTAGGTGTTAAGTACCTTGTTTTTTGAGTAAGCTTTGAGTTTTTTTTCATCTTACCTACATCATGATTTATTCATTTTCATAATTTAAAACTTGAATTAAAAATCATATATGGTTAGTATATATGTATTTATAGATATCCATTATTATTTTTTGATAGGAAATGAAATACACTGTTCATGGAGATGGTAAGATATATGTACACATAAAAGTTGTTTCTATTTATTATCATATTGAAAGAAAGAAAAGTAAATGCTTTATATAATTACATATATTATCATTATTGTATTATTATTTTGTAATATATTTCACATATTTATTAAAACACATCCATTATATATCCCATGTAATTGTTGAATGAATCGCATCACATTGCGAGGTGGGAGTTCGCTATACACACGAACGATGTTATCTTATTCCCACAAAATGGAATTCATGAAGGTATTTTTTTATATAATAACTAAAGTAGTATAAAGATAATATATTAAATATATTAAATATAAACCCATCACTATTCCCAACTATGATAGGTGGTAAAAGAAAAATGAGTGGAAACAATTCACAAGGTGGTAGTCCACCATACACACATATGATGATTGAGTGTTCCATTTGATAGTAGTGTGTGGTCATGTATGTCATACCCCCAACATAAAAACAATCTCATTATATTGAATAAATTGAGGTCATTATATAATAATGATATAATAATAATTTAATGTGGTGGAGAAGTAAATAAAACAAAGACACTTTTTGATGAATGTTACCTCTTCTTCAGGTATATAATTGTGGTTTATACCAAAAGACTTCTTTGGTTTTATTTCTGTCCCAAAATTTATCTTTGGGGCTGAATGGATTGATTTTTTTATTTTATCCTATTATGTTTTGGATGATCCAAAAGGATTAAGTGATGTGAAAAATTGAGGATAGGGTAAGATCCATTTTATAGTGGAGGGGTAGTGGCATTCTTGTAAATACGAAATGATTAACATGATTGGGAGGTATCTTTTACATCATGTGTCTCAAATAATGATCCATATTTTATCTAGGATATGATATGGTCAAAATATTTCCATAATATGGGTTTTTGTTCTGTTTCTAAGTCATTTGTAACCTTATTATTAAATATCGACAACTAAGTAAACTAATTATCACCTTAATTACTTTCAATAATTTGAATTTCATTCAAAAATATTTTTGGTAAAAAATAAAATGACCTTAATATTCACTAAAAATATTACTAATGAAAAACAATGAATAATTTTTTTCATATTCAAATCAATGAAATGGAAAAAATAAATTTAAAATAAATCTTAGATACTGGATGAGAAAACTGGTCTTTAAAGTGAAAATGTTCAAATTTTCACAATATTTTTATATTTAAATTCAATATAAAAATTATTCCATTGAAATAAATTTGGTCAATAGATTTATTTTTGTTAAAATTATCTTTCAAACTATAAATTAATTACATAGAAATTAAATTTTGAATTAAAATTCTGTATTTTTTACTACTCATCTGAAATTGAAACACCACCAAAAAATATGACGAAAATCATCCTATTTTAATTGTGATATTAAAATTTCAAAAATTAATATCATTTTTTTCAAATAAAATTCTTAAAAGTGTCAAAATTTCGTTTTAAAACAAGTCTTTCATTAAAAGGTGACAAAAATACTTTTTAAAAATTACATTTTTATATGTATAAAATTTGATTTTTTCTTATTTTATGGCTATAAAATCTATTGGATGAATGTAAAAAAAGTTATTTAGCATATAATAAAAAAAATTATTTACAATCATTGAATAATAGTAATAAATTTAATTTATTAGGATTAAAATCCTTTGTTGCATAATAGTAATTTTTATTAACGATTACCTTCATATTAATTTGGTTTATTAATTTATAACCAATGAAGTTAGTCATATATTTTAATATGTTAATTAATCATACATATAAAAATAAATTTATGGGAAATGTGATAATTTTTTTAATAATAATTTTAATTTTACATGGTAAAACACAGTCTTATGTGTAACACATGCTATCAATGAATGTTCTTATTTCATGTATAGTATAATGAAATGGAATTGAATGAATTGAAAGATATAAAATATAGTTAATTTATTTAAAATAGTAAATATAGTGTAAATTATCTGGATGCTATGTTCCTTTACACACTTTTTGTTGTATTTGATAAACATTGTTGAATAAAAAGTTATCAATTTAATTTTTTTGTGGTGTTACATTCCCCCACCATAAATAAACTGCATCCTCACAATTTAAACATGATCACTCTGTTATGGGGTTTGTAATTTTAAGGTACCATTTCTAAAAAACCACCTTATTAAAGAGTTAGTAAAATATCTTCTTAATAAAATACAAACCTAAGTATGAAAATTATCTAGAATAACGCATAAATTGGTATCTAATTATGAGAACATTGGTTGGAAATGAAAAAATTTACATGGAAGAGAAAGATAACACTAAAATATTGATAATTAGGGATAAATAACATGTTCAAGAGATAGTTAATGACCCCAAAATATATAAACAAATGGTGTGAAAAAAGTCTCTGGTATCATAAAAAATGATGATAATAATACAAATTTTTTATCTCAAGATAATTTTTCATAGAGTTGAGGAATTTTTTAACTATGTATGAATATAATGAAATATAATTACAAGATATATTTTTATTTCATAAACACATTATTATATTTTGGTAGTATCTTGAACTATTTCTACCTCATCTCTTATCATAGATTTCATAATATGGTGAAGCAATACTTTAATCCCTAAAACATTTTACAAATATCAACATAAACCATTTCATAAATTGTAAAAATTTCTAAAATATTATGATAAAACAAATTTATGGCATCCCACCTTTTTTATACATAACTTTTCATTGCATTATAAAAACAGAGGATCGTTAATGTCTAGTTTCTTGGAAATCAGGAACATAATACATGAAAACAACACAAATCATTCTTCTAAACCACTTGTAAGGATTCATCAATGGTTTATTCTATATAAATTTACTGCATCTCATATCCTAGAGATAGACATCAAAGGAAAGGGTGATCAGAAGGCCCAGTAAGGGAAAATAAGGGAATTAATGTACTTCTGATATCAATAATAACTTGAATAAAAAAATTAAGACATGAGAAAATAATAATAGGAATACCATAATAAAAATAAATTGAAAAATAACTTGAATATATGGCTACAACATTTCATTTATACATTCATGAACATATCACCAAGGTACATCCTCAAGGTGTCATAAAAATTACTGAGGTTATTAATCAAGGTATCATGAAACTTGTCATATCTAGAGATTAATTCTTTACCCAATGCATTGGGGTGTGATCAGAGTGATCCCTTAATATGTCTTTACCTTCATGTGATCCACATAGATCATAATCAAAGATTTCATAAATAACCCAAATGGAATCAAGAAATCGGTTTCATGTCAAAATCATGTCGTTTAAAAAGATCTTAAAAATAAGATCATTATGTCTTTTATAACCCATGGAAATGGAGTGAGGGTTATATGTTTTTTAATTCCGGAATAAAATATATCATCTTTATATATTTAAGAAAACCCATGGAAACGAAATATGTTTGGGTATTCACATAAATAAAAAATATAATTTCTTGAGAGAAAGAGATAGAAATTTTGAGATGAAATTTCTGCAGTATAATGGCTATATAACATGGTTTTAGAAAACATTGAAAAGAGAAGGGACAAAGGACACCCACTCATAAATAACTCATAAGACAGTATTGGTACTGAATAAGATCATGGTATAGATATTTTCATGACATACCACATGAAAAGGAAACGTGAAAGAAAAGAAAGATGTGATTTCTTTTACGAGAAATTCGACAGCCTAACGACGTCACATAAAAATATAGAAAACAAATGGAAGATAGAAAAATGGTCTCTCATAATTTATACATGATATTTATAGTGAGTAGAACATATAAGAACACACCCTCAACAAAAGTAGATGGAAACTAGAAGACACAATATAAAGGAAGTTATGGCTTAATAGAAGAGGGTAAAAGAATCCCTCACCTTGAAGAGTAACATTGAAAGCTTGAAGGTCAAGACCTTGGGAGGCTTGAGGTAACCTTGGGAAGACTCCTTGGGAGGTAAATAGAACAGAACTTCGTTGGGGATTATTTGGAAATGGAATTAATGAGGGAAAGGCATGGTATTTTTAAGAGAAGTGAGGGGCAAATCATTAGTTGCCAAGGAACACCTCATGGATGATATTGGAAAAACCATGGGCTTGCCCATGGTATTGGCCATTGGGAAACCTCATACATTATATTACTATTCATAATTCGACAAGAATTATTTCATAATTATTACATCCTTAATGATGTCATTAAACACTCGAAACTCAAAAACAGTATTTTCACTATTCACTGAAAAATCATCATTCTCAGAAAAATCCCAAAATTTCACGTTAACCAAATATCGATGATCTAATATAAAAAATGATCTCCATTTTATGAAAATTGTTTTTTAAATATTTTTAACTTAATTTTTAAATAAAAACTCAATTCACTGAAAATTCAATTGTTTCCGAAAAATCCAAAAACTTCACCTTAACCAAATATCGATGCTCTGATTTCAAAAATGAACTCCATTTTATGAAAATAATTTTCTAAATATTTTCAAATTAATTTTAGAAAAAACATTATTCACCTAAAAAATAATACTAAACCAATAATTTCTGAAACAGTTATTTACTTATTTTATTGAATCACATTACTTAATCAAGGTGCTTAGATTATATTAATATGTTCTTTAGTGAGGTTACTTAATCTATTTGATCATATCTCTAATCATAAGTGTAAAATCACGATTCATAATTTACTAGTCATCAAAAATTATGTTGATCTTAGTAGACTCTAAATTTATTACTGAAATAACTTTAGAAGTCCATTTTATTAAAATTATTACACATTATTAATTATTTAAGGTTTACCTAAATAATTTTAGTAGATATCTTTTTTTCTAAAATTCTTCAATAATATGAATACTATATTTATCCGGACAATTGAAAATTCACAAACTTTACCATAAGAAGACATCACAGTTTTTATTTAAATCAATAGATTACAAAAGGAAGTTATAGTCTCTTTATATAACCCCTTATAACACCACTATAGGGCCTAAGAGTAAGGTGTGGTAAGGTGATAGAATATTGGGGCGGCTCGTCCAACATTGTTTGAGTAGTGATTTCTATCATTTTGAACTTCTCGTGAAGGAGATCCTGTTCCATCTTCACACGATGAAGTTCGGCTTGGGTTTGGTTCAGAGCAAAGCCCAAATGTGCTACCTCTTTCTCGGGTTATTTCATATGGGCTTCGATCGGCCCGAGACTACATGATGGGGCCATAGAATATTCTTTTCATATTAATTAATCAGGATCACTTGTACTTATAGACAATAATCTCAACATTTAGTTTCCAACGGTCATATTGGCTGATGGTCAAATTACAGTCGAAACCCAATAGTCTTATTTTAATTATACACGTTTTATTAAGTGAAATAGATTTTTTGAGTATAAAATAAAATAACACACAATATCAGGAAACAAAATTTATTCAAAATTTCAGGTTGTTACAATCTTCCCCCATTATGAAATTTCGTCATCATATTTTTAAAATTGGGCTTGGAAATTTCATTTAAGGTCCCACATTGGAAAAAGAGTATGTAAAAATATTACATTAAAAGAAAGAAATCGAAGTACAAAGGTCACCCGAGTTAACCCATACAAGGATTCCATGTAGGAAAAAATGGATATGGAAGAGAAATCAATGGGTCAAGTTTGGAAGGAGAGTGATATAGACCATAATTAAGAAATAATTAACCACAAGAAGATCACAAACTTAAGATGTGTTAAACAGTCATTGATTACCCAATAGGAAACATAAACCAACAACATTCTTGTTTTACATTCCATTTCATAATTTTGAGGAATTCATTTACTACAAAGAATAAAAACATAAGAAAATATACTTACCTTCAGGTATATTTTCATTCCTTAATATGTCTCCACCAAGACTAATCTCTTCTCTAAATAATGAGCATTCAAAAATACTTGGTATAATCAAAAGCACAAGAATCATCTTCTAGAGAATCACATAATCCACAAAAGAATAACTATATTTTTTCCTTGTCTTTAGTCATTAGCTAAAACTAAAATGGTTAGTACGATATCATATAATCCCAAAGAAGTATAATCCCTTATAAAAAGAAATATGTCTACTAATCTCCAAAATTCAACAAAAGTACCCAAAGTTCTATAAAGGCCATTGAATACCCATCCATCCTTAAAATTCTTTAGAATAATCTGAACTAAGATTGGAACCCAAAACTCAGAATGATTTAATCATGTAGTCTTCCCCTATAAATCATAACATTTATCTCCAAATAACATCGACTACTATTAGAGTTTCATACTAAAGTGTAATTATCCTTTTCACATATTCTCTATGCTAGGTTCATCATTTTCCAGAAATAACTCAAATCACCATATGTCTAAAATAAATACCTATATTCTTACACATAAAATTCAACCATTCCTCCTCAATTTAAATCCTGTAGTATTTTATTTCAATCGGGAATATAGTACTCCAAAAGGGAAAACATCATCAAAAATGAAAGTTATCATTTAATCACCAAATCATATTCTTAAAAAAAGGATATCTATTTGAGAAAACATAATTTTCCAAAATCAACTTATTCTGTATCCATAAAAATAACAAGTTCATTAGTCAATCTGAAGGGTATATCAACAAACTCATAATTCCTATATCTTGATTGGAAGGCAGTTTTTGGAATATCATCATTATTCACCCTCAATTGATGATAACTATAAAAATCATCAATCTTATAAAAGAATTGATTCCCACGATGTTAGTCAAATAAGTCATCAATTCTTAGAAGAGAATATTTGTTCTTCCCTGTGATCCCATTTAGTTCTCTTTAATCAATGAATTTATGCATCGATCCACCATTCTTCTTCACAAAGAGAACTGGTGCTCCCCATAAAGAAACACATGGTCGGATAATCCCATTCTCCAAAGATATCGTAGTTGTTTATTTAATTCCTCTATCTCTAAATTTTCCATCCTATAGGGGGTCTTGGACATCGAATGAGATCCAGGTACAATGGAGAACTCTACCTCTCTTTCTATGGTAGTTTTGGGTAACTCCTCAGGAAATACGTCAATGTATTCCTAGATGATGGGGACATTTTCTAAAAGAATAAATCCTTCATGATAAACATATTTCATTTACAAATCTTTTAACTAAAAAGGATTTTATGTCTTAAAACTTCAGGCTTAGACAATTACATTTTTCTATAATTCCTTCATAATGATTCATAAAAACATGAGATCAACCAAACATATCCTCCAAGAGTGTCATAAGCAAGAGTGAATCCAGGCCCATTTTCGTGTATCAGTTCATGTTTGAGTCTAGCTCAAAGCGGTGTTTTTGGGTTTTACACTAATGTACATCTGTGCCAGAGCCACCTATACCTGCTCGTATCCAGACGTGGGTGTATTTTATTGATAAACCACACACTCAATACTCACCAAAATACCAGGAAGATTTCCCATATTTAAAATTTTCTATAGGGTTCTTCCTAATGTTTTCATATCATAATTTCCATAAATAACTAAACTATATCTTGATACCAACTATGGCATCCCGCCTTTTTAATGCAAAACTTTTCATTACATTTTACAAACAGAGGATATTTAAAGTCTAGTGTCTTGAAATTCAGGATCATAATACATGAAAAAACATAAAACATTCCTCTAAACCACTTTCAAGGCATTATCAAAGGTTAAACCTATGAACATTTAGTGCATCTCATATCATGGAGATTGACATCAAAGGAATGGGTGAGTAGAATGCCCAGTAAAGGTAAAAAGGGAATAAATGTACTTGTGATATCAATAAGAACTTGAATAAAAACATGAAGACATGAAAAATGAATGAATATGCATATCATAATGAAAATAAATTAAAATATAACTTGAATATGTGTGTACCCCATTTTATTTAGACATTCTTGAACGTATCACCAAGGTCCATCCCCATGATGTAATAAAAATTACCAAGGTTGTTCACCATGGTATCATGAAACTTGTCATCTCTAGAGATTAATTCATTACCCAATGCATTAGAGAACTATTAGCGCACACCCTTAATATGTATTTACTTTCATTATAGCCACATAGATCATAATCAATCATTTCATAAATATCCCAAATTGAATCAAGAAATGGGTTTCATGTCAAAACTGTGACGTTTAAAAAGTGCTTAAAAATAAGATCATTATGTCATTTATAATCCATGTAAATGGCGTGAGGGTTATATGTATGTCAATTACAGAATAAAATATATCATTTTTATATATTTATGAACACCCATGGAAAAAAATAATTCTGGGTATTCACATAAAAAAACAATATAATTTCTTGAGAGAAAGAGAAGAAATTTTGAGATAGAATTTCTACAGGATAACAGCTATATAATATGGTTTTAGAAAACATTTAAAAGAAAGGGGAAAAGGGTCACCCAATCATAAATAACTCATAAGAAAGTATGGGTACCAAATAAGATCATGGTATGGATATTTTAATGACAAACCACATGAAAAGAAAACATGAAGGAAAAGAGAAGATGCAATTTCATTTAAGAGAAATTCAGCAGCCTAACGGCGTCACATAAAAATATAGAGAACAAATTGAAGAGAGAATAAAGGGTATCTCCTAATTTATAAATTAAATGGATGGTAGGGAGAAAATATAATAACATACCCTCAACAAAAAGAGATGGAAACTAGAAGACACAATATAAAGGAATTTATGGAATAAATGGAGAGGGTGAAAGAATCCCTTTCGTTGAAGAGTAACTTCAAAAGATTGAAGGTCAGGACCTTGGGAGGATTTAGAGCACCTTGGGAGGACTCCTTGGGAGGTAAAGAGACCAAAACTTCATTGGAGAGGATTTTGAAATGAAATAAATTAGGGAATGGCTTGGTATTTATAGAAGAAGTGAGGGGACAAAGCCTTAATTGCCAAGGAATACCTCATCGGTGGTGTTGGAAAAAATATGGGCTTGCCCATGGTATTTTCCCATGGTATTGGCCACTTGGGACACCTCATAACTTAACATAATATTCATAAGTCGACCAGAATTATTTCATAATTATTACATCCTTAATGATGTCATTAAACACCTGAAACTCAAAAAGAGAATTTTCATTATTCACCGAAAATTCAACTTTCTCTGAAAAATCCAAAAATTTCACCTTAACCAATTATTGATGCTCTGATTTCAAAAATGAACTCAATTTTATGTAATTAATTTCCTAAATATTTTTAATTTAATTTTTCAATAAAAACACTTTTTATTGAAAATTCAACTGTCTCAAAAAAATCCCAAAAATTCACCTTAACCAAATATCAATGCTCTAATTTCTAAAATGAACTCCATTTTACGAAAATAATTTTCTAAATATATTTAATTTAATTTTTAATTAATAAAACTATTCACCAGAAAAAAATCTAATAATTAACCAATAATTTCTGAAATAATTATTTACTTATTTTATTGAATCACATTACTAAATCATGTTGCCTAAATTATATTAATACTTTCTTAGGTGATTTTACTTAATCCATTTGATCATATTACTAATCATATGTGTAAAATCACTATTCATAATTTACTATTCATGAAAAATCAATTTGTTCTTATTAGACTCTAATTTTCTTACTAAACATAACTATAGAGGACAAATATTTGAAAATCATTACACAATATTAATTATTTAAGGTTTACATAAATATTTTTAAAAAATATAATTTTTCTAAAATTCATCAATAATATGCATACTATATTTATCCAGACATTTGAAAACTCACAAAAATTTCCATAAGAAGACCTCACAAATTTTATTTAAATCAATGGATTACACAAGGCAGTTACGGTCTCGTTACATAACCCATTATAACACCATCATAGGACCTAAGAGTAATGTGTGCTAGGGTGATAGAATCTTGGTGCGGCTCGGCCAATATTGCCTGAGTAGTGATTTATATCAGCTTGAACTTCTCACGAAGGTGATTCCATTCCATATTCACACGAAAATTTTCGGCTTGGGTTTGGTCCAAAGAAAATCCCAAAGGTGATACCTCCTTCCCGAGTTATGTCTGATGGGCTTTGATCAGCCCGAGACTACTGGATGGGGCCATCGAATCTTTTTTTCTATATTAATTAATCAATATCACATGTATTTATAGACAATAATAGCAATATTTAGTTTCCAACGGTCATATTGACCGACGGTCATATTATAGTCGAAACCCAAGGGTCTTATTTTAATTATACTCATTTTATAAAATGAAATAGTTTTATTGAGTATAAAATAAAATAACACACAAAGTTAGGAAACAAAATTTATTCAAAATTTCGGGTCGTTACAACATTAGAATTAAAGATATTTAATTTACAATGTGGACGTATCACTCATATTATAAAAACAATAAGCTACTCTTAATTATCCCATTCCAAACATTTAAGTACCTTCATCAAGTATTATTTTGAAGTTTTCTAATAAATGGATTTCCATAAAAACCTATTGAAACATGAATGCTTACTTATTATAGAAATATAATATAGATTATTGGATATATTCCTTAAATCCTATGATGTTTTAAACTCTATGAATAGAAGCAGCACCAATTTTTAAACAAATCATTAATTTGTTCCAAAGTATTTAGTACTATCAATTTTACATTATCCAAATCAATCATATCATTATTATAAGGTTATTATCTCAATATTAGAAACATATTAAGGGTTATCTTTATATTAATCACATGTTTTCTAACATGTTAAGCATGTAAATAAATAAATTTTCTTAATATCATTCAATACCTCCTTTATGAAATACTACTGTAGAACAATCCATATTCATATCAATAAATTAATTTTAGAAAATATTTCAAGGATCCAAATAGGAAAAAACATTAAATATTCCTCTTAGATGGTATCAATAACATATGATTGATCATTACACCCTAGTTTCTTATGATATATATTCCCCTAACACTTAGGGGATTTATTTTTGTATTGTTCCCTATCCTTACAGTTGGAACAACATATTTTAGAGTTTTTATTATTTCCTTTTCATTATTTTTCTTTTTGAAACATTGCTCCTCACTTTTAAAAAAACTCACAATCCCTTCAAGAATTTCCCATGGTTATTCATTCCTTAGTTTTCACATGTGGAAAATTTCTATTTACATTCTTCACTTTATCTTTTATTTTCTATTTTATCTACTTCTTCTCTTTAATCCATTTGAATCTATAATACATAAATAATTATTTCTATTTCTTGATTGTACATAAAACTATTTCATCATATGAGGACAAAGGTTGATACCCCAGCACCCATTTTAGACTTGTCTTAATATTTTTAATGAAATTGTCAAACATGTATTTTGTGTTGCGTATAAAATCTGTAGCATATCTTGAAATCCTTTTAAATGTAACATCTAATTAGAAAAAACACATTATTCATCATTTTTATTGAAAATAAGGAAATTTATATTCATATTATTTCTTTTCCCATGAGTAAAATATTTATAAATTAATATCTCCTTAAATAATTTACATTCCATGAGTTCTATTTCTTCTTACTCCCTATAATTTTGGATCAATAACAACTATTGATCTGCATCACCATTAAGAAAGAAAATTTCAAGAGTAACCTTTTCATTTTCACTTCACTTTATGGTCATAAATAACTTCTCTAGAGACATAATCCATTACTCAGTATTCATTGGATTAGTTGCTATAGTATTTGATAAGGGCCTCTATCTTTTAATGTTACCCAACATTTTAGAATACCTTTGTGTAATAGGTTTATCCATCCAGGAAAGGTTATGTGCGATAAAATAATTATGCTATCCTAATATATCAATAATTTCTTTAGTTTCCATACCATCTTTATCAACTTCTTCACTAGGAAAACTTCTCCATTGGTCCTGAGTCATGATATCATTCTTTCTTCCATGTTCAATCTCTAAATAATGGTGTATACTAAATTATATCCTAACATTATGAAACATAATGTATAAACCTAAAACTAGTGCATTACTTAATATAAATTGAAAATTTTAGGCATAAAGAATATCTTAATCATAAAAAAAATTTCTTTGGGATTTTCTTATATACTTATCCTCAAAGTCAATATTAGGATTATATTCCTTTATATATGTTTTACTAAGACTAGATTTCATGGTTTCTATTAAACATTCTCTAATAACAAGTGCAATGACCCTGACCCGAGAAACCGAGAGTCGGTACGTTAAATTATTATACTGGTATACATACATGATTAAAATCCCAAATGATGGAATAGTATATCTGTTTTCTGAAATGAGATTACAAACCTGGTAATAATTTTATAATTTGAAGATAAAATAAAACTTAATACACAAAAAATATAATAAACCGCACCCTTTAAACTCATTTAAAAAATCTCTCCTAAATAACGTATATAAAGGAATAAAAATAAGTGTGACCTCAATTTCTTAGTAATAATTAAGTAAAATAGATGAAAATCATGAGTGAATAATCAAAATCAACATGGAAAGGTTAATAATTGGACACACATTCTATTTAAATCACTGGAAAAGGCATAATCAATATAGAAATGTAAATAACTGAAAAATGTTCCTATTAATAAATGAAGTGAGGATGAAATGCACATATAGATAATTTCAAAGAATATATATCTTGCATAAATAATAATAATAATAATAATGACTAAATTATCAATAAGGGAAATGATTAATTATTAAATTTAATGTCTAAGGAACATGAAAACCTATATCATCAATTCCTATTACAAGATAGATTAAAACTACTAGTAGAAGCACATTTAATTTTTGAAACTTATTTTTCTCATGAGAAACTATTGATACATCAGTGGCTATATAAAACCTTGGACCCAAACATCACTACTTGTCAAAAACTTCTTCTTATATCAAATAATACAATTAGTTGATAAAATTTCTACCTCGTCAAATATCATTATTGATGAATGAATATGAATTAATCAATATTTCCCTTGATAATCAAATAACTAAGAAACTAAACACCGTATGTAAAAATTGTATAAGTTTTTGGAAATAATAATATAAATAAACAATGAAATTGGATATTTAATATAAATATAATATCAAAGGAATTTTTCATATAATAAAGTTATTTTTAAAAGAGAAATATAATAATCTCAAAATAATGTGAGATTTTACAATAACGTTCATCACACTGTAATGTTCAAATAAAGTCCCCTTGGATGAAATAATTAAAATTGAAACATTAAAATACCATGAATAATGAATTATTCATGATATTAAATTTAAAATTATTAGTATTTACACCACCAAAAATTGAATTGGTTCATATTAAAAAATAGTTCTCAATGGAATTTAAATTGAGATGAAAATATTTACCTTGCACTCCCTTCTAGATAAACTCCCATTAACCTCATGCATAATTGTTTTATTCATGTTATTAAATAATAAAAGAAAGATATTAATATTTATAATATCATATATGATCCTTTTATAACATCTTTTCACCTATTTATTGATAATATTTTATTATTTACTTATTTTGGGTGTTAATTGCCTTATTTTTCACGTATGTTTTGACTTGGTATTATTTTTTTCCTGTGACATAGATCATGATTTAATAATATTAATAATTTAAACCATGATGTAAATATAATATATATAAATTACATATATATTAAAATTTATCCATAAAATTTGGTGGTGGGAAATGAAATACATTATTCATCGAGACGATAGGTCATACGTACTCATGAACATTGTTTCCATTTTATTATCATATTGAAAGGAAAAAAATTTAAATTTTATATATATATTATATTTATAGTATTATTCTTATAAAATATATATCAAATATGTTTTTTAAAACCATCCTTAATGCATTCCATCTATAGTGTGAAGGAATCACATCGCTTTATGGGGTGGTAGTCGGTCATACCCACAAACGATGTTATCGTATTCCCAAAAAATGAAAATCATAATGGTATATGTTATATAAAAATTTAATAAGAATAAATAAATAATAAATATCACATATTTAATATATTTAATATATATATATATACTATTAATCCATTATATTTCCCAATCATGCATTGTGATAATTGAAGAATACACTACATCGATTCCTGAGGTGGTAGTTCACCATACACACAAATGATGATTATGTAACCCATTTGATGAAAGTGTGTGTGCTTGTAGGTCAAACCATAAACATAAAAACATATATATATATATATATATATTAAAGACACTTTAATTATTATATATGGATGATAGAATAATAATTCAATGGGAAAGAGAAATAAATAAAACAGATATGCATGTGGATGAATGTTACATCTTCTTCAGGTAAACCCTTTTGGATTATACCAAAAAACTTATATTGTTTTTTTTCAATCAAAACCAAAGATTCTAGGATTTGGGGAGGAATTTTTGGATTTTATTTTTATATGTTTTTTATGACACATGTTTCTTGAGACGTGTGAAGAAGTGAGGGTGTGAGTGTGCTTCTATAGTGGAGGGGGAGTTCCATTCTTATAAATACCAAAAGGTTAACACTATTTGGAGGAATCCCATACATAATTTTCCTTAAATAATGAATTATATTAGATAAAATCGATTGTATGGTAATAATATGTCAGACCAATTGTTTTTTACAAGTATCTAGGGCATTTGGACCCTTATGATTTATATTTAACCACATAGTAAACTCATTTTCACTCTAATTGATGTAATTAATTTTAATTCCTTCTAATAATATTTTTGGTAAAAAAAATGTTTAGCATAGAAAAAATTATACATAATTCTGATTCCAAATATGGAATCAATTTTTCCAAATTAAAATTTTGTAAGACATAGACATTTATTTAAAAATAATCACGTAGATGGGATGGGAAAGCATGGTTTTAAAGTGAAAAATGTTCAAAATTTCACTGTGTTTGTATATCAGAATTAAATATAAAATTGAATAAAATGTCCTAAATTGTATTAATATATTTATAAATGAATTAATTTTACTTTTAAATCAATAAAAAATATAATTTTATACTATAAATTATTTATATGAAAATTCAATTTTCAATTAAAATTTAGTATTTTTAAATATTCATCAAATAATGAAATATCTCAAAAAATAATGAAAAATCAATATATGTTAGATTTTATGTTATTATTTAAATATATAAGATTATTTTTTCAAATAAAATTTATAAAAGTTTCAAAATTTAGTTTTAAAAAAATCTTTCCATTAAAAGGTGAAAAATTGCCTTTATAAAAATACACGTGTTTATACATAAAATTGGATTTGTTCTTATCTTATGACTACAAAATATTTTGGTTGGTTTTCAAAAAAAATAATAAATAAATAATAAATATCAATATAATCTTTCACTAATAGTAATTAATTTAATTTATTAGCATAAAATTTCTTTGGTTCATAATAATAGTTTTTTATAAATCGTTCTTTTATATTAAATTGGTTTATTGATTTGTAACCAATGAATTCAACCATATATTTTCATAAGTTAATTAATAAAAAAATAACCATAAATTAGGTTCATATGAGATAATTTTCATTTTAAATAATAATATTAATTGTAATCAGTATAACTAAGTTATACATATAATGCATGTTATCGAAGAATGTCTTTGTTTCGTGTAACACAAGCTAACTCAATATTACATGCATTATAACTTATATAATATATTAAATTTATTTACAATAGTGAAAATATAGTAAATTATTTGTATTCTATGTTCCATCATAATCTTTTTTTCATTTCATACAACTTAATGAATAAAAATTTATCCTTTAAAAATTTTCAGTTGGTTATAATCTCAGTTTATTTTCATGACATAGATAGATTTCTTTTAAAAAAATTAAATAACAATTCCATTTTTCGACGATAAAATTTATAATTGTATCTTGAAACCAAATTATAGTACTTATGTATTATATTATTAATATATTTATTATAAATAGATAAAAAATCATAATTGAATGAATCATCTTACTCTTAGATGTGGTATCACTGTCTTGTTCCTGTAAATGAGAACCATGTGATAATATTTTATCAATATTGTTATTTACACTACTTTAATATAAGGCCAAATGAAATATGTGATGATTTTTTTGACGGAAAATTTACCAAATTATGATTTGGTAAATTATGATATAGGGCAACATGTCTTCTATGAATCATATTCACTGATGTGTGTATACTATTTCAAGTAGAATCTAGAGTTGGATATTCTTACATCATAAATTTTATTAATGACATGAGTGGATATGTATATCTATACATAATGAGTAATAATCACTATACCATTAATAAATTTAAATAGTTCAATAATGATGTAGATAATATACTTTGGGAGAATATAAAGTAGCTTCAATATAATTTAGGTGTATATTTTCTTAACCAATAGTTTATCAACATTATATAGGATTTTTGGATTCCATCTCAACTCACTTAACCTTATACACCTTAGTGAAATGGGGTTAGTCAAAGGAGAAACCATGACTGTCAAGATATGATATTTTCATTGATGAGTCATATGGATCTTACATTTTCATTTAGAGGATATTAATTAAAATATGCAACAATTAAACTAAATTTATTATTAACTAAATTGGAAAATTTAATTACCTTCGAGATATGGAGTCGAATAAATCTAGTTTTAGAATAATGACATGTATAGGGATGAGATTAATAATTAAATTATGTAATTGGTAACAAATAATCACCCAAATGAATATATATGTTATTTATATGACATACTAAGGAAACCAAGTGATGCTTTCTATATAACCCCTTGGAAAAAAATGTGATTATCACCAGATAATCCATTGAAGTGAGCTTAAAATTTTAAAACATTTGTTTCATTTCATTGAAATTTACAACTAATAATTTATGAAATACCTGGTAAATTAATGTTTTTGTGACTTATGGACATTTTTGAACTTAGTTTCTAATTTAATAAAAGATTTTTTTCAATTTTTATAGATTTTCAAAAATATTTTGAACCCATACATTGAATATTATAATTAAATTGTTCAGATTCTTTCAATTTTATTTTTCTGTTATATACATAATGTATAAAATCCAAAATATTACCTTGATAATCCTAATTAGTAAATATTTAGTTGAAAATTTTATAATTTTCTTCTTAGTGATGATTTAGATATTTGATTTTAATTAGAACAAAATATTTGTAAATTATTTTCAATTTTTTTATGGATTAAATTTTGAAAAAATTATTTTATTATTATAGAACGTTTTTAAAAAAAAAAGACTCCCTGAAACAATATATATTTTTTGAAATAAATATTGAAATATTTTAAATTCCAAAAGTTTCCATGCACAGAAATATTTGGAAATGGAAATTTATTAGGATCTCTCCTCAAGATCACTTACTTTAACCTTATATGTATTTATAGTATCATAAAATAACACGGATTAACCCCACATCTAAGTGGAAACTAATGTTCTAGAATATAATATTTTTATGATGAATGAAATATTTAAATGGAAATTTAGGTTCTAGAACCCAATGTTAAGATTTTTATCCCCACATTTGGAAGATCAATCCCACATTTAAGTGGAATGTTAGGTCCATGAAGCTAATGTTTAGAAGTCAATACCCTTTTTTGGATTTTGATCTCCATATGTTTAAAATGAAACCCACATTTTATTAAGTTAACTTTGGGGATACGGTGTACCAGAATCCACATATGTGATGAAAAGGGGCTCAAACCTAAAGAAGTATTAGGTTTAGAAGACCGAAAACTAAAAATAATTCAAAATTTTGGTTATTTTATATTCACAATATTCATAAAGAATAGAAAACTATCATTCTCCATAATGTATAACTGAATACAAATATAGGTAAATGAACATAATTTTATTCTTACTAAATAAACCAAATCATTGATGTCATGGGGAGAAGAAGGGTCACATTTCAAATATCATAACCAAAGATAACTGATACTTTTGATGTATTTTTGAAAAAGCTAAATATTTTATTTTTTGTGCCCCTAAGATTTCGGTTTACATGGAAAAAATTGAGTTGTATCGACCTATAATGAAAAAAATTATAAAATTGAATATCTAGAGCTCAATGAAGTTAATAATAATCACCTAAGACCAAGATAATCTAATACTATGTATAAATATATTTTTATCTTTTAATTGATGTTATGTTTGGGTATTATTTGAAGATGATAAGACTTGAATGATAATTATAAAACGATCAAACAATCCTTACTTAAATTAAGACTAACCTAATCGGTGGGAAGTGACCAAAATTAAAAGTCTATCTAGGCTTATGTAAAGTCCCACATTTGAGATTTTGAAGAGAAATTATGATGACATCCATTCACATTCAATGTACACATAAAGTACAATGTTTAAGATCCCAACATATACATCACATATTTCCCCCAAATAGAAGGAGATGTAATTTTAAGATACAGATAAGAAAATAATTTAACTTTATTCCTTCACAAAGGATTATGGAGTTCAATTATGGAAGAAGATTTATTTTATAAAAAATATTTGATCAATAAATTGAAGAAATATTGACCATTGGGTTATGAACATTTTGGAAATATTAAGAAATGAAATTGTGCTTAAAATTTTAAAAAAGAAATAATCATTCTATGTTCATTTTAGGATTCACATGTTAATCACATGGTGTATTATAGAATATTTGAAAACTAATATAATTCCTCTATAATAGAAAATTAATTCACTAGAGAAAGGGACAGTTTGATTCTATAATCATTAAAACTAACTAATACTGAATCTTCTAATTCTCAATAATTTTTTTACTTTAAATCTCTAATGATGCCTAACTAATACATTAATGTCAATGATGAGGAGGTACCCCTTAAACCTTGTAAATAAATTCAATGTTATAACTTATTATCTCTCTTCTATTAATCTCTTGGGATTTATTTTATCATCTTTAAGACTAATGTGATTCCCTTCCACCTATTCATTTTAAAACATATATTCCTTCTATCTGTAGATTGTACACATAAACCACATATAATCACTCCACTATAATCTATAGTGAGCAGTGGGTGGAGGTGATGTTGATTAGAGATATTAAATTACCATAATAGGTGAGACTCAGGTTAATAGTGATCATTGTGCTCCCATACTCAAGAAAATAATTCTAGGATAAGGAAAAAAAGTGAGGTATCATAGGGTTAGAGGGAGAAAATGAGATATCATAAGTGGAATTTTGATTTTATAACTATTTTATGGGGATGATCTATGGTTATTTTGTTATCTCTAATAATGAATTTAATAATAATTCAATCAATATCAATAAATATTTTCACCAAATAAAACCCCAAAAATAGAAAATCACTTTCATAATATTTTCCTCTTTGAGTGGAAAACAAATATCAGTAATACTAATTAATCTTTTGTTAAAAATTATTTTGATGAGTGCGACATGACACAAGACTCATTAAACCCTACATCGTTTAGAGAGAGGATATTCATTTTTTTACTCAATTTTTAAAATGATATAAAAAATGACAAAATCTGATTCATCTCACCTAATTATTCTGATTTGGAGGATGAATGAACTATTATTGAGAGACTAAGAGACATAGAAATAATAGAATAAGAAGATACGTAATTTTTCATTTTTCCATTGACAAACTCAACATCCTCAACTTCTTCTTCCACTAGGGTAACTTTTGGTTTATAAAACAGGGAATATAATTTTTAATAGTTAAACTTATATTTAGGAGAATGTTATGAACCCATTTTCAATAAAGAAAATTGAATTAATGTACCTAATAATAAATATGAATTTGAACAGATAATTAGTGTGATCCAACTCCTATAAAATTATCATGGCTTATCTGGAGAGGATCCAAAACAAATTCTTACAATTTTTTTTTAATTTTTGTAGTAATATAAAACCTAGATGAATATCTAAAGATCATGTGAGATAGAATATAATCCCTTATCTCTTTATGGGGATTTCATGGAAGGACTCAAGAACCTCCATCCTAGAGAATTTTCTACATGGGATGGACTGTAGAATGAATTCCTCCAAAATTTCTTATATATCGCAAGGAGCACTCATATATGGAAATAGATTTATTAGATAAAGACATAAATTCTCAGTAATCTCTCCATTTTTTGAATAAAATTCATGTGATCAAAAACTTACATCCCACATTGTCTATTTATATGTCATCATTTCTTGGTATTTTTTACCGATAATATGTGTAATGCTTCATTTAGAGGAGAGTTGGTAATAAATTCCCCAACTGAACATAAAAATATAATTGAGATGATCTCTAAAAAATTATAAAAAATCATGTATGATATCTAAAAAAAGAGGATTTAATTAAGTAATAATTTCTAACTCCCCATTACTATAAATTAAAATTAAATAATGAACCTCTATTGTGAGAAAGATAGTTGTGAACAAAGTGCAAAAAATAACATCTCTAACACCCCAATTGGTTTTCAACCTTTTCAATTCATAAGTTAATTTCAATAATGGATAGACTCAATTCAAAGGAACATAGATATACAACTCTAGATATCAGTTACAAAACCTTCTTCGACCAATAATCAATAATTGATTTCGAGAATTTTCTATACTCATTTTGGAGCAGTGCACCAACAAAAGTTAAAAAAGAACCTTCTATAATGGTTTTAAGCTAACCTTCCACCACCACCATTATAAAGAGATAGTACTCATCCCTCTATAATCTACTAACTTGAACAGGATAAAGATCCCTCCATGAATGATTTTATGAAACATCTTTTTTCTTATCACACTACTCAACTGACTACTCTCAACAGTCATGGATCGCCACTAAATGATCTTCAATGATAGTACATCAATATTATGACTATCATCAATGATATAAAAATTAATGTATAGGGTATGATATCTGGTAATACATTTCTAAACCCAAGGTAAATGTTAGTTATATGAATTTAAGGAGGAAAAAATAGCTTCTAATTAGTCAAGATTGTCCATCCCAAGAAGAAATTGGAATAAGAAAAACCATGAAACCTAATGAATAAGTCAATGGAAAATAATCTACTAATATAATAAAAATACCTCTTATAAAAAAGCATAATGGTATATTCTATATTTAGAATTCAAAACAATCCCAACAACCCTTCCCTAAATGTACTAAATAGCCGAGGTGACCAAGTGAATATACACTACAACCGAAGATTCTAGAAATATTCATGAAATTGAAGATCAATATCCCTTTATTGGAATACATCCACAAAATCCATGGGTATTGATAATTAATTAGTGACATATGCACCAGGAGAAGGATATTGTGAGGAAATAAATATTTACTATTAAGTAAATCATTTTAGGACCTTGTTACCCAACAAACCCTTATGAAATGTCAACATCTAGATACTTTCACATTCCCATACAATATAGAAGCACTTAAAAATTAAAATGAACTCTATTTCTTAAGAGTATAAATAAATATAATGCCTTATTACTATTATTATCTATAGATGGGTTAACTAAAACTCCCTTGAGTGGTTGTTGATATTTTCAATCGATCCACTATATATACATTATTTGTTCTTGAAGATGTCTTTATAAGTACACAAGCAATTCCATGACATGTTGACTTCTCCATTATTAACATGGAAGAAGGGATTGGTGATTTCAATATCTCATTAATCTTGGTTGGACATTCCTCAAAAATTCTAAAATAATAATAAATAAAAAAATGAACTATTTCCATGACATCTATTGAGTAAATAGTTGATTTCATCATCCTTGAATGAATGGAATATCCACATGAGGAGAAACCTATTTTTACATTAAAATTTTAAAATTAAATTATTCTTATAGGGAATAAATTGAAATGTTTGAGTACATAGTTATAATATTAGTTGATTTGTATTTTATTAATTTTTATGAAGAGTCTATGTTTTAAAATGATTAAAATAAGATATATTTTTTTTATGTTTAGTCATTTATTGAAATTTATGAGAGTTATTTTGATAAGATATACAAAAATACAACTAATTCATTTTATTTTCATATGTGGGGTAAAATCCCGAATAAAAAAAATATTAAAACATTATTAGAACTCCCCTGTGAAATGGATCATAAGTTAGATTCATAAAACATGAAAACTATTTTTAAAGGAAATTGATAAACTAAAAATAATAATTTCAAATAATTTAATACCAAACAAATATTTAATCTTTTAAAAATATTGAATCAAAATTTGAAGGAAATAAGATAAGAATTTGCGGGTATTCCAAGGATTAGACCTACCACCTACATGTATAGATTTTGTAGGAATGTGAGTCAAAACTAGTGAGACAAACCCAATGAAGGCTCAACATGGCCCAGATGAATTAGATAAAATTAAAATATAATTATTGATAGAATGTAAATTAATCTTCCCATATCAGACTCTTCATGGGTGATTCATGTCAAAATTGTCCCAATGATAAGAAAATACACAATTGTACAAAATTAAAATAATGAAATAGTACACAAAATAGTCCATAATAGTTGTAGGGTCTACAGAGACTAGAGTAGATTAATCCATGTGACTTGTTATAACCACTACCCCACACCTATTATAGATCAAATAATATAGTGTCTATCTTAGAAAGGTCATGAGTTTTTTCATGGTAGATTTTTTTGGTATTTTTCTTTTCTAATATCTATGAAAGATAAACACAAGACCAACCTCACATGACCATTTTTTATGTTTGGCCACCGAAGGATAGCTTTTGGATTTTCATTTCCAAAGGTACCTTTCAACACTATGTGGTAAGTATTCTATCATACCTAATAGATATATTATTGGAGTTATTTTTTATGACATTACTACTTATGGAACTTGTTCTTAATGTCTACTAGATATTCTGGAAACTAATTTAAAAACATTTTGAGAAAAAAAATCGTTTTGAATTTGGGTAATTTATATTTAATCAGAGAAAAAAAAATTGAATATATAATTTATAAAGATATAATTGAGGTGGAAAAGGTAAAAATTAATGTAATATCCACACTTATTTACCCCACTATTGTAAGAAATGTTGAATCATTTTTAGGGAATTTTGGATTTTATATATGGTTTATTATGAACATTAATATATTTTATTTTACATTGACTAATATGATCAACAAGAAAATAGTGTTTGTTTTTTATAATTATTAGACGAATGGTTTTGATAATCTAAAAAAGAGTTTTATAATTTCTTTTGTAATCTTCCAACAAAATTAGGATTACTGGTTTGAGAAATTGTGCATTGCTCCCAAAAAATATGTAGGATCTGTACTCTCCTAAAAGATTCATAGAAAATCAGATGTGATACCATATGCCTTACAAACATGGGACACATTCCAAGTCAATTCCAATATAAGAGAGATGGTTTTTTTGTATATATTTATTTCATTTAAGAATTTTTTTTCTAATTTATTCAAATTGTAAAGAAACTATCTATTTTAATTAACATCACATAAGTACTTAGTCATGAATTATAATGTAATGAAGAGGCTAGTTATATCGATATTGTTATTACAAAAATTAATCTTAGATAGTAATCATAATAAAGTCTTTGAGAACCAAGTTGGAGACTACATGAGTTGATTATTACATTCATCTGAGCTGGAGCCAATATCTAAAATAATGGATGACTCATTTCCTAGTGAGAAGTTTAATGAAGCCACCCATGTCCCCTAATATGACAATTTACTGAATTTTATATTCACATCATAGTTATCTCTTTTATTTATCTATCAAAAAAACCTAAAATAAAAAATAAATCAATATTATATTTTTAGGAAGCAATATATTTTTTGAAAATATATAGTGATCATGTAATAATGAGGTGTATCTATAAAGAAGTTGTTATGTCTATAGTTACATTTTTTAAACACATTCCTATAGAATACATTTTGGACCACGATGAATAGATAACATTATTGTACAAGATTATTTATTTTTCCCCTCAGTTATGAAAGTTTCTTATGATTTTTTAAGAAAAACTGTCTATTTTGGAAGTTTAATATTTAAATTTCTAAAATAAGTGAAATTCCCACAAAACCCATTGATTTTATATTAAATATTTGATAACTTTATATTAGTTTTTTTTGTACCATTTCTTATTTCATCAAGTTTTTCCATTATTTTTTAGTGATATATTATGTTTCTGTTGTATTGAAGAGAAGTCCACATGAATTGATGATTCCAAAACAATGATTGAATTTCTAAAATAGAAAATTTTTTATATGTTTGAAGTTCCTCAAGTAATAACAAGTAACCAAATCACCCAATTTTCAATAATAAAATCTAATCCTCTATGTGGGAATGCAGATCACACCAAAAAAACTTCTACTTCCTATCACCCATAGACCAATGGGAAGGTTGATGTTTCGAACATTGAGATAAAAAAGACTTTAGATAAGATAGAGAAACCCAACTAGAAGAACTCTAGTAAAATATTGGAGGATACATTGTACTCATACATGACTACCTACAAAACCCCCTTAGATATGTATCTTTACAGAATAGTTTATGAAAAACACTACCACCTACCTATTGATTTGTAGCATAAATCCTACTAGGTTGCTAAGGTAGTAAATAAAGAGTTTAGAAAAGTTAGAGAGTAAAGTATGATACATTTTATGGATCTTGTGAAGCATAAAATATAAATATATGATAATTCCCTATTTTACATGTACAAATCTGGAATATTCCATGATATACGCACTTAGAATAGAGATGTTAAAATTGAATATAAATTATTGCTCTTACCCTCAAGGATAAAACTAATTCAAGGTAAACTCCATTCTAAATAAAATAGACCCTATATATAATCTAAAAATTGTATATTTGGAGTAGTTGTGATCAGGGGAGCTAAGTCACAGAACCCCTTCAAATTAAATGGCCAGCAGGTGAGGAATTTTCATGATTATTTTTTGTAAAAATTAAATGGAGGAGTCATAACTCCTCCATAATACCATTGAATAAATAACCTTAGGTTTTCTCTTTCATTCACAATATTTTTCCTTTTTTTATTTATTATTTAATAAATTTAATGTCTTAAATTTAATTGAATTATTCTATTACTGTATTTGGGAAAAAGAATATAATGTATTTCAGGATGTAAATTATTTTTTCACTTTTATTCATTAAGTCTTATCTAAAAAACAAGAAAAATAGAAATTTGTTTTTTGGAATATGTATAATGTTGATATAGGTATTTATATTTACATTTTAATAGTTTAAATAATTAATTATAAAATGAGGAATGACAAATAAAAAATTGAGATTCATGGGAATGTATATACCATATTTTTGGATTTATTTTTTGGAAATATTATTTTTTAGGATATGAATTTTTCATAATGATTACCTATCTAAGTTGATTACCATACTAGAGTTAAGTTTTTAAATAGGGCAAAAATTATTAGAATTATATGAATTCACAGTTAAATTTTTACTAACTTTATGGAAATATGGTATTAAAACTATGGAAGGAAGTTTTAGGGAAAATATTTTTGTGGGATATGATTTATAATATATGGTCACAAGATTTTTTAAACATAATACAAGGAAACATGAACTCTATAAAAAAACCTTAGGGATCCAACTCAAAAAAATTGATTTAACGCCTTTAAATATAGAACAAAATGGGAATTCTGGATAACATAGTGAATATATGTGACATTATGCGTCGTGTGTGTGAGTAAAACCTTTGTACATATCCAATATTTTATTTTTCATAGTGATTCATTCATAAATTGTCAGAATTTTAAGAAAAAATATTCATGAGTCCATAATAGTCGAAAAACCCATTCATGTGAGGGGAATATTAAACCCCAATGGGGAAGGGGATAACCAAAATATAAAAAATTCATTTGAGTTGTATCAATGGTGAATAAATTTAAACATTCATTAAAAAATAATATCAAAGTGGAAAATGGAAGTGATTATTGTTAAAATGTTGATTCCACATAAATCCAATTTTATCCACTTCTAGACTCATATCATTAACTGGGTTAATGTGGATTAAATTGAATAAAAATGAATCATAATAATTTGAAACATTTTAGGAAACTATGAATTTTTTATTATATAGATTGTAAATTTAGATATGTGTAGGTTTAATTAATTTGAATCTAACTAAATTTAATGATAAAATTATTATGAAGTACAATAGTTTACATGTGGGGGTTATGTGACATGAAGCTTTGAATAAAAAACCAATTTCTTATTGAAAGTTACCTATATTAATTAATGAAATAGATATATTTTTTTTATCTAGGAAAAACTATATCTTAATTTTTAATTACCTAATATCATTTTTTACATGTTTTATTCATTTCACAAATTATTATGAACCCATACTGTGAATCATGAAATTAAATTTATCTAAGGAAATTTATTTTTATTTTCCTTTCTGGACATTATTTAATAAACCCAACATTTTAACTAGATAATTTTTAATAATAAGAATTCAGTTGATAACTTTAAAATATGATTCTTATAGCTGATTTGTAAATTTCATAAAAAGTAGGAATAAATTTATTTGAAATTATTAATATTTTTTTAAAAAAAGTTAAGATCATGATTTTATTTTATTTTTTAATTATTTTTCGGAACAAAAATACTTGAAAAATTTACAGTTTTTTAATGATGTTTGAGATGTTAAAAAATCCCAAAGAAAATATATATAGAAATATATGATAAGAGAAATTGATTGTGATCTCTCCTCACATCAACTTCCTTCTACCTACCTTGTATTCATGCTAATTTAAGTTACTACACATAAAAACCACATTTAAGATTATTTTTAGGTTCATGAACCTATCTTTTGGAATATGAATCCCACATTGAAGTGGAAAATTATGTTCATAAACCTAGTGTTGATATATGGACCCACAGATTTGGAAGATGAACCCCATGTTATTGATCGTCATAGTTAAGTGGACTTTTATGTTTAGGAACCTAAAATATTTAATTTGATAACCAAATTTTAAATTTGATCCACATTTTTTCAAGATGAGCCACATGTTTTATATGCCTTACTATACTAACACAGTTTACCTTAATCCACATGTGTGATGAATAGGGGATTAAATCTGAAGAAGTATTGGGATTAAAAATCCTCAAACTCAGAAGAATTCCAAACTGAGGCCATTAAATGTGCGCTTCCTTCCTAATAAGACAATAAAAGAGTCTATTATTAATTTTTATACTTTAATATTCATCTGATTCAATGTTCATAAACACAAGTATCAGTAGATTTTAGAATATAATCTCTATTCCGCAACATGCTAGCAATTCTTGGTTAAAATGAGCTAATACTCGATACATTTGTCATCAAAATTTTTAGAATAATTTTTTAATATTTGTGTTTTTATATATTAGTATTAGATTACCAATTTAATGGGTGATATATCATTTTTATGGATCTTTTATATATTCACATTGGAATTCATTCATCATTTTCTTTGAATCCAAAAATTCTGGATGATATGAACTGGGAAGTAGCCCACTAAAATGATTTTATCTACCATTATATATGGACAATGAAGCTCAAATTTTACATAGAGATATTATAAATCATGTGTAAATTTTAAATAAACTCTGTCTAATGATAGTTTGGAGTTTCATTAGTGATCCTGACGTCCCAATTATATTATGAAATTTTGAACCATATTTGGTGGCCCAAATTAACATCCAACCATATTGATCATAAATCCATGGATATGAACCCAAATGGGATAAATTTTAGAAAAAAAATATATTATATCCAAGGATTCAATTTATTCTTATGATTCCCACAAAAAATTCATCATGAATCTATTTTGGCATGTCTGTATGGTGGATTCAAGCTGGATCCCATTTTTAGCTAATGGTGGTATTATAGAATCTCACTAAACTTTTCACCCACCTATTATTACCATATTTAATTTAGATTACATTGAATTTTTGGGGCTTAACTCATGTTATTTAAAAATACTATTTAAGGTATTTTGGTTCAATGACTTGGGAGGAGGTGATGTGTGTTTTCATTATATTGTTAATCTACTTGTTAATTATTGTAATTACACTTCTTACATAGTAACTTTTTGTAATTTACTATTGTTTAACAATAAAACATCTTCTTGAAATATATTTTTCCCTTCGCAAAATTTTGAAACTATTTCATAAGTGTGTCAATTTATTCACACATAAAAGTGAAGAATTACTCACCCAATGGTGGTGTTTTCATTATTTAATATTTTTCTCTCCTTTAATTCCATCCATATAAGTATAATCTTGTCTAAATTTTAGGGAGTAACGTCAATGGAAGGATTACCATTTTTTTGGTTGATCAAAGGGAGTATAATGGAGGTATATAGAATACTATTTCTCACTCTAAAAATACTGAATCATGTATTTTAATTGAGAATGCCATTCGATGATCTTAATCCCTTTTTGACCTCGTTGAATTTTAAGGACCCACAATTCAAGAGATAATGTGTTATTTTACCTTACAGTGCCTATAAAAATGATCCTTCATGAGTGTATTTTAAATATATTTGTTTTTGTATTAAAATAATGTGTGATGTAGTTATTATTCTCTCATTGAATGAATAACTCCCAATTCAAAAAAATTGATATCAATAAAAATAAAATTCCTCAAATATAACCATGGAATCACTTAGGATCAACCTATTTAAATTAATTCATTTTACTTAATCTATTATGGTCATTGATAATCCACTCAAATTAAACCCATTTCGTCCACATCATTTCTAAATCACTTCATAAAATGTACATGTTTTTCGTTTTCTTCTTTGGTATTTCCTGATTCGACAACCCATGTTATACTAAAAGAGACCTCTTCTGTAACACCTGGATGTTTTTATGAAATATGTTTTTTGAATAATCTTAATTCTAATATAGATTTCATTGAATTTTATCATGAGTTTAAATGAACAGTGAGACACGCTTACTATAAAATTACTATTATGGACTATCTATTAGGATAGAGGGAATAATTAAAACAAACATATGAAAATGAATTGTGAATTCATTAGCTACCAATTATTTAAGAAAATATAAATTAATTATATTTTTGTATTTTTAGTACCCCAAAAATTTTATGGTATGCTTCTCTTAAATACACTGTATTCATTTGATAGCCTATATTTCATGAATCAGTGAGCCTCTGTGGAACAAAACATGTTTACATATAGGATTTAGTGATAACCTAGCAATTAAACTTACATTTTCCAGCTTTGTGATTTGAAATTTAAAAATACGACATACACGGTTGTGTCCAAGAAGATATTTAGAGTCCAATAGAATTATCATAATTTTTGGCGAATAGTAACCTACCCTTATGAATAGTAACCTACCCTTATGAATAGTAACATACCCTTATGAATAGTTACATCACTCATCTGAATGGCATCCATTCCATTGAGTCTATAAATGAATTTAGGCACCTTAAAAATGAAGATGAATATTTTAAGTGTTTATATATTTCAGTTAAAATAATGATTTAATTAGGTAATTAATTAATCATATTTAGAAAATTATTTCTGAAAAATAGACTTCATTTTTAGATTCTATATGTGAAGAAATGTTACAGGTGATTTTTTGTGATTTTTCAGAAATACTTGAATTTTTGGTGAATAGTAAAATACATTAATTTTCGTTATAAATACATTATAATTTAAATTAACTATTATTAGAATCATGAATGATGTAAGCACCCAAATATAGAACTCACATGAATATATTACTATTCTTGGTCATATAATACTCACATTTTCTTTTTCTGAGAGGAAATAATAAATTAATTATTATAATATTAAGAAAACTCTTCTCCCCTCCACTATTTATAACACCCCTCACACCTCTTCCTCCTACAAAACTAAAGCTTTAATACATGCATAAAATCTTCCAAATACTCTTCCCAAGCCCTCTCCCCGTGTCCATGACCTGCTGGTGTCACCAAAAGGCTAAAAATAAGCGCATTACGGATTTTTTTCAAGGAGGAGTACTCATGAGGTGAACCTCTCTTCCTTTTTCATTCAAATCATTTTACAAGTTCTATTATTTTGGTCTTTATTATCACCTCACCTCATATAAATTCCATGATAATTCTAGTACCATACATGTACAAGGTTTTCATTATGATAATGTAATATTTCATCATAATCTCTTTTCTTCCATTCTTTTATACAAAAAATGAAAACACTGTCCAAGATGTGTTAATTTATCAAACTCAAGGAAGACGGGTTTTAAATTTCCATTACTATCTTTAATACTGGTCATGAAACCTTTTTAAAAAGTTGAACCAGATCATAAAATATATATTTTATCTTGTTTAATATTCTGGAATCCTTACACACTCATAATATGGAATAATAACACAAAACATGTTTATTGTGCACAAAACCACCAAGCTAAATCCAAGCATTTATCAATAAATTTTAACTAAGGATTCAACCTCAAGTACATAACCTAGAATAATTATATAATCATTTATATCACTTTAATTTTACTAATACTATATATTAACAATTTTGGATGTTTAACCACATTTCAAATGAACTTCCATTCATAAGTACAAGTAAATGGATCCTGAAAACCAAGGAAGAAAATTATTCCCAAACAATAAAATTGAATATCTTAAATGCATAAAAATACCATTAATGAACCAAATAAGGTTATACAATATCAATTAAAGGATGTTTATGTTCCATATATATTAATTAATGAAACTAAATTTGATTATATAGGTCGTTAAGAACAATCAAGAACACCTACGAGCATAAGGTATGGGTTCCTCACTCTCCCTTTTATTCAAGCATATTACCTATGTAACGCCCTTTTATTTTTAGTACCTAATGAAAGGGTATGTTTTTGAACCTCTCCCATACTACCCATATGATATATAAATAATGGGATACCCCTTTATCTCTCATTAATCCCTTGCAAGAAAACTCATTACCATGTTAAAATGTATGTTAGGGGTTTCCTCATCTCACTTTCAATTCTGTGGGATTTCCAATTTTTGACTCTTATTTCTTATATGTGGTATAGTTGTACTACTATTTGATATAAATTATCATGATTTTCCTTATATTCATGGTATTATGTGATTCATTTTGTGGTTATTAAATTTTTTTCATATGACTCAATTGATTACAACATGGTAACGAGGTTTGTCTAAATTTTAACTTCATTGTGACTTTCTTAGTACTGTGTACCTACTCTTTCTTATGTGGTGTACCTAGTGACCATTTTATATCACTTTTAAATTTAAATTATTTTCCATTTAAATTTCCATATTATCATATCATGGACATGATTATTGTCAATGTTTTATACCATTTTACATAAAGTATTTATTTGCAATGATGTTTTGACCATGGAAATATTGATGAATCTGTATCCTCTATTCTATATGGATAATGGAACGACATATTCTTCTTATGTTTAATATTTGTTTATATTTTCTTACAGACTATTAAACTAATCTTTCCTTTGGTATTTTCATTCCTTCTAACCATGCCAATGTACATAGTAATTTACTTACTCCGGTTTAGAGGGGTTGGGTTGTTATATTTGGTAACAAAGGATGTTTATTAGAAAACATGGAAACTATATTTGAAAACATATATTAGGGAACAAATCCCTAAGATAGTATTTGAGGATGAAGGTACAAGAACGTCCTAGTGTTTTGGTAAAGATTATATTATGTGAATAATTCTAGAAAATACATCCCTGTCTGGATACGAGCGGGTAGAGGTGGCTCTCGCACAGATGTACCTAGGAGTGAAGGATCTGATAAGGAGTTTTGGGCATGACCCAGGGTATCCAAGTATAAGAAAACATGACTTTATACAGCCTTGGATATGAAAATTCTAAGGGATATTCTTAGGATAATTCACACTTTCATTACAATCCATTATGAAGGATTTATATCGAAATTATTCCTCAAAGAAACCATTTTTCTGATTATGGGATTAGCCATGGAAAGGATCTCAATTTATGTTGATAATTTTTATATGTTATGAATATAAATTATTATTAATACCCTAATCTAGTGTGTACCATTTTTTATAAATTACCTCTAATAGAAGAAGGGGAATCAATAATCATGGACAATGTAGGGATCTCCCTATTGAGCAAGTCAATACAGTCAATGTTGGAGTAGGACAGATCATGACCGTATAGGGACAACTTACTCAAGTTGTAATGAATAACCATTCCACACCGGTGTCAGATAATTTCATGTGGTAGAAGCCCCCATATTTAAGCGGGATAACTAATCCAGTGGTTGCAGAAAAGTGGATCAAGTCCCTTGAAAAGATATTCATGGCATTAAGATGAAATGAAAATGAAAAGGTAGTACTAGTGGTATATTTTCTCAAGGGATATATTGATCAATGGTGGTCCTTGATTCATTATACCATAGAGGAAGAAGAAATAGACGATATGGAATGGATGAATTTTATGGAAATATTCTTTGAAAAATATTTCCCTCATGAGCAATGAACTGGAATGAAGAAGAAATTCATTAGCTTAAAGGAAAGGAAAGAAGACAATGTTGCAGAGTATGAGGCTACCTTCCCAGGGATATCCAGGTATGTCATAGATTACATTTGTGAATTGGAAGACAATATTGATCAGTTCTTTGAAGGTTCTAAGCCAATTCATCGAAGGGCACTGGATTCTCAAACATTTTCATCATATGATTAAATTGTATCAACTGCCACCAAAAGAAAGATGGAATTTTCTTGACCAATTTTTTTCAAGGGAAACCAAGATATAAAGTGGTACTAAGTTAACCAATGGAAAGGTCAAGTTCCAAAGAACAACAAGGGAATGAATAAATTCCCATTATGCAAGAACTGTGGAAAGAATCATCTCTATAAATGCTTAAAAGGCCTGGGAGTCTGTTATAAGTGTGGAAAAATGGGCATCTATCTCATGAATGCAATGGGAAGAAACAATTTTATGTTTTTTGATACTACAATTGTAGAGATATGGGACACTATGTAAATGATTTTCCTAAAATCCAAGGAAACATGCCTCAGAAAAAGTCAAGAGATCAAGGTAGAGCTTATGGTATTACAACCATGGAAATTGAAGTTCCTAATGATGTGGTGGCATGTACATTAATTAATTCCCAAAACATAGCCAAGACATTATTTTATTTTGGATCATCAGATTCCTATATATCTTCACAGTTTTCTATGAAAATTAGACATGTCCAATTTTATTTAATCAGGGAGTTATCTATCAACACTCCTAAGGAATGCATTATTGCAACAAAGGCATGTCAACTAGTCTGCCTCAAGACACATACATGTTCTTTAGTTTCCAATCTTATCATCATACCAATGACTGACATTGACATCATTCTTGATATTAATTGGTTTCCAAACTATGATGAAAAGATTTTTTGAAATAAAAAGGAAGTTACAATTATTCAAAATGGTTTAGAATCTCTTATTTTTAGAGAAAAGACCTCGCCACATGATTCTTATCTAGATTCTACCCTAGTTTCTTTGTAAATTTCAATTATTAGAGAGAAAGAGGATTAAATATCTTTGGGTGAAGAAAGAAATACTTCAATTGAAGATGTTAACTTGGTTCAAGAATACATTGATGAATTTTCCGAGGATTTAGAGGGAAATCCTCTAGAGTGGGAAGTGGAGTTCTCTATTGATTTGATTCCTAGTGTAAGACCTATATCAAAGACTCCCTATAGAATGAACACTACGGAATTATTGGAGCTAAAGAAACAACTAGAGGAATTGGGTGAAAATGTAATTGTTTAACATCATGTTTCTCTATTGGGAGGCCCTATCCACTTTCTCAAGAAGAAAGATGGATCTATTAGGATATGCATTGATTACAGGGAAATCAATGTTATTAAGATAAAAAATAATTATCTTCTTCCCCATATTGATGATTTATTTGATCAACTTCATCGAGCTCAACAATTTTCAAAGATTGACAATCGATCCGGATATCATCAGATACATGTGAGGAAGGAAGATATTCATAAGATAACATTCTGAACTAGGTATGGGAATTACGAGTTTATAGTGATTCCTTTTGAACTAACAAATTAACCCTCTAGTTTCATGGTTTTAATGAATAGAGTTCTCAAGGAATATCTTGATAACCTTATTGTGGTATCCATTGATGATATCCTGGTATAGTAAATAATCTATGAAGACCATGAGAATCACTTATAGATTATTCTAAAAACTCTTAGAAGAATCAAATTATATGGGAAGTATAGTAAGTGTGAATTATGGATTTAATAAGTTTCTTTTTAAGGCCATATTGTCTCTAAATATGGAATCCTAGTTGATCTTACAATGACAAAGGAATTACAAGAATGGCCCATGCCAACAAACATAACTGAGGTATGTGGGATCAATACTTACCTTTGGTAGAATTTTATTACAACAATATCTTCAATTCTAGTATTCAAATAGCTCTGTATGAAGCATTACATGGAAAGAGATGTTGAACTCCATCTTGTTGGGATGAAGTTGGTGAGAGGATAGTATAGGCCCAGAAAATATTGAAGAGACCATGGAAAAGGTGAAGACAATCTAAGCCCATATTAAATTATCCCAATGTAGGCAGAAGAGTTATGTTGAAAATCGAAGAGAGGATTTGTAATTCAAGTGGGAGATCGTGTCTTTTTGAAATTATCTTGATGGAATGGTTTCTTAAGTTTCTATAAGAATGTGAAACTGATCCCAAAGTACAATAGACCGTTAGAAATTATGGAATGAATCAGATCTCTAACTTAATGTTTAGCATTGCCTCCAAGTCTCTCCAAAGTTCGTGATGTGTTCCATGTGTCATTATTGTCGAAATACATGCCAGACCCAATTCATGTACTCACCTATGAAGAAATAGAACTGGAACCAGATTTATCATACTGTGATGATTTTATCGGGATTCTTGACACAAGGGAGCAGGTATTGAGATATCAGACAACTAGTATATTAAAACAACTTTAGAGAAACCAAAATATAGAGGAAGAAACATGGTAACCTGAGTATGTTATGATGAAGAACCACCCACATATTTTTGATGGTATTTATACATAACATTTTGAGGAAGAAATTTTCATAGGGAATAAAATAGCACCCAAAAAAAATTATAGTATACTTCACTTAAATACAATATATTCATTAGATATCCTATATTTCATGAATCAATGAGCCTCTATGGAACAAAACATGGTTACTAATAAGAGATAGTGATAACCTATCCATTAAACATAAATTTTCTGGCTCTGTGATTTGAATTTTAAAAATCTGACACACATGGTTGTGTTCAAGATGATATTTAAAGTATGATAGAATTAACATAATTTTCAGTGAATAGTATCCCACCCTTATGAATAGTAACTTTCCTTTATTAATAGTAACTTTATTTTAGGAATATTAATATGACTCTTATGAATGGTATCTATACCCTTGAGTGTATAAATGAATTTTGGCACCTTAAAAATGAAGATGAATATTTTAAGTGTTTATATATTTCTATTAAAAATGATTTAATTAAATATTTAATTAATCATATTTATAAAATTATTTTTCAAATATGGACTTTATTTTCGGATTCAACACATCGAAAAAATTTTAGGGTTAATTTTTGGGATTTTTTTGAAATACATGAATTTTTAGTGAATTGTAATATACATTAATTTACCGTATAAATACATTATAATTTAAATTAACTATTCCTAGAATCATGAGTGATGTAAGTACACAAATCTAGAAGTCACATGCATATATTACTGTTCTTGGTCATGGAATACTCACTATTTCTTGTCTTTAGAGGAAATAATACATTAATGATTATAATATCAAGAAAACTCTTCTCCCCTCCACTATATAAAACACCCCTCACCCCCTCTTCCCACCACACCACTAAAGCTTCATTACTTGCCTAAATTCTTCCAAATACTCTTACCTACCCCTCTCCAACGTCTGAGAATTTCTGGTCTCACCAAAAGGCCAAAGACAAAGGCCATAATGAGTTTCTCAAGGAGGCATACTCAAGAGGTGAACCTCTCTTCCTTTTTCATTCAATTCTTTTTACATGTTCCATTATTTTGTTCCCTCTTCACACCTCACCTCATCCAAATTCCTGGAAAATTATAGTACCATACATGAACTAGGTTTTAATTATTCTAATGGAATATTTCATCAGAATCTCTTTTCTTTCTTTCTATTTATACAATTAATGCAAACACCATCCGAGATGTGTTAATTTATCAAACTCAAAGAAGAAGAGTTTTCAATTTTCATTACTATCTTTAATACAGGTCACGAAACATTTTTAAATGGATGAACCAGTTCATAAAATATGTATTTTATCTTGTTTAATATTCTATAATCCTTACACTAACATAATATGGAATAATAATACAACACAAGTTTATTGTACACAAACCTGTCGAGCTAAATCCAAGCGTTTATCAATAACTTTTAACAAATGATTCATACTCAAGTATGTAACCCAAATTCATTATAAGATAATTTATATCACTTTAATTTCACTAATACTATATATTAACAATTTTTTATGTTTAACCACATTTCAAATGAACATCCATTCATAAATACAAGTAAATGGATCATGAAAACTTGGGAAGAAAATGCATCCAAAACAATAAAATTGAATATCTTAAACCCATAAAAATACCATTAATAAACCTAATAAAGTTATACCATATCAAATACATGATGATTAGGTTATGGAATTATTAATTAATGAATCTAAATTTGATTATTCAGGTCATTAAGAATAATCAAGAACACATTCTATCAAAAGGTAAGGGATCCTCTCTCTCCCTTTTATTCAATAATATTTCCATAGTTGTGCCCTTTTATTTTTAGTACCTAATGATGGGGTATGTTTTTAAACCTCTCCCATAATGCCCTTATGATATTTAAATAATGGGATACTAATTTACCTCTCACTAATCCCTTGCAAGAACACTCATTACCATGCCGGAATGTTTGTAAGGGGTTTTCTCATCTCACATTCAATTCTATGGGATTTCCATTGTCTTCCTCTTATTTATTATATGTGGTATAGTTGTATTTACATTTTATATAAATTATAATGATTTTTTTTTATATTCATGGTATTCTATGATTCATTTTGTGGTTATTAACTTTTTTTCATATGACTCAATTGATTACAACATGGTAACGAGCTTTGTCTCAATTTTCACTTCATGGTGACTTTTTTAGTATTGTGAACCTTGTTTTTCTAATGTGGTGTACCTACTTCCCATTAGAGATAACTTTTAAATTGAAATTATATTCCATTTAAATTTCCATAATCTCATATCATGGATATGACTATTTTCTAAGTTGTATACCATTTTACATCCGGTATTTATTTTGAATGTTGTATTCTCTATGGAAATATTGATTAATATGTATCCAATATTCTATACGAATAATGTAAATTAATATTTCACTTATATTGAATCTATGTATCTAGTTTATTCAATAATACAAAACAAATCATCCCATCGGGATTTTCATTCCTTCTAACTATGCCAATATACTTAGTAATGCACATACTCGAGTTTAGGGGAGTAGGGGCATTAAAATAAATTTTAGTGATTTACTTTGGTTATGAAATTAATGATATATATATGTTATATACTTATTAAAAAAATTAATCATCCAATGGATATTTTAGTCATAGTGTATGAATAAACCTTATATGATGTATAAAAAAAATATTTTTTTAAAGGGTAATTCTACACCTTTGAATGCAGAACCCCTTTTAAATAAAAAATTTGACAAAAAAATAATTTTCATATGAAAACATAAAAATTTTCTTTTTATGTAGTATATAAAAATTTACTTTGGATGAATTTCTAATATTTTTCTCAAAAAATTCATGTTTTGATGATTAATAAAAATACACGATCTTTTTTTAAATTATTTTCCATCAAAATAAATTATATGGTCAAATTATAATATTTTATAGTTTTCATGTATAAATATTATATATTTTTATCATTATATATAGCTTATGTCATTAGCATTAATTTTACATTGAATTTAGATGTAAAAATATTTCAATCTTTTGTAATGTTTTAGCTTTCAAAACACATTCTCTCTATCTGAAAATGGGATTTATTTTAAAATAATTACTGAAACTTATGTGTTGGGATTTTTGAAAAATTGACTCAAAATTTGGAATCATTAGGTACAAATTTTGTAAATATATTTATTTTATTTTTTGGGAATTATGAATAGTAAGTTCGGTAATTTTTATTAATACGATAATAGAGTTAAAATGATAATTAAAGTTAGGAATAATATTATAAAATTACCCCAAGACATGTATTAATAAAATTTTATCAGTGTGTTTCATCCTAAATCATCATTGGGTCAATATGGTATCCATTATCATCCACTTGGATGAGATTAGTACATATTATTTATTTTATTTAATGAAAAGTTAAATATGTCCCACTCAAATTTTAATAAATAAATAAATTTTAATATAAAATTATACTAAAAATAATTTCTCTTATAAATAATAATTTCAAATATAAATTATTTTCTTTTATCATGGTAGTTTATTTCTAAATTTATGAAATAAATAACTACTTTAATGGCTTAAACATTAAATATGTTGAAATTATTTAGTTGATGAAAAATCAATATTATGGTTTTTATTAAATTAATAAAACCCATTAAATGATCCAAACACTTGAATAAATCATATTGTTCAAGTATATCTCGATCATAATCATCCAAGTGTTTATTTATGGACCATATGGAGCCATATAGGAGGGATTATGAAACTTATATAATTTTATTTTCAGTGATGTTAATGTTCTCACATACATAATTTAATAAGTATAACATTTTAACTATTGGATTTTTCAAATAGTAAATCCCACTAAAATTATTCTTCTTAAATATAGTAGATTTATATTCATAATAGTATTTTTTTTTAATTTTTTTTTCAGAAAATATGAATATTAAATAATTACACATTGTTGTAGTAATTATTTTATTAGAAAATACCAAATAAAGTATCTTAAAAGTATGAAAAGTAAACATAATTTGGGATAATTAACATGCATAATGAATTTTACAGATCACCTAACCTATTAGTAATATAATAAAATTATTGGTTTCTTGTTATCTTCTTATATTAATAATCTTACAAATCAATAAATTAAATTGTTTCGAAATTGATACTACTGATTGTTTATCAAAATAATGTTTTATTAAATTATTTAGAAACAATTAACCATTTTAAAAAAATATAAAATTATTATGATATGATATAAAATGATCTAATTTATTTATTTAGGGTCTATTTTAAATCAAATCATTAAATAATTTACCCATTAAATATTTTATTATGTGTTACCCTTGTTAAAAATTAAATGTAAAAAACAAGTGTTAATTAAAGAAGATAAGGTTTAAATTGACCGAAATACTCATTAAATTTTTTTGGTTGTTGAGATTACAACCTTGTTTCATATCATCTTCAAAATTGAGGCATTTTGGTAGTTTTTTGGTAGGTTTTGATTCTATTTTAAATTATTATTTACAGAGTTTACAGAAGTACCCCTCACCTTAATTATAAAAGAGAACCTCCTATATAACCTCTTAAATTCACATTAATCCATAAAGGTTAGACAAACCCTTCCCCTATTCCTTTTCAACTTCCCTATTTACATTCTATATGTTCTGGTTATCTTCATAGATTAACTCTATTGATCCAAGAAAACATTTAGAGAAAACACATTGAGGAAGAGGTAATATCATCTTCCAATTCATTCTACATTATTTCTTCGTAAACATATTATTAATTGTTTATTTTATTATATTGTAATAAAGAATTATAAATAATATATAGATATGTTCTTATAATTATGAAACTACCATATTCCACCTTTTATTCATCCTACGAAAAACCAAATTAATATGCATGTGTACGTACGACTTACCGTCTTCTCACCACGGTGTAATCTGTTTTTCACCACCATATTACATGGATGTGCATAGGGATGGAAATAATTACTATATATTATTATTATAACATTATACAGATCATGAAATATTACACATCATCAACTTCAATAGCGTACAAAAATTATGGGAATGATATCATCACTCGTGCGTACGTACATCCAACCATATCCATAATGCGATGTGATTCATTCTATATTCACTTCATTAAACCATGATTATATACAAAAATGGAATGAATAAATATGATATATATTATATTAATATCCTTTTATAATTGATATAAATATACTCTATTATGTGGGACATGAACTTATCTGAAAAACACGCATACAAACATAAAGGAGTTAATATCTGAATAATGAGTGACAATGAAATGTTACTAAAAAACAGATGATAATATGATCATATACTATATCATAAAAATTACTATGATTCTGTAATAAGTCAATAACATTATTTCTATCATTATACAGGATGTTTGGTAGCATGAAAATTATATCGGACCTGATTTAATAGATAATTTTTCAATCTCATTATTATCAGAGATTGTCTATATATAAGTATTTTAATGGGTCATATTTATCACCCATGTCTATGTTTCCTAAGTTTTTAATATTATTTTTGTCCATATAAAATAGATTATAGTTAATTTTATCATTTGGTTAATTTTAATTAAATAAAATGGAAGGAATCTTTTGTCGTTATTTGATACACGATACTTTCTGAGTTTTCTAGAAACAGTACAAGGATAAGGTTTTTTAACCTGTACAACATGATCATATTTTTATGTATTCGCAATACCTTATTTCCATAAATCTTATTTTAACATATTTCAAGTTTATTTTCAAATAAATTCTTTTAATTCAAAATTACGTGGAATTTTGAGAAAAAAAAGTGTTTTTGAAGAAGAAATGATATTTTCCTCAATAATTAATTTCATGATTTTATCAAAATTATTTTCCATATAAGTTTATGGTCTTTAAATAGGGATTGTTTATATAACTATTATTAATATTATTTTATTTTGTTAAATGTGGAATGATATTTTATATGGATTATATTGTAAGGGAATGATGTTTAAGAGACATGTTTTATTTCATGGGTAGTTCGAAGATGAATGATTTATGTTATTATGGAACATGTAAGAATTATTTCATTATGAGATGGGTGGGACATTAATATCCCACTAATAAATTGGTTAGGTGGTTATATCTCAGGATTTAGGCATGAATGTATTAGAAAGTAAATCTGGTTCAGTAATAAAAGGCTGGGATGACTTGTAAACACAGTTGAGTAATAGACATTATCTGTGATGATGGTCTTCTAAATGATTCTTGACTAATATGAAATGATTCTATATGATTATGTGTATGCCAACAAATATCATTTATTATGTTATTGATTTTGGTATTATGTCAAATAATCTTATGAACATTTATCCCATGACATGATATCACGATCATTCATATGTAGTATTAGACTTCAAAATGTTATGTTCTTATGAATTATGAAAATGATACGATTGATATTTCCCTTGTTTACACTTATTGAGCATTTAAGCACACCCTTTAATATGTTTCTTTTTTATTAGGTAATGATTATGGGTATTAAGTATGATATGTCAAAAATGAGTATAGTTATGAAGATATAAGTGAGGGACGACATAGATGTTTTACAAACCCGTTGTTTATGTTTCCCAGTTTTAAAATGAACTATACCTATAAGGTCCTATCATGGAATTATTATATTTTATCATGAATATACGGAAATGTTGAATTAATATCAATTACGTAATGTATGGGTCATTAAAACTTCATCCCAAAATATGGGTAAATTTGGGCATGAAAATTTTTTGTATTTGTTTTGGGGACAAATTAAGTATCTGAGAAACTAACCATTAATTATCACACCAAATTCTCTTTTATCATTTCCCATTTCTCTTATATTTACCAAATTTAAACCCATGTATATCCCTTTACACATAGACCAATAATGCCACTTTTTTATGGTTTATAATCATTGGGTAAGGGAATTAAGAAAACTTATAGGACCATTTTATTTATATCCTAATATTTATGAAATCCTTAAATAAAATATTGAGTATACTAAAATGGAGTATCTAAAATATTACACCATCTTAAAATATGGTTTCAAATAAATGGAATATCTAAAATGGGTATCCCCTAACATGTGGAATTTCTTTGATCAAACACTAAATGACCACCCCACACATGGAATGTTTCACACACTTTTTGATAATGAAATCTTTGACGTTGATCTTTCATCTCTATCTAGGAATATTAAATAAAATTTCCATTGGATGTTCAATATGGTTCAAAATATTAAACTTTTTCCCAAATTCTATGATTAAAATGACCATAAGACTGATAATTTTACAACCATTCAGTCAATCAAGTAATTTTATCTAGTAAGACCTCTAATGTTGTTCAATTATAGGAATTTTCAAAATTCCCCATAATTATAAACTTTTAATATATGTTATAGTGAAATTTATAAAATTAATTGGTGGGATAATCAATATGAAATTGATTTTATGTATTCAAAATAGGATAATTTTACATCTTGGATTGAGTGTTCAAAATATTTACCTATTTTTTATTTTTTAGAGAAAAAAACCAATTAATAATTTGGATAAATCTTATACTTTAAGTCTATAAGAACCCCTTACCCTGATACTGAATATTCAATTGTAGAAATTTTTTTAAAAGGAACCAATTAATTTTTAAAAATTTATAAAAATTTGATTTTTTCTAAAATTTCCAATATTCTTTAGAAATTTAAACCATCAAAATCTAAAACTCATTTCCATCCACCATATATTAATTATCTTTTTATAAGGGATATCCCAAACATTTATATATTAATTTTATCCTCCATTGAAGCTAACAAGGGGATAATTATATAATATTTATTATTTAAGATTTTGAAATAAATTTGAATTCTCCTTTCTGATATTCGTGGAACTAACTTTAAGGAATTGGCCTTAAAAATTTCATAATATTGTGTTTTAAAAAAGAATTTACATTCTTTAACTTTGAGGATCCTTTCAGTTTTATAGTTTCATATAATTAGTCCATAACTCATTCTTAATAAAACCGAACAATAAAATTCGACACTTAAAATAAGTATTTATTTTTTCAATAATATAAATCTTTTGAAATAAAACATTAGTTCTTTTCATGTAAAATCTCTACGACATACAACTAGACTTCTTCCATTCCCTTAAACATTATTAAATTCTGATAAAATAAATTTAAAACATGGGATGAGCACAAAATATAAATAATAGATATATAATGTATAAAAATAGTTAGTTCAATATAAACATGAAAAATTATATAAAATTTACCTTATCTTCACTGCTTGTCAAGAATATTAAATAAAACATTTTTATATAAAAAACGCATTTTTCTCAAATAAAATTATTAAATCCCATCAAAATAAATTAAAAATAATTCAGGTTAAATAGACCATAATGTAGAAAAACCCTATCAAAAACATTTAATTGGAATAAAAATGTGTTTTGATTCCAACATTTTCATTACCCAATGCATTGGAGAGATATAATGGGATCCCCTGGAGCTATTTGGGCCACCCCACCATCTAAGCTGTAATGAGCTCACTGACGGTGTTAAAACCACCCCAATATGAAATTATGAGGTCAAAGATGTTTAATAAAACATATTAATCATAACCCCTTTGAAAAAAACATTTAAATTCATATGAAAAAACATTCAAATAAAAATGAAATTTTATTTTATACAACAATTTTTAATGCCAAAAAAATTCTTTGAAAACCCATTTTTAATAAAAAAATACCCTAAAATATAAAATAAGGTTTTCTATTAAATAAAATATTTAATCTTAAAATGGAATCTAGAAATTAAATTATATTTATAGTGGAGGAAAATCCATTTTTTATGTGTATCTTAATAATATATAATTACTTTCATTGTTTCTCGAAACATTTTATATAAAATACAGAAAAATATTTCTTTTGAAATATTTAAATATTTAAATATTTATTTTTAAATCAATGTTTCATATACAACTAAGAATTATTTGAATCAAAATCCAGATTAAGAAATACCATTTAACAAACAAATATATTACATCATAATAAATAAATTCGTGATTGGATATGTCAAAGGGGTTATATATACACAACCTAAAATAAGGTGGGTGTATAACATTAAAATATAAATCAATGAAAGGCGATTGAAATGAAGTATCTTACCTTGAGTCTGACTTATCATGTGGGTATTTAATCATCCTAAATAATAAAAGTATGTTAACTATTTACATAATTCATAATCTTTTTCAATTTTATAATTATATTAATTTCTCTTATTACAATGTTTTATACAACTACTTTAAAAATTATGTTTATATTAGGTGTTTTGACCATATTCAATTTACGTGTCAGAAGCCACATTGGTTGGTTGGATAATTTCAAAGGGGTTATTATTAAAACATATTTGAAATAATAATAATTACATAATTAACATATTTATATATAAAATCAACATTTAAAACCAATCATGAAATATGGTTCTGAAAAATGAATCAATGTTACAATCATGGATATTATAGGTCGTATGTACACAAGAATAATGTTCCAATTTTTTAATTATCATTATGGAAAGAAGGTATGTAAAATTTATAATTACATAAGGATAATTATATCATAAATACCATATTATTTAATCATATATTCTTATATTTATAATTATATTGATGTAAAAAAATCACATCACTTTGAGGATGTGGTAGTCCACATGTATGTGAACGACATTATCACTTTTTTAGTGTGGTAAAAAAATGATATATTATATTTATATAATGTTAACTATGTCATGAATATAAAATATATTTCATTTATATCAAAAAAAAATTTAAAACTATATTTATTTCAATCCATGTAATATGTGATCAAATCACATCACTTTAATGATGTGGTATCCCACACATCTAGAAATGATGTTATTGTATTCCCAAAAACTAGAAACCATGAAGGTATGTGTTATATATTAATTAAAGAAGTATTGATTTGTTATAAATGTTATATATATAATATAAAAACAGTATTTATAACATAATTCCCAACCACGAGAAGTGTTAAATTAAAATTAAACAACATCGTTTCATGAGGATGTAGTTCATTGTACACAGAAATCCTGATTCTCTTACACATTAGATGGAATTTTGTGATGGTATAGGCATAAAAAATAACATATAAACAACTAAGTATATTTAGGATACTATTATTTTTTATATTATCTGGTAATAATAATAATTAACAGGTTTGAGAAATAAATAAAACAAAATTTCTTATTGAAGAGTGTTACCTCTTCTTTGGGTAACACCTTCTTGTTTGCACCAAAAAACATCATTGGTTTTCTTTATAAATAAATTGAGGCCTCTATAATTATAAAAGGTATGTTGGGAGGATACATATTTAAGTTTTTTATTATAGAAATATTTATAAATGAGTGAATATGTGGGGAGAGTGAGTATCTTTTTATAATAGAGGGGAGCAGATTTCTTGTAAATAAAAGAAGGTAAACACTATTGGGTGGTATTCCTTACATATTATTCCTCCAATAATAAAAAAATATATTTAAGTGGATTAAACATCTATATATTTCTATAAAATTGTTTTTTACAAGACTCTTGGCCATTTTTCCCCTTTAGATTAAATTTTAACAACTAAGTAAATACATTTTTACCTTATTTGTTGTAATTAATTTAAATTGATTTCACTAATATTTTTGGTAAAAAAACATTTTTAACTTAATATAAAATATAAATAATTAATTATAAAAGTATTTAATCCATTTTTCATAATAAAATCACATAATTGAAAAATATTAATTTAAAATTAATCTCGTTCACAGAATACGAAAGCATGTTTTTAAAGTAAAAAGGTTCAAAAGATTTAAATGTTTTTATATACTATTTTAATGTAAAATTGTATCCAATTACCTGTATTGGATTATTTGATATAAAATTTATCTAATTATAATTTAAAACAAATTTTAATAGTTCAACACTATAAATTATTTATATGAAAAAAAATGTTTATAATTAAAATTTATATTTTTCATTATTTATTAAAAAATGAAACATATCAGAAAAATATAAAAAATGTCACCTTGTGTTAATTTTGAAATTATTATATCAAAAATGAATATTAATTTTTAATATATAAATTATAAAATATTCTAAATTTAGTTTTAAACCAATTAAACCACTAATAGTATGTAAGAATTCATTTTAAGAATATACGGCATTTTATGCATAAAATTGGATTCATTCTTATGTTAATCCTATAAAAATTATTGGATGAATTTAAAAATAGTTTATTAAATATATAAATTATAAAATTATGAAATATATTTCAATAATAGATATTAATTTTGTTTATTTGGTAAAAAATTCCATTCTAGTCATAAAATAGTTTTTCATAAAAACAGTTGTTATATTCAATTAGTCTTCATTTTCATTTCTAATTAATTAGTAACTAATGAATTGATTTTATAAATATGTGTAAAATATAATTTCATAATTTATAAAATATCATTCATTCCCTCCATTCAATGTTCTAAGTGATTACTGTCATAATAATAATAATATTATATTATTTTCTGGTAAAACATTAGCTTTTTTATAATATAAGTTTCTAAAGGAACTCAATGTTGTGTGAAATGCCTGATATACATGGTGTTGTTTGTGATTTAAAATAAACTATTTATTTAGTGTAATTAAATAAATTAAATGATGTAAAATAATTTGAAATAATATATTTCATTAATTATAGGGACGTTAAATCCGACCCCACTTAAAATGAATTTCACCCTCAAAATTCATCTTGGTTATCAATGATTTCACATTTTATGAATACCATTATTCAAACTCACATAATTAAAATGCAATAAAGGACAAATACCTTTATAATAAAAAAATTTAAACATAATGTTCACCCATATTTATACATAACTCGGATTACACACATGGAGAACCTACCTGGGAAAGGATGAAACAGTAAATAATTATAGAGAGTAATTGAGGTAATTATTCATAAGAAAGTGAATGATCAGTGGATGGTTAAGGGACTAAAAACCATAAATATAAGAGGATATATAGAAACATTTTTTCATTATAATTGAATGAATTATGATAATACTTTTGGCATAAATATCTTTTTCCAATAGTTAAGGAATTATTTTATCCTCTAAGAATATAAAGAAATATACAGATATAAAATATTTTTATTTCATAAGCTCTACTTTATCCTCATATAATTCCCAAAAAATATGATTAAAATACCTAAAAATATCCTACATTATCAATGATTATATATAACAATATTTTTATCAATACCTTGTAAATTTTGTCCAAAAGTTAAGGCATATATATCATTAAACTAATGCATTGCATAAACGTAAACTAAACTAAACATCTCAAAAATAGTCCTTAATAAATTTATGATCACATCTCTTCAAACCTCTAAAATATATTATAAAAAACTGAACATAGCATTACCTTCAAAAAAATAGTATGCTTCATAGAGCTGTTACCACTCCATTTGATTTCCAAATCATCTATTATAGTATAGGAAAATTACATTACTACACTTTTCTATTTTCAATTAATATTATTTCCATCCTAGGAAAATAACTTTGGACATGAATTATCTTACTAAACCATCTCATTTAAACTAAAAAACCTCACCACAAGATGGATATTGATTACCCTATTATTTGGGTTTTCATGACTCTTTCCAACACAGTCATCAGCCTTGTGACCAGACCGAGCACATAGAAAAAAACTTCCTAGATCCTAAAAAACAATTCTTGAAATGTTATTTTCCAATCTTGGATCTTTTGGGGGGCTTAAATATAAACTTATTTTCTTATTTTTTCTATATTTCTCATGACCTTTTTATTTTCATATAGTTTTCATCTCAAGGAATATATATTTTACTAAACCCCATCTCAAATTTTACAACCGAAGAAACCAATTTCTTATAACATTTAAAATCACATGCAACCAATTATCATTATAAAAAATTGTATAAAACATGAGACAAACCTATTAATATTGATATCGGTGTATCAAATAAAATCCAGTACATAGATGGACAATTATGTAAAGTGTTTCTCATATGAAGCTACAGAATCTTCATCTTTCTACCTCAATTATAAGAATTTTTCCATCTGGAGTCGAACAAGCTTCAGAAATATTTATCAAGGAATATATAATTAAATGGCTTCCATTCCATGAAATAAATATCATATTTATATATGGTATGTTTAACCAAATAACACCATTGATCAACTATACCTTCATAATGATTAAAAATATGTTTTACCATCTGATGTTCTAATAATCCCATGACATGAAATATATTTTCCTAATCATTGATCCATCTTTCATCTATCATATGGTCTAATGCTCTAATGAATTATGGTGAATTTTTTCTCATGAAGTTCTCTATGAAATACAAATTCTTTCATAGTAGATCAACTTCCTCTCTATCACGGATACCACCACCACTTATCTCCCAAGTCAACTAAGCCATTACTTAGATTATAACCATCTCGAGATACTGATTTGGATGGATATATTCATCTCAGTTCCATCTATCTAGAGCTTACTTATTTTATCAATGGAAAACCATTCTAAAAAGACATATTTTTGATGAATCAACATTGTAATATTCAAATTATTTATCATTATAACTTTACTATAATAAAAAATACTTCAGGGTAATATTATTAAGTTTACCCTAACCTCTAATGTTATCCAAACCAAATGTTGATACCAACTATAAGGCGCAAGTATTAAAATTTTCATAATCTTGTGTTATATACAAGAATTTACTTTATTTCACTTGGATGATATTTTTAGTTTTGTATTTTCATATAATTAGTCAGTAACTCATATATAAGAAACCCATAAAATAAAAAGTGGGCACTTTTGATCCATATCCATTTTCTTATAATATAAAACTTTTTAAATAAGGAATGAAATCTCATCAACGAAAATATTCTTGTATTTAATTGTGAATTATTCCTTCCCCTCACCAATCCAGAAATCATCAGATAATAAATTAAAAATGATGGATGAGAACGAAATCTCAATAGGGGATAAAAATAAAAGACAATTTTTAGTTCAGTAATTAGATGAAAACTCATATAAATTTTTTCTTTTATCTTCAATGATATTTAGATATATGAAATAAAACTATTTCACATGAAAAACCCCCATTTTAATAAAATAAAATCATTAATATCCATAATAAGAAATAAAAACTCCTTTATGTGACATATAGTGTCACATACATAAAACACTATAAAACTACTTTTAATTGGAATTAACATAAGGCCGAATTAAAATATTACCATATACCAATGAATTGTAGAGGTATAAAAGGCTCAACTAGAACTATTCAGGCCACCCTATCATGTATGTTATAACTAGCTCACTCGGTACTATTTGGGTCACCTAATCGTGTAAGCAGTAATGGTCTCACCCAGTGCAATCTAGGACGCCCCATCATATAAGTTGTAATGAGCTCACCCAGCACTATCTGGGCCACCCCATCTTGAAATTATTATGTACCAATTAGATTAATTATAATTCCATTTGAAAAACTACTTTAACTCATATGGAAAACATTGGATAAATATAACATTTTCTTTTAAAAACCCAATTGCAATACCAAAAATCCATTTTCATTGAAAACCCATTTTCATAACCAAAAAACCTAAAAATGGGAATAGGGTTTTTCATTTTATATAACATGTTAGATTAAAATGGAATATAGAAATAAATTAATAGTAATGGTTGTATAAATGTAATTGTCACTCTGCGCATTATGAATAGAATAGTCCTTTTCTCTTGTCAAAATATTCCATATAAAACATGTCAAAATATTCTTTTTGAAAAACATTCAATGAATATAAAAATAGAAATACAATTCCTTTTATAATAATTATATATATATATAATACAATATCATGAATATTGTAATGGGTGAAAATACTTTGGAATTAAATATTTAAACATTTAAACATAGGTTTTTAAATCAAAGTGTCCCATACCACCTCGAAATATTTGAACAATAAGACCCATGAAGAAATAACATTTATCTAAACATTAAATAACATGAGAATAAAATAATTCATTATATGATATGTCAATGGGGATTTATATACACCTAATAATACAATGTGGGTCTATAATATCAAAATATGCATTAATGAAAGGAGATTGAGATGAACTCCCTTATTATAAGTATGACGTGTCACATGTGTCTTTATCTTCCTAAATAATAAACATATATTAATTACTTACTATATTCATAGCAATTTTTAATTTTATAACTATTTATATTGGACTTGTTATAATTTTTTATAAAACAACATAAAAAATTATGTTTGTATCGGGTGTATTGCCCATATTTTGTTTACATGTCAAAAAAACATTGGTATGTTGACTAATGTAAATGGGGTCATTATTAAAAAATTAGTAGAATAATAATCATAAAATATTTATAATATTTATAAATATACTATAATTTTAAAACATATCATGAAATATGGTGATGAAAAATAACCAAACGTTACAATCATGGGTGGCGGTAAGTCATATGTATGCATGGGTAACTTTCCAATTTGTCAATGATATGTATAAGGAAAAAGTTAAGTTAAATTTTGATTTAAAAAATAATAATTATATAAAAATACCATATTACACAATCTTATATAATTATATATATATAATTAATGTGATGTATGAGGAATCACGTCACTTCAAGGACGCGGTAGTCCGCATGTCTATGAACACCATTGTTACTTTTTCAGTCTGTGAAATGGAAATAATGAAAATGATATATTATTTTACTAGAAAGTTAATTATGTCATTAATATTATATAGATTCCATTTATATTACAAATTTCTATTAAACTCATCTTTATTACACTCCATGTAAATTGTTCAAAAATCACATCTCTTTGAAAAGGTGGTAGTCCACACTTCCACAAACGGTGTTATTGTATTTCCACCAAATGGGAAACAACAAATTATGTGTTATGTAATAATCAAAAAGTTATAAATATGCTATAAATATCTTATATATCACATAAAAATTTTATTTTCATCATAATTATGAACCATGGGAGGTGGAAAAAGAAAAATGAACGACATCATTTCACATTGTGGCAGTACAACGTACACACGAATGGTGGTTTCATTAGCCATTTGATGGAAGTGTATAAAGCTTATTATCTAAAACATAAAATAAAAAAATGTAGGTATAATTATGATACTTAAGTTATTATGTAATAATTTAATAATAATAATTGAATGACTGGAAAAATTAAATAAAGCAAAAGTGCCTATATAAAATTTTAACCTTTCCTTCAGGTAACACCTATTTGTTTGCATCAAATAACGTCCTTTGATTTCTTTATTCACAAATAGAGTAGTATATAATTTGATTAGGGATTCTGGGATATTATTTGGCCATGTTTTCTATGATCCCAAAGACTTTATATGTGTGATTAATTTGGTAGAGAGTGTGCCTTTTATAGTTGAGGTTATTGCATTCTTGTAAATATAAAAATTTAAACACTATTGGAGGTCTCCCTTATATAATTTGACTCCAATAAGGAAACAAAATCTATATAAATGTGTATATGGTAAAAATATGGCAATAATATTGGTTTTGTACCAGCTTCTAGGTCATTTGGTCTTGTTAGATTAAAGATTAACCATATGTAAACTTATTTTTAACATAGTTATTAAAATTAATTTTAATTTATTTCAATAATAGTTTTCTTCAATAATTATGATGAAATTGTGTGAAATTTAAAATTATTATGATTCCAAATATGGATTCTCTGTTCCCAAATAATAATCACAAATTGAAAGAATTTAATTTAAAATTAATCCTATATACGGAATGAGAAAGCATGGTTTTTATATAAAAATTCAAAATATTGAAATGTTTTTATATCCAATTTCAATGTTATAATTATTAAAATAACATAAATCGGATTAAGTGATATATTATTTGATATAATTATACCATGAAACAAATTTAAATATAATTTAACACTACAAATTATTTATATGAAAATGCATTTTTCAATTAAATTCATAGATTTTCACTATTGATCAATACATGAAACCTCTTAGAAAAATACCAAAAATTAACCCAAAAAAATATTCTGATATTATAATTTCAAAAAAGGATTTTATTTTTTCAAATAAAATTAATAAAAAATTTAAAAGAAATTTCTAAAATAAATTCTCAAAAAAAGATGGTAAAACTACCTTTTAAAAATATACAGTTTTTATGCTTAAAATTGGATTTATTGATATCTAAAGCCTACCAAACATATTCAATTAATTTAAAATCATTTTATTAAATATATAAAAAATAAATTTAATTATAATCTTTCACTAATAGTGATTAATCTAATTTATTATGATAAGACTCCATTGTAGTCAAAAAATAGATTCTCATAAAAAACATCCTTTTTATTTAATTGGTCATTATTTTCATTTATAATTAATTACTATCAAATTAATTAATTTTATAAACATTTTTAAACTATAATTTCATAATTTATTTAATCTCATTCCTTTTTCCATTCCAATGGCTAAGTTATAAGTATCATAATAACAATAATTGTATATTGTTATTTGGTAAGAAAAATCATTATGTGTAACATAAGGCATCAATGGAACACATTTTTGTTTGAAATAAATGTTAAAAATAGTGTTTTGTGTGATGAAATATATACTATTTATTTCATGTAACCCAATCAATTAAATTACATAATTTAATTTTAAATAACATGTTTTATTAAATCCAGAGATGTTACATTGACAAATTAAATAGGACCTATATTACTGTTCTTGAATAAATTTCGAAACCACGCCCCATATCCAAGGGACTTCACAATTCCAATTGCATTAAAGGGGTGTAAATCCCTATGATTATCCAGTATTGAATAATTTTTGTATCTATATTGAGAAAAAACGAATAAATTTTTTTTGGGAGTTAACTTCTCTTCTAGATAAATATTATTTTATTTTGTTCTGTTTTTTTGTTACGGAAGCCCATTGGGGTTTCCAATGTGGTCTAATGTTTCATGTTTATGATATTTATCATATAAATTGGTTTATTATTGAAAATAAAACACAAACATTATATAGTTCAATCATAACCTTCAATCATCACTGAGGAGTAAGTATGTGACATGAATCCAAAGTGATGAATTTCTTATTACAAGGTATTTATCTTTATACAAGGTGATTTTATTATATTATTTAATTTCAAATAATGTATCCACCCCTTTTAATTTTTTTAAATATCACTTATCTTGTTTTTTAACATTGTGGGAAGTGTTAATTTTTGTTGGGGGTGAATTAATGACTTTATTGTGCATTAAAAGAAATAAAAATTTATAAATTTATAAATTTAAATAGTGTGAATAAATTGAAATTAAATTCCATAAACCATTCATGTGGAAATTTAAATTTTAAAATTTAAAACCAAATATAAAATATTTTTTATTCCTTGATTTGGATTTTATTTCAAGAATATGTGCATGCTCATAAATTTATAAAAGTGGGGTTGTTTGATGTGATTTTTCACTATAAAAATTTTCATCCTATTCAATCAGAATATCACTATTCATGTACATTGGATTGTGGGGTATTATTTTTAGTAATTATTTACACTTATAAAATAGTATAGGATTTTTGTTATTTTTAATTTTAAGAGGAGTATTCAAAAAAATTAAATTATAAAATAGTAATTTTGCATGAGGAGTAATGGATTGACCTAATTTAAGACATTAAACACAAGGATCATCAATTTATAGATTTATGGACCAAATATGGTTTTTCTAAAACTATTTTTTGAAGATAGTTTTTATTATTGATTGAGGCGTCTTGAGATGATTTTTGAGTGAGATTCAAATGGTGTCTTGTGGTCTTTGAGCCTGGGATTCATCAGAAATGCATTTCTATCAGGGTTAAATTGATTGAGTTCAATTTAAATTAAAATAGAAAAATTAAAGATAAAATTTATTACTATTTAAAGTTAAAATTTGATTCCATCTTCCACTGCCACATTTTCTCCCGTGGTAACAAATAAACCACTAAGTCTGTTTAAGTACAAAACATATCATCATACATAATTTAAATTTGATGAAATGTGGTGATGAATTAAAAAATTGAATAGTTTTGATTGTCATGAACCGTCCCAGTGGGGCTAGAGATGCAACTCCCCAAGCCCGCTTCCAATAGGCCAGGGGTAGGTGACTAGCACCGAGTAGGCATATCACTAACATGGGAGGCATTGCCTATAAACCTGTAAGCACGCACACACATCTCCAATACCACAAAGCTGAAAAGTAAAAACTACTAAAAATGGAAATGCATGCATAAACTAAAATCCCAACCAATAGAGTACGATAGGAAAGTAAATTACAGTAAGTGTAAAATGTTGGGCCAAAAGTACAAGCCCACAACAATAGAGTTTGTAACAAAGTCCAACCTATAAGGAAAGGTATTGGATCTGCAATCTATAACTATAGAAACACATCTTGACCTGTCAGATCTCACTGAGCATCGTCCGTTCTTGGTCCACCTTGAATCCTATCAAAGGCTCGCTCATCTACACAAGACATGACACGTGCGGGCAAAGCCCGTGCAGGGGTGAGTTTAAAAATACCCAGTAGGACACGCCAAAACCACAAAGGAAATACAAAAAGGGAAATACCACAAAGGAAATATATAGTCACCTCCACACCATATAAGTCTACGGAACATATAACTAGAGTATCTAGATATACTCATTCACGATCGACTATCGTGATAACACCACTATGATCTAGCTCGAAGATTCCACTAAGCATGTAACAAGGAGAACACACTCCTAAATATGACGATAGAGAGACGGAGTACTCATTCCAGGAGAACACACTCCACATGTACTTGGGAATACTATGTTCATATGAGGATCACAACCCATAGCTATGGGGTGATTCCTACAACTCAGTCTGAACTAATATGCTAAGAAGAGGATCGGCACCCAGGTAATGTTGGTCACGTCGATACCAAGAACTCTACCTAGGGTTCTAGGAATGAATAGAGGATCTGGATCTATGCCTCCAAGAGAGGATTCCAACAACTATATTCAGTATGTACTGTTGAAGGGATCATACTCCTATATGTAAGAAATGATACCGGAAACCTTTAAGAGAATGACCAAGGGAATGAACCCTAAGGAAAGTAGTCCAAGTCAGAGAAGGAAACTGGATCAATCCATGTAAAATAGGTTACACGACGTGTAGTAGGGTTACACGCCGTGTCTTTTGACCCCGGGTACTTCCCGTGTAACTGTCCATGTCATCCGTCCATGTTTTGTAAAACTCAACTACATGGCGTGTAGAAGGATCACACGACTTGTTCCATGACTCCATGTACTGCCCATGTAAACAGCCCATGTCTGGAGTAGATGTCATGCCGGCAAGCATATACACGACATGTAAGTCAAAGCACATGATGTGTCCTGTCAACTGGGAAACACCTGTGTACCCTGGCTGTATGCCCGTACACAGTGTCTGTCCGTGTCGCCTGCCTGTGTACCAGAACAAGGGGTATCTCGTGTATCTAGCCGGTTATAGCCAAGGAAAGGTGTATACGTTGTGTCCATGGCCATGTACCCAACCCGTGTCCATGTACTCACGGATTACATGCCAGGTAGTCCGCTGATGAACACACGCCGTGTAGCCCATTCAACACGTCGTGTAGTTGAGATTTTTCTAAAACGTCATCTTCTTCCTCCCGCTTCGGACGATCTTCCGGATCCGCGATCTCTCGTCCGTTCGTCCCAATGCTTCGATTCTTGGTTCGTCCCATCACACGAACACTGAATCGGGGGTTTTAGTCCTTCGATCGGGCCATAAACCTCCTACGATCCATCCAAAGAAAAACACCCAAAAATGAAATATCTCCCAATCTGCTCTGAATCATCCGCTGAAACCGTCACTGCACCTCCGCGAGATCATCATGGTGTCGATTCTTTAATTTGGGATCATTGTGTCGTAGAACGGATGTGCAACGATCCATTGTTCATCACCCCGCGAAGAACATAATGAATGTGTGGAAGAAAAAGGGGAGAAATCCAATGAAACAAGTTTTAGGAACAATCCTCCACCGTCATTTTTCATGGAATTGATACACTCATGTTTATATGCTTAAACAGAGCAGAAAATCAGCAACAATAGATCAACATGGATTCAATCCCCCAAAATCCCCGCAAAAATCTCATACTTCAAGAACAATCGATCCGCGGACTAATCTATTCATGAATTAGTCTGTGTTCATTGTAGAAATCAAGAAAGGGGAAGAAATCACAAATTAAACATCCAACATGGATTCACGAAGGTCATTCACGAAGATCTGGTCGCCACGTCGTCGTCGCCGGTGAAGCTCGTCAAGAACATCGTCGTCGCATTGGGGGGTTTTCTTCATAGCTTCCAAGGAGATTCGGGGTTATGGGAATTGTAACCATGATCCCCTGCAAAATCTCTATTAAAAAAGGAGCAGATATTTTTGCTGCCACAAGATTTTAATAAAATATTTTTATTAATTTTTTATTACGGTTACGTCCAAAAACCATATTCCACCACTGGTCTACGCTAGCCGATGTTAGGTATCTTCTAGGGTAATCCTGCTGCTCTGGACGCAACGGTGCCCTCAGATTTATGATCTGAGCAACTGATCAAGAGTTGTTCGACTTTTTTAGGAAAACCCCATGCTCGCATAAATTAAATTATTTAATTTAATTCAAACATTTGTTTCGGGCTCACCGGGCCTCGAAACCGCACTTCGTCTTGAATCCTTCTCTCTAAATAGTTCCCACATAATATTAAAATAAAACATGGTAAAATATGATACATTACATCATACCCACCATAGGGATTTTTCATCCCCAAAAACCCAAAACAAAGGCTACTAAAAACGATGTGGGCACTACACACAAATCTGAGCCTCCTGCACCCATGTGTTCTCCTATATATTCTGGTGCTGCCACTGAACACGCACCAAGGGAATATCTCACCCAAAAAGGATATTCCCCTACTGATCCTCGATCTCCACTGGGTACTCCGCAAAGGTAACACAATCATCGATGACCAGCTCCCCCCAGTCCATAACGTGTGATGGATCATGCTCGTATCTCCGCAGCTACGACACATGGAAGACGTTGTCAACCCAGTCCATCTGAGGAGGTATACCCAAGCGATGTTCCACCTTACCAACTCTACTCAGAATATGAAAACGTCCTGTGAACCTCAGATATAGCTTGTCGCCTCGACCAAATCTCTGTAATCCCCATCGAGGTGAGACCCTAAGGAACAAATGGTCTCCCTCTTCGAACTCCAGGGGCCTATGTCTCCTGTCAACATAAGACTTCTGCCAAATCTGTGCAATCATCATCCACTCCTAGATGACATGAACCTTCATCGTAGTACCTCACACCATCTCTGGGACCATGAGTGCTTACTCTCCTAGGTCAGACCAGTAAATTGGTGACCTGCAAGGTTGCTCATACAAATCCTCGAATGGTGCCATACCAATAGTGGAATGATAACTATTATTATAAGAAAATTCCACCAGTGGTAGGTGATCCTCCCAGCTATGACCGAAGTCAAGTATGCATGCTCGTAGCATATCCTCTAGAACCTGGATGTTCGGCTCTATCTGACCATCAGTCTGAGGATGAAACGTTGTGCTCAAGTGTAACTGAGTCCCAAAAGCTTCCTACAATCCCTTCCACAACCGGGATGTGAAACGAGCATCATGATTTGAGATGATCGTCAATGGAACTCCTTGAAGTCAAACTATCTCCTACATGTAGAGGCATCCCAATCTCTCTACTGAACTCTGCAGTCGTATGGCTAGGAAGTGGGCCGACTTATTTAGTTGTTAAACGATCACCCAGATGACATCATGTTCCCTGGATGGACATGGTAAACCTGTAATTAAGTCTTTGGATATCTCATCCGACTTCCACTCTGGCACCCCTAGGGGCCGAGTCAAACCTTCTGGCACCTGGTGCTCAACCTTTACTTGCTGACAAGTAAGGCGCCGAGAAACAAACTCTGCCACACTCTTCTTCAATCCTGGACACCATAACTGACATCAGAGGTCCTAGTACATCTTTTAAACACCTGGATGCACCGCCAAAAGAGATGTGTGGAACTCCCTTAGAACCTCCTCCCGCAACGTCACTGGTACTACTATCCTCCCTCTAAAATGAACAACGTGCTCCCCAACTTTTGAATATCCATCGGCAGCACCACCTGTTGATATCTGAGCATGTAGAGTCTCACAGCTTGCATCCTTGTGTTGTGCTTCCCTGACTCACTATAAGAGTGGAGGGGTAACAACCATGGATTGAAGGTAAGATCCCTCATCACTATCCAAGAAGGATAACTATAAAAAGTTCAACTTCCTCGTCGCCTCATCCGATAACTACGAACTAGATTTCCTACTGAGAGCATCTCCTACAACGTTCACCTTCCTAGGCGTATAAATGATCTGAAAATCGTAATCATGGAGGAACTCAAGCCATCGCCTCTGTCTCAAATTCAGATCCTTCTGAGAAAAGATATATCTAAGAATCTTGTGATTAGAGTAGACGATAAACCACTCGCCCATCAATTAGTGCTGTCACATCTTCAACGCGAAGACTACCGCTGCCACCTCAATATCATGGGTCATGTAGTTCTTCTCGTGTGGACTCAACTGACGTGAGCCATAGGTAATCACCACATTATTCTACATCAGGACACAACCATTCTCGGTTTCCGATGCGTCGTAAAACACTACGTATTCGACACCCTCCTATGGAAATCTCAAGATCGGGGCACTCGTCATAATCTCTCTCAACTATTGAAAAGCCTGATGGTATCTCTCGGTCTACATGAATGGCTACCCATTTCAGGTCAAAGCTATCATGGGTGCTAAAATCTTGTAGAAATCAAGAATGAATATCTAATAGTAGCCTGCCAATCCAAGTAAAATACACACCTCTGTTATGTTCTGGGATGTCTTCCATACTTGGATTGCCTCTACCTCGGCTGGGTCCACTACTACACAATCTGCTGAGATAACGTGTCCCAGAAAGTGGACCTCGTGTATCAAGAACTGACACTTCGATAGTTTCTCATACAACTGGTGCTCTCGAAGTGTGTCCAGAACCATCTTTAGGTGCCTCGCGTGCTCCTCCTCGGACGCAGAGTACACAAGGATATCATTGATGAAGGCCACTATGAACCGATCTAGATAGGGCAAAAGATCTAGTACATGAGTCCCATAAACACTGTCAGGGTGTTCGTCATGCCGAAGGGCATCACCAAGTACTCATAGTTACTGTAGAGACATATGAAGGTCTTCTTTAGTATATCCTCATCGCGTACTCACAAATGGTGATAGCCCGATCATAGATCAACCTTCAAGAACCATTGTCCCCCTCTTAACTAGTATAAGAGGTTGTCGATCCTTGGTAGTGGATAACGGTTCTTCACGATCACTTGATTCAAGCACCAATAATCCACACACAGCCTCAAGCTCGTGTCTACCATCTTGGCAAACAATACTGGGGCTGCCCAGGGTGAAACATTGGGTCTCATGAAGCCCTTATTCTACAAGTCTTCTAGCTGCACCCTCAGCTTATGAAGCTCTATAGGAGCCATACGATATGATGATGCTGATATCAGTGTCATCTCAAGTTGCAACTCAATGTAGAAATCAATCTCCCAACTGGGAGGTAGCCCAAGGACATCTTCTGGATAGACGTCCTTGTACTCAGCCACTATTCATAGAAATAGGAAACTCGTAACATCTATTCCGCTAAGGTCTAGGCTATCCAACTGATGTGAAATCGGTTGTTCCCTCCTTCGCACGAGTCCATCCTGCACTGCATGGGTCTCCTTTTCACGGAAGAAGGAGAACCTCGTTCCATCACTGTAGACACACCACACCCTTCGTCTAAAATAGCCAATCTGGGAATGAACTGTAGATAACCAATCCATAACAAGAATGACATCGTAAGGCCTCGACGCTACTACCAATAGGATCCACCAGAAACTCTTCCCTCTAAGGGTCAGGTCACCCTGTCTGCAAAGGTGTGTGATATCTGAATCTTCTCCATTCGGTGTTTCTAAGAGTAAGGGTCGAGTCAACGGCTCAACAGGAATCTCAAGGTCTCGAACAAGATAAGCAGTCAGAAATGAATGACTAGAACTTGTGTCTATCAGTACGGTATCCAAAGTAGAAAAGACACAAATTGTACCTCTAATCATCTCGAGAGTACCTGGGTCATAAGCATCTGCTACCTGCAACTTTCCCTACCTCTGTCCACCAGCTCCCTGAGCCTGGGGTGGACCTCCTGTGGGTGGTGGTGGTAAATGGTCAAAACACCGACAACTTCCAACTACTCTCCCAGCTCTTGTACCACGTCCGATGCCCCACGGATCTGTCTGCTCCACATGTTTCCTCTTCCTAGGTGGTCCATCCACTTCTCCCATGTCAATAGTATGGCAGGTCAGGCAATCTCAAGTGAGATGTCCCCTGCCATCACATGAGTAGCATCGCCTCTCTTGAGGCTGGATGGATGCACCATGTGAACCCTGTACAGAAGATCCCCTATCCTGGGATCTCCTATGAAAATGTCTCCCATGCCTAGGTCCCTGACGTCGTCCCCCTACTACCGAGGTATCTGCTCTAGCTCACCACCACTGATAACCGACGGCTGCCTCTGCTCTGCCAAGAATCTCTCGACCACCAAAGCCCACTCAAGCACCCCAACATAAGTAGGAATGATCATAGGTATGATGCTAGCTCAGATATCTTTGCGCAAGACCCACTCAAAAGACCGCGCTCTAAAGTAATGATCCCTGACCATATCTATCGAGTACCGAGAGAGGTCAGTAAACCTTGATGAATAGTCATCCACCGTCATGGTTCCCTACTAAATCTAAAGAAGCTCCTGTATACGTACTGCTCTCAGGGTAACCAGTGAAAACTCCTCTCTGGAGAGATGCTCCAACTCTGACCATGGAAGAGTCACCTTGTCGTGAGTTTAGATAACCAAACTCCACCATCGTCCTGCCGAGCCCTGCAGAAGGCTTGCTACCAGGATCACTATCTAGTATGCTGGTGTCCTCACCAAATGGAAGACTCTACACACTGCCTCAAGCTAGTCCTCTGCTTCCTGAGGGTCAAGATCCCCTCAAAACATGAGGGGACTCTATCTCTGAAACTCGTGGAGTGCGCTCAGCCTGCACTGCTCCTCCTCTGGTACAGCAGGTACTAAACACTGCTCCACAGGTGGTGGAACAACTGCCACACTACCCGATAACAACGAGTGGGGATCTGGTCTCTGTATCGAAGCTTCATCACTGAGGGGGTCATCCTCGTGATCGAGCTGTGGGATCCTAGCGGGTGCGCGTCGCAGATGCATTCTGTATAAAAACAATATGTTTCTCGTTCTGTGAGTATTTCTGAAGTTCTGACTCAAGAAGGACAGGGAAACCACAACCCATTCTTATATGAGTCATGTACCGTTAATTTCCCCTACAACTAGTGTTCTCCTTTTCTGAGTCTAAAAGAAAGTTATCAGGGTCCTCGTGTATGGATACGTCGGCCACCCGCACAAACACTGGGGTCCCTGGCCTGAAAGCCGAACTCGAAACACTTAACACAGTTTCCCCAAACCAACTCACAGACTCTTGGTCCTGCCATAGAACCGACCACCTATGATACCACTCTGTCACGACCCATCCCGGTGGGGCCAGAGCCGCAACTCCCCAATCCCACCTCTAATAGGCCAGGGGCTGATGACTAGCCCTGAGTAGGCATATCAATAACATTGGAGGAGATGCCTATAAACCTATATGCCTGCACACACATCTCCAATCCCACAAAGCTGAAAAGTAAAAACTACTAAAATGGAAATGCATTCATACACTAAAATCCCATCCAACAGAGTACGACAGGAAAGAAAAGTACAGTAAGTGTAAAACCCTCGGCTAAAAGTACAATCCCACCAAAAGAGAGTTTGTAAAAAATTACAACCTATAAGGAAAGGTACAAGGTCTACAATCCGAAGCCGTAGGAACACACGTCGGCCTATCTGATCTGACTGAGCACCGTCTGGTCCTGGTCTACCTAGAATCATATCAAAGGCTCGCTCGTATGCACAAGACACGACAAGTGCGGGCAAAGCCCTTGTATGGGTGAGTATAAAAATACCCTGTAAGAAACCCTGAAACCAAAAAGGAAATACAACAAGAGAAATACCACAAAGGAAATATATAGTCAGTTCTAGGAGAACACACTCCAAATGTACTTGAGAATATGATGTTCAGATGAGGATCACAACCCATATCTATGGGGTGATTCCAACAACTCATTCTGAACTAATCCGCTAAGTAGAGGATCGGTGCCCGGGTAAATTTGGTCACGTCAATACCAAGAACTCTACCTAGGTTTCCAGGAATGAATAGTGTATATGGATCTAAGCCTCACAGATGGGATTCCAACAACTCTATTAAGGAAGTCCTGTTGAAGGGATCATACTCTTGTATATAGGAAATCATACCGGAAACCTTTAGTAGAATGACCTAGCGGACAAACCCTAAGAAAACTAGTCCATGTCATAGAAGGAAACTGGCTCAATCCATGTAAAATAGGTTACATGGAATGTAGTAGGGTTACACACCGTGTTCCATGACCCAGGGTACTACCCATGTAATGGCTCATGTCATCCGTCTAAGTTGTGTAAAACTCAACTACACGGTGTGTAGAACGATCACACACCACATTTTTTGACTCTGAGTACTGCCCGTGTAAACAGCCCGCGTCTGGAATCAAATTCGTGTGGGAATGAATATACATTGTGTGTAAGTCGAAGCACACGCTATGTCCTATCAACTAAGAAAAACCTGTGTACCCTGGTCGTATGCCCGTACACAGTGTCTGTCTGTGTCGCATGCCTGTGTACCAGTACACGGGGTATCCCATGTATCTGGTCGGGTCTGGCCGGGGAAAGGTTTACACGCCATGTCCTTGGCCATGTACCCAACACATGTCTGTGTACTCCTGGAGTACATGCCAAGTATTCCACCGATGAACACATGCCATGTATCCCATACTACACGCAGTGTAGTCGGTATTTTTCATAACATCGTCATATTCCTCGTGCTTCGGACAATATTCCAGATCCGCGATCTCTCGTCCGTTCGTCCTGATTCTTCGGGGCATAGTTGGTCCCATCACATGAACATGAAATCAGGTGTTTTAGGTCCTTTGATCAGGTCATAAACCTCCAACAATCCATCTGAAGAAAAACTCCCAAAAAAATATCTTCTGATCTGCTCTAAATCATCTACTGAAACATTCTTCGCACCTTCGTGAGATCGTTGTGGTGTCGATTCATTAATTTGTGAACGTTGCGTCGCAGAACGGATGTACAACAATCCATTGTTCATCACCAAATGAAGAACACGAAGAACGCATGGAGAGAAAATGATGGAAATCCAATGAAACATGTTTGAGGAACGAACCTCCACCGTCATTTTCCACAGTGTTGATCCGCTCCCATTAATAGGCTTAAACGGATCAGAAAATCAGCAACAATAGATCAACATGGATTCAATCGCCCAAAATCCCCAAAAAATCTCATCCCACATGAAAGATCGATCCGCGGACTAATATTTTTGTGGATTAGTCCGCATTCATCGTAGAAATCAAGAACAGGGAAGAAATCACAAATTAAACATCCTAATTTGATTCACGACATTCGTTGACGAAGATCTGGTCGTCGCGTCGTCGTCGTGGGTGAAGCTCGTCAAGAACATCATCGCTGCATTGGGAGGTTTTCTCTAGAGCTTCCAGGGAGATTCAGGGTTATGGGAATTAAAACTCTGATCACCTACAAAATTTCTATTTAAAAAGAGAAGTGATATTCCCCGCCACAAGATTTTAATAAAATATTTTTATTAATTATTTTTCTACGGTTACGTCCAAAAACTAGATTCCACCATTGGTATATGCCAACCGATGTTAGGTCTCTTCTAGGGTAATCTCGCTCCTTTGGATGCAATGGTTCCCTTATATTATTGATTCGAGCACCTGTTTAGGAGTTATTCCACTTTTTTAGGAAAACCCCATGCGAGCATAAATTAAATTATTTAATTTTATTCAAACATTTGTTTTGGGCTCACCGAGCCTCGGAACTGCATGCCGTCTTGAAGCCTGATCTCAAAATATTTCCAACATAATATTAAAATAAATCATGGTAAATTACGAGACATTACATTGATCATGGTATATTCTTGTGTACATGACTTGTGATAAATGGGTTTTATAGGTTTTATTATTGTTTTTCATCAGGTATTTTCATATGCATTGTATATTAAAATATTTTTGGAAAAGATAATTTAATTTTCATATTTTTTAAACAATTTTTTAGGGATATCAAAACTCAAGTTAGGTGGTATAATTTTCCACTAAAATAGTATATTAATAATTTTTTATATTTTAATATTTATATGATTATATGATTATAAAAATAAGTATTAATATATTTTAAAATCTGAACTCCGTTCGTCATCATGTCTGAAATTCTTAGCTAAAATGAGCTAATTCACTATAATTTATTCATTAACATAATTAATAGAATCTAGTAATAATTATTATTTTATATTCCATTATTAGGTTATCAATTTTATGGGGAATATATCATATTTATGTAGAACCTAGAGATTCACATTTAAAGACATTCAACTCTGGACATTAAACTAGAAACTTTTGGGAGAAGTGAACTAGATAGTAACCCACTAAAATGACTATAGTGGAAAAGATATAACCCAAATAGAGCTAAAAATAACTTTTTATAGAATAAATCATTGGTATCATTTCACTAAACTTTTTTTAGGGAAATTTTATAATTTTCATGGGTTGTCTATAAATTCAAAGTGGAAGATGAAATTCTAGGAAAAGTTCGATGGCCCAGATTAATAACCCACCATATTGATCATAAATCCATGGATATGGCTTTAAATGGGATAAATATATTGAATTATTTTTTTTTGGATATATATGGATTTAATTTATTCTTCTATGGACCACAAAAATTCATCCATATAGATGATTGTTTTGGTGCATCTGTTGGAAGGGTGAAAGATGGCTCTGATTTTTTGTCAATGTGGGAAAATTATACTATTATGTAACATTCAACCCCCCTTTGCATACACTTATTATTTAGGATTGATGTTTTTATTGGTGAAATGATCCATGGATTCTAAAATTTCAATTTCTGTTAGTGGTGTATATGGATTTGGGAGGAGGTGATCTGTGTTTTCTTGGTAATGTTATGTTCCAAATTTTTTCTTCATAATCACATTAAATCCATTATAAGTTGTTTTAATTTCATATAGTTTCCCAATGAAATTTACTCTTATTATTATATTATATCCTTTATAACATTTTGATAATTTTTCATCAATTTTTGATTTACTAACAAAACAAAGTGTGAAATTATTCTCCCAATAGTGGAGTGTTCATTATTTGTCTATTTCCCCTCATTAATTCCTTCCTTGTGTGTATACTAACATCATCCATTGAGATAATAGAATCTATTTAATTATACACCTATTATGGATTGATCCTAGAGAGTATAAATGGGATTAATTATATGTTATTTCCCACTATAAATTTTTAATCACTTTTTAAATTAATAATTTCATACGATGATCTTAACCCCTTTTAAAACATATTAAAATTTAGGGCCACACAATCTAAGTGATAATATAATATTTTACCTTAGTTTGATCATACTAATGAGACACTATTTGTATGGGTGATTATTATTTGGTATTTTTTGGTATTATTCCAATAAGTGATGAATTTGGTCTTTTCTCCTTGAATGAATCACACTCAAGTCTATAAAATTGACATCGTTAAAAAATAAATTCATAAAATACACTATTAGAATAGTTTAGGATTAATCCATTTCCATTAATATATTTCAAATAATTAATTTTTTCTTTAATATTTTAATCTTATCAAATACAATTTAGCAAATTCATTGATAAAAATCACTCCATATAATGTATGTGGTTGTAGGGTTTGTCTTAAGTATCTAAGGATTTGAAAACCCAAGAAACACTAAAATCTGTTGATTCACACCTAAACCTACATAATTTTGAGAGAGACTACTTCCCAAAATAAAATTTCCCATGATTTCCAATGGATATCTAAAGCAAAAAGAAAGCCACATGGGCCTTCCTTTTGTTCCAACCAAAGAATCCAAATCACATAAATTGAGAGGCAGATATGAGCCTCATGTCAATGCATGTGACTAAATCCTATTGATTATTATAAAGGATATTTGATGAATGGAAAATTTTCAATTCTATGTTCCATTTATTTTTTCGTTGAAAGATTGAGAACATGGGTTATAGATGCCTCTGATAATAGAATTTGGAAGCCACGATGACCAAATCTTGTCCATGTTGAGAAGAGTCACATAAGACCAAGAAAAACTGAAGCTAGGTTTGAATAAATTTTATTGTTATTATTTTGAGAAAATATTGAGTACAGGTTTAATAGGATGAGCCACATCCAATAATTTTCCAACTAGAGGATAATTCGATTTTGGGTAAATTTGAACTTAATGAGAAGGAAGTGACTTTAATTAAATGACTATCACAGCCCAAGTGAAGACCCATATCTTATGTATTGAAGACCAATTATGATTCCACCCAAATCCATTCCAATTCAACATAAATTCATGATTACAAGAGCTCAAAATGTATTTCATATATTTCCCCCAAGTAGAATGTACTATTCAATAAGTCTACACAATAGTAAATAATACTTCATTGGCCCTTCATGAAAGAGTAGGGAGCTTTATTACAAGAGTAGAGTGATATTCATAAAATATTCAAGTGTTTATTTAATGAAATCCTAACAATAGTGCAATATACATAGAAATAATATAAATAAATGATATTGGGATAATAATTTTATAAATAATTTAGACTTGTTAGGTTGGTTGTTAGAATCATGTGTTACTAGCTTTTCTTGTGATTGAATATTGAAGAACATGGATCCTTCCTATATATAAGATAAATTGTTCACTCGAGAAAGAGATATTCCACTTTTTCAATCGTTAATCCTAGATGACGCTAAAATTTATAATTTTCATTCATTTTTATTGTAAATCTCTCTTAATTTCACACTACTCCGTTAATGGATGAGTAGAGGATAAAAACCTTACCCACTGTAAATGAATTTAATGGTATATATGATTTTATATTATATATATATCTTCCATGATTTATTTTTCTGTCTCTAGGTTTTAGTATTTTTTATTCTTCTTATATGTTTTAAATTGTATCATCCGTCTTCCTATAAAATTCAAACATAGGCCACTTGGACCCACTCCACTATAGGTGAAAGTGATAAATGGGTGAAGAAAATGATGATTTGAGATATAAAATCACTAAGTCAAGTTAAATTATGGTTTAAAGAGATCATTTTACTCCCCTAATCATGTTTAGATATATAATAGAAGGAAATCTAAGTGAGGTTTCACTAGGTTAGAGAGTAAATAAGAGATAAAATAAATGGAATTATGATTTTACAATCAAGGAAAGGGTATGATATGATATTAGGATTTTTTCTCCTAAATAAAATTTAAAAATATTTTGATCAATCTTGTTAACTATTTTGGAAAAATTGAACCCCCAAAATAAAGAAGCACTATCATAATATTTTCCTGACTATGGGACAACCAAAGTATTCTTCTATTTTATTATATTGTGTTCAAAAACAATTATTTAGTTCATAATGATTTGAACCCCATCATTCATATTTTTTAAAAGGGAACACATCCTCAAGAATTATAGAGGTAAAAATATTGACTCTAATTAACTTTATTTTGAAGATACAAAACAGTTGTTAATGAAATATATTTCACAGGTCATTATTGAAGAAGATGTTCCTCAAACACAAGTAATGTATATGATTACTATAGAGTTAATATAAATATATTTATATTGTATTATATTCACTAAATATGTTGACTCATTATTGATTTATAATAATTAAACACAATCCTATAAAGATATAGTAGAGAGTTTAAAAGATACAAGATAACAAGAATCTTAGAATTATTAGATGAATTCTATATAACACAACCATGTTTGGGATTTGGTAAATTATCTAGTTGATGTAAACCATATTGGGTTCAAATGGGTATTTAATATAAATCTAGAGATGGAATGCGAACTAAATACCTATAAATCTTGGAATGTGGATAAATATTTAAATAACATAAAAGAACTGACTATGATCAAACGTTTTCTTAAATTTCCATGTTTAAAACCATGAAAGTTATATTGTCCATATAAGCTTAAAATTACAATTAAATTACGAAGATGGATGTAAAAATATATTAACATAATGTGAACCATCAGGAATATGTCTATATATAACAACCAGAACTAATTTTATTCCATGTAATGCCAAAATAGTTTTAAATTTGAAATTATCTTTTTATAGATTGAATAATGAATCCATGTCAAGGAATATTCGATTCGATGAGTCTATAAAATAATTTTTTTGCATTAAAAAATAATTTCTGCCATATCATTAGAATTGATTTAATGAGAGTGAATTTTTTATCCTCATACTAATATTACACATAACTTATTGGAAATGGTAGTACAATAATATAGTTAGTTATGGAATTGTAAATAATGTCCTTCATAATAAAGTACTTTGGTTAAGCATCATATATTCTAGGGATCAATATAATTTGTGATAGAATCCCAAGGCTGATTGGACTAATTCAATGTAAAGATATTGACTACATACCAAATATATTTTGTATTGAAGAATAAAAGAGAGGATTAATTCAAATCTAACATGGTGTACATCTTTAAAACAAAATGATTTATCATACACAAGATGATAAAGTGGGAATTTGAAAAATCATATGGGATTATGAAATAGGAACAATGATGTGTGGATTGATGTATAATAGTCTTGATGTTACCTGTTCTTTTAACATAGTAGGAAGTTAGCAAGTTGATTCAGGTGGACCCCATTACCCTATTTTTAAGTCCCACTTTGAGTATCTGAAAAAAAACAAAGATATATTATTGTTTTATAGTAGATACAAGGTTATATTCATTAATATTTATACTGATGTTATCATTCATATATATTAGAATGATATAAAGTCATACTGAGGATATGTATTTATTCTCAACAGATTACATGTGAGTTGGAATAGTTAAAAGTATCTAGTTTTCTCTAATTATACAATAGAGATTGAGTGTATAATAGCTTCTAATGAATACAAATAATCTTTTTGTACAGAAAACCTTTTCCAATATCATTACATGGTACCTAATAGTAAATACCCTAACACATTATATAATGATAATTCTGTAGAAGTAGATATCCTTAAGGATCCTTGATTATAACAATGAAAAAAAGAATATACTCTAGATGTTTCACCTATTGAGGGAATTTTCTCATATAGGATGTGTTGTATTGAGTATATTTTCTATCGATAAATCATTATATCACAAGATTAATTACTATGATTTGGGAGGTAGAAGACTAAAGGTTATTAGTAGTTGGATCAACCTAAAATGGACGTCTGTTAGTGTTGGTTCCCTAGAACTAGATTCTATTTACATTAGGATTACTTATGTTCATTGTTTTTAAAATTTACAAAATTATTATCATATCATGATTTTTCATATATATGATATAGTTTGTGATAATGTATTAAGAGTAACTTTCACAAATAAATTTAATAGTAGTTACCTTCTATGATGAGAACCTAGAAGTTCCACAATAGTGTTCTCAGAACATATATGTTTTATATCCGAATGATATCATTTTATGGGACAAAAATGATATAAGATATCAATTGTGGATACTCATATGACAATGAGTCACATTCTTATTGTGTATGTTCATGGTAATTCCTCATATAAGAGATTATAAAAACCTGACCTACTTGTAGGAAATCCACACAAATATTTTTCATTAGATGTTCCACTCTTTTTAAATTTGTATTGATACTTATGTACTATGATTATTATTAATTGATATTATTAGTCACATACTTTTATGTATTGATAAAAATAGTTATGACATATGTCTTTTGAGAAATATGAAATGATTATGGTGTCACGAGTGATATTCTATTAATGAATAATGTAAAAAATTGTTTGTAACATCTATTATTTAATGGATTTTTATATATTAGGACTTTTTATGGTAATTAAATAGACTAAATAAATTAGTTGTTGTGGTGTTATTTGGGAAATTTTATTTTTGGAATGTCAAATAATGTGACATTGAGCACATAGGTTTATGAAACCGACATGAAACTGGATTCATTTGAGATATTAAGATGAAGGGATTATATTATATACTAACTATTAATGGGAGGTTTCATGTCATTGTGACATAAAATTATTTATACATGGGTTTATGGGAATATTTCATGATTTTATCCTCATACATTGGGTGGCTCCTCTAACACCACTAAAAAATAGGCTATCATGGTCATGCACTAACTGTATTCAAAACATTAGTTAAATATTAAATTTTATTTATAATTTAACCTATTTAATAAATATTATTTTCATACATTGTTTAATACTTATTCATTATTTATTGAATTCATATATTCAGTCAATACTTATTTGAGATAATATTTTGGAGGAAAATAATGAAAAAATATTTATTTTTTATTTAGTAAATATAAAATTTATTTATTTATTAGTGAATAATTAAGTGGTATTTATATAATAAATAATTTTTCATTATTTAATGCTTGATAAATATTTTGGAGGAATAGTGGACCAAGTTTAAAGGACTAGTAAGAAATAATATATATTAATTATAATTAGATTAAATTTTAATCAATTTTTTCAGGAAATAATATTTAATTAATATATTGAATTTTTGCATGTCCATATATTTAATTACTTTTATTATTGACATGGGAATATGTGGGGAATAATAAAATAAAAAGGGCACATAGAGATTATTATTTTTTGAGCTTTTATCTATTTAAATCTAATTATAATATTAATATCCCTAACTCTAGCTATTTGTTTTGGTTAAGCACAATGACATATAGATAATCCTCTTAATCCCAAGAGAGTTCCTCTATATGAATTATCTCAAGAACAGAGAGTAGTCCCCCACCACTACCGCTCTTGATTCTAGAATGATCAAATAGAGTATTTCGTTTGAGTGATTCTTATGGATATCATAAACGAATGGTGTATGAATTTGGATCTTCCTTGCTAACACTCATTGATTCCTGTTGTGTCACTTATTGGTTCGTGATACATGTGTGGATCACCACTAGAGGGAATAAAAACATGATTCATGTGATTTTATGATAGTAAACTATAGGGCACTGTATGATTCATCTAAAAATAAAAAAATAATAAGGTAGTTGTTTAAACCATTAAATTAATTATGAATGATTATGTGATGATCTAGCATTCAGTTTTGTCATTATCATGCCAATTAATATTTGATTCAATTATATTTTTCATGGTGTAATTCTTCATTAAAATCATATATTAATCATCGATTATGACCAAAATATAATGTTTTATGCCCCTATGAGAGTTTCCACAACAATTAGAAACATTAGTTATGCAAAGAGAGAATTATCTAGTGATGGGATGAATTATTTCAAATAATAAATGATCTCACGTCATCTATTAAATGATATAAATGCATAAATATATATGTATTTATATCTAAGGTTTATTATTGATAATTTCACCTAGGCCCTTGATTAAATAAAAAAACTAATGTATTCCTCTGGCCAATTATGATATTATTATTATTATTATTTATTATATAATGGTATACATCGAAATGTGAAAAAAAAATTATAAAATAAATAATTCCTTATTTATTTAAATGATATTCAATATTATATCATTTATTTAATTTATAACTTTACCTAGCCTAACCAACTTCCAAAATATTTATCAAATCTTGAATAATAATCACTATTCATTTTATAATTAAATAAATATGTTTTTTAATCTTGTGAAAAAATATTTATTTTAATAACCAAGTAACTAAATAAATATATATTAAAAAATAAAAATTATTTATTAACATTAATATAAAACAATATATAAATAAATATTCCATTCGATGATCTGACGAATCGATAATTATTTTAATATTTAACTCATATATAATTACTGACAGAAAAATTACAATCAATAAATATTTAATATAATATTATTTCTTAGTATTGAGACTAATATAATAATTCAAATTGTTAAATACAAATAGTTTTTTAATTATATTGATAAATACACTAAGTTTGTGACCCTCTATGTCCTTTATTCATTGGAATTAGTCAGTCTTTAATAAAGTGAAAGATCAAAATCTAATATTACATCAATGTGCTCGAAGAAGAATGAGTTTATTTTAAAACTGAAACAACCAGATATGAAAAATTATTGTGTAATATAATCCATTTTTTGTTGAATCCTCTAAATTAAGAAGCTTTCATACATGGGTCTTCAACCCATGTTCTTGATTTCCCTCTATTTTACTATCTAAAATGATCTAATCAACACACTTTGGCCTTGGATTTAGATTGACAGTTTCATTTCAATAAAGGAAATTATTTTTAAAACTTATTATATATAAAGAATTATTCATTCATTGAATTATTCATTAATGAAACATCATTTGTGATATGTAAAATGGATCATACTTCTACCTGAACATATTTTATCATGATTTTAGTTAATATGTCAAAGTATGTGACTCATGATATGAATTAATAAAAATATCATGTCATTAAAAAACGCATTTTCATGCATAGTAATATTTGATAACATGTAAACATTTGGTATTTATATTGGTAGGTATGTATTCATAACCTACCATCCTTGATATTTTTATGTATGAATATCATATGATAATTCTCATCCACTTATAAGTATTAATAAAATAAAAATTAAACATACTATGTTTACTATTATAGAATGTTATCTTAACTATAAGATATAATTTCAAGAACATCATCATAGCACTTAAAGTCTCTCATCGTAGTGGGTAACAACTATGACTTTTCAATGTGATATATACTCTAGGAAATTATCAAATCAATGTTACACAAAATAATACACATAATGTGATAAGATATTTAAAAATATTCATGTCTATGTATGTACTGATGATCTAAAGTATTAATGTTTTTAGTTTTAGGGAACCAACTCCAAGAGACTCCCACTTTCACTAAATCCAATTTCTAACTATATAATTTGAAACTATCACATTATAAACATGCTTCTGTTGAGGTGTGTCTATTACTCTTTATCCCACCATTTTATTATGATTATTATACTTACTATAACATTACCATGTAGAGAAAATCCCTTTAGAGATGATACCATCAAGATAATTCCTTTTATCCTCTATCATAAACCAAACATCATGGATAATACCAAAGACAATTCTTATCATTTTAATGATAAATCTCTTATTATTTTTTTATAACCCAAAATTGAATAAATCAATTCAAAACCACTTTTTATATTATATTAGATGTAAAAATGTATTAGGTTATTGTATATTTTTAAAACCAATGTTGGTAATAAGTTGTTCATACATATTACCTTAACTTTGGTAAGATTGTAGATTAAATATTTTTGAAGGAAAACTAGTCCTATATCCCCATAAATACTTGTATTCTCATTTCTTCATTACCATAAACTCATCCATTTCTACTTTCTCAAGTACTGTGGGATATTTTAATCTATATATTTTATCGTTCTCCTAGTTTTTCTTGATATTATCACCCCATGAAATATGTATAAGAAATTTTAATCATTAGTTATTATCATGGAATTTTAAGTAGATTATTATAACATAAGCTTGTGAAATTATATTCATAATATCTTCCAATGAGAGATTATATTCAATGTGACATGGAAAATAAATCATTTTTTTTACATTTTCATGGTATTTATATTGACCAGATTATGCAACCATGTATATCTATATCTATAGATCTTGTTCCCTAGTACATGGATTTCTATATTAAGATATTATTAGAGAAATTCATTACATTGTTTTAAAAATTTGGTTACAATGACTTTATGATTTAATGTTTTTTCAACATATCTATCATGAAAGAAATTTCACTATAACTAACCACTTATAGATATTGGGAAATCCTTTAATCCGGGTGAATATTCTATGATCACTACATTTTTTTTCATTACATAAATGTATATTTGAAATGAATTATTTCTTATTAGCCTTCATTGGTGTTACTAATCTTTTTGGTAGATTCATATAATAATTATATATAGGATCTTCATTAAGGAAATTTACCTTTACATCCAATCTCCCAATACACTGATCATAGAAACATATTTTGAAAAAGAATAACTAAAATTGAATTTAGCATGATTATTAGTGTAAAGATTTGTTTTTGCAGACTATGTATTAGAGATCATTTAATCCTTTTAATGATCAATAATTATTTATTGTAACCCATATGTACCATCCACAAATAGTTTCCCACGAATACTCACCAGTAGTGTTAAGGCATACAAAATAAAAATCCCCTTAATTTTGGTACTTAAATTTCATTACTTAATTCAAATATTCTTTTATATTTTGGAACATTTCATTTTTCTAAATCCTCAAATGATTAATTAATATTATTTACTGGTATCTGATCAATATTGGTTAATATAAAACCACAACCTAGATTATAAAACCACATCATAAATTATAATTTTCATATATATATAATGTGACTTTAGTGAGAAAACCTCTACTTATATTAGTGGATTTTTGTGTATCCATTCCAACTCAGGTACATTTAGAGCAAAGAACTTATAGAATTGCAACCTACTCCCAATATATCAAAATATTATGTGATTCCCTATTATTGATATATAGCTAGTATGGAATGAAAAATGAAGTTAATATCCTTAAATGTTATAATATAATTAAATGAGATACAGTTATTATTTTATTGGTGTTTGTTTATAGATAAATCCATCTTTTAACCAAGATTTCTCATTAAACACAAGAAGTGATACATAACGTAATCCTTATCATATTATAGTTAATAAGGTATCCATAATAATATATTTTTCACTTGGTTATTTATTGAATTTTTAGCTATAAAAATTATATTATAAGAAATTATGGAATATTTGCAGCACATATAAGTCATTTTATTAATCGTTTTTCTACCAAAAAAATATTCATGTATATGGTTATGTGATTTTGGCATTACCTTCACTCCATATATTATTGATCAATGAATACTTGGTTATGATACACTCTAACAATTATGTAAGGAGGATTCTATATCATATTCCATGTATATTCATTTCTATATAAATAATTCCTAAAAAGTAATAAATGAATCTCATTAAGTTTATGATCATTCCTATTAGTTACACATTTAGAATAGTTCACTCATTCTTGATGAACTATATATTGTAGAATTGTGGTGAAAATTTATTTCTAAAGGATTATTTTTCCAAAACATGATAATGATTTGGACATTATACCTTGTGTCTTAGATTGTGAGATACTAAACTAACCTTCTAGATATAGAATTTTCAACTACTATCTATTTTACATGAAAATGAATTATATTTCACAATGAGTTATTTTCAGTCTTATATTTATATTCATCATTAATATCCAATTTTTAATATTAGTGATTAAAGAACTACTACACTATTATTGAGTATTAAAAAAAATGTGAAAACATTCATTAAAAAAATGAAATAACGTCTCATTATTCTTAATTAAACACTAGGAAGTTTTTCGTAATAGTAAATTCAATACAATAGATTAAATTTATTCCATTGAGAAATCCATAATTTATTCAATTATCTATACTAATATAGGAGTCATCATGCTTCAGATACTTTTATAATGTACCTTACTTCTTCTAATATTTATATATTTGGTTGATACCAAAATATATATGTGAAAAACATTTTATATTTTAATACCCAAGAAATTAAATAGAGGTATAATTTATAATGATGAAAATACCTAAATTAGATATAAGTATTTACATCTTCTTGGATTCATTATAGTTACGTTTCCAATTTCATTTCTTTTCACAAGATAAGAAAATTCCATGATATTCATTTCTCTCCCTTTCAATATTTTTAAACATAAAAGTATGTCATAAAGGAACTATTTAATTTTATATGATCTCGGTTCTTCCAATCTAGTCATTTACACTGCTCATCCTTAATTTATAAGAACCAATATCTGATTAATCCTTATCCTCGTGATGAAGTAGTGTAAAAATATTCATGAGTGGCTCATATAAGGCATTAATCCTATAATTATTAATAAATATAGAAAAACTAAAAGGTAAGGATATTTATATGTGATTAATGGATAATTTATTATACATATGAAAACCATTAATTTTCTAACTAATCATTATACACCGGTATTTTGAATTCATAATCACTAAATAAGTTGGATACATTCATCTTACACATGTATAGTGTAATTTCAATCTAAATTATCTTATGACTATCCCTTTTTGATGTTAAATGTGATAATTTTTCATGGTGTAAGTATTCAAGTATGTATTTTTCATCATCAACACTCCGAACATAGCTAATATCATAATGTAACCAAAATTATAATAATATTCCATGAATATACTGTAAGTATCATTTTTCACCTTTACACACATATTGGGAAATATATTTAACTATAGGTTTTCGTACACAGAAAAAAAATCAATAGTTTTTTTATAAATGAAAGCACCATTATGGGAAAACCTTGTTAGTGAGGACATTCCCAGATTCAAGGAATGATCACAATGTTCCAATAGTTTCTCATTCCCTTTTCAATAATAGTTTAAGAAAATTATTATAACTCTATATTAATTACAAAAAAATTTGAGTCGTAGTAAATATTTATTACATTATTAGTCTCCCACTATTTTGTCATATCTCAATAGACTCATAATGTCTTATCTCATAGAGATTCTTGTAAAAATGGTCCATATTTCAATATTCAAAACCAAAAAAATAGCCATTCACATTATAAGAAGTTATTTACTTAATATTTCTGGCCCACTACTATCTTAAAGATACTAAATCCTTTGATTAGACTCCCCAATCCTAAAATCATGACTCAAATTTCTTCAAAAATAGTCTCTGAATTTCAATTAAATAAGTTATGTATGTTAAATCCAATACAAGTTTTCTTATGTAGACCCACCATCATTATTCAGACTCAATAATAATTAATAGTTCCCCTGACTATGGTTTGATTAGAACCTTATATATGGGTTTATCTTAACTTGTATAATGGATGATTATTTACATAGTATTTTTTTAAGGTATTTTACTTATAATGTGTAAATATAATTATTTTGTCCATTAAATTTCTTTTTTAGATTATTTATAATTTAAAAAATTAATTCATAATATTATGATACAATAATTCATGAATGATCCATTTATTTTAGTTTATCATGCATGTATTCATATCTTATTTATCTTATGTTATCACCATTACCATCAAATAATTATGCATCACAAAAAATACATAACCAAAAAACATTAAAAAATAAAATATGTAAAGTGACATGATCATAATATTTATAATGGTTGTTTTATTGAGGGGTGATAAATCAACCTATGATCCTTATATAAAATCATTAATCCTACATTAGCTTGAGTTATAGAATTCCACCATCGTCCTTAATATATTCTCAGTTAGTTTCACCTCAACTCATGATTTGAACCGCCTCCTATACTTCGATATATATCTTTTACATATTTTATAATCATTTGAAAGTGAGGGGAACCAGGGGAATGGGATTCCTAAAAAATAGTGGGCATAAAGGTCCTACATAATAAAGGTGTGGGGTATGACTCATATAAAATCATATTTAACTTAATAAAAAATTATTAAATATAATACCATGTAAACTAATATTAAATTAAACATAATAGTAGAACATAAATTGGTCACACATGTTCAGAATCAATCACATGTATTCAACAACATCACAATCATATATTCTAGTATTAAATTCAAATCCATATATTAATTAAGAAAAGTATCTATTAAATTAATAATTAATAGTGTTATTATTTATTTATTTATTTTTCGAAATAATTATTACAATAATTCCTTAAGATATTAGTAATTCCCATACACTAAAATTTTAAGTAAACTAAATTTATTTTATTAATTTTAATATACTCAAGTGTGTGGTATGTACTAGGTGGAATCATAGCATGCTTCAATCTTCTTCACTTACATAGAGTATAGTTTTAGTCACGTACTGCTTACTTTCATGGAATGCCAACACACATGGAGTGTTATGAAATTAAAGGATGTGTGATTTTCTGGGTTAGAAAATGTAGTCAACATGGATTTTTTTGACCATAGGGAACACGTTAATATGAACAACATGCATTGTTTGATCTCTCTTTATAGAGTACATAGTGTCTATAACAACTGTACATGGTGGATAATTGTAATATGAATATAAATTGTTAATATGGGAAATTATTTCACAAACGAACCCCTAAATTATATAGCATGTGGGAAAACCTTGTCACGCAACATATAAAACAAGTTACATGCCATGAAATTTTATTTCTATAAAAAATAAATTTCATTTTTTGTGAATTTACTCACACGACATGGATATCAAATTTTGTGCCTTTTGTGAGTCATCATGAATTACATAGTGTGTAAATTGGTTACATGGTGTTTAATTCATTTAGGTTATCCATCATTACATGCCTTGGGAGTCTTTCTGTAATTCACATGGTATAAAAATACATTACATGGCATGTATAGTAGTTAAAAACTATGTAAATAGAGCTAGTCAATGTTATTCGACTTAAATTAAACACCTAACATGTGAATTAAAAAATAACCACATATATTGACCACACAACCAAAACATTGTGTTGGGTTACACAAAATGTATGATATTTATATTCCATATAATCATGAATACTATGTGGCACCATAGAATTTAACATGCCGTGTAATTACACATCACATAATAACACCACACATGACCAACTATGATTGTTGAAACTATGTATGTGTGTTGTTGATTGATACTAAACTATATTTAATTGTGTTTGATTCCATATAATCTTGTTGTACAGTCGCGATCTTTGAAACCATTATATGGAATCTCTATTAATTATTCACCAATTATTGGCTGGTTTTTGTCCATATGATTTTGAAAAAAATAGTTCATTTTGACTTAATATATTAATAATGAGAAACTGAAATGAAAATATAACAAAAGAAATATGATATTGACCAATGAATATTAAATAATTTAAATGTGAGATGTGTTCTATAACATGAAGGTTTTGGGAATAGTGGAAGAGTCAATTGAGCCCAATACAAAAATTTATTTTTTTAGATTCAATGAATAATATAAAAAAAGTGAATAACAACCATTATTTCTCATTGATATTGCAAAAGAATCTTATTCAACTTGTACCATCATTTCACCTAGAGGATCCAACGTATAATCCCTCTAATCGTATCCATATGTTTTCAATGATCTCTTAATGATGTCGATGGAACTCTATGTGCTAGATCATATTATTAAATCATATTCCATTGTTCACATTTGATCACAACATAATCCTTCCAGATTGAGTATTGTATATCTTTTTCTCGCTATCTATAGAAGGGGACAGAATCAAGGGATATATATGAATCTTGAAACAAAACCTATATATGTTCTTTGTATAGTCAATTATTTGGGGATGGGATACATTTTACACATCATAAATGATCTCTCACAGTCTCTAAAATAATAAATGTGGATAAATTGAAATATAGGGTTTATTATTTAAATTTTAAAAAAATCATTTAATCAAAAAATAAAACTTATGTATTCCCAATAGAAATAGTAATAATATTATAATTATATAATAGAACCTGTCAATTTTCATAAATTAATATTATTTTATTAAATAAATAATTTCTTATTTATTTAAATTATATTTAAGATAATATCATTTCTATTAATAGGATCATTTCTCATTTTGGCCACCTTCTTCAACATTTAACAAACCTCAAATAATAAATAATATTCATTAAATAAATAAATAATTAAATTTCATAGTATTGGTATTAAATATTAATTTTAATATTACCGTAACAAAATATTTATTTATTCAATAATATATATAATTTCTTATCTTGTGAATAAAAAATTAATTAATAAATTTTCTTTTCAGAAAACATTATAATAAATATATATTTAAATATTAACCTCATATATAATTAGAAACTGAATAATTGATATAAAAATCATTATTAAATGTTATTTATCATTCATAAGAATAGTTTTTATTCCAAATACTATATATAAATTGTATTCAACTATGATCGATCGAAACAATGTGTGAAACCCTCTAAACCCCTCCTCAATGGCATTAAATAGTCTATTCTGAAGTCGAAGATCGGTATCTAGAAACATGTAAAAACACTCATAGTGGAAGTAGTTAATTCCATAATGAAAAACACCACATAAAAACTATCACTATATAATACCATCACATTGTCTAGATACCTCTAAATGAAGAATATTTTATACTTATTTCATTAACCGTTTTTTTGAATTTTTATTTCATTGACTATCTGAAATCAATGAAATAGTACACCATAGAAATGGATCTAGTTCAAAAGTTAATTTTCAATACAATGAATTGATATATGAACATCCTTAAACAAAAAAACAATTCTGATATTGACTTTTATTAAATCAATATAACTCATAACACACACAATATATCTTACTTAGTCCTGAGCTTATATTGTCACAAATTTAGGAAGTACATCAAATCACAAAACTCATTCCATGAATTAATAATATTATTAAGTCGAATGACCAATACACATGTTTGCATATAGTAATACCCAATGATATGTAAACATGTGTAATTACTAATAGCTGTTTTTTCCTTAAAATCTCACATCCTAGAGATTAAAAAGTGTATTCATCATTAGATGAAGTCACATCCCCTTATGAGTTTCAAGCACTAAACAATAAAATTAATTTATTGTATCATCAAGGAATATTATCGTAGCTATAGGATATATGTTCGATAACACCATTGTAACACATTAAGTTTCTCACTATAGTAGAAAACTATAATTAATGTTCAATATAATTGATAATTTAGAAAATTATCACATTTAAGTTTTACAGAAGAATATAAATCATGTGGTAAGATATTTATAAATATTCCACACCTTGAATATAATATTAATCTATATTAAAAATTACTTGATTCCAGGGCACCAAATCCAACCGTTCTCATCTCTATAGATGAATAATATACGAGGTATTAATTGATCTCATTAGTCTATACTCTGAGAATCAAAAAAAATATCAGTCAGTTATATTTGATCAATATATATATTGTCCCATGGTCATATTGATGTCTTAGAAAAAGGCATTATATGATAATTAATACTTTTAAATGATACATCCAATGGAATAGGGTAATTATGTATAATGCTTGATATAGATGATGCTAAATCTCTTTTTAGCGGGTATAGTATAAGTGCTTTGCTATAATAAACTATTTGATTAAATTTATTGAATAAGGAATTAATAATAACTTCTAACACAAAAAATTCTTTTGGGGTCACACTTTATGGATTTGTGAATGATGATCAAGTTCATAAAACTTTGAAATCTACCCGAAATGGGTTTTAGAGTATATATAAAAGAAAATTGGGATATATTTTCATAATTTCATACATATCATTTAAAAATTAGTTAAAATGTATGATATATCCTCTAAAATGAGTTCAAAAGATACCTAAAAGGTGTTTTGGACGTGGTTTCAAAATTTCTTATATATGTTGTAACATAAGCTGAAAGTTGGCTAACATTATTAGACATTTGTCAATGTGGGATATAATTAAAAAAAATTATCCATGGTGTAATGTTTTACACCACATCATGGTATACCATAGGTTAAACCACAAAACGGTGAATGTGACCACACAATAGTGCTTTGAATTGAGATTATACTATTTTATGATAATGATTCGTTTGGATTCTATTTTCCATTATAGCTACCATAATCAATTGAATCATCATGAGATGATGATGAAGGATGTTTTCCATTAAGATATTCCCTAAGTCTATAATTATTTATGTTTTATTTTTTTTATTTGATATGGTACAATGTTCATTGTGTAAAAGTCATATTATAATCTTGTGTAATTTTATCTATTATGATATGGTGTTATTATATTACAACATCCTGAGAAAATTGTATTTTAGTAAATTTATATCTCATACAGAAGTGTGGTAAATAATTTTGTAATACACTTCATGCTAACACTCTATGATAGACACTTGTAATATAACATTAATTATAAACATTCAAATATCTTCCACAAATTCTATCATTTACCATAACATTTAAAATGATAAAATTTATAGTATAATAAAAATAAGGCCAGAGTTATTAATTTTTTTACTAGATGATTTACTTTAACATTTTTTAACATTCAAATAAATTTTGGCGATGAGACGGGGGTTTCATGAGTCCTATAAAAAGAGAGGTGGTGTTCACTAAGATGGGTTTTCATGTTTCCCCCAAAACTCTTATCAAATATCTTAGAGCTCTCATTCACCTTTTTCCTATTCCTCAAAAGATACTAGCATATCGTGGGTTAAAGGAGGGTTTTCACAAAATTTTATATGATTCAATTAGTCTATGGTATATCACATAGGGAGTAACCCATAAGTTTCTCCTACGGTATCTTCATCAAAAAAATGTGGTCGAATATTATTGTAGTGTATAATACTTGGGTATGGTGTATAATCTCTATTCAATTTATACACGGTTTCAATTTTTCATAGTATAGTTGTATTTTATTTTTATTTTCTATTATCTTCCACTAAATTTTATTAATTTTATCCAATCCTTAAAAAAATTAGTGTTATTAGAAAATTACATTACATCATAATTCCCAAAATTATGTTTGAAAAAAGAAGAAAATGTATATCTTATGAATATTGGATTTCCTATAATAAAAATGATATAATATTTGATGGATTTTTGACTCTATATTATAAAATATCAAAATAAATCGTTGATATTTTTTACTCTAACTTGGTTTATGATATACGATATTAGAAGATGTGATATGGTTGCATTATGCAATATATTATATCATAGGTGAGGACATAGTGTAATTACATATTTTTTGATATATCATAATGTATGATTTCGATTTTCATAAGGTACAATGGCCTCGATTGTAGTGATTTGGGCATTGGTAATGCAACAGCAGGTATTATTCCCAACTTGGTTTTTTTAGATTCAATGAATAATCCATAAGAACATTACAATGAATATTCATGTCAATGAATATACCCAAGTAAACCGGACAAATGAACATAGAACCATTACTGAATATCTTTCACATGAGATTTATAATTAATTTGATAACAAGAAAAATATATTGGATTTGTGATATTTCTTCGATGCAGATGTTAATCATTCGAACAGTGTTCATGTTTTGTCATCATTACACTAATAGTATAAAAGGTATAATTCATATAGTGGTGATACATGTGTTTTCATTGATCACTAAATGAATCTAATAGATCTATCAGTGCTAGCATGGACAATGTAATCATCTTATTTGGTTTAAATTGTTAACAAAACAATCCTCCAATCTTGAAAGATTATCACTCTCCTGTTTTATCATTTTTTTTAGAGGGATGGAAGTGGTGGATGAATTCTCTCCGTATTTTGGGAAACTCTAGATAGGTTCTTCATTCAGAAGGAATTCTCTAGAGGGGATTCATTATGTAGAATTATGTTTCTTTTAGACCTATCCTAGAAAATTATATAACTGAGTATATATCATGTTTGGTTAATAATTGGAAATTTGAAATAGGACATTAATTAATTACCAAATCCTTAATGAACTCCATGTCGAATAAAAATAATAATAATAATATTTCTTTGGCATATGCAACACCTGCTGATAAAAAATTATAATTTCTTATGTAAATGATATTTAGTATAATCTTTTCACTAGATCATTAACCTTATTTTTCTTTCATCATTGATATATAGCGAAAAATGATTAATAAATATAATTTTTTGATAAATAAATTAAAATTATATTTATTATCCTCAGAATAAATATTTATAGTAATATTTTCATAACTAAATAATTTTTTTAATTAAATAATTAGTAATTTATAATATAAATATAAAACTAGTGATAGAAAATATTCAATTTATTCGTCTTTTAAATAAATATTTATTTAACTATTTAAATCATCTATAATTATTCATAGACTAATTGCAATTAAATAAATCCTCAATAAATATTATTCCAAGGTTTTAGGAATATTAATTATTACACTGTTAAATAATCATCGTATTTAAATATGATTGATGGAAAAACTAATTGGGGATCCCTCCAGGAATCATACATGGTAGTATTTTGTTCGACTAACTAATATCCAGTATTATTTTCTTAAAAAAACGTAAAGGAATCCAAGAGGATAAAGTCAATTTCATAATGAAAAAACACATACAAACACTCAATGTGTAATATTTTATTTTTGTGTATCTAAATTCTCATAAAGTAGGTTCTATACTCATTTTATTAACTTATTTGCTCAATTTCCCTTTATTTGACTTCCTAAAATAAACATGTTAATCACTATGGACATAGAATTTTTGTTTGATAGTTTCATTCTAATAAAATTCCTAAGATAACATCTTCCTTAAATAAGAATGGAAAAATCATATCTTTACTTATTCGTTAACACAATATAACATGTGAAACATCGAACATATATTACTTTACCACAAATATAAAACATCAAGGTCTTAGGAAATACATAAATTCTCATGTATCATGTAAAGAATTAATAATAATATCATTTCTATGAATCATTACAGACATTCTCATATAGGAATTTCGATAACACTCCAAACATGGGGAAACCATACTCATAGGATAATCATAATAATTTAACATCTTAATTATTATAATGTGAAAAAAACATTAGATGAAGTCTAATCCACTTATGAGTAATATAACGTGATTTTAAAAATACTAAGTGTCCCATTAGAGAATGTTATTATAAAAATATGATGTATGTTTAAGAATATCATTATAGCTCTTCAAGGTTCTCATCATAGTAGAGAACTGTTATGATATTTTCAATGTGATGGATACCCAATGACATTATAACATTAAATTTATATAGAATAACAATTAGTATGTTATACTACATTTATTATTATTTTTAATTTTAAATATATATATATATAATCTGATGTATAAAGTAGTTGTTTCTAGGGAACGAACTCCTATAGACTATTACTTACACTAAAGAAATTTTTTGTAACATTGATTCTACTAGATCTCACATAATGGTAATGCTACTACTAAGATATGACTTTATTCACTGGTTCCACCATTTTTTCTTCCATAAAAACTCTAATTTATACTATATCGCCTCTACGAGGGAAATCCATCAAAATTATATTTATGAAGTATGGGAATCTTCTACTAATATAACCTTATTTCCATGGTGGGAGACACTAGTATAGTGTTTTCACAACGTAGTGTCTAGGGATATTTATTGTTAAGAACCATGTCATGATTGTGGACGTGTTTTGTATCTATACTTGTTATTTAGATATATTAGAATATATAATATAATTAGAAACTACTATAAAATCATACACCATGCCTTTGTTTAGGTTCTTGATACTCTTAACTCCACTAAATAATGTGACGATATATCATAATTGTATTTTCATATCATCTTGATTTATTTTAAAACTAAAATATCAATATCACATGATGATTAGATCCTATATTTTCTATAGACTGTAAAAAAATTAGAATGACTTGTATACTTAAGGATGTTCTTGAAATTCAGTCAAATCAATTTATACTACGTTATCTTGATATATGCTTACCATGCTCAAGAAACATACAGCATCAATCCTAGAATATAACATGGAACACATGAATAACCCAATTGTTGATGGTTATATAATCTTAATCATATTTTTTCTCCTCTTCTGTCTAAGATCAACTTTTATTTGATAGATGTATGCCATGTGATATTGGAAACAATCCCATCTTTAATTGTTATATATTGAATCTCTTCATTATCTTATCAATGCATGTACCTTGACATAGTCTAAGAAGTATCATGGATATATCACAATGGATCTTGATTACATTTATATATGCTACTTCATATAAGTCATTCATAGAGAATCATGCATCTTGTAATGTCTTAATGGACTATAGGACATGTACCATGTTACAAATTAGTAATATTTCATCAATATATGTTATAATTAAAACGTTTTCTCGCCAACAAAATTATTTAATGAAAAAATTATAACATTAATTAATAATGAAACTAAATTACCTTAATTATTCCATTCATGATCTATATTACCACTTTACATGAGGCAACCTGGATACACTAGTACCCTAATACCTGAGCCGACACAGACATAGCCTTAAGGGCATCCCTGATCCTCACGATTTGTTGAATAGAACCTGACATCTTACAAAGTACAATAGATTACAAAATTTCCACATGAATAGCAAAAGAAACATACACATATCAATATGCTCAATGAAGAAGTCCAAACGATACAATACCCTATTTTAAACATGTATAAACAACCTAAACATTGCATCATCAATTACTAAAAATAATAAAAGTTAAAACATAACCATCCTAAAGATATCAACCCTATAATAGCTATTTTCAACAATATACACCTCTTGCAAGAGGCACATTCCCTTTACATGAACATGGATGAATAAAATATACAAATTTCCAAAAGAAAACGTAGGTTTTGAGCTAAAATACTAGTATGGTCTCACCAATTTTTCTATATTAATATGCCATACAATATTGACCAAATCATTCTATTAATTTTTTTAAAAAGTATAGGCATGACTGAAATATTGCATATTTAAAATGAAACATGATTTTTATTTCAAAATATGGAAAAATTTAAGGCAATTTCTTAATACTAATTTAATATACAAAACATTATATAATTCAATATGAATGAATAAATAAGTTCACATTTAATGACATATATATATCAATAAAACAACACATAACACCCCCCCCCCATTTATGGGAAAATTACATCCTCTCCCACTCAATTGAAATCTGTATCCACTCCCACATATGGGAAAATTAAATCCACTCCCAATTAAGGGAAATTTACATAAAAAAGTGGAAATTATTAATTTAAAAAACATTAAAATTCATTTTCCCAATGTTAATTGCCCAATGTCAATTTTCAATTTTCCAATTAAATTCCAAAACCAAAGTGTGGTGTTTTCATCAAGTAACTCCTCTTCAAAACAAAAAAAAATAATAGGTTTTGAAAATATAAATTTAATTCACATTCAAATGTATATTCTCAACCCAATTTAAAATTTCCATCAATTCCAAAAACAAACCCCAAATTCCAATTCTATTAGAATTGGGGGTTTCTTAAAAATCCACACCAACTCAATTAAAATTCCAATTAGAACCAAATGATGTTATTATAATTCAATTTAATGAAATTTAATATAAAATAAATAAAATCATGTGTTTATCAGATAGAAAATATCAACGGGACCACATACCTTTAGAAATTGATATCATGTATCACAACAGCCAAAGTGGGATTTGTCAACAGTGAAAAATGGAAATCATGATCTAGAAATACAACATAGATTGATTAAAAATAATATATTTTAGATCAATATATAAAAAAATTATCTAAATAACAATATGGTGTAAGGGAACACATATATGGAAATATTTAATGGGAGAATATAACTTACCAAGAATAGATAGAATGACATTCTCCATGCTTATATATTTCAAAGAAAGGGTTTAGAGGTGAAAAAAAGGTTCTTGAGAGCCTTAAAGAACTAATAATTCATGTAATCATAATTTAGGATTGATATGGTGAATAAATAGGTGTTTAGAAATTTTTAAAAAACTTTTTGAAACTAAAAACCATTGTTCCCATGGTTTGATGGGAAGGGCTACATGTTTAGACAAAACATGTTCCCTAACCATGAATCCCTCGAATGGGGTGCACAGTTTCTACTCGGTAGGAATGATATTTAAAAAACCATGCACCAACCATTAAATCCCCCACTTCTAGGAGTTATATAGTTTTCCATGGGTGGGCACATGATTTAGGAATATCATCCGATAACCATGAAAAACAAAAAAAAATTACATGAAGAAACCCAAGATGAATACTAACGAAAACCTGATCAAAAAGGAGGGTCAAGAATTTCCTGGAAAAATTAATAGGATGTTACAACATCCCCACCATAAGAAAATTTCTATCCCCAAAAATCATATCAAGAATCTTCCGTATCAAAAAGAATAGGTCACTGCTCCCTCATCAGTGTCTCTCTCTCCCTTTTCTCATGCGCATCAGAATCGTGCTTCAATAGTACTTAGAAAAAATTAATCGTCCTCCAATGAAGTACCTTTGTCTCAGAATCGACTATCTGGGATGGATTCTCAGTCATTAAAATGTCAGCCTCAACATATATATCACACCAACTCAAAACATGATATGGGTTAGAGAGATATTTTTGTAGATACGAAACATGGAATACATTATGTATTGACATTAATATTTTCATAAGTTTTAAATAGTAATAATCTTCTCTCACCTTCTCAACAACCTTAAAAGGACCCACAAAACATGGAGAAATATTACATTATATTCCAAGTCATTGAAGAACAAAATGAGGTGAAAATTTCAAGAACACCTGGTCACACACTAAAAATTCATATGGTCTACATATATGATCAATATAATATTTACACAGACTTTGTCCAATCAAAATTCAATAAAAATTAGAAGAATCATTTCATTAATCTCTTGAACTAATGTCAATCCACCCAGATAATTTCCACTAATCTGTGACTAACACACTGAAGATTTACAAGGCTATCCATACAATGACTCAAAAGTATCCATTTTAATATAGGACTTATAGAAATTATTATAAGAAAACTAAACCAAACCCAAATGGTCATACCAAGATCCACCAAAGTCGAGGATATAGGAATGGATCATATCTTAAAGAATTTTTATATCTATATATATATGATTATATATATGAATTTAGTATGTCATACTCAAATGAATTTTAGGACCCAGTGCCTCATAAAGGCCTCTTCAAAATTAATAATTAAAATAGGGATATCTATCAAAGACTATAGATGAAGAAAATCTATGGAAATTAATAATCTCTCTCCCATAGATATTTGCCAACTCTTCAAAGTTTGTGGAATCATGAGAGTGTAAAAATGAACCAATTTTTTCAACCTATTAGCCAAAAACCATATCAAAATCTTATTTTTCTAGGTACATATAAATTCAATGAAAAAATCCATAGAAAATTCAACCAACCTCTAAGTCGTCATTGGATGTGGTCAAGGAAAACCCAAAGGTCTCTGGTTCTTGGGCTTGGCCTACCGAAAATTATAACAATGAGAAGAAAAATAATCAATATTTGATCTCATACCTAGACAATGTAATAATCTCTTCATGACATAGAACATATTTGTAATTTATGGTTACACATCCAATTGGGAATTACGGGAATCCACCTTCAAAAAATTTCACTTAAATAAATTTGGAGCAAACAAATTCTGAAAACATATAACTCCCTCTATGGAGAACAAACGTTTAGAACAGGTCTCCCCATAATAAATAGAGTCTCTAATTCCATGGAAATTTTAATCAACCTATTTTTCCTAAATAATCATCTTGAGAAGAGTGGAGGGAAACTAAACGTTAGCTAAAATGACATCATCCTCGATTTCTCGAACTTTTATACACAACTGTGAAAAAAGATCTATCAGGTTCCACTCCTCTAAATATTATTTTACGACATGTGTCATAACATTCCTTGCCAAAGAGTCTGCAATGAAATTCCCATTCTCAATGTCATAAGTGATGTTGAAATAAAAATATTTTAGGTACTCCACCGAACACCTCTGATGGAGAATCAAATATTTACTAGGGAAGATATAATTTGAGATTTTCTGTTTTGAATATATAGTAAACATTTTTTTGAAAAGGTAATTCTAAAAAATCTTAAGTGTATGCATCACAACTGAAACTTCATAGTTAGTGGTGGGATAATTCTACTCATGATTTCTAAGCTTCCAAGAAACATAGGTAATGATGTGATTACCCTACATAATAACACAAGCCAAACTCAATCCTAATGCATCACAGAAGACCACATAACTCTTCCAGTTTTATAGAAGAGTCCAAAATGGTAAATAAGTCAAAATAAGTTTTGTATCAACAAATGAAATCTGAAATTTCACATAATAATCAAACCTCACTCCCGTTCGAGTGACTGCAGTCATCAGAGAATCTAGCTTTGGAAAATCTTACACAATTTTGTGATAATATCCAACTAAACTATGACAACCGTGCACTATATTAAAGATTATTTTATTATTAATTTCATAATATTAGTCTTAATACAACCCATAATGATGAGAATTTTAGTGTGTTTAAAAATTAGTTTCCTAGCATAACATCCTGATCTTGGGATACAACATTATTAAAAACATCATTAACATGATTCTGAAATTCCATAGCTCTTAAAACTACCTAGGATAACCTTGGGACACACATGAGAAAGGTGTGAGATATAAATCCCAATAAGGGAATAATAATTGAATAAGGTAGTACAAGTTAAATAGTTGGAATATCAATTTGTAATAAAATTAACATGAATAATAAGGCAAGATATATCATGATAATCATAACTTGGGAAATGTGGAAACAATGGAAAATAGTTCATCATTAACATTTGGTCAAGGATAAATACCAAGACATCATGATGTAAACATTATCTCAAAGGAATTGGTTTCACCCCCTATCCCAAAATGATTCATCATTACACTAAACATTACCCATTGCATTGTAGTTCTGTATAATTTGGGGCGCACTCATCACCTTGAATTCATTATCATGCATAAGTGTCCCACATAAGTCATTGAACATGGATTACTTTATCAGAATAATTTAGTATATGATCAAGGGATGTGGAACAAATACATTTATGTCATAATTAAAATAATTATAAGTTTATAAATGTGAAAACCCTTTATCTTAAAGGGGTATGGTATTCACTACACAATCATTTTGGCATGGATGTGGTGAAATATTTGTAGCCTAACTGCATCATGTAAAAAAATCAATCAGGTTTTAATGGGTGTCTCATAATTTAAACATCAAATGGGTAGTAATAGAGAACTTTAAAGACATTTACCAATAATATAAATTCGAAATATAAGGTATAAGATAATAAATAAACTTTTATAAATAAGTGAAGGTGAGGAACCCTTACTTGAGATTTTAACTCCAAATTCTTGATAGAAGCTTCTTGAGAGATTAGAGGAACCATTGGAGGACTCTATAGAGTTTATGGAAAACTAAGGAAGTGATCAATGTATTTTTAGTGAATGGAAATGGGAGATTTGGTGGATTTATATAATAAATGAGTGGGTATTTCTTTCCTACTTCTCAAACATAATTTTTAGACTATATATAATAAAATAAGCAAAATCACAAACCATACAATGGTTTCTCCCATGGTTTATTCCAATTGAATTTTTTTTAATTTTTATATATTTTCAAGGGCCTAATGTAATAAAAAATTCCTTTTATTATGTGGAGGGGAGTCATATTGTTAAAGAAAATATTTTAAAACCGTAATATATATTAATGGTTTTTTAGGATTCCTAATTGCTTTATAAAATTAGTAATATAAGTATAAAATCTCCTAATCTTATAGGTAAAACAAATATTTGGCCGTGGGTTCCATTTATATTATTTTTTCACCACTTTTGGATCATTTAGATTTCATAATACCCAAAATTTATTTATACAGTATTTAACCTTTGCATGAAAATTTGACTATCATTGAAAATTGTTAATAATTGACCATTGTCTAATTTTGACTTTTTATTTAAAAAAATATAATTAATTTTATCTAAATAATTCACCAAATATGTGAATTTTCACATTTTAAATAAAATTTTCAATTAATATGAAATGTTGGGTTTTTTAATAATAACTTTTCTCAAACCATTACAAAAATTACATTTAACTTCAAAAAATTTATATATTTATTTATATTTAATAAATATTATTTAAAAATTAAATTATATTAAAATTATATTTATTTAGAATAATGAAATAATTCCCAAAAATAAATTCCATAGTTGAATATGAAAATTAATTATAAATACAATTTGTGTTTTATTGTTCCAAAATAAAAAAATTTACTAAGAAAAATTAATAGGATGAAAATATTTTCATTGCTATGTAAAAAATAATATACATAATCATATTTCTAAGTTATTTATACATATCTCTTTAATACACTCACAAAATCCCAAAGAGTAAGTTTTGCGACTGTCATAATTTCTAATTATCCATGTTTTGAACAAGATGAAAATTCTGAGGAAATATGATCTTTTTTATTTAGTGAACCGACCTTTTTTAAAAATAAGCATCAAAAAAATTAGATAGTTGGAATGATTCAATATAATTTGTTTGTACTTTTGTGAAGGAATTTTATGTTTCCCAGGTGACTCGAGGAATTTCAAGACCACCAAAACCAGATACTTTTTTTGAAGGACCTGTAGAGGGTGCATGGATTTTATGAAACATTACTACCTATAGTAAGAAAATGTGTGGCCTTTGGGAGGTGGGAAGTAGTTTTCACATTATATATGAAAGATTTACCAAACTATGAGCCTATACCACCCTATTAGTGGCATGGGGAGTATCTAAGAAATATTTACCACACTGTTAGAACATGATTTCCAAACTCTGCGGCCAGCCCCTGAGGGGTGATCCAGGTGCTCAGTGGAGAGAGCATAGTTGGCGTATTATATTCTATACTATGTGGACCCTAACTTTCAGGGTTACCTTCTTTTAAAAAATTAATTATTTTAATTAATATTAAAATAAAGACATAAAACCTAAACAACCATCATCTCATCCTTACCCGATCACGATGAACCCTTCCCACTGAGACCCCCATAGCGCACGTGAGCCCCCTATAGCCTCTTATCCTATGAATGAACCGTCCACGATCCTTTGTGGTCCTTGTTGGATCCTTTAAGGTAAGCCTCTATGGTCCCTCCTCTTATTGTTTGTGCATATTTTTTGTCTTCCTGACACCTGGTTTCCACTCATCCAAACATTGGGTTTAGGCTAACATTGTTATTTATGTTTTTCATCATTATAAGGGTATGTGAAGGGTATCTTGGGATCCCTTCATGTGTATTCCAGCATCCAACTCCAAAGAAGGTTTGGATGGGTTAGATTTGGTATTCCGCCTATGATTTTAGTGTGATTTGAATGGATTTCAAGGTACACACAAATGTAAATAGGTATGTATATATATATATATATCATCCCTATACATATTAACTCATCGAAATGTGAATATGGTCTTTGTATTAAAGTATATAAATGTGGGTTTTTTTGTGTGTGTGCAAGTGTGGGGAGATTTTGAGTGGTCACTGCCAAATCTGATAAGTATCGAGTGCAGTCTTTGTCGGCATCTTGAGGTAGGATCCCACTCTTTTTCCATTAATTTACAAACAACTTAAAATACATTGGTTTAATAATTCTGTTAAATATGATTTTGTTTCATAATTAAATCTACCTAGATAATGTGAATTTAATTCCTTGAATGATTTTTTTAGATATGATTGATTGTTTTTTTGATAAACAAGCCATGGTTTTCCAATAAACCCCCTCCAATATAGGTGCACTATCTATGAAAACTCACAGTGATTATTTTTTTTCTACCAGGCCTGTCAAATCTCTTTATTCTTACTCTATTCTTATTTCCTTGTTATGAATAGTCATGTAGCATATTTAGTACATTTCCCTTATGGGTGTTCCAATATGAGTGTCACCATAATGGTCAAATTCTATTTTCCTTGATCACCAAACTAGTTATTATATTTTCCTTTAAATATAATTGTAATTGAGATAGAGGCATACTTTAATTGAAATGGTACCATAACAGTTGTACCTTAAATCAACTTCTATGTTTATAAAAAATGATTTTTATTACCTTGAATATGATGGCTTATACTAAATGGTATGTTCCATTTGAAATTTATTAAATGGATAAATATTGATGGTTGTTTCCTTTATAGTGAAATGGTCCATTGGGATGGTAATACCATGTCCATTATTTTAGGCCTTATGGAATGCCTCTTCTGAAATGTTATATTTAAATTTAAATGAACATGGTTAAAGTAACACATGAGAGGCTTTTTCTCATGTTTCATGATATGTTCTTGATTATTAAATGGTAATTTTTAAAGTCTTGATGATGTGACATGAGAGGTATTGCCCAATGTTCATCTTTAAATTGTTGACACTCTTGTATTTTATAATAAACAATAGAAATAAGTGTTTATGAGGTAAGGCCCCATGATAGTTAAATATTTATATATAAATTTCTTTATAAATGCTATGAATTTTGGTAAGGGTGGTTAGATGAGAATGGTGGCTCAATAATCCTTTACATCAGTGTTGAAAATGACAGTAAGGAAGGTTCGATGAGAATTGTGGCTCAACACTCCTTTGCATCAGGAGGTCCGATGAGCATTGAGACTCAATGCTCCTTTAAATTAGTGTTTGGAATGGTTAACCTCACAACTGATACTTGAGAATGATGTTAAGGTAATTGGTTAGCATGGAGACTCTCTCTCCCTTACATCGATGATTGGCTTACTAGCCTGTGTGTAGAGCTTATTATGTCCAAAAAATGGGTCTTGGATGTCTGCGTGTTATGTCCTGAAACACTACAGAAAATATATTTATGTACGTATATATATCTGTGTATATATATATACTCTATATATAGTGAATTTTTTAGACTCATGTCATCTATGAGGCCAAGAAGGTATCGTCATCAGGTCTCCCTTAGGAAACTGGAAGTGTTGTTATTATATTTTCAATTGTGTTATTACGTCTCTATACTTACATGCTATTTAATTATTATAAACTATTTGGACTAGGATATATTCAATGGTTTCTAGCCTATTGAGATTTATATCTCACACCCTTCTTGGGATGTCATTGCATTCGGGTACTAGATTAGACTCTTGTTTGTAGGACTATAGACCCCAGTTGATTTCTTATATTGTGCTCCATATACCGAAGGAGTTATGAAAAAAGGACGGAGATGAAGCTCAAGATTCTCATGGAGATCGCCTTAGGTATTTTTAGTTCTTTTTATTATTTGAGTCATATATAGTTCAAATTTTTAAATCTTTTTGTATGTTTAATGATTTCAGTAATGTATCATCACTATGATATGCATTCATGTGTTTTATAAACTGGATTTGGACCCTTTTTTCATTGAGATATTATATCATATTATGCTAATTTTATTTCTTTATTATTACTACTTATATAGTTACCTGCTATTTAGTTTCTAATTTACCATAGTACTATTAAAATATGAGGGTATAGAATCCACAATATCACCTCATGATACCCCCTATGCTAGACAGCAGTTTATAGCATATGAGGAGATGCTCTTGAGGCCATGGGACCCACCATTCTAGCTATCAGTTTGATGGTCCATCGAGCATGGACATTATAAAGTGGTATCAAATCTTAATTTTTCTTTTGTCTTTTTGTTTTGGATTGGAAGATAAGAGACAAGGAATGTGTCAGTGCTTGGTTAATAGCCATTTTTGGGACTGATCACCCCACATATGGAAAATTACCATGTTTTCAGGGATGGTGTCTTTTATTATAATTTTTCATTGTTACAGTTGAATTTGATTTCACCTTGTGTGACTGGTGTAGATTTCCACTTCTTATTAACTTGGCATGGTTTAGAAAGGATGAATCATTTCATGAATTGTTATAGTCATATAAGGATTAACATGTCATGAATGTTCAATGCCATGTAGTCAAATTTATACCATGCCTTTAATATGCAATGTCTTACCTTGTATTATTTAGAATGTCGGTTTGTATAACATGATTTAGTGTTTATGTTCCATGCTACATGACTTTTTAGACACCTTTTTATAATATGTAATGTTTCTATGACTAATGTTTATGATGGAAGGGTTTACGTTGTATATATATATTGTTTGTGCATGGGATGAAGAGATAGTGGTTGTGAATGAACAAGGACTGTTTTTTAAAGGTGTATGGGCACCTTGTGACCAGGTAAGGGTAGCCTGTATATTCAAACCATCTGGGGAAATATATTTTTATATATATTTTAATGATGTGGTCAAAAAGTTTAAGGCTACTAAATTAAAATGATAAGGTGGATTTTTATTTACTAAACAGATCCAACTTTCAAATTGTAAGGTGTATCAGGGCCTATCAGGGTGGTAGGTAGACACCCATATAATTGGACCTTTTCTTTCGATCATGTTAAACTCTAAAATAAATTTTTTTGGGATTAATGGGATCCATGTATCAATTTATGAAGTTTATGGGTGCTTTAAGAATTGGGAAATGGAAACCAATATTAAATGTAAATCCATTTTATATGTCTTGAGATGGTTTTAAATAAAATGTTTCTTATGTTTTGATATGAGATAAATTGAGAATATACTATTGGGTTACATTCTAGAGAATCCAATTTGGACTACTAGAAGCTTGGTATGTTTCCTTATCTATACAAAATGCATTTATATGATAAATTTTCTATTTATGATGTGGTGTCAAGGAATTTTTAAAATTTTAAAAGGTAGTTTATGAGACATTTCATTATGCCTTGATGTTTCGGTCTTAAATACTATAATGTGATTAAAATGTTAAATGTGTTTAATTTTAAATGTCTTGAAAATGGAACTATGAGTGATGTCCTCTGTTTAAAACCTTGTTTAAGGGTAGTTTGGGTATCCTCTTTGAGTTTCCTAGGAATGGAAGTGTGATCATTTTTCCTATGTGTTCTTTATTTTTACAATGAATTAGACAATCAGGTTTCGATCCTTGTGAATTACGTTAGCATTACCTAGTGTTAGGGTCGATTTTTTTTATTTTATAATTGGATTTCCCATTATAGGTAGAACCCTTTAGTTTTATTTCCTTTCTAAATATTATGAGCTATCTGAAATTTAGTGTCGTTCTAGAGTAGATGTCCCTTTTTGGACTCATCTTTTATAATGACACCCTTGTCCTGATGGGTGGTTGTGGTATCATTGACCCTTTATATTATTGTAAGCATTAGGTAATTCTTGATTTCAGCAGGATAGACATGCCTTTGGCATGGACAACTGATTTGATGGTTGTTTGACACTAAAATTCCTTAGTGATGGATGAAATGGTATGATGTACTCCATGTTAATGATTAAATGGGGAAATATGAATTTGGGTTAAAGAAATCAAGTTTCTTCCAATTTTTGAGAGGACTTTCCTGAGACTCATGTGTTTTGACATGCCAGTCAGTTCAACTTTGGTTTCCTAGTCTAATGTTATGATATATGTGAGTGTGACTAAGAAGATAAGACAAAATTGTTTAAGGTGTTTTGGTGTAGCTCACTTGTGAGCAGCTAGTTTATCTTTTCAATCATGGACCGGGATACTTCTATGGTGGGTATTGTCATGTTGGTTCATGTGATCATGTCTTTTTGAGTAGACAGAACACAATTTATGTTTACACCTTGAAGGATGTTAATCATTCTTGAATTCCTTTGAGGCTTGAAGGATTTTTTATGTAGGTGCATGCTTGGAAGCATGATGTTGGATGGTTGGTTGTGTATGCAACCTTTTGGAAACACCGTTAGTTTCAAATGGATATTGGTGTCCAAAGCATGAGAGGTTACAGAATGCCTCGGGTGGTGAATTCTTGTTATCGATTTATTTTGGTACATTTGTGGGTGAAGTCAATTTTTGTTCGAAAAGTCTTCTTTCCAGTAATTAGGTGTGATTGAATAGAATCAATTTAAAACATCTTAGTGTATTCTTATAAGTGATGAGCATATCCCATGCCTTGACTTCATCCTGGATACGTAAAAGTACTGTCGATCTTTTTCCACACTAAAGCTTTAAAATATGCTTGGTTTTTTTGGTGGTTCTATCAACATTACTTGCTGGATGATTGGTTCTTGTTGAGGCCTATTTGCTCTTGAGTGAAATTTTTGTTCCCAAGTAGTAATACCACAGTTGGATTCTAGTACACAAGTACTTTCTTCTGATGTGACTACCAGGTGTATCCCACTCTGAGCATAGTCATTAATGTGATGTGGACATTGAGGTTGTGTGCTAATGTTTTTCTTGTAGTTATGGAGTGGGGATTATTGGGTAAGTTACTAAGGCTCTAGTTCATGTGAATATTAGGTTACCTAGGACTTTTTTTTGGGTGTAGAGTCATTTCATTATAAGGGATTGGAAATCATGTGGGATGGATATGGATTTCACCCATGTTCATGATTTGGAATGACAGTTTAATGGTTTGACTCGTGTTTTACCTTGTTCAAAGACTATTGTTGGTGAGGAACCGTTTTAAGGAACATCATCAGGTGGAGATGAGTTTATTTGGTGTTGGCCATGGATTTTCATGAAAATCAAGATCTACATAGGCTTCGAGGTTTATGGGAATTGACCATTGATCGTTTTCAAACCCACACCAGGAGCATCGTCAAAACACTTAAAGGAATTATTTGAAATGAAATAATGATGTCTGGGATGCCGTCACTTGGATTTTACCTCATAATGTTAAATCATAATGTTGTAAGTATATTTGGTCATATTCATGATGTGATGGAAATGTTACCATCTCTCGAGATAAATGGGATCTAGTAAGATTCGTATCATGGTTTTGGTTGTAAAACGAGTGTGGATTAGGTTTAAATAGATTATGTTCTATAAACTTAATGAATGCATAGGGATGTGTTGGGTGTTAAAAATGCAACGTGAAAATTTGAACAGAACTTCACAAAACTTTTAGGTTTAGAAATGATTTCATTATTCTCGAAGGATTCTTGGAGATGAGATGTTCTAAGGTTGGAAGGTTTTAACAAACCGTGTTTTGAACTAGAAGAAAATCCATCAGAAATTTGAACTTTTTAATTAAGTGGATGGTTTATTTCTAAAATTGTGATTCAAAACTAAATTCAAAGAGTCAAAAACACTTCAAAGTTCCATTTTTGGATATGGGTGAAGGTCCGTTATGTTTCAGAGGTGTCTCAAGAGGTTTGGAGAGTAGCAGACCCGAAAAATAAAATTTTTAAGGACTTATAGAGGGTTCACAAATTGTTTGAAACTATGTGGCATATAATAAGAAATCGTGAAGCCTTATAAAGTTGGGAAGTGGCTACAGTATGAGTGGTTTACAGTTCACCAAATCATGATACTATCCCACAAGTTTAGAGGCATGGGTAGTAGCTAAGAACTATTCACCACATGGTTGGCACAAAATTTGCAAACTGTGCGACGAGCCCATCTGGGGTGCTCCATGTGCACAGTGGTGGGTGCACAGTTAGCTCATGGTTGTCTAAAATGTGTGACCTAAATAGTTCATTGTGACCTTCTTTTAAAATTTTAATTATTATAAATAAAATAAAAATAAAAAAATTAAAACCTAATCTACTCTCATCCCCCTCATTATCTGATCGTGATGCACCCCATAGGTCTCACATGGTGTGCATGAGCCCACTCCTCCAACCTCCTATACTCTCAATGAATCAACCTAGATCCTTTGTGCTTCATGTATGACCAATCATGGGAAGGTTCTCTACTCCATCCTCTTCCGCTTTCGGTCGATTATTAGTCTTCTTGTCTTCTGCGATTATTAGTCTTCTTGTCTTCTGGTTTCTACTCATCCCAACCAAGAGTTTGGGTAATCATGTTATTTTAGTTTTTCTTCTCTATTAGTGTTTTTGAAGGGTCCCTCAAGAATCCTTCATGTGTATTCTGACATATGCCGCTGATGGATGTACGGATGGGTTTTATTTGGTTCAGTTCCAATAATTTATTTGGTATTTGAACATCTTTGAAGTCACGAACACACATACCTTGGTATATATATATATATATACATATGTTCATCATATGTATTCCCTCATGGTGAGGGGAATATGTGATTTTGATTAAAGGATATATATATATATATATATATATATACATATACATGTATGATTGTATGTTTGTATGAGTGGGGGGAATTTTTTATTGGTCGCCACTAAATCTGACAAGTGTCAAGTATCTTCTTGGTCTACTTACTGATGTAGTATCCCTTTCTATTTCCATTAATTTAAGAATGAAATAAATTTAAATGTTTTACATCTTGAGTTATATATGTTTAGTTGGATGCTTCAAGATACCTTGATAAAGTGAATATTTTACCATCAATGATTTTTTAGATATGATATATGTCTTGTTTGATAAAAAATTCTTGGTTTTATAATAAAACCCTTCTAATGGAGGTGTGTTGTCTACAAAAACAAACAGTGGTTGTTTTCTATTTCTATAAGGCTTGTATTATCACATTAATAATACTCTATTCTTGTTTCCTTGTTATGAAATGTATTGTAGCATTTTTTGAACACCACTCTTATGGTTGTTCCGAAATTACATTCCCCTTAATGGTCAACTTCTTTTTTCTCTGAGTACCTGACTAGTTTTTGAATTAAAAATTAAATGTAATTTCCCTTGAGATAGAGGAATCCTTTATTGAAATGATTATGGAACTTGTGACTTAAATAAATTTTCCATTTTTAGTAAAATTGACTGGGATGATCTTGAATATGATGGATTATACAAAATGGTATGTTTCCATTGAAATGTATTAATTGGATACATTATGATTTTTTTCATTTATAGTGAAATAATATTTTGGGATGGTAAGACGAGGACAATTATTTTATGATTTATTAAATTACACTTTTTAAATGTAATTTTTAAATGGAATTGAACATGGTTAAAGTAACACAAGATAGGTTTTTCCTCATGGGTCATGATATGTTCTTGATTATTTTATTGTAATTTTGAAAGGAATGATGAAGTGACATAAGAGGTAGTTCCATATGTCCATCCTCTAAATTGTGGACATGGTTATATTGTATAATGAACTATAAACACGAATGGATGAGAGTTAATCCCCCATGTAATTTTCATATATATAAATGCCTTTTCAGAGGATGAGAACGGTGATAAGAGTGGTCCGATGATCTTGGATTCTCAATGATCCTTTACATAAATGTTGAAAATTATGGTAAGGGATGTTCCATGAGCATTGTGACTCAATTATCCTTGAATTAGGAGGTCCAATGAGCATTGTGACTCAATACTCCTTCACATAAGTTTTGGAAATGGATACCCTAACCACTGATACTTAAGAATAATGGTAAGGGTGTGGAAAATAATGAAGACTCTCCCTCCCTTATATCGATATTGGACTTACTACCCTATTAGTCGAGCTTATTAGCTCATAGACTAGTTATTGGATGCATGTGTGTTCCATATAGGTCCCTCCATAAAATATATTTGTGTCTATATATATGTATTTATATATACTATAAATGTAGTGACTTCTTCATACTCAGTTCGACTATGTGCCAAAGCAGGAATCTTCCTCAAGTGTCTTATATAAATCTGGGTGGATTATTTTTTATTAATTCAACTATGTTATTAATTTACAATACCACAACACTATTTAATTATTATAAAATATCTGTATTTGGATAGACATTGTGGTTTATGGCCTATTTAGATTTATATCTCACACCATACTTAGGAACCATTGAACTAGGGTAGCCAATTAGACTCTCTAGTTCATAGGACTACAATCCCTAGTTTATTTCTTCTGTTGTGCTTCTTGTACCTGAGTATATAGGAACAAAGGAATGATCTGAATCTCAAGACGATCTTCAATATTTCCTTAGTAATTTTTAGTTCTCTTCTTTATTTCAGTTTTATATTGTTCTAAATTAATAATCATGATGTAAATTTACTATTTGTAGTTATTTATAATCAATGAAATTCAAGAATTTTTTTATAGTCTATATTTTGAAACTTCATTTTAATTGACATATTATATTCTCTTCTACTATTTTTCATTATTTATTATTACCTCTTATGTTGTTATCTGCAATTTAGATTATGTTTTTCTCCTATACTGTTATAATATAAGGGTATCATCTCCGCACTATCACATCCTAAGACCCCCATTGCCAGTCTGTAGCCTGTGGCTTATAGGGATATGCCCTTAGGGCAATGTGATCCACTATTCCAACTGCCATTTTTCTGGTCATCCAAGCCATTATGTTACATAATTTCATGGTTTGGTTCATTATATTAGGGTTTGGACCCGATCTCTATGAAATTGAACTTCTCTCGTAAATAGGTTCTCCCATACTTATGTTTTAAATTATTAGCTTTGGGATAGTCAAGGGAAAATTCTAGTGATTCAATCTCCCACAAAATCTTTGATAAATGGGCTATATAGAGTATGATTCTACAAGTTTATTTCATCAATTCCTTTATCTATGTCAATTGAATTTATTAAAATCCTATAATTATACTAATAATCTGATCACTTTTCAACAATTATTTTATCAATTGTATAGATACTTAATTTCTATTTAAATCTGATAAGATATAATAAAACCACAGGAGAGCATTTATTTTCTATAACTACATTAAATAATAATACATTTTATTAAATCACTAGAGAAATTTTATTTATAACATTTCATGACATTATAATATTCCCCCCCTTAAGAAAATACACCCTCAAAATTTTCATTTGACATAAAAAAATAGTTAAGAGTAACTCTATTTCATCACCTTATATGGTTCACACATTGCTTCTTCAATCTTGTGCTTTCTCTACAACACATTTATTAGGTTCATTGTCTTATTCTGTATAACCTTGTCTCTACAATCTAAGATCATCATCGATTTCTCATCATAGGTAATTCATTATCCAATATTACCACCTCTTTATTGATTACATGTGAGTGTTCTAGTATGTACTTTATCAAGAGGGATACATGGAATATATCATGTTTTGGAGACAGGTAACATGGGAGTACTATTCATTATTCTAATTCTCCGATGTGATCAAGGATATCAAAGGGGATGATGTATCTTCGAATAAGATTTCACTTCTTCCCAAATATCATCACATTATTTCAAAAAGATATGTAGAGGAATACATGTCTCCAACATAACACATTAGGTCTCATAAATTATTGTAATCATAGCTATTTTTGACTTTTAGAAGCCTTTATGTCCTTATGAATGGTCTTAAACTTTTCATCCATTTCCTATACCATTTTACAACCTAGTAGTTTCTGTCCCACCAACTTTATACAAACATTCATGAGTTTATCAATTTTTCCCTTAGTGGGATTCATAGGGATCCAATTATATTCATGAGTGGAAAATATTTTTGTAAGAGAAATCGACGAGAGGAAGGAGTAGATCACATACTTCATTGAAGTAAATTGAAAATTCTCTCAACATGAAATGAAGTATTTGGATATCACACTAATATTGGACATCATTTTGAGGGTCATTGTCCATTCTAAAAATTTACTAGGTGTTCATTAATCCTCATTACTTCTCTATTTTATATCCATGAAAGTTCATCCAGTGAGAAATCCTATCAAATATAAATGACTTATATAGTCCATGTAAGAAAATCCACTACATCCCATTTTGAATTATTCCATCTTGAGGACATGGTAAGTCCAGTGACAGATTCCATGGCTATTTTTTCCTATTTCCATGTAGTTATTGGTAATGGTTTCATCATACCCATATATTTTTTCCTTTCCTCTTTCAATTGAAAACAAATAAGACATCTTGATGTATATTCCAAAGTATCCTTCTTTATATTGTCCCACCAATAGTGTTCTCAGGGATCTCTATATATATTTTTTCTTCCTGGGTTGATTGAGAAGGTTGAGATATGTGGGTCATCCAACACATCCTTTTTTAACTGGGGATTTTATGGTACACATAGTCTTGAACCATATCTCACAACTCCTTCTTCATTAACATTGATCTATAATGATTAACTTTTACTTATTGTTTCCATTTTATTCATAATTCCGACATCATATCTTTGAGAACCCTTTAGCCTCTCTAGAAGATATGGTTTTGAAATCATTTGTGAAAAGATTGATTATGTTTCATCATGTAGGATTCACATTTCCATCCTTTTTAATTCTATGAAGATCGGGTCCCTATAAATTATCATCAATGATAGAATTGAGGGATCTATACAACATAGATAATATTACACTGTATTTGATTTACTAGTATGTTATTGGATTGACCAGTCATAGTTTTTGATCAGCTCTAACCATCTTCATTGGGGAAAATCTAGCTCTTGATGTGTCAAAATATACTTGAGGCTTTTGTGATCTATATATATTTCACACTTATCCGCAATTATATAATTAAACCATATTTTCAAATTGAATATCGCTATAGAAAACATCATAACATGTTTTGGGTAGTTCTATTCATGAACTTTAAACTTTCCATGAAGTATAGTCTATGACTTTGTCATTCTGCATTAACAAACTGCCCAATCCCTTCTTCTAAGCATCGATGAACACCACAAAAAGTTCTCAACGTGTGGGAAATTTGATCATGGGTTCTGTGATAATCCTACCTTTTTTATTCATGAAGATATCTTCACATTCATCATTCTATAAAAATTTTAATCCCATCCAAGTTAGATTTGTTAGAGATTTTGAAAATAACAATAAATTTCTCACCAATCAATGATAATACCCAGCTAATCCTAAGAAACTATGAATATATTTCTCAAATTTTTCTTCAAAAATTCTTCAATTTCATATATATTTTAAGGGTCCATATATATCTTATTTTATATGATAATATATCCCAAGAATATACCTCACTTCAACCAAAACACACATTTTTTTACTTGGCATAAAGATTTATCATTCTCACTGTCTATTGCACAGTGCTCTGATACTCCTCATGCACCTCCTTGGTTTTGGACTATATTATAATATAATCTATAAATACTGACAAAAAATCAAGGTAATAACTAAATACTCTATTCATTAATTCAATTAATATTTCTAGAGAAATAGTGAGACTGAATGGAATTACTATTAACTCAGGGTTCTTGTACAATTTATGAAAATAAGTCTTGGGGATATCCTCCAACTTCTCTCTAACTTGGTAATATCTCAACTACATATCCAACTTGGAGAATTATTTTTCTCCACGTAGATGATAAAACAAGTAATCAATCTATGGTATTGATTACTGTTTCTTTGTCACAATCTTGTTGATCTCATAATAATCAATGAAAAACAGCATTGACCCATCTTTATTCTTGAAGAATTGTATTGGTTCACCCCATGGTGAAGTACTTGGGCATATGAACCCTTTATCTAGATTCTCTTGTAGGTGTTTCTTCTGCTACACATATTCCTCGAAAACTATTATAAATATATTCTTGGATAATGGTAATTCCCTAGGAATAATATTAATAGAAAATTAAACCTCTCAACTAGGACAATGTCTAGGAAATTCCTCAGGAAAAACATCAACTTATTCTTTTAAAATGATCATGCCTTTAAAGATGATTCATTCCTTATAATGACTGTTTTGACCACAATATTTTTACTATAAGGGAAATAATATCAATGCTTATGATGATAGTACAAAATAAGATTTTTTCTCTTCCATTCACTTGTATAAAATCGGGAGTGATTTGGAATAGGAAGAGTGATTTTATTTTCATGAAAAATTATGTTGGATCAATATCAGAATAGCCAATCCATGCCCATAATTGTACAAAATTACAAAAAATAGAGTATGAAAGTATTTCTTGGAAGATATACCCACAAGAATTGAAATGGGAGTACTTATATACTTGGGATGCAATAATTTTCCCATTTTCCATTTTCCCAGATTACTCTACATCCATGTTGTGTGGTGGTGTATGAATAGTACCAAAAAAATTTAATGATAGGAAGGAATGAGTAGAACCCGAATAAAAAATTATGTTTTCTATTCTTTAATGATCTACAATAATACCTTTAAACACTTAATTTCTAAGTTCCACCTTAGTGGTTCTGATGGAAAAAGCCCTCCCTTGGTGACTTGAAGGATGTTGGTTGTCTCTGAAAGCAGTTGTCTATTTTCATTGGATTTAAAATTTCTGTAGTTATTTAAGTTGTAGTAATGAAAAATTAAATGAGGGTTTATTGGATCATTCCTCTCATCGGAAACATTATTGAGTTTTTCATTTCATCAATTGTTAGTTAGCAGTCATTTCTTCCTCTACCTAAAAAATTTCATTGTTACACTTATGAAATTTTAATGTGTTCTTCTTTCTACACCATTGGTAAGTGGGATGTTGATATTTCTTAGCACCATTAAATTTCTCAATCAAACATCTAGATTTAAAATAAACATTCTACTTCGTATCCCTATAATACAATTGATATTCACCAATCGTTATTTCAACATTGAAGTCACCTTGGCCAATTTACTCATAGTTATCAAAGTCACAAATCTATAGGGATTTTCATATTGAGACATTATCCAAAAAAAGAGCTATTAACCTTCCATTTAGAGTTAGTGAGAAATATTTAGGCATATAGTTCATGTCTAGTGATGTTTTCCTTATATGCCCTGATAGATTGGTCATGAGGGAAAGAAAGTACCTTTCAATTTTATGTCGGTGAGTGTGAGTAAAATATTTATCAAATAAAATTTTATATAATTCACTCAACCCCATGGATTTTGTCTCTTTCTTAGGTGTTGTATTAATTATCAATGTCTGCCACTAATAAAATTCTCCCTCTATATGATAAACAGCCAATAGAACATTAACATTTTCGTAGTATTGAAGGATGGAGTAGATCTTCTCAATAGAGTTGATCCAGTGTTCCACAATTAAGGGATCAGATGATCCATTTAATGTCAGGGTCATTATTTCATAAACGACTCAATCATATTTTTTCTTAGACTATGGGGAGTTGTGTGAGCCTATTCGTCTAGGTCTCTATACAACCTAATTAATCTAAGAGAGCGCCATCATAAATATTGTGATTCCCTCTACCATTGGGTTGGGAATCTCATTGGGGAAGTCATCAGATATCCTATCACATTTATTGTTTTCCAAATTACTCATATTTTAATCCATTTTCTATAATTATTTTAAAATTATGGATAAATATTATTAAATTGTTAAACAATTAATTGTGAATATAATGACATTAAATTGATAACTTATAACTTTCATTTATTTACTTAACTTATGAACATGTAGGATTCAATCTGTTTTATCCATTATATATTTACTAATATCTATTCTTGAGGGTATTCTATGATCCCTTAATAATAGTTCATAATGAGCTTGTGATATTAACTAAGAATATTCCCTGAGAGTTTCAAAATAATTTTATAGTACAATATATTGTCGTGTATTAGGTTACATTGAGCCATGCCATATGCATGTTTTCGGAGTTGCTACACCAAGGTACATATGTTCAAGAACCACATCCACTTGTAGTAACCAGACATGAATTTATTTTATTAATAAACCAATTAATCAATACAAACCAAAATTTTGGGATGTTTTCTTATACATAGTCTTATCCCGGAGCCTTTCCCTAGAGTTTTATAATCCAAATTGAAAAAAAAATAACTAAGCTCTTTTATTCATGCCAACTATGAAAATTATTAATTTTATTACACATAAATTTGAGATTTATTATATAATATTACACTTTATATAACCTTTAATGTAGATAAGTCTAGGGTATTTGGTAATTAGTTCACAATGATAACATACTGATCATTTGATACAACAAAATTATTGAAAAGTTCCTTAATAATATTAAAAAATACCATGGATTTTAAAAATACATAGGATAATATGGGGACATTAATAATAAATGGGTGAGATATAAATCCCATTAAGGTAATAGTAATGGAATAAGGTAATAAATTTTTTGCAATAGGTATACCAATAGGGAATAAAATGAACAATCGTAATAAGGCATGAAATAACATGATAATCAAAACATGTGAATTGTTGAAACAACTTAAAACACATCATCATTAACATAGCTTAATGATAACTTCCAGAAATGAATGACGGAAAAATTAACATAATGGAATTAGCTTCACTTTATATACCAAAACGAGATCTATTTAGACTAAACATTACCCAATGCATTGGATCACTATATATATTTCTGGGCACACCTATCACTTTCATTTCATTATCATGCTTAAGTGTGTCACATAGATCATTCAACATGGATTCATTCATCATCATGATATATTACACAATTTATTAATGTAGTACATGTATGAGACAAATAAAATAATTATATATTTTTTAAGGTGAACACCCTTGATAGGAAATGGGTATGGTATAAACTACACAATTGTTTTGGCATGGAATATCACGATGAAATTTTGGCCACATAACGTCGTCACTTGAAAATTTATAAAATGGATTGATGGGAGGGAATGGGATCTAGAATAATTTTAACATGAAATGGGATGTAATAAGGGTATGGAAAGACATGTCCTAACATTAGTAATTTTAAATAAAATGCATAAGATAATAAAGAAACTAGAATAAAGAAGAGAAGGTGTGGATCCCTTAATTGAGGGTATGACCCCAAATGCTTGGGAGGAGCTTCTTGAGAACATAGGGGGAGACTTGGAGGAATATAGAGTGTGTATTTCAGATTAAGGTTTTTATCCAAGGATTTTTATTGAAAATAATTGTTATCTTGGGTGGGTATTTATAGGAAAGTAGTAGTGATATATTTATTGTTTCTCAAACATGGGTTTTGGACTCTATATAATAAACTAACCATAAACACATACATTCACTTGGTTTTTCCCATGATTTCAGTGAAATGAGAGTCTTACTAATTATTTTAGAATTATATGGGCCGAATGTAATAGAATAATTCCCATAGTTATGTGGAGGTGTGTCATACTCTTAAAGAAATAATTTTAAAACCTACGAATATATTAATGGTTTGGAGGATTCATAATGGCTTTATAAAATTCATAAATAAAACTTATGATCTAATTATTTTAAAGGAAAAACATATATTTGTTTGTGCGTACCTTTTAAATTATTTATTACATCAATTCTGGGTCATTTTAATGACATAATACACAAATTATATTTATACGGTATTTAATTTTAAATTTAAAATTCAATTGTCTCAAAAACTTATGAAAAAAATCACCATTGGATAATTTCAACATTATAATTCAAAAAATAGTATCCATTTAATATAAATATTTTTCTAAATATTTTAAATATTATCTTTTAAAATAAATTCTACATTTATTAAGAAATTATTGGTTTTTTGACAATTAAATTTTTCGCACCCATATAAAAATTACATTTGACATCAAAAAAATTATATAATCATTTATATTTATTTAAAAATATATAATAATAATATTTAATTGAAATATTATATATTTCAAAATCCATTAATTCATAAAAATAAACTCCTTAATTGAATTTGAATATTACCCAAAAATACTATTTTTCTTATACTGTATCAAAATAAAAACATTTATATAGTAAAAAAATAAGATTAAAATATAATTAATATTCTATAAAAATAATGTACATAATAATATTTATTGGATATTTATTCATATCCCTTTAATACATCTTCAAACTCCCTAAGAGTTTGGTGTGTGGTGGTGAGACTTTCATGGGGTGGTTTGGCATACATCATTTGGGTCGTGATCTCCATGAGCATAAGCTTCTCTCATAAATAGTTTTGATCATTCTTAAGTTGTTGGATCATAGCTTGGTCTTGGAAAATGGAAAATACTAGTGATGTTATTTCCTTCGGAAGATCTGATAAATGGGCTTCATTTGCTGCAATCCTACTAGTTGAGTTCATAACTCCCTTTGTCTATGACAACTGTATTTTTTAGAACTCTATATGTATACTAATCATGAGATCACTGTTCAGTGAATATTTTATCAATGGTAAATATTCTTAATAGTCATTTAAATCTGATTGGTTATAAAAAACTTAAGGATTTCACCTATTTTATATAACCATATTACATAATATTACATTTAATTAAATTTCTAGGGAAATTTAATTTATAACAATTATGGTTGTTACATAATCCTATGAAGCTCTAAATATTGAAAACATTATGTGGATACCCCCATGTCATAAAAACTTTCATAATCCTAGTATAAACTAAGACCCCATTTATCCACAATATGTATCCCAAGAACATCACTTACAAAATCCCGAAATAACATTTTTATAGCTTGAAATAATGTTAGTGATTTCTCAACAATTTCAAAAATTCTATAAAATTAAGAACATGAACCTCCTTAGACGTACAATATTCTAGAGTGTCATAAAAAATTACAACCATAAAAATATCAATATACTCCTATAAGATCATATTAAACAAACCAATAAAGATTGCAGGATCATTTGTTTGATCAAATGGCATGACAATGTAATCATAATTGGCATACATGATCTAGAAAGTTTTTCTATGAATGTTAGATTTTTAATTCCTCAATTGGTGATAACCAAATCAAAAATAAATCTTCAATAACCACTTTTCCCCATTCAACTAGTCAAATATATCATCAATACATGGTAATGGGTACTTTTTCTTTACCATAAATTGATTTAGATTCCCGTAATCAAAACACACATGAAGAGTTACATCAAATTTCATAGCAAATAGAATAGGGGCTTCCCAGGGTGACACACATAGGAATATAAATTATTTTTATAAAATATCATCCCATTGAGTCTTAATATATTTAATTTCAATTTGTTAGATGTGTTAAGAAGGTATAGGTATCGGTTGAGTATCTTGTACTAAGTTAATAGAAAAATATACCTCCCTTACCAGTGGAAACCAAGAGAATTAAGAAGCAGAAACATTGAGAAACTCAATGTAAAATAGAGGGATAACATCACTCAGATATTCCATCTCCATAAAAAAATAGAACATTGAAATATATTTCCCCAACATTGGATAAAAAATTTCATCCATACTCAACCGGAGGTCCCATTCTTCTTGAAAGATATGGCACACCCCATTGGGTGAAGTATAGGATAACCTTAATAGATAACAATAAATTTTGGATTTATTAGAAATGATCCAATCCATCACAAAAAATGAAATCAAGAGTTTTAATATTGAGAAGTTTAAAATCCTAAGTAAGATCAATCTATGATAATGAGAATACATAATAAGAACTATTGAGGCCTTGTTATATTTTTGTTTTGGGGTGTGTAGTAATATCCATCACATAAAATAAAATCTTTTTGTGATGAATTAGAAGGTTCATAATATGGGTTGATATAAAAAAATTAAATGAACCAATATCAAATAAATTATTCACTAACAATTAATCAATAGTAATGGTACCTCTCATAGTTGTTGGGGCTGTATCAGATTCCTCCAGATAATCCTCTAATGTGTGAAGAATCCTTGTTTTGGATGAATGTGGCTGTAACCCCTTAGATCATGAATAACCTAATTAAACTACATTAATTTTTGGTGTTGAGGATCTTATTCCACTATATTGGGTAGAATAGATATGAAATAATCTCTAGAAGTTCCCAGAACGTCCCCTAGAACCACATGTCTTGGGTTCTATAGTGAAAACCTCTTTACAGTGCCTAATAATTCCACACTAAATGAATGTTAAAGGGGCTCTTATAGGCACTAAAGAAGGTCTATAGGAACCTTTTTTTAGATCCCCCATGAGTCTTAACACGCATCATCTTTCCATTATGGGAACAAATAGAACATCTAATCCGAGAAAAAGAAACTCTCATTACACATGAATTACTAGCTAGATCAACATCATTCGTCAAGGACCTTTCCAACATCTCATCATAATAAGGGAGATTCAGCAAGAAAACATGATAATGAATATCATATTATAGTCCCTCTATAACGTTTTAGAATTCACCTTCTCATTTGATACAATATCAAGTACAAACTACAAAATATCAGCAAATAAGTTCACATATTCTATCAAGATCATGTATGCCTTCTTGAGTTTGAAAAAAACTCATACATGTAGATAGAACCACAGATTTAGTAAATAACTTTTCAATGAAAAAAACTTTTAATTATACCCACTATAAACCCTAATCATTATTATTCATCATTATTGTGTCCCACTATCTCTTACGATGTCCTTCTAGCTTGAAGGTGGAATAGTTCACTGTCACAGCTTTGGGAGTATTCATGAAATAAAAAATAATTAGTATGTCTCTCAACCAATCCTTAGATAGTTGAGGATAATTATATCCTTGAATATCTGGTGGATTTTAGTTAAGTAACTCTTGAGAAACAATATGAAACTCATCCAGGTGAGGTTCTATAATTATTGCGTACACAAAAACAGGTGTAAGTGCATATCTCAGAGCTTGGAAATCATATTCAATAATATCAACCTGATTTTGTTCCACTAGAGGATTCACAAGTTATGTTTCATCAGTATCTTTCTCTTGTATCCTATTCAAACATCTTCCCATAGGAATGATACTTCACAACATTATAAAGCAACATTAAAGACATCAAAATATTACTCAGATCAACACTCAAACAAGAGTGAACAGGAAATTAATCCCTTCTAATAATAAAACAATATTTGTATTTCTACCAGTAAAAATATAAATCAGGAAAAATAAAAAAAAATCCAAAGTCACCATTCCTAAACCACTATTAGTGACTTAAGAGTCATTACGATAATAGTTGGTCAGGAACTCACTCATACCTAACTCGTAATCCCTCAAAAATTCTCTCAAATACATACAAACATAATGGAAGGATGCACAACCTGCACCTCTAATACTACATTGTCATAAACCAACTCGAATACCCCAGTACCCTATTACCTGAGCTAGAACCAACATATCCTTAAGGAAATACCTTATCCTGATGGGTTGGTGACTAGAACCAGGAATCATAAAAAGTAAAAGTGGGAATGAATTTACCACATTAAAAATTGAATAAATATATATATATCAATATGATAAAATAAAACTCTCAAAGTAGATAGTACCAGAAGTCAAATAGGTATAAAAAACAAAAGTAGTACTTCATAAAATAGTCAAAAATAAACAAATTAAAACTCAAACAACCTGATGGTATCCATACATCAATCCTAAAGGTCACAAAAATCCACCTCCTCCAAGATGAACCTTCCATTTACTCGAACCTAGCATAAGAAAATATAAAAATTCCCAATGGAAAATTTAATATGTGGGATAAAATCATAGAAGGGTCTCACCATGTTTTCCATAATAATATGCTAAAATAAATATAAAATTTCATGATTTTAATTTTTGACCAAAATATACGTTGTAGTTCAATTTCATATTTAAAATGAAACATTCTTAGCACTTCAAAATTTGGAATCATTTTAAATAATGTATTAATATATATTTTTTATAAAATACTTTATATAAATCAACAATAATGAATAAATCAACTCACAATCAGTGTAATATTTATATATTAATGAAAAAATCATAGAAATCCCTAATTAAGTTAAAATTATATTCATTCCCATTCAATGGAAAATTACTTCCACTCTCACTTAAAGGGATATTACATCCAATCCTACAAAAGGAAAAATAACATAAAATGGATTGGTAATCAATCATTTTAAAACACCTCAAAATTCAATTTCCCAATGTCAATTTTCAATATGTCATTTACATTCTGAAACAAATGTATGAATTTTTAATCAATTCATTCAACATAAAAACAAAACCAAGCATAGTTTTTAAACAAATAAATTTATGAAATTATTTTATTTAAATTATCCAACCAATTTAAAAATTCCATCAATTTAAAAAACAAGCCCCAAATTCCAATTCAATTAAAATTGGGGATTTTCCTCAAAAAACACAAAAATAATTTAAAATTCCAATTTTCACCCAATTGGGTTTTCATGATTCAATTGAAAGAAATTTAATTTAAATCAAAAAAAATCAATGGTTTATTACATATAAAATACCAACCAAACTAATAACTTTAAACATGGAGATCATGTATCACAATAACGATAATGGGATTTTTCAACAACAAACGATGGCATTATAGATATATAAATACAACCTACATTAAATATTCAAAAAAATAGTGTTTAGATCAATCAAAAAATAGATGGTATAAATCTACCCTATAGAGAAATGAAAGAAAGATAAGGAGAAAGGTATGGGATAAGATCACTTACCTATAAGGGATCAAATGAGATTCTCCATGCTTTAATCTGATTTTAAGGCGTTTGAATGGTCAAAAAATGGTACTTGAGATCCTTAACAACCTATTATTTCATGTAATCCTATTTTAGGGTTTATTGGGTGAATAAATAAGGGTTATAGGATTTTTTTAAAAAAAATCAAATTAAAAAAATGTTTACATGGTTAGAAAAACATGTGTTCCCTAACAGTTCACCCCTCTAATGGGGTGTATGGTTTCTACTAGTTGGGTGAATATTTTATAAATCCATGAACCAACCATGAGAACCCCCTCAACTTTTGGTAACAAAATTTTTCCTAGGATGGTGAATGTATTTGGAAAACCAGGAACCAACTATTCATAGACCAAAAATTTCCAAAAATATCAAAATTTAACCCAAAGAAACCAGAGATGAACCCCAACCAAAACATGATAAAAAAGGAGGATTGAGAAGTACCTAAAAATAATAAAATTATATTACACAACATTAACCCATTAATATATCCATGTATCTTACAAACTATATTCGCGTCATTTGGATTAAAAAAACATTATAGTTGTTCCATATATACAACTTCTATAAGGTTCTCATTGAAAGAGTTTTTATAGATATAGTATAAATATCAAAATCATTGTAAGATGCTATGGAATGTAGAATGTTGATGGAATTAACTAAAGAAACTTGAAAAAAAAAATATGTGTCTAAATTCAATGACATGATTTTGTTTAAACCCTTTTATAACAAGTCATGCCTTATAGGTATTGAATTTTCAATCCATGTCCAGTTTCTCTTGAATAACTATTTTTCAACCAAATGGACTTATGTACCATTTGGGATCTACTAAAAAATAAACTCTTTTTGTGGCACTTGGAATACATTTTAATGTTCATGTATTCTTATGATATAGTAGCTCTTAAACCACTTATTTCTTCCTAATAGGATAAAATTTCATTATTATCAACTAATAATGAGTTACCTTTTTAGTGTTTGTAAGAAAAATAACTTTCCAGTTTTCTAACCCATCTATTGTTCCTATATACTACATGGGTTTTTATGGAATCTATTATTCTATAAATTTTTGGGGATCTTCATCTTGGGAGCCGTCAAAGTCTCTCTTGATCCCAATATATCTTTTATAGATATAACCACTTTAAGAAAAGTGGGGTGTCTACTAATCACATCTTTCTTATATAAGGGTTTTTATAATTAATATCCTTTATAACATTTTTCTTTTGATATAATGATACTCTTTCTTTCTCTGGGTGCATGTTTGTTTCAATATATAGTCTTAAAAACATTTCTTATCTCAATAATCATAGATGTGAAAAAATGATATTTATTCTATACAAATTTTTGTATCAAATATTTTTTATTTATTTAGTTAGAACATGATTTAGTATGTGTTCCACTAACTATATGGATGTACAATAGATGCCTTTATAAATCATCATTCAACTCACCATGAATAAAATGGATCAGTTCCACATTTCACATATACCATTCCATTGTGAAGTATAAGGAGAATTGGGTTATGATAGAATCACAAAATCATGTCAATAATACAAGAAATATTGAATAATATATTCTCCACCATGGTCTAAGAATACTTTCTTTATCTTTTTACTATACTATTTTTCAACTTCACTCATATCACCTTAATATAATCACTGAAATATAACATAAACATCGTTAATTATACATATCTATATCTAATAAATACATCAATAAAAGTTATTAAGTTTATGTACCCACCCTTTTGTTGAACTAAAAATGGTCCACACACATCTTGAGGAACCAATTCAATATTCTCTTTGACCATTTCACTTGTTCCACTAAATGAAACTTTTTTTATTTTACCCTCTAAACATGTCCAGTATAAAACAAATTATTTTATCTCATATAATTTAAATGTCTCTATATATATATATATAATTTAGTCTTTTTATTTTTATTTACATGGCCTATACAATTATATCATATTTGGGTGTGATATGAGTCATGTGAAGTCTATATTTTATCGATTTTTCACACTTGTTTTTTCATATTCCAATACATTAGGACCATTATATTGATGTTTCATTCCATAACATATGTTATATTGGAAAAAGAATAAAATTTTATTTTAAAATTAGAATAAAAGACAATCTATTTCATGAATGGAAATAGAAATAAATTTTTGGAAATGCATAGAACACAATAACAGATCATTAAAACCAACATCAAACCAATTTCTAATGTGAGATTGTAGTTTCCCATAACCATTGTAGTAAGCGAGACTCTAATGGCTACACACAAATCCACCACAGATTTAGTGGTTCTTATAAAACTATTTAGTTCCTAAATATGAAAAAAATATGAAAACTACATGCTATATCTAATACCCAATTTTGGGAAATAAAAATATATCACTTGATAACAAATAGAACTGAATATTATCATTAATTATTTGTTATGGTGCAATTATTCTCCCAGTTTCCCTTCCTACAACTTGAATAATAGATGGAATCCTACTTTCATGCATTCCCCTTAATCGTATTCTAATTAGTTTGGTGTTTCAAATAGGCCTTTGACTAAGATTTACTTAAGGGGGTTTTTCCTTTCTCATCCTCTTGTTTTCCAAAATATTATATGGTTTCACTAACTTAATTTCCTTATCTTCTTAGAAACATAGAGTAAGGACATAAGGGATAGAATTATCGTTCTTCCAATTAAAATATACAATAATGATATATAAGGTATAATGGAGTGCTACTCGAATGAAATCAGTGTGAAATTAATCGGTTAGACTAAAAACTATAATATATAGAATCTCACTGTATCCAAACATCTTGACTATGTGAGGTCCATCTGGAACTCCCACATAAACCCATTACATAAAAAGTGACTTTGAGATCTCAAAATAATCCTTTTTAGATATCTCTATATTAAGAATATAGAGACACTTAAGCATTCTATAACAATCCATATTCTCATGGGAATTATAAAGTTCATTATAAATAAATTATATAATCAAAAATTGTAAATATATCTTATCATCCAAGTGTTTTATGTCAAAATAAATCTCTTCTTCAGTAACCCCTTTAGAAATATGATAAAAAACAAGTATTCTAGAATGTATAGATTTTTTTATTTCTATATTATAATGTAAAAAATCATATACCCCTCGTGGAAGTTACATTCAATTAAAGTAATTTATTTCCCCAATATATATCATAGAGATATCGATATTGATGAATTATCCATTTTTCTACAAATGAAATAACTATGAACTAGTATAGATAAAATAAATAAAGCGACTTTATTACAGGATAAATATTAGTTTATTTACTTATAAGAAAATAAATAAACCTATGACCCTAGGGGGATGCTTCTTTAGATGGGCTTAGATGATGTTATATAATTCCACAGTTTCCCTTTGAATCTTTTTAGCTAGTTTCACCTCATCACACATTCTAAACTAAATATTCTCATTTGGAGCTCTATACTTTACATAATTTAACTCACAAATAGTTGAGGAGAAACATAGGATTGGTGTTGGGGTTTAGATAAAAGAAATTGTGGACACACGAGTCCTACATAATAACGACGCGAGGGATGAATCATTGGAAATAAAATTTAATTTTATAAAATTTTATAACATATAAAATCCCACGTAATGACATTAGATTAAATAGAAATCCAACTCATACATTTTTCATTCTAGATCATGATCAGTCACATACATATATAGAATATGCATTAAAATTGACTAGTCTGTGTTCACATCAACAACTTTTTATTAAGATAAATTACCTAAATTAATAATCTTAATAATTAATTCATTCAATTAAATTTATTTTTATCTAATGAGTATAGTATATTATCATCTATTATAATTTTATAACGATTACAAAAATTAATTTTTTAAAAAAAATTAATTAAGTAAACGACATGTACTTGAAGTCAACACAATGTGTACCAATCTAAACTACCATTTGACTAGCATGTTCGTTATCATATATTGTATACTCACATGGAATATCGCATACACAGAGTGTCACATAATCATAGGGTGTGTAATATCAATTAATAAGACATAGACATGTGATAAATTACATAATATGTTCCACTTTTAATTCAAATAGAGAACACATCATGTAAATTTTGTACATGGTGTGTTCTTCTAGATTTCAGGATGATGTTAATTAATCAATGAATATATTTTTAAAACCTATAAAACATAATGTACTATTAATTAATTGAAATATATGAGTGTTAATAAGGATAAATATCCACAATAGTTAAATTTTCCTGGAAATTATTTATTTGGTGAATAACTTGGATCAATATGTACTATAAATAAATTATTACATGTTATATGGTGTTTACAACTAGATTCAAATCATGTATTACATGATTCTTCCGTTCATTATAAATTTCTAATTTCTTGAAATTTATTCTACATTGATATTTATGAGTTATATGGAATGTACACCAGCTTCACATAGAGTAATTCTTATATCATTTTTTTACAAAGATATAAATCCATAATGATTATATAATAAATAAATAACACATATTTCAAAACATGGTCTCAGAACATTGTAGTATTACAAAACATGTACACTAGATGTATGGAATGTATTCCATAAAACCATGTGTCGGCTATCTCTTTTCAATGTGCGGTGTGTAATGATGTTCTGTATTCCACTAGATTTCTAGCCATGTATTTTGTAGCAATGTTATGGTGCATTGAATAAGTTTACAAGGTGTGAACAATTGGTTACACTTATTGTAATGCCATTTTATCCATCCATAATCTTAGACACCTCTAGATAAATTTTACATATGTTTTTCATGTGTTTTCAACCTTTTTGTGGTAATATAAGGGTGATTTAAGAAGATAAATCAAAATTTAGATTAAATAATTACTAAACCAAACTGTTAAACAAATATAAAATGTGTATATCAATAAAAATTTAATAAATAATTATTAATATAAACATGACCACTTTGATATCACTTGAATCTTTTGGGACTAGTGGGAACAGTGGTGTGTATGATGCCCATCTTGTATTTTTTCAATTTAATCAAATAATTTGAAATATGATAATGAAGAAAAATAATGTCAATGATTATACTTGGTAAAAGTCGAAAAAAAACCTAGAAAAATAAAAGGGATATTTCATGTAAAATTTTTATTTAATTTAATAATAAGAATAATATCATGGTCATGAAATCATTCCTCTATATATATTTTGATAAATTGACCCCTACACAAGTTTAACCCTCATTTCATCAAGAGGACCCAAATTAGAATCCCTCTAGTCAATCCTAACCCCATAAATGATGGCAATTGAGTTTCGAGTGATATCATGGAAAATTTCCTCTTCTTACATTGTTTTCCTTGATTACAATATAATCCTTCAATATTAAAGGATTGTCAGTTTATTATTCTCTCATTCTTGAGATAGAGGGAATAGGAGGAGGAATTCTCTCTTTCTTGAGGGAAACTCTAAACAAGTTAATCATTGATAGAGGATCATCTAGACAAGATTCATTGTGAGATGTAATGTCACTTTGAGACTAGCCATAAATAATGACAAAATTGGGTATTTATATAGCTAGGTGATGAATTGGTAATTTCATAAAATCCATAAATAAATTACTTAATCATACCAAAAACCCACTTCTCATTATAATAATACTATTATTATTATTATTATTATTTCCATAACAAGTGTGATCACTACAAATTGAATAAATGGTATTTCTTATTTAAATGATATTTAATATATTATTTTGATTAGGTAATTAATTTGATTCATCTATCTTCTTGAATATGGATAATAAATATTATTACATTAATATATTGATACATATTATATTCACAATCTTGTGAATAAATGTTTATTCTAATATCCAGGATATTAAATGGGTATTTATTTTCTAATTAATATTATTTACTACCTTGGGAATAAAATAAAATAAAACATATTTTATGTGACACACTTTAATATAAATATTTACTTAAATTTTCAAGTCACACATAATTAGATTTTGAATAATTATAATCAAATAAATCCTGAGTAAATATTATTTATCAACATTAAAAATAATATTCATTCCAAATCTTAAATAAAATAATATTTCACTATGTTTAATATAGACATGAAGTGTATGACCCTATTGTCCTCTATCTTAATAGAATTATGTAAGATTTACAATAGTCCAATATCAGTTTCTAATGACATGTAAAGAAATCCTAGAAGAAGAAGATACATCCACAACAATGAAAACCACATACAAAATCCCATTGTGTAATAAAAATCATTTTTTCCTAGTATCTTTTAATCATGTAGGGTCCATAATCATGTAATATACTTGTATTCACAATTTCTATTTCTTTGATTTCCTAAAATGAACAAATAAATGGACGAGGATATATAATTTTAGTTTAATGACATCATTCTAGTCAGAGGGCATACGATATCTTCTCACTTTAATGAGATTGGAAAAATCCTTCCTCAACATATTCATTAAATAAATATCACCAATGAAAGACCAAACATATCGTAATTCCCTATGAACATATAGAACCCCATTTTTGGGAAATACATAAAATTAGTTTACTCATGATATTCATTAATCACATTATTAATTGTAACGATTATTTCACACATTTTAGTATTGTAATTCTAATGATATGAAAAGTATATTGAATTCTTGTTGGTGTGTCATCCCTTATAATATTCCATCTTGAAGATTACCAAACACAATCTTCATGAGATAATGTCTCATCCTCTTATGAGTACTTAAACCTAAAATTCAACATGCATTATTTCACATCATAAAATGTAAACCTAACAATATCATAAATGTCTAAGAATATCAGCATATCACTTCATGGTTTCTAGTATATTAGGCATGTACTATGTCCCTTTAAATGTGATGAATACTCAAGGAAATTATAAAATTAAAGTTTTATAAATGAAAAATAAATATATGATAAGATGTTAATAAAAATTTAGGTCTTTGAATATATATGTTCTCTAAGGTACAGTGTAATTGGTTCTCGGTCACCAGCTCAATAAAATGGATATCCATGGAATAATGTTTCATATCACCTAATCTATATTGAGCAAATAACCTAAAGTTATTGGTGAATTATAGATTATGATATGAATATACCATTTATTATGACTGATAAATCGTTATTATCTACTATATTCTTCTAGATATTAAATCATAAAAAATGATATAGGCGAGGATATTTACCATAGTTTACGGCATCGTGATATAGTTAGATAGGATATACTTGAAAATTTTATTTTCCTTAATCTAAATTATGAATTCACTAATATAATTAATAACTTTTTTATAAATTATGAATAATAGGATTAGATTATATTTATTTAATTTATAAATTTTTTATATATTAATCAATTATAAACCCTTTATAATTATTTAATAAATATTTATGAATCATTTAATGAAATATATATGTAATATTAATTGTTAATATTAAATTCCTTTTAAGGATATATAATATGGATTATAATTTGGATATAAAATTTTTATATAAAAATTATAAGGTTAACTTATAAATTGTTTATAAATTAAAAATAATGAAAAAATATTAAGGAGATAAAATATAAATGAGTTTATAATGACATAGGAATTATTCATATTATTTAATTTCAAATATCCAAATTAAAAAAATTGAGAATATTATTTAATCCTTATCAAAAGATTTATTGATATTTTTTAAGATTACAGTTACATTAATATTATTTTTTTTGATATTATGAATGTTTATATAATTTATATATATAAATATTTTATATAAATATTATTTATATTTCAAATATCATGTGTTAAAATAAAATTCCATTTAAAGTAAAATATGAAGTTGTTAATATTATAATTGATTATAAAGTGTTTATAAATTATTTATGAATTGTCCATAAATGTTTATCTCATGTTTATATATTTAAATTATTCATTTATTTATTGTATTATCTAGATTTTAATTTATGAATGTAAAAGTTCTATATTATGAATTGATGTATGTTTTAGTTTAATTTGACCAAATAATTCTTTAATTTTTTTGAAATGAATTTAAGGAGTTACCTATTATATATGATAATTGATTTAGTTTACATATATTGTGAAAACAATTTCACATGAGTTGTGTAAAGAGTCACATATCAATATGGTTTGAACATATTGATTCAGTGAAAGAAATAAGGATTCATAATTAAATCATAAAAATCATGCCTCCATGTAATGTGAATACATGAGATAATATGTTGATTTTAAATCCCCTTTAAAATATTAATTACTAGATTCCATTAAAATCACAAACTCTATAAGAACATGATCATCCAAACAGATAGTTTCATGTCAAAGCCTGGTGCTCTTGAATTATATTATGCTGTGAGAGAATGTAATAAATGTCCCTTATAGCATTATTTTATATTTTATTATGTTTTTTGGGTTACACTTAGATGGGAAACCATTGGTAAGGATAATATCGCAATCATACAAAATTTATCCTGATGGTGGATTGGGAATAGAATTATCTACTCCACTATTTAAGATTCATATATGATATAATTAACATGATGGCTTTCATAAATATCTAATTGGTGAGATGAACACTAAAGTGTACAATGGGGATATCAATTTTTCATGATAAATTTAATAAAAGTCATTATAAAATGATTGTAAAACGTAAAACTTATCTAATTAAATATTATATTATAGATAAAATAACATCATCATCAAATATTAATCTAATATTAATCTTACATAAAGAATAAGATCAATGGTATAACATTATTAGTCTGATATAAAAATCTAAAAATTGTTATTAGGAAATGAAAATTGTTATGGGTAAAATTTACACATTTTATATTTACTAATTATTGATTTTATCTAATAAGAGTGTCTATATTCTTATGATAAGAATAGAAGAATTCAATTTATGGTTCAAATACATTGAATCATATAAAAAACCAATAGATATTTATCCTCTTCTCATATATTCAATATGAATGGATATGTTAAATACTTTCAATAACTAATGGATTTATATAAGGCATGTTCTACCGATGGAATTTATTATTGAATTATTAATGGAATATTTTCAATAATAATGAATTATTTCATGAAATTTTTAACCAATTTTATAAAATTATTGAGTTTAAATGAGCATGGAATGTAATTTTTAATCTTTGTTGTTGTGTTCAAAACCCATATGGGTAAAAAAATATATATTCATATAAGAAAAAAACGGATGTTCCTAATTGTCATAAAAAAAATTTGAAACCAAAATGTTGTTTTAATAAGGATATAAAATATTTCCATTAGATAACTTATATAAATAGGCTCTATACAAACACTTTTATACCAACAGTTTGTAAAACCCATTGGTATAGTATGTTTAGAATCAAATTATCCCAACGGTTTGAATAAACTGTCGGGATAAACTCCCATATACCAAAATATCCCAATGGTTTTTATAAACCATTGGGATACACAATATATCATAATGGTGTTTTTAAACCATTAGGAAATGTTTCCTCTAAATCTAGATCAGTCCTCTTGTTCACCCTCAATATGATTGATTCCCTAAATTAAATCTCTCACTTCCCTAGCCTTCAAAACATCTTCCACAGATCAATCCTCCTTTAATCGAGAATTTTTTTTCTTCTACACTTCGAATATATTAGTTATAACTTAGTTTTAGTTTTTTTCATCCGTTTTTTTGAATTTTTATTTGGAATAAACAAGATCTCTATGTGGTCATACATCATCCTTGTATATGGTCATTTTGGATGTAAGATAGTATGATTTCATTTTACTTGATATATCCAATAGTATTATTGATTTATGTGCAAATTTTTTATCTATCACTAATGATTTTGTTTAATATGTTTTTATTAATTCTTATAATAATGACAGAATGGCATAAAAAATGTATGATTTAGTATCTCACTACTAGTTGGTAGTATTTGAGGGATGTGAAGGTGAGGTGTTGTTGTGAACCTGCATGAATTATATTGTTCTTCTTTTTTTATAGGAATTATAAATCAATATTAGAGTGTTTTTTATTTTTCATACTATTTTTTGATAATTATATGGTGATAGGAATGTGTTGGACTTTTAAGAGTCCTAAAACAGGTGAGTCATGAACCCATATCCAATGGTAATTATGGGTTATTAGGGTTATAAAATTGAACTTCTTGATTTTCAGTGTTACAATTGAGATATTTACTCGTGTATGATTTGCTGATTTGATATTTTAATTTTCATTTTTGGCACTTGGACCATATAAGAAAGGGGATTGTGTAAATTCATCATATGCGGCATGTAGGATTCACTTGACATTTATATTATAATGTGTGACTAAATTTTCTAATTAATTTTGGTTGGATTGTATAAAGTGTTCATAACGAGTTTTATATGGGTGTCTTATATAACATGTTAGTGGAATTATAACCACCCAGACCCTAGTGTTTTTTTTATGCAAGAATGTGTGGATATTATTTTGGGATATTCTTTGATGATGTAAACAGATTCTATTGGTGCAATGGATGTATTTTTACACCTAGGGTTAATTTATTAATGTTATGGATTTTAAATTTTTTAATGTATTAAACGAAATCATAAAAATATTATTCATGATGGGAAGGATTCCCCTTGAATATTTAGATACCCTTATGGTTGTAAAAGTGAATAAATAAAGAATTATTGATTTCTTTTAAATTTTAATTACGTGAAATAAATTTGGAATCATGATTACACAAATAGGGAATGGTTTATTAGATACCATGACCTATTGGTTTTTGGTGAGGTTTTTGAAGTGATAGTTGATTATGATCTGATATAGTTAGATCTAGGATGTATAGAGCATGCGTATGTTTTTTTGGTTTTGTAGTAATTCATGAGGGACAAGAGATCATTTCATAATCCATGGAATGAGTGTGATTCATTAGTATTTTTGGGAATCAATCAATAAGGGTGTTTTTTTCTATATAAACTTGACATGCATGAGAAGAATAGTCAATTTTACGTTAAATGATCCTAGGTTTTATGGCATGTGACTCGTTGAAGAACTAACTTGGTTGTGTGATCAGATGATATGGGATTGTACAACATTGTGTTTGTAACACCTTGTGTTTTAATGAATTATTATTATTTTTGAGAAAATTGAAATTCATCGGTGGCTTGAATTGCATGCTACACAAAAAAATTCAATATTATTAATGAATATCTTTCCATTTAATGAATATCTTACCATTTAGTACATTCAAAAGGCATTATCAGTAAGATTAAATAATTATGATTATTCCTCAGTGGATAATTTTTTAGTAGTTGAGTATAAATTCGGTAAACCCTCAAATGAGATGGGTGTATGGAACATATAAGGGTACTATATGACTTCTCCACATAACACGTCATTTTTAGAGATTTATTACCTCACCTAAGATAAATATTCATTGGATCATTTAATTTTATATGAGTTATATATTTAAAGATAATTCATCAACCAAAGTTGATCTAATACTAAGTTACCTAAAAAATCAACAAATTATTCACCCTCTATGTTTCATTTTACATTTGAGTCATCACTATGTTTAATGTATATTTACTTATCACTTATCATATTATCTAAAATGGTTTACTCCTATACTCCTTGTTTCTTATATTTACATATTTTTCACATGAATAACTAAAATAGAGGCTGGTTGAATCATGGACTTCCTAGTGTGTAGTTATTACATGTAAAACATGATCCATCTTACGATTCATTTTATTTTTTAAAATAAATGTTCTTATTAGTGTGTCACTATCATATTTAGAGAACTATACTCTATATTGGAACTATAACTCTATTTTTTTTAATTCCACTATGTGTAATTTTACTTTTTCATACATAGTCTAAAATCAAAGTTGATATAATACTATAATTTCCAACTTTATGTTTCAACATGTATCTATATATTGTTCGGTTATGGTTTTATATAAAGTGAAAAATTATCATTTAATTAATAAAAATTATTGAACTTAAGTATTATTAAATTGATTTCACAAAATGACTTATTAAAATATTTTTACAGAATTGATAAGTGTTGGTTGTATGAAACTGATAATATCTCAAGAAAGTTTCAAAACAATTTGGGGATATTTTTATATTAAATATTTGAAAAAGCGTCAAATAGTGGTCACATACACTTCCCAAGTTATTATTGTGTTATAAATATTTCGTTGAACCATTGAATAAGTTATCTACTTTATAACCAAATATGGTTTTAAAAAAAACTTTTATTTGTGGTACCACAAAGGGGAGAAAATGGAATCTCCAAATGCTGATGATCCAAATGAGAGGACCAGATTAGAGAATTTGATATATGACTGCTTTTTGTTTATTCATCCTTGTGAGAAGAAAATGATGTCGACCCAAGAATACTTTAATATGGGAAAACAAGATGCATCCAATGAAAATGATGATGCTGATAGAGTGAAAAAATTGAATGATGTTATGGAGACTCCAATATATCAACAATGTGTTAAAATGAAAAAGATAAAATTTTTAATTTGATTATTTCATTGGAGAACCATGTATTGTATTTCTAATACTACCATCGATTAAATTATTACCTTTTTAAAGGACGTACTTCCATATTCTATAGATATTCTCTCAACCCACTATATGGAATAGAAGTTAGTTGAACAACACAGATTTTCAAAAAAATTCATGCTTTTCTAAAATATTTCAACTTGTTTTGGGAAGAAACTACTGAAATAAATGATTATATCAAATGTAAAACATCCCGATGGAAGCCAACAGTTGATGGAACACCATCCTATGTGCCAAAAAATGTAATGTGTAACTTTTCATTGATCTATATAATCTATAATATTTTAATGTTTGATTTAATATCAATAAATATGATATGGAGTGATATCAAGAGAAAGAAGAATAATGAAGAGTTGGTTTACCCTGAAGATGGATTTTTATGGCGGATATTTGATGCTCGATATCCTAATTTTGCAGATAACGCTTGTAATGTGAGGTTGTTTCTTTTAATGTGATGGTATTAATCCATTTTTTAAGATGCTCACTTCACACAACAGATGGATGGTTTTCATACACATTTATAACCTCCCCCAACAATTGTGTATGAAAAACTCTTTCACATTCATGAGTATACTTATATATTGACTTTCTGATCACAAAAATGACATAGATGTGTACATGAAACCTTTAATAAACTAGTTGAAACTTATTTGGAGTGTGGTTGTGTGCACATATGATGCATACGCGAAGGGAATATTTCATATGCATGTTATGATTATGTGGATGATCAATGGTTTCTCTATTTATGAAATGATTTCTAGATGGAGCACGAAGGGAAACAGTCATGTTTGGTTTGTATAAATAATAATCAATCAAAACAACAAAAATATTATTATGGTTTTAATTTTATGGGGCATCAAAAATTCATTCTAATGGGCCATCTGTATTGAAACAATCATTGATGATTTGAAAATACCATGGATACAGATGATCCACCTCAATTTATTTCTTGAATTGATGAGATTAATTAATTAAAATACTTTAGTTTTTCATTTGGGAAGGGTTAAATGAAATCTATAAATTAAAGGAATGTTTCCAATGATACTTATTACATTTGGAAGAATAAGAGCATCTTATTTGATTTTTCATATTGATCAACCATTTTTTACGTCATTACATAGAATTAATACACAATGAAAAAAATATTTGTCAAATTTTTCTTTTGATTCTTCAAAATATCAATGGAAAGAAAAAATAAAATTTTTCATCCCAGCATGACTTGTTGGATTGGGGTATCAGACCAGAATTACATCCTGTGTGTATGAGTAAAAATAAATGGAAAGTTCCATGTTGGGCTTTTATGATGACACCTGTAGAAAAAAATCAATTTTTGAAATTAATAGAGACTATAAAATTTCCTAATAGAAATTCATGAAATATATCAAAATGGGTCAAAAGAAGAGAGTTAAAGCTGAAATATTTGAAGAGTCGTGATTATCATGTCCTTCTGCATGAGATTATTCCAATAAAAATTCATCATATTTTGTCTAATATTGTAAGGGTGTTAGTTATTTGGTTCTGCCATTTGTATAGATATGGTAGTTCTAAGAATATTTCTAAGTATTTCTTCCAAAAAATGTTGTTAGAGACACCATTAATTTTGTGTGAGTTAGAGAAAATATTTTACATCATTTTTCACATGCATGTTTCATCTGACTATCCATCTTCCAACTAAAATAATTCTTAGAGGATCTTTTTCTTTCTATTGGATATATCTAATTAAAATAAAGATGTACACATTGAAATATTATGTTTAGAACAATAAACACCCTGAAATTTCTATCATGAATGGTTACTTTGCTCAAGAATGTATGGATTTCTACTCAATGTATTTTTCTGATCTTACTATGATAATGAATATACCAATGAGAAATAAAGAAGAACAATATGAGAAAATTGAACCTAGTTTCCCATCACTTCCTCAAAAAGGTGAAATTCCTAGATCATATACATTGGTGACATTAATCCTAGAAGAGTGATAGATGGCACATCACACAGTGTTGTTCAGATGTGATTTGTTCGATGATTATATCAAGAATGTAAATTGGCCATTTATATATTATCTCCCCTCTTTTAATTTTATGTATCTATTAAATTATTTATATTTTTATCTATGGGGAACACAAACAAATGATAAAAAGAAAGAATCATTATTTATCTTTGAGAAGGATAGGGACATTGTATAGAAAATAGCTTTCTACTTAGTTGAAATTGATGGTTGAAATATTTCTATAATAAATAAATAAATTCAATATTTTATTTATATTTTAGGTATCGTATTTTGTTTCACACTTTGTTTCTGAGGAAATAAGAGCTTTTGATTCTAGTCCTAATACCATGGTTCGTGAAGGTAATTCAGTAGTGATCAATGGGTACATATTTATTATCACTGAAACAGAAAAGTTTATGAGAACGTGAAATTATGTTTTTGTGCTAACTGCCATAATAGATTGTTATGCCAGTGCATCAGATATTAGAACTCATTTTGAAAATATAGCTTTTTATGGAGTCATTTTGAAAAAAATAATATTGGATTATTACTCTGTTGGTTGAGTCATGATGATGAAGTGCCAGTGGTTTGATTTGATGATGAGGTAGGAAAATTTTATTGATGATTCCGTATATAGAGTTATTGAAATGACTCACACTCTTGCTATTGGTAAACCAAATGTATTGGAATCAATGACGAAATAGGTTTTTTATGTCAAATATCACATTCGACCTAAATATTGTTTCATTATTGATGTAATTCAAAGACATGTTTTTTATTATGGTGATGATGGATATCATATCATCCCTACTTCCATTAGAACCAATATATTTATTAATTATGATGCCTCCAATAGCTCAATTTTCAAAGTTGATTGTGAACCTGGGTTTTTTGTGGGAAATATATAAAATCATCCAACCATGTTCCCAATTATATTTTTTTAGTTGATTAAGGTTGGTACTATTCAAATTGATTTAGTATTTATTACAAATATGTTGTATCTGACTAGATCGTAATGTGAATTTTCAAGGATTATTGGTTGTTGTTTTATTTGAGTTGAATTTTCTAATTAAGAATTGAACTATATTCGAACATATTATACCAACTTTTCTAACTTGGTAAACATTTTAATTATTTATTTCCCATTTATAAAAATAGTATAACTCTAAATCCCCCCCCCCCGTTAATATTTCAATTCTTTATTAACCATGGATTCTTAACCCCAAAACCCATGAATCACCCTATCCCCTCTCATATATTTATTTTTTTGGGTTACAAATTTGTTATCCTTTTCTAATTACTTCTATATTTGTTGAAAAATGCAAGAAATTAAATCTATTGAAGAGATGAAAATAAAAGGGATGACAGAAAACAATCATTACATGGATGAGATGGGTATTACTCCACTAGTGCATGTATTGAGTATTTTATTTCCAATATATATTTAAATAACGAATAATATCATGTGATTAATTTTTTTTAAACATTTTTTCAAGATCCACCTTTTAGACGATATTTATTTAAGGTGCAGCATTGTAGTGGTCCCAGTAAAAATTTTGGTGGTATGAGGGTGGGTGGTACGAGATCTAGGTGATGTAGGCAACATACCCAATTAAACCCTACCACTCCCACTATCATACCACATATCCCACATTCTAATCCCAAGGTGTCATTAGGGACACATCGGATATTTAGGCCTCACATATTTTCACCAACCTTTGAATATAAGCCTCCTCACCCATCTTTACAATATCTGATAAGGATTCTATCTCCTCATCCATATCATGCATTTGGCCATCCATCCGTGCCATCTTCTTTTACTACTACTTCCCTCTCTCTGAGATTCTATATTCCATCTTCTTCAACTCCTACTCTACCACAATCTTTGAATGTGAAGCATACATTGGGGCACACTCCAGCTGTATAGGGTGTTCCTTTAATTTCTATTGATCCAATGGTTCCCATTGATGAGACTACCATAGGTATATTTATAGAACCCTAAAAAAATTTATACCATTATTTATATTCATTTTAACATGTGTTGATAAAATAATTTTTTTTATTTTGTAAGAGATAAATCTATTAATTTGAGTTGGGTGCTGGGGAGTATGCACTTGTTTGTAGTGTGGAACCACATCATGCAATTTATGGTGGACTAAAACGCATATAATGAAATGATTGAAAAACGGGGTCACAATGTCCGTGTTGTTTAGCGATACGAGCCAAACACTCTAAAATCATTCCCGCCAACTCGCTCTCATGGAGACGATTTCCAAATGAAGTCAAGGACATTTTTTGGGCATAGATATGGGTAAACAAATCTGTTGTGTTCAATATAATATATTATTTTAGAATTTATATGAATTAATATTTTGGTTTTAACTTCTGTTTAAGATCCCTAATGGTGAGGGGGCATGGTCAGCACATCTAAAGGAGTTATGTAAGATTTAGAGAGCCTATAAGCATGAGATGTATATTTGATATCATGCTATAGTTAGTATAGAGTTATAGGTGTTACCAATAATGGATTAATTTCTGATAGAACAGTATAGGAAAATTATTACTCATTCGATAACTATCAAGTTCAATGTATTAATCACATTTGAGGTATTTAAATGAAAATTTTAATGTTTTTCATTAATAGAATTGTTTTTATTATTGAATTTTATTTATAAATCATCTATAAAAAATTAAAAAAAACATTAATTTTAAAAAATATATCCACACATTTTGACATTCTATGATGTCAGATCATGGGAGAAATCAGGTACGACAGTTGTTTGTAATTTTTTTAGGACATGAAATTTCTATTATTTACACTATTTTATTCGATTTTTATTGTTTTCACATAATTTTTGTTATGGAATTCAATATTGGGAACCTATTTTTAATTATTTTTTCCAGTATTCAATGTCATTATAGTGGAAGGTACTTAATATTGAATGATGTGTTCCTTAAGAAAAACTTTTTTCCTCAAGTAGAAGGAATGAAGATGGGAGTGTGGTTAACAAACATACACAGTAGTAGATTTTATGTTTTACTATGTTGATTTCAAATTTTAATATCTATTTTGTAACAAAAGAATATTTTTATATTTGTAATAGACTAATTTACAGTCCCTTGATGTATAGGAACCAAATAATTTTCAGCCAAATGATCACATACATCAGGAGTTGAGAGATGAGTACCCTGGAAATGTACATTGCTAACCGGGGAAGAGTATAGTCTTAATGACGTATTGGACCTCTTCAAGTATTGTTTGTTGTTCAACTGAGTTCAAACAGGTTAAGGCACGGGTAGAAAAATACGAAAAAATGGACATATAGGTGGAATATCTATCTTCTTGGGAAAACACTGAATTTATGAAACTGATGAATGTTTTATGCCTAACTCTTCCGCCATAGGTCAACACATCTTGTGATGAATTTATTTCTTCAATGAATTCAATATATTGTGAACCAAGTGGCAGTTTTAGTGGTTTTCAAGATGATTTTGTTACTAGAAATGATGATTTTGAGGAAGAGGTTAAGGACCAGAATGATTTTAAGGATGTGGGAGAAGATAAGGATGAGGTTGATGGTGAGGGCGAGGAGCAAGGAGTGGAGGAGGCAGATGAAGAGGATAGAGATGAGGATGGGGATGAGAGAGGGGATGATGATGGGGATTGGGATGAGTACTAGGATCAGTATTATGATGATAGTGATGATAGTGATGGAACTAAGGAATAGATTGATTTGTTACATTTTCAACTGATATTGCTGACATTTGATGTTTGATGATTTGTTCTGATTAAATATATGTGTGATCAGGTAGGTCATGTTTTCTTTAATTATTTATCTATAAATAGTAAAACATGACATGATATGTAGGTATGAATTCTATGAATTCTCTTTTTATATGGTATCAATTATATTTCATAGTTCTTTTTTTACATACACTCAAAATCTTTTCTGAATAACATTAGCTTTTTCGTTTTCATTATACCACTTCTTAGTCAAATTTAACTAATTCATTTTCTTTTGATGATTTACATTATGGGACCCCGGTTTTTATCTAGTCTCATTCATATATCATGTTGTACATGATACTTGTTGTTATTGCATTTTTTACCAAAAATATTTTTATTTGCTGAAAATTTATGAATTTTCATGATCATGTTTGTATGTATACATAATGGTATAATGTTTCATAATCCTAGAAGTTGTTTTTGATGTCATCTTGAAGTCATCTTGAGAAAATATGAGTGAATCAGAGTGAAATCTATAATTTTCTAGGTTCATGTATGAATTTCCAATATATAGTAATTTCATGTATCCAAATATTTCATGTAACTAGATCTAGTCATTGCTACCATAAAAATTTCAATTTAAATTATAACCCCATCGCTCATCACACCACTCTTGGAATATTTGCAAATCCCTGCCACTGATTTATCGATCAAAAAGGTTAATCCTATTAACAATCACATTTTCCTCAAGGAAAACCATCCCACATGAATATGTCTTGTCCTAATAATACGTTATTCATAAATTATAGTTTTTATATGTCACCTTCATGTAGGTCACATCACCAAAATACCTCATCCATGATTGTATCAACATATTGAAATAAATATCATTTCACCACATAATAATTCTAACCCTTTTAAGGTTAGATTTTGTAACCCATAGGTTTTCTAAAATCAATGTTTTATATTGGAATCAATGAATCCAATCCAACGAAATAATCCCATATCATACTTCATGGTAAAATCTTCCCACAGTCTATAAGGTCACACCATATCCTTACACAACACTATTCTTGTAGGCCCTAGTTCATTCACTTGAATATAGATCTATATGTGTATAAATTAGCATATAAAATCTAGTGAATCTACCCATAGAGTAATGATATCATCACTATCAACCCAATATATGTCACTTGAGGTATTTACTCGATCTAAATAACCAATAAACCATGAGTAATCATTATATCCATGCTTCCACTATCAATCTCTTCAAAAATCACCATCCTCTTATATTGATTGCACTATGTTTTGGTGGAATGTTCATATAGTTCCTAAATCCACTACCATGAAATCAAAGGGATGTTGGGAGAGAGTAAAATTGAGGGGGTTTAGGAGGATTCATACATAAAAATTCTATATAAACACTACTAGAATCACCCTTAATCATTGAGGATTTACTGAAGAAAAAGGGATTTAAGGATCTATCCAAATGGACTTCCACATTGTCCCGTAACTTCTTAAATTTAAAGGTGGGATAAATATGAAATTTTTTCCATGCTCCCCCTTATAAAAAAATTCTTAAACTACATTGGGTAGCATGTATACTACCCTCGAGTACCTAATGGACACCCATTAAAGGTCACCAAATGGTCCAAAATATCAATTAAATGATACCCCACAATTATATTTCAGATGTAAGATGAAGGAAATTTAGGGCCACCTAGAACTCACTAGGTACCGGTTCTATTATCTCCAGGTACTCAGTGGTGTTTGTTACACTTGGAAAAAACACAACCCTACTCCAAACCATATCAAATTTATAAAACTCTTATTAAACCCATTATCAATAAAAAGAATCATATTTTCATGTAAAATAATTGTGGATTGCATTAGAATCTAAAATTCAAACACACTATGGTTTGGACTCCAGAAAGCATAATGTTTCTTCAGTTAATCAATCATATAACTGTGTGAGTAGTGACAAAATTTTAACCATAAGACATCTTATCAATTAAAAGATTTTATAATAATATCTTAATCTCTATATCATCTACTAACATCAAATATCATCATTTTATCATGATTTTAAATGTGGGATAATTGTTGTATCAGAAAAATCATTCCAATTAAAATAATTTTTCAATAAAAAGTCGGGAATCATTCCCTATTATAAATCCAATATTTTTTTAAAATGAAATTTTGAAATCATTTATCTACTTCCATATCTAAATAAATTTAAAAAGTATTAGTCAATATTCAATCACACTAAATTCATCTATAATAACCCAAGACTATTAACTATAATGACATATTAAAAACCTGAAAAATTATTTCTTTATATAGGGATTATCACGATTTATTTTAAATTTTATATAATACCGCTATTAATGACCCTATTTTTATATTTCTTCTAGAAAATTTTTATCAAAATCTTGATCTATACGTGATCCATTCATTAAAATTTATTACTCACTAGTCACCATAGAACAAAGATCATATCTAATTACCATATATGAATCATAAAATTTAGTATTTTAATTTAATTAGATATATCAAATCCTTTCCACATCCACCCCCAACATCAAAACTCCAATCACTCACTAGTTGGGTTAGCTATACATGTCAATATACACATTCATCACCACACATCCAACATTAGGGTCATTCTCTAATATATGATAACAATGATGATCAACATTCCATATACATGCCTAATGTATCGGGTGGTAAATATCCCAAGAACCTTACTCTAAGGTATAAATAAAACACTATTCATTTAATAATATAGATCAATCTATGATCATCCTCATTTCATTATCCAATGGTATCGGTCACAGTCCCTATCAAATTTATAGAATTTAAATTTATTATGATTCTGAATTTATTAAACTATCACGAATTGCCTATAATGACTCAAGAAATAACATAAAACCACCATAATTATATGGTTTTATCTATCAACCATGCCTAAATCAATGTTCACCATATCTATTTTAATGATGGGTCATACACTTTATCATTTTATGCTGAGATCCACACAATTTGACTACACTAATAAAATATCTTTGAGCACTAACCAATATAGATGTCTATCATCACCCAAGAATTTTCACCCATTGAATATTCTAATTTCATACTCATATATTCATCCCAAATATTATAATTGGGTCTGAACATCATGATATCCCAAGATTCTTCTACCCCATTCTATCAAAAGTTCATCAACCATCCCACATACCACTTCCCACTATAGAACCACACTATCCCATATGATTTCATGTAATTCCCTAGATTTCATATTCCTCATCTGAGGGTAAGGACTTCGCCAATTCACATTTTTACACAATTCCACCCATCCCATTGATATTGAAAAAGTTCTAAAAGCTCATCCCAATGAATTTCAATGAGACAAATGCATGATATTGGGAAACTAATAATCATAAATCCTCATATGATCCAAATGTATTTTACTAGTTCTCAATGCCATAAATTTATCTTTTACAAGAACATTAAATTGATCAAATCCACCCAACTATCATAGTCATAATGAGTAACACTAACATGAACCACTAAATTATATATAGTGTATTGTAATTTCACAGGTAATTGCATGTAATTACCTTATGAATTCTAAATTTTGTATTTGTTATACATGATGGTAATTGTAGAGGGGGGAGGCATACCACTAGCAGCTGCTAGAAATGCGGGAATACTATGCCTACAATTTGAAAATCATTGGTATTTATGTGAAAAAAAAAATCTATACCAATGGATTCAGGTAAAATGTTGGTAAAATTTTCTACCAACAGTTTAAGAACTATTGCTATAGACATGTTATCTAAATCATTAACAACAGTTTCAATCAGACCATTGGTAAAAGTATATTCCAATGGTTTGAAACTCCTAGGGGTAGACCGGATTATTCGACTATTGCAACGGTCTTAAATTTTTGGTAAAACATTATACCAATGGTATCTATAAGACATTGGAATAATTTTCTTTCCACTTCCAAATATCAAGGGTTATTCAATAACTGTTTGTATATTTTATCCACATGCCTTAGTATCCAATGGTTTGGACAACCATTGGTATAGGTTATACCAATGGTTTAACAGCTTTTACCAATGGTTTATAATAGTTGTTATATAATAAGTTTCCAGCAGTGGATTGAATTTTCTCTAATACGTAAATGGGATTAAGAAGCTCTATATAAAATCCATGTCAGGTGTCATTGTTATAGAAATAAATTCTTCAATTTTGAGGGGCATTTGATACCGAATGTAAGATTTTAAAATGTTATAAATATAATGAATGTCAAAATAAATGTTTGAATTAATGTATGTTTTTTGTTTTATATAACACATGAATCAATGGGTTACTAAATCATAGAGTGGATGTTAAGAAATATTAAAATATTAAATAGATATAAATAATGATTTGTATTTTAATCATATTTCTCTTAAATGATACGAGATTTTTTTTACAAAGAGTTTTTATAATAAAAAATTAGATTATGGTTTAAGACATATGGTTTATGATTCATCGGATTATATAGCATTTCCTAAAAATAAGATTATATAGAGGTATTTTTATATGAGGTAAAAGATTTTATATGTTATATTTTTTAAATACGAGGGAAATAGTTTCTACAACCCAATAGTGGCATATTTAAAATATTAATACGTTTTTCAGTTCATTTTTCCAATCATATAGAATATAATTTTAGATATAATTATTATAGTTTTTTAAATTATACAACTAATGTAAATAAGTGTTATTTTCTAACACAAAGGGGTTTATTTATCTTAGAATGAAACTTTGAAGAGAATATATTGTCTAAGAGACTTGTGGGAGTATGTTAGGAAATATATCAGTTCAATTTTAACAAATAAAGGGTTGTACTAATAAAAAAACTAATTCCATTTTATGTACTATAAGAGTGTAGGACATGTTACTTAAATAACAATGAAAAGATATGTATTTGTTATCTGATTATTTAAAGGATATAATTTGATGTAAATTTCCCATGAAGGATAATGATCATGAACTTATAAATTGTTTTAAGTATGAATAAAAAGTTATTAACATATTAATATTTTATATTGTGAAGTAATGGAGTTTGAATACTATTTTTTATGAGTTAAACAATAGGAATATGATTCGTATGTATCACCATTATTGAACCCTCCTTTATTTATAGATGTTACTCACTACAGTGTTTTTTGGAGGGTTTTATTATAAGGGCAAAAATATATGTGTTTGGAATTACCAAGAAATGTAATGATTTTGATAAAACTCAAAAAATATGGAAAATATAATGTCACTTGGGTGGCCTATAATATATTATAATATTATTGGGGAACTTTTGTATAGTTTTGTTAGTTATTCATAAAGGAGATTAATAATATAAAATATATAATGTTATACAAAATGAAATATCCACTTTCTCTTTCAATGATTTTTTCTACATATATTGCATTAATTAATATGATAAATGACATCTCAAAGATTGATTTTGAGTTATCCATAGAAAATTTTAGTCATGAACTATTATACATTATAATGTAATTTAATGGTGAGATTGAGTCAGATTTTATATAGAGGTACATAATCTATTCATGGGGAACAAAATCTGTTTTGGGTGAGGCATGACTAGACACGTATACCATATAGAGTGTAATTCACTTTTACATTCGTATGTTAGGAGTTCATGTTTCATAATGAATACCAACACCTAAGGTTGGTAATATTCCGATAATGGGAACCTTCATACATTTATACCATTATTGTGCAATAATTAAGGCCTAGCTAATTAGAGGGTGGTTGGGTATAATGGTATGGTCTTGACATACATTTACAATACATTACATATTTGGAACACTTAAAATATTATTCAAACAGACACTCAAAGACCATATTTTTTCATTGCCTTTGGAAACATGAAAAAATAAACACTAGGGAATAAATGAGCTACATTATCTCTAACTAGGTTTTTCTTGACTAGAATCCTTATAAGACCCATCAACCATAATATATATCTTCATGACCTATGGGAAAGGAATCATAAAAATGGGTGAGCACAAATGATCAATAAGGATGAACAAGGGATATACTTATACATAATCTTGATCATAAGGGTATGATAACATGATCGTGAAAATAAAAGATTGCATCTTGAGTTTCAATCATCATAAAAAAGAATCAGAACATAAAGCTTGGTAGTTCATTAGAGTTGAATCATAATGAAATAAAGAACATAACAAATAAAACATAACATACGAATAATACATGTAATTTTGGAAAATAAATAAGTATATAATAATATTTTCATAGTAGTCAAGGCATCACTATGAATGCCATATTTGAGGACAAAGTCCTTTACTGAACTAGGATCCCTCCCCATTCCAGCCCTATATTACTGAATAGAGTTCACTTCATGTTCTAGCCCTATGATACTGAACATATTTAACTCCTCATTCCAATCATGTCTATCTCATGAGATATAAATATTTACCCAATTTATTGGAGGGAGATAAATGTCTCACCCATATCAAAAGGAAATCATACATTCATGTTCCAAAAAATCATAAACAATCATACCTTAACCCATGAATGGAAATCGATATCATAAACATGTAATCATATTCTAATATTTGGAAATTATACAAGTTTCTTTATCATTTCATCAAAATCATAACCCATGAAAATAAGAGGGTTTTAGAAGCATATAACCTATGAAATAGAAATAGGTATCATAAACATCATTCCATCAAAACGTAAACCATTTAAGGAAATAATATGAATGGAAACATTGAATAATTTCCCCATAATGAAACTATTAACACCAATTTATGTTATCATATATGGAAAATAATTTTGAAAGATCATTTAAAAACATTTCTTAAGGAAAATATCCTTCTTATTTGAAAAATTATTTTTAAATAATATAACCTTTTGAAAACTATTTTCATTAAAAATAAACTTGATAACCTATAGAATAATCTTGAAAACATTTTGAAAAACTTTTTCCCTGAATGTTATTATGAAGCATAAAAACAATTTCAAAACTTTTTTCCATGAAAAACTTACAACATAATCTTAAAAACATTTGAAACATATCCCCCATAAAAGAGATAAAATATAATGGAAATTTAAATACCTAGAAATTAAATATTGATAATAATAGAATATATTCATGTGAAGTATATACACAACACTAAATAAAAGATTAGTGAGCATGGAATGTTTCTCATGAATATAAAAAGTCAAACGGAGCTCCCTTTCCTTGTGTCTTGACTCACATTGAACTCATTCTTACCTTATGTATAATAAATATAAATTTATTATACATGTATTAAATAATATTATTCTTACTTATAATACCATATATGGTTTTATTATGGCTTTATATTACCCTCTTGTTTACAATTCTATTTTAATGTTTCACTTTAGGTAGTATTCGCTTTTATTCGCTTGTGTCTTAATCTCTTATATCATTGGTCCTTATTCTAATATCATGATTTCAAGATTATAAACCCAGATATAAATATATTTTATATTCATTATATGTGTATTATAATAATTCATATAATATAGAAGTATGAAATTGAATACACTATTTATGGAGACGGTAAGTTGTATGTAGGCATGAACACTATTTCTATTTAACTACCATGTTGAAATAAAGTAAAAGACATATATGTATATATATGAATATATATAATTATTATAGTGTTTTTAGTATATCTTATATATTATATATATTCAATAATCCCATCCTTAATACATTTCATGTAGTGTGTGAATGAATCACATCACTTTGAGGGGGTGGTAGTCCATACTTCCTCAAACGAAATTATCGTATAAATACAAAATAGAGAGTATAAATATATGTGTTGTAAAATAATTAATGAATATTAAATACATAATAAATACAATATATCACATATATAATCATATTTTCCATCATAATTTTCTCTATGAGAGACGGTAATGGAAAAATGAACAATCATTCTTTAGTGAGGTGGTAGTTCACTATACATGTAAATACTATATTTGTAAGCCATTTGATGGAATTTTACGTATGTTTAGGTAGAAACCTATGAATAAAAACATCATATTATACATAGGACACTGGTTTTATATTCAAACATGTAATTAGTGGATATTATGTCGTGGAAAAAGAAAATAAAATAAAGGAGTCTCAGGGAGGGTGTTTCCTTTCAATCGGGTAACTCCTTTTGGATTTCACTAAAGGGATTATATTGAAGGATTTATGCTCATGGGATGATTGAAGGAGGAATTTATGGATGTTGGGGAGATATTTGGGTAAATTTTGTATTAGAAAATTTTTATTGATTGGTGTGAAGAAGTGATAGGATAGGAGGCCTTTTATAGTGTAGGAGGACTGTCACTCTTGTAATATTTTAGAAAAGGGAAAACCCCAATGTTTTTTTCAAGTGGATCCAATAATGGTCCAAAGTATATAAAATGTAGTATAGGGTCTAATTATTTCTTTAAAATTGATTTTGGACAACTGTCTTGGTCGTATTAGGCCTTATGTTTAGGGTTTAGTCCCATGTTAAGTTTAATTTAATCATAATCCTTGTAATTAGGTAAAAAACTAAGTTGATCATATTAGACATTATAAATTATTATGGTTCCAAATATGGAATAAATTTTTACAAATTAAAATCATAAAATTGGTATAAATTAATTTAATTTAAATCCTAAATATGGGATGAAAAAGTGGGCTTTTACTGAAAAAATATTCAAATGTTTTCTAGGATTTTATAACCAATTTCAAGGTGAAATTAATTAAAATAACCTAAATTGGAGACATTTGAAAAAATTTGATCTAATTAAAATATAAAATCAATTAAAATATAATTTAACCATATAAATAAATTATATTAAAATAAAATTTTGAGTTAAATTTTAGTATTTTTCACTATACATTAAAAAATGAAACATCACAAAAAAATCGCAAAATTTTACCATAACATAATTTTTATGTTTCGATTTCAAAAATGAAGTATATTTTTACATATAAAATATTATAAATGTTCTAAAATTTATATTTAAATTAGGTCCACCATAAAAAGGCGGTAAAAGTACCTTAATAAAAATAAAGATTTTATGTGTAAAATTTTGTTTGTTCTTATCTTTTTCATATCGAATATATTAAAAATAGGAATATTATTTTATTTAATACAATATAAATAAATATATATATATATATATGTAATTAATTAATAAAACTCTCTAATTTTAATTAAATTAATCTATTAGGATGAAACATATTTTTTATCATAATAATAGTTTTCTATAAAAATATTCCCTTTATATTCAATTTGTTCATTGTTACAAATGAATTAATTTTATATTTATGTAAACCATAGGTTTTCATAATTTAGATAATACTATTCATAACCTCTTACATAATGGCTAGGTTAATACTTAATATATTAAATAATAATTTAGTAAAATATTTTTGTTTTGTATAACTTGGTATTTCATGTTACGCAAGCCATATATGAAATTCATTCTTGTATGTAACGCAAGATAACCTCAGTATTTTGTATAGAGAAATATAACATTTATATTGTGTATAGTGCATGATTAAATTCTCAATGTTTATATTTCAATCCAAAAATATTAATTTAATATATATATATATAAACAATTTTTAGTGTTTTTCGAAAAGAAAAATGACAAAGAGAATAATTTAATTCAAAAAAAATAAATCAAAAAATCTTTGGGTGTTAAATTCTTCCACCTTAAAATTAATTTCACCCAAAAAATTGTTTTGGGTTATTATATTTTTAATACTTGAAAGTTCCTTACATAGAAACACACATCATATAAATGAGTACTATAATGCCCCAACACCAATTACCAAGATCCGGTGCGTTATTTTAATACATTAGCATTATTACAAGGATTTATGTACTGAAAGACCAATTAGGTTAGTAGTCCTGGAAAATATATTACATACATGGATGTTACATTACACTTTCTAACATCAAACACACAAAAAATAATCCATTGAAAATGCAATTTCTCCCTTATCTTAACCCTGTATCTCAAACATAAAACACTTATTGTAATCCTAGGAAAATAAAACAAAAGAAAGGGGTGAGATCGGATGCTCAGTAAGGGTAAATAATTTAGCAAAAGCTATAAGCTTGTAAGGAAAGATGTGTAATAAAAATAACAACCTTTTTAAACATAATCTTGAACATAATATGGCAAAAATAAATCAAACATCACCATATAAACAAGCGCATGTATATTCTACTAGTTTAATAATAACATGTAATAACAAATTTCATAATGAGGGAATGTATAGTACCAGACTTTAATTTCTATGTCATGGCCTCGTTCCAGGACATATGGTCTAACTGTAACCGGACTACAACCCAAAGGGTATACTGTAACCAAACCCCAACCCAGAGGGAATACTTTTACCGATCCCCAACTGGGAACATACTAGTCCAATACATTCCTAATATGAAAAGGTTGAAATATAACATAAATATTTTTATTGAAACTAGCATATGAAATGTCAATACTTTATCCATAAACCATAAATGGTAAAAAAATCACACATCCACAGTCAAACATATCACAAAAAATTCAATACAATATGGAAGATTTGTGTCATAGTAAATTAACTTCAAACAAGATTAAAATCCATTAAATGAAGTTGAAATAGATGAAAATGATCAGTAAAATGCTTTGAGAGAAATACCCCTTTTCATGAAATGGTTTAAAATTATCTCAACTTATAAAGGTAGTAATTTAAAATGTATTTTTGAATCAAAGTGTCCCATAACACTTTTCACCTTTTTAAAATAATTATCATTTAAAAACATTCATGTCCATATAAATAAATCCTTAAAATAATTTTGAAAACATGGACATTAATTAAAAGGGTTTAGAAAGATGAATATTTGAAACATTTAAAATGATGTTGTAGTTAAATATAACCTCCAATAAAACCTTAAAAGATTCATTTTGAAATAATTTTTTTAAAATATGGGTATATATGATAATTATGTCCCAGAAAATACTTACAAATGAATAATCTCGGATAATAATGAGATTGTGGAAATAACCCTTACCTATTTGTAATCAATTGAGTTGTATGAAAAAATTCGATAACCACCAAATAAATCACAGAATATCATGAATATAAATATAATCATGATAATATAAATCAAATGGCGGTACATAATACAACACATGCAATAAATAAGTGGTGAACAATGGAAATCTTACGGAATTAAAAGTGAGATAAGAAACCTCTTACCTTCCATTTTCCTTTAGTCGATGGTACGTTTAGCCTCCTGTTTGAATTTCATAGTATGTTATTAAATTATACCAGAACCATATAAATATTTATTTTATCATACATGACTCATTTATGACTTTATACTACCCATTGAATAATAATTTCCATGTTAAATTAACATTTAGGGTAATAATCACTTTCTTTATCATTTTTGTTTTAACTTGTTACTCTGGATTGTATCACATAAATAAAGATTGAAATACTTCTAGAATATAAACCATATATTATATATCATATATATTTATAATATAAATATTTATAATAGACGTAAATATGAAATGAAAAACACTGTTTATGGAGACGGTAGTCCGTACGTACGCATAAATGTTGTCTTTGTTTTCATATCATATTGAATGGAATTAAGTGAATAAGATATATGTAAGTACATATATATATATATATATATATTTAGTATCATTATTATTTCATATATTACATACTTATTAGTAATATATATTTTTATAATAGTCATTGAATGGTGAACGTGGAAATGAATCTCAACGCGTCGTGGAGACGGTAATCCATACGTACGGAGCAACAATATCATTTCCTTAATGTTGTGGAATTGGGAAGTATATTAAATTTAAAGAGAAATTAGAATGTTATTTTCCCTATTTATATACATATTACTCATCATTATTTCCATCCAAATAACATAGTGTTGAATAAAAAATTACACCATGGCGTGGTGACTGTAAGTCGTACGTACGCATGCATGGTGACATTTTCATTCATAAGAGGTATATAATAATGAATGTAGTTGTTCCATATTTATTATAACATCAAATTATATATAATATACTTGATTTATTATTTCATAATGGAAAAAATAATGAAATAGTAAGTGGAAGAATAAGAGAACTTGAAAGAGGGGGGTGAAATCATTACCTCTTCTTCGGGTTCTTCCTTATGATTTGATCAAAAAGGCTTCATAAGTTGGCCTTATGACCAAAGGAAGGCCTCTAAGATGAAGTTAGGATAGTTGGGAGGATATTTGGTAGAGTTTGGTCGAGCCAAATGTCTTTGGAGGAGTTAATTTGAGAGAAGGGGAAGTGCCCTTTTATAAGAGGGGTGAGGGGCGCCTTAGAAAAAACTTAAAATAGTATTTTATAATAAATTCATTTTCGGTTTCTAATGGCTCAAAATGAATTATTTATAATCTAAGGTGGGTATGGGTCGAAAACAAACTCAACCAATAGGTTTCAGATAGGTTTAGGTAACCATATTGACATTAAATTTTAGAATTTACTCTTAGTTCAATAGTTTGACATTTACCATGTATATTAGTATTTTTATACTATATGGTTAATAAACATACTATAAAATGACAGTCTAACCAAAATAGGTTCGTTAATTTTATATGTATTATTATAAATGTCTTTTTTCCTAACCTTAGATTTTTAGGACTATTATATCAATAAATAATATAATATTTGTTTTAAAAACTATTTTATGTCAATTTTGACACTCTTTGGTATTTGTTTTTTGATAAAATAATAACAGCATGACTACTTCAAAAAATATACATTGAAACAATACAAACATGTAATATACACCTATAAAATTCTTGTATGTCATAAAAATATTGAAATTATATTTATTTTAATATTTATAATACCATTTATTTGATTCATTCCTTAATAAGGTAATTACTGCATCATCATTGTGTCGTTAATAAATTTAATTATTTAACATCTAAAAATTTTAAATAAAATAAAATTATGTATGAAATCTTTTCATCTTTCTAATTAATATTTATTGTCGAATTTATATTATGTATAACTCTAAATTAAAAATGGTTTTGTTATTAAACATTAATTTTTAACTCTTTTAGCCCTTCATTAAATAAAATAATAATAAATAGCTTAATCTAATCCAAGTGGAACTAAAGGGACATATTTTATTACTAAGTTTTTTTTGGTCGAATTAAACTTATCCAATAGAATTAGTACATGTGTTAGGGTAATAATAAAATCATTTTTACCCATAATTAACGTATTTACTTTTAATCGTGGTAAATAAAATTAAAAGGTTACTATTCACCAAAAAATTTTGTTATCTTATTGAACCACATTTTACTCCTTGATATTTACCATGTCTCTTGGATTTTCTAAATTCAACTCACATATGCGGTAAAATTATGTTTTATGTAAATTTGCAAATGCTCCTTGGAGATGGGTAAAAGACGATAAAAAGTTCGATAAAATTTTTATATATCTAAAATTATTATATGCTGACTCCAATGAATTACATTGAATTTATATGGGTATTTTGTATCCATTTTTAACTAAAAAAATTAAATAAAATAAATAATTATTTAAATAAAATGTTGGTTTTAAACAATAGCTTAGTGTTTTTCACTAATCAACAAAAATTGAAATTTTTCAGAAAAATACCAAAAATCCCCCCTAAGTTAATTTTGATATTCTGAATTAAAAAATGAATTCTATTTTACTAATCTAAAAACATATAAGTTTCATTAACAAATTTAAAATTAATTCCCGTTATCAAAACCAAGAAGGGTATTTTCAAGAAATAATAACTATCAAAAGATTGACACTAGTTTATGTCCAATTTCAAAGTGAAATTACTTACAATGACCATCATTGGATTAAATGGTAAAAATATAATCTAATTATACTTCAAAACCATTAAAATGTATAATTAAACACTATAAATTTTATTTATTTAAAATAAATTATGTTTAAATAGAGTATTTTGCTCTATTCACCCAAATATGAAAGTTATCAGAAAAACACAAAAAACTTATAGAAACTAAATTATTATGTCCCGATTCAAGATAAGAAATTTATTCATTCAAATTGAATATAGAAAAGTTTTAAATATTGGATTTAAAAAGTGTTCAACATTAAAAGGTGTTAAAATTGCATTTTTTTGAAAAATACTACTTTTATCTGAGAAAAATGTATCTATTCTTACATTATGTCTAAGAAACTCGTAATATGGGTTCTAAAATTATAAGGACCATAGAAAGGTAAAAATTTAGTTAATAATATTGATAACCTCTTTTTAATGGATAGTTTGGTAAGTCATGATGCACTTGAACTCAGTGTTGCGTGTACTGTAGGTTATTCAATTACTTTGAAGAAATAGCGTATTATGAAATGTTGGGGTGTTACGTTATTCCCTCCTTCAATAAATTGCATCCCCGCAATTTTAAATTGTTCTTCTAAAATAAAAGGTTGAAAATAAAAAATACCTTTGGGGGAAAACCCACATTGTAAATTGGGTTAATAAAATTTAGTCTTAATAAGAGGAAAAAAATTATATATATATATATATATTTACTTGACAAGTATAGATTCATCCTTCAAATAATTCTTACCAAATACTCATATTTCACTCCAAATTATTTCAAAAAAGTCTATTTATCTGAATCGTATAAGGTTCCAAAAATAATTAATTTTTAATTCATTTGTAAGACTATTTAAAAAACTAAATTATACAAACCAGTACATCACGTAGTCTAGTCATAGGTGATGCACCTTTTTCGCTCTTCGGTTGTGGGTTCAAGTCTCACAGCCTTGTCGGATGTGACTAGTTGTCGCCTGACCTCTGGGTTGTCCTTTTTATAACAATCCAAAAATAACCTTAAAAATAGTATCCAATTTGAAACTTAATCCATTCCAACCTTTAGACTTATCCAAAATGCATATATCAAAAATCTCAGTCAAAAATTTATAAGTAAGCTAAAAAAAATGATTATCCTTTTTCCCATGTAATAACTTGTGAACGCCTTCATCATGTATTCTTTTAAAACACCACAACATCCATAATTATTATTAAACCTTATTTATTACATTCATTCTCCCTTATTCCTTATATAATACCAGATATACTATTTATATCAAATAATGTTGTAAGATACAAAAATGATGGAATATACAAATCATTAATCAGTTTCAAGGAAGATAAGAATATTGAATATAATTTATCCAAATCAACCATCTCTTATTCCAAATTCACTACCTCATTATCATTACGATATTAAGGATTACCTTTCCTTCAACCGTGTATTTTCCAAAAATGTATATCTTACTATTAAGTCACTTTTCTTAGAACCATATCATCTCAAATCCTCAATAATATAGTACTGCAGTACAATACTTATATACTTTATCATTATTATAACATGTACATCATTAATATAATACTCAAATGACACAATACTTTATTAACAATGTAAGAAATCTAATCATTCCTCTTCATCTTTGGTATTATCATAACTTTATTATTTTCTAACAGCATCATTTAGAGTATACTATGATGACTTGGACATTGATTCACATAGTGACCCAACTCCTTGCAGATGAAGCATTATACACATGAAACCTTTTTCGTATCCTTGTAATCACGTACATGGTGTCCTTTTTCTCCACACTCATAACAAAATCACATTCCCTTCCAGAATTTACCAAGGTGATTCTTTCCACAATTATCACATAGGGGAAAATCCTTCTTTCCCATCTTCCCTTCATCCATATTTCTCTCTACAATCATTTTCTTCTCTAGATTCCCTTCAAACCCATATGAATCAGATAATTCTTTACTTATCTTATTAACACATGAAAATATTTCATCAAATGATGAGAATACGTGGGATACTATTTCCCTTTTAAATGTTGGATTCATTATATGAAAAATATAATACTTATTACACTTTGGATCATATGTATTGATGGAGTTAACATTCCTTCTATTGGGAACCATTTCTATACAATGGCATACACTAGGTTAGTTTATTAATTGAAATGAATAATTCCAAACTTGTAAAATACCTAACATAAATTGAACTGGTTATAGATATAATCCATAAAATTATTTTATTTTAGGAGGTATATACCCGTAAATACTTCATAATGATTTGTAATGAAATTGAGAATTATCCTAAGCATATCCCTCAGGAGTGTCGTAACCAAGGGTATAGCAAGGCCCGTTGTCATGCACCAGTTCCCATTCGAGACTATCTCAAAGTGGTGTTTTTGGGTTTTACCCCTAGGTACATCTGTGCCAAATCCGCCTCCACCTACTCTTAACCAGATATGGATGTATTTTCTTGGAAAAATCACAAAATCTATACATTACCAAAATTCTAGGAAGTTATTCTATACTAATCCTTAAAGTTTATCTTGGGTAAAGTGATATAATTATAGTTTATCTAAATCTAGTTTCCTTGGTTACTACTAAAATTCCTCTGATACCAACTGTAATGCCCCAACCCGAGTTACCTAGAGATGGTGCGTTATTTTAATACATTAGCATGATTACAAGAAATAAAGTCCTGAAAGACCGATCGGTTTAGAAGTCTTGGAAAATAGATTACATACATAGATGTTACATTACACTTTATAACATACAACACAAAAAAAATATTTTGAGAATTCTATTCCTCCGTTATCATAACTCTGCATCTCAAACATAAAACACTTCTTGATATCTAGGGAAAATAAAACATAATAATAGGGTGAGCTCAGATGCTCAGTAAGGGTAAATAATTTATCGGAATCTATAAACATTTAAGGCAAGATGTGTAATAAAAAAACAGCCATTTTAAACATAATCTTGAACATAATATGGAAAAAATAAATCAAACATCATCATATAAACAAGAACATGGATATTCTACTTGTCGAATAATCACAAGTAATAACTAATTTTATAATGAGGTAATGTATAGTACCAGACATTAATTTCTGTTTCATGGCCTCATGCTAGGACTTATGGGCTAACATTAACCGGACCCAAACCCGAAGATCCTCTGTAACCAAACTCCATCCCAGAGAGCCTCGGTAACCAGACTCCAACCCAAAGAGTCATTGTAACTGGACTCCATCAGAAGAGCCTATATAATCGGACTCCAACCCAGAGAGCCTCTCTAACCGGACTCCAACCCGGATGGTCTGCTGTAACCAGACCGCAAGTCGGAAGTCTTACTTTTACAACCCCAACCTGAAACATATAAGTCCAAAACATTCATCATAAGAAAAGGTTTAAATATAACATAAACATTCATATTAAAACTAGAATACGAAATGTCAATACTTTATCCATAAACCATGAATGGTATAAAAATAACACATCCACGATCAAACATATCACAAAACATTCAATACAATATATAAGATTTGTATCATAGTAAATTAACTTCAAACATGCTTAAAATCCATTAAAGGAAGTTGACATAGATGAAAATGATTAGTAAAATGCTTTGAGAGAAATACCCCTTTTTCATGAAATCGTTTAAAATTCTCACAACTTATAAAGGTAGTAATTTAAAAGGTATTTTTGAATCAAAGTGTCCCATACCACATTGAAACGTTTTAAAATAATTATCATTTCAAAACATTCATGTCCATATAAATAAATCCTTATAATCATTTTGAAAACATGGACATTAATTAAAAGGGTTTAGAAAGATAAATATTTAATACCATTAAAATTAGGATCTAGTTAAATAGAACCTCCCATAAAACCTTAAAAGATTACTTTTGAAATCATTTTTATAAAGCATGGGTATCTATGATAAGTATGTCTTAGAAAATACTTACACATGAACAATCTCAAATAATAAAGAGATTGAGGAAATAACCCTTACCTCTTTTTAATCAATGGAGTCGTATGAAAAATAGTCAATAACCACCAAATGAATCATAGAATACCATGAATATAAAAATAATCTTGATAATATATATCAAATGGTAGTACACAATACACTACATGATATAAATAAGTGGTGAACGATGGAAATCTCACGGAATTAAAAGTAAGATAAGAAACCCCTTACCTTGCACTTTTATTTAGTCAAGGGTATGTTTAACCTTCTGTATGAAGATCGTGTATGTTAATAAATTATACCATAACCATATTATAATTTATGATATCATACATTATTCATTTATGACTTTGTACTACCCATTTAGTAATAATTTCCTTGTGAAATTAACATTTCGGGTAATAATCGCTTTCTTTATCGTACATGTTTTAACTTGTTACTTTAATTGTATCACATAAATAAAGATTTAAATAAATTCAGAATATAAAACATGATTTATATAACATATATATTTAGAATATAAATATGTATAATAGACATATATATGAAATGAAAAACAACGTTTATGGAGACTGTAGTCCGTACATACGCACAAATACTGTTTCCGTTTTCATATCATATTGAATGGAACTAAGTGAATAAGATTTATGTAAGTACATATATATATATATATCATGTATCATTATTATGTCATATATTACATACTTATTAGTAATATATATTTTTATAGTTTTTTATGAATGGTGAACGTGGAAATGAATCTCATCGCGTCGTGGAGACAGTAATCCGTATGTACGCCCGAGCGACAACATCATTTACATAATTATGTGGAATTGGATGGTTTATTAATTTTATAGAGAAATTATCATGTTATTTTCAATATTTATATCCATATTACTCCTCATTATATCCATCAAAATAACATAGTGTTGAATAACAAATTACACCACGGCGTGGAGACGGTAAGCTGTACGTACGCATGCATGGTGACATTATCATTCATAAGATGGATAGAATAATGAATATATATGTTCCGTATTTATAATAAAATCACAGTATATAGATGATACTGGATTTATTATTTTATAATGGAAACAACAAAGAAAGTGTATGTGGAAGAATAAGAGAACATGAAAGAGGGTGGTGAAATCATTACATCTTTTTTCGGGTTCTTCCTTTTGATATGATCTAAAGGGTTTCTTAGGTTGGATTTCTGACCAAATAAAAGACTCTAGGATAATTTTAGGATATTTGGGAGGATATTAGGTTAGATTTTCTCCATGAAAAATGGCTTTTGAGGTGTTAATTTGACAGAAGGGGAAGTTTCCTTTTATAAGAGGGGTGAGGGGAACGTAAGGAAAAACATAAAATATTATTTTATAATAAATTCATTTTCATTTTATAATAGCTCCAAAATGAATTATTTAAAATAAAAGGTGGGTATGGGTCGAAAACAACTCAACCAATAGGTTTTAGACAGGTTTAGGTTACCATATAAACCTTATCTTTTAGATTTAACTATTAGTTAAATAGTTTGACATTTACCATGTCTCTTAGGATTTTTATATTATATGGTTAATAATATTACTATAAAATCCCAATTGAACCCCAATTAGTTCATTTATGTCATATATATTATTATATGTGACTTTTGGCCGAACCATAGATTTTTAGGACTTTTATATCAATTAATAATATAATATTTGTTTTAAAAACTATTTTATGTCGATTATGACACTGTTTGGTATTTGTTTTTTGATTAAATAATAATAGCATGATTACTTCAAAAAAATACATTTAATCACACCTAACATGTCATATACACCTAGAAAATTCTTTTATCCCATAAAAACTTTGAAATTATCTTTATTTTAATATTTATAATAACATTTATTTGATTCATTCAATAATAAGGTAATTACAGGATCATCATTGTGTCATTAATAAATTTAATTATTTAATATATAAAAATTATAAATAATATACCATTACTTATGAAATATTTTTACCTTTATAATTAATTTTTATAGTCAAATTTATCTTATTTATAACCATATATTAAAAATGGTTTAGTTATTAAACTTTGATTTTAACTCTTTTAACTCTTTCTTAAATTAAATAATAATAAATGTCTCAATATAATCCAAGTGGACCTAAAGGGTCATATTTTATTCCAATGTTTTACTTTTTTCATATTACACATATCTAATATAATTATGACATGTGATAGGGTAATAATAATATCATTTTTACCCTTAATTACCCTATTTACTTTTAACCGTGGAAAATAAAAGTAAAAAGTTATTATTCACAAAAAAAAATATTTTTATCTTATTGAACCACATTTTACTCCTTGATATTAACTGTGTCTCTTGGATTTTCGAAATTCAACGCACGGAAGTGGTAAAATTACGTTTTATATAAATTTACAAATGCTCATAGGAGCTGGTTAGAAGACGGTAAAAATTTTGATAAAATTTGTATATATCTAAAATTATTATATACTGACTATAATGAATTACATTGAATTTATATAAGTATTATGTATATATTTTGACCTAAAATAAATTTAAATAAAATAAATAATTATTTAAATAAAAAGTTGGTTTTAAACAATAACATAGTGTTTTTTACTATTCATCAAATATTGAAGGATTTCAGAAAAAATACCAAACATTCACACTATGATAATTCTGATATTAAGAATTCAAAAATGAATTATATTTTACCAATTTCAAAAAATATAATTTTCATTAAATAATTTAAAATTAATTCTCGTTGTCAAAACCAAGAAGGGTATTTTTATTAAACAATAACTATCAAAAGATTGACACTTGTTTATGTCCAATTTCAAAGTGAAATTACTTAAAATGAACATCATTGGATTAAATGGTAAAAATATAATATAACTATATATATATACCATTAAAATTTATAATTCAACACTATAAATTATATTGATTAAAAAATTTGTTTTCAGTTAAAATTTTGTGTCTTCACTATTCACCCAAATATGAAAGTTATCAGAAAAACACCAAAAATTTATTGAAACTAAATTATTATTTCCCAATTCTAAATAAGAAGTTTATTTTGTCAAAATGAATATATAAAAGTTTCAAATATTGTATTTAAAAATTTTTCTTTATTAAAAGGTGTTAAATTTGCATTTTTTTAATAATACTTCTTTTTTCTGAAAAAAAAATGTATTTTTTTACATTATGTCTTAGAAACTCATAATATGGGTTCTAAAATTATAAGGATTATATAAAGTTAAAAATTTAGTTAATAATATTCATAACCACTTTTGGACGGCTAGTTTGGTAAGTTGTGGTGTGCTTGAACTTAGTGTTGCATGTAGTGCAAGGTATTGAATTACTTTGAAAAAATAAAATACTATGAAATCTTGGGGTGTTACAAGTAATTAAACTCCCTTCAGAAAAAATATACTTGGAAACATAACGATTACCTATATATCTTGGTTTCCAAATACGATAACATAGGTAGAAAGTAGAAATATAGACATGTAAGAGAAATATAATCATCTTGTTCTAATGTATAGTGATGGAGAAAAAGGTTAGGATAAATTTAACAATAAAAAATCTATAAATATATTATCAACTAATAGACCATCTGATTCATCGAAAATAGAGGTACTAGGGTAAAATTTTTGGTTTCAAGATCCTTTTTCCTAAAGTAAATGAATTTTCATGAAAATTATACTTGCATGATTTCATTAAAACCTCACCCTTTATTGTTCCTTAATCAAATTTACCTCTTTCTCTAAAACAATGATTAATTTTCCATTCCTGGAGCACTAACAGATCATGAGTTCCATGACATTCTACCCCATATGTCATAAATTATCATTAACACCATGTTTTTATAATAGTTTATCTAATACGCATAAATCCTCATGTGGTGAGATAATATATAATTCTCAAAAACTTCATCAAAAAAATCACTAAATATTTCCATTAATGGTCAACCGTATAACCCTTCTGAAAGATGAAATTTTAAAACTATATAAAGAAGGTCATAAAATCATCACAACATTGATCCCTCATATACCAGAAATTATTCCTTGGGTTTCACATTTCAATCATGTGAATACATTCATCATAAATTCTCCTGAAACTTGGTAATAACCTTAATTACCCAAAATCATTATTGTAAACATGCATGTCTCCTTATTTCAAAGTATATTAGATAAATTCATTAAATCCCAAAAAAATTGTAAACATGATATAATAAAAGACTTGTTAACATGTCATTAATTAATTAAAAGGTAATCATTACTGTCCAATTTCCCTATTTCCATCTAAAATATATTTATCCAAACAACATTATATTAACATAATAAAAATATTATGTGTTATATTACCTTAGTAAAAATTTAAATTTTCTATGTATTTATCCCTATTCAAAATATAATTTTCAAACCGTAATGTAAACTTTTACTAAAAATACTTATATATTTAATGATTTATAAAACATAATCTTTGAATTCTAAAATATTGGTACTTTATTCATTGAGAATTATTCTTAAACAATTACATAGGTTTCATTAACTTATTCTTTGATACATATTTACTAGAATAAGAAATATGAATCTTTTCATAAGGTTCCCTAACTTCAAAATAATATAGCTTATTATTATTAATTTATTAAATACTGGAAGAACATCACATACCTTTTAATTGTCATTTTCAGTCTCTTTATCTTCATAATATTAACCAATACTCATAAAACCATCCTTGCTCTCTTAACAAGATTTCCTCTTGGAAAATAGATTATCTTAATTCTGATAATGATAATATATAAGACATTCAATTATAACCATGTTCTTTATTGTTCCCTCCATGGACTAAAACCAAAAATAACTAGGTGATAAACACATATCATTGAATAAAACTATATAATCATGAAAAATTACTTATAGTATGTCTAAATCATGAAAACTACCTTATAATGGATAACATATTAGGTTTATCCTAGGTTATTCATGTTCATCTTCTATTAAAATCCTTCATAATGGTTTCTGATGTGTTTGTGAATTTCTAAAGCATATCACCTGGGAGTGTCGAACCAGGTGTGTAGAAAGGCCTATTATTGTGTACCAAATTACCCTGAGTCAGGCTTTGAACATCTTGTATGAGTAGTTACCCCTAGGTAAATCTGTGCCAGATTCACATCCAGTTGTAGTATCTAGATAGGTATGTATTTCTAGGAAATAACTCACTCTACATTTAACCAAAATTATAGAACATTTTCCTATATTTTTCTTTATCCTTATCCATATACATAGACATTTTCTTAGATTAGTCATTAAGGTTTTATCATCCTATTTTATAATGTTTAACTAAACCTTTATCTGATTCAAACTATAATGACCCAATATTGACATTCATTGACATTAAATCACATTTTCAAAATACTGAAAACATTATAAAAGAAAATGGTCATAGACAGTATGATTTTAGTTCCATTGTAAACTAGGACACATAAACATAGGTGCGTAAATAAGATACATTATATCCCACTATGTTAGATTGACTGTAACCCTTCTTAAAAATATCATACATAATATATATCTTCATAACATTCTAGAATGTAAACATAAAAAGGGGTGAGCTCAAATCCTCAGTAAAGGGTTAAAAATAGATATATATAAATATAATCTTGATAATAAGGGTACGAGAACATGATCATAAAAATAGAAGATCATACACAACATTTGAAATATCAAAAACATGAATATTAGAGTATCTTATGGCAGTTCAAATTACATGGGTCACATGGAAATAAATAACATAATCCCTGAAAACATAACATAGTAATAATACATGGAATTGTGTAAAACAAAAAAGCATATAATATGATTTCTATATTTTTTAGGGAATTGTTTCCATGGAAATATTAATGGAAAAAGTACTTTACTGAATTGGGTTCACTCCTCATTCCATCCCCATATTTCAGAATAATATTCTCTCCTTGTTCCAGCCATTTAATTCTGATATAAGATCACTCTTCTTTCCATCAATTTCTATCTCATGATATATAAATATTTACCTAATGCATTAGAGTGAGAGATAAATCACACCCACATTATAACAAAAGCATACATAGATTTTCTAAAAAATCATAAACAATCAAATCTTGACCGGTAGAATGAACTGGGTACCATAAACATGAAATCATATCTTAACCTATGGAAAATATAGAGCTTTCATAATCATTTCATCAAAATCATAACCCATGAAAAAATGGGTTTTAGAAGCATATAACCTATGAAAGAGACATATGTATCATAAACATCATTACATTAAAACTAAAACCATTCAAAAAGAGAATATGAATGGAAATATTGAATCATTTCTCATGAAAGGCATGATTAACACCAACAGATTTTATCATAGATGGGATATAATTTTAAAAGATATTTTAAAATAATTTCTTGAGGAAAATATCATTCATTATTGAAAATTTAATTTTAAAACCTAAAAACTTCTGAAAAATAATTTATTTTTAAATAAACTTTAAAACATATAATGGAGTCTTGAAAATATTTTGACAACTTTTTCCCTTGAAACTTATAAATATGCTTGAAAACCATTTCCCATGAAATTCTTAGAAAAGACTCATAAAAGAAGTTTGAAACATAAAACCCACTAAATAAATAACAAAAAATGGGTATTTAAATACCAATAAATTAAATAATGAGAATCATATAATACATTCATGAATAGTATATAATCAACACAAAATAAAAAAGTGGTTAAGATGGCATGTGTCTCACAAATATTAAAAGTGAGATGAAATTCCCTTACCTTGTATCTTGAATATCATCGTACTCATTAAAAGCTCATGTATAATAAATAGAAATTTATTATGAATCTACCATAGAACCATATTCTTACATATAATACCTTATATGGTTTTATTATTTCTTTATATTTCCCTCTAGTTAGTAATTCTATGTTAAGGTTTCACTTCATGTAATATCCGTTTTGTTTTTCGCATGTTTCATAATTTGCTATATATTTAGTCCTTATAAATTTAACATGATTTATAGAAAATAAACCCTAATTAAAAGATAATTTATATTCTATATATTTTTCTTCTAATAATCCTTATATTATATAAATATGAAAATTAATACACCATTCATCGAGACGGTAAGTCGTATGTACACATGAATGTTCTTTCTATTTAATTATCATGTTGAAAGAAAGAAATTAAAAGACATATATTTATATATATGTATATATAATAATTAAATAAGATTTATTAAATCACATATATCATATATATTCACTATAAAAACCCTTAATACATTCCATGTAGTGTATGAATGAATAACATCACATTGAGGGGGCTGTAGTCTACACTTCCTCAAACGAAATTATCATATTAACACAAAATGAAAAGTATAAAGATATATATTGTAAATTTATTTGAGAAGATTAAAGATATTATAAATATAATATATAACATATATAAGAGGATTTTATAACATAATTTTTACTATTGGCAGTGATAAAAGAAAAATGAACAATAATCGTTTGGTGAGGGGGTAGTTTGCCGTACAAGTAAACAGTAGGTTCATTACCCATTAGATGGATGCGTGTGTAAATGGAGTTAGAAACTATAGAATAAATAAGTAATAGTTTATTTATGATACTGTTTTTTTATAAAATCGGGTAATACAAATATTTGAGCGAGTGGAGATAAAATTAAAAAAAATAAGTTTCAGAGAGGGTATTACCTCTTAATCAGGTAACTCCTTTTGGTTTGAAGCAAAAGGCTTCCTTGTATGGATTTATGACTAATGTAGGATTCAAGTAGGAAGTGAGGGATTTTGAGTAGCTATTTCATCATATTTTTTTTGATCAAAAATGTATTTATATGTGTGAGGAAGAGGGAGGAGAGGATTTCTTTTATAGTGGATGAGGAGTGACACTCTTGTAATATTTTCGAAAATGGAAATCCCATGAAAATTTCCATTATTTAAATTAGATCTTATAATGGTAAACATAAAATAAAATGAGGTATAGGGTCGAAAAATTTCCATAAAATGGATTTTTGACAACTTTCTATGTCATATTAGGCTTTAACATTAGGGTTTAGTCCCTTGTTAAGCTTAATTTAATATTAATCTTTGTAATAAATTTTAATTACCATCATAAAATTTTTTGGTGAAAAACATTGTTGATATTGTTAGAGAATATATATTATTCTGGTTCTGAATATGGAATTTATTATTTTACATTACAATCACAGAAGTGGAATAAATTAAATTAATTTTCATTTCGTTCTATGGATTACAAAGCGGGTTTTTGAAAGTAAAAAACTTTCAAAACTTTTCTATGTTTTTATAAAAAAATTAAATCTGAAAATGATTATAATGACATAAATTGGATAAATTGATAAAAATTTGATCTAATTAAACTTTAAAATAATTTAAAAATAAAATTTATCCTTATAAATAAATTAAATCAAAATGCAGTATAGAGTTAAATTTTAGTATTTTTCTCTATTCATTAAAAAATGAAACTTCCCATAAAAATACAAAAAATCTACCATAACCAATTTTTTTATTATTTAAAATATAATCTTTATTTTGAAATATAAAATCTAAGAAATTTACAAAATTTATATTTATATTAGGCTCTCCATCAAAAGGAATTAAAAGTAAATTAATAAAACTACAATTTTTTAAAAACAATTAGGTTTGGTCCTATATTATTCCTATCGAATCTATTGGATTAATATAAAAAATATATGATGTAATAATATATATATATATATATATATATATAATTTAATATCACTCTCAAATTTTAATTAATTTAATTTATTTGGATGAAACATATTTGTGAGCATAAAAATAGTTTTCTATTAAAATATTATCTTTATATTAAATTGGTTCATTATAACTAATGAATGAATTTTATATTTGTGTAGACCATAAGTTTTAATAAGTTAGTTAATACTATTCATAAAATCTAACTTAAAGGCTATGATAAGTCTTAATATATTAAATAATAATATTATAATAATATAATATGTTTTGTAGAACTCAGTCTTGCGTGTTATGAAAGTTGCCAATAAAAGACAGTCTTGTACGTAACATAAATTATCCTAAGTTTTCCGCATAGAGAAAGATAGATGTTATATTCCAATCATTTCATGATTAACTTTTCATTACATATAACATGATACAAAGTTAATTCTTTAATATATATATATATATATAATAATTATATTCAGTGTAGTATGAAATGAAAAATATCAATGGGAATAAATTAATTAAAAATAATAATTCACAAAATCTTCAAGAGTTTCTTTGGGTATATTGGAAATCATATTATTAGTTTAGACTTTAATAAGATGGTATTTTTTCCTCTTGTGATGGGTATAAAATTTGGGTCCCTGATTTTGATAGGTTGATAAAGTGTTTATTCATTCCTAGATAAGTTATATTTGATATGATTACATATTCTAATAAAGGGAATGTAATGTGATCATCAATTTATATGAAGGACAGGTAATATATTCAGATATGTAGTAAATATGCACTAGGGTAATAGAGAGTGTATGATTAGTATGTATTGGATTTACATACATTCTTTCTCATAGTAACTAAATTTAATATGAAAATGGATTATATGATTATGAAAACTTGTATATGATGTAGTTGGTGGAAATAGGTATAGAAATATATACATTTTTTAGTGATCATGACTATTCCATTTTTAGTTTGAGTTGAATTTAATATTTACTATAGTCTGCACTTCTCTTATATTTAACAATTCAAAAATTCATATTTTTTGTAAACCCTCAAAATGTGTGGGACCTCAAAATTTTAGTATTTATTTCTTTTTTAATAAATATTGTTTTTTATATCATGAGTGACATGAAACACTAAGATAAAATAAAAATACCATATTTTGTTATGTTATAATATTACAATATAAATTGAAATAAATTATAATATAAAATAATGAAACATAATTAGTAAAATTATTAAAGGAATGAAACCAAAAGTAAATTTATAAACTAAATGGTCAAAATTATCATATTCATAATATTCCATAAATATTGTACCACCAATGATATCAATATAAATAATAAAACATGCTAAAAATATGATAAACATCATTAAAATGAAATTATATAATTGTATTAATGTTTATATAAAAGTATGTAAGACTATATATTGGAATATAATATGATCATCAAAATATGGTCTTTGGTTATATGGTCATTAGACATATGGTCACTAGTTATATGTTCATTGGATCTACTTTTATCTAATAGGTATATTTATGTTGTGTAATTATTAAAACAAATTAAAAATAACATAATTCTCATATAATAAATAATACTAGAATGAAATAAAAAATAAATAACAGAAATAATTTATTGATGTTGTGGCCCTCTAGGATCGTAAGAAGTGATTTAATGGTTCCCAAAGTGGTTTTTCATGTTTTTTTGCATACCTCATTCTTCTTCGCATACGTACACTAACAACAATTGATTCTTTTCATAGCAATACAAACAATAGCCCCTCAACTGACCACCCTATCACCTCACTCTCGTCAAGAATTTCTTATTCCTTTCCTTCCCCAATTGCAGGTTTGTACAAGTTATATAAGTCCAATAGATGAGGAGTGAGTTCTCATTATATAAGTTATAGGATGTTAAACATCCAATCACCCACATCCTCAATATATGATGTTAAACTATGATCGCCACATGTGTGAAATGCCTAAGGGGACTCAAAGGGGAAAGGGCATCAAAGCTCTCCCACTTTCCCGCTCTCCCTCTCTTGTTGGGATTTGTTGCAATGTTTTCTCTAGATAGTCTTCACATAATCATCGACACACCTTGATAGGGTTCTCCCTATACGATGTCCATATCCTTCTTGTACATCGAGACATCCTCTTTAGGATTCCCACATATAGTTAGTCTCAATCTCCACCATCCCTTGTGGTCTCATCCTTAACAACATGATCATCAGGTCTTCTTCTACTTACTATTTCTCACATTGATCATGGGTCGCGTGGTCCTAGAGTAAGTATCAACCATAATATCATTTTTGGGCCTCTAACCATGTGTAAACCCCAGCATCCCCGATGGGCCTATAACCATGCATAAACCCTAGCATCCTCGATGGTCCACTAACGATGTGTAATATCCAGTATGACATTGGGCCACTACCCATGTGTAATATCAATGCCCCTCATTCTTAAACTATGTGTACTTTGAGCCTTGTCTTCTACAAAGGGTATATAGGAAGCCCCTTTGGGGTTCATGACACTCACTTCCCATCATCCATCAATCCCAACCACTTCTGGTCAGTTTTCCATTATCCTACATGATGTTCAACTGAAAATCACCTTATCCTATGAAATATGTGGGTTTTGATCGCTGTCTTATACATAGGGTATGTATGAAACCTCTCTAAGGTACAACCCCTATCAATGGTAAACTTTGGTTCTCCCTCCTAGAGATGTACCCTCTTGACATGACATCATCCCTTTTTAGGGAACATCTCTCAGATCTACCTCTCTAGGAAGATCTTATCCATCCATTTGGTTCACTAATCACGCATAATCCCCAACAACATGTCCCATTTTCCAAGGAAGCTAACCATTCATAGGCCATACACTCAATCAATACTCCTCCAACCATGAGTTTCAATCTTGCAATGGAATTTTAACCTTGGGTAAGCCCCTGTCGCATCTCTAGGTTGTTATCCTTTATATATGCCCCGATTATATTCTTATGTCCTGGTCTACATGGACTTTGATCCCTGTCTTCAAAGAAGGGTATTTAGGAAGAATCACTTATTTTCATGACAATCATCCATTTCTCATCCTAGTCTCTCCCTTGAGCCTTTGGGTCTCAGAAAGATCTTGCCCAATCCCAAAGGTTCCACTTCCTTTGGGTCCCAATCCATGCGTCCATTCTCAGGAGATTCCACCTTAGGTGTCTCAACACCCTCATTCAAGAACAACATAGACATTGATACCCATCCACAATGATATGTATTACACCTCCCCCTGGTTCAATCCCAACAACATCATCTTCATGTTCATTTCATATCCATTCATCCTCATCAATCGACACTTCCTCCATATTCATCCTAATTTTACCTAGGCAGCCACATCCCAATGAACTCATTCCACCCATACTGGCAGTAAACCCTGAATAATCACCATCTATCTACTCCACCACCCCACCATTATCATGGTGGTGTCACATCATTCATTGGGACTCTGTCCATTCATATTCCCCAACCATCCAATTACTGATTTTTTCGGTACCTGGATAGATAACCATGTGTAAGACCCAAATCACCCCTTTGAGATAAGTGGGTTTTGATCCCTATCTTCCACACTGGTAACAAAGAAGGCCATCCTGAGGTCTAATCCCATCCAATGGTAAACCTTGGTGTCCCCCTTTTTGGGTCCCATCCATTCTGATCCACCCATTGTGTTTTCCAGATCCACCATCACGATGTGAAGCCTTCCCCTATGCGGGAAACTCCATCCCAGGTCTATTCACATTGGGTGTTTTGATCCATCCATTCAGTAAACATTCTAGGTGCTCCCTCATAGGGATGCACCCATCTGATCCACTATTGTCAGTGTTTCGATTAGTCTGATCCATCTCTGCAAGATGATAAACACATGGCATGCCCTACGTTGAACATGAAATGTCAAGAAAAACCTCATAGAAATGCCTCCAAAATAAGATACCCCATGATCAATGTGGGAATACACAAGATTCTGCACCCTTGAGAAGCTCTAGGATGAGTAATAATACATGTGTTCCAATGTTCTAGGGTCAAGACATGCCACAGATGCCTCAGCATGACTACTCTCCAAACTTAAGGATGCTGCCCTGATTGGACCCCTTGGAATGTCCTGATAGAACCATCATAATTAACTAGAGTCCACAAAGAGATGGCACCAAGAATGAGTTTCATAAACAATATGTTAATCATTAAGGGATAACTAGACTAAGCTAAATGGTTTGAAAATGAATCCATAGAAGGAGGAACTGAATTCCCATAGTCCCATTTTGATCATGGAGAAAACATAATTGAAGTTGTGATGGATGAAACCTGCCTTTGGAAATGGTAATGTGGTGAAACAAATGGAAACTATCATCCAAGAATCCTGGACACGTGACACGACAAGGCGCAACCTGATGGAAAGTACTGAAAATAGAAATTATGAACCTGATGTGAAACTCTTAACCTTAATATGGAGATCAGTAGCATTCGTTACATATGTAGATGAGAATTTCCTATGATATAACTATCCAACACTAGGTCCCTACAAGAAAATAGTGGGACCGAAGTGGAACCCGCCAGGATTTGGGGTAGTTATTCGATGGTAAATCTGGTCTATGGCATTGTTAACATGGATATTTCTCTTTAACCATGGATGATTGAATGTCAATGGGACATTGGGAATTGCTTTAATAAGAACTATAATAATGGGTGAGCCTTAATGCTTTTTATGACCCAAGATATAGCTCTAGGAAACCAATCAACCCTAGCCCACAGACGCAAGGGAAGGAGGGACAACACTGGCATTTCCGCATGGATCCACCTCCACCATGACATATTCCATGACCTGGTTACTTGGCACCCATTTCATGTCTCACCCTCAGAACTTATCCATAGAAGGGTGATGGACACTATCATTCAATTATATGTACAGAAGGGTCTCATCCCAATGAGGGATATGGCCCACTAAGATTTGTAGGCTTCTGTACCTCATCATCACTGCCATCCCCCAAAGGCTGCACAGGGAGATACTGCTACCGACTTTTCCATCCAATAGTTTTGGGATAATCTCCATAGAATAAACCAATGATTCGCTCCCCTGCACCAATGAGGTCAGGGACCTTCGATCCACTCGTCTTCGACTTCAGCTAGGGATTCACCAAGGATGGCTCCCACCGGGCCACATCAACACTGCCATATGGACCCACAGGCTGAATAACAGGTGGTCTATACCCCTGTATAGAAGACCCTATCTTGGATGAACCGATGTTAATGTTGTGGATAAGCTAAGGAAGATGCATGTTAGGGGGAATCATCTTCTACATCGTCAGTGGCCTATGAAACCGATAACACATACTGTAGGACCCCTATTATGAATGTGTAGTGGAACTTCTATGTTCGATTAGGATTGAGACCCAAGCCACCCCATGGGCAGCCCAAGATGCCTCTTTCAGCTATCGACATGATCAGTAGTCATTGCAGGATGACCTATAATGATGACATTCAGTACGGAGGTCTTCCCTATACAATATTTAGTTTGATTTGAGTTCCTCCACAGTCCCTTGCTCAGAATAGAGGTCCTCCTTGTGACCATGAACCTAGGTACAAAGATTTTCTCAATATTTAGGTTATCAATGAAAATATAATCATCGTGTTATCACTAGCTTGAACGGAGGCACTCCCCATGGTTGAATCAACCGGGGCAGAGGTCTTTCTCACTCTATCAATAATCACCGTGGATGTCCTCCACGTGTTCAAACTAGCACAAGAGGAGTCCCTCCATGCCCTACCACTCTCTATGGTAGAGTTCCTCTCTGTGCATCAAGAAACATACACGAAGGTGCTCCCCATGTTCCATTTTACATATTCCTAGTTGATCCTCATAGACAATCTCACTAAAGCAGAGGTCCTACCCGGTCTAATGATAACTGATATGAAAGTCCTCCTCATGTCACCTCCAACTCAAGAGGAGGTCCTCCTCGCTACAGCACCAACCCATGTGAAGATCCTCCTCATGTCATAGATCTACCATTCCCTGAAGAATCATCACAGAGGGGAAAATCCATTACCACCAAAGGAGGAAACCTGATAAGTGCAAGATTATAGTCAATTTATTCCACTTTTATGATTTTGAAGCAGAGTGCAACTCAATGATGGAGCCTTCACCACGATCCTCTATATCAGGGTCTCAGGTAGGAACTCAGTGTGTCACATTTTTACTCTCAATAAGATAGATTCTCCGTATCTTTGAACCCATCCACAAATACATATAGGAGGAGGAATATTTGACTCTCGTTCAGGGTCTTGTCATGAAGTCTTCTCTAATGTCTCTAGATTCACTCTTAGCCTCATCATGATATCATTGAGAGTTTTTATCGAGTTTGGTAGATGATGATCACTGGCATGATCCACCACCAATAGACACCACCCTTGTACATGAATTAGTGGTTGATACCCCATCTTATAGGGACATGGTGATGTAATCAATACTACCCCTAATAGAAGACCCAGTATGCACCATCCAGTCAGCTCAAGCACAGTTCTCTCCACCCGCTATACAACCACTATAGTGGTTTATATCATTGACAATACATTTCCCATAACCACCTCTAGTTGAGGAATGGGGAAACCAAAACCCATATGTAACCTATGAATGGAGAACCAAGTGGGACATTCTCAAAGTGGATGGATTTCCAGAGATTTTATGGCTGATCACTACACGTTACATCATCATCCCGAAGTCCCCCAGCCAGGAAAAATTCATGTGTCTCTGTAGGACTCTTTGGGAGATACATTTATATCTCCATCATCACCAGTTCGATTATCCAACGAACCAGGAGCATTATGATCACATCTTCTAGTAATGTCGCATGTTAATGTTGGCCGCACTTCTTGTGGCTCAACACCTTGTATCATCTGGTTATCCACAGATTCGTCAGCAATGATTCATCTAGAGATTCAATGTCCTCCAAATAATTTTTTTTCTGGAATCCCCACACATTCAAGTCTATGGATAGGGGTAGTGTGTTTACCTTCACTTCATCCCAGTCCTACATCATCATGAATAACCTAGAGATATCAAGGATATACCTCCAGTCATAGTCACATTCAAAATGGTTGAGCACATAGATAAAGACATCAAAATAGGTCTCTTTTAATAGAACCTACCCCTAAGGGAAGTTCCACTTTTTGGACCCTAATGTGTTTTTTTCTTTCTAAAAAAGACACTTATTGGCCTTGACGATCCATCTAAATCATCTACTCTTAATTAAGACCCCAATAAGGGAAAATCACACTCTAGGATAGTCAATCCCTCTAACCCGTCTGATTCAATGCAGAAGATTAAAGATGATCCTGAAAAGGACACATTTCTTCAACAACTCACTAAATAGAAATTGATCATTGATGATATCCTTATAGTGGAAATTATAGAATGGTGTCTACATTATGGTGATCCTATGTATGATCCCATCCATCCTCCACTGGGGTATCAGGGGTAGCCATATGTCCCCCTCTATGAATTTCCTCCTGGGGATCTCGACAACCTTGTCCAAATAAATTGGGTAAAGGATGATATTTATGGAAAACATCTATGATACGCATCGCTGAATCCACCCAAGATACATGAGAATATTTCCCCAGTAATCCCTCGGGTTTCTATTCATGTAATTTCCCCAACTACTCCACTTAACAATATTATAACATCTCTTTGAGTAATTCCACCAACTCCTCCATGAGCTGCTGGTCCCGCCTATCATTTTGAAGAGCCTTCCAATGCATTGGTGGTCCTCAATCCTCAGTAGGAATGAAATTCCTTCCAAGAGGATCGGATGAATTATCTTGTTTCCCAATTTGAGTCCCTTGAAAGTCAGTAGGTGGCAATCCCACCAGATGGTAAGTCATATCCAGGATGAGTGGATTATATTCCAACATCTGTGAATTTTGAGAATCCTACATTATCCACCTTCAATAGGATGGGTGGAAAGATGCATCATTTGGACCACTTCATTTAAAGGTGTAGATCCATCCTAGGATATATAGAATAGTATGAATCCTCCAAGCTCGGGTGCTTCATACAAAAACTAGAAGGGCCTTCGTTCATCTAGTACATACAGTTACCCATTGGGTCTATAGTTGGTTGGGAATATCTTCATAGGTAGTTTCTGTATTAGTTCAAATCCACCACTTTGAATACCAGTATTGATGACCTCTTCAAGTCAAATTAGTTTCTATATCAACACATCACATACTTTTTCACCCTATGGTAGGGCATCACATATTCTCTCAACAATCCACTGATGCAATAGCAGCTACTAACGATGTGCGTGGGGAATTTGAAAACTAAACAGGTCTCATCCCTCATCACTCATAATATCCCCTGAAGATTCCATGATTCTTTACAAAATGCCCAAATCCTAGAAGAAGCCTTATAGAAAGACAAGAAGGCATGTCTGTTACCTCCCAAAAGTCTTCTAAGAGGAGATGCCAAAGCTGAAACTGCTAATGTCACATAGGTAGAGGCCCGTAGGCCACTATAGATATAACCACAAGGGCCACCCTTATAGCCTCTCCATGGGCCATAGCCTCAAGTTCACCATCAGGTTCAGTATCACCTACCATAGAAATGGAAGGAACCACCACATCAACCACCATTTCCAATGATAATACGGTTCCACCTCATTGTCAGAATCCAACGTCTCTCTAGGGTCAGGCACCCAGGTTTCTTTTCCCAGATAAGAAAAACTAGATCTACTCATTTGAAGAGTCTCAGGTCCACATATATTTTTAGAGTGCCTCGAAGTTTCTAGAATACATTAGGGACGAAGAGTTAGATCTCATTGATCACCCCAAATATTTCCCCTCCCCCCAATTCCTTGGAAATACTCCCAATCAATTATATGTCTCCAAAGACTGGATCTAGGACTAGGTTGACAAAAACATAGTCAGGTTTGATCCTACCCCAGCACAGGTGGCATGAATTTCAGAAAATCTTGATAACGGTAGCAAAGAAGAATTCCAGAAATCCTCCAATCATGGCTCTCAAAAGTTTGATAGTTGGTTGTCCCGTAAGGAAGTCACTTGCACTCAAAGTATTATATATGCCCACTTGAATCAATCTGAACCATGATAGGGAACAAATTCTCCTCCATATTCCACTACTGCATCCACATATCATCCCTCTGCATCCCAGAAGTGCAGGAACTAACAACTCAAGGGAAAGTAAGTCCCCCTGTCAGTGCCAAATTCATCTTGCATTCTCATTGAATTCATGCCCCCATATATGGGGATCACTCCAAGAATTATCCCAGGAATGGAGGATTCATAAAGTGATGATCAGTTGTACACTAATGTGAACACCATTTACTAGTTGACCCTTAAAAAGTTACCGATGATGAGGAGCTTCAATATCGTCCTTCTAATGTCCTCAGTCAGTATCATTGTTGATGAAACTATAGATATATGAATCGTCATAATGCACCGATCATCACCCCCAACAAAGATTTTCATTCCAATAAGAATAGAAAATAGACACAATGCAGATCTCAACATGTGATGTCCTCCCATCTAATCTCATCAGATTCACTCATACTTCAAATGGTGCTTCATGATTTGGCAGAGCCTTCATGACTGCACTATGATTAGACGCGTCCATCTGTGGCCAAACCTCTGTCATCTAATAATCATCTGGTAGTATTTTTGTGTAGTTAAACTTGTTTCAAGTGGGATATTCCTAGTGCCTTATATAATCTACTAGTTTGTCTATAAACACCCGTCATACCTCCTACTACAGAGAAACTTCAGACTAGAAGAAATGTGTGCATAGAATGAAAATATAATGTTCTTAAGTACCTTTCAAGTAGTCCTTAAAAACTATAGATCTTAAAGGCTCTCTTCCTATATGAATATATGTGTGAATCCCTCGTAGAGGATTTTATAAGCCCCCTCAAGTTCAAAAATAGATGTAGTGGCTACAAATTCCCTCTATGTTGAAGAAGATTATCAAGTAAAATTTCATACCATCATTTCATTCCCTAAAAAATATTAAGGTTATCTGGTATAGGAGAACACTATCCTATTTTATATCAATGAATAGTTCAATAGCATGGAATTCCTCCATTTTCTTATCAACATAAGTTTGAGGATCTATCTCATTCCAACCCAGACACTCTGCAATATATGACTAATTGAAGATGATCTGATTCATGATGTCCGGATGATTCAAGGTTATGACAGTACAAAGGATAATCCACTTAGAATAATCCTCTTAAAGGCCCAATTAGATGTGTTGATTTATAGTATAGAGTTCATGGTCATCTCACAGGACATTTCCTAAAATGTACTAATGGGTTGACCCTAGATTCACCTGTACATAGTAGTTCCTTCCACATTTAACTAGTGCCTCATGTACTCCCTTAATGGTTGAGGGGGTGTGCTCCAAGTTGATTCATCTCTCATTTCCTTTCATGAATCCTCCAACTCAGATGCCTACTATTATAAGGTCAAGGAAAAATGGGATCAGGATACTGAGGTTCAGGACCCTCCTACTATGGACGACCTATGGATAGAATTAGGCGATGCCTTTTTCATCTAGATTCATCGGTTAGAGGCCACAACCCCAGATATAAGACACTACTTTTTAATCTCAAATACAAGGGGAAGCAAGTTTCTAGGTATAAGGGGAGCTGTAATATCACATAATAATCCTATAAAAATTAGGATTAAGAGATACCATAGACTCTTTCCCTGTAATGTATCAGGATGTTTACCACAAGGAAAATGTAATAGGCCATATAGTCTTGTTCCGCCGAGCTGGGATGAACCGACTTAAGCCGAAAGGCCACTACTAATTCAATATTATCATGTGTGGACCCTTGGGTCTAAGGCCTGATGGAATCATGTTAAAATGTTCCTCAACATAGTGTTATCAATGCAGAATTTTTCTGATGAATATTCCATTGCCGCTTTAGCCGGCACCACCATTCCAAAGGATCCTCCAATTCAGAAGTGTTTTCTACTTCTGATGATCCTATAATTTAGGAAAATAAATAGGATTAGGAGGTCACTACTCCCATGTTTGAGGATGGAATATCCACAAAATGTCGATGAGTTGGTACAGGTGAATCTTAGTACTGAGTAAAATTCGAGACCAACACTAATAAGTGTTTAAATGTTTGCATAAGAGCATCAACATTATCTGTATTTCCTAAAGTAGTATCCAGGAGTATTTTCCTACAGTTATGGTGTGATAATAAGACTAGATCATCAGGTTTCCATCCAATGTCTTTGTCTCCTAGTAAGTCATCCTGGGTTCAAACATCCTTTTTAAAAATGAACTCTTCTCATGGCACCATGGTCAAGGCTAAGGTTGATAACCTCATCAAATACAACATTTTCGAGGAATTCGGGTACCCCAGATGGTTAGCCAACCATGTTCCTATCAGGAATAAGGATAGACAGACCAGAGTGTGTATCGACTTCTAAGATCTCAACTACCACTATCTGAAGGATGATTTTCCCCATCCCATGACAGAGTTGTTGTTCAATGACACTACTGGATTTCATTCTCTCTTCATTATGGATGGGTATTATACATATAATCAAATCAAAATGGACCCATAGGATGATGAGTCTACTACCTTTAAAGCACTTCAAGATAACTTCTATTACCAAGTAATGCCTTTCAATCTAAGAAATGTAGGTGTCACCTATCAGTTTGTGATTCACCTTATATTCAAGATGATCCTCAAAAAATTGGTGGAAATATATATGGGACATCTTGCGGTAAAATCCCTCTAACATTAGTAACATATCAGTTATCTTGAGAAAGTTCTTGGATTACTATTCTCCCACCATTTGAAGATAAACCTATTTAAATCTGACATTAGGGTTACGACAATAATGTATCTCAGATTTATCGTTAGATATATAGGCCTCAAGTTCGATCCATATAAGGTCAAGGATATCAATCTATTTCCTCCTCCAAAAATTCATTGAGATGTCCAAGGATTTCATGTCCATATATCCTACATACACCAATTTATTGTGAATCTAGTTGGAAATTTAATCCCTTTTCTAACTCATAATGAAAGGTGTTTTCTACCAATGAGATGAAGTGTGTTGAACTGCTTTTGAAAAGATATAGTATTATATGCTACAGCCACCAGTTTTTATGCCACCCATCTCCCAAAATCCACTGGTCCTCTATGTGACAGCCCTTGAATGGTCCTTTGGTATTATTCTCACCTAGAAGAATAATTAATGGATAGAGAACAACTTATACTATCTCAGTTACATTCTCTTTGACATAGATATTAGATATTCCTCTATCAAGAAGTTCTACCTCACATTGGTTTTTTTCAATGCAGAACATCCAGCATTATCTACATCATCACAAGATATAGATGGTTTCCCGCATGGAGCCACTAAAGTATATTCTAAACTGCCCTATATTGATAGGCCTTCTATCTCACTGGGATGTGATCCTTATGAATTTCGACATCAGTTTCATTCTGAAGAAAGCTATCAAGGGTCAAGAACACACAGTGTTCCTTGCTGTCCAACCATCTCTTGTAGGGCAGTCTTTGGATCTTAACTTTCTATATGATTCCATCCTCTCAGTAGATAAATCCATTCCATGTAGGAATATTTATTTTGATGGAGTCTCATGAATATAGATTAGTAGACGGCTCAATCACCCCAAACTCAATAGATTGGTCCTCGGTATCATCTTTACCACTCCTACACTTGATGTCACCCCCTACATGTTCTTATTGTTAGAAGGCTGCACCAACAATGAGGAAGACTGTCAGGCTCTCAACACTGGTCTCGATCTAGACCTTCGGATTGATGTTCCAAACCTACATAGGAAGGGGAACATAGACCTAGTCATCCATAATTTCAATGGTAACTAAATCATCATGAAGGTAGAGCTTACACCCTTTCTAGAGTGCACTCTCCAGTTGATGGCCCAGTTTCCTTCTTTGTATGAGGTCACTCATGTTCCTCATTCCAAAAATAGTCTAGCTGATGCCTTGGCATGTCATTCCTCTTCTCTCACAATGTCTGACCATGAGGATATGATCTTCCATGTGATGCATTGAGGGTAGTCACACCCTTCACCTCGGTCAATGATGATATCTAGTATGTTAGTCACCTTACCGCCAATTCCTTCACATCGGGACCTCCAGGTCCCCCTACCACAATAGAAGAGGATCCTGATTGGGTGACTCCATTTTTTGAGTACCAACAACATGGTGTTCTCTTGATAAAAATATCTAAACATGAGTGAATCAGTTGACATATAGTATTGTTCACCCCCCCTGATTTGTCCCAACCATGAGAAAATCTTCTACAAACGTGGGTTTGATGGAGTTCTCCTTCTCTATATTCAAGGATACAAGATTCCCCATGTTATGAAAGAATTCAACGCTGGTATTTGTGGAGATCTCCAGGCAGGTTAGAAGCTCTCCCAACAGATTCAAATATGGGGATACTTTTGGACCAACATGGTCCATAACTGTATTGAGTTAACCAAGAGGTTTCACACATTCCAAATCCATGCCAATTTAGTGCGTTGGTAAACCGAACCCCTCCATACTACTATGTACTTGTGGCCCTTTATGGTGTGGGGGCTCAACGTCATGGGAAAATATCCATTGGTAATGGCTTTCCAGTGAAAGTTCATCCTGACTACCATAGATTTATTTTCCATTGGAGAATAAGTTATTTTACTCAAGGATGTCAAGACCCATTCTATCATCAAGTTCATGAGATCTAACATCATCCATCAGTTCAGAGTCCCTCATGTCATTTTCCCTAATAATAGATCTAATTTCCAATTAGACAAGAAAAATAAATTGTATTCCAAGTATAGTATCTGGTCTAATCATAATTTTTGAAATCATGAATAAGAAAATGGGATGATTGAGGAATTTAATAAAAAGTTCTCTAAAATTATTCATATGATTGTTGGTCAGAACAAGAAGAGATTGATAAAAAAAGCTCCCCAACACTCTCTGGGATTACTAAAAATTGACTCATAATTTAACCAAGGTGACCCAATATTCCCTACTGTATAGGAAATTATATGTCCTACTCAACGAGATTCAGTTTCCATCATTATGCACAACTATCTATAATTAGTAGATGTCAGAAAAGAATGTTGAAGTACATCTAGCTGAACTAGAATCCCTTTATGAGAATAGGATATAGGCCTTTCACAATCTGAAGTTGCACCGGAACATAATATCAAGAACATTAAATATAAAAGATCATCTTCCCTCATTCCTCCAAGGTGAAACGGTATTCGTCCCGAGGACACCAATGTTACCTGGTAGGAATCTACCAAAGTTGTAACCAAATTGGGAAGGACCTTATATCATCCACATGGTTTATACCAAAGGTGTATAATCCATGTTCACTATGGATGGAGAGAAAATTACTCCCCCATCCAATAAAAAAATCATCAATTAGTAATTTTCATAGGAACCCTACCGTCCCACATGATGTTAATCTTCTATATTTTTACCGCATAACTTTAAACTACACGTCATTCTCTATCTAGGATACATTACATAAATCTACCCAACATCATCATCCCACATTACGTTAAATCGCAAGCCCCATTTTCCTCTGGCGTACTACATGATATTAAACTACTGCCACATCCTTCCCATATGATGTTAAACTACACGGAATTCAAGAACTAAATAAGGCATGATTCCCATCCTTATGGGAAAAGTTGGAATGATCGGGCTCTTTTTCTTCAGGTCTAGCCCCAAGTTCCTCCATATTTGTTCTTATGGCCATAGGTTTCCTCTAGAAGCACATGGTGTAGTGTAGACTTCTTCTGTCTTCATTCATGTTAGGTTTAAAACTACCACATCACTTATTCCCTTCAGGTATCTCCCCTTTTTCTCACATCCTTACTTTATGATATTAATGTATACAAGATTCATGGACTACAAATGGCTTGATTCCCATCATCATTTGATATGTAGGTACGCCCAGACATTTTTCTCTTAGTATAATACTAGGTTTTACACCCCTTTATTCTTAGGGGATACATGGTTTGTTTTGATACTTCTTTTAGTCATCATTCACATAGTTTTTTTACCTCATCATACCATGTATACCCATTATAAAGGCCCTACCTTTTGGTCTGAGCTCTACGTCCTTAAACTAATATCTATTTCATCCTATGTAATAGTAAACTATTGTTTATTCCTTATCATATTACATTAAACATCAATATTTTTAAAAACTATGTATGGATTGATTCCTTCCCTCACATGATACATGGGAATTCCCAAACATTTTGTCTTCAGGTCCAGCCCAAGGTTTCAACAATCATTTTGTATCATCATCCACCTTTTTCCTTATTCCACTTAGGTATTTCACATGTTGTAGTGTGGAGTTATTTTTTCATCATTCACATTTGGTTTAAAATAGCCACACCATGTACCCCCACTTGAGATCATTTTTCCTCATCTGCATCATTATCGCGTGATGTTAAACTGCATGATATTGGAGAACTATGTATGGTTTGATTCCCATATTTATGGGATACATAGGAACACCTAGAAATTCTTTATTTGGGTCTAGCCTTAGGTCTCTTGACCTTTCCATCCCTCTATCCTTACCTTACAGCCTGATTTCTATGACCTGAAGCATAGATCTCACCCATCCATCATGACATTAAACTAATCATTCATGCCTACAAAATTTTATGCTTTATAGAATTTATGGTCCATTCTTCATTACCTAAATAGGAAATTTCCCCTTCTCCCCGAATGGTGTTAAACTGCATTGAACTCATCTGAAATCCACATCTTTTGGCCTCTTGGCTGATTCCCCCCTTGGGCGTGTGCAAGGTGGTTGTGTACTTCTCTTTCCACCATTCACGTTAGGGTTACTCTTCCACAATGTTCACACTTCCTTTTTAATATCTCTCCACCATTATCTTTATCACATGACGTTAAACTACAAAGAATTCAATAACTATGCATGGATTTATTTTTATCCTTATAGGATATGTATGAATGATCTGACACATTGTATTCGATTCTAGCACCATGTTCACCAACCCACATTTTTTCTCACATGTCCTATCAAGTCAACTAACCCTAGTTGAATCCCCTATGTTCTATCTTTCTACATTAAAATGCTCTGATACCCCATGGTATGGGACATAGAGTATAGGATTCTTCATAGATATTCTCTCACTCCACCAACATGCTTTTCATTCCATTTATTTGTGTCTCTATCATCTTTCATATCTGAAAGGACCCCCTAATAGTACAGATTCTCATCGAAAATGTTGAGTTACCATTCTAGGTTGATGTCCCAGAGGATCTTGAACAACAATTTTAGATAAGTCCTTCATTTTTAATATGGTCAACAATCTAAACTTTGTTGTTTTTTCCATCCCATGTCATGTGATCTGGATACTATGTTTGGAATATGATAAATAGTTATCCTCCATCATTAATCCATCCCCAATGCATCCCAAATTTTTTTCTCATGATTCACATCCCTTCTCAAATCCATATATCCAAATGTAATTTCAATAACCTTGGTGTCATCCCTCCATGCACCATTTCATGTTGAGTGGTTGGACCAGCGTTGTTGGGTCATCATGGAATCCACACCTTTGTTCCCCTATCATATACATTTTATGTATTGTAAAGATCTCCTCCACCTATTCTTTCCCACAACGAGCAAGGATCACATGGGTCTTGGGGTTTTTCATAGGTTTCCTCATGTTTTTATGTTTTGTTTTCTTATGGTTGAATCTCTAAGACCTTAAACTAGGAGGATATTTCTTAAAAATGTGTCTTATGGTATGGACTTATTTTTACCTCATTCATGTCATGTTACCATCTAGTTCAACTCTATATATTACCACTTTGGAGGTCTCACTTCATGGTATAAACCTTATTACCATAAACTGTGTGTGGGTTTTCCCCCAAAAATGTGGGTGTTGTGTGGACATATTCTGTTGTAATTCACATTGGGTAACTTTAGGGTCCCACCAGTACACATTTCTTCAATGGGATGGTCAAAACTCTATTATATTAAACTAAGATCTTTAGTGTCCAAGTTCTCATGACATTAAACTGCATAATAAAATCAATTGTTCTCATGTCTTAGAATATCTCCCCCTTTTTCATTGTCCATTTTCCATAGATTCGTTTGAGAACTACATATGGCTTTATTATCATCCTTGTGAGATATGTTGGAATTACTAGGCCTCTATTTTGTGGTCCAGCCTCTATTCATTTGATATGCATGTCCCCTTAGTCAAGGTTCTTCTAGGAGTACATGGATGTGATTGAGCATCCTTTGTTCTCATTCACATTGGGTTTATAATAGTTGTTCCATGTACCTCCCTTGAGATTACTCCTCTCAGCATTCTTCCTTACAACATGATGTTAAACTACATGGGTATCGTCCATTCGTCAAGAACCCCCTTTATTTGGGTCTCCATAATCTTTCACATCTAAGAGGACCCCCTATGTGAATGTATGCTCATCCTTTAGACTCACCTACTATTTTTGTACAATGTACTAGAGGATCTAAAAAGGAAATTTGAGACATTTCTTACACATTGAATATGATCGGTGGTCAATCCTTAGTTGTTTTTCCCATCCCAGGTCACATCATATGGATATTTTGTTTTGAATACGACCAATATTTATCTCCCATCATTATTTTGGACCCATTAGGTTAAAAATATTAGGTGAAGTGATTCATATTTTCCTTCTCTTATGTTCCTCCACACTTCTGCATACGTCGACTAAAAATTTTGGACAAATTAATATTTTACCACTTGAAATTTATCTTCCATTGTTTTTCACTATCATGTGATGGGTAAATCCTACCATCACACCTTCTTCACAACATCAATAATGGCTCACGTGGGCTTAGGAGTTTTGGTTGGGTAATACCCACATGTAGGACATCTCACCCCTATAGTCTGAGCTCTATGCCCTTAAACTAATATCTCTTCTTTCCAAACTGTATGACGTTAAAATATGATATCTCTTACCAAATGACTTTAAAATTTTGTTTCCTTACCATACGATGTCAAAATGCATGGGTCAGTCCTGTCATGTGACCTTAAACTATGACATCATTGTCCTAGCCACACGATGAAAAACAGTGTAGCATTGTGGTGTTCTCACATGAGAGGGAATCACCTTGGGAACTAGTTATCCATCATGTCATTTTTCAAGGCCTTCATACCGTGTATTACTAAAGTGACACCAAGAATTTTAATCCTGGTCTGGCCACTAAAAAACAGACCAAAAAAAGAACAAACAAGATATATCAAATGTCTCTTTTCTCGGTCCATGGGTCAGACCCACATGGTAGAAGATCCCCAAAAATATATGTGGCTTTATTCCCATCTTTATAGGATACATTGTGATTCCTGGATGATTGATCATGGGTCCGGATACAATGTTATTGCCTCTATTTATCACAATCCTTACCGTATGATGTTAAACAACATGACATTAAAGAACTAAGTGTGGCATGATTTTCATCCTTATGGGATACGTACTCATGACCAAGCATTTTTTATTCAGTTCCAACCACAGTTTCATTAAACTTTTTATCTCATTTGGTTTTGATTATGGTGTGAACTCTATGAACCCAATGTAGGAACTCTATATGAATATATTGTGTGATGATTGGTAGTAGGTCTCGTTGGCTTTAATTTGTGTTTTTTTGTCCCTCACTACTTCACATAAACCGCTTTCCCATCAATTCCTTGGAGTTTATATGTTACACAAGCCTCATATGGTCCGTTTAATTTGGTATTATTCCCTATGTGTAATTTAAGCAGTCCAATAATAGACGACATAGTCTATATGACATGAATTTAAACTATAATCAACGGTCCAGGAAGTATGAAATTAAACTATATACATTTTCCTCAATGTATGACACTAAAATACATGCCTATCATCCTCATTGGCATGTCATAAAACTACAAGGAATTGTAGGTCCTCAAAAGAGAAGTCCGGTTTAGAAGTAGGTTTGATCTTGATTCCGAACGATGTGCTCACCCAATGTGAATTCATCATGATGGCTTAATTTTGAGATTTTTAGACTCAATTAGAACAACCAATCACTATATCTCTAATCTTTCCATGACCTTTATTTGGATCATAATCACCATTGACATTTAAAGGGACCCCAAGTAGCATGGATTCATGGCCTCATGGCTCACCAACCATTTTGGGAAAATATTTTAGAATACATTGGATGACACTTCGAGTTTGGCCCTGTGTTTTTTAATTTAGTCAATGGTTGGCCACCATTTGTTTGTCCCATATTTTAGAATAATGTGGTGGGATACTGTGTCTCAAATATGGTCACCAATTATCCCCCTTCATCATTCCACCCTCACAATGTTCAGAATTTTGGGGTGTTGTTATTCACACATTGCATTTCCCTTTATTCAGATTGATTACAAAGTCCCTGGAATTATCATTATTGTGCACTAGAGAACATTAGGAATAGAAATTTGGATACACTAAGAACCCTACTATCTAGTCAAAACCCCCTCTATCAGTCTGAAAACTCTATGTGGTCATTCAGACCTCGAGTGTTTGATGATTTTTTGGTGCTCTCATATCCAAAGTGAGCATTTATGTAGTCGTCCTTTGTTTCAAACATTGTGCATGACCCACGTGATCTTAGAGATTGATTGTCTGTTGTTTCATAGATATGACTGATATGTAGAAATCAAATAAAGTAACATTATTTCTATAAACATAGTCTAAATTAAAAAGAAAACATGAAAACATGTTTGTGAGTTACTTAAAACATAGCCCCTATGGATTAGTCCGTTCGATGGAGCGTCTCAAATCAACCTCTACTTAGCATGTGTTACCTAGTATTTTTTGTTGTCTCCTGATCTCCCTCCATTCTTCATTAGTCATAGGGAGAATTTCATCAGCCCTAATCTAATCTTGATCATTCTTATCTTAGATATTGGCCATTGCATGACAAGATTTCATCATCTGCTCTTTGGCTTCCACAAACTAGCCAATTAATAGAGATATGTGTTTTGAGTGGGTGTTAGTGATGTGACAATGCTCATTAATATTCATTTAGAAGCACCAAATCACTTATTCGGAATCTTGATTTTACTATATGCTGAAAAAAATACCTTGTTTTCATAAAACATTAAAGACATGGTCTCCCCCCCACACATTATTAGCATGGTAATCCTTGATGATCATATTTAGACCTTGTGCATACACCCCTATTGCACACAGCTCATGTAACCTGGGAAAAAGTGATACCATCTAGTTTATCCACTTTAATTTCATGAACTTTTCATTGAATAGCTTGATCAGTTTCCTTTACCGGCAACAGATATCCGGAATGTCCTCCACATTAGATACGGGCTCATCTGGTTCTTCCAGGTCAATGAATTCATATTCTAAGAATGCATCTATAAGTTTGGAAGTGGGATCCTTCTCAACAGTTCTATCCGACAGTATGGTTTCAATATCATGTAGTTGATCTACATCACTAGATTCCACCTTGATAAGTTCAAGTTCCACCCCACCAGTTATTCTACTATCACCCATGATAGTTATAGTCAGGTGGGCTTGGGAGACCAATTCAATATAGATCGATGTTCCCCAAAGTAAAAAAGCTATGGGACCCCCAACCATCCTCACTAACAATACTCCCATTGGTTGAAGGAATATTAAAAAAAACACAATGTCTGCTATCTTGGTTGCGTGAATACCATTTATGACACTATAAGGAAGAAAACATACAATGTTCCAGTAGTTGATCATACCCTAGAGTTATTGATATCAGAATCATAGAATGCACCCCCATATATATGGTTGGGAACTCCAAATATTCCAGAATTTACACTCTGGTTTCCACATCCCTACTAGACCATGTTCTCACCATCGTTCCTGACACAGGCCCCAGAGAAAATCTCATTAATCCATTGTCACGCGGTAAGGTGTATTTTTTATGAGACTCTCCTGTACAAAAAAATATCTGTTGAGAAACCAGTATGACCTGAATGAAATCATTTTATGAAGGAATTTATTAGATATTACCATAAAATTTGGGTTGAATTATCCCAGATCGGAGCCCACAACTTCACCTTCCTCCATAGGGCTCCCCTTATCAGCATCTTCTCTCTGGGACTCTTCTGATGTGGGGTATATAGACTGTATATTGGCTCATAGTATACCTGTTCCACAAGGAATACACCTTGGATGGTCAATAGATATGAACGATGCTCCTCGGTTCCCAAACCATCATCGGTTAATACCCCCATTAGCAATAGAAACACATGGAAGTTCAATTTTACCACCCACTAGGTTTTTCCAGCCCCGCCAGTGGATTTAGTTTTAGTGGAAGACTCCCAACTATATTTAGAGTGGCCATTTGAAATTATAACTCAGTAGGGGAATTCTGGATTGGATATTCATATTTCCTCATGTACACTGCCACCCAACCTTATAGAAAGTGCAACAGTCAGCATACATGTTGTGTCTTCTTCCTCTCATTGATGTGGCAAAGCACCTTGTACATCTTTTCCAACACTGGGACCCCAATTTTGATGCACTTCACCATTTCCAGCATGGTGTCCATAATAAATTTTCCTACACATGCACCCATGAGAACATCCATAAACAAAAACATAAATTTGCAAATAAGAACATAGATAAACCCAGCCAACCAAACCCTTAGTTGATTCTCAATGTTAATGTTGTACCTTTATAGGTTACATTGGTTGTACTCTAGGATTATCTAGTAAGAACCTTACTTGCTATGTTTATCCCATCTTGGGTAGGTACAAGGCCTCACAGGTAGTTTCATGGGTGCCTCCTTTCCCTCAGTAGGATGATCTGGTGGGAAATCCACCAAGCATATGAACCACTGCTTGAAGTGGATGTCCCTCACAGATAGTTAATAATCACCTGAAAGCAGCTCCATAAATATCTTCTCCAGACATGGAGTTTTCTCCAAATCCAACCGTATATTCTATGTGGGGAGGAACACATCATACATTCCCCCAAAATTGGAATACATAAAATTTTCTAGAGGTCTGAGAGGGTGATGTTGACCTCTACATGGTGAAGATGGAAATTGTTGGTCCTCGTTGACCACCTACTCAGCAGTTCTGGTATCATGTGTTTCGGTTTGTAGATGTGGTATTTCGAATCCCACACATTCTTGTAAAGGCCAAACATATTCATCTATACTCTAAATTCATCACAATATGCACACACCACAACTACAATAGTGGTATTTGAAGCCCCCATGACATAGGAGACTGCCTTTGGCGGTCGCTGTAGGTGGCCTAGAGAGACCTCCTCTATCAGTCGCTGGGTTTTGAAAAAATAATCAGGGAGGATTCGGCGCCCCCACCACTCCAACGCCCCCCTCCACTCATGAAACCATACCGCTCCCCCTCGCCCTCACCGCCCTCCCTCGTCACCCTCTTCCCTCTTCCCCCGCCGCCCTCCACCCCTCGCCACCCTCTTTTCCCTCTACCCTCCACCCTCTTCATCCTCCACCCTCGGCCCGCCCTCGGCCCGCCCTCCACCCTCTACCCCCTCTGCCCTCCGCCCTTCGTCCCCTTCGGCCTCCGGCCTCTGCCCCCTCTGCCCTCCGGCCTCTGCCCTCCATCCTTCGCCCACTTCCCCCTTAGTCCTCTGCCCCCTTGGCCCTCCGTCCCCTCGCTGCACACCCCTTGTAACCTCACCTCCCTCCACTCCGGCTCCCCGCCATCCTCGCCCCCTCCCTCTTCATCCCCCTCCCTCGTCGTGCCGCCGCCGCCCTTCCCCTCTCTTGCTGCACCACCGCCGCCTAGTCCCCTCCGTCCCCGCACGGCCGCTACTCATCCCCATTGAGGTATTATTCATTTGGTTCATGTGCTGCTTCAATTTTTATTAATTCAATCTGAAATTTGGCTATGTATTGATCGGTTTTGTTCATAATTTTTATATTTGTTTTGTTAATTTATTGATTTTTCAAAATTCATTCACAACTAATTATTCAATCCCTTTTTTGTTGATTAAAAACTGTACAAGATTTATTTTTTAAAAAACAATACAATTTATCTTTTGGACACTTTGGATAGTCATCTTACTAATGTTTTCTATGACTTTAGGATTGTCAGGGGAAGAGACAGCAGATCCATATCATCTATCTGAACAATCTACATCTTAGGGTCAAGGTATGTATGAAAGTCATTGTCTAATTTTTTTTTGTAATTTATAAAAATATATACATATATATTTATAACATTTGTAAAATTATATATTAAATTGTTTTCAACAGGATCAGACTCTACTGCTTCTTCCTCTCACAAGCGAGGCACTGGTCGTGGCATTTTATCATGGAATTCTGACACAACGTTTGATTTTTTCCTTTGACGAGTTATTTCATCTTATGGGATAGAATTCCCCTACATTTATTCATTAGGTGGGGCATATCATACGTGACCCACGTCGATTTCCATTAACCACATGAGACTAGGATTCTATCCCTCATGACACATTATATCGTCATCGGAGGGAGGTTCAGGTAAGAAGACCATTTTACTTTCTTACCTATGAATAAACAATACTAACATATGTGATTTTTTTCTTTAATAGAAAAATATAAAAGTATGATTCGATGAGTTTCGGCCCGCGTGTATGAGAAAATTCTCTATGATGTGGAAATATTATAAAGGCAATGTCTAGAGGGACCATTGGGTACCAAATGTGGGTTCGCCAGACATTATGGAGAATGTCCCGAGAGGTGTCCTCCCAGCTCAGTGGGGTGAATTAGATGCATATTGGTCTACTGAGGGTGTTTCAGTTTTTATATTTATTTTGGTATATATATTTTCAAGAATGTGTGATTTTTTTGAAATTTGAATTATTGAATGTAGGAGGTGTCAACACGCCATTCTGAGAATCAAGCATTATAGGGAGAAACTCACAGGCTCGGAGCTCGTCACGTATCTCAGATCCGACATGAGGTATTTATTATTCATTTTTTAATTTATTAATTAATATGTTTATGTGTTTATATTCAATTCATATACAGTTATGGGAGCAAGGTGCATTCGCTGATAAAATGTCGGTGTGGATGAGGACCCGTAATCGAAAGGATGCAGAGGTTGCAGCATTGATAGTAAGTACTTGTACTAATTACCAATACTTACATAAATATGTATATTAACATATATATATATATATATATTAATTTAAATATTTTATAGGCTCAATTTGAAGCTTAGTTAGAACAACTGCCAGAGGACCAACAACAGCTTCCCATGCGAATAGATGAGATCTTTCATCGCATTATTGGTCGGGATGGGCATGGATATAGTTTGAACTATGGAACATGTATTCCTCATTCTGTAGTATCACGTGTTGTGGTTTTCAGTCCTGCTATTTCTAAGATGACACATCAGTTGTTGGATTTCGAGGCACGACTGCATGCTTCCAAGGAGTTAAATACGTAATTGATCACTGAGGTTAGAGAATTTTGGGAATATGTGCTTCCAGGTGATGGTGAAGTGGATCATACAATTCAAGTTTATACCATATTTATTTATCTAATTTATATTATTTTTGTTTTGAAAATATTCATATTTTTTATTTGTTTTAGGCCCCTGGTCCACCAAATGGAGGTAGCAGTCCTGACCATTCATGAAGCATCATATTCACGAGGTGTTGTTTATTGGTTGGGTTGTTATTGATGTTTAACTTGGGTTTTTAGTGAGTTTTTTTGAGATTTGGGGGTATCATGTGAGTTTTTTCAGGATGTAATGTTTGTGTGCACAAATTGAAAATTAACCATGAAACTGATTAATGGTTTCGATAATTTTAGTTCATTTAATTCTTTAATGTTTTCAATTGCATGTTCTGTAATAGTATTGAAAAAACAATGTGATTCCTAATATAAACCATGAAACTTGTTTTTGGTGACTAAGATCAGGTTCACTATTTTTAGGCCCCAGACAGCCCCCTTCACCTCAAACAGCACCCCCCCACCCCACCCCCCCTCCCCCCCACCCCCCCCCCCACCCCCTGCACCCCGGACAACCCCCCTGCACCCAAGACAGCCCTCCCCACCCCCCGGGGACTATTGAATCCTTAAATTTATGAGATGAACCATATCTCATCACATGATATAAGTCAAAGGGAGTACAAAAATAATCGATGAGATCCATTTTCACCACGTAGTGATCAAAACTGGCGATTCTATGAAAAACGTTTCTTATATTACTATTAAATCAGCGACAATATCCCTTATATCAATTCATGTGGTACTACATGTGAGAGTGGAATCCAATATCCATGGTTAGAACTATCCCTAAAGGCAATAGTGTAATGAGAGAGTACTAATGGCTCTTAATTGTCTTACCCAAACCATTACCATCCACTATTCACAGGGTGTGTGGGAGGAAGTAAATTCCCCCATGTTCCAAATCCTCCTACAAAACCCTATAGGTTACCCTTCAGTGAACATAACATAACTAATGACTAGATTGATGATCTGTTTCCATGACTCTACATCCTTAAAGGATCTATATCCACTAAAACATTCCCGTAGAATACAGATATTTTATTACTTATGAGGGACTTGAGCCCCAAATTCAGAATATTAAGCAAGGGTTTACTGGCCTCACTTCTACTCTAAATTAATATCTATAGCCCATCATTGTCTCTATGATGATTAGAATCACAACTAGTGCCAAATCATATAGCTAATGGCTAATGTTAGCAGTGGGGACCCTAAATCTGTATATTAACATATATTAGAAATTCAGAGAAAACGTGCTCAGAATGAATTGAAATCACACGAAAACATGGGAATATTATTTGTGACATGTAGGAGGACACGACATGCCCATAGGACATGCGGTGTGCATGATACGACTGAATATGTCGTTTTGAGTAGTTCGAAGCACTCTAAAAGAGCGTGTTGGATGGTCAAAACCATCCGAATGACCTTGAAATTCCATTAAATCAAACGACAACAACCGTGGTGTGAATTATGAAATGTTTGGATAGACGACACATCAATTGGGGGCATCGTCTGACCGTGGTGTCCAGAAACGCATTTCCGAAGTCAAAAAACACTAAAACGGGGTCTAACAGTCGAATTCAAATAAAATGTGCTCAGAATGACTTGAAATCACACGAAAACAATATGAATAATATTCGTGACATGTACAAGGATACGGAATGCCAATCGGACCTGTGGTGTGCACGGTACGACTGAATATGTCGTTTTCAGTAGTTCGACGCGCTCTAAAAGGGCACGTTGGGTGGTCATAACTAGCCGAACGACCGTGGAATTCCATGAAATCATACGAAAACAACCATCATGTGAATTGTGAAATGTTCGGGAAGTCGGCATTTCCATTGGGGTTGTCTTTTGACTATGGTGACTAGAAACTCATTTTCGGAGTCACAAAATGCTGAAACGACGTTTAACAGTCGAATTCAAAGAAAAAATGCTCAGAATGACTTGAAATCACAAAAAAAATAGCAATATTATTCATCACATGTAGAAGGAGACGACACACCCATCGTACATTCTGTTTGCGTGGTAAGACTGAATATGTCGTTTTGAGTAGTTTGGGGCGCTCTAAAAGGGTGCGTTGGGTGGTCCAAACCAGCCGAACGACCTCAAAATGCCATAAAATCATACGAAAGCAACCATGGTGTGAATTCTGATATGTCCGGGTAGATTGCACATCAATTTAGTGTGTCTTCTGACCGCGGTGACCGGAGACACATTTCTGAAGTCATAAAACACCAAAACGGCGTCTAACAGTCAAATTTAGAAAAAAATGTGCTCAGAATGACTTAAATTCTTACAATAATAATACTAATAATCATCATGGCATGTAGGAAGAGAAGGAACACCCATCAGACGTGCAGTGTGCACAGTACGACCGAATATGTCATTTTTAATAGTTCAACGCGCTCTAAAAGGGGGCGTTGGGTGGTCAAAATTAGTAGACAACTACAGAATTCCCAGAAATCATATGACAACAACTATGGTGTGAATTTTAAATTGTGAAATGGACGGGAAGGAAACACGTCAATCGGGGGGTGTCACTTGACCGCGGTGATAGGAAATGCATTTCCGGAGTCATAAAACACAGAAACGGTGTCTAACAATCGAATTCAAAGAAAACATTCTCAGAATGACTTGAAATCACACGAAAACAATATGAATATTATTCCTGACATATAGGAGGAGACGAAACACCCATCGGACATGCAGTGTGCAAGGTACGACTGAATATGTCATTTTCAGCAGTTCAGTACGCTTTAAAAGGAAGCATTGGGTAGTCAAAACCAGTCGAATGACCTCAGAATTCCATTAAATCGTGTGACAACAACTGTGGTTTGAATTATGAAATGGACGGGTAGATGGAATATCAATCGAGGGTGTCGTTTGACCATGGTGACCAGAAATGCATTTTCGGGGGCATAAAACACCGAAACGGCGTCTAACGGTAAAATTCAAAGCAAACGTTCCAAGAATGACTTGAAATCAAATGAAAATAATAGGAATGCTATTCATGATATGTAGGAGGATAACGAACGCCGATCGGACGTGCGGTGTGCACAGTACGACCGAATTTGTCGTTTTCAGCAGTTCGACACGCTCTAAAAGAGAACCATGGGTGGTCAAAACCAGTCGAAAAACCTCAGAATTCCATTAAAATAATACGATGAAAACTGTGTTGTGGATTGTAAAATGGTCGGGTAGACGACAGGTCAATCAGGGATGTCGTTTCACCGCGGTGACAGGAAATGCATTTCTGGAGTCATAAAACACCAAAACGGTGTCTAACGGTCGAATTCAGAGAAAACGTGATGATAGTGACTTGAAATCAAATGAAAACAATAGGAATATTATTAATGACATTTAGGGGGATATGGCATGCCCATCGGACCTGCGATGTACGTGGTACGACCGAATATGCCATTTTTAGCAGTTTGGTATGCTATAAAAGGGAGCGTTGGGTGGTCAAAACCAGCCGAACAACCACAGAATGCCGTGAAATAATACAATAGAAACCATGATGTGAATTTTGAAATGGCCGGGCAGACGGAACATCAATCAGGGGTGTCGTTTGACCGCGGTGACCAGAAACACATTTCCGGAGTCATAAAACTCCAAAACAGCGTCTAATGGTCGAATTTTAAGCAACCGTTCTCAGAATTACTTGAAATCACACGAAAAGAATATAAATATTATTTGTGTCCTATGGGAGGAGATAGAATGACCATCTGACATGCGGTGTGCGCAGTACGACTGAATATGTCATTTTCAACAGTTCGGCGCACTCTAAAAGGGTGTGTTGGGTTGTCAAAACTAGCTGAACGACCATGGAATTCCATGAATTCATACAAAAACAATCTTGGTGTGAATTTTGAAATGTTCAGGTAGAAGACACGTCAATCGGGAGTGTCATTTGACCCCAGTTATCGAAAACGTATTTACAGACTCATAAAATACTTAAACTGCATCTAACGGTTGAATTCAGTGAAAATGTTCTCATAATGACTTTAAATAATACAGAAACAATAGTAATATTATTCGTGACATGTAGAAGTAGACAGCACGCCAATCATACGTGCGGTGTGCACAGTACGACCGAATATGTCGTTTTTAACAGTTCAGCGTGCTCTAAAAGGGCGCGTTGGGTGGTCAAAACCAGCCAAACGACCGCAGAATTCCATGAAATCATACAAAAACTACCTTGGTGTGAATTTTGAAATGTTTGGGTAGTTGGTATGTCAATCGGGGGTGTCGTTTGACCGCGGTGACCAGAAATGTATTTCCGGAGTCATAAAACACTGAAACGGCGTCTAACGCTAGAATTCATATCAAACGTGATCATAATGAATTAAAATCACACAAAAATAATATTAATATTATTTGTGGCATGTAGGAGGAGACAGAACGGCCATCAGACGTACGGTGTGCACAGTACGACCAAATATGTCATTTTTAGCAGTTCGGTGCTCTAAAAGGGTGCGTTGGGTGGTCAAAACCAGCCGAACGAAGGCATATTGCCATTAAAACATACGACATCGGATGTGGTGTGAATTATGAAATGGTTGGGAAGAAAAAACATCAATCGGGGTGTCGTTTGACCGCGGTGACCAGAAACACATTTCTAGAGTCATAAAACACCTAAACAACACCTATTGGTCGAATTCAGAAAAAATGTGCTCAGAAAGACATTAAATCACACTAAAACAATAGGATTATTATTTGTGACATGTAGGAGGAGACAGTACACCCATCGGACGTGCAGTGTGTGCGGTAAGACCGAATATGTCATTTTTTGGAGTTCATCGTGCTCAAAAAGGGCGCGTTGGGTGGTCAAAACCAGTTAAACGACCGCGGAATGCCCTGAAATCATTCGACAACAACCATGGTGTGAGTTATGAACTAGACTGGTAGAGGAAACGTCAATCGGACGTGTCTTTTGACCGCAATGACCGGAAGGGCCTTTCCGGAGGCATAAACCCCCAAAACAGCGTCTAATGGTCAAATTCAATGAAAATGTGATCAGAATGACTTGAAATCACACAAAAACGATTGGAATACTATTATTCACATGTAGGAGGAGACGACACACCCATCAGATGTGCGGTGAGTGCGGTACAAATGAATATGTTGTTTTCAGCAATTCGGTGTGCTCTAAAATGGCGTGTTGGTTGGTCAAAACCAGGCGAATGACCACAGAATGCCATGAAATCATACGACAACATCTGTGATGTGAATTTTGAAATGGTCAGGTAGACAGCACATCAATCGGGGGTTTCATTTGACCGCAGTGACTGGAAACACATTTCCAAAGTCATAAAACACTAAAACGGCTTCTAACAGTCGAATTCAGAGAAAACGTGCCCAGAATGACTTGAATTCACACGAAAAATATAGGAATATTATTTGTGACATGTAAGAGGAGACGACATTCCCATCAGATGTTTGGTGTCCTCGGTATGACAGAATATGTCGTTTCAAGCAGTTTGGCATGCTCTAAAAGGGCACGTTGGGTGGTCAAAACCAGCCGAAAACCGTGGAATTCCATGAAATCATATGACAAAAATAGTGGTAGGAATTCTTAAATGGTCGGGTAGATGGCACGTCAATCGGGGGTGTCGTTTGACCACGGTGAACAGAAACGCATTTTTGGATTCATAAAACACTGAAACGGTGTCTAATGGTAGAACTCAGATAAAACGTGCTCAGAATGACTTGAAATCACACAAAAACAATAGGAATATTATTCGTGATGTGTAGGAGGTTACGACACACCCATCAGTTGTGCGATGTGCGCGATACGACTGAATATGTCGTTTTGAGCAGTTCGACGCACATTAAAAGGGGGAATTGGGTGGTCAAAACCAGTCGAACGACCGAATAATTCCATGAAATCATACGACAACTACCGTGGTGTGAATTACCAAATGTAAGGGCAGACGACATGTCAATCCGGGGGGTCTTTTGACCACGGTGACCAGAAATGCTTTTCCTGATGCATAAAACACAAAAACGGCATCTAATGGTCGATTCCAGAGTAAATGTGCTCAGAATGACTTGAAATCTGACTAAAACAATAGGAATATTATTCATGAAATGCAGGAGGAGACAGAATGCCCATTGTACATGAGGTGTGTGCGGTACGAGTGAAAATTTCATTTTCAAAAGTTCAGCACGCTCTATAAGGGCGTGTTGGGTGGTCAAAACCAGACGAACAACCTCAGAATGCCATGAATTCATACGACAACAACTGTGGTTTGAATTTGGAAATGTTCAGGTTGACGGCACATCAATCGGGGGTGTCGTTTTACCGTAGTGACAGAAAATGCATTTCTAGAGTCGTAAAACACCAAAATAGTGTTTAACAGTTGAATTCAAAGAAAACGTGCTCATAATGAGTTGAAATCACATGAAAACAATTGGAATATTATTCGTGACATGTAGGAGGATACATCACACCCATCAGACATGCAGTGTGCGTGGTACTACCAAATATGTCATTTTCAGCAGTTCGGTGCGCTCTAAAAGGGAGCGTTGGGTGGTCAAAACCAGCCTAACGTCTGCAAAATTCCATGAAATCATACGACAATAACCATGGAGTGAATTTTGAAATTTTTGGGTAGACAGAATGTCGTTTGGGGGTTTCGTTTGACCACCTTGACCAGAAACGCATTTCTGGAGTCATAAAACACCGAAACGGTGTCTAACAGTCGAATTCAGAGAAAACGTGCTCAGAATGACTTGAAATCATACAAAAATAATGATAATTTTATTCTTGACCTTTAGGAGGATAGGGAACCCCCATCATATGTTCGGTGTGCATGGTACGACCGAATATGTTGTTTTGAGTAGTTGTACATGGTGTGCGCGGAGAACATTCCATTTTAGACAACAGAACACTTTCATAAACTAAACCAAAGTCCTCAAAATAAAGAAAAAATCCTAAAATGATAAAAAAAATTAAATTGGGGGTTTTAAATTATTATAGCGCATATTATTTGATGTCATATTTAATTTTATTATATGTATATAATAACTGAATAAATATGTCTAATTTACATTTGTTTTGTTTAGTTGTTTTCTTTGTATCTTATTGTAGGTTTATTGAAGTAGGATTGAAATGGATGGTCCTGTTTAGATCATTGAATCACATCTATCATTTATTGTTTATGAAGATTTTTATGTTTATGTTGTTTAGAATATTTTTCTATTTTTTATGAATTTTACCCTATTTTTTTAATTGGGAACCGTGAAATTTTTTTAAAAAAATTTATCCAGGATAGAGACCCCAATTGGTGGTAACTATAGCCCACTTGAGATCAGCCAAGAATCAAGACAGCAACCGCCAATGGCGGTCTCTAATTCTTGGCCAAGCAATCCTTCAGTAGCCACCAATTGCGGTCGTAGTAGGCCATAATTTCGTCCACCTTCAGCGACCACCATTATCAATCGATATAGACCTACAGCATCAGGCCTAAAGTGACTACCAATAGAGTTCACTAGGCGGTCTCTAGAGGCCTTTAGCGGCCTCCAACGGCGGTTGCTAAAGGTCGAATTTTTAGTAGTTCACCCAGCAGGCCCAAGCCCATTCTTCCATGATATTTCCACCCTATGGTAGGTCCCAATTATTAGTCCCTGCTTTCCCTAGGTTCCCAAATCCCACCTTATGGATAGTGATGTATTGTGGTGGATATAACTTTGGTTGAAAGGCCTTCCCATCTACATTATTAACATGGTTTTAAAGGCAGTTGATGATGAAATGTATATAGTCTTTCCATGTATGGCCATTGACAGCTCTGAACCACTTATATTGACACGGTGTGACCATGAAATAGTATGTTGGTTCATCCCTACTAGCTTCAGAGATGAAAACATCATCCCTCGGAACAAATACATATAGTAGAAAATTATTTTAGAGGGGATAATCATTTTCCATTCTATATATACCACCATCAATGACTCATTATCAGAATGAATCCATACACATTCTCTAATCATGGCATTGTTCATCATGTCCTCCCTTCGAGTAGCATCTAAAAGGACCTCCCAAAAAGCTTCTTGGTTGGCCATTAGTTTTGAGACCTTATCATTTTTTTCTTCCTTTTTTGAAAAGACCATTCATGATGCATGGTCAAAGAGAACATGATCATAGAGCCTCAAAGGACTCATTGTGATTTGTAGAGAATAAAAGGATCAAAATGCATCAGTTCTCCAAGAATCCTTCTTTGAACACCGATCCATGGAACCCAATTCCAAAAGATAATTCGTGGGGCGTGCTGGGGCTTTGTGATTTGAGAGGTCAAGTATAGTTTTTTAGAGATATTATGAGGAAAAAATGGGGACCCCTATGCTGAATTTATAGGTACTATCCTCACAACGATTGGGCGCCTTTGATTACCTCAAGCATCATGGAGATCACACCTCACACTCCACTCCCCCTCATCATGAGACAGCTTCATGATCCACAAGTTTTCGGCAACTAACCATCAGAATCAAACCCTCATTTCCTCAACTACCACTCTAATGGGGAGAATTTTTTGGTGCTGAAATTCATGCCCAAGATGGATCAAAAATGGCCAACACTAGATTGGACAACATTTCCCAATACAAAGTCACAAAAATAACCAAAGGTTCATTCCATGCAAAGATCCATCACCAAGCCCTTCACCACCGTGAACAATGAAAATCTTGTAGATAGACACCTTCATGACTACCATAGATTAATGATGGTTTCCTTTTTGACTCTGAAGAACACCATGAATGTCTTCGAGTAGTGACAGAAGGATTTGTGAGTCTAGATGATCTGACTCTGATTGTAATGCACCATTTCTTTCACAGCTTACCTATGAAGAATCGTGATACCCACTTCTTATAAATACGTGGCTCGCCCCACCCAAAAGGATTGATACCCTAAACATTCACCTTCAGAGATCTCGATTTTCAATGATCCCTTTGCACCATGAACCTACTCAAAAATTTGTCACCCAAGGAATTCTAGCATTACGAACTGTCTTTCCCTTCATTCTAATTTTCATCTGCTTCATGTCGGGATTCCCTTCATAAATATTTATTTTCATCACGAAGGTAGAAGTCCCTTTTGGGAACCTAGGACTACATAGAACATTCAACCTTCGTGAAGCACCCTCCAAGCACATGTTGACTCCATGCCACGGCTGGGTTTCCATGCTTCATGAAGTTTCTCCCTTCATAGATATCCTATTCTCCATGATTTTTGTGACACCTTCCTTCGTGGAGCCCCACCTCTTCCCAATGCACTAGATATTTTCTAAGTACATCTTAGTGAGGCCTTATGCTATGTGAACCTCTCTTCTGTGCATACCTCCATGCTTGTATGAAGTGATTTCATGGTTCCCAGAGTGGTGCTTCATGTTACATTTTCCAATATCACTCTTATTCGGATAGGTGCACTATTGTCTATTGAATATTTTCAAAGAGATGATAACATGATCCCCTTGAGTGACCACTCCTCCACCTAAATCCCTTTAGGAACTCCTTGTGCCTTCGCTTCCCCATGATTGAGTTTGAAAAAATTATGTATGTCCAAGGTATGAGGTGTCAGTACTCATCATATGGTATGTGGTAGTTAAAACTTCCAATCATCCACATCCTCAACACAAGACATTAAACTATGATATCCACATGCATGACATGTCTGGGGGGACTGAAATGGAAATGAGCACCTGTGCTCTCCTGCTCTCCCCCTCCCACTAGGATTTTCTTCCATGTGTGCTTCAGGAAGTCTTCACGTAATCCCCAACACACCTTTATAAGGTTCTCCCTATTTGATGGCCATATCCACCTTTTTGATATATAAATACTCTCCAGGATTCCCTCTTATGGTAAGTCCCAATATCTACAATCCCTTATGGACACATCTTTCACAACCTGGTCATCAGGTTTGCTACTACCTCTTTTTCCCCATACTGAGTGTGAATCATGTGGTATTTGAGTAAGGATCGACCATGAAATTCTATTTGGGCTGCTAAACATTCACTATCCCCAACATCCTCAATTGGTCGCTAACCATTCATAAGACCCATCATCCATGATGGGTCGCTAACCATGCATAATCCTTATTACAACATTGGGACACTATCCATGTGTATGCCAGGTGGACCTCATTCCCAAACTATGTAGAATTTGATATTTATCTTCTACACATGGTACATAGGAATCCGAGTATGGGGTTCAAGACACTCACTTCTCATTATCCATTTTTCTTAACCACTTCATGTTAGTTAGCCTTTTTCCTAACTGACATTAATCTAGGAGTCCCTTTCTCTTCTGAACTATATGGGTTTTGATCCTTCTCTTCTACATATGGTATGTAGGATGCCTCTCTATGTATCAACCTTGGTCAATGGTAAAATTTTGTTCTCCCCCCAAGGGATTTACCATCCTGATGGGACATTTATACTATTTTGGACACGTCTCTCGGATCTTCCACCCTAGGGTGTTCTGATCCATCCATTTGGGCTACTAACCATGTGTAAGCCCCAACAACATGTCCCATTTTCCTAGGTAGTTTACCATACATAGAACCTTCACTCAATCCATACTCCTACAACCAAGTGTGTCCCTCTTGGGATGGGATGCAAACCATGCATAATCCCCTGGAGCATCTCCAGGATTTTATCCTTTTTGTGTGCCCCAATTCTATGCCGCCATCCTGAACTACATAGAAATTGATCTTTTTATTCAAAGAAGGGTTTATAGTAAGACTCCCTGATGTTAAATCCCATCATCCATTTTTCATACTGGTCTCTCCCTTGAGCCTTTGTGTCTCAGAATGATCATTCCCTAGCCTGAAGGTTCCACTACCTTCAGTTCCCAATATGTCTGTCCATACTCACGAGATGCCTCCATCGGTGTCTCATCACCCCATTATAGAACTTCATGGACATTGATTACCAACCACTAAGATATGTAAGAAAAATTACTAAGGTTCAATCCCAACACTGTCATCCTCACTTCATCATTACATCCATTCATCCTCATCCATTGAAACTTTCTCTATATTCATCCTGATTTTACCCGGGCCACCACATCCTGGTGAACTCATGAATCCTATACGGGCTACTAAACATTGATAATACCCATCCATCTTCTCCACCACCCCACACATATCATGGTGTGGAAACATCATTCATTGGGATGATGGCCATGCATTATCCCCATTCATCCAATTACTGCTTTTTGCGGCACCCATAAAGCTAACCATGTATAACCCCCAAATCACCCCTTCGAACTATATGGGTGTTAATCTCTGCCTTCCACACAGGGGATGTAGAAAGCCTATCTATGTTTCAATACCATCTAATTATAGACCTTAGTGTCCCCCTTTTTGGGGCCCATCCTTTATGATATTCCATTTATGGTTTCTGGATCATCCTACACTATGTGAAACCTTCCCCTTTGTCGGACACACCATTGAACATCAATCCTCATTGATAATTCTAATACATCGATCTGGAAAACCTTCCTAGTGATCCCTCTTAGGGATGTTCCCATATGATCCACTCTCGTTGGTGTTTAGACCAGTATGATCTATCTGTGGAAGATGTTTAGTTCTTGACATGATCGGTGTTAAATATGGGAAGCTGAGGAAAACCTCAGAGACATTCCTCAAGAATAAGTTACCCTATAATCAAACTGGGAATCCTTGGGTTTCTGTGCCCTTCAGAAGCACTCTGATGAGTAAGAATATATGTGTTCATGTGTTCCAACATCCAAACATTCCAAATAATCCTCTTCATGACTACTCTACACACCAAAGTTTGGTACCCTGACTCGTCCCCTTGGAATGTCCAGACATAAATATCATAATTAACCATCTTCCACACAAAGATGGAACTAAGAATGAGTTTCACAAACAACACCTTAATATTTAAAGGAGACCTATACTAGGAAACAAGTTCCAAATGGGAATCATTTAAATGAGTAACTAACATCCCATCATCCTATTTCAATCAAGGAGAAAATGTTGTTGAAGAAGTTATGGATGTCAGCCACCTTTGGAAAGTGGGAATGTGGGGAAACAAACACGAACCATTGGTCAGGCATGTATGACACACATCACGAAATGAAATTACCCAACAGAATGCATCGATAATAGTTACCATCCACATCCTTTCTTAGGATTACTTATTATCATTTCATATGTAAATCTTCAAGAAACTCATTTCATTATCATGTGTTAATTAATTTGTGATATATATATATGAATGTTTTTTTGTTCATGTAGAAAACATGTGTATGGTGTTTCATTATGCAATAGGTGGTCCCAAAATTTTATATCCTTAAATTTAATTGGTTAAATATTTTTATCTCATTAAATTTAATATATCTTACTATAGATTGAAACCAATATTTTATTTTCATTGGAATAGGGAGTGAACCAAATACACTTTGTAAATTTATCAACAGTTTGATGATGATCTCAACTGTGAGCCTTGATATAAGAAATGAATTTATATGAATATTAATGTGACACATTATTATGTCCAATTTCTATGATATAATATATTATTGTGTTTCTTTTCCATTGATGAAAATTTTCATATGATTATACATTATTATTCCTCATTTTTCATGTTATTTCGAAAGCATCATGTCATCATTCATGATTAATTATCCATATTTTATTTGGTATAATTTCTATGTACTATTTTCATGACCTATAATTCTATTCTCATACCCAAAAGTTTATCTTAATCTCACTTATAATCTTCGATTGAAATCTCTTATGTTCACCCCTTATTGAGTATCTAAGCTCACCCCTTCTTATGTTTTGATTCCCAAGATAATGGATAAGGGTATTATGTGGGAAACCCATCGGGTCACTGGTATATTTATTTTTGTGTTTCATTTAACTATTGATTAATTATAAGATTATTCGGGTGTTTAAGGTTGAAACTAAGTATTTTGGGAAGCCAGAACAAGTCACAAAGTTAGCACATAGTTTATCTTACCCTAGGGATAAATGTTTAATGGTGTTGTAGTGTGTGATAGTGTGGTTTCACATGATTTGAGAATATTTTTTCAAACTATGTGACTTCTATGGGAAACTGTGGGTTCTGTTTTTGTTGGATAGTGGAACATGTATGGTTAGCGCATGGTTTTTCTAACCATGTAGCCAAAGAGTGTGGGTAGTCCACATCACATAAGAATTGCGTTTTTACCCTTTTCCCATGTAGATTTATTAAGGATTGGGGGATCATTTTCCTTCACATATGCACGCATCCTCTCCCCTTTGGCATTTGAGTTTATCCCCCCCCCCTCCATGGTGATGATTTTCTCTTAGAAATCATGGTGTTTTGGTTGATGGTTAGTTTATTTCATTGTGATTTCTACTTCTTTTCTCCTTATCCTATCATTTATTTCATTTTTGTGGATGTGTTGAAATCTAGTGGTATAATTGGTTGAATATAGGTTATGTATTGAGAGGAAATGATTTTATTTCTTCTTTTTTAGGTTTGTGATGCTTGTTTATACTGCTTTTGAGATGTATTCATTAAGGGCGATGAGCTTTGGACAGAGTCTGAGATTGGTGTCTTTATTTAAGGTTATTTTCTAGGGTATACCTTTAAATATCTAATCAGCTTTTGTTTCTTTATTAAACTACTATTTATGTGATTTATAAATGTGTTGTATTTCATATTTTATCTGTTCCATGGATTAGATTGTAATTTTTTGTGTTTAATTGGGGTTTTCAAAAATTGGTGTGGCTTATATGCACACAAAGTGTCTGTTAAAATAGCTCAATTGGTTTAATGGGTTTCAAAGGATTTATAATGTGGATTTAAAAAAAATACCTTAGAAAGTGTTTTGGGATAAAATTGGAATGTTTTTTTGTGAAAATTCTTATGTTGTAGTTTTTTATGGAAGTTACATATGGATGTGATGACAAGGAGTCGCTATAGAATCCCTTCATTTCTTACCTAACTATTACATCATTTTGGAGATAAAAACATTAAATCATTACAAAACCTGGATCAAAGGTTTAGTTTCTTGGGAAAATTAGGACCATACACAAAATTTACGTAATAAAACATAAAAATTATTTAATTCCTTATTCTCTATCTTTTTAGTGTCCCTAATTTACTCCATAGTATAAGTAGAAAATTAAGGATATACATCAATGAAAAGGATGAGCTAAAAGACCAGTAAGAGGGTAAATAAAGACATAAATCAATTTAACATTGGTAATCATAGTTATCATGATCATGATATAATCATAGTATAATCATTATAGTAATCATTAGATAAAGTCAACGAATATGGAAATTTATAAAAATGAAGCATCATGTCTAAGTGGTCAAATACCACACATAGTTTTGAATAAACTAGGATCATGTTCATGCATAAAATATGTGAATAACCATAACATAATAATTATGAACAAATATAGAATTATGATTATGCCTATTTCACATTATATCGTGAGATACATCACATTAGCTGATGCATTGGAGTGTAATATAATTCCGGGAGTCCTAGTCACATCATAACATTTACATAATCATGCATGAACCTTTTAATGTATATCAATATTAGAAATAAAATTACACATGGAATGCAATGGGGTTCATTTCATATAAAATACATTTTTGAATAAACATGCGGGTTCCAAAATGAAAAATGAAAAAACATATTTTTTATAAGATTCATCATTCTTGAGCAAAGAGAAAATAAATCTAGAGGTGTCAAAATGTGTTTTGGAGAGAATAATTCTTTTAAAAATATTTTTATTTGCATTAAAAACATATTTAAAACGTTTTTATATAGTAAAAAATGGTATAACAATGAAATTATATTTACCAAACATTGAAGGAAGTATCCACAGATAAATTTGGAATGATGGGATGATAACCCAAAGAAATGGAGTTGGGGTTGAGAATCCTCTTACCTTATGTTTGAATGATTTATTCACTTTAATATCCTAGGTAATAAAATTTCATTCATTCGTTACCAAATATTGAACCTATTTTACATTTATTTGACTCATTATATTTTCATAATGTTAATTTATGGCTATTTTAATAAGATGTAGAGTTCAATTTTAGTCGTTCTAAAGTGTTCATTTTCTTGGCTTTGATGATAAGTTCACTCGTATATATGAATGGAAGATCATGTAAAATAGGAATAATTATCTTGAATTTAAATTATATGTAATAAATGAACATAAAAATGTTTCAATTGTCTTATATATTATTATTTTTTATATATGCGGACGATTAATTTGAAAAAAAATTAAGGATAATCTTTTAGGTTATTTTGGGATTTTCGATCATCACGAACATGTTTTGTTTTATTACATAGTATTATATATATATGTGTGTGTGTGTGTGTGTGTTATTTCCAGAACATAAAAAAGGTTATAAAATAAATTTTAAAAAAAATCAACCATTGTATTGGTTTTATGACCATCCTTGAAGGCAGTAATGGAAAATAAAAACTCATCATCCTTGAAATAGATAAATCAACACCTCACATAGGATGTTTTTATTTTTTGAATAAATGGGAAAGGAGAAGAGGTATGATGATGGATTATTATAATAAAATATTAAATTTATTCTATATGTAAGATATTTGATTTGTTATTCCACTTGGTTAAGGTCAGGTGATGAGAGAATAAGAAAATAAAATAAATTGAAAGTAAATTAAAAGAAAACGGAAAATGATTTTACCTCCTGAACATATTCTCATTGAGATCCTCTATAGGGAAATTGGTATTGTAATTTTGTTAAGGCCAAAGGATTATATATTTTGGGAAGAGGATTAGAAATAGTTTTGGGTTGAATTTAGACATGTGTCAATACTTTGTATGTTTGAGGAGAATAGGTGGTAACATGTGGTATTTATAGGGGAAGATGGGGTGTTTTTTATTATTTTATTCATTAGTTTATTATTTTGGATCAATACTATTAGTACTTTTAACCTTATCAATAAATATATTAAATAATGAATGGTTGTTTATGATTATGGTCTTACATCAGCCATACATCATACATGACTCAATAATTCATGTAATTGTTAAATATCATAAATTACCAAATTTCATTAATTGCCAAAAAATCAACTATTTTAGAAAAATAAAAAAAACTCTCCCTAACCATTTATAAATGTTTATAATTAAATAAAATAACTCCATTTTATGAAAATAATTTTATAAATATGAGAAAAATAATTTTTAATTAAAATCGTCATTTATTCAAAAAAAATCAAATTTTAAATCATAACTGATTTTATGATGCATTGAAAAATTAATTGTGGTCTCATAAAATTATCTTATAATTGTATGAAAGTAAATTATTATTTCATGAATTTTTTTATAAAAATAAAATTAATTTTTAATCATACTATTAATTATGAAATTGTAAATAACGATTTATGTTTTACAAAAATATAAACACTTAATTTATCATTTTTAATACATTTATTTATATATAATAAGATATAATTATATAATATTATCATTTATAAGATGAATAAATTTTATTTACATTTTTATAAGTGAGGTTACTATTATATTGGATGGATTAATATTTTCAATGGTTATGTTACTATTCTAATGGTCAAGTTACTATTCCATCAATATATGTTCTTTAATTTCTATGAATATCATTTATTTCATTCATAATTTATGAGAATAATGTTTTTATTTCCCTCTATATGATATATATTTGTTTTATACCATATAACATAATTATGAGAAGTGAAATTCTGTTGATAAATGATTGGGTCATTACATTCTTCCACCCTTTTTAAAATTTTCACTCAAAATTTAAATTTACATAAAAAGATGATAATATTTTTCCTTCATCACTTCCTCCAGTTAAAAAGTCTTGTCTTCATTCTTATGTTTCTCCAAAAAAAATTAACAAGGTAGTTTTTCATATTGAATAGAGTCTTACCTCTCTATTATAGAATGTTTTCTAGTTGCACCTCATAAGAGAGATCATCTTCCAGCTATAACACCTCTGAGTTCAGTACATGTGAGAGATTTGGAATTTACTTCCTTAGGAGATATACATGAAACATTTTTTGAACTTGAGACATACTTGGTAGAAGTAAAATCTAATAAGACACTTCTCATATGAGATCAAGGATCTCAATGGGGCCAATGTACCATGGTGTGATCTTCACTTTCCTTCCAAACTGTATGAATCTTTTCCATAGTGATATTTGAAGGAACACTTTATCTATGATTTAAAACTCAAAGCCACTTCGATGGATGTTATTATAGTAATTTTTTCAACACTGAGAGTATTTTATGTGTTGTTGGGTGTCTTGAACCCTATCAATCATCTCTTTCATAAGATTAGGTCCATGTTACTTCTATTCATCAACTTCATCCCAATAGGTTTTATTTATAAATCTATTTCCATAAAGAGATTCATATGGAGACATATGAATACTCGAGTGAAAGGTGTTATTCTATGATAACTCAACCAATGAGAGATTCTAATCTTATACACCTTTTAATTCATTTATGTAGTCTCTTATCATGCCTTCAAGAGTCTAAATAGTTCATTAAGATTGGCCACCAGTTTGGGGGTGATAGGCCATGATGAAATTGAATTCATTAATCAAATCATAGTTAATACTTATTAATAATTTATATATGAACCTTTGGTCATGTTTAGGGATGATCAAAAGTAGAACCTCATGAAGCCTCACCGCTTCCTTCACAAATATCTTCGAAATTTGTTCAAGTGATATATCTTATACAATAAAAATAAAGTTGGAATTCTTGTTGAGTCGATTCACCAAAAACCATATCCCATTGTTTCCTTTGGATGTATTTGGGGCACCATTGATGATGTCCACAGTTATATAATCCCATTTCCATATTGGTATTAGAAGAGGTTGCATAACCCTTTTGGAATTCTGTCACTATGATTTAACATGATACCATATTAAGAACCATGAGATATACTCCATAATATATTCCTTTTTATTATCCCATCAGAACCATTATCAATTATCATACTATTTCTCGGTACATCTAGGATGGATAATGAATGTCAGGCTATGTTTATTATCCAATAGCTCCTTCTTTATCATATGTGATGAAGGAACACACAGCCTTGTTCCAAGCCATATCACACTATCATCGTCGATATAAAACTATTGTATCTTAACATTATGTATTGTATTCACAATTTTTTTGTATCTCTAGATAATCCCTTTTTTAATCCTATATCATATATTGGATAAATGATTTTTAAATCATTTTTTAATGGCTGTATTTATTCCCTTTCATTATGATCTCCAAATCAATCATTTTTATGTACATTAAGATAGGGTATTTATCAATTTGCATCATGGATTGAGTAGGAGGCTCTCTTCTCTTATGAGAATCATCTACCATGTTTTCCTTCCATGGATGATAGTGAATATAGAAATCATAATCCTTGATTATATCTAACCATTTTCTCGGATTCATGTTGATTTTATTCTACATGAATATATAAATTTGGCAATTGTGATTGGTATTTATGTCAAACTTCTCACTATAGATATAGTGCCGCTACATTTCCTTGGAAAATCACAGGTGCAAGCTACAAATCATGATTAATGTTGTCATACTCATGTATAATAAACTTCCATAAGGTATAGACTATAACTTTATAATTTTTAATGATTATTCATCCCAAGCCTTTTTTTATGCATCACTTTATATCACAAGACATTTTCTACTTATTGGTAATATGAGTATAAGTTTAGTGACAGACCTTTTCATTTTCTCTTTAAATATTTAGTCATATTCATCCATCCAGAAATAAATTACCCATTTCCTTGATAACATATTTAGTAGGATAGAAAATACATATATATTTCTCAAAAAACATAGGTTGTACCCTTTTGAGATAAGAAAACTACAAATTTCCATAAAACTGGAGGGTTTGAGCCATTCCTCAATTGCCTTTTTTTAAGGGTCCACATATATTCCATCACATGTGATCACATGTCCCAGGATTGTTACTTTTTGAATCCAAAAGTTGCACATCCTAAACATGAAGAAAAATCTATCCTTAATGTCTCTAGAAAATTCCTTAATTTTTCTTTGTGTTCCTCATTTCTCTTTCAGAAGTAGATAATATCATCGATAAATACTACCAAAAATTTTCAAAGGTAGTGTATAAAGGATATATTCATCAAATTTGTGAATATGGAAGGGAAATTAGTAATTATTAATGGAATCACTAGAATCTCATAGTGCCCATACATTATAAGGAAGTTAGTCTTCTGAATATCACCCCTATTCAACTTTAGTTGATGATATCCAGAATAAAGATCCACCTTTGAGAAGTATTGTGATTATTGTAGTTGATTAAACAATACATCAATTGTTTTAAGAAGATAATTGTTCATTATGGTGAACTTTTTGAGTTCTCGATAATCAATACACAACATCATTGATGCATCCATATTTTTTAAAAAGGGCACGACACACACCATAGTGATGCACTAGGGCGTATGAACCCTTTGTCTGTGTTCTCTAAAAATTTATTCTTTAAATCTTCCAGTTTGATCAAAGCCATCCTATATGTCCATTTTTATATAATAGTAGCTATGGATATGAGTTCTATTGAGAAATATACATTGTAATATGGGAGAAGTCTGGGAAACTCTTTAGGAAATATATCACTATATTCCCTCAAATTTGGAATTTCCTCCATGTTGGAACCTTACTTTGAACAAAACATTTGAGTGAGGAATGATTATTTAGAGAAAAAAAATAACCACATCGTTTATTTATTTTCCAATGGAGATTCATGATATTCCTTGAAATTTTTGAGGAGCATGGTATCGTTACAGATTCGAAAAGATATTACATTTTTTGGATATTTGATGTGTTCTCTATCTAACTAGATCCAATCCATCCCTTTTATAGCTTCAAATTACACCAATGGAACTATCATAAGATTTGATATAATAATATTCTCACATACTCCAATATATGAATATTCCAATAGTTTGGTTTCAACAATTTCACAAATAGGAATTTTTATTGCTATCTCTATATCAAGGTATCACGGTTTAGATTCAATAGTTCTACAAAACATTCAAGATATAAAGGAATTCATATAACCAGAATCAAGTAAGACATTTTCAATTCTTGAGTGAATAGGAACTGTAACTTTTACAACATTGTTTTCTTGATCCACTTATGCAGTAGTGATGGAATAAGCTTTCCCTTACTCTTTTTGGATTTAGTGGTTGGTGAAAATGACTACCTGCAAGGACTCAAGGTTTAGCGAAATGGGTTACATACTTCCATTTCTCTCTAACATTGAAGCATTGAACCATAAGTGGTTATCTCATTTCGTCCATCACATTTGATAGATTCTTCATGTCTCTTTGGAATTCATGGTATTGGTGTCCTTCTCTCCAACAATTGAATATTTTTCCCATCCCATCGATGTAATTCACATGATAATACTTCCCATATTTGTTACACGTGATTGGTTGAGATTTCTTTCCACCTTCTTCATTAGATCCTCTACCTTGAAACTCCTTCTTTCATTTCTTTTCTCTATAGCCATGGTAGAATTCTCCAAACTCCATCTCTACTTTTATAGAACATCAAATAGCTTCTTCATAACTCCCAATGTCATGAATTTTTTGAGCCTTTTGAAGGTGTTGTATTAAACAACTAAAGAATATTTTTTTCTAATTTTTTCATAAAAAACATGAGTCATACCATTAAATAATTGTTAAATTGTATTTGTAATAAATTATATATTAATATTTTTTTTAGCTCTATGAATTATCTCTCTATCTTGGTCTTAAGAGTTCCATGAAAACACTTATTATGAAATATTTTCTTAAATTATTCCCACTCCATAGAATTAATTTCATTCTTTGGATTGATGTTCTTTATCAATTATCACCATTGGTTGTCCACTACATTAATGTTCAGAGTCACCTTCCTGATCTCATAACAGAAAAGTAGAGAAAAGATCATTTCAATTTAGTTTACTCGCTATTCCATGACTTGTGTATTAGAAGATTTGATAAAAATAGGTTATTATTGTCGTATAAAAGAATCCATATCTAGTTTATCTCTTTTAGGGTAAGGAGGAAGTTCAACATTATTATGGTTGTTATTTATTTCCAAATACATATGGGTAAGCATCACCATAAACTTTCGAAATCCACCTCCAAAGTCATTGAGGATGCCATTTGGTAATTCACTACTTTATCCCTCACATAGGTTGTTGGTCAAGTTTTTCATGGTTACTAGCATTTTCTAAAATATAAAATGTTTGAAAAAAAAATAAGTCAACAATTCAAGAATAAATAATTTATCCCTTTATAAAATTAAATCTGAAGGAATAAATTGGGGGATCTATTTGTTTAGAATTTTTATAAAAAATCAACTTTTTTTATTACATATACATAGTATCATACCAATTTTTTCACTAATGTTATCAAATAATAATTCCCAAATTAACAAAACCATGTTATGATCCCAACTATAGAAACCCTACTTTTCTTATATGACTATTACATAATTTTAGAGATAGAAAACATAAAACAATTACAAAACCATGATCAAAGGTTTAGTATCTTGGAGAAATTAGGACCATTCATAACATTTTCATAATAAAAAGTAATTTTTTTAATTGCATCTTCTATATATTCATAGTGTACCTCATGTACTCTTTAGTATAAGTAGTCACCTTAGTATATACCTCAAAGAATGGGATGAGCTAAAGTCCTAGTAAGTGGGTAGAAAATAAAGGAATCAATATAAAATGGGTTATAATTATCATCATAATCATATTAACATAATCGTAGAATCGTTATCATAATCGTGAGAGGAATCATTAAATAAAGGCATGGGATGTTGAAATTCATAAAAACGAAACATCATGTCTAAATAGTAAAATTCCACACTTATTTGAAGAAACATCCATCATATTGTTCACACATAACATATTTATAACAACTTGAGCATAACATACATTGAAATTACATTAAATTTTTTAATATATAATACATTTCAAAACCAGATTCCCAAAGACTGTATTAGTTTACTTCCTTTCGAAAATTGGAACAAAAATCATCTATCTCAGTGAATGATCTTTAATGTTTCCAAATAATATCTAACACCTAGTAAATATACAGAAAATCCTATCTTGATAACCTAGGGAAAGTAAAAAAAAATTAAACTGATGAGCTCAAATGCTCAGTAAGGGTAAATAAAGGAAATGTGTATGCATAACATGAAGATAAGGGTATGAGAACATGATCATAACATTCAAAGAGTATACCCTTCATATCAATGATCATAACCATGAATTATTTCATAAGGATTGGATGTTCATAAGACATGAATCAGAAGGTAATGAAACTCATAATATATAAAAATATAACATATGAGTAAGACATGAATTTTTTGGCATACACATAAGCATAGTAAATCATATGTCAAGGATACCTACCAAAACCTTCATAACAGGATAGGCTTCAGCTAATCACCCATATACCTGCTTCAGGATTGGGATAATAGCCCATGTACGCTCTTATTATTGGTCTTGTGATACAACTCATTTACCATATTACTTTCAGGCATGGGCTATAACACATTCACCTACTTATTTTCAAGCTCCGGATACAACCTGTGAACCTTCTTTTTTTCGATCATGGGCTACAACTCATCTAACCTTTCTTCTCATATACCATTTCCATTACCAAATTAATTAGAGGGATATATAGGTCCCACACATATCATAAATTAATCAAACATATATGTTCTAAAAGATTAAAAATATTCTTATCAAAACCCATGAAATGAAATGGTTTTCATAAATATGAAATCATATCTTAACATGTGGAAAAGAGACAGGTTTCATAATCATATTATCAAAATCATAACCCGTGAAATGAATTGCATTAATTAATCATATAAACTATGAAAAATAGATGGGTTTCATAAACATAATTCCCTTATAATGTCAACTATTTAGAGAATGAAAATAAATCGTACATTTGGATCGTTTACCCAAAAAGGCATGAGTAACACCAATAGATGCCATCTTAGATGGAAAATAATTTTGAAATAATGTCAAAAACATTTCTTAAAGAAACTGTCATCTATTCTTTGAAAAATTATTTTTTAAACCTAAATCTTTTTTAAAACAATTATCTTTGAAAAAAACATGAAAATTTATAAATAAATATTGAAAACATTTTGAAATACCTTCTTTAAAAACACTTTTAAAACATATAACGAAATCATGAAAATATTTTGAAATCCATTTCATTGAAAACACATTGAAATATTATAATGAATTATTTAAAATATTTTGAAAACATTTTAATTTTAAAATACATTAAAAACATATAAAATAATCATTGAAATCATTGAAATCATTTTCATTGAAAACAACCTTTTTAAAACACATAAAGGAATCTTAAAAAATTTAAAAAACTTTTTAAACAAAAAAATCTTTTGAGGAACACTTTTTATTAAAAAAAAATTTAAAATAAAAAGTTTTATATAATATTAAGAAAATATTTATTTAAAATAATAACCATGTGAACTTACAAAGGATGTATCAAGGAAATGGTGGTTATGATGGTGGTTAAATCCAGTCATGTCGAACATTACATTTTCACCTTAAATGTTTTGAAAAGTGTATTGATCAAAAAAGATAAGAAGATTAGAATTAAAACATTTTTAAAAAAATGTAATACATGGGTAAAATTTTCATTTAAAATTCATAGGATAATAGTAAAACCTTTTTGAAAACTTTTTCCGAAAACATCGTTTGGAAATAATACATATTTCCAATCAAAAAGTAAAATACTGTCGAATTTTCATAAAAAAAATTTCTTAATTATCATAAGTACCAAATAGTGTAGAAATGTTACTATTAATTTGATATAACATTAATAACTGTAGGGTAATAAAATTCATAAGATATATTGAGATATGGTTCATAATATTTCTTCAATGGTATCATAATCATAAATAATCTTGATAAATGAAGAGATTTTAGCTATAAATTGTTACCAATTTAGTAGCATAGAATAATAATAAAATAAAAATAAAAACAATAAATGACCCTTGAAACATCATAATATAATTAGATTCAATATATTACATTTAAATGTTTGTATAAACAGTTCATAGAATAATATAGGTCCAAAATGTGGCATGTGTCTCAAAGAAAAAAAATTGCAAAAAAATTACATTACAGATTTGGTAAATTTTGAAACATAAACTTCATGAAAGAAATATCATAAAAGGATATTTAAATAAAAATAAATTTAATTATAATGATAATAGAAAACATCCATGTGTAGTTTAGACACCACACAAATTAAATGAATGAGGGATAATATATTTATCTCATGGAAATAAAAAGTGAGATGAAATTCCCTTACCTTGAGTATTAAATTAATGCATACATGTTCAAATATCATGTAAAATAAATCTAATTTTATTATAGATATACTAGAGAACCATATTATTATATCTAATATCATATATTATTTTTTATTCCTTTATATTACCCTTGTATTAACAACTCCATATTAATTTTACGTTTCAGGTAATATCCACTTTATTTTTTTGTATATGTTTTGAAATATTATTATTGAAAATATTACTTAGATCATGATTTAATTATTTCCATAATATATAAAATGGTATAAATATCATATATATTAATTATATATTTCCTTATAATAATCTATATAAGATAGAAGTATGAAATGTAATACACTGTTCATAGAGACAGTCGGTTATACTTACACATGAATGTTGTTTCTGTTTTATGGTCATATTCAAAGAATGTAAGTAAATAACACACACACACACATAGATATATATATATTATAAATATATTATCATTTTTTTCATATATTTTATATATTTTCAATAAAAATGTTCTTAATACATTCCATGTAAGGTGTGAATGAATCACATCACTTTGAGGAAGCAGTAGTCCATACTTCTCTAGAATAAATCATTGCACTTAATAAGAAAAGAAAGCATCAATTTATGATTTATATAATAGTTAAATAATTATAAATACATCATAAATATAATATATAACAAATAAAAATATATTTTACATAATAATTTCCAACCATGGGAGGCAGTATAGGAAAAACAAACAGCATTTCATGAGTTTGTAGTTCACCATACCTAAGAACGGAATGTTCATTAGCCCTTAGATGGAAGTGTATGTAAGTTCAGGTTGAACCCATATAATAAAAACATCTCTTTATATCGAGGATTAATTTTTATTATACAATCATGTAAAAATAATGATTGAGGTGGTGTAGAAATAAAAAAATATAGGATCTTGAAGAAGGATGTTATCTCTTCTTTGGGTAACTCCAATTAATTTTCACAAAAGGGATTCCATGGTTATATTTATTCAAGAAAGTATTATTAAATTAGTAGTGAGGGTATTTTGGAAATTATTTATGCATATTTATTGTGAGGAAAAGGGATTCAAAAAGTGTGAATAATTTATAGGTGGGAGTGGCTTTTTATACTTGAAGAGGAGTGAGAATCTTGTAAATTTTTGAATAGGGAATTACACTAACGTTTTTACTATGAAAACTGGTTTAAATAATCAAAAAATATATTAAAGGTAGTATAGAGTCTAAATATTTCTTTAAAACATATTTTAGATAAGTTTCTAGGTAATTTTGGCCCTTAACTGTAAGGTTTAGTCCCTTGTTAAGCTAATTTTCCACCTAATGGTTGTAATTAATTTTAATTACATTCACTAATATATTTTTTCAAAAACTATGTTTAATTTATTTGAAATAATTTATTATGATTATTAAAAATATTTAACACATTTTTCTGAATTAAAATCGCATATGTGGTATAAATTAATTCAAATTTAATCCTGTAGACGGGACAACTATACAGGTTTTTAAAGTAAACATTTTTCAAATGTTTGGTAAGATTTTATATGTAATTTTAAATTCAAATTGGATAAAATTACCTAAATAGGATTAATTAAACTAAAATTTATCTAATGAAACATTAAATAAAAATAAAAATATAATTTCTTCTTATAAATAAACTATACTAAAAGAAGTTTTGAATTAAAATCCAGTACTATTTACTATTAATCCAAAAATGAAACATCAAAAAAATAAAAAAAATAAACCTAAGATAATCTTAATGTCCCAATTTAAAATAGGAAGTTTTTTTAACATATAAAATCAGTAACATTTCCATAAATTGGATTAAAAAAATTTCACCATTTAAAGGTGATAAAATTAGTTTTTAGAAGAACATAACTTTTTATTCTTAAAATTGGATTTATTCTGATCTTATATCTATGAAATCTATAAGTTAAGTATAAAAAATATTTATTTAATATATTATACATAAATTTTTTTCAAAAATTATTTGAAGATATTTTGTTTAATTTATTTAGATAAATTTTTGTTTGTATAAATTAAAATAGTTTTCTTATATTATTAATTTATTTATTTTCAAATAGTTATTATAATTAATTATAATAATTTATAACCAATGTATTAATTTTATATATATGTGTAAATAATATATTCATAATTTAGTTAAGAATATTTATAACATCCATTACCTAGGCTAGATGGTTTCTATAATATTATTTTAGAAATAATATTTATAGGATATTATAGTTTGGTAGAAACTCGACCAAGCATGTTACACAAGCTATCAAATGAACTTAGATTTTTTTGTAACAGAATCCAAACATAGATTTGTGTGTATTGTAGAATATTCTATGTCATGGTTTTAGTGAACACAATCCAAATTTTATTCTTTAATATATTAAAAACTTTATTCAGGGTTGTGTGAAATAAAAAATATAAAAAATATTAAATTAATTTTAGAAAAATATTTCACAAAATATCATTGTGTTACATTATGCCACCATTAAAATGAAATTCTCCGTTGAAATTATTTTGTTTTATCAATGGTTTAATAATTGAAAGTTAAATTCATAATAAAATCATATCATGTAAATGAATACTAAATATTTCATTAAAAATAGAAATTTGGAAATATAAGGGTTACCCAAAGTAAAATGTAACTATGTTTCCACATAGGATAACATATGTAGAAAGTTATAACACAGACATAAAATAAATGTAAATATTTGTATAGAGTTTTGTGGTCATCAATCACATAAAATTTAATGATATATGGAAATATTAGGGCCTCAAAGTCATAAATCTATAATGATTTAAAAAACTATCATTTCAACAAAAATCAAGGTATAATGACAACATTTTATATGTATATTTTCTTCCTAAAGTAGAAATTTTCTCATGAAAATATATACTAAAATGATTTTAGGAAAACCATACCATTTTTTGTGCCTTGTTAAACTACAATTGATCTCTAATTCCATGAAATGGAAGTGAATATTTCATTCCTAAATCCTTAACAAATCATGAGATCTATTAATAAAATGTCAGACCATTCCAACTATTTTTATCATGAAAAAGGTTAGAAAATTTTATCCAATATGAATAAATCCTCATATGTTGAGATAATAGTTTAATATATAAAACCTTTTATAATTTTAACACAATCAATTCCATAAATGGTTAACATTATAACCCTTTCAGAAAATGAAAGTACAAATATCTAGAAATAAGGACCCTAAATTTTTTAAAAACAAATTATAAATGATCCCCCATATATCATAAAGTAGATTTTATTTGTCTCATACTAAAAAAGTGAATACCTTTATCGTGTTTTCCATTTAAAAATGGTAATATCTTGAATTAGCTCAATTCTTTATTGAATACATTCATGTTTTCTTAATCTGAAGTATATTAGATATATTCCTTAAATCCAAAAATGTTATAAAATTCATCAATGACAGCATAACAACTTGTCAATTATTCCTTAATTAGTTCCAAGGTAATCAATATTTTCCAATTTACCTACTAATATCCAACATATATTTATCCAAAAAACTTTATATTAATATAAGGAACATATGAGGTGTTATCTTCCCTCACTCAAAATATAACATTTCAACTAATTAACTTTTCTAGACCATCAAAAATAGTCAACATAAAGTTGCAAAACCTAAGAGAAAAACATAAACTGGAAAAATTCTTGGATATTTCACCATTCATATAATATAATTATTGTATCCAAACTATTAATAACATCTATTATTTCACTTCATCCAGAAAACATAACAATGGGACCTCACCCTATTACTTAATACCTCTTTCCTTTCTTATTTCATCGGTAATCTCATCATTATCAGTAATATAAACATTACTCGTGCCACGTTGATTATTATCTTCTTGGGATTTCTATTTGGGACATTAATTTTCATAATGACCATTAAATCAATACTTAATTCATTTATCCTTTATTGATTTATTGTGAATGCCAATATTTTCTTCCATTTCATTAACTAAACCCATTATTTTTTCTTTTTAATTAACTACTTTGTGTCCTTATTTTTTATAGTAAAAACATCTTCTTATTATGATAATATATTCACATTTTTGATTATTTCCACATTATCGACATAAGGGAAACTAAATTTTTTTTTCTCAATGGTCTCTATTACCAAAAATCTCAGTTAAGTCCTTCCTTCTCTTCCTTGGTGAGTCTGAGAGTCGTTTAACGTACATTTTGTAATCATGTTCCAGGAAAACTGACTAGAAATTTTCAAAACATCCTTCACTACAGTAACCATCTCATTTTAATTCTCATCGGTAAATTGTCTCTAACATTAATCATTAAACCAATTCCTTGTGGTTCCCATCATTGACTAAAACCATATAGCATTTAGTAATAAAAAAAATCATAGTGAGGAACCACATAATCATGAAAAACCACTTATAGGATGTCTAAATATGGTATCTTTTTTAATTTCTCACACCTTATATTTTTCCATGTCTATTAATTAAAAAAATACATTTATATCCTTCATCATGGTTCTCAAAGAGTTTGTGAATTTCCAAAGAATATTTCCTGGGAGTGTCGAACAAGGTGTGTAGAAAGGCCCACTATCATGTACCAAGTTACGCTCAATTTAGGCCTGGCGCACATTGTTGAAGTTTCTACCCCTAGGTACCTTTTTGACAGATCTCTATCCACTTGTAGTATCTATGTAATGATATAATTCTAGGAAACTACTCACTCTATCATTTAGAAAAATTCGAGGACATTTACCTGTACAATAACTCTTCCTTAGACTTATACTTAGAGAAACCCCTAGACATGTCTTTAAAAATATCCCTATTGATTTCACTAAAAATTTATCATCCTAGTTTAAAATGGTTGGATGAAATTTTAATCTGATACAAACTATAGTAACCAAAGATTAACATATATAGACCTTGCATAATTTTTGCAGAATATTTAAAACATTAAAAAAACTGACACCCAAAGAATATTTAGTTTAGTGTATTTTGAAACATTGAAAATAAATACTCAAACCCAGTGAAAGATCTTAAATATTTCCCAAAAAGATATTCACCCTTAGTAATTATACATAAAAACCATTATTCATAACATTGGGAAATTAAACATAAGAAATGGGATAGCTAGACTTTCTATAAGGGTAAATAAAGGAAATATGTAAGCATAACATGAACATAAGTGTTTGAGAATATAAGTATAACATTAAATGATCATACCCTTCATATCAAAGATCTAAAAAAGTAAATCATGGGATAAATATTGTAAGTTCATATTACATGAATCATAATGCGATCAAGATCACAATCCATAAAATCATAACATACAAGTAACACATGGAATTTGTGGCATACACATAAGCATAGAAAATCTTATGTCAAAGCTACCTACCAATACCTCTAAAATATGTTAGTATTTGGATAATAAAATGTATACCTACATTTTCTTGGGATAATAACAAGTTTACCCTCTTGTATTCATGACTTGGGCTACAACTCATGCACCATCTTAATTTTAGGCTTGGGCTACAACCCGTGTACCTTCTTGTTTTCAGGCTCGAGCTACAACAAGTGTACCTTCTTGTTTTCGTTCTTAGTCTACAGCTCATGTACCCTTTGACCTCATATAAAATTCATAATTACCCAATGCATTGGAGGGAGATATAGGTCCCACCCATTAAATAATATAATTATACATATATGTGACTCAAGATCATAAATAGTCATATCATAACCCATGAAATGAAATTTGTTTCAGAAACATGTAATCATATCTTAGCCTCTAGAAAAGGGTTTGGTTTTATATTCCTTTCATCAAAATCATAACCTATGAAATAAATCAAGGTTCATAATCATATAACCTATAAAAAATATATAGGTTTCATAAAAATCATTCCATCAAAACATAAAACATTCAGACAAAGAATATGAATTGAACCATTAGATTATTTCCCCAAAAAGGCTTGAGTAACACCAACGAATTCCATCCTAGATGGAAAATAATTTTGAAATACATTTTAAAAAAATATGTTGAATAAAATATAATTTCATATTTGAAAATTTATTTTAAAAATATAAATCCTTTTTAAAGCAATTTTCATTTAAAATAAACTTGAAAACATATAAAGAAATCTTGAAAAGGTTTTGAACACCATTTATTTTAAAACATTTTGAAAAATTATAATGAAATCCTAAAACAGTTTTGAATAAATCTTTATTTTAATATACTCTTAAAAAATATAATAAAAATATTTGAAATCATTGAAATAAATTTCTTTGAAGATAACATTTTTTTAAAATATATAAATGATTTATTAAAAATCATTTAAACCACTTTTTAAACATAAAAAACATCGAAAACCATTTTTCATTAATGTCTAATTTCAAAAAATCTAGAATATTAAGAAAATAATTTTCTTTTAAAAAATAAACTTGTAAACATACTAATGAATTACTATAAAAATTATGGCCATAACGGTGAGTCGGTCTATACATGTCGAACATTCCTTTTTCACCCTAAAAGTTTAGAAAATTGACTTGATCAAAAAACAACATGAAATTATTTTTAAATCCATTTTGTAAAAATTTAATAAATGGGAGAAATATTAATTTAAAAGTAATAGGATAACATATTTTTTGAATTTTTTTAGAAAACATGGTTTTGAAAGAACACAAATTTTTGACTGAATGAAAAAATAATATTTGATTTCTATAATTTTTCTCTTAATTATGTTAAGTACCAAAGAGTCAAAAATTTGTACCATTAATTATATATAACATGAATAACTCGAGGGTAATAGAATTCATGAAATTTCATGAGATGTGGATCATAATATTTCATCAATGGAATCATAATCATAAACAATATCGATAAATAATGACATTGTAGCTATAAATCGTTACCACATTAGTAAATTTAAATCATAATAAAATTTAATAAATAAAATAACAAGAATATTTAAAATTTATGATAAAAATTATATTTCTAATATAACATGTCAAAGATAGTATATACACCTCATATAAAAATAGAGGTGCATAACATGGAATGTGTCTCAAAGAAGAAAAATTGAGGAAAATTTAATTTACCAATTTGGTAACTTTTGAAACATAAACTCCATTAAAGAAAAATCATCAAATGGATATGTAAATACCAATAAATTTACTTATAATACTAATATAATAAATAAATGGTTAGTATACACAGCACATAAAATAAATTATTAGTGAATAATACATGTATCTCACGAAAATAAAAAGTGGGATGAAATTCCCTTACCTTAAGTTTTGAATTTCATAGAACAAATTAAAACCACTTGTATAATAAATATAAGGTAATAATTCATATAATAAAGAAACATATTATTATATATAATACCATATATTATATTTTATGACTTTATATTTCACTTTTATTAATAATTCCATTTTAATATTATGTTTCGGGTAATATCTTCTTTATTTTTTGTATATGTTTTGACATGTTATTCTTGACTCTATAAATTATATCATGATTTAAATATTTTCAGATTTAAAAATGTGGGATAAATTTTACATGTATTCATTATATATGATGTTATAATAATCTATATAATATATAAGTATGAAATGGAATACACTGTTAATGGAGACGGTTGTTTATATGTACGCATGAACATTGTTTTGGTTTGATTATCATATTTAAAGAAAGAATGTAAATAACATATATGTAAATATATATATATATATATTATAATTAAATAAGATTTATTATTTAATATATATCATATTCTTTCACTAAGCACATCTTTAGTACATTCCATGTAAGGTTTGAACAAATCACATTGCTTTGAGGTGGCGGTAGTACATACTTTCCCAAAAAAAATTATCATACTTAAACAAATTGTAAATCATGAAGGAATATATAATATAATAATTAAAGAAGAATAAATACATAATAAATAACATATATATAATATAAAAATATATTTTCCATCATAATTCTAAACTATGAGAGGTGGTAATGGAAAAAATGAACAATATCATTTCATGAGGCGGTAGTTCTTTATAGAGAAGAAGGAAAAGTTTCTTACCCATTAGATGGAATTGTGTGTAATTGTATCTAGAATACATTAAATAAAAACATTTAATTATATTTAGGATAACTTTATTATTATATAATAATGGAATATGAATAATTTAGTTAGTGGAGAAATAAAATAAAATTAAGGAGCTTGGGGAAGGATGCTACATCTTCTTTGGGTAACTTATTTTGATTTTCACAAAAGGGCTTCCTTGGTTAGATTCATACATAAAGATATCATTAATAAAGGAATGGGGAGACTTTAGGACCCTATTTCAGTATATTTTTTGTCACCCAAGGGGCTTGAGAGGTGTGAATAAGTGGTAGGGTGGTCTTCCTTTTTATATTGGAGGAGGAGTGGCATTATTATAAATTTTTTAAAAGGTAATTCCACCCACATTTTTCTTATTACAAGTGGATACCATAATGGAAAAAAATTGATCCATGTTATTATAGGGTCTAAAACTACCCAGAACATTTATTTTGAACAAGTTTCTAGGTCATTCCATCCAATAAGTGTGACGTTTAGTCACTTGTTAAGGTAATTTTCCTCCTAATCATTGTAATTATTTTTCATTACTTTCACCAATATTTTTAGTCAAAAACTAAGATAAAATTATATTAAATTATATATTATTCTAATTCCAAGTCTGGAATCCAATTTTTTGAATTATAATCATTGAATTAGAAGAAATTAATTCAAATTTAATCCCATAAACAGGACGACAAATCAGGGTTCTAAAGTATAAATGTAAAAAAGTTTGGTAAGTTTTCAAATATTATTTCATATTTAAATTGACTCCAATGAATTTAATTTTCTTTATTTATTTGAAATTGATCTAATTATACTATAAAACCAACTAAAAAATATAATTTAGCCTTATAACAAAATTAGAATGAAAAATGGTCTGGATTAAAATCCAGTATTTTCACTATTCTTCAAAAAATTAATCTTCAAAAAAAATACCAAAAATTCACCCCAAGATAATTTTAATGTACCAATTAAAATATGAAATTTATTTTGGCATATAAAAAAAATTAAATCCATAATTTTTATTGAAAATTGGTTCTCCTTTAAAAGGAAGTTCAATTACTTTTTATAAGAATATATATTTTTATACATAAAATTATAATTATTCTTATCTTATTCCTATAAAATATTCTAGATTTTTATAAAAAATATTGATTGAGTATTTTATATATAAATTTTATTTTAAAAATTAATAAAAATTATTTCATTTATTTTTTTGAGATAAAAAAATTACAAAAAAAAATAATCTTTCTTTAAAAAGTATCTTCTTTATTTTCAAAATGCTATTATATCGAATTCTACTAATTGATAACAAAATGATTAATATAATATATATATATTAAAATCATATTTACAAAATTTAGTTAATAATATTTGTAACTTCCATTTAAACAGCTATACGGTAGCTATAATATTATTTTAATAATAACATTAATATTATATAGTAGTTTGGTAGAAACTCAGCCTTCCACGTTACCGAGGATATCGAAGGAACTTGGCATTCTGTGTAACAAGAAGATAAAAATAATGTCACTTATACTGAAATCTGATCTATGAAGTCATTTTAGTGCATTCAAGGTAAACAAAGTTCTTTAATATATAAAAATCAATATTCAATGTTGCGTAAAATAAAAAATATCCAAATGACTAAGTAAACATTAAAAAAATATTTCACAAAATATCAAGGTGTAAAAATATATTCATAATCATAACATACTCATTTTGAAAAAATATAGCATACAATTCACGAATATATCACATTATATAATGAAATAAATCACATTACCCAATGCAAATAAGTGTTATATAATTCTAGGTGCACCCGTCACATCAAAGAATTTATATAATCATGCATGCCACTTAGAACCTATATTAATCTCAGGAATGAAAAACCAATGGAAAGTAATGGGTTTCATTTAATAAATCATACATTCATGAATAAACATGGGGGCTCCCAATTTATAAAGGAAAATTCATATTTTGTAAAATATTCATTATTCTTGAGTGAAGAAGAAACAACTCAAGAGGAGTCAAAATGTTTTTTATATAGAAGATTTATTTTGGAAAATATTATTATTTTTCATAAAATCATATTAGAAACATGTATATCCATGAAAAAAAAGGTTTAGTACAAAAAAAGTATTTATGGAATGTTGATGGAAATACCCATAAATAAATTTGGAATGAAATATTGGGAATCCAAAGAAAGGGAGTTTGGTTTGTGAATCCCCTTACCTTGTGTTTGAATGATTTATTATCCTTAATATCCTAGATAATAAAATTAGATTCATTAATTAATAAATAAAAAACCTATTTTACATGTATTTCATTCATTATAATTTTTGTGTTCATTTTTACACTTTAATGAGTTATACATTTCAATTTCATCTTCAAAGAGTGTTCGTTTTCTTGGATTTCATGATCGGTTCACTTGTATATGTGTATAAAAGATCATATAAAATGATAATAACTCTACAAAATTAAAAAAAAAATTATTAATAAAATTTAAGAAGGATAAATGGTATTATATTTTTTTCAAATATGAGGATGATTCATTTGATAAAATGTTAATGATAATCATTTGGATTAATTTGGCAGTTTTTCAATCATCATGATCTAGTTTTGTTTTATTATTTAGTATTATATATATAAATATATATGTTAGTTCCATAACATAAAAAATGTAATAAAATAAATTTTAAAATATTTTTCCACCATTATAATTTCTTTATAACCTGCCTTAAATGTGGTAAAATAAAATTAACACTTTTTCTCCTTGAAGGTGATAAATCAACACCTCATGGTTGATGTTATCATTTTTAGAATAAATGGGAGAGGAGAAGATATTTGATGATATAATATTCCATTAACATTATAAAATTTAATTATATATAATAAACTAGGGTTTTCATTCCAATTTTATAATGGTAGGTGAGGATTAAATAAGAAAAAAAAAGAAATTGAAAAGAAATTAAAAAATGGAAGAGTATTTTACCTCTTGAACTTATTGTCCATGAGAACCTCCTTATAGAAATTGGATTCAGTATGTTATTGATAAAAATTGCTCCTAGACGTGTGGAATGGTATTGGAAACTGTATTGGGAAGGATTTGTACAATCCTATAATATTATGAGGTGTGAGGAGATGATACGGTGAGCAGTTATATTAATAGGGAAAGAGGGGGTGTTTTGGATTATTTTATACATAAGTTTAATATTTTTGATCCAGACTATGAATAGTTTGAACATTATCACTAAATATATAAAATAATTAAGAATATTTTAATATTATATATTTAAATCAGCTATACATTATCCATGACTCAATAATTCATGTATTTGTAAAATACTATAAATTACCATATTTCACTGTTCACTAAAAAATCAACTATTTTAGAAAAATCACTAATTCATCCTAATAATTTTTTGATGTATATAATTCAAAAATTAACTCAATTTTATTAAAATAATTTTCCAAATATTATAAATTTTTTTATTTAATTAAAATTCTCATTTATTTGAAAATACGGATTTTAAAGTCATGACCGATTTTATAACACATTTAGAATTTTATTAAGGTATCATAAAATTTTCTTATAACCTCAAGAAAACAAAATAGTAATTCATGAATTTATTTTATGAAAATAAATTTCCTTTTAAATAATTTTATTAATAACAATAATTATAAATTAACATTGAGGTTTTACAAAAATACCGACACTGAATTTATCATTTTTTAAACATTGATTTTTTATACCATGATAAAATTATATAATAGTATCATTTATACAATAAAAAAATTATTTATAATTTTAGAGGTGATGTAACTATTTTATTGTTTGTATCACTACTCTTAATGTCTAAGTAACTATTCTAAGGGTTGAGTTATAATTCCATTGTTATAGGTTCCTTAATTTCTATGGATATCACTTATTTGATTCTTAATTTATGATAATAATGTATTTATTTGGATATATATGCCATGTATATGTTATATAATGTAAAACATAATTATAAGAAGGTAAATTATTTTGATACAAGTTTGTTTTGTTGGAGTAGCACAAGGGTTACCTGTATTTTGAGTGAGGGATTTGTTCGAGGGATTATATCTGCCTTTGGAGGGAATACCATGAATGATTACATAATAATTTTTCCAAGAGTCCATTTGAATATCATATGTTGGACCATTTGAGCCTCCATTTGGGATTCCAAGGTACTAATAGATACTTTGGGGTAGGAATACCATCAGTTCTTCTAGTTTGGGCCCAAAGAAGACTGTGAGAGATTCTATTTCCTTAGTTATGAAGAATAATTGTTTACTTAGTCATGATACCATACATGCTAGAGACTCTATGTTCACATTAGTCATGGTGTATTTATATATATTATTTTTCAATTTGATTAGTTACATTTTTATGTGATGAGATATTATACCTATTTCTATAAATGTATATACATGTTGATGTTTTTCTTCTTACCCTTGTTTCATTGGGTTTATTGTTTATGTTGTGCCATGGATTTTACAGTCATATTTAGAGATTTCATTTTATAGGATATTGGTAAAGGAAAGTGAATCATTTAGCAGGGTGGATCTTCTTGATTACCATCATATAGTGTTTTGTGGAGGAGACATGGTCACGTAGGTATTGACTCATGTGGATTAATTTATGGTATTTTGTATTAATTAGGATGTATTTTTGGCCTTGGTTAGATTTGTTCCCAATATTTTGATTTTGGATTTTTTTTTATAGACTCAATTTAACTATCTAGATGTGGAACTATTTATATTTTCATGTATGTTGTTGTTTATGGTATCTTTTTTTCTTGTTTTTCTATCCTCGATGATAATGTAGTAGTCATCTCAATTCTCATGATTTTCCCAGGGTGATTAGGAACGTGCTTTATACATTATAGTGATCCATCCTGGGTGACTAGTTAGGTCAACTTGGGTTGGTTCATTAAAAAATATAAGCATAGTGGGTTTTTTATTTGGAAAGTCAATGGTAGACAAGATCTATGACTATGAGGAATTAAGAGATACTAAATGGGGAGTTCTTGGCCAACTCTTTTCATGTCAAACCTCATGTTTCCATGGGTGGTTTGGGAATATTGGTTTTGTTTTAATATTGGATAGGGATTTATTTAATTATTTTTAATCCTTTCAGGTTTGAAGTGGTTTGTGGTGTTTATGACGGTTGTTGATAATCACATTGAGGGTTTATTTTAGTTCTTTTAATGTTGTTTGAGGTTGAATCTGGTTTGATGAAGATTTTGGTTTGTTTCATGTAGACCATTCCTCCTAGATATCCCTCATCCAGGTGAAGAGAGGGTGACATGGGAAGTACTTTATAGGATAACCCTTCTATTGATACATATTTTTGTGGATATTGTGATTCATATGATCCAAAAAATGGGCCAAGTGGGTGGTTGGGAGTAGACACAGGCTTTGTACCATTCCCAAGTGTTTTCTAGGTAGAATCCACTTGTTTTCTATGGAGATAAGGTACCTAAAGAGCCTGTGGAGTGGTTGAATTATATTGTGTGGATCATTGAGTTACTTAAGACCCCTAGGACCACTAAGGTGTGATTTTCCATGTATTTGATGGAAGGGGTGCATGGAAAGTGGTAGGAATAGATTGTTCTCATGAGGAGGTATGAGGATATCATGTGGAAAACATTCATTATGGCGTCTAATTAGATATTATACCTATATTAGTAGAGTTATGAAGGACTATGAGTTCTTAATTCTAGAGAAGAGGTAGATTTTGATAGAAATACATTTCTCTGTGGTGTTCTTTCAGTGGTAAATATCCAAAGTTATTTATCAATAAAAAATAAGTAGTATGATTCTCATATTGGTTATGGTTAGAGTGTCTAGAATACTTTAGGTTCAGTATCTATGGCTCCTACAGTGCATATAATAGTAGTCTATTATCATTATAGGAAGGTAGGGCACACCAGAACAATGTTCCAAGAGACTCTAAGGATACGCCACTCATGTGGGTAGTCTGGGAATATCCATCACTTATATGAGTCAGAATCATGGGGGTGCGGTGGGGGATACAATTTTTCAAAGGGATATGTGGTGAATTCATAGGCTTCCAAGGGTGGAGGAACTCTCCATAACTGTAAAATAGATTCTCATTAGGGGAAGAGTACTCAGGAATGGTATAATCTAGGACACATCCATGCAGCATAGGTTATTCCAAAGAACTCGAAATCTGGGTTTTCCACAATTAGAGCTACGGTGTTTATTGATTCTTGTATATCACTATTTTTATTTGACCCTAGTGCATCCAATTCTTTCATTTCAATCAATCTAATGGATTCTTTGGGCATGTGAGGTATGTTTATGTCATATGAAATAGACATTATAACCCCTTTGGGGTGGAATAAGGAGAAATGTGTCAAGTTACATAAGTGTTGTGTTGTGGTAGCTGATGTCAGCGTAATTTGGAGTTTCCTTCTCTTGGATATAATCATTTTTGACCTTAGAATCAGCATGGATGGGTTGATATTATTCAGGGATATTATTGATTTTTATCTCTGAAGGGTCCAATTTCTTATTCCTAATATGGTCAGACACATATTTCTAGGTGAGTGTGATCTGTGTTTAGGGATGGTATGACTAATGACATTGGAGATGTGGTTATTCATAATCCAATTTTCTAGGTGTTACTTGAGGCTATTTATCAAGGATCAGTTGGTGACCTTCCATTGGTCATGGGTAGGTAACCATGTGTCTTTCTAAAGGACTTTTCTAGATTAATTCCCCATTGATAGGATGAATTTACTATTGAACTACTTCCTGAAATGTGCCTGATTTCCTTATCATCTTACCAAATATCTACAACAGTGTTGAAGGAGCTAAAATTTCATGTAGTGTATCTTGAGGGAAAAGGCTTAATCCATCCCATAATTTCACTGTGGGATTCCCCAGTACTGTTTATGAAGGAGGGTAGTAGCCTCTAACTTTTCAAAGACAATCATAAACTTAATTAGGTTACAGTAAATAATAAACACTCATTGTTAGGAATTGAGGACCCTTTTAATGAGCTCAAAAGGGCCCATTTTTTCCAAAATCAAACTACAATTGGGGAACTGCTAGTCGATGTTATAGGAAGAGGATGTTCCAATGAACGATTTCAGAATTTGGTATGCACACATGGAGTACATGGTTATTCCATTCGAAATTACTAATGATCCTGCAATTGTAATTAAAATGGTGATTCGGGTCTTCCATTTATTTTGTGGACTCCTTTGTGGATATTTTTGTTGATGAAATATTAGTGTATTCTAAGATGAAGGATGAAAATGATAACTATATAGAGGTTTTTTAGGGTTTTTGAGGTAACATATTCTATAATCAAAATTTTCCATTTTTCAGTTTTGGATTAATGAAGTGAAATAATTGGCCCATGTGATTTTGGAGGTAGGATTTTTAGTAGATTTAGAGAATGATTGAGCTGCCATGTCTTGGGAGTAGCCCAAAATTTTGTTTGAGATTTATAGTTTTCTAAGAATGGCTGGTTATTATATAGGTTTTTCAAAAACATTCTCGAGGATACCTTCTCCATTGCTATATTTGGCTAGAAATGGTGTGAGTTCTGAGTGGGATGAGAGGGGTTAGAGTGATTTTGTACAGTTGCATACCCATTTGACATCCACACCTGTTTTTATTATTCTTGAGGATGTGAGAGTTTATACTGTGTATTTTTATTCTTATGGTATGGTTTTGGGATGTGTATTGATCCAAGATGACCATGTAGTGTCCAATGGATCATGGGAACAATTCCCACAAGAATTGTACTATCCCATCCATGACCTGAAATTGGAATCTGTAATTAATGTGTTGAATATGAGGATGAATTGCCTCTTCTTATAGCGTTTCATAGTGTATTTATATCATAAGATCCTGAAATACATTTTCACTCAATGGATAAAACCCTCATAAGGGGAAATTGGTTGAAATAACATCATACTTTTGATTTTGATATTGCTTATATTCCTGGGAAGTAAAACATGGTCATTGATGCACTGAAAAAGAAACCTTACGGTGTAGGAATTTTATGATTCAATGTATGAGTGTGGTTTGATGAGCTTGTTTGCTGATATGAGGCTGGATGTGAAGGTGGATAAATGGAATCTATTCTTGGACAATGTCTAGGTTACACCTCCTCTTCTTGATCAGGTTAGTAATGAGTATGCATCTGACACTATGTTCCTAAAGATTATCAGTGCTTAAATTGGTTGGGAGACCTTGAGTGATTATTCTCAATCTTCCAATGGTTCTACAAAATTTTAGAATTATCTGGAGAGTCCTTTTATTCTAAGGTATGATGTGATGTAGGGAGTGCATCATTTAAGTTGTTTAATTTACTCAAGGGTGGCCTATATGTTTTATACATTGTTAGAATGGTATTAGTTTCCATGGATGAAACTTATAGTAGTTTAATTTGTTTCTATATTCATCAACTTTTAGAGGATCAATGATGATCATCATAGACCAAATGATTTGTTGCAACCAGTTCCTATAATAATGTGGATGTGGCATGAGATCTCCATGTAATTATTCCTTATAATCCAAGTGGGAAGGAGTCCATATGGGTGATTATCAATCATTTGAACAAATAATTACACATTCTTTACATTTGGTAGTCAATAAATGTAGAGGACCTAGAATGTTTTTATGTTTGATTGGTTGGTCAACTTTATGGATTTACCTTTTTGAATTTTTTATTTCTGAATTCTCAATTGACATCTCATTTATGAAAGGCACTCTAGGAGGATTAGGTAACTCAGTTAATGTTGAGCACAATGTATCACCCACATAAACCGAGTCATTCTAAGTTGAACATCCAAACACATGATGATATGTGGTGGGAATGTGTGATTGACTTTATTGTTTCATAAGAAAATAATTATTCATTGGCTATGTTTTCTTAAAATAATTGTAATTTGGCCTTAATAAGGATGCCCTCATTTGAGGTTTTATATAGGTGGTCATGCAAATCCCCATATGTTAATCTACGGTAGAAAATCATTCTTTGGTTGGGTCGATCCTTGTCTAGAAGACAACTGAAAATGTTTTTCTAATTCATAAATGGTTAGAAACACCTTAGAGTTAGAAAATGTCATTTTACAACTATTTTATTCATTCTTTGTATTTTCATGTCTATGATATGGTGTTTCTACAAGCATCAGTTCTGTTAGGTCTCCATTATTTTGTAAAGAAAGGAAAATAGCATCATGTTAGGTTAGGATATTTCATATTGTGGAGTATCCAGGCATGGTAGCTTATTGGTTGGAGTTACCACCATACTTGACCTCAATCCATGAAATATTTCATATCTCTCAGCTATAGAGATATCATTCAAAACCATCTCATGTGCTGTAATGGGATGAATTGGAGTTTGATCATGATACCACAGTGGTGGAGAAATGTATTCATATCATGGATATTCAGAACAAGGTGATTCATGTAATTTGATCTCATTGGTATTTGTTATGAGGAAACATGGTGAAATTTCCATGAGAGAAGAGAAGAGGAAGGGTGGGTGAGGGAGTGGTTCCTTCACTATTATTATTCTAGCGAAGCCTAAGTAATTTTTATTTCGAAAATTGGCATCGTGGGGAGTTTCTGAAACCTTTTGGGTCACTAGTGTGTCTATTTTTGAGTTTTTTTCTCTTGATGCGTTATTGGAGTTCCTAGGTGTTGGGGGTTTAAATCAGGGACTTTTTGGGAAGATAGAACAAAGTGAACAGTTAGAACATGGTTTCTCTAAACTTCCATGTAACCATGCTAGGGTTTTATGGTTTTTGAAAGTGTGTTTTCACATGGTTTGAGCATGGTTTTTAATACTTTGTGACATCTAAGAGAAACCATATAGTCTATTGTGGATGGAATGTGGCACCCACATGAACTACTAGAAAAATAGCCTATACCCACGGTTCAAAACCATGGGTATAGCCCCCAAAACCGTGGGTATAGGCTATACCCACGGTTTTGGGAATCGTGGGCTGGAACGACGTCGGTATAGGTCCCCATCCTATACCCACTTTTTTCCAAAACTGTGGGTATAGGTGTTCTGCCACCGTGTAGCAAAACATATTCAATTTCCATGGTGTCAAAGGGCTTTCCCCACGGTTTCAAAACCGTGGGTATAATTCCTAAAATAATGCGGTCGGCGGGTTTCGAACCACAACCTCTCCGCTGCAGACGAAGCACCTAACCACTACACCAACACACATTTTATATATAAATATTTATATTTAGTTAAATATAGTAATATAAATAGTGGTTATAGAGGGAAGAACCGTGGGTATAGGACTCCCTCCAAAAAAAGTCCTTCCCATGGAAAAAAAATTTCCTGCGCACACACAGGAAACCTATACCCACGGTTTTTCATAACTGTGGGTATAGATATTTTAACCCAGACCTATCCCCACGGTTTTCCCCAAAACCGTGGGGATAGGTAACCCTATACCCACGGTTTTGGAAAACCGTGGGTATTGGTGAATTTTCAGGACCTATCCCCACGGTTTTGGAAAACCGTGGGGATAGACCCCCCTATACCCATGGTTTTCCAAAACCGTGGGTATATGTTCAGAAAATTCACCTATACCCACGGTTGTCCAAAACCGTGGGTATAGGGTTACCTATTCCAACAGTTTTGGGGAAAACCGTGGGGATATGTCCATTTTCTAGTAGTGATGGTTAGAGAATAGATTTCCTAACTGTGTGCCCAAATAGTATGGCATGTCTAGGTCACTTAAATGTTTTTTTTACCTTTTTTTTAAAAAAAATTATTCTGGTTTGGGGGTTTTTTTTCCTTCCCCTACATGCATGGACTCCCCCCCTTGGACATGGATTTCATCCCCCTCTTTGGTGATGATTTTATTTTGTAAATCATGGTGTTTTGGCTTAAGGTTGGTCAATTTATTGAAGATTTATTCCTTCATTCACCTTATCCATTCTTTTTCATCCATTTTTGTGGAAGTGTAGTACCCTAGAGGTGGTATAGATTGAATATTGGGTATGTAATGGGGGAAATGGTTTTATTTATTTTGGTTTTGGTGTGTGAGGATAGTTTCTTACTATTCTAGTTTGTCTTCTTCAAGGGTGGCGATCTTCAGACCGAATCCAAGAGAGGTGTCCCTTTTTAAAGAAGTTTTCAATGACATAGATTTAAATTTATAATAAAATGTTTTTTATTAAATTTTCATTTATGTGATTTATGATTGGTGGGTATTATATCGTTTATGTGTTTTATTGATTTTCTTTTTGGGTGTTTCAAAGGGATTTCTTAAAATATGTGTGACTTATATGCACCGCAAGTTTTTGTAAAATGGATAAAAGTGTTATGGGTTTCAAAGGGTTTTGAAAGTGTATTTGGACATGTTTTTAACATGTAAAGGGGTTTTTGATAAAATTGGGCATTTTTGTTTGTGAAATTTCTTGTGTTATAGGTTTTTGGTTATGGGAACTTACTTATGGATATATTAGCATTGTATAGAACATGGGTTAACTGGGGTGTGAGAGAGATATTTTTTCGAGGGATTGTGTGTTCCTTAAAAGGGAATGCCATGTGGGCTTCCATATCGGTTTGTATGAGTGGCCATATTTTCCATCAGATGGAGGACTCTATCAGCGTCTATTTCATTTTCCATGGGACCAAGAGATTCCTCGGGGTAGGAAGATCATGAGAGAATCCATGTGGGGATTGGGGAAGACTGTAAGAGATTCTATTTTCTTAGCTAGATAGGATACTTTTTTACTCAATCATGAGAGATATACTAGTTAGAGTCCCTAGTTTTACATTAATCATGATAGATTGGTTTTATTATTTATGTATTTTAATAGTTCTATTTTGATGTAATGATATATTTTCACATTTTTATTTTTTTTTGTGATCCCATGCTGATGTTTTTAATATTTTCATTATCATATAGATTTTATTAAGAATGTTGTTCTTTATTTTTTACTTGATCCATGTTTCGAAAACATTTCTAGAAAACAAACTTTTTTTGGAAAGGGAAAACAAAAGGTATTTTAAAGATGTAACTGAAAATGGTATGTTTAAAAATTGAATTGATTTAAAAAAAAATCTATTTTATTTTTTTCTTTTGTAAAATACATAATAGACTCATTGTCGTATCCTGCTAGGATTTTTTTCAAACACCCTACTTAGTAATTTTTTTTGTATTTTATAGAATACATATTTTAGTAAATAGGTAAATAAAAGGGAATTGTGTTCATGGTTGTATCTTCTTGATTACCATCACCCATTGTTCTTTATAGGAGTCGTGTCTCATGGGGATTGTATCATGTAGAGTCGTTTTTGGTAGCTTTTACATACATGGATATATTTTGATCCTTGTTTTAATTTTTACCCATTATATTGAGAATGGGTTTGTTTTGAGATACCATGTATATGTCCAGTTATATAATTATTTATATTTTGTTTTATTTTTCGTTTATGGAATTTATGTTTCTTGTGTTTCTGACCCTAATGATGTTGTTGTTTCCATATTGTTTTATGGATGTATTTTTTCAATTTACCTATAGTTAAATCATTCTTAGTAGATAGTCATTTATTCTTTGTTCTTATCTCCAACCTATGGTGATCAGTAATACGGTTCATTTTATGTGTTGGTATATATCGAGTGATGAGTTGGGAGGACCCAAGTTGGTTCATAATGTTATGTATCAAGTTTCTACAGGAGAATCATGTATGAATATTATTTGTGTTAGATGTTGAATAATGTTTGTCAAATAAGTTGTTTATATATATATTCTCTAAATGCCCTAAACCTATATGTTCTATGGTGTACTTTATTATAATATTTAATGAATATTCATGTAAAATGATATAATATGTTTTCATGTTATGTTTGGTTCATCTCAGTTGCAATAAAATCAGGGTTTAGTTGATTTCAAAGACTATGTTACTTGGATAATTGGATAAAACTTAAATCAGAATATATTAAACCAAAAGTGTTATAGGATGAACTAAGACTGTCATAAGTTAAACCTATTATGTTATAAGTTGAAATGTGTGATTCATTTTATATAAAATCATAGTTTTTATTTTCATTATCATATTATTTTTTAATATAATGTTTTTATGGTCATGCAAACAATTTTGGTTTTATTAAGGGAATGAATAATGAATCATGAAATTGGTGTGGTGAAATTTATTCCAAATATTGAAAAAAACCTTATTTGAGTTAATATCTATGAATTATTTTATATATTTAAAATTCCCTAAGTCTATTAATTCATATCCCCAAATATTAGATATTTAATTATTAGTGAAAAATCGATGTGGTATAATGATTCTATCCTAGGTTTAAAAGTCTTCACTAATAGAAGTATGTGAGAATATTCTTTGTATAATTTTTTCAATCTCCCCTTAGTCAATTTTTTTATTCTAGGAATGTTTAATTTCTCTCTATATAGGTCCAATATTAAATTTAGGGATAAGGAAATAACATTTCATATCCTAAATAAACTAATGTTTTTCTATCGATAATGTTTTGACCCAAACCACTATGTTCAAGATGAAGAGATACATGACCTCATGCATGCCTCCCCATATACAAGAGGCTATTAACAAGAAGCTAGGGTCCAAACAACATCGGTGGGGATAAAATAGTCTCAATATAATATCGTTTAAATATTAATATAAATAATATATAATAACTTGATGTAAATAATGTAGAATGAAATAATGTAAATGGATTAAATGTTATACAATAAATGAGTGAATAAGTGGGATCCCTGTGTGGAAAGTCAAACTAAGGTATATAACTGAAGGAAGAAAAATATATGTAGCAAGAATAGTCCATATTATATCCCATCATTGTCTCCAACTCCAAGAATCCATCTACTCAACTCCAAATCATTGGTACCTTCCCCTTTACTGGATCCAAAGCTATAAAATATGCAAACACATTAAGATTCCCTTGCATGGTGTAATTAATAAACCTATAAAGAGACCACCAATGAATCCATAACACATGTGAGTATGATATATAATCATTCCTAACATTAAATAAGTAAATTCTTTAATAAATTTACTAACAATCATGTGTAGTTCCATCATACACTAATAAAGATTCCATAAACCCCATACCCACCTTCTTTAGCATGATGCCAGTAAGGATATCAATGTATGTCTGCCCAATTTATGCCTTTAATGAAACATCACATGCCCTAACCTGATGGTGGTTGTTATGTGAAAAAATTAATTCCCTAAACTAATAGTAGTCATTATCAATGGATGATGGTAAGTCCCACCTAACATGTTTGATTCAATTGGATAACACATCACCCTTATATTCAATTATCACATGTTGTCTTATATCTAAGGGAATATCAATTCCCCTGAATGGTCTACTCACATGTCAAAAGAAATGTATGTGATCCTACCCATACTATAATGTAACCCATTATCTTTAGCCATCTTCATGCCATCCTACTACCCCTACAAGGGACATATAACTAATGTTGAGAAGCCTAATTATCTTGATACATGATTCATGGTTCCATTGGTTATGGAATTCCACAAGCAATACATATCACAGAAAGGAATATTAAGGAATATCATGAAGAGTTCTCAAGTTACCACACATAATCATATGATCATACATCAAGGAAAAAATTTTAATAGTCCACTTATTCACCAACTTATCAAGCATGGTTTTTCATGAATAAAAAAATCTTCATAACATCATTATATAAAATGACCACTATGGTAAGAAACTACTTACCTCATGGTTTTAAATAATTAACTCCAATGTTCTCCAAAGTATGAAGATCAAAAAATATTACACACCCACAAAGAATGAGATCACATGTCAATGTTTTGTATTATAGTTCTAGTTCATTAATAAATAGGTTAATAAATGAGGCTAATGAGGAATCCATGTCAATAATATTGGCTAAATAATCATATACCATAATGAGTTTATCAATGAAACCAATTTTGAGATATATTTAATGAAAGGTTTCCAAAACCTAAGATATGTTTTCTATTTAAGATTCGATCATGAATTCCTCATAGATTTAGAAGAGATCTTTTTGTGTGGAAAAACATATATACATCACCAATACATCAAAGGAAAGGATATTCAATATGATAATAAATGAGAATAGAGTTTAAATATGATTGACTTATGATGACTTTCTATGAAATTTCCACTATTTATGAAAATTCAAACATTGGATAACAGGGTTTTCATTGACACGTTGATAACTCCACTAATAGAAAATGGAATCATCAACATGTTATGGTGTAATAATTAATCTGATATCAAGAATAGGTCTATGATTATTATCCATAAACACTTACCTGTTGATCATCTATATTCAACAGTTCATCTTGATTTGATCAAAGAATGATGTGAACTTTCTAGATCAACCAAAATTCTATAAAGATGGGATGTAAATGTCATTGTATATTCATGGAAAATATATATCCAATGTAGATAAATGAACATATATTAAGTAGGAAATATAATTTGGAATAAATATAACAAGAACCTACCATTTTAGAATCGTTGGATCATCCAAAATTTGGAGAAGAAAGGGGAGAAGAATGAGAGAGTCATGGTTCATGATAGAAGGTCAAAAATTTAGAATGGGGTCATGGGGTATGTAATTGGATATTAAATTGGGTGAAAATTTTGAAATTAAAATACCATGAGTTGAATTAATTACACCATTGAACAGAATACACCAGTGAGATGGTGGGCCTCATCGGTTGGCTGGTGGGGTCAAAAGAAGTTTATAGACTTATAGAAGCTTCACTAAGAAAATGAAGGATTCCACCAAATTTTTTAAGGTATCGTTATATAACTATTCATCCAAGCCTCTTCACAAGGCATCCACATTTATAACATAGACATATCTTCACTAATTATTTTCCACTTAATAACCTGAAATATAGATAAGACATTTGAGAAATGTAGAATTTATAAACATGAACATCTTACACAATGAAATAAAAAGATGATTCTAGAATTCTCCCCCTATATTTAATTTTTATCCCTGATAAGTACCTTCATATGATCTAATAAAATAACTCTATTTATTGAGCTTGAAAATCATCCTCCTCCAAAATTTCCTTCTAGATCCATCCAGAATGCTAGTGAATCCAAACTATTGGTATCATCATCCCTCAAAATAATTTCTTTCTATATAATATGATCTTCAGTTAGAACTCCATATATGATGTGTCAGGATCTATATCAATATCCTCATGGTCGTTGACATGAATAGAACCATTCATGTATCTCTGGATCAAAGACATATGAATCACATAGTTCATACCTCGATAGTAATAAGTGAGATCTAGATAGTATTCCAGTATAATAACTGACCTGATGATCTATAAAGTTCTAACATAACACAGAACTATCTTCCACTACTTCTTCAGAATATAGTGAACTAACTAAGGATTAACTCTCTCAAAAACTAATTTTCCTAAAAGAAAAACCATAGGTCCCCTTTTATGGTTGGCGTAACACATCTTCATACTCTGAGCTATGATAAACCTCTTTTGAATAATATTCACTCCCTCAAAGTTATCCTATATCAGAGTGGGCCCTATAACTACTACCTCACCGACCTCATACCAATAAACTAGTGAGTGAAATGTCCCACTATAAAGATCTTTATAAGGTTCCATCAAAATCAAATCCAAGTAAATATTATTGTATGAGAAATCATCAAAGGATAAGTGACCATTCCAATCTCAAATAAAGACTATAATGAAATCACATATATTATCCTATATTTTATGAATTTTCCACTCATATTTTCCATTTTTTTTTAGGATGTAATATTGCAATAAATATCATTTGTGTCCCTAGGGCCTTTTTCAAGTCCTTTAAAAATCACAATATAAAATTTTTATCTCTCTTAGATACAATACTCAAGGAAACTCCTTTTATGTATAATATCTCATGCACATAAAACATTCCATTCTCATCGACTATGTAATTCTAACTGATTGGTAATAAGTGATAAACTTTTATTAATCGATCAATAATCACCCGAATAGCATCAGATCTCCTAGGGTTCCTAGGTAACTTCATCACAAAGTTTATCAAGATATCCTTCCACTTATACATTATTATGGGAATTTTATTGATATAATTACTAGGACACTAATGCTTAGCCTCACTCTTCTACTGTGTAAATTCCTTCTTCATCCATAGCCACCAGAACTATCCCCAGAATTCATGGTACATATTCTTCACCACAGGATATACTGGCAGTTTATATGCATAAAATTATTTTATAATATCATCCCTAATAAAGGTTGGGAATAAAACTCATACATAAAAAGGATCACATTGTAATTATCTAATGACCACTTGGTCATTGGGTTACCTCTAGTTAGTTGTTCCTATATCATATCACACTTTTTGATAGCCTACTATCATGTTTTTACTTGATATACTAAATAATGTGTGACCACAAATGGAGTAAATGTAATCGATCCCTGATCAACAAAATCATCAAACCACCAACCAGCCATCAAGATCATCAAGCTCCACTATTCCTTTAAAGGACAATCATCAATATCTGGAGCTACCTATAACTTATAGCTAAGATAATATTCAATGATGTTAACTTTACCTGGTGTATAATTCATATGAAAGTAGAAAATCTATAGATACACTACCAAATAAATCTCCCAAAAATTAAGGTCTTGTAATGTGATTATATAGTTTAGGCACTTATATTTTGTGCAGAAAAAAACCTCAAATTGAATATATGGTATCTCCAACACTTTCTAGAATATACTATAGATTCTAATTCCATGTGATGGGTAGGATATTTCTACTAATGGGATCCCAACTAATTTGATCCATAATCTTCTAACAACTCTCCCTATATTATCACTACTCCCAAACCAATTTGCAATGCATCACAGTATACAACATAAGCTATCCCAGGCATAGGAATAATCAACACTTAAGATATATTGAACCTCATATTCAACTAAATAAATTAATCCTCATGCTTCTGTAACCACTAGAAATTCACACCCCTATTCATGAAAAAAAACATGGTTGTAGATAATCATGATATGTCTTAGATAAAATGTTGGTGGTGTCCTAATAAACCCAAAAATCTTCTGATCTCAAACACATTTTGAAGATATTTATAGGACATCGCTATCATAATCCTATTTGGATCCATAGATATACCTTTTTCGGAAACCACATACCCCAATAATTTCACCTACTAACATCATAAGATACACTTTGGCTATAAGGTATAAAAAAATGTAATCAAATAATACATTGGGCTATATCAGGATTTTTAGAATACTATTTTAGGGTCGATAGTATATGGGTATGTAATCAATGAAAACAATGATGAATGCATCAATATATGGGTGGATGATATTGTTCATGAGATACAAGAACATTTTCTGCATGTTCATTGATCAAAATGTCATCAATAACTACTCATATAGATTATACATTATATAAAATTAATTATTTAGGATATAATCATATTAAACCTAGAACTAGTGATAGCTCAAATGAAAATCAATCTTAGAGAACACCATGCTCTATGTAACTAAGCAAAGATATCGTTAACCATTTAATGAGTTATATTTTCTTTAATAACACATGATTTATCTTCTTGTAATCTATGAAGACTCTAATACTATCATCCACCTTCTTAGAAAACAAGAAAGGTCCACCCCATAGTGATGTAATCTACCTAAAAAACAATTATTCTATGATTCATTTAGTTATCTCTTGTTCTTCTTCAATTTGGTTGGTAACATAAGATAAGGGGTATCTAAATGGGATGAACACCCAGCGTAATATTGATGTCAAATTCAACAAATCTATTAAGAGTAATTACTATAAATTCATCGAGAAATATTTCCATATAGAGATCTAAAAGTTGAGGATATGGTAGGGGATAATAGTGATCCAAATAAAATATCCAATCTCATAAATTTATTTGTGGTCTTTCCAAGATGGATCATATCTTGAAAAACTCTTCCTTATCCCTATTACCACTCTCTGATCATCAAGTAATTCTCTCCCTTGGGTGTTGTAAATGATAATAATCTTTGATAGAAATCAATGTGAGCTTTGAAGATGGTCAACCAATCCATTCCAAGAATCACATCAAAGATCTTCATATATAGAATAATGAAGTCCCATAGATTTCCATTTCCAAAAATGATTATATAAAACTTTGGGAATCGTTAAAGATAGTAAAATTTCCTTCCCAATGTTGTATCATTAAAATGTAACATAGAGGAAAACATGATTAGTAAGTCAATTATAGAAACAATTTGTGCAGACATATTTGAATGGTAATCACTAATATCAATGAAAAGTGCTAGAGAACATAGAGGAGATCTATATCATATCTTGAACATTAGACATTCCCTCATCACCATATATATAAGTATGGTCAACTATATAAACTCGGACTATCTGAGCTCCATGGATCTTTACCTATGTCAATGTAGTCTAGGATTTCTTCATTATCTATCGAGACCCACCACTCCCATCATTACAGAAATCATGACATTCATTTGCGAATCCCACAATCCAAAACATAAATGATTTATATCCCTTCCACAATTATGGAACTCCATTTATGGTTTCCTATAATCATTAATATAATTATCCATTTTCCCAAAATTTCAGAACCTAATAGAATCATCTCCCATAAAGGATACTAAGGAATTCATTCACTATCATGATTAAATGATGCCCTACTACTCTTGGTCATCCTTCCTCTTCCTACCACAATAAGAATATCCCACAATACTGAGAGGAATATCATTCACTCATTTGATGCAGAACAAAACTAAGACTACTTCCTTTTCCTCCTATATCCTATTATCAATAGTTAGGTCCTTACAAAGAAATTATGTGTTAATAATTTGTTCAAATCTCCTGAAATAAAATTTGATCTATTTTCAAAGTCATATCTTGAACTTTTGAGCCTTATACACCTCATTGACATATAATAGAGGAGAAAAATTATGCAACTTTCCGAATTCAATAGAATTCACAGAGACAAAAATGGACACCTAATTTAACTCAATGAACTTTTAGGCATGTTCTAGATTCATCATGTTAGGAAAATAATTCTCAAGAAATATATCATTGAAGGTTTCCCAAGTAACACCCTCTCATCATCCATATTGATTCGTCGTAGTTAAGAATCTCTCAGAAGGTACTTGGATCATGAAGGTCTCCAAAATCACTCAACAATCCCTAAGAGTTTGGATTAGCTTGAAAGTTATCTTGATAATATCCAACTAGTCATCCAAATCTCATGGGCCTACAGTTTCATTAAAATTCAGAGGATGGTGGAGGAGGAATCCCCGAGAATGATCAGTTATGGTATTTTGGAATATGCATCCATGAACTGGAAAAATATAAAATATTTCTAGCTAAGAAGTACTTATATCATAAATAACTTGTGTTAGAATAGAAGCATTCAATGGTATATGATCTTACACCACTGGTGGTTCCATGGGATCATTCTGGGTTTCTCTAACTAGTGGTCCCATGGAATGTCTCTATGGTAGAATTTATAAAATATTAAAAGAATTTTTTAATCTTCTAAAGATTCCAATTTCATATAGATCTTAAATAGTCTATCAGATAACGTGAGGTTCTCATAGGATTCTACCTATCACTCAATGAATATCCCTCCTAGAATAAAATAAAATCTCTTACTTTCATGTTTGTCATAGTCACACACACACACACATGTACACATGCACACACACACATGGATATATATATGAAAAACACAACAACATGATAAGGTTCAAATAATTAAATCCAATAGATATATCAAAGAAGCATGAAAAAAATATACATCACAAAAAAGAGGATAAAAATATATCCAAAAAATATATCACCCATAAAGAAGTGAGTTTAAGGAACTAATATTCATAACAAAAAAGTTATATATATCATGTGATCTTATGTTCCTTATCATGATGCCTAAACAGCCCCTAAAGCTCATAAAATAGTTACATCAATCCCACCAATGGTAACATAGTGGTTTCTTTTGAATGAGCTGGACAAGAACATATTAACACACATAACCAAGTCCCACATATCATATCTCCTTTCTTTTATGACCCAAGTTAATAAATAGAAAATAAAAAAATTATTCACTGATATCAATTTATAATTCCCTAACCTGAACCAACAAGTCTATAGAGGATAGCTATAAGACCTCATTATTACCTCCCAATATATAAGAGGTCACAACCTAGACATGATTGTTTGAACCTAGCCAATGGGGAGACTATACCTACTTATCATTTTCTTTCAAAATTAATATAAATAATATATAACAACTCATAGTAAATAATGCATAAGGAAATAATATCAAATGGTATAAATTCCTTGTAATAAATAGATAAATAAATATGCTCCCAATATGGAAAGTTACACCAAGGTATATAATGAATGAAAGAAAAAAATGCACCAAAAATAGTCTAGATTGTGTCCTAGTATTTCCTCTTCCTCTATGAATCCATCTCCTTATCTCCCATTCATAGGTCCCTTACCCTTAATTGGATCCCTAGTCATGGAATCTATAGAAACATTGATATTCCTATGCAGGGTGTGAGTAATAAACCTAGTAGGACACTATGAATGAGTCCTTAACATAATTTCTAATGATACATAATAGTATATTCCATGAAATAATTAAATTATCAAATAAATATACAACCACACATATGATGAGTCATTTAACATGGACCAAGATTCCATGAACCCTATTCTCACCTAATTCAGCTCGATACTTGTAAATATTCATTATCTATCAGCTCATGTTATAATTTTAGGGAAATTCCACATTCCTTACCCTAATGGAGGTCATTGTCTTGAACACCACATACCCTACCTAGACATTGGTCATTATCATTGGATGATTTTATGTCCCACTTGATATGTTTGACTTAATTGGATAACAAATAACCCCTACATACAATTCTACCACTTTTTTCTATAGCGGAGGAACTACATATTTCCATACATGGAATACTCCCATAAAAAAATACATGTCTATGATATAACCCATACCATCAAGAGAGGAATTGTATACATCCATCATCAATTAATCAAAATCCCCCTTAACGGGAATTTATAACTAAATATGACAACCCTAAACATTTGGATACATGAATCAAGGCTTTACAGAAAATTAAACACAACATTTAATTCAATCCAATGTAATTTACAATAAGTCATATCATTGGCTATTTTCAAGATGTTGCACATAATCATATGATCACACATCAAGGAAAGTGTCTCAAAAGGCCCCTCATTAACCCATATGAAAACACTTCTTAATAATGGTTTATTAAAAATAAATAAAAAATAATAATATCATCATATACAAGGTCCAATATAGTAAGGAAATCCGTACCTCAATTTCATTGAAAAAGTAATCCAATGTTCATCAAAGGATTGAAGACCAAACCACATTTCACACCCATGAAGAACGGGCTCACATAATAAGGATTTTTATTCTGGTTAAGTTTCATAATGAAATATGTTTACAATGGATTATCAAGAAGATTTCTGGGAAAGAAGGGTAGTTCAAGAATTTTATACCTTAAGGGGTCTATCAATGGAATAAATTTTGAGGTATGTTAAAGGAGGGCATTCCAAAAACAGTTGATCCATTATTTATTTAAGAACACATGATGAATTTATCATATATTCTAGAAGAGATATTTATTTCTAGACAATGAACATTGATCTATCACAAATTTATCAATATAAAAGAGATTCATGATGAAAATAAATTAGAATAGAGTCTCAAGGTGATCGATCTATGATGACTTACACATAAATGTCAACAGTTATTGAGAATTATATCTTCATTCAAGGGGGTTATCATTGACACATTTATACCTCTTCTAATCTACCAACCAATAACTAATATTTTAAGGTTACAAAATCTATCCACCATCAAGAAGAGTTTTAGGAAGATTATCCATAAACACTTACCCATTTAATGTTTTTATTTTATGGAACATCTTGATTTTAATAAGTATTGATTTATATTTTATAAACCCACCACTATTCTATAAAGAGAATAATGAAACATTATTGGATATTCATGTAAATTAGATATCGAAACTAGATCCATGTACATCTATCTAGGAATAATAATATTTTTTTCATATATCTAATTACAAATATTTATTTTAGCATCGCCGAATCATCAAAATGTTCGATAATAAAGGGGAGAAGAATTTGAGAACAAATATTCATGAGATGAGGTCCAAATTTCAGAATAGGAAAATGGGATTCCTAAATTTTTAGTTAATGGGTATTAAAATAAGTGTCAGTAAAATATTGTGTGTTTCATCAATTGAAACCATGGACTATGAACCCCAGCGAGATGATGGTCCTCATCGCCTGAATGGTGGGCCTAGTAGAACCACATGGGTTCTTCCAGTTCCATCATCTATCTCATGGGTTCTACACAATTATATAGACTTTTAGAAGCTCCACTAGTTGTCTGCTGGTATTTGTTTCCATTATTTATCCTAGATTATTCACAAGGATTACACCTTAAGAACCCATACCCAACTTAACTATAGGCCAACCACTCAATGAATAGAATTAGAGAATAAACATATTTGGAATATAGAAATTAAAAATTCAACATCTCATACATTGAAATAAATAAAGGATGATATAATCTCGATGTGACCATGTTTGTGAACTCATTATCGAAGTTACATCCCTTGTATGGGCCTTGTAACATAATAGTGAGAGATATTTAGCTCAATGATTGGGTAAAACTCAATATTGAGGACATCTATATTGTGTGGTAATACTTCATTGTATTTCCAAAGTATTTTCTTCATACTCCCCTAGACAATGAGATTGTGTTTTTAAAAGAACTCACACATGATGTTATGACTATATAAAATAATCCTTATAGAATAACCTCAATTGAATTTTAGTAATTGATGATTAAAATCTAAGAGAATATTGATAAATATTTTATATTCTAAATGGATTTATCATGGGGTGCATAATCCTCTTCATTATAAAAAAAGATGGATCAATTCACCTCTTCATTGATTATCATGAGAAAATAAAAGATCAGGATCTAGAATAAGTATCCTCTGCCTTATATTGATTTCTTGTTTGATTAACTTAAAGAGGTCGGTAATTATAAAAGAAATAATTTTTATCTAGATGTAATTAATTAAGGTTAGATTAGAGAATATACACAATATATACTTTCATACAAGATATGGACACTATTAATTCATAGAAATTTTTTTGTAAATAAAAATGCCATCACCATATCAAGGAATATGATATATATAATATTTAGATATGACCATGATAAATTTATGGTATCTTTTATAGATGATATTCTCATATATTTAAATTGAATGTAAGATCATTAAAATACATTGGGAATTGTTCTTGATAACTTGAAAAATGTGAAATTGTATGAAAAATTTAGCATGTATAAATTCATGACACAAAATAAATCATTATTGGGTTATATGATCAAAAGTAATGGTATATATATGTATCCTTAAAATAAAAATGTGATTAAATATTTCCATAAACCAAATCACTATAATAAATATCCATAACTTTCTTGGACTGGTTGTATATTATTATTGTTTTTCTAGAAATGTCTCCATACATTAAAATTTATTAATTATGTTAATGTAGAATAGGGTTAAGTAACTCTAGATAGATGAATATGAATATAATTTCAATGATATTAAGATAAGTTCATTCATTACAGATAAACTCACACTACCCTACAGTGGAGAAAAAATCCATATATAGAGATTAATCAATGAAGGAATATAGATGTGTCTTAATAAAAATGACATGGTGGTAACCTATGCCCTAAATCAATGGAAGGACCAAACATAAAAATACCTGGAAAATGATCTAAATACAAAAAATAATCATATTTATATAAATTCTATGGAATAATTATATCTACTGTTAAAGTTGTGAAGTATATATTCATCATAATAGAAAAAAGTATACATACACAGAAAAATATTTTAACATGTTCCAAAGGAAATGATTGGATTTGATCACAGATTATTATTACTCAATACATAAAAATCCTATAACATAACACATGGTCAGAATTTATCTGACTGGGAAGTAATATACTACCTTATCCACGATAAGGTTATGAAAGAAGCAATACTCATGAATTTGAAATGGCTGAACCTATAAATCCAAAGAAAATGGGAGAAATTTTATCTTCCCCATATAAATACATAACCATCCATCCATGTAAAAATTAAAGAGGTTCAGAAGGAGGGTATGGGGACATATATGAATATAATAAATGTTATAATTTTTTACCTTGATATTCATGGAGTTGTAAGATTCTAGGAATCAATATGTGTCCCTTCAATACCATAACTATTAACGTTTTTTATGATGTTTTAATCATTATCTGCCTATCTAGGAAGCACAAAGATGAATAATGATATCAAAGATTATTTCTAGTGTGAAAACATAAAGTGGTACATTTTGGAGTATATATCATGATCCATAGTAGGCCAATATGTGAATAAAGAATTATATAATTATAAGGGGATAATGAAACCATTACTCATAACTGTATCAAAATTGTAAAACAACACTAGGTGTTCTATTTTAGACCATAGTAAGATATATAAAGGACATTCTATAATTTGGGTTGTAATTGATCTAATTATAAATTTTGAACATTGCTTTTCTATTCTAGAAAATTTATTGATCAATCAAAATTTCAATATATATATATAATAAAATTTGTAAGGTTGCACAGATTATTAATCTCAATTTTATCTGATTGGTATATAAGGTTTTATTTATTGTTATAGAGACGTATTCAATAAGAATTTTATATAAAGTGGAGCTTCTACACTACTTATCGTCATCATACATATGGTCTATCTTAAATCACATGAAGTTTTTAAGTTGTATTATGGATCAATTAATATATTTGCTATTAATATATTGTCAATTAATTTTCAATGTAAATGTTATGTATGTTGGGTGATGTAGTAAGTATCCCCTCAAAAAGGAAAGTAAAGTTGATCCCATCATAAAGAGAAAATGAATAACTATTTTCCTTTCCTAGTGGGATAAATATATTTAAGAATTATCACTTATATGTGATTATTATTGAGTTGATCCCATTGGATATGAAAATTGTTGTGGTTATAGTATTTTATACAATATTTACAAGTGAAGATAATAGATTTAGAAGAGATTGTTGTTGAAATATTACTAAACAGCTTGTAAATCTGTATTTAATAAGTGTTAAACAAAATCACTATTTGGATACATCTAGCTAAAGTTGTGAAGAAACCATAGTAGCATTATCTTTCATGTTGGAAACTGATATTATTGAGAAAAACCACTTGGATAATGGTTATAATGATTTTTAGTGGTTCTAAATTAATTTTACATGTTCTATAATTTTGAAGTAGTAACTAATAAATTGCATGAGTCCCAGAATATGTGAATGGGTAATCCAATGTAGTATATGAGTCATATGGATCAGCATACAAGTTATATTTTGTGAAGTATATCCACATAGGAGTCATTGGACTCACCTTATGAGTCATTATAAAATTATATATGAGGGATATAAGGTTTATGTATGATTCATTCACTCATATGGTGATGTTTGTATGACTCACTGGGAGAAATGTGTGAGTCATTAAAACAGTGTATGAGTGATTTTAAAAAATTTAATCCTCATAATATTTCAATTATTCTAATTATTGAGAAATTTATATGTCATCAAGTGAAACATATGATTAATTGGACACAATTAATGAATCATCAGAACTATATAAGTTTCTTTTAAACCTATATATGATGCATTTAAATCTATATTAAAGAAATATATAGATTTTTTGTGATTCATTCCCTAGATAAATTATACGAATTCTTCTGGTTGTAAATATAAATTTCAAAAATTATTTTCCTTATAAATAAATAATGTATGAGATGATGCTAAAACTATGTTTTAATTCTCTAAACATCATAAAGAAACACTAATCAATGATTCAAGATTTATTTTTGGAAGATTGAATAGGATAAAAAATGGAAAGATCATTATACTATTTATCTAATATTTCATTGAACGTCATTAATCTCTAAAATAAAAAAAATTATGAGACAAAAATGTTTGAGTAGGAAGAATATTAATAAATTATGAATTTATAATAAATTATTTAAGAAAATATGAAAATATTTAAAACACTTTTTTTCATGAAATTTTAATGTGAAGATTCTATAGTTTTTCTTTAATGACCTAAACATCAAAAACCCTTTTTGTTTCTTGAAAAATTATTTGAGAATTTTTTTGAGATTATAGTTGAATATTATAGATTCAATACTATATTTTTATAGGTTTTAATTGATTCTATCATGTCAGAAATGAAATAATCCAAGACACAACTAATTTACTATACATTTTTAATATATCTAAGTATTATTATTGTTTATTTCTTTATAAGGTAAGTTGATAAAAAATAAGACACCCAAATTTAGAAGGAAAATTCCAAGAAGATCTATTTATCCAAGAGGGGAATGGGAAATAAAAATGAAAAGGTACATTTTTTGTAAAACATTTAAGAGAAAAGTATTTGAGTAAATCATATGATACACCCATGTGGTTCCATTGAAAAAAATATGGAGGATCATGTTGATGATATGAAGATATTTTTATAATATTATATCTTATGATATATTTCCATTATTAATAATATGAAGATAACCCTAAGAAAAGTGGGTTCATATGATCAAAAGCTGCATGAAAAAATCCCAATAATGATGAACTATGTTTGAAAAATATATCTCTCTATAAAAAATAGTTAGAATATAAGAGATCTATGTAGTAAGTAGAACCTATGAAACTCACAATAAATAAGCAGAAAAATTGGATTTTATCATGTAATGAAGTTGAAAATAATCTAGGTATCTTGGTAGAGAAGAAGGTAAGTATAAGAAGATGAAGAAGAGGATGTTGAACTAGTTTTATTGATCAAAACTATTGTATTGTAGTTAGAGAATTAGAAGAACAAGGAATGAAAGATCCTTCATGTTCGGAGAAATAATGGACTATATAATTACATTATATACTCTCTAGGAAAATTTATAGGGTTTTATTTCAATAAGATATTTGAGAAAGGTCAATAGGAATGACGGTATTATGAATATTTAGTGGTTTTTGAAACTCTTGGAATTTTGAGTTGAGAGGATTCCAATGGGTAGTTTCTAAAAAATAATTCGGATCTTGGTAAAAATATAGATACCAAGTTTATTTTTTTAATGATTATAGGGTATTCAAAGACCCCATTAAAAATAATGATATTATTTTCTTTGATGTAATGACATCACATAATATATTGGGGGTATGATTCAAGAAGCATATAAATTTTTTGAATAATGGTATGATGGTAGTATGAAAAGCCTATTGGATTAGTCAACATTAACATGTGTAATATTGTGAACTATCACATTCAAAATATTTTGGGATTAGTTTAATGATGATACCTTCTCAACTATTATACACTGAAAATCATATTTATAATGGATAATCTCTTACTCGTTGATAAGCTGCTCATTTTTAGAAGTGTGTTTCCCACATCAGGGATAAACATTGTAAAAAAAATTATGAAATACTTTACTACTTTCTTACATTGATTTTTATGTGTTTGATTATGGTGAGACAAATATTTTTTTCATATTAATAGGTGATAGTGGTTCATAACCAAATGGGGTTAAATGATAATAGAGAAATTGGTATTTGGTGAAAGAATTTATAAAACACAAAATTCACACCCATGTGTCTACACCCATTCTTAGGTAACTATTAATGGAATTAGATAATGTTTCCATTAGATTGGATCGAAAATTTACTATAATTTTGTTTTCATTATAATTATTAAAATGTAAGTTCTTCATATGAGAAATTGTGGTTCCATTTCTTTCAAGAAATATATTTAGGTTTTAGAAAAAAATCTAAAAACATATAGAAGAAAGATATAAATAAGCTAATAAATAGTTATAATAATGAGGGGGATACTCCACTAACTGATATTCCTCAAAGTTTTAAAGGTTCAAAATATTTTTTGACTCAAGTTGAAGTTATGATAAGGAATGTTTTATTAAATAAATTTAAGTCTTCTATATTGAGGTTAGGGAAAACGTGATCAAAATCAATGGCGAAATGTTTATTTATTTATTTTATTTTATATATGATTTATAATATGAGGAATTAGATCTAAACTATGGTATTGTATAAATCTATAAGTAATTAGAAGGACACTTGAACAAATGAAACATTCTCATCATAGCATTAAAAAATTAGGAGAAAACCCAAAAACCAGTAGAGAAAACTTTCCAATACATGAATACAAAATTAAATATAACATTTATATGAAATAAAAAGTTAGTAAGAGTTGTAAAGACATGATATATTCTTTATAATAACCATAAAAATATACTATTGGTTGTAAAGAAGCTCAATTAGATGTGGAATCCAAAATAATTAGATATCTTGATAGTACTCTTGATTATTGTATAAAACTCTATAGATGTCAAGTTCAGAAGTTAAAAAGTTAGGGGGAAGATATATTGAGGAATGTTAAAGCATATAATAATATAATTTCATTAAAGAGTATTGATATATATATCAAACTGAAAAATACAGAAGCGGTTAGGCCTAAAACTTCTCAAACTATTGAGAAAATAAATTCTACCAAAAAAAACATTTTAAAGGGGTATAAAATATAAAAAATATCTTACTTGTAGGATGAATATATAAGAATCATCTATTTATCAACACAAAACTATATCATATGAAAGGTATCCCACTTCCTATTGAAATTATTTTTCACTTAATCAATTTTAACATTTAGTGTAGGTGTAAAGTAAAAATCTATATAAATTAAAATATATAAAAATTATAAGAAACCCAAAAACATCATAAGGCAGGTATTTAATAATGTCTATGAATTGAAGAACACTAAATTATGTCTAAAATTTTTTACCTTACTCAAGAAGATAAACTAGGAAAATCTATACAGACAATATCAACTAGGAGAAGTGTTTAATTTTTATGATATAATTAGTGTTTCTAAAAGTCTGTAAATAAGGTGATATAATGCTGTCAATATTTTCCAACATTTGGAAGTGATAAAATGCCTAAACATTGAGTTATTAAAGCTAACATCTGAATAAAATCTTGTGTATAGAATTAGTTATCCAAGATGAATCTGAAGCTGTCTATTAAAAATACATTTTAATAATAAGAAAAAAAATTGGCTGTTGAAATAAAATTGGTCACTAGTATGAGAATTTATATTATATTACACCTCAATAAAAATCATATGTAAGTTTAAATAGAACGAAATTCCCTAAAATGAAGAAGTTCATGAATAAGGAAAATTATTTCTTAAAGAGTAGAAAAAAGTTGAATTCTAAAAAAATATCTCAAGAAGTCATTGAAGAAAGTTGAAAAGGATATCAGATAAAAATAAATATATATCAAGTATGGATGTAATGGTCCACGCTAAGACCTATTATTAAGATTTCATAGAAAATAAAGAGAAATAAATCAAGTATAGATAAATGGTATAATTAATCCAGGTTATAAATAAAATGATTGATTTAGAGTTTGACACTCCAAAATAAGAATCTAAAATGTTACTAAAGAAAATAACTAAATGGTTATTGAAGAGGTGTTTGCAAGGGGTAAGTAGTTAAGGTATTTAATTTTTAAACATATGTCTATTTTTTGTGAATAGGTGAAGAATGAGAGGAAAAACTAGTTACATAAATTTCTAAAAAAATATATTGTTCATAGAATGGAATATACACCCAAGAATAACAAAGGACACACTGTAAATGCGTTCTAGAAAATATGGAAATCCTAGTTGGAAGAGGCTATGAAAATTGAGGAAGCTGAAAAAGATGAATGTTCATTGTTAGATAATATAATAAATGCCTATTTCATCTATGAATAAAGCTAAACTGGAATGAAAATTCATGTTTCCCAAACAATACATAAACTATAATGTTTAATGAAATACATAAATTAAGATATCTAGGTGCTTTAAATATGTAATGAATATAGTTTTGGGTTGGGAAACATGACTCAACCAAACCATTCACATTAATGAGATAATTAAGGACCCGCTTATTCCCATATATTGTTTTTTATTCTTATTTAAAGAGGTAATTTATGTTTGAGCATGAAAAATAAGTGATAGTAAATTTTATAATTTCTAAATTGTAATAATATCATCCATCATGAAGATTTATAATTCACAAGTTATGTTAGGATTCAACTGGTATGCTATATTCTTAGATACAACAATGGGAAAGTATTGAGAGAATCCTTTAAGTGGATATATTTGATAAGTTCAATTTCTAGAGATATATTTATTTACATTAAATCTATAAATATGTAATACATTGAAGAAAGACACAATTGAGTTATAATTGTAATTATCCTAATTTTTGTCGGATTATAATATATGTGTTTATTAAGTGGGAGTGACTATCTAACAAAATAATGTGTCATAACTATAATTTCACTTGAAATATTTTGATGTGTTTTTTTTGGTTTACTATAGGTGTATACCATTCCTTAAAATTTTGTTTGATGATCCCTTATGTAAGTGACGTATGATTTGGTACCACATTGGGGGTTTATAAATTACTACATTTGTTATCAAAATTAATCACTATCCTTTTCAGTAATAGGTTATCCCAATTAAATATATATTTGATTAGTTGATGGCACATTAATAAGATAAATGCTGTTCAATAATTCCCTAATGTGAAAAAGGATGGATCGCCCAATAAGTGGGGGAGAAAAAATTGGAGTATAGATAGAGGGAATGTGTCTTCAACAACATTATAAGATTATGGGGGAGTTGAATTTTTCCCTCGTAATAACTTCACTTATATTTATTAAATCTCAATAAGGAGAAAAAGACACAAAATTTTCCTCTGTATTTATTTTTAATAAGGTATATTTTGGTTACATTGAATTTAGAGTGAATTTGATATTTATAAAAAATACATAGGGGTATATTGATGTATTTTAGTAGATTCATGGAGATTTAGTTGTATTTTTTGTCAATGTATTATTAATTGGTTTTTAATGTTACTATTAAGGATGTTGGGTTGTGGATTAAGTATCATACCATCCAAACGATGATGGTGACAATTCAATTATAAAGGTAAAATTGTGAGTTGTTACCCTTGTATAATAGGATATATATATATATATATATATATATTGATGATGAAACACTAATTTTTTATGATTGTAGATATGTAATTCATGGAAATGAAAGGTGATAAATGTTGAAGTATTGTATTCAGTGGTCATTAGTGATGTTAAAGGAGCCAAAAAATTATATCTATTAAACTATTACAATACTTCATGTATGGATCTATTTAACAAATCTTAAATAAGTGTAATGTTTGTAAAAATCTAGCTAATGTTGTGGAGAAAAAATCTTAGTATTATACAGTATATTGGCTATTAAAATCAGTGAGTGAAAACACTTGGATAAGTCCATAATGATTATGAGTGGATCTGAATTAATTTAATGTATTTTTGAATTTTGAAGTTGTAGTTAAAAAAATGGATAAGTCTTCAAATATGTGTATTACTCATCTACTGCAACTTATGATTAATCTGAATCATCATAAGAGTTATCATGGAGGAAGGACATATTTTTATGATTCATTTGAATCACTAAATAGGTAATTATACAAAAAATGATGAATGATTAAGTGTTTCTATATGATTCATTAAATCATACAATAATATTTTTATGTGTCACTAGGTTAAATGTATGTGTCATTGAAGTTATTTAGGAGTGATTTGTATACATTGCATCCTTATCATACTGAAATGTGACTAAGTATCAAAAAATGTATGATTCATTTGGAGTATTGTATAAGACATCACAATTTTGGGTGATTTATATGGACGTGTATATGAATTATTGGAATCTATATATTAGTCATTTTCAAACTACATATGATTCAAGCCATATAAAAATTTTTACAATATTTATTGATGTGTTTATAAGATTCAAAAAATAATTTTATTATCAATAAATAATAATTGGAGTGATTATAAAGAAGAGTTTTCATGTTTTAAACAAAAAATTAGTTATATTAATCCATGGTTGAAGATTTATTAGATTAATACTGAATGAGATGAATATGAGATGATTACTATACTTTTCATCTGATATTTTTTCATGTTAAAATTGGAAAATCTATTTTTGTGATCATGATAGATGAATTTGTGGAAACTACATAAGATAAATATTCAGAAAAACATCATTTATCAAAAAAATAAAAAATAATTTTTTATCCCAACATGTTTGAGTGAGAAGAAGATTAAAGTAATATGAATTTATGATAAATTAACTAAGATTAAAATGAATAAATTCTAGACTAATTGTTTTTATAAATTTTAATGTCAATTTATTGGACTTTTTTATTAATTTTATAATTATAATAAACTATATGACTATTTTCTTAATGATTTAAGAATTATATTAAGATAAACTATGTAGATTAAATATTCAAGATGGAAAAAATATAATTATTTACTGAATATCTCATTATATTATTGAATTAAGGCAATCCAAAACTAATTTGTTGTATGATTTTTAAACCGTTAAGGTGAATGTTTGTTTGTGGATTTCTATGGGAAGATGTGAAAGGGAAGAAGAGTCTTAAACCAATATATATTAATATAATAATGATCTACTTTTTTCAATGGAAAAATTATAAATATAAATAAGAGTTATTTCTAAAAAAAATAAGACAATTGGATGAGGAAATCATGGTATACAACCACATAGTGTCACTGAGAAAAATATAGAGGATCCTGGTGAGGATATGTTAATTTTTTCATGTATAATATCTTATATTATATTTATTTTAATGTGAATATAAAGGTTACCCTATGAATATGTTATTTTTATATAAAATATATGTGACTAGTCTTCTAGGGAATAATGAACTGTGTCGTATAAAATATATCTCTACAATAAAGAAAAAATTATGAAGATAATAGAAATATATATACAAGATAACCATTATTTATCTTTCCTCATGAGTAATAACATGAGGAGGATGAGGAGGAGTATTATATCCTATCATAAAGTAAATACATCATTTATGTATTGAGGAAAATAAGAAGAGAGTTATAGTAAGAGGAATAAGAGGATACATAATTTGTTCTACTTTTCAAAACTAGTGTTCCAAATTAATAGATAAAGAAGAAGTAGAACATTTAGAGTATACATATAGTGATTAGTAATAGGTTAGTTAATTATATTTTTTACTCACTAGGAAAATATTTTGTGTTGTGTTTCAAAAAGATTTATAAGAAATGTTGACATTCATTAAGGTATTCTGAATATTTAGTGAAAATTGTTTACCTTGGAGTTTTGAGTTGAGAAAATCCCATCGATATGTTTCTAAAAATAACATGGATATGGGTATAAAAATATAAAACATGTTTATTTATATTATTATTGAATTCCACGAGTCATTTTAATACTTTTTTATATTAATAATATTAGCTTATTGGATGCAATTACATCCCTAAAATAATTAATCTACTTCAATAAGGTTTAAAGTTTTTGAAGACTAGTGTGATGCTATAATAAAGAACCTACATGAGTTAGCATACATTTGTTGGGTCGGAACAAACGAGGAAGATGGCAAGAGGGGGGGTGAATTTCCTTTTAAAAAATTGATTAACAAATTAAAAATCAAAGTAAAAGTGCAGCGGAAAATAAAGAGGCAAGACACACGAAATTGATAACGGAGTTCGGCCAAAACCCGGCCTACGTCTCCGCTCCCAACTCAACCGTTGAGAGATTCCTACCGCTTGCTTTTCAATGGTTTTAGCAAGAAACCCACTAGGCTTTGAGGTAGCACTAGGACCTATTACAGCTTGCTTTTATTGGTTAAGCAAGAACCCACTTGCTTTTGATGGTTTAGCAAGAACCCACTTGCTTTCAATGGAATAGCAAGAACCCACTAGCCTTTTTAACGGGTGAAGGCTAGCTCACCGAAACACAAGCCTTTTAAAAGGAAAGGCTTGAAGAAACCTCTTCACACCTTTGTGGTGGTGTGAAACCCAAAAGAAAGGGGGATGAGAAAAGGGTTGGGGTTTGTAGGCACAAACCCAATTTTAAAGCTCAAAATGAATATAAAATAAAAACCATATTGGAGGAAGACTTGGGCGCCAATTGGATGATGGAGCTGATGTAGCGTGCTCTCCCAAGATTCTTGAGGGTTCTCTTGAATGTGGAATTGGATGGAGCACTTGGGGTTCCCTTGTAGGAATGCACCGGAGGTACGCCAAATGTTCAACAAGGTGTCTGTGGGCTTTTGTATCGTTCCGGTAGGTGTCTGGGGCTTCCTTATCGTTCCGGTAGGTGTCCGGGGCCACCTTGGCCTTTATTTATAGGCATGGAACCCTTGGGGAGGCTTCGGAGCCGTTGGAGAGGTCTTCGGAGCCGTTGGAGGCCAAAAGATGGTTGACTGGTCAAACCCAACGGCTAGTTTGACTGGGCCACCGGCTGGCCGGTACAGCTCCACCGGCTGGCCGGTGCCTTGGTAGAGAAGAAGAGTCTTGATCCAGGCTCTACCGGTCGACCGGTGGAGGAGCCACCGGCTGGCCGGTGGCAAGACAGTAGCAAATACTATTTGGGCTGGGTGCCACAGGTCGACCGGTGACAGAGCCACCGGTCGACCGGTGGAACCTGGCAGTGGGCAATCCCTCTGCCAGTTCCACCGGCTGGCCGGTGCTATCACACCAGTTGGCCGGTGGACTGAATTTCAGTCCATTTCTTGTCCATTCTTGGGCCAATCCTTTGGCAATCTTTTGCCTATCATCCAAAACACTTAAAAACAAAGTTAAACATATATGAAAGTGATTGTGATCATGAAAATCAAAGAGTGTGGGGTACAACAATCTCCCCCTATTTTGATGATCACAATCACTTATCTAAGCAATGTAAAAACTTAAATGAAAGGCATGCTTTAAATGAAAAATTGAAAATAAATACTAAGCATGAGAGAAAAGATTCTCCCCCAATCAATCAAGAAATTTCTCCCCCTTTGTGATTATCAAAATAGCTCGGGGCATAAAACTTGATTGAGGGAATAGATTTGAAAAACAAGATTGAGATTTGAAAATCAATTGAAATTTTTGAAATTGAAATGAGAATTTGAATAACAGTTTGAATTGAAAGTTTTGAATCAAAAACCAATTGAATTTTGAAATTTGAAACCAAGAGTTGAAATTGAAAGTTTGAATCGAAAAATTTTGAAATTGAAAAGGGCTTAAACGATCCTAACTCCCCCTAAATAAAAACAACAAATCACCGGGGAAAGGAAACTATTTTTGGCCCGGAGAGACTCGCCAAAAGGGATTTTTCAATCCAAATTTGTTTCATGGCGGGTCTTCTCTTATAGAATTCGTCCGAAAAGAAAAAACTTTTGGGTTGACCATACCGGGCGTTTTTGCAATTACATTCATATATCATGTGCCCGGGTTTCTTGCAATAGTTACAAAATTTATAACAAGAGCTCCCCCTTACAAAAACAGTTGGAGCATGGGAGGAGGAAGCTATATTGGTGTAGCCTAGCCCTTGGGTGGTTCGGGAAACGCGTTGGGAACCAAGTAAATTGTTCAAATTTTGTTCCCCTTGGGTGAACTTCGCTAGAGTTTCTCTAAGGTCCTTGATCGTTGATTCCAAAGAATCAACATTGGGAAAATTTTGGATTTTTAGGGAGAGTTCCTCCTTCTCTTTAAGAAGTTGTTCTTTTTCAGAGGAGAGTTTTTTGAAAGACTTTTTCAAAGAAACGAATTTTGAAGAGAGTTCGTGAAAACCATTTTCTAATTGGTCTCTAACATGTTGGAGTTCCTCATATGATAAATGATTGAAAGAATTTGAATTTGAAGAACAAGAGGATGATGAGGAAGAAGAGTCGAAAGATACCTCATGTTTTTCCATTAGGCAATTATTACCATTGTCGCTTGAGGAGAAAGAAGAGAAGGAGGAGCTATCACTCCAAGTTTTCTTTAAAGCCTTCTTCTTCTTCTTCTTGGCCCTTTTCTTGTGAAGTGGGCAAGCGGGTACGGATTTTGCCTCGGGTTCTTGCTTTCGAGCGGGTTCTTGCTTTTGAGCCATGCTAGTACCTTCATGGGTTAGCTCTAAACATTTCCAAATATCATGTGAAGATGTGCAAGAAGAAATATGATCAAAAACATTTCTATCTAACCCACAATGTAGAGCATTCATGGCTTTGCCATCAAGCTCGAAATTTGCAATGTCGGCGGGGGTCCATTTAGATTCATCTTTACTAGAGAGAGTATAACCATGCATGACAATTTTAAAAATAGGATAGCTAATGCTTTTAAGAAATGTGGTCATTCGGGTTTTCCAAAAACTATAATCGGCTCCATCAAAGAATGGAGCACGATCCAAAGAATGTCCTTCAGGGGCGTAAGAGGTTGAAGCGGTAAAAGCCATAAAAAATGGATCTTTAATTTGAATCCGGTTAAGGAATTATTCAAATACACCCTCTGATACCAATTGTTGGGTCGGAACAAACGAGGAAGATGGCAAGAGGGGGAGTGAATTGCCTTTTAAAAAATTGATTAACAAATTAAAAATCAAAGTAAAAGTGCAGCGGAAAATAAAGAGGCAAGACACACGAAATTGATAACGGAGTTCGGCCAAAACCCGGCCTACGTCTCCACTCCCAACTCAACTGTTGAGAGATTCCTACCGCTTGCTTTTCAATGGTTTTAGCAAGAAACCCACTAGGCTTTGAGGTAGCACTAGGACCTATTACAGCTTGCTTTTATTGGTTAAGCAAGAACCCACTTGCTTTTGATGGTTTAGCAAGAACCCACTTGCTTTCAATGGAATAGCAAGAACCCACTAGCCTTTTTAACGGGTGAAGGCTAGCTCACCGAAACACAAGCCTTTTAAAAGGAAAGGCTTGAAGAAACCTCTTCACACCTTTGTGGTGGTGTGAAACCCAAAAGAAAGGGGGATGAGAAAAGGGTTGGGGTTTGTAGGCACAAACCCAATTTTAAAGCTCAAAATGAATATAAAATAAAAACCGTATTGGAGGAAGACTTGGGCGCCAGTTGGATGATGGAGCTGATGTAGCGTGCTCTCCCAAGCTTCTTGAGGGTGCTCTTGAATGTGGAATTGGATGGAGCACTTGAGGTTCCCTTGGAGGAATGCACCGGAGGTACGCCAAATGATCAACAAGGTGTATGTGGGCTTCCGTATCGTTCCGGTAGGTGTCCGGGGCTTCCTTATCGTTCCGGTAGGTGTCCGGGGCTTCCTTGTCCTTTATTTATAGGCATGGAACCCTTGGGGAGGCTTCGGAGCCGTTGGAGAGGTCTTCGGAGCCGTTGGAGGCCAAAAGATGGTTGACTGGTCAAACCCAACGGCTAGTTTGACTGGGCCACCGGCTGGCCGGTACAGCTCCACCGGCTGGCCGGTGCCTTGGTAGAGAAGAAGAGTCTTGATCCAGGCTCTACCGGTCGACCGGTGGAGGAGCCACCGGCTGGCCGGTGGCAAGACAGTAGCAAATACTATTTGGGCTGGGTGCCACAGGTCGACCGGTGACAGAGCCACCGGTCGACCGGTGGAACCTGGCAGTGGGCAATCCCTCTGCCAGTTCCACCGGCTGGCCGGTGCTATCACACCGGTTGGCCGGTGGACTGAATTTCAGTCCATTTCTTATCCATTCTTGGGCCAATCCTTTGGCAATCTTTTGCCTATCATCCAAAACACTTAAAAACAAAGTTAAACATATATGAAAGTGATTGTGATCATGAAAATCAAAGAGTGTGGGGTACAACAACATTCACAAGTGTAATGTTTTTAATTCTAACCGATTTAATATGGATAAATTTTTTTAGGATGATCCCTAGCTACATTGTATAATTTTATGATAATAATTTTAGTGTTTAATTTTTTACTCGATAAAACCCTATTGATGAACCTTTTAAAAACACATATACCATACTTTGCTAATTTCTTGAATTTCAGGTTTTGAATATGAGTAGGGTGACATAAATAAATATGTTACATTTTAACATATGAAAATTTTCAAAACTGATGAAGGATAAAGTATAAATTAGAAATTAATGTTTGATTAATGATTTTACCAAAATCATGATTTAAACTCCCCCCACACTAGGTGTTTTCACCCATTCTGGGGGGAAATATAGTACCATTAAAACCCTATAATATATTTTGAGATCTTATATGATATGTTTTAAATGATTTTGGGATAAAAATCTTCCCATGTTAGAGTTATCATAGAACAACAATTCTAATTCTATAATTAAAATGGAAACATATGAGTCTACGTGTGAGAAGAGGTGAAGAAAGAAAACATGTTAGGATAAAGTGAGGGAGTCTAAGATTCTAGAAATTTATCATTTTCAAGAAATTTTGGACAAGAATTAGATAATTCAATGACATTTAAAAACTATAGAAAGTATATTGGAGATATTGTTTGATAATTATCGATGAGATTTAATGTTTGATGTTATGGACACATTATTCCTTCAAATGTCACTAAGGAAGTGGTTTATGGTATTTTTGAAAAAGGTAAATTTGATCCCAATATACATTGTCCCCTTTATATTCAACAATCATTTAGTGATGGTAGCTTATCGCCTTACACTTCTAACCAACCGATTTTATGTGCATGATATGTTCCATGTATCAATTTTGAAGAAGTATATAGAAAACCCTTAGTATATAATGAACTCATAGTTAGTATAACTGGATCATAATATCTCTTAAAAGGAACAGTGGGTATAAATCTTGGATCATAATGATAAAGTAATATAAAATAGTAAAACTGGCCTAGTTAATGTTCCCTTGAGTAATCATAAGATTGAGGAAGCAATATGGTAACCTAAATATGTAATGAGCTAAAAGCACCATATTTTTATTTTATCAATGTAATAAAATTCAAATGGTGAAATTATTTTTAGGGGGTAGAATATAACTCATTATTTTATTGCGTATTTACCTTTAAATAAATCTTTCCAATTCAATAACTTTTGATACATGAAATATAAAACAAAAAAAACAATCATTTATTTCATTATAGTGTAATATTACAATAGAAAATGAAATACATTACAAAGAAACTAAATAAAACATAAGTGGTAAATTAACTAAAATAATTAAATATAAAATATATATAAATACTAAATTACTGAAATTATCATCATCATTATATAAAATAAATATAATATAGTCAATGATTACTTTAGACAGAATATAAAATGTTATAAATACAATAAACATCTTGAAAAGTAAATTAGATTATTTGATTAATCACTTTATAGATGTATGTAAGATTATATATAGGAATGTAATATTATTATTATATATATGGTTGTTGATTATATGGTCCTTGGACATATGGTCAATGGATATATATATAGTAATTGGATATATGGTCACTAGATATAATTTTAACCAATAATTTTATTGAATGTTTTGTTATTTTAATAAAATATTAAAAATAATAATATTAACATGTAATAAATAATTCCAGATCAAAATAAAAATTAAAAAATAATTTAAAAGATTTATTATAAACATATGCATTTTTATTTCATTAATATTATTATTTTTATTATTAAATAATTTCTTGATGTATTTATAAAATTTAAATAGAGGTTTTATTACCAAATGATTGATAAAATTATGTTTGTAGATGATAAATAATAGTATGTTATTACAATAGTTTAATGCTAAAATGGTATATTTTTTAATGAATTTTTTCTAAGTGTTGTGTATTTAAATCTTAAAAAAATTTAATTAATCACCTTTAAATGATTATTAAAAAAAAAATAATGTTTCAATGTGTATAAAAATATACAAGTCCTCATTTAATTATTAAATAATAAAAATAATATTAACAACAATTAATTTTTAAAAATACATTTTTCTATAAATATAGTTTTTTCTATATATTTTATGAATTCATTTAAAAGTTAAATTTATGAAATTTATCAATTGAATTATATTAAATTAAGTTCAAATTTGGAATCATCATTTTAATATTTGGTATGTTGTTCAATTTTAATTTTGAAAAAAAAATGTTATTGAGGTAAAAATTGGTGTATCAATGTAAAGATATAATTATGTAAAAAGGTTATATTATGGGTAAAAGCCTAAAATATATGTATAAAATTATCTATAAATTGATTTTAAATTTGTTATTAATGATATATATATATATATATTATTATTTTACTTTGGATCCACTTTTCATGTAAAATTAAAACATTAAACCTTAGGGAATACATATTAACGAAAATACCCCCCAAAACTCTCCTATAAAAGGATCCCTCTCATACCTTATCCAAATCACACTTTATTTATTTAGCACGTTAATTAATATTAAATTTACCTATATTAATGCCATTCTTCTTGTTTGGAATCCTCTATTTCCAAGAAAGAGGTCTAAATCCTTTATTCTTATGGAACTCATTTCAATAATGAGGAAATTCATTAGAGTATCAAGTTATTCACCACATATTTCAATTAACATATCATATATACTTTTTATAAATATAATTATCCACTCTAATGATGTAATGTTAAAATCATTATTCATTTTTTCAATTATATTACTATTATATTAATCTATACTCTTACTCATTCATTAGTATAACATGTTCGTGTTTGGGTCATTTAAACCACTTATATGAACACTATTATATAAACACCATATTTTTTCATCATAGATGGTTATCAATATGTTAACACTAGTAATATATGATGTTAAAAATTAATTTATTTTATTAATATGTTTCTGAAATGGTGACAAAAAATGGAATGGTCATTATAATGTAACAAGTTACTATCAGTAAATTAACTAAAATATACTCAAAGTAAATCATATTCTCATAGACCATACCCATACATTATATAAATGGAACATGGTACTGTATAAATAATTTCAAAGAAATTATTCCACTAAATTTAATAATCTATTAATGATGAATATATAATCTTTTAAGGAGTATAAAAAGTGTCATTACAAAACATGCACAAAACAAAAAAAATTACTAATATATGATGATAAAAATGTACAATAAATAACCAAAATACATGTTATAAATTATTCTAATTCATAATTATAAATGATAATATATATTAATAAGGTTCTAAAATAAGTTATTATTATGTTTTTTCCTGTTATTCAATGGGTTAAAGTGCTTTTTTGGAAGTTGGGATTAAATGTAAGGTTTTCTCTTCTAATATCACATTGAAAATGAGATTGAATATGTCTATATTCTTATCTAATAAATGTTTATATATTTTCCAAATAAAAAACATTTATTATCTTATTCACTTGTTATTTCTTGGTTTTACATGTCTTCTTACCATTTCACCTTCCTTAGGTTCACAATTCAATTGAGAGCCTGAATGTAAGTGGAGTGAGCCTTACCTATTCTCTTTGGTCCAGAATATTTCTCATACCTATCAATTTTTCAATAGGCTTTTATAAATTCCCTTTACTACACTTTTTTACTACTTAGGGTTATTTTCTATTAAATTTTACTTTATTTTAAAAAAATCATAAAACTATTTTTTAAATGTTTTCCCGTGCAGTTTCTTCCTTTTGAAATTTTCTTTTTATTTCTATATAATGAATTTTTTCTATGTTTTCATGGTACATTAAAGTAATTTTTAATTATTTTTTAATTATTTTTATAAAACCAATGATTTATAAGTAATTTTCTTTAAAAAATAAATGTTACTAAAAAAGAAAAGTATTTTTTTCTTATTTCTCAATAGTTTTCTAATATTCTTACAAGTATTTTTGATCTTTGGAATAATTATTTAATTTTTTTATGCTTCCCTGGGGATATACTCTAATGAAACAGTATGACTTTTTATGGATGGATTATGATACTGTATTATGTAAATCATCATGAAAACCATTTTTCTCGTGATTTAGTTATACTATGATGGAATTTTGAATGTTATCAAGTTTAAGTGGCACACAAATGTATATATTATTATTTTGTAATGGGTGAGTAAAAAATTACATATCTCTAAAAGTCATTAGAAAAAACATTATATCTCATGAGATAATATATTTGGGACTAGGGAGTAAATATAATCCATGATGATCATGGGAATATGGAGTGAACCCAATACACTATGGGACTATGTTCACATTGTGATGATGGTCATGGTTATGAGCTTTGAAATAATAAAATATTTTATATATTTATCAATGTGTAAATTTTTATTCCACATATCATTATTATTCCATATTCATATGTTATGTTCCCTTTCGTTATAAAAATTTTCAAACGATTCCATATTCTTATTCCTCATTTCACATATTATATCGAAAGACTAATATCATTATTCGTAATTTTGGATCCATTATTTATTGTTTATGATTTCATTATTTTATTTTCATATACAATGATTTTGTTATCATACCCATTTTTATCTTATTCTCGCTTATAATATATATTTGATATCTCTTCTAAGAAGGTTCTTGAGATAGAAGAAGATCGTTTTGGATGAATAAAGCTTAATTTTTTTGGTATTTAATGTATCATTCACCAATGTTTCATGAAAAAATTTCATGAACAAGGAAATTTTTTCATCATTTATTGACATAGAGATCCCAGAACATAGAGAGGATTTATTTCATGTTATATTTATAATTAATTTAAAAAAGAGTAGATGAAATATTACCACATCTTATTATATTTATTTAATGTATATGTTTATCATTAGAAACCATTTTTAGATTACTATTATTGTGTATAAATGAATCAAGGTAGATCTCCTTTAGTTGTTATCCATATGTAGTTCATTGATCTCTATACAACATTGATGGAATTCCATGTGTGAAGTCATGGATCAATTATATTGTGTTATTCATCTTGATCACTTTATGTTCCTCTAGGATTTAAGGATTTTCACTTTTTCTTCTAATTCATTATAGGTTTTGAGAATAAATAACCTAAATTGAAATTTATTAGGAACAATGATTCTTGATTCACAATTAATCCTACTTTATAGACATAGGAATCTATTTTTAGATTTGGTCTTTTTCCTAAAATATTATTTAATTTCCCACTGGACCTTAAATAATATAAAAAACAATATATAACACCATTATATAAAATACTATTATTATTAATATATGAAATTCTCTATATGAGGCAAGAATAAAAATTAATGTATCGATATACAAATTAATATTTATCGCCCCATATGATCATTGTTTACTCATACTCCATGGAATTTATCAAAAACCTTAATAACCATTTATTAAAAATTTACTCATAAATAAATATTCTATTTACATTATAGAAAATAAATATTTATCAAATATTCAGTAAATGAAATAAATATTTTATTAATAGTCATGAAAAAAATATTTATTAATAATTCATATAAATAACTAAATTATATATGAATAAATAAATAATCATTAATTACATTATGAATATTTATAATTAATAAATCCAAAATTATTCTTTGTTCTAGAGAATTGTGTTTATTACAATAATATATTTCAAAAATAATTTTATTAATATTAATGAAACACTTAGTGTGTAACCCTCTAGGCTTCTTTCCCATTGGAATTAGGCAGGATTTCCTAAAGTCCTATATTACAATCTTGTAACTAGTCAAGGAATCGATGAGAAAGAATTTAATGTCACTAAATCGAAAACCACACACAAAAATTTAATTTATAATATAATCCCATTATCATAATATTTATCAAGTATGTCACACATAGATGTAATCAAATTTTGTGCTTGATATGTCATTATTTTACTATCAGAAATAAAATCACCATTACACCATGGCCATATAATATAATGTGAAATATTCATTTCAATACAAGGTTTGAGATATGAACTTTTATTAATATTAAAGGGTAAAATACTTCATCATATTTTTAATTAATAGCATGTCATTCATGATTCACCCAACATACCCTACTTTTCAAAAAAAAATATGGCATCATAGTGTAGGTTAGTACGACAACATATTTGATTCATGACTGGAATTCATAATTTTCTCAATATCTTAGGAAAATTACACTTAGTCTTTTATAGAAATATTTGATGATTCATAAACATGTAGAGTTTCTATAAGTGGGTCGATTCTCATAGTCTCTCATTATTGATATTGCCAACTAAAAACATCTTATGAATAAGTATCATCTTCTTATGAGTACTCTCACCATACCATCAATATTCTATGTGGCACATTATAGTATTTTATTTGACTATATAACTATATTTAATATTATTATCATGGAATTTAAGGTCTATCATCATAATAGATAACTATTATGACCTTATCAAAGTGACAGATACTAGAAGATATTATTACATTAAATTCAAGTAGAATGATGAACAATATTTAATAAGATATTTCATTAATATTCAAATATAAAAACATACATGTAATCCAAATTAAAAACTATTGGTTCTAGAACACCAACTCCAATATACTCCTACATGGAAAAGATCTAATTTCAAATTAATTTTAGTCCACTAGTCATCACATAATGATCATGTTTCTATAGAGTTTTGTTTTTAGTCGATTATTATACCACGTTGTCTACAATGTAAATTCTACTCAGTAAGACAGTAACATCCCATGTAAATAAAGAATAATATATTTTCATAATTATTAAAATTTGTGAATTAAATATTAATTTTTCTTTAAATGGGTTACTATGTTCGGGGGTGTACCCGATACGCAAAAATGGGTTTTTTTGAAGTCTTATGTTGCACACAAGGCCGAGTCATACTGATAAATAATAATATATTATTATTTTAAATAGTAGTTAATGCCTAGAAGTTGTAATGGAGTTAATGAACAGACCTAACTAAAATATTATTATACATGTTTGTTAAATGTTTTTACTTTTATCCAACAATATTTTGAGGCTTAAATGTGAATTAATCTTATTTGAATCATAAATACTGTAATGTTCTTTAAAAGGTCGATTTAACACCTTTTAATGGTGAATCCACATTAAATATAGTTTTGGTCAATTTTATATGTTCTATATGACAAAATAAAATTCTTCTTTATAATCAGGACATCTAAATTTACTTTTGGTAAATTTTTTGTATTTTTCTGATAAAATTCATTTTTAATGAATAGTGAAAAATATTGTATTTTAATTCCAAACTACCTTTTAATCCAATTTATTTATATGGTAATATTATCTTTATAATTGGTTTTAAAGTTTAAATAGATTTTTTTTATACCATTTCATCCAATTTTGTTCATTGCAGGTAATTTCACTTTGAAATTTGTCTTAAACAAGTGTCAATATTTTGATAGTTATTATTTCTTTAAAACATTATTTTTGTTTTGACAATGGTAATTAATTTTAAATTAATAAATCCAACTTCCATATTTTTAATTTGGTAAAATAGACCTCATTTTTGAATTCAGATGATCAAATATAGCATATGCTAAATTTTAGGTATTTTTCTGAAAAACATCAATTCTTGATGAATAGTGAAAACACTGAGTAGTAGTTAAAATGATTAACATTTCTTTTAAATGCAATTTCTCCACTTCTGTAAAATGAATTTCAAAAATCAAACATATATGGTTGTTATTAGTAAGTAAAATGTCATTCAATAGAATGAAAATATTTTTCGGGGAATAGTATATTTTGAGTTTTATTTACCACGGTTAAAGGTAAATTGGGTAATTCAAGGTAAAAAGAATATCATAATAATACAAATTACCTTAAAAATTGACCTGACCCCATTGTATGAGTCTTGTATGACAACAGGCATCCTTGGGTCTATTTTGGTACATCATGGAGCCACTTATGAGGGATAATTATGCTTTATTTCAACTAACTTAAAGTAAAGGAAAAAATGACACAAACAAATATATTTTAGTAAATTAATTTTTAAATATGGTTATCTAAGTTATATTTTAAACTATAAATATTATTTTGAAATATAGAAAGATTTCCTACATCATGGTATTTTTTTATAAATTTTAGACATCAAATAAAATATATTATTTATGACACAATAATGAGGTTGTGTTTACCTCATTAATAAATGATTTAAATAAATATGATTATAAAGATTTAAATAATAACCAAAACCTATCCAATTATTATTGGATGATTTTACTTCGACCAAAATTCATGTTATCTTTTACTTTAATTAGTTCTGGACCTTTATAAATCGAAAATCATTATATTATAAAATAATATTTTCACACTTTCCTAAAGAATCCCACCTCTACCTTATCAAAAGCTCTCACCTCTAACCAATTACTCACACTTATAATGACCCTTGTCTTGTCCAAACCCTGCCCAAATAATCCCTCAATATCCCTCTATTCCACCTAGAAGCCTTACCTTAGGCAGAAGGCACTTCAAGAAACCCTTTTGGTTTAAACCACAAGGAGTTACCTGATTTAAAGGTAACGTCTTCTCATAAGTTTTCTTGTTTTATTTTACTTCTCAAACCCCATAAATTTTTTTATTCCTTTATTTTATTACAACACCAGTATCCTCAATATACTAGGTTTTTTATGATAAGGATTCGAATTACACTTACACACACCTCCATCTAATGGGTGAAGAACAAACAGTTTTTTTGGACGGTGAACTACTGGCTCACGAAATGATGATTGATCAATATTCTCCTAACACCTCTTATAGTGGCCATTAATATGGAACTATATTTATATATGATACATATTATGTTTATTTTTTCTTTATTCTTCTGTATTTTTCATTTATATCATGCCTTTACGGTTTCCATTATGGGTAAACGCAATAATTTCATTTTAGGAAGTGCAGACTACCACCCCCTCAAAGTGATATGACTCATTAATTCCATATGTGGGATGTATAAAGGAAGGAGTTAATGATATTATACTGAAATTATAATACACCTATGTATCATTATTTTTTGTGTCCATTAAATATGAAATATAAATAAAAGTAGCGTTCATGCGTACGTACGGTGTACCGTCTCCATGAACGGTGCATTTCATTTATTACATCAAAATGTTATGTAATGTTATATATACATATATATAGTATATATATATAAGATATATATAGTATCTAAATAATTAATAACATTCTGGAGATAATGGACTTCTGACCACATAGTCAACTTGTAAATATAAGAAGTTTATTTTTGAATCAAGTACCAAATATCAAAAAAAAACGACCGTTATTAACTTAAACGATTACATAATATTTATAAAATGGTAATATATGATATTAAAGGAATAATAAACTTGAATAAGGTTCTTAAGAAGGTAGAAATTAACATTAGTCTATTATTCAGGAGAATGAAAAATGAACTGGTCATGTCGAACATGAGGTAAGGGACTTTATCTCAATCTCTTTTCATTCAGGCATATTTTGTTTTAATACATGACTTTCTTTTATACTTTGTGGAAACACAATTGACATTTCATTTAATTCAAAGGGAATCTTTTTCTATGAATTGTTTTTCTAAATGACAAAAAATTATGTTTCTTTTTAATGTATGCAGTGACAATGACCTTTCTTCCACCATGAGTATTATTTGATCTTTGGCTTCCTTAACAAGCTATAGTGTTTTTTAAGGAAAATAAATATTATATACAATTTTTATGTATTTTGGTATTGAAAATGGTTTCAAGAAAGAATTGATTATTTCAATATCATGAAATGATATATTGTGCTTGAAATGTTGAAATTTTATCTTTCCATTATTCTTGTTTTATGTGTTATGGTTCTTGGGAATTGTTTATGTATATGGGTGGTTTCGTGATAAACCTAGGGTGGGTGAGCCTGAGATAGCTCTCCAATTCATTGGGTATCGTGGTGGAGGTAAACGTGAATGTTTCTCTTAAGAGATTTAGGTAATATACATAGATGGGTATTTCAAATGTAACTCCCTATGTAGCTATGAAAACTACAATGTAATTATGTTTTGGATGCCACAAGATACCTTTATGATTTGTGTTTACTATGTAAATCTAATGATTTCATGAGGTATGTTAAATATATTCTGTTATGTATTTATTGATGAACTAATGTTTTTTTATTTGTTTTATAACCCTCACTATGGTTTTTATGCTCATCCCTAGTTTTGAAATGTTTTTCATAGGACATAAATATGAATAGGGTTCAAGGATGGGATCGAGGAAAATTCATGTTGTCTAAAACATAGGACTATACATGACTCTTTTTTTTCAAGAGTTTTTATTTTATGAAAAAAATAGAAACAGAGTAGAAGTGTCTACCTTGTAATTTATGAGATGTAATGTAATAGTTATGGCCTGATTCTCTAAAACTATAAACCTGAAAAGATTCTAAATGTGAATTATTCACCTAATTCAAGATTATGTAATGTTTAAGGTCAGATCCTTATAAATACTTTACCTATTTGTGAAAAATTCCACATTATTTGATACTTAAAAATTATTTTATTCATCAACTGATGTGAACTTAGATTATTTATAAGGAAAACCACAGATAGGATCTTTACTAGTAGGTACCATGTCAAGATCTTGTACAAAGATGAATATCCAGACTACATATTTAGATACTTCAGAAGCTTCAGTACATTAAAAATCTTTTATAAAATCTATTACCTCAACTTTCTTCGAGATCTTCTATCTCACGGTACCTCCATTTAGAGCCATGATATATCCCTAATGCGATTCAAGATCATATTGATCTATTGGGATACTATAATATCTATATCCTCTTATGTCCAGTTATTTATCTCCTCCATATACCCAGAACATATCCATAGTACACCTCAATTACTTAAGGATAGTCTTTACTATCATCCATTGGTAGTCATTAGGGTTATCTTGGTATATTCTGACCGTAATTAAGGTATATGCAACATCTTACCTTGTACATAGAATAACAATCATGACTAACCCAATCATTAATGTTTACATATTCTTTTACATACTCTACATTTCCTCATGTGTTTGAGGACATATTTTATTTAAAATATTATTTCTATGTGACATTGCAAAAAATACCCTCTTAGATTATTTCATATTTAATCACTTAGGTATCTTGTCAATATATATAACTTGACATAGACTAAGAAGCCTCTGGGATATATAATTATAAATTTTTATCCCAAGAATATATGTTTTTCACCTATGTAATTAATAGAGAATATTTTTTTATCTAATAAATAATATACTATAAGACTTGTATTTCATTTCCAATATGTTATCTTTCAACAATAAAAACCATTAATAAATTGACCACACACCCACTTAATAGTTTATAGAGACATGGATCATGTTAATTATTTAAAAAAATAAATTATGGTATGGATTTATCAAAACTAATGTTTTAGGACATGGATTATTTAATTAATATATGAATGGTCATACCCTATTTCGATCTATTAGAGTCACAAACCCTTTAGTTTGTATCACATAAAAAAGTTTTTGATGGTTCACATTAAGGAAGGATATCTTAAAATTTAATTATCAAATATCATAGTCATCTAAATCAATAATATAAATTATAATTATGATGGATTTTATCATAGTAATTGGTTAAAATGTTTCATTGTAGTCTATACCTTAATATTGTTGGAACGCATTTATAGTCAGTCGTGCCTTATAAATATTGACACACCCATCTATGTCTAGTTTATTCTTTAATACCCATTTACAACCATTGTTATTTACATCCATTGGAGGATCTAAATAAATTATACCTAGTTTTGGTATATGCAAACTATTTCATAATTCATACCTTATTTCCACTTGGTAACATATATTCCACTTACAACATCTTCATAGATTACAAGATCATTATTATCAACAAATAAGAAGTCACCATCCTTAATGAATAAAAACTCAATATTTTAGCTTCTCTAACCTATCTTATAATCCCTTGTAGTATTTTCATCTCTAAAATATCTTCTTCTATGGGGTTTTTTGAAACTTTTTCATGTGCCAACACTTATATAGCTTTATTAGGGACTTTAACATATCCTATCTTTCTCCAACTATCACTTTTATATATGCTCTCCCTCTTAATTAATAGAACATATCATACCATTTTAACATTTTTTCTGAGGGGTTTTAATGGTAATATCCCCTTATTTCTATGTTGCATCTTATAAAGTCACACTTTGTGCCTTGAGTGCATGATTTTTTTCCTGAAGAGGCCTTCACAAATATTTCATCTCTACATTAAAGTAAGTAAGAAAACACTGGTTTCTTTCCACTTCATCGTTATTAAGGAATACCATCTACAATATTATATGGAACTCAACTTAATATATATGTTGACATCGAAAATTTACATCTCCAAAAGTATAATGTAATACTAGCACGAATAATCATTGATATCACCCAAATAATAGGTTGAAGTTCCTCATTTCAGTTAGACCATTAAATTATGTTGTATAATGATGTGTGTGTTCAGACAGAATTTTGATCTCCCATAAATAATTAATTAAGTCTTCATTAAAATTTTCTCCACCATGGTCTGAGTAGAGTTTCATAATCATCTTACCAAGATGGTTCTCAATATCATTCTTGTATTCCATGATTCTTTCAAAGGAATCACCCTAATACATAATTAAGAAGATATGTCCTTATATACTTAAATAATTAGGAAAAGTTATGAATTATGATTACCTGACAATTTCATCAAATATAAATAGTCCACACACATTGGTATGAAATAATTCAAGAAGCTCTTTTTACCTTTCACATTTTCCACTAAATGGTTATTTGGTCAATATTTCTTGTCAATATGTGTGATACACAACAAGTGGTTTTTGTTCAATGGAATGAAAATATCCATATTGGTGTAATTTTCTCTACAAATTTTCAATTACATAACCAAGATAATAGTTTCATATTTTGGTGTGTTATGATTCATGTGAGTTATGTCTTTTATTCATTTCCATTACTTTATTTTCTTAATCCATCTCATAAATACCATTATTTAAATATTCTTTATAATATCATATTTTTTCTTTATAAAAGACACAACATTTATTCCAAAATTAGAATATAAATCCATCTTTATTTTTTTTTATACAAAAATAATTTTTTTGGTAACAGAAGTCAAATAATCACAATATTATTTAAAAAATATCATTCCCATTAGATTCACAAGTCGGATGTACCTAATAGTCATGTAAGTAATTCTCTATCTTTCAACTACTTATATATCTATCTACCCTCTATTAGTATTCAATAGTCTACATGATTCATGTATTTGAATACATATGTGATCACCCCATGTTTTATCTAATTTCCCATTTATATAAATAGATATATTTGACATGATAAAAAGGCACTTGAAGATTTCCCTTGATTACTTTGCTAGCAATATTGTTTCTTCAAGTGACCCATATTGACACATGATAAATAGATACCATCATATTGCCTTTCTTTTCCCTTGATCATTCTCTTCTAGGAATGGAATTGTGAAGAATATTTGGACATGGAGCTATTCACCTAGACATTAATTTAAATAATCATAAGGACATAATAATTTTTTTCTTCATATACTTATCAACATTGACAATAAATTTCAGAGGATCTGGGAGATACGTACATATGTTTTTATAGTGAAATTAACGAAATAATTGTAGAATATTTGAGTAAGTGATTAAATAATTAGATTAGTGTGTATTTATTCATGTATTTTAAAACATAGAAACTATAAATTCTCAATATATACACCATGTTTTTGTATATGAGGCTCAGATAGTGCACCTTCTCTAATATTACCCTGAAAGATAACCTTACATATGTCAAAATATTTTTATCTATCTCTATCCTTATATATACCATAGAAATTTTATATCATGTTATAATAACACATGTCTTAATTTGACTTCATGAACTAATTGAATAAAGGGAAATCATTAAACACAAAATATTGGCCATGTCACTCATGTTTTTATCATAGTCAATGAAATCTTCCTCAATCTCCTCCTTTTCAGGTAGTTCAATTAGTGATAATTATATCATGTAAGATTTTTATTCATAGAATAATAAAACCCAAAATAATCTAAACAATTACTGTATGTTATTTCCCGTGGGGAGATTTTATTTCTCCCATATTGATCATAGGGATAATGTACATGATGAAAATTGAATTATTTTATAATTAGAAGGGAGTATATTATTATTACTTAATGGGATTAAAATTAATGTGATACATAATTAATTATATTTTATGAAGTCTCCCATTATTTTATCAAGTCACAAAAACCCTCACATTTGAACATGGAATGTCTAGTTTCATGAAATTTCTAGTGGAAATGATTCATATTCCCGAAATAATAACTCAAGTGTGGTCTCAGACAATTACTTGAAGGTATTTTAGAAAGAAGGTATTTTTACTCAGTTGGATTGTATCTCCTTGATGTGTTGATTAGACTCCTCAATCTATAAATCTTGTGTTTTTTCCACAATATATTCCTCTAAGTAACTTCAATTCTAGTATAGTGTACTTTTCTTAATAAAAATTGGTTAAGTTAAACCAAAAAATTCATAAGAACTCTATGATAAAAGTAAGTGTCCCAAAATGAGTTGGTTAAACACGCAGTTCTATATTTTTATTCTTTATAAATTAATGGAATGAATGGTTGGGATTAATATTAACTTTTTTGATTAAATTTATTATGTGTAAATTTCCATTTTCTATCCTTTAAATGTCTTTTTAATTTTAATAGAGTTTAACGTAAGTTATTATACATGTTTTTATAAAACATTTATGCCTGTTCTATATAATTAAATTTTATCTTTGCACATTAATTCATTTCATTATGTGATCATGATCATAGTCACATCAAATAACCAAATCATAAGATAGAAATAAATTAACAAATAAATGACATGATCACAATTTTATCAAATGGATCATTTATTGAATATATAATAAGTCAACCTATACCACTTGGTAAAATTTCCTTATGTCGGTCTTGGAATGAATTAAAACATTCCACCTATCCTCCAGTGTATCATCTCGGTTGATTTTATCTTGGTTCCACAGTAAACTAGCTCCTTGCATGTTGGGACACTCATTTTCTTACATATTTTTATAACTTAAATGTCGGAAAGGGTAAACAAATGATTGGTTAAGGGGAAATACATAAACAAACTGGGACATTCTATTCCTACATAATAAAACAGGGGGATGACACAAAGGATGTATATTTTTTATTTAAATTTTAATTATTACACAACCCATATAATAAATCAAATTAAATAAAACCAACACATACATAGGTTTGGTCAAAGATCATGATTGGTATTACCCATGAAATGATAATACATGAGTACACTAGTTATCTTTCACATATGTTTTCTCTTTATTATTAAGATAAAAAAATTTATATTAGTTATTTACTTAATCATGCAATTAATTTTTTTCATCTCAATGACTATCTGTGTCTCTTGGAGATACCCATCATAAATTTATTCCTCGAAAATAATACTACATAACCAATTATTATATATAATTTTAATAAATTAATTGAGAATTTATTAGTTAATCAAAACCATTAATACATTGTTAAACACAACTAGTTCCAATAATGTAATTAGGTTTTAATGTTACAATTAATTATTTTAATGTAATTTAATTATATACTTTGTTAGAAGACTACATAATTTTTACTTATGATCTACATTCCATGTTCCTCATTTTTTTTCTATCTAGGGTAAACACCATGGGCCTCGGTGTGTATCTCGTCCATATTACACAACATGTACTAATAACCTACATGGTATGTGTTTTACTTTATGTGTGTTTTCATATCAAACTTGTTGAATCATTATGTTATTCAACCTAATAACCACATGATGTGTAAATTGACTAAATTCTATGTATTCCTATTTTTGTGGTTCCATATAAACCACTGAATGACTCGTTGTGTTCTTTATAGAGTGTAATTAATCAGTTACATGTCATGTACACCAGATACATGTCATTTGTTTCATTAATTAACCAATATATTAGTTTTTCCTTGTTATAACCCATTTATTTGACCACATGTATAGAGTGAATTTCACTAATAAACCATGTATAATTCATGACGTGTATGCCCCAAACATGCTGTGTAATCTGAAAAACCCATCTACCATGTTGGCTCAGTTTACACACAGTTTACAATTAATGCAATATGAATAATATCATTTTGGAATTCCATGTATCCCATGACACATCCAAGTGTAGTAAACCTGGATACAAGGAAAGGACTTTAGCTACATGTCGTGTAACCTAATGAACTAGCTAGAAACATTAACACCACTTAGTTGTATCACAGATCGTTCACTACTTATTCTTAGCCTTTAGGGAAATATGAATCATGAATGGCGAACATTAAAAATTTAAAAATATGTTAATTAACTGTCATATTAAATAATTAATTATATATAAATTAAAGATCTAATGACTAAAGTTTATAATCGGTCAAAAATGATATAGATAATTATAAATTTATTTGTGAACCATCTGATACAACATGAAGGTTCCAAACACCGAAGAAGAACCCTGTTAGTGAATAACCAATAAATATTTTTTCATATTCGATACATTATTATCCAATTATTCAAGATATAATTTTCATGAACAATAATATTTTTTCATTGAATATTGAAATAGAAATCAAGGAACAAAAATAAGATATTTTTCACATTAAATCTAAAATTAATTTAAATTAGATCCGAAGTGAGATTACCTCATCTTGAGATCTTTTTTTAATGAAGATGTTGAAATTCTGAAACATTTTTTTTGATTACCAGAATCTCTTATAGAGGACACAAAGTAAATCACATCTAACATGGATCCACACATGGTCTTTTGATGTCCAAACAACACCCGTGAAATTTCAGGTGCTAGCATGGTGGATCATTCATCATGTGTTTTTCATCATGATTGATTCATGTTCCTTTAGGATTGAAGTATTCTCTCTTTTTCTTCTCGTTTATTAGAGGATGATAGAAGAAGGAATCTAAATTGAAATATACATTGTGAACTAATGTAAAGACCCGGAAATTTCAAGGAAAGTTTTTTCTTATATACATTGGAAATTTACGAGTCTGTGGTTTCTAACGGCACTTGATTCCGAGGCCCGATGTGCCCTGAATCAATTTCTGAAGTTTTGTTCGGGTACGTTAAGTAAACGTGCATGAGGGTTTTTCTATCTTTTGAACCGGTTCTCAGAATTTAAATCCAAGGTCATTGATGAACTCTTACCACCAGTATTTGCATAAGGGGACCTTTACCGCATTTGTGTTTGCTCAGGAGGAGAAGTTATTTTTTGGGGGATTTATATTAAATTAAATAAAATTATTGTACACAATTTTATTGTTTTGTGGTGGTTATTTCCTACAAGAGGATTTTAGAGGTGGGGTCCACACCCACATAACCTCCAATTAGTTTAAATTGTGTACTGGGGTCCACATGAGCCCCTAACCCTTCAACTTCCCTTAAACACCCCATTAACACCCCTTTACATAGTTTGACAACACCTCTAATTTATTATGGTGGAGCCTCTCCATCTCCCACCCATTGAATGTGCCAACCTATCTAATTAATATCATTATTAATTAATTGTAACCTCATTTGAATCAATTTGAATTACATGTAAATTCGTTTAAAATTGGGTAGCCCTAATATTATATTTTCTTAGAAAATATTTGGTGGTAGAGCCCTTGGAGATTTGGAGGAGAGCTTCATCCCTCGCCAACGAAGAACACGAGGAACAATATCCTCTCAAAGAATGAGGCAAGAACGTGAGGCGACACTCATGAGGAACATATTCACTTTTATTCTTCCTCCGCATCAAGGGAGGAGACGCCGTCCGTGAGGAAACATCGACTACTCTTCCTCCTTGGGCGCACCCCGACGTCAACGAATTGACGTCGACTTCGGATCCTCTTCCCGCAACACGGACAAGAACACATCAGAATCATGGTAGGTGGTTTGATTTAATTTAAATTGAATGAAATTATATTCCTTCCTTGGTGAATGCTTGTATTGTCTTCGGCCAATTGATATCGCCTAACGCGGAGGGCGCGGGCCGAACGAACATGACCTAATGACCCTCTGATGGCTCTCGAATATTTTTCCGGCTACGATGGGAGGTGGTGGAGACCAGAGGCGGTGGCGAACAGAAGCGGTGGCGGCCGCACACCAGCCATGTGGAGGAAACCGCGGCCCAAATCTGTGGGCCACTGGGCAGACGAACCGAACCGGCCGGCTGTAGTCGACCGGGCTGTAGAACTACATTGCATCTGAGGCGCCGCGCTGCGAAGAACAGTGGACCACGCACCACTGGCCGCTTTGGCAGCGAACCGTCTGTTTGCCTACTGGCCAAATTGAAGGAGGCCGCAGCACCTGCAGGTTCTGCATGAGAGAATCGCTGCCCACCCGTGCGGGCCGCTCGCGCCGGGAAGACCTGCAGGCTTCGGTCGGCCGTACAAGAGGGCGACGTCGCTCGGTGCCGCCGTTTTGGAAAACCTGGGGGCCCTCCCTCCGGTCCACTCGGCCAGCTAGCCGGGCCACTGCGGGCAGCGGGTCACGTCGTGCCCTATCGGACCCGGCCATTCCCACCCCGTACGGGCCGCGCCCCTCCGGGTCAGACCCGCCGAGCATGGACGGGCCAACCCTCCAGCCCACCGAGCTTGACGAGTCGGGCATGTTTCTCTTAAATGTGAATAAATTCTTGACCGTGCATCAGATCTACGTGATGCTTGTGGAATTAGGACACTTACGATGAGGTGGCCCTTTTTCCATAATCTAATTGAGTTTTTGAAAACTTTGGAAAACGACCGAGTTTGGAACGAGCGTAATTCCAACCAGTCCCTTGGAATGGAAAAGTCAATAACTCTCAGACCGGGCGTCTGGTTGACGCGTTGTCTGTTTCATTTAGTTCCTTTTGATGAGACAGAACTTCGGGATACATCAACTCTGGACTTCATGACAATTGATGTATCGACCCCCTTTTTCTCGAAGAGTGGACCCACCCGGAATCGTGCGTGTTGTGTGCGAGAACCCTAGAGCTGGCTGCGACTGCGACGTCTACCGTTCTGGAATCCTCTGTGAGTTTGGTGACGACGACTACCGTAATGGAATCCTCCATGGGTTTGATCGCGATGACTACTATTCTTGTATCATGTGTGGGTCCGACAGTATTGACCTCTGTACTTGTATCCCGTGTGGGTCAGACAGAGTAGCTGGTCTTGTATCTTGTGTGGGTCCCACAGCTTACCAGGTCTTGTATCATGTGTGTGTCCGATAGCTTAGATTATCCAATGACTACATCTTATCATCCCTATCGCTATACGAAATATGTATACCTATGTGAGATGTGTCTTGACTTTCAATCATTTTCATCGATGTGGTTGACTTCCTTACTGTGTGGACTACGTTGTGCTTGGGCTCAAGAGTTCTAGCCGAACTGAGATTGATAACTTAGATATATGTATGGGCATAGACCTAAGTAGGGTTGGTTGATACTTCGTGGTTGTATCTTTCTTCTGTGGTTTATCCTTTATGGATCTTAAGTGACATTTGGGGGTCCCAGGGTCCCTAATGAGTATCTTTATACTCATCCCTACATTAGCTATGCCCGCACCTCGTTGTGTTGGATGCAGATGACGAACAACATTGATAGAGGCTGAGAGCGAGCCAGGACCGGATGGTACCCAAAGATAGACCACACGGAGAGACGGTACACGGAGCGGAACGATAGACGTGGAGTGTTGAGGTGGACATATGTACCTACCCTTGAGGTACGATACTCATTGGACGTTCTAGGATATTCCATTTTTAGTTGTTGTCCCTTTTCAGTTTTACTTGCTTTCTATTGTACCTGTACTTTACTGTTGGGCTTGTATTCCGACCCCTTTACTTCCAGCACTACTTTTTATATACAATTTTCACTTAGTTTTTACTTCTTGTTGCATACTCTGTTGTGTTTGTTTACTTTAATAAAGGAAATGCCTTCCCAACATAGGAATTTACGCCTTTGGTGCCAGTAACCAGCCCTTGGCCTATGGAAGCAGGGCTTGTGGTAGTCACGGCATGGGCCTCGAGGAAAGTTCATGAAAAATTGGTATCAGAGGAGTTGGTTCTACCACATAACTCAGGACTCTAATCATTTCTTTTCTGTGAAGCATTAGTGTTAAGAGTATCGGGTGTGTTTTTCAGTCCAGGGAGTCCAGTGTTGGTGCGGCGGCTGACGAATTCATACACCAGGACCCTGACCTCTGATTTCTGACTCAGTGTATGAAAACACTAATTGCATGTGTGTTTCAAAAGTTTTATTTGTGATTAAATTGATTCATCTCACCAGGTATATTGTTTTGACTGTGTCACACCTATTTTTTATAGGATGGCCCCACGAAGGCTGCTAGCTAGGTTTCTGACTTACGTACGAGATGGGATCCCACCGAGCGACGAGGCCTCGATGTAGGGCCCCATCACAGCGGAGGCACCATCAGTACCATTAACCACTGGGCCACTGATTCCACCAGTCCCAGCAGTAGAGAGTGTACACTGCTTGAGTACGTTGCATGATTTCCAGTGACAGAGTCCACCCAGGTTCCATGGAGAGATAGACTCACAGGTAGCTGAGGATTGGATATAGGCTGTCGTTAGAGTTTTCAGATTGGTAGGGACACCAGCCGACCTCATGTTGATCATTTCTACAAGCCTCCTGCATGTGGTAGTAAGAGGATGGTGGAGCCTAATTCTCTAGGTTCATGATGAGGCATCTTTACTCTGGACGAACATGGAGAGTCTCTTCCATTCGGAGTTTGTTCCAGCCACCCTTCGTGTGGTGGGGATTCAGTAGTCACTTCCTCATCAGCAGGGCAGCATGATAGTAGCTCAGTACCCAGCAAGGTTCACCAAACTCTCACGCTACTCCATGGATATGGTACGGGGACCCATTATTCAGGGCCCGGACATCCAAGAAGGGTCTTAGAAATGAGATCAGGTCTTCAAAGATTCCCCTTAGCATTACAACGCAGGCGGGGGTGCAAGATCGATCCCTTATAGTGGAGATTTTTCTCGCTGAGCACTTACAATCATCGATACCCACCAGAGGGTGACACGTAGAAGATTCTTCTACAGACAACAATAGACAGATTCCATAAAGGTCCAAATGGACCATGCCATCAGGTGGACGACCTCAGGATTCAGGTTTGGTTGTGTGGGGCACATGAAACAGATCTAGTCTTACCGGGAGCAGGCAGTGCTATGCATGTGGTGGGTACGGCCACATGGCTTGTGACTACCCGACCCACCATACAGACAAGAAGTAGATAGTAGAGGTACCTCCCAGGCAGAGGTAGAGATTCGACCATGGAGGTTCGTCTTGAGTAGGTGGTTGAGGCAGAGGCGTTGGCCGAGCAGCGGGTGGTGGATGACTTTCCAAGGCTCTACCAGCACCACCACTAGGAGGTCCACCCCGACCACAGGCAACTGGCGGACAGAGGCGGGCTCATCTCCAGGTAGTCAAGGCCTACAACCACGGCGCACCTAAGATGATTTGAGGTACTATCTATGTCTACTCCACCCTTGTTATAGTACTTATAGACCCAGGTGCGAGTCATTATTTTATTGTCACTGCCCTTGTTCAAAGCTTGGAGATTCCGACGAAGCCTTTGGCTCGATCCTTATGGCTAGAGACTCCTACATGAGCAGACTCAATGATTACGCACTGGTGCCGGTAGTGTTAGATTTCTCTAAGAGGTGAGAGCTTCGGTTGGGATCTTCTTTGTAGAGCCATCGAGGCATTAAGACGTCATCTTGGGTATGGACTGGTTATCCATAGTTCATGCTCAGATTGACTATATTAGGCTCAAAGTGTGTTGTGTCTGTACAGATGGGAACAAGTTAACCTTCACCAGAGAGAAGGGAGCCTTTGCAGTGCGGGATGTACTTACACAGAGGAGAGGGAAACCGATCACACATCAGTTGGATAGTATCATCCTCAGATCAGTTGATGTGCGGAGTCCGAGTGTTCCTGTTGTGGTGGATCAATATGCGGATTATTTTTCTGACAACGTTCCAGGACTACCTCCTCACAGAGAGATATACTTATACATAGACTTGTACCCCAGGAAATCACCGATATCTACACCAGTATATCGGATGGCCCCAGCCGAGTTTCGTGAGCTACGGGTATAGTTGGAGGACTTGCAGGGGAAGGGATTTATCTGACCCAGTGTTTCACCCTGGGCTTCTCCGATTTTGTTCGCCAAGAAGGCGGATGTGAGCTTGTGACTGTGTGTCGATTACCGTCGCCTTAATCAGGTGAACCATAAGAACAAGTACACACTTCTGAGGATTGAAATCCTCTTTGATCATCTCAAGGGAGCACTATGGTTCTCGAAGATAGACCTCAATTCAGGCTATCACTAGCTCAGATTTTGAGATGAGGATGTGCAGAAGATGACCTTCAGGTGTCGGTATGGTCACTACGAGTTCATGGTTATGACCTTTGGCGTAACCAACACTCCAGCAGTGTTCATGAGTCTCATGAACAGGCTCTTACAGCCTTACATCGATCAATTTGTCATAATCTTCATCAACAACAAACTGATTTACTCGACTACTGAGGAGGAGCATGCTTACCATTTGCGGGTTGTACTGGACACACTCCTAGAGCATCGGCTTTATGGTAAGCTCTCAAAGTGCAAGTTCTCGATTCTAGAGGTTCACTTCTTGGGATACCTCATCTCGGATACTGGGGTAGAAGTGGATCCAACGAAGATCGAGGTAGTGCTTGCTTGGGAGCCACCTAGGAGTGTGGCGAGTGATCAGAGTTTCCTAGTTCTGGCTGGGTACTATCGAAGATTTGTTCCATATTTCTCTAGAGTTGTAGCACCACTTTCATCTTTGACGAAGAAGGGGAAACCCTTCGTATGGTCAGATAGATTCTATAAAAGCTTTCAGGAGCTGAGGCAGAGGTTGAAAAATACACCCATCATGAGGCTACCAGAGGAGGGAGTAAGGTACAAGGTTTACTACGATGCGTTAGGGACCAGACTCGGGTGTGTCCCGATGTAGGAGCAAGTGGTGATCGCATATGGTTCACGACAGTTGAGGCATCACGAGCAAAACTATGATACCCATGACTCGGAGTTAGCATCAATGGTCTTTGTCTTGAAGATGTGGTGGAACTATCTGATGCGCGAGCGCTTTACAGTCTACTCTGACCACCATAGTCTTAGGTAAATATTCTCGCAGAAAGACATGAACCTAAGATAGTGTCGTTGGCTTGAGTTCCTCCAAGACTATGACTTCGAGATAGTCAATACTCCTGGGAAGGGGAACATTGTAGCATATTCTCTAAGAAATAGATCGGGCATTTAGCTGCTGGGAGAGGTAATGGAGAAGCTGTCCATGTTGCGGATATCCTTTGTGGATAGATATGGAGTAGCCTTTCATTAGTCTCTCAAAGTCACTCCTTCACTTATTTAGTGAGTCAAGGAGGAACAGCTTGGGGACGTTTACTATGAGACGCGACGTGCTCAGATATCTATAGGGTAGGAGCCTGATGGATTTTCTGAAGGAGGGTAGCAAGTCATCCTCTTCAGTGGACGTACCATGCTACCAGTTTCACTACCGGAAGAAGTGCGGAGGGAGTTTCACACTTCCCCTCTAGTGGTACATCCAGGATTGGAAAAGATATATCAGGACCTCAAACGATAGCACTGGTGGCTGGGTATGAAGAAGGTTGTACCAGAGTTCGTTTCACGATTCCTCACTTGTTAGCAAGTGAAAGCGGAGCACCAGGTACAAGTAGGCTTGGTACAACCCTTAGAGGTCCCAGAGTAGAAGTGCGATGGGATATCCATGCATTTTGTGACGGGACATCCACGTATATCCAGAGGACACGACTCTATCTGGGTGATCGTACACCGACTCACCAAGTCGGCCCACTTCCTACCGATTAGCGAGTAGGTCTTAGTAGAGAGCTTGGGATGCCTCTACATTCAGAAGATTGTAAGACTTCACGGTGCGCCATCGACTATCATCTCAGAACGATATGCTCATTTCACATCCCGGCTATGGAAGGGGTTATAGGAGGATTTTGGGATGCAGCTTCCTTTGAGCCTCGTCTTCCATCCTCAGACGGAAGATGAGACTGAGAGGACCAACTACACTCTCGAGGACATGCTCCGTGCATGTGTCCTCGACTTCGGTCGCAGATGGTAGGATCACTTACCCTTGGTGGAGTTTGCGTACAACAACATCTACCACTCCACCATCAGGATGGCACCATTCGAGGAATTGTACATCCGACCTTGCAGATCACCTCTGTGCTGGACTTACCCAGGGGATTCAGCACTTGTAGGACCATAGATGGTTCGACGGAGAAGGTGTAGATCATCCAGGAAAGGATGAAGACTGCACAGAGAAGACAGATTTCCTATTCTGATGGGAGAAGGAGACCACTGGAGTTCGAAGGTGGTGACCATGTATTCATACGAGTCTCACCTCGATGAGGTCTATGATGATTTTTCCAGGGCGGAAAGTTATCTCCATGATTCATCAGACCTTTCCAGGTCCTCATCAGAGTAGGAGAGGTGGCTTGCCTCCTAGCCCATCAACCTCAGTTGCATCAGGTGCACGACGTCTTCCACGTATCTCAGTTGAGGAGATAAGTGCATGACCCAACCCACATCATCGATCACGGGGAGCTGGACATCGGTGATAGGGTGACATTCACAGAGGTCCCAGGGGAGATCGAGGATCGACAGGAGCGTGTCCTACATGGATGGTCTATTCCTCTAGGGTGTATTTACAGGAAACATGGTGACCTCTATGAGACAACTTGGGAGCGGGAGGCTCAGATGCGTGCTCATTACCCCCATTTGTTCCCCTAGTGTGTGTTGTAGCTTTACGGGGACGTAAAGCCCTGAGGTGGGCATAATTTAAAGACCCTAAAATTTCAAGGAATGTTTTTTCTTAAATACTTTGTAATTTTACGAGTATTCCGTTTCTAACGGCACCTGATTCCGAGGCCCAGTGTGCCCGGAATCAATTTCTGATGTTTTGTTCGGGTACGTTCAGTAAACATTCGTTCTGGTTTTTCTATCATTTGAACCGGTGCACAGAATTGGAATCCGAGGGAACTGATGAACTCGCAGCACCGTTGTTCTCTTAAGGGTACCTTTACCGCAGTTGCATTTTCTCGGGAGGAGAAGTTATTTTTTGTGGGATTTATATATATTCAATAAAATTGTTGTACACAATTTTCCTGTTTGGTGGTGGTTATTTCCTACAAGGGAAAGTTAGAAGTGGGGCCCACACCCACATAACCTCCCATGAGAGGATAATGTGTGGTGGGGCCCAAATGAGCCCCTAACCCTTCAACTTTCCCTATACTCCCCATTAACACCCATTTATTTAATTTGAAAATATCTCTCATTTATTATGGTGGATCCTCTCCACCTCTCACCCATTGATTGTGCCAACCTATCTAATTAATATCATTATTAATTAATTGGCACCTCATTTGAATAAATTTGAATTGAATGTAAATTATATTAAAATTGGGGAGCACTAATATTATATTTTCTTGGAAGATATTTGGTGGTGGAGCCTTTGGAGATTTGGAGGACAGCTTTATCCCTAACCAATGAAGAACATGAGGAACGATATCCTCTCGACGAACAAGGCAAGAACGTGAGGTGACGCTCATGAGGAATGTCTTCATTCATATTCTTCTTCTGCGTCAAGGTAAGAGAAAATGTCCATGAGGAAACATCGACTATGCTTCCTCCTTGGACGCACCCCGTCGTCAATGAATCGACGTCAAATTTAGATCCTCTTCCCACAAAACTGAAAAGCATTCATCGGAATCAAGGTAGGGGGTTTGATATAATTTAAAGTGAATGAAATTATATTCCGTCCATAGTGAATTCTTTTATTGTCTTCTGCCAATTGATATCGCCGAACGCGGAGGGTGCGGGCCGAAGGAACACGACCCGATGACCCTCAAATGGTTCTTGAATATTTTGGTGGCAGAAACAGGAGGCGGCGGTGAATGGAAGAGGTGGTGACATGAGGCGGTGGACGCACACTGGCCACGTGGAGGAAACGGCAGCCCACATTCGTGGACTGCTTGGCAGACGAACCGAACCATCCGGCTATAGCCGGCCGGGCGGGACAACTGCGGCCCGCGCACCGCGGGCCGCTTCATCTGTGATCCTGTCGGCCTGGTTGAAGGAGGCCAGGGAACCCGCATGTGCCGTGTGGGAAAACCATGTCCCGCCCACGTGGGCTTCTCGCGCTGAGAATACCAGTTGGCTTCGTCCGTCCGGACAGCAGGGTGTTGCATCTCGGAGCCGTCATTTCAGAAAACCGGGGGTCGCTCCCCCCGGTTCGCTCGGCCAACTGGTTGAGTCGTGGCCAGTCGTGGGCCAGGCCACACCACATCGGGCTAGGCCGACCCCTTCGCTGGGTCGGACCCGCCGAGCCGGGACGGGCCGACCCGCCAGCCCACCGGGCTTTACTAGTCGGGCCCGTTTCACTTAAATGCTAATAATTTCTTGACCGTGAGTCTGATCGACGCACCATCTATGGAACTGGTTCCCTTACAATGAGGAGGTCCATTTGAAATACTCTAAATGAGTTTTGGGAAACTTTGGAAAATGGCTGGGTTTGGAACGAGCATATTTCCCTCCGGGCCCCTGGAATGAAAAAGTCAATAACTCTCAGACCAGGCGTCCGATTGACGCGCCCTCTGTTGCGTTTGATTCCTTTTGATGAGACGGAATTTTGGTATACATCAAATCTGGACTTCGTGACAGTTTATGTATCAAACCCCTTTTTCTTGAGGAGCGTACCCTCCCGGAATCGAGTGTGTTGTGCCCGGGAACCCTAGAGCTGGCTGCGACTATGACATCTACCGTACTGGAATACATCATGGGTTCGGCAACGACGACTACCATACTGTAATCCTCCATGGGTTTGATGGCGATGACTACTGTTCATGTATCCTGTGTGGTTCTGGCAGTATTGACCTCTGTACTTGTATCATATGTGGGTCCGACAGAGTAGCTGGTGTTGTATCCTATGTGGGTCCCACAGCATAGCTGGTCTTGTATCCTTTGTGGGTTCGAAAGCTTAAATGATTTAGTGACTACATCTGATCATCCCTATCGCTATACAAAATATGTATACCTGTGTGATCTGAGTCTTTACTTTCAATCATTATCATCAATGTGATTGACTTCTTTCCTATGTGGACGGGGTTATGCTTGATCTCGAAAGTTGGAGCTAAACTGAGATTGATAACTTAGGTATATGTATGGGAATATACCTAAGTAGGGTTGGTTGATACTTAGTGGTTGTGTATTTCTTTTGTGGTTTATCCTTTGTGGATTCTTAGATACCTTCGGGGGACTTGGGGTCCCTACTGAGTATCGTTATACTCACCCCTACACGGGCTATGCCCACACCTCATTTTGTTGGATGCATACAATGGACACTGTTGACGGAGGATGAGAGTGAGCCAGGACCAGACAGTACCCGGAGGTGGACCACACGGGGAGACGGTACACAAAGTGGACTGATAGACGTGGAGTGATGAGGTGGACATCTGTACCAACCCTTTAGGTAGGATACTCGGCGGATGTTTGAGGAGCTGCCCTTTTTAGCTGTTGTCCCTTTTTCAGCTGTACTTTCCTTCCATTGTACCTGTACTTTACTGTTGGTCTTGTATTTCCATCCCCTTTACATCCATCACTAATTTTTGTATACCGTTTTCACTTATCGTTTACTTCATGTGGCATACTCTGTTATTTATGTTTACTTTCATAAAGGCAATGCCTTCCCAGCTTTGGGATTTACGCCTTTGGTGCTAGTAGCCAGCCCTTGGCCTATGGAAAGCGGGTTTGGGGTAGTCAAGGCACGGGCCCCGAGTATGGGTCGTGACAACAAAAATCCTTAATTTGTCTTTACTCTACACAATAGACATTGTAATCTATTTATAGAGTTGAGGATTGTGTTAAAATATTATTTAATTGTACAAAAGACCTTAAATAATATAATAAAACTTCTCTAAATCCATTTCATATAATAATAATAATAATTTTATTTTATTTCATGAATTATATGTCATTGTGATAAATATTGTTTTTCCATATTATAAATTAATATTTATCATCGGGCAAGATCTTTGGCCACTCATCATCCTCTACATTTATCTTATACGTGAATAAATGTATATTAATTATTTATTCATGAATTAATACTCTATTGAGAGTTAGGTGAATAAATATTTATTAAATATTAAATAAAAAATTTAATAATCTATTCCCAATCTAGGGATTAAAGATTTTTTAATTATTCACATAATTAATTAAATTATTTATTAATTAATAAATAATTATATATTAACTTTAAATATTTATTTTCAATAAATCTTGAGTAAAATTATTCCTCATTATTGAGAATAATATTTCTTTCAAATAATTAGTTTCAAAATAGATTTAATTTAGATCAAAGGAGACACTTAGTGTATGGTTTTTTAGGCTTATTTCTCATTACAATTATGTGAGCTTACCTAATGTCTAAGAATACTATCTAGCAACAATTCAAGGTACCCAAGAGAGAGATGTTAATGTTGGAATTTAGAAAACCACACATGAACACCTACTATGTAATATAATCCCCTTATCACGATATTTCATTAAGTAGATCACACACACATGTCATCAACCTTTTTCATTGATATGTCTTTTCTTAATTATCTGAAATAAACTCATGGTTATACAATCATGATGGAATATAATGTGATAGTTCTATTTTAATCAAAGGACTGAGATTAAGGCTTCCAAAAATATATAAGGGAGAAATCATTCCTTGCTTTATTCATTAATAACATGACATTCATGATGAAAAAAATATACCCTACTTACCACACGCTTATGGAATCATGGTTTTGGTTAGTAAATCAAATTACATGTGTCATGATAGAAAATAAAAATAATCTTAAATTATAAGGAACCTTATACATTATCTTAAATAGGAATATCTGATCACAAATAAACATGAATAATTCCTTCAAGATGGTATGTTCTCATAATCTCTCATATTGGTGATTATCAAGTGTGAAATTACTGAGAAGAAGTCTAATATTTATACTAGTACTCACACTCGAAATTAAACATTTTATGCGTCTCATCATTGAATTTTTCAACTATAGAAATGTAATTAAGAATATCTTCATGGCGTTTCAAGGTTCTAATTATAGAGGGGAAATGATAAAACATTAACATTACTTTATATACTCCATGAAATTATAATGTTAAATTCATATAGAACAATGAACAATATATACTAAGATGTTTGATTAGTATTAAAATACATGAATATACATGTAATCTAAAGTATAATCAGTTGGTTATAGAAAACCAACCCCATCATTACATTCACCCCATATCGAGAATTTGAGATCACCATTTCTTAACTTTGTATTCTCGAATAAATAAATAAGGTTATTATATAGAAAATGTTTATATGGGTTTCATTTGTGGAAATTATTTTTGCGATATATTGATTAATTCTTGTAAAATAAATTGGTTATATATTTAATATCCAAGGAGAATAAACCTATTGATTCTAGGGTGTGATTTATTATAAGATGTAAGTAATATTCTTTAAATATGATTTAATATGTATCTATGTTATAGTAGGGTTATCTTAATTGTAATTAGAGTGAGGTTTAGTTAATTTTTGGGATTAGGTTATGAAGAATATGGGGATAAAAATTAAATCAAACTATTTCAAACAAAAAGTGTTATAGGATAAACTAAGAGGTTAATAAGTAAAACATGATATTTCATATGTAGAAATATAGGTGTAATTGTTGGAATATCACTAAAATAGGGACATCATATTGTACAATATCCCTTAATTCATAACTTTTGTATTCCATATGTTGAATATCATAGATTATGATATCCTTGTATCATATAAGGCATTAAACGACTATGTTATATCTTATGATAGGATTATGATAAGTGTATCATGTACACAAGAACTATTACATCTCCCAAATAGATTACATTTTGTTGTAAATCAACTAGTTAGTCCATTTATGGTTAAAAATACATGTAATGATTGTTTGAAATATTTAAATGATTATAATGTAATAATGAGTCACGTATTATCACAGTGCATGTCAGTTACCATGTGAAGGAACATGATTCTAAACACCCTTAGTTGAATGAAGGGAGCCTATATAGAGGTATATGACCCCCCCTATTGAAGGTACTTGATATTTTATATCCTAAATTTACACTCTTTTACTCTTATTTATTATTTTGTCTTTATATAGAAGGTTCTAACACACCATATGAGTTCACAATGCCCTCTTGAGAGGAATAAATATTCTAGTTGAATGTGGAATCCTTGTGGAGGTTAGAGTCAATTGGTTGTCACTAGGTGGTTTAAATCAAGAAAAAATCCATTTAGTTAGATGAATATGGAGATTCCTCTATTTCAGGTACATCTATTTATTTTATTTTCTATTCTTCACTTCATCTTGTTTTTTTATGATAGGTTCGATGTATTTATGGGTTTCTTTCATTGTTTTGGTCATATGATATTCCTTCCAAATATATCAATAGTATCAAAGACAATTTTTTACTGAATCAACATGTTATTTTATTGATTACATGAATATCATGTGTATCATATCTTATTTAAGGTGATATCTTATTGTATAGTATGGTGTAGCTAAATGTTAGTCACTAAATCAAATGGATTTGTGATATATGATATCATAATTCTATTTCTTCTAGATAGAGGGTATGAATAGTGTGTATTGTAAGCTAAAATACATAGAAAATCCATGGTTTATTTCTATTCCATAATCTATAGAATGTGATATTATAGGTTATGAATAAAACATGAGTTACCTGAAAACAGATCATTGAGTTATATTCATGCTAAAGTGAAGTGACCCAAGCACAACATAAATAAATATTATTACATTTTATATTAATATTCAACACATTTAAAAATATACATGCTCAATGATAGTAAAGGTTTAGTGTCTTTAGAGACTTGATATAGAAATAATCTATTTAAAAAAATATTCATCATCACAAAATATCTTTCTTTATATAAGGTTCTCAAATATAATCATTACAATTAGAACCTTACATCATAACTAGGGTAAGGAAAACATAAAAAATAAAGATATTATATTCTCAACAAAGGTAAACATGGGAGATATCAATCATTAGATGATAATATGGTCATAAGGGTGTGATGACATAATCAATTGTGTGTTCCCAACATAAATATACATAATGAAAAAATAATATACTATAAACAAAAAAATCAATTCATGTCCATAATCCTAATCTATAAGGGTTTCAATGTAATTATAAATATCAAAGAGTTATAACATAGTCATATGGCATCATAAGAATATAAAATCATAATATTTGGAACATATCTAGTCACAATAACTCCCATGAATAATATTATGAGTAAATCTATAATTAAATCATACTCTTACATATAATTGTAAAAAAAAATATTCAAAATCATTCCCACACATAATCTTGTGAGTATATCTAGAGAGAATTCAACCACACACACAAATGTGAACAAATATATTTCCCATCATGTCCATGATTATCATAATTATCTCATGAGATATCAATATCAAATTACCCAATGCATTTGAGGCTGTAAATGCACCAATATTTTACATAATAATAATTTATTAATTGTTAAAACATATCACTAAAAGATCACTTGAATATTTTTATATTAAAATAACCTTTTCGTTTTTAAATCACTTATTTTGTATTCAAATATTTTAAAATATTATATAGAAAATATTTTTTGAAAATAACCATGGATACCATTAAAATAATATTCAAATAATTTAGTGTTCCTTATCGTAAGAAATTATGTTCATGTTGAGTACATTAAAACAAATATTACTTTCGCATATTTTGTAAAAAGTCAATATTATATCATTTGGAGAATGATAAGAAGATTAATTTGATTGAATTTTTTAAAAAGTAAAATATTGGTAAAAATGAAATTAAAAAATCATATAATAATATTTAAGACCATATTGAATACCAAAGAGAAAAAAAGAGTAAAAAACATAAAAATTTAAAAAATAACCATATCTGAGTAAATGTTAAAGGGTTTTATTAGATAATTAACATATAATTTCTTCAATTTAAGTTCAAGAATAAATAATCCCCATTAGAATGGGGTAAAACGTAAATCTATAACCGCTTTGGTAACTTTTCAATCATAAGAACAATGAAATAATAACTTCAAATTAATATTTAAATATCATTAAAATAATAAAATTCATGATATAATATTTCAAATTGGTTTTAAGTGAACCACAAAAAAATATATGTGCATAAGATAGCATATGTCCCAAATAAGGTCATTTGAGAAGATAAACCCAAACCACATTGGAAATCTTTGAATACAAATCAATTGAAAGAGATAACCTTATATTAATTTTTAAAACCCCATAATTTTCATGATATTCATAATAAAATCAATTTAAGGGTATAATATACAACAATAAAAATAAAAAAGTGGTGAACATAGCATATGTCTCATGGAAATAAAAGTGAGATGAGAAAACCCATTACCTCAAGTCCAACTTCTTCCAAAGTGCTCTAAACAAATGAATAATAAATATAAATTTAATATAGTTCTAAAACAGAACCATTTACATAGTTATAATATCATATATGATCCACTTATAACATTTCAATTCCCTTATATTAATAATTACTCAATATAGTCATTATTTAGTGCTGTTATTCATGAGAATTTCATTTTGGAAGTTTTGATACTTGTAATTTGGTTATGGTTCCATTATTTACAAAATATTAATAATGAAATTAATATCATATATATTCATTATATATGTGAATATATTTAGAGTCATCCTTAAATGGAAGAGATCGAAAAATGAATTATATCATTCATGGATATGGTAGGTCGTAGTTATGCATGACCATTCCAAGAATGAAACAACGATAAATAATAATTCACCTTTAGAGAATTATTATATCATATTTTTCATATATATTAATTAAAACTATCTTTATTAACATATGTGTTGCGTGTAATTGAAAAATGAATCATATCGCTTCATGGAGGTGGTCATTCACACGTACGCACAAGTGATATTGTCATTTTCTAACAGATGGGAATGTGAGATGGAATATGGGATATTATAATTATATAAGCATATTTATATCATAAATATAATATATAAACATTAATCCCATAATAGTAATCATCCATGAAATATGTTTATGGAAAATAAATTGTATCAATACATGGAGGTGGTAGTCCACGTAAACGTACAAGTGATACTTTCACATCCCATATGATAGAATATAGGATGGATATTTGTGGTTTTCAAATAATAATAAAATTTAAGTATATTTAGTATAATTAATATATTATTTTACTATAAATACAATAGATTTAGATGTGGTAAAAGAATAAATAAATTGAAAGATGTTGGGTAAGATGATTACCTCTTCTTCAGTAGCCCTCCTTTAAATTCCTTCTTATGGACACTTTAATTTTTATTTTAATAATTCTATATATTATAAATCATGTATATGGTAGTTTACTAGAAAATATTATAAGGTTTTTCCAATATATATGGCTCAATAAGGTGTAATGAAAAGATAGGAAGGGTGTCCATTTACAAGGGTGGGAAAGAACACACTTGGAATTACTTATTAAATTAAAATATAATTATTTTATTTATCAATTATATTTCTTATAAATAGACATTAATTAGAATACAAAGAAAATATGTTCTAACTATCATCATTAAATTAAATTTTTATATATTCTTTTGTCATTTTAAACCATATATTTTGATTTAAAACCTTTATTAATCAATTTTAACTTTAACTACCATAACGTCTTTTTGAATCTTAAAAGATTTCAACTTTAATTATTTGGTAAAATTAGTATCATAAATGTCTAAAATAATAATTTTTAGACCAATTATAATTATACTTTCTCTATTTCAATATTTTTACTATTTTTAAATAATTAAATAAAATATTATATGTCAAACAATATCATTAACTTCATTTTAACACTATGCATTTTCTTTGACTTAAAAGTCCTCAATATATTTATGGAGTTAGAATATAAAAGTTTTACATATCCATAAATTGTTATATTTATCTAAAACATTCATGGAACATAATATTTCCACCAAATTTTCTTACTTTTAATATTTTTAAAATCATTTATTTTATTTTTTTGTTAATTAAATAAATATTCGGTCAATGTTTAATATGTTTTTAATGAAATTATTAAATCACTAATAATTATAAATATATTAACATGATAAATAATTATTTCTTTAAAAACCTTTATAAACATACTTTTTTTCTTTTCATCCTGATGAAAAAAATTAGAGATATCAAATTCAAGAAGTTTAAATTTTATATTTATCCTTTTTTAAAAATAATTTAGAGGTTATAGTCAAAGAAAAATGGAACCAAGTTGATATATTTCCATGTAATTATTGTATATTCATTTACTACACACATAAAATAGTGTATAGGTATGTTCTAGATAAATTATAAATCATTATCCCAATGATGAAACCCTATTTTACCGGTTTTACCCTTAATGAGGTGACAAACATTTACCAAGGGTATTGTTCATAATGAATAAAAATAAAAGGGAATTATTTACCAAATATTATCTTAGTGATTCTCAATATGAATTAAAATTTTAAATATTCTATTTCTAAAATTTTTATAAGACCATTTTAAAATAAGTGCGCAAAATGCAATGAAAATAATTTTTAGAAAAAATGTGATATTTAGGCATAAAACTGGATTTATTCTCATTTTTCCATATAAAAAATAATAAAATTAATATAAAATAATTTTATTGAATATATAATATATAAATTTAATTAAAATAATAATTCTATTGTGATTTATTTAACAAATTAATGTAAAAATATGTTGCACACAAAAAATGTTTTTAAAAAAATTGTGTTTTTAATCCATGAAATGAACTTATATAAAATAATGTTTAATGTTGATTTATATGTAATTAATAGGATTTTATAAAATTAAATAATACTGGTTTTATTTTATTTTCAATTTCAAATCAAAATGGGACTTTTCAATGAAAATTAATTTCAGTTTTACAAAAATCAGTATTTTTCACTATTCACTAAAAAATCAATTTTTTCCAAAAAAATATAAAAATTTCATCCATTGTTAATTTTGATATGATGATTTAAAAATAAAATTTTATTTTTTAAAATAAAATTTCAAAAATTGGTATAAATTATTTATAATTACCATATACAAAATGCAATAAAAATAATTTTTGAAGATAATGCATTTTTCAAGCACAAAATGACTTCACTATAAATTTAGTTCTTATTTACTAATAATTAATCGATAAATTTTTATTAATTATTACTATTATTAATATTTTAGATACTCATATTAATATCCACCAATTCTATGGATAGGTTATAAAAATATTTTTACAATATATCAACATTCTCTTACAGCTCGATCATGAGTGTTAAGAATGATATCAAGTTTATTATTATTTTAAAATAAGTTTATAGGGGGGTCACATTCTCCACCACCCCCCATATAAAAATTCAAGTTAATTTTTCTTATATTTTATCAAATTATTAATATTTTAAAATAACTTTTTTCAAACCAACAGTGTATAAATAGATAATAAAACAACCTTTGAAAAGAGAAAGTGGTAGACATAAAGGTACCTAAAATAATAAATAACAAATTTCCTAGATAAGGAAAACAATAATGGGATGTTAAAATATATACATGGAAGGGAAAAATAATATATATGGTTTAATAGTTATCAATATTGAACAAGTTCATGAGAAATTAAAAGAGCACAAAACAATAAATTAGTGATAGGTGAAAAGACCATCAATCCATTGAAAATAATGGTAAAATGATAATATGTTTATTTCAAGAACCTTTTCCTAATGTTGGGGGGTTATTTTATTAACAATATATAGAAAAAGAGAAGATAAATTTACTTTATAAGAACAATTTCATACTTTGGTTTTTCTTAGATGAATTTCAAAATCATCTATTTATCTACGAAATGAATATTCAAGAAGACTTTTACATGCCTAAAGTGATAATATTAACTTTTAATCAATCATAAGATCTATTGAAGAATAAAATTTCATTCATTATATCTATAAATATTTACCCAAATCACAAATTTTATCTAATGTTATCAAATATAATACATTAATAATTAAAACCTCTATAGTAAAAACAAAAGTTTAACTTAATTTATTCCATAACTGGTTAACCTTAAAACTCCAATAAAATATGACTGACCAATTTCAAAACCCAAAATCTAAATAATTTGATCACATATTAAATTTTTTTCCAAGATCAAAATTAAAATATTTCTTATGACAATATCAATTTGTGTATAATGTCACTTTTCAAACATCTAAATAACTTTATCAAATATTCTCCATAAATATTCTAATAACATGGATCACCATAAAACCTCAATAATAACATGAATGATATCAAAAATTAACTATATATAAACTATAAAATTTACATCACCATCCCTTTATCCCATTTAAACATTGTTATCCCAACATCTAACACATATTAATTGTTATATCTCCCTCAATCATGGGTTTTCAAAAAATATCACCATACTTATAAATAACTATTCTTGGTTATCAGTTCGATTCAATATATTCTTTAAAATCAATAATGAAAAATGATTTTTTAACAATACTTATATGTTTCTTGATTCTTATAACTATAATTCCATTTATATAAATACTTCTACAATATAATTTTTAAATCATAATACATAAACACGAAGAACATTCAACTTCCTTCATAAACCATTAACAAGGCTTCATCATCTTATTATTTAATACCTACTTCCTTCTATGTAACATTCATAGTATCATTATTATTAATGTTACAAAATTACTCATACAACCTTGTTAATCTAATACTATAAAATTCTCCCATAATAACAGTTTTCATAATCCACATTTGTTCCTAATTAAAAAAATTCAATTTTTGATGATACCATAAAGAAACCAATATTCTCATACATCATGTAAACTAAAATTACCATTTTCCCTATAAAAATAATTTCTCTATGTCCTTAATTTCCTAACCCAAAAAATCACCACATTCTGTTGAGAAATTTCCAAGGGTGCTTCTTTCCATCATTACCGACATATAGGAAGATGAATATTTTTTAATCTATGGTCTTCATGATACTCTGTTTTTATCTTATTAGGTACTCTAGGAAACTCACCCAATTTAATGTATTTAATAATATAACTAGATATATTATTAGTAATAATAACAAGTATTCACCTCCTAGATCCCACTTCATTTGGTTTAACATGATTACAATTATTCAATTATCTATCAAACTCATATTCAACATGAATTATTTTATTTCCTTCCATTGAATAAAACCAAAAAGTATAGTGTGATAAATAATAGTCATAGTGAGGAATCATTTGATAATGAAAAATAATTCATAGGATATCAAAATCATGAAACTTTATTTTCAAACTATGACACATTAGGTTTGACCTAATCTATCCTTGGTTATCATCTTTTCAAATCCTTTATAATGCTTCATAATAAAAATTTGAGTAAACCCAATAATTTCCCCTGAGAGTGTAAAACATGGTGTGATGTAATGTAACAATCCCCATGAACCAGAATCATGGTCAATAAACACTCTACCAAATCTTTTAAGGTTTATTTACCCTTAATGCATCTATAACAAAACCACAACCATGTATAATATCTAAATGGAAATGTATTTCTTGAAAAACGACATAATCTACATCTTATTAAAAATATAAGATGTTATTTGATTATTAGGATTATCCCCAGGGTGTTAACAAAGTCATATATTAATAATACCTAAATATTAAATACACCCTTCTCTTATAGCAACTATAGTGACCCAAAAAAATATACATAAAAAGTGCACATTTTAGATGAATATTTAATACATTTAACAACAATACTAGCCTGGGGACTATGAGGGTTTGGTGACATTGGATACTAGATATAAAAACATCTTATTTTAGTAAAATAGTCATCATCTCAAAACATATTTATTTCTATAAGGTATCCTTCTAGACCCATCTCACAATAAATGTTCCATTATACTCATGGGAGGAAAACATAATAAAAGGTGTAAGATTATAACTAATGGTAAACCTAGTAGATATAATTCACTAGAGGATAATATGATCATAAGGGTATGATAACATAATCATGTGAATATATATAATATAAATATTCATACATTGAATATGTTATACCATAAACTATAAAATAAATTCATATCAATAATCATTATCAATAATGGTGTCAAAGATGTAATAAACATCCAATAGTCCTAACATTGGCATATTACATCATAATAATATGAAATCATAATCTTGAAAAAATAGGGAGTCACAATCATATCCATGCATAAACTTATGAGTAAATTTAGAAATAAATCAAACTCAAGAATCAAAATGAAAATAGTTCTATTTCAAATCACATCCACAGATAAACTTCTGATCATAGATTGCGATAAATCATATTCATACATCAAAATGTGAACAAATATTTTTTAAATCATATCCACACTTAACATCATAATAATCTCATGATATATTAGTACAAAAATATCCAATGTATTTGGTAGATTAAACAGACCCAATCATCACAAAATCATAATACATTGAAATAAATTCCACAATATCACAAAATATTTACCATATCATCATAGTATAATATGTCATAAATAAATATATATAATGAAAATCCCTTCATCGTAATTATAGACCATGTATAGAAAGAATAAGGATGGTATCATTAGACTATATCTCTAGTAAATCATAATTAACATCAAATTATTCCATCGAATATGGAAAAAATCATTAAAAGATCAATGAAATATTTCTTGAGAAAAATACCCTTTTCATTTTAAAATAACATATTTTAAATGAAACTATTTCCATAATATAAAGGAAAAAATTATTTTAAAATAAAAATTGATACTTTTAAATTAAGATTCAATTATTTGAGTATTCATAGAGAAGGGAAATTGTTTTATGTCGATTATGTTAAAATAAATATCCCTTCTACACTTTTGGTAAAAATTTAAAAGTACCTCATAGAAAAATGAAAAGAAGATTCATTTAGAATTTTTTTTAAAAAAATTACAAAATTGTTAAAAATGAATTTAAAAAACCATATAGTAACATTAAAAATCATCTTAAAATTATTTTAATGTGAATATGGTCATGAAAGAAAATGATTCCCAACCAATGTTGAAATAAAGTCATTTTTTTCTTAAAAATGTTTCTAAAATATTTTGGGTACCGAAGAGCAGAAAATGGTACTAAAGATTATAAATATTATTAATTACCACAGGATGAGAAAAATTTATTTTCTTAAATATATTTATCATTTTACTTCCTCAATGGAGTTTACAAAATAAACAATCCAGATATAGGATTAAAAACAATCTCTAATTGTTTTGGTTTATTTTGAATCATCATCCGGATAAAATAATAACTTAAATTAAACATTAAACATAATTAAAATAAGTAGGATCCTGATATAACATATAAAATGTGTTTCATATACACATCCTAAAATAAAATAAATTCATAACATAACATATGTCCCAAAGAATACAATTTGAGATGATAAACTACTACTACTTTCGTAATCTTCAAATCAAATCCTAATGAAAGGGGGATCCTTAGATTATTTTTAATACCCATATTTTCTATGATATGAATCATAAAATAAATTAATGTTAAGTTTATGCAGTATATAAAAAAAATAAGTGGTGATTATGGCATATGTCTTACAGTAATAAAAGTGGGATGAGAAATCCCTTTAACTCATGTCCAGCTTACTTCATATACACTATAACATCCAATATAATAAATTTAGATTTATTATAATTCAATAAAATAAACCTGAATATAATTCTATTATAATATATGATCCACTTAAAACATTTAAATTCTCATTTATTACTAATTATTTATTAAAATAATTTTTTCAATGTGTTAACTATGTTGTTTTTTCATGAGAATTTTGGTTCATTAATTCTGGTCCTTGTACTTTTATCATGGTTCTATGAACTCAATAATTATAATAATGATATTAATATAATATATATTCATTATATATATATATATATATTCATCCATAAATTTAAATATAAAAAGTAATTACATTTTTCATGGAGCTGGTAGGATGTACATATAAATGCGGGTTTTTTTATTTTTTAATATATGGAAGAAAATAAAGGTGAATAATTATTAAAAATTAATTTATTATTATAACATATATATCATACACATTGATTAAATATGTATTTATTACCACCCTGTTAAATAATAACTGAAAAATTATTCTCATCACTTCATGGATGTAGTGGTCTATAAGTACACTTGAGTAATGTTATCATTTTCCAATGGATGGGATGGTAAAATGGTAGATATGATATTATAATTTCTTAAGCATAATTATATGATAAATATCATATATAAATATTAAATACATCATAATAACTGAAAAAACCCCAACCGTAGTATCCCAAAGTTGGTAGTTACTTTATTACATTAGTATGATCGTATCTTAGAGGAATAAATAGTTTAATAGTATTATAAAACAATAAACTTACATAAATATAGAATTATACTAGAAAACATAAATTAAAATATAATATTTTATTTTATAATTTAATTATTCCCTCTATAATATCCTTTCATATAAATTATAATACACTTCTTTTCATCCTGGTGAAAGGAAAAAAATAACGGGGTGTGCTCGATGCTCAGTAAGGGTGTGCATACCATATAGGCTAACATGGAATAAGTAATTCGTGAATATTATAGAAGGAAAAATTATGATCAAATAATACCATATAAACAATCACATTATATTTAAACATATACATGAATATCATAAATATTCAAATGATCACATGGATATCAATAACCAATTTCTAAATTATGGAATGTATAATGTCAAACATCTAAAACATACCATGTTGGCCTTTTGCAAATAAAAATTACATAAATAGGTAAGGCCTAGGCTAAATACCCAACCTATTTTGTCTCATAATACCAACAAATATGTCAAGGGGCTATGTAATTTTAGGCCCCACCCATAACATAATAATTCTAATGAATTTATTATATGAATAAACAATACAACATGATCAACATGTCTTAAAAATGAATAATTATCCGTATTCGAAGAACTAGTATACAGAATGCCAATTCTTTCTCTAGTCAAACTGATTATAAATCACTAGGATAGATATTTTTAATGGTATAAATATATTATATACTCATTAAATCATAATATTTAACAAAGTATTATATCATATATGAAAATAATTTGAAAACATCCTTGGAGAATTTATAAAAAAATACCCTTTTCACATTAACATAAATTATTTAAAATATTAAAATATGAAAAATATGAAGTAAAACATTTTATTTGAAAGTATACTATGATAATTTAATCTTAATATTCAAATAATTATATGGTTATGATAGTAGAAAATTATGTTCATGATGTGTACATGAATTTATTTTTTACTTTTTAAATAAAATTTCAATTGTAATTCTTTAGAAAAAATGACAATAAGATTCATTATAAAAAAAATTAAAAACTAAAAAATTATTAAAAATTTAATTAATAAATAATTATATCATATTATAAACATTATTTAAAAAAAATTAAGGAATATATATACTTGTAATAACGATATTCCAAAAGGATTATAAAAACAAAGTCGGTCATTATTAAAAAAATTATTTAAGTATCTTGATTACTTAAAGAGATAAAAATAGAAGGAGAATTATAATTTAAATAAATAAACAAATTATAATAATATATATTGTTTTTAATATAGAATTATTTAATAATTTCCCTAGTTGAGACATCATAAATAATCTCGAATTTTGATGAGATAGTGAAATAAATACTTACCTAAGGTCAAACATCATTTCTATGTTTTTGAACCTATTTTATAAAAGATATATATTTTTATAAATGTATTAAACAAGAATAATCAAACATATAATACCATATATGAATTAATTTCAACATATTATCATCTATTTATTGACAACTATATATTAAAATAACTATTTCTTGACATAACTACTTCATTTTTCTTGTGTGTTTTGGTTCGTTAATTTAGTTCGTTGTAATTTTATTGTGGTTTAATAATATATTGAATGTTAATAATGATATAAATAACATATATTTTCATTTTATATATGTTTATAATTATATATAAAATATATATGTTTAAAAATTAATTTCAATTTTCATAGAGACAGTAGGCCTTACAAATTCTTGAACGTTGTTTACACATTTCAATTGATGGAAAAAAATAATGATAAAAGATAATTGGACCTTCAAAAAAATTGATAAATAATATATATCATATATATTTCTTAAATCTATCCTAATTACCATTCATTTAAATCATAAATTAAAAATAAATCACATAACTTAGTAGAGGTGGTAGTCCACACATACGCATGAACAACATTATCATTTTTAAGGGAGGGAAATGTTAGTAGTCATATACGATATTATAGTTATTAATAATAATTATTTATTAAATATAGTATATAAATATTAAACCCATAACAACAACCATCTATGAAATATGGTGATGGAAAACAAATTATATTACCAGGTGGAGGTGATAGTCCACATGTATACACAAGTGATACTTTTTCTTCCCATTTGATAAAAAAGAGGGTGGATAATGATGGTTTCATAATAATAATTACATTTAATTATATTTAGGATACAAATATTATTATTATATGATAAATACCATATATTTTGATGAGTTAAATGAAGAATTAAATAGATAATGTGACCGGTTATGGTGATTACTTCTTCTTTGAAAGAACTCCATTTTACTACCTCTTAAGAGCCCTGAGGATGGTCATTTTGGAAGACCATCAACTTTAAAACATGGATAATAAATATTATAATATAATTTTTTTAGGTTTAATTCTTGATACATGGATCAATGTGGTGTAAGGAATAGAGGAGAGGGGAGTCCATTTATAAGTGGGGGAGTTGGCACACGTGGGATTTCATAAATGAATAAATTATTTTTATATCATTATCAATCCAAATTATTTTAAATGTAATGTGATTAAAATTTGGTATATAATGAGGTTGAAATAATTATAGTCCATAGGATTTAGACATGTTTAAATGGAAAACATACCCATATATCTTGGTTTAAACCCTAGGGTAAACACGTTTTAACCTTAACCATAGTAACAAATTCTTATTCTTTCCATTAATAACTATAAACAAAAATAAAAGTGTAATAATTAAAAAAAAATTATAAATATAAATATTATATAAAATTTATCAAATTTATTTCACAAAAGTTTCAGACTATAATTTAAAGTTAAACCCAAAAAATGCTATGAAAACTGATTTTCTAGAAAAAAAATTATTTTCTTAATTATAAAATGTTTTTATACTTAAAAAAAATTAAAAGTAATTAGAATGAACATAATTTGATTATTAATAATATAAATTAATTAGTCTTAATTTTTATAAAAAAATTATCTTCTTAAATTTTTGAGATGAAAATGATTTTTTCAATAAAAAAGTATTTTTTACTATTTATAGAAAAATTAATTTTTTAATAAAATTTTCAAAAATTCACCCTAAGATACTTTTTTTATGATAATTTCAAACATTAAAGAATGTTTTGAAAATAAATTTTCTATTGGTGAAAAAATGATTAAATTATTTTCTCACAAAATACAATAAAAAATATTTTTGAAGAAAAATTTAATTTTGAAGAATATAAAGAATTTACAAAAAATTGAGTACTTATATATTAATAAATTTATTTTATCTAAAACTTTTTTAAAAAAATGGTTTTTACTAATCTTATCTTCAAATTAGTACTTATTTTATAATTTTATAATATACTAAATTTCATTTAGACTAATTTTTTCATGTATCATAATCTATCAAAAAATTAAATATATTTGAAGAGAAATATATCATAAAATCTAATAAGGAAACAATATAACCCACCCCCCCCCCCCACCCCATAAAATTAATTTCTCCCTAAAAATTCCATCACTCTAGTACCAAAAAATTTGGATATCTCTATTTCATCACAAACTCTAGTTCCCATGTATCTTCCTCAAATTTTTTATTTTACTAAAAAGATTGACCTAGTGTGTGGTCTTGTTTAATAAAAATTTCTCCCAATGATTCAAAATCTCTACTAGTTTATCATAATATGAGATATATTACTCTATTAGTGTGTCCTATGAGTTCAATACATTTGATGGATTAGGTACGTAGTCCCTCAAGATAGATACATTGAACATATACTGAACATGGGACAGATTTGGTGGAAGCGCCAAGCAGTAAGATGCCATCCTGACCCAATCAAGAATATCCAAGTGGCCAATATACCTAGGGTTAATCATTAACTTATTTTCAAATCTAATTACCTTATTATATGAATAAATTTAATAAAATATCTTATCCCCAACTTAAAACTCTAGATCTCTCTAATAATTTTCCATATTACATTTTAACGAGTTTGACCCTAACTTACATGTTTTTAATGACTCTAATATTATATAACATTTCATTATCTATATCATGTCCCAATATATTTAGTTATTCAAATTAATTAAAACCTGTTAGAGTTTTAAAATTATTTCCATAGAGTTATTCATAAGGATCCATCTAAATACTTAATTGAAATATATTATTGTATGAAAATTACATCAGAGAAAGGTGTTGATACCAACAACATTTTAAATTAATAATAATATATCAATATGCATTATATAGTATTAATGTTAATATCATATTGTACAACTATTTAGGTAAGATAATAAGTACTTAAATTCAACTTTGTATCCAAATATTTCTGAAGAACCTATAAAAACATCAAGGTACACCTTATATCTAGATTAAATACAATATAATGTGGTTCTTCATGAAACCTTACCACATCATAGACGTATTTTTTGGAAATATGATCAAGAGATAAATATTATCTAATAGTAATTAGGTGTGATTATTTTTTAAGGCAATCAAAAAACCAAGATATATTTATGGTCTTTTAACATCTTGGGGAGTCCGATAATAAAACCCATGGTGATGTATTCACATTAACATAATGATATAGGTAATGGTTGTAAGATCCCCATAGACCCTAGATTCAATTTATTAACTTAATTATATACTTGGAAACATAATATATACTCTAAAATATCCCTTTTCATGTTATCCAACTATAAATATACTTTCATATATCTGTGCATCTCTATACTTCCTTGGTGAATAAATAACGGGGAATAGTGAGATTTATCAAAATTATCATTCTTTATGTCTATTATTAATGGGACATATACTAAGATCCTGAACATTATCATTCAATAATGATCATAGTTTAACATAGGAACATTCATCCTTATCTTCTATAATTTCACATCATTTCTCTAAACCTTATTAATCCCCTTGTGGATGGATGGTTAAATATTCATTTGAGAAACATAATATCTATCCTTATTCCTCGTTAATGAAAGATCAATATTCTATAAATCCCAAAATATTGTATCTTTTTAAATCATAATAATACTTGAATTAGCATGGTCTTTCCGACTCAAATCCTCAGACACCTTTTTTTACTTCTTAGGGTGGTAATATATAGAGAAATCATATTCTTTGATCAACTCCAACCATATTATCTAGTGAATATTCAACTCTTTGTGTGTAAATATATACTTCAATAGTATATGAATAGTATATATATATATATATATCACATTTTCGACATATAGATAATTCCCCCATATCATTAATAATAAAATCACCACTTCCAACTCCAAATAATGACTGGTAATTTTTATCATGAATTTTTAATTTGTTAGAAGTATATACTATCACCATATTATTCTATATGAGGGAACATCCTCATCCATTATTTAATATATCACTAATGATCAAAAAAACTTCTCCACCATAGGGTAGTGTAATCATATGTGTGTTGATTAATCCTTTATTCACTTCCTTGAAATTATCTTCATATTAATCTATCCATAAAACATTTAACCCCCTTCTTGGTCGAATTGGTGAGTAGATTTGACAGTTATGATAAATCTCTCACAAATCATTGGTAATATCCATATTACCAAATAAAACTATAGATTTTAGTTACCATGGTTTGTCTAGTCCATTTCTTAACAACTTCAATTTTTTATGGATCTACCAATATATCCTTACTTTAGATTATATGACCCAAGAATGAAACATTCTGAATCCAAAATTTACACTTGGTACATTTGTCATGCAACTTATCCTTCCTGATGGTCTTTATCACAACTCTCAAATGTTTTTTGTTCTCTTTCTTAATATTTTAATATATAATAAGATCATATATGGAGACTAATAAAAACTAATAAATGTAATATCTAAATACTCTATTCCTTAAATTCAAGATGATAGGAGGAGAATTATTAATTCAAAATGGAATTATTAAAAATTGATTGTGAACATACCTTGTACAGAATGTTTTCTTGGGTATATCCTCCTTCTTGATCCTTAGATGAAAATATATTTAATGAATAAAAATATTGGAAAAATATAAATATCCTTATAATTTGTCGAAAAATTAATCAACAAATGGAATATAATTTTTATTCTTGATTGTGATCTTATTAGGTTTCTAATAATCAATGAAATGTTTTAGTGAACCATTTTTTTATAATAAAATGAAGAATTGCACATCATGATGAATCACTAGGTCAAATGAATCTCCTATATGTATTATATTAGAGTTTGTTCTTAAATTTTTTCAACTCAATTTCTTCCATTCTATATAGAGTCCTTGAAATAGGCATGACACCATGTATGAGTTATATTTAAAACTCAAATTCATGATTTTAGGAATATCTAGGCATGTACTCAGTAAATACTTTATTATATTCCTAAAAATTAGGAAAAAATTTAGTTTTATGTTTCTAACCAACCATTTGAGATCACTATATATCATAAATATGTATACAGCCCCATATAATGGATGTAATTTCCATTGGGTGTTCATGTTCATCATCACACTAATAAAAAATTGATGGTTTATTTATAATATAAATTATAACTTCCCTTCAAAAATAATTGATATGGAATCTATATAGATAAATACAATACATACCAAAAATTAAATCAAGTTCAACAAGATTAAGAATAACAATATCCATAGAAAGAACATTCCCACAAAATTCTATCAGATAGAAGCCATAAATAAGAGATTTAGTCATCCAACCATTAGGAACATTAACCATAGATTCAACATCTAATCACTGCGGTGTGGATACGATACATGGAGAAAATTATTCAAGTATATAATAGTGAGTGGAACTACAATCAAAAAAAAAATTCAATCCTAGGGTGGAACTCTACCATTCTCTACATAACTATGAAATTACACTTAGACTGTTGTGATTTCATAAGATTTTCCTCCTCCCCTTGGATTCTTTTATGAAATGTTTCATTAAAATTTGGGTCATTGGTAGAAATATTTCCCCATATCCTTATATTTAAATCATTTTACATTAGTTTCTTCTACCATAACCACAAACTCATGAGGATTATTCCATTTTCTACACACATGAAGAAAAAAAAATTTCTTCTAAGAATACTATATGTTATTTCAATCCATAAGTATAAAATTCTAGAAAATTCCCCTTTCTCTTGTTCCCCTAATCTATTTTTTTCTATTTTATACTCTTCAAATATTTATTTCCTTTGAATCTATAAAACATGGAGAACTATTTCTTTATATTGATAAAACCCTTTGACAAAACAAAATTGTTCTTCTCTGTTGACCCAATAAAACTATTTTCAAAAACTATATAAACTCAAATGAAACACCGAAAACATCTCTAGAGTAAAAAATAACCTAAAACATATATCTATTTTTTATTATAAATAAGGAAAAATGAGTGAAAAAGAGAATAAATTTCAATAAGATACAAAATTAAGGAATGATTTTAACAAAATATTATAAAGATATAACATTCTTTATAAAAAGATAAAACATTAAGAACAAGATATAATAAGAGAGAAATTGTCAATATCATTAAAAAATACCCTATATAAAAAATATGGCATATAAAAATAAATAAAGAAGTAAATAATTTGAGATGAAATTGAGAGAAAACAATGAGGATCTCATCATCTCAATTAAAGAGCGAGTCACAACATTTTATATATTTTCAAAAATATTTTTTAAAACATGAAAAAGGAACAACAGAGAAAATGAATTGAAAAAGATAATAAAAAATGAAAAAATATGAAAAGAAAATTTAAAAAATAAGAAAAATAATTTTTAAAAACAAAAGAAAAATAATGACAAGATTTCATCTAATATTTTAAGAAACCATATATTAGAGAGATATAGAAGATAAAGAAATTAATTCAAGAGATAAATAATACTAAAGAGATGTAAAACATTTATAATGTTGATTAGTATTTATTTCTAAAATTTCTCTACAAAGAAAAGATCTATACTCCCCTCAATTGATTCATTAAAAAAGAGATAATTGGGTAATATTTAATCAATGATTTCAATGGACAAAAACACTATTATTTATATATAATCCTCTATATGATAGATCAACGAGGTTTGGTATAAAATCCCTATACAATTTAAAGAAAGATATTTTTTGTTCCCTTTATGTTCTGAAAGTGTCATCTTGTAAATCTTGAGATGAAGAAATACTTTTTTGTCGATAATGATTGGATAATAAATATATTTTAACCCAAACTTATTTAGAATAATAATTTATTTTAGAAAATTGGTATGAAAAATGAATAGATTTAAGTCTTAAATATCTAGAATATTTTCAACTATATTCATATATAGTATTTCCAATTTTTTTATAATAATTGTAGAACTTATTTTAATAAATACCATTTACAAATTGTTTACTTTTTAAAAGAGATTTTTTTATTTGAGAAACCAAAAACCTAAGTATTTATCTTTTGAACATTGAGAATCAAAGAATATGGTATGATTTATTTAAACATATGAGAATTTTTATTGAGTGATTTTGATATCATTTATTTGGCTTTTAAAATCATCAACATTTTTTTGATTTATTAATTTTCATATTATATCATTTTTTCTTTGTAGGGAAAATAATTTTTTTTAAAGATTAGTTTTTTCATTAAAAAATTATTTATACTGATTTTCAAGATCATTATATAAATAATAATGTTGATTAATACCATTTATGAGATGATCATGATCATATTCTACTTATATATATGTTATAGGTCTTGAAGAAGAACTGAAGAAAGAAAAAAATTAGAAAAATGAGAAGAATAACGTGACATTAGAATACTTACCTCATTTTTCCCCTGAGATGTGCAATGCGGTATTTTGTACTTGATTTTATTGATTCATATTTAAAAACTCAATTCTTACCACACTCTATTTAGAAACTTTTAGATACTCTTTAACTTTCTTATTATCCTTATACATTTTGTTCAATGTACAATCATTACTTTATGGGACTCTTTTTTGGAACCATAACAGGTTACATCTAGAACATTAATTAGATCCGGATTTATAGAACATTTATTTATTCTATCATTTCTATCACATTTTAATGTGTTTTAATTGATTTCATTGATGTTTATTTTCTAGTTAGATCCTTATATTCCATATATTCCTTTAAATTTTTGGTACATTCCTGAATTTTCTCTTTGAGTTTCCAAATATCATGAGCATTTTTTATAGGAAAAATTGATTAGAATAATTTTTATCTAATCCAATATATAAAACATTCCTCACATTCAAATTAATTTAAAAATAGCTTATATCATTGTGATTCTGCTTATCTTACAATTTATTTAAATGTTTAAAACTAGGTAATATGATTATATAAATATGGAAACCTATACATCCAAAAAAAATTGTCAAGTATAATTTCCAAAGACCATAATTGGTACCATCAAAGATTATACCGCGAGAATAAAAATTTCATTCCATTTTAAAATCTTACCATTGATATCTGTTAGGTTGTTGAAAACTAAAACCAATTTTTTAAAATTTAGATTTTATAGAAAAACACAAAGCTTATTTTGATACCAATTATTAGTCCTAGAAAATATTTCAAGATGGGGGTGAATTTAATTTTAAAAATAAAATGATAAAATCAACCGAAAAATTAAAATTAATATGTCTTTTATAAGATAAAGCGATTAAAGAAATTAAATCCATTAATCAATAATTGATAAATATTATTCATTTAATAAAGTTAATATCAATGTTAAATAATTTTGTAATAATGGATGAAAAGGGAAAAATTATTTAAGAAATTTATCTGTATTGATATTTGTATGATGTAATGTGATAAAATAATTAATATAGAGAACATAATTTGATAAGGAGTTCAAAAAGATCTCGATCTTATCCTTAAAATCTCCACCCCTTGACTCAAGTGGTTAATAGAATGAATCCATTAATCTTATTGATGATCAAAAAATATTTCTCTCACAATTTTTTTGTGAGAACCATCTTGAGTTTCACTGGTAACTAAGGAAATCATTCCTTATTTTTATGTAGTTGGAATCCATTAGATAAAGGTGGTGAGTGGAGAGAGGTTTTCATTATAAAAACCTATTAAAAATCTACTAAAATATATTTTGGATGATTCAATATAGTTTGTTTTTATATATTTGAGAGAACAGAATATAGACTTTGGAGTTTAAAGAGTTGAAGTTCTCCTATTAAGAGGTTTTTGACAGATCTAGTAATTGAGAATTGATTTATTTGTAGATCATTTTTTGGAGCAAGATGTTATTGATAACCTCATTGATCCAAAATTTGTATCCATAAAAACAGTCCGAAATATTCTATAATTTTTATGATAAAATTAAAACATTTAATATCGGATATATGGGAGTTTTAACTATCATTAAATACATTCCATGTCTTTCATAGACCAAAATAGATTTCAAAATTCCCGAGTGTACAATCCCTTGTCATTTGGCCTTCAAAATTCCAAAAAACACACCCTCGTTCACATAGAGTTGATATTTTGACTTTTAATCGTACCTATCCATTAGACCAAAGTCCACCATGCCCTTAAACAGGTCCACCACACACTAGAATTGGCCTTTTCTTCCATTTTTTCATGCACCTTCAATACTTTTCTCCTCTACATACCTAAATGAACCTAAGGCCTTATTTTTTTGTTGATTTTTTTGATAGTCACCCTTTCAAGAGATGAGGGGGAACCCTTATAAGGTCATCAGGTTTAGATATTACATGACCCGTAGGTCTTAGAGGAAATATAAAGACTGTAACTACATGGAACTGCTCCTCTCTAGCTTCTGCAACGTGATATCACCCCTCTCTATCACATTGCTATTCATCTAGGATTCTTGTGGATGTATAGGTTGGTCCTGATTGCAACTATTTACACTCTCTTTATTCCACGTCTATTTCCTTATGCTCTAGTGAATACACCCACTCTGAATTATCATATGGAATTTTCTCCTTATAGAGTCTACTTTGTCTATTTAAGAACAATTTATGGTGGCCTGAAAGCCTTGAGGTGGCACGAAGGCCTTGAGGTGGCCTAAAAGCCTTACTGTCTCGAAGGCCATGGGTGGCCCGAAGGCCTTTATGAACCTAAGTACCAAACTGGTTACCTAAATTCATAAATGGATGAATAGTTCCAACTACTGCAGTAATGAATAGTTTCTACTATAGTGCTGTTGTAGTACCCCAGAAATATGTCTCTACCCATTTTTGAACTCAGGTCCCTTAGGTACACTTGGAAATTCTTCACCAACTGGGCTAAGGCTCTTGTTCTTCTCCACCACTTCAATGAATGGTCTTCTAAGGTTATTCCAACCTGATTACAATTACTTGAGACATAAATTATGAATTTAGGTATATCTTCAAAGATACACAAATATTTTGATAATAAAATCCAACATAATAAATTTTCATTTAATTTATATTCAATATAATCACTAAAACGTGCACAAAATAAAGTTTCAGATATATATATGAGTGTTTTTAGTTATAAAAATTCCATGAGATTGAGTGTGTTAAAACAAATCCCTCAATAAATTCACCTAGTATTCCATTATAAATCTAGGTGACCTTGGATTGTATTTTGTATGAAAAGAAATTAATGAGAGTCCCTAATAGGATTATGTTTTTATTTGTTGCATTTTCTTTGGGTTACACTAAGATGATAGATCCTAACAGGATTATGTTACTGGAGGAATAGAGTTGTTTTTATCCATATGATATATTGATAAAAGGGTTATAAACTCAACTATCCAAGAATAATATAGGATTTTTTGGAATGATTTCTAACCTAAATAGCTATGTGATGAGAGAAATGCTATATAATCCCAAAACTTACTAAAATATGCATATTGGCTCATTAAATGGATATGATGTATGATTTCATCATTTTACTAGGATTAATTTCATTTAAAGTACCTGATGAAAATATACAAAATATGATACTAATTTATACATATGTATTTCATATAGATTTTAGAATACATCATGTTTATAATTTTGAAATATCTTATAGGTATGGACTATAAAAAACTATATATTAGCATCTAAGGTTGAGAGGTATTCTCAAAGGGACGCGTACTAAGAATATGAATATGAATGTTATAGAAATCAATTTCTCCAACTCTGACTCATGGGTATTATATATTGGGTTTACTTCACACATTTTTTCTCATTCACAAATACTCATAGATTACAGGTGATATTATAAATATAATTTATATATTCATATTTTAAATGGAGAAACAATTTTTGAATTGGAATTTAAGACTTATGATCCTAGTATACCTAGAGTATTGCTTTTTTAATAATAAAATTGTTATTATGTTCCCACCATAAACAGAAATTTTATTTTTGTCTCTTTTTTTAAAAGATGTTATTTTCATTCATTATTAATAACAAGAGTTATTCTATATATATGAATGAAATGTTTTATGAAATCGGGAATATGGTAATGGTGTACCATAAAGGTTAATTTTTTTAATTGTCTCAAACACTCAATTTTTTTTGAAATTGTTTCTTTTTTTTTCTAGGTTTTCTCTCTTACTTCCTTTGAATTTACATGGTATGAATGAATTCAACCTTAATTTTTCTTGAAAGTGGGACCAAAGAGCATGTTTCAAAGTGAATCTAATAGTTTTGCACTACCTAGCTAAAAGCATGTGGTAATGGCTCCAAAACTTAATAAATTCTTCTAGAAACCTGATTGAGTCTTATTGAGAATTTAATGGGATCAAGGAGATTCAGTACACCTTTGGGTAGGCCACTGACTACCTGATGTTTTCTACATGGTACCCATTGGCATCAAGACTACTAGTCCAAGTAAGTATTTATTCTAGTCTTAAATTTTTTAAATTGTGTCTTAAATGTTTTGTTTTTATTTATTGGACTCTAAAACATTATGGAGTCTATAACTGGTGATCAAGGTAGCCTCAATTAATTTCCTAATCTTCCAATGAATCAATTCTCTAATACTGAAACTATTTTTAAGCTCAAAATTGATCGAATTCTATGATGATTTCCCAGTAGCTTAAATTTCAAAACATTTATCTTTCAAGGTGAGATATAGTGATCATAAACTATGGATATAAAATAACTTATTAAATAAATGTGTTCTCTTCAATGAAATAATCTAATGATCCATTGATATTAATTTCAATCTCATTTGTAGTATATTTTCCCTCCTTCTTTAGAGTTTTTTAAGAACAATTAGGCTTAACTTATTATATGTCTCCCTCTCTCTAAATTTTTATATTTATTTTTTATTTCAAGATATATTATGTTAATTATTTTAATGAGATTAAAATTAATCAATTCATATATTTATCTTATCTTATTACTTCTGTTCTACTTGTTTTTCTGTTAAAAGAAAGTTACTTTCGTACATATTATCCTGTTCATAAGGGACTGTTGTTTTTATTGTCTTATTAAAATCAAGGGTTTTTTAGGTTCTCAATTTTCATTAACACCAAATCTTTTTTCTTTCATTTTTTCCATTCGTACCAATGGGTTTATCGTATAGAATATCATGATTGTTCTCATGGGGAGGAGATGTTGGGGTACACTTGGGTAATATTATTGAGATTCATTACCAAATAGAATGTGTCCACTTACTTTATACATGTTTATTTTCACATAAATTTTTCATAATTTACTTCCTATAATTTCCACTATTATTTACTTTATTTATACAGATTTTTTTTTCATCATCATATCTTTTATCATGTCAATTTATTTTTTTTCTTTAATATTTTTTAGAAAGGTTCCCCCCCCATTCTATTTCTCTGACCCAACATTTGGTATCGAAGGGAAAATTTACCTTATTTCAGAAAAAAATTCTAATTTTTTTACCTTGATACTAATATTTGATATCAAAGGATAATTTTATTATATTTTAAAGTTATTTTTTCAAAATATATAATTTTTATTTATTAAAATCATAACTTATTTTTAAAGTTCAATTTGAAAATTGAACCTACTTCTTATGTTCATGATCCATTATTTCATGGTTCTAATTATTCATATTAGAAAAAGAAAATGTTATTTTCTCTTAAAATTATTGTTTATCATAATTAGAAGATAGTTGTGCATGGTTGTAATACTAAAATTGAAAATAAAGATAAATAAACCCAAACTTTTATTGATAATTTTTAATTATATGGAAAATATATCAATGCCTTGTTTTTTAGTTTAATTAAAAATTAATTAAATAAAATATCTCCTTGAAAAATGCTAATGAGATCTAAAAACTCTTAGAAAAAACAAATGAAGGTAAAAATAAATATAACGAAACTAGATTGGATATTCTAAGATAATATTTTAAATGTTTCTCTATCCATGAAAATAAATCTATTACTATAATTTTTAATCATTTTATTGATATTTTTAAAAGACAAAAATATCTTGCTGACTCTATTTTTATATTAAATTTAATCAAAAAAAATACTATGTGAATTTTTCGGTTCATGGTATCCCATAGAGATGGTGATCCAAGAATCAAAATACATTAAAAATATGGTGGTTAACTTATAGGGTAATTAATGACACATGATATAAGGATGGAACACTGATAAGATAAATAAGATTTTTAATCCATCTAAATATAGAATAACCTTGACTTTAAACTAATCATAGATGATGATTCTTATGAATAATAATCTGATATTGAATGTAATATTGACCTCCAGATGTGAATATTGAAAAAATTTGACAAGTTAAAAAATCATTCTGGTAAGGTAAACATAATGATAAAATTCATATGTTTCAAATGATGTTCTAGGAGTGTAACAAAAAGGCTCATATAATATTGGATTTCCCAATTTATAATAAGAGGCTAAAAGAAAATATGAAAAGTAATAACAACATAATGGTATTAAATTGGAGTGATATAAAATATTCAATATCAACTTATGAAACTGTCAACTCAACTATTATATTCCATATAGGTTTTCTTGAGGTAGGTTAAGAGGTTATATCCTACTCTCTTTCTCGTTATTATTTATTATCTCATTTTTTCTTACTACTATTTATCTCCATAAATGAAATTGGAATAAAATTCATGTACATATTTCAAAATATGAAAATAATTCAATAAATTATAAATAAGTTCTTAATGAAAAATGTCTTATCTTAAAATAAAAGGATGATTTAATTTCTAAATTATAAAATTAAACAGATATTGAATTTTCAAAAACCAAAATCATTGATCTCAAAATAAATCTTTTAAAATTCGCACAATTGGAAAAAACATAATATGATCTTTGGTATGAATGCATTAAAAGAAATAATCATGGTTTTTGTTTTTAAAATGATATTAAAACATATTAAAAAACAACTTCTTTTGTGAAAGGTTTTTCTTAAAATTATATTTTCAAGTATTTTCATAAATATGGGAATATTATATATGAATGAAATTAAAAAAATTCTAAATATAGAAGGATTAAATTGATCCTTATTTCTTATAATTTTCTTCAAAATACTATTAATGTTTGGTTCCCTAAATCTTTACATTCCAATATATGGGGACCTAAATTTTTTTCACATCCAAATAATATTATTCCATCATTATTAGACACATAAGGGTACCAAAAGGCTCTTTTAAAGGATTTATTACAATTATTTTCCACTAGAGAAAATTTTATATGTATAAAGGTGAAGTATATTTCAAATATTATTTTTAACCCGTTGAGATGATTAATCAACTCTTTCCACCTTAAGTTTAAATTTATTATCTTCAGGTGATGGGGAGCCTGCCTCATTCCTTTTCAATGAATATTTGGACATCAATCATGAACTTCATGAAAGTAGGTTCTTTGTTCTTTTTATCTTTAGTCCTATCTTGAACATAATTTCAAAATATATCCTCTCTCATTTATGTGTTTTCATAAAAATAGGATAAAGTTATTTTTAAAACTTTTCATTTTCTCTTCTTTTAAATTTTCACTCTCTTTTAGATTTGATCACATTACCTGAATTCTGCTATCATTTGGGGGATACATACCTCTTTTTAATTTCTTTTATTTTTCACTTTTCATTTTTTTCAAATTTATCTAGAATTTTTAGTTTATATATTATATTTTATTTTTAAATTAGGATGATATTTATTGATGTATCAAAGTTTATTTTTTTCTTTAACATGTTATATGATTTATATTATCATTTAAGGGTAGTAATTTTAATGATATTCTCTCTTTCTCCTCTCTCTTATTCTATAATGTTCTCTAGATCAATCTTATGCTTAATCATGTTTTATCTGGTACTCCTCTTTTTAAAAGAATGTTTTAAATTTTCAATCTCTTGGAAGGATTTTTAAATTCATTGAAAATATTTTCATAATTCTTTTAAAACCTTTATACATGGTTCAAAATCATTGTTTTCAAAAATTTATATTTTTAAAAGAGTTTTTTTATTTTATTCTTTCTTTATTTGTTCTTGAGTGTAACCTTATTTGTTAATGCCATTATGTATTCTTATGATTAATTGATTTATATATTTATTTTATCAATATTGATAGTTATTTAATTCTCCACACATTAATAAATTATTCTTTTCTTAAAGAGGAGTTTAGTCTTGTGTAAAGGTTGTTTTGAAATTATATTCTATTATCATTCCATATCTCTCAAACCATGCTGATTCAAAATTTTGATTTTGATAATCTCAAATGGGGAGAAGTTATTGATAGGGGTTAAAGATAAAATAATTTTCATTCCAATTCTGTTTCATAAAAGGGGACAACTTTTTTTCAAAATTTAAAATAGGGAGTAATGGTTTCAAATTTATTTGGTAAACTCCTTCCTTTTTACATTTTAACTCTTCCTTATCTTCATTTCTATATTTGGTGTTTGTGATCATCAAAAAGGAGGAGATTATTGTAACCCAAATTGAAATTATTTTAGTGATCATAATAACTAAATTTTTTCCAATATTTTTTATAGTTATTTTATTTTCTTTATTTTTAAATTCCATAGAAGGAAGGAATATGGCCTATATTTCGAATAAAAGTGGGTTAAAAAGTCTTGTTTTATTTTGTATATAGTGGTGCAACATCTTCTAGATATTGTAGTGCTACTAGATATCCATTAGCTTGTATAAATTCTTATAATTCTCTATAAATCCCCATGACTACCTAGAAGAGTCTTATCTGATATGAAATGGTATTATACATATTACATACCTCCCTATATGGGCCACCAGATACCAGATAGAGGCTACAACTACCTAGTGGTGTCAATACTGCTAGTCTGAGGAAGTATTTATAGAAAAATCAAAGTTATTATTTTGGGTTACAAATATTTTCTCTTAATTAATTTGACCCTAACACTCTAGGGAGGATTTATGTGGAGATCAAGGTATCCTTAATTATGTTTACAATCTTCCACTTGATCAATGTTCTAACACTAAAATTCTCTCAAATCTAAAATTTGACCCAATTCACTCACAATCTCACAATATCATAAAATTATAAATTTTTATCTTATAATGGGTGATAAAGTGATCATACTTTAAGGGAATCATGAAACCAATTAATGAAGGGTTTTTTCATGAACAACTTCATTCAATGTGCCATAAATATTTTTCTTCAATATCTTTTTTCTTCTTTCCCTCTCCTCCTTTAGATCATTTTTGTAAAATCCCTTCGCTCACACTTCTTTTCATTATTTTTCACTCTATTTCTATATTTATCTTTTCTTTAAGTGGATATTTATGTTTATGATTGTAAATGGTTTTCAATTAAGAAAGTTATTTATTTATATTATCATTTTATTTCTCTGGTTGTTTGTTTTATATTAAATGTGAGTTAATTTAGTTATTGGTTCTCCTTTTAAACAAAGTTATTGAAGTTATTTTTATTCTTTATAAAGAAAGGGTTATTGAATTTATTTTTGGTTAAATCCATGTGTTTTTGGTTTCAGGGTTCCCATTAAAACTATGGGGACTATTATAATGAACCATAGAATCAATTTCATGGAGAACAGATGTAGGGATAAAAAAGGTAAATATTATCAAACTTCGTTAACAAATATCACATGTCTAAGTACATTCCACATTTTTATTTCCACATCACATTTTTATAATATTGTTTTTATAATTCTCATTATTCTATACCTTGTTTATATAAATTTATTATTTTTCATCTTTATATTTTTTATCGCATTGATTTATTTATTCACTTTAATTTTAAAAAGTAAATTCCCCTCCCCCCAATTTTTATTTCTATGACCCAACTGGTAAATGGTTTATATATTCTAGATAAGGATAAACTTGTTTTTAGTATTTATATTAAGAAAGTAAAGTTTGATTTAAACCATATATTCCATTATCATTATTAGATTGGACATATAAATGGGAAAGAAACTCAAATACAGAATAAAAATGGATTTTTGGAATCATTCAATTATGAAATATTTGATAATTTAGAATCTATTTTATTAGTAAATATGACCAAATAACCTTTTAGTGGAAAATGTTAACTATCAATCAGACTATTGGATCTTAAACATAGTGATGTATGTGGGTCAATGGGTGCTCAAGAAAGTGGTTCATTTAGGTACATTGTAACTGTTATTGATGAATTTAGTTGGTATAGTTATGTGTTTTTGATGAAGAACTGGTATTAAAGTTTCAAAAAATAAAAATGTTTTAGAATAAATTATAGAATCAACTCGGAAACAATTTTAAGAATCTATGATCAGATTAATAAGGCCAATAATTGAGTTAATAATTCACTGATCATCAGAGATATTTTGGACTCACTCCATAAATCACTCTTCCAAGAGAATCCTAACGGAGTTTTTTTTCTAAGAGGAAGAATCATATTGGGTTAACCATGGTTCAATTAATGATGAGTCAGTGTGACATCCCTATTTCATTATGGGAATATAATCTATAAATTGGTGCAATTTTATGTGATATTATTCTATCTAATGTATTTATAAATAAACCATATATGATATAAATAGGAAAACATCTCAAAAATACATTTATAAAGATTTTTTGTTGTTAAGATCATGAATAAGAGTTTTTTTATAGACTTAACCCTAAATAAAATAAATCCTTATTTATTCTTTATTATAAGTAAATTATTGGATATTATTTCTATAATTATACTAAATAAAAAATTTATTTTTTATTGAACTAGTATATTCCTTGAGAATTAATATATTAATTGTGGAATTTATCTTAGAAAATATAAACATTGAGAAGTCCAAGAACAATAAATATAAAGTGTTCTTGAAATATAAGTTGAGTTAGTTCCTTGGATTTGTGGAAGAAGAGCTGACTCAAGTTTCATAAGAACCTTGAAGGTCTATTTGGATTCATCAAGATCCAAAGAGAAATGGATTTCTTATAGAGAATAATAGTGAATTAATATTAATATGTGATGATCATAATAGCAACTAAGTTCCAATTTATAGTATTAATTTTGAGAAATAGCTAAAATCCATGGAATTTAAAATGCACTCCTTATACACTAACAAGATTTAGAACAATGTGGATTCACATGAAGGAGTGAAAACCATAGGTTAAATGTGGGTTTTTAAGAAAAAACTATCATGGATAGTTTATTATCTACCAATACAAGACACCTGGTGTTAGAGGTTTATAAAAAAATTCAAGGTGTTCACTATAAGGAGACCTTTTTAACATATTTATTTTATAAATTCCACTCAAATATTGCCTTCCATAACAAATCATTATGATTATGTTTCATGACCCATCCCCCAGGGCTCGTATCGTGACTAACCCAAGCCTGCCTTCCATAGGCCAGGGACTGGTGACTAGCACCAAAGGCATAAATCCCTAAATGGGGAAGGAATTGCCTTTATAAACTGAAACACACACAATAGACTACGCTACTGGAAGTGAAACACTATGTAAAATTGTATACAAAAGAGAGCGGTGAAAGTAATGGGGCTGAAAATATAATCCCAACAGTAAAGTACAATACAACGAAAATGCTAGTACAACTGATATAAGGTAAGAAGCTGTCGGATCATCCTATGGGAAACCCTACCTGAAGGGTAGGTATATGTGGCCTCCTCAGCACTCCACGTCTGTTCGTCCGCTCCGTGTACCTTCACGCCGAGTGGTCCACTTCTGGGTACCATACAGTCCAGCTACTCTCAGCCTCAGTCAGCGCTATCTGTCGTCTACATCCAACACAACGAGGTGTGGGAATAACTCGGGCACGGGTGACTATAATGATACTCAGTAGGGACCCCGATACCCTCAAGGTCTCACTAAATCCCACAAGGATAAACCAAAATGTATGAAATCAACAGATAACCATTACTTCTGTATATTCCCATACATATACCTATGTTATCTAGTAACCCATCTCAATCATGAGGAAAACACTAATGTCATCGACTTAGCTCAAAACTATGATTTTATTATAGGGGTGGTAGCATATAACACTCCCAGTCAAACTACTGAAACCTCGAATACTAGTGTACTCCTCCTCTATAGAGTATTGTGCGCCTGCCTCTTTACACAAAGCTGCTTCCCACAATCCTAAACTTCTGTAGAACTCCTCCTGTCAAGTACCGTGGGTCTACTGCATCACACAGAGGCGCTCCCCACTGTGGGCCTGCTGTGTCACACAGAGGCGCTCCCCCTCGTAGCCTGCTGAGGTAATCCTCCTATCGAGTATAGTGGGTTTTCCGCGTCACACAGAGGTTATCCCCACTGTGGGTCTGCCACGTCACACAGAGGCACTTCTCACTGGGCTAGTTGAAACACTCTGAGTCGAACGGTTAGAATTCGTCAGGTATCAGCCAGCTACTAGGTCTCCATACTCTGCTCACTTTTCTCTGAGAGGATACACTCAAAGAGCCACTGGTTGATAATCCAATTGTCATTAAGTACCAATTATAATTATCTCAAGGGTCCGCCTCATCATAGGGGTCTCAATGCAATAGACGGCTCGTCAATCGGATGCCCATTCTGTGATTTATTGGCATTTCCATTCCATAGGCCCGGTTGGATTTTAGTTTTAAACCAACCCGACCATACCCTAACTATGTCCAAAACTCATGTGGGGTATTCCAAAAGAACCGTATCACTCTAAGATTTCTGTCATCGCAGACGGTTCGTCGATCGAGCACCCGTAGCCCAAGATATGGGCAAAAAGGTGTAATTGGGTCAAATGGGTCTGGGTCCGGTCTGACCTAGTCGGACTGGCCCGACCGAATCTAGTCTGAACTGGGGTCAAACCCGATTCGCGGGTCTGGCCTGACCTGAGGGTTCGGCCTGGCCAAAGGGGGCGGCCCGACCTAGCGGCTCGCGTGGCCCAGCTGGCTAGTGGCCTGGATAGCTGGCGGCCAGTGGCCTGGCTAGCAAGCAGGCTGCATGGCCCAGCTGGCTGGCGGCCCACAGCCTGACTGGCTGGTGGCCTAGCGGCCTACCCTAGTCGCGCCCAAGGGGGATGCACGTTCCCCCTGGATTTTAAATGGTTAAACCGTTCGGGTGGAACCGAACTGATGCCAGGTGGTGCCGGTCCAACTCACGCGGGACCCAGCGGGGTCCCACTCCTCTCGGTTGGTCGAGCGGCCAGCCCCTATCCACCCCTGGCGTAGCGCGACGGCGTCCATCCCCTCCGTCATTGCCCGCCCTAGACGCGGTTCGGCAGCACCGCATGGCGCGACAGAACCTTTCCCCTCCCCCGCAGCCTGCCATGTTTGTGGTTCTCCACTACCGAGCGACGTGACGGCGCCGTGGCCCTCCGTCGTGGCCCACCCTGGCCACGGCTCTCCTCCTCTGTCCGGTGCAATGGCTTCGTGCTCTTTCAGCGACCTGGCGGCCTTGTGCCACAGGTTTCTTCACGACCAGCCCGATTTCGGTCGTGTTTCTCCACTGTTGTCCGCCATTCGTGGTATTGTTGTGCCACCGCCATCGTGATCAAGGGAAGAAAAATGGGGGGGGAGGGTCGGGTCGTGTTCATGCGGTCTGATCCCTCCATGTTATGTTGATATCATTCGGAAATTCACAATCCATAAATTGAATGAAATAGAATGGGAACAAAACAACTCAAATCTACCTACCTCGTTTGTCAATGATCGCTGATGAAGTAGCAGAAAGGAGAGTTCGAAGAAGGTGAAGACAACGTTCGCATTCTTCATGGGCGAAGCTTCCCTTTCTTGCCCCGGTTAATGTTTGTTCTTCATTGGCAGAAGAGGCCTTCTTCGTGGGTGAATTATTTCTCTCCCAAGTTCTTCCAAGGCTCCCCAAAAGAAAAGATTCCAACCTAAATGAAGTAATTGGTTTGTCTATTATTTAATTGTTGGCATGACTTCAAAAGGTTTCAAAATTAATTAAAAGAGATAACCCACTTAATTAATTGGGGAGTGCTAGATCTATTAATTAGTGGAGAAGGTCAAGGGTTTCATCCCACATAAATGGGGATTCCAAGGGTTACAACCCCCGAGTGGTCCCCACCAAAGATATCATCCCAAGGGAGGTTATGCGCAGGTGGGCCCCACCACCATAACCTCTCATTGGAGGTTTTCGTTTGGTGTCCCCCACCTCTAACCACCACTTCGAGGTTTTAACCATCATAAATAAAAATAGAGTAACACTTTATTTTTATTTAATTTAATAAAAAACCCAAAAATCTAACTTCCATTTTTGACCATCTGTCGTCGAGGCGAAAGTCATCTCAAGAGAATACTGGAACTGCGAGTTCAACAGTTCCCTCAGATTTCAATTCCGAGCATCGGTCCAAAAGTTATAAATTCTCATTCGTATGTTTACTAAACGTACTCGAACAAAACATCAGGAATTGATTCTAGGCACAGAAGGCCTCAGAATCAAGAATTGTAAATTTTTGATGACTCGTAAAAATCCCATGAATTTAAGAAAAAAAAATTCCACTAAATTTCCGGGTCTTTACATTCTCCCCACCTCAGGGCTTTATGTCCCCGTAAGCTACAACTCGATCTAATGGAACAAATGGGTGTACTGAGCATGCATATGAGCCTCCCGCTCCCATGTGCTCTCCTGGAGGTTCTCGTACTGCCAGCGAATGCGCACCAGAGGTATCGACCATCCATGAAGGACCCGCTCCTGTCGATCCTCGATCTCCACTGGAACCTCTGTGAAGGTCACTCCGTCATTGATGTCCAGCTCTCCAAGTTCAATGATGTGGTAAGTTTTGTGCATGTATCTCCTCTGCTGAGACACGTGGAAGACGTCGTGCACCCGGTGAAACTGAGGTGGAAGAGCTAAGAGGTAAGCCACCTCGCCTACTCTACTGAGGACATGGAATGGTCTGATGAATCGCGGAGATAACTTGCCTCCTCATCCAAATCTCTGTAGTCCTCATCGAGGTGAGACCCATAGAAAGATGTGGTCTCTATCCTCGTACTCTAGAGGTCTTTGTCTCCTATTAGCATACGACTTATGCATGCTATGTGCAGTATTTATACACTCCTAGATGATCTGGACCTTCTATGTGGTAGCCCATACCATCTATGGTCCCACTAGTACTGACTCCCTTAGGTCTGTCCATCCCAGTGGCGATCTGCATGGTCGACCATACAAGGAATGAAAATGTGCCATATCGATGGGGGAATGATATCTATTGTTGTATGCAAACTCCACCAAAGGAAAGTGATCCTCCCAGCTGCAACTAAAGTCGAGGACACATGCACGGATCATGTCCTTGAGGATCTGAATGGTCTGCTTAGTCTGGCCATTTTTCTGAGGATGGAGGGCGATTCTCAGACGTAGCTATATCCCAAAAGCCTCCTATAACCCCTTCCTTATCCAGGAAGTAAACTTTGTGTCACGTTCGGAGACAATAGAAGAAGTTACTCCATGAAAACACACAATCTATTGTACCTAGAGGCGTCCCAAGCTCTCTACTGAGCCCTGCTCTCTGATCAATAGGAACTGGGATGAATTGGTGAGTTGGTCAATGATCACCCATATAAAATCATGACTTCTGGACGTACATGGATTAACCGTCATGAAGTCCATAGATATCCCATCCCACTTCTACTCTGGGAACTCTAAGGGCTGAACCAAGCCTGCTGGTACTTGGTGCTCCGCCTTCACTTGCTAACAAGTGAGGCACCGAGAGAAAAACTTTGCTACTACCTTCTTCATACCAGGCCACTAGTGTTGTTGTCGAAGGTCCTGGTACATCTTCGCCACTCCTAGATGTAACGCTAGAGGGGAAGTGTGGAGCTCCATCAACACTTCCTCTTTAATTGCTAATGGTTCCATGGTCCATCCATTGAAGAGGATGACATGCTGCCCACCTTCAAAAAATCCATCAGGTGCATGCCCTGTGGATATTTGATCATGTCGCGTCTCGCAGTTAGTGTCCCCATGCTACACCTCCCAGACTCACTGAAGAATTGGAGGAGTGGCTATAAGATACTATAGATAGGCTGCTCCATCCCTATCCACAAAGGATATCTATAAGGAATACCGCTACTTTTTCGCCTCTCCTAGTAGCTATATACCAGTCCTCCTACTGAGAATATCCACAATAGTGTTCCCCTTCCTAGGAGTATAGACTACCTCAAAGTCATAGTCCTGGAGAAACTCAAGTCATCGCCGCTGTCTCAGGTTCAAGTCCTTCTAAGAGAAGATATACCTGAGACTCTTCTGATCAGAGTACATAGTAAAACATTCTCTCATCATATAGTGTCGCCACATCTTCAAGGCGAAGACCACTCCTGCTAACTCCAGGTCATTGGTAGGGTAGTTCTGCTCATGTTATCTCAAATGTCGAGAACCATATGCGATCACTGCTCGCTCCTAGATCAGGACACACCCAAGTTTGATTCTTGATGTGTCGCAGTAGACTACGTACCCTACGCCATCTTCTAGAAGTCTCAAGATAGGGGCACTAGTCAGCCTCTGCCTCTCCTCCTGAAAGCTCTACTAAAATCTCTCTAACCACACGAAGGGTTTCCCCTTCTTTTTCAAGGATGATAGTGGTTTTGCAACTCTATAGAAGTCTGGAACAAACCTACAATAGTATCTAGCCAAGACCAGGAAACTTCGTACCTCCATCACACTCTTGGGTGGATCCCAAGAAAGTACCGCCTCAATCATTGCTGGATCTACTGCAACTCCAACCTCCGAGATGACATCTCCCACGAAGTGAACATCTAGAATCAAAAACCTCCACTTCAAGAGCCTACCATAAAGCTGGTTCTCTTAGAGTGTGTCTAGTACTACCTGCAAATGGTAGGCATACTATTCCTTAGTAGTGGTGTAGATTATAATTTAATCGATGAATACAATGACAAAGCGATCGAGGTAAGGCTAGAAGATCTTGTTCATCAGACTCCTGAACACTGCTGGGGCATTGGTTACGCCAAAGGGCATAACAAAGAACTCATAGTGGCCTTACCGACACCTAAAGGCCATCTTTTATACATCCTCATCTCAAACTATGAGCCGATCCTAATCTAAGGTCTATATTCAAGAACCAACATGATCCCTTGAGCTAATCAAAGAGGTCGTCAATCCTCAGAAGTGGGTACTTGTTCCACACAGTCACCTGGTTCAGGCGACAATAGTCGACATAAAGCCTTAAGCTCCCATCCTACTTCATGGAGAATAGAATCGGGGCTGCCTAGGGAGAAATATCGGGCCAGATGAATCCCTTCTCCTGCAATTCTTCCATCTATACTCACAGCTCACGAAGCCCTGTGGGAGCCATCTGATATGATGGATTTGATATCGGTGTCGTCCCAGGGTACAGGTCAATGTAGAAGTCCACCTCTTTGCGAGGAGGTAGTCCTAGAACATCATCCGGGAAAACATACGCATATTGGTCCACCACTACAGGTTAAGTCAGACTATCCACATCAATTTCTTAGAGGGTAAGGCAAGCCAAATGGTGAGTAATATGATGCACCCTCCTCCGAGTAAGTTCGTCCTGTGTTGAAAATGTTCCCTTATCGCTAATGAAGGTAAACCTGGTCCCATCCGTGCTGACACACCAAACTTTTCACCTAATACAGTTAATCTGATCATGAAATGTAGATAACCAGTCTATACCCAAGATGACGTCGTAAGGCCTCGACGCCGATATGAGGAGATCCCAGTCGAAGCTCTCGCCTCCTAGAGTAAGCTCACACTGCTGGAACCAGTGTGTAATCATCGAGTCTAGTCTCGTAGGAGTCTCTAACCATAAGGCTCAAGACAATAACTCCATCGGAATCTCCAAGCTCTGAATGATAGCAGTGGCAATGAATGATAGCAGTGGCAATGAATGAATGACTAGAACCTATGTCTATAAGAACTTCAGCTAAGGTGGAGTAGACACAGATACAACCTTGAATCATCTTCGAAGCGCCATGGTCGTATGCCTCAGCTGCCTGAATCCAATCTCTCCCCTTTCCTCCATCTCCCTAAGGATGGGGTGGTCCTCCTTGGGGTGGTGGTGGTAGAACCGCATAAATTCATCCACTGCTAGCTGCTTGACCAGATCCTCTGCAACATTCGCCGGCCCCCTGTGGACCACCTCGATTGAACCTATGCCTCTTCCTGGAAGGTCCCTCAACTATCTTCTAATCATTTGAACGGCGTGTCAGACAGTCATGAGCCATGTCACCATGCCAGCCACATGAGTAGCACTGTCTGCTCTTGGAATATATATCACTTCCCCTGGTGTCCAGCACAATAGATCATGAGTCATGTGGTCGTCCACCCATGGGTCTGGTCCTCTTGGAACTCTGTGTCGTTTGTCTCCCCCCAGCTATAGAAGACTCTATTGCATGTTGACTAGTAGTGGGTCTCGCTGCTGGTGAAAGCTCAGTAAGGAAACTCACTACTAGGAGGGCCCTCTCTAACACCCCTGCCTATGTCGGGATGCTTAGTGAGATCATCGAAGCCCTGATATCTCACATGAGTCCCTTCTCAAAGGTCCGAGCCCTTAAGAATAGGTCTCATACCGTATCTATGGATTAGTGCGAGAGGTCGATAAACCTCACTGAGTACTAAGCTATCGTCATGCTAACCTTCTGTGGATGCAGTTCCTGTATCTGCACCGCACAAAGGGTGGTTGGGAAAAACTCCACTCGGAACAGGCTCTTGAAGTCTGTCTAGAATATTGTCGCCTCATCATGCACCTGGAGCATCAGGCTCCACCATCTACCTACTGCTTCCTGAAGGAGACTCGTAAAATGATCACCATATGGTCTGTCGGTGTCCCTACTAGCCTGAAGCCTCTCACCACAGCCTCCATCCAATCCTGGGCCATCTCTAGGTCCATCTCGCTCGAGAATGTGGGTGGCCTCTAGCGTTGGAACTCATGCAACGTGATCAAGAGGCATGAATCGTCTACTGCTGGGGCTGGTAGCATTGGTGGCCCAGTGGGAAGTGGTACCGCTGGTGCCTCTAATGGTAAAGGGCCATAAACTGAGGCCTCTTCACTCAGTGGGTTATCAGATCATATGACTCTCAGGGATCAACAGGGAGGCATCCTGAAAGAAAAAGACGCGACACGGTCAAAATATTATACCTGGTGAGATGACCTGGTTGAGCTGACATAATGAAAACTTTTAAAGACATGCACGCAATTAGTGTTTTTCAACACTAAGTCGGAATTCAGTAGTCAAGGTCCTGGTGTATGGATATGTTGACTGTCTCACCAACATTGGACTCCCTGAACTGAAGACCACACTTAGTACTCTTAACACAATCTCTTAACATAAAAGAAAGATCAGGTTCCTGAGTTATGCGGTAGAACCGACTCCTCTGATACCAATTTTCACAACCCGTCCATTGGGGCTAGTATCGTGACTACCCCGAGCCCGCTTTCCATAGGACAGGGGTTGGCGACTAGCACCAAAGGAGTAAATCCGTAAACCAGGAAGGCATTGCCTTTATAAACTGAAACACACAAAATAGAGTATGCAGCTGGAAGTAAAACACAAAGTAAAACTGTATAAAAAAGGGAGTGTTGAAAGTAAAGGGACCAAAAATACAAGCCCAACAGTAAAGTACAATACAACTAAAATGCTAGTACAACTGATAGAAGGTAAGCAGCTACTGGATCGTCCTTTGGGAAACCCTACCTGATGGGTAGGTACATGTGGCCTCCTCTACACTCCACATCCATCTGTCCACTCCATGTACCATCACGCTAAGTGGTCCACCTCCGGGTACCGTCCAGTCAAGCTACTCTCCGCCTCAGTCACTGTTGTCCATCGTCTGCATCCAACACAACGAGGTGAGGGAATAGCCCGTGCAGGGGTGAATATAATGATACTCAGTAGCGACCCCAAGACCTTCAAGGTCTTATTAAATCCAACAAGGATAAACCACAAAGCATGAATTCAACAGATAACCATTAATTAGGTATATTCCCATACATATACCTAAGTTATCTAGTAACCCATCTCAATCATGAGAAAAACGCTAATATCATTGACTCAGCTCAAAACCAGGATTTTATTATAGGGGTGGTAACATGTAACACTCCCAGTAAAACTGTCAACACCTCGGCTACTGGTGTACTCCTCCACTATAGAGTATTGTGGGCCTACCGCGTCACATAGAGGCACTTGCCCCTATCCTGGACTGTTGTAGTACTCCTCCTGTCAAGTATCGTGGGTCTGCTGCATCACACAAAGGCGCTCCCCATTGTGGATCTGTTGCATCTCAAAGAGGCGCTCCCCCACATAGCCTGCTGAGGTACTCCTCTTGTCGAGTACCGTGGTTCTGCCACTTCACACTGAGGCTCTCCCCACTGTTGGTCTACCACTTCACATAGTGGCGCTTCCCATTGGGATTGTCGAAACACTCCGAGTTGAAAGGTCAGCAGTCATCAGGTATCAGCCAACTACTAGGTCTCCATACTCTGCTCGCTCGTATATGGGAGGATCCACGCCATGAGCCAATGGTCGATACTCCAACTATCACGAAGTACCAAGTATAAGTATCTCAATGGTCTGCCTTGTCATTTTGGTCTCAACACAATAGATGGCGCATCAATCAAACGCCTAGTATGTGAGTTATTGGCATTTCCGTTCCAGGGGCCCGGTTGGTTTGTAGGTTTAAATCAACCCTACCATACCCTAACTGTATCCAAACTTTGAGTAAGGTATTCCAAAAGAACCGTCTCACTCTAAGATTTCTCTCTCCATAGATGGTTCATCAATCAGGCACCCGTAGCCCAAGATATGGGCAAAAAGGTGTAATTGGGTCAAATGGGTCCGTGTTCGGTCTGACCCGGGTCTGGACCAGGGTCTGACCCGGGCCGAGGGGGCGGTCCGAACCGGCAGCCCGAGTGGCCCGATTGGCTGGCGGCCTGTGTGGCTGGGCGGGCTGGCGGCCTGCGTCCCGGCGGTCGGGCGTCCCGCATGGGCCGACCGGCGAGCGGCCAGCGGCCCGACCGGCAGGCAGCCTGGTGACCTGCCCTAGCCACGCCTAGGGGGAGGCACGCGCCCCTTGGCTCCCAAACAGTTGAACAGTTCTGGTGGAACCAAACCGGCACCAGGGGGCGCCGGTCCAGCTCACGTGGGACCTGGCTGGGTCCCGCTCCTCTGGGTTGGCCGAGCTGCCTACCGCTCCGCACCACCCGCCTTGCGCGACGGTGTTGTGCCCCTCCGCCATGGCCTGCCCTGGCCATGGTTCTGCACCACCGCATGTCGCAAAGGCCCCGTGCCCCTCCACCGGGGCCCGCCATGGCCTCGGTTCTGCACCACTGCTTGGAACGTCAGCGCCACGCCACTCCTCTGCGGCCCACCGTAGCCGCGACTCTCCTCCTCCACGTGGCACAAAGGCGGTGTTCTCTTCATTCGATCGGGTGGCCTTCTTCTACCAGTTTCTTCGCGGTCGGCCCGATGATGGTTGTGTTGCGTCGTTGCTGTCTATCAGTCATGGTATTGTTGTGCCACCGCCATCGTGATCAAGGGAAGAAAAACGGAGGCGGTGGGTCGGGCCATGTTCGTGTGGTCTGAGCCCTCCACGTTATGTTGATATCATTAGGCAACTCACAATCCATAAATTGAACGATGTATAATCGGACCAAAATAACTCAAATCCCCCTACCTCACTTGTCGATGATCGTTGACAATGTCACAAAAAGGAGTGTTCAGAGAATACAAATCCCAAGACGACGTTGACTTTCTTCATGGGCGACGTTTCCCTTTCTTTCCCAGGTTGAAATTCGTTCTTCGTTTGCGGAAGAGGCATTCTTCGTGGTCTAATTATTTCTGTCCCAAGTTCTTCCAAGGATCCCCAAATGAAAATATGCCAACCAAAATGAAATAATAGGTGTGTCTATTATTTAATTGTTGGTATGAATTCAAAAGGTTTCAAAATTAATTAAAATAGATAACCCACTTAATTAATTGGGGAGTGTTGGCTCTATTAATTAGGGGGGAAGGTCAAGGGATTCATCCCTCATAAATGGGGGTTCCAAGGGTTACAACCCCCGGGTGGTCCACACCAAAGATATCCTCCCAAGGGAGGTTATGAGTGGGTGGGACCCACCACCATAACCGCTCATGGGAGGTTTTGGTGTGGTGGCCCCCACCTCTAACCACCACTTGGTGTTTTTAACCATCACAAATAAAAATAAGGTAACAATTTATTTATATTTAGTTTAATTAAAAACCCCCAAATCTAACTTCTATTTTCGACCATCTACCATCGAGGAGAATGTCTTCTTAAGCGAATACCGGCGCTGTGAGTTCAACTGTGCCCTCAGATTTCAATTCTGAGCACCGGTCCAAAAGTTATAAAATCTCGTTCGTAAGTTTACTGAACGTACCCAAAAAAAACTTTAGAAATTTATTCCGGGCACACCGGGCCTCAAAATCAAGCGTCGTAAATATTTGCGGACTAGTAAAAATTACATGAATTTAAGAAAAAAAAATTTAACAGAATTTCCAGGTTTTTACAATATGAGATATATCAAATGGATGTAAAAACTAATTTCCTTAATTGTAATTTATTTAAAAATGTGTATATGATGAAAACTAATTCTTTTGGAGTTCAAAATGTGTCTATTAAAGTATTGAAGTTGCGATAGTCTATTTATAGGTTGAAGAAATCCTCTTAAGGATGGAATATCCAGTTTAATGATATAATAAAAGTGTTTTACATTTATTAAAAACAACTATTATTCATTTTTATACAAATGTATTAACTGTAATGTAGTGGTATTTCTAATATTTTATGTCGATGACATATTCATTATCAAAAATGAGGTTCTGGATTTATACTCTATAAATATATATTTTAGAAAATTCTTCTCATTGAAAGATATGAGTAAAGAAAACTACATGTTGGATATGAAGATCTATATAGATGGGTCAAATATATTGTTTATAAAAATTTAGAAAACATATATTGGTAAAGTGAAGAATATATTTATAATGGCTAACTCTAAAAAGGGGTCGTTTCAAGTCTTTCATGGCATAAATCATTATAATATTCAATATCCTTTTGAAGACTTTAAAAGGATTGATAGGATTACTTATGCATCCTCTATAGTATCTATCATTTATGAAATGTTTTTTACTCAACCCTATGTCACTTATTCTTGGTGTATAACTATTATATACCAATACAATCCTAGTGAGTGTCATTGGGTTTCTATCAATATGATCTTTAAGTACTTAAGAAGTAGTGGCTATATGTTCTTGAACTATGGAGGATAGTATGAGATTATTATAATGGATTACACTGATATTATATTCTAATATTAAAAATATGACATGATATCTCAATATATTTCATGTTTTTTATGAATAGTGGACCTATTTTTTGGAAGTGTTCCAAATAAGACATCATATCAGACTCGACAAAAAAGGAAGAGTATATCAATGAAAAAATTGTTACAAAGGAAGAAATTTGGAAAAAAAAGTTAATTTCAAAACATGGGTTTGTTTTTATCACTAATGTATCAATTAATATTTACCAAGAATATAATATATCTAGTTCTCATGTAACTCCATAGATTCAATAATAGTAAGTAAGATTTTAATTCTTAATAAACAATAACATAATACACATATATTTTATCCAAAATGTTATTAAAACTAAAATTTAAAAATATAAATATATATTAAAGAAATAAATTTTATTTTTGAATTAATCATGTCAACAGTTTCTTAGGATTAATTTTTTAGATTTTTCAAAAATATTTGATTTTTAGGTGAATGGTGAAAAAATGAATTTTACCAAATTATCACTTTTATAACATTATAATAATATAAGAGTAAATTGAAGGTTTATGAGACATTTTTTTAGGCTAGATATATATCAAATACCTAATACCATTCATCTAAAAATATAACTTTGATCTTATAAATATAAGCTAAATATTTTTGTAATTTAAGTAATGTTTTTGTTCAAATAAAGAATATTTTTAGCTCATTTCGTTTTAATAGAGAATTTTTATGGTAAAATTATATTTTGGGTTGGTTTGAAATGAAAATAAGTATAATTTTATTTCAAATAATCCAATTAATTACATTTTAATCACTCTTGTACTTTATTATACTTTAAAATTATTTTTATGATTAGAAAAATGTTTCCTAAAAACGGTTTTCATTGCATTTTCCAAAATTATATTAAAATTAATTTCTTCAACATAATGGAGTGTAATAATTTAAAATGAATTAAATAATTATAATAATTATAATTATATTATTTAATAGTTTTAACTTAATTTTCTTCATAGAGAATAGAAACCGTGGAAAATATTTATCACCTTCGTTAAGGGTAAGATGGGTTAAAAGTAAAGGTATAAGGATTCAAGATAAAAAAACTCTTTCTCAAATATAATTGGTTGGTTTTATTTTATATTTAATCTTATAACATTATAATATGAGCCATTTTTATCCATTTGTATAGAACAAGACACTAATATGTTTAGATCTTTTGAAAAATTCAAGTGTGTCATCTTCCTCATTTAGAAAAGAGCACCACATATTCTTTATTCTTCACACTTCAAGAGCATACAATATTATCAGTTAAATACCCAAATAATAAAATATCAACCATAACCAAATCCTATAGTTCTTGGTTCTATCATAATACCATTTATCTATGTCTTAAGCTATAAACCAATAGAGGTTGTCCAAATAAGAGGTAATCATCTTTCCCGATTCTCTTAATGTTTATTTCCTATTATACTTTCTATAAATATATTTTACTTATCCTAACATTATTAATCCAGTATAATAAATATAGTAATATGTTATTTTGATTATGGTACAATAATTTTCTACATCCTTTCCCTCTTATAGAAAATAAAAATATCGCTCGTGCATACGTAGGACCTACCTTCTCCACGTAGCAGTGTAATTTTTTCATCATCACTTAACTTGGATGATTATAAATAAGTAACTAATTAATCTATATTATATTTATTAAAAATTTATTATTATCTAAATATAATATATCACTAATATTTTTACTAACCGGTTAAAAATTATACTACAGCTCATGTGTACGTGTGCACTACCACCTCCGCAAAGTAATGTAATTCATTTTTCATGAACACATTTCAGGGATTATTATAAATATATAAAATTAATATGTATATGATATTTATATCATGATTAAAATTATATAGATTAATAAAAATTATAAACATTTAAGGACTAAAACTACCAAACCAAAACATACATGGAAAATGAAACTGTTAACACTCAAAAATAACGATATTAATAAGGAATTACTAATAAAAGGGGGTTCAAATGTTACAATTGGATCATATATAATATTTTAATTATATATATTATTATGTTATATAATTATTATAAATTTAAATTTATTATACAAGTGGTTAAAATCACTTACAAGGCAATTTAAACATGAGTTAAGGGTTTTTCATTTCAATCATATTTTATTTCAGGATTATTTATGTGCATAATTCTTTTGGGATAATTATATTATCTTAATCTTTTAAAAAACATCTATTTTCTTATAAAATGGTTATGTTGGTTTTTACGTGTTTACTTTTCATTTATTCTCTTGTAGGATTAATAATTAATGATTTATTATTATGTAAGGGACTTTCTTCTAAAAAAATTAATGTTTTGTTTAGACACTTTTCCCTCCATGTCTATATTTTCATTAAAATGTATGAAAAAATATTTTTACTATTATCCAAATATATATTAATTTCATTTTTACCCATTTTTTACATACTATAAAAAAATTTAAAAGGAAAATTATTTAATTTTTTCAAATGAGTCACTTTTTACCATAGGTATAAACAAAATATTTGTTTTAACATGCATCCCACAAATAAATTTTTCCAACACCATAACTACTCTTTTATTTGAATATTAATTTAATTGTTTCCATGGTCATTTTAAAATAAACATTTTTCCATAATATTCTTGATATTTTTATATTTTAAATAAATGAATTTAAGAATGAATAGGTTATTTTCCTCATGAAATGTAATAATGATCTTTTAATGGTATTATCATCTATGAAAACACACATTAATGTTATTGGGGACATGTTCCAATGATAATTTTTTTATTATTTTTCCATGTGGTATGTTATTATGATGATGAAATATTTATTTTATGTATTCTTGATTAAATATAGATAATTGTTGACCTAATGAAAATTTTGAGACAGAATTGTTTTTATCTTTCAAAATATCAGGAATGAAAAGGACGTAAAAGTTATAAGTGGCACCCAGTTATAAATATCCCCTTAATTCATTGAAAATTATCATGAGAAAAAATATCAAGAAATCTATATTATATGGTAAATTGGTTTACACGTACCCATTTATTAAAAATGATGTATTGGTTAAAGGGCCTTGACAATAGGATTCATGATTTCATGCTTGGGTGGCGTTGATCATGAATATCTAGAATTATACATTTCCTATATTAATAATTAAATATCCATTTTACATTTTATTTATACACTGATATTATCTATGTATTTTCATTGAACATAAGTTATATACTAAATGGAATTTTTTTTATTATCAAATCTACCATATTGATCATACCTTATTTACTCATAGTAGTTTCACCTTTATCTAACAGCTACTGAGCATCTGATAACACATTCATTTGTTTTCCTTCACATAAGATGCTAAAAAGAATATTAATAATGATTTAAAGGATGAACTAATTTCTCTTATTCTATTTTTTTATAACTGAAATGTAATAGTAGAATCATGTATGTATCTAACTTACCATGATAGCTAAACTGGTAGATATTTCATGGTCCAATCCCTTGTATCTTATATTAATGTTCTAAAGTAAACACTAGCTTTGGGTTATTGTATATTTATTGTTATAGTTGGTATAAAAATAAATTTCAGAGGATACTTGGAAAAGTGATTTTAAATTAACATAGATAACATGCGAATTATGATAATCCCTAAGGTTATTTGAGAACATTCACTATTATAGGGATTTTTATTTTGCTGATTAATTTTAATGTTGATTATGATCTAACATAGTGTGTAAAATTGTTTGCAGATGGTTCCTAATATAATAAATAGAATTAAAACCCAAATTTAATAAATGGATTTCCCTAATAATAAATCCAATATAACTTATATCTTAACTTAATAAATCATGGAAATATTATGGTAGATAAATTAGGTTATTATGAATAAGCCTTCATCTATAGGAAAATTTGTTTTCTAACAACATGAGTCATCTATGTTAGATATCTTTATATGATAGAATGATATATATTTTAATGTAGCTACTAATACATTTGTTGTTGATCAATATATAACGTCATGGAAAAGATATTCCTTGATTTGGTAAGTAATTACAGAGAAGAGGTTATTTTGGTATTAAATTATTTGAAAGGAGATATTGATCAATGGTGGTCATTGATCCAAAATACTAAAGATTTTTATTAAATATAAATTCTATAATATATCAAATTAAATGTTATATTATTCTATTTATACATTACTCAAGAAAAGTGAGATGAAAAATAAAATAATTTAATCAATTTAAAGTAAGAGGATGAGGAAAGTGTTACAAAATATAAGGATAAATATACAATATTAATCAAGCATATTTCAAACAACATATATAATTTATAAATTCTAATTCATTTATTATTTAATGGAATAAATCAAAATCGCTAAAGGGATATGGTTTCTAAAACATTTTTATCATATGGTGACATGGAATAAAATTTCATCAATACAAAGAAATATTTTTCTATGTCTTATATCATCAAGGGAAATCCTGAAAATAAGAAGACAACTAGGCATAAAAAACAGAAATATTTAAAAGAATAAGAAATGGGTTTGGGATTTCCAACATGTGATAATTGTGGAAAGAAACACTTAGTTACACACTTAATGGGAATGGGATTTTGTTTTTTTTTTGGAGAAAGGGCTATTAAATTCAATGTAAATAAAGAAACCATGTTTTGGGGGTTTTAAATGTAAATATATGGAGTATAATTCAAAAAAAATTCCCAAATATAAATGGAACCCCCAACAGAATATTTCAAGGTGAAAAGTTTCAAATTATGGGATTACTAGAGTTGAGGATAAAGTTCCCATAGATGTGGTGGTAGGTAATTTTATTATAACCTCAAATTTAGCTCATATTTTATTTGATTCTATATATTTTCACTCTTTTATATCTCCCAGGTTTTATAAAGAAATTAGATGATTCCCTATCACCCTATAAAATTATTTTTTAATCAATCCCTTATTGGAAATATTATTACAACATGGATGTGTTATTCTGTTAACATTATTAGACATGGACCTATCCACTTTTCAAATATTATTATTATAACAACAGTTGACTTTGAAATAATTCTTGTTATGGATAATTTTAAAAATTATAATGCAAAAAGTTATTTCTATGAGAAATATATTATGATTTGTAATGGAGATTTGGAATCTATTATGTTCATAGGGGAGACTATGTAATCTAAATCAAGTTTGGATATACCACTAATATTTCTTCTTAATGAAATTATTATAGAATAAAAACAGACACAACCTATTAATGGGAAAGGTATCATTTTAATAGAGGATGTACATATTCTGAAAGAATGCATTGATTAGTTTTCTAAATAACTACTTAGATATCCATTAAATGGGGGAATTTAGTTTTCAATTGATCTCACACCTTATAAAATACCATTATCAAAGACTCTCTATAGGATATCCAAAATGGAATTAGTGAAACTGAAAAAATAATTCTTGGTTTTGTGTGATAAGATATGTATATTCCCTAGTGTTTCACCTTTTGTACCTCTAATTATTTTTGTGATGAAGAAATATGGGTCTATGAAGTTTTGCATCGATTACAAAGAAATCAATTTAATTACAATAAATAGCAGGTATCTTTGCCCTATTTTAAATACTTGTTTGATCAAAGATATAGACATCAATATTTTTCAATTATTGAGCTTCATTCAGGGTATCATAAATTAAATTAAAGAAGTATTATAATCAAAATATTACATTTTAAAAAATGTGTATAAATTTTGAATTTACAATAATTCCCTCTAAATTGACTAATGCACCATAAATTTTTAAGGGTCTAATGAATAAATTATACAATGATTATCTTGATAGGTTCATTATTATATTTTTTTATGATATCTTGATATAATATAAAATCTAAGATGAGAATAAGTGTATTTTTTGAGTCTCTTTTAAGAACCTAAGAGAAAATGACTTATATATTAAATTTATAAAATTTTAATTTTTTCATATGAAATATTAAATTCAGGACCATAGTTTCTCTATGTATGGAATATATATTAATCCTTCAAATAAAAATGTGGTGATGTAATTTCCAATGATAATTAATATTACTAAGGTACATTTTTTCCTTGGATTAACATTATTCAATCAACAATTTGTTCAAAAAAAATCAATTATCTAACCCTTTGGTAAGTTTACACATAAAGTGTTCAAGTATATATGGATAGAATAATATAAAGAAAATTTTGAATAATTAATGTGGAGGATATTCAATACATAAATATTAATTTTACCATATGAAAGGGATGGATTGGTGATATATATTGATGAATCTAAGAATCTACTTCTATGGTTCTTTATACAGAATGATAGAGTCTTTACCAATGAATCAATGTAGTTAAAAATCCATTAAAAGAATTTTTCAAAACATCATCTTAGGTTGGTATATGTGATCTTTTCATTGAGGATATGGAGGATTACCTTTACAATGAAAATTTGAAATATATATGGATCACAAAAGTTTAAAATACATATCCTGCTAGAAATTTCTCAACATTAGGAAAATGATATTTATAGAATTTCTCAAGTATTATTATTGGTTAATATAATTCTACCATGGGAAAGAAAATAAAGTGGTTGATGAATCCAGTAGTAAATATCATATTATGTTGGCTAAAATGAGGATTGACCAAGTTTTTAAATTCATAGATTTAGTAAAGTTGGGTATTGGAATCAATTAGTGGAAATATATCATATATTCCAAATTATTTAAAAACCTTACTTATTTGAGAGAATAAAAGTTTTTCATCTTGATGATGAGAATATTCAAAAAAAATAAAAGCCATGTGTGATGGGAAATTGTTAGAATTAAACTGTGAATATATTATATTAAAATTTCTAAAGTGGCTATTTTTTATTTTTATGCTTGAGTTAAAAATACAATTACTAGATTAATATCATAAATAAAATTCTCTACACACCCTAGTAATACTAAAAATTTTCCATATTTTACGGAATGTTTTTTATGGGGTAATATATAATCGAAAATAATAGATTATATATCAAGATTCATATTTTTCAATAGAGAAATATTTAGTGACAACATCTTAAATCATTCAGGAAACCTCTACTTATTTTGATATGTAAATGGAATGATATTACTATAGAATTTTTCACAAGATTCCCAAAAACTGTGAGAAATAAAAATTCCATATGGGTTATTATTGATAGGATTATAATTCTGAACATTTTCTCTCCATAAGGTAAGATATACCTCTTCAGTGTCTTATACAAATTTATATTAATAATGTTTTGAGACTTTATGCCGAACCTCTTTCGATTTTATCCGATCTGGACCCATAGTTTACATTGAAATTCTTAAAGAGTCTTCAGAAGGATCTCGACACCATACTACATTTTAGAACTTCTTTTAATACTTATATATATGGATAGTCTAAATATGCTATTCGTACAATATAATACATGCTAAGGTCATTATCACATGAATCTCAAGGTACAAGGGATTATGATTTACAGTTTTTTTGAATTTACATATAATAATAACTTCCATTTGAGAATTAAAATGGCATCATATGAAGCATTGTATAGAAAAAATTTCATACAAAACTTTTTTTAGTTGAAGTTAGTGAACTGAATCTTTTGAATCCATAAATTATTGAGTATACAATGGTGAAGGTGAGTAAAAATCATATTCATATCAATGTAGCTCAAATCAAGAAAAATAGATATGTGGGTAACTGAATAAAAGATTTATAATTTAATGTGCTAGATTAGAATTTATTGATGGTATATCTATGGAAGGTTGTTATAAGGTTTTTAAATAAATTGAAACTAACGTATTGGTATATTGGGACTTTAAAAATCCGAGAAAGAATTGGAGTGACGGAATACCATTCATAAATTACACCTCGCCTCTCTAATGTTTAGGATGTTTTCCATATATCTTTATTGAGAAAGTATATCTAGAACAAAAAACTTGTTCTCACCTCCATGGAAATAGAATATTAACATGATTTATCTCACTATAAATAGACTATCTTGATTATTGACACTAGAAAATGTTTTTTGGAATCAGATAACACGATTGGTGAAGGTACTTTAGAGAAATCATAAAATAAAAGAATAAATGTGGGAACCTAAAGAATTTATAATGAATATATATATACATCTTTCATGAGGTATAAATTTGTAAATTTTTCAAATGAATTTTTTTTAACAAGGTATGAATGTAACTCCAAATATTCAATAATATTATGTAAGACAATCTTTATAAATAAAAAATAAAATAAGAAACGTATATTTATTCAAAAAAATTATTAAAACATAACTTTTCAAATTTTATAAATTGAGTTTCAATAAATAAATTTTGTTTTTTAATTAATCATGTAAATATTATCTTAAGATTATTTTTTGATATTTTTTTAAAAAATGTTGATTTTTAGGTGAATAGTGAAAAATATTGATTTTAAAAAATAGTCAATTTTATGAAATTAAAATGATATAATAAAAACATTAAGTATTATAAAAACCATTTCTAAAAAAATATATACTAGAGAAAAAATATAATTCAAATAAAATATAATTTTTATCTTAGAAATATATGCTTATAATTTTCCTAATTAAAGTAATGTTTTCACTCTAATAAAAACCATTTTAGTTCTTTTATTTTAATCAAGTATTTACAAGTTCAATTTCAGTTATGGTTTGGTTTTAAATTAAAATAATAGTCCGTTTATTTTAAATAATACTATTAATTACATTGGAATTAATATTATAATTTTTTAATAAAATCAATTTTATGATTAATTTTTTTTTCTAAAAACGATTTTCATTGAATTTTCAAAACTTACATTAAAAGTAATTTCTACCACTTATAAGAGTTTAATAATGAAAAAATGATTCAATATTAACAATAATAATAATTAATATTAGGTAATATGTTCAACATAGTTATTTTGGTATAATGAATAAAAACCATGGTAAATATTTATCAACACAGTTAATGGTAAAATGGGTTAAAAATAAAAGGATGAGGCTTCAATATAACACAAAAAATTTATTAAACCCCATTATTTGATTTTATTTATACCAAGAAAGCATAGGATCCAAGGAAATATAGACCCATAAAAATATATTAGAAATAAAAAAAGAGAAAATAAGAGTCAGAGTAACAAGGGGTCATTACATAACTGATAGTGAATCACACCACACACATTAGCATTCACCATTACATCACAGAAGTTAGGAGTTGTACAAGACCAAAACATACTCGTATCACGAAAAACCATATTGGATAACACATCTTCTACCTGGTTTTCTTCTCAATATATGTGGGAGAATTCAAAATTCAGGTGAGTGCTCTTGTTGAGACTCTCAACCCAAAGAGGTAGAATTATCCGTGATACATCCTATTTCCTCGCCTTCAAAGATTTCACAGTGATTGCAGAGTAAAATTCAGGCCACAATGGTGTTCAGTTATAATAAAAAACATTTTCAATAGCATATATCATGTCTAGTAACTCATCCCCATACGTCGTTCTAATTTTAGTGGAGTGATAATATCATCCATAGAAGGCTTAAGGTGTATGATAAATGCAATAAAGGGGTAATCATCTATCCATACTCTTTAAATATTTCTTTCTTATTATTATTCCTCTAATTCTAGTGTAACCATACTAAAATAATTAATAAGGTAAAATAATTTCACTTAAATGTTTTTTTTTTATTTTAAAATCATTTTTCACCTCATTTCTATCCTATAGAAAAAAACGTTTCTCATTTGTACGTACGACCTTCCATCTCCATGTAGAGCTGTAATTTTTTTCATCACCACGTGACTTGAATAGTTATGTAAATGAAAATAATAAATATATATTATATTCATAACATAATTATGATTATTTAAATGTAATATCTAATTTATCTTCTTACCTTTCTACCTGTTAAAAAATGAAAATGTCACTTGTGTTTATGTGTAGACCACCACCTCCATGAAGTGATGTGATTCATTCTTCATATCCACTATTCATGGATTATTATAAATTTTTATATAATGAATATATATTATTTTTTTATAATTATTAACATTTGGGATATTATGGAACCATGATCACAATGAAATGACCAAAAATACTGAAATAAAACATATAAGAAAAATGAAATAGTTAATGGTCAAAAACGATAATTTTAATAAGAAATTACTAATAGATTGGGGTTAACATGTTATAAGTTTGTTATATATGATATTATAAGTTTGTATATGGGTATATTATAGAATTATAATAAATTAAAATTTATTATATATGAGGTTAAAATCACTTATGAGGAATCTCAAACTCGAGGTAAGGGTTTTCTATTACAATCTCATATTATGTTAGGATTTCTTATATTCATAATTTCTTTGGAAAGATTATATTATCTGAATATTTTAAAACCCATAAATTTTATACTATAATGGTTAAGATTGGATTTAATTTTTAATTTAACATTTATTTTCTTATTTTATCAAGAATCAACATGCATGTTATATATATGGGAGTTTCTGTTAAAAATATTTTTTAATTTTTTCCATAGAACCGTTTTTATTCCATGTCCATGTTTTCTTTATAATGTTTGAAAAAAAACCTATTCAAAAAATATTTATTAAATTTAGTTTTACCCATGTTTTACATTCTATAAAAAATTAAATGGAATGTTTTTATTTTTTCAAATGAATTACTTTTTACGATAGGTATAAACAGGGTTATTCTTTTAACATTAACTATACTAATTGTTTTTCCTACCATCGTGAATATTCTTTTCTTTTAAAATTCCTTTACAAGTTTCGATAGATATTTTCAAATAAATTTTTTCTCAAATATTTTTTAAATTTTTATATTTTTATAAGTGAATTTAAAAAAACCACAAAGTTATTTTCCTCAACAAATGTTCATGTAATATTTTAAAGGTAGTCTCATATATTTCAACACACATTGATGTTACTTGGTATATTATCCAATGATGCCATATTTATTATTTATATAGATGGTTTATTATTATTATGATGAAATATTGATGTTTTTTATTCTTCATACATTATTAATAATTATTAAATTATAAGGTATTTTGGGAAACAATTATATTACTCATTAAAAATATGAGGAATAAATATGATGTGAAAGTGATAGGCAGGGCTCGATTATAGATATCCCCTCTATGCATTGATAGGTATCATAAGACAAAATAGTAAGAATTTCATTTTATATGGGTGTTTGGTTTATGTCGTAACATTTATTAAAAATAGTGTCTTGATTTATAGACCTTGATGATAAGATTCATGATATCTTGGTGGGGAACATTTGATCTTGAATGTATATAGTTATTGTTCCTTTATTAATAATTTAGCTACAGTTATCCATGTAATTATTATGTTGATATTTTTCAGGGATTTTCATTTTACTCATGTTTTTTATTTAATGTAATGTTATTTTATTATCCACTCTTCTATATTGATTATACATTATTTACTCAAGATACCTTCCCGGGTACATAACCCTTATTGAACATTTGATCTCACCATTTGTTTTTTCCTTTTCTTGGGATGTGAATAAGGATATTATGAATGAGTTAAATGATTTAATAATGTTTCTTTTTATATGTTTCTATAATTTCAAGGTAATATAGGAATCATATATATATATTGACTACCAAGACTAATAAACTGATCAATCATAAATAGTGTGATAAATTATATCATGTACTAATGTAATAAATTAAACACCAAATTTTGGTTATTGGATTTTGGTTTCTACAATTTAGGTCTAGGTACCTCGATCATACTAAAGGGCTAAACACATCCTTTATAAGAATAATATAATTGGATAGATCATTAAGACAGGTTATATAATGATCTGGGGTGGCTATTAAAGAGAATTTAGTAAATGCATTGATAAAACCATTAGCTTGAGAAAAGCATGAGATTCATGTTGAACTCATGGTATAAGATACACCAAATATTGGATTTAATGATTATAAAATATATCATGGTTTTTTTAAAATTGATAAATCTATTTATTATTCACTCATGTGTGTTGAATATATATTACATGAATAGTGAATGAAAATATCCAATAAAATTAAAACATTAAGTTTTCCCTAAGTGATGATCATAATAAGGTATTTTGTGTTATGATATTATATTAAGAATACAATTGGTAGAATTATAATAGACTTAGCCTTTTACACATATTAATACATGATTTTAATCATTACAAACCATTAATTAAAAGCTTGGGATCATAAAGTCTAATGTCTTTGGGAGATAAGGTACATAATTACACAACATGAAACCAAAATAAACACATCTTATATTTAATCTTCATAATGATATCCAAACTTCCTTTGAGCCCTTACAAATAAATAGGATAACCTGTTGAATACACAAATAAAAGAGATGAAATAAAAAAACATAATAAGGGAATAAGTTTATGAATAAAGCATAACACATGGGTTATAAGGAATAGCATGATGATATATGCATAGAACATGAATAAATATATATAATAATAATAGGTATAACATGAGATCATGTGATTATGAATCATATGAATGTGGAAACAACACAAAGTGTCCTGAACGAGCTCAGGTCGACTCCAAACTGGTAACCTGAGATAATATGTGATATGTAGGTGGGAACAATTTATCTTAGAAAAGGACGATAATGAAATGAAAATAAACTGAAAAAACTGGCAACAGAAATAAAAATAACCTAATAAATGAAACATACCTCAAGTGACCCCATGGGTCACCATGGGACACAAAACCACACTTTCTCCAACTGTGACCCAAAATAGAGGAACATGAAACCAAAAAATAATGTAGACATGACCCCTGATATGCTCAGTAAGAATTCCAAGGATAAACAATGACCAGTTCCCTTACCTTTAAAAAACTAAAATCATGATAGTTTGAAAATAAAATAGCATAAAAATAACATTTACCATTCTTAAAAATTTAGGCTATCAATTTTCAAGAAAAACATTTCCCTTTTAATCACATTTCCAAAATATTTTACAATCAATCATAGTCATTTTAAAATGATAAGGAAATAGTTAAAATTAAAAACATGTATTTTTTCAAAGGGGGGAACAAGCTTAAAGCAACGAAAATGGAAATCATTTCACAAACACCATTTCATAAGAGAGCACCATAGCCAATCTCTATAGGTAAATACCGCAAATGGGACCCCAATAACAATATACCTCAATGAAATTTGGTAAATAAACCATGAAATATAGAATTATTATGCACGATCCACTAGTAGGGGACAACCCCATAACCTAGTTGTCTCCCATCATCATCCATAATCATTTAGTTAGTGTTGTACCATAAATCCTACTAGATTAAAATTGGAGGATCCACATATAAATCATCTAGAATACTAGTCTTAGTCCTCCCACCTAGAAACTCCAGGCATGTCATGACCCGTCCCACGGGGCCTGTGTTGTGACTACCCCAATCCCACCTTCTATATGATAGGGGATAGCGAATAGAACCAGAAAGGTGTATCAATAAAATTAGAAGGCATTGCCTTTTAAACTGTATAGAAACACAGTCCAAGAACACAATAAGAAACAACCTCGAAGTAAATAGTTTTAGTAAAACTGTGCGGAATGTAAAGGGGCCCGAATACAAGCCCAACTGAAATGTTCAACTGTAAATGGGAAGTGAAAATAGCTCATGGATCATCAATTGAGGATCCTACCTGAAGGGTAGGTATATCTCATGATCATTAGTCCATGTGTCACATCACGCCAAAAAGTCAACCTCTGAGTACCATCCAGACCTGGCTCCCTCATCCTCGATCACAGTTGTCCGTCGTCTTCACAAGACACAACAAGGTGAAGGTGAAGCCCATGCAGGGGTGACTATAACAATAATAAATGTGGACCCTAAGACCCCTATAGGTCTCCCAGAGTTACACAAAGGAAATACCATAAATAAGGACTTCAGCTCTACTTAGGTATATTCCCATACATATACCTAATTTATCAAGATATACTCATATCATACATAAGGGAAGAATACCACAAAGGTTACACCACGAAGGTAGAAGTACCACATAGGTAACACCATTGAGATAGAAGTACCACACAAGTAACACCACGAAGACAACACCATAAAGGTAGAAATACCACATAGGTAACTCCACTAAGACAACACAACGAAGGTATAAGTATCACACATGTAACACTACAAAGTTAGAAGCACCAGACATGTAATACCTTGAAGATAGAAGTACCACATAGGAAACACCACGAAGGTAGAAATAGACTAAACTCACAATCATGTATAACTTAAGTAAAAAAGTATAGATGATTAGTCAAAAGATAGATCATCATATTCTATTAAGAAGCACTGCTTCTGACCCACATAGGATCGATAGGTACTAACCTCCGCTGACCCACATAGGATTGGTATGCACTAATCCATACAGGATCACTAAGTTATGACCCACATAGGATCTGATAGATGATAACCCACATGATATCGATAAATTTTGATCCACATAGTATCAATAAATTCTAACCCACATAGGATTAATGTTCTTCCTTCACGTTACATCCTGCCACAGGATTCCTCACACCTGGTTCACTCGAGTTCCATAGAAACTGCCCTTAAAGATATCAGTCATACCTCGACCTCCACTAAGCTCCACAAAGGAGTAACCCTGAAGACTTCCATGTCTTAAGGGTTCTAATGCAATAGATGGTGCATCAATCAGATGTCCGGTCTGTGAGTTATAAGTGTTTTAGTTCCAAGAGCCCAGTTGGATTTGGTTTTGATCAAACCAAGACATACTCTAAATATCTCCAAAGATCGTGTTGATTATACAAAAAGGACTATCTTGATCCAAGGATCCCAATTCCATAGACGGTTCATCAAACGGGTATTCGGTTCTCATGATATGGCCCCTTAAGTGTTTCTAGGTTCGGATGGGCCCAGGTCCGATCTGACCCAGTCAGACTGACTCGACACAAATCAGCCTAGGTTGGCCTGACCCCGTCTGGGTGCAACCCAGCTGGGCTGGGCTACACTAGGATCAGACCGCTAGGTCGCGGTCCAGCCCAGCCCACGGTGGAGCCCATACCGTCCCGAGGTGGAGAGCATCCTGACTCACGATGGAATGCGGCCCGGCTCGCGGTGGATCGCGGTCGGGCTCGCGGTGGAGCGCAGTCGGGCTCACAGGGGAGCATGGCCCGATTCCCAGTGGAGCACAGCCCACAAGGTGGCGCAGCCTGGTTGGAGTGGGGCCTACCCTAGAAAACATGGGGGGTTGAGACCCTCAGTCTTCCAAAAAGGCTATTAGGGTCGTTGGGTCTTCTCCACAGCAGTGGCGCCATGTGGTGTGCAGGATCTACTACAGTCTGTCCTGCCTCTCTCTGCAGTCGGCTGGTGCGGGCCGCCATCTCCAGTGGTGTTTGACGACGCACCGCTCCACCACCCATGCTCAGTCGGTGTGTCGGCCACCTCGCTCGGTCCACCGTGGCTGCCGAGCCACATCCCACATCCTTTAGCGGCACGCTGGTCCCACCACCCTACTCTTCTATGTATAGTCAGTGTTATCATCACCTCTTTTGACCGTCGTGGCTTCGGATATAGCCTCATTCTCACTGGCGGCACACAATGGCATTCCACACCTCCTCCTCGGTCGGACGGTGCCAGCCGCATCCATCATTTGTCACCACGGGGCTCGTCCAACCTGAAGGAAAAGCAAGCGAAGAATGCACCAACATTTAAGAAAAGAGAAAAGGTATTGGGAATTTTTAGTTTCACTCACGCCCTCCATGTTAGGTTGATATCTAAAGGGTAGGAAGGATTCAAATAACTCTTGAAAAACAAATCAATATTATACCCTACCTCAAGATTGTTGTGGAAACCCTCATGGTTTAGGATGTGGGTCAGTGTTCATCGTCCCCCACAACTATCCTCCAATGACGCCACTCAATCAGCAATCATTAGTTTGGGGTTTCGGTGTCACTCATCCCTGCTCTCTAGAACAGGCTCCATCCTTATAAGGTTTGGAGTCGTAGGTCTTTTTCATCACTTCTTTTCTTGGTGAAGTTGTGCAGATACCTCTCCCCAATCTCCATATAAATAGGATAGGGGGAGGGTGAGCAGTGTTTGTGGAATTAATGGGGGATCATTAATTAAGAACCTTTCTAATTCCCCAATATTGTTGCTACATAGGATTGAAAGGTCATGCCATTTATTGGCTTGACATATTGCTGGTCACACATTGTCTCTTTTCCATTGGAGTAAAAAGAAAGAACGTAAAATAACAAAGTTATTTTATTTATTCTTTTAAAAAGTCCGAAAATCTTATATTTTCTCTAGATCGTTTTTTGTTGCTGTGAAGCCTCCCTTAAGAGAATCTTGTAACTATGGATTCAACAGTTCCCTCATATTTTTAATCTGAGTACCAGTTCAAAAGTTATAAAATGTTTCTCGTGTGTCTACATAACATACCTTAAAAAAGTTCAGAAATTCATTTCAGGAACACCGGGCCTCGGAATCATGCGCCATCAATTTTTATAGAATTGTAATAATTTTATACAATTAAAAAAATTACATTGAAAAAAATGGGTCTTTATATTCTCCCCACCATAGGGATTTTCATCCCTAAATGTCACAATATAGACTAAGAAAACAAATGGGGGTACTGAGCATAAATCTAAGCCTCCCGCTCCCAAGTGCTCTCCTAGAGGTTCCTATGTTGCTTGTGAACATGCACCAGAGGCATCATACACCCTAAAAGGACTCTCTCCTGTAAATCCTCAATCTCTATTGGAACCTCCGTAAACATAGCCCCATAATCAATGTCTATCTCGTTGTGGTCGATGATGTGAAATGGGTCATGCACGTACCTCCTCAACTCAGATACCTGGAAGATGTCATGAACCCTCTCCAGCTGTGGTGGAAGTGCAAATCATTATGCCACCTCACCAATCATCCAAATTATTATAAATGGTTCAATAAACCTCATTGATAGTCTTTTGCCTCATCAGAATCTCTGTAAACCTTGTCGAGGTGAGACCCTTAAGAAAACATAGCCTCATCCTCGAACTACAAAGGTCTTCACCTCTTGTCTGCATAATACTTTTGTCTACTCTGTGTAGTCTTCATCCACTCCTGGATGATCTTCATCTTATTAGTGGTAGCCCATACCAACTCTAGACTCATAAGTGTTGACTCCCATGGGTTTGTCCAGCATGGAGGTGATCTGCATGGTTGACCATACAAGGCCTTAAATTGTTCCATACTGATGGTGGAGTGATAACTATTATTGTATGTAAACTCCACCAAGGGAAAGTGATCATCCCAACTTTGGCCAAAATCTAGGACGAAAGCTCGTATCATGTTATCCAGTGTATGTATGGTCAACTCCATCTGACCATATGTCTATGGATGAAAGGCGGTACTCAAATGTATCTGATTCCAGAACACCTCTTATAATCCCTTCCACAACCGGGAAGTAATATGTATGTCATGGTTAGAGATGAAATTCGATGGCACCCCATGAATATGCACAATCTCTTATACATAGAGGCATCCTAAGCCCTATACTGATCCCTACTCTTGGATAGGTAGGAAGTGGGACAACACAGTGAGTCAGTCAATGATCACCCAGATGGAATCATGTCCCCTGGACATATGTGGATAACAAGTCACAATGTCCATAGAATTCCATCCCACTTCCACTCTGGAAAATCTAGTGGTTTTGCTAAGCCTACTGGAACCTGATGCTCGACCATCACTTGCTGAAAAGTGATGCATTGAGAAAAAACTCTACCACATCTTTCTTCATCCCTAGCCATTAGTGCTGATGCCGGAGGTCCTAGTACATCTTCGCCACACTAAGATATACCAACAAAGGGAACATATGGAACTCCCTCAACACCTCCTTTAGTAGTGGCAATGTTTCCATGGTACATCCTTTGAAGAAGATGACATGCTCCCCACCTTCATAAAATACTCTAGGTGCCTTTCCTGAGGATATTTGAGCACGTCGACCCTCACAATAAATTTCCCCAAGGTGTGCCTCTTGAACTCGCTGGAGAAGTGGGGGAGTGACAGTCATAAACTAAGGGTAAGCTGATCCATCTCTTTCCACGAAGGATATCTGCATTACGGCTCGCTGCTATATCGCCTCACTTAGAAACTATACACCGTACCTCCTGCTAAGTACATCTGCTACCATATTACCCTTCCAAAAAGTATAGACTATCTCAAAGTCATAGTCCTAGAGGAACATTGGCCATCGTCTTTGTCTCAGGTTCAGTTCCTTCTGATAGAATATATACAATAGACTCTTGTGATCAGAGTAAATTGTAAAACGTTCACTTATTAATTAATTTCGCCACATCTTTAGGGTGAAGACCACTGCTTCTAACTCCAGGTCGTGGGTATCATATTTCTGCTCATGTTTCCTCATATGTCGGGAATCATAAGCGATCAGTGCTTACTCCTACATCAGTACACATCAAATTCCAGTCGCTGATGAGTTGCAGTAGACTACATACCCAACACTCTCTTCTGGTAGACTCAAGATGGGGGAACTTTTCTTCTTATGCCTCAGCTCATGAAAACACTTTTGGAATCTCTCCATCCATACGAAGGGATGTCCCATCTTCATCAATGCTGACAAGGGTGCTGCAACTCTAGAAAAGTTAGGCATGAATCTCCTGTAGTATCCATCCAACCCCAGGAAACTCTGCACCTCGGTCACACTCCTCGATGGCTCCCAAGAAAGCACAACCTCTATTTTTACCGGATCCACTACAACTCTATCCTCTAAGATAACGTGTCCTAGAAAGTAGACCTCTCATATCCAGAACTAGCACTTCGAGAGCTTCCATGTAGATAGTTCTCTCAGAATGTTTGCTGAACTATCTACAAATGATAAGCATGCTTCTCCTCCATCGCTGAGTATATAAATATGTCATCGATGAAGACCACCAAAAAGCAATCAAGGTATGGCTAGAAGATCTTATTCATGAGTCCCATGATAATTTCCAACAAATTGGTCATTCTGAATGGCATAACCAAGAACTCATAGTGTCGATACTGATATCTGAATGTCGTCTTATGTACATCCTCATATCGTACCCTATGCTAATGATATCCTAATCTTAGGTATATCTTCGAAAACAAACGAGCTCCCTTCTTCTAATCGAAAAGATCATCAATCCTCTAAAGTAGATACTTTCTCTTCATGGCCACCTAGTTCAGGTGTTAGTAGTCCACCCAAAGTCTCACACTCCCATATTCCTTCTTAGAGAAAAAAATCAAGGCTTCCCATGGAGAAACGATGGGCCTTATGAACCCCTTTCTCTACAAGTCCTCCAAATATACCTGTAACTCATGAAGCTCTGCAGGATCCATCCGATATTCTGGTGTAGATATAGGTGCCATCTTGGGGTACAGGTTGATGTAAAACTCTACATCCCGGCATGGAGATAGTCCCAGAACATCATTAAGAATGACATTAGCATACTGGTCCACTACTACAGGATGGCTCGGACTCTCAACACCAACAGCCCCAAGGGTAAGGCTAGCCAACTGATGTTTGATCAGTTACACCCTCCTTTGGGTAACTCGATACTCTACTAAAAAGGATCCCTTATCACCAGTGAAGGAAAAATCCATCCCATCCTTGTGAAAACACCACTCTTTGCACCTAATGTAGTCATTTTGGGCATTTACCATGGATAAACAGTCCATATCCAAGATGACTTCGTAAGGCCTTGACGTCCCTACTTGAAGATCCCAGACGAAGCTCTCACCTCATAGAGTAAGATCACACTACTAGAACGAGTGTGTAGTCATCAGTTCCTCTGATGTAAGAGTATCTAGCCATAAGGATTGAGACAACGGCTTCACTGAAATATCTGAGCTCTAAACGAGGGTCATGGAAATAAAAGAGTGACTATCACTTCTGTCTATATGTACTACAGCTAAGGTGGTGTAGACACAGATCATACCCCTAATCAACTTCGGAGCATCGTGGTCATGGGCCTCAGTTTCCTGGAGCTGAGCTCATCCCTGTCCACCAGCTCCATGTGGTCGAGGTGGACCACCTAGTGGTGGTGGCAGTAGAACCTCGAATCTTCACCCACCACTTGTTACATATCCAGCTCCTCTCCTACATCCACCTACTACCTGCAGACTTCCCCAATCGAATCTATACCTCTTTATTCGTCGTCCCTTGACCGTCTTTTGGTCATCCGTATGGTGGGTCGGGTAGTCAGGTTCCATGTGACCATGCCCACTGCATGAGTAGCATTGCATACTCCTCAGCTATCCTCCTCTCTTCCATAATCCCCGCACCACTAACCCCTATATCCTATGGTCGTCCACCCGAAGGAATGGCCTGCTTGGGCTCCTGCATCATTCGTCTACTGCCAGTTGGAGATGAATCTACTACCTGACATTCGGTGGTGGATCTCATTGTCGGTGCCTACTCAACTATGAAGCTCTCCACCAAAATTGCTCGCTATAGAATCCCAGCCTGTGTCGGAATGGTGAGTGATATCAATGATGCTCTGATCTCCCATTGGAGACCCTAATAAAAGGTCTGGTCCCTAAAGAATTAGTCTCGTACCATGTCGGTGGAGTAGCGGGAGAGATCAGTGATCCTCACCGAGTACTGGGCCACAGTCTTGCTACCCTACTATAAGTGAAATAGCTCCTGTATATGCTCTAAGAGTAGAGTTTCTGGATCAAACTCTACTCTAAAAAGGCTCTCAAAATCCACCCAAATGAGGGTCAACTCGTCATGTATCTTGAGCATCAAGATCCACCATCTCCCTGCTGCTTCTTGAAAAAGTCTAGTTTCTATGATCACTATAAGGTCAGTTTGTGTCCCAACTAAGAGAAAAACCCTGGCCACATCCTCCAACTAGTCCTCAGCCAGCTACGGGTCTGTCTCACCTTGGAACCTCGGAGGCCTCTGCCGTTGAAACTCGTGCAATGTGCTCGGTCGTCGTGCACCCTCTGCTATTGGTTATAGTTGCAACAGCTTCCTAACGGGTAGTGGTGCTACTAGTACACCACCCAAAAGAGCTAATGCCATAAGAGGGCCCTACATCAAGGCCTCATCACTCAATAGTCTGTCATCACATACTCTCTTGGAAATCCTAGCTGGCTATCTATGTGGTGGCAAACTAAAAGGAAAAAGGTGTGCCACGGTCAAAAAGTTATACCTAGTGAGATGAATCCAAGAGATCACAAGAAAAACATTTCAAAACACATGTAATCAAGGTTTTCATGAACTAATTCAAAAATCAGAAGTCTAGTTATAGGTGTATGGATATGCCAGCTACCGCACCAACACTAGATTCCCCAAACTGAAAACCACACTCATAATACTTCTATTTCCACATATAAAATATCAGAGTCTTAGTTCTTCGGTATAACTGACTCCTCTGATACCACTTTGTCACGAACTCTCCCTCGAGTCCCATGTTGTGACTACCCCAAGCCTTCCTTCTATAGGCTAGGATCTGACGACTACCTCTAGAAAGGCATGTCCGAAAAATGGGAAAGCATCGCCTTTTAACCTGTATAGACACACGGTCCATGAACACAAAAAGAAGCAACCATGAGGTAAACTAGTATAGTAAATGTGTGTTTAAAGTAAAGGGGCCAAAATACAATCCCAAATGAAAAGTAAAAGTACAACTGAAATGTGAAAAATAGCTCCCAGATCATCCACTGAAGATCCTACCTAAAGGGTAGGTACAAATCATGGTTAGTAGTCCATGTGTCACGTCACTCCAAAAATTCCACCTCAGAGTACCATCTATACCTGGCTCCCTCATCCTCAACCACTAATATATGTCGTCTACATAAGACACAACATGGTGTGAGTGAAGCCTGTGCAAGGGTGAGTATAATGATACTCATTAGGGACCCCGAGACCCCTATAGGCCTCCCAGAGTTCCCCAAAGGAAATACCATAAATCATGACTTCAACTCTACATAGTTATATGCCCATACATATACCTAAGTTATCAAGATATAATCATCTCATACATGAGGGAAGAATACCACAATGGTAACACCACGAAGGTATAAATACCACACAGGTAACACCACTGAGATAGAAGTACCACACAGGTAACACCATGAAGACAAAACCCCAAAGGTAGAAGTACCACATAGGTAACACCACTAGGACAACACCATGAAGGTAGAAGTACCACATAGGTAACACCACGAAGTTAGAAGTACGATGCATGTAACACCATGAATATAGAAGTACCACATAGGTAACACCACAAAGATAACACCACGAAGGTAGAAATATACTCAACTCACAATCTGGTATAACATAAGTAAAGAAGTATATATGATTAGTTGTAAGCTATATCATCTTATTATATTAAGAAGCACTACTTATGAACCACACATGATTGATAGGTACTAACCCCCATTGAACCACATAGGATCTGGCCCACACAGGATTGGTATGCACTGACCCACACAGGATCTCGGAGAACTTACCCACATAGGATCGAATACAAGCTGACCCACAAAGGATCGATAGATCCTGACCCATAAATTATCGATAGATACTGACCTATAGAGGTTCAATGTTCTTCCTTCATTTTGTAGACTACCATAAGATTCCTCGCACCTGGTGCGCTCGAGTTTTGTAGAAACTGTACTCGAGAAATCATTTGTAACTCAACTACCACTAAGATCCATTAAAGATTAACCCAAAGGTCTGGCATCTCTTAAGGGTTCCAATGTGGTGGACGTTGCGTCAATCAGACGCCTAGTCGGTGAGTTATAAGTGTTTTAGTTCTGAGGGCCCGGTTGGATTCGGATTTGATCCAACTTGATTGTACTCCAACATTCTCTAAAACTCATGTGGAGTATACCAAAAGGACCATCTCTAGTCATGAATCCCAACTCCATAGATGGTTCATCAAACGGAGGTCTGGTCCTCAAGATACGTCCCTTTAAGTTTTTCAAGGCCTGGTTGGGCTTGGGTCCGGTCCAACCTGCCAGACTGACCTGACCCAACCTGTTTCGGGTCCAACATAGATGTGCGGGGACAGGGTGGGCTCATCTTGCTGGGATACGGTCTGTCCCAGCCCGACCCTCAAGGGGGCACAGCCCAACCCGCAATGGGGTGGCACGATGGGCTCCCGTGGCTTAGCCCATGGTGGCACGACCCATTGGGCTCTAGAGGCCCGACCCGTGGTGGAGAATATCTCAGCCTGAGGTAGAGAAGGGCCTAGCTCGCGGTGGATCATGGCACAACTCCCAGTGGGGCATGGACCACAGGTGGTGCGACCTGGATGGATCGGGGCCCTCCCTAGCCGACACGGGGGGGGGGGGGGTGGAGACCTCTGGTCTTCCCAAACGACTGTGAAGGGTTGTTCAGTCTTCTCTACAGTAGAGGCTCCACATGGCGCTGCCAGGTGGCATGTGGGACCCACTGGAGTAGTTCCTTCTTCCTTTCACGGTTGGACGGTGCAGGTCTCCGTCTCTAATATCGCGCGACGGAGTGTCGCTCCACCACTCGGGGCTAGCTAGTGTGTCGGTGCCTCACTCAGTCCGTCGCGACTGAGGAGTCGCGGTCAGCCGGTGTGTCTGCCACCTCCTTTGACCGTAGCAGCCCATTTCTCACCGGCGACGTTCCACGGTGAGTCGTACCTCCTCTGTAGTTGGTCGGTTCTGGCCACCACCACCATTTTTCACCCCAAGGCTCATCCAACCCAAAGTAAAATCTAGAGAAGAAAGCACTAACTTTTAAAAAATGGACTAAGGGATCGGGAATTGTTCGTTTGGCCTAAACCCTCCTTGTTATGTTGATTGCAAGAGGGTAGGAAGGATTTAAAAAACTTTTGACAAAAAATCTATATTAAACCCTACCTCGAGATTATTTTATAAATTCCCACAGTTGAGGAAGTGGGTCGGTGTTCACTGTCCCCCGCAACTAGCCTCCAACAAGGACACTCAATCATCAATCTTTGGTTCAGAGCTTCGGTGTCGCTCATCACCACTCACTGGAACCGACTCCGCCCTTTAAGGGTTTGGCGTCTCGACACTTTTTCAGAACCTATTTTCTTGATGAAAATCTAATGATACATTTGCCAAAGCTCCATATAAATATGTCTGGGGGTGAGAAACAATCGTGGAATTAATGGGGTCTCATTAATTTGGAACCTTCCTAAATCCCAACATTGTTGTTACTTAGGATTGAAAGGTCATGCCATTTATTATCTTGACATTTCATTGGTCTCATGTTGTCACTTGTATATTTGAGGAAAATAAAGATAGTAAAATAACTAAGTTATTTTATTTATTCTTTTAAAAAGTTCCAAAATATACCTTTTTCTCCAGACCTTCTTTGGTCAAAGTGATTCCTCCCTTAAGTGAATCCCAGCGTTGTGGATTCAACGAAGCCCACATATTTTTAATCCGACCACTGGTTAAAAAGTTATAAAATGATGCTCATGTGTTTACTAAAGGAACCTCAAAAAAGGTTTAAAAATTCATTCTGAGCACACTGGGCCTTGAAATCACACTCCTTCAATTTTCACAGACTTGTAATAATTCCATATAATTAAAAAAATTGCAAGGAAAAATCCGGGTCTTTACACGGCTTCCCATGTGCACTATTTTAGGTGGTTTTGAGTTTTCATAAAAATAACATGGATGAACATATCATTCTCTTTATTCAAAAACACACTCACCCTCTCACCACTGATCTCCCTCCTTGATCACATCCCCCCCTTCCATCACCCAAAAATGCACAAGTCTTTTTACAAGACACCTATCTCAATCCACACATTCAATGTACAAATCATTTTCTAAAATAAAGGGGAATGCCTCAAGAGAGGTTTTCCTTTTTCAAAAACTATTCATAATCATCCGAATGAACTTAATTATTTACAAGGAAAAATTTTCATTTTAGAACACATAATCACCCATCACATTTAAGTTTCTAAAATCATTACAAAGATAACTAAACAACCAATGTGCTACACATTTAAAAAAACCGGAACCCATTCTTACAATGATGAAATTCATTAAATAAATTAGAACCACTATTTGACCACGAGTTCAAACCAAACCCATATTTGGAAATCACATTAGAGATTTTTGGAAAACCAAACATGTCATTACACTTTATTAACTTAACTATCTGAAAAAACAAAGACCTTTAAAAGTATTTATTAACAATTCAAAAAAACTTAGGAAATCACTTTTTACGAAATGTCACTTAATACCAAATGGGCATTAAAATTCATTTCATTTTCCAAAACAAAGGAATAATGATTTCAAGAAACCGTAACTAAATTTCACAGATGTTTATATTTGAAAAATATAAAACATGTTTTTCAAACTAAAAAATAATCATGGGATTAATGTTAAAGGCATAAGAATAGGGGACCTATCTCAGGGTGGAACCAAACTGAACATTCGGACCTTGGTGCTTTATAAATAAAATTTGTTTCTCCCCCACTAAGCATATGCACCTTAACATACATGTATGGACAGCTTGCCCCTATAAACACATCACCATGGCCATGAAAATGTGCAAGGGGGTCCATAAATGAATGCTTATATTTATATACTAGTCACCACTCACCTACGTATGCATTTTAATATATATATATATACGTTGTAACACCTTTCCCCATACGTGTATATTCACTATCATGGAAGATTTTACATATAATGGGGGAACCTACATACACATATATACATACCTATGTACACACGGGCTAGTCACCTTAGACCCAAAAACTCAAAACCACCTAGAACAGTCCAACACACTATAAAAAAATACTAGACACCATAAAAACTCTGCAGAAAAGTTAAATACACGTAAAATATATTATTAAGAACCCATAACCACCCTAATACTCTCCAATAAAGGGTGTGAAACCAACCATTAGCATAAAATCCATAACTTGGATGTTGAAGGCGAACCAAAACAATAGGAAACAATTCAACACACCTTAATATAAATACCAGAGACTTATAAATTACAAAACCCCCAAATAAAAACTATGTGGAAAAGATGAATGGAGGAACGAAATACCCAAATTTGTTGGCAGTAGACTAAATCGAAAAGACCAGCTTCACCTTCAATGGTGTTTGTCAGAACACACATGAACGAGGCCTGAGGAAGCCTTTATATAACCTATAACTAAATGTTCACCAAAAATACAGATTAAAACCTTACCATAGGTTCTACTGAATTTCGTAGGTTAATAGGGAGACCAAATCACGGCAGGATTTAGGGAGGAGAAGGGAGAGAGAACCATACCATAGATAATCGAAGAGAAACACAGAGAAATATAGGTAGATTAAATTGAGTAGAGGAGGATATAGTAGGAGAGGTCATGTTTCTAAGGGGGAAACCCCCTTGGTGTGATGCATCGTGTGATCAGGCGAGAGATAGAGGGGGGAGGTGAGTGATTTGGGGTATTTTTTTAATTTTTTTCTTTTAATTTAATTTAAAATAATTTTAAAGAAAATAATAATAAAAATAATATTCCTAATAACTTAATAAAAATAATAATAGATTTAATAACAAAAATAACAATAATAGTAATAAGAAAATTCATAATAATAATAATAATTATAATAATGATCAAAATAATATTACTATCATTAATATTATTATTAAAACATTATTTTAATTCTATTTCATTTTTATTTTTTTCACCTCATCTTATTTTTCATTTTGTTTTTATTTATTTTAAAACCTGGGATGACTACACAGTTACTTGGGTGAAGGCGCACAGTTCCTAAACTATACTCTTCCCGCGTGCCAGATGCTGCCAGCCCAAAACACCCATTTCCAAATAAAAAATAAAAATTTAAAATCAAGACTCAACCATCTCAGACACAAAATAAAATAAGACCAAGTATGAATAAAATAATAAAAATAAAAGAGTAGTGTTATTTCAGGATGTGAAAATTCTCTAAACCCTGACACTTTCTACCCCGAGAAATTCAGAAATGGCATGTTTGGTCAAATCATGAATCCAAAATGCAACGATTCCGAGAAGAGTACCATATTCATTTAAGGAATGAAATTTGAGAACTCAAACAATAACCAAAAGAAAAGTCAATGAAATACCAAGACTAAAACCACTAAATGAGAGTACCAATAGTGAAGAATCCCCATCTCCAAATAAAACCACAACATATAACACCTCGATCCCTAACATAGAAATTACCAATCCTGTTGGGACATCCATAGAAATCCATCAAGAGACCCATTACCCAGCTAAATAATTACCATGTTCAATGTTGGGTGGAACAAGAAAAGAGGATTACACTATAAATAGCTCTTTGAAGATTGATTTTCATTGGGTTTGTTTCATTATGGTCTCCCCACCATATTAGGATTTGGGCCAACATTTACCCTGCCAAATCGAAACCAACCACAAAACCAAACCCAAATCCTGACACCTATGAGACTAGTTATGGGTCTCCCCACCATTTTAAGAACAATCTAGAACAATGTGGGTTGGAACTTCCATCAAGAACCCATAAGCCAAGACTGATTCCCAACACAAGGGAGGAGGAGGGTCCCCAATGGAAGCAACCCAAAACAAACACCAATTTTTTGACTGATCACTTCCTTCGGATACAATCATCCTTAATGGGTAACACCCAAAACCCAAAACCATTAAATGGAATATTAGTCACTCAAAAGTTTATATCCCATGCTATATATCCATGAAAACATTAGCAAAGAGGCAACACGGACCTTCAAAGAAAAAAGACCCAAAACAAAAAAACTACTAGAAATGAAAATTCATCCATATTCCTATCTAATGTCGGATATAATATGTTGGATCTTAATCCCCCTCCCCCTCCCGCACCTAGAAACGTCCCAAATGCATGAAAAGCATCAATATAGGACTTATTTATAGAGTTTTGATGTCTTGTAGGATTTGATGTGCCATAGTCAAGAACTGACAACCTCCAACTGAGGCTTCATCATCCAACAACACAGCTTATATGACTTTTTTTGTAGCCACAACATTAACATCCCTTTAAAGAATTATGGAAAGGCTATTAGAGTGCCAAAAACAATATTGGAAGTAATGAGTGTGTGGGCCTTAGATCGAGAAACATGGAGTGATGAGGGAGACTCACCAAGAATATGTTCCTTTGGGTTTCACTCCTCGCCAGATATAGAACCTTTCACAAGAACCTCAAGAAACTAAAATGCCTTCTCTCACACTCCACCCATTGTGACTCAACATGAATAAAGAAAAGGGAAGTACCCTTCACCAATCTGAACCGGATCCTTTTAACAGAAAAAGAACTACTAATTCCCTCATGACATCTAAAGTTCCCAAAAATATGAAGACACACCCAACATCCTCATGTTACACCACAACCACTATCAAACCTTGAACACCATAGGGAATAAAACTGCATAAAAAGAGTTTTTCACCAAAACACTCTTTTTGATGTCTGGGAAAAACCATCAATTGAAAATGATCTTTCATAGGCCATTGGACATTTCGGGATGGCATTCTCTAAATGAGAAACATGAAGACAACTCGAAGAGCATCGTAGAAAAATCCACCACATCCCATCATAAATCAAATATTTACTCAAACAACATCTTAACCAAAGAATACAAATTTAAAAACCAAGAACCATACAATAAAACCAAAAATCCACTTATAAAATCTCCACTTTCATTTTGAACTCAAACTGATTTCAACTTTATAAAATCATCACAACACCAGAACCCACTTCAAAATTCACATTTATTTCAATACCTTTTTTGAAAAAAAATCATTCCAACACACCCACTTATCAAAACAAACTTTTAGAAAACCAAATGAGCCTAAAAAACAATGCTCTTACCATTAGTATTCTATGAATCCTCACATGAATGAACATTCTTGTGCCAACTCAAAACCCATTCACACATACCAACTCCATGTACACTATCTATATATATGAGATCCATAATTATATCAAAGGTCAAACAAATAATTTTCATATTCCAATTTCCAAGACATATCATTTTCACATTTCACCAAAATTTCGAAAAAATAAAAAATATTTTCAAAATCCACTTCCAATTTATGCTTTATAATAGCTTTTAAACATTGAAAAAATAGTTCGCAAAACAACAACCATTTTCAAAATAACTAATTTTATTTTCAAAAAAACCAAGATTTCCATTTTGGAAATCCAAGTTCAACAGTCCATTCATGAATTTTTCAACCAGATAAAAAACACCCCAAAAACAACTAAAACTCCCACCAAGAACATCCCAAAGAAATCAATTCACTAAACGAATCAAGATTCCAAATTCTAAAATAAACAACTGTTATACTAGGCTTGGTCCCATGGTTTGGAAAACTATGAACCAATCAACAGTGCATATAAAAAGTCATCAGAGGAAATTGCATGGACTGCACATGGCTTTCCAGACCATGCATAGGAACCATGCACCCCCAGAAATGACCATTGAATCTCAAAATAAACTAAAAACACCCAAAAATAAGGGCTTTGAAGAGAACCATGATCCAAGCATGGAATTCAAGGCAAGACCATCACGGACCACCCTATCGGTTCAAGTGTCATTCTATGTTTGTGGTCACCAAACACCTACCTACAATTGACCACTTATATTCTGAAAATCATTACCCAAAACTATTGTGTATACCCAAAAGACATGGTCAGAATCCCCTCTAATAATATTTTATCATGAATCAGCCCAGGTCAACCCCGAACCAGTCACCCGAGCTAATTCGTGACATGGTCTAAAGGGAATTATTGATCCCCATGGGCTGGAAACCATTATCGGACATCGAAATAAATTAGTTGGGAATGATTTATCCAATAAAGATAGGTAAATAAAATAAAATAAACTTAACAAATTAGAAGTGTAAATAAAAATAACCAAACCAGTGAAACATACCTCAAGTTACCTCGTGGGTCACCAAAAGACATAAAACCAAACTCGTTCCAAGAGGGACCCATACTAGAGGAACCTGAAATGGAAAAATAATGTATGTGTGAGAACTAATATTCTCAGTAAGAATTCCAAGGATAAATAATTCCCTATGCCCTTACCTTTAAATAGTAACCCAAATCATGCTAGTTTGAAAATACAACCATATAAAAATAATATTTACCATTCTTAAAATTATAGGAAATCAATTTCAAATAAAAACATTTCTCTTTTATAACATTTTCAAAATAGTTTACAAGAATTCATAGTCATTTTAAAATGAAAGACAAATTGTTTAAATAAAAAACTTTTTTAAAAAAGGTGGAAAAAAGCTTGAAACAGCTAAAATGAAAATAATTTCACAAACACCACGTCATAAGAGAGTACCATCATCAATACTTATAGGTAACTAAAAAAATGGGACACTAGAAACCTAATAGTTTAGAGAAATGTGTTATAGAAACCATGACCAATAGTGTTCTCATGCATGAGCCACTAGTAGGGAACACCCCCATAACCTAGTGGTCTCCAGTAATCATCCATAATCATTTAGTTAGAGTTGTATTGTCAAACCATCTAGATGAAACTAGGACAAACCACTTCAGAATCATTTAGAATATTAGTCCTAGTCTAGCCACCTAGATAATTCGGGCTTCCCATGTGCTCTATTTTAGGTGGTGGTGAGCTTTCAGAAAACAGACATACATGAACATATCATTCTCTTTATTCAAAAACATAGTCACCCTGTCACCACTTATCTCCCCCCTTGAGTGCATCCCCCCATTTTTTTGTCACAAAAAAATTTACAAGACACATTACTAGGCACATATCACAATCCACACATTCAACATACACATCATTTTCTAAATCAAGGGGGCATGCCTCAAGAGGGGTCTTCCTATTTCAAAAACCATTCTTAATGTACCAAACATGCTTAATTATTTACAACGAATACATTTCATTTTAGATCACATAATCACACAACACTTTCTAAGTCTCTAAAATCATTAAAAATATCAAATGAAAAACTGATGCACTACACATTTAAAAACAAGCTTGAACCTGTACTTACAACGATGCCATTATTTCATGAATGTGAAAACCTCATTTGATCGTGAGTTCACAATAGAAACCATGTTTGGAAATCACATTGGAGATTTTTTGAAAACCAATCATGTCATTAAACTTTTATAACTAATACATCCAAAAGGAAAAATGTTGTTGTAAATATTTATTACCAATTCAAAACCACTTTCTAAGAAAAGATAATTAATTCAAAATGGGTATTAAAAATACATTTCATTTTCCATAACAAAGGTGTAACCATTTCTAGAAACCACAACCAAATTTTATAGAATTTTTATATTTTGTAAATATATAACTTGTTTTTAAAAGAAACCAGTAATAATGGGATTCAAATTGAAGGCGTAAGAATAGGATACCTACCTTAGGATGGAATCGAACCGAACATTCAGCCCTTGGTGCTTTCTAAATAAAAGTTAATGCTACCCCACTAAGAATATGCACCTTCACATATATTTAAGGACACCTAACCCTTACTCACCAATCCTCGTGGCCATGAACATGTGCACAGGGATCCTTACACGTATTCTTATATACATATACTAGTCACCACTCACAGATGTATGCATTTTCATATATATACATGGGAACACCTAGCCACATTCATGTATATTCACTGTCATGGATGATTATACATGTAAAGGGGGAACCCACATATATATATATATATATATATATATATACTTACCTATTCACACGCAAGTGATTCACCTTAGACCCAGCGACTCAAAACCACTTAGAACATTCCAATGCACTACACAAAAAATACTATAAACTGTAAAAACTCTGTGAAAAAGGTCAAAGAACCTCAACTAAAATATTAAGAACCCATAAACACCTTAATACTCTCAAATAAAGTGTGTGAAACAAAATAGGCATAAAATCCATACCTCAGATGGTGGTGGTGAACCGAAAAAACACAGAAAAATCCAACGAACATTAAAATAAATAACAAAGACTCATAAATTAAAAAACCCCCAAATAAAAACTAAGCGAAATCAAGAATGGAGTAAAACCTTACACAAAATCATTGGTGGGTGGAACGAATCAATGTGAACTGCTTCACCTTTGGCGGAGGTTGTTAGAACACAAATGAAAGAGACCCAAGGAAGCCATCATATAACATAGAACCAGAAGGACACCAAAATTTTGGGATAGAACCTAACCCTAGGTTCAGAAAAAAAAAAATCAGGTCGATGGGGAGACCAAATCACTACCGGAAATAGGGAGGAGAAGGGAGAGAAGAACATACCTCAGAGAATCAGAGAGAAATAAGGAGAAATCTGAGAACATTGAAGGAAGGAGAGGAGGTTGTTAGAGAGGAGGTCGGGTGCCAAAAGGGAAAATGCCCTTGGGGTGTTGTGTTTTTTTATCAAGAAAGAGAGTGAGGGAAAGGTGAGTGATTTTGTGGGTTTTTTAATTATATTTCTTTAAATTTAATTTAAATAAATTTTAAAGACAATATTATTATTATTATTATTATTATTATTATTAACTTTATAATAATAATAATAATAATAAACATAATATTAATAATAATAATAAACTTAATAATAATAATAAAAATAATCAAAATCAAAATAATATTGTTATTATTATTATTACTATTAAAAAATTCTTATATTTTTATTTATTTTTTATTTTTTATCATTTTATTTTTCATTTCATTTTTATTTATTCTAAAACACAAGTAGACCCCATGGTTACCTAGGCAATGTTGCATGGTTCCCAAATTGTGCTCTTCCCGTACTCCAGATACTGCCAATCCCAAAACACCCATTTCCATATTAAACTAAAAAAATCAAACTAGGACTCAACCCACTCAAACACAAAATAAAATATGACCAAGGATTAAGAAAATATTAAAAACAAAATAACAATGTCAGGTTGGTGTGTGAACTAAATCTTGAAAAAAGCATGATTCAAGGCTAACTTCCAAGACCATTTCACAAGGAGGAGCATGAGTTAAGGCTAACTACCATGTCCATTGAACATGGCAGACCAAGTCCCATAAAGGAATAATATTTACACCTTTTCCCAACATCATGTCTCATGAGACTCAACATTACCCAATGAATTTTTGTGCTTCTGGTAAAGCTCATCATAAAAGTTTCATTCATATGTGCTCCACATGAATAATCATACATAATTAATAAACATAAGGGTTATCCTTGGAAATAAATGGGTATCATAATCATGTCATAAAGAATAACAAATGTGAATATCATAATGGTGTCCATGAAAGAATATATTTAAATAATTCTTGGACATTAATAAGGATTAATAGGAATGTATCATAATAAGTGAGGTAAAAATTAAGTTAAAACAAGGAAAAATAGTTTTTAATAAATATTATAAATGAAACATTTTAGTGTGGTTTATGTGAAATATTAAAGAGCATTTAAAGAGAAAAAGCATAATCTTTTATTTAAAACCAGAAATGAACCAAGATTGGTTTTCATAATAAAATTATTGATTTTAGAATAATAATTTGGGCTTAAAAAATATTATTTATGGAACATGAAAATTGTTAATAATTTCGGTAGTTCCATTTAATCAGGTTTTCTTAATGGGATAAATTTTGTCGGAAACCTTATAAAAACATGTATTTCACCGTAAAATAAATAATAATTGATATATTAAAATATTATTGGAACATAAATACATAATTTAAGATGGTTAATTATGGATAATTAAGAATTATATTAGGGTAAAGGGAGACAAAGTGTAACCTGATGGGAAAATAGAGAATTGAAGAGAATCTCATACCTTTTGTATGAAACTGTTTCACACTTGAACATAATATCCTAGATAATAAAATCAGATACATTAATTAATTCTATTATATTCTTTTATATATTTATTTGATTTATTTATTTTTTATTTTTTTCCTTTTTTATGAGTTATGATATTCACTTTCATCGTTTTGGGTGTGTTTTTTCCTTGGTTTTTCATTATTTGTTTACTTGTATACATATATGGAAGATCATTTAAATTTGAGAATACTTTTATATAATAGAAATTATATGTTATTAGAGAACATGAAGACTATTAAATTTTCTTATATATAATTTTGTTTCCATATATTATTATTATTCATTAGATAAAACGTTAGTGATAATCATTTAGAATATTTTGGCCATTTTTCTATCCACACGAACTAGTTTTATTCTATTATTTACTATTATTTATAATTTTTAGCTAAAAAAATAAAATATGTTATAAAATAAATTTTAAATTATTTTTCAGCAATTACAATGGTTTTATGACTAGCCTTGAGGGTGGTAAATAAAATTGAAAACTCATCATCCTTGAATTAGATAAATGAAAAAGTCAAGGATGATGTTTTCATTTCTAGAACAAAAGGGTAAGAGAAGATAATTAAGGGTGGATATAAGAATTACATAATAACATTAAATTGTATAATAGTTACTAGATTTATCATTCCACATTGGGGTAGGTAGGTAAGCAATGGAAAATAAAACAAAATAATTTGAAATCGAATTATAATAAAATGAAAGAGGATTTTACCTCTTGAACTTCTACTCTTTTAGAACCTAATTAAGGCACTCGGGAATAGTATTTTGGTGATAACAGTAATACAAATCTGTGGGGAAGAGGTTTTTTAGATTAATTTCTTAGAATATATGAAATATTCAGGGATTTGGAGGTGTGAGGAGAAGGGGTGGTATTTATAGTGGGATGAGAGAAGTGTTTTTCATTATTTCATTCATTTGTTTATTATTTAGGCTAAATACTTTCGATAATGTATATTATTGTGTATAGGTTTATTAAAAAGTTTATTTTATTATGAAATAATGGTTATTACATCATCCAAACAACATCTATGACTCAACAATTCATTAATTTAGCTTATACCGTAAATTATCATATTTTAGTATTCAAAAAAATCAACTTTAGAATAATAAAAAAAATTCACCCTAACCATTTTTCAACATATAGAATTGAAAACTGGACACCATTTTGTTAAATTAATTTTTTAAATAAGATAAATTTAATTTTTAATTAAAATAATAATTTATTCAAAAAAATTTGATTTTAAATTTATAACTGATTTTATAAGACTTTGAAAAATTAATTAACGTCTGATAAAATTATCTTATAATCATAATAAAATAAAATATTAATTTGTGAATATATTATATGGAAAAAAATTCTTTAAATAATTATATTAATTATAAAATTGTAATTAAACATTTACTTTTCACAAAAATATCAATACATAATTTATCATTTTTAAAACATTTATTTACTTATTCCATGATATAAATATATAATATATTAAGTAATAATATACCAAAATTTTATTTATACTACCATAGGTGATGTTATTATTATATTTTTTAGGTTACAATTATTAATGGTCACAATACTATTCCAAAGGTCGTGTAACTATTCCATTGGTTTAGGTTCATTAACTTCTATAAATACCTATTATTTCCTTTATTATTCATTTATAAAGATTTTTTTGTGTAATCTATGTGATTGTTATTTTGTTACTATGTAAAATAATTATTAAAAGGTAAATTTCCTTGATGATATTTTGGTTCATTACAATAATTGAATATTGGATACCCATATTTGAATGCGAGATACAAAGAATAGACTCTTGAGATAATAAGTTAATACTTATTTTATAGACTAACATGCCAAATTATATCCCATGGAATGTCATATTGTCATTGATATACTTAATAATTTATTCTTATAATTAATCCCTATGACCTATAGTTGGTGATATACCTACAATGATAACATTCATACTTATATATCTTTCTAACACAAGCCTTAAGACATACAAAAGTCATGGGTGATTGGGTATGTTGTTGATAATTTAATTCTTTTGAGCTCAACCAATATGGGTTTTTTTAACTCTTATGATGAAAAAAAAATAAATCCATACCCTTGGATTAATTGTACTATGGAAATTCATGTGTATGATTAATTTATTGAAATGAGATTTACTCAAATACATAGACGAGAGACATGTGACGTGCTCATATTTTAGATGAATGAAATGTGATGTATTTGCTGTTTTGGTTATTCTATTTTGGAGAGTCACGAATTCATAATATGGAATATACTAGATTGACATGTTTCAGGTCTATTATTCACAAAATGTCAAATAAAAATGGATTATATATGTATTAATATGATCTATATGATACATATTATGGTGGCCATATTAAAATGTAGACATGGGTATGTTTGATTGAGATCACACCAGAAACCTTTGTATCTTGAGTAGCAATTATGTTTTTCTAGAGACCACTCTTTTATTACATCTGTGAAATAAATATTTTATATTTTTTTCAATTCTAAAAAGTCATATGGGGTCACATGGTTTTTCCCTAGGTTAAGTATTATGTTTTAAGAAGACATTTATTTTCAAAATTAATAGAGATTAATAAACCGTATCAGAAATAGTTTAGAAGAATTCACAATAAGTTTTGAAGTTTTTTAATAAATTTCTTATATGATTTTAGTGAAAGTGGTATATTATTGAAAATTAACTAAAATAAGGAAATTATATTATACTATATCCCATAAGTTGAAACCTATGGTATTCATGTGATGAATATCATGGATTATAAAATCCTTATATCGTATAAGATATGAGATGTTTCTATCAAATATTTTGATATTATTATGATTTGGAAATCCCATGTACAGAAATTTACACATCTCCCATATGGTTTACCTTTTGTTATGAATAAACAGCTTCATTTATTTATGTCTACACATAGATGTAATAATAATTTGATATGTTTAGAGGATTATGAACCACTAATAGTCTATACATTATATTAATGCATGTCATATTCCATGCAATGGAATCTGATGATTTAATCACATAATTGAATAAATAGAGCCTATATTAATGGACATGATCCACTTATTAGAGATACATGATACTGTCTATTCTAACTTGGAAATCTCTTTTTCCAAGTTCTTATTTTGTGTTCATGGATAATGTTCTAGAACATCATATGAGATCATGATATCCACTCATTATGAATGAGTATTCTAGTAGACAATAGAATCCCTATGGTGGAGAGTGTCCATTGGATATCTCGAGGTGATTTTGATCAAGAAAAATAATTCATGTTTTATGTAGATAAATATTTATACATTTTAGGTTTGAATATTTATGTTCTGTTTCCTTCATTACATATTACTTCATTGATGATAGATCGGGTGTTTTTATGTGTTTCTTCCACTAAATCGATTATATGATGATCTTACTGAACCTATCAGTCATATGTTATGACATAGTAGGGTTTATTTTCACTATCATAATATTTTTTTGAATAATTTTTTAATTTTCATGCTAACAATTTTTCTTTTAATAAGATATTGAAGGAAGAATCATGAAATTGGGGTGGTTATAGTTATGCTCAATATTGAAAAAATCTTTTTTGATTCTAAATATATGTATTCCTTGATATATTGAAATTTCTGTAGTTCTATTAATTTTTATCCCCAATAAATAGATATTGAATCATCAGTGAAAACTCTTACAAGTAAAATGATTCTAACCCAATTCTATAACTCCTCTCTGATATAAGTTTGTGGGAATGTGTTTCCTATAAATTTGAATATACTCTATTTAATGAAATTTGATATGATTTTTGAAATGTATTGGTTCTCAAAAAACATATTTTATGGAGTTATTTGTTACAAAAAAATCATTAATAAATTTTTTATTTTTTTAATCATTCACTAATGTATCATGACCTCGTGTCCATATCATGATCATGACACTTATTAAAATTGAATACTTGTTATCACTATTTATTATCTAAAATTATAATAAAATTGATAAATACTAATATAGTAGGTGTTTTAAAAATTCATAAGATATATATATATAAATCATATAGAAATATATAAAAATTAAAAAAATCAGAAAGAGGTTTTCAAGAAAGAATATTATTGTTCCTAGTATTTCATAGTGTTGTGATCCTTATTGACTTAAATATAATTATAAATAAGTTATTAAATACATAGATCAATACCTATCACTCTACACCATCCCATTTGAATGGTTATTTCCCTAAACCAACACCTATGCATGCTAGAGTAATTTCTATTAAACTATTGATGTGATACATTTTCAATAAACAAAATCACTATAATGCTACTCCACCGTATGAAGCATTGTAATGATAAAGGAGAGTAAAAATGATGAACATGGAAAAATATGTAATTGGTAGGGATAGAAGGGATACCATAAAACACTCTCAATTTAACTACTGTTAAAATATTATGATGGAGTAAAAAATGTCTATGTAGAAAAAACTCAAAATGTCATTGCTCCCTTCCTCAAACAAAGTGGTAAGGATAGTTCTCCATCAATTATGGAGATAATAAAGTTCCATTGGGAGAAAAAAAAGTATAAGATAAAATGGTTGATGAGATTGAGAAATTGAAATTATCATATATTAAATATTATTGATATTAAAAATAAAAATCCCCCTCTATAGATTCAAATAATTACTAACCCGTTAGATATAAGTGAAGGAACATATTTATAATCAAGAGGGGTGGTTGATTTTCACTCTACTTCAATCCTACAGATTTTAATGTATGTCAATACCATTATATATAAAAATTTATAAAATTGATCTTATAATATGTTTTTCGTATAATCTTATATACTCTATATTAGAGTTTTAGCTTCATTTTTCATGTGTATAAAAAGTTAAGGATTGATTACTAATGATGAATTTATTATCTTAGATGACTCTTAAAATTCTCAGGCTCTAGTTTTATATGCATTTATATCCTTTAAGAAGGATAAATCTTGAGAATACACTATTAATGAATTTTTTACACATAATATTATAAATATCTATAAAATATTTTATATCCTTTGGAAAATAAATTTTTAGATATGTCCTGAACATTAAAAGTCATAAAACTAATTTTCATATTTGTTAGCCCTGCTTATATGCTTCATTTGGCCAAACTCTATTTAAATTCACCAATTTTACAAATTTAATGAAAATAATATCAATAACAATATAATCCTATAAAAATATAATTTTTAAATTTATATCACATTATTTTATGTTATTAAAGGATATGAAACGGTTGTTTTATTATGGAAATAAAAAAAATGAAATTATACTTTTTAAATTTATTTTCATATAATAGATGAAAAATGAGGGTTGAATAAAAAATTATTAGATGATGATATTAATGAATAAAAAACATTATAAAACACATTTTTAAGGGTGAGAATATATAATAAATTATTGCACTATCACACCCCCACACCTAAGATTTTCCACACCTTGTACAAAAACCAGATATGGAAATCAAAATCCACACTTATGTCAAAAGTGATAAAATTTCCATGATATTTTCCAAAATATAATTTTATCATGTCTCGTTTAAGAAAATAGTACCCATTATTTTCTTCTCCCCAATTTTAATTTTTTAAACCTCAAAAAACCATCCATGACACAATCATAACTTGTCTCACATTTAAATTTATCGCATGCTTCTCACAAGAGAAATTCAACCTAGATTTATGATCTTAATTTGAAAATTCATTTGTTGTTATAGGCTTGTGAAAATTTTCATCTATATAAACCATAAGAAATATAACTATTTTTAATATTGGGTATTTTTTGAGGTCATTTGGTGGATGACGTTTGGTGGGTAAAATTATTTGAAAACGCAAAAGCTAAAAAGATGAGGTAGGATTATTAAATTTAATCCCAAAAAAATCAATATAAAATATAGGAAATATACATCAGTCAATTCCTATTAAAATATAAAACACCATACCTCATTTTTTAATTCTATGTGTCTTATGTAAAAAAATTAATGTAATGAATAATTTTAACTTAAATCACCCCTTTAAATTTGTTCAAGTTTTCTTCATAGAATATGAGATGCTGAAGAAATATAGTCAATTATTGACAAATCATTAAAGTAATAATAATGGTTAATTTAATCTTATCCCTATTTGGTTTATTTTTATATTTTTTATGATAATAGTATTTTATTAATTAAATATAGTGAATGGTATCTCATTCTCACCATCCATATATTGACCAGAATAGTGACCCACAACTCAGATAAATATGCAATGAATTTCTTCTCAAATAACACCAATGAAATGACCTTCCCCCACACTTTCACATTGAAATAATCAAGAAAATATATTAAGTGTAAATGTGGGTAAGGATAAATTCTCTTGTAATGTTTCTTAAAGATATAAATAATTATTGTAACCTAAGGGCAAAATAGGTGTTGATGTAAAGGGTGGATCTCCAGTATAAAATTTTCCTATCCCACGAAGTGAGTTAATCATATTAAAAACATTTCATAAAAACTAAATATTTAAAATATAAATAATATACAGTTTTATTTCTCACATAAAATTCAAGTTTCTATCTAGAAAGTAAGGGTATTAGAAATAATATGTCAAAATGGTTTAGAATACTTCAAAAGACAGGAAAATTAATTTTATTTAGTGTTTCATAAACATGGATTTCAAAAATTAGTCAAAATCAAGAAAATGTTTGAAAATTAAATTCTATGAAAAACTTCCATATCAACAATCATTTAAAAACCCAATTCGTAAAAAATCAATAAAACTATTCTTTAGTAAATTAAAAGGTGATAAATGATCATGAATATTCATTGATTCATGGTGTTACTAAAAATATGATAAATAAATAAAAATATTTCATAAAAATTTGGATACTCTACTAAACATATGATCTGATTACTCTTACATTTAAAACTAAAAAATTCAAAATAAAAGGGCAGAAAAACCAATGATATGTAAATACACAACCTGAGTTTATTTTGGTAGTGTAATCCTTGATTTCAACTCCTATTTGAATCTAATTTAAAGCCACAAGATAACAATAACAAAACATAAGAACCTTATATAAATAAAAATGAAAATATTGATAAAATACAAAGTTAATAAAATAGATAAGGTTTGGTTTAGACCCCCATGTGAGTGTTGGGTTTATACAATCTCTAGTTGGGTACTGATAATGTTTTTTCCCCAATATGGATGAGAATAGTGTTTTTTCGGAATGAAAACCCACTTGTTACTTTTTCCAGTATCCATAACCGGATACCAAGATTATGAACCCCCTAATAAAATAATAAAAAATGTTTCCACCTCCAATAAATAATAAAGAGAGAAATATATGTGATAAGGGGGGATATAGAAGTTTTATGTGTGGAATTTCATGGTGTCCACTTATATTTTATATAAAAGTTAATGTAGAGGAAGTAGTTGGATCACAATGAAATCCCTAAGATATTCTTCTTCTTCATTAAATACCACCTTTTTATGGTTTTATCTTCAACCTCTAGCACCATATCCTCCTTGACGGCATGTTATTTATCATATTCATTCATTCTTCAAGGCCAAAACTACTATATTCAAATCTATAATTTCAATATAAGGGATTACATTTTGAAATTTAGTATTAATGAACTTAGAATAAAATTAATTATCAAAAAATAGATCTCCCTCATAAATTTTATCTTCAATATCCCTCTCAAAAAAATATATTTGGAATTCATCTATTGAAGAGGGAAGTGGGTCTTTAGAGAATTATTTAGTAGCCTCTATAGGTTTTTCAATTTTAAATGAGTTTTTAATAAGATTTAATTCTTTCTAAAATCTTTTTTTTTGTTCCAACATCATATATTTTATTTTCTTTAATTTAATAATCATTTATTCAATTTTTTATTATGTCACCTCAATGGAATTTTTTAAAATTTCAAGTAATCATTTACTTTTTTTTCTTTTTTTTCCATTGTGCATGTCAAGTAATTTAAAACACATGTAAAGTGTTAGTATTTTAATTTTACACCTAAGTGTAATCTGGAAAATTTTAATCAGGATATAAATTTTTATAAGTTCATCATCTTTATATTTTAGAAAAGGTTATATAATAAATATCTATTTTTTGATTTTTGAAAAATATATGAAAATTAGTGTGTATGGGTGTTTGAGCCTCCTCAACAAAGAAGACAAGTTTTTTATAGTATTTTCCATTAATATCACTTATATCAATCTAATATTTACCTAAGCATACACTACATTTTCATGACCAATGGTCAATATCTCAAGGATTCCACTTACAAACATAGAATTATTATTTTCACTATTTATTATCTAAAAATATAAAAATCATAAATACTAGTATATTAGTGATTTCAAAATTCATATGATATAAATATATATGACATAAAATTATAGAAAAGTGAAAACGAAAACACAAATAGGTTATTAAGAATGAATATTTTATTTCTAAGGATTTTATAATGATGGAATCATCATTCTTTAAAATATAATTATCAATATCCTATTCAATAAGATATCAAATACTATCACTTTAAACCTTTGTTTTCAATATTTTCCCCCATAAAAGGGCCTCTATATTTAGGAGTAATTTCTCTTGAACTATGTATAATAGACCTCCTCACCAAAAATCATTACTATATTTCTACTCCACCATATAAAGCACTGTAATGTTGATGGAGAGAAAAATTAATTAACAAACGAATAGATTTTTATGGTAGGGAAAACAATATGACTTCACACCTCTCTAAATTTAACCACCGCTAAAATTTTGGAATATAATAAGAGAAATCAATTAATAAAAAACTCAAAAAATCGCTACACCTTCCCCCAAATTAGCGGTGGGGATAGTTCTCTATTAACAATGAGGATAAGAAGGTTATAATTGTAACATCCCAAGTAACTAATGAATAATATATTTTCATATCTATGTCTATTTATGAATTAGATAGTGTTTTAGAGGTTTAAAATGAGAATAAATACAATCTTAAGCATAGAATTCTCTAATATTTTTAAAAGATTGTTTTACCGCCTTTTGATGGAGAACAATTTTTAAATCCATTTTTTTAAAATTTTATAAGCTCTATTTTCTAAAATAAACATAATCTTTAGGATTGGGACATTGAAATTTACATTGGATAATGTTTTGGTATTTTTCTGACAATGTTCATTTTTTAATGAATAATATAAAATACAGCATTTAACTTCAAAATTTCTTTTTCATCTAATTTAATTATATGGTTATATTATCTTTACAATTTGTTTTGAAGTGTAATTAGAATATATTTTTAACATTTAATCGAATTTTGGTCATTATAATTAGTTTCACTTTGGAATTTGACATAAACAAATGCCAGACTTTTCATAGATACTGTTTCAAAAAAACCCGCTATTTGTTTTGACAACAGGAATTATTTTTAAATTAATTATTGCAATTTATATGTTTGGAATTTGGTAAAATGGATTCCATATTTGGAATCATAAGTTACAAATTATTTATTTAATACTCTTTTGTTTTTGGACATTATGAATAGTAACGATGGTAATTATCTTTAATTATTGTGATTAATTAGTAATCGGGTAGTTAAGGGTAATATAATAACATCATAATAACAACAAATGACACCAAAATGTGTTATAATGCTACTGGTTGTGTCATTTCCTACCATGGTATTCCTTGTGCCAAACTTTGGGACCCCATGGAATCACTTTTGGGTGATAGTGACACTTCATCATTTTATTTTTAAAGAAAGAAGAATATCACCAAAGTATGTAACACCTAAGTAAAACAATTATAATTTTTCTACATAAATGATCTTGTGGACTATAAATAGTCATTGTAAACCTAGAAAGATTTCCTACATCATAGTATTTTTATAATTTTTAGAGATTAAATAAGTTAAATTTTTTATGACACCATGATGATGCACTGATTACCTCATTAATTAATGATTTAAATAAAATGAAAAGATAATGTAAAATCTAAGACTTACACTTTTCTAAAACCTATTTTATGAGTATATTTCGTACCCTTATCACCTTATCCTAGAAATATATCAATTTTTGACTTTTAAAATCTGAATCTCATTTCAATATAATGTAACATTTCTTGGCTTTCCAAGAGTGCCCCTCCTCCCTCTTATAAAAGGCCCCCACCTCTACCTCTTTACCCACACCTCTCAAGCCATTGGATCGGACAATATCTGCTCATTTTATCTCTCCACATCCCTCTTTTAATCCTAGAATCCTTAACTTAGGCATAAAGTTCCTCAAGAAAACCTTTTGGTTCAAACCAAGAGGAGTTACCCGATTTAAAGGTAATGGCTTCACTTGTGTTCTTTTGTTTTATTTTGCTTCTCCAACCCCATAATCTCTTTTTATTACTTTACTTTGTAACAACACAAGTATCTTCAATATACTAGGTTGTTTTTATGAGAAGTATTCGAGCTACACTTACACACACCTTCGTCTAATGGTTAAAGATCATATTGTTTCTGTGGATGGCGAATTTCTGCCTCACGAAACGATGATTGTTCAATCTTCTTTTAACACCTTTCATGGTGGCCATTAAGATTTCACTATATTTATATATGATATGTATTATGTTTATATTTTCCTTATTCTTCTATATTTTTCATTTATGACATACCTTTATGGTTTCCATTATGGGTAAACGCGATATCTTCATTCTAGGAAGTGCGGACTACCACCACCTCAAAGGGATTTGATTCGATAATGCCATATGTTGGACGTATAAAAAGATGGAGTTAATGATATTATATATGATATTATACTATAATTATAATATACCTTTATATCATTATAATTTCATTCCATTAAATATGAAATAGAAATGAAAGTAGCGTTCAGGAATACATACGGCTTATCGTCTCCATGAACGGTGCATTTTAAATATTACCTATAAATGTTAAGTAATATTATAAATGCATGTATATACTAGATATATATGATATATATTATATCTACATCATGAATATAATTCTGGATATAATTTATATGTTACCACATGAACAACTTGTAATTACAAGAAGTTTATTTTTGGCTCAAGTACCAAAGATCGACAAAACGACCGTTATTAACTTAAATAATTACATAATGTTCATAAAATGGTAATAATTTATATAAAAAGAGTTATGAACTTGAAAAATGTTCTTAATAAAGTAGAAATTAACTCTAGTTTATTTTTCTGAAGATTAAAGAACGATCGAGTCAAGTCAGACACGAGGTATGGGACTTCGTCTCAATCTCCTTTCATTGAGGCATATTTTGTTTTATACAAAAATTTCTTTTCTAGGATGTATAAACACCTTTTACTTTTACTTTTATTCAAAAGGTATCTTTTTTATATGAAGTGTTTTACTAAATGACAAAAGGGAATGTTTTCATCATACGTATGTGGCGACAACGACTTCTCCGCTGTCGTGACCATTATTTGAGTTTCGGGTTCCTCTATAAGCCATAACTTTTTTTAAATGAAAAATAAGTATGATGCTTTACTTTTCCTTTATTTTTGTATTGGAAATGGTTTTGATAATTTTTTGATTATATCAATGTTTTGTATTGATATCTGGTGATTGAAATGTGGAAATGTTGTGTTTCCTTTATGCATGTTTTATATGATACGATTATGTTATGGTTCTTGGGAATTTTTTATGAAGGCGGGTGGTTCCGTGATAAACTAAGGGTGGGTGAGCTCGTGATAGCTCTCCAATGAATTGGGTAATGCAAAGCGGTTATACGTTAAGGTTTCTCCAAAGAGATTTCGGGAATATACTGTGATGGGTATTCCAAACGTAACCATGAGGGTTACTCCCTACATAAGAATGTTATGAATGCCTCAAGTTACCTTTATGTATTATGATTTCAATGATTTATTCATGATTTGATGAGGTATGTTAAATTCCTTATGTTTTATGTGTAAACTATGATTTCATTAACTCTTATGTATACATGGACTAATGTTTTCATTTTTTTACTTTTATATCCCTTACTGAGATTTTGATGCTCATCCCAAGTTTTTGAAATGTTTTTCATAGGTCAAGGGAAAAGTACATGATGTGTTGATAGTGTCGAGGAAGTGTCACGAAGGAATGCATGTTTTATTTTAAATATGTCTCCTTTGATGGGAAAAATGAATATTGACTTTTATGTAACCTCCTTTTTTAGATGTGCAATGTAATGCATGATTTATGATCTAATTCTCTAAAACTCTAAACCTAAAAAGATCCTCAATGTGTACTCTTGAAATAACTCAATATTAAGTAATGTTTAAGGTTGGGTCCTCATAGTTGGTATCTGAGATCAGTTTAGATAACTTTAGGAGTTATAATTCTATTAAATGATTATCCAAAAATAGGTTTTTTATGGTCAAATTGAGATGATATATCATTTGAAGATTACCATGTTGCTTCATCTAAGACATGTTTGTTCATAATGTTTTTCCACAGAGGAAACAGGTAAGCAGTGTTAGGAAGGCATACATAAGGAAATGACCTTCTGAATTAGCATCCTGAGATGGTCGGAATTGGAAATGAAAAGTTTCTTGCTGTAATGGCACATTTGACTCAAGCGATAAATGGTGGTGGTATCCATACACGAGATCATCCAAATCTACCATAGAGGAACATGTTAGTGTTGGAACATTTCATGAGGCAACATCCCCCATCATTTAGAGGATCATATGACCATGTGCTAGCTGAAGGGTGGATTAAAGCACTGGAGAATATTTTTGATGTCATAGGGTGTTCAAACAATCATAAGGTTAGTCTTGTAATTTACTGTTTGGGGGGTGAAGCAGATCAGTGGTTGTCGGTGGTTAAAAATATCAGGGACGCTGATGAGATTGATGCTCTCGACTGGGATGAATTCAAAGTTATGTTTCTTGAGAAGTATTTTCCTAAGGCTATTCGACTTAGGATGGAAAAAACAATTCTTGGAATTGAGGAAAGTGGATGACTCAGTGGATGCTTATGAAGAGAGGTTCACTTGATTGGCAAGGTATGCTCCAAATTTTATCCGACACCTTGATAGTAAAATCAATCGTTTTTACTCAGGATTAAATCCAAAATATCTAAGGGCTTTATCTTCTCGTGAGTTCAAAAGTTCTGAAAATCTTGTTCAATTTTCTGAGAAGGTGGAAATGGAGTTTGCATATGATCAAATGTTCTATAACAACCAACAGAATATAAGACCGAGGTGGTAGGAGAAAGGGAAGAATTATTTAAAAAGGTCTGATGGTTAGAAAACTAAGTTTCTTGTTTGTGATAAATGTGGTAAAAGGAAAGCTGGGGAAGGTCTTCTAAATTCTGTAAAGTGCTACTGATGTGGTAAGATGGGACATAAGGATCGTGATTGCACTGAAAAAGATTAGGGTGATGGTAAGACAAAATTTGGTTTAGAGTTAGTGAAATGTTTCAAGTGCAATGAGATGGGTCATTATGAAAACGATTGTCCGGCAAAGAGATAAAATGATGGGAAGAAGTCAGACAACAAGCAGAAAGGTGTGTTGAAGTCCTTTTCAATTACTTCAGCAGATGTTGGGCCATCAAATGAATTGGTATCGGGTACTATGTTTGTTTTCTCAGATTATGCCAATGTGTTTTTTGATTCGGGGTCTACTCATTCTTTCATCTCTGAAAAAATTTCTAGTAAATTGGGAATTCCATCTCATGAAATGACTCCTAAACTTGTGGTAAAAACACATGGGGGAAATGTTGAGGCAAAAATAATTTATATGAATCTTCATATCCTTATCCATGGAAAGAACCTACTTGCTAACCTTATTGTTTTACCTCTAGTAGAGTTTGATGTTATCCTGGGTATGGATTGGCTCTCTTTTTACCATGCTAAGATTGATTGTAGAGATAAAGAAGTTTATTTTCAAAAAGATTTTCAGTTTTTGTACAAGAATGAACCCTTACTGTTGATAACATATCAAGAGGCTGAGAAACTTGTAAAAGATGGAAATGAATGTTACCTTGCACATATTTTTGAAAACAAAGGAGTCGTTCAGATTATTGATGTGCCAGTGGTAAATGAGTATCCTAATGTTTTTCCTGATGAGTTTCCTAGAATAATACCAGATAAAAAAGTTGAATTTACTATTGACTTAGTTTCTGATGCTAATCCAATTTCAAAACCCCCTTATCGAATGGCTCAAATTGAACTTTTAGAGTTGAAGGAGCAATTGCAAGATTTATTAGAGAAAGGTTTCATTCAACCTAGCACATCACCATGGGTTGCTCCTGTCTTATTTATTAAAAAGAAAGATGGTTCAATGATACTTTTCATTGATTATAGAGCCTTTAATAACAACACTATTTAGAATAAATATCCTCTTCCTCATATCTATGATTTGTTTTATCAGCTCTAGGGAGCTTAGTATTTTTCAAAGATTGACCTGAGATCGGGGTACCATCAGTTGAAGGTAAAGGAAGAAGATATTCTGAAGACCGTGTTTCATACAAGATATGGCCATTATGAATTTGTAGTTATGCCTTTTGGGCTAACCAATGCACCTGTTGTATTCATGGACCTTATGAATAGAATTTTCCATGAGTTTTTGGATAAGTTTTTGGTTGTTTTCATTGATGATATTTTGGTGTTTTCTAAAAGTAAAGTGGAGAATGAAAGTCATTTAAGGGTTATTTTTTATACCATAAAAGAAAATAAATTGTATGGGAAATTCAGCAAGTGTGAGTCTTGGTTGCGAAAAAAAATCATTCCTTGGTCATATTGTTTCTAAAGATATAATAACTGTTGATCCTACAAAAACAAATGTTGTTGAAGAATGGCCAAGACTCACAAATGTAACTGAGATTCATAGTTTTCTTGGTTTGGTAGGCTATTACTGAAGGTTTTTTAGAAATTTTTCACGGCTATCTGGTCCAATGACTAAGTTAACTCAGAAGGGTGTTGAGTTTTTCTGGACAAAATAATGTGAAGATTGTTTTTAGGAATTGAAAATAAGATTGGTGAATGCTCCAGTTTTGGCACTACCTTCCAGGAATGGTGGGTTTGTTATCTACAATGATTCTTCATTGAAAGGACTTCATTGTGTCCTAATGAAGAATGATCAGGTAATTGCTTATTCTTCACGTCAGTTGAAAACTCATGAGGTAAATTACCCTACACATGATTTGGAATTAGCTGCTATTGTTTTCGCTTTAAAAATTTGGAGGCATCATTTGTATGGTGTAAAGTGTGAGATATATACTGATCATAAACGTTTAAAATATATATTCACTCAGAAATAATTGAACATGAGACAGAGAAGAAGGCTGGAATTAATCAAGGATTATGATTGTACAATTCATTACCATCCGGTAAAAGAAAATAAATTGGTTGATGATCTGAGTCGAAAAATTAATGCTTCATTAACCATGTTATGTTTGGAACATGATACTTTTGCTAAGGATTGGATGAACATTGGCATAGAAGTTGTTGGTGTAGGATTTTCTTCTTTTTTGTTTCAGGTATCAGTGAAATCTTTTTTATCAGACATAATAAAGCAAGCACAGAAGCAAGACAGTGAGTTGCAGAAAAAGGTAGAGCTGGTTCAGAAGGGTAAGTTGCCTAAATTCAACATTGACAGTGATTGTGTTTTGAGATTTGGGAAGAGATTGTGTGTTCCTTGTGATTCTTAGTTTAAGAGAGACTTGTTATGTGAAACTCATAGTTCTCCGTTTTTAGTTCATCCTGGTAGTACTAAGATGTATAACGATCTTCTGGAGTATTACTGGTGCGATGGAATCAAAAGAGATATTATTGATTTTACTGTGAAGTGTTTGACTTTTCAACAGGATAAAGTAGAGCGGCAGTTGCCGAAAGGGATGCTTCAACCTTTACCAGTGCCAGACTGGAAATGGGAGAATATATCCATGGACATTGTTGTTGGATTTCAGAAGACACCTCGAGGTAATAATGCAATCTGGGTAATTGTTGATCACTTGTCTAAATCTGATCATTTCCTTGCTATACGAGATAATTTTTCTCTAGATCAACTTTATCGTTTTTATCTTAAAGAGATAGTCAGGTTACATGGAGTTCCCCTCTCCATGGTATCTGATCGTGTTCCCAGGTTTACTTCTATCTTTTGGAAAGGCCTTCAGAAGTCATTGGGTACTAAATTAAATTTTAGTAAAGTTGTTCATCCTTAATCAGATGCACAGTCAGAACAAAAGATTCAGACATTGGAGGATATGCTACGTGCTTGTTCGATGGATTATCAGGGATGTTGGTACCAACATCTTTCTTTGGTTGAGTTTTCATATAATAACAGTTTTCATTCTAGTATACAGATGGTACCATTTGAGGCATTATATGGGAAGCGGTGTCGAAATCTAGATTTTTGGGATGAAGTGGGTGAAAAGAAGTTGATGGGACCAGAATTGGTTGAAGAGTTGGCAGAAAAAGTTCATCTAATACACAAACACATGAGAACAGCTCAGAGCAGGCAGAAAAGTTATGCGGACAATAGGAGGAAGGATCCCTCTTTTGAGGTCGGTGATCATGTCTTCCTCAAAATTTCACCATGGAAAAGTGTGATGTGGTTTGGTAATAAAGCAAAGCTGAGTCCAAGTTTCGTTAGACCATATGAAATTCTGGACAGAGTTGGATCAGTTGCTCACCGAGTGGCTTTACCTCTGAGTTTATCTAAGGTACACAATGTTTTTCATGTTTCAATGTCAAAGAAGTACATGCCAGATCCATCTCATGTTTTGAGTCCAGAGGTAGTTCAGCTGGAAGAGAAACTTTATTATAAGGAACAACCCATCCAGATTCTTGACCATAGGGAGAAAGTATTGTGGAATAAGTTGATTCATCAGTTAAAGGTTTTGTGTAAAAACAACTTGATTGAAGAGGCCACATGGGAATCGGAAAATGCAGTGAGGGATAAATACCCCACTTATTCGATAAGTAAATAAATTGTAGGGACACAATTTTCTAAATAGGGGAAGGATGTAACATTCCAAGTATGTAATGAATAATATATTTTCATATCTATGTCTATTTATGAATTAGATAGTGTTTTAGAGGTTTAAAATGAGAATAAATCCAATCTTAAGCATAAAATTCTCTAATATTTTTAACAGATTGTTTTACAGCCTTTTGATGGAGAACCATTTTTAAATCCATATTTTGAAAAAAAATTATGCTCTATTTGTCAAAATAAACATAATCTTTAGGGGTAGGGACATTGAAATTTACATTGGATAAAGTTTGGGTATTTTTCTGACAATGTTCATTTTCTAATGAATAGTGAAAAATACTGCATTTTACTTCAAAATTGATTTTTCATTTAATTTAATTATATGGTTAGATTATCTTTATAATTGTTTTTAAAGTTTAATTAAAATATATTTTTACAATTTAATCCAATGTTGGTCATTAGAATTATATTCACTTTGGAATTGGGCATAAACAAGTGCCAAACTTTTCATAGATATTGTTTCAAAAAAAACCCGCTATTTGTTTTGACAACGGGAATTATTTTTAAATTAATTATTGCAATTTCTATGTTTGTAATTTGGTAAAATGGATTCCACGTTTGGAATCATAAGGTCCAAATTATTTATTTAATACTCTTTTGTTTTTGGACATTATGAATAGTAAGGACGATAATTATCTTTAATTATCGTGATTAATTAGTAATCGGTAGTTAAGGGTAATAATATAATATCATAATAATAAAAAATGACCCCAACATGTGTCCTAATTATAATGGTTGTGTCATGGCCGAACATGGGATGCTTTGCTCCAAACTTTGGGACCCCATGGAATCACTTTTGGATTATAGTGACACTTTATCATTTTATTTTTAAAGAAAGAAGAATATCACAAAAGTATGTAACACCTAAGTAAAAAAAATTAATTTTGTCTAAATAAATTATATCTTGATCTATAAATATTAATTGGAAATCTAAAAAAATTTCCTATATCATAGTGTTTTTTTATAATTTTTAGACTTTAAAAAAATTAAATTTTCTACGACACCATGATGATGCAGCGATTACTTCATTAATTAATGATTTAAATAAAATGAAAATATAATGTAAAATCTATGGCATACACTTGTAAAAACCTATTGGTTGAGTATATTTATAACCCTTATCACTTTATCCTCAAAATATATCAATTTGGGACATTTAAAATCCGAATCTCATTTCAATATAAAGTAACACTTCTTGAATTTCCAAGAGTACCCCTACCCCCTCTTATAAAAGGCATGCACCTCTACCTCCTTACCCACACCTCTCAAGCCATTGACTCGGCCAATATCTACTCATTTTAATCTCTCCACATCCCTCTATTCATCCTAGAAGCCTTCCCTTAGGCATAAAGCTCTTCAAGAAACCCTTTTGGTTCAAACCAAGAGGAGTTACCCGATTTAAAGGTAATGTCTTCACTTGTGTTCTTTTGTTTTATTTTACTTCTCTAACCCCATAAAATATTTTTATTACATTTTTTGTAACAAAACCAGTACCTTAAATATACTAGAATGTTTTATGAGAATTATTCGAGCTACACTTACACACACCTCCATCTAAGGGTTAAAGAACATACTGTTTCTCTGGATGGAAAATTTCTGCCTCACGAAACGATGATTGTTCATTCTTCTTTTAACACATTTCATGGGGGCCATTAATATGTCACTCTATTTATATATGATATGTATTATGTTTATGTTTTCCATATTATTATGTATTTTTCATTTATGACATACCTTTATGTTTTCCATTATGGGTAAACGCGATATCTTCATTTTAGGAAGTGCGGACTACCGCCCCCTCAAAGTGATATGATTCGTTAATGCCATATGTGGGACGTATAAAGGATGGAGTTAATGATATTATATATGAAATTATATAGGAATTATAATATAACTTTATATCATTATTATTTCATTCCATTTAATACAAAATAGAAATGAAAGTAGTGTTCATGCGTACGTACGGCTTACCGTCTCCTTGAACGGTGCATTTCAATTCTTACCTCTAAATATTATGTAATATTATAAATTCATGTATATACTGGATATATATGATATATATGATATCTAAATAATGAATATAATTCTGGATATAATGTATATTTTACTACATGAACAACTTGTAATTATAAGAATTTTTTTTTGGCTCAAGTACCAAAGATCGAAAAACCGACGGTTATTAACCTAAATAATTACATAACGTTCATAACATGGTAATAAGTGATATAAAAAGAATAATGAACTTGAAAAAGGTTCTTAAGAAAGTATAAATTAACTCTATTTTATTATTCAGGAGAATAAATAATGATCGAGTCAAGTCGGACACGAGGTATGGGACTTCATCTCAATCTCCTTTCATTGAGGCATAATTTGTTTTATACACAAATTTCTTTTATACGGTGTATAAACCCATTTGACTTTCACTTTTATCCAATAGGAATATTTTTTATACAAATCTTTTTACTAAATGACAAAAGGGAATGTTTTTTTCGTACGTATGCGACGACAACGACTTCTCCGCCGCCATGACCATTATTTGAGTTTCGGCTTCCTGTACAAGCCATAAATTTTTTTTAATTGAGAAATAAATACCATGTTTTACTTTTCCTTTATTTTGGTATTGGAAATGGTTTTAATAATTTTTTGATTATGTAAATGTGTTGTATTGATATATTGTGATTTAAATGTGGAAATTTTATGTTTCCTTTGTGCATGTTTTATGTAATATGATTATATTATGGTTCTTGGGCATTGTTTATGAAAATGGGTGGTTCCATGATAAACTAAGGGAAAGTGAGCCCGTGATATATCTATAATGCATTGGGTAATGCGAAGGGGTTAAACGCTAAGGTTTCTCCAAAGATACTTATGGAATATACTGTGATGGGTATTCCAAACGTAACCATGAGGGTTACTCCCTACGTAAGAATGATAGGAATGCCTCAAGTTAACTTTATGTCTTATGATTTCTATGATTTATTCATGATTTGATGAGGTAAGTTAAAGTGCTTATTTTTTATGGGTAAAGTATGATTTCATTAATTCTTATGTATACATGGACTAATGTTTTCATTTCGTACTTTTATATCCCTTAGTAAGATTTTTATGCCCATCCCAAGTTTTTGAAATGTTTTTCACAGGTCAAGGAAAAAGTAAATGATGTGTTGATAGTGTCAAGGAAGTGTCACGAAAGAATCCATGTTTTATTTTAAATATGTCTCCATTTATGGGAAAAATGAATACTATCTTTTATGTAATCTCCTAGTTTAAATATTGAATGTAATGCATGATTAATGATCTAATTCTCTAAAACTCTAAACCTGAAAAGATCCTCAATGTGTATTCTTGAAATAACTCAAGATTAAGTAATGTTTATGGTTGGAGCCTTATAATAATGGGGAAAAAATAAAAAAAAATTATATAATAGAGAGATATATAGAAAAATATATATATTAAAAATAAAGAATATTATGTTATAAAACCCTCCTCTGTAGAACCTAAAATGGATAACTCCTTGAATAAAAGTAAAGGTGCATATTTATAAGTATGGCGGTGCCTTATTTTCAATAAAATTATATACTTTGAATGTTCATGTATGTTAGTATCAATAAATTTATTAATATAAATAGTAATATTCTAAGAATTTATTCTTATACTTCATATATATTTTCCCCCAAAAAATCAACTATATTGTACATTTTTATCAAAAGTTAGGTCAATATTATTAAATATTAATTGTTTGACCAGAGAAACTCTGTAATTTATAATTCTATGCTTCTTATGCAGTTATGGACATGAAAAAAAGTATGATATCAAATATTAGTTGGTAATTAAAATTTCCCCCATCAAATTATCTATATACATTCAAAATTTATTCTTATTTAGACTAGAACTTTGGGTGATATGAGCCCATGATTAAAAGTCTTTAAAACTACTCATACTTTTTATCCCCACTTATATGTTTCATTGGGGTGGGATTTAGTAATTGGTATATTCAAATGAAATTAATCACAATATCCATTTAATACTAAAAAAGAAGTTTTAAATTTTAATCAGTTAATGAATGTTATAAAAAAATATGAAATTAATATTTTTTTCATGGAAATAAAAAATAATGAAATTGTATTTTTTAATTTAATTTTATATTATTGATTCATAATGGGGGTGACTAAAAAATTATGAATTTATTATATTCTAGATACTAAAAACATTATAAACCCCATTTTTAAGTGTGTAATATTAGATAATTTATTATGTGTTCAATATCCCATATTAATTACATAGATAGGGAAATAACATTTCAAATCCTAAATCATCCCATGATATTCTGTAATGTCCCGACCCTAGTTACCTAGAGTCGGTGCATTATTACATAACATTGGCATGATCACAAGAAAGATCAAATCTCGAAAGAACGATTGGTTTAGAAGCCTTGGAAACACTAGATATATTCATAAAGTTTTACATTTCATCATAAAGTGAAAAACTACTACAACAACATATTATCTCCATATTCCACATTCATATCCCCACATAATATCCCTGCAGGTCATTCATAATTTACTTCTTCACTTTCTGGGAAAAATAAAACATAGAAAAGGGGAGAGCTCAAATGCCCAGTAAGGATAACAATATAGTGGAAACCTTCATAAATAAGAATAAACATTTACGGCGATGTATAACTAAAACAAAAGCCTTTTAAACTTGAACTTCAACATTGTATGGAAAAAATAAAATGAAATAATGCCATTTACTTATTCACATGGATATTCTACTAATCGAATAATCACATGCAATATCAATAACCACTTTCATAATGATGGAATGCATAATGCCAGACTATCATAACCAGATATACAAGGCCTTGTGCCAAGACTACAAATAAGATTTTGTCAAGGCCTTGTTCCAAGACACTAGTTTGTCTCATGAGACCTACCGATTCATCGAGGAGCTATATCAGGCTCCACCCGTCACATATTAAGTCCAATGCATTCCCATATGAAAAGGGTTAAACATAACATAAACATTCGTATTAAAACTGGCATACGAAATGTCAATACTTTCACCATAAACTATGAATGGTATAAAAATAGCACATCCACAGTCAAACATATCACAAAACCTTCAATACAATATATATGTTTTGTATCATAATAAATCAACTTCAAATAATCATAAAATCCATCAAAGGATGTTGACATAGATGAAATGAAAACTCTTTTTGGAGAAATATCTCTTTCTATTTTGAAATCATTTAAGAGTAATATATTTATAAAATAAAATATTTTATTTGAAAATATTCTTATAATCTTTTAAGGGAAGCTTCGACAATTTTATAATGGCGGAAAATAACCGCACCCACCGTATAACTTAAAAAAAACATTCTTACCTTAATTTTGTCGAAAAGGTTAAAAAGAACCTTGTTTGGAAAATGATGGAAAGATTCCTTTATAAACCTCTTATAAAAAGTCAAACAATGGTATAAATGACTTTAACCCATATTCTAGTAAATAGTAAAAATGTTTTGAAATTCATTTTTAAGAAATATCGATGTGGATGATAAAGAGATCCCAGTAGATTATTACGTATAAACAACCTCGGATAATGAAGAGATTGTGAAATAAACCCTTACCTTCTACTTTTCCTTGGTTGGGGTAGGTTAACCTCCTGTATAATGGTGAAATAATTGTTATTAAATCATACAAGAATCATATACATTAATATGATATCATATATGATCTTTTGACATTGATTTGTTAATAATATCTTAGTATTTTCGTTGTTTCGGGTGTTAACTTACTCATTTTATTTTATATGTTTTGTTATGTAATCCATGTTTGAAATGGATAGGTTGTATATTATTCATATTTGGAATGATATCAAGTCCTTAAACATATTTTTTAAATCATTAAATGATAATTATACTTGAATGGATATGATGGAGAATGAATCTCATCGCGTTCGTGGAGACGGTAGTCCGTACGTACGCACGAGCGACAATATCATTCTTTTGATATTAAAATAATATATAAATGGATGATATATCATATATACAGAATAATTAACATGTTATATTTATTATTTACATGAGTTAAACATCATTATTATACCCATCCAAATAATAATATATTGAATAACAATTACACCACGACGTGGAGACGGTAAGCCATACGTACGCACGTATGGTGACATGTTATTCAAAGGGTGGATAGAATACTGAATATGGTTGTACCATATTTATAATAACATAAAAGTATATATATATGATACTGGAGTTATTATTTTAGAATGGTAATGAAAAAGGAAGAATAAGTGGAAGAAGAAAGGAACTTGAAAAGGGGTGGTGAAAACATTACCTCTTCTTCGGGTTCTTCCTTTTGATTTGATCAAAAGGGCTCCTTAGGGTGGATTTCTGATCAAACTAAGTCCTCTGGTTTGTAGTGAGGGAAGTTGGGAGAGTATTTGGGAATATTTTGGCCGAAAAAAAAGGCTTTTATGGTGTGATGAAATGATAAGGAAGAGTGCCCTTTTATAAGAGGGGTGAGTGGCACCTTTGGAAAACCTAGAAATATTAATTTATAATAAATTCATATTCGGTTTATAATGGCTCAAAAGTTGATTATTAAACTTTTAAGGTGGTTATAGGTCTAAAACCATTCAACCAATAGAATTTAGATAGGTTTGGGTTACTATATTAACCTTATCGTTTAGTTTTAACTCTTAGTTAATTAGTTTGACATTTACCATGCCACTTTGTATTTTTATATTATATAGTTAATAAACTAACTATATACATCCAAGCGACTCCCAAGTGGTCCATTAATGATACACATATCATGATATAAGTCTCTTGTCTGAACTTTAGATTTTTAGGAATTTAATATCAATTAATAATATAATATTTGTTTTAAAAACTCTTTTTTGTCAATTTTGACACTATTCAATAGTTGATTTTTTTGAAACTTATAACAGAATTATTACTTCTATAAAGGTCAATTAAATCAATACCAATATGTCATATTATCCATGAAAATTAGTTTAATTTATTAAAAGACTCAAATTATATTTTTTTTGGGTATTTATAATATCAATTATTTTAATTTTTCACAATTATGGTAATTATTGCAAAATCATTGTGTCATAAATAAATTAAACTATTTAATGTCTAAAAATTATAAATAAAATATCATTATGTAGGAAATCGTTTTATCTTTATAATGAATATTTATAGTCTAAAATACAACATATATAACCCTATGTAAAAAAAATTTCTAAAAGATATATGCTTGTGTCATTTTTGTATTCATTTTAACTTAATTAAAATTAAGTGTCCCTATCACCTACTAGTGGCTCCATGGGGTCCCAAAATCGACCCAAAGATTCCTATGGTCGAACATGTGTCAACCAATAATGCTAGGACACGTTTTAGGGTAATTTATTATTATTATAATATTATTTTTAACCCTTATTTACTGGATTTACCCTTAACCATGGTAAATAAAATATTTACCGCAGTAATTATTCAAAATGTCTAAAAATAAAAATTACCTATTTACACAATTTGAACATCCTGATTCCAAATATGGAATCCATTTTTCCAAATTCAAAACACATAAGTGGCAAAATTTAATTTAAAATTAATTCTCGTTGTTAAACAAAAAGCGAGTTTTTAAGAGAGAATAACTTTCAAAAGATTGACACTTGTTTATGTCCGGTTTAATTGTAAAATTATGTCCAATGAACAAAATTGTATTAAATGGTAAAAATATATTATAAATATAATTTAAAACCTCTCAAATTAATAATTTATCACTATTAATTATTTTTATTAAAAAATTTGTTTTTAATTAAAATTTAGTAATTTTCACTATTCATCAAAATATTAAAGTTATCCAAAAAGTACCGAAATTTCACCTTAGGCTAAATTCAATATTCCGAATCAAAAAATGAATTCCATTTAAGAAAAATAAAATATATATAATTTCTAAAAGTAGGTATTACTATTCATAACGGCTACTTTGATTGGTTATGGTGTGTTAGAATTCGGTGTTGCGTACAACACACGCTATCACATTATTCAAAGAGAAGCGTACTGTAGAAGCTTGGGGTGTTACATTCTCCCCTCCTTCAAATAATTTCGTCCTCGAAATTTCTAGAATACTACCGCATGAAAAGACTCGGATGGTTCTTTATCATATGTTCCTCGAGTTCCCACGTTGCCTCTCCCATATTATGGTTTCTCCACAAAACTTTTACTAGACGCGTCGTCCGGTTTCTCAGTACTTGTTCTCTCGTATCAAGAATCCTGACGGGATCTTCGCAATAAGACATATCGGGTTCCAGTTCTAACTCCTCATAGGTGAGTACATGCATTGGGTCAGGCATGTATTTCCTCAACCGAGATACGTGGAACACATCGTGAACTTTGGAGAGACTTGGCGGAATTGCCAATCGGTAAGCTACAGCCCCAATTCGTTCTAGAATTTTGAAAGGTCCGATGTACTTGGGACTCAATTTACCTTTCTTACCAAAACATATGACTCCCTTCCATGGAGATACCTTCAGGAAAACATGATCACCAACTTGAAATTCCAAATCTTTCCTTCGATTATCGGCATAGCTCTTCTGCCTACTTTGATATGCTTTGATGTGATTTTGGATTACCTTCACCTTTTCCACAGTTTCCTCCACCAGTTCCGGGCCTACAAGTTTTCTTTCACCAGCATCATCCCAACAGGTTGGTTTACGACATCTCTTTCCATATAACGCTTCATATGGTTCCATCTGAATACTCGAATGGAAGCTATTGTTATAGGAAAATTCTACCAGAGGTAAATACTGATCCCACATACCCTGAAAGTCAAGTGAGCAGGATCTCAACATGTCTTCTAAGGTTTGAATAGTTCGTTCTGATTGTCCGTCTATCTGAGGGTGGTAAGAAGTGCTCAAATGAAGTTCAGTATCCAGGGATTTCTGAAGACTTTTCCAAAATCTTGAAGTAAAATGGGGATCACAATTAGAAACAATCGATAGGGGTACTCCATGAAGTCTCCCAAATTAATCAATATATAGTCTTGCTAGACGTTCTAGTTGTAGATCTTCTCTTATAGCAAGAAAATGTTCTGACTTGGTAAGACGATCAACAATTACCCATATTGCATCATTCCTTCTAGGAGTCTTTGGTAGCCCCATGACAAATTCCATCATAATATTGTCACATTTGCACTCTAGTATGGGAAGAGGTTGCAATACTCCACCAGGCTGTTGCCTTACAGCTTTCACTTATTGAAAAACCATACATCTTGACACAAAATCAGCAATCTCCCTCTTTATATTGTCCCACCAAAAATGTTCCTTCAAATCTCTATACATTTTGGTGCTCCCAGGGTGTATAGAGAAATTGGAACTATGAGCATCATCCAGCAATTCCCTTTTTAGATTAGGTATATCGGGAACACAAAGTCTCTTCCCAAATATCAAAATTCCATCTGCATACACAAAGTCTCTCAATCTCCCACCATTCACAACTTTAATCTTCTTTTGAAATTCTTCATCATCGGTCTGAGAACTCTTAATCCTTTCTAGTAAATATGGTTTGGCAACCATTTGAAAAAGCATTGATGTTTCTCCTTCCCTGGTTATTCTCATGTCCATCTTCACTAGATCCATAAAAATTGGATCCCTTTCAATTCTCATATTGTTCAAAACTCCATGATCTTTTCTGCTCAAAGCATCTTCCACCTTGTTTCCCTTCCCCAGTTGGTAGTGTATCGTACAATCATAATCCTTGAGCAATTCAAGCCATCACCTTTGCCCCATGTTGAGTTATTTTTGTGAGAAAATATACTTTAAACTCTTGTGATCATTATAAATCTCACATTTTTTCACCATAGAGGTAGTGCCTCCATATCTTCAAAGAAAAGATCACAGCTGCTAACTCGAGATCATGAGTAGGATAGTTTTGTTCATTAATTTTCAACTGTCGTGATGCATAGGAAATAACCCTATCATTCTGCATAAGGACAGAACCAAGTCCTTTCTTCGATGCATCACTATAAATAACGAACCCATCATTCCCCGATGGTAGAGTCAATATAGGAGCATTGACTAATATTTTCTTCTGTTCTTTGAAAAATTCTTCACACTCTTTTGTCCAAACAAATTTAACCCCTTTACGTGTGATCTTCATTAATGGATTAGCCAATCGGGCAAAATTCTGGACGAAATGTCGATGATAACCTGCCAAACCAATAAAACTGCGTACCTCAGTTATACTCATAGGTTCTGGTTATTCATGGATTGCCTTGGTCTTAGAAGGATCAACAGAGATTCCATCTTTAGAGACAATATGGCCAAGAAAAGAAATCTCATGAAGCTGGAATTCACACTTGCTAACCATTCCATATAATTCATGTCTTCTCAGAGTCTTCAGGATAATGCGCAAGTGATTTTCATGATCTTCGTAGCTTTTGGAGTATACCATGATATCATAAATAAATACCACCACAAATTCATCGAGATACTCCTTGAAAACTCTATTCATCAAATCCATGAATACAAAGGGTGCATTAGTCAATCCAAAAGGCATTACAGTAAACTCATAATGCACGTACCTGAATGTCTTCCTTCTTCATACACAACTGATGGTATCCAGATAGAAGTTCAATCTTTGAAAAGTATTGAGCTCCATGCAGTTGGTAAAATAAAACATCAATGCGTGGTAGGGGATGCTTGTTATTTATTGTTATAGCATTGATCTCCCTATAGTCGATACATAACCTCATAGATCTGTCTTTATTTTTAACAAAAAGAACAGGGGCTCCCCATGGAGAAACACTAGGGCGAATAAATCCCTTATTACTCAATTCCTCTAGTTGTTTCTTTAGTTCAACTAATTCTACTATGGCCATTCTGTAAGGGGTCATTGATATTGGCCTTCATCCAGGAATCAAATCAATGGAAAACTCAACTTCTCGTTCTGGAGGATGTCCAGGTAAATCTTCCAGAAATACATCTACAAATTCTTTCACAATAGGTACATCCTCTATTTGAACATTCCTTTCCTCACCCACTGTTATTTCATTCTCTTCCTGCCCAATAATTGAATTTAGTTGAGCTACTGGGGGGATCGAAATAAGAATTAGGTGGTGACGATTCTTCTCTAAAGATAAGGTGTTCCTTATCATCATCATCAAAAATCGTAACTTCTTTCTTCTTACAATAAATCTTTGCATCATAGTCCGAAATCCAGTCCATACTGAGGATTATATAGAACTCAATAATAGGTATGATGATGAGATCAGCAGATAAAGAACATTTCTGTTCTCTAATGAGGACTGATTCACAAAACTTTGTTGCAATGATACTTCTCTTAGGAGTTTTAACTAGCAACTCCCTTGTTAAATCAAATTGGAAATATTTAATTTTCTTAGCAAACTGGGAAGATATGAAACAATGTGATGATATAGAATCAAATAATTCATTTGATAAACTTGAGGAAACCATTAAATTACCTGCCACCACGTCTTTCTGAGCTTCTACCTCAGCAGTAGTGATAACATAAGCTTGGCCTTGATCCCTTGGCCTTTTCTGAGGTAAGTTCTCCTGACTCTTAAGATATTCATTTTCATAATGTCCCATCTCCCTGAAATTGTAGCACTGAACATTGGTAGCTTTCTTCTTCCCCTTGCAATCACGAGCTTGGTGGCCTTTTTCATCACACTTGTAACAGACTCCCATTCCCTTCAAGAAAGTACTGAGGTGTTTCTTCCCACATTTACCACAGGATGGATATTCAACCTTTCCCTTCTTCCCCTTATTTCCATTCCCAGATTGATCAGTAGGTCTCTTCTTATCTTTCTTTTCTTTAAAGTCATAAGACTTAGAGAATTCCTTTTCGGTCTTGATAGCACATGAGACAATGTCTTCGTACGATGAAAAGGATTGTGAGACTAATGCTCGACGGAGAAATGGTTTTAACCCATCAAAGAAACGATCAATCTTACTTCTTGGGTTATGTATATAATCTCTAGCATACCTTGCTAACCTTGTAAAGTTAGCCTCATACTTTGTGACATTCTCATCCTCCTTCTGTCTCAGACTCAGAAATTGTCTTTCCATATCTGCTCGGTGGTCGCGAGGAAAGTATTTTTCTAAAAATAGATCTTTGAACTCCCTCCATTCTATACTTTATACTTAATCATCTTCCTTCTTATTTTGAATCAGTGACCACCATTGATCAGCATCTCCAGTGAGGTGGTAAACTGCCATGATAACTTTTTCCCTTTCACTACTCCCCAAAGCCTGAAATATTTTCTCTAGGGAAAATATCCATTGCTCAGATTCTAAGGGATTTGTACTCCCATTGAACGTTGGTGGTTGTTGCCTCATGAATCGATCTAACATTGATCCTTCACGCTGCGGATCAGGGTACTCTATACGGGTAAGGTTATTATTCATAACCTGAGTGAGTTGTCCCAGTATGGTGATTAGCTGATCAGCACCAGTTGCATCACCAGCTCCACTATAATTATCTTGAGCAGGAGGGAAATCCATACATAGAGTTCGCGCATTGATACGGTTTCCATTTCTTCCACTAGGTGCCATTTCTAAACAATGGCATAATCTATATCAGTTTGTGAATCAAAATACATAATCCCACACTTATAAAACACTTAACATAAATTGAACTATTTTTGGATATAATCCATAATCATAAGAATGTTTTCTTTGAGTAATTATATACTCATAAACCCTTCATAATGATTTGTAATGAAAATGAGAGTTATCCTAAGCATATCCTCCGGGAGTGTCGTAACCAAGAGTGCAGCAAGGCCCGTTGTCGTGCACCAGTTCCCGTTCGAGTCTAGCTCAAAGCGGTGTTTTCCGGTTTTAACCCTAGGTACATCTGTGCCAGAGCCGCCTCTACCTGCTCATATCCAAATAGGGATGTATTGCTCGGAAAACTCACAAAATCTCTACAATACCAAAATTCTAGGAAGTTCTTCTATACTAATCCTCAAAGTTCATCTTAGTTCTACGTCCTCTAATCAGAGTTTATCTAAATCTAGCTTCCAAGCTTTGTACTAAACTTCCTCTGATACCAACTGTAACGCCCCAACCCCAGTTACCTAGATTCGGTGCATTATTACATAACATTGGCATGATCGCAAGAAAGATCAAATCTCGAAAGACCGATTGGTTTAGTAGCCTTGGAAACACTAGATATATTCATAAAGTTTTACATTTCATCATAAAGTAAAAAACTACTACAAAAACATATTGTCTCCATATTCCACATTCATATCCCCATATAATATCCCTACAGGTCATTCATAATTTACTTCTTCACTTCTTGGGAAAATAAAACATAGAAAAGTGGTGAGCTAAAATGCCCAGTATGGATAACAGTATAGCGGAAACTTTCATAAATAAGAATAAACATTTAAGGCGACGTATAACTAAAACAAAAGCCTTTTAAACTTGAACTTCAACATTTTATGGAAAAAATAAAATGAAATAATGCCATTTACTTATTCACATGGATATTCTACTAATCGAATAATCACATGCAATATCAATAACCACTTTCATAATTATGGAATGCATAATGCCAGACTATCATAACCACATAGCCAAGGCCTCGTGCCAAGACTACAAATAAGATTCTGTCAAGGCCTTGTGCCAAGACACTAGTTTGTCTCATCAGACATACCGATTCATCGAGGAGCTATAGCGGGCTCCACCCGTCACATATTAAGTCCAATGCATTCCCATATGAAAAGGTTTAAACATAACATAAACATTCGTATTAAAACTTGCATACGAAATGTCAATACTTTCACCATAAACTATGAATGGTATAAAAATAGCACATACACAGTCAAACATATCACAAAACCTTCAATACAATATAGAATTTTTGTATCATAATAAATCAACTTTAAATAAGCATAAAATCCATCAAAGGATGTTGACATAGATGAAATCAAAACTCTTTTTAGAGAAATATCTCTTTCTATTTTGAAATCATTTAAGAGTCATATATTTATAAAATAAAATATTTTCTTTGAAAATATTATTATAAGCTTGTAAGGGAAGATTTGACGATTTTATAATGGCGGAAAATAACCGCACCCGCCGTATAAGTTGAAAAAACATTCTTACCTTAATTTTGTTGAAAAGGATAAAAAGCACCTTTTTTGGAAAACGACAAAAAGATTCCATTATAAACCACTTATAAAAAGTCAAAAAAGGGTATAAATGACTTTAACCCATATTCTATTAAATAGTAAAACTGTTTTGAAATTAATTTTTAAGAAACATGGATGTGGATGATAAAGAGATCCCAGTAGATTATTACGTATAAACAACCTCGGATAATGAAGAGATTGTGAAATAAACCCTTACCTTGTACTTTTCCTTGGTTGGTGTAGGTTATCCTCCTGTATAATGGTGAAATAATTGTTATTAAATTATACAAGAATCATATACATTAATATGATATCATATATGATCTTTTGACATTGATTTGTTAATAATATCTTAGTATTATCGTTGTTTCGGGTGTTAACTTACTCGTTTTCTTTTATATGTTTTGTTACGTAAGACATGTTTGTAATGGATAGGTTGTATATTATTCATATATAGAATGATATCAAGTCCTTAAACATCATTTTTAAATCATCAAATGATAATTATACTTGAATGGATGTGATGGAGAATGAATCTCATCGCGTTCGTGGAGACGGTAGTCCATACATACGCACGAGCGACAATATCATTCTTTTGATATTAAAATAATATATAAATGGATGGTATATCATATATACAGAATCATTAACATGTTATATTTATTATTTACATGAGTTACACATCATTATTATACCCATCCAAATAATAATATATTGAATAACAATTACACCACGACGTGGAGACAGTAAGCCGTACGTACGCACGTATAGTGACATGTTATTCAAAGGGTGGATAGAATACTGAATATGGTTGTACCATATTTAAAATATCATCACAGTATATATATGATATTGTAGTTATTATTTTATAACGGTAATAACAAAGGAAGAATAATTGGAAGAAGAAAGGAACTTGAAAAGGGGTGGTGAAAACATTACCTCTTCTTCGTGTTCTTCCTTTTGATTTGATCAAAAGGGCTCCTTAGGATGGCTTTCTGATCAAACTAAGGCCTCTAGGTTGTAGTTAGGGAAGTTGGGAGAGTATTTGGGAAGAGTTTGGCTGAACAAAAAGGCTTTTAAGGTGTGAATAAATGAGAAGGAGGAGTGCCCTTTTAAAAGAGGGGTGAGGGGAACCTTTGGAAAAGCTAGAGATATTAATTTATAATAAATTCATATTCGGTTTATAATGGCTCCAAAGTTGATTATTCAAATTTCAAGGTGGGTATAGGTCGAAAAAAATTCAACCAATAGAATTTATACAGGTTTGGGTTACTATATTACCCTTATCTTTTAGTTTTAACTCTTAGTTAATTAGTTTGACATTTACAATGTCACTTTGTATTTTTATATTATATAGTTAATAAACTTACTATATACATACAATAGAACCCCAAGTGGTCCATTAATGATACACATATCATTATATAAGTCTCTTGGCCGAACCTTAGATTTTTAGGAATTTAATATCAATTAATAATATAATATTGTTTTTAAAACTCTTTTATGTCAATTTTGACACTATTCAATAGTTGATTTTTGTGAAACTTATAACAGAATGATTAATTCTAAAAAAGTTAATTAAATAAATACTAATATGTCATAGTATCCTATAAAATTAGTTTAATTCATTAAAAGTCTCAAATTATATTTATTTGGGTATTTATAATATCAATTATTTTAATTTTTCACTATTATGGTAATTACTGTATCATCATTGTGTCATAAATAAATTAAACTATTTAATGTCTACAAATTATAAATAAAATATCATTATTTCGGAAATCGTTTTATATTTCTAATGTATATTTATAGTCGAAAATACAACATATATAATCCTATGTAAAAATTGTTTTGCTAAAAGATATATGCTTGTGTCATTTTTGTATTCATTTTAACTTAATTAAAATTAAGTGTCCCTATCACCTACAAGTGGCTCCATGGGGTCCCAAAATCAACCCAAAGATGCCTATGGTCGAACATGTATGAACCAATAAGGCTAGGACACGTTTTAGGTTAATTTAGTATTATTATATTATTATTTTTTAACCCTTATTTACCGGATTTACCCTTAACCATGGTAAATAAAATATTTACCGCAGTAATTATTCAAAATGTCTAAAAATAAAAGTTACCTATTTACACAATTTGAACATCCTGATTCCAAATATGGAATCCATTTTTCAAAATTCAAAATAGAGAAGTGTCAGATTTTAATTTAAAATTAATTCCCATTGTTAAACAAAAAGCGTTTTTTTAAGAGATAATAACTATCAAAAGATTGACACTTGTTTATGTCCGGTTTAATTGTAAAATTATGTCCAATGACCAAAATTGTATTAAATGGTAAAAATATATTCTAAATATACTTTAAAACCTCTCAAATTCATAATTTATCACTATTAATTATTTTGATTAAAAAAGTTGTTTTTAATTAAAATTTAGTAATTTTCACTATTCATCAAAATATTAAAGTTATCCGAAAAGTACCAAAATTTCACCTTAGGCTAAATTCAATACTCCGAATCCAAAAATTAAGTCTATTTTAAAAAAATAAAATATATATAATTTCAAAAAGTAGGTATTACTATTTATAACGGCTAGTTTGATTGGTTATGGTGTGTTAGAACTCGGTGTTGCGTACAACACACGCTATCACATTATTCAAAGAGAAGCGTACCGTAGAAGCTTGGGGTGTTACATATTCTATCAATGAAATGATAATTATGAACTCTATATGGTATTTCATTCCCTTATATGTGTATTTTTACCTAATAATGAGGATTATTTTTCTCAAATGGTTATTCAAAAACTTAATATTAAATATATGTATATTTTATAGGAAATTTAAATTTATTTCTAGAAGAGTATCATGGTCTACCTCCAGATCATGAGGTTAATAATTCAATAGAACAATTACCTACTGTTATGACCATATAGATAGGTACGTTTAATGTAACTGTAATTTATTTAGAATCATTGAAGAGTATAATAAAATAAAATATTTATTAGGGTTTTATATGCACAATTACATCACTATGGGGTACACTAGACCTATTTGTTATGAAGAAATAAGTTTCAATGCATCTATTTGTTTATTATAATGAACTTAACAATATCACAAACCAAAAAAAGAATCATATTCCACATACTAATATCGTTTTTGATCAACTATAAAGGTATTAGTAATTTTTGAAAGAAAAACCTTTGATCCTTATATCATCTAATACACCCCATACCCACACTCTCAGATCTAGTGCTAATAAAAAAGTTAATTTCATTTTTTTTTAGAAACTAAATGAAGTTTCCACACTTAACCATCCATAATTACAACATAAATAATAGATATTGAGTCACATACAAAACCAAGTAATTTTAGTTTAATAGTTTCATAGATTATGGAAAGTCTTTTACCTAATGAAACTCATTTTTTCCCAAATAGTAGTCATTTTTTCTACTAAACCAAATAATCATTATTTATATTAAGTCTTCATCATCTCCTAAAAATTTTCCAATCATGATAAATTTCACGACATATCATATTTAATACTCAAATTAATAAACTGTTTAAATAGAAACTTAAGAAGGGTGAGCACAAATTCATAGTAAGGGTGTTTTTCAATATATGATATCATTTAATTGAAAAGAAATAATCAATATGTAAAAAATATATAATAATCAAAAAAATCCAAATTATTGATTACATAAGAATATAATATATTCATTGACATAATGGGAATGTAAATAATCACATGGATAATAATCATTGATTTAATAATAATGAATTTAATAATTTTAAACATCATAAACATATCAAAAAGTCCATGTTCCAGGACATCATATATAAAGTGTAAAGTTTAACCCAAATACCCAAACAAGTTCATATCAGGATACCAATTGATGCAATATGAGGCTATATAATATTAGTCATCACCAATCTCTAATTAATTCCAATTCATTCATCATATTAAGGAATTAATAAATAATAAAATATATAACCAACATTCTTAGAAATGAATAACCATCCATATTAGAATAAAAATTATGTGAAATGTCAATACTTCCCTAGACAATAAATGTAATAACATTCTTGGAAAGAAAACGTAAAATTGATGTTGAATATAGTATTAGGTATACGGTTAACTCAAAAATAGAAATAACAATATATAAATAGTTTATTTGGAAAATAATTTATCAATGAAGTTAACGAATATGGTCATGAAGGATAGAAATAATGTTAATAGAGTGATGAAGAGTAATAGGGAATATAACCCTTACAAACTAGGTGAGGTATAAACAATAAATTCATAAGATCATTTACAGATAATTACATGAAACTGAACTCTAAAATATATATATTTTATATTTTTCTATAAAAATTAAAATGAAATAATTTTCATACTGTCTTTGTAACATGGTTATAAAAACAAATATATAAGTCAATCCAAAATACAATTTCAATGGAAATAAACCTAAGATATTGAAAACCTTAATTTTAAAATTATTTGGAATATTTAAATCTTTAAATAAATAATGTAAAAGATGAGAAATGCATATTTTAATATAAAATATACATAAGTTCAATAAAATATCTTTATTTACTCTTATAAAATATTTCCATTTATTTTTAAAACACAAAAATCACAAAAAAAAAAACAGGCAATAAGATTATATTTGAAACCTTCTAGAATCATTCAAAGAAAACTTTATTATAAAAAATGGTCATTATGGTAGTAAAATCCATTCAAATGGAAGACATTGAGAAAAATATTTCCACAATTTAGTAAATAAAGTCAAGAATGACCCATGCACAAATCCTTAAAATTGTTCCTTTAAAAAAAATTATAGAGAGAGTAAAGGATATTAGAAAGTGACATTAATAAATATTTTATGTATGGAGAATAAAATTCCTAAAAAATATAATTTATATATATATTAGATAAAAAAATTGAATCAAACCATTAAAATGTTTAAAGTAATGGATTTAATGTAAAATACCTTATATACATAATAATCATTGACTTAAGAATCCTTTGGAAATAATTTTATAAGAAATTAATATAAAACATATAATAGAAAAAAGGATTAAAATAAAATACAATAATACAGTGTAATATACCAAACATAGAAAGATGGAACTAAAAATATTCATAACTCAATGAAATTAAATTGAGTTAACAACAACCCTTACAACATTACTAACAAATGAATCAAAGTAAAAGGAAAAATGAGAAATTAAATTAATGTGAAATTTCCTATAATTGAAAATTATTTAATATATGATAATTCTATAGGTTAGTATTTTCAGCATATAAAATTAATTTTTTGCATAATAAGAATAATTTCTTAAGGAATTGAAATTAATAGAAAGAAAACATTAACTTAAATTCCCTCTTAGTCGAGTGCACTTTAACCTAAATTATACAAAAAAATATTCATTAATCACTTATTTAATAATAATATACATATTTATAACCTTTTAAATTTATATTTTATATTCACTTATTATATAATTATTAAATATTTTAGATAATATTAGTCATTGGTGTTAGTAATTTTAACTATTCCATGTCTGTTCGATATAATTATTCTAGTTATCATTTCATTGTTATGATTTCATCTTATGTAGAATATTAAAATTATTTTAATATATTTTATATAATTATTTATGAATTTAATATTTATTTTATTGGATATAAATTTGGTATTATTAAAGAAAAAACTCTTAATATGTTTATTTCAGTAATTTTTAACAAACTAAAGTTGTAAAATTAATAATGAGTAAAATATTAAGATTTCCATTTCAGAACCAAATTAAAAACATTTTTACAGATTAATATCACATCATACTCATTTAACAATTTTTATATAGTTAATAATTGTGATACCCAATGTTTTTATGGATTGTGAAAATGAATAGAAATTTGAATTTTGGGATTTCAGATACTAGTAAGGGGTAAAATGTTCTTTTTACACTAGAATATGATCTTATAAAGTCTTTATAACCACTATTTTAGTCCTATTATAGATTTTTTACCTTATAACATGAGATTGGTATAATTTTGAGTCGTAAATTTTTGGAGGAATATTAAACTATTTAATTAAATAAATACAAATTTATTTAGCTGGGTTTAGATAGGGTTGTCTTTTGAATAGTGTTTCATATTATGATTTTTTTTCTCTAAGATTGATTCTTGAATGGGTAATTTTCCTAATTGAGGCATAACATTGATATGGGCATTGGGGATAGGCTTAGACCCCTTTTCATTTTCTTTTCTTTCTCTTCTTTTTCTTCTTTTTCATTTTTAACTTTTCTGTTTTATTTTATCCTATTATCCCATTTTCTTACCATTTATTACCAAACATGAGGATTACCTTCATTAAATATAATATATTAATTTGGAGAGAGAAATATATGGTTGTAGAGAGAGGGTAGGATGGATATGTTGCTACAGTGCTCAGGTTGTATCAGATCATCATGGGGTAGCTATGAGATGAATATCAAACCAAATAATTAGAAAATTTCATCTAAGGTGGAATCATTTTATTTTTATTCTATAAATTATTTTATATTAATTTTTTAGTTTTTATATCCCAAATACAATTTTTTGGGACCCCATGGGTGCGATTTCAGGTTATTTTGGGATAAATGATGGCTTTGAATGTATTGGGGGGGATTTATATTCAAAAAACCTGATCAAACGACATGTGGATTCTATAACACACACCATTTATAAAACTTATTTTGCAAATATAGTATTTTTGGTCTATTTTAATGTACTATGAGTACACTTTGTATTGTGATACATGGCCATGTGGTTGATTACTTGGGAAGAAACCACATGAAAGGGGGGGTATGGTCAAATAGTAGTACCCGATCAGACCCTATGTGTACAATGGTTTTCTAGTATTACTTGTAAATACCCCATGTGTTCCCTATCCATGTAGTTGTACATGGATAGACCTTAAGTATACCCCATCTGTGTAAAATTACATGGTCTGGATTGAAATTTTGGAGCATACATCATGTACTCAGGGTAGAAACCCAGTACTACACCCCAGTTACCCATTTAATGGTTTTGGGTGATTTTTTTTTCTCATAGTTATAATTATAAATAGTATGATTATATTTTGATCATTTTTTACATATAACATTGTGGTAGAACTTTTTTTGTGTACTTCTAAGATTAATTTTAGGGAGATCAAGTTATGACATAGTTGTTTTCATCTGGTAATTGAATCTAGTGGTCTCTTAATAGTAGTACATGGGATGATACCTAGATGAGGGCCCTGAGAATTGTTGGAGGATGTGGAATGGGATCACCAAGTTCCTCATTTGTTAATATCAGGGTATATTGCTAGGTTAGTGGGACTAGGATGTGACTCTCAGAGATGGTAGGCTAGGAGTCTGAGCTCACCTATAGTGATTTGAAAATGGGGTGGACTTGAGGCCACCTCCCTTGTGAGATTTTATCTTTTATTCCTATTAGTTAATGATATGTTAGAGACTAGATAGTGGGATTTTTTGTCCCCATGAGACAGTCATTGGCCTAAGAAACTAAAATTTGTTAGAGGGTCCTAAGAGAGATTCCATGGCTTAAGTTCTAACCCAAAAGAACATAACATGGATTCCTATACTTTCTTATACATTTATTGGAAAATAAGAGGGATGAATTCATGAACATGTAGACTAGAGGACCCAAGTGGATTCATGTTTATTAATTATCTCTAATTGGGTGTGTTTGGGTATGGGTAGAGGTGGTAGTGGGTATCACCTTAGAACATGTATCGAACATGGTAGAATAAATAGATTTGGTAGTTGTTATGGATTTATACTTTTGGAAAACCCCACGATATTTATATATATTCTTTCACCTATTAATTTCTAAGTGGATATGGAACCTCGAAATACTTCATGGGGCCAGATCTTTGGACTATATGTAACAACGGTATGGTGAGGATGATGAAATATGTTTCATGAGATCTAGCTTATAATACTTACGTGATATAATGGCGACTATGAGGATTACTAGAGGTGCTTACCAAGATAGGGACATAGGAATTATGTGGTTATAATGTGAGATTTCTTGTACCATGATATTATCATGGATGACTAGTGCTTCTTAGGATCATGTTTTTGGGTTATGTGAACAATGGCCATGATTCAAGGATTCTACCGCCAGTATATATGGTATGTTGTGGATGTTACATGTCTTTATGATTCCTAGACAATCTAGGACCCAACTATATAGGATTAGTGATTATGATAACTATAATTATTTTAATAATGATGAGATTCATAGGTCATCCCTAAGATTTTTCCAATAAATATTAATGACCTTATGTGTTTGTGTTCTATATCAGGAGGCATGGGATGCTTATGATATGGCTATTTGTCCTGGTGATTTGGTGATGAAATTTGATTCAATGATTTCCAAGAACACTGAAAATTTTCCTTGATCCATTTATTATACTGGAGTTTTTTTGGGTTCTCAAAATTCATGTAATTTTTCCATAGATCCATTGATAATGGCATGTTGGTTTATTAAGAATAAGATTTAGGGATTCCTAGGTTACATCCCCAGGATCTAGAATTTATATGTTATCGTAGTCATCTTGTGTAATTAGAGACACCTTAGAACTATCTAATGTATATATGGTTGATTGAGGTCACATACTTGAGGATCAAAAGTTATTTATTATTTATTTTTATTCCAATCATTTATCGACAAGGCTATCTATATTACATGAGTGTGCACTGATGATATATGATTATAGGTTCACCGTTGGTGGTGGATTTCTATGTATTATTTATCATTCCTTGTATATGAACCTCAGTTTTTGTGTGAAAAACTTATGAATTATTTTAATTTAATCATATATGAATGATGGATAAGATAGAAGACTGGGAATTCATGATTAATAAAATCCCATCATGTGGACTCATATTATCAGTCTGGAATAGGTGGATGGTGTTTTGGAGACTAGGTAGATTGTATAGATTGGAGTTGGCAGAAGAAACCCTATAAATTTGTTTTTAGTTTATTTATCCTGAACATGTTTTTGGACAATTATTTAACTAAATAATGTGTATAGAATGGCCATTCGAGTTATATATTTCATTTAATTTTACTTTTTCAGGTTCAATTTATTTATTATTTTTCTTTCTATGATGTATATGATTCATGGTAATTTAACTTATAGTTTTTCACTCTGATCTGGAGGTATAGTCTCTTTATAGTACTACCTTTGACCACCCTCACTAGTTGGTATCCTATTGTGTATGAGGATTCACGCCAAAGGTCTTGTGGTAAACCAGTGTAGAGAACTATTCGTGTGGACACCATATCGGGAAATTACAATGTGGTATCAAAAAATTTCTTTTTTTGGTTTTTTGGCTATGGTATATAGGATATAGGAAATTTCAAAACCTATAATGTATATTGAGGTGGTGTTTCATGAACACCTCTTTGGTTACAAATTTATGGTTTCAAGGGATGGGATTATTTTCCATGATATGGGATGTAATAGTTGTACATGGTTTTAACTTCGTGTGATGCATATGATGTTTCAAATTTATGATTTTTGTTTGATTTTTTGATCATTGCATGTTTACAAAATGATAGTTATTGGATTCGGATCTTAGAACACCGATGAAGCAGTCATATCATATATTTTAATTAGTATTTTAGGATCTTCATGACAAGTATTTATACCTATGTTGTTTTATGACTGATTAGAGGCTCACTTGTTGTGTCAATCACTGCACATATAGAATTTTCTTGTGTGAGTACTTGGTAGAATTATACTCATCTTGGCTAATGTGTATATATATTTCCTTCTAATGGTAGGTCATGGAGATCTAGGGTGAGATTATCATTGATTTTGAAAGATTCCCTTGGTGTGTGGGACATAGAGTGACCCTTGTAGGTAAATAAAATAATTTTATGTCTTAGTAGAAAACACATTGTAGATTGTTTTTATCCAAGTATGGTTATTTAATGATTTAGTAAAAACCTATATTTAATTTTACAATAAATCATAGAATGGTATTATAATTATCCAAGCAAGTGGAAGTGTTTCTATTTATATGGATCATTTAGGATGATGTCTTTGGTTATGACAATATTTAACCATGGTCTTGGGATCATGATTCTTTAGGAAGAAATATTATAAGTGTATTACCAATGAGGATTAGTTACTTGGTAGGATGATAGTGTTGACATGAGATGTTGTTACGGATAATGGTCCCTCGAGATGGCATTTGGAATGTTGGATTCCATGGTTTATTTTGAAATAGAAGAATGGATGACTTCCCATGAGATGTGACCTTTGTTGAGACCTGACATTCGATTTAAATGGGAGACCTATAACCCATGAGATTTGACTCAGTGTTTAGTGAATCTAAATTTTTTGATGACTAAGGGAAGCCCATTATATGTTTTGGATCGTGTTTTTAGGATACATTGTGGTGGTTAGCATGGGTATGTGCTGAATTTTGAGATCTATGCAGGGAAGAGGCAATCAATTTTATGGTATGGGCATGGTGAAGTCTTGGGTTTTGTAACGTCTTGGTTCCGGAAGCCACCCAGAGGTTCCCCGTACCTAGTTGGTCACATTCCCTCAAGCGCATTTTCCCAAAATGCCAAAGGCTGCCGACTAGCAGCGAGGGCCTTGAGAGTGATAGTGGGAAACTATGCCCTCATTGGCAGAGTACACAGCGGATGAAAAATAAACATGCAATAGCGGAATAAGTAATATCCAACAATATAACAGTGGAAGACTAAATCAACAACCGGAGCACATAATTATGTATGAAATGATGCATGATACATAACTTGGAATGCATCCAAACAAGTCACAATGATGGAAAACACTACCGTACCAAAACAAGTAAAAATGAAAAGTAAACAGCTCCTCAGCATCACAAACCAAATCTTGGTTCCATGCTCTCCTGCTCTAAGTAATCAAGTTCCAGAAGTTAAAGGGCACTTACCCTTCTCAATACATACAACAACATAGTCTTCTTGGGCCCAAAAGCATGGCCCAAACATGGTGTGAGATAAAATCCCAGTCGGCATTCACCCGAAGATCTGTGCCTAACAGTCAGTGAGAATATGTCAAGTAAAATTACAATAAGCAGTAAACAGTAAGAATTAAAATAGTATGATACATAGCAGCAATCAATCCAAAAAAAATCAACTGCAGTGAAACAAACAGTTAAGATGTCGGAAACCCTCTGGGAAGTACTTGCAGCCATCCCCTCTGGTCCTATATATCAAATAAGTACCACAACCCTCTAGGCAGTGCACTCAGCCTAACCCCTTTGGCTTGGTCATACAAATTTATGAGACCCTCTGGGGAAGCTCACTCGGTCAATTCCCCTTATAGTCTAGGGTAGTCAGGGACACTATTGAGGAAGATCACGCAGTCTAACCCTCTTAGCCCCAAGGTCTAGAGACTCTCTGAGGAAGTTATCTCAGTTAATTCCACCTATAGCCTCAGGTATACCACAGACTCATTGAGGAAGCTCACTCGGTCAATTCCTCCTCTAGCCTGGGAAGGTTCTTAAAGAGATTCAAACAAGGTAAGACTCTCTGAGGAAGCTCACTCGGTCTACCCTCCTATAGTTTATAAAATCCAAGAATCTCTGGGAGCTCACTTGGTCCATCCCCTATGTAGTCTGTAATATCTAAGACTCTCTGGGAAGATCACCCAGTCTCTCCCTTAAAGTATATAGCACTATGTTCTCTCAGCCCCGTGCCAGTCAGTGCATAATAATTCTATAAGGGAAAAGTAAACCTATAGAGCTACTTGGATAACCAGTGTACACCTATATGGATACTTAGCTAAATAGTCTACAAGGAAACAAGCACGTCATGAGTTTCACTTCAACCTATAACCGCAAGGCATGAAAACAGGAGTAGCAGCCAAAAGAAAATGATACCCAAAGGTCGTAAATAGAACAAATCAAGGGAAAAAACATCCAAGAACAACAATTATCTTCTAAAATGGTCAAATTACCTCTACACAATCATACAAGTAAGGCAGGAAAACAATAAAGTCAAAAGGGGTAACACGCAATACCACGTTCACAAGTATCGGTGGAAATTCACACATAAACTCAGATACTTTGAACGGTAAGGCACAAACCACCTACCTAGATCCTAGGAGATTGATATACTTGAACCATAATGGCTAATTCTCCCTATAACGTCGTAGATCTGAGAAAATGAATAAAAACTTCAAACATATATAACATGATAAGGAGGAAGAATTGGAAAACAAGGCTCAAGAAGAAGGAAGAACTCACCGATGTGCTTCTAACGCAATCAATAGAGCTCGAATCGAAGAATGGATGAAGGCTCCAGAATACGAAAAAGATTTGTGGTCGTACGGCATCTCCCGGTCGAACCAGACCTAGAAGAAGACGATTATGGAGATTAGGCGCAACTCCGGTTCGATTAGTGAAAAAAAGAAAAGTACACGGCCTGTATTTTTAAAGTACACGGCGTGTAGTGGGTTTTTATTTACTCCGCAAAAATAGGCCTCCATGTCACTCCTACACACCGTGTGTGTGGCCCGGACATGGCCAACACATGGATTCGAGCGGGAAAGGAGTACACGGCATGTACTTATAAATTACACGGCGTGTACTTAAAAAATTTCCAGAAACTCCAAAATTTTCTCAAAAACCCAGAAAAGGAAAGACATACCTAGAACAAAGATCCAGGTTCTTATAGGTTTCTTTTTCGTGAGAATCACTATATGTTCTAGAACCTTCTAATGTGTCGTACCAGGATTTCCCTTTCACTACAGTGAAATATCAAGGGCAGTTCTGGTCAAGTTCCTTTCCCAATTATTGGAATGAGTTTTCGTGTGCAGACAAGTTTTTGTATGGAAATTTGTGGCCTAGAATGGTGTGGGATGGTGGCTAAGATTGTGCTTTATTTTGACATAGAAGTTATACCAAATTTTAAAGAGGAGTGTTGAAGGTGCCCTAGTTTGTTGGAATTGACCTACATGAAGAGCATGGATAGTGTTATATGTGTGTTAGCCCTGGTTCTTGGTTCATGGCTCAGGTGAATGTGAGATCCTACAAGAGGTTTTTATGGAATCAATCTTCCTTGTAGGGTGAGTGGTGGTTGGAATTGATTTTTAGGATAAGTATTTTTTATTAAAGTCATGTGTGTATGGGTTATGATAAATTCTATTTTGACCATGTTCTGGTCTATTATGTTTTTTTCGGGTCTTAAGGAAACTTAAGTTGTGTGTGGTCATAGTGGACCTATTGAGGTCAATGCTCAAGTAATAGAGTAAAGAAATCCTTATGTTGGGGAGCACACCATAGAAAGTTAGATGATGTGATATTTATTTTAATTAGTTTGTTGAGAATTAACATTTACATTCATGGTGATCTGGGAATGGGTGTTGATATTTCAATATTGCTGCTCTGGTATGAGTTCATTGTCTACATCTAGTAATTAAGTTTGATGATGGAAAGATCATGTTCTATTGGTTTTGTTACTAATATTTTAGTTGTGAGGAGACAATAAGGATACTCATATAGTGGGGAGTATCATATAGGTTATGGTTGAATGTCTCTCATGTTGGGAGAGGTATGGATTCTTATAGACTAGTGGATGGATAGTTGAGATTGTATCACTTGTGTAAATTATTAAAGCTAAAATTTGGATACAAGTTGGAAACTAATACTTCTTGAGGATGAGAAGTGCTATGATGTGGAGATTGTAAGACCCTGTGTTTTTTATGATTTTGAAAATGGGTAGAAATTTTAATTTTATGGTTTTATATTCACATGAGAGGTAAAGTAGTATTTTAACCTACATTGTGATCTTGGACAATTTTGTAACAACTATATTTGTTCGAGGATTGGTTTTTTACCCTAGGATAGAAGTTTTTTGGAATTCGGAGTCCTTCAAATTTTGGTGGAATATTTAATATTGAATTAATTAAATATTAATTTATCTTTATAGGTTCATATGTTGATATATTTTGAATGAAGCATCAGAATGAGATTCTATATTTGTGGTTGAGTCTATAATGGGGGTATTCATATGTGTTTCATGACCTCATGTAAGGCATTGGGGCTGATTCCATGCCCCTTCTTCTTTTTCTTTTGTTTTTCTTGTTTTTCTTTTGTCCCTTTTTACTTTTCCCCCTCTCTTATCCCCCCATTTTATTCTTTTTTATTACCCAAATTTGGGTTTAAAATAATTTTTTCTAAGATATGAAAATGGGGGAGATGGGGGAAGGAGGGAGGGGGAAGAGGGAGAAGACTCCATAGATCCAAGGTCATGTTAAGTCATCATACAGTATTTGTAGGATTAAAATAGGACCAAAACATTGGTAGATTCAACCTGAGGAAGACCCTATTTATGTTTAATCCATATATCTATATGGAATATTTTTTTTGTTTATAAATACCGAATATAATTTTTGGGGACCCCATGGGGGTCAATTTGGGGTAATTTGGGGATAAAAAGTGTTTTGGGGAGAATAGTAGGGGTTTCTCATTTAGAAAACATGATCACATGGCATGTGGTTTCAATAACATATGTCATGTGTTCTTCTTATTCTGGAAAGATTGATTTTTTGGGACTATATACAATGTACATTGAGTATACTCCATGTATTGGTATATGGACATGTGTCTATGTACTTGGGAATATACCCCTTTTAATGGAGACATTTTCATGTAGTAGTACATATCCAGATCCCAAGTGTACCCAGACCATGTAGTAGTACATGAATAAAACCCATGATTTCCCTCACCATATAGTAGTGCATGTAAAGACCCTTGTTATACCAAACCATGTAGAAGTACCTACCCAAGGTATATATTTTATAGTACACATCATGTACTCAGGTTACACGTCGTGTACTTTCCCCAATTACCCATTTAAGGGTTTTGGTTGATTTTCCACCCTGGAGATAGAATTGGACATAAGAGGTTTCCGTTTTTATCATTTTCTAATGTTGAACATATTGATGGAATCCTTGGTGTTTTTTGAGTAATTATAAGACGCAGTTTAAGGTCATTATGTTATGATAGAAATGTTTTCATCCAATAATTGAATCTATAATTCTATTGATAGTGAGTCCTGGGATAAGACCAAGATGATGGTAATGAAAATAGTTAGTGTATATGCTATGGGATATCTAAAGTCCTTATTTAATGTTAGTATGGGATAGTCCTAGGTTATAATGACTTATACACAACTTGAGGATATTGGTTGGCTAGGTGTTCAGGTCATTATATAGTGACATGAAAATGTGATGGACTTGAGGCCACCTCCCTAGTGAGATTTTTTCTCTTAGGCTTGTGAGACCATGAGATGTTAGAGATTGGGTTGTGTTATGTGTTACCATATGTGTTTGGTGTTGGTTTGAGATACTAGTTTGTGACTGAGGATCCAAGGATGAATTCCAGCGATTATGTTTTAACCTTGAGTTTCTTAAGTGGGATATCACAACTTGAATACTAATTTCAAGGATCCTTAGAGGGATTCCTCAACATACATGTGGACATAGAGGTCCCATGTGGGTTCCCATTTATATACTGGGTCTGGGTGGGTTCATATGTCTATGGGTAGAGATGATAGCATGTGTCGCATTATAACCCATACCAAACATGTCACCCAGAGAGGATATGGTAGTGGCGAGGGGTTTTGACATTCAGTTGACCTCTCTCTCTCTATTTATATATATATATATATATATATATATATATATTCCTTAACCTGTTTATTATAAGGTCGAAATTGAACCTAGAATTACTTCCTATGAACTAGCCTTTGGGCCTAATTTGATTATGATATGGTGATGATACTCCAAAAGAGTTCATGGGATCCTACTTGTGAGACTTTTTTAATATAATGGTGACTATGTGGATACTCAAAAGTACTTCATGTGATCTATATTTGGGACATATATAGTACTGGTGTGAGATGGATTTTACTATGACGCGATTTTGGATGCCATATGTCACATGGGATTTGGATGTTATGCCATATGAAGAATTACCAGGATTCCATGATTCAACCTCAGTTCTATTTGGGATGCCTTGGACCCCACAGATACCTAGGATCTCTATCGTTTATATGATCCATCCATTCAGTCTTGGTGGTTTTGATCACTAGTATTATTTTTATGATAATGAGATGCCTTAAAACCCTAGGATTGATCCAGTCATGCCTGAAGACCTTATAGGGTGCTAATTGGGATTCCTAGTTTTCCTGGGGTCTGTCTATTTAGAAAGGATATATGGGTATTAGAAATGATTCACTAATTTACCTAGATTTTAGGAATTGGCCTCAATAAATTCTTTATACTAAATCTTATAGGGATGCTATGGATTTTTGGCATTTGGTTCTAGAGAATTTAATTATGGAAAATTAGCTGATTATGTTTGAGATTTAAAATTTCTTATGTTACACCTCTATCATCGAGTATTTATATATAGGAACAGTCATTGAGATGTACGTAGAGACACCTCGACACTAATTGAAGTAGTAATGGTTGTTCGAGGTCATGGACATGAGGATCAAGAGTGTTTTCTATTATTTATTTTCATTTAAATAATTTCTCAAATAGGTTGTTCATTTTCATTACCATGAACTTATGGAATAATTTTATAGGTTCAATGTTGGTATTATCCTATTGATATTCATTTCTCACCCCCAGTACGTGCACCTTAGTGTATGTGCAGACCTTTTGTCTTCATTCAGGTTGAGAAAAAAATGAAGGATGGATAGGATAGATGCCTATAATTTCATGATTTGTAGGATCAAATCAGGTGAATTCATATGATTAGGCTAGAGTAGCTCGATAGGGTTTTGATGACAAGGTATGTGGTATGACTCAAAGTATTCAAAGGAACTCTATTCTTTTATTTTTAGTCTATTTATCTTGTATATGTTGTCTGACCAATTAGTGACTAATTTATGTGTACAGCTTGATCATTCAAGATGTATTCTTTATTTAATTTTATTTTATCTTATTTATTTTATTTACTATTTTGTGTACTCATATGTGTATGATACTTTCCTATTTTATTTATGATTTTTCACTTTGATATGGGGGTATAGTCTCCCCACAGTACCACCATAGACTTCCACTGCTAATTGTAAACCTCTTGAATATTCGAAGGTAAACCTAAGGCCTTTTTTAAAACTGGTATGAGGCACCAGTCGAGTGGCCTATAGACATGGACATTACAAAAAGATTATCAAAGATAGATTCAAATAAATAAAAGTGTCTCGGTACGATCATTTTAGGTGGTTAAATTTTACAATGACCATTTATTATTAATATTATTCCGATAATGGAAAAATTATCTATCTAGAACCTTAATAATGTTTTAAATATCATATTTATTAATTTTTTGTTTTTTTAACCATTCATTTAAGTCGGTGATAAAAAATGAAATATTTCATTCAGGGGGGTGGTAATTAACGCATAACATGAGTAAAGTTATTATTTTCTAGTAAATTAGAGGGAGGTAGATAATTGTTGTTCTATAAACATAATAAAATTTCAGTATAAAAATGATACTTATTTCATTATATTAGCATGTCTATAATATATATTTAGGAGTTTCATGAATAATGGAAATTGAAAGAACTTGATTAAGAAAATTACTCATTCCATTGATATCTTCCCTTAGACTACTCTTTAAGCCCCTATTGATTAATATTTAAGTAAGAAAAAAACATATAGAATATATTAAAGAGGGTTGGTGAAAGATTTTTTTATTTCTTTATTATGATAATATTCTTAAGATGTGTGAAGAATTTGGGTGGTGAAGGGTTTCTCATATAGTGAGAGGAGTGAAATATTTGTAACACTTATTACTTAATATAAAAATTAAATGAAATTTTCAATCAATGTGGATCCAAATATTATAATTACTAAGATAAATTTTATTTTAAATTCTTAATATCATAATTTAAAAATTTATAAATTGAATTTCATGAAATTTTAAGCCATTACCACTAAGATTAACCCATTTCCCCCATTTTACATTTACCATAGTAACTATACTTTTACGTTGGTAAATTATTTTTATAAAAAAAATGAAATTGTGTTTATTTACTAATGTGTAAATTTTTATTAAAAATATTAAATTAATTTTACATGATTCAATTTCTAAAAGTGATAAAAATTAACTTCAATATAAGTACGCATAATAAAATAAAAATAACATTTCTATTTTTCACTAAAAATAAACTTTTTTAAAAGAATCAAAAAAATATATCTATGATGGTTTCGAAAATTTGATTTCTAAAATTAATTATTTTTTATAAAATTAAAATTCTAAAATATTATAATTAAACTTTTAAATAAAAACTTATAATATAATGAATTTTTTTATTAATGAAAATGAATTTTTAAACGTCAGGTGTTTTCAATATTATTCCTAATCAATTATGAGTTAAATGAGTGTTAATATTTTTTTAATATTCAAAATTATTATTTTCATAATCCCATAAAAAAGTTTTAAGTTTTTTTATTAAGGTAAAAATACATAATATATGTAAAAATATAAATCATTGGAAAATAAGAAATAAAATACTAAATAAAATTAATCTCATCCCATGGGCATTAATTATTTATCTTTTAACCATTAAATTCATTTTACTAATTAGTAAAATTATAATAATATTTTAGCAATAAAAATAAATCATTTGTAGTAACTTTTTATTTACTCAAGGTTTTAATCTTCATGGTAATTTTCTTAATGATATTTCAAATTTATTCTTATAAATTATTAATGTTTATCTTATATTATAAAATTTAACATGGTAAATTTTAGTTTGGTGTTATGTGTGATATAATAAATTCAATATAATATTTATTTAAATAAAAATAATTAATAAAATATTAGGGTGTCACATTATACCCCCTTAAATAAATTATGTCCTCTCAATTTTAATTTCTCTTGTAGATGAAAATAGAAGAGGGTTTTATTAATACAGTCATGAATCATGATATAACCCTGTATTCAAAAAAAATCAATGGTTAAACAAGATCATGTGAATCATAAAAAGAATATCACGTAGGAGTGTCAAACTAGGTGTCCAGTATGGAGCTTTTGTGGATCACTGAGTGAATATTGAGTTAATACCAACCAAAGTTTTCTGGGTTATTACCCATAGGTGCACCTCAACCACAATATGTATCTACTTGTTTTTATCATGATAAGGATATCATTTCTAGGAAACCACTTTCTCTTTAATTTACAAAAAAAATTACGATTTTTTCTTACATTTATATTTATCCTTATGGTTTCTAATAATGAATTATAGTCTTAATTCACCATAATAATTGAAACAATATCTTTATTACTATATTCCAAATCCAAAGTTCATGTAAACTATGCTCCCAAAAATCAACATAACCATTTTCTAAAAAAATTATCATGTACCAGTCAATATATACCAATATATACTCCAAAAATATATTAATTTTTTTTAACAAAATAACTTTAATTCATATGATTTCAAATTACATACCAACCCTTACGGATACCTATTCCAAAATAATGAATTATTCATAAAAACCTAATAAAAATCTCCCAAGTATCATTAATCACCTTAAAAAATAGTTACATAAGACCTTAAATGGGGTTTAAATATCTTAAATTATCCATAACTAATAAAATCTTCATATATAACGTTATTTAAACCTTTATTTGACACTAACTATGATGCCTCATACCCACACTCCTAGACCTGGTGCTAATAAACATATTTCTTTCATACTTGTTTAGAAATCATCAAAAGAGGCCAAAACATAACTAGCCATAATTACAATATCAATAACCAATATTGAGTCACTTACATACCCATCTCCTTTTACGTTTATATTTTTAGGGAGTTAGGGAAATACTTTAACTAAAAAACCCAGAACATTCCCATCCAATGGAAATTTTTCTACTACACCAATGACACAATATTTTACATTATGTTTTCAACAAGTCCCACAAAATTTTCTAATCATGATACCCTTCAAAACATAACATATGTAATATTATTATTAATAACCTATGTAAATGGAAACATAAGATGTTTTAACTCAAATTATTAATAAGGGGTGGTATAAAATAAAATATATCATGGAATATACAAGGATTGAATAATATAAAAGAAATAAATAATGATAATAAAATTATACATAACTAATAAAATTGGCATGTAATATATATTGGGATAATGTAATAATGTAAATAATCACATAAAATAACAATATATAATTTCAGAGTGATGGAATTCATAATTTCAGACATCGTAAACATATTTTAAAGGATTTATTCCAATACATCATACATAAATGGGTATGTTTTACACCAAATACCCAAACTAGTTTTTCCCATTAGACACACTGATGCATAATTTGGATATATAATTTTAGGACACACCCATAACAAATCAAGTCCAATTAATTCATCATATACATGAATTAAAATGTAATAAAATACATAACCAAAATTCCTTAGTAATCAATAAACATCCTTTGTGAAATAGAAAGTATATTGAATGTTGATATTTACCTAGTCAACAAATAGAACAAAATTATATAAAATAACCCTTAGAATTGATATCATATATTGAATTGGGTATAGGGTTAAGTCAATACTATAAGTAAAAATATATGAATTGTGTAAATGAGAAAGAATATGTCAATGAAGTTAAATAATAAGGGTATAAAGGATAAAAATAATGCCAAGAGAGAGATGAATAGTAATATAAAACATAACATATATGAAAAAGGTGGGGTATAAAATATAAATTCATAATATAATTTAGAGTGAATTATATGAAAAATAACTAAAAAAGTGGTATATAGTTTACAGTTTTATAGGAAATAGATGTGAATTATTTTTCATAAATCAATTGTAACATGGTTTTAAAAACAAACTTATAAGTCATTTCCAAAATCTTTTTCAATGGAGAGAAAAATTGAATATTAAAAATCTTGATTTTTTAAAAAATAAAAATTATTAAAACTTCTAAAGATAATAAATTTGGTTTAAATATAAAATATACATAAGTGTAATGAAATCCCTTTTTATAATCTTCAAAAATATTACCATATATTTTTTAAATTAAAAAGTCATAGAATGATGGGACAAATATATTTATTTGAAAAATAATGGAAAATTATAAATTAAAAAAATTATGAATAATCATCATGGTGTTTGGAAATGTCATTCAAATGAATCTTGTTAATAAAAATATTTTTTCACATCTTAGTAATGAAATTCAGAAATTGCCCATGTAGGAAAAGTTAAAAATATTCTTTTTAAAACATTGATAAAGAAAGTAAAAGATATTATAATGTTACCTTAAGATATATTTTATATATATATATATAATCATTATTGAAAAAATAAAATTTATATAGACATGTAATAAAGAGAGTTTTGTAAAAACGTAAAACTTTTCATCTAAAGGCTTTAAAGAAAAACCCCTTATGGATGTTTTGATTTTTTAAGTAAGAATCCTTTAAATAATTTTAGGCGAAAGAAATTTAAAAACAATAAAATAACATGGGGATATAGTATAATAAAACCATATTGTGGGACAAACCAAACATAGAAGGATGAAGTTCAAAAAATTCATAACGCAATGAATGTAAATTCAGTTCATAATAACCCTTGTGACATAGATAGTGTATGAATTGAAGGAAAGGGAAAAGGGTGAGAATGAAATAAAGTGAAAATAAAAATAATATAAAATTATTACAGATATAATAATTCAAAAGGGTATTATTTATATCATATAAAAGTAATTTGGGGTATAATAAGAAACATATCTAAAGGAATTTAAATTGTGACCAAGAAACCCTTACCTTGTATTCCCGATTAGTTGGACAAGATATTGAATTTTTATGAGTAAATAAGACACATTAATAATTTATTTCATAAATTATTCATATTTATATTAACATTTTATATTAATTTACTATTTATTTATTCTTATTTTTATTTAATATTGATGGTCAGTGTTGGTAGTTTTAATCATTCCATGTATATTTCAGTATAATGATTTTTGTTATCATTCCATGGTAATTATATCATTATATACATAATTTTTAATGTATTTTAATATGAGTTACATAATTAATTATTATGGTCTATGTTAATTCAATTGGATTATTATGCATGATTATTAAATATGAATATCGCAGTATGCATGTTTTGAAAAAAAATTAGCGAACTAAAGGTTGTATCTTAACAATGAGTCAAATATTAATATTACCATTTCAGAACCAAAAAATAATAATAATTTAAATATTAATATCATATCATAATAGTATCAAAAAATTTATTTGGTTCAAAATGTTTTCTAAAATAGATTCAAATAAATTAAAGTGTCTCGATATTCTCATTTTCAGTGGTTAAATTTTAAGAGGAATATCCATTATTAATATAATAAATAGGATAGAAAATTTGGGTTTACATATAATTAATATTATTGGTAACATAATATTTATTAATTAAATTTATTTTTAGAATTATCTGGGTATGTTGGTGATGAAATGTGAAATATATTGTTCATGGAGGCGGTAGTTTACAAATAACATGGGAAACACTGTTATCATCCAATGGATGGGTTGGAGGTAGATAATGGTTTCCGAATCAACATAATAAAACTATAGTATAATAATGATATTTATTAAATTATATTAATATAATTATAATATATTTTTTTGAGTTTTGATGAAATAAACTTTAATTTAATGGGTTTGGATAATTATATCTTCCTTTGATATCCTCTTTTAGACCACTTTATAAGCTTTCATAGATTAGTCTTTAAGTATGTGCAGAACCTCTAGAATCTCTTAAATATGGATAGAGATATTTTTTCTCAATTATTGGACAATAATATATTCTTAATTTTTTTGGATATGTGGAGTGGTGAAGGTGTCCTTTTAAAGTGAGAGGAGTGGATTTTTATAACACCAATTACTTAATAAAAAATTGAAATTTCATTTTCCAGGAAATTGGATAAAAAGCTGATAATTAATGAGTTAAATATTATCTAAGTTACAAAATAACCTAATATACATATTTATAGATATTTTTTATGATATTTTAATCCATGACCACTTAGTTTAACCATTTTCTTCATTTTTTCATTATTGTAGTTACGCCATTTTTACCATAGTAACATATTTTTATGATCAAAAATGAAATTGACATTATTACATAATTAGAATATTTAGATTACTTATATTAAATTAATTTTACATTATTCAATTTATAAATGTGTTAGAAAATAGCTTCAATATAATTATATGTAATGCAATAAAAACAATATTTCTATTATTCACTAAAAATAAACATTTTTGAGGAAAATACAAAAAAAATCACTATATATGATTAATCTAAATATGAATTCATTTTTTAAAATCAAAATACTAAAATTTAGGAATGTAAATTTTAAATAAAAACATATAATATATGGGAAAACTATTTTTATTAAACAAAATGGATTTTTATAATTTAATTATTGTTAATCTTATTTCATATAAATTACTAATTAAATGAGTGTTAATATTTTTTATTGACAATTTTTATTAAAATAGCACTATAAAAGTGTTCAATTTATTTTATTAAGATAAAAAAACACATAATATATATAAAATTAAAATTCTTCAAAAAATGGGCCTTTTAACCTTAAATGATTTGAATCACATCCCATTCACATTAATTATTTATCTTAAAAACATAAAATATATTCAATTAATAGGTATAAAATTGTAATATTATATAAGGAACTAAAAAATAATTTTAACTATCTTTTTATTTATGCTAGGTTTTAATCATCCTATTATTTTCTTAATGATATTTCATAGTTTTTTACCATGATGTGTTAATGTCAATCAGAAATTATAAAAAGGGATAAAATATATTCAAAATTAAATTTATTTAAATAAAAATACTTACTATAATCTCAGGTTGTTACACCATCAGTTTTTTGTGAAAAGATATGATGTTCCCAAGATAGACTTTCATATAAGATATAAACACTATGAATTCATAGTGATTACTTTTGGACTTACAAATTCCCTTACCATATTCATGAAACTGATGAATATAGTCTTTAGAGATTATATTGAGCATGTAAAATAATGAAGATCATTTAAGGATTGTGTTGAAGACCATGATTATAGGAGAAATTGTATGCCAAATTTAAAAATTGTGAATTTTGGATACAAAAAGTATCATTCATGGGTTGTGTAATCAAAAGTAATGGTATATCTATGGATCCACAAAATGAAAAGATAATTAAATTATGGTATTTACCAACCACTATATGAGAGCTGCATCATTTTCTTGGATCATATGGATACTATTTATTTTGTATAAAAAAATTCTCCCAATTTTCAAATACACTAACCAAGTTAACTTAAAAGCAATTCAAGTTCCTCTGGAAAAATTAATTTGATGAAAATTTAAATTATCTTAAGTGAAATTTTTCCACTACATATATAATCAAACTACCCTATATTAGTGAAGGGTTTATGATTTATAATTATGCCTTAATTTTTGTATTCTAATGTGTCCTCATGAAACAATACATGGTGTTAGCATATGCGTCAGGTCAATAATAAGTTCATTTGAAAAATTAATTATTGCATGATTTCTATATAAACCAATGACAATAAATGTTAGTATTAATGATTGCATTTTTCTTGGAAAAAACTCCCAAATATCAAAATCTCCCTTCTTCTTCTTCCTTATCACGATAAGATAGTCGTACACCATTGGTGAAGGAGAATCCCTCTCATATGATGAGGGAATCATTTTGGACTATGGATGCCTCTATTGGTGGGATTATATTTTACCACATTATTGATCAATAAAAAATCAATTTTAGATAATGAGGAGAAGATAAATCTTCAATGAATGGTATGCATTTATAGTATTTATTCATTTCAGTTTTATACATTGTATCACATTATCTTTCATGGATATCCTCAAAAATTGATTTTAATTACTTTTTCATCAAATGTCAATCATTATATGTGTCTAAAAAACCATTAAAGTATCAAAGAAGAGGATAAATGGTTAGTTGATTCTGGGGAACTCTAATAAATAGACATAAACCAAAGTGTGCCTCTCCAAATGGGGGCTTTATTATGATACAAATTTGTATATACCCACTAAGAAGGGGAAATATATTTCTCTAATAGTTTTATATAGATGAAATGTTGGAAAAGTCCATATAAGGAATAGATATTCCACCACCTTTAGTGGTATTATAGAAAATTCAACCCTAAGTTTTTTGAAACCATTATTGAAATGAAAAAATCATGAATAATATAGAGATGTCTTTGAATTTTGGATAAAATAAATTACTTTTATGTATAAGAGTTCTATATAAATGTCCTAACATTTTTCCATTATGTATATCTATCTATGTTAGGCCTATTCTATTTTACCCTTATATATAATGCTTTGGGAAAAATTTATCTGGAAGTAGCTTTTGCAAGCTGAATGAAGTTTGTATTCAAAGTGTTGTCTTATTATTTCAATGAGATGTTAAAGAATAAGAAATCAGTTAACTTTGGAAAATTTGACAATTAAGCTGATCATTGTGTTAACAACATCATACTAACAATTTATAATAAAGTGCATTAGATTTGGTTGATGCTTTTGGGAAGAAAGGGTTCATCAAACTCACCCTAGATCTGAAATAAAAGAGAAGATTGTAATTAGGTGATTATATGGATTAGGTTTATCTATGATAGAAATTTGATGATGATTTTTTATTTGTTAATTCAAAAAATTCATAACTTTCCTATGAAAATTGTGATGAAATCCTTATAAAAGAAATGTGGAGTTATGTAAATGATATTGAAGGTTAGAAAAGAAGATTCTAAAATGGATGTGGAGTTATGATACTTCCCAATGTATGTAAAAATATGATGAAGATTATCTTAAACATTTTTTAAATCATGAGGGTGTAATGAAACAAGCATAATTTTGTAGAATAAGGATGTTTTTGAAGCTGAATATTTCTTGTCTTAGTATATCATTGTGAGATAACCATTCACATAAATGTTTTTAGACTAAGATGGTTGATCAAAATGTGAAGTTATGATGATGTTAGTTTTCAGTGAGACCAAAATTGATGAGATACAAATCATTAGAGAAGGAATTTATTTGGTATCATAATTATAGAAGAAAAGAAGTTGTTGAAGTTTAAGATGATGAAACTAGTACATAATACATGGTGTGCCACTGATATATCATAATGGATTCTAATATTGATTCATATTATTGGTATCTTTTGTATATCGAATATAGAGTCTTATTGGAGGTATAATTTTTTTGTGGGGAATTTTTGGGATAAATAAAATGAAAATAAAGTGAATTTTGTTTTGAACAACATGAAGAATAAAATTAGAGATCAATCAACAATATAGTCATCCATTTTAAAAAAGATAAATTATTTCTTGATTTTTAGATGGGAAGATTATTTTTCTTATCATGTGAGTTAATAGAAAATAAATTCTCAGATTTTCTTCCAGTAATTAAAGAAAATAATAATAATTGTTTTGTTTTCTAACATTTTGGTCAAGATCCATCGAAGTGGAAATGACATCAATTATGAGATTGAATCCAAGACTAATCTATTAAACATAGGCTGGACTCGATAACATTATTGGATATAGGATCTTTAGATTAAGAAAAATAAAAAATAATTTTTATTGTTTCAAGCACCTAAAAAGTGTTTTCAAGGGGATATTAGATTTTGAAGAAGTTTTTCAAGTGTTGTAAATGAGTACATTGAAATGGGAAGCTAATTTCAAGGATCGTATCGATAAGATATTTTTTTCCATATGCATATCATTTGGGGTAGAGAAACATAATGAATAATTGGTTGTATTTATCATTATGAATAAATAATAATGGTAAGATTAGTGTTTTAGTTTGTATGGAGAAACTTAATGAAGTATCTTTAGTTCTGATTTATTTTCCATAAGCTCATAAAAAATCAAAATGACCAAAAGATTTCATCAAAACGAGAAAAACAGAATTAAAAATCAGAATCTTACTAGATATTGTATAGAAAGTATAAAACAAGCTAATGTTATTAGAATATTTGAGAACATTCGTGAAGTGTTTAGAATTTTTGATTAAGTTAAAGATGTATCCGAAATTTCAAGGAAAACAAGATTTTGGGAAATTTGTTTTAGTGGGAAATATTTTAAGAATCCCTCCAATAACACTTTTTTCTAACCTATAAAAGGATGAAGTATTTTTTACTTTATTGACATAGATATATTTGATGAAAAGAGGAGAGAAGTTGAAGCACTAAATATTTATAGAGAGAAGGAGTTTCTGGAAAAAGAGTACCTGAGGAATTTTTATAGATAGAAGAATAAAGAAGAAGAGGCAAGATTGTATTAATTTAATCATCATATCGGGATGGATTATCTGACCAGGAATAGAACTGGGATTTCTAGACATAGACAGAATTGTTTTAGAATTGTTTCAGTTGTATTCTCACAGAATTATATTTTGGTATTAAGTAATCAGACTTGGGAATCAGATTAGGAAATCAGACTGAGTTCCATTACAATGTCTATAATAAGTTATTTTCTACTATAGGGTAAGGAATTGAAGAATTTTTTTCAAGTTTATATTTGTGAAATTCGACCAATAATCCCTGTAAAATATTTGTTACAAAATCCATTTATTACATCTATGTGCTACTTAAAGCACATTCACTACTGAATTGAATATAGTGCTACACGAGTGTAAGGGAATATCCTAGTTATTTTTTTCACAAAAAAGGTTTTTTTTCTATAATATTGTGTGGTATTTGATTGTTTTCAAACCATACCAAGGATTTATCTACTCTTTTTGTGTAGAAACCCTTGTAAATTATTATGTTCTTATAGATGTGTGTTTTTTTTCAATAAGGTGATAACTCTTTAAGAGGAGAAATATGTAATTTCAAAATGGGGGAAAATAAAAGAAAAAATATTACTAATTCACCCCTCTTCCTTTTAGGGATACTTGATATTTCTTTGGAAATTACAAGTGGTATTAGAGCTTAAGGTTCTCTTCGTATACCTTATACTCGAGTCTTGAAGAAGAAGTTGTGATGGAAAATATCAATAGTGTGAACAGTAAGGGGATTATAGTCTTCAATGGTAGGAAATATCATATATATAAATATATAATGCTTCTATATCTTATGTCTCTTGGTATGATGTTCTTGAAGATTTAAAAGATGGATTTTGTTCTATTAGTGATAAAGATCCTCTTACATATATTGAGAAGAAGAATCTTGAGAATTATGTAAGGTAAAAGAATCCTTTACTCTCATCCAATTCTAAAAGTGGTTTTCTAAGAGTAAATGGTGTTTCCACTACTGAAGGTATAGAGGATAATCTAAAAATAATTTATGAAGGAAATATGAAAGTGAAACAGGAAAAGTCACAAATCTGGAGGCTGAAGTATGAAGATCTAGAGATGGGTGAATAAAAATATTCTGGTGGATTATTTATCTGGGTAGATCACGTTTTCAAGACTATTATAAGTCTCGGTGAAAAGTTAGAATATTATACAGTTGTTGAAATGATCTTGAAAATTCTTCCTAAAATGTTTGACTCTAAACATTCTTCATTTGAATATAGAGATATGGAAACATTATCTCTTGATTATTTCCATAGCACTCTCATCACTTATGAAATGATAAGGGAGAAATATATGAAAAAAAAATTAGATATATGTCTTTTGAGGATCTAAAAAAATAAAAATCAAAAATATTATTATTGAATACGAATGTGGTTATTCTAATTCCAAAAATGAGGTATGTAAAAATCTTGTGGAATTTTTATCTTTGATTTATAAAAATGTGAGAAGGGGTATAATAAAATATAAAGGAAAACATTCCTTGAATTTTTTTTTAATATAGATCCATTGGGAACATTGTGGATAATTTTCTTATAATAAATAAAGAATATGATAGTGAGGAATATGATAGAAGGCAAAGAAGATCATTTAAAAATTATGGTGATAAAGATAAATCTTATTCCAAATGTAAAGATAAAAAATTATTCAAATCTAAAAGAATAAATTTATTATAGAAAGATTTAAAATAAGAACAATGTGAAACTAAATCTGAAAAATCATTTGAGAAGAATGGAAAAAGTACATTCACTGCTATAATGAATAATGAAGACTTCGGAAGTAGCAGTTCTGAAGAAGAACCAACTCAACTAGAATTTCCTCTAAAACAAGAGTTGAAATCAATTCTGGGAATGATTGGGAGGCCTGAGAAATAAATCATGAAGTATAAAATTTAAGACTCTTCAAAAAATAATCATGAATTTTTTCTTGATGATAAATTCATGCTGCTTGAAGAGATTTATAACTTGAATAAATCACTAGATGAAGAAAAGAATCATAATAAACATATTTAAGTAAAGTTGAATGAAAAAGAAGAAGAGTTTTAACATGTCAAATAAAAACATTATAAAGATTAACAGAGGATAAAAAATTACCTTCAATGGTTGAGATAAAATATAATGTTTTTTCTGAGAAGAAGAAAGCTAGGAAAGTGGTGTATGTGTCCAAAACTAACAAAGTGGAGAGGTTTGATGTTTCTAAAAATACTGAGTCTAAAAAATCTTCTAATAATTCTAGTTTTTGTATATATAAAAATAAAACCAAGATAAAAATGACTAATAAAATTGAAAATAGAATGTTTTGAAGTCAACAAAGTTCTTATAAGAAAGATGAAATGGTTGCTGAGAAACATGTTCACAAATCATGTGAGTAGGGATGTTCTAAAGGAAAATACTCATTATATGGATACTACTGGTGTTTTGGTTGATTTGGACACATGGATAAAATGTTTTGTCTCAATCATAAACATTACTACTATTACATATATTATATAAGGTAATTTTTGTTGGAGATTCAATTTTCTCAGAGGAAGAACTCTAAGAAGGATATTCATAAGAAACCTGAGAAGTTTGGTGTAAAATTTTAAAATATTTTCCAATGACTGAAATCTATTTGTAAAAAGTTTGAAAACCCAAGAAATGTTTCAAAATATTTTCTTTTTTTGTTACAAACACAACAAAATATTGTTAACAATTCTCAGAATTTGGAATATAAGAAAGGTAAATGTAAAAAAAGGATCTTGTTTTTTGCACCAATATCAATGAAAAAAATGAGAACGAACATGAATATTAGATAGGGTTTTGGTTCTCATATGATATGAGAATTAATTTTTTTGAAGATTTTAAAATAATTTAGAGTAATAGTTACATATAGAAATGATGAATCCCTTAAAATCAAAGGTATTAGATATACTGTTATTAAGAAATACAATATAAATTCCAAGAAATCATTATTTGTTGATGGTATGAAACACAACTTGTTGAGTGTTTTAGAACTCTATGATAAAGGAAATAACGTTTTCTTTAGAAAAGATGGATTTATTGTGAAAATTGAGGAAGATAGAGAGGTGTTTATAAGAGGAAAATGTATAAAAATAAACTTTTTCCATGGTGGTGAAATAAAAAACTCTTGTTACTTAAAATGGTGTAAGAGAACCAGTTGTGGCATAAAAGGATAGGAAACATTCATTAAAGAAACAAGAACAAATTATCAAAGAGAGACAGTTTATGTGTAATTCCTAATATGTCAATATGAAGATATTGTTGTTGTGAAATCTATCAAAAAATAAAAAATATTAACTCTATGAAAAATAAATTTTACATTTGTTCAAGGTGACCACTGAAACTTATTAATTTAAGTATCTCATAGAGATAAGTATTTCATAATTTACATTGTTTACTTTACTCAAATTTCTTATGTTATGTACATGAAACATAAGTCAGATGCTTTGAAAATATTTTAATATTTCAGGGAGAAATATGAGAAAGAATGAAAGTATTACTTGAAAAGTTGAGAACATACAATTGTGGTAAATACAAGAATAAATAATTTGAAATTTATCTTCAGAATCATGTAATTCAACATGATTTCATCACACATTAAAATACTTAACAAAATGGTGTTTATGAGAGGAAAAATATGTGTTTTGTGGAAATGGGTCAGACTATGTTACTTGAACATGGTCTTTCTCATTACTTTTAGAGGCAATCCATGAGAACTTTTGTGTGTATTCAAAACTGATGGTTGTACATTTCAAGTTTTTATATGACCCTATCTGAAATGTTTTATGGTAAAAATCCATGTTTTAAACACTTTACAGTTTTTAGGAGTCCATGTGTCATAAATAAAAAAGGTGGAAACCTTGTAAAATTTGAGAAAATAAATTAAGAAGAAATTTTTCATAGATATGATCTATATGGAAGCATTTATAGTTGTTTCAACAAAGATTCGAGAAGATTAGTTGGATTTTTTGATGTGGTTTTTTTGAAAAAGATGACAAAGATAAACAAACTCATGATGATAAATAAGATAAATAAGAATAATGAATGTCTGGTGACAATTCTGATAAGGATACTAACAAAAATAATCCTAGTCATAAAGAAGAATAAGGCTCAGGTATTTCAAGTAATGAGGAAGAATATCAAAAATTTCATCCCTGGAAGAGAAATCAAGTATAATCTAAAAATATAATTGGTGATCTACATCAAAAGGATCAAATAATAAGAACATGAAAAGTTGTTACACATACTTATTTGTATTCAAAATTTAAACCGAATTTTGTGAAAGATGATTTTAATAATCTAGAATGGGTTTAAGCTTTGAATAAATAGTTGTATCAGATAGAAAAAATTGATATGTGGGAACTCATACCAAAAACAAATGACAAAATTATTATTAGTAGAAAGTGGGTTTTCTGAAACAAGCTGTTTGGGAATGGTCAAGTGATAAGGAACAAAGAAATATATGGACATAAAGGTTACTCATAGATATAAGGAAATGATTTTAATGAAACCTTTTCTATGGTGGAAAGATAAGAAACAATCATAATATTTCTTGTTATTGTTTCACAACATAGTTAGAAAAAATTTCTTATGGATATGAAATCATCATTTTATAATGGTGATCATAGTGAGGAAGTCTGTATTGATCAAACAAGTGGATTTTTTATTGGGAAAGATAAAATTTATGAGTTCAGGTTGAAGAAATCCTTATGTGTGATAAAGTAAGATCTGGGAGCATGGTATTCCAAATTCCATACTTTCTTTATAAAGATGACTTTTAAAAATGGAAGAGTTTTTTATGATATGTACATCACCAAATTTCAGGATTTTTACCTCATCATAATTATTTATGTTGATGAAATTATCTTTTCTATGAATGATGAAAGAACATGTAAAAGATTTGATAAAGAAATTAAGAAGTTGTTTGTGATTTCAATGATGGGATAAATAAAATACTTTCTTGGGTTACAAATCATACAAAAGAATAAATTCATATTTATTTCTCAAGAAAATTATATAATATAACATCTCAAGAGGTTCATCATGGAAAATTCAAAACCGGTTTCATCACCGATTTTAGTGGGTACCACATTATTAATGATTTTGATGGCATGTAAGCTTATTATAAAGAGTTTTAGAAGATGCTAGGAAGTTTTTTGTATTTTACTACCTCAAGACCCAACATTGATTATTTCATTACCCTATATGAAATATTTTATAGTGCTCTAAAATAATCACATTTATTGGTTGGAAAATTAATTCTAATATATATCAAAGGAACAAAAAAAATTTAAATTGTGTATTAAGTATCAAAAAGTATTTGTTTTTTTTCGGTATTAAGACGTTTATTGGGAATTAAAATTTGATGATATAATATCCAAATATAGTGGATTTTTCATTTTGGGTAGCATTTTGTTAGTTGTCATAAAAAGAAATAGTATTCAGTTACTCTTAGAACGTCTTAAGATGAGTATGTTTCTAACACTCAAGCTACTAACTAACTTATGTGTATAAATACTCGGTTGGAAGATTTAAATGTTGAAGTGTAGTTACCCTTGGTCTTTGGCTGTGATAATAAAATTAAAATCAACCTTAACAAAAATCTATTTCAACATTATTGTTCAAAACATATCGATATCAAATATCATTTCATAAAAGACCATCTAGAGAAGAATTAATTAAAGTTGTATTATGTTTCTACATTGGAATAAGTTATTGACATTTTCAAAAAACCATTATTGAAGGGACCTCTTCACAAACTGAGGTTGAACATGGGTGTCCAACCACCTTCTTAATGAGGTTTAGATATATGTTTGTGTTCCCTCTCTCATCTTGTCTTTTGAAAGTGTTTTCAAGGGGGGAGAACTGTCTAATAAATTTATCAATTGAATATGAGCTAAACCTTTTATGGAAGCATGTATAAAGGGGGAGTTGTGGGTAAGTTTGGATCTCAGCATGTAAATGTGTGAACAATTCTAACTATTTTATATAGAGGTTATAGGATACTTTTATTGACATAAAATTTTAAGAAGTAAATAAATATGTGAATAAAATATGAAGTGGTTTCATGAGTCACTACTTTTAGACAACATGGTTTTGCTACCAAAAAATCTCATTTCCTACAATTATTTAGAACACATAGGCTTATAATTATTGATAAGTAGTCTATGGATTGAGGTTATGATGTTTAGTTATTTATGAATCTTGGTTGATAATAAAATCCAATGGGGGATATTTTTGGGACCATGTTGGTTGGAAATAGTTTCTGGAAGCTAAATGATGTTTGAATTCAAAGTATTTTCTTTTATTGTTAAGGAAATATAAAAGAATAATAAATAAATTCACTTTGTAAATGTTGAAAATTGTATTGAACATCATATTTAGAACATTTTCCTTATAGTGCTTAAAAATTCATTATATGAGGAATATGTTTTTGGGAATAAATGGTTAATAAAACTCACCTTGAGTTCTGAATGGAAGAGAAGATCATAAGGAGGTGCTGCTTTGGATTCTTCCAGACTCTGATAGAAATACAATGATGCTTTTATATTTTTTAATTCACTAAATTAATAAGTTATCTAAGAAATCTGTGATTAAATCCTTAAAAAATAAAGGGGGAGTGTTGCCAATCATTTTGAGGGTTGGAAAGGAATATTCTAGAAATGATAGAAAGTTATGATACTTACCAATGTATATCATATGAAAATGAATCTAATCATAAATACATTCAAAATCATGGGTAATTCAGGATAAAATAATAATTTTGTAGAAGAAGTAAGTTGATAAAACTGAAATTTTTTTTCTGAGTCCAACATTATGAGATCATCATATGCAGAACTTTTTGTATGCTGAGAAGGATTATTATAATGTGAAGTTATAAAGATTTTGGTTTTTAGTCATACCAAAATAAATAATATATAAATCTTCAATGAATGAAGTTTTTGGTATATTAATCAGAGAAGAAAATAATTTGCTGAAGTCGAAGCTATTGGAACTGGTCTATTGGATTGGGTGTGCCACTGATATATCAAAATAGAATCTAAAACTAATTAATGTTACTGGTATATTTTCTATATCATATTAAGATTCTTATCAGAGGTAGAATTTTTTATTGGTAATTATTGGTATTGATAAAAATAAAATAAATTGATTTTTTTTGACCAACATGAAGAATAAAATCATATATCAATAAAAAATGTAGTCACCCATTTTTTTAAGATATATTTTTTATTATTTTTTATAAGGTAAATTTTTTTTCTTAATAATGTGGGTAAAGAGAAAATAAATTAACTGATATATCTTTCAAGTAAGTCAATAGAAGAAGAAGAATTTTTTGTTTTGTAACATTTGGATCATGATCCATCAGACTGGAAATGACAATAATTGTCTGAGTGAAGACAGGACTGATAGATTAAGTACAGGATGACTTCGATAACATTATGAGATGCTAGATCTTTGGACTAATAAAAAGAAGAAAATAAGAATTTTATTAGGAACCTATAAAAGTGTTTTCAAGGGAATATTGGAGTTTGAAGAATTTTTCAAAGTGTTATAAAGGGGGATATAGGAATTGGAATTAGATTTTGAGGATCATATTATGAATATGTTTGTATTCTTTATATATATCATTTGGTGCAAAGAAACATATTGAATAATCTTCTATATTTATAATAATTAAGACATCAAAATGTTCATATTATTATTTTAGTTGGTATAGAGTAATGAATTGAAGTATCTTTAGTTCTAGTTTATTTTCAAGAAGGAAAAGAGAAATTAGTGTGACCAAATTTTTTCCCCGTAATGAGAAAATCATTATAACATATTTGAATTAAACTAAAGATTTTAAATAAATACTGAAACAAGATGAAGTTATGATAAAATTTACGAAGATTTGAGAAGAGTTTATAACTATTTATGAAGTCAAATATTTATCCCTAATTTAAGGTAAATTGAGATTTTGGGAAATTTTGTTGAGTGGGAAAGATTTTATGAATCCTTCCCAAACCTATTTTTCTAACCTATAAAAAGAGAAAGTACTTTTTACATTAATGACACAATTATTTTTCATGAAAAGAGGAGATAAAGAAATGTTTTGTAGATTTCTAGAAAGAAGGAGTTTCGGGATTAAGTTTACCAAGGAATTTTGACAGAAAGAAGAAAAAAGGAGAAGATAATTATCGTATTCATATGATCATCATATCAGGATAGATTTTCGAACTATGAATTGGATTAGGATTTTAGGACTCAGATAAAAGTGGTGTAGAATTTTTAAAGTGGTATTCTGATATAATTATATTTCTATATTGAGAAATCGTACTTCGGAATTAGACTAGGAAATCTAACTGAGTGTCATTATGAAGTCCAAAATAACTTTTTACCTACTTCTTGGTATTGAAGAGAATAATTGTTTTGAATTTTATATTTATGAAAGGTTATCAATAATCACCATAACATGTTTGTTACAAAAAAAATTTATTACAACTTTTTTATATTTTAATCACATGTATTGTTGTACTGAACATAGTGCTACATGAGTGTAAGGTAATATCCTAATCATGGTATTCCACTCAAAATTATTGTTTTCTAGTGGATTTTGTGGTATTAGATTGTTTCCAAACCATACCAAGTACATAGCTGAACTTGTTTTTTAGTGAACCTTTTAAAGTATTATTTTCCTAGGGATGTGTGTTTGTTTTGTTTTTATAATGGTGATAAATATTTAATAGGAGGAGAAGGTTCTTTCAAAAAGGGGAAACATAAAAGAAAAATATATCACTGATTCACCCCCCCTCCCTCAGTGATATTTGATCTTGAATAGTAAATTATAGAATTGTCTAGATAAGGGTCATCCATGGATACATAAGGTTTATCAACTCATTACCCTTATATATATTCTCGGGTAAAAGTGAATAAGGCACTATGTAAAGGTCATTAATGTTTATATTTATACAATATAAAGAATATTTTAGTTACTCTTATATGAAAGATTCTAAATAAGGTTAACCGAAATAAAGGTTATTTATAGAAGGATTTTTCATATTTACATAATGTTAATGAAGTGTTTTAAAGTTTTATGTAAAGGTATATTTTATTTACCCTTATATGATGATTTCACGTAAATATAAGGAATTTTTTACCCTTACATAACATCTTCTATGTAAGGTTCATGGATATTTACCTTTACATAGACCATCAATGTAAGGATAAAAGGAGTATACCCTTACATGAAATATATATTTTTTGTAAGGGTAAATAGAACAGTTTTAAAAAATATAAATTTTAGATGGAATTTATAATTTCTAAAATATTTATAAATCATTCTAAATCATATTTTTGGAATATTTAATTTATAAGAAATTTTTTAATTAATTTTTTAATTATAAATAGTTAATGAAACTTTTATATTCCCAAATATTAATTTATAATATTTCAAATACCTTTTAACCAATTTATATGTCATGTCTTATGATCTGGAAATAAAATAGTTTATTTAAAAATTATAATAAATAATTTATAATTGGTTTTAAATTATGAAATATGACCCCAGTATAAAAGTGATGATATTTATGTTATGAATTGTTCTTGATTAATTAATTTGTATTGTTCGAGTTCAAGAGGCCTAATTTTGATATTATTTAATCAAAATCAAAAAACATATGAAAGATATGATTAAGGTTTAAATAATGATTAAAAATTTGATGTTATGTTATTATATTAGAAAATTATTTATAACTCATAAAATATAATATAATTATAATTATAATTTCATATAATAAATAATATAAAAGAGTTCATAATGGAATTATTATGAAAATTTTATATTCATTTTTATGGAATGTCCATGATATAATTCTAAAATTATAAAATGTTTATTATTAAGTTTTATTTATGAATTGTTCATTAATTTTTGTCTCATAATTAAATATTTTAATTGTTCATTTATTTAAAGGTTATTCATTATTTTATTTATAGTTATAAATTCTCTATATGATGAATGATCTGTGACTTATTATAATTGTTAAACTACTTCTAGAGAGAGATTTTATTACTTGCTAAGAATGATTATTAATTTTTTTCCCATCTACCTTGACCAAAATTTGTAATTGATGTTCTAAACATGAATTTATCTATTGAATATTATTTATATATATATTCTTATAGAGTTATGATAAATATAATTCTCTCTTGAGTAAAGTATTTTTCACATCTAATATTTCATTTTGAGGTATTATTTTGTTAATCTTTGGTATCACTTGTCCCCTTGTGTTCCCCATGTGTTTTTTATGAAACAAATTAGAGATTTTGGGATTGATAATAGGTGGTTCATGGTCGGTGCATGGTTAGGGGAAACCATGCACACTTTCCCAAGAAAGTGTGCTGGAAAATTCCATTTTGGACAATGGTGACATCATGATTGGCACATGGTTTGGAAAACTTTATGGGCTAACTATGGAGAATATTCCTCTTAGACCGTGAGGGGAACAAGGTTTCCATAGGGTTTGGGAAATTGTGCGGGAAAACCATGTGACTTTCCCAGGTCATTAAAAATTTATTATTTTCCTTTCTAACCTCTTTAATTAAAACCATAAAACTCCTCTACTCTACCGCATTTAGTATTTACAGCCATGGGAGCTTCCTCACATCCTTCTTGGACCTCTTCATTTTCAATACATGGGTGGTTTTGGTGTGGTAACTCCAAGGAATCAGCATGGAAGTATTTTTCTTCTTGATTCCCCTTATTTCAAGGTTTTCTATTCCCTCCTTGAGTTCTAATTTTCTAGTCGGTTTTTTGACATAATAAGGGATTGGTCTATTATTTTTGGGGATCATATCGATGGTTTCTATTAGATATTGCCTTTATAGGGTCTTGTGGGATGAGGTTGTGGTTTCTCACCAATTTTCATAAGTTTCCAAGTGTGAGGTATATATTTCCATGGTTTTACATTATTATATAATTTTGACATTATTTCATGTTTTCTTGAGTATGTTCTTTGGATCTTTTTGTGGTTTGAAACATATTTTGGAAATGGTTTATCATATATATGTGATGGAAGTTGGTTTTTGATAAGAAAGTGATTATATTTCCTGTGTGCCTCGTTCTGGTGCTTCTTAAATATATTTTTTCCCTTTTGGAAAAGGTGCTAATTGTTTTTTCAAAGATATTTAAGGGTGAAAATCTAATTAAAGTGGGTTTTCAAAGGGAAGTGGACTTTGTTTCATGTTTCTCAATTTGTTTTGCACCTTAAATGTGTCTTAGAAGTATGAAAGTGATGTGAAGCATGTTGTAAAATTATTTTTATGTGAATATGAATTTGAAAGAGTATTTTCCCATTTAAATGGTTGGATTCCACACATGTTCTTCTTATTGTGTTTTCAAATGATCTTTATAAATTGTTAAAGTAGTGTGAAATGTATTTCCAAATTATTTTGGAATATTTATAAAATTGAAAGTAGTTTCTTTTGTAAAATGGTGATTTCCCTATGCACTTGTGAGTCTTGGAATGTTTGTGTGATAGCGATGATTTATGTGTTATTTGAAATTGAATTTGAACACAACGGGAATATTAGGTGTCTTGGTGGGTAAACTAGAACTATTATTTTGTTGATTCTGAAAAGGATGAAGTCCAGATTAATCTAGTAGTATTGATGATTAAAACACTAACTAAAAATGAAATATAACTAGAGACCACAATAACATTAGATGAGATCCTCTCTAGTGGCTCATGTATGAGGATGTTGTTTGACCACTAGAAATTTGGATGAGATCCACTGTAGTGATTTGTGAATGAGAACATTGTTGGTAGTTGAGTTGGAGGATTTTGATCAATGATGTATTAGGTTTATAGAGTCCCATTAGAGCTAGTTAACTTTATGGATTTACCCATGGTCCTCTCTTATGTTTTGAAACTCACAATATCTGGTGATATCCATCATTATATGGTAGTCCTTCTGTATATTTTTATTTTAAGTAATCTTATTTTTGTAAAAGGTTTTCCTTTAAAAATGTTTCTCAAGAATGTTTTCCATAAAATATTTTGTTATAATTTTTAAAATGTTCCAATTGAAATTTTCATGTTGAATTGTATCCTAATTTTATATCATGGAATATTTTCTTTTTTGGTGGAATCCTACTAGGACTTGGATCACTCCATGCATACACCTTTAGGTGTATGTAGATTTTTTATATATGACTCAAGTAATGGAAAGTTGTATTGTAGTGGTAATGGTGAATCTAATTTCTAGTTTTCCACTTCTTGTAGGTGTTGGTTGTGGTGTATTTAGGGAGATGTCTATCTTCTTTCATGAAGTTTTTTGGAATAGTTTTTTCCCCATTCCATTTTTGTACTTTTAAACATGGTTAAAGTTGTACAACTTTGAATCTGAAAATTAGTGTACCTTTTTTGGTTGTGATATGAAGACTTGTGTTGGTCTTTTATTTTTGGTTTTTTATGATTATTTAAATGGGTAAAATCTTCCCTAAGATGTAATATTGATACCCAGGAACTACTTTCCTGCTAGTGGGGATTGGGAACATCCTTAGAACCATGCCATGAGTTAGTTTGGGTGTCGGATTCAATGATACCCAGATTGATTCATTAGAAAATGGTATCATAGAATTTCATTATCTTTTTGGGTAAATTTATTTGGGATGAATATGGATATACTGAAGCTTGGATTATTAGGGATTGATATTCTAGTTGTGAGTGTGTTGCATGTCCAGTACACCTTATGACAGGAGCCGAGTTTCCATGGGATGTTGGGATTTGATTTGACTTCTCCTTCAGGTGAGACGTACAATTTGCATACCATGTATGGGAACTAGGAGGGGTGGAGTGGTTTTGTTTCCTTTCTATTGAGTTGGAATTATTTATGTTTTTATTTATTAAAGTATTTTATATTTTTTTCCTAAAAAATTTTGTGATGTTTTCCTTGCGGTTACTGCTTTTTTAGTAAAATTCCTCCTCATAGAGTTCCTATGTAGCCTTAGGAAGTGGTTAGAGATAGTTCCCCCTCTCAAGTTGAAGGGAGGATGGTTGAAGTAGTGGTTTGGGATATCAAATATTTAGGTCAAGGAGTGGGATCTGGTCCATCTCTAGTGAGAGATGTTGAACCAGTTCCTATAAGGTATAATGCTCAATAGCTCCTCAAGAACAAGCCTTCATCTTTTCAAAGTATCATGGAACTTTCAGAAGTAGATTAGTGGATTGAAAAAATTGAGAGGATGTTTGAGTTTCATGATAATTAAGAGGTGTTCAGAGTGAAATTTATTTTGTTTGTGTTGGAAGTTCCCTGTTGGAAGTGGTGGGAATCAGTGGTAAAAGCTAGAAAGCACAAGCATATGGGTTGGAAATCTTATAAGCTTGTTTTCAACAAGGTTTATTGTCCTAAGATTTTTTCCTTCTCTAAATCCAAGGATTTTATGAAGCTTTTCTGGGTATAATGGTCTCTGATGGAGTTTTCTAACCCCTTTTCCAAGCTAGTTCAGTACACACTCGAGATCATTTCTAATGACCGGATGAAGGATAAAAATTCTGATTTGGGGTAATGTCTGGAAATCTGATATCAAATTTTCTTGTTCAAGCTAAAAACCTGTGATGTGGTGGTTTATTGTTCCCTAATGGTACAAATTTATCATGGATAAAAAAATTTGTTTCTCTAGAGAAGTATTAGTAGTGGCAATTAGCCATTCATTTGTGAAAAAAAAGGAAGTGAGGCATGTAGGGAATGAAGGGAGGTGTTAGTTCATGCCATCATTCTCACTTGTCTTTATCTATAGCTTCTGATGTTGGGTCTGTTGTGTTATATTAGTGTGGTAATGTAGGGAACACATGACGTGTGTGTTATTCACCACCATAACCTATCACTGTTGTGGAACTATAGAGAACATGTAGATTTTTTTTCAAATTTTCACTCCCATTTTAAAGTGGTGTAGGATCTGTAGATTTCAAGGGGACGACATCCCAATTAGGACCATCCAAGAAAGTGGGTTCTCATTTTGGATGTCATGGTAGTAGGGGTAGATCATCTTCTAAGTATAGTTATTTCAGGATAGACAAAGGTCGATGGTCGTTCTCATGCTCAAGCTGAGATAAGGAAACTTCATATAGTGGATCAAACCAAGGGGGAATCAGATGTATGGTATACGATAGTTTGAGGTACCATTATTATTTTATCATCTTTAGATTTTGTTCTATTTGATAATACTGCATCAATTTATTTTATTTATTCCCATATTTTGTATGTGTTAATGTTTTCAATTGATATTCTGCCTTATGTAATGGAGTTTGTGATGCTGCTTGGTAAGAAGCAAGAGAAATATTTTAAGTGTTCGTATTGTGCACTCACTATGTATGGGGTCAAACAAGAATGGGATTTCCTAGTTTTAGAGATATACCTCCTTGAATATATCATTGGTATATATTGGATGGTTTTTTTAAGGGAAAAAATGATTTTTGCAAACGATGATTGAGTTTTGTGGACCATGATGGTAGTACCCATGTTTCTCAAGATGAATGTGAACCTTGGTCAAGACGTGTTAGACCATCACTTTTGGAATTGGGAAATATTGTTTTTAGATCTATTCACTCATGTTGGAGGGTTATGATGGATCTCTTAAGGTTTATTACCTCTTTTGGTGGATGAGTTCCCATATGTTTTTTCAAGGGATTTCTTGGATTTTTCTTTGGAGCTGGATGTGGTGCTCTCTATCAATTTTTCATTGGGAACATAGTCGATATCAATTACCTCATACCGTATGGCCCCCACAGAGTTGATGGAAATAAAGGTATATATGGATGATTTGGAATCCAGAGGGTTTATTCACTTGAGCATCTCACCATAGGATGACCTAGTTCTATTTGAAAAAAAGGATGATAGATCTCTCTAGTTTTGAATTTATTACCAAAAACATAATAAGGTAATGATTAAGAAAAAATATATTCTTCCTTGTATTTATGAACTTTTTTATTAGCTAAAGGGGGTAAGTTGGTTTATCAAGATTGACTTTCATTTTTGATATCATCAATTAATATTTAGAGATTCATATGTTACAAAAATATATTTTTGAAGTAAATATGTCCATTTTGTGTACTTAGTCATGCATTTTGAGTTAATGAATGATCCAATGGTATTTACGGTGCTTCTGAATAGGGTGTTCCATCAATATCTCAAATTTTTTGTCATTGTATTTGTGGATTACATCACGGTCTATTCCAAGACCGAGGAGGAGCATGAGAAACATTTGATTATTGTTTTGGGATATATTTGGGATCATCATTTATATTCCATTTTTTCTAAGTGCACCTTATAGATCAGGTATGTGGAGTTTTTGGGTCTTGTTATCCTAGAACATGGGGTTTCGATAAACCCCATAAAAATCAGTGAAGTTATTTCATGGGAGTAGTTAAGTAATTTTTTTGACATCAGGATCTTTAAAGGCCTGTAATTGTATTAGAGGTGGTTTGTTTGAGACTTTCCCATCTTGCTTCATCTGTGACAGTGTTTACCCGGAATGACGTAAAGTTTGAATGGATCCTAGAGTGTTCATCATCTTTTAAGGAGATTAAGTAGTGGTTGACCACATCCTTTGATTCGATATAGTCTATACCCTAGGAAATGGAATTGTGGTTGTAGGTGCCTTGAGTGGAAAAGTATCAATGTAATCATTGAAAAATTTCATTGATGAGTGTAATTTTATGGGGTTCTTTTTTCATATTCACTTATAGACCAAGGATCATTGTGGATGTGGCTTATTGGATAGTGTTTAGCTGAAACCTTCACTCATATAGATGATTCAGTGGGAGCATCCTGGTGTTGAGTTGTGCCAACATTTTATGTAGTTTCTAAATGGTGGGAGACGCATTGTGATTTGACATTTCCTCCTGAGGGATATCTATACTACAATGGTTTCATCATGATATTTTTATCTATGAGAAAGGTGGTGATTTAGGATAGTCATCAGTATTAGTGGTTCATTCACCCTAGTTCCACCAATATTTACTATGACAAATATCTAAGTTGTGGTGGATATGTATTAGGTATGTTATATCTGACTTTGTATTGATGTGTTATACATGTCATTAGGATAAACTAGAGCACAAAAATTCCTATATTTTACTTCATCCAATACTTATTTTTACCTGTAAGTGGGACGATATCACAATAGAATTTATTTTCAGCTTACCTCATTCACCCTGGGGGAGGAATTCTATTTGGATAGTGATTTATCATCTAACCAAATCATCACATTTCATTTAAATCAGGGATTTAGTGAAAGTGTATTTGTTGGTTTGGTTGTATGTTTAGGAGGTTTTGAGGCTTCATGGTGTGTTGTTGGGAATTTTTTCTAACAATGACCCATGTTTTACCTCACAATTCTTGGAACACCTTCAAAAGTTGATGGGTTTATAGGGTAAGTTGATCATGGAATACCATCCTCAAATGGATGGCCAGACAGAGCATCCAAAAAGATTTTGGAATACATGATTTGGGTATGTGTGTTGGATTTTTTAGGTTTATGGGATAGACACATGAGATTTGTTGAGTTTTTGTATAACAATAGTTACCAATCATTAATTTTAACGGCTCCTTTTGATGCTCTTTATGGTCAGCTGTGTTGGTCTCTTATGTGTTGGTCTGATGTGGGTGAGACCTCGTTGTTGGGACAGAACCTTGTTTAAGAATATTTTGATAAAGTTTTGTTTATTAGGAAGTGTTTTATGATATCTCATTTTTTCAATAATTATTATTCTAATCAATGGTGTCAATATTTAGAGTTTTATGTGGGTGATACGGTGTTTCTAAAAGTGGCACCTCCCTTAGTTCACCGTCTTTTGGGAAAGCAATAAATCTAACACTGAGTTATGTCAGACCTTTTGAGTTTACTGGGCATATTGTTAAGGTGTAATATAGGTTAAATTTTCCTTCTCATTTGATTTCAATTCATGATTTGTTCCATGTCTCTCAACTAAAAAATTATAATCTGGATCCAACCTATGTGTTGAATTAGGAAGAGTTGGATTTGGAGCCTAATTTTTTAGTGTCTCGGAATCCATTGCGGATTGTGTATTCTGATAAGAAAGTGCTTCGTGGGAAGTCCATTCTATTGGTCCAATATCTTTTTCAACATGGTAGTGATGATCATGAGACATGGGATAAAAAGTTTTCAGTTGAGGGGGAGTACCCATTTTTGTTCTCGGATCAGTCTTTAGGATGACTTTCCAAAGGCATAAATATTCCATGGTGGGGATAATTGCCACATACATGATTTGGTTTTGAGGTATTCTTTTATTTATCTTTGGACTCACTTTTTCCCATTAGGTTCCCCATGACTTTTTGATAAAAATATAGAGATGTGGGGCTTGAAAAAATGTGGCACATGGTTGTCACATGGTTAGGGGAAACCATGTTCCCCTTTCTAGTAAAGCATATGACCAAATGCCTTTTTGAATAGTGGTGACCACATGGTTAGCACATGGTTTGGAAAATTGTGTGGCGTGTCCCTCTTGGATAGTTAGGGGTGAAATGTTTCCACAATGTTTGGAAATTGTGAAGGTAAACCATGTGACTTGACAAGTTCCTTAGAAAGTTTCAATTTACCTTTCTACCCTATTTAATATTAACACTAAATATCCCCTATTTAATCCCATTTCAGATTCTAAACAATGGGAAAATCCTCCAATACTTTTTAGACCTCTTTATCTTTAATCATTTGGTGGTTTTGGTGTGTGAACTCTAAGTAGTCACTAAGTGTGTCATTTTTCCCTTGATTTTTTCCCACATTCTAGGTTTCTATTCCCTTATTCTTGACTTATTGTTTTCTAGTGGGTTTTGTGACCGATGTAGGGATTGTTTTTTTGTTCTTTTGGTAAATATATATTTTATTTGTTGGATTTTTCATTTTTAGGGTCTTATGGTGGTGTGATTTTTTTCTCACACTAATTTCTAGAAGTTTCCATGTGTAAGGTAGTTGGTTTTACAATATTACATTATTAGATGATTTTGATATGCTTTATTTTTTTCTTGAGTATGTTGTTGGGATTATTTTTGTGGTGTGGAACATTTTTTGGAAATTTTTTGGCATGAATATGTGATGGAAGTTTGTTTTTGAAAATAAATTGATTATATTTCACATGTTCCTCATTGTGGTGTTTCTTAAATATATTATTTTCCCTGTGTGAAAGGTGAAAAATATTTTTTCTAAGATATTTAAGGGTTCAAATGTGTTGAATGTTAATTTTTCAAGGGAAGAGTATTTTTTCATGTTGGCCTCTTTGTTGTGAACCTTAAATGTTTCATTAAAATGTGAAATTGTTGTGAAGAATGTTGTAAAGTGATTTTGATGTGACTATAAATTTGAAAGGGAATTTTTTCATGGAAATGGTTGTATTTCACACGTTCTCTTCTTATTGTGATTTCAAATGAGTTTTATAAATTGTGAAAATAGTGTGAAACATACTTCCAAATGATTTTGGTGTGCGTGTGAAATGGAAAGTGGTTTTATTTATGGAAAATAGTGATTTCCTTGTTCTCTTTTGATGCTTAGTATGTGTGTATGAAGGTAATGATTTATTTGTTATGTGAAATTGAATTTGAGAACTAATTAAATATTGGGTATCTAGCTGAGTGAACTATAACTAGTATTCCTATTAATTCAGAAGAATCTTAGGCTAAAATTAATCTAGCATGATTGATGATTACAACTCTAATTAAACATGTTATATTATTGGAGATCACTAAATCTTCCAATTAGAACCACTATAGTGGCCCGTGAATGGGGAATCTATTGTACCACTAAAACATTGGATTAGATACTCTCTAGTGGCTCATGCATGAGAAAATATTTGGTAGTTGATTAAATGTATTTTGATCACTAAGGTATAAGGTTCTTAGAGTCCTATTAGAGCTAGTTACCTTTAGGGATTCACCCACGGTCCTCTCTTGTGATATGAAACTCGTATGATATGGTCCTAGATATAGTTATATAGTAGACTTTGTGTATATTTTTAGCTCAATAATTCTTATTTGTATAAAATTATTTTCTGTAAAAATTATTCTCAATAAATTATTCAATAAAAATTTCATAGAATTGTTCTAATGTTCTTATGGAAATTTGAATGTTTATTTGTCCCCTAATGTTATAGCATGGAATATTTTCTTTTGGTGGTAATACAATTGGGCCTTGGATATCACCCTTAATACTCCTTTGTGTGTATATAGATTATGTTAAGTATGACCCAGGTAAAGGAAAGATGTACCATGGTGGTGATGGTCGATCGGGTAGCTAGTATTCCACTTCTTACAAGTGATGGTGGTGGTGGATTGAGGGTGATGTCCCTCTTTTTACATTGAGGTTTTTGGAATATTTTTATAGTTCCCATTCCATTTTTGTGCTTTTCCTCTTGGTTAAAGTTGTAAAACATTGAATAAAAAAAATTTGTACCTTGTTTGGTTGTGATATTCAGTATTGTGTTGTTATATTATTGTAGGTTTCTTATGAATATGTAAATGAGTGAAATTGTTCCCATGATTTAATATTGATACCCAGTCACTAGTTTCCATCATGTGGGGATCAGTAACACCCATCTGTCTATACCATGATTCAGGTTGGGTGTCAGGTTGGATGGAAACCCAATTTGGTTCGTCAAAGTATCCCTAGGTAGAGAGAATTATGGTCAAACTACCTAACAACTTGGAGGTTTATTTCTTATCCAGGATTGTGAATGGGTTTGGTTATTTATAACTCTGGTATTACTCATGAGGATATTTTCAATTTCATATAACTCTATTTCCTTACATGTTGTGTTCATGTACCATGTGTATATGATGTATTCAGATATGTATGAATATACTTTATTTCTATTTTTGAGTGAGTTAGGTAAACCTATCAGTTTTGTAAAGAGTTGCGCATCAATATGGTTTGGATATATTTTTTTTAGGGTAGGGAATAGGACTCCAAACTAAATTACTAGAATCATGCATATAAAAAATAGAATAACATCAGATAATATGTTAATATTAAAATCCCCATAAAAAACCATGTGTTTTAGTCCTTCCAAAATAGTAATTTTCAAGACCTCGATCATACAACCAAGTAGTTCATGCCACAGTTGTGCGTCCCTGAATTATGTTGTGTAAGGAAATAAATTATGGGTGAAACTAAATAATCCTTGAGTAGGTAACTCCATATCTAGATTTCCATGGATTTTTCTTTGTTATCTTGTTCTTGCATCTTATTTTGGGATACAATTAATTGGGGAACCTAATTGGAATAGGTTATAAAAAATAGATTTTGGTCTATCCATACAATGAATTATCCAAAGAGTTATCTTCTTGACTATCCAAGAGTCATATATGATATGATTGAGATAACACCCTACCTAAATATATAAGTGTTGAGGGGAAATCCAATACAAACTCTTTTCTTAGTGAAATATGAATCTTGGCCTACTAATAAATATGACTTACAAAAAGGGGTCATAATTTTATTATAATCTTATTTAATAATAAAAACATATTTAATGGTCAATAATTCAGGATACTCATCTAATAAAAACTTTTATTTTACATAAATGGAATCATCATCAACCTTGAAATTAAGATCATTCCCTAATAATGTAAAAATTAAATGTAGAAACTTACTCAATTATTATTTTAATTTGAGAATAATTCTCAAAATTAAAGGAAAATTCTATGTGTTGGAATAAACAATTCATGATTACTTATATAGTGAAGCAATTCAATAAAAGGATTCCAATAACTATCATAAAAATAAAAAGGATTCATAGTAAGTCTCTACATTCATGATGGAAACTGTGGAGTCAAAATTGAAAAAGAAACATGGGACACTTAATGCCTTTCAAATTATAGATATCATAAAAAATTATTTATTAAGACAACCACTGCATCAATGGTAGGATAATTTAAAAGTTATTTTTTGTTTCAAGATAACATAAGTTAAATTTATCTCAACTCAGATACTCAATATGATTGGATATTACAATGACTTGGATAAGCTACGTCCACCTCTAAATATTGTGTTGGAAGTGTATTTCATTATATAGTCTCTAATGGAAAGGTTCTAATATTTTTTGGTAAATTATAAAATGAATAAAATCTTTAAAATTTTATCTGATGTCTTCAATATGTTGATAATTTCTGAACAAGACATGGGAGGTCTAGGATCTAGTACCATGATAATGATACATAAAGAGATCGATAAAGGTTCTATGCAAAAAAGGGAAGAAAATAAGTTGTGGAAATTCCACACCTCCTATCAATATAAGAAAGAAAATTGAAGGATAATTTTTTTATTATGGAAATATTATCCAATGCAGAAGAAACTATTTTGATTTCCTAAAGGGGTGTAATATGCCATGTGGAGCAACCACTTTAGTGAAAAATAAGTAAAATCAATATAAATAAATTAACGATCAATCTTGAATTCGATATCCAAGTGATAGAAAAAAGGTGTTTTTGAATTAGAGACTACGATAATTTAGGCTCAGATATATATTTCATTAGATGTTTATTTTATCATGTTTCTCATTATAAGATATTGTAAACAAAGGTTGTTTAAATTAAATGATATGGATTTTTATACAAATGGTTATGATTTGTTTAATTCTCTAACAATATTTAATTAGACTTATAATATCCTATTTTGTTATAATATCATCATGTTGTAACATATAGAAATGTTCTAAAAAGATAAATGAATTCATGAAAATTTTACTCAATATTCTCAAAGTTCTAAGAATATGTTAACTGGGTATTTGAATTCTAGGTCTTAAAGTACTGTATATATAGTTCTAGGGGTAAAAGTTCAAATAATAATAATAAAATTTGGTTTAAATATTCAATATTATTTTTTCAAAAAGAATAGTCGTGGTCATATAAATATTGGTTTTTCATGAAGGAGGAGTGGTAATTCCATAAGATGCATTTATTAAAGATAATTGAAGTAGTTTAGAAAACCCCATAGAATATCAATGTCTAGTATGAGTTTCAAAGAGATCAATTCATTTAATTTTAAGGGTATGTGATATTGAATGTATATCAAGTGTCGTAAATGTATATGATTTTAAAAAGGAATATTTGTTTGTGATTTTATTATATATCCATGAAGAAAGGAGTTTGTACATAAAATTTTCGTGCATAAAGGAATGTGTCAAGATAAGAATAATCTTAATAAAAAATATGTGAATATTTATATTATTTCTATGATATGATAATATTAATTTTTTTATAACAATATTTTTGTGTCAGTAATTATTATAAGATTAAAATTATACCCATTTTTAATAATTCATCAATTTATATAACATGTTTTGGGAAGAAGAATTAATAAATAATTTTTTATCTAGGCTAAAATTTTTATCTTGATATTTGGTAAAATATGAGGGAATGTGTTCCTTACTCCCAATAGTAATATAGTTTTATAAAGTCATATTTTCAAATTAAAATTGTTCCTAACACATTGAATATTATATATGATGTAGAAACAAAATTTTATTTGTTAATTGTTTTGACTAAAAGTAAATTAGTATTATTTCCTAAACACAATGTAGTTTGTGAAGAATCTTATAAAAATATTCTGAAAATATTATAGTTTCTAAGAGGATAGTGGGATTATATTTTGAATTTGGTAACTTTAAAGATAATAAATAATTTTTTATACAAATATATTTTTGATGTTAATTTTATATAATGTACTAAAAGAGTTTACAATATATTAAAAAACAATAATTTATGTAGTTAAATTATCTTAAGGAAAACTTTTGATGGATTTGGGTTAGAAGAAAAGTGATGATGAACATAGAAATTGTTCAAAGTATCCAATAGAATTTAAAATTATAACATTTTAAGTTATGAAGTTAAGAGGTATTAATATGTTCAAATAGCTAAAAAAAATTAGCAATATTATTCCAAAGTCATTCCATTATTCAAACTATTTTACTTCATAAATGTTAATAACTAAAGATTTATGTGTGAGGGTATTATTTTATAATCCTATAGAGTTTTGATAAAGATTTCATATGATGTAATGTGTTAACAAAACCCTAAATCATAGAAAAAATAAGGCTGATATGGAAGTTTAACATATATGATATGATAAAACGGTGCTTATATTGCTTTTGATAAATATTATTAAATAGTTTGATCATATTAAAATGTACCATATTAGTATCAACCTCTATTTTATAATTCTTTCATGTTTACTGCATAGATGTATATATAGATATAAATTTCATGAAGTGCAATGATAATTGGCATCTCAAAGTATGAATTTCTATTTATACCAAACTGATGTTCTTTATGAAGTATTATAGGTTATGATTATATTTTAAGGTTAGTTTTAGTATGACTATTTTATAGATATATAAAATATGATCATAAGAAATAAAAAAAGAATTTTATTCTTTTTTGTGCACTGGATGACCTAATAAGTATACCATAAGGATTTTATTCTATATTCATTTGGTATACTAGTGTGAATTGATCATATTTTAGTCCTCATCACATGAGGTTAGTGAGATATCTAGCATGATAACCTTCACACTTTGATATTGTACTTACATAAGTATAAATATTGACTTATCTAATATGAGGGGGGATAGGGGTTGGGTATGTTTTCGATTAAACCATCAATTGGATTTAACCAATATTGGATTTGTCCTCTCGAGTGATGAGTGTGACATATGGTCCCTTGATTGATAAAGATAGTGGAAGTGTGTGGTCACACCTAGATATAGTATATCTATCTTGATATGGGACATGTGATGTTATTGTCCATAAGGATGAATGATTTGTCGTGTATCCATCGATCATGTCAGTCTCAAATGTAAGAATCACAAACATATGAGTGAGTTATATTTTATTGACATTTTCTATGTCACATAGTCACTCAATGTCTTCAAAAAAGCTAAAATATGAGAATTCATGTTTTCATAAGATGTATACTAGTAAACATGGGTATCTAGATACATGTGTTTGATGTAAATCATGTTGGATCCTTTTATTACTTGATTTTAATTGATGATTTTCTAAAAGATGCAATTTTATTATATGTATGAATCTTGGAATTTTTATTTATTATCAATCATATAAAGGCTCTTGGGGTCAAACTTTGTGGTTGACTTAAGGTATGATTGAGTTTTAATCAGAGTGTTACTCTAAAATTGTTTTAATGGTTAATCTAAAAGGGTTTTTGATGGGTCCTCAAAAGGATATATATATATATATATATATAATGTGATGCAAAGTGAATTTAATGATATCTTTACAAAATTGATCTAAAAACTACCCAAAATGAGTATTGGAAATGATTTCATGAGTTATTGTATTTTATAAAATATAATGTAAAATGGTAAAAAGTATATTATGATTTGGTTCAAGTAATTTACTAAAGTATATATTCACTAAATACATATATGTGTGTGTCAATATTGTTATGGATTTCATAGAAATTGTAATATAAATGTAGAAAGAGGTATATCATTTTAAACTACTTATCATAGCATTATTTTTGGAGAAGTTTGATCATACCACATGTTTATCATTTAAGAAAGTGTTATATGAAATGTAATTATTGGGAGTAAAAACTTATATTGCATTCATGCATTCATGAAGTGGAAATATAATTTATTCATGTGTTTCAACACATAAATAAATATAACTAAAATTAAAGGATCATCCTTAATTTCCAATATAAACAACTACGATTCCACGGTTGTATAAGTGATTTCTTCTTGCTTGGCCAAAACTCCCAGCGACTGGAAGCTCTCTTCTTATTCAATGAGAATCCCTCTCATATGAAGATAGATTTATTTTATCCTATAGATACCTGTAGAGGTGGGGTTATTTTGATTTCCACTTTAGTTATCTATATCAATCATATCAACCCAATATCAAGGGGAATAGAGGCATCTTCAGTGAATGATATTCATTTATATTATCTCTTAATTTTTGTTCTATATGTAATTTAAAATTATCTTTCATAGATATCCTCAACAAAGGGGTTTTAATTGCTTCAAATTAATCTAATAATTTTTATTAGAATCTAACAAAACCCTTAAAAGGGATCGTTATACCTAATCTTTTTTTGTGATTGAATAAAACCTAATACTCATGTATTTACAATGGATGGAACCGATAATCCTAAGAAAAGGGAATAAATCTTATATTTCCCAAATGACTACTAAATCATTCATCCATTTGAAGATCAAGGAGGTGTAGAAGGGGAACATTTATATATATAAGTAGGTGAATAATATTCTATAGTCTAGACTTGGTATTAATGGATGTATAATATGCGGGAAAAAATATGTTTCCATTCAATATAATAATTTAATAAGGATTTATCGGATGATTCACACAACTCATTATTTTTTATCTATCATGAAATCACAAATATTAATTGAGATATGATGGAGAATTTTGGGCAATATAACAGGAATAAAGATATTTTAGAGTATACATATCATTTATTTGTATGATATTAAGTTATGTAAAATGACATAAACCTTGAAATATGATGAAACCATTAAGAATAAGTGTATGGAAATGGAATAACATCACCATAAATTTAATTTTAAACTTCCTAATACCTGTAAAGTTTATACATAGATTTTTTTAGAGATTATAGCCTTATAAATTTGTAACATTTCATTGGTATTAATGAATACTTCTTGATAAATAAACTTTCCAGGATATATGGCAATAAGAAGTGTTAAGTTGGCATGGAGTACCACTTCCAATTATATCTAATCAATATCCAAGGTTTACCTCAATGTTATATAGAATTCCTAAAGGAAAATTTTATGTAGATATAATCTTTATCACTACTTATCATCCTCATATTAGTTTTAAATTTGAAGGGACCATTGTAACCTGGGATGATTTAATAAGATCTCTCTTGATGGATTGCTAAGCAGGTTGGGATCAATATCTTCCCTGATAGAGTTATCATGTGATAGGATTTCCCATTCTAGAATTCAAATGGAACTATATAAGGATATTTAAGGGAAGATGTGTAGAATTATAACCTATTTGGATGAATTTTAAGAGTTTAGGATTATATGATTGAATCTTTCCTAAGAAATATAGTTCAAGGATTAATCTATTCATTGATAGATTAAAACTATACAAAGTCTATATAAGAGTAATTATATTAATTGAAAAATAAATTTGGAGTTCAAAATAAAATATAAGTTATTTATTGGAATATCCCCATGCAAGATGATTATGATATTTGGGAAAAAGGTAAAGTTGATCTCTAGATGAATTGTCCCCTTTGAAATCCATGATCTTGTGGTGACTGTAGCTTATCACCTTACACTTCCACCAAGCCTATACAAAGTGATTGATGTGTTTCATGTATTATTTTTGAGGATGTACATACCTAGCCCTTCACATTTATAAAAAATAAGAGGTATTAAAACTTGATTATGATTTATTTTATAACGAACAACTTATTAAAATCTTAGATCATAGAGATAAAGTACTATGAAACACAACCACTCACTGGGTTAAAGTTCTTTGAAGGAATCATAATTTTTCAAAAGTATCAAAAGATCATAAAGATTTAATGAGGCAAAAGTACCTTTAATTTTTTCATCATAGTGATGAAATTTCAAAGGTAAAATTCTTTTAATGGGGTAGAATGTAACACTCCATGATTTTAGTATGTATTTCCCCTTAAATAAATCAAGACTGTTTAATATCCAGTTATACAAGATACAACATACTAAAATTAACAATAACATATTTCATTATGGTAAAATATTATAAATAAAAAAATACATTATAATATAACTAAATTAAACATAATTATAAAAATTACTAATAAATAAAACCAGAAGTAAATTAAAATACTACATGGTTGAAATTATCATCATCAAGGCCTTCTATGAAGATCATACCACTAATGATAATTATATAAATAATAAAATATGTTATAAATATGATAAAAATATTGAAACAATAAATTATAGAATTGGATGAATGAGATGAATTATTGTATATATGAATGTAAGACTCTATAAAGGAATTAAATGTGACATTTATATATATAGTCATTGGTCATATGGTCATTAGACCTATATTCACTGGATATATTGTCAATCAATATTAACTAATTGGATATAATTGTATCTAATAGGTACATTAATGCTGTGTAATTTATATTATCAAATTAAATAATCATAAATCTATTATAATAAATAATTATGTAATGAAATGAAAATATAATAATTAATTAAAAAATTTTATTATAAAATATATATTTTCTATTTACATGTTATTATAATTATTATTTTAAAGAATGATTTTAGTTGTTTATAAAATTATATGAAAGATTATAATACTAATGGATTGATAAAATTGAGTGGGTGTAAGATAAATATGGGGTTGTGATTAAAATGTTTTAATGTTAAAAGGTGGTATTTTTCAAAGAATTTTTTTCAAAGTGTTATATGCTTTTATCTTAATAAATGAAATTGTTAAATTTTAAATGAAAATTATAGTAAAATGAATTTTTTTAATGTATAAACAAATAGATTTAGACACATTTAATATGTAAATAAAATGAAATAATATTAAGAACACTTAATGTTTAAAAAGTCATTTTTATATAAAATAATTTATGTATTTTATATTTTCATTTAAAAGATAAATTTATAATATTTATAAATTTAACTAGATTAAATAGAGTTAAAATTTTAAATCCTTACATAAAAATTAGGCAGTAGTTTCAATTTTATTTTATCATAAAATAAGTTACTAGGGTAAATATTAAGGTAGGTAAAATTAAATGAGGTAAAAAGGTTAAATTGTGGGATAAAAGCCTAAAATGTCGCTATTGTTTTCTCTGTATTTATTTAATGAGGGAAATAATGAAATTTATTTTTTATTTCATTCTTTTGATCTATTTTCCATTTAATATAACTATCTTACACCTTTAAGAATGGGTATTTGTTAAAATTCCATTCAAAACTCAACTATAACATAACCCCTCCTCTACACATACCAAATCATTATTTGAAATAATTTACCTTTTTAATACATACTTAAATTAGATATGATAAATAATTAGTATACTGTTATTAACCTATGGTTCCAAGGAAGAGGCATAAATCCTTCATTCTGAAGGAACTCATATTGAGAAAGACCAAATTCATCCAAGTATCTAGTTCATCACAATATTTTTCAATTACCGTATCATATAAACTCTTTATAAATCATATTTTTGTCTATAATTATGTTATATAAACATAATTAAGCTTCTTTTAAAATTATATTTTCATTATATAACTATATACACCAACTCAATCAGTAGTATAACATGTTCTTGTTTAGGTGAGTCGAACCACCTAAATAAACAATGCTCTACAAACCTCATAATTCTCCTCATGGATGGGTTTCCAGAAATTAATACTGGTAATATATTATGTTAAATATTATTTTATATTAGGAATATGGTTCTGGAAGAGTGACACAAAAAGTAGTGGTCACTACCAACTAACTTATTGTTATCGATAAATTACTCAAAATATGCTCGTTATGAATTCTATTCCCATGAACCGTACCCCTACTGTAACATCCCAAGTAAGTAATGAATAATAGATATTTTTATCTATGTCTATTAATGATTAAGATAGTGTTTTAGAGGCTTAAAATGAAAATAAATACAATCTTATGCATGAAATACACTAATATTCTTAAAAGATTGTTTTACTACCTTTTGATGGAAAACCATTTTTAAATATATATTTGACAATTTTATAAACTGTGATTGTCAAAATAAACTTATTCCTTATGATTGGGACATCAAAATTTACTTTGTGTGAATTTTTGGTATTTTTCTGACAATGTTCATTTTTTAATGAATAGTGAAAAATACTGCATTTTACATCAAAACTGCTTTTTAATATAATTTATTTATATGATTATATTATTTTTTGAATTGGTTTTGGAGTGAAATTAGAATATATTTTTACCATTTTATCCAATGGTGGTCATTGGAATCAATTTCACTTTGAAATTAGAATTAAACTGGTGTCAATCTTTTGATACTTATTGTTTTGTAAAAACATGCTATTTGCTCTGGCAGCGGGAATTAATTATTAAATTAATTAATGTGACTTATATGATTTGAATTTTGTAAAATAGACTTCATTTTTGAATTCTTAATATCAAATATAGCTTAGGGTGAATTTTTGGTAATTTTCTGAAAAACTTCAATTTTTGATGAATAGTGAAACCACTAAGTGGTAATCAAGCAAACTGATTTTTCAGTTAAATGAAAGTTTACCACTAATGTGTATGGAATTTTGAAAATCCAACATACATGGTTGTCATTAAGAAGTAAAATGTGGTTCAATGGGATAAAAATAATTTTTAGGTGAATAGTAACTTATTAAGTTTTTAATCGCGATTAGTGGTAATTAGTGTAGTTTAAGGTAAAAATGATATTATAAGAATGTGAAAACACCATGACACTTGTCCTACACCTATTGGGTGAGTCATGACCGACCAAGACAAGCCATGGGCCAACTTGGGGACCCCATGGAGCCACTTTAGTTGGAAAATGACAATAATATATTTTTATTTAATGGAAAAGTAAAATTGACACAAACATGATATGATTTACTAAAACAATTTGTAAGTAGGGTTATACAAGTCATATTTTTGATTATAAATATTCATTGGAAGGATAAAAATATTTCCTACATCATAGTAATTTTTTTATAATTTTTAGACATTAAATAAATTAAATTATTTATGACATCATAATGATGCAGTGATAACATCATTATTTAACGATTAAAATAAAATGGAACTATAATGTAATATCTATGAACTACACATGTCATGGGTGGATTTCGAACCCTTATCACCTTATCCACGACATATATCAATGTGGGACCTTTTAAAACCGAAACACATTTTCAAATAATGTAATATTTCTTTACTTTCCAAAAGTGCCCCTCCTCTCCTCTTATAAAAGGCCCCCACCTCTACCTCATTTCACACACTCTTCAAGCCTTTGGCTCGGCCAACCCCTACCCATTTGCTCTCTCCACATCCCTCTCCTCATCCTAGAGGATTACCTTTGGGCATAATCCTTTCAAAGGAAGCCTTTAGGCTCAAATCAAAAGGAGTTACACTTTTAAAGGTAATTCATTCTCTCATGTTCATTTGTTTTATTTTGCTTCTCCAACCCCCTAAACTCTTTTTATTTACTTCCTTTGTAACAACACCAGTATCTTCAATATACTAGGATGTTGTTATAAGATTTATTTGAGCTAAACTCTCACACAACTACATCAAATGGTTAAAGAACATACGGTTTCCGTGGATGGTGAAATTCTGCCTCCCGAAACGATGATTGTTCAACACTCATTTAACACCTTCAAAGGTGGCCATTATGATGTCACTATTTTTATATATGATATATAATATGTTTATGTTTTCCTTAAGCTTCTGTTTTATTCATTTTGGGTATACCTTTATGGTTTCCATTATGGGTAAACACGATATCTTCATTTTAGGAAGTGCGGACTACCGCCCCCTCAAAGTGATTTGATTCGTTAAATACCATATGTGGGACATATAAAGGATGGAACTATGACATTATATATGATATTATATTGGAATTATAATATACCTTTATATCATTATGATTCCATTCTATAAAATACGAAATAGAAATGAAAGTAGCGTTCATGCGTACGTACGGCTTACCGTCTCCATGAACGGTGCATTTCATTTCTTACCTCTAAATGATTTGGTAATATTATAAATGCATGTATGTACTTGATATATATGAAATATATGATATCTACATCATGAATACCATTCTGGATATAATGAACCTTTGACCAAATTAACAACATGTAAGTGTAAGAAGTCTATTTTTGACTTAAGAACCAAATACCGACAAAATGAACATTATTAACTTAACTGATTACATGATGTTCATAACATGGTATAAAAGGAATAATGAACTTGAAAAAGATTCATAATCAAGTAGAGATTAACTCAAGTTTATTATTCAGGAGATTAAAGAACGGTCGGGTCAAGTCGGATACGAGGTATGGGACTTCGTCTGAATCTCCTTTCGTTGAGGCATATTTTATTTTATACACAACTTTCTTTTATACAGTGTGTAAACCCCTTTGACTTTTACGTTTATTTAAAAGGAATCTTTTTTATACGAAGCATTTACTAAACGAAAAAAGGGAATGTTTTTGTCGTACGTATGCGGCGACAACGACTTCTCCGCCGTCGTGACCGTTATTTGAGTTTCAGCTTCCTCTACAAGCCATACCTTCTTTTTAAAAGAAAAATAAATACCATGTTTTACTTTTCTTTTATTTTGGTATTGAAAATGGTTTTCATAATGTTTTTATATCAATGTGTTGTATTGATATCTCGTGATTGAAATGTGGAAATTTTATGTTTCCTTTATGCATGTTTTATGTGATATGATTATGTTATGGTTCTTGGGCATTATTATGAAGACGGGTGGTTCCGTGATAAACTAAGGGCGGGTGAGCCCGTTATAGCTCTCCAATGCATTGGGTAACGCGAAGGAGTGAAACGTTAAGGTTTCTCCGAAGAGATTTTAGGGAATATACTGTGATGGGTATTCCAAACGTAACCAAGAGGGTTACTCCCTACGTAAGAATGTTATGAATGCCTCAAGTTACCTTTATGTCTTATGATTTCTATGATTTATTCATGATTTGATGAGGTATGTTAAAGTGATTATGTTTTATGGGTAAAGTATGATTTCACTCTTATGTATGTATGTACCCATGTTTCCTTTCCATGTTTTTATAACCCATACTGAGTTTTTATGCTCATCCCAAGTTTTTGAAATGTTTTTCACAGGTCAAGGGAAAGGTACATCATAAGATGATTGAGTCAAGGATGTGTCAAGAAATAATCCATGTTTTATTTTAAATGTGTTTCCATTGATGGGAATAAAGAATACTATCTTTATGTAACCACTTTGTTTATATGTGGAATGTAATGCAAGTTTTATGATCAAATTCTCTAAAACTCTAAACCCGAAAAGATCCTCAATGTGTAATCTTGTAATAACGCAAGATTAAGTAAGGTTTAAGGCTGGGGCCTTATAGTTGGTATCAGAGGTCGGTTTAGATAACTTTAGGAGTTAGAATTCTATTAAATGATTATCCAAAAATATTTTTTTTTTCAAAATGGTATAGCATTTAAAGATTACCATGTTGCTTCATCTAAGACATGTTTGTTCAGAATGGTTTTCCGTAGAGGAAACAGGGAAGCAGTGCTAGGAAGGCATACAGAAGGAAATAACCTTCCGAATCAGCATCCAGAAATGGTCGGAATTGGAACTGAACAGTTTTTTGCAGTAATGGCGCAGTTGACTCAAGAGATAAATGGCAGTGGTATCCGTGCACGAGATCAGCCAGAACAACCGCAGAGGAACATGTCAGTGGTGGAACATTTCATGAGGCAACATCCACCATCATTCAGAGGATCATCTGACCCTGTGCTAGCTGAAGGGTGGATTAAAGCACTGGAGAAGATTTTTGATGTCATGGGGTGTTCAGACAATCAAAAGGTTAGTCTTGCTATTTACCGTTTGGAGGGTGAAGCAGATCAGTGGTGGTCTATGGTTAAAAATATCAGGGATGCCGATGAGATTGATGCTCTTGACTGGGATGAATTCAAAGGTATGTTTCTTGAGAAGTGTTTTACTAAGGCTGTTCGACTTAGGATGGAAAATAAATTCTTGGAATTGAGGCAAGAGGAAGACTCAGTGGCTACCTATGAAGAAAGGTTCACTCGATTGGCAAGGTATGCTCCAAATTTTATCTGGGACCTTGATAGTAAAATCAATCGTTTTTACTCAGGATTAAAGCCAAAATATCGAAGGGAATTAGCTTCTCATGAGTTTAAAAGTTATGAAAAGCTTGTTCGATGTGCTGAGAAGGTGGAAATGGAGTTTGCTGATGACCAAGTTTTCTATAACAACCAGCAGAAGAAGAGACCAAGGTGGCAGGAGAAAGGTAAGAATTCTTCAAAAAAGTCTGATGGTAAGAGAACTAAGTTTCCAGTTTGTGATAAATATGGAAAAAGGCATGCTGGGGAATGTCTTCTGAATTCTGGGAAGTGCTACCGATGTGGTAAGATGGGACATAAGGATCGTGATTGCACTGAAAAGGATAAAGGTGAAGGTAAGAACAAATTTGATTTACAGTTAGTGAAATGTTATAAGTGCAATGAGATGGGTCACTATGCAAACGAGTGTCCGACAAGGAGCTTGAGTGATGGGAAGCAGTTAGACTACAAGCAGAAAGGGGTGGTGAAATCCTTTGCAACAACTTCAGCAGATGTTGGGCCATCGAATGAAGTGGTATCAGCTCCAGGGAGCTCAGTATTTTTCGAAGATTGAATTGAGGTCGGGGTATCATCAGTTGTAAGTAAAATAAGCAGACGTTTCTAAGACAACGTTCCATACTAGATATGGCCATTATGAATTTGTAGTTATGCCTTTTGGGTTAACCAATGCACCTGCTGTATTCATGGACCTTATGAATAAAATTTTCCACGAGTTCTTGGATAAGTTTGTGTTTGTGTTTTGAGGTTTGGGAAGAGATTGTGTGTGCCTTGTGATTCACAGTTGAAGAGAGATTTGTTATGTGAAGCTCATAGTTCTTCGTTTTCAGTTCATCCAGGCAGTACTAAGATGTATAGAGATCTGCAGGAGTATTACTGGTGGGATGGAATGAAAAGAGATATTGCTGATTTTACTGTGAAGTGTTTGACTTCTCAACAGGTTAAAGCAGAGCGGCAGTTACCGAAAGGGATGCTTCAGCCTTTACCAGTGCCAGAGTGGAAATGGGAGAATATATCCATGGACTTTGTTCTTGGATTACTGAAGACATCTCGAGGTAATAATGCAATCTGGGTTATTGTTGATCGCTTGACCAAATCTTCTCATTTCCTTGCTATACGAGATACGTTCTCTCTTGATCAACTTTCCCGTTTGTATCTTAAAGAGATAGTCAGGTTACATGGAGTTCCTCTCTCCATTGTATCAGATCGTGATCCCATGTTTACTTTTAAATTTTGTAAAGGCCTTCAGAAGTCTTTGGGTACTGAATTAAATTTTAGTACATCTTTTCATCCTCAATCAGATGGGCAGTCAGAACGAACAATTCAGACATTGGAGGATATGCTACGAGCTTGTTCTATGGATTATCAGGGAAGTTGGGACCAACATCTTTCGTTGGTTGAGTTTTCATATAATAACAGTTTTCATTCCAGTATATAGATGGCACCATTTCAGTCATTATATGGGAAGCGGTGTCGAACTCCAGCTTTCTGGGATGAAGTGGGTGAAAGAAAGTTGATGGGACCAGAATTGGTAGAAGAGATGGCAGAAAAAGTTCAGCTGATACAGAAACACATGAGAACAGCTCAGAGCAGGCAGAAGAGTTATGCGGATAACCGGAGGAAAGATCTATCTTTCGAGGTAGGTTATCATGTTTTTCTCAAGGTTTCTCCTTGGAAAAGTGTGATTAGATTTGGTAAGAAAGGAAAGTTGAGTCCAAGGTTCATTGGGCCATACGAAATTCTGGAGAGAGTTGGATCAGTTTCATACCGAGTGGCTTTACCTCCGAGTTTATCTCAGGTACACAATGTTTTTCACGTTTCGATGTTGAGAAAGTATATGCCAGATCCATCTCATGTTTTGAGTCCAGAGGTAGTTCAGCTGGAAGAGAACCTATCTTATGAGGAACAACCGGTCCAGATTCTTGACCACAGGGAGCAAGTGTTACGGAATAAGGTGATTCACCAGGTAAAGTTTTTGTGTAAAAACCACATGATTGAAGAGGCAACATTGGAATCTGAAAATGCAATGAGGGATAAGTACCCTCATTTATTTGATAAGTAAATAAATTGCGGGGATGCAATTTTCTAAAGGGGGGAAGGATGTAACATCCCAAGTAAGTAATGAATAATATATATTTTTATCTATGTCTATTAATGATTAAGATAGTGTTTTAGAGGCTTAAAATGAAAATAAATACAATCTTATGCATGAAATACACTAATATTCTTAAAAGATTTTTTTTCTACCTTTTGATGGAAAACCATTTTTAAATCTATATTTGACAATTTTATAAACTATGTTTGTCAAAATAAACTTATTCTTTATGATTGGGACATCAAAATTTACTTTGTGTGAATTTTTGGTATTTTTCTGACAATGTTCATTTTTTAATGAATAGTGAAAAATACTGCATTTTACATCAAAACTGCTTTTTAATATAATTTATCTATATGATTAGATTATGTTTTGAATTGGTTTTGGAGTGAAATTAGAATATATTTTTACCATTTTATCCAATGGTGGTCATTGGAATCAATTTCACTTTGAAATTAGAATTAAACTGGTGTCAATCTTTTGATACTTATTGTTTTGTAAAAACATGCTATTTGCTCTGGCAGCGGGAATTAATTATTAAATTAATTAATGTGACTTATATGATTTGAATTTTGTAAAATAGACTTCATTTTTGAATTCGGAATATCAAATATAGCTTAGGGTGAATTTTTGGTAATTTTATGAAAAACTTCAATTTTTGATGAATAATGAAACCACTAAGTGGTAATCAAGCAAACTGATTTTTCAGTTAAATTAAAGTTTACCACTAATGTGTATGGAATTTTGAAAATCCGACATACATGGTTGTCATTAAGAAGTAAAATGTGGTTCAATGGGATAAAAATAATATTTGGTGAATAGTAACTTATTAAGTTTTTAATCGCGATTAGTGGTAATTAGTGTAGTTTAAGGTTAAAATGATATTATAAGAATGTGAAAACACCATGACACTTGTCCTACACCTATTGGGTGAGTCATGTCCGACCAAGACAAGCCATGGGCCAACTTGGGGACCCCATGGAGCCACTTTAGTTGGAAAATAACAATAATATATTTTTATTTAATGGAAAAGTAAAATTGACACAAACATGATATGATTTACTAAAACAATTTGTAAGTAGGGTTATACAAGTCATATTTTTGATTATAAATATTAATTGGAAGGATAAAAATATTTACTACATCATAGTAATTTTTTTATAATTTTTAGACATTAAATAAATTAAATTATTTATGACATCATAATGATGCAGTGATGACATCATTATTTAACGATTAAAATAAAATGGAACTATAATGTAATATCTATGAACTAAACATGTCAAAAACTTATTGGATGGGTGGATTTCGAACCCTTATCACCTTATCCACGACATATATCAATGTGGGACCTTTTAAAACCGAAACACATTTTCAAATAATGTAATATTTCTTTACTTTCCAAAAGTGCCCCTCCTCTCCTCTTATAAAAGGCCCCCACCTCTACCTCATTTCACACACTCTTCAAGCCTTTGGCTCGGCCAACCCCTACCCATTTGCTCTCTCCACATCCCTCTCCTCATCCTAGAGGATTCCCTTTGGGTATAATCCTTTCAAAGGAAGCCTTTAGGCTCAAATCAAAAGGAGTTACACTTTTAAAGGTAATTCATTCTCTCATGTTCATTTGTTTTATTTTGCTTCTCCAACCCCCTAAAATCTTTTTATTTACTTCCTTTGTAACAACACCAGTATATAAAATATACTAGGATGTTGGTATAAGATTTATTTGAGCTACACTCTCACACAACTACATCAAATGGTTAAAGAACATACGGTTTCTGTGGATGGTGAAATTCTTCCTCCCGAAACGATGATTGTTCAACACTCATTTAACACCTTCAAAGGTGTCCATTATAATGTCACTATTTTTATATATGATATATAATATGTTTATGTTTTCCTTAAGCTTCTGTTTTATTTATTTTGGGCATACCTTTATGGTTTCCATTATGGGTAAACACGATATCTTCATTTTAGGAAGTGCGGACTACCGCCCCCTCAAAGTGATTTGATTCGTTAAATACCATATGTGGGACATATAAAGGATGGAACTATGATATTATATATGATATTATACTGGAATTATAATATACCTTTATATCATTAAGATTCCATTCTATAAAATACGAAATAGAAATGAAATTAGCGTTCATGCGTACGTACGGCTTACCGTCTCCATGAACGGTGCATTTCATTTCTTACCTCTAAATGATTATGTAATATTATAAATGCATGTATGTACTGGATATATATGTCATATATGATATCTAAATCATGAATACCATTCTGGATATAATGAACCTTTGACAAAATTAACAACATGTAAGTGTAAGAAGTCTATTTTTGACTTAAGAACCAAATACCGACAAAATGAACATTATTAACTTAACTGATTACATGATGTTCATAACATGGTATAAAAGGAATAATGAACTTGAAAAAGATTCATAATCAAGTAGAGATTAACTCAAGTTTATTATTCAGGAGATTAAAGAACGGTCGGGTCAAGTCGGATACGAGGTATGGGACTTCGTCTCAATCTCCTTTCGTTGAGGCATATTTTATTTTATACACAACTTTCTTTTATACAGTGTATAAACCCCTTTGACTTTTACGTTTATTCAAAAGGAATATTTTTTATATGAATCGTTTACTAAACGAAAAAAGGGAATGTTTTTGTCGTACGTATGCGGCGACAACGACTTCTCCGCCGTCATGACCGTTATTTGAGTTTCAGCTTCCTCTACAAGCCATACCTTCTTTTTAAAAGAAAAATAAATACCATGTTTTACTTTTCTTTTATTTTGGTATTGAAAATGGTTTTCATAATGTTTTTATATCAATGTGTTGTATTGATATCTCATGATTGAAATGTGGAAATTTTATGTTTCCTTTATGCATGTTTTATGTGATATGATTATGTTATGGTTCTTGGGCATTATTATGAAGACGGGTGGTTCCGTGATAAACTAAGGGCGGGTGAGCCCGTTATAGCTCTCCAATGCATTGGGTAACGCGAATGAGTGAAACGTTAAGGTTTCTCCGAAGAGATTATAGGGAATATACTGTGATGGGTATTCCAAACGTAACCAAGAGGGTTACTCCCTACGTAAGAATGTTATGAATGCCTCAAGTTACCTTTATGTCTTATGATTTCTATGATTTATTCATGATTTGATGAGGTATGTTAAAGTGATTATGTTTTATGGGTAAAGTATGATTTCACTCTTATGTATGTATGTACCCATGTTTCCTTTCCATGTTTTTATAACCCATACTGAGTTTTTATGCTCATCCCAAGTTTTTGAAATGTTTTTCACAGGTCAAGGGAAAGGTACATGATAAGATGATAGAGTCAAGGATGTGTCAAGAAATAATCCATGTTTTATTTTAAATGTGTTTCCATTGATGGGAATGAATAATACTATCATTATGTAACCACTTTGTTTATATGTGGAATGTAATGCAAGTTTTATGATCTAATTCTCTAAAACTCTAAACCCGAAAAGATCCTCAATGTGTAATCTTGTAATAACTAAAGATTAAGTAAGGTTTAAGGCTGGGGCCTTATACCTACCATCCATAAAATGAACATGGTAGTTCATAAATAAATTAAAAATGATGATTAAACTACCTTGAATAATCTATTAATGATGAAATCTAGAAAAATAACTAGGATCAACGTCTCCATTATGAAACCGACACAAAAAAATTAAAATTACTAACATCCAAGTATGAAAATAAACAATGGATAACTAATATATCTGTAATAAATGATTATAATTTATGAGTATAAAATTTAATATTTATGAAAACAATTTTTAAATAATTCATTAAAATGGTTATTTTTATTATACATTAGATAAAAGATCTTTCATGTAAATCGGGAGTAAAGTTAATGCTTTCCATTCCAATATCACTTTGAAACTATGATTATCTTTTTATAGTTTAATATTTGGTGAAATTATATTTAATTTATCTATAAAGACTCATTTATTTTATTATACTTTATTTTTTTTGGTTTTTACATGTCTCTTTACCATTTCACCTCCCTTTGGTTCATGATTAAATAGAAATTAAGCTTATAAGTGGTTCCAGCCATATATATTTTTTTATATTGGAAATATTTCTCATTCATATCATTGTTTTTTATATGAGTTTATGTTTTTTATCCCTAACTTTTCGATTTCTTAAGATAATTTAAAATTGACTTTGATTTTATTTTAAATAATTCTAAAAGGAATTTTTTTTAATGTTTTTTGTATAATCTCTTTCTTCCTTTGTTTTCTACTTTTTTTGAAGCTTACTTTCCATGTTTTGATGATTCATCAATGTAATTTTTAATTACGTTCTCATAATTTTTCTAAAACCATTGATTTATAACTTATATACTTTTAAAACAGAAGTTATTAAATATTTAAAGGATATCTATTTTTATTTTCAATCGATTTTCTAAAGTTTGATCAATGTGTTTTTCATCAATAAAAATTAAAAAAAACGTTTTTAAATTCTATTTCTTTATTTTTTTCTAAATTAAATTTATTAATGAAAATGGGTCACAAAATTGTGAAATCATTTCATGGTTTTACCAATATGATAATAGTTTGAAATGGTTAAATGTTTTTAATAAGAAGTGTGATACCATTCCACATTTTTGGTACGTTTAAAAAGAATTTTTCATTCTATTTTGTTAATACATGTAACACTCCTAGATAAGTGAGACTAAAATAACATTATTTTATTACTCATGTCAAAATGGTTCACCATTGTTCATAGGATTCTACCATATTATATTTCTATAGTTAATGAGTTTTTTCTGAAGTAGTTTCAGAATGGATTCCATCCTAGGAAGTTTCCAAGGGTGTGTGTGAGTGATTAAAAATCACACTGAAAGAACATGCGTTGGCCTATAGAAAGTATTATTAGTCTAATAAGTGACCCTGGATAATATTAGCTTATGATGTGCGGGGAAGACAATTAGGGTATTATTGGAGACCCATGGGGTTAGATGACTTGGTTCACTGTAACACCTGAGACTTTTATGTTATTTAAATCATCAAAGGAATCTTTTTCTACACAACACTTGCTTGGATTTCTTTACACGAAATCGCGACCTTCCTCGATAGCTTGCGTCGTACGCAATACCGAGTTTCACTAAACAACGATATGCTATTAAAATATTATTAAAACTAGCCGTTATGAATAGTAATAACCACTTTTTAAAATTTTGTGAATTTTATTTTTCAAAATGGAATTCATTTTTGGATTTGGAATACCGAAATTATCCTAGGGTGAAATTTTGGTATTTTTCTGAAAACATTCAATTTTTGATGAATAGTGAAACCACTAAGTGGTAGGTTAAAAACTGAATTTTGCATAAAACATAATTTTACTGCTTCTGTGAATGGAATTTTGAAAATCCGACAGACACGGTTGATATCAGTAAGTAAAATGTGGTTCAATGAGATAAAAATAATTTTTTGGTGAATAGTAACTTTTTACTTTTTTTTACCACGGTTAATAGTAAATAGGGTAACTAAGGGTGAATATGATATTACTATTACCCTACCACATGTCCTAATTCTATTGGATAAGTTTAATTCGAATAAATAAAACCTTATGAATATAATATGACCATTTAGGTCCACTTGGATTAGATTATGACATTTAATATTATTTTATTTAATGAATAGTTAAAATAGTTAAAATCAAGGTTTAATAACTAATACATTTTTAATATGGGGTAATACATAAGATAAATTCGACTATAAATATTCATTATAAAGATAAAAATATTTCCTACATAATCGTAGTTTATTTATAATTTTTAGACATTAAATAATTTAATTTATTTATGACACAATGATGATGCAGTAATTATCTTATTAATGAAATATTGACATAATTGATGTTATAAACACTAAAATAAATATAATTTGAGACTTTTTATGAATCCCACTAATTTTATAGGTTAATATGACATGTTAGTATTTATTTAATTAACTTGGTTCGAACTAATAATTCTGTTATGATTTTCACAAAAATCAATTATTAAATAGTGTCAAAATTGACATAAAATAGTTTTTAAAACAAATATTATATTATTAATTGTTATTTTATTCCTAAAAATCTAAGTTTCAGCCAAATGACTTATATAAGGTTATATATATTAATAATAAACAATTTGGGGTTCGTTTGTCTTGTTATAGTAAGTTTATTAACCTTATTGTATAAGAACACAAGAAGGCATGGTAAAAGTAAAATTATTTAACTTAATGTTAAATCTAAATGATATGGTTAAAATAGGAACCTAAACTTGTCTAAATTATATTGGATGAGATTATTTCGAACCATCCCCACCTTAGCTTCGAAATATATCAATTTGGAGCTATTTAAAACCGAACTTGACTTTATAATAAAATAATAGTATTAGTTATTCCAAAGGTGCCCCTCTCCTCCCTTATAAAAGGACACCTCCTCCCCCTCTTCCTCACACCACTTGGAGCCTTCATGCTCGTCCAACCCCTTCCACTTTCTCCTCTACACTTCCCTAGAGACATCCTTGAGGTTCTGGTCTTCTTCAAAGACCAATTTTAGTTCCCTAAAAGAAGGTCTCAAAGAAGAACTTCAAAGAAGAGGTAATGTCTGTTACCAATTCTTTCATCTTTATTTCTTCTTCCACTTCTTCTTCTTTAGTTGTTTCATTATGAAGTAATAACATCAGTATCACTCATATACTGATATGTTATTATAAGTATGAAACAAACCCTATTTTACCATCTATCCATCCTATGGAAAAAAGAAATCACCGCGCATGCGTACGTACGGAATACCGTCTCCACACCGTGGTGTAATCTATTTTCCACCACCACCTTACTTGGATGGGTATAATGGTGTAAATAATGACCATATATGACTATTATAAAGTGATATTGATTCTTAAATAGTATACATATACTCCAATACAATTCCACGATCATAGGAACGATATCATCACTCGTGCGTACGTACGGAATACCGTCTCCACGATGTGATGCGACTCGTTCTACATGATCTTCATTTCATAATTAATATATAAATGAATTGAATGAATGAATATGATATATATTATACTAATACCATTCTGGAAAGGAGGTATCTATAAACTAAAGAGAAGAATAAGAATTTATTCGACAAAACACGCATAAGAACAAAAAGTTATAAACACCCAAATAACAAGTTGCAATGAAATATTACTACTAAGAAGCTAAGAATATGACCATATATGATATCATAAAAATCAGTATGATTCTGGAATAAGTCAATAACATTATTTAAATCATTATACAGGGGGTTCAGACACTTACAAAGCAAGTCGGACCTAAGGTAAGGGAAATATCACAATCTCATTTTTATCTGAGATTGTTTATACTTTGGCATTTACTGGGGTGTATTTTATCATCCACATCAATGTTTCCTCAATATTTAATATTATTTCCATCCACCTAAAATTGTTTAAATCCAATTTTATCCTTCGGTGAGTTTTTAGTAAAATATATGAAAGGAATCTTTTGTCGTTTTTCGTACGAGGTACTTTTTGACTTTTCCGACAAAAGTATGAGAAGAATGTTTTTTTAACTTATACGGCATGAATGGATTTTTAAAACGTTATTTTCAAGAAGCTTCCTTTACAAGTTTTCAAGTTTATTTTTAATCAACTTCTTTCTGTACGACATGTTAAGAAAGGAAAAGTGTTTTTGAAGAAGAAAGGATATTTTCCTCAACAATGGAGTTCAAGTGTATTATCAAAATTATTTTCCATCTAAGATAATAAAGGGTTCTGTTTTTATCCCTATTATTACATTGATTTGATTATGTTGTGATAGAATTATTTTTATGAATTCCTTTATCTTATATGAATTGTTTTATGATGTCATGATGTTTAAGATTCCCATTTGTATTACATGGGTTATGCAATGATGTATGATTTAAGATTTTGTGGAACACATAAGAATGGTATCATTATGAGATGGGTGGGACATATATCTCCCTCCAATGCATTGGGTAAAGATTTTATATCTCATGAGATAGACATGGCTGGAATGGTAGGTTATACCGGTTCAGTGAAACAGGACTGAAACGAGGGTGACTCGGTTCAGAAAGGGACTTTGTCCACTAATATAGTCTTGGAAATGAGTCTGGACTAACAAGAAATGATTCTCTATGATTATGTGTGTATGCCACAAAGTTTCATGTTTTAAGTTATGATTATTGTGATTACATTTCACTGCCATGATTTATCCCATGTTATGAAATTATGATCTATTTTGCAGGTTAAGATTTCCAAAAGTTATGTGTTTGTGTATACGATATGATTTATATTTCTTTTGTTTACCTTTACTGAGCATTTGAGCTCACCCTTTTGTATGTTTTCTTTCCCCAGGTCAGGAAGAAGGTTATTAAGTAAGATATTCCAAAAGGGACTATAGATATGATGAAATAAATGGGAGACAGTGTAGATGCTTTATGAACCAGTTGTTTATGTTTCCCAGTTTCTAAAGACACTATACCTATACGGTCCTTTAGTGGTTTTGTTATATGTTGTAATAAGTATGCTTCAATTTTGAATTATTAACAATGTATGTAAAGTATGGGTCGTTATAGTTGGTATCAGAGGAAAGGTATAGTTAACCTTTGGAAACTAGGATGTAAAAGCCTTAGTAAGAACCCTAAGGATAAGTCTAAGCATAGAACACAATCTTAGTGTTTTAGAAATGGCCATGAATAACCTTGGATAAGACCTTAAGTGTGAAATTTTATTCTTGATTATGTGGTTTTACTATTATAATTTGTGTTGCTCACACTATTCTTCTTGGTTTTAGTCAATGGCTGGAACCCGAAGGAACCGTGTTAATGCGGAATGCGACGGGCAATGAAATGATTGTCCCCCTGAGCAACCAAACGTTATGGGGGCTGGAATGAAAAATCTTGTAGCCATGCTCACACAACTTTCTCAAGCTATGAATCATGCAGGACTTCCAAACGAGCAAAGGAAGGAGAAACATTCTGTTGAATCCTTCATAAGACAGCGTCCACCTTCATTCAGTGGGTCTACTGATCCATTAGTTGCTGAACAATGGATTAGTACTACTGAAAAGATACTTTCAGTTCTTCAATGTTCTAAGCATGATAAAGTCATCTTAGCAGTGTATCATTTGGAAGGTGATGCTGATCAATGGTGGAATCTTATCAAGAATACGAGGCAAAGGGATGAAATTGAGTCCATGGAATGGGACGAGTTCAAGAACTTATTTTTCAATAAGTACTTCCCTCGTATTCTCCGAAAAAATATGGAGAAAGAGTTTCTTTAACTGAAGCAAAAGGATGATGAATCTGTTGGTACCTATGAAGAAAATTTTACAAGACTTGCAAGGTACGCTTCTGGTATTATTATCCAACCTGAGAGTAAGATCGATCGATTCTTTAGTGGCTTAAAACCAAGTCTTCGAAGGGCGTTAGCCATAAGGGACTTCAATATCTACGAGGAAATCGTTCGATGTGCTCTCAAAGTCGAGATGGAGATTGGAGTAACCCATCAGTCATATGGGTTTGATAAGAAGAGGAAAATGGAATTCAAAGGAAAATCTAAAGAGCACACTGAAAAGAAGATGAGATTTCCCTTATGCTCAAAGTGTGGAAAGAAACATGGAGGTAGTTGTCTTAATGGGACAAGTAAATGTTTCAAATGTGGAAAGGAAGTTCATCGGGCATTTGAATGCCGTGATGATGGGAAGAATATGTCTAATGATGCAAACAAAGGGATACACAGAATGAACCTACTACACTTCAATGTTTCATGTGCAAGGATATGGGGAATTATGCCAATAAATGCCCTAATCCAAGGTTTGATGATGATGGTCGACGTCAAAAAACTCTCAAGGATAAAGACAAAAGAAAGTCACATGCAATTTCTATCAGCGATGTGGAGTACGATAACGATGTGGTGAAAGGTACACTTACCATCCACTCTAAAGTAGAAAATGTTTTATTTGATTCTGGATCCACCCACTCTTTTATTTCTGAAGAATTTTCTAAGGGTATCACCATATTACCTCAACAATTAGATGTTGAGTTAGGTGTGACAACACCTAATGGCACAACAGTCGCATCAAAAGTTTATAATTCTTCTCCGATCGAAGTTTGTGGGAAAGTGCTTCCTGAAAATCTTGTGATCATTCCAATAGTGGAATTTGATGTTATTCTTGGCATGTATTGGCTTTCTTTATATGGAGCTCATATCAATTTCCAAAGAAGGGAAGTCACATTTCATATTCCAGATCAATCTATGATCGTCTATCAATGCAATGATGAACATAACCTTCCAGTGGAAATTTCTTCTATCTTATGGGTCTTGATTCCACTAAATGAAGGTTATTTATCTCAAATGGTTGGTGAGAAACCCACGATTAAGAATATGCCCATTGTACGGGAGTTTGATGATGTCTTTCCGGAGGAATTACCGGGTCTTCCACCAAATCGTGAAGTTGAGTTTTCAATAGAACTCGTACCGGGTGCTTTGCCTATTTCAAAGACACCTTATAGAATGGCCCCAATTGAGTTGCAGGAATTGAAGAAGCAACTCCAAGAGAATCTTGATAAGGGATTCATACGCCCTAGTGCGTCACCTTGGGGAGCACCTGTTCTATTTGTTAAGAAGAAAGATGGATCAATGAGACTCTGCATTGATTATCGAGAACTTAACAAGATCACTATCAAGAACAAATATCCTCTCCCACACATTGATGACCTATTTGACCAACTACGAAGAGCTCAATACTTTTCCAAGATTGATCTTCGTTCAGGGTATCATCAATTAAGGGTCAAAAGGGAGGATATACCAAATATGGCTTTCCGTACAAGGTATGGACACTATGAATTTATAGTGATGCCATTTGGTCTTACTAATGCCCCTGCTATCTTCATGGATCTGATGAATAGAGTCTTTAGAGACTATCTTGATAAATTTGTGGTAGTCTTTATAGATGATATTCTTGTCTATTCAAAGAGCAAGGAAGAACATGAAGATCACTTGAGAATTATATTAAAGACCCTGAGAAAGGAGAAGCTTTATGCCAAATTTACCAAGTGTGAATTTTGGCTTCAAAAAGTTGCAATTTTGGGTCACATAATCTCAAAAGAGGGGATATCTGTGGATCCATCAAAAACAGAGGTTATCGAAAGATGGTCGAGACCAACAACAGTAACTGAGATCTGAAGTTTTCTTGATTTGGATGGATATTATCGACGTTTTGTGAAAGATTTTTCACGATTATCTAATCCACTCACCAAGTTGACTCGGAAAGGAGTTAAGTTTGTCTGGACGGAGGAATGTGAATAGAATTTCAAGGAGTTGAAAAGAAGGTTATCCAGTGCACCTGTTCTCACACTGCCTTGTAGTGGAGAAAGGTTTGTGATCTATAGTGATGCATCCAAGAAGGGATTAGGGTGTGTTCTTATGCAAAATGATATGGTGATAGCTTATGCCCCGCGACAGTTGAAAGTCCATAAGAAAAATTACCCAACACATGATTTGGAGTTAGCTGCGGTAATCTTTTCATTAAAGATTTGGAGGCATTACCTTTATGGTGAAAAGTGTGATATTTATACTGATCATAAAATTTTAAAGTATATTTTCACACAAAAGGAGCTGAATATGCGTCAAAAAAGATGGTTGGAGATGATTAAGGATTACGACTGCTCAATCCATTACCACCATGGGAAAGCAAACAAGGTGGCAGATGCATTAAGTCGACAAGACCATGCTAGTTTATCCATGATGAGGATCACAAAAGATCCAATATTTATGGATTTACAAAGGATGGATCTTAGAATTATAATGGAAGGGGAAAAATCTTATCTTTCTCAAATGAATGTTCAACCATCTATACATGTGAAGATTAAAGAGGCACAGAAAGAAGATGTCGAGTTACAAAAGAAGGTGAGAAATGTTCCTGAGTTCAAACTTGATTGTAATGGGATAATAATGTTCAGGAATCGAGTTTGTGTTCCTCCCATCCCCGAATTAAAGAAGGAGCTTCTGGATGAAGCTCATAGTTCTTCATTCTCTATTCATCCTGGAAGCACGAAGATGTTTAGGGACCGAAAAGAGTACTTCTGGTGGGATGGCATGAAAAGAGATGTTGTTGAATATGTCTCCCGATGCTTGGTTTGTCAACAAGTTAATGCTGAGAGACAGAAGTCTAAGGGGATGTTACAACCATTACCCATACCCGAATGGAAATGGGAAAACATTACTATTGACTTTGTCACAGGACTTCCTAAAACATCCAAAGGCAATAATGCTATCTGGGTCATAGTTGATCGTCTTACAAAGTCTGCACACTTCATTGCTATTAGAGAGGATTTCTCTCTGGATCAGCTTGCCAGGATATATGTAAAGGAAGTGGTAAGATTGCATGGAGTACCACTTTCTATTATATCTGATCGGGATCCGAGATTTACCTCGAAGTTTTGGCGAAGTCTTCAGCATACTCTGGATACAGTGTTGAGTTTCAGCACTGCTTATCATCCTCAGACAGACGGTCAGTCTGAAAGAACAATTCAAACCCTAGAAGATATGTTGAGAGCTTGCTCTATGGATTTCAAAGGAGGTTGGGATCAACACCTACCTTTGGTGGAATTTTCTTATAATAATAGCTTTCACTCCAGTATTCAGATGGCTCCTTATGAAGATCTCTATGGAAAGAAATAGAGGACTCCAACTTGTTGGTATGAAGTTGGGGAAAGAAAGCTATTAGGACCTGATCTCGTTGAGGAAATGGCAGAAAAGGTCAGATCTATTCAAAAACACATAAGAGCAGCTCAGAGTCGACAAAAAAGTTATGCCGACAACCTAAGAAAAGACCTAGAGTTTGAAGTGGGTGATAAAGTGTTCTTACGAATATCTCCCTAGAAGAGGGTTATGAGATTTGGAAAGAAGGGGAAGTTGAGCCCTAGATATATCGGTCCTTTTGAAATACTGGATCATGTTGGGAAGGTAGCTTACCGATTGGCGCTTCCACCGAATCTCTCTCAAGTTCACGATGTGTTCCATGTATCTCTCCTAAGAAAGTACATACTTGATCCTTCACATGTACTCAGCTCAGAATTTGTACGGCTGGAGCAAAATCTTTCTTATGAAGAACAACCGATAGAGATTCTGGATCGTAGCGAAAAAGTCCAACGAAACAAGACCACTCGATTGGTGAAAGTTTTATGGAGGAACCACCAATTAGAAGAAGCTACATGGGAGCTTGAGGATATGATCAGGGAGAGGTATCCTCATCGGTTTGTTACAAAGTGACGAATTTCGAGGGCGAAATTCATTTTGAGGGGGGTAGAATGTAACACCCGAGACTTTTATGTTATTTAAATCATCAAAGGAATCTTTTTCTACACAACACTTGCTTGGCTTGCTTTACACGAAATCGTGACCTTCCTCGATAGCTTGTGTCGTACGCAATACCGAGTTTCACTAAACAACGATATGCTATTAAAATATTATTAAAACTAGCCGTTATGAATAGAAATAACCACTTTTTGAAATTTTTTGAATTTTAATTTTCAAAATGGAATTCATTTTTGGATTCGGAATACCGAAATTAGCCTAGGGTGAAATTTTGGTATTTTTCTGAAAACTTTCAATTTTTGATGAATAGTGAAACCACTAAGTGGTAGGTTAAAAACTAAATTTTGCATAAAACATAATTTTACCGCTTCTGTGAATGGAATTTTGAAAATCCGACAGACACGGTTGATATCAGTAAGTAAAATGTGGTTCAATGAGATAAAAATAATTTTTTGGTGAATAGTAACTTTTTACTTTTTTTTACCGCGGTTAATAGTAAATAGGGTAACTAAGGGTGAATATGATATTACTATTACCCAAACACATGTCCTAATTCTATTGGATAAGTGTAATTTGACCAAAAACAACCTTATGAATATAATATGACCATTTAGGTCCACTTGGATTAGATTATGACATTTAATATTTTTTTATTTAATGAATAGTTAAAATAGTTAAAATCAAAGTTTAATAACTAAAACATTTTTAATATGGGGTAATACAAAAGATATATTCAACTATAAATATTCATTAGAAAGCTAAAAAGATTTCCTACATAATGGTATTTTATTTATAATTTTTAGACATTAAATAATTTAATTTATTTATGACACAATGATGATGCAGTAATTATCTTATTAATGAAATATTGACATAATTGATGTTATAAACACCAAAATAAATGTAATTTGAGACTTTTTATGAATCCCACTAATTTTATAGGTTAATATGACAAGTTTAGTATTGATTTAATTAACTTGGTTAGAACTAATAATTCTGTTATGAGTTTTACAAAATTCAATTATTAAATAGTGTCAAAATTGACATAAAATAGTTTTTAAAACAATTATGATATTATTAATTGTTATTTTATTCTTAAAAATCTAAGGTTCGGCCAAATGACTTAGATAAGGTTATATATATTAATAATAAACAATTTGGGGTTCGTTTGTCTTCTTATAGTAAGTTTATTAACCTTATAGTATAAGAACACAAGAAGGCATGGTAAAAGTAAAATTATTTAACTTAATGTTAAATATAAATGATAAGGTTAAAATAGGAACCTAAACTTGTCTAAATTCTATTGGATGAGAGTATTTCGACCCATCCCCACCTTAGCTTCGAAATATATCAATTTGGAGCTATTTAAAACCGAACATGACTTTATAATAAAATAATAGTTTTAGTTATTCCAAAGGTGCCCCTCTCCTCCCTTATAAAAGGACACCTCCTCCCCCTCTTCCTCACACCACTTGGAGCCTTCAATCTCATCCAACCCCTGCCACTTTCTCCTCTCCACTTCCCTAGAGACATCCTTGAGGTTCTGGTCTTCTTCAAAGACCAATTTTAGTGCCCTAAAAGAAGGTCTCAAAGAAGCACTTCAAAGAAGAGGTAATGTCCGTTACCAATTCTTTCATCTTTATTTCTTCTTCCACTTCTTCTTCTTTAGTTGTTTCATTATGAAGTAATTACATCAGTATCAATCTTATACTGATATGTTATTATAAGTATGAAACAAACCCTATTTCACCATCTATCCATCCTACAGAAAAAGAAATCACCGCGCGTGCGTACGTACAGAATACCGTCTCCACGCCGTGGTGTAATCTATTTTCCGCCACCACCTTACTTGGATGGGTATAATGGTGTAAATAATGACCATATATGACTATTATAAAGTGATATTGATTCTGAAATAGTATACATATACTCTAATACAATTCCACGATCATAGGAATGATATCATCACTCGTGCGTACGTACGGAATACCGTCTCCACAATGAGATGCGACTCGTTCTACATGATATTCATTTCATAATGAATATATAAATGAATTTAATGAATGAATATGATATATATTATACTAATACCATTCTGGAAATGAGGTATCTATAACCTAAAGAGAAGAATAATAATTTATTCGACAAAACACGCATAAGAACAAAAAGTTATAAACACCCAAATAACAAGTAGCAATTAAATATTACTACTAAGAAGCTAAGAATATGACCATATATGATATCATAAAAATCAGTATGATTCTGGAATAAGTCAATAACATTATTTAAATCATTATACAGGAGGTTCGAACACTTACAAAGCAAGTCGGACCAAAGGTAAGGGAAATATCACAATCTCATTTTTATCTGAGATTGTTTATACTTTGGCATTTACTGGGGTGTATTTTATCATCCACATCCATCTTTCCTCAATTTGTAATATTATTTCCATACACCTAAAATTTTTTAAATCCAATTTTACCCTTTGTTGAGTTTTTAGTAAAATATATGAAAGGAATCTTTTGTCATTTTTCGTACGAGGTACTTTTTGACTTTTCCGACAAAAGTATGAGAAGAATGTTTTTTTTAACTTATACGGTGTGAATGGATTTTTAAAAAATTATTTTCAAGAAGCTTCCTTTACAAGTTTTCAAGTTTATTTTTAATCAACTTCTTTTTGTACGACATGTTAAGAAAGGAAAAGTGTTTTTGAAGAAGAAAGGATATTTTCCTCAAGAATGGAGTTCAAGTGTTTTATCAAAATTATTTTCCGTCTAAGATAATAAAGGGTTCTGTTTTTATCCCTATTATTACATTGATTTGATTATGTTGTGATAGAATTATTTTTATGAATTCCTTTATCTTATATGAATTGTTTTATGATGTCATGATGTTTAAGATTCCCATTTGTATTACATGGGTTATGCAATGATGTATGATTTATGATTTTGTGGCACACATAAGAATGGTATCATTGTGAGATGGGTGGGACCTATATCTACATCCAATGCATTGGGTAAAGATTTTATATCTCATGATATAGACATGGCTGGAATGTTAGGTTATACCGGTTCAGTGAAAAGGACTGAAACGAGGGTAACTCGGTTCAGAAAGGGACTTTGTCCACTAAGATAGTCTTGGCAATGAGTCTGGACTAACAAGAAATGATTCTCTATGATTATGTGTGTATGCCACAAAGTTTCATGTTTTAAGTTATGATTATTGTGATTATATTTCACTTCCATGATTTATCCCATGTTATGAAATTATGATCTCTTTTGCAGGTTAAGATTTCCAAAAGTTATGTGTTTGTGTATACGATGTTATTAATATTTCTTTTGTTTACCCTTACTGAGCATTTGAGCTCACCCTTTTGTATGTTTTCTTTCCCCAGGTCAGGAAGAAGGTTATTAAGTAAGATATGCCAAAAGGGACTGTAGATATGATGAAATAAATGGGAGACAGTGTAGACGCTTTATGAACCAGTTGTTTATGTTTCCCAGTTTCTAAAAACACTATACCTATACGGTCCTTTCGTGGTTTTGTTATATGTTGTAATAAGTATGCTTAAATTTTGAAGTATTAAAAATGTATGTAAAGTATGGGTCGTTATATTCACCGTCTAAGGAGATTGGGTTGTGAAAAAATGATATCAGAGACAATACCCTTCCAAAAGTGGTAATACACTACCTGGGATTATGTCATGGGGACCACAATGAGGGTGTTGTTCTTTAAATGGGGGAGAGTATAACACCCTTGGATAAGTAAGACTTTAATGACAAAATTTTTCTCCTTTTGTTAATATGGTGCAGATTTCTTTTCAGGAGTCTCCCTGATTAAAACTCCATAGTTTTGTATGTTTGTTCTAGAGTAGTTTTAGGATGTTTTGACTCCTGGAAAATTTTTTAGGGTTTGTGTGAGTGAGGAAAAAGCACACTGAAAGAACATTTTTTGGCCTATGGGGTCAGTCATTAGTCTAATAAGTGAATTTGGTGAGCAATTGTATATAGTGTGATGAGAAGGAGACCAAGGTATTATAAGAGACTCATGGGGTTAGATAACAGGGTTCATCGGTCGAGGAGGTCTAGTCATGATAGTATGTTACAAATCATAAAAAAAATTAAAATAATATTATTTCATTTAGAATTACTATCATTAAAGTAATCCCAAAATATATAAAAAACATCACCCAAGGATTCATGTTATAAAGGAAGTATCATTGGCATCCCTTAATGATTTTCTAAATGGGATTCAGATTTTTCTTTTCCTGTATTAGAGTAAGACTATATTATTGACAATAATACATAATTAATAATACATAAATAATAATATATGATTAATAATATAATTATTTAAAATTAAATATATATAATATAAATAATAAAAATTAATTATATAATAAATATAATTAATAACGAGTAATAATATAATTAATGATTGATAATTTAATTATTTATTAAAAATATGGTTAATAATTAATAATTAATAATTAATAATATAATTAATAAGATAATCAATAATCAATAATAATCTAATAATTAATAATAAAATTAATAATAATTAATATAATTAATAATATAATTAATAATATAATTAATTTTTAATTTTTTATTATATTATTAATTATTAATCATATTATTAATTTTTAATTATATTATTTTTTCTTATTATTTATATTATTAATTATTAAATTTGAAGATAATTATATTATTATATATTAATATTTTCATTAATTAAATTATTGGTAGTTATTTATTTATTCTTAATTATATTATAAAAAATTAGTTATATTATTAATAATTATTTATTAATTATATAATTAATTGCAAATTACTATTCATATTACTAATAATTAATTATATTATTAATTATTAGTAAAATTAATACTTATTAATTATATTTTTACTTATTATTTATATTATTAATTATTAATTATGTTATTAGTTAAAATTTTAATTGTTGATTATTAATCATTAATTATATTATTAATGGTTAGACATGTACATGGGTTAGGGGACCCACCTAGTTGTATTGGTCTGACCTGATCAAAAGGCCTATTATAGACTAACTTTTTAGTTCTAATTATTATACCTGGACTTATTTTAAAAACTTGATTAATAATAGGGTGTTTTGTGCTTTAATATGCAAATGAAAACCCGACTCGCCTGGCCTGATTAAGCTTTATAATAATTTTTTTTAAAATATAAATATTTTTCATTTAATATTTCAAATTAAATAATATTATATATAAACATGCCTTTTTTAGACCTAATTCATAAATGGGCCAGTTTAGGGCTTGTCTAGCCATGACTAATTAATAAGTTGGTTATTTTAAACCCGATTATTAAAAGGATCATATCAGGGTTGGTCCAACATTGCCTAATAAACAAATGTGCCTAGTTTTTTATAGTATGAACCAGGCAGGCCCAACCCTTGAATAGGTCTATTATCATATTATTAATAAATAATCATATTATTAATTGTTATAAATTAAATAAATTATATTTTTACTTACTATTATAAATTTTTTAAATTATGTTTTATGTTAATCATATTTCATTTCAATTAATTATATTTTTAATTATATGTTTTTATTTATATATTATTATTATTATATTTTCATTCTAATGTTAGAAAAGTAAAATTTGAACCCCACATGTAAAATCCTTAAGGGATGTCAATTTTCATTCCCATATAAAAGGGAATCATTGATGAAATTTTAAGTTACATTTTGGGTTTAATTTAATATTAGTAATTATGGATCAATAACTATATTTTAAAAGTTTTTTGAATTATATATGTGTTTGTGTGTGTAAAAAAATTAAAATTAACAAAATTCCAGAATTGTGAAACCATTTCACGCTTTTAATTCCCCAACAAAATAATGAAACTGTTTCACCTTTTTGTAACAAATTTTCATAAAGAAATTTTACGTGAGACTCAAAAAACCTATTTTGTTTTTTTCATCTATGTCAAAATTGTTTAACGTTTTATATGCTTTATTTGGGATATTATCTAATGATATCATTCACCTTATTTTTATGAATGAATTATGATCATATCTTGTTAAAATATTTATGAAATTCATTTCTTTCTCATGGGTTAATTAAGAAATAATGGAATTATGAAATTTTTCATATTCATGCAGTACAAATATGTATGGTTTTTTATTATATCATGGGTTATTCCAAAATTATATATCCCTCTAATTCATTGGTTAAATATTTTTATCTCATGATGTAACATATATGGTATCGAGGAGTGAACCCAGTCTATGACGTTTATGAGAATTGGGAGTGAACTCAATCCACCATTAGACTATGTCCACTATGTGATAATAGTCTTAGTTGTGATACTTCACATAAGAAATGATTTTTCATTCCTATAAATGTTACATATTATTATTCTACATTTTTATATTATAATTGGATGTGTACTAAAATATACAGTCATTATATGCATGTACAGATTCGTATGATACATGAAGTTTATATATAATATATAGGGTACATTTAATACGTGCATATGATGTATACATTTTCAAATCATTTAATGAATTAATACCATATAAATAAATATATATATATATATTTGTGTGTGTGTGATAAATATATTATTTATATATCTCTCTAAATGTTTATCATTTAACTAGAACCAAATGTTGGTTCTTTTAATTCTTAGAATTTATTCGGAAACTGTTTCATAAAATGAAACGTAAAGAAGATTATACATTTATATGATGAATGTAAATATTGAATGTATAATTTATTCACATGTTGTACCATATGAATAAATGAGATATTAATTAATGATTGTGCTTTATTTCCTATATAAATCATTGTCATACGATGGTTAGGTGGATAGTGCAGTACTTGTGTGCCTCTATAGAATCTCGCTTCTTCCTGAAGTGTTATTTATTGTTTAAAAATGAAGACACCATCACCCCCATTGGATTTTTTGTATCCTCATGATAAAATCGTGTATTTAAGTGGATGGTGTATCACCTCATAGGTATTTCTCATCCATAAACTACTCCTCGTGATATCTACAAACCATTCGACTTTGAATGATAAAGATGGTTGCTGCAACTTAAGTTTTCCAGGGACTCTGTTTTTGAATTATTTCTTGAGTTTTATTTATTTATGATTGATGTCCGATTATTTAGGTCATATTACACTATAAATAATCATTAAATAATCATTAAATTATCGTACCAAAACCATAATGGGTATTAGAGTGAGTTTCTTTAATAATCAAACTTTTTTGAATAACTGGTTTTCAAATAAAAATGGAGAACTTCATTTTTTAAAAACATATATACGTTTCAAACTGATACCTTAGATACATAAAGTTAAATTTAATTTACCCTTAAAAATGTAGGCTATATAAAGGTTTAACCCTTATGAAGATAAAGGTATGTATAGGTAATATTTATATTACCTTTACGTGGTGAGGTTCCTCAATGTTTCATATTAGTAAGATAGTGTCTTACCTTTATACAATAGTTCCTGAAGGTTAAAAAAAGGTATATCGATATCTAACCTTATGTAAAGGATTCAAATGAAGGTAATATCCCTAGTACCCTCACATAGAATGTTTTATTTGAGCTATATAAAGGTAATTAGTGACTTACCTTTATGTCAGAATTTATTATTGGTGCTACCTAAGGGTATTACCATTCCGAAAAACATTTACATGAAGGCTAAGCATATTTTCCCTTACCGAGAGTATTTGTGTAAGGGTAAAAAGTGGATACCCTTATGTATAATATGGATTCTACTTGGGGTAAATGAGCAACATTTTTAAAATTTATCTTTTAACATATTAAATATTTTTAATGGTTTATAAATCATATTAAAATATATTTTAAGAATATATAATTTATTAAGATTTTTTAAATAAATTACTATTTAATTATAAATTGTATATAATTAATTGAAAAAATTATTATGAAATATTTTTCAAATTATTAATTGTTAATGTTTTAAAATGTGTTTTGAAAAATAAAATGGCATGACTTATGATCAATAAATAAATTATGTATTTAGAAATCATTATAGGTGATTTATAAAGGGTTTATAAATTGCAATATATATGATATTTATATAATATAAAATGTTTAAATAGTTATAATTAAATTATAAAATGGTTATAATTCATTAAATATTATATAAATTACATATAATATAAAATATGGAGTTTATATTGAAATAAACATATAATGCTTATATTCTTATCATTTAAAAAAAATACCATTAACTTATAAATAGTTTATAAATGTTTCATATTTTGGAAAGTAAATAAATTGTTTATTTATTTTTTTAATTTTCTTTGATATTCATGTTTAGAATATGTTATATAAAACATGAATATTTTACATTCCCATTTATGTGATAGATTGATTCTAGGATAGATATTTTCCTATAATTCTTGGTTTGATATCAAAAAATATACTTTCCATCTACCTTGAGCTTGGTTTTTAATAATATTTATGAGCATGAGAAGAGTATATTGGTATAGTTTGTGCATATTATGTGTCAGAGTTTTCATGAATTGAATTATCTATTGAGTAAAGTTTCCCCAGGTAAAGGGACTTTTGGTCAGGCTGCCAACTTTCCTAGAGGCTAATGTCTTCAATAGGAAAGTGAATGGGGTTGGATATCTTTTGATTTAATATTACTCTAAAGAATATTTTCAATCTCATATATGACTATTCATTTACAATAAGCATTTATATTCCATATAAATAAGATTCATTTGGATATGCATGAATACATTTGGATTTTAGTTTTGGGTAAGTAACGTGGAAATTTTCATTATGTAAAGAGTTGCACATTAATGTGGTGTGAATACATTCATTTTGTGGTAGGAATAGGGATATACAAAACTAAATTATTAAAATCATGCAGACAAAAAAAATAAAACTAATATTAAAAAAATATTCCATATGTTGAAATAATTATGAACATAATTTTAATATTAAGTATGTTAAATTAGTGAGACCATACAAGAATAGAAACCCCCAAAAAATATTGTGAGATTCCTTACAAAGAAGTAATATTAAATTCCTTGATCAATCAATCATGTATTGTTAATATCTACATGATTTACATTGGATTATCTTGGGTAAGGTGACCGAGTTATAATTTAATTGATTATTTCATGTTGGGTATTTTAAAGCTCAGGAAAAGTATCCATTGATTATAATTAGTTATGTTATTCTTAGACTATGTTTTGGGTTACACCATATGGGAATACCTAATGGTTAGGATACTAGAGGAATTAGTTGGATAAACTTATTATTCCAAAAGATCTCAATTTTTATGTTTTTTAATGATTCAAAAAATATTTATTTTTTGACTAATGAGTTTATTTTAAGTGTTTCATAATTTTTCTTGTTATAAGAGGTTATCTATTTATTTAAAAGGAATTTATTTTATGAAAGGTAATTTATTTTTCTGGATTTTATTTGTCTAATTTATCTTTCACTAAGTGTTTATATTTTTTGTAACATAATTATACTACGGAGTAAAATCAATATCTACTTTGATGTTTCAGTATGTGCCAAATTATTTAATTTTACAAAAACTCAATATTGTAATTTTGTCTTACTAAGTAAGATATTATCTTATGAAGGAAGTAAATTACCTATCGTATGCTCAAATCTAGATAGATCGATCATAAATAAATTATGAAAAGGGTATTATCTTACTAAGAAAACATTCATAATAAGATTTTTCTTACGATCAATTAATAGGTTATCTTAGAGAGAATCCATCTTACACTAACAATGAATCCAGGATATCCTACGTAGGAAAACATATAAAGTGTTTTATCTTATGAAGATAGAAATAAATTTATCTTAAGAGAATAGTTCTATTAGAATCATATCTTAAAAAAAATAAGTTATTATGTGAATGTTCATGATTAGACTCATAACATTAACATAATATATTGATAATTCATTTCATGGTTTTATTCATATCAGAAAAGTATCTATCTAGATAAAGAAATAATAGTGTGTGTAAGGATTATTTTTATTAAGAATGGACAGATCTGAAGAAGATGATTTCTGACATCGTTATCATAGAATTTTATTCCTCATTTGGTAAAGAATGACACATGACATTAAGAAATTATATTATCAGCCTTTTAAATTATTATTCAATTGACCATTGTGATTATTAAATATCCTTAATTTCAAAATCAAATTGGATATTAAAATACAAATTTTATTTGCTACTTGAAGAAGTAATATGCATGTACATATGAACACATTGATAACTCAAATTACAAATTCATATGCTTTGAGTAAATCACATATATTCTCCACTCAATTATTTCATTATATTATTAAAATTTTATACATTTCCATAAAATAACCTCTAGAGTTGGGATTTGAATATCATCATATTCTATGGATGTTTCTATATCTACTTTAAGTTGTCACTTGCAACTGTGTGTTGCATTGTTACTTTAAATTTTATTCATTTCTATTGTATCTACAATTATTGTGTTGGAGTATTTTAAGGCCCTAGATAGGTCTTATAATGGAATTTCTTAGTTCAAATCTCTTGGACCACTGTAACATGTACTAGATACCAACCCTCGGTTAGGAGCCCCTATAAAAGGGATTGTCATAGTAAAAATTACCAAACTTGTAGAGTGTTGGTGGAGTGGAATAGGGGATTTATGTTCCCAAAAACACTATAAATATCCTATGTTTGATATTTTTACTCTAAGATTTTATATTTATTCTTCATAATTTTTTTTGAAAATATTGGATCTTGTATACCTTGAAGAGGGTGGTTTAAAAGAAAATAAATATAAAGAACTCAATTCACCCCCTGAGTATTCAATTAGCCAATCTATGGGAGAACATGATGGATTTGGATATGTTTTTATCTTCTCAAATATCTAAGAATCGTAACTATTATGATCTGTATGATTCCCTACCTGAATAATCATGAATTACTTACATGATAACTAGCATAAATTATGATGAAATATGGATCTTATCTCACTAAATGTATATTATGTATGGGGGAATAATTTTAGTGGGAGAACATTCATTTAAATACATTATTGAAAATATATAAAACATTATAATAACCTACAAATATGTTTTTGTTTTAGATAATGGAATACTTCACACTAATCATATTGAGATCATTATAAGGTATAAAAAAAATATAATTATTAAATATTGATATATAGGATTGAGAAGTGTTCTCAAGGATAAACATTTAGAGTACCTTAATTTGAATGACGTTAAAATCAATTTCTCAAACTCTGAGTCATGTTTATTGTACATTAGGTGTGCCTCGCACATTTTAACAACAAAACATAAATGTGAATATGGGAGGGAATTGATAATGTTTGAACTAGATCTTCATGTTGTTAATAGATCAGGATTTTATACATTATACTTCATCACTTAAGATCTAATTTTACCAACTATATTTCTCTGAGAATTGTTAAAGAAATTATTATATTCCAGAAACAAATAGGAATATGATTTATTTACATTATTTTAAAATAATGTGATTTTAATTCATTATTAAGAAAAAAAGTGGTTCCATATATAAGAATGTATTTTTTATGGAATTAGGAATATAATAAATGGTTTATATATTATGGATATGGATATTCCAATTAAATAATCCAAATAAGATTTCAAGGTTTGATTCTTATCCCACATAACTTGGGCATTGTCACCTTAGACATAAAAATAATAAACATATTAAAAGACTCCATATAGATGGATTTTTGGACTCATTTTCTTATGATTTGTTTGATACATGTGAATCAGGTTTATTTGAACCAATGACAAATTCACCTTTTGGGGGAAAAGGTGAGAGAAATTGTTGACTATTTAATCTTATACATACTGATGTATGTGTACCAATGAGTAAAAAATAAATAAGTGGTTTAGGAACTTTGTTACTTTTACTGATGACTTTAGTCAGTATGGGTATGTTTTTATGATGAAATACAAGTATAAAACCTTTAAAAAAATTATGATGTTTTATAAAAAAGTATAAAATCCGCTGGAAAATTTATTAAAGTCCTCCAATTAGATAAAGGTGGTGAATATGTGTGTTATGAATTCATATATCATCTAATAGATTGTGGAATTGTTTATAAATGCACAAATCCTTGAACTCCAGAAAGGAATGGTTTTTCTAAAAGGATGAATTATCTCACGACCCATCCCTCGGGGCCCGTTCCATGACTACCACCATCCCCCCTTCCATAGGATAGGGGCTAGAGACTAGCACCCGAAAGGTGTTTCCCTATAATGGGAAGGCATTTCCTTTTAACCTGAATAGGCACACTCTCCAAGAACACAACAAGAAGCAACCACAAAGTAAACTGATGTAGTAAAAGTAGTATTGAAAGTAAAGGGGCCTAAATACAAGCCCAATTTAAAGTACGAGTACAACTAAAAAGTACAAGTACAACTAAAACGTACACAGATCTCCTAAATCACCATTCGAGGATCCTACTTGAAGTGTAGGTATAGCTCAAGAATAGTAGTCCATGTGTCACATCACGGCAAATGGTCCACCTCCAGGTACCATCCAGTATTAGCTCCCTTAGCCTCGATCAATGATGTATGTCATCTGCACAAGACAGAACAAGGTGCAAGAATAGCCCATGCAGGGTTGAGTATAATAATAACTAGTAGGGACCCCGAGACCCCATAGGTCTCCTATATTTACCCAAAGGAAATACCACAAATCAAGACTTCGACTCTGATTATGTATATTCCCATACACATACCTAATTTATCAAGATAAATTCCTCTATTACATGGGAGGAGAATACCATAAAGGTAAAAATACCATGCAGGTAACACCACTGAGATAAAAGTACCACACAGGTAACACCACTAATACATCACCACAAAGTTATAAGCACCACACGGGTAACACCACGAAGATAGAAGTACCACACATGTAACCCCACAAAGCTAGAAGTACCACTCAGGTAACACCATGAAGATAGAAGTACCACTCAGGTAACACCATGAAGATAGAAGTACAACACCGGTAACACCATAAAGATAGAAGTACCACACATGTATCATCACGAAGATAATGCCATGAAGGTAAAAGACTCAGCTCACACCAGATATCCCTATAGGTCAAGGATAGAAGGATCCTCAATCATATCGTCAAAATCCTCGGATAATAGATAAATCCTCCTCTGATGTAAATTGTGGGAATGTTGGGTCACATAGAGCTACATCCCACTAGCCTTGGACTTTTGTGGTACTCATCCCTAATGGGTACCATGGGTATACTGGGTCACACAGAGCTACATCCCACCATTGGCCTACTGGGTCACACAGAGCCGCTTCCTCCTAACATTGGACTGTTGTGGTAGTCATCCCCAATGGGTACCATGGGAGTGTTGGGTCACACAGAGCCTCTTCCCACCATGGGCATGCTGGGTCACACAGAGCCACTTCCCACTAATCCAGTCACTGGGTCATAAGGACTCTGATCTAAACAGTCTTAGGGTCTCTGTCAGTTGCTGGGTTTCTTACATAGTCTGCTTGGGAGAGTCGCTCATAAATCCACTCTCCACTTCTTAGTATCCATGGAAGTCACCACAATGTATTCCAAAATATATGTCTCCTCAATAGTGTCCCAATGCTGCAAATGGATCATCAATCAGATGCAAGATTTGCAAGATACGTGCATTTTAGTGTCAAGGTCCCGGTTGGATTCGTGTTTGATCCAACATGGATGTACACTAACTATTTCCAAAACTCAACTGGAGTATAAAAAAGGAAAATATTGCTCCAAGGGTCCTATCATCATAGACGGTTCATCAAACAGATGCCCAGATTTCAACATATGACTCATTTAGTGTTTTTAGGTCTGGTTGGGTACAGGTCTGGTCTGTCCCGGCTAGGCCAAGTCGGGGCGAGCTTGATCCGCTGGGATGCAGTCTGGCCCAACCTGCAAGGGGCATCCCAGAAGACAGGCAGCCCACTGGGTAGACGGCCCGCTGGGTGGTGGCCCACTGGGCGCTTCCCTTCTTAGCAGACGGCCCGACCGCATGAGGCGCGGCCCACCTTAGATAATGTCGGGGGGTGATAACCCTAGTATTCTGGATGAACCAGAGTCCATTTGGATCCTCCACAGTGGAGGCACCACATGGCATCGCCAGGTGGTATGCAGGACCCGCTGGAGCGAGTCCTGTCTTCTGTCATGGTCGGCCGGTGGCTGGCCGTCGTGTCCAGCGGCGCACAAAGGTGTGCCGCTCCGCCACACTTGGTTGGCCGGTGTGTCAGCCCCTTTCCTCTAGTAGACCATGTATGAAGATCAATATCCTGAGTTCTCCAGTAGACCACGGTTGACGAGTCGTATCCTGAGTCCTTCGGTGGCGCGCTGCTTACACCACCTACTTTTTTCATGGTTGAACGGTATGTCGGCCTCCTCCTTCGATCGTCGTGGATGATGAGTTGTGGATGGTTCCTCAAATGTCACGGGTGTGATGATCCTCTATCCTCCATGGCTGACGATCTGTGGTCGGTTCCTTCAGTGGAGTGGGTATTTCTCCTCCTCCCTCACAGTCGGCCGGTGTCGGCTGCCTCTGTGGTCCCTACCGGCACTGGTCGCCGGTACAACCACCCCTGCGGTCTTCCACGGAGAACGACAAGGGTTGAAAATGTAGCAGAGGGTTCAGGCCGAGTTTATTAGTCTCTCACCCTCCACATTAGCTCGTAATCATGAGAGAGGATAGAGGGTTCAATATTCACTTGAAATAAACAACAGTCAAAACACTACCTCAAGAACGATGAAGAACGCCTGTGATTGAGGAAGTGGGTTGGCGCTCGGTGTCCTCACAACTATCCTCCAACAATTTCGCTCGATATTCAATCTCCAGTTCAAGGTTTCAGGGTCGTTCATCACCTCCTTCTAAAATTGTCTCTTTCCTCCTAGGGTTTGGTGTCTCAACACTTGGTCAGCACTTCATTTTTTGGAAAATTAGTGCTGATACCCCTCCTCAAACATCATATAAATAGGAAAGGTGGAGGGTAAGTAACAATGTTGGGAAATAATATGGCTCATTAATTTGGAATCTTCCTAATTTCCCCATTTTTTTAACTTATATTGAAGGGTTAATCCATTTAATGGCTTGACACATCGATGGTCCCATGCGATCCTTGTCCATTGGATGATAAAAATGAAAATAAAATAATAATTTTATTTTGATTATTTCATTTAAAAAGTCCCTAAACTTAACTTTTTCTCCATACATATTGTGGTCAAAGTAAATTCTCCCTTAAGAAAATCTTGGTGATATGGATTCAACGGTGCATTTGTATTTTTAATCCGAGCACCGACTCAAAAGTTAGAAAACACCGCTCATGCGTTTATAGAATATACGTTAAATAAAGTTCAAAAAAATAATAATGATCCCCCTCGACACGTGCCAGTCGAGGTTAGGATATTCCTAAGGAGATCATGCCCCAATTAAGTTAATGGTACTCTCGGACTTTCAATCTGATTTACCATTTAGATGTTATGGATTTTACAATAAAATAAATGTCAATTAATTATTTTATTTATGGCCAAAAACTAACTTTCACTTGTGGCTCACATCGGAAAATGTTAATATCTTCCTAAAGAGAGAATACACTCACGGGCTCAAATGTGGTCTCGAATTTTTAATCAAAGTCACCGTTCATGAGTTATAAGAATTTGAAAAATAAAATAACTTTATTTAATTATTTTATTTATGGTTATACCATTTTTGGGTTTTCTCACAAGAAGCCTAAGTCGACTAAACTTAAGTCGCACCTAGGGTAAACCCGCCATTTTGAACTCAATAGTGCCCTCAAATTTATTATTTGGGGAACCATTTAAGAGTTATTCCACTTATTTAGGAAAACTGCTTACGTGTGCTAATTAAATCTTAACAAAACTTCAAAGATCATTCTGGGCACTCCAGTCATTATAATCATGCACCGTCAAATTTAGTGGTCTTAAAATAATTCCATATAATTTTAAAAAATTGTACGGAAATTCCAAGACATTACATTCTCCCCACCTTAGGTCTTTACAACCCTGAAATCCAAAACAAATACAAATCAAACAAATGACGGTACTAAGCACTAATCTGAGACTCCCGCTCCCATGTTCTATCCTCAAGGTCCCTGAGTTGAAACTGAACTCACACCAAAGGTATCAACCATCCATGAAGGGCTCATTCATATCGATCCTCTATCTCCACTGGGAACCCCATAAAATTCACCACATCGTCAAAGTTCAACTCACCATAGTTGATAACGTGAAATGTATTATTCATGTATCTCCTTAGCTGTAACACATGGAAAAAATTATGCAAATGGTGCATCTATGGGGAAAGAGATAGATGGTATGACACCTCTCCCACTCTGTTTATAATCTAGAAAGGTCTGATGAACCTCAGAGATAACTTGCCTCCGCAGCCAAATATATGAAAACCTTGTCGAGGTGAGACCCGTAGGAGGGAATGGTCTCCTTAAACACCTCCTCCCGAAGCATCACTGGTATCATGGTGCATCCTATAATGAGAATGTAATTCTCCCCACCTTTAGAAGATCCTTTAGGATACCGTCCTGAGGATCTCTAAGCACATTGGGCCTCACAGTCAACATCCCAATTTGTGCCTCCCAAACTCACTGAGAAATTAGGGGAGTGACAGTCATAGACTAGAGGTAAGCTTCTCCATCTTTATCTATAAAGGATATCCGAAACATGACTAGCTTCTTTGATGCCTCACTCAGTAGTTGTAGACCAAACCTCATGATAAGCATGTCTGCCACTATGTTCCTCTTCCTAGGAGTATAGAATATCTCAAGGTCACAGTCCTAGAAGAAATCTAGACATCGTCACTATCTCAGATCCTGAAATCTCTCCTGACACTTATCCATCCACAAGAATGCCTTCCCCCTTCTTTTTCAACGATGAAAAGGGTGTCTCTACCCTGAAGAAGTCAGGTAAAAATCTTTGATAGAACCCATCCAAAGTAGAAGTCTCTATCCCTTTGGGAAGGTAATCCTGGAAACATCTTTTGAAAAGATGTCCCCATACTCTCCCACTACTATTGGGAACTGAAAAATCAAAACTCATACTGCCATGAGGGTTAGGTTGGCCGACTCAAGAGTGATTGGTTGCAACCTCCTATGCATGAGGTTAGCATGTGCTACCTAGGATTCCTTTTTCGATGACTAAGGAAAACCCCATTCTAATGTTGTAGGTAAACCACAAACTTTTTTCCGAATTTAGTCAATCTAATTATGAACTGTGGATGTCCAGTCTATACCTAAACTAACTTTGAAAGGCCTTGATGCTGCCACCAAAATGTTCCAACTAAAACTCTCCCCTCAAGGCTCATATCACACCATCAGTGTAAGTGTGATTATCGAGTGTCCTCCCAAAGGTATCTTGAGATGTAAGGTTCAAGTAAACAGTTTAATTATAAGCACTGCATCTTGAACAGGATTCGTAGAAATAAGGAATGATTATTTTCTATGTCTATTAATACGTCAACTAGTAGGAGACACAGACCATACATCTAATCATTTCTGGAGCCTTTGGGCCACACTCCTTGACTGCATGCAGCTACTCCCTTCCCATGTCCTCTATGTCCACTTCTATGTCTTTTTCCCTATAGATTCATCTATCCATATCACTTCCTATTCTTGAAACATTTTACATGCCTAAGTCTCTAAGACTAGCATCATTTTCCAGCTTTCCCACTACTAACATTAATTGGTTGTATCTTCTCATCCAAAGAACATTCAACCACAAATGTTCTCTCTAGCACCATAACATAAGTAGGAATTAATAGAGGTGTAGTGTTGGCTCGGATGTCCTTAAACACACCTCGCTTGGTGGCATAATCCCTAAAGCACTGACCATAATGTATTCATCAACTACCTGGGATGTTTGATATGCCTCAACGAATACTCAACTACCGACATGTCGTCTTGCCGAAGGTGTAGTAGCTCTTGGGAACACTCACCCCTTAGATTTTTATGGCAAGATACCCCCTTCTTTGGGGATGGATCTCATGCTTGTCCACAGAAAAAAATCACCTCTTCCCAAGATCAGGGTATTCTAAACCCAGCCATCATTCTATTGAGCCTAGTAAAAGGCTCTCTACCAGGACCACCATCTGATCGAAGGGTGCCCTAGATAGATGGAAGCTCGATCACCTCCTTTAGCCAGTCCTTAGCCACCTGTGATCTAGGCTGTCCTTGGAACCTAAGGGGTATCTAATGTTGAAACACATGTAAGGCACTAAGCCAACATGTGTCCTCTACTGGTATTGTCGGTTGTAACTGCTGACCAACAGGCAGTGATATAGATTGCACACTATCTGAATGTACCATCTCGGGTAATGGTTCATGTACTGAAGCATCATCACCATGTGAACCATTCTCATAGTCACACACTAATAAAGACTAGAAGCTTTGTTCACCATCTGATCTAATGGTGCCTCAACTAGGAGGAAAACTCTAGCCACAGCCTTCAGCCAGTTTTTAGCTATCTGGTGATCTATCTCTCCTCCAAACCTCAAAGCTCCCTATCAATGAAACTCATGAAATGCGCTCAGTAGGCATGCATGCTTTGTTGGTGGGGCTGGTGAAATATGCTACCCAACAGGTGTTGGTACTACCGGTGCACCACCCGATGGTGCTAACGCTGTAAGAGGTCCCTACACCGAAGCCTCATCACTCAGTGGGTCATCAGCATGTACTCTCTTAGGAATCTTGGATGGATGTCTATGTGGTGGAATCCTAAAATGAACAGGTGTTCCATGGTCAATAAGTTATACCTGGTGAGATGACTCAAAGAAATCAAAAGTAAAAACCCTTACAAAAATACATGCAATTAGTGTTTTCATGCGTTGAGTCCGAAATCATAATTCAGGGTCCTGGTGTGTGGATATGGCAGCCGCCGCACCAACACTGGATCCCCCAAACTGAAAACCACACTCATAACACACAAAACTATTGCCATATAGAAAATATCACATTCTTAGTTTATCGTTTGAACCAACTCCCCGGATACAACTTTGTCACCACATGTCCCTTGAGACTCATTCCATGACTACCCCAAGCCTGCCTTCCATAGGCCTGGGGCTGGTGACTCATATCGGAAAGCTGTTTCCCTATAATGTGAAGTCATTTTATTTTAATCTATATAAAAACACTATCCAGGAACTCAACAAGAAAAAACCACAATGTCAATAGCTATAGTAAAAGTGTAGTTAAAGTAAAGGGGCTGGAATACAAGCCCATTTGAAAGTACTAGTACACCTGAAAAGTACAAATACAACTAAAAATTTCACACAACTCCTGGATAATCCACTAAGGATCCTACCTAAAGGGTAGTTATAGCTCACAAACAGTAGTCCCTGTGTCACGTCACACCAAATGGTCCACCTCTGGGTACCGTCCAGTCCTGGAACCCTCAACCTTGATCAATGATGTCTAACGTCTACATAAGACACAACAAGGTGCGGGAATATGCGGGGGTCAGCATAACAATACTCAGTAGGGACCCTGAGACCCTGTAGTTCTCCAATAGTTCCAAAAAATAAATACCACCAAGCAAGACTTCAACTCTGCTTTGGTATATTCCCATTAACATACCTAAGTTATTATGATAAACACATCTCTTACATGAGGGGGGAATACCACAAAGGTAATACCACGACGATAGAAATATGACACAGTTAACACCACTGAGATAGAATTTCCACATAGTTAATAGCACAAACGCATCCCCACAAAGGTAGAAGCACCACACAGGTAACACCATGAAGATCGATGTACCTCACAGGTAACACCACAAATCTAGAAGTACCACTCAAGTAACATCGAGAAGATAGAAGTATGACACAGGTAACAACACGAACATATAAGTATCAGACATGTATAATCTCAAAGATAATTCTAAGAAGGTAAAATACTCAACTCACACTAAGTATCTCTTTAGGTCAAGGATATAAGGATCATCAATCGTATAATCAAAATCCTCAGCTACTAGAGAAATACTCAACTGACGAGCATCGTGGGCCTACCGGGTCACATAGATCCACTTCCCACTATCCTTGGACTGTTTTGGGACTCATCCCTAATGGGTACCATGGCCATGTTGGGTCACACAGAGTCGCTTCCCACAGTAGGCCTGTTGGGTCACAAGTAGTTGCTTCCCACTAACATTGGACTATTGTGGTACTCATACCTAATGAATACTGTGGGAATGCCAAGTCACATAGAGCCTCTTCCCACCATGGTCCTACTAGGTTACACAGATCCGCTTCCCAATGGTCTAGTCTCCAAGTCATAAAGATTCTAAGGTCAATAGTCATCAAGTCTATGTTAGTCGTAGGGTTTCGTACATATTCTTCTTGGTAGAACTGCTCCCCAAGCGACTCACTAGATCTTTGTATCAATAGAAGTCACCAAAAATTATGCCAAATTATTTTTCTCTTTAAGAGAGTCCCAATTCCTCAAACAGCTTGTCAATCAGATGCATGGTTTTCCAGATATGGGCGTTTTAGTGCCGAGGGCCCAATTGGATTTGTGTTTGATCCAACATGACCATTATCCAACTGTTTTCAAAACTCAAGTGGAGTATACCAAAAGGACAGTATATCTCCAAGGGTCATAGAACTGTAGAAAGTTCATCAAATGGACACCCTAATTTCATGATATGAATCCTTTAGTGTTTCTAGGTCTGGTTGGGCTCGGGTCCGATCAGGCCCGACTGGGCTGGGCCGTGGTGGGTCGGGCCCACTGGCTCGCGGTTTGGCCCAGCCCGCAAGGGGTTTCCCGAAAGGCAGGAGGCACATTGGGCACTGGCCTGCTAGGTAGAAACCTGACCGTGTGGGGCGCAGCTTTCCATATCTGACACCGAGGGGTGAGACCCCCAGTCTTCCGAATAGCTCGAAGGCTGTTCAGCTCCCCCATAGTGGTGGCACCATGTGGAACCGCCAGGTGGTATGTGGGATCTACTGGAGCGGGTCATGTCTTTCGTCACAGTCGACTGGTGTGTCTGTCGACGTCTCCAGCGGCGCGATATGGCACGCCGCTCCTGTACCATTGGCCGACAAGTGTTCCAGCCGCCTTCCTCTGGTCCGTCGCGGCTGACAATCTGCGGCCCGAGTCCTCTGACAGTGCACTACTCACCCCGCGTCCTCCATCCACAGTCGGCCGGTGTACCGGCCTCCACCTTTATCAGCCTCGACGGACGAGCTACAACCATTTCATCCAGCGACGCAGTTATGCCGCCTCCTCCCTCACAGTAGACAACTCCCTTGGTCCCTACCGGCACAGGTCACCGATACTGTCGCACTGACGGTCTTCCATGGAGAATGAAAGGTGTAGAAAATGTATCAGAGGTTTTGGGATGGGTTTGTTAGGCCCACACCCTCTGTGTTACCTCATAATCATGATGGAGGATGAATGGTTCAATATTCACTTAAATTAAACAACAATCAAAACCCTACAACAAGAACGATGAATAATGCCCGCGATTGAGGAAGTGGGTTGACGTTTGGTGTTCTCCCAACTAGCCTCTAATGACGTCACTCGATCTTAGATATCTGGTATGGGGTTATGGTGTTTCTCCTCACCTCATGCTGGAAATGGCTTCATCCTCTAAGGGTTTGGCATCTCATCACTTAGTCAGCACTTCGTTTCTTGGTGAAGCAGTTCTGATACCCCTCCCCAAACTCCATATGAAAAGGAAAGGGGAAGGGTAAGTAACGAAGTTGGGAATTAATGTTGCTCATTAATTAGGAATGTTCTTAATTTCTCCAATGTTGTTGTTACTTAGATTGAAGGGTCAATCCATTTAAGGGCTTGACACATCATCGGTCCCATTCTCTACTTGTCCGTTGGAGGATAATAATGAAAATAAAATAATAAAGTTATTTTATTTTATTTCTTTTAAAAAGTCCCAAAAATTAACTTTTTCTCCAAACCTACTGTGGTCAAAGTAATTTCTTACTTAAGTGAATCCTAGTGCCGCAAATTCAATGGTGCCCTCATATTTTTAATCTGGGAAACAATTCAAAAGTTATAAAGTGTCGCTCATTCGTTTACTGAATATACATTAAAAAAAGTTTAAAAAAATAATAACATTCACCCTCGACCCATTATGGTCAAGGTTAGGCTCCACCTAATGAGAACACACCCCAATGAACTCAATGGTACTCTTGGATTTTCAATTCGAGTTACCATTTTAATGTTATGGATTTTAAAATAAAATAATTGTCACTTAATTATTTTATATACGGCCAAAAACTAACTTTCACTGGTTCCCTCGCGCCGACCAATGTTAGTATCTACCTAAAGATAGAATAACCTTAAATGCTTAGCAGTGGTCGCAGATTTTTAATCTGAGTTACCTTTCATGAGTTATAATCATTTGAAAAATAAAATAACTTTATTTAATTATTTTATTTCTGGTTATTCCATTTTCAGTTTTTCTCACAGGAGGCCTATGCCAACTAAACTTAAGTCACATCTTGGGTAAACCTACCATCCTAAATGCAATGGTGCCCTCAGATTTTGGATCAAGGCAACCATTTTAGAGTTATTCCATTTTTTTAGGAAAACTTCTTACGTGCACTAATTAAATCTTAACAAAACTTTGATGGCTCATTATGGGCACTTCGGGCATCATAATCATGCCTCGTCAAATTTATTGGTCTCAAAATAATTCCATATAATTAAAAAAAATTATACGGAAATTCTGGGACATTAGCAATTATACCTTTTTAGATATGTATTTGTCAAATATGAGTCTATGTGACCTTACTATTTCATTTTGGGGTTATGCTATAAAGACTGGTACATTATTACTAAATCATGTTCCATATAAAGTTTTTGTAAATTCAACATATGATATAAGTTATATAAAATATCATGGACTGTGTTATGTGATGATGTTGGGAAGTAATGAATTCATATAAATATTTTATTTAGATACGCTTTAGTTTAAATCCAAAAATAGATTATTTGTAGGTTATCAAAAGAAACTGCGGGATATTAATTTTGTAATCTTATGGAACATAAACTGTATATGTCTTGATTAGGTGTATTACCTAAGAAGGAACAAATTATATGAGGTTTCATTGGGTGAAAAGTTTAAAATGGAGAAGTTCAGGACCAAAAAATATTAAGTGTTCCTAATATGGAGTCTATGTTGGTTCTATAAAGATTTATTGGAGAAGAATTGATTAATGTTACACATGAACCTTAAAGGTCTATTTATATTTATAAGTAATCAAAAATATATAGGTTTCTCATGAATAATTATGATTATGTAACAATAAAAGGTGATTAACCTACATCACACCAAGATTCCATTGTGAGATTTAATTCTAATTCATGGTTGAAATCCATGGAATCTAAAATAGCCTCTATGTATACTAACAAAGTCTGTAACCTGGTGAATAAACCAAAAACGGTGAGACATATATGTTGAAATTTTTTTTTTTACAAGAAAATTGACATGGATGTAAAAGTTCATACCCATATATAATTCTTAGTGGAAAAGGGTTATAAACAAGTTCATGGTACTGATTATGAAGAGACCTTTTTTCCTGTTTTGATGATAAAATCCATTCATATTTCTCTAGCCACAGTATCTCATTATTATTATTAGATATATCATATGGATTTTAAAACTTTATTCCTCAACAAAAAATTATTTGAGGAACTTTATATGATATATCTTGAGGGTTTTAAAGTTTCAAATGATAGTACTATGGTTTTCAAGTTTCAAGAGTCTAATTAGAACTGAATCACAATTCTCAGAGATAGAATATCTAGTTGGATGATGAAATAAAAAAAATGGTTTCATTAATAACATTGATGATTCCTATGTATATTAGTATCTTAGTGGTAGTATAGTATTAATTCTGATACTACACATAGATGATATAATCTTTCTTGAAAATGACGTACTGACACTTCACTTAGTGAATATATGGATGGTTAAATGTTTCTCAATGAATGAAATGGGTGACCCGGCTAACATACTCAGTATGAGTATCTATAGAGATATATCTAATATGTTTCATGGACTAATTCAAAACATATATATTGGTAAATTTATAAAATATTTTATCCTGGATAACTCTATAAAAGGGTCTTTACAAATGTTTCATGGAATGAATTGACGGTTATAGGCATAATGAAAGTGTATATCAGAGCTGATCTTGACTCAAATTTTTTTGAATTCAATGGATCATTAAGATATTTTTATAAGATGTAATCATCATGGGAAAATAATGTTTTCTAAATAATATTCACAAAGAAGTTCTCTAGAACACAGAGAATATCTATTCATAGTAAATTTAAAATTAATTTAAATAAATTGAATGAAATAGTACCTCAGTCTTGAAATCATTATTTGATGAAGTTGTTGAATGTTTAAAACCCTTTTCAGTTAACCATCATTTATCTTAAAGGATCCAATTGTATAATATCTCTATTAGTGATCTACACATCCTCCTATGATCTTTGAACAATGTTAATGGATTTTCAGGTGCTAGAATAGAAGATCGTTCATCTTGCAGTGTTCATCATGGTCATTGTGATGATTCCTTTGGGGTTAAATAATTGATTATTTAGTCTCATTTTTAATATGTTTGAGGATAAATAAATATATATAGAGTGTTATCTAGGTATTTTGAGAGATCTCTAGATTTATTTGTGCACAAAAATTCACAATTTCAATCAATATCTACAGAATATACATAATCATATATTTATTGAGATAGAGTTTGGATTAAAATATTATATAATTGTACGACATACCTTAAATAATATATTAAACCTTATATAAACCCATTCCAGGTATTATTATTATTATTATTATTTTCTCATGGTGTGTTTTAACTAGAGAAATGATAAATATTATTTCACCAACTTGAAAATTAATATTTAACACTTGATATAATATTGGTCCTCTATTCCTCCTCATAATTTATAAATAAATATTATATATCCACTTCATGATTAATTACCATGTGAATAGATATTTATTTAATTTATGTGATCAATAAATCTTGAATAAAATTATTCCTTGATCTTGAGAATAATATTTATTACAAAACTAAATAAATTCAAAGAGAATTTAATATAGACCAATGAAAACACTTAGTGTGTGACCATATAGGGTTCTTTCTCATTAGAATTTTTCTAGATTGTATAAACTCCAAGATTACTACCTAGAATTAGGTCAAGGCACCCAAGAGAAAGAAGTTGATGTCCTAACATTGAAAATAACATAGGATTACTCACTGTGTAATATAATCCTTTTGTCCTAATATATCATCAAGCTAGTTTCACACCCATGACATCAACTATTATAACAGATACATCTTTATTTTATTATCATAAATAAACTCATCATTACACCATGTCTATGGAATTTAATTAAACATTTTAATTTCAATAAATGGGAAAAGTTATCAATTTCCATAAATATGGAATGGATATATCCTTGACTTATTCATTAATAACATGTCACTCATTATAAACCCTACATATCCTACTTCTCAAAAATATATGGTGTCACCGTTTTATTCAGAAAATCTAAGGGTTTGATTCATGAAATATATTAATAATAATATTAAATTCTAAGGGCCATTACATGCACTCAAAGATATGAATATTTGATGACATGTAAATGTGCATAATTTCTATAGGATGTTCTATTTTTATAATCTCTCATATTAGAGATTACTAAGTATGAAATTCATGGGAAAAAGTCTCATATACTTATTATTACTCACAGTTGATAGTCAACATACTATTTACCCATCATAGAATGTCATGTAACCATATAAATATATTTAAGAATATCATCATTTCATTTCAAGGTTCTCTTCATAGTAGTTAACTATTATAACCTTTTCAATGAGATAGATACTCAAGGAAATTATTACAGTAAAGTTTTTTATAACTATGAATGGTATGTAATAATATTTTTAAATTAATATTCACATATTTCAGTATACATGTAATAAAAAGTAAAAATATATGGTTCTAGAACACCAATGCTTGTAGAAACTAAATTATACTACAACCAAATTTCTTTGAATTTCAATCTTCAAGACCTCACATGATTATCATGTTTCTACTTAGTTAAGTAATTAGTCAAAGGGTCCATCACATTTTTAGATATGGATACTTTTCTCACTATAACTTCACGTCTCTATGAAAAATCACTCAAGAGATTATACATTTAAAGTATTTGATTTGTCTGTTTATGTGGCCTTAGCTTCTTTGTAAGAGACACCATTGTAGTATTATTATAAAAGTGTGTGATAGGGTCTTTACTACTAGGCACCACATCAAGATCTTAGTGTATATACACTATTTATTTATCTACCTCAGAATCCATAACATACTCAGGCTCTACTATAGAATCTGTGAAGGTGGATTTGTTCATGCTCTTCCAGCTCATAACACTTCTACTTAGAGTGAATATATGTCTCAAATGTGATTTTAGATTGAATTTATATGTTTGGAAACTAGAATCTTCATATAATTTTATGACTAGTTCCTAATTTACTCCATATAATGGGAAAATATCCTTATTAAACCTCCAATACTTGAAAATTGGTCTTTACTTCCATCCAATAGTGGTCACCTAGGTGAGCTTGATATCATCCTACAACACTTAAGGAGTGGAATATATCAAGACTAGAATATAGCATAACAATAATGACTAACCTAATCATTGATGCATATGTAATACTTTTTATAAATAGGATCTCGTGTTTCATATCGGTTCATAATTCCAAAAGAATTTTCAATTTTCAATTTTTTGGATGAGTTATTTTTAAAATCAGACTAAAAAATGAAATTATTGGAGTTGGAGTACATTATAGTGTTGTATTTGGATGCTTTTTGAGGCTCAATAGGTGTCTTAGGAACCCATATAAGTCTTTGGATCATTATTCGTTGAAATAACAATTTATATAGAAAGGATCTGGGAGAGCATGGTTAGTGATAACCTTGCATTCCAAACTATGTGTTCTATTTGTGAAGGAAAAAGGTCTGTTTTAAGCCATGTGAGGGTCCCCAGATAAATTTTTACTGGTATATAGTGTTGTATAATTATATTCATGGTTGGTGAATGGTTTTTTTCAACTAGGATTTTTAATTATGTGAGGTGGGTGGTTTTCAGACAATGATTCCATAGGGTTGGTGCATGTTTGGATTAAATATATCTCTTATTAAAAATGTAAAATGTATTATTTTTCCCTTTAACCATATATGTTTTCGACCCCCTTTTCTTTCCCTCATTTTCCAAGTACCTCTCCTATAAGGCCCCTCCTATTCCTCTCTTCCTCCATGGGTGATCTTCTTCATTCTTGGTCAGAACTAAATGAAATCTATTTACATAAAGAGCCTATGATTATTCTATTCCTCCTCTAGCTTACTTTCTTAGTTTCTTTTTTACCTTTTTTATTGGCATCATTTATTTCGGGTTTTCCCAATTTTTGAGGATTTTATCTAGATCTTTAATTTTCATTTATTCTAGCTGAAATCGGAAATTTTTAATAGATGGTTGAAGATTCCTATGAATGAGGTAGGTAGTTTATATGATTTACCTTAAAATTATTGATGTTCATAAAATTTTTAATTGTTCCGCATATTGGTAATTCTGACCATTTTCCCTAAAACTTATAACTCCTTTAATTTTTCACCTAAATCACAAACTATGACCATAATAGTCCTACCTTTCCCCATTGTAGGTTGAAAACATCATCTCGGACCACCCTATAGAGTAAGTTAATATTAAAACCCTTGAAAACATTACAAATTATAGAATCCAAACACCACATAAGGTGTATTTAGATTATTCTAGAATCTATTTTTTTTGTATTTTCAAATGAAACTTTTAAAGGGAATGTGTTAACCATAACAACTTTAACAAATTAAAAATGATAAAAGAAAATAAAACCAGATAGAGACTATAGGAACTACCCCTCCCCAGCGACTAAAACATTTTTTAAATCCTCTACCATTTCATGACTTCTTGGCTAGCTATCCCATATAGGGTTTCACGGGCCTGGTACCAATGGAAAATCCCATAACCTCCTTATCTTCCAAATTTGTATTACCAAGATTTAGTGAAAACTTCCTTCTCAAACTTCTCATCTTGAGCTATTCCTTATATATTTTCTTGGTGCTTTCACAAAAAAGAATCAAAAGTGGTTGTAAATCCACAACGTTGTCAACTTGTGAGAGATAATAAAGATAGAACCATCACAAGACATCTATGATCACTTTCCTTCACATCCCAAATCCCCATTAAGACCACCACTTTGGTCCACCTCAGAGAGAGTGGTGATGTACTGAAGCAAGAGAAGAGGAATGAGTAGTTATTCCCTTGATGGATCTCATCTCCATGGACCCACCCATTATGGTGTGTTTCAAATATCACCTAGATAATGGAACTCTTATATGGAACTTAGGGTGTTATGAAAAAATTCTACATCCAAAGTCATTTTCCAATTATTAACTCTTTAAAATAAATGACCTATTTTACTATCCAATGTCTTGAGTACATTATCGGAAACTTTGGGAGTCACCTCCAAGGTTGTCATTTATTTTCAATAAAATACTTAATATAAATAAAATACTTATTTCTATGACTTACACCATGAATTAATTGGATTCACTTTATGTAATTTCATGGAACTTATGAATTATTTCAATGAACACATTAGGGTATATAAATTAAAGTAATAGTGTTCATTAAATTGTGATATACTTTTTATATAATAAAATTTGAGGAATGTGTATATGGAACTAATGATTTATAATAACCAGTAGCTAGTATTATTTTAATGAAAGTCATTGAGCCTAAATATACTCCTTGATTAACTTATTTCTTATCATTTATCAACCTAAATATTGATAATGTAATAAGAATCATTAGGGTTATAGTGAGGTCGTCTATAGGTAAGACATGGATTCCATCTTTGAATTCCGAGTGTGAACCTGATGGATTCCACATGATTCATTAATGTAAATTTCAAGGGGTAATCTCACCATTTATCTGGTAAATATTCTACAATAATTAATTCCTTAACTATATACCAAAAATTCACTTATAAATTCTGTAAAATTAGAATGCATGGAATGATCTTCTAATACTTAGCTTGATGTACATGGACTCATGATGCATTAGATTATCACCTAAAATCACAATCAAGTATATCATGAGATTACCTTGTAATTTCTCTTTGGGATGAGATCCCATTTAAAAAGTCGAATGTCTCAGATTACTCCTTGGATTTTCTTCATTCCCAAAAATGGTAATTCTTAGACTCATTCCATGTGTACACCCGGATACTTGTTCTTGGTCTATAGGATTATAGTAATGAGACCTATGGATATATCAATATTCCTATGGTTAGTGATATTCTGGATTAGGCTGAAGTAGGTGGTATTCTTATGTTCACATCCACTTTACTCTTTTCCTTATTTATATAGTAAAAACATATATGATTCATACATATAAACAAGTAATAAATAGACATCATTGGTAGTGGACTATTGAGTTTTTCTTACAACTTTTTTAGGTCATTGCTTGGTACCTAAGTAGATCACATAGTCGCGGGTCAAAACTATGGATTGTGCCTCTTTTTTATTACTTTTTTTTGTGTCTTGGACTTGTCATGGGAGATATTGATCGATCATTTACTCAGACAACCTTCTAGAGTTGGGTTTTTGTTTAATTATTATTTTATCTATCTATCCCTATTGTATTTATTTTATTCGATTAGTTTGGACTACCTAGTACATGTATATCTTATGATCATGCATGGATTAGTTTTATTATCACTTGTTGGATTTTAAGTCTATAATTATCTACCTACAGTTTATTTCATTTATTATTTCCCTATTTGTATTAATATTTTATAGGGTATAGTCTCTCCACCATACAATAATTAAACCCTCATTTCTATATGGAATCTTCTAGCATACAAGAGGAATGATTGGGTATAAGTTTCGCCTTTGGTTTGGTTACATATGATTCAATGGAGATCGAGATGTCACAAAGTTGTATCAGAGAATTTTTCATTTATATTACTATTTTGGGTTGTTAGAATGGAGATTTGGAATGTGTTAGAACATGGTAAACAGATTGTGTCTAATAATGGACAACCTGCACGCAGGGGACGGATCAAGATTCCATGTAAGGTATTTTTATTCATGTTATTCACTATTATAGTTGATTATTATTATTTTACATTGACTGATTATTTTTCATCTTTCTTTTGGTTACTAATTTATGATATTTTTCACTTGGATCGATAAGGTGAGAGAGGACATGTGTTCATGAATCATTTTAAGCATATAGTATTCACATTCCATTAGCATAAATGACATATATATTTATATTCTTTACTTGTGTGGTTACTAGACTTTTTATAGCAATAGTATAAGGTTGGTTAAATAAATATGTCTACATCAAAATAAACAGTGCTTTCCCATATAACATGATAATGTAATTATATCTGACCAATCGTAAATAAATTAAAAAAATGAATTAAACATAAAAAAGTTAATAAATTAATCTGAATTGAATATTTAAATATTAAGTAAATTGGATTTATTTTTAAAAAAATATAAGTAATTTATTAGGGATGTTAGTGAAATGGGGTTCCAATATCAACTTATGGAGTGGTTGAATCAATAACTTGAAAATGGTTTCCATCATAAGTAAATACGATTATTCTTGATTTGATTCTTACAGGTTGATCATAGCAGTATATTTTCTATATAACCAACTCCTTAAAGGGTAATGTAATTTGATGTTTTATTTATTAATAAATCCCACTTTTTAGTTATGGGTTTATATAAAATAATTAACCTTTTGAAACTTTTAATGTATTTTACCTTTATAACTTAGTAATGACAAGTAGTATAATTAAATTCTTATATTCTTGACATTACCCTCATAGGTAGGTCTTGGCATACTATGAATATGAGATAAACCCACTAAGTGTGTGTTAAATGTCATTAATAAATTAAATTTTAATGGATTATAATTAATTGAAATTCCAATTGTAATTTATATATTGTTTCCTCTATAAATTGGGAATGGTTTCCAATATAACTGAAACATGTTTGGCATGAATTTTCCCTCATAGGTAAACTTTATCTTTATATTCCTTAGTACTTAATCCCTTGGGGATATATTTCTGTTAGATGGGATTGTTATTTAAAGTGTATGTATCCACTCATATAGTGTTTCTTATAATTGAACCATGGAATATAACTTAATTTATTCCCCTAATATATAAAATACCTTCTTTGTATTTTTTAGTCTTATTAATATAAGGCATCGGTTAATTAAAACATAAATTATGACCTTAAGAGTTTTTCCCTATATATCATGAGATTTAAATTTTCTTTAACTAAGGTCACTTTTGATAATTTATGGATCGGTAATGGTTGGAAGGAAATTAGGAGATAATTTTCTTTGAGTGCATTATGGTGTGTCTTCTAAAGAAATTGTCATGTAAAGTTTATAAAATTTTTCCCTCTATAACTAGTACATGGAATTTCATTTCTATGAGTTTTAATATTTTGGTAAAATATAAATTGATGTAATGGATTAAATAAAAATATTTTTTTTCATGTTGGAATCAAATAACCTAGTGTGATGGATAGTTTTAGAGTAACCTTAAGGGATTCCTTGGATGTGAATGTGTATGATTCCCATGGGTCTCAGTTTCTTTATTATGTTAAGTTGGACCTAAAGGTTAGGAAGGAAATCCTAGTGAACTTTTAGGCACGACCCTTGTTTTAGATTCAATGCCTTTTTAAAAGTGAGGGGTTATCCCAGTATTGAGTAGCACCCTTGGAAATAGGAAGCATCAATGGATTATAGAATTTTTATTTATGCACGTGAAGTTTCATTCATATATTGTTTGGTATTGGGTAGGTTTCTTAGTTTTTGTAATGATTCCCATGGTATAAAGGTGGTTATGTGGTAATTTGATCCTTGTTAGAGACTCTAACATCATGATTACTTGAGTTACCTAGGACTGAAATGCCTAGGTCATGGTTGTCTGCTTAGTCAATCATATGACCTTTCCTTTTTCAACAATGTATAACTCAATAATTTTTCATCTAGGTTAATAGTCAAGTGAGATAATTTTTCCTTGGCTTGATATTTTTTGTAGAATATTACATATCTTGAATGTGTGTTTTTGTTGCGACTGTAAATCAATTAAAATTTTTTTTCCTGTTTCGGGATGTAATATCAAGGCAGTGTGAATTTCTATATGTGGTTCCCATTGAATTAAAAATGGAGAAACAAACCATGTGGGTATATAAGATAATAATTTAATTATTAAGGAGGATTGAGTGATAAGATCATGTAACTCCATGGGTTTTGTTGGTTCATGACTACATAGAAAATAGTCATGAGTTCTTGAATGATATGTTCACAGTTCACTTTCAGAGTTAGAAAACATTAGTGTGAAGAGAAAAGTTGAGTTTTCCAAGTTCTATGGATAACTATGAAAAAGTATTATGTGTTATAACACCACTGATCTGAGTTAAATACTTATCCATAGCGTGTAGTACTAACGATGCACATGACGATTTCTTGGGAAGAGTGATGTGTGTGCATAAATGGATGGACCAATCTTGTCCATGCTTTCAATTACAAAAAGAAAATATATGTGGTGATAAGTACACTACAAGTTATTCAAGGAAGGAATCTTTATCATGAGTAATTTACATTCATATTCAAATCTGGAGTTTCCATTTGGCACTTCATACAAGCATGTTGGCCACTTCTAGAAACAATGTTTAGTGGTTGATGAAGCATGTTTCATGTAAATCTATTTTCTATTTTTTTGTGATGTGACACCTATGATGATCCTAAGGTGGGGAGAGGGATGATGATATTTTGATATAGTCCTTGTGTGAGGAATGTATGGTATATAAAATGTCAGTTTGGGATAATCATTATGGATTCATGATACCGGTGATAGTTGGAACTGAAAACATCTAGATTTCTTAATGAATTCCAGGTTTGGTCTTAGACATAGTTTGGTTAAAGTGGAATGTTTGTTATAGGATCAGGATTTTTAGGGTAGCGAGATCAAGATCAGTTCTTATGTATTATTGATGCTTGTTTTGAGGAATGATGATAGGTTTTGGGTAGTTAGTGATCAACTGTGATTTAGTTATGGGGAACGATTGCCTTATCACTAGTGTATTCCGGATATTAAAGGGTAACATAAAGATATCTTACGTTTATTAAGGTTAAATCAGAGATATCTTAATTTTAAAAGGAGTAACATGAATATTTATTTATATATTTAAGGGTAACATGAAGTTTTATTATGTTACTGAAGGGTAACTTGAAGATTTAATAAGTTACTAAATGGTAAATTGAAGTTTTATTAAGTTACTCGAGGGTAAATTGAAATTTTCTTAAGTTACTAAAGGGTAAAATGAAGTTTTATTAAGTTACTGAATGATATCTTTAGATTTTCATAAGATATTGAAGGGTAAATTTCTTATTTCCGAAGTTATTAATGGGAAAATTTATTTTTTTAAGTTCTTGAAGGGTAACCTAAAATTTTCATAAGTTACTGAAGAGTAACTTGAAGTTTTATGAAGTTACTAAATTGTAACTTTAAAATTTATTAAGTCTTTATAGGGTGACTTATTTTGAGATTCCAATCATGGAATTTTACCAAGATTTTTCAATAATAGTCGGATAAAAGTGGTTTTAATAATGATTCTGCATGTAATAGGGTGAGATCATTTGGAACATTATCATTCTCATCCCTAGAAAGTTAGTGTACCTTTTCTGAGAGTTGGTTGGGATTTTCCCTGAAGATTCAGCATGTTCGGTATGTTCTTGAGTGGTAAATCACATCTATTTTTCTTTGGAAAAGAAAATTGGTAGCCGGTACTTATTTTATGACACTCTCATTTGTGTTGAGGTATGGTGAACTATGGTCCATGTTGATAAAGCCAGTGAACCACTAAAAGGTTTATTTTGTAGGAACTTTTAATGGAATAAGGTTCCAAAATTAGGAATCGGTCTTCTAAGCTAAGATCTAAAGAGGGGTGCACCATGGGTAGGTTAATCTGATGGGTAAAAGTTGTACGTGACTTATTTTAGATGAAATTAATATATTTTAGAATTAATTTTTGATGAGGAACACAATAATAAACTAGGTTCTATGGGTATTATGTCTTGTTCTTGGTGTGTCTCTTTGGGATAATGTTAAGAGATTGAAAATGAATAGTTTCATTTGAGTGGAAATTGATTACTGGGGAAGGTTGGATGATGTTTTTGGATGTCGAAAAAGGCTTCTTGGGGATGATAAGTTCTAATTATGGTAGGTTCTAAGATCTAGTGTTTCATACGGGTTTATAATTATAAAGTAATTTTGAATTTTCAATCTGGTAGATGGGTAATTTTTAAAATAAGATTTCCAAATGAAATTCAAAGAGTTTTGACACATTATACTGTATTTTTATGTTTTTTGAGGACCTATAGGAGTCAAAAGATCTTGGATAAGTCTTAAGAGCTTTATGTTTCAAAATCTCAGTTTCGGGAGAAAGAAACTCAAGGTGAATGGTTAGCACATAGTTATGGATAATCATGCACCCAAACCATGTGGCCTATTTTTTAAGGTGTATATCTTTTTTAATTGGTAAAATAAAACCTAAATAAATGTGTTTTTTTCTGTATAGGTGTAGAATGTCTACATAGTTATCACCAAGATATTTAAACTGTGTTAGGTGGGGGTTGCTTCAGACAGTGATTCAATATGGTTTTTGAATGGTTTTCCTAAATGTGTGATCAAACTACACACCTCATTAAAAGGGGGAAATTGCCTTTTTTCTTTCAACCTTATAATTTTTTTACCCCCTTTTCCTCCCTCATTTTTCCAGTAACTCTCACACATGTTCCCTCCTATTCCCCCCTTCTTCCATGGGAGATATCCTTTATTCTTGGTCTGAATAAAACAATATCTCTTGTGATCAAGTTCCTTCTTTAATTTTATCCATCCATTTTCATTCCTTTATATTTTCCTTTTCTTCCTAGTCCGCTAATTTCATTTCTGTTCGTTATGCCTAATTTTTAGGGATTTTATCTTGTTCTTTGTTTTCTGCCACTCAATATCCAATAGAGGGTTGTTATTGGATAAGTGAATCATCCTAATAATGAGGTAGGTGGTCTATTTTATTTTACCTATATTTCCTTCCAATTATAAAATGTGTTGGTGGGACATACACTGGAAATTCATGAAATTACTCATAAAACTTGTAAATACCTTAATTTTTCAACTAAAACCTAACCTAGGTGTAACATATTCCCTCGTTACCCCATTGGAGGTTGACAGCCTCATCTCAGACGACTCCTAAGGGTGTGTTTTTCATAACACTCTTTACAAACTTTATTTTTATAGAACCAAAAACCCACATAAGTTTTTTTAATGAGTCTTAGTAAATCATCAAATAATCTTCCCAAATTAATATAACCAACCCTTAGGGTGTGTTTCACATGCCCTTAAATAAAGGAACTCTAAGATGGACCTTCTGGCATCATGAATAAATATTAGATAACAAGTTATTTTCCCATTATATACTCTTTAAAATAAATGGACTATTTTACATTCAAATTTTATGAGTTCCTTATGGGAAAACATGAGAGTCACCTCCAAGGTTGTGATTTGTTTTCAATAAAATACTTGATAAAAACACATTACTTATGTCTATGAATTATACCATGAATGGATTGGATTACATTTATATAATGTCGTGGAGCATATGACTTATTTATATCAATACCTTGGGGTATATAAATTAATGTAATGGTTTTCATAAAATTGGGATATTCTTTTTAAATAAGAATATTGTTTTTAATGTGTATATGGAACCTAATCAGTTATAATTTCAAGCGGTTGGTATAATTGTAATGAAGGGACTTGATCCTGAATGAAATAATTTATTAATTCATTTATTATCATTTATCATCCGAGGGATTGATAATATAATAATACTGGTTATGGTTATAGTGAGTCCCTCCACGAGTAAGACTTGGATTCAAGCTTTAAATTCCAATTAAAAAACCTGATGGATTCCATATAATTAATTAAAGTGAATTCTAAGGGGTAATACCACCTTGGATCTGGTAAATTTCTTACATGATGATTGTCTCATCTAGATACCAATTATTCACCTACAAAACCAAAAAAAATTAAAATGTCTAGGGTGGGATCCTAGGATTTTTCTTGTGGTCCACATCCACATGATTCCTCAGATTAATTACTTTGATCCTAATCAATTTTACCTAGATATTGCCATGGACATACTCCTTTGGCAAAGCTAAATCCATTTTATAAATTATAATTCCTTTGATTACTCCTTGGATTATCTTGGTTCAAATACATGGGAATGACTGAACATGTTCCACAGATTCACCTGGATACTTTTTCATAGAAACATTGGCTTATATCCATGCATTCAGTGACTAAATAAGTATTCATGTGGTTAGAGACAGTCCAACATTGGCTGAAGTAGGTGGTGTTATCTAGTTTACCTCCACATTATTATTTTACTTTTTTATATGTTACACATATTTATCATTTATACTCATAGACTAGATTGAATTAGATACCTTTAGTGGTGGCCTGCTAAGTTTTAATCATACCCCACTTGGTATACTGCATGATACCTGATTCGATCCTATGGCTACAATTTTGGACCTTGGATCATGACTCTTTGTTGTTTCATGCTTGGGGGAAGGACTTAGAATGGGAGCTATTGACTAGTCATGTACTAGAACTGCCTTCAAAGGTTTGTTTTTTGGTTTATTTATTCTTTTATCTGTCTATCACTATGGTTTGAATTTCATGTTGTTAGTTTCAATTTCTTTATAATTATAACAGCTTATAATCTTTCATGGTTAGAGTTTTTGTAAAGAACCAAACTCTAGTGGACAAGAGCCAGTGCCTTACTTTATTACAGTGGATTAAGATATAATAAATCACATCCCAAAGGACTGAATAGTTTAGTAGTCATGGTAAACTAAATACATATTTTAAATTCAAATTTCATTTTATACGTTGAATGCCAAAATTATTTTCCTTTATAATTCCATTATTCTCCCTTTGTGTAACCCTACAAATCGGTCATAATACACTTCCTCGAATCGTAGATAATGATGAAACATAATAAAGTGGTCAAATAATATACTCAGTAGTAGTATACATATATTGTAAGCTATCATAAATAATCATAAACTATTATGGAAAGGTAATTAATAGAAATGTATTCATTTTAATCAATAACATGAGCATAATATGGGATGAATAAAATATGATTAAATAATTCCTTATATGTAATCACCTGAGAATGAAAATTAACCCTCAATATTCTATAAACTGGGTAATCACATGGAATATCAATATCATAATGATGGAACTCATAATGTATGACCTCATAAACATGCATTTGAGGATTTGGTCAAGACACCATACATAAACGGGAAAGGCCTTGGCCAATTCCCAAACTAATTTGTCTCATGAGATTTAATGATGCACCAAGAAGATATAGTGGGCCCCACCCATAACATACTAAGTCCAATGTATTCCTCATATGAAATGGGTTAAACAAAAACAAATGAACATTTGTATTAAAAATTGTTATACGAAATGTGAATAATTTAACCGTAAAACATAAATGGTATCAAAGTAGCACATCTACTTTCAAACTGATCATAAAATATTCAATAAAATATGGTATATTATATCATAATAGTTCCAATAAATTTTTTATAATACTATATTGAGTATGTTTTCATATATGAAAATAATCTATAAAATCACTGAAAATTTATTAATAAATTTTCTTTTTTCACTTTGGAAATCACTTAATTTTAAAACACTACACAATTATAAAAGAAAACAACTTTTACAAATAATTTTTAAAACTTATAAATTAAGTTATATATGATTAATTCATCATGATTGTGAAAAAATCCACTCATTCTATATAAGTTTAAATAACATTTCTTATGTATTTTTGTCAAAAAAGTATCAAAGAACTATTTTTTGAAAATGGAAAAATATTAATTTCAAATAAAATTTTAAATATATAAAAATGGTTAAAATTATTTTAAAAATATCATTGGAGAATATTAATATAATTTTTTAATACATTTTTATAAGACATATATGTGGATAAATAATCTCCAATTGCGACTTAAATAGAAACAATCTCGATTAATGATGATATTGTGAATTAAAACCATACCAATTTGAAATTATATGAATATTATATTACATAACTCAATTTAAACTTTAAATACCATGAATATATTTAGATTCATGATATTATGTTAAATGGTCAGTATATACACCACACAAAAGAAATAAGTGCTGAATAAAGCATATATCCTACAGAAATAAAAGTGAGACAAAATCCCTTACAAAGATGATATCATTAATAAAATGAATTTATTTTGTGTTTCTACTATAAATACAAATTAAACAATTGGAAATAAAACATAATATATTATAAATTAATCTCACACATAACCTATTCAATGAAATATATGTTTAACCTAATGAATGAAAAATGAGTTAGGAAATCCCTTACCTTCGGTCTGATTTCCTTTATACGTAAATGAAACTCTTATATAATGGTTTAAATCATATTATTAATTTATACCCGAAACATATTAATATTTATGATATCATATGTGATCCTATTATATCATCTTATCACATATTTATTAATAATATTTCATTATTACCCTTGTTTCTGGTGTTAACTGCTTAATTTTTCATATGTACATTTCGTCATGTAAGTCCTGATTATTGTGCGTAGGGTATAGTTAAATCATATACAAAATTATATTAAGGTCATATATATCATATTTATTTATTATATGAACTTTTATAATAATTATTTAATTATGAACATGGAAGATAAATCGCATCACATCATGTAGATAGTAGGTCGTACGTACACACGAGAGAAGGAATAATTTACATATTGGTAAATGGGTAATGAATTGGATGGTATATTAAATTTTCTATGTTAACTAACATGTAATAATTATCATATATATATATATATATATATTATTTACATAATTATAATCACCCATGTAAATTGGTGATGAAAAATAGATTGCATCACAGCGTCGAGACGGTAAGTTGTACATACGTACGCATGGTACTTTTTTCATAGAATTGATAAAAGGTGGGATATAGTTTTACTAAGAATATATATTATAATAGATTTATTAATTTATCATGGAAACAACACCTTAATAATAATTAGAAGAAGAAATGATCTTTTAAGAGTTGGTAAAAATGATTACCTCTTCTTTGGAGGACTTCCTTTAGATATCTTCTTATGGGATCTAGGGTTGATCTTTTTGGAAGACCAAGATCTCCAAAACATGGATAAGAATTTTGAAAAGAGAAATAGTTAGGTAATAGTTGAGATATAAGGCTCAAAGTTTTGTGTATAAGTGAGGGAGTAGGATCCCTTTTATAATTGAGGTGAGAGACACTTTTGGAAACTCTCAAAAAATTAAATTAATATAAATTAATTTTCATATCTAAATGAATCCAAAGTTATTTATTTAGAAGCTAATAGAGGAATGGGTTAAAAACCTCTCATAAAATATTTTTTTTACAACTTTAGGTCATGTTATTACACTTATATTTTGGTTGTTACCCTTATTTTATCCATTTAACTCTAACTCTGACAACATTTATTTTTACTCTTTGAGGTTCAATACTGTTACTATAAAATGAAAAACTAACCATAAATTAACCTTCAATAACATTTAAAAATTTATTTTAATCATTTTCCCACATTTTATTTTTTATAAATTTTATATAATTTAATAAAATATTATTTATTTTAATATAACATTAATGTCACTTTTGAAAATATTCATTACATTGAATTTTAAAAAATAAATAAAACAAGATATCCTCTAAACAACTATTTTAAAAAAACAATAACAAGTCAAGGGTAAGTAGAAAAATATTTTATGAAATTAATTATTTCAAATTATATTTATTTTAAAATTTATTATAATATTTATTATATTTTTTCTTTAATTAAAAAATTATTAAATCATCCTTATGAAAGCCTTGATTATTTGTATTTATTTCCTAAAAATTTAAAATAAATCACCATGATGAGATAAAAATTTCATATTTCTAATTAATATTTATAGTTGAAGATATATTCTTAATATCCACATATTAAAAATGTAATACTTATTAAAAACATGAGTATGACATATTTGAATTTTCTTAAAATAACATATTATAAAACGCTTATATTCATCAAAGTGGCTCTAAGAGGAAATAAAATTGTCCCAAGGATGATTTGGGTCGATAATAAATCATCCAATAAAATTATTATAATTTTTGGAGTAATTTTATAATATTTATAATAGTATTTTTACTCTTAATTACCCAATTTACCCTTAACCAATGTAATTAAAATTACTACATTTTCTATTCATATTGTCCAAAAATAAAAGGGGCATATTTTAATAAATTTGGGAATTTTTATTCCAAATATGGAATCCATTTTTTAAAATTAAAAACCCATAAGTGGATAAAATCATTTTTAAATTAATCTTCTAGAGGGAACGAGAAGGGGGGTTTTAAAGTGAAAACATCCAAAAGATTGAAATTTTTTAAATCCAAATTCAATATGAAAAAAGTTTCTATAACCTTTATTGAATTAGTAGATTTATTATTGATCTAATTTAACATTAAAACCAATTTAATATATAATTTAATACCATAAATTATTTAGATCAGAATTCTCTTTTCAATTAAAATTTAGTATTTGTTTACTACTCATCAAAAAATGAAACATATTAGAAAAATACAAAAAATTAAACCAAAGTAAATTTTGATATTTTTCTTTCAAAAATGAATTTTATTTTTTAAAAAATAATTTTTACTTTTTGGAAGTAAAATTAGAATTATTTTTATATCATGTCAATAAAACACATAATATGGATGTTAAAAAATAGATTGAATTATAATCTATAAATTTCATAATTTGTTTAATACAATTCATTTCCACTAATTTAATGTCTAGGTTAAAATAACATTCATTGTTTTTTTAAGTTGGTTGTTATGTGAAATGTAAGCTTTATAATAGATTAACTTTAAAGAGAGACATACCATAAAATATTGGGGTGTTACATTCCCCCCTCCATCAATAAATTTCATCCTCTATTTTTGAAATTACAATTCAAAAATAAAAGGAAGATTCTTGGAAATTTATTTATGGGAAACCCAAATAAAAAATACAGTTAGTAAAACACTCTCATAGTAAGAGGGAAAGGGAAATGTGATGGTCACCCAAAAATTAGGCTTTCAAGTAGGAGAACATTAGTGAAAAGTTAAAACATGGACATGGAAAAGATATTTAACTATCAATTTATAATGGAGTGTGATATAGAAAGTGGTCATTAGAAAGTTAACCATTACAAAACTATAAATTTTTAATGAGTTAAAAGGTCATTTGTTTCTTAGTAAGAAAAGTAAATGGATAACATTTTTATTTGAAGATATTTTTTATAGAGCTGAGGAATTATATTACTACACGGACTAATAACATAAGAAAATATAGTTATATGATAAGTAGAGTTTTATCATTTAATATATCTCCACTATAAACTCATATTTTCTTCTAAATGAGGAGTATTTAAAATTAATTTTTTATTACTGAAGAATTTGAGTCAACTAATTTGGATTAAAAGATCCAAAAAAGTATAACTATATATTACACAAGTATTTATACATTAACTAAGACTGAAATGGTTTGGGTAAGATAATATAATTATCTAAAAACCGTGATCCTTTATATGATGCAAAACAACTTTATTCTCCAAAATTCGACAATAATACCCAAAGTTCAATATATATTATTCACAAAATAAATATCCTTCCTAATAAATATTCTAGACTAAGATTAAAACCCAAAAATTAAAACGATTTGATCACATACTCTATAAATTAAAATCAATCACTCTAAATGTATCATACCAAAAATAAATTTCCTAAATCACATAATCTTCAAGATATGATAACCTTTTTGATAAATAACCTGAATCTCCATAAGTCCACCATAAAATTATTTTTGAATCAAAAAAGAAAATTCAACCTTTATTCCTCATAATATTCTATTTACCCTAATCTTATAAGATTCCCAAAACAGTGAACTTCTTTCAGAATAACAATAATCATTTAATCACCAAATCATTTTCCAATCCTAATATTATCTATTTGATAAAACCAATGTCCAAAAAATCAAAATAAACTTTATCCATTATATATTTTAACTAAAAAACTATACAAATAATTATGACTTCATGTAGGCTAGTGGTAGGTGTTACGCCCTTATTTCCCATCATTTGTGGGTTCAAACCTCATGGTATTATTGGATGCAACAGGATGTAACCTGGCTGGTGGGTTGTCATTTTTCTAAAACAATATTAATATTATGAAAAAATTAGTTAAGAATCCTAAAAAATAACTATAATATATTCAATGTTAACGAATTTTTTTAACCACAAATTTTATCTCATATATTTCATTTTTTATTCCCAATAGTATAAATACCCATAATTACCTTAAATTAAAGGATCATATAAACCCTTGTAGTTATCCTTACATTTGAACATATTTCCACAAAATTAAAAAGCATTATTCCTTAAATAACTTTTTCACACATACTAAACCAATGATTTGTGTTCCCTAATCTATGTTTTCCTAAATCTACTTATCAAGGTTTCTACTAAACTTTATCTAATAAAAACTATAAACACCCTAACCCTAGTAGCACAAAGTTGGTTCCTTACTTTATTACATTATCATAAGGTACAATAATCACATCCCAAAGGACTGGATAGTTTTATAGTCCTATTAAACTTGATATACATTTGAAATTCAAATTATATTTTAGACATCAAGTATAAATATTATTTTCTCTTATAATTCTATTATCCCCCCTTTATGTAACCCTTAATATCATTCATAATATGCATCTTGTAATCCTAGGGAAAGGTAAACCATAATAAAGGAGAGATCTCAGATTTTCAATAAGGGTATACATATTGAGGAAGCTATCATAAATAAGCATAAAAAATTTATGGAAAGGTAATTAACTGAAACACATGTCATTTAATCAATGACTTGACCATAACATGGATGGAATAAAAGATGATGAAATAATTCCTTATAATTAATCACATGATAGTGAAACATAATAATGGATATTCTACTAGCCAAATAATCATATAGAATATCAATAACTAATCTCATAATGATGGAATTCAAAATCTTGTAAATAATAATCATACCAGCAATGCTTTATCCAATATACCATATATAGATGGTAAAGGACTTGGATAATACCCAAAAGAATTTTTATCATGAGACCAACCGATGTATCAAGGGGATATAGTATGCCATTACCTTCACTTACTAAGTCTAATTCATTCCTTATATGGAAGAGATGAAACATAAAAAACATAAACATTCATATTAAAAAAAATCATACGAAATGTTATTACTATAACTATAAACCATGAATGGTATCCAAATATCACATCCATAGACAAATTGATCACAAATCATTCAATAAAATATGGTATAATGTATCATAATAGTTCCAATAAATTAATCATAATACTCAACTGAGGTTGTTAACATAGATGAAAATACTCTATAAAGTTCTTGAAAATTATTGACAAAAATACCATTTTCCACTTTGGAAATAACCTATTTTTAAAATGTTTCATAATTATAAAAGAAACATTTTTCATTGAAAATAATAAATAATAATTTTAAATGAATTTTTCAAGCATTAAGGATTCATTATGGTGGGAAATATCACTCATGCCATATAAGTTAAATAAAAATTCCCTCTGTATTTTTGTTAGAAAAGTATCAAAGAACCTTGTTTTAAAAAAGAAAAAATATACCTTTTAAATAATTTTTTCAAAATTCCTAGAGGGTTAAAAAATTACCTTAATAAAATAATTGGATAATAGAAAAAAAATTGAAAACATTTTTAAAAAACATGGATATGGAGAAACATTCCTTAATGGAGACTTAAAAATAAAAAGTCTAGATTAATAATGAGATTATGAATTGAACCCTTACAAATATTGAATTAGTTGAATAATATGACTAATAACTTAAAATGAAACTTTAAATACCATGAAGATATATATATTCAGTATATTATATAAATGGAACATTATCTACACCACACAAAATAAATAATTAATGAATAAAGCATGTATCCCACAGAAATAAAAATGAGACAAAAAACCATTTAAAAGGTCATATAATTAATAAAATTTATAGATTATTTTTTATACTATAAATACACATAAAAAGTTTAAATAAAAAATAATATATTTTAAAATCATTTCACACATAACCTAATTATGGAAATATATGTTTAACTTAATGAAAGAAAATTGAGATATGAAATGCCTTACGTTAGGTCTGATTTCCTTTATACGTATCTAAAAATATTTTATAATGGTTTAATGAATATTAGAAATTTATTCCAAAAGCATATTCATATTTATGAAATCATATTCAACCTCTTATACCATCTTATCACCCTTTTATTAATAATATTTTGTTATTACCCTTGTTTTTGGTGTCAACTGTTTCATTTTCCTATACATGTTTCATCATTTAAGTCCATATTCGTGTGTATAGGATACAATTCCTTAATTTATAAAATAATATTAAGGTCATTTATATAATATTTATTCATTATATAAACTTTTATAATAATTCTTCAATGGTGAACATGGAAAATGAATCGCATCTGGTCGTGGAGACAGTAGGTCATACGTACGCCCAAGCGATCGTATCATTGCCTTATTGGTGAAAGGGTAAGGAAGTGGATGGTATATTAATTTTTATAGAATAAGTATCATATAATAATTATCATATATATCTATTATTTCCATAATTATACCCATCCAATTAAATTGGTGATGAAAAATAGATTACACAATAGCATGGAGATGGTAAGTCGTATGTATGCACGCACGGTGATTTCATTTTTTTAAGATTGATAAAAGGTGGAATATGGTTTTCCCATTATCATAATAAAATATAAAAATATATGTGATACTGTATTTATTATTTTATAATATAAATAACACATTAACAGTAAGCATAAGAAGAAATGGACTTGGATGACTTGGTAAAAACTATTTCCTCTTATTCGGTGTACTTCCTTTAGATCTCTTCTTAATAGATCTAGGGCTGGTATTTCTGGAAGAAAAATATTTCAAAATCATGATTAAGGATTTTGGGAATAGAAATTGTTTGGTTTTTTTGAGATATAAGGCTCAAAGTGGTGTGAAGAAGTGAGGTAGGAGGAGCCCTTTCATAATTGATGTGAGAGACACTTTTTAGAAATCTCAAAATATTAAATTAATATCAATTAATTTTAAATTAAAAATGAATAAAAATTGAATTATAAAAATATTAGATAATTATGGGTATAAATTCTCTCATCCAATGAATTTTAGATATGTTTAACTCACATTTTTACCCTAATCTTTTGGTTTTAACCCTTATTTAATCCCTTTAACTCTAACCGTGAAAACATGGATTTTTACTCTTTGGGGGTCAATATTGTTACTATAAAATAAATAAATACTAATAAATGAATAATATATAACATTTTAAACCTTATATATATCATTTTGTTTGATTTTAGAAATTTATAAATTTTATATCTTTTAATAAAATATTATTTATTTTCATATATCATTAATGTCAATGTTGATACTATTCATTCAATAGACTTTTACAAAAATACTAAAATAATATATATTATAAATAACTATTTCAATACATCAATAACATGTATCATTTATCTATAAGATTCTTGGATGAAATTAATTATGTTATGTTATATTTATTTTAATATTTTTAATATTATTTATTTGAAATATCCATTAATCAAACACTTACTGCATCATCATTGTGAAAGCCTTTAAGATTATTATTTATTACCAAAAAATTAAAAATAATTCACCATTATGATGATAAAAATTTTATATTAAAAATTATAATTTATAGTGAAAGATAAATTTTGAATAACCACATATTAAAAATTTAATACTTATTAAATACATGAGTATGACATATTTAACTTTCCCTAAAATAAAATACTATTAAAGACTTAAAGTCATAAAAGTAGATCCAAGAGGCCAAAAAATATAACCAAGCATTATTTTTGCTGACACACACTTATAAAATAATTTAATAACATGTTTTAGGGTAATTTGGTAATATTTATAATATTATTTTTACCCTTAATTACTTAATTAACCTTTAACTATAGTAATTAAAATTACTATGTTTTCAATTCATATTGTCCAAAAAAAGTGACATATTTTACTAAATTTGAGACTTGTTGTTACAAATATTGAATCTATTTTTTAAAATTAAAAACATAGAAGTGACTAAAATTTATTTAAAATTAAACTCATTGGGGGAACGAGAAGATGGGTTTTTAAAGTTAAAACGTTCAAAATACTGAAATTTTTTATATGCAATTTAAATATAAAAAAGCATTAAATGGAATTAATTAAATTAATATATGTATTATTGATCTAATTTTAAATTAAAAATAATTTAAAATATAGTTTAAAATTATTAATTATTTAGATGAAATGTTAGTTTTCAATTAAAATTCATTATTTATTTATTATTCAACAAAATATGAAACATATCATAAAAATAAAAAAAATCATCCAATGTAAATTATGATATTCCATTTTCAAAAATAAAGATTATTTTTTCAAATAAAATTTTTAAAAGATAAAAAATATAGTTTTTAAATAAGCATGTCATTAAAAGGTGGCAAAATTTCCTTTAGAAAAATATAGCTTTTTAGGCATAAAAGTGGATTTATTTTTATATAATGTCCATAAAACACATAATATGAATGTTAAAAATTATATTGAACATATAATATAGAAATTTAATAATGTGGTTAATACTATTCATTCCTGCAAATTTATCAACTAGGTTATAATAAAATTTTATTGTTCATTTAAGCTAGGTGTTGTGTGCAACATAAGATTTAAAAAAGATCAACATTAAAGAGAGATTTAGCATAAAATATTAGGGTGTTATATTTTATTAAAACTTTTCAAGTTATCGGTATACATTATATCTTCATACAATTTATTTTATTTATTCTTCTACTATTTTTCATATTGATCCAGAGGGTATAGTCACCCCAACATACCATCATTAGACCAGTACTACTATTCGACAACCTATGGCATATGGGGTGGCATGATTGAGACCATAAGGCCCATCATGTTTGGTTACTTATGAGTGAGCCATTCCTGGGATGTCACACCATCCTTTTCATTTCCACATATGTATGAGCATTCATTTTCTTGAAAAGATGAATTCCATTTGACACTAGAAACAATCCACTCTTGGATTTCTCCATACTCAATCTTTTTACAATTTTTTTCAACATATATACCTTAGCTTATGATGATATTTATCTTAGATCTTTCATGATATATCTAGATCCAAAGAATATATTTTTCTTCACCTAATTTCTCTATTTAGAATCATGTGTTCAATGGGGATTTAACAAACTTTAGTCTAGTATTTAATTTCTAATGAGTGGCATGTCATTAACATAAACTGTTAAGAAAATGATCGCATGCCCATTACACTATTTATAAACACATGGATAGAATTAATTTTTAATAAAATAAATTATTATGGATATATTAAATATAATTTTCTATGACCTCAATTCTTACTTTAATCAATAAATAGATCACTATAATTTTTATAATTTTTTTTCCTTTGGAATCGCAAACCCTTCAAGTTATGTCATATAGACATCTTCCTGAAGGTTCCCATTATGGAATGTTGGTTTGAAATCTATCTTCCAAATATAATATTCATGGTAAACTATTATGTAAGGTAGAATTTTGATGGATTTCAACATAGAAACTAGTGAAAAGGTTTCATCAGATTCTATTCTTTGATATTGTTTGAACCATTTTGTGACTAGTCATGCCTTATAAGTACTGAATTGTCCATCCATATCCATTTTCTTCTTGAATACCCATTTTCAACCAACGTGATTTACATCCATAGTAGGATTTACTAAAATATTGACTTGTTTTTGATACATGGAATCCATTTTAGAATTCACGGATTCTTTCCACTTAGAAACAAATATGTAACTTGTTGATTCCTTATAGGTTATAGGATAATTATTATAGAATAATAATTAGTCACCATCCTTGGTGACTATAAAAGAATATCATTTTGTTTATTTAACCTCTATTGTACTATTATGTAATACTTGTCTCTCAAAAATGTATTCTTCCATGGGGCCTTATAAAATATCTTCCTATGATAACTCTTGTATACCTTGATCATATACTTCATCAAAGTATTCCTTTCTCCCACTATACCTTTTATATATGTGCTCCCTATAAAGTAATATGTCATGTATTTCCACAATTACTTTTTTTAAATGTTTTCACATATGTAATATCCCCTTGTTTCCTTTAGGAATACTATAATGGTATACTGTGTGTGTCAGAGTGTAAGTTTATTTCTAGAAGAGACCTTAACAAATAATTCGTAACCCCACACATGTAAGTATGACAACATTTGTTTCTTTAAACTATGAAATTGTTATAGAATATCATCTACTTATTTAGTTTTCACTTGTTTTAAAATTTGTTTTATTGTTAATAACTTTTATCTATCAAAGGATTATGGAAGGCTTATGTGACAAATCATTGATCTCACCATTTCAAATAGGGTGTGGATCCTCCCTTCACTTATACATTTACATTCTGGTGTATAAGAAGTTTAATATTGGGACATAATTTAAAAACACTATAAAGAATAAATGAACAATTGATTAAAATATTCTTTACCATGGTCTGGGAAGATTTTCTTAATATTATTACCAAGTTAGTTCTCAACCTCATTCTTATCCTCCTTGAATATGTCAAAGGAATATGACTTATACCTCATTAAGTAGAGAGATTCAACACTACTAAATTCATCAGTAAATGTTATAAATTATGAGTACCCTTTCCTATCTTCAATTGGAAATATTTCATGCACATCGGTATGAGCTAATTCATGAATATTTTTTTCCCTTTCAACATTTCCATTAATTAGAGATTTAATACTTTTACCATGTAAACATTCATGAAATACACCAAGTCATTTTAGTTTAAATGAATCAAAATATCCATCTTGGAGTTATTTGTTCAATGATTTTTGTTTACATGACCTATCTAATGATCCCATAGTTGGGAATGGTACGATCCATGTAAACTAATTTCATTATCTATTTCCATAACATAGTTCCTATAATATAAAACATAAAGATCATTATTTAAATATTCTTTACCATAATATATGCGTTCTTTATAAAATAATTTAAATTTATTCCAAAATTTGAAAATAAATCCTTTTATATCAAGTATGGATATAGATATAATGTTTTTACTAACTAAAGTCACATAATAACAATCATTTAAAACCAAGATCATTCTTATTAGAAATGTGGGGTGGTAATATCCATTGGTTATAGTAGTAAGTCTATATTTTTTGGATACTTTTATATCTAAATCACCCTAAAAAATATTCTAAATCTACTTGGTTCAGGTATTTTAATAAATATGTGTGAAAGACATGTTATATCTAATAACCAGTTAGTAGAAATAGATAAATTTCACTTGATAACATACACACATGAAGCTTCCCCTTTCTTCTTTTCTTGGGTGAAATTTTTCTTCCAGTGTTCATTCCTGTCACATGTCATACAAATAGAATCTTGTTCTCATTCTTGTCCCTTGATCATTATCTTCTTGGAAGTGTGTTGTGAAGAAACCTTAGACATATATATCTACAGTTGGCCTTTCCTTTTATTCATCATAATGACAGAAGGTTTTTTCACTTTATATCCTTATAAACTTGGTGAATTAGAGTGAGAATATCTAGGAGATAAATCTCAATGTTTTTTATATTTAAATTTATAAAAAAACTAGATAATCTCTAAGGTAGTGATAAAAGAATGATATTAGTGCAAAGTTATTCAAGCATATTAAACCCAAGAACCTCTTGGTGATCTATGAAGCTAATAAGATTGACTATATAATTCAAAGCTATCACACCAACTCCATGTTTTATCTAAAAGAGTTCTTTGGATATCTCAAACTATTCTTATATTTATCTCTCCTAATAAAGACCATAGATATATTGGGGCATGCTATAAGCATTCATGTCATAATGTGACTTCATGAGTTCATTAAACTTGGATGAAAGCATTAAAACAGTACATTAAACATATCACTTAGGTGTTTATCATAAATAGTGAAATCGTCATTACTCACACTCGTCACAAGAAGATTAGGGATTCAAAATTCTAGAATGTCAAACTTCTATTCATGGAAAAACACTACTTATAGGAATCTGAACCATTTATAGAAGATATTTCTATTTATAAGATAGTATTTATCTACAATTCATCATGGGGCTAAGGTGGTTAACGTACATTTAATTACTATACAATATTAAAATAACATATTATTAGTAAATTACTTGAGTAAAGTTTATGTGAGACATAATAATATTCAAATATTATAAAGTCTGCCACTATTTTATCATGTTTCAATAACCCTCACTATTAAACTAGGAATGTCATATTTTATTATAAATTCTATTAGAAAGGGTCCATATTCCCCTTATAATAACCCAAGAGAGGACTAAATCAATTAATAGAAAGTATTTTGGTAGAAAGGAATTTTCAAATTATGGGTTTTTATCTTCTTTATCCACTGAGTAGACTACCAAATCCCAAATCCCTTTCCCAAATATCAATAACACTTGCCTCTAAGTTACATCAATTCTATTGAGGGATACGTATATTAATTAATTTTGTTCATTCAACAAAAAAAATCATAATTACTCCATGATAAAAATATGTCCTCAAAAAGGGGTTTTCAAACACTTAGTTTTTTTGTTTTATTTCTAATAAAGTAATGAAATCTTTAGTCTAACTTAATATTAAGATGAGGTATTATATTTATTATGTGTAAAATTTTCTTATTTTATACTTTACATGAATTTTTATTATAAATTAGAGTATTATTTAGGGGTTAACCATATTATAGTAAAAAATTTATGCATAACACTTTTATTTTAATTTCATCTTTATATATTAGTCAATTTATTTTTGTGATTGCAGTCTTTCATCCATAAAATAAATTATTCATAAGACAGAAAAAACTAAATAAATAATGTGGTAATGCTATTATTTAATAGTTAATTTATTGATCGGAAAATAAATCAACCTATGACCCTATAGTAAAAAACTCTTTATGTTATTCTTATCATGAGATTCTGCATTCTATATTTCCACATATGTATCACATGTGTTGTTTTTATCTCAATTCTATCTTGAACCACCTCTTCTTTGGTTCCATTTTGAACCTAATTAATATTACATTGAATACTACTTTTATTGAATATGTTTTATAACTTTCACATGGGTGGGGGAACCAAATTATTGGTTATATAGAATTATATAAAATAACCTTGGATAGGGTGGTCCTATATAATAAAGGAGGGAGGGTTGACATGTAGGCCATAAAATTTAATTTAATAATAAATAATTTAAAAACAATGCAATAAATTAAATTAAGTAAAACCAAAACATATATAGTTGTGTTAAAATATAACTGAATCATGGTCTATTGTCACTTATCGACCTTTCAAAGGTCTGGTGCTATTCTGATATCTATAGTGGCACTCGAGTTGAATCCTTGGCAACTGTACAATTTTTTGAGTTGACTGTTTTTGAATGATTGTATTTTTATTGGGGGTTTGTTTTCAGAGAATAGTTAAATTTATTCACAGATAAATCATGATTTAAAAATTTGATGAATATTAGGGTTATTTCATTATTACGGATTTAAGCTTGTGATATCCTTGTGATTTTCATAACTTTTCATTATATTAACATCCACTTCACAAGGTGATTTTGATCAGACCTCCCAATTATTTTGGCTTTAATACAAGCCTTAACTAGGGTTCTAATCATTATATAATATCCTTGAAGGAAGGTTCAAAATTAAATGAACCCATGTGAATATTTTATTCAAATTATCCACAGAATATATATGTCAAACAAAACATTTCATTAATCCATAACATATTATTTTGATATACACAATATTAATTCAAAGAATGTAAAATTCAGGAAGGATCTCAGTCACTTAACATCCCTATATTATGACTCACCCCAATGAGGGATTTAATCATCAACCTGGGTGGTTAATAATTTGGTTTATTATTTTTAGGGTGATGAGTTAAAAATAAAATAAAAAATGGGATAATAAAATATTTGTGTGTCGAACACACACCCATATTGTAATGGACCGGACCTCCCCGGTCCATTACTTTGTGAAAATGTGGTGTTGGAGGTGTTCTGGGAGGTCAAGGTGACTTATCCCCCAGCCGCTGCCTACCGGTAGCTCGGTCTACCGGTAGCCGCCGCTTACCAGTAGCTCGGTTACCGGTAGTCGCGGCGTACTGGTAGCTCGGTATACTGGTAGCCGCAGTCTAGCAGTAGCTCGCCTAACACTTTGCCAAATTTCTAGTTCTGGGAACAGTGTTTCCAGTTTTATGAACAGTATCGATAAGTGAACAGTGTTTCTATCGGTGAGGTTCAGTGAACAGTGTTTCTATCGGTGAGGTTCTATCAGTAGACTTGAACAGTGTTTCTATCGGTGAGGTTCTATCGGTGGACTTGTACAGTGTTTCCAGACATCATGAGAGCTACCGATTCCATACTTTGCCAAATTTTGAGTATGTGAACAGTGTTTCCAGCTTCGCAAATTTGACGTTTTCTTTGATGTAAAATACTTTTAAAACCTTATTTTAAGGACTTTAAGGCCGATTCAAAGGCCATAAATCCTATATTAATTATTCCTAAGGCCGGGATGTATTTTACTTGGTCAAACCGTGTGGTTTAATGCGATCTGTTTTTAATGGAGAATAAATCGGACCTTAAACCGTCGCCTCTCTAATTTATTTTTTTAAAGGGAATGAGATATCATTCTTCATTGTTCTTCCTCCTGGTTCTCATCTACAAGATTCTAGAACCTTTAAATCATTCCTGTAGGAATTTCACAATCAAACCTTACTCGGATCAGTTCCGCTCTGTTTGATGCGACCAAGTTGTGTCGATCGTTCTTCCATATAAGGTATGTTTTATCATTGTTCCTTCGGGGATCACCTTCTCTTGTTCTTCCTTCCATATTAGCATGTAATCTCCATGGTTCTAATGGGTTTTCTTGGGGTTGGTTGGTACTGTCATACCGTGGCATCCTCCGGTGGATGTAGCTGTCGTGAGGAGAAGAGGACTGTGACCCGTTGTGTGGATAAAGGATGTCAAGAACTCTTCGAGGTAGGGGATTCATGGCTTCTATAATTGTTTATGTGCAACTATAGAATTAGCATGATTTAACCCTTTGGATCACAATGAAATTGACCTAATTAAATACTTGAACTGGATTAAAATAATTGGTTGATCGCATGTTGTTGCTTTGTACCGTGATAACGGTTTGCCTCATGTTTTCCTAGATAGAGTGATATCTATGATTTTCTTTAATTAGTTGCTCGTCCATGATGGAAATTGATAAAGAACGTAAAGCCGGAATTATTTGTTAAATAATTGGCTAAAGATAAAGAGTCATGTTAATGAATCTGTTAATTCAAGATGGATTAAAGAACTATTAGTTCGATAATTTCAAAAGGGTTCTGAGTTACCCGCTTGCTTGTAAGGATGAATGCCTTGTGGTTTGGAGCTCTGAGTTATCATCTTGTATGAAGGCTGAATGCCTTGTTAAAGGTCCGAGAGCCCATTTTGTGATCTTTAATTTCCTGCTTCTTGTGATTTTATGTGAGCCTGGATGGCTGTTGTGATATGTGGAGGCATGGGTACTTGTGGTTGTGGCGGCGGATGACGCCTAGTGTGGCAAGATGCATCGGTTTATGCATGTGGGTGTCGGGGAGGACACCAAGGATGATGGTATGAGATGAATGTGATGGTTTGATGTTGGTGGTTTGGTTTGGCTGTTTATCTGCTTTACTTTTCCCCACTGCTCAAGGCAGCTGGTTTTGCTTACCCTCTTTCCGAAGGAGGCGAAGACATGCGGGGTATGCCACGTGCTTTCCGTGTTTAGCCTCTCGATGGAGGATGGGTCTATGCTCTTGCTATAGGTGGCAAAGACTCGACGGGTAGTACATCTACTCACCGTGTTGAGCCCTTTTGTGTTTAGTAGCATAAGATGCTTTTCTAGAATGCCTGGGAATATGGGGAAGGTAATTCCATAATGAAAGTTTTTTTAAATGGTGATAATCCCCGGGGATGGAGAAACTGGAATTTAATAGTGATGTGAATCCTAAAAAGGAGCAGTTTTTGAATGTGATTCCAATTTAGTTTAAAGTGGTAAATTGTTCATGGTTAATTAATGTTTAAAGAATTAATTAACGTACAGTGGAACTGATAAAATGAGAATGGAGTAATCTAATAAATCTCTTCAAATGGTTGTGTGCTTATAGGATACCTAGTCTTAGAAGTAGCAGCCTGGAGTCTGAGAGATGTTAGCTACAGTTGTGCCTATGACTAGGTAATGCCCATAGTGTGGTTGTGAGTTATATATATTCTGTACTTTTTGTGTTTCTATACGCTACTCCACCCTGTCGGTAAGGGCAACTGACACCCCTGGGATTATGAGCCCTGGGGGGGTGTTTTCCCCAACATTCTGATGGGAGGTTGAATGGCTGACTACCCCCTTTGGCCCCGCTCTCTTCTCTTGGTATATCTTTTTGCTGGTAGGAACAGTGGTTAGTTTTACCCATATATGTGTGTAGAGGGTTGTAATGGCTTGCGGTTATTTCACACACATATATTCTGGATATAGTATCCTATGGACTACTATAGGTGTAACGTGTATAGGCTGTGATGGATTGAGGATCCTTACTCGGCGTATGGGTTGTGATGGCTTGAGGTATAATACTCGACGTATGGTACACGTTATACGAGCTATGGTGGCTCCCGGAAACTACCTGGTTACTTTGGTTGTGAGGATGGTGTGGTGCTTAGCCCAGGTGTCTGCGGGCAAGCCTTTGTGGTGCACGTGGTGCAGGTTGTGGAGCTTAGCCCAGGTGTCTGCGGGCAAGCCTTTGTGGTGCACGTGGTGCAGGTTGTGGAGCTTAGCCCAGGTGTCTATGGGCAAGCCTTTAGAGAGATATGCACAGGACGTATGTCGTTGGGGAAAAGCGGAAAACCAGTGGGGAAGTAGTAGCGGGGTACCCCTGATATTCTTTACTACATGCTATATTCTTGTATGCATTACTTGGTGAGAGTAGGCATGGTGAGGTTGGGAACTTAGTATACCTGTTTAGGTAACGAGTTAGTTTCACTTGTTGTTCTTTGGGATTTAGCATGCTTTCTTTACTTTTGCACGAGAGGCTTGGGGAGGATCCTACTGAGTATACTGTTATACTCACCCTATGTACATATAAACTGTTTTTCAGGTCACTTGGAGCAGGTTGGAGATCAAGCTGGTTACTACTAGCTTGCGGTTGGAGGAGGAGCTGTTCGGGCTTGTGGTCGCTACCTTTTCACTTTCTTTTGGGTACTTTGAGTTTTCCCCCTTTCAGTTGTAGTACTTTTGCATGACATTTCATATATGTACTTGGTTTCCTTTTTATATCTCAGTTCTAAGTTGGAGTTGATTGGAGTCTATTCTATCTCTCTCTTATGCATGTGTTCTCTTAGAGGGTAATGCCTCCCATTTGTATGTTATTATACCCTCGGTGCTAGTCGCCAACCCGGGGCCTACTGGAGGCGGGACTCGGGGGTCATTATATCCCTTTTCACATTACCGGCCCAGGAGGGGTACACTTTGTGGGGAGGGGGTCATGACAGAGTGGTATCAGAGGCAGGTTGAGGGATAGGATGGAGTTTGGAGTTAGGCATAGGTGAGGATGCATGGGATGATAGGGCAACGGTGTCATTCATATTTAGAAAGTGGGGTAAACACTAGAGACCGGCAGAGACATAGGCGTTTAGGGCCCCCTATGATCTGTTGCATGGACATTTAAGCTTATGATGGCTACTAAACAAAGTGATACCTGTTGCAGGGTAGAGACCTAGGAATGGATCATGCATCATTATTCTTTGCGCATGTGTTTGAATGGGTAGACCTTGGGATAGGTAACCTAAAATAAATAAAACAAAACAATTAATTAATTAATGTTGAGTCTTCCATATTCCCAGCTTAGGAGCTCTAACAGTTGTTATTTGCAGGTATGGCTCCAGGTCGACGCCCCCATCAGGTTTGCGCAGAAGATGCCCATCAGGCTGTTCCAGTAGATCGCCGCCGAGTAGAGGTTGACGACGATGACACTTGGAGGAAGACACTTTGAGAGTTTCAGTTCCAGAGTCTATAGAAGTACGAGGGATCTGTTTCAGATGCAGTCACAGAAGGCTGGTTGGAGGAGATCGAGATAGGCTTCAGTTCGATTCGTGCTCGGAAGGAACACTGGGTGTCCTTGGTTGTGACGATGCTGCGTGGAGGAGCGAGGCAGTGGTGGTTCTTGTTCCTCGGTGATCGTGAGGAGTCAGCAATCTCATGGGAGGAGTTTCGAGACAGGTTTAGAGTCGAGTTTCTTTCTTCGACTACGAAGGCGTCTAGTCGCCAGGAGATTCTTACCCTTCGACAGGGGAGCTCCAGTGTTCGAGAGTTTGGAATCCGTTTCAGGAACCTTATACGATATGCTTCAGACCTGTTACCAGATGATGAGGCCAGGGCGAGGCATTTAGAGGAGGCTTTGCGTCCAGAGATCCAGCGCCATGTCACCCCATTTATGCTAAAGACATATCTTGAGGTGCTGGCGAGGGCATAGGTTGTTGAGAGGACTTTGTCCAGGACTGGATCTTCACGAGAGGGGAATCGTCATGATTCCTCACGAAGCAGAGCTGTGGTCCGGGGTTCCCAGTTTTCAGGACAGAAGAGTTTCCGTTCACCTGGGGGTAGGTCCCAGCCCTTCCCATCTCGTTTCTCCGGAGTCAGCAACTCTTAGGCCTATGCCAAGGGATCATGTGCTTGTTTTTCTTGTGGTGGTCATGGTTATCAGCAGCGGGAGTGCCCGACTTTTCAGTGCAGTCATCGTGCACCAGGCGCTCCACTCCAGGTTCCTCCGTTGAGACAGTTCCAGCCGAGGCAGCAGCAGCAGGTTGCACCAGCTTTAGATCACCAAAGGGTAGATGGAGTAGGCAGAGGACAGCCCCATGACGCTCCCCGTCCTCAGAGAGCAGAGAGCGGTCGTGGTGGTGGTCGTCATCAGGGTCAGAGAGGCCGTGGAGGAGGTCATGGTCAGCTTCATGCTCTAGCGTTACCAGCCCCAGGCGAGCCAGATGTCGTTCGAGGTACCCTTTGCTTGTTTTCTACCTTGGTGTATGCCTTGTTTGATTCAGGAGCAACACACTCCTTCATATCACCTACCCTTGTCCATGCTTTGGGACTTGAGGTAGAGAGGCTTCTAGTGCCCTTGGCGTTGACTACGCCAGTTGGAGGTCGAGCTGACTTGTTTGAAGTATGTAGAGACTGTGAGCTAGTGTTGGGGCAACACCGCTCTTGGGGAGATTTCCTATGTTTGCGAATACAACCATATGATGTCATACTTGGCATGGATTGGTTGTATTCAGTGCAGGATGTTGTGGATTGCTACAGGAAGAAGGTCGTTTTCTTTGCTGAAGATGGAGAGAAAGTGGTGTTTGTTGGTGAGAGAGATCCTCGGATGAGTCATAGACGAGTTCCATCCTTATCATCCATGATGGATGGGATGATGCTAAGTTCTTCAGAGGTTCAACAGTTGGCGTTTCCTAGGGTCATAGAGGAGTACCCTGACGTCTTTCCAAAAGAGGTTGTATCCTTACCCCCTCGACGAGATATCGCGTTTGGGATCGAGCTACAGCCAGGAGCGTCTCCTATCTCTATGTCTCCGTATAGGATGGCCCCTTCTGAGTTACGAGAGATACGTATTCAGCTCGACGGTCTGTTGCAGTGTGGTTTTGTTCGGCCAAGTGTGTCACCGTGGGGTGCACCAGTTTTGTTTGTGAAAAAGACTGATGGCATTTTTCGGTTGTGCATCCATTATCGTCGGTTAAACAAAGTGACAATAAAGAACCGCTATCCTCTCCCGCGGATTGATGACCTATTCGATCAATTGAAGGGTGCAAGTTGGTTCTCAAAGATAGACTTGTGGTCAGGATATCATCAAATGCGTGTAAAGGATGAGGATATCCTGAAGACTGCTTTCCGCTGTCGTCATGGGCATTATGAGTTTGTTGTAATTCCATTCGGCGTGACGAATGCTCCAGCTATTTTCATGGGGTTGATGAATGTTGTGTTCTGTGAATTCCTGGACAAGTTTGTTGTGGTTTTCATCGACGACATCCTTGTGTACTCCACATCTGAAGAAGAGCATGCAGAGCATCTACGAGTCATTTTGGGAGTTCTTCGCCAACATCAGTTGTTTGGGAAGTTGTCCAAGTGTGAGTTCTGGGCTCAAGAAGTTCGTTTCTTGGGACATGTTGTGTCCCAACAGGGAGTAGCTTTGGATCCTTCGAAGATAGAAGTAGTGGTGTCTTGGCCAGCCCCCAAGACCGTGTCATAGGTGCGAAGTTTCCTTGGTCTCTCAGGCTATTATAGGAGGTTTGTAGCCAATTTCTCCCGAGTTGCAACTCCTCTGATAGCTTTGACCAAGAAGGATCAAGCGTTCATATGGACTGATCAGTGTCAGACAGCTTTCGAATATCTAAAGGAGAAGTTGGTAAGTGCTCCAGTCCTTTGTCTTCCAGTGGAGGGAGTCCAGTTTGATGTTTTCTGTGATGCTTCACATCTGGGGCTAGGCTGTGTTCTCATGCAGCAGAGGTCAGTTGTTTCTTATGGGTCTCGGCAGTTTCGTCCCCATGAATGCAACTATGCCACCCATGATCTTGAGTTGGCGGCCATGGTGTTTGCTCTAAAGTTGTGGAGACATTACCTCATTGGTGAGCACTTTGTGGTTTTCACCGATCATAAGAGTTTGAGGTATGTTTTCTCCCAACGTGACTTGAACTTGAGACAGCGTCGGTGGATGGAGTTCTTGCAGGAATACGACTTTGAAATATGGTATACACCTGGAAAAGGGAATGTTGTAGCTGACGCACTAAGCCGAAAGATACGTAATGATGTTGTGCATGAATCTGGTGATTCTTGGAGAGTGATGGAAGAGATATCAGCTTTGCATCTTGATATGGGAGAAGTTGGGGGTAGAGGTTGTCTTTTCCAGATGACGGTGCAGTCATCCCTGATGCAGAAGGTGGAAGAGTCTAATTTGGGTGACCTAGAGGTGGAAGTTTGGAGAGACAGAGTTTTATGTGGTGAGGCCCCTGATGGTTGGTCAGAGGTTGAACAACACCGAGTGTTGTATCATGTAAGACTTTTTGTTCCCTTGGCGATGCGTGAGACGGTTCTCCGAGAGTTCCATAGTTCACCCTTGGCGGTACATCCTGGTGGGATGAAGATGTACCGATCCTTGAGGAGTCAGTTTTGGTGGCCTGGGCTGAATCGTACAGTTGCAGAATGTGTGTCTTGATGTTTAGTCTGCCAGAAGGTGAAGGCCGAACACCGTGTTCCTAGTGGTCTTCTCCAGCACTTAGAGATTCCTTAGTGGAAGTGGGAGGACATCTCAATGGACTTTGTTACAGGTTTACCTCGAGCTCCGGGAGGACATGATGCTATATGGGTGGTAGTGGATCGTTTTACAAAATCATCTCACTTCATAGCGATCAAGGAGTCGAGCTCAGTGGAAGTTTTGTTGAGGCAATATCTAGAGGAGGTGGTGGTACTCCATGGAGTACCTAAGATGATCATTTCTGATCGAGATCCTCGTTTTACCTCCAGGGTGTGGAGAGGTCTCTAGCATGCCTTTGTCTCTCAATTGTGCCTTAGCACTGCTTTTCATCCTCAAACGGATGGTCAGACAGAGCGAACCATCCAGACTCTTGAAGACATGTTGCGCTCTTGTGTTCTTGATTTTGGAGGTTCATGGACGAAGCACTTACCCTTGGTAGAGTTCGCTTACAATAATAGTTTCCACTCTACCATCAGTATGGCACCGTTTGAAGCTTTGTATGGCCGTCCATGCCGTTCTCCGTTGTGCTGGACTGGGGTCGGAGAGTCAGCAATTCGCAGACCAGAACTTCTGCAGAATACAACAGAGATGGTTCAGGTGATTCGTGAGAGGATGAAGACAGCACAGGATCATCAAAAATCATATGCTGATCAAAGGAGGAGACCCTTAGAGTTTAATTGTTGGGGATCATGTGTTTCTGAAGGTGACTCCCCGCCGTGGGTAGCGAAGGTTTGGTCGTGGAAGTAATCTTTCTCCCCGGTTGTTGGGCCTTTTGAGGTGTTGGCTTGTGTTGGAGCTGTGGCATATCGAGTAGCACTTCCCCCTCAGATGATTCGGATACGTGATGTTTTCCATGTATCACAGCTCCGTCGTTATCTTCATGATGAATCTCATATTATCGATTGGGGAGAGATCGATATTGACGAGGATGCAACCTTTGAGGAGCGGCCTGTGGAGATCCAAGACCGCAAGGAGAAGGTGTTGCGTGGGCGTTCTGTTCCTTTAGTTCGTGTCTTGTGGCGACATGGTGGCATGGAGGAGAGTACCTGGGAGCGTGAGTCACAGATACGTGCTCAGTACCCAGAGTTGTTTAATGTTTAACTCTTTTCATGTAATGACGTTTCCTTTATGGTTATACCTTTCATGTTTTATTTATGTACCATTGATGTGATGTTATGTTTGAATTGTTTGGTTATGGATTGTTTGTTTCCATACTCTCGGATGTCGTAGTTTTGTTCCAGCTTTTGAACAACTCATGTTGGTTTTCCCCAGAGAGGTATCTTATGGGGTGGTTGTTCGGACCCCTCTTTTCTTCTGGGTTGGTTTTTAATTCTCGAAGACGAGAATGTTTTGAGAGGTATCTAATGTAATGGCCCGGACCTCCCTGGTCCATTACTTTGTGAAAATGTGGTGTTGGAGGTGTTCCGGGAGGTCAAGGTGACTTATCCCCCAGCCGCTGCCTACCGGTAGCTGCTGCCTACCGGTAGCTTGGTCTACCGGTAGCTGCTGCATACCGGTAGCTCGGTCTACCGGTAGATGCTGCCTACCGGTAGCTCGGTCTACCGGTAGCTGCTGCCTACCGGTAGCCTCTCTACCGGTAGCTGTTGCCTACCGGTAGCTCGGTCTACCGGTAGCTGCTGCCTACCGGTAGCTCGGTCTACCGGTAGATGCTGCCTACCGGTAGCTCGGTCTACCGGTAGCTGCTGCCTACCAGTAGCTCGGTCTACCGGTAGCCGCCGCTAACCAGTAGCTCGGTTACCGGTAGCCGCGGCGTACTGGTACCTCGGTATACTGGTACCCGCAGTCTAGCAGTAGCTCTGCTAACACTGCCAAATTTCTAGTTCTGGGAACAGTGTTTCTAGTTTTATGAACAGTATCGGTAGGTGAACAGTGTTTCTATCGGTGAGGTTCAGTGAACAGTGTTTCTATTGGTGAGGTTCTATCGGTGGACTTCTATCGGTACACTTGAACAGTGTTTCTATCGGTGAGGTTCTATCGGTGGACTTCTATCGGTAGACTTGAACAGTGTTTCTATCGGTGAGGTTCAGTGAACAGTGTTTCTATCGGTGAGGTTCTATCGGTGGACTTATACAGTGTTTCCAGACTTCATGAGAGCTACCGATTCCATACATTGCCAAAGTTTGAGTATGTGAACAGTGTTTCCAGCTTCGCAAATTTGACATTTTCTTTGACGTAAAATACTTTTAAAACCTTATTTTAAGGAATTTAAGGCTGATTCAAAGGCCATAAATCCTATATTAATTATTCCTAAGGCCGGGATGTTTTTTACTTGGTCAAACCGCGTGGGTTAATGCAATCCGTTTTTAATGGAGAATAAATCGGATCTTAAACCGTCGCCTCTCTAATTTATTTTTTTAAAGGGAACGAGATATCATTCTTTGTTGTTCTTCCTCCTGGTTCTCATCTACGAGACGCTATAACCTTTCAATAATTCTCGTAGGAGTTTCACAATCAAGCGTTACTCGGATCAGTTCCGCTCTGTTTGATGTGACCAAGTTGTGTCGATCGTTCTTCCATATAAGGTATGTTTTATCATCGTTCCTTCGGGGATCACCTTCTCTTGTTCTTACTTCCATATTAGCATGTAATCTCCATGGTTCTAATGGGTTTTCTTGGGGTTGGTTGGTACTATCGTACCGTGGCATCCTCCGGTGGATGCAGCTGTCGTGAGGAGAAGAGGACTGTGACCCGTTGTGTGGATAAAGGACATCAAGAACTCTTCGAGATAGGGGATTCATGGCTTCTCTAATTGTTTATGTGAAACTATAGAATTAGCATGATTTAACCCTTTGGATCACAATAAAATTGACCTAACTAAATACTTGAACCGGATTAAAAGAATTGGTTGATCGCATGTTGTTGCTTTGTACCGTGATAACGGTTCGCCTCATGTTTTCCTAGATAGAGTGATATCTATGATTTTCTTTAATTAGTTGCTCGTCCATGATGGAAATTGATAAAGAACGTAAAGACTGAATTATTTGTTAAATAATTGGCTAAAGATAAAGAGGCATGTTAATGAATCTGTTAATTCAAGATGGATTAAAGAACTATTAGTTCGATAATTTCAAAAGGGTTTTGAGTTACCCGCTTGCTTGTAAGGCTGAATGCCTTGTGGTTTGGAGCTCTGAGTTCTCATCTTGTATGAAGTCTGAATGCCCTGTTAAAGGGCCAAGAGCCCATTTTGTGATCTTTAATTTCCTGCTGCTTGTGATTTGATGTGAGTCTGGATGGTTGTTGTGATATGTGGAGGCATGGGGACTTGTGGTTGTGGCGGCAGATAACGCCTAGTGTGGCGAGATGCATCGTTTTATGCATGTGGGTGTTGGGGAGGACACCAAGGATGATGGTATGAGATGAATGTGATGGTTTGATGTTGGTGGTTTGGTTTGGTTGTTTATCTGCTTTACTTTTCCCCACTGCTCAAGGCAGCTGGTTTTGCTTACCCTCTTTCCGAAGGAGGCGAAGACACGCGGGGTATGCCACGTGCTTTCCGTGTTTAGCCTCTCGATGGAGGATGTGTCTATGCTCTTGCTATAGGCGGCAAAGACTCGACGGGTAGTATATCTACTCACCGTGTTGAGCCCTTTTGTGTTTAGTAGCATAGGATGCTTTTCTAGAATTCCTGGGAATATGGGGAAGGTAATTCCATAATGAAAGTTTGTTTAAATGGTGATAATCCTCGAGGATGGAGAAACTGGAATTTAATACTGATGTGAATCCTAAAAAGGAGCAGTTTTTGAATGTGATGCCAATTTAGTTTAATGTGGTAAATTGTTCATGGTTAATTAATGTTTAAAGAATTAATTAACGTACAGTGGAACTGATAAAATGAGAATGGAGTAATCTAATAAAGCTCTTCAAATGGTTGTGTGCTTATAGGATACCTAGTCATAGAAGTAGCATCCTGGAGTCTGAGAGACGTTAGCTGCAGTTGTGGCTATGACTAGGTAATTCCCATAGTGTGGTTGTGAGTTATATATATTCTGTACTTTTTGTGTTTCTATATGCTACTCCACCCTGTCGGTAAGGGAAACTGACACCCCTGGGATTCTGAGCCCTGGGGGGTGTTTTCCCCAACATTCTGATGGGAGGTTGAATGGCTGACTACCCCCTTTGGCCCTGCTCTCTTCTCTTGGTAGATCTTTGTGCTGGTAGGAACAGTGGTTAGTTTTACCAATATATGTGTGTAGAGGGCTGTAATGGCTTGCGGTTATTTCACACACATATATTCTGGATATAGTATCCTATGGACTACTATAGGTGTAACGTGTATAGGCTGTGATGGCTTGAGGATCCTTACTCGGCGTATGGGCTGTGATGGATTGAGGTATAATACTCGACGTATGGTACACGTTATACGAGCTATGGTGGCTCCCGGAAACTACCTGGTTACTTTGGTTGTGAGGATGGTGTGGTGCTTAGCCCAGGTGTCTGCGGGCAAGCCTTTGTGGTGCACGTGGTGCAGGTTGTGGAGCTTAGCCCAGGTGTCTGCAGGAAAGCCTTTAGAGAGAGATGCACAGGACGTATGTCGTTGGGGCAAAGCGGCAAACCAGTGGGGAAGTAGTAGCGGGGTACCCTTGATATTCTTTACTACATTCTATACTCTTGTATGCGTTACTTGGTGAGAGTAGCCATGGTGAGGTTGGGAACTTAGTATACCTGTTTAGGTAACGAGTGAGTTTCACTTGTTGTTCACTGGGCTTTAGCATGCTTTCTTTACTTTTGCACGAGAGGCTTGGGGAGGATCCTACTGAGTATACTGTTATACTCACCCTATGTACATATAAACTGTTTTTCAGGTCACTTGGAGCAGGTTGGAGATCAAGATGGTTACTACTAGCTTGCGGTTGGAGGAGGAAATGTTTGGGCTTGTGGTCGCTGTCGTTTCACTTTCTTTTGGGTACTTTGAGTTTTCCCCCTTTTAGTTGTAGTACTTTTGCATAACATTTCATATATGTACTTGGTTTCCTTTTTATATCTCAGTTCTAATTTGGAGTTGATTGGTGTCTATTCTATCTCTCTCTTTTGCATGTGTTCTCTTAGAGGGTAATGCCTCCCATTTGTATGTTATTATACCCTCGGTGCTAGTCGCCAACCCGGGGCCTACTGGACGCGGGACTCGGGGGTCATTATCTACCTTTTCACATTGCCGGCCCAGGAGGGGTACACTTTGTGGGGAGGGGGTCATGACACATATAGTGAAGGGAGTGAACATAGACTTTGATTGAATAAGAAATGAATATAGGAAAGGGTTTTTTACTTCATTTAAACTATTTTAAGGACATTAATATTTTGAAAAATAACATGAATGAGAATTATAGATGAATATTAATAAACATTTTTTAATATTAAAATGAAAAGAAAACAATCTTACACAATTATAAATGAAAACAATGGGAAAACATGAAAAAAAAAGTAAAGGATAAGTCTATAATGTTGAATATATATTAATAGAAATACTCCCAGGACCTTGTAAAGGATATGTTCATGGAACATATCCTAATTAAGTGATGAAGTGATAACCCCTTACAATGAGAATAGGGGAGTGTATTTATTTCCCTAGGTGGTGGGATATTTACATTCCAAAATTTCCCCTTAAATTGTCTTTCCCATTTGACTATTTAGATAGTAGAATATTGAGAAATATTATTCTCCAAATTTGTATATATGAATGTGGAAAGTTCACCATCCAAATTTGGTGGCCACATGACTTTTATATCCAAATTTACCGCTATTTTCACATAAAGTTTTGATGTTTTCGATTTCTGTTTATAGATTCTCATTAGTCTAGATGTAAATACATTTTAGGCCTAAAATATTCCCTCTATTTCAAAAAAAAATTAAAACATGGTGAACTACATCTTTTTTTTCACACCAAAAAATATCTTCTCAATTAGAGGATTGCATTAAGAGAAAATTTTATAATTGTGTGATGTTTTCAAATCAATGATGGAATTTTGGGATAGACATTAATGCATCAATTGGGACCCTTATTTGATATTTTTGTCCTTTAAATTTTTATCCAAGTAATAATGTAATGGAACTGGACTTATTGTGGGGAATAAAATAATTTGTATTTCTGTATTAAGAATGGAAAATAAAAAGGCACAGTTGTTCTAGTTTTTTTGATAGATTATTTGGTCCTTTTTATATGCTCTGTATTGCCCTTCAAATGGTTTAATTGTAAAAATATCCAGTTTAATGATTTGTTTCAATTTAAATCAGGAACAATATATAATAATAAACACATAATTTCCATTGGTATTTTTATATATATGATCAAAACATTAAACTTTAGTTTAGTTCAATGAATTCAAACAATTCCCTCCTTTTGTGATTATGATCAAAACATGAACTTTGAATAGAAATTAATAATATTTAAATAAAATAATAGTTATGGGAGTACTTTAAAATAATGAGTGAAAATTTAATATCAACCCCCCCCCCCACACACACACACCTTTTTTTGTGTATGTCCTCATGTACAACAAATTAAAAATAGAATAATATCATTTTCACTCACCATAAAAATATTAAAAAACATTCTCTAAATTGGGGGTCGAGATTATTTAACTCCTCCAAAATTAATTCCACCACAATTTGTTACTAAATCATGATTCATAAAAATTTTATTTTTCATGTTCGAAAAATTGAATTTGAAAATTTTTGGACTCAGAACTCACTCCTTCAAAGATGATAAAATTTTATTTATGGAGGTTCACTCATTCACCAATCAAAAGTGAAAATATTAATGTTTTAAAGAGATCTCAACTTAAATTCCCTATTATAATGTTAAAAAGAATCCAGAGGTATTTTTAGGGAGGTTTTAGTGGCTATTGGATGGTAGGAATATACTGTCTAAAATTGAGGAAAAGAGGGGTAAACCATCAACATGAAAAAAGTAATGGAATTTCTTTTAAATGAGTCATGGAAGGAAATAGATACGCATATTTATAATGGAATAAATGTGTGAAGAAATACATGATAGGGAGAAAATTGTAAGTAAATTAAAAGATGAAATGTGTAAAAAACAAAAAAAAATCCCACAATGACATAAAAAAATATGATGAAAGTTTTCTTTTTTTCTTTTTTCCATTTTTTCATTTTTTTCATAAGTTGAACTTGAAAAAAATCTCAAACTAATCTAAAAACCATGTTTTATCTCCTCACAACACTAATTGTAATAGTAATAACAAGATAAAAGGTTGAGGAAGAGTGGTTTTACACCTTCCCAAGACCCAAACCAATTTTTTTCTTTTTGTTTTGTTCATTTTTTCACTTTTTAGAACACTTTTCAATAACATGTAAAAAATTAAATAAACATGAATCCATTCACAAAACTCACTAAATGAAATCCACTCCCCCACATTTAAATATATTCTTACCCATAAGAATATGATGAAACATTTAAAATCAATTAAATAGAATCTGAAATAAAATCCATTCACCCCACACTTCAATTTCAATAAATTATGAAATGAAAATCTAGATATATGTTTGGTGGGACTAGTTTTTGGGATTGTAATGTGGTTATAAAAAACAGGTTTTCATAGGATCAAAAGGGCTTTCAAAAAGAAGATAAATGTAAGGGTAATTAGAGTCTATATATCTATTTTTATTCTCAAGTGGTTCATAAAATTTCTATATCATATTAATGCATAGAAAGGTATAAAATTAAGCTCAAAGGCCCATAAACTATAGACTTACTATCATGGGTTAAAAAATGAAAAATTAAAAGATAGTCGTATATTTCCTTAGAATGACACATTATAAGTTTCCTCACAGTTGGGGAAGACTCACTGTCCAAATCAAAATTTAGAATTGTAAATTTATTTGTCTGGACACAAAATTCATTATCCAAATTTATGATGAAGATACAAAATTATTGAGATGAAAATAAGTCATTTGACTCCCTAAAATGGTTGGGAAAACTCTCAAAAGTGGGTGGGGAGTAATTATGAATCATTTGGTTTTTTCATTAAAAACATATCCATGCAGAAGAGAAAAAATGAAATGGTGAATGAAGAAAGTGGTTCAAAAAGTGAGAATGAGAGAAAAATAATAAGAAATAAATAAATAGAGAGAGAAAGATAAGGATAAATAAGAGAGGGATAGGGTTTAATAGGAAAAAGGCACCCTGGTTTGGAATCGGTGGGTTATCATCTCCATCTAGTGGTGGGTTGGGGGTAGTAGATATAGATCATGGGGCATGTTTTGTCTCTGGTGATGCTTTTTAAAATGTATATTGACTAAAATAAAACCAAAAATAAAATTCATTATTAATTTAATAAAATACTAAAATGAAATTAAAATTTCAAAAAAGTAAAAAAACTCGAGTTTCCTACTAATAAGTGTTTTATTTATTTTGTCTATGTCTGGATAGTTGTTGTAGACTACCCATAGTTTGATGGGGGACACTATATTTTCAAAACACTATTGTGCTTCCAGAAAAACTTATCCTTTGGGAGGCCTTATTGTTCATTGGATAATTTCTTCCATTCCTTGTTGTAATGCTCATAATTTAATGGGGGGTGGAAAGAGAATGTGGGTATCCTCCATTTGGTCTTCAACTTGAGGAATTATGTCATCCACTAAGTGTTTGTTTTTTATTATTAGAAGTTTTGGTATACCCTTAAATTATAATAGTTTATTTATGTGTGGTTCAGAAAATATAAAATTCTAGTATGAGATGATTGTTGTTTTTAACTCATTTTTTTCATTGCTTTCCAATGTGGGGTAATGGGGATAAAAGGGGATATGAGACTCAATATATTTTTAAATATCATTTATATCAATGTTTTCTTCCCAAGAATTTTCATTTCAAACCTCGTTTGTTATAACATTATTAATTAGGGAGTAAATCTCAAAAACATCACCCCCATTGGCACAAAATAAGATCATTTGATCTGGTTTCACTTCACATATAAGAGAATTTTCATAATCCTTGAAAGGAAATGATGAATGTTGGATAATATGATTTGAATCCATAAATGATCATACTAGTTAATTTTCCCTATTACCATCCAAGTTGTAGTAGTGTATATCATTGGTGAGATAGGATTCCAAATAGTTCTCCAAATCCTTTAGATTAATGGAGATTACATGTGAAAGGTAACATCAAATTTTCAATTTATGACTTGGTTAATGTGGTTTTAAAATTCACAATCTCCTCTATCATTAGAAAAGGAATAACATGATGGATCACGGTTCAACACACTCTTACAGATACTTTCAAAAGCATGAAGAGAGAATAAAAATTGATTCTCTGATGGGTATCGTATGGATTGAAAAATATTGAACCTGACCAGTTGGTCACCAAATTACATGGATAAAATTCTATCATGGATATATATTTTGGTTATATATGTTCTGATGAAATGTATTCCAAAAATAAGTGAATATTGGAAATAATATTTCTCACCTACCTTGTCAAGGACATCAAAATCAACTGGAAAGATAAGATCATTAACACAAATAAGGACATCCTTGATTATTCTGTCATGAATAGCAGTTCTTCGATTCACTAACTGAATGAAAAAACTTTTTTGGTGTAAGATACCTAGAAAAATTTTATATAAGATGGATTTGGAAATGGAATTTGTCCAGGATCCTAGGTCTATGAGTGCATCCTAAAATTTAGAACACCCTATTTGGCATGGAACCGTAAAGGTTCGTGGATCTTTTCACTTCATGGGAATGGACTGCTAGGTTGAAACATTATCAATTGTCTTAAGATGTCTATTATTTGTTCAAAATTCTTCATGAAACATTTCATACTTAAGGATTTTTTTTATGGAATGTAAGAGGGTAATTTTCACTTCAACACATCTAAAAATTTCATGCATTTCAAAATCAAACTCAAACAACTTCTTTGGCATAGATATGGCTTGAGAAAATTAAATTGGGTTTCTTAGAGGAATTAAAGGAGGTGAGGGGTAGCTTTAGTTACTTTTTTGGTTTTTTTATCTTTTATTTTCCTAACTGAAAATTTAAAAGTTATTTTTTGGATTCAGCATGAGGAATAAATATTTACATTCCAAAAATATATGAAATATCACTTACATTACACTTAGTATTGGTAAATAGATGAGTTTAATGTTGGGAAGAATTTGATTTATTCTGCTAACTAAGGTGGGATGCAAGATGAATAATTCATATTTCAATGTTTTTAAGGATAGACCTAGTGAATGAAGAAATAACTTCAATTTCACTTTCTCGTGGTTTCATGGAAGAATATGCATGTCTTACATTTTGATTTCTTTGATTTTAGTTCTTTGGAAAGTGCATGTATTAGGTTTGTAATTGAGAAGGCTCACTAGGATAGTGGAATATGGGAGGAGGAGAATTATGATTTCTCCCTTGATGTTGATGTTAGGATGGTGTAACTCTGAGTATGATATACTCTAATATAACAAACGTAGGATCGAATAAGTACAATGAGATAAAAAGATACAAGAGGGGGGTGAATTGTACCTTTTAAAAATTCCCCAAGGAAATTTTTAGCTAAAGATGAAGATTCTACGTTAAAGCATATAGAATCTAATATATCAGAGTACAAGTAAAGAAGTATAATAAAGTTATACTTTCCTTAACAATACAAAATGTAGCAAAAAAACAAGTAGTAAAACTACAAGTAACAAACAATAACTCTTTTAACCCAAAGAGAAGGGTATCCAACAACCTTGGATAAAGGTCCCTTGATTTATACTTTTAAGCATGTCTGTCTTACCTGCACCAGGGTAAGCCCTCGATACTAAGATAGAAGGCTGTCTTTCTATCCCCACAAGCCCTCAACTATCAGGTAGTCGGCACCTCTATCTTCCTCAGCAAGGAAGCCATCAACTTCAAGGTTTTGAAACCTCTATCTTCCTATCCCCAGAATCCCTCAATTGTAATCAGCAACAATCAGAGTTGCAGGAAGCAAGTTTGCACAAGGAAAAGTTTGAACAATTTTTTCAATCTTTCTGCATGAAGTGCGAGAGTTGATAAGAGCCTCTCTCTCTCTAGAAATCACTTCAGGAAGTTCTGATCACCAAAATTCCAAAACTTTCAAAGTACTGATCATGTTCAAATGAGCTCCTATTTATAGGTGAAGCTCCAACGGTCAGCTCCCTCCTCTAATGGTCATATTCTTCCTTAAATTTCAGAGGGACCTGTACACGTGTCACTAAACCAACGGTTAGTTAATAACCGAAAGCACGACATCATTTTGTAATGAAACAAGTATAAGAATAAGTAAAACTGAAGTTTAGAATGTAAGCAAATAAAATTTTGGAGTCTAACCAAAATGGAATTCGGAGTCTATAATAAAGAGATATTCAGATTTTGTTTTATAGGAATTCGGAACCTAAATTCTGTAGAAATCCGGAGTCCGAATTTCTAAGGAAATTCTGAGTCTTGTTTCACTAGATTTCAGAATTAGAACTTACAGAGAATGGATTCAAACCCATAGAAGTTCGAAGTCAAACTAGTAAAAGTTTGGAGTCAAACTCATAGAAGTTCGGATTCTAACTCATAGAAGTTAGGAGTTGAACTCATAGAAGTTTGGAGTCGAACTAGTAGAAGTTCAGAGTTGAACTCATAGAAGTTTGGAGTTGAACTATTAGAAGTTCGGAGTCGAACTGGTAAAATTTTGGAGTCCGGAATTTGGAGTTGAACATTGTGAGAGTTTGTATCCAGAATTTGGAGTGGAACTTTTTTAGAGTTCATATCCAGAATTCAGAGTGGAACTTTATTGGAGTTTATATCCAGAATTTCGAGTGGAACTTTATTAGAGTTCATATCCAGAATTCGGATCCTAAAACAGAATTCTTCATATCTAAGTATTATATGATTCTGAGGTTTTAGGTATGAATCTGATTTTTATACTTAATAAAAATATTGATATGTATATGTAAATCTAGGTTAGGTTAAATTTCCATAATGAAGGAAATTTTCCTCAAAGAAGTAAAATATTGACTTGCTTAAGTATACGATGTTTGTGATTTTCAAAAAAGAAGGAATGGAAAAGTCATAAGAAAAACCTTATTGACTCAACAATATCCCCCTTTTTGGAAAGCACAAACAACCTTACGAAAAATAAATATATGGTCTTAGAAAAAATTATATATACTTTGAAATTAAGACTTATCTCCCTTTGGTTCATAGATGATGATGAATACAACTAACTCCCCCTTAGGCTTAGGAACTCTAAGGATTGTATTCTGAATTTTCAGAATGGATTTTTCATTATCATTGTAAATGAAAAACTTTGTAATCAAGAACTCCCCCTTACTTAAGGATAGTTCTTCACTTAGAAATTTTCTTATTCCATTTTTGATTTTTCCTTCTCTCCTTTTGAGTAGTTCTTTTTCCTTCTCCCCCTTTGTGATTTTCAAAAAGAATTGAGGGAATGGAAAAGAAATAAAGTACCTGAAACATTAGTACATAACAACACAAGATACAACCAACCAAAAATTTCATTATATTTGGAATAATTTTTACAAGGAAAGAAAAATTCAACAAAAGATCATATTGAGTCTATTTTTCTTCCTTTTCCTTCAAGATTAGCTTCTTCAACAGAGTTTTTAGCTTCTTTAAATCTTTCTGGTCCTCCTCAACTTGCTTCTCCAAATATTTTATCCTTTCATATTGATCTTTCAGGGCCTCAGATTGTGCATTAGGAACTTCATCTTTCTTTACATGATTTTCTTTGAGCTCAATCCAATGATCTCTATCCCTTTTAAAATTTTGGGAAAGAGAGTTAACCTTCCCATTCAAGTCCTTCACTTTTTGATTTTGAGAATTTTTCTCAAGGATCAGCTCATCCTGAAGATTCTTAATCCTGGCATCTTTAGTGTCAAAGTCATATTTAACATCATTCTAAAAACTATCAAAGTCATCCAAGTAATCATCAAATTTCATTGACCACAAATTGATTTTGCTGCATGATTTCCTATGAACATCATAATTGATAAGAAAATTTTTATGATGAATTTCAATCTTCACACACTTATCCATCACCATAGATAAGGATTCCGACTTCTGATTCAGACTTTGTTGCATCATCTGGCATCTAGAGTCTCTGGTGGGAAAGATCGGAATGGTGTCCACCATCTTTTTCAAAGATTCAACAACAAAGTCATGACCCAGTGATGATGACTATAAAGCCGACACTTTTCTTGGGGATTGTTCTTATTCAATCTCTACCACCTTCTTTCTAGAGGAACCACAAACCTCCTTCTTTCTTATAACATCTTTTGTTGTGGTGTCCATGAGAACTTGATTCCCCTTATCAACTTTTGGAACTACCTTATCAGTAGATTCTTCCTCAGATTCAGATACTTGAACAATCTTATCTTCATCTGGTTTCTCCTTCTCTTCTCCTTCTTCAAGAAAATGATTTTCATATCTTACTTCCTCAGATGATTCATTCTCTTTCTCTTCTTCCTCGACATCATCTTACTTACCATCTTTGTTATCTCCCTTTCTCAGAGTGACTAGCTTAGAGGATTCATCCTTTTCTTGATAATCCTCAACTTGTTTAATCAATTCATCCAGATCATCACATCATTCATCTTCTTCTTTTTCTTCTTCAATTTCTTCAACAACCTCTTCTTATACTTATTTACCATCTGATTTCACTGCTTCTTTAACAACTTGTTTCCCTTTAGACTTTTCCAGAGTGAAGTTCTTCTTCCTAGGGGTCTCTGGTAAAGGTTGGACATCAAAATTTTTTGGAATGGGAATATTCTCAGAAGCTATTTTTGTCTCTTTCAAGAGATATTGACCAATATCTTCCTATAACATCTTCTTCTTCATATTTTTCTCTTTAGCTTGTTTCTCTAACTCATACGCAGATTTTTCTCTTAAGGCCTTAGCCTCAGCATAGTCCAATCCGAACAGCGGATCCCCTTCTTTCCTTTTCTCCTTATATTCTCTCCATTTAGGAGCTACTTCATCTGGATAAGCTTTCTGTTTCTTTGTCTTGGGAGGTGCGGATTGGGTTTCCATAGATTTGGGAGTGTTTTCTTTAGCAACCACTTATTTCAACTTCCTCTTCTTACTGATCTTCTTCACAGGCTTAGCTTTCTCCACATTTTCCGGATTGGTTTCAGCCTCTTCCTCTGGAAAATTATAAAACTCTGATGTTTCCTTAGAATAGGCCACATTCATTCTTTTCAAGGTATCATCACCAATAATCATAACCTTCCAATTCAGAATCTTAGATTTACATGCAATCTTGAAAGAATCTAGACACTAAACTATCATCTTTGATAGTAAGGTAGGGTACATGATGATTTGGGATCCCAAATTTCCTTCCTTGATGTTCTTGATCTTCATAAGAACATGCCTCATCAGATTGATTTTTCATAGATTCACCAAGAATTCTAAGAAATATATGTCACTTTTCTTCAGGGTATCTTTGTCGCCCTTTCTCGGAACCAAGAAGCCTTGTACTCAAAGCTGAAGAATCTGATTATTAGAAGATAGATGAGCAATCTTGGCTGTATTTACATCATGAAGCCCAAGACACTCCAAGTCCTTCACCTTAACAAAAATATCTTGCACATCCAGAAGTTTATGTGAGACGAAATCAGCTTCTCCATCATATGTCAGCCCTACCAAGCTTTCTTTCTTGGTGCAAGTAAGTTTGTAAGTCTTTCCATAAGACTTGAAAGAAAACTGTTCTCTTCCCTCTTCCTCATAAAAGCATGAAGATTTATAGAATTCTACAAGTGACTCCAGATAGACTGCATCTTGATCACCTGTCTTGGATACACATAAATCTTCCCAACCATTCAACTTGATGTTCTTGGAGATGATAGAATCATACTTGTAAAAGTTTGGATGGACCAAACTTTCTCTGTATATTTCCCATTTTGAGATAGGCTTCATGGAAGACATATCTTGAGAGGCGGCTTCTACAGACATTCGGAATAGAGGAGCACTGAAAGATTTCGAACGGCCTTTAACAACTGATGTAGAGCTTCGACATGCGAGAGCTTGAAATCGATGTGGGACACAAATTGGGGTGCCCTTTATATAGGCGATGGAGCTGACCATTAAGCTTCCAAAAGCAGTCTAGCGGTTGAGAATTTATCTGATCTGACCTGACGGTTGAAATCATACCCGCAATGAAATCTTGAATCCAATCTTTTGAGTTTTTAACATAAAAAATTTGTATTTAAGAAAAAAAACGAATCTAAGAAATTTTATAAGAAAAAGAAACTACTAGAAACTAAAAAATGTCTACAAAAACTTGAGTAAGTAAAACATACCTTTCGGATTGTCTAGGATGTTAATTTGTAATAGGTAATATTCTTCTTGAAGAAAATTTAAAACTCACTACGAAAAAAAATTAGTACAAAAATTCCCATTACAAAAATTCTCATTACGAAAACTATCAGTATGAAAACTTCATTACGAAAATTTCTAGTTCGAAAATTTCATTACGAAAATTCTCAATATGAAAATTTCATTAAGAAAATTTTGAAAGAATCGTTACGAAAATTTTTTGAAAGGATCATTAAGAAATTTTTTTGAAAGACTCTTTATGAAAAAAAATTTGAAAGACTTGTTACAAAAAAACTTTTGAAAGAATCATTACGAAATTTTTTTTAAAAAAAAACTTGAAAAATAGATGTACTCCCCCTATGAAAAGGAGTTTATTACTGTAAGAATAATGGTTCAACAAGAAGTTAAATAAAGGAATATTACTTCACAGTTATCATTCCAAACTTCTATTTAATTTATTCAAATCTATCGAAAGGTAAAGATTTTTGTGAAAATGTCAGCAAGTTGATCTTGCGTTCCAATAAACTGAAGAATGATATCTCATTTAAGTGTGTGATCTCTAAGAAAGTGATGCCTAATATCTATGTTCTTTTCACGAGAGTGATGTGCAGGGTTTTTACTAAGGGCAATGGAACTTGTGTTATCGCACAAAATATGAGTCTTAGTATAACTCAAGACATAATCTGTGAGTGTGTGTTGCATCCACAACACTTGAGCACAACAACTTCCAGCTGCTACATATTCAGCTTCAGCAATGGATAGTGCTACAGAATGATTCTTCTTGCATGACCAAGAAACTAATGAATATCCTATAAAATGAAAAGTTCCGGATGTACTTTTTCTATCCATTTTACATCCAACAAAGTCACCATCTAAAAAACTTTTTAAAACAAAATCATTTCCAGAAGTATAAAATATTCCTAAATCCATGGTTCCCATTAAGTAGTGAAAAATTCTTTTCACTACCTTTAAATGAGGTTCCTTAGGATTGGATTGATATCTTGCACATAATCATACTGAAAACATCAAGTCTGGAAGACTAGCTATCAAGTAAAGTAAACTTCCTATCATACCTCTAAAAGATGTTTCATCTACTGGTTTCCCAGCTTCATCAAGATCAAGTGTGTTCGAGGTACCGATAGGAGTACATATACTCTTAGTGTTGTCGTATCCATACTTTTTAAGAAGATCTTTAATATACTTATGTTAGGATATGTAGATTCCTTCTGTTTTTTGAGAAATTTGAGAACCAAGGAAAAATGTTGACTCACCCATCATACTCATTTCAAACTCAGATTTCATTAGATCTGTAAAGGAATCAGTTAAGGATTGTTGAGTTGAACCAAATATAATGTCATTAATATAAATTTGAACAATCAAAAAAAATCTTATCTTTCTTTATAAAAAGAGTTGGATCTGCATTCCCCTTAACATAGTTATTTTGAAGCAAAAATCGTGTAATTATGTCATACCAATCTTGTGGGGCTTGTTTAAGGCCATAAAAAGATTTGGTGAATCTAAAAAGATGATCAGGATGTTTTGTATCTTCAAAGCCAGGAGTTTGTTCAACAAAAACATCCTCTTGAACATAACCGTTAAGAAAATGACATTTCACATCCATTTGAAAAATCTTGAAATTCAAGAATGCTGCAAAGGCAAGTAAAATACGAATAGATTCAAGTCTAGCTACTAGAGCATAGGTTTCTTTATAGTCTATTCCTTCTTGATGATTATATCCTTTAGCAACCAATCTAGCTTTATTTATTACTATGATTCCATTTTCATCACACTTATTTCTGAAGACCCATTTTACTCTAATAATAGAGGTTTCCTTAGGTCTTTCAACCAAGGTCCAGAATTTATTCCTTTCGAATTCATTTAGTTCATCTTGCATGGATTTAATCCAATCATCATCACCTAATGCTTCTTCAGTGATTTTTTGTTCTAATTGGGAAAGGAATTTTATATGCTCTACTTAATTTCTCAAGGAACTTCCAGTCCTTACAGGTTGATTTACATCACCATTGATACTATCACTGGGATGATTCTTTAGAAACAACTTGTTTGGGTTTTGTAAAACCTGTTCATCAATATAGGGTAGAAAATCTTCTGGGGTAAATGTTTCATAAGTATCATATTGAACATTTTCCTTATCAGAATAATTTTCAATAAAAGGTTGATAATCAGTTTTTGAAAACACATCTGAAGATGTAGGTTGAGGTTGTTTAAAAACAAAAGGATCAGTTTCATCAAATTTGACATGTACTGTCTCTTCAACAGTACAAGTGTATTTTTTAAAAAAAATATAAGCCTTAGAAGTTGTGCAGTAGCCTAAGAAAATTCCTTCATCAGATTTTGGTGCAAATTAAAGCAAATTATCTTTAATATTCAGAATGAATACCTTGAAACCAAAAACCTTAAAGTAAGAAAAGTCTAGGTTTTCTACCATTCCATAACTCATAAGTAGTTTTATTAAGAAAAGGTCTAATTAAAACTTGATTTATAGTATAACAAATAGTACTTACAACTTCATCCCAAAAATGTTTGGCAATAGAATACTCACTCAACATGGTTCTAGTTATCTCCTGAATAATTCTATTTCTTATTTCAACAACACCATTTTGTTGAGGTGTTCTGGGTGCTGAGAAATTGTGATTAATACATTTTCTACTAAAAAAAGTATCAAAATCCGAATTTTGAAATTATCCTCCATGATCACTATGAATAGTTTTCAATGGAAGGTTTTTCTCATTTTTGACTTGGGATCTAAAACTTTTGAAATATGAAAAAGCTTCAGATTTCTTTTCTAGAAAATAGACCCATGTAAATCTAGTGTAATCTTCAACCAAGAAAAATACATAATACTTTTCCCCAATGCTTCCAGTTTGTGTTGGACCAAAAATATCCATGTGCAGCAATTGTAGTGCATCAGTTGTTGAGACTTCACCGATTGATTTAAAACTTTATTTATGTTGCTTACCATATGGACAAGGGTTATAAACTTTTGAATAATCAAATCTATGCTCTGGTATATCCTTAACTAAACCATTCTTAGAGATTTTTCATAAGTTCCTAAGGTTACAGTGTCCTAAACTTCTATTCCATAACCAATAGTGATCTCCCATTGCACTAAGGCAAGGTAAGTCTTGGATCTTAAGGTCTTCTAAGTTTATTGTATAAGCATTCTCTTGCCTATGGGCAGAAAGAATAAACTCTTCCTTGGAATTGTGTAATACACACTTATCATTCCTAAAATTCACAAGGTATCCTTCATCACATAATTGACTTATACTGATGAGGTTGTGCTTATGACCCTTAACAAATAAAACATTTGAAATCAATGTTTTTTCAAAAAGAACGATGTTACCTATACCAATAATTTCTCCCTGAACATTATCTCTGAAAGTTACTTTTCCTCCTTTTGTCTTTATAATATTTTCGAAATAGATTTTGTTACTAGTCATATGTCGGGAACATCCACTATCCATGTACCATGTATTGTTGGTGGTACTTTCCCTATTTTCTTGAAAATGAGAAAAAGTTAGTTTTTTGGAATCCAGACTTGCTTGGATCAGGAAATTTCAGAAAATGAAATTTTAGGTACCCACATCTTCTTAGAAAAATAAGCCTTATAAAAACCTAATGATTTGGTTTTGTTTAAAGAAAAATTCTTTGCCCAGTGACCACCACATTGACACTTTGTGCAAAATGGGGCACTTTGAGGAACAAAGTAGTTGTTACTAAAATTCTGTTTAGAACTTGTGTAACCAAAACCAGAAGTATTCCTTAAAGGTCGAATTTGTGAATACATTTTATCAAAATTTTCCTTACGATGGTTAAAGTTTAACAAACACTTCATAAATGAAAATATTTTGGATTTTAATTTTATAACTAAGTTATTATCTTCCAAATAATTTGAACTAGATCTAGGCTCAAAAGCATCTTTATTAGAAATTATGTTTTCTAGATCTTTTGAAATTTTATTCTTCTCAGAACTTACTTCCTCAATTTTTTTTGAAATACTTTCAAAATCATCATTTTTCTTATCAAGATATTTAGAAAGATCTAATATTTCATTATTAAGAATAATATTCCTAGAATTTTCCTTATCAAGCTTTTTCATGAGTTTTGAATTCTCAATATCAAGAAGTTCAGCAAACCTAGAAACTTCTTCATAGGTAGGTAAAGTATTTTCTTCATCATAAGAGTTATAATGTTTACTATCATTAGCATTAAAAGAAACGTTGGTCAAGGATTCAGAATTGTGTACCTTAGCCATAAAAAAATGATTATCAATAGGTAGTTTGGCTATAAGACCAAGATTCTTCTCTTCAGATGATTTATAATCAGAAGATTCATCTAAAGAGTCACCACCACTGGCACTCCAGGTGTCATTGGCTTTCAGAACTTTCTTAGATTTGGACTTGTAATAATTATTTCTGTTCCTTTCAAAATGTATTTCTTTTATTTCTTTTCTTTTGAGCATAGGGCAGTCAGGTCACTTCTCTTACATTCATATCATGTGACCTCTCTATATTTCGTATCTTTCCTTTCCTTATTCTTATAATTGGATTGGAAATTTCTTCGTCCAGCTATCTTGTTCATCCTTTGAGAAATATTAGATATCTCATTTTATGAGACTTCACTATCACTAGATTCTGATTGGATAATCACCTTCATAGAATTGGATCTAGTTACTCTCTCAAGAGTCTTAGCTTTCATGTGATTTGAAGTTGTAGTAAAAACAACACTACCATTCCCATTCTTCTTCTTTATGTTGTCAGCATCTCTCTTCATTCTCGTCTCATGTTGAAGAAGAGTCCCACACGACTCATCAAGAGAAATTTGAGTGACCTTTCTATTTTCATTTATTGTTGTTCTCTTTGATTCCCACTCATTGGGCATAATATCTATAATCTTATCCACAATAGCTTCATCATCCAAACCATTTTCTCTTATTTACTGTAATCTATTCACGATGGTCATAAACATTTGTTGTTCTTTGCTAATAGGTTCTCCATAAGGAAAATTGAATCCATGATACTCAGCTCTCAACATAGTGCTTCTTGTTTCTATGACTTTGGATGTACCAAAATTTTTAACTTCAAGTTTCTTCCATATACAGTTAGATATTTCACAAGAAGAAATTTGGCTATATATGTTCCTAGTCATTGAACAAAGTAGAGTATTGTGTACCTTATAGTTGAGTTGGTATTCATGCTTTTCTTGATTAGTAAAAGTACTTACTTACTTGTTAGAGATCTTGTATCCACCAGTAAGCATGAAAAAGTTATCTACCCCAGTGTTGATAACGAAATTCTTCATGCGATCTCTCCAATATTCATAATCATTACCATCAAAAATGGGTGGTCTGGTAGGATTTAGATTGTCGATAGAACCAACATTGATTCCTGTCATCCTTAAGAAAATATTTGACACACAAACTTGTTAAAAGTAAAAGTTTGTTAATAAGAGAAAATATTCTAAGAAAGGAAAAAAATTGTATCTCTAAGAAAAAGTGAATCCGAACTATGATTCCAAAAAGTATATTTTGAAAAGATAAATCCGAAAATATGAATATGGAAATATGAATCTGAATTTTCCATTTTGAAAGTTATAAGAGAAAGAAAGTCTTCTGAATCTAATAGTTAGATTAATTCAGATTGTGAACCTTTCTCTGATACCAATTGTTAGGATGGTATAACTCTAAGTATGATATACCCTAATATACCTAAAGTAGGATCAAATAAGTACAATGAGATACAAAGATACGAGAGGGGGTGAATTGTACCTTTTAAAAATTCCCTAAGGAAATTATTAGATAAAGATTAAGATTCTACCTTAAATTGTATAGAATCAAACTATATTAGAGTACAAGTAAGGATTTATAATAAAGTTATACTTTCCTTAACAATACAAAATGCAGCGGAAAAACAAGTAGTAAAACTACAAGTAACAAACAATAACTATTTTAACCCAAAGAGAAGGGTATCCAACAACCTTGGATAAAGGTCCCTTGATTTGTACTTTCAAGAAAGTCTATTTTACCCACACTAGGGTAAGCCCTCAATATGAAGATCGGAGTCTATCTTGCTATCCCCGCAAGCCCTCAACTATCAGGTAGTCGGCACCTCTGTCTTCCACAGTAAGGAATCCCTCAACTTCAAGGTGTTGAAACCTATGTCTTCCAATCCCCAGAAGCCCTCGATTGAAATCAGCAAAAATCGGAGTCGCACGAAGAAAGTTTGCACAAGGAAAAGTTTCAACAAGCTGTTCAAACTTTCTACACGAAGCGTGAGAGTTGATAAGAACATCTCTCCCTAGAAATCACTTCAGGAAGTTCTGATCACCGAAATTCCAAAAGTTCCAAAGTACTGAGCACGTTCAAATGAGCTCATATTTATAGGCGAAGCTCCAACGGTCGACTCCCTCCTCCAATGGTCATATTCATCCTTGAGTTTTAGAGGGACTTGTACACATTTCACTCAACCAATGATTTGTTAATAAATGAAAGCACGGCATCGTTTTGTAATGAAACAAATATAATCATAAGTAACACTGAAGTACGAAATGTAAGAAAATAAAAGTTCATAGTCTAACCAAAATGGAATTTGGATTATATAATAAAGACATATTCGGATTCTATTTTATAGGAATTTGGAAAATGAATTCTGTAGAAATCGGGAGTCTGAATTTCTAATGAAATTTGGAGTCTGGTTTCACTAGAATTTAGAATCTGAACTTACAGAGTTCAAAGTCGAACCCATAGAAGTTTGAAGTCGAACTAGAAAGTTTAGAGTCGAAATCATAGATGTTCAGAGTCGAACTCATAGAAGTTCAGAGTCAAACTCATAGAAGTTCAAAGTCTAACTAGTTGAAGTTCGGAGTCGGACTCATTGAAGTTTGGAGTCGAACTAGTAGAAGTTCGGAGTCAAACTGGTAAAAGTTTGGAGTCCAGAATTCGGAGTTGAACTTTGTGAGAGTTCGTATCCAGAATTCAGAGTGGAACTATATTAGAGTTCATATCTAGAATTCAGAGTGGAACTTTATTAGATTTCATATCCATAATTCGGAGTGGAACATTATTAGAGTTCGTATCCAGAATTCGTATCCTAAAACAGAATGATTCATATCTAAGTATTATATGAGTCCAAGGTTTTAGGTATCAATATGATTTTTATACTTAAGAAAAATATTGATATGTATAAGGAAATATAGGTTAGGGTAAAATTCTTTAAGGAAGGAAATTCTACTTAAATAAGTAAAGTATCGATTTGCTTAAGTATAAGGTGTTTGTGATTTTCAAAACAAGAAGGAATGGAAAAGTCATAAGGAAAACTTTATTAACTCAACAGTTGAGGTACAAAAGTATAAGGTTTTTTGAATTTACCACCATATTGACCATATTATAATTGGTTTGGATTTTTAGGAGGGAACTAAGGGGGATAAGAAATGGGAATACCATACCTCACTCCAAATCCTTTTTTTATTTTCTGAATAACCCACATTAAGGTTGAGTGGGAACCTCACAATAAAAGATACAAAATACCAAATTTTAAACACCACAAACAATAATGGAATACAAGCTTCAAAATACTTTCTAAAACATAAAAATTAGACTTCTAATTTCAAATTCAAACACATAATTCAAAAACCACACACGTCAAAATGTCAGGCTGTGATCTTCTATAATCTATGATCCCTAAATCATAACCCTGAATAATATTAAACCCATCCTAATCATCAACGTCTCATGAAATCAGAGTCCATAATAGAAAATCTTCATCATCATTAGAAAAAAAATGGTGACCTTTAAAATATTAAAGGGGACATATCCTCTAAACCAGTTGACAGAACATCTGATAACCATTAATAAACAATTTCAACATCATCTAGAACTGTGACCTCATATAACATCATCGACCATTCGAACTCAACTCCCATTACACCTTGCGGTTTGGTGTTCCTTTGATCATGTATTTCTTTAATATCTATTGGAATAGAAGAATTGGATGGATCATCTGGAATTTGTGGACATGTGTCAGTTGGGTGAGCTAGTGAGCTATAGATTCCACAATTTTATGATAGGTCTGGAAAACATACATTGTATGGAATATGAGGTTGGTTCTATGGAATCCATGTCTAGTTGTCACACAGGATGTCTAAGTTTACTCATCCACTCTGTCATCTTATTGGGATATATGGATTCATTCTCATGGAATTTTTTGACTCGAGAATGTGCTCGAATACGGAATCCATGTGTGTTTTCAGCCATGTTTCTTATGAGATCTCGTATAGCTATATAAGTTTTTCCAACAAGAGAACCACCACTCAAGACATCAATAAGAGTTCGATAAATAGCCAATAACCCCTCATGGAAGTATTAGATCAAGAGTTTCTTAGGGATTTCGTGGTGTGGGAAGGTTTCTAGAATCTTTTTTAACCTCTATCAGTAATCATGGAGTAATTCATTAATTAATTGAAAGATAAAAAATATTTCATTTTAGATTGAATTGTTTTGAAAAGTAGGAAATAATTTATATAAAAAGATTCACTTCATGTCATTTCATGTGTTTATAGAATCATGATAGAGTTAATATAGTCATGAATTGGTGAATTCATCAAGGGAGAAAGGGAATTATCAATGTTTTATTTGTTCTTCAAAAAATCCTTGAGGCTTCATTGTAGAGAATCCCACCTGGAACTATTTGAGGTGGATATAAGTATCCTCATCAAATAGCCCATGGAAATGAGGAAACACACGAGTCAAACCTGATTCAATTTTGAAATCATCCTTGATGTTTTGGATATAGAATACCAATGTGTTGATAATTCATATTAGGGGTGTGTATTTATTTAATGTTTTTTCCATAATATTGGCCATATTTATTTCAATTGGATGGGAAATGAAGGGTTCTGGAGTGATTCGAGTATCCCTAATATTCCTCCAAATTCAATAATGTTTTTTCTCAATTACTAGGTCAAAAAAATCAGATGGGTTATTTTGGTGTCTATGTAGAATTATTATAAATTTTGAAGAGTGGGGAATGAGGTATTCTCATTGGGTTTTTCACTTTTATGACTTTTATATGGGAAGTTGGGTTTTTCTTTATGTTTCTTTAGATTTATTTGTTGTTGTTTTTTTGATTTTTTTTTCAAAAATAACACTACTGACTACTAGATGCACCATCGCTGGAAATTTAACAATTTGAAGCATGGATGATTTTTTCATATTGACCGCTCAATGTTCTGGTGCTCTTCTAATTTGTATAGTGAAACTCAGGTTAAATACTCGGTGATGGTACTATTTGTTAGAGTCCACTATTTTTATTGATTTTCTTTTTATGTGGGGGTTTATTTCCAATGATTAATTAAATTAATTGATGGATGAAGTTTGATTTGAATCTTTCATAAATATTTTAGTCAGTTCGTTATTGGGGATTTAATATTGTGATATTCTTGTGCTTTGAAAAAAAATTATTCAATTAATATCCACTTTATGAGGTGATTTTCATCAAAACTCACTATTGTTTTTGATTTATTCCAAGCATTAACTAGGGTTATAATCATTATCAAATATCATTGATGGAAGGTTTAATATTTCATGAACCCATGTGTATTTGTGGTTCCAATAATCCTTGTAATCCATATTTCAAAAAAAAACTTATCATTAATCCATAACATATTTTGTTTGGTATATACAATATTAATTGAAATATTGTTAAATGTGTAATTCCCTAACCCTAGGATCTTGGAGATGTGTCATTAATTTATTACATTATCATGATCATAAGGAATTTAATCCTAAATTACCGATCAGATTAGCATTTTTGGAAAACCATATTGCATACATGATACCCATAATACATTAGGAAATTGAAAATAAAACATAACATAAGTAACATCTCAGCATAATTGAAACTCATTCCAAGAATACATCTTCATATCCTAAGGAAAGGAAAAAAATAAGGGCAAACTCAAATGATAAGTAAGTGTATGTATAGAAAAATCAATAATTAATCAATAAGAATAATAAACATAGAAAGGTAAATTACTGAGAACACATGAAACTAAAATAACTGGATAAAGCATGATCAATATGGAAAGGTAAATAACTAAAACACCTTCTATTTAATCAATAAACCGAGAATTAAATTCATCCATAGATAATATAAATACAATAATCTCATGGACAATAATAATAATAATAACAAAATTCCCAATAAAAGAAGTGCTTAATTATTGGATGTCTTGTTTCATAAGTACATGGTACCTTTACCATCAAGACTATTCACACGAAGATTTTTCATATTAGGTATAAACCCATCTAATTTGGCTAACTTAATCATCACATGAGACTATCAATGCATCTAGGGTGTTATATTAAACGTTCCTCAACCCATGTTGAACCAGTTCAAAGCATTCCTTATATATCGAATAATCAATATAATTAATTAATAATGTTCCTTATCATCAATTATATGTATTAAATTAATAATATAAATTTATCAAAAATTACCCAGTATAGGATACGTAAAAAACAAGGTTTTTTGACATTGATTAATGGAAATTCGATTAAAAGATCATTGAAAACATTCTTCAAGAAAATGAACATTAAACATTCCAAAGTGTCACATACCACTTTGAAACATTTGAATCATAATACCCATGAAGTAATAAAATTAAATGAAACTTATAATATCATAATAATCGGTAGATTCATGATATAACATATTTAAAATGTAATTATATACACAATATAAAATAAACTAGGTGTATGACATTACAATATGCCTCAATGAAATGAAATTGAAACAAAATCCCTTACGTTGAGTCTAACTTGTCACATGTGTCTTTATCAACCAGAGTAAATAATTATTATTATTTAATTTCATGAGAACAACTTTCAAGTTTATTATTAATTTTATTTCACTTATTACAATTTTTTATACAACTAATTAAACAATTAAGTTTAGATCGGGTGTTTATACCAAATCTGGTTCATGTGTCCAAAACAACATTGGTAGGTCGACTTTTATCAAAGGGGTCATTATATAAACATATAAATAATAATTATCATATTTATACTTCAATTATAATTTTAAAACCAATTATCAAATATGTTTATGAAAAATGAACCAACATTGGAATCATGGGAATGGTGGGTTGTATGTACGCATGAGTAATGTTTCCATTTTTCAATGATTGTTATGGAAAGAAGGAAAGTAACATTTTAATTTTTTTATAATAATGATTATATAATAAATACCATTTTATCTAATCAAATATACTTATATATATAATTATTGTGGTGTAAAAGGAATCACATCCCGTCGAGTAGGCAGTAGTCCACATGTCAACGAATGTCATTATCACTTTTTTAGTGTGTGGAAAGGGTAATAATGAAAATGATATGTCATATTTAAAAAAATTCTTATTCCATTAATTATATATATATTTCATTTTTGTCAAATATTTTTATTTAAATCCTTCTTTAAGACATTCCATGTAATGGGTAAACGTATCACATTGCTTTGAGGAGGTGGTAGTTCACACATCTACAAATGATGTAATTGTATTTACCAAAAATGGATATCATGAATGTATCTGTTATATAAAAAAATAAATAATTATTAATAAAACATAAATATCATATATATCATATAAAAATATTGATTCCATTATAATTCTCAACCTTGATAAGTGTTAAAGAAACCAAACGAATGTCATTATTTCACGAGGAGGTAGTTCTCTGTATATGAATGATAATTCTGTTACCCATTTGATGCAAGTGTGTGTAGGTGTCTGTTGAACCCTTAACATAAAAAAATACCATTATATTGGAAATAATTATGTTAATATATAATCATGTAAGAAAATTAATTGAATGGGTGGAGAAAGAAATAAAACCTTAATGCGTGTTTGAAGATTGTTACCTATTTTTGGGTAACACCTTTTCATTTGCAACAAAGGGCTTCCTTGGATATATTTATTCCCAAATTGATAAGTATATGTTTTGAGGATGGATTTTGGGAGATTATTTGGGTATATTTTGTATGATCCAAAGTGTATTTAGAGGTGTGAGGAAGAGGAAGGATGAATGCCCTTTTATAGTGAAGGAGGGGTGGCATTCTTATAAATACTAAAAGGTAAAAACTATTGGGAGGTATCCCATATATCATGTGCTTAAAAATGTAAAAATATTGAATTAAATTTTAATTCTGTTCTATAAAAACTCAAAACACACAAAAATAATTTCATTTTTGTCATTTTGTCTTTAGTCGTTAAGTTTCAGTATTTTTATCATTTCAGTTTTTATAAAAGTAACTAGTTGTCTATCCTAAGTAATTTAAACATTAACACTAAATTAAAGTAAGATTTAATTTAAGATATACACCTAATTAATTCGAAATATAATATATAATTTAAAAAATATAAATCCCTTTTGTTTTAAAAATTAATTTTAAAACAAGTGCATATAACGCGCAGAAACACTACTTTAACCTGAACAGTGATAAAAATGATTTTACTATATATGGATAAATATGTTAATTATAAAAGATAAATTGGTAAAATATTGGACCATATTTGATATTTATTTACAATAAAAATTAATTTTTAGGAATATTTGTTTTTTAGTTATTTTAATTCTTTTAATAAAATATCATTTATTATAAATTAACATTAATGTCAATTTTGACATTATTTATTTAATACTAATTTAAAAATATCAAAACATTATTAGAATTAAAATAAATTAATTTATAATATATTTAAAATGATATATTCATATATCAAAATAATGGGACAAAATATTTCATTAAATATACATTACTTTTAATGAATTTAGCATCATTTATTTTATTTAATTATTAACTAAATAATCCATGTGTTAGAATTTGTTAAGAGTTTAATGTAATTATATCATCTATAAAAATAAAGTTAAATTACCCTGACAAAAAACTAATTTATCTTTAAAAAAAATTATATTGTAAAATATTTATCTTCTTCCAAACTCTAAATATTTATAAATGATAAGGGTAAGGAAGTTTCCTTTTTCATATTTTTACTTACTTAACTTATTATATACATCAAGTTCATGGAATAATATCCCACTAAATCATAAGATTATAAAAAATAAGGTATATCATCAAAATATTGGAATTCAATTCCTTTTAGACTAGTTTCGAGGTCATTTTGTCCTCTATGTTTATGTTTTATTCCCATGTTATGCTTAACTTTACCTTAATCGATGTATTTAATTTTAATTACTTTAACTAATATTTTTGGTAAAAAATTATTTTGATCTTATTAAACTATAAATATTATACTTATTACAACCATGTATGTCCATTTTTTCAAATTAAATTCACATGATTGGAAAAATTAAATTAAAATCTAAACCAATAGTTGTTACGAGAAATCGGGTTTCTAAAGTGAAAAACGTTCAAAAGTTCAATATGTTTTTAAATAAAAATTCAATAAAAAATTATTCCAATTACCTACATTGGATTAATATATATATAATATATCTATTGTGTATTTGAAACACATTTTAAAATATAGTTTAACATGAATAATTATTTAAATTAAATGGAACTTTCTAACTAAAATTCAGTATTTGTCACTATTTATCAAAAAAACCTTTAAGAAAAATACCAAAAAATAATCCTAAGAAAATTTTGAAATGATGAATTAAAAAATGAATTTTAGTTTTAAAAATAAAATTTATAAATCCACTAAATGTAAATAAAACTCATCCTTGTATGTAAAATAAGCTAACTCAGTATTGTAGGTAGTATAATCTTAATGTGGTGTTATGTATAAATAAAGCTATAAAAATAATTTAATTCTAAAATGAAATTTTTTTAAAGCCTTTAGGTGTTACATTCTCCCCTCCTTAATTAAATTTCTTCCTAGAAATATAAATGTGATCTTGATAATCATGGTTTTGATATTTGAAAATAACCCATTATTAAACAATCTTAATTATAAATAGGGTTAATATCACATATTATTAATGAGAGAGGAAATAAAATGTAAATTTCACTAAAAAAATATGTTTTAAAATAATAGAACATTGGTAAAAACTTGGATGTGGAAGATAAATCTAACTATCAAGTTCTGATAGAGATTGATAGGAAACATGTTTAATAGAAAGTTGATAACCACAAATCCATCAACCTTAATTATGAAAACATTCATTGATATCATCAAAACTAATAACAATAGGAAAACATTTTTGTTTAAATACCCTTTTTCTAGAGTTTCATAATTCTTTCACCCTATAAGAATATAATTAAATATAAATTTATATTTTATAAGCACAATCTTATCCTTTGGTTGTGCCTTGAACTATTTATACTTTATTTATTATCAAAAGTTTCATTATAGGGTAAAGTAATACATCAATATCTAAAACCTAATATAAAATTAAACTTGAACGTTTTAATATATTGTAAAATTATCTAAAGTGTTATTATATGAAAATTTAGAAGGTAAGTCCCATTAATTTCAACATGAACTTATAATTAACCTTTAATCAACATAAAGAAACTATAAATTATCACATTCCAAACATGTGAATACCTTCCTCATTTACTATCGTGAAATGCAGTAATAACTTGAATTACCATAAAACCATATTTAAAACATGCATTATTCCTTATTACTTAAATAAAACTCCTTTTATTGGATATATTATTTAAATCCGAAACTGTTATAAACCCAATCAATGTTATCCTAAGGAATATTGTCGATAAATCATTAATCAATTACAAGGTAGTCTGTATTATCCAATATAATTTTTCTGTATCAATTATCTATTTATTTTAACATCATTATCTCAGTATCAAGAATATATTAAGGGTTACAGTTCCCTCAACAATGTGTTTTCCAATAAAATTGAACTTACTATTGAATTGTTTTTCTTGGTTATTGGTACTGATCAACACATGCTTTTAAATCCTTCATAAAAAAGTATTACAATAAAATCATTATATATTTTATAAATATCATGACCAGTACCTAACTGATAAAATACTCAAATGACATAATTATTGATCCAAAAAATGGTATATTAATCATACACTTTGTCTATTATAACATCCCAGGTAAATAAAGAATATAACATTTTCATGTTTATTAAAATTTTTGAATTAAATATTAATCTTACATTAAAGGGGATTTTATGTTAGATGGAAAACCTGATACTCTACAACAAGTTTCATTAAAAACTTACATTGCACACAACGTTCAGTTATACTGAAAAATATTAATATAATATTATTATTTTAAATGGTATTTAACGCAAGTGGTTGTATTGGTGGGAATGAACAAAACTAACCATATTATGATTAAATATGTTTCTTAAATGTTTTTATATTTACCCAATAAATTTTAGAGGCTTAAAATGAGAATGAATCTAATATTAAGCATGAAACACTCTAATATTATTTAAAAGGTCGTTTTACCACCTTTTGATGGAGAACCCTTTTTAAATATAGTTTTTATCACTTTTATTTGTTGTATTTGAAAAGAAAAATCTTCTTTATAATCAAGAAATCAATATTTACTTTGTATGAAATTTTGGTATTTTTCTGATAATGTTAATTTTTTAATGAATAGTGTAAAATAATGTATTTTAATTCAAAATTGCCTTTTAATATAATTTTTTTATATAGTTATATTACCTTTTACTTGGTTTTAAAATGAAATTAGATTATATTTTTACCATTTAATCCAATATTCTTCATTGTATGTAATTTCACTTCGAAATTGGACATAAATAAGTGTCAATCTTTTGATAGTTATTATTTCTTAAAAACGCGCTTTTTGTTTTGACAGTGGGAATTAATTTTAAATAAATTAATGCAACTTATGTGTTTTAAATTTGTTAAAATAGACATCATTTTTTAATTCCGAATATAAAATATAGATTAGGCTAAATTTTTTGTATTTTTCTGAAAACCTTCAACTTTTGATGAATAGTGAAAACACTAAGTAGTTATTAAAAACCCGACTTTTTCATTTAAATGAAATTTTACCGCTTCTTTGAATTGAATTTATAAAACAAAAAATACATGTTTAATATCATTAAGTAAAATTTGGTTCAATAAAATTAAAATATTTTTTGGTGAATAGTAACTTTTGACTTTTATTTACTGTGGTTAATGATAAATAGGGTAATTCAAGGTAAAAACAATTTTATAATAATATAAAATTACCCTATAATGTGTCCTAATCCTGTTTTTTGATACATTTACATCCATGGTAATATTTGGATCTATTTTGGGACCCCATGGAGCCACTTAAGAGTGAGAGTGACACTTTATATTAATTAATTTAAAGTAAATACAAAAATGACTTAAACATATGTCTTTTAGTAAATAAATTTTTACAAGGGTTGTATAAGTTATCTCTTCAAATATAAATATTCATTTTAAAGCTAAAAATATTTCCTACATTATGGTTTTTTTTATAATTTTTAGACATCAAATAAATAAAATTATTTATGATACAATAATGATGCAGTGTTTACATCATTAATGATTAATGAATGATTTAAATAAATAATATTATAAAGATTAAAACAATATCCAAAACCTTTTAAATTATTATTGTATTATTATTTTTTTGAACAAGAGTCATCTTATAGTCTACTTTAATAAGTTTTGGACCTTTATAAACTGAATATCATTATATAATAAAATAATATTTTTAATCCTTCCTAAAGAGCCCCTCCCCCCTTATAAAAAGACCTAAACTCTAACCCATTACTCACACCTCTCAAGCCCCTTGTCTCAACCAAAATATGGCCAAATAATCTCTCAATATCCCTCTCCTCTACCTAGAATCCTTCCCTTAGGCATAAGGAACTTCAATAAAGCTTTTTGGTTCAAACCAAAGGGAGTTACCCGATTTAAAGGTAACGTATTCTCATAAGTTCTTTTCTTTTATTTTACTTCTCAAACACCCTAAACACTATTTATTTATTTATTTTCAAAAAACACCAGTATATTCAATATAATATGTTTTTTTATGATAAGTATTCAAACTACACTTACACACACCTCCATCTAATTGGTAAAGAACATATTGTTTCTATGGACGGTGAACTACTACCTCATGAAATGATGATTGTTCAATATTCTCCTATCACCGCTTTTGCTGGTAATTAATATGGAAATGTATTTAAATTTGATATATATTATATTTATATTGTCTTTATACTTCTGTATTTTTCAGTTATTTCATAACATTATGATTTTTATAATGGGTAAATACGATAATTTCATTTGAGGAAGTGCGGACTACCACCCAGTCAAAGTGATATGACTCATTCATGCCATATGTAGAATGTAAAAAGGAATGAATTAATGAAATTATATGTGATATTATATTGTAATTATAATTTATCAATGTATCATTAAGTTTTTATTCCATTAAAATATTAAATAGAAATGAAAGTAGCGTTCATGCGTACGTATGTCTTACCGTCTCCATGAACGGTGCATTTCATTTCTTATCTCCAAATGTTATGTACTATTATAAATAAAAATATATTCTGAATATATATGATATATATGATATCTAAATCATGAATACCATTCTAGATATAATTTAATTTTGACCACATGAACAAATTATAATTATTAGAAGTTCATTTTTGTCTCAAGTACCAAATATCGACCAAACAACCATTATTAACTTAAATGATTTCATAATGTTAATAACATGGTAATAAGTGATATAAAAGAAATAATAAACTTGAAAAGGGTTCTTAAGTAAGTGGAAATTAACTTTAGTTTATTATTCATGAGATTAAAGAACGAACAGGTCAAGTAAAACACGAGGTAAGGGGTTTCTTATCTCACTTTTAATTCCATGATATTTCCATTGTTCACCACTTATTTCATGAATGCGGTGTATTTTGTACTTACATTTGATATATATTATCATTATTATCTTTATATTCATGGTATTATTTGATTCATTTGTTGGTTATTAATATTTGGTCATATGACTCGATTGATTACAACATGGTAAGGGGTTTTTATCTCACTTTTTATTCCCGTGAGATTAATACTATGTTTGCCACTATTTCCTTTTGTGTAGTGTATGTACTGCTCATGATTATATTATTTATATAATTTAATTTATTTTATGGGTATTTACATCTTCATTTTATGATCCTTATTTCATATGGTGTATGTTTGGTATGTTTTATAAATCATTAAGGGAACTTTTTAACCCAATTTCCATCCCTTGGGTTAATCTTCTAATTATTAATTATGTCATGCTATGATTTTGTGTGGAATCACTATTTATTTATTTATATTATAATTTCCACTCCCATTTGTGTGTAAATACTTTTGATACAGTTAATCCCTCCATTGATAAATTCTCAAGTCATCGATATGAACTTGATAAGAGTAATTTTAACTCAATTTCCATTCATTGAGTTAAACATCCAAGCCATTTGTATTGTTTTTACAAAAATATGTGTGAATGTTCTATGATTTATTTACACTAAATATCCAATAATATTGAGTGTATTTATATTTTTCAAACATTATTATGTAATTCATTTATCCTTAATCTAAGAATACAGTTTTTATAAGGTATTTCTTCTCAATTTACATTCCACTGATACTTCGTTGTTGTTATGCACCAATTCACTCTTTTATGGTGTATATACTATCCTTTGGAATATTCTATCATGAATCCATTTATTCTCATGATATTATAATGTTCTGATTAAATGTTATTCATCGATTATTTTTATTCAAGTGTCTCTCATTTTGTTAAAAATTCTTTAACTAAAATATCATTTTAAATGTTTTAAATATTTATTCTTTTAAATATTCTCATTAACGTACATGTTTTTAAAAAGGTTTTTAGGATTTATTTATATGGAAATTAATGTTTTCAAATGAAAATTTATTTAAAATTTTCAAAGTGGTATGAAACACTTTGATTTAAAAATCTCTTTATTAAATTTTTTAAATGGTTTTTGAAAATGGTTTGATAAAGAATTGATTATGTCAATATCATGAAATAATATATTGAGAGAGAGATGTGGACATTTTATCTTTTCCTTTTTCCTGTTTTATGTATTATGACTGTGTTATAGTTATATGGCATTGTTTACGTATACAGGTGGTTCCGTGATAAACCTAGGGCGGGTGGGCCCGAGATAACTCTCTAATGCATTGGGTAATGTGACAGAGGTAAACATTAATGTTTCCCCTTAGAGATTTATGGAATATTTTGTGATGGGTAATCCAAAGGTAACTCCATAAATAGATGTGAAAGATACAATGTATGTTTGATATGGATGCCACATGTTACCTTTATGATTTATGATTTCTGTGTATTATTCATAAATCTTATGATTTAATGATGTATGTTATGATTAAAAAGTATGGTTTCATTTATTTGTATTTATTAATGGTTTAATGTTTCCTTTCCTTATTTTATAACCCTTACTGATATTTTTATGCTCATCCCATGTTTTGAAATGTTTTTCATAGGACATAAAGATGAATAGGGTCAAGGATGGGATCAAGGAAAAGTCATGTTGTCTAAAACGTGGAACTAGACATGACACTTTTTTTCAAGAGTTTTTATTTTATGAAAAAAATGTAAAGTGAGTATAAGTATCTACTTTGTAATTTTTTTTGATATGTAATGTAATAGTTTTAGCTTAATTCTCTAAAACTCTAAACCTAAAAAGATCCTCAATGTGAATTATTAATTTAATTAATGATTATGTAATGTTTTAAAATTGGGTCTTTATAGTTGGTATTAGAGGTCAGTTTAGATAACGTTATAGGTTAAGGTGTTATTTAAGAATAAGTGACATAACCATAATGGTTAGCATATTATAAAGATCCATATTTATTTTAGATAAATTGAATGTGTTTAAGATAACATGAATAAGTCTATCTTATTATTTACCCTCCTTATAAAATATTATATGATGATTTTATTGATATACTCACACTAATCTTTTTGGTCTTAGTAAATGGGTGGATCTATCAGGCACCAAAGTAATAGTGGGTGTGAAGAAAAATGTGATGGTTTTATGAATGAGATAGGAGCTGTAATGAGAAATCTTGTGGTTATTCTCAACCAACTATTTGAAGTCACGATTGACCACCTGGACCTTGGTTGTTTTTATAAGGCATCGTATATGCGGGAAACAAATCCCTACACATTTTTAGGTAATAATCATAAAGCTAAGTATGTTCAAAAACCTATGTGTCAAGGATGTGGAAATAAACACCTAGGAAAATTCTTCAAAGGGACGGGAAGATGCTAAAAATGTTGGAATTAAGGTCATAAATCAAGAACCTACCATGGAAAAAAGAAGCATCCATTTTACTCTAGGAAAGGGAAATAGTTCTTTCTAAGGGATCAATTGAATTTTTTAAATGTGTTATGCATGGTCATTATACAAACAGAAGTCCTATGAAGAAGTTTCGAGATTGGGATCACCAGGATCATACAAATACATGTTTTCCAATACCTAATTCCATTCTAATTGAGGGTGAAGAAACTAACAATGACCAATTAAAGGTATGGATTATTTCTTAACATGTAAAACCCCAAGATTTCATAGTTAGTTATTTCTTCAAAATAATTCAATAACTTGCACTACACGCAACACCGAGTTCAAGCACACCATGACTTACCAAACAAGTCGTTCAAAAGAGGTTATGAATAGTATTAACTAAATTTTAAACATTATATAATCCTTATAATTTTAGAATCCATATTATGAGTTTCTTAAAAATAATGTAAGAATAAATTCCTTTTTTCAGATAAAAGAAGTATTTTTCAAAAATGCACTTTTACCAACTTTAATAGTGAACCCTTTTTAAATCCAACATTTTAAACTTTTATATATTAAATTTGACCAAATAAATTTATTCTTTATAATGGGGACATAAAAAAATTTACAATGTAACCCCCCATGCTTCCACGGTATGCTTCTCTTTGAAAAATATAGTAGCGTGTGTTGTACGCAACTTCGAGTTCTAAAACACACTACAACCAATCAAACTATCCATAATGAATAGAAATACATACTTTTTAAAATTTAATAAATTTTATCTCTCAAAATGGACTTCATTTTTGGATTCGAAATATCGAATTTATCCTAGGGTGAAATTTTGGTACTTTTCGGATAACTTTTATATTTTGATGAATAGTGAAAATTACTAAATTTTAATTAAAAATAAATTTTTTTAATCAAAATAATTAGTAGTGATAAATTATGAATTTTAGTGGTTTTAAAATATATTTATAATATATTTTTACCATTTAATACATTGTTTTTCATTGGACAAAATTTCACAATTAAACCGAACATAAACAAGTGTCAATCGTTTGATAGTTATTATCTCTTAAAAACAGGCTTTTTGTTTTAACAACGGGAATTAATTTTAAATTAATATCATCCACTTATGTGTTTTGAATTTGGAAAAATGGATTCCATATTTATAATCAGGATGTTAAAATTTTGTAAATAGGTAAATTTTATTTTTAGACATTTTGAATAATTACATCGGTAAATATTTTATTTACCATGGTTAAAGGGTAAATCCGGTAAATAATGGTTAAAAATAGTATTATAATAATATAAAATTACCCTAAAATGTGTCCTAAACTTATTGGTTGATACATTTACTACCATGGGCATCTTTGGGTCGATTTTGGGACCCCATGGAGCCACTTGTAAGTGATAGGGACACTTTATTTTAATTAAGTTAAAATGAATACAAAAATGACACAAGCATATATCTTTTAGAAAAACAATTTTTACCTATGGTTATGTATGCTGGATTTTTGACTATAAATATTAATTATAAATATAAAATGATTTCCTACATAATTGTAATTTATTTATAATTTTTAGACATTAAATAATTTAATTTATTTATGAAACAATGGTGATGTAGTAATTACCATAATAGCGAAAAATTAGAATAATTCATATTATAAATACCCAAATAAATTTAATTTGAGACTTTTTATAAATAAAAATAATTTTATAGGTTAATATGAAATTTTAGTATTGATTTAATTAACTTTTTTCGAAGTAATCATTCTGTTATGAGTTTTACAAAAATCAATTATTGAATAGTGTCAAAATTGACATAAATGAGTTTTTAAAACAAATATTATATTATTAATTGATATTAAATTCCTAAAAATCTAAGGTTCATCCAAGAGACTTATATAATGATAGTTGTATCATTAATGGACCACTTTTTGGTCTCTTGGATGTATATAGTAAGTTTATTAACCATATAATATAAAAATACAAAGAGACATTGTAAAAGTGAAACTAATTAACTAAGAGTTAATACTTAAATATAAGGTTAATATATTGACCCAAACCAGTCTAAAATATATTGGTTGAGTGATTTTTGACCCATCCCTACCTTAACCTTTAAATAATCCACTTTTGAGCCATTAGAAACCGAATATGGATTTATTATAAAACAATATTTCTAGCTTTTCCAAAGGTGCCCCTCTCCCCTCTTATAAAAGGGCACTCACCTTCTCCCTAATTCACACATTTAAAGCCTTTTGGATCGGCCAACACCTAACCAAATACTCTCTAAACTTCCCTCACTTCATCCTATATCCCTTACTTTAGTTTTAAAGCCAACATAAGGATCCATTTTGATCAAATCAAAAGAAAAAACCCGAAGAAGAGGTAATGATTTCACCACCCTTTTTCAAGTTCCTTTCTTCTTCCACTTCTTCTTTCTTTGTTATTAACATTATAAAATAATAACTCCAGTATATTATATATGCTTTTATGTTATTATAAACATGGTACAACTATATTTCAGTATTCTATCCATCCTTTTAATGACATTTCACCATACATGCGTACGTACGGCTTACCGTCTCCACGTCGTGGTGTAATTGTTATTCAAATCATTATTATTTGGATGGGTATAATAATGATGTGTAATTCATGTAAATAATAAATATAACATGATAATTATTCTGTATATATTATATACCATCCAATTATATATTATTTTAATATCAAAATAATGATATTGCCGCTCGTGCGTACGTATGGACTACCGTCTCCACGAACGCGATGAGATTCATTCTCTATCATATCCATTCAAGTATAATTATCATTTGATGGTTTAAAAATAATTTTTAAGGAATTGATATAATTCTAGATATGAATAAGATACAACCTATCCATGACAACCACGTCTTATGTAACAAAACATATTAAAGAAAATGAGTAAGTTAACACCCGAAACGACGATAATACTAAGATATTATTAACAAAGCAATGTTAAAAGATCATATATGATATCATATTAATGTATATGATTCTTGTATAATTTAATAACAATTATTTCATCATTATACAGGAGTTTAACCTATCCCCAACCAAGGAAAAGTACAAGGTAATGGTTTATTTCGCAATCTCTTCATTATCTGAGGTTGTTTATACGTGATTATCTACTGGGACCTCTTTATCATCAACGTCCATGTTTCTTAAAAATGTATTTCAAATCATTATTTATATTTTAGAGACTATGGTATAAATTCATTTATAACCTTTTTAACTTTATAAGTGGTTTATAAATTAATCCTTCCATCGTTTTCCAAACAAGGTCCCTTTTAACCTTTTCGACAGAATTAAGGTAAGAATGTTTTTTAACTTATACAGCGGGTGCAATTATTTTCCGCCGTTATAAAATATTTGAAGCTTCCCTTAAAATATTATAAGAATATTTTCAAAGTAAATGATTTATTTTATAATTATGTGACTTTTAATTATTTCAAAATGAATATTTTAAGAATTTGTGAAAGGTACTCTTTATCAAGATCATAATTTTAAATGTTTTAAAGATTTATCTTTCTAAATCTTTTTAATTACTGTCCATGTTTTCAAAATGATTTTAAGTATTTATTTATATGGACATGAATGTTTTGAAATGATATTTATTTTCAAAAGTTTCAAAGTGGTATTGGACACTTTGATTCAAAAATCTCTTTTAAATTACTTCCTTTCTAAATGTGTGACTTTTCAATGATTTCGAGAAAAGAGATATTTCTCTCAAATAGTTTTGATTTCATCTATGTCAACATCCTTTAAGGGATTTTAAGCTTATTTGAAGTTAATTTATTATGATACAAAACTTTTTTATTGTATTGAAGGTTTTGTGATATGTTTTACTGTGGATGTGTTATTTTTATACCATTCATGGTTTATGGAGAAAGTATTGACATTTCGTATGCTAGTTTTAATATGAATGTTTATGTTATGTTTAAACCTTTTCATATGGGAATGCATTGGACTTAGTAAGTGACGGGTGGAGCCCGCTATAGCTCCTTGATGCATCGGTAGGTCTCATGAGACAAACTAGTGTCTTGGCACAAGGCCTTGACCAAATCTTATTTGTAGTCTTCGCACGAGGTCTTGGCTATGTGGTTATGATAGTCTGGCATTATGAATTCCATCATTATGAAAGTGATTATTGATATTGCATGTGATTATTCGATTAGTAGAATATCCATTTGAATAAGTAAATGGAATTATTTCATTTTATTTTTTCTATACTATGTTGAATTTTAAGTTTAAAAGGATTTTGTTTTAGTTATACATTTCCTTAAATGTTTATGCTTATTTATAAAAGTTTTTGCTGTATTGCTTACCCTTACGGAGAATTTGAGCTCACCCCTTTCTATGATTTATTTTTCCCAGGATTCCAAGAACTATATTGTGATTGATATTCAGGGTTAAGACAAGGGAATAATGGCATTCATAAAGGATTATTTATGTTGTTTTGTATGTTATGAAGTGTAATGTAACATTCATGTATGTAATATATTTTCCAAGACTGCTAAACTGATCGGTCCTTTGGGACTTGATTATTTGTAATCATGCCAATGTATTAAAATAATGCACCGACTCTGGGTCACTGGGGTCGGGGCGTTACAGTTTGTATCAGAGGAAGTTTAGAAATAACCTTGGAAACTAGATTTAGATAAACTCTGATTAGAGCACATAACCCTAAGATAGACTTTGAGGATTAGTATAGAATAACTTCCTAGAATTTTGGTATTGTAGAGATTTTGTGAGTTTTTCGAGCAATACATCCTTGTCTGGATACGAGCAGGTAGAGGCGGCTCTAGCACAGATGTACCTAGGGGTAAAACTCGAAAACACCACTTTGAGCTAGACTCGAATGGGAACTGGTGCATGACAATGGGCCTTGTTGCACTCTTGGTTACGACACTCCCGGGGGATATGCTTAGGATAATTCTCATTTTATTTACAAACCATTATAAAGGGATCATGAGTTTATACTTACTCAAAGAAAACATTTTTTATGATTATGGATTATATCCATAAACTATTCAATTTTCATTAGGAATTATTTATTATAATTCATAAACTGTCCTAGTTTATGCTATTGTATAGAAATGGAACCCAGTAGAAGGAATGTGAACTCCAGTAATATGTATGATCCAAAGAGTAAGAAAGATCGTATCTTTTATGGTATTAAGACATCATTTATAAGGGAAATAGTCTCCCATGTATTATCATCATATAACAAAATAGTATCATGTGTGGATAATATAACTAAGGTGTTTACTGAGTCCTATGGATTTGAAGGGAAGCAAGAGAAGAAAAGGATGGAAGAGAGAAAGATGGATAAAGGGAAGAGGGAAAAGAAGCATTTCCCCATATGTGATAACTGTGGGAAGAAACACCCTGGAACTTGCCTGAAAGGAATGAGAGTTTGTTATAAGTGTGGAGGAAAAGGGCACAAATTACGTGACTACAAGGGTAAGAAAATGGTTTCAAATGTACAATGCTTCATTTTCAAGGATTTTGGACACTATGAGAACCTATGTCCCAGTCATCATACTATGCCGCAAATGATGATATTGGATAATAATAAAGTTATAATACTACCACAGATGAAGAGGAATGATTAGAGTTCTTATGTTGATTATGCCATTTGATTGTTGTATCAACAATGTACTTGTTATAATAATTATGGAGTATATAAGGATTGTACTGCAGTACTATTTCATTAAGGACTTGAGATTGTGTGGAACAAAGAAAAGTGACTCAATAGCAAGATAAATTTTTGGAAAATATATGGTTGAGAGAATGATAAACCATAATATAGTTCTGGTACCGAGGTAGTGATTTCAGAATAATACATGATTGATTTGGATAAATTATATTGGATATTCTTGACTACCGTGAAATTGATTAATGATTTGTATATTCCATCATTTTTGTGGTTTACAACATTTTTGGATTGAAGGAGTATATCCATTATTATTTAAGGAATAAGGGATCATGAATGTAATCAATAAGGTTTTATGGTAATTTGGGATGTTTCAGTGTTTTAAAAGAATACATGATGAAACATGTTATTACAAAGCAAAAAGGATCTTCATTTTTGGACTAAAGCATTTTGGATAGTTCTAGTTTAGATTATTTTTGGATTTCCATCAAAGGACAACCCGGAGGTTGGGCAGCAACGCGTCGCATCCGGCAAGGCCGCGAGACTTGAACCCACAACCGAAGGGCGACAAGGGTGTATCACCTACCACTGTCCCACGTAATTTCCGGGATTAAATAATGTAGGTTTTTTTAAAAGATCTGGTAGATGAGTTATAAATTCGTTTTTTTACCCTATACGAATAGGATAAATAGAATATTTTTTTTACGTTTTATTATCTTTTAGAGTAAAAGATGAGTTTGTGGTAGAAATTAGTTAAAGTATGGAACTATAATTTTCAAGAATATATTTTTCTTATTCTCTTATTCTATGAAGAAATTAATTCTTATACTTTATTTAAGGAATCCTAAAACCAAAAATGTGTTATCCTAATACCCTATGTTTTGTTGAACTGATGGTATTTTAAATCATCATAGATTAATGAATTTAAGGACCTAAATTTTACACTTGTTTTTGATTGATGACCTCAATCACTACCTATAAATATTTATGTTTTTCCTCAAATTATATATCTCTAATTTCCACCAATTTTCTCCTAATTGAGATCATAATTTGGTGGTGACCCTTTCATTTCACTTTTCCTCATATTAAGACTAAATTTTAGTAACCCAATTTCCGATGTGGGTTTTCCCACAAAGATATTTTCTATTTTGAACCTTTTATTTTTAGAAGAACAATTTCAAATTGCGAGGAAAAAATTTATTGAAGGAGGGGAGAATTTAACACCCCAAGATTTCATAGTGTGTTATTTCTTCAAAATAATTCAATAACTTGCACTACACGCAGCACCGAGTTCAAGCACACCATGACTTACCAAACAAGCCATTCAAAAGAGGTTATGAATAGTATTAACTAAATTTTAAACTTTATATAATCCTTATAATTTTAGAATCCATATTATGAGTTTCTTATACATAATGTAAGAACAAATTCCTTTTTTCAGATAAAAGAAGTATTTTTCAAAATTACACTTTTACTAACTTTAATAGTGAACCCTTTTTAAATCCAATATTTTAAACTTTTATATATTCAATTTGACTAAATAAATTTATTCTTTATAATGGGGACATAAAAAAAATTTACAATGTAACACCCCAAGCTTCCACGGTACGCTTCTCTTTGAAAAATACAGTAGCGTGTGTTGTACAGAACTTCGAGTTCTAACACACTACAACCAATCAAACTAGCCGTAATGAATAGCAATACCTAATTTTTAAAATTTTATAAATTTTATCTCACAAAATGGAATTCATTTTTTTATTCTAAATATCGAATTTATCCTAGGGTGAAATTTTGGTACTTTTCAGATAACTTTTATATTTTGATGAATAGTGAAAATTACTAAATTTTAATTAAAAACAACTTTTTTAATCAAAATAATTAGTAGTGATAAATTATGAATTTGAGTGGTTTAAAAGTATATTTAGAATATATTTTTACCATTTAATAAAATTTTGGTCATTGGACAAAATTTCATAATTAAACCGGACATAAATAAGTGTCAATCTTTTGATAGTTATTATCTCTTAAAAACACGCTTTATGTTTTAACAACGGGAATTAATATTAAATTAATTTCTGCCACTTCTGTGTTTTTAATTTGGAAAAATTGATTCCATATTTGTAATCAGGATGTTAAGACTGTGTAAATATGTAACTTTTATTTTTAGACATTATGAATAATTACTTCGGTAAATATTTTATATACCATGGTTAAAGGGTAAATCCGGTAAATAAGGGTTAAAAAATAATATAATAATAATAACAAATTACCCTAAAACGTGTCCTAACCTTATTGGTTGATACATCTCCGACCATGGGAATATTTGGGTCGATTTTGTGACCCCATGGAGCCACTTGTAAGTGATAGAGACACTTTATTTTAATTAAGTTAAAATGAATACAAAAATGACACAAGCATATATCTTTTAGCAAAACAATTTTTACATAGAGTTATATATGTTTTATTTTCAACTATAAATATTCATTAGAAATATAAAACTATTTCCTACATAATGGTATTTTATTTATAATTTTTAGACATTAAATATTTCAATTTATTTATGACACAATGGTGATGCAGTAATTACCATAATAGTGAAAAATTAGAATAATTGATATTATAAATACCCAAATAAATTTAATTTGAGACTTTTTATAAATACAAATAATTATATAGGTTAATATGAAATGTTAGGATTTATTTAATTAACTTTTTTAGAAGTAATCATTTTGTTATGAGTTTTACAAAAATCAATTATTGAATAGTGTCAAAATTGACATAAAAGAGTTTTTAAAACAAATATTATATTATTAATTGATATTAAATTCATAAAAATCTAAGGATCAGCCAAGAGACTTATATCATGATATTTTTATCATTAATGGACCACTTGGTGGTCTCTTGGATGTATATAGTAAGTTTATTAACCATATAATATAAAAATACAAAGAGACATTGTAAAAGTGAAACTAATTAACTAAGAGTTAATACTTAAAGATAAGGTTAATATAGTGACACAAACCTGTCTAAATTCAATTGGTTGAGTGATTTTAGACCCATACCCACCTTAACCTGTAAATAATTTACTTTGGATCCATTATAAACCTAATATGAATTTATTATAAAACAATATTTCTAGCTTTTCCAAAGGTGTCCCTTACCCCTCTTATAAAAGGGCACTCTCCCTTCTCACTAATTCACACATTCAAAGCCTTTTGGTTCGTCCAACCCCTACCCAAATACTCTCTAAACTTCCCTCACTTAATCCTAGAGTCCTTCATTTAGTCATAAATCCAACCTAATGAGCCCTTTTGATCAAATCAAAAGAAAGAACCCGAAGAAGAGGTAATGATTTCACCACCCTTTTTCAAGTTCCTTTCTTCTTCCACTTCTTCTTTCTTTGTTATTAACATTCTAAAATAACAACTCCAGTATATTATATATACTTTGATGTTATTATAAACATGTTACAACCATATTTCAGTATTCTATCCATCATTTTAATGACATGTCACCATACGTGCGTACGTACGGCTTACCGTCTCCACGTCGTGGTGTAATTGTTATTCAAAACATTATTATTTGGATGGGTATAATAATGATGTGTAATTACTACAAATAATAAATATAACATGATAATTATTCTGTATATATGATATACCATCCAATTATATATTATTTTAATATCAAAATAATGATATTGCCGCTCTTGCGTACTTACGGACTACCATCTCCATGAACGCGATGAGATTCATTCTCTATCATATCCATTCAAGTATAATTATCATTTGATGATTTAAAAATAATTTTTAGGGACTTGATATAATTATGGATATGAATAAGATACAACCTATCCATGAAAACCATGGATTATGTAACAAAACATATAAAAGAAAATGAGTAAGTTAACACCCGAAACGACGATAATACTAAGATATTATAAACAAAGCAATGTTAAAAGATCATATATGATATCATATTAATGTATATGATTATTTTATAATTTAATAACAATTATTTCACCATTATACAGGTGGTTAACCTATCCCCAACCAAGTAAAAGTACAAGGTATGGGTTTATTTCGCAATCTCTTCATTATCCGAGGTTGTTTATACGTGATTATCTACTGGGACCTCTTTATCATCCACATCTATGTTTCTTAAAAATGTATTTAAAATCATTATTTCTATTTTAGAGACTATGGTATAAATTCATTTATACCATTGTTGACTTTTATAATTGGTTTACAAAGGAATCTTTCTGTCGTTTTCCAAACAAAGTCCTTTTTAACCTTTTTGACAGAATTAAGGTAAGAATGTTTTTTTAACTTATACGGCGGGTGCGTCTATTTTCCGCCGTTATAAAATCTTTGAAGCATCCCTTACAAGATTATAAGAATATTTTAAAATTAGATGTTTTATTTTATAATTATGTGACTTTAAATGATTCCAAAATGAATATTTTATGAATTTGTGAAAGGTACTCTTTATCAAGATCATAATTTTAAATGTTTTAAAGATTTATCTTTCTAAATCTTTTTAATTAATGTCCATGTTTTCAAAATTATTTTAAGGATTTATTTATATGTACATGAATGTTTTTAAATGATATTTATTTACAAAAGTTTCAAAGTGGTATGGGACACTTTGATTCAAAAATCTCTTTTAAATTACTTCTTTAATAAATGTGTGACTTTTCAATGATTTCGAGAAAAGAGATATTTCTCTCAAATAGTTTTGATTTCATCTATGTCAACATCCTTTGATGTATTTTAAGCTTATTTGAAGTTGATTTATTATGATACAAAACTTTTTTATTGTATTGAAGTTTTTGTGATATGTTTTACTGTGGATGTGTTATTTTTATACCATTCACGGTTTATAGAGAAAGTATTGACATTTCGTATGCTAGTGTTAATACGAATGTTTATGTTATGTTTAAATCTTTTCATATGGGAATGTATTGGACTTAGTAAGTTACGGTTGGAGCCCGCTATACCTCCTCGATGCATCGGTAGGTCTCATGAGACAAACTACTGTCTTGGCACAAGGCCTCGACAAAATCTTATTTGTAGTCTTGGCACGAGGCCTTGGCTATGTGGTTATGATAGCCTGGCATTATGCATTCCATCATTATGAAAGTGGTTATTTATATTTGATGTGATTATTCTATTAGTATAATATCCATGTGAATAATTAAATGTCATTACTTCATTTTATTTTTTCCATACTATGATGAAGTTTAAGTTTAAAAGGCTTTTGTTTTAGTTATACATTGTCTTAAATGTTTGTTCTTATTTATAAAAGTTTCTGTTGTTTTTCTTACCCTTATGGAGCGTTTGAGCTCACCCCTTTCTATGTTTTATTTTTTCCAGGATTCCAAGAACTATATTGTGATTTATATTCAGGGTTAAGAAAAGGGAATAATGGCATTCATAAAGGATTATTTATGTTGTTTTGTATGTTATGAAGTGTAATTTAACATTCATGTATGTAATCTATTTTCCAATACTGCTAAACTGGTCGGTCCTTTGGGACTTGATTCTTTGTAATCATTCCAATGTATTAAAATAATGCACCAACTCCGGGTCACTGGGGTCGGGTCATTACATAACATATGTTTTGAAATTATTTAATCATAGGATATGATTCATGATTTTGTTTGTAGGAAAAAATTATTTCAAAATAATTTGGTATAGAATGGTTAATGGATCATGAAGAATGTTGAATTTGTAAGAAGTCAACATCTAACAGATTTAAGAGTTATGGTAGATTTAAGATGATGAAATTCTTAAAAGTATTAAGGCTCTTTTGATGATGGGATTCCATTGGAAGACTTTTTATAGTATGTGTAACCCTGAAGTTTGATATCTGAAAATGTTACTCAAGGAATAATTATCTTTTATTTTAATGAGTAATGGTGCAATTTTATTTTGTAATAATATATGTTTTTATTATGGATATAAAGTGATTTGGGTTATTTAGGGAAATGATTAACCTATCATAGAGAATATGTGATTTGGTTAATTACACTTTAGTATGATACTTTAAGAGTATTTGATTTTATTTGGAGATAAATATTAAGATTTATAATGGAAGACTATGTGGTTAAATCCTTTTGAGTTTTGGGTTACAATCTTATTTTGGGTTACTTTGAAGCATTTTAAGGAAATTTTTGTACTGAATGGTCATTGCTGAAATTTGGGTATTGTTTGTAGAATTTTGGGGATTAAGAGTAGAATTTATTTTTATAAAGTATTATCCTTTTTTGGGGATTATCTAATCTTTTGCTAGACATTTTGGTATTGGTTGATGTCTAAAGACAGGGGAAATATATAGTTCATATTTTTTGGATTATTTGATACTCTATAAGTTGATTATAGAGATTTTAATGTGACCGAGTTAGTTTTAATACTCATCGTTTGGAGAAAAGAAGAGTTTATGGTAGAAATTTAGAAAAGGATTAAAATATACATGACAAGTAAGTATGTTTCCTTATGTTTTTAGTTAAGCTCATAAATAAATTCCTCAAATTTATGAAAATTAACTTAAAACAAAAACATTTTCCGTTAACTTTTCCTACTGGGGAATCAAATACTATTTAACCCATCACAAGTTTGTGATTTTCTGGGGGTTAATTCTCTCCTAATCATGTTTTATACCACTCTCCATCAAACCTTGATAGTTTGTTTCTCTTCCATATCCATGTTTTTTACATGTAATCCAAGTATGAGATATCTCGGGTGACCCTTTTATTTCTCTTTATTTATTTTAAAGTGATATTTTTATTCACTCTTTTTCTAATGTGGGACTTTCATTGAAGTTTCCAAGACAAATTCTAAAATTATAAGGACGTAATTCTAAAAGGGGGGAAGGATGTAACATCCCAAGTAAATAAACAATATATCTTTTTCATATTTATTAAAATTTGTGAATTAATTATTAATTTTACTTTAAATGGGATGTTATTTTTGATGGCATACCTAATACGCAATAACAAGTTTCATTGAAAACATATGTTGCACACAATGTTGAGTTATACTGAAATATATTAATACAATATTATTATTTTAAATGGTTGTTAATGCATAGTCAGTGTATTGGCGAGAATGAAAAAAACTAACCATATTATGATTAAATATGTTTCTTAAATGTTTTTACATTAACCCAATAAATTTTAGAGGCTTAAAATGAGAATAAATCCAATATTAAGCATGAAACACACTAATATTCTTTAAAAGGTCATTTTACCGCCTTTTGATGGATAACCCCTTTTAAATAATTCTTATCACTTTTATATGATATATTTTAAAAAATTAAATTCTTCTTTAGAATCGGGACATCAATATTAACTTTGAATGAAATTTTGGTATTTTTCTAACAATGTTCATTTTTTAATGAATAGTGAAAAATATTGTATTTTAATTCAAAACTGCCTTTTAATTTATTTATATGAATAGATTATATTTTTAATTGGTTTAAAAGTATAATTAGACTATATTTTTACCATTTAATCCAATTTTGGTCATTTTAAGTAATTTCTCTTTGAAATTGGATATAAACAAGTGTCAATATTTTGATAGTTATTATTTCTTAAAAACACGCTTTTTGTTTTGACAAAGGGAATTAATTTTAAATTAATGAAAGAAACTTATATTTTTTGAATGTGTTCAAATATGCATAATTCTTGAATTCAGAATATCAAATATATATTAGGATGAATTTTTGGTATTTTTCTAAAAACCTTCAACTTTTGATGAATAGTGAAAACACTGGGTAGTAGTTAAAAACTGACTTTTTCATTTAAATTAAATTCCACCACTTCTTTGAATTGAATTTCAAAAATCTGACATACATGGTTGTCATTAGTCATTAAAATTTTGTTCAATAAAATGAAAATAATTTTAGTAAATAGTAACCTTTGACATTTATTTACAGCGGTTAAAGGTAAATACGATAATTCAAGGTAAAAATAATATTATAATAATACTAAATTACCATAAAATGTGTCCTAAACCTATTTTTTGATACATTTCCAACCATGGCCATATTTGGGAAGATTTTGGGACCCCATGGAGCCACTTAAAAGTGATAGTGACACTTTATATTAATTAATTTAAAGTAAAGAAAAAAATGAATTAAACATATATCTTTTAGTAAATCAATTTTTACATGGGTTGTATAAGTTATATATTAGAATATAAATATTAATTTTAAATATAAAAATATTTCCTACATCATGGAATTTTTTTCATAATTTTTAGACATCAAATAAATAAAATTATTTATGACACAATAATGATGCATTGTTTACCTCGTTAATGAATGGTTTAAATAAATAAGATTATAAAGATTAAAAAATATCCAAAACTTACCCAATTATTATTGGATGATTTTATTTAGAACAATATTCATCTTATAATATACTTCTATAAGTTTTTGACCTTTATAAACCGAAAATCATTATATAATAAAATAATATCTTCAATCTTTCCTAAAGAGCCCCTTCTCCCTCTTATAAAAAGACCTCACTTCTAACTCATTACTCACACCTCTCAAACCCCTTGGATATTCCAACCTCTACCCAAATAATCTATCAATATCCCTCTATTCCACCAAGGATCCTTCCCATAGGCAGAAGGCACTTTAATAAAGCCTTTTGGTTCAAACCAAAGGGAGTACCTGATTTAATGGTAACGTCTTCTCTTAAGTTCTTTTCTTTAATTTTACTTCTCTAACCCCCTAAACTCTATTTATTTGTTTATTTTATAACAAAACCAGTATATTAGATATACTTGGTTTTTTTTATGTGATGTATTCTAACTAAAATTACACATACCTCAATCTAATTGGTAAAAAAAAGATATTGTTTCTATGGACGGCGAACTACTGCCTCATGAAACGATGATTGTGAAATCTTCTCCTATCACCTCTTATGGTGGTCATTAATATGGGACTTTATTTACATGTCATATATATTATATTTATATTTTCTCTATACTTATTTATTTTTCATTTATATCATACCTTTATGGTTTCCATAATGGGTAAATATGATAATTTTTTTGAGGAAGTGGGGACTATCGCCCCCTCAAAGTGACATGACTCGTTCATGCCATATGTGGAATGTATAAAGGATGGAGTTACTGAAATTATATATGATATTATAATGGAATTATAATATAACTATTTATTATTAAGTTTTCATTCCATTAAAATATGAAATATAAGTGAAAGTAGTTTCTATGCGTACGTACGACTTACCGTCTCCATGAATGGTGCATTTCATTTCTTATCTCCAAATGTTATGTACTATTATAAATAATTATATATACTGGATATATATGATATATATTATATATAAATAATGAATATTATTTTTGAGAAAATTTAATTTTGACTACATGAACAACTTGTTATTATTGGAAGTTTATTTTTTACTCAAGTACCAAATATCAACCAAACAACCATTATTAACTTAAATGATTGAATAATATTTATAACATAGTAATAAGTGATATAAAATGAATAATAAATTTGAAAAAGGTTTTTAATAAAGTATAAATTAACTTTATTTTATTATTCAATAAATTAAAGAACCAACGGGTCAAGTCTTACATGAGGTAAGGGATTTCTTATCTCACTTTTAATTCTGTGAGATTTCCATTGTTTGCCACTTATTTCTTGCCTGTGGTGTATTGGGTATTTCCATTTGATATATATTATAATTATTCTTTTTATATTCATGTTATTATATGATTCATTTTGTGGTTATTAACTTTTGGTCATACGAATTGATTGATTACAATGTGGTAAGGGGTTTTCATCTCACTTTTTATTCTCGTGAAATTCATGCTATGTTTTCCACTATTTCCTTTTGTGTGGTGTATGTAATTATCATGATTGTATTATTTTTATAATATAATTAAAGTTATGGGTATTTACATCTTAATTGTGCAATCCTTCTTTCATGTGTTGTATGTTTGGTAAGTTACCAAATTAGTAAGTGAACTTTTTAACCCAATTTCCATTCCATGGGTTAATCTTCTAATTCTTAATTATATCATGATATGATTATGTGTGGAATCACTATTTATTTATTTATTTTGTAATTTACACTCCCCTTTGTGTTTAAATACTTTATATACACATAATCACTCCATTGATAAATTCTCAAGTCATTGATAAGAGCTTGATAAGAGTAATTTTAACTCAATTTACATTCATTGAGTTAAACATCCAAGTCATTGGTGTTGTTTTTAAAAAAACATGTGTGAATGTTCTCTGATTTATTTACACAGAATATCCAATCATATTTAGTTTATTTATATTTTTCACACATTATTAGGTAACTGATTTATCCTTAATATAAGGATACCATTTTTATAAGGGATTTCATCTCAATTTACATTTCATTGAGACTTCATTGCTGTTATGCACCAATTAACGCTTTTATGGTGTATATACTGTTCTATGGAATATTATATCATGATTCTATTTATTCTCATGGTATTATAAAGTTCTGATTAAATTTTATTCATCAATTATATGTATTCAATCATCTCTTATTTTTTTAAAAACACTTTACCTAAATATCATTTTAAATGTATTAAATATTTATGCTTCTAAATATTATCATTATTGTACATGTTTTCAAAATGGTTTTTAGGATTTATTTATATGAAAATTAATGTTTTCAAATGATAATTCATTAATTTTTCCAAATTGTTTTGGTACACTTTGATTCAAAAATCTCTTTATTAAATGTTATAAATGGTTTTATAAATAATTGATTATGCCAATATCTTTAAATATTATATTTTTAGAGAAATGTGGAAATGTTATCTTTACATGATGATTGTTTTATTTTTTATGACTACATTATGGTTCTTTGACATTGTTTACATATAAAGGTGGTTTCGTGATAAACCTAGGGAAGGTGAGCCTAAGATAGCTCTCAAATGCATTGGGTAATGTGAAAGTGGTAAATATTAATGTTTATCCTAAGAGATTTAGGGAATATACTCTGATGCGTATTCCAAAGGTAACTCTCTATGTAGCTGTGAAATCTACAATGTAATTTTGATATGGATGCAACAAATTACCTTTATGATTTATGATTTTTGTGTGTTATTCATAAATATTATGTTTTCATGAGGTATGTTATGATTGAAAAGTATGGTTTTATTTATTTTTATTTATTGATGGGTTAATGTTTCCTTTACTTATTTTATAACCCTTACTGAGCTTTTTTTTCTCATCCCAAGTTTTAAAATGTCTTTCACAAGACATAAAGATGAATAGGGTCAAGGATGGGATCAAGGAAAAGTCGTGCAGTCTAAAACATGGAACTAGACAAGACTCTTTTTTTCAAGAGTTTTTATTTTATAGAAATATATGGAAACTGAGTAGAAGTGTCTACTTTGTAATTTTTTCAGATGTAATGTAATAGTTATAGCCTAATTCTCTAAAAATCTAATCTGGATAAGATCCTCAATGTGAATTATTATTTTAATTCAAGATCATGTAATGTTTTAAGGCTGGGTCTTTGTATCTATGGTATTAGAAAAATCATAACCATGATTCATTAACATATTTTTGGGTATATTCCTTTGACACTTGAGACATTAATTTATATAGTGTCATAACTTCTTGAAGTCAAATCATTGTACACTAGTAACCTTTCTCTTATCCATTCCATCACAATCATAGTGAACTTTATCTTCAAACATATAGAAAACTCACATTCCTTTTAAGAAAGTAATTGGGAGATTATTTCCATAATTATTACATATGGGAAAATACTTCTTTCCCTTATTACCATTATCCATGTTTTTCTTAGTTTTCATCATGTTCTTGTGCTTCCCTTTGAAGCTATAATACTTAGAAATTTATTTCTCATTCTCGTTAGCATATGATACTATTTCCTTATAAGATTAGAATTATTGGGAGATGAGTTCTCTTTAAAATAGTGTCTTATGACTATAAAATAAATGACCATACTTACTCTTTATATCATGTTCATTGGTGAGGTTCACATTCCTTATTCTAGGAACCATTTCAAATTGACAAAATAGACTATATTAGATATTATCATCATAAAATATAATGTATAATCCCAAAACTAGTGAAATACTTTACACACATTGAAAATTTTATGTGTATCTAATGTCATAATCATAAACATGGTTTCTTTGGGATGTTCTTCTATACACATTCTTAATGAATATCATGGTCTTATTTTATATAGTCTATATTATCATAAATATAGTTTTCAAGGTTTCTACTAAAATTCCTTTGATACCAACTATAAAGCCACATCCCCATAATCCTAGATTTGATACATCATTTTGTTACATTTCCATGATTACAAGGAATCAAATACTAAATCATCGATCATTTTAGTAGTTTTGGGAAACCAAATTACAAACATTATACCCATATAACATTAAGAAATATAAATTAAATCATAACATAAGTAAGAGATCGTAATCCTTGAAACTCATTCCAAGAATTTATCTTTCTATCCTGGGGAAAGAAAAACAGAATAAGGGTGAGCTAAAATTGTCAATAAGTTTTAGTACATTGGAAGAAATAATTAATCAATAATCAGAATAAACATGGCATAGTAAATAATAGAGAAAAAAATCCACTAAAATAATTGGATAAGGAATAATCAATATGGAAAGGTAAATAACTAGAACACCTTCCATTTAATCTGTAAACTAAAAATGAAATGAATCCATACATAATTTCAACAAAAACATCTCATGTATAATCATAATAATCACTGAATTTTCAATAAAATAAATAATTAATTATTTGACACCATGTTTACTATGTATATGATATCTTTAACATCAAGACCTTTCACAAGACGGTTTAGCATATGGGATAGAAACCCACTTAATTTGGAAAACCGATTCATATCATAAGACTATTTATGCATCAAGGGGCTTACATTAAATGGTCCCTAACTCGTGTCGTACCAGTCCAAAGCATTTCTTATATATCGAATAATCGATTTAATTAATAAACAATGATATTTATCATAAACTATATGTATTGGATGAATAATATGGATTTATCAAAAATTCCCCGATGCAGGATAAGTAATAGAAATTTTTTTAGAGGTTAATTAATGGAAATACTATTTAAAGATAATTAAATACATTTCTAAGAAAAATAATTGTTAAACATTCCAAAGTGTCCCATACCGCATTGAAAAATTTAAATCATAATCTTCATGAAAGAATAAAATTAAATGAAACTTATAAAATCTTGAGAATAATTAGATTCATGATATAACATTTAAAATTGTAGTATGTACACTATATAAAATAAACTAGGTGTATAACATTACAATATGCTTCAATGAAAGGAAATTGAGATGAAATATCTTACCTTGAGTCCGACTTGTCATGTGTATCTGTATATTCCTAAATAATATTCCTATATTAATTATAAAATTTATTGAGAATATTTTTCAATTTTATTATTAATTTTATTTCACTTATTACAATGTTTTATACAAGTTCATAAACAATTAAATTTACATCAGGTGTTTTGACCAAATTCGGTTCATGTGTCAAAAAAAACTTTGGTAGGTCCACTATGGTCAAAGGGATCATTATATAAACATATCTAGAATAATAATCATGTAATTATTATAATATTTATACCTAAATTATAATTTTAAAACCAATCATGAAATATGGTTATGAAAAATGAACCAATGTTACAATCATGGTGACGGTAGGCCCTATGTATACATGAGTAACATTCCCATTTTTTAATGATCATTATCGAAAGAAGGTAAGTGAAATTTTATATTCCTTTAATGGTAAATATATCATAAATAAAATTTCACATACTAATATATACTTATATATATATAATTCATGTGATGTAAAATGAATCACATCGCATCGAGGAGGCGGTAGTCCAGACGTCCACAAACGACATTACCAATTTTTTAGTGTGTGAAAAGGGTAATAAAGAAAATGATATATTATATTTAAATAAATTTAATTATGTAATTAATATAATATATATTTCATTTTTTCCAAAATTTTTTAATTAAACCCATATTTAATATATTTCATGCAATGTGTGAACATGTCACATCACTTTGAGGATGTCGTAGTCCACATATCCACAAATGATGTTGTCATATTTACAAAAAATGGAAATCATGAAGGTATGTGTTATATAAAAATTCAAGAAGTATGAAGACAACATAAATATCATATATATAATATTAAAACAGGTTTTCCATCATAATCTCCAACTATGAGAGGTGGTAAAGGAAAAACGAATGACATCGTTTCGTGGGTCGATAGTTCACTATACACTAACAATGATTTTGTTACCCATTTGACGGAAGTGTGTGTAGGTGTAGGACAAACCCTTAATGTAAAAAAATATTATTATATTTATTATAATGATGTTATTATATAACCATGGAATAAAAATAATTTAATGGTTGTAGAAATAAATAAAACATAAATGTGTGTTTTAAGAATGTTACCTCTTTTCATGTAATGCATTTTAGTTTGCACCAAAGGGCTTACTTGGTTGGATTTATACCAAAATTGGGGAATATAGGTTAGTTTTTTTGATGTTTGGAGATCATTTGGGTAAATTTTGGATGATCCAAAGTGTATTTAGATGTGTTATTAAGGGTAAGATTGAATTCTTTTTTATATTGGAGGAGTAGAATTATTTTAAATACCAAAAGGTAAACACTATTGGGTGGTATCTATTACATAATCTACTTAAAAATGAAAAAATAATGGATTAAATTATAATTATAATCAATAAACACCCAACACCACACAAAAAATCATTTTTATCATTTTTCCTTGGTCTTTAAGTTAAATTATTTTTATAATTTTGTTTTTATTAAAGTAACTAGTTGTTTATCCTTGTTAATTTAACCATTAATAGTAAATTAAAGTTAGATTTATTAGAAAATATATTCCCAACTTTTACTATATATTATATCTAATTTAAAAAATATCAATCCCATGTGTGTTGGAAATTAATTTTAAAACAAATGAATATAACGCACAAAAACACAACTTTAACCCTGAACCATGCTAAATTTTTTTTACTATATATGGGGCAATATGTTAATTGTGAAATATAAATTGGTCTATTATTGAACCATATTTTATATTTGTTAAAATTTAAAATTAATATTTAGAATATAGTATTTTTAGTAATTTTAATTCTTTTAATAAAATATCATTTATTGTAAAATAACATTATTTTCAATTTTTACATTGTTTAACTAATTTTAATTTAAAATATCAAAACAATATTGGAATTAAAATATATAAATTAAAAAATATATATATATATTTTTATCTATAAAAAAATGGGACACAATAGTTCATCAGATTTACATTACTTTTAATGTTTTAGCATCATTTATTTTATTTAATTATTAACTAAATAATCTATGCATTAGCATTTGTTAAGATTTTAATGTAATTATATCATATATAAAAATTAAATTCAAATTACCATTATAAAAAAACGCATTTACCTTTCAAAATAATGTTTTTAATTTAAATTATGTATCTTCTTCCCTATTCTAATGCTTTATAAATTTTAAAGGTAAAGAAGGTTCCTTTTTATCTTTTTCCTTATTTAACTTATTATATAGTTCACATTCATGTAATAGTATCCCAATAACAAATAAAATTAGAATCAATAGGGTATATGGTCTAACTTTTGGAATTCAATGGATTTTGGACAAGTTTCAAGGCCATTTTGACCCTAGTTGAGTTTAATTTTACCTTAATTACTATAATTAATTTTAATTACTTTAACTAATATTTTTATTCAAAAAATAATTTGATATTATTATAATATAAATATTATAATTATTACAACCATTTATTTCTATTTTTTTATAGTTAATTCACATAAGTGGAAAAATTAAATTTAAAGTTAATCCTGCAGACATGGAGAGAAAGCTGGTTTTTAAAGTGAAATTTTCCAAATGTTCAATAAGTTTTTATATCTAAATTAAATATAAAAATATTATAATGAACTAAATTGGATTAATATATTTATAATTTATCTATTTCTACTTTAAAAAAAATTAAAATACAATTTAATATGAATAATTATTTAAACTAAAATAAAGTTTCCAACTAAAATGCAGTATTTTTCATTATTCATAAAAAATGAAACTTCCCAAAAAAATACCAAAAAATCATCCTAAGATGATTTTGATAATACTCATTTAAAAATGAAGTTTATTTTGAAAAATAAAATTTATAAAAGTGTCAAATTTTAGTTTTAAAATATTTATTCCACTAAAAGAAGGTAAAACTCGTTCTTGTGTGTAACATAAGCTAACTCGGTGTCATGTGTAGTGTAATATTAACATGATGTTTTACATAAATAAATATATAAAAAATAAATTTTATTCTAAAATGAAAATATTTTAAAGCTTTGGGTGTTACAAAATGAGAAAAAGATCTCAATCACTTAACATCCAATATTACGAATCACCCAAATGACAAAATTAATCAACCAATTGGGTGATTAATAATCTAGTTTATGGTGTTTAGGGTGATGAGTTAAAAAATAATAAAAATAATGGGATAATGAAATATTTTTGCACAGAACACACACATGAACCATGAATGGAGTAAACATGGACTTTTAATTGAATAATAAAGAAAAAGAGTAAAGGGGTTTGAACTAGATTTAAACTATTTTAAGACCATTATTATTTCACAATAGAATGTGGATGAGAGTTATATATAAAGATAAAGAAATATGATTTAATATTTACTTGAAAATAAAACAAACTTACATGATTACAAATAAAAACAAGGGAAAACAAACATTAAAAGAGAAGTGGAAGAGAGGTCTATCTTGTTGAATCAAGATTAAAGAAAATCCTATCGATCCCCTGGAAAGGATATGGTCATGCCAAATCTCCTTAAGTGATGATGTTCCTACCCCTTTCATGGAGAAGAGGGGAGTCTGTTTATAGACTAATGTGGTGAAATGTTGGCATTCCAAAACATCCTATCAACCTGACTAGCCCATTTGAATATTTATAAAGAATTATCTTGAGATATATTTTTCTTAATAGTTGAAAATATTAATCTGTAAAGTTCACCCTCAATGTTTTATGGCCAATGGAATTTTTTATCCAAAGTTATGTATCTTTTATCTAACAATGTCTTAATGCTTAGTTTTGTGTTGAGTTTTTCATTGGTCGAAACATGAATGCATTTTAGGCAAGAAATATTCCATCAAATTCAAACTATATCTTCTAAAAACGTACGATCCTATATCTGGGATTTCACAATAAAAAATATCAGCTCAATTGGTTGATAGGATTTGGAGAAAATTCAATAATTTTGGGATGTTTTCAAATACTAGAAGGAATTGTGGGTTCTAATTTAATGCATCTATTGGGACTCTTGTTTTTTTATTTGGGACTTTAGATTTTTATCCAAGTTGTAATGTAATATCCCTAGACCCATTTTTGAGAATCAATGAATTTGGACTTCTTTATTGAGACCAAAATATTAAACAACATGGGTGGTCCAATTTCTTTGATAGATTCTTTGGGCCTTCTTGTGTGGTCTATATAGCCCTTCAAATAGATGAATTGGCCAAAAATCCATTTAAATTATTTGTTGTAATTTGAATCAGTGACGCTATAAAATAAAAATAACATAATTTGGATTATTATTTTGAAATATATTATCAAAATATTAAACTATAGTGTATTTGAATGAATTCAAACAATGCTCTCCTTTTGTGTTTATGATCAAAACATGAACACTGAATAGAAATTAATCATTTTTAAATAAAAAATCAGTGATGGGAGTAATTTAAAATCATGAATGAATATTTATTTTCAATAATGATTAGTCATACACATGAAATTATTATTCATTTTAAAAAAAATAGATATCATTCATTTCAATTCATTCTAATTTAGGTAAAACATTCTTGAATTATTTTGATTGATTTTCTCATTAATAAATTAATTTATTTTATCTTATTCCATATAATCATCAAAAAATTCTCATTTACTATTATTTTAAATAAAAAAAATAATTTGATTTTTTATAAAACTTAATAAAATATTACACTGCTTTGTACTTGGAAGAAACTCATCGAGTGCATTTCTAAAATACACATTATGGTCTTAATTATATGAAATGAACTCATACAAAATATTATATACATGAACTGTTTTTTTATTTCATGGAATTTAGTTACAAATTAATTTCACAAGGAACACATGAATATTAAATTTCTTGTACAATTTAATATGTTGAGTCTTTTGTATGAAATGATCATATGTCAACTATAGTTTTGAATATTACATGGAATTGATTAATAATTTAATATAATATAAAACTAATAAATAGAGTTTACTATCAATTTAAGTAATCAAGAAGTATAGATGGTTGATTTTTAATGGAGTAATTAATTAAATTTAATATTTTCACATGAACAGTTAACACACACAATGTATGAAGCTATCCAAAAACATGTACTTCACTTTGCCAGATATCCAAAGTTCATGCATAGGGACTTAATGTGAACTTCCCATGAAAATTTATGAGTTACATGGAATTATGTAAGGAAACATGGATTGAACATTAGGTTTCATTGTTTCTAGCCTCTACGCATTATATATTAAATACACATTACATATTAATTACACTACATTCCAAGACCCCATTTTTTCCACTATGAAAACACATAGAATACACGTTGTGTAGTCTAGAAAATTCATGTGCCATCCTAATCGATAAAAACACGGTGTATTAAGTTCAAGGAATGTGTATTCATTACATGATGATCTGAAATCCACATGGGTTTCCAAGTTAAATTAACAATGACATACAACATGTGTCAAAAGAGTACACGCCATATAACCTTGTATTATCTGGCCAAAATTACTTATACCTCCATATGGGTTCTTCATATGTTTTATTTATTAATTATTTACTAATCTAGTTTATGTGAGTAAGAAATTATGAGGACCATGAATATATTTTAATGATGAATCAAGAATTAATTAAAACTTGAGATGAAATTAACTTTTTAAATGTTTAATGATCAATAAAAATATAAATAATTATAAACTGTAATGTGACCACTTTTATAACACTTTATGGTTCTAATTGTAGTATAATCACTTAACGGTGTTGATCCTAGATTATAAATTTTCATGTTTAATGGATAAGACACATATTTTACAATACATAAACTTCATGACTATTAAAAATTTTCTAATGAATATTGAAAAATAAGGTCACTGGAACAAAGAGAATATAGTTTCACATTAATTTTATATTATTTTAAATTTATTGAATAAAATAATACATTGATATTGAGATCTTTTTTTCATAAAGTTTTTGGTCATCCAAAAAAACTTTTCAATCAACTTTGATTTCTCTTATAGGAACAAAGTGTAGTATCCCTATAGAAGAGATACACATGTGCTCATATGATCTTCAAACTACACCGATGTATTTTCATGTTCTAGTACAAAGAATCAATCATCTAATAGTGTTTTTCTTGATCACTGCAAAAATTTATTTGGGATTAAATAATCATCCTTGAAATCTTGTTCTTGAGATGATAGAGGAGTACGGAAAATATCTCAAGTGTTATTTTGTACTGTAGGGAGAGATTTATATTTTTTTGTTCACAATAATTCTTAATTTCGATCAATCTCTACATAATCTACATAACCATATATTTATAGGGATATGGTTAGGTTTAAAATATTATTTAATTTCACAATAGATCTTAAATAATATTTCAAACCTTATATGACTGCTTGTATTGTAACAATATTATTTTTATTATATTCTCGTGGTTTTTAATAACTGGTTCAATGATTAATATTATTTTACTATCACTAAAATTAACATATATCACCAGAAAAAATCTTGGTTCACTATTCCTCATCATGATTTATAAATAAATATTATATATTATTATAATAATTCATTTCCTTGTGAATAAATATTTATTTAATTTATATTATCAATAAATCCTAAATAAAATTATTACTTGGTCTTGAGAATGGTATTTCTTCCAAAAATTAAATTCTAAAAGAATTTAATTGAGATCAACAAAAACACAGTGTGTGTGACCCAATAGGATTATTTTTTTTTCACTTGGTAGGATTTCCTAAAGTCCATGATTAATTTCTATAAATGGGTCATGGAACCCAAGAGATAGAAGTTAATACCACTACATCAACAACCACATATGAGTTCTCACTGTGTAATATAATCTTTTTTCATGATATCTCATCAAGCAGGTTTCACACTCATGTTGCCAGCCTATATGATTGATACATATTTCATTGAATATATAAAATAAACTCATCATTACACCATTTACTTGGAATTTAATGTAATTGATCTATCTAAATCAGAGAGACAATATATCAACTTCCATAAATATAGAAGGGAAATCCTTCATTGACTTATTCATTAATAACATGTCTTTCATGACACACCCAACATAACCTATATCCCATGAACTTGTGGAATCATAGTTTTGGATAGTTTATCTAAGTGTTAGAGTCATGAAGTCCATTAATAATAATCATAAAGCCTATAAACCATTACACACACTCAATAATAGGAATATTTTATGGCACACAAATATGTAGAATAGTAGTTATATTCTCATAATCACCCATATTGGAGATTAATAAGTGTGTACTTCATGAGAAGAAGTCTAATCTACTTACAAGTACTCACAACTGATATTAAACATACTATTTGTCCCATCATAGTATGTTACCTTAATGTAGAAATATATTTAAAATATAATCATGGAATTTCAAGGTTCTCATCCTAACATAGAACTCTTATGACATTTTCAATGTGGTTGATACTCTAGGAAATTATTAAATTTAATTCACATAGAACTATGAAAAATATTTATTAACACTTTATAATTAATATTCACTTCAATAAATATAAATTTAATCTTAATTAAAAATAGTTTGTTCTAGAACACCAACTCCAACATGAATCTTCGGAAGATTCAAGATCCTTATAAGGTGTTGGAAAGTGTAGACATGATTCATTATGTATCTTCCATAAGATATATCGTGTATTACCTATTTTTTACTTGACCTAATGAATTATATGCTTTAAGAATAACTAAAAAATACTAATCCAATAGTGAGATTCATTGGATTTATATGAAGAACATCTTTAATTACTTAAGAAGGATCAAGGATATGTTCTTTGTCTCTGAATGAGAGGAGGATATCTATATAAAGGGTTACATATATTCTAGTTTCCAATATGAAAAATATGATATGAAATATAAATATGGATTTTTATTTTTACTAAATAGGTGAAATTAATTATAAGAGTTCCAAACAAGCCACCGTAACTGAATCAACAACAAAGGTAAAATAAATAACTATATCATATTTGTTTAAGGAAGTTTTTTGGGTCAAGAAGTACATTTTTGAACTTGGGGTGATTCCTATAATTCAGGGATAAATCAATTTATATTGTGACAATAAATGTGTTATTTTTCCGGTGAAGTATTCTTGTTATCCTTAAATGACTAAACACATCCTTTTTAAATATTGTCTCATATGGGAGATCATTAAGAGGGGTGATGTAAAGATTATTTGGGTAGATACTCAAGAGAATGTAGCAGATCCATTGAGAACCCATTGCCATAAAAACAATATGATTGTTCAATAAAATACCTACATATTAAACACATCAAATATTGGTTGTAATGGTTTTAAATATTTCATGTTTTTATAATAAATTAAATATCTAAAAATCATACATCCATGTGTACTTCAATTTATTTTACATGAATGGTCGAATGATAATATCCCCTTAAAGTGAGACTTTGAGTTTTACCTAATAAATGATCATTATGGTGTATTATAGGTTTTAATGATATAATAAGGTTAATATAATAGAATTTTATATTCATTTCAAAGAGTTTTGTAAAAGATATAAAGAATATGTTCATGAGGTAATATGTGAAGTCTTATTACATGGATTAATCCACTAAATTATATCTCATGGAATGTCATATATTCATTGATATACTTAGAGATGTGTACTTATTATCAATATATCTTACTTGAGGTTATAGAAATACCTATAATGAGAACCTTAATAATTTGACAACCTAATAACAACAGTCTTCATGTTTACATATCTAATATGGGGGTGGTTGGGTACGTTGTTGATTTTGATGTCGGTTGGAGAACAACCAAGATAGGATTTTCCCAATTTTTTTAAAAGAATAATACATTTATCACTTGATTGATTTTTTCTAAATAAATTTTTCTTAGTTCTTAGTTATTTCCCATATGATGTGTTCAACTATTTGGATAAGTGACATGTGATGTACTTATCAGATAAATGATTCACAAGTTATGTTTTCATCAACTTGGTTATGTAACACCCCGAGATTTTATGAAAAATATTCTTTTTAATTTCATTAATGTCTTGTTTTGTATGCTACACCAAAAGAATCTTGCACAACACGCATCCTTGACTTGCATTGCATTACACGCAATCACGACCTTCCTCGATAGCGTGTGTAGTCCGCAATACCGAGTTTCACTAAACAACAATATGCTTTTAAAATATTATTAAAACTAGCCATTATGAATAGTGTTAAATAAATTTTGAATTTTATAACATTATTTTTCATCTTACACATTTCTATAACATGGTATAAGAACAAAATAAATTTTTCGGGTAAAATAAGTATTTTTCAAAAAATGCAGTTTTGCCGCCTTTTGATGGTGCACCAACTTTAAATCTAGTTTTTGACATGTTTATAAGTTCAATTTGACAAAATAAAATTCTTATTTTGAATCAGGATATAAAAATTTACATTAGATAAAGTTTTGATATTTTTCCGATAAATTTCATATTTTAATGAATAGTAAAAACACGCTATATTTTAATTAAAAACAACTTTTTTCATCGTAATATATTATGTGGTTAAATTATAATATTTAATGGTTTTAAAGTATAAATAGAATATATTTTTACCATTTAATATAATGTATGTCATTAGCATTGATTTTACCTTAAATTTGTAGGTTAAATCAATTCAATCTTTTGCAATGTTTTAAAGAAAACCCCGTTTTCTTTCGACAACGGGATTAATTTTAATTTAATTTATGAATATTTTGTGTATTTAATTTTGAAAAATTGATTCCATATTTGGAATCAGTGGTTCCAAATTATGTTAATAAGAAACTTTTTATTTTTGGGCATTGTGAATAGTAACTACGGTAAATTTTATTTACTATTGTTAAAGGTAAATCGGGTAATTAAGGGTAAATATAAGATTATAAAATTACCCTAACACTTGTAAAAATCCTATTGGATGGATAAAAGTAGACCCATATAACCTAAGGGTCGGATTATATACATTTTATGGACTTTTTTCCATGAAAATAATTTAATTATTATTAAAACCAAAGAATGTGACAACATGTAACTTTCATAAATCTTATAAGTATAATAATTTTAATTTAGTGATAAACTTCATGAAACTTCGAACATGAATAGTCTCCAGAAATATAATACAATTATCTACATCATAGTAATTTATTTATAATTTTTAGGGATTAAATAATTATCATTTATTATGACACGAAGATGATGCAGTAATTGTCTTATTAATGAAATATTGACATAATTGATGTTATAAATGCCCAAATAAATGTAATTTGAGACTTTTTATGAATTACATTAATTTTATAGGTTAATATGACATGTTATTGTTGATATAAGTAACTTGGTTCGAACTTATCATTCTGTTATGAATTTCATAAAAATAATGTACCAAATAGTGTCAAAATTGACATAAATTAGTTTTTAAAACAAATATTATATTATTAATTTTTATTTAATTCCTAAAAATCTAAGGTTAGGAAAAATGACTTAGATAAGGATACATATATTAATATTAAACAACTTGGGGTTCGTTTGGCTTGTTATGGTAAGTTTATTAACCATATATTGTAAGAAAACAAAAAGACACGGTAAAAGTTAAATTATTTAACTTAGAGTTAAATCAAATTGATAAGGTTAAAATAATAACCTAAACTTGTATAAATACTATTTTATGAGATTATTTCGACCCATCCCCACATTATCTTCTAAATAAGACCCTTTGGAACCATTATAAACCGAATTTGACCTTAATATAAAATAATATTTTGAGATTTTCCTAAGGTGCCCCTCTCCTCCCTTATAAAAGGGCACCTCCTCCCTCTCCTCCTCACACCAATTTGAGCATTCAAGCTCGGCCAACCCCTGCCAAAATCTCTTCTCCACTTCCCTAGTATCATCCTAGAGGTCCTGGTCTTCTTCAAAGACCATCCTTAGTTCTTTAAGTGGAGGTTAAGTGAAGGCGCGTCAAAAAGAGGTAATATCCATTACCGATATTTTTCAATTTCTTTCTTCTTCAACTTCTTCTTCTTTAGTTGTTTCATGGTAAAGTAATAACATTAGTATTTCTTATATACTGATATGTTATTATAAATATGAAACAACTCTAATTAACCTTCTATCCGTCCTACGGAAAAAATAAATCACCACGTGTGCGTACGTACGGAATACCGTCTCCACGTCGTGGTGTAATCTATTTTCCGCCACCACCTTAATTGAATGGGTATAATGGTGTAATGAGTAACTATATACTATTATTATGAAGTGATATTGATACTGAAATAGTATACATACACTTAAACACAATTCCACGACCATGGGAACGATATCATCGCTCGTGCGTACGTACGGACTACCGTTTCCACGACGCGATGAGATTCATTATCCATGTTAACCATTCTAGAATGATTATAAAGTATATATAATGAATAATAATGAAATATATGACATGGTAAATCTACTAGATTTATGTATATATATATATGTATGTCATCTACTTACTTCCATTCAAGACAATAAAGAAAGGAAAATAGCGTTCATGCGTACGTACGGACTGCCGTCTCCATGAACGGTGTGTTTCATTTCATTTATCTATCTATTATATATACATATATACTGAATATATATGATATATAAATCATGTTTTATATTATGTAAGTAATTAAATCGTGATATAAGTAATAATAATGTCAAGAACAACAAGTCCAAACACCTACGATAAATGAAACGATTCTTTAACATGGAATTTACAAAAGAACGGGTAATATAAAGTCATAAGTGAACCATATATGATATAATAACAATGAATATGATTATGTAATAAGTTAATGACATTATTTAAATCATTATACAGGAGTTTCGGATACGTACAAAGCATATCGGACATAAGGTAAGGGAAATATCACAATCTCATTTTTATCCGAGATTGTTTATACTTTAGTATTTACTGGGGTGTATTTTATCATCCACATCCATGTTTCCTCAATATGTAATATTATTTACATCCAACTACAATTGTTTAAATCCTATTTTACCCTTCGGTGAGTTTTTAGTAAAAGATATGAAAGGAATCTTTTGTTATTTTTCGTACGAGGTACTTTTTTGACTTTTCTGACAAAAGTACGAGAAGAATGTTTTTTTAACTTATACGGCATGAATGGATTTTTAAAACACTATTTCCAAGAAGCTTCCTTTAAAAGTTTTCAAGTTTATTTTTAATCAACTTCTGTTAGTTTAAAGTTGTATGACATGTTAAGAAAGGAAAAATGTTTTTGAAGAAGAAAGGATATTTCCCTCAAGAATGGAGTTCAAGTGTTTTATCAAAATTATTTTCCATCTAAGATAATAAAGGGTTCTATTTTTATCCCTATTATTACATTGATTTGATTATGTTGTGATGGAATTAGTTTTATGAATTCATTTATCTTATATGAATTTTTTTATGATGTCATGATGTTTAAGATTCCCATTTGTATTACATGGGTTATGCAATGATGTATGATTTATGATTTTATGGAACACATAAGAATGGTATCATTATGAGATGGGTGGGACCTATATCTCCATACAATGAATTGGGTAAAGATTTTATATCTAATGAGATAGACATGGATGGAACGGTAGGTTATACCGGTTCAGTGAAACAGGACTGAAACGAGGGTGACTCGGTTTAGAAATGGACTTTGTCCACTAAGATAGTCTTAGAAATGAGTATGGACTAATAAGATATGATTCTCTATTATTATGTGTGTATTCCACAAAGTTTCATGTTTTAAGTTATGATTATTGGGATTTCATTTCACTACTATGATTTATCCCATGTTATGATATTATGATCTCTTTTGCAGGTTAAGATTTCCAAAATGTTATGTTCTTATGAATATGATGTGATTGATTTTTCTTTTGTTTACCCTTACTGAGCATTTGAGCTCACCCTTTTATGTTTTCTTTTCCCCAGGATATAAAGAAAGGTTTTAGGTAAGAAAAAAAAAGTTAAGATCTTTATGGTAGATGTTGAAGATCTTTCACCATGATTAGAAGATTATGTTCCGAGTTTCCAAAGACACTAAACTATTACGGTCCTTGTGTGTGTGTTTTTGTTATGTAATAAGTATTCTGCAAAAGTAATGTAATGTCATTGTACGTTAAGCTTCAGGTCTCTATAGGTTAGTCCTTTTCAAAGAATCAATAAATTATGAGATTCCATTTCAAGATTGATATATTTCATATCTAGTGGTTTCTCAATGTCATGGATAATGGGATTCTATAGGTATACATACAATTTATATGATACATCTTGTGGTGTACATTTTTGTATAGTGATATAAGAATGTTTGATGAAGATCATACCTGACCCCTTAGTAGATTGAGTATCACTAATTCTTTTTTAGAGTCCTCTCTTTTCTTATATCTATGAAATATGGATTTGATAGTTCTTTAAATTCTACAAAGTCCCACTGGGTCAAACAGTTATGAAATTTGATAAGGATAAAATTTTGGACAAAGTGTTTCAAAAAAATGAATATATTTTGATTAAAAATCATATCCAAATGATTTTGGATGGATTCACAAAGAGTTTAGAAGTTTTTCATAAAGTACTTATTATATTTTAGTGCCCATGGTCAATTATTATATTTATACTAAATTTTATATTCATTCCATGCATGTACACATGCATATGATACATTAAGTTTATATATAATATATAGTGTATGTTATAGTGTACATTTAATACATGCATTTAATGTATCTATTTTTAAATAATGTGATGCATGAAAATTATTTATATATGATATATATTATTGATATCTCTCTATCTAAATTATTTTCATTTAATTAGAACCAAATGATGGTTCTTTTAATGATTCACATTTATTCAGAAACCATTTCATAAAATTAAATGTAAAAGAGGTTATGAATTCATTTTATGAATGTATATATTGACCATAGTATTGATTAATACATTGTAATGTATGAATAAATTATATAGTAAGTAAGGAAAATCCTTTATTTCCTACATAAAACACTTCCATACGATGGTTAGGTGGGTGGAGAAATACTTTTTAGCCTCGTTCGAATCTCTCTTCTTCCTAGAGTGTTGATTATAATTACACAATTAAGGTATTATAACCCCTTAAACTTTCATGTATCTTCATGATATAATCATTTATTAAAGTGGTTGGTTTAACACCTCAGATTCAGGGTTCTTTTTTTCACTACTCCATGTGGTCTTCATCAACAATTCTCCTTCGAATGATGAATATGGTTGTTGAAACTCATGTTTTCCAAGTACTCTGTTTTTGTGATATTTCATGCATTTGATTTCTTGAAGAAAGATATCATATGTTTTGTCTTGTCTTCTGATACAAATGATAATATTAATCCCATCTGTTATACCACATTCATATGTTATTTTTCTATGGAACATGATGATTGAATTATGGTTCCACATTCCTATGCCTCATTCTTATGTTATGTCGATAACTTTATGTTAGGATACATGATTTAGGAAAAATGTTTTATTGGTAATTATTTCCTTATTCCATGTTCATGAACCTTGATTATGTGCTCAAGATCACATATTAATCTTATTCTCATTTATGATCTTCAATTTATCTCTCATATGCCCACCAATAACCAAGCATCTCAACTCACCCTTTTTTATGCTTCCACTCCCCATATAATGAAGAGGGGTATTATATATGACATACCTAGAAGGGTATAATGTGTTATCTCTCACCAATGATTTATTTTGAGGTATTATTTTCCATTTATTTTTGGTCTAGTTTCTTCCCTTGGGTTTCCTTTTAGTTTTTGAAAAAAATAATAAAATTTGGGGTAAGAAGTAGGTGGAACACGATTGGTGCATGATTTTTCAAACTGTGTGCCCATACCCAGGTAACCGTGCGGCCAAGTGGAGTTTTTGGATAGAAGATTATCACACTATTATAGCATGGTTTTTAAACCATGTAGGATAATTGTGTGATATTTCATTCTTGTATTGTAAGGGAATCATGGTTTCTACATAGTTTGGAAAACCATGGGGACTATCTAGGTCATTAAAAATTGGATTTTTGGGTTTTCTCTCCCCATTATCTTAACCCTGAATCCCTCTAACGCTCCTCCCACTTGGGATTTATACCCTTGGTTCACCTCCCTATACTTCTCCTAACCCTTGGGCTCCTTCTTATTGTAATTTTTTGTGTGATTTCCCTCCAGATATTCAAGTTCCATATTGTTTCTCTATGGTGTGGTTGAGGTATAGTTGAAGTTTCACATTGAATTCCAAAAGTTTCTTCACCTAAGGTAGGTGATTCCATGATTAAACATTATTTTAAGAATTTAATAAGCTTTCTTGAAAATTTAAGTGTGTTATATGATTTATGTCTATGGTGTGAAAGGTTTTTTGAAGGGTTTATATGTTTCTATGGATTGAAGATGGTTTTTATAAAGGAAAGTGTATGTTTTCACATGTTAACCCTTTTTGTGAATGTTGAATGTGTTTTATAAATTATGTGGCATGTTTATTAAATTGTGAAAGTCTTTTGAAATATGTTCTGAGAGGGTTTTGGTGTGCGTTTGGACTAAAAAGTGATTTTGGTTGTGAAAATGGTGATTTAATGTGCAGGTTTATATTTTTTAGCTTGTGTGTGTGCAAGTGGTGGTTCATGTGTCATGTGAAATGATAAGTGATCACCAAGGGAATCCTAGGTTACTATGTGGTCATACTAGGACTAGTATTCTAGTGATTTAGAATTGGATTCGTCCTGAATTTACTTAACGGGATTGACAATGACAACACTAAATAAACATTAATGATTATTGGAGACCACTACAATTTTAGATGATTCTCCTCTATAGTGTCTCATGCAAAAGAATGTGGATGGTTGTGGTTTATATACCACTTTTCACTAAGATATGATGTCTCTAGGGTCCCACTCTTAGCTAGAACCTATAGGTATCTCCTGTGAATTTGTGGTATCTTAAGTTATCATGTTTATTGTTGTCATATAGTATACTTCTAGATTATTTCAAAAGCAAGTGTGTTTTCTATAAAGTGTATTTTCATGAAACTTTTCCAGTCTTCCTTTTATATAACTTGAAAGTTTATTTGACTTATGATGTTTACAGCATTGAAATTTTTTTTGAGTGGCATCTTACTGGGCATTATCTCACACCCTTATTTCATCTTTGGGTGTAAGTAGACTTGTTTATGTTTGATACAGGCAATGGAACGATGTTTGGAGGTAAAATTTTGGGTTTCTACTGGTCTACCCTTACGGTTGTTGTGGTGGTGGCATGTGGATGACACTCCTCTTTTAATATGGTAGTTTTTATGATGATTTATTATTCCCATTTTAGTTGTATCCCTTTTTGATATCATTAAAATGTTGTAAACACTAAATCTGAAAATTGTTATGCCATGTTTAGTTGTGTTTATCTAGTTTTAGTTTATTTGTTATTTTTGGTTGTTTATGTTCATGTACTTAGGAGAAATCATTCCCATGTTATCTTGTTGATACCCTGGCACTAGTTTCCATCCCGTGGGGATTAGGAATGCCATTCAATCCTTTACATGGACTTGGTCAGGTTTTAGGTTGGATGAAACTCCATCTTGGTTTGTGACAAAATGGTATCAGATCTAGGTATCACTTTTTATGGGTAAAGTTATTTGAGATTAGTCTGGATATACTTCATCTTGGATTGTTGGGGCTTGAAGTTCTGGTTGTGAGTAGGGTTCATGGTCAGCACTCCTCATGATGGATCTCGAGTCACAATGGACTATTGGTATTTCTATTCGGCTTATCCTCTATGAGAGATATACAGGATATATACTATATATGGACAGTTGGTGGGGGTTAAGTAGTTTGTTTTTTTTCTTTTGTTTTTATTGACTTGGTTATGTATTCAGATATGCAAGTGGTTGATATTTTATGTTATTTCTGAAAATATTTTAGATTGGTTTTATTGATTGTTTTCATGGGATTGATGCTTTTTTGTATCAAAATGAATACCTAGAGACTCATTGTGCATCCTTGGGAAGAGGTCTGAGAGAGTTCTACCACACTAATTGATTAGATATTAGTGGAAGTTATAGTTTGGGATGTTCAGGTTGTGGGACAGGTAGTGGGTCCTAGTCCTTCTCTAGTTGGATAAGCTGAATCTGGTCTCATAAAGAAAAAAGATCAAGAGTTCATTAAGAACAATCCTTCTTCCTTTCGAGGTAGCATGAAACCTCCAGAAGAATAGGATTGACTTAAGAATATAGAGATCATTTTTGAATTTATTAACACTTTTGAGGAAGTCAGGGTGAAATGTGCATTGTTCTTGCTAGAAGGTCCTAGACAGAGATGGTGGGACTTAGTGGTTCAGCCTGGGAGAACCGAGAAGATGAGTTGTAAGAACTTAAAGGTTGTATTCAATGACCAGTAATGTCCTGAGGTCTTGGAGTATGAAATATCTTGATAATTCATGGATATTTTTAGGGGTACCATTCCTTGATAGAGTATGCCAACCATTATTCTAAGCCAATTTGCTATGCACTTGAAATCATTTCAATGATAAAATGAATTATCAATGGTTCTAAATGGGTTTACAGTAAAAGATATAATCTCGAGTCTTTCTATTTAAGATAAAAACCTATGTTTAAGTTTTTCACCATGCATGTATAGTTTAGATTGACCATAAGGGTAGGTTTGGTTCTTCTAGGGCTATCTCGATGATGGGAAGTGGCAGTTCATCTAAGAACAAGTGCAATCGGGGTAAACAGAGGAAGAAAAAAGGTGGCAGTTCATTCCATCCTTCTCAATAGTCCTTGTATGTGGATTTATATTCAGTTTATGTTGTTTCCACCATTGTGGGAAGGTATCACACATATGAATCATATGCACATCTCCTCATAAACCCAATCATTGATGTGGGGAAATGGGGAACTTACAGTGATTATTTATAGCCCTACATTATTATCAAAATGTGGCAGGATCTATGGCCTCTAGGGAGATTTAGTCCCTGTTAGAACCATCCAAGATAGTGGGTTCTTGGTTTGGTGGTCATGGTGGTAGGACCAGATCATCTTCTGGGAAAAGTTATTTTATGGAAGATCTGTAGGTAAGTTTTCATTCTCAGGCTGAGGCGATGCATATTCTTTTTGTGGATCAGGCACCAGTTGGACCATATGTTGGGCCTTTGATAGTTACAAGTACCATTTTGATTGCATATTTCATTTTAGATATTTTATTTGACACTGGTTCTTTTGTTTCATTTATCTCTACCCACCTCATTAGCTTTCTGAATTTACCAACCGAGCTCGTGTATTATGTGATGAAACTGGAAACATTGTTGGGTCCGAAGAAAGAGTAGGGTCTCAAGTGTCCATCATGTGCACTCACCATTTTCGGGTTTGGGCTAGAATTGGATTTCATGGTCTTATATATGGACCTCTTATATGTTATCCTAGGTATGGATTGGATGGTTCACTTCTAGACGCATATTGATTGTTATATGTTGTGGGTAAGTTCCATGGAACTTGATTGAAACACTCACTCCACTCCTAGAATTGGGTAATATTATTTTTCAGCTATCATCACCTGTATTGAAGGATGATAGTGGCTCACTTGGGGATAGATTAACTCCAGTGGTTGATTAATTTCTAGAAGTTTTTCAAGTTGATTTTCAGGGTCTGCCTCTAGAGTGGGATGTGGAGTTGTTGATTGATCTATCACTGGGAATATATCTTATTTCTATTTCCTCATATCATATGGACCCCATCTAATTGAGGGAATTAAATTTATACCTATATTATTTAGAATCCAAAGTATCAATTCACCAAATTGTCTCTCCTTAGTCCACCATAGTCTTGTTTGTGAAGAAGGTCGACGGATCTCTCTAAATATGTATCGATTACCAGAATTTGAATAAGGTAACCTTCAAGAACAAATATCCTTTTTCTATAATTGATGAGTTGTTTGATTACTTAAAAGGGGAAATGTGGTTTTTGAAGATAGACTTTTGTTCGGGTTATCACCAAGTCTGGTTGAGGGAAGTGAATGTCCCAAAAATATCTTTCTAAAGTAGGTATGGTCATTTTGAGTACTTGATCATACCATTTGGGTTAACGAATTCTATGGCGGTCTTCATGGAAATTATGAATAGGGTGTTCTTCTAGTATCTTTATTCTTTTTTCATGGTATTTTTGGATGACATCCAAGTTTATTCCTGATCAAATGAGAAACAAGAGCGACATCTGTGGATCATTTTGGGAACTCTTCTGAACCATAGTCTTTATGTGAATCTCTAAAAGTGAACCTTCTAGATTAATGTGGTAATGTTTTTTGACTAAATTATTTCAGAATGAGGGGTTTGAGTGGATCCCCAGAAAATTAGTGTAGTTATGTCATGAGATAAACTAAGGAGTGTTTTGGATATCAAAATCCTTATAGGCCTAGATAGAAATTACAAGAAGTTTGTCCAAGACTTCTCTCAGATTGCTTCACCCATGAAGGTTCTCTCCCAAAAAAGAGTGATGTTTTAATGGAGCCCAAAGTGGTTGGTGTCCTTCAAGGAGCATAATAGATGGTTAAATACCTCTCCCATGTTGATCCTTCTAGAATTGGGGAAGGGATATGTTGTTAATTTTGATTCCTCTTGTATGGGTCTCGAGTGTGTTCTTAGGCATGATGATCATGTGGTGGTGTAAGGCCCTCTCCATCTCAGACCACATGAAAATAACTATTTAACCTGTGACTTGGAGTTCGCAGTAGTGATTCATGCTTTAAAAACATGGCGTCGTTATCTTTTTGGGGAGAAATTTTTGGTTTATTTGGATCATAAGATCTTGTCAAACATTTTCTCCCAGAATGTTTTAAATTTTAGGCAATGTCGTTTGGTTGAGTATATGCAGGGGTTCGATTGTGAGAAAGTCTATACCCTAGAAAAGGGTAATGCTGTGGAGGATTCTTTAAGTAGAAAAGTGCATGTTCATGCACTGAAAGATTCTAGTGATGAGTGGGCATTTATGGGTCTTTTTCCTATTTTCATTTGGGGACCAAGGAGTATAGTGGAGTTGATTTCTTGGCCATTGTTTAGATGAATCCTTCCCTTTAGGAATTGATTCAGCAAGAGAAAACTTTTGATGAGCTATTTTAATAGTCTATGCAGTTTCTTCATGGTGGGGATACACCTTGTGACTATTCAATGTATTCTGATGGAATGTCATTCTTTAAGGGATTCTTTTTGGTGTTGTTATCTCTATGGAATGTGGTGATTCAAGATAGCCACCAGTCTTAGTTGTTGGTTTATCCTTGAGATACCAAGATGCACTATGATTTTCATCAATATTTTTTGTGTCCAGTTATGATGTGTGATATAGATAACATCATGTCAAGGTGTTATACATCTCATTAGGTAAAATAAAATCATCAAAGGCTTTATGTCTTGCTTAAGTCGCTACCCATTCCTATCTAAAAGTGGGATGAGATCAAAATGGACTTCATTATTGGATATCCTCATACACCATGAGGGAATAATTCCATCTAGGTATTGATCGATCTTCTGAAAAAAATTATCCTATTTCAATCTGATCATAGATACAGAAAAGGTGGATGAGTTGGGCCAGTTTTATATTAGGGAAATCGTGAGGATTCATGGGTTATCATTCACAATTTTCTCTAATAGGGGCCCCCAATTTCACCTATTGATTTTGGTAAGGCAATAAAAGGGATATGGGGTCACAAATCAAAATGATCATGGCATACCATCCTCAGACGGATGGTCAGACGGAGTGAGCTAATCCAATTTTTGAAGACATGATCCAGGCATGCGTGTTAGATTTTCATGGTTCAGGGGATATCCATTTGGGATTGGTTTAATTTTTATATAATAACCTCTATGAATTCTCTATATAAATGTATCATTTTGAGGTGCTCTATAGTTTTCAATTTAGGTCTCCTTTGTGTTGGGATGAGGTAGGTGAGACCTTGATGTTGGGGTCATGCCTTGTTCAAGAGATGTTTGAGAAATTTAAATTAATCTGGCAGTAGTTATTGATAGCTTAGAGTTTTCACAAATCATATGCTAACCAAAACACTAAGATCTTGATTTTTCTCTGGGTGACTAGGTGTTCTTGAAAGTGGAACCTATCTTGGGTCACCATCATTTGGGAACACAAGGGATGCAAACGTTGAGGTATTTTGAACCCTTTGAGATCACTGAGTAGGTTGGTAAGGTGGAATACAAGTTGTCCTTGACTTTTTAGTTTATGTCAATTCATGAGGTGTTCCATGTTTATAATTTTAATAAGTACAACCCTGACCCATATCATGTGTTAAATTGGGAATAGTTATAAATATAGCCCAACTTATTTTTGTTTGAATGGTTAGAGTGCATACAGGACTTCCAAGAGAAAGTTCTTTTGGGGAAGTCTATCTGATTGGTCTGTGTTATCTGGGATCATAGTAATGATATGCATGATATTTGGGATCAGAAATAGTAGTTTGAGCATGAGTACCCCTTTCTTATTCTTTGATCAAGCTTCATGTTTACTTTTTTAGGACGGAATGTTTTCATGGTGGGGAGAATTGTTACACCCCTGATTTATTTTGAGGTATTCTTTTCCATTTATTTTTTTCTGGTTTCTCCCCTTGTTTTTCCTTGGAGTTTTTTAGAAAAATATGAAAATGTGGGGTAAACAAAAAGGGTTCATGATTGGCGTATGGTTTTTAAAATCATGTGCCCATACCTAGGTAACTATGTGGCCAAGTGGGATTTTTGGGTAGAGGCTTATCTCACAGTTGGAGCACAGTTCGTAAACTATATGGGATAATCATGTGGTATTTCCTTCTTGCAATGTAAGGAAAGCATAGTTTCTATAGGGTTTTTTAAACCTTATGGGAAAACCCTGAAGACTATCCAGGTAATTAAAAATTGGATTTTTGAGGTTTATCTCCCTCCAATTTTAACCCCAAATCCCTCTAACTCTCCCCCCACTCAGAATTTCTACCCTAGGCATGCCTCCCCCTCCTTCTCCTCAACCTTGGGCGCCTTCGGTGTGTAATTTTTAGTGTGATTTCCCTCTATATCTCTATTTTGATCTTTCTTTTCTATGGTGTGGTTGTGGTGAGGTTGAAGTTTCACACTGGATTCTGGATGTTTCTTCACCCAAGGTAGGTGATTCTGTGCATAAACACTATTTTAATAATTTAATATGATTTATTAGATATTTAAGTGTGTTCTATGATTTATGTGTGTCGTGTGAAAGGTTTTTTGAAGTTTTTTGATGTGTATGTGGATTAAAATGGTTTTTATAAAGGAAATTGTGTGTTTTCAAGTGTGAACCCTTATTGTGAATGTTGAATGTGTCTTATAAAGTATTTTTCATGTTTAGTAAACTTTTAAATTGGTGAAAAACATGTTTTGAACGGGTTTTGGTATGAATTTGGACTAAAAAGTGATTTTGGTTGTGAAAATGGTGATTTAATGATCATTTTTATATTTTTTGGATTGTGTGTGTTTAAGTGGTGGTTCTTGTGGTGTTTGAAATGATAAGTGAGCATAAAGGGAATCCTAGGTGACTAGATGGGTAGAGTAGAACTAGGGTGCTAGTGATTTGTAAGTACCTTTGGCCCAGTTTCACTTAGTGGGATTGAAAATGACAATAGTAACTAAACATTGATGATGATTTAAGACCACTATAATTTTTGAGTTTTCTCCACTTTAGTGTCTCGTTCACAATAACATGTATGGTTATGGTTTCTATACCACTTATCAACAAGATATGATGTCTCTAGGGTCCCACTCTTAGATAGTACCTATAGGGATATCCCATGAATTGGTCCTCTATTGGGTTATTGTGCTTACCATCAGCATACGGTATGTTTTGTGGTTATTTCAAAAGAAAGCATGTTTTTTAAAAGTTTTTTTTCATGAAATTTCTCTATTATTCCTTTTATAAAACGTGAAATTTTATTTTTCTTATGATGTTTATGGCATGGAATATTTCTTTGTGTGGAATTATGCTAGGAATTATCTCACACTATACTTACTCCATTGGAAGTTAGTAGACTTGTTTATGTTTGATATAGGAAAAGGAAAGATGTTTGTGGATGGTGGTTTGGGTTTCCAGTGTTCTACCCTTGCGGGTGTTGTGGTGGTGGCATGAGGAGGACACTCCTCTTGTTATATGGTGGTTTTTAGCATGACGTCTTGCCCCCTTTTTGTTATAGCCCTCTTTTGGTATCATTAAAATGTTATAAACACTAAATATGAAAATGGTTATGCCATATTTTCTTATGTTTATCCAGTTTTGGTTTATTTATTATTGTTCATTGTTTATGTTTATGTACATGGGTGAAATAATTCCCATGTTATCTTGTTGATATCCACACACTAGTATCCTTCCTGTGGGGATTGGGAATGCCCTTCAGACCATTCCACATACTAGGTAAAGTGTTGGGTTGGATGACACTCTATCTTGGTTCATCACATTTGAAGATTATCTATGATATATGTTGAATAATTTTTGTAAAATGATTTGGTTATGTATATAATCACCAAAAAAACTAAACCAATAGGTTCTAGGGTGTGATTTATTGTGAGATGTAATTAATATTTATGTAAAATAATGTAATATTTATTATTTTGTGGTTGGTTCATATTAGTTCGTCCCATAATGAGGCTTAGCTAATTTTTGGGATAAATTTACGATTATTACGGGAATAAACCCTAAATATCCCTATATTGAACCAAAAGTGTTATAGAATGAAACAAGAGTATAATAAGTTAAACTTAATATGTCATAGGTTGAAATAATTGTGGCATAAGTGTGTTCATCAATGATTTGATTTTCATTAACATGTGATTGTCTAATATTATTATTTAATACTCATACTAACCATTTTGGTTTTAAAAAGAGGATAAAGATAGAACAATGAAATATGGGTGGTGAGAAGTACCCTTAATATTAAAAGAATCTTATTTAATCCAATCTGTATAAATTTATTTATAACTTGAAATTTTTTAAATATTATTAATTCATATCATCAGTGATTAGATCTTGAATTATTGACGAAAACCCCGAATGGTATACTGATTGGATCCAAATTCTATAACTCCTCTCTAGTAGATGTTTATGGGAATGTGTTTCCTGAAAATATTTTCATTCTACCTTTATTTGAATCTGATGTGATTTGGGGCATGGATTGACACTCTCTACATAGAGCCCATGTTAATTTCATAAATATAGAAATCACATTTCATATCCTAAATCAACCCCTGATCATCTGTTGGTGAAAAACATACCATGAACTCCCTATGGAAGTTGTGTCCCTTGTATGGTTCGGTTACCTAATAATAATGGATATTAAGATCAAATAATTGGGGGAAAACAACATTGAATATATGTATATTAAATAGGAATATATTAATGTGTATCCAGAATATTTTCTTATCCTACTCCCAAAATTTGAGCTTTGGTTTTCAATATAACTCATACAGGGTGTTATGAAAATATAAAAGAACCCTTTTAAAATTTCCCAGATCAAATTTTATGAATTAAAGAAGAAACTCTAATAGAATATGAATAATAGTTTTATAAACCCAAATGTTTTTTCCATTGGGTGAACTAGTCCTCTTTATTAAGAATGAAGTTTTATTAATACAGTTCTACATTTATTATTATGAAATCAATAAGATCATGATCAGGAATAAGTATCATAAACCCTGTATTGATGAATTTTTTGATCAACTATGATGGGATAAGTACTTTTCAAAGATAGACATTAAATTTAAATATCATTAATGAATGGTGAAAAGGGATGAAATATCTAATACAACCTTTCATATAGGTATAGATATTTTGAACTTATTTTTATTCTTTTTAGACTTACAAATGTCTCCTACATCTTCAGGGATTAGATTAATAGAATCTTTTTAGATTATCTCAACCATTTTTTCATTGTATATATAAATGATATTCTCATATATTCCATGATCAAGGAAGGAAGTGAAGATCATTTGAGGATTATTTTGAAGACCTTGCGAAATTCGAAAAATTCCAAATTTATTAAGTGTTAGTTTTGTTTACAAAAATTATCATTCTTGGGTCATGTAATCACAAGTAAGGGTATATATTTGGATCCTTACAAGATAGGGGTGACTGAAGAATGTCCTAGACCAACCATTGTAATAGAGATCTTTAATTTTCTTCGATTGTATGGATATCATAGATGATTTGTGATAAATTTTTCATGATTCTCAAATACACTAACCAAGTTAACTCATAAGGGAGCTAAGTACCTCTATACACTATAATGTGAAGACAATTTTAGTTATCTTGAGAGAAGGTTGTTCATTGCACCTATATTCACACTAAACTATATTGGATAAGGTTTTTTGATATATATTGATGCATCAATGAAGGGATTGGAATGTGTCATCATGAAAAATGACTTAGTGGTAGCACATGCATCAATTTTATTAAAGGTACATGAGAAAAATTACTCTATGTATGTTTTAGAACTATAAATGGTAATATTTTCATTAAATATATAGATGAATTACATCTACATAAAAAAGTGTGATATATATACTAATCACAATATCTTAATGTATATATTCACAAGGAAGGAGTTTAATAGTTATAAAAGGGTATGGTTTGAGTTGAGTAAGGACTAATACTACATAATATATCACCACCATATAAATGGAAAACAAGGTATATAGATCTCTATGTTTGATGGATCATTATACTTTATCCATTATGAGGATTTAAAGAGACTAAATAATCATATATTTGAAATAGATATAACAAGGAATCTTAAGGGAAGGATAGAAATTTGATTTTTCCCAAATGACTACTCAATCATCCATTCATATGAAGATTAAGGAGGTGTAGGGGGAGTATATAGAGATACAGAAGAAGGTAATGAATATTACATATTTTAAACTTAAAATTAATTAAATAATAAGATTTGATAAATAAATGTTCCCCATAAATACCATAATTGAATAATGGGTTGTTGGATAATGAACATAGCTCATCATTCTCTATTTATCCTGGAAGAACATATATATATATATATTAAGGAGATATTTTTATGGGACAACATAAAGAGGGATATTATAGATTATATATATTGATTTTTGGTATTACAGTAAGTTGAGGCATTATAAAGAAATTCTAATGGGATGATGAAAACATAACTTATACACCTAGTAATTGGTTCATACATATGTAAATTAACGTCATGATCTTACATTAGGTGCTTTGATGATGAAAATGTGAGGTTCATTATTTGTGGATTTTTGATGAAGGATGGAGCATTGGAAGTATTCATAGTAATGCAGGATTAACTTGGACTGTTCATTAGCTTTAGTGGCCATATTTTGATAGTTATTGGGTATTTGTGGTCACCAAGATCAAATTATGGATAAAATATAATTTTTTTTGAAGGTGAAACTAAATAATGGGTTGTGACCCAATATTCTATTAGGGTAGAACCACTAGTACATATGGTATTGTGATGTTCATTAATAAAGTTAAATTGATATAGATTGTTATTTTTGATTTTGTTTTGAAATCTTTGTATATTCCAATCATAATGGAAGTGGAAGTATTGTTACCTCATAGATGTTGGACATAATATGTGAAAAACATAAAATAAAAGTGTTAATTTCTTTATTTGTTTATTAACTCTTGACTATATGTTTTTGTTGTGTCTTTTTTTAGAGTTTGGGAGAGTAGATGAAATGGGTACAATGAGTAGGATATAGAAAAAATTTAATCTTTTTGGTGCATCATGTTTAGTGGGAGTTACTTTAAATAAGGTGCATCTAGAGCCAGTATTTCTATTTCAAAATGTTTTGAAAGGGTGAATTCAGTGAATTGGTGGAGTTCAACCTCAAAAATTAGTATCAAATCTTGGTTTGGAGCTCGGTGGAAGACTCAAGTACACATTTATGTTCTTAAAAAGATTTTCTTGATTCAATGGGTGTTTTTTCACCGAAAAGTATTACATGGAAAGGATAAAAGGTTCATATTGATAAATTCAATAGGAAATATTTTGGGTTCTAGAGAATGTATATGTTTTATTAACTCATTCAAAAGGACATGGAAGTTTTTTTGACTGGAATCAAGCAAGAAAAGATAAAAAAAGGTGAAATGGGATTGGCTAGACAAAAAATCATTAATGAGAGAAAAATTCACAAAATTTTAAACTAAATTTCAATGAAGATTAACCCCCCCATATTAGATAAAACTCAATTAATGAAAACATTTTTTTGTGGAATTTTTACTTTATTTGAAAAATAGATAAAAACATGGTTTTTTATAATTTATTCGGTTTTTTTATTGAATAGAAAAGAAATAAATTTATTTTTTTAATTGGATTTCATTGGTCAATGGGTTTTTAATATAATTTTAATTATTTTTTTTTATTTCAATCATAACTAAAAATCATATATTTAATTTTTCCATATTATAGGCTAGAAAAAATAGAAATGGCTCAATTGATCATGTGGCCAAATTGAACATGACTTCCAACCAAACAATCGAATACATGTTAAATATCAATTGATCTTGTTGAAAATTTAGTAAAGGATTCACGTGACTTTAATAAAATTCAATTGATTATAAATCACTAAAATAATTGTGTTAGACAATAAACTAAATAATAGAATTAATCATCCATTATATCCAAATGATTGTGATGACAATTATACAAAGTCTTAAAGAAACCAAATAATGATTTTGATCAATCATTACAAGATTGGTCATAAGAACTAAGGAAATTGTAAGTGAAAATTCCTCAATCGACTATGACCCTCAAGTAACCCCAATAAAATTTTCCCCTCAAATTGACTCATTTCGACCATACATTCATTTAAATCTATCATAAGGATTGAATCTAGCTTCTGGGAATACTATCCATCTAAGGCACAAGTGACCATGGGATGGATCCATTAATCCACTTCATGCTTAATCTAGGACATAGATAAATTTAAACCATTGGAAATAAAATTAGAAATTAGAAAAATGAAAAACTCAACCTCAAATAAAATCAAAGTATGTTATCATTGGTCTACTCAAATCAGAATTATCTTTAACTGACTATCCATGTGGTGATTATCAGATATGATGAAAAATATATCATAAGAGTGTGTGAAGAATGATCTATAGTATTCAAAATTAGTAGATTCATTATTCATAACCCTTGAGTTGTGCACATGGTGTAAATAATATAAAGGTAATATAGGAACATAATTTTTGGAATTTATCGAAGGTTTATAAATTATTAGAAAAGGAAAAGAAGGATGTGACTCTCACATGGGATCAGAAGCAACTGAAGAATCCAAGGAAGTATGGAACATCTCTCTATGAATAATATTATTCAATAAGAAAGGATAAGATGTCATGACTACTTGATCAAGCCAAACTACTACTTTCTTGTTCTATTTTAATTTTATGGTAACTATATACTGATGGCACAATAATATATCAGTGGATGATTCAAGTATATTCCCTTTACCACTATTAATGAATTTTATTCTTAATTGATTATTTTTTCTTCTCATGTATCTATAATTGTTTTTTTATTTTGACATTAGTATACTTCCTCTATTCTAATAATTTTTAACTCGTTTTCTCTTATTCACTGCTTCTCACATGCAAGCCACCTGAGCCTTCTTCACTACTTATGATAGTGAGTAGTGGGGTTGATTTAGTGTTGATTGGGGTATTCCAATCAATATTCTAGGTAAGAGTAGTATATTTTTTGATCATTTTATATCATTGTTTATCCAAAATCACTATAGGAGGGTAATCAGTTGAGATTTCCACTGATTATAGTGAGAGACTGATAAAAAATTATATTCCTGATTTAATAGGTAATGAAGGGGATATTCAAGGTTAGTATAGAATTTTTAATAATGAATCCAAAAACAACTCGATTACATCCTTAGTAAAATTCACTAATTTTTTACACACACACTAAACACCAAAATAAGAGAATAACGCACTCATAACACTCTCCTCTCTGGTGGGAAATTAACTCCCATTATTAATTCATTAAATTTGGGTTTGTAAATTTTTTTACTAAGGAACACATGACACACCTACCTTTAAACTGATGCCATTTTCAAGAAGCTTAATGTTTTTTTCTTATATTTTTATGTTTAAAATAATTTATATAAATGACTAGATCTAGTTCATATCAACTCTTTGGTTTTGATATAGAGGTTAAATGGACTATTTTAGAAAGAATTAGGAATTTTATAATCATTGAGGAAGTGGAGAGTTATTTTTTCATAATTACATTGACTAACTCTCTCTCATCTTTATCCTCCTCTACTATAGTTTCTTTAGTTTGTCAAAACATGGATAAAAACGTCACTTAGTTGAATAAGTGATTAACATATATTTCATCACATAATTTCAATACTAATAATTGGATATTACAAATTAATAATTAGAATGACTATGAAATTATAACTTGAATGATATAATTATTACCTAAATTTCATGGGTTGTTTGGAGAATATCCCAACAAACATATGATATAATTTTGAGATGTATACAATAACATTGAAGTATATGAGTATCTAAGGTTAATATTAGATCTAATGAATTTACCCTCTCCATTGAAGGATTATACTAATAATAGATGTGATGCTTATAACCTAGATAATTCATTACAATTGATGAAATTCAAAAGGAAATCCTCCATAAGTTTATCCTTGAAACAAGGAGTGCCTAGCTGAGGAATGTGATATATGGAACCAAAAAATAAAGTGAAGAAAACCATTATGAGATTTGAAAGGGATTAAGTAGTTAAAAAAATTATATCATCATAATCCCTTTGATGATCCACATTTATTGGTAAAATTTTACCAATGATTGATGTATAATGATTAGAACCTTCAAGAATGTATCATCTAATGGATTTCTCATTTAAAACTCTACAACTAATGTGAGAGATATAATAGATATGATTTCCCAAAACCCCCAACAATTCAAAACAAGAATCAAAACTAAGAGCATGTGTGAGTTAAAGAATTCTAAGTCACTATTACTTGACAATAAAATTAAAGAGCTAACCTATATTAAGAGATAGTTAGATTTGAACAAATTATATAATGTATCATATACTATAGCTTAGAGAGTGTGAAAGATTTACCACTCCTTATAACACTGCATTGATGGATACCCACAAGTGAAAGAGAGTTTTGATTGCATGTACCATAAGTTATACCAGTATAAACCAACCCATAACCAAGGATTCAAAAGGTTTTAAAATGTTCATTGTGAATTTATAAATAAGCATCCCCTAAGACAAACCTTCTAGAATATTTTTCAACAAACCTTCCAATCACCTCCCCTTAAAAAGAATATATATCAACCTTATTTAAGATATTAATAAAGTAAATGATAAGAAATGTAAAATTATGACATATTGAAAAATATTGTGGAATATTAAACCCCAAAAAAATATACCCCCAACACTTATGGATCAGAGCTAATGGAACTAAAATGAAAATTAAATCAAATCATGACTACCATCAATAACATAGAAAACCAAGGTTTAGGTAAACTTCCTAATCAAAAAATTAATAAACCCAAGTGTAATGTTAGTTAAATTTATTTATGGAGTGGTAATGAGATGATGAATTGTGAAAAATTTCTATATCAACATGAATCTAGAAGTGGAAATCCCAAATATCCGAAAGAATATTCCCCTAAAATGGAACAAGGAGAGGAGGTACATTTGTAAATACATCAAGTGAATAAAATTAAGTTAAAGTAAAATATTTAGAACTATATCAACCCCAAACACCCTTTCTTATAAGTATAAATCCACCCAAGAGAACCAATGAAAATTCATTGCAACATGAGATCTTAGTGATATTCAAAAGACTTAATATCAACATCCCTTTACATGAAGTCATCCACCAAATCCCAAGGTAAGAAAAATTCCTTAAGGAAATGTTCAAAACAAAGAGAAAATTTCAAGGACAAGAATATATAACCTTTGGAAGAAATGCTTCCTATAACCCTGTAATTACCTAGTAAATGCCAAGAATAATGAACTTTTATTATCCCTTACACCATAGGAGAACTCGTTTTTTAAATGAATCATGTGAATTTGGGGAATCAATTAATGCAATTCTTTAATTATTTTATTCTTCCTTATATATAATAGAGATTAAACATGCCCAAGTGGTTGTGCAAATTTTTAACTAAACAATTACCTACCCAATTGGAGTTCTAGAGGATGTTATGGTAAGGGTGAAGGGATTTTTGTCCCTCCAAACACTAGTATAAAAACTATTTATAAAGTCATATTTTTCACATAAGTTATTTATAACCGACATGAATATCTTGGAATATTAATATTTTACATTTCTATTCCATTAACTGATGTGGAAATATCATTTTTTATGTAAATATTTATATAACCGATGTGAAAAATAGATATTTTATGCTCTTTCATGTCAGTTATATCATTTAACTGATGTGAAAGACAGATTTTTTATATTAGTTATATTTTTACAAATGCTAAAACTGAATTTTCACATCAGTTATATTATAACCAACATAAATAATCTTTTAAAAATATATGAATAAATAAAGGGTTTATTACGTTGTCTTCCATTATTGCAATTCATGTCTCATTTCTCTCTTTCCCAAGACCTAAATCTACGATTTCTTTAATATGGTGGTCTAATATCACATTATGATCTTAATAAATTTTTATGTTTGGTCAGCCTCATATTACACATTGTATACAGATCTAATGTAAGCCTCACATATTTTTTTATGTATTTTTAATTGTTTTTTGGATTGGAATCTCTAACCGAAAATTATTTGATCAGGTGGAATTTATTATCACATTACCATATTCATACACTCAGGTTTTTTCATATTTATTATTGTGTGTTCGATTCTAGATCTACTCATATGCAACTACCTTTCTTGAAGGTTTGAATATATTTTATAATGTGTCAATTAGTTGTTCCTGATTTTATTTCTTGTATAAATTATTGGTTACCATTAAATATATTTTTCAATGTTTGGATTACTTTAAAATTATTTTATAGAATATTTCTTACTATATAGTATTATTCTGGAGATAATATAGGTTTTTCTTATGTGTTTCTACATTATCATTCAGTTCAATGAGTTGGGTTTTAAATTAATTAGGTGTTGATATCACAGTGGGTTCATTTCAATTCTAATAAAGCTGGCACATGGGAGAGTCGAAAAATTATTTTTCATGTAATTTAATATCATGATATGTTTTTTTTAATGGGTTTGATAATGGATGTTTTGTCTAGGAAATGGCATGTGTGTATTCTAGAATAGAATTAGAGTCTTTTTAAACTAGTTGTGAGTTTAAAATTGGTAATTAGTAGTGAAACCCATTTATAATGGATGATCAAGAGTAAGGGGATCATCATAGATACTTATTATTGATGAGAATACCTATGGTGTGGAGTTTAATATAGGTCGATTCATTACAGGTTAATCAATTTAGTGATATTTAATTCCTTATATAGAATTAAGGTTGATTTGATAAATGGGACTCATATAAGAATTTTAACACTATGATCATATTTAGGTGGTGTTTTTATACATGGTCATGTGTTTTAATGGTACTCTGGGCATTGAAAAGGGGTTGAATGAGTGATGTGTTTATTTTTTAAAGTATCAGAACAACCAAGTACCTAGTTAGGTAATAATATGTACTATATGAAGTCCCATGAAGCAAGGTTTAATGTGACATCTTTTAAATGAAGTCTCAATTAATGATTTGAATATATTGTTAATTACAAAATAAAATAAAATTTTTATTTTTATAAAAAATAAACTATGAATTAGTTGTTCTAATTTTATATATTTTTTATAGATATATTTTTAGGGATATAATTGTATATATTTTTTAATAATTTCATAAGGTTCTATTTTTTTTACATGAGAAATTTTTTAAATGAACATATGTCGTAATTCCTTCAGTATGAATGAGTTTTCTCATTGAAATTTTATATAACCTTCTAATGTTTCCATTCATGTTTTTCTATATTTTTCAATGTCATTTCTAATCTCAATATTTTATAAATTACACCCTTTATTTTTTATATTTATTTTTGATATTTGTTATAGATAATAATGAATTGAAGTTGGGTAAATGCACCTTGAATAGGTTCTTAATATTAGGAAGGTGTCTATGCTTTTTCATAATTTTCTAAACGAAATGTTCTAAACAATGGCATATTTTCCAATATATGCCTGAAATTTTTTAATTTGAAGATGTTAGAAAGTATAAAGATCAAATATCATTTAATTTTTCATGGTTTTAATATGAGTTACAGCCCTTGGATTTGGTATGGTGAAACATGGTAGAATTTTAGATCTATTGATAATGGTGCTTTGGAAGATAATAAATTTGATCAACTTAATGAAAGGATTCATGATATTTAAGTAGAGGCAATTTAGAAAAAACATAAAATTGAGCATTTATATGGTGATGATGAAAAACCATTGTATCTAGGTTGTATGGAATATATGGTTTTATTAACAGTGTTAATATTGATTAACCTGAAGAAAAAACATGGATGGAGTGACAAGAGTTTTATAGAGATGTTACAATTGTTGAAAGACATTCTTCCTAAAGACAATGATCTTTCAGATTCACTTTATAAGTCAAAGAAAATATTATTCCTAATGGGATTGGGGTTTATGGAAATACATTTCTACCTGAATGAATGTGTTCTATATAGTAAAGAATACAAATTTTTGTCATAGTTTCCTAAATTTGGGTTATCACAGAATAAGTTGAAAGAAAAATCACAGGCTGATTTAGAATTTATAAAGACCATAACCATGAAATTTTGGTAGCTTCCTATAATTCCTCATTTTAAATGTTTATTTTCTTATTCACATGATGCAAAAAGTTTAATATGGCATGCTGATGAGTGGATATGTGATGGAAAAATATGTTATCCAACTGATTATCCATAATTGAATGAAATTGATCGATAATTTCCTACATTCGGAAGTGAAGTTATAAATCTTATTCTTTTATTGTACATGAATGGAATGAATCTATACCAAAGCCTTAGTAGCACACATAGTTTTTGGCTTGTTATATTGGTAATTGATAATTTATCTCCTGAATTTTGTATGAAGTGAAAACATTTTATGTTTAGTTTAATGATCTGTAGACCAAAATAGATCGGAAATGATATTTATGTTTTCTTGTCACCGTTAATTGATGATTTAAATATGTTATGAGAGGAAGGTATAAGAGTGTATGATTCTTATAAAATTGAATATCTTCAACTACATGAAATGATTATGTTCACTATAAATGACTTTCCATCATATAGAAATTTGTCTAGATACAGTGTTAAGGGGCATAAAACTAGTCCACTTTTTGAACAACAAACTTAATATTATCAACTACATCATGGGATAAAAATATTATACATGGGTCATCAAATTTTTTTGCCTATAGATCACTCTTATAGAAGTTTAAAAAATTCTTTAAATAGATCACATGAATTTTATATTTCTCTAAAACATTTATCCACTAATTAGTGTTTTGGGAGGGTGAAAATCATTGATGTGACATTAAGAAAGACACATAAATCTATAAATGAAATAAATAATTAGAAGAAACAATCAATATTTTTCGAGCTACAATATTGGAGATATCATGAGGTGAAACATAACATTGATGTCATACACATGGAGAATAATATCTACAAAATTTTGATTGGAACATTATTATATATTAAAGGAAATACTAAAGATGGGTTGAATGTAAGAATGGATTTACCCACAATGGGAATAATTTTGGAGTTGGCTCCCACTCCTGATGGAAGGTGAACATCCATACCTCTAGCTTTTCATACCTTATCCAAGAGGGATAAAATAATCTTTTATCAATGTCTTCATGAGAAAACAGTTCCACATGTTTATTCTTCAAATGTAAAAAGTTTTGTGTCTTTAAAGTATTTGAAGCTGACATGTAAAAAATATCATGATTCTCATGTCCTGATGAAACAACTCCTATTAGTTGCATTGCATGGAATATTACCCACCCATGTTAGAATAACTATCACGAAGGTGTGTTATTTTTTAATTAAATTTTTAATAAGGTGATTTATTTGAATTGTTTCAAAATATTGGAGAATGAAGTGGTTTCTATACTTTTTCAATTGTAAATTTATTTTCCTCCATATTTTTTGATATCATGTTGCATTTAATGGTTCATTTGGTGTGGGAAATAAATATTTGTGGACCTGTATATCTAGATTGTATATATCCTTTTGAAATTTATATGAATATATTTAATGGGTATGTTAAGAATTCATATTGACCTGAAGAATCTATTGTGGATAAGTATATTTATAAAGAGGTTGTAGAGTTTTGTACAGGATATTTGTCTAATGTGTAGCACATCAGTTTTCCTACATCTCTCAAAGAATGAGTTAATTTTAGGGGAAATAGGATTTTTGGATTGAAAGTCAAATCATTGACAGGTGAACAGATAAATAAGGTACATTTATAAATCTTGAATAACATAGATAATTCTCAACCATATATAAAATTGCATATTAATGAGTTGAAACAAAGTTATTAAAAGAAGAAAGATATGTGTATTTTGAATGAGCATAAAAAACATTTTTTTCATGGTTTGAAGAGATAGTTCTTGGTAAACAAAATGAATCAAAAACATTGGGATGGTTAGTGGGAAGTCTAAGTTTAAATTTTATAACATGGTTTAGGTACGACATTAATAGATATACATCTTGTACAAAATATCCGAACACTAGATGTATATTGAGGAATAGTAGTGTGTTGGTGTTTGTTTAAGCAATTCATTTTTAAAGTGACAAAGAAAAAAACCCAATACTCACATAATGTGCATATTATGCATTCATTTAATAAATATGGGAGGTTGGCTACATTAAATTTCAAGTTACAATGTTTTGAGTGTAAATGGTTTTTCCGAAACAACAATGTCTGAAATGATGAATTTGGAATGACAATAGTTAATATGAATAAATTAGAATACACAAATAATCCCCTTATCATGGAAACACATGAAAAAAAAATTTATTTTCTTAATTGATTCGATATAAAGTGGTCTATTTTTTAAAGGAAAAAAATAGTATGTTGGTGATGATAAACGCCATAAAGATATTTATTTATATGAGATCCCCACTTATGTGGAACGATTAACAACTAATATTGATGATCACATCGTAGACATGGTTTGTGTCATACGGAATGATCATAATAAAGGAATTTTAGAAAACAATATTCATTATATTCCTAATATTACAGGTAACATATGTTTAATTATGACTCACTTTTTTAAATTTCATAAGTTAGATATTTTAATTTGATTTTCTTTCTTAAAACACATATTATAACTAATAAGTTAAATATTTTGTTTATATTAGTTTAGTTTTGTCTAGTTTTCCATGTTTACCCTTATGTAACTTATTTATTAATTGATTTTTTTGAAAACCAATTATTTTTAATTTAACATTTTAAATAAAAACAAAATATATTTCATAAGATTATATTATAGAAAAATATTTTTTTTGTAAAAATGATTTATCAGGTTGGTGAATTTTTACTATGTTATTTAATCTCTCGTTAATATTTTATAGATTTCATTCATTTATGTCATTTAATCTCTCATTAACATTATTATCATTTTATTTAACTATACCAAATATGAATAAAAAAATTAATTTATTTTACTTTACTTTTTGTTTGATAGTGGTTAATTTCTTATTGACATTTGTATGTAATTATTGGATTTGTATACTTTTATACTAATTGATGTTTCTTTGATTTGTAGTATAATGACATCTCAATCCGTTGATCCACCACATATTTCTAGATATGGTCATACTCATACCTTTGGGGAGAAATGTATGTGTTCTTCTATTGATGATCCTCCTAAGCCTTCTTTACATGATACATATACTTCCATAGGGGAAAAAGTGTTCGAGGGTTGGTAAACATGGAACCACACATTTACCAAGATTGTCAGTTTCTCGTATCAAGGTATAGAGGGTACCAATATAATTTTATGGTAATGAAATACCAAGAAGACCAAATTCAAAAAAAATAAATACTTTTGTATCAGTATATGATAAATGAAAAGTTAGTATTTTGTTTGATGATTGGTGGAGTGTTGAAAAGGGGAAATTTTCAAAATTTTGTGAGACCATTTTGGTATGTTTGTTTGTTATTATTTTACTTATCTTGAAATTTTTAAATTAATATATGTTTTCTATTTCTTATCATATGACATATGATATACCAAATACTAGAGGAGTCAATATGAAATAATTATCATTGGCTACTTGGAGATGAAGGGATTTTAAATCATCCATTGCATCATAGTTCATTTTTTGGGAATAGAAAACATTAAAATCCATGTGATATATATCCATTTATAGATGAATATATATTGAAGAGATTTTTTGAAAGTATATGACAGGAAGAGTTTTTTGTAAGTGTAATGTTACCTATTTAAAAGTTTTTTTACTTTAATGGCCATGTTAATGATTTATTTATTCTTAATTCTTAATTTATAAAAATCAAGGTGATCTCATAATGATATTAAAGCTAGAAATGTATAACCTCATATATTATCTTAGTGAGGGTATATGTTATTGGAAGAACACATGCTAGGATTAAGACTTCAAATGCTAAGAGTTGAGTCATCAGGGTCTTCAGAGGCTTCCCCCTGCTAGACATAAAAAATTGAAGAGGGCTCATATGAGAAAAATGGAAAACATATTATGGAAGATTAAAGAGTTGTAAATGATAAGATTGAAAGATGTTTACATTATTTATTTGTTGAATTTAAATAAAATATTTATATATTGTGATTCATTAAAAAAAATCAAATATTCCATATAGGATTCTCTTGAGTAACAAAGAAAATAGGGGGTCTTTATTGCTGAGGGTAGAAAGGATATTTTTGCTACAACATTGGGAAAGCCTAAACACTTGGGTAGTGTGTGAGGATACATGACAGGTGTATCAGTAAGAAAAGTGTTTCCATATTTGAAAGTTTTTTTAAAGGATATTTTTTATAAAACAAATAGAATATTTAGAAGCCAAAGTTTAGGATATTCAAGTAAATACAGAGGATAGGATCCGAACTTTGGTACAGTAAATGTTTGTACACTTTCAAGGACAACTTCGATCTTCTGATATGACTCCTCCACCTCCACCAACAGATCCCACCCCTCCTCCTTATCCGACTCTCGCATCTTTATTTCCAAACCCACTCCTTCTTATCCTACCCCTACACCCCCACATCAATAGATTCAAAGTTATTGTGAGTTATATATTGATTATCCTCATCATATTGTTGCATATGGGATGATATATTATATCAATAATATCATTCATCATCGGTAGATTGAGATAGAGTATCATAGGGTCACAGTACAAGATATTATAGATTGATCAAAAAAATACCATATCCTATAGATGAGGTGAGTACATTTGGACAAAGTATCGGCTATTTTTTAGTTTGGTCATCTATACTACATTGACAAATTACCATATATGTATGTATATATGTTATATTTTATTTCATTTTTTTATTAAATTTATTTTATCCTTTTTAAATTTTATATATTTATATAATTTTTTTACAAGAATGACTTATAGGTAAATAAATATTGTATAAATAACAAAAAATTCAAAGATTCATTACTTCATATATAGATTTTACTAGTCTTGAGATATTTCTAGCATACTCAAATTTGTTATTGGGAGTATATGAGAATCCAATTCACATTTCTATTTTCTCATGCAATGACTGTGGGGATTTTTAAAATTGATATCCTAGATATTATAGTTTTAGATCAATTGGGAATCAACAAGATACCAATTTTTTCCATGTAAATCGATTAACAAAAAAAATTAATTCCTCTATTGAAATTTTATAATTATTTCTTCTTTGTATTAGGTATCTATATAAAATTTGTATAGAGAATGAAATGAAATAGGTATATGGACTTATAGACCCATAGTTTATTTCACCTATATCTTTGACAATGACTGATGCTGAAAGAATAGTTTATATAACTGAAATATTTGAGAATAATTTCATCATTCACTGTTGGATGTCTCTATATATTAATGATTATGAAATATTTTTTTCTAAAAAAGTATTATATATCACTTAACATTTTAACAACTCATATTAAATTTTCTTTTATATCAGTCATTATTGGATGTTGGGTTTTTTTGTCCAAGAGATAATACATTGTACTGGATATCCTCTATTCATGGTGAAGTATGAGCAAATTTTATGAATGTATTGAACATGTAAGTTTGATTATTTTAATTCTTATTTATATTATAATGAATAAAATTTACTTTATTCATATTATTTTCAAATAGGGAAGGTAATTTTTAAAATAGATGACAAGAAAGAGGATCTCCAATATCTAATTTGTAAAAGCTAAGGTGAATTTTCATTTATAATTACTAAATTTTGGTTATATTAATTAAAAATGTTATTTTGAATTAAAATATCTTTGAAAGAGTGTCATGAACAAGAAGGTGGAAATTAATGTGAATATTATGTTTTAATGTTCATGTATGAAATAATTTCAACTGGGACAGTTATAATGTTTCCTAAGGTTATATTTATTTATAAAGCGTTCCTTAATATTTCGTATGTTTTATTAAAAATTCTAGTCAAATACATTGTATATTATTTTTTATCATTTTTATGACCACTTTACATATAGTGTAGATGAGTTGATACATTCACAAATTTAATGGGACAATAACTTTATAGTTTTGATTGATTTTTAATTTATTTATAATATACATTGTAAATTTGAAAGTTAAATTATAAGTGTCTTTTGCTAGTTTTATATTGAATTTTTTGTGGTTATATTGATTTTAATTTCTTCTTTGGTGGATTATGAATCAATGACCAATTTTTTAAAAAAAATCACTTCGGTTATTGGATAAATGAATTGAAACACAAATTACCCCAGTGTTTTCACATCAGTTATACAATAACCAACATGAAAAACAATGGGTAATTTTCTTCCATATATATTATCCAATAACCAATGTGAAAAAAAATTCCATGTCGGTTATAGAATAACTAATGTGAAAAACCAATAATAGATATTAATTTATAATTCCATCTTTAGTTAACCGACATGAAAATTTTATTTACTATGTGCCATCTAATAACGTCGCTTAATAACTGATTTGAAAAATAATAAAAACTAACATGAAAAAACATTTATAAACTAGTGAAACTTCTATATTCTAAACATGGAATAAGAGAGAGGAAAATCACATTCCCCTCTAATTTTAAGTAGTCCATTTCTTTAAACTAAAAATAACATAATAAATATGAATTAAGGAGAAATTTCAATTGATTTTGGAGAAAAAATAGTGAAAATTAATATTTTAAACTCAATAAAATACCCCCATGATAAAAAAAATATATTTCTAAAACGATTAATTTATAATTATCTTATTTTTATTAGGAAGAAACTGAAAATTTTTATGACATGATCTAATAACGAACATCTCTAAAAACACCTTATTTTTCTGATGAATATTTCTTTGAAAATGAATTAAATTTTTAAATAGTTCTATGTACTGATGAAAATTATTTTGATTATTTACTCAAAACTATCATTAAAATGTTATCCTTATATATTCAAGTTATAAATATGAATAAAATTGATCTAAAAACGAAATTAAAAAACCCCTTATTTTATAATTGAAGTTGTGACATCTAACTTGAAATATGCCTTGCTAAAAAGAAATGATAAAATGCTTGTCATAATCTCAAACCAATTATAACTTAACTAATAACATAAATTTTTTGAAATTCTAAAACAAAATTCTAAGGCAATATGTTGTTCATTAGTAGACATTCTATGAAACAGTTAAACAACTAGTGTGTATAGTATTTTTCTAGAAAATGAGTCTAAACCAGTGACACAACACTAAAGGAGGTAGAACCAGGCCCTTAGGGAAGTTTTAATAAAATTATTTGAAATATTTTTAGGAGATGTAATCATTTAAACCATATCATACTCCTAATAGGTTATATTTTTTCAAATTATACCTAAGAAAATCGGATTCATAGTTGTACAAAATGAGCATAATGGGTTAGTTCCCATTAGGATTCAGAATAGTTATAGGGTCGTATTGACTATAAAAAACTCAATCATGTGACCTGAAAGGATCCCTTCCCCATTGATTTTTTAATCCAAATGATATATATTTTTGTGACCCAAGATTATTGTATATATTATTACATTATTTTCAATATATAAATCTACAAAACACAACTCATGGATCTAGAGGTCTATTGTATTTGGGATACTAGTTCATAAAGCATCAACATGAATATAAAATACCACATATTTATTTTAAACTCAATAATATGGTCCTATATCTCTTTAAAATTTTAAAACAATATAGGATAACTTATGGAATTCATAAAGAAAATGCATGATCTATAAAGCCTACTAAGGTAATAAGCATGATAAAGAAGCCTAACAAATGAGTCAAATGGCATAACAAGATATCATATAAATTAAAGTTCATTAATAATAATATGTAAGAATTAAAAAATTATGTAATTATAGGAATTTAGAAATATCATAATATAATACATCATAAGTTTAAGTTAAGCCTCGTTGTAGAGACATCATAACTTGGTGGAAAGAGTCCCATTATTTATTTTGTTTAACCTCTAATCTCATCCATATCATATCACAAGATATAATAATTACCTAATTCATTAGAGCTCTATATGGGAACAATTTTCATAATATGTAAAATCATATGTGTTCCACATGAGGGAATCAAACATAAGGTATAATCATAAGAAATACTCCTGTAAAGTAATGGGTTACTTAATCTTTCAACAAATCATAAGGAAAGATATTTCAAAAAAAATTCAAATATAAGAATGAATAAAATTTTTTAGACATTCATATTTGATAAATAACAATATTTATCAATTATGGAGTTTATTTGAATAAAAAATCCTGATAAATCATAGATAATTTGGTATAAAAATGAATCGTTAAACGATGTTTTAAAGAATGGGAAAGAGTATTAAAAAAAGGAAATAATATGAAATATTATTTGAAAAGTAGTGTTAAGACCAAATTTTTATCCCTAAATTAGTATTTATTTTATGAAAACATTAATTCTAAAACTATTTTAGAAGAGTGTTATATGAAATGCTTAAGGGATTGAAAACTTTCACTTAATCTATTTTGATTTTAAAGAAAGTATTGAGCAATAAACATAAGGCATGTATAACCATAAAAAATAAAGGGATAATAAGTTAGTTATGTGTGAAAGAGACCTATATAAAAAAATATTAAGTGTTTCATAATGTTAAATAGATATAGAAAGTTAAATATTTTTTAAAAAAATACCAAAAAATAAAATTAAATATTTTTTATATGTAGATTCAAAAAACTAAATCCATTTTTTGAGAATAATTTTCTAGATATGATAAAATTAATTTTAAATAAAATTATTATTTATTATAAAAATTCCAATTTTAATATTATGATCAATTTTTTGACCCTCTAAAAAATTACTTAAGGGCTCATAAAATTATTTTATCATTATAGTGAAGCTTAATATTATTTTATATACCCATTTTATGATAATAAATATTATTTTCAATATTTATATTTATCATAAAACTGTAAATAAAAAATATGTGTTTTAAAAAAATCCAAACAATTATTTAATGATTTTTAAAACATTTAATTATTTGTATCATGACATAGTTTTACTATATTTAAATTTTATAAGATAACTAAGTGTTATTTTAAAAATAAATAGGTCATTTTACTTTTATAATGGCCATGTTATAATTCAAAATGGTCGGATTACTATTCTAACTATAAAATTATTATTCTAATGTTCATATTTTTAATGGTTATATGGGTTTTCAACCTTCTATAAATACCTAATATTTCATTCATTATTCATTGAATTTTATTTTATCTCAATATTATATATATTCATTTTCAAAATGGTAGTTTCATTTCTAATTTTATTCTTTATTCATATAGATATTTTCATGAGTGTGATCATTTTAGGGGATTGAGTATATAAAAATATTTATATTATAGTAATCTTATTGTCTATTTTCCCCATTGTAATGATCAGAATTTTATTTAGTATATCTATACTCTAAATTTAATTTTTAATTTAGTATAAAAAGATGTTGTTTCTATCATGTGGTTCATATTATTTATATAATATTATAATACAAAATATGATAACAGAATAACATAGGAAGGGAAATTTCATTGATAAGATATTGGGTTATTAAATTCACCCCTTAATAAATTTCACCCATAAAATTTCATTTTACTCTCTAAAATGAAAATACATTAGGGTACTTTTATTCCATTACTTCTTATGGTTACCATGTTGTATCTTTATACTTATGGTTCCACCATAGTACTTTGATTATGTGGGTATTTTTGTTGCAAAGAACTTTGTCTCTACAGTCCAATATATTCATCGACTTATCCTCATAAGATAAATCATGCTCCAAATATACTACCTATGAATTATATACATGTGAGGGATTTTTTATATACTTCATCAAGATGGATATGTGTAAAAAAGCATGTACTTGAGACAGTGTTGGTAGGATTTCTGGTCAATATGCTACAACTCCAATGAAATCAAGAATCTCAAAGGGGTCGATGTATTTGGGACTTAGCTTTCCATTATCCTTGAAACAAATGACTCTCTTTCATATAGATATGTGAAGGAAAACTTTATCTCTAACCACAAACATCATGTCTCACTAATAATTATCATCATGAAAATTGTTTTGAATTTTTTATCCTCTTATGTGTTGTTGAGTGAACTTGACCTTATCAAACATCCATTACACTAGTTTAGCTCCCAATATCATTCATTCTATAACTTCATAATATCATTTTTTTAGTTTTTTATTTCTTTCCATATAGTTATTTATAAGGAACCATTGAAATTATTTAGTGAAAGATATTATTATATGATAACTCGACTAAAGAAATATATTGATCCCAACATCCTTTAAAATCCATTAATCAAGATCTCAACATATCCTTATGTGTCTGGACTTTATGCTCAAGTTTTTCATCACCCCGAGAGTAATAGGACATACTCATGTTAAAATCTATGTTCATATCATGTTGTAGACTTTTCTAAAAAAAATTATGTGAATCTCATATCTCAATTAGATATAATGGATATTGGTGTTCTATGCTTCTTCAACACTTCTCTAATATAAATCCTTACAAGTTCATTGAGTGATAAGTCCTCTCAAATGGTAATGAAATAAGAATTCATTGTATTTTGGTCAACCACAACCCATATGGAATTGTTCCCTTTGGTTATATTCATAATTCATGTGAAAAAATCTATGTTTATGTTCTCCCATTTCCATAACGGTATGGGTAATGGTTGTATCATCCCGTTTATTTTTTCATTTCTTCCTTCACTTGATGAAATACCAATTACATAAATATATATTCCACAATCTTCTTCTTCATATTTCCCCACCAATAATTCTCTCATATATCTTGATATATCTTTTTTGATTCCTAGGTGGATAGAGAATGTCAATCTATTTTCATCACTAAACAACTCTGTATTTATATTAGGCTTTGATGGTACACTTAGTCATTACCCAAATCTTATAACTCCTTAATCATTAATTTTTAATTTAAAGGATTTACCTTTTATTATAACTTCCACTGTCTTATTTATTTCCATATCATCCCTTTGAGTATCCTTTATCTTCTCCAGAATTGATGATTGAGAAATCATTTGAGTTAGGTATGGTTATTTTATTTTTTTTATGACTTCCATGACTATACTTTTAAAGTATAAGAAGATTTTATCCTTCCTACTTCTCATCATTGATAAGGTTTTAGTATCCTTTCAACTTATATCATCTTCCACATTATTCATCTTCTTGGGATAATAATGTATTGAGCAGTCATAGTCCTTTATCATCTCAAAACATCTTCATTAGAATATATTAATATCCTTCTATGTGAATATATATTAGACAATCAAATGATCTATATATATTTCACACTTATCCTCATAGATATAATACCATAAAATATTAAATTTAAATATCACTATCATCCACACCAGAACACACATTGGATAGTTCGGATCAAATACATTCAACCTTCTTAAGGCATAGACTATCACAACATCATTTTTCATCAGTACGTAACCCAAGATTTTTTTAAAGAATCATTTTATAAAATAAAAAAGTTCCTTTATTTAGGGTATTGTTAGTATTGGTGCATTAATAATCCTTTTTTTCAATTCAATAAATCTCTAATTGCATGCATTGTTTCAAAAACAACTTCACTCCCTTATGAGTTATCTTGGTTAGTGGGTTTGAAAATATTAAAAAGTTCCTCACATATCATAAATGGTACCAATAAATTCCAAGTAAAATATAGATATCCATCACAATTTTTTTTGTTCCACTCCTCAATAACATTTCTCTTCAAAGGATCCACATATATTCATTTTCTGGTGATAACATTCCCCATGAAAGATAGTTAATTCATAAAAAACTTATATTTATTATGATTTGAGTATATATCCTCATTTAAAAATATATTTTTAATTATACTAAAATCCTAATCTTGGTTCTCCTTTATTTTGGAGTATATCATAATAGTGTATATAAAGACTACAACAAATTTTTCATGGTAATCGCCAAAGACTCTATTTATTATGTCCATAAAGATTACTGGAGAATAAATAATTCTATAGGAAATCACTATGAACTAATAATATCCATATCGTGTTCAAAATGTAGTCTTGGGAATATATTTCATCTTCACCTTTAATTTTTGATATCATAATCATAGTTCCACCTTACTTTCAATGCCAATGAAAATGTTTGAGGCATACAATGAAAGCCTTGTTACCTTTTCCTCATAAACCCCTAATAGAGTCATCAAAAATTTTATTCAATACAATGAAATCCCTCTCTATTTTAAGTAATACAGTTTGAGGAAAATATTTATTTAAAAGTGTTTTTTTAAATCCTTCCCATTCCATTGATTTAATTTCCTCCTTGGTATTTTTTTTTCTTAATTAGTGACCACCGCTGATTGGATTCTTCCTCTGTGTGATAAATTTGTAGTATGGATATTTCTTGTTCAGTTCATTAGTGGAAAGATAATATCTTCTTAATTGATTTAATCCATCGTTCGGTAGTGAAGGGTTCATATGTTCTACTAAAATTAGGTTGATTTTATCACATAAAGGACTCAATGTTAATTTGATATTTATTAGGATAAATAGGGATTTCCACACAATTCAAGTTATTATTCATAACTTGAGTTAGTTGAGTTAGTAACTTCATGAATTTCATATCTAAAAATCCCATTAGGTTATACATATCATAGTAAAATCATCACATTTTCTATGACATTGGTTGTTATCATGATTCCTATTATTCCTTGATATTAACTAATATAATGTGAAATTAGCAATGAGGATACTTAGACTAATAAACATATAAAAATGCAACATATGAACTTATAAGTAATTACATATAAATGGAATTTATATCCTAACTTATTAGACTCTAGGTTTAAATCTAGTTTATCCATGGTAACTTTCCTCTTAGGTTTTATAACCTTAATATTTATTCAAGTCCTTTATAATGGTTTTTAAAGAGATTATGAATTTACCAAAGCATATCCCTAAGGAGTGTCAATATAGGTGTGAAGAAAGGACTCTTTATCATACCCTAGTTATTGGTTGAGTTAATACTCAATGATCCCTTTTGTATTTATTACTCTTATGTACATCTTTAATGGATCCACACCTACTTTGAGTATCCAGACATGGATTTTATTTCTTGAAAACCACCCTCTCTGTACTTTACCAAAATTTCAGGATATTTTTCTATATATACATATCCCTTGTATTTTTGAAAATTTATTATTTTATCAATCCCCAAAAATAATTGGACCTTTCTCCAACACCAACTATAGTGACTCAGACCACTTATATAGGTTATTACAAGATTTTGAACATAAAAAATCTACAAAACACTACCCAAGTATTTAGAGATCTAGTTTATTTGGGATACTAGGTTCATAAAACATCAACATTAGTCTAAAATAAAAAATATTAATTTTAAACTCCCTAATTCTCTCCTTGATACATTTTAGCTTCTCAAGCTTCATAAGATAACCTAGGAATATAAAAATAAATGGGGTGAGTTATAAATCCCTATAAGGGAATAATCATGATAATGAAGCATAACATATGAGTCAAATAGAATAACATTATATCATAAAATAGAAGGATAGTGAATAATAAAATTGAAGAATGAAATAAATAATATGGAATCATAAGATCATGTAATTATAATAATTTAGAGATATCATAAAACACATCATCATAAGAATAAGTCAATTCACACTATTTAGACAACGTAATATGGTGCATGGAGTCAGATAATGGACTAGGTTCACTACATAATCTCATAAATATCATCTTATGAGATATAAACACTACCAAATTAATTGAATCACTATCTAATAACACCCATAATAACATTTACATGAATATGTTCTCCACATAATGCTATAAAACATAATACATAAGCATAAGAAATATCAATAGAACGTAATGGGTTACATGATCCTTTCACAAAGAATTATTAAAGGATATTTCATAAATATTCCAAATAGAAAAGGGTATTATATATTTTGGACATTTATATTTGAGTAAATAATAATAGGTCTCAAATATGGAGTTCATTTGATTAAAAATTCGTGAGAAAAGATATATAAATTTTTATAGAAATGAACTTTTACAATGATGTTTTAAGAATGGGTAAAAGGATTTTAAGGAAGGAAAGAATATGGAATTTTCATTGAAACCCAGAGGTAAACCAGAATGTTTATACATAAATATTTTAAATTTTTTGAAAACATGGATGGGAAAAATAATTTAAATAGCTTTACTTGAATGGATTAATGGATAGAAAAACTCTCCTTAATCTGGTTTGATTTTAGAGAAGTTATTGAGAAATGAATATCATTCATGTATAACTCCAGAAAATAAAGAGAAAATAAGATTAATATAATATATATATATATATAATTTAGAATCATTACATAATCTTAAATAGATAAATAAATTGATTTAGAGAGAAAAATCATAACCCATAGAAAAGAGGGTGGTTCAGAGTGTTCCCTTACCTCTAGTCCAGATTCACAATTCACTTTCATTTAACATCTTAAATAATAAAAATATATTTATTAATAACATTATTTAGATCCTAAATAAAATATGTATTTTTATTATTAATATTTTATTCTTGTTTATAGTCATTCAATTGAGATACCATGCTTATATTTACTGTATCAAGGTCTTCCGTTTCATGGTTCCAAGGTCAGATTAATTTGTAGTTAGTTATGAGAGTTATTATGGTATGGTTTCATAACTCTAGATATTTTCTTGTATGTATTTAATGTGTCTCAATAATTTTAAAATATTCATTATAACTAATATTATTCATAAATAAGCATGATTTAGTGAGTATACATTTTATTGCCATACAGTTGGTTCATTTAGGTGGGATTTTCATCCATGGTGAACTTATATGGTTTTTTTTACTTTTAAATTATTTAATCATTCCAAAATTAGGTAAAAAATATTATTAATCTTAGTTTTAACCATAATGGTTGAATTTAAACAATCTGTAAAGGCGGCGATGGAAAATGCAATTTTCCATTCGTGGGGACGGTGAATTAACCATAATATAAAAAATGTTTTTATTTTATAATTGATTTAGGGGAGGGTAAAAACGGATATTATACTATATGAATAACATATTACTATATTTAGGATACTAATGTTACTATTTCAAGGTACCTGAAATTCATATGTGGGAGGTATAAGAATAAAAAAATTGAAAGAATTTTGGTTGAGAATTTACTTCTTCTTTTGGGTCTCTCCTCTTTGGTTACCCCTTAAGGCTATTTGGAATGGTATTTGGGTAAGACTAGAACATGGAGGATAAAAAATATAGGGTTAGAGAGATAAAAAGGTATAGTCTGAGATAGATATAATTCTTAGTCGGTGTGAGGATAAAGGGTGGTGAGGGGTGGTATTTATAATGGGAGAGGAAAGGATTTTTTTAATTTAATATTCATTTGTTTATTATTTTAGTTCAAGATTATCAATAGTGATGAATGTTGTGAATATGTAAATTAATTCTTACATGTGATTTCAGAATAATGATTTCCTACATCAGTCATGACTCAGTTATTTATACATTTAACTTATAATGCTAAATATTGTATTTTTCATATTTCACCATTCACTAAAAATTCAATTATTTTAAAAAAATATAAAAAAAAATCACCATGACCTTTTATAGATGTGAAAATTATAAAATTGAAATCCATTTTTGAAAAATTATTTTCTAAATATATGAAAATTAATTTATAATTCAAATCCTTATTAATTGAAAAATACCAATTTAATATGATGATTAATTCTCTAAACCTTAGAAAAATTACTTATGGTATCATAAAATTATATTATAATTATAATAAAGCTTAATATTATTTTATAAGACCATTTAATTATAATAAAATTTTCTTTAAATGTTTATATTTTTCATAAAAATGTAAATAAAACATATGTGTTTTATGAAAATCCAAACACTTATTTTATCATTTTTAAGACATTTATTTATTTTTATCATGAAATAAATTCACTATATTTTTATTTTATATGGTAACTAAATATTTTTGTGTAATTACATAGGGGTGTTTACAATTGTAATTATTGGGTTATTATTTATAAGGGTCAAATTATTATTCCAATTATCATATTTATATTCTAGATGTCATATTTTAAACGGTCATATAGGTTACCAACTTTTATAAATACATCATATTTCATTCATTATTATTTCACTAATATTTTCTCTCAATGATATATACTTTTATTTTCAAAATGGATGTTGTATTTATAATATTTTTCTTCATTTCTATAGTATTTTTTGTGGGTGTGATCATTATAAGGGATTGAGAAAATCCAAAATTTCACATTATAGTTATATTATTTTCTATTTTTTTAATTATAATATTTTTCATTTTATTGAGTATATTTAAACTCTAAATATAATTATCAAGTAAATGTAATAAAAATTTATTTATATCATGTGATATATATAATTTATATAATACTACATTATTAAATATTATATAGTGTAAATTTGAAAAGAAAATTTCATTGATAACATTTTGGGACATTAAAGACAAACTAGATAGGAAGGGTTATTGTTCTTTCATTGATGGATTTTATAAGTATTTTCAGATCATTATATCTCTGAGGGATCAATATCAAACCACATTCTCTTCTTGATTTTGTATGTTTTCCTATCAAAGGATTCCCTTTGGATTATAAAATTCTCGCAAGTATATTTCAATGTTGTATAGTAGGTATCTTTTTAGACCTAATTGAAAGATTCTATGAGGTCTTTATCAATGATTTTACTATTTATTGAATTATTTTTAGACTTATTTGGTAAATCTAGAAAAAAGTTCAAAAAAATCATTGGGAAATACTTGGTTTTAAACATTGAGTAATGAAATTTCATGGCAGATAAAGGAAATGTTTGAGGCCCCATAATTTCTAAATTTTGGATTAAAGTAGATAAGGCTAAAGTTGACATAATTTCTAAATTTCTATACCCCTCTAGTGTGATATAAATTAGATCTTTTTTGGTACATACTAGATTCTATAGAATATTTATTAAATATTTTTGTTAAATTTCTTTTCCCTTTAAAAACTTGCTAAAACAAGAAATTGATTCTGTGTTTTATTATTCATTCAGGGTAGATTTTTAAAATTCTAAATAAATTTTAACCATAACCCCAATTATTTTCCTACGTAATTGTATATCCCCTTTGAGATACTATATGATACCTCAAATAACTTTATGGTATTTGTGTTGTCCTATAAAATTATTTGACACTCACAAGTGATATCCTGCACTTCACAATCCCTATACACGGTCCAAAAAAAATACATAACAACAAAGAAGAGGAATTTGTTTTGATTATTTTTTCCTTTTAAAAAATTCAACCACATCTTCTAGGAAGAAAAATAATATTTGGTTCTAAATGGGATACACTTAGGTATTTGTTCAAGAAAGCTGAAGAAAAACTTAGGTTGGTAAGATGGATTTTATTTCTACAAGAATATTAATTAGAGATCAACGAAAAAAGGGTGGTTAAAATCAAGTGGTGGACCACATGGGTGGGTTAACTCATAGTATCAAAGTGGAAACACCAACCTAGACAATTCTAGATGAATCCCTACCTAGTAATAAGATGTATGAATCCAACCACGTTCCCCATTATGATGATCTAGTGAATATTTTTGTCACGTCAAAGGTACCCACTCTTTAATAATAAATAAGAAGTTAAAATAATATCTAAGTTAAATTATTATGTCTTTAAGGATCCTTATTTATGGAATATGTGTAGTAATCACATGATTATAAGTTGTATCCATGAATAAGGATTTAAGTCTGTACTTTCATTTTGATATAAAAATTCATGTGGAGACCATTTTGGACCTTAGAGAGTATCCAAGATTCTTTTATAAACTGATTTATTTTATCCCTTGAGTTTAAATAATCACATAAATTATTTAAAACATGCCAAATTTTTTAACTTATTGGGTATAATTTATAGAAGACAATAGATTCCCAAAATAACCTTTAATTTTTTTAAAAATATTTGATGTGTGGGGATAATAATTCATAGGACCATTTCTTGTATCCTTTGGATTTTCCTAAATTTTATTAGAAAAAGATTATTATTTTTAGTGAATTGAAGAAAAATTCACTCGAATTGATGATTCCAAAGAAACAATTGAGTTTCGAAAAAAAACATTTTTTACAGGTTTGGAAATACTTGAACTATAATCAGTGACCAAGGGAAACATTTTTTACAACAAGAACATGGAATCCCTTATGAAGAATTGTGAATTAAACCATAAGAACTCGATTACATATAACCTAAAAAATAGGCAATTCAAGATCTCCAATGGATATATTAATAGGGTTCTAGAAAATATAGTTCAACCTTACTTGAAAAACTAGAGTAAGAAGGTAGAAGATTAATTATAGTCCTACAAAACTACTTACATAACTCCCTTAGTAATTCCCTTGGAAAAAAAATTATGGAAATAATTATCACCTATTTTTTGAGCTACTGCACAAGGAATATTTGGTTGTGAAGAAGATAAACCTAGATTTCTACAATGGTGAAGATTAAAGGAATTTGAAAATGATGGAAGTATATTAAATGATAAGGGAATTTTATAATAATAAATTATTGTACAAATATAAGTCTATATTGTTTCACAAAAGAATCATCTAGAAAATATATTTTATGTTGGAGATAAAGTGTTTATTTTCTCTTCTAGAATAATTCCCATGATTGGGATACTTTGATCCAAGTAGAATGGACCTTATGTGGTAACTAACACATTTCCATTTGGTGAACTTGAGATCAAATGGGATTAATAATAGAACCAATTCACAGTTAATAGATAGAATCTAAATCATTTCTATAAATAATTTTGGAAATAACTAATGGATTAAAAATTCCTATCTACTATTATTGAATAAAGTACTAATAGGTTGTTTATTTCCCTCATATTAGTCCAGATACTCTCTCTTTAAGACTTTTTTAGTGAAATTTATATATTAAAATTAATTAGAAGTGGGAGATAAGGTATGTGTGGGGAATAATATAAGTAACTTATGGTGTAAATATATATTTTTCGTATTTTTTTTATTTATTTTCTCTTAATATCTAAAAAAAATAAAACAAATACCATGTTTTTTAGAGTCTTTTTTTAAAACATTTCATGTTATTTTCTTTTTTTCAGTTTTTAATATGGAAACTATATCTTAATGTTTTCTTACATAGGAAAAATTTTATTATAGTGTGGAGGCTTTTCATTGGTTCTAAAATTTTATAAAATTATATGATTTCTAAGTGAGTTCTTACCTTTATTTTCTAGGAATTTTTTTCTTTATAACTATGAAAATAGTTATAAATAAAGGAAAACTTAGTGGATCCAAAATAGTATTAGGATGAAATAATAATATTGAAATTAAAACTGGGAAATCAAACCTTAGTGATTTATAAGAACATTAGGGATCCTCCATAAAATAAATTTTGATAGACCATATACACTGGAGTAAAAAAATTAAATGGGTACTAATCTAGAAATATTCAAAAGTCAACAAAAGTATGTATGTGTGTTTGTGTTTTCCATCAAATAATAGTTAGAGTGACCTTATAGTCAGATACCCAAGTGTTTCTTTTATTCCTAGACTATTACAATTAGTCTTGGAGGTACCTACCATCTTGGGATGGTTTATTTCTAGGATTATTTTTATACATTCAATAAGTGTTTTTCATAAATATGATTGGAAAAAAATTAATAAGTGCTAACTAAAAAAGGGGGTGAAAAGATTTGTGGAATTATGAACATAGATAAATAATAAAAAGATGATATATTTGAATGCCATTTAAGAAGTATCAAAGAAGTGTAAAAATTAACTTTGGGAAATAAAACTTAGGGAAGTTGGATTTCGGAAAGTTCCACCTATTAAAATCATTATTCCACTGATATTTATTATATTAAAAAAACCTTAAACCAAACATCTTTTTAAATTGAAGTGAGGATAATTGATTAGATTCATATAAGAGACATGATACTTCGAATGATAGATGAATATATTATTTTATTTTTCCAGGGTTTTGGTACTTATATTTAGGCAGGATAAATCTTATTCATACAATGAATTATTTGTATACACAAGGAGTAAAATAGTGTAAGTGCGGGGGTGATGATAGCTAATTTTTTCAGAATTCTGAACTTATTTTAAATAGAAATTAACCCCTTAATTTAGATATAACCTGGGTAATCAAAAAAAATTGGAATCTGGAGTTTATTTGAAAAATATATTAAAACATTATTTTTAATGATTTATTCAATTTTTGGATTTAATATGAAATCCATACATTGATTTGGAGATTTTTATTTCATTGTTAAAAGGATATTTAATTTTGTTTTAATTATTTTATTCAGTTTGGATCATAACTAAAAAGAATACATTTAATTTTGATTTCACTATTGTAGAATGTAAAAATGGAAAAGTCTTAACGGAATATGAGTCCATATCGACCATGCATTCCAATTATAAAATCAACTAAATATTGACTCTCAATCCATTGTGCTGAAAATTCTATAAATGACTGAAGTGGCCTTAAGTAATGGTGATCAACCGTGAAGCACCCATTAAACTATAGAAGATAATAGACCCCAAGAAGTAATTCAATCAACCATTCCATTCAACAAAACATGATGAAAATTATGAAAATTCATAAAGTGGTTGATTAGTGATTCTTATTGACTATTCCTAGATTTATTTTAAAGACTAAAATGACCTCAAGTGAACATTCCTCAATCGAATGTGCCCCTCAAGTGATTTAATATTGACTTGAATTGACCAAACGTTCATTCAAAGTTGTCACAAAGGTTGAGGTTATAGAATGTGGAGATTAACTATGTGAGGCTAAAGTGACCATGTGATAGAGCCGCTACACAACAACATGGTTAATCTAATACTTGAAAAAATTTACTATGGGGATTAAAATCCAAAATTCTAAAAATGGAATAACTAAACTTAAATAAAATCAAAGTCCATTCCCACTAGTCTTCTAAAATCAAGATGATCTCCTTCTATATATACACATGGATATCATCTAAGATGAAGAAGAAAATAAAATAATAGGAGAGTGTCAAGAATGATCTATAAGATTCAAAATTCACATCTTCATAAATTATATATATCAAGATATGCATGTAGTGGTAATTAGAGAGAAAGAGAATCCTGGTGTAGAATTTGAGAAATTTCTCAATGGTTCAAAAAAAATTGGAAGGTGAAGAGGTGATTGTGACTCTCACATGGGATTGGAATCTACTAAAGAACACAAGTAAGTAATAGTAAACTCTATAATAAGAGGAGTTTTCCCTGATAAATGGGGGGATACTACAACTACTCGGTCAAGTGGAGCTATTGTTGTCTTATTTTATTTTATTTTTTTTATACCAATCCAATGATAGTATATTAATCCATTAATGGTTATGTTGAGGAGATTTACCTTCCCTTATTAATAAATTTATTTTTTAATTGATAATTTTATTCTACTCATCTCTATATAATTCTTTTATTTTTTATACATTATGATATTTCCTTTGTTTTTTTTATTTTGAATTATTCTTCCCTTATTCATTGGTTTTCACACACAGGACACCTAAGAATTATTCACTACTTATGATGGTAAGCAATAAGGTTGAAATAGGTTTGATTAATGTTTTCCAATCAATATTTTGGGTAAGATTAGTGGATGTAGTTCTCATTTCATATCACTACTTATGTCAAAATCACCAAGGGAGGGAAATCAATTGAGATTTTATCTAATTAGAGAGAGGGTAAGAGACTAAATTTAAATCATTATTTAATAGGTTATAAAGAGGATATCAAATTTTTTGAAACTATTTTTAATATTGAATCCAAAACTAATTCAATTACATTCTCAATCTAATCCACTCATTTTTTCACACACATCGAACCACTAAACAAGAGAAAAACACACCTACAACACCCTCCTATATGAAGAAAACCTAAGTCCCACTATCACTACATTAAATTTGAGTTCATTAACTTGTATATTGAGAGACCCACAATGTTATTATCATTAGGAATTTAGGATCATTAAAATTTCATTGTCTCAAAACATATCTTTTGACATCTAGGAGGTGAATACATCGATAGACTTGATAAAGATTATGGTGAACATGTTTGTGGAGAGAAAAATGATAAAAAAGGGGTTTATGATGGAAATATTATTTAGAACGAGGTTGTCATAAGATAAATCTATGATTTATCATGTGAATTATTTTAACATGGTTAAAATTTAGTTCAAATTTTTTAATTTCATGTTCATGAAATATGTTTAGGCACTGCTATTATTATCATCACTTCCATAAAGTTGGAAGGTGAAAGTAATTATTAAGATTAAATCTTGAGGGGAATCTAAATAAGTGGTTGAGTATTTTTAATCTATTATACTAAATAAAGATCTCAAAATGAGGGAATTTCAAGATCCTCTTATAAGTTAACTCAATATAAATAGGATTGTATGGTCACATCATTGAAGAGGTTAGAGAAAATTAGATGATTAGACACACAAAAGGACCCAAGGTAAATCAGTTAGTCCTGGTCCAACATGTTGGAACTATGGAAAAAGAGTTCATCTTAATAAAGACTACATGGAAATTAGGGTAAATTATAAATTATAGTGTTCTTAAGTACAAGATATATTAATTATAAGGTAACTAAATGTTTCTTAGTTTACTATTGAGCATGCATGTTTTAGAGAAATCATGAATCATTAATTTTGGATCATCATTTCAATCCATGGAAAAGAAGGTATTCCTAGACAATTATGTATTCTAAATGTATTTAAAAGTACATTTGGTGGATGGTGAAGCTCTAGAAATATTAGGTAAGGGTGATACTATGGTTCAAATAAATAATGGAAGTTACTATGATCTCAATGTAGTTCGGCAGATATGAGGTTTTCTGAAAAAATTAATTTCCATAGAATAGTTGTATGAAGCTAGGTTTGGATGAAGTGTCACCAAAGGAGTGTGGAAGATAACTTGGGGATATGTCATCATGGAAAGAGTAATAAATTATATAACCCTAAATCTGAGAAAAAATTTATATGGAGTGATAAATACTAGAAAATTAACTTCTGAGAATTCAGAGATATGGAATTGTTGACTCGAGAATCTCAGTGGGAAGAAAATAAAATTTATAAAAAATAAAAGAATATTTAAGATAAACCATATCGACTTTTTAAGTCATGATATTTTTATACATATAAAAAATATAGAATATTCAATTCAACCTATGTGGAAAGACACCTAAAAGATATAATTTTGGACTTGTCCATGAAATTGTCTCAAGGAATAGCCGTATTCGATCTCACAAAGTGTTATAATACATTATAACATTCATTGATGAATACATGAGAAAATTATGGATTTAATTTTTTAAACATAAATCTAATTTATTTGAATTGTTTGTTCATTAGAATGAAATAGATTATAATGATACTTGAAGGAAGTTTAAATGCTTAAGATCTAACAATAGTGGTCAATATAGCCGAAAGATCTTATAAAATAACTATAAGAATAAAGGGATAATACTTGACAAGATTGTACCTAGGATTATACGATATAATGGTTCATTCTAAATAATGAATCATGAATTAATGGATAAGGCAGAGAGCATGAGGTTACACTCTAGAATGTACATGGAAATTTAAGAAAAAGTGGTCCAATGTGTAGTGTACTCTGTTAATTGAATTTCGTCATCATCAATTCGGCAGGATGTTTTGAAAGAAATATTATATATTAAAATATCACAACTCAACTATATCAATGTTTTTGGGAGTACTACATATGTTCAAACGGATAATAAGGATTGATAAAAACTCAAGGAAAATATGATCAATATTTCTTTATTAAATATGGAGAAGAAAACTTTGAATTTTGAATTTGGGGATAAGTAAAAATTCGTTAGAAGTTGAAATTTTATCTTTAATGAGTGGGTCTTATATAGAAACCATAACTAAATTGATCAATAAGTTGAATAATGAGTTTTAACTAATAAAACCCAAGTTAATCTAAATGGAAACTCTAAAAAGATATACATTCCAAATAATATATAGAGAACTAAAATTATAAAGATAAGAAAAAAAATAAATACCATGGCACTCTAGGGATAATAAGGATCAATTAATTGCACTGTAATTTGATATAATAGAAGTTTTAGTTCTGGAAAAATTCAAATTTTATGTAGCATTTTAAAGATATACCAGAGCTTGGAAGCCCAGTCAAATGTATGAAACTTCTTTAAATTTTTTACTTTAAATGTATGGATGGGAACCCTCAATATTAGAATAAGTAAAAGGACACAATGATTCTAATAAGTGGTAGTCAGTTATGAAGGATGAGTTACATTCAATGTATGTGAATAAATCTTGGGGTCTAACAAATCTACCATGAAAAATAAAGGCACTAGAGAAAAAATTGGTCTAATAGTTAAAAGAAGAGTCTAATGGGAAGAAAAGGTATAAATAAAGGATTTTAATGAATTTATTTCAATAAAAATAAGGTATTTACTTCTAAGAAATATTTTCACCAGTAGTTAAACATATTTCTATCTGGATAGTGTTGATCATAGTTTCATATGATTATTTTCACTTAAAGTAAATGGATGTAAAGATAGAATCTCTACATGGACATTTAGAGGAAACCTTTACATGAAGAACCCATATAGTTTTTTGGATTAGCATAATGAGGTATTGGGGAATAAACTTAATAGAATTATTTATTGATTAAAGTAAGCATCTAGATAATGGAACCAAAAATTTGATTCATTTATTCTTGAGAAGGGTTTCATGTGGAGTACAAGTGATCACTGTTTCAACTGAAAGATTTTTGAGGATGATAATTTCATTTTTTTTCTTTTACATGGATGATATTCTTCTAGTAGTTCTAGAAATTAATAGAATTTAGGAGATAAAGAAATATTTTTCTAGAAACTTATAGTTGAGAGATCTTGATGAAGCCAAGAAAATATTGGGAATAAGGATTGAGAATAATAGGAAATCTATAAGTTAAGAGTTTTTTAATAGGGACTATGTTTGGAATATTATTGAGTGATTTATAATGTCTTGTTATAAGTTAGTCTCAACCCCACTTACTAAATACTTCAATAATTCCAAAGATAAATCCTCCAAAAAAGAAGATGCGGTGAAGTACATGGAGAAGTTTTATTTTTCATCAGTGTTTGGGTTCCTGATATATGTTATGGTGTTTACACACATGGAAATTGCATATATAGTGGAATTTATCATCCATATTATGTTCAATATAGGGAAATTTTTCTAGGAAGATTTGAATTTATTCATCTGGGAACTGAAAGAAATATAAGATACAACCTTCTATTCTGGGATTGATATTTTGTTATAGGGTTATATAGAAACATACTTTAGGGGATATTTTGATACTCTAAATAGTAAAACTAGTTTTGTTCTCACTTTTGAAGGAGTGGAAATTAGCTAGGTTTCGGGACTACAAACAATGGTAGATTTTTCTACAATGGATACAGAATATGTCACAGAAATGAAAGTATGGAAACAAATGATATGGTTGAGTCATATATTAAAGGGGATTAAAAGGATATAAAATGGTGGATTTTTCTACAAAATAGTCAAATTGAAACGCACTTAGAGAAAAAATTAGTGTTCTATGAAAGGAATAAACACATGAAATTAAAATATCACTTCATCTAAATGATATTGGAGGACAAAGTGCTTGATCTATAGAAGATAACCGGGAAGTATAATTCAACAAACATGTTCACCAAGGTGTTAGTATATGAATGTCTGAGGTAATATTATGCCTCAGTGGGACTTGGATGAATGGAAGGATAAAGAGATACTTCTAAGGAAGTGGAATATTATAACAATTTTTTGAGGGTAGTCATGGGTTTCCTTGAATTGGTATTTATGTGGGACATTTTTGGGTTTTTGAAGCCTATTAAATTTTTGATTCTATCAACTAGAATAAAGGTCATCATATGATATCAGTGGTCGAATCAATACAGTGGCATTGGGATTCCCTTGTGGGATGGAAGGTTCGATCAAACAATAATATCATTTTATGGTCAAGTAATAATTAGTGTTATGGATATATGTTAATAGAAATTATGAGCTTGCATTGGGAACTTTGATAATGAAAATTTGTGGACTATTTTTTATAGGTTCTTGAAAAAGGTCAAATAATTGGAAACATTCAAAGTATGTTTGGAGTAAATTGGATTATTTATTATCTTCAACTATCAATTATTGATATCTAATCTGTATGGGTATTCACTAGGATCAAATGGTGTGTCGTCTATTAATTTTGGATGGTTTTGTAAACCAAAAAAACAATTGTGATCCACTATATATATAACACCTCATTCTCTTAAACAACCCCAAATTATATTATTCATAATAATGGTTTCACTATCATATATTTTGAGGAAATTTCTTTTAGAGTTTTATATAATTAAGTAAAAATATTACATATCAAACCCTTATAATAAAAAGTTGATAGTTCAACATAATTTTCATTTTTTCACTAAAAAATGGATTCTTAATTTTAAACTCAGGTTTCATTAAAAATACTTCTTCAAATTTTCCAATAGTTCACCATAGTTGAATAATTAAATTTTTTATATTTTCTACAGATACTTATATCCTATATAAAACATTTGAAAACATGGTATGAGTAAAAAAATATCATTAATATATATAAAACTAAAGTAATGTCATTAGTATAGTGAAAACCATAAAAACCAATGATGATTTTTACCTTTTTCACAATAAAACTTTAATCATGTAAATAAAATTTATCCACATAAAAAAGGAAAAAATTACTCAAATAAAACCTTTGAAACCCATTATAAGTAACAGGAAAACCATGAATTAATTATGAAAATATTTTTTTAAAAAAAACAAACCCTTTAACCTTTAAAAGTTCACAAGCATTCCTTACCTTATTAAATCAAAATATTTCAATATAAACCCTTAGAAAGAATGAAATATGTATCTTGTAGAACCATATTCATAACGTGTTCTCACACATGTTTATCCTATTTCAAAATAACTTATGCTTGGTTAATCTTTTTTTATTAACCTAACTAATTATATCCTTCAGAGAGAACTCAATACCCAATGCATCATAGGGTTATATGAGTCTCACTCATTGTCATGTGCTATATCGGTCTCACCTGTCATCATCTATAATTCCAAAGTACAATATACTGAATACAATATTTGTAATCTTGAAAGTTTTTCATCAGAAAACCCTTGAAAAACTCATTTTAACCCATAAGAAAATAAATTTCCATTTTCCCATAAAAATTTGAAGAAATATCCCTTTTCTTTTGAAAACTCTTTAAAATATAAAAATACACCAAAAATAATGAAAATTTAATTTACTTTATAAAACCATCAAAACATGAAGATTATTATTTATAACAAATAAATTATGTGATGGGTGGGAAATTTCATTCATATCCTATACAATAAAAAAACTTTTTAAAATTTAGTAATAAGAGTGAAAAGTGACTCATACTGAAAACATTGAAAATATTTTTTTTTAAACCTTCATAAAATATAAAATTAGTTGAAAGTTTTATTTCAAAATATTTTAATAATAAATAAGAAAATTTTTTAAACATTTATAATAACATAGGAATAAAGGAAAAATATTTGAAAGGAATACTATAAAACAAGGTTTTAAAGGAAAATCCCTTTACAAATTGGTTAACTTTTGAATAAAAAATCACTGAAGGAGAGAACATGAAATATATTTCTAAAAAAACATTAATTTAAATTAATTAATTTTAAAATACATTCATATGGTATTATATACACCATAAAAAATAAAACATGGGATGAACATGCCATGGGTCTCGATGAAAGGAAATTGAGAAGAGAAATCCCTTACTTCAAGTCTAACTCACCACACATATTCTTTAACTCCTATATAATAAAATTATATTAATTATTTACTTGATTAATAAAATATTTCTAGTTTATTTCCTTATCATAATTCTTTTTATTTCTTTAAATTCCATGTCATAAATAGTTACTAAATCAATTATGTTCATGTTGATTATTTTTAGGAAGTTCAATTCATAATCCCAAAAACAACTTTGATAAGATGAACAAGATAAAACATTTCATTTCTCCATAATATCCAGAATATTAATCTTGTCCTAATTATCATTTTTATACATTAAATAAAATTTTATAGTCATAAATTAAATTAGGACATGAAAAATGAATCACATCACTTTATGGAGGTGGTAGTCCACACGTACACACCAACAACATTATCATTTTCCAAAGAATGGAATGGTAAAAAAATAAGTAATATATTATATTTTTAAAATCATAATTATTTAATTAATATTATATATATTCATTTTATCCATCATTTTATCCAACCTTGTGTGGTAGTGATGAAAAATTAAACACATCGCTTCGTGGAGGTGGTAGTCCACACATATGCATGAGCATGGTTTTCATTTCCAATTGGATGTAAAAGGAGATGTAAAAGGGTTGTTACATCAACATAATAAAATTTTAGTACATATAAGATACCAATTTTTTCATATAAGTATTTTTATGGAATATTTGAATGGGGTGGAAGAATAAATAAACATGAAAACACTCTGTTAATAGTTACACTTCTTCTTTGGAAAAACTCCTTTGACTTACACCTTAAGCCTTCTAGGTTGACCTTTTGGTGAGACCATAAACTATAGAACATGGGGAAGAAGTTTGTTAATGGATTTAGTAATATATTTGTATATATTAATGGCTCAATAGGTGTGAGTAATAGAATATATTAGGTCCCTTTTATAAATGATTTGGGTGTAAATCCTGTAAATACATGAAATATTAATATATAATATGTGTATGACTCTTTTCAAATGGGTAAAAAGTACCATATCATTGATTATAAGGAGTCTAAAGTTGAAATAAATTAAACCAATGAAATTCATACAGGTTCAAGTGTAATTATAAACCTTAATGTTTGGTTTAATCCCCCCCCCCACCACAATTAAACTTGTTTAACTTTAATTCTTGTAACACATTTTTTCAATCATTACGAGTCATGAAAGTAATTTTAAAAATTAAACATAACACATAAATGAAATATTAATGATATTAACTATAATTTATCTTCTATTTAAGATAATATCGGATTTTTTATTGTTTTATAATAATTTAAAAAATAATTTCTAAACATTAAAAATCATTTAAACTCATTTGTAGGACTATTCACAAAATTAGACTTTGAAAACATTAAAAAAATAATATAATTAAAATATAAAATATTTGAAAATATCTTATAAATTATATTTATTCAATAAATTCATGTAATTTCATAATTTATCAAATACATATTACTTTTAAAGTATTAATATTAATTTACTCTCTTTTTTACTACTTGTACAAGTGATACGTTACCATTGGGTAAGTGTTCAACGTAATTACACCATAACTAAATATTAAAATTAAATTAATATCAAAAAAATAATTTATTAATATTTAAAATAACCATTTGTAACCATTAATAACTTCTTATTATCCATAATAAAACATATTAGAGGTATTAAATGAATGAAAGTGATATTTTATAATTATTCTTTACTTCAAATAATATAATGGTCATAATTAAAGTAAAATGATACCTAATTTCTATAATTTATAAAATAGGATGACTATTTTAAAAATTCACTCATTCAATTAAATAAATTGAAGTATTATATTTATTATTTGACCTTATCTCATAGTTTTTAATCTCGTTTATCCCATTTAACCTTTTACTATGGTGATAAAATTTCACCATTTTTACTATTTATAATGACCAAAAATGAGATTGAGATCATTAATAAATATAAACATCCTGATTATAAATATTAAATCCATTTCTAAAGATTCAATTTTTTGAAGTGTAAGAAAAAAACCTAATATATTTTCATAAAATGCAATGAAAAACACTTTTTATAAAAATGTGTTTTTATAAATAAAAATAAACATATACCAAAATCAAATATAATTATGGATAATATAGAATTAATTATATTTATTTAATCATAGGGTTATTATTCCACATTAAAACAAAATCCAAAATATAGGGAGAATTTTAAATTACTTGACATAAAGAAAACAAATGCCAGTTTTGCAAAAATCGGCATTTTTTATTATTAACTCAAAATTAAAACCTTTTAGGAAAATTTTGAAAATTCACTCTAAGATATTTGATACATGTTAGTTTAAAAAAATTACGTTCATTTTTTCAAATAAAATTTATAGAACTGTTAAAAATTAAATATAATATATGTACACAAAATTCAATAAATATCATCTTTGAATAATAAGTACTTTTGAAGAATAAAATGAATTTATCATCATTACCTAAAAAATAATCATAATTAAATAAATTGCAATTCGTTTTATTGGATAAACAACCTACTCATTTCATTATAATAAATTTTCAACAGTTATTAATTTAATCTATTATGATAGAAAAAATTATACACATAAAAACAATATTATAAAAATATATATTTTACCTAAGAAATATTTTATCTTCATTTATAAAAAATTCAAAATCAATGTATGATTAATTATTAATTTTATTAAGTAAAAGTATTTATATAAATTTAATAATATGGTTATTCCTATTCATACCCACTAAACCAATAGCTAATTTAAAACAGTCATATTTAATTAAAAATATTTATATAGTACATCATAGTTTGTCTAATATTGGTGTTCCATATACCACATGATGTCAAATGTAGTATTATTTAAAGACAATAAATTCTAAAATATTGTGGTGTAATGGTATAAGTTTTGTGGGACCACTTTTACATGTGGTTCTGTAATGTGGGAAAAAAATTTAAAAGGGTATATGTTTTTATTGTTGATTGTGATTTTTAATCATTTCATATTCCAATTATAATAAATTTGGAAGTGGTTTTCTCCCATGGATAAAGGAATTAATGTCTAAACCACATAAAATCAAAGAGTTTCATTTTTTTTATTTCTACTTGTCTAAATGTTTTTGTTTATTATTGTTACAAAGTGTGTGGTAGAATATGACTTGGTGTTGTGAATAGGGTGTGGAAAACATAATATCTTCCAGTACATGAAGTTTAGAGTTGGTTACATCTTATTGGAATCATCCAAATCAATTTAATCTATTGTGATAAGTTTTTACAGGGTGTTTTTTGATGAATCAGTGGAGTTTAACCCCAAAAAGTGGTATCAAATCATGGTTTAGATCTTTAAAATAGACTTAGATAAACATTTCTTATCATGATGTTGTTTTTTATTAAATGGGAATTATTTCATCAAAAGGTATGATGTTGGAATGATATATGTATTAGATTGATAAATATAACAGTAAATAATTTTTATTATGAAGAATACATATATTATTTGATCACATTCAAAAGCTGGTGAAATTTTCATTGACTGGAACCAAGCTGAAGAAGATAGAAAAGGTGGAATGAGAGAGGCTATATAAAAAGGTACTTAGAGTCATTCAAATTTCATTGGATTGAAACTTATCCTTTAAAATATATTAGTGAAGGCATTATTATAGTTATAATGACTCTAGAGAACATTAATGAGAAAATTATTGTGATGTGAAAGGTGTTCATGATGCATTATTTTTAGATGTTGGTGTGTTTAAGAACTATCTAGTAGTGAAATCAATACAAATATAAAGTAATTACGTCCTTATCGAAGAAGATCAAAGAAATAAGACAATAATTCATGTGGAAGGAGCTAATGTTAATTGGATGGTTCTAGTCCAACATGTCGTCATTGTAGTAAGATATGCCATATTAATAAATGTATTAGGGAAATAAGGTTAAATTATAGAAGAGTTTCTTTTATAAGTACAATTTTCATTAATTCTAAGTCACATGAAGGAAATAATATTTTACTATTTAGTGTGCAAGTTCTTGTGGAATCAAGGGTTATTGATTCCAGAATATCATTTCACTCCATGGAAAATAAATCATACATAACTAACTATGAGTCAAAAATTTTTGTAAAATTATATTTAAAGGATATTGAAGATCTATAAATAGTAGGGAATGGTGGTGGTATGGTTTAGTTGAATAAAAAATGTTACCTTCATCCCAAAGAAATTTGACACATACTAGGTTTGCAAAAAAAATTAATTTTCATAAGATAGATGGATAGAGCAAGGTTTTAAAAAAGATTCACAAATAGAGTTTGGGAGATACTTAGGGATATATGGTCATGAATATATTAATAAAGGATATAACCTTGTATCTTACCAAAATTTCATATGAAGTGGCAACTTCTAAAATAAAACTTCCAAGAGTTAAGAGTTAGGTAATTATCAACTCATGAATCTTAATGGGAAGAACATGAATGTTTTACTGTCGAATGTAATGTTGAATCTTTTCCATACCAAATTTAGAATTTTTTTGAGTTATACAATTATATAACAGTTAATGGTGTTGTTCAATCTAAACATAAAGACTCCTAAGATCTATAATATGGAACTTGTTCACATAGATTTCTAGGGACATTCCCCTATCTGATCTCATAGAGGGTCAAAATACTTTATAATTTAATTTAAAAACCCATGAGAAAGGTATGGGTTTAATTTATCAAATAAAAATATTCTGTATTTGAAAAAAAATCATTGGAATTAAATGGTGGAGAACAAGACATAAATAAGACTTAAATTCTTAAGGTCTGAAAATAGTTGTGGGTATAATAGAAGGATAATTCAAACCTTCTATAAATATACACAGATGAGACTATAAAAAATATTCCTATATTATAATAGAAAAATGTATTCACTTAAAGAATCTAATATAAATTAACAAAGAGGTTATAGAGTATGAGGTTACACTCTAAAATGTCTATGGAAATTTGGGTAGAATCGGTCAACTAGGCATTGAACTTAGAAAATAAAACTCCATCAGCACCCATGGGATAGAAAATTGTATAAGTTCAATATTTAGATAAAAAATAGAACTCAAAGATCATAAAATATTAAAGAGTCTTGTATATGTTCATATAGATTATAATGATCAAGAAAAACTCTAGGAAAAATCCAGGTGATATTTTTTTCTTGGATACAGAGATAAAAACATTAGATTCCAACTTTTGGATGATAGAAAACTATTAGTGATCAAAAGTTGGAATGTGTTCTTGAATGAGTGGGTACTGCATAAAGGCCGGAACATGGTGGAGAAATAAGATGAATGCAAAATTACAATTGATAAAATCCAATTTGATTAGAATGGGAACACTGAACAGGCATGGGTTTTGGATAATTTATAGATCACTAAAAGAATGGAATATAAGTCAGTGTAAAATGTATTAGAGTAATATAAAAATCCAATGAGATGGATAAGTCACATCTCTACATATGAGATGGATAAGTCACATATTCCATTCGTTTAGTGATCTATAACACTTTATGGTTCTAATTGTAGTATAATCACTTAACGGTGTTGATCCTAGATTATAAATTTTCATGTTTGATGGATAAGTCACATATTTTACAATACATAAACTTCATGACTATTAAAAATTTTCTAATGAATATTGAAAAATAAGGTCACTGGAACAAAGAGAATATAGTTTCACATTAATTTTATATTATTTTAAATTTATTGAATAAAATAATACATTGATATTGAGATCTTTTTTTCATAAAGTTTTTGGTCATCCAAAAAACTTTTCAATCAACTTTGATTTCTCTTGTAGGAACAAAGTGTAGTATCCCTATAGAAGTGATACACATGTGCTCATATGATCTTCAAACTACACCGATGTATTTTCATGTTCTAGTATAAAGAATCAATCATCTAATAGTGTTTTTCTTGATCACTGCAAAAATTTATTTGGGATTAAATAATCATCCTTGAAATCTTGTTCTTGAGATGATAGAGGAGTACGGAAAATATCTCAAGTGTTCTTTTGTACTGTAGGGAGAGATTTATATTTTTTTGTTCACAACAATTCTCAATTTCGATCAATCTCTACATAATCTACATAACCATATATTTATAGGGATATGCTTAGGTTTAAAATATTATTTAATTTCACAATAGATCTTAAATAATATTTTAAACCTTATATGACTGCTTGTATTGTAACAATATTATTATTATTATATTCTCGTGGTTTTAAATAACTGGTTCAATGATTAATATTATTTTACTGTCACTAAAATTAACATATATCACCAGAAAAAATCTTGGTTCACTATTCCTCATCATGATTTATAAATAAATATTATATATTATTATAATAATTCATTTCCTTGTGAATAAATATTTATTTAATTTATATTATCAATAAATCCTAAATAAAATTATTACTCGGTCTTGAGAATAGTATTTCTTCCAAAAATTAAATTCTAAAAGAATTTAATTGAGATCAACGAAAACACAGTGTGTGTGACCCAATAGGATTATTTTTGTTTTTCACTTGGTAGGATTTCCTAAAGTCCATGATTAATTTCTATAAATGGGTCATGGAACCCAAGAGATAGAAGTTAATACCACTACATCAACAACCACATATGAGTTCTCACTGTGTAATATAATCTTTTTTCATGATATCTCATCAAGCAGGTTTCACACTCATGTTGCCAGCCTATATGATTGATACATATTTCATTGAATATATAAAATAAACTCATCATTACACCATTTACTTGGAATTTAATGTAATCGATCTATCTAAAGCAGAGAGACAATATATAAACTTCCATAAATATAGAAGGGAAATCCTTCATTGACTTATTCATTAATAACATGTCTTTCATGACACACCCAACATAACCTATATCCCATGAACTTGTGGAATCATAGTTTTGGATAGTTTATCTAAGTGTTAGAGTCATGAAGTCCATTAATAATAATCATAAAGCCTATAAACCATTACACACACTCAATAATAGGAATATTTTATGGCACACAAATATGTAGAATAGTAGTTATATTCTCATAATCACCCATATTGGAGATTAATAAGTGTGTACTTCATGAGAAGAAGTCTAATCTACTTACAAGTACTCACAACTGATAGTAAACATACTATTTGTCCCATCATAGTATGTTACCTTAATGTAGAAATATATTTAAAATATAATCATGGAATTTCAAGGTTCTCATCCTAACATAGAACTCTTATGACATTTTCAATGTGGTTGATACTCTAGGAAATTATTAAATTTAATTCACATAGAACTATGAAAAATATTTATTAACACTTTATAATTAATATTCACTTCAATAAATATAAATTTAATCTTAATTAAAAATAGTTTGTTCTAGAACACCAACTCCAACATGAATCTTCGGAAGATTCAAGATCCTTATAAGGTGTTGGAAAGTGTAGACATGATTCATTATGTATCTTCCATAAGATCTATCGTGTATTACCTATTTTTTACTTGACCTAATGAATTATATGCTTTAATAATAACTAGAAAATACTAATCCAATAGTGAGATTCATTGGATTTATATGAAGAACATCTTTAATTACTTAAGAAGGATCAAGGATATGTTCTTTGTCTCTGAATGAGAGGAGGATATCTATATAAAGGGTTACATATATTCTAGTTTCCAATATGAAAAATATGATATGAAATATAAATATGGATTTGTATTTTTACTAAATAGGTGAAATTAATTATAAGAGTTCCAAACAAGCCACCGTAACTGAATCAACAACAAAGGTAAAATAAATAACTATATCATATTTGTTTAAGGAAGTTTTTTGGGTCAAGAAGTACATTTTTGAACTTGGGGTGATTCCTATAATTGAGGGATAAATCAATTTATATTGTGACAATAAATGTGTTATTTTTCCGGTGAAGTATTCTTGTTATCCTTAAATGAATAAACACATCCTTTTTAAATATTGTCTCATATGGGAGATCATTGAGAGGGGTGATGTAAAGATTATTTGGGTAGATACTCAAGAGAATGTAGCATATCCATTGAGAACCCATTGCCATAAAAACAATATGATTGTTCAATAAAATACCTACATATTAAACACATCAAATATTGGTTGTAATGGTTTTAAATATTTCATGTTTTTATAATAAATTAAATATCTAAAAATCATACATCCATGTGTACTTCAATTTATTTTACATGAATGGTCGAATGATAATATCCCCTTAAAGTGAGACTTTGAGTTTTACCTAATAAATGATCATTATGGTGTATTATAGGTTTTAATGATATAATAAGGTTAATATAATAGAATTTTATATTCATTTCAAAGAGTTTTGTAAAAGATATAAAGAATATGTTCATGAGGTAATATGTGGAGTCTTATTACATGGATTAATCCACTAAATTATATCTCATGGAATGTCATATAGTCATTGATATACTTAGAGATGTGTACTTATTGTCAATATATCTTACTTGAGGTTATAGAAATACCTATAATGAGAACCTTCATAATTTGATAACCTAATAACAACAGTCTTCATGTTTACATATCTAATATGGGGGTGGTTGGGTACGTTGTTGATTTTGATGTCGGTTGGAGAACAACCAAGATAGGATTTTCCCAATTTTTTGAAAAGAATAATACATTTATCACTCTTGGAAAGTCAAGAAATGTTACTTTATATTAAAATGAGTTTCGGATTTTAAAGGTCCCACATTGATATATTTGGAGGATAAGGTGATAAGGGTTAGAAATATACTCATAAAATAGGTTTTATACAAGTTTAAGTCTTAGATTTTACATTATCTTTTCATTTTATTTAAATCATTCATTAATGAGATAATAGCTGCATCATCATGGTGTCATTAATAAATTAATTTATTTAATGTCTAAAAATTATTAAAAAAAATATGATGTAGGAAATATTTTTATATTTCAAAATAATATTTATAGTCAAAAATATGACTTGTATAACCCCATTTAAAAAAAATTAGTAAAACAATACATGTTTGTGACATTTTTATTTTAACTTTAAATAAAAAGTTATTAATGTCATTTTCTTACCCAAGTGGCTCCGTGGGGTCCCCAAGTTGACCCATGTATTTTATTGGTCGGCCATGGCTCATATAATAAGGTTAGGACATGTGTCAAGGTCATTTCATATTATTATAACATCATCTTTACCTTAAATTACACTAATTACCTTTAATCGCGATTAATAAAACTTAAAATTTATTATTCAACAAAAATTATTTTCATCCCATTGAACCAAATTTTACATCCTAATGACAACCATGTATGTCAGATTTTTTAAATTCAAAACACAGAGGTGGAAAATTTTCATTTAAACAAAAAATCAGTCTTTTAACTACCAGTTAGTTGTTTCACTATTCATCAAAAATTGAAGTTTTTCAGAAAAATACAAAAAATTCACCCTAAGCTATAATTGATATCTGAATTCAAAAATGATTTCTATTTTACAAAATTCAAAAAATATAATTTTCATTAATCAATTTAATAATTAATTCCCATGGTCAAAACAAATAGCGTGTTTTTAAGAAACAAAATATATCAAAATATTGACACTAGTTTAAGTCAAATTTCAAAATGAAATTAATTCCAATGACCATCATTGGATTAAATGTTAAAAATATGTTCTAATTTCACGTTAAAACCAATTCAAAATATAATATAATCATATAAATAAATTAGATTAAAAGGAGGTTTTGAATTAAAATACATCATTTTACACTATTCATAAAAAAATGAACTTTATTAGAAAAATACCAAAAATTTATACAAAGTAAATTTTGATTTCCTGATTCTAAAAAGAATTTTATTTTGTCAAATGTAACATATAAAATTTTCAAAAAGTGGATTTAAAAGGGGTTCACCGTCAAAAGGCGGTTAATCTACCTTTTAAAGAATATTAGAATATTTACGCTTAAAATTGTATTCATTCGCATTTTAAGCATATATAATTTATTTAATAAATGTAAAAATATTTGAAAAGCATATATAATCAATTTTTAGTTATTTATGTTCATTCCCGCCATTACATCGGCTAGGATTTTAATACCATTTACAATAATATTTTTATATTATTAGTGTGCATCGTAAGATTTCAAATAAACTCATTGTTGCGTATTGGGTACGCCATAGAACATAGCATCATATTTAAAGTAATATTAATATTCTATTAACAAATATTAATAAATATGAAAAATTAATATTCTTTATTTACCTGGGGTGTTACATCTTTAGTAGCAACATTGCTGGACCCAAGAGGATATGGGTACCAAAACAAACTTTTGTCTAAATTAGCTTTGCAAGAAACAGGTTAAAGAAAAATAAAAGCTATATGGTATATATATAGTGGATGCTCCAGGAAAATGAGTAGAAACTCATCAAACTTAAACACACTGAATCAAATTGATGGAGGTCTAGTCACCTTTAGTGATAATGTCAAAGGAAAGATAATTTGACTTGGAATTGTTGGTGATCCAAAAATTGTCTCAATACATAAAGTATTATATGTACAAGGACTGAAGAACAACCTGATAATTATATCTCAACTCTGTGATGATAGATATTATGTTGATTTTTCTAACAATTCCTACTATGTATTTAAATATAAATTTCTTAAGTTTGGAGGACCAATAACTGATAATTTTTATACTTTGGATTTAATTTCCACGTATAAGTAAAAAGTGAATTGGTTAACAGCTAAGATAAATGATTCATGGATCTAGCATAGGATACTTGGTCATTGTAATATTTATGATTTACATAAATTATCTAAAAAATAGTTAGTTTCTGATTTACCTTTTCTTAAATTTGATGGTGATAGATTCTGTGATGCATGTAAAATTGGAAAACAACACTAATCTTCCTTCAAATCTATTGACAAAATTCCTACATCAAAACCTCTAGAACTTATCAACATGGATATTTTTGGACCATCAAGAGTAGAAAGTTTGGATAGAAAATTATATTTATTTGTTTTAGTTTATGATTATTCTATATTTATATGGTACTATTTTCTAAAACTCAAAAGTGAATATTTTACTATTTCTGAAATTTTATGTACAATTGTTCAAAATGAAAAAGGTTTTAAGATAATTTCATGAAGAAGTGATCATGGTGAAGAATTTGAGAATCAATAATTCAATTCCTTTTGTTCAAATATAGGTATTAAACGCACCTTCTCTGCACTAAGAACACCTCAACAAAATGGAATTGTTGAAAGAAAAAATAGAACTATTCAAGAAATGGCTAGTACTATGCTGAATGAATATAGTCTTCCTACCTACTTATGTTTATAATCTGTAAGCACAACCTTCTATATCATGAATAGAGTTTTAATTTGGCCTATTTTCAAAAATACACCTTATAAAATTTAAAATAACATAAAGCCTAAGGTAAAGTACTTTAAAGTTTTTGAATGTAAGGTGTATATCCTGAACACTAAGGATAATTGTGGTAAGTTCGATCTGAAAGCTGATGAAGAATTATTTTTAGGATATTATTATACCTCTAATGCCTACAGAGTGTTTAATAAAAAGGCAAGGATTGTTGAAGAATCGGTTTATTTAAATTTTGATGAAACTGGCCATTTTTTTAAAGAGAAAGATCAAACTGATGAAATTACTGACTTTTTTGACAAAATGAGACTTAAAAACCAAAAAAATTATTTTGAAAATAATGTAAATAAAATTCAGTCTAGTTCAAAAGAACATGATATTGATGAACATAAAAAAATATTCTAGAAAGTCTAGAACCCTAAAGAATCATCCTTTAGAAACTGCTATAGGAGACCTAGACATAGGAATAAGAACTAGAAGAAATGCAGGAAAACTAATTGAATTCTCTACCTTAATATATCAACTAGAACCTAAATATTTTGAAGAATCCTTAAAAGATAAAAGTTGTATGTTATCAATTCAAGAAGATTTAAACCAATTCAAAAGGAATGAAGTTTGGGAATTAGTTGAAATACCATCAAATTATCCAGTTTTAGGAACTAAATAGGTCTTTGGAAATAAACAAGATGGTCAAAGGATTATAATTAGAAAAAAAATCTAGATTAGTAGCTAAGGGATATAATGAGGAAGAAGGAATAGATTATGATGAAACTTTTTCCCCTATAGCTAGATTAGAAGCAATTAGAATCCTTTTATCTTATGCATCTCATATGAACTTTAAATTATATCAGATGGATGTTAAATCTTCCTTTTTAAATGGTTATTTAATGGAAGAATTTTATGTTGAGAAACCTCCTGGTTTTGAAAATTCTCAAAAACCAGATTCTATTTTTAAACTTAATAAAGCTCTCTATGGCCTTAAACAAGCACCTACAACCTGGTATGAAAGATTAAGTTCTTTTCTTTTGAAGAATGGATTTAATATTGGATTGGCAGATCAAACTCTTTTTAATAAACCCATTTGTTCTAACACTTTATTAGTTCAAATCTATGTTGATGATATTATTTTTTGTCCAACTAATAAAAAACTTTGTAATGATTTTTCAGAACTTATGCAAAAAAAATTGAAATGAGTATGATGAAAGAAATAAATTTATTTTTAGGACATCAAATTTTTTAAAAAGATTATGGAAATGTGTTAAAACAAAGTAAATATATTATTTATTTATTAAAAAAGTGTGGTCTTGAGAATAGCAAGACATATACAACTCCCATGTGTGCTAATATAAAACTTGATTTAGATGAAGCTGGAAAACCAGTAGACAATAAGTTGTATAGAGTTATGATTGGAAGTTTATTATATCTTACTTCTAGTAGACATAGAATTATATTTTTTGTATGTTTATGTTCTAGATTTAAAAAAACCTAAATAATTCAATCTTATTATTGTCAAAAGGATTTTTTGATATTTAAAAGGAACTGTTTTCCAATATCTTCTTTATCCAAAAACTTTTGATTTTAATTTAATATCATATTCAGATGCTGATTTTTGAGGTTGTAGATTATATAGAAAAATTACCTCAAGAACCTATTTCTTTTAAATAAAATCATTAGTATCATGGTCAAGTAATAAATAACACTCATTTTCTCTGTCAACAATCAAGGGAGAATATGTATCTACAGGTAGTTTTTGTGCACAAGTATTATGGATGAAAAACACACTAACAAACTTTGGAATAAATTTTAATAGTACACCTATTTTATGTGATAGTACAAGTGCTATAAATAATTCAAAAAAATCCTATAAGTCATTCAATAACTAAGCATATTAATAATAGGCATCATTTTCAAAGATATCATGTTCTTAAAAAGGATATATCTTTAGAATTTGTCAAACCTGAATATCAACTAGCTAATATTTTCACTAAACTACTTGCCACTATAAGTTTTGAGTTTATTAAGGGGGAGTTTGGTTTATTTAATTTTTAAATAAATGTTAATCTTTTTATCTATTTATTTAAATTATTTTTATTTATTTATTTATTGCAATTTAAATATGATAAATTTGTTTTTTGAATACTTTAAATATGATCTATTTTAATATCTATTTTATTTTACTATATATTTTAGTTAATTTATTTTATCTTAAATTTATTCACGTTGTGTGTTTTAAAAGAAATCATAATTATCTTATGCAATGACATGGGAAACAAGGTACTGTTAGAAACCTTTCAACTTCCCTTACATTTTCGTTTCCCAAACCCTTTTCGAATACCAAACCCTTCGTATACCTTCATCTACCTTCAAAACCATAGAACCCAAGAACCTCAGAACTTTGATTTCTTAGAAATGATTAAAACCAAGAGAACTGAATAAGGTAAAGCCAGCGATCCAAAGTGTCAACCAGTTTTGGAAGAAATGTTCTTCAAGTAAAAGTGATATATTTTGAATGGATCCATCAGACAAATATACTCCTAAAAGAGGCATTATCATTTCAAGGTCTGTAGTCATTGCTCAATGAAGAAAACTCAGAGTTTATATGTGAGATAGAGCTAAAAAAAATTTACAATAGCATACAATTTAGTTTTGATGATTCTGAATATATTGTTTTTATGAGAATAGAATATAAGGATTTTTCTATTTCTTCCTCATAAATTTTCCAAATTTTGAACTGTTCTCATGATGGAGTCTTCTATTTTGATCTATGATCTATTATAGATAAGGATCATAAGTCTAAAGACATTATTTATTTTCTTTTTGGTTCAACAAACATAAGGAAGATATTTTTCAAAGATCTCGAGGCATACCAGAAAATTTTAGTTAAATTTATTCAAACTAAAATTGCTCCAAGGATGGTTGAAATAGAGAAAATTATGTATTTGTACATGTAAATAATGTTTTTAAGTGACATAAAGATTAAATTTCCAAGGTATATGTTCAGATAGCTTTAATGCTACTGTTAACCAGATTCAAGGATGAATTTTTATCCTTATGGAAGGATATTATCTCAAATTCTGTTTAAGAAAAATATGATTTGATTAATTGATTCTTGAATAATGTTTCATCACAGTAATGCACTCAATAAGATAACTCTAAGGAAGATAGTATTTTTCTAGAGTACTTTGAAAGGAAACTTGTTACTTGTTGGTGCTGATGAGCAATATATTTCTGGTGCTTTTGCTCAAGGGGGAAAAGTGCTATTGGAAATGAAGGAATTGGAGAAACCATAGGTGAAAGAATTTCCAAACCTACCTAGAAAAAACTAATTTTTATTGAATAAGGAGAGAAAGAAGAAAATGTTATAAAGGAATTGGTTATGAAACCAAGGAAAAGAGTAGATTCACCTGATGAAGAACTAGTGTTGGGTTAAGAAGAAGCTACTAGGTTGGTTTATTTGGAATAAATTATTCTTGAGGAGGAACAACAAGTTGAAATTAAAATTCAATATTTGAAAAGTGTTGTTATTCTAGTTGTCTAGGAAGAAGATCCATCTATTAAAGAAGAGAAACAGATGGTCAGATCAAAAAGTGTGGCTACATAAATTTTTGAGGATCTTGTTTATTCTATTTTTGATCATTTGGGTGAGAGACATCAATCTGTTTCTAAAAACAAAATAGAAGTTCTTGATAGTATATCTTTTTCAAGTGAAAAATAATCTAAAAACCCAGTGGAGAATTCTGTGGAGAAGGTTACTTCAAGATCTTTAGAAATTGTGGCAGTTGATTAGTTACAACATCCAGAGGAAGGGAAATCTAATTCCCTCACTAATAAAGTTAAAGAGCTTGTGATTAAGTTCAATAAATTTTAGAAATAAAATGTCAATATTCATTAACAACTCGAGTTTTCAAGGATAAATTTATAGTATCTTAAAGAAAATTATGTCTTCAAAAAGGTGTTTGATACTTTCAAGAGAGAAATTTTGAATGAGGTTTGAAATATTAAATCTGAAGTTTTTTCTAAGTAAAAATTTGTAGATCTAAATTAGTATTTGGGGAGTCAATTTTAATCAATCAATAGTAGTGTTATTTAGACTAGTACATTTACTTCTACTCCTACTACCTCTCTAAATATGATTTGAAGATTTTAGGCAATCACAACTATTATGTTAGACATGAATGATTGTCTAAAAAATATTTAGTGCAATAGTGCTCCTTTTTCAATTATGTTGGAAAACAGAAATTAATATTTGACCAATTAACTCAGAATGAACCTGGTATCATATTTCTACTAAACAAATTCACAAATAAATTAAACTAGTTTATAAAGCAGAAGTAGCATCTGCATGGCTTTTTGAAAGTTAATCTTGTTGAAAATTTTCATATTTGTCAATATTACAAAGTTTTTATTATATATTTGGGAGACAGTATTATAAGAAAGTTTTGGTTACAGATGGAAGTGTTGAAATACATGTTTCAAGCCTCTTAAAATCCTACCCAACCACATCTATCCTAACCTTATCAGTTGACTGACTTGTTTCTCAATTATTCTAACTTTTTTACTTTTACAATTTTTTATCAATAAAATTTCTTTGTTATTATTTCTAGTGCTTTATTTCATATTCTTTTATTTTTATGTCTACAAAAAACTATCTATTCTTATTTATTTAAACAGATTATTATAACATTCACTTACTAATCTGGGAAAAATTAAACATGTTTTAGTCTTTTTCTATACTTTCTTTTTGATCTCCAAAAAAGGTGGAGAAATTTGGATAAACAAAACAATTAGTTTTTATAAAAATAATTCGATCAAATAAAATTTTGAATTATTTTCTTATTAAATGTTTGAAAAATTATAAATTATGTTACTAATTTTATGGGTTTTGTGATTATCAAAATGGGGGAGATTTTTGGTCATGTATTATCTCAACAATACTCAATAAATATTATTGATTTTAATGATCACAAATACCCTTATTTGTTTTTATAATGATGTTATTTTATGTGTATTTCAGGAAATTAATATTCTTTATAATTCTTATTTTGGAATTATATTCAATACTATTATTCACGTTAAAGTTTCCAGAATGCTCTTAATCATATTCTGGAAACATTGTTCATACCCCACATTAAAGAACGTAACGTAAGAAAAAATCCCTATGTTTATATTAAACCTTATGTTCAAATATTAGATCGTATAGTTAATCAACCTTACATTTACAGAAAAGTATGGATAAAGAACCTTACATTTGGATGGAACCTTACATTTTACAAATAGAAAAAGTATGGTTAAAGAACCCTATATAAGTATGGAACCCTACATTTGAGAAGAAAACATATGGATTATCAACCTTAATTTTGTGATCAACCTTACGTTATCAACCCTACATTTGGTATTTTTTCAATTTATGAAGGAACCCTAAATTTTACTTTTCAACATCGGAGATTTGAATTTACAATTTTATTTGAGTTTCCTACAATGGTCATTATGGAATATCCGGATAATTTTAAGATCATTTTTGAATGATTCATATCTCATTATGATTTATTCAAATAATCATATTCAGTGAATAAATTATCTCCTATTCTTAAGGAAAGCTACAACTACTCTGAGTTGTCTTATGAATTTGAATTCTCATGATTTTTCAGGTGATTTTCTTAGATCTGGAATTGTGAAGCAGACACTCTAATTTATGTATTCTATTGATGTATTTTAAATATGTGTGTATTATTAAAATAAAGATATATATATTGTGACACATATTGTGATACATTTTTTTCTATTGCATTCTTGTGAAGATATTTTATAGATATACTGCAAAAATTGATCAGACTCTGTTATCTATAGAAGAGGATACACTTTAGAGATATACATGTTTTGAATCTTGTATTTTCTATTAGAATACTACTTATAGTCATTTTTGTTTTTATTTAAAGATCTATTGCAACTTGATCTTTTCAAAACTAATCTTTCTTGAAGAAAATATTTTCTAAAGAAGAAGATCCATCTACTGTTAGTTGATGTTACAACTATGAAGTTCAATCAGAACCTTTTAAATAAATATATTTTTATTGAGAGTTTCAACTACTCATACTCAATTGTGGTGGAGTATCAGCTTCTCAATTTAAGCTCGGGATATTCGATTCTTTGTTAAATAACTAGAAGGCTCTATTTTTAGCCTTATTTGTAAATGTGTCAACTGACTTCACATGGTTGTGGATTGGTCTTATGATATGAGGAAATGACTAGTGAAATTCATCAAACTTGTAGAGAGTAATTGGTGGAGTGTACTAGGGAATCTTTATTCCCTGAACCACTATAAATTGTCATGTTTTGTATTTTTGTTTTATCTGTAGCTCATACTTTTATACAGAAGAAAAAACTATTTATTCTCATAATCTACAGTTGACATCAAATGGCATAATTGTGAAATATTATAAAAAGACACAATTCACCCCCCTCTCTTTTTTATATTTTTACATTCTAACCTAGCATCAGGTACCCAGTTATTTTGGGACACCTGAACCTGCACCTAATTGACTTTTACACTACCTGAGCTCCACCTAAACCTGATTATACTCATTTACTTATTACCTTACCTTGAACCTGATTGACTTTTAACCTAATCAAATCTGGGTAATTTATATTTCATTTTTATTTTTAAAATTTTAATTTTCTCCCACATTCACCCATTTAATTTATTTTGTATTTCATTTTTATTTTCTTATTTTAATCTTTACATGTGCACACATGCTTAAGTTAATTTATATTTCATTTGTATTTTTTATTCCCATGAGAGCCTATTTATATTTCATTAAAAATGTATATTTTATTTTAGTTTGTTAGTTATTGTGTGAGAAGGGGTAAATTTGATGATCGATCAGCACGAAAGTATATGGTAGTATGGGGAAATCATGCAGTTTTCCCCAAAAAATTGTTCACCCAATTTTGATCCACTTGAAGGGGTGCACTGTTTGACTAAACAGTGTGGCCACCCCCCCCCCAATCAGCACCCTTAGACGGAGGTTTTTTTCATAGTTGGAACATGGCTTTTCAAACTATACACCTCAAGGAGAAAACGTGCACCCCATGGATGGTAGGGGTCCATGGTTAGGGTGCATGATTTTTCTAACTGTGTGGACCATCCAAAAAACTGTGTGTGTGGACTTTTAAACCCCCAAAAAAATAATTAAAATTTACCAGACCCGTGGTTTATATCCCTAATCATCCCCATTAAGTATAATATAATTTTCTTTGCTCTTGGAGGCTCTCAAGAGGATTCCTAGACATCTAAAACTCATTCCTTTGAAAATTGAATATCTGATGAAAGAAGATTGAATCCTCTTCAGTATGCGATCTTTTTTTAGGTTCCTCTCTCTCCTATCTTACTCTTGCTTTGGAGAGAGATGAATTTCCTCTATTAGTTGATGTTTAGATATATGTTTCAAAGGATCTCATTTCATTAGATCTTGATTCTATGTTTTTATTCTAGATCTCCTTTTTTGTTGTGAATCTAGTCATTCTACCTTGAATTACGGGATAAGTTTGGGTGACCGTTCATCAACAATCCTAAGGTAGGTGTTTTACATGCTATTTACCATAGTATTGATATTAATATTGTGCAGTATTTGTGTTTTTTCATTTCCATGTTTTGAAATTTCTTTTAAATTGAAAAAATGAATTGAATCCCCATGAAATTGTGAGACCCTTATCGAGTCTCATTGGATACATTGAAGATTACAAGACTAATCTTGGTGGAAACCCATGGGGTGTTCCAATATCCTTAAAATAATTACTTATGGAATGTAAAAAAGTTAAATAGTGGTTTTATGGAATTTAACTATATCCAAGTTTTATGGTTTTATAATGGGATTTAAAAGGTTGATCGGCTTAACCTTGAAGGGTTAATGAGTTGTATAATAATTGATGATAAATAGACTAATGGGGGAATTTATCATGTTTTTCCTTTTGATAAAAGTAAATAACTATGGTTGTGTTTGATAAATGAAATGGTGCACCATGTTTTGAATGATTGATAAGAAGCTCACTAATGATGAACCTTGATATATATCTATATGAAAATGTGAAAACATAGTTTTGGGTGATAAACAAATACTCCAAGTACCCATGGGGTTCTAACTAATTCTCTAGGCCCTTAATTCATATATAAGATGTGATAAACGAGTTGTGGGTGATGGAATAATTCTTCGAATACCCATGGAGTTCTAGATTGATACTCAAGGTCCTCGATGCATGCATGTGATATTGGTGTTGGAATGATGTTCCAAGTACTTGAGATTTTGTTTCTAGACTAATTATCTAAGTACTATGATATTGGTACTAGACTAAAACTCCGGGGTACAAAAATTTAACTAAACTTAATCTGAATAATGAAATCCATTGAATTGATAAAATACTAAAATCCCTACAGTGTGTGGTTCGGACTCTAGTACAGGATGAAGCAGGTATGTTTGTCTTGGGTGTCACCTTAAACCTGAGGTCCAATTTGGTTGATTAAATAATAAAAAATGTGAAACTTGTTTACTTTTATTGGCTTATTTATTATTTCTTTATAAAAGTGCATACAATATTATAGATTGAGAATCTCTTTTAACATTGTTGGTGGTGGACTACTGAGTTATACTCATATCCTACTTGAGTCATTATTTGGTACTTAAATAGACTTCATCTTTGTAGGATATGATAAGGGTAAGAGCCCAATGTTAGATGGTTGATTTGGGATTCAGGATGGAGCATGGATGAGGAAACCATACATGATATCTGAAACCACTTTAGAGATTTCATTATGTCTTTATTTTGGGTTTTTATTTAATAGTTGAAACTTATAGGGCATGAAATATCTACTGATTTGGTTTGTGGTCATTTTCCCTATTTTGGGATTTATCATGAGATTCTTGGTTTTTATTGGTAATTGTTTATTATATTATCTTGGTTATTAATTATATTGATGTATAATATTTTCTTACTTTAATAAAGAGGGTATAATCTTCCCATGTGACCTATTTGACCATCAATTCTAGTTAGTAGCCTCTGGGATACGGGGAGGCACACTTGAGGTCATGTAACAAACTGGCTCAGGGCACCGATATGTGGAACCTGGGTCAAGCTACTACAAAGTTGTATCAAATGATTTTTCTTTTCTTTTAAATTGTCTTATTATTTGGGAAAGGTATATAAAAGACTAGTATGAGTCAAGCCTTGTTCATGAACTCATACATAGGAGTATCTAATCCATGAGTGGGGGAAACCCCCCAAGTAGCGAGGAATAGGTTGTTGTTCTTGAAGTTTTCTATTAAAGTTGGATGTTATTTCACCTTAAGTGATACACTTGTCGTGTGATTTTTTTTATATTTTACTCATAATCAATAAAGCACAAGATTTTTGTATTAATGCATCATTATAGCCCCTCGGTAGTTTATGTGACATGTATCATATTAGCCACGCATGTAAAATCAAGTTATTAGTGGGTTATGGGAGATAAAAATGATTTTTCTTTATTTGATTATTTTTAAAAGTAATGGTGCCTGATAATATAATTTTAATGGTTAAAAATATGTTAAATTTGATAATTATAAATGTTTAAAATAGGTTTTGAATGGGAAAAATACAAATATGAAAAGTTTTTTACCATGTGTTAGCTCTGAACAAAGTTAGGTATGGTTGAGGGTTATGATAGTGTCTCAGTTTTGACCGTGGGGCAGTGTATGTGAGAGGACTTGTTATGAATGATTAGAAAACACTCTTATGTAATGGTGTATATATTGTGTAATGTTTCCTAATATGTGTGTTTGGAATTGTAGACACATGCCTCTACGATGATGTTTCTTGGTAGGATGATAGGAGGAGAATGATGGAAATGTGCCTCCAATAGTGGGACAAGAGGCCCTAATAGTTCTAGGTGAAGGAGCAGAAGAATAGTTCCATGAGAAATTTTCTCACTTTATGCATTTCATGGAGATAGACTCAAGGCAGGATGTGTGTAAAGTACCCTAGAACACCCTAAGAGGAGAGGGTGAATCAAGGTGTCAACTTTTTCTTTTAAAATGATGGATCTTGTTCCCAAATTGGTAGAAACCTATTAAACCTATCTAATGACAAAGAGAAGAAAACAATCACATGAAAAGTGAAGATACATAAATTTTACTTGGTTCACCACTAAGGGCTATGTCCAAGGAGAATACACCAACAAGTTGTTAGTTGTACCAAAATCCACTAATCTTCACTAGTTGTGGAGTAAAAAAAATTATCACAGGAAATCTACTCTAGGATCACTTCCTTTACAAGGTTTTGGGATGTCATATTGCATCCCTCAGATAACTTACTTTGACTCCCCCTTACTCACTACATTAAGAACAATCTAAACTTATTTTATCGACTTGAAGATCGCTTTAATGGGTTTTCATTAAATTGTGCATCCTTAACTTTAGATGGATGCTCTGTTGAAGTTTTGTCTTTACCCATAGATGAAGTTTACTTTTCCACATACTGATAGTTCGCGAATTGCTCCTCCGCTAACTAACCCTCTTCTTCTACGTACTGAACTCCTTCCTCCACATACTACCCTTCTCTGTAAACTGTGAATACTTTCTTTTAAAACCATGCAACTCCATGGACTATCTATGCTTCCTCTCCATGTACTGTAGTAGATCTATGGGCCGAGTTCTTCCTCCATGTACTAGCTCTCCTACACAGACATGTCTTCCAACAAACTGGAATTCTTCCTCCACATACTATATTCCATGAACTTTTCTGGACTTCATTGAATACCTTTTAGATTTTTAATTAAATTATTTGTGGATGTTTCTTCCTATGAACTACTTCTATATTTCACCTAATTCCTCTTTGATTTTTAATCTCAAATCCACACCCTAAAAAAGTGATTAGTGCTCCTTATATAGGAAAATATATCCACATAATCCACTAAACCAAGATTTACCAAATCTTTGATATGAAATCGCCTTTGTTTTTTACCATTCATATCCTATGAACCATATTACCTACATGGTCCTCATACCGCCATTCTCCCTATGTAGCAGTACAAATCACCGCCTTGTTTACTCAAACAATACACTTTGTAGTTTCTCAAAAACTCTGCCTTGTTTTCGTAAATGACATGCCATCCCATGAACCATCATGGCTTCTACGTAATGTGAGCCATCCTGTAAACTTCAAGTCTTTACTGCAATCCTCCTTCGCTCTGCAAATCATTCCTTCTATACAGTCTACATACCATTCCCACTTCTTGGTTCACAGTTCGCTATTCTGCATACCAAAATTCATGATCTGTGAACTATTCCTGAAACATGGTACATGGTTCGTGTCCCATGAAATATGATTCCATTCATTTTCCAATTTCCTTCTCTATTATGCATCTTATTCAGTCCTATGTATAAATCCCTCCTTTTTTAAATACAATCTTCTGATTTTGAGGCCTAAAATTTTGGAAAACATTGGGAAATTGCTCCACCATTAATGCTACTTTCAGCCTCAAATGAAAGACCATATTTCTAGAAAACTCCTTGATCAACCCAATGAGTATAACAAACACAATCCATAATCCATTTCTAGCAAAGAACAGCCTTGGTTCCAACAATATCCCCATTTGGGTTTTTTGGAAATCTACATATAAATTTAATGAATCACTAGACACAATCAAAACCTGATATGTGAGAAACAAAACATCCAACACTAATTCTATATGAACAAATATCGATTTAGAAAATAAGAGGATCATGAATTGGGTTCTCATGTATTGGAATACTTAAAGATGTCCAAGCCCAGTTCTGTTTATTTCCTCATAACACTGAATTATTTATCTATTCTCATTTTCTCCCTTTTTTAACTCATCATTCTCCCCCATTGTAATATTTTTTTAATTTCTCTATTCTCCATCTTCTTGAAACCAACCAAAAAAAATTTCATTATCATTGAATTTTTCCATTCTCCCCCATTGGTAATAAACCCAAATAATAAAATTTGACTCTTAGAACTCAAAGAATACTACCCCTAGATCGTATCTCCCCTATAAACTTGTATCACTTCAACAAATAGATTAAAACATTTAACACAACTGAGGAGAGGGGAATTCGTAACCATCTCATGCATGGGGAGGTGGCTGAACAACAAGGTTCAACTGATGCTTCTCGAACACATGTGCAGACAATGGCTTGGTCAGTATGTCAACCATTTGATCATCAGTTCCAACATGATCCATTTTAATCATTCTTTGTTCCACTTTTTTACTTGATAAAGTGATATCTAATTTCAATGTGTTTTGTACAAGAATAATGAACATGATTTTTTATAAGATGAATTACACTCTTGTTATCATATTGGATCACCATTGGTTATTTTACCTCATCACCAATATCAGTTAGTTATTGCTTCATCCAAATTAGTTGAGTGAAATCATTTGTAGCAGAGATATATTTATCTTTAGTAGTATTTAGAGAAGTGTTTTCCTATTTATTACTCAACCATCCCACACATTTCTTTCCAATGAATAATGATCCACCACTTTTGGATTTTCTATCCACCACATATCTAACCTAGTCAGTATTATAAAATGATGAAAGTTTATTATCTTTTCATGCAGCAAAGTATAAGACATAATTGTGAGTACCTTGAATGTACATCATGATTCTTTTTACTGCTTATATATGTTCTTCTTTCATATTACATTGAAATCAGGACGCTAAACATGTTGCAAAGACAATATTTGGTCGTGTTGCAGTCAAGTACAATAAGCTCCCAATGATTATTCTATAAATTGTGGGATCTACAGACGTCTTGTCTTCATGCTTTCCCAGTTTTTTCCCAACCACAATCAGAGTCTACATTGGTTTGGAATCATGTATATTGAATTTCTTTAGCAACACTCTTGCATACTTCTCCTAAGAAATTAAGGTGTAGTATTTCCTCTAAATCACATACAGCCCCAAGAAGTATGTGAGTTCACTATTCATAGACATTTAAAATTATGATTTCATGTGATTTTAAAATTCATCCACTGATCTGTGCCTGCTTCCACCTTATATAATATCATTTATGTGCACCAGTACCATAAACTAATCTTTATGATAATTCTTCACATAGAGATTGTGATCCACTCCTCCTATTTTAAATTGATCTTCTTAGATAAGAATTGAGTTGATAATACCATGCTCGTGGTGGCTTCTTCAATCCATATAGTTCTTTATTTAATCAATAGACCTTCATTTCATCATTACCAAGTTGAAAACCTACTGTTTGTTCTATATAGACTTATTCTTCAAGAACACCATTTAAGAAAGCTATGTTGATATCCATTTGATACAATTTGTATCCTATTTGAATTGCCATGGACATAAATAGTCTGATTGAATCATATCTATCCACTGAAGAAAATCTTTCTTTAACATCAATACCTTCAATCTATGAATATCTTTTACACAATACCCTCACCTTATTTCTGATCACATTTCCTTCCTTGTCAAATTTATTTTGGAAAATCCACTTTGTACCAATCACATAGTGGTTTTAGGGTCTCTTAACCTGTAACCCCCTAAGATTTCATAGTACTTTATTTCTTAAAAGTAATTTAATAGTATATATTTCATGTGACACCGTCTTGTCTTCCGTTATATGCAAGATTGAGTTTCTGTAAAACAACCCATTAGTATTATAATTATTTAAACAATATATTTATTTATCAATTAAATATTGTAATATTAATAGTAAAAAATAAATTTTAAATGTTATTTATAATGTTTTCACATTAATAAAACATTTTTATATGAAATATATAAGTTTTGTTAAAATAGTTATATATTTGGAAGAACTGTTTTCTTAAAAGAACTACTTTTTATGTCCTTTTGTGAACAATAATAAAATTAATTTTAGACACTCTTTAAAATTGAATTTGGTAAAATAGACTTCATTTTTAAATTCGTAATATCAATATTATGTTAGGGTGAATTTTTGGTATTTTTCTAAAAACATTCAATTTTTTTATGAATAGTGAAAAATATTGCGTAGTACATAAAAAATGAATTTTTCATTTAAATAATTAATTTAAATTTAAATTTATTTTAAAGTCAAAAAGGATACATAATACCTATATTAGTCAAATTAAATTCATTGGAGTAATTTTTTAATAAAATTAGATATATAAAATATTATTTAACTTTTTAAAGTCTTTTACCCACCTTCTAGGCACATTTACAAATTTGCATAAAATGTAATTTTACCACTTCTGCGAATTGAATTTCAAAAATCTGATAGAAACGGTTGTTATCAGTAAGTAAAATGTGGTTCAATTGGATTAAAATAATTTTTGGTGGATAGTAACTTTTGTTTTTTATTTATCGTGGTTAAAAGTTAATAGGATAATTAAAGGTAAAAATAATATTATAATAACATAAAATTACCCTAGCACATGTACTAATTCTATTTTATAAGTTTATTTAGACCAAAATAAACCTTAGGAAAAAAATAAGATCATTTTTTATCCATTTGGGTAAGATTAGGACATTTATTATATTTTATGTAAAGAAGAGTTAAAAGTGTTAAATTCACATTTTAATAACTAAACCATTTTTAATATAGGGTTACACATAAGATAAATTCAACTATAAATATTAATTAGGAAGATAAAAATATTTCCTACATCATAGTATTTTATTTATAATTTTTAGAGATTAAATACTTAAATTTATTTATGAAAAAATGATGATGAAATAATTACCTTATTAATGAAAGATTAAAATAATTGATAATATAAATATTAAATTAAATGTAAATTAAAACTTTTTATTCCATACATGAATTTTATAGGTGAATATGACATGTTAGGGTTGATTCAATTTATTTTTTTTCAAAGTAATAAAGTTTTGATGACTTTAACAAAAATAAAATACTAAATAGTATCAAAATTGACATAAATGAGTTTTTAAAACAAATACTATTTTCTTAAATTATATAATAAGACTAAAAACTAATATTAAGCCAAATGACTTAGATAATGATTCATATGTCATTAATTAACCACTTTAGGTTCTCTTGTCATTTTATAGTAACTATATTAACCATGTAGTAAAAATATACAAGAAGACATTGTAAAAGTCAAACTATTTAACTAAGGGTTAATTATAAAAGATTAAGTTAATATGGTGACCTAAACATGTCTAAAACCTATTGGTGGAGATTATTTCAACCAATACCCACCTTATCCTCGAAATAAATAAATTTTGATCTATTAGAAACCAAAATTAATTTTATAATAAATTAATATTTCGATCTTTTTCTAAAGTTCCCCTCACCTCTCTTATAAAAGGATACTTCCCCTTATCTTAAATTCACACCTCCAAAGCCATTTTTTTGGCCAAAACCTACTAAAATCTCCTCCAAAATATCCTTACTTCAACCTAGAGGCCTTACCCTAAGAAAAAATCCAACCTAAGGAGCATTTTTTTCAAATTAAAAGGAAACACCTGAAGAAGAGGTAATTGTTTTATCACCTCTTTCAAAGTTCTTTTCTTCTTCTACTTCATCTTTCTTTGTTGTTACCATAATAAAATAATAAATCCATTAAATTATACATTCTTATATGTTATTATAAATATGGTACATACATATTCATTATTCCATCGATCCTATGAATGACAAAGTCACCATGCGTGCATACATACGGCTTACCGTCTCCACGCCTTGGTGTAGTTTGTTATTCAACACTACATTATTTGGATGGGTATAATAATGAGTATAATTATTGTAAATAATGAATATAACATGGTAATAATTCTGTATATATAATATACCATCCAATTAAATATCTTTTAATCATCAATATAATGATATTATCGCTTGTGCTTACGTACGGTTTACCGTCTCCACTACATGATGAGATCCATATTCAACGATCACCATTCAAGAATATTTATAAAAATATATATTATTAATAAGTATGTAATATATTAAATAATAATGATTCTGTAAATATATATATATATCTACACATATATCTCATTCACTTACATTCATTCAATACGATATGAAAACAGAAACAACATTTACGCGTATGTACGACTTACCGTCTCCATAAATGGTATATTCCATTTCATATATCTATCTGTTATACATATTTATATTATGAATATATATGATATATAAATAACATTTTATATTCTATAAGTAATTTAATCATGATATAAGTTATACGATCAATAATAATAAGCTAAAACATGTACGATAAATAAAGCGATTATTACCCAAAATGTTACTTTAACATGGAAGTTATTATTAAATGGGTAGTATAAAGTCATAAATGAATAATTTATGATATAATAAATATTAATATGGTTCTGGTATAATTTAATAACATACTATGTTCATTATATAAGAGGTTAAACGTACCCTCAACCAAAGGAAAGTACAAGGTAAGGGTTAATTCCTCAATCTCATTATTATTCGAGATTGTTTATGTGTAAGTATTCACTGGGAAATATTTATCATCCATGAAAATGTTTCATAAAAATGTTTTCAAAATAAATATTTTAAGGTTTTATTGAAGGTAATCTTTAACTATATCATCATTTTAAATGTTTTAAAGATTTATTTTTCTAAATATTTTTAATTAATGTCCACGTTTTCAAAATAATTTTAAGGATTTATTTATATGAACATGATTGTTTTAAAATATTAATTTCTTTAAAATGTTTCAAATTGGTATGGTAAAATTTGATTCAAAAATCTCTTTTAATAACTTCTTTTATAAATTGTGCAAATTTTAAATGATTTCATGAAAAAGGGATATTTCTCTCAAAGGGTTTTACTAGTCATTTTCAACTATGTCAACATCCTTTACTGGATATTTTGATTGAGGTTGATTTATTATAATACAATATTCCATATTGTATTTAATGAGTTATGATATGTTTGACTATGGATTTGCTATTTTTATACCATTTATGGTTTATAGTTAAAGTATTGGCATTTTGTATGCTAGTTTTAATACGAATGTCTATGTTATGTTTCAACCTTTTCATATGAGGAATGCATTGGATGTAGTAAGTGATGGTTGGAGTCCACTATATCCCCTTGATTCATAGGTAGGTCTAATGAAACAAACTAGTGTCTTGGAAGAAAGCATTGAAAAAATATTTGTGAATGGTATTCGCACAAGGCCTTGACGTAATAGTTAACATGTCTGGCATTATGCATTCCCTCATTATAAAATTAGTTATTACATGTGATTATTCGACTAGTAGAATATCCATGTGCATGTTTATATGGTAATTTTTTATTTATTTTTTTCCATATTATGTTCAATTTTATGTTTAAATGGATATTATTTTTATTATACATCATGCCTTAAAATTTTATAGCTTTTCCTGAATTATTTACCCTTATTGAGAATCTGACCTCACCCCTTTCTTGTGTTTTATTTTCCAGGATGCCAATAAGTGTATTATGATTGATATGCAGGGTTAAACTAGTGGAATAATGGCCTTATCAAAGGATTATCTATAACATATTTTATGTTATAAATTGTAATGTATTGTTCATATATGTAATCTATTTTCCAAGACTGCTAAATTGATCGGTCCTTCGGGACTTGATTTCTTGTAATCATGCTAATGTATTAAAATAATGCACCAGCTCCAGTCTTCTAGGGTCGGGGTGTTACAGTTGGTATCAAAAGAAGTTTAGAAATAACCTTGGAAACTAGATTTGGATAAACTCTGATTAGGGAACATTACCCTATGATAGACCTTGAGGATTAGTATAGAATAACTTCCTATAATTTTGGTAATGTGGATATTTTGTGAGCTTTCCAAGAAATATATCCATGTATAGATACTAAAAGTGAACGTGGTTTTGGAACAGATGTAGATAGAAGTAAAAACTCTGACAAGGTGTTCTGAGCCTGAGTCCGGGTAACCTAGTACACAAAAACGAGTCTTACTATGCACCTAGTTTGACACTCCCAGGGGATATGCTTAGGATAATTCACATTTTCTTAACATTATGAAGAATTTATGAGAAAATATGTTAGAAAAAAACCATTTTTATGATTATGAGACTAGTTGCGTGAAAATATTCAATTAATGTTGAGAATTTTTCTAGTTTTTGGATTATACATTATGATATGATCTAACCTAGTGTGCGTCATCATTTAGAAATGGCGCATAGTATAAGGAATGAGAACTCTATCAATATGCATGATAAAAAGAGTAGGAAGGATCATATATTTTATGGTCTTAAGCCAACATTTAGATGGGAAATATTCTCCCATGTATTCTCATCATATGAATAAATAGTATTATGTGTTAATAAGATAAGTAATGAATTCTCTGAGTCCTATGTCTTTGAAGGGAAGCAAGAGAAGAAGAGGATGGCGGAGAAAAATATGGGTAAAGGGAAGAAGGGAAAGAAGGGTTTTCCCACATGTGATAACTATGTAAAGAATCACCTTGGTAAATTCTTGAATGAAATGGGAGTTTGTTTTAATTGTGGAGAAAAAGGACACCAAGTTCGAAATTATTGAAGGTTATGGGCACAACCGAAGCGTGGTTGGGATGGAACCCAACTTTGATTTTTACCATGATCAATGATTATTCTGGGATCAATATGAAGATAAACTCTAATCTCCATAGAATATAATAAAATATTTATATAAAGAATAAATAGGCCCAAAACCTTTAGAGAGGATCCTGCACATCATATTTATAATTAATTCAATTAATTTCATAAAGAAAATAATGCCAAGATCTTCAGTATTTTCTTCGTTAATGATTTTGACCATCCAGAATGACCCTTCCAAGTTATCTCATTGTGCTTGTAAGGATCCAAACTAGAATCCCTCTAGAGGTGATCCACACATGCTCTGATGCGCTCTGATCGACACTTCTCGTTCTTCAAGTTCTAGTGTCATGAAGCGAGTGTCTTGTGGCAGTCGTTCTTGATCATTTTTTCTTTGGTCTTTAAGAACGTCTCTCATTATTGAGAGGTAGGAGAAGAGGATTTGAGAGAGAAATTGTTTGGCTCAACAATTCTCAATTCACCAGGTGTGTGGTGTGGTCTCTGGCACAATATTCATACTTTTCTATTTATATACATGGAATTTGAGTTACAATATTTAATTTCATAGTAACAATTAAATACATTCATGAACTTAGAGAAAACTCATGCATTTAATAATAATACCATGTCATTATTTATAGTGTGTCAACTTGTGCAAAATGGAATTATAAATAAAATTTCGTGTCACAAAATAATAGAAAAAATATTTTAATTTGTTCCAACTAGTTAAAAAATTATTTACCATATTACAAATAATTATTTTACTACAAGACCAACCTTTGTATGCTCGAACTCCACTTTCATTTATTGAACACCCAAATAAATAAATAATTTATTTATTCTCTTAAATAAATATTTTATTTAAAAACTAGTAAATAAATATTTATTAAATGTTCAATAAAATAAATAAATAAATTTTATTTAATTTATGCGATCTTTTTTACTTAAAGAAAATTATTCCACGGTTTTGAGAATAATATTTATTTCATCAATTAAATTCAAATAGAATTTAACCAAGACCACCAAAAACACTTAGTGTGTGACCCTCTAGGATTCTTTCTCATTGGAATTAGGCGGGCTTACCTGGATTCCAAGAGTACTATCTAGCAATGGGTTAAGGTACCCTAGAGAAAGAACGTAAAGTCGCAACAACGACATCCACATACGAACGCTCACTATGTAATATAATCCCTATGTCACAATATCTCATCAAGTAGGTTTCATGATTGTGTCATCAAATTTTATGCTTGATACATCATTCTTTGACTACCTGAAATAAACTCATCGTTACACTGTGGCCATGGAATTTCACACGATGGTTCTATTTCAATCAAAGGTTTGAGATATCAACTTCTATAAATGGAAGGGGCAAATCCTTCCTTGATTTATCCATTAATAACATACCACTTGTGACGCACCCAACATACCTCACTTCCCGCCAACTGTCTGTGTGATGGTTTTTTATAGTAAATCAAAGTGCGTAAGATGTGACAAGTATTAATGATAATCTTAAAGTCTATGTATCATTACACATGCTTTTAGATAGAAATATCTGATGATACCAAAACATGCAGAATTACTACTAGTGGGTCTGTTCTCATAATCTCCTATCTTGGAGATTACCAAGTACGAACTTCATGAGAGGTAGTCTCATCTTATTACGAGTACTTTCACCTGATGGTCTGCATGATATGTGTCCCATAATAGTATTTCATCCAACCATAGAACTATATTTAAGAATATTGTTATAGCATTTCAAGGTTCTCATCATAGCGGGGAACTGTCATGACCTTATCAATGTAACAAATACTCTAGGACATTATTACATCATAGTCATACAGAACAATGAACAATATGTAATAATACATTAAATATCCATGTAATCAAAGTAAAACTAGTTGGTTATAGGATACCAACTCTTACAAACTCCCACTTGGACTAGATCCAACTACCTACGACTTTTAATCCGCTAGACCTCACATGATGATCATGTTTTTACTGAGTCAAGTATTTAGTCAAGGGGTCCACCACATTATCTTTCATAGAAATACATCTCACTTCAACTTCACCTCTTTGAGAAAAATCCATCAAGAGATGGTACTTCCGATGTATATGCTTCATCCGCTGATGTGACCTTGTCTCTTTTATGAGAGCCACCACTGCATTATTACCACAGTACATTGTGATGAGATCTTTACTGCTAGGTATCACATATATCTCCTGGACAAAGCTTTACATCCAAACTGCTTCTTTAGCTACCTCAGAAACTGTGATATACTCAGACTCTGCTGTAGATACTGCGACCACACTCTACTTTGAGCTCTTACAGCTCACTACACCTCCATTCAAAGTGAAGATGTATCACGTTTGCGACTTCATTTCATCTTGATCATTCTGGAAACTAGAATATTCATATACCCTGATGACTAGTTCCTCATATCCTCCATAAACCAAGAACATATCCTTAGTACACCTCATATAATTTAATATAGTCTTGACTTCCATCCAATGACGGTCACCTGGGTCATCTTGATATCTTCCTACTGCACTCAATAGGTTGGTGACATGCAGCCTAGTACATATCATGGCAAACATGATTGATCCAATCACTGATGCGTATAGAGTTATTTCCATTATATTTATTTCCTCATGTTTATGAGGACACATTTTCTTGGAAAGATGAATGCTATGTGACGCTGGAAACAATCCCCTATTGGATTGTTCCATACTAAATCTCTTTAATATCTTATCAATGTATGTACTTTTACTTAGGCCCAAAAATCTCTTGGATCTATCACAATGGATCTTTATCCTGAGAATATATGTTTCCTCACCCAAGTCTCTCATGGAGAAGCATTTATTCAACCATTCCTTAACAGACTGTAAGACTGGTATCTCATTTCCAATAAGTAATATATCATCAACATATACTATTAAGAAAATGATTTTCCTCCCACTAAACAATTTGTAGACACAAGGCTCACATTCATTCTTGATAAAACCAAATTCTTTTATGTCTTCATCAAAATAAATGTTCCATGACTTGGATACTTTCTTTAATCCATAAATGGATTTCTGCAACTTTTATACCATATTGGTATCCTTTGGATTCACAAACCCTTTAGGTTGTGTCATGTAGACATCTTCCTGAAGGTTCTCGTTAAGGAATGATTTTTTTACATCCATTTTCCAAATCTCATAGTCATGGTAAGCCATAATGGAAAGTATAATTCTGATGGATTTTAGCATTACAACTGATGAGAAGGTTTCATCATAGTTAATTCCTTGATGCTTTTTAAACCCTTTTTCAACTAGTCATGCCTTATAGGTACTGAATTATCCTACCATGTCCATTTTCTTCTTGAATACCCATTTTCAACCAAAATTCTTTACATAAACTGGAGGATCTACCAAAATCTAGACTTGGTTTGGGTACATGTAATCCACTTTAGAATTCATGGCTTCTTTCCACTTTGCAACGTTCGTGCCACTTACTGCTTCCTTGTAGGTTAGAGGATCATTATTATCAACTAATAATGAGTCACCATCCTCGGTAACTAGAAAATTGTACTTTTATAGTTCTCTAACCTCTCTTGTACTCCTACGTAGTACTTGTGTCTCTGGAATAGATTCTTCTTCCATGGGGCATTATGGAATTTATTCTTGTACCAACTCTTGTATACCTTGAGCCTCTACTTCGTCGAAGTCTATATTGTTCCCACTATCTCTTTTTTAGATTTTCTCCCTCTCAAGGAATATAGTGTGTCTTTCCATTATAATCTTTTTGTCTGAGGGGTTGTATAGGTAATATCCCCTTGTTTCCTTGGGGTATCCTATAAATGTACAATTTTTGACTCGGGGTGTGAGTCGGTTACCTAAAGAGGCCTTAACAAATGCTTCGCTACCCCATACATGTAAATTCAATAACATGGATTTTATTCTACTCCAAAACTCATATGGAATGCCATTTATCAATTTAGGTGGTACTTGGTTTAGTATGTGTGATGTTGTTTGTAACGCATACCCCAAAAAGGATAATGGAAGACTTTCATGACTCATCGTTGATCTCACCATGTCTAACAAGGTGTGGTTCCTTATTTTTCTTACACCATTACATTGATGTGTGTAAGTAGGAGTGAGTTGGGATAGGATCCAAAACTCTTGTAAGTATTCAATGAATTCCTGATTAAGATATTCCCCACCTTAGTCTGAGTAGAGTTTCTTAATATTCTTACAAAGATGGTTCTCAACTTCATTCTTGTATTCCTTGAACTTATCAAAGGAATATTACTTATACCTCATTAAGTAGATATATAAATATCTACTAAAATCATCAGTAAAATTTATGAAGTATTAGTACCCACCCCTTAATTCAATTGGAAATGGTCCACACACATCAGTATAAACCAATTCAAGAATCTATTTAGCCCTTTCACTTTTCCCACCAAATAGGTATTTGGTCATTTTTCCTTATAAACATGCATGACATACGCCAAGTGGTTTTAGTTCAAAAGAATCTAAATATCCATCTTGATGTAACTTTGTCAAGTGTTTCTTGTTTAAATAACCTAGGCGATGATGCCAAAGTTGGGTGTGGTATGAGTTAGGTGAAGTATCTTTGGCATCAATTGTCATTGCTTGGTTTGTGTAACCCAACACATAAAGACCTTTGTATAAGTTTTCCCTGCCAAAAAAATGAAATATTTATAAAAGAAGAAACATTAATTTCCAAAATTGAAAAAAAAATACATATATATCTAGTCTAGTTATAGAAATTATGTGTTTGGTTACATAAGGCACATAAAAACAACCCTTTAACACCATGATCATCCCAGTTGGAAACATGAGGTGGTATTCCCCGACAGCTACAATAGCAAGTCTGGCTCTGTTGGCTACTCGTAGATCTACCTCCCCTCAATCAATCTTCCTCAATCTACTTAGTTCCTATATTTGGATACATATGTGAGCACTAAAATTTGTATCTAATACCCAATTTATAGAAAAATATAAATTGCATTCGATAACAAACGCACCTAAATCTTCCCCTTACTTCTTAGGCTGGGTGAAGTTCTTCTTCCAGTGGCCCTTCTTGCTAAATTTGAAACAAATAGCCTCATGTTCCCTTGCCTTCCCATTGAACTTACTTTTCTTGTAAGGTCGTGAAGAAGCTTTGGGATTAAATCTCTTTTCCTTTCCTTTCCTCTTATTCACCATAATAATAGAAGGCTTTTTGTGCTTCATATCTTGTTCCACTTGGTGAATGAGGATAAGAAGATCATATAGATAATTCTCAATGTTGTTCATATTGAAATTGAAAACAAAGTTAGAGAAGATCTGAGGGGATGATGAGAGAATGTGATTGGTGCCTGGTTCTTCGAGGATTTTAAACCCTAGAACCTCCAGGAGCTCAATATAGCCAATGAGCTTGACTACATGAGGTCCATCTAGGGAACCTTCTCTAAGATTACTCTAAAAGAGTGCCTTATAGATCTCAAACCATTCCTATCTTTCTCTCTCCTGGTAAAGACCATATAGGTTCTCATGCATACTATAAGTATCCATGTTTTCATGAGACTTCATGAGCTCACTAGACATTGATGATAACATCAAACATTGAACGTCGACTTCATCGTTCATATGTTTCTTACAAACTAGGAAATCCTCATCACTTGCCTCTTTGGCAGGCAGATCAAGTAATGTTGTCTCCAGCACGTAAGACTTCCGTTTATGGCATAGGATAACCTGAAGGCATCTAAACCATTCCTGTAAGTTACTGTCCGTGAGGATGTTGTCTTTATATAGAATTGATCGCAGGGGTAGTGTGGTTGACGAGCCTGTCATTTTTTATTATACAATTAAAAGAGCAGATCATTAGTACTTTCTTGATTACACTTTATGAGAAATACTAAATTTTATTAAGTCTCCCACTATTTTATCAAGTCCCAATGCCCCTCACCATTGAACTTGGAATGTCCAGTTTCCATGACTTTCTAGTGCCAAGGATCCATATTCCCATTTTCATAACCCCAACAAGGGTTGGTCAAGATATTAGAAGGTATTTAGGTAGGCAGGTCTTTGCCTACTGTGGGCTTACAACTCCTTGCTCTGTTGAGTGGACTCCCCAATCCTGAAATCATGACTTTGGATTTCCTCAACTCTTACCTCTAATATTACACCAAGTCTATAAAGGGATACTCCTCTTGATTTAATATGATTAATTCAACCTGAAACCTTTCATAAGGGATTCCTGTATAAAAGTAAGTGTCCCAAAAAGGGTTGGTCAAACACATAGTTTTATTGAGTTTTTCCCTTAATCAAGTAATGGAAGTCTTGTTCTAACTTAAAATTTTATTTGAGGGATTTTTATATCTTATGAATGAATTTCTTATTATCACATACTTGTTAATATTAAGTGTAAATTACTTAAGTAATTAACCATGTCTTGATAATATTTATACATGAGTCTGGTTTATTTTAGTTCCATCTTGAATTCTTGTTTAATTCATTAATTATTTGATTGTAACAACATATCCACAATGATAAACCATGAAACTAACAGAAATAAAATAAATTAAATTACATGATCATGAGATTTTCTAATGGTTAGTTTATCTAGCGGTTGATAAACTAACCCTGATCTAGGATATAAACACCTTAACCCTTTTGGGTTTGTGTTTACAGCTTCCACTTGTCCGCCTCTGTATCTCCTGGGATTGGTTTTGTCTCAGCTCCATCTTGAACCGCCTCCACTAGCTTGGGAGTTCTATCCATTACATATGCATTTTTTTAACTCACATGTAGGTGAGGGGTAAAACGGGGTTTTACATAAAAGAAACTTTGGGCACGTAGGCCCTACATATTAATGAGGAGAAGGCTCACAAGCCAAAAAATTTAATTCAAATAAATAAATTAAAAGAAACCATCCACATATAAAGGTCTTAGTCTGTCTCATTATCATCCATACATGCAATGATATTTAGGCATAAATAAAACTAGCAATCAATTCTTTAATAATTCTTGTTTAAGATAAATCACATTTGAATAAATTAATTATCATTTTTAATTAAAAAATCATTTTATCTTAAACCCTTTTCTGAATTTCCTTGAGATTCTCATCCATCATAATGTTAAACAAATAAATTCATTTAAAATTATCTTTGTACATAACTTGTACCTTTGAGGCAACCCGGTGAATTCCTATTCATAACTACCCAATTAGTAGAAATGAACATTACACAGATGTTAAATTAAACACATATATATAAAACACCTATCACGTGTTGTGCCTCATATTTATTCCCACATGATGGTATACATATCAAGGGTTTGTATAATATAATAATAAATTTTAATAAATCTGCATAATTTGGATGATTACATGATGTGTAGTTCCAACTACACAATGTGTACTATTTTTCACTGTCTATCCAAAGTACACGCCTGGGGAAATAGTGTATGAGTATACTTCATAAATCTTCAGAGAACACAGTGTGTCCAGTGGGCCACACGCCATGTAGTTCCACATTACACAGTCTCCAGTTGGGCAAGCCGTGTACGGGGTACACGGTCCAACCCTAACCCGAAGGGACTACATGTCATGTCCATTGGGCCACATGGTGCGTAATCTGAAAACCATGTGCCACCTGTTCCTGGTCAACACACAGAGTCATTTAATACTTAGAAAGACTCCAACACACGGCTTGGTTTGGCAGACCCAGTCTGATGCATTTAATATTGATTACACAACATGTACTGTTGAATACATGTCGTGTGTTCTGGTGTTGTATGGCCAGGAATCTTTGGCACCTTCGGATGAGATCCTCTATTTTATTTTAATCAAAATTAAAATAAAATATCATTTCTGTAAGGTGTATGAGAAATGAAAGAGGATGAATAGATCTCGAGATTCATATTTGCAGAATGATTAACTTGAATTGAAAAAACTAAACTATTAAATGCATAAGTCATCAACAAAATATTTAAATAATTATAAACTATGATTTAACTCCCTGTGATACCACTTAAAGGTTCCGGGCTCAGCAGAAGTGTTGTTGGGACAACACCCTACTTTGATTTTTACCATGATCAATGATTATTCCAGGATCAATATGACGATGAACGCCAGTCTCCGTAGAATATAATCAAATATTTAGATAAATAATGAGGCCCAAAACCTTTAGAGAGGATCTTTCACATCATTTTTATAATTAATTTAATTAATTTCATAAAGAAAATAATACCTGGATCTTCGATATTTTCTTCATTGATGATGTTGATCATCTGGAATGACCCTTCTAGATTATATTGTTGTGCTTGTAATTATCCAAACTAGAATCTCTCTAGTGGTGATCCACACATGCTCCGATGGCCTTCGATCGACACCACTCGTTCTCTAGGTGCTAGTGCAGTGAAGCGAGTGTCTTGTGTCGGTCGTTCTTGATCTATTGTTCTTCAGTCTTGAAGAATGTCTCTTGTTCTTGATAGGGGAGAGAAGAGGATTCGAGAGAGAAATAGTTTGGCTCAATAATTCTCAATTCACCAGGCATGTGGTGTGATCTTTAGCACAATAGTCGTACTTGTCTATTTATATACATGGAATTTTAGTTACAATATTTAATTTCATAGTAACAATTAAATACATTCATGAACTTAGAGAAAACCCATTCATTAAATAATAATACTACTTCATTATTTATGCTACACAAACTTGTGCAAAATGGAATTATAAATAAAATTCCACGTCACAAAATAATAGCAGTGTTATTTTAATTTGTTCCAACTAGTTAAATAATTATTTACCATATTACAAATAATTATTTTACTACCGGAATGACCTTAGTATGCTCGAACTCCACTTCTATTTATTGAACACTAAAATAAATAAATAAATAATTTATTATATTAAATAGATATTTATTAAATGATCAATAAAATAAATAAATATATTTAATTTAATTTATACGGTCATTTTAACTTAAATAAAATTATTCCATGGTCTTGAGAATAATATTTATTTCATTAATTAAATTAAAATAGAATTTAACAGAGACCACCAAAAACACTTAGTGTGTGACCCTCTAGGATTAATTCTCATTGGCATTAAACAGGCTTGCCTAAAGTCCAAGAGTATTGTCTAGCAACGGGTCAAGGCACCCAAGATAAATAACGTAAATTTGCAACAATTACATCCATATACAAACGCCCATTGTGTAATATAATCCCTTTATCGAAATATATCATCAAGCAGGTTTCATGATTGTATCATCAACTTTTATGCTTGATATGCCGTTCTTTGACTACCTGAAATAAACTCTTTGTTACACCATGACCATGGAATTTTGCACAATAGTTATATTTCAATCAAAGGGCCAATATATCAACTTCCATAAATGGAAGGGACAAATCCTTCCTCAATTTATCCATTAATAACATACCACTCGTGATGCAGCCAACATACCCTACTTCCCGTTAACTATCTACGTGAGGGTTTTCGTCAGTAAATCAAAGTGCATAAGTCATGACAAGTATTAATGATTATCTTAAAGTATAAGGATCATTACACACACACAAAGATAGAAATATCTAATGACACCAAAACATGTTGAATTCCTACTAGTGGGTATGTTCTCATAATCTTCTATCTTGGAGATTACCAAGTGCGAACATCATGAGAGGAAGTCTCATCTTCTTACAAGTACTCGCACCTAACGGTCTTCATGTTATGTGTCCCATAATAGTATGTCATCAAACCATAGAACTATATTTAAGAATATTGTTATAGGGAACTTACATGACATTATAAATGTAACAAATACTCTGGGACATTATTAAATCATAGTCATGTAGAACAATGAACAATATGAAATAATACATTAAATATTCATGTAATCAAAGTAAAACTAGTTGGTTCTAGGGACACTAAATCTTACAATTGTAAGGATAATAAAAAGGTTTCAAATATACAATGATTCATCTGCAAGGAGTTGGGACACTACACAAATCAATTTCCCAATCATCAGAGTATACCCCAAATGATGCAATTGGATAATAATCAAGTTATTATACTACCACGGATGAAAATGAATTATTAGTTTTCTTATTTTGTTATTAAAAAAATTTTTCATTTTAGTATTGTATTAATGATGTAAAATTTATAATAATTACAGAGTATATAAGGATTGTACTGCAGTACTGTTTCATTAAGGATTTGAGATTGTATGGTACCAAATAAAGGGACACAGTTTCAATTTAAACATCTTGGAAAACATACGGTTTGGAGAAATATAACCCTTAATATGTTTCTAAAACTAAGATAATGATTTTTTTAATAAGAGATAATTGATTTGGATAAAGTATATTGGATATTATTTACATCCTTGGAACTGATTAATGGTTTGTTTAAAATCGGTTTATACCATCATTATTACGAGTATTCAACATTTATGGATTTAAGGAGTATATCCAGTATTTTTTGTTTTACAAAAGTAATAAGGAAGTAAATACATATTAAAATAAGGTTTTATGGTAATTTAGTTTGTTACCATGTTTTAATATAATACATGATGAAGGTATTCACATGTTGTTATGTGAAAAAAGAGATCTTCATTATGTTATTTTGAACTTCCTTGTAAATTTTTGGACTCTGAGTTTGGACACAAGTATTTTGGATAATTCTAAAGGTTGGAATTGAGTAAGTTTAACACTTGATATTTTGATTGAGTTTAAATTATGATTTATTGTATAATTTAAACTAACCTTTTGGTTTTCAATACACATTTAGAGGACTAAGGGGATACTTGTAGACCTTATGATTTATCAAAAGTGCTTCAGGCATAAAAAATCATTTTTGAACATTCATTTACTAGTGTAAGGGATGAAGTGAAAATAGATCAAAGCTAAAACAAATGATGAGAATATGATTGTGATAGGTAATGAAATCAAGTATGTCTTTGAGGCCCTCAATTTTCCATCTATTGTTCACTTGTTTGTGATTTATGACTTCAATTACTCCCTATAAATATTTACATTTTTTCACCAATTATGTGTCTCTAATTTCCACCAATGTTATCCTATTATAAATCCTAATTTGGTATTTACTTTTTCATGTTCTATTTCCCTCTTATTAAGACTAAATTTTATTAACCTCACTTCCAATGTGGGTTTTCCACAAAGGTATTTCTATTTTCAACCTTTTATTTTCAAAGAATAATTTCAAATTATGAGGAAGCAATTTATTGAAGGAGGGGAGAATGTAACACCCCAAGATTTCATATTATGTTATCTCTTTAAAGTAATTTAATAGCTTATATTTCATGAAACACCAACTTGGATTTCATTATACACAAGATTGAGTTTCTGCGAAATAACACATTAGTATTATAATTATTTAAAAAATATATTTATTTATCAAATAAATATTGTAATATGAATAATAGAAAATAAATTTTAAATTTTATTTATAATTTTTTCACATAAATAAAACATATTTATAATGAAATGTATAAGTTTTGTTAAAATAGTTATATATTTATAAAAAACTATTTTCTTAAAAGAACTACTTTTTATGTTCCTTTGTGAATAATAATAAATTTAATTTTAGACACTCCTAAAATTTAATTTGGTAAAATAGACTCCATTTTTTAATTCAGAATATCAAAATTAGGTTAGGGTTAATTTTTTGTATTTTTCTGAAAGCATTCAATTTTTGATTAATAATGAAAAATATTGCATAGTGCATAAAAACCAGCTTTTTCATTTAAATAATTATTTTTTATTTATATTTATTTTAAAGTAAGAATAGATACATAATACATATATTAGTCCAATTTAATTTATTGGAGTCGTTTTTTAATAAGATTATATATATATATAATATCATTGAAATTTTTAAAGTCTTTTATCCACCTTCTAGGCACATTTATAAATTTGCATAAAATGTAATTTTACCGCTTTTGTGAATTGAATTTCAAAAATCAGATAGACAAAGTTTTCATCATTAAGAAAAATATGGTTCAATTGGATGAAAATAATTTTTGGTGAATGGTAACTTTTGATTTTTATTTACCACGGTTAAAAGAAAATAGGGTAATTGAAGGTAAAAATAATATTATAATAATATTAAATTACCCCAACACATGTTTTAATTATATTGGATAAGTATATTTCAAGAAAAATAAACCTTAGGACCAAAATAATATCCTTTTTGATCCATTTGGGTTAGATTAGGACATTTATTATATTTTATTTAAAGAAGAGTTAAAAGTGTTAAATTCAAATTTTAATAACTAAACCATTTTTAATATAGGGTTATACTTAATATAAATTTGACTATAAATATTAATTAGAAATATAAAAATATTTTCTAAATCATAGTATTTTATTTATAATTTTTAGACATTAAATAATTAAATTTATTTATGACATAATGATGATGCAGTAATTACATTATTAATAAAAGATTAAAATAATTGATATTATAAATATTAAAATAAATTTAAATAGAAACTTTTAATGCCATCCACGAATTTTATAAGTGAATATGACATGTTAGGGTTGATTCAATGTATTTTTTTCTAATTAATCATGTTTTGATGACTTTAACAAAAACCAAATACTAAATAGTGTCAAAATTGACATAAATGAGTTTTTAAAACAAATACTATTTTATTAAATTATATAATAATCCTAAAAACTAAGACTAATCCAAATGAATTATTTAATTATACATATGTCATTAATTAACCACTTGAGGTTTTCTTGGAATTTTATAGTAACTATATTAACCATGTAGTAAAAATATACATGAAGACATCATAAAATTTAAACTATTTAACTCGGGGTTAAGTCTAAAATATAAGATTAATATGGTGACATAAACATGTCTAAAACATATTTGTTGAGAGGATTTAGACCCATCCCCATATTATCCTCTAAATAAATTAATTTTTATCTATTCAAAACTGAAAATAATTTTATAATAAATTAATATTTCAAGCTTTTCCTAAAGTGCCTCTCACCTCTCTTGTAAAAAGGTATTTCCCCTTATCTTAAATTCACACCTCCAAAGCCATTTGGTTCGACCAAAACCTGCTAAAATCCTCTACCAACTACCCTCAATTAAATATAGAGGCCTTACCTTGATCATAAATCCAACCTAAGAAGCCCTTTTTTCAAATCAAATGGAAACACCTGAATAAGAGGTAATTATTTTATCACCACTTTCAAAGTTCTTTTATTCTTCTACTTCCTCTTTATTTATTGTTACTATAATACAATAATAACTCCAGTAACTTATACAAGAATATATTTTATTATAAATATTGTACAACCATATTCATTATTCTATCAATCCTATAAATGACAAAGTCACCATGTGTGCGTGTGTATGGCTTACCCTCTCTACACCTTGGTGTAGTTTGTTATTCAACACTACATTATTTATATGGGTATAATAATGAGTATAATTAATGTAAATAATGAATATAACATGTTAATTATTCTATATATATAATATAACATCCAATTAAATACTATTTCACCATCAATAGAATGATATTGTCGCTTGTGTGTATATACGGCTTACTGTCTCCACAACGTGATGAGATTCATCTTCAAAGATCACCGTTCAAGAATATTTATAAAAATATATATTATTAATAAATATTTAATATATTATATAATTATTCTACTGAACACATACATACATATATATATATATATATTTTTACATATATCTCATTCACTTACTTCTATTCAATACGATATTAAAACGGAAACAGCATTTTTGTGTACGTACAACCTACTGTCTCCCTAAACGGTGTATTCTATTTCATATATCTATCTATTATAAATATTTATATTCTTAATATATATTATATATAAATAATATTTTATATTCTGGAAGTAATTTAATCATGATATAAGTGATACGATCGAGAATAACAAGTTAAAACACGTGCGATAAAGAAAGCAATTATTACCCAAAATGTTACTTTAACAAGGAAATTATTATTAAATCGGTAGTATAAAGTCGTAAATTAATAATGTATGATATCATAAATATTAATATGGTTCTTTTTTAATTTAATAACATATTATGGTCATTATAAGTAAGGTTAAATATACCCTTGGCCAAAGAAAAGTACAAGGTAAGGGTTAATTCCTCAATCTCATTATTATTCAAGATTGTTTATGTGTGAGTATTAATTGGGAAATATTTATCATCCATGTCCATGTTTTATAAAAATGTTTTCAAAAATAATATTTTAAGGTTTTATGGAAGGGAATATTTAACTATATCATCATTTTAAATGTTTTAAAGATTTATTTTTCTAAATATTCTTAATTAATTTCCATGTTGTCAAAATGGTTTTATGAATTTGTTTATATGGACATGATTGTTTTAAAATATTAATTTATTTCAAAATTTTCATAGTGTTATGGGAAAAGTTGATTAAAAAATCTCTTTTAATGAATTCCTTTATAAATTGTGTGACTTTTAAATGATTTCATGAAAAAAGGATATTTCTCTTAAAGTGTTTTTTGATCATTTTCAACTTTTTCAACATCCTTTATTGGATATTATAATGGATTAAGGTTGATTTAGTATAATAAAATATTCCATATTGTATTTAATGAGTTATTAAATTTTTTATTGTGTATGTGCTATTTTTATACCATTGATAGTTTATAGTAAAAGTATTTACATTTTTTATGATAGTTTTAATACGAATGTTTATGTTATGTTTCTACCTTTTCATGTGAGGAATGTATTGGATGTAGTAAGTGATAGGCAGAGCCCACTATATCCCCTACATGCATCGATAGGTCTAATGAGACAAACTAGTGTCTTTGCACAAGGAATTGACAGAATATTTGTGAATGGTCTTGGCACAAGGCCTTGATGTAATAGTTAATAAGTTTGGTATTATGTATTCCATCTTTATGAAATTAGTTATTACATGTGATTATTAGACTAGTAGAATATCCATGTGCATGTTTATATGGTAATGTTTGGTTTATTTTTTCCATATTATGTTCATTTTTATGTTTAAAATACTACTATTTTTTATTATACATCATTCCTTAAAATTTTATAGCTTCCGATGAATTATTTACCCTTATTGAGAATCTAAGCTCACTCTTTCTAATGTTTTATTTTCCCAGGATGCTAAGAAATGTATTATGATTGATATGAAAGGTAAATATAGTGTAATAATGGTGTTATAAAATTTTATCTGTGGCGTATTTTATGTTATAAATTTTAATTTAATGTTCATGTATGTAATCTATTTTCCAAGACTACTAAACTTATAACAACCCCACTCTTTATTACACAATTAAACATTATTTATTATAAAACTCTTCACTTGATACAACATGAAAGATTAATAGGTATAGTATATTTGGGGCTTAGTAACATTAAATAATGACTTAAGACATGAAACACAACATCTTTATTGAAAATTTCATTTACATGACCACTATATTCTCTCGTACTTAGCATTGCATGGGATAACCTGAGGACATGCATAAGAAAAGGGTGAGTTATAAAGCTTAGTAAGGGAGTAAACAAGGAATAACATGAAGAATACAATACATGTTAGTAAATAGTAATATAAATGGATCATAAAAGAAATATTAACATAAATTCATGATAAATCATGATTATAACAACATGGAAATGTGGCAACAACGGTTAAGATGGTATTAGCATGAGCCAAGGCTCATTGCACATGGAGCATGAGTAAACCCTCATTATACCTGAATTAGGATGATTAAACCTTCATTTAACTTGAATTATCATGATTAAACCCTCATTTCACTTGATGTATCATGATACCATTCTTTACCCAATGCATTTAAGCGCTACCAGGGCACACCCTTCTTAAACATTTCATTTCATCCATAAGTGTTCCACATGGATCATACAACATGGAATCATTAAATATCATCATTTATTCCAAGATAAAGTAATATGGAATTAATACATGAAACTCTATAATAAATAATTAATTGTTTATAAAGGTGAATACCCTTGATAGAGAAATGGGCATGGTATCCACGACACAATGATTTTGGCTTCAAAAGTCACGGTGCAATTTTGGTAGCATAACGGCGTGACATAAGAACTTATAAAAATGGTTGATGGGAGAGAAAGGTGTGTATCATAATATGTACATGAAATTTAAATTAAGGGGTTCATATAGATACATTTCCCAACATAAGTAATGTAATTTTATATTCATAATACAAAATAATTGCTAGAATGTAAATGAGAAGAGAGAAATTCCTTATAGAATTTCAGTATGGTAATGGGTGTACATGGGAGGAATTAATGAGAAATAAAGGAGTATATCATCATAAAAAAATAAATAGGTCAGTATGAGGGTGGTTATAAATCATACCCCAACATTTATAATTGAAAATAAAAGGAAAAACAATATTAAGAAACTCGGATAAATGAGAAAGGAAGGAATCCTTTACTTAGAAGTGTGATCCCAAAGGCTTGGGAGGGGCTTGAGAGAGGCTTCTTGAGAAGTTGGGGAACCTTGGGAGGATTCTAGAGAGAGAAGGTAAGATTTTGGAAGAACTCAAAAGGCTTTGAGTGAAGAGTAATTGGGATCTTGAGTGGGTTTATATAGGAAAGGAGAGGGAATTCTTTATTAATTAGGTTTCAGACACCACACATTAAACTAATCAAAACCACAAACCAACCCATGGTTTTTTCCCATGGTTTTTTCCAAAGGGGAGTGGAAAGTATTATTTTATAAGGCTAATGTCCTAACTTCTTAAAATAATAGGGTTGCTTATGTGGAGGTGAGTCACACTATCAAGGAAATAAAATTAAAAAGTTAAAATATTTTATATGTCATGAAGGGTCCACTAAAGCATTGTAAAATAAATCAGAAAAACCTAAAATCACATTAATTTAATGTTAAAACATATATTTTCCGAAAATAATGTTTATAGTATTTTATTACATTATTATTAGGTCATTATGATGTCATAAAACACATTATATATTTAAATGGTATTTAATTTTTACCCAAAATTTTGATTGTCTCATAAAATTATGAAAAATTAACCATTGGATAATTCTAAAATTATGATTACAAAAATAATATTCATCTTATATAAATAATTTTCTAAATATGTGAATTTTTAATTTTAAAATAAAAACTAACATTTATCGAAAATTCATGGGTTTTGACAAAAATAGCTTTCAAACCTTAATAAAAATCACAATCGTATTCATAATAATTATACGGTCTTTTATATTATATAAAAATTAATTTATTAATAATATTTAATTAAAATATTATTTAATTAAAAATCCATTAATTCATCAAAATATATTTCTTAATTAACTAAAAATTCTATTTTTGCTTTATAAAACTATTTACAAAGTAACAATAATAAAATGAAAGTATATTCTCTATAAAAAAATAATGTACATAATCATAGTATTAGCGTATTGTTACATAACCCCTTATAATACTAGCTTAAGACCAAACGGTAAAGTGTGTGATGGTGAAAGACTCTTGGGGACGCTCAGATAACATCACTCGGGTGGTAATCTCTATCAAATTCCACTTCTCCCATAGGCAGTTTTGTTCGAGATTAACATGTTGAAGATTAGCTTGGGATTGGTCAAGTGAAAATCCCAATGACACCACCTCCTTTGTGAGCTCCGACAAATGGGCTTCGTATGGAGCAATTAAACTGGATGTGGTCATCACTTCCTTTGTCTAAGTAAATTGGATTTGTTAAAGCCCTATATTTATACTAATAAAGTGATCACTATTTAATGGATATATTAGAAATGGTCACAATTATTAATAGTATTTTAAAATCCAAAAACATAAATCCAAAGAAGTGCATATGTTATATAACCATTTTATATAATAAGAAATTTAAATAGATCAAGAGGAATTTTTATTAATAAAATTTTGGGTGGTTACAATCTTCCCCCTTTAAGAAATTTCACTCTCAAAATTTCCTTTTACCAGATTAAAATAGATGCGGGTAACTCTGCTTCATCACTTCCTCTGATTCCCACGCTGCCTCTTCAAACTTGTTGTTTCTCCACAACACCTTGACGAGGAACATTATCTTATTTCATAGAAATTTTTCCATGTGATCTAAGATATTCACCAGCTTCTATTCATTGGAGAGATTATTCTCAAATGGTACCACCTCTGGATTGAGTACATGAAATGGTTTAGGTATGTACTTCCTCAAGATTGATACACGGAATACATCATGTACTTGAGATAGGTTCAGTGGGTGCGCTAGTTGATAGGCCACTACTCCAATGCGATCAAGGATCTTAAAAGGGCCAATGTACCTTGGACTAAGCTTTAACTTCTTCAAAAATCTCATAACTCTATTCCATGGTGATATTCATAGGAATACCATGTCTCCAACATAAAACTCTAGGTCTCATCGATGATTATCATCATAGCTCTTTTTTCGACTCTGAGAAGCATTAATGTGTTGATGTATGGTCTTAACCTTCTCCACCATTTCTTCGACCATCTATGGACCTAGGAGTTTTCACTCCCCAACTTCATCCCAACATGATGGTGTTCTGTACCTCTTCCCATATAGTTCTTGATAAGGAGCCATTTGGATTCTTGAGTGGAAACTGTTATTTTATGAGAACTCAACAAGAGAGAGATGTTGATCCCATCATCCTTTTAAGTCCATTGAGCACGCTCTCAACATGTCCTCAAGTTTTTAGATAGTCTACTTAGATTGGACATCATTTTAAGGATGATAAGATGTACTGAAGTTCAGATCAGTATCCATAGTATGTTTAAGACTCATCCAAAACTTAGAGGTGAATCTTGGATCTCAATCGGATACAATAGATAGTGGTACTCTATGCAGCCTTACCACGTCTCTGATGTATATCTGTTCCAGTTGATCCAGTGAGAAATCCTACCAAATAGAAATGAAGTGTGTAGTCTTTGTAAGACAGTCCACAAAAACCCAGATATCATTGTTTACTTTGTATTTCTTCAGAAGTCCAGTGACAAAGTACATGATGATTTTCTCCCATTTCCATGCTGGTATGGATAATGGTTGCATCATCCCCTTAGACTTCTACCTCTCAGCCTTCACTTGCTGACACACTGGGAACTTTGATGTATACTCAGCAGTCTCCTTATTTATGTTATCCCACCAATAATTCTCTCAAATATCTCGATATATCTTTGTTTTTCCTAGGTGAATGGAGAAATTTGAACTATTTGCATCATCCAAAAGTTCCTTCTTTAACTCCAGATTTTATGGAACACATAGTCTTTACCCAAATCTCACAATTCATTCTTCACTGACATTAAACTCTAAGGATTTCCCTTTCTTGATAATTTCCACCTTCTTCTAAATTCCCACATCATATTTTTGAGCATCCTTTAACCTTTCCAAAAGAGATGGTTGAGAAATCATTTGTGAAATGATTGGTGACGTTCCCTTCTTTATGATTCCCATGTCTATCTTCATCAAGTCTAAGAAGATTATAACCTTTTCAATTCCCATCAATGATAAAATTGTTGGGTCCTTTCAACTTAGAGCATCCACCACCTTGTTTGCTTTCCCAAGGTGGTAATGGATTGAGCAGTCATAGTCTTTTATTAGCTCTAACCATTTTCATTGGCGCATGTTCAACTCTTTATGTGTAAATATATACTTGAGGGTTTTTTGGTCTGTATATATTTCACACTTCTCCCCAAATAGGTAATTCCACCAAATTTTTAAATAAAAGATCACTATAGCCTACTCCAGATCATGTGTTGGATAGTTTTTCTCATTAAATTTCAATTACCTTGAAGAATAGGCAATGACTTTGTCATTCTGCATCAACACACAATCCAGGGCCTTCTTCGAAGCATCACTAAATACCACAAAAAGTTCTCCACTTGTGGGTAATGTGAGCACAGGCACAGTGATAAGACTCATTTTCAACTCATTGAATATCTCTTCTCATTCATCACTCCAAGAAAACTTTAATCCCTTCCGAGTTAACTTGGTAAGAGGGTTGGATAATCGTGATAAATTTCTCACAAATCGGCGATAATATCCAGTTATCCCCAAGAAGCTACGGATATATATTACTGATGTTGGTCTCGGTCATCCCTATATTCCATCTATCTTGGAGGTATCCATATATATCTCATTTCTTGTGATGATATGGCCTAAGAATGAGACCTCCTTCAACCAGAACTCACACTTGATGTGATTTTCATAGAGATATCCTTTTGCAAGTTTTCTAGTACTATTCTTAGATTCTCCTCATGCTCCTCCTTGGTTTTGGAGTATATTTGAATATCATCTATAAATAATACCACAGATTTTTCTAAGTAATATCTAAAGTCTCTATTCATCAAGTCCATGGAGATTGATGGAGCATTGGTGAGTCCAAAAGGTATTACTATGAATTCATAGTGCTCGTACCTTGTACGAAAATAAGTCTTGGGGATATCCTCCTTCTTCACCCTTACTTGGTAATATCCCAACCTCAAATTTACCTTGGATAAGTATTTTTTTCCACATATTTGATCAAACAAGTCATCAATTCGTGACAAAGGATACTTGTTCTTTATCGTGATTTTTTTGATCTCACAATAATCAATGAAAAGGCGCATTGAACCATCCTTATTCTTGAAAAGTAGGTATGTTGCACCCCATGGTGAAGCACTTGGGTGTATAAACCATTTATCTAGATTCTCATGTAGTTGTTTCTTTATCTCCTCAAGATTCACAATAGTCATTCTATACAGAGTCTTGGATATTGTCAATGCCCCAGGTATAAGGTCAATTGAGAATTCAACATATCTTCTAAGAGGAAGACCAGGAAATTTATTAAGAAACACTTATAAAAATTCCCTCACAATAGTAATGTATTCAAGGATGGTTTATTCCTTATACTCAATCATCTGATCCAGATACGCGTGCTCATAGGGAAGTAATATCCACGCTTTAGATGATGGTGCTAAAAAAGATTCATCTTCCTCCTTGCACTTGTATAGAATCAGGGGTCAATTATCAATAAGGATAGTGATTTAACTCTCATGGAAATTTATGTTGGATATATATAAGTAAATCCAATCCATGCCGATAATTGCATAAAATTATATCATAGGAAGTATGATGAGGTTTTTCTGAAAGTTCAATCCACATATTGTGACTGGGGAGGAGTTATATTCATGGGATGTCGTAACGCCCCCACTCCAGAAGCTCAGAGCCAGTGAATTATTTTACATTGGAATGATTACAAGGAATAAAATCCCAAAGGACTAATAAGTTTAGTATTATTGAAGAAACTAGATACATACACCATACACAGGTATTAGTAGTGAATACAGAAAATCTCACAAAAATGGAAGTGAGATGAAGAAACCCTTACCTTAAGTCTGAATATGTTCCCCTCTTGAACTTAAGGTCCTAGAATATGAATTTATACTTATTAATAACTTAATTAAGAACCTATTATACATTTATTTAGTTTATAATAATTCTTTTTAGTTCATTTATTTCCTTATTGATAAGTTATAATATTGAATTTCGTCGTTCTGGAGTGTTCATTTTCTTGATTTTCATAATTAGTTCACTTGTTTTTAAGTAATGGAGTTCATGTGGAATGGTTTTAAATCTCCATAATTGAAATAAAATATTATTTATGAACATAATGAATTTTTAATGGTCATATCTATCATTTTTTTACATGTAATGAAGATGAATCATTAGTTGACAACCACTTCAATTATTTGGTGATATTTGGATTATTATGAACTAGTTTTGTCATAAAAATTAATAATATGTACATATAATGGTTTATGAATATTAATTAGGTTATAATACATATATTATAGTCTAGTTAAACCATATAAATGGTTTCATGACCAGTAATGAAGGAGAAACTGAAGAATGAAACTTCGTCATCCACAAAGGTTATAAATTGGAACCTCATGGATGTTGATTTCGTTTATAAAAATAAAATAGAGGGAGTAAGAATATTAATGATGATTCTTCCATTAACATGATATAATTACCATATATAGATGATACTAGAGTTATCATGTTCATTTGGATAGAGGAGGTGAGGAGAGAAAAAGAAAATAGATGAACTTGAAAATAGATGAAAAGTTGAGAGATCCCTTTTAAAAAATTTGGCAACCTAACGGCATCGCTTAAAATTTCATAAAATGAATTGATGAGAGAAAAAGGGTATCTATTCATATGAAAATAAAAATTACAATAATATGAATAAATAATATCAAACCCCAATATAAGATAATGTAAACTCAAAGAGATAAGATAAAAGAAGTGTTGACTAAAAGAGGAGGGTGAAAGGTTCCCTTACCTTGTAGAGTAACTCCTAGAACTTGAAGGTTGGGGCCTTGTGGGATTAATGAAACCTTGGGAGGACTCCTAGGGAGGTAGAAACACTATATATTTTATTATGAGGTATTTTTAATGAAATAAAATTAATGTATGAGTGGCTATTTATAGAAAAAGAGAGGGAGTTTTTTAATAATTTCAAAGGGACACCTCATTAGTGGTATATTAAAAACCATTGGCTTTACCATGGTATTTGCTGATGGTTTTAGCCAATTGGGACACCTCATGTCATATGATACTATGAAAAAGTCAACCATACTTTAATTTTAATTATTATGTCATTATGATGTCATTAAACTATCGAAAACTCAAAATTGTATTTTTACTATTTAGGAAAAAATCAAGTATTTTAGAAAAATACCAAAAATTCACACTAACCATTTTTTGACGTGTAGAATTAAAAAATTAGCTCCATTTTTTGAAAATAATTTTCTAAATTTTTTAATTTAATTTTTAACTAAAATCATAATTTATTCCAAAAAACCACTTTAAATTTATAACTTGTTTTATAAGACCTTGAGAAATTAATCAAGGTCCTGTAAAATTATCTTATAATCATAAGAAAATAAAGTAACAATTTTTGATTAAATTTTATGAAATTACATTTCCATTTTAAATTATTAAATTAATCAAAAAAATTAATTTAAATATTTATGTCATACATAAATACCAATACTTATATTGTGATCGTTTTTTCACTTTTAAGATTTCGAAATTGTATTTATACATTCATGGGTGAAGTTTATATTTTTTTTTATATGATTTACTATTCATTACTATTCATAAGGGTATGTCATTATTCATAAGTGTATGTTACTATTCACCAAAAATTAAGTTTGTCTTATCAGACTCTAAATATCTTACTGAACGCAACTGTGTATGTCAGTTTTCAAAATTCAAATCACATAGGTGGAAAATTATGTTTACTTGACTAGGTTATAAAAAAGTGGTGTTTTGTAGAGACTCATTGTTTCGTGCATTCTATAATAAATCTATTTGTAAATTCTTGGGGTGTTACCTTATTCCCTCCTTATAAAAATTTCATCCTAGAAATTTGAAATTGAACTTCGAAAGTTAATGGTTGATACTTTAAAATTCCCTTGTGGGAAAACCACATCAAGAATATAGTTAAAATAATCTATTAATAAGAGGAAATGTAAAATAATCAGTTACTACAAAAAAACACATTCTAATTGGAAACAGGGTCAAGGAAGAATAACCAAACCATCATGTCATGACATTAAACTCTTAAAACCATAAAATGATCAACTTAAACCATTTCATAAATGGTTAAAATTCCAAAATATAATTATTAAACACATTATAATGAAGGCCTTTAAATTTCCAAGATCAACTTATCATCAAACCTTAATCAGCAAGAAGCAGCTCTAAAATTCACATTCCAAACAAGTGAATAACATCATCATGCATCCTCTTGAAATATGGTAATAACTTGAATTACTATAAAAACTATATCGGAAACATGAATTCATTTGTATTTTTTAAGTAAGATACATGTTATTGGATATATTCTTTAAATCTAAAATTATTGTAAAATCCATCGATGATAGCATAGACTACTTCCTGACAAGTCAGTAATCAGTTCCAAGTTAGTCAGTACTTATCTAAATCAATCATTTATTCATCATTATCTCAACATGAGATATATATATATTAAGGTTGGTATTTCCCTCAATCTTGTGTTTTTTAAAAAAATTAACTCTCTACTTAATCACTTTTCCTTTGTACCATTCACCATATTACCTCAAATCCTTAATGAAATAGTACTGCAATACAATCCTTATAAATCTCATAATTATTACAACTAGTACAATACTAAAAAAATATTCAAATGACATGATTCTTGACTAGGAATATTAATCATTCTACTTTATCTGTGGTAGTATCATAATTTGATAATTATCTAAAATCATCATTTGGGGTATATTCCTTTGATGATTGGGACATTAATTCGCATAGTGTCTCATCTTCTTATATTTGAAGCATTGTATATTGGAAACTATTTTCTTACCCTTTCAATCATGAACTTGGTGTCCTTTTTCTCCACACTTATATCAAACATCCATTCCATGTAAGCATCTACCAGGGTGATTGTTTCCACATTTATCACATGTGGGAAAAAACTTCTTTCCTTTCCTACTTTTATCCCTATATCTCTCTTCCATCCTTTTATTATTTTTATTCCCTTTAAATCCATAGGACTTAGAGAATTATTTACATACCTTGTTAACACATGATTTTATTTTATAATATGATGAGGATACTTTGGAGACAATATTCCTTTGAATAGATGGCTTAGGACCATTAGAGATATGATCCTTCTTACTCTTTGCATCATGTGCATTGATGAAGTTTTTATTACTTCTAATAGGTTTCATTTCTAATCAATTCTATATTATATATTAGCTGGTAACATTATGAACTCTCTATGACTCTAAACATGGTATAACAGATAGCATAAATTTATGCATCGTAAATACTAGAACCATATACTTTGGTTAATTTGGGGGAATAAATCCTTTGTAATGGTGGGTAAATAAAATGTGAATTATCCTAAGAATATCCCCTGGGATTTTCAAACCAAGAGTGTAGAAAGTCCCTTTTTCATGTACCTGGATACCTCGAGTCAAGCCCGAAACTCCTTATCTTAGTTTTCACTCCTAGTTACATCTGTTCCAGATCCACCTCTACCTATTTATATCCATACAGGGATGTATTTGCTATAAATATCCACATAATATATTCCTTACCAAAATTCCTGGATTTTATTGTATTCTTATCTTCAATGAAAATCTTAGGGTTTTGTTCCCTAATCAGCATTTTCTAAATCTAGATTCCAAGTTCGCTACTAAACTTCCACTGATACCAACTATAACGCCCCAACTCTAGAAACTCAGAGCCAGTGCATTAATTTAAAATGGAATGATTATAGGAAATAAATCCTAAAGGACTGATCAGATTAGTATTCTTAAAGAAACTAGATACATACACAAGACACAAGTATTAGTAGTGAATACGGAAAATCTCACAAAAATGGAAGTGAGATGAAGAAACCCTTACCTTAAGTCTGAATGTGTTTCTGTCTTGAACATAAGGTCATGGAATATAAAATTATACTCATTAATAACTTAATTAAGAACCTATTAGACATGTATTTAGTTTATTATAATTATTTTTAGTTCATTTATGTCCTTATTGTTAAGTTATAATATCGAATTTTGTCATTCCGGAGTGTTCATTTTCTTGATTTTCATAATCGGTTCACTTGTTTTTAAGTAATGGAGTTCATGTGTAATGGTTTTAAATCTCCAGAATTGAAATTACATATTATTTATGAACATACATAATTTTTAATGGTCATATATATCATTTGGTTACATGTAATGAGGATGAATCATTAGATGACGACAACTTCAATTATTTGGGGATATTTGGATTATTATGAACTAGTTTTGTCATAAAAACTAATAATATGTACACATACTGGTTCATGAATATTAATTAGGTTATAATAAATATATTATAGTCTGGTTAAACCATATAAATGGTTTCATGACCAATAATGAAGGATAAATTGAATAATGAAACTTCATCGCCCATGAAGGTTATAAATTGGAACCTCATGGACATTGATTTCGTTTATAAAAATAAAAGGGAGGGAGTAAGAATAATAATGACGGTTCTTCCATTAACATGATATAATTACAATATATAGATGATAATAGATTTATCATGGTCATTTGGATAGAGGATGTGAGGATAGAAAAAGAAAATATATGAACTTGAAAATAAAAGAAAATTTGAGAGATCCCTTTTGAAAAAATCGGCAGCCTAACGGCGTCGCTTAAAATTTCATAAAATGAATTGATGAGAGAAAAAGGGTATCTCATTATATGAACATAAAAAGGAAAATAATATTAATACATAATATAAAACCCCAAAATATGAGAATGGAAACTCAAAGAGATAAGATAAAAGAAGTGTAGACTAAAAGAGGAGGGTGAAAGGTTCTCTTACCTTGTATATTAACTCCTAGAACTTAAAGGTTTGGGACTTGTGAGCTTAATAACACCATGGGAAGACTCCTAGGGAAATAAAACCACTATATATTTGAGGATGAGTCATTTTTAATGAAATAAAATGAATGTATGAGTGGGTATTTATAGAAAAAGAGAGGGAGTTTTTTCAAAGGGACACCTCATTAGTGGTTTTTGAAAAACCATGGGCTTAACCATGGTATTTTCCCATGGTTTTAGCCACTTGGGACACCTCACATCATATCTTACTATAAAAAAGTTGACCAGCCTTTGATTTAAATTATTATGTCATTATGATGTCATTAAACTATCGAAAACTCAAAATTGTATTTTTACTATTCACCAAAAATTCAAGTATTTTAGAAAAATCCCAAAAATTAACCCTAACCATTTTTCAATGTGTAGAATTAAAACATTAAGTCCATTTTTTGAAAAAAAAAATCTAAATTTTTTTATTTAATATTTAAACAAAATCATAATTTATTCCAAAAAACCCACTTTAAAACTATAACTCGTTTTATAAGACCTTGAGAAATTAATCAAGGTCCTGTAAAATTATCTTATAATCATAAGAAAATAAAGTAAAAATTTGTGATTAAATTTTATTAAAATACATTTCCATTTTAAATTATTAAATTAATCATAAAATTTAAATTTAAATATTTATGTCATGCATAAATACCAATACATGTACCATGATCATTTTTTCACTTTTAAGATGTCTAAATTATATTTTTACATTCATGGGTGAAGTTTATATTTTTTATATGATTTAATATTAATTACTATTAATAAGGGTATGTCATTGTTCATAAGTGTATGTTACTAGTCACCAAAAATTAAGTTTGACTTATCAGACTCTAAATAACTTACTCAATGCAACCGTGTGTGTCAGGTTTTAAAAATTCAAAACACATAGGTGGAAAAATTATGTTTACTTGACTAGGTTATAACAAATTGGTGTTTTGTAGAGACTCAGTGTTTCATTTATTCTATAATAAATCTATTTGTAGATTCTCGGGGTGTTATAGATGCAATGATTGCCCCATTTTTCGTACTCACTGACATCTTTACTTCCATGATTTTTGGTGTTGTTGGGATTTTTCTACTAAACTTTCAAGATATAAAATAATTCATAGAACCAAAATTAAAAATTATGTTCACTATTCTTGAATTAATAACTATTGTACCTATCACCACTTTGTTATCGGGGTTCAATTTGGTGGTAGTGATGGAAAAAAGCTTTCCCTTTCTACCTTTAAGGTTTTTGGTTGCCTCCAAAAACCCTTGGCTTAGGGCACTGATTTTCAAGGTGCCCTAGTTCTTTGTAGTTGAAGAAATGAACAACGCGTTGAGGTTTGAATGAATCATTCCTCTCCTCTAATGTAGTCGTGGGTTTATCTTGTTGGCATTTAATGGTTAGGTTCCCTTATCTTCCACAAATAAATCATTTCATCACCCCCTTCAATAAATTTCTAGGGTTCTTCTTTCCGCACGTTTGGAAAGTGGGGTGCTATATTTTTTATCACCATTGGATTTATACATCGGACTGAAAAAATTGAATTCCACCTTATGTTTCTTATCCCCATGAAACCCCTAGGATTCTATGATCTTCATTTCAAATTTTGGGGCACATCAAACAATTTCCTCATAGTTATCGAAGTCACAGATCGCTAATGATTTCTGTAGGCTAGGTTTCAGCCCACCAAAGAAGTGGTCAACCTTGCATTCGTGGGTAATGAAAAAGCTGGAGGCATATCATGAAAGCCTTGTGAAGTTTGTCTCATACACTCCAATGGATTTTTCGCCTTTTTTCCTGAGGTCAAGGAAGTCCCTTTCTATCTTAATTTAGAGGGTACGATGAAAATATTTATTGAGAAACATTATCTGAAAATCCTTCCATTCTGATGCCTCAGTCTCCTCCTTAGGCTTCATATTTTTTATCAATGTCCACCATTTATCGGTTTCACCCTCCATATGATATGAATATAGGATAACCTTATCTTGTTCAGAAAATTGAAGGATGTAGAAGATCATTTCAATGGATTTGATCCATTGTTCTCTAATTGAGGGATCAGATGATCCATTAAAAGTAGGAGGCATTTGTCTCATGAAGCTATCTATTGTGACTTGTTCTTTCTTAGTGGGGTTGAACGTTCTTATTGACCCATTTTTCTATTCAAATATTGAGTTAAATAAGAGAGTATCATGAAAAAGTTCATGATTCCTGCTCCCATCGGATTGGGTATCTCACTAGAACAATCATGACATTGATCTTCACACCGGTTGTTAGCCTGAGTCCTCCTATTACTGGCCATTGACTGGAATAAAAGGGAATTTAGGGGTAACACATAAAGGGTAATCCAAGGAAATAAATGGATGACTTATAAATAAATTTTATTTCCTTAACTTATGAATCTATAGGCTTCAATCTATGTTATCCATGATCTCATTTCTAACATATATTCTTAGGGGTATTTTTTTTAATTCCCTTAATAATGGTTTATACTAAGCTTATGAATTTAACAAAGCATATCCCCTAAGAGTGTTGTCACCAAGAGTGCATTAAGGTCTGTTGTTGTGTACCAAGATACCCCAGGTCAAGCACGAAACTCCTTATCGGAGTTTTCACTCCGAGGTACATTTGTGTTAGAGCCGCCTCTACCTACTCGTATCCATATAGGGATGTATTTTCTTTATAAACCAATTACTCAATACTCACCAAAATTTAGGGATGTTATTATTATACTTAGTCTTATTCCTAAGGCTTTCACTAGGTTTTTCTAATCCTAATCCAAAAAATAACTAAACCTATCCTTTCATACCAACTATAACAACCCTACTCTTTATTACACACTTAAACCTAATTTATTACATAAACTCTTCACTTGATACAACATGAAAGATCAATAGTTATAGTGTATTTGGGTCTTAGGAACATTACATAATGACTTAAAACATGAAACATGGCATCTTTATTGAAAAATTCATTTACATGACCACTATATTCTATCGTACTTATCATTGCATTGGATAACCTGAGGACATGCATAAGAAAAGGGTGATCTATAAAGCCCGGTGAGGGAATAAACAAGGTATAACATAAATAATATAATACATGTTAGGAAATAGACATATCAATGTAGCATAAAATAAACATGAACATAAATTCATGATAAATCATGATTATCACAACATGGAAATATGGCAACAACACTTAACACGGTATTAGCATGATTCAAGGATCACTGCACATGGAGCATGAGTAAACCCTCATTGAACTTGAATTAGCCTTATTAAACCCTCATTTCACTTGAATTATCATGATTAAACCCTAATTTCAGTTGAATTATCATGATACTAATCTTTACCCAATGCATTGGAGCGCTATCAGGGCACACCATTCTTAAACATTTCATTTCATGCATAAGTGTACCACATGGATCATACAACATGGAATCATTAAAGATCATCATTTATTCCATGATAAAGGAATGTTGAATTTATACATGAAACTTTATAATCAATAAGTAACCGTGCATAAAGGTGAATACCCTTGATAGAGTAATGGGTATGGTATTCACGACACAATGATTTTGGCTTCAAAAATCACAGTGCAATTTCAGCAGCATAACGGCGTGACATAAGAATTCATAAAAATGGTTAATGAGAGAGAAAGGGGTGTATCATCATATTTACATGAAATTGAAAGTAATTGGGTCATATATATACATGTCCGAACATAAGTAATGAAATTTTAGATTCAAAATACAAAATAATTGCTAGAATGTAAATGAGGGGAGAGAAATTCCTTATGGAATTTTGGCATGATAACAGGTGTACATGGGAGGAATTAATGAGAAATAAAGGGGTATCTCATCATTTAAACATAAATAGGGAAATATGGGGGAGGTGAGAAATCATACCCCAACATTTATAATTGAAAATAAAAGGTCATAACAATATTAAGAAACTTGGATAAAATGAGAAATGAAGGAATCTCTTACTTGGAAGTGTTATCCTAAAGGCTTGCGAGGGGATTGAGAGAGGCTTGAGAGAGGCTTCTTGGGAGGTTAGGGAACCTTGGGATGATTTTAGAGAGAGGAAGGCGGAGTTTTTAAGAACTCATAAGGCTTTGATTGAAGAGGAAGTGGGATCTTGGGTGGGTTTATATAGGAAAGGATAGAGAATTCTTTATTATTTAGGTTTGGTACACCACACATTAAACTAATCAAAAAAACAAACCAAACCATGGTTTTTTCACATGGTTTTTTTTCAAAGGGGAGTGTAAAAAATTAATTTATAAGTCCAATGGAAAAAATTCTTAAAATAGTAGGGTTGCTTATGTAGAGGTGAATCACACTCTCAAGGAAATCAATTTAAAAACTTAAAATGTTTTATAAGTCTTGAAGGGTCCACTAAAGCATTGTAAAATAAATCAAACAAACCTAAAATAACATTATTTTAATTTTAAAACATATATTGGCCGAACATAATGTTTATAGTATTTTATTACATTACTATTGGGTCATTATGATGTCATAAATTGCATTATATATATAAATTGTATTCAATTTTTACCCAAAAATTTGGTTGTCTTAGAAAATTATGAAAAATTCACTATTGGATAATTTTGACATCTCGATTCCAGAAATAATATTCATTTTATATAAATAATTTTATAAATATGTGAATTTTTAATTTTAAAATAAAAACCGACATTTATAAAAAATTCATGGGTTTTGAGAAAAATAGTTTTCAAACATTAATAAAAATCACAATAATATTCATAATAATTATACGATAATTTATATTATATAAAAAATAATTTAGTAATAATATTTATTTAAAATATTATTTAATTCAAAAATCCATTAATTCATGAAAATAGATTTCTTAATTAACTAAAAATTCTATTTTTTCTTTAAAAAAACTATTTACAAAGTAACAATAATAAAATGAAATTATATTCTCTATAAAAAATAATGTACATAATCATAGTACTAGGGACTCATTACATAACCCCTTATAACACCTGCATAAGACCGAAGGGTAAGGTGTGCGATGGTGACAGACTCTTAGGGAGGGTCGGATAACATTGCTTGGGTGGTAATCTCTATCAACTTCCACTTCTCCTGTAGTCGGTTCCGTTTGAGCTTAACATGTTGAAGCTTGGGCTGGGCTTAGTCAGGAGCGAATCCCAAGGACACCACCTCCTTTCCGAGCTCTTAAAACTGGGTTTTGTATGGATAAATTCTACTGGATTAGGTCATCGCTTCCTTTGTTTGAGTAAATTGGATTTGTTAAAGCCCTATATTTATACTAATCATATGATCACTATTTAACAGCTATATTAGAAATGGTCACAATTATTAATGGTATTTTAAAATACAAAAACATAAATCCAAATAATTGAATATGTTATATTACCATTTTACATAATAAGACATTTAATTAGATCAAGAGTAATTTCCATTAATAAAAGTTTGGGTCGTTACAAAATTGATCGGTCATTTGGGACTTGATTCCATGTAATCATGCCAATGTATTCAAAAAAATGAACCAACTCTGGTCTTCTTGGGTTGGGAAATTATAGTTGGTATGTAAAGACCTAGAAATTTCATGTAATTTTTTTTAATTATTTGGTAATTTTTAGAGACTGAATAATCTAACAGCGCGCGATTATGAGGCTCGGAGTGCCTGGAATGATCTGTTGAAGTTTTGTTAAGATTTAGTTAGCGTGTGTAAGTAGTTTTCCTAAAAAAGTGGAATAAATCTTAAAGATTTACTTGGATCAGAAATCTGAGGGCACTGTTGTGCTTAGGATGGCAGTTTTACCCTAGGCGCGACTTAAGTTTAGTCGGCGTGGGCCTCCTTTGAGAAAACCCAAAAATGGAATAACTGTAAATAAAATAATTAAAAAAATTATTTTATTTTTCAAATGCTTATAACTCACAAATGGTAGCTCGGATTGAAAATACGAGACCACCAATGAACTCTTGAGGGCATGCTTTATTTAAGAAGATACTAAATTTGGCCGGCATGGGCCACCAGTGAAAGTTATTTTTTTGCCGTAAATAAAATAATTAAGTGAAAATTATTTTATTGTAAAATCCATAACTTTTAAATGGTAACTCAGATTGGAAATCCAAGAGTACCATTGGGTTCGTTGGGGCCGGTTTCACTTAGGAAGAGCCTAACCTCGACCGGATCAAGTCAAGCTTGACTGTTAATAATTTTCTGAACTTTTTTTCAGGTACATTCAGTAAACGCGCAAGAGGCCTTTTGTAACTTTTGAACCGGTGTTCGGAATTGAAATCTGAGGACACCGTTGAACTCGCAGAGCTAGTATTCACTTAAGGAGACTTTCACCTCGACCACAGTTGGTCGAGGGTGAAAGTTAGTTTTCTTGTTTTTCGTGGAAATAAAAATAAAATAAAGAACAACTTTTTATTTTATTTTTAAACTCTCATTTGTGAATTCATGGTGGTGGGGACCACCTGAACCCCTCTTTAATATGGGTAAGTCCCTTGGGAAATCTCCCATTTAATTGCACCAACATAAATTAAATGGCTTGACTTTCAAATACTAAGTAACTGCGTCGTTGGAATTTAGGAAGGTTCCTTTTAAATGAACCTTCATAAATTCCACGATCATTACTTACCCTCCCCCTCTCCTATTAATATGGAGCTTAGGGGGAGGATTTGGCATGACTTCACCAAGCGAAGAAGCTCTGGTAAAGTGCCACAATGCCCGACAATTATAAGACGATGCCGACCCAGCTAGAGGTGACAGGTGACATCGAACCACCAATGGGTGACGTGCGAGTGGAATCTTTGGGAGCCGGTCGTAGGAACTAAGAACAAGGTCCACCAGAAAGCTTGAATGATTCTCCTATGTTCAAGTTATGGGTTATTTTTTTGAGCATTTTTGATTTACTCTTCCCCATTCTTGAATTTATACGAAGAATGCAGGTCAACCGACTAACGGGTTGTCCTGTGATTCTTCCATATTTTTGAGAGGTTTTTATGGGGTATCTTATAGGGTTTGTTATTGATATATACCACCCATACCCATTCTTGATGTTCTTTATGATTCAAGAATTATTGAGCCGCTTGTTACTGCCCTAACTCAGAGGGTGCGGGCCAAACAAACATGGTCCGACCTCTCCGTAATTCTTTGTGATTATTGATGTGTTCTTTGCAATGTAGGAGGATGGAAACTGACACTGGAGGGTCTTGGGAATGGTGGTGGTCACCACTGCCGGACACAATGAAGGCGGCGGTAGGACCGCACCACCGGAGAAGGGCACAGCCCGGTGGCCATGGTAGAGCAAGGGCGGAGGCCGGCCGAACGAAGGGGACAGCATCGCGCGTCTGCGCCGCCCAGCGAGTGAGGGTTGCAGCTTTGTGCCACGACAGTGAAGAGAGGGCATCATGTTTAGTTGGTAGTGGGTGAATTCATAGTGCACGACACGCCATGTGGGGATGGCGGTTGGTCGTTCGGCCAGTCGCGGCAGGTCGCCGCATAGTGGGCCGCCGCACCCCCGGTCGCCACACCGCGGGCCACCGCACCATGGGCCACTGCACTGCGAGCCCAGCGGTCCAACGCACTATGGGCCACCATTCCATGGGTTGGGCCGTGCCGGACCCAGCTGTCCGGGTCGACCCGAACCGGGTTGGGTCGGACCGGACTCAAACCAACTTCAACCTGTTTTCTCTCTTCATCCATATCTTGAGCTACAGGTGTCTGTTTGATGAACCGTCAGCAGCGCCAGAAACCTTGGAGTGATAAGGAACTTTTGGTACACCCCACTTGAGCTTTGGATAAATTTAGGGTATGTCTTGGTTGGATCGAACATGAATCCAATCGGGGCCTTAGGACTAAAAGGACAATAACTTATAGATCGGACATACGATTGATGCACCGTCTGTTGCGTTGAGACCCATTTTACATGGTAGTCCTTTAGGATACTTCTTCATGGGAATTTTTCATAGTTGGATTATCGACATGTTGCTTGAGGAGAGGATACTTTTAGAATCAATCAAGCTTAGTGCGAGAACCCTATAGTTGGTTGTAACATGATAAAGTGATCCTTCGTGGGTCTGTGCTCGAGGATCCCACATGGATCCACTCTAGGAATCCATGTGAGAATACTATAGGATCATGTGTGGGTCTATTGTAATAGGATCCTGTGTGGGTCTGATGATGTACTAGGATCCAGTGTGGGTCTATTGTACTAGGATCCTTTGTGGGTTTGATGATGTACTAGGATCCTGTGTAGGTCTGATGTACTAGGATCCTGTGTGGGTCTAATGATGTACTATGATCATTTTTGGGTTTTTTGTACTAGGATCATGTTTGGGTTTGATGATGTACTAGGATCCTGTGTGGGTGTGTTGTACTAGGATCCTATGTGGGTCTGATGATGTACTAGGATCCTGTGTGGGTCTGCTGTACTAGGATCCTGTGTGGGTCTAATGATGTACTAGGATCATGTGTGGGTCTGATGATTTAGGATCCTATGTGGGTTTGCCTCTTAACAGAGTAATATGATTCAGTAGTTAAATTTAATAATCTCTACTACTGTACCTAAGTTATACGTGGCATGAGCTGAGTACTTTCCTTCATGGTGATACCTTGGTAGTATTATTCTGTGTGGCCTTACCTTTGTGGTACTTACCTTTGTGGTGTTACCTTCATGGTATTCCTACCTTTGTGGAATGGTTGAACCTTGGGCGTTGTATTTGGGCCTTGTGTTTCCTCATGAATGAGATGGGTATACTTGATAACTTAGGTATGTGTATGGGCATATACCTAAGTAGGGTTGACAGTTGTTTTCATTCTTTGTGGTTTATCATTTGTGGATTTGGAGGGACCTTTGGGGGGTCTCGGGGTCCCTATTGAGTATCGTTATACTCACCCCTTCATAGTCTATGTTGACACCATGTTGTGTTTGGTACAGACAACGGACAACACTGACTAAGGATGAGGGTACAAGGACTGGAGGTAGCTCGGAGGTGGACTATAGATGAGGCATACCATAGTGATGACCATTCGAGAGCTGTACCTACCCTTCAGGTAGGATCCTTGGCGGGTGTTCACAAGAGCTGTTCAGTTTACTTGTACTTTCTAGTTTTCTTGTACTTTCCAGTTGGGCTTGTATTTTGGCCCCTTTTACTTACTATATACACTCTTTTTACTATTCTGTTTACTTTTGGTTATATCGTGTTGTGTGCTTGGTTGTGTGATTTATAGGTTATAAAGGAAATGTCTTCCCAGTTTTAGGGAATACGCCTTCTGTGCTAGTCTTCAGCCCCTGGCCTATGGAATCCGGGCTTGGGGTAGTCACGGAACGAGCCACAGGGGACGAGTCGTGACAAATTGGTATCAAAGGATTCGGTTATACTATAGAACATTGGACTCTAATATTTTTAACGGAAATAATGTTAAGTGTAGTGAGTGTGGTTATCAGTTTAGGGAATCCAGTGTTGATGTGGCAGATGACGTATCCATACACCAGGACCCTAACTTCTAATTTATGACTCAATGCACAAAAACAATGATTGCGTGTGTGTTCTGAAAAGTTTTCTTGTATTTTCTTGAGTCAAGTCACCAGGTATAACTAGATGACCATGGAGAACCAATTCCTTATCAGGATGTCTCTACGTAGACAGTCAGCTAGGATTCCCAAGAGAGTACATAATGATGGCCCACCGAGTAATGAGGCTCCAGTGTAGGGACCTCTTATTATGTTGGCACCTTCGGGTGGTGTACAAGCAGCACCACTCTCCACTGGGCAGCAGATAGCACAAGACACACTAGCGGATGGTGCACACTGACTGAGCATATTGCACGAGTTCCAGCAGCATAAGACACTGAGGTTTCTAGGTGAGATAGTTTCCCACACAGCTGAGGGCTGGCTGGAGGTGGTTGCTAGAGTTTTCCTCCTACTTGAGACACCAGTAAACTAGATGGTGATCTTAACTACTAGACTTTTTTAGTGAGTGACCATGAGGATGGTCTGTATAGTGATTAGGCTTTGATACGTGGACCATTACCCAAGATAGTACCTTCGGTTATTATGTTAGCTATATCACTGCCCGTTGGTCAGTAGTTACAACCGGCGGTATTGGTAGAGGACACATATAGGCTTAGTGCCTTGCGTGTTATTCATCATCAGATACCCCTCAGGTTTTGAGGCATGCTCGACTCATAGGTAGCTGAGGACTGGCTTGAGAAGGTGGCTGAGAGTTCTCTGGAGCTTCTATAGCTCAGTCGGATGACATGTCAGTAGCTGAGTATTCATCTAGGCATACCAATAATTCCTGGTACTCGATGAATAGGATACGATCAGTGCTTTGGGGCTTGGACTTTTGAGCGCAGTGTGTTTAAGGACATCCGAGCCAGAACTATTCCTATTTTTATTCCTACTTATGTTGGGGTGCTAGAGAGTACCTTTTTGGTTGAATGTTCTTTAGCTAAGCCGATACAGCTAGTGAATGATAGTAGTGGGAAAACAGGAAACTGGTGGCAGTCTCAGAGACTTGGGCATGTAAATATGTTTTGGGAAGAATAAGTGTTAGGGATAGATGAATCTACAAGGCTACAGATGTGGAAGCAGAGCTAGGGGAGCAGCATGAGGTGGTGTACATTTCGATATATTACAACCAACCCCCTTTGTGGTCCCCACCAGGCTCAGGGAGCTAGAGGGTAGGGGGAGGGAGTAGCTTCATGTGGTCAAGGAGTGTGGCCCAAGGACTCCAAGAATGATTAGAGGTACGGTCTGTGTCTACGACTAGCTGTCGTATCAACAGACATAGGTACCAACCATTCCTTCCTTCCACGAATCTTGTCCAAGACCTAGAGTTTCTGGTTAAATTGTTGACTCGACCCTCACGTTTGGAGATACCTTTGGGAGGAGAATCTATAATCAAACTTATGTCGACAGTGTGATCTGACCCTTGAGGCGAGAGTTTTTGTTGGAAACTCTTGGTGGCAGTGTCGAGGCCTTACGACGTTAGTTTGGGTATGGACTGGGAATCTATAGTTCATACTCAGATTGACTATATTAGGAAAAAAGTTTGTGGTTTCTCTACAATGTTGGAATGGGGTTTTCCTTGGTTGGTGAAAAGGAAACCTAGGCAGCACAAGATAGACTCATGCATAGGAGGGTGTAGTCGATCACTCATGAGTTAAGTAGACTTACCCTTGTGGTAGCAGGAGTTTTGAGCTTTCAGTTCCAAACATGAGTGAAAGAGCATGGGGACATCTTTTCAAAAGATGTTTCCAGGATTACCTCCCCAAAGGGAGAGGGACGTAGAGATTTGTACCTGACTTGTAATGTCCGGGATTTTTTCATGTATTATTTTAATATTATATGGGAATTAATTCGAGACAAAGCTCTGAGACGGCGTCCAGTTATGAGGTCTGGTGATCCCAGAAAAAATGTTTGAATTTAATTTAGTAATTAAATTACTTGCGTGTGTGGTTTTCCTAAAAAAGTGGAATAACTCCTGAACGGGTGCTCAGATTAGAAATCTGGTGGCACTGTTGCATTCAGAGTAGAAGTTTTATCCTAGAAGGGACCTAACATCGACTGGCGCAGGTCGGTGGCGAAATCTGGGTTTTGGACGTAACCGTAATAAAATATTTAATTTAAAAATATTTTATAACATCTGTTGTAGCAGATATCTTTATCCTTTTTAAATAAATGCTAGCTCAGGGGTCCAGGGTTACAAACCTCATAACCCTGAAACCCTTGGCGGCTCTGGAGGATCTAGAGAAAACATCCCAACGCGGCGACGATGTTCCTGATGATTTTTGCCGGTGACGATGACGCGGCGACTGGATATTCACCAAAAAACACCACAGAATCCAGGTAGGATGTTTGTCTTTGATTTTTCCTTTCCCCATTCTTGATTTCTACAACGAACGCGGACTAATCCACGAACAGATTATCCCGCGGATCGATCGTATTTGCGGGATGGGATTTTGTGGGGATTTTTGGGGATTTTGATTCTTTATTTATTTTGGTTCGTTAATATTCTAACGGTGAAGAACCAATATCGACACGAACATTGATTGAGGTTCGTCCCTCTTGATTTGTGGTTCCTTTCTTCCCTGATTTCTCACGTTCTTCGCATGCGTTCTATGCGTTCTTCATGGGGATATTAAATATAGATCTTTGTGCATCCTTTGTGCAACACAATGATCCCAAATTGATGATCTGGCGTCGGTACAACCCTATGGAGGTGTGGTTGCGGTGGTGACAGACGGATCAAATCGGATTGGAAGATATTGTTCTTCGAACGATTTCTGCATGGGTGACCGAAATCGGATTTCGGAGCCGATCGAAGGCCCAAAACCCACATATTCGGCATCACAACGATGAATCGACCCATGATCTTGAGTTTCGTGGCAAACGGACCAGAGAAATGTGATCCGGAGAATCGGTCGAGGTGTGAGGAGAAAGACGATGCTTCTGGAAAATCCCGACTACACGGCGTGTAGTATGGGCTACACAGCGTGTGTTCATCGGTGGATCACCTGGCATGTACTCCAGGAGTACACGGACACAGTTTGGGTACACAACCAAGGACACGGCATGTATACCCCTCCCTGGCCAGACCCGTCCAGATACATGGGATACCCCGTGTGCTGGTACACAGGTAGGCGACACGGACAGAGACAGTGTACGAGCACATGGCCAACGTACACGGAGCAAGCCCCAGGTGCTCGGACACGGCGTGTGATTCTTCTACACTCTGTGTAGTTACTTTCTATCTGGCAATCCGAATGAAATTGGCCGTTTACATGGGTAGTACTCGGAGTCAAGGAACACAGCGTGTGATTTTTCTACACACCGTGTAGTTGAGTTTTACACAGCTTAAACGGATGACACGGGCCATTTACACGGGCAGTACCCAAGGTCAAGGAACATGGCGTGTAACCATAATACACGCCATGTAACCAATTTCTTCATGGATTGAGCCACTTGTGTTTTGTGACTTGGACTAGTTTTCTTAGGGTTCGTCCCCTTGTTCTTTCTCCTGAAGGTTCCCGGTATCATTTCCTAGATATAGGAGTACGATCCCTTCATTAGGACCTCCTGAATAGAGTTGTTGTAATCCCCTCTATTAGACTTGGATCCGAATCCTTTATTAATTCCTGGAACCCTAAGTACAGTTCTTGGTATCGACGTGACCAACTTTACCCGGGCGTCGATCCTCTGCTTAGCGGATTAACTCAGACTGAGTTGTTGGAATCACCCCATGACTTGGTTGTGATCCTCATTTGGGCATCATGTTCTCAAAGTACTTGTGGAGTGTGTTCTCTTGGAACGAGTACTTTGTATCTCTCTCTTCAAACCTAGGATTTTTTTGTCCCAGTTGCATGCTTAGTGGAATCTTTGAGCTGGATCTTAGTGGTGGTTTCGCGATAGTCGATCGTGTATGAGTATATCTAGATATTCTTGTTATGTGTTCTGTAGACATATACTGTGTAGATATGACTGTATCTTTCCTTTGTGGTATTTTCCCTTGTTGTATTTCCTTTGTGGTTTCGGGGTGTCCTACTGGGTATTGTTATACTCACCCCTGCACGGGCTTTTCCCGCACGTGTCGTGTCTTGTGCAGACGAGAGATCCTTTGACAGGATTCTAGGTGGACCAGGACCGGACGGTGCTCAGTGAGATCAGGCAGTCTGAGGTGTGTTCCTTCGGCTATAGATTGCAGTCCCAGTACCTTTCCCTATAGGCTAGACTTTGTTATAGACTTTATTTTGGTGGTCTTGTACTTCTGGCCCAGGGCTTTACACTTGATGTACTTTACTTTCCTGTCGTACTCTATTGGTTGAGATTTTTAGTGTATGCATGCATTTCCATTTTTAGTAGTTTTCACTTTTCAGCTTTGTGGGCTTGGAGATGTGTGTGTGTGTGTGTGTGTGTGTGTGTGTGTGTATAGGTTTATAGGCAATGCCTTCCATGTTAGTATCATGCCTACTCGGTGCTAGTCACCAGCCCCTGGCCTATTGGGGGCAGGCTTGGGGATTTGGGGCTTGGGCCCCACTGGGATGGGTCATGACAGAGTGGTATTAGAGGTGGTCGGTTCTACCTTAGGACTAAGAGTTTGTGAGTTGGTTTGGGGTGACAGTGTTAAGTGTTTTGAGTTTGGATTTCAGGCCAGGGACCCCAGTGTTGGTGTGGGCGGCTGACGTTTCCATACACCAGGACTCTGATAACTTTCTTTTCAAATCGGAACATGAGAACACTAGTTGCAGGGGAAAATAATGATACGTGCATCATATAGGAATGGGTTTTGGTTTCCATGACCTTCTTGAGTCAGCTCTCCATATATACTCACTAACTGAGATACATCTTGTTTCTTTACAGGATGCCTCCGCGACGCGCACCCACTAGGATCCAGTAGCTTGATCAGGAGGATGACCCCCTCAGTGATGAAGCTTCGATACAGGGACCAGATCCCCTAGTTGTACCATCGAGTGGTGTGCCAGTTATTCCGCCACCTGTGGAGTAGTGTTTTGTGCCTGCTGTACCAGTGGAGGAGGAGCACGGGCTGAGCGCACTCCACAAGTTTCAGAGACAGATACCCCTCAGGTTTCTAGGTGAGCCTGACCCTCAGGTAGCAGAGGACTGGCTTGAGTCAGTGACCAGAGTCTTCCGTTTGGTCAGGACACCAGCAGACCAGATGGTGATCCTGGCAGTGAGCCTTCTGCAGGGCTCGGCAGGACGATGGTGGAGTTTGGTTATCCAGACCCACTACGAGGTGACTCTTGCATGGTCGGAGTTTGAGCGTCTCTTCAGAGAGGATTTTTCACCAGTTACCCTGAGATCAGTACGTATACAGAAGATTCTTTAGCTCTAGCAGGGGACCATGAAGGTGGATGTCTATTCATCGAGGTTTACCGACCTCTCATGGTACTCGATGGATATGTTCAGAGATCAGTACTTCAGAGCTCGGACTTTTGAGTGGGCCTTGCATAGAGATATCTGAGCTAGCTTCATCCCTATGAGAATTCCTACTTATGCTGGGGTGATCGAGTGGGCTTTGGTGGTCAAGAGCTTCTTGGAAGAGCAGAGACAGTCGGCAGTTGTTAGTAGTGGGTGAGCTGGAGTAGAGACCTAGGCAGTAGGGAGCCGAAGTCAGGGACCCAGGCATGGGATATTTTTTCAAAGGAGATCCCAGGATAGGGGATATATCGTACCGGGTTCGCAGGGCGCATCTATCCAACCTCGAGAGAGGCGATGCTACTCATGTGATGGCAGGGGACATCTCACTTGAGACTGTCCGACCCGCCGTACTACGGACACGGGAGCAGTGGATGGACCACCGAGGTAGAGGAAACGTGTGGAGCAGACAAATCTGTGGGGTGGCGGACATGGTAGGGGAGCTGGGAGAGCAGCTGGAGGTGGTCGTCATTTTGACCTTTTACCACCACCACCCCCTGGAGGTCCACCCCAGGCTTAGGGAGCTGGTGGACAGAGGTAGGGACAACTACAGGCGGCATAGGATTATGACCTAGGTACTCCCGGAATGATTAGAGGTACAATATGTGTCTTTTCTACTTTGGCTACCGTACTGATAGACATAAGTGCTATTCATTCCTTTCTGGCTGCTTATCTTGTTCGAGATCTTGAGATTCCAGTTAAGCCATTAACTCAACCCTTACGCTTAGAAACACCGATTGGAGAAGATTCAGAGGTCACACACCTTTGCAGACAGTGTGACCTGACCCTTGCAGGTGAGATTTTTAGTTGGAACCTCTTGGTGGTAGCATCGAGACCTTACGATGTCATTCTTAGTATGGATTGGCTATCCACAGTTCATGCCCAGATCGACTATTTTAGGCAAAGGGTGTGGTGTGTTCGCAGTGATGGAACGAGGTTCTCTTTTGTCGGTGAAAGAGAGACCCAAGCAGCACAGGATGGACTCGTGCATAGGAAGGCACAACCGATATCCTATCAGTTTGCTAGCCTAGGACTTGGCGCAGCAGATGTTACGAGTTTCCAGTTTCCAGCATTAGTGGTTGAGTACGAGGACGTCTTTCCGGAGGATCTCCCCGGACTACCTCCCTGTTAGGAGATAGATTTCTGCATTGAGCTGCAACCCGAGAAGACACCGATATCAACATCAGCATATCGGATAGCTCCTGCAGAGCTTCGTGAGCTGAGGGTGCAGCTGGAAGACTTGCAGAAGAAGGGCTTTGTGAGACCCAGCGTTTCACCCTGGGCGGCCCCAGTGTTGTTTACCAAGAAGGAAGACAGGAGCTTGAGTCTATGTGTGGATTATCGGTGCTTGAATCAGGTGACCATGAAGAACCGGTATCCACTAACGAGGATCGATGACCTTTTCGACAAGTTGAGAGGGGCGCGATGGTTCTAGAAGGTTGATCTGAGATCAGGCTATCACCAATTGTGAGTACGGGATGAGGATGTACCGAAGATGGCTTTTAGATGTCGCTACGGTCACTATGAGTACTTGGTGATGCCCTTCGGCATGACGAACACCCCAGCATTGTTCATGGGACTTATGAACCGGATCTTTCAGCCCTATCTAGATCGGTTCATTGTGGTCTTCATCGATGATATCCATGTGTACTCTGTGTCTGATGAGGAGCACGCGAGACACCTAAGGATGGTTCTAGACACACTCCGAGAGAACCAGTTGTATGGGAAACTCTCAAAGTGTCAATTTTGGATATAGGAGGTCCACTTTATGGGACATGTTATCTCAGTAGATGGTGTAGCAGTGGACCCAGCCAAGGTGGAGGCAGTGCTAGTATGGGAGCCACCCCAGATCGTGATAGAGGTGAGGAGTTTCCTTGGGTTGGTAGGCTACTATCAGAGATTCATTCTTGATTTCTCCAGGATTTAAGCCCCCATGATAGCTTTGACCCGAAAGGGGCAGTCTTTCATGTGGACTGAGAGATGGCAACAAGCTTTCTAGCAGTTGAGATAGAGTCTGACGAGTGCCCCGATCATGAGATTATAGGAAGAGGGTGTCAAGTACGTAGTGTTCTGCAAAGCATCAGGAACCGGGATTGGTTGTGTCCTGTTGCAGAAGCAAGCGGTGATTGCCTATGTCTCATGTTAGTTGAGGTCACACGAGCAGAACTACCCGACCCATGATCTTGAATTGGCAGCGGTATTCTTCGCTTTGATGATGTGGCGGCACTACCTGATGGGCGAGCGGTTTATAGTCTACTCTGATCACAAGAGTCTCAGATATATCTTTTCTCAGAAATATATGAATTTGAGACAGAGGCAGTGGATTGAGTTCCTCCAGGATTACGACTTTGAGATCATTTATACTCCTGGGAAGGGGAACGTAGTGGCAGATGCTCTCAGCATGAAATCCAGTTCACAGTTGCTAGATGAGGCGACGAGTCAGTTGGCCTCTTTACAGTTATCCTTCGTGGATAAAGATGAGGGAGCCTACCTTCAATCGATGGTTGTTACCCCTCCACTCTTATAGCGAGTCCGGGAAGCACAGTGCGAGGATGATATCTGTGAGACTCTACATGCTTAGATATCTACAGGTGGTGCGGCTAATGGATATTTCAAAGGTGGGGAGCACGTTGTTCTTTTCAGAGGGCGTACAGTAGTACCAGTGACGTTGCGGGAGAAGGTTCTGAGGTAGTTCCATACATCTCCTTTGGCGGTACATCCAGGCATATCAAAGATGTATCAGGACCTTCTATGTCAGTTCTGGTGGCCAGGAATGAAGAAGTGTGTGGAAAAGTTTGTTTCTCAGTGCCTTACTTATCAACAATTAAAGGTTGAGCACCAGGTTCCAGCGGGTTTGAATCAGCCCCTTGAGGTGCCATAGTAGAAGTGGGACGGGATATCCATGGACTTCGTGATGGGTTTACCACGTACGTCTAGGGGACACGATTCCATCTGGGTGATCATTGATCAACTCACCAAGTCGGCCCACTTCCTATCCATACGAGAGCAGAGTTCAGTAGAGAGCTTGGGATGCCTCTACGTGCATGAGATAGTTCGACTTCATGGAGTGCCATCCATGATCGTCTCAGATCGTGATGCTCGTTTCACATCCCAGTTGTGGAGGGGGTTGCAGGAAGCTTTTGGGACTCAGTTACACTTGAGCACAGCGTTCCATCCTCAGACTGATGGTCAGATAGAGCGGACCATCCAGGTTTTGGAGGATATGCTTCAAGCTTGCATACTTGACTTCGGTCGTAGCTGGCAGGATCACCTACCACTGGTGTAATTTTCTTATAACAATAGTTATCATTCCACTATTTGTATGGAACCATTAGAGGCTCTGTACGGGCGACCTTACAGGTCACCACTTTGCTGGACTGACCCAGGAGAGTCAGCACTCATGGACCTAGAGATGGTGAGAGCTACTACAGATAAGGTGCAGGTCATCCATGAGAAGATGAAGACTGCGTAGAGTCGGCAAAAGTCTTATTCCGATAGGAGGTGGAGACCCTTGGAGTTCTAGGAGGGAGACCATGTGTTCCTTCGGGTCTCGCCTCGACGGGGGTTGCGAAGATTTGGGTGAGGCAGCAAGCTATCTCCGAGGTTTGTTGGCCCTTTTTAGATTCTAAGTAGATTCGGTGAGGTGGCGTATCACTTGGCTCTACCTCCTCAGATGGACCGGGTACACAACATCTTCCATGTGTCGCAGCTATGGAGGTAAGTGCATGATCCATCACATGTCATCGACTGGGGAGAGCTGGACATCGATGATGGAGCAACCTTTGCTGAGTACCCAGTGGAGATCGAGGATCAGTAGGAGAAGATCCTTCATGGGCAATTTATTACCTTGGTGTGTGTCCGGTGGCAGCACGGGAATCTCTAGGAGAGCATGTGGAGAAAGAGGCTTAGATTCGCGTGCAGTACCCACATCTTTTTGAGTATCCCTTGTTTTGGATTTTCGGGGATGTAAAAGCCCTAAGGTAGGTGTGATGTAATGTCCCAGATTTTTCCATGTAATATTTTAATATTATATGGGAATTAATTTAAGACCAGGCTCTGAGACGGCGTGCAGATCCGAGGCCCGGTGATCCCGGAACAAATGTTTGAATTTAATTTAGTAATTAAATTACGCACGTGTGTGGTTTTCCTAAAAAAGTGGAATAACTCCCGAACAGGTGCTTGGATCAGAAATCTTGCTTGGATCAGAAATCTGGTGGCACCATTGCGTTCAGAGTAGCAGGTTTACCTTAGAAGGGACCTAACATCGACTGGCGCAGGTCGGTGGCGTAATATGGGTTTTGGACGTAACCGTAATAAAATATTTAATCTAAAAATATTTTATTAAATCTGTTGCAGTGGATATCTTTATCCTTTTTAAATAAAGGCTAGTTAAGGGGTTCAAGGTTACAAACCTCATAACCCTGAAACCTTTGGTGGCGCTGGAGGCTCTAGAGAGAAACTCCCAAAGCGGTGATGACGTTCCTGACGATTTTCGCCGGTGAAGACGACGCGGCGACCGGATCTTCACCAACGAACGCCGTGGAATCTAGGTAGGATGTTTGTCTTTGATTTTTCCTTTCCCCATTCTTGATTTCTACGATGAACGTGGACTAATCCACAAACAGATTAGCCCGTGGATCGATCATATTTGCAGGATGGGCTTTTGCGGGGATTTTTGGGGATTTTGATTCTTGAGTTATTTTGGTTCATTAATCTTCTAACGGTAACGAACCAAGATTTACATGAACATCGATCGAGGTTCATACCTCTCGATTTTTGGTGCCTTTCTTCCCCAATTTCTCGCATTCTTCGTGTGCGTTCTACGCATTCTTCACAGGGATATGAACGACGGATCATTGTACATCCGTTGTGCGATGCAACGATCCCAAATTGAAGATCTGGTGTCAGTACAACCCTACGGAGGTGCGAATACGGTGGAAATGGACGGATCGAAGTGGATTGGAAGATATCGTTATTTGAACGATTTCCACACGGGTGACCAGAATCGGATTTCGGAGCTGATCGAAGGCCCGAAACCCACGGATTCGGAATCATGAAGACAAAGAGAACCATGATCATGAGTTTCATGGTAAACAGACCAGAGAAACGCGATCCATAGAATCAGCTGAGGCGCGATGAGGAAGACGACGCTTCTGGAAAATCCCGACTACACGGCGGGTAGTATGGGCTACACGGTGTGTGTTCGTCGGCGGATCACCTGGCGTGTACTCCGGGAGTACACAGACACAGGTTGGGTACACGGCCAAGGACACGGCGTGTATACCCCTCCCCATACAGACCCAGCCAGATACACAGGATACCCCATGTGCTGGTACACGGGTAGGCGACACGGATAAAGACCGTGTACGGGCACATGGCCAGCATACACAGAGCGAGCCCCAGGTGCTCAGACACAGCATGTGATTCTTCTACACTCTGTGTAGTTACTTTCTATCCGACAATCTGAATGACATGGGCCATTTACACTGGCAGTACCCGGAGTCAAGGAACATGGCGTGTGATTTTTCTACACGTCGTGTAGTTGAGTTTTACACAGCTTGAACGGATGACACGGGCCGTTTACACGGGCAGTACCCAGGATCAAGGAACACAGAGTGCAACCATACTACACGCCGTGTAACCAATTTCTTCATGTCTTGAGCCACTTGTCTTCTGTGACTTGGAATATTTTTCTTAGGGTTCGTCCCCTTGGTCTTTCTCTGGAAGGTTCCCAATATCATTTCCTACATATAGGAGTATGATCCCTTCAGCAGGACCTCCTGAATAGAGTTGTTGGAATCCCCTCTATTAGACTTGGAGTCAAATCCTCTATTCATTCTTGGAACCCTAGGTAGAGTTCTTGGTATCTATGTGACCAACTATACCCAGGCGTTGATCCTCTGCTTAGCGGATTAGCTCAGACTGAGTTATCGGAATCACCCCATGACTTGGATGTGATCCTCATTTGGGCATCATGTTCTCAAAGTACTTGTGGAGTGTGTTCTCCCGGAACGAGTACTTCGTATCTCTCTCTCTTCAGACCTAGGAGTGTGTTCTCCTGGTTGCATGCTTAGTGGAATCTTTGAGATGGATCTTAATGGTGGTTTCGCGATATTCGATCGTGTATGAGTATATCTGGATATTCTTGTTATATGTTCTGTAGACATATACTGTGTGGAGCTGACTGTATCTTTCCATTGTGGTATTTTCCCTTGTTTTATTTCCTTTGTGGTTTCGGGGTGTCCTACTGGGTATTGTTATACTCACCCCTGCACAGGCTTTTCCTACACGTGTCGTGTCTTGTGAAAATGAGCAAGCCTTTGATAAGATTCTAGGTGGACCAGGACCGGACGGTGCTCAGTGAGATCAGGCAGGCCGAGGTGTGTTCCTACGGCTACAGATTGCAGTCCCAGTACCTTTCCCTACAAGCTGGACTTTGTTACAGACTTTCTTTTTGGTGGGATTGTACTTTTGTCCCAGGGATTTACACTTGATGTACTTTACTTTCCTGTCGTACTCTGTTGGTTAAGATTTTTAGTGTATGCATGCATTTCCATTTTTATTAGTTTTCACTTTTCAGCTTTGTGGGCTTGGAGATGTGTGTGCATGTGTACAGGTTTATAGTCAATGCCTCCCATGTTAGTAGCATGCCTACTCGGTGCTAGTCACCAGCCCCTGGCCTATTGGGGGTGGGCTTGGGGAGTTGTGGCTCGGGCCCCACTGGGACGGGTCGTGACATGACTTCCCCAGGGGAGTGGCACCCTTTTTAGCTTTAACAAAAAAGAGAGAGCCTTTTATGTGGACGGAGAAGTGTCAGAAGATCTTTCAGGAGCTGAGACAGAGACTGACAAGTAGAACTACACTACCCATGACCTGGAGTTAGAAGCAGTGGTCTTTGTGCTGAAGGTGTGGTGGTATTACTTTATGGGCGAATGTTTTACAGTCTACTCGGACCACAAGATTCTTGGGTATATTTTCTCTCAGTAGGACCTAAACCTGAGACAACGACATTGGCTCGAGTTCCTCTAGTACTATGAATTAGAGATAGTCTATACTCCTAGTAAGGGAAACTTTGTAGCAGATGCACCGAGTAGGAGATCTAGTATACAGCTGCTAGGTGAGGCGACAGAGCAGCTGGTTGCTTTACAGATATCTGTTGTGAACCGAGATGGAGCAGTTTTTATTTAGTCTCTCACAGTCACTCCCCCACTTCTTTAGTGATTCAGGGAGGCGTGGCATGGGGACACTGACTGCAAGGCTCTACATGTTCAGATATCCTCAGGGCAGGAACCTGATGGTTTTTTTGAAGGTGGGGAGCACGTCGACCTCTTTAGAGGACGTACCATGGTACCAGGACCTTCAGCATCATTACTGGTGGCTAGGAATGAACAAAGCAGTGGTAGATTTTGTATCGCAATGCCTCACTTGTTAGCAAGTGAAAACTGCTTAAAGATGGAAAAATTCTTATGCTGAGAGGAGACTGAGACCTCTGGAGTTCAAGGATGGTGACCACATCTTTCTATGGGTCTCACATCAATAAGGTTTGCAAAGATTTGGTCGGGGTGAAAATTTATCTCTAAGGTTCATTGGACCCTTCTAGGTCCTCAGCAGAGTTGGCGTTGTGGCTTACCACCTAGCACTTCCCCCTCAGTTGCACCGGGTACACAACGTCTTCCACGTATTATAGCTGAGGAGATATGTGTATGATCCATCTCACGTCATCGACCATGGAGAGATGGACATCGAGGATAGGGAAACGTTTTCAAAGTTTCCAATGGAGATTGAGGATCGATAGGAGAGATTCCTTTGTGGGCGATCGATACCTTTGGTGCATGTGTGTTGGAAGCACGGGAACCTCTAGGAGAACACATGGGAGTTGGAGGCTCAGATTTGTGCTCAATACCCCCACTTGTTTTTCTAGTTTTTATAATGTGGATTTCGGGGATGCAAAGCCCTGAGGTGAGTAGAATGTAAAGACATAGAAACTCCATGTAATTTTTTTTAACTATGTGGGAATTTTTCAAGACTGAGAAATCTAACGGCACACAATTCCGAGGCCCAGAATGATCCATTGAAGTTTTTTTAATCTTTAATTAGTGCACATAAACAGTTTTCCTAAAAAAGTACAATAAATCTTAAACAGTTACTCAGATCAAAAATATGAGGGCACCGTTGCGCTTAGAATGACAGGTTTACCCTAGGCGCGACTTAAGTTCAGTCGTTGCGGGCCTCCTATGATAAAACCCAAAAATGGAATAACCGTAAATAAAATAATTAAATAAATTATTTTATTTTTCAAATGCTTATAACTCAAAAACGGTAGCTCGGATTGAAAAAATGATACCACCAATGAACTCGTCAGGGAATTCTTTATTTAAGTAGATACTAAAGTTGGCCGGCATGGGCCACCAGTGAAAGTTAGTTTTTTTCCATAAATAAAATAATTAAGTGACAATTATTTTATTGTAAAATCCATAACATTTAAACAGTAACTCATATTGGAAATCTGAGAGTACCATTGGGTTCGTTGGGACATGTTTCACTTGGGCAGAGCCTAACATTGACCAGATCGAGTCAAGCTTGACTATTAATAATTTTCCGAACTTTTTTTTAGATATGTTCAGTAAACACGCAAGCTTCATTTTGTAAATTTTGAACCGGTGTACGGAATTGAAATCTGAGGACACCGTTGAACTCGCAGTGCCAGTATTCACTTAAGGATACTTTCACCTCGATCGTAGTTGGTCGAGGGTGAAAGTTGTTTTTTGTGTTTTTTGTGGAAATAAAAATAAAATAAAGAACAACTTTTTATTTTATTTTTAAACTTCCATTTGTGAATTCATGGTGTTGGGGACCACCCGAACCCCTCTTTAATATGGTAAAGTCACTCGGGAAACCTCCTATTTAATTTTTCTAACATAAATTAAATGGTTGACTTTCAAATACTAAGTAACAAAGTCGTTGGAATTTAGTAAGGTTCCTATTAAATGAACCTTCATAAATTCCACAATAGTTACTTAACCTCCCCCTCTCCTATTTATATGGATCTTGGGGGGAGTATTTGTCATGGATTCACCAAGTGAAGAAGCTTTGGTAAAGTTTCACGACGCCCGACACTTAGAAGACGAAGCCGACCCAGTGGGTGGTGATGGGCGACATCGAACCACCAATGGGCAACGTGCGAGTGGCATCTTTGGGAGCCGGTCACAAGAACTAATAACACGGTCCACTGGAAAGTGCAGACGATTATCTGATGTTCAAGGTAGGGGTTATTTTGTTTGAGCATTTTTGATATCCTTTTCCCCATTCTTGAGTTTATAAGAAGAACGTGGGTCAACTGACTAACGGTTTGTCCCGCGATTCTTCTGTCATTGCGCGAAGTTGTTGTGGGGTATCTTGTAGGGTTTTTTGTTGATTTATACCCCCCATGCATGTTCTTGATGTTCTTCATGATTCAAGAATTATTGAGCTGCTTGTTACCTCCCTAACTCAGAGGGTGCGGTCCAAACGAACATGGCCTGACCTCTACGCAATTATTTGTGATTCTTGATGTGTTATTCACGATGAAGGAGGATGGATACTGACACAGGCGGGGCTCGGGAATGGCGGTCAGCACCACGGTCGGCCACAAAAAAGGGGGCGGCATGACCGTGCCACTAGAGAAGGGCCGCGTCCAGGCGGTCGTCGCGGAGTAAGGGTGGCGGCCGATGGAGGTCAGCCGCACGAAGCGGATGGCGGCATGCATTTGTGCCACCCGATGAGTGAGATCCACGATGGCGAAGGGAGGGAGGCTGGCCGAGCCAGCTACCGGTGAAGACACGGCGCATGACACGCCGTGCGAGGAAGGCGGCGGGCCGTCCGGCCAGCCACGGCGGGCTACCGCATTGTGGGTCGCCGCACCGCGGGCCGCTGCACCGCGAGCCGCCGTACCACGAGCCGCCATCCCATGGGCCGCTGGGTCAAGACAGACCCAGCGGGCCGGGCCGGACCCAGCAAGTCGGGTATGGCTGGGTCGGTCTGACCGGGTAGGACCGAACCCAAACCAACTTTGACCCATTTTCGCTCTTCGGACATATCTTGAGCTACGGGCATCCTTTTGATGAACCGTGAACGAAGATGGAAACCTTTGAGTGAGAAAGACATTTTGGTATACCCCACTTGAGTTTTGGATAAATTTGGGGTACAGTCAGGTTGGATCGAACACAAATTCAACAGGGCCCTCAAGACTAAAAGGCCAATAACTTACAGACCGGACGTCTGATTGACGCACCGTCTGTTGCATTAAGACCCCTTTTACATGGAGGTCCTCGGGACACTTCTTCGTGGGACTTTGAGGAAGTTGGAGTATCAACCTGTGGTTTGAGGAGTGGATAATCTTGGAATCAAGTGAGTTTAGTGTGGGAACCCTATAGCTAGATGTAACATGAGAAAGGGATTCTTCGTGGGTCTGTGCTCGAGGATCCCACATGGATCTTCTCTAGGAATCCATGTAATACTACTCTAGGATCCTGTGTGGGTCTGCTATAATTGGATATTGTGCAGGTCTGATGATGTACTTGGATCATGTGTGGGTCTGATGATGTATGAGGATCCTGTGTGGGTCTGCTGTACTAGGATCCTGTGTGGGTATGATGATGTACTAGGATCCTATCTGGGTCTGTTATAATAGGATCCTCTGTGGGTCTGATGATGTACTAGGATCCTGTGTAGGTTTGTTGTACTAGGATCTTGTGTTGGTCTAATGATGTACTAGGATCCTGTGTAGGTCTAATGATTTAGGATCCTACGTGGGTCTACCTCTTAACAGAGTAATATGATTTAGTAGTTACATCTAATAATCTCTACTATTGTACCTAAGTTATACCTGACGTGAGATGATTACTTTACTTCGTGGTGATACCTTAGTGGTATTCTTCTATGTGGCATTACCTTTGTGGTACTTACCTTTGTGGTGTTACCTTCGTGGTATTCCTTCCTTTGGGGAACAGTTGAACCTTGGGCTATGGATTTGGGCCTTGTGTTTCCTCATGAATGAGATGGGTATACTTGATAACTTAAGTATATGTATGGTAATATACCTAAGTTGGGCTGACAGTTGTTTTAATGCTTTTGGGTTTATCCTTTTTGGATTTGGAGAGACCTTTGGGGGGTCTCGGGGTCCTTACTGAGTATCATTATACTCACCCCAGTACGGGCTACGCATGCACCTTGTTGTGTTTGGTGCAGACGAAAGACAGCGCTGACTAAGGACGAGGGTACCAGGACTGGAGGTAACTCAGAGGTGGACCATAGACGATTCATACCGCAGAGATGACCATTCGATATTTGTACGTACTCTTCAAGTAGGATCCTTGGTGGGTGTTCATAGGAGTTGTTCAGTTTACTTGTACTTTCTAGTTTTCTTGTACATTCCAGTTGGGTTTGTATTCTATCCCCTTTTACTTACTGTACACACTATTTTTTACTATTCAGTTTACATGTGTTCATATCATGTTGTGTGCTTGGTTGCATGAGTTACAGGTTATAAAGGCAATGCCTTCCCAGTTTTAGGGAATACACCTTCGGTGCTAGTCGTCAGCCCCTAGCCCAATGGAAGGTGGTCTTGTGGTAGTCACGGAACGGGCCTCGGGGGACGGTTCATGACATGGTATCAGAGAAATTTTATCAATAACCTTGGAAACTAGATTTAGATAAACTCTAATTAGGGAACTTTACCCTATGATAGACCTTAAGTATTAGTATAGAATAACTTCCTTTAATTTTGGTAATGTGTAGATTTTTTGAGTTTTCCCAGAAATATATCCATGTCTGGATACTACAAGTGGACGTGGTTTTGGAAGAGATGTAACTAGGAGTAACAACTCCAACAAGGTATTCCGAGCCTAATTTTGGGTAACCTAGTACACGACAATGGGCCTTACTGTGCACCTGGTTTGATACTCCTGGCGGATTTTCTTAGGATAATTCACATTTTCTTTAAATTATGAAGTATTTATGAGTAAATATGTCTGTAAAGAAACCATTTTTATGATTATGAGACTATATGTGTTAAAATATTCAATTAATGTTGAGAATTTTTCTAGTTTTTGGATTATAAATTATGATATGATCTAACCTAGTGTATGTTGTCATTTAGAAATGGCACCCGATTAAAGGAATGAGAACTCCATCAATACACATGAGCCAAAGAGTAAGAAGGATCATATATTTCATGGTCTTAAGCCAAAATTTACAATGGAAATATTCTCCCATGTATTCTCATCATATGAAGAAATATTATCATGTTTTAATAAGATATGTAATGAATTCTCTAAGTCCTATGGCTTTGAAGGGAAGAAATAGAAGAAGATGATGGAAAAGAAAAAGATTGATAACGGGAAGAAGGGAAATAAGGATTTTCCTACATGTGATAACTATGGAAATAATCACCTTGTTAAATTCTTGAAGGGAATGGGAGTTTGTTATAATGGTGGAGAAAAAGGACACCAAGTCCATGATTGTAAGGATAATAAAAAGGTTTCAAATGTGCAATGCTTCATCTACAAGGAGTTGGGACACTATGCGAATCAATATACCAATCATCAGAGTATACCCCAAATGATGTTATTGGATAATAATCAAGTTATGATACTATTGGAGACAAAAATTAATGATTAGTGTTCTTATATTGTTATTAAAGAATTTTGTCATTTCATTATTTTATTAATGATGTACAATTTATAAGAATTATAGAGTACATAAGGATTGTATTGTAGTACTATTTAATTAAGTATTTGAGATTGTATGGTACCAACTAAAGTGACACAATTTAAATTTAAACATTTTTGGAAAATATATGGTTTGGAGAAATATAACCCTTAATATGTTTTTAAAACTAAGATAATGATTTCAGAATAAGAGATAATTGATTTCGATAAAGTAGGTTGGATATTATTTACATCCTTGGAACTGATTAATTGTTTGTTTAGAAAGTAGTTTATACCATCATTATTGGGAGTTTTCAACATTTATGGATTTAAGTAGTATGTCTAGTATTCTATGTTTTAAAAAAGGAATAAGAAAGTATATACATATTCAAATAAGGTTTTATGGTAATTCAGGTTGTTAAAATGTTTTAATAAAATACATGATAAAGCTATTCACATGTCGTTATGTGACAAAAGAGATCTTAATTATGTTATGTTGACCTTTCTTATAAATTTTTGGACTGTGAGTTTGGACACAAGTATTTTGGATAAGTCTAAAGGTTGGAATTGAGTAAGTTGGACACTTGATATTTTGTTTGAGGTTAAATTATTATTTATTGGATACTTTGACCTAACCTTTTGGTTTTCAATACACATTTAGAGGATAAAGGTAATAATTGTGTACCTTATGATTTATCAAATGCTCTTTAGGCATAAAAAAACATTTTTGAACATTCATTTCCCAATGTGAGGGATGAAGTGAAAATATATCAAAGCACAACCAAATAATGAAAATATGATTATGACAGGTAATGAAATCAGGTATGTTTTCTTTAGTTTTTATCTTGATAGTAAATTAATAACTTCTCTTAAAAAAGTATCTAAATAAAATGTGTTATACTAATACCTTATGTTTTTCTGAACCGATGATATTTTAAATCATCATAGATTTATGACTTTGAGGCCCTCAATTTTCCATCTATTGTTCACTTGTTTGTGATTGATGACTTCAATCTCTCCCTATAAATATTTACGTTTTTCTCCAATTATGTGTCTCTAATTGACACCAATGTTTTTATATTTGAAATCCTAATTTGGTGGTGTCTTTTTCATTTCCCCTTTCCTTCTTATTAAGACTAAATTTTATTAACCTCACTTCCAATGTGGGTTTTCCACAAAGGTATTTTCTATTTTCAACCTTTCATTTTTTAAGAACAATTTCAAATTACGAGGACGTAATTTATTAAATGATGGGAGAAGGTAACACCCTAAGATTTCATAGTATGGTATCTCTTTAAAGTAATTTAATATTTTATATTTCACACAATATTAACTTGGCTTGTGTTATACGCAAGATTGAGTTTCGGTGAAACAACACATTAGTATATAATTATTTAAACAATATATTTATTTATCAATTAAATATTGTAATATGAATAGTAAAAAATAAATTTTAAATTTTATTTATAATTATTTCATATAAATAAAACATATTTATGATGAAATATATAAGTTTTGTTAAAATAGTTGCATATTTAGAAAAACTATTTTCTTAAAAGAACTACTTTTTATGTCCTTTTGTGAACAATAATAAAATTAATTTTAGACACTTATAAAAATTGAATTTGATAAAATATACTTTATTTTTGAATTCTTAATATCAAAATTAGGTTATGGTGAATTTTTGGTATTTTTCTGAAAACATTCAATTTTTTATGAATAGTGAAAAATACCGCATAGTACATAAAAAACAGACTTTTTCATTTAAATAATTATTTTAAATTTAAATTTATTTTAAAGTAAAAATAGATACATAATACCTATATTAGTCCAATGTAATTCATTGGAGTCATTTTTTAATAAGATTAGATGTATAAAATATAATTGAACTTTTAAAGTCTTTTACCCACCTTCTAGGCACATTTACAAATTTACATAAAACATAACTTTACCACTAATGTGAAGTGAATTTAAAAAATCCAACAGACATGGATTTCATCAGTAATTAAAATGTGGTTCAATTTGATGAAAATAATTTTTTGTGAATAGTAACTTTTGATTTTTATTTACCACAGTTAAAAGTAAATAGGGTAATTAAAGGTAAAAATAATATTTTAATAATATGAAATTATCCCAACACATGTCATAATTCTATTGGATAAGTGTATTAAGACCAAAATAAACCTTAGGACAAAAATAAGATCCTTTTTTATCCATTTGATTTAGATTAGGGCATTTATTATATTTTATTTAAAGAAGAGTTAAAAGTGTTAAATTCAAATTTTAATAAATAAACCATTTTTAATATATGTCTATACATAAGATAAATTAGAAAATAAATATTAATTATAAAGATAAAAATATTTCCTATGTCATAGTATTTTATTTATAATTTTTAGACATTAAATAATTAAATTTATTTATGACACAATGATGATGTAGTAATTACCTTATTAATGAAAGACTAAAATAATTGATATTGTAAATATTAAAATAATTGTTAATTGAAACTTTTGATGCCATAAAATAATTTTCTAGGTGAATATGACATGTTAGGGTTGATTCAATTTTTTTCGAAGTAATCAAGTTGTGATGACTTTAACAAAAACCAAATACTAAATAGTGTCAAAATTGACATAAATGAGTTTTTAAAACAAATACTATTTTATTAAATTATATAATAGTACTAAAAAACTAAGATTCAGAAAAATGACTTAGATAATGCTACATATTTCATTAATTAACCACTTGAGGTTCTCTTGGATTTTTATAGTTACTATATTAACCATGTAGTATAAATATACAAGAAGACGTCGTAAAAGTTAAACTATTTAACTAAGGGTTAAGTCTAAAAGATAAGGTTAATATTGTAACCTAAAAATGTCTAAAACCTATTTTTTGAGAGTATTTAGACCCCTCCCAACCTTAGTATTTAAATAAATAAATTTTTAGCTATTATAAATTGAATATTATTGTATAACAAATTAATATTTCAAGCTTTTCCTAAACTGAGCCTCACCTCTCTTATAAAAGGGTACTTCCCCTTTTCTCAAAATCACACCTCAAAAGCCATTTGGTGTGGCTAAACCCTGCTAAAATATCTTAAAAAATACCCTCACTTAAACCTATAGGACTTACTTTGATCAGAAAGATGACCTAAGGATCCCTTTTGATCAAATCAAAAGGAAGCACCCGAAGAAGAGGTAATAATTTCATCACCTCTTTCGAAGTTCATTTTTTCATCGACATCCTCTTTCTTTGTTGTTACCATAATAAAATAATAACTTGAGTAACTTATACATTCTAATATTTTATTATAAATATGGTAAAATCATATTAATTATTCTATACATCCTATGATGGACAAAGTCACCATGCATGCGTACGTACGTACGGATTATCATCTCCACGCCTTGGTGTAGTTTGTTATTCAACACTACATTATTTGGATGGGTATAATAATGAGTATAATTAATGTAAATAATGAATATAACATGTTAATTATTCTATATATATAATATAACATCCAATTAAATACCATTTCACCATTAATATAATGATATTGTCACTCATGCGTACGTACGGCTTACCGTCTCCACAACGTAATGAGATTCATCTTCAACGATCACCATTCAAGAATTTTTATAAAAATATATATTATTAATAAGTATATAATATATGACATGAAAATTATACTTTAAATATATATATATATATATATATTTACATAAATCTCGTTCACTTGCAACCATTCAATGGGTGGAGAGGAGATGAGAGCCGCAACGGGCGACTCAGCGGCTTGCGCAAACCCTAAATTTCTTCATACCCCTTGATTTCTTATCTTCTAATCATGCCGGTTTTCGATCCTCGATGGGAATTTAGTTCCTTATCTGATTCAATGGATGCTGGAACTAATCCAGATCTATGCAACCAAATAATTGAAGAATGACCTAAAGTGGTCTCTTTTCGTGATGCACTTAAGGGCTCATATTCAGGTTGCACGAAAGAGATGAAGACTTCCCTCTATAGGAAGCTTGATGATGGAGGTTTCCTTATGGAGGCCAACCCAAAAGCACTTTTAAAAAGGGCACAAATTTTTAAATACTCTATCCTTGGACGTGTTTTATATAATAGAGGTGATAGACCCTAGACTTTACTTGATCTTAAAACTAGAATCTCTCACTGTTGGAATTTCTCGAACTGGAAAATGGTTCCTATGGGTAAGGGTTTTTATCATATTGTTTTCAACTCACATGAAGACCTCAACCAGGTCTAAAAAACTAGAACCATTAACATTAAACTCGGTATGCTTAGATTGAGTGAATGGAATGTTTCTTTTAACCCCCATAGACATAGGAATACAACTGCACAAATTTGGGTTAAACTCCATGGTATTAATTGGTATTTTTTCCACCCAAAGAATTTAAATGGCATTGCCTCTTGTATTGGTCTACCAATCAAAATTGACCAAAAGACCCTAAATGTTGAACTTGTCCTTTATGAAAGGGTCATGGTAGAAGTTAATCTTGATTCAAAACTGCCAAATTCTATCAATTTATGTGCTCAAGAGTTCAAAAATGAGATCAAAATTGAATATGAGAGAATTCCCCCCTTTTGTGAGGTCTGAAAAATCATTGGTCATAACTATTCAAATTGTAAAATAGTTAGAAATCAAGTTGTGCCACCAATTGAAAGTGACTGGAAGGAAGTAAATCACAATAAAAAGAATAAGAATTTATTTGCTGACATACTTGAACCTTCTAAAAAGAAAAATGAATTCTAGATCAACAAACCAAATTCCTTTGCCCCATTACAAGGTTTGTCATGGAGAGAAATGGTTGAGGAGGAGGAATCCATTCTCAAGGAATGTGAAATTGGTAAGGAACTTGAGGATATGGTATTAATCATTTTGCATGTTAATCTGGTTTCTGATAATAATAGAACAAATGAGTTTTTCATGGAAACTATTCCCACTTTTTCTTAGGATTGCTCTGGAAAAATAAGTAGGCCGGTACCTCCAAACTTTGCGATCCTGACAAAGGTGATATCACCTCTCCTGATGAACTAGATTCTGTTGTGAAAGGTATGCAATATTCTTCTCCCTTAACTATTTTAGAATAGACCAAGACTTCCTCAGCTGATGTTTTCCCCCCTACTGCTTCTGTTTCGAAAGAAAGGCAAGATGCACTGAGTTTTAAACAGAATACAGGTAATGTCTCTTCTTTTAACAGCAATATAGATAGTTTGTGCCTCCAATTACCTGCTTCCCCTCTTAAAAAAAACATTAAATCTGCTACTATATACTCTGATACCTCTATTTCTAATATTGTTAAAAGTATTCTAGAGCAGATTTTACATGCTGATTTGTAACGAAACTACCCTGTTTTTGACCCTAACAACTTGAAAATCAGTAAGACTTTGGACCTGTCTGTTTCTCAAAAAGTAGAAAGTTGTCCAGATAATGCTTCTTTAAAAAATGTTCATGATTATGACTCCTTTCAATGCAATGCTATTTCTATGGGTTCAAAAGGACAAAATATTGCTGATAAGATATATTATGCTAATATGTCACCCTCACACACTAAAAATTCTGCTCCTAAGAGGACTATGACCAGTGAAATGGTTGAAAAAACCTCTTCAAGTGCATATTCTAAATTACAGGACAAAAAACCCAATATGACCTCCTCAAAGGATGTTAGTAGATCCGAGAGGAAAAATGACTTGGGTAAATCAAAAAAAGGGGGATCCAACCCCAAACATAAGTCTAAATGAATCTCTTTTTCTGGAACTGTTAGGGTATCGCAAACTCTGATGCTCTCATTGTCCTTAAGAGATTTATAACATCTCGTAAGCCTTTTTTATTTGCTATTACTGAACCAAAAATCAACTTTACTTCCAATTTTATGCACCTCTACTCCCTTATCTATAAATTCTTAGGTGCATGTAAAGATGGATCTTCAATAGACTCCTTATGGATTTTCTATCACTCATCCTTACAAGATGTGAACATTTTCAGGAATTCAGAGCAATTTTTTACTTGTGATTTTAGTTTTGATGGAAATCACATCTTTTTCACTATGATATATGCTAAGAATAGGTATCAAGAGAGGAGAAACCTTTGGCATTATCTTTCCTTATTGGCGAACAATATGCATGACCCTTAGATTGTGATTGAGGATTTTAATGTGATTCTTTCTCCTAGTGAGAAATTAGGTCCTTCCCACTCCTCTATTGCCTCTCGTGAATTTAGAGCCTCTATTGAGGACAAAAACCTTTTGGAGGTTAACCTTAGTGGTTACAAATATACTTGGTATAGAAGACATTACAATAATGTGGTGGCGAGCAAACTAGATAGAGATTTTGTGAATTACACTGCCCTTGACAATTGGGATACGGTTTCTAGCACTACCCTTACTAGGTTGAATTCGGATCATCACCCTATCCTTGTCAATATGTCTACTGTAAATAGTAAGCCCATTTTTGCCTTTATATTTAATAATGTCTGGTTGGATAACATGAACTGTACTTCTTTCATCAAAGAATTTTAGGAATCCAAGAAAGACCAATATGATATGTTTTCTTGTATCACTAAACTCAAACATCTAAAGCAATCTCTTAATGGATGGTGTAGAACCAAAATTTAACAAATTGATATAGATATTTCTGCTCTAGAAAATGAGCTTGCTCAAACTCAAATCAATAATACCAACTCTGATTTTTCCTGGGATCCTCAACCGGAAATTGAAATTTTAGTGAAACTCAATTCCCTTCTTACTCTAAAGGATAACATGCAAAAACAAATCTTTAAAACAAAATGGTTATCCGATGGGGATATAAACACTAAATTTTATAACTAACTAAAAAGAATAAATAAGGATAGTCAACCTCTCACCACTATAATGCATAATAGAAATCTCATTTACTCTGATGAGGACATTATTAATCATGTGTTCTCCTATTTTCACAACATCTTCAATGGTCTTGATGTCAATAAAGACCTAAAAGATGATATTATACTATATTTGGTGGATGAAAAGGATAATTCCTATCTTGTTAGTATCTCCCTAGAGCATGAAATTAAGGATACAGTCTTCAGTTTGAATCCTGATAGTGCTCCAGGTCCTGATGGGTTTAATAATGGGTTTTTCCAAAAACACTGGGATGCCATTCACATGGATGTTTGTAAACTTGTTAGATCCTTTTTCTCTAATGGTGTGCTCCCTCATGGTATAAATGCTCAATTTATTACTCTGATTCTTAAGGTTGATAATGCCTCTGAGATTCATCAATTTCAACTTATTTCCCTTATTAATACCCTTTATAATATAATCTCTAATATTTTAGCTAATAGACTCACTCCCATATGCAACAGAATTGTTTCTTGGAACCAATTCAGTTTTATTAAAGGAAGGTCTATTTAGGATTGCATTTGACTTGCCTCTAAATGAAATACCATTCTTAACATAACTACTAGAGGAGGGAGTATTTCCATAAAGCTTGACATTAGAAAAGCCTTTGACACAATTGATTGGATTTTCATCTTCAAAGTTCTTCAAAGCTTTGGTTTTAATGATATTTTCATTAAAATAATTAAAAACCTATTTATGTCTTCTTCTATCTCCAATATTATTAATGGATCTCCAAAAGGTTATTTTAAATGCACCAAATATGTTAGACAAGGTGACCCCCTTTCAGCCATCCTCTTTGTTATTGCTAAAAAATACCCTAGTAGACTGCTCTCACACCTGGTCAATCAGAACAAGATAAAACCCATACAGGCTTCTAGGAACCTTAATGTTCCTACTCACCTCATGTATGCTGATGATATTATCTTATTCTTACAAGTAGGGAAAAATAACATGCAAGTTCTTAAATACACTTTAACTCATTATGAATAAATCTCTGGTCAAGCCATATATTGGAATAAATCTTCTATTTTCTTTGGAAAAATTTTCTCCTCAACTAGGAAAAGTGTTATCATTAACAACTTTGAAATTAATGAAGGTTTCTTCCCTTTCACTTACCTAGGGGTTCCAATTTTTTGGGGGAGACCCAAAGAAACCTACTTTATTAAAATTATGGATCAAATCATCAATCAACTTTCCTCCTGAAAGGGCGAATCCCTCTCCATGGTAGGAAAAATCTATCTTGTTAAATCAACCATTGTCTCCAAAATGGTTTACTCTTTGATGATTTATAAGTGGCCTATTGGTACTTTGAAAAGGCCTAACACATACATAAAGAACTTCATTTGGATAGGAAGTATTCTTCAAAGGAAACTTATCACCATTCATTGGACCACTTGTTGTAAACCCATTGACAAGGGTGGTATTGTTATAAAAAACCTAAAACTTTTCATTGAAGCGCTCCAGGACAAACTTACCTGGAGAATAATAAATAACAACTCTGATGCAATTTCCTTTTTAAATAAAATATTTCTTTATAAACTTAGAAAAGGAAATTTAAATCATATTACCTCCTCAATATGGCCCTCCATTAGGCAGACTTACCATAGCATTATGAAAAACTCTAGATGGATGGTTAGTGTTGATTTTAATATTAAATTCTGGATGGATAACTGGACTGGTACACCCCTTATCTCTCACTTATCTCCTGACTCTCCTCCTGAGATTACTGATTCCACTATAAGGGAGGTTCTTAATTTTCATAGAGATGAACTCCCTGACAACATTATTCATATTATTTACAGTTACCCATATTCTAACACTGAGGATTTCTTCACCTGGGAACCTTCTCACAATGGCATTCTCGACTCAAATTTGTTTTATAATTATAACTTCTAAAGAATGGAGTCTGACTTTGAATAGTTGAATTACTTTAATAAGCCTTGGATTAAACCAATGAGATTCACTCTGATTTGGCGTATTGCTCATAACAGAATTCCCACTGAGGCGTGTCTTCAATATTTTAGTATTCAGCTATGTTCCAAATGTCACCTATGTTATCAACACAGGGAAGATACTAACCATCTGTTTCTATCCTATGCTACCTCTGTTGCTTTATGGAACTACATTTTTGACATTTTTAACTGTAGGTGGATGATATCTGATTCTATCGACTTGAAATTAAAGAGATGTGTTCAGCATGATGCCTCGAAGAAAATTAAAAATATTTTCCTCTCTGCAGTTTCTGAACTTCTTCATGTGATTTGGTATGACAGAAATAATATTCGTTACAGCAAATACTCATTTAATTTAAATTCAGGTAGAACATGAATACTCATTGAAATTCGAGAATCGGCTTTGATCCAAAAGGCTCATTGAAACAATTCTATAGGTGACTTTGATATACTTCACAAACTTTGGATTGATGGAATCTATAGTCCTACCAAGTTAACTCTTTAAGTTTTCTGGCAAACCCCCTGCCAGGGTAGATAAAATTGAATGTTGATGGTGTATCAAAGGGTAACCCAGGTCCAGTGGGATGTGGTGATATTTTTAGAGATCATCTTGGGAATTTTCATGGTTTCTTTTTTAGTATCTATGGAATTACTTCGTCACTTGAGGCTGAAATGATGGGAATAATCAATGTTTTTTCCTTTTCTCTTCAAAAAGGTTGGACAAAAATATGGATTGAAAGTGATTCGACCACCATTGTGCAAGAAATCTAGAATGGAGTAGCTCATCTTGCTTGGCCTCTCACAACTAGATGGATGAAGTGCCTTTACTCACTTTTGGGGATCGACTACATTGATATGCATGTCTTCCGTGAAGCCAACATGGTTGCTGATGCACTTGCTAATAAAGGAGTCAATCAGGACCTGACCTGGTTAGACACTTTGCCTCCTGATTTTCTACAGCTTTATGATAAATATTGTAAAAAACTCCCCTCATTTAGTATCTTGTAACTATCCTTTTTTATATATTCAATAATTAATGCCTTGGTTTTTTTGACCAAGGAAAAAACCTCTAAAATAAAAATAAAAACTTACTTCCATTCAATACGATATGAAAACAGAAATAGCTTTTATGCGTACGTACGGCCTACCATCTCCATAAACAGTGTATTACATTTCATATATCTATCTATTATAAATATTTATATTCTGAATATATATATGATATATAAATAATTTTTTATATTCTGAAATTAATTTAATCATGATATAAGTCATACGATCAATAATAACAAATTAAAACACGTACGATAAAGAAAGCGATTATTACCAAAAATGTTACCTTAACATGAAAATTATTATTAAATGGGTAGTATAAAGTCCTAAATGAATAATTTATGATATCATAAATATTAATATGGTTTTGGTATAATTTATTAACATAATATTATCATTATACTGAAGGTTAAATGTACCCTCGACCAAAGGAAAGTACAAGGTAAGGGTTAATTCCTCAATCTCATTATTATTCGAGATTGTTTATGTGTAAGTATTCACTGAGACATATTTATCATCCATATCCATTTTTCATAAAAAATCAAAAGGAATATTTTAATGTTTTATGGAAGGGACTCTTTAACTATATCATCATTTTAAATGTTTTAAATATTTATTTTTCTAAATCTTTTTAATTAATGTCTTCAAAATGATTTTAAGGATTTATTTATATGGATATGATTATTTTAAAATCTTAATTTATTTCAAATTTTTCAAAGTGGTATGTGAAACTTTGATTAAAAAATCTATTTTAATGAATTTCTTTATAAATTGTGCAACTTTTAAATGATTTCCTGAAAAATGGATATTTCTCTAAAAGGGTTTAACTGATCATTTTCAACTATGTCAACATCCTTTACTAGATATTATTCTTGATTGAGGTTGATTTATTATAATACAATCTTCCATGTTGTATTGAATGAGTTATGATATGTTTGACTGTGGATGTGCTATTTTTATACCATTCATGGTTTATAGTTAAATTATTGACATTTCGTATGATAGTTTTAATATGAATGTTTATGTTATGTTCCAACATTTTCATATGAGGAATGAATTAGATGTAGTAAGTGACGGGCATGGATATCTATAGCCCCTTGATGCATCTATAGGTCTAATGTAAAAAACTAGTGTCTTGGCACAAGGCCTTGACAAAATATTTTTTATTGATCTCGGCACAAGGCCTTGACATAAAGTTAATATGTCTAGAATTATTCATTATATCATTATGAAATTAGTTATTACATGCGATTATTAGACTAATAGAATATCTATGTGCATGTTTATATGGTAATGTTTGATTTTATTTTTTACATATTATGTTCAAGTTTATGTTTAAATGGCTACTATTTTTCTTATACATCATGCCTTAAAAGTTATAGCTTTCGTTTAATTATTTACCCTTATTGAGATTCTGATCTCACCACTTTCTTATGTTTTATTTTCCCAAAATTCCAAGAAGTGTATTATAATTGATATGTAGGGTTAAGCTAGTGTAATAATGGCATTATCAAAGGATTATATATACCGTATTTTATGTTAGAAATTGTAATCTAATGTTCATATATGTAATCTATTTTATAGGATTGCTAAACTGATTGGTCCTTCAGGACTTGATTCCTTGTAATCATACCAATGTATTATAATAATGAGATCAGTGGGTTTTGACTATTATATAACCATCGGTTAACATGACCGCTGTGAACAAAATGTTTTGATTATTGTCTCTAAATATAAGTAATCTTGGTTAATTATTATAGAAATAAGATTCGATGGCCTCACCTAGTAGTCTTGGACCGATCGAAGCCCATCTAACAGAGCTTGGGAAGGAGGTAGCACCACTGGGCTTTGCTCTGGATCAAATCCAAGCCGAACTTCATCATGTGAAGCTGGAACGAAATCGCCTTCGTGAGAAGTTCAAACTAATAGAAATTACTACTCGGGCAATGTTGACTGAGCCGCCCCAAGCTTCTATCACCCTAGCACACCTTAATCTTAGGTCCTATGCTGGTATTATAAGGGGTTATGTAACGAGACCGTAACTACCTTGTGTAATCCTTGTTTTAAATAAAAATTGGGATTTCTTCTTATGATGAAGTTTATGAATTTAGAAATGACCGGATAAATATAGTATGCATATTTTTGATGAATTTTAGAAAAAGGATATTTTAAATATGTTTATGTAAACCCTAAATAATTAAAAATGTGTACTGATTTTCAAAAAATGGTCTTCTGCAATTATGTTCAGTACTAAATTTAGAGTCTAATAAGATCAACTTGATTTTTGATGAATAGTAAATTATGAATAGTGATTTTATGATTAGGATTAGTAATATGACCAAATGGATTAGTAATCTCACTTAAATAAAGTTTTAAAATAATCTAGGCACCTTGATTAAGTAATGTGATTCAATAAAATAGTTAAATAACGGTTTCATTAATTATTATTCAAGTATTAGTTTTTTCGGGTGAATAGTGTTTTTTAATTAAAAATAATTAGAAAATTATTTTTATAAAAATGACTTTATTTTTGAACTCAGAGCATCGATATTATGTTATGGTAATTTTTGGGGTTTTTTCTGAAAAAAATGAATTTTCGATGAATAGTGTTTTTATTTAAAAATTAAATTAAAAATATTTAGAAAATTATTTTTATAAAATGGATTTCATTTTTGAAATTAGAGCATTGATATTTGGTTAATGTGAAATTTTGGGATTTTTCTGAGAAAGTTGAATTTTCAGTGAATAGTAAAAATACAGTTTTAGGGTTTTGGTATGTTTAATGACATCATAACGGTGTCATGATGATGTCATGAGATCTTTTGAGGGTTGGCCGGCCAAGGGTGATGAATTATTGTTTTTGGGGCCCCATGTGTCCTAACTCCATGATAAATGACAAGGGAGAGCACATGGGTTTGAGAAAAGCACATGTGTGGTGTCCCTTGGCCATTAATGCCTTGTCCCCTCACTTTCCCTATAAATACCAATCCCTCCTCTCATCCATTCGACTCCCCACTCATTCCCAACGAATTTATGGTCTCATTACCTCCCAAGGAGTCCTCCCAAGGTTCCCCCAAGCCCTCAAGGTCCCAACCTTTGAGGTTTAAGAGTTACATTTTAAGGTAAGGGATCCGACCTCTCTCTTTCTTTTCAAGTAATCTCTTCTATGTCATTTCTTTTATACTCCATGTTCTTATGTTGGAGGATGTTCTTTTATATTCATCCTACTTCCTATTTCATTTTCATATGATGAGAGACCCCCCCTTTCTCTCATCAATTCGTTTTAAGAATGTTTAAGTGGCGTCGTTAGGCTGCCGAATTTTTAAGGGATTCTTTCACCTTCCTCGTTTTCAAGTTCTATTTTCATTCAAGTCTTTCATGTTCTTTTTTATTATGTTGGGGTATGATCTATAAATTATCATACTGATCTTTTATGATCATATGATGAGATACCCCATTTGATCTCTTCAATTCAGTATTTTGAAGTTTTAAGTGGCGCCGTTAGGCTGCCGAATTTTTAAGTGGTTCTTCATCCTTCTCGTTTTGAAGTTCTACTTTCATGTCAATTATTTCAAGTTCCTTTTTGTTATATTGGGGTATGATCTCTATATATATCATACTGGACTCTTATGTTCATATGATGAGAGACCCCATTTGATCTCTTCAATTCAGTATTTTGATGTTTTAAGTGGCGCCGTTAGGCTGCCGAATTTTTAAGTGGTTCTTCACCCTTCTCGTTTTGAAGTTCTACTTTCATGTCAATTCTTTCAAGTTACTTTTTGTTATGTTGGGGAATTATCTCTATATCTATAATACTGAACTCTTATGTTCATATGATGAGAGACCCCATTTGATCTCTTCAATTCAGTATTTTGAGGTTTTAAGTGGCGCCGTTAGGCTGCCGAATTTTTAAGTGGTTCTTCACCCTTCTCGTTTTGAAGTTCTACTTTCATGTCAATTCTTTCAAGTTAATTTTTGTTATGTTGGGGAATTATCTCTATATCTATAATACTGAACTCTTATGTTCACATGATGAGAGACCCTATTTGATCTTTTCAAATCATTTTTGTTGATGTTTAAGTAACGCCGTTAGGCTGCTGAACTTTCATAAGAGAAATCTATTTTTTTTTGTCTTCCTTACATGTTTTTCATTTCAAATGGTATGTCCTGAAAACTTCATTACCATGTCCATATATCCTTATTATTCTGTTCCCCTACTGTTTTATGGATCAATTTTGAGTGGGTGACCCATGTCCCCTCTCTTTTCAATGTTTTCTAAAACCCCGAAACATAGCCGTTATGCTGCAGAATTTTCGTCTCAAAATGCCTCTCTCTTTTCTCAAACTTATTTTTATGTTATAAAGTGAATACTCAAAGCTCTTATTTCTGCAAGGGTATTCACATATATATCAAAATGTTCTATTTTCAATTCTGGGATTTACATACATGAGACCCGCTTTCCCTTTCCGTGGGTTTAAAGTGACGTAAAGATCATGTCTTTAAAGCAGTTTTTAAATCGTTATGATTATGAAATGAAACCCATTTATTTTATGCTATGTGGGTTATTTATGAAATTTTTGATGATGATATATGTGGCTCACATGATAATAAAGGCAAATTTAAGGGTGCGCCCTGATAGCGCTCCAATGCATTGGGTAATGATGTAACCACTAGAGATTACAATTTTCACGATACCTTGGTGAATAACCTTGGTAATTTTAAAATGACACCTTGGGGATGGACCTTGGTGATATGTTCATGTTTGTCTATGTTAAATGATGTAGCCACATATTCAAGTTATGAAAAAGTTTTATTTTAATTATGATATGCCTCATGATTTCATTTTCATGCATTAAAGTTCTTTTCATGACTTTATTGATGTATCTCAAGTTCATATGTAAAATGTTTCACTTGTTTCCCTTACTGGGCCTTCTGCTCACCCTTCCTTTTGATGTATGTCCCCAGGTTATGAGATGCAGTAATGAGCCTAGGGTGAACATGAGGAGAAGCCTTTCAAGTGTTTAATAAGAATGTTTTTTTTTTGTTTCATGTTTTATGTTCCTTGTTTCCAAGACACTAAACCTTAAAGATCCTCAGTTCCGTGTAATGGAATGAAAAGTTATGTTATAAAAAGACGGGATGCTATAACGATCAAGCACCTTTTCAAACCTCTAAAACTCCAGATATAATTTCTTCTCAAATAAAGAAGGTGCTCAATCTTCTCACACTGAAAAAGTTATTTTCATTAGTGAAAAAATAGAAGATGAAAGAAAGGAGAAAGAAAAAGAAAATGGAAAACAACCATTTGTAAACTCAAGCCGATCAAATGAACTGGATTCGTACGATGAAGATACTGATTCAGAACACACAATCTCTCTCAAGAAGAGTGATTACATTGTTCATGTTTTAAGAAGTATTGAGAAGACTATTCCCTATTTCCCTAGGCTAGAAGGGAAAATTGATTTTATTACTGACAATCAAAATAAGAAGTTTGGCTCTGTAAAAGAATTGAGAAAGAAACTTCTGTCAGTTGAAGCTGATTTGAAAGTTATTTCTAAAAGTTTGGCTGCCCATAAGAAGTCTTGCAATAAGATGACCAAGTGGTTGTACAAAACAGAGAGTTCAGTCAATGACCATGAGATATCAATTGAGGATATAAGAAGGTTGTCAAATGATCTTTCAATTGATTTCAATAAACTTGACAAAGAAACTGTTGAAATATTGAATCAGGTAACTCATGGAGTCGATATTTCTTCAGTAAAAGAGTTTCAGGATAGAATGAATGCCTTTTAGTCTGAGTTTTCGAAGGTTTCATCTCTAAAGGATGAAATAGTTCTGTTGAAGAAACAAAACTCTGTTTTATCCAAAGACAACAAGAATTTTCAAGATAGAATTGACACTCTTGAAGAAGTTATCCAAGTTTAGGAGGAGACAATCAAAAATCAGGATCAACTCTTTTCCGATCAATAAGAGCTTCTCAGATCTCAGGGTGATGCTATTTCTGAATAAAAAGAGGAAATCAAAAAGATGAAGGCATTTCTTCATGATTTGATTAAAAAGGAGAAGGAGAGAGAAAAAAAAGTGACTTGTATTTGTTTTCAAGTTTGGATTTGTTGTTATCATAATGAAATTTATGTTACCATATCCATTGTCTTGTATTTAATTTCTAACTCTTTTAGGCATTTCAAGTTTACCCCATTCGTTTTGTAAATCACAAAGGGGAGAATGTTTTATAAAGGGGGAGAATGTTTTAAAAAGGGAGAATGTTTTCAACAAACACTTCTAAATCAAGGAAAATATAAGAATACAATCCTTAGGAAAGTACATACCTAAGGGGGAGTTAGTTGTATTAAATTTCTTATTCAAAAGAGTTTCCAATAACTCAGGGGGAGATAAGTATTTCTTTTAGTTTTTACTTTGTGTTTTGTGCTTTCCAAAAAGGGGGAGATTGTTGAGTCAAAAGTCCTCTTTTGACTTTTATATCTTGTTTTGGAAATCACAAATGTCCTTTATCATGTTTATCGTATCGTAATGATCATGCTGATCGTACTGAGCATGCTAATCATACTGACCATGATGATCGTACTGACCATGCTGATCGTACTGACCATGCTGATTGTACTGACCATGTTGATCGTACTGAATATATTTGTATTGTACTGACTCTTTCATTTGTATCGTACTGACTCTTTCATCTGTATCGCACTGACTCTGTCAATCTTATCATACTAACTCTGTCAATCGTATCGTACTGACTTTGGAAATTGTATTGACTCTGTTAATCATACTAAGTCTTATAAGTCTACTCACTTTGTATCTTTACGAAACATTACACAGTAATACTTATAATACTCATACTCCTCATTACATGCTTGTTTTGGTACTTAGTCAAAAACACATGTTTCATATTAATCGTACTCCTGTTTATCATCTCTATATATCTTTTGTTTTAACCAAAACGATGTCATGGATTTAGTTACAAACTAATCAAAACGATGTCATGCTTTCTATTTCAATATGACCATTGTAGTGCCAGGTGTCCAGGTCCCTCTGAGTTTTTCGGATAAATATGACTGTTGGAGGCAATATAACTGTTGGAACCCAAGGCCTATAAATAGGAGGTCATTTGAAGCTAAAAGCAGAGACTTTTGGAACAACCGTGATACTCTTCTTCTATGAAGTTCTAGAGAGAGATGTTGTGACTTCTCTCCTGATTTGTGCGACCGATCATTTTGTCGAGGGCTTTCAAGTGATTGAAAGACAGAGGTTCTGATTACCTTCAAAATCGAGGGTTGTCGGGGATAGGTAGACAGACGTACTGATCATCGTATCGAGGGTTGTCGGGGATAGGCAGACAAACGCACTGATCATCGTATCGATGGCTTACCAAGGTGTTGGTGAGACATACCTCTTATCCTAGGTGAAAGGATAACCCTTCTCTTTGGGTCAAAAGAATTGTAATACTTTTATATTTTTGCTGTTGATTGTTTTAGAAAGGAAATTGTTTTATTTCCTTTTCTATCTCATTTATATTTGTAATTGTTTTAATTACATTCATACTATTACATATTGTATCGATTGATTCTATATTCTTTAAGGTAGAATCATTCACTATTTTTTTACTCTAATTATTTTATTCGTCTTGAATACAATTACCTTACTTTTCTAATAGTATTACATTACATCATACCTTTATATTCAATACAATTGTGGGTGTTTGAATTTGTATTAGTTTAAGATCATTTAAACTAATGTCTTAAGTGTTTAAACACAAAGTTTTAAACATACAATTCACCCCCCCCCCCCTTGTATTGTTCCATCTAATATACATATACATCTACATATTCGATCCAACAAGTTGAAGCAATGTGAAAGTATAACAGTAATAAAGGTTGTGAATGACAAAATTATACAACCCAGTCTACTAGTATATGATGTGATCAAATCAATATATAAGTTATGAATAACTATATAATAGAGGAAGGTATCAGATATGTCCTATGTCATCATATTAGGTATCAAGTAACTACGACATACATTGGATAATCATATATCAGGAATGTGAGGTTTAGGACCCAGGGCCAATGACCAAGGAATCCTCTTCGATTCAATGGACCTAAACCATATAAAACTAGGTGTAATTTAGACCTATATGGGCTAGGAACCCATGGACCATAGTCATGGAATCCTCTTAGATTATATAAATAACATCTATAGCAAACTCAATATAGACTTGGGTGGATCCCAAAGATCATGTTCAAGGAAATCCAAGCAAGCTGGATCCAAGGTAACAATACAAGGCATCCAATATAAATATGAAAGTGGGTTATTGGTGCCATACTATGTCCTCCATTATCAATGAAATATATTAGGATTCAAGGGACCATGTTAGTGTCCATTACCGTTATCAATTCAATTCATCTAATTCATTTCACAAAACATCTCAATTACAAGGGATAAGGATGGAGGCCATGTTAGGTTCCCTGCCTTTAATAAATTTCATTAAATGAATTATAAATAGGATCATGAGGCCATTTTATTTTTCATTACCTTTATAAATTGAATTCATCATATTCAATTCATTAATCATTTCATATACAATTGATAAAATTGAGGTCTATGTTAGTGTCAATGCCACTTCACTAATCAATTACCTAATTATTCATAATCCAAGCAATTTTCCATTTCATTCCAAAAATCCCATTTATTCCATTTCAATACTCCTTTTATTCATAAATGAAAAGGTTCTACAAGAGGTATCTAACCCTTAAAAATTCATTTAATTTATATACAGCTCCCATTAATTAATGGCGAGTTCAACTCACCCCAAGGATGGTGTAGTCATGATCAATAGAACAAACCCACATCAAGGGTGGTTTGGGTTGAGGTTTACAACCTCAAACCTTGTATAAGGGTGTCATAGCATGTTTAAATCAAGGATTAAACATTCAATTTAAAGGTTTATTAATTAAATAATGAAAATAAAGTATAAACACCCAAATTTTTTTGGAAAAGTTATATAACACCTACCTTAGATAGGTAATAGACTCATCATCCAGTATCAGCTTCTAACTCAAGCTAGAATAGGATAAATTAGATAAATAGATGAATACCCTAAAAATAGGTCATATTATCTCGCATGAAAATAACATTCCATGTAGTGATATAATTGAAGGAGTGAAGAAAGAGTAATTGAGAGCTTATTTATATGGATCCAATGTGAAAAACAGAAACAGAATCATACACTGATTGAAGGAGTTACTTCAATGAATGGAAATAGGGATGATATCTCTCCACATAGGGGAAGAGGTGTTGTGAGAATCTAGAATAAAAAAGATGATTTAGGTTATAAATAATCAAGGTAAAAAAAGGTTACCCCCCCCCCCCCTTCAGTTGCATGGAATATTTATGACATAAATAAGGGATTTGATCTATAAATACATCCTTAAGAAATCGACCCAACCATTTATTCCATAATATTGTCTTTCATATAGTTTCCTACTCCCTTTTTCTACAACCTCTTATAATACCCAAAATTTCAACAGATTTATCTAGTAGGGTCCAAACTAAGACTAAAAAATAAATGGGGGTAAGGATCTTCAAGTGATTTTTAATAGATATATCTTCTACCATGCTATGAGATATTTCAATACTTGCTTCATATATACTTATGGATAATGATATTCATTATACATGGTTGATCTAATTTTATCCTCAACGCAACATTGGTTTTCTCATTCAAAACATTCCACAATATCTGATTTAATAGATATAGATGTATTTATGTAAGATCTTTATGATAATTACATTGTTTTTCATCTGTGTTCAACCAGTTGTCTTTTTAAATACCAATAATTCATCATCAATATCCATATCTGTGAGAATATCCTACATATTAACCTCACATAATGAAAATCTAGTGTTCTGATCTAAAATCATAATATTGATCTTTATGGTTGATATTGAGAGAAAGATAAGTAGGACCACAAAAGTATATAAAATCTTCAAAGTCCTCTAGATCAAAAAAAAATTATCAGATCTAGGGTTGACTGGAAAAGACTCAAATACCAATTTTTTGAGAAATGGGTATATTAACAATCACAAAAAATAAAAGAAACAGAAATAAGAATACCAAAATTTTATACAGAAAACCCAAGTCAAGAAAACTATTGGAAGAAGAGTCAAGATTCATTATTTAATCGAAGGTTAAAAGATTAACTTCAAATTTCCAACATAACATATTTATATGGAGAAAAATAAAACCCTATCTCAATAAAATTGGTCCATACTATGAGGATTCCACCCCCACACCCCCAATTGAGATTAGTGTGGGCTACAGTCTTAGGGCTTTGGCATGTTCCCTTTGATTCCATCACTTTCCCCTATAAAATTCAATGAGTTGTACTATGAACTTTTCAAATTAGGTAAAATCGGATTTGTTTCATGACACAAACATTCCAATTATTGAGATTCCTAATATAAACCATGTTTATCTTTCAAGGATTATTATCATGTTGTTCTCTAAGTAATTGGAAAAGCTGAATCAACTCTATAAGAAAATATCATCTCAACCCCTTTATATTTGAATTATGATTAAAATTACAACTAAATAATTACATTTACAATAAGTGACACATGTTTATTTCTAGTTAAATAATATCTTGAGCATGATTTCTGCAGATGGAAAAAAATTCTCACTTAAATAGACACACTTTGTTTGATTATGTCAACCATTATTTTTTTTATCTATCAAAAATGTCTTAGATTATGTAAATAGAAAACATTTTTTAGAAATTTAAACTAAATATGATATGTTTTTTAAAATGAAAAAAAAAATCATTTTTATGTTTTCTTGAAAATGAAAATGAAATAATATATAAATAATATACTTTTTTATTATCCAAAATATTTTCTAGCAGGTTTTTAATATATTTTTTAAAAATGAAAATGAAGAACATTTTCCCTAACAAAACAAATCCTTTTTCCTACCATGACTTGAATCATATATAATTCTTTTGATATTGGAATAATTCCATAATTTTTGTATCTGATGCACTGTTAACTTCATGGTTCTTTTTTAAGGTAATATTGAATTAGTAATTCATATCTGATAAATGACCACTTGAGATAAATTTCATTAAAATTTTATCTTTCACAAAAATAAGCAGTAATTTTATTGATTTCCAATGATTTTCTATGTGACATTGGGTTCTGTTTATTTTACATTTGAGAAATTATTTAGGGAAAGCGTTTTCTTTTATTTTAGTATTTACCATGTTTGTTTCACTAATCCCACAAATTTTCCTTTTAACTCAATTGTACTCATGAAAAAAACTAATTTCATAGGATAATGAAATGGAAAACCTGACAAGAAAAAACAGTTGAAAATTCTAGGAGGGCCCCAAGAACTTTCCTAGAGATATTTCATGAGTTTAGAAGGAAGTATTTTTGATATTATTATTTAGGATCCATTTTAAAACACTTTATATAACATTATTTGACATTTTTAAAGTTTTTTAAGTATTTTAAAATTCTCTCCATTTTATAGAACTCTATTCAAGTGGTTTTATTTGGAGATTTAGCAGCAAGTTATCTTTCAAAAATAGTTATCATTGTTTTCACTTTTGAACAAGTGTCTCCAAACATATCCTAGGATTTCAACTAATAATTTTTTCATATAGGAAAACCAAGAGTCTTTTTGGTTGGTATTTTTTGTTATTTTAGGGTTGTAATTAGGCCCCCAACCTTGAATTTAAGGCACCACTTCTTCATGGTTTTTGGGTTCACTGTTGGCTATATGTGTGTCAGGTGCGATCAGCATTTTAGTTCAATCTATTGCCAAACATGTACAATGATACTCATTGAATTAAATTCATTTCATAATATTGGATTATTTAATATAAATACTAATCACATGAATCTAAAATCATTAATAATTATATCATTGTATATCTTATCTAGGGTGATATTCCTTTTTTGACCAATTATTTACAATATAAGAAAACTATATGATTTCATAATAATGATATTTTATTTATCATTAATTTATGTCATATTTCAAAATGACATGAGATATGGTGTGATGTTAGACCCTTGTACTTCATGTTGTCCATAATCAATAATTATCTTTAAAATAACAAGTTGTAATTATCTACTTAGAATTAACATGAGTAAGTTTGAGTGCATGTATGTGCAACATATTTTTTCACTTGTGTGAGGATATATGTGCATCAGGTCATGTAAATATTACATGTGTGAAATAATTAACTATGTTATTGAAAGAAAACATGTGATAGATCATCATTTTTGGTGGATGAACCAGGCGTGAAACCTTTTTGGTGGAAAATAATGTCAGATTATGCTTTAATAAAGTATGTAAACTAGGAATACAGTGGAGCATCATGTCAAAATCATCATAGGGACAACACATAGAATTTAATTTATGTTAAATTTCAGTTTTATTTTTCTATGTAATTATTAGGTCATCTTTGGGGACACCTATGTAGTGTGTCTTTTAAGATTTATTAAAATATATTTTGAAAATATTCTTTATCCATGTCATCATTATAGATGGTTTCTCTATATAGTTGGGGTCCATGTGAAGTGATGAGGTTTAGACACTTGACATTAGACTATTAGTCCCATGAGATTACAACCTAATCACCATATCAGAAGGTGTTGGCCTTTCATGGATATAAATAAAGTAACTCAGGCCAAAAGAAAAACTCAACCTTTGGGAGATGAACCTTTCAACCTCTTTATTTTATCAATACACCGTAGTGCTTTACCAATTCATCTATATGTGTTCATCACACTTTTTATGTTACCAATTACATTTGTTTCATAAGATCATTCATGGTTTTACATCTTACGTGGTTGTAATCTGGGTGTCAGATCCATGGTTATAAAATAAACCTCATTTCTTTTCCACTAAAATCATAACCACCTTATGGCCTTTGGTATTCTATCCTTGGTCGATGGAGATTTTTCTCTGTAGTTGTATCCCTACAAATATTGTTCAAACCAAAAATATTGAGACTAAAATTAATTCTAGTTAGGTTTCCTTTATGGTTTCTTTTTAAGTGGTGTTATGAGTGTTTTTGGTTTGTAAGTTAGTGATTAATGTTGTTATTTTTATTTGTGCAATTTAATAGGAGATATATGAGTACTGAAGAAATAACCTTGTCTGGTCTTGATTCCTTTAGTGGTAAAATTATTATTTATTTATTCATGGTAGTCATTTGTGTTATAATTTTCCTGAAATTTCAAAGAGTTGTTCTAGACATGTTTAGCATAGTGAGTCAATAAAGACTTGGAAAATTCCTCCATGGATCCTTTACATTCCTAATTAATTCTACTTCATCACTTTTTAAATAACCCTTTTCAAATATCTAACATCTTTAATTTCTAATAAAGTGGTATCATTAGTGTTCAAATGGTGTGTTATTTCCAAGAAGGGAAGGAATTTTTCTACTATGATAAACAAATTTCTCAAACCAAATTCTATTTTTTGTGATTTCTCTTCTAAAACCACATCTTCAAAAATAATTAACCTTTATAAGGTTGACTATCTTCAAGATAAAAAACCCTATTACAAGAATGATAGTATATGATCCAATTGGGTCACCGAGAGGAGGAGGGGTGAATCAGTTATCTCTTTTATTTTATTATTTATTCCCTTTTAAACCCATCCTATTGAACTGGTTAAAGTTCTATATCCACTCAATGTAATCTCACAGCCTCACCTTCATGTGCAGTAGTGATAAATGTGAAAGTAAAGAATAGTATTTACATGGTTTGATTGAAAGGCCCACTCCTTTCCATTTTGGTTATTCCCCACAACATGGATTCTCCACTATAATATTATTATCAATTACAATGGTCTCTTAAGTCTATAGAAGTGTGATTAGTTATACCCCCCCCCCCCCACCCCCACAATCTCCTTATTTTCATCAACTATTTATACTCTATAGTCCTGATCCTATTTGGAAACTAGTTATACCCCCAGTTACATGCCTCTTTACTTTCCATATTGATCTAATGGTAGAAAGTCCTCCTTCTTCTTCAGAGTGATATTCCCCATGAGCCTATAGGATCTATATTTCTTACATGAAACTTCAAGAACCTCAAAAGCATGCCAATATCAAAAACTTCCTCCAAATCTTGAATGATATAGTTCTCCCTCATCTTTTTCAAATACTCAGGTTGTTCTTCTTCATAGACTTCTGAATTCATCTCACCTTCTTCTCTCCACCATACTGGATGTGTATCAAGTTCTTAGAACTCTCTTTCACAGTTTATGAAAGTTTTCTCAATATTACCACCACTAAAATCTTATTTACTTACTTTTATATTTATACACAAAAATATTTCTCATACCTAGATTACATTCATATTTGGAAACTTTTTCATATTCAACAGATGTGATCTTTTCATTCAAACCTCCTTGATTCTCAGTCAAGAGTCCTCATTTAAATCACCCAAATAATCAGGTGTTTTCCTTTTCAAAATCCTCCATAAAATATGCTACTTTAATCTTATTTGAAATCCCACATGAATGGAGTTATATATCTTTTCTATGTGGCATCTCATCATATAGTGTGGAAATTATCTCAATACTTTCTTTATATCCATAGTATAATCCTCTGTAGGATAATTATTCTTAGCATAATTATCTTATAGTCCCTCACAATCTCCAGTTATTAAGTTAATTTTCTTATAATCTCTCAATATTCTAGATCTTAAGTGAATTATTTTAATGATGTAAGATAAATTCCATTATCAATATCACAATCCAATGCATATATGAATTCTCTTATTTGGATCTCAAATCACAATTGTGTAAGTAAATTATCTTACAATATATCATTTGTATAAGACTCTCCTCTATATAAGATAAATTACTTTTTTAAATATTTCTCAACTCATAACTCTTATCACGTAGTTTAATTTCCTTATGTGTGTAACTTAATTGACTTATGTGACTCAATATAAGATAAATTCCTTTGTCATTTGTCAGCTTTGACACAATACTTTTATAATTTCTCCAAATAAACTCCAAGTTTTTTAAAATCAATTATGGTATTTCTCAAATTAATTAAAACCCTTCTCAAACAACTAAAACACATCATTCATGTTTCAGATAGTGTTTCTTCATCCACCAACACTTTCCTTCATCTTCCTTGAAGATAAACACATCAATAATCTTATTAACCATGTATCATCAACACCATAAAACACATATTGAACCTATTAACAAAAAATGAAATATTCACTTGGGAAAAACAATATAACCCTTTATATTTGGTGGTAATACCACAATTCCTTAATGTTAATATGTGGTTTTGTATGAATTTTTTCTTCTCCCCCTATTGAAAATCAAATTCAAAGGTTAGTGTAAGGGTTTTCTCATCTCTTCTTATTTCTGTCAAGGAACTCTCATTATCTTCTCCCTTTATTTTTTAAACCAAAGAGAAGGATAATACCACATGTTTTTCATAGAAAATCACCTCTGATTATTCTACTCTAAGTTTACATGGGCTAGCCTAGTGTAAAAAATAAGAGAGGTAAAATATAGGTTTTTTATCCTATCGATATACTATCATGTATGTGATATCATACTCTAAATCTCTTTATTTCTCACATAGGGATTGTATAAAGTATATTATTTTAAAATAAACATGTATCATGCACACATATCAAGAAACAATCAAAATAGTTCATGCATAAGTCATGTAACACCCTCTTTTTCATGTTTTAATAACCAACAACCCCCATTAATAAGTTCATTTAATAAAATCACCAAAAAATGAAGTATGTGTGATTCTCATACTATAACTTTCATGTTTTTAAAACTTTCCATAAATTCAAAATACCTCCTTAGTGTTGCTCCCCACAAAAATATGTGCGCTTTTCCTTCATCATGTAGACTTATTTTAAATAGTAATCTATGAAAATATCATCTTCTATTCAACACAGTGTGTAAATCTCTCAAGTTTCTCCTTAAATTCCTTGAATTTTAGTTCTAAATACATAAAATAATAAGGAATTATGAGATCCCTCTTTGTGTCCCAGATACAATATTTATATTGAGAGATTACTCTCAATAGGATCCACTATTTTCTTCCTATATCAGACTTTCCTTTTTGGTAAAATTCCTCTTCCATTGTACTAAATTTAGAACATGAATTCTAAGTAACTTTTAATTAATTATTAAATAGTTAAAACTATATAGGCATCCATGTAAAAAAATCTATCTATATGTCCTGATATCTTGTACCTTTCAAACAAGTCACTATTCATCTTCAAGTTTCCATTGATTGACATATTTCATTATTTCTTTGACTTCTTGGGAGTTTTTGGATCAATACTTTTATTTTTTTTACTCCTTAAGGAATACTCATTTTTTTTTCTTCTTCTTTTGATCAGTTAGTTTTCTCTTTTTATCATCCTTGCCCTGCCTTGTGCCCATCTAAGATTTTTATGAATTCAAAATTTATGCCAACATTCCAATTCTTTGTGATCGGACTTCCAAAAACCCCAACAATAGCCTATGAATATCCTACTCTTATTTTATAGTATATTTTTTCTAGATTTCATAGGTTTTAAATACTTCTATTTTTGAGTGAAAGCACCACTCTTTTGGACACTTCTTGGGGAATACATCTTCATATATCTACTCTCATCCACCCTTGAGTATGTGGTGGGTTTATCAATATTTTTTCCCATATATATTGGCTCAGTATTTTATTTTAAACCTATACTAACAAGTAAATTAGTATAGGTAAAATAAGAAACAATTGGGTTATGGGTTAACTTATTCTTAGAGGATGTCACCATTTAATTAGAGGATGATCTCATGAATTTCTTACTACAGGTACAAGTACTCTCAAATCCATTATTCTCAGTGAAAATATGAGTTGTTTCATCTTTATTATTGATAGCTTGGGAAGATTAAACTTGTGTGGATTCAAGAATTCTCATATTTACCTCAAACTAAAGAAACTTCATGTTGAGGGAGTTTTTCTCATCCTCAACCAATCTTAGGCTATCTTCATGGTCATATTTTATCTTATTTATTTATTCTTAATGCACTATATTTAATTATTTTAAAGAATTATCAAGATATTTTATTTTTTTACTTAATCTCCTATTGATAATATTTTACATCTATAGATATTTTATGCCATTTTTAAAGTGCATGTAAATTTTCTATAAAAACAATCTCAAAAAATCATTCTCTCAAACATTACTTTTCAATTCTTTAGAAACTTCAATATATTTTCATTACAAAGAGATATTATTGCATCTTTTTCTCTTACTATTTTTTTGAGAGTTTTTAATATGCCAACATTTTTAGCTAAATATTCTTCCATTTCATCAACAACTTCTTCCAACTTAATTTTATCAACTTGGAGACCCTTAATAGTTCTAACAAATCAATTCATTACTTCTTTGGGAACTTTATCTATATGATCTTTAATCTCTGAATGGAGATCACTAAGTGATATATCATCATCATAGTTTGAAAAATCTTAATTAGAATAATTATAATCAAAATAATAATTATAACTTATACCACTATGATTACCTATAGTTAGTGGTGTTTCTTGAGGTTTCTGCTTCATCTTCTTTTCCTCTATTTTCTTCCTATTTTTTATAGTATTTTTTGAAATATCCAAATTTTTATTCTTAAGAATAACTTTATTTTTAACAATCCATGGTAACTCAAAAACTTGAAATATTCACTTCATAAAAGATATTAAAAATAATCATGGAAAAAGAACTTTGGATCTTTAGGGGGAACATGTGCTCTAATACCAATTGATAGTCCAGGACCTGATTGGATCACTGAGAGGGGGAGGGGATGAATCAGTGATATCTTTTATTTTACAAGTTATTTCCTTTTAAACCTAACATATTGAACTAGTTAAATTCTCAATTCACTCAATTTAATCTCAAAGCCACGCCTTTGTGTGCAGTAGTAATAAACAGGAAAGCAACACATGGTATTAATAAGTTTTAAGTGAATGGATTACTCCTTGCCATGTTGGTTATTCCCCCCAAAATGGAATCTCCACTATAATATTATTATTAATTATATTAGTCTCTTGAGTTAATAATAGAATGATTGGTTATACCCCCAATCACCTTCTCTTCCTCAACCGGTTATACTCCCCTGTCCTGAACCTCTTTAGCAGCTAGTTATACCCCCCAGTTACAAGCTCCTTCACTTTCTGAATTGATCCAATAGTAGAAAGTCCTACTTATTCAGAGTGATCTTCCTCCATAAGCCTATAGGATCTGGCTTTCTCACATACAACTTCAAGATCTTTAGTAGTATACTGGTCTCAAAACTTCCTTCAATCTTGAATGATCTGGATTTCCCTCAGCTTCTTCGAATACTTTGTTTTTTCTCCTTCAAGGACTCCTCGCTTCATCTCACCTTCTTATCTCCATGATATTATATTTGTATCAAGTTCTCATAACTCTCTTCAAAAATGTATTCAATTTATCTAAATCTTTTCACCTCTAAAATCTTCTTCACTTAACTACATATTTATACATAGAAATATTCCTCATATCTAGTTTCCATTCATATTTGGAAACTCCTTTATCTTCAAAAGGCATGATCTTCTCATTCAAACTTCCTTGATTCTTGGTCATGAATTCTCATTTAAATCACCCAAAGGATGGGGTATTTTTCTTTTTTTAAATACTTAACAAAATCCACTACTTTAATCTTATTCAAAGTCCCACATGCATAGAATTACATGCCTTTTCCATGTGGTGTCTCATCCTATGGTGTGGAACTCATCTTGGTACTTTCTTAATCTATATAGGATAATCCCCCATAGGATAATTCTTTATAGAATAATTATCATGTGGGCACTCATAATATTCAAAGAATAATTAAATTGTCTTAGGAGCACTCAACCTTTTAGTTCTTAAGTTAATTATCTTACGAACATAAGATAATTTTTTTTACCAATATCATAATCTAGTGCATTGATGAATTCTCTTACATACCTCTCAAATCACCACTGTGTAAGTAAATTATCTTATGGGTTCTCCTCTATGTAAGACTCTCCTTAGCATAAGATAAATGACTTTTTCAAATCAAGCTCAATTCACAACTCATCTCGTGTAGGTGAATTATATTATATGTGTTACTCAATTTACTTACATGACTCAACGTAAGATAAATGACTTTTTCATTTGTAAACTTCAAAATAGTACTTCAATAATTTATCTAAATCAACTCCAAGCTTTGTGAAATCAATTCTAGTCTTTCTCAAAATAGTACTTCCTAAATATAGATGTGGTATTTATCATGATCCACCTTGATTACAATCTTCCACTAGATTATCCACATATCATGGATAACCTTCAAGTTTCACTTAAAATCATTGGATCTCCCTTGAGTTAAGACACTTATATCACTACCTTGCATCATGAAATGGAATTAAAAGTTTAGAATCATATCCTAGATCTCAATGTTGTAAAAAACATGGAATATGATTTGTATTTTCAACTCAAATATGAGTTGTAATGCCTCAAATTGGCTCACATGGATAGTGAATAAGATGTTGATGCTACCGCCCTTAGGTTTAACTCTCAATACACTAGAGTTTTATGACTAATGGTGAGGGTATACAATAATATTGGGGGGACTATTCCCTTGATATTTTAAGTAGATAAATGAAAAAAAAAACAATAGATTAATATCATAAATATCCCTGAGCATAACATAAATGTACACATAATAGAATTACAACTATAATCTAACTATACAAATAAAATACCTACACACTATAAAAAATTAATTAATGAAATAAAACCAGTCATACAACTAATATGAAATCACCCACTGGGTTGATCATATATAATGATGATAACATAAATAAAATGAAACATGTCAACCTTTACCTATGATCCTAAGCCTAGACTTGGTTCTCCAGTATCACTGCTTGATTCATCCTCATTCATTAGTAATTGAAGAATATGAAGAAAAAAACTGCTAAATAGGAAAATTAGGGGTATTTCAATGGTAAAGTTATGAATAATGAGAGAAACAACAATTACCTAAGTTTAGAAAGTTTTCCTTACCTGCAGGAATCCACTTCTATAAATGAATCATGAAGCAAACAATGAACAGATGCTTATGATCCAAGAGAAGGAGAGGGAGGAGGGGATGACCTTCCTAGTTGAGAGGCCCCATGAGGGAGGGATCTCCCCCCTTTTTATTTTACTAGGTTTATTACATACACCACCATGGAACACAATGCAAGGAAGAAAATTGCAGTAAATCACAAGCCCAGGGACTTGACCCCATGACCTACCCCTCATCCCACCCAAACCCTTACCACCCCACTACCAACGGTGCCCCCCCCCCCTATTATAATTTTACTAAAATACAACCAACAAATACTAGGTACTAGGTGGATGGCCATCGAGCACCCGATGGTCATCCAGGGGCACCCCTCTTACTGGACAACCACTAGGTACTTGGTATAACTATGCTCAATACTCAATGGTATTTATAGTTTTTTATAGATTCCACCAACAAAAAATAGGTACTCAATACCCCTTCATTGGTACCCAGTGGTACCTATTTTACTCCATAGTAGGTCAAACTTTACCCCCTTCACTTGATCCTCTAATTATCTATAAAAACTCCAACCTTTCATAAAACTATCCTCAATTTAATACCCAAGCCTTAAATTCCTAATATAAATCTCAAATTTAAAAACAACCCTGCTCCAAATCCACTTGAGCCTAGTTTTCTCTAATCCCACCACCATGTAATGAAATAAGTCATTATATGAGAATAATATAACATAAAAACATATTATAAAGTAGATTCTAAGACATGAATTGTGAAATATTCTTCCATAATCATGGATCTCTTGACATGAGAAGTTTAAAAAAGAGAGTAAACCAATTCATTCAGCATAACCTTCTTTCATATGAATGAATGATGGAAGCATTGAAATCTATTTTTAAAAGGATCTATATAAGGTATCGGCATCCCCCTCTAGTATCAATGTCATTGAATATAGTCCAACTCCTCTTTACCTCTCCACTTCTGGTGTCTCAATCATAATAGGTCATTTATATCTATCAGTACAGAACACAACATAAGGAAGAAAATCATGGTAAACTTGCAACCCCAGTGACTTGACCTAACAACCTTCCCATCACCCCCCAACCCTTACCACCCTAGCACCATCCTGGTGTATCAATCATACATTTCCAATAAAGTGAAAATCTTGTCATTTTTTAAATATGGAGATCATACTTTCTTTGATTTATATTCATGTAAAGACTGAAGTTTCTAGGCACAACAAAAGCATTTGATGGGTCATACCCAATATTTATTTTCTTCATGATTGATGATCAATCTGATATTTACACAACGATAAATTTTATGATCAACATATTTGAATCAAAGAATTTATACAATGGATAAAACACTGGAACCAAGTATAGGATCACCACATATTATTTATAATTAATTTAAGCAATTAAAAAATTACTTTGTGATAAATTCTTTCTTAATTTATGGATCTAAAAATGGATCTACATCATAACATAATTTCATTATAGGAATCAAGGTCAGATTCCCTCTATAAGTGATCCACACGTGTTCCACAAATCTCCAAACATCAGCGTAGGAATCACCAGGTGTTATTCTGGAAGATCCTGTCACTTGCATTGTTCACCTTTGATCACCCCAAGAATCTCTTCCAAAGGATTATCATGATATTTATTAAATATAGAGTGGAAGGTAGAGGAAGATCTCTCTCTATTCTTGGGAGTTTTCTTGAAGAAGGTATCTCTCTAAGGCTTTGAGAGGATTCTCAAGATTCATTGTGCACAACAAAACAAATGAATTGGCTCTCATGAAAAATAATATAATTGGGTTTATATACTGCTAAGGTTAGAAATAAATAATTGTACAAATTCCCTTTAATATTTATTTAATCCCTACAGAACCCCATGTCTATAATAATATTATTATTATTATTTCTCTACATGTGCTTAACTTGTGAATTAAATTAAATATTATTTAATCAAATAATATTCAATATATATTATTTCTCACCAGACCTATAAACTTATTCCTCCATTCCCACAAAATATTTATTAGGCTTTGAATAATGACTATTTATTTAATAAATAAATATCAATTCATTATTCACCAATAAATAAATAAATATTATTTTCACTAAATAGAAAATAAATATTTGTTAAATATTTTGCTCACATAATATTCTCTCAAATAACTGGTGAAAAAATATATATGATCAAGAAAAAATTAATAATTATTAAACCACGTGAAGGAATAATAATTATTCAACTTATTAAATAATAAATAATAATATATTATTTAACTGAGATTCTAGATACACTTAGTGTGTAATCCTCTAGGCATTTTTCTCAATGGCATTAGGATAAGTATCCTTAAGTCCAAGGTTAGCATCTAGCATCATGATAAGGAACCCATAGAGGAATAATTTAATGATGCAATGACATAATACCTCATACGAATGCTTATTGTATAATATAATACCTTTATCACAATATCTCTAATGAGTCAGGTTGCAAACTGGTGCAATCAACCTATACCCTTGATGTCTCTTTATTTGAATTTCTATAAATTGAACTTGCATATATAAAACCATGTCCATGGATTTTTTTAGGATATATAATTTCTATAAAAGGTCTTGAGATATCAACTTCTATTAAAGAACATAAGGGAAAATCCTTTCTTGTATTTTTCATTAATGAAATATTACCCATCACTACTAGAAATTTAAGTTATAGCCAAAGACCTATAGCCACAGTTTTATCGGTTTGTGGCTATAGGTAGTTTATATCCACGATTTAATTACCCGTCTATGGCTAAACATCTCGGTTCTTTTTTATTTTGCGATCTGCATCAGGTTCTCCTCTCCTATTCTTTTTTTTTGCGATCCGCGTCAGGCTCTCCTCTCCTCCTCCCCCGATCTGCTGTAACCCTCTTCTCCTCTCTATCTACATCTCTCATCATGGTGCCCTCCTCCAGACGCTTCCTATCAACGCCCTCTATGCTGTCATCAACCTCTCTCACCACGACCCTCCTCTCCAAACCGTCAAACTCTCATGTTGTTCATGGCGGAATCCTCATCGCGGCGTCCTCCCCCGACTCTACCACCCAACTCTGCCACCCCATAGACACTGCCCTGAAACAGCCACCCCACCTCCTCCTCTGGAGCGCCTCTGATGTGGCTACCCCACCTCCGTAGATCATCCTCCTCCTTGGCCGGTCAGACCTCCTAATTACCCACAGAATGTATTTAGGGTTTTAACCCCTCAAATTTCACTCATGTGTATTTTCTCCAATGGTTGGATATTAGGATGTACACCAGTTGTATGCATCAAGAACACCTATACAGTGGAAACCCAAGTCACCAAGGGTGTTGTTTTCCATTATAGATTTACACTGTTATCATTGAGATATTTATTCAAGTATTATTTTGGGTTGATATTGTTATTTTTTGTTTGACTCTTGGTATGGTGTGGAAATAGAATCTGAGTTCATGAATCGTACTTGAAATATAGGTATTTTTCTACATGTTCATGAATACTTGTCTATGAAAAATAGTTTTAAAAAAGTAAAGTCTGTTTAGAAAGTGGGTTTGATAAAGTAATATTTGTGGTCATGTTTTTGGAAAATTAATTTGAAAGTGGTTTTGATTAATTAAAACATCAATAATATATGAATTGGTGTTTTCTAGAATAACCTATTGACGATGTATTAATTAATAGAATCTAAAATAGTGGTTTTCACGTGTTTTTGTTTGATTTATGATATCTTAATCATGTCTATATGGTAGATGAAAACCTTTAGTTGGTCTTTTAGGATATTAGATTCCTAGTAGTTTGGAGTATGATGGTTATGTATTGGGTATGGTTTGGATTTGTCTTTTGGGTTTGGGTTGGTGGCAATCCCTCAAGTTGGTGGATCTTGTTGGGGGTTTTCTTGATGTTTTGATGTAAAACTCTCAATATAGGTAATTTTGGTGATTTCTAGGTGATTTGATTGTGTATTTTTATTAGGAAGTTTCTTGTTAGATCAGTTAAGGGGTGGATGGTTTCTTATTATCAGGGGTGAATGTGTAGCTTTTGGTTATTATACTTGGTGTGTAGGAGAGTAACCCTTAGATTATTATGATAAACCTTAGGGTTTGGTATTTTGGAAATGATATTTTGTTATTAAGTATGTATTAAAGGTAGTTTCATGATTTTGTGGTAATAATGCATGCTTAGGATTGTGGCGCGATGGGTTTCTAATTAGTAATGTTGTTATTACCGAATAATGTTGAGTCAAAATTCATCAACAAAGAATCTAATTAGTATGAAATTATGTTCTCATGGGAAATATTATCAAGTGGTTGTTTCCCTCATATTATGTTACAACTACTTTGATCCATTGACCAAGGCCTTCGAAAAGGAAAAACAATGGTTTTCTAAGTTATCCATGAGTTCTATGAGTATAAGTATCTAATTTTCAGTAGTGACATGGGATCGTAGGATGTTTAGAATATGTTGAAGAAAGTTTAGTTCCTATTTGAAAGGATTGGAACTCTAGAGGATATATGTGTGAAACTAGAAGTTTCTAAATTCAAAGGAGATGAATCAGAATGGATAAATACATTTGATCATAAAAGAATTAATGAGGAGGTTTTATGGATCGAGTTTCAGTCCCTCTTCTATGAGAGGCTATGGTAGATTTACAAAATAAGAGCATGTTTTGGAAATTCATGGAGCTATATCATTTTTAGGCCAGGATTTTCTATAGTGATCATAATGTGATATTAGGAACTAGACATGTGTATGTAGGATCGATGATGGTATCGATAATACTATAGTGTGGAGATTAATACTCATCTTTTTTGAGTGAAATCTATATCAAGGGATGGTGATCATTATCAAGGTTGTGAAATGTATGAACTTAGATAGTAAATGGATGAATTTAGTGTCTGGATTTGGATGTTGGATAAACCATATTTGGTTCCAAGACCACACCAAAATTAATGATTTACCTATAGTGGTTGGTATAGTCAGTGTGTTCAGATAATTATGAGAATATTATATTGGTAAATATGTTATTTAGAGATTCTGTATTTCTAAGATGTCATTCAGATCAATTTTTTGGGTTAAGTATCAATATTTGATATTGTAGTGGGCTAGTGATTTACAATTCTAGTGTGGAGTTTGAAAGGGAGCCTAAAAAGGGTACTCTAAAGGCTGTTGAAAGTGTGTGTGGAAGGGAAACCAAGTAGTCCAAATTTTTAAGAATTTATGACATAGATTCCATAATAATAATAATTGTTGAAAGATAAAAGGAAAGAACCAATTATCGCATGTTCGGAAATAGTTTCTACAAAGAAGGAATATACAATCAAGAAGAAGGAAGATCATGCACCAAAATATTGTCTAATCATATTAGCAAACTATTCTGAAAAATCCAAGCGGATTGAGTAAGAATAAAATAAGGAAAATTCTCTACTTTATAAAATTTATAAACCTATAAAAACTAAGAATAAAGGTGAATTCTAGAAGAAGAACATGCTAAAAATGAGGTTTCAATCTAGAAAATTAAGAAGGATATAGGAATGAAGAGTTTTAGGTATTTTATACATTCAAGGAATGTATTTTCTAGGTTAATAATAATGTCTAATCCCTATTTCTCACTTTTAAGTGATGATGGAGGTTTACTTTATTCTCATATTTTGGTGATTTTTGATTTTTGAATAGGCAATTGAAGGTGATGTTTGAAAAATAAAGAGCTTTATTAATGATCATGTTATTTGGTATTGGGATGTACATATCAATTTGAATATTATTTTTTCATTTTTGGTTACGGATTCATGTATTATTTATCATGTACAGTTGACACACTGATCACATGTATATAAGAAGTTGTTATATCTCATTTCTTTTCCCACTATTTTCTTATAGGTGGTTTCTTATGATAAGATCGGTTCTATCCACCACCATCGAAGACAATGAGTTCAAGATTTGGGTAAGGTTTATTCCATTTTTATTCTTTGGCCCAATTTTAATTAGGGATTTTTTTATTTTTGGGTTCCTTATATTTTTGTTGTGTGTTTTGGATTTCGTTGAGGTGGATTTGAGTCATCGTTGACGAAGGCTTACATGTGTATTCATAGGTAGGCATATGCATATATAAGTTCCCCCTTTATATATATTCACTCATGGAAGTATGAATATATATATTGGGGATAGGTGTGCTTATATATTGATATGAAAAGTGCATACGTGTGTAAGTGTAAAAGGGTATATGCAAGTATAAACATATATATAAGGACCCCCTTGTGCATATTTGGCCATGAAAATATGTACATAGGGGCTAGGTGTCCTTATATATATGTTAAGTTGAATATGCATGCAAGCGGAAAAAAGGAATATTCGAGTTGTCATCGTCAAAAGCAAACGCGCCTTAAGGTTGAGGTAGGGTCCCTCTCCTAGCCTATTTAATTCAAGAATGTTTTAAATTTTATTTAGTTGCCTTCTTAATTCTGCATGTTTATATTAAATTGAAATTCTTGAATAATTGTTAGTTAAGATAATTGTTTCATTTGATAAATAATTCATGGTTTTGTAATAAAACCCCTCCAACGGAGGTGCGCTGTCTGCGAAAACTCACAGTGGTATACCTTGCTTAACATTATTGCATTGATGTTTTCCTTATACTTGATGTCATTTTTAGTCATAAAGCACACATCATACTTGACCCTTTTTATATCCCTGTAGGGGGTTTCCCTCTTTTTATTAAAACGGTTGTTTGAACCAAGACACTCTTTAAGTGTTGTTAGACTTTTAAGATGGGTCCCATGTTGTGTGACCATGTCACATGGCATGTGATATTTAAATCCAACCAAAAGCCCAGTTCCACAACCCAAGGGTCCCACAGTACCAGTAATGTCATATTACATGTTGTGTAACCAGTGATTTTCCTAATCCCATGGGGTATTCCTCTAGGTATTCCTACACATTTCTAGATCTCCAAACCTCACCGAATTAGGTATATCAGGGGTTATCCAATCCTCTAGTCATCACAGATTAGCATTAATTTCTTTAAATATTCTGAGAAAACATCCTCTCATTCTATCCATATCATCCTATTTGAAACTAAGTGGAACAGATTCTCCAATTCCATTCTAATCTACCTCCAAAATCCATGATAAAATGACATAAATTTCCCTTATGAAAAACAAGGTCAAGGAAGGCACTGATTACCCAGTGGAAAACCACCAACCGAACAATGGCCACAAACTTTTTGGTTCTAACCATCAACCATATAGTAGTTATTCTAGAGCCAACCCTCCCCCACTATCACTATTAATATGTTCATGGTTCTTTATAATAGCTAACTGGTGGCCCCATCTACTGATTTTTAGGAACACCACATACTTCTTCCCCCCTTTACTAAATCCATCCACCCAAAACATAAAATTTCAATTAAAACTTAATCATTTTAACTAGAAATCACTAAAATTAAATTTTATGAGCCCAAAAAAGAAATCCATAGTCATCACAAACTATCCACTATACGATTTCTCATCCATGAGAAACATTACTAAGCATCATTGGTGACTTGAGGTTTCAGGGGTTTGGAGCTGCCTTTGGGACTACTCCTTCCCTTCATAGTTTCCCATCCTTCACCTTATCTATTATTCGATACCTTGAAGTCTCATTTACCTTCTTCTTCTATGTATTTTTTCCTGGGGTTCGACACGCATCAATTTTGAAATCACTTCTTTCAAGATCGATCAGTAGTATTCAGGTTAACCAGAATGTTTCAGTATTTTTCAAATGTTTTCCAGTAGTCAAACATTATTCCCTCAAATTTGCTAATTCTTTACTTCCCTAATAGAAGAATTGATCCAACATAGGTGTACTAAACTGAGTTCTCATTGATTCTTTCTCAGGTTTCATGGAGTGGTAGATCTGGCTTTGTCTTTGTCCAAATATTCATGTTCTTTCAATTGTTAACCATGTTTCCTCTACTAGTGGAACCTAATTGTTCACTCTAGAAGAGACTCTCATTTTTCATCCCAATGGATTTAGATTATCAGATTGCATATTCCTTTTTAAAATCCTTCTTTTCTTACTATTTGCATCAACATTCTTGGAAATATTTTAGGTATATCAGAAGATGATTAAAGGGAAACATCTCATTCATTATTTTTTGTTTGTAGAGCTTGACCTATCTAAGAAACATCTAGAGTTTATTTGGTTCTCTACTGAAAACAGTTAAAATTTAAACAACACATTTTCTAGGAAACATAAGAGGAGTACTTTTCTTCCTATTTTCTTTAAGTAAATTCCATAGTGAACTGCTAGAGTCTCAGTCCAAAGGTATATTCAAGGCTTAATCTAGCACTCATCTTGATGGGGAACATGTGTTTTATGCTTCTCTAGCTAGTGATTCACTGGATACCAAGGGTCCTTTGACACATGAAGGGGAGGTGAGGAGGATCATCTAGTCACAGTGTCCTTTAAACTCAATAAGGGTATAATTATTTGAAAGTTTTGAAGATCATCAGGTACAACACCCCTGTGCTTCAGATAAAACTAAGCCTAAGGAGGGATGAGTGTCTCCTACTTCTTTTTCTATTTAGAAATCAGGAGCCATAGTACCTAAGAGATTTTCAAGGGTTATAAGCAAGAATCCTGAAACATCTGAGATAAAATACAAAGAAGGTGAGGATTATCTGGACATGAAGACTATGGAACCTATTAAGGAAGAATCCCATGTGTGTTTAGGAGCTCATAGTCTGCAATATGATCATGTGTGGGGGTGCAGGGGGTGGGTGGAGGGGGGTAGGGGGCATGGGGTGGGTGGAGGGAGGGCAGGGGCAGGGTGGTGGAGGGTAGGGGGCAGGGGGGGAGGTCTGCAGGGCAGGGGGCAGGGGGCAGGGGGCAGGGGGTAGGGGGAAGGGTGGAGGGGGGCAGGGGGAAGGGTGGAGGGGGGCAGGGGGTAGGGGGGATGTCTGCAGGGTAGGGGGAGGGGGGATGGTCGGAATGTTGCCCCACATCCTCCCGCTCCCTTCGCTCCTGGCCGGAAGATGTTGCCCTGCGGATGTCGTTGGATTGGGCCAACATGCCGCGGTCACACCGCGGTCACGCTACGGTCATGATGAGGTCACGCCATGGTCATGCCATGGTCACGTCATGGTTACGCCACGGTCACACCGCGGTCAAGCCTTGATTTGGCCCTGCTCCAGGACGACACCCTATGGAGGTTCATCGTGATAGTATTCCATGAGTCTTGTGATCAATGTTGAGACTGACTAATCACAATTTCTATCGGTGGGGAGACAACCGGAATGTTTCCCCACCTCCTCTCGCTCCATTCGCTCCTGGCCAGAAGTTGTTTCCCCGTGGATGTCGCTGGACCGGGCCAACATGCTGCGGTCACACCACGGTCACACTGTGATTTAGCCCAGCTCCAGGAAGACACCCCACAGCAGTTTGAAGTGATAATATTCAATGAGTCTTGTGATCAATGTTGAGACTAACTAATCACAATTTCTGCCGGTGGGGTGATGGCCGGAATGTTGCCCCGCCTCCTCCCGCTCCCTTCGCTCCTGAATGGAAAATGTTTCCCCGTGGATGTCGCTGGACCGGGCCAACACGCCACGGTCACGCCTTGGTCACACTGCGGTAATGTCGTGATTTGGCCCAGCTCTAGGATGAAACCCCATGGCGGTTCACAGTATTAGTATTCCATGAGTCTTGTGATCAATGTTGAGACTGACTAATTACAATTTCTGTCGGCGGGGCGACGACCAAAATGTTTCCCCACCTCCTACCGCTCTCTTCACTCCTGGCCGGAAGATACTCCCCTGCGGATGTTGCTGGATTGGGCCAACACATCGCAGTCATGCCGCGGTCACGCCGCCATCACGCCACGGTCACGCCGCGGTCACGCCGCTGTCACACCGTGGTCACACCGCTGTCACTCCGCGGTAATGCCGTGATTTGGCCCTGCTCCAGCCACATCCAGCTCACACCAGCCCCCTTCCACCTTTATTTCAGCCCACTGCCACCAGCATTCCAGCCCACAACATTCCCCCCTAACACCTTCAAATCAACCTTCACCATCTCCCTAGTACCTACAACAAGCCCCCTTCCACGAGCATTCCAGCTCCCTTCCACCTGCATTCGAGCCCACACCAGCCCCCATCCACCTGCAATCATGCACGCACCAGCCACCACACCAGCCATAACCCCCCAGCCTCCTAAAAAACACTCATGACAGTCCTTTTCCACCTGCAAAATATCCCCATCCACCAGTTCCAGCCCTCACCAGCCCCCGACCTCCTATATCCCAGCCCGCACCAGCCCCTGCCACATGACCAATAGCCCCCAGCCACCTACAATCTAGCCCACACCAGCCCCCTTCCACCTATTCCAGCCCACACCAGCCCCCCTTCATCCCCCTTCCACCTACCTTCCCGCCTGCACCAGCCACTCCAGCCCGCACCATCCACTGCACTGCCCCCAGCCCCCAGCCTCCTACATTCCAGGATGCACGAGAAAAACTCCATGAAAATCACAAAAAGGAAAGGAAAAAAGCGAATCCCCTTTCCTGAGCCCTCTTTTCCCCAAAAAGTATCCACGTAAACTGCCATTAATGTTCACCAAGAACATTGGGGTAGAGACACATCTTTTAACCCAAGACGAGAACCTAGTCGGAAAGCCGAGCAGATCCAAAGCATCCCATAAGAAGTCCCACCTGACCAAATCAAATTTCTTGAATAAATCGATCCTGAAGGCACACCTAGGAACCCCATAATCAAGATGGTAGCTCCACAATAACTCCTAGGAAACAAGATTCTTAGGATGAATTGGTTTTGGTACTGAAGGTTGAGGATATTTTTATCCATCTTTAGATTTATGAGTCTATTAAGGTTATTTTTGTAACCATCCAACTAGATGGTCCAAGTTATAAGTGGTTGAAGTCTATTATTCAAACTAAGCGAGACAAAGACTATTCTTGGAAAAGTTTCAAGGCATTTTTCATTTATAATTATTTCATAAAGAAGTGAAGATACTGATGGCTATAGAATTTTCTAAGAGGGGTTGTCCAGGTGGGGTGTCCAAGGGTTGTCCGGGGGGTGTCGGGGGGTCTGCAGGGCAGGGGGTGCAGGTGGGGTGTCTAGGAGGGGCTATCTAGGGGGTGTCTAAGGGGTGTCCGAGGGGGTCTGCAGGGAAGGGTGCAGGTGGGGTATCTAGGAGGGGCTGTCCAGGGGGGTGCCCAAGGGCTATCCAGGGGGGGTTTCGGGGGGTGTGTAGGGTAGGGGCAGGGTGCATGTGGTATTTCTAGGGGGGCTGTCCAGGGGGGGTCCAAGGGTTGTTTGGGGGGATTATTTGAAGAGATAAACCCATAAGAAATGGGACCTAACCTCATAGCAATAATTTTTCTAATGATTTTTGGAAAGGTATTCCTAATAGAAATAGGTCTGAAATCCTTTACATCCACAACATTTTCCTTCTTTGGGATCAGGTCAATAAAATTAGAGTTGATTCCATAGGGAATTGAGGCATGGTTAAAGAAATCCCTCATGGAGTTAAGGAGCTCATCACAAACTATTTCCCAGTAGAACATAAAGAATTAATTTTTGAACCCATCAGGACCAGCCACACTATCAAGATTTAGAGAAAAAAGGGCACTCTTAACCTCCTTCTCATAAAGGGATACAATAAGGGAGATTGTTGGATTGGTGTAGCCCAATCCGGTTGGGTCGAATGATTTTGGCCCGCAATTGTAGCCCGGTCCGGTTCGGAACTGTAGCAACTTTGACCATTGTAGCAGTGCGGACTTTGGAGTCCACTTTACTATTGCACTTTTGACTTTCAACCGACAGCCACTAGAGTATTGGATACATATAGGAAAGGCTTCATAAGATTGAAAAAGTCTATAATAATATTTCCTCATATCTCAAATTGGTTTAATGAATTCTCTGCATGTGCTGTTTCGATTTTTTTCGTAGGATGAATATTATATATTTTGGACCCGTGGATTTTGTTCCTTTGGGGGTTGTGGAATGAAGGTTCTTAAATGGTCTCCAAACTTTTGCTTAGGTGATGAGCCCCCCATTGTTCCTCTCTGGCTAGGGTTCCTGAATTTACCCCTTCACCTTTTCAAACAGATTTCCTTATTTGCCATTGTCGTTCTATTCGGGTTACCCATTAAGACTGACTCTACCACTTTAAACCTTACACGCCCCTCTGTCGCTAGGATTTTCACCGAGGTCGATGTTTCTAAATATTTTCCATCCCGATTCTAGATTCAAAATGGGGATAATGGTTTTATTCAAGATGTGGTCTTTGAGAATGCCCCAAATTTCTGCAAAAAATGCTCACGAATTGGTCACTCTATGAATGAATGTGTGACTCAATGTAATGACCCTCGACCTCCCCCTCTCTATAAATCTGTTTGGGTGGAAAATGAAACCCCCATAATTCCCCCTATTTCTCAGACAGTTACTACTAACTGCACTAATAACAAGAATCCCCCTGGCCTCTCTAAGATTCACCCCCCTCCCATTATGATGTCGAGACCTTGCACATCCCTGGGACTTCTAAATAAGGAAAGCAAGATACCTTCAATACTGACTCACCTATTCTTGAAGTAAGCAAACCTATACAAATAGATACATGGGAGGTGTAATAGAATCATGAAGATCCCCCTCTCATTGCTGTTTTCTGCTAGTTTTCTGTTGTAATTCTACTATTGTGATCTTCTGCTACTTCAATATATACTGTTTACTTTTATTTCCTCCCACTCTCTCATTTTTACACAAAAATTTGGCGACTCCGCTGGGGAATACTGCTGTGTGAACTGCTATGGGAGACACGTTCGCTGGAGGAAAGGTGTTGCAAGAGCTGGTCGAACTTTTTCCTAGAGCCGCGTGAGTACAGTGGAAGCCGCGTACGCTTCTGGTCGAACGTTATGTTGGGGAGATCACTCAAGGGAAGACGATCCAAGCTTGTCGAACACCGGATAGAGAAGTCACTGCTGAGGAGGAAAACGCCGGTGTGTTGCAACGTAGCTGTAGGAGGCTTTTAAAAATGGAGTTGGATTTTGCTACAAAAATGTGTTTTATGCAGGCTCAGGCAGTTGTGATTCAAGAACTTCTTACGAACATAAAAGAACAGCTGTTATTCTTGGGAGAAAAATCAAGAGAGCTGGAGATGCAAGAATCTCATGGCTCGGATTCTGGAAAGTGAGGTGACGAAGCTGCTGTAAGTATGTTTGGTGGCGACTCTGCAAAGGAGCAGCAGCTTGAACACAAATTGGTAAGTCTCAAAGAGGTAAAAATTGATCCGTATTTTAGCATGAAAGTAGATCAAATGGTAGAGAATGGAGAGATAGAAAACTTGAGAAGTTTTCATGCTAGCCAGAAAGGGATCAGCAGTGAAGAGCTGGAGGGTCGGTGTGGAAACTGTCCAGAACGGCTTGTAGTGGTAACCGTTGAACCGAATTTTAGTTTGTTTAATTTTGATGAATTTTCTACCGTGGTTGAGTCGAGAAGTGAGTTTGAGTCTGAGACAACATATGAGCTGGGAGAGCAGTTTAAAATGGAAAATGTGGTTGTTGAGACAAGAAACAAGGGTTTGCGAGCAGTTCGGCTTGCAGCAGTTGAGATCTATGAATGACTACTAGCAAAAAATGCAGATGTAGGGGGCTGAAAGGGAGACTTCGAAGATCAAACACAACAGTGTCAAAAGGTCTTTCAATATAAATATAATGTTGTAGCTATGGAATGGGTATCCACTGCTATTGATTCTAGTCCTTCCACTAAAGGGTGGGGCACTGCATATTCTTTGTACATTAACTCTGGTTTTACTCCTCCACATGCAGAGTTTTATTTGAAGGTGATTACAGTGTATAGACTTTGCACCTATTTATCTCTTGATGCAGTGGAATGTTCCTCTCAAGTGTGCTCCAGACATGGTCTAAACACAGGAATCTATTACTCTTTTTCCTGGGTGTCCGTAAGATCAATGCTTATGGCAACCATGTATGGCACGGATCTAGGGAAAAAAATTGCACCAGTTTTTGCTGACAGCCAAGGGGACCTTGAACATACTGCTGTGTCAGTTGAGATGGTAGGAAAAATAAAAAAAATATCATCATTTGGAAGTTTTCATGGCTGTAAATTATTCTAGACAAGATGTAGCATATATAGTAGAGGTTATAGTGTCAAGTGGGAACCTGAATTCAAGGCATATGAGACTTTTGGTGATCGAATTTAGAGCATGTGTTCTGGTCATTTGGATTTTGGGTTACTACATCCTTTTTGGTTCACTAATATTACTGGAAGAATTAAGTTCAACCTTCAGTTATGCAAGGGCCACCAGAAAATATGATTTGAAAACCACTGTAAGAGTACCCAACCCACATTTTTTCTGGAAGGTGGTTATATTGGAAGTCTTAGTCCAAGCAAATTCCAAGGTTAAAGGAGCTTTAAAAAATGATCACAAAGTAGACATCGACTCACAGTTTCATGCTTCTTGTCATATATCAGTGACTCTACCCAGAACCGGATCGAACCAGAGGAAAAGTGGCCTAATAGCTATTAATAGAAGCTTTAGACAACATCTATCCCAAGGGATTTCCATCTTGCCTACAGATTTTGTTGACATCCAGCGAGCTGACCCCCCATACCTAAAGGAGCTTCATTGTGTTCTTATTGTTGCAGTTATAGAGGAATTCTTTTTTCTCCTGTTTTTTCCCTGCAATTGGTGGTTTAATAGATGGAAATACCATTTTTTGGTGCCCTGGAATTCTCGATCGAGGCATTAGAAAAGTTAACAAAATTCAACTTACCGGAAGGTCTATTTTTACTCCAGAAACCTGGTATTTAGCCTAATTAAAATTGACCAAAAAGGTGGCATCAACTCTATACAGGGAATTGTGGTTTGTGGAAGGACTATACACTTCTAGTCCATTGTTTGGAGCAGCTGTTTGTAAACCTCTAGTTACCAGAGAATTGGATACACAGAATTTTCAGAAGTTCATTGACAGATCGAGTAGGAGGAGACAAAGGATCCTTTTTCCAGATTTATCTAACATAGGATTAAAGAACGGTCTGGTGGTTAAAGCATCTCATTTTTCTTTAGGAAGTTTTTGTATGCTGGGTAGTTGGAGGGTTGGAGAAGCTGCAACAGTTCAGGATATGATTCCTAGGACCAGATTCAATTCAAATTACAAGTCTTCCAAGCAGTGGAAAAGTGTGGACAAAGCTTTTGAAAACCCCTTGGGGTTAGGGATCAAAGGATTCAGATTTGGGCTGAAATTTTCTCCCATTTTTTGTGAGGATGTTTACCTATATGAAGTTGAATCAGAGGTTATAGCTGGAGGAGATACATGGAAATCAATGGTTTGGGCTGCAGTGGATAAAGTTGATGCAAATGGTGAACCCGGCCAGGGTGCTGAAATTCATATTGACACTCTTAATGGCAGGTTGAGCAGCTTTCAACAAGACAGCACAATTGTAGTGATCTTGGTGGAAAAAGTGTTTCATGCTCCTCAAGTAGATGTGAAAGAGGTTATTTTCTATGGCATGATCATTGATTCAAAAGCCCCTACATCTACTCCACTATTGGTAAGGTATTTGTTCCATGGAAGTATTACCAATTCAGGAGCATATGGTATTGAAGAATACAAAGAGGAATTATATTGGAAACACTATCCACCTACATATGGTATTGAAAATACATTGATGGTGAGGCCTCCACCAAAGTCGCCACCAGGAACCGCTGACTCAATGCACGGCCAAGAAAAGCTTTGGTTGTTACACCTTGGGGACAAGTTGGTTTTTAGGTGGGAGGGAATTGTTAGTAATAAAGAGGGTTGTCCAGGTGTTAGAGTTTGTTATTTTCTATAGGTTGTTGGTTTGTTAGAGGAGAGAGGGGAGTATTCTGGTTGGGAGGGGGACCACCTGAATTTGAAGGTGGATGGGCTGTTAGAGGAGAGAGAGGAATATTTTGGTTGGGAGGGGGACCACTTGAAGCATTTGGTTTGTTGGAGGAGAGAGGGGAATATTCTGGCTGGGAGGGGGACCACCTGGAGCAGTTGGTTTGTTGGAGGGGGATGAGTGGGCCTTTAAATAAGGGGAGCCAGTGTTAGAAAGGGGGACTGATTTTTCTAGAATATTTTCACAGTAGGTTTCTATTGAGGGTTGGTTCGTTGGGACGACCAGCAGGAGGCTCGGGAGTGGTCTTCCACGGGTTTCCTCTCTTTCTCTCACTCTCTTTTCATTTTTCTCTCTCCTTCCATTGCTATTTTTCTGCTAGTTTTCTTCTGTAATTCTGCTACTATGATTTGCTGCTACTTAAATATATATAGTTTACTTTTATTTCCTCTTACTCTTTCATTTTTACACAACAAGTCTTCAATGATGACTCGCCTATTCTTGAAGCAAGAAAACCTATACAAAGAGATAAATAAGAGGTTCAATCGGATCATGAAGATCCCTTTCATGTAGAGATTGACAAACCCTGGCAATTGGAAGAAGACTTCCTAAAATCAAGGGCTAAGAAAGGGAAGAAAGCATTGGATGAATCTGATGGATTCATCACTCCAAGTGATAGAAACACCTGGAAATGTAGGGATAATTCCAATTTTAAAAGAACAATTATCACACGTTCCCTAGCTGCCAACATGAAGGACCAAAACACAATACCCCCACAGCCAGCCCCTACTGAAAAAGTGTCTACCTCATCAGATGCTTCAGCAAGCTCCTCCAATTCTTCAGACTTGGATGAGTTATCTAGTGAGGATGATGAAAATGACCCATCTTATAGGGATGCCTGCGTAATTCCAGAAAATCTTGATTTTCCAAATGACCTCGATGCATGGATGGATGAGAAAGACACTACTGTATTTAGACAGTATAAAAATAGAGAGATGTCGGCAGATGCATATCTTGATATCAGAAAGCGAATGTTCATCAAAGTGGTAGAGGAATTTAAAAATAATCCAAGCTTCAATTTTAATGAAATCCCATAGAAATGAAGCTGTTGAGATTATTCTGATTATCAAAAGCAGGTTCTTCTTTGTCTTGCGTTGTTTCTCTTTTTCAACCGGTTCTACTCAATGGAAATATATAGTGGATGTTTGTAGACCTGCACTATGGGGGCTTTGAAATGTACTTCTTCCATTTTTAGAACATGCTTGATCATACAGCCTTCTTGAATGAAGTTGTTATGATGTTTCTTCTGGCGTTTGAGATATTTTGGCTAAAGAGAAGCTTCAGTCCTTGGTTGCTTGGGTCTACTGTTAACAGATTTTCTATTTTCCTTGATGTCATCAAGGGTTGTTGTTGGTTTTTCAATGCATAAATCTTCTTTTCTGTTGGGTTGGAATCTCTAAGGACTAGCAGGGGGAGGGGGTAACTGGAAGGGGGTGCAAGGGGTGGGGTGTCCAGGTTCTGGGGGGGTCCTGGGGGATCTTTCCAGGGTCTGTGGGGGTGTCCAGGTTCTGGGGGGGTCTCGGGGGTGTCTAGGGTCTGGGGGGGTCTGTCCAGGGTCTATCTAGGGGAGTTTGTCCAGGGGGTCTGGGGGTGTCTAGGTTTTTTTTTTTTGGGGGGGGGGGGGGGAAGGACTGGCATGGGGGGAGGGGGAACTAGAAGGGGAGGGGGGGAACTAGCAGGGGGAGGGGACTGGTAGGGGGGACTAGCAGGGGGAGGGGGTAACTGGAAAGGGGGGTGCAAGGGGTGGGGTGTCCAGGTTCTGGGGGGGTGTCCAGGTTCTAGGGTGTGTCCAGGGTCTGGGGGGAGGGGGGTCTGTCCAGGGTCTATCTGGGGGGGGTCTATCCAGGGGGTCTGGGGGTGTCCAGGTTTTGTGGTGGGGGGGCAGGACTGGAAGGGGGGAGGGGGGAACTGGCAGGGGGAGGGGGAACTAGTAGGGGGAGGGGACTGGTAGGGGGACTGGCAGGGGGAGGGGGTGTCCTAGGTCTATCTGGGGGGTGTCCAGGGTCTGTCCGGGGGGTGTCCAGGGTCTGTCCGGGGGGTGTCCAGGGTGTGTTTGGGGGGGTGTCCAGGGTCTGTCCGGGGGGGTGTCCAGGGTGTGTCTGGGGGGTGTCCAGGGTCTGTCTGCGGGGTGTCCAGGGTCTGTCTGGGGGGTGTCCAGGGTCTGTTTATGGGGGTGTCCAGGGTCTGAGGGGAGGTGCTAGGGTTTGTCTGGGGGGTGTCCAGGGTCTGTCCATGAGGGGGATTTGCAGGGGGGTTGTCCAGGGGGAGTTTATGTAGGGAGGGGGTGTCCAGTGTCCAGGAGGGTGGGGTCTGTAGGGGGTGGTCTACTACAGGGGGGTGTGCAGGGGGTGGGGGCTATTTTTTATGGTTTTCCATACCCTATAGCCACGGTTTTTAACCGTGGATATAGGTCTATTACCACGGTTACAAACCGTAGCTAAAGGTCTAATGACACGGTTTCTAACCATGGAAATAAACTGTATCCCTCCTCTAGTATAGCCATGATTCTAAACCATGGTTATAGAGATATTACCATGGTTTGAACTATGGTTGTATACCTATAGCCACGGTTTGAACCGTGGCTGTAGACCTATAGCTACGGTTCCAAACCATGGCTATAAGTCTAGGCCTATAGCCATGCCAAACTTAGCCATGGTTTCTCAAACCGTGGGTATTACCTATATCCACGATTTGAGGACCTATAACCACAGTTTAAAATCGTGGCTATAGCCTGAATTTCTAGTAGTGCATGATGCACCCAATGTATCCTATCTCGTCGTGAATATATGTCATCACGATTTTCATCAATACATAAAAGCACGTGACTTATAATATTCATTAATAATAATCTTAACACCTAAGTATCAATACATATTTTCATATATATGAACATCCAATGACATATATAAATGTGGATTTCCTACTGGCAGTTCTCGTTCTCATAATATCCTACATTGGATATTACCAAATGCGTACACCATGAGAAGGTGCCTCAAAGCCCTATGAGTCTCCACCCCTAATAGCCTTTATCATTTATGTCCCTCAAATGATTTTATCTGGTTATAGAACATATATTAAATAATGCTGTTGTGGAAATTCTGGGTTCTCATCGTGGTGGGGAACTACTATGAACTTTTAGTGTGATAGCTACTCTTAGGACACTATCACATACTATGTTATACATAAGAACAATAATGATGTAAAAATGTGTTCGTTAATATTCAAAACTATGAATATAGGTTATCATAAAGTATATAGAAGTTGGTTATAGGGTAATAACTCCAACAACTACTACACTAGATCAGAAAGTGATGATAAAGAACCCAATAAAGGTAGGGAATCCAAGATGATATCATCTCAAAAGGTGTTTGAATAAAGATATAGATTTGGTGACTTTAAATTCAGTATTCTAGGATAAACCACTAGTAAGAGATTTAAATGTTACATTCTTTAATCTAGGAATTTTCTATGGTTAAAAAATATCTTCTAGAAATAAACATTTTCTAATGAAGTAATTTTCCTAATCAAGAATTTGAAAATAAAAATTATAATCATTCTTAGAATATCAAAATATAAACCACACAAAAACAATATGAGTCGACCCATTATATTACACTAACAAAATCAACACTTAATTGGTAGTTATAAAATGTCATGTCTTAGAGTGAAATCTTGTAAGAGATTGTTGAAAGATGGGAAAAATTACTCAGGAGTATCAAATATTTTTAAAAATACTCTAAGCTTCTGAGAGAATAACTTTAGATAAATGTGAATTCCTTACATCATAAACTCATATAGATCGTGTATTAAATATATTTCAATAAACTAGGTATTTTCAAAAAATAAGTATATCTTAAGTACCTAAAATCCCAACTATAATCTATCTATTATCAACCCCAAAAAATCTCATTTACAAAACCTCTGGCATCATACCCAACAACCTTTACAAACTATTTACAATTATCACTTACCTTCTTTTCATATGAACAAACCATTTTAATAGTGTGTCATTTTAATATAAATCAAAATAATGCCCAAAAATATCCAGAGATGAAAGGTAAGATTCAAAAGTATGACATACCTACTTCACATCCACTAAGAGATTATCCCAAATCACCCTTACCCACTCCATATTCAGATAAGACTGATTTTCTACAACATATGGTAAAAATTACCATTAGTGAAATTATTATTCAATAGTATAAGAAAATGATAGAAAATAAGATGGTAGATTCAAATATCAGCACACCCTTATGGGTTTAAGTTTCTGCATTAAATGATGAGGACATGTCCTTTCTGGAACATATGACCACAATATTTAAAAGGAAGTTGATGCACTTTTCTAGAACCTATGTTTAGTAATCATCATTATATGAATTTAAATTAATATAAATAAATATATAATATATAAATTTTATTTAAATATTTCCTTATTAGGGGTTATTTTAATTAATTAAAATGGATAAACTTTATGCACTTAAAATTAATTTTTAGAAGACTGTATTTTTAAGCATAAAAATAATTTTATACCAAAATCATGAAAATTACTAGTTCAAATGAAATTAATTAGATCATTATAAATAAAATGTTTCATGTTCCACTTTAAGACCAAATCCAAAAATATAATGGAACATTTAAATTACTTTATTTAAAGAAAATAAATGATAATATTTGAAAAATCGGCAATTTTCACTATTCATTAAAAAAATCAATCATTTCAGAAAAAATCCCAAAATTTCACCCTAATTTAATTTTGATGTTCTGATTTGAAAATTAATTTTAATTTTATAAAATAAAATTTTTAAAAATTCCTGAAATTAATTATAATATTTTCTCACAAAAATCAAATAAAAATTTTTTTTGAAGAAAACATATTTTTTTAAGAATAAAATGAATTTACTAAAAAATTGAGTGATTATTTGATAATAATTTATCAATATATTTATATTTAATAGGATATATATACATATTTTTTAAATTAGTTAATCTTATTCATAGTCACTAATTTAATGTCTAGGTATAATAGTCATGTTTAAATAATAATATTTCATGGTTCATTTTGGCTCGGTGTTGCATGTTGTATATGCTATCGAACATAGTTTTATTTTTAAAATATTAGGGTGTTATATTCTTACTCCTTTAATAAATTTTTTATTCATAATTTTAATTTTATCTCAATAATAAAAGGTTTTCCATTTGAAAATACCTTTGTTGAAATCTCATATCGTAAAAAGGGTTAATAAAACTTCCTCTTAATAAGAGATAAAGGAAAGTATGAAGGTCATATTGAATAACACATAACTAGGTTTCCAAGTAGGAAAATATTATCTGTAACTGAAAATATGGACATGGAAGAAAATAGTAATTCCCAAATAATGATGTAGAGTGACAAAGATCATTGATCACAAGAAAATGAATGATTGTGAGAGAAAGTTAATGACCACAAAACTATAAACCCTAGTGGTGTGAAAAATACCATAAATTCATCATAAATGAAGGTAATATGATAACATTTTCATTTCAATATCCTTTTCCTAGAGGTGTATAATTCCTTACCATCTAGACTAAAAATATAATTAATATATACTTGATAATTATAATTTCATCCTTTAATCAATTTATTCCACAATATCATATCTTGATCAAAATGATGAGTATTCAAGATGAAATTTTTTTATGACTGAAGCACTAAAATAAACTTGTAATGGTTCAAATAATTCCAAAAAATTATAACAAGACATTCCTTCTATATTTAGACATTAACTAAAACCAAAATGGTCATCACAAGGTAATATAAATCCCAAAATGAATAAAAGTTCATAATATGTAATACAAAATTAATCTCTAAAGACTCAAAAATAATACTAAAATTTCAACTTAGATCATTTTATAAATAACTATCCATAAAATTCTTTAAAATATTCTTGAATAAGGTTGAAACCCAAATATTTGAATGATTTCATCACATATTCATCCAAGATAAGTTTAATATTTATCTCCAAATAAAATCAATCATGCTTAAAGTCTCATAAAAAATGTATATTCACTAATAATATATGATAATAATTTCTATAAATAATCTAAATCACTATAAATCCATAGTAAAATCATATATGATTCCAAAAATTAACACAATACTTAGATATTTCAAGATTATTATAACTAAAATACTATTAATAAAAATACTTCTGCAACATAATTCTTAAATCCCAATACTTAAATACTTTCACCTCAATGATTGTTATAACATATGTACTTACTTGGTCTAGGAAAACCACATAATATCTTCCTTACTAAAACTTTATGATATTATACTATACTTAGACTTATCCATGGGGTTTTTACTAAAGTTCTCTAATCCTAATCCCCAAAAAATAACTAGGATTTTCTCTGATACCAACTATAGAAACCTAAGCCTTTTATACATATTATTACATGATTTTTAACATAAACATTCATTAATTACAACCCAAATATCATAATACCTAATGTATTTGTAAGACTACGTATATAAAACATCAAAAGAAACTAAAAGATAACATCTTTATTTTTATTCTCCTTAATCAGCTCCTAAATCCATTTGAGCTCCTAAATCTGCACGGAATAACCTGGGGAATACATAAAAGAAAGGGGTCATCTAAAAATCCCAGTAAGGTAATAAACATGATAAGGAAACATAACATGTGTGTCAAAGGTGTAATATGATATCATAAAAGATAAGGATTGTGAGTAACCATATTTAACCATAACCAAAATAACATGGTTTCATAAGATCATATAAATATAGGAAATGTGGAAAAAACATATTACAGGGAATAAGCATGAGTCAAGGATAACTACCTAGACAATATCACATGGTATACAAAGTCCCATAATGGATTAGGTTTACTCCCTAATACCATAAATAATGTCTCATGAGACCAAAAACATTACTCAATTAATTGAAACAATATCTGGTTACACCCATAATAACATGTGCATGTTTATGTGTGCTATAAAAAAGAAATAAACCGTAAGGTATAAACATAAGAATTACCCATGGAAATAAATGGGTTGTATAATCTCACCTCACTTCATAATCAAAGGATATTTCATAAAGAAGGCATTTAATAAATGAACTTAAAGCATGCATTACACCCATAAAAGGAAGGTATAATAAGCTAGGTATATATGTAAGAGACATTTATACAAATTTTATAAGAAATATATAACATCAATGTTTTTCGTTATTGATGAAAACATCTTTAAAATATCACATGGAATATTTCTTTAGTATAATACCCTTTTCACTTTAAAATTACTTCTTTAAAATCTAAAAACTTCCCAGAATATTATATAAAAAATTATTTTAAAAGAACCAAAGAAAATTTTAAAGGAATATTCAAAGCATTGATCGGTTGTTATGGTGGTAAATTCTATTTATGTTAGATAAGGTAAAATAAAACATTCCTTTCACACTTTTGTAAAAAAAAGTTAAAAAGTATTGTATTCAGAAAATAACAGAAAGATTCATTTTAAACTATTTTTTAAAAGGGTAAAACATGGGTAAAAAATTATATAATAAATAATTAAATAATATTAAAAACGTTCTTTAAATTTTTTTAAGGAAAATATAGACATGAAGGAGAAAGATTCGAGATCTAAAAGAAGATACAAGATCGGTATTACTTATAAATAATTTTCTTGATCTTTCTTTATTAAATAAGAGAGAAAATGGAAAAAAACATGTAAAACACATTAATTAATATAGGAGAATAAAATAATGTGGTTCAATAAAATAATTTTATATGATTTCCCCTAAATGAACCTTGAATATAAACAATCTCAAAAAGTAAGGTGATTGTAACATAAAGTCTTTACCACTTCAGTAACTTTTGAATAAAATCCCATTGGATTAAATAAAATGAATTTTAACATAAAATACCATAAATTATGAAGGATTTGTGATATATTATATAAAAGGGGTAACATATAAACCATATAAAATAAATTAGGTGCATAACATTAAAATATGCCTCAATAAATGGAAGTTGATATGAAATATCTTACAAAGATTGAATCATTGGAGTGAGAATTAATCAATAAATTGATTATGTGAAACAAATGTAAATCCATAGAAAACAAGTGGAAATATAACATAATATATTCATATTTAATTTCATACATAATCATATCATAACATAGTCAATGAAGTATAAGTATAACCTAATGAATGGAAATTGAGTTAAGAAACCCCTTACCTTGAGTTCGAGTCATCACGTATGTACTTTATCTTCCTAAATAATGAAATTATGTTAATTATTTACTTTATTAAGAACATTTTTAAAATTTATTATTCCTTTTATTTTATTTATTACCATGTTATATTTATTTATTTAATCAATTACGTTCGCATTGGATGTTTTTATGATATTTGGTTCATATGCCCAAAATGACTTTGGTAGGTTAACTGTGGTAAAAGTGGTCATTATTCTATCATATCCAAAATAATAATAATGAAATAATTATAATTTTTATATGTAAATTATACTTTTAAAATCAATGGTGAAATATGGTTATTAAAAATGAACTACATTACAATCATGGAGACGGTAGGTTGTACGTACGCCTGAGTAATATTTCCATTTTCCAACGATCATTATGAAAAAAAAATAAGTGTTATTTTATATTTACAAGATGATAATAATATCATAAATACTATTTTATTTCTTTAAATATACTTATATATACCATCCATGTGATGTGGTGATTAATAACAAATCGCATCTCTTTGTGGAGGTGGTAGTCCACACGTATGCACGAACGATGTTATCATTTTTCAGTGAATATAAAGGTAAGAAAGTAAATGATATGTTATATTTTAAGAATGATAAATATTTCATATATATCATATATATACATTAAATAAATCATTTCACACCCTGATCTTTTAAATTATTTTATTTTATAATTTCATGGCTTCGGTTAGTCTTGTTAAGGTGCGGGTTGAGTGCATGTTTAATTTTTTTTTTGACATTTGATGTGTTTGGTGGGTTTTGGACCGATGCATGGACACCGCAAAGTTGGTCGTAACCATGTAGTCGGCCCGGATACCCTTGCGGTTACCCATTATATAAAATAATAAAACATTATGAAAATGAAATAAAATAAATGTTTAAGATATAATAATAATAACATTTTTGTGTATATAAAAATTATTTTTTTTAAATTAAAATAGTTAATGATCTTATTATCAATAAATTGTTATAAATATAATTATTATTTGGTTGTTATTAATTTTGTTATTATTTAAAGGAAAATAAATAAAATTATGATTATCATTATTATTATTTTTATTGTTATTATTATTATCATTAAGAAAATTAATGTTGTCGTTATGATTATATAATTTTTTTTAAATTATTATAAATATTGTAATTAAAATTTTGTTAATATTAATATTATTTAAATTGTTATAATTATTATCATTATTAATATTATTATTACTTTTATTATAATTATTATCATCATTGTTATTATTAAAAAATTTATTTTATTTTTTATTTTTTTTTAATTTTGTTTTATTTTTTTTAAGGGGTTTTGATCCCTCTATTTTTCCCCCACGCCTCACCCTCACTCCCCCATTTAATATCTTTTTTTTTTGTGTTCCTCTCTCCACTCATACCTCTCTCCAATCACACCCCACCTTTTTTCTTTGCCCATCACGCACAACCCTTCCCCATAAATTCCTTTATTTTTTTCTCCCACTTTTTTTTATCCCTCCTCTCTCCAATCACGCCTATCCCCCAATCCATCTCCCTATTACACTTTTTTTATTGTTTTTTTATCCCCTCATAATTCTCTCCACGCACCTCCCTATATCCCCACTTCTTCCCTCTTATTTTTTTTACCAATCACGCTCACCCCTCTCCCTATAATCCCTCAAAATCGTCTATTTTTTTCCATCACGTGTTCACGCCTATTCCTCCTTATTTCTTCCCACTCACACCTATCTTCCTCTTACCCCCCATCACGCACGCCTCCTCCCATTTGGGGCTCCTTCCAGCAGCTGCTCCCCCCTCCGGCGATTCCTTCCGGTGAGTTCTCTTCTCCTTTCTCTCCTCTCCTCACTCGTTTTTTTAGAGTTTTCATGTGGGGTTTATGGTTGGCTGAACCCTAAATGTTTGGGTTAATGTGTATCTCAGGTTTGCTTTGGTTTTAGGGTGTGCGTTTTGTCCATGGGGCGTTATTCTCCTTCCCGTTGAAGTTTCATTCCAATCGCATGAGCCTTTGGTAGGTGTTTCCAAGTTTTTCTTTCTTAAAGTCTTCTCTTTGATGCTTTCCATTTTAAATAAATTTATAAAATAGTTTCTCAGCTCTATGGCACCCTTAATTAAATTATTATAGCGATTTAGAATTTATTTTATTTGTTAAAAATAGGTTCTAAATGAGTTTTAGTGTAAATTGCATAGCTTTATGATATCTAGAAAGCTTGTTATGTTTATTTAAGAAGGAATTGATACCTTATGAAATGTATCACCGTTATTATGTTGCAACGACATTTTTTTTATTACTAATGAACTTGGGCAAGTGGTGGTTTTTGAGGCAAGACATTAAAATGTTTTCTTGGTGTGCGTTTAATTTTAAAAGAGGATTTCGGGTGTGTATGTTTTGATGTTGGTATAGAATACTAAACGTGTTAAAATGTGTTGGAAAGGTTTTAATGTTTTTTTTTGATTGTTTTTTGTTCCATAAATAATGTAGGTGGCCATTTAAGGTTTTAAGGTAATTGGTGTTTTCTTGGAAGTTTAGTCTTCTAAATGGATTTTAGTTTTCAAATAAATTTGGTCCCCTTGAGTGGTTTCTAAAGAGTATTTTAAATGTGGTTTTGTAAAGTGTTGCTTTAAGTATTTTGGAAATCATGGTTTATAATGTGTTCTTTAAGGTTTGACCATTCATTTTAAAACATGTTTTGGTGTGGGTCGGAAAAGGGTAAAATCATGTTTGATAATTGTGAAGTGTTTGAATGTGTATTTAGAACTTAATGGCCCATTGGTCTTGTAAATGTAAGAGTGTTGTTTGCAAGATATTTTGAATAAATGTGTGTTATCGATTTGAAATCGTAAACATTTTCTAAAATGTTTTAAAGTTTATATGTTATAGTAGCCCGGTTGGCACTTTCTTAAATGTGAATGATTGAACACATATATGAGGCGCTCCTGTCTAGTGTAACCCTTTATGGGTGAACGTATAGAAAGCGTCCGTGTTTGAGGAAGGCAAGTGCAGTGAGATGAGTCACGCGTGAGAGAGCCTTCCTACCTACACAGTATAATTATAACCATCATGGGTTCCTGGGCATCTTATAGATTATCGAGTGATGGTTTCTCACCAGCCCCGATTAGATGGGTTGGTGCCCCTGGTAGATAGAGAGGCCAGGTGGGATTTGCCGCTGATTTTGTCGCGATGGCGATCAGTGGGTTATAAACTATGGGGCTTCACTATACGTCGGCAGGTGGTTCCGAACCGAGTGCATCCAGGGGTTGTCTAGGGATGTTCAGGATCACCCATGGTTACATCTTGTATTGCTTGATTATTTTTCTGTTACACTGGTTTATTTTCAGCCCGTATTTCTTGTTTATTTTTGTGCTACACTGATCTATTTTCAGCATGTATTATTTACCTGTCTACCTTTTGCACAACCCTGATATCACTCATTTAGTTTTATTTATAAAATGATAAAGTGTTTTTGAAATAATATATTGCGTGAGTTGGTCCTCATTGTAGGAAAGAGGTGTTATTTTGTTTAAATGCGAAAACCTTATTTTTATAATTATATTTCCAAACTTGTTTCATCGGACAACTTTGGGTAAGGAAACACTTGGATTCAGTGGTTTACTTTTGGCATCCCTACTGAGCATTTTTGTGCTCATGCCTATCCTTTACTATTTCAGTTGTAGGTTCAGATGTTGTTCAGACTCTTTCTTAGTGGCTGCTCATGTGGGAACAGTTTTGGGCTTTTGTTTGGTGGTGAGCAAGGGGTCACATGGAGATCGTTGTAGTGGGGTCTTGTTTCCATTTTTCTTCTTCTTTTTAATGATAATTTTTATTTGGATCGGTTCTTTGTTTATTTAAGTTTTAGTTTTTGTTTTGTTGCATGCTCTGTTTGTTCTATTTATTTATCTGGTCCTGGTTTTATCTCTTGGGCTTAAATCATTCTCTCGTGTATACTTTGATGCCCGGCACTGGTTTCCATCCCGAGGGGATCGGGAATGCCCCTTGGGACATGTTGTGGACTAGCTCGGGTGACCGGTTCAGGGTCGATCTGAGTTGGTTCGTGACAAAATGGTATCATAGGAGGTTCTTGTTATTTGGGGTGTCCGGTAGATGGAGATTAGGACTGTCGGGACTCGAGAGGTAGGTGCGGGAAGGGCGTCATGAACCCTTGCTCGTTCCGCACCTTGAGTTGCCAGGTGTAGTCTGGGATTTGAGTCTTGTGTCATTGTTTTTGAATTGAGGGATGACAACGGAGGAAAGCCGGTGTCATTTCGTGACCTCACATAGAGTATTGACCCATGTGGAGTCTGAGTGCATGGCTTAAGTTCCTCCAAGTTGTTGAAACTTACTTGGGGAATGACTCACTACCATGTCGTTGGGTTAGGTGTAACTTCTAGTTCCTCATTCTGACGGTTCTTTGCAAGTTGTACTCTGTTTCATTCTGGTTGGTGAAAGCGTGCTTTTGGAAATGGAAATGGATTTTTTTTTAAATGAAAATGTTCTCTCTATAATGATTTTAAATTGGTAAAGGGAGTTTTAAAATTGAAAGCGTTTTAGTAAATTATTTGGTTTTGATGAGGAAAGGATGTTTCCCTTGGTACTCTTTATGGAAGATTACATGTGTGTGGGTGTGTACAGTAAGTGTGTGGGGAACATGTTTATGGATGATGTGGATGGAAATGGATGGATACACATGTAATGGTCCATAGGATGCCTTGGGTGCGTTAGAATTTATATAAAGGTTTTGGAAATTTGTTTTTCCTTGAGTGGATTTTTGGCTTGTAAAAAGTGGTTTTGGCATTTGAAAAATGATCGTGGGATAAGACAGTTCTAAAATTTAAATGAAAATGGTGATTTTGGAAGAGGGTTTTGGTTGTGTTTATATTTGATTGGATGCTGATTTTTGGCTTTGTGTGTTTTTTATGTTGTTTAGAGAATGTCTCCATAAAAGATCCCCAAATCTTATAATGAGTCATGCCCAGTTTCTGGTCCTTCTCGGACATTGCCTATTCTTCGTGGTGATCAAGGCCCGTTAGAAGCAGTAGATTGGCTTGAAGAGGTAGAGTGTGTCTTCAGAATGTTGGGAACTACCGAGGTTATTAAGGTTCGTGCTGTTACGGGATTGTTTGAGGGTCCAGCTTTGGACCAGTGGAAGATGATTGCCCCACCGCTAATGCAAGTTGGAATGACGCGGGATGTCCTTAAAACCATTTTCATCCAATGGTTTATACCTGAAGAAGTGAAGGCGAAGAAAAAGGGAGAGATCATGCATATTCAACAAGGTCAACAAATGGTGAAGGCATATGTTGACCATTTCAGGGAACTGATTGTCTTTTCTCCAGAGGTAGCATCGCATAATCTCATGAAGACCTCTCTTTTCACAGGGGGTCTTCGTTCGAAGATCAAGGAACAGGTCCTCCCTCCTAAAGACCATTGTTTCGAGAAGATGGTCGAGGAAGCGTTTTTAGCTGAGTTGGTTTCTAGAGTGCCGGTAGTCAGCAGTCCAGTGTACCCAGTTGTTCGTAAGGTTTCCCCATCTGGCGAGGAAAAGATTCCAGAGGAACCTATTCCTAAGGAGTTATCCCCTTCGGCCATGGTTTCCAGTTTATCTAATCGTTCAGTGGTATGCTATCAATGCGGTTATTTTGGGCATTTAAAGCCATCTTATCGCAACCCCCCAAAGACGTGTCATCGCTGTGGCTGTCTGGGTCATCTGGAGAAGTTTTGCAGGAAGTGACACCTGAAGAAGATGTCCTGATCGGAGGATTCTAGTGTCTGACTGTGAGGCAGGAGATGCTTCAGCCATCAGAGCCCCAGCCACAGGTCCTGGGGTGAAGCTCGCACACATTCAAGAGTTTCCGGAGGGATGTGAAGCCTCGACCCAATTTGTGTATTCCATGTTGGAATAGAGACCTTTTAAAAATATTTTCAATCTTGTTTCACTACTACTAGAGTTGTGTCATTCTTGTAAGTTCACCATTTTATTGTGAAGTTCTGATGGATATGTTTTATTGTAATTCAAGCCGACCTGTTGATGGAATGTGAGTTTCTGAATTGTGCTTTTCCCTTGAAGCGTGTTTGACCCTTGTATGGGTTGATCTTGATTTAGTTGTGTTCATTTGGAGATGTTTGTGTCTTGTGGAATCGGGGAGATGTGTTTTCAACTCGTCAGGGTTAAGTCCTTCTGGTGGGTTTTCTTTCGTGTTGACGGTTTTTGGTTTGGTTTGGTTGAGAGTTCCCACATGGGATCCTCTCTCCGGGGTGATGTGCTTGGGTTCTAAATTTCCATTCTATTTAAGTCCTTGTGGTGGGGAGAACTCTCTCGTGTTCTCCCATTATCTTGTGTTGGGGTTTCTCCTGAGTTGGTCGGGTGTGACTTGTGGAGTGAATAGTCACCCCAAAGTTCTTGTTTTTTTTTCTCTCTCAAGTTTTTGTTTGGGCATGGACTCGAGTTTTGGTAGTCCTCTGGCTTGGTGACTTTCTGGGGGTATAAAGTTTTGTGGTGGGGAGAATTGTCACACTCTGATCTTTTAAATTATTTTATTTTATAATTTCACGGTTTCAGTTAGCCTTGTCAAGGTGTGGGTTGAGTGCATGTTTAATTTTTTTTTTGACATTTGATGTGTTTGGTGGGTTTTGGACCGATGCATGGACACCGAAAGGTTGGTCGTAACCGTGTAGTCGGCCCGGATACCCTTGCTGTTACCCATTACATAAAATAATAAAACATTATGAAAATGAAATAAAATAAATGTTTAAGATATAATAATAATAACATTTTTGTGTATATAAAAATTATTTTTTAAAATTAAAATTGTTAATGATATTATTATCAATAAATTGTTATAAATATAATTATTATTTGGTTGTTATTAATTTTATTATTATTTAAAAAAAAATATGATTATCATTATTATTATTTTTATTTTTATTTTTATTATCATTAAGAAAATTAATGTTGTCGTTATGATTATATAATTTTTTTAAAATTATTATAAATATTGTCCTTAAAATTTTGTTAATATTAATATTATTTAAATTGTTATAATTATTATCATTATTAATATTATTATTACTTTTATTATAATTATTATCATCATTGTTATTATTAACATTTTTTATTTATTTTTTTATTGTTGTTAATTTTGTTTTATTTTTTTAAGGGGTTTTAATCCCTCTTTTTTCCCCCACGCCTCACCCTCACTCCCCCATTTAATATATATTTTTTTTGTTACTCTCTCCACTCATACCTCTCTCCAATCACACCCCACCTTTTCTCTTTACCCATCACGCACAACCCTTCCCCATAAATTCCTTTATTTTTTTCTCCCACTTTTTTTTTATCCCTCCTCTCTCCAATCACGCCTCTCCCCTCTTTTATTTATCAATCACGCCTATCCCCCAATCCATATCCCTATTAAACTTTTTTTATTGTTTTTTTATCCCTTTATAATTCTCTCCACGCACCTCCCCGTATCCCCACTTCTTCCCTCTTATTTTTTTTACCAATCACGCTCACCCCTCTCCCTATAATCCCTCAAACTCGTCTATTTTTTTCATCACGTGCTCACGCCTCTTCCCCCTTATTTCTTCCCACTCACACTTATCTTCCTCTTACCCCCCATCACGCACGGCTCCTCCCATTTGGGGCTCCTTCCAGCAGCCGCTCCCCCCTCCGGCGATTCCTTCCGGTGAGTTCTCTTCTCCTTTCTCTCCTCTCCTCACTCGTTTTTTTAGAGTTTTCATGTGGGGTTTATGGTTGGCCAAGCCTTAAATATTGGGGTTAATGTGTATCTCGGGTTTTCTTTGGTTTTAGGGTGTGTGTTTTGTCCATGGGGCGTTATTCTCCTTCCCATTGAAGTTTCATTCCAATCGCTTAGGTGTTTCCAAGTTTTTCTTTCTCAAAGTCTTATCTTTGATGCTTTCCATTTTAAATAAATTTATAAAATAGTTTCACAGCTCTATGGCACCCTTAATTAAATTATTATAGCGATTTAGAATTTATTTGATTTGTTAAAAATAGGTTCTAAATGAGTTTTAGTGTAAATTGCATAGCTTTATGATATCTAGAAAGCTTGTTATGTTTATTTATGAAGGAATTGATCCCTTATGAAATGTATCACCGTTATTATATTGCAACGACATTTTTTTATTACTACTGAACTTGGCTTGGTTGTGTTATGACTTAGTTATTATGTTAAAACACTTTTGTAAAGGTTGAATGAATTCAATGTTTTATTTGGCGTTCCTTTAAAATACTGTGGGCAAGTGGTGGTTTTTGAGGCAAGACATTAAAATGTTTTCTTGGTGTGCGTTTAATTTTAAAAGAGGATTTCGGGTGTGTATGTTTTGATGTTGGTATAGAATACTAAACGTGTTAAAATGTGTTGGAAAGGTTTTAATGTTTTTTTTATTGTTTTGTGTTCCATAAATAATGTAGGTGGCCATTTAAGGTTTTAAGGTAATTTGTGTTTTCTTGGAAGTTTAGTCTTCTAAATGGATTTTAGTTTTCAAATAAATTTGGTCCCCTTGAGTGGTTTCTAAAGAGTATTTTAAATGTGGTTTTGTAAAGTTTTTCTTTAAGTATTTTGGAAATCATGGTTTATAATGTGTTCTTTAAGGTTTGACCATTCATTTTAAAACATGTTTTGGTGTGGATCAGAAAAGGGTAAAAGCATGTTTGATAATTGTGAGTGTTTGAATGTGTATTTAGAACTTAATGTCCCATTGGTCTTGTAAATGTAAGAGTGGTGTTTGCAAGATATTTTGAATAAATGTGTGTTATCAATTTGAAATCGTAGACGTTTTCTAAAATTTTTTAAAGTTTATATGTTATAACAGCCAGGTTGGCACTTTCTTAAATGTGAATGATTGAACACATATATGAGGCGCTTCTGTCTAGTGTAACCCTTTATGGGTGAACATATAGAAAGCGTCCGTGTTTGAGTAAGGCAAGTGCGGTGAGATGAGTCACGCGTTCGAGGGCCTTCCTACCTACACAGTATAATTATAACCACCATGGGTTCTTGGGTGTCTTATAGATTATTGAGTGACGGTTGATCACCAGCCCCGATTAGACGGGTTGGTTCCCCTGGTAGATAGAGAGGCCAGGTGGGATTTGCCGCTGATTTTGTCGCGAGGGCGATCAGTGGGTTATAGACTATGGGGCTTCACTATACGCCGGCAGGTGGTTCCAAACCGAGTGCGTCCATGGGTTGTCTAGGGATGTTCAGGATCACCCATGGTTACATCTTGTATTGCTTGATTATTTTTCTGTTACATTGGTTTATTTTCAGCTCGTATTTCTTGTTTATTTTTGTGCTACACTGATCTATTTTTAGCATGTATTATTTACCTGTCTACCTTTTTCACAACCCTGATATCACTCGTTTGGTTTTATTTATAAAATGATAAAGTATTTTTGAAATAATATATGGCGTGATTTGGTCCTCATTGTGTGAAAGAGGTGTTATTTTGTTTAAACGAGAAAACCTTATTTATATAATTGTATTTCCAAACTTGTGTCATCGGACAAATTTGGGTAAGGAAACACTTGGACTCAGTGGTTTACTTTTGGCATCCCTACTGAGCATTTTTGTGCTCACGCCTATCCTTTACCATTTCAGTTGCAGGTTCAGATGTTGTTCAGGCTCTTTCTTAGTGGCTGCTCATGTGGGAGCAGTTTTGGGCTTTTGTTTGGTGGTGACCAAGGGGTCACATAGAGATCGTTGTAGTGGGGATTGTTTCCATTTTTCTTCTTCTTTTTAATGATACTTTGTATTTGGATCAGTTATTTGTTTATTTAAGTTTTAGTTGTCGTTTTACTGCATGCTCTGTTTGTTCTATTTATTTATCTGGTCCTGGTTTTATCTCTTGGGATTAAATCGTTTCCTCGTGTATACTTTGATTCCCGGCACCGGTTGCCATCCCGGGGGGATCGGGAATGCCCCTCGGGACATGTTGAGGACCGGCTCGGGTGACCGGTTCAGGGTCGATCTGAGTTGGTTCGTGAGATATCATTATAAACATCTTTAATATTAAGTGATAGAAAATTAATTATATCGGTTCGTGAGGTGGTAGTCTGTCGTACACATGAACGAAAAATTAGTTTCCCATTTGATAGAAGAGGAAATGGATATTAGGTTTGAAATTAATATAAAAAAATATAATTATATGGGAGATACTTAAAAAATGTGATATAATGATGTTATTATATCATCATGGTTGAATAATATTTGAATGAGGTGGAAGAAGAAATAAAACAAAAATGCTTGATTATATAAGAATTGTACCTCTTCTTCAGAAAACCTCTTAAGGTTTACACCAAAAGCTTTCATAGGTTGCATTTATGATAAAACCAAGGACTATAGAAAATGATCAGGGATTTTAGGAATGGTTTTTTAGGTTTTACTGAAACTAAAGGATCATGAAGTGTGTATAGGAGAGGAGAGGATGTGTCTTTTTATAAGTTGGGGTGAGGTCCCACTAAGAAATTTTATAAAAGAATACAAAAAGATAAATCCATTACCAATAAAAATGATTTTAAATGGACATATATTCTAATTTTGGATATAATAAGGTTTAAATATGGTCATACAATAGGATTTAAAAAAGTTTAATTGGAAAAATTACCCTTATATTTTAGTTTAACTCCTTGTAAACCCGTTAAATCCTTAACTACAGTAATTAATTTTTTAAAACTGTCATATTTTTTATTATAAGACAAAAATTAGATCATAAATGGAAAATAGATGAAATTTTAGACTATTTATAATTTTAATTTTCCTCTTACATGTTTTTTAGTATTTTTAAATAATTTAATAAAATATTATTTAATATAAAATATCATTAATGTCATTTTTGACACTATTCATATAATTTGACTTTAAAGACGTTAAGATAATAATAAATTTATAATATAATCCATTTTAAAATATATAATAAATCATTATTAACGATAATTTTTTTAAATATAAGTCATCCAAAATACATTAATTTTAATGTTTTTAAAAATATTTACCTTGAGTTTTCCACTACTTGCACAAGAATTGTGTCGCCATTGTATAAGAATTTAAGGTAAATATAGTGACTAAAATTTAAAAAAAAAATACCACCATGAAAATAAATTAATTATACTAAAAATAATATTTAATATTCATTCAGTGCTTATTTTTATCCCTATATGAACATGAAAGAGATGTTTAAAGAAAAGAGAGTAACATTTTGTCTTTTTCTTTTCTTAAACTATTATATAGGTCACATTTGTGGAAAAGTGTCCCATAAATAATTTAATATTGAGAATAAGGTGATAAGGGTCTAAATAAATTCATATAATAAGAATTAAATGAAAAATGGAGTTCTTATCACTTAGTTTTAACCTAGGTTAAAATGATTTACCCTTTTATTATGGTGACAAATTTTTACTGTTTTTACTATACATTATGAAAAAAAATTAAGTTGAAATTATTACCTAATATTAGTTATAATGATTCTAAATATGGAATTTATTTTATCAAATTCAATTCAAAGAAGTGGCAGAATTTAATTTTAAAATGAACTCGCAAAACGTATCGAAAAACATTTTTTCAAGAAATGTATTTTCCAAGCATAAGATAATCTTACATTAACTCTTTGAATAGTAATAATAATTATATGAATTTCAATTCACATATATGGATATATAATCTATAAATTTAATTTAAATATTTCCTTATTTGGGGTTATTTTAATTGATTAAAATGGATAAACTTTATACACTTAAAAATAGTTTTCATAAAACTATGTTTTTAAGCATAAAAATAAACTTATACCAAAATCATGAAAATTAATGATTCAAATGAAATTAATTATATTATTATAAATAAAATTTCTCATATTTCACTTTAATACCAAATCTAAAAATATAATTTAACTTTTAAATTACTTGATTTAATGGAAATAAATTATAGTATTTAAAAAATCTGTATTTTTCACTATTCATTGAAAAATCCATCATTTTAAAAAAATACCAAAATTTTGCCCAGAGTTAATTTTAATATTATGATTTTAAAAATTATGATCATTTTATAAAATAAATTTTTTAAAATTTTCTTAAATTAATTATAGTTTTTTTCTGGAATAAAGCAAATAAAAATAGCTTTTAAAGAAAGTATATTTTTTAAGAATAAAACAACTTTACTAAAAAATAGAGTGATTGTTTATTAAGAATTTATAAATATATTTATATTGAGTAGGATCTTTATATATATTTCATAAATCATTTAATCATATTCATACCTACCAATTTAACGACTATGTTATAACGGACATGTTTAAATAATAATATTTTATGGTTCTCTTAGGTTCAGTTTTGCATGATGTATACACTATCGAACATAGTTTTCTTTTAAAAATATTAGGGTGTTATAGTTAATCACGTGAAAGTTATGAAGTTAAGTTGTTTGGGATACATAAAATTTTTGTGCAGAAATGCATCTCCTTACATACTTAGAGAGAGGGATGAGGCGTGGGTCATCAATGAGGAAAAGAAAATGCAATTATTGCAAATTATATAACTGCATAAAAAAATACAACATGAAATTTCAATAATACATTGTTCAATCATCTTAAGATCAATAAATTATTACAAATTAAATAACCTCATACAAAAAAAACCACATGCAATTTTAATCATATATTGGTCGATCATCTCAAGATTAGTCATCATACAAAACTCTTACCATGTTTTTTTGGGATATTTGTTATATTCTATATATTCTAATTTCACCTATAACTATATTAAATAAATAATATATATATATATACATCTATTTATATTCAAACATTCAAAAATATTTTCCACTTTTGTAGGTGAAAAACTATAGATAAAACCCTAATCGATATAAATAACCTCACTATTTATGTATATTGACACTGACATGATACCTATAAATAAAATTTAAAAATATGGTATATATATGTATACTAAAACATAAAATATTTTAAAATATTTTAATTAGGTATGATTAAATAACTATGACTTGATCTTGAGACTTTTTATATGGATTGATATATCACTATTTGATAAACCAACCAAAACCTAGGGGGAACTCTCCGAGCATCTATTCTCTAATATTTCAACAACCATCAGTCTTTCTTCAGTCAGGGTGTAAAAATAAGGCATAAAACAGCAACACCACTAATTGAATTCCCTTTTATTACAATTTTACTCGCATGGGGGTCTAGTGGTTTGGGTTATATAACATTTTTACATGAACATGGAGATCCTTAGATAGTTAGAGAGAGAGATGACACACAGGTTATCAAAGAGGAAAAGAACATGAAATTATTACAAATTATATAATTGCATACAAAAAAACACGACATTAAATTTCAATCATACATTGGTCGATCATCTCAATACCAATCATCACATAATACTCTTAACATGTGTTTGGGTATACTTATCATGTTATACATATTATAACTTTACTTATAACTATATCTAATAAATAATAAATATATACATATATTTGAAACTGTTTATATTACCTAATTTTAAATATCAATGTGTGTGTGTGTGTGTAACACCCAAATATTTTACAGTATGTATCTTTTTAAATAAATTTAATCTCTTCAATAGATTACATCGCACGCAACACCTAACTTTAAAAAACAATGAAATATGATTATAAACTAACCATTAAATTGGAGTGTATGAATAAGATTAATTTTATTATTATATATATGTGTGTGTGTGTGTGTGTGGATTTCATATTTATTTATGCTTATAAAATAAACACATAATTTTTAGTAAAGTTATTTTATTCTTCAAATATGTGTTTTCTTCAAAAAATGATTTTTATTGCTTTTTACAAGAAAATAAATATAAATAATTTTTGACACTTTTAGAAACTGTATTTTATAAAATGAACTTAATTTTTGAAATAAAAATATTAAAATTGTCTTAGGGTTAATTTTTTGGAATTTTTTGAAAAAAATGATTTTCTAGTGAATAGTAAAAAAATGTTGATTTTTATAAAACTATTATTTTATTTATATTAAAAATTACCTTTATGATTTGAATTTGATATCAAATTAAAATAATTAATATTTAGTAATATATAATCTAATTAATTTCATTTTAATCATCCTTATACCTTATTTTGGTATAAGTACATTTTTGGGCTAAAAAATGAATTTTTCAAAAAAAATGTTTCTTGTTGCATTCTGCGGGATTAATTTTGAATAAAATTCTAAAAATTATCTATTTTGAATTTTTAAAAATGGATATATGTATTAATAAGATCTAAATTTATTAAATAGGTCCCTTTTATTTTTGGCCAATATGAATAGTAACCTTAGTAATTTTCATTGCTACGGTAAACGGTAAATTGGGTAATATAGGTTAAAAAATGATAAGGACTAGAATATGACCCTGACACTTGACCCAATTTTATTGGATGATTAATTTTTATGTATAAATATTCAAGGTTCAAATATATGACCATTTCGTTCCATTAGGTAGTGATTATGGCCCTTATAATATTTTATTTAAAGAAAAGTCAAAGATATCACGTTCATGATTTTAGTAACTAATTTTTTTTAATATGGTGTTATCCAGAATATATCTTTGACTATAAATATTATTTTTAAATATAAATAAATTATTCTCACCATGTTAATTTAATTTTAATTTTTAGATAATAAATAATTAGCTTAAATTCTTACACAACGATGATGTACTAAATATTTAGTTAATGGAAAAAACAAATAAATGATATAAAAATATTAAAATAAATATAATTTGAGATAATTAAGATTATAAATTAACTTTATAGATAAATATTACATATTAGGGGTGTAATAAATTATTTATTTTAAATTATAAGTGTTATTTTAGTATTTTTAAAGTCAATGTAATGAATAGTTTTAAAAATTGACATTATGAATATTTTATAGTAAATAATTTTTTATTTAATGATTAAAAAATACTAAAAATATTAAATTCCACCAATTTAATGGTATATGGTTAATTAAATCTACCATATTCCAATTATGGGTCTTTTTTCATTTTGTAGTAATATTATTGACCCTTGTATAGTAGAAGATTTTAATAATACGGTAATTGTTAAAAGAGTTAACACGGGGGTTAAAACAAAAAGATAAGGGTATAACCATGACCTGAACTTGTCCAAAAAAATTATGGGATGAATATTATTTGACCCTTATCACCTTAGTTTCTAATTTTAGTTGTTTAATGGACACTTTTCCATGAAAATAACTTATATATTATTTAAATCAAATATATTTATAAAATGACACTCTCTTTGTATTTAATATATTTTATATGTTTATATAGAGACAAAATCAAGATATGAATAAAAATAAATGTTCATTTTTATCTTAGTGAAATTATTTTCATTATATAAATTTATTTTTAATTTTTATGAATTATATAATTACCTTAAATTCTTGTGAAATTCTAATAGAGTATTTATTTAATTGATAGAAAAATAAAATAAATGATTTTAAAAATATTAATTTTGATATAATTTGAATGATTTAATGTGTAAATTTATTTTTATAGATATATATGAAATATTAGAAAATTTTTAAATTATTATATTCTAATTTTCCCTTTGTATTATTGTATTTGAAGTCAGAGTAAATGAATAGTGTCAAAATTGACATTAATGGTAATTTATCAAAATAATATTTTATTAAATTGTTTAAAATTCGTAAAAAATTATCTTCAAACATATAAATTTAACATAGTTTAATAAATCATACATGTTCCATTTATGAGTCATTTTTTCTATTTATAGTAAAATTATTAACCCTTTGTGAATAAAATAATGGTTACTCAGGTTAAGGTCAAAAATAAATAACCAAGGGGTTAATCAAAGTGATAAGGTTTAAAATAACACAAAAACATGTATAAATTATATTTTTTGATGGTATGACAACCCTATACTATCTTATCTTAGAATACCTTTCCATTTAGAGGCATTTGTCATGATAAATTAATTTATTATAATTTAATATTTGGTGAAATTCCAAAAGTGTCCCTCACCTCAATTATAAAATGGAACCTCCCCCTCACTTATTCACACCACTTTGAGCCATTTATATTGACCAAGGATTACCCATTTCTCTTCCCAACATCCTTATCTAAGTTTTAGAGTTTCTTCCCTTCCAAAAGACCAACCCTAGATCCCTTAAGAAGATACCTAAAGAAAGTTCTCTGTAAAAGAGGTAATCATATTTACCGACTCTTTCAAGTTTAATTCTTCTTATACTTCCTATTCATGTGTTGTTTCCATGATAAAGTAATCACTTAAGTATAATATATATTATTAGATTTTATTATTATTATTTTACAACTATGTTCCATATTTTATCTATCCTATGAAAAATGAAAGCATCATGCATGCGTACATATGGCTTAACATCTCCACACTGTGGTATAATTTGTTTTTCATCACCACTTTACTAGGATGGTTATAATGATGAAAATAGTAAATATATATGGTAATTTTGACATGATATTGATTCTATAAAATTAATATATCGTCTATTTCTCTACCCATACACAATTAAGGGAATGGCACTGTCGCTCGTGCGTATGTACGGCCTACCGTCTCCACAACGCGATGTGATTCATTTTACATGTTCAAAATTTAAGAATAGTTTTAAAAGTATATTTTAGTATTAAATATGATATTTATAACATTAATATAATTTTGGAAATTATGGATCTATATCCTATGAAAAATAATTGGGACATTAATGACAAAACATGCACTACTACAAAATAGGCCTTTAACAACGCTAAAAATAGCCTTTATCAACACTAGAAAAGTGCTCACTACTAGAGAGATTAAAAGCCCTGGTCTTTTATCAGTACTTCTATAAGTGATGATAAATTGTACCTTTATGAGTTATTTTAAAATCACTGATAAATTTTTCCTTTATCAACGCTTTTAAAAGCACTAATAAAAGGTCATATTGTAGTGTACTGCAACAGCACACTGCAGCACCACTACATTGTGTAGTAATAGAACACCGCAGCACCAGAACCACACTAGATATCAAAAAAAGTTCCAATATAGAATTTAAATGAAATTAAATTTACAACACAAATACAAGAAAAAAACACTATATTATAGACATTTCAAAAAAAAATTATATAATTACATAAATACAAATTATTACATACATTCAAAAACATCAATGTTCCTTTATCTTTTAATCCTAACCCCAAATCATACTATTGCTGAACAAAACACCCCTACTCTAGAAAAATAACACACCTGTATAAGAAAAAAATTATTATGTTAGTAATAATATAATGAAATAAATTAACAAAAAGTGTTAATTTTATTAAAATTGATGCCAATTTTAAATAAAAATATGCACTTGGAGTCATGCTGGTAACACGGTGCATCGGATTGAGGTGAGGATTATTCCAATTGGTTTAAAATAACATGTGGATGTTTTTTCTAAAGTATAAAAATAATTTGAATGTGTTTTATCAGTTTTGAGTATGTTAGTTATCTTTTTTACTAAAATGTCATTTTAAATTGAAAACACAGACTTTTGACTCATTGTGATCACATTGTGTATCAGTTTGATGTGAAACTAATTCCTACATATCAAAAATTACTTATCAATATTTTTCGTAAATTATCAAGAAAATCCAAGAACATTTGATTAGCTTTCAGTGAGTGACACTTTTTGAACTAAAATATCCATTTTAAACTCATAACAGACAGTTTAAGTCATATCGGGCACATCATATATCGGGTTGAGGTGAGGATGATTCCTACATGTCAAAAATTACTTATGAATCATTTTAATAAAGTATTAAAACTATACTAATGAGTTTTCTTGGTTTTGAGTAGGTCAATTGTCTATTTTATTAAAATTGATGTCAATTTTAAATAAAAAGACGCACTCGGAGTCATACCAGTCACACTGTGTGTCAGATTGTGGTGTGGATGGTTCCAACAGGTCTCAAATTACTTTTATATAATTGTCATGAATTATCAAAAGATTATAAATGAATTTGCTCAGTTTTGAGTATGTTAGTTGTCTTTTTTACTAAAATGTCATTTTAAACTAGAAACACGCACTTTTGACTCATTATGATCACATCGTGTATCAATTTGATGTGGAACAAATTCCTACACATCACAAATGAATTATTAATCTTTTTTATAAATTATAAATAAAATACAAGCACATTTGATCAGTTTTTAGTGAATGACACTTTTTGAACTAAAATGTTGATTTTGAACTGATAACGGACACTTTAATTCATAATAGGCACATCATGTATCGAATTGAGGTGAAGAAGATTTCTACAAATTAAAAATTACTTATGGATTGTTTTTGTAAATTATAAAATCGTTTTGAATAAATTTTCTTGTTTTTGAGTAGGTCATATTTTCATTATACTAAAATTGATGTCAATTTTAAATAAAATGATGCCCTTGGAGTCATACCGGTCACACCATGTGTCGGATTGAGGTGTGGCTAATTTCAACAGGTTTCAAATTACTTTTGGATCATTTCACTTAAGTATCAAAATAATTATAATGTGTTTGATCGGTTTTGAGTATGATAGTTGTCTTTTTTACTAAAATGTCATTTTAAACTGGAAACACGCACTTTTGACTCATTCTAATCAGCTCGTATATCAGTTTGACATGAAACTGATTCCTAAACATCACAAATGGACAATTAATCATTTTCATAAATTTTCATGAAAATAATATCATATTTGATTGGTTTTCAGTGACTGAAACTTTTTGAACTAAAATGTTGATTTTAAAATGATAACGGACACATTGAGTCATACTAGGCACATTGTGTATTGGATTGAGGTGAGGCTGATTCCTAAACATCATAAATGACTTATTGATCATTGTATTAATGTATCAAAACAATATGAATATGTATGTTCAAATTTGATTATGTCAATTGTCTTTTTTACATAAATTAATGTCAATTTTAAATAGAAAGAAGTATTTTGAGTCATACTGGTCACACCGTGTGCCGGATTAAGGTGAAGATGATTCCTACACATCCCAAATTTTCAAAAAATTCCTAAATGTTAATATTACTATGATATAAATTGAATTTATTTATTGAACTATCAACACTACATGATCATATTTGAACAAACCACTCTTGCTCGAAAAAAAGAATTCACCTGTATAAGAAAATAATTATTATATGATTAATACTAAAAAATAAATAAATTAAACATAAATATGAAATAATACATTAATTATATGGACAATGATTTTACTATAAAAACATAAATATTACCTTTATGATTGATAAGTGGAGGGAACATGAAGGAAAGTGAAAATTTTCATCATTGTAGGGGTGAAAGGTTTTGAGGGAGAAGTCTGTGGAATTTTTGGTGCAGAAAGGCATGAAAGATGGATAGAGCACCCCAAATCAAACAAAATAATTCACCTATATAAGAAAAAAATTATTATGTGAGTGATAATATAAATAAATAAAATAAACATAAATATTAAACAATACATTAATTCTATAGACAATGATTTTATTATGAAAACATAAAGATTGCCTCTATGATTGAGTAAAGGAAGCATCATTTCTCTTCCAGAAATGGTAGTGGAGATAACATGAAGAAAAGTGATAAATTTCATCATTGTAGGGGTGAAAGGATTTTAGGGAGAAGAAGTCTATGGAATTTTTAGTGCAGAAAGACATGAAAGATGGACAAGCCACCCTAACTTGAACAAAAGAATCCACCTATATAAGAAAACAATTATTATGTGAGTGATACTAAAAATAAATAAATTAAACATAAATATGAAAAAATATATTAATTCTATGGATAGTGATTTTACTGTGAAAACATCAAGATTACCTCTGTGATTAAGCAGAGGTAGCTTCATTGCTCTTCATGCAAAGGTAGTGGAGATAACTTGATAGAAAGTAATAAATGCAACACTGCAGGGGTGAAATTGTTTTGAGGGAGAAGAAGTCTATAGAAGTTTTGGTGTATAGAGTAATAAAAGATGGACAGACCACCCCAACTCAGACAAAATAATCCACCTGTATAAGAAAATCATTATTATTTGAGTGATAATAAAAAGAAATAAATTAAACATAAATATGAAACAATACATTAATTCTATGGATAATGATTTTGCTATCCAAACATCAAGATTACCACTATGATTGAGCAGAGGCAACATAATTTATATTCCTATAATGGCAGTGGATAGTACTTAAAATAAAGTGATAAATGCAACACTACAGGGGTGAAAAGGTTTTGAGGGAGAAGAAGTATATGGATGTTTTGGTGCAGAAAGGCATGAAATATAGACAGACCACTCCAACTTGAATAAAATAATCCACCTGTATAAGGAAAAAAATTATTATTTGATTGATATTAAAAAGAAATAAATTAAACATAAATATGAAACAATATATTAATTCTATGTACAATAATTTTACTATGAAAACATAAATATTACATCTATGATTGAGCATAGATAGCATCATTTCTCTTCCTATAAAGAAATGAAATATGGACATGAATCTTCTAAAATAAATTAAATCTATAGGGAATAATGAAAATGAAATCAATGTTCCATTATATAATTTTTCATTAAAATAGATAAAGTATATCATAACATTACCTTTACATATTTACAAAGGGTTTCCTTCATTATAGTTTATTCTTTTGAGGGATTGGTAACATCATCATGTACAGAAAACATTGTATGCATGAGTAGTCAAACATTTAATTTAGATTATTTTAATACAGTATAGAACATATAATATTATGAGTAAAAACATAGTATATTAAAAAACACATTTACCTTTTCATTGAACTCTATTTTTTTTAAAGGTTTCAAGGATTTGTTTCTCTTATCAAGAATCAAAATCCCCTCTTTATGGTCCCCTCTAACATACAATAAATTTTATACATTGGGACTAGCATGAAGTTATTTTCATCTCCCAATAAAAGGGTCATCCTCAATTGAATTTTCATCTGACCCAACATTTTTTTAGTCACCAGCATGAAAATAGAACAATTATTATTTGTTGGATCAGAGACATAAAATAATTACAATTCATGTGATGCCATTATGAATAGCCTATATTTTTCTCCTTCCATGATGAAATTCACCTTCACAAATCCCATTTCATCAACTTTCACTACATTGATATTGTCCACCCATTTGCAACAGAAAATCATCACTTGAAATGTTGTATAATACAACTCTTATATCTCTTTGATAATGTCTAAATATGACATATTTTCATAAATTTCATTTTTATCCTTGAAACTAGATATTTTCATCTCTTCATCCACGGGCTTTACACCACTATTTTGCACCATAATATAGTCATCATGTTCTTTTGTATAAAATGTATAACCATTTATTTCAAAACTAGTGTAAGATATAACATTTTCATTCGGTCCTTTGGCTATCCATTGAAGTCGTTTGACAATTGAATTCATATTTTCAGATAATTAATTATAAATTTGATCTTGAAACCATCCTATAAAATGTTGATTATTTTTATTTGATATCCATCATCCATCCCTTGATGGATTAAAATCTATAAGAATTTATTTTTTGGATTCAATGTATGAATCAACATCTTCACTATTAGGTAAAATGTAAAGGTGCTATTTCTCCCACTTTGTCAAGGTAATTGTAAAAATATCTATTCTATAAATATGTTCACCCATAAGGCATTCACTATGATGAGACTTTGGGAGACATATGCTGCCAACATCTAATAGGTAATCGGTACATAATTCAATAGATTCTTTAATAATATATCATTCTACAATACAAACTTTTGGTCGACTTTGATTTTTGACATATCCTTTAAAAATATTTATATAGTGTTCAATGGGGTACATCCATCTATAATGGATAGGACCACATAGTTGAACCTCTCTAACCAAGTGAACCATAAGGTGGACCATTATATCAAATAATTATGGTGGTAAGAACATCTCTAATTCACATAATATGATTGCAACCTCATTATTTATGATGCGAAACTTCACCGGGTCTATAACTTTACTGTATATGGATTTGAAAATGAAGCATAATCTAGTTAATGTATGTCGTACATTTTGAGGCAGAATGAAATGGAAAGAAATAGGCATTAAATCTTGCATCAAAACATGAAATTCGTGTGATTTTAGTCCTTGTAACTTCAAATTAGTCGTTGACACAACATTATTGATATATTATGAATACCCCTGTGAAACTTTTACACTATTAAGGAAAAGGGAAATTGTAATTTTTCCTATTTGGACAGAGTGTAAGATGTTGCAGGATGAAAATTCTGCCTTTTACCCTTCATTAGTGCCAACTCTTCCCTTATCCCCATTTCAATCAAGTCCAACCTATCCTTGATGCCATCTTTTGTTTTTCCAAGAACATTTAGTAACATTACAATAACACTATAAAATACATTTTTATACATAAATAACATCAATAAAATTTTTGACATACAAAAAATTCTAATATGGTAATTCAAAGAAAATTGATCTCTTCTTCCAACCCAATTTTGTAAGGTTTTTTAAAAATGGTTTACTGAAAATAGTGTCAATATCTTTTACTTTATTGTATATTTGATCACCCATTACTAGAGATGGTGTTGTGCCTTTTTTTGATATTCCTGTTGAATGTTATCATCCAAGATCAGTATTTATGTTGTCGAGGTAAAAAATTACGATGTCCTAAAAACACAGCCTTTGAGGAATGTTTCAACTAAACTGAGTATTTTCATTTTTCACAAATGGGATACCCCAACATTCCTTTAATGGTACATCCTAATAAAATTTCATAAGTGAGTAAGTAATTTATCATTCCATACAACATGGACCTTAATGTAAATTCTTCACTTCTATGAGAATCGTACATTGTAACACCTGCATCTAACATCAATTTTAGATATTTGATCAATGGAGCCAAATAGACATCAATATCATTACCAAGTTTATTTGGTCTAGATATAAGTTTAGAAAACATAATGTATTTGTGATTCATGCATAACCATAACAACAAGTTATAATTTATCAACATGACAGGCCATGTACTATGATTACTACTTTTCACACAAAAAGTATTTATTCCATCTATAGATAATGAAAGACTAAAGTTTCTCAACTCATTTCCAAATTTAGGATACTCATAATAAATTTTCTTCTATTGAGGAAAATTTTCTAGATGATGTAGGTTCCTATCTTTAATTTTTTTCATTTGTATGTTAAGTTAATTGTCTTGTGGTTTCTTAACATACATATAGTATTCTAAATGTAGAATAATAGGAAATTATCATAAATATTTTGAAAGACTTGATTTATTTTTCTTATATCGATCTACACCACACTTGGGGAATTTTATGAGTGAATCATGGTCCATGCAAAATAATATGCAATCATTTGGATAAGAATGAATTTTTTTAGAGATCATTACCATTGAATGTAACATTAATTTAGTTTTATATGTTTGTCATGGTAGTTCATTTTATTCTGGTATCATATCATTTGAGAGACAAAGTAGTTCTGTAAAGTTGGTGTCACTCCATCTGCTACTAGTTTTCAAATTATATAACTTCAATATAGCTGACAATGTTTTGTATTTAGTACAACCAATATACAATGGTTTATAGGCACGTCTATTTAACTCCTCAATCAACTTTGGACAATCATTAAGCTCATATTAAATTTATGTTTTCATTTCTTCCATGTGATCTCCATCATCAGTATTCATATCAAATGATTCATAAACCCCAGTATCATCCCAATCGATGTCCACATTCAGTTTTTTCCTATGTTTAGTCCAACATTTATAGCTCTGGTCTATTTTGTAACATATCAAATGTTCTTCCAACTCTTTAAAACTAATTTTTCTTGAATAAAAACAACGTAAACATGGATAGAGGATTTGAGAAGGGTTGTGTGCATGCTCTTTTATAAACTTAATGAACTATTTAACTATATATTCACACTATTTTGTCAAAAGATTAGCATGCATCCATTTTTGATTCATATCCATCCTATTGGATTCATAAAAGATTAATTTTTTACAATAAATAAATAAACACATAAGATATTCATTATCAAAAGTGAAAGTTATAGACAATTCTAATAAGGGAAACTAAAAATTTGATTATTTCAAAGAATTTCAGTATGTTGAAGAAAATTGGTAATTGAATTTAAGAAAAGAATTAATCTACTATGGAAGGTGTTATCCTATGAATTCATTCAAAAGTGAGATTTATAGAAAACTCATCCTCATCACCTCATCTCCTGGACATTTATCATTGCATTTTATTGTTTGACACATCCTTTGTCTCTTGTGGGCATGAACCTATTTTTCTTGGACTATTATAAGCAGTAGTCATCCATGGTATAATTAATGATTATAGTAGTATGAGAAATATAAAATAGATGGGGATGTGTTTCAAGAAAAAATTACAGTAATGGCTATTTGGGATATGAAGGTGATGTGGATGAAATTTTTCTATAAAAGAGATGAGGGATGAGTCTCAAGCAATATTTGATAGTTATAAATAATTTCAGTATGCCTTGAAGAAAATGGGTAATTAAATTTAAGAAAAGAATTTCTCCACTATGGTCAGTGTTATCCTCTAAATTTATTCAGTGGTGAAAGTTATAGACAACTATCATCCTCATCATCTCATCTCTCAAACATTTATCATTGCATTTTTTTGTTCGACACACATCCTCCATCTATTGTGGACATGCACTTATGTTTCTTAAAATGCTCTAAGCAGTAGTCATCCATAGGATAACTAATGCTCAGAGTAGTAAAAGAAACATAAAAAGAGATGAAGGATGAGTCTCAAGGTAAAAAAATGAAATAATAATTGTTCGGGAGATTGAGTTGATGAGGATAACAATTTTACTTCATTGTGTTCTCTAAAAGGGACAATGCCTCTAATTTGTGAGAATTACACCATTGGAACTAGTTATTAACTCATGGCATATTAAAGGTGATATTTGTGGGTATAAACATTCTTGTATGTGATTCAAGGGGTCTCGGTGGGGACATGTTATGATATATGAATCTTTGGGGCCTCTATGAATTATATATTTATAGGAGAAATATCATTTTTAATACTTTAAATCCTATAACTAAGACTAGTCATGCCTCTATTAAAATAAGTCATCAAGTCTTTCTTTAATCCCCTAAATAAATGAAAATATAATATAGGAAATTAAGGAGTAATAAGAAACCAAAATATGATAAACAAGAATAATAAACTCTCATTCAATCAAATAGAAGATATAAAAATATATTAAAAAAACATTTTAATAAATAAATAATTATTTCATATACATGGATAGTAATCAGAGATTCCTAGGGGTGGAACCAATACATGTAGACCTAAAATAATGAATACCTAAAAATAATTTCTAATATATAGAATTTGATAACTTCCATTATATTTTTTGGAAAAAATGATGTAGCAACCTAAGGATTCTATAGAGGCCATATAATACACATTGATCCATCCTTTAGATTCTAGGGAGGTCCATAAATAAGTTTGAATAAAGTAATAATACACATCAATAAGATATATCACAAAAAAAAGGAGAAAAACAGACAGACCCTTGCAACATCTATCACATGTGCATTTAAACACACACACACACACACACACATATATATATAACATGAAATTTATAATACAAATAATTTAAAAACAAATGCACATTTAAACATAATTTTTAATGAAACTAAATGTAATATCTTCCTAATTTGGAAATCTGAAATTAGAATTTTTTTATAAATAATTATAAAATCACCCTTACATTATAAGTTATAAAAAAACATATAAATAGATAAAAATATATATATATACATATATATATATATAAAATAAACTTGAATTGATAAAAATATATGTAACCCTTAGAGAAGAATATCACAACATAGTAAAATAAATACAACCTCATACTAATTTTGAAAATAAAGAGTCATTGAAAATAAATAAATATGGTACCTCCCTTACTAACATTTCACTTAAAATAAAACAACACAATTTTGAGAAAATAAATTTTTAAGGAAAACCCCATACACCAAAATATTAAAATAGAATTTAAATAAATAAATTCCCTTACATGATTTGCATAAAATCAACTTATGTTGCTGCTTTGCACCATTATCAGACTGAGATTTGGTTTTCTAAATCAATTTTCTCATTCATTTAAGGTTTTTATATCCAAAACCTTAACTCTTTATATAGTGGCATAAATATTTATTTAATTGGTTTATATGCAGATCAGAGGTGATTATCTAAGATTTCAAAACAGTGAAAAAATTAAGCTTGCAGAGAAAGTTGGGGTATAGATGTAGACAATAAAGAAAATTGATTCAAAACAACAATTTAAAAAGACCAAAATAAGATATCCAAAATAGTAGTCAAGAAAACAATGGATCATAAACAAAATAAAAATAGTATACAACAACAAAAGCACAAATACAAAAAGAAAATTGGAACCTTCAAAGGAAAATTGTATAAAATTTTATTATTTTAAATAGTATAAAATTTTATTATTTTAAATAGTGGGAAACTACAGGGGCACCCAGACTGACCGCATGGTTACCTCCAACCGTGTGGTGTCTGTGCACCGGTTCAAAACCCACCAAAAACATCAAGCCTCAAAAATTTAATTTGGGACCTGAACCCGAACTTCAATCAAAGATTCAACATTGAAAAAATAATTAAAAATAAAAGAAACTCGTGGTTTAGGTGTGACAATTATACCCACTACAAATACTTTCTATCCCCAAAAAGTCACCAAGCTGAAGGTTAGTCAGGAATTGAGTCCATGCTTGAACATCACTAGAAGAAACAAGGAATTTCAGGGTGGCTATTTCTTCCCCAAGTCACACCCGACCAATCAGGATGAAACCACAACCCACAACAAGGGGAGAAAACAAGGTGGTTCTCCCCACCACAAGAATTACACTAACATATAAATTGTATAATTTGAACACACCACTGTAGGGAGGTTCTAATGCGGGAACTCCCAACCAATCCAAACCAACTTCTATAGCGTGATTGAAAAAACACCATTGTAAAAACTTAAAACTTTCCATGCCAGCCAAAAACCCCCAATTCCAGGGGTAACCCCCAAAAAGAAACTCAAACCAAACAACAAATCGGTACATTATCCATCAATTCTACAAAACTTAAATATCTCTAAATGGGAACAAATTAAACACTCATAGAAAACAAATGATTTAAAAGGGCCACTTTTAAACTGGTATAACTGGTTAGATTATAATGGAACAAGTTCATCACACTATTACAATGAAATGATTAACTTACAATAATGGTAAAATTTTAAAATAATAAAAACAATAATGAAAAGGCTTTAAATGTTCTAGTCCTAACACCAAACTCACAACTTGAACTGAGGTTTCACACCCTTGGAAACTCATGATTGTGCGCGAGCTTCACCCTGAGACCTAAGGTTGGGGATCTGATGGCAGAAGCATCTTGTGCCTCACAGTTAGGTACTGGAATCCCTTGATTAGAATGTCTTCTTTAGGCAACGCTTTCTACAAAACATCTCCAAGTGACCCAGACAATTGCAATGATGGAACATCTTCGGAGGGATGCGACATGACAGCTTTGAGTGCCTGAACCGGCCACACTGGTGGCACACACGAGGATGATCTAATGAATTGGAAGTCGGAATCGATGAAGAAGATTTTTCAAAAATAGGTCCCTCTGGCACACCCTGTTTTCCAAGTGGGGAACCTTTACGAGCAACTGGATACACTGGATTGCCAATCATCTGCACTCTGGAGACCAACTCAGCTATGAATGCCTCATCCACTAGCTTCTTGAAATGATGGTCCTTATAAGGGAGGAATCACTCCTTGATCTCTAGACAAAGACCCCCGATGAAGAGAGAATTCTTCATTTAATCCTGCGATGCTACCTTTTAAGAAAAGGACACAAGTTCCTTGAAATGGTCAACATATGTCTTCTTCATTCATTGGCCTTGTTGAATATTCATGAACTCTTCCCTTTTCTCTGTATTCACCTCTTCAGGTATGAACCATTGAACAAATATGGATTTAAATACATCCCACGTTATCCCAACTTGAATTTATAGCAGGGCGACCTTCAAACATACCCAAAATGGAACACACTCTGATAGCTTCAGAAGTTCCCAATACCTTGAAGACACGCTCGACCTCTTCAAGACACTCTGCTACCTCTAATGGACCCTGATGATCATGAAGGATAGGCAACGTCAGATAAGGACCAAAAACTTAGCATGACTATCAGAAACCTTTGGTACCTTTATGGGTGACATTTTCTGAACAATATATAAAACAAAAATCCAAAACTAGTATCAATACAAAACAACATCAATAAAGGTACCTTCATCTAGAAACAACCAAATAAAAATAGCCAAGAACATCACTTTCAAAATCCACCCATTTATTTAAATTTTTAAAAATTGTCTTCTTCTAAGGCCAATTTCCAAAATCATTTCTCTTTTCAAAAACACTTTAGAAAAACAAGGTCAAGACTTTAATTTCAAATACACACCCAAGTAATCCCATGAACCATTGCACATGTGTCCATCTACTTCCATCCATATGTTCCAACATGCTCATTCCATACACATACCCCCACATGTGCAAACATTCATAAGGAATGTCATGGGAAGCACCAAGACCTTTAAAAGAGAGAATCTTCATTTCAAAACTATTCTTATTTTAAAAAATCCATTTTCATTCTCAACATACGCTTACATCACAAAAACCTGGATAGATTACAATATAAACCAAACTAACTCAGAATGAGGAACTAGTGATTATGCCTAACCCAGAAACATGGTAGTAGGCCACGTACCAAGTAAGACATAACACTAAGAAGACCTTGAACCAGGAACTTGGGCTCCACATGGGTCGCTACTCCATGTGGGGTCACAGCATGACACCGAGTCACCTCCATTATCATCCCTCAATCCAAAACAAAGAGAAAAGGATCAAAACTCGGACTGCCCCTGGTAACTCAGGTCTCATCACTAGTGGTGGTGATCAGGCACTGACCCATAACCTACCTCCTGATCCCTGACAATTATAATCTCCATCTACCGAACACCCCAAATAACAAGAACCTTATTTGATACCATTTTGTCATGAACCAACATAGTTCAACCCTAAATCGGTCACCTGAGCAGATCTGCGGCATGGCCCAAAGGGCGTTCCCAATCCCCAAGGGCTAGAAACTAGTTCTAGCCATCAAAAATACAACAAATGGGAACTATTTAGTCTTAAAACTAGGATCAAATAAACCAAATAAACAAACAGATCACACAAAAAAATGATAATTAAATTTTAAATGAATATAAATAAACAGATTTAGTTACAAGGTACAACTAATGTACTGAAAGCTAAAAACAAGAAAATAAAATTGTGAGATCACAACCTCCATGTGACCTCTTGGTCACCTCCAACCACTGAACTGGACCTACTCCAACACTGAGCAGCTAGACCAGGAACCTGAACCAAAATTTGAAACTATATCTGAAAATATAGGATATGCATGAGCATTAAATTGCTCATTATGGATGCCAAAAGTGAACCATAGAATCCAAGTGTTTCCTTACCCAAAGCTTTACAATAACACTAGTTTGAAAATAAGACTATAAAAATAGGATTTTCCATGTTTTTCAAACCAAAACATCTCATTTTACAAAACCAAGATCCATTTTAAAGTTAGAATACCAAAGCAAGGAAGAACCAAGGCGGTGCTGAAGGATAAACGAAGCAGACATGGAAAAAATAGTACAATGGAAAGTAAACAAGAAAAATAAGTAATTGCCACGGGTGATCCTACACATCCCTAGAATACCCATAGACGTACTCAGTTTGAAACCACCTTTCGGCGTATGGTGAACCCCGTAAGTCAATAACCAACTAGATTCCCTAACCTGGCCTCACTAGTTGCAGAGACCGCCTATCCTAATAGAAAATATAGGGGGTACCAACCCATCTAATCAGGATTGATCAAAAACTGTCACTTGATCATCTAAAAGATGCTTAGAAACCCATGGTGTTACAATACTATGTAAGTAGGAGGCCCTCACACATGTGACTCACCTTACTTGTCGTCACTGCACTTGCCTACCCCAAACACGGACACTCTATATGATAACCCATAAAGGGATATCCCACTATAGAGGTGCCTCATAAACACACATATATATTTCAAAAATCAAGGTTCCAACTAGGCCGTTTCACCATACAAACGTTCAAACCATTTTTGTAAAATATTTTTGGTTACAAACTGGGAAAACGCACATCAATATCAATACCATTTTATGAAACACTTAAAACACCAACTGGGTACACACAATTTCAAAGCCACAACCTTTACTAAAATTTTAAACAAACATCACCTTTTGTATTCAAAGTTCCAAATAGGCATCTAACTCGACATAATTCAATGTGTTTGTAAAACATTATACAAACATATATTTTATAGTTGTAATGCCAAATGATCCCTTAAACTTAGCATTCACTAAAACCCACACCAAATGAAAAACAGGCACACCTTATGAAACTCCACTTTAAACCATTCTATTAAAAACCGCACCAAAAGACCCCAACACCATTTAGAAGACAAGAACCATTTTGGAAACCAAGGATTCAAGGAAAACACCACTTTATGACACCATCTTCATTTTAAGGCACGTCCATGTGTGAACCTAGTGCACATATGGATGTGTCAATATCAAATGGTACATCACACGTCCAAAGGGTTACTTAAAAACCATTTTTATAAAACACCATTTTCTTTAAAATCATAACTGACCATCCACATTATTTTAGGGGACATAAAACAATTCCCTTAAAACAATAAAAACCTTTCCAAATCATTTTAACACGTTTTTTAAGTTATAACATTACCAAAACATACATACCAAACCAAGTTCACAAACCACAAAAATATCATTACAACATCATAAGGGTTAAACAGTTCATAAAAGGCCTAATTTTACTTTAGAAGAACAAAGGAAAATCAAATAATCATCCTAGGTACCATGAACCTAGGCAGTTTACACAAAACTCATTTAAAACCTATTTTTAACAAATTGAATCAATACCAAAATACCAAAATATATTTAACAAGGGTTCTAAAGTGGTTCAAATAAAATTAATTGATTTATTTAAAATTTCAAGCATCAAATTAAAATCCATAGGAAATGAAAACTTGGAAACACATACCTCAAACCAAGTGCAGATGTGACGAAACCTCAATAGAAAGAGGAACAATGTCCCACGGACCAACCATACAACCTAGACAATGAGGAAAATGTGTGAACACAACCCCGAGGTGTTAGGTTTTGGCCTAAATAAAGAAAAACACCAAAGATGAAATGAAAAAAAAATCACAAACCAGAGCAGGGGATCGCAAGTAGGGGGTTTTCACTGGGATGGATCACACCGGGAAGGGGGTTCAGCCAGGGAAGGGGGCCAGACTGGGGGACTCATGCTGGTGAGCTAGAGGGTGCTAGCTGGACATGTGTGCATAGGGGGATCTAGCCACCATAATAGGGGGGTCATCGGGTTGTGTGTCGCTGGTGTAAGGGGGTGCGGCGGTCAGGATTTGGGGATAAGGAGGCACAGTGGTCAGGTGCAACATGAGAAGGAGGGGGGTATTCAGACCAAGAGGGGGCTGCGTAGGGAAACTCGGGAAGGGGGGTGTGCCTCATGCCATGGGAGAAGGGGAGGGGGCGATGCCCCCTAGGGTTATTCTTTTTTCATTTTCTTATAATAATAATAAAATTATAATAATAATAATAATAACATGATAATAATAGTAATAATTAAACCAATAATATAACAATAAAAATTATAATAAAAATTATAATCATTTTTATTAAAAACAATAACAACAATAATAATAATAATACATTATTAAACATTCTTATTAATAAATCATTCCTATTTCTAGTAATTATAAAACATCAATAAAACATTCTTATTATTTTTATAATCACATTAATTATTCATTTCATTTTTAATTATAACAATATCAATAATAATTTAATCATGAAAATATTAAAAATGATTTTAACAACCATTTAATAATAAAAATATTAATGAAAATATTTAATAATAATTTTATGCGCTTCAATTTAAACCATAATGATAGTAATAACAATTTAATCATAATAATAATAATAACAATTTTAAATTATAATAATATTATTAACAATTTTTAATAATAATGATATTATTATCTAATCAATATTATTATTATTATTATTATTATTATGTTTTAAACAATTACCTTATATTATTCTTATAAAATTTTATTATTTTAAATAGTGGGCAACTGTAAGGGAACCCGGGCCGACTGCACAGTTACCGCCAACCGTGCGGTGCCCACGCATCAGTCCGAAACCCGCCAAAAATATCAAACCTCAAAAAATTTAAGTTAGGACCTAAACCTGAAATTCAATAAAAGATTAAACATTGAAAAATAATTAAAAATAAAAGAAAACTATGGTCAGGGTGTGACAATACTACTTATGATGAAGAGAATACAAATTAAATATGAAAGGAAGGGGGTATTAAGTATAGTTAATGGTTTAAGAATGATGTAGAATGATTAAAGTGCCTGTGTATTTGGATTCAATAATTCTGTTATAAAAGTATTTTATCTGGTTATAATAATCATGAGATATATAGGGATTTTAATGTAGTACTTCTTCTTTAAGGACTTGAAAGCATGTGATTAATAGTACCAATAACCAAGAGAAGTGATTCTATTGTAAGTTGATCTTTTGGAAAACACATGATTTGGCGAAGTTAACCCAAAATATGGGCCTGATGTTGAGGTAATAATGATAAAGGGGTTTTTATGGGATATTATTGGTAAACATGAAATTGGTTAGTGATTTTATGGTTTAAGTTATATTTGTAGGGTTTACTACATGTTTGGATTTAAGAAATATATTTGACAACTTGAGATTTTATTTTTAGAAGCATGAATGTTTTCATTGATTTTTTAAGGTGATAAGGGTAATCATATATTTGGTATGTGAAATTAAGAGTTACATTATGTTGTTTGGGTAATCTAGTGTTAAGTTGATTTTGGAAATCTAGTGACCTTCCTTCTAAATTTTTTGTCTTTAAATTTGGACATATATATTTTGGATGAGTCTTAAGAATAACTAATTATGGAATGTATTAAGTTTAATGTTGAATATTATTGTTTTTTGATAACATGTGCTAACCATTTTGGTTTAATTAAATATTTAGAGTCTGAATTAATGACTTTTGGATCTTTTGATTCGTTAAAAGTTCTTCAGGAATGAAAAATTCATCATGAATATCCATTTCCTGGCATAAGAGATGAAGTGAAAATAAATAAAATCACAACCAAAGGATGAGATTATGCCTATGAAATGGAAAGAAATCAATTAATTTTATTTTCTCAAGTTCTTATCTATATAGTAAAATAATCCCTCAACTCTAGGAAAAGGATTTTAGAACAAAAATGTTATTCGTTTACTTTTCTTACTGAGAAATAAAATATCTTTTAACTCGTCACAAATTTATAGTTTAGTAATGGTTAAATTTCTAATAACCATGTTCTATATCACTCTCCATTAGTCCTTAATAGTTATATTTCTCTTCCATTTACATATTTTCACTTTCCGCTAATGTTCTCCTATTCAGAATCCAAGTTTTGTGGTGACTTTCACATTTCCCTTCCCCTCTTTTTAAGATGAAGTTTTATTAACCTTTTTTATTATGTGAAATTCCACAAAATAATTTTCAAATATAAAAGTTTGATTTTCAATGTGAAATTTCAAATTATGATGATGTGATTTATTTAATGAGGGTATAATTTAACACACAAATATTTTATGGTATGTCTATTTTTAAATAAATTTAATTTTTTCAATAGCTTACGTTGCACGCAATACCTAGCTTAAAAAAACAATGAAATGTGACTATAAACTAACAGTTAAATTGGTGAGTGTAAATAAGATTAACTATATTATAAAATATATATTAAGTTAATGTTTATTTATTCTTAGGAAATAAACACATAATTTTTAGTAAATTTATATTATTCTTAAAATATATGTTTTCTTTAAAAAAATATTTTTATTACTTTCTATGAAAAAATAAATATAATTAATTTTTGAAAATTTTTGAAAATTTATTTTATAAAATGAACTTAATTTTTAAATTCAGTATATTAAAATTATAATAGGTTGAAGCTTTGAGAATTTTTTGAAAATATTGATTTTCCAGTGAGCAGTGAAAAATATCGATTTTTATAAAACTATTATTTTATTTATATTAAAAATTCTCATTATGATTTGAATTTGATATCAAAGTAAAATAAGTAAACTTTATTTATATATAATCTAATTAATTTAATTTTTGTAATCCTTATACCTTATTTTGGTATAAGTACATTTTTTGGATTAAAAATGCATTTTTCAAGAAAACTGCTTTTCGTTGTGTTTTGTGAGATTGATTTTAAATTAAAATCTAAAATTTCTCTATTTTAAATTTTTAAAAATTTATTCCATATATGGATTCAGAATATCCAAATTTAGTAAAAATTTACCTTTTATTTTTTGCTAATATGAATAGTAACTTTTGTAATTTTCATTACCACGGTAAAGGGTAAATTGGGTAATATAGGTTAAAAATAAAATGAGAAGGACTAGAAAATGACCCTAAAAATTGACCTAATTTTATTTAATGATTAATTTTCATCTATAAACATTAAATTTTTGGATATATGGCCATTTTTTCTATTAGGTAGTGATTATGGACCTTGTAATATTTTATTTAAAGAAAAGTCAAGATGTCACATTCATGATTTTAAAAACTATAACATTTTAAATATGGTGTTATCTAGAAGATATATTTTATCATAAATATTATTTTAAAATATAAAGTAATTATATTCATCATGATAATTTATTTTTAATTTTTAGGGAAGAAATAATTACCTTATATGCTTACACATTGATGATGTAGTAAATATTTAGTTAATAGAAAAATAAAATAAATGATATGAAAATATTAAAATAAATATAATTTGAGATAATTAAGGTTATAAACAAACTTTATAGACTAATATAACATATTAGCGATGTAATAATTTTTTTTCTAATTTTAAGTGTTATCTTTATATTTTAAAATTCAATGTGATGAATAGTTCTAAAAATTGACATTATGAATATTTTATAGTAAATAATGTTTTATTAAATGATTAAAAAATCATAAAAATATTAAATTTGAACACATGAATGTTATATGGTTAATTAAATCTATCATAGTACAATTATATGCCTTTTGTTATTTTATATTAACATTATTGACCCTTATATAGTAGAAGGTTTTAATAGTACGATAATTGCTAAAAGAGTTAACGGGAGGTTAAAACAAAAAGATATGTGTATAACCATGAAAAAAATTATCCAAAAAAATATGGGATGAATATTATTATACCTTTATCACCTTAAGTTCCAATTTTAGTTGTTTAATAGACACTTTTTCATAAAAATTACTTATATATTTTTTAAATCAAAGATAGTTACAAAATGACGCTCTCTTTATATTTAATATATTTTATGTGTACACATAGAAAAAAATCATTATATGAAAGAAAATAAATGTCTATTTTGATCTTAATGAAATTATTTTAATTATATAAATTTATTTTTAATTTTTATAAATTATATAATTACCTTAAATTCTTGTGAAATGCTAATACAATATTTATCTAATTGAAAGAAAAATAAAATAAATGATTTTAAAAATAATAATTTTGATACAATTTTAATGATTTAATATTTTAAATTAATTTTATATATATACATGAAATATTAGAGAGTTTTTAAAACATTATATTCTAATTTTTTCTTTGTATTTATTTATCTGAAGTCAAAGTAAATGAATAGTGTCAAAATTGACATTAATGATAATTTATCAAAATAATATTTAATGAAATTACTTAAAATTCATAAAATTATTATCTTCATACATTTTAATTGAATATATTTTAAAATATCATAAATTTTCTATTTATGATTCATTTTTTCATATATAGTAACATTATGAACCCTTTGTGAATAAAATAATGGTTATGGCGGTTAAGGTCAAAAATAAATAACCAAGGGGATAATCAAAATGATAAGGTTTAAAATGACACAAATACAAGTATAGATAATATTTTTTTATGTTATTAAAATGATATACTATATTATATTCTAATAACTTACCATTTTGAGGCATTTTTAATGATAAATTAATTCATTATAATTTAATATTTTGAGAAATTCCGAAAGCGTCTCTCACCTCAATTATAAAAAGGCACATCCTACCTCGCTTCTTCACACCACTTTGATACATTTATCTCGACCAATTCCTACCCATTTCTCTTCCAAAAATCTTTATTCAAGTTATATAGGTTCTATTCCTTCCAATAGACCAACCCTATATCCCTTAAGAAGATATCAAAAGGAAGTTCATCGAAGAAGAGGTAATCGTCTTTACCGACTCTTTCAAGTTTATTTCTTATTCTACTTATTATTCATGTTTTATTTCCATGATAAAGTAATAAATTCAGTATTATATATATTATTATATATTTTTATTTTTATATTACAACCATATTCCACCTTTTATCTATTCTATGAAAAATGAAAGCATCGTGCATGCGTACATACGACTGACCGTCTCCACATCGTGGTGTAATTTGTTTTTCATCACCATTTTAATAGGATGGTTATAATTATAGAAATAATTAATATATATGGTACTTATGAAATTATATTTATTTTATAAAATTAATATAACATTCATTTACCTACACATTCACAATTAAAGGAATGATATCATCGCTCGTGTGTATGTACGACCTACCGTCTCCATGACACAATGTGATTCATTTTCCATGATAAACATTTAAGAATGGTTTTAAACTATATTTTATGAATAAATATGATGTTTAAAACACTAATATAATTATTTATTTGATTTATTTATATACTATTCAAAATAACTTGGGCATTCATGACAAAACATGCAAGAGAATACAAGGCAAATAACACCTGAAACAGTAAAAATAGTGAAATATTATTAATGAATGGGTGGTAATATGTTATAAAATGATCATATAAGATATTATAAATATAAATAAGGTTATTTTATAAATTAATAACATGTTTAAAACCATTATATAGGATTTTTTAACAAGTTTTAAAGAAGTCGAACCTGAGGTAAGGATTTCTCATCTCACTTTTACTTCTATGGGATATATGTCTTATTAACCACTTATTTATTTTGTATGGTCTATATATTTACTCATTGATATATAATATCATGAAACTCTTTATCATAATGGTACTCAATGTTTCATTTAATGATTATTACTTTTATGGGGCTTATGTTTCAGAAGTTACCAAAGTAGTAAGAGTTTATTTAACAATCTCATCATTATTTGGGATTGTTTTTGTTTAAGTTTTCCTTAGGGTAACTATTTAAAATTTATATATTAATATCAATCTATTTTATTATTATCTGTTCATTCATAAACTTTTCAAGTAATAGTACCATTTTTTACTCTTTTTTACTTAAAATTATTGAGAATTATTTTAAGAAAATTAGACTTTATTTCTCTTCAATTGAAAATCATTTTTCATCAAAACCCATGTTTTCTAAAAATATTTTCAAAAAACATTTAAAACTTTTAAAAAATATTTATAAAATACATTTTTACCCATTTTTGATTTTTACAAAATGTTTTTAAAGGAATCTTTATGACATTTTCAAAACAATGTTTGTTTGGATTTTATCGAAAATATGAAAGGAATCTTTGTTTTAAATTATACGGCATGAACACAATTTTTCACATCACAACTACTCAATATTTTAAAACTTATTTCAAGTTTATTTTAAAAGGAAAGTATTTTCAATATGTTTTTTGAACATTTTTTTTAAAAGGTGATTTTTAAAATGCAAAGGATATTTTCCTCATAATGTTTTTATGGATATTTTTATGGTATTTATATTCATCAATGACATAAACCCTTTATTTTACTTATAATAAACTTGGTATATGTTTTATTGATATCATCCTTATTATTTATTTGGATGTTTTATGATCAGTTTAACTATGGATGTGCTATTTTGATATCATTCTTCATATTAATTTGGATCGTTTATGGTTATGTTTATTGATTAGGGAAGTGTTCACATTTCATATGATAGATTTTAAATATGAATTTTTATGTTGTTTATGTTTATCCCCTTTCGTAAGAGGAATTCATTAGACTTAGTAAGTGATGGTCGGGGCCCACTATAACTCATCAATGCATCGGTAGGTATCATGAGACAAACTAAACTAGGTTTTGGCTGAGACCTTACCCATTTATTTTCAAATTTCTTAGATGAAGCCTCGATGATAAGTTTTAGATATCCCTCATTATGAATTCCATAATTATGAATTCATTTATTGACGATATTCCATGTGATTATTCAATTATAAGAATATTCATGGTTATGCTTCATTCTCATATGATTAATTATATGGTAATATTTGATCATCATTTATTCCTACCGTATTATGCTCATGTTATTGATTATATGGAATTTTTTTTAGTTATTTAAATTTTCATATTGTTTATACCTTATTTACTCATAGATTTTGTTGTACGCTTACCCTTACTGAGCATCTGGTCTCACCCCTTTCTTATGTTTTATTTTCCCCGGGATATGAGGAAGTGTTTTTTGATTCATATGTAGGGATATAAAAAGGGGAATAATGGAATTATCAAAGAAAATTCTTTGTGTGTTTTATGTTTTAAAATGTAATGATAATTTCAATTATGTGTCTAGTTTACCAAGACTATTAAACTATTCAGTCCTTTGGGATGTAATTCCTTGTATCTAATACCTATATAATGAAGTAGGCAATGAATCTAGGATATTAGGGTCAGGTTCTTTACAATATATGTATATGTATGTATGAATTTTTGTATTTAATTATGTCTTTTAAATATACCTAACATTATTTTTCAAATATTATATTCAAATAATATAACACGTATTATCTTAGTAATGATATGCATTTTTTAAATTAATTTACAATATGCATGTTTATATGTAATGATTATTACTAATATAGTTTTAAAAATAATAATTAACTATAACACTTTTATTTACATATGAATTTAGAAATATATTTTGAATTTATTTAATTTTCAATCTAATATATATATATATATAAACATTTAAATGTATTCAACTATATTTATTAATATTTTAAAATATAATTATATCTATTTTTGTAAACAAATATATTTTTCTAAATAAAAATAGTATAATTTATACATAACTTCTCAAAATATTATTAATAGTAAATTTTGTTCAATTTAATTAACAAAATTAGTATAATTTACACTTAAATAATAATTAAAATATTATAAAATTATGTTACTTTAAATATAATAAAATTAGGTAAGTATATATACATTTTTTGAAGTAATTAAACTTTCCAAAATTTAAATAATTATATTTTATACATAAATACTTGGAGTAATAATTATATATAATTAATATAATTTAAAAATTATTATTATTAGTAAAACTTTTTAGTTCTATTAAAAAATATAACATTATTTTTATATATATCAAATAATAAATTGTATATTTAAATAAATTTAAATATGATACATATTATAACAAATATATATAACTATATTCAAATAAAGTTAATAATTTTTTTATAAATAATTATTAATAATGTAATTTTCTTAAAATATTTAGGTAGATTCGCTTTATTTATCTATATGTATCAAATATTATATTTTAAATTTTTACTTTAAATACACCATATAATATAATATATAGATATAAATATATTCAAATCTAATTATTCACAATTTAAGTTACACATGCATAATGTTTCAATGGAAAAGACAACAATTGGTTGGGCAACCCCATGACAGAAACATCATGGTCTGATGGGAACTGGGCAGTCTATCCTTTTTATCTGGTGAAGGAGATTTTGTGCTTAAATAAGTTGGCATAATGTTTGACATCTTTTGTTCTACTATAAAAGGGTTATATTTGATTTGGCCTGATGGTTGATTGTGGATGGGGGGTTTAATGGATCTCATAATCACTGATGTTGGTCTCATTGCGCCCTTTGGGGGGGAGTTGTTTCCTACTCTGGGACTCTCTTATAAATTTAAGATATGTTTGTGAAAATATTCCTAATCCCAATACATAATCGGTTACCATAAAAAATTACCATAGTTTTCATGAATATCTTCATAACCCTGATACGAAACCAGTTATCCTAACAAAATTACCATTGGTTGAACCCTCTTATATGTGAAGGGGGTCTTTTAGTGAGTCCATCTATATGTATTTGAGGTTCTCTATCCATTTCCCTTGATGGGTAGCTGCTTATATGTTGAAATTGTATATCCAGGTGCTTCATAATTTGTTTCCATGAAAAGAGGCATTTAATATGTTGATGATGGGATTGATCTAGTATGAGATATCCTATATATCTTATTTATAGTAGGAATAAAAACTTGTGTGGTTTGTTAAACCTGTACATTTTAACATCATGTGGAAAGGACATATGTGCGGGCACTTAGGCACTAGTATTTGAGCTTAAGACTTAGGGAGGCATCCTAAGTATCCTGGTTATGGCAGGAATTAGAGTCATCATAGTTTGATCATGCCTTTGGGACTGACCCTAAGGTGGATACCCTTGTATGGGGGTAGTCATATCATGCCACTAATTGGGGATTACACACTAGGGTTTCCCTGACTGGTGGAGATCTATAATTCAATTAATATGACCATTGCAACTCCCTAAGCCCACATGATCCATGCTTGGTGTGAGAAACAAGGGATGGTAAGTAGTCAATATCACAATATATGTATGTAGGACTTATGTACTGGGACAACCCTTTGGATGTTTAGTATGAAGTTTAGGCCTTAGGAAGGCATCTTACGTATCTTGGTTATGTAGGAATCAGATTCATCATAGTTTAGTTGACTTCTTAGTCTACTGATGGATGAGGTAGAATGATCAGCCCATGGTAATGATTGGGTCCTGATGGTTGAAATGTCAGATACATGAGAGGAATTATACTGAAGTGTATACCCATTTAAACTTGGGCCTTAGGAAGGTGTCCTATGTATCTTAGTTATTGCAAGAATCATAGTTCTCGTAGTTCATTTAATTAGAGCTTACACGCTAAGGTTTCCCTAATATGTGGGACATATCATGGTATGGCATTGATCAGGGCTTACACACTAGGTTTCCCTAATATGCAGGACATATCATGTTATGCCACTGATTGGGGCTTAAAAATTGAGTTTTCCCTAATATGTGGGACATATCATGTTATGTCATTTATTAGGCTTTATGCACTAATTTTTCCCTAATATGCACATTGGACAAGGTTATCTTGTCATGGGATGCCTGCCTGACCTAGCATGGTTGTATTCCTAGATTTCTTGATTGTCAGCTTGACATGGATTTATTGTTTGGATGACATGTCGAAGGATATCTGGACATGTCTAATGATATTTTGAACATGTCCAAAGATAATTGTATGATCCAGTTGTCTTGTCTGAGTTACATCACCTAATCAGGATGTCATGTCTGAAGGGCATCACATGATCGAGGCTGACTTGTACAGAGGACGTCGCAAGACCTTGCTAGATCATCCTAGAGGCCATCACATGATCTCAACTGACATGCTTGGAGGGAATTTCATGATCAATGATGATATGTTTAGAGGGTTCCACATGACTTGGATGACTTATTTGGAGGACATCATGAAATCTAGTTAACATGCCCTGGCGCTATCATGAGACTCAACTAACATGTATCGGTGTTGTCGTATGATTTGGGTGACATGTCTAGAGAGCATCTTAAGGTCTGGATGGTGAGCCCGAAGGGTTTTATGAGACTCAGGTGGCATGTATTGGGGGAACCGTGTGACTTGATCTGACATGCACAGGGGACTTCTCGTGATCCAAATATTAATTTCAAGGGAGTGTCATGTGATCTGGATGACATAACCTAGTTTTCTCATGACTTTGGTGGTTCATACAAAGCGCATGAGGATCAGTGTATATGTTCTTCACATAATTATCCCATCTTTTATTCTTTTTTCCAACCTTTTATTTCATATGTTTCTTATATTTGTATAGTGTTAGATTATTTTAGGTCTCACATGATTCAGTAGATATGCAGGATGTCCTTCGCATAACCTGAATGACACGCTAAAAGTCCTTTATGTGATCTCTAATTATTTTGAGAAGTTTCAATGCATGTATCTTGATTGCTTAGGCTATTCCACATATTTTACCTGGCATAAGACCTTATGATCGTGAGGTTGGTCGCTCTAAGAAATCCACTCTAATTACTAGGTGTGTCGGTGTAAGGATCCAATAAGATTTTTTCATGTTGGGGTGGGGGGTTTATAGGCCTAACCACCCCAATTATACACCTCTTTTTGTGATGCGTATTGTGAAAATCTAGGCTGGAGTCAATATAAGGATTTGGTGTCATGTGTTTTGCTTTATCTAGCTGCGAGTTATTCCAAGGTCATTACATGATTTTCAGCAACTGTGAGACCATCCCACAAACACCCAATTTATTATATTTTTTCTAATTAATGGGGTCTTTCCTAATAATGTGTACATTTAGAGGCTTTCACAATGTCAGGTCGACATGTTTAGGGACCTTCGTGAGATCGGGATTCCTGTTGAAATGCTTTCGCATGATCTGATATGACTTGTCCAGGACCTTTTGAGAGACAAAGGTGGATTGTTAGGGGGATTTCATAGGATTGTGTTGTCATGTTGAGGGGGGACCGTGGGATCAGTGGTGATCACCCAGAGCATAACTATTTTTGGATAATTTCATTGTATCTTCCCCTCACAAGAATCTCTCATCATTTACCATTTTATTTCCATGTTTATTTTACAATGGTTGGGGATCTCATGAGTTTGTATGAGTGTTGTCTAAGATAACCACTCTCCCAATTTGTGATGCATCATGTGACCAATAAAGGGTCATGTGATGATACATTATAATTTTTATGTAAAATTATTTTTTTTCCTTTGGAGCCAGAGGGGGAGCGTAAGACCACCTGGACATGTTTGAAACCCTTCGTGTGACGAGGGTGAAATGCCAACAGGTTCTTGCATGATATGGAGAACATGTCTCTGGGGATTCCACGGCGTCTTGAGAGCCACATGGGAATTTCACATGAAGGTTTACGACCACAAGTGGCTCTCTTATTTTTGATATTTTCCTCCTTATTTTACAAGGATTTTTTATGGTTATCATACGTGTGTCACCTGATAAATCGTGTGACTTAAGGAAGGTCATCTGGAAGCTAACTCACAATCAATGAGTGTCTTGGATGCCTTATAAAGAACAATTAGGGGTTTTCAAAGGGTCTTTACAAGATCTCGCATAGGTTATTCCTTGCGCATTACCATCTTCATGACCTTCTGAAGGTCATGCGACCATGTGTCTTATTGTAGGTTACACGATTTGCATATATTGGCCACCTTTTCTTCATTTCCTTTATGGGGAAATTATTAACCATATTTAGGTATGTCTTCCATTGTGGATTTTTTGATGTTCATCTGTTAAGAATAAAAAAATTACCCCTTCGGGAGTGACGTCTGTGGGGAAAAGGGCTGAGTTTTGAAGAAAGTAAATGCATGTCTGAGCCTTAGGAACTATTGCCAATCGGTGTATTGGGAGATGCTTATTGTTATGGGAAACACTTGGTATTCTGAGGAATTATATATAAATAGGTTAATTAAGGGAGGATCACTCGTTGGGCACCCAACTCTCAGAGCTCTTATGCCCTATCTCTTTCATGTGACCTTTTCACAAGACCTTCCCATGAGAATTGATTGTGAGACCTGCCCATGATACCTTGTTGTGAGAACTGCTTCACAAGACTCTATTTTCCCAAGCACTTATTTGAATCAACCGCGAATCTATCTTTAGTAATTGGTTAGAATTTGGATCTAGTAACAAAATGGTTGTCTTGGAGGTTTTACAAGATCTTTTGGCTCAGTTTCATGACCACTCGACTATTATGTGGATCGTGTGACCATGTTAGGGTCATGTGATCACTAGTCTCGTGACCATTTGATAAATTTTGAGATTTATTGTAGGTTTATATGGTCTAAAATGTTTTTTATTATCCAAGTGATTCGCAATTGCTTTATTTGATTGCAAATTCCCTTATGATTCATGCAATTCTTATGAGGATACCAGACTTCATACCTTTCTTTTGACGGGATTTTCACTTGTCTGACATATGCTTCTTGATTTTGTGGAGATGTATTTTGGATCTCTTCATAGTTATCGCAAGACTTTAAAGAAGGATGATAAGTTAGTGATGGCTCACTAGGATGCTATTATAGCAAGTGTGGATGCTACTTGTCACCACGTTGTTGGTTCATTTCAGACGAGTCTGGTAGAACTAATGGGAGTGAGACTTGGGGAATATCCACTTTTCGATTCTCTACCCCTCTATGGTTTTGAACTTACCAATTACACTCTCATTCCTTCATTGTTGTCACCAATCATGCCTTATGCTTGGATTCTAGAGACCCACAACACCTTTTGGGTGAACATATCCCAGGCAGACAACTTCATTGTGGAGGGGGGACACACTGATGGGAATATACTAACATTCATGCCAACGGACTTCGATGGGAATAATCATGAACCTGATTCATATGTTCATATATACAGTTCGATAATGCAGAAGTTCGCTACCACCTAGAAGTTTGTATGGGTTCCCAACTAGGACTTCCGATCAGGGGAAACTGTGGAATGGATTGGGGATGGCCCTTCTGGGTGCAATATATTTCTTCTGAGCTTTCTACAAATATTAAGAATATCAGGATATATGAGTACATCTAGATCTCACAAACTTTTTCCTATTACAATAAGGGCCTGATGTTAGACCTATTTAGCCATTGGATTCCTCACACAAACACATTCCACTTAACATATGGTGAGGTGGGAATTATTCATTGGGACATCGAGCAGATATATGGTGCACCCATACTAGGAGATATGTACGATGAGTTTTTTCCCCCATGGTATGCATGGGATGAAATATAGAGGACACATACTCTCACCCAAGAGATGATCAGGTTGGCCAAAAAATCCCTCCCAAAAATCCACTTCCTAGGTAAAATATCCCATTCAAGACATGGGTAGGATAATTTATCAATAAGGAATGTTTTGAGATGAAATCCAAGAATCCAAAGTCCTATCCTACAAAGGACTCTCATGGTGTGGAGGGTACTTATTGGCCTATGGTTGAAGAAGGGGATTTCACTAAATGGGGATGGGATTTTATTCCTGATATTAATCGGACCATTCATCTAGTCGGTTTACTTACCATGTACCTGAGTGGGTATTTACTCCTAGTAAAGGATAAGGGTGGAGTTAGGGTCTCCACTTTCATGATGGTGGAATCCATGGAAGGAGGGAAGCATGTCGGGTTAGATATCATGGTGTTGGCCAAACTTTATCGCCTTTTTCACCATGTTTATAGGGGAAAGTCCTCTCGTAGGATCTTGGGCCCTTTCAAATTTTATAGATTTGGATAGGGGATCATTTAGGAGAATATGAGTTCCTAAATATCTAGATCATCCCAAATGTCTATTTCAAACTATTTTTACATTGTATCAGTGGGGTAAAGCATGTTACACTAAAGTATTGTGAGGTCAAGTTCTTTATGAGTCTTCATGACTTCTTTTCCTTCAAACCCTATAGTATATTACCTATTGTAATCATGGTTGATAATGGAAGGGAAATCATTGAGACTTGTTCCTATATGATGTCACTTTTTGAGGTAATTCTTTCCAATCACATTAATGGGGGGACCTCCTCTATAAATGGTACACACCTTGCCAGTTTAGTCATTAGTTATTGTATGTCCAGTCAAGATGACCTTCCCCTATTTTTATTTGATCTGAGGAGTATATGATGGTGGATCTTTAGTTCTATATTATGTTTACCAGGGAGGAGACTCAGGCCGATATAAACCTCCATCCCCACAGTGCATATATTGGTTTGTTTTGGGGGTTATGCAAATATTTGGATCTGATCATACCCCAATGGGAAATTATCCAAACCAGTAATAAAGGCTTCCCAATTACCACTGGTTGTTGAGGATAATAATAGCCCTAAAAACAATTAGTTTTAAGAGGAACAATATCCCTAGAATCACCTCGTAAGGAGGTAATTCATTTACAATTATTGTTAGTAGAAGAACCAACTGATGCAGCCACAGGGAGTGTGGTGCCAGTGAGTGAAGCCACTTCAGTGTTACTATTTATTTTTGCATCTCGAAAGTGGGAATCTTAGAGAGTGATGAAATCAAAGGTTGATATTTGGGGAATATTGTTCCAATCATAGTTACCTTTGGAAGGTTTTTCTTACATCACTACCCCTATGGTAACCACTTTCAAAGGCCGGCCTGAAAAGGTCAAAGCTTTTATTCAAGACCTAGATGTAATGTTAGAAAGAATAAATGGATGGTTTTGTTATTCACCTATAGTACTCTAAATGTTAGTCTGTGTAATGCTACAAATGGTTGTGGATGAACATGGTTATCCCGTTGTAGAGGCAGCATTCAAGATAAACTTACTACTATGTTTAGAGGTTTTTGGTGCCATTGTAATCGTACCGACATACTTTGTGTTTTTTTATATAGTGGGAGGCTGTAGAAGACTAACCAATCTTCTCATCCCCCATATATTCTCCTAGGTGTACAACTATTTGAGATGAATTTTATAGTGATAGAGGGGCTGATGATGAGGGATCCCCATATCAACTAGCCCGAATGAGGGTGGTGATTTCTATTTCCAAAGCAATGACCTTAGCTTCAGCACCTTTTGGGGGGCCTTCCCTGAAATGGAAGGGGAAAATTAAGTGCTCCAAATTTTTCAAGCCTTCTCCCATAGAATCTTCAAGTAATGTGACATTTCACTCTTTTCTTATTTTGGAATATTCTAGTACCACAACCTAATTTTTCAAAAATGTGAAGGTACCCATTGGGATTTCTTGGAAGATAATTTATCTACCCCTAAGGATGTATTTGATCATTTGGTTTCTCTAATAGACCCTTTATTATCAGGCTTGTCCCATCAAGAAGTGGTGATGTATGAGGTGTCATCTCAATAATGCGTGTTTCCTAATATAGACGTCCCAGCGGTCTCACCACTTGATCTAGCATAGGTGGATGCACTTTTGGATGAGACTAACATGAGTAGATATTCTGCTACTGAGTTGTCCTTTATGAACATGAGTTTTAGAGAAGGTGAATACTTCTTTAGAAAATGGAATTTTTTTCATTTTTTGTCATGTATCCTAAAATTATCTTTTGTTCTTATATCCCTCAAGGGTGTAGATCGACGCACGTATTTGGGAAAAGCACCAAAAATTCCATGAAGTTGCTTGTCACAAGAGGGTTTCACCTATTCACCTGAGGATGGGGTTGGGGCAATGAGAATCACTAGCAATGAAAATGAGAAAGGTATGTTTCTAACATCGATCGTATCTATTGGTTATTTGGTAATATCATAACATAAATCTTTTGGATGATAAACCCTTGTACCCCTTGTTGTAGTGTATTCACCCCAAATCTTGGATGTTCTAGTCCCTGCTCTCTTAGGGATTCCTCTGACTAGGTCAACCAACATGGAGGTCGACTCCCTTCCTTATTCATTAAAGAATATGAGCATGTATCCTTATCTTAGAGAAATTTTCCTGGAATATATTCATATTCCTAGGATGGACTTAGATCAATTCCTAAAGTCTGCATCATTTTACTAGTCGATACAACAAAAAATATGGAGGTATATCTAGCTCTTAGTTTCAGAGATCCCATTGGAAGGGATAAATGAATAGCTGGGTCACCTCCAATTTATTTTTACCATCCTTGGTTGTGAGGGTTTTGGATATATCTTCCTTCATTCCTAGGTGAAGGAGGTGATTTATTTGAGAGAGTAGAATAGGGGCCTTAAATTGAGGGTGGCATTTGTTGAGGCTTCCTCTTCAGTGAAGCAAAGTTGGGATGAATCCCTAAATGAATCTTCCTAGAATGTGGTGGAGGTAGATACTCACTAATATGTAGTCAGCACTGGGAAGGTTGAAATTGACCATATCCAATCTATAATTAGCTATCTTCATGTAGAGTTATCCTAGTTTCAACATGCACTTAAGATATCATAGAAAACTATATTGTAGAAACATGGACCCTTGGACATGACGGAGAAGGCCACACTTGATGTTGTTGCTTGGGCGGTGGAGTTGTAACAGATTATAGAGGTGGAGACTGAATCCATTGATCAATTATGCCAATATGTTACCTCCCTAGATCAGAGGCTTGAAAAGCTAAAGGACTCCTTTGAGCACATACTGTTATGGAATTGTAATTTTTCAACTTTTCCTTGGCTTGTATATTCATGGGATAGACTCTGATATGTGGAGATTCCTCCTCTTGTATGATATCAATGAATGGATCCACCAAACTTTATATGTTGTCATCCAGTTCCCTTTTATTCATGATGTACATGACATTTTGCTAATCTGATTTTGCATGAATCATCAATGACACCCATACTTTTCATAATATCAAGTAAACCTAAATTCCTAGATCTGAATATTTAAATCACAATAGATTCTTCTCAAGAAATTCTCATGAATACCCACCAACATGAGATTTCTCATTGACATTTCTGCTCCATATATCTTGAGATTACCTAATTCACAAAAGCACAATTGGGTAGAACATATGTCCTGGAGGGAGGGTTCTCTATCTTTTTCTAAAGTTAATGGACTTGGCGAGCATATCGTGACTTTTTCTAAGGCTATATGGTGGGCCTCATAATATTTTTATCTCTTTCATTTTTATAGACTAAAATTTTGTTGTGATGTAGTTTAGAGTCTTTTAGATTGGAACTTCTATTGTTGTAGTTTATGGTCCTTTAGATCAGACCTTTTATCACTGTAGTTTAGGGTATTTTAGCTCAGAACTTCTATCATTATAGTTTAGAGACTTTTATCTTAGACCTTCTATCACTTTAGTTTAGGGTCTTTTAGCTCGGACCTCAATAAATGTAGTTTAGGGTCTTTTAGCTCAGACATTCTATCATTGTAATTTAGGGTCTTTTAGTATGGACCTTCTATCCTTGATATGCCATGAAATTTAAATTCTTGCTACCATTACTTGATTAATGATTATAGAATATGAGGCATACATACTAGGGATGACCCAAAACACCCTAGGATACTGAGTTCCTACATGGTGTTATCGAAGCTCATGAAGATTAGAGCTCCTTTCTTGTAAGAAGGATATGCCTCTAGTTGGTAGGTCAAATCCTTTATGCATTGGTAAAATTTTCAAATAGGGGTGTCTCTACTCTTTTCCAAGGGTTATGGAATATTTATGGGTATAAAATTGGATAAGGGTGAAATAATAGGGATTCTAAGTCCACCTGGATAGTTGTAATGTGGGTGATGTAATTCATAACCCAAAATTTTAAGTTGAAAAATATGGGATGGGAAAGATGTTCCAGGGATGACCCATAACACCTTGATGTGTCACGATGTTGTTATGGATCACAAGGATTGGGGTTCCTTTCCTACAAGGAGGATACATATTTAGTTGGTAATTTAAATCCCTTATGCATCGATATCATGGTCAAAAAAAGATGATCTCCACTCCTTTCTACGGACTATAAAAGATTTGTGAAGACTCAAATGTCTATAATATGAGGTTGGGTATAGAATGAAGGGCTATCCAGGAAGGGTTATGGCATCCTAGGACAGTCTAGATCTTTAATTGTGAATATAAAACCCTACACCCTGTGGTTTTGAATCACAAGATATGGGCCATAAAAAGGTTCAGGAATGGAGTTTCTCATTTCTAATTTGATAAAGGGTAAAAAACACAGTGTTTTAACATTGAAGATATCGAATCCACTTGAATAGTCTGGTTATGGGGATTGTAAATCATGGTCCAAAGTGATCAGGTCATGAGGATGATATGGTACAATTGTGCCAGGAATAACCCAGAACACACTAAGATGTTGAGTTCTACCATGGTGACATTAGGGATCATAAGGATCAAAAATACCTTTTTAAGATTGATACATTTGGTTGACAACCATAGGCACGTATATAGGATCCATAATCATATATGCTAGTCAAAAAAGGGTCCCTTGAAGCTAAGTATCCTTTTTCCAAGGTCCATGGAAGGTTTGTGGTGATATGAGGCACTCAAATCATGAAATTTTATTCATGGAAGATATAATATTCAAGAATGGTTCGAGCACCCTAAAAGTTGTGTCACTGCCCAATGAACATGTTGTTGTGGTGAGGAGATGTGAAAACCCATTACTCTAACTTTTTCCAAGAATGGGGGGTCCAGAAAGCATGACTTGGATTTTACTAAGGCCACAAATTGGACCCTATTAGCTTTATTCATCATTCATTTATGCCCTACTTTTTACCTAAACTCTAGGGATGAAGAGTTTATCAAGTGAAGACTTGAATTTTTATCAGGATAGACTTTTCAGTTTTTTGACCTGATGAGTTTTGTGTCTCTTTCTCTAGAATTTTAAGGTCTTGCTATTTAGACCATTAGAGGCTAGAGTTTAAGGTCGTACAACTTTGACTAAAGTGTAGGCAGTTTAAGTTCATGATGAACATGGACCTAATATGAGGGGAATGTTACACAAGGTCCTAATTAGAATACTTAGGATCAAGATTTATCCAACATCCTTTTGAGAAGGAGATGAAAATGTTGTAAATCATGACTCAAGGTTCTCAGGTCATGAGTAGTGATATGGGAAAATTATGCTGGGAATGGCCCAGAACACCCTAATGTGCTGAGTTCTTCCATGGTGATGTTAGGATCACAATGATTATAAAGCCCTTTTTATAGAGTAACACATTTGTTTGACGACCATAGGTTCATATGCATGAGCCATAGGCATATATTCATAGTAAAAAAAAGGTCCCTTAAATTTGATCATCCTTTTCCAAGGTCCATAGAAGGTTTATCGTAACTCAAGGAACTCAATATATGAAGTGTGATTTATGAATTGAGGTTATTGAAAGATAACAGAATCACCTCATACTCTGGTTGATCGGGGTAAGGATCTTGTGTTCCTTTAATAAGGGATTAAAATGGGTGATGGTATAAATAGTTTTAACATTGTATAGTGGGGATGTATTTATTTTTGTACAGTTTAACATCATATAGTAAGGATGTGGGAACTGGCTTGTGCAAGATGTATCACATGCACAATTAAGCCATATGTAGATCTGACTCATACATGGGTAAAATGAGCTTGTATGACTCATCCCCTATAAAGTTGAGGTAAGTTCCTTTCATAGGCTTTACCCGTATATATGGATGGGGGAATATATTTTTTTATCACATATGGACCCAAGAATCAGATATTTGGTCATATCTATGTATTCTGTGAGGATGAGAATCAAGCCACATGTATTTCTTTAACGGGAAGCACTCTACACAAGTCTAACCCATATGAAAAGGGGGAATTTTTTCTATTGATTCTTTTAGTTGGGCTCAGGCACTAGTGCAGAAAACGTTTTTTACGTCACCATTTTTACGTCGGTTATATAAAACCGACGTCATAATATGTAAAACGAGGGTTTTTACGTTGGTTATTTAATAACCGACGTAAAAACCTGTGTTTATTAGACCTTTAACGTCGGTTATAAAAATAACTGATGTTATTAATCGCGCGGCTTTGTTTTTTACGTCGGTTATACATTAACCGTCGTAAAAAACAGAAGCGGGGGGTGTTTGTTACGTTGGTTATTCAATAACTGACGTAACAAATCGACATATGTACGAGTTATTACGTCGGTTATTCAATAACCGACGTAAAACACGCGGTTTTTGAAGGCCTTTTTACATCGGTTATCAAATAACCGACGTAAAAAAAGAATCCGCAGATGTTTTTGACGTCGGTTATTCCATAACCGACGTAAAAAAACGCGGATTTTGAGCCCTTTATAACGTCGATTATAAAATAACCGACGTAAATAAAGAATCGGAGGAAGGTTTTTACGTCGGTTATTGAATAACCGACATTATAAATGTTTTTAAAAAACGTATAATGTCGGTTATTGAATAACCAACGTGATAACTCATTTAAAAATTTACCCAGACCCGTGGATTGTCATTCGCGAGTTTACCTTCGACAGTCGCGACTCGTCTCTCTCGCGCGTAAACCCGAATTGGCTCGTCCATTTCGTTGGTTTAGATTCATTTTGCGATCATCGTTTCTCATATTTAATCTCCTCGGATCAATCATCTAAACTCACAGCACTCAGGTAATCCTCCCACTCGTTCGTTTTTTTTCGCGGATAGTATATATATATGTGTTGTGATTTTTTTGTTGAAACTAGCTAAGATTCTTCGATTGCGAACCCTTTTAACTAGTTTTGGCACCATAATATTATTTATCATCCCTAGATCTATTAGTTCGACTTGCAATATTGACTAATTTTATGATTTCACTAATTTTTCATCGTTTTCTATAAATCCCCGAGAGGGTTGGGGCGTGTCCATTTGGATGGGTTGCCCTTTTACAGTTGTTACTACTTTATTCACACACAAACATGGCATAGGTGCATGGATTTGGGATCACATCACCATTTTCACCCCCTACAAATAAAGTTCCACGAGGAGGACTCGCCAGATTTCCCCTCGGCATGTTAAAAATTTTAGATACCCTCTTTTCAGCAAGTAAAAAATTAACTAGTTTTTTCTTCACTACTTATCCTAAACAAATAAAACCACCATTCTTTCTAGAACCTCTACTAGATCCATTACATCCATCAACATACATATTTGGATCTGAAAGCATCCCTTAAGCCTTATGTTCGATGCTAACATCCTTTACTGATCTATAGAAAATATGATGGTCTGCTAAGCTCTCCATTTAAAAGTCAAACCCCACCAATTATTCATCCTCATCATGAGAAAATGGCACAACATCTGAATTTATGATTCAATCTCTTGGGTCACTGAACAAACATTAACTCCTTCAAATCCACACCTGGAATAGACAACCTAATGTCGAGTTCCTTCTCTATCTATTGAAACTCAGTTCTTCCTCCACACCTAAAAACATTCTTTGAATGGCCCAACTTCTTGTTATGGTAAATTTTCAGTGATTCCAGGGGGGTGGGAGGGCTATCAAGAGGGTTGGGGGGTGTCCAGGGGGGTGTCCAAGGGGGTAGGGTGTGGGGGGTGGTGTCCAGGAGGGGTGGGGGGCTGTCCAGAGGGGTCGGGGGGTGTCCAGGGGGGTTTACAAGGGGGTGGGTGGGTGTGGGGGGCTGTCCAAGGGTGTGGGTGGGTGTTGGGGGTGTCCAGGGGGGTGTCCAAGGGGGTAGGGGGTGGGGGGTGGTGTTTAGGAGGGGTGGGGGGGCTGTCCAGAGGGTTGGGGGGTGTCCAGGGGGGTGTCCAAGCAGGTCGGGGGTGGGGGGTTGTGTCCAGGAGGGTTGGGGGTGCTTTCTAGAGGGGTCGGGGGGTGTCCAGGGTGGTGTCCAAGGGGATGGGTGGGTGTGGGGGCTGTCCAAGAGGGTGGCGGCCTGTCCAGAGGGGTCGGTGGGGTGTCCAGGGGGGTGTCCAAGGGGTTGGATGGGTGTGGGGGCTGTCCAAGTGGGTGGAGGCCTCTCCAGAGGGTATTTGGGGTTGTCCGGGTGGGTGGGGGCTGTCCAGAGGGTTGAGGGATGTCCAGGGGGGTGTCAAAGGGGGTAGGGGGTGGGGGTGGTGTCTAGGAGGGGCGGGGGGCTGTCCAGAGGGGTCGGGGGGTGTCCAGGGGGGTTTACAAGGGGGTGGGTGGGTGTGGGGGGCTGTCCAAGGGTGTGGGTGGGTGTTGGGGGGTGTCCAGGGGGGTGTCCAAGGGGGTAGGGGGTGGGGGTGGTGTTTAGGAGGGGTGGGGGGCTGTCCAGAGGGTTGGGGGGTGTCCAGGGGGGGTGTCCAAGCAGGTCGGGGGTGGGGGGTTGTGTCCAGGAGGGGTGGTGGTGCTTTCTAGAGTGGTCGGGGGCTGTCCAGAGGGGTCGGGGGGTGTCCAGGGTGGTGTCCAAGGGGATGGGTGGGTGTGGGGGGCTGTCCAAGGGGGTGGCGGCCTGTCCAGAGGGGTCGATGGGGTGTCCAGGGGGGTGTCCAAGGGGGTGGATGGATGTGGGGGGCTGTCCAAGGGGGTGGAAGCCTCTCCAGAGGGTATTTGGGGTTGTCCGGGTGGGTGGGGGGGCTGTCCAGAGGGTTGGGGGATGTCCAGGGGGGTGTCCAAGGGGGTAGGGGGTGGGGGTGGTGTCCAGGAGGGGCGGGGGGCTGTCCAGAGGGGTCGGGGGGTGTCCAGGGGGGGTGTTATATCTTACTATATTTTGTTTAAAAAATAATATTCAAGCATATTTTTTAAATACACATCGATTTGTTTTATATTTCAAAATTGTTTACATTCAAATTATGATTTTTTTCATATAAACATATATTTGTCTTATCTAAAAAATATATATAATTTTGCTATTTGTTATAGGTAATAATGAGTCGAAGTTGGATTACGGCACATCGAATGAGCAATGAATATGAGGAAGGTGTTGATGCCTTTTTGGAATTTGCTAAACGAAATGTTCCAAGTAGTGACTTTTTTTTCTGTCCATGCCTGAAATGTCTGAATATGAAGAAGTTGAAAAGTAGAGAGATAAAAGATCATCTGATTTGTCATGGTTTCAATCCGAGTTACAACCCTTGGATTTGGCATGGCGAAACTGGACAGAATGTCACTGATGATAATGAATCGCAAGATGGTAACTCCGATGGAATTGAATAAATGATTCGCGATATTGTAGCAGAACAAATTGAGATAGAACCGACAGTTGCACGTCTATATGGTGATGCCGAAAAACCATTATATCCTAGTTGTACATATTTTACGGTTTTGTCGGCGGTGTTAAGATTGATTAACCTAAAGGCGAAACATGGATGGAGTGACAGAAGTTTTACAGAGCTGCTACAATTGATGAAAGACATTCTTCCAAAAGATAACAATCTTCCAGATTCACATTATAAGGCCAAAAAAATATTATGCCCGATGGGATTGGGATACAGGAAAATACATGCATGTCCGAATGACTGCATTATATATAGGAAGGAATATGAATTTCTGAAAGAGTGTCCTAAATTTGGGACATCACGGTATAAGGTGAAAGAAAAATCACAAGCTGATGTAGAGATTACAAAGCTCCCTTCAAAGGTATTTTGGTATCTTTCTATAATTCCTCGTTTCAAACGTTTATTTGCTAATTCACATGATGCAAAAAGGTTAAGATGGCATGCTGATGAGTGGGTATGTGATGGAAAAATACGTCATCCAGCTGATTGTCCACAATGGAAGAAAATTGATGCCCAGTACCCTATATTTGGAAATGAAATTAGAAATCTGAGACTAGGCTTGTGCACAGATGGAATGAATCCATACCAAACCCTCAGTAGCACACATAGTTCATGGCCTGTTTTATTGGTAATTTACAACCTCTCTCCTGAAGTTTGTATGAAGCGCAAATATGTCATGTTGAGTATCATGATCTCTGGTCCAAAGCAACCCGGCAATGATATTGATGTATACTTATCACCACCGATTGATGATTTGAAACTGTTATGGGCTGATGGTATTAGGGTGTATGATTCTTATAAAATGGAATATTTTCAACTGCATGCAGTGCTTCTATTCACTATAAATGACTTCCCAGCATATGGAAATTTGTCTGGATACAGTGTTAAAGGGCATAAAGCATGTCCAATTTGCGAACAACAGACGTCATATTTTCAATTGCATCATGGGAGGAAAACAGTGTACATGGGTCATCGAAAGTTTTTGCCTATGGATCACCATTATAGAAGACTAAAAAAGGCATTCAATGGCTCACAAGAATTTGATACTGCTCCAAAACCTTTATCCCCAGATTTGTATTTTGAGAGGGTGAAAAACCTTGATGTGACATTGGGAAAGACACAAAAATCTGGTAATGATAGACATATTTGGAAGAAAATGTCAATATTTTTTGAGCTACCATATTGGAGGTATCATGAAGTCAAACATAATATTGATGTCATGTATGTGGAGAAGAATATCTGTGATTCTTTGATCGGAACATTGTTAGATATTAAAGGAAAGACAAAAGATGGGTTGAATGCAAGGTTAGACCTACTATCAATGGGAATACGTTTGGAGTTAGCTCCCACTCCTAAAGGAAGACGAACATTTCTTCCCCCGGCTTGTCATACATTATCGAAGAGGGAGAAAAGTAGCTTCTGTCAGTGTCTTCATGATATCAAAGTGCCTCAAGGTTATTCTTCAAATGTAAAAAATTTTGTCTCATTGAAAGACTTGAAGTTGATAGGTATGAAATCACATGATTGTCACGTCATGATGCAACAAATTCTACCAGTTTCACTGCGTGGAATATTGCCCATCCGTGTCAGAAAGACTATAATGAGGTTGTGTTATTTTTTTCAATTCAATTTGTAACAAGGCGATTGATGTGAATGCTTTGAACATTTTGGAAAAGGATGCAATTTTTATACTTTGTCATTTGGAAATGTATTTTCCTCCAACTTTTTTTGATATGATGGTGCATTTAATGATTCATCTGGTTCGAGAAATAAAGCTTTGTGGACCTGTATATCTTCGTTGGATGTATCCTTTTGAAAGGTATATGAAAATATTAAAGGGATATGTTAAAAATCCATATCGACCTGAAGCCTCCATTATTGAAAAGTATATTTCTGAGGAGGTAGCAGAGTTTTCTATGATCTACTTGGCTACGGCACAACACATAGGTTTGCCTCCATCTCGCCATGAACGGGTTAATAATGAGGGAAAGGGGATTCGTGGCTTGAAAGTCAAATCACTGTCAGCTGAACAGATGAAGAAGTTAGAATCATACATCTTGAATAACATAGCTGATGTTCAACCGTATATCACATTGCATATTAATGAGTTGAAACAATGTCATCCAAAGAAGAAAGAAATGTGTATTTTGAATGAGCACAACAAAACTTTTTTGCCATGGTTTAAAAAGACCTTGCTTGGTAGATCAGATGTATCAGAGACATTAAAATGGATAGTGGGTGGTCCATCTTTAAATGTGATAACATGGTCCGCTTATGACATTAATGGCTATACATTTCATACGAAAGCTCAGGACAACAGAAGTGCAGTTCAGAATAGTGGTGTATTGGTGTTTGCAGAAGCAATGCATTTTTCGAGTGCTAAGGACAGAAACCCAATTTCGGCATCAAGTGCATATTATGGAGTGATTAAAGACATATGGGAGGCTGATTACTTTAAAATTAAAGTTCCTGTTTTTAACTGTAAATGGTTTATCGGTAACAACAGTGTCAGACACGATGAATTTGGAATGACACTTGTTAATCTGAATAGATTGGAAGATACAGCTGATTCTTTTATAATGGAAACACATGCCAAACAAATTTTCTATGTAGTAGATCAATCAGATATGTAGTGGGCTGTTGTTTTACAAGGGAAAAAACAATATGTTGGTGAGGATGAATTTGATGAAGATGCTGATTTATGTGAGATCCCTACTTCCATGGAAAGATTAACAGAACATAATGATGAGTATGTTGAAGACATGGTTTGTGCCATAAGGAACGATCACGACGAAGGAATTTGGGAAAACAATCCAACTGTACATTCCTAAAATTACAGGTAACACATGTTTATTTCTTGTTTACATTTAGTTTTTTCATATAATGTTAGATATTGTAAATTTTTTACTTATTAAAACATGTATCAAACCAAAATGATAAAACAATAAAAACCGTAAAGAGGAGAAGTCCTGGGCGCACCGGCTGGCCGGTGGTGGATCACCGGTTGGCCGGTGGTCCAAAGCAAAGCTCTGTCTGGTCCACCGGCCGGCCGGTGGTGATCCAGCGGCCGGCCGGTGGTCCAGACAGAGAGGAAGGCTCTCTGTCTGGTCCATCGTTCGGCCGGTGGTGAGCCAGCGGCCGGCCGGTGGCCCAGACAGAGCAAGGCTCTGGTACACCGGCCGGCCGGTGGTGAGCCACCGGCCGGCCGGTGACACCAGGCAGTGGGAAAGTCTACTGCCTGGGTCCTCCGGCTGGCCGGTGAGCTCACACCGGCTGACCGGTGGACTCAGTGAGTCCACTTTTCAGCTTTCTTGGGCCAACTCCTTGGCAACCTTTTGCCTATCAACAAAAACACTTGAAAACAAGTTAGAACATAATAAGAGTGATTGTGATCATTAAAATCCAAGAGAGAGGGGTACAACAGACTGTGTTTACCATGTTTATCATTGTTTAACATGCTTACCATATTACCAATGTTTACTATTATGTAATTTAGTACACTTTTCTATTTTCTGATTAAGTAGTATTAAAATATTTGAATTTGTATATTTGTGAACTAATGTTTGTTTTTTTTTGATTTGAAGGAAAATGACAGATCAATCAGTTGATCAGCCACATGATTCTGGAGATGAGCATATTGGTCATACATCTGGGGAGGAACATTCACATGCTCCTATTACGAAAAAGAGTTCAAAGGTTGGTAAGCGTGGGTGCACACGTTTACCAAAATTATCACTTGCCCGTACAAAGGAGGAGAGGATAGTCGTGGAGTTTGATGATGATGATCTTCCTAGAGGTCCAAATGCTAAAGATTTTAAGGGTTTTGTAGCAACTCAGGCTAAGAGCAAAGTAAGCATTCTCTATGATGATTGGAGAAGTGTGGATAAGGCGATAATTTCTCAGCTGTGGGAGACCATTTTGGTAAGATCTTTTGCTATTGTTTGACTGTTCTTTAAATGTTTCTAGTATATATAATATTTTTAACCTCTTTTTTATCAGATGACATTTGATATTCCTGACACTGGAGGAGTCAGGAAGAAATGCTTATCATTGGCTTCTAGGAGATGGAGGGATTTCAAATCAACCCTCTCATCTGATTTCATTTATGGTCATAGGAGTCGTGAGAATCCATGTCGTATATATCCTTTTATAGATGAAGACACATGGAGACAATTTTTTGAAAGTAGAAGAAAAGAATCATTTTTGGTAAGGGAAATGTAAACTTTTATAAGCTTTCTTATATAAATGATCTTATTATTGTTTTGTTAATGATTACTTATTCTTAATTTACAGCAAACAAGGAAAGCTCGTCAAGATATCCAATCTAAAAATGTATACCCTCATAGTTTATCTCGGGGAGGGTATGCATTATTGGAAGAACAAATGATGGCAGAAAAATTTCAACAACTAAGAGCTGAGTCTTCAAGCTCTGGAGAGGTGGCCCCTCTATCCCCTCCATCTAGACATGAGAAATGGAAAAGAGCTCGGAAGGGAAAAAAATGACAATATCTTTCGGAAGAATCGAGACTCGTAGTTGAGAGGATTGTAAGATATCTATTTTATTTATTTCAGTTTACTATTTTCATCATATATTTCCAATCATTATAGAAATGTTCAATTAATTATTACAGGACTCTCTTGAGGAGTAGAGTTCACAGGGGACATTTACACCATCTGGGAGGGAAGATATTTTATCTGTGGCATTAGGAAAGCCCGAACATCCTGGCCGTGTAAGAGGATATCCGGCAGGTGTATCGGTAAGAAAAGTGTTGCCACGTTCCTCAACTTCTAACGTTGAGGGAGTTTATAAAAAAAATAGAATCCTTGGAGGCTGAAGTCCATAATATTAATGCGACAATGGAGGACAATATTAGAGCATCGGTGCAGTTAATGTTTGCAGACTTGCAAAGACAATTTCAGGGTGCAGCTCCCACTCCACCTCTCCCAGTAGCTCCCACTCCCCCACCTCAGCCTGCGGACCCCATTTTTGATCCTCCTCCTCTGCCGCAACTACCTACTTATTGTGAGTTGTATGTTGATAATCCTCAACATCATATAGTTGCATATGGGATGGTATATTGTATAGGAGATACAGTTCATCATCAACAGTTAGAGGTAGAGAATCAGAGGGTCACTGTATAGGATATTATAGATAGATCAGCTCGGATACCATTACCTATAGATGAGGTGACGACAGTAGGACATAGTATTGGCCATTTTTTACTTTGGCCATCCAGACTTCTTCGACTCATTACCATAGAGGTATGGATGTTATATCTTTTATTTTATATTTTTATTAATGTTTTATCATTTGAAAACTAATATATTTTTCAATTTATTTTTACAGGAATACTTCAAAGGTAAAGAAATACTATATAGACAACAACAAAGACAGATAGCTATGACATCAGATGCAGATACTAGCAGTCTTGAAAAATTGTCAATATATTCAAATTTGTTGGGGGATCATTATGACTTTACAATGGAAGCTCATGTCTGTGGACGTGAACTAAGTGTGGGGATTATGAAAACTGATATCATGGAGTTTTTCACTGGAGATAAGTTGGGAATCAACGTGGTGCAAATTTTTATCATGTAAGTCTTAACACCTTTTCCTTGCGTTATATTTATTAAAAATGTATACTTATGTCTGCTTTGTATTAGGTATCTGTATAAAATTTGTGAGAGGAATGAGCTGACAGATGTATATGGATTCGTGGACCCACAATTGATTTCCCCTGAAGCATGTGCATTGGATGAGGAACAAAGAATGATTTATATTGCTGATAGATTTGAAAAGAATGTAATCACACAGTGTTGGATGATGCCTTTTTGTGAGAGGTATGAAACACATCCCTATCAAAGAGTTAATTATCTTTTAACATAAAAAACCACTAACGTTAAATTTCCTTTTATCAGGGATCATTGGATGTTAGGGGGTTTTTTCCCTAGGGAGAAAGCACTTTATTGGATATGCTCTCTCCATGATGATGTGCGAGAAAGTTTTAAGAATATATTGGAAACGTAAGTTTCAATTTCACAATAGTTTTATATATTATAATGAATTTTAAATTTACCCCATTCGTATTATTTTCTAACAGGGCATGGGTCCACTTTCGAAAAAGCGCAAAGAAAAGGAATTTCAAGATCAAATATGTACATGTGAAGGTAAATATCCATTTATAATTTGTACATTTTGATTTATTACATAAAAATAATATATTGAATTTACACTCATTCAAACAGAAATGTCATGAGCAACAAGGCATCATCGAATGCGGATATTACATGTTAAGATTTATGTATGAAATAATAACAACTGGGACAGTTCTGAGTTTTGACCTGGTAAGATTTCCTCTTTCTCATAATATTTCAATTTGATTTATTCATTATACACGTTGAATACTATCCTTTTCCTTTGTAGCTTTTTGATGACCCTCAACCCTTTACTGCTGAAGATATCAAACACTTACAAGTGGAGTGGTCAAATTATTTTACAGGTTTGATTGACTTTTAGTTGTTTGTAATGTAAAATGTAATTTTGAATATTGTCAATGTAATTGTGTATTTCGTAGTCGTTTAGGTTGGATTTAGTTTTTTTTTAAGTTGACAGTGTAAGTTTTGAATGTTATATAAGTGAATGTTTAATTTTTCTCTACTTCTTGTTTTGGTCTACTGTTGATGGTTTTTCTGGTCTGGATTTTGGTATGGGGGGAGAGGTTCCAAGGGGGTGGGTGGGTGTTTGGGGGGTGTCCAAGGGATATGGGAGGGGTGTCCAAGGTGTGTTTGGGGCTGTCCAAGGGGTCGGTTGGGTGTAAATGAGGGTGGGGGGGGGGGGGGGCTGTCCAAGGGGTGGGGGTGTCCAAGTGGTGGGGGGGTGTCCAAGGGATATAGGAGGGGTGTCCAAGGGGTGTTTGGGGCTGTCCAAGGGGATGGGGGGGTTTCCAAGGGGTCGGGGGGGGGGGGGGGTTTCCAAGGGGTCGGGGGGGTGTCCAGGGGGTGGGGGGCTGTCCAAGGGGTGGGGGGGTGTCCAAGGGGTGGGGGTGTCCAAGGGATATGGGAGGGGTGTCCAAGGGGTGTTTGGGGCTGTCCTAGTGTTCGGGGGGTGTAAATGAGGGTGGGGGGGCTGTCGAAGGGGTGGGGGTGTCCAAGGGGTGGGGGTGTCCAAGGGATATGGGAGTGGTGTCCAAGGTGTCTGGGAGTTCTGTCCAAGGGGCCGGTTGGGTGTAAATGAGGGTGGGGGTTGTCCAAGGGGTGGGGGGTGTCCAAGGGGTGGGGGTGTCCAAGGGATATGGGAGGGGTGTCCAAGGGGTGTTTGGGGCTGTCCAAGGGCTCGGGGGGGTGTCCAGGGGTCATGGGGGGTGTCCAAGGGGTCTGGGAGGGCTGTCAAGGTGTGGGGGGGTGTCTAATGGGTGTTTGAGGCTGTACTAGGGGTCTTGGGGGTGTAAATGAGGGTGGGGGGGCTGTCCAAGGGGTGGGGGTGTCCAAGGGGTGGGGGTGTCCAAGGGATATGGGAGGGGTGTCCAATGGGTGTTTGAGGCTGTACTAGGGGTCGTGGGGGTGTAAATGAGGTTTGGGGGGGCTGTCCAAGGGGTGGGGGTGTCCAAGGGTTGTGGTGGGGCTCCAATGTGGTGGGGGAGGGCTGGCCAGGTTGTTAGGTGTTTATAGATGAGGGTGGGGTCCAGTTGGGGCTTGGGGGAGGGCTGGCATGGTTATTTTTGTTGTTTGGTTTCTGGTTGCTTTTTGGTGAGAGCAGTGCAATTATTTAAAAAAAAAATATCGCTTTCACGTCGGTTATTTTATAACCGACGTGGTAAATAAATCGGCAGGGGTTTATCACATCGGTTTTTTCGAGAACCGCCGTGATAAACCGTTCCCGGGCCTTTTATCACGTCCGTTCTTAATATAACCGACGTGCTAAAAGGCCTGGGAATCGATTTACCACGTCGGTTATTGGATAACCGACGTGCTAAAACGTTTCCCAGGCCTTTTTATCACGTCGGTTATTTAAGAAACCGACGTGATAATAGGCCCGGGGAAGGGTTAATCACGTCGGTTATGTCATAACCGACGTGATAAACGATATCCCAGGCGTTTTATCACGTCGGGTTTTAAATAACCGACGTAAAAAACGTTATTTATAACGTCGTCCGTATTAACATCGCCTAAAAACTGACGTAAATAATGAAAAATAACCGACGTAAAAAATGTTTTCTTCACTAGTGAGGATTGGAGATCTGTATATCACTATATATCCTATAATGATTATCAAGCCACACATAGTTCTTGAGAAACCGTGCAGTTTAATGTTATGTGGTGAGGACATAAACTTCTCTATGTGAAAATGGAATATTGTGGTTGGGGATAAGGAATGGAGGTATGGGCATCACTATGTATCCTATGATGATATTAATCAAACCATGCATAGTTCTTGAATGAAATCTCCCTACGCAGGACTATCTCATACACGGATAGGGGAGATTTTTATGTTAATTTGTTGTGACTGGACCCGAGGATGGAGATCTGGATATTATTACATATCATGTGATGACATGAATCAATTCACACATAATTTTTTACTAGAGGTGTGGCGGTATGCCAATATTAATAATAGTAGTACTCTCGGGTGAGGTCTATAGGAATGTGTATTTTTGTGTTATGAAAAGGACATCAACCATGTAGTTTAACGTCATACAGCGAGGAATCATGGTGTTCCTTTTAAGGTCTTTCATTCAGGACCATGGAAACCCTATCATGAACTGGTGTTCCTTATTCATGTGGGGGGAAATCCCTTATAAAAATTCCTAAGATCATGTGAGTTATGCTTGGTGTGAGAAACAAGGAATGGAAAAGGTTCCTCGTGACATAGAGACAATTGGAGAAAGGATAGGGGAATTTTGTACCATATAGTGGTTGGAACAAGATATAGGATCCAAGCATCCCTATGTATCTCATTAAAATGAGAATCAATCCATACATAGTTTTAGAAACCCATACAGTTTAGTATCGCATGATAAGGATATTAGTCGTGCAGTTTAACATCATTTGGTAATAATGTGGGTGAATCGTTGTGAGAGAAGAGGAATATTGTGATTGGGACCAATAATGGAAGTTCAGGTGTCACTACATATCTTGTGATTGAGGGAATCAAGGCATGTGTAATTCTTGGAAACCATGCAGTTTAGTGTCATGCGGTGAGGACATCAGCCATGCAGTTTAACATCTTGTGGTAAGAATGTGGGTCACCCGGTGTGGAAAAAGAGGAATGTTGTGACTGGGCACAAGAATGGATGTCAGGGTGTCACTACGTATCTTATGGTGACAAGAATCAAGCCACATTTAGTTATTGGATGAGAAGATTCCCTATGTGGATCTGACTCTTACATAGGGATAGGGGCACTTCATCTTTATTTTGAACGGATCTATCTCTTGCATGGTGAATTGTTAGTAAGTTTATGATTTTCATGCAGTTTAACATCATGCAATGAGGAAATATTCTGTGCAGTTTTAATGTCATGCGATCAGGAAGAGAAAAGTTGTGTATTTTAAAGTCTTGATACCAAGACTGGTTTCGTACAGTTTAGTGCCATGTTGTTAGGATGAAATATGCTATACAGTTTAAAGTCTTGTTATCATGATGATATATAATTAATGGAAGTTATGTAAATTATTTATTAATAAATATTTCATTATTTGGGGGTGAGACACGCTCCCCATCAATTGTGTACAATGATTAATCTCTGTTGTGATAGACTTTATGTATAACATAAGGCCCTTCCTATCTGGGTTCCAACTTCAATGGCTTCTTATCTGGTTTCATTGGATTTTTGAGAGCCAACACCAGTTCTCCTTGGAGAAAAAAACATAGGTGTACCTTTTTATTGAAGGATCATGTGATCTGGTTTTGATGAACCTTAAGGTTGTTCAATGTATGCAACCTATTCTCAATGAGCCCCTCCAATTCAACCATCTACTTTTGTGATTTCTCATCATCCTAGAGTTGTTCACAAATGGATATTTGGAGTGAAGGTAGCTAGACTTCTATGGGTAGCACTTCCTCAGTCCCATACACCAATGAATACATCATTTATTGTGTAGTAGTACGTGCAGTAGTATGGTAGGCCCATAAATCATGGAGGAGCTTGTCTAACTAGGACTTCTTGTCCTTATTCACCATATTCTGGAGAATATTTTATAGAGCCTTATTAAATGCATATGTCTATCCATTTTCTGTTTCATGATAGCAAGATGAGTGATCAGACTCAATGTGGTACTCCTGGTATAATCTCTTCAACTCTGTAGAACCGAAGTTGGTTTTTTTTCTATCAGTATCGTGTAAGGGACTCCAAACCTAGTGATGATATAGAACTTTATAAAGTTTATGATGTTCTTCATCCCTAATTCCTTAAGGGGTATTTCCTCATCCCATTTGGAGAGGAATTTAGTAGTAATAAGGATGTGCATGAACTGCTTAGTTGTGGCTGGGGGATATAGCCCAACAACATTCATTCCCCATACAGAAAATGGACAAGAATATTTAGTTGTATATAACAATTATGTGGGTTTATGGGTAAATTTTTCATAGATCTGGCATGCATGGAATTTCCTAGTGAATTCCACAAAAATCTTGTATCATGGTTTTCAAATAGTAACTTAACCTCCTGATTTGGTGAGAGAGCTTGGTCCCAGAATGATGAACACCACATGAACCTGTATGGACCTCTTCTATAATGGAATAAATCTTTATTTCTACAATGCATATGAGGAGGATTCCATTAAAGCCTTGATTTTAGAGGGATTTATTCTCATTTGTATCATCCTGTAGGGTAAATTTTACTACTTGGCATTGAATTTGTTCCTTTCCAACTCGATCTATTAGGAGATTCCCATTTTGTAGATAATTGATTATGGGCTCCATCCATCCAAGAGTGGATATCGGTTCATCATGATCTCGGACAGTGTTGACCTGGTTGATTTCTTCCATATCGTAGATGATGATTGATGGGACCATCCTTCGATGCGTGATATGGAAGATTTATTCCTCTTGATTAGGGTTTTCTAAGACTGTGGATACATTATCCAATGTGTTTTAATGAGAATTTTGTGATCAGGGAACATGATGCAATATGGGTTCAAAAGGTAACTCTGTTATTAGTTACCTAACATAGCAAGTGAGAGGGGATAGTTCTTCCTTCTTGATGGCATACTCTCCATTGATCTTATTTATCATTAACTTTGAGTTCCATTTGATGTTTAGGAATGATATCTATAGATTCAAGGCTAATTTCAAGCTATAAATAAGGGATTGGTATTCTACCATGTTATTTGTGTAGCCTTCGGATAGTGAGAAAAAGTGGGGGAAAATTTATTTGTTTGGAGAAACAAATATAATCCATAAGATGACCTGATTGAGTATTGTGTTTTCTAGTCTCTTGTCGATAGGATTTTGGGAGGCACCATCAAAATACATATCACGTGTTCAGAGAGTGTCATGGGTGTAGAAAACTTCCTTGTCCGGTAGTTTAGTGTCCACTGGTGCGTTGTTTGGAGTAGGGTGTGCTACAAAGAAATTGGTCAGGGATTTCCCTTTCATTGACTTATATGGTGCGAACTAAATGTTATATTGTTGTAGAATGACTGCTAATTGTGAAAAATTCCAATTCATCATGGGATGACCAAGTATGTACTTTAGTGGATCAATACGAGAGACCATGTGGACTTCATGGTGCTGCAATTAATGTTTTATCTTCTACACTGCAAAGATGAGTGTGAGTTAATTCTTTTCGACATCAGAGTATCGGGTATTAGTACCTAGAATTTTTCGACTGAGGTAGTAGATATTTTTCTCACTTCCCGCATCAGTCTTCTATTCGAGGAGGGTTCCTAGTGAGCATCCCATGGTGGTCACATATAATATGAATGGATTTCCTTCCATCGATGTCATCAGGACCGGTGGGTGTAATAGGTACTACTTGAGACTCTTGAAGGATTCTTGATAGTCATCATCCCATTTTTAGGTGATTTCCTTCTTCATTAGCTTGGTGAAGGGGAGAGCTTTGCCAGTCAAATTGTCTATGAAGCGTTGAATGTAAGTGAGGTTCCCATAGATCCCCCTCAATTATTTGAGATTACTAGAGGGTTACATTTCTAAAATAGAACTAGTCTTTTCAGGGCCAATCTCGATGTCGCGGTGACATACCACAAATCTAGGGAAATTAGTTGATGTTACCCTAAAAGCGCATTTCAGTGGATTCATCTTCAAACTATACTGACATAGCTTGTCAAATACTGTTTGAAGATCCATGAAGTGATCACATCACTACCAGGATTTTACCACCAGGTCGTCAACATAATATTTGGATATTATTCCCGAGAAATGCATGAAGATATGATGCATGGAACTTTGATATGTGGCACAAGTGTTCTTTAATCCAAAGGGCATGACTTAATAGAAAAATATCCCCTGTAGTGATTTGAAGGTAGTGGTTTCCTCATCTTCAGGGTTCATATTTATTTGATTATACCCTAAGTACCCATCCATGAAGGATGTGGCTTCGAAGACAACAGTTTCATCAATTAAGAGTTTTATGATCGGTAATGGGAAATCATTCTTAGGGAAGTATTGATTAAGATCCCTAAAATGGATGCAAACCCTAATATTCCCATTTTTCTTCTTGAAAGGGATGATGTTAGTGATTCATATTGGGTATTTCACTTCTCAAAAAAAGTTGGATTTGATTAATTTTTCAAATTCCACCTCTATATTGGTAGAATGAGTGGGGAGGATTCTATTGGATTCCTTCTTGAAACCTTAATGGTCATTGGTTAATCTGAGATGGTGTGTAGCCACATCTAGATTTAGTTTGGGAATTTCTTTATAGTTCAAAGAAAACACATATCGGTGTTAATTTAGAAATTTGATATACATATATTGCTCCTCGAGAGGCATGGTGGCACTAATCAGTGTAGGTTTTGGGTCTTCTTTTGTTACCAGATTCACCTATCTGAGCTCATCAATGGTGGTGGAGATGCCTTCCTCAAATACAAGAGGTTCATTCCTGAGGTTACCCTACTCCTCTTCCACATATGAGTTTGTGGAGGTATTTTCAGATGAAGTTGGCAATTTGGGGGCATCTTTGTCACTATTGAGGTAGAGTGTTCATAAGAAAATTCATTATCACCCCCTGCTGCCAAAGTCATTGTAGAGAGATTACAGATCTGATTTTCTTTTACACTATCACTAGTGAAATAAGGGGCTTATTTTATTTTACTCTATCGAGCATACTCCAAGGATTTGCAGGGGTGGTCCCCAATACATTGGGTGTTGTAACCTATATATCATCATCCATAATTAGTTGTTTTCCTTCCCTTTTGAAGAAACCTACCTCAGTATATGTGTCTTCACAAGTCTAAAAGTGGGCACTATCACCATGTAGTATTTCGACCTTTCCACCGATGGGGTACTTCAAACGGTGATGGAATGTTGAGGGTACCACCACATTTTTTTGGATCCAGGGCCTTCTGATAAGGACATTATATATTGTGTGTTGTTGTATAACTATAAACTTATTGTTAGATATGAGATCCCTAAATTGATCTTTGAGATTTATCTTCTTGAGAGGTTTTTTCTCACACTTATCATACCCTTGAATGGTTAGCTTTGTGGGAGACAAATACCCTTCACTATACCCCAGATTTTGGAGGGTTCAAATAAGGAAGATATTTATCCCAGAACCATTATCAATCAGGTCCCTTTGGATGTCTACATTATTGAGTATACCCAAAACATATAAGGGTATGATTATGAGATGGAGACAGAGCATTATGCTGGAATGGTCTCCAATCGATAGACCTCAGCAGCAGTAACTTTTTCCTTGAACTCCTATGGGATCTAGAGGGATTCAATGAAAGCCACGTTAAGTTATTTCAAAAGATGGAGTGCATACAGTATTGATAGATTGGTTGGGAAAACCTTAATCTATTTCAGAATTTCGTACTTTTGTGTCAGAGGTCGACTCTTCCCAAGGTGGGTATGCTCCCTATTATATGGATCAGGAATTGGGAAATCTGAATTAGATGGGCTCAATACTTGTGCATAGGTTAAGGGAGCATATACTGCCAGTGGCGCAGGTCATGTCGGCCTTCCCCATTATCTGGGATGATCAGATAATCACACCCTCACTATGCGTTCATTTAAGACAACTAGGCATAGACGACTATTAGAGGGTTTTGGGACACCTCCATGTCTCTTTTAGGATTACTATATTTCTTTCCCATAGGTATCAACTGAATATTTTTCCTCTATGGGTATGTGACTGAAATATTGGGTCTAGGAATGCCCATGTTGTCCCTTGTATCCTCGGTTCTTATGTGTGTGGACTCTTGTTCCCCAGTTAGGTGTGGGGAACTCATACTCAAAGGAATGTTCATCATCAGAGAAGGGGTCTTCCAAGTGTATCACATTAACCAATCCAAATATGAGATCTTCATCTGATGAGGGTTTCATTTGGTGGGGCGTTTCTCATGCTTCAGATGTTGTAGGGAAGAAATCTACAAGAGTTAGAGCTTGCATTGGAGAAAAAAATGACTCTTCCTCTTTTGTATCTTATTATTTTTGATGGTTGCATCCACCTTTAGGAGAAATATCTGAGTTCACCTTCCTAGGTGGTGGAACTATTGTGGGTATGAGAATTTGTTCTCTCAGGGTGGCATTATCTTGCTCAATTGTCTTTCAAGTCATCCAATTGTTGAACTTCTGCCCACACCTAGCTAGAAATTTCTGCTAACCACCTTCTTCTTTTGACTAAGTGATGGTTATACAATTCACATGCTTTTGGGAGTTATCCAACATCACATATTCTAAATTGACCATGATTTGGAGAATGTATTTGAAGATGAATCAATCCTGGATTTTATGACCCAATCTTCTATGGAAAGGGTAGTAGTTGGAACAATCAGTGAGGTTGACCTCATTGGGCTTCCTGGGTTGTGGAAGCTTGAGAAGGCTGTTGTTAATAGTTTCAAGGAAATAACCAGGGACTTTCTCATTATGAAAGGAGTATGTTTTATTCATCCATTCCTCAAATCATGGGTGACCACTGCTGGAAATTTAGCCTATAGCCACAGTTTAAAATTGTGGTTATAAGTCCAAAAACTATGGCTATAGGTTATAACCACGGTTTTATGAACTATGGCTGTTATTGGCGTGGCTATAAGGAAAGACCTATATCCAAGTTTTAAACCGTGGCTATAGACCTATATCCACAGTTTGAACCATGGTTGAATACCTAAATCCACGGTTTGAAACCATGGCAGCATCTTAAGGCACAGAGGGCTATAGCCATGGTTTAAAACTGTGGTTATAGGGCTATAACCATGGTTAAAAACATGGATATATTTATATATCCATGGTTTAAACTGTGGCTATAGGGTTTCCCATTTCATAAAAAAATACCCCCCCCCCACACCCTACAAAGCCCCCCCCCCACATCACCCCTTACCCTATGAAAATCCCTCACTCCACTCCCCTGGACAGCCCCCCCCCTGGACAGACCCTAGACACCCCCTAGATAGACCATGGACACCCCCCAGACCCTGGACACCCCCCCAGACCCTGGACACCCCCTAGACCCTAGACACCCCCCAGACAGACCCGGGACAGGCCCACCCTAGGATAGACCCAGACCTCCACTCCCCTGGACACCCCCCCCCAAGACAGATCTAGACCTCCACTACCCTGGACAACCCCCCTGGACAGACCCGGGACACCCCCCCCCCCCTAGACCTTGGACACCCCCCCTAGACAGACCCTAGAAACCCCCCAGATAGACCCTAGACAGACCCCCCCCCCCTCCTGGACAGACCCTGGAAACCCCACCCCCAGACCTTGGGCAACCACTTGAACCCCCCCTGGATAGAACCTGGACACCCCCCACCCCCAAACCCTGGATAACCCCCCTGGACACCCCCCCCCCAACCCTGGACACCCCCATACAGACCCCCCCCCCCCCAGGACAGACCCATACCTCCACTCTCCTAGATAGACCCCCCCCCCCCCCCCGGACAGACCCAGACCTCCACTCCCCCCCCCCCCGGATAGACCCAGACCTCCACTCCCCTAGACACCCCCCTGGATAGACCCTGGACCCTAGACAACCACCATGCCCCCCCCCCCCCCCCGACACCCCCTACCCCCCCCCCCCACACACACACACCCTGCCAGCCCCCCATGGTTAAACCATGGATCTTGGTTCCTAATAACACTTTCAAAACCATGGAAAATTGACCCTACATCCATAGTTAATAACCATGTAAATTGATTCCTACCTGGCTATAATTAATCACCAAATGCTTCTATAATAGCTGCACCTTATAGTTGTACTAACATCCTCTAGCTATGAGCAAAAAAAACACCACCTTCCAAATAAAACTAAACTCAATCATAATACAATAATATCATAAGAATTCAATCTCTCTCCAATATAAACAATATAAAATTTCAATATCAATACCATCATAATAAAAAGAACTATTTGATAAAATTAAATGTATAAACCAAGAATAAAATTTACATCTGAAATGTACCTCAATATCAGCATCACCAAAACCATCATGACCCTCATCATCTCCTATAGAAACACCAACATCATTATCACCTCCTCTAATACCACCGACGCCACCACCACCATCATGATCATTTAAATATTCATTGGTTTATGCACCTAAATCAGTGGAAGGAGCGAATAATCCTGATAAACATAATTCATACAAATGAGAACACATTTAATTAATGAAAACATTCAATGTTTATATGGTGATTCATACAATATCATTATGTTACCAATAAAATACTATGATAAACATAATGCATACAAGTGAGAACACATATAATTAATGAAAACATTGAAATATTCTTGTGTATGATGATTCGTGAACATAAAATTGAAGAGAAATAAGAAGGATGTTTAGAATATAGAGAAATAGTAAGAGTCTTATGGTCTAAATAGAACCAAATAAGAATGAGAGAGTAATAAAGTTTGGAGATGGTTAAAATATTAAATCATATTTATTTAATGATGTTATTATTCTATATGTTCATTCATGTATGGATTTCATGAAAGGGGTAAATTATTATAATTCATAAAAATAAATGAAAAATTAGTCCATATAGGGGGGACACTATATTTTATTGGGTGAATATCTAAAGTTTATTCATGAATGGATTCATCATTAACCTATGACCCACCCCCTTGAACCCCCACCCCCTCCCCACTCCCCTCCCCCCTTGCACCCCACATGCACCCTCCCCACTGCCCTGCAGACCCCCCCCCCCTACACCTCACCTGCACCCTCCCCACTACCCTACAGACCCCCCCCCCACACCCCACCTGCACCCTCCCCAATGCCCTACAGACCCCCCCCCCCTGAACCCCACCTATCCCCTCCCCACTGCCCCGCAGACCCCCACCCCCACACCCCACCTACACCCTCTTCACTTGCCCCCTCCCCCCTGCACCCCCCCCCACACACACACACACACTAGTTTTACCTCCCCCCACTGCCCTTTTCACCCCCTTCCCCACTGCCCCACCCCCTTGCACCCCCTTCCCTGCAGACCCCCTTGCATACCACCACCCTCTCCCCCCTTGGACCCCACCTGCACCCTCCTCCTTGACCCTATCCCCCTCCCCCTGCCCCTGCAGACCCCCTGCACCCTCCCCCCTGCCCCTATAAACCCCCCTTCACCCTCCCCCCTTGCACCCCATCTGCACCCCACCCCATCCCCCCTACTTCTGCCCCTATAGACCCCCTACCCCTACAGACCCCCTGCACCCTCCCCCCTTGAAGCCAATAACTATCAGTGTAAAATTTAATCTATAAGAATAAAAGTGTGTGAAAATTAAATATAGAATGAATGTAATGTGCATTAAGAAAATATTAAAAAATTTAAGGATGACTATAAAGATAATTTAAACATTATGAAAGACTAGAAAAAAACATAAAATTTAATATTTCTTGAGTTAGAAATTAAATTAAAGAACTTTGAAACCACTAAAGTTGAATACTCACTTGATGTTGAGAGAGGAACTTCTAATGAAGTTCCTAATAAAATTCATACATCACAGAATACTCATTATAGTAGTGGGATAAGCATAATTAAATTAAAAGAATCATCTTCTTAAAATCTTAATAATATGTTAACACCACATTCTAATGAATATGTATACACAAATTACACTACCTTGAAAATTGATGTTTGTAATTCTACATGAATATGGGTGAATAAATATATTGTTAAATTCACCACTTTAGTGAAGATGGAAGAAAGAAGTAATTTAATAATTCTCCCATAAGGTGACAATATGGAAAATTTTCTGAAATATCTCTCCACCAGTAAAATTATACTCAATGCAAGAAGATTATATTTCATGGAAACTACTAGTGTTGGGGAATGTTTAGGCCCCAAGACATTGACTATTATAATAATATAAAAAACTATTAAAAATGGATATGGCGCATGATAAGGGGGTGAAGAATAGGATTTAAGAAAAAAATCAGATAAATTTAATTTTAGTACATAAAAATGAGAAATTTTTTTGAAAACAAATTTCAATATCTTAGAAAATTCATTAGAAATTTTGGATAATGTGGTCATGGTGATGGCGAGTACTGGGTGACAACTATCGAGAACAAATTCAGTACAAATAATGGAAGGAGACCACAATAGTGGAAGAAAAATAAAAGGAAAATAGTTGGAAACTTTACTATGGGTTTTAAAGAAAATTAAGTTACAAAGAAGGTTACACCATTGATGAAAGTAAAAGAAAATGACACACTAAAACAAAGAAGCTTCTACTATAGAAGGAAAGGCCAATTTTTTGAAATATATAATAAATCATTGAATATTAATGTTAATTAAATCTCTATAAAGAAACAAATTGAATTAATACAAGAATAACGCAAGAAAATTAGAATGGTGTAAGACATATACAATAAATAAGTTAATGTTAATTGGAAGTTACCACTTATGGGTAACATTACGGAGGAAAATAATCATTTTGGATGATGTAAGGATGTTAACCACACTTTAAAAAATGAATGTCATGATTACCTTGGTATGAGGAACTGATAAATAAAATGATTATTTTTTAATAAGATATGAAGGTTACTGTGAAAGAAAAATAACAATATAAGAAGAAAAATAAACCTATTCTAAAGGTTTTCATGGATGTATAGACAAAAAAATTTAAGGAATCAATGAGGTTGGATAAAAAATAAAATAAGGATGAATGATCATTTCTAGAGTACATGAAGAATAAAACTCTACATAAAAAAATAAAACATAGAAAAAGAATTCTATGAAGCTTAAGAAGATTAATTACTGTATAATCAAGGGTGGTCACATAAAGAAAGATGAAGATAACATGAAAAATGATTTTTTATTGAGATAATACTCACAAACCTATTACTCTAACTAATAAGGAAAGGTAGAATGACCATATTTCAAGAGGAATATTATGGATGAGTTCCATGATACCAGAGAAGATGTCGGGAAGCTTGGTATTGGAACTAATAGATCCTTAAATTAAGTGGTGGTCTTTTATGATGAATTTAATTTGAATTTTAATGAGATCATGAATGTCTCTAAGTATGATCAATTTATGGTTTTTAGAACTCTTGTTATGGTATATAGAAACTACTAGAATTTGTTAACCTCTTTGAACAAGGTCTATAAATAAGTTCAAGGGATATATTCATATTCTTCCTTGACAAAGCTAGTGGTTATTAGAAAAACATTTTACAAAAAAATAAAGAAATTATGGAAATAAGTTTTCAAAACAATCAAGCAATTATATAATTCAAATTAAAGGTTTAGACAGAGGGAACCTACCTCAACCTCAAGGTGAGTTTTCTTTTTATGGCAATAACTCAAATATTCTTTTTTCCCCGCTTGCATGCATATGCAGCTTCACATATATATAAGGAAACCTAGACCCTATGTACATATTTTCAAGGCCAAATATGCACAAGGGGATCCTTAGATATATGTTTATAATTGAATATACCCCTTTACACTTACACATGTATGCATTTTTCATATCTATATATAAGTACACCTAGCCCCAATATATATATTCATACTACCATGAGTGAATATATATAAAGGGGGAACTTATATATGTATATGTATACCTATGCATACACATGTAATCCTTCGTCAATGGTGACTCAAATCCACCTCAACGAAATCCAAAATGCACTACAAAAATATAAGGAACCCAAAAATCAAAAAAACTCTAATTAAAATTGGGCCAAAGAATAAAAACGGAATAAAACTTACCCAAATCTAATGTTGAAATCATTGTCTTCGATAGTGGTGGATAGAACCGACCTCACCATAAGAATACACCTATAAGAAAATAGTGGGAAAAGAAATGAGATATAACGACTTCTTATATATATGTGATCAGTGTGTTAATTGTACATGATAAATGATAAATGAATCCATAATCAACAATGAACAAATAATATTCAGATTGATATGTACATCCCAATACTAAAAAACATGATCATTAATAAAGCTCTTTATTTTTCAAACATCACTCATTCTGTTCAAATCACAATGATTTAAGATATGATGAATAACCCAAGCATCGAATCAACATCATCTATATTATTCTTAAAAACTCATGATGTTTTTTTATTTTTTATCAAGAATCTCTTTCACCCCCCCCCCCTCCCCTGCACCATAACCCCCTACCCCACCCCACCCCCTTTCACCCCTACCCCTAACACACCCCTCCCCACATTTCACCCCTCCCCCTTCCCCTTGCACCCCCCACTATCACCTCCCCACTGCACACTCCCTCCCCCTACATCCCCCTCACCCTACACACCCCCCTCCCCTGCCCCCTCCCCACTGCACACCCCCCTGTCCCCTTCCCCAACACTAGTCCCCCCTACACCCCCTACCCCTTGCACCCCCCCTCACCCTTCAAACCCCCTGCCCCTTCCCCAGCACCCCCCCTGCTTCATGAACCCCCCCCCCCCCTCGCACACACCCATCCCCCCTGCACCCCTCCCCCTATCCTTTCCTACCGTCAATTTCTAGCTACTCAATAACCTATAACACACCAAAATTATTTCTTAAACATGATCCAAGGCTATGCAAAATATATAAAGATTCATAACATATCATTTATGTGTCATAGTCCTCCCCCTCTTTCAACATATTATCTTTAATAAGTATCCCCTTTGCATCCTCGAACAACATGGGCCACTTCATTCACAGCAAAATTGAGTTAAGAAAACTTAATGAATATATAGTAATAAGGGGTCAAGTGAATTCGTAATTGGATCAATTTAATCAAAAGATAAAAAAAGTGAACCTTAAGTTTAAGAGTTCAAGATCCAAATAAAGCGGTGAGATATTTAAGGTAAAGTGTTTAAATTGGTTTTGACTGGCATACCCTGATCCCCTCATCTCAGGTTATATCTAATTTTAAGATCGTAATAGGACCTAACACAGTTGATAACTCAAATATTTATAACCATAAAAAGGACAAGGGCTAGGCAATCACTTTCCAATATGTCCAGTCAGATTCAAACTACTCTTTCATCTACAGTAAACCTCAATCACCGTGAAACAGAGTATAGTGATTCAAGAAACCCAAAAATAGGGAATGGTTCAACTTTACCACTCCATTCAATTTCTGGGCATAGTTTATAACTATAATAGCTACACTTAATGATGAGAAGAATCATCCTCATGGTCATCCAAAGAGACACACTCTATACTTTATACTAATACCTTTATAGGAGAATTAATTTAAATATCACAATCCATGGTTCTAAAACATATATGATTTATAACTCCAAAAACAACAATCTTGTTTAGAACTATGGGATTAACTAAAATCACTTAAATAAGATCAAATTGTAAAAATATTTTTCTTAAAAATACCTACATTTTAAAAAGAAGTATGAAAACTCATTTCAAAAATAAAATAACATTGAAAAGAATCTCAATTCCTTAAAAAATACAAAATCCATTTCATAGGGTAAAATTACAACTTCTTGAGTATAGAATTTTAAAAAATATTAACACCAAATTTGATAATCATGAACTTATTTAAAATAAAATCTCACTCAAACTTCATAAATGTCTCCTATATTTTCAAAACACCTCATGAATTTCATCATAAGACCAAAAAATTTCATGAAATCCCATTTCATTTTAAATCATTTCCCAAATTATATAATGTAATCAAACACTTTCAAAGAATTATGTGAATGTCAAAACAAATCATAAATCCTATTGTTTTAATCCAAAACATCCACGAGTCACATTTTCAAATTAATCACTGAAAATGTTTTAAATTAAAACACTTCATGAAATGTATTTTTATTTTAAATCATTTCCCAATTTCTTTTTAAACCTTACTACTCTTGAAAACATTATACATGATGTTCAAAATACTTTACAAATAAGCCCCCAAAACCGATTTTGGAATCAAAAAATTTCAATAAATGTACTTTTTACAAAAAAAAGAAGCACCAAACATAAGCAAACCATAATGTGACACAACATACAAAGAATTAATCGATCGATTGATAGATCATAAACAAAATCCTACCATGAGGTAAGTCCCATGTTAACCTCTCACATATAAGAGTTCCCCATCATCAAGGGGAACTCAAGGGAACCTAACAAGGTCTACTAAGTCAAACATATCAAAGAAAACCCCTCTTAAGTTATCAATCCATAATTCCATAATTTTTTGAATTATGTACATGGTTATAGATGGACATGTAGTAAAAAACATCACCCAAAGGACCTCTCACAACCCTAAAATTCTTATTTCACTCTTTAAACATGAAGAAATGAAATACGGTTTCTTCTCAAGACATTTTCACGTGATTATTAAGACTCGCACATCATAAATCACATACAACTCATATAAATTGAAGAAGAAACTTAGGTACCACCTACCACATAGTTATATGAGCCTCTTCGTTCGATATTGATGGATAGACTGATCTAAATCAACATGATTCCTCAAAATAGATAAAATCCCACATGTTATGATTTAGAATGAAATGACAAGAAATAGTGAGAGAGGTTGTGATGGGTACCTTCAGGGTTGGAGGGTCGCGTGTAGAGGGTATTTGGGAAGAGGGTTCCATCATGAGATAGGTTGAGGGTGGAGGGTTGTGGATCGGGGGAGGATGGAGGAGGATGGTGTTGTCGTGAGAGAGGTTGATGGAAGAGGGTCGCGGATCGGGGGAGAATGGAGGAGGAGGGAGCTGCCGTGAGAGAGAGGTCAAGGGAAGAGGGTCACGGATCGAGGAAGGATAGAGTAGGATGGCGTGGAGGGTCGCAGATCGGGTGAGAATGGAGGAGGATCCTGATGAATTTTGGAAAAAAAGGGACGACAAATTTTAGCCATGATTTTTTAATTAAAATGTGGCTATAAACAAGCTATAGCCATAGACCTATAAAACCATTTCTATATGTCTATGGATATAGCCTAAATTTTTAGTAGTGGGCCTTAATCTCTTCTATATTCTAGCTAAGGGAAATTTTGTTGTTGTTTCATCTCAATAGGAGGTTTTGACTGGTTCTGGACCTATCTAGGTACTTTAATGGGCATTGTTGCTGGTTTGAGGGTAACAGCGGCAGTTTCTACATTACTGAACCTTTTTTCTTATGTTAAGGGCATGATTTGAGATTTAGATCGGGTTCGCTAAATGGAATATTCTAAGCGTTGTTCCATTTTTGTGAACTTGTGAAACCCACCAGGATACTTCATTGGGATCAGAAGTGTCTACAACTCATCCTAGATATTTTTAGCATAGATTTCCAGTAATTTCTTCTATAAGAGAGGGATACTGATTTAATAGGTTAAACATTTTAATATGGTTATGAATTCAAACACCCTCTCATTTTCACATTTCTTGTAGTTTTTTGGGTCAATAATTTTCTTCTTCCTAGGCATGGAGTTGAACTAGTAAAGGAATTGATGATGAAGGTATTCTCATCCTATAATAGATCCTACTAGAAGGATACTATACCAAATGAAGACTGGCCCTACCATAGTCTATAGAAACCACCTCATCTTGGTTGCCACCTAATGATCTCAAGGTCCCATCATCGGCCGACATTAGGACACTAAGTGTGTGATATGTTGTTTGGGGTCTCCTACGTTGTCAAAGGTGGAGAATGTAGGATTTTTGGAATTGGGTGGAGGAAAAATTTCATCCAACCATTCAGGATATGGATTCTTATTAGGCTATATAGGTGTACATTGATCCTCCATGGACTCAATTAGAGTATACAGGGACTTGATAGTGTTGAGAAATTCTAGAGGTACTGCTATCTAATTCACCTCTCATCTACAAGGAGTGGGAAGGACTTGATAAGGTATCCTTGTTTTCATCTCCTGATTATTCTCAATTCATGAAAATACAAAAAGATTACCCTAGAGAGGGAGAGGTTATTGCTATAATGTAGGGAAGTCAATATCATTTTGACTTCCTCGTTTATGTAAACCATCTACCTAGATCTAGATCTAGTCTAACTCCCATATGCCACTCTTTCAGGAGGATTAGATCTAGGTGGGATAATATTCATCTATTTCTAAAGATGATACTCAGTGGGAATATTTCCTCTAAGTATATCCTCATTGAGTTGTCTGATAGTTTGTATATCATTTTCATATTGTGATAACTATTCATTCGTGGAAGTGTTTTTAGTTCTTTTGGGCATTGATTGGGATGTGTTCATACCTTTACCATTATCTTTGGTAGTGTTCCTCTATATATTTGTAAACTTAGTATTCAGAGATTCCGGATTTTGGAGCCTCCTATATTTTTAGGTGCATGCCACCTCAGTGGGTGCATATAGATCCTCCTATCAGGGCATGTTTTCCATATTTCGTCCCTCTACATATTTATCTTAATCCACATTATCAATTTTGTTGATAGTGATGAAATTAATAGAGGTGTATCTGGTAATGGTAGTTGTCCCATTACTTTCAATGCAATATGATGATTCTAAACTTCCTGAATTAGGGTCGTTCCTCGAACCCTTGGCCATATTGGGCCATTTTGACTTGTAAACTTGGAAGGTTTTGGTTTCCTTCACTATATGCTCCTTCCATCTTGGCCTGTGAGTAGTGACCTTGAGGGAGTTTCCATTCATGATTATTGAACAAGCCCTAAATAACAGAGGTTTTTTTGTGCTGGGAGGAATGAATGGGATGTTGACCACCAATATTTACCTCCACCTCCCAACCTAGAGAAGACTAATTCCCTCTACTGTGATGATAGTGATGAAAATTATACTATACCTATGGTTTGGGGACTATATGGGGCCACAATTGGCATTGATTAATCCCATTGCGGAGGATCCAATTATTTCGGTCAGAGATTTAATGATTCCCAAGATGGATATTGAAATATAAATTACCCTAGCCCAGTGAGTTGGGGTTGATCTGGAACTGCCATTGATTTCCCCAAGACCCTCTTGAGATATGATGAACCTAGTGATGGCAATTAAGATATAAATTCCCCCAATCTAGTGGGTTGGGGTTTATTTACAGGTGTTCCTGATATGTCTTGAACCCTCTAAGGAATTGATGATTTGAGAGGTGGAGGTGGTGGTAGATATACCTCTATCCCAGTGGGCTAGTTTCTCTTCTATATGGCTACTACGGTATCTACTATTACGGCCTATTTTATGTGGTGTAGTTTTGATCATATTCGGGTGCAATGATCCCATTAAAGGATTCATTTTCCATGGGAAGTTGTTGATATGATCACAACTTTTTTTTCGTGTTTGAAATTCATTCTCATTGCTTTGAGGGGCCCAGTTCAAAGATCTCCTAGCTATCCTCTCCCTCCATTTTTTATGTCTTAACATTTTTGAAGAAGAGGTATTATGTTGTAGTGACTAACTAGATCATGCATTACCCTACCCACATATCTTGTTGAAGGCTATGATATTACAGGATGTCATGTCTAAGGCGTTCTGTTGTTCTAGGGGTGAGATGAAGTTTAATGATCCATACTTTCCCATCCTTGAATACAGATGTATGATGTGGAACCAGAGACCAACTGTTGAAGATTTTTTACGCAATAGCAGTAAGCATGTTACATATTTGTGTTGTGCTTCTCTAGTTTTGGATCCCAGTCTATGGAGATAGCAGTCAGGTCTAGTTGACAATAGATTATCTTGATAGTCTAGAGGTGACCCTCATATCCTGGATAAGGGAGGTGTTTATCCTTTAGTTTTTTATGATTTTCCCATATATTTTGATATAGATAAGGCATCCACACCATTTCTAGATCATCTGGGATCTCATGGTCAAAATTGGAGAGGGGCCAAAACATAATGGTGAGGTTTTTTCTGGATAACTATATCCATATATCAATGTCGGAATCCTATACATCAGACTTACATGCTTCTATATGGTTAGGACACAGAAGATGATTCTTGGGGTCACCTACTGACTGTATTGAAGTGTTTCTATAATTTGACGGGAAACTATATACAGTTGACCCTGATGTTTTGAGCACCGCTCTATACGAAGGAATCTAAGTTCTAAACACCTCTCTATACAGAGGTTTTTAGAGGAAAAGGGAGGATTTCCTTGTCCATGGGAGATATTACTAAGGGAGGTTGACCATGGTGGATGTCAGGAATAGAGTCCCTTTAATCCATATCCACACTACCATGAGGAAGACTATCATGATAATGATCACCTTCTGTTTTGGTTGAAGAGTTAATGGACCCTTGGGGCATTGATAATGTGTCTCGAATAATCTCAAGGACACAAGAATTGAGTAGATTAGGGGTATGTTTCTCATTTTACATCATGGATGGAATATGTTGACCTGCCTTTTTAAATTTTGTAGGGATATGATTCTATTATATGGTGGCTGCCAGACCTTGTTGATAATTGTCTGGTTCTATAGGAATATAAGTCTTCCACTGAGAAGATATTAGAATATTCCAATGTTTTTCTTCATTATTGGATGGAATATGAGCCTACCCTAAGGCATGTATCTCTCTCACTTGGTGAGACTCAGTCAGAATGGGGATATGAGCCTAGTCTTGAGCCTTTGGAATATGTCACCAGTCTTTCTTAACAGTAATATGAGCATGTCTTGAGGCATGTGTCGCTCTCATTTGGTGAGCCCTAGTTGGAGTGGGAGTATGATCCCAGTTCGAATATGTATTCCCTGTTGGAATGTGATAATGGACCACCAGAATGAGAGAAGGGATATGAGTCTCCTATTGTATATCCTTATAAGGATGTTGATGTGGTCATTCATTAGTGGAAATAAGGATATGAACCTAGCTTCCTTAATCTGCTAGAATATTCTAGACAAATTCACTGATAGAAATATGAGCCTATCCTAAGGCATGAGCCACTCTCACTTAGTGAGCCCCGACTAGAAGAGGGATATGAGACTGATTATGGGCCTTTGGATTATGTCTATGGTCTTCTTCGATAGGAATATGTGTTTTTTCTAAGGCATGTTTCACTCTCACTTGGTGAGCCCTGGCCAAGATTGGGATATGAGCTCGATCCTAGGCCTTTGGAATATGTCTCTAGTCTTTTTCAATAGGAATTTGCCCCTATCTTGAGCCATGTGCCACTCTCACTTGGTGAGACCTTGTTAAAACAATAATATGATTCTGGTTTGGTGCCCCATCCTTTACTAAAATTTGTTGATAATCCTCCTGGAGGGGAGCAAGAATGTGCTCTTTCTTCGGAGTAACCACTTGTTCATACTGATCAAAGTGTTGTGTTTCCCTAGCTGTAGGGATAGGAATATGATCTTATCCCTATATTTATATCAGTGTTAGAATATTCTGGTGGAGTTCTTTGGATATTATTAAGATGTAATGACACTTCTGTAAAGTGTTTGCGGGAATATAAGCATGCACATTTTCTATCTCCACTATATACTAATAAATATCTTCAATTTAAGTGGGAATATGATCCCACTTTTATCCTCCTTGTGTCTCTATAATATGTCTATGGTCTTCATGCATGGGGGTAGGTATATGCACCTCCTCTATGAATGATGCAAGAATATACCCGCAAACTTATTCAGAGTGAGCAGGTATATGAGAATGTCCATTGGTTTCTGTCGGAATATGCCAGCAGACATCATCATCAAGAGTGGGGATATGACCCCAATCATGATTATTCATAGCCTTCTACACCCGATGTGTCTTCCTTGTTTTTTATGTATGGGTATCAGAGGTGGCAATGTGTCAGGTGGTACCCCCAACATGCGAATGAAGAGAACTGGTGGGATGGATTTGTCAATAAAAGTTGACAAGAGCCCAACTTGGTAGCCTCAAAACCATAAGGGAGACATAGTTGAATCCTTAGTCCACCTTCATTAGATACTTAATGTGGTGATTATTGTGCTCCATAGTAAGCTCTCGAAGCAGTTGGTTTTGGAGATGAGTGCCACTAGATTTACTACATCTTTCTTCAGATGATGAGGAATCATCGATTTCAGTGCTTGAAGACCCTCATGGGTAGCCTCAAGGGTCAAGATCGTAACATGTTGATGTTATTCCTGAACCATTTCATTTTCCACCCTAAAATGAAGATATTGGGTGGGTGAGGTCATTCTGAGGCCCTCAGGGGTTGTAATTGTAGCTTTTTTCTAAGGTGTTGTTTGCGAGAGCAGTATATATAGTTATAAATACAAAAATAAAAAAATTTATTGATTATTTCATCATCTTAGTCATGATATGTGATCAATCAGATATGCATGGTTAACACAATTTTCCTTTTATTTCTGATCCGTCTATTCTACTCGTGTGGACTTGTCAAAGCAAGGGTGGAATTATTTAATAAAAACCCCAACTATAGAGGATCTATCATAAGATTCATTTCATTTTTGTCATTTTTGGGTATGATATGCAAACAACATGGCTTGATATATGGAAAACTGATCACTTTTTCATTTGAGAGATTCACTCGAGTTCACCATTTTTGTTTGCATAGGGTATGAAAAAAAATGGCCCGACACATGGTCAACCAATCACTTTATTATTTGAGATATTTATGTTGGGTTCATCATTTTTGTTTACATAGGGTCTTCAAACAAAATTTCCTGATACATGGTTAACTGGTCATTATGCTATTTGAGAGATTCACATTGGGTTCACCATTTTTGTTTGCTTAGGGTGCGCAAACAAAATAGAACGATGCATGGTTAACCAGTCATTAAATTATTTGAGAGATTCACACCAGGTTCTCCATTTTTGTTTGTTTAGGGTGTAAAAATAAAATGGCATGACACATGGTTAACCGATCATTCTTTTATTTGATAGATTCACATTGAGTTTACCATTTTTTCAACAGAAAATACTACTGCTATTTGGGAACCCCCATGATAGGAACAACATGGTCATATGGAAACTGGGGAGTCTATCCTTTTTATTTGGTGAAGTACATTTCATGGTTCAATGAGTTGGCATCAGGTTTTCCATCTTTTTTTCTTCCAGAAAATGGGTTCATTTGGTTTGGCCTGACGATTGATTGCGGAGGGGGGTTCAATGGTTCGTACAATCACTGACGTCGGGTCACCATTATTTTTCTTAATGGAAACTCCCAATGGATCCCATATCCATAATTGGGTACAAACCTACTTTCAAAAGGCAGGCATCCAGTTGGGGTTTCAAACCTAATGACACTTAGAAACTCACATTGGTCGAGAGGATGAGAGGTCAGGCTCATTTCACCCTTTTGGGGGAGTTTTTTCCTACTTCGAGACTCTCTTATAGATTTAAGATATGTTTTTGAATCTCTTCCTTCCTTACACAGAGCTGGTTACCCTAATAAGATGACTATAGGTTTCATGAATCTCTCCATAACCCTAATATTTAACCAGTTACCCTAAAAAATGACCATTGTTTGAACCCTATTATATGTGAATGAGAATCTTTTAGTGATTCCATTTGTTTGTATCCAAGGTTCTCCATCCATTTCACCTGATGGTTTGTTGATTATATATTGAAACTGTGTATCCAGACACTTCAAAATTTACTGCCATACAGGGAGGTGTTTAATATTTTGATGATGGGATTGAGCCTTTATGAGGTGTCTTGTGTATCATGTTTATAGAAGGAATCAAAACCCACATAGTTCTTTAAACTCGTGAAGTTTAACATCATGTGGAAAAAACATATGTACGGACACTTAGGCATCTTTATTTGAGCTCGAACCTCAGGGAGGCATCATACATATCCTGGTTATGGCAGGAATCAGAGTCATCATAGTTTGATCACACCCTTGGGACTGACCCTGAGGTGGATACCCTTGTATAGGGGTAGTCATATCATGCCACTAATTGGGGCTTACACACTATGGTTGACCTTAGTGGTGGAGATTTATAATATGAGTAATATGACCATTGTAACTCCCTAATCCCATGTGATCCATGCTCGATGTGAGAAATAAAGGATATCAAGTAGTTAATATCATTGTATATAAATGTGGGACTTATGTACTGGGATAGCCCTTCAGATTTTTAGTAAGAATATCAGGCCTTAGGAAGGTGTCCTATGTATCTTGGTTATGGAAGGAATCAAATTCATCATAGTTCAGTTTACTTCTCAGTCCACTGATGTATGAGGTATAATGATCATCTTATAAGAATGATTGGGTCCTGATAGTCGAAATGTTGGAGATATGAGAGGACATATACATAAGTGGATTCCCATTTGAGCTTGGTCCTTAGGAAGACATCCTACTTATCCTAGTTATTTCAGGAATTAGAGTTCTTGTAGTTCAGTTGATCGGGGCTTACACACTAATGTTTCCCTAATATGAAGTACTTATCATGTTATGCTTCTAATCAGGGCTTACATGCTAAGGTTTTCCTAATATGTGGGACATATCATGTTATGCCACTAACTGGGGCTTACACATTGAGTTTTCCCTAATATGTGGGACATATCATGTTATGTCGTTGATCGGGGCTTATACATTATGGGTTCCCTAATATACGCACTGGACAAGGTTATCATATCTCGAGATGCCTACCTGACATGGCCTGGTTGTCTTCTTGGCTTTCTTGATTTCCTGTTTGACATATCTTGATTGTCTGGATGAAATGTTGAAGGATATTTGGACATGTTTGGTGATATTTAGGACATGGACAAAGACAATCGCATGATCCAGTTGTCTTGTCTGAGGGATGTCACCTAATATAGATGGAATGTCTAGAGGGCATCGCATGATCAAGGATGACTTGTCCATAGGACGTCATAAGACCTGGATGGCTCATCTTAGAGACCATCATATGATCTTGGCTGACATTCTTGGAGGACATCATATGATCCGGGCTGACATGTTTGGATGGTTCCACATGACCTAGCTGACTTGTTCGGAGGACATCGTGAAAGCCAGTTAACATGCCAAAGTGACATCATGAGACTTAGCTAACATATACTAGTGATGGCATATGATTTTAGTTACATGTATAAAGGTAATTTAAAGGTCTGGATGGTGAGCCTAGAGGGTTTCTTAAGACTCAAGTGGCATGCCCAAGGGGTGTTGTGTGACTTTCTCTGACATGTTCAGGGGACTTCGCATATTCTAAATAGTATGACAAGGGAGCATCACATGATATGGGTGACATGTATTGGTGTTGTCTCATGACCTAGGTGGTTTATTTGAGGCTCATGAAAATCAACGTATATGTTCTTTGCATAAGTCTCTCATATTTTAATCTTTGTTCCATCCTTTTATTGCATATGTGCCTTAGATTTGTTCAGTGTTACGTGTGATTCAGTAGATATGTGAGATGTCATTTACATAACCCATATGACATTCTATAAGTACTTTATGTGATATCTAATTATCATTCAATGTTACTATGCATGTCTCGTGAATTATTAGGTTGTTCTCTAGATTTTACCTGGCAGAATATCTTGCAATCGCGAGATTGGTCGCTCCGAGAAATCTGCTCTAATGTCTGGGTGTGTTGGTGCGAGGATCCAAGAAGATTTTGTTCATGCTGGGGTGGGGGATTTATAGGCCTTTCCACCCCAATTATACGATGCTTTCCATGGCACATATTTCATAAATCTAGGCTAGATTCGGTGGAGGGCTTTGGTGTTACGCATTTTGCTTGATCTAGTTGTAGGTTATTCTAGGGTGGTCGTGTGATTTTCAGTGACCTCAAGACCATCCCATAAATTCCCAATTTATTATATTTTTTCCAATTAATGGGGTCTTGCCTAATCATGTGGAAATTCCAATGGTATTTCACAATGTCAATCCGACATGTCTAGGGACCTTCATGAGATCAGGATGCTTATTGAAAGGCTTTTGTGTGATTTAATATGACTTGTCCAGGACCTTTCATGAGATAGAGGTGGCTTGTTAGAGGTATTTTACAATATTGTGTAAACATGTTGAGGGGGGACCTATGGGATCAATGGTGATCACCTAGGGTGTTAATTTTTTTGAATAATATTGGATTATTTTTCCCTCATAAGAATCTCTCATCATTTACTATTTTATTTCCTTGTTTATTTTATAACGGTTGGGGATCTCGTGAGTTTGTATGAGTGTTGTAGAAGAAAATCACTCTCCCCGTCAGTGATGTGTCACATGGTCAATAGAGGGTCATGTGATAATGTGTGATAATTGTCATGGAAAATTCCTATTATTTACCTTTGGAGCTAGAGTAAGAGTGCAAGACCACCTGGACATGTTTGAAACCCTCTGTGTGATGAGGGTGACATGCAAGCAGGTTCTTGTATGACAAGGCAGACATGTCGTTGGGGCTTTTGTTCCATCTTGTGAATCACATGGGCATGTCGCATGAAGTTTTATGACCATAAGAGGCTCATGTATTTTGGATATTTTCCTCCTTATTTTACAAGGATTTTTTATGGTTGCCAAACGTGTGTCACCTGACAAGTCACATGACTCGAGGGAGCTCAACTAGCAATTGTCGCATGATCAGTGAATGTCTTGGATGCCTTCACAAGAACAAGGAGGTCTTATCAAAGGGGATATGTGAGATCTACCATATGTTATGCATTGTGCATGACTGTCTTCATGACCTTCTGAATTTCATGAGATCAAGTGTCCTATTGTAGGTTACACAATCCATGTATCTTGGACACATTTTCTTCCTTTACTTTGTGGGGAAAATAATACTCATATTCAGGTACGTATTTCCTTGTGGATTTTTCAATGCTCCTCTAGTAGGTGTCAACACATACATTTTTTTAAACAATAATGTTTCCCTAAATTAAATTATATTAATTATACATTTTAAATTATGAAAATACCATATTTAAATTTTCTAAATCATTAAATATAAATTAAAACATACAAAGAACAATAATTAATACAAAAAATAAATCATAAAAATAACATTAATTAATAAATTCATGAAACTATACAATTTAAATAAATAAATTATATAAATAAATAAATAAATAATATGGATGAAGAAAGAAAACAAAAACACTTGACTAAGAATTAAACCTCTTCTTCGGACAGCCTCTTAAGGTTTACACCAAAAGCTTCCATAGGTTGGATTTATGATCAAAACAAGGCCTCTGAGACATTGGTATGAATGTAAGGGATGGATTTTTTTAGATATTTTCTGAACCAAAAGGATATTAAAGTGTGGAGAGAAGAGGATAGGAGGTGTTCTTTTATAAGTGGGGGAGAGGACCCACTAGGAAATTTCCAAAAAGAATACAATAATATAAATCCATTACCAAGAAAAATGATTCCAAATAGACATATATTCAAAGTTGGGATAGAATAAGGTTGAAATATGGTCATCCAATAGTATTTAAACAATTTTAATTGGCAAAATTACCCTTATCTTTTGGTTTACCCCTGTAAACCTGTTCTAACCTTAATCATGATAATTAATTTTTTTAAATTGAAAGTGTCATAGTTCTACTTATAATACAACAATTGGATAATAAATAGAAAAGATATGAAATTTTAGACTATTTATCATCCTAATTTTCCTCTTTTATGTTTTTTAAAAAATTTAAATAATTTAATAAAATATTATTTAACATAAAATGTCATTAATTTCATTTTTGACACTATTCATATAATTTTACTTTAAAGATGTGAAGATAATAATTAATTTAGAATATAATAAATTTCACCATAAATAATACATCTTTATTAACTATAAAAAAATTAATTAAAACTCATCAAAAATACATTACTTTTAGTGTTTTTAAAATTATTTACCTTGAGTTTTCCACTACTTGCACAAGCGCTATGTCAACATTGTATAAGTGTTTAAGGTAACTATAGTCACAAAAAATTACAAAAAATACCATAATAAAAATAATTTTATTATACTCAAAATAACATTTAATATCCATTCACCACTTATTTTTATCACTATGTGAGCATAAAAGATATGTTTAATGGAAAGTGGGTAACATTTTGTCTTTTTATTTCATTAAATTATTATATAGGTCACTTTCATAGAAAAGTGTCTCATAAATAATTGAATCTAAATAATAAGTTGATAAGGGTATAAATCCAATCATCTTAGAAGAATTAAATGAAAAAATGGTGGCTTCATCACTCAGTTTTAACCTAGGTTAACCTAATTCACCCTTTTACTGTGGTGATAAATTTTTATTGTTTTTACAATTAATTATGAACAGAAATTAAGTTGATATTATTACCTAATATTAATTATTATAATTAAATGTATTTAATCTATTTTATTAAATTAAATTCATAGAAGTGGCATAATTTAATTTAAAAATGAACTCACAAATCGTGTCAAAAAATGATTTTTCAAGAAATGTATCTTTCAAGCATAATATGATCTTACATTAACTCTATGACTAATAATAATCATTATATGAATTTCAATTAATATATATAGATATTTAATATATAAATTTTATTAATATATTTCCTTATTAGGTTTTATTTTAATGAATTAAAATGGATAAACATTATGCACTTAAAAACAATTTTAAAAAAACCGTGTTTTAAGCATAAAAATAAACTTTTACCAAAATAATGAAAATTAATAATTAAAATAAAATTAATTATATTATTCTAAATCAAATATTTCATATGTAACTTTAATACCAAATCCAAAAATATAATGGTACTTTTAAATTACTTGATTTAATGGATAGAAATGACAACATTTGAAAAAATCAGTAATTTCCGCTATTCATTGAAAAGTACATCATTTCCGAAAAATCAAAAAAATTCACCCTAATATAATTTTTATATTTTGATTTAATAAATGATTTTAATTTTATAAAATAACATTTATATAATTTTCTAAAATTAATTATATTATTTTCTCACAAAAAATAAAATAAAAATCATTTTTTAAGAAAGTGTATTTTTTGAAAAATAAAATGAATTTACTAAAAAATTGAGTGATTATTTATTAAGAATTTATCAATAAAATTATATTAATTAGTGTATTTATATATATTTCATAAAGTATGTAATCATATTTATATCTGTCAATTTAAAGAATAGGTTATAACAGTCATGTTTAAATAATAATATTTCATGGTTCGTTTAGGCTCGGTGTTATGTGATGTATACGATATCAAACATAGTTTTATTTTTAAAATCTCAGGTTATCACATTTGATAACATTAAAGTGATGAGGTTAAGGGACTTGGGATATATAACATTTTTTTGTGGACACATAGGTCCTTACATACTTAGAGAGGGATGACACGCAAGTCATCAATGAGGAAAATAAAATGAAATTATTAAAAATTATTATATAACCGCATAAAAAACGTGACATGCAATTTCAATCATACATTAGTCATCTTAAGATCGATCAATTATTAAAAATTAAATAACTGCATACAAAAAAAACAAGACATGCAATTTCAATCACACATTGGTCGGTCATCTCAAGATCAGTCATCATACAATACTTTTAACATGTTTTTTGGGATACTTATTATGCTTTATATATTCAAAATTTACCTATAACTATATATAAAAAAATAATAAATATATATATATATATATAAATCTATTTATATTCAAACATTTAAGAAGATTTTAAACCTTTTTAGGTGAAAAATATATATAAAACCCTAATTGATATAAATAACCTCACTATTTAAGCTTATTAACGATGACATGATTACCTAGAAAGAAAATTTAATAAAATGTTATATATATGTATACTACATCGTTAAATGTTTAACATGTTTTAATTAGGTATGATTAAATAAATATGACTTGATCTTGATATTTTTTATATAGATTGATATATAACTATTTGATAAACCAACTGAAACCTAGGGGGAACTCCCAGAGCCTCTATTATCTCAGATTTTAGAAACCATTAGTCTACTTTTAGTCATGGTGTAAAAATCCAGCATCAAACAACAACGCCTCTTTTCAAACACCCTTTTATTAAAATGTTACTCACATGAGGGTCTAGGGGTTTTAGATACATAACATTTTTACATGAACATGTAGATCTTTATATAGTTAGAGATAGGGATGACACACAGGTCGTCAAAGGGGAAAAGAAAATGCAATTATTACAAATTATATAACCACGTGAAAAAAACATGACATGAAATTTCAATCATACATTGGTCGATCATCTCAATACCAGTCATCACACAATACTATTAACATGTTTTTTTGGTATATTGATTATGTTATACATATTATAACTTTACTCATAAGTATATCTAATAAATAATAAATATCTACATATATATGCAACTATTTATATTACCTGCTTTTAAATATCAATATATGTATATGTATATGTATGTTGTGTTTAATGATGTGTTTTAAATATGCCTAATGTTATTTATCAAATATTATATTCAAATAATATAACATATATTATCTCAGTTTTGATATGCATTTTTGCAATTAATTTACAAGATACATGTTTATATGTAATGATTATTACTAATATATTTTTTTTAAAAATAATTATCTATAACACTTTTATTTATCTATGCATTTAAAATATATCGTACATTTTTTCAATTTTCAATATACTATATATATATACATTTAAATATATTCAACTATATTTATTAATATTTTAAAATATAGTTATATCTATTTTTAAAAATGAATATAGTTTCCTAAATAAAAAAATTATTAATTTATACACAACTACTCAAAATATTATTAATAGTAAATTTTGTTCTATTTAATTAAAAAAAGTAATATAATTTACACTTAAATCATAATTAAAATATTATAAACTTATGTAAATTTCAATATAATAAAATTAGGTAAGTATATATACATTTTTTGAAGTAATTAAACTTTAAAAAATTTAAATAATTATATTTTATACATAATTATTTGGATTAATAGTTACATATAGTTAATATAGTTTAAAAATTGTTATTAATAGTAAACCATTATAGTTATGTTAATAAAAATAATATTATTTATATATATATATTGAATAATATATTACATATTCAAATAAATTTAAATATGATACATAACACACACACACACACACGTAATTATATTCAAATAATGTTAATATTTTTTTTATAAATAATTATCAATAATGTAATTTTTATAAAATATTTAGGTAGATTCACTTTATTTATTTATGTGTATGGAATATTATATTTTAAATTTATTTTAATTTAAATACACCATATAATATAATATATAAATATAAATATATTCAGATATAATTATTCACAATTTAAATTAAAAATTTATACATTTTTATAAACAATAATGTTTCCCTAAATTAAATTATATTATTTATACATTTTAAATTATCCATATTTAAATTTTTTAATTCATTCAATATAAATTAAATCATACAAAGTACAATAATTCATAAAAAAATTAAATCATACAAATAACATTAATTCATAAATTAATGCAACCATACAATCTAAATAAATAAATAATACAAAAAAAATAAAGGAGGTGGATGAAGAAAGGAAAAAAAACACTTGATTAAGGACTATACCTTTTCTCGAGACAACCTCTTAAGGTTTACACCAATAGCTTCCATAGATTGGCATTCTGATCAAACCAAGGCCTCTGGGACATGGATAGGGATCTAAGGAATTATTTTGGTCAGGTATTGTCTTAAACAAAAGGATATTTAAGTGTAGAGAGGAGATAAGAATCGGTGTCTTTTTATAAGTGGGGGAGAGGACCCACTAGGAAATTTCTTAAAAGAATACAATAAGATAAAGTCATTCTCAAGAAAAATGCCTCCAAATGCCCATATATTCAAAGGTGGGATATGTTAAGGTTGAAATATGGTCATCAAATAGGATTTAAATAACTTTAATTCTCAAAATTACCATTATCTTTTGGTTTAACCCCCTATAAACTAGTTTTAACCTTAACCGCGGTAATTAATTTTTTAAATTGAAAGCGTTATAGTTTTTATTATAAGATAAAAATTGGATAATAAATGGAAAAATATAAAATTTTAGACTGTTTATCATCCTAATTTTTCTCTTTTATGATTTTTAGGATTTTTAAATAATTTAATAGAATTTTATTCAATATAAAATATCATTAATGTCATTTTTAACACTATTCATATAATTTGACTTTTAAATACATGAAGATAATAATGAATTTAGTATATAATCCATTTAACCATCAATAATATATCATTATTAACTATAATTTTTGTATAATTATAACTCATCACAAATACATTACTTTTAATGTTTTTAAAATTATTTACCTTGAGTTTTCCACTGCTTGCACAAGCGCTCTGTCAGCATTGTATAAGAGTTTAAATAACTATAGTCACTAAAAATTAAAAAAATACCATCATGAAATAATTTCATTATAATAAAAATAACCTCTAATATTCATTCACCGCTTATTTTTATCTCTATGTGAACCTAAAAGATATATTTAAAGGAAAGAGAGTGATATTTTGTCTTTTTTCTTTGCTTAAATTATTATATAGGTCAATTTCATGGGAAAGTGTAACATAAATAATTGAATCTCAGGACTAAGGTGATAAGGGTAGAAATATATTTATCTAATGAGAATTAAATGAAAAAATGGTGGCCTTATCACTCAGTTTTAACCTTGGTTAAGCCGATCTACCCTTTTACTACGGTGACAAATTTTTATTGTTTTTACTATTCATTATAACAAAAAATTAAGTTAAACTTATTAAATAATACTAATTATTCTAATTAAAAATATGGAATCCATTATATCAAATTCAATTCATATAAGTGGAATAATTTAATTTAAATATAAACTCACAAAACATGTCGAAAAACGGTTTTTCAAGAAATGTATTTTTCAAGCATAAAGTAATATTACATTAACTCTATGACTAGTAATCATCATTATATGAATTTAAATTAATATATATGGATATATAATCGATAATTTTAATTTGAATCTTTCCTTATTATGGGTTATTTTAATTAATTAAAATGGATAATCTTTATGCACTTAAAAATAGTTTGCATGAAACTGTATTTTTAATCATAAAAATAAACTTATACCAAAATCCTGAAAATTACCGATTCAAGTGAAATTAGTTAGATTATTCTAAATCAAATGGTTCATATTTAACTTTAAGACTAAATAAAAAAATATAGTGGGACTTTTAAATTACTTTATTTAATGGAGATAAATAAAAGTATTTGAAAAATTAGTAATTTTCGCTATTCACTGAAAAATTCATCATTTAAAAAAATCCTAAAATTTCACCCTAAGTTAATTTTTATATTATAATTTCAAAAATGATGTTAATTTTATAAAATAAAATTTTTAAAAGTATCTAAAATTAATTATAGTGTTTTCTCACAAAAATAAAATAAAAAATCTTTTTTGAAGAAAGCGTATTTTTTAAGAATAAAACGAATTTTCTAAAAAATTGAGTGATTATTTATTAAGAATTTATCAATAAATTTATATTGATTAGGATATTTATATATATTTTATAAATCGATTAATCCTATTCATAATCATCAATATAATGACTAGGTTATAATGATCATGTTTAAATAATAATATTTCATGGTTCGTTTAGACTTGTTGTTGCGTGATGTATATATTATTGAACATAGTTTTCTTTTTGAAATATCAGGGTGTTGTAGTTACTCACATGCTAGTGATGAGGTCATGGGTTTTGAGATACATAAAATTTTTGTATGGACATGTAGTTCATTACATACTTGGAGAGAGGGATAACACACAGGTCATCAATGAGGAAAGGAAATACAATTATTTCAAATTATATAACCGCATAAAAAATGTGACATGTTATTTTAATCATAAATTGGTCATCCATATTAATATCAGACAATTATTACAAATTAAATAACCACATACAAACAAATATGTCATGCAATTTCAATCATACATTGGTCGGTCATCTCAAGATCAATCATCATACAATACTATTAACATGTTTTTTGGGGGATACTTATTATATTCTATATATATTATAATTTTACCTATAACTATATATAATAAATAATAAATATCTATAAATATATATTCAAACATTAAAGAATATTTTCCACTTTTTCAGGTGAAAAACTATAGCTAAAACCCTAATCGATATAAATAACCTCACTATTTAAGTATATTGATACTGACATTATTACCTAGAAAGAAAATTTAATAAAATGTTATGTACATGTATACTACAACATCAAATTTTTAACATGTTTTAATTAGGTATGATTAAATAACTACGACTTGATCTTGAGGATTTTTATATGGATTGATATATCATTATTTGATAAACCAACAAAAACATAGGGGGGGCTTCTGAAGCCTCTATTATCTCATATTTCAGTAGTCATCAGCCTTCTTTCAGTCATGGAGTAAAAATCCAACATCAAACAACAACGTCTCTTGTTGAACACTCTTTTATTACAATGTTACTCGCATGGGAGGTCTAGGGGTTTGGGATACATAACATTTTTATGTGAACATGTAGATCCTTACATAGTTATAGAGATGGGTGACACACAAGTCAAAAAATGAGGAAAAGAAAATTCAATTATTACAAATTATATAACTGCATACCAAAAAAACATGACATGCAATTTCAACCATACATTGGTCAGTCATCTCAAGACTAGTTATCACAAAATACTCTTAACATGTTTTTTGGGATACTTATTATGTTCTGCATATTATAACTTTACTCATAACTATATCTAATAAATAATAAAGATCTATATATATATATATATAATTTTTTATATTACCTACTTTTAAATATCAATATATATATATGTATATGTATATGTATGTAATCATTTTTGTATTTAATGATGTCTTAAATATGCCTAATATTATTTTTTAATTATTATATTCAAATAATGTAGCATATATTATCTGAGTAATGATATGCATTTTTGAAATTAATTTACAATATACATGTTTATATGTAATGATTATTACTAATATATTTTTAAAAAAATAATTAACTATAATACCTTTATTTATCTATGCATTTAAAAATATATTGTACATTTTTTTAATTTTCAATCTACTATATATATACATTTAAATATCTTCAACTGTGTTTATTAATATTTTAAAATAAAATTATATGTATTTTTGTAAATGAATATAGTTTCTTAAAGAAAAATAGTATTAATTTATACATAACTACTCAAAATATGATTAATAGTAAATGTTTTCTAATTTAATGAACAAAAGTAATATAATTTACACTTAAATAACCATTAAAATATTGTAAACTTATGTTACTTTCAATATAATAAAATTAGGTATGTATATATACATTTTTTGAAGTATTTGAACTTTCAAAAATTTAAATAATTATATTTTATACATAATTACTTGGAATAATAATTACTTATAATTTATATAATTTAAAAATTATTATTATTAGTAAACCCTTTTAGTTCTATTAACAAAAATAATATATATATATCAAATAATATATTGAATATTTAAATAAATTTCAATACGATACATAATATAACATATATATATAATTATATTCAAATAAAGTTGATAATTTTTTATAAATAATTATTAATAATGTAATTTTTATAAAATATTTATATAGATTCACTTTATTTATCTATGTATATCAAATATTATATTTTAAATTCATTTCACTTTAAATACACCATATAATATAATATATAAATATAAATATATTTGAATCGAATTATTAACGGTTTAAATTACAAATGCATACATTTTTTAAAACAATAATGTTTCCCTAACACTATTAGAAATGATGCATATAGAGACCCCCAAAAGTCATCACTAAAGGCCTACAAGGACTTCCAAACGGTGGATGATTTTCATATGTTGTTATTGCCTATAGCGTTCACCGATTGGTGGTTGTTATAGACCAGGTCGGGGTACCCTTTAGTGATCTCTAAATGGTGATCGCTATAATTTTTTTATTTTAAAAAAAATCACAACAGAATTACAAAAAACACCATATTTCTAAAATACAATAAATATTTCCAAAATATGTAAAATCATAGGTCTATAAATCTCTTTACCTAATCATCTTCCAAGCTCCACATCCATCATCAAATACAACTGCATATGACAAAATTTAATAAAATAATTAGTGCAGTAAAAAATATCACAACAAAATAATAATTGAAATGCTATAAAATATTTCAATTAAAACTTAGTGCAACAGACTGAAGTTATTTGATTTTGAATATATATAAATAATTTTTAATCATTTTTTTAAAATTTAAAATGGTTTATTTGGTTGTTCCAGGCAGACTGCACATCCAATTGATGTGTCGTCTACTCGTACACATTACAAAAAATAATAAAATGGTTTTCCTATGATTTCAAGTCATTCCAAGGTCTTTTGTTATGGATTTAACCGTTAAACACGTGTTTTGGTGTTTTATGACACTAAAAGTGTGTTTTCGGTTCTCTTAGGAAAACGTCACCCTGGATTGACATTCCATTTACTTGATCATTTCACAATTCAATTTATGATTTTTTTTCATCTGATTTCATGACATTCAGAGGTTGTTTGGTTGGTTTTGACCCTCAGACGCACCTTTTTAAAGGGTGTCAAACTTTTAAAAATTGCATATTCAGTAATTCTAGGAAGACCATATGTTTGATTGATGTTTTGACTCCTCATACACATCAAAAATAATAATAATATGGTTTTTCTATGATTTCAAGTCATTCTGAAGTTGTTTTCTATCGATCTGACTGTTAAACACAAATTTTGTTGTTTTATGACACAAAAGTGTGTTTGTTGACGTCTTAGGAAAACGACACCTCTTATTTTTGTATTATCTACTCTACTATTTCACAGTTCATTTTACGATTGGTTTTGTTTGATTTTATGGCATTCGAAGGTCATTCAATTAGTTTTGACCCCCACACGTGTTTTTAAAGGGCATCAAACCTTTAAAACTACATATTTATTCATTATAGGAAGACTGCACATCTTATTGATGTTTTGTATACTCTTACATGTTAAAAATAATAATATGATAGTTTTCCTATGATTTCAAATAATTACGGGGTCGTTTTCTATGGATATGGTTGTTAAACGTGCGTTTTGGTGTTTTATGACACTAAAAGTGTGTTTTCGGTCTTCTCGGGAAAAAACCACCTCAGATTGACATCCCATCTACTTTAACATTTCACAATTCACTTTATAGTTGTTGTTATCTGATTTCATGGCATTCAAAGGTCATTTGGTTGGTTTTTGACCCACAGACACACTTTTTTAAAAGGTGTTAAATCTTTAAAAATCGCATATTCGATCGTTCTGAGAATACCGCACATCTAATTGATGTTTTTTCTAATTATATACTTTAAAATAATAATAATATGGTTTTTCTATGATTTCAAGTAATCATGAGTCTTTTTACTATCGATCTAACTGTTAAATGCACGTTTTGATGTTTTATGACACTAAAAGTGTGTTTTCCATCATCCTGGAAAATGACACCTCTGATTGACATGTTGTTTACTTGAAAATTTTACAAATTCACTCTATGGTTGTTGTCTTCAGATTTCATGACATTTGGAGGCTATTCGGTTGGTTTTGACCCCCTGTGTGTTTTTAAAGAGCATCAAACATTTAAAAACTGCATATTCAGTCGTTCCCGACATACCGTATGTCTGATTGATGTGTCGTCTGCTCGTACACATTAAAAATAATAATAAGACGATTTCATGTGATTTAAATTCATTTCGGGGTCTTTTACTATGGATCTGACCATTAAACATGTGTTTTGATGTTTTATGATACTAAAAGTACGTTTTCAGTCCTCCTGGGAAAACACCACCCCAGATTAATGTTATGTCTACTCGAACATTTAAAAATTCACTATACAATTATTGTCATCTTATTTCATGACATTCGGGGGTCGTTCAGTTGGTTGTAACCCACAAAAGCACCTTTTTAAAGGGCATCAAACCTTTAAAAACCACATATTTGGTCGTTCCAGGAAGAACACATGCATGATTAACGTGTCGTCTACTTGTATGCATTAAAAATAATAATAAGACAATATTAATACTATTATTAGGTTTTTTATATCAATCTAACCATTAAACGTACATTTTGGTGTTTTGTGACACTAAAAGTTTGTTTTTTGTCATCTCGAATAAACGACACCTCTGATTGACGTACTATCTACTCTACCATTTCACAATTCACTCTATTGTTTTTATCTTTTGATTTCATGTAATTTAGAGTTCATTTGGTTGGTTTTGACCCCCCACATGTTTTTAAAGCGTGTCAAATCTTTAAAAAAATGCATATTCATGTTAGGTCGGGATGACTATGACGAAGACATGAGAGGGGGTGAATTGTATCCTTTTAAAAATATTTGAAAAATGTAAAATGTCCCTCTTGAAATGAATTGATGTTTTAATTCTCTCTTAAAGTAGAGCGGGTAGTATAAATAAATAAAGGAAAAGAACACAATTATGTATAGTGGTTCGGGGCACATAAATCCTCAAGTCCAATCTACCAACGCTCTACTCCACAAGCTTGGTGATTTTCACTACTAGGTCCTCTTATCAAAAGACCTTCCACAACTTAGTATAGACAATTAACACCTTATAAGTCTTTTAAAGGGCATTATGGTTCTTTTATAAGGAACTGTAGATCCACAGCTTAGTCCAAGAAGCTGACACTCCACCACGACCGAGTCCAAGCAGTCGATACTCCAATAAATCAATAGAGTTTGATTTGATTGAGAAAATAAATTTCTCTCATGGTTGCATCCTCAACTGACGATTGTATTTAATCTTCAATAATGAATAGCAACAGTAGTAAGATAATCTTCAAAGTCAAGAAGACTTCTTATTCTTTAAACAACAACAAATAGATTAGGCAATGTTGTGCATGCTTCCTTAAAATATCAGCAAAGAAAACACCAGATAGATGTTTAAACATGTATGTCTCCAAAGTGTATCTTCACCAAATGATTTGTCATTCTTGTGAAAAAATATGTAATAATAAAATGCAACAGCGACAACAACAATTCCTTATATATATATCTCCTCTGTATATTTGTTTATATATCTATCTCTATGTATGTGTGTCCATCCATCTATTTATTTCAATGAAGAGCATCTTGGTATTTATATAGCAGGTCAAACAAATCCTCGTCAAACCAACTCCAGAAATATTGCATAATAAATCATGAATATTTGAATTCAAATTCTTTCAAGAGCGTCATAACTTCTTGTAAGAATATAAATGATTTACTCTATTGAATATGTGTCTCTAAAACAATCATAACGAGACTTTGAATCGGTTGTAAAATAACTTTAAAATGATATCTTCTCTATAAGGCCCCGGCCTTAAACCTTACTTAATATTTAATTAAATGAATAATTCACATTGAGGATCTTCTCAGGTTTAGAGTTTTAGAGAATTAGATCATAAATCATGAATTACATTCCACATTTAAACAAAGTGGTTACATAAAAGATAGTATTCGTTTTTTCTCATCAACAGAAACATATTTAAAATAAAACATGGATTCTTTCTTGACACTTCCTTGACATTGTCATCATATCATACACCTTTCCCTTGACCTATGAAAAACATTTCAAAAACTTGGGATGAGCATAAAAAGCTCAGTAAGGGATATAAAAGTATGAAAATAAAACATTATTCCATGTATGAAATAATACTTTACTCATAAAATATAATCATTTTAACATACCTCATAAAATCATGAATAAATCACAGAAATAATAAGGCATAAAGGTAACTTGAGGCATTCATAACATTCTTCCGTAGGGAGTAACCCTCTTGGTTACGTTTGGAATACCCATCACAGTATATTCCCTAAATCTCTTCGGAGAAACCTTAATATTTAACCCCTTCGCGTTACCCAATTCATTGGAGAGCTATATCGGGCTCACCCGCCCTTAGTTTATCACGGAACCACCCATCTTCATAATAATTCCCAAGAACCATAACATAATCGTATCACATAAAACATGCATAAAGGAAACATAACATTTCCACTTTTCAATCACAAGATATCAATACAACACATTGATATAAAAACATTATGAAAACCATTTTCAATACCAAAATAAAAGAAAAGTAAAACATGGTATTTATTTTTCATTTAAAAAAAGGTATGGCTTGTAGAGGAAGCCGAAACTCAAATAATGGTCACGGCGGCGGAGAAGTCGTTGTCGCCGCATACGTACGACAAAAAAAACATTCCCTTTTGTCATTTAGTAAACGCTTCGTATAAAAAGATTCCTTTTGAATAATCGTAAAAGTCAAAGGGGTTTATACACCGTATAAAATAAACTTGTGTATAAAACAAAATATTCCTCAATGAAAGGAGATTGAGACGGATTCCCTTACAAATACGGTATCCTTAGATTAAGGATAAATCAATTAAATAATTATGTGTGACAAACGAATACACAAAATATAAGTGGATATAAGTGTAAAACAATCAGAGGTTATTCACACATATTCATAGAACGACATATTCAAGGAGTTCAATTTTATCCCAAAGAATCAAAATTGGGTTAAGAAGTTCCCTTGCAAAAATTCGACAGCCTAACGGCGTCACTTCAAAATTCAAAAAATGAGTTGATGAGAGATAAAAAGGGTATCTCATCACTTGGACATAAAATTTACATCAATAAGGATATATAAGAACATATCCCAACATAACAATATGTAAATTAAAAGACCCAACAAAATAAGTCTTTTAAAAAGAGGAGGGTGAAAGGTTCCCTTACCGACTTGGGTATCTTTCGAAACATACACCCCATGAAAGAAGGACAATACAACATTGATGTAAATACTCATAAGCAAAATTATATTACACAAATAGTAGAATAATGAGAAGTATATATACCACTCAATGGAAATGGTGGCAAATGTAGCATAAATCTCACGGGAATAAAAGTGAGATGAAAAATCCTTTACGAAAACTCGGTAGCCTAACGGCGCCACTTAAAACTTCCAAAAATGGATTGATGAGATCAAATAGGGTATCTCATAATATTAACATAAAATGTACATAAATAATAATATAAAATAACATCCCCCAACATAATAAATAGGATCTTAAAAGAAGTGACATAAAGGAGAGTACTTAAAAAGAAAGAGAGGTTGGATCTCTTACGAAAATTCGGCATCCTAACGGCGCCACTCAAAACTTCCAAAATTTATTGATAAGAGAAAGTAGGGTCTCTCATCATATGAACATAAAAATTACAGTAAGATTAATATAAAATAACATCCCAATCATAAGAAAGATGATCTTAAAAGGAATGACATAAAAGAGTGTACTTAAAAAGAAAGAGAGGGGTAGGATCCCTTACCTCGTGTCCGACATGACTCGATCGTTCTTTAATCTCCTGAATAATAAAATTTGGTCAATTTATAATTTCTTAAGGACCTCCTTTAAAGATTATTATTCAGTTCATAACACATATTATAATGTTATAATAATTGGTTAATAAAGTGAGTTCATATCAGATGTTTTTGTTAATGTTCGGTACATGAGTAAAAATTGAACTTGTTGGAAAAGAATTTTCCATGTAGTTATAGGTACATCATATCCATAATAGTATTTATGTTTTAAATATCATATATATCCAGTATATATTAATTTTATGCTATTCCATATCATTTGGAGATAAAAAATTAAAAGCACCGTTCATGGAGACGGTAGGTCGTACGTACGTATGAACGCTACTTTCATTTTTTGTCATATTAATGGAATTTAAAAAAAAAATTGATAGATATATATATTATAATTCCAGAATTATATCAATAATTTATATGTAATATATTACATATATATCTATTATATATATGTACTTATAATAGTACATAACATTTGGAGATAAGAAATGAAATGTACCGTTCATGGAGACGGTAAGCCGTACGTACGCATGAACGCTACTTTCATTTCCCTTTTTTTATATTCAATGGAATGAAATAATAATGATATAAAGGTATATTATAATTCCAGTAGTATATCATATGTAATACCATTAATTCCATCCTTTATACGTCCCACATATGGCATTAACAAATCAAATCACTTTGAGGGGGCGGTAGTCCGCACTTCCTAAAATGAAGATATCGCGTTTACCCATAATGGAAACCATAAAGGTATGCTATAAATGAAAAATACAGAATCTTAAGGAAACATAAACATATTATATATCATATATAAATATATTTACATCTTAATTTCCACCTTTGAAGGTGTTAAAAGAATATTGAACAATCATCGTTTCGTGAGACACTAATTCGTCATCCACAGAAACAGTATGTTCTTTAACCATTAGACGGAGGTGTGTGAAAGTGTAGATCTAATAATTCTTATAAAAACATCTTAGTATATTTAAGATACTGGTTTTGTTACAAAAAAAATTAATAAAAATATCTTAGGGGTTTGGAGAAGCAAAATAAAACAAAAGAACACAAGGGAAGACATTGCCTTTAAATCAGGTAACTCTCTTTGATTTGAGCTTAAAGGCTTCCTTGGAAATAATTCTGCCCAAATTGAGGCTTCAATGATGAATATAGGTATGTGTAGAGATTTAATGGGCAGGGGTTGGCCGAGCCAAAGTCTTGAGAGGTGTGTGTAAGGTGGTAGAGGTGGGGGCCTTTTATAAGAGGAGAGGAGGGGCACTCTTGGAAAGTTATAAAATATTACTTTATTATAAACTGATTTTCGGATTTTAAAGGTCCCAAAAGGATATATTTAGAGTATAATGTGATAAGGTTTCTAAATCCACCAATCCAATAGGTTTTTGAAAAGTTTAAGACTTATATTTCACCCTATCTTCTCATTTTATTTAAATCGTTCATTTATGAGGTAATAACTGCATCATCACAGTGTCATAAATAAATTAATTTATTTAATGTCTAAAAATTATAAAAAAAATATCATGATTTAGGAAATATTTTTATCTTTCTAATTAATGTTTATAGTCAAAAATATGACTTATATAACCCCATGTAAAAATTGTTTTAGTAAAACAACACATGTTTGTGACATTTTAATTTTAACTTTAAATAAAAAGGTATTAATGTCATTTTCCAACCAAAGTGGCTCCATGGGGTCCCCAAGTTGACCCATTGATTTTCTTGGTCGTCCATGACTCATCCAATAAGGGTATAACATGTTTCAAGGTCATTTCATATTATTATAACATTATCTTTACCTTAAATTACACTAATTACCTCTAATCGCGATTAAAAACTTAAGAGTTACTATTCACCAAAAAATTATTTTAATCCCATTGAAGCACATTTTACATCCTAATTACAACCATGTATGTTGGATTTTTTAAATTCAAACCACAGAAGTGGTAAAGTTTCATTTAAACAAAAAAATGGTTTTTAAACTACCACTTAGTGGTTTCACTATTCATAAAAAATTGGAGTTTTTCAGAAAAATACCAAAAATTCACCCTAAGCTATATTTGATATTCCGAATTCAAAAATTATGTCTATTTTACAAAATTAAAAATATATAAGTTGCATTAATTAATTTAATAATTAATTCCCGCTGTCAAAACAAATAGCGTGTTTTTAAGAAACAATATCTATTAAAAGATGGACACTAGTTTAAGTCCAATTTCAAAGTGAAATTAATTCCAATGACCACTATTGGATTAAATGGTAAATATATATTATAATTTCACTTTAAAAATAATTAAAAATATAATCTAATCATATAAATAAATTAGATTAAAAATAGGTTTTGAATTAAAATACAACATTTTTCACTATTCATTAAAAAAATGAACTTTATCGGAAAAATACCAAAAATTTACACAAAGTAAATTTTGATATCCCGATTATAAAGAAGAATTTTATTTTGTCAAATATAACACATAAAATTGTCAAAAAAGTGGATTTAAAAGAGGTTCGCCATTAAAAGGCGGTTAATCAACCTTTTAAAGAATATTAGAATGTTTACGCTTAAAATTGGATTCATTCGCATTTTTAATCCTCTAACATTTATTGTAAAAAGTAAAAATATTTGACAAACATATATAATCATTTTGTAGTTAGTTCTGTTCATTCCCTCCATTAAAACGGCTAGGCGTTAACTACCATTTAAAATAATATTATTTTATTATTAGAGTGCAACGTAAGATTTCCAAGAAACTCGTTGTTGCGTATTGGGTACGCCATCGATCATAGAGCCCCCTTTGAAGTAAAATTAATATTTTATTCAAAAATATGGATAAATGTGAAAATTTCATATTCTTTATTTACTTGGGGTGTTACATCCTTCCCCCCTTTTGGGAATTGCGTCCTCGCAATTTTAAAATTGGGCTTGGAAACTTCATTGAAAATCCCACATCGGAATAAGAATCAGTAAAACAATCACTTTAAAATAAAGAAAGAGAAGTACAAAGGTCACTCGAGTTAACCCATACTAGGATTCCATGTAGGAAAACATGGATATGGAGGAAAAAATAAAGGGTCATGTTCTAAGGGAGAGTGATAGTAAACATGTCTAGGAGAAAGTTAACCATAAGAAAATCACAAACTTGTGATGGGTTAAACGGTATTCGATTCCCCAGAAGGAAAAGTTAACAGACAACATTTTTGTTTTAAGTTACTCTTTATTGAGGAATTTATTTTTGAGATTAACTAAATCATAATGAAACATACTTACTTGTCACGTAGACTTTCAAATTTTACTAGATTCTTTAATCAAACTCATATTTTCTCCAAAAGACGAGTATTTAGGAAGACTTGTTCGCATTAAGAGTATTATAATCAACTTCTTGAGAATCACCTAATACACAAAAGAGAACTATATATTTCCCATTTCTTTAGACAAAAACCAAAACCAAAATTTTTAGTATGAGATCATATAATCCACAAAAGTATAATCCTTTATAAAAAGAAAATATATTCTTAATCTCCAAAATTTGTCCGAAAAAAACCCAAAGTTCAACGAAGACCATTCGATAAACAATTATCCATAAAATTCTTCAAAGTAAACCAAACTAAGATTGAAACCCAAATATTTGAAGGATTTAATTACATAGTCTTCCAAGGTACAAATTTACTTTTATCTCTAAATAACATCAGTTACTCTTAAATTCTCATATTGAAAAGTAATTAACCTAATCACATATCCTCCATGATAGGTTAATCATTTCCATAGATAACCCAAAATAAACTTACTCTTGATTCCTAAAATCATCTAACTAAAAAGAATTAGTCAAACTAACCAGGGACTTCACGTAGTCCAGTGGTAGGCGATAAATACCAGTCGCACTTTGGTTGTGGGTTCGATTCTCGTAGCTTTGTCCGACGCGACGGGTTGTCACACGGTCTGCGTGTTGTCCTTTTTCCAAAACTATATAATTCTTAAAACATTCCCCAAAACGAGATAAAATCTTCAAAAATAATCATAACATATTTTAACCTCAAGTTTATCTCATACCTTTCATTTTCCATCATAACATATAATAACCCATAATTACCTCAAAAGTAAGGATCATATAAACTCTAATGGTTACCTTTATAATTATTACCTGAACTTTCACATTGATTGGTCATCTCATACATGATGCATTACAGAACATACCAATGTTCAAGTGGTTGATCATGACTCCTTGATAGTTGGTTTAGAACAACCACGAGTTTCCTCATTGAATCCCCCATTTCATCGAGTCTCTTAATCAGAGAACCACCACAGTTTCCTTCAAACCTGTTGTCACTTTGGTGCCTGCTAGATCCATCCATTCACTAAAAACAGAAATGTCAGTGTGAGTATATCAACAAAACCATCATGTACTAATGAGGAAGATAAACACTAAGATATACTTACTCATTCACTTTATCTAAAACTAGGACTCTTTCTGAAATCCTAACCATTATGGTAATGTCACTTATGCTTAGAAAATACCCTAACCTCTAAAGTTATCTAAACCGACCTCTGATACCAACTATAAGGCCCCGAACTTAAACCTTACTTAATATTGAATTAAATGAATAATTCACATTGAGGATCTTTTCAGGTTTAGAGTTCTATAGAATTAGATCATAAATCATGAATTACATTCCACATTTAAACAAAGTGGTTACATAAAAGATAGTATTCATTTTTTCCAATCAACAAAAAAATATTTAAAATAAAACATGGATTCTTTCTTGACACTTCCTTGACACTATCATCATATCATGCACCTTTCCCTTGACCTATGAAAAACATTTCAAAAACTTAGGATGAGCATAAAAATCTCATTAAGGGATATAAAAGTATGAAAAGAAAACATTAATCCATGTATAAAATCATAATTTACTCATAAAACATAAGAATTTTAACATACCTCATCAAATCATGAATAAATCATAGAAATCATAATGCATAAAGGTAACTTGAGTCATTCATAACATTCTTACGTAGGGAGTAACCCTCTTGGTTATGTTTGGAATACCCATCACAGTATATTCCCTAAATCTCTTCGGAGAAACCTTAACGTTTAACCCCTTAACGTTACCCAATGCATTGGAGATCTATATCGGGCTCACCCGCCCTTAGTTTATCATGGAACCACCCGTCTTCATAATAATTCCCAAGAACCATAACATAATCGCATCACATAAAACATGCATAAAGGAAACATAACATTTCCACTTTTCAATCACAAGATATCAATACAACACATTGATATAAAAACATTATGAAAACCATTTTCAATACCAAAATAAAAGAAAAGTAAAACATGGTATTTATTTTTCATTTAAAAAAAAGGTATGGCTTGTAGAGGAAGTCGAAACTTAAATAATAGTCACGGCGGCGGAGAAGTCGTTGTCGCCGCATACGTATGAAAAAAAAACATTCCCTTTTGTCATTCAGTAAATGATTCGTATAAAAAGATTCCTTTTGAATAATCGTAAAAGTCAAAGGGGTTTATACACCGTATAAAATAAAGTTGTATATAAAACAAAATATGCCTCAATGAAAGGAGATTGAGACGGATTCCCTTACAAAGACAGTATCCTTGGATTAATGATAAATCAATTACATAATTATGTGTGACAAACGAATACACAAAATATAAGTGGATATTAAGTGTAAAACAATCAGAGGTTATTCACACATATTCATAGAACGACATATTCAAGGAGTGCAAGTTTATCCCAAAGAATCAAAATTGGGTTAAGAAGTTTCCTTGCAAAAATTCGACAGCCTAATGGTGTCAGTTCAAAATTCAGAAAATGAGATGATGAGAGATAAAAAGGGTATCTCATCACTTGGACATAAAATTTACATCAATAAGGATATAGAATAACATATCCCAGCATAACAATATGTAAATTAAAAGACCCAACAAAATAAGTCTTTTAAAAAGAGGAGGGTGAAAGGTTCCCTTACTGACTTGAGTATCTTTCAAAACATACACCCCATGAAAGAAGGACAATACAACATTGATGTAAATACTCATAAGAGAAATTATATTACACAAATAGTAGAATAATGGGCAGTATATATACCACTCAATGGAAATGGTGGCAAATGTAGCATAAATCTCACGGGAATAAAAGTGAGATGAAAAATCCTTTACGAAAACTCGGCAGCCTAACGGCGCCACTTAAAACTTCCAAAAATGGATTGATGAGATCAAATAGGGTATCTAATCATATTAAAATAAAATTTAAATCAAGAAGAATATAAAATAATATCCCCCAACATAACAAAGAGGAGATTAAAAGAAGTGACATAAAGGAGAGTACTTAAAAAGAAAGAGAGAGGTTGGATCTCTTACGAAAATTCGGCAGTCTAACAGCGCCACTCAAAACTTCCAAAATTGATTGATGAGAGAAAGTAGGGTATCTCATCATATGAACATAAAAAGTACAGTAATATTAATAAAAAATAACATCCCAATCATAAGAAAGATGAGCTTAAAAGGAATGACATAAAAGAGTGTACTTAAAAAGAAAGAGAGGGGTAGGATCTCTTACCTCGTGTCCGACATGACTCGATCGTTCTTTAATCTCCTGAATAATAAAATTTGGTCAATTTATAATTTATTAAGGACCTACTTTAAATATTATTATTCAGTTCATATCACATATTATAATGTTATAATAATTGGTTAATAAAGTGAGTTCATATCAGACGTTTTTGTTGATGTTCGGTACATGAGTAAAAATTGAACTTGTTGGAAAAGAATTTTCCATGTAGTTATAGGTAAATAATATCCAGAATAGTATTGATGTTTTAAATATCATATATATCCAGTATATATTCATTTTATACTATTCCATAGCATTTGGAGATAAAAAATTAAAAGCACCGTTCATGGAGACGGTAGGTCGTACGTACGCATGAACACTACTTTCATTTTTTATCATATTAATGGAATTAAAACAAAATGAGAGATATATATATTATAATTCCAGAATTATATCCATAATTTAGATTTAATATATTACATATATATCCATTATATATATGTACTTATAATAGTACATAACATTTGGAGATAAGAAATGAAATGTACCGTTCATGGAGACGGTAAGTCGTACGTACGCATGAACGCTACTTTCATTTCCCTTTTTTTGTATTCAATGGAATTAAATAATAATGATATAAAGGTATATTATAATTCTAGTAGGATATAATATGTAATACCATTAATTCCATCCTTTATAAGTCTCACATATGTCATTAATGAATCAAATCACTTTGAGGGGGCGGTAGTCCGCACTTCCTAAAATGAAGATATCGCGTTTACCCATAATGGAAACCATAAAGATATGACATAAATTAAAAATACAGAATATTAAGGAAAAATAAATATATTATATATCATATATAAATATAGTGACATCTTAATGGCCACCTTTGAAGGTGTTAAAAGAATATTGAACAATCATCGTTTCGTGAGGCAGTAATTCGTCATCCATAGAAACAGTATGTTCTTTAACCATTATACGGAGGTGTGTGAAAGTATAGCTCGAATACTTCTTATAAAAACATCTTAGTATATTTAAGATACTGGTTTTGTTACAAAAAAAGTAATAAAAAGAGCTTAGGGGTTTGGAGAAGCAAAATAAAACAAAAGAACACAAGGGAAGACATTGCCTTTAAATCGGGTAACTCTCTTTGATTTGAGCTCAAAGGCTTCCTTGGAAAGGATTCTGCCCAAAGTGAGGCTTCAATGATGAATAGAGGTATGTGGAGAGATGTAATGGGAAGGTTTTGGCCGATCCAAAGGCTTGAGAGGTGTGTGTAAGGTGGTAGAGGTGGGGGCCTTTTATAAGAGGAGAGGATGGGAACTCTTGGAAAGTTATAAAATATTACTTTATTATAAAATTATTTTCGGATTTTAAAGGTCCCAAAAGGATATATTTAGAGGATAAGGTGATAAGGTTTCGAAATACACCCATCCAATAGGTTTGTGACAAGTGTAAGACTTAGATTTCACCCTATCTTCTCATTTTATTTAAATCGTTCATTTATGAGGTAATCACTGCATCATCACGGTGTCATAAATAAATTAATTTATTTAATGTCTAAAAATTATAAAAAAAATATAATGATTTAGGAAATTTTTTTATATTTCTAATGAATATTTATAGTCAAAAATATGACTTATATAACTCCATGTAAAAATTGTTTTAGTAAAACAACACATGTTTGTGACATTTTAATTTTAACTTTAAATAAAAAGGTATTAATGTCATTTTCCAACCAAAGTGTCTCCATGGGGTCCCCAAGTTGACCCATGGATTTTATTGGTCGGACATGACTCATCCAATAAGGGTAGAACATGTGTCAAGGTCATTTCATATTATTATAACATTATCTTTACCTTAAATTACACTAATTACCTCTAATCGCGATTAAAAACTTAAGAGTTTCTATTCACCAAAAAATTATTTTAATCCCATTGAACCACATTTTACATACTAATTACAACCATGTATTTTGTATTTTTTAAATTCAAACCACAGAAGTGGTAAAGTTTCATTTAAACGAAAAAACAGTTTTTAAACTACCACTTAATGGTTTCACTATTCATCAAAAATTGGAGTTTTTCATAAAAATACCAAAAATTCACCCTAAGCTATATTTGATATTACGAATTCAAAAATGATATCTATTTTAAAAAATTCAAAACATATAAGTTTCATTAATTAATTTAATAATTAATTCCCGCTGTCAAAACAAATAGCGTGTTTTTAAGAAACAATATCTATTAAAAGATGAACACTAGTTTAAGTCCAATTTCAAAGTGAAATTAATTCCAATGACCACTATTGGATTAAATGGTAAAAATATATTCTAATTTCACTTTAAAAACAATTCAAAAGATAATCTAATCATATAAATAAATTAGATTAAAAAGAGGTTTTGAATTAAAATACAACATTTTTCACTATTCATTAAAAAAATGAACTTTATCGAAAAAATACCAAAAATTTACACAAAGTAAATTTTGATGTTCCGATTCTAAAGAAGAATTTTATTTTTTCAAATATAACACATAAAATTGTCAAAAAGTGGATTTAAAAGAGGTTCACCATTAAAAGGCGGTTAATCAACCTTTTAAAGAATATTAGAATGTTTACGCTTAAAATTGGATTCATTCGCATTTTTAATCCTCTAACATTTATTATAAAAAGTAAAAATATTTTACAAACATATATAATCATTTTTTAGTTAGTTCTGTTCATTCCTGCCATTACAACGGCTAGACGTTAACTACCATTTAAAATAATATTATTTTATTATTAGAGTACAACGTAAGATTCCCAAGAAACTCATTGTTGCGTATTGGGTATGCCATCGAGCATAGAGTCCCCTTTAAATTAATATTAATATTTTATTCACAAATATGGATAAATGTGGAAATGTCATATTCTTTATTTACCTGGAGTGTTACATTCTCACATTAAGATCATTGCATAAATCTCGGATAATATCACGGATTTAAAACATCATCGTTGAATAGTAAAATGTAGGGTTTATTCATATGACAACAAAATACCAAACGTAGGATTGACAATGTAGGATTAGATACAAAATTAGGGTTGATGTACCATACATTTGTTCCCTCAAACGTAGGGTTGCTTACTTTCATAGAGTTGATAATCTATACGTTCCCTTTTTCTCAAACGTAGGGTTGCATCCAAACATAGTGTTGTTGAACCATACTTTCCTGACATCGTAGGGCAGATGATCCATACATGTTGTTTCAAACATAGAGTTTCTTCCTTACGTTGCGCTTGCGTACGTAGGATATGAACAATGTTTTCATAATACGCTAAAACACATTCCGAACACTTTAATGAATATTCATCACGAATCAAAGTATTGAATATAATTCCGAAATAAATATCATGATGAATAATAATTTCCTAAAAATTCACTTAAAGAAAATTCATTAGAAACATAAATGTGGGTGTTTGTGAACATCAAAACCAAAAAGAAATTACCAAAATTATTGAAACAACATATGCTCAACAATTCAGTCGTTCCCCAAAGAACGCACGTCCTATTGACATTTCATTTGCTCGTACACATTAAAAATAATAATAATATAGTTTTCTTATGATTTTAAGTTATTCTGGGGTTGTTTATTATGGATTTGACCGTTAAACATGCGTTTTGGTGTTTTATGACACTAAAAGTATATTTTCTATCCTCTTAGGAAAACAACACCTTGGATTAACATTCCATCTACTCTACCATTTCAAAATTCACTCTACGATTATTATTATCTAATTTCACGATATTCAGAGTCTGTTCAGTTGGTTTTAATCTATGAACACGCCTTTTTAAAGGGCGTCAAACCTTTAAAAACTGCATATTATATTGTTCCGGGAAAAGTGCACAACTGATTGATGTGTTGTTTGCTCGTACATGCCAAAAATAATAATTAGAAAAATTTTACTATGATTTTAAGTCATTATGAAGTTGTTTTCTATTGATATGGATGTTAAACGTATGTTTTTAGTTAATATGACTCTAAAAGTGTGTTTTCCATCATCTCGGGCAAACGACACATCTGATTCATGTACCGTTTACTCAACCATTTCACAATTTACTCTATGGTTATTTTCTTTTGATCTCATGGCATTCAGAGACCGTTCGGTTGGCGGTCACTAATGGGCTTCCCGAATCTTCCCTCCTCGAAATCTTAGATTTTTACTAATATAAATTAAATTATATTATTTATACATTTTAAATTATGTAAACACCATATTTAAATTTGCTAAATCATTCAATATAAATTAAATCATACAAAGAACAATAATTCATATAAAAATTAAATCATACAAATAACATTAATTCATACATTCATCAGATTTTGAGCAAGAAATAAATGAAATGGAGGGCGGTCCACTCTTATAAGTTTTTTGGACGGATGCGTCAACCCGTATCTATTGTGCATCGAGATGGAATATGTGACCTTCTTACATTTTATGGATGTTGTCACATACATGAAATATTTAGAGGTATTTTTCATTTAATTTACATCCTTGATTTGTTTTGGTGGTTTTTCATGCATTTTTAAAGGAAATAGTGGGTTTCCAAAATTTGGGCCAACCTAAGAGCCCATTTCCAGTTTTGAAAGTATATTTTGTTTATTTTATAACTCCTTCGTTTTTCAACATTTTTCAACCATTAAACTTCCAAAATGACCTTCATTTAAATATTAAAACCACAAAATAATTTTTGGCCCCTTAAAAAATCATTAGAATCATGGATTTGGGTGATAAAATTAGGTATTGGGCCAACCCGAAAGCCCATTTCCAGTTTTAAAATTGTTTTGTAATTCTTTCATAAAATATTTATTTTTTATCCTTTTTCGGTGATTCCACCTCTCACACATTCCCATCGAACCCATCCACACCCCCATCTTCGTTTTCGCCTCTTTTAAGCTCATATTGATTGTGATTTAGGGCCGAACTTCTGAAGCTCCAAAAAAACGTCCAGATTTCTCAAGTAAGTTGTTTCTCTTCCTTATTCCTCCCTTATTCTTAGGGTTTCTTCCTTTTTTATTGAATCCCCAAATGTACAGAAGATGGGGTTTCGTTCCTAGGGTTTTAGTTTTGAGTTTCTTGGTCCAATCCTCTGGTTTTAGGTTCAATCTTACTCCTTTGTGGTGCGGCGGAGGTGCGGTTGAAGTGACGCACAAGGATTTGGGGGTTTTGACTTTTTTGGTAGGTGATTTCATATGTAGGTATTGTATAATGAGTTGGCTTGTTGTATTTAGGTTTCAATTATGTTCATCATTCAGTATTTTGATTTCAAAAATTGATTTGGGTAGCATTTTAAAAGTGGTAGATTTTTAAGTGCCAATCTTGTGTGAAAATGGGTGTTTTACATGTGTAACCCATATTGTGCCTCTTGGTGTTGTTTTATAATTCAGGGATTGGATTTATAAAAATGTTTTGATGCTGAAATTTATGTTTTGGTATAATATTGGTCTCCATTTGGTTTTAAATATGGGATTTTAGATGAATTTAATGTGCAACATTTGATTAATTTTCTTGAAATTGTTTTATGGAAATTATAAATGGTTTATTGAGTTATGCAAAAGGTGAAAAGAAGGTGTAGATACTGTTTTGAATGTGTGTGACCAGAACTGATATTTATATGTGAATATTGATTTTGGTAGCATGTGGTGACTATTTGAGCACAATACGGGAAACCCAGGTATCTAGGTGGGCTAACGTGTACTAGTACGCTAGTGAACGGAGGGGTTTTGATCATGGTTCACTTAGCAAGTCTGACATGGATAACACTAACAAAACTATAATGGAGATGATTGGAGACCACTAGGTTATGGGTATGCTCCCTACTAGTGGCTCGTTCACGAGAACGAATTTCGTTATGGTTACTTTCACTGAGGTACGAGGTACTTGGGGCTCACAACAAACTAGTACCTAGGGGGGTTCCTAAGCTTGGTGCTCGTGGCCTTTTTGGCATTTAAACTTTCTTTATGGTATTTTGGGATGTGAAAACCAGCATCTTGAATGTTTTATTCAATTTCACTGATTCTTTATAGTTATCCCCATTGAAAGTTATTTTCTTTTCAAAGTTGCACTTTTAGAAATAAATGCCACTATTATCTATTTATAACTCTTGCAAGCCTTTTATTTTACAATGCCTATCACTTGAAATCCTTGGGTGATATCCTATTGGGCTTAGTCTCACACCCTACTTACACCTTTAGGTGTAAGTAGACTTGATCATGTTTGACACAGGCAAAGGAAAAGCCTTGGGCGATGGCGGTTCGGGTTGCTAGTTTCTCTCAATGGTGCGGTGTTGTGGAGACGGCTTGTGGGTGATGAACCCTTGTCATGTGGAGTCTCATGGACTGTTTGCTGCTACTTTTATGTACCTTTGGACCTCTTGTGTCTTGTTTAAACTCATATACTAAGTTCTGAATTTTTATTAATTCTTGTTTGGCATAATTTTTCAGATTTGGTTTGTTGTTTGTTTTTGGTTATCTTATGAACCCAAACTCGGGTAAATCATTCCCAAATGAATTTTTATGATACCCGGGCACTTGTGCCAGCCCGTGGGGATGGGGAACGCCCTTCGGGTCTTGCCATGAGCCGGGTTTGGTGCTGTTTTGATGGAGACCAGATTCGGTTCGTGACAAAATGGTATCAGAGGCAGGTTAATGTTTTTGGGTTATATTGTTATTTTGGGATGAGTCAGGATAGACAGGAGCTAGGACTGTCGGGGCTCGGGGTTTTGGTTGTGAGTAGGGTGTCTGGACCACACCTCTCATGGCATACCCTGAGTCACCAGGGGATGTTGGAATTTAAAGATTGACTTCACTTCCAGGTGAGACGTGTGGACTGCAGACCACATGTGGATATCATGCGGATGTGTTGTAGTTGTTTATTTTATTACTGAAATGTGTTTTGATTATCTATATTTGAGGTATTTGATTAAAATTTTCAGAATTGTGGTATTGATTATTATTTTGTGACTGTTACTTTTTGTAGCAACATGCCTCCCCGGAAAGCTCTCACGCACCCACGGGAGGAAGCCGGAGAGAGTTCTCCCACACCAATTGATCAGAGGCTAGTCGAGGCCGTGGTCCGGGCTGTCCAGGCTCTAGGATATGGACCAGCTCCAGTTCCAGCTCCTATTAGAGAGGATGAGACTGGTCCTAGAAAGGACAAGGCCCAGGAGTTCCTGAAAAATAAGCCTCCAACCTTCCAAGGCAGCTCAGAACCCCAAGAAGCAGAGGAATGGCTCGAGAAGATCGAGCGTATGTTTGAGTTCCTGGAAACACCCGAGGAGCTCAGGGTGAAGTGTGCCTCCTTTCTGTTGGAGGGTCCCAGCCGTAAATGGTGGGAGTCAGTGCTTCAGGCTGTGAAGAATGAGCAGATGCGCTGGGGAGATTTCAAGGCTGTCTTCAATGAACAGTACTGCCTTGAGGTGTTGGCTTATGCCAGGTCTAGAGAGTTCATGGAACTTGTTCAGGGAAATCTATCTGTGATGGAGTATGCCAACCATTTTGCTGAGTTGGTTCGGTATGCTCCAGAAATTGTCTCTAATGAGAAAGCGAAGGCCCAGAGGTTTGAGAAAGGCTTGAGACCAGAGATATACTCCCAGGTGTTCTTGTTTAAGCTGAGGACCTATGCTGAGGTCGTTGATCGGGCGTGCATGGTGGAGATTGATAAAAAAGGCAGGGCTGGTTTCTATGGTTCTGTATCAGTAGTGGGAAGTGGAAGCTCCTCAGAGAAGAAAAGGAAGCGGGAGAATCATGTGAAGAAAGGAGGAGGCAGTTCAGGGAACTCTTCTAGGCAGTTGTCATCAGCGGCTTCTTATGCGAGATCGGTCGTGTGCCACCAGTGTGGGAAGCCCGGGCACATCCGTCCATCATGCCCTCATCCTCCGAAGACCTGTTTCCAGTGTGGAGGTATGGGACATGTGCAACGCTTTTGCGGGATAGCGCGTCCACTTCAAAGTGGGGCAGGATCCATGGCTCCCAGAGGAGTGCCAGCACAGTCTGAGCCGTCGAGGACTGGGGGATCTCGATTTGGCAGCCGTGGTGGTAGGGCTGGTTCATCTTCTGGTCAGATCCAGTTCAGGGCACAGCCATAGACTAGTGGTCGCCTTCAGGCAGAGACTGGACATCTCCATGCGGTGGATCATGCACCACCAGGATCAGAGGCGGGACCGTCGACTGTTCGAGGTACCGTTTTGATTTCATCTTCTATAGCTGCTGCTCTTTTTGATACTGATGCCTCTGTTTCATTCATTTCTGCCTGTTTTGTGGACATTCTGAATCTGCCAACTGATTTGATGTCATTTGCTATGGAGTTGGTGACACCGCTGGGAAAGAAGAAGGAGCAGGGTCTCAGGTGCCCATCATGTGCGCTTTCCGTGTCAGGGGTTGAGATGGAGTGGGACCTCTTGGTCTTAGATATGAACCTTTTTGATATCATACTCGGGATGGATTGGCTATTACACTTCCAGTCACACATCGATTGCTATAGACGGCGTGTGAGTTTCACGGCACCTGATGGGAGTCGTCAGGTTTTTCATGGAGAATGAGATCCTCGGTCAGGTCGCGCAGAGCCTTCACTCCCAGAGTTGGGAAGTGTTATCTTCAAGTTATCTTCTCTTATGCTAGAGGATGGTCTTTACCCTGAAGTTGCACTACCTCATGTAGTGAATGAGTTTCCGGAGGTATTCCCAGATGATTTTTCAGGCTTGCCCCCAGAGCGGGATGTGGAGTTTTCAATTGATCTGGCGCCGGGAACACAGCCGATATCTCTTCCCTCTTATAGCATGGCCCCCACCGAGTTGAGGGAATTAAAGATACAGCTGGATGACTTAGAATCCAAGGGATTCATTCACCTGAGCGTCTCTCCTTGGGTCGCTCCTGTGTTGTTTTCAAAAAAGGTTGATGGATCCCTCTGGTTGTGCATTAACTACCGGAAGCTGAATAAGGTAACAATTAAAAACAAATACCCTTTACCCAGAATAGATGATTTGTTTGATCAGTTGAAGGGGGAAAAGTGGTTCTCAAAGATAGACCTGCGTTCAGGGTACCATCAACTCAGGGTGAAGGAGTCAGATATCCCAAAGACAGCCTTCCGAAGCAGGTACGACCACTTTGAGTATTTGGTCATGCCCTTTGGATTGACAAATGCTCCAGCAGTCTTTATGGCACTTATGAATAGGGTTTTCCATCAATATCTCGATTCCTTTGTTGTGGTGTTCGTGGACGACATTCTGGTATACTCTAGCTCTGAGGAGGAACACGAACATCACTTGAGGGTCGTTTTGGGTACATTACGGGATCACTGCCTCTATGCAAAGTTGTCAAAGTGCAATTTCTGGATCAGGGAGGTGAGATTTCTCGGGCATGTGATCTCAGAGAATGGAGTTTCAGTGGACCCTGATAATATTAGTGTGGTTATGTCATGGGAGTAGCCGAAGAATGTGTTCGAGATTAGGAGTTTCCTTGGCCTGGCTGGTTATTATAGGCGATTCGTTCGGGATTTCTCTCGGCTTGCTTCACCGATGACTACCCTCACCCAGAAAGGGGTGAAGTTTGTATGGGGTCCAGAATGTCAGGCATCATTCGAGGAGCTGAAGAGGCGATTGACTACTGCCCCCGTGCTGATTTTACCAGAGGCTGGAAAGGGATATGTGGTTTATTGTGATGCCTCAGGTATGGGTCTTGGGTGCGTGCTTATACAGGATGATCACGTGGTGGCGTATGGCTCTCGCCAACTCTGGCCACACGAAAATAACTACCCAACCCATGACTTGGAGTTGGCAGCAGTGATGCATGCTTTGAAGACGTGGCGTCACTACCTCTTTGGGGAGAAGTTTGTGGTCTATTCTGATCACAAAAGCTTGGCTTATATCTTCTCACAAAAGGACCTCAACATGAGGCAGCGTCGCTAGATCGAGTACTTGTAGGGGTTTGATTTTGACATTGTCTATACCCCAGGTAAGGGTAATGTAATGGCCGACGCCTTGAGTAGAAGGGTTCCAGTGCAGGCTTTGAGGAAGTCCAGTGATGAGTGGACATTGATGGGGATCTTTTCTCAGATGCATGTGGAGACCAAGGAACATAGTGGAGGGGCATTCTTGGCGAGCATCCAGTTGACTCCTTCTCTGTTGGAGTTGATTCAGCAGGAACAACCTAGTGATGAGCTTTGTCAGCGATCGAAGAAGTTTCTTCATGGTGGGGAGACATCCTCTGATTGGTCGTCGTCTCCCGAGGGCATCTTGTGCTTCAAGGGTCGTTCGGTAGTGTCGTTATCTCTACAGAAGGTGGTGATGCAGGATAGCCACCAGTCTCAGTGGGTTGTCCATCCGGGTGCCACTAAGATGTATTATGATGTCCGTCGGCAGTTTTGGTGGCCTGGTATGAGACGGGACATAGCAGACTTTGTGTCGAGATGCTACACATACCAGCAGGTGAAAGCAGAGCACCAAAGGCCCTTCGGTTTTCTCCAACCACTACCCATTCCTACCTGGAAGTGGGACGAGGTTGCCATGGACTTCATTGTTGGATTACCTCGTACACCTCGAGCTAAGAATGCCATTTGGGTGGTGATTGATCGTCTAACCAAATCAGTCCACTTCATTCCGATCAGAGATACATCTAAAGTGGATGAGTTGGGCCGTTTGTATCTTCAGGAGGTGGTGAGACTCCATGGTGTGTCATCAACAGTTGTCTCAGATAGAGACCCTCGTTTCACATCTCGATTCTGGGAAGGCCTTCAGAAGGTCTTGGGGTCCCAGATTAAGATGAGCACAACATACCATCCGCAGACGGATGGTCAGACAGAGCGGGCGAATCAGATTTTGGAGGACATGCTTCGTGCATGTGTCCTAGACTTTGGAGGTTCTTGGGATACCCATTTGGGATTGGTTGAGTTTGCTTATAATAACAGTTACCAATCCTCGATTCGAATGGCTCCTTTTGAGGCGCTCTATGGTCGGCCTTGTCGGTCCCCCCTCTGTTGGGATGAGGTAGGTGAGACCTCACTACTGGGGCCGAGTATGGTGCATGAGACATCTGAGAAGGTAAAATTAATCAGGCAACGTTTATTGACAGCTCAGAGTTGTCATAAATCATATGCTGACCGGAGGCGTCGAGACCTAGATTTTTCTGTGGGTAACAGAGTATTCTTGAAGGTGGCCCCTCGTTTAGGCCATCGTCGATTGGGAAAGCAAGGTAAGCTGACTCCGCGGTACGTCGGGGCATTTGAGATCATCGAACGTATTGGAAAGGTGGCATACAGGTTGGCCTTACCTTCTCATTTGACGTCCATCCATGATGTCTTCCATGTTTCTCAGTTGAAGAAATACTACTCGGATCTGTCCCATGTGTTGAGTTGGGAAGAACTGGAGATAGAGCCTGACTTGTCTATTGTTGAGAGGCCAGTGAAAATAGTGGACTCCCAAGAGAAGATACTTCGAGGGAAGTCTATTCCATTAGTCCGGGTTCTATGGCAGCATGGAAATGATACACATGAGACATGGGAGCGAAAGTCATGGGTCGAGGAAGAGTACCCATTCTTGTTTTCCAATCAAGCCTCATGTTGACTTTCCGGGGCGGAATGTCCTTCATGGGGGGGGGGAGAATTGTCACATACATGAAATATTTAGAGTTATTTTTCATTTAATTTACATCCTTGATTTGTTTTGGTGGTTTTTCATGCATTTTTAAAGGAAATAGTGGGTTTCCAAAATTTGGGCCAACCTAAGAGCCCATTTCCAGTTTTGAAAGTATATTTTGTTTCTTTAATAACTCCTTAGTTTTTCAACATTTTTCAACCATTCAACTTCAAAAATGACCTTCATTTAAATATTAAAACCAAAAAATAATTTTTGGCCCCTTAAAAATTCATTAGAATCATGGATTTGGGTGATAAAATTAGGTATTGGGCCAACCCGAAAGCCCATTTCCAGTTTTAAAATTGTTTTGTAATTCTTTCATAAAATATTTATTTTTTATCCTTTTTCGTTGATTCCACCTCTCACACATTCCCATCTAACCCAGCCACACCCCCATCTTCGTTTTCGCCTCTTTGGAGCTCATATTGATCGCGATTTAGGGCCAAACTTCTGAAGCTCCAAAAAACGTCCAGATTTCTCAAGTAAGTTGTTTCTCTTCCTTATTCCTCCCTTCTTCTTAGGGTTTCTTCCTTTTTTATTGAATCCCCAAATGTCCAGAAGATGGAGTTTCGTTCCTAGGGTTTTAGTTTTGAGTTTCTTGGTCCAATCCTCCGGTTTTAGGTTCAATCTTACTCCTTTGTGGTGCGGCGGAGGTGCGGTTGAAGTGACGCACAAGGATTTGGGGGTTTTGACTTTTTTGGTAGGTGATTTCATATGTAGGTATTGTATAATGAGTTGGCTTGCTGTATTTAGGTTTCCATTATGTTCATCATTCAGTATTTTGATTTCAAAAATTGATTTGGGTAGCATTTTAAAAGTGGTAGATTTTTAAGTGTCAATCTTGTGTGAAAATGGGTGTTTTACATGTGTAACCCATATTGTGCCTCTTGGTGTTGTTTTATAATTCAGGGATTGGATTTATAAAAATGTTTTGATGCTGAAATTTATGTTTTGGTATAATATTGGTCTCCATTTGGTTTTAAATATGGGATTTTAGATGAATTTAATGTGCAACATTTGATTAATTTTCTTGAAATTGTTTTATGGAAATTATAAATGGTTTATTGAGTTATGCAAAAGGTGAAAAGAAGGTGTAGATACTGTTTTGAATGTGTGTGACCAGAACTGATATTTATATGTGAATATTGATTTTGGTAGCATGTGGTGACTATTTGAGCACAATACGGGAAACCCGGGTATCTAGGTGGGCTAACGTGTACTAGTACGCTAGTGAACGGAGGGGTTTTGACCATGGTTCACTTAGCAAGTCTGACATGGATAACACTAACAAAACTATAATGGAGATGATTGGAGACCACTAGGTTATGGGTATGCTCCCTACTAGTGGCTCGTGCACGAGAACGAATTTCGTTATGGTTACTTTCACCGAGGTACGAGGTACTTGGGGCTCACAACAAACTAGTACCTAGGGGGGTTCCTACGCTTGGTGCTCGTGGCCTTTTTGGCATTTAAACTTTCTTTATGGTATTTTGGGATGTGAAAACCAGCAGCTTGAATGTTTTATTCAATTTCACTGATTCTTTATAGTTATCCCCATTGAAAGTTATTTTCTTTTCAAAGTTGCACTTTTAGAAATAAATGCCACTATTATCTATTTATAACTCTTGCAAGCCTTTTATTTTACAATGCCTATCACTTGAAATCCTTGGGTGATATCCTATTGGGCTTAGTCTCACACCCTACTTACATCTTTGGGTGTAAGTAGACTTGATCATGTTTGACACAGGCAAAGGAAAAGCCTTGGGCGATGGCGGTTCGGGTTGCTAGTTTCTCTCGATGGTGCGGTGTTGTGGAGACGGCTTGTGGGTGATGACCCCTTGTCGTGTGGAGTCTCATGGGCTGTTTGCTGCTACTTTTATGTACCTTTGGACCTCTTGTGTCTTGTTTAAACTCATATACTAAGTTCTGAATTTTTATTAATTCTTGTTTGGCATAATTTTTCAGATTTGGCTTGTTGTTTGTTTTTGGTTATCTTATGAACCCAAACTCGGGTAAATCGTTCCCAAATGAATTTTTATGATACCCGGGCACTTGTGCCAGCCCGTGGGGATGGGGAACGCCCTTCGGGTCTTTCCATGAGCCGGGTTTGGTGCTGGTTTGATGGCGACCAGATTCGGTTCATGACAGATGTTCATCGATTCGAGTTTCCACGAGGTAAGATCTCATCTTGGTCCTTCCTCCCTTATTAACATCGATACCCCCACCTCTCGTGCCCCCCCCCCCCACGTCCCCTCCTGTCATGTCCATATCTGACCGATAGTGGCCGCCAAAATAGATCTTTGGTAAAACGTTGCGAACTAGGGGTGTCCATGGGTCAGGTGGGGTCGGGCCCGAGGGGATTTTGGACCTAACCCAAGCAAAATTGGTAGGTTCGGGTCGGGTCGGGTTACAACCATTTTTTTTGCCGCGATCCGATCAGACCCGACTTGTGGTGGGTTGGGTCTGTCGAGTAAAAAAAAGAAAATCATAACAAAAAATGTAAAACTGTTGATTAAATTAAAACTAAAATAATAACTAATAATTAATATTGTTTGATAAATATATTACAAACGATAGGGGAATGAGACTACAAAGCTACAAAGAAACAGACAACACACACATGCAAGAAGCCAAGAAGACTCAAACCCGTGACCTTCCCGACACCCCACAAGGCCCTTTGTCACTAGGCTAGGCCTTGAGGGCAATTGTTTGATAAATATAACGTAAATATAATGTAAATATAATGTTGTATGATATTGTATAATGTAAACAAAACATTATATAACATAAAAATAAATGGTATATTTATGTTATAAAATGTTATATTTTCATAAATCAATTGTTATACAATGCAAATATAACATTATATAATGTGAATATAATATTATATAATGTTAATATAAAGTTATATAATGTAAATATAATGTAAATATACCGTAAATATAACATAAATATAATGTAAATACTATGTTATATTTATGTTATATGACCTTATTATATATTGTTAATTATTATTAATTATTTGTAGTTAATATTTATCTTCTAGTATAAATTATTATTAATTATTATCAATTATTACTAATTAATTATCAACTATCAGTTATTTTTTTAGTAATTATATATCGATCAATATTATTTATTATTTATTATTTATTATATATATACTTATGATTGAGTTGGTTGGGTTAGAATTTTCCCGACCCGACCCGACCGAGTACAAGAACAGCGAGCCCGGGTCGGGCAACTGCCGCCCCAATCTATTCTCCTCCCTGGTCAGTGTAGGGTCGCGCTTTTTTTTTTTTTTTTCATTTCGTCCACCCTCTCCACCTCCGCCCGTGCCATCTTCGACAACCGCTTCGTGCGCACAGATTCATACCAGGCTAGCTCAACGTTCTTCCGCGTTGCTTCCTAGACGCCTTCTCCATCCCCGCCACTTGAATCCGTCCCGCCGCCTCCTGCCTTGCCGCTGCCTCCGCCTGGTCACCATTACTGCGATCGGTGACAGACACCTGCAGGTTCACTCCCTCACCGTTGGTATTCCCTTTCATTTATCTTACGTCTTCTTGTCTGGTGTGCTTAATTTTATCTTAATCATTATTATATTTATGTTATAATTAGGTGAATTTCTGGTGTTATATGTTTGTTTTTTAACTAAATAAAAGGGCAACATTTTGAACTCACGTCTTGGGGCCGGCCCTGTCGATTCCTGTGTAATTTTTGCTGTGCTTAATTTTTGATTTTATTGTCCTTTCAGTCGGCGTTGGATTATTGCACGTAGAAAGAAATCCATGGGTGAAAATATTCAGAGAAACCTATATTCTTAACTCTGTCCTGCGAATAAGAACTTGATTTCAGTTGGGAGAGGACATTTGCAGAACTTTCTATATTGATTTCAGGACCCGAATTGCTACCAATGAACTACTATTTGGATTGTTTTTTTTGTTTTTTTTTTTTTTTATACTTGGCGTTTTCCAGTGGCTGGAGATGATTTCGGTTAAACATTTCCATCAGGTTCGATTGTTTTTCCATCTATGGAAGAGGATGCCTCCTGTTCATCGCGGCGAGTGTCAACCAGAACTCGGAAGGTCGCCTCGCGAATGGTTGCTGCCCTTGCAAGCAGTGACAACCGAGCCCAGGTTGTGGTGCCACCTTATTAAATCACCTGCTCATCCAGCATAACCTGATGGATGGTGTCTAACATTCTGTGGTTTTAGGCAGCTCTTGCCCGTCTTGATGCTTTGGAAAATGACAATGCTGTACTGGAACCGATCGAGATCAAGGATGACGATGACGATGCTTCTCTTGATGATGATGGTGAAGATGAAGGTCAGTTTTCATGTTATTTGTCATGCTTCTCAATTTTCTGTCTTATTTTAGACTTTTTGAGATTACTCCTGGTGGGATGTAGCTTGAACTAGAATCTGCAAATGGGATTAGTTTTCTCAGTCAACCTTGCCGGCTTGGAGATGTCTCTTATGAATATATATAACCCTAGCCTTGTTGCTTTAATAAGTTTCATTTTTCCCTTGACAAACCGTTAGAGATATTATGCATGGGATTAGGCTTATTCTATCCCACCTATTTTGAATTTTATATTTTTTCCCTTGACAAACCGTTAGAGATACTCTAGCGACGCGGACTTACTTTTCGAACAGTGATCGTCTTCTCCATTTTTTATAGCCCATTTTCGGGCTAGGGTTACTACTGGAAAAAAACATCTGTAATTTGTGCTCCTGATATAGTGAAATTCTGCCTCTCCCGTGGACGTAGGGATTATTCCCGAACCACGTAAATCGCTGTGTTCTTGTTGCTTTCTTTCTTTCGCTTTCTTGTTTCTGTCATTGTGACTCCTGACGATTCCGCAACAAAATTCCCACGCCTGGTTTCCACATGTCATCGGAGCGGGTCTCAACCTACGGTTCATAGCCCTCCTTGCTTGTGCAACCCCCTCCATGCCACCAGTTAGGCTTGCGCTTCTTCACCGCCCCGTCTCTGTGCTATCGTGTGCTAGTGCACCGCGAACCTGTGCCGCCACGTGCCCACACCTCGTGCTACCATGCCACGTGCCTTCGTGCCGCTGACTTCCATCGCGCCATTGCATGCCATCATGTACTGCCACGCGCCCACACACTTTTCCAAATAGGTGACAATGTTCTTGAGGATGCTTTTGATCATGCATCTTCAACACACTTTTTGATGCTCTTAGACTGTGTGTTCTTTTTGATGTTTGTGCATCTTCGGCACCCTGTGATGGAAAAATAATCGACTTTGATCATATAACCACTAAGGTTTCTGGATAGTTTCTCTGTTCGGTTTTCCCCTGGATTATCTTGTGTAAGACAAACAAGTAATGAACAACCCTAATAGTATTAGGTGCCCATTTTTGGCGTTTTCTTTGTGTTATACTTAGCCGGGAGACTCTAATAGGATCAGGTGGATGGAGGAATAAAGTTGAGTTTATCCATATGATGGATTGAGCAAAGAGTTGTCTGCTCAACTATCCAAGAGTCATATATGATATAATTGGGATGATGCTCTACCTAAATAAGTGAGAGAAAGGCCATAGTAGACTCATTGCTTAGTGAAATATGGATCTGGACCCACAAATAGATATGATGAGTTTAAAAAGGGGTCATCATTTTTGTGGGCGCACATTTAATAAAAGCCCTTATTTAATGAATGTAAAACATGACTCATTTGATAAAGACTTCTGTTGTAGATAAATGATATCATCATCATCCAGCTTGGCATTGAGTTCAATTTTTGAAAGAAGAAGCTTAATGTAAGCAACTTCGTAAGGCTGACAACTTGAGAACAATTTTAAGTACGAAAATTCTATGTGCTAGAACAATACCATCTCGAGTAACCAACCGTCGAAGATGTTTAACATTTGGAATCTAGATGCTTATGAGAAGCATAGATGAATTCACTTAAGGTTTTAAAGACATTAGATGCAAAATAACCAAAGGGATTTTAAGGATTGTTCATGTATTAAAAAATGATTGAGTACGTTAATGGCTTGGAGAGACTGAAGGATTCTTTAGGGATTGTTCCGAGTTCAATAAATGTTTACCCTATTTTTCAAAGTGTTGAGGAGTGATGAACTGGACAGATGTTCAGGTTCTGATACTGTGATGAAAGTATAAGTGGGATAAAAGTTCAAACCGGAAGAAGAAAAATTAGTTGTGAGTCCAACATTATTTCTTTAAAAAGATATCCAGATCATTGAAACCTAAAAGTAAAGTCAAGATGGACATTGTTTTCATATGATGGAATAGTCTAGGATACCTGAAGGAGTATGAAAAAGTCCACGTCAGGTACCAGTGTTGATAGAAATCAATTCCTCAATTTTGAAGGGTATATGGTACTAAATGTATACTTTACAATTGTTGTAAATATAAAGGAGTCCAAAATCAAGGTAAGGATTGTATTCAACTAATGAAGCAAAAGATTGTTGAATCAAATAATTGAATGCAAAAGAATATTATCATGCTCCAATGAATTTAATTAAAGGATGTGTATTTTCATCTTATTTCTCTTAAATGATAAGAAAAGTTGTTTATTAGCAAAAAATTGTTATGGACAAAAAGACAATCTCTACTTTATCATTCTTTCACGTTGGCTGTGTTATTATATATATATATAGATATATCGTGAAGTGAAATGATAATTGACCTTTTAAGGTATGACTTTGACTTTATCTCTAACCGATGGTTGTCATGGAGTATTGTAGGTTGCGATGAAATCTTAAGATTAACGTGAGTAAGATTCTTGTATCTGGATACAAGATATTCTCACGAGACACAAAATGAGTTTTGTGCGCTGGATGATGTTAAGTCAATAAGCTTTCGTACTACTTTTCCATTCTTTTTTGAAAATCACAAAGGGGGGAAAAAGAATGATCAAAAGAATATTATGTTAAAAATAAGAGAATCCCAAAGGGGGAGATTACTTAAAGAAGATATTCTTAAGAAGTAACTTCTCTAAGAAAGACAAGAATACGATCCTTAGGGATTTCAAAACCTAAAGGAGAGTTAGTCGTATTCATCATGAATCATAAGTAAAGAGAGATAAGTTTTTATTTCAAGTTTTCCAAACTTAATATTCTTTTTCGAAATGGTTTGTGCTTTCCAAAAAGGGAGAGATTGTTAAGTCAATAAGTTTTTTTATGACTTTTCCATTCCTTTATGTTTTGAAAATCACAAACACTTTTTCCTTAAAGATTATTTTCTTTCTCTAAGAAAATTTATTTGATTTAACCTTAACTTACTTTTCTATGTTATGCTTAATGTTCCTTATCTAAGTTTAACCTTATTTCTCTTAAGACCGAATTTCTTTAAAGAATAATCGGATCTTTATTTAAATCTCATAACCTTACGGTTTCTTAGACACCGAGTATCACTGTTTTTAGACTTCGATTCCATTTGTTTTCAGTCTCCGTTTCATCCTGATTTTTGACTCCGTGTTTCACAGAAACCAGACTCCGAATTCTCTGAAATTCGGACTCCGAATTCTCTGAAATTCAGACTCCGAATTCTCTGAAATTCAAACTCTGAATTCTTCAGAAATTCAGGCTCCGAATTCCTCAGAATTCAGACTCTGAATATCAATTTATCCAGAATCTAATTGTTCATACTTTTAGACTCCGATTTCTAATTTTCCTAGATTCTAATTATTCATTTTTGTTAAGGTTATTTTACTTTCTTAACATATTGTTTCAATTTTTTCGGATCCTAGTTTCTTAAACATGATATTGTTTTTCTTTACAAATCATTGTTTCTTAAGCATGATAATGTTTCCCAAGTTTTTCTTACATGAAACGATGTCGAACGATCTGTTTTTAACTAACCGTTGGTTGAGCAACACAAATTCAAGGAAAAATATGACCGTTGGTGGAGGAGATGACCGTTGGAACCTTTGCTTATAAATACCTAGCCATTTGAAGATCTCAAATATAACGACACAATCGATCGATCAAGAGATTACATGCTGTGATGCTGTGAAGTGATTTCTAGAGAGAGAGACTCTCGTGCCTTGTGCGATCTATGAACACTTTGTTCAGTTGTGAACAACTTGTTCAGCCTAGTGCGACTCTGATTGTTGCTGTGTACAATCGAAGACTTTCGGGGATATGAAGACAGAGGTGACGACTACTTTAAAGTTCAAAGATTTCCGGGGATAGAAAAACAGAGGTGTTGACTACCTTAAAGTTCGAAGGCTTGCGGGGATAACAAGACAGATTCTGATATTCTTATCGAGGGCTTGCCCTGGTGTGGGTAATACACACTTTTTGAAAGTATAAATCAATGGACTTTTATCCAAGGTTGTTGTATACCCTTCTCTTTGGGTTAAAAGATTTCCTATTTGTTTACTTGCTTTGTTACAAGTTTTATTTCCACTGTATTTTTGTTAAGAAAAGAAAGTATAACTTTCTTATACTTTCTTGTACTTATATTTATTCTGATAAATAAGATTCTATACGCTTTAAGGTATAATCTTTCTCTAAGGAAAACCTGCTTAAGTTTTCTTAAGTTCAACTAATTTAAAGTTTAGGTTTTTTACAATTGGACCTGGGCCCTTCCAATTAACCCTTTGAGCTAGAACCAAAGAGGGTTTGTGAATTTACCTTGTTTTACTTTGTTAAACATAGATTTCCTTTTAGGTTTAAAAAAGGAAATGTTTTTAAACCTACAATTCACCCCCTCTCTTGTAATTGAGCATTTGCATCTATATTTCGATCCTACAGATGACCCACTAAGTATATACCATATGGAGTGTCATACACTATGTCTTTGATATACTAGGGGTGCATAGTTCATATTTGGAGTCCCCACCATCTAAGGTTGACGAGATATCTAGCACGAAAACCTTCATACTTTGATACATTTCTTACGCAAAGTCTTTAAGCTTAACTAATCAGGGGGTAGTTGAGTATGTTGGTGATCATGTCGTCGGTTGGAGCTTAATTAAGATGAGATTTGTCCTCCTGTATAACAGGTATGACATCCGAGCTTTGAGTTAGACTGAGAAAGTGTACGACGGTTCTTAGATAACGCATATGTGGTGCTTATCTATAGGGTAAGAGGCATGTGGTGTGCTCATCCATAAAGTTGAATGACATGCGATGTATTCATCGACCTGATCAGTCTATACTCGGAGAATCGAGGATGTATGAGTTGGCCATATGAGATTGACATACTCCGCGTCCCATGGTCACTCGATGCCTTGGACAAAGAGATTATATGAAAATGCATGCTTGCATATGATGCAGCTGATGAACATAATTATAGAGATACATATGTTTGATGGAGATCACACAAAATCCTTTTGTAGGTTGAGTAACATTGGTGCTTTGTTAGAGGCCACTCCTTGCTTACATTTATGAATTTGAGAATTCATATTTATTGTCAACGCTGCAAAGGCCCATGGAGTCACACTTTGTGTTTGACTGAATGAGGATTGAGTTTTGCTTAGAGAGATGCTCTAAAATTGTTTTAGAGTTTATCTAAAATTGTTTTAGAGTTTATCTAAAATGAGTTTTGGATAGTTATTCACAAGATATTACATATAATGTAATACACATTGAAGTTGATGATAGTTTTCTAAGTGTCTTTTGGAAGATATCCAAAATGAGTTTTGGATATGTTTTCGCAAGTTATTATATATGATACAATATAAGGTGAAATGACACTAAATATAGGAGGCTTCAGTGCAAGTGGGAGATTGAAGGAGATACGCCCTAATGCCATTATGCATGTAATGCATTTGGCCATATCCTAGGTGACGATATGGGTATATTGTAAGGCATGAAATATAGATTTCATGCCACTTCCTTATCTAATCGTATTGCATGATTGGGTGATATCGTATGAGGTGTTATAAGTATAATCATACAATATACACTTACATCCTACGATTATTTGGCAGTGGAATGATAACCGTTATCCTTTGAGAATCTTCCATGCCGGGCTATCATAATATAAGCGTTTTATATGTTGAAACACATGGGAGGATTGTTGCATTCATGAGATGAATGCATGGTTAGTTGAATCATTAAATCATATATTATGAATGTATGAGTTAATGCGTGGGAGCGTCCCGATGGCTATATAAGTAAGCGGATGCCATTGAGATGGTGTGGTCGGGCCTGCCTTGCTTCATGTTGATTCTCCCTCTCCTCAAAGCTTTCTTCTTCTTCCTTTGCCATGAGAGGCACTAGCATGACTTGGAGCGAAGTAGAGTCCCGCCCATGCGATGAGTGATTCACATCAGCCCGTGGATACACCATGGAGGAGGGAGTCCTTTTGGTGCCTCTTGGTGATCTTCATCACGCTCATACGTTTGTAGAAGATGTGACAGCCCATCAGTGTAAGGTACACATTTTCGTAGTTCTTCATTTTATATATACATGGTTTTAGGTTTCATGAATGTTGATCTTGAGTTCTTGGGTTTCTAGTTGTTTCTACCGCGTTGATTATGTGTTAATCACTCTTAAGAAACACATCAATATTGATGTTAAATCTTCTCTGCACCTTTTTTTAAATGCTCTTTCGCTCAGGTAGTTTGGCTTGGTTATGATTTGTAATTGAGAAGTGACGTTTTACCGAGTTCATGTTTCTATGATGTGATGGTGCACCTCTATGAGACATGGAAACATCGAGAGGACCTGGTCTTCCTTTTGCATTTGATGACTTTTGTGATGTGGAGAATTTGGAAGGCTCGTAATTCGAAGATGTTTAGTGAATTGTTCTCTTTGCTACAGATGGTGGACAAAATTAGAAGTGATATCCTTCTTTTTCACGACTCTTGTTAATGATGTCGAGTTGCTTTCCACTTTGCCAACTTCTGATTTTCCATTTGTTTGGATGCCTCCACCTCACAGTCACCTTAAACTCAATGTTGATGCGGCATGAGATATGGGGACCACTAAGGGTGCAGTGAGTTTTGTCATTTGCGATTCTTGTGGTGTTATTGGTGTGGCATTTTCCCAACCATTGATTTCTGCGGCTTCAACCAAGGTGGTTGAGGCTTTGGCTGTTCTTGTGGCTATCTTGTGGTCCATCTGGCTGAATCTTTCACATCTTATTGTGGAGTCAGACAACAGAGGTGTTGTGGACTGCTTAGCTGGGAGAGGCACTGTAACGTCTCGACTTGAACCACCAGGTCTGATTCAGACTCACAAGACCTCATGCGCGCCTCTCCGTACGTAAGAGGCTTCCGACTAGCTGCTAGAGTCCGAATGCTGCAAGTGGGGAGACTATACCGTCAACATCATATCATAACCTTACAATAAACATAAACAAAAATATAATATAATAATCAAGGTAACATGCAAAAGACTAAATAATCATAATGTAATAACGCATGACACACAAGTCATACAAATAAAATAATGATAAATTTTCGGGTTCCTTGAGTGGCCAGCCAAACCAGAGTAAACTTGCAAGCAAATAAATTAATAAAACCACAGTATCCTTCGGAGTACGTCCCAGTACCGACTGCCGATTAGCTGCTAGAGTCTGAATGCCGTTAGTGGGGAGACTATACCCTCAGTATCATATCGTAGCCATACAATAAACATATTCGAAAAATATAATATAATAATCAAGGTAACATGCAAAAGACTAAATAATCATAATGTATTAATGCATGACGCACAAGTTATACAAATAAAATAATGATAAATAACTGGGCTCCTTGAGTGGCAAGCCAAACCAGAGTAAACGTGCAAGCAAATAAATAAATAAAACTGAGGTATCCTCCGGAGTATGTCCCGGTACCGCTTCCAGCTTCATACTCCTCGGCTCAACTATCTTCCAGGGCCCCCTTGCCCTTGCATGGATCCCTATTACATGAAATTTGCACGCACATTGAGATTACCATGCAGGGTGTGAGTAGTATAACCCAGGACACCACAAATGCGTCATTAACAAGTGTTCACAAGTATAACATGCGTAAGCCATGATAACAATAAATGCGCAAGCAAGCATAATCAATCACATACCGAGCACCAGTGTGCTAACCAAGCCACCACGAGCCCCGATCGTACCTGCTTTGGCTCCATGCTGGAAGGAATATCAAGATATCAGAAGCAATCAAGAACTAGCCACAAGGCTAGTAAACATACTGCTCAGCATCTGAAGCCATCGTGTGAACATGCTATTTGACATCCGCTAGGCATCAAGTGAATCATGCTACTCAGCATCCATTAAGCATCGAGTGATCATGTTACCCGACATCCACTAGGCATCAAGTAAACATTTTGCTTGACATCCACTAGGCATCGAGTGAATCACATGACATCCATGAGGCATTGTCGTATCCCTACCCCGTGCTCAGGTCCATCGTCGCCATCGTCGCAAGTCATGTGCACCCCCCCTCATGCCACGATGGTCCATCTGTTTCGAGTATCAAGAACAATACCTCCAAAGCATGGTAACATACATAACAGGGTAGAGCATACAAAACAAAACATATCATCATGAGCAAATAATAGCAACATACAATACATGTGTTTAACATCAAACATGATCAAACAAGCTACAAGCATACTCATGAAAACAAGTATCATAAATTGGTCTTACGAGCTACGCACACACCCACATGTGATCACAATCAAACACAATCATCGAAATATGCCAACACAAGAAACATACCAAGGCAACATGTGCATACAAGAGCCCCAAATGATAAGGAACTTCCTACCTCAAGGTTGTTGACGAAGATCTCCAAGGTTCGTTAAGGATTAATGCTCACAAAGAACCGGCTCGCATGTCAAGGATGCCTATCTTGGGTTCCGGTTTCTCAAGGAGGTTTAGAAAAGAGACTCAAGGAGATTCCATCTCAAAAAGGGTGGTTTTAGAATCACATGCCTCACAGAGTCCATCAACGAAACCTATTCCGAGCCATGTCAGAGGGGATGCCAATTCACCGGATCGATTGTCGATCAAGGAACATATCGTGAATTCCTTGTCGATTCTAGAAGAGAATCTCGGGTCTAGCCAATGAACTTTGATCCATCATTAATCCGTCAATGGAAAAAAGATTCAAGATGAGAATCAAGAATAAGGGTATCAAGATGACCGATCTATGAAAACTTACCCGAAAATGACCACTATTCACGAGGAATTTAACTGCGGTCAAAAGGTACGTCGTTGACACGTCGTAACCACCACCGATCTAGCAACAATTCAAGAATTCGTCGTTAGTTGGCATTGAAATTCATAGATCGGGCATCAACATGCTGAATCTATGAATCATCTCAAGAGAAAAGAGGTAGATCAATGAGAAACCCGAAGAACAGAGGGTTTTACATCACATACCTCAATTCTAGATCTTCAACCCACTTGGATTCGTCGGAATCTAGCTTTGGAGGAGAGAAATTCGTCAGGGAAAGCCAGAGGAGTCTTAGAAATTGGGAGAGCTTTCTATGCAAAGAAGAACGAGTCAAAACAGATCATAAATGACCGTTAAGGAGGAATTCAGATCATTAATTTCACGCATGCACGGTTTGGCCGCACAGTTTGACAAACCGTGCGTCCTTTTTGGGCTTCTGGACAAGCCGCACAGTTTGCCAAGTGAGGCCGCACAATTTGTCAAATCGGGCTCTTTAACTGTGCAACACCCCTTAAGCATCTGCCTCTAGTTGCACAGTTTCTTGGAGAATCCATATGGTTTGGGCAAACCGTGGTTAAACCGTGCACCCTTTAAAAGACCACCAAAACTTTCTGAAACCATTCAAAAATCCTCGGAACTCAGCCCAAACAATCCATAGCACAAAAACATATGATTTAAGGCTGAAATTAACTCGTAAGGCACCTGAAAAATTCGAGGCTGTTACATTATCACCCTTTAAAGACTTATAGTCTCCGAGAAGCGTCTCTAGGCGTCTTGGTCGAACAACTCAAAACATTGAACCTGAACATTAACTTCCTGCTCCCACATCTCCTCCTGGTCTATGCTAGCACAGAATCCAGAAAAGTGGTACCGTCATTCCTTATAGGACTTTCTTGCTCTGGTCTACAATCCGCACCGGGCGTTCCACGTGCGTTGCGTCAGGCTTCAGTTCAATATCATCACAGTCAATGACATGCATGAGATCAGGCATGTACCTTCAAAGTTGAGACACATGAAACACATCGTGCATACCTCGGTAACGCGAAGGAAGATCCAGATGGTACGCCACTATCCCGACTCGTTTGATGATCTCGAAGGGTCTAACAAAATGTGGGGCTAGCTTCCCTTGCTTTCTCAAACGTCGGTGACCTAACCAAGGAGTCACTTTTAATAAATCTATGCCGCCTACAACAAACTCCAGAGGTCTCCTGTGGGTGACATAAAATCTCTGTCTGTTATGAGTTGTGATCAACCTCTTTTGAATTAGGTGCACCCTCTCATGGGTCTCTTGCATCATACTGGGCCACACAACCGCTGCCGGGTAACTATTGTTTTATGCGAACTCAACCAGGGCTAGGTGATCATTGTGACAACCGGGTCCCGGTGACAGCACAACCACCCCGCCTTAACATGGCCGTCGGGTCCTGGCCCACCAGGTACCACTAGTTGCCCCGCAGACACGTGGGGCCCACCCCAGGGTCCACCCACATGCCTGAACGGGTCATCTGACTAATGACAGTCCCCACAGGCCAACACATGTCCTTTCCAGTGTGCTTTGTCCTCACTCACACACATCCTGGGAAACTTCCCAGGAGGTCACCCATCCTGATCACTACTCTAGGCCAAGCACGCTTAACTGTGGAGTTCTAATCAGACAGACTCCCGAAAAGGAAGGTGCACCTTGTTGACATGAGTCATATCATTTAGTCATTTAACCCTTTATCATTTGGGGATGTTACAATCACCCCCCTTTAGAGCACAACGCCCTCGTTGTGGGCCCTACATCTTAACCCAGGCAGTGCACCACGCACTTAAGGCTGGGTTCCTCCTCTGATACCAAATGTGACAACCGGGTCCCGGTGACAGCACAGCCACCCCGCCTTAACATGGCCGTCGGGTCCTGGCCCACCAGGTACCACTAGTTGCCCCGCAGACACGTGGGGCCCACCCCAGGGTCCACCCACATGCCTGAACGGGTCATCTGACTAATGACAGTCCCCACAGGCCAACATATGTCCTTTCCAATGTGCTTTGTCCTCACTCACACACATCCTGGGAAACTTCCCAGGAGGTCACCCATCCTGATCACTGCTCCAGGCCAAGCACGCTTAACTGTGAAGTTCTAATCAGACAGGCTCCCGAAAAGGAAGGTGCACCTTGTTGACATGAGTCATATCATTTAGTCATTTAACCCTTTATCATTTGAGAATGTTACAATCATCCTAAGCTCTGCCGAAATCTAGGGCGCAAGCCCGAAGCATATCCTTCAGTATGCAAATCGTCTGGTCTAACTGTCCGTCTGTCTGGGGATGGTACGTTGTACTCAAACTCTGCTGAGTCCTTAAGGCCTTTTGCAAGCCCTGCCAAAACCGCGACATAAAACGCGCGTCTTTGTCAGATACAATGCTAAAGGGAACTCCATGTAAGCGTACAATCTCACGGATATACAACTTTCCCAGCTCGTCTATTGAGCGAGTCCTATGGATCAGTAAGAAATGAACAACTTTCGTTAGCCGATCAAAAATTAGCCAAACAAAGTCATGGCTCGTTGGGGTCCTGGATAACCCCGTTACAAAGTCCATCGTGACATTCTTTCACTTCCACACGGGCACAAAAAGTGCTTGGAGTAGTCCATGAGTACGCTGATGCTCGACCTTTATCCTCTGGTAGGTAAGGTTTCGGGAAATGAACAAAGGAAGCCTACAAAAAAAGAATTACTCAATTTGAATCAATATTGAAAAAGTTATGCCCGAAATACAGAAGTGACATAAAACTGTTAAAATTTCAGAATTATGCAATTTTCACTTTTAATCTCAAAACTCACCAAAAAACCTAAAATAATGCAATTCAGCTCAAATTGATAAATTGGTGGGGATGAAATCATTGAAATATACATGAAAAATAATGGAAATATTAGCTCTATCAATTCTTTAGATCCACCAATTTAACACCAAGAAACTTAAGATATCATGCCTCCTCAAAAACCACTATTTCAAGATCTCCATTTAGCTCATTCAATCCATTTCCAATTCATTTCTCTTCCCATGCACACAAAACACCTACCTCGCATAATTTTTCTCTTATCACACAATTGTTAATTTTCAACAAGACTTTTCTCATTCAAACCCATGCAAGAGTCGCCATAGGATTGATAAATTCTTTCATATCCACCCGATGTGAGTCGAGAACATGTGTTTATCATGAGGACTTTTCAGGGTTGTTCAGTGATTTTTGGTTGATAGGATTTAGATATCAAATTTTTTGAGGCCGAATAAGGAGAGTTTGATTCTTTTTGAATCAATTTTCGCATGATTCTATTTTTCACTCACATATGGTCTCCTCCTCACTCTCTTTAGCAGCAAATTGGCACAATCATCATGAAAACTTTAAGGAAACTTCACATCATTCAACATTTGAGCAACAAAATGATAATCTTCACAAACTTGATTTTTCATTGATTTTTCCAGCAGCTTTAGCTAAACATTTTTTTTAGAATTCTACTCTTGAAAAGCTCTAGAAAGACACAAAGCAAAATTAAAAGCTCCAGAAAGACACAATTTTTAGCAGAATTACTTTTTCAGCATCAAACACATATCTTAAGCATTTGATTTTCAACCCAAAGAAGCACCATATGATGTATCACACCACAAGACAACTTCCCCCAACACTTAAGTTCAACTAGATCATGCAATTTCACATTCAGAGCATGTTGGATAGAGAAAAATGACTTGTAATGTGGGTAACCTAACAGGCTGTTCATGGCTACCAAAGGTTACAAGGATTAAATGTAAAGGGCAGTCTGGACTAAGAAAGGATTCTCTTGAAAAGGGGGCTTAAAAACCAAAGAAATACCTCAATTATTTAAAACACAAGTACCTCAAAACCTCAAGTTTTGACAGAAATAAATCAAATTCTAGGTAAAACAGTCATGAATTGGTCTTCCCCAGAAATTAGGTGAATGTGAAGAATATGACTGAAGCGCGGCCGATTGTCGCCTATCGATCGTTCAAAGGTTCGATGCTCTGCTATAATGTATATAGTGACACTCAGGTCGAATCCTCGGTGATGGTACTATTTTTGGAGTCGATTGTTTTTTGTTTTGTCTTTTTGGGGGTTGTTTGCATAGCTTTATTAAATTGATTGATGAATGAATTTAGGTTTAACAATTTTATAAATATCGGGGTGAGTTCATTATTGTGGATGTAAGTTTATGGTATCCTTGAGATTTATGATATATTGCATTAAATTAACACCAACTTCACAAGGCGATTTTGATCAGAATTCTCAAATATTGAGTCTTTAATCCAAGCCTCAAATAGGGTACTGATCTCAATCAATACTTGTTTATGGAAGTGTATTTATGTTTCCAATAATCTATGGAATCCACATGTTAAACCCCTAATGTCATTAATTAATGACATTTGAAGTTTTAATAAATATAATGTTAACCTAAAGAATATTTAACGACCAAAAGCTCTCAATCACTTGACACCTCAAAATTATGACTCACCCCAATGGATGATTCACTCAGCCATTGAGCTGGTTAGTAATCTGGTTTAAGATATTTATGGTGATGAGTTAAAAGAAGAAGAAAATGAACGAGACAAGAAAAAAGTTATGCGCCGAACACACACAAAAATACAGACTTTGGATTGAATGAGGAAGTGAAAGAGGAAGGGTTTTCAACTTAATTTAAATTGTATTAAGAATAATTATAATACACTACAAAAGTTGGATGAAGATGAGAGAAGATGAAGAGACTTGCATTAAAATTAGAACTCAAACACTTACGAGATTACAAATGAAGAAGAATGCAAAAGAACATGAAAACAAAGAGAGAAAGAAAGGTCTCTCAAGTGGAAATTTGAGTTTGGGAGGTCCTATCAGGCCTTTGGCAAGACTTTGGTCGTGCCAATGTATCCTCCTAAGTTCTGAAATGCCAACCTCTTGCAAAGAGAAGAGGAGAGTGTATTTATAGCTCAAGGTGGTGGACTGTTTGCATTCCAAAATTTCCCTCAAGTTGGCTCGACCATTTGACCTTTTAGACAACTGAATCTCGAGAAATCTTCTTCAAAGTTATATAGATGGATGTTGAGAGTACACCCTCCAAATTTGGCAGCCATTGGATTTTTGGAGCTAAAGTTATGACTGTTTTGATAAACTGTGTGCTGCTGTCCAGAATTGTCCAGAATTTTTCCATGACCTCAAATCCAAACCATTTCTTCCACAAAGTTGGGCGCCTATATCTTGACTTTCTTCCCATAAAATTACAGCTCAATTAGACTTCTAGATTGGGAGAAAAGTCAACAATTGTGGGCTGGGCTTTCATGCATTAATTGGGTCACTTATTGGTTGAGTTGGGCCTTCGAATTTTTATTCAAGATGTATTTGGATATCCTCGAACACATTATGGAGTTTCATCAAATTTGGGCTTTTGGATTAAGCTAAAAAATTCAATCATCATGGCCCTTCAAATGGCCGAATTAGCCAATACTCGAGTTGGATGATTTGTAGTAATTTGAATAAGGAATCTGTTAGAGTCTGTATCCCACATCGGACCAGTTAGAGTCTGTATCCCACATCGGACTTGTGGTCCGATGTGGAGTTTATCCTTCATTATAAAAGAACGCCTCCTCCTCACTTTGAGGCAGGAAGACGATAGGGGTTTCCTCATTCTACATGGTATCAGAGGGTTTTCTAACCCGATCCCTCCCTCCCGTCTAGGGTTTTTCCGACTCGGCAATCCCCCGTGGGGGGCGGCGGCCTCAAAGCCCCGTAGGGTTACCGCCGCCGCCCCTCCGCCTCTCTCCCTGCTGCCCTAGCCATTCCCGGCAGGCCCCCCCCGCTCCTCTCCTCTCCGGCCTGGCCATTCCCGGCGTCCCTCCCTCCCAGCGGCGCTCCTGGCCAGCCCCGCCGTGCGCGCGCCCAGCCCCAGCGGCTCACCTCCCGGCGGCCCTCCATCCTCCCGGTGGCCCTCCTGCCCTCCGCGGTTCTTCCCGTCGGCGTCCAAGCCCCGACGACCTCCCGCGCCTCCCGCTGCTCCCGCGCCTCCCGCTGCTCCCGCTGCTCCCGCGCGCTCGCAACTCCCGGCTCCCGGCGGATCTCCCTCCAGTCCGGCGAACCCTCTCCGGCGGCATCTCCCGTCCCGCTCCCCTCCCGGCGACCTCGCCTGCTGCTCTCCGGCGGCCAGATCCGGACAGCTCTGGCCGAATCCGGCCAGATCCGGTGATTTCCGGCCAGATCCAGGCTACTCCGGCCGGCTCTGGCCTGATCCAGAGTTTTCCGGCCAGATCCGGACAGCTCCGGCCGGCTCCGGCCTGATCCAGGCTTCTCCGGCCAGATCCGGCGATTTTCGGCCAGATCCGGCCAGATCCGGCGAGTTCCGGACTGTTCCGGCCAGATCGGTCCCCGCGCATCTCCGCTGCTCTCCCTCCTTGTCGGCTTCCTCCTGCAAGGCGGCCCTCCCTCCGACTGGATTCATCCGCTCCCTTTCAGCACCTCCTGCGGAATCCCCGCCTCGTCGGCATCTCCCGGTTTCTTTTCGGCATCCGCATCTCTGTCCATCGGCACGCCCGTGCGCTTCCTCCACCGTGGCGCGACACTTTGCCCGACTTGGATCGGGCCCGTTGGCGCCGCCAGATCCCGCAACAATTATGCGGCATCCCCGCCTCCCGTCGCCGGCCCCGCAAGTGCGGTTTTCCCGGTGCTAGTTTGGATTTCCCGGCGTTTCATCGACCGGCCCCACTAGTGCGGCATTCCTGGCGTTCCGTCAACCGGCCGGTCTGAGTGGTCATCTGCTGCGCCCGCAACATCATCCATCCATCATCCTGCGGAGGAGCTTTGATCGTGAGGGGGAGCAGCAACAGCTTAATATTTTATTTCATCTTGTTTTGTCATCAAGCTGGGTATGTCCAGCTTGAGGGGGAGTGTTAGCGTCTGTTTTATTGTTTTTTTTCATTATGTGTCCAAGCTAGGTACACCTAGCTTGAGGGGGAGTGTTAGAGTCTGTATCCCACATCGGACTTGTGGTCCGATGTGGAGTTTATCCTTCATTATAAAAGAACGCCTCCTCCTCACTTTGAGGCAGGAAGGCGATAGGGGTTTCCTCATTCTACAACTTGGCCACATCTTCACAACTCTCTTGGACTTCCGTATATCCAGTAAACCGTGGCCTCATTCATACGCTCCACTCTTCAATAGATCATTAACAACAAATCCAATCAAATTATTGGTGCAGTGACCCGGATCTTGTTTGCCCGGCCTGAAAAGCTCACGGTGCAATGAAAGAAAAATGGTGAAAAATTCAGGGGGTCAATGATGAAAGCGAAGGGTTAGGCTTTTCTCCATAAAATTTATTATGCAGTAGCCCCGTGTGGCGGCTTGTAACTCCTATCTAGTGAAATATTGCTCCTCGCCCATGTTTTTTCCCTGATTTGGGGTTTTCCATGTAAATACTGGTGTTCTTGATTCTTTTTTTTCATTTATTCTTCTAGTTTTTCATTCGATCGTTTTGCAACACAAATCTTTATAGGGTTCAAAAATCCCCCCCTTTAGATTTGACGTCAATACCCAATTTTTCATCAACTTCTCCCCATTAATGACAATGAATTCAAAGGGTCCATTTTTTTGGCTACTGCATCTTTACTCAAGCCTACACCCCATTAATGACAATGAATTAAAGAGTATTTCTAGTTCTTAACAAAGAATCATTAATCAATCACTCAAAGCCTACTTGAGCTGCAACTCAGTGTAGGAAACAAGAGGCACCTCAGGAGCAACCTTTAATCTATGCCATCCTTTTAAACTCTCATATTCACAGTACCTCAACAGCAACCTTTAATCACTGATTTCTTTCAAAATACTTTCCCTCACGTTTCTTTGTTGTTGCTTCTTCTATCAACAAACTCCTCTGTATGTCATAAACTTTAATGCTGCCCTCCTTACTGTGATGTTAGTTCTCAGATGTACAATGTCTCCATGGGGAGAAGGGGGTTCTCATTACAGATCTCCTCACTGCGAAGGAGGTGGTTGAGTCTCTTGACTCAACCTGACCTTGTCTTTCACCTTCGGCCTGTGCAGCTTCTTCTCAGTGGCCCGAAGTAAATTTATTTTGCTTCCCTTTTGGTTTTTGTGCCATATTCACGGTGCGTGTCTTTTGTACAACCTCAACCTGCGCACACCTCCTCCCTTTTTTCGGTTGTACTGCATTGTGTGATCCCTTGGTTAAAACCACTGAGGCACAGTTCCTCCACATCATTGCGGGCCCATCTTTCCTCTTGTTCTCTTTCTTCATCCACACGAGATTCTCTTTTCTTGTGCAATTTTCCCTATCACCTCCTCTTTAGACTCACCGTGACCTTTTCTTGCTTGACCTGCTTTGATTTCATGCATGCTATTGTAACATCTTGATATCCCATGGCCTTCCATATCCGCTTCTTCTCCTTTCAAGTGGCTTGTTGTTTGGTGGCCGGCTTCTTCCTTGCACTTGTTTCAGCTTCATAGGATTCTTTAATCAATTCATGAAATCTGTTTCCTGTGAGAACAATTTCCCTTTGATCTTCATTTTGGTACTCTGTTTGCATAAGTTGAGCTTCTTCTGTAGTTCCTTTCATCGCATGTACTGATGCGGTGGTTAGTACGATAAAATCATTAGCATAATATCCATATCATTTGTGTTGTAGTCTATGATATGAAGCATGTGCAAACGATTTTCCAATTTCACAGTTTTAAATTAACTCCATGTCATTGTAACAATAGTTTTTTTTTATGCCCATGCATTCCACAAAAGGAGCACATGCTGCTGTATCTTCTCTGTAGAGATCCGGTTTTTGCCCTGTAAGACTTTGGAATATTTTTAGATATGTTTCCAGAACCAGGCACTAAGACGACGTGCAATTCCGAGGCCCGATGTGCCCGGAATAAATTTTACAAAAATATTAAGTGCTTTTGTACTATTCATGCAACAGAAACGGTATATCTCTTAAACAGTTGATCAGATCACTAATTTGAGACGAAGGTTGGGTTCGAAACGCAGTTTTTACCCTAGACGTGACATAAAGTATGTTGGCACGGGATGTTCGGACCCCTCGCTCGTTAGCGGTAAGTAAATGGATGAATTAATTTATTAATTCATTCATTTAATAGCTCAAAAATCGAATAACTCTCAAACAGAAACTCGGATCGAAAATTCGAGTACATGGTTGTATCCAGAGCGTACCGTTTACCCTAGGAGGGGTATAAGCTTTGCCGGCACAAGTTTTCTGTAAAAAAAGTTCCGGAGGGTAAAACTGTAAATAAAAGAATTAAATTAAATTGTTTTATTTGAAATGTTACTTTGAAGAACTTCCAAACGGAGACTCAGAGTGGAAATCTGAGATCGCCGTTGAGTTCTTAGCGTGGTGTTTACCCTAGGGGTGACCTCAGTTGAGAGGGCGCGAGAGATTTGGATTTTTCGTCTGCCGACAGTTTTCTATAAATAGAGAATTAAGCAAATGAGTAGCTCATTTTCCGTTTCGGACGGCGAAGCTCTGGCCGACGACGATTCAATGTCTGAACGTCATCGGATCGCGACGAAACTTCAAACGCTGATAGATCAGGGCACAGCGAACGCAACGACGGATCCGAATTCGAGGTAGGATTTCTATTTTGGATTTTGCAGCTCCCCGGTTAAATATTTCATCGTCGGAAATCATTTATATTTGTTTTCGCTGCTATAGAATCCTTTAACGATGACCAAACTAACAACGACCATCATCTGTTTAAATTTCCGATTGTCCGTTCTTCGCGTTTTTCACGTTCTTCACGTTCTTCATCTACCAACTTTTCGCCTCGCTAAACAATCGACGAATCGAGGAGCAAGACATATGTTTGCGAAGCTCTCGACCCGAGGAGTCCCGATCTGTGCTCAGGTTCGAGTTTCAGGCGCCGGAGGAAGCGCAGCGGGCGCAGAAGCGGCGGTTACTTTTCGTGACGCTGAAACGACGACAGATCGTCAAACGGGGCTAAGCGCTGTAAAGGTCTCGTCCCGAGGATTCCAGATCTGGTTCCGGATCGCGTTTTGGACCACCGGAGTGACCGTGGTGGTCCGTAGAAGTTTTCCGGCAGATTTCTGGCGGCTCTGGCGGTGGCGGTTTCCGGCAGGGCGGCGGCGGTCTGGCAGGCGCTCCGGCGAAGGTCCGGCCAGATTGGTCCGAGGGCGTTTAAACCTCCGTATCTTTCAAACTGGGTGTCCGATTTGCGTGTCGTCTGCGGCCACGCGACCCTTGCTTCGAGACGGACCTTTTGAGCCTACTTTGAGGACATTTTTTTTTCGGGATCGATTCTTGGGGGCACAAAATATCTGTTTTTAATAATAATAATATAATTATTATTATTTGGGAAATTTGTATCAGACCGTACATCTGCATCCGACGTTCGATTGACGCGGCGTCAGAGGTGTTGTGATCCTGGAGTTGAGGCGGAGTTTTCAAGGCTGATTTTGGGTGCTTAAACCAAAATAGTGGTGCGGGCCCCACGAGGCCTGTTTCGGGCGTTTGCGGTGAAATGTGACCTTTTCACCGGGTATCCGTTTTGGATGATCGAGTAGTCGATCTTGTGTGTTTTTCCGTGAGGATCGCAATGGCGTGATCCGTCCGACTAAATTCGGGGCCGAAGCATGGGCCCCACGGGACGTCATTCGAGCGTAATGCAACGTTTTAGGTCTTCTGCATCGAACATCCGTTTGGGACAAGTGAATAGTCTACCTTGCATGTTTTTCCGCAAGGATCGCAATGGTGCAATCCGTTTGGATGTGCATAGCCTTTTCGTGATTGGTAGTGATCGAGCACCGATCGAGCGTTTGCGATGGAAAGCATCTTTTTCACTGGTTTTCCGTTTTGGAGGAATGAACAGCCGATCCCGTGTGTTTTTCTGAAGGGATCGCCATGACATGATCTGTGTGATGTGTTTCGGGATCGAGGTGTGGGCCCCACGGGGTACTATTTGTGCGCAGCACGGTGGAATGCAGCTTCTTCACCGAGAGTCCGTTTTGAGCGAATGAATAATTGATCCTATGCACTTTTCCACAAGGATCACAACAGTGCGATCTGTTTGGTTATCCGGGACCGTTTGTAAGAGGCATGTCGATAGACTTACGTTTTCGCCCTTCGGATCAGTAACGAGCAACGCGTGCTCGTCAGTCTTTTGTCTAGAGGTACCATATACTCTGGGAGTACATTGACACGCCTTGTGGGTACTAGTTCATAGTTTAGTACCCAAGTATGGTTAGGTACGCGACCAGGCGATGAGGAGGGGTCACATGTCGTGTGGGCCCCACATGTGCCGTGTACTACTACGGATCTTCTACCTCTTGTATCTACTTCTTCTGAACTCGGATTTGGTGTGCGAGTAGCCTATCCGGAGTGTTTCTCCACGTGGAACGCGATGGTGCCCTCTTTAGTGCCTTTCGAGGTACGATTCGAGATGTTGCGAGTGCGATGCCAATGTGAGGCGATGCTTGGACCGTGTGCGGTGGTCGTAGCTTGGGATCTAGGACCGGGGCTCTCTTAGCTGTTTTGCTTTTCTACCTGTTGCCGGGTTGTGACACTTTTCTGGTTGGACGTGTATTTTGCCCCTTTCCCTTTTAGTTTACTTTTCTGTACTTGTACTGATTAGAGGTCGATGCATATTTGTGGTTTATATATAGTAGTATTGTATCTTTCTTTTTTTCCCTCTACACTGTTGCATTGAGTTGGTTGCGCGTGTGTGTACAGGTACTTAGGCAAAGGCCTCCCCGAGTTTGTTATGCATTTGGCGCTGGTCGCCAGCCCCTGGCTTATGGAGGTGGGCTTGGGGTAGTTGCGGCTCGAGCCCAGGTACGGGTCGGGTCGTGACATTCTCCTAACTCCATTTACTGGATTCAATGGGTAGTTTCTTCCTTCCATTTGAGCTCTAGGGTGTACCTTTGAGAATCCCTCATTCCTCCTGCTTTGTTGCCTTTTGGAGTCGAAAACAGACTTCCTTTCCAAAAATGACTCACTGCCTTCAACTTGCATATTAACAAATAAGCATGAGATAGATGTCATCCTCTTGGTTGGTTGCTTCACTGCTGCCCCTCATCTTCACTGCCTCCAGTGGATGTATGGACACTCTTGGGTCTTCAACAATACTTCTTGCATCCACTGCCTTGAGGCCCCCTTCACTGATATTCAATGGACCGACATAATCTTCTTCCACTGTATGGTATGGGTATTCGGATATGCAATGATTGTTCGCTCCCACTCTTTGCTGGTATCTCTTCTCATATTTTACAGTACACGCTCCCTCTTCCATTACTAGTTCTCTCTTTAATCCTTCCAGCAAGCTCTCGGCCAATTTTCTTTGTCCTGGGATTCCTCCATGTGTCCCTTGATTCTCCTTGGGTGTTTGTTACCACATTCTTCCTTTTCCAATGATATTCAATGGCGGGGAAAAGATCATATGAGTTTTCGTACTCACAACTTTTCCCTTTTCATTTTGGTGCAATTTCTCAACCGTCCCTGGCTGACCACGTTCTCTGACACCTTCTCTCTCTTGTTATGCTCATCCCTGTATTTTAGTGAAACGACCTGCTAGCACCTTGATAACACCTTGTCCCATGATCAACACCTTTGTAAAAAACTTCTTGAGCACTCTAAAACAATGGATCACTGATTTGTCCCTTCATCTGGAGGTCTCAGCCTCCACAACAGATTTCAGGTTAGCCCAGCATTATACCAAACACTCCCTGCGATATGGGGTGACAAATGCAAATTCCTTTGAAGAAGCCCATAACACACTCCACGATATGCCAAAATGCCACCCGGGTTATCCATCTCGTGTCGCCTTCTGCCTCTTCTTCCGGGCCCTACGATAGAGCCATCACGCTGCCAGAGATATTCGCACATGCCTATATCGCGGCTTGTGTCTTTCATATCTTTGTGTGGTATACCATGACTTTAATTTCTTCCTAAATGCTGCCCCTATTGCTGCCTGCGGTAATACAGTATTCTCCATAGAAACAGAGCTCCATATCACTCAGAGAAATATCGCTGCCTCCATTCATGTTGCTGTGTCCGTTTCTGCATGTTTCCATCTGCGGCATGGAAATCCATTAATCCATGCATGTTGCAACCCATGTCATGGCTCGCAATAAGCCGTATTGCTTCCTGTGTTACATAACGCTGCCTGCGTCAGTCGCATACCACCACTTGCAATATGTACGCACAATAGGATTCTTTTTTGAGCTGTGATATCGCTTTCTGCGTTCCTATATGTCGCCGTCTATGGCATAATGTGTGCAATAGAAATTCTTCTCAACCATTATATTGCTTCTAGTGTATTGTGCATATCACCATTTGTGACATCAACACAAATCACCTTCGCTCTTTACTTCCACTGTTCCAAGCTCTTTCAAATTAGCTCCAATGGCAGGATCATTTTGAAATATATTTCCAGCATGATTACCTCCATGTCCCAGTCCATCAAACAACCTCACTGGACTTTGAGACAAGATCATCACTTGGCCATATCTTCACAACTCTCTCAGCCATCAATATATCCCGTAAATTGTGGCCTCACTCATATGCTCCACTCTTCATCGTATGTCTTCATCAACAGATCATTGACAATAGATCCAACCTGTAGGTGGTGAATTCCCCTTACCTCAATGTGAGGCGGAGATATTCTTTTATAGATGAGTAAAATAAATTACAAGGCGGGATATTTCGATGTGGGACTCGGAAATACCCATTATACTAAAATGGGGTCCAATACTCCCCCTCAAGCTGGACATGCCTAGCTTGGACTGAGAGTCCCACAAAAAAAAAAAACAACAACATCGAACAAGGCTATACATACTCCCCCTCAAGCTGGGCCGTGGAGGCTGTGAATACCCAGCTTGGTAGTGAGAGAGTCCAGGCGAGCTCCTGAGAGGCCTTTTGTGAAGATGTCGGCATGCTGATCCGCCGTCGGAACTCCCCCTCAAGCTGGGCCGTGGAGGCTGTGAATACCCAGCTTGGTAGTGAGAGAGTCCAGGCGAGCTCCTGAGAGGCCTTTTGTGAAGATGTCGGCATGCTGATCCGCCGTCGGAATATGGCCAAAACTGATATGGTTCTGCTCCAGATGGTGGCGAAGTGGTAGTCCACCTCAATATGCTTCGTTTGTTCATGGAAGACGGGATTCGATGCAATCTTTGTGGTTGTCTGATTGTCACACCAGATATAAGCAAATGATCGTGCTGGGAAACCAAGCTCATGGAGGAGATGACATAGCCAGAGGATCTCAGCGGTGACTGTGGCCATGACACGGTATTCTACCTCTGCAATAGATCTGGAGACGATAGTCTGCTTCTTGCTGCGCCATGAGATGAGGTTACCGGCCAAGAACACGACAAATCCAGAAGTAGACTTGCGGGTAGCAAGGCAACCTGCATAGTTCATATCACAGAAGGCCTCAACATCCAAATGAGCATGATGTGAGTACCGAAGGCCACCTGCAGGTTCTTTTTTATGTATTTGGCAATGCGGAGGACAACATCCCACTGAGATCTGGTTGGATGCTCCATGAATTGGCTCACTTTGCCAACAACGTAGACAATGTCAGGTCATGTCATGTCATGGTGAGGTAGTTGAGTTTGTCCACCAGTCGACGATAGCTCTCTGGGTGAGGAAAGGGTGCCGAGTCGGCATGAAGAGAGCGTTTCCCAGGCTCAAGAGGAGTGTCCACTGCAGTCGCTTGGCTCAACCCTGCATCCTGTAAGATATCAAGGGCATATTTTCGTTGGCAGAGAGAGATAGTGTTTTCAGAACGGGAGACCTCGATGCCAAGGAAGTAGGTGAGAGGACCAAGATCTTTGGTGTGGAAGTGGTGGTGAATGTGTGCCTTGAGTTGGGCGATTCCAGTGGAGTCGCTCCCTGTGATGATGATATCATCAACATATACCATCAGCAAAATACAACCATTTGACGTCGTACGAAAGAAGACAATGTGATCCTTCATACTGCGAGAGAGGCCAAAGGCTGTGACGACAGTGCTGAAGCGGCCAAACCAAGCATGAAGAGACTGCTTGAGGCCATACAGGGATCGACAGAGGCAACAAACATGGGAGTCGGCTCCAGAGGCACGAAAGCTGGGGGGCTGCTGCAGGTAGACTTCTTCGTCAAGAAAGCCATGGAGAAAGGCATTCTTGACATCCAGTTGATGAAGCGGCCAATGATGATGAGCGACCAAAGATATGGATAAGCGGATAGAGGCCATCTTAGCAACCAGAGAGAAGGTCTCAAAGTAGTCGATGCCATATATCTGAGCAAATCCCTTCGCCACAAGGCAGGCTTTGAGCCGATGGAGAGTGCCATTGGCATTGAGACGGATCGTATAGATCCATTTGCAGTCGACCGTCTGTTTGCCTGCAGGGAGGGGGACCAGATCCCATGTATGGCTGTCATCCAGAGCCTACAGTTCATCCCGCATCGCCTGGAGCCACCTTGGGTGGGATTTGGCATCGTCAACCGTGCGGGGGATAGATATCGTCTCCAGTGCTGACAAACCTCTGTATGAAGATGTAAAAAGAGGAGTATTCTGATAGGAGCAAATACCTTTCCGTAGTGCAATTAGCAAGTCGTATGGTGCTGTGGCAGGAGCATCGGATGAAGTGGGAACGATGGTGTCCTCTGCCTGGACGGGGGGGTGCAGTCGATGGGCGACAAGAGTAGACTGTCCCAAATTGATGACCAGCAGGGGAAGACACCAGAGGAGGGTGAATGATGAGAGGAAGACACTCATTGATGGTAGTGTCTGGAGGAGAGAGAGGAGAGAAAGAAGCTTTCTCGACAAATGATACGTCAGCGGAGAAGACGAGATACCGTCGTAAGTTCGGAGAGAAGCATCGGTATCCACGTTGAGTGCGTGAATATCCGAGGAAAATGCAGCGAAGAGATTTCAGAGATAGTTTGGGGAGGTTGGGACGAGTGTCACGGACATAGCAGAGACATCCGAAGACTCGGAGTGGAAGTAAGTGAGGAGGGAGAGGGGAACGGGGTACGAAAAGGAGCCTCCCCCTGAAGGATGGAAGAAGGAAGACGATTGAGGAGGTATGTAGCAGTGATGATAGCATCCCCCCAGAAGAGAAGAGGCACCTTGCGTTGGAAGAGGAGGGCACGAGCAGTCTCCAGAATATGTCGGTGTTTTCGCTCGGCCACTCCATTCTGCTGAGGGGTATCAGGACAGGAGGTCTGATGGATGATGCCGTGTGCCTGAAGAAATTGCTGAAAGGGTGTGGACAAGTACTCTCTCCCATTGTCGGAGCATAGACATTTTTTAGAGATGGAAAACTGTGTCTGGATCTCATGGTAAAATGTCCGAAAGGTGGAAAAAACTTCTGTCCGATCGTGAAGAAGGTACAACTATTTCATACGCGAAAAATCATTAATGAAAGAGATATAGTTTTTATACCCTAATTGACTCGAGGTGGCACAGGGACCCCATACATCTGAATGAACCAAATCAAAGGGTTTGGCAACCCGTGTGTCCACTCGAGGAATATATGAAGTGCGATGATGTTTCGCAAAGGTATAAGACTCACAATGAAAAGATAAATGCTGACTAATATCTGGATAGAGCTGATGAAGGGCGGAGGCGGAGGGGTGGCCCAACCGAGAATGGTGGTCCAAGGAACGAGCAGAGACAGACGTGCAGACGACGGATGTCGGGCCATCGAACATGTACACCCCATCTCGAAGCTGGCCTCTACCAACTTGAAGGTTATGACAACATATATTTAAAGAGCACAAATGTATGAAGGAAGACACAAAAGAGATAAAAAATTGGAAGAGGATGAAATGATGAAATATGTACAAAACGCAAAACTTTTGATGATGCGATTGTTTTTTTTTCTTTTTTCGGAAGTTGAACTTAGAACAAATCTTACACTCATCTTTCAGCCCGTGTTTGATCTGCTCACAACACTAATTGTAATAGTTATAACAAGATCAAACTGTTGTTGAAGAGTGATTTTTGACCCGTCCAAGACACAACCCATTCTTTTATTTTCATTTTTTTTTCATTTTTTTCATTTTTTTAAACACTTTTCAATAACTTTTGTACAAAATGACAAAAACATACATACATTTCCAAACCTCACCGAATTACAACCTCTTCCCCACACTTAAATGGATGCTTGCCCTCAAGCATACGACGACATGTTGAAAATCAAGGAAATGATACTCAAAATAAAATCCATTCCCCTCACACTTCAATTTTAATAAATCATGTAATGAAAATCCATGTAGATTTTGGGTGATACAAGGTTTTAACCTTGTAATATGGCTATAAAAAAAGGTTTTCATAGGCTCGAAGGGGCTTTCAAAAGGAGGATCAATGTAAGGGTAATGAAAGATTATTTGACTATTTTGATGCTCGCGTGGTTTAGAAAATAGCTCTATCATATTAATGTACACCAAAGTAGGAAATTCACCTCGAGGATCCACAAACTCAAGACTCACAATCGAGGGGTGAAAAACACATAATATGAAAAGATGGTCATCAACGACCTTGGCATGAAAGCTGAAGTTGTTCCTCACCGTAGGGGAAAAATCATTTTCCAATAATAAATTGAGTATTGAAAATTTATTGGTCTTTCCACAACAAAATTGTTTATCTAAGTTTATGATGAAAATACAAGATGTTTGAGATGAAAACAAGTCTTTGGACTCCCCAGAATGGCTGGATAGAATTTTAAAATTTAATGGTGAGTAATTGTGACTATTTTTGTATTTTTTTTGTATTTTTTAGTTTTGTTTTTAGTTATTTTTTTTTAAAAACACGTCCACACAAAAGAAAAAAAACATTGTATGACGAAAGTGGTAAAAAAAATGAGAGGGACGATGAGAAGGAGATAGGAAGAAGAATAAAGTGAGAGAAAGAGAGAGAAAGGGAAGGAGGAAGAGAGGGGGTGAGAGTTAAAGGGAAAGAGGTGCTTCCTGATTTGGATTCGGTGGGTCGCCGTCTCCATCCAACGGTGGGTAGACTCTAGCAGTTGGGGATTCAGTGAATGTCAATGTGATTCTTGGGGTATGTGTACTCTCATGGTGATGTTTTAACCGATGTCCATTATCCATGAATGTTCTTTTGGAAGAGGGGTCTTGGACTTGCACTGCACCAAATGGGTAAACATTAATAACAATAAAAGGGCCTTCCCAACGAGTTACCTGGGTGAAGCCGAAATCGAGAATTGACGAGCATTATCTTTTCACCTTCATGAAATACCTTTTGCAGGATGTGTTTGCCATGAAGTGGCTTCACCTTTTCTTTATAGAGATTGAAATTCTCATAGGAATCAAGTCGAAGCTCCTCTAGTTCATTCAATGCAACAATCTCTCTTCATCAGATTTTTCACAATCAAAATTACAGGTTTTCATAACCCAAAATGACTTATGCTGGATTTCAACTGGTAAATGACATGCTTTATTAAAAACTAGCCTAAATGGAGACATCCTAATGAGTGTTTTATAGACAGTTCGATAAGCGCAAATCGCTTCACCAAGTCTTTTAGGCCAGTCTTTTTTTGTGGGCTTAACAATTCTCTCAAGCACTCTTTTCACTTCTCTATAGGAAATCTCAACCATGCCATTTGTTTCAGGGTGATATGCAGTTGATGTTTTAGGTACAACCCCATTCTTTTTCAAAAGAGATTCCATGGTTTGATTACAAAAATGGGTTTCTAAGTCACTTACCAAGGCACGCGGAGTTCCAAATCGATGAAAGATGTGAGTTTTGAGGAACTTACTAACAATATGTGCGTTATCATTTTTAGTGGGTTTGACCTCAACCCATTTAGAAACATAGTCAACTGCAAGAATAATGCAGGAGAATCCATTGGAAGGGTCCCATGAAATTGATGCCCCAAACATCAAAGATCTCACAAAAGGGGTTTTTGGGGCATTTTATTTCTTTTGAAAATTGTGCCAAACTTTTGGCAAGTGAGACTTGATTGATAGAACTCCCGTGAGTCCTTAAAGAGTTAAGGCCAGAAGAATATGAAGTTAGAGACTTTTCGGGAGGTCCTTTGTGGTCCAAAGTGGCCACCACCGAACATTGAGTGACATAATTGTAAGATGGAGGAATGCTCATCTTCATCAACACGTCTCCTAATCACCATGTCACCCTCAGTTTTTCAAAGTTTATTATCTTCTAAAAAATAGTATTTTGAATCACTTTTCAACTTCTCTTTTTTGTTCTTTTGAAAATTTTTCAGGAAAAACATCGGCAACCAAGTAATTTACATTTGGGGCATACCATGGTAGCTTTGGAGAGATGAGAGGTGTCAGGATCAATGATTTCAGAATGAGAAGAATTAGAAATTCTACTAAGGTGTTCTGCCACAAAGTTTTCTTTTCCAGGTCTATCTTTGATCTCAAGATCAAACTCTTGGAGTATTTAAGATTCATCTTATTAGCCTCGATTTGGAATCACTTTTCTTGAGTAAGAACTTTAAAGGTGAATGATCTATAAAGATGATGATTTTGACACCTAAGTGATAGGACCATAATTTATCCAAGGCAAAAACCACAACTAAAAGTTTCTTTTCAGTGCCAATGTTGTGAGATTGAGTTTCATTTAGTGTTTTTGAGGCATAATAGATGACATGAGAAATTTTTTCTCTTCGTTGACCAATTACGGCCCCAATAACCCCATCAAAAGCATCACTCATCAATTCGAAGGGTAAGGACCAATTTGAGGGTTGGATTATCGAGGAATCACAAATTTGAGTTCAACGAAGGCTCTCTTGCAAGCCTCACCGAAATGGAGTGTAACATCATTTTGGAGTAGCCGAGTGAGCGGGAGGAAAATCCCACCGAAGTTCTGGATGGATCGCCGATAGAAACCGGCATGATCAAAGAATGATCGGATGTCTCGAACTGATGCGGGTTCAGGAAGTGATTGGATTACGTCAATTTTGGCAGGATTGACTTGAATACCCTCTTGTGAAATTATGTGCCCTAGAACAATCCCATTAGTAATCATGAAACGACATTTTTCAAAATTCAGCACAAGGTTACATTTGACACACTTTTTTAGGATTGGAGAGAGTGAATGTGGATTCAAATGACTCACCATAAATGGTAAAGTCATCCATGAAGACCTCCATGCAATGCTCAATGAATTCAGAAAAAATATCCATTATACACTTTTGAAATGTTGCAGGAGCATCGTAAAGGCTAAAAGACATTCTCATATATGCGTATGTTCCGAAGGGGCAAGTGAATGTAGTATTTTCTTGGTCGTGAGGTGTGATTGAGATTTGGAAGTAGTCGGTGTATCCATCAAGAAAGCAATAATGTGACTTTCCAACTAACTTTCTAGCATTTGATCAAAGAAAGGAAGAGGGTAGTGATCTTTTCATGTTTCAGTTCAGTTTCCGATAATCGATGCACACACGCCATTTGTTTTTCACTCGAGTTGCGACCACCTCTCTGTATTCATTTGAGACAACTCCCACCCTTCTTAAGTACCACTTGAATCGGACTAACCCATTCACTATCGAAAATTGGATAGATAATATCAGTTTGAAGAAGTTTGATGATCTCTTCCCTAACCACCTCAAGTATGAGTGGATTGAGTCTTCTTTGAGGGTGTTTGATTAGTTTGGACGATTCTTTTAAATGGATGTGATGTATGCAAAGGGTAGTGTTGATGCCTAGTATGACATTTAGGGTTCAACCTAAGGCCTTTTTGTTTTCTTCTAACACCTGAACAAGTTTGGACTCCTTAGTTTTAGTAAGTGCAGAAGAGACAATGACAAGATAAGAGTGATCATGAAAAAAGAATGCATACTTCAGGTGGGCAGAAAGGGGTTTCAGATCGATTTCATCCTTCATTTGTGGGTCAGACAACTTAGGAACAGAGGAAGGGCTTCCATTTGGTTTTGATTTATTTTCCTCGTTACTGTCCAAGGTGAAACAATAGAGATCAGAGGTGGGATGAGATTCCAAAGAGTTTTCAAGATTCTTTAGATTGATGGAGTCTATAAATGAAAGGTCAACATCTACTTCTCTATTTATGACTTGGTTAATCATGATGCAAATTTCACAAACTTCATTCTCATTAGAACATTAAGAACATAATGGAATGAGATTCAATCCACTCTCAAAAGGGTATTGAGAAACACAGATAGAGAATGCAGAGTGATTCTCTAATGGGTATCACATGACTTGAAAAATATTGAACTTGACCAGTTGGTCACCAAATTCCATGGATAAGATGCCTGCATGAACATCAATTTTAGTTCTAGCTGTCATAAGGAATGACCTTCTTAGAATCAAGGGAGATCGAGAAGAATATGTCTCACCTTCCATGTCAAGGACATAGATTTCAGTTGGGAAGATAAGATCATTGACCTAGACAAGGGCATCCTCGACTATTCCCTCAGGACTGACAGTGCTTCGATTGTCTAACTAGATGACAACATTCGTTGGGTGCAAAGGACCTAGACCAAGGTTGGAGAAGATGGATTTGAGCATGACATTTATTGAGGCTCCTAGGTCTACGAGTGCATCATCAAAGTTGGAACTTCCTATTTGGCATGGAACCGTAAAGGTCCCTGGATCTTTGCACTTCATGGGAATGAATCGTTGGGTTGAAATATTTTCAATGGTCCTAAGTTGTCTCTTATGAGTGCACAATCACTTAAGAAACTTCGCATACTTAGGGATTTGTTTGATGATATCTAAGAGGGGAATGTTGACTTCAACACGTCTAAACATGTCAACCATTTCAGAATCAGGCTCAAAGAGCTTCTTATGCTTAGAGATGACTTGAGGAAAATGAATTGGGTTCTTTACAGGAATAGAACGTGGTGAGGGAGTGGCTTCAGGTTCTTTTTCTGGCTTTTTGTTCTTTTCTTTTTTCCAGCACAACATTTAAAGGGGATTTAGAGGATTCACCATGAGACATAGCAATTTGCTTTCCAGATCGAAGTGCAATTGCACTTACATTACCCTTGGGGTTGGGCAATGGTTGAGCCGGGAATTGGGAATAATTGGATTGTTGTTGGTGACTTAGGTGAGATGCAAGTTGACCAATTTGGTTTTCAATGTTTTTAAGGCTAGAATAGGTGAAGGAGGTAAGATCTTCCACAGCGTTTTCCCATGACTGCTTAGGAGAGGCATGTCCCGCATTGAGATTGCCTTGATTTGGGTTCTTGGGAAAGTGCTTGTATTGAGTTGGGAATTGAGAAGGTAGGATAGTGGAAACCAGGAAGAGCAGGAGGAGGATTACTTGTTTGATGTTGAGGAACAAAAAGATAAAGTTGTTGGAAGTTACCACCACCTTGACCATATTGGAATTTGTAGATGGTGAATTCCCCTTACCTCAATGTGAGGTGAGGATGTTCTTTTATAGATGAGTAAAACTAAATACAGAGAGGGTAAGTCCGATGTGAGACTCAGAAATACCCAATTAAATGAAATGAGGTCCAACACTCCCCCTCAAGCTGGACATGCCCAGATTGGATTGAGTCCCACAAAGAAAAAATAGAAGACAAGATAGACGAACGCATACTCCCCCTCAAGCTGGGCTATGGAGGCTGTGAATACCCAGCCGGGAAGTGAGAGAGTCAAGGCGAGCCCCTGGGAGACCTTTGGTGAAGAGATCGGCAAGCTGATCTGCCGTCGGTACATGGCCAAAGCTGATATGGTGCTGCTCCAGATGGTGGCGGAGGAAGTGACAGTCCACCTCGATATGCTTCGTCCGTTCATGAAAGACGGGATTCGAGGCAATCTTCGTGGCAGCCTGATTATCACACCAGATATGAGCAGGGGCGTGTGCCGGGAAGCCGAGCTCATGTAGGAGGCGCGGGACGACGGAGAGTCGGGACGTCGGGGAGCCGCGGGAGGGCGTCGCGCCAGGAAGGAGGGTCGTCCGGGAGCCGTGGCCGAGGGCGGGGCGTCGGGGCGAGGCCGAGGGCGGGGCGTCGGGGCGAGGCCGAGGGCGGGGCGCCGCTGGGCGAGGCCGAGGGCGCGGAGCCACTGGGCGAGGGGGAGAGCGCCTGGGCGAGGCGCTGGGAGGGAGAGCCGCCAGGAGAGAGGGCCGGGAGGGAGAGCCGCCGGGAGAGAGGGTCGGGAGGGAGAGCCGCCGGGAGAGAGGGCCGCCGGGAGGGAGGGCCGTCGGGAGGGAAGGCCGCCGAGAGAGAGAGTCGTCGGGAGGAAGGACCGCCGGGAGAGAGGGCCACCAGGGAGGGCCGTCGGGAGATTAGGGCAGAGCCAGAGGGGAAGACAGTTATCAATAGCAGAGTCAGGAGGAGGAGAGGGAAAGGAGAATGGAGAACTCTCAACAAAGGAGACATCCGCTGAGATGACATACCGGCGAAGGTCCGGGGAGAAGCAGCGGTATCCGCGCTGAGTGCGGGAATAACCAAGGAAAATGCAGCGGAGAGATTTGGGAGAGAGTTTGGTGCGGCCAGGGCGAGTGTCACGAACATAACACAAGCAGCCAAACACTCGAAGAGGGAGGGAATGAAGTGGGAGAGTGGGGAAAAGAGCCCAAAAGGGAGTCTCCCCCTGAAGGATAGAAGAAGGAAGACGATTGATGAGATATGTAGCAGTGAGAATGACATCTCCCCAAAAGAGCAGAGGCACCTGTCGGTGGAAGATGAGGGCACGAGCAGTTTCCATAATATGTCTGTGTTTCCGCTCGACCACGCCGTTCTGCTGGGGTGTATCAGAACAGGAGGTCTTATGAAGGATACTATTTGTCTGGAGAAACTGCCGAAAGGAAGTGGAGAGATACTCGCGCCCATTATCCGAGCGGAGACATTTGACAGAGATAGAAAAACGGTTCTTAATTTCATTGAAAAAGGTTTGGAAGGTGGAAAACACTTCGGAGCGTTCTCGAAGAAGGTAAAGCCACGTCATTCGCGAATAGTCATCAATGAAAGATATATAGTATTTATAGCCCAAGTGACTCGGAATGGTACACGGGCCCCAAACATCTGAATGAACCAGATCAAAGGGGTGGGAGGCCCGTGTATCGGTGCGAGGAATGTAGGAAGAGCGATGATGTTTCGCAAAAGAACAGGACTCACAATGAAAAGTAGGAGTCCGACTGAAGTCTGGAAACATCTGATGAATGGTGGATGCAGGCGGGTGTCCTAATCGGGAATGAAGATCTAGTGCCCGAGAAGAGGTAGACGTGCAAGCAATGGGTGCTGGTCCCTCGAACATGTAGACCCCGTCTCGAAGCCGGCCGCGACCAAGTTCCCGGTTCGTAGTCTGCTCCTGAAACACAACACCAGAAGAGGTAAAGATGGCCGCATAGTTATAATCCTTAGTCAGTTTACTGATGGAAAGCAGATTAAAGGGACTGCGGGGCACATGTGCCACAGAGGGTAGGTGTATCGATGGAGTCAGGGAGCATGCGCCGAAGCCCGCTATGGGGATAGTGGAGCCATCAACGACGGTGATGGCTGAAGAACCGGCATATGGGCAGTAAGACGTCAGCATACCAGCATCACCGGTGAGGTGGTTGGAGGCACCGGAGTCCAGCAGCCATGCAGGGGAGCAATGACCCACAAAGGCAGTGGGTCAAACAGTACGGGCCAGAGAGGCCGAGGAGGGACCGGGTCGGACAGAGGCCGGTGGATCATGAGGCCGCCTGAGGTCGGCCATAGAAAGGGCCAGAGACGGGGAAAGAGAGGTGACAGTCGAGGACGCGTCCTGGACCGCGGGCTGTCCCTGCCGCGGGTGCTGAGATGGTCGTCCATGCAGGACCCAACATCGGGCGAGCAGGTGGCCAAACTTGCCACAATGTTGACAGAAGGGACGTGGACGACTTGAAGCACGACCACGTCTCGAAGAGTCTGCCATGGAAGCGTCGGGTAGCTGATGCAGCGGGCCGGCGGGATGAGCGTGCGCAGGACGTGCGCGTGCCGGAAGGGCCGCCGGAACGAGGGCGCTTTGCCGGGACGAGGGCGCGCTGCCGGGACAAGGGCGCGCGACCGGGAGGGTCCGCCGGGACGAGGCCGAGGGCGCCTGCTGGGGTAAAGGCGGCGGAAGGGTGGGGACCAGGGCGAGAGCAGCGGGAGCGCGCGGGAGGCACGGGGGCAGCGGGAGGCGCGGGAGCAGCGGGAGGCGCCGGGTGAGGGTTGCCGGGAGCGTGCCAGGCAATGGGGGGCCCGGGAGGCGCAGGACATGGGAGTCGGCACCGGAGGCAGAAAAACCAGGGGGCTGCTTCATGTAAACTTCTTCCTCAAGAACGCTATGGAGAAAGGCATTCTTGACATCCAGCTGATGAAGTGGCCAATGATGATGGGTAGCCAGAGAGATGAACAGGCGGACAGAGGCCATCTTGGCGACCGGAGAGTAGGTCTCAAAGTAGTCGATGCCATATGTCTGAGCAAACCCCTTCGCCACCAGCCGGGCTTTGAGGCGGCAAAGAGAGTCGTCGGGATTGAGACGGATCGTATAAATCCATCTGCTGCCCACTGCTTGTTTGCCTGCTGGAAGGGGGACATGTGTCAGTTGGATGAGCTGGTGAGCTGCAAATTCCATAGTTTTTGATCGGTTCAAGAAACTGAGATTGTGGAAAAGAAGAGGTTGAGGCTTTGGTAGCCACGACTTTCACACAAGATTTGTAAGGTCGCTCATCCACTTAGTCATTTTTTTGGGCTCTATGAATTGATTCTCTTGAACTTATTTGACTTGAGCATGTGCTCGAGTATGGAATTGTTGCGTGTTTGTAGCCATGTTGCTTATGATATCTCGTGCAGCTGTAGGTTTTTTGTTAACAAGAGCACTGCCACTTGCGACACCGATGAGAGTTCTCTCCATAGCCAATAACTCCTCATATAAGTATTAAATCAAGAGTTGGTCAGAGATTTGATAGTGTGGGCATGTTGCCACAAACTTTTTTGAACCTCTCGCAGTATTCATAGAGTGATTCATTAAGGAATTGACGGATACCACTAATTTTCTTTTGGATAGAAGTGGTTCGAGAAGTAGGGAATAATTTCTCTAAGAAGAGATGCTTCATGTCGTTCCATGTGTTTATGAAACCAGGAGAGAGGTAATAAAGCCATGACTTGGCGGAGTCGGCTAGAGAGAAAGAGAATGCTTGGAGTTTGATTTGTTCTTCAGAAACCCCTTGAAGCTTCATAGTAGAACACACCACTTGGAACTCTTTGAGGTGAAGGTGATGATCCTCATCGACTAGCCCATGAAAATGAGGCAAAAGATGAATCAAATCTGATTTGAGTTCAAAATCAGCCTCGATGTTTGGATATTTGGATATTAAGGGGTTGGTAATTCATATCAGGGGCATCAAGTTCTTTAAGATTTTGTTCCTTAGGATTGACCATATCTAGTTCAATTGGATGAACAATGAATGAGTCTTGAGTGATTTGATTATCCCTAATGTTTCTCCTAAGTCGGTGAAAATTTCGCTCGATTTCAGGGTCAAACAAATCTGATGGATTGTTTGGGAAGTTACGAGACATAGAAATTTTTAAAAGATGAGGAATACAAGTTTTTCTTCGTTTTTTTTTCAGATTTTTTTTTGATTTTTGTTTTTGATTTTTTTATTGTTTTTTCACAAAAATAAAAAACGATCGACTACTTATTGCCCATCTAAAGGTGGGTGGAGTTTTGACTGCCTCCAGATGGGTAGTTTCAGTGAGTTATCTCCAATCTGAAGGTGAGTGAAGTTTCTTGCTCATGAACCAACACAACTTCTTTCCGGTGCTTTTCTCTTCACATTGGCAGTAGAGGAACCCATAGATAGAGTATAGAAAATCCATCCCCATTGCAATGAGATATAGCTTGCATGGTGGGGGTCGGACAAAGAATGTGTCCTCTTTCTTGGTTGTGACTTGCACAACATCTTATTCATTCTTGAGTGCTTGCTTTAGGTATACTGCATCAAAAGAATAGTCAAAGGGAAGGTCAGAGTATAATTTTTTTAGATCAAAATTAAAGCATGAAGAATCAATATCAAATTATTTCCCTTCAAAGTAAGCAGATTGTCTCTCTGTTTCCTCAAGCAGAGCCACTTGGATCTCATCATGTACTCCTTCCAATAAATGTTCAACAAGTTCGAGGAGCTTCATATGTTTCTATTCACGCGCATCTTCTTTTTCTTCATCTTCTTTCACGTCAAAACATGAGTTCGATGATTCTGAAAATTCAAAACAATGAAAGGTGATACTCAATTCAGTTTCAATAAAATTAGACGAGAATGAGTTCAAGATAAGACCATCTCTTTGAGTTGGTTCGACTTCAATCGATTCTGTAAAAAAGTGCTTCTTGGAGTTGAATTTCACTGGATAGAGGTAGGTAGTCAGATTCTTCCATCTTCTCTTCAAATTCCACCACTTGGGTGGTTTCATCTTCTTCCAAGGCTAGAGAAAGATGCAAAGGTGCTGACTATTCTACTTTGTCAAGGATGAAGAGATCATATTGCACCTCATATTCATTCTAGAAGTCATCTAGATCTTGTTGATGTCCCATACGTACTTCAGCAGACAAATCTTCTTCATCATTCTCCTTCAGCAATAGTTGAGTGAGGAGAAATGGATTTTCAGGTATCTCTTCCTTTACCTCCTTAGGTTCTTCAACTTCAAAGATGACTGGGGAAATCACTTCTACCACTGGCTCAGGTTCTTGATCAAGTTGCTTCTTATGGACATATTCAGCTAGCCATTCGATTTTGCTCTCCATGTCCTGTATCTCTTTAATACATTGCAACTGCTCCTTAATACTGTTGTCAACCACTTGTTCTTATTGCACCTATAGAATTTCTTTAGAAAAATTGGGGGGAAATAAGGAAGTATCTTTTTGTGCTTAGTCTATTTCTTGATAAAATTCTGAGCAGTACTCCTGGAGTTCAGTTAATTTTCTGACCAATCCCTGCAACACTGGGTATTCAAGAGTCTCTTTAAGGTCCTGGATGATCACTTTGAATTCCTCTATGACGATTTGGCTTGGAGCTCCCCTGATCTATTTAGCAAAGAAAGCAACTCTTTTTCGTAGACCAGGTTGTGTTAAACATTTTTTTTGATTTTTTTATTTTAATTCGAAAACAAAAAGATTTTTACAATTAGATTATTGGCACCACCACCCTGACAGTGGTGTTAAGTTTTGACACGTGCCTGTCATGAGGTGCGGAAAAACAATTATTTCCTAAGTTAAAAATGCAGTATAGTGGTTAACCTAGGTTGTCTCCAGAGAGGAGGGCACGACAATCAAGCTGTCATCTTGAATTAGAGGAAAAAGGGGGTGTTATGAAATTGTTTGATTTTGAAAATAAAAGAAAACAACTAAACAAGAGAAAACAATTAAGCAAGAGATTGAAAACTATGATATGAGAATGGTGATCTGATCGGGGTCGGTTTTCCAATTGCAATGTCAGTTTCAATTTATCCAATTCTCTTCTACTAAGCTGATTAAAGCGAGATTCCACAATCGCTTCCTCTCACTCCTTGTCAAATGGTGATGGTGAGAATAAACCTTGCCAAAATCACAGTTTAGTCTACGCTCCTTCCTGTATGCGAGAGAGTTGCAACGAATACCTTCAATTGACTTGGGCAATTCACGATCGGGTCTTGTTTATCCCAAACAATCAAGAGTGTCCACTACCCTCCCACACGTACTGACGATCGCTGAGTACTTCACCACTAAACCCTGGTCTATTCCATTGTATATAAACCAAAACTTAGTAGAGGGAGATAATGATCATTGACCAAAGAATTTAAAACCAAATACGGTCGTACTTGATAATAAAAACTTCTATTAGAATATTGAAATCAACTTCGCAAAAGAGATGACTTTTATTCTATGAAGCACATGAATCCAAGCATTACAAAAAGAAAACCTTCCCTTTCCCAATCACTTAGAAGTTTACCCCTCCATTTGAAGGGTAACCGAGGAGGAAGAAGAAAACATTAAAAAACTAAGAATGAGAAAAGAGAGAAAAGGAAGAGTAAATTTTTTTTCCTCCAGAATCCGTTCTTTGAAAATTTGCACCAGTGTTGCCCTCTAGATGACCGAAAATTGCCAAGGATTCTTCTTAAAAGTTGTTTGGAATTGAGTTGGTTGCGGACGCTCAAAATTTCAAAGCCTTTGGACACGTGTACAAAAAGTTATGCCCGAATTAATGATAACTTTTTCTGGCCGAACAAACGCTTCATCTTCCTCCACTTTGATGCGTGCAATGAAAGACTTAATGACCGAACTTTTCCATGAAATTTAATGTGCACATGCGCCTTGGAGTCCTCTTTAATGTCCAACTGGAATCACCTCAATTTGTTGCCTGTAGCCCGAGATATGCCTCATTTAATGAGTGTCCATTCTGTCAGCCAAAAAGATTTTTCAAATTGATTGATTTTTTTGGGCCTCTCAGAGTTCGAGTGAGCTTTGAGTCCAGTTGAAGAAGTTGAATCCCACAAATAAATAAAGCCTACAAAAAAAAAGAATTACTCAATTTGGATCAATATTGATAAAGTTATGCTCGAAATACAGAAGTGACAAAAAACTGTTAAAATTTCAAAATTAATCAATTTTCACTTTTAAGCTCAAAATTCACAAAAAAGTCCTAAAATAATGCAATTCAGCCCAAATTGATAAATTGGCGGAGATTAAATCATTGAAATATACATGAAAAATAATGGAGATATCAACTCTATCAATGTCAAGTAAATAATTTTATTATTATCATTTTGACATGAGGTTCGCTAGGGATTAAGAGAATAATAAAGGGCCGTGCAATTATTTATTCTCTAACCCAGCTCTATAAATACCCTGTTATATCATTTCTTAGGGTGAGATGTTGTGCACAACACATCCTTTCTAGAGATTCTCTCAACTCCAAAGAGAAAATTCTCTAGAAAGCTCTCAAGAACCGAAATCAAGAATCCTCCACCTCCCTCTTCGGCCCTGAGAGAACAAAGATCAATCCTTCCATCCATGAAGGATTGTGTGACGATCAAAGGAAGCGACGGAAGTCGATCGGTACCGCCACACTAGCACTTGGAGCGCCATCGACGACACTTCGTGATCAAAGGGGCACATGTGAATCACTGCTAGAGAGATTTTGCTTTGGATCATTTGAAGCAACGAAGATGCAACCGAATGGAGGTTCGAATGATCAACATCTTTTTTGAAGAAAGAATCTCATGACCGGGGTAATAATTGTTTTTAAATTAATTATAAATTTAACGCAAAAGATCATCTCTCTGGTTCCGAAATTCTTTCGTTATGATTCTTCGCATATAGTCAAGAGACATGTCGTTCTTGGTCACGTTCTTATAATTTATTAGTTTGATTCAATGAAAAACCATCGTTGGGCATGCTCTGAAAGCTCTGCCTAGAAACTTCACTAGATTTTTGTTGTCTCAAATCATTAGAAGGTGAGAGACTTAGCATGAAATTTTCATCAAATATTACATTTCGGCTAACTATAACTTTCTTCCAGGACACCACAACTTGTGTCCTTTAATCCCTGATTTATAACCAATAAAGACAACCAAATATTCTCAATTTAGAGTAAGATACAAGAGCACCATACCATACGTCATCTGGAGTCTTCTTTCCAATCACAGTTGAAGGAGTCCAGTTAATTAGCAGGCATGTAGTCGTAGCAGCTTCAACCCAAAATGATTTGGGTAAATGCGAGCTAGAGAGCATACATTGTACCCTTTCGATGCAGAGTACCGGGAACAGTCAAATGCCTCAAAATTCATTTTTCATTGCCAAAAGAATTGAATTTATCAAATAAAATTCAAGGCCATTATCGATGTGCTGATGCCACACTTTTCTCCCTATTTGCTTTTCAATCATAATCTTCCTCTACTTAAATGTATCAAAAACTGTATTTTTCTGCTTTAAGAAGAAAACCCACAATTTCTTGGAAAATCATCAATAATGGCCAACATACTGCCTTTTGAAGGCACTCGGGCTGGACCCCAAAGACCAGAATGAATATAATCAAGTGCCCCCTTTGTATTATGAGTGCCCTTTCCGAACCCGACTTTTTTTTGCTTCCCAAATATACAGTACTCACAAAATTCCACCTTACTGATACCCTGGCCATCAAGCAGTGTTGGATTGGTGTAGCCCGATCTGTCTTGGATGATGTTTGCCCGAATGCTTGCGGCTCATACCGCGTCTTCGTGGACGTAGGGATCATTTCCCAAACCACGTAAATCTCCGTGTCTTAAGATCTTCTTTCCGTTCTTTTGTTTTTCCTTTATACTCTTCTCTGTTGGATTGGTGTAGCCCGATCCGGTTGGGCCGAATGCTTGTGGCCCGTACTGCGCATCGGCCTGCAACTTTCGCGGGTCGAGCTCCTCGGTGAGCTCGTTGGGGGTTGCAGGGGGCAACGCGCCCCTGCTTTGGGGGTTCAGGGGCCGAAGGGCCCCGACCCATTTTTTCGGGTACTGTAGCATCTCTGACCACTGTAGCAGAGCTGACCGACCGACACCGACAGAGCACTGCAGCAATGCGGACTTTGGAGTCAACTTTACTGTAGCCTTTTGGACTTCCAGCCGACAGCCACTGTAGCACTTTTGACTTGGGGGTGGCCGCCTTTCACTGTAGCGATGCGGACTTCCTGTGCAGTTGGTGGAACAGTGGATCGTCTTCTCCATTTGTAGCCCATTTCGGGCTAGGATTTCTTACTGAAAACATTTTGTAATTGTGCTCCCAAATATAGTGATTTTCTGCCTCTCTGTGGATGTAGGGATTATTCTCGAACCACGTAAATCCTTGTGTCTTTGTTCTGTTTTTTTTTTCTTTTTACTTTTCCGTGTTTCGCTATTTCTGTCGCTGCAGCTCTCGACGTTTCCGCATCATTCTCTTCATTGCAACCACCGTCTTCCGCAACAAGAAGACCTATTCCGCCCAATTCAATCATTCCATTCCGACTTAAATACCCAAGAGGCATATGCCACAATCTGAAAACATCATCACGAGATAAAGGAATAGAAACAGCTGCATCACTGATGACAGTAGAACCTTGTAGAACATACAACCTTTTTTTTCCTGCCCTTTCACTACGAGAGAGCCTTTGCTAACCTTTTGAAGTCCACCTTCACTAGTGTATTTGTACCCATTTGTGTCAAGAGTAATCAAAGAAATTAGATTTCGTTTCAGATCTGGGACATGCTTGACATTAGTAAGTGTTCTGACAATGCCATCAAACATCCTAATTCTGATGGTTCCAATTTCAACAATCTTGCTAGATAACATTATTTCCCATCAACATGGCACCTTCAGAAACAATTTCATATGTTGAAAACCAATCCCGATTGAGACACATATGAAAAGCGTATGTTGAATCAAGAATCCAATCCTCACACAGTTTGATTCACCATTAAAAACAACCAAGAGTTCTCCATCACTGCTATTATCCTTTGCAACACTGACTCCACCCAAATTTTCTGCTTGCTTTCCCTTCTGATTAGCAGGTTTCTTATTCTTGTTCTTATTCTGCAGCTTGAAACATTCAGATTTAATGTTTCCCTTCTTCTCACAATAGTTGGAGGCTTTATCTCTATTTTTCGAGATTTCGACCTGTCCTTTTTCATAATCAACAAATTTTCTTTCTCTTGTTTGTTTGAGATTCAGAACCAACCACAAGCTGTTTTATTTGCTTATTCGAAAATAAAGCATCATAAGCCTCATTGAGAGTTAACTGTTTCATGACTGTATAGAATTGTATCTCTAAAGGTCACCTACGGAGGAGGCAAGGAGCACAATGGAGTTAGAGCCAAATCTTCTTCTTCATATTTAACCTCCATATTTTCAGGATCAGAAACAATTTCTTTGAATACTGTCAAGTGATCCGCAATAGATGTATCTTCTTCCATGCTATGAGAGATTTCAGTCTTTGCTTCACATGCTGCTTATGGGTAAGGCTCTTCATTATACATGGTTGCTCAAATTTTAGCCACAACGCAACATTGGTTTTCTCCTTCAAAACATCCCACAAAATCCGATTTAATTGATGTAGTTGTATTTGTGTAAGAGCCTTACGATCCTTACGTTGTTTTTCATCCGCGGTCAACTAGGTGTCTTCAAATCCCAACAACGCATCTTCAAGATCCGAATAGCCTGCATCTTAACCTGCCATAACGAAAATCTGGTGTTCTGATCCAAAATCGCAATATCAATCTTTATGGTTGCTATTTTGAGAAAGAGAAATAAGATCGTGAAAATAGATCAAATCTTCAAGTCCTCTTGATCACAAAACTTGATCGGATCTAGGGTTGATTGAACAATACTCTAATACCAACTTGTTGCAAAATAGATAGATGAACAATCACCAAAAAGAAAAGAAACAAAAAAACAAGAACACCGGAATTTTATGCGGAAAACCCAAATCGAGAAAGCAATTGGCAGAGGAGCCAAGATTCATTATGTGATTGGAGGTTACAAGATGCCACGCAAAGTTCCAACATAACATATTTATATGGAGAAAAATAAAACCCTAGCTCAAGCAAACTGGTCCATACTGGGGGGATTCCGCCCCGGCACCCCTGGATGAGATCAGTGTGGGCTGCAGTCTCAGGCCTTTGACCTGATCCCTCTGCTTCCATCACTTGCCCCTATAAAATTTCATGAGTTGCACTGCGAACTTTTCGGGCCGGGTCAAATAGGATTTGGGTCACTACACTAACATTCCAGTTATTGAGATTCCTGATATCAACCATGGTTATCTTTGAAGGCTGCTTCTCATGCTGTTCTCCGAGTAACTGGCAAAGCTGATTCAACTCTGCAAGAAAATCTCATCCCGACCCCTTCATATTTGAACAATGATTAAAACTACAACTAAACAATGATGTTTGGAACAAGTGACACGTGTTTGTTTCTAGTTAAACAAGATCTTTAGCTCTAGTCCTGCAGACGGAAAAAACTTCTCACTTAAAGAGCCACGCTCTGATTATGTCAACCATTCTGTTTTCATCTATCAAAAATGTCTTAGATTATGTAAATAGGAAACATTTTTTAGAAATTGAAATTGAATATGGTAGATTTTTTAAAATGAAAAAAAACCGTTTTCGTGTTTTCTTCAAAACGGAAATGCATTAATATGTAAATCACATACTTATTATCAAAAATATTTTCTAACAGGTTTTTAATATGTTTTTGAAAAATGAAAATGGAGAACGCTTTTCCTAACCAAAAAGAGCCTTTGCCCTGCCATGACTTGGATCATATAGGACCCTTGTGACATTGGAAGAATTCCATAATTTCTGTATCTGATGCACTGTTAACTTCAAGGTTCTGTTTCAAGGGCATCCTGAATCAGTCATTCAGATCTGATAAATGACAGCCTGAGACAAATTCCATTGAACGTTTAGCTTTCACAGAAATAAGCAGTGATTTGATTGATTTCCAATGATTTTCTATGTGACTTTGGGTTCTGTTTGTTTTGCATTTGGGAAATTATTTGTGACAAACGCTTTCTTCTATTTTAGTTCTTGCTGTGTTTGTGCCATTCATCCCACATCTTTGTCTTTCGACTCAGCAGCACTCATGCAAAAAAGACTGTCCAGAAGCACGAAACGGAAAACCCGGCAAGCAAAAGCACTTGAAAATGCCAGGAGGGCCCCGAGAACTTTCCCGGAGCTATTGCATGAGGTCAGAAGGAAGTCTTTGCCATCTTCTGATTTAGGCTCTGTTTGACAAGACTTTCTTGAACGTTAGTCGACGTGTTTTCAAGTGTTTTCAAGTGTTTTAAGTCTTGTCATATGCTCTCCGTTTGATAGCTTTCTATTCAAGTGGTTTTCTTTGGAAATTTAGCAGTGAGTTCTCTTTCAAAAACAGTTATCATTGTTTGCACTTTTGAAAAGTGTTGCCAAACACAGCCTGGGCATTCAACTGATGATAGTTTTGCATACAGGCAAACCTGGAGTCTTTGCCGGCTGGGGTTCCTTGTTATTTGAGGGCTGCAGTTGGGCCCCCAAGCTCGAATTCAAGGCGCCACTACTGCGCGGTTTGCGGGTTCACTGCTGGCTATACGTGCGTCAGGTGCGGGCAGCGTTTCTGTTCGGTCCGTTGCCAGAACGTGCACAATGATACTCGTTGTCTTAAATTCGTTGCCTGAGACTGGATTGTTGAATCTAAATACTAATCATATGAATCGGAAGTCATGACCAATCGTATCATTATATATCTTATCTTGTTTGATATTCCTTTGTTGATCAGTTATTTACATTATAAGAAAACTACATGCTTTCAGATTAATGATATTTCATTTATGTCAGATTTCAAAATGACATGAGACATGGTGTGATGATAACCCCTTGGACTACAGGTTGTCCCTAATCAACAATTATCTTGAAAATAACGAGTTATGATTATCTATTTACAATTAACATGAGTAAGTTTGAGTGCATGTATGTGCAACATCTTTTGTCACTTGGGTGAGAAGAGCATCGTGTCAACATCATCATAGGGACAACACGGAGAATTTACTTTATGTTAAATTGTAGTTGTGGTTTTCAGTGTAATGCTTGGGTCGTCTCTGGGGACACTGGTGTGTCTTGTAAGCATTATTAAAATATATTTTGCAAAGCTTCTTTATCCAAGTCGCCGTCATGGGTGGTTGCTCTATGTAGTTGGGGATGCTCTATGTAGTTGGGGATGCTCTATGTAGTTGGGGTCTGTGTGAAGCGATAAGGTTGACACTTTACACTACACTATTGGTCCCCTAGGATTACAACATAATCAGCTTATCGGTAGGTGTTGGCCTTGCATGGTTATAAATAACCCCAAGCTAGAAGAAAAACTCAACCTTTGGGAGAAGAATCCTTCTCCTTTATTCTATCAATATAGTGCTTTGCTTGTTCATCTCTATGTGTTCATCACACCTTTTATGTCACCTTTTCCATTTATGTCAACCTCATTTGTGGTTGTACATCCTACGTGGTTGTAATCTTGGTGTCAGAACCATGGTTTCAACATAAACCTCGTGTCTTTTTCACTAAAGACATAACCACCTTACGGCCTTTGTTATCTCTATACTTGGTGGACGAAGAGTTTGTTTTGCGGGCGGATTGCCTACGAAGATCCTTCACACCAAAAAACTTGAGACTAAAAGTTCTTTTAGTTGGGTTTCCTTTATGGTTTCTTTGTGAGCGGTGTTAGGAGTGTTTTTGGTTTGCAAGTTAAGGGTTAATGCTGTTATTTTCATATGTGTAGGTGACTAGGAGAGATACGAGTACTAAAAATATAACCCTGTCCGAGCTCGATTCCTTTACTGGGTAAAATAATTGTTGTTGTAGTCATGATAGGCATTTGTGTTATACATTACTTGAAGCTGCAAAGAGTTATTCTAGACATGGTTAGCTTAGCGAGTCAAGAAATCCTTGAGCCTTTGCATTCCTGATTTATTTTGCTTCATCACTCTCTGACTCTTGAGCCTTTGCATTCCTGATTTATTTTGCTTCATCACTCTATGACTAACCCTCTGTGAATCTCTATCACATTTCATTTCCAACAAAGTGGTATCATTAGTGTCAAATGGTGTGTTATTACCAAGGTGAGTAGGTTTTTTTCTTCTACAATAAACAAATTTCTCAAACCACATTCCAGTTTTAGTGATTTCTCTTCTAAAACCACATCTTCAGAGATAATTAACCTTTATAAGGTCGACTATCTTTAAGACAATTAAATTCCTGTTACAAGTCTAATAGTCCAGGATCCGATTGGATCATTGAGAGGGGGAGATGGTGAATCCATGATCTCTTTTCTTTTAAAGTTATTCCCTTTTAAACCCAACCTATTGAACTGATTAAAGTTCTCAATCCACTCAATGCAATCTCATAGCCTCACCTTCGTGTGCAATAGTGATAAACGGGAAAATAATGCACAATATTTACAAGTTTCGGTTGAAAGATCCACTCATTTCCATGCTTGTTATTCCCCCCAATATGAATTATCCACTATAATCTTATTATCAATTACAACGGTCTCTCGACTCCACAGGAGCGTGATTGGTTATAACCCCCAATCACTTTCTCTTCCTCAACTGCTTATACTCTCCAGTCCCAAGCATTTTTAACAACTGGTTATACCCCCCAGTTACAAGCTCCTTCATTTTTCGTGTTGATCCAATAATAGAAAGTCCTTATTCGGAGTGATCTTTCTCCATAAGCCTGTAGTATGACATCCCGCCTTTTTAATACATAACTTTTCATTACATTTTACGTACAGAGGATCTTTAAAGTCTAGTGTCTTGGAAATCAGGAACAATAAAACTTGAAAACAACATAGAACATTATTCTAATCCACTTGTAAGGCTTCATCATAAGTTCATCCTAAGTACACTTACTGCATCTCATAACCCAGAGATATACATTCAAAGGAAAGGGTGAGCAGAAGGCCCAGTAAGGGTAAACAAGGGAATCAGTTTACTTGTGATATCAATTCTAACTTGAATAAAACATAAAGACAAGAGAAATGAAAGAATATGCATATCATACTGAAAAGAACTTGAATCATAACTTGAATATGTGGCTACAACATTTCATTTAGACATCCATGAACCTATCACCAAAGTCCATCCCCAAGGTGTCATAAAAATCACCAAGGTTATTCACCAAGGTATCATGAAACTTGTCATCTCTAGAGATTAATTCTTTACCCAATGAATTGGAGCGCTATCAGGGCGCACCCTTAATATGTCTTTACTTTCATGTGAGCCACATAGATCATAATCAAACATTTCATAAATAACCCAAATAGAATCAAAGAAATGGGTTTCATGTCAAAATCGCGACGTTAAAAAAAATACTTAAAAATGAGATCATTATGTCATTTATAACCCATGGAAAGGGAGTGAGGGTTATATGTATGTCAATTCCAGAATAAAATATATCATTATTATATATTTATGAACACCCATAGAAATGAAATAGGTCTGGGTATTCACATAAACAAACAATAGAATTTTTTGAGAGAAAGAGATAGAAATTTTGAGACGAAATTTCTACAGCATAACAGCTATATAACATGGTTTTAGAAAACATTGAAAAGAGAGGGGAAAAGGGTCACCCACTCATAAATAATTCATAATACAGTATGAGTACTAAATAAGACCATGGTATGGATATTTGAATGACATACCACATGAAAAGAAAACATGAATGAAAAATGAAGATGCGATTTCTTTTACGAGAAATTCAGCAGGCTGACGACGTCACTTAAAAATTCAGAAAACAAATTGATGAGAGAGGAAAGGGTCTCTCAACAATTAGACATGAAATGGACAGAAATAAGAACATATAAGAACATACCTTCAACATAAAGAGATGAAAATTAGAAGACATAACATAAAGGAGTCATGACTTAAAAGAGGAGGGTGAAATGATCCCTTTACCTTGAAGAGTAACTTCGAAAGCTTGAAGGTCGGGACCTTGGGAGGCTTGAGGGCACCTTGGGAGGACTCCTTGGGAGGTAAAGAGACCAGAACTTCATTGAGGAGGATTTTGGAATGAAATGGATGAGGGAAAGACTTGGTATTTATAGGGGAAGTGAGGGAACAAATCATTAATTGCCAAGGGACACCTCATCGGTGGTATTGGCAAAACCATGGGTTTGCCCATGGTATTTGCCCATGGTATTGGCCACTTGGGACACCTCATAACTTATCTTACTATTCATAAGTCGATCAGAATGATTACATAATTATTACATCCTTAATGACGTCATTAAACACCCGAAACTAAAAACTGTATTTTCACTATTCACTGAAAATTCATTTTTTTCAGAAAACCCCCCAAAAATCACCTTAACCTAATATCGATGCTCTGAATTCAAAAATGAACTCCATTTTATAAAAATAATTTTCTAAATATTTTTAATTTAATTTTTAATTAAAAAACACTATTCACCCGAAAAAAACTAACTTACTAATAATTTCTGAAACAGTTATTTACCTATTTTATTGAATCACATTATTTAATCAAGGTGCCTAAATTATATCAATACTTTCTTAAGTGAGGTTACTTAATCCATTTGGTCACATTACTAACCATAAACGTAAAATCACTATTCATAATTTACTATTCATTAAAAATTAAGTTGATCTTATTAGACTTTAAATTTCTTACTGAACACAACTGTAGAAGACCATTTTTTAAAAATCATTAAACATTATTAATTATTTAAGGTTTACATAAATATTTTAAAATATCCCTTTTTTTTCTAAACATCAATAATATACATCCTATATTTATTCGAACATTTGAAAATTCACAAATATCACCATAAGAAGAAATCACAATTTTTATTTATATCAAAGGATTACATAATGCGGCTAAGGTCTTGTTACATAACCCCTTATAACACCAGCATATGACCTAAGTGTAAGGTGTGCTAAAGTGATAGAATCTTTGGGCGGCTCGACCAACATTGCCCGAGTGGTGATTTCTATCAGCTTAAACTTCTCACGAAGGCGATTTCGTTCCAACTTCACACGTTGAAGTTTGGCTTGAGTTTGGTCCAGAGCAAATCCCAATGGCTCCTTCTCGAGTTCCGTCAGATGGGCTTCGATCGGCCCGAGACTACTGAATGGGGCCATCAAATCTTCTTTCTGTATTAATTAACTAAGATCACTTGTATTTATAAACAAAAAAATTGTAACATTAAGAGTTTAGCTTCCAACGGTCATATTGACCAACAATCATATAACAGTCGAAACCCAATGGTCTCATTTAATTATACTCACTTCATTAATTAAAGAATAAAATAACACACAAAATTTAGGAAACAAATATTAATAAAAAGTTCGGGTCGTTACATTCTTCCTCCCTTAAGAAATTTCATCCTCGAAATTTTTAACTCATACCCTCAGAAGAGAAAAGGTGTGGGTACTTCTGCCTCATAGACTCCTCTGGTTCCCACATGGCTTCTTCATATTTGTGGTTCGTCCACAACACCTTAACAAGATGGGTAGTCTTGTTGCGTAGAACCTCGTCTCTATGATCCAAGATTTCCACCGGCTGCTCCTCATAAGAGAGGTCATGTTCTAGTTGTACCACCTCTAGGTTTAGTACATGTGAAGGGTCAGGTATGTACTTCCTCAAGAGGGATACGTGGAAGACATCATGAACTTGTGCTAGATTTGGAGGAAGTGCAAGCCGATAGGCCACTACTCCCACACGATCAAGGATTTCATAGGGGCCAATGTACCTAGGACTGAGCTTCCATTTCTTCCCAAACCTCACAACTCTCTTCCAAGGTGAAATTTGAAGAAAGACCTTGTCATTGACATCAAACTCCAAGTCCCTTCGACGGTTGTCGACATAGCTCTTTTGCCGACTCTGAGCAGCCTTAATGTGTTGTTGGATGACATGGTTTCTGTCATCTCTTGCACAAGATCAGGCCCAAGAAACTTTCTCTCACCAGCTTCATCCCAACAAGTAGGAGTTCTACATCGCTTCCCATAAAGATCTTCATAGGGTGCCATTTGAATGCTTGAGTGGAAGCTATTGTTGTAAGAGAACTCAACTAAAGGGAGATGTTGATCCCATCCACCCTTAAATTCCATCGAGCACGTTCTCATCATGTCCTCGAGTGTTTGAATAGTTCTTTCAGATTGGCCATCAGTTTGAGGGTGATAGGCCGTACTGAAATTCAATTCAGTGCTCAGAGCATGTTGAAGACTTCTCCAGAATTTTGATGTGAACCTTGGATCACAATCAGATACAATAGAAAGTGGAACTCCATGCAGCCTCACCACTTCCTTCACATAAATCCTGGCAAGTTGATCAAGAGAGAAATCTTCCTGAATGGAGATAAAATGAGCAGTCATGGTGAGACGGTCCACAATAACCCATATCGCATTGTTTCCTTTGGAAGTTCTCAGAAGACCAGTGATGAAGTCCATAGTGATATTGTCCCACTTCCATGCTGGTATGGGTAGTGGTTGCAATACCCCTTTAAGAAGTTGTCGCTCTGCCTTCACTTGCTGACATACTAGGCACCTTGAAGTGTATTCATCAATCTCCCTTTTCATATTATCCCACCAATAATGATCTCGAAGGTCCCTATACATTTTTGTGCTTCCAGGATGTATAGAGAAAGTAGAGTTATGAGCTTCATCTATAAGCTCCTTATTTATTTCTAGAATAGATGGAACACATAGTCTTGTACGAAATTTCAGTACACCCTCTTGATCAATATTGAACTTAGGAAACTTCCCATCCTTTATAGCCTCAAAATTCTTTTGTAACAAAGGATCTTCTTTATGTGCTTTCTTGATCTTCTCTAGTAATGATGGTTGAGAAATCATTTGGGTTAGGGTTGATAATGTCCCTTCCCTTATAATTCCCATGTCCAACTTTACTAGGTCATTGATCAATGGATCTCTTTGAATCCACATCATAGAAAGAACAACTGAGTCTTTCTTGCTTAATGAATTAGCGACTTTGTTTGCTCTTCCAAGATGATAATGAATTGAACAATCATAGTCTTTAATAAGTTCCAACCATCTCCTTTGTCTCATGTTCAATTCATTTTGTGTGAAAATATACTTCAAACTTTGATGGTCTGTGTATATATCACATTTCTCCCCATAAAGATAGTGCCTCCATATCTTCAGAGCAAAAATGACCGCAGCCATCTCCAGATCATGCGTAGGATAATTCTGCTCATGAGTCTTCAACTGTTGTGACACATAAGCAATGACCTTGTCATTTTTCACGAGGATGCACCCAAGCCTTTTTAGAGATGCATCACTAAAAATAACGAATCCTTCTCCACTTGAGGGAAGAGTTAAGAAGGGTGCAGTAACCAATCTCTTCTTTAGCTCTTGGAAACTTTCCTCACACTCCTTTGTCCAGATGAACTTGATCCCTTTTCAAGTTAACTTGGTTAATGGATTATAAAGTCGTGAAAAGTTTTTCACAAACCTCCTATAATATTCTACTAATCCAAGGAAACTTTGAATCTCCGTTATTGTTGTAGGTTGAGGCCACTCCTCTACAACTTTTGTCTTTGCATGGTCAACTGTGATTCCTTCATTGGTTACAATGTGCCCCAAGAAAGCAACTTGTTGTAACAAAAATTCACATTTTCTGAACTTCCCAAAAAGCCTCTCCTTCTACAGAGTTTGCAAAATATCCCTTAGATGATCCTCATGCTCCTTGCGACTTTTGGAATATATCAGAATATCATCTATAAAAACTACCACAAAGTTATCAAGGTAGTTCTTAAAGACTCTATTCATCAAATCCATAAAAATGGATGGTGCATTAGTCAGTCCGAAGGGCATAACAACAAACACAAAATGCCCATATCTTGATCGGAAGACATTTTTTGGAATATCTTCTTTCTTCACCCTCAATTGATGATAACCAGATCGAAGATCAATCTTAGAGAAGAATTGAGCCCCACGAAGTTGGTAAAATAAGTCATCAATTCTTGGAAGAGGGTATTTATTCTTTACTGTGATCCCGTTCAGTTCTCTATAATCAATGCATAGCCGCATCGATCCATCCTTCTTCTTCACAAAGAGAATAGGTGCTCCCAAAGGAGACACACTTGGTCGGATAAACCCCTTCTCCAAAAGATCTTGGAGTTGTTTCTTTAATTCCTCCAGCTCCACATTTTCCATCCTATATAGGGTATTTGATATCAGATGAGATCCAGGTACGAGTTCAATGGAGAACTCTACCTCTCTTTCTGGGGGAGGTCCAGGAAACTCCTCAGGAAATACATCAACGTATTCCTGGATGATGGGGACATTTTCTATCCTCAAACTCTCATTTCCTTCTTCTTCTTCACCGATCAATTCCATAAAGAAGGATATAGGAGGTTCTTCTAGACAAAGATCGGGTTGAGATATCTCTCCTTAGAAGATAACTGTAGCTTTTCCATTCAAGAATACGAAGATTTCCTTGCTTCTACATTTGATCTTAACATTATACTTTGAGAGCCAGTCCATCCCTAGTATAATGTCGAATTCCAGCATGGGAATGACTACTAGATTTGAGATAAGATTATGCTCACTAAAGTAAATACTAGAGTTTCTAAACACTGATGATGCTTGGATAATCCCACCAGGAGTCTTGACTGATAACTCACTTTTAGAAAATCGGGGGTTGATTTTAAATTATTTGCAAAATTGAAGGAAATAAAGGAATGCGTAGAACCAGAATCAAACAAAGTACTTTCTAGCTTTGAGAGAACAATAAGATTACCTGCTACCACATCATTCGGAGCTTCGACTTCAGCTGTCATGATAACAAAAGCACGACCTCGATCCCTTGGCCTTTGCTGAGGCTGATGGTGGTTCCCCTCCACTGCCCTCAGATTTGGACAGTGATTGGAAAAGTACCCACGTTGTCCACACTTAAAGAACTGGATATCAGGTAGGGCCTGCACCATCTTCCCCTTGTCATTTGTGTTTGGAATTTGTGGTTATACCTCACTATGACAATTCCTTGCAATATGACAATCTCTTCCACACTTGTAGCATTTCCTGCTCCCAATCAGGCAGTTCTCTGAATGCTTCTTCCTACATTTATTACACGTGGGATATTTCACTTGCTTGCCTCCTCTTCCTTGATCAAAGGTCCTCCTTAAGCTGGGCTCCATCGATCTCTTCCTGTCGTTTGATTTATGAGACCACTGTGTCTCACCAAACTCCAGCTCGACTTTCATCGCACTCTGCATGATCTCATCATAGCAGTCATAGTCTCGGTTGGCTAAATTCTTCCGTAGATGAGGTCTTAGTCCACCAAAGAATATATCAACCTTACCATTTGGATCCATGACAAAGCTAGAGGTATATCATGAAAGTTGGGTGAAGTTCATCTCATAGCTTCCGACAAATTCATTCTCCTTCTGCTTCAGTTCGAGAAACTCCTTCTCCATCCTTGTTCTCATGGAATGAGGAAAAAACTTACTGAAAAAGATCCTTCTGAACTCTTCCCACTCCATAGCTTCAACCTCCAATATTGGCCTCGTGTTTTTGATCAGTTCCCACCACTAATCAGCTTCTCCTTCTAAGCGACAGACAGCCAGGGTGACCTTCTCTTGCTCTGAACAGCGGAGCACAGAAAAGATCTTCTCGATGGAGCTGATCCACTTCTCATCAATCAATGGGTCAGTCGATCCACTGAAGGTTGGTGGTCGTTGACACATAAATGACTCAACAGAATGTTGTTCCCTTCGCGATGAGATCAATCTCTCAGCTTGATTCAAGTTATTTCCCATAACTTGAGTCAGTTGGTTCATCATTTGCATGAATGTATCCATTCTGGCTTCTATCGGAGGGCCGTCAGCGCATGGTCCATTGCGGTCACCATTTTCACGGTTCCTCCTATTGCCCGCCATTTTCTAAAAGAATAAAATCTTAGTGAGAAACATATTTCATTTACAAATCTTTTAACTATAAAGGATTCTATGTCTTAAAAATTCATGCTTAAACAATTACATTTCTCTATAATTCCTTCATAATGATTCATAAAAAGCTTGCGATTAACCAAACATATCCCCCGGGAGTGTCGTAACCAAGAGTGCAGCAAGACCTGTTGTCATGTACCAGGATATCCCGGGTCAAGCCCGAAACTCCTTGTCAGAGTTTTCACTCCTAGGTACCTCTGTGCCAGAGCTGCCTCTACCTACTCGTATCCAGACCATGATGTATTTTCTTGATAAACCACTTACTCAATACTCACCAAAATACCATAAAGTTTTCCTAAATTTAAACTTTTCTATAGGATTCTTCCTAAAGTTTTCATATCCTAATTACCATAAATAACTAAACTATCCTTTGATGCCAACTATGACATCCTGCCCTTTTAATACATAACTTTTCATTACATTTTACATACAGAGGATCTTTAAAGTCTTGTGTCTTGGAAATCAGGAACAATAAAACTTGAAAAAAACATAAAACATTCTTCTAATCCACTTGTAAGGATTTATCATAAGTTCATCCTAATTACACTTACTTCATCTCATAACCTGGAGATATACATTCAAAGGAAAGGGTGAGCAGAAAACCCAGTAAGGGTAAACAAGGGAATCGGTTTACTTTTGATATCAATACTAACTTGAATAAAACATAAAGACAAGATCAATGAAAGAATAAGAATATCATAATGAAAATAACTTGAATCATAACTTGAATATGTGGCTACAACATTTAATTTATACATTCATGAACATATCACTAAGGTCCATCCCCAAGGTGTCATAAAAATTACCAAGGTTATTCACTAAGGTATCGTGAAACTTATCATCTCTAGAGATTAATTCTTTACCCAATGCATTGGAGTGCTATCAAGGTGCACCCTTAATATGTATTTAATTTCATGTGAGCCACATAGATCATAATCAAACATTTCATAAATAACCCAAATAGAATCAAAGAAATGTGTTTCATGTCAAAATCGTGACGTTAAAAAAATACTTAAAAATGAGATCATTATGTTATTTATAACCCATGGAAAGAGAGTGAGGGTTATATGTATGTCAATTCTAGAATAAAATTTATTATTTTTATATATTTATGAACACCCATAGACATGAAATAGGTCTGGGTATTCACATAAACAAACAATAGAATTTATCGAGAGAAAGAGATAGAAAATTTGAGATGAAATTTCTACAGCATAACGACTATATAACATGGTTTTATAAAACATTGAAAAGATAGGGGACAAGGGTCACCCACTCATAAATAATTAATAATAAAGTACGGGTACTGAATAAGATCATGGTATGGATATTTGAATGACATACCACATGAAAAGGAAACATGAATGAAAAGAGAAGATGTGATTTCTTTTACGAGAAATTCGGCAGCCTAACGACGTCACTTAAAAATTCAGAAAAACAAATTGATAAGAGAGGAAAGGGTCTCTCAACAATTAGACATGAAATGGATAGAAATGAGAACATATAAGAACATACCTTCAACATAAAGAGATGTAAATTAGAAGACATAACATAAAGGAAGTCATGACTTAAAAGAGGACGGTGAAAGGATCCCTTACCTTGAAGAGTAACTTCGAAAGCTTGAAGTTCGGGACCTTGGGAGGCTTGAGGACACCTTGGGAGGATTCCTTGGGAGGTAAAGAGACCATAACTTCATTGAGGAGGATTTTGGAATGAAATGGATGAGGGAAAGGCTTGGTATTTATAGGGGAAGTGAGAGAACAAATCATTAATTGCCAAATGACACCTCATCAGTGGTATTGGAAAAACCATGGGCTTGACCATGATATTTTCCCATGTTATTGGACACTTGGGACACTTCATACATTATCTGACTATTCATAAGTCGACCATAATGATTACATAATTATTACATTCTTAATGATGTCATTAAACACCTGAAACTAAAAACTGCATTTTCACTATTCACCAAAAATTCATTTTTTTCAGAAAAATCCCCAAAAATCACCTGAACCTAACATCAATGATCTGAATTAAAAAATGAACTCCATTTTATAAAAAATAATTTTCTAAATATTTTTAATTTAATTTTTAATTAAAAAACACCATTCACCCGAAAAAACTAATACTTGACTAATAATTTCTGAAACAGTTATTTACCTATTTTATTGAATCACATTACTTAATAAAGGTGCCTAAATTATATCAATACTTTCTTAAGTGAGGTTACTTAATCCATTTAGTCACATTACTAATCATAAGCATAAAATCACTATTCATAATTTACTATTCACCAAAAATAAAGTTGATCTTATTAGACTCTAAATTTCTTACTAAACACAACTATAGAAGACCATTTTTTTGAAAATTATTACACATTATTAATTATTTAAGGTTTACATAAATATTTTAAAATATCCTTTTTTTTCTAAACATCAATAATATACATCCTATATTTATCCGGACATTTGAAAATTAAAAAACTTCACCATAAGAAGAAATCAAAAAATTTATTTATATCAAAGGATTACATATGGCAGCTAAGGTCTCATTACATAGCCCCTTATAACACCAGCATATGACCTAAGTGTAAGGTGTTCTAAGGTGATATAATCTTAGTGCGGCTCAACCAACATTGCCCGAGTGGTGATTTCTATCAGCTTGAACTTCTCACGAAGGCGATTCCGTTCCAGCTTCACACGATGAAGTTCGGCTTGAGTTTGGTCCAGAGTAAAGCCCAATGGTGCTACCTCCTTCCCGAGTTTCATTAGATGGGCTTAGATCGGCCCGAGACTACTGGATGGGGCCATTAAATCTTCTTTCTGTATTAACTAACCAAGATCACTTGTATTTATAAACAAAAAAATTGTAACGTTAAGAGTTTAGCTTCCAACGGTCATATTGACCAACGATCATATAACAGTCGAAACCCAATGATATCATTTAATTATACTCACTTCATTAATTAAAGAATAAAATAACACACAAAATTTAGGAAACAAATATTAATAAAAAGTTCGGGTCGTTACATGTAGGACCTGGCTTGCTCACATACAACTTCAAGATCATGCTGGTCTCAAAACTTCCTCTAGATTTTGAATGATCTGGTTCTCCCTCAACTTCTTCAAATACTCAGGTCTGTCTCCTTTAGGGACTCCTGACTTCGGCTCACCTTCTTCTCTCCATGATACTGGATGTGTATTTGGTTCTCAGAACTCTCTTGTATAGTGTATGCAAGTTCTCTCAATCTTCGCACCTTTAAAATCTTCTTTGCTCACTTGCATATTTTTTTTAAAATTTATTTCATTTTTCAGGAAATCCCACTTTGGAGAAAAGCGTAAAATCTCACAAAACCAAGACAACAACGTAACAAGAGGCAATGAAAAAACCAAAATATGCCACTTTAATCTTATTGAAAATCACACTTGTATTGCATTACGTGTCTTTGCCATGTGGCATCCCATCCTATGGTGCAGAACTCATCTCAATAATTTCTTCATCTCTGTAGGATAATCTTTCGTAGGGTAATTCTTCGTAGGATAATTATCTTATGGGCCCTCACAATCTCAAGCACATAAGTGAATTTTCTTACGATCTCTCAACCTTCTAGTGCTAAGTGAACTATCTTATGGGTGTAAAATAAATGCCTTTGGAAATATCACAATCCAACGCATAGATGAATTCTATTACGTGACTCTCAAATCACCACTGCACAAGTAAATTATCTTACAGGCTCTCCTCTGTGTAAGACTCTCCTCCACCTAAGATAAATGTTTGTGAAATATGGATCAACTCACAATTCTTCTCGCATAGTTGAATTATCTTACGCGCGTAACTGAATTTAATTGCCTCTGTCATTTGTCAGCTTCAACACAATACTTCCAAAATTTCTCCAAATCAATTCCAAGCTTCATGAAATCAATTCTGGGATTTCTCAAATCAACTCCATCCCTTCTCAAACAACTCAAACACTTCAATCATGTTTAATACATTGTCTCTTCATCCACCAACACATGACTTTAGCTTCCTTGAAGATCAACACATCAATCGTCTTATGCACTAACATCATCAACACCATAAAACACATATTGAAACTATCGATAACAAATGCAATATTCACTTGGGAACAACAATCCCCCCTTTATATTTGCCGATGATACCATAATTCCTCAATGTCAACATGCGTGCTTTGATGAATTCATTCTTCTCCTCCTTATTGACAATCAGATGCAAAGGTTAGTGTAAGGGTCTTCTCATCTCTTCTTATGCTTATCGAGGCACTCTCATTCTCTTCTCCCTTCTCTTTTTTAAACCTAAGAGAAGGATAATACCACATGGTTGTCTTAGAAAAGAGTCTTTGATTATTCTACTCTAAGTCTACATTGGCTATCCCGATGTAGAAAACAAGAGAGATACAATCAAGGTTGTCCATCCTATTCATATACTACCATGCATGTGATATCAATGCTCAAAATCTCCTTATTTCTCAAATAAGGATTGTATAAAACATATTCTTTTAAAAGAAACATGTACCTTGTACACATCTCAACAAACCATCAAAATAGTTCATATACAAGTCATGTAACTCCTTTTTTTTCATGTTTTAATAACCAACACCCCCTTAATAAGTGCATTTAATATAATCACAAAAAAGGGATGTATGAGTGATTCTCATACCTCAACTTTCAGGTTTTCAAAATGTCCATAAATTCTAGGTTTGGAATCTACCTCCTTAGTGTTGTCCCCCCTAAAGGGATACACTCTTTTCCTTCATCATAGAGATTTATTTTTAGTAGTACTTCATGAGATTCTCATCTTCCTTCCCGCATAGCGTGTACAAATCTCAAATTTATCCTTCAATTCATTTCTTGTTAGTTCCAAAAACATAAAATAATAGGGAATAAGGAGAGAACTCTTTGTGTCCCAGAGATAACATTCATATTGAGAGCTTCCTCTCGAACTGGGGCACTCTTTTCTTCCTATCTCAGTGTTTCCTTTGTGTGAAACTTCCTTTTCCACTATAGTCATTTGAGCACATGAAGTCTCAGGTTCTTTCACTTTATTCTTAAATAATTACAACTATCTAGGTAGCCATGCCAAGAATTTTCTAGATATATGTCTTGACATCTTGCACCTTTCACACAAGTCACTAGTCATCTTCAAGTTTCCACTGATTGTCACCTTTCCTTATTTCTTTGACTTATTGGGAGTTTTTGGATCAACACTTTTATTTTTTTTCTCAAGGAATACTTATGTTTCTTTTCTTTTTTACTTTTTCTTTTGATTAGCAAGTTTTATCCTTTCACTAGCCTCCCCCTTACTTGTGGCCATATAAGATTTTCATGAATTGACAAGTTATGACAATATTCAAATACTTTGTGCCCAAAATTCCAACAACACCAACAATAGCATATGAATCTCCTTCTATTCTCTTCTGGTATATTTTGTCCATATTTCACAGGTTGTAAATATTGCTATTTTGAGTGAAACCACCACTCTTTTGGACACCTAGGAACAACTCTTAATACATGCACTCTCATCCACCCTTGATGCTGTGGTGAGTTTATCAATATTTTTTACCATCCATATTGTCTTGATATTTTCTTTTAAACCTATATTAGAAAGTGAAGCAGTATAAGTATAACAATAAATGAATGGGGTATGAGTTACCTTCTTCTTGGAGGATGTCACCATTTTATTAGAGGATGATCTAATGAATTTTTTGCTACAAGTACGAGTCCTCCTAAATCCGTGATTCTCAGTGAAAATATGATTTACAACATCTTTCTTCTCAATAACTTGGGAAGGTCCAACTTGTGTGGATTCAAGACTTCTAAGCTTTACCTCAAGCTCAAGACACTTCACGTTGAGAGTTTTTCTCATCCTCAATCAATCTTAGGCCGTCTTCCTAGTCACCTTTTATCTTCTTTATTTGTACTTCATGCACTTTTTTTAATTCTTGTAAATAAATTTCGAGTTCTTTGATTTCCCCCCTTAATCTACAATTGAGCATATTTGATATCCATAGAGATTTTATGCCATTTTTCAAGTGCATAGAAAGTTTCTATAAAAACAATCTTAAAGAAATATTTCTCACAAACATTACTTTACAATTTTTTAGTAACTTCAACCTATCTTTCATTGTAAAGAGATATTATTTCATCATTTTCTCTTACTAGTTTTGTGAGAGATTTTCATATGCCAAAATTTTTAGCTAAATATTTTTCCATTGCATCAACCTCTTCTTCCAGCTGATTTTTCTCATCCCGAAGACCCTTAATAGTTCTAACAAAAAAATTCATTACTTATTTGGGAACTTTATCCAGATGATCTTTAATATCTGAATGGATATCACTAAGTGATACATCATCATAGCTTGAACAAGCTTCATTAGAAGAATTATAATCAAAATAATCATTACAACTTATACCACTCCAATTACCTGCAATTAGTGGTGTTTCTTGAGGTTTCTACTTTAGATTCTCTACCTCTCTTTTCTTCCTATTTTTCTGAGTCTTGGCAGAAATCTCCATATTTTTATCCTCAAGAGTAACTTTATTTTTCTCCATCCTTGGAAACTCAAACACTTCTTAAAATCCACACTTCATAAAAGTTATTAAAAAAATAAGGGAAAATGAGCATTGAATATTTAGAGGGAACTTGTGTTCTAATACCAATTGATAGTCTAGGATATGATTGGATCATTGAAAGGGGGAGATGATGAATCAATGATCTCTTTTATTTTTATGATTTATTCCACTTTAAACCCTACCTCTTGAAGCAGATAAAGTTCTCAATCCACTCAATGTAACCTCACATCCTCACCTTCGTGTGCAATAGTGATAAATTGGAAAGCATCACATGGTATTTATAAGTTTCGGTTGAAAGGCCTACTCCTTGCCATATTGTTTATTTCCCCCAATGTGGATTCTACACTATAATATTATTATCAATTATAAAGGTCTCCTGAGTTCATAGGAGCATGATTGGTTATACCCCCAACCACCTTCTCTTCCTCGACTAATTATACTCCTCAGCCCTGAGTCTCTTCAGAAACTAGTTATACCCCCAATTACAAGATCATTTACTTTCTATGTTGCTCTAATAGTATAAAGTCCTCCTTTTTCTTTAGATTCATCTCCCTCAATGAGCTTGTAAGACCTGGCTTGCTCATATACAACTTCATGATCTTTAGTAGTATGCTGGTCTTGAAACTTCCTCCAAATCTTGAATGATCTGGTTTTCCCTTAGCTCCATTGAATACTTAGGCCTATCTCCTTCATGGAATCCTAGCTTCATCTCACCTTCTTCTCTCCACAATACTGGATGTGTATCAAGTTCTCAGAACTCTCTTTCATAATGTATGCAAGTTCTCTCAATCTTCACACCTCTAAAATCTTCTCTGCTTACCTGTATATTTATACGTATAAATATTTCTCATATCTAGTTTCCATTAATATTTAGAATCTCCTTAATCTTTAGAAGATGTGATCTTCTCATTCAAACTTCCTTGATTCTTGTTCAAGACTCCTAATTTAAATCACTCAAAGAATCAGGTGTTTCCCTTTTTTAAATCCTCCACAAAATCCACTACTTTAATATTATTCGAAATCCCATGTGCATGGAATTACGTGTCTTTACCACGTGGCATACCATCTTATCAAAAACCATCCTAGATACCCTAGTACACTGATACCCGAGCTAGTTCTAACACAGTCCGAAGGGCATTCTTGATCCCCACAGGTTTGCGACCAGCACCTAACATCAACAAGAAATAAAAGGGAATGATTTTTCCACAAAGGTACGATAAAATAGCAAAAGATAAATCAATACACAACTAGTATACCAAACACTTCTCAAGGAGAAAGTACCATAAATAGAAAAATATCCCAAGTAACATATCATCCAACAGATGACACATCATCATCAAGACAAGATCTCAGAATCCCTATGCAACAAGTGGGCCATAGCTCCACCGGTCACCACCATCACTCCAGGTCTTGTGGTCAAGCATACCCACCACATCCAAGTGACTCTTTCCCTTTTCTTGGACCCGACATAACAAAATCTACAAACACTTGAAGACAAAAGTATGGTGTGAGATAAAAATCCCAGTAGGGTATCATCAATCATTCCATAAGAAGTTCCAATACAAATAAAAAATTTATGATTTAATTTAAATAAAAACAAGAAATGAAAAAATAATCTTTCATAATTTCATTCAAACATGATTTCAAAGAAAACATATGATAGATATATCAAAAATAGGCTTTAATGAACATTTTCATAAATCAAGGACATGAATAAAAGCATTTTTGTAATCAATGACATGTAATAATCAAATAAAAACCAAGAAACATGTACATAATCCCTAAGGTTAGTTAGTTCCGATTGTAGGATCCTCACACATCTCATTCAATCATCACAGATCATTATGTATGCACACATCCCTAGGCTCAGGCCATTGGGATAGAATCAATCAACACCCCATCGAGGAAATCATGCTGAACTTGGTTTAGTTAGAGTTGTCATCATCAATCCATTGCTAGGGAGTCAGAGTCTTAGTGTGCTTGTCCTAATCACCCACTAACTACCCAGACTCACATGTGCTTCAACCAATCAACCAATCATGGGTGAATCATTCATTTCAGTTCAATACATCAATCACAGTTCAAATTCCCAACTTCATGTTTCAACATGCCATTTCAATTTCAAAACCAAATAATAAGTTTTCATCAAATTCATGCCTCCCAAAACCACCTTTCATTTAAAGCCATTTTCTCATGGATCAATCATCAAATCATTTCTCAATTAAATCCATCTTTCTCAAAATCAATTCAATTTCTCAAAGCCTTTGAAAAAGGATTTTTCATTTCACAAATCCATGACTTTTTAAATTAAACATCAAATCTAATCACTTTAAGGATTTCTATTGAAAATACATTTCAAATTAACAAAGAAATTAAGGTTTCAATTGTAGTAAAATCATTATGAAACCACCCACCTTAAATCATAAGATCAATTGATCAAAAACTCTAAATGGGAACGTAAATAGAGAGTTGAAGGTGTAGAAAAAGAAGAAGGAATCCCTAGAAACACAACCTATCAAATCAAGGTTCCAATCCATCAATAACACGAGGATTTGTAACTCGTAAAGGAGAGAAGAGAAGAAAAGAGGATTCCAAGATGAAGGAAGTCTCACTTACCAGTGAGAGATCAAATACATCCACTAATGATTCAATTCAAGATGAATGGAGGTTAGAGGAGCCAAAATACCTCTTGAGAGCCCCCCAAAAGCCAAAGGTTCAGGTGAGTAAAAAAGGAGGGATAAAGGAATTTAAATAGGGTTCAGGACTTGTATAGAAAACACAAGGCCACACTATAGCCTCCCATGACAACAATGCAGACCCTACCACCCCATACCACGCCACAACCCCTCCCGACCAACTGGCCTCCTGAATTCACAATGTAGTCTACGCCTAGATCCACTATTTCCAGGGTAAGTTTATAGCACTTCCCATACACCACGACACAACCACCCCCAAATGGAAGAGCCACCATATCCACCTCCACGCTGTAGCTCTCCTCTACACTGCAACCCTACCTGATTTAGAAGAGGCTCAAAAAATCACCACGCCGTAACTTAGTAGTCCAGGCCGCAACCACACTGAATTTGTTAGTGGAACCAAAATTGGATACACCATATCCTCAAGGTCCATGCTGCATCCAAGCTCACTCCACACCGTAGTGTCCCTCACCACGACACAACTCCTTGTAGAAGAACCATAATTTCCAAAAAGTTCCAGAATCCTCCAGAAATGACTCAAAACGAAGCCAAAGTAAGAGGAGGTCAAAACAAGGGATAATTAGTACCTGAAAGTGGTAATGAGATTGTAGTACCCCTGGTTTCAAGTAAGTAAACCTTCTTTTACGCTTTTAAAGTATATAAAGTATTATGGTGAAGTTTAAGAGTGTTTGAAAGAATTTTGGAATGTTTTTGGGGATTTTCTAAAGGTACATGGTTAGTGCACAATTAGTGGAAACCATGAAACATCCCTAGGAAACTATGTAAAATGAGACAGAGGGCTCTCGGTAGGTACACAATTAGGGAGAATATTTTTTCCAAACCGTGTGGCCACCCAGGAGAAGACGTGAAACTTGAGACAATGGGCTTTGGCATGGTTGAAACATGATTTAGAAGCCGTGTGATCCAATCGTGTGAGGCCTCCCTTAAGGAAGTGGCTGGCACATGGTTAGCGCATGGTTTGCCTAACCGTGCAACTAATCTTGCATGGTTTAAAGATTAGATCCTAAAATTGTGGATCTCACACGTTTTGACCTCAAAGGCCCTCATTTTTACTTCTATATGGACCTAACTCGACATTATCTCTTACCAAAGGCTAAGGAGGCTTCTCCCATTGATCTGGAGGCAATCCAAAGGCTTCTCTTGGTGCTTTGAAACTAGATTCTCATGGCAAGTCATCATTCTTTGTTGTTCTTGGTGGTTTTATTAGATCTACTTATTTATCTCTCTCGATTTCTTAGATCTATGTCTTCTTTGGATAGATCTATGATAGTTAATGCCAAATATGTTTATATTTAGCCTTATTGATGACATGGTAAGAGATCCAAGGCACATTTTTTTGAGATTTAACCTAGTTTCATGGACGTTTTTTGTGTCATTTATCATTTTCACCAAATTCTCATGGTAGGTGGATTAACTATCAACTTCTATATTTAGAATATGAAGTCTTAGTTTCAAATTGATTAAATTGATTGAAATTGATTGTGAAATTGGTATGAAGATCATGGTAGAAACCTTCTTTAGTGACAGTTTTTTGGATTGGTGTGAAATTTTGGAATCGTTGTGCAAAGTGCTTTGTTAAATGATTTTAAAATGCTTATTTTAAAATAGTTGATTGGTTTGATTTATGGAAAAATTTTTCAATTTTTTTTATTGAAATGGTTTTGGCATTGAAATGGCATGATTTTTTTGGCATGGTTTTTGGGCATACTTGGTGGTTTGTGTTCATATTTCATCATGAGGTTTGGTTGAAATATGACATTGTGCCTGGTGCCAAAGGTGTAATGGAACATGGGATTTAATTACCATGTGACGAATTGGTAGATTGATGAGAAACCAATTATGAGTGTAACTTCCATAACAAAGCATTCATGTGTGGATGCATGGGTTTATGGATTGGAATGGAATATGCCAAAATGGATTTTATGAAATTGTTTTAGAGCATTGTTTGGCTACTGACCTTGGAACATGATGTTGTCTTGAGAAAACTGTTTTACTATGTTACTTGTTTATATTTTGATATAAACCATTTAGAAATTGTTTTATATAAACTATTTTATATAAATGTGCTAACATGTTCTATCCTAGTGGCATGAGTAGGGAAGTCATTTAGGGAAAGTCTATTGAGTTTTAGTACTTACCCCTTCTTTGACACTTTTATGCTTTTGTAGATGTTATTTATCAAGACATAGGAAAAGGTAAAGTATGACACATATTTATCAGTACTTCGTGATACTTGGGATTTTTGTGGAGTTGGAGTATGGAGCATGTTTGGAGCTCGGAGTTGTCATTGGAGTCTTTGAGTTTTGTATTCTTCTATGTACTTTGATATTATAGTCTTCCACCGTGGTACTTAGTTTTAGTTTGATTTTAATATTAATGGTTTTCTTTGATTTTTCTTTAATTGGTATCATGCATCATGTAGTGGCTTACTTGGTTATGGCATGTTTGGTTGGTTAATTTCTTTTCAAAGGGGAAATCATCTCCCATATGTTAATGAAGACCTTAACATTTATTGTCAGCCATTGCCACCTTGGGGATGTATCTCAAGTCCAAGTAACACCCTTTATCATTCTCAATACAATGAGGAGGGGCATGATGTTACAAGTGGTATAAGCTTGGTCCTTCCAATTATCTTTGTGGAACAAGTGGTCATCGGTTCTATCGGTCTCAGAGTTGAAATTCATTCTAGTCTATTCCTTGTGTCGAGTTGGTAGAAAAGAGTAGGATTATCCGGACTTGAAATATAGATCATAAAATGATGTAGCTAACCTTTTAATGCTAAACTTCATGTTATGAGAGAGTTGGGCACATAAGTGTTTTGGAGACACTTATAGGAATTGGAACCTCATTGTCATGGGTTTAGCTAATGAGATGAGCATGACATGTATTATAGAAATGAATTCCCACTAGGAGTGCATATTTCATTTTGAGTAATGATTTGGTGCAATGTGTTGATTTTTTAAAAATGTTGAAATTGTTTTCAAATGAAAGATTTTGAAAAATAGAATCATTGTGATATCTCGAAAATGGTTTAATTTTCAAAAGCAAGTGATTTTTTTTCAAAAATTGTTGAATGTGGAAAAATTTGATTTTGGAAAGAATTTTTGTGATAGTAAGATGTGGTAGAATTTGAAATGTTAAGCATTCAGTTAATAGAGAGTGAGAATTATGGATTTTGTTGTGTTTCTAGAAAATGGTACCTCGTAAGCATCATGGGAACCAGTCAGAAGAGGCAATTGAGAATATGGTTGCATCTGAGCCAAAAGTGAACCAATAGTTGGTCCAAAGCATTGCTCAGGATTTTTAAACCATTGATCCAGGACTGCAACCATATACTCTTTTTATGATATCTTTCATTGATGAAAATCCAAGGAGATGAAGTATGGATGCCTTCATGAGAGTAGGTGAGAACTATAATAATAAGGGAAAGAGGAAGAGGGAAACCTTTTCTCATAGAGGTGGGATACATCAGAATTGCACCACAAGATCAATTAAACTTCCTCTAAGACCCAAGACCAAGACTGGATGTTTCCAGTGTGGTTCACTGAGTCACATCAAGAAAAAGTGTACCACACCACCGAGATCATGTCACAATTACAACAAGACAGGGCATCTTCAGTGCTATTGTCACAGTGCTCCAAGGATGGGTGTTCGGGACACTCCTCATGTGTCACAAATGTCATATTCCTTGACAGAAAGAGGGAAACATAACAATCATCATCAGCAGAACAGAGCTAGCCATGGTGATTCCAGGAACACCCCAACTCCTCCGCAAGGGAAATCTCAACAGAGCAATAAAGACCAAATTACAATGATCAAAAAATTATATAGAGATGAGTAGGTTATTGGGGATAATCATTCTAGATCATCTATGGTGCGAGGTATGATTCTTTTTAATTCTACCCTTATGAAATCTTTGTTTGATATGGGTGTATCTCATTCCTTTATTTATTATCATTTTATTTATTTTCTAATTTCAAAAGTTGAGATGATGCTTTCTGTGATAAAACTTTGAACTCCTCTTGGTCAAATAGAGTGTCGAGATTTCATGTGAAAAGCATGTTCTATAACCATTAATGGAGCCAAGATGAAATGGGATTTCTCTATGACTGAGATGGATGTTTTTGATATAATCATGGGTATGGATTGGTTGATAATGTTCAAGGCTCACATCAAATGTTATATCAAAAAGGTCAGTTTTACAGTTGAAGATGGCGTCAAACATCTCTTTTGAGGAGACCAGAATGTAAGGATATGTGAAACTAGATTATTGGCACCAACAGTTGGAAAAATCTCATACCAGTTGGCAAAATTGACTATGGCATTGATAGAAGAGATCAAGATGAATAGTTTTCTAGTAGTGGTTGATCATTTTCCTGATGTGTTTCTCGAGAATTTCTCATGGTTTCCACCTGTAAGGGAAGTGGAGTTTACGATTGATCTCCTTCTAGAGACCATTAATATTTCCCTTCCATCTTATTGGATGACACCGATAAAATTAAGGGAAATGAAAGTGTAGTTAGAGGAGTTGGAAAGAAAATGTTTCATTTAGCCAAGCACATCTCCATGGGAAACACCATTTTTGTTTATAAAAAAGGTGGACATAACTCTTCATCTATGTATATATTATCGTAAACTTAACCAAGTTACGATAAATAATAGGCACCCACTTCCAAAAATTTATTATCTTTTTGATCAATTGAGGGGTGCTCAATGGTTCTCTAATATTGACTTGAGATCCGGATATCACCAATTGCAGGTTCAGAAAGAGGATATTCCAAAGACAACTTTCAGGAGTAGATATTTCCATTACGAATATGTGGTAATTCCTTTCGGTCTTAAGAATTCACCAGAGGTCTTTCTAGATTTGATGAATCAGATATTTCAGTGATATATAGATTCTTTTGTGGTGGTTTTTGTGGATGACATCTTGGTGTATTCAAGGACAAGGGATGAGCACGAGAAACACTTGTACACAATGTTGGGAATCTTGAAGGATCATCATTTGTATGAAAAATTATCAAAGTGTTCTTTTTGGATACAAGAGGTACACTTCCTTGGCCATGTAATTTATGAAAATAGTGTTTCTTTGGATCCAGAAAAGATAGAAGATGTCATCTCTTGACAATCACCAAATAACGTCTTCAAGATAAGAATTTTCCTTAGTCTGGTTGGTTATTACTGACACTTTGTTCATGAATTCTCACAACTAGCTTCACCTAACACATCTTTGATAAAGAATAATATCCATTATAATGGAATGAAGAATGGAAAAAATATTTTCAAGAGCTAAATGTTCTTCTTACATTAGTACCAATCTTGATTTTACCATAATCGAGATAAGGTTACATGGTGTATTGTGATGCTTCAAGATTTGGGTTGGGATGTGTTCTCATGAAAGGAGATCATGTTGTTTCTTATGGCTCAAGGCAGTTGTGAGTGCATGAGAAGAATTACTCAACACATGATTTGGAGTTAGCTGTTGTAGTCCATTCTTTTAAGACTTGACATCATTACCTCTTTGGTGAGAAATTTACTGTGTTTACAGATCATAAAATCTTGAAGCATATTTTCTCAAAAAATGGATTTGAATTTGAGATAAAGAATATGGATGAAGTACCTCCAAATGTCTGACTTTGACTTGATGTATACAATGAGAAAAGGCAATTTGGTGGATGATGCATTAAGCAGAAATTCATATGCTCATATGGAAAAATATTCTCCAGATGAGTGACAGTTGATGTCGGTCCTAGCCGACATGCACTTGGAATATGAAGACTGAGGTGAAGTTGTGGCCTTCTTTCTAGTTTCATTTGTTCCTAATTTGGTGGAGATGGTTAAAGAGGCATAGATGCCCGATTCAGAATGTGTGAATATGAGTTCAAAACTCAATGCTGGGGAGACCATTGAGGGATGGAAACTAGATGAGAGTTCAGTTTTGTGGTTCAAAAATTAGATGGTCGTATCAGGAACAATTTCTTCATGATTACCACAATTCAAGATGGGCTATTCACCCTAGAATACAAAAAATTTATAAGGCGTTGAAAGAACAGTTTTGGTGGGTCGGTATGAAAAGGAAGGTAATTGAATTTGTTTCAAGATTCTTAACTTGTCAGCAATTCTAGTGTGCAAATGGGAGTACATAGCTATGGATTTCATAACAGGTCTTCCAATAATGGTTTGAAAAAACGATTCCATATGGGTGATAGTGAATCGACTCACAAAGTTGGCTCATTTCATTCATATTTGTGAATCTCATACGATGGAGGAATTGTCAAAAATCTATATTTAAGAAGTGTTAAAGAGGTATGACGTACTAGTTTAAATCATATCAGAAAGAGATTCGAGGTTTACGTCTCATTTTTGGAAATCCTTACAAAAATCCCTTGGGACTTAGTTGAAAATGAGTACAGCGTATCATCCTCAGATAGAAGAATAATTCGGATAGACAATACAAACATTGGAAGACTTGTTGCGGGCTTGTGTAATGGATTTTGATGGCTCATAGGAAGATCACATGCCATTAGTTTAGTTCTTATATAATAACAGTGACTAGGCATCAATACATATGGATCCCTTTGAAGCATTGTATGGGTGTCCTTGTTTTTCTCCACTTTGTTGGGTGGAAACATGAGAGACTTCACTAGTTGGGTCAAGCCTTGTCCAAGAAACAATTAAGAAGATTCAATTGATTAAAAAATTGATAGAGATGGGTTAGAGTCATCAGAAATTGTAGGTGGATCATTGTCGATGACCATTGTTGTTCTAGGTGAGTGATCATGTGTTCTTGAGGATCTCTCCAATGCTTGGACATCATCGTTTTGGGAAGCAAAGAAAGTTATCTTCTCAATACACAGACCCTTTTGAGATATTTTAATGGGTTAGTGAGGTGGAATAACAGTTAGCATTATGACCACAGTTCAATGCGATGCATAATGTGTTTCATCTATCTAAGTTGAAAAAGTATCAGCCTGATCCTGACCATGTGATTCGATGGGATCACATTGACCTAGAGTTGGATGCTTTGTTGGTGCACATGCCAGTGCAGATTGTGGGTAGGTAAGAGAAAGTCTTGCATGAAAAAATCATCGGTCTAGTGTGCGTTTTGTGGAAACATGGTTAGATTCAGGAAGAGAATTGGGAACAAGAGAAGGAAATGAAAGTGCAATGGACAAAATTATTTCAAGGCATTGATAGTTTTATACTTTCTGGGGATGGAAAGGCCAATGGTGGGGAGAATGTAGAACCCCCTGTTTCAATTAAGTAACCCTTATTTTATGATTTTTAAGTATATAAAGTATTATGATGAAGTTTTGGAGAGTTTGGAAGAAGTTTGGAATGTTTTTGGGGATTTTCTAAAGGTGCACGATTAGTGAAAATTGTAAAAATTCCCAAGAAACCGTGCACAATGAGACAAAGGGATCTGGGTAGGCACATGGTTAGGGAGCATGGGTTGAGAAAACCATGTGGTCACCCAGGAGAAACTATGCAACTTGAGACAGTGGGATTTGGCACAGTTGACGCATAGTTCAGAAACCGTGCGATCCAATCATGAGAGGCCCCCTTAAGGTAGTGGATGACACACAATTAGTGTGTGGTTTTCCTAACTATGAGACTAACCTTGTACAGTTTAAATATCAGATCCTAAAATTGTAGATCTCACACTTTTTGACCTCTAAGGCCCTCTTTTTTCCTCCTATACAGACCTAAATCGATATTCTATCTTCCTAAAGCCTAAGGAGTCTTTTCCCATCGATCCAGAGGTGATCTAAAGGCTTCTATTGGTGTTTTGAAGGCATATTCTCATGGTAAGTCATCTTTCTTAGTTTTTCTTGGTGTTTTTTCTTAGATATACTTATCTATATCTTTCGATTTATTAGATCTATGTCTGCTGTGGATATATCTAAGATAGTTGATGCCAAATATGTTTATATTTTTCCTTGTTGATGTTAGGGGAAGATATCTAAGATGGGTTTTTTGGGATTCAACTGGGTTTCATGGACGTTTTTCATGCCATTTATCGTTTTTACCAAATTATTGAGGTATGTGGATTCACTCTAAAATCCTCTATTTATAATATGAAGGCTTAGTTTTAAATTTATTAAATTTATTTAAATTTATTGTGAATTTTTTGTGAAAAAGATGGTAGAAACATTCTTTAGTTATGGTTTGTGGAATTGTGTGAAATTGTGGAATCATTATGCAAAGTGCTTTGTTAAATGATTTTAAAATGTTGATTTTAAAAAAGTTTCTTGGTTTGATTTATGGAAAAAGGTTTTCAATAAAAAGGTTTGTTTTATTGAAATGGTTTTTTAATTGAAATTACATGATTGTATTGACATGGTTTTTGGGGATACTTGGTGGTGTGTGTTCATATTGCATTACAAGGATTGGTTGAAATATGAACTTGTGCTTGGTGCCAAAGGTGTAATGGCACATGGGATTTAATTACCTTGTGATGACTTGGTAGATCGATGAGAAATTGCTCATGAGTATGAAACTCTCATAACGAAGCATGCATGTGTGGATGCATGGGTTTATGGATTGGAATGGGATATGAAAAAATGGATTTTATGAATTGGTTTTAGAGTATTGTTTGGTTTCTTCCCTTGGAACTTGATGTTGTCTTGAGAAAAATATTTTAAAATGGAACTTGTTTAGAATTTTTTTTATATAAACTATTTTATATAAATGTGATAACATGTTCTATCCTAGTGGCATGAGTAGGGAAGTCATTTGGATAAAGCCTACTGATTTTTAGTGCCCACCCTTGCTTTGACACTTTGGTTCTTTTGTAGATATTGTTTATCAGGACATGGGAAAATGTATAGTATCACACATATTTAGAAGTACTTTTTGATACTTGGTCTATTTATGGAGCTGGAGAAAGGAGCATGTTTTGAGCTCAGAGTTGTTGTTGGAGTCTTTAAGTTTTGTCTTCCGCTGTGTACTTTGATATTGTAGTCTTCCGTTGTGGTACTTGGTTTTAGTTTTATTTTAATATCAATGGTTTTCTTTCATTGGTATCATGCATCATGTAGTGGATTACTTGGTTATGGTATGTTTGGTTAGTTAATTTCTTTTCAAAGGGAAAATCATCCCCCATATGTTAATGAAGCCCTTAGTATTTATTTCCATCCTTTGACACCTTGGGGATGTCGCTTAAGACCAAGCAACACCCTTCCACATTTTCAATACAATGAGGAGGGGAAGGATGTTACAAGGATGTTACACATCCTATGGTGTGGAACACATCTCATTACTTTCTTCATCTCTGTAGGATAATTTTTCCATATGATAATTCTCTGTAGAATAATTATGTTATGGTACCTCAAAATCTTCAGTGCATAAGTGAGTTGCCTTACAAGCTCTAAAAATTATAGCACTTAAGTGAATTATCTTATGGACATAAGGTAAATGCCTTTTCCAATATCAAAATCCAACGTGTTGATGAATTCTCTTACATGACTCTCAAATAACCACTATGTAAGTAAATTATCTTATGAGGTCTCCTTCATGTTAGAATCTCCTCCACATAAGAAAAAATCATTTGTCAAATTTTGATCAAATCACAACTATCCACAAATATTTGAATTATCTTGCGCACGTAACTAAATCTACTTATGCTTATCAATGTAATATTAACACCTTTATCATTTTTCATCTTCGGTATAGTACTTCCAAAATTTCTCCAAATCAACTCCAAGATTCATGAAATCAATTATGGGATTTCTCAAATCAAATCCATCCCTTCTCAAACAACTGAAACACTTAAATCATGTTTCAAAAATCATATATTCATCCAAAAACATATGCCTTTAGATTCCTTTAATATCATCGCATCAATCATCTTATGCACCAAGCATCATTAGCACCATAAAAGACATATTGAGCTTATTGAAAACAAATGAAATACACACTTTGGAATGACATATTATAACTATATGAAAGACTTACCATAACTTTTATAGACCCTATTGCCTTCTTTATTTTTGAAATCTTAAACAAACCCTTTATTTTGCAACACCTCCCAAAGAGTAGATTGGAGTTATTACTTTAAATTAGTGTGAAACAATTCAGATCACACTCAATGTAGGTAAAATGTTTACCATAATCAACCTTGATTATAATTTTATAGTAGAATATCCACATATCATGGATAATATTTAAGTTTAACTTCAAATAATTGGATCTCCTTTGAGTGAAGAAACTTATATCACTACCTTGCATCATGGAATGACATTTAAAGTCCAAAATCACAGCCTATATCTCAATGCTGCAAAAAAACTGGAAGAGGATTTGTATTTGAAAGTCAAATCCGAGTTGTAATTCCTCATCTTGGATCACCTGGATTGTAAAAACATTGGTGATGATACTAACCTCATGTGCATCTCCCCATACACTAGAGGTTTCCAACTAATGGTGAGGGTCTACAATGATATTAGGGATACTATACCCTTGGTATTTTAAGTAAATAGATGTAGATAAAAAACCAAATTAATAAATAGAACATCAAAGTACATGTAATGGAATTAAAACTACAAGATAACTATACAAATAAAATACCAACACACTATAACAAATGAACTCATTCCATACAACCAGTTATACAATGAATACAAGATCACCCATTGGGTTGATCATATATAATGATGAAAAAAGAAATAAAATGAAACATGGAAACCCCGTACCATGATCCAAAGCCTAGACTCGTTCCTCCAGTATCACTGCTTGATTCATCCTCATTTGTTAGTAAATGAAAAATCTAACAAAAATCCTTAAAATAGGGAAAATATGGGTATTTCAATGGTGTAGTGAAGAATAATGAGAGAAACAACAATTAACAGGGTATAGAAAGTTTTCCTTACCTGCATGAATCCACTTCCATAAATGAATCACGAATCAAAAAATGAATGGATACTCAGGATCCAAGAAATGGAGAGGGAGGATAGGCTCTGACCCTTCTTCCCAAGCAACCCCATGAGGTTGTGGGGGGTGATCTCCCCCCTTTTTATTACAATTTTAATAAAATACATTCAACAACTACTGGGTACTAGGTGGATGGCCATCGAGTACCTGATGGTCTTCCAGGGGCACCCCTCTTACTAGACAACCACTAGGTACTTGGTATAATTATACCTGACACTTAGTCATATTTATAGTTTTTTGCATATTCCACCAGCACACAATAGGTACCCAACACCCCTTAACTTGGTTCCCATTGGTACTTTATGTACTCCATAGTAGGTCAACCTTTACCCCTTTCACCCGATCCCCCAATTCTCTAGAAAAACTCTAAACTCATGTAAAAATATCCTCAATTTAATACCAAAGCCTTAAATTCCCAATATGAATCTCAAATTTCAAAACAACCCTGCTCTAGATCCACTTGAGCCTGATTTTCTCTAATCCCAATGACATGTAATGACATAAGTTGTTACATGATCATAATCAGACATGCACACACACACACACACACATATTCTAAAGAAGATTCCAATACGCGAGTTGTGAAATATTCTTCTAGAAGCGTGGATCTCCTAACATGAGAAGTTTAGAGAAATAGTCAAACAAGTTATTCAACATAACCTTCTTTTATATGAAAGAATGATGGAAGCATCAAAGATAGTCTAACTTCTCTTTTCCTATCCACTCCCAGTGTCTCAATCATACAAATTTGGTGAATTTACTCTAGAGATGTTGGATGGTCAACAAAATATCTTCCAGAAGTAAACATGTTCCAAAAAAAGTAATTTTTCTAATCAAGAAATTGAAAAGGAAAATTATAATCATTCTTGGAAGATCAAAACACCAACCACACAAAAACTAGACGGGTTGACCTATTCTATTATACCAACAAAAGAAACACTTAATTGTTAGTTATAAAATTCTATATCTTAGATTGAAATTTTACAATATATTGCTGAAATATAGGAAAAATTACTCAGTAGTATCAATTTTTTAGGCAGACTCTAACCTTCATAGAGAATAAAATCAGAGAAATGTGAATTTCTTACATCATGAGCTCATATAGATCATGAATTCAATATATTTCAATAACCTATATCTTCCTAGAAAAATAATTAGAACTTAATCACCTCAAAGCCTAACTGTACTCTATCCATTATCAACCCCAAAGATTCCCATTTCCATAACCTCTGGCATCATACTCAATAATATTTCCAAACTATTTACAACCATCATTTACCTTCTCATAAGATGAACTAAACCATTTTAATAGTGTTGAATTTTTATCAAAACCAAAATAATACCCAAAAAAATCCATAAATAAAAGGGAATATGCACAGATATGACAAAACTCTTTCACATCCACTAAGAGATTATCCCAAATCACCATCAACCCCTCTAAATTATGGTAAGAATGATTTTCCTCAACATATGGTGAAAAATACCATTAGTGAATTTCTTCTACAATAAGATAAGAAAGCGATAGAAAATAAGATGGAAAATTAAAATCCCAATACATCCTTTTGGGTTCAAGTTTTTGACTTAAATGATAAGGACATATCCTTTTTGAAACTTATGGCTACAAAATCTGAAAGGAAGTTGATGCAGTTTTTATGTTTGATTCTACCGATGGTCCTAAAGTTGATGAACCTGATGATATTCTTTAGAAGTAATTTTATCCAAACAAACCATGAAGTGATCATCGTGTTACATTTTCTCTTATTTATATCTCTCTATCAGAATGGAGGGGTAATATTTTTGAAATACATACATGGTTTAATTTTGAGTTACTATAGTCTAAAGCAACTATCACCCCAGTAATCACTAATTTTTTTATGAGATTATAAGTTTGAATTTAACTATGGTGAATCTCTCTTATATAGTATCATTAACTCTATATAAAAGATCTTTTTATGATCGATGCATTGGTTATGGTGATTCTTAAATTATTTCTTGGAAATTGTGATCATTATACATTATAGATTAGAGAGGAGTATCTTGCAATGAAGTTCTACTCATTCAAAAGAAAATATCTATATAAACATTGTGATTATATTTCTAAAAGGTATTATGCATTAGAAGGCATTGATGATGTAAATCTAAAACATGAACATATTAAGTCTTTAGTAGAACCTCTTGGAGCTATGACTGTAGATCTTTTTAAGGTTAATAAAATGAAATTAATGGGATACATATTACTTGGAGAGATATTTATTCATTCACTCACTGGTTTGGATGAACTTTTCAACAATTAGAAATTTCTCTAATCAATTAAAGAAGACAACATTCTTCTTCAACATGATTGTGACTATCTATAATTTTAAATCAATTGTGGAAAATAAATTTCATGTGCTAGTTGTTCTAGAGTAAATCCTTCCTCAAGTAATTTTTCATATTATTTTCTATGTGAAGAAAAAATAAAAATAAATGGATGAATTTTTGGAAAAAATTTTGTCCAGAAACTAAGAAGTCAACTATGTGTTATACTTGTGGTCAAAAGCAATATTTATCTAAAGTATTTCCTAATAAAGAGGCTTGTATTAAGCTTATCAATAAACTCTCAATGATTAAAAATCTTGAGTATTTTGATTTTGAGAGTTTTTCCTTTCTTGATGATGTGCCAACTGAAGAGACTGTGCTGGAATTAGTTAGGGATGAACTAGAAGCAGAAGAACTTGCAATAATAAGTTTATGTCTATAGGAAATACACATGATTAACATTCAAACTTAATTAATTTTTTTAATGAAAATACCATATACCTCCCATTATGAATGTGTTAGTGTATTCTTGAAAAAAATATGGGAATAAAGATCCTAGAAAATTTATTGACTCATCAGTATGATAATGTTAAGAGATATGAAATTCATCAAGGACTAATAACAAGATTGATAGTTCATCCATCATATACTCATTTATAAATTATTCATATCATATAATAGTTTTAACAATTTTTTCCAGATGATTCATTGGATTTATTTATTGTTCTAGATACTTTTCATTTTATTGGAATGGATTTTGACATAGGTCTTCTATGTTAAGAGTTGTATATGGGATATCATCACGAGGAGGAGAAAAGTCTATATAATTGGTTATCCATGTTTGGGGACAATTTTTTTTCATATGATATCCTATAGATTGAGAATATCATGAAAAAAATATTTTGTATATTGAAGTGGTTTTCAACATTTTCAAAATATAAATCTAGGTCATTTCCTCAGACACCTTTCATTTTTTAATAGATACTAGGAAAGGGTTTTGGGAACCAATCTAGATCCTGATCTAGAATTGGTTCAAAATATCCCCAAAATTTTCATAGAACCAGTACTGATCCAAATACAATTCCATATTTTCTATTCATTCAGGATCAAATTATCTAGTGAATATGGGATGGAAATGAGCATTATCCACAACCTTATTCATGCTAACTCAAGTGGGATATCTTTATTCTTTGATCAGTACCAATGAGATCATGATCATACTGAACACCTAATTTGTTGTCTCATTTCTTTTGGCTCTCTACACAACTAGATCTACTATGATCATGCATCTGATTATTGTTTGATTAGTGGATAGAAAGATAACCCTTTTTGATCAGGGAGAGATCACATGTATATGCAATGCATTTTTTGAACAGGGGAGGAGTTATGTGTATCATGTTATGTAAATATTATATGTGTGAAATAAAAATGTGCATTACTAGAAGAATATATGTAGTGTGGGACATTATTAAAGGTGGATGAACAAAGCATGGAACCTTAATGGTGCAATATTATGTAAGGTGATAAATTTAGTAATGGAGTTGATGTAACATCATACTTTATTCAAGTTTAATAAACCATGTGGATTAGGTAGGTAGTAGAGCATCATGTTAGTGCTAACATATAGACTACATGGAGAATATACTTATATAATGTTATAGTTTTTTTTGTTTGTGTAAAAGTAGATTTAGTAAAGTTTCTTGAGAATTCTTCAGGGACTGCTACATGGTGTGAGTTTTATTTTTTATTAAATTATATTTTGTAAATCTTCTTTATCAAAGAAAAAATCATGGGTGGTTGCTTTATTTAGTTGGAGTTCATGTGAAGGGATAAGGTTTGGAAATTTGAAACTAGTCCATTGGTCCACTAGGATTACAACCTCATCACCTTATTAGTTGAATTCATCCATACATGGCTATAAATAATAAAACCTAGTCTAGAGAAAGAATTCAAACCTTAGGATAAGAATTATTCTACCTATTTAATATATCATTAAATAAAATTATTTTATTATTTATCTATATGTGTTCATGAAAAATTTTATGTTACGTTTCCCTTCCATTTGTTCCATAACACCATTCATGGTTATATCTTTTGCATGGTTGTAATCTTGGTATCAAAACCATGATTACAACATAAATTTCATGTCTTCTCACTGAAGGATTATCCACCTTATAACTCTTTGATATCCCTATACTTAGTCAACATAGAGTATTATCTATAGTTACCTCTCTATGAGGATCCACCATAACAGAAATATTGAGGCTATTTTATAAACACAACACCCAGTCCAGAAGGATATTGTATTCTTTGGCACTTCTATTCCACACAGATTTAAAGAACATCACATGTGGGGGGGGGGCTTTATACCCTCTTAAATGTGTCCCAGTGTTCCATGTAGGAATGATACAGGACTTAAGGTCACAACACACCCTCCTAGACTGACCACACTGACCTATAACACCAATAACGTGTCATGAACAGAACACCCAACCCCCAAGGATATTTTCTGATTTAGAAATTCTAGGATGCATGAATTTATGATGTTTCGCCTATGGGGGAGGAACTTTAGGACCTCTTAAAGGTATATGATCAAGCCACATTTATTTTTAATTTTTTTTTATGATTTTATAGAATTTTTACCTTCATTTCCTTTAAAATATAATAAATAACATCATTCTTGGATTTCCACTAACTTTGGTATTTATTAAAAACATTCTTAATAAACATGATTTTTCATTGATTAAATCATTTTGGAATTAATTAGATCAATACTACACTAAATATTTATTTTCCAATAATTTCATGTAATTTACAAAAATTAAAAATAATGTAGAGGTTGGATTTATGAAGATGAGTTAAGAAGTAGTTGAATTTTAGAAATTGAAGACTAATAAAAATAGAGAAGGACTTGAGCACATAGGATATGTAAGGGTCATCAATACCCATATGTGAAAGTACCTACCTTTACTACTAGAAGGATATTTATAGATATGTAAAAGTAGTTAAGAAGAGATGATTAAAATTTGGACAAGGAATCTCATGCATAAATCTAATCATTCTGATATGTAGGATTCAATTAACTGAAGACATAGCATGAAAATGAAAACCTACTCTGATACATAAGAGTCATTTACTCTCATGTAAGAGTCATTTAGAGGCAAAAAATTATGAAAACATCCAAGTCCTTAGACGTGTAAGAGTACCAAAGAAAGTATGTAAGGGTCAATTTGAGCAGAAAGGATTTTTTTTGGAAAAGTCATGAGGAACAATGAGATACATAAAATCAAAGATGATGATATGTGAGGGTAACCTTACCATGCACATGAGTCATTTGCAGGAACATAAGAGTCATCCCCATAGCCCATCTAATAAATAAATGTCACACCCTTTTCCATAAGGATGAAAACATCAATCCATGAAAGTAAATTCTGAACAAAACTGGGTATGTGAGGCTCTTCCCACTACTTGGACAAATCAGGAAAGAAAGTATAAAAATCATATGAAGCGCATGATCTAATAGAAGAGAAGGAATCTAATGGAATAAAAGGAACACATCATTCAACCAGACATGGGGAGGGATTTTTTTCCATCCACATGGGGGATATTTATCTTTCTAGACTTCCATAAGGAATATTATAGTTTCAAGAGAACACTTAAAATTCATTCTCCCTTATAAAAGAGACCAAGATTCACTGCAATGGGGAATGGGATATTTTGATTAAAATCTTCTTTTCTTTACTACTTCTTGTAATTTCTTTAGTGATGGAAGACTATACCAATTATGGACAAGACAAGGAGACTCCCCCACTCCACTTCTATATGAATTATTGTATTTACTAATAAATTATAGTTTTCTTGATCTTGTTGGAAGTGTTTTATTACTATAAAAAATAGAATATTTCCATTTTTTATTGTGATTATATTATTCTTCCTTCTTTTCTTCTTGGTTTTAAAATACCACCCTTAGATCTTCTTCCTTTCCCATATGATGGAGGGAAGTGGGGATTGATTCAGGAGTGATCATAAGTTTTTTATCACTTGGTTATGTAAGAGAAGAGAGTGTAGTGGTTATTTTACATCTTTGTTTAAGCCGAACATACCGAGCGAGTGAAATCATTTGAGGTTTCAGATGGTTAGTGAGAGATCATGAAAGTTTCATTTAAGTAGAATATGATTTAATATGCCAGGTGAGAGAATAGTCAAGCTGATACCATTGTTTAAAAATTTATTCCAAACACTGTTTTACTTTTATTAAAATAAGTGAACCATTGTTCTCTATTTTCTAATACAAATCAAATCTATACACTCACAAGAATACAATGAAAGTTATGCCTCTTTGGAGACAATCTGAGTCACACGGTACTGCATTTAGCATGGTTTTATATTTTGTTTTCTATGAGGACCATGAAAGCTACTGTATAAAACCTACCTCTAGTTACTTGAGAGGGGAGGGGGAAAGAATTTTAGTGTTTTATTTTTTTGGGTTTTCTTTTATTTGAAATATTTTTGGTACATGAATAAATCTAGTTAAAATCATCTCTTTTTATTTGATCCAGTGATCTAGAAAAATTTTCTAGCGAAAGACAAAAATTTTAGAATTATTGAGCATGTGGATTGGGAGTTTGTCACAATCCCGTTGACATACTCCCCATCATCATCTACTTAATCTTGAGCTTCTTTAGGCATTGATAACATGGAAGGAAATATAGCTCAATTGAACATAACCCTTAGAGAACTGTGTGCACCCAATTTCAATTATCAACATAATCATTTGTTACAACCAAACAACCAATTTGATTTTGAACATAAGCATGTACTAATTCAATTACCACACAAGTTCCACGGATTGATAGAATAAAACCTAAATAAACACTTGAAAGAGTTTTGGATCATTTGAAACACCTTCAAACCAAGAGGAGTTTCAGAAGATCAGATTATTTGGAAGGTATTCTCATTATACCTAGAAGGGTCAACAAAGGAATGGATGTACAACATTCAACATAGAGAGGTCACAAGTTGGGATGAGTTACATAAGTTATTCCCCCAAAATTTTTCCCCTACTTTAAGAAGTACACAAATAAAAAAATATATGTGATAAAACAATACATTGGAGAGACTCTGTATGATAATTGAGAGAGGTTCAAGAAGTGGATTTCTAGTTTCATACATCAACCCTTTGAGGATTACCACTTCTTGGAATTGTTCTACCAAGGAATTCTAGACAATTACCAGAACCTGCTAGATGATTCTTTAGGAGGACCCCTAAGAGAAAAATCTCCATTAGAGGCCAAGTAATTGATATAAAATATCTCCTAAAAATCTCAATAGTTTGGTACCAGAACCACCACTAGAGGTGTTCAAGAGTTAAAGAGTTATAACTATCATTTTCTTAAAACTAAAATCGAAGGGATGACCTCTATTGTGAGATAGTTAGCACTGTGAAAATTTAGTGAAACACCATCTACACACCCTCTAATCTGTTAACTATTCCATTCATTGGAGCACTTCACATATTATTTCCCTCAAATACAAGAAACCAAGATATGTGACGCTATGTACTAAAGATAATTTCAACCACCAGTGAGAAACTAAGGATTCAACGAATACTCAATAATCTAATATGGATCTAGAATCCACCAGCCACAAAATCTACCATACTAGCAGACTTTCCAATAATAATACTATCCATCACTATTCCAAAGGAATAATTTCTAGCCTTCTACAATTTACCAACCTCAAGGGAAGAGTCAAGAACCTTCTATGAAGGACATGTTGAGAAATTTGTTGGAGTAAAAAAGATAACTAACACTTTACTTTAATGACCCATGGATTCAAACTTATGAAGTTAAAATGTAATGAATTTTCCTGGGTTGACCCGACATGTCACCCAACCCATATTTCCACTCATCTCAAAGAGTGTTCCCAATATCCAAAAGCTAAAAAATTATAGCAAACTATAATTTTCATACATAAATATTAAATATTTTTAGATGAATATTTATTAAATTTCACAAATACACATCTAAGGACTGTAAATGTTTAGTGTATTTGGAGATTAGATACACAATCTACTTATTTCATGAAAGATATTAAATATATACCATAAATATATTCCCACATAGTACTATTTATAGATATACCCTACTTAAACCTTTCTTCATAACCTGTAGAAAGGAAACATAAGAAAGGGTGATCTCAGATGATCAGTAAGGGTAAACATGAGAGATATCAATCAATGATCATATAAAAGCATAAGATCAGAATATGGTCTTGAAATCATGAACATGACTTACAAAGTTCATACCCAATCTATCATGGATTGTAAACATGATTCATGACATAAAACTTTATCATTTTAAGATATATGAATCATAGGAGTGATAAATCATCATAAATAAATCATGAAACATAAGTTCATGTCATAAAAGTGTGACACCATCATTTGTATAGAAACCATTTCATATATCAGAGTTAACCACCAATACAATCAAATCATAGTGAATCAAGCACATTGACTTGTTTCCCACAATGGATCATGCACATTGACTTATTTCCCAAATTATATTAATCACATTGACTTATTTTCCATAGTTATCTTATGGGATATAAAACTTTACCTAATGTATTTTAGGGATATATAATTATGGGACCACCTGTCACATAATGAAAAGAATACATACATGTAACATCTCAGGTAAATAAATAATATGAAATTTTCATATTTATTAATATTTTTGAATTAAATATTAATTTTAATTTAAAGGGGATTATATGTTCAATGGAATACCCAACACACAACAATAGGTTTCTTTGAAATATTATGTTGCACACAACGTTGAGTTATATCGAAAAATAATATAATAATATTATTATTTTAAATGGTATTTAACTCACAACCGTTGTATTGGAAGGAATGAACAGAACTAACTACAATATGATTATACATGTTTATTAAATGTTTTTACAGTTATCCAATAAAATTTATAGGCTTAAAATGTGAATGAGTCCAATTTTAACCACAAATACTCTAATATTATTTAAAATATCGATTTATCACCTTTTGATGGCGAACCCTTTTTAAATATAATTTTTGTCACTTTTATATGTTATATTTGACAAAATAATATTCTTCTTTAGAATCATGACATCAAAATTTACTTTGGATGAAATTTTGGTATTTTTCTGATAATGTTCATTTTTTAATGAATAGTGAAAAATACTGCATTTTAATTCAAAACTAACTTTTAATCTAATTTATTTATATAGTTAGATTGTTATTTTAATTAATTTTAAAGTTTATTTGGATTATATTTTTACCATTTAATCCAATTTTGGTAATTGTTAGTAATTTCACTCTTAATTTGGACATAAACAAAGGTAAATATTTTGATAGTTATTATTTCTGAAAAACTCGCTTTTTGTTTTGACAATGAGAATTAATTTTAAATTAATTTCTTCCACTTCTGTGTTTTGAATTTGAAAAAATGGATTCCACATTTGGAATCAGGAGGTACAAATTGTGTAAATAAGTAACTTTTATTTTTAGACATTATGAATATTTACTTCAGTAAATATTTTATTTACCATGGTTAAAGGGTAAATTTGGAAAATAAGGGTGAAAAATAATATTATAATAATATTAAATTACCCTTAAAGTTGTCCTAACCATATTTGATGATACATTTTAGACCATGTAAATCCTTGGGTCAATTTTGGGACCCCATGGAGCCACTTGGGAATAATAACGACACTTTATATTAATTAATTTAAAGTAAGGAAAAAAATAACATAAACACGAATATTTTTACTAAAACAATTTTTATTTTAGGTTATATAAGTTATATATTTGAATATAAATATTATTTGGAAATATAAAATGATTTCCTACATCATGGTATTTTATTCATATTTTTTAGACATTAAATAAACAAATTTAATTACGACACAATGGTGATGTAGTAATTGCATCATTAATAAAGGATTCAAATAAATGATATTATAAATATTAAAATAAATTTATTTTGAACTTTTTTATTCCATCAAATAATTTTATATATTAGAATGACTTTTTATATTTGAATTAATTAATGTTTTTGAAGGAATAAAGTTGGTTTGGGTTTTTAAAAAGTCATGATATAAATAGTATTAAAATTGACATAAAAGAGTTTTTAAATCAATCAATATTTTATTAAATGATAAAATAGTCATAAAAAAATAATATTTGAAAAAATGACATATATGATGTTAAAAATGTCATTAATGATCCATTTTAGGTCGCTTATAATTTTATAGTAAATACATTAACCATATAATATGAATATATTAGAGGACATGGTAAAAGGTAAATAAGTTAACAAATGGTTAAATAAAAAATGTAAGGATTAAAAAATATCCAAAACATATTAAATTCTTATTGGATGATTTTATTTCGACTTATATACACCTTATCTTTGAATTAAATAAGTTTTGGACATTTAGAAACTGAAAATCATTATATAATAAAATAATATTTTCAAACTTTCCTAAAGAGCCCCTCCCCCCTTATAAAAAGACATCACCTCTAACCCTTACTCACACCTCTCAATCCCACTTGGATCATCCAAAATCTACCCAAATAATATCTCAAGATCCATATATTCCTCCTAAAATCCTTACCTTAGGCAGAAATCATTTCAAGAAATCCTTTTGGTTCAAACCAAAGGGAGTTACCTGATTTAAAGGTAACGTCTTCTCTCAAGTTCTTTTATTTATTTTCCTTCTCCGACCCCCTAATATGTATTTATTCCATTATTTTATAAAAAAAATATTATATTAAATATAATATGATATTTTTATGAGAATTATTCAAACTACACTTACACACACCTCCATCTAATGGATACAAACATACTGTTTCTATGCACGACAAACTGATGCCTCACGAAACGATGATTGTCCGATTATCTTCTACCGCCTCTCATGGTGGCCATTATGATGACAATATATTTATATGTGATATATATTATATTTATATTTTCTCTATTCTTATGTATTTTTCATTTATATCATACCTTTATGGTTTTCATAATGGATAAATACGATAATTTCATTTGAGGAAGTGTGGACTACCGCCCCCTCAAAGTGATTTGACTCGTTCATGCCATATGTGAAACGTGTAAAGGATGAAGTTACTGAAAATATATATTATATTATACTGGAATTATAATATACCTATTTATTATTAAGTTTTTATTCCATTAAATACAAAATAGAAATGAAAGTAGCGTTCATACGTACGTACGACTTACCATCTCCATGAACAGTGCATTTCATTTCTTATCTCCAAATATTATGAACTATTATATATATATATATATATATATACTGGATATATATGATATATATGATATCTAAATCATGAATATCATTCTGAATATAATGTAATTTTGACCACATTGACAACTTTTAATTATAGGAAGTTCATTTTTGACTCAAGTACCAAATATCAACAAAATGACCATTATTAAATTAAATGATTATGAAATGTTTACAATGTGTTAATAAGTAATATAAAAGTAATAATAAAATCAAAAAATGTTCTTAATAAAGTATAAATTAACTTTAATTTATTATTCAGAAAATTAAAGAACGAACGAGTCAAGTCGGACACGAGGTAAGGGTCTTCGTCTCAATCTCCTTTCATTGAGGCATATTTTGATTTATACACAACTTTATTTTATATAGTGTATAAACCCCTTTGACTTTTCATTTAATTCCAATGGAATCTTTTTCTATGTAGTGTTTTACTAAATAAAAAAGGGAATATTTCTTTTTAACATATGCGGTGACAACTACCTTTCTGCAGCCACGAACGTTATTTGATATTTGACTTCATTAACAAGCTGTAATGTTTTTAAAAGGAAAATAAATACTATATACTCTTTTTTATGTATTTTTTTATCCAAAATAGTTTTGATAATGGATTGATTATGTCTATATATTGAAATGATATATTACAATTATAATGTGGAAATGTTATCTTTCCTTTATGATTTTGCTATGTGTTATGATTATGTTATGGTTCTTGGGAATTTTTTTATGTATACGAGTGGTTCCCAAATAAATATAGGGAGGATGATCCTGAGATATCTCTACAATGCATTGGGTAATGCAACAAAGGTAAACATAAATTTTTCTCCTAAGAGATTTAGGGAATATACTGTGATGGGTATTCCAAATGTAACTCCCTACGTAGCTGTGAAAGATACAATGTAAGTATGTTATGGATACCACGAGTTACCTTTATGATTTATGATTTCCATTTGTTATTCATAAATCTTATGATCTATTATGGTATGTTAAAGATTGAAAAGTATGATTTCATTGAATTGTATATATTGATGGACTAATGTTTTCTTTCTTTATTATATAATCCTTACTAAGCATTTTATGCTCATCCCATGTTTTTTTGAAATGTTTTTCACAGGACTTAAAGATAGATGGGGTCAAGGATGGGATCATGGAAAAGTCACACTGTCTAAAATATGGAACTAGACATGACTCTTTTTTTCAAGAGTTTTTATTTTATGAAAAAATGGATACTGAGTAGAAGTGTCTACTTTGTAATATTTGATATGTAATGTAAAAGTTATGGCCTAATTTTCTAAAACTATAAACCTGAAAAGATCCCCAATGTGAATTATTAACTTAATTAAATATTATGCATTGTTTAAGGCCGAGGCCTTATAGTTGGTATCAAAGGTTAGTTTAGAAAATTTTAGGAGTTAGGGTACTGTTAAATTAATATCCATAAATTCATTTATGTTAATATTGAAATGATATAGAATTTAAAGATTACCATTTTGATTCACCTAAAATATTTATATGTTCAGAATGGTTTTCCATAGAGGAAACAGGGCAGCCATGATGGGACGACATCAGATAGAAGACAACCTTCCAAATCAGCAACCTAAGATGGTCAGAATCAGATCTAAATAGTTTGCTGTAGTGATGACATAGTTGACTTAGGCTATAAATGGTGGTCGTATCTATACACGAGATCAGCCAGATCAACCACATAGGAACATGTTAGTAGTGGAGCATTTCATGAGGCAACATCCCCCATCATTTAGAGGATCATCTAACCTTGTGTTAGATGAAGAGTGGATTAAAGCACTGGAGAATATTTTTGATGTCATGTGGTGTTCAAAACATCAAAAGGTTAGTATTTCTTTTTACTGTTTTGAAGGTGAATCCGATCAGTGGTGGTTGATGATGAAAAATATTAGGTATAGTGAGAAAATTGATGCTCTTTATTGGGATGAATTCAATGGTATGTTTCTTGAGAAATATTTTCCTAAAGTGGTTCGTCTTAGGATAGAAACAAAAAATTCTTGGAATTGAGGCAGGAATATGACTCATTGGCTACTTATGAAGCAAAATTCACTAGACTGGAAAGGTATACTTCAAATTTAATATGATATCTTGATAGTAAAATCAATTGTCTTTACTTAGGATTAAAGCCAAAGTATTGAATGGATTTAGCTTCTCGTGAGTTAAAAAGTTATGAAAAAATTGTTCGATGTGCGGAGAAGGTGGAAATGGAGTTTTCCAATGATCAGGTTTTCTTTAAAAAACAACAGAATAAGAGGTTGAGGTGGAAGATGAAAGGGAATAACTCTTCAAAAAAGTCTGATGGTAAGAAACTTAATTTTATAGTTTGTGAAAATTGTGGTAAAAAGAATGTTGCGGAATGTATTTTGAATTCTGGTAAGTGCTACTGATGTGGTAAACTGGGACATAAGGCTCGTAATTGCACTAAAAAAAGATCAGGGTAATGGTAAGACAAAATATGATTTAAAGTCAGTAAAATGTTTTAAGTTAAATGGAATGGGTCATTATGAAAATGAGTGTCCAACGAAGAACTCAACTGAGGGAAAGCATCCAGACTACATGCAGAAAGGGGTGGTGAAATCCTTTTCAACCACTTCAGTAGATGTTGGGCCATCGAATGAAGTAGTATCAGGTACACTGTTTGTTTATTCAGATTATGCCAATGCATTGTTTCATTTAGGGTCTACACACTCTTTCATTTATGATAAGTTTTCTAGTAAATTGGTAATTCCATCTCAAGATATGAATCCTGAAATTATGGTACAAACACCGAGAGGAAATGTTGATACACAAAGAAATTATAAGAACCTTCCTATCCTTGTGTGTAGAAATAATCTACCTATAAACCTTATTATTTTGCCTCTAGTAGAGTTTGATGTTATTTTGGGTATGGATTGGATTTCCGTTTACCATGATAAGATTGACTACAGAGCTAAAGAGGTTTCTTTTCAGAAATAATTTTGGTTGTGTACAAGAATGAACCCTTACTTTTGATAAAATATCAGGAAGATGAGAAACTAGAAAAAATGGAAATGAATGCTACCTTGCACATATTGTTGAAAACAAAGGAACTGATCAGATTAATGATGTGCTAGTGTTAAATGAGCATCTTGATGTTTTTCCTGATGATTTTCCTGGTATAATACCTTATTGGGAAGTTGAATTTACTATCGACTTAGTTCCTGATGTTAAACCAATTTCAAAACCCCCTTATCAAATGGATCAAATTTAACTTTTAGAGTTAAAGAATCAATTGTGGGAGTTATTAGATAAAGGTTTCATTCAACCTAGCACATCACCATGGGGCGATCCTTTCTTTTTTAAAAAAAAGAAAGATGGTTCAAAGAGACTTTTCATTTATTATAGAGCATTGAATAACATCACTGTTAAGAACAAGTATACTTTGCCTCATATTGATGATTTGTTTGATTAGATTCAGGGAGCTCAGTATTTTTCAATGATTGAATTGAGTTTAGGGTACCATCAGTTGAAAGTAAAGAAAGAAGACATTATGAAGATTTCATTTCATACTAGATATGGACATTATGAATTTTTAGTTATGCCTTTTGGGTTAACCAATGCACCTACTATATTCATGGATCTTATGAATAAAATTTTCCATGAGTTCCTATATAAGTTTTTGGTTGTGTTCATTGATGATATTTTGGTTTATTCCAAAAGTAAAGAGGAACATGAAAGTCATTTAATGGTTTTCTTGAAACCCTTAAAAGAAAAGAAACTGTATGGGAAATTCAGTAAGTGTGAGTTTTATTTACAACAAATTTATTTCCTTTGTCACATTGTTTCAAAAAATGGCATAACTATTGAACTTGCTAAAACAAAAGTTTTTGAAGAATGGCCAAGACCTACCAATATCACAGAGATCCGTAGTTTTCTTGGTTTAGCAGGTTATTATCAGAGGTTTGTTGAATTTTTTTCATGACTATATAGTCCAATGACTAAGTTAACTCGAAAAGGTGTTAAGTTCATTTGGAAAAAAGAATGTGATGATTGTTTTTAGAAATTTAAAATAAGATTGGTGAATGCTCCAGTTTTGACACTGGCTTCCATAAATGGTGAATTTTTTATCTACAAAGATGCATCGTTGAAAGGACTTGGTTGTGTCCTAATGTATAATGTTTAGGTAATTTCTTATGCTTCACGTCAGTTGAAACCTCATGAGTTAAATTACCCTACACATGATTTAGAATTAGCTGTTGTTGTTTTTTCTTCAAAAACTTGGATGCATCGTCTTTATGGAGTAAAATGTGAAATATATACCGACCACAAAGTTTGAAGTATATATTTAATTAGAAAGAATTGAACATGAGACAAAGGATATGGATGGAATTAATCAAGGATTATGATTTCACGATCCATTACTATCCGGGAAAGGAAAATAAAGTGCTTGATGCTTTGAGTCGAAGGAGTAATGCTACATTAACCATGTTACATTTGGAACAAGATCCTTTGATTAATGATTTGATGAACTTTGTCATAGAAGTTGTTGGTGTAGTAAATTACTCTGTTTTGTTTCAGGTGTTAGTGAAATCATCACTATCAGACAGAATTAAGCAAGGAAAAAGGAAGACAGTGAGTTGAAGAAAAAGGTAGAGTTGGTTCAGAAGGGTAGGTTACCTAAATTTAACATTGATAATGATTGTGTTTTGAGGTTTGGGAAGAGATTATGTGTTCCCTATGAATCGAAGTTGAAGAAAGAGTTATTATGTGAAGCTCAAAATTTTCCGTTTTCAGTTCATCCAGGTAGTACTAAGATGTACAAAGATATTTGGGAGTATTACTGGTGGGATGGAATGAAAAGAGATATTGTTGACTACACTGTGAAGTGTTTGACTTGTCAACAATTTAAAGTAGAGCAGTAGTTATTGAAAGGGATGCTTAAACCGTTACTAGTGCTAGAGTGGAAATGGGAAAATATATCCATGGACTTCATTATGGGACTACCGAAAACATCTCGAGGTGATGATGCAATCTGGGTTATTGTTGATCGATTGACTAATTTTTCTCATTTCCTTCCTATTTGAGATACTTTGTCTCTAGATCAACTTTCTCAGTTGTACGTTAAAGAGATATCCAGGTTGCATGAAGTTCCCCTCTCCAATGTATCTTATCATGATCACAAGTTTACTTCTAACTTTTGGAAAGGTCTTCATAATTCATTGGGTACTGAATTAAATTTTAGTACAAATTTTCATCCTCAATTAGATTGGCAGTCATAACGAACAATTCAGACATTAGAAGACATGCTACGTGCTTGCTCAATGGATTACTAGGGAAGTTGAGACCAACATCTTTCTTTGGTTGAATTTTCATATAATAACAGTTTTCATTCCAGTGTACATATGAAACCATTTGAGGCATTTTATAGAAAGAGATGTAGAACTCTAGCTTTTTGGGATGAAGTAGGTGAAAGGAAACTGATGGGACCTGAATTGGTAGAAGAGATGGAATAAAAAGTTCAATTGATTTAGAAGCACATGAGAACATCTCAGAGCAGAAAGAAAAGTTATGAGGATAACCGGAGGAAGGATCTTTCATTTGAGGTAGGCGATCATGTCTTTCTCAAAGTTTCTCTATGGAAAAGTGTGATTCGTTTTGGCAAGAAAGGAAATCTGAGTCCAAGGTTCATTGGACCCTTTGAAATCCTGAAGAAAGTTGGATCAGTTGCGTACAAAGTTACTTTACATCCAAGTTTATCCCAGGTACATAATTTTTTCATGTTTCAATGTTGAGAAAGTATATGCCGGATTCATCTCATTTTTTGAGTCCAGAGGTAGTTCAGTTGAAAGACAATCTTTCTTATGAGGAACAACCATTCCATATTCTTGACCGAAGAGAGCAAGTGTTGCGGAATAAGGTAATTAATCAGGTAAATGTTTTTTAAAAAAACTATATGGTTGAAGAGGAAACATGGGAATATGAGAATGCTATTAGGGATAAATACCCCCATTTATTTGATAAGTGAATAAAATTGCGAGGGAACAATTTTCAAAAGGGGGAAGGATATAACATCCCAGGTAAATAAAGAATATGAAATTTTCATATTTATTAATATTTTAGAATTAAATATTAATTTTTCTTAAAAGTGAATTCTATGTTCAATGGAGTACCCGAAATGTAACAGCGAGTATCTTTGAAATCTTACGTTGCACACAACGTTGAGTTATACCGAAAAATAATATAATAATATTTTTTTAAATGGTAGTTAACTCATAGCCATTGTATTAGCAAGAATGAACAGAACTAACTATAATATGATTATACATGTTTGTTAAATGTTTTTACATTTATCCAATAAAATTTCGAGGCTTAAAATGTGAATGAGTCAAATTTTAAGCACACATACTCTAATATTCTTTAAAATGTTGATTTACCACCTTTTGATGGAGAACCCTTTTTAAATCTAGTTTTTGTCACTTTTATATGTTCTATTGGACAAAATAATATTCTACTTTATAATTAGGACATAAAAATTTACTTTGGATGAAATTTTGGTATTTTTCTGATAATGTTCATTTTTTTAATGAATAGTGAAAAATAATGTATTTTAATTCAAAACTGACTTTTAATCTAATTTATTTATATAGTTAGATTGTTCTTTTAATTATTTTTAAAGTGTATTTGGATTATATTTTTACCATTTAATCCAAATTTTTTCATTGGAAGTAATTTGACTATTAATTTTGATATAAACAAAAGTAAATCTTTTGATAGTTATTATTTCTGAAAAACACGCTTTTTATTTTGACAATGGGAATTAATTTTAAATTAATTTCTGCTACTTCTGCATTTTTGAATTTGAAAAAATGGATTCCATATTTGGAATCAGGAGGTCCAAATTGTGTATATAGGTAACTTTTATTTTGAGACATTTTGAATATTTACTTCAGTATATATTTTATTTACCATGGTTAAAGGGTAAATCTGGTAAATAAGGGTGAAAAATAATATTATAATAATATTAAATTACCCTTACACTTGTCATAATCCTATTGGATGATACATGTCCGACCATGTTCATACTTAGGTCGATTTTGGGATCTCATGGAGCTACTTGGGAGTGATAATGACACTTTATATTAATTAATTTAAAGTAAGAACAAAAATAACATAAGCATGAATCTTTTTACTAAATTTTTTTTATTTGGGGTTATATAATTTATCTCTTCGAATATAAATATTATTTGGAAAGCTAAAAAGATTTCATACATCATGGTATTTTATTTATAATTTTTATATATTCAATAAACAAATTTAATTATGACACAATGGTGATGTATTAATTGCTTCATTAATAAAGGATTCAAATAAATGATATTATAAATATTAAAATAAATTTATTTCGAATCTTTTTATGTCATATAATAATTTTATAGAGTATTATGACTTGTTATATTTTAATTAATGAAGGTTTTTTGAAATAATCAAGTTTTTTTGGATTTTTTAAAAAGTCATGATATAAATAGTATTAAAATTGACATAAAATAGTTTTTAAATCAATCAATATTTTATTAAATGATAAAATAGTTCTAAAAATATAATATTCATAAAAATGACATATATGATGTTAAATATGTCATTAAATATCCATTATGGGTCTCTTGGAATTTTATAGTAAATATATTAACTATATAATATGAATATATAAGAGGATATGGTAAAAGTTAAATAAGTTAACAAAGGGTTAAATAAAAAATATAAGGATTAAAAAATATCCAAAACCTGTCCAATTCTTATTGGGTGATTTTATTTCAAATTATATACACCTTATTTTTTAATTAAATAAGTTTTTTACCTTTTGAAACTAAAAATCATTATATAATAAAATAATATTTTCAAACTTTCCTAAAGCGCCCCTCCTCCCCTTATAAAAATCTATCACCTCTAACCCTTACTCACACTCCTAAAGACCCCTTTGATCATACAAAATCTACCCAAATAATCTCTCAAGATTCCTATATTCCTCCTAGAAGCCTTACCTTAGGCAGAAAGCACTTCAAGAAAGCCTTTTGGTTCAAACCAAAGGGAGTTACCCGATTTAAAGGTAACATCTTCTCTCAAGTTCTTTTATTTTATTTTTCTTCTCCAACACCCTAAAATATCTTTATTCCATTATTTTATAACAAAAAATATATATTAAATATACTAGGATGTTTTTATGATAAGTATTCACACTAAACTTACACACACCTCCATCTAATGGATATGAACATGCTGTTTCTGTGTATGGAAAACTGCTGCCTCACTAAACGATGATTGTTCGATTATCTCTTACCGCCTCCCATGGTGTCCATTATGATAGAAATGTATTTATATGTTATATATATATTATATTTATATTATCACTATGATTATTTATTTTTCATTTATATCATACCTTTATGGTTTCCATAATGGGTAAACTCGATAATTTTATTTGAGGAAGTGCAGACTACCACCCCCTCAAAGTGATATGACTTGTTCATGCCATGGGTGGAACATGTAAAAGATGACATTAATAAAATTATATATAATATTATACTATAATTATAATATACCTATGTATAATTAAGTTTTCATTCCATTATTTACGAAATAGAAATGAAAGTAGCGTTCATGCATACGTACGACTTACCGTCTCCATGAACGGTGTATTTCATTTCTTATCTCCAAATGTTATGTACTATTATAAATAAATATATATACTGGATATATATATATGATATATATGATATATAAATCGTGAATATCATTCTGTATATAATGGACTTTTGACCACATGGACAACTTTTAATTATAGGAAGTTCATTTTTGACTCAAGTACCAAATATTGACAAAACGACCGTTATTAACTTAAATGATTATGTAATGTTTATAACATGGTAATAAGTAATATAAAAGGAATAATAAACTTGAAAAAGGTTCTTAAGAAAGTATAAATTAACTTTAGTTTATTATTCAGGAGATTAAAGATTGAACGAGTCAAGTCGGACATGAGGTAATGGACTTCATCTCAATCTCATTTGATTGATGCATATTTTGATTTATACATGACTTTCTTTTATATGGTATATAAAACCATTTAAATTTTAATTTCATTCAAAGGGAATCTTTTTCTACATTGCGTTTTACTAAACGAAAAATGGAATGTTTCTTTTTAACGCATGCGTTGACAACTACCTTTCCGCCGCCGCGAGCGTTATTTGATATTTGGCTTCCTTAACAAGCCGTAATGTTTTTAAAAGGAAAATAAATATCATATACTCTTTTTAAATATTTTTTTATTTAAAATGGTTTTAAGAATGGATTGATTATGATCATATATTGAAATTATATATTATGATTGCATTGTGGAAATGTTATCTTTCCTTTATGTTTTTGTTATGTGTTATGATTATGTTATGGTTCTTGGGCATTTTTTTACGTATACGGTTGGTTTCATGATAAACTTAGGGTAGGTGAGCCTGATATAGCTCTCAAATGAATTGGATAACATGAAATAGGTAAACTTAAATGTTTCTTTTAAGAGATTTAGGGAATATACTGTGATGGGTATTCCAAATGTAACTCCCTACGTAGCTGTGAAAGCTAAAATGCATGTATGTTATGGATTCCACAAGGTACCTTTATGATTTTTGATTTCCATTTGTTATTCATAAATCTTATGATATAGCGTGGTATGTTAAATATTTAAAAGTATGATTTCATTGACTTGTATGTATTGATGGAATAATGTTTTATTTCTTTATTATATAATCCTTACTGAGATTTCTATACTCATCCCAAGTTTTTTTGAAATGTTTTTTATAGGATTTAAAGATGAATGGGGTCAAGTATGGGATCATGGAAAAGTCATGCTGTCTAAAATATGGAACTAGACATGACTCTTTTTTTCAATAGTTTTTATTTTATGAAAAAAATAGATACTGAGTAGAAGTGTCTACTTTGTAATATTTGAGATATAATGTAATAGTTATGGCCTAATTCTCTAAAGCTCTAAACCTGAAAAGATCCCCAATGTGAATTATTAACTTAATTCAAAATTATGTATTGTTTAAGGCTGGATCCTTATAATACATGTTCCATAACATCATAAAAAATCCATCATATCATCATATCCTAACATGTACAAAGAAAATGGGTTTCATAAACATATCTTCAATTCATCATAGAAAAAATTATGGAAAATAAACAGGTTTCATAAACATCTCATAATCATAATCATAAACCATCTAGAGAAAGAATAAGGATTAAATCATTGGATCATATCCCCAATAAAATATAATTAACATCAAATTATGTTATCATAGATGAAAATTCCTTTAAAATATCACTAGAATATTTCTTGAATAAAATAACATTTTCATTTTGAAATAAATTATTTAAAATCTAAAAATTTCCAAAATATTATAGAAAAAATTTTATTTGAAAAGAACCATGTAAAATTTTAAAGGAAGCTCTAAAATAGTGATTGGTCATTATGGCGAGAAATTCCATTCATGCCATGTATGTTAAAATAAATATTCCTTTCACTTTTCTGGTAAAAACTCAAAACTACCTCAATTAGAAAATGAAAAGAAGATTCCTTTTAATTTTTTTTAAAAAATTAAAATATAGGTAAAATGAATTTAAAAAATCATAGTATATTATTAAAAACATTATTCAAAACATTTTAATGAAAATATGTACATGGAAGAAAAATATTTCTGACTGAATAGTAAAACATAGTTGGTTTTACTTAATTTTTTTTGTATTGTGAGTTCTTAAATAGAGGATAATTAAATGAAAAAATGTAACCTTAAAAAATAAATATATAAAAGAAAATTAAATGGATTTATCAGATAAGCATTATATAATTTTTTCAACAAAAATTGAAGCATAAATAATCTCGATTAAAATGGGATTGAAACATAAATCCCTTACCTCAAGTCTCGTAATTATTTGTTCATGTCCGAACCTACTATATAATAAATATAGATTTATTATACATGAATTATAGAACCATAATGATAAATATTATATCATATATTATTTACTCAATACATCTTATCACATGTTTATTAACAACTTGTTTTTAAAATCACTATTCTGGGTGACAATTGCGTAGTTTTTCTTTCATGTTTCGATTCGGATTTCCCAGTACTTATAATTTGATAATGGTTATATAATATCCAAAATTTTAATAATTATACTAATATAATATATATTAATTATATATATTTATATTCATCCATAAAATATAGAGATAAAAAATTAATTACACCATTCAGGGAGACAGTAAGCCGTATGTACGCATGAAGTCTGTTTTCACTTTTCGATAGATGGAATGAAATAAAGGTAAATAATAATTTACCTTTATAAAATAATTATTCTATAATATATATCATATATATACATTAAATATATCCTTATTACCATCCAAGTAAAACAAAAATGAAAAACAAATCACATCGCTTCGTGGAGATCGTAGTCCACACACATGCACAAGTGATGTTATCATTTTCCAACGGATTAGAAGGTAAAAATTTAGATGTGATATTACAATTATATAATAATATTAATTTCATAAATATAATTTATAAAATTTAGAACCATCATAATACCCATTCATGAAATATGGTGATGAAAAATGAACTGTATCGCCACGTGGAGGTGGTGGTTCACACATATGCATGAGTGATACTTCCACTTACCATTTGATGGAAAAGAGGGTGGATAATGGTAGTTACATAATCATAATAAAATTTTAGTATATTGAGGATACTGAATTTATTATTTTATGATGAATACCATATATTTAGAGAAGTTATAAGAAGAAATAAATGAAAAGAGGTCGGGTAAGATGATTACCTCTTCTTCAAGAGGCCTCCTTTAGATCTTTTTTATGGACCCTTTTAATGATATTTTAATAATACCATAACTTATAAATTTTGTCTATGAAAGTTTATAATATAATTAGGTAGGGTTTGTTCGATCTATATCGATCAAAGTGGTGTATATAAAAGAGAGAAGCGATTTCCTTTTATAAGGAAGGGAAATGACACACTTGGAATTACTAAAAAGATTAAAATATAATTAATTAATTATTAATAAAATTGCTTCCAAATGGAAAGTGATTCGAAGAAAAGTAGGATAAGGTCTAAATATCACCAACCAATGAAATTTATATAGGTCTTGGTGTCATTTTAAATCTTATTTTTTGTTTAACCCCTTGGCCAACCAATTTTAATCTTAACTGCGGTAATGACTTCTTAATATTAAAAGGGTTATAATTTTACCTATAAGGTAAAGATTTTATCATAAATGGTAAAAGGATGAAATTTTTGACCATTTATAATCCTACTTTTCCTCTTGAAATATTTTTATTATTTTTAAATAATTTAATAAAATATTATTGTCATAAAATACTATCAACGTCATTTTAAGAACTATTCACATAATTTGAATTTATAAATAGAATGAATACAAATAAATTATAATATAAACCTTACAAAAATCTATAATATGTTATATTAATCTATAAAATTCATGTAACACAATTATTCACCCAAATTGTATTACTTTTAATATTTTTAATATCATTTATTTAATTTTCCTATTAAATAAATAAATATTATGTCGGTTTTTCATAAATATTTAAGGTAATTAATCAATCATTAAAAATTAAAAATAAATTATTATGAAATGAAAAATTAATTTATCTTTTAAATAAACATTTATAACTGAACTTATCCTCTTTTTATCCTTACATAAAATTTTTAGAGATATTAAAATAAAGAGAGTGGCATTTTATATTTATTTTTTTCTTAAATTAATATAAAGGCCATAATCAAAGAAAAATGGTACCAAGTGGACATATATTTCATACTTGTATGGATATGGATGAAATCCATCCATCCAATTGGATAAAGGCAAGTGTTACAGAAATTTTTAAAGCCTTATCGCAATGATTTAACCTTATTTTACTCGTTTTATCCTCATCGAGGTGAAAACAATTTACTATGGTTACTTTTCATAATGAACAAAAAATAAAAGATCTATATTTACCAAATTTGGTATTTATGATTCCAAATATGGACTCCATTTTTCAATATTCAATTTTTATAAGCGACATAAATTAATTTTAAAATAAGTATGCAAAACATGATGAAAACTATTTTTAGAAAAATATATATTTAAGCATAAAACTGGTTATATACTCTTATCTCATGATTAGAAAAATATTATATGAATGTTAAAATATTTTATTGAATATATAATATATAATTTTTATTAAAACCATTCACAAATAGGGATCAATTTAACTTATTAAGATAAAAAAAATTGCGCGCATAAAAATATTTTTTCAGAAAAATATATATTACTTTCTAATGATTCATTTATAATCAATTGATAACCAATGAATCATTTTATACATATATAAACCATATGTTTTTCATAATTTAGTTATTCATATTTATACCCTCTAATCTAATGGATATGTGATAATTGTATACTTCATTATGATTTATTTAGACTGAGGGCTATGTGTATCACATGCTATCAAGGAAATTAAATTTATTTAAAGATAAATATATCATTAAATCCTAGGGTGTTACATTATAACCCTTTAAAATGACTTTTCCTTGAAATTCAATCACTCCAATACAAAAAATTGAGGATTACTCTATTTCATAACATCCTCGGGGTTCCCAAGTAGCTTCCTTATGTCAAGAACTAGCCCAGGTACCCTGTTAACTCGATAACCAAGATGGTACTGACATAGATTGAAAGGAATTTAAGATCTCTATGGGTCGACGACTAGCACCTGACATAAAAAAAATAAAGTGGGAATGGTTTTTCCATAAACATTGTGGAAGTAAAAGAAATAAGATAGTATGCATATAAAAAAGACTCCACTGGGAGTAATGTACCAGAATTCAAATAGGCATAAAAAAACCAATGTAATACAAACAAGTATCAGAAGATAGAAAAAACTTCCCATGTCCCAACAAGGATGCAACTTACTAAGTCTATGTATCAATAGCTAGAACCACCACCAATTGATCCTTTTCCCTTGCTCGATCTTGGAAGGAGGTAATCTACAAACACCCAAAGGCACAAGTAGGGTGTGAGCCAAAACCCAGTAGGATTTCACAAAAGGTTCCATAATAAGATTCCAATGTCAAATTAACCAATAATGTTCTTTAATTTTTAAATAAACAGGTTTGGCATAACAAAATCATATTTAAACAAATCTTGATTTACAATTAAAAATATGGAAATACTTTAGCAATTCATGCTTCACATTTCAAATGATAGAATTTACCTTTAACAAAAGGTTGATTTACACAAATGGAAGCTTTTCAAAAAATGGATTAAATATGCACTTTTATATAAATTATTTTATATAAATTCACATGGCATGTAAAACAGTTCACAATAATGGAACATATTCATTTGAAATGCAAACAAGCGAGCAACATGGTAATATGCCTAACAGGTACAACAATTTCAAGATATAGGCACCCGACACTGTGAAATGAAAAATATGTACATATGACCCTCTGGGCCTAAGTTAAAGAGGACTCCTCACCATCACCTAAGGTATATGATGTACTAATATGAAGTTTTAGAACGTTGTTAGTCATAAAGTGTTTCCCGAAACAACTCACTAACTACTTAAGAATTGCATGTTCTCTAGTACAAAACAATGACAGACAATTTATTTTAAGACTTCTTAAAATACAATTAAATCCCATTATCCATTTCATATATGCTAATTTTCCATTTAAAAACATAATAAGGTTTTAATAAAAAACACGCCTTTTCACAAAGATGAAACCCTAAGGTTTCCATCAAACCATTTTTAATCCATTTTTTACAAATAAGGATTTGAAACCAATTCATGCAATTTTACAATCCAAATTGAAAAATTAAATTCAATAATTTAATTTTTCAAACAAATTCCATTAATTTCATGACAAACCCCCAATTCAATGGAATTGGGTTTTTTCATAATTTTCCATCAAATACATTTTCCATAATTAAATTCAACAATTTAATTGAAATTTTTTTCCATAAAATCCACAATATAAATTCAATAATTTAAATTTCACAATTCTCTATAAACACACCCCAATCCAATGGAATTGGGAGTTTTCCAATTTCATGCCAAAAACCCATTTTTATTAAAATTCCAATTAAATGGAATTGGGTTTTTCCAACAAAAAAATTGAAATACATTTAATTTAAAACTAAATAATTAAATTTAATTCAAACAATTGAAATTAAACAAATAAATTTTGGGTTAATGTAAATTGGGAAATGTGACAGAACCACTTACCTCAAAATTAATGGATCTCAAATCACAAAGCCTTAAATAAAAAATTCCAATAGAGAATGAAAACAATAATGATATATGAATCAAACCTAGTTTTAGATCCAAAAAAGTGGGTATGATATCTAGAAAATCAGATGGGGATCCATGGAACCCTATAAAGGATAAGAGATACTGTGGGAGAATGAGAAAAGGAAAAGGAACCTACCGGGTGAAGATTGAAGGTCGTTCCTCAAGATTTGAATTGCTTATAGGAGGGATTTGAGGGACTAAAAATGCTTCTTGGGAGCTCCAAGGAAGGTAGAAATCACTTTGGGTCGAAGGAGGTCTATCAGGGACCTAAATGGAGGGTTTAAGAATTTTTAATAAAAATCCAGATTAAGGAAAAAACCATCCGCATAGTTTCTTGGGTAGAGGCACATGATTTATCCAAACCATGTGCAAGCCATGTGCCTATTTTATATGGGCCACATGGTTTCTCCAAAAAGGGAGAATGATTTTTTAAAATCGTACGCAAGCCATGTGAATCCCACAGTCTAATTTTTCCAATTTTCTATAGCAGGGTGCACGGTTTGGAAAACCATGTTCTAGCCGTGCGCCAACTGTATACTAGCCCAGAAACATAATTTTTTTTCATAGTTTCACCCAATTAAACTCTAAACAAAACCCAATTGAAGAAAGTTCAGAAATAGGGGTTTAGGAATACCTAAAAATAGTAACTGGATGTTACTACCTCCCCACTATAGAAACTTTCTGTCCCCAAAAAGCCTACAACATAGCTTCCATGTCAAAAATATACGGCCACTACTCTCTCATCAATGCCTCCCTCTTCCACATCTCATGATAATTAGATCCATGATTACATATCACACTAAAAAAAGGTATCGTACTCCCATGAAGTACCTTGGTTTTAAAATCAACTATTCTGATGGCCATTCAGCCATAGATAAATCAGTTTCAACTTCAAGATCACTCTAGCTCAAAACATGAGATGAATTAGATAGATACTTTCGAAGATGAGATACATGAAACACAATATGTATCTACGTCATCTACAATGGTAGTTCTAAATAATATGAAACTTTCCCCACCTGCTCAACAACCTCAAAAGGTCCCACAAAATGAGGTGCAAGCTTCCCTTACCTCCCAAGCTATCGACAACCCAACCAAAGTGAAACTTTTAAGAACACTTAGTCACTAAATGATAATTCCAAAGGTCTATGGTAAAGATCAACATAATAATTATATCGACTCTATTCCATTAACATTCTCTGATGAATCAAACTCAATCTTTTCTGTCGTATCTTAGACCAAGATTGGTCCAACCAAGTAACTTTCACCAATATCTGACAAAAACAACACAGATTTACAAGGTTGAGCATACAAGGCCTCAAAAATATCCATCCAATTCATGTACTGGTAACTGTTGTTATTAGAAAACTAAAATAGCCCTAAATGATCATCCCAAGCTCTACTAAATTTGAGAACACGAGCATATAACATATCCTCAAGAATCTTTATAACTCATTCTATCTATCCATCCAACTATGGGTGATATGTCATAATGAAATAGATGTTATATCCTACTTCCTCTTAAAGGAATCTCCGAAAGTGATAAGTGAATCGAGGATCCTTATCAAAAACTATAGTATAAAGAACTCCATAAAATTGAAAAATCTCTTTCACATAGATACTTCCCAACTCTTCAACTTTGGTTGTATCAAAAATGCATAAAAAGTGAGCCGATTTCATTATCCGATCGATCACAACCCATATTTCATTATTATTTCTATGGGTATGTGGAAACTTGACCCCAAATTCCATAGAGATCTTATCCCACTTCCAACTAGGAAATGGAAGTGGATGAAGCAAACTCAAATGTTTCTGGTGCTCGACCTTAACCTACCGGAACATATAACAGCGATAGAAAAATTTAGAAATGCCCCATATCATACCTGGCCACCAAAATTTATTCCGCATGTCATAGAACATATTCATGGATCCTGGGTGCACTTTCCACTGAGAACTATAGAAATCCCCCACTACAGATTTCCTGACCAAATATGGTACCACAAAATGGTTCTAAAAGCATAGAATACCATATTTGGAGAACAACCAATAAAGCACAGTCTCCCCACTATTAAGAGAGTATCTAATACTACAGAACTCACCATAAAGATAATGTTCCTGAAGAATCAATTATATAAGAGAGAATGTCAACTGAACACTGGCCAATAAAACCTTGGACCTTGATTCCTAGACTCCTATATGAAACTATGAAAAGAGAACCATCAATATTTATTATTCTAATGATTCTTTCACTACCTGAGTCAGAAGTTTCATACTCAGAGAATCTACAATGACATTACCTTTCCCTGGGTATAGGCGAGGTCACAATCAAAATACTACATATATTCTACCCAATGCCTTTGGTATAGATTCAAATATTTTTGAGAGAAGATATAACTCAAGATCTTGTGGTCAGAATACATGGTAAACCTTTCTCTGTAAAGGTAATTCCACCTAGTTTTAAGCACGTGCATCACATATTCTAGTTCAAGGTCATGGGTTGGATAATTCTTCTCACGTGGCCTAATATGTCGAGATCCATAAGCAATGGCATGATAAACTTGCATAAGAATGTATCCCAAACCTAAACCTGATGCATCAAAAAAACCACGTAGCCTTGCCCAGCCTCTGGAAGAGTCAACACCGATGCAGTAGTCAAAAGACGCTTCAACTCAACAAAATAATTCTAATATTTTTCATCCTAAGAAAAATTTAATCCCTTCTGAGTTAGTGCAATCATTATAGAAAACAACTTTGATAAGTACTTCAAAAACAAGTGATAATATCCATATAAGCCTAAGAATCTCTAAATCTTGAAGGCATTTTGTGGTTTCTCCCAAGTCATAACAACCTTCACCTTCTCAATATCAACTGATATTCCTTGTTCTGACACCATATGTACCAAAAACTTCACTTCTTGAATCCATAAATCACATTTTGAAATCTTTCCATAAATTTGGTGATTTCTCAACAAACTAAGAACTCTTCTCAAATGATTCACATGATCCTCATAGAACTTTGAGTAAATAGGGAATTTATCCAAAAAGACTACCATAAAGGTATTCATATACTCATGGAAAATCCTATTCATTAACACCATAAAAGACCAAAAGAGAATTTGTTAGAGCAAAGGTAATAAAAAGGTACTAAAGTGACCGTACCTACTTTGAAAGGTGGTTTTATTAATGTCATATTATTTTATCCTCAATAGATGGTAGCTAGACTGAAGATCAATATTTGAGAACCACTTTTCCCCTTTTAGATGATCAAATAGACCATCAATCCCTAGAAAATGATACCTGTTCTTTACTTTCACTTGATTGATCCTTCATTAATAAACACATAGGATAAGTGAACCATCATATTTCTTAGCAAAGATAATTGGTGCCACCTAAGGTGACACACTCATACATATAAATCCTTTCTCTAAAAGATCATCCAACTAGGACTTCAACTCTTTCAGTTCATCTAGTTCCATGCGGTAAGAGGGAATAGAAACTAGTTGAATACCAATAATTAAGTCAATGAAAAACTCAACCTTCCTTACTGGTGAAAAACTAGATAATTCAGAAGGAAAAACATCGGGAAACTCGATGAAAATTGGAGATATATCACTTCTCAAGGATTATTTCTCAAGATCAAAGACAAACATCGATATTACTTTCCACAACTTCAGATAAGAAGTTTTATCTCTACTCGACCTTGGGTCCCATTCTCCTTGAAAGACATGACACACACCGCTGGGCGTATTAAAGGATACCCTTTGAAGATAACAATAAATCTGGGATTTATTGTAAATGATCCAATCCATCATGAATATGACATCAATAGGTTTCATGTCGAGAACTAGAAAACTCCAAGTAATCTCAACATCTGAAAGAGTGAAAACACAAGTGAGACTACAGAGACCCTGCTCTCTCTTTGTACCAAGGGGTATAGTAATATCCATTACACAAGATAAAAGTTTCATAGGAAGATTAATCAGATTAAAAATATAGGTTGATATAAAAGAATGAGATGCACTGGTATCAAATAGAGTAGTCACTAATGATCAATCTATAGTAATGGAACCTCTCACAGTCATTGGACCCATATCAACTTCTTCTGGAGACTCTTTCACTGCATAAAGTATCTTTTTTCCATATTCCTTTTCCTGGAACCCTTTTATACTTGAATCATATAATTTCCCTACAGTTTTAGGAAGAGATGATGATCCCGTTACACTATAAGAAATGGAATAAATATGGTAAAATCACTGCAAGTGACTTGAGAATTCATAGGAGCCATAGTTCTTGGGTGCTTCAGTGAAAACCCTCTTTCAATGTCCTGGCTTGCTACACTAGTAGAAAACCAAGAGACTTATTTTGGGAACTGTAGGAGGTATAGAAAGACCCTACTATCTAGAACTATTGTGAGAATCATCATGCTTACAGTTTCCCTTGAAGGAACTCATGATTCCATTGGGAGAGAACAAAACTCCCAATAACCCTAACTTTCTAGCCAGGTCCATTTCAACCATAAGTGTTCTATCCATCACATCAATATAAGAAGTTAATTTCCAAAATAAAACATGAGAAAAAATATCCTGATGAAGTCCCAACTCAAACCTTCAAGCCTTTATCTTCTCATTTGATACAATCTCAGGTGATAAATGCACGAGCTCAATAAAATGGTTTGTATACTCTGTCATGGTCCTGTTAACCTGCTCAATTTTTAAAAAATCAATGGACTTAGCCAACAACATTGAATCTGGATAGAACTGGTCAATGAAAAGAACCTTGAAGTTTTTCCACTCTAAGCCCCCATGTTTCTTCACTATCACCATCATGTCCCACTATCTTATGTTTGGTCCATCTAGCATGAAGGTGGCACACTTCACCTTGATTTTGTTAGGTGTGTCCAAGAACCCAAACAAGCACTCTATTCTTCTCAACCATTCCTTAGCCTCTTGAGGATCATTTGATCCTTTTAACGGTTCTGGATTTTGGTGAAGGAAATATTGAGAAAAAATCTTGAGAATTTCCCTCTAAGGTTCCATAGTTGGAGCCTAAATAAAAATTGGAGGTGGTGCCTATCCTAGAGCTTGGACAATGTGCACAATCACCTCAACCAAATTCAGATCTAAAATAGGATTTTCTTACTGAGTTTCAACATCAGTTTCATCCTGGATCTGATTCACACGTCTTCTTGGAGGTATGATGATATACAACATTGACAGACAACAAGGAATACATCAGGTTTCACTCAAACAAAGAAATAGGGGAAATTAATCCCAATAGATAGAATAAAAAAGATTTGTACTTCACTTTATCCATATCAAAATACGGAAAAGACTAGAACTGATCCATAAGACTTAATTCCCTTAACACCCTTGGAAACTTAAGGTTCATTATGGTGATAGATGGCTACAAACTAAATCATAACTAACTCCTAAGTCCCGATAAGATTTTATAATACATAATGACTTCAAGACAAGAAGTTCAACACAAACCTTTGATACCACTTTATCATGAACCATCTCGGGTACCCTGGTAACCTGATAACTGAGCTAGTCCTGACATAGCTTGAAAGGCATTACCAATACCCATGGGTCATCAACTATCACCTGAAATCACACAAAATTAAAGTGGGAATAGTTTTTCCACAAACACCGCAGAAGTAAAAGAAACAAGACAATATGCATATCAAAAGAGACTCCTTTTAGAGTAATGTACAAGAAGTCATACAAGTATAAATAACCCAAATTAATACAACCAAGTATCAAAATATAGGAAAAACTTCCCAAGTACCAATAAGGAAACAACTCACCAAGTCTACAGATCAACAACTAGAACCACCTCCAAGTGATTCTTTTTCCTTGATCGATCCTGGAAGGAGGTAATATACAAAAATCTGAAGGAACAAGTAGGGTGTGATCCAAATACCAATATTATTTTAAAAAATGTTCTATAATAGATTCCAATGTCAAAATAACCAAGAATGTTCTTTCAATTTTTAAATAAACAGGTTTGGCATAACAAAATCATATTTAAAAAAATCATGCTTTATAATTCAAAAGATAGAAATACTTTAGAAATTAATGCTTCACATTTCAAATGATGGAAATACATTTCAAATGATGGAATTTACCTTTAATAAAAGGGTGCTTTACACAAATGGTACTTTTCAAAAAATTTCTTAAATAAACACTTTTATATAAAACAATTTATATAAATTCACAAGGCATGTAAAATAGTTTACAAAAATGGAATATATTAATTTGAAATACAAAAAAGTGAGAAACATGGTCATATAACTAATAGGTATGATAGTTATAGGACATAGGGACCTGGCATTGTGAAATGAAAAATATGTATATATGACCCTTTAGGCCTAAGGAAAAGGAGACTCATCACCATCGCCTAAGGGATGTGATGCGATGATATAAAGTTTTATAACATTATAATCCATAAAGTGATGCCAAAAATAACTCACTAACTACCTAAAGATTTTATGTGCTCTAGTACAAAAAAATGATGGGCAATTTATTTTAAGACTTATTAAAACACAATTAAATCTCATTCTCCATTTCAAATATGTCAATTTTCCATTTAAAATCCATAATGGGTTTTTAATAAAAAACATGCCTTTTCACAAAGATAAAACCCTAAGGTTTCCATCAATCCACTTTTAATTCATTTTTCACAAATAAGGATTTGAAACCAATTCATACAATTTCAAAATCCACTTTCAAAAATTAAATTCAAAAATTTATTTTTTCAATCAAATTCCATAAATTTCCTAACAAACCCCCAATTCAATGGAATTAGGGATTTTAACAATTTCCCATCAAATCCATTTTCCACAATTAAATTAATAACTTTAATTGAAACAATTTTTCATAAAATAAACAATTTAAATTAAAAAATTTAAATTTTACAATTCTCCATAGACACACCCCAATCTAATGGAATTGGTTATTTTTCTGTGAGGTTTCATTTTTTGATGAACAGTGAAAAATACTGAATTTTAATTCAAAAATGCATTTTCATCTAATTTATTTATAAGGTTAAATTATATGTTTTATTGGTTTTAAAGTTTAATTAGATAAATTTTATATAAATTAATCTAATTTAGGTAATTGGAATCAATTTCACTTTGAAATTGAATATAAAAACATAGAAAACTTTTGAACATTTTACTTTAAAAACCCACTATGTCATCCCGTTTGCGAGATTAAATTTAAATTAATTTATTCAAATTATGTGATTGGAATTTGGAAAAATTGATTCCATATTTGGAATAATCATAATTTATAATGTATAATAAGGTTAACATATTTTTTTTCCAAAAATATTAGTGAATGTAATTAAAATGAATTACTGTGATTAAGAGGAAAATTAGCTTAATAAAGGACTAAATCTTAAAATTATGAGCCAAAATGACCTAGAAAATTTTCAAAAATCCGTTTACAGGACATATTTTGACCAAATACTCCCTTTTATCAATTTTTTCTGTTATTGGATCCACTTGTCATAGGAAAAATGTGGGTGTAATTTCCCTTTCAAAAATTTACAACAATACCACTCCTCCTCCACTATAAAAGGGAACTAAACCCTCTCTCTTCCTCACACCTCTAAAGATAATTTTTCTTTAAAAAGATATAAAAAAATATCTCACTAAAATCCCTAACATTTTCCTAGAATTATACCTTTGGGAATAAATCCATCCAAGGAATCCCTTTTGTGCAAACCACAAGGAGTTACCCAAATAAGAGTTAACATCCATCCTCAAGCTCTTTTGTTTTATTTTCATTATACACCCCTAAAATCTTATTATTACAACCTTATATAATAAAATAAATATACTCAATATACTGAATTTTTTTTATGTTAAGGGTTCAACCTACACTTACACACACTTCTATCTAATTGGTAATGAACTTTCCGTTTATGTGTACAACGAACTACTGCCTCGCAAAACGATGTCGTTCATTTTTCCTTTACCATCTCTCATGGTTGGTAATTATGATGGAAAATATGTTTATATATGATATATATGAAATTTATTATTTCCTTATTCTTATTTAATCTTTATATAAAATATACCTTCATATTTTCCATTTTTTGGGAATACGATAACATCATTTGTGGAAGAGTGGACTACCGCCTCCTCAAAGCGGTTTGATTTTTTCACACTATACATGGAATATATAAAAGATAGTTTTAATAAACCTATGTGACATATATGAAATAGATATAATACTATAATTATAATATAAATATACACATAAATCATTTAATTTTCATTCTTTTAAAATATGGAAAGGAAATGAAATTAGCGTTCATGCGTACGTACGACCTATCCTTCCCATGAATGGTGCATTTCATTTCCAATATCCAAAATCTACGGATTATTATAAATACATATATAATGGATATATATGATAATTAAATCATGTTTTACATTCTAGATATGATGAAATCATGATCTAAGTAATAGGAACAACAAATAACAAGTCAAAACATACTTGGAAAACTAGACAATTAACACCCCAAATAGTGAAAATACTGAAGGATTATTAACAAACAGGTAATAAAATATTATAATAAGACTATATATAATATTATAAATATGATTATGGTTCTTTTATAATTTAGTGAAATGTTTAAAACCATTATAAAAAAGGTTTAGGGATGTTCACTTGAAAAGGAAACGCAAGGTTAGAGATTTTCATCTCACTTTTTACATCCAAGAGATAAATGTCATATTCACCACTTAATTTTTTGTGTGTGGTGTATATACTGCCCATTTTGATATATTATATCATGAATTTTTTTATTTTCATTGAATTTTGATTTTCAATTTGAATTATTTCTTCTAAGGGTATTTGAGTTAAAAGTTACCAAGTGGTAAAGAATTTCACAACATAATTTCTTTTCATTGGGTTATATTACTTCCTCATTGTCTTTAATATTCTAAGATTATGTGTGCAATAAATTTTTAATAGCATTTTTTTGTATTTCCACTTATTTTATGTTGATTTATAGTTGACACACATAATCTATTTATTGATTGATTCTCACATCAACATTATGGTCTTTTCAAGGGTTCACTTCACAATCTCATTTTGTTCGAGATTATTTATACTTGATTTTCCATCTGTAGAAATTATTGGATAATTGTTTATAAAAACCTTACATTATCTTATCCTATATCCATTCATGAATCTTTTCAAATAATAGTACCATTTACCACTATTTTTTACTCAATATGTTTTAGAAAATGTTTTCAAGAAAACCCGACTTCATTTCCCACTTTAGTCGGAAAACCTGTTTTCTTCTAAAAAACATGTTTCATAAAAAAGTTTTCAATTTTTTTAACCTTTACAAAATGATTTATTAAATAAATTATTATTATTATTTCTATTTTAAAAATGTTTTTAAAGTAATATTCTTTTTACTTTCTGAACAAGGCATTTTTCTAACCTTTTTACCGTGCAAAAATAATGTTCTTTTTACCTTATACGACATGTAAAAATTTACCCTTAATCATCTATTTGAAGCTTATTTTCAGGTTTAAAAGGTTAATTTTTAAATAATCTTTTTAAAAATTTATTTTCAAGGAAAATTATTTGAAAAATATTTTTCAAAATGAAAAGAATATTTTCCTCAAGAATCTTTTTATGGATCATTTTATTCCATCAACGAAAAAAACCCTTTATTTTTAATCCACTTAGGATATGTTACATTTATACCATCCTTATTATTCTTATTGATGTTTTTTTATTTATTGGTATAAGTATAATATTTACATCCCCCACCTTGATTCCTTTTAGTCCCCTTAAAAATATTCAATTTCATATAATCATTGAACATTGAATTTCCCCTAATTATCCATATCATTTATCATGGATATATTTATTTCCTAAACCATATATCATTTTTACATACACTTTTTAATTCCATAGTTATTTTATTGACTGTGGGAATATTTATAAATCCATATCCTTTACTCAATGTAGATATTTGATAAGGCACTTTTTTTATTTAAATGCTTTGGACATGCACTATATGGGTTGGGGACCGGTTAATGCAAGCCCTATGGGTTGGGGATTAGTTTATGAAAGTCCTATGGGTTGGGGACCAATTAATGAAAACCCAATATCTTGGGGAATGTTTAAAGTAATCCTCATAATGCATTTATAGTCTCATGAAACTAAATTAATTGGTGAAAAACCCTTCGAGTTTGTTTCCAAGTAGAATAGACGAATTTCTACCCATAGGTTTAAACTGTCTTGAGAATAGATCTTGATCGTAAAGGTATCATGTGTCTAGAAAACATGACTTCCAATAATTAAGCATCACATTTATTTATAATTCATTTATTATTATTTATCCATTATATTTTACATCGACATATCTATGGATTCATTTCATTCTTTGTTCATTGATTAAATGAAATGTGTTTCAGTTATTTTATTTTCCATATTAATTATTCTTTATCTAGTTATTTGAATGGAATGTGTTTTTAGTTATTACCTTTATATATTGTTTATCCATTCAGTTTATTGATTACATGAAATGTGTGTTCAATTATTACCTTCCCATATTGAATATTCTCATTGATTCATTATTTCTTTCGTTATGCGTCACCATTACTGAGAATTTAAGCTCACCCTTATTTTTATTCCTTTCCCCAAGAATCCAAGAAGTATAATAAGAATGATATAGAAGGATAATCTATATATAATAAAGTTATTAATTAATAAAAAAATATATATTTTAATTAGTGTATTTATTTGTAATACAAGAATCATGTATGTATCTAATTTACCATGACTACTAAACTCTTTATCCCTTCAGGATTTGATTCCTTCCAATCATGCCAATGTAATAGTAGTAGGCAACGAATCTAGGATTACTGGGTTCGGGTCTCTATATTTGGTATCAGAGGAACATTTAGCAGAAATCTTGGGAACTAGATTTAGGAGAAAATGGATTATAGAACATATCCCTAAGATATAATTTGAGGATAAGTATAAAAGAACATCATAGAATTTTGGTTAGATAGAGAATATGTAGTTTTAATAAAAACACATCGATGTCAGGATACTATAAGTGTATGTGGTTTTTGAACATATATATATAGGGGTAAAAACTTCTACAAGGTGCTTTGAGCCTCACTCGACATAACCTGGTACACAGAAACGAGCCTTACTGTGCACCTATTTTGACACTCCTAGGGGATATGCTTAAAATAATTCACATTTTCTTTACAAACCATTATGATGGATGTTGAAAATGAATGACCTAGGTTAAACCTAATGATTTTATATTAAATATAAAGTGTCATGATTTAGAAATCCTATTAATGATATTATAGATAAACCCTAGACCAAGGAAGGACCTATGCAGAAATAAATGGATAAAGTATTTATGTATTAGGGTTATATTAAAAACTATATGCTATTTAATGATTAAATTTAATGGATGTCCATAATATTTATTTTGGAAATTATATTAATATGGTTTTAAAAAAAGGAAAATATATATGTCGGATGAAAACCCATAAAGTCCGGCAAGGCTTTAGGGATTAAACCCAGGACCAAAGGAAAATAAGGTTTTCACACCTACCACTAGCCTACATAATTCCCTAGTTAATATTTCATTGTTTTTAGTTAAACAATTTGATGAATAGATATTAATGATGAACCTTTAGTGTTAGTTTTAGGTTTAGAGATTAATATATTAACCATATTGGTTTTGGAAAATAGTTAGAGACAAATATAATGACTTATTTTATGGGTATTATGATACATTAAAAGAATATTTTAGCGCTTAAAAGGGGGTTTATTCTAGGATATCCATTTTATAGAGTAAGGGATAAATTAGAATTTGATTGAAGTACAACCAAAAGATGGAATTGTTCATATAAAATAAAAACACATCAAGTAAGTATATTTCCTTATATTCTTAGGCAATGAAATAATTAATCAACATTAGGAAAATGATTAGAAACAAAAAATGTTATCCTAATACCTTAATTTTTGTTGAACCGGCCGTCTTATAAATAATCAAATATTTTTGGCTTTGAGGCCCTAAAATTTACATTGATCAGTCACTTGTTTGTGATTTATGACATCAATTACTCCATATAAATATTTTTTCTTTTCCTCCATGAATTTATCTCTACTTTCCACTAATGTTCTTCTACTTAGAGACCTAGTTATATGTTAGTCCACATGACCTTTGTAATTACCATTCTCTATTTTCTAGAGAATTTTTTATGAACCCTTCTCATGATGTGGGATTTCAACATAGTAAATATCAAAAAATATATTACCAAGATCTATTTTAAATTGTGAGGATGAAATTTATTTAAGGTGGGGAGAATGTAACACCCTGAAATTCTAAAGTAAGAACATTGTATTCGATAACATGTATGACACACTACACCAAGTGCGTAGGGGAATATAATATCTTGATACTTTATAATATATTTAATATTTTAATAAAATTAACCCATGATATATCTTGAAATGCACGCAATACTGAGTTAGTGTGCACCATACACAATAACGAGTTTTTTTTGATGACTTGCATTACACGCGAGACCGAGTTTTACCGAACAACAATATATTAATAAAACATTATTATGTAATATAATAAGATAAAAACTAACCATAAAATTATATTTTATGAATATTAATAACTAAATTATTTAAATATATGGTTTATAAAAATATAAAATTAATTCATAGGTTACCAATTAATTATAAATGAATTTAAAAACAAATTGAATATAAATGAAATGTTTTTATGCTCAAAATGGTGTTTTATCCTAATAAATTAAATAAATAGTGAATGATATTAATTAAATATATATGTTATATATTCAATAAAATATTTTTTATATTAATTGAATAGATTTGATAAACATAAGATAAGAATAAATCTTGTTTTACGCTTAAAAATGATATTTTTAATAAAAAAACAATTTCACTAAATTTTGACAGAGGACCTATTTTAAATCAAATTTTTGGAAATTTTATAAATTTTTTATGAGAAAATAAACTTCATTTTTTAAATAAAAATATAAAAATTAGCTTAATATTAGTTTTTGGTATTTTTCTATGAGATTTCATTTCTTGATTAATAGTGAAAAATATGGAATTTTAATTCAAAACTGCATTTTAATTTAATTTATTTATAAGGTAAAATTATATTTTTGATTGGTTTTAAAGTTTAATTAGATCAAATTTATATCAATTAATCCAATTTATTTCATTTTAATCAATCTCATTTGAAATTTAATATAAAAACATAGCCAACTTTCTAACAATTTACTTTAAAAACCCGCTTTGTCATCCCGTCTCTGAGATTAAATTTAAATTAATTTCTGCCACTTATGTTATTGGAATTTTAAAAAATATATTATATATTTTGTATTATAATAATTTATAATTTATACTAATTTCACCATATTTTTTGACCAAAAAATATTAGTGAAAGTAATTAAAATTAATTATAGCGATTAAGAAGGAAATTAGCTTAACAAGGGACTAAACCTTAAACTTATGATCCAAAATGACCTAAAAACTTATCAAAAATACATTGGATAGAAATATTTCAAATATATACTCCATTTTATCTAATTTGGTTTATTATTTGATCCAGTTTTCCTAGAAAAAACACGGGTATAATTCTCTTTTAAAATATTCACAAGAATGCCACTCCACTATAAAAAGGCACTCACCCCTCCCTTTTCCTCACACCTCTAAAGACAATTTGGATTGATCAAAATATTCCCAAATATATACTCAAAATTCATAACCTATTCGTAAAATATTCTATTTGGGAATAAATCCATCCAAGGAATCCCTTTGGTGCAAACCATAAAGAGTTACCAGAATAAGAGGTAACATCCTTCCTCAAGATATTTTGTTTTATTTTCATTCTCCACCCCCTAAAATCTTATTATTCTAAGATTATATAATAAAATAAGTATCCTAAATATAATGAGTTGTTTTTATGTTAAGTTTTTTACCTTCACTTACACACACTTCTATCTAATGGGTAATGAACTTACCGTTTATGTGTATGGAAAACTACCACCTCGCAAAACGATGTCATTCGTTTTTCCTTTACCACCTATCATGGTTGGGAATTATGATAGACACACTATTTATATATGATATATATGATATTTATTATGTAATTATTTTTACTAAATATTTATATAAAACATACCTTCATGCTTTCTATTTTTTGGGAATACGATAACATCATTTGTGGAAGTGTGGACTACCGCATCCTCAAAGTGATGTGATTCGTTCACACTATACATGGAATATATAAAGGATGGTTTTAATAAAACTATGTGACATATAAAACATATATATTATATTTTAATTATAATATAAATATAAATATATATCATTTAAGTTTCATTATTTTAAAATACGACATGGAAATGAAAGTAGCATTCATGCGTACGTACGACGTACCGTCTCCATGAACGATGCATTTCATTTCCAATATTCAAATTTTATGGATTATTATAAATACATAAATACTGGATATATATGATAATTAAATCATGGTTTACATTATGTGGATTATGAAATCATGATCTAACTAATTGAAACAACAAATAACAAGTCAAGTCATACTAAAAAAACTAGATAATTAACACCCAAAATAGTGAAAATAATGAAGGATTATTAAAAAATAGGTAATAAGATATTATAATAAGATAATATATGATATTATAAATATTTTTATGGTTCTTTAATAAATTTTTTACATATTTAAAACCATTATACTAGAGGTTAAAGAACGTTCACCCGAAAAGGAAACGCGGGGTAAGGGATTTTCATCTCACTTTTTACATCAGTGAGATAATTGTCATATTCACCACTTACTTATTTTCTGTTGTGTATATACTAAAATTTTTGATATATTATATCATGATTTTTTTTATTTTAATGGTATTTTGATTTTCAATTTGAATTATTTATTTTAAATAGATTGAGTTAAAGGTTACCAAGTGGTAAAGAATTTCATAACCCAATTTATTTTTTTAGGCTGTATTACTTCCTCATTATCATTAATATTATATGATTATGTGTCTAATCAATTTTTACTATTTTTTTATTTAAACTTGTTTTATGTGGATTTAAATTTAACACATATAATATATGTATTTATCGATTCTCACATCAACATTATGGTCTTTTCATGGGTTTAATTTAAAATCTCATTTTATTCAGGATTTTTTATACTTGAATTTAAATCAGAGGAAATTATTGGATAATTGTTCAGTACAACCTTATATTCTATTCTCTTATGGTTATTTATGACCCTTTTCAAGTAATAGTACCATTTTCCCACTCTTTGGTACTTAAAATGTTTTAGAAAATGTTTCCAAGAAAACATGACTTCATTCCCCTCTTTAGTTGGGGAAATTATTTTCTTCTAAAATACCTATTTTATAAAAAGGCTTTAAAAAATGTCTTTAACCTTTCCAAAATGATTTATTAAAGACATTTTACCTTTTTTTTAATTTTTTTGAGAGGAATATTATTGTTACTTTCTTAATAAGGAATTTTTATAACCTTTTTATCATGCTAAAGGAATTCTCTTTTTACCTTGTAAGACATGTATAGATTTACCCAAAATCATTTATTAGAATCTTACTTTTTAAGTTTAAAAGGTTAATTTTCAAATATTTTTTTAAAATTAATTTTTAGGGAAAAGTATTTTCAATTTTTTTCAAAATGAAAAGGATATTTTCCTCAAGAATGTTTTTAAAGATCTTTTTGTTTTATCAATGAAAAAACCTTTATTTTTAGTTCTATTGTGATATTTTATATTTATACCATCCTTATTATTCCTATGGATGGCTTTTGATTTATTTTTCTAAGGATAGTATTGACATTCACTACCTTGATTTATTTTAGTCCCCTTGAAATATTCAATTTCTTATGATCACTGAACATTGAATTTACCCTAATTATCAATATAATTTATCATGGATATTATTATTACCTAAACTATATATCATTTCTACATATGGTGTTTAATTCAATAGTTATATGATTGACTGGGGAAATATTTATAAATCTATATCCTTTACTCAATATGGATATTTGATGTGGAACTTTGTTTATTTAAATGATTTGGATATGAAATATTTGGTTTGGAGATTTGTTAATGCAATCCCTATGGGTTGGGGACCGGTTAATGCAATCCATATGGGATGGGGACCATTTAAAGAAATCCCCAAGATTCATTAGTATTCTCAGGAGATGAAATTAGTTGGTGAAAAACCTTTCGAGTTTGTTTCCTAGAAGAATAGATGGGTTTCTATCCAAAAATTTAAACTATCTTGAGAATAGATCTTGAAGGTAAAGGTATCATATGCCTGGAAAACATGACATCCAATAATTAAGCATCACCTTTATTGATAATTTATTTATTATTATTTATCTATGATATTTTGCATTTACATATCTATGGATGCATTTCATTATCAGTTCACTGATTAAATGAAATGTGTTTTTGTTATTTTACTTTCCAAATTGATTATAACTTATCTAGTTATTTGAATGGAATTTAAGTTATTACCTTACCATATTGTTTATCCATCCAGTTTACTGATTACATGGCATTTGTGTTCAGTTATTACCATTCCATATTGACTATTCTCATTGATTCATTATTGCTTCCGCTATACTTAACCTTTACTGATAATTTCATCTCACCCTTATTTTGTTTCCTTTCCCTAATAATACAAGAAGTACACTAAGAAATATATGCAAGGATTTGATAGATGGAATAAAGTTATTAATTAAGAAATAAAAAAATAATGTTGTAATTAATATATTTATTTTTAATACAATACTCATATATGTATCTAGTTTACAAAGACTAATAAAATACTTGATCCTTCAGGATTTAATTCCATGTAATTATGAAAATGTAATGGTAGTAGACACCAAATCTAGGATTACTGGGGTCATGTCACAACAGAACATATCCTCCAAGGTTTGAATAGTTGTCTCAAAATGAACATCTTTATGAGGATGATGACAATATTGAAACCTAAATTTATATCCTAATCCCATTGAGTACTTCTCTATAACTTTGAGGAAATATTATAATCTCTATCAGATACAATAGAACATTGAACTCCATGAAATCTCACCACTTCCTTAATTTATAGCCTATAAATATGATTAGGATAGAAATATTTTCTAATAGAAATAAACTAACTTTGTAATGTGATCAAATACAACCCGAAGAGAAATATTCCCTTTAGTTGTTTTGGGGATTCTTAAAATGAAATCCATGGTAATGTTTTTCTACTTACATTCAAGTATGGATAATGGTTGTAACACCCACTTAAAATTTTGTCTCTCAACCCTAAATTGATGACATTACAGGCATCAGGATACATAATCCTCAATATTCCTTTTCATGTTGTCCCACCATAAATTTTATTTCAGATCTATATACATCTTTGTACTTATAGGATGTATTGTTAATGATGAAATATGAGATTTATCTAACAGTTCCTTCTTCAATTATGATATTGAAGGGACACAAACTATATTCCCAAACCTTATCATTCCATCACTATCATGTTTGAACTCAGGAACACTCATTAATTTCTTCTACAGTTATACATCTTCCCTCTATACCTCTTTAATCCTCACATGGATAGTGGTTGAAATTTCATCTAAGAAAGATACGATCTTTACCCTTTTCTTAGGATTCTAAGTTCCATATTTCTCAAATCCATAACTATTGGATCTATTTTAATCCTCATCATAGATAATATTTCACAAATATTTCAACTTATAGAATATGCCACCTTGTTTTCTTTCCCAGGGTGAAAATTTATTGATAATTCATAATATTTAATCAAATATAACCATCTTTTCAGGGGAATATTAATCTCTTTATGTGTGAATATATAATTTAAACTTTTTTGATCCATATACATGTCAACCTTTCACCATAAATATAATTCCTCTATATCTTCAATTCAAAAATTACCATTTCCAGCTCCAAATCATTAGGCGGGTAATTTTTCTCATGTATTTTCAATTGGTGTGAGGAATATACTATCACTATATCACTTTACATGAGGAAACATCCTAGTCCCTTATTTGATGAATCACTATAGATAAAAAATCCCTCTTCACTACAAGGTAGCATTCACATAGTTTCACTAACCAACCTTCTCTTTAGTTCCATAAAATTCTCTTCATATTCATATGTCAACAAGAATCCAACCCCCTTTTGAGTCAACTTGGTGAGTGGATTAGATAGTTATGAGAAATATTTCACAAAACATTAGTAGTATCTAGATAACCCAAGAAAACTACGTATCTCAGTAATAGTGGTTGGTCTGGTCCATTTATTAATAACTTCTATCTTTGAAGGATCCACCAAAATACCCTCACATGAGATTATATGACCTAATAATGAAACTTTATGAATCAAAAATTCACATTTGGTAAATTTTAAATTCAAATTATCCTTCATCATGGTCGTTATAATAATTCTAAAATGATCTTGATATTCTTCCTTTCTCTTTGAGTATATAAGAATATCATCTATAATGACTACCAAAAAATGATCAAGGTAATCTATAAATACTCTATTCATTAAATCCATTAACATGGAAAGGTAATTAGTAAGTCCAACTAGCATTACTATATTTCATAATTTCCATACCTCATATAGAATGCTATCTTGGGTATATCTTCCTTATTAACCCTTAATTAGTGATATCAAGAATAAAGGAAAATCTTAGAAAAGTATTTAACTTTTCATAATTGATAAAAAAAATCATTGATATAGGTTATATGATACTTATTCTTGATAGTGATATTGTTAAGTTCCTTAAAATCAATGAAAAGATATGCCGAACTATCTTTTTTCTTAACAAAAAAAAAAGTGTAGCCCATAGAGATGCACTTGCGAATATGGATTCCTTATTAATATTACCCCAGAGTTTCTTATTCAATTCCTACAACTTAGTTGGGTATATTCTAAAAGGATTCTTTGAAATTGGTGTAACACTAGGTATGAGTTCTATTGAAAACTCAACTTCACAATTTAGAGGAATACTAGAAGTCATCAATAAAATCTTGTACAATAGGTATATCTTCAATGTTGGGTTTCTCCTCAACCATGTGAGATAGACACCCTTAATGTATAAGAATTAATACCCATAAGATAAAAGTAATTTCTATCAAAATTTCACACTCACCCTCACACTGTTAAATGATCATAGGTTCATTCAGAGTATGAAATGTAAATTTACTTCTACAATATCATGAATTTTTGATAAGGTATGGATCCATTAAGTTTTATTTTGAATATTAATTTTAAACTTTATAATTTTTCCTAAATGATTAAGGAAGGGTTTAGGAGCATCTGAGGTTCGTTCGAAGCCTAGAGATTTGATTTTTAGAGAAGTAGTATGAGGTGCACTGTTGGCGCACAATTAGTGGTCACCGTGCAACTCAACCTTGAGACTTATATATAAGGGAGCATAGTTTGACTAACCATTAAAGGGAGTCTGTATTCCTATGTGTAAAAATATAGACCTATTAAAGAACTAAAACACATGGTTAGGGAATGGTTTGTCTATCTATGCGCCTTACCATGCGAGGGGGTGTTTCCCTTGGATAGTGCTGACACACGGATGATGCATGGTTTGGAAAAACATGTATCCAAGATGTGTGCCTCTTAAAAGTTAAGTGAAATTTCATTTTTTACCTTACCTTATTAAAGCTATTTTCCCTCTTTTCCCCCTCAATTCTCACACATAGTAAACTCTCTTGTTTGAGAGCTTCCTCTTACCTCTTCCTAGACATTGAACCCTATCATCCATTCAAGCTCCAATTATCTCACCACCTATCACATTGGAAGTTTACTGATAAGTGATTTTATATGTTACTTTACTTTATTGATTTATATCTCCATCTTTGACACTATTTCTATGAAAGAAAATATGCACTATTTTCATGGTATTCATATATTTCATCAATTTCGTTCATTCTAACTTGAATTTGAAGCCAATTAGGGACGAATGTTCCTCTACTGCCATAAGGTAGGTGATCTATATTGTTTCCCTCAATGTATCACCCATTTATAAATGTTTTCATTGTTTTGCACACCAGAATCTCTATGTGTTTCCTTATAATTATGAAATATGTTAAATTAATTGTGGGAACTATGACCTAAACCTCTTATAATACCCATTGACCTTATTGGAGGTTGGAACCTCACCAAAGATATTCCATTTGGGTGATTCCTTATTTACATAAGCATTTGGAACCCATTACACATGTTGTCTTGAATTTTAAAAAGGAAATTGTTAAAGTTATAAAAAATGAATAATTGTGATATGGAATGTAAAATATCTTTCACTTGGTCCTTAATTATTTATGTATAACTTGGTTAAAATGTTAGAATAACCTTATGAAAATTTTTCATTTATAAATGAAAAGGTAATGTATTGAATTAAATGGAATGGTAAAGAGGAATAGATAAAAATATGGTCTATGAATATTTATAAATAGTTCCAATTTATTATCGATTTTTTCCCATTAAAGGAGCGGCCAGACTTGAGCCCACCTTGGATTCCCAAGGGAATTCCTTGAGAACTTAGAGTAAACCACCCCAATTTATTGATTCGATCTCCAAGGGAGATACCCAACTTGGAATTAAATATTTTTCTTATTAGTATATGAATTCCTTGGTATAGTATCGATGATTCATTCACTGTGTATCTCAAAATTATAATGCCTTGGATTATCTCCTTAGATTCAGCTTGATGTCTTCAGACACGTGATGCCTTGGATCATCGCCTTGGGATCTAGTCTTGCTTAGCACGAGATTTACTTTGTAAGTACTCCAAAAAATTAGTTAGATAAATTCCTCTAGTGGAATACCATAGGTGTACCCCTCAGATTACACTTAAAACCTTTGGCTAGCCTACATGGTTATTTACTATGAGATGTCCCGACCTTCTAAGGTTAAGGATGCCTCAATTTTACCTTGGGTCCAATATATTTTTTATTATCACCTTGATAGTCTTATCATATTATTGGGACCTAAATTTTTATAGGTTACCTATTTAGAGATATTTGTATGAGGCTGAAGGAGGTATGGTTGGCCGGGTTTTACATGAGGGACCTAAACCCGACATGGTTATTATTTCAGATACTTTTCTATTGGTTATCATTTTACCCGCACCTTGATATATTTATACTCAAAAATTGGATTTGTTATAGACACCTTTGGTGGTGGATTACTTGTTGGATTGGTGTATCCCAATCTGTTTAGTATGATTTTGGGCCGAATGCTTGAGGATCATACTGTACACCAGGCCGTAACTCCACGGTGAGCTTGTTGGGGGTTATAAAGGGAAAAAACCCCTATTCTAGGGCTGAGGGGGAAAAAGGACCCCAACCAAAATTATGGGCCACTGTATAAACTCTAACCAACTATAGAAGAGTTGACTAGAAGACACTGACAGGGCACTGTAGCAGTGCAGACTTTAAAGATAGTGGTACTGTAGCTCCACGGACATCCAACCGCTAGCCATTATAACAGCTTGGACTTGGGTGACTGCAACACTATAGCTATGTGAAGTTTCATCTACTCTTCACTATAGTAGTGTGGAATTTATGTACATTTGGTGACACAATTCTTCATCTTCTTTATTATCCCATTTGGGCTAGGGTTTCTATGTGTGAAACCTTGAGATCTCCCTGTAATATTTTTTCTCCAAAATCATAGAGAAATTATGACTCTCCATGGACATGGAGATTATTCTTGAATATTGTAAATAACTGTGCTCATGTTCTTCTTCATATTCTTCTCTTATTCTATATGTTCTTCATATTTAAACCTATTCTGTCGCTACGACTCTTGATTTTTTTTGCAACAAATGGTATTAGAGCTTGATTTTGGATTTCCTTAATTAAACTATGGACATGGAAGAATACAAGGTGAATATTTATCAATTTGATGGAAATTAATTCAGTTACTAGAGGATGAAGATCGAGGACTATCTTTACTAGAAGAAGATGCACTTGCCTCTTCTGGGTTTAAAGACAAAAACATGGAGCATATGAAGTGGAAGCTATTGGATTAATACGTTCTGTGATTTATGCACCTTATATTAGAAAAAAATGTGGTTTTCAACATCAAATAGAAGAATATGAAGGTTGGGACTTTAAAAGATCTCATGAATATGTATGAGAATTCTTCTATGTCAAACAAAGTGTACCTAATGTGACAATTTTTCAATATAAAAATGGTTTAAGGTAGGATTTTTTCAAATCACGTCAACAAATTCAACACCATCATAAGTTAGTTGACAATAGTGGATATTGCGTTTGATGATGAGGTATGTGAACTGGGTTTACTATCCTCATTACCTAATAATTGGGAAGAAACTATAACAACCGTGAGTAGTTCTTTAGGGAATACAAAGCTAGTTCTGAAAGATGTACAAGACCTAATCCTCAGTGAGGATATTCGAATAAGGGAATTGGGAAGATTCTATGGTTCTTCCTTGAACATAGAAGAAATAAGAATATATTCACAATGATACAATCATAGAGGATGATTAAATTCAAGTGGAAAGAGTAGAGATAAGACAAAGGGGGTTGGTCCTACCTATTGGATTTGTAGGAAGAAAGGACATGTCAAGAAAGAGTGTAGAGAAAAATTGAAGGCACCTGAAACTAATAGATAAAACATGATGACTGAAATAAATTACGATGTGTTGCTACTGAGCATGGATATAACTATGGATTCTTAGATTTTAGACTCAAGGGTATCTTTATATTTAACTTCAGAGAAGGGTTTCCTAAACAATTTTTCTTTTGGAAATTTTGGAAAGGTACATCTTGTTGATGATGAGAACTTGCATATTACAGGGAAAAGAGATGCATGAATCAAGACCAACAATTGGAGTTTTTTGGTTCTGGAAAATGTGAGGCATATCCTTGGTTTAAGAAGAAATATTATTTCTGTTACAAAACTTGATGATGCAGGTTTTAGTACCACGTTCACTGTTGGTTCATGGAAGACCACCAAAGGAGCTATGGTCATAGCTTGGGGAGAAAAGAATGGTACCCTATACAATATGATAGAAACATGCATGGACATGGTTTCACCAATAAATACTTTCAGATATTCAAAACTATGGTACTACAGGATAGTCCAGATGATTGAGAAGGGGATGAAGGTGCTGACAACAAAAGGAATGCTACAAGAGATGAAGTTGGTGGAAGTTGAATTATGTGAGGATTGTATCCTTGAAAAGTAGAAGAAGGTTTCCTTGAAAAAGGAGGTAGAATACCTAAGGTAAGGAAGCTGGACCTATTCCATACTGATGTTTAGGGGCCTCCACTAGTATATTCCCTCAGAGGGACACAATATTATGTGAAATTTATTGAAGACTCAATAAGGAAGGAATGAGTTTACTTTTTAAAAAGGAAATAAAATGTGTTTAAGGTGTTTCAGAAGTGGAAGAACATGTTGGAGAATGAGTTAGGAATAAATCTAAAATATTTGAGGTCTGAAAAAGGTAGAGAGTATAACAGTAATGAGTTCAGATAATTTTGTTCAAAAAATGGAATTCGATGGGAGTAGACTATTCCAGGAACACTACAAAAAAATAGCATGAAAAAAAGAATGAATAGTAAATTGAATGAACATTCAAGGACCATGATGTTGAAATAGTGGGTGCCCTAGACACAACTATGAAGTAATTTTGATTACCATATCATTTGTAGAGTTAGTTATACATGATTTTATCTTACTATTATAGTGTATACTTTTTTGCGCCCACTATTTAAATGGTAATGTCCAAAGATTAATTATCGTATCGAGAGGTTATAAAAGATCCTAGGAAAAAAATGAGATCCTCTAGATACTATGAAATTAATATTAAATATATGTTATATAGTCTAGATACATATTACTAACTGTAAATAGTATATGTTTGACTATCAGGTTCTAGGGGATCATAAGCATGAGAATTATTCTCATGAAGTTCGCACTTGGTGATCTCTAATAGTGAGATCATGAGGACATACCTGCTAATCGGAACACCACATGTTTTGGGTGTCATTGGTCATTTCTATCTACGGACATGTGTATTAGTCTCCTAACTTGATACCATTACCAATGTATATCATTTGATTGTATACTTTGATACAAGGAAAAAACCATGGTATTGAAATTGTGGTGAGGTAGCTTGTGTTGGGTGCGTCGTTGGTGGTATGACATTGGTTGAATGGTCAAGAAAGGATTTTCACTTCCAAGTTTAGTAAGTTGTATATCTTAGGACTGGTTGATCAGGATGATGCTACATTTATAAGTATTTGGAAAAAGCAGTTGAAAGGAAAATTTATCTAGATAGATCAACAAATAATAAAGAAAGAAAAGGACGATGACACGAGTGTGCGTCTTGATTTATGAGATATTAAATGAAAAAGAGATTATAGTACACAATCAATGTTCATTGGTTGGTTATTGTTGCTATGATAATCCTTATCTCTTTAGGGGCCATGATGGATTTCTATAATTTTCTCTTGGTCAGTGAATTTTATTCACTATTATCGAGATAAGGTCCTAGAGGGTCACACACAATAGTGTATTCAAGAATCCGCCCTATTCGGTTGAATATTCATATGGACATAGTGAGCTCTACCATGGGGTTTGAGTGTTGTACAAAATATAGATCACCGATAATTAAATAAATTAATTAATATTCAAGTTATGAATATTTGGGATTGAATTTATTTAATGTATTTACAAGTTTAGTAAATATGAGATAATATTAATCGAATGAATATTATTTTAATATTAAAGGTTCGTTTAATATTAAGTGGGATAGAGAGTCGAGTTAAATGGTTCTGTTTTTATCACATAATATATTATATATATATATATTATAGGTATGTGATAAAATAATAAATAATATCGATGTAGATTAGTTCATCTAAATTATTTATTTAGTGGACGTTGAAATAAATCGGGACTGAGGAACCCAAATGGGTATTTAGCAACACCATTATAAATAAAGGAGGAGGATCTCTCTCTAATTGAACTATTATAACTATTTATTCATTCCATAGAATGAAAAATGAGAGCCTCTCTCTCATCCTGCTACCTAGAGAGAGAAGCAATTGATCCAAGAGAAAGGATCAAGATATTCCTCAAGAATCGAAGGGATATTAATTCCATGATCATCAGGGCATCAAAGATATTGTCAGATAACCTTTCTAGCACTTATAATTCGATGATCGACATTCCAATGGATTCTATAAGTGTGTGTGGATGATCTAGAGGGATCCTGCTATGGATCCTTCTAGAGATGCTCACCATCATCTAGTTGTAGTCGACCATAGCTTCAGATTTGAAATAGGTATGTTTTTATTTTATTTTTTGTGCTATTTATAATTTACATGAGATCCTAGGACCTTACTGGGGCTTGGATCGTCAGTGTCGACAAGCTCCGTCGACCCGTCGATGAAAATTTTAAAATCCTCAGCCTACCAGCTTCCGGTGTAATCCCTGAAATCTTTCCATGGTATCAAACAGATCAAAAATATTTTTTATGCCACATAAAATTGATTTGAATAAAATTAAGTAGAGGGTTCGAAATCGGTCTCAACGATTCAAACCATGCATCGATCCGATCTCAAATGGCCAAGTTATGGCCAATTAAATTTTTGATACAGATCAATGTTGTGGTTTGAGTTAGAGGTGTGGAAGTTTTTAAAAATTTATGAGAGGAATCTTAAAAAAAACCCAAGTGTATTTTTTTAAGGGAGTGGGGAGGCAGGTCAAACAAAGCAAAAAAAAAAAAAAATTTAATAAAAAAAGGGAAGGGGGTCGGCGTGGACCCCCTGGATTGCTTCCTCTGCACACAGCTCTATCACCCCGTAGCAGACACTGCCGTCCCACTTTCCCCAGAACCTACTGCATCCCCTTTGTAGGCATGACACCCGGCTCCCAGCACCGTCACCTCCCGACCACCCTCTTTGGACGTCTTCGCCCTTCTGACCTCCTCTGCTGGCCTCATCTGCAGCGGCCTGACGCCACTCGCACCAGCGTCTGGCCTCCTTCCTTGGCGCAGAAAGCATGCTACTCGGCTCCTAGCACCATCGCCTCCCGACCGTCTGTCTCAGACGCCGAACCCTATCGCAACCATACCACCGCCCCACGGTCTGGCCTAACCTCCGACCTTCTGCAGCAACCACATGCCTCACAGCGAAAGGCTCCAGACCACCGTAGCCCACCAACATCGGAAGAATCCGGATGACCACTGCCTCCGTGATGGAAAAATCCAGTCAGACACCTTCACAGCCTGCCGCACCGGCCTCCGAACTTCCCTGCCAGCTCGTCTAAATGTCGCGTGCCACCATGGACTAACCTCGGGTACAGGTAAACCCTGATGTGTTTTTTGGGTCAATTTTGTCTCAAAACAGGACCAGGCAGATCTACTCGACCAAGTTTAGGTCTGGGCAGAACTGCCTGGCCCAGTTAAGCCAAGCACGGGCTATGCCCGACCCATTATGGGTCTGCGTAGGTTCAGTGTGACCCACGATGGACCAGATCAAGGTTTCAGTACCCGGGTTTTAATTTCAATTAATAAAATTAATTAATTAATTTAATTATAGAATTTAATTAAATTAATTGATATATTAATTATATTTTAAACAAATAAATTTTAATACCCAGTTAAAATTAATTTAATTTGATTATTAAATTGAATTAAGTTAAATTAATTTAATTTTGATATTAAAATTAAATTAATTAGTAGAATAATAAATAATTAAATTATTTTAATTATTAAATTCATTTAATTTAATTTATAAGCATCCTACTTAATTAATGGAATTTAATTTTATCACAAATTCTTTATTTTACCCACCTACTAGACTTGAGCACCGACCCTTGTATGTTTTCATTTATTTATTTATTTAATTAATTATTTAACTACGTATGATTATTGTAATTAATTAAATAGATGGTCTGCACATTGTCTTTCTTTTTAGTTAAAATGTATAAGGGACTACGTGTCCAATTTTTACCATATGTACATTTATCCCACTAGTCCCCCTCACCCGTGCGTAAGTATTTCTGTACTTTAGACGAAGACAATGAATGACGTGGACCCCTCAAAGATGAGGTGATGTATGTTGATAAAGACATTGTAAGACGAAATTTGGATTCACCAAGATGAGGTCATAATCCAAGATGTGACATGGACCCTACCAAGACGAGGCGATACTTCAGAAGAGAAGCGAACATACATGACAGGGGGAAATCTTCAGCAATAGTCAAGCTTCATCTTAGGTATGATGCCCCTAGGCCATTTAGATGCTCAAGACCAGTCTGGTAATAGGTTACCTTTATAAATTTATTTATTATTTTATGCATTTATAAACAGCGGGAGAAATACATAAAATAATAGATAATAAAATTCATAAAGAAGAGGCATATGTTTTTCTATTAATGTTTAGTTGTGAGTGTGATAACATAGATGAACAAGATTAATAGATATGGATTACATTCATTGAGAGAAACCAATAAAACCCTCAAAGAAATATTAAGTCACCACAGCCTTCCATTATTCAAGTTTGAACAAAATCGGGTGTTTGGGGTGTCAGTCATGCCATAGCTGAGGGTGCCTCTTACTACCGGGGAGTTCTTATTAGGGTGGTGGGTTGAATTAACTAAAATTTCAGCAAAGAAATTGCCATAGCTAGCTTGTTGTAATTTTAGAGGCAAGCGTTGTGTAAATAAGATTATGATTTTAGAAGCTGGGACTTCACTCAATAGATCAAGGAACTGTGATTTAATGCGGTTGGCCAGCCAAAAGCTTACCTTGAACCCTTTGAGTAGTGAAATAGATATAGCTTATAGACTATGAGTGAGGTTCAGGGATCCTTTCTACTAGAATACTCATACGATAGAGTATTCTGATTCTAGTACAGAGGGTTCCTTGAATTCGATAAATTAGTGGGAGACATTTAATGATTAAATTAATTGATAATGTCCCATTAGGTAATCATCATAAAAGTACTCGTCTTCTAAAGTTTATTTATAGAAAATGGAAAGTAATACCACAAGTAAAAACTATGATAAACAATGTATTGATTAAGTATCCAAACTAGCATGAAATTCCTAGTGTATTATAGGTGCTTTCACAAATTACTACTATAAAGGAAATTCAAGGTGCTAGTGTCCTAACCTCTTAAGACACCTTAGGATTTGAGGGTTTAAATTACTTATAGGAGAATCATGAATTAATTATATGATGGTTCTATCATAATGATATCAGCAAAGTCTGATGTTAGTTGAAATCACTAAATCATGACATGGATGATGTTACATATAGTCTCCTCTCCAAGAAGTTTTTAAGGAGAAAGATTAGCAAGATTTGAATGTGATGATTGCACTCAGTTTGTGTAAAGTGAAATAAAGTTCATAATCTTTCATGGAATCCCATTCTTATACCTTTTACACCCAATTAATCTAGTTTTTTAAGGATAAAAAATAAAAAATATAGAGTAAGCACTTCATTACCTTTAAGGTAACATTCACCAAGTAATAAGAATATTAAAGATAACACCATCTTTTGTTCTTATGGTGAATAAATTGAAAGACATGGAAAAAAGGCCTATGGAAAGTTATGCCAAAGGAACATTCATTATATAATTCAAAGACAAGGGGTTAGTTATTTAACAGGAGGTTATTTTCATCACAAATAATGAAATAAATTCATGGAAGCTTAAAAATGCAATGAACTTAAATACAAGAAGCAAGTACCCGCTTCTCGTTCAGTTTATATTCATCAAATAAAAGTATTATTTTCTCACATACTTCTTGGGTATTAAATACAATATTATTTTCACATATATATGTATTTAAATACATTAACCAAGTAAGTAGAGAAACATTACAAGGAGTAAGGTGTCTTCTCCAAGTAGCTAAGAAAGGGTGATTCCGAAGTCAGTGGTGAGAAATGCATAAATTTTATTTTCCAAGTGAATGATTCTAGATGAAAATGTTGTTGAGTATAACCAAAAAATTTATATCACATGCCCTTTGGACATAATGATACATTATTCCAAGTTTTGTAATGAATGTTGTTTGTGGTGTCTCATACTCAACAAATAGTTCAGTGGTACTTGAATCATTGGCAATGAGTGATGAATATAAAATTTAAGACTTATCCAGTTGCGTAAAGATGATTCTTTGTCAAGTAAAACTAAAATTAGATGTCAATAATATACCTAGTATGGTATTTAGGCTCGACATAGCTAAACACCTTTGGTATTATTGACATATTTAGTTTATACAAAGAAACCTTTAGAACTAAAGGTATGTCACAAAGATTCCGGGGTTAGTTCAACAAGTGAGTGTGAACTATTCCAAACAAAAGATAGTGGTAAAGATACTTCATAATATTCCTTAAGTTATTAAGGAATGTACTAGTGAAGTATACGCATAGTCAAAAGATATGAGTTTCTTCAGATCGGTATTCCGAAGAATATCATGACTATGCAATCATCGATCATGATAATGTAGCATTGAGTAATTCCTAAATGCACATTACCTTATCTACATCATGGTCTTGATGTTCATAAGGAGGATAGATGATAAATTATTACATGTTAACATTGATTAACAAAATGTAGCATGGATTAATTCCTAAATGAATATTTTATACATCAAATTTATGATGTAAGTAGTATCAATGTTACAACCTGCAGTAACTTCCATCATATTTCAAGATGTTCTTTGCAAATAACAGCATAATCCCATAACCAATATGCCAACTAAAATGAAAAATGTATATTGTACAAGTAATAGAATGATGGAAATCCATTATGTCACATATCATGTGTTAGGATGCAAAGAGTTTGTTAAGATTTAAACAAACATGCATCAAGTTAAACATGTTGTGTATCTAATGTAATTATCCTAACAATTGCTTAGGATATTACATAAATACCTAAGATAGAAAATATGTAGTCAGGTATTATACTACATTTCTATATAAGGGTAAACATATCTATTAGAGATAGTGGAAGTTGAATTGACTTGGACTTAGTCAATACTCAAGATGCATAAATGGTTGACATAGGAACAATTTCCGCAAGTACATGTGGAATAGGAATTTTCCAATGACACATACTACGTAGGAAGTATGAAATCATGGTGATGGTTTTATATTCACCATGGCCAGTGATAAATTATTCATTAAGAATAATAAATCCTACAAGTAAGAAGTATATGGAAATTAGTTAAGATTGAAAAGATTAATTAAAATTAAATAATGGACTCCATGTATTAAATTTCAAAGGGGATTATAAATTGAATACTGTGGTGGGTATTCATATGAGATGATACATGAATGATACAAGACTGGTACCAATAAGACTTGATTGGTTATACCAAGTTGTTATACCTAAATCCATTATAATTTTACTTGTCATAGTTAATTTCTAAGATCAGTCTATTGGTCATTGGATATCAAGATCATATTTCGTGGATGGTGTCTATATGACGCAACCAGAAAGGGATGATGGCACCATCAAATTCCAATGAAGGTTGCAAGTTACTGAAATCTAGTTCTAGATTAAAGTAAGCAACAATATCTTAGATCATTCATTTCAAATTAATCTTTTCCTTGTGTCTACCAAAGGTTAGTGGGAGCACCAAAGTTTTAAAGATAAATATATTCTTCAACATATGGAAAACATATATTGATCTTATAGTTAGATAAGATCATGATAAAATTAATTCTCCAGTGATTGAATTAAAGTAGAAACCTAAGTTCTAGGGAACTGGATCTATCTAAGTAGATCAAACGGTTTCTTGGACCTAGTCAATCATACATAAAGTGACATTGTATTGAAAATAAAAGTTGTAATAGTTAAAATTTATAATTTTTGTCAATTTCACATGGATTAATCTCTCTAGGTTGACATTTTTGGAACATGGGAAGAGATTAAAGTTGTGAATTGAGTTCTATATGCTTTAGTAATGGATCAATGACATATTACATAAAATGTACAAGAATTGATACTACCAAAATATACTTTATAGTAGGCAGATATCAATTATATCTTGGAGCACTACAAGTGAAGTAGTTAGAACTATCATCTTGTACTTCAATAAGTAAAAATGATATGTACCTGGTATATAGAGAAGAAGGTATACTAGTTTTTTTATGGGACACAAACTAGTAATACTTAGATCAATTTGATCTAGTATCACAGTTAGGAAAAGGTGATGGGTAAGTTAAGATCATAAAATACAATGGTAGACATATCTACAAATAATAAGTATGTTGTAGTTTCTAAGGCAAATAAGAAGTAGTTAAATTCAATGATTTGTTCCAGTTCTTAGAATCACACCTAGTGAGAAAAGTATTATCATAATGTAAATTATGATATTCTTACTGTCCAAGTTGTTAAGTTATGACAATGAAAAAAAGTGATATACTCAGGAATACCTTATCTTGAGAAATTTTACTCAAGGAAATGAGGTCACATACAAAAGATATGCCACATAGAAAAAATGTGGCAAGACCAATAGTTAAATCCATTACTTAGAAGAAGCATGATCCTTATCATGTGAGTAGCTAACAAGTTTGGTTAGCAAGTTGGCTCCAGCACAAGTGAGAGTGTTGAAATAGTGGGTTCCCTAGACCCAACTATGTATTACTTTTGATTACTATATCATGTGTACACTTAGTTATACATGATTTCATCTTACCATTATAGTGTAGACTTTTCTGCGTCCACTATTGAAATGGTAATTTCCAAATATTAATTATCGTATTGAGAGGTTATAGAAGATCCTAGGCTATAATGAGAACCTTGAGATACTATGAAATTAATCTTAAATATATGTTCTATAGTCTAGATACATCTTACTAGCTGAACACAGTAGATGTTTTACTATCAGGTGCTGGGGGATCATAATCATTGAGACTTCTTCTCACGAAGTTCGAAATTGGTGATCTATAGTAGTGAGATAAGGAGTATATACCCACTAATAGGAATATCACATGTTTTGGGTGTCATTGGTTGTTCCTATATACAAACATGTGTATTGGTCTCCTGACTTGAGACCATTACCAATGTATATCATTTGATTGTGTACTTTGATACAAGGAAAAAACCATGGTATTGAAATTGTGGCGAGGTTTCTTGTGTTGGGTGCATTGTTGGTAGTATGACATTGGTTGAATGGTCAAGAAAGGATTTGTCTCTTCAAAGTTTAGGAAGTTTTATATCTTAGGCCTGGTTGATTAGGATGGTGCTACCTTTATAAGTCTTACGTAAAATCAGTTGAAAGTAAAATCTATATTGATAGATCAAAAAATAATAAATAAAAAAGGATGATGACACGAGTGTGCGTCCTGCTTTATGAAATATTAAATGACAAAGAGATTATAGTACACAGTTAGTGTTCATAGGTTGGTTGTCATTGATATGAAAATCCTTATCTCTTTAGGGGCCATGATGGGTTTCTAGACTCTGATCTTAGTCTATGAATTTTATTCATTACTATCGATATAAGGGCCTAGAGGGTCACACACAATAGCGTACTCAAGAATCCACCCTATTATGTTGAATAGGCATATAAACATAGTGGGACCCACTATAGGGTTTGAGTGTTGTCCAAAGTATCAATCACTGATAATTAAATAAATTCATTAATATTCAAGTTATGAATATTTAGTATTGAATTTATTTAATGTATTTACAAGTTTAGTAAATACGAGATAATATTAATCGAACAAATATTATTTTAATATTCAAGGTTTGTTTAATATTAAGTGGGATAGCGAGTCGAGTTAAATGGATTAGTTTTTATCACGTAATATATTATATATATATTATAGGTATGTGATAAAAATAGTAAATAATATTGATGAAAATTAGTTCATAAAAATTATTTATTTAGTGGACATTGAAATAAACAGGGGCTGGGGAACCCAATCAGGTATTGAGCAACACCACTATAAATAAAGGAGGAGGCTCTCTTTCTCATTGAACTATTCTAACTATTCATTTATTCCATGGAATGAAAAATGAGAGCCTCTCTCTTCTCCTGCTACCTAGAGAGAGAAGTAATTGATCCAAGAGCATGGATCAAGATCTTCCTCAATAATTGAAGGGATCTCGATGCTGTGATTTCCGGGACGTCGAAGACATCATCAGATCACCGCGCTAGCACCCTAAATTCGACGATCAATGTTCCAACAGATTCTAGAAGCACTTGTGGATGATCTAGAGGAATCCTGCTATGGATCCTTTAAGAGATGATCTCCATAGACTAGTTGCAATCAAACATGGATTCAGATTTGAAACGGGTATGTTTTCATTTTATTTTTTGTGATATTTATAATTTATGTGAGATTCTTGGACCTTACCAGGGATCAGATCATCGGCGTCGACAAGTTCTGTCGACCCGTCGATAAAATTTTTAAAATCCTCAGCCTACCGACTTCTGCTGTGGGCCTCAAAACCTTTCACATGAGGCTACAATCTAGGTTACCTACTATCTTTTGAGCTGATGCAGTGAACATGGAGGTATATCTCATCAATAGGAGTCCATCTGTACCAATGTGAGAATGTCTACCTGAGGAGATCTGGACTGGTAATGAGGTAAGAATATCACATTTATGAGTCTTTATTAGTTTAACATATGTACATGTTGATTCTAATGAAAGTGAAAATCTTGATGCTAAGTCTAAATCATGTTTCTTCATTGGATATGGTGCTGTGGAGTTTAGTTATCAATTTTGGGATAATCGCAACAAGATGATCATAAAAAGTCAGAATGTGGTATTTAATGAAGGTGTCATGTATAAGGATCTCTATGAAACTAAAGATGAGAATGGGAATAAATAATCTATGTGAAAAGATCAAGTTGAGCTTGAAGGTGTACCTACGAATGAGACATCAGAACCGATGGAGCTTACTCCTACAGTGGAGTAGAGGAGATAAAAAAGGGAAAGAATTCCTATTCAGAGGTATTCACCATCATTACACCATTTTTTATGATTTAAAGTGGATAACTAGAATTTTTTGAAGAGGAAACATAGTTTAAGGAGTTGAGTAAGTGGGATCTAGCTATAAAGGAGGATATTTCCTTGTTGCATGATAACAACACTTGGGCAGTCGACACCTCTTCCAAGAGGAAAGAAAGAATTTTAGAACAAGTGGGTATATCAGTTCAAGGAAGAAAATGATGGAAAGAGGAGGTACATGTCAAGGATAGTGGTGTAAGTATTTCAATATAAGGTAGGTTTATACTCCACTTAAATCATCTCACCCGTAGTGAATCTTACCACCATCTAGATGACTCTTAGTATTTTTGCATCATAATATTTATACCTTGAGTAGTTTAATGTCAAGATTGATTTCCTTCATATAGATATGGAGGAGGAAATCTATATGTAGAAACTAAAGGGATACATTGATTCTGGAAAGGAAGACCATGTGTGATAACTCTAGAAGAGCTTGTATGGGTTTAAACAGGCACCCATGTAGTGAAACAAAAAGTTTGATGCATTCATGACTAAAAATTCATACAAATGATGTGGAATGGATCAATGTTGCTACATCAAGTATTTTGGTGATTAATATATTTTATTTATTCTATATGTGAATTATATACTCATTACAGGATCATGGATGTATAATACTGATGAGATGAAAGGGAATTTAGATGAGGAGTTTGAGATGAAGGATCTTATAGAAGTTGGAAAGATTTTGGGAATGAAGATCAAGAGAGACCATGAAACTGAAACCTTGATGTTATCATAGGATGGATACATTGGAATAGTTATGAGAAGATTAAGTATGCTGAAACAAAATTCAGTTTCTATTCCCCTAGAGATCCATTTCAAATTATCAAAGGAGCAATCACCGAAGATAACAGAAGAGGTTGAGTACATGGAAAAGGTTCTATATGCATCAGCTATTGGAATCTTGATGTATTCCATGGTTTGTACTTTACCTAAAATTGATCATGCAATGGTAGTTGTGATAAAGTATATGGATAACCCTAGAAATCATCATTGGGAAGCTATGAAGTGGATATAGAGAAATCTGAAGGGAAGCAAGGAAGTATCTCATTATTTGGGAAAGGAAAATCATTATAGGGGTATGTGGATGCTGACATTGTAGGTCATGTTAATAGTAGGAGGAGCACCATATGTTATGTATTTACTTGTGGATGAATTGTAGTAATATGGATATCATAATTGTAGAAGGTGGTGGATTTATCCACAATAGAGGTAGAATAAATTACTATAACATTAACGAGAAAGGATATGGGTTGGTTGAAGAACTTATTGGATGAAATGGGTAGAAACTGAGAGGAAAATTTATTGCATTGTGATAGTCATAGTACTATACATCTTGAAAAGAACCTAGTGTTTCATTTTTGGACAAAGCACATCCAGATAAAGTACCATTTTATTAGAGGCTTGATACATGATGGGATACTAACATTACAAAAGATTTGTGGAATAAAAAATTATATAGATATGTTGATGAAGCTAATGGTTATATAGAAGTTGAGTCATTGTTGTGTCTCTGTTGGTCTCCAATGATGAATGTAGGATGAGAGGCATAATATGAGAGGACACTTTGGGAGAAGAAAAATGAAAACAATTGGTATTTCATGAACCATCAGCTTGAAATTGAAGCTATGAGTGGAAAGAACACACAAGTGAGTGAAGAGAAGGAGGAGATTAGATTATGTAAGTGGGATTGAAGTAGGTTAGTGTAGAAGACTAGGTTCCAAGTGAGATATTATTGGATTGGTGTATCCCGATCTGTTTTGGATGATGTTGGGATGAATGCTTATGACCCATACGGTGAACCAGGTCGAAAATCCATGGTGATCTCATTGGGGGTTATAGGGGGAAACACATCCCTACCTCAGGGGCTGAAGGACCCCGACCTAAATTTTGCGATACTGTATCAACTTTGACCAATTTGTAATAGATTTGACTAGACAACACCGATAGGGCATTGTAGTAGTGTGGAATTTAGAGACAATAATACTATAGGTCCATGGATTTTCAGCCACTGGCTAGTATAATAGCTTGGACTTGGGTAGCTATGATACTGTAGGGATATAGATTTCAGCCACCATTCACTGTAGTAGTGCAAACTTTCTATGTTAGTGGTGGAAAAATTATTCATCTTCTTTATTATACCATTTCGGGCTAGGGTTTCTATGTGTGAAACTTTGAGATCTCCCTGTAACATTTTTTCTCCTGAATCATAGTAAAATTATGCCTCTCCATGGATGTAGGGATTATTCTTGAACCACATAAATTACTATTTTTGTGTTCTTCTTCTTCTTCTTCAATTATTTCGTCTTTTCTTCATCCGCAAACCTGTTCTATCATTATGAATCCCAATGCTTTTTGTAACACTACTAAGTTTTAGTCACACCTTGTTTGGGCCATCGATTGGTACCCAGATAGACTTTGTGGTTATAGGTATGGATAATGGAAAGTTTCTAACCTTGAATGTTTGATTCATGTGATAAGATGGTATTTGGTAGTAAAGGACCGAGCACAGGCTTGGGATGCTTGTGGAGTTTATCCTTTTTGGTATTTTTGGGTATTTTTATATAATATTTACTGATGTTTTCCTACTTCCTGTTTTTTTATAAGATCATGAAATCATCACCATTTTTATATGACTTGAATATCATGGTTACTCATCGGTTTCTTATGTCAGGATGATTTACTTCCACTATTTTTTATTATTATTGCTACTTATGCTATTTTTTATCTATCTTTTACCGATGTGATCCACTCTGAAATGAGGGTATAGTCTACACATGGACACACTCTAGGAAATTTATACTCTTCATAAGCCTTTGGAATATAGGTAGGACACTTGAGGCCATGTGGCCTATCAAGTTTAGTTATTTATTAGTGGACTGGGTCTGGGACATCACAAATTGGTATTATAGTTTTTACCCTTTTATTACTATTTGGGATGGTTAGATTGGAGATTAGGAAGCGTTGAAATTTGGTAAAAAGTCTATGACTTGAAACGGGTAACCCACATACAGAGGAAGAACCAAATTTTCTAGGATGAGGCTTATTGCTCAACATTGTTCCTATTACGGATGTATTGATTTCACCATTAGGCGATGAACATGAATTATGACATTTATTATTATTTTGGATTTTATCTTCATCCTTGGCCCGACATGGAAAGGAATCATTATACATGAATCATCATAGGAACTTATAGATTCACATGTCATGCATATTCCATGCCATATAAGAGTATCTAGTGGATTGAATCACCTGTACTGCCTGTGGTCACTGTATGTGCCTTGATGGTAATAATTGAAAATGTGATAACATTTTTTGCAGGGATAAGAATAATTGGATTAATTAAAGTGTCTGGATCAACCTAAATGGTGTTTTCTGACATATCTTGAGGCTGGAAACTTAATCAACCAATTATTACATGTTTTATCCATGATCCATTATTTTCATGGGCTGAAAGGTTAGTTGATTTCAATTACATGAATGCCAATTATAGTTTATAAAGTATATACTTATATAAATTGTGAATGGAAATTCATCCAATCAAATCATCAGTTATGACTTGTTACATTATTTTACTAGATGTAAAGGTTTGGTTGTGGTTACATAAACTAACAGTTATAACTTATAAAGCTTATAACTTTATAACTTGTGAATGGTACTTTATCCAACTGGTTTTTTATATAAATATAAGAATGTTTGAATTACAGACCATGGAAAATGAATTGGTTACCATTAAATAGGGATGATAATTATAACTTAAATTTTTTTCCTCTCTAAATTTCAATTGAAACTCCATACAACAGAACCGCTCTAATTAAAAATAATAGACCTTTCCAATACTCTAACTTTAGACTTGGTTAGTTGGGTTAGTATACCTTGGGTAGTGATCCATTAGCTTGTGTTATTATTTTAAGTAAATATTTATAACAATTATCATTTTCTGAGGTGTGTGCTTGGAAATGTAGATATACATCTCCATGATGGCCTTAGATTTAGGGTAGGAAGGTGGTGGCAACCATGCTTCTAAAGCGGTGGGACCTAACCCGATAGTAGTGCCACCCGAGGAAACACTAGTTGTAACTCCTATTGTACCTATAATGGGAATCGAAACTCAATTTAATGAAGGGTTTCTATGCTTAGTGATGTATATAGAGTGATTTCAATGACCCATATAGACTATTCCAAAGCTGATGTGGGAATTATAGAAGCAAAACCAACCTACTTTCTCTGGGGAGGGTGTCCCCCAGGATTTTGAATCTTGGATAGAGGCCATATTATCTATCCTTGAGCATCTGAAGATTCATATAGAAAGGAAGGTCAATATCACCACTTATATTCTTTTAGGATCTACCAAGCATTAGTGGTATGTGCTAAATTAGGCTGACCAACATCGGGTTATGGTTTGGGGAGATTTCCAATCTCTCTTCTAGGATTACTTCTTTCCTAAGAGGCTGAGAGTTAATCAAGAAAGAGAGTTCATGCACCTTGCATAGGGAACTATGTCCATTATGGACTATTATACTTGTTTTATAGACCTATAATGCTTTGTGCCTACTTGTTTTGAGGGAAATTTATCTAAGGTTAGATGTTTTGAGGAGTGTATAAAGTATGCCATCCGATCTTAGGTAAATATATTTTGAAAAACTACCATTTATTAGATAGTGAACTAAAACATTATTACTAAGAAAAAACTGAGGGAAGTTGAATGTATAAGGTAGGGTGGTTCCATACCAAGATATGGTAGTTCATCCAGTGATGAGAAGTATCATATAGAGGTTTCTAGATTGGTTAGTGGAAGACAAGGTATTCGCACCAGTAGTTCTGTTATTTTCCTTCAGTGTGGGTGATGGGGACATGTGAAGTCTCAGTGTGATCAAGACCTAGTTGAGTGCCGAGCCTATGCATAATGGGGAATATTCATAGATTCTTTTTATCCTTTCCATCTTTTCCTAATGGGATAGGATCTTTACCAAATCCAATTTTCGGAGTAGGATTAGTAGCACCACATCAGGTGGGGAGTTGAAGTACCACTGGCCATACAGGCCGAGGAGGTGGAAGTGGTCAATGAGACCAAAACCATGATTCATAACACTGGTAGAGTGGAACTGTTTAGAGTGTTCAGGTTGTGGCTCAGGGCTGGGGATCCGACCAGATATATTCAGTACATCCTATACTCGAGAAGTAGGGTGTAATAACTTCTACAGTGATAGGTACAATCTTAGTAGCCTCTACTTTGTAATCTATTTTATTTTACACAGGTGCTTCTCACTCTTTTATCCTGGTTTCTATTATGTAAAGACTTAGTCTTGATGTTTTTAACTTGTATAGGGTAATGACTCTGGATAATCTATTGGGAGTGCAGTCAGAAATTGTATGCCAGTGTAAGGAATACCCCCTTGAGATAGGCAACTATCGTTTCTTATGAGACCTCTTCATCCTTGTGATGAAAGGATTTGATATCATTCTTGATATGTAATTCTTAGTTCCCTATTATTCTCATATTTATTGTTATCACTAGAGGGTGTCGTTTACATCACTATAGGGAAATAGTTATATTCATAAGGGATAATGGGATTTCCAACTGAGTCGTGATGGACCTGAGCACCATGGACTGGGTGGAGTGTCAACCTAGATTTCCAGTATTCTATTAGATTTTTAGGGAATACAATAGACTTATTTCCTACCAGTAGTAGATCATTTCAGGGATGTATTGCTAGGAGAATTTTTTAGACTAACTTATGAGAGAGCGGTAGAGTTTTCCATCGATGTAGTGTGAGGAAAATAATTGATATCCATTCCTCCTTACATGATGGATATTAATAATTTGTAGTAGCTCAAGAGGTAGTTAGAGGGATTGAAAGATAAATATTTTATATGACCTAGTACATATCCTTGGGGTTTACCATTGATTTTTTCCAAGAAGTTGAATGAGACCCTCAGGATTTTCATGGATTACCATCGGTTAAACCAGCTTACGGTTAAGAACTGGTATCCACTACCTCACATAGATGATATCTTCGATTAGATCCAAGGAGTGAGTGTAATACCCTGAGTTTCAATAAAACAATTATTAATAAATGAATTATAAATTAAATAATTATGAAATATTTTAATAAAACCATGTGATTTCATTTTGATTAACACACGTTGACATATTTGGATAATATAAATCAATTAAAATTATACGAAATATAGTATCATGAAATGATACTTTATGATATATTGTTTTAGGGAATAAAAATAATGGTAATATTATTATAAAATTTGTTTAATAACATTATAATTTTATTTATACATGTCATTTAAAACTATTATTTCAAAGTATTATGTGTTGTGATATTAACATCAATATATTTTAAGTAACATTATTTTGTAAAAATTTACTACAAATATTCACATTTTAGTTTATGAAAATAAATATTTAATCTGTCATATGAATAATTATATTATTATAAAATTAATTTTGTTTTATTTTAAAAAATATGATATATATATATATATATATGAAATTATAATTATGGGTTTTAAATTGTAAACTTTGATTAGAATAACATCTTATAAAATTATTAATATAATTATATAATATAACTATTTCAATAGACTATTGAAATTATACTTACATCAATGTTATAAAATTAGATTATATATTTTTTTTAAAAATTTATAAATTATGATAATTTCAATTAATTAAATAAATCAATTTTGTTTTATAAAAAATATATGATATATATATGTATAATTAATTTAAACTATAAATACTTTTAATATTTTAATCACATTTATATTATATATATCTATAATAAGTAATAAACGATATATATAAAATGATAAGCCTTTTGATAAAAAAATAATATTTTAAATAAGATAATAAATCATAATATAATAATACATTATTATATAATAAAATAATAATATATTATTAATATGTTGACAAAAATGAAAAGGCAAAGCATATAAGTAAAAAAAAAGTAACTCCAAATATTATTTAAAGAGAGAGAGAGAGGGATATGAGTTGTTAATTGGTTATATAATAATATATTATTAAAATATTTATGATTTGACAAAGACATAGAGGGGGGGGGGGGGACAAAAATATGAGTTAAGAGTGGGTGAAACATTAATATAGATTTAAAAAAAGAAGAAAAAAAATTTATAGGAGAGAAATGTGGTCCATGCCTAGGGTTTTATAGGAGGGGGAGAAAAGAGGAGTGGGTCTTGGGTGTCGCAGGTGAGGTGCACCACAACTAGGGTTTCAAGGGGGGAGGCTGAGGGTATCCGGGTCGAGAATAGGGAGAGCAGCATATGTGTCGTTTGGGAATAGTCTGTGAGGGGATGTCGCGCTACAGGATGGCCTTTTGGTGTCTCGGATTACAGTCAAAGGAGCAAGCCGAGCCAAGGCCAAGTCATGCCAGTGTGTATTATCGCTGTGTGTGGGGGAGATCTAAGATATGTCATTAGTTTGTTCTGTGTTTAGGGTTTCCATCAAGATTCGAAGGTGTCCATTTTTATCCAACCTAGTTTGAGGTAGATGTTATTTTTAGGGTCCCAATCTCTTCGTAATAGCAATAGTAGCATCATTTCCCCCATTTTCATGTTTGTTGTTGATTCAATTTTCTTTCCCATATCTTGGAATTTCTATCAGTGTTTGCGTGTTACTATTTTGATTTTGATTTTTGAACCAATTTGAACAAATTTGGTCTGCAAATGTCTATTTGAGTGTAATTTTAATATATTGTTGTCCTTGTTATGTGCTGGTCCTGCTTGAATAGTTTGTAGCTTTTGTGTATACAATGATTTATATTTTTCTATTTACTGCTTACCCATATTTCACTATAAGCTTATGTTGCTGTGAGTTTTTAGCTATAAGAGCCACACACCATTGGGTATTTGGGAGGAGGTGTTAGTCAGTTTGGGAGGGTCTGTGCAAGCTATGCAGAAGGACTGCACATCTTATGGTCTACTGTTCAGGTAAGGGGACTACTATTTATTTGTTGTTATTGTGTATGCATAATTTATTTTCAACTCAAGTATAAGTAGAAGTTTATATGTTTTTATGGGTGTTGCTACAATTCATAAAAGACTAGTTGTGAATAAGGCTATTTTAAACTTATATAAGGGTTATTTTGTTTATTCGTTTCAAAATCATGGTATTAATTTTATAATTTTTAAGTAAGTGAAATTTTATTTCTATGTTATTTTTTGATTGTTTCCATTAACAAAAAAAATGTTTTCAAATAAATTCTGTCCATCTTCTGGTTAAGTTCTTCAGAATTGTTTGTAAGGGGAATTTTTCATCCAAATTTATTATTGCAAATTCTGGTTATATACATATGTGAAATAAATTCAATCCTCATCTTTTTATATAACTATTATAGAAATTTCAAGATCAATCCTTCAAGAATTATAGTTCCATGTTTATCCAAGGGTGTATTTTAAATTACTTCCAGAATTATTATTTTAGTATGTACAAAAATATTTTTAGAAATTATTTATGACAAATCATGTTTTAGTACATGATGGTGTAATAAAATTATTTATGTACTCATGAAGATTATTATATTTATATTAAAACTTTGTTTAAATTATTTTTAAATTTAGATATATTTATTTATCAAGTTCTTTGCAGTATGAATTCAGTCAGCTTAAAGTTACATAATTCATGTTGGGTTTATACATGTATATATAAATAATTTATTCAGACACATAACATATAAGTATATGTAAATAATTTATCCTAATATATATAATTATTTATTTAAGTAAATAACTGATCATAAATAAATTATTTAGGACTATTTATATTAATGTAAATACATATTTCATAAAATTAAATCATGGCATCATTCTTTTTATGTTTATAATTTTATCTCCATGTTTCTTTAAAAATGCGCATAACATGTCATCATATTTTATCAACATTACGGGTGTCACATCTTCATATAATAATGACCATGTGATTATTCACAATGACATCATAATCATGATTGAAAATTAAATTTTAATGTTTACTTCTGAGATGAATAAAAACATAATTGAAATGATTTAATTAAGATGTTTATTTATAAATATTATATGCATAAGCATTGTATTAATTGTACATTTATCAAAACAACTCTCAAAATGGATGTTTCTGGAAGAAGTGTTTAAGTTCATGGTTGAAAATTGATCTTTCATGTAATTATAAAACGTGCATGTATAAAAAGATTTGGTTGGGAAAGTCTAATAAGTGAGTTTCCATGAAAGTTTATACTTACACATTTATAAATAAATATAAGTGCATGTGCGATTAATATTTATATTTATATATATTTATATTTATATATGAAAAACATTAATTTATTTTTTCTAAAAATTAAACTCATGGTATATGTATATATATGTATATATATATACAAAATATATAATGTTTATTTACATGTTATAATACTTAATGTCATATTTTTAAAAATGTGCATAACATGTCATCGTGTTATTTTAAACTCTAGGATTTTGCATCTTCATATAGTCCCGGTCATGTGTCAAGCATAACATCGACACATCTTTTATTCATAATAAAATCATGGGTTCAAATAATTTTTTTTGGGATTATCAAGCACAAGTATTTCTTCAAGAATTGAATTGTTTTATTTATAAATTTATGTGTGAAATAAATATATCTATTGTAAGAGATTATTTTGAGAAGACAAAACTATATATTCATTTTTTTATTAAATTTGAATTTATTTTATTAATCATTTTATTGATGACTTACAAATAAAGACAGTTATTTCAAGTATGGGGGTTAATATTTTTATGACATTATATGGATTAAGAATTAAGCTTTTCAAAGTGGTATGAGACACTTCGAATTGTTAAAGAATATGTACCTCAATAACTTATCAATGAATTTATTTTCATCTATGATTAAGATTTAAATAAATAAAAGTGGTATGAGACACTTTGATTTAAAGAAAAATTTTACTAGACAAATGAGGAATTAATCAGACATATTATGTGACTGGTGAGGCCCACTATAGCCTCTCAGTGCATCATCAGTTCTAATGAGACAAACTAGAATCTTGGAATGAGGCCTTGACAGAATGATTATATTGTCTAACATTATGAATTCACACATGAATTGGACTTATTATGTGATGGGTGAGGCCCACTATGGCCTCTCGATGCATCGGTAGGTCTCACGAGACAAACTAGGTCTTGGCACAAGGCTTTGAAAAAATGGTTATATATGGTCTTGGCATGAGGCCTTGATAGAATGATTATGATGTCCCGCATTATGCATTCCCTCATTATGAATATAGTAAGTGAAATTTCATGTGATTATTCTACTAGAGGAATATCCATGGTTAATGATCATTCTCTTATGAACCAATGTTAATCAGTTTTATAACTTTCAAGTGCATGAAATTTAATGTTTCATATTTAAGTATATACTTGAATAGAAATTCATTTATAAATATGTATTAATATTTAGTTTCCAAACCCTAAAACAAAGTTTACAAATTTATATATCATTACATGGTTTTCATATATGTGTTTTATATTGTTCTATGTACAATTCTAAATAAGTATTATTTCATGTGGAATTTGTATCTGCACCCATGGTATGTTATAAATGATTTATGTGTGGATATTATCTTTATTTAAGTGGAATTTTATGTATTTATGTTCATGTGCATGCATATTTTTATAATACCTTATAATTATAGCCTTTAAGTATAGTAATTCTTGAACATACGTTTCTCCTAAATTTTTTTAGTAACTCTTGAGAAATGATGATGACATGTCATGAGAAAGGTGTTTTATTTTAAGAAAATTATTTTAAAGGATGAATTTTATTTCAAGTATTTTTTTTAAAATAATTTATTAATTGTTTTAAAAAACCCTCTTTCTAAGAATTTTAAACACTCACCCTACATTTTAATTTCTTCTTATAGGTTTAGTAGATTTATTAGTATTGTACTCTTCTATGTGGAGGCAAAGCACTGGAGTTTATTTTGTTCAATTTTGTGATAATGTAATGATTATATCTAATTATCCAAAACCTAGACCTGTAAAGATCCTCTATTATGTAATATGATGTGTAATTATTCAGTTTTTTTTTCAAAAAAACTACACAACATATTTTGGCACCAAGTCCAGGAAACTGGGGTCTGGGTCCTTATAGTGAGGGTTTTATCAAAGATCAATTTGAGGTCAGACTATCATCAAGTATGATTTAGAACTTCAAACATAAATCCTTTAGTGTTTATAAGAATATATGGCCTATATGAGTATCTGGTTATGATATTTGGTCTGAAGAACACACTGACTATTTTTATATCCTTAATGAATTAGGATTTCTACTCATACCTGAATTCATTTGTGGTAGTTTTTGTTGATGACATGTTGGTGTACTCTCACAATAGACACGATCATTCCAATCATCTTGATATCATTTTGGGTACACTAAGAGAGAAACATCTTTATGTTAAGATCACAATGTACCACTTTTGGATTGATGAACTTAACTTATTGGGTCACATAATCTCAGAGGAATAAGTATCTATTGACCTAGAGAAGGTGAGGGTTGTGGTTTCTTGTGAGAATCCCAAGAATATTTTTGGTATATATAGTTTCTTAGAGATATTTGGATATTACAAGGATCTTTATTTAGAACTTTTTATGCTTGGTAGCACTACTTATAGATTTGAAAAATATGGATGTGAAATTCATATGGTATGGAGCTTTCAAGATGAACTTTCAGTATTTGATAGGTAGATTGACTTTAGCACTGATCCTGATTCTCACAGAGTCAGAAAGAAGCTACATATTTTATTGTGATGCATTAGGTATTGTTCTAGGAGAAGTCCTGATGTTGTATGATTGAGTCATGACATATGGGTAATGTTAGCTGAGGACTCATGAGTGGAATTACCCTACTCATGATGTTGATTAAAAAACGGTAGTTCACACCTTGCATTTTTGGAGGCATTATTTGTTTGGAGAGAAGTTTTTGGTGTTTAGAGACTAAAATACCCTTAAGTACATATTCATGTTTTGTAAATTAAATATTATCCAGTGAAGGTGGGTGGAATACCTACAATCCTTTTATTTTGAGCATTCCTATATTCCTGAAAAAGGAAATACTATGGATGATGATATGAGCTGGAGGACTTAGATATAAGTAGTGTAGGAGGCTAGTAGTGAGTGATTGTTGATGGCCCAATTTTGTAAGATACACTTAGTAGTATCAGAGTATCATAGAAAACTAATCCTTATAAATTTAGTAGTGAATTTTTCACTTTTGGATAGAGTTAAGATGAAATAGATTTTTTGATCCCGAGGGACTGGTCCTATAGAAGAGTGTTTCAGTTGAGGATCCACCAATTGGATGGATTGTGGATGAGGATGAGGTCTTGTGAATTGATGGATGCATATGGGTTCCTAGAGATTTTCAAGATGAATTGATGTAAGAATCTCATGCTTTTAGTTGGGCGGTACACCTCAAGCTTACAAAGATGTACTATGACTTGCACCACCAGTATTGGTGTCCATGGATGAAATGATAGACAATGGGTTTTGTTACTTGATGTTTCACCTATTAGTAAGTGAATAAATAACACCAATGACCTATTTTAATTTTAAATCCATTTAACATTTTGGATTGGAAGTAGGAAAACGCCACTATGAACTTTATGAATAGATTTAGGAGATCACCTTGAGGTGGTGATGCTGTATGGGTTATCATCAATAGGTCAACAAAGGTCTCTCAATTTTTACATATAAGGAGACATTTTATATGGATGATATTGTAATTCTATATGTTTGGGATATTATATTACTTCATATATTTCCATGGATGATAGTATTGGATAGAGATGTTCTGTTCATGTCGCGGTTTTGGTAGAGGTTGTAGAGGGAACTGGGTTCATAGGTACTTCTAAGTATAACCTATCACCCATAGATTGATGGGTAGTATGATCACACTATTTAGGTGTTAGAGGACATAATGAGAGCACATTTACTTGATTTTTGTGGTTATTTGGAGAAACACATACCTCTAGCAGAGTTCTCCTATGATATTTCAAAAAAATAAATTAGATGTCTCCTTACTATTCTTTATATGGTAGACTGCTATGATCACATCTGTGCTGGCTAGTGGATGGAGAGGAATCAATACTAGGACCTTATCTAATTCAAGAGAATTCAGAGAGGGTACAAATTATTTTAAAGCTTATGGATACAACTCAGTCTAGGCAGTATTCATATTCCAACCTTCATCTATGACCCCTTGACTTTGAGGTTGGGAACTAGGTTTTCTTGTGCGTTTCTCCTAGGCTGGGGCATAGACGGATTTAGAAATAAGGGAATTTATAACCTCATTATGTCAAAACCTTTGAGATTTTAGAGAGATTTAGGATGGTATACTATCAGTTATAATTACCTTATAGGTACTAATCCATGTACGATGTCATTCACATATCTCAAATTTTCTATTACTATTCAGATCCATCTCACATCTTTGATCCTCAAGATGTTTAGTTAGAGGTTGATGCTTCTTTTGAAGAGCATCCTATTCATATTGTTGATCAAAGTATGGAGTATCTCTATGTTATATTAGTTCCTATAGTTTGTGTGCTATGGAAGCATGAACACGTACAAGATGAGACCTGAGAGAGAGAGGTCGATGTATTTTCTCAATGGTCAAAACTTTTCTCAGATGTTGATGAACTTCCCTCAGGGAAAATTGGGGATGAGTTTTATTAAGGAGGGGAGGTTTTAACATCATGAATTTTTGATTAGGTAAAAATCATTTAAGTTTTAGTTTTAATCTTTCTTTTTAACCATATAATTGTTTCTAAATGATTAAGGAAGGGTTTGGGAGCATCAGAGTCTTATTCGGAGTCCGAATATTTGATTTTTAGAGAAGTAGTATGCAGCCCATGGTTAATGTTAATCATAAAGCTCAACCATATAACCAATATATATGGGAGCACCATTTGACTAACCATGAGGTGGAGGATTCACACCGATGTGTAAAACTACAGACCTGTTGTAGATTTGAAACACACAGTTAGCGCATGGTTTGTCTAACCATGTGCCTAGCCATGCGCCTAACCGTACGAGGGGTATTTTCCTTGGATAGTACCGACACATGGTTGGCGCACGATTTGGTCAACCATATGTCCAAACTATACACCTCTTAAAAATTATGTGAAATTATTTTTTTCCCTTCCCTCATTAAATATAAATTTCCTCTCTTTCCCCTTCACTTCTCACGCATAGAAAGTTTTCTCATTTGAGAGATTCATCTTCCCTCTTCCTAGGAATTGAACCCTCTCCTCCGTTCAAGAACTGATTCTATCACCATATATCATGTTGGAATCATACCAATAAGTTCTTTTATCTATCACCTTACTCTATCTATTTATCTATCAATCTTTAGTGATATTCTTATGCGAGCTAATATGCCCCATTTTCAAAGTATTTTTCCATTTTATCGATTTCTTCCATTCTAGATCAAATCTAAATCCGATGCTGGATGAGTGTTCCTATACCACTATAAGGTAGGTGGTCTATACTATTTCACTAAAATTATTTCCCATTTATAATTTTTTTCATCATGCAGCATGCTGAAATCTCTACAAGTGGCCTTATAATTATGGAATCTATTAAATTAATTATGGGAAATATGACCTAGACCTATTAAGATACCCATTTACCTTATTAGAGGTTGGAACCTCAACAAGGATCAACCATTTGGGTGAGTCATTATTTATATAATCCTTTGATACCCATTACACATGTTGTCTAGACATTTAAAAATGAAATTGGTTAAGTTATAATAAATGAATAATTATTATATGGAATGGAAAGTAGCTTTCACTTATAGCCTAATTGTTTATGTATAACTTGGTTAAAATATAAGATCAACTTTATGAATATTTTTCATTTATAAATGAAATGGTAATGTCTTGAATTAAATATAATTGTAAAGAGGCATGGATTAACACATGGATTTCAAATATTTATAAATGGTGCCAATTGATTATAGACATTTTTCCTATTAAAGGAGTGGTCAAACTTGAGGTAACCTTGAATTACCAAGGAAATGTGTTGAGAACTTAGAGGATTCCACCATAATTCATTAAGTTAGTCTCCAAGGGAGATACCCACCTTGGAATTATAACTTCGTCTAATTATTATATGAATTCCTTAGTATCGTACCGATGATTCATTCACTGTATATCTAGAAAATAGAATTCCTTGGGTTATCAATTTGGATCCAGCTTGATACCTTCATACACATGACACCTTAGATCATCACCTTGGGCTCTATTCATGCTTAGTCTAATATTTAATTTGGAAGTACACTAAGTATTTAGTTAGAGAAATTTATCCAATGGAATGACAAGGGTGTATCCCTCCTATTACACTGAGACCATTTGGCTAGGCTCCATGGTTATTTACTATGAGTTAGCCTTACCTTTTAAGGTCAAGGATACCTCAGTTTCACCTTGGGTCCTCCATATTTGTTATTATCACCACATAAGTATTATCATATTCTTGAGACCTAAATTTTTACAGGTTACCTTATTAGAGACATCTGGATAAGGCTGATGCAAGTATGGTTGGCCAGATTTTCCATAAGCGACCCGAGCCTGACAAGGTTATTATTTTAGTTTCTTTTCTATTGGTTATCATTTACCCACATCCTTATATATTTATAATTACTGACTAGATTTTTTATAGGCTCCATTGATGGTGGCATACTGATTTTTAATCACACATTATTCGGACCATTGATTGGTACCCGGACAAACTTCTGGTTGTAGGTTAGGATAAAGGAAAGGGTTTGGCCTTGAATGTTTGATTCATGTGATATGATGGTGTTTGGGAGTAGAGAACTGAGAATAGGATTGGGATTCTTATGGAGTTTATCCTTTTTGGTATTTATATATATATATATATATTTACATAGCATGTACTAATGTTTTCCTGCTTCCAATTTTTGTATAGTATCATGACATCATCAAAATTTGTATATAAATCAGATATTATGGTTACTCATCAGTTTATCATTTCATAATGATTTAATTCCACTATTTTATATTATTATTTTTTCTTACACAATTTTGTTATCTCTATTTTATAGTTATGATCCACTATAACATGATAACATAGTCTCCCCATAAACACACCCTAGGCCCTCTCTGATAGTCGGTAGCCTCTGGCATACGGGGAGACATTCTTAAGGCTATGTGGCCAATTGGTTTTAGTTACTTATGAGTGTACTGGGTATGGGATGTTACAAAGTGGTATCATAGATTTATTTTCCTTTTCTTACTATTTAGTATTGTTAGAAAAGAGATTAGGAAGCTTCAGAATTTGGTAATGAGTTAGTTCCTAGGAATAGCTAACCCACATATAGGGGAAAATACAAATTACTTGGGATGTGACTTATTATTCTATATTTTTCCTATTATAGTTGTATTGATTTCACCATTGTGTGATGCACATGAATTATGAAATTTATTATTATTGGGGATTTTATCTTCATCCTTAGCCTGGTATGGCAAGAAAGCATTATACATGAATCATCATAGGTACTTATAGATTCAAATTTCATGCATATTACATGCCATATAGATGTATCTAGTGGCTTGCATCGCATGTACTGCATGTGGTTGCTGTATGTGACTTGATGGTTATACTTGAAAATGTGATAAAATTTATTGCATGGATAAGAATAATTGGATTAATTAAAGTGTCCACCTCAACCTGAATGATATTTTACCACATAGATTGAGGGAGAAACCTCAATAAACCAATTATTACACATTTGATACGTGATAAATTGGTTTCATGGGATGAAACATTATTTTATTTCGATTACATGAATACCAATTTTAGTCTATAAATCATGTACTTATATAAACTGGGAATAGTGATTTATATAATCAAAGCATCATTTATGTCCTTCTACATTCTATTACTATATGTAAAGGTTTAGTTGTAGTTACATGAACTACTAATTGTAACTTAAAGATTATGAATTTATAACTTGGGAATGGTACTTCATCTAACTAGATTTTTATATAAATATAATAATTTTTGAATTCTAGGCTGTGGAAAGTGAATTGGTTTCCATTAAATGGGGATGCTAATTAAAACTTAAATGGAATTTTCCTCTATAAATTTCAATTGAAACTTTATATAATAGAACCCCTATAATTTAAAATAATATACCTTGCCAATACCCCAACTTTAGACTTGGGTAGTTGGGTTAGTATACCTTGGGTAGCAAACCCTTATGCTTGTGTTGTTATCATAAATAAATATTTTTTCCAAATGTTGTGTTCTGATGCATGTTCTTGAAAATTTAGTTATATACCTTCATGATAGCCTTGTGTCAAGTTCCAAGAAGGAGATGATGACCATGCTCGTAAAGTGGTGGGACCTAACATGCTAATATTACTACCTAAGGTACCTCTAGTTGTACCAACTATTATACCTAGACTAGGAAATGATGATCACTTTTGTAAAGGGTTTCTATGATTAGTGTGGTCTATAGAGGGAACTTCACAACTTGTATAGATTATTTCAAAGTTGATGATGGAATTTTAGCAATATCACCCACCTACTTTCTTTGGGTAGGGTGGCCCCTGGGTTTATGAATCTTGGATAGAGACCATATTATCTATCTCTGAGCATCTAGAGATTCCTCTATAAAGGAGGGTCGAGGTTGTGCTTATATTATTTAAGGCTCTTCCAATCGATGGTGGGATGTGGTAAATCAAAATGATCAGAATTGGGGTATGGTTTAGGGAGATTTCTAACCTCATTTTTATGATTAATTCCTTCTAGAGACACAAAAATCTATTTGAGTGAGAGAGTTCATGCACCTAGATAAGGTAACTATGTACATTATGGACTATTCTACTCATTTAATAGAGTTACAACACTTTTCACCTAATTTTTCCATAATTTTTCAAGTGACAAGTTATCTAAAGTGAGACGTTTTGAGGATGGGATTAATTATTCCACCCAATATTAGGTAAATATATCCCAAATAAATACCATTTTAGAGATAGTGAAACATGACCTTATTACTGAGTGCAACTTGAGGTAAGTTGATGGTACATGGCTAGGTGGTTTATTATAAGGATATAGTATTTCATCTAATAGAGGAAATTTCATATGAAGGGTTCTCTATAGGAAAGTGGCAACCAAGGTATCAATACTGGTAGTTCTATTATATTCCATCTGTGTGGGCGATAAGGTCATATAAAGCCTCAGTGAAACCAAGACCCATTTGAGTGCTGAGCCTGTAGAAGAATGGGTCATATTAAGAGATTATTCCAATCCTTTATATCTATTCCTAATGGGATATGATCAAAACTAGTTCCAATTTCTGTAGTAGTATTAGTAGCACCACATTAGGAAAGGAGTTAGAGTACCATCGGAAACACAGGCCGAGGATGTGGATATGTTTGAGGAGGCCAAACCCAAGATTTGTAGTGCCAACAGAGTGGACCTGTTTATAGTGGTTAGGTTGTGTATATGGGATTGTATTAAGCTAGATAAATTCAGTGTACCCTGCACGCAAAGATTAGAATATTATTCTATCTATAGTGAGAGGTATGATCTTAATAGCCTCTACTTTGGTATCTGATTTATTTGACATAGGTACTTCACACTCTTTTATATCAGTGACTATTATGGAAAGCCTTGGGATTGAATTTTTTTACTTCTATGGGGTAATGACTCTGGATACTCTGTTGGAGTGTGTCTAGAAATTGTACACCAATGTTAGGAATTCCCCTTGAGATAGGCAACTATCATTTCTTATAGAACCTCTTCATCCTCAATATGATAGGATTTGATATCATTCTCAGGATGAACTGGTTGGTTCTATATAATGTCCATATTGACTTTTATCACTAGATGGTTTCATTTACATCCCCATATGGTGATATTTATATTCATAAGGGATAATGGAATGTTCAGGTGAATTGAGATGGACCTGAGCACCATGGATTGGGTGAAGTCTCGACCTAGATTTCCAGTATTTCATTAGATAAACAAGCAATGTGACAGACTAATTTCCCTCCAATAATAGATTATTTTAGGAATTTATTCCCTAAAAACCTTTCTAGACTACCTCCTAAGATATATGTAGATTTTTTCATCAATCTAGTGTGAGGAACAACACTAATACTCATTCCTCATTACAAGATGGCTACAATTGAGTTGCAAGAGCTCAATAGGTATCTAGTGGAATTGGAAGCTAAGTGTTTCATATGACCCAATATATATCCCTGGGGTTCACCCATTTTTTTTCCAATAAGGTGGATGGGACCCTTAGTCTTGTCATGGATTACCATTGGTTGAATTATATTATAGTTAAGAACCGATATCCACGACATCGTATATACGATCACTTCAATCATCTCTGAGGAGTGAGGGTTTTCTCAAAGATCTATTTGAGTTTAGGATATCATTAGGTATGATTTAGACCTTTAGACATACCTAATATATAATTTTAAAGAATATATAGTCTATATGAGTATCTGGTTATCCTGTTTGGTCTGACTAATGCACCAACTATTTTTGTGGCTATGATGAATCAAAATTTCCACCCTTATCTGGATTCAGTTTTGGAAATTTTTGTAGATGAAATCTTGGCGTATGCTCGCAATATACATGATAATTCCAAACAAATTTATATCATTTTGAGTCCACTAAGATAGCACAAAATTTATGCTAATCTCACAAGGAACTACTTTTGTATTGATAATGTTTACTTCTTGGGTCTCAACATCTCATAGGAAGGATTATTTTTTGACCCAGATAAGGCAAGGGTTGTGGTTTCTTAGGAGAATGTCATGACCTTCCTTCTTCTAGATGAGGGAAGGGACAAAAAAAATTGCCACACCCTTACTTCTTGAAGATGAAGTAGAGATAATGACCCCCGATTCCCACCTTCAATAGGCCCCAGAGTGGTGACTAGCACCAGGGGTATAGAATCTCACAAAAAATGGAAGGAATTACCCTTTTTAAGAAAAACAAGATCAGGAGATAAGATGATAAAACCCCAAAAAACACCAAAATTTTATATAATGGAAACTAAAATCCAAACCATGCATGATTTAAACATAAACTGCCACAAAGGTACAAAAAACTCCAAATGAAGGTACCAAAATAAAAGACTAAGTAGCAGCACAACAACTATCCCAATGCCCGAGCTAGTAAAGTCTACAATGGTCCTCAACGTCCTCCTAGAAACTTAAAAATAGTTTTATATCATAGGGTGAGAATACAAGTATACTCAATAGGAAAACTAAAGCCACCTGTGTATAAGTGGGGGAAACATACTAATGCCCCTGTGAGAAAATAGTAGAACCTCAAATCACCTACCAAGGAGTACTAACTAGCCTAGCCTCACAAAGGCACACTCACCAAATAACACAAGTCAAATAAAGTAGTAGTATAAGAACATAAACATTTGGGTACCCCACACCACTTTCCCACTGGTTAGATGCTCATTCCTAATAGCTAATGTCTTGATGCTACCAATCTTCCAAAATGCAGTCCCACTACCACAACCTACCTGCACACACCTAGGCCTTAAACCACACACAAATCTCACCCACAGACACCTCGGCCACAACCTCACCACACATATTGCCCATAGACACCTGGGTCATAACAACTATGCCTATCACCCAAAGAAACCTAGGCATCACCCTGAAGACAATTGGAAAAACAATCCTGGCCCACAAACACCTGATCCCCTTGTCCACAACAAAACCTGCTTGAAGGATCTTGGACTATGGTAAACCTCAAGCCATTACAGCCTGCCCGAATATGCTCGAGCGATAAGAACCTGGAAGAGGATGCAAGGAATAAAGTTAGTAACCAGCCATCTATCCTCACACTGCGATTTTGGGAAAGACACCCTCCCCCATGAAATGGGGGTGTTCAGCACATGGTGCTCAAAAAGGGTGGTGTGAGTATAGAAATCACAAGGAAATACAATTTATACATATAGTTAAGAAAACACTTATCCCAACCTATGGGTTTCAAACAAACCACCATCCCACATAGAAACACATTCTCTGTTACCCCTATATTCACAACCACACAAACAACCACAATAAATCACAAGCCTAACACCTTTTCATTTAACCACTTTCCATTCATTAATTAAGGGGTTCACTTTAATTTATTCCATAAATACCTAGGGAAACTACCATCCACAACCATACCCAACACAACAAGCCAAACCAAGCCATATTTTTACTATACAAACAACACATAACCACATCATAGTCCCACTTCACAAACATGTTCAACAACCACAACATAAACCAAAGACAGTCCCATTGCCTATAATTTCATCCATTCCAAAATCAATCAATATCTCAACCTGATATTACATCACACCTCTTGTAGCACCCCATACACAAAGTCAACAGGAAAACACCACCAAATAATAGCCTCACTGCACAAATAGGCCTTCACCCAAACACAAGGTCATTCAATCTATCCACCCCCATACCCATAATAAGGTTACCAAAAACAACTTCACACAACCCCCACAAAGTAAAAAACCCAACCAAACATAGCACACAACCACGCCATTAATCCATGCATATTCAGATTTAGTAAGAGGAGTTATTTAATTCCACTTTAAATAACATGGGTGATCACATAACATGTTTGATCTTGGGGAATCCATTTATTTAACCAAGTATACATGATTAAGCAGATTTCATGCTAAAACCATTTTTCAAAGCATCATAAAAAAATATAGAACACCACCAGTGCATAAGAAAATACCACCAATGGACATGAATTTCAGAAGACATTACAACCCATACAATTCAAAAAAAGGTTCATGGATAAAAATTAAAACAACATACCTAACATCATCACTTCCCTACCATTATTTCATTGACCCCTGTTATCTTTTGATCATCATATTCCCTTCCCCTCATTTATTACTTGTTAAAGAAAAGGATTCAGCCATTCTTCATGAAGAAATATCACTATACCCACCCCACATGATACACAAATAGAGGTAGAAGAATCTGTACCTAAAACAATAGGTGATCAAAACTCCTCTTTGTGCCAAAATAGAGGGTCGCACAAGTAACATTAAAACTCTAAGGAAAGCTCGATAGATGGCTATGACACAACATGCGACTCCATGGGAAGGGAAGGCTCTATGAACACGAATAGGGAATGGAAACACACTGGAAAGAGAAGATATCATCTTTGAAGAGCCGAATCCTATATTAAATAAAGAATGGTTTCAAAAGTCATTAACATGGGATCATGGTCAAGATCACACAGTTTGAATATCTCAATGTACCCAAAGAATTAGGATATTAAAGATATATTTAATATCCTTTAAAACACCCTTAAAAATTACCAAAAAAGGACTTAAAATTGATTTATGTCAAATAAAATGTAAAAGGGATGAAACTGGAAAAACTGGGAGAAAATAGGAAAAATGGAAGTCTGGAAAAGCGTGAGCCACCGTTGGGTGTGCCAGCATTTTGGTGTACCACCATCATGGTTCCACTATTAAGGTTCTAACATTATGTTGACACTATTTTGGTGTGCCGCCATTATGGTGCCATCGTTTCAGTGTGCCACCGTCATGGTGACACTGTTTTGATGTGCCACCATTATGGTGCCACTTTTTTTGTGTGCCTCTATTAAGGTGCCACCATTTTGGTGTACCACCATTACATTGCCACCATCTCAGTGTGCCACCATCATGGTGCTACCATTTTTGTGAAACCATTTTGTGAAACTGAATTTTTGGAAAACTCCCAAAACAAACCACTGCGACCCCCAAGAACACCACAAGCACTGGATTTTCACAAAGGAATGACCCAAGGAAATCTGGGTCATTAAAATAGATAACTCTCAAACTATTCTCATCCCCAATAATTTAAAACCAAACTAAAAAAAGAGGGTTTTGAGAAACCACCCTCTAAGATACCTCTTAGGGATAAACCACCCTGCATTGTTCAAAAAATGGAGGGAAAATATCGACATCCAAGAACACTTCACCGACCGCTACTTCCCTAAACAACCACACAAACACTAAAGGTCATAGTTTTTAGACACATGGATTAGGGAGATCCTTCCTCCATGTCAAGATACTATCCTCTTTGGGTGGAACTGACTCACCCACACAGGTTCAATCATATCTGCATCAGTGTGTATTTATTAGGGATTAGGTCCTCCCCTCCCCACAATCAAGACTTTTCACACACATTCAGATAATAGGGAAACAACTCATATCACCAAAAATGAGGTCAATCATTACATCATAAGAAAAGAACAAAGAAAAACACAAGAGAAAAAATTAGAACATCATTGGGTACTGGGCACACATCTATGCCTCTCACTCCCAAGTACTCTCCTCGATGCCACCATGCCTCCATAAAACACTAACCAAAGGAATGGTCCATAAACAAAGCACCTTCTCCTCACGATCCTCGATTTTTACTAGTTTCTCCACAAATATCACATCATCCTTGATATCTAACTCCCCCAGTCAATGATGTGGGAGTCATTATGTAGATACCGAAAGAGTTGAGAGACATGGAAGACATCATGGATCCTATCCAACTATGGTGGAAACACCAACTGATATGCCACCTTACCAATCATGTTATTTGTTTGATTTAGGATATTCTCACTCATTTTTTGCACCCAGTCTAGTATGTTCCTTGGGACTAGACGTAGAGAGATTTTACATGCCCCTGGTGTTGAACACACTAGTTAGAGGTCATACCAGTTTGTTTGATGTTTTACAGGGATGTAGACTAATGTTAGGTTTTCATCAGTCTAGTGGGGATCTTCGTCTACTACAGATGTAGCCATATGATGTCATCCTCAACATCGATTAGTTGTTCTCTGTGTATGCTGTTATTGAATGCATCCAGAGAAGAGTCATGTTTTCGGATATGGATGTCCAGTGTGTAGCTTTTTTTGGTGAGTGAAGTCATCATAAGGGCATATAGCCTGTGGAGAATCATCTTTATATGTTATCCAAGATATCAGAGGGGTCAATGGTTACTGAGATAGTGGAGGTTTTGGGAGTTTTAGGGGGAGTTCTTGGATGTTTTTCCTGATGAAGATGTGACTTTACCCCCTAAACGTGATGTTGATTTCGAAATATACTTACAACCCAGTGCCCATATGATTTCAATGGATCCCTATCGGGTGGTGCCTTATGAGTTGAGGGATTTGTAGGTTCATATTGATGAACCAATGAAAAAGGGTTTTATTCGGCTGAGTGTGTTGCCATGGGGTGATCCAGTCTTGTTCGTGAAGAAGGTAGATAGTGGCTTGAGGCTGTTCGTAGACCACTGGAGACTAAATCAGGTAATGGTCAAGAACCATTACCCTCTCCCAATAATATATGATCTTTTAAAATAGTTAAGGGGAGTAGGTTGGTTCTCCAAGATCGATCTACAGTTTGGATATCACCAGTTGAGGGTGAAGGAGGGTGACATCCCAAAGATTGCTTTCAGGTGAAGGTATGGGCACTTCGAGTTCTTGTTCATGCCCTTTAGTGTAACAAATGAACCAAACATGCTCATGGGGCTCATTAAATATATCTTTCACAAGTTTCTAGACTAGTTCATCATAATTTTCATCAATGATATTCTGATTTACTCAAATTCATAGGAGGAGCATGACTATCACCTCAAGACAGTCTTGGAGGTCCTCCGACACCACCAGCTCTATGGGATGTTGTCCAAGTGAAAGTTCTGGACACGATAGGTGCACTTCCTCGGACATGTGGTGTCCCAGTAAGGGATATTAGTGGACCCATCAATGGTTGAGGTAGTTGTTTCTTGGACAACACCCAATAATGTGGTAGATATTTGAAGCTTCCTGGGTCTAGCGGGCTATTAACAGAGGTTTGTACCCGACTTCTCTTGAGTTGTGGATCCATTGATAACTTTAAATAGAAAATACCAAGTCTTCGTGTAGAGTGAGTAGTGTTAGGAAGATTTAATCTACCTAAAGGGAAAGCTGGTCAGTTCTCTAGTGATTAGGTTTCCAGATTAAGGGGTGACGTTCGAGGTGTTCTGTGACACTTCCAATCTAGGCTTGGGATGTGTGATGATGCAGTAGTGGGGAGTGATCTCTTATGGGTCTAGGCAGTTACATCCACATGAATGTAACTATTCCACCCATGTTCTGGATCTTGTAGTGGTCATATTCATGATGAATTTATGGAAAAATTACCTCATTGGGGAGAACTTTTTAGTCTTCACAGATCACAAGATCTCAAGGCATATCTTCTCCCAACGAGACCTAAACTTGCGATAGTGAAGTTGGATGGAGTTTATCTAGGACTATGACCTCTAGATCTATTATACCTCAAGAAAGGGGAACATGGTGGCCTATTCATTAAGGAGGAAGTCATAGAAGGAGGTAGTTCAGGAATCCACAGATGCTTGGAAGGAAATTGAGAAGTTTTCTGCTTTGTGTTTGGGTGAGAGAGTGGATGGAAGTAGAGAATATCTATTTCAGATAATAGTTAAGTCTTACTTGGTGTGGTAGGTGGAGGAGTATCAGTGGGGAGACTCAGAGACTGAAGTGATGCATGATCACTCTGTCCAGGGTGATACTCTAGAGGGATGGTTGGAGGATAGTCAGAATCAGATACTGTTCCATGGGAAGCTATTTTTCCCAGTGGTAATGCAAGAGGGAGTTCTCCATGAGTTCCATATATCACCCTATAGGTGAACCTTGGAGTTTATAAAATGTAATGAGACTTGAGGGAACAATTTTGGTGGCTTGGGGTGAAGCGGGTAGTGGTAGAGTTTTTAGAAAGGTTCTTAGTGTGTCAGCAAGTGAAGGCTAAGCACTGTGTTCCCGATGGTTTGTTGCATCCATTAGACATTACTAAGTGGAAGTGGGATGAAATCTAGATGGATTTTTTCCTAGGATTACCCATGACTCATGGAGTATGCAATACCCTTTGGGTAGTAGTGGATCAGTTGACAAAATCAGATCACTTCTTAGCGATCAAGGAGTTGAGCACAGTGGATGCCATAACATAGAGGTATGTGGAAGAGGTGGTGTCGATGCATGGAGTTCCAAGATCCATTGTCTCAGATTAGAATACAGGTTTTACATCATGAGTCTAGAGGGGATTGCAGCATGCCTTTGGCACTCAGTTATGCCTTAACATTGCTTTCCACCCTCATACGGATGGACTGATAGAGAGGACCATACAGAAATTGGAGTACATGTTACATGCATGTGTTTTGGACTTTAGTGGGTCTTGGGTGTGACATTTTCCATTGGTAGAGTTTTATTACAATAATATCTATCACTCTTCCATTGGTATGTCTCCATTAAAAGATCTATACGGGTGGTCATGTCGTTCACCCTTGTGTTGGAAAGAAGTTGAGGAGGTAGCTATTCTTGGTCTGGACATAGTGCAGAGTACGACAGAGAAGGTGCAGATTTTTAGTGAGAGGATGAAGGTATCACAAGACCAATAGAATTCATATGCTGATCAAAGGAGGAGACATTTGGAGTTTGAGGTAGGGGACCATGCATTCTTAAAAGTTCCCCCTTAACATGGGAAACAGAGGTTTGGTAGAGGGAGCATGATTTCTCCTCGGTTCATAGGACCTTTCGAGGTGTTGGAATGAGTTTGTGAGGTGGCATATTAGACCGAGTTTCCACCATGGTTGGAGAGGATCCATGATGTATTCCATGTCTCTCAGCTCTATCGGTATCTACATGATGACTCCCACATCATTGACTGGGGAGAGTTGGATATCGAGGATGATGTGACATTCATGGAGAGACTAGTAAGAATCGAGGATCATGAGGAGAAGGTGCTTCGTGGATAGACCATTCCTTCGGTTCATGTGTTATGGAGGCATGGCAGCCTCAAGGAGAGTACTTGGGAGCGAGAGGCACATATGCGTGACCAATACCCGAAGTTATTCTAACATTTTCTCTTGTGTTTTGATTATGATGTAATGATTACCTCATTTACTGTGAGATGAGTTATTTACATGTTCTATGAATGTGTGTGAAAATTATTGACTATGGGGAGGAGAGGACCTGACCCCTAATCAAGACGCATTAATGTGGATGCGATTGAACCTGTGTAGGCGAGTCAGTGCTGCCCAAAGTAGATAGTATATTGACATGGAGGAAGGAGCTCCATAATCTATGTGTTTGGATAGTGTTTTTTTTTGTGTTTTTTGGGAATTAGCAGTCATTTAGGTGTTCTTGGATGTCAATGTTTTCTCTCCAATTTTTGAACAACGTAGGGTGGTTTGTCCCTGAGAGGTATCTTAAAGGGTGGTTGTTTGGACCCCTCTTTTTCTGAGTTTGGTTTTAAATTATTTGGGACTATAATAGTTTTAGAGGTATCTAAGGTAAGGAACTGGATTTCCATGGGCCATTACTTTGTGAAAATCCAGTGCTTATGGTGTTCTTGGGGGTCGTAGTGGTTTGTTTCAAGAGTTTACCGAAAATCCAGTTTCACTAAATAGTTTCAAAAGTCATTAATGTGGGATCATGGTTAAGATCACACATTTTGAATATCTCAAATTCCTTGGAGTGTTAGTATATTAAATATATACTTAATATCCTTTTAAAATCCCTTAAAAATGCCCAAACAATGCAAAAGACTCGGTTTAAGCCAAATAAAATATAAGAGGGGTGAAACTGGAAAAACTGGGGAAAACTAGAAATTTGGAAAAGGGTGAGACACCATTTGGTGTGACACCATTTCAGTGTTCCACCTTCATGGTTACAATATTATGGTTCTATTGTTTCAGCGTGCCACCGTCACGATGCTACCGTTTCAGTGTGCCACTGTCACGGTGCCACCGTATTGTCTTGCCACCATCATGGTGCCACCGTTTCGGTGTGTATCTATTACAGTGCCACCATTTCAGTGTGCCACCATTACAGTTCCACCGTCTCAGTTTTCCACAATCACGGTGCCACCATTTTGGCGAAACCAATTTGTGAAACTAGATTTTTGGAAAACTCCTGAAACAAACCACTGGAATACCCAAGAACACCATAAGCATTGGATTTTCACAAAGGAATGGCCTAGGGAAATCCAGGTCATTACATTAGATACCTCTCAAAATATTCTCATATCTGAGAATTTAAAACCAAACTCAAAAAAATAGGGGTCCAAACAACCACTCCATAAGATACCTCTTAGGGACAAACCACCCTACGTTGTTCGAAAACTGGAGATAAAACTTTGATATACAAGAACACCTCACCAACCACTACTGAACCAAACAACCACATAAGCACCAAAGGTCACACTGTCCAGACACATGGATTAGGGAGATTCTTCCTTCATGTCAAGATACTATCTACTTTGGGAGGCATTGTCTCACCTGCACGAGTTCAATCACTTCCAAATTAATGCATCTTGATTAGGGATCAGGTCTTCCCCTCCCCACAATCAGGAATTTTCACACACATTCAGAGAATAGGGAAACAAATCATATCATAGAAAACAAGGTCAAGAATTATATCATAAGCAAAGCATAAAGAAAAACACAAGAGAAAAACTCTGAACAACTCCTGGTACTTGGCACACATATGTGCCTATCGCTCCAAAGTTCTCTCCTTGAGGCCACCATGCATCCATAACACATGAAAAAAAGGAAAGGTACATCCACTAAGCACCTTATCTTTACAATCCTTGATTCTTACTGGTCACTCCATGAATGCCACATCATCCTTGATATCCAACTCTCCCCAGTCAATGATGTGAGAGTCATCATGTAGATACAGATGGAGTTGAGAGACATGGAAGACATCATAGATCCTATCTAACCATGGTGGAAATTCCAGCCGATATTCCACCTCGTATACTTGTCCCAACACCTTGAAAGGTCTGATGAACCTAGGAGAAATCTTTCTCCCATTGTTAAACCTCCACTTCCCACATCAAGGGGAAAACTTCAAGAATACATGGTCCCCAAACTCAAACTCGAAATGCCTCCTCCTATGATCAACATATGACTTTTTTCTGTCATATTCTTCCTTCATCCTCTCATGAACAAGCTGTACCATCTTTGTCGTACTCTGCACTACGTCTAGACCAAGAATATATGCCTCCCCAACTTCTGTCTAGGAAAAGGTTGAATGATACGACCTCACTTATATAGCTTTAAAAGGATCCATACCAATGGAAGAGTGATATCTATTATTGTAATAAAACTCTACCAAGGGAAAATGTCACACCCAAGACCCACTAAATTATAGAGCACATTCTCGTAACATGTCCTCCAAATTTTGGATGGTCCTCTCTATTTTTCCATCTGCCTGAGGGTGAAAAGAAGTGATGAGGCATAACAGAGTGCCAAAGGCATTCTACAATCCACTCCAGAATCATGACATAAAATGTGTATCCCAATATGAAACAATGGATCTTGGAACTCCATGCATCCACACCACCTAATCCATGTAACTCTGTGATAAGTCATCCACTGTGATCAACCCCTTGATCGCTAATAAGTGATCTAATTTCATCAACCGATACACTAATACCCAAATAGAATCACATCCTCCCCGAGTCCTAGGTAATACTATGAATAAATCCATCAATATGTCATCCCACTTCCACTCGGTAATGTCTAAGGGCTGCAACAGACTGCTGGGAACACGGTGCTCAACCTTCACCTGCTAATACACTAGGAACCTTTCCAAAAACTCCTCCACTTCCTGTTTCACCCTGGGCCACAAAAACTGTTCCCTCAAGCCTCAGTACATTTTAGAAACTCCCATATGCACCACCTGGGGTGAGTTATGGAACTCAAAAATAACTCCCTCACACATTTCCATTGGGACAAATAGCTCCCATGGAACAACATCTAATTATGACTATCCTCCAACCATCACTTAAGAGCATCACCCTAGACAACGCGATCACACATCACTTTAGTCTTTGATTCTCCCCACTAAGACTCTTCCACCTACTGTACCAAGGAAGACTGTACTGTCATCCAAAATAGACAGCCTCTCGAAACCTAAGCACTGGAGAACTGACCAGCTTACCCTTTAGGTAGGTGAAAGCTACCTGAAACTGCTCACTCCAAATGAAGGCCTAGTATTTTTTGGTCAAATATGTCCACAGATTCACAAATCAAGAGAAGTTGGGTGCGAACCTATGGTAATAGACCTCTAGATCCAGGAAGCTATAAACCTATACCATGTTCTTGGGTGATTCCCATGAAACAATCGCCTCAACCTTTGATGGGTCCACTACTATCCCTTGCTGAGACACCACATTTCCAAGGAAGTGCACCTATCACATTCAGAACTTTCACCTGGAGAACTTCCCATAGAGACGGTGGTGCTGGATGACCTCCAAGAATGTCATGAGGTTCTTAGCATACTCCTCCTTTGAATTTAAGTAAATCAAAACATCACCGATGAACATGATGTCGAACCAGTCCCAGAACTTACAGAAGACAGAGTTCATGATCCCCATGAACACAACTGGTGCATTCGTAACACTGAAGGGCATAACCATGAACTCTAAATTCCCATACCTACAACTAAAAGAAGTCTTATGGATGTCACCCTCCTTTACCTTAAACTGATAATATATAGACCACAGATCAATCTTTGAGAACTAACCTTATCCCCTTAACTGTTTGAAAAGATTGTCTATTATCAGGAGAGGGTAACCGTTCTTGACCATTACCTGATTCAGGTCTCTGGTAGTCTATGCATAGCTTCATGCCACCATATTCCTTCTTTGTAAATAAGACTAGAGCATCCCATGAAAACAAACTTAGATATATAAAACTCTTTTTCATCAGGTCTTCAACCTGAATCTACAAGTCTCACAACTCAGAAGGCACTATCCAATAGGGAGCCATCTAAATCAAACAAGCATCGGGTTACAAGTCTATTCCGAATTCAACATCACGTCAAGGGGGTAGAGTCAAAAAATCTTTGTGTAAAACATCCAGAAACTCCCCAAAAACTCTCAAAACATCCACTATATCAACACTCATCAAACCCTCTGACATCTTGGATAACACAAAAAGAAGAGGATCCACACACCGGCTGGCCTCCTGATAACTGCGCTCACCAACAAAAGATACACGCTATCCATCCATATCTGAAAACAAAAATCTCCTCCAGAAGTAGTCGATAATGGAATTCATAGAGAACAACCAATTGACGTGAAGGATGAAAGTTTATGGCTACATTTTTAGTAGAATAATATCCCCACTAGACTAATATGGCCCCAACATTAGTCTGCATCCCCAAAAAACAGAATACAAACTGGTATGACCTCCAATTGTCATGCTCAACACTAGGGGAATGGAAAGTATCTCTATGTCTAGTCCCAAGGTATGTTATAGAATGGGTGAAACAAAGGAGTGTGAATCTCCTGAATCAAGCAAAGCACACACAAGAGTACTAAATAGACTGATCGTACCTTTAACAACCTCCAGCCCCACTGGAACTGCTACCTTGGTGGCATGTAACTACTCATAGCCAGATCCTCTACCCCTCTGTTGTCGACCACCTCACTGACCACACCCTAGTCTAGGTACTTGAGGATAACCCTAAGGTCAGCCTCCTCCAACACCATCTACCCTTAGTGGAGTGGGAGTCTGTTGTAGGAAAGGTCTGACTGGAAACTGCTGTTGCTGGAAAGGTATGACTGACAACTATTACTACTGAGGTGGGTGATGAACCTTCCCACCCCCAACATATTGAGCTCGATCTGGGAACTAGATCTGAAGATGTACACGACCTCTAAAGATAAAGCACCTTGGTCTCAGGCCCATGGGGAAAGGGAAAGGACCAAGAGATCAGAACTAGAACTGCTGAGGCCTACTTCTCACTGGCCGAAACCTAGAAGGCCCTGACGCCGGAGACCTAATACTAACTACCTTCCCCTTTGAAAAAATTGGATGGATCCCCTATCATGGTACACCTCCCTATGAGTATATCCTATCCACTACTTAGGCCTTCTTCTGAACATGTAAGTATGTCAGTAGGGTTAAGGGAGTGGTGACATACTGAAGAGAAGGTCAAAGTGCATCCTCCAAGCATCTTGCCCACTACTCCTCATCCAAAAAGAGATCCAGAGAAAAGCGTAAAAGATACTTAAACTTGATCCCAAGTTCCCTCACTGACATACTCCCCTGCTGGAGGGAGAGTAGCTCTAGACTCTTCTCAACCTTCATCACCGAGGAAAGAAACTCTACCCAAAACTCATTCTCAAACTCAGACCATGAAACATCAATATTATTCCTCTCCTCGAGGTAAAGAATCCACCACCGATTCTCCACTCATATCATCTAGATCTTTGCTAGAGTAACCCAATAATCTCTCAGAACACAAATCAAGGCAAAGTTAATTGTTAGATCCTCAAGTCATCCCTCCATCTCTAAGTCTGAAATGCTGCCTTTGTACTTCCCCAGGGTCTTCTTCTAGATAGTACGAAGGGTATTTTTCCACAAGTCATCTTCCTCCTCTCAATCGGCCCTCTAATGATCAACTAAGTTATCCGGTTGGGTCTCAACTGCTCATACCACACGTGGGTGATGTTTGAGTGCCATATCTGAAAAGGTAAACAAGGAACTCCTAAGCCTAGATAGTATGAAATTTTATTTATAAGATTTATTTTAACTATTTATTTTAATTAAATTCTCAAAACATCCAAGACACACAAGAAAAAAAGTCATTATGATGCATGTACCATTCCTATGGTCTCTACCTGAAAATCAACATAGCCTCACTTAGTCATTCGGTAGGCCCAGAGTCCTTGCATTGGATCAAGGGGGCCCTAAAATCCGGTGTCCTAGATATTATTCCATGGCCTATTTCACACACCAAGATTGACTAATACTATTTCCATACCATACCATGCAATCCTCACTATGCCTAACTCCAAAATCCACCTATCACTCAACCATCACCTTTGATACCATTCTATCATGACCCGCCTTCTTCAAGATGAGGGAAGGGACAATAAACTGCCACAACCTTCCTTATTCAAGATGATGGAGAGATAATGACCCCCGAGTACCGCCTTCTATAGGATCTGGAGTGGAAACTAGCACCAAGGGTATGAAATCTCACACAAAATGGAAGGCATTACCCTTTTTAAAGAAAATAGGACCAAGAGATAAGATGGTAAAAATCCCGAGAAACACCAAAATTTTATATAAGGGAAACTAAAATCCAATCCATGCATGATTTAAACATAAACTACCAAAAAGGTAAAAAAAACTCCAAATCAAGGTACCAAAAGAAAATATTAAGTAGCAGTACAAAAACTATCCCAATGCCTGAGCTAGTAAAGTTCAGCACAGTCCTCAAAGTTCTCATGGAAACCTGAAAATAGTTTTATATCGTAGGGTGAGTATACAAGTATACTCAGTAGGAAAACTAAATACACCCATGCACAAGTGGGGGAAACATACTAATTCCCCTATGAGAAAATAGTAGAACCACAAATCACCTACCAAGTATTACTAACCAGCCCATCCTCACCAAGGCACACTCACCAAATAATGAAAGTAAAGTAAAGTAGTAGTATAATCACATTAACATTTGGGTACCCCGCACCACTTTCACATTGGTTAGATGCTCATTACTAAAGGCTAATATCTTGATGCTACCACTCTTTTAAAATGTAGTCCCACTGCCACAACCTACCCACACACACCTGGGCCTCAAACCACACACAAATCCTACCTACAGACACCTATGCCACAACCACACCACACATCCTTCCCACAGACACATGGTCCACAAAAACCATGACTCTCACCCAAATACACCTTGGACTCATCCTTAAGACACTTGGGAAAACAATCCTGGACCAAAAACACTTGGGCCCCTCATCCACAACAAAACCTGCCCAAAGGATCTTGGACTATGGGAAACCTCAAGACATTATAGCCTGCCCAGATATGCTCAAGAGGTAAGAACCTGGAAGAGGGTGCGAAGAAGAAATTCAGTAACCAGCCATACATCCTCCCACTGGGATGTTGGGAAAGACAACCTCCCCCATGGAATGGGGGGTGTTCAGCACATGGTGCTCAACAAGGGTGGGGTATGTATAGAATCACAAGGAACTATAATTTATACATATAGGTAGGAAAATAACCATCCCAAACTACGAGTTTTAAAAAAACAACCATCCCACACGAAACCACATTTTCTGTTACCCCTATATGCACAACCACACAAACAAACACAAGCCTAACCCATTTTTATTTAACCACTTTCCATTCACCAATTAAAGGGTTCAATTTAATTTATTCAAGCACTAACCGGGGTAACTACCATCCATAGCCATACCCAACACAACAAGCCAAACCAAGCCGTAATCCCACTGCACAAATAGCACATAACCACATCAGAGTCCCACTTCAAAAACACATTTGACTACCACAACATAAACCAAAGGTAGTCCCACTGCCTAAAAGTTCATCCATTCCACAATCAATAAATCTATCAACATTAGATTTTGTCACACCTCCTGTATCACCCCATATAGAAAGCCCATATCAAAACACCACCAAACAGAATCCACGCTACACAAATAGGCCATCCCCCAAACACAAGTTCATTCTATCTGTCCACCCCCATACACATAATATTCTTACCAAAAATAACTTCACACAAGGCCCAAAAAGTCCAAAACCCAACCAAACACAACACACAACCACACCATTAAGCCAAGTATATTCAGATTTATAAAAAGGGGTTCTTTAATTCCACTTTAAATATTAGGGGTGATCACATAACATGTTTGATCCTGGGGCATCCATTTATTTAACCAAGTATATGCGATTAATCAGATATCATGTTACAACCATTTATCAAAGCATAACAACAAAATACAGAACACCATCAGTGTGTAAGAAAATACCACCGAAAAACCTGATTTTTAGAAGACCTTACAGCCCATAAAATTCAAAACAAGGTTCATGGATAATAATTAAAACAACATATGTAACATCATCACTTCCCTAACATTATTTCATTGACCACTATTATCTTTTGATCATCATATTACCTTACCCTCATTTATTACTTGTTAAGGAAAAGGATTCATCTATTATTCATGAATAAACATTACTACACCCACCCCGCATGATACAAAAATAAAGAGAGGTAGAAGAATCCCTACCTAAAACAATAAGCGACCAAAACTCCTCTTTGTGCCAAAACAGAGGGTCGCGTGAGCAGTAGGAAAATTCCAAGGAAAAAATCTAAGGAAATATTGATATATGGATATGACACAACACATGACTCCATGAGAAGGGAGTGATCTAGGAATACCAAAATAGAATGTAAACACACTAGTAAGAGAAGATCCCAGCTTTGAAGAGCCATATCCTATATTAAAGGAAGAACAGTTTCAAAAGTCATTAACGTGGGATCATGGTCAAGATCATGTGGTTTGAATATCTCAATGTCCCCAGAGCATTAGGATATTAAATATATACTTAATATCCTTTGAAAATCCCTTAAAAATGCACAAATATGGTTTTAAACTTGGTTCACATCAAATAAAACGTAAGAGGGGTGGAACTGAAAAAACTAGGAGAAACTGGGACAAATTAGAAATTTGGAAAAGGGTGAGCCACCATTTGGTGTGCCACTATTTTGGCGTGCAACCATTTTAGTGTGACATAGTTTCAGTGTGCCACTATTTTGGTGTGACACCGTCACAGTGCCACCATTACAGTGGCACCATTTTAGTGTGCCACCGTTTCAGTGTACAGTGCCACCGTTTTGGTGTGCCACCGTCACGGTGCCATTGTTTCGGTGTGCCACCATCATGATGCCACTTTTTCGGTGTTCCACCATCACAGTGCCACCATTTCGGTGTGCCAACATCATGGTGCCACTATTTCAGTGTGCCACCATCACGGTGCCACCGTTTCAGTGTGCTATCATCATAATGCCACTATTTAGATGCGCCACTGTTTCAGTGTGCCTCCATTATGGTGACACCATCTTAGTGTACCACCATTTTGGTGAAACTATTTGGTGAAACTATATTTTTGGAAAACTCCTAAAACAAACCACTACGACCCCCAATAACACCACAAACACTAGATTTTCACAAAGGAATGGACCGGGGAAATCCAGGTCATTATAGAGAATCCTAAGAATGTTTTTGATATACTTATTTTCTTGGGGATATCTAGATATTACAGGCACTTATTTAGGAATTTTTGTGCCTTGAAAGACTGATTATGGGTTTGAAAAAGAAGGGTGTAAAATTCATACAGTCTGAAGCCTGTGAGATGGCCTTTTAGGAGTTGAAAGGGAGATTTAATTCAACACTGATCCTGATTCTTCTAGAGGTAAAAGAAATCTATATAGTTTATTGTGATGCGCTAGGTATTAGTAAATGAGAAATCATAATGTAGGATGATCAAGTTGTGGAATATGTGTCACATCATTTGAGGCCTCATGAGCAGAATTACCCTACTCATGACCTCAAGCTAGTAGCGGTATTTCACACTTTGCGTTCTTGGAGGCATTATTTTCTTGGAGAGAGGTTTTTGGTGTTTACATACCATAATATCCTTAAGTACATATTCAAGCAGCATGATGTAAATCATAGGTAGTGAAGGTGGGTGGAATACCTTCAATCCTTTGATTTTGAGCTTGACTATATACATAGGAAAGGAAATGCTATGGATGATGCTCTAGGCAAGAAGACCCAGATACAGGTAGTGTAGAAGGCTAGTAGTGAGTAACAGTTGATGATACTATTTTCTAATTTGCACTTAGAGGTGAAAGATTATCATGGACTGCCTATGCTTATAGATTTAGTAGTGACTTCTTCACCTCTGGATTGAGTAAATATGGGACAACTTTCTGATCCTAAGGGATTGTTCCTATGGGAGAGCGTTTCAGGTGAGGATCCACCACCTGACTGGATCAAGGATGAGGATGAGGTCTTGGGAATTCATGGATGCCTCTAGGATCCTGGAGATGTTTGAGAGGAATTTATGAAAGAATCTCATGCTTCTTGTTGGGAGATACACGCCAAGATTACAAAGATTTACCATGATCTGCACCACTAGTATTGGTGTCCAGGGATGGAATGGTAGATAATGGGTTTTGTTACTTGGTGTTTCATCTATCAGTAAGTGAAGGCAGAACACCAATGACCTACTGGACTCTTTCAACTATTTCCAATTATGTAGTGGAAATAGTATAATGTCACTATAGACTTCGTGACTAGATTGCTGATATCACTTAAAGGAAGTGACACTGTATGGGTGATCATTGAAAGGTTAATGTAGGTTACTCAATTTTTACCTATCAAAGTGACATTTTTTGTGGACGATATTATAAGGATATATTTTTGGGAGATTATATGCCTTCACAAAGTTCCAAAAACGATATTATCAGATAGAGATGATCAATTTATGTGGTGGTTGTGATAGGGGTTGTAGAGGGCCCAGGTTTGACAGGTACTTCTAAGTATAACCTATCACCCACAGAATGATGGGTAGTTTGAATGTACTATTCAGGTGTTGGAGGATATCTTGAGATCATGTTTCCTATATTTTGGAGGTTCTTGGGAGAAACACATACCTCTAGTATATTTTTCCTATAATAACAGCTTTCAGGTGACAATTCAGATGACTCTTATGATGGCTAAAGGAAGGATAGGTACTATGAAGCATGATTGATTGTCACCTATCAAAAATTCAAGGTTCCAATGCTCTAATAATGTGTATAGTGGTACCCAGGTCGATCCTTTATTATGGTACAAATTTAGGATTCAATTGTTTCTGATTTGTATTTTTAATGGGGGGGGGTTGTTTGAAAATCTTGGGTGAAATGATTGATTAATGAAGTGTGATGTAAAAATTTAATAATGATTTTTTGTGAGTTAATTATTGGGAATGTGAGATTATTATATCCTTTATCTTTGAAAAACTTTTCATTAAATTAACACCCACTTCACAAGGTGATTTCAATCAAAACTACCAATTGTTTTTTATTTAATACCACCCTTAATTAGGGTTTTAATTGTTATAAAATATCATTTATGGAAGGTTTAATATTTCATGAAACTATTTGTATTTTTGGTTCCAATAATCCATTGAATATACATGTCAAACAAAACATTTCAATAATTCATATCATATTCTGTTTGATTTATACAATATTAATTCAAAGAACGTTAAATGAGAAAAATATCCCAATCACTTATCATCACCAAATGACTCACCACAATGAGATATTTACTCATCCATTTGGGTTGTTACTAATCTGGTTAAATATTTTTATGGTGATGAGTTAAAAGAATAAGAAAATGAACGATCTAAGAAAAGAGTTGTGCACCGAACACACACACGAACAATGAAGGGAGAAAACATAGAATTTTTATTGAATGAGAAAGAAAAAATGTAAAGGGGTTTTAACTTAATTTAAACTATTTTAAGATCATTAATATTTCAAAATATAAGGTGGATTATAGTTATTTATGTTTATTGAGAAACATACATTAATATTCAATTGAAAAGAAAACAAACTTACATGATTAAAAATGAAAACAAGGGAAAGAAAACATGAAAAGAAAACATAGAGGAATGGTATTTCAAATTGAAAGTTGAGTTTGAAAGGTCATACAAGGAAATTTTAAAGGATATGGTCAATCCAAATTATCCTCATAATATCTGAAATTCTATCCACTTTTAAAGAGAATAGGGGAGTGTATTTATAGCCCAAGGTGATGGGCTGTTTGCATTCCAAAACCGTCCCTCAATTTGGATCTCCAATTTTACCATTTATAAAACTGAATATGGAGAAATATTATTCTAAAAACTTGTATATATTTATTTTTATAGATCACCCTCCAATTTTTGTATTCATTGGACCTTTGGATCTAATTTTATGGCTATTTTTCTAAACTATGTTATGTTGTCCAGTTTTGTGCTGATTTTTCCCTAGTCTAAATGTTAATGAATTTATGGATATAAAGATGCCTTAAAATATGAAAAATTTATTACAAAAATTTGGGTTCATATATATTTAATTTCTCCACAAAAAATTTCATCTCAATTGGTATATTTTATTGGGAGGAAATTCAAGAATATTGTGTTTTATTAAAATCCCATACAAAATTATGGGATGGAAATTCATGCATCAATTGGCCCTATTTTTGGTTGCTATTGGACATGTAATTTTTTTCCAGGATGTAATAAAATTTCCCTATAAATATTATGGATTATACATAAATTTATAATTCTATATTGAGCCTAGAAAATACAATATCACAGTTGGTCCAGTTTCTTTGATAAAATATTTGGGTCATATTGTGTGATCCATATGACCCTTCAAAAGGATGAATTGTCCAATTCTATAGTATAATTATTTGTTGTAATTTTAATCATGAACACTAAATAATAATAATAATATAATAATTATTATTATTTTGAATGATATGATCAAAACATTAAACTATAGTGTATTTGAATGAATTCGAACAATGCTCTCCTTATGTGTTTATGATCAAAACATGAACATTGATTAGAAATTAATCATCTTTTAGTAAAAAAATATATTATTGGAGTAATGAGAAATCATTAATTACTATGTAATATAAAATCCTCAATATTTAGGATTTTTCATGTCCTCATGTACAACAAATACAAAAACATAATAAAATAATTTTCACTCACCAAAAAATATAAAAATTTTGTTTTCACCAATCAGGTGAGGTCAAGACTTGTTTAATCATTCATAAATAATTCCACAAAAATTTGGTACTACAAACATGTGCTAATGAAATTCATTTTTCATTTTCAAAATTTTAATCAGAAAATGCAGGCACTCAAAACTCACTCCTCTCAAGATGATAAAAAAATTATTAATGGAGGTTAATCATTCACCAACCAAAAGTGAAAATATTAGAGTTTGAAAGAGATCACAGATTAAATTTCCTATTATAAAGTTAATAAGAATCAAGATTTCATTTTTATGGGTTTTTCATTTGCTATGTGATGGTAGGAATATAATGGAAAAAAGATAGGAAAAGTGGGGTAAAACACTAACATGAAAAAAATGAACAATTTTTTTGAAATGAGTCATGGAAGGTAAAGGAAAGAAATATTTACAAGGGAATTAATGTTTTAAGGAATGAAATATATGGAAAAAATTTGAAGGGGACGAGATGATGAAATATGTACAAAATATTAAACTTCTCCCAACAATAAAAGAAAAGATGATGCAAGTGTTCTTTTTTTCTTTTTCTTTTTGAACTTGAAAAAAATTTCCCACTCATCTCCTAGCCCTTGTTTTATCTCCTCAAGAAAATAATTTTTATAGTTATAATAATATAAAAGGCTTAGAAAAATATATTTTTGACTCACCCAAGACACATCCCATTTTTTCATTTTTTTCAATTTTTGAACACTTTTCAATATTATTTGTACAAGATATCATAAACATATATACATTCCCAAAACTAACTAAATGAAAACATATCCCCACAATTAAATGGATGCTTTCCCTCAAGAATATTATGACACATTGAAAATCATGGAAATGGTACTGAAAGGAAATCCATTCCACCACACTTAAATTACAATAAAATATGCAATGAAAATCCATGTAGTTGTTGGGTGGGATAAGGTTTTTGGGCTTAAAATAGGGCTATAAAAAAAGGTTTTCATAGGCTTTAATAGGATTTCAAAAGTAAGATCAATGTAAGGGTAATGGGAGGCTATTTGGTTATTTTTATTATTATGGGGTTTTGAAAATGAATTTATCATATTAATGTGCTCTAAAGTAGGAAATTTCACTCGAAGGTATACAAACTCAAGACTCAAAATCGGGGGGTGGGGGTGGGGTGAAAAAAATACACAATTTGAAAATATGGCCATAGGTTACCTTATAATGAAATCTAACTTTGTTCATAATGGTTTGGGAAGAATCATTTTCCAAATAAAAAATTGATCATTCAAAATTTATTTCTCTTGACACAAAATTGTTTATAAAAATTTATAATGAAAATATAAAATGTTTTATATGAAAACAAGTATTTTTAATCTCCAAAATGGTTAGATTTTTTTTGAAAATTTAATGGGGAGTAATTATGAATCTTTATTTTTTTGTATTTTTTTTGTTGTTTTGTTGTTTTTTTTATTTTTTTAAAATACATAACCACACAATAAGGGAATAGAAAAAAGGGTTTTATGAAGAAAGTGGTAAAAAATGGTGAGAATAAGAGATGAGGAATAATAAATAGAGGTAAAGAGAGAGAAAGAGAAGGAGGAGTAATATTGGGAGAGGGAGTTGAAGTTAAATAGGTTCCCACTAGTTTGGATTTAGCGGGTTTCTGTGTCCATCTAATGGTGGGTTGGTGGAAGTTGATGTGGTTCTCGGGGAATGTGTCTTATCTGGTGATGCTTTGGAAAATTTTAATTAACTATAAGAGAATACAAAAGAAAAATAATTATTCATTAAATGAAAAACTAAAAAGAAATTAACATTTCATAAAAGTTAAAGAAAAATTGGGTTGCCTCCTAAGAAGCATTGCATTTATTTTGTCCACAACTAGAAATTTGTAGTGGACTACCCATAGTCTAATGGTGGCCATTGTATTTTCTCAACTCTAGAATGGTTCTAGAAAAACTTATCCTTTAGAAGGCCCCATTTTCCATTGGATAATTTATTTATGTTCTTGTTGATGTGACTGTAATTCAATCGGGGTGGAAATAGAATGTGGGTATCCTCCCTTTGGTATTCAACTTGAGGAATGATGCAGTCCACTGAGTGTTAGTTTTTTATGCTTAGAAGTTCAATAAGATGTTTCAATTATTATGGTGCATTTATGTGTGGTTTAAAAAATATGAAACCAGAGTATGAGATCCCAATTGGTTTTAACTCATTTTTTTCATCGCCTTACAATGTGAAGTAATGAGGATCAAAGGGGACATGAGACTCAATGGTTTTTTCAAGATCCTTTATATCAGTGTTGTTTGAAAAAAAATATTCAATTTCAATATCATGAGTGATAAATTTATTAATTTGGGTACAAATATCACAATATTCACACCCTTTAGGATATGATAAAAATATTGGATTAGGGTTTACTTGACTTATAAGAGAATTTTTAGAATCATGGATAGGAAATTATAAATGTTGGATAAACTAATTTGAATAAAAATGAGCATGCTAGTTCTAGTCCTCTACATTCATTTTCCATAAAAAATTAAAATAACACAATAGTATCATGGAAGTGATAGTTCATTTTAATTATTACTATATAAGTTGGAGCAGTAGAGATCAGAGGTGATATTATATTCCAAATATTTTTCAAGATCCTTTATATTGATGGAGTTTACATTTGAAAGGTCAATATCAACTTCTCCCTTTATGAATTGGTTAATAAAGATACAATATTAAAAAAATATTATATCATTCTAACATGAATAAAATGATGGAAAGGGTTCAAAACACTATCATAGTGAATTTTAGAATCATAGATAGAGAATATAGAGTGATTCTTTAATGGGTATCCCATGGCTTGAAACATATTGAACTTGACCAGTTGGTCACCAAATTACATGGATAAGATTCCAACATAGAAATCAATTTTTGGTTCTAGATGTCATGAGGAAACGTCTTCCTAGAATCATAGGAGACCATCAAGAATTTGTCTCACCTTCCATGTCAAGGACATAAAAATAAGTCGGGAAGATAAGACCATTGACCCGAACAAGGACATCCGTGATTATTCCCTTAGTAATGACAGTGCTTTGATTAGTTAACTGGATGAAAACACTCATTAGGTGCAAGGTACCTAGACCAAGTTTGGAGAAGATAGATTTGGTCTTGACATTTATCAAGTCTCCTAGGCCCATGAGTGCATCATTGAAATTAAAACTCTTTATTTGGCAGGGAACTATAAAATTACCTGGATCTTTTCACTTCATGGGAATGGGTTATTGGGTTGAAACATTTTTAGTGGTCCTAAGTTTTCTACTATGAGTGTACCATTCCTTAAGAAACTTTTCATACTTAGGGAGTTTTTTTGATGGTATCTAAGAGGGGAATATTGACTTCAATACATCTAAACATGTCAAGCATTTCAGAATTAGGTTCAAAGGGATTCTTTGGATTAAATATTTCTTGAGGAAAAGGAATTGTGGTTTTTAGAGGAATAGAAGGAGGTGAGGTAGTGAATTCATGTTCCTTTTTTGGAATTTTGTTTTTTTTCATTTTCCAGATCAAAATTTAAAGGGGATTTAGAGGATTCATCATGAGGCATAGAGATTTTCTTTCCTGATATTAGTGAAATTTCAATTACATTTCCCTTGGGGTTGGGAAATGGTTGAGCTAGGGGTTGGGAGGAATTGAATTTTTGTTGCTAGATTAAGTGGGATACAAGTTGAAAAATTTAGTTTTCAATGTTTTTAAGGCTAGAATGGGTAAAGGAGGAAAGATCTTCCACAACACTTTCCCATGGTTTATTGGAAGAAGTGTCATGTACCGAATTGGTATTTCATTGATTTTGGTTCTTGGGGAAGTTATTTTATTGGGCTGGGAATTGAGAAGGCTCACTAGGATAGTGGAATACAAGAGTAAAAGGAGGATTATTTCTCTTTTTATGTTGAGGTAGAAAAGGATAAGGTTTTTGGAAGTTACCATCACCTTTAACATATTAGAATTAGTTTGGATTTTAAGGAAGGAAGTAAGGGGGATGAGATATGGGATAAACATACCTCAAAACAGGGTTATAGGTAGAAGAGAAGGGATCAAAGTGAGGTTGGGTGGAGTTTCTAATGAACTGGCCCTATTGTTGAGGGATAGTGTTATGCTAAGAATATATTACATTGATATCTATTCATCTATATGAATATGATGGACCATCTTAAAGCTATGAGAATGTATCAGTTGGATGAGGTATTAAGCTATAGTTTCCAATTTTTTTGATTGGTTTAGGGAACATATATTGTAGAGAAGATGAGTTTTGGGATTTGGAAACCACCTCTAGTTGTCACACAAGACCTGTAAGTTCACTAATCCACTCAGTCATCTTATTAGGTTCTATGAATTGATTCTCTTGGAATTTTTTAACTTGGGGATGTGCTCAAGTATGGAATTGTTGTTTTTTTTCAGCCATGTTTATTATGAGATCTCATTTAGCTGCATGAGTTTTTTCAACAAGATCACCACCACTTTCATCATCAATGAGAGTTCACTCCATAAAAAATAACCCATCATAGAAATATTGGATCAATAGTTGGTCATATATTTGATGGTATGAGAAATTTTCTATAATATTTTTGAACCTCTGCTAATAATCATGGAGTAATTCATTGGGAAATTAACAGATACCACTTATTTCCTTTTAGATATAAGCAGTTTGAGAAGCATGAAAGAATTTACATAAAAATAAATGATTAATGTAAATCTATGAGTTTATGGAACTAGGATGGAGGTAGTATAGCCATGAATTAGTGTAGTCAGCTTGGGAGAAAAGGAATGATCAAAGTTTTATTTTTTTCTTCAGAATCCCCTTGAGGCTTCATGGTAGAGAACACCACTTGGAACTCTTTGAGGTGAAGATGTGGATCCTCACTAGCTAGCCTATGAAAATGAGGTAGAAGATGAATCAAACCCAATTTGAGTTTTAAATCATCCTTGATGTTTGGATATTGAATAACAAGGGGTTGGTAATTCATCTCAGGGGAAATTAGTTCTTTAAGGGTTTGTTACCAAGTATTGTCCATATCTACTTCAATTGGATGGGAAATGAATGGGTCTTGGGTGATTTGATTGTCCCTAATGTTCCTCTTAAGTTAGCAAAGTGTTTTATCTATTTTTAGGTCAAAACATCTAATGGATTGTTTAGGAGGCTATAGAGAATTCAAAGAAGTTTTAAAGGATGAGGAAGTTAGATTTTTTTTTCATTTATTATTTTTATGGAAAGGTGGGGTTTCCTTTGTATTTTTCTTAGTTTTTTAGATTTTTTGTTTATTTAAAAAAAATAAAAACTACTGACTACTAGTTTCACCATCCCCAGAAATAATTCCATTTAAATCATGGAAAATTATTTCCTATCAACAATTCAAATGTACATTGCTCTGATAATGTATATAGCAACACTCAGGTCGAATCCCCAGTGATGGTACAAATTTTGTAGCCAATTGTTTCTGATTTCTTTTTTTAATGTGTTTTTTGCAGAGATTGGGTGAAATTATTATTTGATGAAATTGTATTTAAAAAATTAATAATGATTGGATTGAGTTAATTATTTGGGATGTAAGATTATTATATCCTTGAGATTTTCAAAACTTTTCATTAAATTAACATCCACTTCATGAGGATATTTCAATCAGAACTTCCAATTGTTTTGGCTTTAATCCAAGCCTTAATTAGGGTTTTAATCAATATAAAATATCATTGATAGAAGGTTCAATATTTCATGAACCCATGTGTATTTTTATTTCCAATAATACATTTAATCCACATTTCAAACAAAATATTTCATTAATCTATAACATATTTTGTTTGATATACACAATATTAATTTAAAGAATGCTAAATGAGTGAAAGATACCAATAATTTTTATCATCTCCAAATTATGACTCACCATAATGATATATTTATCAATCCATTTTTATACTTAATAATCTGGTTAAATATGTTTATGGTGATTAGTTAAAAGAAGAATAAAATGAAGAAGACAAGAAAAGAGTTGTGCGACGAACACACACATGAATGGTGAAGGGAGTAAACACAAAATTTTGATTGAATGAGGAAGAAAAAATGGAAAGGGGTTTTAAATTAATTTTAAATATTTTAAGACCATTAATATTTAAAAAAATAATGTGGATGATAATTAGATATGATTATTAAGAAACATTAATTAATATTTAATTGAAAAGAAAACAAACTTACACGATTAGAAATGAAAATAAGGGAAAATGAACATGAAAAGAAAACAAGGAGGAATGGTATCTAAAGTATAAAATTAAGTTTATAAGGTACTATTAAGACTTTATCAAGTATATAGTCATGAAAAACTATCCTTCTATTCTTAGAAATTCCAAAATCTTGTAAAGAGAAGAGGGGACTGTATTTATAGCTCAAGGTGGTGGACTGTTTGCATTACAAAAATTCATCTCATCTTGTCTCACCAATTTGAACCTTTACACATAATAATTTGGAGAAATATTATGCTTAAAATTTTTATATATGGATGTTTAAAGTTTATCCTTCAATTTTGGATTTCATTGGACTTTTGGAGTCAAAGTTATGGATGTTTTTCTAAGCCATGTGATGCTGTCTAGTTTTGTGTCAAAAATTTCCCCAGTCTAAATATGAATGCATTTATGGATAACAATATGAATTAAAATATGAAAATTCTATTCTAAAAAGTTTTTATACTATATCTTTACTTTATCTAAGAAAAATTTCAGCTCAATTAGTAGATTTTATTGGGAGGAAAGTCAAGAATAGTGTGTTGTATTAAAATACCATATAGAATTGTGGGTTGGAAATTCATGAATCAATTGGGAATATGTTTGGTTGATTTGGGCCTTGAAAATTTTATCCAAGATGTAATGGAATGTCCCTAGACTTCTAATGGAGTATCCAAAAAATTATACTTCTGGATTTATCCTAGAAAATATAACATCACAACTCGTCTGGTTTCTTTGATATATTCTTTGATCCATCTTATGTGATCTATATGGACCTTCAAATGTTTGAATTTTCCAATTATATAGTTTAATTATTTGTTGGAATTTGAAGTAGGAACACTAAAAAATAATAATCACATAATTTTTATTAGTATTTTGAAATATATGATCAAAAAATTAAACTATAGTGTAATTGAATGAATTAGAACATTGCTCTCCTTATGTGTTTATGATCAAAACATGAACATTGACTGGAAATTAATCATTTTTAGTAAAAAAATTAGTGATGGAAGTAATGTAAAATCACAAATGACTATATAATATCATAGATCTACTAGGACCTCATCTCATTTAGGAAACTTTAAAGCATATACAAATTATTCAAAAGTGTATGACTACATCTCAGTCTAAGAAGTAGTTATATGCCAACCGTTACCAATGACCTCTTGATTTCAAGGTAGGGAACCAAGTTTTATTTCATGTTTTACCTAATATGGGGAATATAAGGATTCAAAAACAAGGGAATATATCAACTTATTATGTTGTTCCCTTTGAGATTTTAGAGATAGTTGGGTTGGTAGCCTATCAGTCGGAGTTACCTTAGAGGTACCGAGCCATGCACAACACCTTATATGTATATCATCTCCCCATTACCATTCATATCTGTATATTATATTTGATCCTAAAAATTATGAGTTAAATGATGATGCTTATTTTGAGGATTATCTTATTCATATTTTTTATCAGAGCATGAAGTCTCTTCGAGGTAGGTCAGTCCCTCTAGTCTAAGTTCTATGGAAGCATGACAGCATACAAGATGATACTTGGGGGAGAGAGGCTAATGTACATTCTCATTGGCTAGAACTTTTCTCATATGTTGATCAACCATGCTTAGGAAAACTTGAGGAAGAGTTGTATTGATTAGGTGAGGTTGTAACATCTTGGATTTTTGATAAGGTATAAATCCTATATTTTTTAGTTTGAATATTAATTTTTATCCATATACTTGTGACTAAATGATTAATTAAGGATTAATGAATGTTCAGATACTATTTAGAGCCCCAAAATATAGTTTTTGGAGAAGTAGTATGTGGTGTACGTTTGACGCATGGTTAGTGTTAATCGTGAAACTCAACATTGCATCCTATATATAAGGGAGAACAGTTTGACTAACCATGAAATAGAGGCTACAAAACCATGTGTAAAATTGCAGAACTATTGTAGAGCCAGAACAAATGGTTAGAATATATTTTGTCAAACCATGTACCTAACTATGCAAGGGGTGTTTACCATGGACATCGCTGGTGCATAGTGAGTGCATGGCTTGGAAAACCGTGAGACCAAATTATTCTCCTCTTAAAATTTAGGTGAAATGAAATTTTACCTTACCTTATTAAAACTAAATTTCTTATATTTCCCACTTACTTATCATGCACAACATGCTATCTCATTTGAGAGCTTCATCTTCCCTCTTCCTAGGCATTGATCACTCTACTTTGTTTGAGCTTTGATTCTATCATCGTCTATCATGTTTGAAGCATATTGGTAAGTGATTAGATTCATTACTTTACTTTCTTGGTTTATCTTTCTATATTTGGAGATATTTCTATGTGATCTAACATGACCTATTTTTACAGTATTCATATATTTCATCTATTTATTCCGCTCTAGATCAAATCCAAAGCCGATGCTTGATGAGTGTTCCTATAACACTATAAGGTAGGTGGTCTATACCATTTCCCTCAAAGTATTTCCTATTTTTACATGTTTCTATTGTGCTAAATGATAGAATATCCATGTGTTGCCTTATAATTAAGAAATCTATTATATTAATTATGGGAACTATGAACTATACCTCTTATGATACCCATTGACCTTTTCGGTGGTTAGAGCCTCACCAAGGATCACCCATTTGGGTGATTCCTTATTTACACAAGCCTTTGACAACCATGATACGTGTTGGAATGAATGTTAAAGAGGAAATTGTTTAAGTTATAATAAATGAATAATCATTCTATGTAATGGCAAGTAAATTTTAATTGGACCCTAATTGTTTATATTTAACTTGTTTAAAATGTAAAAAATCCCTTATGAACCTTTTTCATTTATAAATGAAAAGGTAATGTCTTAAATTAAATGGAATGGTAAAGAGGAATGTATTAACACATGAAATGTGAATATTTATAAATGGTGCCAATTGATTATGGACGTTTTTCATATTATAGGAGTGGATAGAATTGATCCAACCTTGGATTCCAAAGGGAATGCCTTAAATACTCAGAGGAAACCACCCTGATTCATTGATCCAGTTTCCAAGGGAGACACCAACCTTAAAATTTGGTCTTTGTATTATTAGTATATTAATTCTTCAATGTAGTATTGATGATTCATTATTTGTATATTTGAAAATCAGAATGAACTGTATTTTCTCTTTGGATTCATCTTTGTGTCTTTAGATATGTGACACCTTGGGTCATCGCCTTAGGATCCAATTATGATTAGATTGGGATTTAATTTGGATGTACTCCAAGTAATATGTTATAAACATTTCTCCAATGGAATTCCAAGGGTTCACCCCTCATATTACACTTTGATACTTTGGTTAGGATGCATGGTTATTTACTATGATATGACATTAACTTATAAGATCAAGGATTCCTAGATTTAATCTTAGGTCCTTTATATTTGTTATTATCACATCAACAGTCTTATCATATTATTAGGCCTTAAATTTTTATAGGTTACCTATTCAGATACATCTGACTAAGGCCAAAGTAGGCATGGTTGGTCGAGTTTTCCATGAGGTACCCAATCCTAACATGGTTATTATTTTAGTTGGTTTTATATTGGTTATCATTTTACCTGAAACCTAATATATTATACCCACATATTGGATTTATTATATACACCATTTTTTGTGGACTAATTATTTTTACTCACACCCTATTTGAGCTGCCGATTGGTAATCATACATACTTTGTGGTTTTTGGTCAAGACAAGGGAATGGTTCGACCTTGGATGTTTGATTCATACGATATGATGGTGTTTGGGATAAGAGGACTGATCATAGACTTGGGATTATTTTGGAGATTAGCCTTTTTGGTATTTTTATATATTTTTGTATAGAATATACTAATGTTTTCTTTCTTAAATTTTTTTATAGTATCATGACATTATCCCCATTTTTATATGACTTGGATATTGTGGTTACCCATCAGTTTATTATATCAAGATGATTTACTTCTATTGTTTCATATTATTATTAATTATTAAACTATTTTTATCTATATTTTACCACTGTTCTATACTAGAGCATGAGGGAATAGTCTCTCCATGTACACACCCTAGGCCCTCACTGCTAGTTGATAAACTTTGGAATATGGAGAGGTGTTCTTGAAGCCATGTGACTAACCAGGTTTGGTTACTAATGAGTGGAATGGGTCTGAGATGCCACACCTTCCTTGGTAATTAATATGGGATCCATGTAAATAAATCTAATCCATTCCTATAATTACTTCAAATTAAACTGAAGTGATAATCAAAAAAATTTTCAGGAAGTACTTTCCTACAAAATTCAATTAAAGAGGAACTATAGATTTTAGATGAGACTATCATTACATTATGAGTTTTCACCACTAACTAAACATATAATCATTGAGCTAGTAATTAAATACCATTTTCAAATTCCTTAGATATAAAATAATGGGTATATCTATAATCAAATGATACAATAGATTTTTTAAAGTGGATGATAAGTGTACCTTTCACCAAGTCATTATTGTAACCCATTTCAAGAGTTGTGATCACATGATATTTCCATTTTTCTTTGAGATTAATAGGTTATTAACTCTGATCATCATTATAAACCTTTAGATTCAATCATTTATTGGAATAATGCCCATAATCCTTGAATTTGAAGCATTGGAGTGTGGGTGGTGCATTAGTTAGCTTTTTCTTCTCCACCATTTCATTAGCTAGACTATTCATCATTTTTTGACATTCATGGGCATTATGAACCACCTTTACAAATTTAAAGTACCTCCTAATTCCATTCAAGAAATTACCTTGACATTTCTTTCTATATTCTTAGCATGTAGACCAATTTAATTTCATTTCACCATGTGATTTATTTAAGTTTTAATGAGACTCAATCTCTAATTTCTTATCAAAACCATGAGAATAGTGGGAATATCCAATTTCCATTTCTACCTTGAGTCCACATGGAACGATTTATTCATAGATACTAAAGTCTCATATAGATAACACCTTCTAGAGACTTGTTTTTAAGTCACCAAAGAATTGATCAATTTTTCTTTCAGGGGTGATGATTAAACTAGAAGAATTTATTGCAAGTCTTGTAAAAATTTCCTCATAAGTACCAATGGATTCATCATCATTTTGATTAATCTTACAGAATTTTTTATCAATATTTGTATGTAGAATTTGAGGGAAGTAATTACTAAAAAAATAATCTTAAACTCATCCCATTACATGGATTCAATTTCTTCTTCTTACCTTGTATTATTAATAAAGATCCACCATTGATCTTCTTTTCTTTACAAATGATAAATGATTAGGAAAGTGTTTTCATGTTTTGAGCATTTGAGAATAGAAAATATTTTCTCAATGGTGTTGATTCATCACTCATCCACTAATGGATCAGATGACCCATTGAAAGAAGGTGGATATTACCTCATGAAAGATCCAATAGTATTTTATTCCCTCCTTTGATTGTTTGGAATATCAGCATGATTCATGGCCTGAGAAAGTTTTGTGATCAAAACAATAATATTATTCATTACAACTCCCATTTAATTTGGTTACTTAGGTGGACAACCATTGCCTTGATAATCTCATTCATTATTATCATGATGTCTTGTGGTTCCAGCTGTTGACTAAAACCAAAAAGAAAAGTGTAAGCATCAAAATATAATAATCAGAGTGATCTATCAAATAATAATGAAATATAATTCATGGGTTTTATAATTCATGAAACATTCTTATAAATGTATGTAACCTTAGGTTTAACCTAGTTTATCCATGGTAATTACCAGAATTTTATTATGTTACACTATACTTAGACATATCCCCAGAGTTTTTACTAAATCTATCTAACCATAATATCTAAAGATCGACTAAGCCTATGCCTATGATACCAAATATAGAAACCTATAATTTTCATATATAAATATTTCATATTTTTAGATTAATATTCAATGCATTTCACAAATAAACACCCAAGGACCATAATAATTTAGTGTATTTTGAGACTAGATATACAATATACTTTTTTCATGAAAGATATTAAAAATATACCATAAAGTTCTTCCCACACAATACTTTTCATATAAAAACCCTACTTAAATCTTTCTTCACAACCTAGGGAAAGGAAACATAATAAAGGATGAGCTCAGATGCTCAGTAAGGGTAAACATGAGAGATATAAATTGATTATCATATGAAATTATAATATAATCATAATGGAATGAGATCATGAACATGAATTATGAAGTTCATACCCAATCTATCATGGATTTAAAGAATGAGTCATGGAATAAAACTTTATCATTTCAAAATACATGAATCATAAGTGATAAATATTCATAATTCAATCATGAATCATAAGTTCATGTCATAAAAGTACAAAAACATCATAAGTATAGAAACAATTTCACATTTCAAGGTTAAATACCACAAAATCAAATCATAGTGGATTAGGAAACAACATTTTTTCCCATATTATAACAAATTAGACATAATTAATTATTTCCCATAATAGATCAAGCACATCGACTTGTTTCCCATAGTGGATCAATCGTGATGACTTGTTTACCATAGTTATCTCATGTGATATAAAACATTACCCAACTCATTTAAGGGATATATAATTTTGGTCCCACCCATCGTGTAATGACCTGACCTAGATAACCCTTGAAACTATTACTTGAGTCAAATCACTATAGACCTGAAGGGAATTCCTGATCTCCATGGGTTGACAACTAGCACCTAGGAATCAAAAAGAACCTAGAGGGAATGATTTTAACCAAGCTGAAATAAATTTAACAAAATATATAAAATGGAAAGAAAAAATGAAAGGAAACTAGAAGAAACATATTCCACAATCAAATAGAAACAATAGTGGAAATACAACTCAAAATCCAAATAAACCAAAGGTACAGGTCTAACAAAACCAGTAGGACAACTAAAACAAAAAATACTACTCTATGTGATTTTTTTAGAAATATCCCACTATCTCACCACCAGATATCAATACCCATCCCACATAAATGTAGCCGAACACCACTGTCATAACCAAGAAAAATGAATAAGGGAAAATGAATCACTTACCTGAGGAGAAGAAATACAACCAAGATAGAGATTTAGCATTGAGTGAAGTGATCCAGAAGAGAATATATCACCCAAAATAACCTGGAAGGATACCTAGGGTTTGAGGGATATGATTCACATCAAATGAAGGTGTTACATATGTTCAACATGGTAAAACCCACTGGGCATGATGCTTTTATTCCATAAACCATAATTTTAGGATGTAAACATCCTATAAATCATATATGCTAAAAAACACATCACTCCAGGTTAAATTATCATGAGTGTTGATTTTATGAAGTAATAATGGGACTTATGATGTAAAAGAGTTTTACACCTTGAACCGTTTTATGACTTATTCCCAATGTTTAAATTACATCATAATTCAGGTTTTTACGACATAAATTCCCTCCATAACCAGAACTAGGAGTATATCTCCTACAGAAACACCTGAAACAACCCCATACCATTTGAACCCAAAACAAGATCTTCAATACCAAAAGAGTGTATACCTTTTATCCAGGACGGTACAATATCCCCACTATAGGTCTTACCATCCCTGGGAAGTTATGTGGAATAAGAATGCTATGAAAAGAGGTGAGGCCACACTCCCTAATCGATGAATTGTTCTACCAAGACTCATTATAATCTAATCCATGTTTCCATAACACTCTGACCAACCAAATAAAATTCCCACACAATACTTTCACCTGTGTGTTAATGATCTCCAATGGTTTCTCTATAATAGAAACATATGGATCCAACTCAATATTTTCCCAACCCTAAACACGAGAGTGATCAGGATGGTATTTATTAATATGAGATTTGGAAAACATAATGGATACGTGTAAAATGATCCAGAAATGCAAACCGATAAGAAACTTTCCCAAGATGCTCAGTGACCTCAAATGGTCCAACATATGTTGAAGCCAACTTTCCTATTTCCAAATCTGATGGTGACCAAACTAAAGAAAAACTTTCAAGAAAACTTGGTTACCAAAAGAAAACTCTAATGGAATATGTTTATGATCCACATATGATTTGTGTCGACTCTAAGCTATAACCATGTTCTGACATATATCCTAAATCCTTACCGATGTATCCTGAATATGACTCGGTCCCACAAGAGAGGCCTTTCCCACCTCCTGCCAACAAAGAGGCGATTTGAATGAGTGACCATAAAAAACTTCTAGGGATACATTATGATTGATGACCGATAATTATTGTTATAAGTAAACTCAACCAGTCCTACATGGCTATCCCATAATCCACTAAAATTCAAGATATAGACACAAATCACGTCCTCTAAGATCTTAATAACACTCTCCATCTGACCATCCATTTGTGGTTGATAAGATATACTCAAACTTACCTGAGTCCCTATCACCTCTTAGAGACTCCTCCAGATTCTAAAAATAAACTTGGTATCCCTATACAAGACAATAGTAAAAGGAATATAATTTAACCTAAAAATCTATTTCACATATATCTTACTTAAATCTTTAACTTTGATGGTGTCCCTGATCGTAGTGAAAATACTATATTTCATCAACCGATCAATTACCACCTAGATAGCATTATTTTCTTAGTGTGTCCATGGTAATCCAACAAAAAAGTACATGCACAACTCATATCATTTAAAAACTAGAACTAAACAAGGTTGGATAAAACTATAAGGTTTCAAGTTCTTCTCCTTTATCTGTTGACAAGTGTAATAATAAGAGACATAATCAGTAATGTCATGCTCCATACCTAGCTGAAAAAAATTATGTAACACAATGATATTTTGTAGTATATTTATTTCAAAAAATTTAATCTCTTCAATAGATTATGGTACATAAAACCCTAATATTTTAAGATAATAACATTATATTTGATGATGTATACAACACACAACATCGAGCTTAAATGACCCACAAAATATATTATTTAAATATGACTGTTCTAGCCTAACCATTGAATTGGTAGGTATAAATTGAATTAATTGAATTATGAAGTATATATATAGAGTCATTAATCATTAAAAATATATTGATAAATTATTGTTAAATAATCACTCAAATTTCTAGAAAAGTCATTTTATGCTTTAAAATAAATTTTCTTCAAAAATGGTTTTATTTTGCATTTTATGTTTGGGAATTATAATTAATTTATACCAATTTTACAACTTTAATTTTATAAAATAATACCATTTTTTCAATCATCATATCAAAATAATCTTAGGGTGAAATTTTGGTATTTTTCTGAAAAGAGTGAATTTTCAATGAATAGTGAAAAATACCAATTTTTCAAATACTGTTATTTATTTTCATTAAATTAAGTAATTTTAAAATATCGTTATGAATTAAATTTGATTTAAAATTACCAAAAATATTATTGATTTATATTTTAAATAATTAATTATATTTTAATCATCTTTATACCTGATTTTGGTATAAGTTTATTTCTAGGTTTAAAAACATAATTTTCTGAAAACTATTTGTAAATGCATAATGTTCTTCCATTTTAATTAATTAAAAATATATTTAAAGATGAATGATTTAAATTTAATGTATAAATTATATACCAAACTATATTAATTTAAATACTTCTCTTGATTATTTCTAGTCATATAGTTAATATAAGATCATCTTATGCTTGAAAAATGCATTTCTTGAAAACCCATTTTTTGACACATTTTGTGGGTTTATATTTAAATTAAAATTTACCAATTATATTAATTTAATTGATTAAAATGTACTCAATATTTTTAATCAGAATAATTAATATTATATAATAAGGTTAGCTTAATGTTTTGGTCATATTGAATATTTAAAACAGTAAAAATCAATTACCATGGTTAAGGTTAAAATGGGTTTACCGCGGTGTTAAAATAAGAATATACTGATTAAAATGACATAATAAATTGTCCAAATCCTATTATATTTCTACATTTATACCTTATCACATCTAATTTTCATTAATGATCCATTTTGGAGCCTCGTGGAATGTGAAAAAATGGGTATGATTTATTCATTTCAAACATTTCAAGTCCATCCTCAATTATAAAAGGGAACTACATCCCCTAACTTATTCACACCTATAAAGATAGTTTTTTCAAGAAAAACCCACAAGAATTTATAACTAAAATACTTATACACATTCTATAGGTGTTGGTATTTCCAAAATACCAACTCTAGGGTCCTTAATAAGAGATCCAAAGGAGGTTCTTCAAAGCGAAGGTAATTGTCTTTACTAAGCCTTTTCTTTTTAATCATTATTTTAACACATTCAATTATGAATTAAAAATTCAAATATAATAACAAAATTATATTCCATATATTAATATATTATTATGTTTATGTCATAATATCTATCCATCTCCTCCATCAAATGGGAAATAAAGCCATCACTTGTCTGTACGACAGACAACTGCCTTACAAACTGATGTAATTTGTTTTCCATCACCAAATCACATGGGTAGTTATAATTATGGAAATAATTAATATATATAATAAATATGAAATTATATTAATTATATAAAATCAATATACCATCCAATTACTTACCCTTTCACCCATTAAGGGAACAATATCATCACTTATGCATACGTACGACCTACCGTCTCCATGAAGGGATGCGATTCATTTTCCACGTAAAATTTTAAATAATGGTTCTAAAAATGTATCTTATTAGTAAATATGATATTTAAAATATTAATATAATTCTGAATATTATTTATATATATGCTACGAACAAAAACTGGAACTTCAACGACAAAACATGCATGACAAAACAAGGCAATTAACACCCGAATCAATAGTAATAATAAAATATTGTTAATGAATGGGTGGTAATATGATATAATAGGATCATATATGATATTATAAATATGAATGTGGTTTTTTATAATTTAAAAAAATGTTTAAAACCATTATAAATGAGGTTAAATCATTTTCAACTAAAGGTAAATGTGAGGTAAGGGATTTTGTATCAATTTCATCTCATTGAGGCATATTGTAATATTATGCACATAATTTATTTTATATGGTGTATATAATACCAATTATACTTTTAATATAATTAATAATTAATAATTCATGGTATTTTAAGTTATATTCTAATTATTTCAACCTAGGGGATGTGACTTGAAAGTTACTATGTGGTAAAGAATTTCATAACTCAATTTCTTTTCATTGGGTTATATTACTTATTCATTATCTTTGATATTATAAGATTATGTGTGTGATTAATTTTTATTATATTTTGTTTTATTTATAATTTTTTATTTGGATTTAAATTTGATACACATAATCTATTTATTGATTAATTCTCACTTCAACTTATGATCATTATAAGGGTTTCCCATCTCATATTATATTCTTTGAGAGATATATTATATTATTAACCTATATTATTTTATGAGATGTATATAATTTCCCTTTTATATGTTATATCATGAATATATTTATATTAAAGGTATTTAATTTTTCACTTGAAGTTATTTATTTCACGGGTCTTACGATTCACAAGTTACCTAACTGGTAAGAGATTTATGTTTCAATCCCATTTTAATCAGGATTGTTTATGATTGAATTTAAATTAAAGGAAATTATTTTATAATTATCTAATAAAACCCTTTAATTTTCTTATCCAATGGTTATTCATGAATTTTTCATGTAATATTACCATTTTACTTTCTTTAGTACTTAATATTATTGATAAAATGTTTTTAATAACATCTCACTTCATTTCTCTCTTCGATTGAAAATCCTTTTTCTTATAAAACTATTTTTTTCTAAAAATGTTTTCAAAAAAATGAAATAATATGATTTTTTAAATTCATTCTTATCCATAATTTTATTTTTTAAAAATGTTTTAAAATGAACATTCCTTTCATTTTCTAAACAATGTACTTTTTACTTTTCTTACAAAAATGTGAAGGGAATCATTTTTTAACATACTTAGTATGAACAAAACCTTTCCACTATCATGAACACTCATTTCCTTAAAGATTACTTACCAAGTTTATATGGTTATTTTCAAATAATTTTTTTCTCAAATAATTTGGAAATGTCTAGTTCTTAAAAGCGATTTTCAAAGTAAAAGGTTATTTTACTCAAGAATATTGTAATGATATTTTTACAGTATTTCTCTTCATAAATGAAAAAATACCTTTATTTTAATTATACTCTAATGGGGTTATGTTGTAATGATATCATCCATATCCTTTATCTAGATTTTTTATGATCAGTTTGACTAGAGAAATCATTGAAATTAACTTTCTTTATTAATTTTGTAGTCATTAACTTTCTCTTGAGACATTCAATTTCTTGTGATCATTGAATATTACATTTATATTAAATATACATATTATTCGTATCATGGATATTATTATTACCTAAACCATATACCATTTATATATTTGATTTTTTTACTTTGAAATTTTTTTTATTTAATGAGGAAATATTGATATTCAATATTCTCTGTTCAATACAGACATTTATTGATAAGGAATATAGTTTATGAATTAAATCAATCATTTGATATATGTTGAATGTGCTGGGAATACAATTAAGGGTGTGGTCCAAAATTATATATCCCCTTGATGCATCAATAGTTTTATGGGGGGAATTTGTAAGCTATCATTATATATAGGTTTACCCATTTTTAAACCATCTTTTAAAAGGTCTTGATGGTATAAATATCATGATTTATGAGATCATGACATGAAATATTAATCATTTACTTCATTAGGAATTCAGTTATTATTATCCATGATATTATTTCATTGAAATTATCCATGGATTCATTTTGTGATCAAGTTATTGATTAAATGACATGTGTGTTTAGTTATTTACCTTTACATATTTATTATTTATTATCTAATAATGATAGTTAAATTATTTAACTGGAATGTGTATTCATTTATTTAACTTTCCATGTTGATTATTCTTATTTATTCATGATAGATTATTCTATAAATAACCCTTACTGAGAATCCAATATCACCCTTATTTTGTTCCCTTTCCCAAAGATATGAATAAGGAATCTTTGAATGAGTTTAAGGATATAATTTTTTTACTTTCACTATATCGTATTCTATGTTTTCAAATGTAATGAAAGTCTCAAGTATGTATCTATTTTACCAACCCTACTAATCTATTTGGTCCTTTGGGAATAAATCTCTCATATTTTATGCCAAAGTAATAAAATAACCACTAACTCAAGGCTACCGGGGCCAGGGGCTTTATAGTTGGTATAAGAGAAAGTTTAGGAGAAACCTTGGGAACTAGATTTAGGAAATTATAAATTATGGAACATAACCCAATAATAGACTTTAAGGATAATTAAATAAGTATATCCTAAAGTTTTGGTGAGGTTTTCTTATAAATACATCCATATCTCGTCACTAAAATTGGATGTAGTTCTAGAATAGTTGTAACTAAGGGTAATGACTCTAAAATGGGAATATTGGGATTTGACTCAATCATCACCTGGTGTATGAAAATGATCCTTATTGTACACCTAGTTTGAAACTCTCTAGGGGATATAAATTGGATATTAACATTTTATTTATAATTCATTATGAAGGATTTGAATATATGATTACAATTAAGGACTTAGGTTAAACCTATGGTGTCTTAGAATGAAAATAAGGTTTCATGATTTAGACATCCTATAAATGATTATATGGTCTTCCCACTACAATTATTATTGCTCACACTATGAATTTTGGTTTTAGTAAATGGATGGAACTTTAAGGAATCATGATAACATTGAATATTATGGATACTGTGGCGATTATGAGAAAATGAATGGGATGATGACTAGAGTGAAAGATATCATGATTATTTCTAATCAGTTATCATGATATATGATTAACAATCTATAATTTAACCTACTAGACTCACTAAAGAAAATAAGTATGGAGTCCTCTAAGAGTTAGAGTAGTGAAGACTATAGAGGAAAAATGGATCAATTTCTTTCATGTTAAAAATATGGAAAGAGACACCTAAGATATTTTCTCTAAGGAACATGGAAATATTTCATGTGTTAAAAATAAGTGTATATAGAAAATAATTTCTAATTAAAATTTATGTGTTCAGAGGAGAGAAATAAATTTCATCCTAGGAATCCATTTATAGTTCATTATCTTGAATGTGGGGAAATTGGGAATTATATGAGTTAATGACCTATTTTAAAGATTGACTCATTGAATATAGAATGAACAATGTTCAAGTAAAAGGGTTTAAGTATTTATGTATTGGGATTCAAGAATTAAATTGTAGAAGTATTTTTATCAATTGTATTTTGGTTATAAGAATCATGAAACATCTAAGGACTGTGTCATTTTTTGGAATCATATATTTAATCATCTAATATTAACTCTAAAATTATGGATATCAACATAGATTTATGAGTTTAAGGTTTACCATGAGTTAAATATATTAATTTTTTTTATAGGTTTTATGTGATGGTATTTTATTATGATTAAGGATATTTTAAGAGTCATTATGTCAATACAACCCATTGTTTTAGCATAAAAAATTTATTTAAGGAATAATGCCTTTAAATCTTTTGGATATAAGATTAATGGTATTGGTAACCTTTAAGGTTTATCTTATCTTTGACGTTGTAGGAATTTCGGGTCATCAAAATTTGGGAATGTTATAGGAATTATATCAATATAGTTTTGGAAAAAAGATAAACCACTTGTCTGGTGACAACCTATCACATCTGGAGAGGCCATGGGGCTTGAACCCATAATATAAGGGTGATAAGGGTGATGTTCCTACCACCAGACTACATGATTTCATATTTAATATGAAATTGTTTTTACATTAATGGTTTGATGGATAAATTTTAAGTTTAATTTTGGAAGAATATTATACGATCAAATATTTTTGATTTTGAGGTGACTAATTATATTTTGGGAGAAATTTTATTGGGTTGAGATATATATAACATTTAGGTTTAATGTAAAGGAATATTTGAGAATAGTGAAATTAAATTTTTGGGGATATAAGTTAAAAGTTGTGAAATCCCATTTATTGTGAAAACATTATTTAATGTTGGGAATATTGAGGATAATTGCAATGTAGGGTTATTTATTTATACTCTAAGTTGAAAATTTTGTTGAAATTTTGAAATAAAATTTATTATTTCTCCATATAATGGTTTATAACTTTTTTATTATCTTGAATTTTGGAAACTATTCTAGTTTTGGTTAATATTTAAAGATAAGAGGAATAACTTACTATTCTTTTATGGATCTTATGATCCGTTAAAAGTTAATTTTAATTCTTTAGGAATAATAAAATTGATATTGGATATTCATTTCTTAGAGTAATATGTTAAGTGGGAATTGATCAAATCACAACCAAAGGATAAAATTATTCTTATGAAAATAGAAATATATTAGGTAAGTATATTTTCTAGTGTTCTCTATGTTGATAGTAAATGAATCCCTCAACTATAGAAAAAATACATTGAAACAAAAAATGTTATCCTATTACCTTCATATATAATGAATAAATGATATTTTAACTCATCAAATATTTATGGTTTTATAGTCATTTACTTTATCTTGATCATTCACTTTCTTATGATCAATGATCTCTATCAATCCCTATAATTACTTAGGTTTTTCTATCATGTACATATTTTCACTTCCCACCAATGTTCACCAACTTGTAAACCTAGTTATGTGTTATTATATATGAACTTAATATTTAAAATTCATTATTTAAATAGGAAGTTTTGTTAAACCTTTTTATAATGTGGATTTTCAATGAAAGAATTTCTAATATCAAACCCTTGATTTCTGAGTGCAAGTTCAAATTGTGAGGACACAATTTATTAAAGGTGGGGGGAATGTAACACCCCAAGATTTTATAGTATATTTATTTTAAATAATTTTAATCTCTTAAATAGCTTTTTTATAGGAAACCCTGATATTTTAAAATAATAACATTGTGTTCGATAGCGTATATGACACGCAACACCGAGCTTAAACGGCCCGTGAAATATATTATTTAAATATGATTATTATAACATAACCATTGAATCAGTGGTTATAAATAGGATTAATTGAATTATGATATATATATATAGGTCTTAATCAATAAAAATTTATCAATAAATTATTATTAAATAATCACTCAAATTTTTAGTAAATTCATTTTATGCTTCAAAATACATTTTCTTCAAAAATTGTTGTATTTTGAATTTTATGTTTAGGAATTATAATTAATTTATAATATTTTTAGAAATTTTGTTTTATAAAAATAATATAATTTTTGAAAAAAATATATCAAAATTATCTTAGGGTGAAATTTTGGGCTATTTTTAAAAAGAGTGACTTTTTAGTGAATAGTGAAAATGCCAATTTTTCAAATATTGTTATTTATTTTCATTAAATTAAGTAAATTTGAAGTCCCATTATTATTTTAATTTGATTTAAAATTAAAACAATAATTATTTAGTTAGATTTAAAATAATTAATTTCATTTTAATTATCTTTATACCTGATTTTTATATAAGTTTATTTTTAGGCTTAAAACCCCAATTTTATGAAAACTATTTTTAAATGTATAATGTTCCTCCATTTTAATTAATTGAAATAATAATTAATTATGAATGGTTGAAATAAAATTTATATGTGATATATATATGTATATGATTTTAAATCCATATAATGAAGATTAGTAGTCATATAGTTAATATAGAATCATCTTATGCTTGAAAAATGCATTTATTGAAAACCCATTTTCAACACATTTTACAGGTTTATTTTAAATTAAAATTTTAAACTCCAATGAATTGAATTTATTAAAATGGATTCCATATTTGTAATCAGAATAATTAATATTATATAATAAGTTCAACTTAATTTTTCTCATAATGAATAGTAAAAACAGTAAAAATTAATTGATGTGGTTAAGGTTAAAATGGGTTTATTGGGGGGTTAAAATAAGAATATAAGGGTTAAAATGACATAGAAACCGATCTAAATCCTATTTTATGGTTATATTTAGACCCTATAACATCTAAGGGTTGATAATGAGCCATTTCGAAGCCTTTTGACATGTGAAAAACATGGATATGATTTATTCTTTTCAAAAATTCCATGCGTGTCCTCCTCAATTATAAAAGGGAACACCATCCCCTCACTTATTCACAACTATAAAGCCATTTTTCTCAACCCACCTAAAAAATACCTCCCCAACAGACTTATAAACATTATATAGGTTTTGGTATTCCCAAAATACAAATCCTACGGTCTTTAATAAGAGAGAGGTTCTTCTAAGCGAATTTAATTGTCTTCACTACACGTTTTTTTAATTATTCGTTTCAAAAATTCAATTATATCTTAGAAATTAAAATATAATAGCACCATTATATTCCATATACTGATATTTTATTATTTTTAAGTAATAATAATTATCCATATCCTCCTCCATCAAATGAGAGTCAAAGCTATCACTCGTGTGTATGGAGGACCACCGCCTCGCAAATCGATGTAATTTGTTTTCCATCACTGAATCACATGAGAAGTCATAATGATAGAAATAATTAATATATATAATAAATATTACATTATATTAATTTTTTATAATCAATATACCATCTAATTCCTTACCCTTTCAACCATTAAGGGAATGATATCGTCGCTCATAAGTACATACCACCTACCATCACCATGAACTGATGAAATTCATTTTCCATGTAAAAATTTCAAGAATAGTTCTAAAAATTTATATTATTGTTAAATATTATATTTATAACATTAGTATTATTATTTATATGATTTATATATATCCTATTCACAAGAACCATAACTTTTGTGACAAAATATGCATGAGAAAATAAGACAATTAACACATGAATCAATTGTAATAATAAAATATTGTTAACAAAATGGTGGTAATATGTTATAAGAGGATAATATATGATATTAGAAATATTATTATTATTCCGGTATAAATTAATAACATTTTTAAAACTATTATATATAAGTTTAAATAACATTCAACTAAAGGAAAATGCGAAGTAAAAATTTTTGTCTCAATTTCCTTTCATTGAGGAATATTGTAATGTTATGAACCAAATTTATTTTATATGGTGAATATAATGAACCATTTACATATAATATCATTAATAATTTATACTTAATGATATTTATGTTTAAATTTTAATTATTTTATCCAAGGGAATTTGAATTCAAAGTTACTAAGTGGTAAAGAATTTCATAACTCATTTTTTTTCATTGGGCTATATTACTTCTTTATTGTATTTGGTGTTATAATATTATGTGTGTAATAAATTTTTATTAACTTATGTTGTACTTAAACTTTTTATATGGATTTACATTCAATACACACAATCAAATCGTTGATTAATTCTCACTTCAACATATGATCATTATAAGTTTTTCTTGTATCATATTGTATTCTTTGGGACATATGTTATGTTATACACCTATATTCTTTTATGAGGTGTACCTAATTACCATTTAATATTCTATTAAATTAATATAATTATATTCATGGTATTTAATGTTTCAATTGAAGTTATTTCTATCTTGGGGCTTATAATTCAAAAGTTACCAAATTTTCAAGAGATTTATGTTTTAATCTCATTTTAATCATGATTGTTTATGATTGAATTTACATTGAAGGAAATTATTTGATAATTGAACAATAAAACCCTTTAAGTTTCTTATCCTCTAGTTATTCCTGAATTTATAAAGTAATAGTACCATTTTCCTCTCTTTGGTACTTAAAATGACTGAGAAAATGTTTTTAATAAAATATGACTTAAATTCTCTCTTCGATCAAAAATCATTTTTATTTGAAACCCATGTTTTCTAAATATGTTTTCAAAAAAATATTTTAATATGATCATTTAGAGTAATATTTACCCATAATTTTATTTTTTTTAATTTTTTTAAAAGGAATATTTTTGTCATTTTCCAAACAAGGCACTTTTGACTTTTCCTACAAAAATGTGAAAGAAATATTTGTTTTTAATGTACTTGGTACGAAAAAAACCTTTATACTATCACAAAAACTCATTTCCTTGAATATTACTTTATAAGTTTATAATATTATTTTGAAAGAAAATATTTTTCCTAATATTTTTGAAAATTCTAGTTTTTAAAAGTTATTTTCAAAGTAAGAAGTTTATTTTCCTCAAGAATGTTATTATGATATTTTTATGGTATTTATATTCATCAATGAACACAAACATTTTTTTCTCATACCCTAATTGGGATATGTTTTAATGACACCATAATTATACTTTATTTAGATTATTTATGAATAGTTTGACCAGAGAAAGTATTGACATTCATTTTCTTGATTTATATTTTAGTCATTAACTTTATCTTGAAACATTTAGTTTCTTGTGATCATTGAACATTAATTTTTTATTAAATATCCACATTTTTTTTATTATGAATATTATTATTTCCTAAACCATATAATATTTCTATATATGGTGTTTTACTTTGAATTTTATTTAATTTAATGGGGAAATATTGGTATTCCATATTCTTTGTTCAATATGGACATTTATTGATAAGGCCTATTGTTTATGAATTAAATCAATAATTTGATCTGGGAGGAATGAATTTGATATAAAATAATGGGTGGGGTCTAAAATTATATAGCTCTTGAATTCATCGATAATATCATGAGTTGAATCTATAAGCTAGTATTAAATGGGTTTCATTATTTTAAACCATCTTGTGAAAGAAAATGATTGTATAGATATCATGATGTATGAGATCATTACATACAATATTTATAATTTAATTCATTAAGAATTTATTTATTATTATCAATGAGATTATTCCATTGATATTATCCATGGATGTATTATTTTCTCAAGTTGTTGATTAAATGGAATGTGTGTTCAGTTATTTACCTTTCCATATTTATTATTCCTTATCTAATCATGGTAGTAATATCATTTTAATAGAATATGTGTTCATTTATTTACCTTTACATGTTTATTTTTCTTATTGATTTGTGATAGCTTCCACTATAAATAACCCATAATGAGCATTTTATCTCACCTTTATTTTGTTTTATTTCTCTGAGGATATGAAGAAGGATTCTTTTAACAAGTTCAAGGATACAAATTTTTTTACTTTCACTATGTTGTATTTCATGTTTTTAAATGTAATGAAAGACTCAAGTATGTATCTAGTTTACCAAGACTACAAAATTATTCATTCCTTTGGGATGCGATCACTTGTACATTATTACAAAGTTACAAAGTAACCACCCAATATGGGCTACTAGGGTTGGGTTCTTTACAAACACTTCCTCATGTTATAATACATCTTTGTAGTTCTAGGGTAAATGATCCATGAAGAAATATAACAACCATACAACACTAAATTCCTCATAGATACCGAGACAAAAAAATCTCCAAAACAAAGTTACCATGATAATGGAGAGACCAAGAAGGAGCAGTCTCCCCACTACATAAGGTTTCCTAGATTCCTCTAAACTCATTGTCATGCTATTGACCATACAGAACAGTCTCAAGGAAAGATAATGATAACTAAGCACTAGTCAAAACCATGCCTCAATCAACCCCTTGACTTTATAGATTCATCTAGTTGAAGAGACCCATCAGGTTTTAGTTTTACTTTGATAATAAAAAAGCCTATAGTGGAAATTTCTTACCGAGAGCGTCTGCGATGACATTCCCATTCCATAGGGTGTAAGAGATATCAAAGTCAAACATATGGTGGTATTCCACCCAAAAAATCTATCTGATATTCAATCCTATATAATAAATAATATAGATCATACTCATATGATCATAAAAGACCATGAAACTCTCCTAAAAAAGATAGTGATGCCAACACTTAAGCGCATGAATATATGTGAAAATATCCAAATCACGAGTGGGGTAAATTTTTTTATGTGGCCAAATATGATGAGAGAAATAAGACACCACATGATCATCCTAAATAAGTACACAAACTAGAACAACTCCATAAGCATCATAATATACCAAATTCCATTACCGGTCTTAGGTAAGATCAATATAGGTGTCGATGTCAAAAGTTATTTCAACTCATCAAAAGAAGACCAACATTTAGAATAACATGTGAATTTCACCACTTTCTTAGTATGAGTGTTAAAGGGTGATGCCAACTTTGATAAATCCTTGAAGAATTGCTGATAGTATCTAGATAGGCCTAGGAATCTTTGAATCTCAAAGATATTCTATGGATCTTCCCATGACAATACAACCTTCACTTTCTTAGGATCGATGAATAGACCACATTTATAAGTTATATTCCCTAAGAAATTCACTTCTTGAATCTAGAAATTTCATTTTGGATGATTTCCATAATGTTAGTGACTCCTCAATATTTCTAAAATGAGATCTAGATAGTGATCATGCTCACACTTGGATCTCGTATAAACCCAGATATCTCCCATAAAATAAAAAATGAAGGTGTTGAGATACTAATGGAATATCCAATTCATTAAAACCATAGAAATTATAGGAGTGTTAGTCATACAAAAATTCATCACAAGATATTCAAAATGGCTATACCTACTCCTGAAAGCTATCTTTAGAATACCAAACACTCAAATACTAAGCTGATGATAACCCAACTGAAGATCGATTTTTGAAAACCACTTATACCCCTTTAATTGATAAAACAAGTCATACACACAGGGAAAAGGGTACTTATTCTTAAATATCACCCATTTCAATTTATGACAGTCTATGCACAAATGAAGTGAACCATCATCCTTCTCGGAAAAGTGAATGGGGGATGCCCATTGTGAAATGATAGGGTGAACAAAACCTTTCTCTATCAAATTATCCAATAGGATCTTAATATAATTTATATCTATAGGTTCTATATGATAGGAGGGTATTGAGATCATCTATTTTCTCAAAACCAGATTAATCACAAAATTTACTTCCCTCACCAGAGGAAGGCTGGAAAAGTCATTTGGGATGATATCAAGGAAGTATATAATAACCAAGGGAAGATAAAAATTAGAAGGAACACCATTGGGATCAACTAAAATGGTAGATAATAAACTCCTGATATCTAGATGATAAGGTATTAGATGACTATAACTAGGATCATACACTCCCTAAAACACTAGAGAGCTCATATCGGCAGTAAATAACGAAACATGATGACAATAACAATCAATGTCAGCATGGTGAGAAACTTTCTAGTCCATCATGATGATGAAATTGAACAGATCTAGATTGAGAACCAGGAAATCCCAAACCAACTCCACATAAAATATCAATAGAGAAAAATAAGGACATTGGAACCCCAAATCTCTTCTATTTCCAAGAGGTGTTTCTAAATTCATAACAAAGGACATGAGATAAATTAGAAGTTTTTAGGAAATAAAAAATGAATAGAAAATATATATGTGTGTGTGGAAACTATATCAAATAAAACATTTTCTATAGAAGATACAACAAATATGGTACCCCTCAATTCCACTATACTCACACCAACCTCTTCTAGAAACTCATCTACCATGTGAAGGTGATTCACTCCTGATCCCTATGGTTGGAGCCCTATGGATTTTGAAGCTTTTGACTGTACTGTAGTTTCCTTTGGAGTTGAATATCCTTGAACATAATAGGTCGTGGACATGGCCTAACAAAACCTCTACAAATAGTCATGGAAGCCACAAGAATTTCACATCTTCATGGGGGAATGACATGAATGTTGAGTGTGTCTGACCTTGATGCATTAGTATCACATAAAAGGAACAATACTGGTATATATTGATGGTGTAGAGGAGGATCACTACTGAGAACCACCTCTACAAACCCTATGATGATCATTCCACTTTCCATTCTTTCTTTAAACACCACTGAAGCCACCATTAGGTGAAAGAGAAGGAGTGTAATAGACAATATCACCTACCGTGTTCATTTCTAGCATCATATCCTTGTCAATAGTGTCAGTATAGGTGGTAATATTTAGCATATAAACCTATGATTATATATATAAGTGAAAACTCTGTAGGTAATTCTAATCTTTCAACTAACCATTTTTCACCACTTCCAGATAAAAATGAACAAACTCCACAAAATGATTATCACACTTTGAAACTGAATGATCTTTTTTATTTAAGGAGAGTAACTCTAGAGAATTCACCATTATCCGAGACTTTGGGAATAACTACTAAAAGAATAAGGTCTTGAAACCCTTCTAATCCAATTCCACATGTCTTTCTTCCTATACCATAGAATACCACCATCACATTTTGGGACCCTCAAGCTTAAATTTCATGAACTTAACTTTGATAGATTTAGGTGTCTCTTAGAGGTTAATGATCTGATAGATCTTTTCCAACCATTCCTCTAACTCTTGAGGTTCATTTTTACTCTTATAGGATTGGGGATTATCATGTAGGAACTCTCAAGATCTATCCCTATCTCCCCCAGCTCCAGGCTTCACCTCAATAACTTGGCCCTGAACTCATGGTACATTTTAGCCTATAAAACAAACTAATCAGATGATAAAATCTATAAGATTCTGATCTAAAGGAGTATTACCTTGAGGATAATCTCTCACTTCACCATCCTATGGGACCCAAGGAATACATATTATATTCATGTTACTACACACTAGAAACATAAGGAAATGATCATAAAACAAATGAGATCTCAACTCAAACTAAAAAATAGAAACTAAGATCAATGACAAAACTCAACACATGAGACACATGTCCTAACATCACATGGTAACTTTAGGCTCATCACATTAAGATATGTCCAGACACTCACTAAACTTACCTATCAAGTCCTGAAAATCCTATCTATTATCTACCAACTTCCCAATACTGAGCATAACCATACACTGATACCAATTTGTAACAACCCATCCCAAATAAACATTAAAACAGGGAACTGAACTGAATTTTTATATACTTGAAAGACACTTCTAATCCCCACAAGCTAGAGAGTAGCACCAAGAATTAAACAAAAATAATAGGAAACATTTTTTTTCCAACCTGAAACAAACTGAGACAACATGACATGATAAGCAATAAAGTAATAATTCCAATGTCCACATTTTAAGGAAAAAATGACATGCTAAGTAGTAAAGTAGTTTTATATCAAAATCATGGGAAAATATTTCTGTTTTTCCACTGTTCCAAAACAAATTCAAGTAAAAAATCTTCAAATAATAAATATAGTAAACTATTTAGGTTTAATTAAATCATTCATATCAAATCCAAATCATTACAATCCAATTCATAATGGTAAAAAAAAACTAAGGATCAAAATAGTCTAAGATAGTAGACTACTCATACCACCATCATTAACTAGTGTACAATCAAGACCTTAGAACACATGGATAAGGAGAATAGAAACACCCCATCAGTGAACCCCCCAAACAAAGTCAAGATCATGTCCCTAGAATACAAACCTAGTGAGCAGAGGAAAACCATCACTACTAGATTCGGAATACTCTATCACTTGAGTATTTTAGTATAAAGTATCCTCAAAACCTATCCTCATAGTCTAAGTTATGGATACACCACTACTCGAATATTTCTATGTTAATCATTAGATCGGACAACTACATTGACTTGCGACACCTTGAACTATTGAGTGATGTACCAACTACTCATAATCATAACCTTGATTACCTCAACTCTTTGCCTCTAAAGTGGTATAAATATAGCTATGAACACTTATTTTCTACCATATTTAGTTAATTCAACTCATTTTTTGTATAAGAACTCCCTGGTAGTAGGAGGCACCCTCAACTAGGGTCGAAGAGAACCCCATATACAGAGTTTTGTTCAAATTTAATTTATGAAAGATGGTCAATACTTAATATTAATTTAATATTACTTGAAGAGTGGATTAGTTTTCTATTTTATATGTTCATAGTATATTGACTCACTTACAACTGAAAATTCTATAAATAGAAAAAAATTCATCATGTCTTTTATAGTTTTAATCTATGCATTATTTTTTATTTAATGTGTTCTATCAAACATGCACAATTACAAAAATAATAAACAGTGGATAAATTAAATAAACTACTTGATTTATCTTGATATTTTTTATTGGTTTATCCATTTAAACTCAATGTATCAACCATGAAAAAGTCAGGTACATCATCTACAAATAATAAATCTATTAAACTATTTATGTTTAATCAAATCATGCATATCAAATACAAAACATTACAATCCATTTCATAATGGTAAAGAAACTAAGGATCATAATAGGCTAGTCTAGTAGACCACTCGTACCACCATCAAAGAATAGTGTGTAGTCTAGACCTTAGAATACATACCTAAAGAGAATAGAAACTCCCCATTAGTGAATCCCCCAAAAAAAGTCAAGATCATATCCCCTGAACAAAAACCTAGTGAGTAGAGTAAAACCCCATGAGTAAACTCCTCAACAATAAAATGGGTGAGGCCCAATACTATACCTTCCACCTAAGTACCCAAGGCTTACCATGTGCTTCATTTATCAAATACATTTCAAAAGGATTCACATTTCACAAAAATTTCTAAAAAACCTTTAATATATTGAAAAAATAATTTTAAAACCCATTTCATAACACATTTCATAATGCTTTGAAAAAAACTTTTCTTTTACCCAAACAAGGTAAACGCCATTTTTTTTTTCAAAAATCCATTTACTCACACAAATCAATCATGCCAATTTATTTAAAAAACAATTTATAAAATTAATTGAAATTACATTTCGTCTAATGTAGGATAAAGATAGAGCCACCTACCTGAAATTCATGTCATACACTACCCACAATAGGTTACACACACTGGGAGGAATATTGAACAAAAAACAGAGGCCCTAAGATTGATTCTCACATATCAAAATCGAATCACATATGAAAAATGGTTGGTGGAGAGGATAGATCAAAATATACCTCAAAAAAATCATACACCACACCCCAACTAACATAAGGGATGTCCCGTGAAATATAATCACATAACAGATCTAGAAGGGTTCAAACAAGAATCATTGAATGATCAACCAATTCCATAAACACATCCCAACACCACTTCCACAACCAATAACAATGAAGAAGCATAAAGTTTGCACTTACTAAAAAACAAGAAACAAAACCAATCTTGAGATTGAGTGCTGAATGAAGTGATTCAGAAGAACAGAGATCACCCAAAATCTCTTGGAAAGATACCTAGGGTTAAAGGGAGAGGTTTCATGTTGAATATAGTAGTTAAAGACGTGAATAATGTTAAAACCATCTAGGTATAATTGTTCTACACTATTAACCCTAATTTTATGATATAAACCCCACATAAATCACATATTCTAAAAAATACATCGCCTTAGGTTAAATTATCTTGAGCGATGATTTTATAAATTAAGAATGGGACTTAATACATAAAATAGTTTTATACATTGAACCATTTTACAGATTGTTCCCAATGATAAACTTACATCATAAATCAATTATTTATGGCATAAATTACCTATGTATCTAGAACCAATAGTATTTTCCCTATATAAACACCTGAAATAACTCCCACACCCTTTAAACCTAAAAAAAGATCTTAAATATCAAAAGAGAGTGTACCTGTTATACAATATGTTACACATTACAAAATAAAAATTATATATATGTGTACCAAAAGACCATAAAAAATTCACCATATGATTATATCATAACCCGTACAAATTAAATGGGCTTCATCAACATCTCATCAATTCATCATAGAAAAACCCATGGAAAATAAATAGGTTTAGTAAACATCTCATCATCATAATCATAAACCATCTAGAGAAAGAATAATTATGGTATCGTTGGATCATATCCCCAATAAAAAAAAATTTCCATAAAAGGATGTTATCATAGATGAAAATTACTTTAAAATAACACTGGAATATTTCTTGAATAAAACACCATTTTCATTTTGAAATAAATTTTTTAAAATATAAAAATTTCAAAAATATTATAGAAAACATTTTCATTGAAAAAAACCATGTAAAATTGTAAAGTAAGCTTCAAAATATTTATTTTTCATGATATTAGTAAATTCCATTCATGTTGTGTATGTTAAAACAAAGACTCCTATATTTTCAGTAAAACTCAAAAGTACCATGTTTAGAAAACAAAAAGAAGATTATTTTTAAACCATTTTGTAAAAAGTAAAAAATTTGTTAAAATTACTTTAAAAAGTTATATGATAGTATTAAAAAAATTCTTTAAATCATTTTAATGAAAACATGTACATGGAATAAAAATATTTCCAACCGAATAGTAAAACATAGTCAGTTTTCCTTAAATATTTTAGTCTCTTGAGTTATTAAAGAAATGATTATGAAAGAAAAACAGGAAACCTCCAAAAATAATATGAGGAGAATAAAATTAAATGGATTTATCATATAAGTATCATATATATTTATCAATTGAAATTCAATCATAAACAATCCCAATTGAAATGCGATTGAAACATAAATCCCTTACCTCAAGTATCATCTTTCTTTGTTCATGTTAAAAACTCCTATATAATAAATATAGGTTTATTATAAATATATTATATAACCATAATCATTTTTATAATACCATATATTATTTACTTATGACATATTATCACCCTTTTATTAACAACTTGTTATTAAAATCACTATTCTGTATGATAACTGCTTCATTTTTCATGAAAGTTTCGGTTTGAAAGTTCTGAACCTTGTACTTTGATCACGGTTACGTCATTTCAATAATTTTAATCATTATATATATATATATATATATAGTTAAATCCATACATAAAGGATAGAGATATAAAAATCAATTACACTTTTCATGGAGACTGTAGACCATACATACACATGGACACTGTTATCACTTTTGGATGGATGAAACAAAATAAAGGTAAATAATAATTATCATTTAAAAAATAATTATTATATCATATATATCATATATATTCAATAAATCTATCCTTATTACCATCCAAGTAAAAAAAAATAAAATAAAAAAATCACATCACTTCGTGGAAGTGGTGGTCCACATGTAAACATGAGTGATATTTTCATTTTCTAATTGATTGGAAGGTAAAAGGTTGATGTGATATTATAATTATATAATCTTAATAATTTTTGCACTAGGGTGTGAAAAATATTTTAGTGGGATAGGTATTTTAAAAAATTTCATATCCGGGGTGACGTAACTTCATCATCTACGGTGATCCGAGCCATGGTAAATATATGTGGATCACACATGAATTTAATTAAGAAAAAAATAAATGATTGATTACATTTTTAAAATTGAAGGTGTTTTCTATAGTAACTCATCACTAATTATTTTTTGTTGAAGTATTCTAGGACTAACCCTTCTAGATTATCCAAAAATGCTTCAAGAGTCCACTAGAACATCGATTGTTAGAATCCAGGTGCTAGCATGGAGGTCCAAAGAATCCTTCAATGTCATGAAGATCACCACAATCATATATACCATTGATCTATGAAGGAAATCAGAGATTAATTTTTTTATGGGATATTTCTTTTTTTAAAATTTGGGAAGAAGGAGAGAGGATCTCTAAAATTCAAGTGGATGAATAAACCCCCAGAAATGAGCTCCTATTTAATTATATAGTGGGAATGAAACACTCAGAATGGGTTATCCATCCCCATATATAAAACACCTACTAAATAAGTGATAAATGAAATGTTATAAACAAATAACTATGTCATAATGCCATTTATATTTTTATCATATATTTTTAATATATAATAAATATATAACGTGATAAAAGCGAGTCATTAAATCAGCTTGTAATTCCCAAAATATTAAATAAACCTTAAATATTTAAGTAATATTTTTTCATATAATATATTTCCATGTATTCACTCAATACCTTGTAAATAATTTTAATAAATAAATTCAACTCAAATTATTCTATACTCAAATAATAATGAATTTATTTATTCATTGGTGATTGTTTATTCTCAAACAGATTTTGTACTCCATGATGGGGACCACCATGTCTTATATTTCTATTCATCAATACAAGGAAGAATTTTTAAATATGATATTTTGTGTGAAACTCTATACCCTTATCTCGATATTAGTGAATACTATTAAAAGATCAAGAGTGGAGTCTAGTATCCTATAAAGGACCCTAAGGAGATAAGTAATAGTCATGACAATGAAAATTTTCATACAAACACATTATGTGTAATATAATCTATTTTTCTATTGATATATCAAAAATAAGGACACAAAATTTATTTCATTATCAATAATTTATTTATTATTCATTGAATTTACAGGATGGACTTACCTTTCTTCTACCATGGACATGGATTTAGTGAAGGCACTACCATCCTGATCAACGAGGCCTGAGATATCAATTCCTTCTGAAAGTAACAAATTATATCTTTATTATTCAATTTCATACTAACAATGATACACCCAATATAAGATACATCACTACAACATCAATTCCATATATTTTTTCTTACTCCAAAGTACATAAACAAATAGTATGCACTAATAATAATATCATGTTAGGAGACCATTACACATGTTTGCAGATAGGAACAACCAATGACACTTGAAACATGTGGTGTTCCTATTAACGGTTCAGTCCTCATGATCTAATCCACTCAATATCCTCAAGTACAAACTTCATGGGAAGAAGTATCAATGCTTATGATCTCCTAGTGCCTGATGGTCACATATCATCTATGTCCTATCCTCATAATATATCTGGACCATAGGAAATATATTTAAGATTAATATCATGGTATCTATAGGTTATCATTATAGCTTGGGAACTTATATAACCTTTTGATACAATATGTAATCTAAGGACATTACCATAAATATAGTGGATGTATAAGTATAAAAACTATTATGGTAAGATAAACACTTGTATATATCAAACTGTATACATGTAATGGTAATCAAATTACATACATGATTTGGGTATAGGGGGCCCACTTATAATACACCTGCTTTCACTAGAGACAACTACTAACAAGTCTCAACCCACTATCTCTCACATGAGAATCATTCTTTTACTAAGATATGGATTAAGTTAGGGGGATACCATGTTATACTATATGGCTACAATACTAACTACTAATTCACCTTCTTGAGTAAAATCCTTCAAGAGATGAAAATTACAATGTATATTCTTTTTCCCTCTAATTTGACCTAGGCTCCTTGGAAAGTACAACAAGTGCAGTATTATCACAATAAATTGGAACATGGTTTGTACTACTAGAAACAAAACCTATATATTTGAAAAAGATAAATCTCTAAAATGCCTCCTTAATAGAATTGGAAGCTACAATATAGTTATATTCTACTATAGAATCGATGAACATAGGTTTCTTTGAGCTTCTCCAGCTCACCGCACCACCATTCAGAGAAAATACATATCCTGAATATGCTTTTAGATCATTATGATCTATGAGGAAACTATCATCAGTGTATCCTCTCACTACTAGTTCATAATCTCTTTCATACACCATGAACATATCCTTTATATGTCTCAAGTACTTTAGGATAGTTTTCAAATCTTCCCAATGAAACTCTTTTAGATTATCTTGATATCTTCCCTCTATGCTTAAAGCAATGGAAACAACAAACCTTGTACATAAAATGGAATACATGATAGATACCAATCTTGAGGAATGATGGATTCTACTGATTATTTCAACTTCCTTCTATGTTTTTAGACACATTTTCTTATAGAGATTGATACCATGTGACATTGGAAAAAACCCTCTATTGGATTGTTCCATATTGTACCTTTTGAGTACCTTTTCAATATAATTACATTGACTTATCCCAAGATAAATATGAGATCTATATTGATAGATCTTTTTTTCTATAATGTAGGATGATTCACCTATGTATTTTATGGAGAAACATTCATTTAACCAAATCTTAAATGACTATAAGACTTAAACTTTATTTCCCATAATTAATATGTCATAAAAATATAATATAAGTAAATGATGGAATTCCAACTAAATTTATTATAGATACATGGCTTACTTTCATTCTTGATGAAACAAAATTCCCTTATGGACACATCAAAACAAACATTCCATGATCATGATGTCTGATTTAACCCATAAATGGATATATATAGATTTCACATTTTATCAGCACTCTTTCAATTAATAAACCCTTTGAGATGATTCATATAGATGTATTCAACTAGCTTCCAATTTTAAAAATTAGTTTTGAAATCCATTTTACCAATATCATAATCATGTAAGGATTCTATTGAAGGTAATATTTTGATGGATTTTAGCATCGATACAAGTGATAAGGTTTTATTGTAGTATATTCCTTGACATTACCTAAACCAGTCATGCCTTATTGGTATTTACTTTACCATCCATGTAATTTTTTTTCTTTAATAACCATTTTCACCATATGGGTTTTAGATTAGGTATAGGGTCTAAAAAAATCCAAACTTTATTTTGATAGATGAACACCATTTCAGAATGCATAATTTTTTTTATTTAGCATCATCCTTGCCATCTACTACCACCTTGTAGGTTAGAGATTCATCATTCTATAAGAGTAATGTGCCACCTAACTTAGTGATAAGAAAACATGTCACTATAGTTTTGTAACTTCTCAATTTAACCTATGTATTAATTATGCCTTAGGAACATATTCATCTCCCACTGTTACTTGTGGAGATGGTCCCCGTATTGAATATTGTGCATCAAGAGCATCAAATTCATCAAATTCAATCTTGCTTTCACTATTTAAATTAGAAATGTATCCTCTTTCTAGAAATATGGATTTCCTTTCCACAATTGATTTTATATCAGAAGGGTTATATAGGTGATACTCTTTGGTTTCTTTAAGATAACCTATAAATACACACTTCATGACATGATATGCTAATTTTCCACTAGGTATAGTCTCAAAAAAATCCTCATATCCCCATAGAAATATGTGTGATATAATGAGTTTCTTTCCATACCAAAACTTATATATAATCTTATCTAAAACTTTATTTGGTACTTGGTTATAGGTATATGCCACTGTCTATAATACATATCCCCAAAAGGACAATGGAAGAGTTTCCTAACTCATCATTGATTTGAACATTCCTAAAAAGGTCCTATTCCTCCTTTCACTTACAAAATTCCTCTAAGGTGTATAAGGAGGAGTGACTTTGGATATTATCCCACACTATTTTAAGAGATCAATGAAATATTTGTTTAGATAATCTCTACCTCAGTTTGAGAAGTGTACCTTAATATTATAAAAAATATGGTTTTCTACTTCATGTTGGTATTCCTTACACACTTGAAAGGAATCACACTTATACCTCATTATGTAGATATATCCACACCTACTATAGTAATTGGTAAAAGTAATGAATTATGAAAACCCACCCCTTTCCTTTATTAGAAACAGACCACATACATCAATATGAATCAATTCCAGTAATTCAGTGGATCTTACTCATTTCCTAGAGAAGGGTTATTTGGTCATTTTACCTTATAAACAAGTATGACATATATCCAAGGGTTTTAAATCAGCTTTCTATAAAATCCATACTTGATCTAATTTATGAAAAGGCTATTAATTTAAATGACCAATCCTTAAGTGCCAATAGTGGGTGTTATATGAGTCATTTTCACTAGTTTTTTCATTGATTTCCATTACTAGGTTTTTGAGTTCAAGTATATATAATCGATTGTTAATATGAAACATACCATAACATATCTTACCCTAAAGAGAGAACATTTATTTTCAAAATTGGAATAAAATCCCATAGTGTCTAAAAATGACAATAAGATTATATTTTTTTGAAATTAAAGAAACATAATAACAATTATTCAACACAAGATTCAAACCACTAAGAAAATTCATATGATAATCTCCCACTGCCAAGGCTACTAGTCTCACACCATTTTCAGCTATGAGATCCACCTCAGTATTTTCAAACTTCTAGAATCTACTTAGTTCCAATATTTGAATAAAATGTGTGATCAATATGTTATATTTGTTACCCAACTTTTAGATAAAGGGATATTACATTCAATGAAAAAAAATACCTGAGGTAGATTCATCACCTTGCTTCATTTTACCAACATTTGAATTCTTCTTCCAATATCCTTTATTTACACATGTAGAGAAGACAAACTCATAATCATTTCCCCCCTTATGTATCTTTGGTATTTTAGAAGGATGATGCATAGGTGTCTTCAGCTTGGGCTTATCCTTAAACCCCTTAACCTCTCCCTTACTTCTTTTGTTCACCATAAGGACTAAAGAATTGGAATTTTTCATATCCTTATTAGCACAAAGAACTAAATTCAATAGATCTATGAGAATTTTTTTCATGTTATTCATGTTTTAGTTAATAATAAAAGTTGAAAAGCTTAGCAGTAAAGAGGCAAGAATGAGATCAGTCACTAGTTCTTAGTTCAGGTTAAACCTAAGGTCTTCAAGTCTCTTGAGGTATCCAATCATCTTGAGTACATGAGTTCCTTATTTATTCCCTTATACTATCTTTAAAACAAATAGTTTAGTAGACATACCATACATTTCTTTCCTTTCTCTCTCATGATATAACTATTGGAGACGAGTCAACATCTTGTAGGCATCATTGTCCTCATTCATTTTATATAGTTTACTAGAAATCAATGACAACATGATACACTATACATCTAGTGCATCATATAAATTATTTTTATATTTGTCTTTATCTGAATTTCTTTCTCCCTAAGGGGGATCAATTAGAAGTGAGGAATATATCACATAAAGCTTCCTCTCTTGGCGTAGTACTATATGCAAGCTCCTATACCATTCCTAGAAGTTATGGATGGTCGTTATATTTTCTTTATCCATAATTGATTGTAGTTATAATATAATATTTTTGTTAATTACCATTTTGTCTACAATAAATAAATTTAGCAGTTAGTACTTTATCTTGAATACCTTTTAGATATCATTGATTAATTAATTAAATCATTAAATGTCTCCTATTATTTTATCAAAACCTAGTATCCCTCACTACTAGATTCAGAATAATCTATCACTTGAGTATTCTATTGGAAAGTATCCTTGAAACCTATACTCATAGTCTAAGCTATGGATACACCAATACTCGAAGACTTGTTAGTTAATCATTAGAATGGACGATTGTATTGACTTGAGACACCTTGAACTGTTGAGTGATGTATTAGCTACTCATAATACTAACCTTGATTAACTCAACTCATTTCCTATAAAGTGGTATAAATATAGCTATGAACACTTATTTTCTACCATATTTAGTTAATTCAACCCATTTTTTGTACAAGAACTCCCTGGTAGTATGAAACACCCTCTACTAGGGTCATTGAGCACCCCATACACATAGTTTTGTTCAAATTTAATTGATGAAAGATGGTCAAGACTTAATATTAAATTTAGGGGTTTTTAGTTTTATTTGAAGAGTTAATTAATTTTTTATTTGATATGTTCATATTATGTTGTGTCACTTACAACTGAACATGTTGTAAATAGAAAAAAATTCATCTTGTCTTTAATAGTTTTAATCTATGCATTATTTTTTTATTTAATGTGTTCTCTCAAACATGCACATTTACAAAAATAACAAACAATGGATAAATTAAATAAACTACTTGATTGATATTGAGAAATTTTTATTAGTTTATCCATTTAAACTCAATGGACCAACCATGATCTAGGTGTATAATAACTTAGTCGATATTGACCCAAATTGAATCTCCTACCCTAGTCCAATGTTTCCACATATTTTTTGGGTAATTGACTCATCTCCATGTGGTCCATGTCTTATAGAATCATTTTCAATAATACATGAATACTCACACATAGGAAAGGGAATCTTGAGAAGTAAAAAATACATACAGATAATACCGATGGATGCACTTGCCCTTATACATATTAAACGTAGAAGAAAATGTGTAGACCTTCAAAAAACTAAATAATTATTAAAATCATCACATTTAGTTGTAATAATTAATTAAATAAAAATAAACCCTGAAAAACAATGCTCTATCTATGCTCAAGACCAGTTGGAAGATTAAATAAATGTGCAATAACATTAAATTGTGATAAATTCTAGTTTAAGGGAAATTAAATAATGTAAATGAATTATTTAAATTCAAATAATTTTATTTCATTTTTTCCCAAAATTATTTAAAATTTTAATACAAAATTAAATTAACCAATTAATTTAAATTTATTTCAAAATTAATTTTTTCAAATATTAAATTTATTATAATTTCTAAAATCTAAATATTTAAATTAATATATAGATATTTTAAAAATAAATTATATGCTCATGAGAACCTTCCCAAGCCCATTTCAGATCGAGCTAATCCTACCCATACCCATTCCAGGTCATGCAGAACCCATTCAAGGTGGTTTTAGGTTGGGAAAACTCATGAAGGGTGGTTCTGGTACAGGAAAACCCATGCATGGTGATTTCGTGTTGGGAAGACCCATGAGAGTCTGACAGAGAGCTAGTTGGGAAAGGCGGTTGATGTGACTAGGGAGCCTAACCGAGAAGGTTCGCTAAAGACCGATCGGGGAAGACGTTGCAAGTGGAGTCCATCAGGAGGTCCCATGCATAGTTGGTCATCACTGGGGTAGTTGATGTGGTTGGTGTGACAATTGAAGCTTACCACTGAGGTTGGAGGTGGTGACTGAAGGAGGTGTTAACTAGCAGGTTAGACAGTTGTGACTGGCTAGGGGGTAGTGGTGCCATGCAGTAGTGGGACTTATAGGAAATAGGAGATAGCACATGCGATGATGTTGGCTATGGTGATCGGCAAAGAGAATGGGATGAAAGGCCATGGCCACGTGATGGATAGGCAGGGGTAGGGGGGAGATTCCACACAAAGCTTCCATTTTTTCATTATAAAATTAGTTTTTTATGAAGGCTTATTTAACATCCTGACCTGAATAGCCAACAAATCAGTAGATAGACTGGTTTTTACATAGCCTCAAGCACACCTCCCTATATGCCAAAGGCTGTCAACAAGTAGTGAGGGTCTAATGGTGATACGATGGAGAGACTACACCATTGATATCAAAGTTGAAAAATAGTATAACAAGTTTAAATCAAAATACAATAGTGGAAACATGGTAAATAAATAAGAATAAGTAGTAGAAGATGAATGTAATAACTAAAAAAAAGGCTAAGGATAATATACAATTAACCATGCATGCATGTCTAATTTTTTTTACAAGTACAAGTAGAAAGGAATATAGTAAGCATTATAATGTAATAAAATAACAAAATCCCAAAAACTAGCTCCATGAGCATACTAAGTACTAACTCGATCCTATGCTCCAAACTCCCAAATACAAGTATGACATCACAAGTAGATAACCAAGGATCCTGATCCTATAACCAAGGAGGTCTGTTCTGGTACCCTAGTGCAATGGCGACCCGAATAGGGTGTGAGATACAATCTTAGTATGCTTCCACCCATGGTTTCTAGGATAATCAATTTCATGAAATATAAACTGAACAATATTCTATAAGAAGTAAATGCATAATAGAAATAAATAATTAAATACATTGGAATGGGTTACACTTGGACACCCCTAAAATTTACCTTCTTTAGCCTAAGATGGTGAGTCTGAACTGGGGAAAACTATAAGGGTAAAGTTAAAGGTATAAGGTGAAAGGTGATGGACTATGCCTAATCTTGTGCTTGAGATTAGAGTAAATGTACCTATATTTTCTAAAAACTAAAGGACCAGTTCTCATTTTTAAATCATTCATTTACATTTTCATTAATTTAATTTGAAAACCACTTTATAAAATATAGAGAGACACCTTGATCTCATCCATGGACATCCAGAGAGAAAATCTAAGTATCTCTTGATGGTCTTATCGTATGAACAATTCTAAGGAGTCTATCCATGGTGAACTAAGGATGAAGTACCATGTGTCACTCCAAGCATGGTGTGAAAATGTCAAGTACTATCCTCCAAGTTTGTACCTGGTATCATACATAGGGGACCAAGTCTATCTCAAGGCATGATACAACCATCGTGCCTTCAATCCCTTCCAAGGGTTCTCCCATAGGGAATTTGTGTCACTCAGATGGATGTAAAACAAATAAACACACAGATATCCCATCTTAGGCATAACTGATGTTATCCCTGACATGTTTTCAAAACATCAAAAATTTAAACAATAAGGTACATGAGTCCATCCAAGCTGTCCTTAAGTCAGAACCCCTTGTTTCACCCTTATAACTAAGGTGAAAGCCTTAAAAAAACAAATTATATAGATAACATGTCTATAAAGAGGGCCTATTTCATATAATTCAACATTTATATCACGATAGACACATTGTTCATGGAAATCTAATGGGAAAACCATGTATGGAATATTCTTTAAGGATCATGAACTATTATCATAGCCAAACTCAAATACATTCAATAATTCCATTTAATGGTATGGGGTATAGGGCCCAACACATGTTATTTACTCAAATCAAAACAATTAAAAACTCAAGGAATTAATTATATGACAAAACACCTTACATGGGTGCTAAACCATTTTAGAATAAGGGAAAAAGGCATCTAAGGAATAACTCACCCATTGGGGTGGATTTAGTCAAAAGGATTAACCCAAGGGGTTGATTAAACACTATCATAAGTCTCTAATGTAATAGTAAAGCAATCAATTTAATTCAATTTGATAAAATTTTGGAAACACCATAAGGATCCAACTCGCGGTACAATGACACATTTTATAGAAAGTAATGAAATAAATGGACAGATACTAGACCACCAACCTTATAACAAAGATTATTCATATGCTTGGTATTGAGCCTTGATTTGGTTATGTTTGAGAGAAAAAGAATAAATGGATATACACCCTGAAAATAGGGAAAATTAGCTTGCACCGAAATAGGTCAGTGAGTGGGATGATACAATAAGAATAAAAGTAATAGGAATGAGGATATCACTAAGAGGAACCCATAGGGACCGAAGAATCTTGAATCCGACTTCTGATGAATTAGATCTCTCCATCCTTAGGAGAGGAGAAGAGGACTCCATGGAGGAGCTACTGTGCATGGAGGAGAAAGAAGAGGGTGGGGGGAGAAGGAAATAAAAAAGAGGGAAAAATAATAATTTAACTCCTTAATGTGGTGCATGGTTTTCCAATCCATGTGCCAACAGTGCATAAGATACCACTTAAGAGGATATGGTTGCATGATTTCGGATGCATGGTTATCCAAACTGTGTGATGAACTGTGCAAAAAAACTTCTTAAATGGCACTAATCATGTGGTCTAGGCACACTGTTTGGGAAATCGTGTGCAGCCTGTGCAGGTCACTCTTGCTCACTGGCAGGTGCCACATAGTTTGCACTGGTGGGACACACAATTTCATACAAATAGGTTTCCCTCACCAGTCCACCCAAAACTTGAAATTCCAGGCCATGATTCTCTTGAAACTCAAAAAAACACCCTAGGGACTCCTCATGCCTTGAACCACATCTAAAAAAACACATTGAAGTGTTCCAACACCCAAAATTCCATTCTGAAGCTTGGTTAACAAAATAGACCACCCACCAAATGAGAAAACTCAAAATTCCCCTATAATTTGATCTATACCAAAACACGGAATGATATAATCTCCCCACCTTATAATATATCATCCCTGATAAGTTTTGACTTTGACAACCCTGCTTTTTATTACAAAATTAAACCTAATTTATTACATAAACTTTACTTGATACAACATAGAATATTGAGAGGTCTAGTGTATTTGGGGATTAGGATCATTACATAATAACTTAAAACATTAAATACAACATCTTTATTGAAAACTTACTTTACATGACCACTACATTCCCTCGTACTTATCATTTCATGGGATAACATGAGGACATGCATAAGAAAAGGGTGAGCTATAAAGCCCAGTAAGGGAATAATTATTAAATAACATGAGGAATACAATACATGTTAGACAATAGGCATATCAATAGTGCACAAGAGAAGAATAAACATAAATTCATGATAAAGTATTACAATCATAACATGGAAATGTGGCAACAACACTTAACATGGAATTAGCACGAGCCAAGGCTCATTGCACATGGAGCATGAGTAAATCCTCATTGCACACGAAGCATGAGTAAAACCTTGTTGCACTAGAATTAGCATGAGTAAACACCCATTGAAGATGACGTATCATGATACTATACTTTACCCAATGCATTAGAGCGCTATAAGGGAACACCCTTCTTAAACACTTCATTTCATGCATAAGTGTGGCACATGGATCATATAACATGGATTCATAAAACATAATCATTTATTCTATGATAAAGGAATGTGGAATTAATACATGAAACTTTATAATCAATAAGTAAATGTGCATAAAGGTGAATACCCTTGATAGAGAAATGAGCATGGTATTCACTATACAATGACATTTTCTTGGAAAATTGGTGCAATTTCAGCAGCGTAACAGCATGATGTAAGAATTCATAAAAATGGTTGATGAGAGAGAAAGGGGTGTATCATCATATTTACATGAAATGGAAAGTAAGGGGGTCATATAGATACGTGTACCAACAATTTAAATGGAATTTAGAGTCATGATACAAAATATTTTCTTGAATGTAAAAGAATAGATAGAAATTTCTTTCAGAATTTCGGCATAGTAACGAATGTACATGGGAGGAATTTAATGATAGAGAAAGGGGTATACCATAATTAAAACATAAATAGGGTAGTATGGGGTAGTTGAAAAACCATACCCCAACATTTATAATTGAAATTAAAAGGGCATAACAACATTAAGAAAATTGGACAAAAATGAGAAAGGAAGAAAAACCCTTACTTGGAAGTATGCTTCCAAAGGAATGAGAGAGGCTTGAGAGAGGCTTCTTGGGAGGATTCTAGAGAGATTAGGGAAGAGGTTGGAAGAACTCCAAAGGCTTTGAGTGAGGAGGAAGTGGGAGCTTGGGTGGGTTTATATAGGAAAGGTGAGGGAATTCATTATTATTTAGGTTTGGGACACCTCACATTAAACTAATCCAAACCACAAACCATCCCATGGTTTTTGCCCATGGTTTTTGGAAAAGGGAATTGGAAAAAAATATTTTATAAGTCCAAAGTCCGAACTTCTTAAAATAATGGGGTTGCTTATGTAGAGGTGAGTCACACTTCGAAGGAAAACTATTTAAAAAGACAAGATGTTTAATAAGTCTTGAAGGGTCCATTAATGCTTTGTAAAATAAGTCAAAAAACCCAAAATAACATTATTTTAATGGTAAAAAATATATTGGCCGAACATAAAGCTTATAGTATTTTATTATATAACTATTGGGTCATTATGACGTCATAAAACACATTATATATTTAAATAGTATTTAATTTTTACCCAAAAAATTTGATTGTCTCAAAAAATTATGAAAAATTCACCGTTAGATAATATCGATGTCCTGATTCCAGAAATAATATTTATTTTATGTAAATAATTTTCTAAATATGTTAATTTTCACTTTTAACATAAAAACCGAGATTTATAAAAAATTCACGGGTTTTGACAAAAATGGCTTTCAAACCTTAATAAAAATTACGATTGCATTCATAAAATTATACGATCATTTATATTTAATAAAAATTAATTTAATAACAATAATAATATTTTATTAAAATATTATTTAATTCAAAAATACATTAATTCATCAAAATATATTTCTTAGTTGAACATTAACTAAAAATACTATTTGTGCTTTAAGAAAAACTATTTACAAGGTAATAATAATAAAATGAAAGTATATTCATTATTATATAAAAAAATAATATACAAAACCATAGTGCTAAGGTCTTGTTACATAACCACTTATAACACCCGCATAATACCGAAGAGTAAGGTGTGCGATGGTGACAGACTCTTGGGGTGGCTCGAATAACATTGCTCGGGTGGTAATCTCTATCAACTTCCATTTCTCTCGTAAGCGGTCCCGCTCGAGATTAACATATTCAAGATCAGATTGGGCTTGGTAAAGAGAGAATACCAATGACTCAAAATCCTTTCCGAGCTCTGAAAAATGGGCTTCGTATGGGGCACGTCTACTAGATGAGGCAATCACTTCCTTTTTCTGAGTAAATTGGATTTGTTATAGACCTATATTTATACTAATAATGTGATCACTATTCAATATCTATATTATCAACAGTAACAATTATTAACATAAAACCAAAGAAGTTGACATTTTATATAAAATTTTTACATAAAGATACATTTAATTAGATTAAGATGGATTTCCATTAATGAAATTTTGGGTCGCTACAATATTCCCCCCTTAAAAAATTTCGCCCTCGAAATTTTATTTTCCCACACTAAAACAGATATGGGTAGCTCTGCTTCATCATTTCCTCCTATTCCCACATTGCTTCTTCAAACTTGTGGTTTCGCCACAAAACCTTGATGAGGGGAATTATCTTATTTCGTCGAAATTTTTCTCTACGATCTAATATCTTCACTGGTTTCTCCTCATAAGAAAGGCCATCCTCTAACTGTACCACCTTTGAAGAGATTACACGTGAAGGGTCCAATATGTACTTTCTTAAGAGGGATACATGAAATACATCATGTACTTTGGCCATGGTATGTGGAAGTTCTAGTTGATAGGCCACAACCCTAACACGATCAAGAATCTCAAAGGGGCCGATGTACCATAGACTTAACTTTACTTTCTTTCCAAACCTCATGACCTTATTCCACAGAGATATGTGTAGAAATACCATGTCTCCAACTTTAAACTCAAGGTCATGTCAACGGTTATCTGCATAACTCTTCTGTCAACTCTGGGCTACCTTGATATGATGTTGAATGGTTTTCACCTTCTCCACCATTTCTTCGACCATTTATGGTACAACCAACTTATGCTCACTGACCTCATCCCAACATGCTGGTGTTCTACACCATTTCCCATAAAGGGATTCATATGGTGCCATTTGGATGCTTGAGTGGAAACTGTTATTATAAGAGAACTCAACTAGAGAAATATGTTGATCCCATCCTCCTTTAAATTCCATTGAGGATGCTCTCAATATTTCCTCAAGTGTTTGGATAGTCCACTCGGATTGGCCATCAGTTTGAGGATGATAGGCCGTACTGAAGTTTAGGTCAGTATTCAGAGCATGTTGAAGACTCTTCCAAAACATAGAGGTGAATCTAGAATCTCGATCGGGCACAATAGATAATGCTACTCCATGAATCCTTACCACTTCCATGATATATATCCATGCCAGTTGATTCAATGAGATATCCTCTCAAATAGAAATGAAGTGTGTAGCCTTTGTAAGATGATCCACAATAACCCAGATTCCATTGTTTCCTTTGGATGTCTTCGGAAGTCCGGTGAAAAATTCCATAGTGATGTTATCCCATTTCCATTCAGGTATGGGTAATGGTTTCATCATCCCCTTAGACTTCTTCCTCTCTACCTTCACTTACTGACACACTAGGAACTTTGATGTATATTCAACGATCTCCTTATTCATATTATCCCACCAATAATTATCTTAGATATCTCGATACATATTTGTGTTTCTTAGGTGAATAAAGAAATTTGAACTATGTGCATCAACCAAAAGTTCCTTCTTCAGCTCTGGACTTGATGGAACACATAGTCTTTTTACAAATCTCACAATTCCTTCTTCATTAACATTAAATTATGAGGATTTCCTTTTTTCAGATAGCTTCCACTTTTTCCTGAATTCCCACATCATCCTTTTGAACATCCTTTAACCATTCCAAAAGTGACAGTTGAGAAATCATTTGTGAAAGTATTGATGATGTTCCATTCTTTATGATTACCATGTCTATCTTCATCAAATCTAAGAAGATTGGATCCTTTTCAATTCTCATCAATGATAGAATCGATGGGTCCTTTCTACTTAGGGCATCTTCCACCTTGTTCACTTTCCCAGGGTGGTAATGGATTGAGCAGTCATAGTCTTTGATCAGATGTAACCATCTTCATTGGAGCATGTTCAACTCTTTCTATGTGAATATATACTTGAGGCTTTTTTGGTCTGTATATATTTCACACTTCTCCCCAAAAAGATAATGCCGCAAAATTTTCAAAGCGAATATCACTACATCCAACTCGAGGTCATGTGTTGGATAGTTCTGTTCATGAAATTTCAATTACCTTAAAGCATATGCAGTGAATTTATTACTTTGCATCGACACACATCCCAGGACCTTCTTCGAAGCATCACTGAATACCACAGAAAGTTCTCCACTTGTGGGTAAAGTGAGCATGGGTGCAGTGATAAGCCTCCTTTTCAACTCCTTGAAGCTTTATTTGCATTCATCAGTCTAGGAAAACTTTACTCCCTTCCGAGTTAGCTTGGTAAGAGGGTTGGAAAATCGTGAGAAATTTCTCACAAATCGTCAATAATATCCAGCTAACCCCAAGAAGCTATAGATATCCGTTATCGATGTTGGCCTCAGATATCCCTCAATTACATCTGTTTTGGAGGGATCCACAGATATCCCATTGCTTGTGATGATATGGCACAATAATGAGACCTCCCTCAACCAAAACTCACACTTGTTGTACTTTTCATAGAGCTTCTCCTTCCACAAGGTCTCTAGTACAATTCTTAGATGCTACTTATGATCCTCCTTGGTTTGGGAGTATATCAGAATATCATCTAAAAACACTACCACAAATTTGTTGAGGTAATCTCTAAAGACTCTATTCATCAAGTCCATGAATATTTCTAGAGAATTAGTGAGTCCGAAAGGCATTACTATGAATTCATAGTGCTCGTATCTTGTACGAAAAACAGTCTTGGGGATATCTTCCTTCTTCACCCTTACTTGATAATATCCCGACCACAAATACACCTTGGAGAAGTATTGTGCTCTGTGAAGATTATCAAACAAGTCATAAATTCATGGGAGAGGATACTTGTTCTTTATCATGATTTTATTAAGATCATGATAATCGATGCAAAGGCGCATTGACCCATTCTTATTCTTGACAAAGAAGACTGGTGCACCCCATGGTGAAGCACTTGGGCATATAAACCCTTTATCCAAATTCTCCTGTAGTTGTTTCTTCAACTCCTCAAGCTCGACAACAGCCATTCTATACATATTATTGGATATTTGTAATGACCCAGGTATAAGATCAATTTAGAATTCAACATCTCTTCTAGGAGGAAGACCAGACAATTCCTCAGGAAACACTTCAGAAAATTCCCTCACAATAAGCATGTCTTCTAGGATGGTTGCCTCCTTAAAATCAATCATCTGAGCCAGATACATGTGATCATTGGGAAGTAATATCCACACTTGAGATGACAGAGCTAAATAAGATTCATCTTCCTCCTTACACTTGTATAGAATCGGGGACCGATTATCTGCATAGAGAGTGATTTTCCTCTCCCGACAATTTATGTTGGATCTATATAAGGAAATACAATCCATGCCAAGAATTGCATCAAATTCCACTAGAGGGAGTATGATGAGGTTCAACGGGAAGTTTAATACATAGATTATGATAGGGGAGGAGTTATATTCATGGGATGTAATGATTTCCCCATTTTTCATACTCACCAACATCTTCACTTCCACAATTTGTGGTGGTGCTGGGTTTTTCTTCTAAAATTTAGAGATATAAAAGAATGTGTAGAACCTAAATCAAAAAGTATATTCACCATTCCTGAATGAATAACTAGTGTATCAGTCACCACTTCATTGTCGGGGTTCACTTTGGCAGTAGTGGTGGAAAAAGCTTGCCCTTTCTGCCTTGGAGGTTGTTGGTTGCCTCCGAAAACACTTGTCTTAGGGAACTGATTTGAAAGATTCCCTAGTTCTTTGTAGCTGTATAAATGAACCATGCATTGAAATTATAACGGAGTATTCCTCTCCTCTATCGTAGCCACAGGTCTTTCTTTCCTACAGTTAACAGCTAGGTGCCCTTCTCTTCCAAACCTAAAGAATTTCCTCATCCCCTTCAGTCAATTTATGCGGTGTTTCTTTCCGCACATTTGGAAAGTGGGGTGATGGATATTCTTAACACCATTGGATTTATCCATCAGACCTCTAGAATTGAAGTCCACCTTACACTTCTTATCCCCATGATACCCCTGAGATTCTCTGATCACCATTTCAACCTTGAGGGCACATAGAATAATTTCCTCATAGCTGTCGAAGTCACGGATTGCTAGTGCTTTCTGCAGGCTAGGTTTCAGCCCACTAAAGAAGATGTCAACCTTGCATTCAGGGGTAACGACAAAGATGGAATCATATCATGAAAGCCTTGTGAAGTTTTCATCATACACTTCAATAGATTCATCATCTTTTTGCTTGAGGGAAAGGAAGTCCATTTCCATCTTAAGATAGAGGGTGCACATAAAATATTTATTGAAAAACATCTTATGGAAATACTTCCATTCCAACACCTCGATCTCCTCCTCAGACTTCATAGTTTTGATCAACATCCACCATTGATCAAATTCACCCTCCATACGATAAGATTCTAGGAGAACCTCCTCTTGTTCAAAACATTGAAGGATGGAGAAGATCTTTTCAATGGAGTTGATCCATTATTCAGCGATTGAGAGATCATATGATCCACTAAAAGTAGGATGCCTTTGTCTCATGAAGCTCTCAATAGAAACTTGTTCTTTCTTAGGGGGGGTTGAACGTTCCTCCTGACCCATGTTTCTATTCAAATCTTCAGTTAGATGAGAGAGAAGCTTGAAAAAGTTCGTGATTCCCGCTCCCATCAGATTGGGAATCTCATTAGTACAATCATCACATTGATCTTCACATCGGTTGTTATCCCAAGTTCTCCTATTACCGACCATTGGATGAAATAAAAGGAAAGTTAGGGGTAAGACATAAAGGGTAATACAAGGACAAAACTGATGACTTATAAATAAATTTTATTTCCTTAATATGAATCTATTGGCTTCAGTCTACGTTATCCATGATCTACTTTCTAACATATATTCTTAGGGAATTTTTTTTGTTCCTTAATAATGGTTCATACTAAACTTGTGAATTTACCAAAGCATATCCCCTATGAGTTTCTTAACCAAAAGTGTAGCAAGGCCCATTGTTGTGCAGTGCTTTCAGGTTTTACCCCTAGGATACATCTGTACCAGAGCCGCCTCTACCTGCTCGTATCTAGACAGAGATATATTTTATTGATAAACCACTTAATCAATACTCACCAAAACTTAGGGATGTTTTTATTATACTTAGTCTTATCTCTAAGGTTTCAATAGGGTTTTTAAATCCTAATCCCAAAAATAACTAAACCTCCCTCTGATACCAACTATAACAACCCTGCTTTTTATTACACAATTAAACATAATTTATTACATAAACTTTACTTGATAGAACATAGAAGATCGAGAGGTCTAGTGTCTTTTGGGATTAGGATCATTACATAACAACTTAAAACATGAAATAAAACATCTTTATTGAAAACTTTCTTTACATGACCACTACATTCCCTCGTACTTAGCATTGCATGGGATAAGCTGAGGACATGCATAAGAAAAGGGTGAGATATAAAGCCCAGTAAGGGAATAATCATGGAATAACATGAGGAATACAATACATTTTATAAAATAGGAATATAAATAGATAAAAAGAGAATCATAAACATAAAGGCATGATAAATCATGATAATCATGACATGGAAATGTGGCAACAACACTTAACATGGAATTAGCATGAGCCAAGGCTCATTTCACATGGAGCATGAGTAAATCCTCATTGCACATGAAGCATGAGTAAAACCTCACTGAACTTGAATTAGCATGAGTAAACACCCATTTCACATGACGTATCATGATACTATACTTTACCCAATGCATTGGAGCGCTATAAGGGCACACCCTTCTTAAACACTTCATTTCATGCATTAGTGTGCCACATGGATCATATAACATGTATTCGTAAAACATAATCATTTATTACACAATAAAGGAAAGTTTAATTCATAATGAAACTTTATAATAAATAATTAAATGTGAATAAAGGTTAATACCCTTGATAGATAAATGGGCATGGTATTCACTACACAATGACATTGGCTTGGAAAATCGGTGCAATTTCGGCAGTGTAACAACGTGATGTAAGAATTCATAAAAATGGTTGTTGAGAGAGAAAGGGGTGTGTCATCATATGTACATGAAATGTAATTTAAGGGGGTCATATAGATACATGTCCCAAAAATTTAAATGGAATTTAGAGTCATGGTACAAAAGAATTTCTTGAATGTAAAAGAAGAGAGAGAAATTTCTTTCGGAATTTGGGCATAGTAACAGGTGTACATGAGAGGAATTTAATGAGAGATAAAGGGGTCTCCCATAATTCAAACATAAATAGGAAAGTATGGGGGAGGTGTAAAACTATACCTCAACATTTATAATTGAAATTAAAAGGTCATAACAACATTAAGAAAATTGGACAAAAAATGAGAAAGGAAGAAAAACCCTTACTTGGAAGTGTGCTTCCAAAGGCATGAGAGAGGCTTCTTGGGAGCTTGGGGAACATTGGGAGGATTCTAGAGAGAGGAGGGCAGTGGTTGGACGAACTACAAAGGCTTTGAGTGAGGAGAAAGTGGGATATTGGGTGGTTTTATATAGGAAAGGTGAGGGAATTCTTTATTATTTAGGTTTGGGACACCTCACATTAAGCTAATCCAAACCATACACCATTCCATGGTTTTTGCCCATGTTTTTTGGAAAAGGGAAGTGAAAAAAAATATTTTATAATACCAAATACCGAACTTCATAAAATAATGGGGTTGCTTATGTGGAGGTGAGTCACACTCCCAAGGAAAATAATTTAAAAAGATAAGATGTTTAATAAGTCTTGAAGGGTCCATTAATGCTTTGTAAAATAAGTCAAACAAACCCAAAATCAAATTATTTTAATGGTAAAACATATATTGGCTGAAAATTAAGCTTATATTATTTTATTACATCACTATTGGGTCATTATGATGTCATAAAACACATTATATATTTAAATGGTATTTAATTTTTACCCAAAAATTTGACTGTCTTAGAAAATTATGAAAAATTCACCGTTGGATAATTTCAAAATCATGATTCCAGAAATAATATTTATTTTATCTAAATAATTTTCTAAATATGTTAATTTTCACATTTAAAATAAAAACCTACATTTATAAAAAATTCACGGGTTTTGACAAAAAATGGCTTTCAATCCTTAATAAAAATTACGATTGCATTCATAAAATTATACGATCATTTATATTTAATAAAAATTAATTTAATAAAAATAATAATATTTTATTAAAATATTATTTAATTCAAAAATCCATTAATTCATCAAAATATATTTCTTAGTTGAACATTAACTAAAAATACTATTTGTGCTTTAAAAAAAACTATTTACAAGGCAACAATAATAAAATGAAAGTATATTCATTATTTTATACAAAAATAATGTACAGAACCATAGTGCTAAGGTCTTGTTAAATAACCCCTTATAACACCTGCATAAGTCCAAAGATTAAGGTGTGCGATGGTGACAGGCTCTTGGGGTGGCTCAGATAACATTGCTCGGGTGGTAATCTCTATCAACTTCCATTTCTCTCGTAGGTGGTCCTGCTCGAACTTAACATATTCAAGATCAGATTGGGATTGGTCAAGAGTGAATCCCAATCACGCCACCTCCTTTACAAGATCTAACAAATGGGCTTCTTATGAGTCACATCTACTGGATGGGGCCATCACTTCCTTTGTATGAGTAAATTGGATTTGTTAAAGCCCTATATTTATACTAATCATGTGATCACTGTTCAACGACTATATTAGAAACAGTCACAATTCTTGACATAAAACCAAAGAAGTTGACATTTTATAAAAACATTTTACATAAAGATACATTTAATTAGATTATAAGGGATTTCCATTAATGAAAGTTTGGGTTGTTACACTGACTACATGAGTGAGGATAAAGGACCTAGTCTTTTATCAACACTAAAAAAACACTAATAAAGGTGTCCTTTATTTGTGCTAAGAAAGTGTTGATAAATGATACCTTTATCAGTTCTTTTAAAAGAACTGATAAAGGAACAGTTTATCAGTGCTTTAATTTAGAACCACTAATGGCACTATTTATTAGTGCCTATAAAATATTGATAATGGATCTTTTACCAACACTTATAGAAGCACTGATAAAGTATACCTTTATCCGCACTAATACAAGTGTTGATAAATGACCTTTTCTCAATGATCATAGAAGAAATGATAAAGTAGACCTTTATAAGTGCTCATAGAATCATTGATAAGGTAGACTTTTTTTCATCACTTTTAAAAACATAGATAAATGTGTCCTTTATTAGTGTTTTAAAAGCACTGATAAAGGGCCATACTGTAGTGTGATGTAACAGCACACCGTAACACTATAAAAACACTAGATATCAAAAAAAAAACAAGTACTAATACAAGATTTAAATAAAATGAAATTTACAACACAAACACACAAAAAAACACTATATTATAGACATTTCAAACATTGGTTTATACAATTACATAAATACAAATTATTACATACATTCAAAAACATCAAAGTTCCTTTGTCTTTTAATCCTAACCTGAATCATGATATTTCAAAACAAACCACCCCTACTCAAACAAAATAATTCACCTATATAATAATTGTTTTTATGTTAGTAATAATATAAAGAAATGAATTAATAAAAAGTGTTACTTTTACTAAAATTGTTGTCAATTTTAAATAAAAAGACACACTTGGAGTAATACCAGTCACACCATGCATCATATTGAGGTGTGGATAATCCCAACAAATATCAAATAATTTTTTGATAGTTTTCAAGAAGTATCAAAACTACATGAATGTGTTTGATCAGTTTTGAGTATATCAATTGTCTTTTTGACTAAAATGTCATTTTAAAATGGAAACACACAATTTTGACTCATTTCAATTACATCATGTATCTGTTTGACATGAAATATATTCCCAAAAATCAAAAATGACTTATGAATCATTTTACTAAATTATTAAGAAAATACAAGAATGTTTGATTGGTTTTCAATGAGTGACACTTTTTGAACTAAAATGTCGATTTTAAATCAATAATGGAAACATTGAGTCATACCAGGAACATCCTATATTGGATTGATGTGAATATGATTCCTAAATGGCACGAATAACCTATGGATCATTTTTATAAATTATCAAAACAATATGAATGGGTTTTCTTAGTTTTTAGTAGTACAATTGTCCATTTTATTAAAATTGACGACAATTTTAAATAAAAAGACACACTTTGAGTCATACCGGTCACACCATATGTCATATTGAGGTATGAATTATTTCTAAATGTACCAAATGACCTATGGATCATTTTTATAATGTATTAAAATAATATGAACGCATTTTATCAGTTTTAAGTACGCCGCTTATCTTTTTTACTAATCTGTCATTTTAAAATTGAAACATGCACTTTGACTCATACCAATAAAATTGCGTATTGGATTGATGTAAGGATAATCCCTACACATAAAAAATTACATATGAATCATTTTAGTAAAGTATATAAACAATTTTAATGTGTTTTATTAATTTTGAGTAGGTTAGTTGGCTTTTTTACTAAAATTGATGCCAATTTTAAATAAAGACATGCCCTTGGAGTCATACCGGTCACACCATGCATCAGATTTAGGTGTGGATGATTCATTCACATGTAAAATAACTTATGAATAATTTTTCTAAAGTATTAAAACAATTTGAATGTGATTTTTTTTGGTTTTGAGTAGGTCAGTTTGTTTTTTTTACTAAAATTGATGTCAATTTTAAATAAAGACACACTTAGAGTAATACCGGTCACACCAAACATCAGATTGAGGTGAGGATGAATCCTACACATTAAAAATCACTTATGAATTATTTTCCTAAATTATCAAAACAATATGAATGTGTTTTATCAGTTTTGAGTATGTCACTTTTCTTTTTAACTAAAATGTCATTTTGAACTTGAAACATGCACTTTGACTCATAAAGATCAAATAGTGTATTAGTTTGATGTGAGACAAATTCCTACACATCAAAAATCATCTATTAATATATTCCCTAAATTATCAAGAAAATAAAAGTGCATTTTCTTGGGTTTCCTTGAGTGACACTTTTTAAAGTCAAATGTGGATTTTAAATTGATAACAGACACATTGAGTCAGTTGTCTTTTTTACTAAAATTAATTTCAATTTTAAATAGAAATATATAATTGGAGTCATATTGGTCACATCATGTGTTGGATTGAGGTGTGAATTATTCCTACATATCCTAAAGGCTCAAAACAATCCTAACGAGAAATTTTACCATTATTTTCATTGACTTTCTTTGTCTAACTACCAATACTACATGAGAAGATTCAAACAAACCCCATCAACTAAAAAATAATAATCCACCTGTATAATAAAAAAATTGTTATGAGTAATAATAAAAAAATAAATTATACATAAATATGAAATAATACATTAATTCTATGGACAATGATTTTACTATGAAAATATCAATATTAACTTTGTGATTGAGTAGTGGAGAGAACTTAAAGGAAAGTGATAAATTTCAACACTGTAGGGGTGAAAGGTTTTGAGGGAGAAGAAGTTTGTGGAAGTTTTGGTGCATAAAGACATGAAATATGCAAAAAATCACCCCAAATCGAAAAAATAATCCACCAATATAAGAAAATAATTATTATGTGAGTAATACTAAAAATAAATAAATTAAACATAAATATTAAACAATAAATTAATTCTATAGGAAATTATTTTACTGTGAAAACATAAAGATTATCTCTGTAATTGATAAGAGGAAGCATCGTTTCTATTACTACAAAGTCAATGAAGGGAACTTAAAGGAAAGTGATAAATGTCAACACTACAGGGGTGAAAGGTTTTGAGGAAGAAGAAGTTTATGGAAGTTTTGGTTTAGAAGGTATGAAATATGGACAAAGAACTCTCAAAAAAATAATCCACCTATATATGAAAATAATTATTATGTGAGTAATACTAAAAATAAAAAAATTAAACATAAATATGAAATAATACATTTATTCTATGGATAATGATTTTAGTATGAAAATATCAAGATAAACTTTATAATTGAGAAGAGGAAGCATCGTTTCTCTTCTTGCAAAGGAAGTGGAGAGAACTTGAAAGAAAGTGATAAATGAAACACTGTATGGGTGAAAAGGTTTTGAGGGAGAAGAATTCTATTAATGTTTTGGAGAAAAAAGGCCTGAAATATGGACTAACCACCCCAACTCGAACAAATTAATCCACCTGTATAAGAAAAAAATAATTATATAAGTAATACTAAAAAGAAATAAATTAAAAATAAATATGAAACAAAACATTAATTCTATGGACAATGATTTTACTATGAAAACCTCAAGATTAACTCTGTGATTGAGCTAAGACACCATTGTTTCTCTTCTTACAAAGGTAGTGTAGAGAACTTGAAATAAAATGATAAATGAAACACTACAGGGGTGAAAAGGTTTTGAGGGAGAATAAGTTGATGGAAGTTTTGGTGGAGAAAGGCATGCAAGATAGATAGAACACCCCAACTCAAACAAAATAATACATCTGTATAAGAAAAAAATTATTATATGAGTAATACTAAAAATAAATAAATTAAACATAAATAATAAAAAATATATTAATTCTATGGACAATGATTTTACTATGAAAATATCAAGATTACCTCTGTGATTGAGAAGAGACAACATCATTGATCTTCATGCAAAGGCATGACACATGGGTGGAAATATTTTAAAATAAACGAACTCTACATGGAATAATGGAAATTAAATCAATGTTCTATTATATAATTTTTTGGTAAAATAGATAAATTATATCATAACATTACATTTACATCTTTCCAAAGGGTTTCCTTCATTATAGTTTGTTCATATGAGGTATTAGTAACATCATCATGTGTATAAGAAATTTTCTACATGAGTAGTCAAACATTGAATTTAAATTTTTTTAATGCAGTATAAAGCATATAATATTATGAGGAAAACATAATATATTAAAAAAAATTTACCTTCTCATTGAACTCTATTTTTTTTTTAAATGTTTCAAGGTTTTGGTTCCTCTATCAAGAATCCAAATCCCCTCTTTGTGGTCGCCTCTAATATACAATACATTGCATGCACTAAGACTGATATGAACTGATTGTGATGTCCCTATGAAAGGTTCATCCTCGATTGAATTTTCATATGACTCGACATTTGTTTTAGTCACTAGAATGTCAATCAACCAATTATTTTTTGTTGGACCAGAGACATAAAATACTTGAACTGATTGTGATTCCATTATAAACGTCTTGTCTTTTCCCCATTCCACACTAAAATTCACTTTCATAAATCCCATTTCATCAACTTTCAATCCATTGATATTTTCAAACCATTTGCAATGAAAAAGAGGCACTTGAAATGTTGTATAATCCAACTTGTATATCTATTTGATAATACCAAAATATGACATATTTTCATAAATTTGATTTATATCCTTGTAACTAGATATGTGTATCACTTCAGCCACAAGCATAACACTTCTATTTTTCATTGTACTAAAGTCATCATGTTATTTTTATATAATGTATGACCATTGATTACAAAACCAGCATAAGACATAAAATTTTCATTTGGTCCTCTGGTGAACCATTGAAGATATTTAACAATTGAATTCGGATTTTTCAGATAACTCCTTATAAATATAATATCCAAACCATCCTATAAAATATTGATTATGTTTATTTTATATCCATCCTTCATCCTTTGATGGATTCAAATATCTAATAATTTATTTGTGGGCTTCAATGTATGAATCAACATATTCACTATTATGTAATATGTAAAGGTGTTCTTGCTCCCACTATGTTAAGGTAATTATAACAACATCTCTTCTAGAAATCACTTCGCTAAGAAGGCATTCAATATGATGAGACATTGGGAGACTGATGATTTCAACTCATGATAGGTAATTGATACATAATTCAATATATTCTTCAACAATATATCATTCTTGAATAAAACCTTCTGTCCGACTTCGATTCTCGGCACACCCTTTCAAAATCTTCATATACCATTGAATGGGGTACATCCATCTGTAATGGATAGGACCACATAGTTATACCTCTCTGACCAATTGAACCTTCAGGTAGACCATTATATCAAAGAATGATAGTGTGAAGAATATCTCTAATTCACATAATATGACAAAAATATCCTTATTCATGATGTGAAACTTTTCAGGGTCTACAACTTTAATACACATGGCTTTAAAAAAGTAGTAAAGTATTGTTAATGTACGTTGTTCATTTTGAGGAAGAATGAAATGGAAAGAAATATGCATTAAATCTTGCATCAAAACATGACATTCATGTGATTTTAGTCCTTGTAACTTAAAATTAGTCATTGACACGAAATTCTTGATATTTTATGAATACCCTTGTGGAACTCTTACACTATTAAGGAAAAGAAAAAATTACAATTTTTCCTATCTGGATAGAGTGTAAGCTACTGGAGAAAGAAAATTCCACCTTTTCCCCTTCACTGGTTCCAACTCTTCATTTGTCCCCATTTTAATCAAGTCCAACCTAGCCTTGATGCCATATTTTGTTTTTCTAGGAACATTTAGTAATGTAAAAATCGCACTACCAAATACATTTTTTTCTACATGCATGAAATCAATAAAATTTATGACATAAAAAAATTAATATATAGAAATTAAAAAAATTATCTCTTCTTCCAACCCTATTTTGTAAGGTTTTTCAAAAATGGTTTACTGAAAATAGTGTCACTATTTCTAACTTTATTGTATAGTTGATCGCCTGTTACCAGAGACAGTGTTGTACTTTGTTCTATATTACCATTGAATGCTGTCATCTAGGATTGGTATTTATGTCATCAAGGTAAAAATTTCAGATTTTCTAAAAACACAGTCTTTGGGGAATGTTCCAACTAAACTGAGTATGTGTATTTTTCAAAAATGGGACACCCCAACATTCCTTTAATGCAATAGCCTGATAAATTTCTATAAGAGGGGAAGTTATTTATCATTCTATACAACATGGCCCTCAATGTGAATTCTTAACTTCTATGAGAATCATACTTTGTAACACCTATATCCCACATCAATTTTAGATCTTCGATCAATGGATCCAAATAGACATCAATATCATTATTGGGTTTCTTTGGTTCAGATATAAGCAGATACAATATAATGTATTTGTGATTAATACATAACCATAACAACAAGTTATAATTTACAAAAATTATTGGCCATGTACTATGAGTACTACTCTGTACACCAAAAGGATTTATTCCATTTGTAGATAACGGAAGACACAAGTTTCTCAGATCAATTCCAAATTCAGGAAAATCATAATCAACTTTCTTCCACTAAGTAGAGTCTACTAGATGACATAGGTTCCCATCTTCAATTCTTGTATCTATATGGCATGTTAATTATCTTACAGTTTCAAAACATCTATATAGTCTTATAAATCATGGAATTATAGGAAAGTACCATACAAATTTTGAAGGACTTGATTCATTTTTCTTGAATCGATCTGCACCACACTTAGGGAATTTTATGAGTGATTCATGGTCCTTGCAAAACAATATGAAATAATTTGGACAAGCATGTATTTTTTAGATATCATTCCCTTTGAACGTAAGATTCATTTAGCATCATTTGTTCGGCATGGTAGTTAATTTTCTTATAGTATCATATCATTTAGATGACCAAGTAGTTATGTAAAGCTGATGTCACTCCATCTGCTACTACCTTTCAAAGTATATAACTTCAATACAGCTAACAATGTTGTGTATTTAGTACAACCGGTATACAATGGTTTCTTGGAATAACTATTTAACTCCTCAAACAGCTTTGGAAAATCACGAAGGTCATATTCAATTGCCATTTTCATTTCTTCCATACAATCTCCATCATCATTTATAAAGGTATTCATATCAAATGATTCATAAACCATAGTATCATCCCAATCAGTGTGCACATTCAGTTTTTACCCATGTTTAGTCCAACATTTAATTCTTTGATCTATTATGTGAAAAATAAAATGTTCTTCCAACTATTCCAGACTATTTTTTCTTGAATAAAAACAATGTAAACATGGATAGAGGATTTTAGAAGGGTCGTATTTATGATCTCTTGCAAACTTGATGAACTCTTTGACTCCATATTCATACTCATTTGTCAAACGATTATCATGCATCCATTTCTGATTCATATCCACTATATTGGGTTAATAAAAGATTAATTTTGTACAATATATAAATAAATACACATAAGATATTCATTATCAAAGGTGAAAGTTATAGTCAATTATAATAAGGGAAAATAAACATTTAATTATTTCTAATAATTTACATATGTTGAGGAAAATGGGTAATTGGATTTAAGAAAATAATTACCCCACTATGGAAGGTGTTGTCTTATGAATTCATTCAAAGGTGAACATTATAGACAACTCATCCTCATTACCTCACCCCCATAACATTTATCATTACATTTTTCTATTTAACACATCCTTTATTTCTTGTGGACATGCACCTATGTTGCTCGAAATACTCTAAGCAGTAGTTATCCATGGGATGACTAATGCTCAGAGTAGTAAAATCAATATAAAAGAGATGAGGGATGCGTTTTGAGAAAAAAATTACAATAATGGTTGCTCGAGAGATGAAGGTGATGGGAATGATAGTTTTCCATAAAAGAGATGAGGGATAAGTCTCAATCAAAAATTGCAATAATTTGTAATATATATAATTTGATAATTTCCATTCTATTTTTTTTGGAAAAAGTGATGTAGCAACCTAAGAAATTATTACATTTAAAATTAATGGTATATCAAATATTTGAAAACATCTCAAGACTATTCGGATGTCAAATCAACACACCAACCCATCCAAAGGATTCTAAGGATGTTTTCACATCCTATCAACCCATATGAAGGATTATAGGGAGGATATATAATACACATTGACCCATCCTAAATAATCTAGGGAGGCCCATAAAGAACTTGGTGTAAAGAAATAATACACATCAATAAGATATATCACAAACATGGGAGAAAAACACACCGACCATTGAAACTTTTATCCTATACACATTTAAACACACACACACACACAGATAACATGGAATTTAAAATACACATAATTACAAAACAATGCACATTTAACTAAAATTTTTATAGAAAATAAATAAAATCTCATCCTAATTTGGTAATATATAACCATAATTTGTGAATAAATAATTTTAAAATCACTCTTACATTATAAGTTTGGAAAAATTATATATATATATTCCCCTAGGGTCCATCTCGGTTGGTAGCGGCTCTTCGGGGTCTTAGTGAGGTCTCGGGTTCGAGTCTCACCGAGTTATTCCCTATTGGTGTAGAGTAGGATTTTCATTATATTTTTCCCCTCCCTGAGAAATTGTAATTATATATATATATATATATATATGTATATATCTTTATAAAATGAACTTAAATTGATAAAAATATATGCAACACTTATAACATAATATCACAACATAGTAAAATAAATACAACCCCATACTAATTTTGAAGTCATACGATTTTTAGTTTGTTGATGGTATTAAACATAATTCTTTTGAGGTTAATTTAGATATGTTATGATTGTAATGAGGTGTTATTTAGAAAGATAATAGTCCTATTAAATAGGATAAAATATGGAATGATTGTCAACCCATGTGAGAGGACTAGTGGGAATCTCTTTCTGAATGGAGACTCCAACCATTCCAGCTATCCGAGTTCAATTGATGAGAAAAATGACATCATAGAAGGTTGAGTAATATTTGTCAAAGAATTTTGTGAAAAATTAAAATTGAGATGTGTAACACCCCAAGCTTCTACGGTACGCTTCTCTTGGAATAATGTGATAGCGTGTGTTGTATGCAACATCGAGTTCTAACACACCACAACCAATCAAACTAGCCGTTATAAATAGTAATAACTACTTTTTGAAATTATATATATTCTATATTTAAAAATGGACTTCATTTTTAGATTCAGAATATCTAAATTATCCTAAGTTGAATTTTTGGTATTTTTCTGAGAACTTCCAATTTTTATGAATAGTGAAAATAATTAAAAACAACTTTTCTAATCAAAATAATTTATAGTGATAAATTATATTATTTAGTGGTTTTAAAGTATAATTAGAATATATTTTTACCATTTTATCCAATGGTGCTCATTAGAATTAATTTCACTTTGAAATTGGACATAAACAATTGTCAATCTTTTGATATATATTGTTTCTTAAAAACACACTATTTGTTGTAACAGCTGGGATTAATTATAGAATTAATTAATGCAACTTATATGTTTGGAATTTTGTAAAATAGACATCATTTTTGAATTAGGAATATCAATTATAGCTTAGGGTGAAATTTTGGCATTATTCAGAAAAACTTCAATTTTTGATGAATAGTGAAACCACTAAGTGGTAGTTAAAAAAAACTGATTTTTTCATAAAACTTAATTTTACTGCTTTTGTGAATGGAATTTCAAAAATCCGAGAGACACGGTTAATATCAAGTAGTAAAATTTGGTTCAATGAGATGAAAATAATTTTTGGTGAATAATAACTTTTTACTTTTATTTACCATGGTTAAAAGTAAATAGGGTAATTAAGGGTAAAAATGATATTAATATTACCCTAACACATGTCCTAATTCTATTGGAAAAGTGTATCTCGATAAAAAACAACCTTAGGAATAAAATATTATCATTTAGGTCCACTTGGATTAGATTAGGACATTTATTATTATTTAATTCAAAGAAGAGTTAAAAGAGTTAAAATCAAAGTTTATTTACTAAAACATTTTTAATATAGGGTTATACATAAGATAAATTCTATTGTAAATATTCATTATAAATATAAAAATATTTCCTACATAATGATATTTTATTTATAATTTTTAGACATTAAATAATTTATTTTATTTATGACACAATGATGATGCAGTAATTACCATAATAGTGAAAAATTAAAATAATTGATATTATAATACACAAATAAATATAATTTGAGACTTTTAATGAATTAAACTAATTTTCTAGGATAATATGACATATTAGGATTGAAATAATTGACTTTTTTCGAATTAATCATTCTGATATGAGTTTCACAAAAATCAATTATTGAATAGTGTCAAAATTGACATAAAAGAGTTTTTAAAACAAATATTATATTATTAATTGATATTAAATTCCTAAAAATCTAAGGTTTGTCCAAGAGACTTATATAATGATAGGTGTATCATTAATGGACCACTTGGGGGTCTCTTGGATGTATATAGTAAGTTTATTAACCATATAATATAAAAATACAAAGAGACATTGTAAAAGTGAAACTAATTAACTAAGAGTTAATACTTAAAGATAAGGTTAATATAATGACACAAGCCTATCTAAATTCTATTGGTTGAGTGGTTTTCGACCTATCCCCACCTTAACCTCTAAATAATCCACTTTGGAGACATTAGAAACCGAATATGAATTTATTATAAAATAATATTTCTAGCTTTTCCAAAGGTGCCCCTCACCCCTCTTATAAAAGGGCACTCCTCCTTCTCATTACTTCACACCTTAAAAGCCTTTTGGCTCGGCCAAAATCTTCCCAAATACTCTCTCAACTTCCCTCAATTCATCCTAGAGGCCTTCCTTTAGTCAGAAATCCAACCTAAGAGCCAGTTTGATCAAATCAAAAGGAAGAACCCGAAGAAGAGGTAATGATTTCACCACCATTTTCCAAGTTCCTTTCTTCTTCCACTTATTCTTTCTTTGTTATTCCCATTATAAAATAATGAATACTGTATCTCCTATATACTATATTATTATTATAAATATGGTACAACCATATTCAGTATTCTATCCATCCTTTGAATAACATGTCACCATACGTGCGTACGTACGGCTTACCGTCTCCACGTCGTGGTGTAATTGTTATTCAATAAATTATTATTTGGATGGGTATAATAATGATGTGTAACTCATTTAAATAATAAATATAAAATGATAATGATTATGTATATATGATATACCATCCAATTATATATTATTATAATATAAAAAGAATTATATTATCGCTCGTGCGTACGTACAGACTACCATCTCCACGAACGCAATAAGATTCATTCTCCATCGTATCCATTAAAGTATAATTATCATTTGATGATTAATAATAGTATCTAAAGACTTTATATCATTATGTATATGATTAAGATACAACCTATCCATGACAAACATAGCTTAAGTAACAAAACTTATAAAAGAAAATGAGTAAGTTAACACCCGAAACAATGATAATACTAAGATATTATTAACAAATCAATGTTAAAAGATCATATATGATATCATATTAATGTATATGATTCTTGTATAATTTAATAACAATTATTTCACCATTATACAGGAGGTTAACCTACCCCAACCAAGGAAAAGTACAAGGTAAGGGTTTATTTCACAATCTCTTCATTATCCGAGGTTGTTTATACGTAATAATCTACTGGGATCTCTTTATCATACACATCCATGTTTCTTAAAAATGTATTTCAAAACATTTTTACTATTTACAATAATATGGGTTAAAGTCATTTATACCCTTGTTTTACTTTTTATAAGAGTTTTATAAAGGAATCATTCCGTCATTTTCCAAACAAGGTGCTTTTTAACCTTTTCGACAGAATTAAGGTAAGAATGTTTTTTTAACTTATACGGCGGGTGCGGTTATTTTCCACTGTTATAAAATCATCGAAGCTTACCTTACAAGATTATAAGAATATTTTCAAATAAAATGTTTTATTTTATAAATATATGACTCTTAAATGATTTCAAAATAGAAAGAGATATTTCTCTAAAAAGAGATTTGATTTCATCTGTCAACATCCTTTGATGGATTTTACACTTATTTGAAGTTGATTTATTATACAAAACTTCTATATTGTATTGAAGGTTTTTTGATATGTTTGACTGTGGATGTGCTATTTTTTATACCATTTATAGTTTATGGTGAATGTATTGACATTTCGTATGCTAGTTTTAATACGAATGTTTATGTTATGTTTAAACCTTTTCATATGGGGATGCATTGGACTTAATATGTGACGGGTGGAGCCCACTATAGCTCCTAGATGAATCGGTAGGTCTCATGAGACAAACTAGTGTCTTGGAACAAGGCCTTGGAAAAATCTTATTTGTAGTCTTGGCACGAGGCCTTGGCTATGTGGTTATGATAGTCTGGCATTATGCATTCCATCATTATGAAAGTGGTTATTGGTATTGCATGTGATTATTCGATTAGTAGAATATTCATGTGAAAAAGTAAATGGATTTATTTCATTTTATTTTTGCCATACTATGTTGAAGTTCAAGTTTAAAAGGCTTTTGTTTTAGTTATACATTGCCTTAATTGTTTATTCTTATTTATGAAAGTTTCTTCTATATTGTTATCCTTACTGGGCATTTGAGCTCACCCCTTTTCTATGTTTTATTTTTCCCAGGATGTGAAGAAGTAATTTATGAATGACCTGCAGGGATATTATGAAGGGATAATAGTGTGGAATATGGAGAAAATATGTTGTTGTAGTAGTTTTTCACTTTATGATGTAATGTAAAACTTTATGAATATATCTAGTGTTTCTAAGGCTACTAAACCAATCGGTCTTTCGATATTTGATCTTTCTTGTGATAATGCCAATGTTATGTAATAATGCGCCAACTCTGGGTAACTGGGGTCGGGGCATTACAGTTGGTATCAGAGGAAGTTTAGTATAAACCTTGGAAGCTAGATTTAGATAAACTCTGATTAGAGCACATAGACCTAAGATGGACTTTGAGGATTAGTATAGAAGAACTTCCTAGAATTTTGGTATTGTAGAGATTTTGTGAGTTTTCCGAGCAATACATCCCTGTCTGGATACGAGCAGGTAGAGGCGGCTCTGGCACAGATGTACCTAGGGGTAAAACCTGAAAACACCACTTTGAGATATAGTCGAACGGGAACTGCTGCATGAAAATGGGCCTTGCTGCACTCTTGGTTACGACACTCCTGGGGGATATGCTTAGGATAACTCTCATTTTCTTTACAAATCATTATGAAAGGTTTATGAGTATATACTTCCTCAAAGAAAACATTTTTATGATTATGGATTATATCCATAAATAGTTCAATTTATGTTAAGTGTTTTATAAGTATGGAATTATGTATTTTGATTCATAAACTGATCTAGTTTATGCCATTGTTTAGAAATGGCACCTAGTGGAAGAAATGGAAACCGTATCAATGCACGCGCTCCATGTAGGGATTTCCCTCCTGCTCAAGATAATTATAGTGGAGCTGGTGATGCAACTGGTGCCGATCAGCTAATCACCATACTGGGAAAACTCACTCAGGTTATGAATAATAACCTTACCCGTATGGAGCACCCTGATCCATAGTGTGGAGGATCAATGTTAGATCGATTCATGAGGAAACAACCACCAACATTCAATGGGAGTACAAATCCCTTAGTAGCTGAATAATGGATAAATTCCCTAGAGAAAATATTTCAGGCTTTGGGGAGTAGTGAAAGGGAAAAAGTTATCATGACAGTTTACCGCCTCACTGGAGATGCTGATCAATGGTTGTCATTGATTCAAAACATGAAGGAATATGATGAAGTATAAAATATGGAATGGAGGGAGTTCAAAGATCTGTTTTTAGAAAAATACTTTCCTCGTGACCATCGAGCAGATATGGAAAGGAAATTTCTAAGTCTGAGACAAAATGAGGATGAGAATGTTGCAAAGTATGAGTCTAACTTTAAAAGGTTAGCAAGGTATGATGGAGATTATATACGTAACCCAAGAAGTAAGGTTGATCATTTCTTTGATGGGTTAAAACCATTTCTCCGTCGAGTATTAGTCTCACAATCCTTCTCGTCGTACGAAGACATTGTCTCATGTACTATCAAGACAGAAAAGGAATTCTCTAAGTCTTATGACTTTAAAGCAAAGAAAGAGAAGAAGAGATCTGCTGATCAATCTGGGAATGGAAATAAGGGGAAGAAGGGAAAGGTTGAATATCCATCCTGTGGTAAATGTTGAAAGAAACACCCTGGTACTTGCTTGAAGGGAATGAGTGTCTGTTACAAGTGTGGTGAAAAAGTCCACCAAGCTCGTGAATGAAAAGGGAAGAAGGAAGCTACCACTGTTCAATGATACAATTGCAGGGAGATGGGACATTATGCAAATGAATGTCCTAATCGTCATGGAAACTTACCTCAGAAAAGGCCAAGGGATCAAGGCTAAGCTTTTAGTATCACTACTACTGAGGTAGAAGCTCCAAAAGACGTGATGGCAGGTAATTTAATGGTTTCCTCAAGTTTAGAAAATGCATTATTTGATTCTGGATCATCACACTGTTTCATATCTTCCCAGTTTTCTAAGAAAATTAGATATTTCCAATTTGATTTAACAAAGGAGTTGTCAGTTAAAACTCCTAAGGGAAGTATCATTGCAACAAAGTTTTGTGAATCAGTCCCCATTAGAGCACATACATGTTCTTTATCCGCTGATCTCATTGTCATACCTATGATTGAGTTTGATATAATCCTCGGTATGGATTGGATTTCAGATTATGATGCGAAGATTTATTGTAAGAAGAAGGAGGTTATGATTTTTGATGATGATGATAAGGAACACCTTATCTTTAGAGAAGAATCGTCACCACCTAATTCTTATCTAGATCCACCCCCAGTAGCTCAACTAAATTCAATTATTGGAGAGGAAGATAATGAAATGACAGTGGGTGAGTAAAGGAATGTTCAAATAGAGTATGTACCTATTGTGAAAGAATATGTAGATGTGTTTCCGGAAGATTTACCTGGACATCCTCCAGAACGAGAAGTTGAGTTTTCCATTGATTTAATTCCTGGATCAAGGCCTATATCGAAGACCCCTTATAGAATGGCCACTGTAGAATTAGTTGAACTAAAGAAACAACTAGAGGAATTGAGTAATAAGAGATTTATTCGCCCTAGTGTTTCTCCATGGGGAGCCCCTGTTCTTTTTGTTAAAAAGAAAGATGGATCTACGAGGTTATGTATCGACTATAGGGAGATCAATGCTATAACAATAAAGAAAAAGTATCCCCTACCTCGCATTGATGATTTATTTGACCAAATGCATGGAGCTCAATACTTTTCAAAGATTGACCTTCGATCTGGATACCATCAGTTGTGTGTAAAGAAGGAAGACATTTCGAAGACAGCATTTCGAACCAGGTACGGGCATTACGAGTTTACTGTAATGCCTTTTGGATTGACTAATGCACCCTCTGTATTCATGGATCTGATGAATAGAGTTTTTAAGGAATATCTCGATGAATTTTTGGTGGTATTTATTGATGATATCTTGGTATACTCTAAAATCTACAAAGATCATGAAAGTCACTTGCGCATTATCCTGAAGACTTTGAGAAGACATGAATTATATGGGAAGTTTAGCAAGTGTGAATTCTGGCTTCAGGAGATTTATTTTCTTGTCCATATTGTCTCTAAAGATGGAATCTCTGTTGATCCTTCTAAGACCAAGGCAATCCAAGAATGGCCAGCACCTACGAGTATAACTGAGGTACATAGTTTTATTGGTTTGGCAGGTTATTATCGACGTTTCGTCCAGAATTTTGCCCGATTGGCAAACCCATTAACGAAGCTCACACGTAAAGGGGTTAAATTTGTTTGGACAAAAGAGTGTGAAGATTTTTCAAAGAACTGAAGTGAAGATTAGTCAATGCTCCTATATTGACTCTACCATTGGGGAATGATGGGTTTGTTATTTATAGTGATGCATCGAAGAAATGACTTGGTTGTGTCCTTATGCAGAATGATAGGGTTATTGCCTATGCATCACGACAGTTGAAAATTCATGAGCAAAACTATCCTACTCATGATCTCGAGTTAGCAGCTGTGATCTTTGCTTTGAAGATATGGAGGCACTACCTCTATGGTGAAAATGTGAGATTTATACCGATCAAAAGAGTTTGAAGTATATTTTCTCACAAAAAGAACTCAACATGAGGCAAATGAGATGGATTTAATTACTCAAGGATTATGATTGCACGATACACTACCACCCGGGGAAGGCAAACAAGGTGGAAGATGCTTTGAGCAGAAAAGACCATGGAGTTTTGAACAATATGATAATTGAAAGGGATCCAATTTTCCTGGACCTAGTAAAGATGGACATGGGAATAACCAGGGAAGGTGAAACATCAATGCTTTTTCAAATGGTTGCCAAACCATCTTTACTAGAAATAATTAAGAGTTCTTAGACCGATGATGAATAATTTCAAAAGAAGATTAAAGCTGTGAATGATGGGAGATTGAGAGACTTTGTGTATGAAGATGGAATTTTGAAATTTGGGAAGAGACTTTGTGTTCCTAATATACCTGATCTAAAAAGGGAATTACGGGATGATTCTCATAGTTCCAATTTCTCTATACACCATGGGAGCACAAAAATGTATAGATATTTGAAGGAACATTTTTGGTGGGACAACATGAAGAGGGAGTTTGCTGATTTTGTGTCAAGATGTATGGTTTTTCAACAAGTGAAAGCTGGAAGGCAACAACCTAGAAGAGTCATGCAACCTCTTCCCATACCAGAGTGGAAATGGGACAATATTACGATGGACTTTGTCACGGGGATACCAAAGACTCCTAGAAGGAACGATGCAATATGGGTCATTGTTGATCGTCTTACCAAGTCATCACATTTTCTTGCTATAAGAGAAGATCTACCACTGGAACATCTAGCAAGACTATATATTGATGAAGTTGTGATACTTCATGGAGTACCCCTATCAATTGTTTCTGATCATGATCCCCGTTTTACTTCAAGATTATAGAAAAGTCTTCAGAAAGCCTTGGATACCGAACTTCATTTGAGCACTGCCTACCACCCTCAAACAGATGGACAATCAGAACGAACTATTCAAACCTTAGAAGATATGTTGAGATCCTGCTCACTTGACTTTCAGGGTATGTGGGATCAATATTTACCTCTGGTAGAATTTTACTATAACAATAGCTTCCATTCGAGTATTCATACGACACCATATGAAGCGTTATACGGAAATAGATGTCGCACACCAACCTGTTGGGATGACGTTGGTGAAAGAAAACTTGTAGGCCCAGAACTGGTGGAGGAAACGATGGAAAAGGTGAAGGTAATCCAAAACCATATCAAAGTAGCTCAAAGTAGGCAGAAGAGCTATGCTGATAATCGAAGGAAGGATTTGGAATTTCAAGTCGGTAATCATGTTTTCCGGAAGGTATCTCCATGGAAGGGAGTCATACATTTTGGTAAGAAAGGTAAATTGAGTCCCAGGTACATCAGACCTTTCGAAATTCTCGAACGAATTGGGGCTGTAGCTTACCGATTGGCAATGCCGTCAAGTCTCTCCAAAGTTCACGATGTGTTCCACGTATCTTTATTAAGGAAATACATTCCTGACCCAATGCATGTACTCACCTATGAGGAATTAGAACTGGAACCTGGTCTATCTTATTGCGAAGAGCCTGTCAAGATTCTTGATACGAGAGAACAAGTACTGAGAAACCGAACGACTTGTCTGGTAAAAGTCTTGTGGAGAAACCATAAGATGGAAGAGGAAACGTGGGAACCTGAGGAACTTATGATGAAGAACCACCAGAGTCTTTTCATGGGGTAATATTCTAGAAATTTTGAGGACGAAATTATTTGAAGGAGGGGAGAATGTAACACCCCAAGCTTCTACGGTACGCTTCTCTTGGAATAATGTGATAGCGTGTGTTGTACGCAACATCGAGTTCTAACACACCACAACCAATCAAACTAGCCGTTATAAATAGTAATACCTACTTTTTGAAATTATATATATTTTATATTTCAAAATGTACTTCATTTTTGGATTCAGAATATCGAAATTATCCTAAGTTGAATTTTTGGTATTTTTCTGAAAACTTCCAATTTTTATGAATAGTGAAAATACTTAAAAACAACCTTTTTTATCAAAATAATTTATAGTGATAAATTATATTATTTAGTGGTTTTAAAGTATAATTATAATATATTTTTACCATTTTATCCAATGGCGTTCATTAGAATTAATTTCACTTTGAAATTGGACATAAACAATTGTCAATCTTTTGATATATATTGTTTCTTAAAAACACACTATTTGTTGTAACAACGGGGATTAATTATAGAATTAATTAATGCAACTTATATGTTTGGAATTTTTTAAAATAGACATAATTTTTGAATTAGGAATATCAATTATATCTTAGGGTGAAATTTTGGCATTATTCAGAAAAACTTCAATTTTTGATGAATAGTGAAACCACTAAGTAGTAGTTAAAAAAAACTGAATTTTTCATAAAACTTAATTTTACCGCTTCTGTGAATGGAATTTCGAAAATCCAAGAGACACGGTTAATATCAATTAGTAAAATGTGGTTCAATGAGATGAAAATAATTTTTGGAGAATAATAACTTTTTACTTTTATTTACCACGGTTAAAAGTAAATAGGGTAATTAAGGGTAAAAATGATATTAATATTACCCTAACACATGTCCTAATTCTATTGGAAAAGTTTATCTCTACCAAAAACAACCTTATGAATAAAATATTATAATTTAGGTCCACTTGGATTAGATTAGGACATTTATTATTATTTAATTCAAAGAAGAGTTAAAAGAGTTAAAATCAAATTTTATTTACTAAAACATTTTTAATATAGGGTTATACATAATATAAATTCGATTGTAAATATTAATTAGAAATCTAAAAATATTTCCTACATAATTATATTTTATTTATAATTTTTAGACATTAAATAATTTAATTTATTTATGACACAATGATGATGCAGTAATTACCATAATAGTGAAAAATTAAAATAATTGATATTATAATACACAAATAAATATAATTTGAGACTTTTAATGAATTAAAATAATTTTCTAGGATAATATGACATATTAGGATTGATTTAATTTACTTTTTTCGAAGTAATCATTCTGATACGAGTTTCAAAAAAATCAATTATTGAATAGTGTCAAAATTGACATAAAAGAGTTTTTAAAACAAATATTATATTATTAATTGATATTAAATTCCTAAAAATCTAAGGTTTGTCCAAGAGACTTATATAATGATATGTGTATCATTAATGGACCACTTGGGGGTCTCTTGGATGTATATAGTAAGTTTATTAACCATATAATATAAAAATACAAAGAGACATTTTAAAAGTGAAACTAATTAACTAAGAGTTAATACTTAAAGATAAGGTTAATATAATGACCCAAGCCTGTCTAAATTCTATTGGTTGAGCGGTTTTAGACCTATCACCACCTTAACCTCTAAATAATCCACTTTGGAGACATTAGAAACCGAATATGAATTTATTATAAAATAATATTTCTAGCTTTTCCAAAGGTGCCCCTCACCCCTCTTATAAAAGGGCACTCCTCCTTCTCATTACTTCACACCTTAAAAGCCTTTTGGCTCGGCAAAAATCTTCCCAAATACTCTCTGAAATTCCCTAAATTCATCCTATAGGAATTCCTTTTGTCAGAAAGCCAACCTAAGAGCCATTTTGATCAAATCAATAGGAAGAACCCGAAGAAGAGGTAATGATTTCACCACCCTTTTCCAAGTTCCTTTCTTCTTCCACTTCTTCTTTATTTGTTATTCCAATTATAAAATAATGAATCCAGTATCTTCTATATACTGTAATATTATTATAAATATGGTACAACCATATTCATTATTCTATCCATCCTTTGAATAACATGTCACCATACGTGCGTACGTACGGCTTACCGTCTCCACGTCGTGGTGTAATTGTTATTCAATAAATTATTATTTGGATGGGTATAATAATGATATGTAACTCATTTAAATAATAAATATAACATGATAATGATTCTGTATATATGATATACCATCCAATTATATATTATTATAATATCAAAAGAATTATATTGTCGCTCGTGCGTACGTACGGACTACCGTCTCCACGAACGCGATAAGATTCATTCTCCATCGTATCCATTCAAGTATAATTATCATTTTATGATTAAGAATAGTATATATGGACTTGATATCATTCTGTATATGATTAAGATACAACCTATCCATGGCAAACATAGCTTACGTAACAAAACTTATAAAAGAAAATGAGTAAGTTAACACCCGAAACAACGATAATACTAAGATATTATTAACAAATCAATGTTAAAAGATCATATATGATATCATATTAATGTATATGATTCTTGTATAATTTAATAACAATTATTTCACCATTATACATGAGTTTAACCTACCCCAACCAAGGAAAAGTACAAGGTAAGGGTTTATTTCACAATCTCTTCATTATCTGAGGTTGTTTATACGTAATAATCTACAGGGATCTCTTTATCATCCACATCCATGTTTCTTAAAAATGTATTTCAAAACATTTTTACTATTTAAAAGAATATGGGTTAAAGTAATTTATACCCTTGTTTGACTTTTTATAAGAGTTTTATAAAGGAATCTTTCCATTGTTTTCCAAACAAGGTGCTTTTTAACATTTTCGACAGAATTAAGGTAAGAATGTTTTTTAACTTATACGGCGGGTGCGGTTATTTTTCGCCGTTATAAAATCGTCGAAGCTTCCCTTACGAGCTTATAAGAATATTTTAAAAGAAAATGTCTTATTTTATAAATATATGACTCTTAAATGATTTCAAAATAGAAAGATATATTTCTCTAAAAAGAGTTTTGATTTCATCTATGTCAACATCCTTTGATGGATTTTACGATTATTTGAAGTTGATTTATTATACAAAACTTCTATATTGTATTGAAGGTTTTGTGATATGTTTGACTGTGGATGTGCTATTTTTTATACCATTCATAGTTTATGGTTAATGTATTGACATTTAGTATGCTAGTTTTAATACGAATGTTTATGTTATGTTTAAAGCTTTTCATATGGAAATGCATTGGAATTAATATGTGATAGGTGGAGCCCGCTATAGGTCCTCGATGCATCGGTTGTTCTCATGAGACAAACTAGTGTCTTGGCACAAGGCCTTGGCAAAATCTTATTTGTATTCTTGGCACGAGGCCTTGGCTATGTGGTTATGATAGTCTGACATTCTGCATTCCATCATTATGAAAGTGGTTATTGGTATTGCCTGTGATTATTCGATTAGTAGAATATTCATGTGAATAAGTAAATAGAATTATTTCATTTTATTTTTGCCATACTATATTGAAGTTCAAGTTTAAAAAGATTTTGTTTTAGTTATACATTGCCTTAAATGTTTATTCTTATTTATGAATGTTTATGCTATATTGTTATCCTTACTGGGCATTTGAGCTCACCCCTTTTCAATGTTTTATTTTTCCCAGGATGTGAAGAAGTAATTTATGAATGACCTGTAGGGATATTATGAGGGGATAATAGTGTGGAATATAGAGACAATATGTTGTTGTATTAGTTTTTCACTTTATGATGTAATTTAAAACTTTATGAATATATCTAGTGTTTCCAAGGCTACTAAAACAAATTGGTCTTTCGAGATTTGATCTTTCTTGTGATCATGCCAATGTTATGTAATAATGCACCACTTTGGGTAACTGGGGTCGGGGCGTTACAAGATGTGTTGAGAGACTTTCCTCATCTCAAAATCTAAAGGGGATTGATTTGTTAGACAATCGAAAAGGGAAAATCATTAAAGGCAGTCATAAAAGTGTGGAAATTTATTATAACAATCATCTTTAGTTGAAACATTTTTATTTTTTTTAGAACCATGAGACACAATTCCAATCAATGTGATCTTTAATTCAACACATTTATTGATGACTTTACCATAATGACTAATGTGATGATTATAAAAAAGAAATCTGACATGGTGGAAATGTTCAAGATTTCCATATGAATAGTTTATAATGAATTAGGGAAGTGAATCAATTATTTCATATCTAACAATGATAATGAATTCAATAGAGGTGATTCTCTAATATTTCAAAATAATGAAAAAATTAAGCCTGTAGAGAAAGCTGGGGTATAAATGTAGACAATGAAGAAAATTAATTCAAAACAACAATTTAAATAGACCAAAACAGGATATCCAAATTAGAAGTCAATAAAAAAACATATCATAATCAAATCTTTCTATTCATAATCTAAAGAGAAAACAATATACAATTACCTGACCAAAAATAACCCATGACATCATCAAATAAGAAATCAAAAAATAAAGTGAAAAATACAAAAATAAAATTGAAAGTCCTACCTCTCTAGGTTAAAGAAAATATGCTTCAAAAACCCTAACTACAACCGAATACCAGATGTATGATGATGTTCAAGAAGCTGGAGGCAGTCCAATTGTGTGATTATAGCTTCAATTAACCAAGGAGGATCACCAGTTGTGGTTGGATTACATAGAAATCTCTATATATCATGACGAGTTTGCAAATTGTTAGGTTTTTTTTAAATATATTGGGACACTCTTATCAGCACTTATGTAATTAGTGTTGATAAAAGGAAGATTTATCAGCACTTTTTTAGCACTAATAAAGGAAAGTCTTTATAAGAACTAAAAAAGTGATGATAAAATGAATATTTATCAGTGCGATAAAGGCACTGATAAATACCTACCTTTATCAGCACTTATTACTTAAGCACTGTTAAAATATTTATAATTATAATTATAAATAAAAAATTGTAAATATATATATATATATATAGGTAATAAATAAATATAAATTTAAATATAGTAAATATATTCCTTTTTAAATATATTAATTATAATTTTATAATTATTTATTTATAATTATAGAAATATTTTAAAAAAATAATATTTATAACTAATTTTAAGTGCATGCATGCATATGTTAAAAATGAGAGAAATTGAATAAATTAAAAATTTGTACACTAAAAATATTGAAATAATGGATAAGTTTTGTGTGTGTGCATTTTATATAAAAATGCATTAATTATGTATAGTTGAAATCAATATAAAACAAATTTGATCTATGTTAAATTGAAAAATAAAATGAAACATTCAATCAAATATATTTCCATTACACTATATATGCAACTAGCGAGTATTTGTAATTCATATTAATTTTTAATTATAAACCATTATTCACTAAATATATAACCATTTGTTGTAAAGTGCATAAATATTTTGTAATATATAAATCATATTTATATACATTAATACATATCTATATATTTAATATATACAATTTATTAACATTAATTATCATAATTATCTAATTAATAAAATGTTTAATATTTAATATTGCAAAACCAATTTATTATTTTTTATCAATAATTATTTAATTAACAAAATTTGTTATATTTTTTTGATAAAATCATTTTTTATTTTTTATTTATTTAATTATTTCATTTTATTTATTCATACCTTTATCATTATTGATAAAATATATCTTTATCAGTGATAAAAATAAAGTATTGATAAAGGTTCCATTTATCAATGCTAAAAAAAGTGCTGATAAAGGGTTAAATTTATCAGCGCTAATAAAGATTCCATTTATTAGTGCTTTTTTTTGTAGTGCTAATAAATACCAGTGCTATATAATGCTAGTTTTGAAGTAGTGAGGGGAAACAATGTCAAACCTTTACAGGTTGACCCCCTTAAAAGAGATTGGCTACACCATCCGATGCATCAATAACCTGACCATGATACTTTCACCACTCAAGGCATCCCACCAAACTTAAGTACAACCACCAAAGTCCCTTCCTGAAGAATGGTGTTTACAAGGTTTACATGAACAACGAAGAACAACATCGTCCTTCTCATTATCAAGAACTGAATTAAATAATAGAGATTACCGACCACAGGGAATTTCAAGAAAGAAATACCATTTTGAAATGGTATTTTCATGGATGTGTTCCTTCTAATTGGAAGGAAACATTTAACTGAAATTGAAATAATGCTTCCCACCTTAGGAGTTTCCTTAGAATTGGATTTACAGATAAAGGGATATCATCCTTCAGTACACACTCAATCGACCACTGGCCATAGTTACTAGAGTTAGACATCATGATTTAGCGAGTGTTAAACTAAAAAGATAGAGATAAGAAATTATTAAAGAACATAAGATTATATTCAAAAGAATACATTCATGTGATACTTCTCTGAGTCATGTTACCTTATTCCAAGGCATTAGGTGTAAAATCCAAACAACTGACCAGTGTGATAAAACACATGGTACTCCTATAACATCATCCCAAGCATTGAGGGGAAATTTATTTCACGAGACTCTTAGGTCACTCTACTATGGAGCTGACTGGTATCCAAATCATAAAAAAACCATATTAAATGATTAAAAATGAACTCAAATGGTTCAATGTATCATTTCAGAAACTTGATGGGTATCGCGTGTACCAACACATACTATCCCAAGGTTACATGAGAAAACAACACATCCCTAACACTATCCATAGGCTTATTGGCCATATGAATTCAAGTATCTGATTTCCTGCAAAATATTTCACCAAAATTCAAATTTCACCATATGAATAATAACATAAATAATGATGTTCCAATTCATCCATCACTAAATAGGTAGAATAAGGGTGGGTCACACAGCCTACTTAAGCAGTTGACCATGCCCTGGGTATGTCTAGCTCTCTAGAACTGAGCATTTCATAATGCTCACACTCATAATAAGGTCAAAACAAACATGAACAACCATGAAAAAAGGAAATAATTTTATAATATAAGAGTCCTACATGGACAATGACACAAAAATAGTACCATACGGTGGAAAAGGGGGCACAAGAGACTAGAAAAGGTACTAAAGATTGGAGGGCGCTACCTACAATGGGCTATCACCTTACCAAAATGGCAATAATTGATCCAAAATGAGGACACACCTATGAAAGGTCACCAAGATGAAGGTAATATCATTTATATTTAGAATTAAGAAGGAAGAATCCTATATAAAGAACTCACATTTCCATTTCAAGGGATCTACACAATAACACACATAAAGGATTTAAACTACCCTTGCATGAGGGTCAGGCTAAAACACCACTCATGGTTTATTTTAAATCATAAATCCAAAAATAATTTATATAATTAACATTTAAAGTTTAATTTTAAATAGAAACCACAAATAATAATAAGGAAAACATGTAAGGTATTTGAAACTACATTTTAATCATTATTATTCAATGAAATCCCATTAAAATTAGGCCATTTTATCTCATAATATCATTTTAAACACCTTTCATTTATTTATAAGGTCACAAAAAATCTACATATCAATAGATTAAAATTTTATTTTATTAATTAAATGGGATACTAGTTAAAAATAAATCCACTTTATGTTTACATGAAAATCCATATAGGTGGCTACAAAGCTTAAGAAAAAAGAAGCTCCTCAACACATGACGTAATCACACCCCTGTGTGGTTTAATATCTAAGACATACAAAAAGGGGAGACCTAAAAGGGTCATACTAATACATTTAGGGTTCAACTAAAAGAAACCCAAAAATTATAAATTTTTAGATTTTTAAAACACTCATAGAGGTTTCATTTTATTAACAAAGTGAACCAAATATCCTACTTGGGTTCAATTGTGCATTTTAGAGTTTGTCCACATGGGTCATTTAGCCCAAGAAAAATGGTACAAGCCTTAACAAGGAAACAATTTCATTAAAAGGTAAAAATTGAACAACTTTTATATTTATAACAGTTTCTAAGTAGAATGATCATAACAAATAATTTGGTTTTATGGGTTTCCACATCTCAAATTATAAAGCACCCATACACTTTATAAACTACTGGTGGTTAAAATATATCCACAACCATTTTATCAAGGATAAAGAAAATTTAACCCCTTTAACATTTATATAAAATCCCCTAAATATAATAGGTGTGTCTAAAATAGTTCGATTATATGGGTCACACTACTCCAATTCATAAAGCACCATACACTTTATGAATTGGGTAAATTGGATCCCATTTAACTATAACCAATTTTCTAGAAATAAAGATAAATTAAACAACATTAACGTTTATACCATAATATTTATGTATATAAAGTGCATTAATTATAATTAGATTATATGGGTCACTAGTTCCTAATTAATAAGGCGTATATACACCTTACAAATTTCAAATTGACCCACATTTAATTACATCCTACATGTTTCAACCCATGGAAAGCAAGCATAAAATCATGGAAATTTAAAACAAGCACACTAATAAGTCACCTAAACAACAAAAGCACCCATAAATTCTAAAAATATTACCAGGCATTCCAAATAATCACAAATGGGTAAAATAAGCATGGAAAACTACTTAAAAAGAAAAGAAACACTCAAACATGTTATATAAACAAGGTGTAATAATTTTAAATTACTGAAGCATTCTAATCAAATACCTAATAAGGTGAAAAAATGTTATTATAATTTTCCTAACATGGAATATAATAAAAATTCTAATAAAACATTCAAGGCGCATCAAAAAATTTATAACATAGAAATTCAATCGACATGACATAATATATGCATGGAATGTGAATCCCTACATATCTATTATGATGTATACAATGCTTGTTTCTTACTATACCAAGACAAGGGTGATTATTATAAATCTCATAATTCTGTAAGCAGTGGAAAATACTCCAATCACTCAAGGTGAAATCACAATCAATAGTAGCAGTAACAACACGAGCAATAATCCCAACCCTTTCAATATGGACTTTTCCCCGTACATGGGTTGATCACTCCTGGGCACAACTTTTTCCAAGTGCCTACATGTTACTAGTATCCTATTTACTAAACCAAAATAATAAGAAAAAGGAAATAAAAACATCATCTGATACCACTTTGTAACATCCTATCCCGAATGACCAATAAACCGACAGCTGGACTGGTCACCACATGACCTTAAGAGAGCCTCCCCATATACTGGATGCTGCTGACTAAAATAAAGGGTCTAATGGTGGTATGGTGGATAGAAAACCCTCAAGATTAGACTATAACAACTGTTTAATAGGTGTAAATCAAAAGAAAAAAGCATAATCAGGGTAAATAATTAAGAATAAGTAGTGGTAAATGAATGTAATAATTGAAAAATGTCCAATTCCAATATATAACTAACCATGCATGCTTGTAAAAATGTTTATATAGGTAAAATAATTAAGGAATACGGTAACAAAAACAATGTAATAAATAATTAAAATCCCAACAACTAGCTCCATGAGAATCCTGAGCACCAACTCAGTCATGTGCTCTTAACTCAAAGGTACATGCATGAAAACACAATAAGATAACCAAAGATCCTAACAATGCAACCAAAGAGGCATGTTTGGGTACCTCAGTGAAATGGTGGCCCAAAAAGGGTGTGAGATACAATCTCAGTAGGCATCAGACCATGGTGTCCAAGACTGTAACACCCCAGGTAAATGAAGAATAGACATTTTCATATTTATCCATATTTTTGAATAAAGTATTAATATTACTTTAAAGGGTTTCTATGTTCGATAGCATACCCGATACACAACAAAGAGTTTCATTGAATTCTTACGTTGCACTATAATAATAAAATAATATTATTTTAAATGGTAGTTAACATGTATCCGTTGTAATGGCGGGAATGGATAGAAATAACTAAAATATGATTATATATGTTTTTAAATGTTTATACATTTACCCAATAAAAGATAAAGGCTTAAAATACGGAAAGAGTTCAATTTTAGGGCATATATACTCTAATTTTCACTAAAGGTTCACTTATCACCTTTTAATGGTGAACCGTCATTAAATATAGTTTTGATCACTCTTATACTTTATTTTGGACCATATATAACTCTTCTTTAGAATCGGGACATCAAAATTTACTTTGTGTAAATTTTTGGTACCTTTCTGATAAAGTTCATTTTTTATGAATAGTGTAAAATGTTGTATTTTAATTCAAAACCTCTTTTTAATCTAAATTATTTATATGATTAGATTATTATTTTATTTTGTTTTAAAGTGAAATTAGAAAATATTTTTACCAGTTAATCCAATGGTGGTCATTGGAATAAATTTCACTTTGAAATTGGACTTAAACTGGTGTCAATCTTTTGATACTTATTATTTCACAAAAACACGCTATTTGTCATGACAGCGAGAATTAATTATTAAATTAATTAATTTGACTTATATGTTTTGAATTTTGTAAAATGGAATTCATTTTTGAATTTGGAATATCAAATATAGCTTAGGGTGAATTTTTGGTAATTTTCTGAAAAACTTCAATTTTTGATGAATAGTGAAACCACTAAGTGGTAATCAAGCAAACTGATTTTTCAATTAAATGAAAGTTTACCACTAATTTGTATTGAATTTTTAAAATCCGACATACATGGTTGTCATTAAGAATTAAAATTTGGTTCAATGAGATTAAAATAATTTTTTGGTGAATAGTAATTTTTTTTTCATTAATCGCGATTAGAGGTAATTAGTGTAATTTAATGTAAAAATGATATTATAAAAATGTGAAAACACCATGACACTTGTCCTAAACCTATTGGGTGAGTCATGGCCGACCAAGACAAGCCATGGGCCAACTTGGGGACCCCATGGAGCCACTTTAGTTGGAAAATGACATTAATATATTTTTATTTAATGTTAAAGTGAAAATGACACTAACATAAATTGTTTTACTAAAATAATTTTTGAGTGGGGTTATACAAGTCCAAATTTTGATTATAAATAGTAATTTGAAATCTAAAAATATTTTCTACATCATAGTATTTTTTTTTATAATTTTTAGACATTAAATAAATTAAATTATTTATGACATAATAATGATGCAGCGATGACATCATTATTTGACAATTTAAATAAAATGGAAAGATAATGAAAAATCTAAAACCTACACATGGCCAAAACCAATTGGATGAGTGGATTTCGAACCATTATCACCTTATCCACAAATTATGTCAATGTGGGACCTTTTAAAACCGAAACACATTTTCAAATAAAGTAATATTTCTTTACTTTCCAAAAGTGCCCCTCCTCTCCTCTTATAAAAGGCCCCCACCTCTACCCCATTTCACACACTTCTCAAGCCTTTGGCTCGGCCAACCCCTACCCAATTACACTCTACACATCCCTCTCCTCATCCTAGAGGATTCCCTTTGGGCAGAATCCTTTCAAAGGAAGCCTTTAGGCTCAAATCAAAAGGAGTTACACTTTTAAAGGTAATTCATTCTCTCTTGTTCATTTGTTTTATTTTGCTTCTCCAACCCTCTAAACTCTTTTTATTTACTTCTTTTGTAACAACACCAGTATCTTCAATATACTAGGATGTTGTTATAAGATTTATTCGAGCTACACTCTCACACAACTACATCAAATGGTTAAAGAACATACGGTTTCCGTGGATGGCGAAATTCTGCCTCCCGAAACGATGATTGTTCAATACTCATTTAACACCTTCAAAGGTGGACATTATGATGTCACTATTTTTATATATGATATATAATATGTTTATGTTTTCTTTAAGCTTCTGTAATTTTCATTTTTGGCATACCTTTATGGTTTCCATTATGGGTAAACACGATATCTTCATTTAAGGAAGTGCGGACTACCGCCCCCTAAAAGTGATGTGATTCGTTAATGCCATATGTGGGACGTGTAAAGGATGAATTTAAAGTTATTATATATGATGTTATACTGGAATTATAATATACCTCTATATCATTATTACTTCTTTCCATTAAAGTATGAGATAGAAATGAAAGTAGCGTTCATGCGTACGTACGACTTACCGTCTCCATGAACGGTGCATTTCATTTCTTATCCCCAAATGTAATGTACTATTAAAAGTACATGTATATAATGGATATATATAATTAATGATATATATAAGTGATGAATATAATTCTGGAATTAAAATATACATACCTCTCATTTAGTTTTAATTCCATTAATATGACAAAGAAATGAAAGTAGCGTTCGTGCGTACGTACGGCTTACCGTCTCCATGAACGGTGCATTTCATTTCTTACCTCTAAATGATTATGTAATATTATAAATACATGTATATTCTGGATATATATGATACATATTATATCCAAATTGGGAATTTCATTCTAGATATAAAGAACTTTTGACCACATGAACAACATGTAATTGTAAGAAGTCAACTTTCGACTTAAGAACCAAATATTGACAAAACAAACATTATTAACTTAAATGGTTACATAATGTTTATAACATGGCAGTAAGTGGTATAAAAAGAATAATGAACTTTAAAAAGGTTCTTAATCAAGTATAAATTAACTCAAGTTTATTATTCAGGACGTTAAAGAACGATCGAGTCAAGTCGGACCCAAGGTAAGGGAACTTCTTAACCCAACATCCATTCTTTGGGTTAATCTCCTACTTTCAAATTATGTCATGATATTATTATGTCTTATTTTGTATTTTTACTTTCTTTATGTGTACCTATAGTGAATAAACATAATATATCTATTTTATTTTAAAAATTGTCTTTGTAAGGGACTTCGTCTCAATCTCCTTTCATTGAGGCATATTTCGTTTTATACACAACTTTCTTTTATATGGTGTATAAACTCCTTTGAATTTTACTTTTATACAAAAGGAATCTTTTTCTACGAAGCGTTTTACTAAACGAAAAAAAGGAATGTTTTTTTAACGTACGCGGTGACAACGACCTTTTCCGCCGCCGCGAGTATTATTTGATCTTTGGCTTTCTCAACAAGCCGTAATGTTTTTAGAATAAAATAAATACCATATACTCTTTTATGTATTTTGGTATTGAAAATGGTATTGAAAAAGGATTCTATTATGTCAATATATTTATGATATATTGTGATTGAAATGTGGAAATGTTATCATTCCTTTATATTGGTTTTATGTTTTATGATTTTATACTGGTACTTGGAAATTTTAACGGGTGGTTACGTTATAAACCATATGACGGGTGGTGCCGTGAATACCAGGACGGGTGGTTACGTTATAACCTCCAATGCATTGGGTATGGAAGTCGGCCGTATGGCTCTTCCATTAAGTATGTATGGAAATTGGCCGTATGGCTATTCCATTAAGTGATATGTGTGGAAGTCAACCGTATGGTTATTCCACTTAAGTATGTTTATGTCCCAAGTTACCTTTATATATTCTATGTGTTCTTTATATGGGTTTTATGGTAATCCTTTGGTTACAAAAAGGTAAGTAATGATACTTTATTCAGTGAAGAGTTTTTACTACTTCATGAAGGTGAAGGTATTACTTTGATAGAGTATACATGGTTTACTTGATTTTGAAAAACTAACAGTTTTCATTCTTTGTGTATCCCTTACTGAGCTTTTTATGCTCACCCCAAGTTTTTCGAAATGTTTTTCACAGGACTTAAAGTGGAATAAGGTCAAGGATGGGATCAAGGGAATTTCATGCTATCTAAAACATGGAATCTAGACATCTTTCTTTTTAAGAGTTTTTATTTTATGGAGACTTAGTAGAAGTGTCTACTTTGTAATCTTTTAAGATGTAATAGTTATGTTCTAATTCTCTAAAACTCTAAACCTGAAAAGATCCTCAATGTGAATTATTCATTTAATTCAATATTAAGTAAGGTTTAAGGCTAGGGCCTTATAGTTGGTATCAGAGGTCGGTTTAGACAACTTTAGGGATTAGGAGTTTTTGTGAGGCACATGATTAGTCCCTATAACTATTATTTCAGTTAAATCCTTGTATTATAACTTTTTTCAGGTCAAGTAAAGTCAGTTACGAATGGAAGGAGGAGGATCTCAAACGACATTCCTATCTCTCCCTGATGACATGCTTGCAATAATTATTGCAAATTCATCTTCGGATGATTGTGAAACTTTTTATAGCATACAACTCACTTGCAAGCATTTGTTTGAAATATCAAACACCTCCGCTATACCTCGTTATCATCGTGGATCATGGGTTGTTTTTAGAAAAATACTATTTTCACAATATTCTCATGTTTTCAAGAGAGGTAAATATTATCAAGGTATTTTCAAATATTTTACCTTATCACAAGAATTTGAAGCATATTATGATTTTAAAAATGGTGCTGAGGAAGGAGACCCTTGCGCAACCAATTTATATTTGCTTTTAAAATATAGTCTCACATCTCATACTTATGGTATTTTAAAAGGACCAATGATAGAAAGTTTCAACTCAATTTCGGTCCGACTATTTTTTAGAAATCATGTTTTATCAGATGTTTTGGAATTATATGTCCTACATGATTATTTTCCAAAACTGTTTTTCTGTGAACACCCATATGACCCATGTTGTGCGAGGTGTATTTGGATGGAGGAAGCAAATGATTTTTAAGTATCTCTAAATCATTGTTGTAATGCATGGGACTTCTACCTACGTGAACAAGATGACGATGAAACCGAGTGGACGCCATGATCAAGGTATGCTATTATGAGTTTGTGTAAGAAACCTAGAAAGAGTTGAAAGTCAACATGACAAGTAAGTATGTTTCCTTAAGATCAAAAATAAATTCCTCAATAAAAAGTAACTTAAAACAAAAATGTTGTCTATTAACTTTTTCTACTGGGGAATCGAATACCGTTTAACCCATCACAAGTTTGTGATTCTCTCATGGTTAACTTTTTCCTAAACATGTTTACTATCACTCTCCATCAAAACATGACCCTATGTTTTCTCCTCCATGTCCATGTTTTAATACTTGGAATCCTAGTATGGGTTAACTCGGGTGACCTTTGTAATTATCTTTCTTTATTTTAAAGTGATTGTTTTACCGATCCTTGTTCCGATGTGGGACTTTCAAGGATGTTACCACACCCAATTTTAAAATTGCGAGGACGCAATTCCCAAAAGGGGGGAAGGATGTAACACCCTAGGTAAATGAAGAATGGAAATTTTCATATTTATCCATATTTGTGAATAAAGTATTAATATTACTTTAAAGGGTTGCTATGTTCGATAGCGTACCCGATACACAACAAAGAGTTTCATTGAATTCTTACGTTGCACTCTAATAATAAAATAATATTATTTTAAATGGTAGTTAACATGTATCCGTTGTAATGGCGGGAATGGATAGAAATAACTAAAATATGATTATATATGTTTTTAAATGTTTATACATTTACCCAATAAAAGATAAAGGCTTAAAATACGAAAAGAGTTCAATTTTAGGGCATATATACTCTAATTTTCACTAAAGGTTCACTTATCACCTTTTAATGGTGAACCGTCATTAAATATAGTTTTGATCACTCTTATACTTTATTTTGGACCAAATATAACTCTTCTTTAGAATCGGGACATCAAAATTTACTTTGTGTAAATTTTTGGTACCTTTTTGATAAAGTTCATTTTTTTATGAATAGTGTAAAATGTTGTATTTTAATTCAAAACCTCTTTTTAATCTAAATTATTTATATGATTAGATTATTATTTTAGTTGGTTTTAAAGTGAAATTAGAAAATATTTTTACCAGTTAATCAAATGGTGGTCATTGGAATCAATTTCACTTTGAAATTGGACTTAAACTGGTGTCAATCTTTTGATACTTATTATTTCACAAAAACACGCTATTTGTCATGACAGCAGGAATTAATTATTAAATTAATTAATTTGACTTATATGTTTTGAATTTTGTAAAATGGACTTCATTTTTGAATTCAGAATATCAAATATAGCTTAGGGTGAATTTTTGGTAATTTTCTGAAAAACTTCAATTTTTGATGAATAGTGAAACCACTAAGTGGTAATCAAGCAAACTGATTTTTCAGTTAAATGAAAGTTTACCACTAATTTGTATTGAATTTTAAAAATCCGACATACATGGTTGTCATTAAGAAGTAAAATGTGGTTCAATGAGATTAAAATAATTTTTTGGTGAATAGTATTTTTTTTTTCATTAATCGCGATTAGAGGTAATTAGTGTAATTTAATGTAAAAATAATATTATAAAAATGTGAAAACACCATGAAACTTGTCCTACACCTATTGGGTGAGTCATGGCCGACCAAGACAAGCCATGGGCCAACTTGGGGACCCCATGGAGCTACTTTAGTTGGAAAATGACATTAATATATTTTTATTTAATGTTAAAGTGAAAATGACACTAATATAAATTGTTTTACTAAAATAATTTTTGAGCGGGGTTATACAAGTCCAAATTTTGATTATAAATAGTCATTAAAAATCTAAATGGATTTCCTACATCATAGTATTTTTTTTATAATTTTTAGACATTAAATAAATTAAATTATTTATGACATAATAATGATGCAGCGATGACATCATTATTTGACAATTTAAATAAAATGGAAAGATAATGAAAAATCTAAAACCTACACATGTCCAAAACCAATTGGATGAGTGGATTTCGAACCCTTATCACCTTATCCACGAATTATGTCAATGTGGGGCCTTTTAAAACCGAAACACATTTTCAAATAAAGTAATATTTCTTTACTTTCCAAAAGTGCCCCTCCTCTCCTCTTATAAAAGGCCCCCACCTCTACCCCATTTCACACACTTCTCAAGCCTTTGGCTCGGCCAAAACCTACCCAATTACTCTCTACACATCCCTATCCTCATCATAGAGGATTCCCTTTGGGCAGAATCCTTTCAAAGGAAGCCTTTAGGCTCAAATCAAAAGGAGTTACACTTTTAAAGGTAATTCATTCTCTCTTGTTCATTTGTTTTATTTTGCTTCTCCAACCCTCTAAACTCTTTTTATTTACTTCTTTTGTAACAACAACAGTATCTTCAATATACTAGGATATTGTTATAAGATTTATTCGAGCTACACTCTCACACAACTACATCAAATGGTTAAAGAACATACGGTTTCCGTGGATGGCGAAATTCTGCCTCCCGAAACGATGATTGTTCAATACTCATTTAACACCTTCAAAGGTGGACATTATGATGTCACTATTTTTATATATGATATATAATATGTTTATGTTTTCTTTAAGATTCTTTATTTTTCATTTTTGTCATACCTTTATGGTTTCCATTATGGGTAAACACGATATCTTCATTTAAGGAAGTGCGGACTACCGCCCCCTAAAAGTGATGTGATTCGTTAATGCCATATGTGGGACGTGTAAAGGATGGATTTAAAGTTATTATATATGATGTTATACTGGAATTATAATATACCTCTATATCATTATTACTTCTTTCCATTAAAGTATGAGATAGAAATGAAAGTAGCGTTCATGCGTACGTACGGCTTACCGTCTCCATGAACGGTGCATTTCATTTCTTATCCCCAAATGTAATGTACTATTAAAAGTACATGTATATAATGGATATATATAATTAATGATATATCTAAGTGATGAATATAATTCTGTAATTAAAATATACATACCTCTCATTTAGTTTTATTTCCATTAATATGACAAAGAAATGAAAGTAGCGTTCATGCGTACGTACGGCTTACCGTCTCCATGAACAGTGCATTTCATTTCTTACCTCTAAATGATTATGTAATATTATAAATACATGTATATGCTGGATATATATGATAAATATTATATCCAAATCGGGAATTTCATTCTGGATATAAATAACTTTTGACCACATGAACAACATGTAATTGTAAGAAGTCAACTTTCGACTTAAGAACCAAATATTGACAAAACAAACATTATTAACTTAAATGGTTACATAATGTTTATAACATGGAAATAAGTGGTATAAAAAGAATAATAAACTTTAAAAATTTTCTTAATCAAGTATAAATTAACTCAAGTTTATTATTCAGGACGTTATAGAACGATCGAGTCAAGTCGGACCCAAGGTAAGGGAACTTCTTAACCGAACATCCATTCTTTGGGTTAATATCCTACTTTCAAATTATGTCATGATATTATTATGTCTTATTTTGTATTTTTACTTTCTTTATGTGTACCTATAGTGAATACACATAATATATCTATTTTATTTTAAAAATTGTCTTTGTAAGGGACTTCGTCTCAATCTCCTTTCATTGAGGCATATTTCGTTTTATACACAACTTTCTTTTATACGGTGTATAAACTCCTTTGACTTTTACTTTTATACAAAAGGAATCTTTTTCTACGAAGCGTTTTACTAAACGACAAAAAAGAATGTTTTTTTTAACGTACGCGGTGACAATGACCTTTTCTGCCGCCGCGAGTATTATTTGATCTTTGGCTTTCTCAACAAGCCGTAATGTTTTTAGAATAAAATAAATACCATATACTCTTTTATATATTTTGGTATTGAAAATGGTTTTGAAAAAGGATTCTATTATGTCAATATATTTATGATATATTGTGATTGAAATGTGGAAATGTTATCAATCCTTTATATTGGTTTTATGTTTTATGATTTTATACTGGTACTTGGACATTTTAACGGGTGGTTACGTTATAAACCATATGACGGGTGGTGCCGTGAATACCAGGATGGGTGGTTACGTTATAACCTCCAATGCATTGGGTATGGAAGTCGGCCGTATGGCTCTTCCATTAAGTATGTATGGAAATTGGCCGTATGGCTATTCCGTTAAGTGATATGTGTGGAAGTCAACCGTATGGTTATTCCACTTAAGTATGTTTATGTCCCAAGTTACCTTTATATATTCTATGTGTTCTTTATATGGGTTTTATGGTAATCCTTTGGTTACAAAAAGGTAAGTAATGCTACTTTATTCAGTGAAGAGTTTTTACTACTTCATGAAGGTGAAGGTATTACTTTGATAGAGTATACATGGTTTACCTGATTTTGAAAAACTAACAGTTTTCATTCTTTGTGTATCCCTTACTGAGCTTTTTATGCTCACCCCAAGTTTTTCGAAATGTTTTTCATAGGACTTAAAGTGGAATAAGGTCAAGGATGGGATCAAGGGAATTTCATGCTATCTAAAACATGGAATCTAGACATCTTTCTTTTTAAGAGTTTTTATTTTATGGAGACTTAGTAGAAGTGTCTACTTTGTAATCTTTTAAGATGTAATAGTTATGTTCTAATTCTCTAAAACTCTAAACCTGAAAAGATACTCAATGTGAATTATTCATTTAATTCAATATTAAGTAAGGTTTAAGGCTGGGGCCTTATAAAGACAATCCATTTTGTGAAATATAAAATGAATAGTGTTCTATAAGAAGTAATGAATAATAGAAATAAATAATTAAATACATTAGACTAGGTTCCACTAGGACACTCGTCCAATTTACCTACTTTAGCCTAAGCCAGTGAGTCTGAACCGAGGAAACCTATAAGGTTAAAGTGATAGGTGTAAAGTGAAAGGTGATGGAATGTCCCTGAGCTTGTGATTAGTTTTATAGGGAATTTCCCTATGTTTTCTAAAATCATAAGGATCATTTCTCATTTTGAAATCATTCATTTACCTTTTCTTTAATTCAATTTGAAAACAAATTTATAAAATATAGTGAGACACCCTGGTCCCATCCATAGAAATCTAGAGATACTTTCCAAGTATAACTCAAGTGTTCATTATATAACCTATTTTAAGGATTCTATCCATGGAGAACCAAGGATGAAGTCTCGCATGATACTCTAATCACAGTGTGAAAATGTCAAGGACTATCCTCCTAGTCTATACTTGGTATCACACATAGGGGATAGAGTCTCTATCAGTGAATGGTACAACCATCATGCCTTTAGAACCATCCAAAGGGTCTCCCCTAGGGAACTGGTGTCACCTGTATTGAGGTAAAATAGACAAACACACAACAAGCCCATCCCAAGAATAGATTATGATTCCCCTGGTGTGTTTACAAAGAATTAATAATTTGAACAAGAAGTCATGAGAGTCCTTCCTAAAGGTACTTAAGTCAAAACCCCTTGTTTCACCCTAAAAACTAAGGTGAAATATTTAAACAACCAAATTACATAAATAATATGTCTAGAAAGAAGTCCCATTTCATTTAATTTAATGTTTACATCATGTTAGATAGATTGGTCAAGGAAATTCAGTGTGAAAATCATGTATGTCGTATGGATTAAGGATCATGGCCTATTCTCATAAAAAACTCAACTGAATTCAATAATTACATTTTATGGCATGGGGTATAGGGACCAACACATGTTCTTAACTCAAATAAAAACAATTAACAACTCAAGGAATTGATTATATGATATCACACCTCACGAGGGTGTTAAACCATTTTAGAAAAAGGGGGAAAATGACTCTAAGGAATAAATCACCCATTGGGGTAGATTTATTAAATGAAATCAACCCAAGGGGTTAATTATCCACTAGATTAAGTTGATAATGGAATGGAAAAGCTATCAACTTAATTTAATTTGACGAAATTGGGGAGATACTGGAAGTGTCCTATTCGCGGCATAATGAAACATTTTATGGAAAGAATAAAAATGAAGGGAAATATCCTAGAACACCTACCTTATACCACGTATGAATCACATACATGGTATTGAGCCTTTATTTGGTTTTGTTCAAGAGAAAATGAAGAAACAAACATCATCTCTTAAAATAGGGAAAATGAGCTCACATCAAAATAGCACAGTGAGAGGAATAATAAACGAAGAACAAAAGTAAGAGGAATGAGGAGATTATCAAGTGTAATCCATAGGGACAGATGGATCTTTAATCCAACTTTGTACAAAGGAGAACTCTCCATCCCCAAGATAGGAGAAGAGGAACCCACAGAGGAGATGTTTCAAGTGGAGGAGGAAGAACAAAAAAGATAGGAAGAATGAAATAAGAAAGAGGAAAAAAGAGTAATTTCACCCATTTAATGAGGTGTATAGTTTGGCTACACAGTTGGAGAAACCATGCCCCAACCAAGTGTAAGATACTTCTTAAGAGTAGAGGGTCACACAGTTTGGGCCACATGGTTATCCAAACCATGTGCTAACCATGCGACTAATAGTGAATAGACAATGCCTAAATGGAACTAAGCATGCATGCTTGGTTCACAGTTTAGGAAACTATGTACAAACTGTGTGGGTCACTTCTGCTCACCTTCAAGTGCCACACAATATTCACTAGTGGGCCACATGGTTTTAGAAAAACTGTACACCCTTAACAGTCCACCCAAAACTTGAAATTTTGGGCTCCGATGCTCCCAAACCTCAAATAAAAACACGAGGGACATCGAGGTACTTGAACCACATCTAAAAACGACACATTTAAGTGTTAAAACTCTCATAATCTCATTCTGAAGCTTGGTTTAAAAAAATGGACGGCCCACCAAATGATAAAAATCAAAATTCACATGGAATTTGATTCGGTCCAAACCATAGAATGCTACAATTTATGTAGGTGGAGCTTATAGCCCATTTTGTTGTCTATTTTATAGAAAATAGGAGACCCCCACCACAACCCCATTTTCAGTTATCTTTTTTTAATTTTTTCTTAAGTCTAGAAATTAATTTTTTTAAAATTCCACAAACATGTGTAAAAACACCTCATCAACTGAAACTATTCCAACCGCTATATTCTAGCAAGAAATTGGCTGAAAAAATTGGGGTCTCTGGAATCAACTCTGACTACAGCATCAGAAATAATAAAATAAATATAATATATATGTATCAAATATTAATACCCATCAAAACTATTTTAGATCTGAATTATTATTTTTGGATGATCGTAACTCAGCCGTTCAAGATTAGATCGATGCATAGTAAGATATATTGGGGATGAAATGAAGACCTATAATTAATTTAAAGTAAATTATATTTTTCTTGGCTCAAAAAATTCACAAAATCACTATGATACCAATTATTGGTATCAGGTTGTACAACAACAGCTGATGGGCTGAGAATTTTAACAACTTCCATTGATGGAGCGATGTAACTTTATTGTATTCGATGATCTGGGCCCTGATAAAGGTCTAAGGATCCCACATGAATTTAATTAATCACAAAAATAAATGAATTATGTCCATGTTTAAATCAAAGTCATGTTTGATAGAAACTCATCACCGATGATTGTTTCTCAAAGCATCCAAGGCCGAACTCCTCTAGGCCATCCACAAATGATTCAAGAGTATGGTGGAATACTGATCACTAGAATCTAGGTTCTAGAGTAGAGGTATAAAGAACCCTTCAATGTCACAATGATCACCATGATCCTATCCCTTTGATCCATGAAGGAAATTTAAGATCAAATGCTTGATCAGGATCTTTCTCTCTCTTGGATGCGGGAAGAAGGATAGAGGAGATCCCAAATTTTATTGGATGAATATTCTCTTGTAAATGAAATCCTTTTTGATTATATAGTGAAAAACACCCAAAATGGGTTCCTTGACCCCCATTTATAAAATTACCACTAAAGAAGTTCTAAATAACACATTATAAACAAATAACCATGTCATAACATCATTTATATTTTCATCGCATGCTTGCAATATATAATAAATATATGACTTGATAAAATAAAGTCATTAACTCAACTAATAATTCATACTAATATTAAATGAGCCTTAAATATTAAAATAATATTCATTCATATCATATTTTTATATGTATTCACTTAAAACCTTATGAATAATTTTAATAAATAAATTCAACTCCAATTATTCTATACTCGAATAATAAATAATTTATTCATTCATTGGATATCATTTATTCTTGGACAAATATTATACCCCATGGTGGGTCCCACCATGTCATATATTCATGTTCATCAGAATATAGTAGAGTTATGAATATTCTATTGAGTGTGACCCTATAGAATCTTATCTCGATAGTTGTGAATACTATTCACATACCAAGATAGGAGTTTAGAAACCCATAAAGGCCCTAGAGGAGATAAGGAATAGTTATAACAATGATAACCTTTATATGAACAAAACGTTGTATAATATAATCTCTTTGCCTCTTGATATCTTATAAAATAGAACGCACACTTTGTGTCATCATCTATTCTTTCTTTATTATTCGTGAACCTTACTGGACAAACATACCTTTCTTCTACTATGACCATGGATTTAGTGAAGGTACTACCATCCCGATCAACTAGGCTCGAGATATCACTTCCTTTATGAAGATAAAAAAACCAATCTTGATTGTTCAATAAATTTTATACTTCCAATTACACACCCAACACAAGATACCTCTATACGACATCAATGCCATAGTTGTTATCTTGCATCAGAGTACATAACCAAATAGTATAAACTAATAATAATATGAAGTCTAGAGACTATCACACATGTTCATGGATAATAAATAATAATGAAACATGAAATATGTGGTATTATTATTGGAAGGTAATTCCTCATGGTATCATCTACTCAAGATCAATAAGTGAAAAATTCACGAGAATAAGTCTCAATGGTTTTGATCCCTCAACACCTAATGGTCACACATCATCTGTGTCCTATCAGCAAGATGTATCTGAACCATATGAAATACCTTTAAGATTACTATCATGGTATATCTAGGTTATAATTATATCCTATGAACTTCTATAACTTTTTGAACAATAATAAATCTAAGGAAATTACCATAAATATAGTGGATGAGAAAGTATTAACACAATTATGGTAATATAAACACATATATATAACAAACTATATAAATGTAATGGTAATCAAAGTACATACATGAGTTAGGTCCAGGGAACCCACTTAAAAAAATAATTTAATAAGTATAATGTATAAATATTTAACCCATTATAATACCCATCCATGAAAGATGATGATGAAAAATGAATTGTATCGCTACGTGGTGGCTATAGTCCACATGTACACACGAGTGGCACTTTAACCATCCATTTGATGAAAAAGAGGGTGGATAATTATAGTTATATAATCATAATAAAATTTAAGTATATTTATGATACTAAATTTATTATTTTATGATAAATACCATATATTTAGAGAAGGTAGAAAAAGAAATAAATTGAAATAGGTTGGGTAATATGATTATCTCTTCCTCGGAAGACCTAATTTAGATCCTTTATTAAGGACCATTGAAATGGTGTTTTAAGAAGAAAAAACCTCTAATTTGTGTCTTGAAAAATTTAGAAGAGAATTTATCATGTTTTGGTTGAGCTAGATGGATCAAAGTTGTGTAAATAAAAGAGGGTAATTTTATTTTATAAGGGAGGGAAAATACTCACTTGGGATTATTAAAAAGATTAAAATATAATTAAATATTTTTCAAGAAAAATGCTTAGAAATGGATATATATTAGAATAAAAAGAGTATAAGGTCTAAATATCATTAAATAATTAAATTTAGAGTGGTTTTGGTGTCATTTTAAACCTTATCTTTTAGTTGAACCCCATTGTGAACCAATTTTAATCTTAATCGTGGTAATGAGTTTTTAATATCAAAAGGGTTATAATTTTACATATAAGGAAACAAATATATCATAAATGGTCAATGTATTACAATATTGATAATTTTTCATCATAATCATCCTCTTTAAAACTTTTTTTTATTTTTAAGTAATTTAATATAATTTTATTGTCATAAAATACCGTTAATGTCATTTTAAGAACTATTCACATAACTTGACTTTGAAAACAACAAAATAGAAATGAAATTCAAATATAAAACTTTAACACATCTATAATATGTTATTTAATCTATAAAATTTATGGAACATAATTATTCACCCAAATTGTATTACTTTTAATATTTTAAAAATAATTTATTTAATTATCCTATAAATTAAATAAATGTTGTGCTGACATTGTATAAGCGTTTAAGCTAATTATTCAATAAAATAAATTAAAAATAAATTAATATGATAAAAATGATCAATTTTATCTCTCAAATAAAAATTTATAACTATACTTATCTTCCTTTTATCCTCATGTAGAAATTTTATATTTATTCTTTTGTTAAATTAATATAATGGTCATAATCAAAGAGAAATGGCATGAGGTGGCCATATATTTGAGACTTTGATGGAAATGGATGAAATAAATCTATATAATATGATGAAGGAAAGTGTTAAATAAATTTTTAAATCCTTATTCTAAAGTTTTAACCTTATTTTTTCCATTTTACCCTTACCACGGTGATAAAAATTTAATATGGTTACTATTCCAAATGACAAAAAATAAAAGAGATCTATTCAATAAATTTTTTCATCATGATTACAAATATAGAATCCATTTTTTAGGATTTAATTTCTTTAAGTGGAAGAAATTAATTTTAAAATAAATGCAAAAAATGTGATGAAAGTATATTTTTAGAAAAATACATTTTAAGCATAAAATGGATATATAATTTTTTCTCATGCCTAGAAAAATATTTCAAGAATGTTAATTTTTTTATTGAATATATAATATATAAATTTCATTAAAATTATTCACCAATAGTGATAAATTTAATTTATTAATATAAAACACATTACGCGCATAAAAATATTTTTTTTAGAAAACCATATCTTTTACTTTTAAATGATTCATTTCTAATAAATTGATAACCAATAAATTCATTTTATATGTGTGTAAACCATAAATTTTTAATAATTTGGTTAGTTATATTCATACCCATAAATCCAATGGCTAGGCGATAACTGTATACTTCATTATGGTTCATTTAGACTTGGGGTTGTGTGTATCAAAAGATATCATGGAAATTAAATTTATTTAAATATAAATATATCATAAAATCTAGGGGTGTTACACAAATAGTGACTAAGATTTAGAGGAATTCACCTTGGGTATAGTTTCTCCCTCAAATTAGAGTAAAATAAAACATACTATTTTCTTGAAAATACAACATTGAGTGTTCATATATCTGGCATCTATGAAAAGAAAGATAAGAATATACCAAATTGATAACAAAAAAATTATTAACAACTAATAATTATGATTTAAATAACTTATATAAACATAGTTGAAACATTCAAAAATATATATAGAACAGAATACAACAAGAAGAAACTAAATACAAGATGTGGAGTCCATATTTACTAATACATTGACATACCAAAATAAGAAATAACCCAAACTTAACCATACCTTGAAGACATATCCTTATAACCAAAGTTTTCTTACCATACCCCAACTCACCCATCAATGACCCAAGAAAATTATATCCAACCTGAAGTAGAACCTATAACCTCTATAAAAAATAATAGTTTCATACATGCACATGAGTGTGTCTAAATGGTGTGAAGTAATAAGACTATTAGGATCTCACCAAGGATTCCATAAAATTACTTTAAATATATATTTTATAAATGTTAGTTTTAAAAAATAGAAAATAAGGGTTTTTATTTTAGTCAAGGAAGTGGTGAAATCAAACCAAAGTGATTTCACCTTTAAAGAAAGAAACTTTCTTTTTTTAAACCAAAATCATGTGAAAAATCCACTTATTAGTAAAACAATTTTTACATAAGAAATGAGGGACTTTTATTTAAAACAAAATAAGATGAAACCATTTTTTATCATTTACAAACGTTCATAAAAACACAATGAAAACCAAACATTGGACTTTTTATTTAAAATAACTTTCCAAAAACATCTTTTAAATAATTTTATAAACCCACTGGAACATGAATGATAAAATCATAACAAAGGAAAACACCATGATATCAAAGGATCATAAAAATAATAAATAAAAAATTTCACCATAAGAAAATAATCTTAAGAGAATACATACAAAGAGGGAATCCATTACCAAAATCAATAATCCTTAAATAAGTTTCATTGAAAACTCCCCAGTTCATAAGTGAGACAAAACTAAACTAGAAATTGGAACCCTAGACTGACCTATAAGAAACTGTCCATCTTAGTTTTCCTATCGAACTAGTTGGGACCTAAACTATCCCAGGAGTTTCAAGATACCAAGGGAACACCATCCAGCTGCACTTAACTACCTGATTATGACTCTAGCTATAACATATTTTAAACTAGGTTTTGCAATAATCCATGTCACTACTGAGTTACCCAACATTCCTATGACCAAAAATTTTTGGAGGTGGGAAAACAATCAATATAATTACAAAATGTTCACAAGAAATGCATCACATCTCACCTATAACACCCTGAAATAGAACATTCCCTTTTCATATCAACATCCATCATAATGAAAATAAATGACCCATAATGGATGAAACAATTATAGGAGAAAACAATAAGGGTATCATAAGAAATAAACCCTTTGTTTCATAAAATTAAAAATGATCCTTAATAGAAAAGTAGACATGGAACATTAATCCGTTTACATTTATTTTAAAACTCACACTTAAAATATTATTTAGAAACCATTTTGAAAACAACACATCCTTTATCCTGAAACCATCCTTTAAAACAAGATCTCTTTTCTATAAAAATATAAAGGGGTCAATGCCTCTAATTTTCTATCCAAACCATTTATAAGGGCCTTGTAAGTATTTTCAAGAGGCTTGGAATGATTAACTATTTAAAATTTAAAGCTGCACTTGAAATCCATAAGAAAAAATATTTATTCCAAACTAAAAATCCATATAAACACTTTCGATATTCATTATGGCTATCATATATAATTATAATATCATAGAAAATAAATTTAAAAACCCAATAATATCATGAATTATAAAAATAAAGAAATCACATAGAAACACCTACCTCAAAACAATTGGAATGAAGCTATATCATGTCTCCCTCTATGGAAAACACTCAGACAAGTAATGAATCACCCTTTTCAAGCCATGAAAGACCATAACCCTAGGTTAGAACCAACCCAAACCATAAATCTCGCATGAACTTTGAAATAGGGTTCCTAGAGAAAGGGGAAACCTAGGATAAATGGAATAAAGAATAGGGGAGAAGAGAAAGGGAAGAAAAATAACTTAACATGAATTCCACCTAAAATAAAAATAAAGAGGGCCAAAACTGAAGGAATAAGGGAGGAAAAAATCTCCCAAGGTCTTCATAGAGCTATATGTGTCAAAAACCTACCCGAGTTGACCCCGAACCAGTCACCCGAGCTGACCCATGACATCCCTGAGGTGTGTTCTTGATCACCCCTAGTTGGAGACAAACACCAAGGACATAAAAATAGATAGGGGGAATGATTTATCCAAATATAAATAAACAAAAGTAGTGTAAAAATAAATAGAGAAACTCAATAAAATAAATAAATAAAAGAACCAGACCAAAATCTATACATAAACTGAAAATACAACAAAAACAAAAACAAAACCAAACTGAACCTGAAGACCACTATATATCAATGTGAACCTGAGGGTCATTCTCTGATACCAAACCCAACATCACCAACACTGATCGAGACCAAGATAGAACCTTCAAATGAGACTAAAAACAATAAGTATAGGCATGAGTATAAAAACTTAGTAGGTGTTACCAAATAATATATTCCCGATGTGTTTCCTTTAAATAAAAGGTTCATCATTTTTTGGTTTGAAATAAAATATATAAAATTATGTTTTTCACCCATTTCTTTTCAAAATAAATCAGAGACCATTTTCATTTTTATTTAAAATAAGCCCCCTTTTACAAAATAAAGATGATTTATAATTTTAATGAAAATAAGGAAGGTTGATGTGTTTATTTATAAAGGTAAAGAGGGTGTAAAAAATTCTTAAAATTTGTTCAATAAAACATTAAAAAACCCATTTATCCACTTTTATCTAAGAGGTAAACCATACAAGAAAGCAGGAGAAAAAATCACTTTACAAGGAAAATATAAAACACTACACAGGAGACCAAAATAGAAAAGGAACATAAATTATCCAACACAAATAAATAAGTTCCAATAAAACAAGGGGACACTTTGGAGATGAGGGGATAATCTAAAACATATTTAAACCTAAGTCATCATGTTGGTGCACCTCAATCGATTCCATCAACTAGTACGAATGCTCGGTCATAACCTACCTGGTCTAACTAAGGGGAATATTCCCATAGAAAATAAAGAACCATACTGAGGTCCACTAGCCAGAGTGAAATTCTAAACTAGTAAAAAAACATTATAAAACAATTAAATATCTATTCTAGGTTTCCATTTCATATCTAAGTGGGGGTGATCCAATAAATCCCAAAACACTAACCACATCTACATAAAATAAACATAATCAACACACACAAACATCACCCCCAAATCACTCCAAGGGTAGTCAATTTTACATTGAACCAACAAAATATGAGGGAAGTCCCATGACAAGGACATCACATTCCCTTTCTCAACCAACAAGGAAAGGGACTTACCCTTAGGATAGTTTTCAAAAGAATACCCATTTATGAATATTCCAGACAGGCCTTAAGTAACCTTTGAATGAAAAACCACTTCAAAATAGATCAAAAAAACCATTTAATAAATAAAAAAATATTTTTGAATCCATTTGAGAAAACTAAATAACCATTTAGAAATCAAAACACATTTACCAATCCAAAATAATACTTTAGGAACAAAAAATCTCTTATAAAGGCCAACCGGTCATTTTAAAAAACACTTGGACTGAAAAGATCAGTAAAAACATTTCATACAATCCAATACAAGGATAAAATCACCTCATTTCATATCAAATAATTATTCTAATAATTACATGTAAATAATTAGTCCAGAAACATGGCGTGAAAGGCAAGAAATCAACTATTATTTAAATTTAAAGGCTAATGAATAAGGAATACTAACTCAAACTCATAATGATTTGACAACGAAAACCTAGAACAACTCAAAAAAAACACAAAAAAGAAAAAACAACCACAAGGAATATTAAGAAAAAAAAAATCCAATTTAGAACCCATAAAACATGAACTATAGACTAAAAAAACCAATAGAGAAGAGGAACCCAGAAGAATATGGAAGAAGAAGGATGAAGTGTAATTTAAGAGGGAAATAAATTAATAAATAACCCCAAAACTTGAAGAAATCCACTTTTATTCACCCTTACACATGGGGAAGAATGGAGAAGATCCCATAGGGTCGTACAAGACAAATAAGGGAGAGATGAGTCATTTTTGGGAAAACATATGAGAGGGTAAAGGGGAATTTCACATTTTTAATGAACCTAGGTACTACACATGATTTGGACGCACAATTTGAGAAACCATGTGCTAATCATTCATACCTTATTGAACATATGGGACACCCACAAGGTTTGGACACATGGTTTGGAAACCTATGCACCAACTATGCGACTTGGTTCTGTAATTTTTTTTAGAGTTTTAGACACACCTTTCCCACAATTTTGGCTAAATGTGCTCAAGTTGTGCCCCCAAATCCAAGAACACCCAATAACCACTTGATTACTCTTCAGAGCTACATGGTTTGGGTTAAACTATGTGCTACCCATGCAAACCTAATCATGAAAGTTAAAAATGAACTGAAAATAGACTCAACCATAGGTGGTTGCATAATTACCCTATAACCGTGAACCTAAACCATAAAAGAGAATAAAAATATCCAAAAACTCAAAACTTCAACCTAGAATAACCAAAACAAAAGGGAAAATTCAAAGACAAAATGATAAATGAAAAAAAAGAAAATTAAAACTAGGGTGTGACAATTCTCCCCACTATAAAACTTTTTACCCCTAGAAAGCCTTGAAGTATCCAATTGATCGAGTTGAAATAAAAATAATCATGCTTATTCACAGTCTTACTCCTCAATAAAAAGGAACCTTAACCATCCTTAGGATGAAGACATGAACTTCTACTTGAAACAAAATTCTGGACTCCAAACAATTCCTCAAATGTCATTGAAGGAACCGTAATCCATAAGCCAAACATCATACCATACCCAAATTCATTAGTCCTACTCAAAGATCATAATGTAAGAAAAATAATAAAAATATCAAGGTCATAAGAAACCTAAAGTGATAACTACCTCATAACTCCTTAATGGAAAACAAGGAAAGAAGAAAGTCAGAAACAAGGAATTACCTTGATCAACATGGGAGGCCACGGTGGAATCCCCATCATTTTATAATTCTATCCAGATACCTGACCAACACCACCAATCAAAAATAGAACTTCCAATATATAATTACTACACACAAACCCTAAAATAACTAAGTGTTTGGACAAGAAACACAATAGAATTTGATTTCACTTCGATGTGAAAAGATTCAAAATTCCTCAAAAGAAACTTCCATTAAAATAGAGATTCTAAAAATACACATAAAATCCTTTCCCAACCATAAAAAAAATATTATACCTCAAGACATAAAAAATATATAAAATAAACATTTACATCAAACTAAGACTTTAAATTAAACCCAGATTAGCACCCCACTTATATGAACGGGCTGGGGGGTCTTCCTAATAGGTGGACCTAATTGCACATCACATCTTGGAAACACCCCAAAAAAACCATTGCAAGTGAACCAAGAATCTATAGGTATGGTAGGTATTTGAAGTATTTAAACACATAAAATTCTTATGACATGGACTACCATATTGATGACACACTAGGGTCCTATGTCCAAAAGAAGATGATGAAAGACCAGGAGGCCTCTTGATTCCACCACCAGAACCACTAGCTTCAAGCTGATTTTTTATCTCCATAATAGAATTAACTTCACTATTTCCAGAGAATAAAAGAATATTGGTTCTTAGATCACCCATTCTAGTACAAAGTCAACCTGAATGGCTTTACTCACCACATTATAAAAGGTGGTTATACCTAATTATAAAACCTTCAACTATAGATTATGACAAATACCATTCTCAAAATGTTGATCCTTTATAGAATCATACTCATCCCACTATGGAAGATAAGGAACTAGATCTATGAAATTATAGAAAAACTCTAACACTAATCCATCACCTTTATAAAGGTATCACATTTCCACCACCTTCTCTACCTTCACATCCTTAGGAATGTACTTTCGGAAAAACAAATCCTTGACGGAGAGGTCTTCCTAAGGCTTGGTTGGAATGGACAACTTCCACTACTCCCAAATCAGACCTTAGATCATAAAGGTAGTGAACTTAATCTTTAGAGACTTCGAAAACTCAAGGAAATCAAAGATCTTATCAATTTTCCACATCCACTCTTCTGCTTCAAAGGGATCTGCTTGACCATAAAAGAGAGGAGGATTCATATTTTGTATCTTGAGGAGGAAATATTTAGGTGGATCAACTAGAAAGTCTGATAATGGTAAATCAACCCTAGTAATACCTTGAATATCCATTGAGTCTTTGGTAGGGGGATTCACTTAAATAATAATAAAACCAAAAACTCAATCAAAACCAACTCACCGACCAAAACTCTCCATAAATAAACACCAAAAGCAAAGAGAAGTCCAACTAAAAAACATTCCAAAAACTTTTTAAAAAACTACCCAACATCCACAAAAAAATAACTTTTGAACTCCACAATCCAATCCATTTAATTAAAAAAAATCCCTTAAAATCCCTTAATAAATCCAACCACTTTCCCATTAAAACCCCTTCCTCGATTTTAAATAAACCCCATTTTACCTAAATCATTTAATTAAAACCCATTTTTGATAAAGTTACTTTATTTAAAAGTCCAATTCCCAAGAATTTACTTAAATAAATTTGAAAACTCATTCATCATTTCCCAAAAACCAAAACATTACCACTTGAAATACTTTTTTTTACAATTTTAATCAGACTTCAAAACAGTTTAAAAAATAAGGACAAAAAAAACCCAAAAGGGGAAACTAATTTTGATGGGTGACTTGACCATATGTTTAGTGGCCATATTCCAATCATTCCACTATTATAGAGAGTATTTTTGGACCATTTCCTTAGCTCCACATGTCTTACTAGGCCACTTGAGCTCATCAAGACCACTAGACCAACCCAATTTCATTTCCCAAGAACAAAACATCCCATAAGAACCAAATATACAAAAAAACTAAAAATTCCATGGTAACCCATGGTTCAAATCATAGAGTGTTTTCCAAAAAATTTCTTATACCTATACCCCATGTTGTGAAATTCCTAATCCTTCTACCTTGACATCCCAAATAAAAAAGGGTGCTTTGAAATCTTGGTACTCTAAAGAACCTAGGATCTAATACCATTTTGTCACGAGCCAACCCAGTTTGACCCCAAACCAATCACCCGAGCCAGCCCGTAAAATCCCCAAGCTGCATTCCCGATCACCCCAAGGTGGTGAAAAGAAATAAGAGAATAAAGGATAGATACATGGAAAAATTTATCCCAAGATAAATAAAGGAATTCAGTGGAAAATTAAAATGAGAAACCCAATATAAATAAACAAAATAAATAATCCAATATCTACACATAAACTAAAAATAAAACTAAATAGAAAATGAAACAAAACTGAACCTAATAACCACTACATATCCATGTGACCCTTATGGACACTATCCAATCCCAAACCCAACATCGACCATAATGTTCAAGACAAATATGGAACCAAAACCTAAGACTAAAAACTAGAAGAAAGTATAGGCATGAGTATTAAAACTATGTAGCCATTCCCAAATAATATATTCCAAATTAATTTCCATTAAATAAAAGATTAATAAATTTTAGGTTTTAAATACAATACATAAAAGTAGGGTTTTTAACCATTCCTTATTAAAAACAAATCAGTTCCCATTATAATTTTTATTGGAAATAAGTTCCATTTTACAAAAGAAGGCTGTAGAATTTTAAAGAAAATAAGGAAGGATGATATGTCTATTTATAAATGGAAAGAGGGTGTAAAACATTCTTATTGTTTTTTCCATAAAACAATGAAAAAATCATTTATCCACTTTTAACTAAGAGGAACACCTTACAAGAAAGCATGAGAAACCATCAAATTATAAGGGAAATGTAAAACACTACACCAGAGACCAAACCAGTTGAGGCACCTAAACTATCCACCATAGATAAATAAGTGACAAGGAAACATGGGGATACCTAGTAACTCATTGTATATTATATAAAATAAAAAAACTTGATTCATCCTATAGGTTCACCTCACTTTATTCCATCAACCAGCCCAGACACTCAATCATACCCTACCTGGCCTAACCAAGGGGCATAATCATAAAGCAGAGAATGGTCAATACTAAGGTCCACTTTTCATAGTGTAATTATAAACTAGTGCAACAATTTTTTATAGAAAATATAATAGTTATGATAGATTCCAATTTCATATCTAAGTGGTGGTGATCCACGAAATTACAAATGAAAAACCACATATACAAAAAATAAACACATGAAACAAACACAAAAGTCACCCACAAATCACTCTAAGGGATATTACCTTTCCCTTGAACCAACAGAACACAAGGGAAGTCCCATTCTGAGGACCTCTCATTCCCTTTCTCAACCAATGAGGAATGGGACTCACCCCTAGGAGAGTTTTCAAAAGAATACCTATTTATGAAGATTCCAAAAGGGTGTCAAGTAACCTTTGAATGAAAAACCACTTCAAAAGAGATCAAACACACCATTTAATAAACCCAAATCCATTTAGGAATATATTTTAGTAAACCTAATCACCATTTAGAAACCAAAACACATTTACAAAGACAAAACAATAATTTAGGAACCAAAATTTTCTTATAAAGTCCAACCACTCATTTTAACAAACACTTGGAGTGAGAAGATTAATAAAACAATTTCATACAATCCAATACAAGGATAAAATAAACTCATTTCATATTAAATAGTTATTCTAATAATTCCATGTCAGTAATTAGTCAAAAAACATGGTGTGAAAGGAAAGAAATCAATGATTCTTTAAAATGAAAGGCCAATTCATAAGAGATCCTACCTCAAAATCATGGCGCTTCGACAATTGAAACCTGAAACAACTCCAAAAAGGTCCAAAGAAAAAAAAACACACATAAGGAACCTTAAGAAACACCCCCCTATTTAAAACCCAATAAAAATAAACCCTAAACCAATGAAACCAAGAGATAATATGAAACATGAAGAAAATGGATGAAGAAGGAATAATTGAAATAGAAGAGGGAAATACCTTAAGAAATCACCCCAAAACTTGATCAAATCCACTTGGATTTACCCTTGGAGGAGGGAGGAATGAGGAAGAATGGAGGAGCTCTCCTAGGGTTTTATGATCTAAATGAGGGGTAGAGGAGATATTTTGGGGTTAAAAAATGATAGGGAAAAGGGAAATTTCATGTTTTTAATGAACCTGGGAACTGTGCATGGTTTGGATGCATAGTTTGGGAAACTATGCACCAAACATGCATCAATTAATAGACACACTAGAAACCAAAACAGTTTGTAAAATCATGCATTGACCATGTAAATTGGTTCTATCTAAAAATTCATATCCACATGCACACCTTCCGCATGGTTTAGGATAACCATGCTCAAAATATACTCCCTTATTCTGGAATACCCACGATCCACAAGATTACTCATAGGATTTACATGGTTAGTTAAACTATGAAATACCCATGAAAACATAACTATAAAAGTTAAAAATAAAATAAAAATAGACTCATCCACATGAGTTAACATGGTTTCCCCTAAATCGTTCACCTAAACCTTGAAACAAAATAAAAATAGCCCGAAACTCAAAATTTCAATCGCAAATGATCAAAACTCAAGGGGAGATCCAAATACAAAATGATAAACCACAGAAAAAAGAAGAAAATAAAAACTAGGGCATGACAAGGTGAGTTATTGGGAGGGAAGGAGAGGAGAAGTGGGTTAAAAATGAAGATAGAAACATAGTAAAATTATTTTTTAAGTGATTCTAGAAAAAACACATGGTTTGGTCATATAGTTTTCAAAACTATGTGGATAACACTGTCCTCCCCATGGAACACTACATGGTTTGACCACATAGTTAGGAAAACTATGCGCCAAACATGAAAATGAATCTATTTAAATTTTTAGGTGCTCCCACATGGTTATCACATAGTTTCTCCTAACCATGTGTGAGCCGTGCACTAACAATCCAAGCCAAAAAATGATCACATAGTTTACACTGATTTTGTACTGGTTAATATAGAGATATAATATTCCCTTGTTCTCAAACCATGCGCAAACAAAAAATAACTGGAATGAACTCTGTGCATTTCTACCTGCATGGTTTTCCCTTAAACATGAATTCTAATCATTCAATAGTGTGGAAAACTACCAAAAACTCAAAAATCAAACCTCAAAAACCGAAAATTTAAAATATGTCCATAATTAAACAATATTAAAAAAAAGTGACATAAGAGTGTCACATAAAAATTTAGTATAGATTTATTCTCACCAATTTTAATGCAACCAAGTTAAGGTTCAAGTACACTTTTAGCATAATCTATTCCTAACCTAAAAAGTAATGTAAGTTATATTTCATTGAGAAGTTTTAAGGAAACATAGGGAAATGATGAACCACCATTGGAGGATAAATCTAAAACTGAAAAGCCAATGGAAGAATAATAACATAAACTTATGAAGAAATAATCACCCTCAAAGACACAACTTATAAACACTGAAAAATGAAAATCTAATTTGGGGGATCAACCTCAAAACCTAACACCTTTCACTTTAATGATTACTCCATAAAATAATTCCATTAAGTGTGCACCAAGAATATGAGACCAAATGGAATTAAAATAGCAAGATTAGGTTGGAATATATATTCCTTAATCAATCCATATTTACCTATAAAATGTTAGGATACATATAAATTTACTCTTACCTACACTATAATAATGATGAAATCTACTAATTCCATATGTTATTTGGGAGAATCAATAAATTTCATGCCTCATACAAACTATTTTTAACCACAGGTGGGTGATCTCAAGACAACACAAGTGTGTGTATAATTTTCTAACGAAGCTATAACCTATCATATGGGAATTTTATAGGATTTATTCATAAGAGTAAAAGGTATGTTATTCTATAATGAATTTTATATCTTGAATATGGAAGAGTAGAGTGGTACATATCATTACCCTATAATATTATGGAGACCATTTATAAAAATAAAAAAAATCTATTATAATTGTTTATGAAGGAACCATCTCTATTAAACTTGGTGATGACACTACAAATTTTAATATCTTTAAATATATGAAATTTATATAAGTGGAGCATTTTTTTCATTATTTCTCATTTATAATTCCATTTATGATAAAATAAAGATATTCACATTTTGGATGAAATAATATATTTAGGAGAAACTCTAAATTCACAATTTTTTTTAGATAACACTATTTTCGAAAATGAATTTAATCTTGAAGAAAACTTATATAATGGACCTTTTAAAGAAGATATAGATGATTAATTTTTTTTGATAATTTTCTTAAATATATCTCCAATTTCTCTCCTTTGCACATGAAAGTTTCAAATGTTCATGACACTGAGTTGACACCATCATTGGAAAAACCAACCATGATGGAGTCAAAACTGCTACCATCAAATCAAAAATATACCCAACTTTTGGAAGATGAAAATATTTCTATGATAATTTCAAATAAATTATCACCTAATAAAGAAAAAAAGTTGTTAACCATTTTGAAACAAAATGTTAAAGCTATAGTATGAACACTAGGGAATTTTTTTGGGAATAGTCCCACTTTTTTATGCATCAGATTCTACTAGAGAGTGAATCAAAACCTATTATTCAATCTCAAAGAAAGATAAACCCAAAACTAATAAGTAGTTAAGAAAGAGTTTTAATGAATTATTGAAGCTAATATCATATACCCAATTTCAGATTTCCAATGGGTGATCCCTATCCAGATTATATCAAAAAATGCTAGGATCACCATTGTAAATAATGGAAATAATGAATTAGTTCCCACTTGGATTCAAAATAGTTGGAGGGTATGTATTTATTATATTAAAATGAACCATGTAACCCAAAATTAAACTTCCATATTCCCTTTATAAATCAAATACTTGAAAGTTATCTGATAATGGTCACTGATATTTTATTTTTGGATTTTCTGGCTACTTTTCGGTTTTTATTTCACTAAAAGATTAGAAAATAACCACATTCACTTATCCCTATGTTTTTTTAATATATAAGGATGTATTTTGGTTTATGAAACACCCTAGGTACATTTCAATTCTTCATGGTAAGCATATTTTATGACATTATTGAAATATTCCAAGATGTATTTCTCAATGAATTTATATTATATGGAACATATTTTGGGATTTTTCCTAAGAATTTAGAAAATGTTTTAAAAATGTTCATTGAGAATAATCTGGATATGAATTTTGAAAAATGTCACATTATGGTGGAGAAAGGTAAGTCCCTATAACATCCTGACCTAGGTGCCACACACCAGTGCCTCAAGCTGATCAGTCACATGACCTCAGGCATGCCTCCCCATACACCAGAGACTACCAATTAGCATTGAGGTTCAATTATCAATAATGGGGAGACTATACCCTCTTTATCAAAGTATAACAATAATGGAAGTAAATAGATAATAGCCAAATTAAAATAACCTTAACTAGAATAATACCAGTATCACATGATGACTAAATATGGAAATACAATATCCCAAACTAAAATGTAGATATTTCATGCCAAATATGTGTCAAGTGTCTAATGAAAAACAAAAATAAGACACAATAAAAATTAAAAGCGGGTCCTGAAACCATGTTCAGTTCCCCCATCCATGATCCATCCTGACTCATGCATCTAACATAGGACTCTTTCCCTTACCCTATTCTACAAACATGAAGTCTATTCATGTATCGATCAGGTAGCATAATTAGTGTGTGATTACAACTCATTAGGCCACTACCAATGACATCTAAAACAATATTTAGTCAATAAAAATGTATGTAGTGGTATAAATAATAAAATACAAGTAATAAGGTAAATGATATACATATTCTATTATTCTTTATTTAACCACATAAACCCCAAGGTTCCTAAGGACACCCAAACTATCAATACTTTCTTTAGACCATGTGAAGTTTGAACTATCCCCAAGGGATATAACATGTCACAACACCATGGTTATCATTTATAATTTCAATTCAACTTGTAATATGGACAATTGAAACTGTATTCTAATTCCAATATTTTGGGCCTAGAACACCATGTTAAGAACCCCATGAGAATTTGGACCATCAATACCTATCTAAAAAATAATTTATTAGTCAATAACCCATGGGTATTTGGAGATTCATTCTGTGTCCCACACTCATATATTAGTCAATCACATATGTGTTTTTGGAGAATTAGTCAATTTCCCACACTCTTATGACAAACAATCACACATATATCACATCAATCAAGGCTAATAAACACTAACCCTTTTTTCATCATTTCACATCATGCTATACCATTACAATTTATCAAAACAAACACAATTCTTCAATTTAATCATGTTGAATAATATGAATAATTCACCATTAAACTATTTTAAAATATTTAAATCATATAACCCATTAACCTATTAGTGTTAAGTCAAACATATGATAATTCCCATTGTCAATTTATTCATAAAAACATTAATTGAACCATTACACAAACCCAATTTCCATAAATTCCTCAATCATAACATTCAATTAATTAATTAACCAGTTAATCAATCTAATTCTAATAACTTCAATTTCCATAATTTAACACGAATTATTATTGCATGGTAATTTAATTAAACCAATTCAATCATCAATTAAATTTACCAATCATTGTAATTTCAATTTCACAATTACATAAACATATTTAAATCAATACTATGGGATTATAATTTAGAACAAGTTCCTCAATATCATTTCTAAAAGATCACCAATGGAAATTCCCAATTGAAACGGAACCACTAAGATAAAAATTAAGAATGAGATCTAGATCTGAAACCAAGATCCAAGATCAATGGAACAAATGTCATAAAAACCTAGATCCAAACCCTTATCCAAATTCAGATAAAACATTCCCCTTTATTCATAAAGTGGATCAGGAGAGAGAAAAACCTAATTAGGAAGAAACCACATTTCTAGAGAGGGGAATATCCATCAATGGATGTTCCATTCATCAAGAACGAATGTTGGAGGGCCTTGGAATCCATATGAGATCTTCAAAAAATGATAGAATATAATTTAGGGTCGAGCTAGGGTATTTAGGGATATAATAAGAGGGTTAAAGAAATTTTAAATGAATTTTTAGAATAATTAAACCCACATGAACAATTTTTTGGCTGGGGAACATGGTTTGTGAAACTGTGTTCCTAAACTGTGCACCTCTTCTGGGGGGGGGTCACAATTACTCCTAAGAGAGTGCATGGTTTGAAAAACCATGCACCATAAATGCAGTCCCTATCTATCTGGGTTCACATGGTTTGCTGTGGTAGGATACACAGTTTGGGTAAACCGTGTGCCAATTGTGCACTACCCAAAACCCCTTAAAAAAGCTTTCAAATTTCACCCAAACACACTCAACATAAAACCAGAACAAGAAATACTCAAAAAAAGGAAAAATATAACCTAGAAACAAGCTCGATACATATCTAGAAAACTTCAATATCTTATAATCTCCCCACCTTATAATAGGTATTCCTCGAGATGTACTCCTAAGCATCTCTTAGATTCTAAGTAAAAAAGATCGTTCCACTAAGCTGGAATATCTGCTTCTCACTCCCAGGTTTCCTCCTAAACATATCCATGTTTCCACAATACATGAACTATTGACACAATTTTCCCCACAACACTTTATCACTATGATCCAAAATACATATCAGATGATCCTCAAAGGAGGAATAAATATCAAGCTCAATAATATCCACATAAATCAAATGATAAGGGTTGGGGTGATACATCTAAATTTGCGACAAAAAAATAATGCATGAAACTATACCTCTGTGGAATAGATAATTGATATTCCACCGGTCTGATTCTTTCCACAACCTCAAACAGTCCAACAAACATGGGTTCCAACTTACCCTGTCTCTGAATCTTATGGTGAAACAATCTCATAAACACCTAAAGGAACACACGATCATCCATTGTAAACTCTAGGGGTCTTCGATGTCTATAAACATATGAATTATTCCTAATTTTATCCACATCCACATGCTTCCAAATTAGCTGGACCTTCCCCGATGTCTCCTGTATGAGACTTGGTCCCAATAACCCTGACTCACTTAACTCCATCCAACATAGAGGTGATCTGTATAGACAACCATAAAGTTCCACAGATGAAGAAATATTAATATTTTATCAATTATTGTTGTTAAAAGAGAGCTCCATCAATGCTAGGTGCTTCTACCAAGATCCATAAAATTCTAAGACACATGCAATAATCATATCCTCAAGCACCTGTATCACATACTCTGACTTCCAATTTTTCTATAGGTGGAATTTTTTACTTAGTAAAACCTGTGTACCAAGTGACTTCTACAAGCCCTTCCAAAAGTGTGTTGAAAAATTCAAGTCACAATCCAAAACAATACTCCATGGAAACCCATGCAGACAAACTATTTACCAAACATACAAGTCTCCCAATAGATCCACTAAGAAATTCTCTCGTATAAGAAAGAAATGCACTACTTTCATAAGTTGGTCTACAACCACCCAAATCACTTCATCATTCTGAGGCATCCTTAGGATTCCCACCACAAAGTACATAGTAACGTCATCCCACTTCCATTTTAGAATGGGAAACAACTTTAAAAAACACAAGGTTGTTGATGCTTTGACTTAACCTATTGATAGGTGTAGTATCATGTCACGAACCCTACAATCTATTTTTTCATGTCTGATAACCAAAACTACCATCATAGGTCATGGTAATTTTTTTCACCTTTGGATGAACTTCCCACTTCAAGGCATGAAATTCATCCATTAGCTCCTATCACATAATCATAGGCACAAAACCCTATTCATGACATAGATGATCTTATCCTCATATATAGTCCATTCATTAGGTTTCTCCTCACCTTCAAGGCTTTCCATCAAGGAAAAACACTCTAGATCCTCATAATACCTGTCCCTAATCTTATTAAAAAGTGTATAATCCACTAAAACCAATATGAGAGTCATATTCTCCTAACATTCCTAATCCATTACATGTATATCAACCAGTAAGGCCATAATTTTCCAATCAAAATGAGAATCCTGAACTACCTAAGTTTGAGTTTTCCTGCTTAAGGAATCAACAACATTATTTCCCCTTTTGGGTATATATTCTATATCAAAATCAAATTAATTCATATACTCAAGCCACATCCACTTCTAGAGATTAAAATTTCATTGAGAAAAAATATAATTCAAGATATTGTGATCGATATACACAGTAAACTTTTCACTTGACAAATAACACCCAAAACACTTCAAATAATAAACCACTACATCTAACTCGAAATCATGCATAGGGTAGTTCCATTCATGTATCCTTAAATGCCATGACCCATATGACACAACTCAATATCCCTACATAAACATTGCTCCAAAATTTAACCTAGAAGTGTCACAAAACATCGCATACTTCTCACCCGACTTGGGTATGATAAAGATCAAAGACCTAGTCAAATAATTATCCAACTCCTTGAAAGCATTCTCAATTCTCTATACCATTCAAAATTCACTCTATTTTTTTATCAAGGCCGAAAGAGGTGATAAAAAGAATAAAAATTCCTAAAAGAACCTCAAATAATAGCCTGTTATACCTAAAAAATATAGATGTCAAAGATATTCTTGGGCTTCTCCCAATAAAAAATGAATGAAATTTCTCTAGGTCCACTGAAACACCTTCATCTAGATGATGTGACCCAAGAAGTGTAATTGATCAATCCAAAATAGATACTTATATAGATTTGTGTATAGACAATACTCTCTTAGTGTACTCAGGGAGATATCAAGATGTTGGGAATGATTTTCATGAGTCCTTGACTACAAAAATATGTGATCCAAAAATACTACCACAAGATGATCTAGATATGGGTGTAAAATTATGTTTATCAAGGTAATAAACACTTCAATAGTGTTTTCTAGCCTGAATGATATAAAAAAACTCATAAAATCCATACCTACTTCTAAAATAATTCCTTGTTATATCAGATGGTCGTAATATCAACTGATGATACCCCAATATCAAGTAAATATTTATGAAAACACAAGATCCTTTCAAATGGACAATAAGATCATTGATACACGGAATAGGATACCAGTTCTTCATTGTCATCTAGTTCAACTTCTAGTAATCAACACATAAGTGTAGATTCCCATGAGCCTTCTTATTAAACAAGACTAGAGAACCCTAAGGCGACATACTCAAATGGATAAATCCCTTAACCCCGAACTATTATATTTGAGTCTTAAGATCCTAAAGCTCTATTGGTTCCATTATTTATGGTGGAATTGAAATTGGATCCACCCCCAGTATGATCTCAATTATAAATTACACATCTATCTCTGGTGGAAACCCTAAGAATCCCTCAGGAAATACATCCTAGAACCTATCCACTATGGGTGGAAGTATATTCTTCTTTATACCTCCTTTATCTAGAAATAGACTAGAAACCTAGACAGTGAGCTCCCCTAGTTGCTGATGAACTGTCCCTGCATGACCTACCTGAATATCCCATTATCCATAGTCAATATAATTGTTACCCTTAGGAGATGTAAAACTCACTCTCTTTTGGTAGAAATTAATGTGGGCTCAGTATGCTAATAACCAATCCATACCCATAATTAGGTCAAATCCTGACATGTCAAGGATATAAAGATCACATAGATTCTAATACTCCCCAACCTCAAGAGAACACCCCTTTCACAAAAAAATATTTCTCGCGAACATACTCCCAAAGATGTATCTATCATCATAACTTCACTAAAAAACTCCATTTTCAGGATCAAACCATTCAAAATTTGTACATATATAAAATAATGAGAGGAAGCAGTATCAAATAAGTCACTATCTAGTATAGAATCTACAATAATAGTACCTATAAATATTGATGGTCTAGCCTCACTATCAAAAAGTGTAGGCTGAACTACATGCAATAGTTCTACTCCTCTTCCTGATGATACAATTTGAGTCCCCTGAGTTTCACCACTCTACTGATACTAACACTCTTTCCCAGAAGCACCATGTCCACTACCTCTACCACCAAAACTAGTAGAACTCCAACTACCAGACTGATATTGTGTAGAATACCCCCTTCACATACTCTATTTTTGTCTATCCACCCCATAATTACTCATCTATCATGGGTTCCTGCATAACCTTTGTCGATTTCCTAGCCTTCCGCAAGCTCTACTCTCTATCGGTGGTTGGGAACATTGTCTATGAAAGTGGCCCGACCTACCACACTGGTGAAAAAACACCTGGGTGAGATCCTAAGTAACTTACCCTTCCCCATGGCCACTCTTCTTTCCAAAGTTCAGGTTAACATTCTCATAGAGAAACTTCCTACCCTCAGAAGATGTGCCTTCTGATCATCTAGAAAAAACCGCCTATCCTCCACTGAAAGCCTCCTTCAGGTTCCCCTTAGATATGAGAGCCTGATTCACCACTTTTGAAAACTTTTTCATCCCAGAGATATTAACTTGGGACATAATTTCACATTTAAGACCATCCTGAAACCACTTTTATACAATATCTGCATCCCCTCCAATATTGGAACAAAGCACTGCAGATCTATAAACCATCCAGAATAGTCCATCACAGATATGATCCCCTGGACCAGCCTCATAAACTCTATAGTCCTCTCCTATTTTAGTGTCTCAAGATAAAAGTTCTCTAGTAACTTTTTCTAAAAGTAATTCCACTCCATATTCTCCAACTGTCCATCCTGAGTCTAGATGCCCCAACAACACCTTTCTCGACCATGTAACATGAAAATATCCAATTTGACTCTCTTTTCAAAAGAAGTATCTAAGTGTCCAAGTATATTATGGATGAACTCTATCCATAACTCAGCTTCCATAGGTCCACCCTCTCTGGTAAATGTTGGAGGGTGCTGCAACTAGAACTACTAATTTAGGTTAGACATACTCTTCATAACCCACCTTGGGTCTCTCTCTATAAACTACATGAATCAAGCAAAGTTATCATGGAACTGATCTTTGACTTCCTCATTTGATAATATTAGTGCCTCATGTTCCACTATTGGCTGACCATATCTATCCATAACCTCCTATCACTCTATTAATAAGTTTCATTATGGAGGAATATCTCTAAAATTCCAAACACACATCTCAGGATACATTACAAAACATTAAAATGTTTATGTAAGGGGGATTCAAAATAATCCATAACAAGTCATTCCCCCAAACCCCACCACATGGTCAACACCGGGGTGCTATCACTACCCTTAACCATCCTACATCTAGGTCAAGGTTAACAAGGGTAAACTCATTCTTGTACTCAAGTTTCACATTATACCTTCATTTTCCACACTCTACATCATTTCCAATTTTCAATTCATATTAGGAACCTTTTTCAGTTCAAATTTACACAAGAAAAGAAAATCATTTTCATTTAACAATTTACCCAAAAAATATCACTGTATGTTCATGCCTAAAATGAGGCATGTCACAATAAATTTTGAGTTTCTATAATTTTGTATACATACTCAAATATCATTCTATACTAGGCCATGAGTCAAATATTAGAAAAAATTTGAAACAATAATCACATCACACAATAAGTGCATCACTCAAGGTGAAATAACATCCAAATTGAACATAAAAAACAATAATAAAAATAATTCCACCCTAGTACTTGGATTTTACCCCCATACACGGGTTTAATACTCCCATGCTTGAGATATTAACCAAGTCCCAAATCATCCTATTCACTTGTATATCATTCCCAAATAGTAAGACAAAATAAAAATAAAAGAGAACTACTTTGATACCACTTTGTAATGTATTGACCCAAGTGCTACACACCGGTACCCTAAGCCGGATGGTTACATGACCTCAAGCACACCTCCCTGTATGCCAGAGGCTACAGACTAGTAGTGAGATTCTATTATTGATCATGGAGAGAATATACCCTCTTTATCAAAGTATCACATGAGTTGAAGTAAATATACAATATCCAAATGATAATAACCATAACTAGAATATTACTAGTATCGCATGAAGACTAAAATAGAAAATACAATATCCAAAACTAAATAGTAGATATGTCATGAAAAATATGTGTCAAGTGTAACATCCCAGGTAAATAAAGAATATTACTTTTCCATATTTATTAATATTTGTGAATAAAATATTAATATTACTTTAAAGGGAATGCTATGCTCGATGGCGTACCCAATACACAACAACGAGTTTATTTGAAATCTTACGTTGCACTCTAATAATAAAATAATATTATTATAAATGGTAGTTAATGCCTAGCCGTTGTAATGGAGGGAATGAACAGAAATAACTACAAAATAATTATATATGTTTGTCAAATATTTTTTACTTTTATCCAATAAATGTTAGAGGCTTAAAATGCTGATGAATCCAATTTTAAGCGTAAATATTCTAATATTCTTTAAAAGGTCGATTAACCACCTTTTGATGGTGAAACCTTTTTAAATCCACTTGTTGACAATTTTATATGTTATATTGGACCAAATAAAATCCTTCTTTAGAATATGGACATCAAAATTTACTTTGTTTATGTTTTTTTTATTTTTTTCGGTAAAGTTCATTTTTAATGAATAAGTGAAAAATGTTGTATTTTAATTCAAATATTCTTTTTAATATAATTTATTTATATGATTAGATCATATTTTGAATTGGTTTTAAAGTGCAATTAGAATATATTTTTTCCATTTAATCCAATGGTGGTCATTGGAATTAATTTCACTTTGAAATTGGACTTAAACTAGTGTCAATCTTTTAATAGATTTTGTTTCTTAAAAACACGCTATTTGTTTTGACAACGGGGATTAATTATTAAATTAATTAATGCAACTTATATGTTTTGAATTTTGTAAAATAGACATCATTAATGAATTCAGAATATCAAATATAGATTACAGTAAATTTTTGGTATTTTTCTGAAAAACTTCAATTTTTGATGAATAATGAAACCACTAAGTGGTAGTTAAAAAACCGATTTTTCGTTTAAATGAAACTTTACCACTTCTATGATTTTAATTTCAAAAATCCAACATACATGGTTGTCATTAATATGTAAAATGTGGTTCAATGAGATTAAAATAATTTTTTTGGTGAATAGTAACTTTTAAGTTTTATTAATCGCGGTTAAAGGTAATTAGTGTAATTTAAGGTAAAGATAATGTTATAATAATATTAAATGACCTTGAAACATGTCCTACCCTTATTGGATGAGTCATGGCCGACCAAGAAAATCCATGGGTCAACTTGGGGACCCCATGGAACCACTTTGGTAGGAAAATGACATTAATAACTTTTTATTTAAAGTTAAAATAAAAATGTCACAAACATGTATTGGTTTACTAAAACAATTTTTACATGGGGTTATACAAGTCATATTTTTGACTATAAATATTCATTATAAATATAAAAATATTTCCTACATCATGATATTTTTTTGTAATTTTTAGACATTAAATAAATTAATTTATTTATGACACCATGATGATGCGGTGATAACCTCATTAATGAACGATTTAAATAAAATGAGAAGATAAGGTAAAATCTAAGACTTACACTTGTCAAAAACCTATTGGATGAGTGTATTTAGAACCCTTATCACCTTATCCTCGAAATATATAATTGTGGGACCTTTAATATCCGAAAATAATTTTATAATAAAGTAACTTTTCAAGACATTCCATGAGTGCCCCTCCTCCCTCTTATAAAAGGCCCCCACATCTACCCACTTAACCACACCTCTCAAGCCCTTGGCTCAACCAAACTCTGCTCATTTTATCTCTTAAAATCCCTCTCTCCATCCTAGAATCCTTACCTTAGGCATAAAGATTTTCAAGAAACCCATTTGGTTCAAACCAAAGAGAGTTAACCGATTTAAATGTAATGTCCTCTCTTATGTTCTTTTGTTTTATTTTGCTTATACAGCCCCATAAACTCTTTTTATTAATTTATTTTGTAAAAAAAACAGTATATTAAATATACTAGGATGTTTTTATGAGAATTATTTGATCTACCCTTACACACACCTTCGTCTAATAGTTAAAGAACATACTGTTTCTGTGGGTGGGGAATTACTGCCTCACAAAACGATGATTGTTCTATCTTCTCCTACCACCTCTCATGGTGGACATTATGATGGCAGTATATTTATTTATGATATATATTATATTTATTTCCTCTCCATGATTCTGTATTTTACATTTAAAACACACCTTTATTATTTTCATGTTGTGCAAATGCGATAATTTCATTTGAGGAAGTGTGGACTACCGCCCCCTCAAGTGATGTGACTCGTTAATGCAATACATGGAATGTATAAAGAATGAAATTAATGAACTTATGTGACCTATATAAAAAATATATTATACTGTAATTAATATATATATATATATATATATATCTCATTTAGTTTTAATTCCATTAAATACGAAATAGAAATGAAAGTAGCGTTCATGCGTACGTACGACTTACCATCTCCATGAACAGTGCATTTCATTTCTTACCTGTAAATGTTATGTAATATTATAAATGCAAGTATATACTAGGTATATATGATATATATGATATCTACATCATGAATATAATTCTGGATATAATGGATATTTTACCACATGAACAACTTGTAATTATAAGAAGTTAATTTTTGACTCAAGTACCAATGATCGACAAAACGACATTTATTTACTTAAATAATTACATAATGTTAATAACATGGTAATAAGTGATATAAAAGGAATAATGAACTTGAAAAATGTTCTTAAGAAAGTAGAAATTAATTCTAGTTTATTATTCAGGAAAATAAATAAATGAACAAGACAAGTCGGACTTGAGGTAAGGGATCCGACCTCTCTCTTTCTTTTCAAGTAGTCTCTTTTATTTCATTTATTTTATGCTCCATGTTATTATGTTGGAGGATATTCTTTTATATTCACCATAATTTAATTTTTATTTTCATATGGTGAGACACCCCCTATTACTCTCATCAATTCATTTTAAGAAATTTTAAGGGGCGCCGTTAGGCTGTCGAATTTTTATAAGGGATTTTCTTATCTCACTTTTAATTCCAGGCGATTTCCATTGTTTGCCACTTATTTATTGAATGTAGTGTATTGTGTACTGAATTTTTATATATATTATCATGATTATCATTATATTCATGGTATTCTATGATTCATTTGGTGGTTATTAAATTTTGTTCATACGACTCGATTGATTACAACGTGGTAATGGGTTTTCATCTCAGTTTTATTCCCATGAGATTCATGCTATATTTTCCAATACTTCCTTTTTTGTTGTGTATGTACTGACCATTATTTTATTATTTGTGTAATATACTTTAATTTATGTATATTTACATCTTCGTTGAATTATTCTTATTTCATGTGGCGTATGTTTTGTAAGTTACCAAATTGTTAATGGAACCTTTCACCCTCCTATTTTTAAAAGACTTCTTTTTGTTATGTCTTTTAATTTACATATTATTATGTTGGGACATGTTATTCTATATCCTTATTGATTTAGACTTTATATTCAAGTGATGATATTCCCTTTTTTCACATCAACTTGTTTTCTGAATTTTAAAGTGACGCCGTTAGGCTGTCGAATTTTTACAAGGGAACCTCTTAACCCAATTTCGATTTCTTTGGGTTCAAAATGTACTTCTTGAAACATTTCATCCTATGAATATGTGTGTATGAACTATGATTGTTTCAAACTTAATATCCACTTACATTGGGTGAATTTATATTTCTCACACATAAATATGTGATTGATTTATCCTTAATTTAAGGATACCATCTTTATAATGGATTTCACCTCAATTCACATTGAGACTTCATTGTTGTTATGCACCAATTAACTATTATATAGTGTATATACTGTCCTTTTACATATTATATCATGAATACCTTTATTTTCATGATATTATAAAGTTCTGATGAAATGTTATTCCACAATTTTTTTTATTCAAGAGTCTCTCATTTTGTTAAAAACTCTAACAAAAATATCATTTTAAATGTTTTATAGATTTATTATTCTAAATATTTATCTTTAATATCCATGTTTTCAAAATGGTTTTAAGGATTTATTTATAAGGATATTAATGGTTTAAAATGTTAAAAGCTTCAAAGTGGTATGTGACTTTGTCTCAATCTCCTTTAATTGAGGCATATTTTGTTCTAATAAAAGACTTTATTTTATATGCTGTATAAACCCCTTTGAATTTTACTTTTATTCAAAAGAAATCTTTTCTATACGAAGAGTTTTACTAAATGAAAAAAAGTATATTTCTTTTTAACATACGCGGTGAAAATGAGCTTTCCGCCACCGTGAGTATTATTTGATCTTTGGATTCCTCAACAAGCCGTAATGTTTTTAAAATGAAATAAATACCATATAATCTTTTATGTATTTTGGGTATTGAAAATGGTTTTTATAATGGATTTGTTATGTCAATATATTTAAGTGATATATTGTGATCTAAATGTGGAAATGTTTTATTTTCCTTATATTTGTTTTATGTCTTATGACTTTATGATGGTACTTGGACATTTGATGGGTGGTTATTTGATAAACCATATGACAGGTGGTGCCGTGAATACCGGGACGGGTGGTTACGTTATAAACTCCAATGCATTGGGTATGAAAGTCAGCCATATGGCTATTCCATGTAGTGATATGTGTGGAAGTCGACCGTATGGTTATTCCATTTAAGTATGTTTATGTCCCAAGTTACCATTAAATGTTATGTGTTATTTATATGGGTTTATGCTAATCTTTGGTTACAAAGGATAAGTGGTGATATTTTATTTAGTGAAGAGTATTTACTACTTTGTAAAGGTGAAAAGTATTACTTTGATAATGTATTCATGGTTTACTTTTTGTTTTGAAAAACTAACAGTTTTCCTTCTTTGTGTATCCTTTACTGGGATTTTTATGCTCATCCCAAGTTTTTGAAATGTTTTCCACAGGACTTAAAGATGAATAGGGTCAAGGATGGGATCAAGGAAAGACAAGCTATCTAAAACATGGAACTAGACATGTTTCTTTTAAGAGTTTTTATTTTATGATGGAAACTATTTAGAAGTGTCTACTTTGTTATCTTGTGAGATGTAATAGTTATGTCCTAATTCTCTAAAACTCTAAACCTGAAAAGATCCTCAGTGTGAATTATTAATTTAATTCAAGAATATTTATTGTAATAAGGCCGGGTCCTTATAGTTGGTATCAGAGGTCGGTTTAGATAAATTTAGAGGTTAGGGTATTCTCTAAGTATAAGTGACATTACCATAATGGTTAGGATTTCAGAAAGAGTCATAGTTTTATATAAAATTAATGAGTAAGTATATCTTAGTGTTTATCTTCTTCATTAGTACATGATGATTTTGTTGATATACTCACACTAACCTTTTTGGTTTTAGTAAATGGATGGATCTAGCAGGAACCAAAGTGACAATGGGTTTGAAGGAAACTGTGATGGTTCTCTAATTAAGAGACTGGATGAAATGGGGGATTCAATGAGGAATCTCGTTGTTATTCTAAACCAACAATCAAGGTGTCATGATTAACCACTTGAACCTTGGTGAGTTATATGATGCATCATGTATGAGAGAACCAAATCGATGTGGAATTTCAGGTAATAATTATAAAGGTAACCATTAGGGTTTATATGATCATTACTTTTGAGGTAATTATGGGTTACTATATGTTATGATGGAAAATGAAAGGCATGATATAGACTTGAGGTTAAAATATGTTATGGTTATTTTTTTATGATTTTATCTCTTTTTGGAGAATGTTTTAAGAATTATATAGTTTAGGAAAAAGGACAACACGCGGACTATGTGACAACCCGTCGCGTCGAACAAAGCTGTGGGAATCAAACCCACAACCAAAGTGCAACTGGTATATATCGCCTACCACTAGACTACGTGAAGTCCCTGGTTAGTTTTACTAATTATTTTTAGTTATATGATTTTATGAATCAAGAGTAATTTTATTTTATGTTATCCATGGAAATGATTAGCCTATCATAGGGGATATGTGATTAGGTTAATTACTTTTCAATATGAGACTTTAAGAGCAACTGATGTTATTTGGAGATAAATGTTAATATTTACCTTGGAAGACTATGTGATTAAATCTTTCAAAGATTTGTGTTTCAATATTATTTTGGTTTACTTTGAAGAATTTTATGGACAATTGTTTATCAAATGGCCTTTGTTGAACTTTGGGTTTTGTTGGACAAATTTTGGAGATTAAGAATAGATTTTTTTTATAAAGGATTATCCATTTTGGGGATTATCTGATCTTGTACTAACCTTTTTGATTTTTGTTTTGGTTAAGGTCTAAAGAAATGAGAAATATATAGTTCTCTTTTGTGGATTAGGTGATTCTCAAGAAGTTGATTATAGTACTCTTAACGTGAGAAAGTCTTTATAAATACTCGTCTTTTGGAGAAAATATGAGTTTGTGTAATAAATCTAGTAAAAGTTGAAAGACAACATGACAAGTAAGTATGTTTCCTTATGTTTTAGTTAAGATCATAAATAAATTCCTCAATGAAATGTAACTCAAAACAAAAATGTTGTTCGTTAACTTTTCCTACTGGGGAATCAAATACTGTTTAACCCATCACAAGTTTGTTATTTTCTTGTGGTTAACTTTCTCCTAATCATGTTTTCTATCACTCTCCATCAGAACATGACCCTTTGTTTTCTCTTCCATGTCCATGTTTTCCTACATGGAATCCTAGTATGGGTTAACATGGATGACCTTTGTACTTCCCTTTTTTTCTTTTAAAGTGATAGTTTAATTTACTCATTTTCCGATGTGGGGCTTTCAATAAAGTTTCCAAGCCCAATTTTAAAATTGTGAGAATGCAATTCCCAAAAGGGGGGAAGGATGTAACATCCCAGGTAAATAAAGAATATTACTTTTTTATATTTATTAATATTTGTGAATAAGATATTAATATTACTTTAAAGGGAACGCTGTGCACGATGGCGTACCCAATATGCAACAACGAGTTTCTTTGAAATCTTACGTTGCACTCTAATAATAAAATAATATTATTTTAAATGGTAGTTAACGCCTAGCCATTGTAATGGAAGGAATGAACATAACTAACTTCAAAATGACTATATATTTTTGTTAAATATTTTTACTTTTATCCAATAAATGTTAGAGTCTTAAAATGTGAATGAATCCAATTTTAGCGTAAATATTCTAATATTATTTAAAAGGTCGATTAACCGCCTTTTTATGGTGAACCCTTTTTAAATCCACTTGATGAAAATTTTATATGTTATATTGGGCCAAATAAAATCCTTTTTTAGAATCAGGACATCAAAATTTACTTTGTGTATGTTTTTGTTATTTTTTTCGATAAAGTTCATTTTTAATGAATAAGTGAAAAATGTTGTATTTTAATTCAAATCCTATTTTTAATATAATATATTTATATGATTAGATCATATTTAGAATTAGTTTTAAAGTTCAACTAGAATATATTTTTAACATTTAATCTAATGATGGTCATTGTAATTAATTTCACTTTGAAGTTGGACTTAAACTAGTGTCAATCTTTTAATAGATTTTGTTTCTTAAAAACACGCTATTTGTTTTGACATCGGGAATTAATTATTAAATTAATTAATGAAACTTATATGTTTTGAATTTTGTAAAATAGGCATAATTTTTGAATTCGTAAAATCAAATATATCTTAGGGTGATTTTTTGGTATTTTTCTGAAAAACTTCAATTTTTGATGAATAGTGAAACCACTAAGTGGTAGTTAAAAAACTGATTTTTTATTTAAATGAAACTTTACAACTTCTGTGATTTGAATTTAAAAAATATAACATACATGGTTTTCATTAGGATGTAAAATGTGGTTCAATGGGATTATAATAAATTTTTGGTGAATAGTAACTTTTAAGTTTTATTAATCGCGATTATAGTTAATTAGTGTAATTTAAGGTAAAGATAATGTTATAATAATATAAAAAGACCTTGACACATGTCCTACCCTTATTGTATGAGTCATGACCGACCAAGACAATCCAGGGGTCAACTTGGGGACCCCATGGAGCCACTTTGGTAGGAAAATGACATTAATAACTTTTTATTTAAAGTTAAAATAAAAATTTCACAAACATGTATTGTTTTACTAAAACAATTTTTTCATGGGGTTATACAAGTAATATTTTTGAATATAAATATTAATTAGAAATATAAAAAGATTTCCTACATCATGATATTTTTATTATAATTTCTAGACATTAAATAGATAAATTTATTTATGACACCATGATGATGCAGTGATTACCTCATTAATGAATGATTTAAATAAAATGAGAAGATAAGGTAAAATCTAAGACTTACACTTGTAAAAAACCTATTGTATGGGTGGATTTATAACCCTCATCACCTTATCCTTTAAATATATAATTTTTGGTCCTTTAATATCCGAATATCATTTTATAATAAAGTAACTTTTCAAGACATTCCAAGAGTGCCCCTCCTCCCTCTTATAAAAGGCCCCCAACTCTACCCCCTTACCCACACCTCTCAAGCCCTTGTATTAACCAAAATATTCTCATTTTATCTCTCCAAATCCCTATATTCATCCTAGAAGACTTAAATAAGTCATAAAGATCTTCAAGAAACCCTTTTGGTTCAAACTAAAGGGAGTTACCCAATTTAAAGGTAATATCCTCTCTCATGTTCTTTTGTTTTATTTTGCTTCTCCAACCCCTTAACCTCTTTTTATTCCTTTCTTTTGTAACAAAAACAGTATATTCAATATACTAGGATGTTTTTATGAGAATTATTCGAGATACACTTACTCACACCTCCGTCTAATAGTTAAAGAACATACAATTTCCGTGGATGGCGAATTACTGCCTCACGAAATGATGATTGTTCTATCTTCTCCTACCACATCCCATGGTGGACATTATGATGGAACTATATTTATTTATGATATATATTATATTTATTTCCTCTCCATGATTATATATTTTATATTTAAAACACACCTTTATGCTTTGCATGTTGTGCAAATGCGATAATTTCATTTGAGGAAGTGTGGACTACCGCCCCCTCAAGTGATGTGACTCGTTCATGCAATACATGGAATGTATAAAGAATTAATTTAATGAACTTATGTGACCTATATAACATATATATTATACTTTAATTATAATATATATATATATATATATCTCATTTAGTTTTAATTACATTAAACATGAAATAGAAATGAAAGCAGCGTTCATGCATACGTATGGCTTACTGTCTCCATGAATGGTGTATTTCATTTCTTACCACTAAATGTTATGTAATATTATAAATGAAAGTATATATTGGGTATATATGATATATATTATATCTACATCGTGAATATAATTCTGGATATAATGGATATTTTACCACATGAACAACTTGTAATTATAAGAAGTTTATTTTTGACTAAAGTACCAATGATCGACAAAACAACAGTTATTAACTTAAATAATTACATAATGTTCATAACATGGTAATAAGTGATATAAAAGGAATAATTAACTTAAAAAAGTTTCTTAATCAAGTAGAAATTAACTCTAGTTTATTATTCAGGAAAATAAAGAGACAAACAAGACAAGTCAGACTTGAGGTAAGGGATCCGACCTCTCTCTTTCTTTTCAAGTACTCTCTTTTATATCATTTATTTTCTGCTCCATGTTCTTATGTTGAAGGGTGTTATTTTATATTCAACATATTTTAATTTGTATTTTCATATGGTGATATACCCCCTATTACTCTCATTAATTCATTTTAAGAAATTTTAAGGGGCGCCGTTAGGCTGTTGAATTTTTGTAAGGGATTTTCTTATCTCACTATTAATTCCGCGAGATTTACATTTTTCACCACTTATTTATTGAATGTGGTGTATTGTGTACTTCCTTTTGATATATATTATCATGATTATCATTATATTCATGGTATTCTATGATTCATTTGGTGGTTATTAACTTTGGGTCATACGACTCGATTGATTACAACGTGGTAATGGGTTTTCATCTCACTTTTATCCCCGTGAGATTCATTCTATATTTGCCACTACTTCTTTTTGTGTTGTGTATGTATTTCCCATTAGTGTATTCTTTGTGTAGGATACTTTAATTTATGGGTATTTACATCTTCATTGAATTATTCTTATTTCATTTGGTGTATGTTTTGTAAGTTACCAAATAGTTAAGGGAACCTTTCACCCTCCTCTTTTTAAAAGACTTATTTTTGTTATGTATTTTAATTTACATCTTATTATGTTGGGATATGTTCTTATATATCCTTATTTATGTAGACTTTATATTCAAGTGATGAGATTCCCTTTTGTCTCATCAACTCGTTTTCTGAATTTTAAAGTGATGCCGTTAGGCTGTCAAATTTTTACAGGGGAACCTCTTAACCAAATTTCGATTTCTTTGGGTTCAACATGTAATTCTTGAAACATGTCATCCTATGAATATATTTGTATAACCTATGATTGTTTCACACTTAATATCCACTTACATTGGGTGAATTTATATTTCTCACACAAAATTATGTGACTGATTTATCCTTAATTTAAGGATACCATATTTATAATAGATTTCATCTCAATTCACATTGAGACTTCATTGTTGTTATGCACCAATTCACTATTATATGGTGTATATAATGTCCTTTGACATATTATATCATGAATCTCTTTATTCTCATGATGTTATAAAGTTCTGATGAAATGTTATTCTGCAATTATTTGTATTCAAGAGTCTCTCATTTTGTTAAAAACTATAACACAAATATCATTTTAAATGTTTTAAAGATTTATTATTCTAAATCTTTATCTTTAATATCCATGTTTTCAAAATGGTTTTTAAGAATTTATTTATAAGTATATTGATGGTTTAAAATGTTAAAATCTTCAAAGTTGTATGGGACTTCGTCTCAATCTCCTTTCATTGAGGCATATTTTGTTCTAATACAAGACTTTATTTTATACACTGTATAAACCCCTTTGACTAATACTTTTATTCAAAAGGAATATTTTTTATAAAAAGAGTTTTACTAAACGACAAAAAGTATGTTTCTTTTTAACATACAGGGTGACAACAACCTTTCTGTCACTGCGAGTATTATTTGATCTTTGGCTTCCTCAACAAGCTGTAATGTTTTTAAAATGAAATAAATACCATATACTATTTTATGTATTTTGGGTATTAAAAATGGTTTTTATAATGTTTTTGTTATTTCAATATATTTAAGTGATATATTGTGATCGAAATGTGGAAATGTTTTCTTTTCCTTATATTTGTTTTATGTCTTATGACTTTATAATGGTACTTGGACATTTGACGAGTGGTTACATGATAAACCATATGACGGGTGGTGCCGTGAATACCAGGATGGGTGGTTACATTATAACCTCCAATGCATTGGGTATGGAAGTCGGCCGTATGGCTATTCCATGTAGTGATATGTGTGTAAGTTGACCGTATGTTTATTCCATTTAAGTATGTTTATGTCCCAAGTTACCTTTATATGTTATGTGTTCTTTATATGGGTTTATGGTAATCTTTGGTTAGAAAGGATAAGTGGTGATATTTTATTCAGTGAAGAGTATTTACTACTTCGTAAAGGTGAAAAGTATTACTTTGATAAAGTATTCATGGTTTACTTGTTGTTTTGAAAAACTAACAGTTTTAATTCTTTGTGTATCCTTTACTGGGCTTTTTATGCTCATCCCAAGTTTTTGAAATGTTTTCCACAGGACTTAAAGATGAATAGGGTCAAGGATGTGATCCAGGAAAGACAAGCTATCTAAAACATGGAACTAGAAATGTTTCTTTTAAGAGTTTTTGTTTTATGATGGAAACTTTGTAGAAGTGTCTACTTTGTTATCTTGTGATATGTAATAGTTATGTCCCAATTCTCTAAAACTCTAAACCTGAAAAGATCCTCAATGTGAATTATTCATTTAATTCAAGAATATGTATTGTAATAAGGCCGGGTCCTTATAATTGGTATCAGAGGTCGTTTTAGATAACTTTATAGGTTATGGTATTCTCTAATCATAAGTGACATTACCATATTGGTTAGGATTTCATAAAGAGTCATAGTTTTATATAAAGTGAATGAGTAAGTATATATTAGTGTTTATCTTCCTCCTTAGTACATGATTATTTTGTTGATATACTCACGCTGACCTTTTTGGTTTTAGTAAATGGATGGATCTAGTAGGCACCAAAGTGACAATGGGTTTGAAGGAAACTATAGTGGTTCTCTGATTAAGAGACTGGATGAAATGGGGAATTCAATGAGGAATATCATTGTTATTCTAAACCAACTATCAAGAATTCATGATTAACCCCTTGAAAATTGGTCAGTTCTCTGATGCATCATGTACGAGAGAACCAACTCGATGTGGAAGTTCAGGTAATAATTATTAAGGTAACCATTAGGGTTTATCTGATCATTACTTTTGTGGTAATTATGTGTTACTATATGTTATAATGGAAAATAAAAGGAATGAGATAAACTTGAGGTTAAATTATGTTATGGTAATTTTTTAAGATTTTATCTCTTTTTGGAGAATGTTTTAAGAATTATATAGTTTAGGAAAAAGGACAACACGTAGACCATGTGACAACCCATCACGTTAGACAAAGCTGCGGGAATCGAACCCACAACCAAAGTGAAACTGGTATATATCGCCTACCACTGGAATACGTGAAGTCCCTGGTTGGTTTGACTAATTATTTTTAGTTAGATGATTTTATGAATCAAGAGTAAGTTGATTTTGGGTTATCTATGGAAATGATTAGCCTATCATGGGGGATATGTGATTAGGTTAATTACTTTTCAATATGAGACTTTAAGAGAAACTGATGTTATTTGGAGATAAATTTTAATATTTACCTTGGAAGACTATGTGATTAAATCCTTCAAAGATTTGGGTTTCAATCTTAGTGTGATTTACTTTGATAATTTTATGGAGAATTGTTTATCTAATGGTCTTTGTTGAACTTTGGGTTTTGTTGGAAAAATTTTGGAGATTAAGAATAGATTTGTTTATAAAGGATTATCCATTTTGGGGATTATCTGATCTTGTACTAACCTTTTTGGTTTTGGTTTTGGTTAAGGTCTAAAGGAATGAGAAATATATAGTTCTATTTTGTGGATTAGGTGATTCTCAAGAAGTTGATTATAGTACTCTTAATGTGAACACGTCTTCCTAAATACTAATATTTTGGAGAAAATACGAGTTTGTGTAAGAAATCTAGTAAAAGTTAAAAGACAACATGACAAGTAAGTATGTTTCCTTATGTTTTAGTTAAGCTCATAAATAAATTCCTCAATGAAAAGTAACTTAAAACAAAAATGTTATCCGTTAACGTTTCCTACTGGGGAATCAAATACTGTTTAACCCATTACAAGTTTGTGATTTTCTTGTAGTTAACTTTCTCCTAATCATGTTTTATATCACTCTCCGTCAGAACATGACCCTTTGTTTTCTCTTCCATGTCCATGTTTTCTTACATGTAATCCTAGTATGGGTTAATTTGGGTGACCTTTTTACTTCACTTTCTTTCTTTTAAAGTGACAGTTTAATTTACTTTTTTTTTCCGATGTGGGGATTTCAATGAAGTTTTCAAGACCAATTTTAAAATTGCGAGGACATAATTACCAAAATGGGGGAAGGATGTAACATCCCAGGTAAATAAAGAATATTAATTTTTCATATTATTAATATTTGTGAATAAAATATTAATATTACTTTAAAGGTAACGCTATGCTCGATGGCGTACCCAATACACAACAACGAGTTTCTTTGAAATCTTACGTTGCACTCTAATAATAAAATAATATTATTTTAAATGGTAGTTAACGCCTAGGCGTTGTAATGGTGGGAATGAATAAAACTAACTAAAAATGATTATATATGTTTGTAAAATATTTTTACTTTTATCCAATAAATGTTAGAGGCTTAAAATGCGAATGAATCCAATTTTAAGAGTAAATATTCTAATATTCTTTAAAGGTCAATTAACCGCCTTTTGATGGAGAACCCTTTTTAAATCCAATTGTTGACAATTTTATATGTTATATTGGAAAAAATAAAATCCTTCTTTAGAATCGGGACATGAAAATTTACTTTGTGTATGTTTTTGTTATTTTTTTTTCGATAAAGTTCATTTTTAATGAATAAGTGAAAAATGTTGTATTTTAATTCAAATACTCCTTTTAATATAATTTATTTATATGATTATATCATCTTTTGAATTGGTTTTAAAGTTAAATTAGAATATATTTTTACCATTTAATCCAATGATGGCCATTGGAATTAATTTCACTTTGAAATTGTACTTAAACTAGTGTCAAACTTTTAATAGATTTTGTTTCATAAAAAGACGCTATTTGTTTTGACATCGTGAATTAATTATTAAATTAATTAATACAACTTATATGTTTTGAATTTTTTAAAATAGGAATAATTTTTGAATTTGGAATATCAAATATTTCTCAGGGTGAATTTTTGGTATTTTTCTGAAAAACTTCAATTTTTGATGAATAGTGAAACCACTAAGTGGTAGTTAAAAAACTGATTTTTCGTTTAAATGAAACTTTACCACTTCTGTGATTTGAATTTAAAAAATCCAACATACATGGTTGTAATTAGGATATAAAATGTGGTACAATGGGATTAAAATAATTTTTTGGTGAATAATAACTTTTAAGTTTTATTAATCGCGATTAAAGGTAATTTGTGTAGTTTAAGGTAAAGATAATGTTATAATAATATGAAATGACCTTGAAACATGTCCTACCATTATTGGATGAGTCATGGCCGACCAAGAAAATCCATGGGTCAACTTCGGGACCCCATGGAGCCACTTTGGTATGAAAATGACATTAATAACTTTTTATTTAAAGTTAAAATAAAAATGTCACAAACATGGATTGTTTTACTAAAACAATTTTTACATGGGGTTATACAAGTCATATTTTTTAATATAAATATTCATTAGAAATATAAAAATATTTACTACATCATGATACTTTTTTTTATAATTTTTATACATTAAATAAATAAATTTATTTATGACACCATGATGATGAAATGATTACCTCATTAAGGAATGATTTAAATAAAATGAGAAGATAAGGTAAAATATAAGAATTAAACTTTTCAAAAACCTATTGTATGGGTGGATTTAGAACCCTTATCACATTATCCTAGAAATATATAATTTTAGGACCTTTAATATCCAAAAAACATTTTATAATAAAGTAACTTTTCAAGACATTCCAAGAGTGCCCCTCATCCCTCTTATAAAAGGCCCCACCTCTACCCCCTTACCTACACCTCTCAAGCCCTTGGATCGACAAAACTCTGCTCATTTTATCTCTCCACATCCCTATATTCATCGTAGAAGCCATACCTTAGGTAGAAATCTCTTCAAGAAACCCTTTTTGTTTAAACCAAAGGGAGTTACCCGATTTAAAGGTAATGTCCTCTCTTATGTTCTTTTAATTTATTTTGCTTCTAAAACCCCCTAAACTCTTTTTATTACTTTATTTTGTAATAAAAACAGTATCTTAAATATACTAGGATTTTTTTATGAGAAGTATTCGAGATACACTTACACAAACCTCCGTCTAATGGTTAAAAAACATACTGTTTCCGTGGATGGTGAATTACGGCCTCACGAAATGATGATTGTTCTATATTCTCATACCACCTCTCATGGTGGCCATTACAATGACACTATATTTTTTTTATGATATATATTATATTTATTTCCTCTCCATGATTTTGTATTTTATATTTAAAACACACCTTTATGCTTTGCATGTTGTGCAAATGCGATAATTTCATTTGAGGAAGTGTGGACTACCGCCCCTCAGGTGATGTGACTCGTTCATGCAATACATGGAATGTATAAAGAATGAAATTAATGAACTTATGTGACCTATATAACATATATATTATACTGTAATTATAATATATATATATATATCTCATTTATTTTTAATTACATTAAACACGAAATAGAAATGAAAGTAGCATTCATGTGTACGTATGGCTTACCGTCTCCATGAATAGTGCATTTCATTTCTTACCACTAAATGTTATGTAATATTATAAATTCAAGTATATAATGGGTATATATTATATATATGATATCTACATCATGAATATAATTATGGATATAATGGATATTTTACCACATGAACAACTTGTAATTATAAGAAGTTTATTTTTGACTCAAGTACCAATGATCGAAAAAACAACAGTTATTAACTTAAATAATCACATAATGTTCATAACATAGTAATAAGTGATATAAAAGGAATAATGAACTTGAAAAAGGTTCTTAAGAAATTATAAATTAACTCTAGTTTATTATTTAGTAAAATAAAGAAACAAACAAGACAAGTCGGACTTGAGGTAAGGGATCCGACCTCTCTCTTTCTTTTCAAGTACTCTATTTTATGTAATTTATTTTATGATCCATGTTATTTTGTTGGAGGATGTTATTTTATATTCAACATATTGTAATTTTTATTTTCATATGGTGAGAGACCCCCTATTACTCTCATCAATTCATTTTAAGAAATTTTAAGGGGCACCGCTAGGCTGTCGAATTTTTGTAAGAGATTTTCTTATCTCAGTTTTAATTCCGTGTGATTTCCATTGTTTGACACTTATTTATTGAATGTGGTGTATTGTGTACTTAATTTTGATATATATTATCATTATTATCATTATATTCATGGTATTTTGTGATTCATTTAGTGGTTATTAACTTTTGGTCATACGACTCGATTGATTACAAAGTGGTAATGGGTTTTCATCTCACTTTTATCCCCGTGAGATTCATGCTATATTTGCCACTAATTCCTTTTGTGTGGTGTATGTACTTCCCATGATTTTATTCTTTGTGTAAGATACTTTAATTTATGGTTATTTACATCTTCATTGAATGATTCTTATTTCATGTGGCGTATGTTTTGTAAGTTACCAAATTGTTAAGGGAACCTTTCACCCTCCTCTTTTTAAAAGACTTCATTTTGTTATGTCTTTTAATTTAAAAATTATTATGTTGGGATATGTTCTTATATATCCTTATTTATGTAGAATTTTTATCCAAGTGATGATATTACCTTTTGTCTCATCAACTCATTTTCTGAATTTTAAAGTGATGCTGTTAGGCTGTCGAATTTTTACAAGGGAACCTCTTAACCCAATTTCTATTTATTTGGGTTCAACATGTACTTCTTGAAACATGTCATCCTATGAATATGTGTGTATGACCTATGATTGTTTCACACTTAATATCCACTTAAATTTGGTGAATTTATATATCTCACACATAATAATGTGAATGATTTATCCTTAATTTAAGGATACCATCTTTATAATGGATTTCATCTCAATTCACATTGAGACTTCATTGTTGTTATGCACCAATTCACTATTATATGGTGTATAAAATGTCCTTTGACATATTATATCATGAATCCCTTTATTCTCATGATATTATAAAGTTCTGATGAAATTTTATTCAGCAATTATCTATATTCAAGAGTCTCTCATTTTGTTAAAAACTCTAACAAAAATATCGTTTTAAATGTTTTAATGATTTATTATTCTAAATCTTTATCTTTAATATCCATTTTTTCAAAATGGTTTTTAAGAATTTTTTTATAAGGATATTAATGGTTTAAAATTTTAATAGCTTCAAAGTGGTATGGGACTTCATCTCAATCTCCTTTCATTGAGGCATATTTTGTTCTAATACAAGACTTTATTTTATACGCTGTATAAACCCCTTTGACTTCTAATTTTATTCAAAAGGAATCTTTTCTATACGAAGAGTTTTACTAAAGGATAAAAAGTATGTTTCTTTTTAACGTACGTGGTGAAAACAACCTTTCCTCCACTGCGAGTATTATTTGATCTTTAGCTTCCTCAACAAGCGGTAATGTTTTTAAAATGAAATAAATACTATATACTCTTTTATGTATTTTGGGTATTGAAAATGGTTTTTATAATGGATTTGTTGTGTCAATATATTTGAGTAATATATTGTGATCGAAATGTGGAAATTTTTTCTTTTCCATATATTTGTTTTATGTCTTATGAATTTATAATGGTACTTGTACATTTGATGGGTAGTTACGTGATAAGCCATATGAAGGGTGGTGTCGTGTATTCCAGGATGGGTGGTTACGTTCTAACCTCCAATTCATTGGGTATGGAAGTCGGCCATATGGTTATTCCATGTAGGGATATGCGTGGAAGTCGACCGTATGGTTATTCCATTTAAGTATGTTTATGTCCCAAGTTACCTTTATATGTTATGTGTTCTTTATATGGATTTATGGTAATCTTTGGTTACATAGGATAAGTGATGATATTTTATTCAGTAAAGAGTATTTACTACTTAGTAAAGGTGAAAAGTATTACTTTGATAAAGTATTCATGGTTTACTTGTTGTTTTGAAAAACTAACAGTTTTCATTCTTTGTGTATCCTTTACTGGGCTTTTTATGCTCATCCCAAGTTTTTGAAATGTTTTCCACAGGACTTAAAGATGAATAGGGTCAAGGATGGGATCAAGGAAAGACAAGCTATCTAAACCATGGAACTGGACATGTTTCTTTTAAGAGTTTTTGTTTTATGATGGAAACTATGTAGAAGTGTCTACTTTGTTATCTTGTGAGATGTAATAGTTATGTCCTAATTCTCTAAAACTCTAAACCTGAAAAGATCCTCAATGTGAATTATTCATTTAATTCAAGAATATCTATTGTAATAAGGCTGGGTCCTTATATCAATTGTATAATGGAAAAAAATAATACACACTGAAAACTCCAAGAGGGTCCTGGCACGAAGTCTGGTTCCCTATCTATGATCCATCCCAGCCCAACCATCTAATAATGTAATATTTCCTTATCCTGTATTGAAAACATGAAGCCTATTTGGGTACTGATCCAAAAGCTTGAGTAGGGTATGATTATAACCCATAAGGTCACTAACAATGATGTCTAAAACAATATCTAGACAATAACAGTGTATGAAGTTATATAATGAATAAAATATAAGAAATAAGGTAAATAATTTACATATTAAATTATTTTTTGTTTAACCACATAAACTCCCAGGTTCCTGAGGACACCCAAAACATCAATACCTACTTCATACCATTCTAGAGTCTGAACTATACCAAATAAATATCATATATCACAATACCATGGTTATCATTTTTCATTTCAATGCAATTCATATTACGACTGATTGGAACCATAGTCTAATGCCAACATTTTGGTCCTAGAATGCTATATCAAGCACCCCATGAGTATTTTTAGCTTTAGTACCTATCTTAAACCTTATTTATTAGTCAATCACCTATGGGTATTTGAAGCATCAGTCTATTCACCACACTTGTATATCAGTCAATCACTTATGGGTATTTGGAGCATCAGTTCATATCCCACACTCGTATGTCAATAAATCAAATATATATCACATATATCACATAAATCAAGGATAATAAACATTAAAGATTTTATCAAAATTTCACATCACAATATACCATTAAAATTTATCACAACAAACACGGTTCTTCAATTTGATCATATAGATTAATATGAACAATTCACTATTAAACTATTTTGTAATATTTAAATCATATAACCCATTAACCTATTAAGTTCAATTAAACCATCTCATAATTACAATTTTCAATTAATTCATAATCACATTAATTGAAAAATTACACAAACCAAATTCCCATAAATTCTACAATCACAATTTTACATTAATTAATTAACCAATTAATTAATCCAATTCAATTAGCTTCAATTTCCCCAATTTAACTCGATTTTTTATTGCATGGAAATTAAATTAAACCAATTCAATCATCAATGAAATTACCCAATAATGGAATTTTAAATTTTACAATTACATACACATAATTAAATCAATACTATGGGATTTAAATTTAGACCACCTACCTCATGATCATTGAAGAACACATGCTGATGGAAATCCCAAATTGAAGTGAAACCACCTAGATCACAATGAAGAATGAGATCTATATCCGACATATAGATACAAGATAAAGAAAACAAAAATCATTAAAGACAAGATCCAAACCTTTTCCAACTATAGATAAAACTTTCCAATTTATCCAAAAAAGGATCAAGAGAGAGAGAGAGAAACCTAATCGAGAAGAAACCACATACCTAGAAAGGTGCAGATCCACCAACAGATCTTTGATTCATCAAGAACGGTGGTTAGAGGGACTTGTAATCTATTAATAACCCCCAAAAATGAGATAAAACAATTTAAGGTTGATCTAGGTTATTTGGGATATAATATTTGGGTTTAGGAAAATTTAAATGAAATCTTAGAATAATTAAACTACGAGCTTGGTTTCCTGGAAAGGGGTGCATGGTTTTTCATACCATGTACCTAAACTGTGCAACCCTTCTGGGAGGGGGGGGGTGCACTTTTACTTCTAATAGGGTTCATAGTTCAACAAATCATGTTCCATATATTCAATACCTCTATATAAGGGGTTTTATAGTTTGCTGGGGAAGAGCGTACAGTTTGAGAAACCCATGCGAAAATCGTGCAATGCACAAAACCCCTTCAAAAAATTCCAAAATTGACCAAAACAGACCCAAGATAAAAACAAAACAAGGAATACAAAAAATAAGGAAAACAAGAACCTAAAAAAGAGATCAATAAATCTTTAAAAAGGTTGGTATCTTACAGTCCCAGGTCACATTATTTCCAAATAAATGATTAAAGTGGAAAAATATCTGGTTGATAACACAACTACAATACTATACACCACCATTATAAAATATGTTAGGTCATTTATAGGACATTATAGGTTTTATAGAAGTTTTATTAGAGTTTTTAGAAAACTAAATTACCTCTAAATAATATCATTAAAAAGGATACAAATTTTGTGTATGGTGAATCATGAATGAAATATGTTTATAATCTCAAGGAGAACCTAACCAAAACTACTACCATCAGACCACCAAGCTAGGATGAACTATTTGAAGTGTTGTGTGATTCTTCTAACCAATAATTAGGATCATTTTTTCCCATAAGATCAATGGACACCCCATATAATATCTTGTTATACAAAAACATTGTATTCAACTCAGATCAACTAAAAAACCACCAAGAAATAGTTTTTTTCTATAGTTTTCTTAATAAAATTTTTTGTTTATATCTATCTAAAAGTAAAGTAATAGTTTATTCCAATCATGAATCTCTTAGGTACTTATTTAAGAAAGCCGATTCAAAATGAATTCTAGTGTGGTTGATGATTATTCTACAATAATTCAACATGGAAATCAAGGACTAGAAGGGTCATGAGAACTGGTTACGGATCACATGAGTAAAATTTACCTCATTAATGAAGATGAAATTACATTAGAAATGAAACACCTTTGAATGGTTAACTCTATGGTGAGCATATCTATGAGATCTCTAGTAATTTTTTATGGTATACATATGTGGAAAATAACTCGTACACTTTAAAGACACCTTTATTTTTTATAAGTATAGGTTTAGTAAGATAATGTATGAGTTAAAGTACTATGTATGAGAGGATCCATACATATGGAAGTTATACAATGATTAAGTTATTAAGAGGTGTATAATAGATGAGGAGTTAATATCTTTTCTTAATTTTTTTCACACACTTGCATGTGGAGGCCACTTTAGACCTCAGTGGACAACTAGGAAAGTATTAAATGTCCGGCTATTTTGGACTATATTTTTTAAAGATTACCAAAACTTTTTTAAATCATTAAAGTGATACCAATTCACTAGAGGGTTCTCTAAAAGACAAGAAATAACCCAACAACCATTTATTTTTTGTTAAATATTTGATGTATGAGGAATAAAACTCATAGGGCCATATCCCATTTCCTTTGGATTTACCTATATACTTTTGGTAGTAGGATATGTTTATAAATGAATTTATAAAAAATTTAGTAGGGTTAATGATTCAAGAATGGTTATAGATCTTATTTGATTACGAATTTTTTGTAGCTTTATAATACCTTAGGAAATCATTAGTGATTAGAGCATCCATTTTTTTAACCGAAGTATAGAAGAAATCATGAGAAGGTATGAAGTATAGCTTAAAAGTTTTACTACCTACCACCCATATAAAAATGGGTAGGATGAGGTATCCAATAGGTAAGTAAAAAAATCCTTGAAAAGATAGTACAACCCAAATAAAAGGTCTAGAGTAAGAATATTAAAGATCCACTTTTGAAAAAAAAACCAATTTCAAGACCCCCTTGGTATGTCGACCCATATAATAGTTTATGGTAAGAGTTTTCACCTTATTTTTTAGTTGTATAAAAAGTCCTACCAGGCTATAAAATAAATGAATTTGGGATTAATCTATTCATATAATCATATAAAGTATCAAATTATGGATCTTGAGTAAATAAGAATGGAATATTATAAAAACTATTTATTGTATAAGTAAAAGAAAATTATATCCATAAAAAAATATTCATATAGAGGAATTTAAAATTAGTGATAAAGTGATGCCACTCTCCTATCAAATGAAACTCATGCTAGGTAAACTTTATTCCAAATGGACTGGTCCATTCACACTGACTAACACATTTTCATTTGGTACAATGGAGACCATAGAATAATAATCATAGAAACCCTTTAAGGTGAATGGTAAGAAAATAAAGATGTTTATTGAATAATTTTAGAAAAAACCAATGGAGGAGTCTAATATTCTACCTATATATAAGAAAAGGACCCTGGGTTTTCTTTTCCTCACTATATATTTTAGACTCACATGTTATGTCTTCTATTCATTATCAATTCAATGCTGAAATTAATTTAAGGTAGTGTCTATGATAAGTGTGTGGGAGAGGAATATTGGTAAGAATAACCCTTTTTATAATCAATATGTAATATAATATGTATTCTTTAGAAGATCACACCCACTGATGGTTTATCATTATAAAAATAGACCATCAAAAATTTCCTTCATCTTAGAGAACCATAACTAGGAATTCAATCGGATCCTAATCACTAACCAAAATATGCACCTCACATATTTTCTAGAAAACTCACATAAAATAATTAAAATATACAAAGAAAATATAAAGTGGACAGACAATAATTTACACATCTCAGATTTTCATCCTACATCCATGGGAGAGTACTGCCACAATTTATATTACCAAAAGTAAAAGGATAAGAATTAATGTATCTAAGGATACATCAATTAAACCTAATATCAAGTATAGGTACTTTGATAAAATGATCAAATATAACTAGCATCTGGTCCAAAATCTAATTTATAGAGTTAATCAACTGATCAAACAGGATGCACTTCTATATAAGAAACACTAAAACCCATCAACTGAACTCACTATAATTAAGTGTCTTTCACTACCTAAACTACTATAGAAGGTAGAATATTCAAAATACCCATAAAAAAATGAATATATACCTTATTATCTCTTCAAAAGTTCAAAAACTTTTGACTACCAAAACAATATGTTGAAGAGGCTGTTGTTGTTTCTTTCACAATGTCAAGATGAATTTTTATATTTCCTCCAAGAAATTTGAATCTGGCACCTTGAGGAAGTTTTATATTACCAAAAATCTCCCAATTACATATATATTCAAGGGATTAACCCAAAATATTTCAATATAAAAGATAAAATTCATCCTTTTCCATCATGTATATAATGTTTTCCATCCACTTATGTTCACCTGAGTCCTAATAAGGCATAGTATTGGAATATAATTTTTAGGAATAATTAATTTATGAACAAGTCAACTTAATTTTACTTTCCTACCATATTTTTTAGCTCTAACAACTTTTCTTCCAATATATTCTAGATAAACTGGAATTTTAGATCAATTTGTTTCATTATTTCATGAAACAATTGATTCCGAGTGAGGTGAATTTCAATCTAACTATTTCAAAATAGCCCTCCTCAATTTAATATCCTTCTAACATCCTTTAGTAAGTGAATTTATGAGACTAATTCCTTTCCAAATTTCATATATCCTATATATTTTTCTTTCATTGAGGACAAAGTAACCATATGATACAATTGAGACTTCCAACTAACCATTGTTCTTCCAAATGTAAACTCAAAGACAATCACAACATTTTGTGTGTTTAAATACCAAATAAAATCCATATCCATGAATCCTTACAAAGGATCATCATCACTAAAATAGAGTTTTGTACCTTCTGATCCCATAATGTATTGAATGATCCAATTTACAACTTCCCAATTTTACCTTTCAAGGTTTGACATGAATCGACTTACAAATCCCCCTATAAAGAAAATATATAGTTGTGTATATATCATCACATACATAGAAATAATAAAAATTAAGGTATATGATACTTTATAAATGTACCAAGTTTAATTTCATAATGGTAGTGCTTATTCTTTGGACAAATTGAAGTTTCCAACATGGGTGGGGGGGGAGTTAATAAAGATTTAGATCTGGTCAAGATTAATTTCTTTGTGATATTATATATGTACTCCTTTCAGCATAACACTAGAGTACCATATTTCTGATCCATCTCTATCCTCAACCCTAATATTTTATTTCCTTGGATAATATAATTCATTTAAAATCATTCAGACAACATACTCATCAAATCCTAAATTTTTGAACTCTCCAGACTCACAAGAAACTTCTCATCCACATAGAGTAAGAGTATGAGATAACTCTCATCATCCCATGAATTTTGATAATAAAAATTATCAAAGTCACATCACAAGAAACATTCCTCATTCATGAAAGTTTTGAACTTTTGATTCCACTAATGAGGTTCATGTTTCAAGCCATAGAGGAATCACTTTAAATTATAAAAAGTACCTCTTTATGATAGTCTTCAAATACCTTGCTAATATTTATATAGATATCCTCCTACAAATAACTATTAAGAATGGTAGTCTTAACATACACATGCTCCAAGTGTATATCATTGGATTCAATAATAATTGGTACCATTAATATGGTAGTATTATTTAAAATTAGTGAAAATATTTTTAAGAAATTAATTCCTTACTTTTGTTGGAATCCATTCCCCACCATGCCTTATATCTCTTACTTATGTCAAATTCTTCCTTTAAATGAAAAACCCATTTATTTTATAATACTCAATTTCCTTCTAATTTTTCATTTATCACACAACTTTTATTGAACTTTAAGGATTTCATTCCTTCTTTAATGCTTGATTACCACTAATTCAAGTCATTAAGCATTGTTACCTATTCTGGGTATTCGGGTTCCCTAACATCCATTACAAGTAATAAATTTACATTAACCCTATACCTATGGACTATTCATCAGACTCTAGAATACCTCCTCAACTCTATATAATACTTTTACCTTTACAAAAATTCAATTTTTAGTTACCTTACTATACAATTTTTAAATTCCAATTATTTTCATTAGTCTTCAGTATACCTTGATCATTATATCACATTTTCATATAGTTGAATTTATGATGAACCTATTTTGATATTTGAATCCACAAGAACTTTTTTTTTCTGGTTATTTTATCCAAATAAACTTGTAATTCAGTAGTTGGATTATTTCCTTCAATTCTATTTCAGCCAATTTTTAATCCTTTCATAGTATCTTCTCATTGGAGATAATTTTTCAGATTTTTATGACTGTATATTTTCATCATCCCATTATCTAAAACAAAAATATTAATTTCTACAGACTATAAGAAAATGGGGTTTGTAATTTATCTCCATCTTATCTCAATCCTTTTTATTGATCATTTCATTAGCTAAAATTTCAAATATTCTTAGGTGTCCGACTTCTAGTGCATTACCAAACCATAAATCTTTATCTATAATCTCTCCCATAAAAGCTGATAGACTTCTGTTGTCTAGGTACGCTTATGTGTTGATTGATTTTTTCCCAAATATCCTTGGGAACTCTATAGTCTATACAAATACATATTTTTTTCCGAGTTAAAGTACAGTTCATCCTCTCTACTACTCCTTTATGCTATGGAGTTATGGGTACTTTCCTATCAAGCCCGACACCTTTCTTCTGACAGAAGTTACAAAAGTTACTTATGTTATATTCACCAAAATTGTGTAACCTGAGACATTTTAACTTACATACACTCTCACTTTCATCCAAATATTTTAACTGTATACAATCATTGAAAATTTCAAAGTTTTTCTTAAGGAAATACACTCATATCTTCTTTGTCGCATTATCAGTAAATGTGGGGAAGTAAATGGATCTTCTACAAGATTGAATTGGGGAAGGTCCCCATATGTATGAATGAACTACCTCTAGCTTCTAGGATTTGTTCTTCTAGAAATTCAAGTGTAATGAAACCCTATTTTTCTTTCCCAACACAAAAATCACACAAATTTAAATGATTATGTGATCAAGATTCAAAATTTCCTTCCCAAACATAACCCTCATGTCCTTCTCACTAAGATGACCAAGTCTCTAATGAAAGAACTACGAATATTATGAGGCTTAGATTATAACCATTCCACTTCCATATGAACTTTCTATCAGATAAGGGGTCCATTACTTTACTCATCACACCATAATATTAGACCCTCAAGTCACTTTATAGACTCTATTGGTGAAGGTTGTTTCTTAGATTGCATCACCTAGTTTCCCCACAGAGATGAAATTATTTTAGAGACATGGAATGTTTATTACTTTCTATATCAATAAGAAACATCCATTATTCATCTATAGATTTGAATCTCCCTTTACATTCACTTCCAAATCTTTATCAACAGCTAGATAAACTTTTTGAAATCTTCTAAATATATAGTTGATCATGCAATCATGATATATTTTTGAGTGGAAGGATAGACCAGAGTCAATCATCCATGATTCCAATAGAAAATTGGTTTTAGGAATAAGATCACTACCTTATTATATTATTCTAATGAACTTTGAAATTTTAGAAGATATCCTTATGGTGCCTTATTTTTATTTTTTACAGTTACTCTGGAGGCATCCATTCTTCCCACAATGCTAGAATTCAAATAATTTCCAAAAGGTACTTTGGACTCTATTCTCTATATTTACTTATTAATTATTGAATTATAAACATCTTTTGACCCCAAATAATTATTTCTATAGGATTTAATGACTATAGTAACCATGATATCCCATGATTCTAGTAGAGATGAGACTAGATATATTCCCTATACATCATCTATAAAAGTCACTTTCACTACTTAAAGCTAGATTTAGATCGTATTGAAATCATTCAAATGATATTATGATAGCCATCCTTATAATAACTTCATGATAAATATCCTTGACATTGGAAATAACTTTCTCAATGATTTTAATTTTTGATACATGTCTTTCAGGGTCTCCTGTATCTTGGTTGAATCCTTTTTCTCCCATATGTTTAAGGACACATTCTATTCCAATGATATAATCACTAATTTGAGTGACTTTATATATTTTTCCATTCTAATTTTTCCATATTTTTGGTATTTTCTCCACTTAATGAAAGTTTTATATCCTTATGTATGATATAGTCTTATATCTATATCATCAAGAATACATAATTGGTTCCATAGAACCACTGAACAAAACATGTACTTCCTCCATTGTCGTAACCCACAATGTTAGTATGCCCAACTGAAATCAATATGAATTTGAGGAAAGTGATAATGTCACCTGGGTTTCCATGTATAGCCAAACAATATCTAATACCAATTTTTTGGGAATAAGAACCTTTCATACAGTCAATGGATAATAAAACTTTCATTCTTTAGAATACCACACCTACCGATGGTCCTACACTATGGAATTAAACCGAAAGAACATGCCTTCTTCTTAAGGAACCAAAAATATGAATTCAAATTCACCCTGATTACCACCCAAAATAAATACCTCACAAAACTTCTGGACAATTAACATTCAAAAATTCAAAAAGATAAAGAAAATATAAAGTGGGAACATAAATATTTATGTGGCTCATACATTCATCCTACATCTATAGGAGAACACTACCAAAAATTATATTATTATAAGTACAAGGATATAAATCACTATATATAAATATCCTATAATTACACTTAATCTCAATAATAGGTACTTCAATTGAATAATTAAAATCTACACATCATTTGGTCCCTCCTCTATTTTATAGAGGTAATAATCCATCGAAATAGGTTGCACCACCATCTAAGAAAGATGGTAAACCATATATTGACCTCACCATACTTTAGTGTCTTACATTTCCTTAATCACTATAGATGATAGACTATTCATAGTCCTCATATGGAAAACATAGACTAACCCACTCAACTCATCAAAAGTTATCCAACTTCTAACGACCATGCCCCATGATAAAGACTCTACTTTTGTTTCTTTCACAAGTTTGAGATGAACTTTCATAGTTCTTCCTTTTAAAAAGTCAAATCTAGTTCCTTGAATAAGATCTGCATTTCTAACAAGGATATGTGTCTTAGAAATTAAATAACATTATTTAGTTTTCTTTGTTTTTGGTGAGTTTGTAGCCTTAAAAATAAAAATAAATAAACTGATGAAGGGAAATATGATTTTAAGTTTCATTACATTTACCAAATGATAAAAAAGTAATATCCAGAACCATAGATAATTTTATTTTATAACTATAAAAATATTTTCAACGTAAAATAACATAGTGTGATAAAAATTGTAACATGGGGGAATTGGAATTTTGAACTTGAACTTGGATAACCTATCCACTATGAGCGGATAACACCATATATATCCTCCTTAAATGACATTTGAATATCTCATATAAACTAGAGTAAAACAAGATAATGGGAAATAATCTATAAATTTCACTAATTCAAAAAAACTCATATGTGTATGAGTTATCCATTAAATAAGAGTTTGTGTGACTTGAGATCTTCTTGATCGAGCATTTCTTTCATGCCCTAACTATTAAACTTAGTCTCGGGGGATGCCTATGGCCATGGGGTGGTTTGGTACTAGGTTTTTCTTTACTCACTTAATAAGTTATTTTCACAAAACATGGATGTGAAAAATTCAATAATTGCCTGTTTGAAAAGGAGATGAAAAGATTTAGGGAATTCTAAACATGAATAAAAAGGGGTAGATGATATGTCAAAATTTCATATAAGAAGTATTAAGGAAATGTGAAAAGGATCAGTGGAACAAAGAGGCTAGGGGAGAAGGATTAATGAAAGTACCACTTATTAAAGTTTTAATTCCACTTAATTTATATCTTTTTTACAATCATGGAACTAAGAGTTTAACTTGAGAAGAAGCGGGACTTCTATGAACATGAGGATAAGTTCTTGTTTAAGTGTCAAGGAGTGATCAAGCCATGATTTTTAAAATATTTTTTAGGATTTTATAGAATATTTACCTTCATTTCCTCTTAAATATAATAAATAAGCTCACTCTTGGATTTACACTTAATTTAGGATTTAATATAAATAGTATTAATAACCATGATTTTTAATTGATTAAATCATTTTGAAATTAATTATATTAATCACATAATAAATATTTTATTTACAGTAATTCCAAGCAATTTTTGTAAATCAGGAAGACTATAGAGGTTGAATTTATAGAATATGAGTGATTAAAAAGTTAAATTCCAGAAACTGAAGGCTAATAATAATGGAAAAGGGCTAGAGAACACATGATATTTAAGAGTCATCACTAACCATACATGAAAGTGATTGACTTCACCACTATAATAATCCATTTCTATACATAAGGGTAGTTGAGAAGAGATGGTTGAAATTTATAAAAGGATTATCATGCATAAAAGTAAAATTTTTAATATGTAGGAATCAATCCTCTTAATCAATAGTATGAAAATGATAAAGTAATATGATACATGAGAGTTATTTACACTCATGTAAGAGTCATTCAGAGGTAGTATATTAGAAAATCAATTAATTTCTTAGATGCATAAGAGTATCTGATCCAATATATAAGGGTCTCTCTGGAAAAAAATATAGAAAATTACTAACGTCATGAGGATCACGGTAATGCGTAAAAGTAAAAATGATAATATGTGAGGGTAAAATTACCCTGTTTAAGGGTTATTTTTAGGAATGTAAGAGTCATCTCCATAGAACATTTAATATATAAAGTTCATACCCTTTTGCATGGTGATAGAAACATTAATACATGAAAGTAACTTACAAGAAGTTATGGGTGTGTCATAGTCCTCACTTCTTTAAATCTATATCTCAAGCATGGATAATGAATAATTATTAGACTCTGGGAATAATTTTTTCTCAGTGGAACTCAGATAAATTTCCAAGAACCATTACCGTATAAATTATCTCCAGTCTATGTGGAACTGATCCAAGGAACAAGAGGATCAATGAAATATTTCATTCATGAAACTTTTCCAAATTAGGAAAAAAGAATGAAAATTCATTGGAGGAACATGATCTAAGAGATAAAGGGGAATCTGATGGAATCGAGGGAACACATCATTCAGGAGATCATGGGGAGGAATTTCCATTCCATCCACCCAAGGGAGATTTATCTTTCTATACTTACATGAGGAACACTTTATCTTTGATATAATAAGTCAATATTAATTATACCTTATAAATGGGACCAAGATTCATTAAAATGATGATTATGCTATTTTCACTATGATATTTCTTTCTTTAATACTGCTTGAAATTTACCTAGTAATGGAACACTAGATATATTGTGGCCAAGCCAAGGAGACTCCCCCACACATATTATATATTAATTCTTATATTTAATTATAAGTTCTCTTTACTTGATATTTTTATAAGTGATTTATTATTGTAGATAATATGTTATTTCCATTATTTATTGAAAATTTATTATACTTTCTTATATTTTTCTCATTTTTCACAAACATACCCCTATATCTTCTTCAATTATAATATGATATAAGGGAGTGGGGACTTATTTATGAGTGCTTATATGTTTTTGATCACTTGGCTAGATAAGAGAAAGGAGTGCAATAATCATTGTACATGTCTATTTAAGATGAATACAATGAGTAAGGGAAATTAGTTGAGGTTTATCTGGTTAGTGAGAGAGAAAGAAAGCTCTATTTAAGTGAATTATAATTTAGAAAGTTAGGTGAGGGAATATCCAAGGTGAGATAACTTTTTAAAAACTAATTGAAAAAACCATTTTAATTGAATTCAAATATAAACACCATTATTTTAGTTTTCCAATATAAATCAAACCCACACAATCACATTAAGAATAAACTGAAAATTCCACCTATATAGAGACAACATGAATCACAATATATTACCTTCATCTTGGCCTCATAATTTTCTTTTTGTGAGGTCTAAGATATCCACCACATCAATGTCCCAGTGTTCTATGTGGAAAAAATGTGGGACTTCAAGTCACAATAGATTTTATTTTGGTTGGGGTTCCCTTATGGTTTCCTTATGAGTGGTGTTAGGATTGTTTTTAGGTTATAAGTTATAGGTTAATTCCACTATTTACATTCATGTATGTGACTATGATAGATACATGTACTAATGATCCAACCCTTTTCTGAGTTTGATTCCAATAATGGATGAAGATATTATCATTTTAGTTATGTTAAACTTTTGTGTTAGACATTTCCTGGAGCTATAAATTGTTGTTCCAAACATGGTTATATTAGTAGGTAAAGAAAGTATTAGAAAAGTTTTGAAAGGATCCTTTGAATTCCCAATTCATTATTCTTCACCACTCTTTCGTTAACCCTTCACAAATCTCTATTATTTTCAATAAAAAAGAGTTATCATTGGTGTTCAAACACTGTATTAGTGGTGTCTTATTTTCCAAGATAGATATCTATGGGATATAATATTCTTCATTTTGAATATGTTATAATTTCTCTTACTCTTCATGGATGTGAAGGACTATTGGTTTTCATAAGGCTTACTTTTCTCAATATTCATTATAAATGGTATGGGCATGATTATATAACGATAGTTTGGATCAAACTTAATGTATTAATGAATTTTATCACACTCTACACTAATTATAGTATCCCACTAGAAGGTCCATATATAATATATAATATTCTATTTAAAATTCAAATCACTGGATATTCATGGAGTAAAGAAACTGATATTGCTAACCTGCATCATCAAATGGTATTCATAGTCCATAATCATAATATGGATCTCAAAGTTTTAAAGGAAATGGAAGAATATTAATATCTACAAATAAAATCCAAGCACTAGAAGATGAACACATATATTCCAAAGTAGATTATATGACATGAGTTGTGGAATATTATTTAGAAAGATTATATCTCCCAATATGATAATTCTAGAGAAGTGAGTCAACCAATTTACCCAATATAACCTCATTTCTTACAAAATAAGGATGAAATAATTAAAATATATTTTCAAAATAATCCATATGAGGTACCAACATCCCTCTATAGTATCAATATCATTGAATATAGTCCTAATCCACTTTACCTCTCCACTCCTGGCATCCTAATTATGCATTTACAAGAAAGTGGGAATCCTATATATTTTTTAAATATAGGGATCATACTTTATTTGATGTAATTTTAGATAAGTAATACACTAGATTAGAAATTTATGATGGAAAATCTAATAAAGGAAGGAATCAAAGAGGATATCAACTCAAAAAGGTTCTTGAATAAATATAAAAAGATGGTTACCCTATAGTCATCCTTCTAGGTGAATCCAAGTGTAAGAAATTTGAACATTATGTTATTAAATTTTGGGATGTTGGATAGTTAACAAAATATTTTCCATAAATAAACATGTTTCAGTTATGTAATTTTCCTAATAAAAAATATAATAAGGAAAATTATAATCATTATTAGAATATTAAGACACCAATTACATGAAAAATAGATCTGTAAACCCATCATCATACAGTAAAAAAGGAAACATTTAATTGGAAATCAAAAAATTATATTTCTCAGAATGAACTCTTGCAATAGATTTTCAAAATATACTAAATATTAATTAGAATCATCACATGTTTTTTGAAAGAATATAACCTTTAAATACAATAACTTCAAAGATAAGTGAAATACTTGAATCAGGAGCTCATATAGATTTTGAATTCAACATATTTCAATAACCCAAGTCTTTCTAAAAATGAATTATAGCTTAAAAAAGAAAATTCCAACTACACTCTATCCATAATCAACCTCAACAAAATCCATATCAAAAACCTATTCCATCATACCCAATCTTTTTCCAAACTATTTATATCCATTACCTACCTTCTCCTCAATTAAACCAAACCCTTTTAAAAACGTTTCATTTTTAAAAAAAATATATTAATACCTGTAAACAACTAGGTATACATTAAAATGTAATATACCTAGGTATAGTGAACCATCTTAACCTCTTCCAAGAGATTATACCATATCTCCATCACCCCCAACCTATGGGCATGACTAATTTTCCACCACAATATAAGGTTAAAAATCATACAATAAACAATACTGATATAAATATAGATTTATCTTGTATAATATTTTTGGATAATGGGATAATAATGAGAATTTTATATAACCTTACTTAATCCAACTCAAGGAATCTCTCTCTATATTCCTTGATCAATACTATTGGGATGATGATTATCCTAATCACCAAATTCACCATCTCAGTCCCTTAAGTTCTTCACAAAATTAGACCTATTATGATTATTGGTTTTCTTATGGTTTTGATTAATGGATAACAAGCTAACCATGTTTTATTAGGGGTAAAAGAATATATATTCCCAATACCTTTTTTGGTCAAGGGGGTATCTATATGTAATATATTATGTAAATATTATATGTTTTAAAGATAATAATATGTTATTTGAAGAAGGCATAATTGTTGGTGGATGGAATAGGTGTGGAATATTTTGAGTGGAGAATCATGTCTTATATCATATTTAATAATGGAGTCAGTGGAGCATAAATTCAAAGAATCTTTGATAGTTCATGTGGTGTAGGCCAGAAGTGGAGCATCATGTCATCATAATAATTTGAATCATATAGAGAATATAATTATGTAAAGTTATGGTTGTGGATATCTATGTAAAGTTAGTTTTATTAAAGATGCTTGGGATGTCATTATGGAAAACTATGTGGAATGACTTGTAATATTTATTATAATATATTTATTAAATATTATTTATTAAATAAATAGTTATGGGTGGTTTCTTTTATATAGTCAGATCATATTTTAAGGGTTAATGTTGAGACATTGGAACTAGTACATTTACTATCTAAGATCACAACCTTATCAATATACCAATTGAATTCAGTCCCATGTGTATATAAATAACATAACCCAGGAAAGAGGAAGAACTAAACCCTTGGGAGATGAATCATTTGACCCATTTTCTATATCAATAAAGAGTAATGATTTTATTTTTCATATCTTCATGTTCATCATAGCTTTATGCTACACTGACCTACCAGTTGTACCATAATTTTTTTACAAATAAGGCGAAAACACAAAGGAGGTTATGGAACAAATGGAATATTATCCCAAAAAACGTGTGATGAACACAAAGAGATGAGAAAGAAGAGAAATAATATTTATTGATAGAGTAAAGAGGTAGAAGGATCCCCCTTTCAATGGTTGAAACCTTTCTCTATCCTAAGTTATATTATTTATAGATACATAGGGATAACTCAAAATAATAATGTAAAAAGGCTACAATGTAACACCCCAATCTTCCATGGAATGCTTCTCTTTGAATAATACAATAGCTTGTGTTGTATGCAACTTCGAGTTCTAACACACCACAACCAATCAAACTAGCCGTTATGAATAGTAATACCAACTTTTTGAAATTTTATATTTGAAAATGGACCTAATTTTTGGATTTGGAATATTGAAATTATCTTAGGGATAATTTTTGGTATTTTTCTAAAAACCTTCAATTTTTGATGAATAATGAAAAACACTGAGTTATAGTTTAAAACATAATTTTTATTTAAATAATTATTTATTTTATTTAAATATATTTTAGGTCAAAATAGATACATAATACCTATATAAGTTCAATGTAATTCATTGGAGTTAGTTTATAATAATTTTAGATATATAAAAATTTTAATGAACTTTTTACCGTCTTTTACCCACCTCCTAGGAGCATTTGCAAATTTACATAAAACTTAATTTTACCACTTTTGTGAGTTGAATTTCAACAATCCGAGAGACATGGTAGATATCAGTAAGTAAAATGTGGTTCAATAAGATGAAAATATTTTTTGGTGAATATTAACTTTTTACTTTTATTTACCATAGTTAAAAGTAAATAGGGTAATTAAGGGTAAAAATGATATTATAATTAGCCTAACACATGTCATAATTCTATTGGATAAGTGTAATTCGACCAAAAACCACCTTAGGAATAAAATATGATCCTTTAGTTCCACTTTTATTAGATTAGTACATTTATTATTATTTAATTCAAAGAAGAGTTAAAAGTTTTAAATTCAATGTTTAATAACTAAACCATTTTTAATATAGGGTTACATATAATATAAATTCAACTATAAATATTCATTATAAATCTAAAAATATTTCATACATAATGTTATTTTATTTATAGTTTTTAGACATTTAATAATTAAAATTATTTATGACACAATGATGATGCAGTAATTATCGTATTAATAAAATTTTAAAATAATTGATATTATAAATAACCAAATAAATGTAATTTGAGACCTTTTATAAATTACACTAATTTTCTAGGATAATATGACATGTTAGTGTTGGTTAGATGAATTTTTCTCGAAGTAATAATGCTGTTATGAATTTAGAAAAAACAAAATACCAAATAGTGTCAAAATTGACATAAAAGAGTTTTTAAAACAAATATTATATTATTAATTGAGATTATATTCCTAAAAATCTAATGTTCGGCCAAAATACTTATATAAAGATAGTTTTATCATTAATGAACCACTTTGGGTTCTATTAAAAGCATATAGTGGGTTTATTAACCATATAATATAAAAATACAAAGAGACATGGTAAATGTCAAACTATTTAACTAAGAGTTAAATGTAAAAGATAAGGTTAATATAGTGACCCAAACCTATCTAAAACCTATTGGTTGAGTGGTTTTAGACCAATATAAAACTTATCCTTTAAATAATTTATTTTTTATCCATTATAAATTGAAAAATATTTTATTATAAAATAATATTTCTAGATTTTCATAAGGAGCCCCCACCCCTCTTATAAAAGGGAACTCCCCCTTATCCCTAATTCACACCTTCAAATCCATTTGGCTCAGAAAAAACCTTCCCAAATACCCTCTCAACTGTCCTCACTTCATCCCAGAGGCCTTCCTTTAGTCATAAATCCAACCTAAGGAGTCCTTTTGATCAAATCAAAAAGAAGAACCCGAAAAAGAGGTAAATATTTCATCACCTCTTTCAAGTTCCTTTCTTCTTCCACTTCCTTTTTTGTTGTTTACATTATAAAATAATAAATCAAGTATCATCTATATACTATGATTTTATTATAAATATGGTACAACCATATTCATTATTCTATCAATCCTTTGAATGACATGTCACCATACGTGCGTACGTACGACCTACCGTCTCCACATCGTGGTGTAATTGTTATTCAATACATTATTATTTGGATGGGTATAATAATGATGTTTAATTGATGTAAATAATAAATATAAAAATATAATGATTCTGTATATATGATATACCATACAATTTTTTATTATTTTAATATCAAAACAATGATATTATCGCCCGTGCGTACGTATGGATTACTGTCTCCACGAACGCGATGGGATTCATTCCCCATCGTATCAATTCAAGAGTAATTTTCATTAGTTGATTAAAAATAATGTTTAAAGACTCAATATAATTCTAAATATAAATAAGATAAATCCTATCTATAACAAACATTACTTACGTAACAAATCATATAAAGGAAAACGAATCAGTTAACACCCAAAACGACGATAATACTAAAATATTATATTAAAAGATCATATATGATACCATATTAATGTATATGATTAATGTATAATTTAATAACAGTTATTTCACCATTATACAAGAGTTTAACCTACCCTCAACCAAGTAAAAGTAAAAGGTAAGGGTTAATTTCACAATCTCTTCATTATCCGAGGTTGTTTGTATGTAATTATCTACTGGGACCTCTTTATTATCCACATCTATGTTTCTTAAAAATGTATTTCAAAACACTTTTACTATTTACTAGAAAATGGGTTAAGGTCATTTATACCATTATTTTACCTTATATGTTTTGAAAGGAATCTTTCCATCGTTTTCCAAACAAGGTATTTTATGACCTTTTCGACAAAATTAAGGTAAGAATGTTTTTTTAACTTATACGGCGGGTGTGGCTATTTTCTGCCGTTATAAAATCGTCAAAGCTTCCCTTACAAGATTATAAGAATATTTCAAAAATAAATGTTTTATTTTAAAATTATATAAATTTTAAATGATTTCAAAATAGAAAGATATATTTCCTTAAAAAAGGTTTTGATTTCATCTATGTCAACATCCTTTGATGGATTTTAAGATTATTTGATGTTGATTTATTTTGATACAAAACTTACATATTTTATTGAAGGTTTTGTGATATGTTTGACTATGAATGTGTTATTTTTACACCATTCATGGTTTATGGAAAAATTATTGACATTTCATATGCTAGTTTTAATATGAACGCTTATGTTATGTTTAAAAATTTTCGTATGAGGAATGAATTGGACTTAGTAAGTGACGGGTGGAGCCCGGTATAGCTCCTCAATGCATCGGTAGGTCTCATGAGACAAACTAGTGCCTGGGCACAAGGCCTTGACAAAATATTATTTGTAGTCATGGCACAAGGCCTTGACTATGTGGTTATGAAAGTTTAGCATTATGCATTCCATCATTATGAAAGTAGATATTGATATTGCATGTAATTATTAAACTAGTATAATATCCATGTGAATAAGTAAATGGAATTATTTGATTTTTATCATTGTCATATTATGCTGAAGTTCATGTTTAAAAGGCTTTTGTTTTAGTCTTATACATTGCCTTAAATGTTTATGCTTATTTATGAAAGTTTCTGCTATATTGTTATCCTTACTGAGCATCTGAGCTCACCCATTTCTATGTTTTATTTTTCCCAGGATGTGAAGAAGTATATTATGACTGACCTTGAGGGATAGTCTATGGGATCTCAGTGTTTTCTTTAGAGACAATGTTGTTGTAGTTTTCCATTTTATGATGTATTGTAAACCTTATGAGTGTATCTAGTACTTACAAGGCTACAAAACTAATCAGTCTTTTGAGACTTGATCTTTTGTGATCATGGTAATGTTATGTAATAATGCACAGAGTTTGGGTAACTAGGGTCGGGGTGTTATAGTTGGTCTCATAAGAAGTTTAGTACAAACCTTGGAATCTAGATTTAGATAAACTATGATTGGAGTACATTACCCTAAGATAGACATTGAGGATTAGTATAGAAGAATTTCCTAGAATTTTGGTATTGTAGAGACTTTATGAGTTTTCCACGAAATACATCCCTATATAGATACGAGCAGGTTGAGGTGGCTCTGGCATAGATGTACCTAAGGATAAAACCTAAAAACACTGCTTTTAGCTAGACTCGAACAGGAACTGGTGCATGACAACGAGCCTTGCTTCACTATTTCTTACAACAATCCTAGGGGATATGCTTAGGATAATTCTCATTTTCTTTACAAACCATTATGAAGGGTTTATGAGTATATAATTCCTCAAAGAAAACATTTTTATGATTATGAATTATATCCATAAACTATTCAGTTTATGTTAAGTGTTTTATACGTTTGTAATTATGTATTTCGATTCATAAACTAATCTACTTTATGCCATTGTTTAGAAATGGCACCTAGTAGAAGGAATGGAAATCATATCAATGCATGCACTCCTTGTAGGGATTTTCCTCTGGCTCAAGATAATTATAGTGGAGCTGGTGATACAACTGGTGGTGATCAACTTATCACTATATTGGGACAACTCACTCAGGTTATGAATAATAACCTTACCCGTATGGAGAACCCTGATCCATATCATGGAGGGTAAATGTTTGATCACTTCATGAGGAAACAAACACCAACATTCAATGGGGGTACAAATCCACTAGTAGCTGAGCAATGAATATATTCCTTAGAGAAAATATTCCACGCCTTGGGGAGTAGAGAAAGGGAAAAAGTTGTCATGGCAGTTTACCACCTCACTGGAGATGCTAATCAATGGTGGTATTTGATTCAAAACACAAAGGAATATGATGAAATATCAAATATGGAATGGAGGGAGTTTAAAGATATTTTATTAGAAAAATACTTTCGTCATGAGCATCGAACGGATATGGGAAGGAAATTTTTGAGTCTGAGGAAAAAGGAGGATGAGAATACCGCAAAGTATGAGGATAAATTTACAAGGTTCGCGAGGCATGCTGCAGATTATATACGTAACCCAAGAAGTAATATTGATCATTTATTTGATGGGAAAAAACCATTTCTCCGTCAAGCATTAGTCTCACAATCCTTCTCATTGTATGAGGATATTGTCTCATGTGCTATCAAGATAGAAAAATAGTTCTCTAAGTCTTACGACTTTAAAGAAAAGCAAGAGAAGAAGAGATCTTCTGAACACTTTGGAAATGGAAATAATGAGAATAAGGGAAAAGTTGAATATCCATCTTGCATTTAATGTGGAAATAAACATCCCAGTACTTTCCTGAAGGGAATAAGAGTCTATTACAAGTGTGGTGAAAAAGGCCACCAAGCTCGTGATTGGAATGGGAAGAAAGAGGCTGTCGATGTTGAATGCTACAATTGTAGAGAAAGGGGGCATTATGAAAATTAATGTCCTAAGCGTCAGGGGAACTTACCTCAGAAAAGGCCAAGGGATCAAGGAAAATATTATGCTATCACTACTGCTAAGGTTGAAGCTCTGAAAGACGTGGTTGAAGGTAATTTAACGGTTTCCTCAAGTTTAGCAAATGATTTATTTGAGTTTGGATCATCGAATTGTTTCATATCTTCCCAGTTTACTAAGAAAATCAGATACTTCCAATTTAATTTAACAGGGGAGTTGTCAGTCAAGACTCTTAAGGGAAGTATCATTGCAACAATGTTTTGTGAATCAGTCCCTATTAGGACATATAAATGTTCTTTATCTGGTGATCTCATCGTCATACCCATGGTTGAATTTGATATAATCCTCAGTATGGATTAGATTTCAGACCATGATGCAAAAATTTATTGTAAGAATAATGAGGTTACTTTTTTTGATGACAATGATAAAGAACAGCTTATATTTAGAGAAGAATCATCACCACCTGATTCTTATCTAGATCCACCCCCATTAGCTCAACTAAATTAATTTATTGGGGGGGAAGAGAATGAAATAACTATGGGTGATGAAAGGAATGTTCAAATAGATAATGTACCTATTGTGAAAGAATATGTTGAATTTTTTCTAGAAGATTTACCTAGACATCCTCCAGAATAAGAAATTGAGTTTTCCATTGATTTAATTCCTGGATCAAGGACCATATTAAAGATCCCTTATAGAATGGCAACTTTAGAATTAGTGGAACTAAAGAAACAACTAGAGGAATTGAGAAATAAGGGATTTATTCACCCTAGTGTTTCTCCATGGGGATCCCCTGTTCTTTTTGTTAAGAAGAAAGATGGATCTATGAGGTTTTGCATTAACTACAAGGAGATCAATGCTATAACAATAAATAAAAAGTATCCCCTACCTCACATTAATGATTTATTCAACCAACTTCATGGAGCTCAATAATTTTCAAAGATTGACCTTCGATCTAGATGTCATCAGTTGTGCATAAAGAATGAAGACATTCCAAAGACAACATTTCAAACCAGGTATGGGCTTTACTAGTTTACAATAATGCATTTTGGATTGACTAATGCACCCTCTGTCTTCATGGATCTAATGAATAGGGTTTTCAAGGAATATCTTGATTACTTTGTAGTGGTATTTATTGATGATATCTTGGTATAATCCAAAAGCTATTAAGATCATGAAAATAACTTGCATATTAACCTAGACTCTTAGAAGAAATGAATTATATGGGAGGTTTTGCAAGTGTGAATTCTGGCTTCAAGAGATTTCATTTCTTGGTCATATTGTCTCTAAGGATGGAATATCTATTGATCCTTCAAAGACCAAGGCAATCCAAGAATGGACAACACTGACGAGTATAACTGAGGTACACAGTTTTATTGGTTTAACAGGTTATTATCGGAATTTTGTCTAGAATTTTTCCTGATTGGCTAACCCATTAACAAAGCTCACATGAAAAGGGGTTAAATTTATTTGGACAAATGAGTGTGAAGATTTTTTTGAAGAACTGAAGAGAAGATTAGTCAATGCTTCTATATTGACTCTACCATCAAGGAATGATGGGTTTGTTATTTATAGTGATGCTTCAAAGAAATGGCTTGGTTGTTTCCTTATGCAGAATGATAGAGTTATTTCTTATGCATCATGACAGCTAAAAATTCATGAGCAAAACTATCCTACTCATAATCTTGAGTTAGCAGCTGTAATCTTTTCTTTGAGGATTTAGAGACACTATCTCTATGGTGAAACAAGGAAAAAAATACCAATCACAAGAGTTTGAAGTATATTTTCCCTCAGAAAGAACTCAACATGAGGCAAAAGAGATGGCTTGAACTACTCAAGGATTATGATTGAACTATACACTTCCACCCAGGGTAGGAAAATAAGGTGTCAGATGCTTTGAGTAGAAAAGATCATGGAGTTTTGAACAGGATGAGAGTTGAAAAAGATCCTATATATATGGATCTAGTAAAGATGGATATGGGAATCACCATGGGAGGTGAAACATTAATACTTTTTCGAATGGTTGCCAAACCATCTTTACTAGAAAGGATAAAGAGTTCTCAGATCGGTGATGAAGAGTTTCAAAAGAAGATTAAAGCTGTAAATCATGGGAGATTGAGTGACTTTGTGTATGAAGATGGAATTTTGAAATTGGGGAAGAGAATTTGTGTTCCTGATATATGTGATCTAAAAAGGGGATTGTTGGATGATTCTCATAGCTCCAATTTCTCTATACACCCTAGGAGCACCAAAATGTATAGAGATTTGAAGGAAGATTTTTGGTGGGACAACATGAAGAGAGAGATTGCTGATTTTGTATCAAGATGTATGGTTTTTCAACAAGTGAAAGATGGAAGGAAATATCCTAGAGGATTCATGAAACCTCTTCCCATACCTAAGTAGAAATGGGATAATCTTACGATGGACTTTTTCATGGGACTACCAAAGGCTTCTAGAAGGAACGATGAAATATGGGTCATTGTTGATCGTCTTACCAAGTTAGCACATTTTGTTTCTATAAGAGAAGATTTACCACCTGAACTTCTTGTAAGACTATATGTTAATGAAGTTTTAAGACTTCATGGTGTGCCCTTATCGATTATTTCTAATCGTGATCCCCGTTTTACATCAAGATTCTGGAAATGTCTTCAAAAATCCCTAGATACTGAACTTCATTTGAGCACTACCTACCACCCCCAAACTGATGGACAATCATAACGGACTATTCAAACCTTATAAGGCATATTGAGATCATGCTCACTTGACTTTCAAGGTATGTGGTATCAATATTTACCTATGGTAGAATTTTCCTATAACAATAGCTTCCATTCAAGTATTCAGATGGCACCATATGAAGCGTTATATAGAAAGAGATGTCGCACACCAACCTGTTGGGATGATGTTGGTGAAAGAAAACTCATAAGCCCATAACTTGTGGAGGAAATGATGGAAAAGGTGAAGTTAATCCAAAACCACATCAAGGTAGCTCAAAGTAGACAGAAGAGCTATGCTGATAACTGAAGGAAGGATTTGTAATTTCATGTAGGAGATCATGTTTTCTTGAAGGTATCTCCATGTAAGGGTGTTATAGTTTTAGGTAAGAAGGTTAAATTGAGTCCCAGGTACATCAGACATTTCAAAATTCTTGAATGAATTGGGGCTGTAGCTACCATTTGGAAGTGACGCCAAGTCTATCCAAAGTTCACGATGTGTTCCACATATCATTGTTGAGGAAATACATGCTTGACCCAACACATGTACTCACCTACGAGTAATTAGAACTGGAACCCGATCCTTCTTATTGCGAAGAGCCTGCCAAGGTTCTTGATACAAGGGAACAAGTTCTGAGAAACCAGACGACTCGTCTGGTAAAAGTTCTATGGAGAAACCATAAGATGGAAGATGCAACATGGGAACCCAAGGAACATATGATGAAGAACCACCTGAGTCTTTTTATGCAATAATATTCTAGAAATTTCAAAGAAGAAATTATTTGAAGGGGGGAGAATGTAACACCCCAAGATTCCATGGTACACTTCTCTTTGAATAATACAGTAGCGTGTGCTGTATGCAACTTCGAGTTCTAACACACCACAACCAATCAAACTAGAAGTTATGAATAGTAATACCCACTTTTTGAAATTTTATAAATTTTATCTTTCAAAATGGACTTCATTTTTGGATTCATAATATCGAAATTAGCTTAGGGTGAATTTTTGGTATTTTTATGAAAACTTTCAATTTTTGATGAATAGTGAAAAACACTGAGTTATAGTTTAAAAACAAATTTTTATTTAAATAATTTTTTATTTTATTTAATTTTATTTTATGTCAAAATAGATACATAATACCTATATAAGTTCAATGTAATTCATTGGAGTCAGTTTATAATAATTTTAGATATACAAAATTTTTAATGAACTTTTTACCGTCTTTTACCCACATCCTAGGAGCATTTTCAAATTTACATAAAACTTAATTTTACCACTTTTGTGAGTTGAATTTCAGAAATCCAAGAGACATAGTTGATATCAGTAAGTAAAATGTGGTTCAATAAGAAGAAAATAATTTTTAGTGAATAGTAACATTTTACTTTTATTTACCACGGTTAAAAGTAAATAGGGTAATTAAGGGTAAAAATGATTTTATAATTCCCCTAACACATGTCATAATTCTATTGGATAAGTTTAATTTGACCAAAAAAAACCTTAGGAATAAAATATGACCCTTTAGGTCCACTTGGATTAGATTAGGACATTTATTATTATTTAATTCAAAAAAGAGTTAAAAGTGTTAAATTCAATGTTTAATAACTAAACCATTTTTAATATAGGGTTACACATTAGATAAATTCGACTATAAATTATCATTATAAAGAAAAAAATATTTCCTACATAATGGTATTTTATTAATATTTTTTAGACATTAAATAATTAAATTTATTTATGACACAATGATGATGAAGTAATTACCGTATTAATGAAAGATTAAAATAATTGATATTATAAATATCCAAATAAATGTAATTTGAGACTTTTTATGAATTCCAATAATTTTATAGGTTAATATGTCATGTTAGGACTGGTCAGATGATTTTATTTGAAGTAATAATTCTGTTATGAATTTATCAAAAACAAAATACCAAATAGTGTCAAAATTGACATAAAAAGTGTTTTTAAAACAAATATTATATTATTAATTGATTTTATTTTCCTAGAAATATAAGGTCCAGCAAAAAGACTTATATAATTATAGGTGTATCATTAATGAACCACTTGGGGTTCTATTGGAATTATATAGTAAGTTTATTAACCGTATAATATTAAAATAAAAGAGACATGGTAAATGTCAAACTATTTAACTAAGAGTTAAATATAAAAGATAAGGTTAATATAGTGAACCAAACCTATCTAAAACCTATTGGTTGAGTGGTTTTCGACCCATCTAGACCTTATCCTTTAAATAATTTTTTTTAGAGCCATTATAAACCGACAATGATTTTATTATAAAATAATATTTCTAGCTTTTCCTAAGGTGCCCCTCACCCCTCTTATAAAAGGGCACTCCCCATTCTCTCTAATTAACCTCTTAAAATCCATTTAGCTCGGCCAAAAACTGAACAAATACCCTCTCAACTATCCTAACTTCATCCTAGAGGCCTTCCATTCATCATAAATCCAACCTAAGAAGCCATTTTGATCAAATCAAAAGGAAGAACCTGAAGAAGAGGTAAATATTTCATCAGCTCTTTCAAGTTTCTTTCTTCTTCCACTTCTGTTTTCATTGTTGTTTCCATTCTAAAATAATAAATTCACTATATTATATATACTATGACGTTATTATAAATATTTTACAATAATATTAATTATTATATCCATCCTTTGAATGATATTTCACCATACGTACGTACGTATGGTTTACTGTCTCTACGTCGTGGTGTAATTGTTATTAAATACATTATTATTTGGATGGGTATAATAATGATTTGTAATTGATTTAAATAATAAATATAAAATGATAATGTTTATGTATATATGATATACCATCCAATTGTATATTATTTTAATATCAAAATAATGATATTGTTGCTCGTGCGAATGTACGGATTACCGTCTCCACAAACGCGATGAGATTCATTCCCCATCGTATCCATTCAAGACTAATTTTCATTACATGATTAAAAATAATGTTTAAAGACTTAATATAATTCTGAATATGAATAAGATACATCCTATCCATGACAAACATTACTTACGTAACAAAGCATATAAAGAAAAACGAATCAGTTAACACCCAAAACGACGATAATACTAAAATATTATATTAAAAGATCATATATGATATCATATTAACATATATGATTATTTTATAATTTAATAACAACTATTTCACCATTATATATGAGGTTAAACTACCCTAAACCAAGGAAAAGTACAAGGTAAGAGTTAATTTCACAATCTCTTCATTATCCGAGGTTGTTTATATGTAATTATCTACTGGAACCTCTTTATCATCCACATCCATGTTTCTTAAAATTGTTTTTCAAAACACTTTTACTATTTACTCGACAATGGTTTAAAGTAATTTATACCCTTATTTGAACTTATATGTTTTGAAAGGAATCTTTCTGTCGTTTTCCAAACAAGGTACTTTATGACCATTTCGACAAAATTAAGGTAAGAATGTTTTTTAACTTATACGGTGGGTACGACTATTTTCTGCCATTATAACATTGTCGAGACTTACCTTACAAGATTATAAGAATATTTAAAAAATAAATGTTTTCTTTTACAATTATATTAATTTTAAATGATTTTAAAATAAAAAGAGATATTTCTCTAAAAAAAGATTTTGATTTCATATATGTTAACATCCTTTGATGGATTTTAAGCTTATTTGAAGTTGACTTATTATGATACAAAACTTCCATATTGTATTGAAGGTTTTGTGATATGTTTGAATTTGGATGTGTTATTTTTACACCATTCATGGTTTATGGAAAAAGTATTGACATTTCGTATGATAGTTTTAATACAAATGTTTTTGTTATGTTTAAACCTTTTCATATAAGGAATGCACTGGAATTAGTATGTGACAGGTGGAGCCTGATATAGCTTCTCAATGCATCGGTAGGTCCCATTAGACAAACTAGTGTCTTGGAACAAGGCCTTGGAAAAATCTTATTTGTAGTCTTGGCACAAGGCCTTGACTATGTAGTTATAAAAGTCTGGCATTATGCATTCCATCATTATGAAAGTGGCCATTGATATTTCCTGTGATTATTCGACTAGTAGAACATACATGTGAATAAGTAAATGGAATTATTTTTTATATTTTCAATATTATGCTTAAGTTCAAGTTTAAAAGGATTTTGTTTTAGTCTTATACATTACCTTAAATGTTTATTCTTATTTATGAATGTTTCCGCTATATTGTTATCCTTACTGTGCATCTGAGCTAACCCCTTTCTATGTTTTATTTTTCCCATGATGTAAAGAAGTATATTATGACTGACCTATAGGGATAGTCTATGGGATCTCAGTGTTTTCTATGGAAACAATGTTGTTTTAGTTTTTCATTTTATGATGGAATGTAAAACTTATGAGTGTATCTAGTACTTCCAAGGATACTAAACTAATCGGCCTTTCGAGACTTGGTCTTTTGTGATCATTCCAATGTTATATAATAATGCACCGACTCTGGGTAACTAGGGTCGAGGCATTACAGTTGGTATTAGAGGACGTTTAGTACAAACCTTGGAATCTAGATTTAGATAAACTCTGATTATACCACATTACCCTAAGATAGACTTTGAGGATTGGTATATAAGAACTTCCTAGAACTTTGGTATTCTAGAGATTTTATGTGTTTTCCAAGAAATACATCCCTGTCTGGATACGAGCAGGTAGAGGCAGCTCTAGCACAAATGTACCTAGGGGTAAAACCCGAAAACACCGATTTGAGCTAGAATCGAATGGGAACTGGTGCACGACAATGGGCCTTACTGCACTCTTGGTTACGACACTCCCAGGGGATATGCTTCGGATAATTATTATTTTCTTTACAAACCATTATTAAGGTTTTATGAGTATATACTTCCTCAACGAAAACATTTTTATTATTATGGATTATATCCATAAACTGTTCAGTTTATGTTAAGTGTTTTTTGAAGTTTGGAATTATGTATTTCGATTCATAAACTAATCTAGTTTATGCCATTATTTAGAAATGGAACCTAGTAGAAGGAATGAAATTCATGTCAATGCACACAGTCCATGTAGGGATTTCCCTCCTGCTCAAGATAATTATAGTGGAGCTGGTGATACAACTGGTGCTGATTAGCTTATCACTATATTGGGAAAACTCACTCAGGTTATGAATAACAACCTTACCCGTATAGAGCACCCTGATCCGCAGCGTGGAGGATCAATGTTAGATCGATTCATGAGGCAACAACCACCAAAATTAAATGGGGATACAAATCCACTAGTAGCTGAGCAATGGATAAATTCCTTAGAGAAAATATTCCATGTGTTGGGGAGTAGCGAAAGGGAAAAAGTTGTCATAGCAGTTTACCGCCTCACTAGAGATGCTTATCAATTGTGCTCATTGATTCAAAACACAAAGGAAGATGAAGAAGTATCAAATATGGAATGGAGGGAGTTTAAAGATATTTTATTAGAAAATACTTTCCATGTGACTATCGAGCGAATATGGAAAGACAATTTCTGAGTCTGAGGAAAAAGGAGGATGATAATGTCGCCAAGTATTAGGATAACTTTACAAGGTTAGAGAGGCATCCTGTAGATTATATACATAACCCAAGAAGTAAGATTGATTGTTTCTTTGATGGGTTAAAACCATTTCTCCATCAAGCATTAGTCTCACAATCCTTCTCGTCGTATGAGGATATTTTCTCATGTGCTATCAAGATAGAAAAAGAATTCTCTAAGTATTATGACTTTAAAGAAAAGAAAGAGAATAAAATATCTTCCAAACACTATGGAAATGGAAATAAGGGGAAGAAGGGAAAAGTTGAATATCCATCCTATAGTAAATGTGGGGAGAAACAACCTGGTAATTTCCTGAAGGGAATGGGAGTCTGTTACAAGTGTGGTGGAAAAGGCCACCAAGATCGTGATTGCAAGGGGAAGAAAGAGGTTGTCGATGTTGAATGATACAATTGTAGAGAAAGGGGGTATTATGCAAATAAATTTCCTAAGCATCATGGGAACTTACCTCAGAAAAGTCAAAGGGATCAATACCAAGCTTATTCTATCAGTACTACGGAGGTTGAAGCTTCGAAAGACGTGGTGGTAGGTAATTTAATGGTTTCCTCAAATTTAGAAAATGCTTTATTTGATTTTGGATCATCGCATTGTTTCATATATTCCCAGTTTGTTAAGAAAATTAGATATTTACAAATTGATTTAACAAGGGGGTTGTCAGTCAACACTTTTAAGGGAAGTATCATTACGACAAAGTTTTGTGAATCCGTCCCCATTAGGGCATATTAATGTTCTTTATCTGCAGATATCTTCATCATACCCATGATTTAATTGGTTATAATCCTCAGTATGGATTGGATTTCGGACCATGATGCGAAAAGTTTTTGTAAGAAGAAAGAGGTTATGATTTTTGATGATGATGATAAAGAACACCTTATCTTTAGACCAGAATCGTCACAACCTGATTCTTATCTAGATCCACCCCCAGTAGCTCAAGTAAATTAAATTATTGGGGATTAAGAGAATTAATTAACTGTGGGGGAGTAAAGGAATGTTCAAACAGAGAATGTACCTATTGTGAAAGAATATGTTGATGTGTTTCCAGAAGATTTACCTGGACATCCTCCAGAATGAGAAATTGAGTTTTCCATTGATTTAATTCCTGGATCATGGCCCATATCGAAGAAACCTTATATAATGGACACTATGGAATTAGTGTAACTAAAGAAACAACTATAGGAATTTATTAATAAGGGATTTATTCACCCTAGTGTTTCTCCATGGGGAGCCCCTATTCTTTTTCTTAAGAAGAAAGATGGATCTATGAGGTTGTACATTGACTACAGGGAGATCAATGCTATAAAAATAAAGAAAAATTATCCCCTACCTCGCATTGATGATTTATTTGACCAAATTCATGGAGCTAAATACTTTTCAAAGATTTAACGTCGATCTGGATATCATCAATTGTGCATGAAGAAGGAAGACATTCTGAAGACAACATTTCGAAACAGGTATGAGCATTATGAGTTTACAGTAATGCCTTTTGGATTGGCTAATGAACCCTCTATCTTTATGGATATAATGAATAGGGTTTTCAAGGAATATCTTGATGACTTTGAAGTGGCATTTATTGATGATATCTTGGTATACTCTAAAAGCTACGAATATCATGAAAATCACTTGCGCATTATCCTGAAGACTCTTAGAAGAAATGAAATATATGGGAAGTTTAGCAAGTGTGAATTATGGCTTCAAGAGATTTTTTTTCTTGGCCATATTGTCTCTAAGGGTAGAATATTTGTTGATCCTTCAAAGACCAAGGAAATCCAAGAATGTCCAGCACCGACGAGTATAATTGAGGTATGCAGTTTTATTGGTTTAGCAGGTTATTATCGGCCTTTCGTCCAAAATTTTGACCGATTTTCTAACCCATTAACAAAGCTCACACGAAAAGGGGTTAATTTTTTTTGGAAAAAAGAGTATGAAGAATTATTTGAAGAACTAAAGAGAATATTAGTCAATGATCCTATCTTGAATCTACCATTGGTGAATGATGGGTTTGTTATTTACAGTGATGCTTCAACGAAAGGACTTGGTTGTGTCCTTATGCAGAATGATAGAGTCATTGCCTATGCATCATGAAAGCTAAAAATTCATGGGAAAAGATATCCTACTCATGATCTTGAGTTATCAACTGTAATCTTTGCTTTGAATATTTGGAGACACTATCTCTATGGTGAAAAATGTGAGATATATACCGATCACAAGAGTTTGAAGTATATTTTATCACAGAAAGAACTCAATATGAGGCGAAAGTGATGTCTTGAACTACTCAAGGATTATGATTTCACTATACACTACCATTCGGAGAAGGAAAATAAGGTGGAAGATGATTTGAGTAGAAAGGATCATGGAGTTTTAAACAAGATGAGACTTGAAAAGAATCCTATATACATGGATCTTGAAAATATGGATATGAGAATCACCATGGAAGGCAAAACATCAATAATTTTTCAAATGGTGGAAAACCATATTTCCTAGAAAGGATAAAGAGTTCTCAGACCGGTGATGTAGAGTTTCAAAAGAATATTAAATCTATGAATGATTGGAGATTGAGTGACTTTGTGTATGAAGACAAAATTTTGATATTTGGGAAGAGACTTTGTGTTCCTGATATACCTGATCTAAAAAGGGATTTTTTGGATGGTGCTCATAGCTCGAATTTCTCGATACAACCTGGGAGCACCAAAATGTATAGAGATTTGAAGGAACATTTTTGGTGGGACAACATGAAGAGGGAGATTACTTATTTTTTGTCAAGATGTATGGATTGTCAACAAGTGAAAGCTGGAAGGCAACAACCTGGGGGAGTCATGCAACCTCTTCCCATACCTGAGTGGAAATGAGATAATGTTACGATGGAATTTGTCATGGGACTACCAAAGACTCCTAGAAAGAATCATGAAATATGGGTCATTGTTGATCTTCTTACCAAGTAAGCACATTTTTTTGCTATAAGAAAAGATTTACCACTTGAACATATATAAAGACTATATATTAATGAATTTGTAAGAGTTTATGGTGTACCCTTATCAATTGTTTCTTATCGTGATCCTCGTTTTACATTAAGATTCTGGAAAAGTCTTCAGAAAGCCCTGGATACTGAACTTCGTTTGAGCACTGCCCATCACCACCAAACTGATGGGAAATCAGAATGGACTATTCAAACCTTAGAATACATGTTGATATCATGTTCACTTGACTTTAAAGGTATGTAGGATCAATATTTACCTCTGGTAGAACTTTTCTATAACAATAGCTTCCATTCAAGTATTCAGATGGCATCATATGAAGCGTTATACAGAAAGAGATGTCGCACACCAACCTGTTGGGATGATATTGGTGAAAAACACTCATATTCTCAGAACTTTTGGAGGAAACTATGAAAAAGTTGAAGGTAATCCAAAACCACATCAAGGCAGCTCAAAGTAGACAGGAGAGCTATGATGATAAACAAAGGAAGGATTTGGAATTTCTAGAAGGAGATCATGTTTTCTTGAAGGTATATCCATGGAAGGGTGTTATATGTTTCGGTAAGAAGGGTAAATTGAGTCCCAGGTACATCAGACCTTTCTAAATTCTAGAACGAATTGGGGCTGTAGCTTACCATTTGAAAATGCCACCAAGTCTCTCCAAAGTTCACGATGTGTTCCACGTATCACTATTGAGGAAATACATGCCTGACCCAATTTATGTACTCAACTATGAGGAATTAGAACTGGAACCCGATCTATCTTATTATGAAGAGCCTATCAAGGTTCTTGATAAAAGAGAACAATTAATAAGAAATTGAATGACTCGTATGGTAAAAGTTCTATGGAGAAACCATAAGATGGAAGAGGTAATGTGGGAACCTGAGGAACTTATGATGATGAACCACCCGAGTCTTTTTATGAAGTAATATTCTAGAAATTTTGAGGTTGAAATTATTTGGAGGGGAGAATGTAACACCCCAAGCTTCCACGGTACGCTTCTCTTTGAATAATATAGTAACGTGTGGTGTACTCAACTTCGAGTTCTAACACACCGCAACCAATCAGACTAGCCGTTATAAATAGTAATACCCACTTTTTACAATTTTATAAATTTTATCTTTCAAAATGGACTTCATCTTTGGATTTGGAATATCGAAATTATCTTAGGGTAATTTTTTGGTATTTTTCAAAAAACTTTCAATTTTTGATGAATAGTGAAAAACACTGAGTTATAGTTTAGAACAGAATTTTTATTTAAATAATTATTTATTTTATTTAAATTTATTTTAGGTCAAAATAGATACATAATACCTATATAAGTTCAATGTAATTCATTGGATTTAGTTTATAATAATTTTAGATATATAAAAATATTAATGAACTTTTTACCGTCTTTTACCCAACTCCTAAGAGCATTTGAAAATTTACATAAAACTTAATTTTACCACTTCTATGAGTTGAATTTAAAATATCCAAGAGACACGGTTTATATCAGTTAGTAAAATGTGGTTCAATAAGATGAAAATAATTTTTGGTGAATAGTAACTTTTTAATTTTTATTTACCACGGTTAAAAGTAAATAGGGTAATTAAGGGTAAAAATGAAATTATAATTACCCTAACACATGTACTAATTCTATTAGATAAGTTTAATTCGACCAAAAACAACCTTAGGAATAAAATATGATCCTTTAGGTCCAGTTGGAATAAATTAGGACATTTATTATTATTTAATTCAAAGAAGAGTTAAAAGTGTTAAATTCAATGTTTAATAACTAAACCATTTTTAATATAGGGTTATACCTAAGATAAATTAGACTATAAGTATTCATTAGAAATATATAAATATTTCATACATAATGGTATTTTATTTATAGTTTTTAGACATTAAATAATTAAATTTATTTATGACACAATGATGATGCAGTAATTACCGTATTAATGAAAGATTAAAATAATTGATATTATAAATATCCAAATAAATGTAATTTGAGACTTTTTATATATTAAAATAATTTTCTAGGTTAATATGACATGTTAGGGTTGGTTAGATGAATTTTTTTAGAATTAATAACGCTGTTAAAAATTTATAAAAAACAAAATACCAAATAGTGTCAAATTAACATAAAAGAGTTTTTAAAACAAATATTATATTATTAATTGATATTCTATTCATAAAAATCTAAGTTTTATCCAAAAGACTTATATAATGATAGGTGTATCATTAATGAACCACTTTGAGTTCTCTTGGAAGTATATAGTATGTTTATTAACCATATAATATAAAAATACAAAGAGACATGGTAAATGTCAAACTATTTAACTAAGAGTTAAATCTAAAAGATAAAGTTAATATAGTGACCCAAACCTGTCTAAAACCTATTGGTTGAGTGGTTTTATACCCATACCCACCTTATCCTTTAAATAATTCATTTTTGAGCCATTAGAAACAGAAAATGATTTTATTATAAAATAATATTTCTAGCTTTTCATAAGGTTCCCCTCACCCCTCTTATAAAAGGGCACTCACCCTTCTCTCTAATTCACACCTTCAAAGCCATTTGGATTGGCCAAACCATGCCCAAATACCCTCTCAACTATCCTACCTTTATCCTAGAGGCCTTCCTTTAGTCATAAATCCAACCTATGGATTCCTTTTTATCAAATCAAAAGGAAGAACCCGAAGAAGAGGTAAATATTTTATCACTTTTTTCAAGTTTCTTTCTTCTTCCACTTCCTTTTTATTTGTTGTTTCCATTATAAAATAATAAATCCACTATCTTATATATAATGTTATGTTATTATTAATATGGTACAACCATATTCATTATTCTATCCATCCTTTGAATGACATGTCACCATACGTGCAGACATACGACTTACCGTCTCCACGTCGTGGTGTAATTGTTATTCAATACAATATTATTTGGATGGGTATAATAACAATGTTTAATTGATGTAAATAATAAATATAACATGATAATTATTCTGTATATATATTATATATCATCCAATTTTATATTATTTTAATATCAAAAGAATGATATTGTCGCTCGTGCGTACGTATGGATTACCGTCTCCACGAACATGATGAGATTCATTCCCCATCATATCCATTCTAGAGTAATTTTCATTAGATGATAAAAAATGATATTTAAAGACTTAATATCATGATGAATATTAATAAGATACATCCTATCCATAACAAAAATTACTTACGTAACAAAGCATATAAAGGAAAACGAATCAGTTAACACCCAAAAATGACGATAATACTAAAATATTATATTAAAAGATCATATATGATATCATATTAATGTATATTATTCTTGTATAATTTAATAAAAAATATTTCTCCATTATACAGGAGTTTAACTTACCCCCGACCAAGGAAAAGTAAAAGGTAAGAGTTAATTTCACAATCTCTTCATTATCCGAGGTTGTTTATATGTAATTATCTACTGGGACCTCTTTATCATCCACATCCATATTTCTTAAAAATGTATTTCAAAACACTTTCACTATTTACTATACAATGGGTTAATGTTATTTATACCCTTATTTTACCTTATATGTTTTGAAAGGAATATTTCCGTCGTTTTCCAAACAAGGTACTTTATGACCATTTTGACAAAATTAAGGTAAGAATATTTTTTTAACTTATACGGCAGGTGCGGCTATTTTATTCCATTATAACATCTTCGAAGCTTAGCTTACAAGATTATAAGAATATTTCAAAAATAAATGTTTTCTTTTACAATTATATGAATTTTAAATGATTTCAATATAGAAAGAGATATTTCTCTAAAAAAAGGTTTTGATTTCATCTATGTCAACATACTTTGATGGATTTTAAGCTTATTTTAAGTTGATTTATTATGATACAAAAATTCCATATTGTATTGAAGGTTTTGTGATATTTTTGACTGTGGATGTGTTATTTTTACACCATTCATGGTTTATGGAAAAATTATTGAAATTTCGTATTCTAGTTTTAATACGAATATTTATGTTATGTTTAAACCTTTTCATATAAGGAATGCATTGGACTTATTAAGTGACGGGTGGAGCCCACTATAGCTCCTCAATGCATCGGTAGGTCTCATGAGACAAACTGGTGTCTTGGCACAAGGCCTTGAAAAAATTTTATTTGTAGTCTTGGCACAAGGCCTTGACTATGTGGTTATGAAAGTCTGGCATTATGCATTCCATCATTATGAACGTGGCTATTGATATTGCATGTGATTATTAGACTAGTATAATATACATGTGAATAAGTAAATGAAATTATTTGATTTTTACCTTTTCCATATTATGCTGAAGTTCAAGTTTAAAAGGATTTTGTTTTAGTCTTATACATTTACTTAAATGTTTGTGCTTATTTATGAAAGTTTCCGCTATATTGTTATCCTTACTGATCATCTGAGCTCACCCCTTTCTATGTTTTATTTTTCCAGGATGCGAAGAAGTATATTATGACTAACCTGTAGGGATAGTATATGGGATCTTAGTGTTGTCTATGGAAACATTGTTGTTGTAGTTTTCCATTTTATGATGTAATGTAAACCTTATAAGTGTATCTAGTACTTACAAGGCTACTAAACTAATTGGTCTTTTGAGACATGATCTTTTGTGATCATGCCAATTCTATGTAATAATGCACCGACTCTGGGTAACTAGGGTCAGGGCGTTACATACTATCATAGAGGACCAATGTTTTAGTGCCAAATGTCCCATTGATATCCCTTCACATATACCATGACTACATAAATCAAATAAACTAAACTAACAATTTAATTAAGAATATTTACAAAATCTAATTTAATAAAAAATATAAGATACACCACACAACTATAAACAATGATAACCAAAACTAATTTATTAAAACTTCTTTTACACTTGCAACCATAACAAAAACTTTTCATAAGTAGATTCAAAATATGTTTCATATATCTATTCTAACATGATACACCATTTTTTCTAAGTTCAAATTCATTATTAAAGCTAATTATGAAATGATGCTCAAAAAATTTTATTATTAAAGAAATGATCTACATTAATTTTTTCATACCTTGTATATCTACCTGAAATGATGGATCTCTACATATCTTCTTCCGGTAGAAAACTCTTATCCTTCACACATATAATATTTATATGACATGGTATACATAAATTACCCATGATAAAAAAGGTGTTACACACACATATTATCTTCCCAATAATCAAAAAAGATATCTTGCTAACCACTAATCAGAATAATAATTAGTCCCATGATCATAGTGGTGTAATTTGTGTAGATAACTGAAAGGATTGAGATAGTTAATTGGGTGATTATAATAATAATTATCTAATTAGTATTGATCAAGTAATATATTAATAGTTTCCTCAATTTATCTTGAATAAGGGCATATAAAATTCTCATCTTTATCCCATATTCTCTAGATGATATAATCTTGAATGAATAGCCAAGAAGGGACAATATTTGGATTGGTAATTGATTCTATACAAAGTCGGAGGTATTTTCAAACCAAATATGTATTAATATCTATATTAGTTCAGTATACCATTACCTCATATATATTAATATATTAAAGAACACCACCTAGGGAAACAAATTGGATATAGATTTTGAAATGATGAAAAACTCTTCAATTTAAAAAATATATTTTTATAAACTCATTTCAATCTATAGGATATTAGACCAAGACTTTTTTCTATAAACATGGAAAAACAATGATATAAAATTATCTTATCCTATTGATGATATCTAAAATAAAATTCTTGATAGTGGAGACTTATATCAAAAGTCATTCCAATAAAATGACTTTGAGCTAGCACTGTAAGGTAATCCAATGACAAATATAGAAAACATTGAAAATATATTCTATGATATGAATAATTTATAAATGAGGGTATAAGGGATGTATCAGAAATACTCATATTTATACTAAATAAATTCTATAACTTAAAAAAAATATAACATGTTATTAATTTTTTGGGATCTTTATTTTTATATGTTTTTCAAGAATATGCTGAATAAACTATATGTTTTTTTGATGGTTTTGACTATTGAATGAGTTGATGAGGTAAGGGTTCAGTATTTGGGAAGGAAGACCTAGTGTAAAAATTATTTCCTTGGTGAAATATTGAATCAAGTATTCAATACAAGTGGACTGGTTACCTGATGGATACAATAAAAGAGGTAGTCCTTTGGATGGCCACCAAATGATTAGTGACCTCAATGTGGGTACCTAGTAGGGTAATAGGGGTACTTAGTAGGCTATTTTTTTTAAATTTCTATTAACTTATTTTAATTAGTAAATGTTTGTATTAAATGATAACTATTATCATTTTTACCTTACCTATCCATAATATACAATCCACTCTCTCTTTTATTTCCCTCTTAAAGTGAAGATCTCTCTCATTCATCATCTAATTCACATACCATCCATCCCAGGTTATCTTTTATGCTAAGAATAGCATTCATATCTCATATATTCACTATTTACCCCTTTGTTTCAATGTTATTCACTATTTATTCACTAATAGAGGGGTTTTGTTATATTTCAGTATAATATTTGGTTAGATCTAATTCATCTAATGATTTTAGTGAATGAGATTCTACTAGATTGAGGTAGGCGGTGCCTAAACTTTCTGATTAATTTATACATTTTTTAATTCAACATATGACATGTCATCACATAAACAATGTTTGTTTGACCTAGATGTTATATAAATTGTTTTAATTGTACCTTTATGAGTATGGTAAGGATGTATAGGTCCATGAGTAGTCCTCTGGACATCTTTAAATTGATGTTATGGTTTTAAATGGACACATACTTGAGATAAAGTGAGATTTACTCTATACTCAGAACCCAATGAGATATTCCTCAAGATATATTATTCTAGGATTTTCCTTATTAGATCCTCTTTTCCCACTTTTTAGAAGGGGATGTGTTATTACTATTGAGAGAGTATCCTTAATTTTTCTTCATGATGTAAATATTGGTTTTTATATAGCCTCAATAGCTTGTTGGAATGTATAAGGAGTGGAGATCTCCATCTTGTGTAGTGTTAGGAGGAGTGTTCCCTAGACCCAGATAATGGAAATGGGGTTAGGGGTGAAGATCGAACAAGTAATAAATGTGAATGTTATTATATTCTATAACTTTTTTTTGAGTTTTTACACAATATAATGTTTATGGGGAAATCCTTAAAGGGTTAATATGAAGGGGTCAATATGAAACCTTCCCCATTATCTTCACATTATTATATTTAGAACAAGATGCCTTATGGATGAGTCATTATAGACATGGGGATTCCAATCCCATTTTCTCTATATTACCATGGTATGGATCGAGATTTAATAGAGTTGATATCATTATGGAGATTGGGAAAATTTTCTCTATTTCCATTACATTGATATATAATGGGATCAAGGTTCCCGAGGGATGAGATATTTATAGATATGGATCGCCTTAAAATTTGTCTTATTATTGATATATAAGGGTCATGATGCTTGATATATAATATCACTATAGGAATAGAATAATTTCCCATTGGTCTTATATTATGTTAAACTGGGATTGAGATGCCTCCGGGATGAGATCATATAGGAAGAGGTCACCTATCCTTTTTTAATTAAATCATATACAGTGTTTGATATGCCTTAGGACTAAGACCAATGTAGATATGGGATCACCTATCCAATTGTCTTAATGTTTTTATACATGGCAGTCAATACGCCCTATGGGATGATATCTTTATGAGAATGAGAGAAAATAACTCTATTTTCCTTGCAGTTTTTTATGACATGTTTAAATACATTATGAAACTAAATGAGGTAGGTATGATAATTCCTTGTGTGGATTTTTGAGCACTTAAGGGTGTGGAATTTCATATTGCGATTATTTGTTTATTATTATTGGCATATTAATTTATGCATGAAACTGTATATTCTGTATTTTTGTGGGACATCATTGGTGGTAGACTAATAATTTATACTCATACCCTACAAAAGAATACCTATACATGTGAAAAATTCATTGTTCATAACACAGGTAAGGGAAAGGTCCCTTCTATAGATGGATGAGATGGTGTTCCATGGTTGGATATGGGTTGCGGGACTCGAGTCTGGTATTGTATTCACCTCCATTCATTTTTTTTATTTCTAGACCATGTTGTATTAAATCATACCACAAGTGATATTTATTACAATGTATAACTAATGTAGAATTATAGCTTTTCATTCTTGTTATAGTATATGTTATTTTATATTTTTATGTTTGGTATTTAGTTATAATGTCTATATTTTACTTTTATGTTATGATTGGATGTTATTTTTTCTACTTATATTTTGATTTATAGTTATCTATAATAGAGAGGACATAATATCCCCATGTCATACATAAGAACCCACCATTGGTTGGAAGCCTCTGAAATATAGGGAAACATGCTTGAGGCGTGTGGTGTTTTGATTTGGTCATGATGGAGGTGAAATGGGCTCGGTATGTTACAAAGCGGCATTAGAGCCTTGTTTTTTTCCTTTATCTTACTATTTAGGATATGGTAGATGGGGATTGGATGTTGTTATGATTTTTAATGGATCTTATTCCTGGGAGTAACTAAACCATGTATAGGGAAAGTGTAAGTTATTTGGGATAGGTTTGTTATGATTGATCTTCACTGTTATAGTTAGACTATTTTTTAATATGATGAATTGTGTTATTGATTTATGATTTATATTTTTAATCTTGGACCAGGGAGGTGAGAGGGTATGTGATAATTTATCATTTTCATCACATAGGATTTACATGAAATTTGTGTGATTTATTGTGGTTTAAAACTTATGTTATTGGGTTTAGTTATTTAAAGTTTCATAAAAAACTTATGTAGAAATTTCTTATATAACATGATAGTTACATTATACTAGATCAATCTTGAGTTCTAGTTATGATATTACCATTTTATGGTTGATTATGTGAATTATATCTATATTTTTTATGTCTACCCCTGAGAGTGGGTAGTCAAGGATAGAGAGAGTGTCCGAGTTATGTAAGATCTTTGTATGTTAGGGTGTGTATATCATATGAGAGAATAATTCCTATTACTACTTATTCCATTACTGATATCTAGAATTATTATAAATGTGTTTTGAGTAATGTGTTTGGAATTTCAGTGACATGATAGCACAATAACCTCCAGTGGATATCCAAGAGGGTGGGGACAAACATTCCCCACCAGTTTTTGTGCTAGAGCCCCCAGTTGGACCTATACCTCTTATTGATAAGCAATTTCAAGCGATCCTACTTCTTATTATTTAGTCTATAGGGACTGGATCTCTGAGATAAGGATCTTTATATTATATTTTACCATGGAGTTCCAGTTTCACCATCCATGTATATTTATCAGAGAAGGTGGACCTTAGAATACTATGTTTTGGGTTGAGTCTATGAAGAAAATTATCTACTAGATTGATAAACCCCATAAGTGGAGGGTGAATCCTAATATGTATCTATTGTGGGTCCTAGAGAAGCACTGGTGGCATGTCCCACTATAATAAAATCAACAAATATGACTACCCTAGAAGGAATTTTAGGCTCATTTTTTCAATTAGTTATTTCTTAAGATTGTAAGATATGATTAGGCTTTAAAGTTTATTCATATTTTTAGGGAATCATGTTAGTGATAGACTGTGTATCTTATTTTATCAATTTTATTCAGTTCACTCCTATGCTAACTAGTGATGAGATAGCTAGGGTTTCCCATTTGGTGATAGTCTGAACCATCTGATTTGAGTTCAAGTGTAAAGACCCATGTTTTTTTGGACTATGAAATTGAATAGTTTATTTTTTTGTTCTTGGATCCTCATTAGGTGTAAAATGGTATTTACCCTAGAATATGACCTTTGTTAATTCTTCTAACCACTAAGTTAGTCCTAGAATATGATTTTTACCCTCGAAAAAGAGTTCGGTGGAAATTTGATCTATTTTAATTTTCATGGAATATGTAATAATTAATAATTAATTAATTAAATATTATTTTACTTGAACATGTTCTATAAGAGATATCTTTTGACCAGAGAAACATATTGAAATTATTTCTTAATCAATGAGTCTCAAATGAGGTTTTTTTCTTTGTGAGGAATAACCTTAAGTTGGGCATTGGTCACAGACCAAGGCCTGGACCTTTTTTTTCCTTTTCTTACTTTCTTTTTCCTCTTTAATTTCTTATCCTACCCTTAGATTCTTGTATACAAACCCTATGGGATCTCCTTCACTATGACCTAGAGAGAAAATGGAGATGGATCGATATAGAGAGTGAAAAGAAGATAGGTACCTCTATGGAGCTCGAGAGGAGCTGGATCGTCATGAGATAACAATGGAACATGGATATAGGTAAAGCATCAGTTGATTCCTCCCAAAGGTAGACCATTTTTAGATTTTTGTCATAAATACTAAAATATTTACTTATTTCTTGTTTTAAAGACATATTATGATTTCTAAGGACCCCCATGAGGTTGATATATGCTTTAATAGAGAAAAATGGGGTGTCTTTCTAGTTATAGGGTTTTTTTTATTCAAAAATCCTAATCACATGACGTGTAGTTTAAGAACAGATGATATAAATTATTCCTATTCAGGGAAGAAGACTTTTTGTAAGTACACACCATGTAATATGGGTACATTCCTTATAGAAGTACTTGGACATGTATTCAAGTACCCGAGAAGATGTATTTTTTAGAACTACATGTCGTGTACTCAAGGTATGTGCTGTGTAGTCACACTCAACCATATAGATGAGTACATGTCTAGAAAGCCTGTGTAGGGGAACTTGGAAGTGTAGGTTACATTACCACACCTTGTGTGGGACACAAGCCATTTATAATTACATGACCAGGCTAAAAAACATGTCCAGGTCATGTGAGGTACACAGGTAGGTACCCCATGTTGGGTACACACTGTGTACATGAGTTACATTTCATGTACTTGGTATTTTCATGCCAAGTATGGTTGTAGTACACACAAAGTTGGGATTTGAGGGTATACACCATGTACTTGGGTATACATGATACATACTTCTCCCTTCCTAACCTTCGAATTTTTTTGTGTTTTTGCACCATGATGTCAGAATTGGATATAAGAAGAGTACATTTTTTTTTATCATTTTCTATGTAGATCATAATGGTGGAATACTTGGGGTGATTTGAGGACTACTACATGGTAGTTTTGGGTGAGAGAGCTATGATGAATATTTGATTCCTCCAGTAAATGGTTTCATCTATCTTCTAAGAGTGAGACATAAGGAGAATCCCACTTGAGGTCATATGAAATGGTTACTAGACTTGGCATTAGTTTACCAAGGTATCTGTAGTCCCTAGTTATAGGGATTGAGAAGATACTTGATAAGTCAGATTGTTTAGATATTTAGACTAACCAAGAGTGAGAACTTGATCTTAGATGGGGCATGAGACATATATCTAGATCAATGTTTAGTGGATTTTCTATTGAGGAAATTCCCCTTTAGAGGTGTGGTGCTTTAGGCCCATGAGGCCATGGGTTGTTAGAAAATAGTGTGTGATTGAGGATCCCATTTAGGTTGCCTCTACTTACTTACTCTTTCCAAGGATGCTACATAGGATGAATATACTCTCATACCATTTATGAGGATCCCAAGAGGGATGTATTTTCTTACATGCTGACTTATAATATTCTAATAGGCATTCCTTTTCTTTTGTATAGAACATGAGGATCCCAAGTAGGATGCCTCTCTAGTTTTTTGAACTGAGGGATTCTGTGGGTGACCTAATGTTTGACCGACCCTAAGCTAGTGCGTTATGGATTTGGGTATAAATGGTAGTGAGTGTCACCTTTAAACTCGTACTAAACTTGTGATATGTGGGGCTATGGTAGTAGTGATGGTTTTATTCATTTATCCACCCTCAATCTTTATTTATTCTATTATAAAGTTAATATTAAGAAAACTATAGATTCTATATGTGATTCCTAAAACTCTACCCATGCTTCCTAATATGATGTGACACAAATTATGGGGATGCCTATAGGAACTTCCTAAGATTTGTCTTATAAAACTTACTTATTTGGATGATAGATATGGTGTTACTCATCATTTATTTAAATTAGTGGGCATAAAATTCCCCAGTTACGATTGAAATTAATGGACATTTCATTCCATAGTTATGATTGAAATTAGTAGACATGTCGTTCCACATATATAATTGAGATTGGTGGACATGATGTTACACATTGGGAATATAATTACATGATTATGTTTGAGATGGGTGGAAATGGAATTCCAAAAATGATATCACTGGGTGGCCACACTACCCCTATGAGTACATATATTTTGATATTATAGAGGATTGATAATGATCCCCTTGAGAAATGTATGAGGTACTCCTTAGGGTCAAGATGGATGCACCTTTACTAAATTGTCCATAATTTCTTGGAAATGTGGTTGTTAAGATATTTATTGAATTAATCTATCCTAACTAGAGTACCAATATATCATGATTGATTATCATTGTACATGGATTCCTTGGTCATCTACATCAGGTCCTGGTTTTATATATATGAAGTAATGTGCTCAAAGACATTGTAACACCCTGAGATTTTATGAAAAATATTCTTTTAATATCATTAATGTCTTGTGTTGTATGCTACACCAAAAGGAGCTTGCACAACACGCATCCTTGACTTTCCTTGCAATACACGCAATCACGACCTTTCTCGATAGCGTGTGTAGTACACAATACCGAGTTTCACTAAACAACGATATACTATTAAAATATTATTAAAAATATCCGTTATGAATAGTAATAACCACTTTTTGAAATTTTTTAAATTTTATTTTTCAAAATGGACTTCATTTTTGGATTCGGAATATCGAAATTATCTTAGGGTAAAATTTTGGTACTTTTTGGATAACTTTCATTTTCTTATGAATAGTGAAAATTACTAAATTTTAATTAAAAACAACCTTTTTAATCGAAATAATTAATAGTGATAAATTATTAATTTGAGTGGTTTTAAATTATATTTAGAATATATTTTTACAATTTAATACAATGTTGGTCATCGGATGTAATTCTACATTTAAACCGGACATAAACAAGTGTCAATCTTTTGATAGTTATTATCTCTTAAAAACACGCTATTTGTCTTGACGACGAGAATTAATTTTTAAATTAGTTAATGTAATTGATATGTTTTGAATTTGGTAAAATAAAAATCATTTTTGAACTCATAATATAAAATATATCTTAGGCCTAATTTTTGGTATTTTTCTTGAAACTTTCATTTTTTGATGAATAGTGAAACCACTAAGTGGTAGTTAAAAAAACTGAATTTTTCATAAAACTTAATTTTACCGCTTTTGTGAATGGAATTTCAAAAATCCGAGAGACACGGTTGATGTCAGTAAGTAAAATGTGGATCAATGAGATGAAAATAATTTTTGGTGAATAGTAACTTTTTACTTTTTTTTACCACTGTTAAAAGTAAATAGGGTAGTTAAGGGTAAAAATGATATTATTATTACCCTAACACATGTCCTAATTATATTGGATAAGTGTAATTCGACCAAAAACAACCTTAGTAATAAATTATGATCATTTAGTCACACTTGGATTAGATTAAGACATTTATTATTAATTTATTTAAAGAAGGGTTAAAATAGTTAAAATCAAAGTTTAATAAGTAAATAATTTTTAATATAGGGTTATACATAAGATAAATTCGACTATAAATACTCATTAGAAATATAAAAATATTTCCTACATAATGGTATTTTATTTTTAATTTTTAGACATTAAATAATTTAATTTATTTATGATACAATGATGATGCAGTAATTATCTTATTAATAAAATATTGACATAATTGATGTTATAAATACCCAAATAAATGTAATTTGAGACTTTTTATGAATTTTACTAATTTTATAGGTTAATAGGACATGTTAGTATTTATTTAATTAACTTTGTTTGAACTAATCATTCTGTTATAATTTTCACAAAAATCAATTACTAAATAGTATCAAATTGGACATAAAATAGTTTTTAAAACAAATATTATATTATTAATTGTTATTTTATTCCTAAAAATCTAAGGTTCGGAAAAATGAATTAGATAAGGTTATATATATTAATAATAAACAAATTGGGGTTCTTTTTTCTTGTTATAGTATGTTTATTAACCTTATAGTGTAAGAACACAAGAAGACACGGTAAAAGTAAAATTATTTAACTTAATGTTAAATCTAAATGATAAGGTTAAAATAGGAACCTAAACATGTCTAAATTCTATTGGATGAGATGATTTCGACCCATCCCCACCTTAGCTTCGAAATAAATCAATTTGGAGCTATTTAAAACCGAATTTGGATTTATAATAAAATAATATTTTTAGTTATTACAAAGGTGCCCCTCTCCTCCCTTATAAAAGGGCACCCCCTCCCTCTCTTCCTCACACCACTTTGAGCTTTCAAGCTCAGAAAAACCCTAAAAAATTATCTTCTCCACTTCCCTAGAAACATCCTAGAGGTTCTGGTCTTCCTCAAAGACCAATTTTAGTGCCCTAAAAGGAGATCTCAAAGAGGCGCTTCAAAGAAGAGGTAATGTCCGTTACCGATTCTTTCAAATTTATTTCTTCTTCCACTTCTTCTTATTAGGTTGTTTCATTTTGAAGTAACAAAATCAGTATCAATCATATACTGATATGTTATTATAAGTATGAAACAACCCTATTTCACCATCTATCCATCCTACGGAAAAAGAAATCACCGCACGTGCGTACGTACAGAATACTGTCTCCAAGCCGTGGTGTAATCTATTTTCCACCACCCCCTTACTTGGATGGGTATAATGGTGTAAATAATAACTATATATGATTATTTTAAAGTGATATTGATTCTGAAATAGTATACATACACTCCAATATAGTCCCACGATCATGAGAATGATATCATCGCTCGTGCGTACGTACGGACTACCGTCTCCATGGCGCGATGAGATTCATTCTCCACGTTAACCATTCATGAATGATTATAAAGTATATATAATAAGTAATCATGAAATATATGACATAATAATGATACTATATTTATGTGTATATATATGTATGTCATCTAATTAATTCCATTCAACTCAATAAGGAAACGAAAACAGCGTTCATGCGTACGTACGACCTACTGTCTCCATGAACGGTGTATTTCTTTCCATTTACTGATTTATTATATATATGTATATTCTGAATATATATTATATATAATCATGTTTTACATTCTGGATTTAATTAATCATGATCTAAGTAATCATATGAATAATTACAAGTCAAAACACGAACGACAAATGAAACAGTTTTACCCAAAACGCTCTTTAACAAGGAATTTACAAAAGAACGGGAAATATAAAGTCATAAGTGAACCATATATGATATCATAACAATGATTATGATTCTGGAATAAGTCAATGACATTATTTAAATCATTATACAGGAGGTTCAGACACTTACGAAGCAAATCAGACCTAAGGTAAGAGAAATATCACAATCTCATTTTTATCAGAGATTGTTTATAATTTGAAATTTACTGGGGTGTATTTTATCATTCACATCCATGTTTCCTCAATATGTAATATTATTTCCATCCACCTACAATTTTTTAAATCCAATTTTACCCTTTGGTGAGTTTTTAATAAAAGATATGAAAGGAATCTTTTGTCGTTTTTGGTACGAGGTACTTTTTGACTTTTCCGACAAAAGTATGAGAAGAATGTTTTTTTAACTTATACGGCATGAATGGATTTTGAAAACATTATTTCCAAGAATCTTCCTTTACAAGTTTTCAAGTTTATTTTTAATCAACTTCTTTTAGTTTAAAATTGTATGACATGTTAAGAAAGGAAAATGTTTTTTAAGTAGAAAGGATATTTTCCTCAAGAATGGAGTTCAAGTGTTTTATCAAAATTATTTTCCATCTAAGATAATATAGGGTTATGTTTCTATCCCTATTATTACATTGATTTGATTACATTGTGATGGAATTATTTTTATGAATTCCTTTATCTTATATGAATTGTTTTATGATGTCATGATGTTTAAGATTCCCATTTTTTATTACATGGGTTATGCTATGATGTATGGTTTATGATTTTGTGGCACGCATAAGAATTGTATCATTATGAGATGGGTTGGACCTATATCTCCCTCCAATTATTTGGGTAAAGATTTTATATCTCATGAAATAGACATGGCTGGAACGGCAGGTTAAACCGGTTCAGTAAAACAGGACTGAAACGAGGAGTGAACTCAGTTCATAAATGGACTTTTTCCACTAAGATAGTCTTGGCAATGAGTCTTGACTAATAAGAAATGATTATCTATGATTATGTGTGTATGCCACAAAGTTTCATGTTTTATGTTATGATTATTGGGATTACATTTCACTACTATGATTTATCCCATGTTATGATATTATGATCTCTTTTGCAGGTTAAGATTTCCAAAATGTTATGTTCTTATGAATATGATGTGATTGATTTTTTTCTTTTGTTTACCCTTATTGAGCAATTGAGATCACCCTTTTATGTTTTATTTTCCGCAGGATATAAATAAAGGTTTTAGGTAAGAAAAAAAGGGAAGATCTTTATGGGAGATGTTGAAGATCTTTCACCATGATTAGAAGATTATGTTCCGAGTTTCCAAAGACTCTAAACTATTACAGTCCTTGTGTGTGTCTTTTTGTTATGTAATAAGTATTCTGAAAAAGTAATGTAATGTCCTTATACGTCAAGCTTCGGGTTTTTATAGTTGGTATCAGAGGAAAGGTTTAGTCAACATTTGGAAACTAGGATGCGAAAATGTTAGTGAGATCCCTAGAGATATTTCTAAGGTATGTCTAGGGATGTCCCTAAGGATAAGTATACGTATAGGATATAGTCCTAGAACTACAGTAAAGATCTTAGAATTTAACCTAAGATGTTAGATATTGAAGGTACTCCCCCTTTATTATATTGTTTTCCCTAGCGTGATTTTTACCTCTCACACTATTCTTTTTGGGTTTTAGATGATGGATGAAACCCGAAGGAAACATGTTGATAAATGTAATGGACAATGCAATGATTGTCCTCCTGAACAAACAAATGTTATGGGAGATGGAGTGAAAAATCTTATTTCTATACTTAACACAAGCTATGAATCATTCTGGACTTCCAAATGAGCAGAGAAGGGAACAATATTCTATTGAGTCCTTCATGAGGCAACGTCCACCTTCTTTTAGTGGGTATTCTGATCCACTTGTTGCTGAACAATAGATCAGTACTACTGAAAAGATATTTCCAGTTCTTCAATGTTCTGAACACGATAAAGTCAACTTAGCAGTATATCGTTTGGAAGGTGAAGCTGATCAATGGTGGAATCTTATCAAGAATACAAGGCCAAGAGATGAAATTGAGTCCATGGAATGGGACGAGTTCAAGAACTTATTTTTCAATAAGTACTTCCCTCGTATTCTTCGAACAAAGATGGAGAAGGAGTTTCTTGAACTAATGAAAAAGGATGATGAATCTGTTGGTATATACGAAGCGAATTTTACAAGGCTTGCCAGGTATGCATCTGGATTTATCATCCAACCTGAAAGTAAAGTTGATCGATTCTTCAGTGGCTTAAAACCAAATCTTCGAAGGGCATTAGCTATAAGAGACTTCAGTAGCTATGAAGAAATTGTGCGTTGTGCTATCAAGGTAGAAATGGAAGTTGGTGTTACTTATCCATCTCATAGTTTTGACAAGAAACGAAAGATGGAGTTCAAGGAGAAATCTCGGAATAATGGTGAAAAGAAGATGAATGTTTCCCTATGCTCAAAGTGTGGAAAGAAGCATGGTGGAGATTGTCTTAAAGGGTCAAGTAAATGTTTCAAATGTGGAAAGGATGGTCATCGGGAATTTGAATGCCGCAATGATGGGAAGAAGATGTCTACTGATGCAAACAAAGGAAGGGATACACAGAATGAACCTACTACACTTCAATGCTTCAAGTGCAATAAAATGGGGAATTATGCTAATAAATGCTCTAATCTAAGGTTTAGTGATGATCGACATGAGAAACCACTTAAGGAAAAGGACAAAGGGAAGTCACATGTGATCACCATTGGTGATGTTGAATATGAAAACGATGTGGTGGAATGATTAAGTGTTTATGTAATGGGATTCCAAAATAATGTTGTATATAGTATCATGGACTATTGGAATATTTATGTATTTTCCTATTGTGGTTTTCAATAATTTTATGGTACAGGTAACCAGGGAAAGGGATTGAGATATTTTTTGGAAAAAAAGAGAGATGATATGCGCATAATGAAGGGAAAACAAGAAAATTAAATGTTTGACAGTATTCATGAGCTCATGATTGATATAAGGACTAAGTGATATCATGGTTTGAGTATATAGAATTTTGAGGAATTTGGTATGTGGAAAGTATTAACTTTTATCTGCATTCATGTTTTCACTATGGTTCAATGGGTATTCATTTTTCAAGAGAATACATGATTAAGGCCTTCGAATGTTTGGAATGTGACCAACAAGAAATATCTTATGATATATGGGGATCAATGATGGTATTAACATTCTTGTTATATGAAATCTCTTATAATTGTTTTCACTATAATATGACAATGGATTGCAATATTATGGACAAGCCTAAAGATTGGAATGGAATATGTTGGACATAAGTTAGTATTGTTTAAGGATAAAACCTTTTTCGATATTATTTATGGGATGTTATAGTAATGTAGTTTTAGAAAAAGGAAAACCTGTAGGATGGGTGACAGCCCATCGCGTCGGACAAGGCTGTGGGAATCAAACCCACAACCATAGTGCGAATGGCCTTTATCACCTACCACTAGCCTACAGGAAGTCCCTGTTTAGTATAAACTAGTTTTATTATATTAAGCAGTATGATATATGAAGTTTAAGTCCATTTTAGGAACCATATATGATTAATCTCACTATAGATGGACTAATGTACTTTTTTGATAACTTTTCTAACCTTTTGTTTGAGATAGATGGAATGACCCATCATTCTATCACATGATCTACTAACACATCACGAATGACAAATTCAACTTCATTTCTTTAAGAGATTAAGTGTAAATTGTCCAAAGAACGTCCAACGGTGAGACTATAACAAAATCACGAAAGTATTTCTTCTAATTCCAATTTCATCAACTTTAGGGAAATGATCTTGAAAACCAAAAAATGTTGTCCTAGTGCTCTTATATCTGATGAATCAGATGGTACCTTAGATCGTCACAAATTTATGGCTTTGTGATTGCTATCTTTTCCATAGCCATGTTCTCTACCACTCTCCATCAGAACATGATGGTCAGATTTCTCTTCCATATCAATATTTTCACCTATGTGGAAACCCAGTGATTAGTTTATTTGGGTAACCATTAAATTTCATACATTAGTTTTTAAAGCCATGTTTTGGTATTCATTTTTACGATGTGGGATTCTATTAAACAAACTTTCGAGTAGTAAACCATTTATAACCCCGACGAATTTCGAGGGCGAAATTCATTTTAAGGGGGGTAGAATGTAACACCACGAGATTTTATGACAAATATTATTTTAATTTTATTAATGACCTATGTTGTACGCTACCCCAAAAGGAGCTTGCAAAACACACATCCTTGACTTGCCTTTCATTACACGCAATCACGACCTTCCTCGATAGCGTGTGTAGTACGCAATACCGAGTTTACTAAACAATGATATGCTATTAAAATATTATTAATACTATCCGTTACGAATAGTAATAACCACTTTTTGAAAATTTTGAAATTTTCTTTTTCAAAATGGACTTCATTTTTGGATTCGGAATATCGAAATTAGCTTAGGGTGAAATTTTGGTACTTTTTGGATAACTTTTATTTTCTGATTAATATTGAAAATTACTAAATTTTAATTAAAAACAACCTTTTTAATCGAAATAATTAATAGCGATAAATTATTAATTTGAGTGGTTTTAAATTATATTTAGAATATATTTTTACAATTTAATAAAATGTTGGTCATTGGATGTAATTCTGCATTTAAACCGGACATAAAAAAGTGTCAATCTTTTGATAGTTATTATCTCTTAAAAACACGCTATTTGTCTTGACGATGAGAATTAATTTTTAAATTATTTAATGTAATTGATATTTTTTGAATTTGGTAAAATAAAAATAATTTTTGAATTCATAATATCAAATATATCTTACGCCTAATTTTTGGTATTTTTCTGGAAAATTTCATTTTTTGATGAATAGTGAAATCACTAAGTGGTAGTTAAAAAAACTGAATTTTTCATAAAAATTAATTTTAACGCTTTTGTGAATGGAATTTCAAAAATCCAAGAGACACGGTTGATGTCAGTAAGTAAAATGTGGATCAATGAGATGAAAATAATTTTTGGTGAATAGTAACTTTTTACTTTTTTTTACCACAGTTAAAAGTAAATAGGGTAATTAAGGGTAAAAATGATATTATTATTACCCTAACACATGTCCTAATTCTATTGGATAAATTTAATTCGACCAAAAACAACCTTAGGAATAAAATATGATCATTTAGGCCCACTTGGATTAGATTAGGTCATTTATTATTAATTTATTTAAAGAAGGGTTAAAATAGTTAAAATAAAAGTTTAATAAGTAAATCATTTTTAATATATGGTTATTCATAAGATAAATTAGACTATAAATACTCATTAGAAAGATAAAAAGATTTCCTACATAATGGTATTTTATTTTTAATTTTTAGACATTAAATAATTTAATTTATTTATGACACTATGATGATGCAGTAATTATCTTATTAGTGAAATATTGACATAATTGATGTTATAAATACCCAAATTAATGTAATTTGAGACTTTTTATGAATTAAACTAATTTTATAGGTTAATATTACATGTTAGTATTGATTTAAGTAACTTTATTCGAACTAATCATTCTGTTATGATTTTCACAAAAATCAATTACTAAATAGTATCAAAATTGACATAAAATAGTTTTTAAAACAAATATTATATTATTAATTGTTATTTTATTCCTAAAAATCCAAGGTTCGGCCAAATGACTTATATAAGGTTATATATATTAATAATAAACAACTTGGGGTTCGTTTGGCTTGTTATAGTATGTTTATTAACCTTATAGTGCAACAACACAAGAAGACATGGTAAAAGAAAAATTATTTAACTTAATGTTAAATCTAAATGATAAGGTTAAAATAGGAACCTAAACTTGTATAAATTCTATTGGATGAGATTATTTCGACCCATACCCACCTTAGATTCAAAATAAATCAATTTAGAGCTATTTAAAACCGAATTTGGATTTATAATAAAATAATATTTTTAGTTATTCCAAAGGTTCCCCTCTCCTCCCTTATAAAAGGGAACCCCCTCCCTCTCTTCCTCACACCACATTGAGCTTTAAAGCTCGGCCAAAACCTGAAAAATTCTCTTCTCCACTTCCCTAGAAACATCCTAGAGGTTCTTATCTTCCTCAAAGACCAATTTTAGTTCCCTAAAAGGAGATCTCAAAGAGGCGTTTCAAAGAAGAGGTAATGTCCGTTACCGATTCTTTAAACTTTATTTCTTTTTCCACTTATTCTTATTAGGTTGTTTCATTTTGAAGTAATAACATCAGTATCACTCATATACTGATATGTTATTATAAGTATGAAACAACCCTATTTCACCATCTATCCATCCTACGGAAAACGAAATCACCGCGCATGCGTACGTACAGAATACCGTCTCCACGTCGTGGTGTAATCTATTTTCCACCACCACCTTACTTGGATGGGTATAATGGTGTAAATAATAACTATATATGATTATTTTAAATTGATTTTGATTCTGAAATAGTATATATACACTCCAATACAGTCCCACGATCATGAGAAAGATATCATCGCTCGTGCGTACGTACGGACTACCGTCTCCACGATGCGATGAGATTCATTCTCCACGTTAACCATTCATGAATGATTATAAAGTATATATAATAAGTAATCATGAAATATATGACATAATAATGATACTGGATTTATGTGTATATATATGTATGTCATCTACTTAATTCCATTCAACTCAATAAGGAAACGAAAACAGCGTTCATGCGTACGTACGACCTACCGTCTCCATGAACGGTGTATTTCTTTCCATTTACTGATTTATTATATAAATGTATATTATGAATATATATTATATATAAATAATGTTTTAAATTCTGTATTTAAGTAATCATTATCTAAGTAATCATATGAATAATTACAATTTAAAACACAAACGACAAATGAAACAATTTTACCCAAAACGCTCTTTAACATGGAATTTACAAAAGAACGGGTAATATAAAGTCATAAGTGAACCATATATGATATCATAACAATGATTATGATTTTGGAATAAGTCAATGACATTATTTAAATCATTATACAGGAGGTTCGGACACTTAGGAAGCAAATCGGACCTAAGGTAAGGGAAATATCACAATCTCATTTTTATCTGAGATTGTATATAATTTGAAATTTACTGGGGTGTATTTTATCATCCACATCCATGTTTTCTCAATATGTAATATTATTTCCATCCACCTACAATTTTTTAAATCTAATTTTACCCTTCGGTGTGTTTTTAGTAAAAGATAAGAAAGGAATCTTTTGTCGTTTTTCGTACGAGGTACTTTTTGACTTTTCCGAAAAATGTATGAGAAGAATGTTTTTTTAACTTATACGGCATGAATGGATTTTGAAAAAATTATTTCCAAGAATATTCCTTTACAAGTTTTCAAGTTTATTTTTAATCAACTTATTTTAGTTTAAAATTGTATGACATGTTAAGAAAGGAAAATGTTTTTGAAGTAGAAAGGATATTTTCCTCAAGAATGGAGTTCAAGTGTTTTATCAAAATTATTTTCCATCTAAGATAATATAGGGTTCTGTTTATATCCCTATTATTACATTGATTTGATTACGTTGTGATGGAATTATTTTTATGAATTCCTTTATCTTATATGAATTGTTTTATGATGTCATGATGTTTAAGATTCCCATTTTTTATTACATGGGTTATGCTATGATGTATGGTTTATGATTGTGGCACACATAAGAATGGTATCATTATGAGATGGGTGGGACCTGTATCTCGCTCCAATGCATTGGGTAAAGATTTTATATCTCATGAGATAGACATGGATGGAACGCCAGGTTAAACCGGTTCAGTAAAACAGGACTGAAACGAGGAGTGAACTCGGTTCAGAAATGGACTTTGTCTACTAAGATAGTCTTGGCAATGAGTCTTGACTAATAAGAAATGATTCTCTATGATTATGTGTGTATGCCACAAATTTTCATGTTTTATGTTATGATTATTGGGATTACATTTCACTACTATGATTTATCCCATGTTATGATATTATGATCTCTTTTGAAGGTTAAGATTTCCAAAATGTTATGTTCTTATGAATATGATGTGATTGATTTTTTTCTTCAGTTTACCCTTACTGAGCATTTGAGATCACCCTTTTATGTTTTCTTTTCCCCAGGATATAAATAAAGGTTTTAGGTAAGAATAAAAAAGGGAAGATCTTTATGGGAGATGTTGAAGATCTTTTACCATGATTAGAAGATTACGTTCCGAGTTTCCAAAGACACTAAACTATTACGGTCCTTGTGTGTGTATTTTTGTTATGTAATAAGTATTCCGAAAAAGTAATGTAATGTCCTTGTACGTCAAGATTTAGGTTTTTACAGTTGGTATCAGAGGAAAGGTTTAGTCAACCTTTGGAAACTAGGATGCGAAAATGTTAGTGAGATCCCTAGAGATATTTCTAAGGTATGTCTAGGGATGTCCCTAAGGATAAGTATACGTATAGGATATAGTCCTAGAACTACGGTAACGATATTAGAATTTAACCTAAGATGTTAGATATTGAAGGTACTCCCCCTTTATTATATTGTTTTCCCTAGCGTGATTTTTACCTCTCACACTATTCTTTTTGAGTTTTAGATGATGGCTGGAACCCGAAGGAACCATGTTGATCAATGTAATGGACAATGCAATGATTGTCCTCCTGAACAAACAAATGTTATATGATACGGAGTGAAAAATCTTATTGCTATACTTACACAAGCTATGAATCATTCTGGACTTCCAAATGAGTAGAGAAGGGAAGAATATTCTATTTAGTCCTTCATGAGGCAACGTCCACCTTCTTTTAGTGGGTCTTTTGATCCACTTGTTGCTGAAAAATGGATCAGTACTACTGAAATGGTATTTCCAGTTCTTCAATGTTCTAAACATGATAAAGTCATCTTAGCAGTATATCGTCTGGAAGGTCAAGCTGATCAATGGTGGAATCTTATCAAGAATACAAGGCCAAGAGATGAAATTGAGTCCATGGAATGGGACGAGTTCAAGAACTTATTTTTCAATAAGTACTTCCCTCTTATTCTTCGAACAAATATAGAGAAGGAGTTTCTTGAACTAAAGAAAAAGGATGATGAATCTGTTGGTATATACGAAGCGAATTTTACAAGGCTTGCCAGGTATGCATCTGGATTTATCATCCAACCTGAAAGTAAAGTTGATCAATTCTTCAGTGGCTTAAAACCAAATATTCGAAGGGCATAAGCTATAAGCGACTTCAGTAGCTATGAAGAAATTATGTGTTGTGCTATCAAGGTAGAAATGGAAGTTGGTGTTACTTATCAATCTCATAGTTTTGACAAGAAATGAAAGATGGAGTTCAAGGAGAAATCTCGGAATAATGGTGAAAAGAAGATGGATGTTTCTCTATGCTCAAAGTGTGGAAAGAAGCATGGTGGAGATTGTATTAAAGGGACAAGTAAATGTTTCAAATGTGGAAAGGAAGGTCATCAGGAATTTGAATGCCACAATGATGGGAAGAAGATGTCTACTGATGCAAACAAAGGAAGGGATACACAGAATTAACCTACTACAATTCAATGCTTCAAGTGCAAGGAAATGGGGCATTATGCTAATAAATGCCCTAATCCTAGGTTTAGTGATGATCGACATGAGAAACCACTTAAGGCAAAGGAAAAAGAGAAGTCACATGCGATCACCATTGATGATGTTGAATATGAAAACGATGTGGTGGAATTATTAAGTGTTTATGTAATGGGATTCCAAAATAATGTTGTATATAGTATCGTGGACTATTGGAATATTTATGTATTTGTCTATTGTGGTTTTCAATAATTTTATGGTACTGGTAACCATGGAAAGGGATTGAGATATTTTTTGGAAAAAAAGAGAGATGATATGCGCATAATAAAGGGAAAATGAGAAAATTAAATGTTTGACAGTATTCATGGGCTCATGATTGATATAAGGACTAAGTGATATCACGGTTTGATAATATAGAATTTTGAGGATCTTGGTATGTGGAAATTATTAACTTTTAACTGCATTCATGTTTTCACTATGGTTCAATGGGTATTCATTATTCAAGAGAATACATGATTAAGGCCTTCGAATGTTTGGAATGTGACCAACAAGAAATATCTTATGATATATGGGGATCAATGATGGTATTAACATGCTTGTTATATGAAATCTCTTGTAATTGTTTTCACTATAATATGACAATGGACTGCAATATTATGGACAAGCCTAAAGATTGGAATGGAATATGTTAGACATAATTTAGTATTGTTTAAGGATAGAACCTTTTTCGATATTATTTATGGGATGTTATAGTAATGTAGTTTTAGAAAAAGGACAACCTGTAGGATGGGCGACAACCCATCGCGTCGGACAAGGATGTGGGAATCGAACCCACAACCAAAGTGCGACTGGCCTTTATCACCTACCACTAGCCTACAGGAAGTCCCTGTTTAGTAGAAACTAGTTTTATTATATTAAGAAGTATGATATATGAAGTTTAAGTCCATTTTAGGAACTATATATGATTAATCTCACTATAGATGGACTAATGTACTTTTTTGATAACTTTTCTAACCTTTTGTTTGAGATAGATGGAATGACCCATCATTCTATCACATGATCTGCTAACACATCACGAATGAAAAATTCAACTTCATTTCTTTAAGAGATGAAGTGTAAATTGTCCAAAGAACGTCCAACGGTGAGACTATACCAAAATCACGAAAGTATTTATTCTAATTCCAATTTCATCAACTTTAGGGAAATGATCTTGAAAACCAAAAAATGTTGTCCTAGTGCTCTTATATCTGATGAATCAGATGGTACCTTAGATCGTCACAAATTTATGGCTTTGTGATTGCTAGCTTTTCCATAGCCATGTTCTCTACCACTCTCCATCAGAACATGATGGTTAGATTTCTCTTCCATATCACTATTTTCACCTATGTGGAAACCCAGTGATTAGTTTATTTGGGTAACCATTACATTTCATACATTAGTTTTTAAAGCCATGTTTTGGTATTCCTTTTTACGATGTGGGTTTCTATTAAACAAACTTTCGAGTAGTAAACCATTTATAACCCCGACGAATTTCGAGGGAGAAATTCATTTTAAGGGGGGTAGAATGTAACACCCCGAGATTTTATGAAAAATATTATTTTAATTTCATTAATAACTTGTGTTGCACGCTGCACCAAAAGGATCTTGCACAACACACATCCTTGCCTTGCCTTTCATTACACGCAATCACGACCTTCCTCGATAGCGTGTGTAGTACGCAATACCGAGTTTCACTAAGAAACGATATGCTATTAAAATATTATTAAAACTACCCGTTACGAATAGTAATAACCACTTTTTGAAATTTTTGAAATTTTATTTTTTAAAATGGACTTCATTTTTGGATTCGGAATATCGAAATTAGCTTAGGGTGAAATTTTGGTACTTATTGGATAACTTTTATTTTCTGATTAATAGTGAAAATTACTAAATTTTAATTAAAAACAACCTTTTTAATCGAAATAATTAATAGTGATAAATTATTAATTTGAGTGGTTATAAAGTATATTTAGAATATATTTTTACAATTTAATACAATGTAGGTCATTGGATGTAATTCTACATTTAAACCAGACATAAACAATGTCAATCTTTTGATAGTTATTATCTCTTATAAACACGCTATTTGTCTTGACGACGGGAATTAATTTTTAAATTAGTTAATGTAACTGATATTTTTTTGAATTTGGTAAAATAAACATCATTTTTGAATTCATAATATCAAATATAGCTTAGGCCTAGTTTTTGGTATTTTTTCTAGAAACTTTCATTTTTTTGATGAATAGTTAAACCACTAAGTGGTAGTTAAAAAAACTGAATTTTTCATAAATATTAATTTTATTGCTTTTGTGAATGGAATTTCAAAAATCCGAGAGACACAGTTGCTGTCAGTAAGTAAAATGTGGATCAATGAGATGAAAATAATTTTTGGTGAATAATAACTTTTTACTTTTTTTTTACCACGGTTAAAAGTAAATAGGGTAGTTAAGGGTAAAAATGATATTATTATTTCCCCAAAACATGTCCTAATTCTATTGGATAAGTGTAATTCGACCAAAAACAACCTTAGGAATAAAATATGATCATTTAGGACCACTTGGATTAGGTTAGGACATTTATTATTAATTTATTTAAAGAAGGGTTAAAATAGTTAAAATCAAAGTTTAATAAGTAAATCATTTTTAATATAGGGTTATACATAAGATAAATTAGACTATAAATACTCATTAGAAAGCTGAAAATATTTCCTACATAATGGTATTTTATTTTTAATTTTTAGACATTAAATAATTTACTTTATTTATGACACAAAGATGATGCAGTAATTATCTTATTAATGAAATATTGACATAATTGATGTTATAAATACCCAAATAAAAGTAATTTGAGACTTTTTATGAATTAAACTAATTTTATAGGTTAATATGACATGTTAGTATTTATTTAATTAACTTTTTTGGAACTAATCATTCTGTTATGATTTTCACAAAAAATCAATTACTAAATAGTATCAAAATTGACATAAAATAGTTTTTAAAACAAATATTATATTATTAGTTGTTATTTTATTCCTAAAAATCTAAGGTTCTGCCAAATGACTTAGATAAGGTTATATATATTAATAATAAACAACGTGGGGTTCTTTTTGCTTTTTATAGTATGTTTATTAACCTTATAGTGTAAGAACAAAAGAAGACACGGTAAAAGTAAAATTATTTAACTTAATGTTAAATCTAAATGGTAAGGTTAAAATAGGAACCTAAACTTGTCTAAATTCTATTGGATGAGAGGATTTCGACCCATCCCCACCTTAGATTAGAAATAAATCTATTTGGAGCTATTTAAAACCGAATTTAGATTTATAATAAAATAATATTTTTAGTTATTCCAAAGGTTCCCCTCTCCTCCCTTATAAAAGGGCACCCCCTCCCTCTCTTCCTCACACCAAATTGAGCTTTCAAGCTCGGCCAAACCCTGCAAAATTATCTTCTCTACTTCCCTAGAAACATCCTAGAGGTTCTGGTCTTCCTCAAAGACCAATTTTAGTGCCCTAAAAGGAGATCTCAAAGAGGCGCTTCAAAGAAGAGGTAATGTCTGTTACCGATTATTTCAACATTATTTCTTCTTCCACTTATTCTTATTATGTTGTATAATTTTGAAGTAATAACATCAGTATAACTCATATACTGATATGTTATTATAAGTATGAAACAACCCGATTTCACCATCTATCCATCCTACGGAAAACGAAATCACCGCGCGTGCGTACGTACGGAATACCGTCTCCACGCCGTGGTGTAATCTATTTTCCACCACCAACTTACTTGGATGGGTATAATGGTGTAAATAATAACTATATATGATTATTTTAAAGTGATATTGATTCTGAAATAGTATACATAAACTCCAATACAGTCCCACGATCATGAGAATGATATCATCGCTCGTGCGTACGTACGGACTACCATCTCCACGACGCGATGAGATTCATTCTCCACGTTAACCATTCATGAATGATTATAAAGTATATATAATAAGTAATCATGAAATATATGACATAATAATGATACTGGATTTATGTGTATATATATGTATGTCGTCTACTTAATTCCATTCAACTCAATAAGTAAACGAAAACAGTGTTCATGCGTACGTACGACCTACCGTCTCCATGAACGGTGTATTTCTTTCCATTTACTGATTTATTATATATATGTATATTCTGAATATATATTATATATAAATCATGATTTACATTCTGGATTTAATTAATCATGATCTAAGTAATCATATGAATAATTAGAAGTTAAAACACGAACGACAAATGGAACAATTTTACCTAAAACGCTCTTTAACATGGAATTTACAAAAGAACGGGTAATATAAAGTCATAAGTGAACCATATATGATATCATAACAATGAGTATGATTCTAGAATAAGTCAATGACATTATTTAAATCATTATACAGGAGGTTCAGACACTTATGAAGCAAATCAGACCTAAGGTAAGGGAAATATCACAATCTCATTTTTATCCGAGATTGTTTATAATTTGAAATTTATTGGGGTGTATTTTATCATCCACATCCATGTTTCCTCAATATGTAATATTATTTCCATCCACCTACAATTTTTTAAATCCAATTTTACCCTTCGGTGAGTTTTTTGTAAAAGATATGAAAGGAATCTTTTGTCATTTTTCATACGAGGTACTTTTTGACTTTTCTGACAAAAGTATGAGAAGAATGTTTTTTTAACTTATACGGCATGAATGGATTTTGAAAACATTATTTCCAAGAATCTTCCTTTACAAGTTTTAAAGTTTTCAAGTTTATTTTTAATCAACTTCTTTTAGTTTAAAATTGTATGACATGTTAAGAAAGGAGAATGTTTTTGAAGTAGAAAGGATATTTTCCTCTTGAATGGAGTTCATGTGTTTTATCAAAATTATTTTCCATCTAAGATAATATAGGGTTCTGTTTCTATCCCTATTATTACATTTATTTGATTACTTTGTGATGGAATTATTTTTTATAAATTCTTTTATCTTATATGAATTGTTTTATGATGTCATGATGTTTAAGATTACCATTTTTTATTACATGGGTTATGCTATGATGTATGGTTTATGATTTTGTGGCACACATAATAATGGTATCATTATGAGATGTTTGGGACCTATATCTCCCTCCAATTCATTGGGTAAAGATTTTATATCTCATGAGATAGACATGGTTGGAATGGCAGGTTAAACCGGTTCAGTAAAATAGGACTGAAACGAGGAGTGAACTCGGTTCAGAAATGGACTTTGTCCACTAAGATAGTCTTGGAAATGAGTCTTGACTAATAAGAAATGATTCTATATGATTATGTGTGTATGCCACAAAGTTTCATATTTTATGTTATGATTATTGGGATTACATTTCACTACTATGATTTATCCCATGTTATGATATTATGATCACTTTTGAAGGTTAAGATTTCTAAAATGTTATGTTCTTATGATTATGATGTGATTGATTTTTTTCTTCTGTTTACCCTTACTGAGCATTTGAGCTCACCCTTTTATGTTTTCTTTTCCACAGGATATAAAGAAAGGTTTTAGGTAAGAAAAAAAGGGGAATATATTTATGGGAGATGTTGAAGATCTTTCACCATGATTAGAAGATTACGTTCCGAGTTTCCAAAGACACTAAACTATTACGGTCCTTGTGTGTGTGTTTTTGTTATGTAATAAGTATTCCGTAAAAGTAATGTAATGTCCTTGTACATCAAGCTTCGGGTTTTTACAGTTGGTATCAGAGGAAAGGTTTAGTCGACCTTTGGAAACTAGGATGCGAAAACGTTAGTGAGATCCCTAGAGATATTTCTAAGGTATGTCTAGGGATGTCCCTAAGGATAAGTATACGTATAGGATATAGTCCTAGAACTATGGTAACGATCTTAGAATTTAACCTAAGATGTTAGATATTGAATGTAATCCCCCTTTATTATATTGTTTTCCCTAGCGTGATTTTTACCTCTCACACTATTCTTTTTGGGTTTTAGACGATGGCTGGAACCCGAAGGAACCGTGTTGATCAATGTAATGGACAATGCAATGATTGTCCTCCTAAACAAACAAATGTTATGCGAGATGGAGTGAAAAATATTATTGCTATACTTACACAAGCTATGAATCATTCTCGACTTCCAAATGAGCATAGAAGGGAACAATATTCTATTGAGTCCTTCATGAGGCAATGTCCACCTTCTTTTAGTGGGTCTTCTGATCCACTTGTTGCTGAACAATGGATCAGTACTACTAAAAAGATATTTCCAGTTCTTCAATGTTATGAACATGATAAAGTCAACTTAACAGTATATCATTTGGAAGGTGAAGCTGATCAATGGTGGAATCTTATCAAGAATACAAGGCCAAGAGATGAAATTGAGTCCATGGAATGGGACGAGTTCAAGAAATTATTTTTCAATAAGTACTTCCCTCGTATTCTTTGAACAAAGATGGAGAAGAAGTTTCTTGAACTAAAGCACAAGGATGATGAATCTGTTGGTATATACAAAGTGAATTTTACAAGGTTTTCCAGGTATTCATCTGGATTTATCATCCAACCTGAAAGTAAAGTTGATCGATTCTTCAGTGGCTTAAAACCAAATCTTTGAAGGGAATTAGCTATAAGAGACTTCAGTAGATATGAAGAAATTGTGCGTTGTGCTATCAAGGTAGAAATGGAAGTTGGTGTTACTTATCCATATCATAGTTTGGACAAGAAACGAAAGATGGAGTTCAAGGAGAAATCTCGGAATAAAGGTGAAAAGAAGATGAATGTTTCCCTATTCTCAAAGTGTGGAAAGAAGCATGGTGGAGATTGTCTTAAAGGGACATGTAAATGTTTCAAATGTGGAAAGGAAGGTCATCGAGAATTTGAATTCCTCAATGATGGGAAGAAGATGTCTACTGATGCAAACAAAGGAAGGGATACACAGAATGAACCTACTACACTTCAATTCTTCAAGTGCAAGGAAATGGGGAATTATGCTAATAAATGCCCTAATCCAAGGTTTAGTGATGGTCGACATGAGCAACCACTTAAGGAAAAGGAAAAAGGGAAATCACATGCGATCACCATTGGTGATGTTGAATATGAAAATGATGTTGTGGAATGATTAAGTGTTTATGTAATGGGATTCCAAAATAATGTTGTATATAGTATCATGGACTATTGGAATATTTATGTATTTGTCTATTGTGGTTTTCAATAATTTTATGGTACTGGTAACCATGGAAAGGGATTGAGATATTTTTTGGAAAAAAAGAGAGATGATATGCACATAATGAAGGGAAAACGACAAAATTAAATGTTTGACAGTATTCATGAGCTCATGATTGATATAAGGACTAAGTGATATCATGGTTTGAGTATATAGAATTTTGAGGATTTTGGTATGTGGAAAGTATTAAATTTTAACTTCATTCATGTTTTCACTATGGTTCAATGGGTATTAATTTATCAAGAGAATACATGATTAACGCCTTAGAATGTTTGGAATGTGACCAACAAGAAATATCTTATGATATATGGGGATCAACGATGGTATTAACATGCTTGTTATATGAAATCTCTGGTAATTGTTTTCACTATAATATGACAATGGAATGCAATATTATGGACAAGCCTAAAGATTAGAATGGAATATGTTGGACATAAGTTAGTATTGTTTAAGGATAGAACCTATTTCGATATTATTTATGGGATGTTATAGTAATGTAGTTTTAGAGAAAGGACAATCTGTAGGATGGGCGACAACCCATCGCGTCGGATAAGGCTGTAGGAATCGAACCCACAACCAAAGTGCGACTGGACTTTATCGCCTACCATTAGCCTACAAGAAGTCCTTGTTTAATAGAAACTAGTTTTATTATATTAAGCAGTATGATATATGAAGTTTAAGTCTATTTTAGGAACCATATATGATTAATCTCACTATAGATGGACTAATGTACTTTTTTGATAACTTTTCTAACCTTTTGTTTGAGATAGATGGAATGACCCATCATTCTATCACATGATCTGCTAACACATCACGAATGACAAATTCAACTTCATTTATTTAAGAGATGAAATGTAAATTGTCCAAAGAACGTCCAACGGTGAGACTATACCTAAATCATGAAAGTATTTCTTCTAATTCCAATTTCATAAACTTTAGGGAAATGATCTTGAAAACCAAAAAATGTTGTCCTAGTGCTCTTATATCTGATGAATCAGATGGTACCTCAGATCGTCACAAATTTATGGCTTTGTGATTGCTAGCTTTTCCATAGCCATGTTCTCTACCACTCTCCATCAGAACATGATGGTTATATTTCTCTTCCATATCAATATTTTCACCTATGTGGAAACCCATTGATTAGTTTATTTGGGTGACCATTACATTTCATACATTAGTTTTTAAAGCCATGTTTTGGTATTCCTTTTTACGATGTGGGTTTCTATTAAACAAACTTTCAAGTAGTAAACCATTTATAACCCCGACGAATTTTGAGGGCGAAATTCATTTTAAGGGGGGTAGAATGTAACACCCCGAGATTTTATGAAAAATATTCTTTTAATTTCATTATTTTCTTGTGTTGTACGCTACACCAAAAGGATCTTGCACAACACACATCCTTGACTTTCCTTTCATTACACGCAATCACGACCTTCCTCAATAGCGTGTGTAGTACGCAATACCGAGTTTCACTAAACAATGATATGTTATTAAAATATTATTAAAACTATCTGTTACGAATAGTAATAACCACTTTTTGAAATTTTTGAAATTTTATTTTTCAAAATGGACTTCATTTTTGGATTTTGAATATCGAAATTATCTTAGGGTGAAATTTTGGTACTTTTTGGATAACTTTTATTTTCTGATTAATAGTGAAAATTACTAAATTTTAATTAAAAACAACCTTTTTAATCGAAATAATTAATAGTGATAAATTATTAATTTGGGTGGTTTTAAAGTATATTTAGAATATATTTTTACAATTTAATACAATGTTGGTCATTGGATGTAATTCTACATTTAATCCAGACATAAACAAGTGTCAATCTTTTGATAGTTATTATCTCTTAAAAACATGCTATTTGTCTTGACGACGAGAATTAATTTTTAAATTAGTTAATGTAACTGATATCTTTTGAATTTGGTAAAATAAACATCATTTTTGAATTCATAATATCAAATATATCTTAGGCCTAATTTTTGGTATTTTTCTGGAAACTTTCATTTTTTGATGAATAGTGAAACCACTAAGTGGTAGTTAAAAAAACTAAATTTTTCATAAAACTTAATTTTACCGCTTTTGTGAATGGAATTTCAAAAATCCGAGAGACACGGTTGATGTCAGTAAGTAAAATGTGGATCAATGAGATGGAAATAATTTTTTGTGAATAGTAACTTTTTACTTTTTTTTACCACGGTTAAAAGTAAATAGGGTAGTTAAGGGTAAAAATGATATTATTATTACGCTAAAACATGTTCTAATTCTATTGGATAAGTTTAATTCGACCAAAAACAACCTTAGGAAGAAAATATGATCATTTAGGCCCACCTGGATTAGATGAGGACATTTATTATTAATTTATTTAAAGAAGGGTTAAAATAGATAAAATCAATGTTTAATAAGTAAATCATTTTTAATATAGGGTTATAAATAAGATAAATTCGACTATAAATACTAATTAGAAAGATAAAACTATTTCCTACATAATGGTATTTTATTTGTAATTTTTAGACATTAAATAATTTAATTTATTTATGACACAAAGATGATGCAGTAATTATCTTATTAATGAAACATTGACATAATTGATGTTATAAATACCCAAATAAATGTAATTTGAGAATTTTTATGAATTAAAATAATTTTCTAGGTTAATATGACATGTTAGTATTGATTTAATTAAAGTTTCTCGAACTAATCATTCTGTTATGATTTTCACAAAAATCAATTACTAAATAGTATCAAAATTGACATAAAATAGTTTTTAAAACAAATATTATATTATTAATTGTTATTTTATTCCTAAAAATCTAAGGTTCGGCCAAATGACTTAGATAAGGTTATATATATTAATAATAAACAACTTAGGGTTCTTTTGGCTTGTTATAGTATGTTTATTAACCTTATAGTGTAAGAACACAAGAAGACACGGTAAAAGTAAAATTATTTAACTTAATGTTAAATCTAAATGATAAGGTGAAAATAGGAACCTAAACTTGTCTAAATTCTATTGTATGAGAGGATTTCGACCCATACCCACCTTAGATTCGAAATAAATCAATTTGGAGCTATTTAAAACCCAATTTGGATTTATAATAAAATAATATTTTTAGTTATTCCAAAGGTTCCCCTCTCCTCCCGTATAAAAGGGCACCCCTCCCTCTCTTCCTCACACCACTTTGAGCTTTCAAGCTCGGCCAAAACATGAAAAATTATCTTCTACACTTCCCTATAAACATCCTAGAGGTTCTTGTCTTCCTCAAAGACCAATTTTAGTGCCCTAAAAGGATATCTCAAAGAGGCGCTTCAAAGAAGAGGTAATGTCCGTTACCGATTCTTTCATCTTTATTTCTTCTTCCACTTATTCTTATTAGGTTGTTTCATTTTGAAGTAATAACATCAGTATCACTCATATAATGATATGTTAATATAATTATGAAAAAACTCTATTTCACCATCTATCCATCCTACGAAAAACGAAATCACCATGCGTGCGTACGTACGGAATACCGTCTCCACGCCGTGGTGTAATCTATTTTCCACCACCACCTTACTTGGATGGGTATAATGGTGTAAATAATAACTATATATGATTATTTTAAAGTGATATTGATTCTGAAATAGTATAAATACACTCCAATACAGTCCCACGATCATGAGAATGATATCATCGCTCGTGCGTACGTTCGGACTACCGTCTCCACGACGCGATGAGATTCATTCTCCACATTAACCATTCATGAATGATTATAAAGTATATATAATAAGTAATAATGAAATATATGACATAATAATGATACTGGATTTATGTGTATATATATGTACGTCATCTACTTAATTCCATTCAACTCAACAAGGAAACGAAAACAACGTTCATGCGTACGTACGACCTACCGTCTCTATGAACGGTGTATTTCTTTCCATTTACTGATTTATTATATATATGTATATTCTTAATATATATTATATATAAATAATGGTTTACATTTTGGATTTAAGTAATCATGATCTAAGTAATCATATGAATAATTACAAGTTAAAACACGAATGACAAATGAAACAATTTTACCCAAAACGCTCTTTAACATGGAATTTACAAAAGAATGGGTAATATAAAGTCATAAGTTAACCATATATGATATCATAACAATGAGTATGATTCTGGAATAAGTCAATGACATTATTTAAATCATTATACCGGAGTTTCGGACACTTACGAAGCAAATCGGACTTAAGGTAAGGGAAATATCACAATCTCATTTTTATCCGAGATTGTTTATAATTTGAAATTTACTGGGGTGTATTTTATCATCCACATCCATGTTTCCTCAATATGTAATATTATTTCCATCCACCTATAATTTTTTAAATCCAATTTTACCCTTCGGTGAGTTTTTAGTAATAGATATGAAAGGAATCTTTTGTCGTTTTTCGTACGAGGTACTTTTTGACTTTTCCGACAAAAGTATGAGAAGAATGTTTTTTAACTTATACCGAATGAATGGACTTTGAAAACATTATTTTCAAGAATATTCCTTTACAAGTTTTCAAGTTTATTTTTAATCAACTTCTTTTAGTTTAAAATTGTATGACATGTTAAGAAAGGAAAATGTTTTTGAAGTAGAAAGGATATTTTCCTCAAGAATGGAGTTGAAGTGTTTTATCAAAATTATTTTCCATCTAAGATAATATAGGGTTATATTTCTATCCCTATTATTACATTGATTTGATTAAGTTGTGATGGAATTATTTTTATGAATTCCTTTATCTTATATGAATTGTTTTATGATGTCATGATGTTTAAGATTCCCATTTTTTATTACATGGGTTATGCTATGATGTATGGTTTATGATTTTGTGGCACACATAAGAATGGTATCATTATGAGATGGGTGGGACCTATATCTCCCTCCAATGCATTGGGTAAATATTTGATATCTCATGAGATAGACATGGCTGGAACGACAGGTTAAAACGGTTCAGTAAAACATGACTGAAATGAGGAGTGAACTCGGTTCAGAAATGGACTTTGTCCACTAAGATAGTCTTGGCAATGAGTCTTGACTAATAAGAAATGATTCTCTATGATTATGTGTGTATGCCACAAAGTTTCATGTTTTATGTTATGATTATTGGGATTACATTTCACTACTATGATTTATCCCATGTTATGATATTATGATCTCTTTAGCAGGTTAATATTTACAAAATGTTATGTTTTTATGAATATGATGTGATTGATTTTTTTCTTTTGTTTACCCTTACTGAGCATTTGAGCCCACCCTTTTATGTTTTATTTTCCCCAGGATATAAAGAAAGGTTTTAGGTAAGAAAAAAAGGGAAGTTCTTTATGGGAGACCTTGAAGATCTTTCACCATGATTAGAAGATTACGTTCCGAGTTTCCAAAGACACTAAACTATTACGGTCCTTGTGTGTGTGTTTTTGTTTTGTAATAAGTATTCCGCAAAAGTAATGTAATGTCCTTGTACGTCAATCTTCGGGTTTCTACAGACATTCTAGCACTGTATGAAGAAAGTATCATAGATGTGGGTCATGGACCCAAGGATCAATAGGTTTATACATAGATTTAGTGGAACAACATCTAGATCAATGCCTTATTTATAGGATATTGATTCAATCGGGTTCACTAGACCATGTTTTAACTATGGTTTTACTTTATTTATTTATTCCAGCTATGTATTGGATATATTAAGCATATTATAAGAGAATTCACATATGAAAACATGTTATAGGTTCACTGTTAGGAGTGTACTATGAATATTTATTTCTAACGCCCTATACATGCACCTTGATGTATGTTCCTACCTTATTTCTTCTTTTAGGTTAAAAATGGATGAAACATAGATAGGGTTTAGGCCCAGGGTAGAACAATTGAGTAGATTTACTCATGTGGATTATCACTACAATAAAACCGCCTATTAGCAGTGGTTTAAACTGCCACTATATAGTTGAGCGATGTTTTACAGAAACCGCCACTAAATTGGGCATCAACAATCTATTAACAGTAGTTATTTCCATTTAGCGACGGTTTAAAAGAAGCGTCGTAGCTGCCTCATTTTTTGGCAGTTTTACTGATTTTAGCCGAAGTTTTACGGGCCCTGGATTTTATTTTATTCGCGGAAGTTATAACCGACACGAATAAAATAAAATCTATCAACCGTAAAATGGCCCATAAAGTCATGAAAACTTCCGCGGAATGCACGCGGGTGATGTGACTCTGTAGTGGCGGTTAAAACGGCCACTAAATATAAGCCAATAGTGGAAGTTATAACCACCTCTAAGTAAAAAATACTTACGTTTAGCAGCAATTTTAACCGCCGCTAATGTCTTACCAGTATACTTTAGCGGCGGTTAAAACCACCATGAAAAACTGACCAGAAAAAAATAGTTGTTCTGCTTCCACTGCGCCACTGCCCTGAAAAAAAATCAAACCAGAAATACCAATATCCTAACAGATTAATGCACACAAAATTTAAAAAATAATGGAGACAAATAGTAAAAAATTATGGTCGTGATGCTTGGAAAATATAGTGGAACATCATAAATGGATATTTGTAGTGAGGGGGAGTAAAAAAACATGACCTGAATTGATAAATAATGGGTAAAACACCACACAACACATTCTAAGGTTGATTTAAAATTAGTTTAGATTAGTGATTCATGGACATGGAATACTCATTTAAGATTATAGAATTAGGACCATGCGGTGATCATGTAACTCAACCATGCTTGGGGTGGACTTCCTCCAAACCCCTAAGCCCTGTTAACCCATGATTGATTCAAGAATAAAGGATATTTATATAGTTATAATTGTTATAGGGGTGAACCCAATTAGGGGGAGAAGTGACATTAAAAATATCACGATGACAATTACAAATTTTGAGAACTGGGAAGTGAAATGGGAGTAATCGCCAGAAATAGAATTATTGTTGACCATGTTTGAAACATAGGATACCTGAGCTGGTTGAGGATAGGATGAAAAATATCATGATCTACTATTCATGGAGATCAAAGCATGAGATCCGATTTTTATCAGTAAATGTACTTCATTGAATGAGCCTGAGATGGTATGTAATACACTATATCCATGAATCATTTAATAAGAGATCCTTTTCAGATTGGTAGGGTGAAGATTATCCAAATAGTAGAATGTGTGAACTGTACAAGTGTATGTGGGGATGTACCATATAAAATATTAGGTTCCATGGGAGATATTTCCTCATGTGATCACATGTTCTATTTAAACATGTAGGTTGAAAAGATTCAAGCCTGGCCTGGAGGGAAACATCCCCATGATGAGTTGCTGGTATGGATGGGATTGAGATGAAATATACATGCATCAATATGTGTCTCCTCATAATGGGAATCAAGACAAATATAGTTTTGATGCATGACATGGTAAGAGACTATTGTCGGTGGAGTGATTTCATCTCTGGCAAGGATATCATATCATCTCATATTCATAGAAATACAAGTTTTATACAGGTAATGTGTGGTTTATTTCATACTTATCATATGAGGAATCTCAGTTTTATATGTGGTAATTATTTTTATAATCATCCCACACTTATCGGATGAGGCATCCTTATTTCATTTAATAGGGTATGGTTATTAATTAACGTTGTTTGCTGAGGACATTGGGCTTTGATGTTTAAAATCATACAACATGGACTATGACTACAACTAGTTTAAATTCCTAGAGCTCCAAATATTGGAATAGGTTTGAGTTAAAGGTCTCCAAGCTTTGACCAAAGTATATAGTAAATGGAGAAACCTATAATGAGTCGGTGATAGGGTTGTGCCCTGGATTAAATATTTATATTTAACTACTTATATCGTGATTATTGGAATCAATCCAAATGTTTTTATGATTCACGGTGTCATAGGATACCAATTACATAAGGGTTAACCTTCTTGGATGATGATATTGAATATTTATATATTATAATATTAGGCATTGAGAATTTATAAGAGGAGAAATTATCTCTCTTTAAGAGACATATCAATTTTTTATGGGGTTAAATTATCTATCATTAATAGGTATATATATTTTACATGGGGTAATGATATAGTTTAAATTCATCTTATTATCATTTTAGAAGGTCTTTTGCATCTATATACCCATTATTCACTTCCTCATATCAAGAAATGAGAGCATCTTGTTCCACTGATGTGTCAATATAAATGAAAGGAGATTATTGCTAAAAAAGAGGCTCATGTGAGTGTTTTGGGGTAATGATACCTTATGTAATGGATTATTATATGGTGAATCATTAGCTAGGATCAATGATAGAAGATATATGAATCAATATGTATCCCATGGAAATGGGAATCAATCCACCCATAGTTCTAGAATGTTGTGGAAATATATGTTTAATGAAACTCCAGGGATGAATAAACCCATGTGATGGATGTATGAGAATATTTTATTATCATAATGCTTGGACTAGGGATATCTTGATATAAACTATTATAGTATAGATTTTTGAGGTGGGGGAATCAAGAATGTTTTTGTGGTGAATAAAACCTGGGGTTATAGGATAAAATAGGCCCTTCAACCCATGATGAAATCTTGAATATGATTGCACACAATGTAACATCGTAAAACCAAGACCATGATGAAAAATTTAACTTCATGATTCATGGAATAAGATGATGATTCTCTACATGGTATCTATGGGTCATCATATGAGTAAAAACCAATGTATAAGGGGTTAATGTAGTCCTAGGTACCACATGAACATTTTGATATGAACTGAACATTATTTAAGGTTATAATCCGTGGACCGTAAATGGAGCAATGGGGCCAAAGGCTTAATAAATTTACATCTAGACCCAAAAAAAGGACGTCTAAGCATCATTATGTATCCCATGAGAGTGTGAATCAAGACACATGTTGTTCTATAATATGGTATAGTTTGATAACAACATTGGAACTAGGGGTAATCCTATATATAGAGGGAATTTTGGAATATAATGATTATCATGAGGCATCACATTTCGAAAGAATGAGATAAGGACAAAGTTTAATGTCCTGTCTTGAAGAAAATGATTTTTTTCATCTCACATAATGTGATGATTCCATGTTTTATATGAGGTAATATTTTTGAAAATATCATTATTATCGTAAGAGGAATCTAAATTTTATATAGTGTAAGACTTTTAGATCATCCAATACAAATTGTAAAATGAATCCTGGTTTTATACGGTTTAATACCATATCCCATTAAGAGGAACCTAGGTTTTATATGGGGTATGACCACATTTTATCATCATGAAAAGAATATTATAACCATTAAAAATGCATGAAGATTCACTATCTACACATTCAGCGTCACCAAAGTGTCCACAACACTATCCCCTTGATCACTATGAAATGACCCAATTTGTTCACCACATAAACAATGGGTTTAACTCCTAGTCATCCAAAATGTCGACTACCAATTCAAACACAGGCCTAAATGGAATGATGTATACCACACTCGAGAAATCAAGACATAAAAGGAAACATCAGAAATAAATAAAATGCATAAAAGGAAACATGAGAAATGAAGAAAATTTTAGGACATGAAAATGTTTGGTGGAAACTATGTACCACACATGTTACATATACAAACCAAATATTCCCATATTTGTTCAACACATCAAAAATACAACTAATCATGGTCCGATGATGCATCGTCACCCTCTCCACCTCTATCTCCACTTTCTACTGTCACCTGTAAGAACATTATATTAAAAATTAAATACTACTGAATATTTATATTAAAACTTAAAACCAATGAATGTTTGAAAACTAAATGATTTTGATTTTTTGTGATTTACCTACTTACCACTAGTCAATGCACTACCACTGGGGGTATATCGGCTCATCTTCTGATGTATATTAGTCATTTATTTCTGCAAAGTGGATATCTGAGCCACCTGGTCTTGAACTGTGGTTTGTAGAGAAGCAATATCCCTCTGAGCATCTTTGGGTATGGACTGAGTATAACCAGGAGTAGATAAAGCTAGAATCCCTGGTGGCATGCCAAAAAACTCAGATGGTATGGGTCCGAAACCCATCCTGTGCACTCTACCAAGATGCTCTTTCCCAAGGACTTCAGCAACTGGGTCATCCTGGGAGACTGCGTAGGACTGCCCAGGATTGGCATCCCATAGTTCTTTAAAGTTTACCTATAAATAAAATATTAATATATATTAACACAATAAAAACTGATAATAAGTTATTATAATAAAAAATTGACTTCATACCACAACTTTTTTGGCAGGCTCATTAACAAAGAATCCATCTGATTTTTTCTAAACATCCAACCACAGTTCAGTTCAGGATGCTTCACGCCCTAAACTCTGTGACTGCATTAAGAAAAGATAAATCAACAATTCAATATATTAAACAGATAATATTTTCTTATAAATATTTAAACTAATTAAAAGATTACCAATGTCGTTCAGCTTCTAGAAAATATTTTTGAGCCCTCAGTGTGAGGGATGACTTGCTTAGCCTGGTTGGATGCATTATGTCTTGAGAGATCCTGAAATAAATAAAATTCAATTTAATAGTAATGTATTCAATGTCATATCCTCTTCATATATATGTATAAATTTTAAGTGAGGATAATATAATAATATATATTTCAATACCATCCGCTTCTCATCACAATGTCTGTCAACAAAAACATTCCACTATTCTTTCGGTACCCCACTGGGTAGCTTCTCATAAATTTGTTCCACGGTCAATGAAGTATCATTGCCATCGTACCACAATATCCATTTGAAATCTTTCCATTTTTACCAAGATTTTTCAACGTCCACTTCCGTGCTATCACATCAGCAATTGTAAAGTGGAAGAACATCTGTATACAGAAATTAATTTTGAACATATTAGTAACATGACATTAAATTAAACAATAATGTAATAAAATTACCTTTATTTGGGAATCAAAAACTTCATTTTTCCAGCTTGGAGACATATGTCTCCAATCATCACAAGAAATAGGAATGGAAATGGGCTCCGCTGCCAGATGGCCTAGAATCTGGCCAAGTAACCCCACGACGTCATCCGTAGGGACCCCATAAGAATCAAATGGCACGACTATCTTCTTGCCATTCATATTCCAAACATCTGAACTTTTTATGTCTTTCTCCATGGTTTCATTTTTTTCATCTTCAATGAGAAAACAATTAGTATAAAACAAATGAAATAAATTTATTTAATTAAAATTTGTACCTATGATAGTGAAACTCCAGTATGTTTGTGATGAACTAGAAGGGGCGTGTCGCCGCCCCACTACTGAGGATCCTGAAGGGGGAGCCGACGACTCAGCCTCTAATGGGACACCGGCAAATAGTGTGAGAGATGGTGCAGGGGGAGATGGTGAAGGGGTGTAGGCAGCTGGTGCCTTAGATGCCGTGGGGTGGGATCCAGATGAATCATTATTTGTCGCAGAACTAGATGAAATAGTGTACCGATTCCTCCTTTGCATTCCTGTCATTTAATAAAATAAAATTATGTTCAGAATATATATTTCAAAAACATTATGCAGAAAAAAAATTAAAAATGATAATAGATGCCCAGTACTAACAGACAAAATATATATAACAATGATAATAAATAATTGTAGAAATGAAACAAGTGGTTTTTAAAAGAATAAATAATTGTACATACAATCATTTTCCCCTTCAATCATGTCAGTTTCATGATCCATTTCTTAATCCACTTCATTCATCCTTTCTAGACTAATATTTTCAATATCATGATGGACAAATAATTCCGCTTCCTATTGTTGATGAAAATCAATTTCAGAGGTCAAATATTTAACTTCATCACCCATATCATACAAATCTATTGGTATTACATGAAAAAATACACTCCACCTTTCATCCACAACATCATTCACATAATATACAATTTTTTCTTGTGATTCTAAGATATATGGATCATGCAGTTCACGGTCACCAACATCCATCAAGCGAGAGAAGTTCACAGATGTAAATTTCAAGGAATATCTTTTAACACCTATGATAATATCGACCCATTTTGATTTGAATAAAACAACATAAAAATGTTCGTGGAAGTTTAACTCAATAATATCATGTAGCTTTCCATAGTATACCACTTTAGAAAATGTAAATATACCACTATTCTGTGTTTTCAAACCCACTTCTCGATCAACTTTACGAAATCTAAATCCATTCACATTATAAGCGTCAAACTTTCTAACTTGTTTTATAGGACCTCTAGAAAGAAAATTCAAATCTTTTGACAAGTCTTCTCGAGTATCAGTATTAATGATCTGAAAAAATAAATATAATTTAATATATTTACAAAATGTATGTGTCAAACTAATATTCATATTTATTGAAATATTTATGAACTTACAAGTCATGCAAACCATTCTTCAAGATATTTATTCATAGCTTTTGTTATATATTTCTCATTTAATGTTTGGCCTCTCATTCGTCTCTTTGTTTGTATCCTCAAATCTTCAATAAATGGATCTGAAATTTCACTATTCTACAGCACATATCCATGTGCCTGTAAAATTCCAATTCTGTCAGTGTCACATTTAACGTCCTCCAAACTGATCGGCGTCAACATGTCCAACTCGATTAAATATTTTCTCAATATCATACAAATATATGGGAAAAAAAGGTAAGACACTCCTCAACCAAATATCCTTCAACAATAGATTCTTCTAGTTGAGCTTTATTTCTCATGTATGCTTTCAAGTTCCCAAGAGATCTGTGAAATAAAATAATATTATTATGCATTTATTTAAATTCCAAAAATAATTTATTTAACTGAAAAACATATAAATAAAATACCTCTCAATTGGATACATCCATCGATAATGAACGAGGCCCCCTAATTGAGCTTCCTCAACCAAATGCACAATTAAATGCATCATGATAGAAAAAAACGATGGAGGAAAGATCATCTCCATTACACAAAGGGTCAATAAAAACATCTCCTAGAGGTTGTCAAGCTGAAATGGATGTAGATATTTCTCACATAATTTCCTAAAAAATGTGAAGAATTGGAGTACAACAGCAGTAACGTTTTTAGGTAATAATGTATGCAATGTCAACGGTAGTAATTGTTGTAACAAAATATATGAATCGTGACTTTTCAATCCATGTAAATTACGATTCTTCAAGTCAACACACCTTGAGATGTTACTTGAATACCCATCATATACCTTCAAATTCTTTAAAATTCTAAGGAATGTATCTTTATCCCCATTTTTCATTGAAAAAATTGTCAGATCATACTTTTCATTCTAATCTAGCCATAGATCACGTTTTATGTTCATTACTTGTAAGTCTTTGAGAGCATTGAGATGATCCTTCAAATTTACATGCTCATTAAGTAATGTGAAAATAAAATTATCACAGACATTCTTTTCAATATGTATCACATCAAGATTGTGCCGCAAAAAATTAAATTCCCAATATGGAAGTTTGAAGAATATACTTTTTTTCTTCCATTTTTGCGTTCTGATTTCACTTGACGATGCACTTTGGACCCATTTTCCACTATCATTCAAATGATGAACCTTCCCAAATTCTTTTTCAACATTTTCAAGCTGTGTCAATATTTCAGAACCATTTAACAACTTTGGAGGTGGTCTACGATCAATGGAACCATTAAATTTTGACCTGTTCAGCCAAAATCTATGAGATGCATCAAGAAATCTTCGATGGCACAAGAAGCACCATTTTCTACTGTGGGGTAGCCATTTGGCTCAAAATCAAAGTTACAAACGGGACAAGAAAAACCCATGTAATTGTTCCAACTTGATAAATTACCAAGACTAGGGAAGTCACTAATGGTACACATTAAAGAAGAATGCATTTTGAACATTGTTTTTGAAGAAGTATCAAATGTCTCAACACCGTTGCTCCATAACTCCAGAAATTCGTCAATCAAAGGCTGAAAGTATAAATCAATATCATTTCCAAGAATGTTTTTTCTAGGAATAATCATTGAAATGATAAAATTTGTTTGTTGCATACACATCCATGGAGGTAGATTATAAGGAATCAAAACAATTGGCCAAATGCTATAACTAGTAGTCAAAGTCCCAAATGGGTTGAATCTATCGACATCCAATCCCAATCGAAAATTCCTTGGATCAGCTGAGAAATCTAGATTTAATGAATCAAATGTCTTCCACGATTGGGAATCTCATGGATGTCTCATTAATCCATCATTGTTATTATCTATAGAATTCCACTTCATGTGTTCAGCAGTTTTCGATGACATGAATAATCTTTGCAATCGAGGCTTCAAAGGAAAGTAACACAAAACCTTTACCGGCGTGTTACTTTTCTTCTTCTCTATGAAATTATGTTCATTCAGACTTCCAACATCACCCTTTGACTACCATCTAGAAGAAGAACATTTTTTACAATTCTGTCTACTTGAATCCTCTCCCCAATAAATCATACAATCATTGGGACACACATGTATTTTTGTATAATTTAGACCAAGCTTATTAACAAGTTTTTTCATATCATAAAAATATTCTGGGATTTTTTCTTCAGGAAATTCATTACAAATCAATTCCAATATCATGGACATTGCCTTATTTGTAATTACACATAGACATTTGATATGGTACAACTTCAGTAGAAATTAATGCTTTGAATATTTCAAACACCCACTATACAACTCTTTATTTCCATCGTCAAATAAATCATGAAACTCATATTCCTCAGTGAAGTTTTCTCTTACATTTGGCTCCAAAGAATCAAGAGGACGATCCAATGATATGTTACAATCTTGATCTGCTTGTGTTACAGTCTCAAAAACCTCACTTGTCACATTTCAATTTTAGCATCCTCTTCTGGTTGTTCTGATATGTTTTGATACCGATAGTGGTGTATTGTAGTGTCAAATTCATCATTAATGAGGTTTTTTATTTCATTTTCCACTGTCAACAAACTTGGGACCTCATTCTGTGGATTAACATCAGTGCTCAATATTTCTATAACATTCGATTCTCCATGCCAAATCCAACACAAATATTGACGAGGGAATTGTTTCAGTATTAAATGTTCATAAACTTCATCTCTCTTCAACCATGTTCTAAATTTACATTTAAGACATGGAAATCTTATTCTCCCTTCAAAATATCGATTAGAAATTGAAAAATCTAAAAATTCATTCAAACCCTTTACATACTGAGGTGTGTTCCTCGGTAATGTGATCCAGCTTTTATCCATGTATATCACAATATTCCTACACAATAAAAAAAATTAAAACACATAGTTACTACTGAATAGAGAAATAGATTCATATATAAAATAGTGTAATATTACAAAAACATAATGTAATAAAGATGATCCCCTGAGTTAGATATGAACCCTCTAGTGTTTGGGATAGGGGAAGTTTCTTTGGTAAAGAGAAACAATGTGCTAACAATGTGGTAGCTACTTTACCATGAAAACCAAAGCACATTGTTAATTTGGAATAACTATGTGGATATAAAAATCATTCACAATGTATGAGAAAACATATATAATATAGTCCATTCATCCAAATGGTTTTCATGGAAATGAATTGTTAAGAAAAATCTGCTGAAATAATAAAAATCGTCAATAGAACCAACAATGCCATATTAATCAATTACCACATGGTCAATACTAAAAGTTGTTGGAACCATGGTCATATATGCATGAATTGGAGTATTATTTTTGTTTTTTGTCAATCCTAAAAGGAAGTTCAGAATGTGTTCCAGTAGTGTACTCATACTGGTTGAGCAGATAACAGTATTGAAGGTGGCATCATTTTCCAGTGTTTGCTAAATTTCTAGATCTCAAAACTGACAAAAGGAGAAAACAATGCTTTTTGGAAAAGATACATCCACGCCATATATGTGTGGCACAAGTGACTTGTGCGCCGAGGAAGGACTTGTGCGCCAGTGTTGAGGAGGATTGGAAAGTTTCACGCCATGTGTTTTTGTAGATCAGAACTTCAAAATATGTAAAAGGAAAGAGGGTCGTGCAAGTATTGTTTTGGTCACGCAAGTGAGTAGCACGACAGAGGATTGGGTGGTTAGAGCTGTGGACTGGAACTTGCACACTGAGAGGAGGCTTGCGTTCCACTGTGCAAGGTGTCCAATTTTCCTATAAATAGAGGACCCCCCCATTTCTAACGAAGTTCAAGACATGGAAAAATTCGGTGCTCCCATCGCGCAGGTGAAGTGGTCGCGCAAGTGGTTGTGGGTCGCGCAAGTATAAGTTGCGAAATAGTTTTCTGCTGCATTCCAAAAATGGTTTTGGTGGAAAAGAATGTGAGTTGCGCAAGTTTGGTATTGAAGAAGGTTGAGTCGTACAAGTGTTCGAGTTGGACTTGCGCTCCAGTTATAACTTGCGCGCTGTCCTTGAAACTTGTGCACCAGCTTGGGGAAGCGCGCCTAGTGTTGTTGAAGTACGCCCATCTTCTTGAAGCTGCATGAAAGCTGGGAGATTGCCCGGTACCCTCAGAAAAAAGTGATATTCATCTACTGGTGATAGTAGGACTTCAACAGAGCATCTACATTCAATAGAGGATGTATTCTTTTGCAATGATGAAGAGAACTTCACGTCTATAAATTGAGTGGGACTTCATCAAAGTCAGTGAGCTAGGGGGAGTCAACGGGAGTGACCCAAGGGATGCAGTGAGCTATTACTGAACCTTTGTAAAGGCAGTGAGTCTGGGACAGAGTGACTGTGCCCGAACCTTTGTAATACACTACTAGTGAATTTTAGTGGAATTTGGTACGACCGACAACCTGTCGGCGTATGCTCCTCGGACGTAGCCACTAGTGGTGAACCAAGTAAAAAGTGATGTGTCATCTCTTTGTATGTGAATGTTGGATTTCTGATCATATTCATCATATAGGTTTAACAAGTTCCTACCAATGTGGGAACATGATCCATCACATTAAAAGAAAATGTTGTCACCCTGATTCACCCCTCCCCTCTCAGGGTGTCCCAGGGTCCTACAAGTGGTATCAGAGGGTAACGGTTACGGGTGTTAGATATATCCTTTGTCATCATGGAGAATGCAGTCAATACTAGGGGAGTACCTCTCTTCGATGGAAGTAATTTTCAGATTTGGAATAACAGAATGAAATCTCATTTAAGATCCCTTAGAATGGAAGTCCTCTTTGCTACCTTTCAAGTAATAAAAGTTACCGATCCAACATGAGTTGCTATGACTGATACAGACAGGAATGTTTTTGACGTAGATGTTAAAGCTCAGAATGCTATCATTGCGGCTCTTTCAGATCAGATCTACCTAAAGGTGATGAGTTGCACCTCAGAAAAGTATATGTGGGATAATCTTGAAAAAATTTATGAAGGATACAACAAAGTGAAGGAGGCAAAACTTCAAGTCTTACACAACAGGTTTGACGATCTAAAGATGCATCCTAATGAGAATGCAGATTCATTCTTCAATCGAATTACTAAAGTTGTTGGAGCAATTCAAGGTCTTGGAGAAAAAATCAAAGACATTGATATCGTTAAGAAAATCTTGAGAAGACTTCCTCCTATGTACAATGCAAAGGTGTCAGCCCTTGAATAAATAGATCTTTCTAAGTTATCTCTGGACGATTTGTTAAGTAGTATAGTGGCATATGAGATAAGAGTCAAACCTGAAGATGCTACGACTCATGTAAGCAAGGAAATGGAATTCAAAGCCATGGGAAAACTGAAAATTTCAGAAGATAGTAATGGTGAAGATGATGAGGAAAAATAAATTCTTTCTCTCATCACCAAGAAGCTGAAGAAGGGAAAAGGTAAATTTAAAGGTAAGCTAGCCCTGGCATGTTTTCATTATGGAAGAGTTGGGCACATTGCCTCTTAGTGCCAAAGAGAGTTTGATGATGATGAGAGAAAAACTGAAGATATCGAGAATCCTTGGAAGAGGTTTTTCAAAAAGGGAGACTTAAAATCTGGAAATAAAATACAGAAGAAGAGTTTTGTATATAAATAAGAAGATGAGGATATTGAATTTTGTGAAGAAGAAGAACCATAATTTAAAACAGGAAACCATGCTTCCATGATGGATACCACTAAAAAGTCAGAACCCTCGATCAATAAAGGAAGAGATAATCAGATTAATCCTAATTTTTAACCAAAGATTAAAATTAAGGAAGCCCTTTCCATGCTTGATAACAAATTTAAGAGATGAAATAAGTGGAAGGAAATGGTGGAAGAATCATCAGAATATGTTGATGAGATTGAATTAGAAATTGAACGACTAGAAGAACTAGTGAGAGTTCAGTCTTCGATCCTTGAAATCACATATGACGTTGTGGAACTAAATCTTAGAATTAAAGAACAAGAAAAGGTCATAAATGAACTTACATACAGATTATAAGAGAAGTCCAAGATAGTTGAGAGTCTTGAGGAAGAATTTGTTACTATTAAGAGTAAAATTGAATGTCAATCAACCACAAATGATGGTAAGAAGAAAATTCATTTTGGAAGATTCTCAGATGCAGAATTACTGGCAAGATCCAAGTGTGGTTCAGATGGGGTTGAAAAAATCTTGAGTGATCAAAGACCCGCTTGCATGGGAAAGAGTGGAATTGGATGTGATGTCGAGACTTCGACTACTGGAAGTGGAGAGAGCCAAAAGAAAGACAATATAAAAGTTGGACACGTTGAAACATTTCCTGATGTGCTGAAAAAGAAACCCTCAATCCAAACTAAAAGAAGAGCTGAAAATTATCCTCAAACTTCCAGAAATGACAGAAAATTCACTAGTGAAGGGATGCAGAACAAAAGGCAACTTGTATCTGGTTGATAGTAAAGAAAATGTTTGCTACATGACTATTGAAGAAGAAAACTACTTGTGGCATAGGATACTGGGACATATCAACCAACAAGACATGGAGAAAATATCAAAACTAAGAATTTTCATGGACATTCCCAACCAGAAGTGTGAGAGTGAAAAGTATTTTGATGCTTGCAATTGTGGAAATCTGGTTTGCAGTTCATATCGGCCAAAGAAGAAAAGGGAATCTCATCTTTTTGATCTAATTCATACAGATGTATGCGGGCTGATAAATGTTGCCGGAACTCATGGATTAATGTACTTTTTCCTCTTCATAGATGATTATAGTAGAATTGCATGTGTTATGGTCATTCAAAGGAAACGACAAGTGCTTTACTGCATGAAAACATATCGGCGAATCACCGAGAATGATACTGGACGAACAATCAAAGTGTTGCGATCTGACAATGGAGGGGAATACACGTCCATTGAATTTGAAAATTACCTAGAAAATCATGGGATAAAACATGAGGTAGCTTCTTTGAGAACTCCACAACAAAATGGAGTTGTTGAACGTAGGAATTGATAGGTGAACAACATGGCACAAACTAAGCTGATTGAGAGTCGTATTCCATGACATTACTGGAAAGAGCCTGTTCAAGCTGCAGTGTATATTCAAAATCGAACAAGACTTTTTAGACGAAGACACCATATGAATTGTGGCATGGAAGGAATCTATCGTTTAAATATTTTCATGTTTTTGGAAGTAAATGATTCATTTGGAATAAAGAAGGAAATCAAGGGAAGTATGGTGACCCTGTAGATGAAGGAATTTTCCTTGGATACTCAATGTATAAAAAATCTTACAAGTGTTTCAATAAATGATTAGGAAGGATTGTGGAAAGCAGTGACGTTAAGATAATTGAAGAGAAAACCACAAATGCTTCAAGGAATTCATATGCTTATATGATATAAAGTGAGGAATAAAGTGAACGTGGAGAAAATAAAAATACAGAAATGGAGGAAGTTTTACAAAACACTCAGCAGTCACATCATGATGTTGACTTAGAAGATGAATTTGAAGAAGAAACTATGGCTGGAGAGAATGCAACTGAACCGCATAGGAGAAATCGTAGAGTTGAGATTGATCCATATAACATAATTGGGGACAGGAGTGCACCCACTCAAACAAGGAGGATGAGAAATAACACACAATCTGCATTTCTATCAGTTGTGGAGCCATCCTCATTCAAAGAAGCTCCAAAGGATGAATCTTGGGTGAAATCCATGAATGAAGAGTTAGATCAGATTGACAAGAATCAGACATGGGATCTTATCTAGATACCCAAAGGTTACAATGTGATTGGTACAAAATGGATCTTCAAGAACACGTTTGATGAGCATGGAAGTGTTATCAGAAACAAGGCTCGACTGCTATGTACGGGATATTCCCAGATTGAAGGTGTTGATGTTGAAGAAACCTTTTCTCTAGTGGCTAGACTGGAGTCAATAAGGCTTTTAATTACCATGGCACTCCATATAGGATATAAAGTATATCAAATGGATGTCAAGACAACATTCTTGAATGGTGTTCTCGAAGAAGAAGTCCACATCAAACAACCAGTGGGTTTTGTTCTTGGTACTGATGAAACAAAGGTCTGAAAACTGAAGAAAGCTCTATATGGTTTGAAGCTGGGACCATGAGCATGGTATTCCTGGATAGACTCTTATCTCAAGAGGCAGGAATTCAAAATAGGAGGAGTAGATCAACATCTATATGTGATGAATTCTCCAAAAGATCAATTCATGGTTCTAGTCTATGTTGATGATATCATATTTGGTGGCAGCAGGCAGAAATCAGTGGATGAATTTTCCAATCACATGAAGTCAGAATTTGAAATGTCTATGATTGGGGATCTTACATATTTCTTGGGACTGTAGGTGATTCAAAAGAAGGATTACACTTTCATTTCTCAGGAAAAGTATGTAAGAGAGCTGCTGAAGAAGTTTAATATGAAAGAATCCAAACCAATGTCAACTCTAATTTCAGTTGGAACCAAACTTGGAAAGCATGAGGATGGGGCATCTGTAGACCCCACTATGTACAGGAGGATAATTGGGAGCCTACTGTACTTGACAGCGACACGCCCATATATTGTCTTTGCAACCTGTCTAGTGACCCTCTTTCAGAGTAATCCAAAGGAGGAACATATGAAAGTAGTAAAAAGAATCATGAGGCATATTCAAGGTACTCATAGTTGTGGGTTATACTTTGCTGCAAGAAGTGACAGTGAATTATCAACATTTTATGATGCTGACTGGGCTGGTGATGTAGTGGACAGAAAGTCCACCAGTGGTGGAGCATTCTATATTGGGAATAAATGTGTTGGATGGTTGAGAAAGAAACAAGAAATTACTTCTCTTAGTATTACTGAAGTTGAATATAGCTCTGTCACAAAGGCATGAACTGAAATGCTATGGATGAAGCAACAACTAATATATATTGGGGATGAGGTAAAGTAACCAATGGTTATTTGCTGTGATAACAAGAGAACAATTGATCTTACGAAGAATCCTATTCAGCATTCTCGTACAAAACATATTGAAATCAGGTATCACTTTATCAAAGAAATTTTTTAGCAAGGAGTGATTATAATGAACCATGTGGGAACTAATGAGCAAGTGGATGATATCCTGACCAAGCCACTATCAGCGGTGGTATTTGAGAAGCATCGGTTGAAACTCAGTGTTCCGCCACCTCCCAGTGCATAAGGAGGTTAAAAAAATCCCCTCTCCCTAGTTATGTTAATTGTTTTTAATCTGTTTATGGATGTGATGCAGGTTTATGGGGGAGATAATATCCAGTGGGAGTGTGGTTTGAGCTGATCAATGAACAAATACCGGTCTTTGGATTTATTATCAATGGGGGAGAAAGGAATAAATTCAGGATGAGAAGGAAACAGGAATCCAATTCACACTTTCTCTCTTGTTTTTGACATCGATCATTTCTCACGTATACTTAGAGTGTTGGATGAGTTGATTCTTGCGTTTTTTGATTTGCATGTGGATGGTTATCTATTTAATTTATTCACTGATTTCCAACAAACCCAAAGGGGGAGATTGTTGGAACTATGGTCATTTATGCATGAATTGGAGTATGATTTGTGTTTCCTATCAATCCTTAGAGGAAGTTAAAAATGTTTTCCAGTAGAGTACTCATAATGGTTGAGGGGATAACATTATTTAAGGTGGCATCATTTTCTAGTGTTTTCCAAATTTCTAGATCTCATAACTGACAAAAGGAGAAAACAATGGTTTTTGTAAAAGAGACTTGCACACCGTATATGTGTCACACAAGTGACTTACGCACTGAGAAACGACTTGCGCGCCGGTGCTGAGGAGGATTAGAAAGATGTGCGCCATATGTTTTTGTAGATTAAAACTTCAAAATATGGAAAAGGAAAGAGGGTTGCGCAAGTATTGGTCTGGTCGCGCAAGTGAGTAGCGCGACAGAGGCTTGGGCGGTTTGAGCTGTGCACCGGAACATGCATGCCAAGGGGAGTCTTGTGCGCCACCGCGTAGGGTGTCCAGTTTTCCTATAAATAGAGGACCCCCTCCTCATTTCTAACGAAGTTCAAGACTTGGAAAAATTCAGTGCTCCCATCGTGCAGGTGAAGTGGTCGACAAGTGGTTGTGGGTCGCGCAAGTATAAGTTGCGCGGTAGTTGTTTGCTGCATTCCAAAAATGGTTTTTGTGGAAAAGAATGTGAGTCGTGCAAGTTTGGTATTGAAGAAGGTTGAGTCGCGCAAGTGTTGGAGGTGGACTTGGGGGCCAGTTATAAATTGCGTGCCATCCTTGAAACTTGTGTGCCAGCTTGGGAAGCGCGCCTGGTGTTGTTGAAGTACGCCCATCTTCTTGAAGTTTCACGAAAGATGGGAGATTTCCCAGTACCCTCAGAACAAAGTTTGGTTCGTCCACTGGTGAGATTTGGACTTCAACAGAGCATCTACATACAATATAGGATGTATTCTTTTGCAATGATGAAGATACCTTCACGTCTATAAACTGAGTGGGACTTCACTGAAGGAAGTGATTTAGGGGGATTCAACATGAGTGATCTGAGGGACGAAGTGAGATATCCCAAACCTTTGTAATGGCAGTGAGCCTAGGACAGAGTGACTATGCCCAAACCTTTGTAATAAACAGCTAGTGAAGTTTAGTGGAATTTGGTACGACCGACAACCTATTGGGATATGCTTCTTGGATGTAGCTCTTAGTGGTGAACCAAGTAAAAAGTACTATGTCATCTCTATGCATGTGAATGCTGGATTTATGATCATATTCATCATAGAATTTTAACAAGTTCCTACCAACGTGGGAATAAGATCCATCACATTAAAAGAAAAAGTTGTCACCCTAATTCACCCCTCCCCTCTCAGGGTGTCCCGGGTTCCTACAAGTGGTATCAGAGGGTAAAGGTTACTGGTGTTAGATCTGTCCTTTGTCGTCATGGAGAATGCAGTCAATACTAGGGGGGTACCTCTCTTCGATGGAAGTAATTTTCAGATTTGCAAGAACAAAATGAAATCTCATTTAAGATCCCTCAGAATGGAAGTCCTCTTTGCTACCTTGCAAGGAACACAACTTACCGATCCAATAGGACTTGCTATGACTGATACAGACCAGAAAATTTTTGATGCAGATGCTAAAGATCAGAATGCTATCATTGCGACTCTTTCAGATCAGATCTACCTAAAGGTGATGAGTTTCACCTCAGCAAAGTCTATGTGGGATAAACTTGAAAGCATTTATGAAGGAGAAAACAAAGTGACGGAGGAAAAACTTCAAGTCTTACACAACAGGTTTGATGATCTAAAGATGCATCCTAATGAGAATGCATATTCATTCTTCAATCGAATTTCTGAAGTTATAGGAGCAATTAATGGACTTGGAGAGGAAATCAAAGACATTTATATTGTTAAGAAAATATTGAGAATACTTTCTCCTATTTAAAATGAAAAAGTGTCAGCCCTTGAAGAAAGAGGTCTTTCTAAGCTATCTATGGATGACCTGTTAAGTATTCTAGTGGCATATGAGATGAGAGTCAAACCTGAAGATTCTATGAATCGTGTAAGCAAGGAAATGGCACTCAAATCCATGGACAAACTAAAAATTTCAGAAGATAGTAATGGTGAAGATGATGAGGAAAAAGAAATTATTTCTCTCATCTGCAAGAAGTTGAAGAAGGGAAAAGGTAAATTTAAAGGTAAGCTACCCCTGACATGTTTTCGTTGTGGAAGAGTTGGGCACATTGCCTCTCAGTGCCAAAGATAGTTTGATGATGATGAGAGCGAAGATGAAGACATCGAGAAGCCTCGTAAGAGGTTTTTCAAAAAGGGAGACTTCAAATCTGAAAAGAAAATATAGAAGAAGAGTTTTTTCTGTGAAGAAGAAGATGAAGATATTGAATTTTGTGAAGAAGATGAACCAGAATTTAAAACAGGAAACCATGCTTCCATGATGGCTACCATTGAAATGTCAGAACTCTCGATCAATAAAGGAAGAGATAATCAGATTACTCTTAATGGTGACCCAATGATTAAAATTAAGGAAGCCCTTTCCAAGATTGAGAAAAAATGTAAGAGATTCAATAAGTGGAAGGAAATGGTGGAAGAATCATCAGAATATATTGATGAGCTTGAAGTAGAAATTGAATGACTAGAAGAACAAGTGAGAGTTTAGTCTTTGATCCTTCAAAGCACATATGACGTTGTGGAACTAAATCATAGAATTGAATAATAATCAAAGGTCATAAATGACCTTACATCCAGACTATAAGAGAATTCCAAGATAGTTGAGAGTCTTGAGGAAGAATTTGTTACTCTTAGGAGTAAAATTTAATGTCAATCAACCACAAATGAGGGTAAGAAGAAAATTCATTTTAGAAGATTCTTAGATGCAGAATTACTGGCAAGAGAAAAGTGTGGTTCAGATTAGGATGGAAAAATCTTGAGTGATCAAAGACCCTCTTTCATGGGAAAGAGTGGAATTGGATGTGAAGCTGATACTTCAACTGTTGGGAGTGGAGAGAGCCAAAATAAAGACAAGATAAAAGTTGGACATGTTGAAACATTTCCAGATGTGCTGAAAAAGAAACCCTCAATCCAAACTAAAATAAGTACTGAAAATTATCCTCAAACTTTCAAAAATTATAGGAAATTCACTAATGAAGGGATCTAGAATAGAAGATAACTTGTATCAGGTTGATAGTAAAGAAAATGTTTGCTACATGACTGTTGAAGAAGAAAACAATTTGTGGCATCAGAGACTGGGACATATCAACCAACAAGACATGGAGAAAATATCAAAACTTAGTATTGTCATGGACATTCCCAACCTAAAGAGTGAGCATGAAAAGTCTTGTGATGCTTGAATTCGTGGAAAGCTGGTCTGCAGTTCATATCAGCCAAACAAGAAAAGGGCATCTCATCTTCTTGATCTAATTCATACAGATGTATGCGGGCCAATAAATGTTTCTGGAATTCATGGATAAATGTACTTTTCCCTCTTCATAGATGGTTATAATAGAATGGCATGTGTTATGGTCATTCACAGGAAACAAAAAGTGCTTGACTACATGAAAATATATCAGGGAATCGCCGAGAATGATACTGGATGAACAATCAAAGTGTTGCGATCTGAGAATGGAGGGGAATAAACGTCCATTGAATTTGAAAATTACCTGAAAAAACACGGGATACAACATGAGGTAGCTGCTCTGAGAACTCCACAACAAAATGGAGTTGTTGAACTTAAGAATCGACTGGTGAAAAACATGGAACAAACTATGCTGATTGAGAGTCGTATTCCATGACATTACTGGAAAGAGGTTGTTCAAGCTTCAGTGTATATTCAAAATCAAACAGGACTTTATATGGGTGAGATGAAGACACCATATGAATTGTGGCATGGAAGGAAGCCCTCATTGAAATATTTTTGTGTTTTTGGAAGTAAATGCTTCATCAGGAACAAAGAAAGAAATCAAGGGAAGTATGGTGACCATGTAGATTAAGGAATTTTCCTTAAATACTCAATGAATAGAAAAGCTTACAAGTATTTCAACAATTGATTAGGAAGGATTTTGGAAAGCAGTGAAGTTAAGATAATTGAAGAGAAAACCAAAAATTCTTCAAGGACATCATATGATGATGTGATAGAAAGTGAGGAAGAAAGTGAACGTGAAGAAAATACAAATAGAGAAATGGAGGAATCTCTACAAAACACTCAGCAGTCACATGATGATGTTGACTTTGAAGAATAATCTAAAGAAGAAACTATGTCTGGAGAAAATACAACTAAACCGAACAGGAGAAATCATAAAGCTGAGATTGATCCATTTAACATAATTTGGAATAAGAGTGCACCCACTCAAAAAAAGAGGTTGAGAAATAACACATAATCTGCATTTCTGTCAGTTGTGGATCTATCCTCATTTGAATAAGCTGCAAAGGATGAATCTTGAGTAAAAGCCATAAATGAAGAGTTAGATCAGATTGATAAGAATCAGACATGGGATCTTGTCCAGAGACCCGAAGGTCACAATGTGATTGGTACAAAATGGATCTTCAAGAACAAGTTTGATGAGCATGGAAGTGTTATCAGAAACAAGGCTCGACTGGTATGTAAGGGATATTCCCAAATTGAAGGCGTTGATATTGAAGAAACCTTTGCTCTAGTGGCTAGACATGAGTCAATCAGGATTTTCCTTACCTTGGCACTACAAAGAGGATATAAAGTATATCAAATGGATATCAAGATGACATTCTTGAATGGTGTTCTCGGAGAAGAAGTCTACATTGAACAACCAGTGGGTTTTTTTCTTGGTACTGATGAAACAAAGGCCTGCAAACTGAAGAAAGCTCTATATGGTTTGAAGTAGGCACCACGAGCATGGTATTCCTGGATGGACTCTTATCTCAAGAGGCTAGAATTCAAAATAGGAGGAGTAGATCACAATCTATATGTGAAGAATTCTCCAAAAGATCAATTCATGGTTCTAGTCTATGTTGATGATATCATATTTGGTGGCAGCAGGCAGAAATCCATGGATGAATTTTCCAATCACATGAAGTCAGAATTTGAAATGTCTATGATTGGAGAGCTCACATATTTCTTGGGACTGCAGGTGATTCAAAAGAAGGATTACACTTTCATTTATCAGGAAAAGTTTGTAAGAGAGGTACTGAAGAAGTTTAATATTCAAGACTCCAAACCAATATCAACTCCAATTGCTGTTGGAACCAAACTTGGAAAGCATGAGGATGAGACATCTGTAGACCCCACTATGTACAAGAGGATAATTGGGAGCCTACTTACCTGACAGTGACACGGGCAGATATTGTATTTGCAACCTGTCTAGTGGCCCGCTTTCAGAGTAATCCAAAGGAGGAACATATGATAACGGTAAAAATAATCATGAGTTATATTCAAGGTACTCATACTTGTGGGTTATACTTTGATGTAGGAAGAGATAGTGAATTATCAGCATTTTTGGATGTTGACTGGGCTGGTGATGTAGTGGACAGAAAGTCCACCAGTGGTGAAGCATTATATATTGGGAATAAATGCATTGACTGGTTGAGCAAGAAACAAGAACGTACTTCTCTTAGTATTTCTGAAGCTAAATATATCTCTTCCACAAAGGCATGCACTCAACTGCTATGTATGAAGCAATAACTAATAGATATTAGTGATGAGGTAAAGAAACCAATGGTTATTTACTGTGATAACAAGAGTGAAATTGATCTTACGAAGAATCCTGTTCAACATTCTCATACCAAACATATTGAAATCAGGTATCACTTTATCAAAGATTTTTTTTTACCAAGGAGTGATTAGAATGGACCATGTGGGAACTGATCAGCAAGTGGCTGATATCCTAACCAATCCACTATCAGCGGTGGTATTTGAGAAGCATCTGTTGAATCTTGGTGTTTGGCCACCTCCTAGTGCATAAGTAGGTTATGAAAATCCCCTCTCCCCAATTATTTTCATTGTTTTTTGTAACACCCCAAGCTTCCATGGTACGCTTCTCTTTGAATAATAGAGCAGCGTGTGCTGTACGCAACCTCGAGTTCTAACACACTGTGACCAATCAAAGTAGCAATTATCAATATTAATACCCAACTTTTGAAATTATATAAATTTTATATTTCAAAATGGACTTCATTTTTGGATTCGGAATATCGAAATTATTCTATGTTGAAATTTTGGTATTTTTCATAGAACTTCCAATTTTCGATGAATAGTAATAAAAAACTTAAAAACAACTTTTTTAATCAAAATAATTTATAGTGATAAATTATAATATTTAGTGGTTTTAAAGTACAATTAGAATATAATTTTACCATTTTATCCAATGGTGGTTATTATAATTAATTTCACTTTGAAATTTGACACAAACAATTGTCAATCTTTTTCTATATATTGTTTCTTAAAAACACGCTATTTGTTATGACATCGAGAATTAATTATTAAATTAATTAATTCAACTTATATGTTTTTAATTTTGTAAAATAGACATCATTTTTGAATTAGGAATATCAAATATATCTTAGGGTGAATTTTTGTTATTTTTCTAAAAAACTTCAATTTTTGATGAATAGTGAAACCACTAAGTGGTAGTTAATAAACTGATTTTTCATTTAAATGAATCTTTACCACTTATGTGAATTGAATTTAAAAAATCCTACATACATGGTTGTCATTATTAAGTAAAATGTGGTTCAGTGGGATGAAAATAATTTTTGGTGAATAGTAACTTTTTAGTTTTATTAATCTTGATTAAAGGTAATTAGTGTAATTTAAGGTAAATATAATGTTATAATAATATTAAATTACCTTTAAACTTGTCCAAATTTTATTTTATGAGTCAGGGCCGACCAAGAAAATCCATGGGTCAACTTGGGGACCCCATGGAGCCACTTGGGTAAGAAAATGACATTAATAACTTTTTATTTAAAGTAAAAATAAAATTGTCAAAAACATGTGTTGTTTTAATAAAACAATTATTACATGGGGTTATATAAGTTAATGTTTAGACTATAAATATTCATTGGTAATCTAAAAATATTTCCTACATCATGATATTTTTTTATAATTTTTAGACATTAAATAAATTAAATTTTTTATGACACCATGATGAAGCAGCGATTACCTCATTAGTTAAAGATTTAAATAAAATGAAAAGATAATGTAAAATCTCTGACTTAAACTTTTCAAAACCCTATTTTATGAGTATATTTTGAACCCTTATCATCTTATCCTCGAAATATATCATTGTGGGACCTTTAAAATCCGAAACGCATTATATAATAAAGTAACATTTCTTGACTTTCCAAGAGTGCCCCTCCTCTCCTCTTATAAAAGGCCCCCACCTCTACCACCTTATTCGCACCTTCAAAGCCATTTGTATCGTCCAAAATCTGCCCAAATACTCTCTCAACTTCCCTCTCTTACTTATATAAGACTCACTTTGGGCATAATTCTTTCCAAGGAAGCCTTTGGCTCAAATAAAAAAGAGTTACCTGATTTTAAGGTAATGTATTCTCTTATGTACTTTTGTTTTATTTTTCTTCTCCAACCCCTTAAAATATTTTTATTCCTTTATTTTGTAACAACAACAGTATCTTAAATACACTAGGATTTTGTTATGAGAAGGATTTGATTTACACTTACACACACCTTCGTCTAATGGTTAAAGAACATACTGTTTCTGTGGGTGGTGAATTACTGCCTCACGAAACGATGATTGTTCAAACTTCGTTTAACACCTCTCATGGTGGCCATTAAGATGTAAATATATTTATATATGATATATATTATGTTTATGTTTTCTTTATGCTTCTTTATTTTTTATTTATGGCATACCTTTATGATTTCCACTATGGGTAAACGTGATAATTCCATTTTAGGAAGTGCGGACTAACGCCCCCTCAAAGTGATTTGAATCATTAATTCCATATGTGGGAAGTATAAAGGATGGAGTTAATGATATTATATATGATATTGTACTGGAATTATAATATACCTTTATATCATTATGATTTCATTCTATTTAATATGAAATATAAATGAAAGTAGCGTTCATGTGTACCTACGGCTTACCGTCTCCATGAACGGTGCATTTCATTTCTTACCTCTAAATGTTATGTAATATTATAAATGCATATATATACTAGATATATATGATATATATGATATCTAAATCATTAATATAATTCTGTATATAATGTATATTTTACCACATGAACAACTTGTAATTATAAGAAGTTTATTTTTGACTCAAGTACCAAAGATCGACAAAACGACCGTTATTAACTTAAATAATTACATAATGTTCATAACATGGTAATAAGTGATATAAAAGGAATAATGAACTTGAAAAAGGTTCTTAAGCAATTATAAATTAACTCTAGTTTATTATTCCGGAGGTTAAATAATGGTCGAGTCAAGTCGGACATGAGGTAAGGGACTTCGTCTCAATCTCCTTTCATTGAGGCATATTTTGTGTTATACACAACTTTCATTTATATGGTGTATAAAAACCTTTGAATTTTACTTTTATTCAAAAGTAATATTTTTATATGAAGAGTTTTTACTAAACAACAAAAGGAATGTTTTGTCTTATGTATGCGGCGACAATGAATTCTCAGCCGCCATGACCATTATTTGAGTTTCAGCTTCCTCTACAAGCTATAACTTTTTTTAAATGAAAAATAAATACCAAGTTTTATTTTTCTTTTATTTTGGTATTGAAAATGGGTTTGATAATTTTTTTATTATATCATTGTGTTGTATTGATATCTTGTGATTGAAATGTTGAAGTGTTATGTTTCCTTTATGCATGTTTTATGTGATATGATTATGTTATGATTTATGATATGTTTAAACCTTTTCATATAAGGAATGCATTGGAATTAGTATGTGATGGGTGGAGCCCGCTATATCTCCTCGATGCATCGGTAGGTCTCATGAGACAAACTAGTGTCTTGGCATGAGGCCTTGACAAAATCTTATTTTTAGTCTTGGCATGAGGCCTTGGCTACGTGGTTATGATAGTCTGGCATTATGCATTCCATCATTATGAAAGTGGTTATTGATATTGCATGTGATTATTCGACTAGTAGAATATCCATGTGAATAAGTAAATGGCATTATTTCATTTTATTTTTTCCATATTATGACGATGTTTAAGTTTAAAAGGCTTTTGTTTTAGTTATGCATTGCCTTAAATGTTTGTGTTTATTTATGAAAGTTTCTGCTATATTGTTATCCTTACTGAGAATCTGAGATCACCCCTTTCTTTGTTTTATTTTTCCCAGGATGTGAAGAAATATTTTATGACTGACCTACAGGGATAGTCTGAAGGGAATATGGGTGTGGACTATGAAGACTATGTTATTGTAGTTTTTCAGTTTATGATGTAATGTAACATTTATGAATGTATCTAGTGTTTCCAAGGCTACTAAACTAATCGGTCTTTCGAGACTTGATCTTTTGTGATCATGCCAATGTTACGTAATAATGCACCGACTCTGGGTAACTGGGGTCGGGGTGTTACAGTTGGTATTAGAGGCAGTTTAGTACTAACCTTGGAAGCTAGATTTAGATAAAATCTGATTAGATCATATAGCCCTAAGATAGACTTTGAGTATTAGTATAGAAGAACATACTATAATTTTGGTATTATAAAGATTTTGTGTGTTTTCCGAGCAATACATCCCTATATGGATACGAGCAGGGAGAGGCGGCTCTAGCACAGATGTACCTAGGGGTAAAACCAGAAAACACCGCTTTGAGCTAGACTCGAACGGGAACTGGTGCACGACAACAGGTCTTGATGTACTCTTGGTCATGACACTCCCGGGGGATATGCTTAGGATAATTCTCATTTTCTTTACAAATCATTAAGAGAGGTTTATGAGTATATACTTTCCCAAAGAAAAACATTTTTATAATTATGGATTATATCCATAAACTTTCCAATTTATGTTAGGTGTTTTTCAAGTTTGTTATTTTGTATTTTGATTTATAAACTAATCTAGTTTATGCCATTGTTTAGAAATGGCGCCTAGTAGAAGGAATGGAAACCGTATCAATGCACACACTCCAGGTAGGAATTTCCCTCCTGCTGAAGATAATTATAGTGGAGCTGGTGATACAACTGGTGCTGATCAACTTATCACCATATTGGGACAACTCACTCAGGTTATGAATAATAACCTTACTCATATGGAGCACCCTGATCCGCAAAGTGGATGATCAATGTTATATCGCTTCATGAGGCAACAACCGCCAACATTTAATGAGGGTACAAATCCATTAGTAGCTGATCAATGGATAAAATCTTTAGAGAAAATATTCCACACCTTGGGGTGTAGCGAAAGGGAGAAAGTTGTCATGGCAGTTTACCGCCTCACTGGAGATGTCGATCAATGGTGGTCGCTGATTCAAAACACAAAGGAAGATGAAGAAGTATCAGGTATGGAATGGAGGGATTTTAAGGAAATTTTCTTAGAAAGACAGTTCCCACATGACCATCGAGCAGATATGGAAAGGTAATTTCTGAGTCTGAGGCAGAAGGAGGATGACAATGTCTCAAAGTATGAGGCTAACATTACAAGGTTAGCGAGGCATGCTGCAGATTATATACGTAACCCAAGAAGTAATATTGATCGTTTCTTTGAGGGGTTAAAACCATTTCTCCGTCGAGATTTAGTATCACAATCCTTCTCATCATACAAAGATATTGTCTCGTGTGCTATCAAGATAGAAAAGGAATTTTCTAAGTCTTATGACAACAAAGTAAAGCAAGATAAGAAGAGAACAGTGGAGCAAGAGACAGATAAAGGGAAAAAGGGAAATAAGGATTTTCCATTATGCGATAATTGTGGGAAGAATAACCCCGATACTTTCCTAAAAGGAATGGGAGTTTGTTATAAATGTGGAGAAAAAGGTCACCAGGCTCGTGATTGTAAGGGAAAGAAAGAGGCTATCAATGTTGAATGCTACAATTGTAGGGAAATGGGGCATTATGAAAATGAATGTCCTAAGCGTCAGGGAAACTTACCTCAGAAAAGGCCAAGGGATCAAGGCCAATATTATGCTTTAACTACAGTTGAAGTGGAATAATTAATGTATTGGTGATTTTGGACTCAAGGATTATATTCCGGTTATAAGAATAATATGACATATATAAGGATTGTACTACAATACTTGTCACTAGTGCAGAAAACGTTTTTTACGTCGGTTATTTTTAATTTTTTACATCGATTTCTAGCCGACGTTAATACGTGCGACGTTATAAATAAGGTTTTTGACGTCAGTTATTTAAAAACTGACGTCAAAAACATAAAATCACGATTTTTATCACGTCGGTTATTTTAGAACCGACATGATAAAGGGCCTGGATAATGGTTTATCACGTTGGTTATTTTAGAACCGACGTGATAAAGGGCCTGGAGAATGGTTTATCACGTCGGTTATCGAATAACCGACGTGATAAACGGCCGGGACAATGGTTTATCACGTCCGTTCTTAAACAACCGACATGATAAACAGGGGGTGAGGGGTTTTATCACGTCGGTTCATATAGAACCGACGTGATAAACTGGGGTGAGGGTGGTTTATCACGTCCGTTCTATAAGAACCGACGTGATAAACCGGGCTGAGCGTGGTTTATCACGTCAATTCATATAAAACCGACGTGAAAAACCGGGGGAGGGGGGTTTATCATGTCAGTTATTGTATAACCGCCGTGATAAACCGGTGGGAGGGGGTTTATCACGGTGGTTATACAATAACCGACGTGATAAACCATTCTCCAGGCCCTTTATCATGTCGGTTATTAAATAACCGACGTGATAAACCATTCTCCAGGCCTTTTATCACGTCAGTTATTAAATAACCGACGTGATAAACCATTTTCCAGGCCTTTTATCACGTCGGTTATTAAATAACCGACGTGATAAACTATTTTCCAGGCCTTTTATCACGTCAGTTATTAAATAACCGACATGATAAACTATTTTCCAGGCCTTTTATCACGTTGGTTATTAAATGACCAACGTGATAAACCCAATTTTTTTAACAGAATGCAGTGATCTTCTCTCCACCAGAATCAACCAGAAAATAAATCAAGAAATCATACCACAAAAATAGAAGTACATCAAAATTAAGCATGTAAATAGATAAGATATAAAACATACCCACTAGACAACATCCACCCTCATTTATACCCCATGGACAACCCTCCCCCACCCTGTTGGAGCCCTCACCCTCATGTATACCCCCTGGACAGCCCTCCCCCACCCCATTGGAGCTCCCACCCTCATGTATACCCCTTGGACAACCCTCCCCCACCCCATTAGAGCCCCCACCACACTCCTAGACTGCCCCCCGACCCTCGGACACCCCCAAACACCCCTCGACAACCCCCACCCGCCTGAACAACACCTCCTCACCCCCTCACCCCACTTGACAGCCCCCACCACACCCCTGGACAACCCCCCCACCCTTGGACAACACTCCCACACCCCTGGACCGGCTTCCCACACCCATGGACATCCCTGCCACCCCCCAAGACTGTCCCCCCACCCCACCGGACAGCCCTCCCAGACCGCTGGACACCCCCAACCCCATTGAACACACCCCCACACCCTGGGAACCCCTCCCCCACAGACCCAAATCCATACCAAAAGAACCATCAAAAGTAGACCAAAACAAGAAGTAGAGCAAAATTAAACATTCACTTATATGATATTCAAAACTTACACTGTCAACTTAAAAGAAAAACTAAATCAAACCTAAAAAACTACCAAATAGACAATTAAAACGACAATATTCAAAATTACATTTTACATTACAAACAAATAAAATTCAATCAAACCTGTAAAATAATTTGACCACTCCACTTGTACGTGTTTGATGTCTTCAGCAGTATAGGGTTGAGGGTCATCAAAAAGCTACAAATGAAAAAGAAGATAGTTAACGTGTATAATGAATAAATCAAATTGAAATATGATGGCAAAGTTTAAGAGGAAATCGTACCAGGTCAAAATTCACAACTGTCCCAGTTGTTATTATTTCATACATAAATCTTAACATATAATATCCGCATTCGATGAGGCCTTGTTGTTCATGACAATTCTGTTTTGAATGAGTGTAAATTCAATATATTATTTTTATGTAATAAATCAAAAAGTACAAATTATAAATGGAAATTTACCTTCGCCTTTACATATTTGATCTTTGCATTTTTTTTCTTTGTGTTTTTTCGAAAGTAGACCCATGCACTATTAGAAAATAATACGAATGGGGTAAATTTAAATTTTTATTATAATATATAAAAATATTGAGAAATTGAAACTTAATTTTCCAATATTTTCTTAAAACTTGCCCGCACATCACCATGAACATATCATATCCAATAAAGAGCTTTCTCCCTTGGGCAAAAAATCCCTAACATCCAATGATTACTGATAAAAGGAAATTTAATGTTAGTGGTTTTTTATGTTAAAAGATAATTAACTCTTTGAGAGAAATGTGTTTCATACCTCTCACAAAAAGGTATCATCCAACATTGTTGGATTATATTCTTTTCAAATCTTTCAGCAATATAAACCATTCTTTGTTCCTCAGTCAATGCACATGCTTCAGGGGAAATCAATTGTGGGTCCATGAATCCATATACTTCTGTCAGTTCATTCCTCTCACAAATTTTATAAAGATACCTAATACAAAACATATATAAGTATACATTTTTAATAAATATAACGTAGGGAAAAGGTGTTAATAATTACATGGACAAAATTTGCACCACGTTGATGCCCAACTTATCTCCAGTAACAATCTCCATGATATCATATTTTGTAATCCCCACACTTATTTCAGGTCGAAAAACATGAGATTCCATTGGAAACTCATAAAAACCCAACAACAAATGTGAATATCTTGACAATCTGTCAAGACCACTGGAATCTGTATCTGATGTCATAGCCTGTTGTCTTTGTTGTTGTCTATACAGTATTTCTTTACCTTTGAAGTATTCCTGTGAAAAAAAATTGAGAATTATAGTAGTTTTCAAATGATAAAACAACTTTAACAAAAAAATAAAATAAAAGATATAACATTCATACCTCTATGGTAATGAGTCGAAGAAGTCTGGATAGCCAAACTAAAAAATGGCCGATACTCTGTCCAACTTTCGCCACCTCATCTGTAGGTATTGGTACCCTAGATGATCTATCTATAATATCCTGTACAGTGACCCTCTGATTCTCTACCTCTAATTGTTGATGATGAACTGTATCTCCTATACAATATACCAACCTGTATGCTACTATATGATGTTGAGAATCATCAACATACAACTCGCAATATGTAGGAAGCTGCGGCGAAGGCGTAGGATAAAAAATGGGGTCCGCAGGCTGAGGTGGGGGAGTGGGAGCAACTGGCGGAGGTGGAGGATAAATAATGGGGTCTGCAGGGGGAGGTGGAGGAGTGGGAGCTGCAGTCTGAAATTGTCTTTGCATTTCTTCAAACATAGACTGCACCGAATCTCTAATCTTTTCTTCCATCGTCGCATTAATATTTTGAACTTCAGCCTCCAAGGATTCTATTTTTTTATAAACCCCCTCAATGTTAGAAGTTGAAGAACGTGGAAACACTTTTCTTACCGATACACTTGTCGGATAACCTCTTACACGACCAGGATGTTCGGGCCTTCCCAATGCTGCAAATAAAATATCTTCCCTCCCAGTAGCTGTAAATTTCCCCTCTGAACTCTGCTCCTCAAGAGAGTCCTGTTTTAATTAATTGAACATTTCTGTAATGATTGAAACTTATATGAAGAAAAAATTTAACTTAAATAAATTAAATAGATATCTTACAATCCTCTCAGCTACGATTCTCGATTCTTCCGAAAGATATTGCCCTTTTTTTCCCTTCCGAGATCTCTTCCATTTTTCATGTCTAGATGGAGAGGATGGAGGGGCCACCTCTCCAGAGCTTGAAGACTCAGCTCTTAGTTGTTGAAATTTTTCCGCTCTCATTTTTTCTTCCAATAATGTATACCCTCCCCGAGATAAACTATGAGGGTATACATTTTTAGATTGGATATCCTGATGATCTTTCCTTGTTTCCTATAATTTAAGAATAAGAAATCATTAACAAAACATTAATAAAATCATTTATATAAGAAAGTTTATAAAAGTGTACACTGCCCTTACCAGAAATGACTCTTTTTTTCTACTTTCAAAAAACTGTATCCATGTGTCTTCATCTATAAAAGGATATATACAACATGGATTGTCATGACTCCTATGACCATAAATGAAATCAGATGAGAGGGTTGATTTGAAATCCCTCCATCTCCTGGCAGCCAATGATAAGCATTTCTTCCTGAATCCTCCTGTGTCAGGAATATCAAATGTCATCTGATAAAGAAGAGGTTAAACATATTATATATACCAGAAACATTAAAAGAATGGTCAAACAATGACAAAAGATCTTACCAAAATCATCTCCCACAATTGAGAGATAATCACTTTATCCACACCTCTCTAATCATCATACAGAATGCTTACTTTGGTCTTACCCTGAGTTGCAACAAAACTCTTAAAATCTTTGGCATTCGGACCTCTAGGAATATCATCATCATCAAACTCAACTACTATCCTCTGATCCTGCGTACGGGCAAGTGATAATTTTGGTAAATGTGTGCAACCACGTTTACCAACCTTTGAACTCTTTGTCGTAATAGGAGCATGTGAATGTTCATCCCCAGAGGTATGACCAGCAATATGCTCCTCTCCAGAATCATGTGGTTGATCATCTGAATGATCTGTCATTATCCTTCAAATCAAAAAAACAAACGTCGGTTCACAAATATACAAATTCAAATATTTTAATACTACTGTAATCAGAAAATAGAAAAGTGTACTAGGTTACATAATAGTAAACATTGGTAATATGGTAAGCATGTTAAACAATGGTAAAGATGGAAAAGATGGTCAAGATGGTCAAGATGGTCAATATGGTCAAGATGGTAAAAAATGGAAAAAATGGTAAACCTGGTAAAAATTGTAAACATGGTAAAGTAATTGTCAGTGAACAAATATACAAATTCAAATATTTTAATACTACTGTAATCAGAAAATAGAAAAGTGTACTAAGTTACATAATAGTAAACATTGGTAATATGGTAAGCATGTTAAACAATGGTAAAGATGGTCAAGATGGTAAAAATGGTAAACCTGGTAAACATTGTAAACATGGTAAAGTAATTGTCAGTGAACAAAAATAAGCATTTTAAAATTCATGTATTGGTTATAAACATGATAAAGTAAACTAAACAAACTTAAAACAAACAAAAACATATACTTATTTTATTTTAAAACATGTTTGAATAAATAAAAAACTTACAATATCTAACATTTATGGAAAAAATAAATGTAAACAACAAATAAACATATGTTACCTGTAATTTTAGGAATGTACAGATGGATTGTTTTCCCAAATTCATTCATCGTGATCGTTCCTTATGGCACAAACTATGTCTTCAACATGATCATCATTATGTTCTGTTAATATTTCCATTGAAGTAGGGATCTCACATAAATCAGCATATTCATCAAGTTCATCCTCACCAACATATTGTTTTTTCCCTTGTAAAACAACAACCCACTGCATATCTGATTGATCTACTACATAAAAAATTTGTTTTGCATGTGTTGCCATTATAAAAGAATCAGCTGTGTCTTCCAATCTATTTAGATTAACAAGTGTCATTCCAAATTCATCGTGTCTGACACTGTTGTTACCGTTAAACCATTTACAGTTAAAAATGGGAACATTAATTTTAAAGTAATAAACCTCCCATATGTCTTCAATCACTCCATAATATGCATTTGATGCAGAAATTGGGTTTTTGTCCTTAGCACTCGAAAAATGCATTGCTTCTGCAAACACCAATACACCACTATTCTGAACTGCACTTCTGTTGTCCTGAGCTTTTGTATGAAATGTATAACCATTAATGTCATAACCAGACCATGTTATCCCATTTAAACATGGACCACCCACTATCCATTTTAATGTCTCTGATACATCTGATCTACCAAGAAAAGTCTTTTTAATCCATGAAAAAAAAGTTTTGTTGTGCTCATTCAAAATCCACATTTCTTTCTTCTTTGGATGACATTGTTTCAACTCATTAATATGAAATGTGATATATGGTTGAGCATCAGCTATGTTATTCAAGATGTATGATTCTAACTTCTTCATCTGTTCAACTGACAATGATTTGACTTTCAAGACGCGAATCCCCTTTCCCTCATTATTAACTCGTTCATGGCGAGATGGAGTCAAACCTATGTGTTGCGCCGCAGCCAAGTAGCTCGTACAAAACTCTGCTACCTCCTCAGAAATATACTTTTCAATAATGGAGGCTTCAGGTCGATATAGATTTTTAACATACCCCTTTAATATATTCATATACCTTTCAAAAGGATACATCCAACGAATATATACAGGTCCACAAAGCTTTATTTCTCGAACCAGATGAATCATTAAATGCACCATTATATCAAAAAAAGTTGGAGGAAAATACATTTCCAATTGAAAAAGTATAAAAATTGCATCCTTTTCCAAAATGTTCAAAGCATTCACATCAATCTCCTTGTTACAAATTGAATTGAAAAAATAACACAACTTTATTATAGTCTTTCTGACACGAATGGGAAATATTCCACGCAATGCAACTGGTAGAATTTGTTGCATCATGACGTGAAAATCATGTGATTTCATACCTATCAACTTCAAGTCCTTCAATGAGACAAAATTTTTTACATTAGAAGAATAACCTTGAGGCACTTTGGTATCATGAAGACACTGATAGAAGATAATTTTCCCCCTCTTCGATAACGTATGACAAGCCGGGGGAAGAAATGTTCGTCTTCCTTTAGGAGTGGGAGCTAACTCCAAACGTATTCCCATTGATAGTAAGTCCAATCTTGCATTCAAACCATCTTTAGTCTTCCTTTAATATCTAACAATGTTCCAATAAAAGAATCACAGATATTATTCTCCACGTGCATGACATCAATATTATGTTTAACTTCATGATACCTCCAATATGGTAGCTCAAAAAAAATTGACCTTTTCTTCCAAATATGTCTATCATTACCAGATTTCTGTGTCTTTCCCAATGTCACGTCAAGGTTTTTCACCCTCTCAAAATACAGATCAGGGGATAAAGGTTTTGGAGCAGTATCAAATTCTTGTGAGCCATTAAATGCCTTTTTAGTCTTCTATAAGGGTGTTCCATAGGCAAAAACTTTCGATGACCCATGTACACTGTTTTCCTCCCATGATGCAATTGACAATAGGACGTCTGTTGTTCGCAAATTGGACATGCTTTATGCCCTTTAACACTGTATCCAGACAAATTTCCATATGCTGGGAAGTCATTTATAGTGAACAGAAGCACTGCATGCAGTTGAAAATATTCCATTTTATAAGAATCATACACCCTAATACCATCATCCCATAACAGTTTCAAATCATCAATCAACGGTGACAAGTAAACATCAATATCATTACCGGGTTGCTTTGGACCAAAGATCATTGTACTCAACATGAAATATTTGCGCTTCATACAAACTTTAGGAGAGAGTTTGTAAATTACCAATAAAACAGGCCATGAACTATGTGTGCTACTGAGTGTTCGGTATGGATTCATTCCATCTGTGCACAACCCTAGTCTGAGATTTCTTATTTCATTTCCAAATGTAGAATACTACGCATCAATTTTCTTCCATTATGGACAATCAGCTAGATGACGTATTTTTCCATCACATACCCGCTCTTCAGCATGCCATCTTAACCTTTTTTGCATCATGTGAATTAGCAAATAAACGTTTGAAACGATTAATTATAGGAAGATACCAAAATACCTTTGAAGGGAGCTTTGTAATCTCTACATCACCCTGTGATTTTTCTTTCACCTTATACCGTGATGTCCCACATTTTGGACACTCTGACATAAATTCACATTCCTTCCTATATATAATGCAGTCATTCGGACAGGCATGTATTTTCTTGTATCCCAATCCCATCGGGCATAATATTTTCTTGGCTTTGTAATGTGAATATGGAAGATCGTTATCTTTTGGAAGAATGTCTTTCATCAATTGTAGCAGCTCTGTAAAACTTCTGTCACTCCATCCATGCTTCGACTTCAGGTTAATCAATCTTAACACCGCCGACAGAACCGTAAAATCTGTACAACCGGGATATAATGGTTTTTCAGCATCACCATATAGACGTGCAACTGTCGGTTCTATCTCAATTTGTTCTGCTACAATATCGCGAATCATTTCTTCAATTCCATTGGAGTTACCATCTTGCGAATCATCATCATCAGTGACATTCCGTCCAGTTTCACCATGCCAAATCCAAGGGCTGTAACTCGGATTAAAACCATGACATATCAGATGATCTTTTATCTCTCTACTTTTCAACTTCTTCATATTCAAACATTTCAGGCATGGACAGAAAAAAATGTCACTACTTGGAACATTTTTTTTTTCAAATTCCAAAAAGGCATCAACACCTTCCTCAAATTCATTGCTCATTCGATGTGCCGTAATCCAACTTCGACTCATTATTACCTATAACAAATATCAACAAAAAATATATATTTTTAAGATAAGAAAAAACATGTTTATATGAAAAAAATCATAATTTGAATGTAAAACAATTTAAAATATAAAACAAATCTATAGGTATTTAAAAAAATATTCTTGAATATCATTTTTAAAACAAAATATAGTTAGATGTAACAGTTTTAAATTTCATTGAATCAAAGAAAACCATGACGCCTAATGATTCTCCAAATAAAATATACATCAATAAAACATAAACAAAATGATTTTTATCTGGAATAAGTGAATATGATCAGATGATACACATTTATAATAATCTCATGCCAATATACTAATAAACATGTTAAAATATAGGAATACCTAATGGAGCATATAACATGTGTTATTCATGCTTGTTGTTCAATCATTATGATCTAAAGTACTCAACACTTTCAAGTGCCAAAATCTTGAAAGTAGTAGTAGTTTTCATAAGTACCCAACACCAAATAGATATACATCGTAAGTGTCATGTTAAAAATATGACTATAGACCATTTATTTTATGTTTAATAATATTTTCATATTATCTGATCATTCTGATTATATATTAGAATTACTATATCCTTTTGATCTGATATATAATCTAAGGACATTAATATTTATTTATAAAAAGTAATGTTAATATCATGGTAATGTAAAAAAACGTATATGTCGAACTATATATATGTAATACCAATAAAAAAATACATATGTGTTTGGCCTGGGTTTCACACATAAAACAACTCATCTCACAGATTAAATTTTTGAATCATCCTACATAATACTTATTTTTATAACTTAGGGAATGAAAATAATAAAAGTTTTGATTTATGATACTCATTATGGGTAAACATGATATATATAAATATAATATCTAATCTCATAAAAAGATATCCATGGGGGTATAAGAGCATACACAAAGAACATGATCAAAAAGATAAGTGAAACAGTTCTATATAATCATAGATCATAAAACCTGAGTCCAAGTATAACAATTTTAGCATAACATAAGACATGATTTATATGATAGTGGGAACATGATTTAAAAAACCTTATTCACAAGATCACAACATTGGTATGTGGAATAACATAAGAGTGTGGCACAAACATAATCATATAAGTCATAACATATGTCAAGGGAAAACATAGTTTCATTCACCTCATATTGGGATATGTTAATCACCTTTGCTATAATTTATTATAATATTTCTTACGAGACACATCACATAACACATTGGACATGGTATAACCATCTGTATCCCATATTGATCTATGATATATAATACATTGTCTAATGCATTAGAAGGATATTATGGACCCAAATGTCACATAATGACTAACCATATATATGGGTGAATCGTGATCATCAAATCATTTATAACACTTTCGTAGATCAATTAACTAACAAAAATGAAATGGGGGTCATAATTGTTTTTACAAAACATAATAATTATTAATACATAAAAATGTGTTTGGATGGTAAGATAAGATAATATACCTAATTCAATCTAATTATCATTAATTTATTTCTACCTAGATAGAAAATACCTTTATAAAAAGTATAATTTAACTTGAGAATGAAAAGAAAGTACCCTTTACCTTTTTTATAATGAAAAATCTGAAAAGTATGATAATAATATTTAGGTATTATAATTTTTTTATGAATTATTAATAATAAAAGAAATCACCTCACTTGGTTTTGTTGAAAATCGGACATACCATCGTATTCAAGAAATCAGATACACTTTGCATGAAAAGGTCCATCATTTTTAGGAGATGACTGAAAGAAGAAATGTATTATCAGACTCACCATGAGTCCAGAATGAAATATTTGATTGTAATAGGTATGAATTGATATTTTTATGAATGCAGATGAAAACAGATGATGGTTTTCTGATCTAGGAGTTCTAAAAATCATAATTTTTTGAAAAAATATTATGATGTAAGAACGTTGAATGAAATTTTAAGGATAGGTATTACCGATTGTACCTGGTCCAATTTCATTCATGAAAATCATTTTCTGGACAATCATATTGAAAATATGATTTTAAGAAAATAAGTACTACCAATCTTCATCCAGAAAGACACATTCCAGCTAAGTAGGAAATAATAATGTTGCTGGAAGAATGGAACATTACAGTAGCACCCATTATTTTTCAGATTTTGCTGAAGCTAATCCTCAATGTTTTAATAACCATTTGCAAGTTGAATGTTGCGAGTTGAATGAACATAATAACCATTTGCAATAACAAAAAATTCCACGAGATTCAAAAACGAACGAAAAGCACATCAAGAATCGAAACAAAAACGAATGAAATAAATTCGTGGAAGGCTTACTTGAATGTCGCGAGTTGAGATGATAGATCCGAGAGGAGTGAATAAGATAAACAATGAAGCCCAAATGAGTTTAATGCATGCGATCAATGAGCCGATTAGGGTTTACCGCGCGAGAGAGAGACGAGCTGGCGACTGTCAATCGAAAAATCGTAAATGACAGAACACAGGCATTAATTTTTTTAAATGATTTATAACGTCGGTTATATAATAACCGACGTTATAAAGTATTTTTTAGCTTTTTTACGTCAGTTATCTTAAAACCGACGTAAAAAAGCTCCCGCGCTTTGGTTTTTTACGTCGGTTATTTTATAACCGACGTAAAAAGCGCATAGATATAGGGGTTTTTTACGTCGGTTATTTGGAAACCGACGTAAAACCCCCCCGGGGATTTGGTTTTTTAGGTCGGTTATAAGATAACCGACGTAAAAAACCAATGCGCGGGGGGTTTTTTACGTCGGTTTCCAAATAACCGAGTAAAAAAACCCGATATCTACTCGTTTTTTACGTCGGTTATTTGGTAACCGACGTAAAAAACCAGATATGGACGCGTTTTTTACGTCGGTTATCAAATAACCGACGTAAAAAACCAAAGCCCCGGGGGGTTTTTTACTTCGATTATAAAATAACCGACGTAAAACACACCGCGCTTTGGTTTTTTACGTCGGTTATTTGATAACCGACGTAAAAAACGCGTCCATATCGGGTTTTTTACGTCGGTTACCAAATAACCGACGTAAAAAACCCCCGCGCATTGGTTTTTTACGTCCGTTATAAGATAACCGACGTAAAAACCCAACAGGCGTGATTTGTAACGCTGGTTATTAAAATAACCGATGTGAAAAATCTACTCACCGCATTTTTACATCGGTTATATATAACCGACGTAAAAAATGGTGATGTAAAAAACGATTTCTGCACTAGTGTGTTGTTTTCATTAAGGTTTTAATATGACGAAGGTAATAATATTTTTAGTATGTGACAATAAGATAAACTTTACCTTGTTTGGGGTATTTGATGTTACAATTGATTTTGGAATTTAGATACCTTTTGGAGAGTCTGGAGAGAGGTACCTTGGATAACTATAATGGTTGGAATGGATTAAGTTGAACTTTGGATAGTATTGTTTAAGGTTAAAAACTTTCTAAAGATTATTTTTGGAATATTATAATACTATAGTTTTAGGAAAAGGACAACCTGCAGGTCGGGGGGATAACCTGTCGTGTCGGACAAAGCTATAGGAATCGAACCCACAAATATAGTACGATAAACCTTTATTACCTACCACTAGCCTATAAGAAGTCCTTGGTTATTACAAAATAGTTTTCCTAATCTAAATGGTATGTGTTAATATTTTTATCCTTATACGATTAGGATAAATATAATATTTTTGATTTCTATTATCTTTTTGTGTGAAAGATGAGTTTGTGGTAGAATTTAGTTGAAGGTTGAAACTCTACTTGTCAAGCATATATATATATATACCTATCTCTTATTCTATGAATAAATTAATTCTTAAACTTTATGAAAGGGATATTAAAACAAAAAAATGTGTTATCCTAATACCTTATGTTTTGTTGAACTGATGATATTTTAAATCAACATAGATTGAAGGCTTTAAAACCCTCAATTTTACACTTGTTTGTGATTGATAACCTTAATAACTCCCTACAAATATTTACGTTTTTCCTCCAATTATACGTCTCTAATTTCCACCAATGTTCTCCTAATCGAGATCATAATTTTTTGGTGACTTTTTCATTTCCCTTTCCCTCTTATTAAGGCTAAATTTTATTAACCCTATTTCCGATATGGGTTTTCCACAAAGGTGTTTTCTATTTTCAACCTTTCATTTTCCAAGAACATTTTCAAATTGCGAGGACGCAATTTATTGAAGGAGGGGAGAATGTAACACCCCAAGCTTCCATGGTACGCTTCCCTTTGAATAATAGAGCAGCGTGTGTTGTACGCAACCTCGAGTTCTAACACACTACGACCAATAAAAGTAGCCATTATGAATATTAATAACCACTTTTTGAAATTATATATATTTTATATTTCAAAATGGACTTCATTTTTGGATTCATAATATTGAAATTAGCCTATGTTGAAATTTTGGTATTTTTCTGAGAACTTCCAATTTTCGATGAATAGTAAAAAAATACTTAAAAACAACTTTTTTAATCAAAATAATTTATAGTGATAAATTATACTATTGAGTGGTTTTAAAGTATAATTAGAATAAAATTTTACCATTTTATCCAATGGTGTTCATTAGAATTAATTTCACTTTGAAATTGGACATAAACAATTGTCAATCTTTTGATATATGTTGTTTCTTAAAAACACGCTATTTGTTATGATAGCGGGAATTAATTATTAAATTAATTAATTCAACTTATATGTTTTGAATTTTGTAAAATAGACATCATTTTCGAATTAGTAATATCAAATATATCTTAGGGTGAATTTTTGGTATTTTTCTAAAAAACTTCAATTTTTGATGAATAGTGAAACCACTAAGTGGTAGTTAATGAACTAATTTTTAATTTAAATGAATATTTACCACTTATGTGAATTTAATTTCAAAAATATGACATACATGGTTGTCATTAGTAAGTATAATGTTGTTCAATGGGATGAAAATAATTTTTGTGAATAATAACTTTTATGTTTTATTAATCGCGATTAAATGTAATTAGAGTAATTTAAGGTAAATATAATGTTATAATAATATGAAATTACCTTTAAACTTGTCCTACACTTATTGGATGAGTCATGGCCGACCCAGAAAATCCATGGGTCAACTTGGAAACCCCATGGAGCCACTTGGGTAAGAAAATGACATTAATAACTTTTTATTTAAAGTAAAAATAAAATTGTCACAAACATGTATTGTTTTAATAAAACAATTATTACATGGGGTTATATAAGTTAAATTTTAGACTATAAATATTCATTGGAAATTTAAAAAGATTTCCTAAATTATTATATTTTTTTATAATTTTTAGACATTAAATAAATTAAATTTTTTTTGACACCATGATGATGCAGCGATTACCTCATTAATTAACGATTTAAATAAAATGAAAAGATAATGTAAAATTTAAGACTTACACTTGTCAAAAACCTATTTGATCTGTATATTTTTAACCCTTATCACCTTATCCTAGAAATATATCATTGTGGGACCTTTAAAATATGAAACTCATTATATAATAAAGAAACATTTCTTGACTTTCCAAGAGTGCTCCACCTCTCCTCTTATAAAAGGCCCCCACCTCTACCACCCTATTCACACAATCAAAGCCATTTGGATCAGTAAAAATCTGCCAAAATACTCTCTAAACTTCCCTATCTTACTACTAGAAGCTTCAATTTGGTCAAGATTCTTCCCAAGGAAGCCTTTGGCTCAAATCAAAAAGAGTTACCCGATTTTAAGGTAATGACTTCTCTTATGTACTTTTGTTTTATTTTGCTTCTCCAACCCATTAAAATCTTTTTATTCCTTTATTTTGTAACAAAACAAGTATATTAAATATACTAGGATGTTGGTATGAGAAGGATTGGATTTACACTTACACACATCTTCATCTAATGGTTAAAGAACATACTGTTTCTGTGGGTGGTGAATTACTGCCTCACGAAACGATGATTGTTCAAACTTCTTTTAACACCTCTCATGGTGTCCATTAAGATGTCACTCAATTTATATATGATATATATTATGTTTATGTTTTCTTTATGCTTCTGTATTTTTCATTTATTGCATTCCTTTATGATTTCCACTATGGGTAAACGCGATAATTTCATTTTAAGAAGTGCGGACTACCGCCCCCTCAAAGTGATTTGAATCATTAATTCCATATGTGGGACGTATAAAGGATTGATTTAATGATATTATATATGATATTATACTGGAATTATAATATACCTTTATATCATTAGGATTTCATTCCATTTAATACGAAATAGAAATGAAAGTAGCGTTCATGCGTACCTACGACTTACCGTCTCCATGAACGGTGCATTTCATTTCTTACATCTAAATGTTATGTAATATTATAAATTCATATATATAATGGATATATATGATATATATGATATTTACATCATGAATATAATTCTGGATATAATGGATATTTTACCACATGAACAACTGGTAATTATAAGAAGTTTATTTTTGACTCAAGTACCAAAGATCAACAAAATGACCGTTATTAACTTAAATAATTACATAATTTTAATAACATGGTAATAAGTAATATAAGAGGAATAATGAAATTGAGAAAGGTTCTTAATCAATTAGAAATTAACTCTGGTTTATTATTCAGGAGGTTAAAGAACGGTCGAATCAAGTCGGACACGAGGTAAGGGACTTCGTCTCAATCTCCTTTCATTGAGGCATATTTGTGTTATACACAAATTTCATTTATATGGTGTGTAAAACCCTTTTAATTTTACTTTTATTCAAAAGGAATATTTTTATACGAAGAGTTTTTACTAAAAGACAAAAGGAATGTTTTGTCTTACATATGCGGAGACAACGACTTTTCCACCGCCGTGACCATTATTTGAGTTTCACCTTCCTCTACAAGCTATAACTTTTTTAAATGAAAAATAAATACCATGTTTTAATTTTCTTTTATTTTGGTATTGAAAATGGTTTTGATAATGTTTTTATTATATCATTGTGTTGTATTGATATCTTGTGATTGAAATGAGGAAATGTTATGTTTCCTTTATGCATGTTTTATGTGATACGATTATGTTATGGTTTATGATATGTTTAAACCTTTTCATATAAGGAATGCATTGGACTTAGTATGTGATGGGTGGAGCCCACTATAGCTCCTCGATGCATCGATAGGTCTCATGAGACAAACTAGTGTCTTGGCACGAGGCCTTGACAAAATCTTATTTGTAGTCTTGGCACGAGGACTTGGCTACGTGGTTATGATAGTCTGGAATTATGCATTACATCATTATGAAAGTGGTTATTGATATTGCATGTGACTATTCGACTAGTAGAATATCCATGTGAATAATTAAATGGAATTATTTCATTTTATTTTTTCCATATTATACTGAATTTCAAGTTTAAAAGGCTTTTGTTTTAGTTATACATTGCCTTAAATGATTGTGTTTATTTATGAAAGTTTCCACTATATTGTTATCCTTACTGAGCATCTGAGCTCACCCCTTTCTATGTTTTATTTTTTCCAGGATGTGAAGAATTATTTTATGACTGACCTGCAGGGATCGTCTGAAGGGGATATGGGTGTGGACTATGAAGACTATGTTATTGTAGTTTTTCACTTTATGATATAATGTAACATTTATGAATGTATCTAGTGTTTCCAAGTCTACTAAACTAATCGGTCTTTCGAGACTTGATCTTTTGTGATCATGCCAATGTTACGTAATAATGCATCGACTCTGGGTAACTGGGGCCAGGGCGTTACATTTTTAATCTATTTATGGATGCGATGCAGGTTTATGGGGGATATACTATCCAGGGGGAGTGTGGTTTGAGCTGATCAATGAACAAATACTGGTCTTTGGATTTATTGTCAATGGGGGAGAAAGGAATAAATTCATGATGAGAAGGAAATGAGAACCCAATTCACGTTTTCTCTCTTGTTTTCTTCACCGAGCATTGCTCACGTAGACTTAGAGTGTTGGCTAAGTTGATTCTTGCATTTTTTGGTTTTCATGTGGATGGTGATCTATTGAATTTATTCACTGATTGCCAACAAACCCAAAGTGGGAGATTGTTGGAACCATGGTAATCTATGCATGAATTGTAGTATCATTTGTGTTTGTTGTCAATCCTCAAAGGACGTTCAGAATGTATTCCAGTACAGTACTCATACGGGTTGATCAGATAATAGTATAGAAGGTGGCATCATTTTCTAATGTTTTTCAAATTTCTGGATCTCAAAACTGAAAAAAGGAGAAAACAATGCTTTTTGGAAAAGAGACTTGTGCACCATATATGTTTCGTGCAAGTGACTTGCGTGCCGAGAAAGGACTTTCACGTCGGTGCTGAGGAGGATTGGAAAGTTGCGCACCATATGTTTTTGTAGATCAGAAATTCAAAATATGGAAAATGAAAAAGGGTCATGCAAGTATTGGTTTGGTCGTGCAAGTGAGTAGCGCGATAGAGGCTTGGGTGGTTGGAGCTACGCTTCGGAACTTGCGCGCTGAGAATAGGCTTGTGCGCCACCATGTAGGGTGTCTAGTTTTTCTATAAATAGAGGACCCCCTCCTCATTTCTAACGAAGTTCAAGACTTGTAGAAATTCAGTGCTCCCATCACGCAGGTGAAGTGTTCGCGCAAGTGGTTGTGGGTCGCACAAGTATAAGCTACGCGATAGTTGTTTGCTGCATGCCAAAAATGGGATTGGTGGAAATGAATGTGAGTCGCGCAAGTTTGGTATTGAAGAATGTTGAGTTGTTCAAGTGTTGGATTTGGACTTTCAAGATAGTTATAACTTACACGTCGTCCTTGAAACTTGCACGCTGGCTTGGGGAAGTGCACCTGGTGTTGTTGAAGTACGCTTGTCTTCTTGAAGTTGCACAAAATCTGGGAGATTGCTCAGTACCCTTAGCGCAAAGTGAGATTCATCTACTGGTGAGAGTTTTACTTCAACATAGCATCTACATACAATAGAGGATGCATTCTTTTCAATGATAAAGAGACCTTCACGTCTATAAACTGAGTGGGACTTCACCGAAGGCAGTGAGCCAAGGGGAGTCAATGGGAGTGACCTGAGGGACACATTGAGCTATCCCTGAACCTTTTTAAAGGTAGTGAGCCTAGGATAGAGTAACTGTGCCCGAACATTTTTAATATACAGCTAGTGAATTTTAGTGGAATTTGGTACGACCGACAACCTGTCGGCGTATGCTCCTTGGATGTAGCCCTTAGTGGTGAACCAAGTAAAAAGTGATGTGTTATCTCTCTGCATGTGAATGTTGTATTTCTGATCATATTCATCATACATGTTTAACAAGTTCCTACTAACGTGGGAACAAGATACATCACATTAAAAGAAAAAGTTGTCACCCTGATTCAACCCTCCCCTCTCAGGGTATCCCGGGGTCCTAAAAAAGTTATGCTAAACAGTATTCCTATCATGTTTCTCCCAAATATCCAAATTTTCAACCCTTGACTTTTGAAATCTTTTATAGCATCAAAATATAATATTAGATAAGAAAAATTAACAAAATCATAACTTGGTTGGAATCATAGTTCATGAGGAAAAAAATAATGTCTCTAATCTTGATGAAGAAGAATAAAAATAGTAGGATGTAACCTTTTCCTAAAAAGACTCCAAATTCACACTAGAGGTTGAATTAATGATAGTAGAAGATGATTTTTCTTTGAAAACTTATAAAGAAAATATATTTGAGTATGAGAAATCCACAATTTGTTTTTGAGTAGATGAGGGTATTCCTAGAGTTGACATGGATTACAATGAGCTATCCAAGCCTTCAGAAGCTATTGAATCCACTCAAATTAGGTTTTCCAAGCACAAATATTCTATCACCAGATAAAAAATATATAGGGTATTTAGTATTAAAAGGAAAAGGATTCAATAAGTGGGTGATCTAACTCTATATTTCAAAAAAAATAATTTCTTATTTGAATTCTTTGCATTGAGTTTTTCACTTTGACCACATTATAAGATAAGAACTCACAATATCTATGTCCACATGATTCATTCTTTCTAGGAGAAAAAAGAGATAAATATAATGGGATCCATAATCCTACGCAATAACACTTGAATTTCATATTTGGAATGCATGTTGATTCATATGTCAGGCTCCCATTAAGAAACAACCACGGTTTTTCATATGTGAGTAAGTACCCTTGAATTATTCAACATTCACATGAAGTAAATCCTCAATAACCCCTAAATCATATAAAACCATGCAACCATCTGATTGGATAATAACTACCACTTCTCAAGGTTTGGCACTACTTGATACACCTAATAGGGTCCCATTCACTATTGAAGGTGGAACTCATCTCATTTACAAAACCACATAACACCATATAACAATAGAAAAGGGTAACCAATACAAACCAAGGAAGATACTATTGGGTATAATATCTACCAAAAAGGAATCCCAGGAATGAACCCTTTCTCCATTGGGGATAAAATCACTTTACCATAAAGTATGATTGAAAGATAGTCACCATTAGTGGAAATTCTCTAGTTGATAAAAGGTATGATAAGGGTCTAAATTAGAATCTATAACTCCCAAAAAATCGACACAGAAATAATATCATGACCTGTATCATCCAGAATGAAGGTACATGAAGAGAGGACACAAATCATACCTAAAACCAAACTATATGTCACCTAAATCATCTATACACATAAACCTATATATATGACTCTTATCACTATGTTATTGATAAGAAACAATCAAATGTGGTGATTGTGGGAGTGTGTCAAAGTGTCACTCATATCTTACTACTCCTACACCACCAACTTCTTAACCAAAACCAATTCCAAGTAAGTCAATTATCATATAATAGTAGAGTCTATGACCTCAATGTTACTTCTAATCTAGAGGTTTTAGCACATCATTTCTCTATAAATTTTCAATAAAAACTATAACCTTATCCTAAATCTTGGATACAAATCTACTATTCTCAACCTAACAACACTCACATGAGGACTCCAACACAGGTGGAGTTTTGTAAGATAAAACCCCAACCTAAGTTCTCTATAGATTCTTCATATAAAACTCTAATATCAAATAAAGATATTATAAATAATGGTTAGGGAAAACCTTATGATGCTTACAAAACTCAACACATTCTTAGAAATTGTCATGAAACCCTACAAAGGGTTTAACATCTCTGGAACTCAAACTATCCTTAGTATTTGTGGATATAATCTCATCTAGAACAAGGGATTAAATTAAAACCATAACAGATTAATACCATATGAGTTTGATAAAACATCATCCACTAAAAAATTAGTGTGTTCTGTAGATAACGTGGTTCTAAGATCACCATATGGTTTGTGGGTTTCCGAAATAGATAAATTTCATGAGTTGATGACTCCACTAAATCCTATACCACAAGAGGATTAGTGGATTCTCAGAATCTAGGAGGCCTCAACTATTGGAATTCATGTTACACATTCTGCTTATGGGTAGTCCATCAGTGGGAACTACTATCTTCTTTATGAGAAGTTCTATAATAAAAAGGGGAGATAAGCTATCTAAAATAATAGGGAAAGTATATTATAATCTAGGAGGCCTCAAATAATAGAATTCATTTTGGAAGAATTCATTTTTTGTTCCTTGGAGTGACAAGAACCATGTGAGGGATGATAGTCTTGAGTCATGATAAGTAGTGGTGTTCATGGAAATTCATGATGAAATAACTTGGGAGATTAGGTTTTGAGGTTCTACTAACCTTGTGTGGATTGAATTCCTAGACCTCTCATTTGTGTATTCACATAGAAAAGAGTAGTGGTGTGACTTGAGGGTGATTTGGATCATATATGTGTTAGTGCTCATGAGTGGAGAATTATGGTTAAATGGGACAATCGAGGATCTGACCATGGAGTTGAACTAAGAGTCAGATTTAGACTTCAGTGTGGGAATTGAACATTTTTGTTATTCCTTGAGTTTTAAGGCATCGTGGTCGGGATATGAGAGCACATTGGAGGGTGGGATTGAGCTCATTTGGTATAATTCATCTAGAGAAGGACTTACTAGTGTTATTGCATAAAAATTGATGTGGTAAGGTGGATACCACATCAGAAATGTTATTCAAGATGCGGATGATGTGGTTTGGGGATCAAACTAGGGTATTTGAAGAATAGTTGATGTGTTTGGGCTTGGTGTTTGGAGTTTCATAGTAGAATAATGTTGGGAATTTGGAGATTAAATGTGGGGTATTGGTACTATCCTCCAGGACAACATAATAAGATAATCAAAATCACATAGGTGGAAATAGATCCCAGAAGGAATTCTCTCAAAACATTATATTCGGGAAGTTGGGAGAATTATATTCATCCAAACCACTACAATAAGTTAGAATGAATTCAATACCATTCAATTCAATACACAAAATAAATTTATGCAATGTAAATTAAATGACAGTATGAAAGAACACTTCAATTTTATGTTGTTTGGATTTAAATTATGGCTTCTAAGGGAGAAACACTACAATATTCCATTTTACCGAAAATAAAAGATTACAACTTGTGAGTAACAATCCATGACCCGAGGCATTACCCATGCATCCCTATAAAGTCACTATAGTCTCATATGGTAGTAGGGGATTCCATGCAAATTTATTAAAAGCATAAGGGATTCCATGACCATATATCACAAGTATGAGGTACTCTAGACCTTAGTAATACTATAATTAGGGATGTGATTACCATGTATTACAAGTATAATGGATTCAATGAATAATTATTCTAAGTATTAGGGACACCATTCTCGGGTGTCACAAGTATAAGGGACACAATGCTCGATTACCACACATATAAGGGATTCTATGCTTGAGTAACACCTGTTTGATGGAATCCATGACCGAGTATCAAAAGTATAAGGAACTCCATACCTAAGTGTCATAATTCATTATAGTCAAGTAGGCATTATAATCTATTATCATTATAGTTTAACAAGGGAGTATCCTTTTTTATTTAGAAACAGGTGATATGGTCTCATGACACCCTTCTCATCAAATTTATTATAGTCATTACAATTAAGATTCAAGAAAAAACCATATAGAATGTGTTTTGGTCACCTAAGAATGAACAATACCTAGGGAGATTCCAATTTAACACCTTAAGTTGTTGAAATAGTTGATAGGGATTAAACATAAATAATAACAAAGTTATAATAATTTTTTATATCAAGGATAACATATTAAACACGAGTTATGTGTATGTTTAATGAATCGAATGGAAAATCAACCATGAATCTTCATAATTCATAATATAAGGAGACAAGAATTGAGGTAAAATTACTAGAATTCAATCCTTAGTGTTCGTATAGGTCGTCGGGGTCGCGGGGGGCTGGGGTCGTGGGGTCACCGGGGTCGCGGGGTCGCCGGGGTCGTGGGGGGTCGGGGTCGCGGGGTCGCCGGGGTCACGGGGTCATCGGGGTCGCGGGGGCCGGGGTCACGGGGGAAGCAGGGGGCCAGGGGGAGCAGGTTCGTAGGGTGAGAAGGGGGGTCGAGGTGGGGGGGAAGGGTCAAAAGTGTAAAAAAAATGTTTTGCCGCGGTTTATTATAAACCTCCGTGAAACCATTTTAAAAAAGGGTTTAGTGGAGGTACAAAACCGCCGCTAAAAAACCACGGCTAAAGCCAATTTCTGTTGTAGTGTCTTTTAATCGAGCTTGACCAACTTAGTAGTGTATTTGATACAAGGTATGGGGCCTAGATTAGAGTTAACATTATATCTTTATCATTTTATTAATATTTTCTATTTAATTACTCTTTTATATTTTATTGGGAAAGTGGGAAATTAGTTTTTTATGTATCGATTGTTTGGGTGTTTACTACATTTCATTTTTTTATTACAACATTTTTTATAGTTATTTCTTTTAAACTATGTTTCTTTACTACTATAGATGATGTTTGTTTATTAATTCTAGTTTCTTACTCTTATATGATTGCATAGTATCTCTATAGACATACCCTATGCCCTCAATACTAGTCGAAAGCCTCTGGAATTTAGTGATGTATGCTTGAGGTCTTGTCATGGATTAGTTCAGTTACTATTCATAGAACGAATTAGGCTGGGATGGGACAATGTGATGTCAGATCTATTTATTTTTCCATAGTTTTACTATTTGGGATATGGTAGATAATATATTTAGGAATATATTAGAAATTTTAATGGATATCAGACTAGTGCTTCAAGAACACTTGTTTTGGTAAGAAGTCATAGTTTCTTAGAATATGAGATTTTTGTTCTTAATATATGATGTTATAATTTTATATGATTTTATCTTTTATCGATGCACATGTGATGTAGAGATTATTAATTACTATGTATTTTTGGATCTTTGACCATTGGAGAGAGGCTGATGGTTGATTTTCACTCTTGTTCGGTAAAGACAAGAGGTGTCTCATGCATCTTATTTGGCATGTAGGGTCCACTTGTTATAGGTTCATTGGTGTGTGATTTTACTATTGATAGTGATTTCAACTATTTAAAGTGTAAAAAAACCCAAATTGTATTTTTAAATATAGTCTCTTAGTGTAATTATACTCAGTTAGACCAACACACTCACACACATATTTCAATATGATGGAATGTCATGTGGATCTTTGGTGAGAAATTTGATTATGAGGTTGATGAATCAGTCCTCATGATTAGTAGGTGAAGTTACCCTAGTAGGTCTATAGGTAACATGGTTCTTAGTGATGGACCCCTTATGGGGTGTTGTTTCTTCAGTTTTGTTATTTAATATCTCAGTAATAACCTATATGGTGTTTTCCTCTATAGCTTAGAATGAAATTCTAACCAGACCATGTGAGTATTGTATGACAGAGATCATTGATATGATGATGTGTATATACTATTGAACCTTTTAGGTCAATGTTTTCTATGATGTCTTTTAATAGAACCTTTGTGGGTGTATTATTTCAATTGTGGTTAACTAAAGGTTCATAACAACCAATATAGAGTTTTATTATCTATATTTATATGATATTTTACTTAACTAACCTTTATTTATGGTTACCTAGATAGATCCTATAGTGTTATGATTATAGGAACCTAAATGTTTTTAGTGGACTAGAAAATTGAGGGGTATTATCATATATGGATCCACAATGAGGATTAGTTTGTCATATTTTACTTGATTTCATGGCCATCTAGGGATCAGTCCTTTATGAGGATGCTCAGAGAGGATTGGGTCCTGGTATTTCAATGCATGGTAGGTGATTCAATTAGAATTATTTCCTTAAGTCAGTAGTTACTAATGGTTACAAATTAAATGGCTTTCCAATTACAACTTAAAGGGTGTTTTCCTCTTTAACATAGAATTTAAAACTTGTATATTTGTAACCATGTTGACATGTTTTGAAACTTCTAGGTAAATGTTATCCTTACCTAACTTAGATATGGTTTATAGGTGAGTTAGATGACTTTCATTGAGAGGGGTGTGTGGATGACGTTCTGTGATACGTGACCTTCATCAAAGGTTGATCATTTTAAGCTAGGTGGTTAGACCCAGTTCCCCTATTATGAGACTAATTTGGTAGGGATATGTGGAATACCTAGATACCCTTATTTGTGGATCATACCCTTATGATTCAACATTTGGTTTGATTGAGGGAAACTTATGGGATGTATTGGCTCAGGTTTATGAATTCTTTTTGAGGTAGTGCATTTAGTTGTGCACTCATTTTGAGACCAATTCATGGTCGGTGTCCAATTTATGTGTTATTATAATGAAGAAACTTTTGGATTATACAAAATAACCCAGGGTAATTGGTTATAGAGTTTGGATTCCATGGGAAGGATTGTTCAAGTTCCTATCCCCATTGACCAGTGGTTGTTAAGTTGATGTTTTAATCTCATAAAATGATGCTAAGTGATGAGAAATCATGGAAGAAATCATGGAACACGCGAGGTGATTGATTTTTGAGAGTATTTCCAAATGATTTTTTGAGTTAATGAGACTGACATAATGTGAAACAAATTCATCTTGTCCTTGTGATGAATTACTCATGGATGCATGAGTTGGGTGATAATGGTATGAATTTTTTACATGTAGTACTATTTAAATAGTAAATTGATGAAAGATCATGTTTAAGATGAGGAATGAGGGTTTTAAAGAAATACTATGGGAATGGTTATCTGTGAGTTGTGATAAAATTAGGAATTTCCATCTGTGGTAGAGGAAACATTAGAATAAATTGGGTGTTGTGAGGTTCTTGAACCATGGATAAACCTAGACACACATTGTTAGGATACATGGTGTCAGGTTTTGGTTAAAGGTATATATAACCATGTTTTATGTGAGTTTGGATTATGGAGTGAAATACTTGAATATATATGGAATACTAGTGCACTCCTAGTTCAGATATGATCATTCTCAATATCTTGACACCATCTAAAGTGCACAGGGAGAGAATCAACTATGCACCGATCTTTTTAAATATCTTTTCTAGTTTGAGCAACAAACTCCTTGAGAGTTTCACTGGAAGAGTGGTATAAGGAAAATCATATAGTGGAGAGTGTACCATTAGAAGTTTGAGGGTGTGACCCTCATTATGAGTTGAAATTCAATGTTTTCCATGGGAACATTTCTTATAAAGTAGGAATAGGCAATGTTTTGATGTTTTAGGTTGATGCTAGAGATGAACGGTTTTATCTACAACCGTCATTGTGTTTGGTAATTGAAAGATCATGGGATGTGAAGCTTGGAGTTTGGTTACAAGGAAATGATAAGGATATTACTATGGTGGGGAGTACTAGACCAGTCGTTGATAAATTTATTCCTTGTGGGGAGAGTTTTTAACACTTTGACACTAGTCATTGGATGGTCAAGATATAATATTTTTACAGATGCTCAGGGTGAGATCATGGATATTCTTTTAACCACCAAGGCTTTTCAAGGATGAGAAATGTTATGGTGGGGAGGCTATAAATACCAATGTTTTTCTTGACTGTGAAATTTATTATAATTTTTAATTTTTGATTTAGATTCCCATGAGGGTACAATTAGTCATTTTACTCTATCTAATGACCGTGGATAATTATTTTGAATTCTCTGATGGTCTTGTAATAGGGTGTTTACCCTCCTCCAATGGCCCGAAGGCCTTAATTTTTTTATTGATTTTTGATAATCCACCTTTTAAGGGGTGAGGTGGAACCCTTACAAGTCCCGTAGGCATAAGTATTACATGGACCATAGGCATTAGAGGAATTCATTACCCATAGGCTTCAAACATTACATACAACTCAGACTAACTACTTGGAACTACTCCTCCCCAGCATCTTCATCGTGAAATCAACTCTCCACCTTCACATGACTATTCGGCTAGGCTTTCCCATGCCTGCACAAGCTTGTCCCGATGGCAGGTGCCATACCCTTCCACTCTTGCAATCCATTTAGCTTCTTCTATGGTGAAATCTCCTTGATCCTCCTCCTTTTGAAGTTTGTTCCTTTGTAGGTTGTCTGGTTAGCCTCTACACTTAAGGTGGCCCGAAGTTCTTGAGGTGGCCCGAAGGCCTTGCTGACCCAAAGGCCTGGGTGGCCCGAATTCCTTAAAGGAATCGAGGACCAAATTGGTTTCCTGAAGGCCCAAACAGGGGAATATTCCCAACTACTATAGTTCCAAACAGTGCCTGCTACAGTTCCCGCTATAACACATTCTACAGTCTGCACAATTCCTGCTACAGTACTTGCTACAGTTCTACATAGTCCCTACTACAGTACCTGCTACAGTTCTGAACAGTCCCTGCTATAGTTCTGCATAGTCCCCTACTATAGTCTGTACAGTTCCTGCTACAGTTCTGCATAGTTCCTGCTACAGTCTGCATAGTCCTTTCTACAGTACCTACTACAGTACCCCCCCGAAAATTAGCCTCCACCTGGATTTGATCCTGGGTCTTCTGGATGCACTTAAGGATTCCTCACCAACTGGGTTGAGGCTCATGTGAAATAGGGTGTTTACCTTATTACTGAAGTTTGGTGGAAATCTAAGCCATTAAATTTTTTATATATTAATTAATACCTTATATTAATTTAATTAAATATTAATTTTTTTCCCACATGTTAGTTCAGAGATATATTTTGATCATAGCATCAGATTGGGATTCTTCCTTTTCTATTGAGTTTGAAATGAGAGTTTTTCTATGTGAGGCTTAACCTTGAGTTGGGTGTTGGTCCTGGGCCTATTCTTTCCCTTTTCTTTTCTTTTTCTACATTTTATTTTTCCTCTTAACATTTTTCTCCTCCCCATGGCTTCTCATGTACACCCCCTATGAGATCTACATCATTGCAATCTAGAGATAAAAGGGAGAGTGGGAGGGGGGAGGTTTCACCATGGAGATCTAGAGGAGATGGATCATTATTCTATAGTGGTGGAACACAGATACAGGTAAATATTCAGATAATTCCACCCAAAGTTTGGAAATTTTAAGTTTTTTCCATAAATATCAATAGATTAACCAATTTCTAGTTTAAGGCCTTGTTATGATTATTAAGGATCCCCATGAGGTTGATCTATACTTGATTGGGAGAAAATGGGGTTTCATACTGATTTAAGGGGTTTCCTATTTAGAAATCCCAATCACACAACATGTAGTTTAGGAACACACATTGGGTGTTCATCCTATTTAGGGAAAAAGAATCTTTATAAGTACACACTGTGTACTAGGGCTACACACCATGTAGATGTACTTGTAAATGCAAAAAATTACATGGGAAAATGGAGTTTTCAGAACTACACATTGTGTACCTAGGGTACACACTATGTATTCACACTCAGACATATAGCTGGGTACATGGATAGACAACCCATGTAGGGGAACTTGTCCATGTAGGATACATGGAGAGACACTGTGTGGGATACATGCTTTGTAGAAGTACAAGACCAGGGTAAAACACATGGCTAGGTCATGTGAGGAACACGATTAGGTACCTCTTATAGGGTTCATGCCATGTACATGACTTAAATGCTGTGTACTTGAGTTTTACATGCCAAGTCCATCTGAAGTACATGATCAAGTGAGGATTTTGAGGGTACAATTTGTGTAATTATCCCTTTCCACCTTTTGACGTTTTTTCATATTTTATGCCCCTGATTAAAAATTGGACATAAAAGGATTCCATTTTGAGTGCTTTTCCATGTAGAATTTGATTGTTGAACCCTTTTGGCGATTTGAGGAATCCTAAGAGGTTTTTTTGGAGTGAGAGAGCTAGGTTGGAGAGGAACTTCCTCCAGTAATTTGTTTCTTCTATCTTCTGAGAGTGAGACATAGGATGATACCCATATGAGGTCATATTAAATAGTTAGTGGACATGACATGAGTTCTCCAAGATCCCTTCCAAGTGTATCTTGGGATAGTCCGTGGTTAGAAGGACTGAGATGAGACTTGATGAGGTAGATTGGTTGGGTGTTTAGACCAACCTAGAGTGATACCTTGATTTAAGATGGGCCATGATCCGTCTCCCTAGAACACTTTTTTTGTGTGGATTTTCCATCAAGTAAATCCACCTTAGTGGTGTTCCTATTTAGGCCTATGAGGACATAGGTTGTTAGAAACTAGTGCATGACCTATGATCCTATGTATGATGCCTTAACATACTTATTCTTTCCGAGGATCCCATATAGGATGCCTACACTAGATTATTGCTTCCAAGGATCTCAAGAGGGATAAATTTTCTTAAATTATGACATAGTGGATCCCAATAGGTATTCATTTACACATGTGTGGACCTATAGAATCCTAAGCTGGATGCCTCTATAGTATTTTGACTTGAGGTACCTAATGGGTACCCTAATGTTTGATCGACCATAAGACAGTACATTATAGAATTGGATAGATATGGCAGCGAGTGTTACCTTAGAACCCATACTAAAATTTTGAGTAGAGGGGATGTGGTAGTAGTGATGGGTTTTAGAATTTATGCGACCTCAATCATTACTTATTATCTTACATGGTTTTTCTCATTGTTTATTTAAATTAATGGACATGAAATTCCAAAATTATGATTGAAATTAATGGATATGTCATTCAAAAATTCCGATTTAAATTAGCAGGCATGTTGTTCCACACATTTGATTGATATTAGAAGACATGTAATTTCACATTGGACATGGTGTTCCACATTATACATGTCATTCAACATTTATGTTTGAGATGGGTGGACATGAAATTCCACAAATGATATCATCAAGTTAGTGCACTTCTCTCTGAGCTTAGACATTTTGACATTCTTAGGGATTGATGATGATATCCTTGAGTGATACATGAGAAACTCCTCAGATATAAGGTGTATGCACCATTACTAAATTTTATAGACTTTACTTAAAATTGAGTTTTTGATAAATTTATTGAATTAATCTATCCTAATTTTAGCATTAATATATCATGCTTGATTATCATTATACATTTAAAACTTGGTTACATACATTAGGTCTTGTTTTTTTATTTAAATTAAAGTGATCAGAGATATTATGACACTAGAAGAAGTAGTTATTGTTTATGGGGATCATAGAACCATGGATTGATAGGTTTATATATGGCCCAAGTGGTATGTAATCCAGCTCAATTCCTTATTCATAGGATTTCCATTCAATTGGGTTCACAGACCTAGGGATTGATTGTGGTTTTAATTAATTAATTTATTCTAGTTGTGTATCGACTAGGCTAAGCATATTACATGAGAATGAAATTATGGAAGAAGGTTATAGGTTCACCATTGAGGGTGTCCTACTAAGGTTTATTTATCACCCAATGTACATGAACCTCATTGTGCATGTAGACCTTATGTATGCTTTCAGGTTGAGAATAAATGAATTATGGATAGAGTTTAGGCCATGAGTTTCATAATAGAGAGGATCCAATCATGTGGATTATTATGATTGGGATGGAGTGGCTTGATAGTGTCTTGGAGATGAAGTGTAACAACCTAGGTAAATAAAGAATATTAAATTTTCATATTTATCCATATTTTTGAATAAAATATTAATATTACTTTAAAGGGGACGCTATGCTCGATGGCGTACCCAATACACAACAACGAGTTTCTTGGGAATCTTACGTTGCACTCTAATAATAAAATAATATTATTTTAAATGGTAGTTAACACCTAGCCGTTGTAATGGTGGGAATGAACAGAACTAACTAAAAAATGATTATATATGTTTGTCAAATATTTTTACTTTTTACAATAAATGTTAGAGGATTAAAAATGCGAATGAATCCAATTTTAAGCGTAAACATTCTAATATTCTTTAAAAGGTCGATTAACCGCCTTTTGATGGAGAACCTCTCATAAATCCACTTTTTGACAACTTTATGTGTTATATTTTACAAAATAAAATTCTTCTTTAGAATCGAGACATCAAAATTTACTTTGTGTAAATTTTTGGTATCTTTCCGATAAAGTTCATTTTTTAATGAATAGTGAAAAATGTTGTATTTTAATTCAAAACATATTTTATCTAATTTATTTATATGATTAGATTATCTTTTGAATTGTTTTTAAAGGGAAATTATAATATATTCTTACCATTTAATCCAATAGTGGTTTTGAAATTAATTTCACTTTGAAATTGGACTTAAACTAGTGTCAATATTTTGATATATATTGTTTCATAAAAACATGCTATTTGTTCTAAAAACAGGAATTAATTATTAAATTAATTAATGTAACTTATATGTTTTTAATTTTTTAAAATATACATCATTTTTGAATTCGGAATATCAAATATATCTTAGGGTGAAGTTTTGGTATTTTTCTGAAAAACTCCAATTTTTGATGAATAGTGAATCCACTAAGTGGTAGTTTAAAAACTGTTTTTTCGTTTAAATGAAACTTTACCACTTCTGTGGTTTGAATTTCAAAAATCTGACATACATTTTTGTCATTATGATGTAAAATGTGGTTCAATGGGATCAAAATAACTTTTGGTGAATAGTAACTTTTAAGTTTTTAATCGCGATTAGAGGTAATTAGTGTAATTTAAGGTAAAGATAATGTTATAATAATATGAAATTATCTTGAAACATGTTCTACCCTTAATGTATGAGCCATGGCCAACCAAGACAATCCATGGGTCAACTTGGGGACCCCATGGAGCCACTTTGGTTGGAAAATGACATTAATACATTTTTATTTAAAGTTAAAATTAAAATGTCACAAACATGTGTTGTTTTACTAAAACAATTTTTACATAGGGTTATATAAATCATATTTTTGACTATAAATATTAATTATAAATATAAAAAGATTTCTTACATCATGATATTTTTTTATAATTTTTATACATGAAATAAATTACTTTATTTATGACATCGTGATGATGCAGTGATTACCTCATAAATGAATGATTTAAATAAAATGAGAAGATAGGGTGAAATCTAAGTCATACACTTGTCAAAAACCTATTGGATGGGTGGATTTAGAAACCTTATCACCATATCCTCGAAATATATCATTTTGGGACCTTTAAAATCTGAAAATCATTTTATAATAAAGTAATATTTTATAACTTTCCAAGAGTGCCCCTCCTCTCCTCTTATAAAAGGCCCCCACCTCTACCACCTTACACACACTTATAAAGAATTTGACTCGGACAAAACCTGCCCATTTCATCACTCCACATCCCTATCTTCATCATTGAAGCCTCACTTTGGGCAGAATCCTTTTCAAGGAAGCCTTTTATCTCAAATCAAAGAGAGTTACCCGATTTAAAGGTAATGTCTTCCCTTGTGTTCCTTTGTTGTATTTTGCTTCTCCAAACCCCTAAAATCTTTTTATTATTTTTTTTGTAACAAAACCAGTATATTGAATATACTAGGATGTTTTTATAAGAAGGATTCGAGCTACACTTTCACACACCTCCGTCTAATGGTTAAAGAACATACTGTTTCTGGGGATGGCGAATTACTGCCTCACGAAACGATGATTGTTCAATATTCTTTTAACACCTTAAAAGGTGGACATTAAGATGTCAATATATTTATATATGATATATGATATTTTTATTGTTTCCTTAATCTTCTGTATTTTTCATTTATTTCATATGTTTATGGTTTCCATTATGGGTAAACGCGATATCTTCATTTTAGGAAGTGCGGACTACTGCCCCCTCAAAGTGATTTGATTCTTTAATGCCATATGTGAGACATATAAAGGATGGAATTAATGGTATTAAATATTATATACTACTGTAATTATAATATACCTTTATATAATTATTATTTAAATCCATTTAATAAAAAAAAAAGAAATGAAAGTAGCGTTCATGCGTACGTACGACTTACCGTCTCCATGAACGGTATATTTCATTTCTTATCTCCAAATTTTATGTACTATTATAAGTACATATATATAATGGATATATATGTAATATATTACATATAAATGATGGATATAATTCTGGAATTATAATATATATACCTATCATTTTGTTTTAATTCCATTAATATGACAAAAAATGAAAGTAGTGTTCATGCGTACGTACGGCCTATCGTCTCCATGAACGGTGCTTTTAATTTTTTATCTCCAAATGAAATGGAATAGTATAAAATGAATATATAATGGATATATATTATATTTAAAACATCTATACTATTCTGGATATGATGTACCTATAACTACATGGAAAATTATTTTCCAACAAGTTCAATTTTTTACTCATGTACCGAACATCGACAAAAACATCTGATATGAACTCACTTTATTAACCAATTATTATAACAATATAATGTGTGATATTAACTGAATAATAATATTTAAAGGAGGTCCTTAATAAATTATAAATTAACCAAATTTTATTATTCATGATATTAAAGAATGATCGAGTCATGTCGGACACGAGGTAAGGGATCCGACCTCTCTCTTTCTTTTCAAGTACCCTCTTTTATGTCATTTCATTTATGCTCCATGTTCTTATGTTGGAGGATGTTCTTTAATATTCACCATACTGTAATTTTTATTTTCATATGATGAGTTACCCCCTCTTAATCTCATCAATTCATTTTAAGAATTTTTATGTGGTGCCGTTAGGCTGCCGAATTTTCGTAAGGGATCCTACCACTCTCTTTCTTTTTAAGTACTCTCTTTTATGTCATTTCTTTTAAGCTCATATTTCTTATGTTTGGGGATGTTCTTTTATATTACTAATTCTGTAATTTTTATGTTCATATTATGATAGACACTATTTGATCTCATAAATTCATTTTTGGAAGTTTTAAGTGGCGCCGTTAGGCTGCCGAGTTTTCATAAGGGATTTTTCATCTCACTTTTATTCCCGTGACATTTATGCTACGTTTTCCACTATTTCCTTTGAGTGGTGAATGTACTGCCCATTATTATACATTTTTTGTAGTATAATTTCATTTATGGGTATTTACATCTTCATTGTATGACCCTTCTTCCATGGGGTGTACGTTTCGAAAGTTACCCAACTCGGTAAGGAGACCTTTCATCCTCCTCTTTTTAAAAGACTTATTTTGTTATGCCTTTTAATTCACATACTATTATGTTGGGATACGTTCTTATATATCTTTATTTATGTAAATTTTATGTCCAAGTGATGAGATACCATTTTCTCTCTCATCAACTCATTTTCTGAATTTTGATGTGATGCCGTTAGGCTGTCGAATTTTTGCAAGGGAACTTCTTAACCCAATTTTGATTCTTTGGGATAAACTTGCACTCCTTGAATATGTCGTTCTATTAATATGTGTGAATAACCTCTGATTTTTTAACTCTTAATATCCACTTATATTTGATGTATTCGTTTGTCACACATAATTATGTATTTGATTTATCCTTAATCCAAAGATATCGTCTTTGTATGGGACTTCGTATCAATCTTCTTTCATTGAGGCATATTTTGTTTTATACACAACCTTATTTTATACGGTTTATAAACCCCTTAGACCTTTACGTTTATCCAAAAGGAATATTTTTATATGAAGCATTTTACTAAACGACAAAAGGGAATGTTTTTGTCATACGTATGCGGAGACAAAAAATTCTCCGCTACCGTGACCATTATTTGAGTTTCGACTTCCTCTACAAGCCATACCTTTTTTTAAATGAAAAATAAATACCATTTTTTAATTTTCTTTGATTTTGGTATTGAAAATGGTTTTCATAATGTTTTTATATCAATGTGTTGTATTGATATCTTGTGATTGAAAAGTGGAAATGTTATATTTCCTTTATGCATGTTTCATGTGATACAATTATGTTATGGTTCTTGGGAATTATTATGAATACGGGTGGTTCCGTGATAAAATAAGGACGGGTGAGCCCAATATAGCTCTCCAATGCATTGGGTAATGCGAAGGGGTTAAACATTAAGTTTTCTCCGAAGAGATTTAGGGAATATACTGTGATGGGTATTCCAAACGTAACCAAGAGGGTTACTCCCTACGTAAGAATGTTATGAATGCCTCAAGTTACCTTTATGCCTTATGATTTCTATGATTTATTCATGATTTGATGAGGTATGTTAAAATTATTATGTTTTATGAGTAAAGTATTATTTCATACATGGATTAATGTTTTATTTTCGTACTTTTATATCCCTTACTGAGCTTTTTATGCTCATCCCAAGTTTTTGAAATGTTTTTCACAGGTCAAGGGAAAGGTGCATGATATGATGATAGTTTCAAGGAAGTGTGAAGAAATAATCCATGTTTTATTTTAAATATGTTTCCGTTGATGAGAAAAAATGAATACTATATTTTATGTAACCACTTTGTTTAAATATGGAATGTAATTCATGATTTATGGTCTAATTCTCTAAAACTCTAAACCTGAAAAGATCCCCAATGTAAATTATTCATTTAATTCAATATTAAGTAAGGTTTAAGGCCGGGGACTTATAGTTGGTATCAAAAGGAGGTAGGTTTAGATAACTTTAGAGGTTAGGGTATTCTCTAAGCATAAGTGACATTACCATAATGGTTAGGATTTCAGAAAGAGTCCTATTTTTAGATAAAGTGAATGAGTAAGTATATCTTAGTGTTTATCTTCCTCATTAGTACATAATGGTTTTGTTGATATACTCACACTGACATTTCTATTTTTAGTGAATGGATGGATCTAGCAGGCACCAAAGTGACAACAGGTTTGAAGGAAACTGTGGTGGTTCTCTGATTAAGAGACTAGATGAAATGGGGGATTCAATAAAGAAACTCATGGTTGTTCTAGACCAACTATCAAGGAGTCATGATCAACCACTTGAACCTTGGTATGTTCTGTAATGCATCATGTAAGAGATGACCAATCGATGTGGAATTTTATGTAATAATTATAAAGGTAACCATTAGAGTTTATATGATCCTTACTTTTGAGGTAATTATGGGTTATTATATGTTATGATGGAAAATGAAAGGCATGAGATAAACTTGAGGTTAAAATATGTTATGATTATTTTTTAAGATTTTATCTCGTTTTGGGGAATATTTTAATAATTATATAGTTTTGGAAAACAGACAACACACAGACCGTGTGACAACCCATCGTGTCGGACAAAGTTGCGGGAATCGAACCCACAACAAAGTGCGACTGGTATTTATCGCCTACCACTGGACTACGTAAAGTCCCTGGTTAGTTTGACTAATTATTTTTAGTTATATGATTTTAGGAATCAAGAGTAAGTTTATTTTGGGTTATCTATGGAAATGATTAACCTATCATGGAGGATATGTGATTAGGTTAATTAATTTTTGATATGATAATTTAAGAGCCACTGATGTTATTTGGAGATAAAAGTTAATTTGTAACTTGGAAGACTATGTGATTAAATCCTTCAAATATTTGGGTTTTAATATTAGTTTGGTTTACTTTGAAGAATTTTATGGACAATTGTTTTTCAAATGGTCTTCGTTGAACTTTGGTTTTTTTGGACAAATTTTGGAGATTAAGAATAGATTTTCTTTTTATAAAGGATTATACTTTTTGTCGATTATCTGATCTCATACTAACAATTTTTGGTTTTTTTTTTGTCTAAAGACATGGGAAATATATAGTTCTCTTTTGTGGATTAGGTTATTCTCAAGAAGTTGATATTAGTACTCTTAATGCGAACAAGTCTTCCTAAATACTCGTCTTTTGGAGAAAATATGAGTTTGATTAAGGAATCTAGTAAAAGTTTAAAGTCTACGTGACAAGTAAGTATATTTCATTATGATTTAGTTAAGCTCAAAAAATAAATTCCTCAATGAAGAGTAAATTAAAACAAAAATTTTGTCTGTTAACTTTTCATACTGGGGAATCGAATACCGTTTAACCCATCACAAGTTTGTGATTTTCTTATGGTTAACTTTCTCCTAGACATGTAAACTATCACTCTCCCTCAGAACATGACCCTTTGTTTTTTCCTCCATATCCATGTTTTCATACATGGAATCCTAGTATGGGTTAACTCGGGTGACCTTTGTACTTCTCTTTCTTTATTTTAAAGTGATTGTTTTACTGATTCTTGTTCCGATGTGGGATTTTCAATGAAGTTTCCAAGCCCAATTTTAAAATTGCGAGGACGCAATTCCCAAAAGGGGGGAAGGATGTAACACACCAGGTAAATAAAGAATATGAAATTTTCACATTTATCCATATTTTTGAATAAAATATTAATATTAATTTAAAGGTAACACTATGCTCGATGGTGTACCCAATACGCAACAACGAGTTTCTTGGGAATCTTACGTTGCACTCTAATAATAAAATAATATTATTTTAAATGGTAGTTAAAGCCTACCCGTTGTAATGGTGGGAATGAACATAACTAACTAAAAAATGATTATACATGTTTGTCAAATATTTTTACTTTTTACAATAAATTTTAGAGGATTAAAAATGCTAATGAATCCAATTTTAAGCGTAAACATTCTAATATTCTTTAAAAGGTCGATTAACCTCCTTTTGATGGCGAACCTCTTTTAAATATACTTTTTGAAAATTTTATGTGTTATATTTGACAAAATAAAATTCCTCTTTAGAATCGAGACATCAAAATTTACTTTGTGTAAATTTTTGGTATTTTTCCGATAAAGTTCATTTTTTAATGAATAGTGAAAAATGTTGCATTTTAATTCAAAAAATCTTTTTAATCTAATTTATTTATATGATTAGATTATCTTTTGAATTGTTTTTAAAGTTAAATTATAATATATTCTTACCATTTAATCTAATAGTGGTCTTTGGAATTAATTTCACTTTGAAATTGGACTTAAACTAGTGTCAATCTTTTGATATATATTGTTTAATAAAAACACGCTATTTTTTTCTGACAGCGGGAATTAATTATTAAATTAATTATTGTAAATTATATGTTTTAAATTTTGTAAAATATACATCATTTTTTAATTCGGAATATCAAATATATCTTAGGGTGAAGTTTTGGTATTTTTCAAAAAAACTCCAATTTTTGATGAATAGTGAAACCACTAAGTGGTAGTTTAAAAACTGTTTTTTCGTTTAAATGAAACATTACCACTTCTGTGGTTTGAATTTCAAAAATCCGACATACATGGTTGTCATTAGGATCTAAAATTTGGTTCAATGGGATTAAAATAATTTTTTGGTGAATAGTAACTCTTAAGTTTTTAATCCTGATTAGAGGTAATTAGTGTAATTTAAGGTTAAGATAATGTTATAATAATATGAAATGGCCTTGACACATGTTCTACCCTTATTGGATGATCCATGGACGACCAAAACAATCCATGGGTCAACTTGGGGACCCCATGGAGCCACTTTGGTTGGAAAATGACATTAATACCTTTTTATTTAAAGTTAAAATTAAAATGTCACAAACATCTGTTGTTTTACTAAAATTTTTTTACATAGGGTTATATAAGTCATATTTTTTACTATAAATATTAATTATAAATATAAAAATATTTCCTACATCATGTTATTTTTTTATAATTTTTATACATTAAATAAATTAATTTATTTATGACACTGTGATGATGCAATGATTACCTCATAAATGAACGATTTAAATAAAATGAGAAGATAGAGTGAAATCTAAGTAATAAACTTATCAAAAACCTATTGGATGGGTGTATTTTGAAACCTTATCACCATAACCTCGAAATATATCCTTTTGGTACCTTTAAAATCCAAAAATCATTTTATAATAAAGTAATATTTTATAACTTTCCAAGAGTACCCCTCCTCTCCTCTTATAAAAGGCCCTCACCTCTACCACCTTACACACACCACTAAAGCCTTTGTCTCAGCCAAAACCTGCCCATTTAATCTCTACACATCCTTGTCTTTATCATTGAATACTCACTTTGGGAAGAATCCTTTTCAAGGAAGCCTTTTAGCTCAAATCAAAGAGAGTTACCCGATTTAAAGGCAATGTCTTCCCTTGTGTTCTTTTATTTTATTTTGCTTCTCCAAACCCCTAAAATCCTTTTATTATCTTTTTTTGTATCAACAACAGTATCCTAAATATACTAGGATGTTGTTATAAGAAGTATTCAAGCTACACTTTCACACACCTCCATCTAATGGTTAAAGAACATAATGTTTCTGTGGATGGCGAATTACTGCCTCACAAAACGATGATTGTTCAATATTATTTTAACACCTTCAAAGGTTTCCATTAATATTTCGCTATATTTATATATGATATATAATATTTTTACTTTTTCCTTAAGCTTCTGTATTTTTCATTTATGGCATACGTTTATGGTTTCCATTATGGGTAAACACGATATCTTCATTTTAGGAAGTGCGGACTACCGCCCCTCAAAGTGATTTGATTCATTAATTCCATATGTGGGTCGTATAAAGGATGGAATTAATGGTATTAAATATTATATTCTAATGGAATTATAATATACCTTTATATCATTATTATTTCATTCCATTGAATACAAAAAAAAAGAAATTAACGTAGCGTTCATGCGTACGTACGACTTACCGTCTCCATGAATGGTACATTTCATTTCTTATCTACAAATGTTATATACTATTATAAGTACATATATATAATGGATATATATGTAATATATTAAATATAAATGATGGATATCATTCTGGAATTATAATATATATATCTCTCATTTTTTTAATTCCATTAATATGACAAAAAATGAAAGTAGTGTTCATGCGTACGTATGGCCTACCGTCTCCATGAACGGTGCTTTCAATTTTTTATCTCCAAATGCTATGGAATAGTATAAAATGAATATATACTGGATATATATGATATTTAAAACATCCATACTATTCTAGATATGATTTACCTATAACTACATGGAAAATTCTTTTCCAACAAGTTCAATTTTTATTCATGTACCGAACATTGACAAAAATGTCTGATATGAACTCACCTTGTTAAACAATTATTATAAAAATATAATATGTGATATAAAATGAATAATAATATTTAAAAGAGGTACTTAAGAAATTATAAATTGACCAAATTTTATTATTCAGGAGATTAAAGAACGATCGAGTCATGTCGGACACGAGGTAAGGGATCTGACCTCTCTCTTTCTTTTCAAGTACCCTCTTTTATGTCATTTGATTTATGCTCCATGTTCTTATGTTGGAGGATGTTCTTTAATATTCAATATACTGTATTTTTTATTTTCATATGATGAGTTACCCCCTCTTACTCTCATCAATTAATTTTAGGATTTTTTATGTGGCGCCGTTAGGCTGCCAAATTTTCGTAAGGGATCCTACCTCTCCCTTTCTTTTTAAGTACTCTCTTCTATGTCATTTCTTTTAAGATCATATTTATTATGTTTGGGGATGTTATTTTATATTCCTCATTATGTACTTTTTATGTTCATATTATGAGAGACCGTATTTGATCTCATAAATTCATTTTTGGATGTTTTACATGGCGCCGTTAGGCTGCCGAGTTTTCGTAAGGGATTTTTCATCTCACTTTTATTCCTGTGACATTTATGCTACTTTTTACACTATTTCCTTTTATTGGTGTATGTAATGCCCATTATTATACACTTTTTGTAGTATAATTTCATTTATGGGTATTTATATCATCATTGTATGACCCTTCTTCCATGGGGTGTACGTTTCGAAAGTTACCCAACTCGGTAAGGGGACCTTTCACCCTCCTCTTTTTAAAAGACTTATTTTTATGTCTTTTAATTCACATACTATTATGTTGGGATATGTTCTTATATATCCTTATTTATGTAAATTTTATGTCCAAGTGATGAGATACAATTTTCTCTCTCATCAACTCATTTTCTGAATTTTGAAGTGACGCCGTTAGGCTGTCGAATTTTTGCAAGGGAACTTCTTAACCCAATTTTGATTCTTTGGGATAAACTTGCACTCCTTGAATATGTCATTCTATGAATATGTGTGAATAACCTCTGATTTTTTACACTTAATATCCACTTATATTTGGTGTATTCATTTGTCACCCATAATTATGTAATTGATTTATCCTTAATCCAAGTATACCGTCTTTGTATGGGACTCCGTCTCAATCTCCTTTCATTGAGGCATATTTTGGTTTATACACAAAATTATTTTATACGGTGTATAAACCCCTTTGACTTTTACGTTTATCCAAAAGGAATATTTTTATACGAAGCGTTTTACTAAATGAAAAATGGAATGTTTTTGTCATACGTATGGGGCAATAACAACTTCTCCGCCACCGTGACCATTATTTGAGTTTCGGCTTCCTCTACAAGTCATACATTTCTTTTAAATGAAAAATAAATACCATGTTATAATTTTCTTTTATTTTGGTATTGAAAATGGTTTTATAATGTTTTTATATCAATGTGTTGTATTGATATCTTGTGATTGAAAAGTGGAAATGTTATGTTTCCTTTATGCATGTTTCATGTGATACGATTATGTTATGGTTCTTGGGAATTATTATGAAGACAGGTGGTTCCGTGATAAACTAAGGGTGGGTGAGCCCGATATATCTCTCCAATGCATTGGGTAACACGAAGGGGTTAAACGTTAAGGTTTATCCGAAGAGATTTAGGGAATACACTGTGATGGGTATTCCAAACGTAACCAAGAGGGTTACTCCCTACGTAAGAATGTTATGAATGCCTCAAGTTACCTTTATGCCTTATGATTTCTATGATTTATTCATGATTTGATGAGGTATGTTAAAATGTTTATGTTTTATGAGTAAAGTATGATTTCATACATGGACTAATGTTTTCTTTTCATACTTTTATATCCCATACTGAGCTTTTTATGCTCATCCCAAGTTTTTGAAACTTTTTTCACAGGTCAAGGTAAAGGTGCATGATATGATGATAGTGTCAAGTAAGTGTCAAGAAATAATCCATGTTTTATTTTAAATATGTTTCCATTGATGGGAAAAACGAATACTATATTTTATGTAACCACTTTGTTTAAATGTGGAATGTAATTCATGATTTATGGTCTAATTCTTTAAAACTCTAAACCTGAAAAGATCCTCAATGTGAATTATTCATTTAATTCAATATTAAGTAAGGTTTAAGGCCGGGGCATTATATTAAGTATGTGGTTCGACTCAGATATGGTAGTATATCCTTGAAATTTTATTTTTGTTTATTTTTTATTTACTCCAGTATATGTGATCATCCTGATGGGTGATTAGTGTTTTATTTAATACATATCCATTTGATCCTTTAATGCATTTAATTTTATTATTACATCCTTGTTTATATTTATTGCTTCTTCACTCTATTTATTTATTACTATGGATTAGATGTTGTTATTTTTTTCTAGTTTCTTACATTTATAAGAGTGAATAATCTCTACCTAAATTCACCTTAGGCTCCCACTGCTAGTCAGTAACCTCTAGAGTATGAGGATACATGCTTAAGGCCTTGTATTAAACTAGTTTAGTTACTATTGATAGAGTTAATTGGTCTAGGACTTGACATCGGTTGAATGTTTTCCACCTAACATATTTTATGGAGGTGGTGAACTAGTCCCTCATTTCTAAGAGGAACCTAGTTGTTAGTGTTAATACAGGGAAGTCTAGCTTGTATTTTAGGTGTGGGAGTGGATCCATTGATAGTAGGAGGTAGTGATACAATGATTCTCACTAGAGTGGTGATAGGTAAGCCATTCAGGTTTTTGGGTAATCTTCTCCCAACATGGGAGAAATCCTCATGTGTGTTATTAGTATGGTAGAGTATTGAATACCCAACCAAAATTATAGTGAGCAATGATATAGTGTTTATTATTCTAAAAGATTATAAAAAAATAACATTTTTGATAATGTTTTTCCTAACTAAGAAATAGATAAGATTAGGGATCAATATTTGGGCCTTGTATTTTATTAATCCTTTTACCCGGGAATAATAACATTACATTATTGAAAATTTAAAGGGTGATTCCAAAAATTACCTCCTATTCACTTATATAATAAGAACCATAAAACACTTCATGTTACCCATTTAACTTATATTTTTTTCATAAAACAATTCCATTTTTATTACCAAAACCCTCAATAAAATCCTTAAGCCTTTGGTCATTATTAGTTAGCTTAAGGCCTCTATTTACAAGGATATTTCTACAAGGAAACTCAATCTCTCAATGTAAATATTACCCTCTCTATAGTCATTTTTTCTTAATCTTAAACTTCCAAATATCTTATAACCACATTGATGTAATGAAATAAATATAATAAATATACCAATAGGTTATTATATTAAAGGAACAATCCTTATTTATTCATTTATATCCACTATGTCGATAGTTCTTATATGGGAACTATGGCATCAATAAATCAACATATTCTATTTTTCATAACCGCCTCTAATGGATGGTTTTATTGATGAAATAAATTAATAAATATGGTGTATAAAATATATCTATGATTCTAAAATTTAAAAAAAAATTTACCATCAATCCTTCTAATTCATTGAAAATAAAAACATCATCATGATACATGTAGACTACTGCCTCCATGAACAACATGTATTATTTTTTTAATAACTTACTAACATATAGGGTTATAAAAGTATAATTAAATAAATTATATGATATTTATAAAATTATTAAGGTTATAAAATTATAAAACATCCTATACATTCCTTCATTTCTGTGGAGAAAATGAAAACATCATAGGTGTTTTTATATGGACTAACACCTCAATGAAAGTGATATATATATTTTTACACATATAATTTTATTATTTTTATCAATATTTTAAAATATTATTCAAAACCAGAATAAAATATAAATAATTTCACTATGATTCTTTAATAATGATATCATAATTAAATCAACCCATAATCATACTTATCCATTAATTATAGCATATTTCTGTTTTGGTCAGTTTGACCACTAATATGAATGATGATATAAATTTATGTCATGTATGAATATGGAAACATTATTAATGGTGATATTGGATAATGATAAATAAATAATTATTTTTAATATTCTATAAATATAATATTTAAAATTTTACAAGTGATTTTAATAATAAATTGTTATAGTAAATTTAACTGCCAAAAAGAACATTTCAAGTTTCCTTTCATACTTAGACTCCATTTTATAAAAATATAGAAATATATTAATTTTTTAATAATGGAATATTAAAATAAATAAAACACTATAAATATGGATTTTATGATTCAATTTTACAACACCACTTACCATTTTCAAAATACAAAAAGAGTTACAAAAAATTTGATCAAATAACTCGAGTAATCGACTTAAGAGAAAACTGCATAATAAATTAATAACATATGATAATAGATAAAAATTATAATAATAAATATATAAAAATAAGGTTCTTAATAAATTTTCTAAAAAGATTAATTTTTTTATCCATTAATTTAATCTCATGAACAAAACAAATCCAGAGAAAGGTAAGGGGTTCTGGTCTCAAATTTAATTTTTCAAGGCATATTTCTTATTGTGCACCATGACATCATTAATATATTGTGATTAATTATTAACAAATTTATTTTACCATATTAATGAAACTATTGGGGTTTCAATATCTATATAATTTTATTTATTTAAATTACCGTTTATTTAAAGGATAGTAGTATTGTACTATTTTTTGCTAACTTAATCTCCTTCCATTGAGTTACATGCTTTTTTATTGAACTATACCATTCCATGTTTGATTTATTCTACTTAATGGATAATCTATAGTGAATTAATTCATTTTTACGGGGTTTTATAATTCTTTCGAGTGACTACATTATCAATTGACACTTACCTCAATGATTATGCTTCTTATAGGGGTTTCTTGGTCTCAATTCCAAATTCTTGGTACATGATTTTTGTTATGCACCAATTTACTTTGATATGGACTAAATATTTATGATATGTTATATTATATCATGAATTATATTTTATTCATTATATTTGAATTTAAATTTCAAAATCTTTCTCCTTTAATGGTTTTTATTTAAATGATACTCAAATTGTAAGGGTTTCATTGTCAATCTTACTTTGGAATCATGATTTCTTTTAAAAGATAATATATATAGATAATTTTTATTATTTGTAAATCCCCTTATGATTTTATTTTTTTCTTCATGGGGTTTTATATTTCCCCTCAAAATTTCCATTCCCATTGAATCATATTTTATCTAAAGTGTTTCTTGTAAGTGAAACTAACCAAATATATTTTTCTCAATCAGGGACCTCATTTTTCCATGTTCATATTCATTGGATGCTTTTTAAAACGTCCTTTCCTTTGTATTAATATTTTATTAACATAATTTTCAACTAAATCAACTAATTAAAAAGTTCTAAAGTATTTTTTAACATTTTTGATATGGTTTATTTAACTTAAAGTGTAAAGAGAACCAATTTTTTAATGCTTTCCACATAAACAGATCTTTCCTATATCTTTTTCATTTTATATGAAACTCAATTTATAATATTTAATGGATTTATGAAATAAAATATTATTATTATTGATTTATAAAATATTTATATCTAAATATATTTTTTTAAAATGGTCATGGATATTTCTTATTTCCAAAATGATTATTCCTAATGCTCCTAAAAATGGGTTTTATCTAAATTAACATCCTTTAACATACCTTATACTTGATCAAGGATATCCTATAAATGTTACCATCTATATTATTTATCTATATGGATTATGTATTTCCATTATATACTAAATTAATGACCCATAAATGTCTTTCTCTTTCCAAACTATCCACCATGAATAAACAAAATTATCCATCAAATGCATTTGCTTTCTAAATACCATGTTTTCCATTTCTTTTGTTGATGGTGTTAAAAAAATCCATATGTTGATCAATTGATGAAATTATTGACTAAACCATAAAATTTGTTTCTATAAGAAGTAGATAACCTATGCCCCATCATATTAATTGAAATATATTTACCTAGAAAGGTTTTTAAAATTTTTAGATACTAATTTATTTTCCATGATTTTATCATATAATGTTTATTGATGGAACTATGAATTACTTCCTTATATGAATCCATTTTAAATGTATAAAAAATATTTTATTTCCATAGGTTATTTATGATGTATTTAATGAAACCAATTTCATTTCCATGGGTTATTTATGAAACAATTAATAATTTTTTTCAAGTGGCACTCATATGTATGGATAATTATGGGTGGGGTTATATATCACTATTAAATTCATTTGTTAAAAGTTTAAATATCACTGAATATGTATACATGAGAATAATTTCGTTTCTCACAATCATGGGTACAAGTGCATGACTCAATAAAGTGGTGTATACATGATTACCATTAATTTTTCTCACAAGAATGGGTGCAAGTGTCTGACTCATTAAAGTAATGTTTCCCTAAACTAATGTTGTACCATATTTTAAATATGTCAATGTTTTATGCCTATTATTATGACAATGTTATGATTTCATGGACCATGTTTAATGAAAAATGTTTCTATAATCATATAATTCATTATTTATGTTATGACATGACATACTGCATGACTCATGTTTTATGAAATAATATTTATTGGGTCTGATTTTTTAATCGTCTTAACTATACCCACATACTATTCTTATACTAACTTATGATCATGGGTTATTATAGGTTATGTTTACCCTTACTGAGCATTTTATATCTCCCTTTATTATGATTCCATTTTCCTATGTTATTAATTTAAGTATTATGTATTATTTATCTAGAATATCATGTTGTGTATAGTATATATGGGGGATGTTTAAGACTCATTTTGGATAATGTAATTTATTATATAGTGTAAAATGGTTTCATTTAATACAAATAATATGAGATATACTAGTTAAATATTTTTCATAACTCTATAAAAATATAATATTTAAAAGGTAATTGGAATGTAATTGTTACATTATGTGAGAAAGATCTTATAATAATGGATTTGTATCAAATCCAGTGTGTAATTTCTTTTGTTTTTAGGATCAGAATCGGGAGTATGGGTCCTAAGGTGCCTTAGTTGGTATCAAATTATGGTTCAAATAACTTTATAGGTTAGAAATTTATTTATTAAAGATGAATTAAGGAGTTATAATGGTCATTAAGGATTTGTGGGTTATGTTTGATCCTATTTTCAAATGTATAGACAAACCTTTCGGTTGGTTATATTGAAAATTTTATGTTGTTCAAGGATTAATATGAGAGAGAATTAGGGACAACAAAATGTATAAGTCTATGGGATAAATATAAATATAGGATGACATACTAAATTTTAAACCTTTAGGGTGGTTATATTGAACATTTTATTTTATTTTTGGATTGATATGAGAGTTTATTAGGGGAAAATCTAGGTATTAGTCTAAATTTAGGATAACATCCTAAATTTTTGGTAAATTTTTGAGTATGTGTTTTTCTTACCAACCAAATACTTGTCTAGATAATGAAAATTTTATATGATTATGACATAGATTTACATATGGGTAATCACTAAAAAAAATTTTGGTTGAGTATCAACTTAATCTTTACAATGGTTCATGACAATTAGGACCAATAATTCAAACCTAAATAGATACTCTTGGGGGATATTCTTTGGTTAATAACATTACATTTTTGATTTACTATAAAGGATTTAATATATTAATGAATTAGGATAATAACTATGATAGAAACCAACCTAAATAATTCTAGATTGATCCAATAATTATTTATGTTAAATTTAAAGCTAATGTAATGGTTTTAAAGAGAAAAAAATTTCTAGGTTAAGTTTTTCATATGAACATTTATCATAATTTTATGATAATGTTAATTATTCATCACTCACATTAACCCCTATTTTTTTTAGTAATGGATGAACCCCAAAAGAACCAAGTAAATAATGGATGCCATGAGAAATGTAGAAATTTCTCCAATGATAAACCTAACATGAAAATATATAGAGTGATAAATCATGTGATTATGTCAAAAGAACTATCAAGAATTATGATTAATAATGCGGACTTAGTTGGAATCCAAAAAATGCCAAAGAAGATAAGGATGGAGTCTAATGGATGTTTGGGTAATAAATATAATAAAATAAATAAGATTCAATTTCCATTTTTTCAAAAATATGGAAAGAAAGAATTTTACTAAGGGGATAAACAAATTATAAAAATGTGGATATAAAGGACATAAAGCTCATGTGTGGAAGGTAATGATAGAAAAAAATATCTTAAATTGAAAAGAAATTAGTAATTATGGAAAAAATTCCTCAATACAAGGGATGATAAGGGAAATTGGCAATAATAATCTTCTAGATTATGGGTAAAAGCAAAATCCTATGAAATGACTACCATTGAAGTGAATAATGAATTTTCACTCTATATTTTTGGATATGTTATGCTGTGTAAGTTTTCACCTATTAGATATTGAATTATAAATAAAAATAATTGGTGGTATAATTATCATATCCAAAGTATATAAATCTTATTCATAATTTGTGAAAAATTAATTATTATTTATTTATATCATATTCACTTATTAGGGTTTTATTAGGAATGTATTATCTCTCTTTAAAAAAGGCTCATATCGATTTTTATAAACTGAAACCTCAGCTTATAACCTAAACCACATCATTTTCATACATCGATGTATGATTAATTATAAAATACCTATAAAAAAATTCACTCCCGATATATAGGTTTTTACACTGAATCATGATATATACTTGGCTAAAACCATTATAGATAAACTCAATATCAGTAATATGCCTATTATAAAGGTAAAGTGAGTTCACTAGTCATACCTAAGATAGTAAGGATTAAACCTCACAAGAAATAAAATATTGAGTCATGTATATATTTTAGATACTCTTATATATCATTCTCAGTGATTAGTGATTAAAATTGCAAATATGTAATTTATTTAAGGGGGTATGGGATAATGTAACAACCCAATATTTTACTATATAATTTTTCCCTTTTAAATAAACATAATACCGATAATTGTTTTTCTATGCACCACTGAACTAAAATGAGGTGTCACATATAAGATAAATTTTATTAATAATATTTAAGAATAATAAAACAAATATTAAATAAAAACATTATAATCAATTTGAATTTCATGAAAAAAATGATAATAATACTAACAGTTTTAAAGGATATATTTTTCAATAAAAGTAATTTTCTTATATATATATATATATATATTCTATTTTCATTTAAAATATAAATTTATAAATTTTATAATTTTATTTTTTTAAAATTAACTCCCATTTTCAATTAATCATATCAAAATTTACTTAGTATGATTTTTTTGGGATTTTTATGAGATAAGTTATTTTTAGGTGAATAGTGAAAAATACTATTTTTACAAAAACTAAGTTTTTGGACATTTTCATAAGATAATATTGAATTAAAACTTTATAATTTTTTTATAAATAAAATATATTTAATTAATAAAAAATTATTCTTTTTAAAATATTAGGTTTAACTTAGAAAACATATGCTTATCATTTTGAGCTTAAGTAGCATTTTTTCATAAGAAAAACTGTTTTTGATCATTTTATATAATTGAACATTATTTTTTAAAAATTATGTTTTTGATTTATTTGAAAGAGACATAAAATTTATTTGTTTTACAATAAATCAAATTATTGTTTTTAAAATAAAAAATAAAAAATGTTATCATACACATAACATTTATGATTAAATGTACACTTTTCTATAAACTTGTTTTTACACAATATGTGTGTTTATATTAAAATTATAATATCTCATAGTTAAAAATATTGTTTAATTAAATTATTTTCATATTTGAAATCATAAATTTAAAATCAGGTAAAAATATCAATTTTAATTTTGGTCTTGAAAACTAATAGCTAAGGTTGAAAATTAATTACTCTAATAAATTTAAAAATGGTAAAAATAGATTTACTAAGAGTAAATGACTTAAAACTTGTACAAATAATATTTCCAAATGGATGGTTGTGGTGTGTATCTATAAAACATTACCTCCCTTAAAATTTTTCCCATTTTAATAATTTTACATATGAATAACAACTTTACATTATTGAAAATGTAAAGGGTGCTTCCAAAATTTCCCTCTTATTAAATTATAAATGGGGATCCTTCCATTACTTCATGCTTGATATTTAACTTGTATTTTCTTATTAAAAATATTCAATTTTTTCCTACTATAAACCTCTCCAAATTCCTTAATCCCATTGTTATCATTAGTTAGCTTAAGACCTCTATTTCCAAGGAGATTTCTAAGAGTAAAATCAAGCTCTCAACATAAATATTACCTCCTTAAAAGTCATTTAATCTCAATCTTACTCTTCCATATATTTTCTAACCACCTTAATATAATTATTTCAGTATAATTAATATAACAATATGTTATTATATTAATTTAACAACACTTATTTATTCATTTCTATCCACTAAGAAAAATAAAAGAACATCGATAGTGCATACATGCAGACTACCGCCTCTATAAATCAACATCTTTAATTTTTTATAACCAACTCTCATAGATGGTTATAATGAGGTAATTTGTGAATAAATATTTTATATAAAATATATTTCTGATTCTAAAATTAAACATTAATAATTAGTCTCAATCCCTCTAATTTGTTGAAAAATAAAAAACATTGTCATACGTATGTGAAAATTACCACCTCCATGAATGACATGTCTTATTTTTGATTAATAAACTAAAATGGATGGTAATAAAATTTTAATTAACAAAAAAATAGTATATTTATAAAATTATTAAGTTTATAAAATTATAAACCATTCCCTACCTTCCTCTGCTCTATGGAGAGAATTAAAACATCATATGTGCGCACTACCGCCTCCACGAAAGGGATGCAGTTTTTTCTTTCATCTAGTAGTTTATTATTTTTCCCACTCTTTTAAAATATTATTAAACTCCTTCATAAAATCTAAATAATGTATCTATACTTATGTAATAATTATATTATAACTAAATTACCTCATAATAATACTTATCCATTAATTATAGCATGTTCATGCTTTGGTCGGTTTAACAACCTACATGAATAATATAACAAATATATATCATGGATAACTATAGAAACACAATTAATGGTGATATCAGATAATAATAAATAAATAAATATTTTTAAATGGTTTTTAAATATAATATTTTACATTTTAAAAGTGAAAATAATAATAAATTTTCTTAGGAAATTTAACAACCAAAAATGAACATTTCAAGTTACCTTTCATACTTAGAGTTCATTTTTAAATCCTACAGAACTATATCAATTTTTTAATAATGTAATAATAAAGGATATAAAAATATATATATATAGATATTATGAATCAATTTTACAACACATTTTACTATTTTCAATATACAAAAATAGTTATAGAAAAATCGACCAAACAACCTTGACTAAGAGACTTAAGTGAAAACTCACAATTGGAAGGGGTGTATATACCCATGACCCTATACCAATGGTTTAGAAAAAGTATTGGTATAGGAGGTCCTATACCAATGGTTTGGGAAATTTTTTGGGATAGATACCTTTATACCAATGGTTTTAAAAAACTGTTGGTATAGAGTTCCCCCAAATACCAACATGGGAAGAACCTCCTCATTTCCAAAATTGAGCAACATTTTTTACTACTGAGCAGTTATAGATTCTTCTCTAGGCATGGTGATCCATTATCGATTATAATTTTCATTTAGTTTATTCAAAATAAAATTTATGATTTCCAAATGGGTCACATATTCTTCCAAAAATAAATTTCATTTTTATCTATGTATAAAACACTAGCCTATGACATTCAGTTTTATTCCCCATCCTTCAAAATATCTCATCCCTTAAGTTTTTAATTTGATTATTCTTGAATATAAAATTGGTAAGTTCCAAATAATTCATATCTTATGTTTACCATCATTTTAGTTTATTTTATATTTTTGAAAGAATAACCAATATTTTCTTATCAGATTCTAGATTCATTGAATGAATGTAAGTTTTAATTATATTTGTTACTAAATTTAATAATAAATATAGTTTTTTATGATGTATTTTTTATTCAGTTATTCTCTAATTCATTATAAATCTAATATAAAACTATTTTTTATCTCAATATAATCAAAATATAAATGGGTGTTTATTTAAAATAAATTTATGTGTTTAAATTTTGTAGTTATTAGTTTATTGAATTCCATTCCAAGTGATTTTGGGTGATATTTTTAGTTTAATTTCATTACATTTAAAAATTATTAGATAATTAAAAAATACCAATATTGTCAAGACAATATATCAACTATATGTATCCTATGATTTTAGATATATAAATGAATTTTGATGTGTTTAATGATTTATACATGCTATATGATTATTTAAACAAATATTTAATATGTTTGGTTCTATAATACATGATAAATTTTGATAATATTATTTTTCAAATAAGTTATTAAATTTTGTGTTTTATTGTGAAATGTTTGAGAAAAAATATAGTGTTAATAGGGGATGTTTCATAGTTAGGATATAAAGATATAATCCACCAATATGGTGTTTTGTCTTGATTCCCTAACCATTAGAGACATTATACACCTCAATCTCATCTACAATATATTCATAAATTTTTTATTAAAGATATAAAATTAAATTTAAGTTGAAGAGGTGATGGAAAATTATTTTATATTATTAAAATGTTAAATAAACATACCCTTTGTGATAAAAAATAATTATATATAAATAGGGTAAATCATGTTATCATATTAAATAATCCTTTTCAATTATAAAAATCAATTGGAAGGGGTATTATATTGTGTATTTTATAAGCCTAAAATATTAGAGAGTATCTTAATAAAGATAATTCCTTGAATATGATTAACTATTGGAGTGTATAACAATATGGGAATCCCACTCACATTCTTAGATAAGCCTTAATATTCAATGAATATCCCTACAAGTTTAATCATATCAAATCCTATTATATAGTCTGTATTGTCAAAACACTCATCTATAGAAGAATTAAATCTTAAATAGAATCCTATATAAAACCATATGAGTCCCATTAAATTCATTAAAAATCAATGGAATAAAGAACAATAATTTAATTCAACAAAAAATGGCTTTTTCCAAGATTGATACCTTAAAAAGCAATATAAAAAATATCATCATCAATGGTATATAAACTATTTATCATACACACCTTATTGTGATAATATGTTTATCATCAAAATATTCTACTATGAAATCATTGATCACCAATAATATAATTTTGATTTCATAATTCCAATAAAATAAAAAAATATCATTACTTGAGGGTATCCATTGTCTATAATTATCATTAATTATGATATATAACTATCTCTATAAATTTATACTTAATCCCAATGTTTTATAATAATTATACCAGAGATATCTTTCTTTACATAACAATTTTCCATCATATTCACTATGTTTCACATAATCTCTGAATTTATTCCTTATTATGATAACCCAATAAATATTACCATTATAATTTATCTATAAAAAACTAATGTTCTAATATCCTATAAAGGTGTTATGTCCAAAAAATAATTTCAAGCAACCTAATTCAAATATAACCCCCTTAAAATTAGTTTATTAATTTTAATCATGTTGTCATTAATTCATTTACTTACTGACAATCTTATCTCATACAATAATTATTCAAACTTTCTCATTAATTCTCACACATTTCATCACACGCACTTTTAATTTAGTTTTTACACTATTTTATACTTCTCATATATTTTAACACCTCTAGCGTACTTCCACTCATCACACACACACTTAAAAAGTGAATTTAATAAGAGAAAAAAACATCAATTATAAACACAATTTTGTTTAGTATTATGTATAGTTTTTACTCATTTATATAATTTAATTCAATATCATGGTTTTATATTTATATTATTTATATATATATATATTATTTTTATATCTTTTAAATAATTATTAACATATAGACTAGGGTATCAGTTTTTGTTTCATATAAATTCAACAATTATTGTTTCCTTAAATATATTTTTGATTTAACTTCAAGATCATTTCATTGATTTTACAACATGACATATAAATGTTTTTTATATAAATTATAGAAGTTGGAATTATGAAAATAATCGAATCCTAAGAAAATTTCAATAAAAGTTGGATAGCTTTTTATATTTTTCGTTTAACAATGCTTCAGATAGTGTTCATCTACAGTGAACATGTTATAATTGTGTTGCAAGACCTTGGTTAAGTCATGAATTAGTTTTCTAATATATAACCAAATATGTTTTTAAAACACACTACTATGTGTGGTATCAAAATGGGGATAAAATGCAATATTAAAATATTGATGGTTTGAATGAGAGGACTAGATTGGAGAATTTATTAGATAACTGATTTATATTTATTAATCATCATGAGAAAAAAATGATGTCTACCTAATAAGACTTCAAAACCAGCACACATGATGTATATAATAAAAATGATGATGTTTATAGGGTGAAAAAAATTGAAAGATACTTCCATGAATCTAGTATATCGACAATGAGGTAAAATGAAAAAGCTGGAATGTTTAATCAAACTGTTTCATGGGAAAAACATGTATAGTATTTCTAATACAACCATTGATTATATTCTTACCTTTTTAAATGACATACTTTAATATGATTAATATATTCTATAAAACCATTATATGGCATAGATTTTAGTTGACGAAATTGGATTTTCTAAAAAATAAATTCATGATTTCCCAAAATATTACAGCTTATTATGGGAGGAAACTACTGAATGAAATGATAATATAAAATGTGGATCATATTTATATAATCCAAATAAAGATAGAACACTATAAAACATTCCAAATAAAGTAATTTGAAACTTTACATTAATTTCTATAATTAAGAATATTTTCATGTCTGATGAAATATCAATAAAAATTCAATGGCATGATACCAAGAGATAGAAGGATAATGATGAGTTTTTTCATCCTATAGATGGATTTTCATGGGAAAAATTTTATGCTCGATCTCCTGATTTTTTTTGCTGATATAAATAATTTGAGGTGGGGTTTATCATGCGATGGTTTTAATTTTTTTGTGTAGATTATTATTTCACATAGCACATGGATAGTTTTAAAACACATTTATTACCTTCCTCTAGGGATGTGTATGAAAAACCTTTCTATTTCAGGAGTATACTCATATTTAGACCTTATAATCTTGGAAATTATATATACATGTATAAATGAAACCTTTAATAAAAAAGTTGAAACATCATTGAAATGTGGGTGTGAGAACATATGATGCATGTTCTAAAGACATATTTCATATATATTCTGCACTTATATGAACAATAAATGATTTTCCTGATTATGAAATAATATATGGATTGATCACGAAGGGAAAATTATCATGTATTGTTTGTATGAAGAATAAATGGTCTATAATAATTAAATATCAATGTAGTTTCAATTTTATGGGATATTGACAATTCTTTCTAATGGATCATAAATATAGGAATAATTGTCTAAGGTTTAAAAATATCATGGAGACCGACAATCCACCTCATTATATGTCTAAAACTAATGTTCTTAATGAATTACAGGATGTTAGTTTTTTATTCTAGAAGGGTTGAATGAAATATATAAAGAGGAATATTGTTTCCATAGAAACCAATTATAATTAGAAGAAGAAAAGTATCTTCTTTGAGTTTCTTTATTGGTCAACCAATTTATTATGCCATTTCTTAGATGTAAATTTCATTAAGAAAAATATATGTGAAATGTTGATTTCAATTATTTTAAATTTCAAGGGAAATTCAAAAGATGATTTATGATCTCATCATGACTTGGTGGATTAGAAAATCGGATTAAAACTGCATCGTGTGTGTATCAGTGAAAATAAATGTGAAGTTCTGTGTGCTTCTTATGTGATGAAAAAAATCAATTTCTAGAATTACTAGAGATTATTAAAATTTTGGATGGATATTCAAGAGACATATCAAAATAAGTCAATAGAAGATATTTTAAGATGAAATATTTGAAGACTCATAATTATCACATCCTTTTGCATGAGCTGATTCTAATATAAATATTCCATTTATTTTCCAATAATGTAAAGATATCAGTTATTTGGTTGTTCCATTTATATATATATATATATATATATATTAAAATAAATTGTTCTATTAATTCTTGTAAAAAATTTTGGCAGTGGAACTATTAATTTTATGTGAGTTATATAAAATATTTCCTCCATCATTTTTCACATGCATGCGGCATCTAAATGTACACATTCCAAGAAAAATACTTCTTGGATGTACTTCTGATTTTTGTTGTATATATCAAACTAAAATAAATATGTACACATTGAAGTATTATGTTTGGAATAGTAATAAACCCAGAGGTTTTATCCTGAAAGTTAACCTGGCTCTAGAATGTATGGGTTTCTGTTCATTTTATTTTTATGATGAGACTATAAGATGGAATAGATCAATGAGAAAGTAATAAGAGAGGTATGATAAAATTGAACCATTTTTCCATCACTTCCCCTAAAAGGGGGAATTCCTGGATCATATACATTGACCACATTAAGCCTTTAAGAGAATGAGATGGAACATCACACAATTTTTCTTAACTGTGATTTGTATGATGACTACATCAAGTAAATTGAACAAATATTTGTTATCTCATATCATGTAATTGTACATATCTATTAAAATATTTCTATTTTTTCAATAAGTAACATAAACAAATGATAAATAGAGAGCATCATTCTTTATCTTTGAGAAGGAGAAAGACTTTACATAGTAAAGAGTTTTCTACTTAGTTGAAATTGAATATAGAAGTATTACTATAATTAATTAATAAAATTAACATTTATTTAATTTTAATATTAATTTATATTTCAGGAATTGATTTTTCCTACCGAATCTGTCTTTGAGGAAATAAGTGCTTTGGATTTTGGTCCTAATTTGGTTGTCTGTGAATGAAAATGAATTGTGATCAATGGGAATAGATTTATTATCACCGAATGAGCAACAGACATGAGAAATAAACACAATGGTTTTATGGTAAATTCCACAATATACTGTTATGCTAGTGCATCGAATATTAGATCTCAATTTGAAAATTTATCATATTATGGAGTCATTAAGAAAATAGTAATATTGGATTATTACTCTCTTGGTCGAGTCACTATGATGAAATGTGAGTGGTTTGATTTGTTTAAGAGGCATGGAATATTTATTGATGATTATAGATTTCAAGTTATTGACTGGACTCAAAATCTTTCTACTGATGATCCATATATATTAGAATCAATGGTGAAACATGTTTTTTATGTGAAAGATCATGCATGAACTGAATTTTGTGTCATTATTAAAGTAATCACAATACATATTTTTATGATGATGATTGTGAAATTAACACCATCCCTGCTCCCATGAGCCCTATTCAATTTATTACTTGTGATGAATCCAATAGTTCAATTGTCAGAGTTTATAGGGAACCTAAATTTGGGGTGGGAAATATATAAAACCACCCATCTATGTTCTCTATTTTTTAGCTCAACTTGAGTTTTTATGGTTGGTACTAGTCAAATTTATTTACTATTGATTACAAATATTTTGCATCAAACTTGACATTCATGTGAATTTTCAATATATACTGGTTTCAGTTTTCTTTGAGTTTCATTTTCTAATATTGAATTGTAAAGTATTAGAACCTACAAAAACAAAAAAACTAAAACAATTAAATTGGAAAAAAAAGATAGATGAATTGAATCGAAACACATTAAACTATTTAAAATCAAAATCAAAACCAATGAAAATGATGAACTAACAAAAAAAATGAAAAAAATGACCTAACCAAAAATATTAACCAAATGAAATATCCTAAAAAATAGAGAAATGACATAATAAATTGACTAAAATAAAAAAAATATCCTAATAAAAATTATATAGGATCTAATTGAAAATAGAATAAAATTGTATCACATCCATGCTAAAGATGCTAATTTGAATATATTATTTTCTATGACATATCTTTTATGTTTTGATATTCTTTCCACTCAATATAAAATGATTCTATTATATCAATATTTACCCTCTATATGGGTTGACAATTTGTATTCCTTAAATAATTCATGTCCCATCTTCTTTCTTGTTTGGATTACACCTTAGTTATGGATTTATATTTAATTCCACAATTGTTTTCAAATATAGGAAATGAAAAACATTGAAGAGAAATGAAGGAAAATGATGACATACAATAATCATCAAATGAGAGAGATGAGTGTCCCTAATTTGGTTCCTATTGTGAGTATTTTATTTGAAATATATATATCAATAACATATAATGTCATGTGATTAATTATTTTTAACTTTTAATAAGGATCCACCACTTAGGAAATAATTATTCTCCAACAAGCCTAGTGGTACCAGTGATTAGCCATATGATATGAGGGGGGTAGTACTGGAGCTATGCATACCACTCAATGTACCCGATCATACTCTATTCCTTCCTTTAAAATACTACATAGAACACCTTCTTATCCTACAGTGTCATTAGAGGAACCTGGTATATTTAGGCCACTTATATTTTCACCACCATTTTCATCTGATCCTCCTTACCTATCTTTCCCTTATATGATGATGGATCCTACTCCCTATCCATATTATACATTTCCAAAGATTTATATTCCATATTATTTTCCTTTTACTTCCTTTTCCCCAAGATTCTACATTCATGCTCCTTTTAATTCTACTTTGACACATTCCAAGCCTCCGAAGAAGACATTGGGTCCCACTCCTTCTACACAGGTTTACATTCTTTCAGAGCCTAGGGATCCAGTGACACCCACTGATCAGAATTCCCCAGGTATATTTATATAACTCTAGTAATTTATTAGGCCATAATTTATTTTCATTATAAGAAGTATTGATATAATATATGTTTTTTCTTTAATAGGTGGATCTTCAACTAGGTGGTATGTACATACACACATACATGTGGTGAGGAACCACCACACATAACTGATGGATGATTAAAATGAGGAAAATAAAATTATTAAAAAAATATGGAGATAGTGTATGTGTTTTATGGAGACATTTTCAAAATACTCTGACATAATTCCTGCCAGACCACTCTCCTAGAGACAACTTCCAAATGAAATAAAGGATAATGCTTGGGTGTGACTATGGGTAAGAAAATTCTTTTGATTTAATGTTATATTATTATTTTATTTACATGAATTAATATTTTTTTATAGCTTCGTTATAATTTTATTGATGGTGAGGCTGTGAGGACAACCCAACTAATGGAATTAGGTGAGCTGTGAAGATCATATAAGCATGAGTTGTATAACGGATGGGATGATAGAGTTGGTATGAATTTATAGGCTGCACCTATCATGATTGAGTGTCTATTAGCATATTATTGAGAAATTATTGCTTATTTTAAGAGTACTAAGGTCAAGGTATTAATCAAATTTTATGTTTTTGAATGAAAATTACCATGATTTACATTAATACTCAGTTTTTTATTATTGAAAATTATATTTTAGGAAGTGGTAGAATGAAATAAAAAACAAGGACGCTAAAAAATACCTCCACACATTGTGGTTAACTATGATGCTAGACTATGAGAGGAAGTAGACACCACACCCATTCTAAAAACGTATGCTAGTATAGTCTTTGAATTGTTACCAAAACTCACAATAGGATAAGTGATGTTTTTTATTATTATTTCACATATATAATATTTAAAACCCTTATTTTGGTATAAATTTTAATTTTACTATTAGAAAGATGATCTTGCTGAATTGTTGAATAAATTTCAAAAAATTTCCCTTCATTTCTCATGGTTGGACTATTATTTTCCATGTTCTTTGAAACAATATTTAGATATTTTTTTGAATCAAATTAATTTTTATAAATATCATAATGTTTCAACTAGTCATAACTCTCATAATATTTCTATAACATATTGAACATTTTATATAAATAAACTGTGTTCAAATTATCATAAAGTTTTATCCCCCTAAAATTATTTTTCATTTTATACTTAGTTGGTTTAAAGGTAAAGAATTGTTATGAATCTCTATTCATGTTTTATCCCCTTAGAATGGAGCGATAGATGTCTCAATGGTTTCCTCTCATGGAGGTTACAACTAATCCCTAATTTTACTTTTCTTGTTGTTTTTTTTCAATTTTTTGAAGAATAAAGGGGATTTATTTGAAATATATAAAATGATCATGAAACAAAATGTTTTATATGATAATATTATATGAATAGGTAAAAAAAATATGGACTGGTTTTGAATTTAGGATTTCACATTTTTCATTGTCAAAATAAGTTCCCCCTATTAAATTTTTTAATTTCCAATATAACACCATAAAAAGTGCATGTAATCCAACCTATAAGAGGTGAAATCAAAGTATAACCATAAAAATGTTCACATTGTAGAAAAATAAACAGTTTAATGTAATAAAAATAATTCCATACAAATTTAACCATAATAGAATTTAATTATATTAAATCAAATTAAATAGGCCAAAAAAACCAAACCTAAATTATACCAAAAAAATATAATCCACCAATAAATAATTAAATTGAATTAAACATAATTTTTTTTCGATGTTATACAATAAAAATAAAACATAACTATAATAATTTTAATCAAGACAAACTAAATATAGATGACTTAACTTTCCCTAAATAAACTGTAACTGAATGAATATAAAACTAAATAAACCAATAAGGAAGGAACAAAACCAAATAAATTAATCATGAACCAACTAATCCAAAACATAACAAAATAAATAATTAACACAAATTTAATAATACCAAAATGAAATGTTTGGAATCTTATGAAACTAATATATCCTGAATGGTAGTGAAATAAATATAAAATGAAAACACTTAAATATTCTAGTCTGAACATGGTCCAAAAAGTGAATAAAAAATAAAAAAAAATCACACTAAAACAAATAAAATTGAATTGAAATAAATAAAAAGAAAGATAACTTTACTAAATGAATATAATGTAACATATACCAAACTGAATCATATGAGGGATGAAAAAACTAAATCAAATTGAAATGAAAAGTTATAAAAAAATATAGGTGAATAAAAATAAATAAATATGATCTAGAATAAACCAAACTAAATTAAGATGAAAAAATATGCTGAACATAATGAAATGGTATATCATTAATAGAAATTGAATATAATTTAACTAAAATGAATTGAATTGAAACATACTTAACCAAATTGAATTAAAAAAACTAAATAAAATTATACATTGTAAAAATTAATAGGAACAACAAGGATCAATAGAATTTTGACCTTACATACTCTCATGCTAGGAAAAAATTTACATTCTTTAACCAAATAAAAATAATTCCAATTCTTTCATGTGTCTTTTTAACAAAAAAACACTAATATTGACTATACACTGTCATCAATATCCATCAATGAAAAATTTACCTTACCTTTTCCTATTTTAACCCCTTTCAAATTAAATCATATTAACATTGAAAATCAAATAGGAACATAACTAGCATATATTTCACCTTTCTATTTTACCATATTACACATATATTTAACATTGATTAGTTTTTTTTCAATAAAGTCATTACATTTCCATTATTCTATAATTACATTTCCCTCATATTCATGTAAATAATATATACAAACAATAATCATTTTCTACTTTATGTTAATTTATCAAATCATTATTTAATATTATTTTCAATTTTCCTAATTTATTTTATATAATCCATTTTGTTAACCAACTCTAATCATACTAGAAAAAATAATCAATCATTATAGAAAATCATATTTCATCATAGAGTATATCCATTTGGTTTTATTTATGATATTAATTATTAATAAACTATTTTAAATTATGGTTTTCTATATTCAATGTTATTGTAGAGGGATTTTTTGAATACTAAAGGATGTGTACCATAAGAATTTTTTTTGCTCGAGTAGAAAGATGAAATATGGAAGCACAATAAATGAACTAACACAACAGAATATTGTATTTTTTAATTTTTTTATTTCAAAATTTAATATATATTTTGTAACTAAATAGTCTATTTATATTTGTAATAGTGTACTTTGGAGGCCTTTGATGAGTAAGAAGCTGAAAAAATTGGACCAAAATATCATTTATATCAAGTTTTGGGTGATGAGAACCATGGAAGAGCACGCTCTCAACTAGGTATGAGTATTTTCCCAATTAGATATTAACCCACTTTAGGTGCCAGTTTTGGTAGCATCGAGTTGGAAAAAACTAATGCATAGGAAGAATAGGCTTAGGATGACGCAGAAGAGGCCAAGAAAATAGTCATATAAGATTGTAAACTGAATCAGAGGGCCAATGATGAATTTATAAAATTTATTGAAGTCTTATGTCTATAACCTCTACTAGATACCTCTATTTATTTTGATACATATATGTTGAATATGTGTCTGTTATACATGGCACTGGTAAGTGGTCTTAGTTTTGGTTGGGATGATGATGTTCCTGGTGATGGAAATGATGGTGTAAATGGAGAGGATGATGGTGAGGATGATGATGATGATGACTGTGAAGTTGAAGGTGAGGGTGATGGTGAGGATTATGGCGAGGATAAAAGTGATGAAGGTAATTGTGATAGTTATGGAAATGATGATGAGGGAATGATTGATCCTTTACATTTTTAACTAATATTTATGACATTTTATGTTTGATGATTATTCTTGAATGAATATATGTGATGTTTCAAAAGTGTGTTATAACTATTTGAATGAATTAGTTGATTTATTGTGGTATTATTGATTTTATATTGGTTGGTGATGTTCATTTTTCGATAATTGACTAAGGTGGGGTGCTTTTGTGATTTCTAGTGGCTTGTGGTGGCTGATTGGGCAGGGTGGGGGTGCTGCTGCTTGTATATTAATAGGGGGATCTATACCAATGGTTTCAAAACCCTTGGTAAACTAAAATTATAATATCCCTATACCAATGTTTCAATGAAAAACATTGTTATAGTCCTATACCAACATCCAATTATCCAATTGTTTGGAGAACCGTTGGTATAGGCTATACTAACGATTCTCTAGCATATACTAATTATTTAGAACTATTGGTATAACTAAAATTCTAGTAGTGAATATATAATTAATTAATAAAATATTATAATAGATAAATATTATAATATTAAATATATACGAATAAGTTTTTTTAATAAATATTCTAAAAAAATTGATTTTATTAACCAGGAAGTTAAGAGCATATACATAATAAATCAGAACCATGGTAAGGGGTTCTTGTCTCAAATTTAAATTTTTTAAGACATATATCTTATTTTTCACCATGAAAACTTAAATATGGTGTGATTAATTCCTAATTAATTTATTATAAAATATTTTTTTAACTCTTATGGTTTGATGATGAAAATTGTATACTTTACTTAAATGTACTTTGATTCAAAGGATACCAAGGTTGTACAAGTTTTTGTTAACTCAATTTCCTTCTATTGAGTTATAAGCTTTCTTATTGAACTCTATTATTCTAATATTGATTTATTATACCTAATAAATAATTTATACTTTATTTACTTCCCATTTTAAATATTTTTTAATTCTTCCTTATAAACTCATCATCAAATGACTCTTACCTCAAAGACTATGCTTCTTGTAAGGGTTTCTTGGTCTCAATTCCTAATTCTTGGGGAACACTTCTTATTATGAATCAATTTACTTTTATATGGTCTATATATTTTATATATGTTATATTATATCATGGATAAAATTTTATTTAAGGAATTTGAAGTTCAATTTCAAACACTTTCTCTTTCAATGTTTATTATTTAAATGTTACACAAATCATAAGGGTTTTGTTTCCAATATTATTTTCAAATCAGGATTTTTTTGAAAGATAATATATCAGGGGACTTTTTATTATTTATAAAACCCTTCATAATTTTCTTTGGATTTTAATGTGGTTTTAAATTCCACCTAAATATTTCATTTCCTATTGACTCATAATTTACTCGAAGAGTTTCTTGTGAGTGAAAATGATAACATCTCTTCTTCTCAGTCAAGAACCTCCCTTTTTCTAGGTTTGTATTCATTGTATGCTTTTGAAAATGAATTTCAATGTGACTTAATAATTGATTAAGGTCATTTTATACTACTTTTACTTCCATGAAAATGTTTAAATAAATGTTTAACATTGTTTTCATGAGTCATTTGTTGAAAGTGGGTTCCCTAGACCCAACTTATATATGTACTTTGATTACCATCAAAAGTATACAATTTTAAATAAACATGTGTTTATCTTTCTAGAATAATGTAGATATATGTACGAAAACTATATTTATGGTAATTTCCTTGTATTACATGTTGTATCAAAAGGCTTTAGTATTTATCAGGCTATTATGATAACCTAGAGATACTATTAAATTAATCTTAATTTTTTTCTATAGTCCAGATAAATCATACTAACATGACAAAGATGATGTGTTACTATCAGGAGATGATGGCTCATAAGCAATGAGACTTATTCTCATGATTTTTTCACTTAGTGATCACAAGTATATAATATTATGAGGACAGGACCACCAATATGAACACCACATGTTTTAGGTGTCATTGGTTGTTTCTATTTATAAACATGTGTATTGATCTCCTAAATTAAGATCATTATCAGTGTGTGCCATTTGATCACATACCTTGATGCAAGGAAAAACCATGACATTGAATTCATGGCAAGGAATCTTGTGTTGGGTTAGTTATTGGTGGCATGACATTGGTTGCATGATCAAGATAGTATTTGTTGCTTCCGAGTTGAGGAAGTGATATCTCAATCCCATTTGACTAGGATGGTAGTAACTTCACTAAATAAATGACTATGGTTAAATAAGGTAAGTTTGTATAGTTAGAACAATAAATAATAAATAAATAATTAATGATGACACAAGGTGTACATCCCTCTTTATGAGATATCATGAGAAAAAGAGATTATATTACACAATGTGAGTTTATAGGAAATGTTTTAATCTCTATGACTTTTGCTTATCTCTTTAGGGGCCTTGATGAGTTCTTAAACTATTATCTTAGTTCAGGAATATTATTCACTATTATCAAGATAATTTTTTAGAGGGCCACAGACAATAACATATTCAAGAGTCTACCCTATTCTGGTTAATAGGTGTATAGGGCATGGTGGGCCCCACCACAGGGTTAGAGAGTTGTCCAAGTATTAACGATCACCAAGGAATAAATAAATTCAAATTACTCAAGTATATAATATTTGGTTTTAATTTATTTATTAAAATTATTCACAAGGTATTAACTCAATACATGAGAAAATATTATACGAATGAATAATATTGTAATATTCAAGGCTCATTTAATGTGAAATTTTTTTAAGTCAAGTTAATGACTCAGTTTTATAATGTAATATATTTATTATATATTAAAATTAGGTGATAAAATATAAATTATCTTAATGAGATAATTGTTTTTTCATAATGTGTCATTAATTGATTATTTAGAAGGAGTTGGATATATTGGGGTTGGGAACCCTTTACTAGGTATTTGGACATCCACTATATAAATAGATAAGTGATATCATTCCAAGGACTATTCATATATTCAGAATTTTGATCATATATCTCCTCCCACATCCTAGAGGTAAAAAGGCTCTTTTCGAGTGATCGATCCAAGAACGCCTTTGCGGATCGAAGGGACGAGATCGAGGTGATCATCATGATGGAAAATGAATCACTAAAATTCCATGCTAGCACTCCATATTTGATGATCAATGCTTTTATGGATTACTAAAGTGTGTGTGGATGATCTAGAGTAGTTCAACCTCAGATACTTTGAGTAATGATCACCTATTATGTGTAATAATAGAATGCACTAAAAATTAAAATGATGAAAAAGTTTGGTTTAATTTTTTGTTATTTGATAATTCATGAGACATCCTTGGACCTTTATCAAGGATCAGATTTCCAGATATGATAAAGTTTTTCCCTCCTAGGATGAAATTTTTTAAATCCCCAACCCATTAGCTTCCACTGTGAACCCCGGTACCAAAAATTAGTATTAGAGCGATCATGTGTTATTTTGAGTTAAGAAAAAAAAATCAATTTTTCTTAAATTTAACTAGATGGTTTTAATATAATCCCAACAAAAAAACCATGTGTCGATCTGATATCTGATGGCTAAGTTATGATCATATTTTTTTTAATATGGATCAATTTTTTTAGGTATTAAAAAATTGATGATATATATATACATATATACATGTTTGTGTTCTTTTATTTTACTAGATTTTATGACAACCCATTTTTTTTGGATTGTATACAGTTGAATACCAATCACCGAAATAGTAATTTCCCATGAGAATTCTTCCAAAAAATTCAAAAAAACAACAACATTTTAAAACACTACCATCAATAGGATTTTGATTTGTTGAATAAAATAAAAAGATTTTTTTTCTAAGGAGGTGACTAGAATCACCGGTCAAGAGAAACAAACACACACACATACACAAGGATGTATATATATATATATATATTAATTGGAGTGAAGCAGGGAAGAATAACCTGGTAAAGCCAAAAAAAATAAAAATTGTCACCCAAAGGGGGATAATTGTTTCTTGCCTTATTTTTTTAAATTAAAAAATAATTTTAATTAAAAAAAAGAAAATTGGGAAGATTTGTGTAGCCCCCTTGGCTGATTTCTCCCAAAATCCACAACTATAGCCCCTACCTTTCCATGGTTCCCTTACCAGAAAAACCTCCCAACCAACATTTGGAACCAGCTATCGCCAATGTGAGGTCATCATCCTACCACAACACTACCACCATGCCACCCTATCCTAGATGAGATGTGTCAGTCGTTTCCCTAGCCAACCGTTTGATGCTAGTGCTATTTTTGGCGCCATTTCCTTCACTGGAATTTCCATGCCACCTCACTAGATTCCACCTCCACCGCTGGCCGATCCCATGGCCTCTACTAAAATAGATGGTACCACTCCCAATGATCATAAACTCCCCTATCACATTCAGTACCCATATAGAAAATCCCCTGTACATATTTCTAATCTTATCCACCTCTTGTTAGTCTTCCCAATCCGAAATGGGTCAGAGCTGGTCTACTTGACCCGGTACTGCCCAGCATGGGTATCCATAACTCAGAATAGATTTGTGTGGGTTTTACCTAACCTGCAACTGGCCTAGGTGGAGTTTTAGGGCCCAAGAAAATATTTTAAATATCTAAACTTAAATTATCAATTTTTAGATTTTTTCGAAAAAAAATAATTTTAATAATATGTATAATAAATTATATTTTGGTCTAAAATTTATCTAATTAATTAATTTAATTTTGAAATAAAAAAGTAAATTAATTATAGCACTAAAATAACTAAATTATCTTAATATAAAATAATTTATTTAATTTATTTAAGTTACTTCAAACTTAAATTTTCTATATTTTACTTTTTATTGAGCTTTTATTTTTCCTCACCAAATGGTCTTGAGTAGTGAATAACCAAAAATTTTTCTGAGTTTATTTTATTTAATTTTATATTACTTTTTTGGTGCTTGTAATAGTTAATTATTTTTATCGACAATCTGTGCATTTTCATTATTTATTAAATTTGTATAAGGACTTGCATGTCCATTATTATATGTATGTATATTGCACTTCCCAAGACCCCAATTACTACATGTGAGTATTGATTTACTATTATGTATGAAACTTGTTATTTCTTGAGGTATATATACTTTACATTCACTCAAATTTGAGTTTGAATGTTTAAATACGACCTAGTGTGAATGCCCATTGAGGTCGTGGAGTTATCAGGTGTGTCTGGAGCTGGTTTAGAGCCTAGAACCCAAATATTGGGGTGAAAAATGAATGGCACATGGTTAGTGTAAACCACGTGGTGAAGGTCGTATAGTTAGATAAAACCATGTGAGCCTGGATGCTAGGAAGATACCGAACACACAATTAGAAATGACCATTTTATTTGGGGAGCACGGTCATGCGACCATATCTACAATTTTGGCAGAGGGTTTTAGCACAAGGTGTGAATGGTTAGTCAAACTGTGTGTACAAACCATGCGAATTTTTTCCTTCCTATAGAAAGTCATTCATGGTTGGTGAAACGTTTAGAAAACCATGCGTCCAAATCACGTGATGTCCAATTTTGGGTGAAATTAATAAAATTCACCCACTTAAACCTTATTTTAAAACCTAATTCCTCATTCTTCCTACAAAAAATAAACTCACCCCTTGAATCCCTCCTTTGTGACTATTATTGGATTTTTTGCTGATCAACTATTCAATCTTGGAAACAAGTTCCACTCATATCATTGGAATCACATCAGTGAGTTATAAATTCCTTTTTGTCCATTCCTTGTTTTGTTTGGTATCGACTGTGCTATTTAGGTTCAAGCTAATTTTTCCTATTAATAGGTTCTTCATCCACTATTATATTTTCTCCCAATATTATTCGAATCAGGAGTTGATACTAGATGAGCTATCCTCTATGAACCTATGGTATGTGGTCTCATTCCTTTCATTTAAAGTATGAGTTTTATATATATTCCATTTTACTATATGTCCAATTCTCAATAAACTCCATTAAATGAATTTAAATCCTTGAATTTAATTTCTAGGTATGAAATATATAATTAAAGTGGGCAATAAATGAATGATTATAGGTTTTAGAACTTGAAATTTGAAATACCCCTTCGAGTGTGTTGTTTAATTAAATGGTATATTATGATGGTGAATGAATTGGATACCTTTGAGGTGTTTCTATTTACTCATTGTCACAAGATGTTCAACACTGAATTGTCAATTGTAATTGAAGTAAATTATAATTAGATCTATGATATGAATAGTAAATTGGGTGGGGAGGGAATGAAATGACCATGACCCTTGGACCTTGCCATGTAATGGATTGTTTAAGAATGAGATACTTGTAATAATGAATTTCCCATGTGAGTAATTGAGAGGCAAGCCTTCTAAGCTTATCCCATGAATTGATTCACCTTCTAGGGTGGGTTTAAAAATGGAATGTTCTTGGTATTGACATTGTCATGTTTAAATGGGATTGATTAAATGGTATTTAATTGATATTAAATTATTATATGACTTGGGTGACACATGGATTCAATGAAGAATGACATGGATATACCATTTTGGATTCTACCCTGATTATTCCAAAATGACACTTGGAATAATTATATGGAATGAAAAAGAAAAACTCATAGGGGATGACTTTTATATGTTGAGTGATACTTGGATTCCATAGGGATTTTCAAGGACAAAATTAAAGGTCATTTGATCATTTAATACATGGATGATACTTGGGATCCCTTAGTGGACCACCAAGGAAGGACTCGAATGGAAGGGATGTTATACCATAGCTAGAGAAATACTTGGGTTCTTGTGAGGATCACCATGGATGTGATTTTAGGGTGTAGGTTTATTTTAATACATGGAGTGATATCTGGATTCCAAATTAGAAATTCCATGGACATGATCAGGTTCCTAAAGTAATAATGAATGAAATGAGTTATATGACTCATCAGCCAAGCCAAAGCACATGCTTGGATTCAGTCTTATTTATACTCTATGGATAGGTTTTTAGTAATCCTTTGTTTATGTTATCATTGGGGACATTAGACATTATGTTAGGTCTTAAGACTTGATAATTAAATGAAATTGAATGGTTAAATGAACTTGATTATAAATGATAACATGGAATTTATTGGATGTTTACTTTCAATATTTACTTTTTTATTCCATTACTACCTGCACCCTATTATATATATTCATTTAAGGGATGTAACTAGACCATGGGTGGTTTCCTACTGGGATTATGTCCCACACACTATTCGAGCCACCTTGGGTACCCGAATAGACTATATTTGTAACAACCCGAACTTTTGAATAATATTTGTTTCTTGAATTTGTGTATTATTTTATTTTATACTCAAAAAACCATGTATTTTAATTAACGAACTGAGTATAATTAAATAATACCACTAGGTTTTGACTGTTATATGACTGTTGGCCAATATGACCATTGGTCAATATGAATATTGGAAACTAAACTCTTCACATTATGATTATTGCATATAAATACAAGTGGCTATGGTTAATACATAAAGAAGAGTCCATGGCCTCATCCAGTAGAGTCAGACCATACAAATCCCATCTTTTGAATCTTGGGAAGGAGGTAGCATCACTAGGCTTTGCTCTGGACCAAGCCCAATCCGAACTTCAACATGTGAAGCTTGAACAGAATCGCCTATGGGATAAGTTCAAGCTGATAGAAATCAACACTCGGGAAATGTTGTCGGAACCGCCCCAAGATTTTATCACCATAGCACACCATACACTTAGGTCCTATGTAGGTGTTATAAGGGGATATGTATCAAGGCCTTAGATACTCTTTGTAATCCCTTGGTATAAATAAAATTTTTATTTCATCATTCCTATTTTTGGAATAGATTTCTTTAATAAAGTATATGTTTAATTAAGAAAAATTTGATAAATTGATTTTAAAAGTAAAAAATTTTACTTTTCAAAGATTTCTCATACATAGAGAATTATTATGGTAAAATAAACTTCATTTTTAAATTTCAAATGACAAAATTAACCTAGGCTGAATTTTTAGAAATTTTTTAAGAAGTTTCAATTTGATGAATAATGTTGTATGAATAGTGTTTTTTGATGAATAGTATTTGGTGAATAGTGTTTTTTTGATGAATAGTATAAAAACATTTTATTATTAATTAACTTTTTTCTGTGAAATGATTTTTGAGAATCAGACTTACATGCTTGTAATCAGGGTGAAAAATGTGGTTCAATAAGATCAAAATAATTTTTTGTGAATAGTAAATTATGAATTTTAATATTACCCTTATAAATAGTAATGTGACCTATGGAATAGTAACCTCACATAAGAAAGTATACAAATAATTTAGACATCTTGCAAGGAAATGTGATATTATAGCATTAGTAAATAACTATTTCAAAAATTATTAATTAAGTATTAGTATTTTTTGGATAAATATTTATCTTAGTTGTAAATTAAATATCTCATAATTGGAAAATTATTTTCATAAAATGGAGTTCATTTTTGAATTCCGAGCATCGATATTAGGTTAGGGTTAATTTATGGTATTTTTATAAAATGTTTTGTTTTTCGGTGAATAGTAAAAATATATTTTTGAGTTTCGATGTGATTTATGACATCATAATTGATGTAATCATGATGTAATAAATTCAGGTTGACTTTTGAATATTATGATATGTTATGAGGTGTCCTAAGAGGCCAATACCATGGGAAAATACTATGGTCAAGCTTATAGTTTTGAAAATACCACAGATGATGTGTCACTTGGAAATTAATAAATTATTCCCCCACTTTTGCTATAAATACCAACCCATTACTTCATTAATTTCATTCCAAATTCCTCCTCAATTAAGATCTAGTTTTTTACCTCCCAAGGATTCCTACAAAGGTTCCCTCAATCCCCCAAGGTCCCAAACTTCATGCTTTCAAAGTTACTCTTCAAGGTAAGGGAACCTTTCACCCTCCTCTTTTAAGTCACGACTTCCTTTATATTATGTCTCTAGTTTCCATTTTTTTTATATAGGGGTTTTCTCTTATATATCCCTACTACTATCCATTTCATGTTCAATTAATGAGATAACATTTCCTCTCTCATCAACTTGTTTTATAAATTTTTAAGAGACGCCGTTAGGCTACTAAATTTTGGTAAAAGAAATCGCATCTTCTCTTTTCTTTCATGTTTTTTATGTGTTATGTCATTCAATCATCTATACCATGATATTATTTAAATTTTATTATGTACATGAACTATGTCAAGAGTTATTTATGACTGGGTGACCCTTGGCCCATCTCTTTTTAATATTTTATGAAACCATGTAATATAGTCGTTATACTGTAGAAATTTCATCTTAAAATATCTCTCTTTTTCTCAAGAAATTATCTTGTTTTATTTATGTGAATAACCAAATATATTTTAAAGTCCATAGGTATTCATCAAGACATTAAATTGATCTATTTTATTCCGTAATTTACATAAAATAAACCCACATTCCATTTCCAAGGGTTATAAAATACACAATGATCATGTTTTTAAGCACTTTTAAAACATCACGATTTTGAAGTGAAACCCATTACTTTTAATATATATGGGTTATTTATGAAATGTTTGATTATGATCGATGTAGATCACATGAAGATAGATATGTATTAAGGTTGTTTCCTGATAGCTCTTCAATGCACTGGCTAAAGAATTTAATCTCTAGAGATGAAAAGTTTTACAATACCTTTGTGAACAACCTTGGTACTTTTTATGACACCTTAGGGATGGAACTTGGTGATATGTTAATGAAAGTCTAAATTAAATTTTGTAGACACATATTCAAGTTATTATTTAAGTTATTTTCATTATTATATTCCTCTACTTCCATTTCTCACATCTTTATGTTTTTCATCTAGTTCTTATTGATATCTCTCAAGATTACATGTAAACTATTTTACTTTATTTCCTTATTAGGCCTTTTGCTCACCCTTTTCTTTGATGTATGTCTCCAGGTTATGAGTTGAAGTAATTGTACTTAGGATGAAACTTTGATGAATCCTTACAAGTGTATTAGAATAAATTTTTATGTTTTCATGTTTTATGTTCCTGATTTCCAAGACACTAGTCTTTAAAGATCCTCTGTTTGTAAAATGTAATGAAAAGTTACGAAATAAAAAGTCAGGATTCCATAGTTGGTATCGAAGGATAGTTTAGTTATTTATGGAAATTAGGCTATGAAAACTTTTGGAAGAACCCTATAGAAAAGTTTAAATATAGGAAAACTTCCTGGTATTTTGGTGAAATATTAAGTAAGTGGTTTCCAAACAAATAAATCCATGTCTAGATATGAAAAAGTGGATGTGGCTCTGGCATAGATGTGCATAGGAGTGAAAACTATGACAAGGAGTTTCAGGATTGACCTGGGGTATCTTGTTACACGAAAATGGGCCTTGCTACACTCCTGATTTGACACTCCCGTGGAATATGTTTGTTTAATCATAAGATTTATATGAATCATTATGAATGATTTATAGAGAAACGTAATTGTTTAAGAATAAAGTTTTAAGACATAAAATCCTTCATACTTAAAAGATTCATAAATGAAATAAGCTTCTCACTAAGGTTTTATTATTTTTGAAAACGGTGGGAAATAGGATGAACTGTGCAAATGGTGACCGTAATGGACCATGCGCTGACCACCCCCCGATGGAAGCCAGAATAGAAACCTTCTTGAGAATGATAAAACAAATGACTTAAGATATGAGAAATAACTAAAATAAAGATAAAATACTAATCTCACTATTAAGGGAACAACATTTTGTTGGGTTTTTTATGCATCAACAAACCCCAAACTTTAGTGGATCTACTGACCTAGTTATTTATAATCCTTGGATTAACTCTATCGAGAAGATATTTTATATGTTCCGCTGTTCAGAAAAAGTGAAGGTCACCCTGGCTATTTACCGCTTAGAGGGAGAATATGATCAGTGGTGGGAACTAATTAAAAACACTTGGCCAAGAGTAGAGGTTGAAGCACTGGAGTAGGAATATTTCAGATGGATCTTCTTCAGTAAGTATTTCCATCTTTTGATGAGAACAAAAATTGAGAAGGATTTTCTTGAGTTGAAGCAGAAGGAGAATGAATCTATTGGAAGCTATGAGATGACCTTCACTAGACTTTCCCATTACACCTCAAGATTTCTCATGGAACCTAATGGGAAGGTTGATAGATTCTTTGGTGGACTGAGACCTCATCTTCAAAATAATCTAGAAAACCGAGACAATAACAGCTATGAGGAGATCGTGCAGAGTGTAATGAAAGTCAAACTGGTGTTTGGTGAGATGCAATGGTATCATAAATCCAATGACAAGAAGAGATCAATGGAGAAAATATTAGGGAGGATCATCATTTAGGGAAGAGGAGGCAAGCAAGTGCAACATCGCACGTGTAATAAATGTGGGAAGAAGCATTCAGGGAATTGCCTACTCGGTAGTGGGAAGTGCTAGAAGTTTGGAAGAGATGGCCAAATCACACTTAATTGTTATAGTGAGGTGAAGCCTCAACCCCCAAAAACTAATGAAAATTGGAATATTGTGCATGAACTACCTGATTTCCAATGCTATAAGTGTGGACAAATTGATAACTTTTCCCATCACTGTCCAAATCTGAGGGTAGAGGAGGGGAACCACCATTAGTCTCTGCAAGGGCCTAGAAACAAGCTCATGATTTTGTAATCACTATAGCTAAAGTTGAAGCACTAAATAATGCAGTGGTAGGTAATCTTTTTGTTCTCTTAAAGATAGTAAGTACTTTGTTTGATTTTGGTTCTACACATTCCTTTATTTCCTTCAAGTTTTCAAAGAATTTAGAATCAACCCCTAATTTTCTAAAAGTAGAGTTATCTATCAAGACTACTGGTGGGATTATCCAAGCATCATCAGTGTTTAGAAACTCTAGTATTTACTTTAGTTATCACAATCATATCACAAATCTATTAGTAATTCCCATGATGGAATTTGACATTATACTAGGGATGAACTACCTCTCAAAGTATAATGATAAGATCAAATGCAGAAGCAAGGAAATATCAGTAGTATTGAATAGAAAACCTTTGGTTATCTTCCAAGGAGAGATATCTCAACCTGATATTTATCTAGAAGAACATCCTATACCCTTCTTTATAGATTTGATTGGTGAAGAAGAAGAAGGAAGTGAGAGTATAAGGATAGAAAATGTCCCCATCTTCCAGGAATACATTAACATATTTCCTAAAGAGTTACTCAGACCTCCCCTAGAATGAGAGGTAGAGTTCTCCATTGAACTCATACCTGGATCTCATCCGATATCAGAGACTTGATATAAGATGGAAAATGTGGAGTTGGAGTAATTAAAGAAACAACTCCATGATCATTTGGAGAAGGGGTTTATCTATCCAAGTGTGTCTCCTTGGGAATCACATATTCTCTTTGTGAAGAAGAATGATGGATCAATGCGGCTATGCATTGAGTATAGAGAACTGAATGGGATCATAGTGAAGAACAAATACCCTCTTCCAAGAATTGATGACTTATTTGACCAAATTTGTGGGGCTCAATTCTTCTCTAAGATTTATCTTCGATCTGGTTATCACCAATTGAGGGTGATGAAAGAATATGTTCCAAAAAATACCTTCTAATCAATATATGGGCATTATGAGTTTGTTTTCATGCCCTTCATACTGACAAATAGACCTGCTATTTTTATGGATTTGATGAATAGAGTCTTTAAGGACTACCTTGATAACTTTTTCGTAGTTTTTATTGATGATATTCTGATATATTAAAAAATTCAAGAGGATCATAAATATCATCTAAGGGTTATTTTTCAAACTTTGTGGAAAAAGAGGATTTTTTGAAAGTTCAGAAAATGTGAATTCTAGTTACAAAAAGTATCTTTCTTGCGGTACATTGTTACCAATGAAGGAATCATAGTTGACCCTGCAAAGGAAAAATTTATAGAAGAGTGGCCTTAACCTACAAAAATAAATGAGATTCGTAGTTTCCTTGGACTAGAAGGATATTATAGGAGGTTTGGAATAACTTTTCACGACTTTCTAATCCATTAACTAAGTTAACCCAAAAAGGGGTCAAGTTCATTTGGACAAAGGAGTGTGAGGAAAGTTTCTAAGAGCTGAATAAGAGATTGGTTAATGCATCCGTGTTAATTCTTCCATCAAGTAGAGAAGGATTCATTATTTTTAGAAATGCATCTTTAAAAGGGCTTGGCTGCGTCCTCATGCAAAATGACAAAGTCATTTCTTATACATCTCGATAGTTGAAGACTCATGAGAAGAACTATCCTACACATGATCTGGAGCTGGATGCGGCCATTTTTGCTCTGAAGATATGTAGGCACTATCTTTTTGGGGAGAAATGTGATATATACATAGACCATCAAAGTTTGAAGTATATTTTCACATAGAAGGAATTGAACATGAGACAAATGAGATGGTTGTAACTTATTAAAGACTATGATTGTTCAATTTATTATCCTCTTAGAAGAGAAAACAAAGTCGACGATGCATTAAGTAGGAAATACCCAGTTTTTTTCCATGATGAGGATTCAAATAGATCCTTTGATCAATGACCTAGTAAATCTCGACATGTGAATTATAAGGGAAAGGGAATCATCAACTGTAACCCAAATGATTTCTCAACCTTCATTACAAGAAAAGATCAAGAATGCTCAGAAATAATTTCCCTTGTTGCAGAAGAAGTTTGAGGCTGTGAAAGATGAAAAGTTTCTTGAGTTCTATACTGATCAAGAAGGTGTAATGAAATTTCGAAAAAGACTACGTGTTCCATCAATTCCGGAAATAAAGAAGGTGCTGATGGATGAAGCTCATATATCTACTTTCTCTATACATTCTGGAAGTACAAAAATGTATAGGGACCTTCATGATCATTATTGGTGGGATAATATGAAAAGGGAGAATGCTGACTACACTTCAAGGTTCTTGGTATGTCAGCAAGTGAAGGCAGAGTGACAACTTCATAAAAGGGTATTGCAACCACTACCCATACCAACATGGAAGTGGGAAAATATAACCATGGACTTTGTCACTGGTCTCCTGAGAACCTCCAAAGGAAACAATGCAATATGGGTTATTGGGGACCATCTCGCCAAGACTTCCCATTTTATCTCCATTCGGGAAGATTTCTCTCTTAATCAAATTGCCATGATTTATGTGTAGGAAGTGGTAAGGCTACATGGAGTTCCACTTTCTATCATATCTGATCAGGATCCAAGGCTCACATAAAAATTATAGAGAAGTATTAAACAAGATCTGAGTACCAAATTGAATTTAAGTACGACCTATCACCCCCAAACTGATTTCCAATCTGAAAGGACTATTCTAACACATGGGGACATGCTGAGAACATGGTTAATGTAATTTGAAGGTGGATGAGATCAACATCTCCCTTTAGTTGAGTTCTCTTACAAAAACAGCTTCCAATCGAGTACTCAAATGGAACCCTATGAAGATCTATATGGGAAGCGATGTAGAACTCCTTCTTGTTGGGATGAAGATGGTGAGAGAAAGATTCTTGGGCCTGATCATGTGCAAGAGATGACAGAAAAGGTTCATTCCATCCAGAAACACATTGATGACGCTCAGGTTCGGAAAAAGAGCAATGCTGACAACCATCGAAGGGACTTGGAGTTTGATGTTGTTGACAAAGTCTTTCTTTGAATTTCACCTTGGAAGAGAGTCATGAGGGTTGAGAAGAAAGGGATGCTCATCCCTAGGTACATTGGACCCTATGAAATCCTTGATCACATAGGAGTAGTGGCCTATCGAGTTTCACATCCTCAAAATATAGCACAAGTTCATGATGTCTTCCATGTATCTCTATTGAGGAAGTACATACCTGACCCTAAACATGTACAAAATTCAGAGGTGCTAAAACTGAAACATGACCTCTCATATGAGCAAACAAAGTCACTAATGCATTAACCAGAAAAGAACCAATTGTTCTTTACATGATGAGGATTCAAAGAGATCCTTTGATCAATGACCTAGTAAAGCTATACATGGGAATTATAAGGGAAGGGATATCATTAACCCTAAACCAAATGATTTCTCAACTGTCAATATTAGAAAAGATCAAGAATGCTCAGAAAAAAGATCCTTTATTGTAGAAGAAGTTTGAGGCTGTGAAGGATGGAAAGTTTCTTGAGTTCAATATTGATCAAGAAGGTGTATTGAAATTTCTTACAAGACTATGTGTTCCATATATTCTAGAAATAAACAAGGAGCTGATAGATGAAGCTCATATCTCTACTTTCTCTATATATTCTAGAAGAATGAAATGTATTGGGACCTTCATGATCATTATTGGTGGGATAATATGAAAATAGATACTACTGACTATACTTCAAGGTTTATGGTATGTTAGAAAGTGAAGGCAGAGTGACAACTTCTTAAAGGGGTATTACAACCACTACCCACACCAGCATGGAAGTGGCAAAATATAATAATGGGCTTTGTCACTGGTCTCCTGAGAACTTCCAATGGGAACAATGTGATATGGGTTATTGTGGACTGTCTCAACAAGGATGCCCATTTTATCTCTATTTGGCAATATTTCTATCTTGATCAACTTTCCAGGATTTACGTGAAGTGTAAGGTTGCATGGATTTCCAGTTTTTATCATATCTGATCGTGATCCAAGGTTCACATCAAAATTTTGGAGAATTCTTCAACTTTCTCTAAGTACCGAATTGAATTTCAGTACAACCTATCACCCCTAGACTAATAGACAATCTAAAAAGACTATTCAAACACTCGAGGACATGCTGAGAACATCCTCAATAGAATTTAAAGGTGGATGGGATCAACATTTCTGTTTAGTTGAGTTCTCTTACAACAACAGCTTCCACTCGAGCATTAAAATGGCACCCTATGAAGCTCTATATGGGAAACGATGTAGAACTCCTACTTGTTGGAATGAAGTTGCTGAGAGAAAGCTTCGTGGGCTTGATCTTTTGCAAGAGATGATAGAAAAGGTTCATGACATCCAACAACACATTAAGGATGCTCAGATTTGGAAAAAGAGCTATGCCGACAACCATCGAAGGGACTTGGAGTTTTATGTTTTTGACAAAGTCTTTCTTTTAATTTCACCTTGGAAGAGAGTCATGAGTTTTATGAAGAAAGGGAAGCTCATCCATAGGTACATTGGCCCCTTTAAAATATTTGATCGTGTAGGAGCTGTGGCCTATCAACTTACACTTCTTCCAAATCTAGCCTAAGTTCATGATGTCTTCCATGTATCCCTCTTGAGGAAGTAAATACCTGAACCTACACATGTACTAAATCCATAGGTGGTACAATTGGAACATGACCTCTCTTATGAGTAGCAGCCGGTAGAGATCTTGGATCATAGATAAAAGGTACTATACAACAAGACTACCCACCTTGTTAATGTGTTGTGGAGGAACCAAAAATATGAAGAAGACACATGGGAACCAGAAAACTCCATGAGGCTGAAGTACCCACACATTTTCTCTTCCGAGGGTACGAGTTGAAATTGCGGGGATGAAATTTTTTAAGGGGGGAAGAATGTAACGACCTGAACTTTTGAATAATATTTTTTTCTTGAATTTGTGTATTATTTTATTTTATACTCAACAAAACTATGTCCTTTAATTAAATAAGTGGGCATAATTAAATAATACCACTGGGTTTCAACTGTTATATGGCCATTGGTCAATATGACCGTTGGTCAATATGACCGTTGGTCAATATGACTATTGGGCAATATGACCATTGGTAAAAATGACTGTTGGTCAATATGACCATTGGAAACTAAAATATTAACATTATGATTATTGTGTATAAATACAATTGACTATGGTCAATACAGAAAGAATATTTGATGCCCTCATCTAGTAGACTCAGACCGTAAAAATACCATCTCTAAGTATTAGTATTTTTTGGGTAAATAGTGTTTTTACTTTTAAATTAAATATATCATAATTATAAAATTATTTTCATAAAATGGAGTTCATTTTTGAATTTAGTGTATCTATATTAGGTTTTGGTTAATTTATGATATTTTTATAAAATTTTTTGTTTTTGGTTGAATAGTAAAAATACAATTTTGAGTTTCGGTGTGATTAATGACATCATAAATGATGTAATCAGGATGTAATAAATTATGGTCTACTTGTGAATATTAATAAATGTTATGAGTTATCTCAAGAGTCCAATACCATGGGAAAATATTATGGGAAAGCCCATAGTTTTTCAAATACCATTGATGATGTGTCCCTTGGAATAAATTATTCCCTCACTTTTGCTATAAATACCGACCCATTCCTTAATTAATTTCATTAAAAATTCCTCTTCAATGAGGATATAGTATTTTAACTCCCAAGGAGTCCTCCCAAGGTTCCCTCAATCCTCCAATGGTCCCAACCTTCATGCTTTCAAAGTTACTCTTCATGTTAAGGGAACCTTTCACCCTCCTCTTTTAAGTCATGACTTCCTTTATGTTACATCTTCTAGTTTCCATTTTTATGTGGGGGTTTGTTATTATATATCACTACTACATTCCATTTTATGTTCAATTGATGAAAGAACCTTTTCACTCTCATCAACTTGTTTTCTGAATTTTTAAGAGACGTCGTTAGGCTGCTGAATTTTGGTAAAAGAAATCACATCTTCTCTTTTATTTCATGTTTTCTTTTTTATGTGGTATGTAATTCAATAATAAAAACCATGATCATATTTAAATTTAATTCTATATCTATACTTTTTCATGAGTTATTTATGAGTGGGTGACTCTTGTCCCCTCTCTTTTTAATGTTTTCTAAAACCATGTTATATAATCGTTATGCTGTATTAATTTCCTCAGAAAATATCTCTCTTTTTCTCAAGGAATTATATTGTTTTATTTATGTCAATACCTAAATATATTTTCATGTTTAGAGGTATTATTCAAGAAATAAAATTGATCTATTTGAATCTGGAATTTCTATACAAGAAACACTCATTACTTTTCCAAGGGTTATAAAAGACACAATGATCATGTTTTTAAGCACTTTTAAAATGTCACAATTTTGAAGTGAACCCATTACTTTTACTATATATGGGTTATTTATGAAATTTTTGATTATGATATATGTGGATCACATGAAAATAAATACATATTAAGGGTGCACCTTGATATCTCTCTAATGCATTGGGTATAGAATTTAATCTCTAGAGATGACAAGTTTCACGATACCTTGGTGAATAACCTTAGTAATTTTTATGACATCTTGGGGATGAACCTTGGTGATAGGTTAATGAATGTATAAATTAATTATTTTAGCCAGATATTCAAGTTATTATTTAATTTATTTTCATTATGATATTCCTCTACTTCCATTGCTCGTGTCTTAAGGTTTTTCATCAAGTTCTTATTGATATCGCTCAAGATCACATGTGAACTGTTTCACTTTCTTTCCTTACAGCGCCTTCTGATCACTATTTTATTTAATGTATGTATCTAGATTTTGAGATGTAGTAATTTTACTTAGGATGAACCTTTGATGAATCCTTACAAGTGGATTAGAAAAAAGTTTTATATTTTCATGTTTTATGTTCCTGATTTATTAGACAATAGACTTTAAAGATCCTCTATTTGTAAAATGTAATGAAATGTTATTAAATAAATTTTTTGGATTTCATAATATTAATTTAGGTATTGACAAGGGAAAGAACCAAAATACATGTTCTTGATTGATTCTTAGGATCAGGGGATCACATGACCGAACTAAGGCTCGTGATTCTAGATGGGATAATTTTGTATTTTTTTATTTTTGACTCATGTATTGTACTGATTCTATGTATACATGTTTTAAATGTTTTTAGAGACATATAGAATGCATCATCATTATTTTATATGTAACTCTTTTCTGGTATTGTAATCTATTCCTGATATTGATCTATTGTCTGATTGTATTACTATTTCAGCTACTTATTTTCTATTGGATTTCTAATGTGCTACACTCTGGTGATGAGGGAATAATATCCCCATAGTCAGACCTAAGACCTCGCTACTAGTTGATAGCCTTTTACATTTGGGGATATGCATTTGAGACCATGTGGCCAACCAAACTCGAGGCACTGTTGAGAGGAATCTGGGTTCAAGATGTTAGAAAGTGGTATCATAGGTATTTTCTAGTTTACTTACTATTTAGAGATAATAGTAAGGGATAAAAAGAAATTGGGATTTGGTAATGAGCTATGCCTGAGTGTATATAACCCATGTATAGGAAAAATCCAAATTTCCTTGAATAAAATTTCTATTTTTAAGATCTTGACTGTTATAGTTGATTTGATTTCACTGTTGGGTTATGAATTTGAATTATGATGTTATTATTGATATGATTATGGATTCTATTTTATTGAGAATTGATGATATGAGGGTATTCCATCTCATACATTATGTTAGGAACTTTATAGGAATCACATACAATGCATTATGCCATTCCATTTAGGATTTATTACTTATTTCATGCTATTGTGATAGTTGTTATGATATTTATACATGCTATTGTGATTGAATTTATGGAGTGGGTTATGGTGTGAATCTGTTGGACGCTATACCGTGGTTCCTGAGGAGTATGGGACCTTAGGGATCAAAATTTGGTGAACCATTGGTTTAACCTTTTAAAGAACTATAATATAAATGTGAAATGTGTATGAATTATAATGAAAATGAATATGTGAATTAAAGTTAGAATGAAAATGGAAACTAAAACTGTTAAATAAGAGAACTTAACTTAGACCCAACCTTAGTAGTGGGAAGTGGGTAGTATCGATTTATTATATGTTATTTGTACGCCACCTAGACCTGACTCTAGGAGAAGGTATAGGGGTGTGTTCTTATATAGGAAGTCTTATACCTATCTTAATTCTATATATGATCTTTTAAGCTATGAAACTTGATAATTATTTTGATCGAAGGCATGCTCTTGGAATTTGTAGAGGTATACCACTGTGACATCCTCCAGTTGCATGCTTGGAGAGTGGAAATGAACAAACTCTAAAGGTGGTAGGACATTGGATACTAGTGGATCCTACAGAAGCACTAATAGAGGAACTGATAGTTTTATGAGGCACGAGTGCTGAGGTATAGTTTCATGAGGGGTTCTTGAACTTTATGTAGACTGTTTCAGGATCATTGTGACCTGCCCTGACTATGTAAGAGTTGACGCGTGACTTCGAGAAGCTACATACACCCATGTTTTTGGGGGTATGGTGGACTACAGTCTATGGAGTATTGGATAGAGGCCCTGCAATCTATCTTTTAACATATAGATGTGACTCCTAGGAGGAGGGTAAATCTCACTATGTATATGTTGCGTGATTTCTCCATGAAATGGTGGGATGTTATTACTTAGATGGAGTGACATTTGGAGATTTACTAGAAGGATTTTCCTATATAATCATATGACTAATTCTATCTTGATATGTTGAGGAATTATATATCCCAAGAGTTCATGTGCTTGGAGAAGGGCACATTATCAGTTATGAAGTATTTAGCTCATTTTACTAAGCTCCTTCACTTCGAACTTATTTTGATGGGCGATGATTTATCTAAATTTGGGCAATTGGAGGATCATATTCGGTAATAAATTTTATTTTAGGTGAATGTATTTTGGATGAATACCATTTATTGAATAGTTAATTATGTTCTTATCATAGAGAACAACGTCTTCAAGTTGAGGCCATTTTCTTGAAACCGTTGCGCACCCTTGAGATTTTCTGGAGACCTCCATTTTCAGGTTGGATTAAAATCAATGTGGTTGGCGCCTCTAAGGGAAATCCAGGTCCTGCAGGATGTGGAGCTGTCTTCAGAAATCATCATGGTCACATCGTGGGATGCTTTTTTGGAGGCTGTGGTACTGCATCCTCACTAGAAGCTGAGATGCTAAGTGTTATTCATGCCACTGATTTTTCTCTTCGTCATGGGTGGAACAACTTATGGATTGAGAGCGACTCTACCACTATTGTTCAAGCCATTTGGAAGGGAGATTTTCATCTTGCTTGGACGATTACTACACGCTGGATGAATTGCCTCCAATCTCTCCATGGCGTCAATTACATTGCAACTCATACTTATCATGAAGCGAATATGTTTGCGGATGCTCTCGCTAACAAAGGCATTAATCAGGCTATAACTTGGATGGAAGAGCTCCCAGAAAACCTGATTCCGTTACAAGTCAAAGATTGTAATTTGATCCCGTCTTTTAGACTCTTGTAATCTTTCTTTTTGCTAATAAATTTTCTTTGGTCTTTTGACCAAAGCGCCACCTTCAAAAAAAACAACCTGAGAGAGGCCGGTGGTGTGATCCATGGTGGTTCAACATCTAGATCTGGTAATGCATATACTAGTAGTAGGAAGCATCATCTAGAGAATCCACATAGTGATATTAGTATTCCGAGAACATACTCAGGTAACTAGGTGAGGTGATACTAGTGCGGTAGGCTGGGACATGTAAGGACTCAATACACGAGAGACCTAGTCGAGTGATGATCATACAGAAAGATGGGCCATCTACAATGCTTCTGGAGAATATTTCCTCTAACAACCAGTGAGAGAGGGTCTACACTGACTCAACATTGAGGAGTGGGGTCAATAGATTCTCATAAGATAGGGAGATGAAGTAAAACTAGCTAATCAGGTCAAGTTGGTGGTCATGGCCATGGTAGTTAGACCCTAGTCTTATAGTGATAGTATAATGGACCTGCTAAGGGTAGCTAGGAAGTATCACAGAGCTACAGTTCTGAACAGATATATGTAGTGAAACATACCATTGAGAAGTAGGATCCTAGACCTTATACTATCAGAGGTACTATTCTAGTAGCTTCTACATTAGTTTTTTCACTTTTTTGTATAGGGGATTAACATAGCTTCATATCTGTGCTCTTTATGGAGAGCCTTGGGATCAGTGTTTATACTTCTGATGGCCTCATGATGCTTTCCATTCCATTGGGGATTAGAACAGAGGATGTACATTAGTTAAGGGAGTGTATCCTCAATATTTTCAGGTGTCACTTAATATGGGACCTATTTTTCCTTGAGATGACATGTTTTGAAATCATTATTAGGGTGGAATTGTTGGTTCTCTTTCATTCTTTCATTTTTTTCTATTACTATAGGGTGACCTTCAGATCACCAAAGGGTGGAGAGTTTATTCACAAGGGTGAATAGGATGTATAAGTGAGTCAATATGAACCCCGAGCATCATGGGATGGGTGTAATGATAACTCATATTATGATTTTACATCTAGATGATTAGGGAACATGTCAGGAATATTTCCCTCGTGTGCATGATCATTTCAGAGACATTTTACCAAGTGAGAGAGGTGGATTTCTCTATCAACCTAGGAATTAGAGGAAAATGGGTTTATCTGACCCAGTACTTCTCTATGGTGTTTGCTATCACTTTTTGCAAAAAAGGTGGATGGAACCCTTAGGCTATTTGTGGATTACCAGAAATTGAAAAATCTAATGATTAAGAACCAATATCCTCTTCCATGGATAAAATATATATTCATCCATCTTTGAGGATCATGGATTTTCTCAAATATTTATTTGATATCTGGTTATCATCAGGTGTGTGTTAGACCATCAGACATACCTTGTTTATTTTTTCAAATTAGGTATAGTCTATATGAGTATTTATTTATGCCCTTAAATCTCACAAATCCATCAATATTCTTCATGGAATTGATGAACTTAGTTTTCGATCCTTATGGGGATTTTTTATCGTGGTATTCATGGATGATATCTTAGTTCATTATCAAAATTGTAATGACCATGAAAAACACCTTTATATCATATTTAATACTCTAAGAGAACATCAGTTATATGATAAGCTCAACAAGTTCCACTTCTAGATGAACTAGATTCACCTCATGGGTTAAATTATATCAGAGGTAAGAGTATCAGTTGACCTATAGAAGGTGAGAGCTATATTTTCCTGGGAGCATCCTAAGAAAATCTTTTAGGTACATAGTTTTTTAGGGCTAGATGGTTACTATATGAGATTCATACATGACTTCTCCCACCAAGAAGAACCACTTACGTGCTTCAATTAGAAGGGTGTGAAGTTTGTGTAGTCATATTCCTATGATATGGCCTTTTAAAAGGTGTAAGAGAGATTGAATTCAACACTGATACTAATATTTATAGAGACAATAAGAAGTTACACTTTTTACTAAAATTCATCAGCTATCAGGCTAGGAGTAGTCTTTATGTAGGGTAATAGAGTTGTGGAATATAGATCTCAATAGTTGAGGCCATAAGAGAGGAATTACCTGATGAAAAATCTTGAGTAAGATGTGGTTGTTCATGCATTAATATATTGGAGAAATTACTTACTTGGAGAGAGTTTTGTGGAGTACATGGACTACAGAATCCTCAAGTACATATTTACAGAACATGATATAAATATGAGGTAGAAAAGTAGGGTTGAATATCTTCAGTCTTTCAATTTAGAGCTTTCCCACATGTCTGGAAAAAGAAACACAATGGTTGATGCACTGATCATGAGGACTCAGATACAGGGAGTTCAATATGATATTAATGAGTGGAATCTAATGGATTTGTTCATTGAGATGTACATGGATGTTCCTGACAATTAGGGGAAGAAATTTCTATCATCTTTAGCTGTAACCTCTACACTTATTGATAGAGTTAGGATGAGGAAACTATCTGATTCTGAAAGCTTAGTCATATAAGAGAGTGTGGTAGATGAGGACCCTCCTCCTGGTTAGACCATTGTCAAGGATAGAATTATCCGTGCTCATGGTCACATTTGGGTTTCGGCAGACATGAATGAGAAGATTATGTGGGATTTTCATGCTTCAACATGGGTAGTTCACCTTGGTGTCACCAATATGTATCAGGATTTACATCGCTAGTACTGGTGGCTGGGTATGAGAATAGATGTAACTAGTTTTTTCATGAGATGTTCCACCTATAAACAGGCGATGGTGGAACACCAACAACCAGATAGACTCTTAAGAAAGTTATCCATCTATATGTGGAAGTGGGTTTAGGTTGAAATGGATTTAGTGACTCGTTTACCAAGGTTGCCTCGAGGTAATGATGTTGTATGGGTTTTTGTTTACAGGATCACAAAGGTTTCACATATACTGCCTATCAAGGAGACCTTTTTTGTTGATGATATTTGAAGGCTATTTAAATGTGAGATAGTACGACTTCAAGGGGTATTATGAACTATTGTTTTAGATAGGGACACCCAGTTTATATCTTGTTTATGGAAAGGGATGCAGAGGGAATTGGGTATATAGGCGTTTCTAATCACAACAGACCACCCCTAGAGAGATGACCAGTCAGAGTGCACAATTCATCTGCTTGAGGACATACTGTGAGCATGCATCCTAGATTTTGGGTGGTCTTGGGAGATGAATATACCCCTACTTAATCCACCTACAATAATATATTTTAGGATACTATTTAGATTGAACCTTGTGAGGATTTTTATGGTAGGCTATGCCTATCACCCCTATTTTGGTTAAAGGCGTGAGAGGAAAATATTCTTAGACCTCATCCTATTTATAAGACCACATAGTAGGTTCAATTTATTTGGAAGTGGATTAATACTACATAGTTACATGATAAATCTTATGCTGATCGCCATAGATTATCTATAAAGTTCAAGTTCGGGAATCAATTTTTCTTATGTGTCTCTCTAAGGATGGGGAATATGAGAATACGGGTATAGGGTAAGCTTTCAAAACATTTTGTCAGGAAGTTTGAGGTTTTAGATAGAGTATGGTGGGTATCCTATTGGTTTTAGTAACCTTAGAGGTACCAATCCATGCACAAAATCTTCCATATATCTCAGTTACACTACTACCATTCAGAACCATATCGTGCCTTTTAATGCAAAGTGATTGAGTAACCTATAGATGCTTCCTTTGAGAAGCACCCTATACATATTGTGGATCATATCATGATGTTTATTTGAGGATAGTAAGTTTCTTTAGTATGGGTTCTATGTTAGCATGACTAAGTACAAGATGAGACCTAGGATTGGGAGGCTGATGTATGATCATAGTGAATGGAGTTGTCCCCAGACAATATTTACCACCCTTAAGAGGGAAATTTTGGGATGAATTGCATTAAGGGGGAAGTCTGTAAGAACTTAGTTCTTTCTTGAGGTATTTATCCTCTAATTTCCATCAAATTTTAGTTTGAATGATTAAATATGGCCTAATGTGAATTACCATTGAGATCATGGAGATTTTGAGGGTCTTTGAGGTTGGTTTGGAGTTGGGAACCCAACTCTTGGGGTGAAAAATTCTTGGAACACAGTTAGTGTAAACTATTTGGTCTAGGCTGCACTATTAGATAAAATAGTGTGAGGCTGGACAATGGGGAGCTACATGTCATATGATTTGAGAAACCATGTGATTTGGGGAAAACAACCATGTGGAAATGTCTGCAATTTTGACAGAGGAGTTTTCAAAGTTTTCACATGGGTATTTAAACTATGATTAAAAACCATGTGAAGTGTCCCGTTCATACAAGAGATCGTACATGGTTGGAACACAGTTTCGAATACTTTGAGTCCAAACCATGCGATGTTAATTTTTGGTGAAATTACTCAAATAAACCCACTTAAACCTAATTTCTAAACCTATATCCTTATTATTTCTACACACAGAAAACTCACTCCTTTGAATCCCTTATTAGAGATTATTCTTGGATTTTCCACTAATCGTTGATCTAAGCTCAAAATCAAGTTCCCTCATCTCAATGGATCCAAATCAGAGAGTTATCAATTCATTTTTATCCATTTATCATTTGGTTTGGTATCAGATGTTGTATTTAGATGTAATACAATTTCCCCTATTAATAGGTTCTTCATCCTTTCTTCAATTTTCTCCCAATCTGTGTAGAATCAAGATATGATAATGGATGAGCTATCCTTTATGAACCTATGGTAGGTGGTATATTACCTTTCATTTAAATTATATGTGTTATATATATATATATTCCATTGTTCCACACCCCCAATTCTTGGGTGGCACCTTGAAATAAATTGAAATCCTTGAATTGAATTGCTAGGTATGAACCATGTAATTAAAGAGGCCCATTAGTGAAATATTATAGGTTGTGGAACCTAAAATTGGAACCACCCCCTGGGGTGTGTTGTTTAATTAAATAGACCATTATGATGGTGTGTGAATTGGATACCTTTATGGTGTGACTATTTATCCCTTGTCATGGGATGTTTAATATTGAATTTTCAATTGTAGTTGAAGTAAATTATAATTGGATTTGTGATTTGAATTTTAAATTGGATGGAATGAAGGGAGGGAATGAAATACATATGACCCTTGACCCTTACTATGTAATGGATTGTTTAATAATGATATGCTTATAATAATGAATTTCCCATGTGAGTAATTTAGAGGAAATCACTCTAAGCCTAGCCCCTGAATTGCATCACCTTATTAGGTGAGTTTAAAATGGGATGTTCATGGTATTTACCTTGACATGATTAAATGGAATTGATTAAATTGTATTGAATTATTATTAAATTGTTATATTCCTTGGGTGAAAAATGGATTCAATGGAGAATTCCATGGATAAACTCATTTGGATTGTACGTTTCTTATGCCCAAGTGACACTTGGAATCCTTATATAGACTACCAATGATAGACTCACATGGGTTGAATTTTATATGAAGAGTGATACTTGGATTATATAGGGATTTACAAGGATATAATCAAATGTAATTTGATCATTTATGCCATGGGTGATACTTGCGATCCCTTAGTGGACCAAAAATGACGAACTCAAATGGAAGGGATGTTATACAACACCTAGAGTGATACCTGGGTTCTTGTGAAGATCACCATGGAATGGATTGTAGGGTATTGGTTTATTTTATACCTGGAGTAATACCAAAATTCCAAATTAGTAATACAATGGATGGGCTCAGGTTCCTAAATGAATAATGAATGAAATGAATTATATGATGCGTCTTCCAAGACAAATCACATTCTTGGATTTAGTATTATTTATACTTCATGGATGGACTGTTTAGGAATCCTTTGTTATGTTATCATGGGGGAAGCTGGGAATTATGCCAGGTCATAATAATTAATAATAAAATGAGATTGAATGGATAAATAGACTTGATTAAAAATGAGAACATGTAATTTTTAGGATGTTTACTTTTAATACTTTCTTTATTATTATATTAATTCATTCACTCTATATATTTGTTGATTGGATGGAACTAGACCTTGGGTGGTTTCCCATTATGATTATGTCTCACACCCTGTTCGGGCCACCTTGGGTACCCAAAAAACAATATGATTGTAGGTATTGATAAGGGAAAGTTACCTGATACAGGTTATTGTTTACTACTTAGGACTAGGGTAGTACAAGACCAAGATGAGGCTCGTGATTCTAGTTGGGATATGTTTGGATTTTTTTTATTTTTGACTCATGTATTGCACTGATGATATATATACCTATTTTGGATGTTTTTTATAGACATTGGGAATGCATAATCATCACTGTATATGAGATTCCTTTTTAGAAATGTTATATATTCCTTTTATTGATCTATTTTCTATTTGTATTACTACTTCCACTAATTTTTTCTATTTGATTTTCATGGTGCTACACTCTGGTGATGATTGCGTATCCTCCTCACAGACACACCTAGGCCCTCACACTGGTTAGCATCCTCTGGTGTTTGGGTAGATTCTCTTGATTCCATGTGTCCAACTGAGATTGGGACACTGTTGAGTGGCATTCAAGTCTAGGATGTTACATATTGATAATGATGCTATATCTCACAGACCACACCAAGTCCAAGTGAAATCATAGATGATATATGTACACACTAGACCTGGGGAAAGTTTCTATATGAGTCAAGACCTGAATCAGGTATTAAACCCCTTGGTCATTGTTGATAAATTGAGTTTAAATGGATTAACCAATATTACATGATCAAGAACATTTGGGTAATATATAACCTTTATGAATTGTTAATTATTTTATTCATTATCAGATCTATGGGAAAAACATAAAATTATAAAAAAAATGCATAAAGAAGAAATGAATATATTCTATTAATGTATGTTTAGTTGTAAGAAAAACAACATAGTATGAACATATTTAATAGAATAGTATCACATTCATCGAGAAATATTTAATTCCCCTCAAATAAATATTAATTCATGAAAGTCTCCCTTTGCTCAAATTTGAATAAAACTGGATGTATGAGGTGCTCATTAGCCACATCTGATGGTTCCTTCCACTACTAAGGAGTGATTATGAGGGTGATGGGTTGGAATAACTAAATATGGTATAAAATAAGTATTTATAACTATATTTATTTCACTTTATAGGAAATTCATAGAGGTAATAAAGGTTATAATTCCATTAATCTAGGATTTCAATCAAAAGATCAAGGAACTGCAAGTTAATGTGGTTGGCCATCATAGTTCCTACCTTGTAATTATACAAGTTGAAACATAGCCTTATCCTGTAGATTATGACGAGTGTTTTCATGGATCCTTTCCACTAGGATACTCCTGTGATAGAGTATTCCAAATCTAGTAGTGAGGGATACAAGGGTTTGATAAATTAGTGGGATACATTTAATGATTTAATTAATTAATAAATAATGTATACAAGGTATTCAAGATAAAATAATCAATTATATGTTTATTTTTTTAAATAAACTTGGAAATCACCAATACCACCAGATCATTATCATCATGATCGATTCTGGATAAAGAAAATATCTTGACCATCCATAACTTCCAGGAGTGGTACAAGCTAGTGTGCATAGTACTACGCCAAGAGAGGAAGCTTTATGAAATGGATTCCCCACTTCCTATTGGACCTCCTCAGGGAGAAAACTAGTAAGATAAAGAAAAATGGAAAAATAATGTTGATGATTCAGTAGATGTAGAATGTATCATGTTTTCATCTATGTTCAGTCAACTGTTGAAAATGAATGAGGCTAAAGATTCTTTTAAGATGCTAACTAATCTCTAAGAATTATATCTAGAGAGAGCTGGGTAAGAATGGTATGAGATATTTAATGAATTTTATAGGTGTAGGGTAGCATAAGGGAATCAATAAGGACCTCATGTACCCAAGATTATCAGGTACATCAAGAGACTTGAATCCCTTAGGTTCAAACAGAACAAAGAACTAGAAACTAATACCATTCTTTCCTCTTTACCACCAATCTTATTGACGTTTATTATTAATTACAATATGAATAACCAAAAAAAGTCACTCTTATATATTTTGGGTTTAGTTCTCTAAGCTGATAAGGACATAAAGAACACTAATTCTTTATTCCTTATGGAGAAAAAGAGGTGGAAGGGAAAGGATAAGGTGTACAAGGATATGTCCAAGCCAAAGACACTGATGCACATTAATTTCAAAAATCCAAAGAAACAAAGGGAATGAAATGAGATGGAGGCTATATGATTTTCATTTGGTAATAAATTCCACTAGAAGTAGAATTGTAGAGTTGGGAAGAAGAAGTAATGTTGTTCTTCTACTTCTGAAATTTTCTTCATTGAATGAAATCTGTATTTATCTACAACTTTGGTATTAGATATAGCATATTCCAAACAAATTTGTATTCATATACAAAAACCAATTAGATTCCAAATATTTAAAAGGTAAAACTAAAACTATGAGATAAAAATGGTGCAATTTTAGTAGCCTTGGTAGTGGGAGATTATTATCTATCATTTCCCACTGATTTTTTATTATATTAATTTTTTTATTATGTTCCTTTAGTTATCAAAAACACAATCTCAATGTAAATTCAGGACACAATTAGATTTCAGATGATTTTTGGAAATTTATATTGAAAATTTTATAAGGATAACACGTGTTATGGTATGGAATATCTTAATAATGGCTTATATATAATTGAAATCAAAAACCCTGTAATGGTAATCGTTGACAAAACCAATGAACATGAATTATATAAAATCCACTCAGAAATTCCATAATTGGTAATGTAAATGACAATTGTTTACAAAAATTACATCAATAAGGGTATTTAGAATATACTGATTTAAAACCCATGAATGCATGTCACACTTGTTTTCAAGGGAAAATGACTAAAGCACCCTTTTTAAGGAAAGGATTAAGAGCCACTTAATTACTAGAATTAGTTCATGATGATGTATGTGGTCTATTTACAGTAGAGGTAAGGGGTGTATTTTTATACATTATTAATTTTACCAATGAATATTGTAGGAATGGTTATATCTAGTTAATGTGGTATAAGTCAAAATCCTTTTATATTTTTAAGGACTACCAATATGAAGTAGAAAATCATATTGGCAAGAAGATTAAGGCACTGTTCCCAGAATGAGTTAGAGATTATCTTAACCAAGATTTCATTGAACACTTAAAAGAGTGTGGGATAGTATCCCAACTCACTTATCTATATACACATTAGTGTAATTGTGTTTGTGAAAGGATGAACTAGACCTTTTATGAAATGGTTAGGTCAATGATGAGTTAGTCTACTCTTCCATTATCCTTTTAGGGATATACATTACAAACAACTGCATATACCCTTAACTGAGTACCGACTAAATCTATATATGGGATTATATATGAGTTATGGTTTGAAAGGAAACCTAGTATTCCATACATACATATATGAGGATGTGATAATTTTTTCAAGACTATACATAGGAAAAAATTGGCATCCTGAAGAAAAAAAGTGAATCTTTATAGGTTATCCTTAAAAACTAAAGGATATTATTGGTATATCCTTTAATATAAGAATGTAATTGTGGAAAGAAATGCCGTATATCTTTAAAGGTAACACATTTATAATGGAAATAGTGGTATAAATATTTAATTTAATGTATTTGATGCTCTAAAAGAAATATATTTAGTATGAGAACCACCTCCACAAGATTCGGTGGAAGATGAAGATGTTCCCAAGGCACAAGTACTATGTAGATATGCATGAGAGGTTAGAGAACTAGAGAATTTTGATTTTCTTGTCACCGAGTTAGGTGAAACATTACTATTAGATAATGATGACCCTCTGACCTATAAGGAAGTAGTAGATTACAAGGATCCTGGTAAATGGAAATAAGATATGCATTCTATGATGGAGTCTATGTACCAAAATCAGTTTTTGATTTTAGTAAACCCTCCAGATAATATAAAACCCATTGGGTTAAAATGGTTATTCAAGAAAAAACTACACATGGATGGTAAATTAAATACTTATAAAGAATGACTGGTAGTGAAGTGTTATTGGATACATCAAGGAATAAACTATGATGAAACCTATTCATTAATTGCAATACTGAAATCCATCAGAATATTAGATGTAATAACATCCATCCATGATTATGATATTTAGAAAATGAATGTCAAAATTATTTTTCAAAATGTGAATTTGGTTGAAGATTTATATATAATCCAACCTAAAGGGTTTATTAATTCAGAGAGTGCCAAAAAATTATACAAGCTGAAGAGGTCTATTTATGGGGTGAGGCATGCATCACGATCATGCAATGTGCATATTGATGGGTCCATAAGAGAAATTGGTTTCATCAAGAATGAAATCAAAACATGTGTTTATAAGAATGTTAATTGGAATTAAATTATTTTCCTTGTATTATTATTGATGAAATATTTATAATGTGAAATTAAGTACAAGTCTTTTAGTCACTTAAGACTAGTTAAAATGACTGTTTCTTCATGGAAGACTTAGGTGAAGAAGGTTATATTCTTGGGGTCAAGATATATCAAGATATATATTAGAGTATTATTGGGCTATATCAAAGTACATATATTGACAAGGTACTAAAAAGGTAAAATATGGGGAAATAGAAGATAGGGTTGTTTCCAATGTCATATGGTGTCAAATTATCTATGAAAATGAGTCCAAAAACATAGAAGGAGGTTTAAATGAGTAGAAACCCTTATTCTTTAGCAGTGGGATCTATCATGTATGTCATGCTATGTAATATGATTGACATTTATTTTGTTAAGCATAGTGGGTAGATATCTAGATAAACCTAGAATTTTTCATTGGGAATATTTAAAGAATATCCTTAAGTAATTAATATGTATAAAGGATATATTTATGGTGTATGGAGGAGATGAAGAACTAATAGTTAAAAGATACACTTATGATAGTTTCTTGAAAGATGACGATGATCATAAATTGCATTCAATCTATGTCCTTTTCCTAAATGGGGGTGCGGTAAGTTAGAGAAGCTCAAAGTAACATGTGGCCACTGACTCTACAGAAAAATCGGAGTATCTTGTGGCTTCTAATTAGCTAAATAGGTATTCTGGATATGAAAATTTATCTCAGAAATTGGTGTTTTACCTTACAGTGAAGAAACTATTCCAATTTTTTGTGATAATACTGCAAAGTGGTGCTTTATAAGGATCCTAGGTCACACCAGAGGATAAAGCATATACTTTGGAAATTTCATCTCTTGAGTGATTTTACCCAAAGAGGTGAAGTCACAGTTAGCTAATTAGCCATAGAACATAATGTGGTAGACCCCCCTGAACAATGCCATCTCTCATTAAAAGCATGATTATAATGTGAGATCTAGCAGGTTGAAACTTTCTAGCATTGGATCTAGTGAAAGTGGGAGTGTTGAAAGTGGGATCCCTAGAACCAACTTATGTATATACTTTTATTACCATTACATGTATACAGTTTGATATATACATGTGTTTATCTTAATAAAATATTATATATACCTATACATCTACTATATTTATGGTAATATCATTGGATTACATGTCATATAAAAAGGTTATAGAAGTTACCAGGCTATTATGAGAACCTAGAGATACCATGAAAATAATATTAAATTTATGTCCTATGGTCTAGATACATCATAATGACATGGAATAGATGATGTGTGACTATCTGGTACTGGGGGATCATAAGCATGTAGACTTATTTTCATGAATTCAACACTTAATAATCTATAATAGGTGAGATCATGGGGAAAAACCTTCCAAAAGGAACACCACATGTTATTCATGGAGGTGGGAATCCCTTCATGACATAAACAATCATTTTCATTTTAGAATGAAATGAAAAGATGTTTGATAATTGATATTTAATTAACATTGTAAAATTTATGTATATTTATTATATTTGATCCATTATGTAATATTTTATAAAATAATTTATAAGGAGTTAAAATAATAGATGATTAAAGGATGGTTATTTAATAATATTACCTATTTGGATGTCCTTTTTTTGATGCTTCCTTAAGGCACCTTGGTATGAAATTTTGTTAATAATATAATTATTTGGAATTTTGTAGAGTGATGTGGAGAGATTTGGGTAGAATATGGGAAATCTAAGAAGCAAATAAAGTGTTGAGAGAATGGGATGTGATGGGTGTTGTTTATAATGGGAGCCATGAGGTGTTTTCAAATGTAATATTAATCATTTCATTGTTGTTTCTCAAGACTACTAATTTTGTTAGTTCTTGTGAATATATAAAATAATCAGTGAATCTGATTTTGAGATAATTTTTTCTCACATAATCTATGACTCACTAATTTATGTATTTTTATTCTAATGAAAAATATTTTGTTTTTCCATATTTGCCTATTCAGAGAAATTCAACAATTTTAGAAAAATAAGATAATTCATGCTAACCATTATTCAATATGTATATTCAGTAAATGAAAATCATTTTATGAAAATAATTTTCTACATAAGAGAAAGTTATTTTTTAAATAAAATCATTTTTTATTTGAAAATATACTAATATTAATATTATGATCAAATTTATGGCCCTTTAAAAAATTAATTCTGATCTCATAAAATTATACTATCATAAAATACAACATATTTTTTTTTATAAAAGTATCTATCCTTTCAAATTTTTATATTTATAATAAAAATTAAAATAAAATATTCATTTTTTTTGAAAGCACAATCATTTATTTTATAATTTTTAAAACATATATTTATCTGTAATATGATATAAATTTTATATATTTTCATTTTATAAGATACCTAAATATTATTTTATAGTTTTTTGTGTGAGGATACTATTCTTATAATTTAGTCACTACTCCTATCAGTGAGATTACTTTTCCAAATATTAGATTAGTATTCGAAAGGTCAGATTTTCAATAGTCATATGGGTTACCCTCATTCTACAAATACCTTATATTTAATTCATTTTTCATTCAATTCTATTTTCTCTCAATGTTATATATATATTTTTATTTTCAAAATGAACATTTCATTACTCATATTTTGTTTTATTTCTATAATATTGTTCGTGAGTGCAATCATTCTTGGGGATCAAGTTGATCCAAGTTTCATAATATTGTTTTATTATTTTCAATTTTTCCCATTTTAACACTTTTTATTCTTATAGATATATTTGTTCTCCTCATTTAATATTCAAGTAAATATAATAAAATATTGTTTGATATATCATTTAGTGCATGTGGTTTACTTACTACCACATTACCGAATATGAAACATTTATATAATCTAAAGGGAAATTCCATTCATGAAAGTTTGGGTCAATATATTGTCACCCCCTTAAGAAATTCTTACCTCTAAATTTTATTTCATCTAATAATATGAAAATAGATGATGGTACTTCTATTTAATTACTTACTATATTTCCCATGTCACCTTCTCATACTTAGGGTTATTCCATAATACTTTAACTAGGCGAGTTACCTTGTTATGTAGGAATTTGTCTCTATGGTCTATGATCTTCACTAGTTTATACTCATAAGAGAGATCATTTAACATATATACCACCTTTGAATTTTTTACATGTGAGGGATCAGGTATATACTTCCTTAAAAGGGATATTTGAAACACATAATGTACTTGAGACATGGTTGTTTGGAGTGCTAGTTGATATACCATAACTCTGATTTGATCAAGAATATCAAAGTGGATGATGTATCTGGGACTTAAATTTCACTTATTCCAAAATATCTCAACTCTCATAAACAGAGAAATGTTAAGGAAAACTTTATCTCCAACCTTAAACACCAGGGCTTCCCGATTGTTATCAGTATAACTCTTTTGTTGACTTTAAGTTCTCTTAATGTGCTGTGGGTTGACCTTTTTTACCCTTTCTTAGACCATTTCAAGTCATAAAACATATGTTCACAAAATTTATACAAACGCATAGGTGTTCAATATTTATTACCATAAAGGGATTCATATAGATCAGACTCTTGAGTGAAAGAAATTATTATACAAGAACTTAGATAGAGGAATATTTTTATTCTATCTTTCTTTAAAGTCTATTTAGATAATCTCAACATGTCATCATGTTATTAGATAGTATTCTTATATTTTATATTATTTTGGTGGTGATAAGCCATACTAAAGTACAAATTTTCATTTGGATCATATTGGATTCATTTCCAGAACATAAATTTAAACCTTGCGTCTGTATTGGATAAAATCAATAGTGGTGTACCATATAGCCTCATCACTTACCTATTGTATATCCTCAAAAATTGATAGAGCGATAATTCCTATTGAATTTCAATGAAGTGAGAAGTCTTTTTAAGATGATTAATTACAAACCATATGGAATTATTTTCTCTAGCTGTCTTCAGATGAACGGTGATAAAGTCCATACTAATGTTTTCCTATTTCCTTGTTGGTATGAGTAATGGTTGCATCATCCCCTTGAACTTTTTAATTTTTTCCTTCACTGAGTGACATACTATGAACTTTGATGTATATTCTGTGATATAGTTCTTTATATTTCCCCACTAATAGTTCTATCATATATATTGACACATATTTTTGCTTCCTAGGTAGATGGAGAATGTCAAACTCTGTGAATTATTCAACAACTCCTTCATCTCAGGATTTGATGGTACACATAGTCATGAACCAAATCTTATAACTATTTCATAAAATTTGAACTTTGAGGATTTCCCTTTTCTTATAAATTACACCTTCTTCTATATTTTTATATTATCTATTTGAGAATCCATTATCATCTTCAGAATGGATGGCTGAGAAATAATTTGTGACAGGTGGGATGTTATTACTTTCTTTATGACTTCGATGTACATCCTTTTCAATTTTTAGAAGATTGGATACTTCTCAATTCTCATCATTGATAAGTTTGTAGGATCCTTTCTACCTAGAGTAACCATTGCTTGATTTTCTTTCCTATAATGGAAGTGGATTGAGTAGTCATAATCCTTGACCATCTTTAACCATATTCACCGGTACATATTAAGAACCTTATATGTCAATATATACTTGAGGCTACTATGATCTATATATGTCACACTTCTTAACATAGAGATAATGTAACAACCCAGGTAAATAAAGAATATTAAATTTTCATATTTATTAATATTTGTTAATAGAATATTAATATTACTTTAAAGGGGATGCTATGTTTGATGGCGTACCCAATACACAACAACGAGTTTCTTTGAAATCTTATGATGCACACTAATAATATAATAATATTATTGTAAATGGTAGTAAAATCCTAGCCGATGTAATGGCGGGAATGAACACAACTAACTAAAAAGTGATTATACATGATTTTCAAATATTTTTGCATTTATTCAGTTAATTTTAGATGCTTAAAATGAGAATGAATCCAATTTTAAGCATAAATATTCTAATATTCTTTAAAAGGTCGATTAACCGCCTTTTGATGGTGAACCCCTTTTAAATCCAGTTTTTGACAATTTTATATGTTATATTTGACAAAATAAAATTCTTTTTATAATCTGGACATCAAAATTTATTTTTTATAAATTTTCAGTATTTTTCCGATAAAGTTCATTTTTTAATGAATAGTTTAAAATGCTGTATTTTAATTCAAAACCTCCTTTTAATATAATTTATTTTTATGATTATATTATCTTTTGAATTGGTTTTAATGTGAAATTACAATATATTTTTACCATTTAATCCAATTTTGGTCATTGGAATTAATTTCACTTTGAAATTGGACTTAAACTAGTGTCAATCCTTTGATATATTTTTGTTTCTTAAAAACACGCTATTTTTTTGGACAACGAGAATTGATTATTAAATTGATTAATGAAAATTATATGTTTTGAATTTTTCAAAATAGACATCATTTTTTGATCCAGAATATCAAATATATCTTAGGGTGAATTTTTGGAATTTTTCTAAAAAACTTCAATTTTTGATGAATAGTGAAACCACTAAGTGGTAGTTAAAAAACTAATTTTCATTTAAATGAAAATTTCCAACCTTTGTGTTTTGAATTTCAAAAATACGACATAAATGGTTGTAATTAGGATATAAAATGTGGTTCAATGGGATGAAAATAATTTTTGGTGAATAGTAACTTTTAAGATTTATTAATCGTGATTAAAGGTAATTAGTGTAATTTAAGGTAAATATGATGTTATAATAAGATGAAATGACCTTGAAACATGTCCTACCATTATTTTATAAGCCATGGCCGACCAAGAAAATCCATGGGTCAACTTGGTGACCCCACAGAGCAACTTGGATAAGAAAATGACATTAATAACTTTTTATTTAAAGTTAAAATAAAAATGTCACAAACATGTATTGTTTTACTAAATTTTTTTTACATGGGGTTATACATGTCATATTTTTGACTATAAACATTAATTTTAATGATAAAAATATTTCCTACATCATAGCATTTTTTTACAATTTTTGGACATTAAATAATTTAATTTATTTATGACACCATGATGATGCATCGATTATCTCATCAATGAACGATTTAAATAAAATGAAACGATAATGTAAAATATAAGAATTAAACTTGTCTAAAACATATTGGATGAGTATATTTATAAACCTTATCAATTTATCCTCGAAATATATCAATGCAGGACCTTTAAAATCCGAAAATCATTTTAATATAAAGTAACAATTTTTGAATTTCCAAGAGTGCCCCTCCTCCCTCTTATAAAAGGACCCCACCTTTGCCTCATTACTCACACCTCTAAAGCCATTGGATCAGACAAACTCTGCTCATTTTATCTCTCCACGTACCTCTCTTCATCATAGAAGCCCTAATTTATTCAGAAAGCTCTTCAAGAAACCCTTTTAGTTCAAACCAAAGGGAGTTACCCAATTTGAAGGTAATGTCTTCTCTTATGTTCTTATGTTTTATTTTTCTTCTCCAACCACCTAACATCTTTTTAATCCTTTATTTTGTAACAACTCAAGTATCTTCAATATACTAGGATGTTTTTATTAGAAGGATTCAAGCTACACTTACACACACCTCCGTCTAATGGTTAAAGAACATACTGTTTCTGTGGATGGAAAATTACTACCTCACGAAACGATGATTGTTCAATAGTATTTTAACACCTTTAAAGGTGGCCATTATGATTTAACTATATTTATATATGAGATATAATATGTTTATGTTTTCCTTATGCTTCTGTATTTTTCATTTATGGCATACCTTTATGGTTTCCATTATGGGTAAACATGATATCTTCATTTTAGGAAGTGCGGACTACCGCCCCCTCAAAGTGATTTGATTCGTTAATTCCATATGTGGGACATATAAGGGATGGGGTTAATGATATTATATATATGATATTATACTGGAATTATAATATACCTTTATATCATTATGATTTCATTCCATTAAAGTATGAAATAGAAATTAAAGTTGCGTTCATGCGTACGTACGACCTACCGTCTCCATGAATGGTGCATTTCATTTTTTTATCTCCAAATGTTATGGAATAGTATAAAATGAGTATATAGTGGATATATATGATATTTCAATAATTAATAATATTCCAGAGATGATGTACCTATAACTACATCGAAAATGCTTTTCCATCAAGTTCAATTTTGACTCATGTACCGAACATCGACAAAAACGTCCGATATGAACTCACATTATTAACCAATTATTATAACATTATAATATGTGATATTAAATGAATAATAATATTTAAAGGAGGTCCTTAATAAATAATAAAGTTGACCAAAGTTTATTATTCAGGAATATAAAGAAACTAACAAGACAAGTCGGACTTGAGGTAAGGGATCCTACCTCTCTCTTTCTTTTTAAGTACTCTCTTTTATTTAATTTCTTTTAAGATCATCATTATTATGTTTGGGGATGTTATTTTATATTTCTCATTATGTAAATTTTATGTCCATACTATGAGAGACCATATTTGATCTCATAAATCCATTTTTGGAAGTTTTATGTGGCGCTGTTAGGATGCCGAGTTTTCGTAAGGGATTTTTCATCTCACTTTTATTCCCGTGGGATTTATGCTACATTTTCCATCATTTCCTTTGAGTGGTGTATGTAATACCCATTATTATAAAATTTGTGTAATATAATTTATTTTATGAGTATTTACATCAATGTTTTATAGTCTTTCTTTCATGGGGTGTACGTTTCGAATGTTATCCAAGTCGGTAAGGGAACCTTTCACCCTCCTCTTTTTAAAAGACTTCTTTTGTTAGGTATTTTAATTTACATCTTATTATGTTGGGATATGTTCTTCTATATCCTTATTGTTGTAAAATTTATTTTAAAGTGATGAGATACCTTTTTTGTCTCATCAACTCATTTTCTGAATTTTAAAGTGACGTCGTTAGGCTGTCAAATATTTATAAGGGAACTTCTTAACCCAATTTCAATTTCTTTGGGTTCAACTTGTAGTTATTGAATATGTCATCCTATGAATATGTGTGAATGACCTCTGATTGTTTTACAATTAATATGCACTTATATAGGGTGTATTTATATTTTTCACACATAATTATGAGATTGATTTATCCTTAATTTAAGGATACCTTCTTTATAAGGGATTTCATCTCATTTTACATTTCTATTGAGACTTCATTGTTGTTTTGCACCAATTCACTCTTATATGGTGTATATACTATCCTTTGGCATGTTATATCATGAATCCCTTTATTCTCATGATATTATAAAGTTCTTAATAAATGTTATTCCTCAATTATTTGTATTCAAGTGTCTCTCATTTTGTTATAAAATCTTTAACTAAAATTTCATTTTAAGTGTTTTAATGATTTATTCTTATAAATATTTATCATTAATATCCATGTTTTCAAAATGGTTTTTAAATATTTATTTATGTGAATATTAATAGTTTAAAATGTTACAAGCCTCAAAGTGGTAAGGGAATTTGTCTCAATCTTCTTTCATTTAGGCATATTTTGTTCTAATACAAGACTTTCTTTTATACGTTGTATAAACACATTTGAATTTTCATTTCATTCAAAGAGATTATTTTTCTATGAAGCATTTTACTAAACAACAAAAAGGAATGTTTCGTTTAATGTACGCGGTGACAAAGACCTTTTCTGCCGCCGCGAGTACTTTTTGACCTTTGGCTTCCTTAACAAGCCGTAATGTTTTTAAAAGAAATTAAATATCATATAAGATTTTATGTATTTTGGGTATTGAAAATGGTTTTGATAATGAATTTGTTATGCCAATATATTTAAGTGATATATTTTGATTGAAATGTTGAAATGTTTTCTTTCCATTATATTTGTTTTATATATTATGATTTTTTAATGGTACTTGGACATTTGATGGGTGGTTATGTGATAAAACAAATGACTGGTGGTGTCTTGAATACCAGGACAGTTGGTTACGTTATAACCCCCAATGAATTGGGTATGGAAGTCGGCCGTATGGCTATTCCATGTAGTGATATGTGTTGAAGTCCACCGTATGGTTATTGCATTTAAGTATGTTTATGTCCCAAGTTACCTTTATGTGTTATGTGTTCTTTATATGGATTTTATGGAAATATTTTGTTTACGAAAGGGTAAGTAATGATCTTTTATTCAGTGAAGAGAATTTTCTACTTCATAAAGGATAAAAGTATAACTTATGATAAAGTATTCATGATTTACTTGTTGTTTTGAAAACCTAACAGTATTCCTTCTTTGCGTATCCTTTACTGGGATTTTTATGCTCATTCCAAGTTTTTAAAATGTTTTCCATTGGACTTAAAGATGAATAGGGTCAAGGATGGGATCAAGGAAAGACATGCTATCTAAAACATGGAACTATACATGTTTCTTTTTAAGAGTATTTATTTTATGGAAACTTAGTAGAAGTTTCTACTTTGTAATCTTTTGAGATTTAATAGTTATGTCCTAATTCTCTAAAACTCTAAACCTGAAAAGATCCTCTATGTGAATTATTAATTTAATTCATGATTATGTAATGTTTTAAGGATAGGTCCTTATAGTCGGTATCAGAGGTCGGTTTAGATAACTTTGGAGGTTAGGGTATTCTCTAAGTGTAAGTGACATTACCATAATGGTTAGGATTTTAGAAAGAGTCATAGTTTTAGATAAAGTGAATGAGTAAGTATATCTCACTGTTTATCTTCCTCATTAGTACATGATAATATTGTTGATATGCTCACACTGACATTTTTTGTTTTAGTAAATGGATGGATCTAGTAGGAACCAAAGTTACAATGGGTTTGGAGGAAACTTTGGTGGTTCTCTGATTAAGAGACTGGATGAAATGGGGGATTCAATGAGGAATATCATGGTTATTCTAAACCAGCTATCAAGAAGTCATGATTAACCACTTGAACCTCGGTGAGTTCTATGATGCACCATGTACGAGAGAACCAACTCGATGTGGGAGTTCAGGTAATAATTATAATGGTAACCATTAGGGTTTATATGATCCTTACTTTTGAGGTAATTATGGGTTACTAAATGATGGAAGATGAAAGGAATGAGGTAAAATTGAGGTAAAATTATGTTATGGTTATTTTTGAAGATTTTATCTCTTTTTGGGGAATGTTTTATGAATTATATAGTTTTGGAAAAAGGACAACACACAGACCATGTGACAACCCGTCGCGTCGGACAAAGCTGTGGGAATCAAACCCACAACCAAAGTGCGACTGGTATTTATCGCCTACCATGGGACTACGTGAAGTCCCTGGTTAGTATGAAAAATTATTTTTAGTTATATAATTTTATGAATCAATAATAAGTTGATTCTGGGTTATCTATGGAAATGATTAGCCTATCATAGAGGATGTATGATTAGGTTAATTACTTTTCAATATGAGACTTTAAGAGCTACTGATGTTATTCGGAGATAAAAATTAATTTTTACCTTGGAAGACTATGTGATTAAATCCTTCAAATATTTGGGTTTAAATCTTAGTTTGGTTTACATTGAAGAATTTTGTGGACAATTATTTATCGAATGGTCTTTGTTTGAACTTTCGGTTTTGTTGGACAAATTTTAGAGATTAAGAATAAAGTTTCTTTTTATAAAAGATTATCCTTTTATGGATTATCTGATCTTGTTCTAACAATTTTAGTTTTGGTTAAGGTCTAAAGACATGGGAAATATATATTTCTCTTTGTTGGATTAGGTAATTCTTAAGAATTTGATTATAGCGCTCTTAATGTGAACAAGTCATCCTAAATACTCGTGTTTTGGAGGAAAAAAATGAGTTTGTGTAAGAAATATAGTAAGAGATGAAAGTATAAACGACAAGAAAGTATTCTTCCTTGTGATTTAGTTAAGATCATAAATATATTCAATAATGAAAAGTAACTTAGAACAAAAATATTGTTCGCTAACTTTTCCTACTGGGGAATCAAATACCGTTTAACCCATCACAAGTTTGGGATTTTCTTGTGGTTAACTTTCTCCTAATCATGTTTTCTATCACTCTCCATCAGAACATGACCCTTTGTTTTCTATTCCATGTCCATTTTTTCCTATATGGAATCCTATTATGGGTTAACTCAGGTGACCTTGGTACTTTTCTTTCTTTCTTTTAAAGTGATAGTTTAATTTACTCCTTTTCCGATGTGGGGCTTTCAATGAAGTTTCCAAGCCCAATTTTAAAATTGCGAGGACTCAATTCCCAAAAGGGGGGAAGGATGTATGTAGAGACCCTAAGCTTGACGTACATGGACATTGCATTACTATTGTGGAATACTTAGTACATTACAAAAACACACACACAAGGACCGTAATAGTTTAGTGTCTTTGGAAACTCAGAATATAATCTTCTAATCGTGGTGAAAGATCATCAACATCTCCCATAAAGACCTTCCTTTTTTTTACCTAAAACCTTTATTTATATATTGGGGAAAAGAAAACATAAAAGGGTGAGCTCAAATGCTCAGTAAGGGTAAACAAAATAAATATCAATCACATAATATTCATAAGAACATAACATTTTGGAAATCTTAACCTGCAAAAGAGATCATAATATCATAACATGGGATAAATCATAGTATTGAAACGTAATCACAATAATAATAACTTAAAACATGAAGATTTGTGGCATACACACATAATCATAGATAATCATTTCTTATTAGTCAAGACTCATTGCCAAGACTATCTTAGTGGACAAAGTCCATTTCTGAACCGAGTTCATTCCTTGTTTCAGTCCTGTTTCACTGAACCGGTTTAACCTTCCGTTCTAGCCATGTCTATCTCATGAGATATAAAATCTTTACCCAATGAATTAGAGGGAGATATAGGTCCCACCCATCTCATAATGATACCATTCTTATGTGTTCCACAAAATCATAAATCATACATCATTGCATAACCCATGTAATTAAAATGGGATTCTTAAACAACATGACATCATAAAAAAATTCATATATGATAAAGGAATTCGTAAAAATAATTCCATCACAACATAATCAAATCAATGTAATTATAGGGATAGAAAAAGAACCCTATATTATCTTAGATGGAAAATAATTTTGAAAAAAAAAACACTTGAACTCCATTCTTGAGGAAAATATCCTTTCTACTTCAAAAACATTTTCCTTTCTTAACATGTCATACAATTTTAAACTAAAAGAATTTGATTAAAAATAAATTTGAAAACTTGTAAAGGAATCTTCTTGGAAATAATGTTTTAAAAATCCATTCATGCCATATAAGTTAAAAAAACATTCTTCTCGTACTTTTATCGGAAAAATCAAAAAGTACCTCGTACGAAAATCGACAAAAGATTCTTTTCATATCTTTTAGTAAAAACTCACCGAAGGGTTAAATTGGATTTAAACAATTGTAGGTGGATGGAAATAATATTACATATTGAGGAAACATGTATGTGGATGATGAAATACACCACAGTAAATTTCAAAGTATAAACAAACTCAGATAAAAATGAGATAGTGATATTTCCCTTACCTTAGGTCCGATTTGCTTCGTAAGTGTCCGAAACTCATGTATAATGATTTAAATAATGTCATTGACTTATTCCATAATCATACTCACTGTTATGATATTATATATGGTTCAATTATGACTTCATATTACCCGTTCTTTTGTAAATTCCATATTAAAGAGCGTTTTGGGTAAAATCGTTTCATTTGTCGTCCGTGTTTTGAATTGTAATTATTCATATGATTACTTAGATCATGATTAATTAATTCCAGAATATAAAACATGATTTATATATAATATATATTCAGAATATACATATATATAATAGATCATTAAATTGAAAGAAATACACCGTTCATGGAGACGGTAGGCCGTGCGTACGCATGAACGCTGTTTTCGTTTCCTTATTGAGTTGAATGGAATTAAGTAGATGACATACATATATATATACAAATAAATCCAGTATCATTATTATGCCATATATTTCATGATTACTTATTATATATACTTTATAATCATTAATGAATGGTTAACATGGAGAATAAATCTCATCGCGTCGTGGAGACGGTAGTCCGTACGTACGCACGAGCGATGATATCATTCTCATGATCGTGGAATTGTATTGGAGTGTATGTATAATATTTCAGAGTCAATATCACTTTACAATAATCATATATAGTTAATATGTACACCATTATACCCATCCAAGTTAGGTGGTGGTGGAAAATATATTACACCACGGCGTGGAGACGGTATTCCGTACGTACTCACGCATGGTGATTTCATTTTCCATAGGATGGATAAATGGTGAAATAGGGTTGTTTCATACTTATAATTACATATCAGTATATTAGTGATAATGATTTTATTACTTCATAATGAAAAAACCTAAGAAGAAGAAGTAGAAGAAGAAGTAAAGTTGAAAGAATCGGTAACGGACATTACCTCTTCTTTGAAGCACCTCTTTGAGTCCTCCTCTTAGGGCACTAAAATTGGTCTTTTAAGAAAACCAGGACCTCTAGGATGTTTATAGGGAAGTGGATAAGAGAATTTTGCAGGGGTTGAACGAGCTTGAAGGCTCAAAGTGGTGTGAGGAAGAGAGGGAGGCGGTGCCCTTTTATAAGGGAGGAGAGGGGCACCTTTGGAAAAACTAAAAATATTATTTTATTATAAAGCCATATTCGGTTTTAAATAGCTCCAAATTGATTTATTTCGAAGCTAAGGTGGGTATGGGTCGAAAGACTCTCATCAAATAGAATTTGGACAAGTTTAGTTTACTATTTTAACCTTATCATTTAGTTTTAACTTTAAGTTAGATAATTTTACTTTTACCGTGTCTTTTGTGTTCTTACACTATAAGGTTAGTAAACTTACTATAAAAAGACAAACAAACCACAAGTGATTTATTATTAATATATATAACCTTATCTAAGTCATTTGACCGAACATTATATTTTTAAGAATAAAATAACAATTAATAATATAATATTTGTTTTAAAAACTATTTTAGGTCAATTTTGACACTATTTAGTAATTGATTTTTGTGAAACTCATAACAGAAATATTATTTCAAAAAAAGTTACTTAAATCAATTTTAACCTGTCATATTAACCTATAAAATTAGTTTAATTCATAAAAAGTCTCAAATTACATTTATTTGGGTACTTATAACATCAATTATGTCAATATTTCATTAATAAGAAAATTACTGCATCATCATTGTGTCATAAATAAATTAAATTATTTAATGTCTAAAAGTTACAAATAAAATAACATTATGTAGGAAATATTTTTATCTTTCTAATTAATATTTATAGTCTAATTTATATTATGTATAACCCTATATTAAGAATTATCTACTTATTAAACTTTGATTTTAACTATTTTAACCCTTCTTTAAATAAATTGATAATAAATGTCCAAATCTAATCCAATTGGGCCTAAATGGTCATATTTTATTCCTAAGGTTGTTTTTGGTTGAATTACACTTATCCAATAGAATTAGGACATGTGTTAGGGTAATAATAATATCATTTTTACCCTTAACTACCCTATTTACTTTTAAACATGGTAAAAAAAGTAAAAAGTTACTATTCACCAAAAATTATTTTCATCTCATTGAACCACATTTTAGTCCTTGATATTAAACTTGTCTCTAGGATTTTCGAAATTCTACTCACAGAAGCGGTAAAATTTAGTTTTATGAAAAATTCATTTTTTTAACTACCACTTAGTGGTTTCACTATTCATCAAAAAATGAAAGTTTCCAGAAAAATACCAAAATTAGGCCTAAGCTATATTTGATATTATGAATTCAAAAATGATGTATATTTTACCAAATTCAAAACATATCAGTTACATTAACTAATTTAAAAATTAATTCCCGTCGTCAAAACAAATAGCGTGTTTTTAAGAGATAATAACTATCAAAAGATTGACACTTGTTTATGTCTGGTTTAAATGTGAAATTACATCCAATAACCAAAATTGTATTAAATTGTAAAAATATAATCTAAATATACTTTAAAACCACTCAAATTATTAATTTATCACAATTAATTATTTCGATTAAAAAAGTTGTTTTTAATTAAAATTTAGTAATTTTCACTATTCATCAGAATATGAAAGTTATCCGAAAAGTACCAAAATTTCACCCTAAGTTAATTTCGATATTCCGATTCAAAAAATGAAGACCGTTTTGAAAGATAAAATTTATAAAATTTCAAAAAGTGGGTATTACTATTCATAACGACTAGTTCATAATAATATTATAATAATTTCTCGTTTAGTGAAACTCGGTATTGCGTACTACACACGCTATCGAGGAATGTCACGATTGCATGTAATGCGAGGAAAGTAAAGGATGCGTGTTGTGAAAGCTCCTTTTGGTGTAGCGTACAACACAAGACATTAATGAAATTAAAAAGAATATTTTTCATAAAATCTCAGGGTGTTACATTCTACCCCCCTTAAAATGAATTTCGCCCTCGAAATTTGTCGGGGTTATAAATGGTTTACTACTCGAAATTTTATTTAATAGAAACCCACATAGTAAAAAGGAATACCAAAACCAATCTTTAAAAACAAAATTATGAAACATAATGGTTACCCAAATAAACTAATCACTGGGTTTCCACCTAGGTGAAAATATGGATAGGGAAGAGAAATCCAACCATCATGTTCTGATAGAGAGTGGTAGAGAACATGGCTATGGAAAAGCCAACAATCACAAAGCCATAAATTTGTGATGATATAAGGTACCATATGATTCATCAGATATAAGATCACTAGGACAACATTTTTGGTTTTCAAGATAATTTCCCTAAAGTTGATGAAATTGGAATTAGAAGAAATACTTTCGTGATTTTGGTATAGTCTCACCGTTGGTCGTTCTTTGGACAATTTACACTTCATCTCTTAAAGAAATGAAGTTTAATTTGTCATTCGTGATGTGTTAGAAGATCATGTGATAGAATGATGGGTCATTCCATCTGTCTCAAACAAAAGGTTAGAAAAGTTATCAAAAAAATACATAAGTCCATCTATAGTGAGATCAATCATATATGGTTCCTAAAATGGACTTATACTTCTTATATCATACTGCTTAATATAATAAAACTAGTTTCTACTAAACAAGGACTTTCTGTAGGCCAGCGGTAAGTGATAAAGGCGAGTCGCACTTCAGTTGTGGGTTCGATTCCCACATCCTTGTCCGACGCGATGGGTTGTCGCCCATCCTGCATGTTGCCCTTTTTCTAAAACTACATTACTATAACATCCCATAAATAATATCGGAAAAACTTCTATCCTTAAAGAATACTAACTTATGTCCAACATAATCCATTCCAATCTTTAGGCTTATCCAAAATACTGTTGTCCAAGCTCATAGTACAAAGAAAACAATTACTTGAAATGTCATCAACCAAGCATGTGAATACCATCATTTATCCCCCATATATATTGTTGGTCACATTCCAATCCTGTGAATACCTTAATCATTTATTCTCTTGAAAAATGAATACCCAGTAAACCTTAGTGAAAACATGAATGCTGTGAAAAGTTAACTCCTTCCTCATACCAAAATCCAAAAATTCTATATACTCAAACCATGATATAACCTTCTCCGTATATCAGTAATGAGCTCATGAATACTATCAAACAGTTAATTTTCTCCTTATCCCTTCATTATGCGCATATCATCTACATTCCAAAAATATTTGAATAACCTTTCATGGATACTGGTACCATTAATCATACACTTTCAAAACTCAAGGAAAGAAAACAGTGTAACAATCCTTAGATGTCTCTTTATTCCATTGTACCATGAGATTACTTATACAATATTACACTTGATAAACATGTAATCATTCCACTACCTTCTTAAACAATTGACCGAGCTTCAACAATTCTTTCATCTCACATATCATTTGTAGTCTCTTCATCATCATTAACATAAATACTACCCATACGACCGTACTGATTCTCTTCATGAGACTTTCCCTTAGGGAATTGGTTTGCATAATGCCCGTACATTCCACATTTAAAACATTTAACCATTGTTGATGTCGTAGCAATACCATTATCCTCATACATGGTGTTAACTGAACCATTTCCTTTGCACTTACTGGCTTTGTGTCCTTCTTTTCCACACCCAAAGCATCTTCCAGTTCCCTTGAAACAATCTCCCCGATTCCTCTTCCCACATGATTTACATGAGGGAAATTGAACTTTCTTTCCTCTATGATCATCATGAAACTACATCTTTCTATTATTATCTGAGTCGGGAAACATACCAAAGTTGAGATTATTGATTATATTATGAGATTTCTGATTAGTCATAATAATGATGCCCGTTTCATTTGGTTTCTCATGAATAATATCATTCCATTGTCCGTCATATCCTCCATTATCATGAATCTTCCTATTTCCAGCCATTTTCTAAAACCCAAAAAGAAGAGTGTGAGAGGTAAAAATCATGCTAGGGGAAAAAAAGAATAAAGGGGTAGTACCTTCAATATCTAACATCTTGGGTTACCATAATTCTAGTACTATAACCTATACTTATACTTAACCTTAGGGACATCCCTAGACATACATTAGAAATATCTCTTGGGATCTCACTAAAGTCCTAGCATCCTAGTTTCCAAAGGTTGACTAAACCTTTCCTCTGATACCAACTGTAGAGACCCTAAGCTTGACGTACATGGACATTACATTACTATTGCAGAATACTTAGTAAATTACAAAAACACACACATAAGGACCGTAATAGTTTAGTGTCTTTGGAAACTCAGAATATAATCTTCTAATCGTGGTGAAAGATCTTCAACATCTCCCATAAATACCTTCCCTTTTTTTACCTAAAACCATTCTTTATATCCTGGGGAAAAGAAAACATAAAAGGGTGAGCTCAAATGCTCAGTAAGGGTAAACAAAAGAAATATCAATCACATCATATTCATAAGAACATAACATTTTGGAAATCTTAACCTGCAAAAGAGATTATAATATCATAACATGGGATAAATCATAGTAGTGAAATGTAATCACAATAATCATAACTTAAAACACGAATCTTTGTGGCATACACACATAATCATTGAGAATCATTTCTTATTAGTCAAGACTCATTTCCAAGACTATCTTAGTGGACAAAGTCCATTTCTGAACCGAGGTCATTCCTCGTTTCAGTCCTGTTTCACTGAACCGGTTTAACCTGCCGTTCCAGCCATATCTATCTCATGAGATATAAAATCTTTACCCAATGCATTGGAGGTAGATATAGGTCCCACCCATCTCATAATGATACCATTCTTATGTGTGCCAGAAAATCATAAATCATAAATCATTGCATAACCCATGTAATTAAAATGGGATTCTTAAACAACATGACATCATAAAACAATTCATATAAGATAAAGGAATTTGTAAAAATAATTCCATAACAACATAATAAAATCAATGTAATAATAGGGATAGAAACAGAACCCTATATTATATTATATGGAAAATAATTTTTAAAAAAAACACTTGAACTCCATTCTTGAGGAAAATATCCTTTCTACTTCAAAAACATTTTCCTTTCTTAACATGTCATACAATTTTAAACTAAAAGAAGTTGATTAAAAATAAACTTGAAAACTTGTAAAGGGAGATTCTTGGAAATAATGTTTTAAAAATCCATTCATGCCGTATAAGTTAAAAAAACATACTTCTTGTACTTTTGTAGGAAAAATCAAAAAGCACGTCGTACGAAAATCGACAAAATATTCCTTTCAATTCTTTTACTAAAAAATCACTGAAGGGTAAAATTGGATTTAAACAATTGTAGTTGGATGGAAATAATATTACATATTGAGGAAACATGGATGTGGATGATAAAATACACCCCAGTAAATTTCAAAGTATAAACAATCTCGGATAAAAATGAGATTGTGATATTTCCCTTACCTTAGGTCCGATTTTCTTCGTAAGTGTCAGAACCTCCTGTATACTGATTTAAATAATTTCATTGACTTATTCCATAATCATACTCATTTTTATTATATTATATATGGTTCACTTATGACTTTATATTACCCGTTCTTTTATAAATTCCATGTTAAATAGCGTTTTGGGTAAAATCGTTTGATTTATCGTCCGTGTTTTGGCTTTTCATTATTCATATGATTACTTAGATCATGATTACTTAATTCCAGAATATAAAACATGATTTATATATAATATATATTCAGAATATAAATATATATAATAGATCAGTAAATGGAAAGAAATACACCGTTCATGGAGATGGTAGGCCGTACGTACGCATGAACGCTGTTTTCGTTTCCTTATTGAGTTGAATGTAATTAAGTAGATGACATACATATATATACACATAAATACAGTATCATTATTATGTCATATATTTCATGATTACTTATTATATATACTTTATAATCATTCATGAATGGTTAATGTGGAGAATGAATCTCATCGCGTCGTGGAGACGGTAGTCCGTACGTACGCACGAGCGATGATATCGTTCTCATGATCGTGGAATTTTATTGGAGTGTATGTATACTATTTAAGAATCAATATCACTTTACAATAATCATATATAGTTATTATGTACACCATTATACCTATCCAAGTAAGGTGGTGGTGGAAAATAGATTACAGCACGGCGTGGAGACGGTATTCCGTACGTACGCACGCGTGGTGATTTCATTTTCCGTAGGATGGATAGATGGTGAAATAGGGTTGTTTCATACTTATAATAACATATCAGTATATGAGTGATACTGATGTTATTACTTCATAATGAAACAACCTAATAAGAATAAGTGGAAGAAGAAATAAAGCTGAAAGAATCGGTAACAGACATTACCTCTTCTTTGAAGTGCCTCTTTGAGTCCTCCTCTTAGGGCACTAAAATTGGTCTTTTAAGAAGACCAGGACCTCTAGGATGTTTCTAGGGAAGTGTAGAAGAGAATTTGGCAGGGGTTGGACGAGCTTGAAGGTTCAAAGTGGTGTGAGGAAGAGAGGGAGGAGGTGCCCTTTTATAAGGGAGGAGAGGGGCACCTTTGGAAAAACTAAAAATATTATTTTATTATAAAGCCATATTCGGTTTTAAATAGCTCCAAATTGATTTATTTAGAATATATGGTGGGGATGGGTAGAAAGACTCTCAACCAATAGAATTTGGACACGTTTAGTTTACTATTTTAACCTTATCATTTAGTTTTAACTTTAAGTTAGATAATTTTACTTTTACCGTGTCTTTTGTGTTCTTACACTATAAGGTTAATAAACTTACTATAACAAGCCAAAAGAACCACAAGTTGTTTATTATTAATATATATAACCGTATCTAATTAATTTGGCTGAACCTTAGATTTTTAAGAATAAAATACCAATTAATAATATAATATTTTTTTTAAAAACTATTTTATGTCAATTTTGACACTATTTAGTAATTGATTTTTTTGAAACTCATAACAGAATGATTAGTTCGAATAAAGTTACTTAAATCAATTTTAACATGTCATATTAACCTATAAAATTAGTGTAATTTATAAAAAGTCTAAAATTACATTTATTTGGGTATTTATAACACCAATTATGTCAATATTTAATTAATAAGATAATTACTGCATCATCGTTGTGTAATAAATAAATTAAATTATTTAATATCTAAAAATTACAAATAAAATACCATTATGTAGGAAATATTTTTATCTTCATAATGAATATTTATAGTCTAATTTATCTTATGTATAACCCTATATTAAAAATTATCTTCTTATTAAACTTTGATTTTAACTATTTTAACCCTTCTTTAAATAAATTGATAATAAATGTCCTAATCTAATACAAGTGAGCCTAAATGGTCATATTTTATTCCTAAGGTTGTTTTTGGTCGAATTACACTTATCCAATAGAATTAGGACATGTGTAAGGGTAATAATAATATCATTTTTACCTTTAACTACCCTATCTACTTTTAACCGTGGTAAAAAAATTAAAAAGTTACTATTCACCAAAAATTAGTTTCATCTCATTGAACCACATTTTAGTCCTTGATATTAACCGTGTCTCTCGGATTTTCGAAATTCTACTCACAGAAGCGGTAAAATTAAGTTTTATGAAAAATTTATTTTTTTTAACTACCACTTAGTGGTTTCACTATTCATATAAAAATGAAAGTTTCCAGAAAAATACCAAAAATTAGGCCTAATATATATTTGATATTATGAATTAAAAAATGAAGTTTATTATACCAAATTAAAAACATTTCAGTTACATTAACTAATTTAAAAATTAATTCCTGTCGTCAAAACAAATAGCGTGTTTTTAAGAGATAATAACTATCAAAAGATTGACACTTGTTTATGTCTGGTTTAAATGTGAAATTACATCCAATGACCAACATTGTATTAAATTGTAAAAATATAATCTAAATATACTTTAAAACCACTCAAATTAATAATTTATCACTATTAATTATTTCGATTAAAAAAGTTGTTTTTAATTAAAATTTAGTAATTTTCACTATTCATCAGAATATTAATGTTATCCGAAAAGTACCAAAATTTCACCCTAAGCTAATTTCGATATTCCAAATCCAAAAATGAAGTCCATTTTGAAAGATAAAATTTATAAAATTTCAAAAAGTGGGTATTACTATTCATAACGGCTAGTTCATAATAATATTATAATAATATCTCGTTTAGTGAAACTCAGTATTGCGTACTACACACGCTATCGAGGAAGGTCGCGATTGCGTGTAATGTAAGGCAAGTCAAGGATGCGTTTTGTGCAAACTCCTTTTGGTGTAGCGTACAACACAAGAAATTAATGAAATTAAAAAGAATATTTTTCATAAAATCTGGGGGTGTTACAATGTAACACCCTAGGTAAATAAAGAATATCACTTTTTCATATTTATTAATATTTTTGAATAGAATATTAATATTACTTTAAAATAAATTCTATGTTTGATGGCGTACCCAATACACAACAACGAGTTTCTTTGAAATCTTACGATGCACACTAATAATATTGTAATATTATTGTAAATGGCAGTAAAATCCTAGCCGATGTAATGGAGGGAATGAACAGAACTAACTAAAAAGTGATTATATATGCTTTTCAAATATTTTTACATTTATTCAATAAATGTTAGATGCTTAAAATGAGAATGAATCCAATTTTAAGCGTAAATATTCTAATATTCTTTAAAAGGTCGATTAATCACCTTTTGATGGTGAACCCATTTTAAATCCACTTTTTGAAAATGTTATATGATATATTTGAAAAAATAAAATTCTTTTTATAATCAGGATATCAAAATTTACTTGTATAATTTTTTGGTATTTTTCCAATAAAGTTCATTTTTTAATGAATAGTGTAAAATGCTATATTTTAATTCAAAACCTTCTTTTAATCTATTTTTTATATGATAATATTATCTTTTGAATTGGTTTTAATGTGAAATTAGAATATATTTTTACCATTTAATCCAATTTTGGTCATTGGAATTAATATCACTTTGAAATTGGACTTAAACTAGTGTCAATCTTTTTATATATTTTTGTTTCCTAAAAACACACTATTTGTTTTGACAACGGGAATTAATTATTAAATTGATTAATGCAAACTATATTTTTTGAATTTTGTAAAATATACATCATTTTTGAATCCGGAATATCAAATATATCTTAGGGTGAATTTTTGGTATTTTTCTGGAAAACTTCAATTTTTGATGAGTAGTGAAACCACTAAGTGGTAGTTAAAAAACTGATTTTTTGTTTAAATGAAATTTTACGACCTCTGTGTTATTAATTTCAAAAATCCAACATACATGGTTTTCATTAGGATGTAAAATTTGGTTCAATGAGATAAAAATAATTTTTGGTGAATAGTAACTTTTATGTTTTATTAATCGCGATTAAAGGTAATTAGTGTAATTTGAGGTAAAGATGATGATATAATAATATGAAATGACCTTGACACATGTCCTAACCTTATTGGATGAGACATTTCCAAATAATAAAATTCATGGGTCAACTTGGGGACCCCACGGAGCCACTTGGTTAAGAAAATGACATTAATAGCTATTTATTTAAAGTTAAAATAAAAATGCCACAAACATGTATTATTTTACTAAAACAATTTTTACATGGGAATATACAAGTTATATTTTTGACTATAAATATTCATTTTAAATATAAAAATGTTTCCTACATCATAGTAGTTTTTTTATAATTTTTAGACATTAAATAAATTAATTTATTTATGACACCATGATGATGCAACGATTATCTCATTAATGAACGATTTAAATAAAATGAAACGATAATGTAAAATATAAGACTTACACTTGTCTAAAACCTATTTTATGAGTACATTTCTAACCCTTATCACCTTATCCTAGAAATATATCAATGTGGGACCTTTAAAATCTGAAACTCATTTTAATATAAAGTAACATTTCTTGACTTTCCAAGAGTGCCCCTCCTCCCTCTTATACAAGGCCCCCACCTCTACCTCCTTACCCACACCTCTCAAGCCATTGGATCGGCCAAAATATTCTCATTTTATCTCTCCACATACCTCTATTCATCATATAAGCCTTACCTTAGGCAGAAAGCTCTTCAAGAAACCCTTTTGGTTCAAACCAAAGGGAGTTACCCGATTTGAAGGTAATGTCTTCTCTTATGTTCTTTTGTTTTATTTTTCTTCTCCAACCACCTAAACTCTTTTTATTCGTTTATTTTTTAACAACACCAGTATCTTCAATATATTAGGATGTTGTTATAACAAGTATTCGACCTACAATTACACACACCTCTGTCTAATAGTTAAAGAACATACTGTTTATGTGGATGATAAATTACTACCTCACGAAACGATGATTGTTCAATATTATTTTAACACCTTTAAAGGTGGCCATTAATATGACACTATTTTTATATATGATATATAATATGTTAATGTTTTCCTTATGATTCTGTATTTTTCATTTATGTCATACCTTTATGGTTTCCATTATGGGTAAACACGATATCTTCATTTTAGGAAGTGCGGACTATCGCCCCCTCAAAGTGATTTGATTCGTTAATGCCATATGTGGGACATATAAGGGATGGGGTTAATGATATTATATATATGATATTATATATAAATTATAATATAATTTTATATCATTATGATTTCATTCCATTAATGTATGAAATAGAAATGAAAGTAGCGTTCATGCGTACGTACGACCTACCGTCTCCATGAACGGTGCATTTAATTTTTTATCTCCAAATGTTATGGAATAGTATAAAATGAGTATATACTGAATATATATGATATTTCAATCATTAATAATATTCCAAATATTATGTACCTATAACTACATGGAAAATTATTTTCCATCAAGTTCAATTTTTACTCATGTACCGAACATCGACAAAAACGTCTAATATGAACTCACATTATTAACCAATTATTATAACATTATAATATGTGATATTAAATTAATAATAATATTTAAAGGATGTCCTTAAGAAATAATAAAATTGACCAAATTTTATTATTCAGGAATATAAATAAACTAACAAGAGAAGTTGGACTTGAGGTAAGGGATCCTACCTCTCTCTTTCTTTTTAAGTACTCTCTTTTATGTCATTTCTTTTAAGATCATCATTATTATGTTTGGGGATTTTATTTTATATTCCTCATTTTGTAATTTTTATGTTCATACTATGAGAGAACCTATTTGATCTCATAAATCCATTTTTGGAAGTTTTAAGTGGGGCCGTTAGGCTGCCGAGTTTTCGTAAGGGATTTTTCATCTCACTTTTATTCCCATGAGATTTATGCTACATTTTCCACAATTTACTTTGAGTGGTGTATGTACTGCCTATTATTCTACTCTTTGTGTAATATAATTTCATTTATGAGTATTTACATAAATGTTGTATAGTCCTTATTTCATGGGGTGTATGTTTTGAATGTTGCCCAAGTCAGTAAGGGAACCCTTCACCCTCCTCTTTTTAAAAGACTTATTTTGTTAGGTATTTTAATTTACATATTATTATGTTGGGATATGTTATTCTATATCCTTATTGATTTAAATTTTTTTCCAAGTGATGAGATACCCTTTTTTGTCTCATCAACCCATTTTCTGAATTTTAAAGTGACTCCGTTAGGATGTCAAATTTTTACAAGGGAACTTCTTAACCCAATTTCGATTTCTTTGGGTTCAACTTGTAGTTATTGAATATGTAATCCTATGAATATGTGTGAATGACCTATGATTGTTTTACACTTAATATCCACTTATATTGGTTGTATTTATATTTTTCACACATAATTATGAGATTGATTTATCTTTAATTTAAGGATACCTTCTTTATAAGGGATTTCATCTCATTTTACATTTCTATTGAGACTTCATTGTTGTTATGCACTAATTCAATCTTATATGGTGTATATACTGTCCTTTGGAATATTATATCATGAATCCCTTTATTCTCATGATATTATAAATTTCTGATTTAATGTTATTCCTCAATTATTTGTATTCAAGTGTCTCTCATTTTGTTAAAAAATCTTTAACTAAAATATCTTTTTAAATGTTTTAATGATTTATTCTTATAAATATTTCTCATTAATATACATGTTTTCAAAATGGTTTTGAAGGATTTATTTATATGGATATTAATGGTTTTAAATATTACAAGCCTCAAAGTGGTAAGGGAATTTGTCTCAATCTCCTTTCATTGAGGCATATTTTGTTCTAATACAAGACTTTCTTTTATACGCTGTATAAACACCTTTGACTTTTAATTTCATTCAAAGGGAATATTTTTATATGAAGCATTTTACTAAACAACAAAAAATAATGTTTCTTTTAATGTACTTGGTGACAAAGACCTTTTCCACCGCCGTGAGTACTATTTTACCTTTGGTTTCCTTAACAAGCTGTAATGTTTTTAAAAGAAGTTAAATATCATATACTCTTTTATGTATTTTGGGTATTGAAAATGGTTTTGATAATAGATTTGTTATGTCAATATATTTAAGTGATATATTGTGATTGAAATGTGGAAATTTTTTCTTTCCATTATATTTGTTTTATGTATTATGATTTTGTAATGGTACTTGGACATTTGACGGGTGGTTATGTGAAAAACCAAATGAAGGGTGGTGCCATGAATACCAGGACTGGTGGTTACGTTATAAACTCCAATGCCTTGGGTATGGAAGTCGACCTCATGGTTATTCCATTTAGTGACATGTGTGGAGGTCGACCGTATGGTTATTCCATTTAAGTATTTTTATGTCCCAAGTTACCTTTATATGTTATGTGTTCTTTATATGGGTTTTATGGAAATATTTTGGTTACGAAAGGGTAAGTAATGATCTTTTATTCAGTGAAGAGTATTTTCTACTTCATAAAGGTTAAAAGTATTACTTATGATAAAGTATGCATGATATACTTATTGTTTTGAAAACCTAATAGTTTTCCTTCTTTGTGTATCCTTTATTGGGCTTTTAATGCTCATTCCAAGTTTTTTAAATGTTTTCCACTGGACTTAAAGATGAATAGGGTCAAGGATGGGATCAAGGAAAGACATGCTATATAAAACATGGAACTATACATGTTTCTTTTTAAGAGTTTATATTTTATGGAAACTTAGTAGAAGTGTATACTTTGTAATCTTTTGAGATGTAATAGTTATGTCTTAATTCTCTAAAACTCTAAACCTGAAAAGATCCTCTATGTAAATTATTCATTTAATTCATGATTATGTAATGTTTTAAGGCCAGTTACTTATAGATAATTTCATCAAATCTTCAATGAGAAGATCACTAAGTCAAACTCCATATCATTATTTGGGTAGTTTTACTCATGAAATTTCAACTACCTTGAGGTGTAGGTTATAAATTAGTCATTTTCCATTATCAGACAACCCAATACCTTCTTTAAAGTATTTATATATACCAAAAAATTTACCCACTTGAAGGTAATGTTAGAATAGGTTTATTGATAAGCCTTTATTTCAATTCCTTGAAGATATCTTCACATTCATTGTCCTTGAAAAACATTAATCCTTTTTGTGTTAGCTTGGTAAATAGGTTTTAAAATCATGAGAAGTTTCTCAAAAATCATTCATAGTAACTATATAGTCCATGGGAACTATGGATATACATCAAAGATATTGGTTCAGGTCACTCCGTAATTGCCATTGTCTTAGAAGGGTCTATAGATATCCATTTTCTAGTGATAACATTATCTAAGAATGATACTTCTTCTATCTCAAACTAACATTTACTATAATTTACTTATATCTCATACTTTTTCAAATTAATTAAGACAATATTAAAATACTCTTTATAGTCCTCCTTGCTCATGTAGTATATCAAAATATCGTTTATATACACTAAAAAATCATTTATCAAGGTAATCTATAAATACTATTCATTATGTCTGTGAAGATTATAGGAGAATTAGAATGTTTGAAGGGCATCACAATGAACTCATAGTGTTCATACCTCAGTTTAAAGGCAGTCTTAGGAATATATTCCTTCTTCACCTTTAAATAGTGATATCCTGATCGATGGCGCACCTCAAAGAATTACTAGGATCCATAATATTTATTGAACAATTCATGAAATAATTTTCCTTTATCATGATCATGTAGAATTCACAATAATAAATTTAGAGGCACATTAACTCATACTTATTTTTTATGAAGAGGATTATAATATCACATGGTGGAACACCCAGTCATATAAAACCATTATACATATTCTCTTGTAACATATTCTTTAGTTATTCACAATAAATGATGTCTATTATGTAGGGAGTCTAAGATATAGGAATAGATCTAAGTAGAAGTTCAACTGATAACTCAACCTCTCGAATATGAGGAAGACTATGAATCTAATTAAGGGATAAATCAGTATAGTTCCTCATAGTTAGAATGTATTAGAGCACTCTTATCTATTTTTTCTCAATAATTTGAGCAATATATTCTTGTTTAGAAGGTAATAAAATCAATTCTTGAGAAGAATATTCCAAAGGAGATTCATTATCTTTTTTATAATTGTACAGAATCAGAGGATGAATTGGGATATTAAAAGTGAATTTAGTCCCCTAACATTTGATGTTTTCATTATGTAAGGACAACCAATCCTTTCCCAATATAGAATTAAATTTCATTAGAGGAAGTATGACCAGATTTTTTGGAATGTGTAGTCCAAAAAAATTAACTAAGGTGGAGTTATATACTTGGGATGAAATAGTGTTCCCATTTCTATTCTTATATATAGCTTGACCCCCATATTTTGAGGTAGTGTTTGAATAGTTCCACTAAACATTAATGATATGAAATAATGTGTAGAAACATAATTAAATAATATGTTCTCTATTATTTCGTGAATGACTATCACATATCACCACATCATTGTTGATATCTACCTCTGTAGTAGTGATAGAATATGAACTTCCTTTATCTCTAACACATGGAGGATATTTTCATTGATTAGATCTAACAATCCTTCGCTTAGGGAATTATATTATATAATTTCCATATTCCTTGAAGTTGAAACAATAAACCCTAAGATGAGTGTTGATATGAAACTTCTTTTCATTAATCTCATTAATGGGATTATTCATCTCCCTTTAGAATAGATTAACCAGATTACCCTATTTTCCAAACATGAACCATCTCATTTTTCCCTTGAGATAATTTTTGGGATTCTTATTCCCATATTTTTGACATGTGGGATGTTGGGTTTTCTTCCATCCAATGGATTTATCTATTGATCCTCCAAAATTAAACTCAATTTTCTTCTTTTTTATCTCCATCCCCATGAGACCACTAACACTATCCAATATCTATCTCAATATTATGACATAAACACATATATTTATATATATCTATGTCTCGAATCACTAAATATTTTTGTAGAATCAACTTTAATCCACTAAATAAGAGGACCACCTTACTTTAAATATTGATGAAAAAATTAGAGGTATACTATGAAAGGCTTGTGATGTTTTTCTTATAATCCCTGATAGAATCATAATCCTTTTAATTTTGTCCATAGAACTCCCACTCAATTTTAATATAGAGAGTTTTAGTAAATATTTATTGAAAAATATTTTCTTTAATCCTTTCCATTCCATAGAATAGATTTCATCTTTAGGATTTGTGTTCTTGATCAATGTCCACCACTGATTAGCTTCCCCTTACGGGCGATAAATGATCAAGATTAATTTCTCTTATTTCACATATTAGAGGAAAGATAATATCTTCTTAATGGAGTTAATCCATTTTTATTAAATGATGTGATTAGAATATCCACTAAATGTAGGAGTATTTTTTCATATAAACAACTCAACCATACCTTTTCCTTTATTAATAGAAGAAGTTTGTTCCACATTATTCAAGTTATTATTTATAACTTGAGTTTGTTAAGACACTATTAAAATGAAGTTCTCAACCCCTACTCCCATTAAGTTAGAAATATAATTAGATAAATCATCACATTTTTTATTGGAATGATTACTATTATTTTTATCCATTAAAAAAATAAAGGAAAATTATGGATAAGGGTCTTTAAAATAATAATCATATTAAAAGGAAACTATGAACTTTGATGTAATAAATTATAAATTACATGTATATTCTCACTTATGAGTATTTAGGATTCAATATAGGTTATCTATGGTAAGTTTACCTATCAAGATTTATATCCTAAAAACTTCTTCAAGTACTTTGTAATGGTTCATAAAGAGTTTTTGAATTTACCAAATCTTATCCCTCAGAAGTTTCAAACATGTTGTGAAGCAATGCCTCTTTTTCATGAACCATGTATAAGTCATGTTAACAACTAATAATCAATTTCAAGGTTATTTTGTAATGAACCTAACCCAAGAGGACTATATTATATGATTAATTTATTACATTGACACTAGATACAAGTGATCATATCCCAAATGAATAAATAGTTTAATAGCCTTGGTAAATTAGATAAAAACTTGAATCCCAAAATTTTATTTTAAAACATAAATTACCAAAATATAATATATCAGAGAATATCATTATTTTTACTTGAATATTAAAGAATATCATATAGCCAGTGGTCACTTAATTACATTGGTACTAGATACAAGTGATCACAACCCAAAATACTACATAGTTTAATTGTCTTGGTAAACTAGATACAAACATTAATCCAAAAATTAGATTTAATGACATAAATTACAACATAATAATTTATTTGAGAATATCATTATTCTCACATGCATAACCTTGAATTTCAATCATAACACACTTCCTAGAATCCTATGGTAAAGGAAAAAAGATAAGGGTGAGCTTAAATGATCAGTATGGGTTATGAACTATGTAATATATCTTCAGTAAATAATTCATAATTTATCTGTAAATGTATATAAATTAAAACACAAGTCCTTTAATCAATAACTTGAGCATGAAGTATAATATCGAAGGAATAAATGATGACCAAATAATAAATTCTAAATAAGAAAATAAGATTAAAACATATACATCAATATCATAAATATTAAAATAATCACGTAATGATTTCATAATATGGAATGAATAATGTGGGACATATTAATCTTACCATTGAGGGCTCATTCCAAGACATCTACATAAATAGGTAAGGCCTTGACCAAATACCTAACCAGTTTTACCTAATGAAACCTCTTGATGAATCTTGGGGATATTTAATTTTGGTCTACACTTGTTAATTAATAAGTCTAAATCATTCATCTTCTTAATAAAGAATATAACTTAATCAACATTCTTTAAAATCAACAACTATCCGTATAAGAAAAACTAGTATACAGAATGTCAATACTTTCCCTAGTAAAATAAATCATAAAAAATACAAAGAAATAGAGTGGATGGAATCATTAGAGTATATCCTGAGTAAATCATAGAATTCAATAAATGATATTGATATATATTAAAATATATAAGAAGGATCGTTCAAAAATTTCTTGAGGAAAATACCCTATTCACTTGGAAATAACTTATTTAAAACATAAAAATTTCCCAAATATTAAAGAAATTATTTTCTTTGAGAATAAAAAATTAATATTTTATAATAATATTAAGATCATTGGGTGTTTATGATAATGAGACATTTCATTCATGTCATTTATGTTAAAAATAAATATTCCTGTTGCATTCTCAACAAAAAGTCAAAAGTACATCATTTCGAGAATTACAAGAAGATTACTTTTCAACCATTTTAAAAAGTGAAAAAATGGGTAAATATTTCTTTAATAAATCATTGGATAATAATGAAAACATTATTATATACATTTTATAAAATATCTTGACATTGGAGAAAAATATTCCTGACTGAGTAGAAAAAAACACTATCGGTTTTCCTTAAAAACATTATTTCAGTATCTTAAGTACTTAAAGAGAGTAAAATGAAAGTAAAAATTTTAATTTCAATAAATAAATATGGGATAATAAAATAAATTGGGTTTAATATATAAATATTAAATAATTCCCCCAACATATAATTAAACATAAACAATCACGAATAATGAAGAGATTGGGAAATAAACCATTACCACTTTGGTAACAGTTATATATTAACCCACATGAAATAAGTAAATTCAAATGAAATAGAAAATATGATTAATATGAATATATTCATTATATAACCTATCAAATTGTCTATATATACACCTAATAAATGAAGATAGGTGTATAAAATAACATATGTACCAAAGAAGATAATTTTAGATGAAGAACCTTTACCTCTAGTATGACTTCCATCATACTTATTAGAAACTCTAGTATAATAAATATAGGTTTAATATAAATATATAACAGAAATATAATCATATATATCATAAAATATATTATTTAATTATAAATTTTTATCACCGCTTTATTAATAATTCTTTTTTAAAATCCCTATTTTAGGTGATAATTGCTTCTCTTTTCATGTATGTTTTCATTTGGTAGTTTTATTACTTGAACTTTTATTTTGGTAACATCATATAAATGATGTTAAAAATTATATTAAAATTATATATATTAATTATAAATATATTAAGAGTGTTTCATAAATTATATAGATAGAAAAATTAAGTACACCATTCATGGAGATAGTTGGTCGTACATACACATGAATACTATTTTCACATTTCGAAAAATGAAAAAAAAGGTAAATAATAATTCAACTTAAGTGAATAATTATTATATCTTATAATTAATATATTTATATATATATTGATTAAATATATCTTTATTACCATACATTTAAATTTTCAATGAAAGACTAATCACATCGCTCAGTGGAGGTGGTGGTCCACACATACGAAAAACAACGTTATCATATTCCAAAAGACTAGAAGGTAAGAAGGTAGATATGATATTATAATTTAATAATAATAATAATATCATAAATATTATTTATAAATATTAAACCCATTATAATACCCATCCATGAAATATGGGGATGAAAATCTAATTTTATCGCTACGTAGAAGTGGTAGTCCACACTTATGCATGAGCGATGCTTTCACTTCCCATTCAATGGAAAAGAGGGTGGATAATGATATTCTAATGATAATAATAAATTTTAGGTTTATTTTGAATACTGAATTTATTATTTAATGATTAATACCGTATATTTATAGGAGGTAAAATAAGAAGTAAAAAATAAAGTGATCAGTTAAGGCGATTACCTGTTTTTTGAAAGAACTCTTTTAGATCTCCTCTGAAGGACCCTAGTGTCAGTCTTTTGCGACGTAAAACACAATTATAATGTGGATAAAGATGTTAGGGATATATTTTTAAAGGTTCTGGTTGATTGAGATGACTCAAATTGGTGTAAAAAATGAGATAATGGGTGTTCTTTTTTAAGGTAGGGAAATATGATAATTGGAATTACTAAAAAGATTAAAATATAATTAAGTGATTCTCAAGTAAAATGCTTAAAAATGGAAATGGATTCAAATAACAATATAAAAGGAAAAAATACCACCAAAAATGAAATTTATACATGTTTTTGGTTTCATTTTAGACTATATCTTTTGGTTTAACCCCTTGGTTAACTAATTTTAATATTAACATTGGTTATTACTTTTTAATATCAAAGGGTTTTAAATTTAATTATAAGTCAAAAATTTGATAAAAAATATAAAATTGAAATTTTTTAGAACATTGATCATCTTACTATTCCAATTTAAATATATTTATTATTTTTAAATAATTTAATAAAATATTATTTAACATAAAGTATCATTAATGCCATTTTTGACGCTGTTTATTTAATTTGGCTTCAAAGAAAACATGAGAAAAAATTAATTTGAATATAAATCATAAAAACAATCCTAAAATATTTTTTATGTATAAAATTGGTGGTACACTATAACTAACTCAAAAAAATTATTTTTTTAGTTTTTAAAATAATTTACTTGAATTTTTGTACTACTTGGATAAACACTATGTCAACATTGCGTAAGCATTTGAGGATATTATTTCATCACTAAAATTTAATAATAAATTACCATAATAAAAAAATTATTTATATTTAAAATATACATTTATAACTATACGCAATTTTTTTATACTTATAATAAAAAATTATATATATTAAAGTCAAGAGAGTGACATTTTTTTATTCTTTACACAAATTAATATAAAGGTCATAATCGAAGAAATATAGCACCAAGTGGCCATAAATTTTATAATTTAATTTAAATTTCAAAACTAAAATTATATAATAGTATTAAAATATCTTTTATAGAAATTTAAAATCCTTATCCTAAAGTTTTAACCATGTTTTATCCATTTTACCCCTACCTAGGTGACAAAATTTTACTAAGATTACTTTTCACAATGAAAAAAATAAAATGGAAAATTTACCAAATTTAAAATTCCTAATTAATAATATTTTATCCACTTTTTAATATTTAATCACTATAATTTTCAGAAATTAATTTAGGGAAAAAAACACAAATCATAATGAGAAACAAGTTTTTTAGAAAAATAATTTTTTAAGTATAAAAATATTTTTATAACAAATTCAACCATAAAATTGATTCCAATGAACCAAATTGTATTATTCATAATAAAATAGATTTAATATTACTTTGAGAATATTTTAAAAATTGTAACTTTTTTAATTATTCAAAAGAATAAAATTTTCAATAAAAATCAATAAATTTAACAATTCAGTAAAAATCAATCTTCTCAGAAAAATTAAAAAAATTAAATATAGGATAATTTTACTATGATGATGTAAAATATGATTATATTTTTATCAAATGTTTTTTTAAATTTACAAAAATTTATTATAATATTCGATCATAAGAAAAAATCATTTTTAAATAAAACATTTTTTGATGAAAAAAATGTCTACTAAAATTTGAATACTTATTTCATAAGAGTAAATAAATAAATTTGTATTGAGTATGTACCTTATATATATATATATTAATGTATTTAATAATATTCATACCCACTAATTCAATGGCTAGGCTATAATGATCATATTTAAATAATAATATTTCATGGTTTGTTTAATCGCAGTGTTTTGTTTCATATATTATATCGAACATATATAGGGTTATTTTAAAATATTAGGGGGTCACATTATACCTAATTTAATAAATTACTGCCTTATAATTTAAATTTTTTCTCGGTAATTAAGGTTTTGACATTTTAAAATTCCTTTGTTGAATACCCACATCATAAAAAGGGTTAATAAAACATCCTCTTAAAAGTGGGAATGGGAAATATGATGGTCATCTAGAATAAAACATAACTAGGTTTCCATATAGGAGAAAATTGGTGTGAAGTTAATATATGAAAATCAAGGAAAACTAAATGACTAAATAATGATGGAGAGTTATAGAGAACATTAGTCATAACAAAGTGAATGATTAGGAGAAAGTTAACAACCATAAAAATTTAAATTAATAAGGGGTGAAAAATACCATCGATTCATTAGTAATGAATGTAATGGGATTTTTTTGTTTAAATATCCTTTCCTAGAGTTTAGGATTTACTTTACCATATATAATTAAAACATATGTAAATATACTTATGTGAAAAACTTAATTTAATCGTTTAGTAAATTTCCACCACAATCTCATATTTTTATCCAAATGATGAGTATTCAAGATGAACTTTTCATGTCTCAAGCACTAAAATCTACTTAAAATAGATCACATAATCCATAAAAGATAATAATATATTCCTCCTATCTTTAAATATTTACCTAAAATGAAATGGTTATGACAAAGTAATACAATATCCAAAATGTTAAAACCAATATATGTATACATAATACACTTTAATAAAAAATTTACACAATCCAACCAAAAGTTAAACTTAGATTATTACAAAAAATACATAACTCTACTTCCCAATTAACCTAAATAACCTCAATAATAAAAACAATTTAACCTTAAAATTTATCTCATATATTTTAACTTACATCACAAAACACTTAAATAAATTATTCCCAAATAATATTCCATGTTAATCCACATGTTGAATCAAAAGGTTACATTGACCTTAACCCAAAGAAGCATCCCCAAAATATCATTAATCCCCATAATAAATAACTATATAATGTTTTAATTTAGTGATCTTCACCAAAATATCTTGAATCAAATTTATATACTAACCCCAAAGGTAATTCATATCTTAAGCATAAATATATTTAAAAATATCATCTTGTCACTGAATCAATTTTAATCATCAAGATTATCTGTGTCCCAAAATCCAATATATCATAATTAACTTAACATAAAATGATTTACTAACCCAAAGGAATATTTAAACCTCAATAGATCATTTTTCCTAAAACTTCGTAAAATTTGAAAATCCCCTAAAAATCCCATCACTTAAAACCTCAAAAGGGGTATCTATACCTTTGAACTTAGGAAAACCTTAAATTATAAACCCATATTGGTGTCCATAAATTCTATGTTAACAACATATGAAAAACTATATTCTTCTAAAAACTGATACAATCCTTATTCATGAAATAAAATCAAATACTAGTTCTATAAATCTATTAATACATCAATATTAATCAAATATGACCTAAATCACTTTTTCATCAAATCACTAACCAATTTAAAGGCTACTAATACCATCCCATCAATAATAATCATCTGTTTATCCAAACTAAACATCATAACCTCACCACTAAATAATTTTTCTTGTATATTACTACCATTCAACATATGTTTTCACATATTTAAATAAAAACTATTGAGGAAAATCAATTAGATGTTTCAGGGCTCTTATATCCATAATATCGTTGATATGACACTTCTAAACAAAAATTTTTAAATCCCAATACATAAACCCTACAATTATTACACTTAAACGATTGGTATAACATATGTACTACATTAGTCTATGAGTTAACTCTTGTATTAATTCATTGTCATGGATAATTCCCATATTACACACAAAAAATAAAATAGTCTATAAATGTCACATTGGGATTAACTTTATATCCCTCCATAAAACTCTTCTTTTACTCAAAAAGTAATTGATCTATGCCCTTATTTTCCATACAAAAAACATTTTTTATTCCTTTGATACATTCTCAAAGGTTTATTTTTACATATTTTCTGACATAAAGGATATTGATAAATATTTCCTCAATGGTCTCCATCACCTGAGCTATCATTAAACTATATCCTTCTCTTATTTGGGGAATTTGCGAGTTGTTTAAGGTGTAGTTTGTTAATCATATATCATGATAGATGATTAAAAATAATCACAATATCTTTCACTCCATCCATCATCCAATTTTTTTACTCATTATAAATTCATTTTCCATCACATTCAGTGTTAATATGATTAATATAGGTTGAAAAATTTGAGTAAAAACAAAAAGAATAATATTAGTTGTAATATTCATAGTGGGAAACTAAATAATAATGAAAATCATTTATATGATATCTAAATTATGGAACTTTATTTTCAATCTAAGACACCTTAGGTTTAATTTAGGTCATTTATGGTTATCATACAATCAAATATTTCTTAATGGTTCATAAATAATATATGAATAAACCCAATAATATCCCCTTTGAGTGTCAGACCATGTTTATAGTAAGAGTACATTCACCATTAACCATAATGATGACTAATATATACTTGGCCAACTCTTTTCAAGGTTATTACCACTAAATTCATCTATTTCAACACCACATCCACATGTAGTATCCAAATAGGGATTTATTACTAGGAAAACCACATAATCTCTACCTTAACAAAACATTAGGATGTATCCTATACTTAGACTTATCCTGAAATTTTGTCATAGGGATATGTTCTCTAATATATATTTTCTAAATTGAATTTCCAAGGATTATATTAAACTTCCTTTGATAGAAACTATAAAGAACCTGACCCTATAATTCTAGATATGATGGTTACCTTATTAAGTTTTTATTGGATAAAAGTGATCACATACCAAAGTACAAAATAGTTTCTAAGTTTTGGTAATCTAGACAAAAACTTGACACCCAAAATTACATTTGAAAACATAAATTACAAAATAATAATATATTTGAGAGTACCATTATTATCTATTGAATATAATTTCATTTTGGTTGTAACATCCTATAATCCTGAGGAAAAGGAAACAAAATAAAGTTGAGATAAAATGCGTAGTAAGTGTTACACACAATCGAATCTATCATGAGGAAATTAGGAATAATTAATTTGGAAATTTAAATAATTAAAAATACATTCCATTGAATCAATAAATTGAGCATGAAGAATAATATAAGAGGAATAAATGATGATAAAATAATTATAAATAAATAATTACATAAAATTGAAACTTATAAATGGACATTATAACTATTCAAATAATAACATGGACATAAATATTTGATATTTTAATGATGGAATTCATAATGTTGGGCATCATAAACTTACCATTGAGGCTTTGTTCCAAGAAATTTACATGAATGGGTAAGTCCCTAGCCAAATACCCAAACTATTTTGTTTCATTATACCTACCGATTCATCAAGGGGCTATTTAATTCCAAGCCTTACCCATCACTTAATATTTCCACTAAATTCACCATATAAATAATAAATAAAACTAAATTAACATGTATTAAAATAAATAACTATCCATATTGGAAGAACTTGCATATGGAATGTTAATACTTACCTAAGTAAAAATTATCATAAACCATCCAAATAAAAATGGTATATTTTATCATTAGATTATATCATCAAAAATGAATAATAATTAACAAGGGATGTTGATATAACAAAAAATACTTAAAAAATATCACTCTAATTTTTTTAGGAAAATACAATTTTCACTTTGAAATCAGATATTTAAAATCCAAAAATTTTCAAAATATAAAGGAAATAATTTTATTTAAAAATAAAAATTGAAACTTTTACATGAATATTCAAATTATTAGGTTTCTATGATGGCATGAAATTTAGTTCATGTTGTTTATGTTAAAACAGAAATTCCTTTCACATTTTTGGTACAAAGTCAAAATTACCTCATTCAGAAAATAACAAGAAAATTCATTTTAATTTTTTTTTAAAAAAACATGGGTAAAAATGTATTCAATTTTTTTTTAGAATAGTAAACATATTTTTTTAGTAATTTTAAGGTAAATATGGACATGAGAGAAAAATAATGTCAAATGAGTATAAAAATAAAGTCAGTTTTACTTAAAAACATTATTTTGGTATCTTGAGTAATTAAAGAGATGAAAATGAAAGGAAAAATTGTAATTTATAAAAATAAATACAGGAGATTAAATTAGTTTATTTTAAGATTTAAAGATCAAATAATTCCCTTAGCATCAACTTAAACATAAATAAGCTTGAATAATGATGAGATTATGAAATAATCCCTTACCACATTGGTAGGTTTCAAATCATAACCCCGTTGAAATAAATAACTTCAAATAAAAAATTAAATAACATAAATATATAGATATTCATGATATAACATATCAAATGGTAAATATATACACCTTATAAAAGAATATAGGTGTATAACATAACATATATCCCAAAGAAGACAATTTAAGACGAAGAAACCTTACCTTAGGTCCAACTTCCATCATACGTGTTATAAATTACTATATAATAAATATAAGTTTATTATACATATATCATATAACCATAATAATATATATAATACAATTTATGATTTACTTATTACCTTTTATCACCCATTAATTAACAATTCTTTATTAAAATCACTATTTTGGGTGATAATTGCTTCTTCTTTTCATGACAGTTTTGATTTGGTAGTTCTAGCCGTTGTGCTTTTATTATGATTACTTCATCTAAATAATTTTATTAATGATATAAATATTATATAAATTAATTATATATAAATATATTTAGATTTATCCACAAAATATTGATATAGACAAATGAATTACATTGTTTATAGAGACGATAGGCTGTACATATGCATGAACAATGTTTTCACTTTTTGATGGATGGAATGAAAGAAAGTTAAATAATAAATAACTTTTATAGATTAATTATTTTATCATATATGTCATATATATTAATTAAATATATTCTTATTACTATCCATGTAAACCAAAAATTAAAAAAATCACATCACTATGTGGAGGTAGTAGTCCACCTGTACGCACGAGTGATGTTATTGTTTTCCATCATAGTGGAAGGTAAGAAGGTACCTATAATATTATAATTAAATAATAAAAATAATACCATAAATATAACTTATAAAAATTAAAACCATCAAAATATTTATCCATGAAAGATGGTTATGAAAAATGAATTATATCTCTATGTGAAGGATTTAGTCCACACGTATGCATGGGCTATACATTCACTCTCCATTTGATGGAAAAGAGGGGGGATAATAGTGGTTTTGTGATCATAAATTTTTTTAGTATAATAATTATACTTAATTTATTATATAATTATAAAAAATATAGATTTAGATTAGGTAAAAGTAGAAATAAAAGGAAACTGATCAGTTTAGATGATTACCTCTTCTTTGAAAAACTCCTTCAAATATCATCTTATGGATCCTAGCGTTAGTTTTTAGTGAAGATATTAACCTCTATAAAATGTATAAAAAATTTTAGGGATATATTGTTAGGGTTTTTTCAAGATATATGACTCAAAGTGGTCTAAATAAATGAGATAAGGGGTGTCCTATTATAAGGGATTTAAATGACACACTTGGAATTACAAAAAAGATTAAAATAAAATTAAGAAATTCAGAAAAAAATGCTTCCAAATGGATATATATTTGAAGAAAAAGAGTTCAAAGTTGAAATATCATTAGAAAATTAAATTCTTATAGTTTTTTATTTCATTTTAAACATTATATTTAGGTTTAACCCATTAGTTAACCAATTTCAATCTTAAGCATGTTATTGATTTTTTAATATTTAAGGGTTGTAATTTTACTTATAAGGAAATAATTGGATCATATATGTAAAAGGAATGAAATTTTTGAACATTTATCAACACACTTTTTCTAATGGAATATTTTTATGATTTTTAAATAATTTAATAAAATATTATTCAACATAAAATATCATTTAATTTAACATTTAAGAAAACATAAAATCAAATTAATTAGAATATAAAATTTTAATATATTAATATTATGTTATTAATATGTATAAATTTTTTCGTTCACTTTAAATAACTCAAAAAAAATTATTTTTATTATTTTTAAAATCATTTACATATTTTTTCTATTTCTTGCATAAGTACCGTGTCAGCATTGCATAGAAATTTATGAAAATTGAATCATCAATAAATTTATTTTAAAAAAATTAAACTAATAAAAAAATTTGTCTTTAAAATAATCATTTATAACTAAAAATAAGTTATTTTTATCCTTATAATAAAAATTTAGACTTTTTAAATTCAATAGAGTGTTATTTTGTATTTATTCTTTTCTTAAATCAATATATATGTTATAATAAAGTAAATATGGAACAAAGTGGTCATATATTAAATAATTAAATGTAAATGAACAAAAACTCATAAAATATGATTTAATAAAGTTTTAGAGAAATTTTAAAGCCTCATCCTAATGTTTTAACCATGCTTTTCCCATTTTACCCTTACTAAAGTGACAAAATTTTTCTAATATTACTATTCATAATAAAAAAATAAAAGGAACCTATTTACCAAGTTATATCCTCATAATTCAATATATAGTATAAAATTTTAAAGATTAAATCTCAGTAATTGGAAAAAATTAATTTAATATAAAAAAATTTAATCAATATTTTTTATAAAAAATACTGGTATAGTATAAAAAAGTATTTATACCAAATTAAACCATAAAATTGATTATAATGTATTTAATTAGATTATTAATAATATAATATAACTAATTTTACTTTGAAATAATTTTTAAAAAAATTTAACTTTTTTAAATGCTTTAAAAAAATATAGGTTTAAATAAAGAGCAGTATTATTCACCATTCACTAGAAAATTAATATTCCTAGGAAAATTAAAAAACATCAACCTAATTTAATTTTTTGTATTTAATTTAATAAATTATTTTATTTTAATCAAATAAAATTTTAAAAATTCCAGAAATTAATTATAATATTCACTTAAAAGAAGAACCATTTTGATTAAAACATATTTTGGAAGAATAAAATGTCTTCAATAAAAATTGAGTGTTTATTTACTAATAATTAATAAATAAATTTTTATTTAGTAGGTAATTTGTATATATTTCATAAAGTGGTTAATCTTATTAATATCCACCAATTCATCTTCTATTTTATAATGGTCATATTAGTAATAAAATTTTGTGGTTCATTTAAACTCGGCATCATGTGTTTTATACACTATAAAAAACAAGGTTATTTTAAAATCTATAGGTTTCACATATTTCACCTAGGTAAATCTTTTATAGATCCACATCCACTTTTAATATCTAGAAAAGTATTTAATTTTTTATAAACTACTCGATCTATACTTCACCAAAATTCGTGGATATTTTCCTATACTTAGACTTATCCCTATGTTTTTTTATTAACATATTCTTTTCCTAATCCCCATATAAATATAGACCTTTTTATGATACCAACTATAGAAACCTAAACCTATTATAAATATTATTACATGAAATTCAACATACAAATCCACAAAACATGACCCAAGGATCAAGAGGTCAAGTCTCTTTGGAATAATAGAAACATCTTTTAAAAACTTCAACATAAAATAAATAACCATTATTTAAAGCTCCATAATGTGATCCTAAATTACCTAAATCTTCTTAAACTATATAGTATAACCCATTGAATACTTAAAAAGTGTGATATATAAATATCAATATGGTAATTAGAATGATCATTAATCATACCATATAAGTCAAAATGAATAAAATGATATCAAAAAAGGAAAGGCTCACAAAAAATCATATGATAGCATGATATAAAGAATATGTAATCATAATACCATTCCAAAATATGAATGTAACAACAATATAAAGCATTACATAAAAATAATTTAAGGCTCACTTCCAAGATAACATAATATAGTGGACATAACCCCATCATGGATTAGGTTTACTCCTTAATACTGTACACATCATCTCATGAGATGTAATAATTATCTAATTCATTGGAGCACTATTTTGGTGCACCCATAATAGAATATACATGCATATGTGTTCCATATAAGGAAATAAAAAATAAGTTATAAACATAATTACTTACCATGGAAAGAAATGAGTTTCATAATCATGTCTTATAACATAACTGGATGAAATATCACAATGGTTTCTATGAAATAATGAATTATATAATTCTTGGGAATTAATAAAAGAAAAATAATCATAGGACATGAAAAATTACGTCCAAGTAATGGGAATATGTGAAAAATAATGGGAAAATAAATTTGTAAATATATCTCTTAAACAAGGTTTTTGAGAAAAGGTTAACGATTCTTTAAATAGGGGAAATATCATACTGTTGTTCTTATCACTCTTTGATTTTAATGATCATAAACAAAGTTAAAGTGTTTAATATTTTCCTTTAAGTGATGTAAAACTTACTTGATGAAATATTATTAGAGCACCTTGAATGAACCTTGAACATGTGTTAATGGATTTTTAAAATCCATATAAGAAGGCTAGAAGATCCATGGAGGCATGTTTAAGGAAAGTGGGAGGCTACTTCATAATGTTTGTAGACCAAGCGTCACTATAAAATATCCTAAGCACAATTTCGTAGAAATCCAAAAGAACAAAGACTACAGTGTAGTGAGAAGGACCACCCCAAAGAATGTCTTGGTTAAATTTATTCTCTTAGAATTATATACTTTTTTTGGAGGCCAACCCATAGTAAAAGTTCAAATTCTACAAACTTGTTCATCTTTATGCCATAAGGTACACTAGACTCTGTAGTATTTTTTAGAAAGTTTTTTTCCATGATTCAACCCAAATTATACACCATAATGAACTAGAAATTAGAATAATCATAAAAAAATCCTTTCAGACCCCACGACATATCCCAGAGGCTATGCCGCAATTAGCACATTTCTAGAAGAACTTAAAAAATTATCCTCCAAACTCATCACAACAACATCTTCCCTTATGTCGTAAAGACCTCATCCACAATGAAAAATGATTGAATATGTGAGAAAATGATTCTAGAATACCCTCTCTATGATGGTAAAAATTCATCAAATTTATAATTCCATTAATTAAATACACTGAATAATTATAAAATATTATTGATGCTTTTAGAGTTTATAAATAGATACTATGGTTACCTTAGAAACATACTAGGACATCTAATAAAAAAATCCAATTATCTATGATCTTCAAGTTACATCATTTCTAATTTTTCTCTATTTTATTACATAGTGTGCACAAATTTTAATATCTTTATCATTCTCATAATTTTATCATTATCTAATAACATTTCATCATATTCATTGAGATAATCGAGACTTAGATAAAACAATATTAATTATAATCAATCTCCCACTTCCATGTATTTCTTCTATTTTTGGTTCATACTAATATTAAAGTAAGGAACCATGATTTTGTTACAATTTCCTTTAAAATGTAATGGTACAAATTATTTTGAGGTTTTCAGCATCACCATTAAATAGATAGTGTCTTTTGTATCGGGTTTCTTACTATAACATAAAAATAAAGAGATAGTTTTGGTTTGTTGGATACCATTGAAACTAAGAGACTAATAAAATTCCTTAAGAGATTGAGGTGGGAGACATAGGTGTACCTTAAGGAACTATTTTTAAGCTTCTTTACCAAATATATTATCTCATTTACTTTCTAATTTTTTTGTTATTTAACACTTTAAACTATTCTTTTACTAAATTGTTTAATCAATCAATTAACACTTAATAATTGTTATTTTTTGAATACCTCATATGTTTTATTTTAAAATTTATTAATCAAATATCTTCATTTTATTATTTATATTATTTTATTATATTTAATCATTCTTTTTCACTTAAAAACTTTTATTATTTTATTTTTATATTAAAAAGGTTTTAATTTCTTCATTCTTTAATAAAGAATCTTCTAAAATTGGATTTTTTTACTTTAAAATTTTAAATGTAAATTTACCCCTATTGAAATTTTACCAATCATTGAACAACATTTTGTATCATTTGTGGTTTTGATAATTTTTTTTTCAAACTCTTTAAATGTTTTTATTTTCAAAATATTTAATTTATTTTTAATGAAAGATTTATTTTTGAAATGGACTTTTCAAACATCCATTGTGGTCTTGAAGGACAATCATTGGTTCATGAACCATTTTTTATTTTTCTAATTATGCTTATTATAAATTTTGAATGTCTACATTTTATAGATATATGGGCTATCCTATTTATAAAATAATTATATAAAGATATAATCATTCATTTGAAAAAGAAGAAAAATGGACCCCTAATGATATTTCTAATTTTGAATTATATGGTAAAGTTACGAATGTATTAAATTTTGGATTATATGTTACTGAATTTAATTTTGTTTCTTAAAAAAACCATACATGAAATCCAAAAATTATTAGATTTTAAACATGGAGGTACAAATAAATTCTAAGATACAAGGATTAAAATGTATAGTATAGACTTTGATAGTTTCTCAATGCCGCATAATAAGTACATCACTACCATTTTTACTAGATTAAATTGTTTTAAATGTTTTAATAGATATTGGTGAATCTATTTCCACAAAAACTTTGGTTGTGAAAATCCTTTAGATCATACATTATAGTTGGTCTCTAAAAGTCATTATGATCAAATATTCTAAAGATCTTAAAAATATGGCACCTGATGAACTAATTGGTTCTCTCATGACATATGAGATAACTATGAAATGAAAAAAATGAAAAGGTAGATAAAGAGGGAACAAAAGATAAAATAAAAATTTATTTCAAAGTAAACAAATGTGATTTATCTAGGAGTTACTCTAACATTTATAACTTTACCAAGATGTTGGAAAAGTACATGAAAAATGTATATCCACTCAAAACATCAAAAAATAAAAATTAATATTTTGAGGTAACTTATTTAGTTGAAAACATAGGGGCCACATAAAACTGAATTGTTCCTTGAGTAGGAGAAATTAAAAAGATAATAAGAAAAGTAAGAAATACACAGAGGTATCAACTTGGAGAACTAGAAAGGAATAAATTTATAAATATGAATCAAATGATGAAATTTATAAGTGTCTCATGACACATGTTGAGGATGAAATTTAGGTTACTTAAATTTTTTTTTCTCTTTGTTTTTCTTATTATTATTATTATTATTATTCTAATTACCATATCTCTTATTTAAATTATGAAGATCTTATTAATGCTAAAAAAACATTGAAATGGTTTTTGTGATATCATTTCTAAATTAGATGTTCTTAAAAATAAACACAATCTCATTATTTTTGAAAAAGATCAACTTTTAAAATAAAAATGAAATTTAATTTTAAAATTAAAATAATAACCAAATATTTAAAAATAAAAATTTCAAATTAAATATATCAAGAAAAAAATTTTGTGCTTTACCCAAGGGGAAGAAAATTTTAATAATATTTTTGTTTCTCAAAATACATTTAAAAATTGATTTAGTTTTGGTTTCACAAAACAATATAATTTTCAAAACAATTTTAAAAAGTCTAATTTAGTAAATAGAATTTATCATAATAAATTTTTTCATTATTTCATGAAATTTGATCATCAATTTTATATATTAAATTGTAAAATTTATAAATATGGTAGACCAAAAACCATTCATATTTCTTCTTATATTTCAAATAGAAAACATTTTTCAAAACAAGTATGGACTCTATATTCCTTATTTGAAAAATTTGAGGGACATAAAATATAGGTACCAAAATCTATAGTTTTTTAATACTGTTTAGAAAGAGATAGAAACCCAAGAATCTAAATAGTGTATGGATATAAGGTTCTAAAGACATATGTGGTGATACTTATAAATTCAATCATATCAAAGATTTTTATGGTGGACATTTCACCTTTAGAGAAAACTTTAAATGAAAACTTGTTGGTATATATACAAATGGTTTCTCCAACTATAATCCTTTTAAAAAAGTTTTATTTTTCAAATTATTCAAGTATAATTTAGTAATAATTAATCTAATATGTGATATATGTTTTTAAATTACTTTGGAAAATATTTTTTGTGATGTTTTAAATTTTAAAATAAATATTTTATTTTCCACATCCTATTTTTAAAATTTTTATATCATAGATATGAAACCTATAAAAATTCATAATTTCATGTTTTAAGTGTACAAGATAATGATTCTTCGATTTTTATATGGTACCTAGGTTATTATAATATTCATTATCCTATCCAACTCAACTAAAATTGACTAGTATGAGATTTACTAAAATTTTCTTTTATAGATAACATAGTTTTTTTAATCATTACAACTTGGAAAGAAAAAAAGGTCTTACATAAAATAAAAAACCTTGTTTCTTCTTATAAAGTCTTAGAAATAGTTCACCCTAACCTTTTTGGAATAAATCATGTTTCTAGTATTAGAGGTAAAAATTACACCTTTGTAATTATCGATGAGTTTACTATATTTAAATGGGTTTTAATCTTAGCTTATAAGAATGAGCCTTGTAATGTATTTATCAAATTTTTAAGGAAATCAAAAAATGGAAAAGGTAAAAAACTCTCTCCCCTTATAAGTAACCATGGTAGTGAATTTTATAACAAATACATTGTTGAGTTTTTTGCTTCTTAAGGTTAGAATCCCTTATTTAACTCTCCTAGAAAACCGCAACAAATTAAGTCTATAAAAAGATAAAATAGGAACCTCATATAATTTTATATGACTCTTATTAACGAGTTTTCCCTTCTTCAATAATTTTTGGACGAGGTGGCTAATATATAATTATTTATACTTAAACGTGTTTATATAATACCCATCTTAGGAAATACCCCTTATGAAATTTGGAAGGGAAAAACTTCAAAAGTCGGCTTTATTAAAGTATTAAATTGTAAATGATTTATCGTTAATACCAAGTATAATCTTAGAAAGTTTGATCGTAAATTCAATGATGGAATTTTTATTGTGTACTCAAACTCAATTAAAGCCTTCTAAGTCTTAAATAGGAGGAGAAAGACCCTAAAAGAGAATATTCAAATCAAATTAAACAAGAATCATCCTAAATAATATCCAAAAAGTTATGATGATGTTGAACAACTTAGTTTTACCATTGCTAAACCTTAATCTTATAAAAAAATTGAAGATACTTCAGAAACACCATCTGCTCATTTACTATAGTATTGAACTTAATCCAAATACCTTCCTCTTGATAATGTTATCAGATAATTACAACCCTGAAATCATACAATAAATTTGATATTAAATGTGGTTAAACATCATGATTTTCTCTATTATCATGAAATTAATTCCATTTTTGGCAATGTTAATGATGATAATTGGATACATTACATGTAATAGGAGTTGAAAGAAATTTCAAAGTAACAACATTTTTTACTCTTATGGAAGATCTAGACAATCATCCTACTATTTTCTCCAAGTGGGGTATTAAAAAAAACTTGACAAACAAGGAAATTTTATCCATAATAAAGCTTAAAATATCACTAAAGGATATAATCAATAATAAGGTTTTAATTATAGTGAATTCTTTACACCTATTTCGTGACTCAAATTATCACATCTGGGATTTCTTTTTCAGGTTTTTTTCTATTTTACTTTTCTTAATATTTTTCATTGGGTTATGTTTGAAATTTTGTAAGGAAATGGATGTTTTGTGGAGGATAGAGCACTGCACATGGTTTGCATAGGGTTAGTAGTAACCGTGCACAAGCCCAGTAAACTGTGCCGTAAGAGATAGTACCTACCACAAGGCTTCCACATGGATGTGATCTGCAGTCCAGGTAACCATGTAAGTTCTTCTATTAGGATAGAAAGGTCTAAACAGTTTACCAAACTATGCAGACTAACCATGCAGTCCTACCATCACATTAAAAGATTCCCTCTTTTTCTATCTCCTCTCGAGTTTAACCCCTTCCCCCCCATTTCGGAACCCTACTTTGGATCCATCACCCTAGGTGTGCCTCCCCCTCCTTTTACATCCATTGGGACTTAATTTTTATACTGTATTTGGTGTGGTTCTTCCATGAATATTCGGGTAAGTTTCTTCTCCCCTCATTTCCTCCATTAATCTAGGGTTTCTTCCTTTATATTTGGGGTTTTTATATTATCTAGATATATGGTCTTAATTTTAGGGTTCTTCCTTGACATTTATGGGTTGATCTATTGATTTAAAGTTTGATCATTCTCTTTATTAGTGTGGCTAAGGTGCAATGAGGGGTTCACACTAGATTTTGGGGTTTCACCACAAACGGTAGGTGGTTTTGTGCTTAAACGTTTCTTGATGAATGTATTTCACTTAATTAAGTTTCATAGCATGCTTTATCAGTTATAATTGTCTTGCGGATGTAGTTTTCTTAATGTTTTTGGTTGATCAATTTATTTTCAAATGGGTTTTATATGTTAAATTGGTAATATTGTAAAGTGTATCTTTGTTGTGTGAATTTGAAATGATTTATAAATTGAGTAAATGTTTTAACAAATTTTGTATGAGGTTCGAAATATATTTTTGAATGGATTTAAGGTGTATTTAATTGTGAATGATGATTTTTGTGTGAAATGGTGGATTTGGTGTGTGTTGGGCACTATTTATCTTGTAAAATATAATTGTGGTGATATTTTTTTGTGTGAAACTTGTATGAGTGCTCAACAGGAAGCCTGGGTAGTTAGGAGGACAGACTAAGACCAGAGGTCTAGTTATTCAGAAGTGGGTATGACCCGGTTTCACTTAGAAGGATTGATAATGACAACACTAACTAAACATATTGACCAATGGAGACCACTAGAATATTGGATTCCTCTCTTCTCTAGTGGCTCATGCACAAGAACGTGGATTGCTGTGGTTCCTATACCATCTTACATCGAGACGCAAGGTTCTAGGGTCCCTACGGCTAGCGAATAACAATAGGTCCACTCTTGTGTTAGGTTCTCTTTGATCATTATGCACTCACCATCAAAATACAGTGTAGTTCATGAGATACTTCAAAGAAAAAATGTGTTGTTTTTGAAATCACATTTCTTCAAAAGTTGTTCCTTTAAAACTATATTTTTATTTTAATTGTTCAAGAACTTTATCTTCTTTTATCTAAGCTTTCAATTGTATTTTTTTATTCTAATGTTTAGATAATGGAATCTATTTTGGGTGGAATCCTTCTAGGAAGACACTCACACCATGATTACACCTTTGGGTGTAAGCATACTTAGTTATGTTTTATACTGGTAAGGGTAAAGTCTTTGGTGAAGGTGGATCGAGATGGTAGTGAGGTTCTTGGGAAGTGTTGTGAAGACATCTTGAGGGAGGTGCTACCCTTGCTTATGGTGGTTTTTGGATCTTTGGTTTTGGTTCCTATTTTTAGTAGCCCTATTTTTGGATTTTGTATAAAACTTGTAAACATAAATTTGAAACCATGTAAGGGATTGTTTGGTTATGTTATCCATATTTGTTTCTTTTTATACTATTGTTTGTGTTGTGTTTTTATCTTCAAGTTAAATCATTCCCAATTACTTCTAAGGATACTTAGGAACATGTGCCAGCCCGTGGGGATTAGGAATTCCCCTTGGGCCTTGCCACGAACTGGGTCGGGTGCTGGGTTGGATGGATACCCGGCTTGGTTTGTGAAAAAATAGCATCAGAGAAGGTTTTAGCTCTATGGGTCATGTTATTTGGGATGAGTCTAGATATAAAGAAGTTAGGACAATCATGGATTAGAGTTCTAGTTCTGAGTAGGGTGCCTAGATAACACACCTCTTGATAGACCTTGAGTCTCCATGGGATTTTGGGATGCTTGTTTGGATTCTCCTCTAGGTGGGATGTGCCGAATGCATACTGTTTGTGGACACTGTATGGGGGTGAAGTGATTTGGAATTTGTGTTGTCTTGGCACATTTGAGTTATTTTCTCTATGATTTTGGTATAATTTTATTAGACATGATAAATTGATGATTTACTGATGTGGATGTTCCTTCTTTTAGTAACATGCATCCCTGGAAAGTTCCCTCACAATAGAGGGAAGGAGATGGAAACATTTCTACCTTGCCACTTGATTAGAGGTTGGATTAAGTAGTAGTTCAAGCTGTTTAGGCTCTAGGATAGGGAGATGGTCTTGATCCTACTCCATTTAGGGAAGCTGATCCTGGATCATGAAATGATAAGGCCCATTAAATCTTGAAGAATAAGCCTCTTAATTTTTGAGGTAGACCGAAAACTAAATAAGTGGAGTAATGTATCTAGATGACCGAGCGCATGTTTGACTTCTTGGACACCCCCAAAGAGTTCAGGGTGAAGTGCACTTCTTTTCTGCCAGAGATTCCTACTCAAAGGTGGTGGGACTAAGTGGTTCAGGCTAGAAAGCATGAGAAAATGACTTGGAAGGACTTCAAGGTGGTCTTCAATGATCAATAATTCCCTAAGGTCTTGGAAAATTATAGGTCCTAGGATTTCATGGACCTTGTATAGGGGGACCTGAAAATGGTGGAGTATACCAAAAATTTTGGTGAGCTGGTATGATATGCTCTGTAGATAGTTTCTAATGAGAAAATGAAGGCTTAAAGGTTCAAGAAAGTCTTGCAGCTAGAGATCTATTCTCAGGTCATATTGACTAAATTGAAGACTTATGCTGAAGTGGTTGACTGGGCTTACATTGTAGAGATTGACCGCATGAGCAGGTCAAGTGGCTCAAGGGCTATATCGATAATGGGAACTGGTAGTTCTTCAGAAATGAAAAGTAAGGGTGAGGAGCAAGGGAATGAGGGAGGTGGAAGCTCAGGATAACCTTCCAAGGAGCCTTCCTTTATGGCTTTTGATACTGGATCTGTTTTGTTCCACCAATGTGGGTGGGTGGGACACACCCGACCTTTTTTTACATCTCCACCAATGACCTGTCATCGGTGTGGAGTGTTGGGGAACTTGCAGAGATTATATAGGACTACATGTTCTTATCAGGGCGGTGAATGATCAGTAGCTTCCAGGGGTATGTTAGCTCAATCAAAACCATCCAGGATGGTGGGATCTCAATTTTGAGGTTGAGGTGGAATAACTAGATATTATTATATTCAAATTTATCTTAGAGAAAATCCTCAGGTCAGTGGTCGCAATCATACTCATATGATACCAGGCACCTTTATACTATGGAGTAGGCACCACTGGGACAAGATTCATGGCCCTCAACTGTTCGAGGTACCATTTTGATTTCATCCTCTATATTTTCATTATTTTTGATACTACGGCATATATATCTTTTATATATACTCATATTTTGAACTTATTAAATCTTCTAATTGAGATTTTATTGTTTTCAATGGAGTTGGTGACACTATTGGGAATGAGGAGGGAGCAAGGCCTCAGGTGTCCATCATGTGAACTTTCTATGTTAGGGGTGAAAATGGAATGAGGTTTCATGGTACTAGATATGAAATTGTTTGATGTTATCTTGGGAATGGACTGAATGGTTCATTTCTTGGAGCACATTGATTTTTATCAGTGGTGGGTTCGTTTCTTGGAACCTGATGGAAGTGATCAGGTTTTCCTCGGAGAATGGGATCCTCAGTCGGGCCGACCAGGACCTACACTCCTGGAGTTGGGTAACCTTGATTTTAATCTATTTTCTCTCATGTTGGATCATAATGGAAGTGATTTTAAGGACAGACTATCTCACGTAGTGGATGAGTATCTGGAGGTATTCCCAGTTGTCTTTTCAGGATTTCCCCCAGAGCGGGATGTGGAGTTCACTATAGATTTGGCATCAAGAACACATCTGATATCTATTCCATTATATATTATGGATCCCACCAAATTTAGGGAATTAAAGATGTAGATGAAATATTTGGAATCCAAATGATTCATTTTCTTGAGCGTCTCTCCTTGGTCCGCTCTGGTTTTGTTTGGAAAGAAGGCTGACAGATCTCTCCAGTTGTGTATCGACTACCAAAAGATTAATAAAGTATCCATCAAGAAAAAATACCCATTTTCTTGGATTGATGATTTTTTTGACCAGTTGCAAGGGAAAATATGGTTTTTCTATGATTGACTTATGTTCGGGTTAACACCAATTCAGGTTGAAAAAAGAGGATATATCAAAGATGTATTTTTTAAGTAGGTATGGACACTTTGAGGACTTGGTCATGCACTTTGGATTGACAAATGATCCATAGGTCTTTATGGTGCTCATGAATAGGGTGTTCCACTAGTACATTGAATCCTTATTAGTGATATTTGTGGATGACATACTTTTCAATTCTTTATTTTAGGAGGAATATGATCATCATCTACAAACTGTGATGGACACCCTGTGAGAACATTATCTTCATGCTAAGATCTCAAAATGCACTTTTTGGATCAAGGAAGTGAAGTGACCGGGCTATGTCATCTTAGAGAAAGGGGTTTCATTGGAAACCAAGAATATCAGTGCGGTTATGTCATGGGAACAACAAATGAACATTCTTGATATCAGAATCTTCTTTGGATTGGTTGGGTATTATAGGTGGTTTGTTCGGGATTTCTCACATCTAGATTCTCCTATGATCGCACTCACCTGGAAGAGGGGGGGGGGGGAGTTAAAATAGATCCCTTAATTCCAAGAATATTTTTAGGAGATGAAGTAGATGCTAACTACCTCACCCATATTGATATTTCTAGAGTTAGGAAAGGGGTATGTGGTCTACTGCGACACTTCATGTATTGGTGTCGGGTGTGTGCTTATGCAGGATGATCACTTGGTGGCATATGGCTCATGCCAACTCCGACCACATGAGAAGAATTACCTGACTCATGACTTGGAGATAGTATCAGTGATTCATGTCTTGAATACATGGCGTCACTACCTATTTGGGGTGAAATTTGTGGTTTATTCTGATCACAAGAGCTTGACCTTCATCTTCTCTCAGAATGACCTCAATTTGAGTAAACATCATTGGATAAAATATATGATGGGGTTTGTATTTGATATATTCTATACCCCAGGAAAGGGTAATGTGGTAGATGATTCCTTAATAAGGAAATATACAATGAAATATTTGATGAAGTCCATTAATGAGTGGACTGTGATGGGGCTCTTGTCCCAGATACACTTAGATACTAGGGAGAGTAGTGGAGGTAAATTTCTGGAAAGTGTGCTATAGGCTCCATCTCTTCTGGAGCTGGTTTAGTGGGAATAGCTTGGTGATGATCTATGCCGGTGATCATTGTAGTTTCTTCATGGTGGGGTGATGTCCTCTGATTGGTCGTTTTCTCTTAAGATAATTCTATGTTTCAAGGGCCAATTTGTGGTGTCGTTAGCTCTGAGGAAGGTGGTGATGCAAGATAGCCACCAGTCTCAGTGGGCCATTCATCATGGTACTACAAAGATTTTTTATGATGTTCTTTGATAGTTCTAGTGGATAGGCATGAGACATGACATAGCTGACTTCGTATCAAGATGCTATACTTGTCAGCAGATGAAAGAAGAGCATCAAAATCCCTCTGGTTTTCTCTAGTCACTACCCATTCCTACCTAGAAGTGGGATGAGGTCACCATGGATTTAATTATTGTATTTACTTGTATACATCAATGGAAGAACACTATTTGGGTAGTGATTGAATGACTGAATAAATCAGCACACTTCATCCCAATCAATTATTCATCAAAGGTGGATGATATGGGCCAGTTGTATGTTTAGGAAGTGATTAGGCTTCATGGTGTAACATTTGAAATTGTTTCTGATAGGGACCCCACATCAACTCTTGGTTTTGGGAAGTAATTTAGAGGGATTTGGGGTTGCAAATTAAAATTATCACGAGACTCCATCCCCAATCAGATGGCCAAACAGAGTGGGAAAATTAGATTCTTGAAGACATACTTTGAGCATGTGTGTTGAACTTCATAGGTTCAAGGGATATCTATTTTGTATTGGTTTAATTTTCTTATAATAATAGATACCAGTCCTTTATTTGAATGGAACCATTCGAGGTGCTCTATGGTTGGCCCTGTTGGTCTCCGCTGTGTTGGGTTGAGGTGGGAGATACCTCACTTCTGGGACTGAGCCTTGTGCAAGGGACATCTGAGAAGGTCATGCTAATCAGGCAACAGTTGTTGATAGCTTAGCATGTCCAGAAATCTTATGATGATCAGAGACATAAGGATCTAGATTTTTCCATGGGTGATCGTTTTTTCTTGAAGCAAACATCATTTTTGGGTCATTTAGTTTTCTTGAAGGAAACACCCTGTTTGGGTCATCATCACTTAGGGAAGTAGGGTAAGCTGAAACCGAGGTATGTCAAACCTTTTGAAATCATCGAGCAGATTGGAAAGGTGGCATACCAGTTTTCTTTACCCTCTCATTTCACATCGATGCATGATGTGTTCTACGTTTCCCAACTGAAGAAGTATAATCCAGACCCATGACATTTGTTGAATTGGGAAGAGTTGGAGTTGGATCCCAACTTGTCAGTGATTGAATTACCAATGTGGATAATGGACTCCAAAGAGAATGTGTTTCATGGGAAATTTATCCCATTGGTTTGTGTCCATTTCCAGCATGGCAATGATATGCGTGAGATGTGGGAGTGAAAGTCTTATGTCAAGAAAGATTACCCATTTTTTTCTAATCAAGTTACCAATTGAATTTATGATGGCATAAAGTTTCCATAGTGTGGATAATTATCAAATATCTGATTTATTTTTCAGGTATTTTTCTATTTTATTTTGGTTAATATTTTTCTTTTGGTTTCGATTAAAATTATAGAAGGAAATAGATGTTTTGGGGAGGATAGAGCACTGCATAGAGTTAGTATTAACCATTGTAAATACCAAGAAACCATGCAGTAGGAGTCATTACCTACCACATGGCTTCTACACAGTCATGCTACGTGGCCCATGTAATTGTGGGAGTTATTTTTTTTTGGATAGAATGATCATCATGGTTACTGTACGGTTTCCCAAACCGTGTGGACTAACCATACAGACCATTCAACACATTAAAAATTGTCCTCTTTTTCTCTATCCCCTCAGGTTTAACCCCCTTTCCCCCCATTTTAGCACCCAACTTAGGATCCCTCCCCGAGAAACACCTCTCCATCTGATTGAATCAATATTGTTATTTTTTCTGCATCTTATTTTTATATCTTCTTTTTCAAGATCAAAAAAGAATTTATCAAAGATACACTTTAGAGGAAAAAATATTTACACATATTTCTGGTGTTATCTATATCATTGGTTGAATAAATCCTGTGCAACATTGAATATATATTTATTTATGTGCATTATTGAAGATCTAAATATATATTTCAGTTTCTATTACAAATGTGAAGAAAAACCTATGTTCTCAATCAAATCAATCTCTATTGATTTATTATAGTTTTTGTTTCTCAAACTTAGTCGTGGTTTTAGTGGATTGTTAGAATTTTTACTAAGATGTGTATTTTCGGTTCTTTATAAAATAACCAAAAGGCCCTGTAAAAGCCTTGTAAGGTTTCAACTAACTTCACTTATTTATTAAGAGGTCTCTAGATAATAGGAACTACTAGTGAAAATAACAAAGATCATATAGTATAATGTTGGTGGAGTGGACTAAGGGATCAATTTTCCATGTACTACTATATATTTCTTTGTTTTTTTTCTTATTTATTTCCACTACTCAATCAACATTAAGAGAGAAGGAAAGGTTCACTGCGTAATAAGAGAGGTGTTATAAATCTGTTATTTTTTTTGAAAAACACAATTTACCCAATCTTGTGTCTTTGTCTTTGTCATATCTATTCCAAAAACAACATATTGTGTATTCTAGAGATTAAATTTCAAACTAGTTTTATGATAGAGCCTTACATTACATACTAGGAATGTCTTCATAATGAATATAGTTTTTTATTTTAACATTTAACTTAGTTTGTAACTAGAGTTATGAACTTGAATTTAGATATTAAATATAGTTTTTGAATATTATATTTTAGAGTTATGTTGAATTTGATTATTTTTTGAGTAAATTATCCCTAGATTAATGGAATTGGGGTCAGACTACCTACCTTCATGGAGACTTATTCCATGTCTAGGATGGTGAATGGGGTTGTCTATCTATTAATCTATTATTACGCAGGAGGATAAATCTATTCCTTTTGATAAATTTTTCACAAACCTTATTCATATAATGTATTTGGATATGTATGAATATGTTTGACTTCTATTTTTGGGTGAGTAACACAAAACTATTGGTTGGGTCAAGAGTTACACATGAATATGGTTTGAAAATATTGATATGGAGGAGGGAATAATATTCCAAACTAAACTAGTAGAATCATGCATACATTAAAGGGAATCACAAGAGATAATATAGTGAGATTAAAACCCCCTCTAAAAACTATGTTTTATATTCCTTACAAAGTGAAACTTATCAAGACCACAATCATCCAATCAGGTAGGTCATTCCAAAGATGGTTTCACCTATATAATCTTGTGCAAGGAAAGAAATGATAGGTGACACCGAAATATCCATGGATAGGTTATAATAATGTTGTGTACCCTTGGATTTTTATTTTTTATCTTTTTATTGGCACTTTTTTTCAGTTAAACTAGCTTGAAGACCTTAATAAGAATAGGTTTCCATAGGAATACAGTTGAGTTTATGAATATGATGGAATGGAAAAATAGTTTTTCATTAGACTATCCAAGAGTTATATATGATATGATTGAGATGATTCCTCAACAGAGTAACCAAGTGGAGAGAAAAATTCCAATTCAAATTCCTTACTATATGAAATATGGATCTTAACATACTAATGGATATAATGAATTTTCAAAGGGACAATAATTTTAGTGGGATCCCATTTAATAATTTTATTTATTAAGTGGTTAATAATATATGGTAGTCATCTGATAAAATATTCTATTATAGATAATATCATCATGATCAAGTTAAAATTTGTGATTAATCCTTGATAAAGAGAAGATTAATGTAAGTAGCTTTTAATACTAGAATATTAATAAATGTTCTTAGGAAAGATTGGTGATTTAAGAAATTTTATTAAATAAAAATCTATGCTTTATAATGGTTCCTTCCTTTGTAACCAAGTGTTAATGTTTCTCAAAAAGTGAATCTAGATGCTTATGGAAGCATAGATTGGTTAATTTAAGGTTTCAGCGGCATTAGATACAGAATGAAAAAAGTAATATTAGTCTCCAATCATGTTCTCAATGTATTTGGGTATATCAAATGATATTCAATATGATTGAATATACTAAATGACTTGATGAGACCAAAATATTCCTTAATAATTTAACTGTTATAGAAATTAATTTTATTAGGTTGAAAGATAAAATATATAAAATGAATTATTTTCAATTTTATAAATATAAATATGTTTTGAGTGAGAAAATAATTTATGTTTATATCTTAAAATTTTATTTCAAGAAATAAGGAAAACGAGTTTCTAAAATGATAACTTATATGATTAAATCATTGATTAAATTGTCATATTTTGTATATTTTATATCTCATTTAGCTCTTGATAGGATCATGTAAAAAATTGTTGTTTATATTGAATGAGATTGGTGTTTTTGATACACATAGTTATGATTTGTTCAATCCTATAATATTCTTTAATGGAGACTAAAAACAATTTATTGTGGTCAAAGAATTTATCCGATTATCATATATGGAAATATTCCTACAATATTCATAAATTCAAGAAAAGTTTACCCAATATTCTCAAGGTGTTGAAAATAGATATACTAGGCATATGATGTTTGGATTCTTATACTGCATGGATAGAACAAGTGGGTAAATTTCTAACCAAAATAGGAAAATTTGGATGAAAATTTCAACATTGTTTTTTCAAGAATCCAATCAAGGTCATTGAAACCTTGGTTTTGTAGGAAGGAGGAATAATAAATCCATATGATGGGATTATCTGGAATACATGAAGGTGTTTTTTAAACTCCATGGAATTTCCATGTTAGGAATGGATGTTATAGAAATTAATTCTTTAATTTTGAATGGGCTGAAATACCAAATATATATTTAAGAAAGGGTTGAAAAAATAAAAGTGTTAAAAATAAATTGAATAAATTTTTGAGCTTGTAGTTTATATACATGAAGGACATTGTTTCTATATATGAATGTAAAATATAGTATAAATCTCAACTAAATCTAAGTGAAATATGTGTATCTTCATCTCATTTATAATATATAATTAGAGAATATTTTTGATAAAAAAGTGTTTTTATAAAAATTATGTTATGATTAAATTATTAAACATGATTTATGATTCATAAATTCCAATAAAATATTTTGATAAGAATATTTAGATAAAAGATATTATCCTAATATTTGTTAAACAATATATGGGAATGTGTTCCTACCACCAATAGTGGTATATTATAACAAATCCTCATTTTAAAATTAAAAGGTTCATAACACATAGGATACCATATATGATATGGAAATTTTTTATTTGTTATATATTCTTAAAAAAAGAAAATCATGTTAATTTTATGTCACAAAAGGGTTTTCATATCTTAGAAAGATATTCTGAAAAGAATATAGTGACTAAGAGTCTAGTGGTAGTCTATTTGGACTTAGAGAAGTTCAAAATTAACAAATAAGGATAACACCAATATAAAGTTAAAGTGTTTCAAATTTAATAATATACAATGTTTATGAGATGTCATTTTTAATAAAAATGTAAAGTGTTATAGTTAATAACTAGTTAAAATTGGATATCACAAATTCTTAACGGATTATGACTGTTTAAGATTAATGTTTTTTTCACAGAATACCCTAAAGGTTTTTAGGATATGTGAATATAAATAAAAATGTAAAGTTCTATATTTAGTTATAATGGAAAAATAAAAATTCTATTTTTTAAACATTATACCAGGTCAAAATTAAGAGTGAATTAGACTTGATATCCTAATATAAATTAGGGTATAGAGAAAAAGAAAAATGTATGGAGTTACATTATTTACTATAAAAACGTTTTTCGATTTTGTATAAAATATTATAGGATGTGGAGGTAAAGATAAATTTATGTAATATATTTACATATCACATTAAATTGACTATCAATTTTGTCAAAATATTTTATTTTGAATCATAACAATAATATAATTAGTGACATTATTTTAATGAATTTTTTGAAGGAATAGGGTTTCAAGGATGATTATGATGAGATTGGAAAGATTTATATATTGACAATAGTAGTTGACATCGAAACATTTGGTGTTGTGAAATTAAGAAGTTTGAATATGTTGATGAAGTTAAACAGTTAAGAATTAGATTCCCAAGTCTCCCAATGATTCAATCTGGATAATTTTATAGATATCTCTTAAAAAAGGGTTTAGTTGGATGGTTTTATCTGATAGTCACATAGATATGTGATGTGGTCACATATATATGTGAAATGAATTAAATTTGATGTAATGAGTTAAAAAAATCCTGAAAGTGTACCAAACATAATGATGATTTGGTAGTATATCATAAAGGATATGAAAAACTGGTTTCTATGTGTGTGTTTTATTTATTCGTAAAATATTTTTTGAATATTAAAATTTATCATGTTTAATAATATTAATATATATCATATTAAAGGAAACCTCAATTATATCATTCTTTCACATTATCTATATAAATGTATATATAGATATACATTTCATGAAATGAAATGATAAATTTACCTCTTAAAGTATGACTTTGAGTTTATCCAAAACCAATGTTTATCATGAAGTATTATAGGTTATGATGAATTGTTAAGGTTAGCATGAGTAATATTCTTTATAGAGATACAAAATATGCTCCTGATGCATTTGAAAAAGAATAAGATTTTTAAGTGTTCTTGATGACCTAATATGTATACCACATGGAGTGTCATGTAGATGTATTTGGTATACTAGGGGTTCATGGATCATATTAGAGTCCTTACTACGAAAGTGTGGAGATATACTTAGCATTATAACCTTAATACTTTCATACCCTACTTACACAAGTCAACTTATGAATATAGCTAATCAAGGTGTGGTTGGGCATGTTACTAATCACATCATTTTTTGGAGCTTAACTAATATGATATTTTTCCTTCTGTATAATGAGTATGACATCAAGTCTCTTGATATAGATAGACTAATGGAGTGTACAACCACAATAAGATATTATATATCTATCCGTATAAGGCACGTGTGATTTTCTTATCCATAAGGATGAATGACAAGTAATTTATTCATTTATTTGTTTAGTATAAACTCTGAGAATCAATAGAAGATGAGTTTTATATATGATATTTACATAATAATTCACCCATGTCACTCAATAACTTGGAAAAAAGAAAAAATATATGAAAATTCATATTTTCAAATGATAAAGATCTGTGTGTTTAATATAGATAATTCCACATACCTCTATAGTTTCAGTAACATTGATATTTTTCTATATGTATATATTTTGTTACATATATGGATACAGATTTTTCTAATTTTTTTCAATTGGATAAAATCCCCCAGTTTCAAACTTTTTTGTTGAATGAATGGGGATTGAATTTGACTGAGAGAGCTAATAAAAAAAGTTGTCTAGAGTTAATCTAAAGAAGAATTTAGATGGATATACACATGATATTCTAGAAGATGTGATACAAGGTGAATTTGATAATATCTTTTCAAAATTATCTTGGAAAATATCCAAAATGGGTTTTCGATATTGTTTCAGAAGTTATTGTATATGACACAATATAAGGTGAAATGGAATGAAGTAAATTAGGCTTTAGTGTAAGTGGGTGATTGATAGAAATATTCCAAAAATTTATTTTTATATATGATATATTTATGGAATATATATCAAATTTAATCCAAATTTTTATTTTTATGCACATATAAGGGTATATTATTTCTATAATATGCAATTATAGTAAAATAGAAAATAGTTATCATTTTTTGTTTCACCCACATTCAATAATCCATTACATAAGATGAAATAATTGGGGTATTTTTATATGTTCAAGAATATAATGCATGAAATAAAAATAAAAATATATATTATTTTATATGATTCTTGAACTAGACATATAATTTATTTAATCTTTCATTTCATGAATAATTGAGAGGATAATCAAGAGTCATTGATTGTCTATTTAGCCATCTTCTATACGATGGTGGACATGTGTGTCTACAAATGAATCCAAGATGATCCTACTTATAAAAAATATATTTATTTATCTTATCACCATTAAAAATGAGACTATATCCCATCTTGGAGAATTGAGAATCCTGCACATGTGATGTGTGATTTATAACAAACAGTTTATACACTATAGATTTGGGATGCTTATGTTTGGAACTTAGTGATCTTTATCAAACACATATTATGGTGTTTAAATATGATTTAGATATTCATAATTGAAATATATGATTTTATTTATAATATTATTTAAATAAAAACCTCATATTTCATGAAATATTTCTATTTAAATATTTTTCATTCGTTGATAGCTTGTGTTACACGCTACACCAAGTTTAAACAAACCATAAAATATTATTAAAATATTGTATCTTCATTACTTACTATCCATTGGATTGATGTGTAGGAATAGTAATAACTAAATTATAAAAAATATATGGTTTTTACATTTATATAATGAATTTATTAGTTATCAAATTATTATAATTAAAAACAAAAATTATTTAATAATAAAAGTGATTTTTTTCTAAAGAAATTATTTTCATGCGTGAAGTGTATTTTTATATTAATAAATTAAATTAGTAATTACTTTTAATTATTTTAATGAAATATATTTATTATTTATTTGATAAAATATTTTAATCATTCAAAAAATATTTTTCTAAGAAAAGGACCGGAAAAAATCCAGTTTTATGCTTAAAAATGTTTTTTAAAAGAACTTTTTATCACATTTTGTGAAAATAATTTAAATGAAATCTATAGAATTTATACATATTGAATTAGATAATATTAATAAAATATTTATAATCCAATGTTTTAAATTTTTTAAATAGTCCCCTTTAATTTTTGGTTCATATGAATAGTAACTATAGTAAAATTTATCACGTCTGTAAAGGGTAAATAGGGTTAATCTTGGTAAAAAATAAGTGATACGGCAAAAATTTTTCATCTCAATTATTATTAGATAAATCTAATTCAATCCTTAATACCTTAGGTTCTAAATTTATTTGTTTAATGGAATCTTTCCAATGAAAAGTACTTATATATTATTTAAATCAAGGAATGTTAAAAAATGAAACATTCTCTGTTTTTAATATGTTTTATGTGTCCACATAAGGAAAAAAGTAAGTTATTAATGAATATACATGTTTATTTTTATATTAAAACAATTATTTTAATGATATATTTTATTTCAATTTTTAGTAATTATATATTTAGCTTAATTTCTTATGCAACACCGATGAAATATTTATCCATTTAATAAAAATATATAATAAATGATTCTCAAAATTTAAAAAGATATATAATTTGAATGTTTTAATGTGAAACATGAATTTTTTAGATCTATATAAAATATTAGGGTGGTTTTAAAGTATTATGTTCTTATTAACCGTTTGTATTGATCTATCTAAAGATAAAATAAATGAATAGTGTCAAAATTGATAATAATGATATTTTATCAAAATAATATTTTATTAAATTATTTAAAAAGCATAAAAATATTTAAATAAGACAATGTTAATAATTTATGGTTTGAAATGTCTTAAATGTTCCATTTATGGGAGAATTTTCACCTTAAAATAAAAAATTACACCCTATTACTATGGAAAAAGGTGTTTCTATAGTTAAAAATAAAATTGGTTAACAAAGGGTTAATAAAAATGATAAGGTTTAAATTGAAGAAAACATATCCAAATGTTGTTAGTTAATGGTATTAAAAACCTATTAAAAATTATATTATAATATATGGAAATTTTGTGTAATTGAGATTGGGAATGAATTTATTATTATTTAATCTTTTGGGAATTTCCAAAATTGCATCTCACATCAATTATAAAAGGGAACCTTCTCCCTCACTTCTTAACATAAAATTTAACCTTATAGATCATACGAAATATAAATATTTTCCATCTAAAATTCTATATACACAATCCATAGGTTCATTAATTCCAAAAAGTCTATCCCTAGATCCATTTAGAGGAGATCTAAAGGAGTCGTTCCAAAGAATAGGTAATCTCCCTTACTGATCATTTTCTTTTTTTATCCATCTTTAACTCCTATAAATCTATGATATGTATAATAAAAAATTTAGTATCCTAAATATTATGAATTTTTATTATTATTATTCTTAAAGAACCATTGTACACACACTTTCCCATGAAATGAGAAGTGAAAGCATCAACTGTAAGTACTTACAACTTACCATATACACGTAACTATACAATTAATTTTTCATCACCATATTTTATGTATGGGTATTTTGATGGGTTTATTTTTTATATATTATGTTAAAGAAAAAATTATTCCTTTTTAATAATAATATAATTTTTACCTTTTTATCATCCAATCCTTTGAGAAATGATAACATTGCTCATGTGTACATGTGGACTACAACCTCCACAAAGTGATATAATTTGTTTTTTATTTAAATTTTAATTGGATGGTAATGAGGATAAATTTTATGAATATATAAGATATAATAATTTTCCTTTGAAGTTTAATTAATATTTAAATTTATTTCATTCCATCCGTTGAAAAATGAAAACAACATTTATGCGTACATACGACCTACCACCTCGATGAACAGTATAATTCATTTTTCTATATATAACTTTTATATATAACAATAAATATTTGTATAATGAATATATATGACATTTATATCATGATAAATATTATGGAGATGATGGAATGGAGATAAATGTACAAGGACCAGAACTACTAAATTTATATACTCAAGATAAACAAAATATTTAACACCAATAAATAACAATTTTAACTGAGAGTTATTGAAAAAGGGGGTGTTAAAATGTTATTAATGGATCAAATATGATAGTATTAAAATAAAAATGAATCTTTAATAGAATTATAGTAAATTATAAATTTAATATATAAGTGGTTAGTGTTTTTTATTCGAGGAGAACATGTGGTAAGTGATTATTTGACAGTCTCATCAATATTCAATACTGTTTATGTTTAAGTCACTAATGGGGAATATTTCTATACCATATATATTTTTTCTAAATTTTTTACCAATATCCTTTTATTTTTTAAATTCATTTTTACCCATGTTTTACTTTTTACAAAATGGTTTGAAAAGAATATTTTTGTCATTTTCCAAATGTGGTTCCTTATTACCTTTTTAATAAAAAATAGGGAAGAATTTTATTTAACTTATATGGAATGAAATTTTTTTCCAATCAATATGCCTAAACTTTTACTTGAAGATTAATTCTAGTTTTACAAGGTTATTTATAAATAATTTTTTTCCTTTTATAATTACACAACTTTATTAAATAAAATTATTTTGAAATAGAAATGTCATTTTCCCCAAGAATTACTCCAAGTGGTATTTCAAAATAAATTTCCATATAAAATGACTTTATTTTGTATTACTTATGATTTAATAAGGATATTATCCATGGATATCATATTTATTCTTTCTCTAGATGGTTTATGTTTATGATGAAAAAATAAAATGTTTATGAAACCCATTTTTTTCCTTGGGTTATGTTATGATGAAATATTTAAGAAATCCATTTCATTTACATGGGTTAAGTTATGATAGAATTATTATAAAAACCATTTATTTTTGTGGTATTTAATATAATGAAGTATTTATGATATTGTGGCACACATATACACGATTTTAATTATAATATGGGTGGGACCCATATCTCCATCCAATGAATTATGTAAATATTGATACATGATAAGATTAAAAGTACTTGAATGGGGAGTAAAACCAGTTATATAAGGAACTATTTCAACCATGATAGTCTTGGGAGTGAACCTGAATTACTATAATGATTTATCAAGTGAAACCATTCCACTATGATATCTTTGGCAATGAGATTTGACTACCAAGGAAGTGATTTTATTTGATTATATGTATTCCACAATTCCATGTCTTATGCCTATATAATTATCTCATGGTTAATGTTCTTTAATTCCTTTATGGTTCATGTCTTATGAACTATAAGAACCTTGCCTTAAAAATTACATAATCTTGAGTTATAGGTTAATAATTGATTATTTTACATTTGACGATCTTTTTAGGTTTATATTTTTATACAATTATTATATAAATCATACAAAAAAACCATATAATATAAATTGGACACATTCATTCAATATACATTTTTCCCACTATATTATTTTTTTTAAAAAATATGACTTATTTTCTTGAAAACTATTAATGGATTTCAACTTGACCTCTTTCTTTCCATTACCCATTGTTTAAATCCTATTAATTATTTTAAAAAATTAGGATAGGCACAAAAATATTAGTAAGGGACATAAAAATAAGAAAAATCACAGTCTAGTGAAAAACCTGAAAAACCATGAAACAACTTTTCTTATATTTATAAATTTTTACCCTTAAATGAATTATCATTTCTTTTTCAAAGATCATTTATATAAAATTCTGAAAAATAATTATTTCCATGAAAAATAATTTAAAAGAATAGAAAATTCAGGTAGTTAACTTGGTACATCATATCATGAAAACCCTTATAGAACCCTTACAAAACCCGTACAAATTTAAATAACCATACAAAAAACTTCCAGTATAATTATTCAGAGAACCTGATCATTACCCATTGTATTAGAGCATTATCTGGGAGTACCCATTGAATAATCTATAATGGTATCACTTGATGTTATCTGGCCACACCCATCATATATAATGTTTAATGGAAAAAATTAATAAATAATATTATTATTTATTATTTCGTTAAAAAATGTTTAAAAAATCTTCTAAACTCATTTACAAATCACCATCAGATATCAAAATACCATTTTAATTTAAAAAATTATTTTCAATTCCAAAAATACCCAAAAACAAAAAGATTGTTTTTCATAGAATAAAAAACTAAATATTTAAAAGGAATATAAAAATCAAATAATGTCCAAAGTGGAATAAAAAGTCACTGTTCTCATGTACATTAAAAATAGAACATCCCATTTACTGTTTTTCAAAATGTTTCATATAAAAAATGTAAAAATATTACTATTTAAAACCATTTAAAATAAATTAAAAATAGAAATAATTTATAAATAATTAATTTCCTTTTAAAATATTACATAAAACAATTTTAAAAATATGGTCATGGAAAAGGAAGAGTTTGAAGGAAAACGTTAAAATTGGATTTTTTAAGGAAAAGTCCATTATCACCTAGGAATTACTTGAATCACAAGACCCATGAATGAATAACATTTACTAAAAATTTAAATACAATTATAATAGATAAATTAATGATAGAAAATTTCAAATGGTCTGTATATAAAAATTATAATATAATATAGGTGCATAAAATCAAAATATGCCTTAATGATTGAAAATTGAGACAAAGACCCTTACTTTGAGTCCGATTCATCACACACATTATTTATCTTCCTGAATAATAAAATAATGTTAATTATTTAATTTATTTATAATTTTTTTCAAGTTTATTATTTTTTTTATTTTACTTATTAAAATTTTATATGTTATTACTTAATCAATTAGTTTACATCAGATGTTTCAATGATATTTGGATTATGAGTCAAAAATGACATCTGTAGGTTAGCTATGGTCAAATAGAACATTATTTAAACATCTAAATAATAATAATAATGAAACAATTATCATATTTTTAAATAAATTATAATTTTATGATCAATCATTAATTATGTATGTTACAATCATTAAGATGGTAGGCCGTACGTACATATGAGTGACATTTCCATTTTTCAACAATCATTATGGAAAAGAGGTAAGTAATATTTTGTCATCACATAATGATTATAATATAATATATACTATATTATTTCTTTAAATATACATATATATATTATCCATGTAGTGTGGTGATGAAAAAATAGTCGTATTACTTCGTGAATGTGGTAGTCCACACGTTCACAAACAACCATCATTTTTCAGTGATTGAAAAATTAAAAAAACGATATATTAATTTTTCTGAATGATAAATATTTCATGAATATAATTATTATTCCATTAATATCATATATATTAATTATATTTATTCTTATTACCTTCCACCGAAATCATTAGTGAAAAAAATAACATCACCTCGTGAGGTGGTAGTCTGTTGTACACACGAGTGATGTTATTATATCCCCTATGGAATAGAAATAAATAAATATACATATGATATAATTACTCAATAGGTATAATTATATTATAAATATCATATATATACTTCAGATACATCATCATAAGAATCCATGAGGGGTGTTAATGAAAAAATGAATGATATTGGCCCATTAGGTGTTAGTCCACCATACACACGAATGATGATTTCATAACGCATTTGATGAAAGAAGATAAGGATTTAGATTACAAAACTAACATAATAACATATATATATATTTAATATAATGAGTTTATTATATAATTATTATTTAAAATTAATTATTATATAATAATTGTTTATGAATAATTGAAGTGTGTAGTGGAATTAATAAAATAAAAATGCTCGTCGAAGAACATTACCTGTTTTTCGGGTAACTTATTTTGTTTTTCAACAAACGTTTTATTAGGTTGGATTTATAAAAGAACAATGGATTCTAGGATAAGGGGATAGATACAGTGATGGTATTTTTTCATGTGTTTTTCTAAACCAAAGGGATTTAAAGGTGTGAAGATAAGATGAGAGAGGTGGCTTTTTATAAGTCAGGTGAGTGGAACAATTGTAATTTTTGAAAAGAAAAATGAATATCCATTTTTTTCACAGGAAAAAGGTTCAAAAAGTGTATTATTATTCATAATTATAAATTTTAAAGTATAAAAAATTCCATATAATATATTTTATACAATTTTTAGGTCATTTTAACACTTATATTTTTAGTTTAACCATAAGTAAATCAATTTTAACCTTAACAATGATAATTAATTTTTATAGTTTTCACTATTCATTTTGGTAAAAAATTATTTAAAAATTACTAAATAATATAAATTATTAAAATTAAAAAAGTATAATTCATTTTACCAAATTAAAATAACAGAAGTTGAAATATTAAATTTAAAACAAAACCCACAAACATGAAGAAAATATGGTTTTCAAGAAGTGTATTTTTCAAGAAAATTTAATTTTATATTAACTATATGGATAATAATAATCATTGTATGAATAAAAGTTAATATTTATTGATATATAATGTACACATTTCATTTAAAACATTTCTCATTTGGTATTATCTTAGTTAATTAAAATGTTTAAACACTATGCATTTTAAAAATATTTTTAGAAAAATTTCGTCTTAAACCCAAAAATAAAAAATAAAAAATATTATATTGATTAATAAATATATAATTATATTAAAATATAACTATATAATAATTATTTTACTTTAATTCATAATAAAAAAATATTAGAAAGTTTAAAATAATTAAATTATTGAAAAGAAATGACTTTTTTATAAAAATTAGTATTTCCACTATTCATTAAAAAATGAACATTTTATTAAAAATACCAAAATTTTACCATAGAAAATTTTTGATATTATGATTTCCAAAAAGATATTAATATTTTGAAATTAAAATTCTAAAATTTATATATTAATCTTTTAAATATATCCTTATAAGAAAAGAGTTTATTTAAAACTATTTCTTTTTTTTTTATTTTAAAAATACATAATATTTTATAAAGAATATAACTATGTAATGCAAATTAATAAATATTAAAATGATTCATTCTATCATTAATTTGGTTTTTACAATCTACCCCTTTTATAAATTATGTTCACATAATATTATTCACTTATTAAACAAGTGGGTATATCTTTCCCTCATAGCATTTCTAGATTCCCATGTATCCTCTTCAACAATATATGTCTTCTATAAAACCTTAACATCTCAAATCATCTTATTTCAAAACAATTACTCTCTATATTAAATAATATGACTTTCTTATTCCTCATGTGAATTCGTTATTCCTTTTTTTTGTTAATTAAAATGCGATTTATTTAATATGTATTTTTTGTTGAGGAGTTTGTTACGCAGTGGAACCGCCCGGACATTCCCAGCCGTCCACGTGCCCCCCTTTCTTGCTGTGCACATCCCAATTTCTTCAATTTTTTGGGATTCCGGAGGTGAGAGAGCAGCGCCTCCATTTTTCCAGGCACGAGGGAGAGCGGCGTGGGATCCTGTCGTGTCTTCCTTGTTCGCTTGAGGAGCTGCAACGGAGGGAGTCCGCTTCGTCGGCCTTGTTGAGAAGGCAACAACAGCGGTCGTCTTCCTCCCGCAGAAGAGCAGCGCATTTAGGGGTTTTCCAGGAGCGCAAATCGGCTTGGCGGACAGAGCGGGGGGGGGGGGGGGGCAAATCGGTTTGGGCGAGAGAGAGAGACCCTAAGCTTCGTCGAGAGGGAGAGTTGCGCCGTCCTCCTCCCAGGGGGATGTGCGGCGTGATTGACTTCAAATTGCATCGGCTCGGGATCCAATTCACGGTGTTTTGACATTGGATCGGCCGGAAGAGTACAAGCTTGGTCGGATCTGTTTTCAACCCGCGGCACGCAAATTCAAGATAATGGCAGCGGCGAGGCGGCTCGCCTTCTTCATCCCGGGCGACCTCGGAGCTTCCAACGACGCGCCTTTTCCCTTGCAGTGGTTCTTGAATCTAGCTTCAAGATGCCATGTGCGGTGGTGATTCAACAGCGTCGAATCTGGGCAGCAATGAGTCTTCTAGAGAGCACGAATGGAGATCCTTCTGGTTCTTGATCCGCTGGACAGTGCTGGTGGAGATCGCTGGTGGAGATCCTTCGAGGTTTTTTTTACACTGAAGTCGCAACAGAGTCTGGATGGTAATTATTTGCCATCTTGGACAGCCACAGCATATCTGGACTTGGAGGACTCGAGACTACGGGATGAAAGGTTCCACCAGGTAAAGCTGAACCCCGGGTAAGAGGGGTCTCGGCATTGGTACTTATGTTTGTCAATTGATATTCATCCTTGTATGTGTGGTTACAGTCCTCTGTTTGTCCTTTGTTTGTTTCCTTGTACGCTTTTATCCTTGCATAGTAATAAACCCATGATGATCCTGCCCCGTGCACGTAGGCCTATGGCCGAAGCACGTAAATCCTTGGTGTCCCTTTTACTGCTTTCCATTTCCGCATTTGTTCGACTTGTAAATTGCTGAATGAATTCGCTGCTTCTGAATATTAATTCAAATATGTTAGTTTTGAATTTAATGTGTTGATGTAATTGCCACTGCCCAATTCATGTCAGTGTTGTTGTTCACTGATTGTATTCATTTTGAATAATTCATTCCCAATGTTATGGAATTGAAACTCGAACATTATATGTGTTATCAATTTGCTTGTAATGAATTGAATATAAACGTTGTTTATGCATTTCGGATTTTGACGAATCAAAACACCCAATAGTTCTTGGGCTATTCTGTGGGGACTGCCTCTTGCGCAGGGGCGCTCCCCGCAACAAAAGTGGTATCAGAGCCTAATTGGGTTTAAGTTTTGCTTTGTTAAAATTTGAAATGGTAGTTTGCTTTCAAATGATTTGTTAGTGGCCTTTACATGTTGCAGAATGCTTTGTTGTTTCGTTTAGCTAGGTCGTTAGCTCTCTTGGGTTGTAATTTCATTCTGCTGCTGGTATTTTGATTCCTCGTTGTTTGTTTTCCTTTTTCTTTTACCTGTCTGAGCCTCAAAGATGCCTCTTGGTAGTTGCTACCTATGTGTGTCTATGGTTTCGGGGAAGGAATGGGTACTTTGTGAGGTTTGCCTATGTTTGAGAGCTGGTTGGCAGTAAGGTCTTGGCAGGATCATGTGTCTCTAGTGTCTGCCTTTTGCCTAGGAGATGAGCTTATGTTAGCTCCGCTGTGTTCCTCTGCATCCTTTAGGACTGTTAGGCTCCGGGTATTGTCCCGTTGCGAGTTCGGTTTTTAGGTTTGGGTAGCTTGTGGGTGCAGTGTCGTTTGGCTAATCACCAAACTTCTTTGTTTGCTGTTTGACCCTGTTTAGTGGCTTTGGTTGGTTTCCTAGGAACCGTGTGCCGTTAGTAAGACTAGACTAGGATGTGTGGCCTTTTTGCGGCTTTGTTTTCCCCTAGTTTCTAGCTGGCTACCAGCCGTTTGTTCTCGCGTCTTAGAGCTGTCTTAGGATGTTGGGACTGCTTGCATGTGTCCTTGCAGTTTCCCTTTTGTGTGAGGATGTCTCCTTTTGGCATTTGTTTAGGCGGTCGTCTCCTATGGTGGAGATTCTGAATCCATCTGTTGAGGATCTTCTGGTACCTTGCGTCGAGAGTCTTCCTGTTAGAATTTTCAGGCGGCGTGTCTCGGTTTTAAAGCCGACGGTTCTTGGTACTTTGGTCCTATTTGTTTTTATGGGTTCAGGTGGAGACTCTTTTGGGTTGTTTCTTTACTATGCATGCATCCCCTCTCCTCGTTGCTCCTGTTGCTGCCTCTAGCCTTAAGAGAGTGAGCTGGTAATTATCTATGAGTCTGTTCCTCTTGTATGTCCTGGTTTTGGGCCGGTCTCTCTAGGTTGTGACCCGTTACGAGTGGTGATTGGGCTTGGGCAGTGTTTAGAGTGACAGTGTCATGTGAATAGGTTCGGTGACGATCAAACTTCAGGGCGGTTCTGTCGGGATCTCTTTAGCGATATTAGATGGTTATAAATATCGTTAGGAAGCTAGATTGAGATGAGTTTTCTTGGTCGGTAGCGTGCTGCCCTTGGATCGCCGGTGTTCTCGTAGGTCTAGAGTTTGCCCTTAGGACTCCCGGGACTGCATGAGATTTGAAGTGGTACCCTGTTGTTGAGGAACCTCTCTTGTTGGCTCGGTTCTAGGCAGTGTCTTCTCCTAGGGTGGAGAGTTTTCTGAGTCTGTTTTAGATTCAGGTTGAGTGAGCGCTTGGCTTTCCTTTGAGCTTTGTGTCTTTTGCTGCTTATTTGCTCTGACCTGTTTTATTTCCAAGTTGCATTCTATATGAATTTCTCTGAGCTTTGTTTTGCCATGTTTTGTGTGAGGTTGGATACTGCTCTGTTTATTTCTGTTCTGCAGGCACAGGTGAGCTGATTCAGGGACTTGTTAGCATGTGTTTTTTTCTGGTCCCGTCTTCCTCGTTGGCATCGTCTCAGAGTGCGACTCAGGTAAGTACAGGTATGTGCTCTGTTTTATGTTTGAAGTCATTATTCTGAGCATGTTTAGCAGTTGTTTAGAATTGTTTAATTCTGAGCATGTTTAGTAGCTGTTTATAATATCATTCAACTTTGGGAGACATGTGTCACAGTTGATACATGGTTGGGGGACTATTTGAGTCATACCCTGTAGGTTGTTTCTGTTTTGTATATGCCCAAGTTGATGATGTTAGGTGGTGCAGAATCATCATGTGGTTTAGGTTTAATTTGCAAGGTAGAGCGTGGGATGTTGTTGCATATTAAATTTGTTCATGCATTTTAATTTCCAAGGTGGAGATTTGTGAATTCGTTATTCCTTTTTTTTTGTTAATTAAAATGCGATTTATTTAATATGTATTTTTTGTTGAGGAGTTTGTTACGTAGTGGAACCGCCCGGACATTCCCAGCCGTCCACGTGCCCCCCTTTCTTGCTGTGCACATCCCAATTTCATCAATTTTTTGGGATTCCGGAGGTGAGAGAGCAGCGCCTCCATTTTTCCAGGCGCGAGGGAGAGCGGCGTGGGATCCCGTCGTGTCTTCCTTGTTCGCTTGAGGAGTTGCAACGGAGGGAGTCCGCTTCGTCGGCCTTGTTGAGAAGGCAACAACAGCGGTCGTCTTCCTCCCGCAGAAGAGCAGCGCATTTAGGGGTTTTCCAGGAGCGCAAATCGGCTTGGCGGACAGAGCGGGGGGGGGGGGGGCAAATCGGTTTGGGCAAGAGAGAGAGACCCTAAGCTTCGTCGAGAGGGAGAGCTGCGCCGTCCTCCTCCCAGGGGGATGTGCGGCGTGATTGACTTCAAATTGCATCGGCTCGGGATCCAATTCACGGTGTTTTGACATTGGATCGGTCGGAAGAGTACAAGCTTGGTCGGATCTGTTTTCAACCCGCGGCACGCAAATTCAAGATAATGGCAGCGGCGAGGCGGCTCGCCTTCTTCATCCCGGGCGACCTCGGAGCTTCCAACGACGCGCATTTTCCCTTGCAGTGGTTCTTGAATCTAGCTTCAAGATTCCATGTGCGGTGGTGATTCAACAGCGTCGAATCTGGGCAGCAATGAGTCTTCTAGAGAGCACGAATGGAGATCCTTCTGGTTCTTGATCCGCTGGACAGTGCTGGTGGAGATCGCTGGTGGAGATCCTTCGAGGTTTTTTTTACACTGAATTCGCAACAGAGTCTGGATGGTAATTATTTGCCATCTTGGACAGCCGCAGCATATCTGGACTTGGAGGACTCGAGACTGCGGGATGAAAGGTTCCACCAGGTAAAGCTGAACCCCTGGTAAGAGGGGTCTCGGCCTTGGTACTTATGTTTGTCAATTGATATTCATCCTTGTATGTGTGGTTACAGTCCTCTATTTGTCCTTTGTTTGTTTCCTTGTACGCTTTTATCCTTGCATAGTAATAAACCCATGATGATCCTGCCCCGTGCACGTAGGCCTATGGCCGAAGCACGTAAATCCTTGGTGTCCCTTTTACTGCTTTCCATTTCCGCATTTGTTCGACTTGTAAATTGCTGAATGAATTCACTGCTTCTGAATATTAATTCAAATATGTTAGTTTTGAATTTAATGTGTTGATGTAATTGCCACTGCCCAATTCAGGTCAGTGTTGTTGTTCACTGATTGTATTCATTTTGAATAATTCATTCCTAATGTTATGGAATTGCAACTCGATCATTATATGTTTATCAATTTGCTTGTAATGAATTGAATATAAACGTTGTTTATGCATTTCGGATTTTGACGAATCAAAACACCCAATAGTTCTTGGGCTATTCTGTGGGGACTGCCTCTCGCGCAGGGGCGCTCCCCGCAACAAAAGTGGTATCAGAGCCTAATTGGGTTTAAGTTTTGCTTTGTTAAAATTTGAAATGGTAGTTTTCTTTCAAATGATTTGTTAGTGGCCTTTATATGTTGCAGAATGCTTTGTTGTTTCGTTTAGCTAGGTCGTTAGCTCTCTTGGGTTGTAATTTCATTCTGCTGCTGGTAGTTTGATTCCTCGTTGTTTGTTTTCCTTTTTCTTTTACCTGTCTGAGCCTCAAAGATGCCTCTTGGTAGTTGCTACCTATGTGTGTCTATGGTTTCGGGGTAGGAATGGGTACTTTGTGAGGTTTGCCTATGTTTGAGAGCTGGTTGGCAGTAAGGTCTTGGCAGGATCATGTGTCTCTAGTGTCTGCCTTTTGCCTAGGAGATGATCTTATGTTAGCTCCGCTGTGTTCCTCGGCATCCTTTAGGACTGTTAGGCTCCGGGTATTGTCCCGTTGCGAGTTCGGTGTTTAGGTTTGGGTAGCTTGTGGGTGTAGTGTCGTTTGGCTGATCACCAAACTTCTTTGTTTGCTGTTTGACCCTGTTTAGTGGCTTTGGTTGGTTTCCTAGGAACCGTGTGCCGTTAGTAAGACTAGACTAGGATGTGTGGCCTTTTTGCGGCTTTGTTTTCCCCTAGTTTCTAGCTGGCTACCAGCCGTTTGTTCTCGCGTCTTAGAGCTGTCTTAGGATGTTGGGACTGCTTGCATGTGTCCTTGCAGTTTCCCTTTTGTGTGAGGATGTCTCCTTTTGGCTTTTGTTTAGGCGGTCGTCTCCTATGGTGGAGATTCTGAATCCATCTGTTGAGGATCTTCTGGTACCTTGCATCGAGAGTCTTCCTGTTAGAATTTTCAGGCGGCGTGTCTCGGTTTTAAAGCTGACGGTTCTTGGTACTTTGGTCCTATTTGTTTTTATGGGTTCAGGTGGAGACTCTTTTGGGTTGTTTCTTTACTATGCATGCATCCCCTCTCCGCGTTGCTCCTGTTGCTGCCTCTAGCCTTAAGAGAGTGAGCTGGTAATTATCTATGAGTCTGTTCCTCTTGTATGTCCTGGTTTTGGGCCGGTCTCTCTAGGTTGTGACCCGTTACGAGTGGTGATTGGGCTTGGGCAGTGTTTAGAGTGACAGTGTCATGTGAATAGGTTCGGTGACGATCGAACTTCATGGCGGTTCTGTCGGGATCTCTTTAGCGATATTAGATGGTTATAAATATCGTTAGGAAGCTAGATTGAGATGAGTTTTCTTGGTCGGTAGCGTGCTGCCCTTGGATCGCCGGTGTTCTCGTAGGTCTAGAGTTTTCCCTTAGGACTCCCGGGACTGCATGAGATTTGCAGTGGTACCCTGTTGTTGAGGAACCTCTCTTGTTGGCTCGGTTCTAGGCAGTGTCTTCTCCTAGGGTGGAGAGTTTTCTGAGTCTGTTTTAGATTCAGGTTGAGTGAGCGCTTGGCTTTCCTTTGAGCTTTGTGTCTTTTGCTGCTTATTTGCTCTGACCTGTTTTATTTCCAAGTTGCATTCTATATGAATTTCTCTGAGCTTTGTTTTGCCATGTTTTGTGTGAGGTTGGATACTGCTCTGTTTATTTGTGTTCTGCAGGCACAGGTGAGCTGATTCAGGGACTTGTTAGCATGTGTTTTTTTCTGGTCCCGTCTTCCTCGTTGGCATCGTCTCAGAGTGCGACTCAGGTAAGTACAGGTATGTGCTCTGTTTTATGTTTGAAGTCATTATTCTGAGCATGTTTAGAAGTTGTTTAGAATTGTTTAATTCTGAGCATGTTTAGTAGCTGTTTATAATATCATTCAACTTTGGGCGACATGTGTCACAGTTGATACATGGTTGGGGGACTGTTTGAGTCATACCCTGTAGGTTGTTTCTGTTTTGTATATGCCCAAGTTGATGATGTTAGGTGGTGCAGAATCATCATGTGGTTTAGGTTTAATTTGCAAGGTGGAGCGTGGGATGTTGTTGCATATTAAATTTGTTCATGCATTTTAATTTCCAAGGTGGAGATTTGTGAATTCGTTATTCCTTTTTTTTGTTAATTAAAATGCGATTTATTTAATATGTATTTTTTGTTGAGGAGTTTGTTATGCAGTGGAACCGCCCGGACATTCCCAGCCGTCCACGTGCCCCCCTTTCTTGCTGTGCACATCCCAATTTCCTCAATTTTTTGGGATTCCGGAGGTGAGAGAGCAGCGCCTCCATTTTTCCAGGCGCGAGGGAGAGCGGCGTGGGATCCCGTCGTGTCTTCCTTGTTCGCTTGAGGAGCTGCAACGGAGGGAGTCCGCTTCGTCGGCCTTGTTGAGAAGGCAACAACAGCGGTCGTCTTCCTCCCGCAGAAGAGCAGCGCATTTAGGGGTTTTCCAGGAGCGCAAATCGGCTTGGCGGACAGAGCGGGGGGGGGGGGGGGGGGCAAATCGGTTTGGGCGAGAGAGAGAGACCCTAAGCTTCGTCGAGAGGGAGAGCTGCGCCGTCCTCCTCCCAGGGGGATGTGCGGCGTGATTGACTTCAAATTGCATCGGCTCGGGATCCAATTCACGGTGTTTTGACATTGGATCGGCCGGAAGAGTACAAGCTTGGTCGGATCTGTTTTCAACCCGCGGCACGCAAATTCAAGATAATGGCAGCGGCGAGGCGGGTCGCCTTCTTCATCCCGGGCGACCTCGGAGCTTCCAACGACGCGCCTTTTCCCTTGCAGTGGTTCTTGAATCTAGCTTCAAGATTCCATGTGCGGTGGTGATTCAACAGCGTCGAATCTGGGCAGCAATGAGTCTTCTAGAGAGCACGAATGGAGATCCTTCTAGTTCTTGATCCGCTGGACAGTGCTGGTGGAGATCGCTGGTGGAGATCCTTCGAGGTTTTTTTTACACTGAAGTCGCAACAGAGTCTGGATGGTAATTATTTGCCATCTTGGACAGCTGCAGCATATCTGGACTTGGAGGACTCGAGACTGCGGGATGAAAGGTTCTACCAGGTAAAGCTGAACCCCTGGTAAGAGGGGTCTCGGCCTTGGTACTTATGTTTGTCAATTGATATTCATCCTTGTATGTGTGGTTACAGTCCTCTGTTTGTCCTTTGTTTGTTTCCTTGTACGCTTTTATCCTTACATAGTAATAAACCCATGATGATCCTGCCCCGTGCACGTAGGCCTATGGCCGAAGCACGTAAATCCTTGGTGTCCCTTTTACTGCTTTCCATTTCCGCATTTGTTCGACTTGTAAATTGATGAATGAATTCGCTGCTTCTGAATATTAATTCAAATATGTTAGTTTTGAATTTAATGTGTTGATGTAATTGCCACTGCCCAATTCATGTCAGTGTTGTTGTTCACTGATTGTATTCATTTTGAATAATTCATTCCTAATGTTATGGAATTGCAACTCGAACATTATATGTTTATCAATTTGCATGTAATGAATTGAATATAAACGTTGTTTATGCATTTCGGATTTTGACGAATCAAAACACCCAATAGTTCTTGGGCTATTCTGTGGGGACTGCCTCTCGCGCAGGGGCGCTCCCCGCAACACCTCATAATAAATATTTTATTCCAATTGAAATATTTTAGGGCTCAAAATGTGAGATGAATTTGGAATATATTTTCTTAACATCAAAACATGAAATACGTTGTGTACCTAAGATAAAATTATAGGGGAATCCACTTGGTAGGAAATTTATCAAAATTTATTCAAGATTTAATATCTTCTATTGAACCATAGACTTAGTTTTCCCATTTTACTATTTCTAATAAAACTTTTCTATGGAGATACATTTATAAATATATGATCACCTACTTCAAAATAAATATACTTCCTCCAGTTATCTGCATAACTTTCTACCTACTCTAGGACATACTCATATGTTTCTAAATCAATGTCACTATCTCAACAATTTCCTCTACCAACTATAGTACCATTAACTTAATTTCTTCTACATCATCCCAAAAATATGGTTTCTAACATTGCTTTACATATAATTCCTTAGATGTTTCCATCTGTATGCTAGAATAAAATATATTATTGTAAGAAAACATTATAAAAGAAATATTCTAATCCCAAAATTATTGGCAATCCATTTAATAATAAAGAATAATATTTTCCATGGTTTGAATTTTTTGATCCTACATTATATCAAATTGAGGATGGAATATTATACTGTAATTTAATTCAGTGCCCAAAAACATTTGAAGTTGTTTCAAAAAATTAGATGTGAACCTTAGATCATAGTCAGATAAAATAGAGGGAGGCACTTCTGGAAACTTGACTATCACCCTTATATATAGTCAATAATGATAATCTAAATCGTTGCATCTGAAATGGTAAGAATTTTTCAAATTTAGTTAATTGATAAAAAATAATCCAATTTAAATTATTACATAAATAAGTATTTGGGAATCATATCGTGAAATAAATTAGTATATTTTACCATTTCCACTCTGGAATTGAAAAAGGTTGATGCCTTCCCTTTAATAACTTTTGTTCTGCTTTAACCTTCAGAAAAGTAAAACACTTCATTGTGATGTTAGAAATATCTCTTTTCATTCCATCCCACCAATAATACTCATGAAGGTGTCTATACATCTTAGTACGACTCAGATGAATAGAAAATAGGGAATTATGATATTCAATAAAAAACCCTTTCTTCAATAGGGAAGTAAAATGCACACATAATCATTTTACAAATCATAAAACCCCTTCTTCATCAACATTAAAATCTGTAAAATTACCCTTCTTAATGAATTATAACTTTTCCTAAAAATATTGATTCTCTTTTTGAGGTTTATTACTTATTTATATCAAATTCTACAATACTAAAACCTAAAAAAATAGTTTATATCCATAAATCCACTATTTTTATTCCAAAATTCATCAAATCATTAACCAAAGGGTCACATTCCAAATGTAACATAGAAATTTAGCATTATTATTTTTGACTAAAACCATTATCAAATAAATCATGAAACCATAATCCTTGATATGTTCCAACCATCATCTCTATCTCAGGTTTAATTATTTCCAAGTAAATATATACTACAAACATTTGTGATTAGTATATATTTCAGACTTTACTACATCATGATGATGCCTCCAAAATTTTAAAGAAAAGCCAAAAAATCTAATTTTTTATCATGTATAGGGTAAAATAAGTAATGAGATTTCAATTAAAATGAAGCATAAGAAATTACGTGATCATTATGCATTAGGAAACAACCTAGTCCTTTCAAAGAAACATCACTATAAGAGAAAAATTATCATTTCTATAAGGTAAGAAAATAATTGGATCATTCACAAATATTCATTTCACTTCTTAATAACAATAATCAAATTATTTTTTTAGATTAATTTAACTCCTTTTCTAGTTAATGTATTCAATGGTCTACAAACTATGTAATGTTTTCAACAAACCAGTAATAGTAACCCCCTAATCCAAGAAAAAAATGAATCTATGTGATATTTTTGTGTCTTGTACATTCTTCAACAAAATTTGTTTTATAATAGTTAATAGTTATGTAATATTTAAAAATAATGTATCCAAAGAAATAAATTTTTTGCAACAAAAGTTCACACATCCTAAATTTCCCATACATTTTATTTTCTTTTAAGGTTCTCAACTAAATCCTTAGGTTCCTTTCATATTACTATTTAATTTTAGAATATACCAAAATGTCATCAATTAAAAAAACAAATAATTTTCTAAGTTATCATGAAAAAACCTATTCATAAGGCCTACAAATGTAGAAGGTGAATTGGATAACCCAAAAGGCATACCAATAAACTCATAGTGCACATATCTAGTCTAAAATACAGTCTTCATAATTTCATCCTTCTTCACCTTTAGCTAATGGAATCCGAACCATAGGCAAACCTTCAAAAAATATTGTGCTCCTTGGAGTTGATCAAACAAATCATCAATATGAGTAAAATGATACATGTTATTTATAGTAATGTTATTCAAAGATCTACAGTTAATTAAAAGTCTAATTGAACATTTATTATTTTTAAAAAACAAAATAGGAAAAACCCTATGGTGAAGTTCTAGGTCGAATGAATCCATATCTAATAATTCCTTCAATTATTTTTTCATTTATAAAAGTTCCACTTGATCCATTCAATAAGGGGGCTTATAAATATCCTTAGCATCATGTACCATGTTAACAGTAAACTAAACCTTCTGATTATTAATACCACTAGTCAAATCATTTTAAAAACATCCATGTATTCATTCACTACTAGCACATCACTAATTTGAACTGTTTAATTCTATTTAACAATATGATTTAGGTAATATTAACTTCTATCTATAATAAATTTCTTTTCTTCTTGGTTTTCTATAAAAGGCATGAAATTATTGAATAAAAATCAATTCGATCTATAATATATTTTAGCTTGATAAACATAAATTAATTCCATAAACAAAATAATATCAAAATCTACTATATCCATTTCAACAAGATTTACATAAAATGTCATCCCAATAATAACAATAATAAGATTCCTATAAATAATTGTTGTATTAATACTTCCACCAAAACTTCTCATAAGAAGTTTTGTCTTACTTTCATGAGGTGATATTCAAAATTTACATGAAGATTTGTTAGAATAAAAATAATGTAAAGATATAGAGTCAAACAGGGTATTGGTATAATTTTAATACAAAAGTAACATACCATTCACCACTTCATTTTATGACCGAACGTCAACTTTAGTATTGGTAAATTCTTTTTACATAATCCTTTTATTTTGATCTTGATGAATTCTAGCCTAAGTTACTTTCTTTGGGCATACATTAACATAATGACCCAACCCATTGAATCTCAAACACCTCACTATTGTATGGATATTAATGACCCCATTTTGGAGTCTTCAAGAGTCTTTTACTTGCAATGAAGGGCCATATGGACAAATTTTCAACATCCGTAATCTTTCCCTGATTTCACAAGACATTATTGAAGGTGTTTTTCTCTACAATTACCATAGTATGAGAACATCATTTTCTTACCTCTATATTTATTTGTTGTATGCTTCCCAATAACCTTCCATCTTGAACGCTTCTTACTTTCATCATCATAAGGCACATAAGTGTCAAAAATATGGATGTCAACATTTTTAGCACAATGAAAAAATTTCTCATTTATTTTAAGCTCTCAGGAAGCCAAAGATTATTGTAGATTTGGTTTCAATCCCAAGTAAAATATATTAATTTTACCATTAGTGTCTCAATAATATATGGTATTTACTTGGAATGTCCTGTAATATTTTCTTCATAAGTCACTACATAATCTTTATATTTTTTCCTCAATTATAATATTTTTTTTCTATTCGTAGTTACAAAATATTAACGAAATATTTATTAAGGAAAATTTCTTTTGAAGTTTCCCATTTCATGGAATAAATATAATATTTCTCCCTAATATCATTAACCAAATAACATCATCATTTAGCTTCACCTTCAAACTGATAAAAAATAATAGTTATCTTTTAATGTTATGAATATCCTAGGACATTAAATATATTCTCAAGGGCATTGATAAATCTATTAGATACTATAGGATCAGATGATCTACTGAATTATTGAGAATTTTTTCTCATGAAATGATCTATAATAGGCATGAATATTCACAGTAGATAGTGATCCATCAAGTATAGATACCACCACCACTTATAGCTTGTGTAAACTAATTAATCCCTAAAAAACATTACTGTCCCAATTCCAACCGGCTTAGGATGCTGATTTGGAATAATATTTGTGCATTCCCACTACAGATTCTATGTTTTATTTATAGAAAACCATTATGAACTGACATAATTTAGAAGAAGAAACAAGGTAATCTTAATATTATATATCATTTTGACTTATCCATATGGTAATATCATTAAAGGGAATGCTATTAAAATTATCCTAACCTTTAAGGTTATCTTAAACTTCCTCGGATACTAAATATAAGGACCCTAAGCTAAACATTATAAAATCTTGAATTTAAATTCAAGAATTCATTTTATTATATTTTAGTATCTTTTTAGGTTTATATTTTTAGAAATTATGTCATAACACTTACATAACAAAACCATATAATACAATGTGTACACTTTTATTTAGTATCCTTTCTCCTACCATATAAAACTTTTAAAACAAAAAATGAATTTTTAATGACAAATCTTCAAGACTTTAAAATGATCTCTTTATTTACATTAAATATCCTTAAATACTGTGATTTTTTTTTAAAATACAAAGAATGAGTAAAAAATCTCAATAAGGGATATATAAAAAAGAAAACTATTAGTCTAGTGGAAAAAAGGAAAAACCATGAAAATTATTTTATTAAAAAGGTTAATTTTTATCCATAAATGGAGTTATCATTCCTTAAAAAACATTTATATCACCTAAAAAAATGGTTTCCATGAAAGCTCGAAATCAAGAATATAATGTCTATGTAGGTACCTTGGGAAATTATCTCATCAAACCCTTACATAACCCATAAAAACACTACAATTAGAAATAAATATATGACCAACTTCCTATATTATTCTCCAGAGAATATAATAATTACCCAATACATTAGAGAAATATTTAGACTCACCCATCATATAAGATATAATAAGCTCACTCAGTGCTATCAAAGTACACCCATCATATATAATTTCCAAGAACCACAACATGATTAAAAAATTTTATTCTTTCAATTTTTAATCAAAATACATTTGAAAAACTATTTTAAACTCATATGAAAATCACTTTTAGATATCAAAATATAATTTTAATTTAAAAATGAATTTTTAATAATAAAATACCCAAAAATAGGGAATGGTGGGTTTTCATTTAAGAAAACATGAACTCTTATAAAAAATAAAGTAATGAAATAATGATCATGGTGGTGGAAAAAGTTATTGTTTCTATGTTTGTTAAAAATATAAGATTCCATTTATTATTTGTCAAAATGTTCCACATAAAACATGTAAAAAGATTCATTTTTGAAAACATTTTAAAATAAAGTAAAAAGAGTCATAAAAAGTAATTTATATTTAAAAACATTCCTAAAATCATTTAAAAAAATTGACATTGAAAAGGAAGAGTTGGAAGGAAGAAATTAAAATGTTTAAAAAAAATGCTTTATAACCATGGAATATTTGAATCATAAGAACAATGAAATAATCACATTAAAAAATATTAAATACCATGAAAATAGATAATTTTTTGACATAACATGTCAAAGGGTTTATATAACAACTCGTAAAATAATATATGTTCATAACATAAAAATATACCTTAATGAAAATAAATTGAGATGAAGTCCCATAACTTGAGTTTGATTCTTCACATAAATTATTTACATTCTAGAATAATAAAATAATGTTTATTATTTAATTTATTAATACCCATTTTTAATTTATTATTCCATTAATTTCACTTATTACCATGTTATATATGAAAAATTAATAAATTAATATTTCATTGAATGTTTTGATGATATTTGGACTATGTGTCAAAAATGACAATGGTAGGTTATCTATGGTCAAAGTGGATATTATTTAAAAATATACCTAAAAATAACAATGACATAATTATTTTATTTATAATTAAATTATACTTTTAGTACCTATTATGAATGAAGTAATTAAAATCATGAAGATGGTAGGCGGTACATACAAATGAGCGATGTTTCCAGTTTTTATAATCACCGTGTAAAAGAGGTAAGTAATATTTTACCATCATATAATGATCATAATATCATATATACCATATTATTTCTTTATATGTGATTATATATATAATCTATGTGGTTTAGTGATAAAAATAGAGTCACATTGCTTTGTGAAGGTGGTAGTACACACATCTATGAACAATGTTATCATTTTTTAGGGAGTAAAAGGCTAAGAAATATAATGATTATTATATTATTATAATGATAAATATGTTGTTAATACGATAATTATTTCCTTTAAATCACATATATTGATTATATTTTCCCATATTATAGTCAATGTAAAGTGTTAGTGAAAAATGAATCACATCCCTTTGTGAGGCGGTGGTTTTCCGTACACATGAGTGATGTTATCGTATCCACTATGGAATTAAAATTAAATATATATATATATATATATATATATGAAATAATGACTCCATAGGTATAATTATGTTATAAATATCATATATATATATAATTCATATCCATTATCATACCCAACAAAGAGAGGTTTTAATGGAAAAAAATTACATCATTTTGCAAGGTGGTAGTCCACTGTATACATGAATGATGATTTTGTAACCAATTATAAGGATATGGAGAGGGATTTATGTTTTTAAATTAAGATAATACCATCTCACTATATGAAATAAAATTATGTTATTATATATGAATGGGTTAGGAATGATTGAATGGGATGGTGGAAGAAATAAAATAAAAAATCTTGACAAAGAACATTACCTCTTCTTTAGGTAAATTCTTTTAGTTTTCACCAAAAGGCTTATGAGGTTAGATTTATGACCAAACTAAGGCTTATAGGATGAGATGAAGGAAGTATAGAAGTGGGTTGTTTAGGGATTTTCCAAACCATAGATTTTTTTAAGATGTTAACTTATTAGATAATGTAAATTATATCGATTCAAAATATTGAATCCATTTTAGAAAATTCAATTCATAGAAGTGTCATAATTAAATTTAAAATAAAACCCAAAAAATTTATAAAAAAGAGGGTTTTAAGAAGTGTATTTGTTTAAGAAAATGTTGATTTTATAATAACTCAATGACTAATAATAATAATTTTATAAATATAAATTCATATTTCTTTATATATAATCATTAAATTTAATTAAATACATTTATCATTATGGATTATCATAATTAATTAAAATTTATAAAAATTATGCAATTTAAAATCGTTTTTAGAAAAATCCCATTTTAAAACCCAAAAACAAACTTATACTAAAAACCAATATATAGTCGATTTAAATGTAATTAAGTGGTGTGAATATATCTAAATATTAATTATTTTAATTCAAATCATACTCAAATAAAATTTTGACTTTTAAAAAACTTAAATTATTTAAAATATATGATTTTTTACAAAATAATTTCATTTTCACTATTTATTGAGAAACCAATATTTTTGAAAAAATTGAAAAATTTCCCCATAACTAAATTTTAATATTTTTATTTTAAAAATGATATTATTATTTTCAAATTCAAATTATAAAATTTATAAATTAAACTTTTAAATATAACCTTATAAGAAAAATGATTAATTAAAACTATTTCTTTTTTTGATTTAAAAATTACTTAATATTATTTTCAACAACTGTAGAAATATAATTCATATTAGTAAATATGAGAATGATTTATTCTATCATTAACTATGTTGTCACATAAAATATCAATATTTATTTCATGGATAAATATTATGATCTTCCATATATTGGTTATGGTTCTCATGTGTTAATATCATGTTCTTATACCCTTTATCTCGTGTTACAGTCTTGTGATCATTTCTATCTCACTTGTTTACCCTTAATGAGAATATGATCTACCCCTTTTATTATGTTTCCTTTACATAGGTTATGAAGAAAGCTACTATTTATGTTATGTCTATGAAGGGTTCTAGTTATGAATAAATAATTGGGATATGATTTAAATATTTTATAAACAAGTTTTTTATGTTTCTAGGTTTCCCAAGATACAAGACCAAATTGATTTTGAGGTGGATTGAAATGTTATATATTGAATATTCATATAAAAAGATATAAAATCTATGTATGAAAAGTATGATTCTTTATAATTTTTATTAGAGAAAGGTTTAGTTAACCCTTGGAAACTAGGACGATAAACTTTAGTAAGAACCCTAAGGGTAAGTCTAAGTATTTGATAAAATCATAAAGATTTGGTAACGATCATGAATGAGCTAGGTTAAAATTAAGGTGTCATAGAAGAATGTGTCATGATAAATACATACTATAAATAATTTTTAATTATTATATGGGTTCTAACCATGATTAGTTTTTCTTAAAATATTATCTTTGGTTTTAGTGAATGGATGGAACCCAAAAAAACCATGTTATTGCTGGATGTGATGTACAATGTAATGATTTCCATAATGCAAAAATGAATGTTATAGGAGTTTTAATGTAAAATATTGTTTCTATGATAACCCAACTTTCTCAATATATTAATCACGATGAGCATACAAATGAGAAAAGTCATGATCAATGTAATATTGTGTCCATTACGAGCCAACATACACCTTATTTTAGTGGGTTTATTTATCCACTAGTCACTGAGTAATAGATCAACACCAATGAATAGAGTTTTTATTTTCTCTAGTGTTTAAAATATGAAAAATTTATTTTGGATTTTTTATAATTTGGAAGGATAAGAATATAAATGGTTGAATATTATTAATATCATGAGATAATTGAATTTAATTGACTCCATAGAGTGGGAATAATTTAAAATCTTATTTTTCAACAAGTAATTCCCTTGTATTATTTGTATGAAAATAATCAAATAATGACTTCAGTTGAAATAGTCAGATGATGAATCTTTTAGAACCTATGAGGTTAATTATGCATTAATTTTTATGAATGATTTTTGTATTATCATCCAAACTAGATATTAGGTTGATTGATTCTTTAGTATCTTGTAAAAAAGCCCATAAAGGCTATTAAACATAAGGGACTTCAATACCCTTGTAGAAATTGTTCAATTCTCTCTCAAGGTAGAGATTATTATTGGATTCACCCATTAATCTCATGGTGTTTTAGAAAAGAAAAATGGAATTCAAAATAAATTCTAAAAACCAAGGATATAAAAAGATAATATTTTCTTTATATTGAATGTATAGAATGAAAAATGAGGGAGGTTTCCTTAAGGGAATTCGAAAATGTTTCAAGTGTGGAAGGAAGGTCAGTGGGAAATTGAATGTCGATGTGATTTTATGAAGTTGGATAATGATTTGAATAGAGATAAATATCTATAAAGTGAACCAACCACTCTCCAGTGTTTTAAGTGCAAGGATTATGATAATTATTCTAACCAATGCCCAAATCTAATGGTTAATGATGATTATTTATTTCAAAAACCTCTTAATCCCATATAAAAAGGTAAATATCATACAATTACTATTTACGAGGTGGTGTATGACAACGATGTGGTGAAAGGTACATTTACTATCCACTCTAGAACTTATAATGTCTTATTGAATTCTCGATCCAACCACTCTTTTTTATCTAAATAATTTTCCAAGGGTATCACAGTACAACCTCAAAAATTAGATGTTGATTTAGTAGTAAAAACCACTAATGGTATAATGATCACATCCTAAGTCTAGGATTCTTCTACAATTGAAGTTTGTGAGAATCTGTTTTGTGAAAATATTTTTATTCTTCATCTAGTTGAATTTGATGTTATTCTGGGTATGGATTATCATTATTTACAAAAAATATCACATCAATTTACAAGTAAGGGAAGTTACATTTGATATTACAAACCAATTTACGACCACCTATTAGTGTGATGAAAAAAATAAACATCCAATGGAAGTTACATACATTTTATGGGTCATGATTCATATTCAAAAGAGGGGTTTATCTCATATATTTTAGGTGAAACTCAACATTTATATATTCATATTATAAGGGAGTTTATTAATGTTTTTCTAAAAGAGTTTCCTAGTATTCCCCTATATCGCGAGGTTTATTTTTTAGTAGAACTGATAACTGACACTATAATTATTTTCAAGACTATATATAATGGACCCGATTGAGTTGCAATAATTAAAGAAGTAACTCTAAGAGAATCCTGAGAAGGGGTTCATTCTTCCATGTGAACCACCTTGGGATAAACATGTTATATTTCTTAAGAATAAATATGTTACAACATGAATCTCTATATATTATTGAGAACTAAAAAAATCAATATTAGGAACAAGTATCCTCTACCTTGTATAGATGACTTGTTTGATCTACTGTGAAAAGCTCAATAATTTTTCAAGATTGATATTTGTTCTGTATGTACCCAATTGAGATTCAATAAGGAAGATATACAAGAGACATCATTTCGTACATGGTATAGAAACTATGAAATTATATTGATTCCATTTTGTCTTACTAATGTCCCCACTATCTTTATAGATTTAATGAATAATGTCTTTAGAGATTACCTTGGTCAGTTTTTGGTAGTATTTATATATGATATTCTTATTTATTCAAATAATAAGTAAGATCATGAAGATAATTTGATTGTTGTGTTGAAGAACCTAAGGAAAGAGAATATTTATAAAAAATTTACCAAGTGTGACTTTTGTCTTACTAAAGTTTCATTATTGGTTCATATAATATCAGGTAAGGGTATACCAGTAGACCCTTAAAAGTCAGATGTTATTGAACATTGGCCTAGACCTATAATGACCTTGACCCTAATATCCCGGAGTAGGTGATTTCTTCATTACATTCAAATCAGATACATGGAATCACATCGTAAAGGACCAAATAATTTTGTAGTCATGGAAACCCAATACATACTTAATTCTTGAATTAAATTTGAATAAAAAAATTAATATATTTTTTTAAGAAAAACATTATTCCATGTAGCATATCCATTCATATCAACATATTTTACTTCATGGGTTTTTGGCAGAAGGAAAAAAATAAGGGTGATCTCAAATTATCGGTAATGATTAAGTATATCAATAAATATCAAGAATTAGTAAGAATAGTCAATATTAAAATGTATGTAACTAAAGAACATTCCATGTGATAAAAAACATGAGCACATTGTGATAAGAATAAATGATTATCAAGTAATGCATTATAAATAATCACATTATCTTGGAAAAATAACCATGAATAATATAACTAATTTAATAATCACATGAAATATCAATAATGAAATTCATAATGATGGAAATAATAATTTTGGATGTCTGAACTATCAAGATGTATCCTTGAGAAAGTTACTTTAAAGATCTATACTCAAGAGTGTTTAAATCTATGTGTAGAAACTTATCGGATTTTGGAAACTGATTTTTCACATGAGACCTATCGATGCATCAAGGGGCTATAATTAACTAGGACCCACCCATCACATGCTAATTGTATTTCATTCTTCATTTGAAAGGGAAATAATGAACAACATAAAAATTTATATTCAAAAAAGATCATAAGAAATCTCAATAATTTCCTCAATCAATAAACATAACCATAAACTATCAAGAGTAATACGGAGAGTGTTATTAAATTATCACATCCATAGTAAAACTACTCATAAAAAATCCAATGAAATAATAAGGATGATTTCAATACAAAATTTCCATAGTGGACCATAGGTACAATAAATGGTTGATATCATTGATGAATAGAAATACAATAGAATGATATTTAATAACATTCATGAAGAAAATATTCTCCTCCATTTAAAAATAAGTATTTGAAACATAAAAAAATTTCAAAATAATTTTATTTTGAAATAAAATTAAAAACATATAAATTAATATTTTTTTGAGGTTATGATGGTGAATGATTCCATACATTTCGTACAGGTTAAAAAAAATATTTTTTTCACATTTTCAGTAAATATAAAATGGAAATTATTTTGGAAATGATATGAGATTATATTGATTTTTTAAAATAGTAAAAATGGATAATACTTATCTTTAAAATATTTTTTAAAATGTAATTTTTTTTGAAAACATTTTTAGAAAATTTGGTTTTGAAAGAAAATAGATTTTTGACTGAATAGAGAACTGAAGTCAGATTTTCTTAAAAAGTTTTTTAAACTAATTTAATTACCAAAGAGTGGAAAATAGTACTATTACTTTAATATATCTTGAATAAATAGAAGAGAATAAATTTAAATGGGTTTATTAGGAAATGATCAACCAATTATATTCAATTGAAATTGAAGAACATATAATCTCGATTAGAATGAAAATGTGAAATAAACTTTTACAATGATTATAACATTGAAGTGAGAATTCATCAATGAATATATTATTGGTTTCAACTATAAATCCACAAAAAAAATTATAAATAAAACATAAGGTAACAAAAATTAATTATTCACATAATCTTACAATGACAGAATCAATGATGTATAATTTTAATCCAATGAATGGAAATAGAGTTAATAAATCCATTACCTCACACTTCCTTTTGATTAAAAGTTCATTAACCTCCCGTATAGTGTTTTTAAATATGTTATTAACTTATTTAAAACCATATTAATGTTTATAAGATCATATATTATCCCATTATAACATATTATTACCCGTTTAATAATAATATTTCAATATATTCTTTATTTCGGGTGTTAATTGTTGTGTTTTATCTTGGATGGTTTGCCATGAAAGATACAATTATTATACAAATTATAAAGTTATATCATACAAATAATAATAATAATGAAAGAATTGACATATTTTTAAATCAATTATAATTCTAAAAACAATCATTAAATATGGTTACAAAAATGTAGTACATTATGATCATGGAGATGGTTGGCCTTACGTACACATGAGTAACAATTCCATTATTCAATGATCGTTATGAAAATGAGGTAAGTAATATTTTATCTTTATATAAATATAATAATGTCACATATAACATATTACTTCATTAAATTTACACATACTTATATATCATATATGTGGCTTGGTTATGAAAAGAGTGACACATCGCTTTGTGAAGGCGATAGTCCACACGTTCACGAATGATGTTATCATCTTTAAGTGAGAGAAAAGTTAAGAAATAAAATTATATATATTATCATCCTAGAATGATAACTATTTCATTGATACCATAATTATTTCATTTATGTCACATATAATCATTAACTTTAACCTTATTACATTCCAAATAAAGCGTCGGTGAAAAATGAATCATATTGCTTCACTAGGCATTGGTCTTCCATACACGGGGGCGATGTTATTGTATCCCATAAAGAATGGAAAGTGAAAATATTTATATTATAAAGTGAATAAAAATATAAAAATATTTTATAAATATCATATTTATACTTTAGATCTATCATCATACCCAACCTTGAAACGTGGTAATAGAAGAATGAATGACATCAGTTTGCGAGGTGGTAGTCCACCATACACATGAATGATGGTTCTGAAACCCATTTGATTGATGTGGAGATGGTTTTATTATAAAAATATGAAATTATATTTAATATTATTAGGTTATTATATAATCATGGTTTAATAATAATTGAAATATTTGTAGGCAGAAATAAAATAAAAATGCTTGTTAAATAACATTACTTCTTCTTTAGGTATCCTTCTTATGTTTTCACTAAATACTTTTTAAGTCATATTTATTTACAAGGTAAGACTTATAGGATGAGGTTATAGATGTTGTTATGTGATTTTTTTAGGTATTTTCCAAACTAAATTGGTTTGAAGGTGTGAAGAAGAGAGGATAGTTGATGGCCTTTTATAGGTGGGGGATAGGACACACTTGGAATGTTTAAAAAGAAATGAGTGCTACCACATTTTTCATATGTATAAAGGGTAAAAAATTGAAAATTATAAAACATTATAGGTTTAATAGACTATATATGTTCAAAAAAATGATATTTAGACAAGTTAATTGGTCATTTATTCCCTTAACATTTTAGTTTAAACATTAGTAATCTTATTTTTACCCTAACCGTGGTAATTAATTTTTACTTAATTTACAACATAATTTGGTAAAAAATTATTTTTAAATTATCATAAATAAAAAATTATTATTATTACAAACTTTGACTCCATTTTTCTAAATTCAATTCTCATAAGTGGCAAAATTTAATTTAAAATTAATCTCCCAGACGTGACAAGAAATCATTTTTTTAAAGAGAAAACGTCCAAATGATTAAAAAGTTTTTATTTCAAGAATCACTATAAAAATTATTAAAATGAACTAAATTGGATTAATTTATATAAATATTATATAATTTTACTTTAAAAATAATTCAAAAATAATTTATCATTATAAATTATTTAAATGAAAAGTAATTTTTCAATTAAAATTCAATATTTTTCACTATTTATCATCAAATGAAACTTCTCAAAAAAATATCAAAACATAACCTAAAATAATTTTGGTATTCTGATTTCAAAAATAAGTTTATTTTGTCACTATTTTTCTAAAATTGGTAAAAATTAATTCTAAATTATGTTCACAAAGCATTATTAAACTCACTTTTAGAGAAAAATAGGTTTTTAAAAAACATTTCATTTCATTTTTAATCACTATTATTTTATTCATACTCAAAATATAACCAAAATTTTCATTATTTAGTTAGTAATATTCATACCCTTCAATTTAATGGATATGTTATATCTATTATATTAAATAATAATATTTTAATAATATTTCACATTTCATTTAAACTTGGTGATACATGTGACGCAAGCTAAGCATAGTGTTGTGTGTAAGAAAAGCTAAAATAAATGTTGTGTGTAATGAACTCTATTGAATAGAATAAATTTATTTAAAAATAAATATATCCTAAATTCTCTGGGAGTTATATTTTCTTCTTATATTTCTGTTTCTTTTCACATAATCTATCGAATATAATGTTATCATTTTTGGATTTCAGGGTGTTACATTCTCCCCACATTAAAAAATAGATTTAAATTTAACATTTATCTTAATAATAAAGGGTTTTATATTTTAAAATATCATTGTTGAAAATCCCACATCATAAAAATAATAATAAAACATTTTTTTAATAAAAGGATAAGGGAAGTATGAAGGTTATATGGAAAAATCACATAATAAGGTTTCCAAGTAGGAGAATATATGTGAAAAATGAAAACAAGGACACAAAAGAAAATACTAATGCACAAGGATTAATAGAGAGTGATAGAGTAAATTGATCACAATAAATTGGGTGATCCTAAGAAGGTTTACAACCACAAAACCATAAACAAAATAGGAGTGAAAAGGGTCAATGATGTAAATAGGATAACATTTTAATTTCAATTTTTTTTCCTAAAGTTGATGAAATTTCATAAAAATATATACTTACTTGATTTCATTCCCTTTCAAAAGTATAATCCCATCATTTTGTTGTGTCTTGAAAAACATTAAATTCATATCTTACTCTAAGAAATGAATATCCAAAAATGATATTTTTGTTCTTGAAAAACTAAAATTTACATTAAAAGGGCCATAATATTCATTAAATAGTGAAAAGTGTTTCCATATGTATCAGAATATTGTCTAAAACCAATATGGTTAGAATATGTTATCCAATATGAATAAATATTCATATAGTGAAGTAATATATAAATCATCAAAACCTCATCCAAAGTTCCAATTAAACCATTTCATAAATGTTTAACCTTATGACCCCTCCAAAATATCAGGATCCAAAATATTAGAATGAAGGTTACTGAATTTACATAACAAACTTACCATTAATCCCTTAAATAATTTGATTTATCTCTTAATCATAACATACAAACATTTGAATACCTTCATCATATATTCTCTTGAAACATGGTAATAACTTGAATTACCATAAAAACTTATTGAAAAAATGTTATCTTATTTATTACTTAAGTAAAACACCGACTAATGGATATATTACTTAAATCCAAAGATATTGTAAACTCCAATAATGATAGTATAATCCACTTTGTCAACAAATCATTAATTAGTTCCAAGGTTTTCAACACTATCCAATTTTATTTATATATATCAATCATTTCTTTATACTAAAATCATTTTATCAACATTAATAATATATTAAGTGTGACCTTTCATTAAATCATGAGTTTTTAAACGTGTTTAACTTTCCATTAAATCACTTTTCTTAGTACCATTCAACACATGGTTTCAAATCCTCAGTGAAATAGTTTTGTTGTATAATCATTATACATTTAATAATTCATAAAACCTGGATATCATTGAGAAATACACAAATGACATAATTATTGAATCCAAATAGAAACAGATTAATAATTACTCTTCCTATATGATAATAGAATAATCTTGATCATGTTCTATTTACTTTTATTGAGGTATATTCCTTTAATTCTTGAGGCATTTATTTTTGTAGTGCCCTGTCACCTTATAGTTGAATCATTATACATTGGAATCCTTTTTATTAACCTCACAATCATAAGAATAATGTAATTTATCTCCAAACTTATAGAAAACTCATATTTATTTTAAGAAAGTACTAGGGTGTTTCATTCTATAATTATCACATGTGGGAAAATCCTTCTTTCCCTTCTTCCCTTTATCTAACTTTTTTCATACCATCCCCTTCGTCTCTTTATTCCCATTGAAGAAAAAGTACAAAGAGAATTATTTCAGTATCTTTTTGAAACATGATAATACTTCCTTATATGATGATAATGTTTTGGAGACAACATACCTTTAAAATATTTGATTAAAACCATAAAATAAATAATATTTCTTACCACTTAGATTATGTGCAGTGATACGGTTCCCATACCATATTATAAGGGCCACTTCTAAATTATTACACGAACTAGATTAGATAATATCATTATGAAACATATTTTATAATCCTAAATATTGTGAAATATTTAACTCAAATTGAAAATTTTATTCATAGATAATCAAATAATTTAATCATGGATTCTTTAGGGATACCTCATTTTCCTAAATACTTCATAATAGTTTGTAAAGAAAGTGTGAATTATCATAATAATATCCCCAGAGAGTGTCAAAAAAGTGTATAGTAAGGCCCATTTCCATCACCAGGTGATGATAGGGTCATGGCCAATACAACCTTTTTGTAGTTATTACCTATAGGTACCTTTTTCCTGGAACCATGTCTACCTGTAGTTTTCAGACATGGATAGATTGTAAGGGAAACCCAAATAATATCTACTATACAAAAATGTTATGATGCTTTTATATAGTTATCCTCAAAGTCAATCACATAGTTATAAAACCTAATATTTTTCCTAAATCTAATTCCCAATGTTTCTCTTAAACATCCTCTAATAACAATAGTATTGAACATCACCCCAGTAGTCCATAAAAAATGAATTATTTGTTATATTAGAAAAAGTTAAAGGAATAGAATCTCAAAGTATTGAATAGTTTAGTAGTGTTAGTAAACCAGATACATACTTAATTATTTATTCACATGTGAATAAAAAAATTACAACATATTTTTTTGAGAATAACGTTATTCCCTCTAGAATATCCTTACATATAAAACATAGTACACTTAAGGTGCTCCCAAGGAATGGAAACAGAATAAGGGTGAGCTGAAATTATTATTAATGGTTATGTAAAACAGAATCTATCATGATTTTGCAATCATAATCAATATAGAATGGTATGTAACTAGACCCCATTCAATTTAATCAAATACATGAGCATAATATGGCATAAATAAATTATGATCAAGAAATTCTATGTAAATTATCACATGAGCTTAAAAACTTAACATTTTATATTCTCAATAATTTATTAATCACAAGGAATATAAAAAAATGAATTCATAATGATGTAATGTATAATAATGGACGTTCGAACTATCAATATTTATCCACAATATAGTTATCGTCCTGATCTATCCCCAAGATAGTTCAAATATTTGGGTAGAAACTCATAAGATTTGGCCAACTGATTTAGCTCATGAGAATTACTGATGAATTGTGGGGATATCATTAACCAGTCACCACATATCACACAATAAGTCAGTTTCATTCTTCATAAAAAGTGAAGAAACATTAACAACATAAATATTCATGTTAAAGAAATAAGACATGAAATGTGAATACTTTTCCCAATCAATAAACATAACTATAAAACACCAAGAGTAATATGAAATATGGTATAAAAATAGTAAATCCAAAATCAAAATAACCATAAAACATCTATATAAAGAATACAAATGATATATACATCATTTCCACAATGGATCATAAGTTAAATAAAGGGATGATGTTTTTGATGAATATAAATACCATAAAAAGATATTTTAAAGAATTATTAAGGAAAATATCCTTTTAATTTGGAAAATATGTTTAAAAAAACATTTCCCAAATAATTTTTTTGAAATAAAAACGAAAAATTATAAAGGAATATATAACATATTTTTAGTTCATTATGGTTTAAATGTATACACATTCCAGACGTGTTAAAATAATTAGTCCTTTCACATTTTCGAAAAAAATCCAAACACACATTGTTTTAAAAATGAAATAAGATTATTTTGAATTTTTTTAAAACCATTAAAATGGGTAAAAATTTATTCAATTAACCATTATGGAAATGTAAAAAAATTGATTTTTTATAAAAAATGGTTTTGGAAGAGAAAAAATTTCAGAGCAAAGAGAGAAATGAAGTCAAATTTTCTTAAAACATTTTATCAATTAATTTTTTGTAATAAAGAATAGAAAAATGGTAATGTTAAATGAAAATATCATGAAAAAATAGAGAAAAAATTTAAATGGGTTTATTATGAAATAGTCAAATAATTTTCTTCAACTGTAATTCAAGAACAAATAATCTCAATTAGAATGATACTTTGAAATAAAACATTACAATGACTATAACATTGAACTAAAAATTAATTATTAAATAAATTATTTGCTTCAACTATAAAACCATATAAAAATATGTTTAATACAGAAAAAGTAAATAAAAATTAATTATATAAATAATATTACAATTATATAATCAATGAAGTAGAATATTAACATAATGAAAAAAATTGAGTTAAGAAATATCTTATCTCATGCTTTCTTTTGATTTAATGTTCTTTAAAATACTGTATAATGGTTATAAAAATGTTATTAACTTATAAAAAACCCATATTAAAATTTATAATATCATATATGATCTAATTATAACATATTATTACCTGATTTGTAATAAAATTTCATTATTTTCATTGTTTCAGGTTCTAATTGTCATGTTTTCTTATTCATATTTCGCTATGAAAGATCTGGTTCTTGTGAATATTATATAGTTATATCTATACATAATAATAATACTGAAATTATTATCATATTTTTACATAAATTATAGTTTTAAAATCTATCAAGAAATTTGGTTACAAAAAATGAATCACATTATGATCATGGAGACTATAGGGTGTACATATGCATAAGTAAAATTTTCATTTTTCAATGATCATTATGGAATGTATGTAAGTAATATTACAATATTACAGAATGGTCATATTATCATATATAAAATATTATTTAATTGAATAAACACACACACAGATAAATATTTATCATTCTTGTGGTGTAGTGATGAAAAGAGAGTCACTTCGCTTCGTGAAGGCAATAGTCCAGAAGTAGACACATGATGTTATCATCTTTAAGTGAGTGAAAAGGTATGAAATAAAATGATATATATTATATTTAAAAATGATAAATATATCATTAATATCATAATAATTTCATTCATATCACCTATTATCATTATCTTTAACCCTATTACATTCCATGTAAAGCGTTAGTGATTGACAAATCACATTGCTTTCGTGAGGTGACAGTCTGCCATACACATGGGCATCGTTGTCGTATCCCCTACAAAATGAAAAGTAAAAAGATATATATGATATAATGAATGAATTGGTGTAAATATGTTATAAACATCATATATATTATTTATATCCATAATCATACCCAACCTTGAAATGTGGTAATTGAAGAATGAATGACATTTTTTCACGAGGTAGTAGTCCACCGTAGATACAAATGATGATTTTGTAACCAATTTGATAGATGTGGAGATGGTTGTAGGTAACAACCTTATTATAAAAACATCATAGTATATATAATATATAAATTATCTTATAAAATCATGTTTTAATAATAATTGAAGGATGTGGAGGAAGAAATAAAATAAAAAACTCGTTGAAGAACATTACCTCTTCTTCAGGTATCCTCTCTATAGTTGAACTAATTCCCTTATAAGTTATATTTATGCCCAAGATAAGGATTATAGTATTAAGAGAGGTATTTTAATAAGTTATTTGGGTATTTATTGGCCAAATAAAAGAGGTTTTACAACTTTAAGAAGAGAGGATAGTGGGTGACCTTTTATACATAGGGGAGAGGACACAATTGGTATTTCTGAAAAGGATTGAGTGCTCCCACATTTACCATATGTAAAAAGTAATAAAATGGACTATTATCGAACCTTATATGTGTAATGGTCTAACTTTTTCCATAAAATAGTTTTTATACACGTTCATAGGTAATTTTCACCCTTATCTTAATAGTTTACCCCCCTAGAAAACCCATTTTAACCTTAACCGTGATAATTAATTTTTACTACATTCACGATTTATTTAGTGGAAAAATTAATATGACCATATTATAAATTTTAAATTATAATGATTATAAATATTAAATAAATTTTTAGAAATGAAATTCATAGAATTTAAAAATTTTAATTTAAAATTAATCACACAAACGTGATAAGAAAGATAGTTTATAAAGAGGAAATGTCCAAACACTTATTTTGTTTTTATATAAAAATTAAATATAAAGATGATTAAAATGAAAAAAATTGGATTAATGGTTATTATATTGAACTAATTTTACTTTAAAACCCATTAAAAATATAACTGAAACTTATAAATTATTTAAATAAAAATCTATTTTTCAATTAAAAATCTGTATTTTTCACTATTCATCATAAAATCAAACTTCACTAAAAATTCCCAAGAATTAAACTTAAGATAATTTTTCTATTAATATTTAAAAATTTAATTTTAGTTTGAAAAATAAATTTCCTAAAATTTGTAAAATTTAATTTTAAATTACGTGCGCAAATCGTGGTTAAATCTTCTTTTTGAAAAAATAGCTTTTTTAGAAAAAAATTATATTTATTTTAAATGTTTTTATTTTATTCGTAATAAATATGTGACCATAATTTTCATAATTTAGTTATTATAATTTATACCCACCAATTTAACAACTATTTTATAACAATTATATTAATTCATAATATTTTAATAACATTTAACATTTTGTTTATACTTATTGTTGCGTGTAATGTAAACTAAAGTTTGTGTTGATTATAATGAAATAAAAAATCAGTGATACATCTAACTCAGGATATTTAATAGATTTAATTTATTTAAAAATAAATATATCATAATGTCTTAGGGTTTTATATTTTATTCTCATCTTAGTGTCATGTGCCACATACACTATCAAATGCAATGTTCTTATTTTAGGATTTCATATTGTTATAAGACCAATAATTGTGACTATGATCTATAGTTTTTTAGTTTAGATATATATAATCAAATATTTTTGTATAAATTTTCATGGATATCTAATCAATTGACCATGTTTTCTCATAAGTAAGCCAATTTTTTTGGATGGATGAATGTGATGAATGTTTTAAGGAACTTAATAGAAGGGTAGTTAGCACAACTATTCTTACACTACCTTTTAGTAGAGAAGGGTTTTTAATTTGTACTCATTCATCAAAAAAGAAACTATGATGTGTAATTATGTAGAAATATATGGTTATAGATTATGAATCATGAAAATTTAAGGTCCATGTGAAAAATTACCCAACTTATGATTTGGAGTTAGTTGTGGCAACTTTTTCATTAATGATTTAGAGGAATTACATCAATGGAGAAAATTGGGAATTATATACTGATCACAAAAGTTTAATGTATATTTTCACTCAAAAGAAACGAACATGTGACAAAGAAGATGGTTAAATATGATTACAGATTATTAATTCTTAATATATTAACACTCTAGAAAATAAAACAAGGTGTAATATGCTTTGATTTGAAATAATTGTTCTAGTTTATCAATTATGATGATAATAAAAATTCGATATTTATGGGCATGAAAAGTATGGATCATGAAATCTTAATGTAAGGGGAGAAATAATATATTTTTCAAATGATTGTTCAACCATCTACCTATATGAAAATTAAAGAGGCAATAAAGAAAGATGTAGAGCTATAAAAGAAGGTAAGAAATGTTACTATGTTCGACCTTGATTATGATAGAATAATATGGTTCCAAAATAATGTATTTTTTTCTTCGACACTAGGTATGAAGAAGGATATGATGGATTAAGTTTATAGTTATTCATTATCTATTCATCCTAGAAGTAATTTTTTTTTATATAATGTAAATGAATATTTATGTTATTTCAAAAATTTAAGGATGAGAGACATAAGTCTAAGGGGATGTTACAACCATTACCCATAACATAATAAAAATGGGAAAATATTACCATGGATTTTTTTGTTGGAAACCCCAATGAATCTAAAGGTATTAATGCTATTTTGGTTGTGGTTGAGAACTTTACAAAGTATGAGCACTTCAATTCCATTAGAAAATATTTCAGTCTTGATCTTCTTACTCATTTATTCATTAAAGACGTGGTAAGATTTCCTCATCTACTGGTATCGATTTTATTTGATTGGGATTTGAGGTTTACAACTATGTATTGGAGAAGTGTTCAGAAGGATATAGATATAGAGTTAATTATTAAAACAAATAATAATACTTAGATATATGGGTAGTTTGAGAGGACCATTCAAAATCTGAAATCCATGTTAATAACTTACTCTATAGATTTAAAATGTGTCTGGGATCAATACCTTACTTTGGTGTAATTTTCTTACAATAATAGATTTCAATATAGTATTCAGATTGATCAGTATGAAGAACCATATGGTAAAAAGTATATAACTCCAACATGCTAGAATGAATTTAAATAAATACAGCTTTTGGGGACTGATGTAACTGATGAAATGGTAGAGAAGGTTATATCTATTCAATAACACATAATAGAAACGTAGAGCCGACAAAAAAGTTATGCTGAAAATCATTAGAATAATCAATAGTTTAATGTTGATGATAAGTTATTACTATGAATATCTCCAAAGAATAGGTAAATGATATTTAGAAATAAGTGAAATATAATCCCTAGTTATATCTGTCCTTTAGAATTTTTTCATCATATCGAGATGGTAGCTTATATATTGTCGCTTCCATTAAATTTATCTCAAGTTCATAATGTGTTCCATATATCTCTCTTGAGGAAGTACATACCTGATCCTTCACATGTACTAAGATCATAGTTTGAAACATTGGGGTATGATATTTTATATGAAGAACAATTGATAGAGATTCTGGATCATAAAGGTAAAGTGATATGAAACAAGACTACTATCTTGTTCAATGTTTTTGTAAAAAAACTACTATTTTGAAAAAGTTATGTGGGAACCTAAGGATGTAATGATGTAGAATTATCCTCAAATATTTGTATCAAAGTGATTAATTTTGAGGATAAATTTATTTTAATGTGTTTATAATGTAACACCCTAATATTTTTAGGAAATATTTCTCTTTACTTAATTTGATTTCGTTGATAGCTTGTGTTACATGCAAAACCGAGTTTAAACAAACAACGATACATTATTAAAATATTATGTGACTGTTATCATCTAACCCTTTTATTAGTGGGTATAAATTTTAAAAACTAAATTATGAAAAATATATTGTCTGTACATTTTTAAAATAAATTCACTTGTTATCAAATTATTAGAATTAACAATAATAATTATTTAAAAATAAAAGTGATGTTTAAAAAAACGTTTTTTATGCATCCAATGTATTTTTATATTAAAAAAATTAAATTGATAATTATTGTTTGATGATTTTAATGAAATTTATATATCAATTACTCGATCGAATGTTTTAAATATTTAGAAATTATATATCAAAACATAAGATAATAATAAATTTAGCTTTATGATTAAAAATAATCTGTCTCTAAAATAAAGTTTTTATCGCATTTTTCTCACAAAATTGAAAATTAAAATTTACACCTTTATATCTATTAAGTTATAAAAAAACAATTAAATGTTTATAATTAATAGGTTCAAATTCTATAAATAAACCCCTTTTATTTTTATCAATATGAATAGTAACCATGGTAAAATTTATCACCCCGCTAAAGGGAAAATTAGGTTAATCTTGGTTGAAAATAAGTAATAAGGCCATAAATTTTCATCATAATTCTTATTGAATGAATTTAATTCTACCCATAATACCTTAGGTTCTAAATTTACTTTTTTAATGAACACTTTTCCATGAAAATGACTTATATATTATTTAAATCAAAGAAAGTTACAAAATGTCACTTTGTTTTTAATATGTATTATGTGTCCACATTGGAAAACTATTATGTTAAGAATGGTTATTTTTTTTATTTTGAGAATAATAAAATTATTTAAATTATTTAAAATTATTTATATGTTTCTATTAAATATGTAATGATCTAAATTTCTTATGAAATACCGATACAATATTTCTCTATTGAACACAAATATATAATACATGATTTTAAAAGTATTAAAAATGATAAAAATTGAATTATTTAATGTTAAAAAAGAATATTATATTTACATATGACATATTATCGAGTTTTTAAAGAATTAAATTTGAATTCCCCATTTTTCATGATGAGTTGAAAGTTAAATTACATGAATAGTATCAAAATTGACAATAATGATATCTTTTGAATATAATATTTTATTAAATAATTTTAAAATATAAGAATATTCAAATAGTATGGGGTGAATATTATATTTTATAAATTTCATAAATTTAATTTTTATGGGCCAATATTTACATTATAAGTTAAAATTTCTCCCCCTTAATAATGAATAAACTAGTACCATGTTTAAAATTAAAATTTGTTAACTAAGGGTTAATCAAAATGATGATGTTTAAAATGGAACCATATCTTTTATAAATTATATTATTTAATGGGATTAAAAACCAATCATACCATATATTTGAATCTGTAAGTTATTGGAAGAATTATTATTGAGAATGAATTTATTATAATTTAAATTTTTGAGAAATTTCAAAAGTGACCTTCACCTCAATTATAATAGGGAACCTCTTCCCTCACTTATTAAAACCACATTGAGCCTTATAGATCAACATAACTATACCTATTTAACTTCAAAAATTCATTATAAAAAATTATAGATGTTTTGGTATACCTAAAAACCAACCCCAGATCCCTTTAGGGGATATCTAAAGGAGTTGTTCTAAAGAAGAGGTAATAATCCGTACAAATCATTATCATTTATAATCTTATTAGCCCATAAAAATATATGGTATCCATCATAAAATAATAAATTCAGTATAATAAATATCTTAAAATTTTATCATTATTATGAGGACACCCTAATACACCCTATTTCCCATCAAATAAGAAGTGAAATTATCGCTGGAAAATATGTAATACATACCCCGTCCTTATAGCGATACAATTCATTTTCCATCACAATATTTTAAAAATGGATATTATGATGGTTTTAATTTTTTAATTTTATATTAAAGAAAAAATTGATTTTTTTTATAAATAATGTCATGTTATCCATCACACTATCCAATCCTTTGAGAAATAATAATGTCTCTTGTGTGCATGTACGGACTACCACCTCCATAAAGTGATGTGATTAATTTTTCATTAATATTTTACTTAGATGGTAATGAGGATAAATTTTATGAATATATATATTATATATATGTGATACTAATGATCTTTTAATTGTGAATTAATATTTACCTTTTTTTATTCCATCATCAGAAAAATTAAAACAGTGTCCATGCGCATGTATGACAGACTATCTTCATAAACAGTGTAATTCATTTTTATATCTCAAAATTTTATAGATGAATATAAGTATGTATATAATTAATATATATGATATTTATACCATGATAAATATTCTGGAGAATATGAAACCAAGAAAAAGTTACAAGGACCAAAACTACTGAACTAATATACTACTGATAAACGAAATAGTTAACACTGAGAAATAAAATTGTGATAAGGGATTATTGAAAAAATGTATTGTTGAAATATTATAAAGAGATCATATGTGATATTATAATTATGAACATGACACTATTATATAAGTAAAATAAAACAAAATTTATTATACAGGAGGTTATAATACTTTAGAATCAAGGATGACTTGATATAATAGTTTATTTCAAAATATCATAAATGTTCATGATTGTTTATGTTTAAGTCACCATTAGGGAACATTTCTATTAAATATCTATATTTTCTAAAAATATTTTCAAAATATTTTACCATTATTTTATGATTATTTAAATTAATTTTTATCTATGTTTTAATTTTTACAAAATGGTTTTAATGGAATATTTTTTGTCTTGTTCCAAATGAGGTACCTTGTTACCTTTTTAACAAAAATACAGAAGGGATATTGTTTTAACTTATACAAAATGAATATAATTTCCCACAATCTTGACTAAATTTTTCTTGGATTCTTCCTTTACAATTTTATAATGGTTTTTTCAAGTAATTTTTTTTAATTTATATTTTCCCATCTTTTTAAAAGATACAATTTAAAAATGGAAGGGTTATTTTATTTAATAATTATTCCAAGAGATCCTTAGAATTATTTTTTCATCTAAAATGAAATTATTTGATGTCACCTATTCATTATTGGGGATATGAAACAAGGATACCATATTTATTCTTTCTCTGGATGTATTATATTTTTTATTAAAATATGAAATGTTTGTGAGTCCAATTTCTTTTCCATGGGCTATGTTATGATAAAATGTTTATAGAACACATTTATTTTCCAGGGGTTATGTTATGATGGAATTTTTATAAAACCCAAGCTATTTCATGGGTTATGATATGATGAACTCTTATTGATCTTATGTAACACATATGTATGTTTCTTATTTTTTAATGGTGGGACATTTATCCCCTCCAATTAATTAGATAAATATTGATATATCATGAGATAAACAGAAAAAGAATAGGTATTGAACCCAGTTTATTAAGGTACTCTACATATAATGATAGTCTTTGGAGTGAATTTTGACTATTACAATGGTTTGGGGAGTGAACCCTTTCCACTATGATAGCCTTGGAAGTGAACCATGACTACTAGGGAAATGGTTTTCTATGATTATGTGTTTTCCAAAATTCCTTATCGTATGCCAATATTACGATATCATGGTTCATGTTCTTTGATTCCATTATGGTTCATGTCTTATGAGCATCAAATATTTATGCCATGATTAAATATAATGATCTTTTAAATACAGGTTATGTTTTTTAAATGTTAAGGTCATGTTCTAATACCCTTATGCTCATGTTATGTGTTGGTTAGAGTGGATATCTTAAGAGGGGGAGGAAGGTTAATTAAGTACCCAATACAATTAATGTTTAAAATATTTTTAAAGAAAACAGACCAGATAATTAAAATATCCAAGTTAATCAAAATAGTAGATTGTTATATGTTCTGATCTTTTAAAATATTTCTCAAAGATTGATTATTTTTTAGTTAAAATAAAATGAAAAATATTTTAACTTTTTAAATAAATTTAATTATTCAAAACCATATATAAAAACTAGTTAAGATTAACTATCAAAATTATTTTCTTATAGTTTAAAACATATACACTTTAAATATTAGAAAATAAACTAAAAAAATTAACATAATAAATAAAATAGGTTCAGCTTCAAGCCGAGACTTATTCCTCTCAACTTGGAAATAACCTACTGCCAAGAAGATTATATAAAATAATATTTATCCACAACTTGGATCAAGTACAATAATATCTAACCAGCTCTCCAAGACACATAAGGACCTCTTCCACAATAAATGTGGGAAAATAATAAATTTTGGTCACACTGGAAACTCTTTCACAACATGTGGGTAAACAAGCGTAAAGGGAGTAAAAGAAGATATCTAATATCTTCCTGTTAAATCACATGAGATATTGTGTTTGTTTAATATAAATAATAAATCACAGATGACTCAAAATGTAAATGCAGTAAGAAGAAAGACCATTTAAACCTATAGAGAAGGGTGTGGTGCTCAGTCTGATATTATATGAAACATGAGACTCCTTGGATGTATCTTGAATATGATATCAAGTCATGCTTCGGAATATCATAGTAAAATAGAGCATCATAATATCTATTGTTTTGTTTGTATGAAAGGATCTAGATGTTCAATATGATGTACGCTTTCATTGTTGGATGTAGGAAAGATGATTTTTGTAATGTTATTTGGTAAATCACATTCTTCACAACAATCTCTAGTTCTTATGATGTAACATATCTATTGGATCTTTTGTGTCTCTTTGTATATTAGCTATATCAGACACATGTGAGTCTTCTTACTAATGAATCATAATAATGCAAGAAGAATCATCTGAACCCTCTTCTCCCCATATTGATTGACTGATACAAACTTTAATGAATTCCCTCAATAGTTTAAGAATAATCATTAAAATAACCCTCAAAATTAAACTTGATAATATAGTCATTAGACTCAATTAAATTAAAATTTTCTCAAAACAGTGATGGTGAATTAGGATAGTCATGAGTCACAAAAATTGTGAGTCAATATGATAACATGCCATGCTCAATGGTGAGTCTTCTCTAGTTATAGGTCATCTCAATACTTTTCCAAATTTGGAGGTTACTATATTTTGATAGTGATTAATCATATATATATGGATCATTCCCATACGTATCCAAATTTCCATACTGATGGTGATTCTTCTATAATGGTGGGTCTTTCCCATACTTAGCTAAAATTTCATCCTAATGGTGAGTCATTACTAGAGGTGAATCATCCTCAATGGTGAGTCATGTTCGGTAGTGAGTAGAGTCTGATTGTCAGCCTTTTCAACACTTACCCAAAATTTCATCAATTAGCCTTATATTATAAAATGGCATCATAAATCATATAACTCATTAATAAAATAAGAAACATGATTTTTTTATCATTAAAACATGGAAAAAAATATCCCTCTTTTTGATGATCAAAAATCGTGTAATTATTATAATCTATGTATAGATTAATATAATGTTAAAAAATTTTATTATCCATTTAAAAATCTATAGTGAGAGTTTGAAAATAATGACATCAAAGATTGTAAAATATTGAGTAGTATTATAGGTAGTTAAAAAAAGAAAATATGGTATAAAAGAAATAAATTGAACACATATTGTATCAAAATAAATGTCCTTAATGAAGTTATTAAAAGATATTATTACTATTAGATAAGTATATCTTTTGGTATCAAAGAAACAAATGAAAACATTTTAAAATATGGTTTCAAATAAAAATCATAGTAAAATGAAGATTAAAATTAATAAATAAATTCCAAATGAATAAATAAATTTTATATAGTCAATCTCCCCATTTTGGGATTATCAAAAAGTGAAAATAAAATAGGAAATGGAAAGAAACAAAATAATAATAAAAAGCTAATTTCTATTAAGAGAAGAAAATGAATTACAACAAAAAAGATAAAATAAAAAGACATAAAAAATACCCATAAATACTTGAAAAGTCTAATCTCAATTATTTTTGGCCTGGGTAGGAGGAACAAGTAGTTCCTTTCCCTTCCCCTTGTTATAACCATAATATTCATCTGTTGAGTCTAAGGTAATTGTAGGGACATCTGGTAGAGAAGGAGTATCTATGATAATGATAGGCTTGAGATGATGGAAATATTTTGTCGGAGTTTTACTGAAAGGTTGGAAATGAGATGGTAAGGGTGCATTTGGATCTCGAGTAACACCTAGACTGAATTTTGTTTAATAAAAAATAGGAGGGGTTATATTAGTAGTGATTAGAATGGAATCATCAACCACCACTATAGTTACAGAAACATTAATAAATGGGTATATGAGATTTATAAAGTCTGTAATTATATTTAACCCCTTTCTACATCACTAAAAATCCCTTTTTAATCCATAAATAACTTGAGAACTATGGTCATCATTTTCACAAGATTCATTTGTTCTTTGAAGGCTTGATTGACGGGAGGAATTATGAGGTTCTTAGTAATAAACTTTAAATGAGAGGTAATTTCATGTATAATATAAATCCTTGAAAGGTAATACTTTGTTTACTTTGTAATTTCCATTATATCAGCCTTTATATCCATCATATATTCTTTAACCATCATATGAACATTATCACTATTACATCAGATCTATCTCAAACATTCTATAGGGAGGTTATGTATATCACCCGAGACAACATGAAACATTTCTATAACCACAAATCTGATCAATTCAACATTAAAAGGAGGATGTGGAGCACTCAAAGTAGAATCTATAGAATAAAGATTTTCTACCTTTTCTTGAAAAGCATCCATATAATCTGAAAAGGAAGATCTCATCTGATCCACTTTATATCTCAAAGTCTCCATCCCATTTTCTAACCTCTTATTTTCTATATCCACTTCGTCAATGTGAAGAATTATATTTTTTTGGATGCGATATAACATAAGTTAAAACAAATACCATTCATCAATCTCACTTATCTTACCGACTTGAGTTTCCTGATTTCTCAATAAAAAATAAAAATAAGATATAATCTTCTCTATGAAATATTTCAAGTCAACTCTAGACATAATATAGACTATAACTAATGCAATGGTAGGTAAAGGTAAGGGTTTAGAGGAAATAGTAGGTACAAGAACACAAAAATAAAATCTATTAAATTATCATAATGTATCTATATACTCTATAAATAAATCCTTAGGATCCATCTATTATTTAATAGTTGGTCTCTCATCAACTGAATCGGAGTAGTTCAAACCAAGTCTAATATACCCTATAAAACTATACAATTCCTCAAGAGATGGGTCACCAAATCTAATAGAACACACACCATAAGTATTAACACAATAGGATCAATGATTATATGCTCAAAATATTAGGCTCAATAATGGTAGGCTCAACCTACAACTGATCGTTATATCTATTCACAATAACTGAAGGAATAACAACTATAGGCACACCATGGTCTCCATCAACAAGATCAACCAGGTGACTATCCAAGCAAGGGGATCCATACCCCTTGATATATTATTATATTATATATATATAATAAATATCCACATTTGAAAATAAGTTGGGTCCCTATTTAGATCTATAAATAACTGATAATTCTAGTGAAGAAACAATTTCCCAAGGTATGTCAACATTCTTAGAACCAAGGTGGCCACCATGACTAAAATGGTTAGAACCACCATCACTATCATATCCATATAAATTTACCTCATCATTTTCATCTCAATTTTCTTCTTCATCTTCTCAATATTCTTCTTATTTATCATCTATATTTTCACCATTTTCTTCAGATGATTCCGAAGTGATTTTGAAATATTCTTTACAAAAAACATCATTTTATTCATCTTCTCTTCCTTCTTTTAATAGAGTCTCCCAAACAAGGAGAGATATAAGAGGGATATGGGACCCAAAATAAATAGATGGAGAACCCTTAGGTAGGTTTGGGTCACTACCTTCATCCAGTAAAAATGAGTCTTCCTCCTCACCAGAGGTAACAAACTCTTCTTCTTCATTTGAATTTTCAACCACCTCATATGGATCAAATATAGGATCCACAAGATTCTTCAGTATGGAAGGGTGATGAAAAGGAATAAAATACTCATATATCTTATAAATATCATAAAACCACTTTATCCTTTAGGGGTTCTGACTAATATTCATTATTTTATAAACAACTCTTATTAGAAAAAATCCTCCACATTTTACAGTTTCTTATTTCTCATCAACTATTCCCATGACCTACAACATGGCTGAAATGAACTTGGGATAAATAAGAGAGTTTGACCTCAAATATTTCTTGCACATTTCCATCATGTTAACTATAAGATATCTTCATAGATTTATATTTTCATATATCTTTATAATATATAAAATATATACATCTTAATACCTCATTATAGAGAAATCACATTTACCCAGTCATAACATATGTTGAATAAACATGAAAATAAAATGACATTAACCATCAAACTTAGTAGCCGATAGTTTTTTTACTATAACATCTCAATTCAAATCTTCCAAGGAATCCTCATATAAAAATTCATCTTTATCATTGGGAAAATTTCCTTGATAGTCATTTGAAACACCTTTATGAGGTACATTCAAACATCTATCCCATTATCTTGAAGAGAAAAAAACTTTTCAACCATTTATTCTACTTATTACCCAGTCTTCATCTTCCCAAAAACTAAGATCTATATATTTTTGGAATAGGTGCACTAGCCTAGGATTAAAGGGTCACTAATTATTAGAGAACAAATATACCCATACTTGTTATTGCAAAAATTTCAGCACTAATGACTTTATTGACATCAACCATTCAACTTAAACTTATTTTTCAGGTACCACAACTCACTTCTCAAGATTCGGGTTTATTGGTTCAATAGTATCTGGATTATATGACTCTCCTATATGATTCTTTGAAGGAAACAACTTTTCAAGAGAAGATTCAATGTATATTTTTACTCTAACCATTTTCATCATCTCAGAATGTTTGGGTGAAGGTGATGGAAGGCTTACGATTAGGAGAGAAAGGGTCATGATGAGGATCAATAATAAGGAGCAAGGGAGTGAGAGAATTTAAATTATATAAATTCCCAATATTTATCATTTATGGATTTAGGGATTTGAAAATCAAAATAATACGAATCGTATATAAATTAAATAAATATGTTGTGAATGAAAACAAGAGTAGTGGATTAAAAACTAATAATGGGACATTTGAAAATGGTGGGTTGTGTCCAATAGTGGGTAAAACACCAATGATGGGTAAAAAACAATGGTGGTTAAACACAAAGAGTGGGAAAAAACAAATAGTGGGTCCCAAAAAATTACAATTAATCAAAATTAATCGTGCCTAATTCATGTTTTATGTATTATATTCTCTTAGAATTCAATGGTTTAATGAAAATATCAAAAAGCTAATGTTTAATTCTAATGTATTCAAGATTTATATCCCCTTTTTGAGAATGATATCTCAAAAAGTGATTTCTCAAATCAATATGATTTGTTTCAGAGTAAGAGAAAACATTTTCAGAAATGGTTATATCACATGTGTTGTCTCAATTTATAAGTATATGTCAGATTTGATATCCATAGTTTAGTGTTACATGTTTCTTACAAAACATTTGAGCACAAAAACAACATGAAACTATTTATTTAGCTTCAGAAGCAGAAAGTGAAACAAAATTTTGTTTCTTACTACACCAAGTTTCTAATTTTGAAGAAATTTCATGTAATTTTTTTAAATTATATGGGATTATTTCGAGACTAGACTCTTATATGGAACTTTGATTCGAGGCCCAGTGAGCTTGGAATAAGTGTTTCAATGTTTTTTAATGTTATTTAAAATTGCATGCGTTTTTAGTTTTGGAAACTTTTGAACGGTTTCTCTGATTAAAAATCTTAGGGAACCGTTGCATCTAGAACAATGACTTCACCTAAAGAAAGTCTTAATCCTGATCATCAATAGTTGTGGGAGAAAGTTATTTTTCATACTTTATAAGACAAATATGTCAACAATTTATTAAGGAAAAATGAAATAAACTTTTAGTTTATTTTATTTGAAAATCAAAATTTGCTTCAACGTAGCGACGTTGAAACTTGAGCATAAAAGAAATGTTTTTTCATAAATGAAGTAGAAAAATATTGCTGCGACTCTGTGTAATGACCCTGTGAATTAGTGTAATAGAAACATTTTTAATTCATTTTCTCCATTTAATGGTTTAACAGAATATAGTATCATTGAAAAAATCCATCATTTCTTTAAACCATTGAAGATTTGGTGTTGGCAAGCAGTGATCGACAAATTTACACCAACAATGGATTGAGGAATAATGAATGATAGCGGTTCAATCTCCGCCAATTAACAATCCAACTTCGAGTTAGGGGTTTGATTATAAGTGAATTTACTTTTTCCCCATTCATGGATTTGAGCGATGAACGCAGATCAACCCATGAACAGGTGACCCGCAGATCGATCACTTATACAAAAGGGTTTTTGATCTCATAGTTTTGAATCAGTGTTTTCCATGTTTGTTTCTTAAATCCCCTCCATTTTTTAAAATTATAACGTGAAGGGATCGGGTCGACACAAGTGAGGCCCATATCCCTATATTGGGGACGTTCTTGTGTTCTTCATGATTGAAACCTCATATTGATGGTGAGATATCTGGGAGCACGTAACAACAACAACGTGGACCCAAGGATCCTGAAGGATCTCACAGATTGAAGAATGGATCACCAGAGCAAGTTTGGTGGCCCGTAGAAGAAACGACCAACACATCAGCCCCCACAGCGCACGATTGTAGTGGAAGTACCTAAGCCATCAGCTCCAAGGTAGGGACTAGGGCCACTGACAACTACCAATGGTGCATCTTCAGTGAACGCGACAATGATCCATGTCATGCAGCTAGAGGGTTGCGGTCTAGTGTGGAAATAGAAAAACCAATGCTTTGACTGGGAGCGGATGCAGCGACCGCCAACACATCTAGGTGTGGCAAGCCGGCCCACTCATAGTGGGTTGGTCTGGAGAGGTGGGTTTCCCCGAGCGGCCCAAGGGGTGGGGTCAGAACCCTTTCAGATCAGTCCTAGATCAAGTCAGACCTGGGTCGGGCCTAAGTTGGTTTTGGCCCGAGTCGAGTCAGGACCAGGTCAGGTAGGTCCAACCAGGTCAAACCAGACCAAGACCCAACCGAACCCTTTTCAGTAATACAATCATAACTTCCAAACCGCGCGTATGTTTGACAATATATTTTTAGTGTTGGGACCCTCATGATGAGATGATACTTTTAAAATCCTCCATGTGAGTTTTCATGGATGTGGAAATATGACCAATGGCTTGAGGAGTATATTCTCTCAGAATCCTGTGCACTATGAGAGGGAATCTATCAGACCTTAGTGAAAATAAGACCTTAGTGGCCTAGAAGATTAGTAGACCTTAGTGGCCCAACAAATGAGTAGACCTTAGTGGTCCAACAGACAAGTGGACCACAGTGTCCCAGAAAAAGACAGGACCTTAGTGGGCAAGAAGAGGAGTGGACCTTAGTGGCCTAGTAGACGAGCATACCTCAATGGCCCAGCAGACAAGTGGACCTCAGTGACAAAACATGCCATGATGATTCATCAAGGATGATTCCCTCAGTAGTATAAGATGTTCAGTATTATGACTAATAGTACTGCTTTCTATACTTTAGGTTATACCTGCGTGATTTGGCCCTAGTGACTCTCTCTCTTGACTATAATTCTTAGAGGATAAAATTCATGTACCTCTTTGGTAGTATATTTTTTCTATACATTCATTTGTTATATTGCTTTTGTGTTTTGGGTTCCTTACTGAGTATTGTGTTATTAACCCCTACATGGGTTTCGCCCTCTCATGTTGTATCTTGTGCAGATGATAGATACATTAATAGAGACCTTGGTGGTCTAGAACTAGGTGGTTCCCAATGATATCTGACAGACAAGGTGTAAATCTACAACTTCATGAGGCATCCCCTTCATCTACCCTTCTGGTAGGGGTTTACCACATGTGGACATTAGAATATTTTACTTGTCTTTTTGTTAGGCTGGTATTCTGGACCATTTACTTCCAGTTTTGTAATTTTAATATTAGTGGTTGTCTTAGTGTCATTATTATTTACTTTTTAAAAATTTTGGGTTTGGATGTTAGTGTGTGCATGTGTATAGGTACTGAGGAAAATTCCTCCTACTTATGGGATAATTCCTTTAGCACTAGTCACCAGCCCCCAGCCATTGGGAGGTAGGATTGGGGTAGTCATCATGGGACCCAGGGGATGGGTCGTGGAAAATTTGTATTAGAGGAGGTTGGTTCTACATTAAATATCGAGAGTCTATGGTTTTTGTGTGTGTCAAAAATGTTAAATGTTTTGAGTTCGACCTTCAGACTCAAGGATCCCAGTGTTGGTATGGTGGATAATGTATCAATATATAAGGACCATGAATTATTATTTTCATCTCAATGCATTAAAACTCTAGTTTCATGCATCATGTAGGAATTGAGAGTGTTCTCATGCTCTTCTTGAGTCAGAGTTATCTCACTGGGTATAATCAATTGACCATGGAACATCTTGATCTATTTTAGGATGCAACCACGTAGACAGCCAACCATGATTTTGGTGTGTGATCGTGAGGATGGTATGGCTAGAGATGAGGTGTCAGTAAAAAGACTTGTACTAGAGATGGACCAACATGGAGGTCCACTAGCATTTCCACCACTCGTTGATCAGATGTTTCTACCAGTGTTACCATTAGAGGATGCACGCAGGGTCAGTGCCTTGTACGAGTTATAGAGGAAGAGACATCATAAGTTCAATGGGTGAGACTGACCCCTAGGTGTTTAATGATTGGCTTTAGGCAGTTACAAAAGTCTTCTTCCAAGTGAGGATATAACGACCCATACTTTACATACATTTTTAATACTTCAAAATTGAAGCATACTTATTACAACATATAATAAAACCATGAAAGGACCGTATAGGTATAGTGTCTTTAGAAACTGGGAAACATAAACAACTGGTTCATAAAGCGTCTATAATGTCTGCCATTTATTTCATCATATCTATAGTCCCTTTTGGCATATCTTACTTAATAACCTTCTTCCTGACCTGGGGAAATAAAACATACAAAAGGGTGAGCTCAAATTCTCAGTAAGGGTAAACAAAAGAAATATCAATCACATCATATTCATAAGAACATAACTTTTGGAAATCTTAACCTACAAAAGAGAGCATAATTTCATAACATGGGATAAATCATAGTACTGAAATGGAATCCCAATAATCATAACATAAAACATGAAACTTTTTGGCATACACACATAATCATAGAGAATCATTTCTTATTAGTCAAGACTCATTTTCAAGACTATCTTAGTGGACAAAGTCCATTTCTGAACCGAGTTCACTCCTCGTTTCAGTCTTGTTTCACTGAACCGGTATAACCTACCGTTCCAACCATGTCTATCTCATGAGATATAAAATATTTACCCAATGCATTGGAGGGAGATATCGGTCCCACCCATCTCATAATGATACCATTCTTATGTGTGCCACAAAATCATAAATCATACATCATTGCATAACCCATGTAATAAAAATGGGATTCTTAAACAAAATGACATCATAAAACAATTAATATAAGATAAAGAAATTCATAAAAATAATTCCATCACAACGTAATCAAATCAATGTAATAATACAGATAGAAACAGAACCCTATAATATCTTATATGGAAAATAATTTTGATAAAACACTTGACCTCCATTCTTGAGGAAAATATACTTTCTACTTCAAAAAAATTTTCCTTTCTTAACATGTCATACAATTTTAAACTAATAGAAGTTGATTAAAAATAAACATGAAAACTTGTAAAGGAATATTCTTGGAAATAATGTTTTCAAAATCCATTAGTGCCGTATAAGTTTAAAAAAATATTATTCTCGTACTTTTGTCGGAAAAGTCAAAAAGTACCTCGTACAAAAAACGACAAAAGATTCCTTTAATATCTTTTACTAAAAACTCACCGAATAGTAAAATTTAATATAAAAAATTGTATAAGGATATAAATATTACATATTTAGGAAACATTGATGTGGATGATAAAATACACCCCAGTAAATTCCAAAGTATAAACAATCTCGGATAAAAATGAGATTGTGATATTTCCCTTACCTTAGGTCCTATTTGCTTCGTAAGTGTCCGAACCTCTTGTATAATGATTTAAATAATGTTATTCAATTATTACAGAATCATACTTATTGTTATGATATCATATATGGTCATATTCTTAGCTTCTTATTAGTAATACTTCATTACTACTTGTTATTTGGGTGTTTATTACTTTTTGTTCTTATGCGTGTTTTGTCGAATAAATTCTTATTATTCTCTTTAGGTTATAGATATATCATTTCCAGAATGGTATTAGTGTAATATATATCATATTCATTCATTCAATTCATTTATATAATCATTATGAAATGAAGATCATGTAGAACGAGTCGCATCACATCGTGGAGACGGTATTCCGTACGTACGCACGAGTGATGATATCATTCATATGATTGTGGAATTGTATTGGAGTGTATGTATACTATTTCAGAATCAATATAAATTTATAATAGTCATATATTTTCATTATTTACACCATTATACCCATCCAATTAAGGTGGTGGTGGAAAATAGATTACACTACGGCGTGGAGATAGTATTCCGTACGTACGCACGCGCGGTGATTTCTTTTTTCGTAGGATGGATAGATGGTGAAATAGGGTTGTTTCATACTTATAATAACATATCAGTATGTGAGTGATACTGATGTTATTACTTCATAATGAAACAACTAAAGAAGAAGAAGTGGAAGAAGAAATAAAGATGAAAGAATCGGTAACAGACATTACCTCTTCTTTGAAGTGCTTCTTTGAGACCTCCTTTTAGGGCACTAAAATAGGTCTTTGAAGAAGACCAAAACCTCTAGGATGTTTCTAGGGAAGTGGAGAGGAGAAATTTTCAGGGTTTGGACGATATTGAAGGCTCAAAGTGGTGTGAGGAAGAGGGGGAGGAGGTTCCCTTTTATAAGGGAGGAGAGGGGCACCTTTGGAATAACTAAAAATATTATTTTATTATAAAGTCATATTCGGTTTTTAATAGCTCCAAATTGATATATTTCGAAGATAAGGTGGGTAGGGGTCGAAATAATTTCATCCAATAGAATTTAGACAATTTTAGGTATCAATTTTAACCTTATCATTTAGATTTAACTTTAAGTTAGATAATTTAACTTTTACCGTGTATTCTTGTTTTCTTACACTATAAGGTTAATAAACTTAACATATCAAGCCAAACGAACCCCAAGTTGTTTATTATTAATTAATATAGATTTATCTAAGTCATTTTGCCGAACCTTAGATTTTTTGGAATAAAATAACAATTAGTAATATAATATGTTTTTTAAAAACTATTTTATGTCAATTTTGACACTATTTAGTAATTGATTTTTGTGAAAATCATAAAAGAATTATTAGTTCGAACCAAGTTACTTAAATCAGTACTAACATGTCATATTAACCTATAAAATTAGTTTAATTCATAAAAAGTCTCAAATTACATTTATTTGGGTATTTATAACATCAATTATGTCAATATTTCATTAATAAGATAATTACTGCATCATCGTTGTGTCATAAATAAATTAAATTATTTAATGTCTGAAAATTACAAATAAAATACCATTATGTAGGAAATATTTTTATATTTATAATGAATATTTATAGTCGAATTTATCTTATGTATAACCCCATATTAAAAATGATTTACTTATTAAACTTCGATTTTAACTATTTTAACCCTTCTTTAAATAAATTAATAATAAATGTCCTAATCTAATCCATGTGGGCCTAAATGATCATATTTTATTCCTAAGGTTGTTTTAGGTCGAATTAAACTTGTCCAATAGAATTAGGACATGTGTTAGGGTAATAATAATATCAATTTTACCCTTAATTACCCTATTTACTTTTAACCGTGGTAAAAAAAGTAAAAAGTTACTATTCACCAAAAAACTTATTTTCATCTAATTGGACCACATTTTACTTGCTGACATCAACCATGTCTCTCAGATTTTCGAAATTCCACTCACAGAAGCGGTAAAATTATGTTTTATGAAAAATTCAGTTTTTTTAACTACCACTTAGTGGTTTCACTATTCATCAAAAATTGAAAGTTTTCAGAAAAATACCAAAATTTCACCCTAGGCTAATTTCGATATTCCGAATCCAAAAATGAAGTCCATTTTGAAAAATAAAATTTATAAAATTTCAAAAAGTGGTTATTACTATTCATAACAGCTAGTTTTAATAATATTTTAATAGCTTATCATTGTTTAGTGAAACTCGGTATTGCGTACAACGCAAGGTATCGAGGAAGGCCGTGGTTGTGTGTAAAGAAAGCCAAGCTAGTGTTGTGTGTAGTTAAAGATTACTTTGATGATTTATATAACATAAAAACAAAATATTTCACATAAAAGTCTCGGGTGTTACATTCTACCCCCCTTAAAATGAATTTCGCCCTCGATATTCGTCACTTTGTAACAAACAGATGAGGATACCCCTCCCTCATCATATCCTCAAGCTCCCATGTAGCTTCTTCTAATTGGTGGTTCCTCCATAAAACATTCACCAATCGAGTGGTCTTGCTTCGTAGGACTTTTTCGCTACGATCCAGAATCTCTATCGGTTGTTCTTCATAAGAAAGATCTTGCTCCAGCGGTACAACTTCTAAGCTAAGTAAATGTGAAGGATCAGGTATGTACTTTCTCAGGAGAGATACATGGAACACATCGTGAACTTGAGAGAGATTTGGTGGAAGCGCCAATCGGTAAGCTACCTTCCCAACATGATCCAGTATTTCGAAAGGACCGATATATCTAGGGCTCAACTTCCCCTTCTTTCCAAATCTCATGACTCTCTTCCAGGGAGATATTCGTAAGAACACTTTATCACCCACTTCAAACTCTAGGTCTTTTCTTCAGTTGTCGGCATAACTTTTCTGTCGACTCTGAGCTGCTCTTTTGTGTTGTTGAATAGATCTGACCTTTTCTACCATTTCATCAACGAGATCGGGTCCTAATAGCTTTATTTCCCCAACTTCATCCCAGCAAGTTGGAGTCCTGCATTTCTTTCCATAGAGAGCTTCATAAGGATCCATCTGAATACTGGAGTGAAAGCTATTATTATAAGAAAATTTCACTAAAGGTAGGTGTTGATCCCAACCACCTTTGAAATCCATAGAGCAAGCTCTCAACATATCATCTAGGGTTTGATTTGTTCTCTCAGACTGACCATCTGTCTGAGGATGATAAGCAGTGCTGAAACTCAACTCTGTATCCAGAGTATGCTGAAGACTTCACCAGAACTTCAAGGTAAATCTCGGATCCCCATCAGATATAATAGAAAGTGGTACTCCATGTAATCTTACCACTTCCATTACATATATCCTGGAAAGCTGATCCAGAGAGAAATCCTCTCTAATAGCAATGAAGTGTGAAGACTTGGTAAGACGATCAACTATGAACCAGATATCATTATTGCCTTTGGATATTTTAGGAAGTCCTGTGACGAAGTCCATAGTGATGTTTTCCCATTTCCATTCGGGTATGGGTAATGGTTGTAAAATCCCCTTAGACTTATGTCTCTCAGCTTTAACTTGCTGACAAACCAAGCATCGAGAGACATATTCAGCAACATCTCTTTTCATGCCATCCCACTAGAAGTACTCTTTCAGGTACCTATACATCTTCGTGCTTCCAGGATGAATAGAGAATGAAGAACTATGAGCCTCATCCGGCAGCTCCTTCTTTAATTCTGGGATGGGAGGAACACAAACCCGATTCCTGAACTTTATTATCCCATCACAATCAAGGTTGAATTCAGGAACATTTCTCACCATCTTTTGTAAATCGACATCTTCTTTCTGTGCCTCTTCAATCTTCACATGTATAGATGGTTGAACATTCATTTGAGAAAGATAAGATTTTTCCCCTTCCATTAAATCCAAGATCGATCCTTTGTAAATCCATAAACATTGGATCTTTTGGGATCCTCATCATGGATAAACTGACATGGTCTTATCGACTTAATGCATCTGCCACCTTGTTTGCTTTCCCAGGGTGGTAATGGATTGAGCAGTCATAATCCTTAATCAGCTCCAACCATCTTCTTTGAAGCATATTCAGCTCCTTTTGTGTGAAAATATACTTTAAACTTTTACTATCAGTATAAATGTCACACCTTTCTCCATAAAGATAATGCCTTCAAATCTTTAATGCAAAGATTACCACAGCTAACTCCAAATCATGTGTTGGGTAATTTTGCTCATGGATTTTCAACTGTCGTGAGGCATAAGCTATCACCATATCATTTTCCATAAGAACACACCCCAATCCCTTCTTGGATGCATCACTATAGATCACAAACCTTTCTCCACTACAAGGTAGTGTGAGCACATGTGCACTAGATAACCTTCTTTTCAACTCCTTGAAATTCTCTTCACATTCTTCTATCCAAACAAACTTAACTCCTTTCTGAGTCAACATGGTGAGTGGATTAGATAATCGTGAAAAATCTTTCACAAAACGCCGATAATATCCAGCCAAACCAAGAAAACTTTGGATCTCAGTTACTGTTGTTGGTCTCAACCATCTTTCGATAACCTCTGTTTTTGTTGGATCCACTGATATCCCCTCTTTTGAGATCATGTGACCCAAAAATGAATCTTTTTGAAGCCAAAATTCACACTTGGTAAATTTGGCATAAAGCTTCTCCTTTCTCAGGGTCTTCAATATAATTCTCAAGTGATCTTCATGTTCTTACTTGCTCTTTGAATAGACAAGAATATCGTCTATAAAGACTACCACAAATTGATCAAGATAGCATCTAAAGACTCTATTCATTATATCCATGAAGATAGCAGGGGCATTAGTAAGACCAAATGGCATCACTATAAATTCATAGTGTCCATACCTTTTACGGAAAGCGTTATTTGGTATATCCTCCCTTTTGACCCTTAATTGATGATACCCTGAACGAAGATCAATCTTGGAAAAGTATTGAGCTCCACATAGTTGGTCAAATAAGTCATCAATGCGTGGGAGAGGATAATTGTTCTTGATAGTGATCTTGTTAAGTTCTCGATAATCAATGCAGAGTCTCATTGATCCATATTTCTTCTTAACAAATAGAATAGGTGCTCCCCAAGGTGACGCACTAGGGCGTATGAATCCCTTATCAAGATTCTCTTGGAGTTGATTCTTCAATTCCTGCAACTCAATTGGGTCCATTCTATAAGGTGTCTTTGAAATAGGCAAAGCACCTGGTACGAGTTCTATTGAAAACTAAACTTCACGATTTGGTGGAAGACCCGGTAATTCCTCCAGAAAGACATCATCAAACTCCCGTACAATGGGAATATTCTTAATCGTGAGTTTCTCACCAACCATTTGAGATAAATAACCTTCATTTAGTGGAATCACGACCCATAAGGTAGAAGGAATTTCCACTAGAAGGTTATGTTCATCCTTGCATTGATAGACGATCATAGATTGATCTGGAATATGAAATGTGGCTTCCCTTCTTTGGCAATTGATATGAGCTCCATATAAAGAAAGACAATCCATGCCAAGAATCACATCAAATTCCACTATATGAAGGATCACAAGATTTGCAGGAAGAACTTTCCCACAAACTTCGATCAGAGAAGAATTATAAACATTTGATGCGACTGTTGTGCCATTAGGTGTTGTCACAACTAACTCAACATCTAATTGTTGAGGTAATACAGTGATACCCTTAGAAAATTCTTCAGAAATAAAAGAGTGGGTGGATCCAGAATCAAATAAAACATTTGCTACTTTAGAGTGGATGGTAGGTGTACCTTTCACCACATCGTTATCGTACTCCACATCGCTGATAGAAATTGCATGTGACTTTCCTTTGTCTTTATCCTTAAGAGTTTGTTGACGTCGACCATCATCATCAACCCTTGGATTAAGGCATTTATTGGAATAATGCCCCATCTCCTTGCACTTGAAACATTGAAGTGTAGTAGGTTCATTCTGTGTATCCCTTCCTTTGTTTGCATCATTAGACATCTTCTTCCCATCATCACGGCATTCAAATGCCCGATGACCTTCCTTTCCACATTTGAAACATTTACTTGTCCCTTTAAGAAAACTCCCTCCATGTTTCTTTCCACACTTTGAGCATAAGGGAAAGCTCATCTTCTTTTCAGTGTGCTCTTCAGATTTTCCATTGAATTCCATTTTCCTCTTCTTATCAAACCCATATTACTGATGGGTTACTCCAATATCCATCTCGACTTTAAGAGCACATCGAATGATTTCCTCGTAGCTATTGAAGTCCCTTATGGCTAACTCCATTCGAAGACTTGGTTTTAAGCCACTAAAGAATCGATCGATCATGCTCTCAGGTTGGATAATAATTCCAGAAGCGTACCTTGCAAGTCTTGTAAAATTTGCTTCATAGGTACCAACAGATTCATCATCCTTTTTCTTCAGTTCAAGAAACTCTTTCTCCATCTTTGTTTGGAGAATACGAGGGAAGTACTTATTGAAAAATAAGTTCTTGAACTCATCCCATTCCATGGACTCAATTTAATCACTTTGCCTCGTATTATTAATAAGATTCCACCATTGATCAGCATCACCTTCCAAACGATACACTGCTAAGATGACTTTATCATGCTCAAAACATTGAAGAACTGAAAATATCTTTTTAGTAGTACTAATCCATTGTTCAGCAACTAATGGATTAGTAGACCTGCTGAATGAAGGTGGACGCTGTCTCATGAAGGATTCAACAGAATGTTGCTCCTTCCTTTGCTCGTTTGGAAGTCCCGTATGATTCATAGCTTGAGAAAGTTGTGTGAGCATGGCTACAAGATTTTGCATTCCAGCTCCCATAACATTTGGTTGCTCAGGGGGACAATCATTGCATTGCCCGTCGCATTCCGCATTAACACGGTTCCTTCGGGTTCTATCCATTGAATAAAACCAAGAAGAATAGTATGAGAAACACTAATTATAATAGGAAAACCACATAATCAAGAATAAAATTTCACACTTAAGGTCTTTTCATAGGTTACTCATGGCCATTTATAAAACACTAAGATTGTGTTCTATGCTTAGAATTATCCTTAGGGTTCTTACTAAGGCTTTCACATCCTAGTTTCCAAAGGTTGACTATACCTTTCCTCTGATACCAACTATAATGACCCATAATTTACATACATTTTTAACACTTCAAAATTGAAGCATACTTATTACAACATATAACAAAACCACGAAAGTACCGTATAGGTATAGTGTCTTTAGAAACTGGGAAACATAAACAACTGGTTCACAAAGCGTCTACGTTGTCTCCCATTTATTTCATCATATCTATAGTCCCTTTTGGCATATCTTACTTAATAACCTTCTTCCTGACCTGGGGAAAGAAAACATACAAAAGGGTGAGTTCAAATGCTCATTAAGGGTAAACAAAATAAATATCAATCACATCATATTCATAAGAACATAACTTTTGGAAATCTTAACCTGCAAAGGAGAGCATAATTTCATAACATGGGATAAATCATAGTAGCGGAATGGAATCCCAATAATCATAACATAAAACATGAAACTTTTTGGCATACACACATAATCATATAGAATCATTTCTTATTAGTCAAGACTCATTTTCAAGACTATCTTAGTTGACAAAGTCCATTTCTGAACCGAGTTCACTCCTCGTTTCAGTCCTGTTTCACTGAACCAGTATAACCTACCGTTCCAGCCATGTCTATCTCATGAGATATAAAATAGTTACCCAATGCATTGGAGGGAGATATAGGTCCCACCCATCTCATAATAATACCATTCTTATGTGTGCCACAAAATCATAAATCATACATCATTGCATAACCCATGTAATAAAAATGGGATTCTTAAACAACATGACATCATAAAACAATTCATATAAGATAAAGGAATTAATAAAAATAATTCCATCACAACATAATCAAATCAATGTAATAATACGGATAGAAACAAAACCCTATATTATCTTAGATGGAAAATAATTTTGATAAAACACTTGAACTCCATTCTTGAGGAAAATATCCTTTCTACTTCAAAAAAATTTTCCTTTCTTAACATGTCATACAATTTTAAACTAAAATAATTTGATTAAAAATAAACTTGAAAACTTGTAAAGGAATATTCTTGGAAATAATGTTTTCAAAATTCATTCATTCCGTATAAGTTAAAAAAACATTCTTCTCGTACTTTTGTCGGAAAAGACAAAAAGTACCTCGTACAAAAAACGACAAAAGATTCCTTTCATATATTTTACTAAAAACTCACCGAAGGTTAAAATTGAATATAAACTATTCTATAAGGATATAAATATTACATATTTAGGAAACATTGATGTGGATTATAAAATAAACCCTAGTAAATTCCAAAGTATAAACAATCTCGGATAAAAATGAGATTGTAATATTTCCCTTACCATAGGTCCAATTTGCTTTGTAAGTGTCCTAACCTCCTGTATAATGATTTAAATAATGTTATTGAATTATTAAAAAATCATAATTATTTTTATGATATCATATATGGTCATATTCTTATCTTCTTATTAGTAATATTTCATTACTACTTGTTATTCGGGTGTTTATTACTTTTTGTTCTTATGCGTGTTTTGTCGAATAAATTCTTATTCTTATCTTTAGGTTATAGATACCTCATTTCCAGAATGGTATTAGTGTAATATATATCATATTCATTCATTCAATTCATTTATATAATCATTATGAAATGAAGATCATGTTGAACGAGTCGCATCACATCGTGGAGACGGTATTCCGTACGTACGCACGAGTGATGATATCGTTCCTATGATCGTGAAATTGTATTGGAGTGTATGTATACTATATCAGAATCAATATAACTTTATAATAGTCATATATAGTCATTATTTACACCATTATACCCATCCAAGTAAGGTGGTGGTGGAAAATAGATTACACCACGGCGTGGAGACGGTATTCCGTACGTACGCACACGCGGTGATTTCTTTTTCCGTAGGATGGATAGATGGTGAAATAGGGTTGTTTCATACTTATAATAACATATAAGTATGTGATTGATACTGATGTTATTACTTCATAATGAAACAAATAAAGAAGAAGAAGTGGAAGATGAAATAAAGATGAAAGAATCGGTAACGGACATTACCTCTTCTTTGAAGGGCTTTTTTGAGACCTCCTTTTAGGGCACTAAAATAGGTCTTTGAAGAAGACCAGAACCTCTAGGATGTTTATAGGGAAGTGGAGAGGAGAAATTTGTAGGGGTTGGCCGATCTTGAAGGCTAAAAGTGGTGTAAGGAAGAGGGGGAGGAGGTTCCCTTTTATAAGGGAGCAGAGGGGCACCTTTGGAATAACAAAAAATATTATTTTATTATAAAGTAAAATTCGGTTTTTAATAGCTCCAAATTGATATAGTTCTAAGATAAGGTGGGTAGGGGTCGAAATCCTCTCATCCAATAAAATTTAGAAAATTTTAGGTATCAATTTTAACCTTATCATTTAGATTTACCTTTAAGTTAGATAATTGAACTTTTACCGTGTCTTCATGTTTTCTTACACTATAAGGTTAATAAACTTACCATATCAAGACAAACGAACCCCAAGTTGTTTATTATTAATATATATAGCCTTATCTAAGTCATTTGGCCGAGCCTTAGATTTTTAGGAATAAAATAACAATTAGTAATATAATATTTGTTTTAAAAACTATTTTATGTCAATTTTGACACTATTTAGTAATTGATTTTTGTGAAAATCATAACGGAATTATTAGTTCGAACCAAGTTACTTAAATCAATAATAACATGTAATATTAACGTATAAAATTATTTTAATTCATAAAAAGTCTCAAATTACATTTATTTGGGTATTTATAACATCAAGTATGTCAATATTTCATTAATAAGATAATTACTGCATCATCGTTGTGTCATAAATAAATTAAATTATTTAATGTATAAAAATTACAAATAAAAAACCATTATGTAGGAAATATTTTTATATTTCTAATGAATATTTATAGTCGAATTTATCTTATGTATAACCCCATATTAAAAATGATTTACTTATTAAACTTTGATTTTAACTATTTTAACCCTTCTTTAAATAAATTAATAATAAATGTCCTAATCTAATCCAAGTGGGCCTAAATGGTCATATTTTATTCCTAAGGTTGTTTTTGGTCTAATTACACTTGTAAAATAGAATTAGGACATGTGTTAGGGTAATAATAATATCATTTTTACCCTTAATTACCCTATTTACTTTTAACCGTGGTAAAATAAGTAAAAAGTTACTATTCACCAAAAAATTATTTTCATCTAATTGAACCACATTTTACTTTCTGAAATCAACTGTGTCTTTCGGATTTTTGAAATTCCACTCACAGAAGAGGTAAAATTAAGTTTTATGAAAAATTCAGTTTTTTTAACTACCACTTAGCGGTTTCACTATTCGTCAAAAATTGAAAGTTTTCAGAAAAATACCAAAATTTCACCCTAAGATAATTTCGATATTCCGAATCCAAAAATGAAGTCCATTTTGAAAAACAAAATTTATAAAATTTTAGAAAGTGGTTATTACTATTCATAACAGCTAGTTTTAATAATATTTTAATAGCATATCATTATTTAGTGAAACTCGGTATTGCGTACGACGCAAGCTATCGAGGAAGGCCGTGGTTGCATGTAAAGAAAGCCAAGCTAGTGTTGTGTGTAGTGAAATATTCCTTTTATGATTTATATAACATAAAAACAAAATATTTCACATAAAAGTCTCGGGTGTTACAGAGGAAGCCTCTCAACCAGATGGTGATCTTAGCTGCAATCCTTCTTCATGGATCAGTGCGGAGTTGCTGGAGATTTATGATCCAGACACATGAAGAGGTGACCCTCACCTAGATAGACATTGAACACATCTTCAGGGAGGAGTTCTTTCCAGCGATGTTGTGCTCAATTCACATGTAAGACCTACCACGCCTACAATAGTGTAACATGATAGTGGAAGAGTACTCAAAGATATTCACCAAACTTTTTCGTTAATATGCAGATATAGTGCAAGATCCATTCTTCCAGGACCAAGCTTTTGTGCAGTGAGATCAGGGAGTCTGTTGTATCTCTTAGAATTCCTACCCTGTCTAGGGTGATATAGAGAGCTCTACTCGTAGAGAGATTCCAGGTAGAGCAGGCACCGGCAACAGGAGCTACCAGTAGACACTAGGTGGAAGAGCCTTCAGTAGTGTGTATGAGGTAGCTGATGAAGAGACCCAATCAGGTCAATCCTTTCAGGGGATGACCAGAGGACATAAGAGTGTTGGTACGATGCCCCTAGGGGAGAGGGAGTCAATAGAGGAACATGGCGTGCGACTCAGGTGATAGTCAGAGACACATGGCTTGTGACTGCCTGACTCGTTGTGCAGACGATCGACGAACAGTTGAGGGACTACCAAAGAAGAGGTAGAGGTTCAAGCATGGTGGTCCATTAGTAGGAAGACAGGAAAAGGGAGCAGGTAGATCAGAAGGCAATGGACATAGGTTCGAGGTACCACCACCACCCCTAGGTGGCCCACCACAGGCTCCGAGAGCTGGTGGATAGGGGAGAGGCCTATTTCAGGAAATTGAGGCATATAAACCTGGAACTCCAGAGATGATTAGAGGTGTGATCCATGTCTTTTCCACCTTATCAGTAGTTATTATAGACATAGATTCCAGTCAATCCTTCCTTTCCATATACCTTGTTTGGTTCACTAAGATTCCGGTACAACCGTTTCCTTGAATCTTACAATTATAGAATTCTATGGGAGGGGATTAGACAATCACACACTGGTGCACACAGTGTGACCTTACTCTAGGAGGCAAGATCTTAGGCTGGGATCTCCTAGTAGAAATGTCGAGGCCTTATGATTTAATTCTATTTATGAACTGGTTATCTATATTCCATGCTCAGATTGATTATTTTAGGCACAAAGTGTGGTGTGTCCGTTGATATGGGAAAAGGTTTCCTTTTACCGATGAAAAGGAAACATTTTCACCATAGGATGGACTTTATCAGAGAAGGGTATCGCCGATCACTCACCAGCTGGCTAGACTCACCCTTAGTGTGGTGGACGAGAAGAGCCCTCACATTCCCATAGTGGTGGATGAGTACAAAGAAATATTTCTTAAGGATGTTCTAGGATTAACCCCTTATAGGGAGGTTGAATTATTTATTTACCTATACATAGGTATGACACTGATATCCACACAATAAAATCAGATGGCACCTGCGAAGCTTTGTGAGTTGAGGGTACAACTAGAGGATATTTATAGGAATGGATTCGTGAGGCCCATTGTTTAACCATGGGAAGCCCCAATATTGTTTTATAAGAAGATAGAAAATAGTTTTAGGTTGTAAATGGACTTCCGTTACTAGAATCAAGTTACCATGAAAAACAACTATACAATTCCACGGATTGATGTTCTCTTTGATTAGCTGAATTGAGCGAGATGGTTCTCAAAGGTAGACCTCAAATCAAGATATTGTCAACTTCATGTACGGGATGAGGATGTACTGAAGACAACCTTCATGTGTCAATATAGACAATATACATTCTTGGTGATTCCTTTTAGTGTAATGAAAGCACTAGAAGTGTTCATGGGACTCATGAAAAATATCTTCCAACCTTACCTTGACTAGGTTGTCATGGTCTTCATTGATGCCACCCTTGTGTACTCAGCATCCAAGGAGGAGCACACGACACACCTGTAGATAGTCCTTGATACACTTTGAGAGTTTCGGCTTTATGGGAAGCTCTCAAAGTGTTAGTTTTAGATTCTAGAGTCCCACTTTTCAGGACACGCCATTTCTGAGGATGGAGTTTCAGGGGTTCCGACAAAGATAGAGTCAGTGCTTGCCTGTGAGCCACCCATGAGCGTGATTGAGGTATGATGTTTCTTGGGATTGGATAGATACTACCAGAGGTTCATGTCTGACTTTTCTTGGGTATAATCACCATTATCAGCTTTAAAATGGAAGGGACCATCCTTCATGTGGATGATGATGTACCAGCGTAGTTGTCAAAAGCTGAGGCATAGACAAACGAGTTCCCCCCATCCTAACAACCCCATAAGAGGCATTGGGTATGGTGTATTCTTCAAGGCATTAGAGACTAGCTTGGGTTGTGTCCTTATGTAGGAGTGGACACTGATCGTGTACAGTTCATGATAGCTGAGGCAACATGAGAAGAATTATGTGACCCAAGACTTGGAGCTAGCAGTAGTGGTCTTTTCTTTGAAGATATGGAGACACTACTTGATGGGAGAGCAGTTTAACATCTACTCCAACCACAAAAGTATTGAGTATATATTATCCAAGTAGTACATTAACTTGAGGTAGCAGAGGTGGCTAGAGTTCCTCTAGTACTATGACTTCGAGATAAACTATACTCCTTGGAAGGAAAATTTGGTGATAAATGCAATCAGTAGGAGATCCAATTTCCAATTTCTGAGTGAAGTGTTGGAGTAGTTTTCCACAATGAAAATATTCTTCATGGATAGAGATGGAGAAACTTTTATTATATCTAGGGCTATCACTCCCCAACTATTATAGTGAGTTAGGGATAAAAAACTTGTGGATGTTTTCTGTGATACCCAACATGCTAAGTTATCCTTAGGAAAGCTCCTGATGGTTATTATATAGGTGGGGAGCATGTTGTCCTTTTTAAAGGGTGCATAATTTTACCAGTGGCATTTCAAGAGTATATTTTGAGGGAGTTCCACACCTCTCCTTTGGTGGTACATCCAAGAGTTGCATAGATGTACCAGGATCTCTGACATCTGTACTGGTGGCCGAGGATGAAGAAGGAAATGACAGAGTTCATTTCTCAGCACCTCACTTGTCAGTAAGTGAAGGTAGAGCATCAGGTTCCAATAGGATTGACTCATCCACTCGAGGTATTGAAGTGGAAGTGGTATGGTATCTCAAAAAACTTCATGACAGATTTACCCCACCCATCTAGAGATAACTATTCCATCTAGGTAATGTTTTACTGACTCACCAAGTCAGCCCACTTGCTACCCATCTAGATGTAGGGTTTATTAGAGAGCTTGGGAGTCCTCTACTTTTAGAAGGTAGTGTGGATTCATGGGGTGACTTTGATGATCATGTCAGACCATGATGCTTGCTTCACATCCCAGCTGTAGAAGGGATTGCAAAAGGAGTTCGGGACTCAGCTGTGTTTGAGTATGACATTTCATCCCCAAACAGATTGTCAAACGTATAATACTATTAATTTTTTAGAGGACAAGCTTTGTGCTTTTATGTTGGACTTCAGTCGTAGTTGAGAGGACCAGCTATCGCTGGTGGATATCATGTACAACAATATCTTTCACTACATAATTGTTAAGGAACCATTTGAGGAACTATATGGGTGACCATGTAGATCACTGTTATACAGGAAAAATATTGGGGAGTCATCACTCATGGGTCTAGAGTTGGAATGGGATAGCACTGAGAGGTGTAGGTCATCTATGAAAGGATGAGGGATGCACAGAGAAGGTAGAAGTCTTATGATGACAATAGATGGAGACCCTTAGAGTTTGAGGAAAGAGACCATGTGTTTCTTTGGGTCTCACCTTGATGGGGATTATGGAGATTTGGTCTGTGAGATAGGTTATCTACAAGATTCATCAGCCCTTTTTAGGTTCTAAGCAGAGTTAGCGTGGTGGCATACTGCCTAGATCTTCCCCCACAAATGCACCAGGTGCATAATTTATTTCATGTATAATAGCATAGGAGTTACATACATGATCCATCACACATCACTAATTTGGGAGAGTTGGGAATTAATGCTGGGGAGATGTTTCTAGAGTTCCCAGTAGAGATTGAGGATAGACAAGAGAAGGTCCTTTTTGGATAGTCAATTCTTCGGGTGCGTGTTTGGTGGTAGAAAATGAATATCTAGGAGACCACTTGGGGGTGGGAGGATTATATCCATGCTTAGTACCCACATTTGTTTGTTTAGATCTTGTTTTGGATTATGAGGATGTAGAGCCTTAAAGAGGGGATAATGTAATGTCCCAGAAATTCCATGTAATTTTTTATAAATTATATAGGATTATTTTGAGACTAGGATCTCATATGGTACTTGATTCTAAGGCCCAATGTGCCCATAATAATTGTTTGATTTTTTATGATTATTTAATATAGCGCACATATGTGGTTTTGGAAGCTTCTAAACGGGTTCTCTAATTAAAAATTTGAGGGCACAATTGCTTCTGGAAAAATGAATCTACCTAAATAAATAATTAACCGCGAATGACATAGGTTAAAGGAGAAACTTGTTTTTTGTACTTTTTAAGAAAAATATATTAAAAATTTCTTAAGTAAAAATAAAATAAAATTTTAGTTTATTTTATTCTAATTTAAAATTTCATTTCAACATAATGACATTGCAACCATAGCATAATAGAAATGCTGTTTCATAAATGAAATGGTGTAACGATGCTACGAATCAATATAAAAGAAACTCTAAAACTTGATTTCTCTATTTAATAGGTTAACTAAATATGGGATCATTAGAACAAACAAGTATTGCTCTAAACCCTTGTATATTTGGCATTGGCGAGCGACGATCGATGAACCGCCACCAACAACAGATTGAAGAATGATGAATGGCAACGATGCGATCTTCTCCAATGAACAATCCAAACTCTAGGTAGGGGATTGATTATAAGTGAATTTATTTTCCACCATTCATTTATTTGTGTAATGAATGCGGGAAAACCCACGAATAGGTGACCTATGGATCAATCACTTATGCGGGATGCTTTTTGATCTCAGGGTTTTGAATCAGAGTAAACCATGTCAGATTCTTAAATCTCCTCCCAATTTGTTTTTAAAATCTAACGCGTAGGGATCAGATAGACATGAACGAGGAATAGATCCCTCTGTTAGGGGTGTAACTGTGTTCTTCCTAACTGAACCCCCATATTGACAATGAGACATATGTGAGAATATAGTAGGGAAGAATAGGACTGGAGGATCCCAAAGGCACTCACAGATCGAATAATGGACCACCGGAACCAGTCTAGTGGCCCAAGGCAGAAATCATCGGTGCATCGACACTAGCATGGGAACACACTGGTGGCCATGTTCATGATGTGGCATACACCGACAGTGTACCGTGATGGTGGAGGTCCCCGTAACATTGGCCACAGGGCGGCAATATGGGCCACCAATAATGAACATTGGTCAGTCTTTGGTACATGCAACAATGAGATGCGCCACGTGGCCAAAGGAACGTGGTCCAGCGGGACTGCAGCATGTGGGGACCACAGTGACCTATGATGAGGTCACATGGAAAAACCATCATGTTGAACGGGAGTGGACATGACGATCACCACCGTGTCTGGGTGTGGAAAGTCAGCCCACTCATAGTGGGAAATGATGGACAAGGCATGCTGCCCTAGGTAGCCTAGCGGGCCATGTCAGTCCCAAGTTGGGTTGGCCCAACTGGGTCAGACTAGACCTAGACCCAAATGACCCCTTTTAAATTAAATGATCATAACTTCTAAATCGTGTGTTTGTTTAACGGGCCATTTGCAGCGTTGAGACCCTTGTGATGAGACGTTCCTTTTGAACTACTCCATGTGAGTTTTTGTAGAATTTGAAATATGTTGGATGACTTGTGGAGTAGATTATCTTGGAATCAATCATTATACAAATGGGAATCTAGTAAACCTTAGTGATGAGCAGACCTTAGTGGACCAAAAGACGTGAAATCATCAGTGGCCCGACAGATGAGTGGACCATAGTGTCCTAGAGGACTAGTGGAACTCAGTGGCCCAGTGGACACCTAGAACTTAGTGTCCCAATAGACAAGAAGACCTTTGTGGACTAGTAGATGATTAGACCTCAATGGACTAGCAGATGAGCAGACCTCAATGGCCCAACAAAAGAGCATACCTCAATGGCCCATCAAATGAGGGAACCTCAAGGGCCTAGTAGACGAGAAGACCTTAATGGCCCCATAGACGAGCGGACCTTAGTAGCCAGGAAGACCATGGTGACTCATCAAGGATGAGTCCCTTGACAATACAAGATGTTCAAAATTACAACTGCTAGTATGGGTTTTAATACTTTAGGTTATACCATTGTGAGTTGTCTCTAGTGACTCTCTCTATATAATATACTTTTAAGAGGCTACAATTTGTGTACCTATTTGGAAATCTACTTTTTGCATACATTCCTTAGTGGAACTATCTTTTTGTTTTGGGGTCCTTGATGAGTATTATGTCACACACCGTTGCACGGGCCCCGCCCACATCTATTTCCTTGTTCAGACAACATACACTTCAACAGAGACCTTGGTGGTCCAGCACCAAGTGGTGACCAGTGAGATCCGACAGATGATGTGTAATTCTATGAATTCAGGTGGTACCCACCTTCACCTAACATTCAAGTAGGGTTTACCATATTAAAAATTTAAGAGCTTATACTTGTCCTTTTTAGGCTTATATTCTGGACCCTTTACTTCTAGTTTTGGACTTTTACTCTCAGTGGTTGTCGTAGTGGAATGATTGTATACATTTTCAGTATTATGGGTTTGGATGTGTGTGCGTGTGCGTGCGTACAGGTACTCAAGGAAATGCCTCCCACGTACAAGATAATTCCTTTAGTGCTAGTCACCATCCCCTGGCCATCGAAAGGCGGGCTTGGGGTAGTCAGAACATGGTCCCCCGGGAATGGGTCGTGACAAAGATACTATAGTCTTTCCAAAAGGATTACATGTTCCAAAGGTTATTTTTTTATCTAACTTGCAACCACCAAAATTAGTATCTAAATTACTAACTAGGTCAAATTATTATCCTCTAGGATAAAAAATACCTAAATTTATTGAACAATTGTGGTATTTAAAAATAATTTTTATTAAAATTAAGTTTTACTCCTGGATTTTATTAAATACAATAACACATACGCACAGTAAACATAATATCTAGTCTGCTAGTAGTTAAGTAGGGAATTTTTCTATTCATACATCAATAACTGGTATGATACACTAATTTTCAATATTCATCATGATCTAGTTTACAAATGATACTAATAAGAGTGTCACTACTCATAGTTCTATCCAAGTAAAACTTAAAATACGGTGTTTAGTATATTTAATTTAATTTAAAATAATTCTTTCTTTATTTTGAAAAATATATAAATCTTTAATGAATTTAAGTTCAGCCATTAAACTCATTTAAAATTGATTTTGCATCATATTTTTAAAATCTGTACATAATGAATTTTTTGAGGATCCAAAAATAATATCATCTATATAGATTTGAATAAATAAAACATCTTTTGAACTTATTTTTATAAATAGGGTAGTATCGACTATACCTTATGAAAATCATTCTAAAATTATATTAGAACTGATCCTATCATAACAAGATCTAGGAACTTTTTTTAAACCATATAATGATTTTTATTACTTAAAATTATGATATGAAAAATAAGGGTTTTGAAACCCAGGGGGCTGTTCAAGAAAAACATCCTTAATTAGATACCCATTGAAAAATGTAATTTTGACAACAATTTGATATATTTTGAAATCTAAATGTGATTCATGGGATATAATTATTCTAATGGATTCTAGTCTAGCAACAAGTGAAAAGGTTTCTTTATAGTCTACACCCTCTTATTGATTATACCCTTATGAAACTAGTCTATCCTTATTTCTCACTATTGTGATAGATTCCTCAACCTTGTCTCTAAACATCCATTTTGTTCCTATTATCAAGGTGTATTTCGATCTATCAATAATTTCAGAAACATTATTTCTTTCAAATTTAAAAAGTTCTTCTTATATAACCATTGGAAATAATTCAAAATTAATTGAATCAATAATTTTATTATGTTTAAGTTGTGAAAACAATGCTTGATGTTCAATATCATTTCTTAGAGAAGCTCTAGTTTGTGTAACTATATCTAAGTCTCTAACTAAATCATCTAAAGGATTTTTTTAAGAGTATTAATGAATCTATAAAAAGGACAGGTCACCTCAACATATTCTATAGGATTGGGTTCATGTTATAAAATTTCTTCAGAATTATATGATTTCTATGCATGTTTCATAGTAGAATCAGATAGTTTGGAATTTTAATTCAAGGTGGATAAATAATCCTTAAGTATTTTTAAAGGAGTCTTACGTTCATGCGGATATCTCTCATCACACTTGACATGGGAAGACTCTTCTATATTCTTGGTTCTTTTTTTAAAATCTCTATAGGGTTTACAAGAAGTTGAATAACCATGGAAAATTCCTTCATCACTCTTTAAAAAAAACTTATAAATATTATCCTCAGTGTTAAGAATAATGAATTTACAAATTAAAAATATAAAATAATTAAGATTAAGCCTTATAATATTCTAAATTTAATAAGGGGTTTTATTTAAAAAATGTCTAATTAAAACTCTATTAATTATATAGAAGGTTTCATTCACATCATATTCCCAAAAGTAGATAGGTAAGTCATATTCATTAATCATTGTCTGAGCTATCTTTTTTAAGTGTTTTATTTATTTTTTATACAACTTTATTCTACTGAGGAGTCCGATGAGAAAATAATTTATGGTTATATCCATTTTGTGAGAAAGAGGATTAAAAGTATTGATTTTCAAACTCATGTCCAAGGTTAATTATTCATGTCATTATTCTATGTCCACATAGATTCTCATTTGATTTAGCAAACTTGGTAAAATAAAAACAAGATTCACTTTTGTGATCTAAAAATAATACTCAATTGTACCTAGAAAAGCTATATGAAAGTACATAAATGCAATTATTACCATTTAAACTAGAAACACTGGATAGTCCAAACAATTCCATGTAAACTAACTCAGGAGTTTGATAAGTTGAAATATATTTCTTCAATTTAAAATATATCTTGTGATATTTTTATTTTTAATAGGGTTACATATATTATCATTTTGAAATTCAAGTTTGGGTAAATCCCTATCCGAACCTATCCTAGTATGTTTTCCAAGTGAGTTAATTTTAAAGTGGAAATTACTCTTAATTCAATGATAAGATTTTATATGAACAACATATAAGAAAGAAATATTTTGAGAAATTAAAGAATCAGTATTAAAATAATAGTTGTTTTCATTTATCAAAGTAGTAAATACTAAATCAATTTCAAAATTAAAAAAATTAAAAGTATAATTTTTATATTTTATATGAAATCCATAATCACATAATTGTGATGTTCTAAGCATATGATATCTTAAACCATAAAAAAAGTAATTTTAAAATTAAAACTGAGTTAGTGTTACCAATTTGGAAAAGGATAAAAATATTTACGTTAACATTGTAAAAACACGCGACGTGTCCACCATTAACCTTCATCAGGATCTTGAAGATATATAAATATCTTATCATATACTTAGAACACCCACTGTCCATATAACATATATTTATATAGTATTTTTTTTTCAAACAGTTTCTATACAAGAAAATTTATACCAATTTCGATTTTGGTACCCAAATTTTCTTTCGATAAGATATGTTAGTGATTAAGGCCTTAGGAACTAATATTTTTATTATGGGCTTCTTATAATAAAATTTTAAAATATTATATATAAAACCATTATTATATCCACTTGAATAAAAAGTTGTATTATAATTTCCAGAAGAGGATTTAGGAACAAAAGTGATCTTAATAATTCTTCCTTTTATAGGTTAGTAACCAAGACCGGTAAAATATTTAGAAGAAAACTATTCTCACAGTATTTAAGTGAGGGTTTCTATTCTATTTTAAAATCACTATGTATTTTCTAGTTTCTAATTTGACAATATCAATTTAGAATTTTCTTTTAATAATGTAGCATTATTTTCTCTTTCTATAGTGAGCCCATTTCTAACATTGGAAGATAAAACATGTTGTTTATTCATATTTTTTTTGTATTTGTCTTCATTAAAAGTATCTTCAATCATGTTGCAGTACTTAAACATATACTTATTTGATATATAATAATCTTTTTTTTTCATTTTCAGAATGATAAGAATTATGTACATGATATGAAATAGGTACCTTAGATATATAATTTATGAAGCATATGTTTTCTATTCCAAGATTTTCTTAATGAGTTGAGTTTGAGTCATTAGATCTATCCATAGAGGCACTCCATGTGTCTTTGATGGATTTCTTATAACCTCTATCTTTATCCTCATAACCGTTCATGAACTTTATCCTAGGATAGTCATCCTTAATCTGTTCTTTTCTCTTACTGTAATAACAAGTAATATCATTTAAATTTTATTATATTTTTTAGTCCTTTTTTTAATTCCATATACTATTATACTTTCCCTTATATCTTGGTTTCCTAAAGAATTAGTTATTCATAGAAAATTTCTAAAACCTTTTAGACAGATGGTCCATTTCTTCATCATTTTTATCCGGTGATTCCTTATCTCTAGAGCTTTCATTTTGAACTTTTTTCTTTTATTTATATTTTTATTCAGTAGTATTGATGAATAAAAATTTACTATTAGGTCAACATCCCTTTCATAGTTAACTATAAGCTCTTACTCATAAATCATTAACTAACCAATCATTTCCTTGACTTTTCCGGACTTATTTCACAAGCTTATCTTATTGAGGCTGATGTCACTTTCGATATTTTAGGTAGATATCTCAACAGTCACATAATTTGATCATTATCTGAAAAAGGATTCTCTAAGTAACTCATTGTGTTCAAAAAATAATTTAATCTAAGACAAATATCATAAATAAAATCATCATGTTTCATTTAAAATGTATCATATTTCATTGTATAAGTTTTCAATCTCATTTTTAGACATTAATAGTTTCTTCATGTGAAATTTATAATGTATAACCTATTTTCTAATCAGTTTTACTAGTAGATATAATATTAAATTATCCATCTATTAAATAAAATTAATGATCATTCATAATGTCTCAATTATTTTTATAAGCAATTTTAGTAGAATATTCCCATGTAGCTCTAGAAGTTTTCAATAATTCATATTTAACCACTATAAAAGACCAACTTTAAAAATGCATGATTTTAATCCGAATTTTCATTTTTTATCTTCCATTGAACAAAGTTATTTACATTAAAGCAACAATTTATGTTAGTAGCAGAACCGTCTTGTCTATTATCTATTTATAGAATTAAATTTAGAATTATCATAAATTTAAAATCTTTAAAACACTAATACAATCATAGTTTTCAATATTTTTAGAGACCATTGATGTTAAATGTTTTTCATAGTGAGTATACCAAGAAGGTTAGGGGTGGGTGAATCGAGTACCCAATAAAAATTATTTTGAAATAAATTTTAAATAAAATCTCCCAAATAATTAAAAGAAACCAGTTAATCAAAATTGTAGATCAATATATGTTCCGATCTTTTAAAATATTTCTCAATGATTAAATAATTATCACTTAAGAAATATAAAAACTATTTTAGATTTTGAAATAAATTTAATTAATAAAAAATTATATAAAGAATAGTTGAGATTAACTGTTAAATTCGTGGTTTTATTTATAGTTTAAAACAAATCAAATTTAAATAGTAGAAAAGAAACCAAGAAAAACAAATAGTTGAATAAATATAATAGGTTTATTCTCAAGACACAACTTAATCCTCTTCACTTAGTAATTTCATACTGCTAAGAAGATTATATAAAATAATCTTGATCCATATCATATATTGGCTATAAAAAAACTTATAACCAGCTCTCTAGGCCACATTGGGACCTCCTCCACAACAACCTTTGGAAAAGAATATACTAATGTCACATAAGGACCTCCTTTAAAACATGTGGGTATAAAAGTGTAAATAGAGTTAAAAAAGATTTCAATTATCTACTTGTTAAAGTATAAGATATTGTGTGTGTTTAATATAAAAAACACATCACACACTTCTTAAAATTTAAATGTAGTAATCAGAAAGAGAAAGTGAAGATGTAGAGAAAGTTGTGGCGATCAGTCTGAAATGCTTTAAAATGTCAGACTCCATGTATTTATCTTGAATAGGATATTGAGTCTTTATTTTGAATTAAATAGTAAAATAGAGTGTCGTAAGATCTCGTATTATGTATGTATGAAAGGATTTGGATGCTCAATATGCTTCACTCTTTTACAGTCAGATGTAGGCAAGATTCTTTGGGTAAATCTCATTGGAGAATCACACGATTCACAACAGTGTCTAGTTCTTACGATGTTCCAGCACTCTTCAATATTGGGTTTCTCTCATAATTCTATCTATATCATACTCAAGGTAGTCTACTTCCTAATATATCAAAAACATGAAGAATAATCATATAGATCCTCTGCTCCTCGTACTGATTTACTAACACAAAATTTAGTGCATTTCTTCAATAGTTTAAGAACCATCATTAAAATAAATATCAAAATTATATTTTACAATTTATACATTATAATAAATTAAATTTAAACATCCCAAGAATATTGATTATGAAATAGGCTGGCAGTGAGTCAGGCTAATGATAGGTCATGCTCAATGGTGAGTCTTCTCTAGCGGTAGGCCATCCCAACATTTTTCCAAATTTGGAGGTCACTAAGTTCTGATGGTGATCCAAAATATGGTAGTGGTTCTTTCCCATACTTTGAAAAATTTCCATTCCAATGGTGACTCATCTCAAATAGTGGATGTTTCCCATACATAACCAAAATTTTATCCTGATAGTGAGTCACTGATAGTGGTGACTCATCCTCAATGGTGAGTCATGTCTGGTGGTGAGTAGAGTCTAATGGTGGGTCTTTTCAACACTTATTCAAAATTTCAACAATCCTCCTTATGTTATAAAATATTATCCAAAATAATAAAACAAATTAATAATAAAAGAAACAAAAAACAAGGGTTCCGACATTATGCTTATGTTTTTTTTCATCCCTTGTTTACTGTTATTGAGCATCTGATCTCACCCTTTTCTTATGTTTTCTATTTCCATGTTATGAAGAAAGGTATTAAGTATGGTATATTTAATAAGGGTTCAATTTATTATGAAATATGTGGGGAGATGATATAGATATTTTATGAATGAGTTGTTTATGTTTCCAATGATACAAGAACTAAATGATTCTGGTGTGGATAGAAATGTTATGTACTGAATTCTCATCTATTAAGATGTGATATATATGTATGAAATGTATGGGTTGATATAATTTATTTCTATATTTTCATAATTTCATATTTATCTTTCATGGGGATCCTGATATCTGGGTTTTAATTGATTCCACTTTTTCTATTATGTGTTTTTAGACTCTTACAAAGCTCCTCAATAATGCCTCTTTTATGTTATTTGAAACATTGAGATTCATACTATGATTATTAAATCTGAAAAGTATTTTATGATCTAGGGTATAGATATAATCCTCTTCACTCATTAGGTATCCAATTATTTTTAGTTGAACTTGAATATTATCCATGATATGTGGATTTTTTAATGGATGATTTCAATCAAGATAGATCCTTATAAATACCATAACTATATAGAGAGTGATATAAAAAGTTTCTATGAAAGTATTATTATGCCATTTATAATAATTATTATGAAATTAAAACCTTTCAAACATTATAAATCATTTTCATCCCTAAATAATAATAGCAAGTTTTACTTTATCTTAATGAAGATGAGTACAGACCAGAAATATCAATCTTTGAGAATATAATGACTTAGAAGTAGAGTAATCATTTGCTCCATCTCTATTACCATAATAATACACTAATTTAAATTATTAACTCTAATACTCTATTAGCATAATTTGAATGAATGATCAATTCTTAGAGGGGTGAATTAGCATTGAAAACATTTTATTTATTAATAGAAATCAATCTCATTGTATTAAATCTATGATATGTCAAAATCAATAGGTTTATAAAGTAAAATAGGAACAATACATATTTTAAGAAGTTTCATCTCTAATAAAATTGGATAATTCCTCTTTATATGGTGGCCTTTATCCCTCGCACAAATGATTGGTATTTTGTTATCAAAATCAACCTGGGGAAATTAAATTGCCTTGAACCCTAAATAATGCTGACACTAACCAATTTTTTCCTGGACCAACTTGCTATAATGAGAATTATAAAAGAAATTGAATTATTGTAGAATGATCAATACTCAATGTTTGAGTCACCTAGAGACTTGATGAATATTATCTTGTTCTTATTTTTTACATTAATCATCACACAACTGTCTCCCACATCCTTCTTCAAAAATTATATCATACACAAAAATCACCTTGGTTAGTATCTCATTTTTTATATATCACAGACTAATTATCTTAAATTCTCAGGTAGTTTACAAGATAAATTCAAATCACAGATCTTATAAAATTTCTAGGTGTCACACTTTGATTAACAACAAAAAAATCCCAAAAAAATTATGCAAAACATTAAATTTAAATAATAACCACAATTTAATTGAAATAATTCCAAATATGGAAATATATTTGGAAACAAACTCATCATGGTGTGATGAACTACAACCGTGGTGTGAAAAAACTCAACTTATAACTCCTTTAATGATCTATTACATATGTTGTGGAATTATTCCATTATTTAATGTGTGAAATCCTTCAATATTCAACTACCTTAAAAATATCAAACATTTGATGGAACATGACTAATACCATAATATTGAAAGTATTATTCCATGATAAATAAAACCATATAAAATTTCATAACCTTTAAATTATGTAATTTCTCTCCCCATAATCCACACTTCTCTTGAATTTTAAAAACACAAATCATGAATTACAGCATGACCTATTTCTTTATGTGTAACGTTATCTCATAAAAAAATAGAGTCACACACACTTATCAAAAGGTCATCATCTTGGAATACTAAACCCTCCATAACAATGAAACCTATGATTTTATGACATGATTTATTCAATAGTTATACTTCCAAATCGGTTCTCAACAACATTTATGGTGCAATAACATCCACTATAGAGTGGGTTTTGGATCACTTAATGAATACACTTATATCCTTCTACAATACTTCTTAAAATGATTCCTTTATTATTAAATCACTTCTAAACACTTAGAAAGTATCAAAATAGGCATGTTTGGACTCATAAAACATCTTTCTAAATTATTCAAACCACTTTTCATGTATTGAAAAAAAAATATAACATCATCATTATCCATGTGAATAACAATCATTTAAAATTATTTTCACCTCAATATATTTATTGATAATAAATATAATACCACCATCATAAATAGGACTAAACAAACCACCCTTTTGTTTTTTTGAATTCTACTCAATATTTCAGTTTAATCACTTCTCTTTTGTTCTCCATATAAATAAATATATCCTAATGATCTGAAATGGGTAGTTTTATATACCTTATTTATAATAGAAAAAAAGGTTCCTCAAAAAGGGATGTTATCACTCATCTAAATGTAATAATTTCCAAAATAAATCATCCCTAGAATTACGTGGCCAAAATTATTGTATAAAACAAGAGATATTAACTCAAACAACAAATGTATCCATAAAAAATTATATATATGATACAAATTTTCAGAAAAAATATTTGGAAATTTTTTTAAGATGTTTCATGAACTCATTTCAACGAATTTATTAAAAAATATTATAAAAAATAATATTTATCCCCCTACAACTTATATCCCCCCTTATAAAACATTAAACATGATTAAAAGTTGGATAAAAGTCCCATAAACATAACTTAGGGGTGTTGAGGAATTGGTTTCACTCCCATAAACTCTCTCAACTTCTCAAAAGTCTCAATTTGGAGAGTTTTTGTAAGAATATTAGAAAATTTCTCCTTAGAAGGAATAAACATACGCTTTAATGTGAATTAAATAATTCCTCCATTTATGAAATTTAATTTTATATAATTTTTTTATCATGAATGATTCACAAGATTATTCGAAAAATGTATCATTAATTTATTATCAAATCTAATAAATAGTGAATACTCATAATAAAAATTAATACATTTGAGTTGATTATTTATCCACATCATCTATGTTACCACATTTTATGTAGTGACATACTTTTCCTTGATCTTTCTGAAAGTAATAGAAGATTTATTCTCACTATTCCATGTGATATATCTTCCACCAATGAAGAATGATCCTATTGATGTGGACTTGTATTCATCAACATTACCAAACCATCATTTTTAGAGAATATACCATTTGTTTGTTAGCTAATCCATTAAAAATTTTAAACTTGATCAATTCTTCATATTTATGGGATAAAAACATTTTATTCATGTAAAATTATCAATAAAAATGTTGAAATACCTATCTTGATTTGTTGAAATCTTACTAATGGTACCAAAAAAATATGAGTGGACTAACTAAAATGGACTTAATTTATAAATTTGAACCCCTGAATAACTTCTATTCACCATATTCAACTTTTAATAAATTTTTAAAAATAATGGATATGAATTTTTTTAAGGAAGGAGTATTTCTTATAGCCTCATCTTTAAAAAACATTATCACTCTTTTTTTCCAAGATGGATAAATCTTATATTCCAAAAATTATTTTTAATTTGAATAAACATGTAACATTTTTTTTAATTTTCAAAATTAGATATGTTTCCATGAGTTCTCAACACTCTTGAAACAATTAATCTATATTTCAACATTTTTTAATGAAACCATTATTCCTAAATATCTCCTTATAACTATTGTAAACAGTAAACTAAATTTAAAAAAAATTGTGTTTAAACCCATAAAAAATAATAAATTGTTAAAATTGAATTACTATTCAATAATACATACTTCCCCAACACAATTTATATTTAATAAGCTATCGTTACCAAAATTAATAAATTTAACTTTATAATTTTTTTAAAAAAATAAGTTTATTATGATAACCTGTAATGTGTGATGAGGAGTAGCAATCCAGAATCCATGTATTCTCAGTTTTTCATTCCTTATTAGAATTATCTATGAAAATTTATTTCTATTTAGATTTATTTTTCCTTTGAAAAATATCCAAACTGAAATTTAGTTTTAATTATGATTGAAATATAGTAATACAATCATATAAAATGTTTGCTTCAGATGTTTTTTTTGTTGGTATTTTTGTTATCTCTATCTCCCCACTAGATCATGCTCCCTTTTGTTCATTTAGAGGCATATTATACAAAAATATGTTATCTTTATGACTAAAAACTCCACAAAACCAACAATTACACTAAAATCTCATTCTTTAATAAAAATTCTCATCATGGATGGGATATTAATATCTTATTTAGACTCATTTATAAATATTTAGCTAATTTTTCTGAAATCTTCATTGGGTATTTGGGGGTTGACATATATATTTTTTATAAAAATTTTCTACCACTATATTAGATTAGAATATGAGTTCTATTCAATTTTTTAGCTAGGAAAATAATCTTATTTTCACCAGATTCATAAAAAACATGACATCATTTTGATATGAAACATAATTAGAATATTATTATTATTATCCAAAACATTTTTTCTAATATATCTTGATATTTAATAATTCAGAAACTCATTAAACAATTATATATCCTTGATTTTATTCTCAAACTACTAGAAACATTTACCAATTTATATGAACTATTTGTTTTTATTGTACATAAATTTATTAATATACTTATTTAATTCATCATTTTTCATCTTAATATCTTCATTAGATTTATCTTTAATGATTATTGTAGAAGTCATATCATTAATGATCTTATTTTTATCACCATTTTAAAGCTTTATCCACTCAACTTCTTTGACTAAACCAACTTTCTGAATTTGGATTTGTTATCCATCATCAATTATTTCCTTGAGATTTAAATTTTCATTTCCTAGCATTATGATTTCTTTTAGAAACTTCATGATAACAATTATCATGGAATTATAATTTGTATATTTAACTTCATCATAAAAATCTATTTTAATTTGAATATCATCCACTAAATATACACTTTTTTATTCTTCTTGAGAAATCAAAACATGTTGGGTAGTTTATTTGGAACACTAATAATCACCACCACTATTCTCACCATTAAAACCATATTATTCAATAGATAAGATCCATATGAAATATTATTATATTTCTGGATTGAGGCTAATTTATTCTGAAGGACACTCATTTATTAATTAATCATTTGAATTCTTCACTATCTCTACAATCCTTAGTGTTTATTAATGGTCAATTGATAAAAAGTGACCAATTTTACCATTGTTAAATTTTCTAAAAGGTAGTGTAACTTGATAATTACATTTTTTTCCCATTTTTATGTTTCTTGAAATATTAAGGATAATCTTAGAAAATGATTCATATTTATTATCTTCATTAGGAATATCCATATCATTTTTGATCTTTAGAATATTGATTGATTAAAATTAATCCTCATTTTATTTTATAAACATTATTTTCTAGGATTATCCTCTTCTAATTTCATATAATAAAAGTGTTCCTTTAATATTATAAATTATTAATTCATCAAGGTCTATATATTCATGAATTGAGATCTTGGAATCAAACTTATCTAGAATAATTCTCATGATTGTATTCTCCACTATGAAGTCTTCATGTTTTTCTCTAAATCCTATAATAGTTTTAACTAACTTTTTTACACTAGTAAATAATTCATATAAATATTATTCTTCTTTTATTATTATATATTTAGATATAATTATACAAAATTTTAAAATTTTACTCCTAAACTTATCTCCTTTGTATAATCTATAATTTTTTTGTATCCTTATATTTAATACATCCCATGAATTTGGTTAAAAATTTCTTAGTTAATGATGAAAAAATGAATTCCTTTCTATATATTCAATTTAAAAATTATTCTTATTTCCTAATAATTAGGATGATGTTTCTTTGGAACCATATAAACATTAAGGGAAGACTTAATAGCATCAATTATAAGAGATTTATGTTAAGGTATGATTATTTCATTTCATATATGAAATAATTTTTCAATAAATAATGGTATCCTTTTTTGATAATAAATTGATGATGATTTATGGGAATATTCAGTGAGATATTTTCTAAATAATAGATATATTTTAATAAATAATTTAGGGTCACTTTAATGAATAATCAATACTAGGAGTGAGGGGTTGGGGAGTGAATTGGTACTAGTAACTTCTCCTTCATCCTGAAAAGAATCCCACTATGGTAAATGAATGATCTCTCAAAATAACTTGGTAAAGTAGTGAATTAGGTGTAAAAATATTTTAATGAGTTTCATAACCAATGAGGGTGACAACAACCATGATGTTTTGGGGTTTTTATCAAACACAGACATACATGATTGATATTCTTTTATAAAAATCAACATAGGTCAAGGTAATGGACTTGAAACCTAAAAAACATCAATACAAAATAGTATTTAAAATCACTATATTTCTATAATGATAATGATATAAATAATTATATTATTTAATAATGATCATAAAGAAAATATTGATTCAATTATTAACTTGTTGAATTCAATATTATTCTATTATTTCACAATAATTATCTCCTGAATGTCTCTCAAAATTATATTAAAAAATTATCTCATGTAAAACAATCACCCAAGTCTATATCTCACTTTTTTATATCTCAGAATTTAAATTTCAATTTATTTTTAAGAAATTTTAAATTACAATTAAAATATCACCTCAAAAGAATTTTCTATATTCTATCCAATGATTGGGCACTAGAAACACACATAGAGGTTTAGTAAAAACCAACAAGTTTACTAATAACCACACTTTATTCAAAATAATTTCAAATATGAAAAAATATATAAAAACTAACTCATCATATAATTTTAACATCATAAATATAACCCACAAAAATATCATAACCTTTTATGTTATTGATGTATATTATATCAATCCAAACATCTCTATAATTTTAACCATTTGAATTATGCATCACTATGTGAACAATTTTTTTTTCATGGAAGAGAGATATTTCATCTCAAAATAGAGTTTTACTCAATTCAATTTGGATTTTTCACCATGGTTTTATTGACCTTACCATCCTTAACAAACCATTTTTGGTGCATTATCACTTATATAGTGATTATTTTACTTCATATTGGATCAATAACATTCATGTTATGATAACAACAATTACGATATGGTTTATATTTACTATAATAAAATAGTTTCATCATTATCTAATACTTATCTATGTTATTCTTGACATGTTTAATATCTTTTAAACACACAAAAGCATTGTAATAGTCATGTTGCACCTCATAAAATCTCATTTTAAAGGATTTTAACATCATAAAATGTATTAAAAACAAAAATATTACCACCAACATCAAGGGGACTAATAATCCTTTAAAATTATTTGAACCTCAAGACACATATTAAAAACAACACTATAAAAATCTATCGGGCTAACATATAAAATTTAGGATAATTTTAGAATAATTTTTTTGATCTAGAAAAAAGAAACAAATACCAGGGGGTTTATCAAAGTTATGGTAAGAATATAAGTGCGAGAGACTGATAATGATAATTTTTTTATTGCTGATATAGTTTTATTTATAAGAGGGAGACTTGCAAAAATAATTCTTTTATTCTATATATAATAAAAATTTTAAAGGTCAATTATCTTTGAAGATAAGGTTTTAGAACATGAATCCTCAAAATGAGAATGAGGTATAAGAAATTTATTTTTGATGGTATAAAAATTCCTCCTCACCGTTGAAAAAATAAACAATATGGAAACTAATGATATATGTATGTGTGAAATAAAAAATAACAGAGATTCATAATGGGTTTTCTAGAGTGTGATGTAAAATAATTACATTGTATTGAAACTTATCAGTTGAGGAATTTTCCAAGGATTTATTTTCTTAATAATCTATTTTATTGGAATAATTTTTTTTATTGTCAATTAATTTATAAACCAAATTCCTACTAATTCTATAACAATTAAAACTTTATCCATTATAAGATTCAAAATCAAAACATGGTTAGAGATGAAATACTTGTTGTTCTGTTGGTCACATAAAAAGATGTAACTAACTGTATTAAAACTTATATACAACATATAAACACTCCTAAAACCACTCCTAGTGAAACCATAATGGAAACAAAACATGATGGACTTATTGTCTCAAAAATTTGTTTTGGGTAACTCTCACAGAGAGGAATCCACATAACATACTCTCTATAGACCAAGAAAAAAATATCAGAGGGATATAAGGTTTAAATTCCATAAATGTTCACGTTTGGTTACTTTATATATACATGATATACATAAAGGTTTAAGGTTAGGACACTTGGAATTGGGACACTAGCCCTATAAAATTGTAACCTTACACATTATCAGGTGCAGTTAGCCATGGATGGATATAAATATTGTGTCCAAGTCTAGAAGAATTTATCTCCAAAGGGTTGAGTTATTCCTCTATAATAGGTTATATTATTTATATCTATGAAGGTATAACTATGACCAAAAGGATGATATGGGTTTAATCCTAATGTAACAATGTCTTATTCCTAAGTGTCTAAACCTTTTCACTTCACATAGACCATAAATATATAAATAGACTACCCCTAAATAGTACTTTAATAAAGAAGATTTATAAAATATAATTTAATAAATATTACAAGAAACATCACACAAATATTCCTAATGATAACCCAATCAATTTTAGTATGTTTAATATTACATAAATAATCACAACCAGAACATGACACAATGTAGGTTCTCTATCTGGTCTGTATACTCACACTGACATGATGATTCACCACTTGCCCGATTCACATGATTTATTAAGGATGATTTTGAAATGATGATCTTGTAAACCTATTATTAATGTTTCCACCAAAAACTTATTCTATAATATTAAAGTTACATGCCTGGTCCATCCACCTACAATGATGACCACAACATGTTTACTTCTTATAATATACACAATTATTTTAGAAATAAAATATATACACGATGTGTTGCACAAAACTCATCAACTTGACCAAAATATGTATTTAATAATCATGTTATCATCCCCTTGAACAAAAAGGGTTATCATATTACAAATAATAAAAACCATAATCATACCCATAATCATATTAGGGATATTATTTTGGAGAATAAAATAAACTAAGATGATGAATTGGGTGATTAGGGTGATCATGATCCCATTAGTACTGATCAATAAATATATGGAGATATTCCATGAGTTAACATAAATAAAAATGTGAAAAATATTCATTTTCATATTGTTTTCTCTATAAGTTATGATCCTAAATGAAAATATAATATAAAATTATATTTGGAAATGTATTGGTTATCCTATAAAAGATATTAGTTATTACAAACAAAATTTGTATTAGGATTTGGATCTGTTCCCAAAAGAATTTCCCCACATTAGTAAAAAAAATTAAATCTCCTAAGTAAATTATCTATATATATATATTGAAAATATTGAAAATAGCTTCAATCCACATAATATATTTTCTATAACCCTTTCATTTTATGGGATATTAAACTAATTTTTTGTCCCTATACTTGGAGATCCAATTATATAGATTATTCTCCTAATTATGATGATATCCCATACAGAAATCTTGAAAGAGGATACATATTTCAATAGAAATTCCAATTAAATGATTAGTATAATTCATGGTAAGGAAATCCAATAATGTATCTTCAAAATATTGGTAAAAATATTTTTTTATATGAATAATTTTTAAATAAGTATATTGTGGATGAATAATAAAGACTCATATTGGTCCTCAATTAATTATACACATTTTAACATAATCAAGATATTAATTCAACATATTTTCGAGGATATTTACTTATACATGTTTTTTCAAGAATTTTATAATGAATTTTTAATGGTAGGGCTTTTATCCCTTCTATAAAATCCGTTGGAAAAGTTATAGTGTTAATCATTAGGGTTTATAGTAAATATAAACTTACCATTGAAAGTTATTTTTATTTCAGTTAATTACTAATATAGAAAATACTCTCAAAGTCATCATCTAGAAGATACTAAATCTTTAAGAGTTGATTAAAAATTTTAGAACAATTATTTTGATTAGGAAATTTTTAGAGAAATATATCTTCTGACCACATATGAAAAACATAGTTGAATTATTGGTTATAGATAATATTTATTTTTGAAAAGATTCTTTTCATTTGATTATCTCTACCCCTAGAAAATATCATTACTTACATGAGGATGGATTTGTTTTAGAACAACTGATACATGAAGGCTCATTTCCACCTTATATTTTTTTTAATTATTTTTGGTCAAAATCATGTAAGAGAATCATAATATATTATTTGATATATCAAATAAAATTTTCCTGGTTGTTTATTTTAACCAAAACAATGAGATACTACATGAAAAACTCTAAATGTGAGAATTTTCCCAAAAATATGTAAATAAACATTAGATGTTTCACATTATTAGATTTATGAGGGTTTGGTAAAGTGTTATGATATAACTATTTAATATTAACAATATAAATACCTCATATAGTATAATAATTTTTAGATGTTTTATTATAATATCCTTGAATATACTTTATTTTGAATGAAATAAACTTAATCATAAGATAATCCTCTCTGATATGTAATGTATAATAATCAATGTTTCCATGAAATTATTTATAAATTAACATAATTAGTTCATTGATCATAATAATATATTTTATTTATAGATAATTATTTTCTTTCAGGAATATAGAACACACTAAATTTCAAACATTTAATTTCTTGAATTTTTATGATATTACTAAGGAAAATTTTCCTCAAACTGGTGTATCTTATTAGTAAAACATGCATGAATTTTAAAAATCTTATCGAACTATTTTAATAGAGACTTATTATCAATAGTAAAATTAAACGAGGACTACCAAATGGGTTTTTAAGTGATTCCTTTATATGATTCACATCAGGTTCCCCAAATTCAAGAACATTAATAGAATCATCTATAAGAATTGAATTATCTTAATTTTTATATTCTGTAGTCATAGGTTCTATAATAGACTTACCATTAATGTTTGATTTAGAAACATAAACCTTCATAAATTTATCTACATTAAATGGTACTTTTTTCATTTAAATTATATTCTTAGCTCATTGATGAAGAAATTAATTATTTGTTTTTTTCACCATATATTGTGGTAAAAAATTGGTTATACCAAGAGCTATAGGGGGTAATGGTGATTTGGAAAAATATATTGATGGAGGATATGAAGGTCTGTTATACATAGGGATCAATCATTTTAATAGATATCTATTTATTTGTAAGTATTTTATTGGTTATGGTAAACTAGTAGCGATATTAGAATGGACTGTTTTATTTAAGAATAATATAATAATATTTTTTAATATTATATAGATAATATTGTTTATAATGATCGATATTTTTGATATCTTTTTTGGGTTGATATTGGATAGAATGAAATTAATCTTTAAGGTGATTAAGATATTCGTTTTTTGGTGTAAGTTAATTAGTTGAAATATACAGTTTTCTTATTATTAGTATATTTATCTTCCAATAATGATTATACATTTCCTTGTCAAATTATTTATCTTGAATATTACGTGGTTCGACTAGGTTAATTTTAGGAAGTGTTTTTAAATTTTTGACATCCCTAGAGTAAAGAAATAATATTCAATATTTATACCCATATATTCACCTAGAAGACCAAATATAGGTTTAAAATATCTGTGTTTTTATTCAAGAACCTTTTAAGACAATATCTACTTGTATTTCCTTTATTTAATGTATTATTCATCATTAAATCTTGATCAAGAGCAGTCTTTACTTGAACATAAATCAAATAAAGTACGATTGGGACACCAGGAGTGGATAGGTAAAGTGGTGTTATGTTATCATTAATGATATTAATACTAGATAGAATTTATAATACCTCATGTATATCCTTCTAAAAATAGATTTTGATTCCTCCATCCTTACGTCATAATAAATAATGTTCTATTGAGTAAAATGTATGAATATCTAATCCATAATTCTCTTGTCCGGAGATCGAAGATTATGAAATAATATTCCAAAACTGTTATCTTGGAATATATTTTGGAATAAGTTTTAATGATTAATTATGATTATATTTTAGTTGTAGATACAAATATTCTTCAATGTTCTTTGCAACATTGAGATTTATACTATAATTATGGACTAAGAATTCCATTCATTATTATAGGGTATCAATATATGTGTCCTCACTCAACATAGATTGATTGATTTTATATTGAAATTAAATATTATACAAGATATGTGGATCTTCTTATTGGAGTATTTTAATTATTATGGATCATGATAAACACTATAATTACATTTAGTTTTATCTATATTTCTTCTAATAAAGTATTCCCATATAATTTAAAACAAGTATCAAACAAAGATAGACATGTAAACACTAGTTTTAATTCAGATCCATGAAATGTAAGAAAAATTCTCTCATCGCCATATTATATATGATTATAGAATATAAATTCTAATCATTGAAGATAGGACTCCAATTTTTATCTTATAATATATGACTTCTAATATAGAGGAATCATTTATTTCTCATATATTTACAAAATAATAATATTTTTAATGGATTAGATCAAATATCCCTTTTAGAATATTTTTTTCAGAGTAAAAGGTTTGTTTGAAATTGTAGGAAGTAAGAAACTTTTTGGTTTGATCAAAGATATGGTAGTTATTTTGGAGAGGTATAATTTTAAGAAGAATTTTAGTATCTTTGAGATATTTTAAGATGTTTTTTATAAGTTGAATCACTAAAAAGGAATAAGGTTTGATATATTTTTTCTAAATTATAAGAAAGTCCTTTCCACCTTGGAAAAAACCCACTATTTAGACATTATTAACATATATTTGATATAAATTGAAATTGATAGATATTAAATAATTTTTAGATAGAGAGTGATAAAGAATAATGAAATGGGACTGAAAAGGATCTGTTGATATTTTTTCTAGGGATTTATTTACTTACAATGATCACCTTATTCGGAAGAAATCTGTTCAAATTTAGGTAATGTCAAACACAAATTTCTCTAGTGTCTATAAAAATAAAAAATTTATCCATTTAAGGAATAAAACATGGAAAATTATTTTGTATTCAGTACTATTATTTTTCTTATCACCTAAATAGATGGAAATAATGACATTGACCATCCAATTTTTATCTATAAACACTCTAGACACAATTAATAATGAAACCATGATGGAAACCAACCGAAAATATATTTAGTCTATAGTTTTTTTGTAGATGATCCTCATAGAGAATAAATCATAAAAAATACCCTACATCATCCAGGTATAGAGATATTAAAGGCACACAAGGTGACAATGTATTTATTGATAAAGAATGTGGTTTACATTATAAGAATATATTTTATACCATAATCAAAACTATAGAGTATGTCTAACTAGAAAGGTGGTTATCGAATAAATGGAAGGGCAAAATAAAAATAAAAGTGTGATAAACATAAGGACATGAACATGAAATTCACTCATCATTATTAATATATAAAAGTGGAAGAATAATTCATATTCTATGGTTTGGGTTATTCATTTAGACTGGTTTCATTATTTATATACATGTACATCAGAATCCAATCCATATGGTGACATGGTAGAAATCCAATAGGATCATTTCCCTAGTTCCTTATATCCCAAGCTAATTTATTCACAAAGATCCAAAAAAACATAAATAACCCTCTCATGGTCTTTGATTCAACAAATAAACTCTACAAAATACACTTTAAAAAATCCTACATGACACAATACACAATTACACACAATAAAAACTCAAGAAACTTTACTAATCCTACTTTTAAGAGGAAATCATAAGCATAAATTTATATAAATTATATTCTCCATGTGTTCTATATGATAAAATTGAAATGATAATATACTTCCTACCTGGTTCACATAATTTATTTAATCTATCTTTGATATGATGATCTTCTAACTCTATTTTTAAAGAATGAACTTAGCATGAATCCCCTGTTAAAAGGTTCCACTCTAAGTCCATCCACCTATAATGATGGACTATCAAATGAATTCTTCAAGTAGTATCAATATTGTCTTATACATATATAAAATTTATGTGTAATTATCTATATAACTCTCCCTTGATCAAAAAAGGTATTAAAAATACATGTTCTCTTGAATAAAGATACAAAGTTCACTCTTGAAATTTGTTAGAATAAATATGATAAATGAAATTCCCATTGAATTGTGAATTTATATTTGTTTTCAATAATAATAATTTTTTAAATTTTTTGTTGAGATTATGAAAAATAATTTATGTTTTGTTTTGAAATATGAATTCATTTGTGAAATATTTGGAGTTCCTAGAATAAATGTTAAATAAATAAAATAAGATCTTTGCAGATTGTCATTATAGTTCGTCATACATATATGAAAATGGATCTACAAGAAATAATGTATGAACATATATACTAGAAACAATATGTTTACATAAACAAAATTAATGAGTACTGGAAATAACATTTTCTCAAGTTTACTATAAACAGGAATACTCAACAACACTTGAAAAACCAACAATGTATCGAAGATATAGAGTAGGAATAGAGTATACGTGGAAAATAGAAAAGGAAGTATATCAGATATAGTAAAAAAGTGATTTTACCAAATGTAATGTGTAAATAATCTATCTGAAAAAATGTAAAATTAAAACTACTAATTTTTTTGAGGAATTGATTTATTATAAAAGAAATGTTAAATCCCTAACATATGGTATTATATTATAGTACATATTATATAGCCACATAAAGTCTAATCAATACACCAGTAGGAAAATGATCCTCATACAATGATGATATATATTTTAATTTATATGTAAATGTTAGGAATCACTATCTATTTTGTATACCAAATATAGAATAAACATATAGAATTAAATATTTCTAATAAAAATGGTAATAAACAATTTTATACTTGATGGAAAATTAATATATTGGTCTTTCTATTGGGTGCATTTATTCTGAACATAACAAAAATGCACATTTATTGGACATAGACAGATGAGATGAAAATGCTAGATTTGGTGTCCTAGTACTGAATTAATGATGTAATTTGGATTACCAAATAATTTATATATTTTGATATATATATATTTACTTTAATTATATTTTATTTTTCACAAAATATGGTAAAATATTCTTAGAGTATTTACAATATTAATATGTTATAATTGTTCACCACAATAACATGAACCTAGAGATTTCATGAAAATATTCATAAACTATATTCCATAATTTAGACACATCATCCTGATGGGATATATATTATGTATGAATATTAGTGGTTGGGGGATAATAAGTTTAACGCCCTAAAAATATAAAGTAGGAACATTGTATTTGGTAGAGTGTATGACAATAAATACCAAGCACATAAAATAATATAATATAGCTAAATTTATAACATATTTATTATGTTAAAAAAATTAAATAAATTATATATATTTTAATCCATGTTATACTGATTTATTGTGTGACGTACACAACAACTAGTTTCTTCAATGGCCTGCGTTGCTCACCAGACCGAGTTTTACCAAAAAATAATATATTATTAATTAATATAGTAAGATATAAACAAGCCGTTATAAATTTTATTAACTAAATTTAGAAAATATATGGCTTACACAAATACAATATGAATTCATTAGTTAAAAATTAAATATAAATGAATATAATAGCAAATTGAAAATAAAGAAAATATTTTATAGAAAACTATTTTTATACACACAAATAAATTTTTTCCTAATAAATTAAATAAATTACTATTATTGAGTGATATTAATTTAATAAATATTATATATTCAGTTAAATAATTTTTATATTAATAAAATAGATTTGTTAGATATATGATAAAAATAAACACAATTTTACCCATATAATACTATATTTTTATTAAGGCATTTTTTACTGCCTTTTAATGTAGAATCCATTTTAAATTTAATTTTTTTGGAACTTTTAAAAATTATATATATCAAATTAAACTTTAAATTTTAATGAAAAACATAAAAATTAGGTTAGGGTGATTGTTCGTTATTTTTATGTGAAGTTTCATTTTTTAATGAATAATGAAAATACTAAATTTCAGTTGAAAACAACTTATTAATATAATTTATTTATGAGGTTAAATAATATTTTAAATTGGTTTTAAAGTTTAATTATATCATATTTTTATCAATTAATCAAATTTAATTGATTGAAATCAATTTCAATTTGAAATTGACTATAAAAATATTGAAGACATTCTGACATTTTACCTTTAAAAACCCGCATTATAGTCCAGTCTACTAGATTTAATTTAAATTCTTTTCTAACAATTTTTTTATTTAAATTTTTAAAAATTGATTCCATAATTGGATTAAGAAAATGATAATGTCTAATAATGTCACCTTATTTTTTGACCCAAAAATATTAGTAAAATTAATTATAACTAATTTCAATTGTTATGGAAAAATTAAGATTAATAAAGGACTAAACATTTTACTTAAGGGCCAAAATGACCAATAACCTTGTTCAAAACCCATTTTATAGACATAATTTATCCATTAAGCTTCCATTATTATGTTTTTTTGTTATTTTATGACTGGTAAAAATGTGGCTACACCAAACTTGTTTTAAAAAAATACCAAGTGAGTCATTTTCCTCATAAAAGGCCACCACCTCTCCCACTTTCTCACACCTCTACAGACACTTTTTCTTGAAAAAAATAAGAAAAAATGATCCTAAAAATCCATACCCAAATTCTAGAAGCCACCCCTTGGGCAGAAAGCAATCCATTGAAGCTTTTTAGTATAAACCAAAAGGACTTACCCAATTAAGAGGTAATATCTTTCCTTAATCTATTTAGTTTTATTTCTATTATCCAAACCCTAAAAACTTCTTATTCCATGATTATATAACAAAAAAGTATCATAAATATACTAGTATTTTTTTTATTTTAATGGTTTGAACTAAACTCACACACACTATTAGCTAATGGGTAACAAACAAACTGTTTATGTGAATGATAAACTACCACCTCATGAAATGATGGTTGTTCGTTATTACTTTACCACCTATCAAAGTGGTTAGTATGACGAAAAATATGTTTAAATATGTTGAATATTATATTTATAATGTATTTATAATTTTTAATTCTTTTTAAAACATATATTTATTCGTTCTAATTTTTGGGAATACAAAAACATCATCTGTGGAAGTGTGGACTACCGCCTCCTAAAATTGTTGTGATTCATTCACACATTACATGGAATGTATAAAGAATAATTTCAATTAAACACATGAGAAATATAAAATATATATATTATATTAATTAAACAATTACCTTTATATAAATATAATATATATCAATTTCTTATTACCCATTCACACACATAAAAAGTGATAATGTCGTTTATGGACATATAGACTCGCACCTCCTCGACACGATGTGATTCATTTTACATCACAAAAATTATATATATGAGTATATAAGATTAAATAACATGGTATTTATGATATAATTATTATTCTTAAAATGGATAGTGTTATTTATTTATTTTTATAAATACCATTGTAAATGAGAACGTTACTTATCCATATGTACTACCTACCCTATCCATGATTATATCACTGATTCATTTTTCATAACCATATTTAATGATTGTTTTTAAAATTATTATTTAAGTATACATATAATAATTATGTCATCATTATTATTTTTGAGATGTTATGTAATGAAAACTTTGACCATAGTTGACCTACCAAAGTTATTTTTGACAGATAAACCGAATTTGGTCAAACACCCGATGAAAAATTAATTATTTATGTAGTTGTACAAAAAATGGTAATAAGTGAAATAAAATAAATTTTAAACATAAAAAAGGTTCTTAAGAAATTAGATAATTAAAATAAGTTTATTATACATGGTTTTAAAGGAATTTCACCCAAAAGGGTACATAAGGTAAGAGATTTTCATTTCACTTTTTTACTTTTGTGAGATAAATTCCATTTTAACCATTTATTTATTTTGTGTGGTGTACCTACTACCCTAGTTTATATATTATATCATTTATTATTTCATATTATCAGTATTTAAAACTTTCATTTAACATTATTTCTTTATGAGATTTACAAATTGAATATTTTCAATGCGCTATGGTACACTTTGGAATGTGTAAAGATTATTTTCTGCAATAATAACCTTAATGAACTTTCAATGGTATTTTAATTATAGGATATTATATGACCATTTCACAAAAAAAATCTATTAATTTTTCTCTCCTCTAGTTATTAGTGATATTTTTAAAGTATTAGTATAATTTCCCTACTCTTTGGTACTCAAAATATTTTAGAAAATGTTTTTCAGAAAACCCCACCTATTTCTCTCTTAATATGAGAACCTGTTTAATTATAAAAAACAAGTTTTATTAAAATGTTTTACAAAATAATTTAAACCATTACAAAATGATTTATTAATGACATTTTTACCCTTTTGGTATTTTACTAATGTTTTTAAAGGAATCTTCTCAGTACTTTCTGAACAATTCATTTTTAACCTATTTACAATGAAAATGGAATGTTATTTTACCTTGTATGACATGTATGGATTTATCCATTATCATTCCATTGAATATTACATTCCATGTTTAAAAGGTTAATTTTTTGTAAAGAAAATTTTTTCAAAATTTATTTTCAAATAAAACTTTTGAAAAATGTTTTTTTCAAAATAAAATGATTTTTTCCTTAAGAATAATTTTAAAGGATTTAAATATAATATTTCCATTCATCAATGAAAACAACCCTTTATCTTACTCCACTTGGGATATGTTTTATTGATACCATGCTTAATCTTAATATGGATAGTTTATGATATATTTGGGCAAGAATACTATTCAAATTCACTTCCTTGATTCATTTGTTAGTCCCGTTAAAATATTTAGTCTACTATGATCATTGAACATTGAATTTACACGAAATTATTCATTTCATTTATCATAGATATTAATATTTCCCAAATCATATACCATTTTATACACAGTTTCTACTATGATAATTAGTTTATTAATTGGGGAAATATTGAAAATTATGTATTCATTATTCTATACAGATATTTGATAAGGAATATTGTTTAATAATTAAATCAATTACTCAATGTGAAGAATGCTTTGGACCTGAAATTATGGGTAGAGCATAAAATTTATATAGGTCCCCGATGCATTGATCAGTTCTCATTAGATAAAAAAGTTTTTAAAATTAAACAGGTTTCTATCCGTATTTTTAAATGGTCTAGAGGATGGATCTTGATAGTATAGTTCCTCATGTTCTATAGAAATTATGTCCAATAAATAAGCATTTTCTTCATAGAAATTTCAATTATCATTGTTATTATTCATGGTATTTTCATATGACAAAATCTATGGATGAATTTTATAATAAATATATTGATTAACTGGCATGTATTTTCAATATCTTACCTTGCCATATTTATTTTTCCTTATCCAGTTATTTGTATGGAATGAGTTACCATTTATTACCCTTCCATATTTTTTAAACACTAACTTATCAGTTTGATGATTATATGTTATGTATGTTACGTTTTTACCATTCTATTATTATAATTCAAATTAATCAATTATTTCTTATACTATACTTTAACAATAATAAACATTTATATTGATCCTTATTATGTTTAATTTCCATAGAAATCCAATAACTAAGAAATATTTGAAAGTTTATTCTCGATAGGAAAAAGTCAATAACCTCAAGGTATATATTCAGAAAAATGTTATTTAAAAACAAAATTATGCTGTAATTATTTAATTGATTTATAATACAACACTCATTTATGTATCTATATTACCATGAATACTAAAATCTTGGTACTTTGGAATTTGTTCCCTTATAAACATGCCAATGTATTGATAGCATACACCATATTTTGGATTTCTAGGGTTGGATCACTTCAAAAAGCATTAAAATTTATTTTCATAATGTTTAAACTTAGTGATATCTATGATCTAGGAGATTATTAAGACTATCCCACTAGTGATAATTTTATATACTACATGTCACTGGAAATTACTATATATGACCATGTGATTATAATATATTGATTTAATTATTAACATATATCATGAATTGTGTACTTCGATGCATGATAAGAACCATGATTTATATTTTCATCACAAAGTAAATTTCTTTATCTGCATCATAAGTGGTATGATATTAAATAAACGACCAAGATATAATATTTACCTTATAATTAATGAAATAATATATATATGGTATATTTATTGAGATAGAAATATCAGGAGAAAAATTCATGGCTATGATTATTATGCAAAATTTTTTCCTGGTAAGTCAAAGAAAGATAAATCAAGAATCAAGGGATTATGACACAATTATGTGTTGAACTTTGATATATGAACATAGGATAATTATGAATGGAGTTTAAAATATATATTTTTTTATTCAGAATAGGTCTTATTAGATGAAATGTGTCTAATGTAAAGCATGGGATATGTTTTGAGAAGTTTTAAGGAGCATTGGAACTCATATGGATGAGAAGACAAACACCACGCCACAATTATTATGATTATTCCATAACTATGTTTGGATATTTTTTTGGATGGTTAAAAAAATATACATGATATAATGGATAAATATTATAGTGTTTTTTTTGTTTTATAATATTTAAAGTTAAATAATTTGTTTAGTGTTGTGAATTACATCTTATAGTTCACACTTTAACATGTAACTATAATGAGAAAGGAGTTTGTGATATTGGTTAGTGCTGGTGTGGTACATCACAATAAAAGATCATGATTTAGAGATTTATAAATCACACTATAATGAAATTTCATGATGTATGGATAGAAAATGTGTCGAAAATATGTTACATCATTGATATTAGGACCCAAAACATAGTAGCCATTTATTGAAGGGAAATTAATTATACCATAATGATATTAATCACATCTCAAAGAATATATTTTGATAATTTATAAGATCTAAAATTACCTGAATACATGGACAAAAATAACTATTAGGCTATGTTTTTTGGATGGATATAGTAACAAAATAATATTTCTTAGTAATAAGGTTATTACGATATGATTTTTTGGAAAAAACAAATTCTACCAATTTTTATAGTTTTAAATTTAGAATAATTTTGAAGATTATTTAGTGATTTAAATCAACTATTGTGGAGAGTTTTTAATAATTTTTGTGACAATACAAATTTAATTACAATTTTTTTAATAATTAATTAAAACATATTCTTTTGAAGATTTGGATAATGATATGGAATTCCAAGAACATAGCAGGAGAGGAGGAACACCCATTCTGAAGAGGTGTACCGATTATTTATTATTTATTTTATTATAAACTATATAAAAGTCATATTAGTTGTATCCCTATTTTAAAAAAATGAGTAAAGTGATATAAATAATTAGTTATCCATGGATTTGATACTTATTCAATCCTAAATCTTGTAGTCACAACAACGTGTTATTGATTTCTTGCCATACCAGCACATATTAATTGTATAATCCTTGGATACAACCCTTTTTGGATGAGAAAATTAAAATATTAATGTCTTTATACTTCACCTTCTATTGTTTGATATCTCATGTGGTTATTTTGATTTAATAGATTTTAATGTTGTTATCAACATGAGATCAATATTTTTTTGATGAAAAAAACTTGATCACCCTAATTTACCTCCTCATAGGGTGATTTGATACATATTGGTTGGAAAATTATGAATCATGTTCGATGAGATATTAGACAACAAATGGATTATATAATAACATTGTATTCATAATATTTTTCATTACAATGAATTTTCTATTTCTTCATGGGGGCCTCAATATGTTATTAGATACCGCTCTTGTTCTATAGGCTGGACTTACTGTAATTAAGAAATGGAAATATTGGGCCACACACTAAGTGTGTATAAAATATCATTTAATTTAGTTGAATCTGTGAGTTAGAATATAATTGGTTTAAATTGGTTTATTTATTTATATTAAATTAATATTTATTGTAATCCAACGACAACATCAACACAAGTTTATTGAATTTACATTTATTATGTATTAAAAAGTTTTATTTTATATATAATATAATAATTATATAGGGTACATATTCAAATAAGTTAATGAGAATTGTTTATGAAATGATTATTTAATTTCATAATTCTTTTATTTCATGATATTTATTTGATATATAAATTAAATAAAAATTTATTTATGAAGTGATGTATTAAATAAATTTTGGACATGGTATTTATTAATATATCAACTAAATAATTATTTTTTTAGAAGTGATAAAAATATTGATTGTCTTTGATATGAAGAATATTTTAGATTCAAGTTAAAAGGAATGTTTCTTGTAATAGTTTTTAAAACATAAACCTATATATAATAGTTTCATTAATTACATGAACATTATAGATGTAGTTACATTTTTTACATTTGGAATAGAGTGAATAAAATATATTCTCCCTCTATTAATATTTAAATATATAAAGTATATATATATATATATATGACTATCATAAGATGTTAGAGAACTTATTTTCTTTATGTCAGAACGTGATTAGTCAAGATAGATGTTTGGAGAATCATGGTTCACATGTATATATTCTTAGAGGAAATCAATGTTTTATTGTTAGGGTTTTGAAAATGAAATCAATGGGTAATAATTAGATCCCAAAATAATGGATTGAGGTAATTGTTTTTAATTATAATTAATTATAAATTAATTGTGTTGATTTCAGATGTCGATTCACATATTGTTAAAAAACGCAATGTTTTTATCACAATTTTATGATGAGAAATTTTTTTATTGGGAATCCCATCCAACACTTTTTCAATTCCTAGATCCTACATGTTATTTCAATGTTGTCATAGTAATTTACAATTATATTTCTGTTTCAAGTACTAAAATTAATATAGAAGGTATTATTTCGGTTTTAATGGTTGGCATTCCACATCAAAAAGAGTTTATATGGTAACAAAATAAAACAATAGAGTGAGAATAGAGTTTATGTAGCTAAAATGTCATCCAAAAAGTGAGGGGAGGCCAAATAATTCATTGAGTGACTACAAATCAAGCTTCCCCTTTATTCCCAACAATGAAGCAAGCAATTATTTACCTTTTCATTCTAAAATAGAGCTCATAAGGGGTGGGGGACCCAAAATTTATTTTATAATTTAAATTATAAATATAATATAAATTCTAAAATTCTTATAATTTTATTTATGGCTCAAATTATAGATTTTATGGACCACGTGTGGATCATATTAATGATTAAAATTAACCTATTTAATTTTAGTTATTAATCATGACAAAATATTTAATATTTGCAACAATTTTTTTTCATTAAAATTGTTATTTTTAATGAATTATCAAAAGATATAATAACTTATGGATGTTTGGATTTTATATTATATAATTTTAATTAATATATGTTTCTTAAATTTATGTAATATGTTTTGTAATTTTAAATTGATAATATCTTGTTCAAGCCTCATTATTTTATAATGCATGGACCTGTGCATTGAATAATTATTTAATGTAACCCCTTAACCATGGTTCTCATCACATACATATTATTAACACTATAAAATATAGTGTTCTTATAATAAAGAGATATTCCAAGACTCTAGATGGAGATAATACAAAGATAGATAAATCACATGAGAATACAATATTCTATAACTCATATTGAACAAGGATCAGAGAGTTTCCCTCCAAGGTTAGGTTTTTTTATCACTACTCAATAAATAAACTAATATATATTAAAAAATAATTATTTAACATTTGTTTTATCTTTTTATGGATTGAAATTTATTTATGAGATTAAATATATTAGAATTATTAGAGAAAATTATAAAGGTGAACATATGATTTTTTAATTATATATGGTTAATTATTTATATAACTTTTAGCATAGAATATTTGACAATAATGGAAAAAAATTATATTTCTTATTGAAAGATAATTTATAAAACACAAAATATTATATTAAGTTAAGAAACACCTTCCATTACTTGAATTGGAATGAAAGCATATCTCAAAGTGATTGTCTGGCCACAATCAAGGGTAATTCTATTCATTAGGAAGTTTAAATTTATAGATTGGTGTTATTTTAAAAGAATCCATTAAGTAAAATATTATATAAGATTCATGTATTGGTAATGAAATCATAAAATAAAGGAATTATTAGTTAATATATTGGTTCATACTAAATATTTATCAAATACCTTTGAGCAATATCATGTCCATAATCAATACTATAAGAAGGAAAATATGTTTCCTTTCTCACTAGAATATATTTCAGATTAGATATTAAGAATCCAATGGTTAGGTCTATGTGTTATGATAAAATAGTGTATGATATGTATGATCAATAAATGAGTAAGTGGAAATGAATATAAATTACTAATATGATACATTTTTTATATTTTTGATGAAAAGTAGTATCAGAAACATATTATCACCATTACGGAGTTGTGAAAAATAATGACTACTCATTAATCAAATTTCAAGTAGTGGTATAGTTTCCTGTACATAATTTGATAATAGAAGATTTTTTTTGTCAGACCCCTATTTGATGAGACATATTTGAAGTAAAATTAGGTTTGGAAGGAAGATTACATGAGTAATATAGATAATTAAATTGAAATTTATTGTATACCAACATTTTTTCCTCAATTTTTTGTGATACTAAAGTAGTTTGGGGAGATGTATGGATACGCTATATTATCACATCTTTAGAAACTATAAGAGGTGAAAGTGAGGTCTAATGGAAATTAAATCTTTAATTGTCTATTCACATGTAAAATAGAAGATACAATCTAGGTTTGTCCTTATTTACTCTAAATGATTAGGTATATTTATTGGTTTACATAGTTTTGATTTAATCTAGATAAAGATATATCCACAAAACCGATTCCGGTATCCTTACCATTGAAATCCTATAAATTTATTCATAAATATAAAATGAATATATAGAGAAGTTTTATAAATATATTTTTCCTATGGTCACCAATTTTATAAGGACATGAAGAAAGAAAAATATTTAGTTTTTATAGTAAAAGATAACAAAATTGAGGACATATTTTCCTATAAAATGATGTTTAAGAAAGCTATAGTTTAAGAGGGACTTAAATGAGTAGGATGCTCTTTTCAATGCATATGGATTGAATTTCCATTAGAATAGAAACTACATTGAAGTGATAAAGAAGTAAGAGAAATATTCTACTTCATGAATATTCAACATTGAATGTAATATTTCTTTTTTAATATCTTTAATGTTAGATACAATTTTTTTAACAAATATTTATCTAAATATATGTACAAAAATAATCAAGAATACTTTTAGAGATTAAGTGTAACTCAGATTTATGGATGAAGAAAATATTGTTACAATAGTTATTAAATATTAGTATATCATATTTCTTTGTGTAATGATGAATAAAATTCATATGGATAATATTACACATTTTGAATAATTTTTTATTGAATCATGTACAAATTATACATTCTGAATATGTTACACCAATAAGAGTATTTATGACCATTTTAATTAAACTCTTTTAAGTATTTTTCATGATTAGTTACAAGGTAAAATGATCAAGACATGTTTTTATTGTAAAAGTTAAAGAGTCACCAAGACTCTAAAATTATTTCAAAGAGATGGATGTGAACTATTTCATGTGAAACCTAAAGGTGTCTTTTCATACTTATGAATTCCAATGAAAGTATAATTATATATAAATATGTATTATTAATGAAAGGAAAATAATATTTCATTAATATATTTAAGGAATTGGAAGTGAAGTATAAAATCAAATTGGTAATAAGATAAGCATATCCGGATTAGATTAAGGTGACAATTATCATAACCAATAATTCATTAAATTTATTAAACAGTGTGATATAATATGAAAACTCACTCCTCTTTATAATCGTTAATGGAATAGTGTATGTGAAAATATAAATCCCACCCTATTTTACATAATGATACTAAATTTAATTCATTTAAATATTCTATTTTATTTTTAGGGATATACATTGAAAGAATTGATGTACACACTTAACCATGTTACAAATAATGTGATAAAAAAAAATCCTATATACATTATATTATGTGAAAAAACATGTATAGTTACATCATCTTATATAAGGATGAGAATAATTTTCTAAGGCAAATTAAAAAAATGTGGTTTATGAAACAGAAAATATATCTTTTTTAGGTTATCATAAAGTAAAATAGTATAATATATATACCTTAGATATAAAATTCATATTGAAGTAAAAGGGTTATATTTCTTGAAAGGGAAAACATCTCTAAAGGTGATAAATGAAGAAAGATAAAATCTTATAGTGTATAGGCACAAGATGAACGAAAATTGTTATAAGAAAAAAACTTATATGACCTAGAGAATGAATCTATTATGTCATGACCCATCCCCTGGGACCCGTGCCGGGACTACCCCAAGCCTGCCTTCCATAGGTCAGGGGCTGGAGATTAGCACCAAAGGCATAATTGCCTAAAACTGGGAAGGAATTGACTTTATAACCTATATATGCACACAATAGAGCACACAGGTGGATACAAAACACTATGTAAACTGTATAAAAAAGTGTGATAAAATGTAAAAGGGGCTGGAAATACAAGCCCAACTGAAAAGTACAAGGAACTGGAAGTACAAGTATATCTGGAGAAAGGAAAAATAGCTCCTGGGTCATCCTCTGTGATTTATACCTGAAGGGTAGGTACAGATAACCTCCTCAGCACTCTACGTCTTTCAGTATCCTCAACGTACCAACTCGTCATAAGGTCCACCTCCAGGTACCATCCAGTCCTGGTACTCTCAGCCTTAGTTAGCGTTGTCCATCGTCTGTAACCAACACAATGAGGTGCAGGCATAGCCCATGAAGGGGTGAGTATAACGATACTCAGTAGGGACCCCGAGACCCTCAAGGTCTCAAAAAATCCATCAAGGATAAACCAAAAAGTATGAAATCAATTGATAACCTCACTCAGGCATATGCCCATACATATACCTAAGTTATCAAGTGATCCATCTCAATCATGAGGAAAACACAAAAGTACTAACTCAGCTCAAACCGGGATTTATTTTAGGGGTTAAAACATTTTGAACCCTCGGTTGCTGGAGAACTCCTCCTATTTTGAGTATAGTGGTTCTACCACGTCACACCGAGGATCTTCCCACTAACCTTGTACTACTGAGGTACTTCTCCTGTCGAGTACCGTGGGTCTGCTACGTCACATAGAGGCGCTTCCCACCATGGGTCTGCCACCACAACCCGGGGCTCCCCCTCATAGCCTTCAAAGGTGATCCTTATGTCGAGTATCGTGGGTCTGCCACCACAAACAGGTTCTCCTCTGCCGTGGGTCTACCTCCACATCCATCCACTCCCCACTGGGCTAGTCGAGTCACTCTGAGTCAGTCGGTCAGCAGTCGTCACATCTCAGCCAGCTACTAGGTTCCCACAAAAATGCTTTCTCATCTCCGGAAGATACTCTCCACAAGGTACTGGTCGATTCTCCAACTGTCTCGAAGTCCCACGAATAAATATCCCAAAGGTATTCCATTTTATAGGGGTTTCAATGCAACTGACGACGCATCAATTAGACGCCCGGTCTGTGAGTTATTAACCTTTTAGTCTCGGGGGCTCGGTTAGATTCGGGCACGATCCAACCTGATTGTATGCCAAATATACCCCAAAATCATGTGGGGTATATTCAAAGGGACCTTCATGCTACAATATTACAAGTGCCGCTGACAGTTCGTTAATTGGACGTCTGGTTCCAAAGATATGGCCAAAAGAAAGTAAAGGGTCATAGTGGCCCCGGGTCAAGTCTGACCCAGTCAGACCGACCTGGACCGACCAAGTCTAGGAAGACCCGGTTCAGGTCAACTCGGATTGACCCATTGGGTCCGGCCTAGCCCGCTGGGTGGGCTAGCCTGTTGTGTTCAACCCGGCCTGTTGGGCCCAGCAGAGCAGGCCGTGAGAGGCCACAGAGAGCAGAGAGGGCATGTACCGGCCATGAGGGCATGGATCATTCGCGGGTCAGCGTGAGGGCTGTTCGGCCCGGAGGGCACCGTAGAGGTGACTCGGTCAGGAGGGCAGCATGAGGGTACGGGCCGGTTCACCCGGGGTGCCGCGAGGGGCGCGGGAGGCCGTCTCGGATGAGGATCTACGAGGTGTGCGGGAGGGAAGATCGGCCAGGGCACTATGAGGGGCGCGGGAGACCAGCTTGGACCGGGCTTGGAAGGCTGGCAGCTTTCTTGGCCGGGGTGGCTCGGGAGGGTGCCGCGAGGCCGGAGCCTCTGGGTGGACGGGGCACGCGGACGATAGAGCCGCAGGGTGCGCGGGGTGTACAGGGCGTGCGGATCCATGGGGCTGTGGGGCGGTGTCGTGTGTCGTTGCCTTTGTCGCAGCCGGCTATGGTTCCATTTACCATTCTTGTTCTCCCCCACATAGGTTTCCTTCCTTCTCCATTGCGAAGAACACCAAAGGAGATTGGAGGAGGGGTCGGGCCATGTTAGTTTGGTCCGCACCCTCCCCATTTAGAGTGGTATCAAGCAGCTCAATAGAAGTTAAGAATGAAGAACATCAATCCCTTCCCACAAAAAATTATTCCCATACCACAAAGAAAACATCCTCAATGATTCTTTGTTTTAGAAGGGAAGAATCAAGGGAATAATACCATATTCAAAATAAAATCCCTACCTTGATATAAGTTGGTTTAAGTTGGCGTAGGAAGGTGGACGTCGATTCATTATAGACAAACACATCCTACGTCGAAGGAAGCTCCGAGAAAAGAAGTCTAAGTCGAGGTCGACGTTCTTCGTCAGTGGAGCGTTCTTCATGGAGGAAGTGTTCTTTATTGGAGAGTTTTCTCCCAAGAGCTCTAATCCTCCTTTGCCAACCATTTTGCCAAATAATGAATAAATAACCCTGCCAAATAATAGATTATATGTTATTTAGTTTGATGGGTTTAAAATTCAAATTGTAGCATTTAATTAAATGAGCTGTCTCAATTAATTAAATAGGGAGGGTTGACACCATTAAAAGCAGGGGTGGTGGCATCATTAAGTTAATTGAGGTCAAAAGACTCTCCCTCATTTATGAGGGAGTTGAGAGGTTTTCCTCAATTAAATGGGGGGGTTTAGTCTCGGGTGGTCCCCACACCATAACCTCTCATTGGAGTTTAGGTTCGGGTGGGCCTAACCACCACAACCTCTCATGGGAGCTTAAGGTGTGGTGGTCCCCACCTACAACTTCCACATAAGGGGTTATAATAGATAAAATAAAATAAAACATGCATTTATTTTATTTTAATATTTCCATGAAAAACCCAAAAACTAACTTTTATCCTTGACCAACTGCCGTCGAGGTGAAAGTCTTCAAAAGCGAATACCAGCGTTGTGAGTTCAACGGTGCCCTCAAATTTCAATTCTGAGCACCGGATCAAAAGTTATAAAAAACAACTCATACGTTTATTTAACGTACCAGAACAAAACTTTAGAAATTGTTTTCGGGCACACCCAGCCTCAGAATCACGCGCCGTCAACTTTCGTGGACTCGTAAAATTCCCATTTAATTTAAAAAAATTACACGGAAATTCCATGTCTTTACATTCTCCCTACATTAGGTCTCTACTTCCCTGTAAGCCACAACTCAACTAGGTAAACAAGTGGGGGTACTGAGCACACATCTAAGCCTCCCACTCCCATGTGCTCTTTTGGAGGTTCCCGTGCTGCCAGCGAACACGCACTTGAGGTATCGACCATTCAATAAGGAACCTCTCTCGTCAATCCTCAATCTATACTAGAACCTATGTAAAAGTCACCCCATCATCGACATCCATCTTTCCATGGTTGATGATGTGAGAAGGGTCATGCACGTAACTCCTCAGCTAGGATACATGGAAGACGTCATGCACCCTGTGCAACTGGGGTGGAAGGGCTAAGCGGTATGCCACCTTTCAAACTCTAATGAGGACCTGGAAGGGTCCGATGAATCTTGGATATAACTTGCTGCCTAGACCAAATCTCCATAGACCTTATTGGGGTGAGACCCATAGAAAGACATGGTCACCATCCTCAAACTCCAGAGGTCTCCGTCTCCTATCGGCATATGACTTCTGTCTGCTCTGTCCAGTTTTATTTCGCTCCTAGATGATCTAAAACTTCTCTATGGTAACCCATACCATCTATGGTCCCACTAGTGCTGACTCCCATGGGTCAGTCTAGCCTAAGGGTGATCTGCAAGGTTTCTCGTATAACGCCTCAAAAGGTTTCATCCCAATGGTGGAGTGATAACTATTGTTGTATTCAAACTCTACCAAAGGTATGTGATCCTCCCAGCTATGACCAAAGTCAAGGACACATGCATGAAGCATGTCCTCGAGGTCCTGAATGGTATGCTCAGTCTGACCATCCATTTGAGGATGGAAGGCAGTGCTTAGATGAAGCTGCGTCCCAAAAGCCTCCTACAACCCCTCCCATATCTAGTAAGTAAAATGTGCATCACGATTAGAGAAATTCTTCATGGGTACTCCATGTATCCGCAAAATCTCTTGAACAAAGAGGCGTCCCGAGATCTCTACTGAACCCTGCTCTCTGATTAGTAGGAAGTGGGCCGTCTTGGTGAGTCGGTCGACGAACACCCAAATCAAGTCATGTTCCCTAGATGTATGTGGAATTCCTATCACGAGGTCCATGGATACCCCATCCCACTTCCACTATGGAACCTCTAAAGGCTGAATCGAGCCTACTAGTAGTTGATTCTCCGCCTTCACTTGCTGACAATTGAGGCATCAAGAGAAAAACTCTGCAACTTCTTTCTTTATTCCCGACCACCAGTGCAGTCATTGGAGGTCTAGGTACATCTTCATCAGTCTTGGATGTAGCACTAGAGGGGATGTGTGGATCTCCCTCAACACTTCCTCATGAAGTGACACCGGTACCATAGTACATCCTCTAAAGAGGTTGACATGCTCTGTACCTTCAGAAAATCAATCAGGTGCCTGCCCTGTGGATATCTGAGCATGTCGTGTCTCGTAGTTAGCATCCCCATGATGTGCCTCCTTGAATTGCTGAAGAAGTGAGGGTGTTACTGTAAGAGACTGAAGGAAGGTTTCTCTATCTCTATCTACAAAGGATATATGTAATGTATCCAGTTGCTCCGTCACCTCAACTAGATGCTATATACCAGACCTCTTGCTGAGCACATTTGCAAAAACGCTCCCCTTTTGAAGAGTATAGACTATCTTGAAGTCATAGTCATGGAGGGACTCAAGCCAACATCACTATCTTAGGTTCAGGTATATTTGAGAGAATATATACCTGGGACTCTTATGATCAGAGTACAATGTAAAACATTCACCCATCAGATAGTGCCACCACATCTTCTTGGCGAAGACCACTACTGTTAACTCCAGGTCATGGGTAGCGTAGTTTTTCTCATACTATCTTAGCTGTTATGAACCATATGCGATCACTACTCGTTCCTACATCAGGACACATCCAAGTCCGGTCCTTGATGAGTTGTAGAAGATTACGAACCCTATGTCTTCCTCTAGAAGCCTCAAGATGGGAGCACTAGTCAGCCTCTGCCTCAACTCCTGAAAGCTCTGCTGGAATCTCTCCGACCATACAAAGGGTTTCCCCTTATTCATTAGGGCTAATAGTGGTGTTGCAAATCTGGAGAAATCTGGCAAAAATCTCTCGTAGTATCCAGCCAAACCCAAGAAACCATGTACATCCGTCACACTCTTGGGTGGCTCCCAAGAAAGTACTGCCTCAATCCTCACTGGATCCACTACAACTCCAGCTTCTGAGATGACATGTCCCAAAAAGTGAAACTCCCGGATCTAGAACATGCACTTCGAGAGCTTACCATAAACCTGGTGCTCTCGGAGTGTGTCCATTACTACCCGAAAATGATAGGCATGCTCCTCCTCAGTAGTCAAGTAGATCAGAATGTCGTCTATGAGGACTTCGATGCGATCAAGGTATGGCTGAAAGATCATGTTCATGAGTCCCATTAACACTGATGAAGCATTGGTTATGCCGAATGGAATAACCAAGAACTCGTAGTGGCCTACCAACATCTAAAATCCTTCTTATTCACATCCTTGTATTGAACTCTGAGCTGGTGATATCCTGATCTGAGGCCGATATTTGATAACCACCGTTCACCCTTCAGCTGATCAAAGAGATCATCAATCCTTAGTAGTGGTGTACTTGTTCTTTACGGTCACCTGGTTCATGTTACGGTAGTTGACACAAAGCCCCAAGATCCCATTCGCCTTATTGGTGAATAGAATCAGGGATTCCTAGGGAGAAACACTGGGCCAGATGAATCCCTTCCCCTGAAAGTCCTCTAGATATACCTGCAGCTCACGAAGCTCCATGGGAGTCATCTGATATGATGGTGTAGATATCGATGCCATCCCAGGGTACAAATCAATGTTAAAGTCTTACTCTCTGTGAGGGGGTAGACCTGAAACATTATCAGGGAAGACATCCGTGTATAGGTACACCAGTACAGGATAGCTCGGACTCTCCACATCAACTGCTCCGAGGGTAAGGCTATCCAACTGAGGAGTGATCGGATACACTCTCCTACGAGTAAGTCCATCCTATGTTAAAAAGGCTCCCATCTCACTGGGGAAGGTAAAACAGATTCCATCAATGCGAACACACCGCACTTTTTTCCTAATATAGTCAATCTGATCATGGACTATATATAACCAGTCCGTACCCATGATGACATCGTAAGGCCTCGACACCACTACTTGGAGATCCCAGCCGAAGCTCTCGCCTCCTAGAGTAAGCTCACACTGCTTGCACCAGTGCGTAATTGTTGAATATGCTCCCGTAGGAGTCTCCAGCTATAAGGATCAAGCGAAGTACTCCATCAGAATCTATGAGCTCCAAACAAGGGAAGTGGAAATTAAAGAGTGACTAGTACCTATGTCTATAAGTACAAAAACTATGGTGTATTAGACATAGATCGTAACTCAAATCATTTCTGGAGCACCATGATCATATGACTCAGCTTCCTGAAGCTGAGCTCTCCCCTATCCACATGATACCTGTGGTCGGGGTGCATCTCCTGGTGATGGTGGAAGTAACACCTCGAATAGTCGCCCACCACCAGCTGCACGACCAGCTCCTCTGCCATGTCCACCTTCTCCCTATGGACCGCCTCGATCGAATCTCTGTCTCTACTTGGGAGGTCCTTCGACAGTCTGCTGATCATCTGAATGGCGGGTCGGACAATCATGATCCATATGACCCTACCTGCCGCATGCGTAACACTGCCCACTCCTAGCATGTCTGGCTATGTCTCTGGTTCCCCGCATAACCAATCCTGAGTCATGAGGTTGTACACCTGTAGGTCTGGTCCTCTTGGGCCTCTATGACATTTGACTGCTGCCAGCTGCAGAAGACTTCACTATGTGATGATTGGTAGTGGGTGTCGCTGTTGGCGACTGCTCAACAAGGAAACTCTCCACCAAGATGGATCTCTCTAAAACCCCTACCTGTGTCGGGATGCTGAATGAGATCATCGAAGCCCTGATCTCCCACCCATGTCCCTTCTTGAAGGTCTGAGCCTTGAAGAATGGGTCCTACACCATATCGGTGGAGTAACGTGAGAGGTCATTGAACCTCGCTGAGTACTGAGCTACAGTCACACTGCCCTGCTGTAGACGAAGAAGCTCCTGTATGCTCACTACGCGAAGAGTCACTGGGAAAAACTCTGCACGAAACAGGCTCTCGAAGTCTACCCAGAGAAGTGTCACCTCATCGTGGACCAGGAGTCTCAAGCGCCACCATCTTCCTGCTACTTCCTGTAAAAGGCTGGCAGCATGAATCACCATGACGTCTGCTGGTGTCCCTACCAGTTGAAAAACTTTCACTACGGCCTCCAACCAATCCTTAGCCACCTGTGGGTCCATGTCTCCCCTGAACCTAGGTGGCCTCTAGTGCTGGAACTTTTGAAACACACTCAAGTGGTATGCATCGTCTGCTGCTAGGGCTGGTGGCATCAGTGGACCAATGAAGAGTGGTACCGCTGGTGCCTCTGTTGGAAAAGGGCCCTACACCAAGGTCTCATCGCTCGACGGGATATCGGTGTGTAGAACTCTCAGGACTCTAGATGATCATCCACATGGAGGCATCCTGAAAAGAAAAAGGTGTGCTACGGTTAAAAGGTATACCTGGTGAGTTGACCTGGTTGAGTTGACTTGAAGAAAAATTTTCAAAACACACATACAATCTGTGTTTTCGTACACTGAGTCGGATATCAGAAGTCAGGGTCCTGGTGTATGGATACGTCAGCCGCCGCACCAACACTGGACTCTCTGAGCTAAAAACCACACTCACTACAATTAACACTATTTCTTTACATAAAATATTAGAGTCTTACGTTCTGTGGTAGAACATTCCTATGATACCAATTTGTCACGACCCATCCCCCGGGGCCCATGCCGTGACTACCCCAAACCTGCCTTACATAGTCCAGGGGCTGGAGACTAGCACGAAAGGCGTAATTACCTAAAACTGGGAAGGAATTCCCTTTATAACCTGTATACGCACACAACAGAGCACACAACTGAAAAAACCCTAAGTAAACTGTATAACAAAAGAGTGCTGAAAATTAAAAGGGGTCGGAAATAAAAGACCAATAGAAAAGTTCAAGGAAATTGAAGTACAAGTACATCTGAAGAAAGGAAAAATAGCTGCTGGGTCATTGTTTCCCTCAGAATCCAGGGATGAATGCCTTGATGGGAGGTTCAAACATTCCGATTGGTTTCTAACGGGTTTGTTCGTAGAACCGAAAACATCCAATGATTCCATATCTATTCGGACCTAATTTCCAATGGTAGGTTCTCATTAGTTTGTGGACTGATGAGGCTTAGGAATTTGGATTGGTCGAGGGGATGGGAGGTCGCACTCATCACACCTTTTTTAGGGGAATTATTGTCTACTCTGGGACTCTCTTTATAGATTTAAGTTATGTTCTTGAATGCTTATTACATTACCAAGTATAAAATGAGCTTTCCTTCAGATCTAAAAATCAATGATTAAATATGTAGGAAATTTAGAGAATATTTTGTATGTATTAGAGGTTCTTCATCGATAGAGAATCATCTGTATTTATTAGAGATTCTTGGTCAATGGTACCCTTCAACACATTTATATAGAAGTCTCTTGGTCATTATGATGACCATGCTGGTTTTAAAGCCACTCATTGGGGCACTTGAAGTTTATTTTCATTAAGAAGGACATAGATTATTTTAGAGTTGGGATCGAACCCGTAGACGGGATACCTACGTATCCTTTTTTTAGAAAAGGAATCAGAACCCATGTAGTTTGAGTAAGGGAGTACGATGTTTATGATTGATGGATCAAAGAAGGATGTCACAATTACTTTTACACTCTATGCTCATGTGAGTCATGCTCGGAGTGAGAAACAAGAGGTATTGGTAAAAAATTAGAAAATTGTTCCATGAAAGATGCAATCATAAGAAATAATATGGGGATTATGTATGTATGACTGCCCAGATAAATGAAGGTTAGGATTTACTTTAGGGAAGAAATCCAGGAACAGGGTCCATAAAGGTATATGTGATTTATGGAGATTTTGAATACTCTAACATGGGGCTTACTCCTGAAAAGGAGGCCCAAATTAGGAGAAGACTTATGATTGGGTTTTACTACTAAAAAGAAATCCCAGATCAAAGGTAAATTAGGACTGGTTAAGAGAAATTAAGACTAGGGATTAATCCTGAGGAGGATGCCCAAATTAGGGGACTGGGGCTTACTCCTATGGAGGATGCCCATATTTGAGACTTTAAAAATTGGGGCTTACTCCTAAGGAGGATGCCCAAATTAGAGGACTTGGGGCTTACTCCTAAAGGGGATGCCCAAATTAGAGGACTTATGACTAGGGATTATTCCTGAAAAGGAGACCCAGGTTAAGGATTCTCTCATCTTAAAGGATGAGGTTTAATGAATGAAATCTCAATCTTTAGTGACATAAAGATGTGTAAATCACTAGGTTATGAGAGATATTCCACAGAATTCCTTTCAGATAAGGAAGTCAAATCAAGAAATCGTGCCATAAATGGCTTTGAAGAGTGTCTTGAAGACTGAATCTTAAATAGAAAAGGTGTAATGTCTTAAGAGGGGTGAAATGGGCAAGAAAGGCACCCAAAAAGGTAGGGGCGCGCAAGTCCTGGAAGGCGCGCAGGTACTGCGTGGGCGCGCAAGTCCTGGTCGTGCAGGTATGCCTGCGCGACACATGGTGTACTTTCACGACGATTAACCAGCAGGGTAATACTTGAGTGACTCTTCATTAAAGCCTTTAGAATCCTCTAGAGGTTCTTCCATAAGAGGGGTGCGCAAGATCTATTGAAGGTGTATGGCAGCGCACAAGTGTGGCTCTTTTCCCTTAATGGTTGGCCACTCAGGCGTGCATGTTCTGATGAGTTTCAACACTTAGGCCTTCCTCCCCCTCTTTAGATCTTCCGTTCTAGGTAAGAAATTACCATAGAAGTGTTTCGGAAGCTTTGAGAAGAGACTAGGGCGTCGGGAGCTCAAATCTGAGTTTCTGGAAAAAATACTCTTCGAATGGGTGGCCCACAGATCTATTTATAGGCAGGAGAAGCCCTCGGGCAGTTATCACTTAGGTCGCGCAAGTCACTTGCGTGACCATAATGCGTCGCGCAAGTGGACTTTCACAACTATGAGGAAAATTGCGCGACTTGTGGGAAATCTTCTCCTTGTTCATCCCTTTGTCGATTTTTGATATATTCTTCAAAGGATGAATCAATTTGTGCTAAGTCCTTCCCCTTTTTCGATATTTAGATTCTGTGATGAAAGGAGCGTCAACAAAAGTCCCCCCTTAGAGTTGGATCTGGAGAGAATAGAGGATTTTACTCTGAGGAAATCGAGAATCAAAAGGAAATTGGGGTGTGCAAGGTTCGGGCACGCAAAATGAGCTTTGGGCGTGCAAGGCCTGACACGCAGGGATAAGGCCCTTGATCGTGCAGGGTACGGCGCGCAGGGTTTCGACCGCGTCTATAAATAGAGGGACTCACTTCCGTACAAGCATCTGGATTTCCTGACTTCATACCTTCGAGATCTCGCCATGCAGGTCACCTTAGCCACACAGGTTGCTCTGTTTTCCAGTGTTTTCCTTGATGTCGTGCTACTATCAAGGTATCTGGGCTTGTGCGGTGCTACTTGCGCGGAAAACACTTGCGCGGCACATCCATACTTGCACGCCAAGTTTTAAACTTGCGCGCCTTAATGACTTTGCCATTTTTCTGAATTTTTTATCAAATTTTATGAAAAATAAACCCATTTAAGAGTTAGTTTATTCAACTTTTGTGCAGATTCAATGGATCCCAAGGGAATTAAAGTGGCTGATGAACTTCCTAGCAAGCGAATTGATGACATGATGAACATCATTGGCCATGATTACTATGATATCTGCGACATCACTCTCCCAGATTTGGATAAGTACTTGAAGAAATATGATCTTAATTTCCCACATAGCAACTACCTGCCTCTATATGGTCATGGTCATCTGCAAGGATTCAATGTTCCAAATGCAAATAACTATACACCTAAAATGCAGCTGCACTTCTACTCCTTCATTTTGGTTATGCTGTGCATTAAGAGCAATAACAATGGTGTGAACTTTCAAATTCTTCCTCCATGTCATTTCCTTGCAGATATGAAAATGGCAAACCCATGGGATGAAATGATTTCCACTGTCGGTTGGTGGAGAGAAGAAAAACATGGTATTAGAGAAATATCTGAAAAGAGTACTCTCTCCAAATGGCTCTTTACTTCCAATTATCCATTCTCAAATCCATGTATCCATCTTACAAGTCTCTTGGACAGAAACAGAGTCACTGTTTGATCAGCAGAAATTTTTCTCAAACCACACTCAAGAACATCCTTTTACAATTGTTCCAAGAAGAGCTGGTATCACTGCATCTCTTATTGTATCCAGTTGAATGAATGAATTGTAGGTGGTTTCTGATGAAGCTGGGGATGTGGTTCATCAATTAAAGACTTGTGTTGAAAGCCTCTTGTAATTCTTAAAAAAGAGAAGAGACTCCAGTCTGTGGATGTCCTTCTAACTCTTGTGCATCAATGAAAAACACTTTCACCTTCACTCATTTGTAACTGCATTCTCTTTTGCTACATGCTTTAGATTTTACCTAAGCCAATGGGACTAGTAAGCATAGTTTGATTTTTACTAGGATTAATGTAAATAACCCTACAAACTTTAAACCTTTTAATTGCTCAATGATACCTAAATCATACAAAATGTATGTTTAGTGAGCTGGGAACTTGACTTTTATTCATATTTCCCCTGTCTTTTGTGGGCAGTTTAAAGGCATGAATGTCGGACATAAAAAGGCTAATGTTTATGGTTGAAATAGCTTTGACCGAAATGGATTAGAATTGATTCAATTCCTTGAAAATTCATCAGAAAACATATTACCATACTCAAGTATGAGGGAAAATATGTAAGCAATGACTTAAGAATATTTGAATCTGAGGAATGATATGAAAAAGAGCTAAAAGGCATTAGAATAAGTAGTTTCCAAGAATGAAGTTACAATTATTTAACAAACCCGTTAGGGGGTTGAATTATGCAGGGCCACCTAAGGGCATTGGCTACATAGTTAAATAAAATAGTATCTTTTGGCTAACAAGTCTTTTATGTAGACTATTTATGCAAGGCCACCTATGGGCACGTGCTGCATAGTCAGGAAAAAGAACTCTCAGAAATTTACTTTCCTAGTGCTAAAAGCTAGTGAAAGTTTATGGAGATTCAAATCTTCCAAAGTATAGAGTTTCCTGTATGGAAAGAGGTACTTGAATATGGAAAACATATTTCCAAACAAGATTATAGAAGAACTGGATGAATATTACTCCTACAAAGGTTTGACCCAAACAAAGGGAAGGAGAATATAAAACATATACTTGAATACTTTCAAATCATGAAAAAGGATATGGGACAAATATGTTAAGGATGACTATTTTTGCGGATCCCTACATACATTCATTTAAGACCAATAAGGAAAAAAGAGGAATTCTTCCCAAGAATGAAGTTACCACTATCTGAAAAACCCGTTAGGGGGTTGAATTATGTAGGGACACCTAAGGGCTTTGGCTGCATAGTCAAATAATAGTATCTTTTGGAAAACAAGTCTGTTATGTAGACAGTTTATGCAAGGCCTCCTTTGGAAACGTGCTTCATAGTCAGACAAAAGAACTCTCAGAAGTTTGACATTTTCGTGACTAGAAGTCATGAAAAGGGTTATGAGGATCTAAAAATATTTAAGGCTAGGATTATGACACATAATGATGGGTATTGTTCAATGTATACAGAGATACATAGATCAATGCTAACCATAATCATGTTGTGGCTGGGTTATGAATTGAAATGTTGGACTTCACTACGTATCCCATAAGGATGAGAATCAAGCCATACGTAGTTCATAAACTACAGTTTAACGTCGTGTGGGACAAAAGGATTATAGATCTTAGTTTAGGGTCATAGAGCTTGGACTATTGTAATAAATACACAGTGTGTGTTTTTATAGGGACTTTTCAACCAAGGGACTGAAAAATGGAATTTGGGGTTAGGCCCAAAGACTTGGGACTGGATTCGAGGGACACTCGAACATTCTTACGTATCCCAAAAGGATGGGAATAAAGCCCACGTAGTTCTAGAAATACCCTCTATACAAATTTTGTTCGTACATGTGAAGGGTGAAAGGGGACTTTAGTGCAATTATTGTTTAACCCAAGATAAAATGTTCGAGCATTGCCATGTATGCACGTAGTCTTTGAAATGAAACATGATTGAAAAATCAATGAAAATAATGGTTCCCTCTCAGGTGAGGGTATCAAAGAAATTTGTAGTTTATTGTCATAATGGACGAAAGTGTTGTATAGTTTAATGTCGTATAACAAGGATGAAAGTGAACCAATGTAAAGATATTGATTCTAGGGGCGGTTTCACAAATCAACATCATATGAGATGGAGGTGAACTGATGTGAAGAGATTGGTTTTGGGATTGAACCTTGGGAGGTTGCCTATATACCCATCCTAGAAGGCAAGGATCAAAGTCCGTGTAGTTTAATTAAATAATGAATTAATGATCAAGTTGTTCTTGGGGACAATGACCTAAAAAAATGTTGTTGGGAATTACACATGGTTAGCGGCCCAAAGAGAGTGTTATGGTTGTGGTTTACTCTAAGCTCACATGAGTCATGCTCGATGTGAGAAACAAGAGGTAACAAAAAACTTAACGATGCATAGTTTAATGTCATGTAGGACATATAAAGGGACTATGCGGTTCAGAGTCTTGTAGTTAGGACTATTGGTGCTGCACAGTTTAGTGTCATGTAGCAGGGACAAAATATAGTTTAATGTCATGTAAGACGTATCATGGATTTTCTGTACAGTTTAGCGTCATGTAGTTAGGACGATGGGAACAATAGTGTTTAATGTCATGTTGGACGAAAGGGGGACTATGCAGTTTAATGTCATGCAGGGAGGACAAAAGTGTACACAATTTAATGTCATGTTGGATGCATTAGGGACTTTTTCACAGTTTAACGTCATGTTGGACAAAAGAGGAACGATACAGTTTAGCGTCATGTTGGACGAAAGTGCGAATAGTTTAAGGTCATATGCATGGACCGTAGATGGTGCAGTTTAATGTCATGCTGGACGGTGGTGTAGTTTAAGGTCATACAAGACCTTTGATGATTATGTAGTTTAATGTCTTTCCAGACATAAGGGAATTTTATACAGTTTAGCGTCATGTAGTTAGGATGTCACAGTTTAACGTCTTGCTGGACGTAAGGGACATGCAAATAGTTTAGGGTCATATGCATGGACCATTGATGATGCATTTTAAGGTCATACAAGACCTAGTTGCAGTTTAAGGTCATACTAGACCATTTAAGGAACTTTTTCACAGTTTAACGTCGTGTGGGAAGAAAGTACAAATAGTTTAAGGTCATATTTATGGACCGTTATTGTATAGTTTAACGTCATATAGCAAGGACGAAAGAGGGACTTTGTAGTTTAATGTCATGCAGTGAGGAAAAATTAGGAATGTTTTTTCATAGTTTAACGTCGTGTGGGATGAAATTAATACAAATAGTTTAAGGTCATATGTATAGACCGTTGTTGTATAGTTTAACTTCATATATCAAGGACAAAAGTGAAAAGGTACTTTTCCGTTTTTACAAAATACTTCTTCAAAAATCTGGCATTGGTTGGAGTAGTGATGAGTTCTCCATCCATTGAGATTAATGAATAAGTTCCATTGGAGTAGACCATATGTATTGAATAAAGTCCTTCCCATTGTGGATCATGCTTGGGAGGTTTCTTTCCTGGTATCATTGGAGTTCTGAGGAATAATACCAATTATCCCTAAGTGAATGAACGAAGATGAACTTTTTTGTTAAAAGCTCGTGCTGTTCGGTTCTGATAGACTTCCAAGTGGTGCAAAGCGCACAATCTTTTCTCATCTAACCGTTCCAATTCATTCAATCGCTTTTGAGATTGTTCATCTGTAGATGATTGATCATAAATGGAAACTCTGAGAGAGGTTAGTTGAACTTCAATGGGCAAGACAGCTTCCGTTCCATATACCAATGAATATGGAGTTGACCGAGTTGCAGTGCGGGTGGTAGTCCAATAAGCCCATAAGGCATGAAAGAGTTTATCAGGCCATGACCTCTTATCTTTATACAACATTTTTTGCAGTATATTTGAATGATTATTGTTAAAGGATTCTATCTGGCCATTGGACGCTTCATGATACTGGGATGAATGGTTGGATTTGATGTTGTATTCTTGATACAACTTCTTCACCTCGGATGAACAGAAATTGGTTCCATTTTCTGTTAATATGGCATGAGGGACACCAAATATGGTAATGATGTTAGACTTTATGAAGCTAAAAATGCATTTAGAACTGAATTCCTTGAGAGGTATTTCCTCTGACCATTTGGAAAAGAATTCAGTAGCAGTAAGAATATAATTAAACTGCCTGGCCGTAGCCGAAGGGTAAGGTCCCACCACATCCATTCCCCATGTGTAAAATGGCCATGAGTATTTAGATATATGAAGAAACTATGGAGGCTGATGAATGAAGTTGGCATGTACTTGGCATGAATGACACTTCTTTGTGAAATCGACACAATCTCGTATCATTGAAGGCCAAAAGTATCCAAGCCTTCGAATATGATCAGACAGTCTATGTCCAGACTGGTGGGCACCATAGACTCCTGCATGCACTTCTTTCATGAAAACCATTGTCTCTTCACCATCAATGCATCTGAAGAGAACTCCATCAAAACCACGTTTGTAGAGAATTTTCTCTAGGTGATCTAGGCTATCATAAAGAGTAAAATTAACCACACGTCGCCAGATTTGTTCTTTCTCAGCTCTATCAGGTGGAAGTGTTCCATTATGAAGGTATTCCCTAATAGGTGACATCCATCCTATAGTATGACCATACGGTTCAGGAATGGGACAAATTTCATTAATTTCCTCTGTTCTGATTCGAACATAAGGTGAAATTGCATGACAGTGGGAAATAATGATGGTTTTCTCATCCAGATTTGGATCTGCCAGAGCTGTTGCTATATTAGCCAATTCATCATCTTGAGCATTTTGTGATCTTGGGACATAAGAAAATTTCGGTTCCAAAGGTAATTACACCATTAACTCTCTGAAGTAATCATACAAAGGTATTAGTTCTTCTTTTCTGATAGCATAATCCCCATTGACTTGTTTGATTACCAGGTCTGAATCACCTTTCACCTTTTAGTGATTCACTTGTTCTTGAAGTGATAATTCCAAACCTACGATGAGAGCTTAGTATTCTACTTCATTATTGGTACCACCTTCCCATAATAAGAAAGAATAAGGTAACACTTCCTTTTCTGGAGAAATGAGCATAATTCCTAAGCCAACTTTGTTGAATTTAGGATTTTCCATTTTCCTCCCTGTTTGACTTCTGGAAGCACCATCAAAATACATTTCCCATGCATGAGGAATTTATTGAATATAGAAAACTTCCTCATCAGGGAGTTTAATATCTGAAGATGTGTCTTCCACTGAAGGGTGTTCAGCTAGGAAATCAGCCAGAGCTTGGCCCTTTATCGCCTTTTGAGACACATACTAAATGTCGAATTGCTGCAAAATAACTACCCACCTTTCCACACATCCTATAAGCATTGGAAGACTTAGGATAAATTTGAGCGGGTTATTTCGAGATACCAATTGGGCCTCGTGATGTTGCAGGTAGTGTCTCAACTTCTGAACTGCAAAGATTAATTCCAGGCAGCACTTCTCAATACATGAATACCGGTTTTCTACTTCAAGCATGGTTTGACTGAGATAGTAGATACTGTTTTCATTCCCAGCATCATTCTTTTAAGCAAGAAAGGCACCCAATGATCGCTCTAGAGCTGTCACGTAGAGGATAAGTGGTCTTCTTTCAACAGGTGGCATGAGTACCGGTGGAGTTAAGAGGTATTTCTTGAGAATATCGAATGCTTCTTAACATTCTTTAGTCCACTGGTAAGTGACTCCCTTCTTCATCAATTTGGTGAAGGGTAAACTTTTTCCTGCTAAATTTGCGATGAAACGCCGAATATAGGCAAAGTGTCCTTGAAGTCCTCTTAATTCTTTCAAATTTTGAGGAGGTGACATACCAAGGATTGACTTGGTCTTCTCAGGATCGACTTCAATACCACAATGGCATATAACAAAGCCGAGAAATTTTCCTGAGGTTACCCCAAAAGCACATTTTAAGGGGTTCATCTTCAAATTATGTTGTCAAAGATTGTAGAATATGACTTCCAAATCAGCCAAGTGATTAGATAGTTGTTTGGATTTACCTACCAAATCGTCTGCATAGCATTCAACAAACTTCCCTTAGAAGGGTTTGAAGATACGATGCATGGCACGCTGATAAGTTGCACCTGCTTTCTTTAAGCCAAAGGGCATTACCCGGTAGCAAAACACACCCTGAGGGTCTATGAAGGCTATAGATTCCTCATCTTCTGGGGAAATTCAGATCTGATTATATCCTGAATATCCATCCATGAAAGAAAGTGCTTCATAGTTATCTGTTGCATCAATTAAAAGTTCTGTAATTGGAACTGGGAAATCATCCTTAGGACAATGCCGATTAAGATCTATGTAATTGATTCAAACTCTAATTTGTCTGTTCTTTTTCTTTACAGGGACAATATTGGAAAACCATTTGGGATATTGAACTTCTCTGAAGAAGTTATCTTTGATAAGCTTATCCACTTCAGCTTCAATTTTGGAAGCATAAGTTGGGTGTGTTCTTCTCGCGGCTTGCTTAAATCCTCGATGTTCTTATGGTAAACCCAAATGATGAGTAGCAACATCAGGATCAATCCCAATAATTTCTGTATAGTTCCAGGAAAATATATCTTTATTTTTCTTTAGAAAAGAAATATACATCTCTTGCTCTTCAAGAGTCATGGCCGCACTGATTAATGTGGGGCATGGATCTCCTTTTGTACCTAGATTTATTTCTTTGAGTTCATCCACAGTGGTAGATATACCCACTTAAAATGCTGGAGGAGAATCTCTGAGATCGTCCTCTTCTTCTTCATCATGTGTTATTTCTTCCATTTCTACTTTCATAGTAGATGATAAAGTAGAATTCTCATGATCTGAAGAGATGTCAAAATTTTCATATTTTGAAGAAGAAGCTTCCATTTCCAACCCGATAGATGATGAAGTGTCTTCTTTGGGTAATAAAGAGGAGATGATGGATTGAGAATCGACATCATTGTTCACCTCAGATGTTGCTATAACTTATTCCGGCCTAATTGGCAAAGAATAGACTTGTTGGATTTCAGTAGATGAAATGAAGACATCACTATTTGTGCTTTCATCACTGCTTGGTAAATTACCAATTTTTCCCATGTTGTCTGGCTCGATTGTCGTAATTGACATTATGGATCTTTCCATAAGAGTATTTTGATTTGGGTGTATCTTTTCAATTTGACTGATATGCAACACATAACTTGTACTCACATGTGTAAATGGATTTACTGGAATTTTTTCCAAACCATATAGAGCATTAACTTTGGTAATCTCCTTTGTTATGGATTTCTCCCTTTGCTTCATGTGATAGAATTCCGCCTCAATGTATTGAGACTCACATGTCTTAAACGAGGCCTTATTACCATACAATGTCCCAACATGACCATCGAAACAATATTGGAGACATTGATGGTATGATGAAGGGATAACCACATGTTTATGTAGCCAGGGTCTTCCAAGAAAAATGTTGATGGGTGAGTCTTGATCAACAACCATGAAATCTGAATTGGATACAAGATCTCCAAACTGAGTTCTGAGTGTAACTTCACCCAGTGGTTCTTGTTCATTTTTATCATATCCCTGTAGCATCATGGTGGAAGGAGATAAATCAGATTTCGTGAGGCCCAATCGACGAAGTGTACGAATGGGCATGAGGTTGACTCCTAAACCATTATCAATGAAAGCTCTTCGAACATCCACACCATTGACCTTTCCAGACAAGTACAATGGTCTAATATGTCCATGAAAAACATCATCTTCATCTTCATCAGTAAAGGATATTATTTCATGGTATTCTGTAGGATTATTCTCTATGTGATAGACTTCAGCTGCAACAATTTCAGTTTCAAACTCCTAAGGACTTCACAAAGCCTCGATGAGTGCTTCCCGAAGATCTTTTGATAGATTCAAAGCATCCAGAATTGATAACTTAGCTGGTACTTAGGCCAAGTGTTTCAATATATCATTCTTTTGATCTAAAGGTCTAAGTTTTCCAATAGGAATATGTGGTTTAGCAGGTACCTTGGAATCAAATGATTGGGAAGTTGATGCATCTTTTATTGAGATCGGAGTTGGAAATATTCCTGGTTTTGGAAGATTAGAACGATTATATCCATTTACTTGATGAGAGGAAGAAGATGGAACCTTCAACCGGTCTTCCAAAATAACTCTGCCAGGACTGAATTTTCTATTGGTAGAAGAACTTGCTTGTTCTTTCTGAGCTTGCTGAAGGGCTCAACCACGAGTTTCTTCTGTGTACACAATTTTAGCAGGGGTAGAATGGGAAAAGTGTCTTATGAAAGATCCATGTCTTCCCCTATATCCTGATCCCCTAGAACTTACTCTAATTCCCCTATTTGATACAGGGAATTCAGGCTCATTGAAATTGAAACTGTGACTGGCATATGGATCTGTTAATTGAATCATATTAACATAGCCAAAAATTAACTCTTCATCTGATGAAGACTCTGCCTGATTAGCCTGTTTAGGCTATGCCGTTTGGTGGGGCAGTGCCCGTGGCTTTGAAGTCGATGGCATGAAGTCCGCCAAAGTCAAAGAAAACTTAGGCTTTGACACATACTCATCTTCTTCTAATTCATTTTCTTTCTTTGAATCATGCCGTTTCTTTGAGGACTTTCCCTCTGACGAAGAGGGTTTTTCCATGACATTCATGGAAGAAGACACAATTGGGTTCCTTAATTGTGTTCTCAAAATAGCATGAGTTCGATTGATTTTCTTTCTGACCATCCAATCATCATACTTTTGTGCATTTTTGATTTTGACTTCCTACCATTCATCTTCCTCTTCTGGAACTGTAGCAGTGACACATGCTACCTGGGATGAGGAGCCTTTCAATGTGACCTGTCCCGAGTCGACCATCTTTTACAGGAGGTATTTGAAGACAAAAAACTCCTGGATGGGATGCCCCAACATTTGACGAAAAGGGAAATAATTAGGATGGTCTCTATCTCCTTTCTTGTTTCGCCTCTTGGGTATTGGAAATTGAACCAAATTGTTTTATAGAGTTGAAATGAAATAACCAGGAACTTGTTCATTTCCTAAAGAGTATGTTTTTATCTTCAGATCCTCAAATTGTTTTCATCTTTGATCTTTTTGATCATCTGGACGAAAAGGCCTTTGTTGTTGGCGCTCAGAAGGTGGATCCCTTCGAGAAGATGAAGGTTTTGAGGTAGAAATAGGTACAGGTTCTTGTTTAAGCATAACTGTAGCAGTTTCCACTTTACCCATTCTCCTTCCTGGAGCTGATGGAATTACACGAGATTTATCCTTAGCCTGTATAAGGGAATCTTCAGTCTGCTGAGCGATTGAAGTAAGGTCTTGAAACCCTCCCGTGTATTTCACAGGGATTAACGGCGTGCGTAATTCTTCCTGCGGATTTGCCACACATATTGGAAATAATTCTTCTTGAGGGAGTGCTAAACTCAAGGAATATGTTAATCCCTTCCATCGATCAATGTAATCAGAGACCCTTTCATTCTCCCTTTGCTTACAGTTTTTAAGATCAAAAACTGTTGTCTTTGGAAAAGTTGAGAGCTGAACTGAAGGAGGAATTTTTGGTGAAGATCCTCCCATCCAGTAATTGACCGGGATTGCAAGCTTGTATACCAAACAAAAGCTGGTCCATGCAAGGTTTGCACGAAGCATCTGTGTTTCACAGATTCTTGCGGCTCCGGAGTTCCCATCATAGGATCGCAATAAGACACGTAATGCGTCAAATGTTGTTAAGGATCGATTGATCCATTGAAAATAGGGAATACAAGATTCCCAAAACTGGATGGAGGGGAAATTGAATCTACCCATTCAGGGTAAAATTTCTTTTCTGGTTGAAATTGCACATGCTTTCCTTCCATAGTTTCTAACCGAGCTATTAATGACTCAATAGTAGTTATTAACTTTTGAGAGGCATCTGGTTAAACTTGGAATTGGGTAGATGTAATGACTGGAGCTTGGAAAGATGGGGCGATTGGCGCTGCAACTGATGGTAGCACTGCCAACTGTTGTTGCACTTGACCCATAGGATTAGACCTGTGAGGGTGTACTGATAGAGGAGGATATTCTTGATCCATCTCAGTAGCTGCAACAAATTCCTTTGGCTGACTGACTCCAGCATGCTTAAGAAGAAGACTACTCTGAAGTAGTTCTTCATTCAACCTTCTTAATTCCTTCATTTCTTCCTCCTATTGTTCAAACCTCTTCTCTAGTGAGAGCGACTGACCTTCTCCGGAGGAAGGATATGTAACCTGGTTCTTTTCCTTCCCTTTGTTGGATCCTTTTCGGAGAGGGGGAAGTGGGTTACTCGAAGGATTACCTAGGTTATGAGTAATCCTTTGTCTTCGTGTACACACACCATCTTTATTTGTGTCAGTGCATACATCTTCTTGAGAAGGAACCTCTTCATCTGAGTCCCCTGAGTGAGCCTCATTTGGTGGATCAGCAATAACGACATTGATGACATTGATTGATGCATAACTCATCACATACCTTCTATCAGCATTTACGTGATATTGTATTCTTCCATGTCTTTGATGAGACATTTCCTTTTGTTTATTCGATCCCTCAGGAACTTCTTGATGAACCCTAATTTGGAAGGATTCCCCTGATAATTTGACTCTTCGTTCCTCTTGAGGTTTCTTCCCCAATCGAGAAAAGACCGACTTTCTCTGAGGAGGGGATTGATGATTTGAAAAAGTCCCTAGTCCAGTGGACTGGGGCTGTTCCTACTCTTCTTGCTCAACTCCCCGAATCCTTTTTGTTGATTCCAAGGGTTTTTTTAAAAGAGTCCCCAGTCTGGCGAGCTAGCGTGGTTCTTGACATGCTATGTCTGAGACTTTCTTGAAAGTCCTCCTGATCTTGCAAACCATTGTACGGAAATTAGCTGGATGCATTAATCTATATCCGCTTTTATCACCTGGTTCAAAAGACCATTGGATGATTTCCGACACTTCTGTCACTTGGTGACGTGCTTGCTTCAAACGAGAGGCCTGTTCAAAATTCTCGTTTTCTTGATGTAAGAGTAATTCGACAAACTGTTCTCTGTATTCTTGATTTTGAGAGGAACTAGTTGAAGCCTGTTCTTGGGAAAGATTTTGATTACAAACAAAGACCATTGACTGTGGCCGGCCATGGGCAATAACATTGCATGAGACCATTTTCAGCGGGCTTTGCTGACTGGAGAGCACTATGAAATGCAGTGCTCCATGAACACCCCATCCCCTGACACGAATACCAGATGGGGCATTGGAAATTAACTGACAAAATCTTCCTAGTGTGCCAAAGCATAAACATTGAAGGGCTATCTGCTGCTTTTTAGCCTTCAGATATCAAGAGACTGATAGAGACGCCAAATTAATCTGACGTTGTAACCCTTATATTATCTTAAGATTATTTTCATATTCATTATAAGATAATAATTTCTTTTTCAACTGACAAATTGTTTTCAATATGTTGAGATGAATATCATGAATTTCATCTTCCGTCAACATTTCTAGAATATTATACTGAGGCTCAGCCAGAGCCCAAAACATGACTGGCACTTCACCTTTCACCAGTCTTTTTCTCATATTCAGCATTTCCTCTTTATCATTTGATGAAGATTATTCTACCTAATTTGACCAGAGTTGGTGTTTCCTTGTTGCTTCATTGGATTCAACATGATTGGTAGAGAAATCATTGATCAAACAAGAAGATGCATGACTTAGGGGTGGTTCGGAGAATGACCTACACCCTGGGCTATCTTCTGATTGAGAAAGTATTTCACCTGCTAGCGATGAATCTTCAGACATGACTGGTTTCACATTTTCAAGTGTCTCAAGATAAGAGGGATTTCTCGGCGCTACATTGTCCACTAAAGCATTTTCCGGGAAATGTGTATCACTACTGTGGAGTGGACTTTCGCAGCGAAATTCATCATCATGGGGAGGACCACCATAATGGGTTACAACAAAAGATGAGATGTCTTGCTCCTTGGTCTTCTGACCACACAGAGGGTTCTTGTGGCTCTCATCTAAAGATGAAACTTTGAGATCGACCGAATTGTCATGAACCAAGCCTTCATGAGGAAGTATCTGTTGAAGATCTTTGGAATTAATGTTCCCACTATTGGGAACTGAGGGAGTAGAATCTTGAATTCCAACAGATAATTGTCTGAGGGCTTCTAGAACTCCAGCATCGAGCAAGGCCTTGTTACAGATTGGCTCTTGATCTCCTGACTGTGTTGGGTGGGTCTTTTTCTTAGGCGCCTTCTTACTCGCCTTGGAAACCACTTGTTGATGAAAGTGGATGCTCTGAGCAGGTGTATGTGCCTGATCAGGAAAGATGGCCAGGTTAGGCTGACGATCTCCTCTCAAATCAGGTGTATGTGCCTGACTTGGTCATCTGTATGATATGGGGGAGTATGCCCCATAACCCTCTTGGACTGGAACAGATGTGTGTGTCTGTTCCGGAGTGAATTGTTGATGTATCACTCCACTGGTAGGGATAGATTTATGTGTCTTTCCATGAGATGCCTCTGAAGTTGTTATAATATCTTGGAAGGCATCCAGAATATGGGCAGGGATTTTCTTCTGCTCTTTCACCATTGATAGAATATTCTTGGTGACTTCAGCTACCAGAACGGGAATATACGTCCATTCCGGGCTTGGAGCAGGTGTATGTGCCTGCTCGTGTCCACCTTTTCCTATCAGTGAATCCTGACAGTACTCAAGTGTGGGGGAAGAGAGTTGAGTCTGCTTTCTATTTGTTGTTGGGGAATCCGACTAACCTCTCCAAATTCTACCAAGTGAGACTGTTGGTAGGCTTGATTAATACTAGCAGGTGTATGTGCCTGTTGATTACACTTCGCCAAACGTGGTTGACGAGATCCATCATATGTAGTCAGACGAGCCTGATGACTAGATGATGATGTATAAACATGTGTATGTTCCTGCCTATAGTACTCCGCAGGAATTTCTAGGTCGGATTGGCATGATGCTGCAAGACGAGTCTGCTGGACAGCGGGTTTAAAACAGGAAGGTGTATGTTTCTGCTTGTTTCTTTCCACCAAGTTAGGTTGGTGGACTTCTCCGGAGATGGTAGAGATGAGAACCTAATCACTGTTGACAGGATTCCGCCTCTGGTGGTTTGTCTTGCTTGCTCGGGTTCGAGGAACCTGAACCGAACTCCTGGAGTCGGTACCCACATCATGTTGAGGGTGCATTGCCGCATGAGTCTGGCGGTGATTGTTGGTGGGAGCCCTCTGGAAGGACTCCTGTCTGTTTGAATTAAGGTCCTGAGGTACCTTCTCATTCACCTCCCTAGAATAAGGGAGCGAATGGTGATTGCGTTCCGGGGATAATGACCTGAAACGGTAAGAGACGGTAGTCAACACCACCTGCTTCTTGATCATTGGTCATCGTTGTCCGGACGACCGATGTGAGTTGTTTACTTGGAGGGCTTGTCGGGCAGCCTCCAGAGTTGGGATGGTACCGTGTTGACGGTACTCCTTAACCAGTGCGTTTGATACCCAGCGTTGAAGACGCTGAGTAGGTGATATCGTCCTAAGATCGAACGACGATCCAACAGGAGTAGCAGTAGTGGCATTTGCAGTAGCAGTATTCACAGGTGTGAACTTGAGAGCAGCCATTCTAGAAATGAAGAAGATCTTGGGAAAAGAGTGCCTGTTTGATATAACAGACGTAATCATGATAAATTTAGCCACTATATCTTTTGGATGAGCACATATGTAAATGATTGTTTTTGTTGGACCTCTCATTGAGTTTTAAATAGGGGCCTAACAAATAGGTAAACCATAATTTTATCTTGGTTAAGGATTCACGTCTGGTTCACCATTTTTGTTTCCCTCGGAATCCGGGGATGACCGCCTTGATAGGAGGTTCAAACATTCTGATCGGTTTCTAACGGGTTTGTTCATAGAACCGGAAACATCCAATGATTCCACATCCATTCAGAACTACTTTCCAAAGGTAGGTGCTCATTAGTGTGTGGACTGATGAGGCTTAGGAATTTTCATTGGTCGAGAGGATGGGAGGTCGGACTCATCACACCTTTTTGAGGGGAATTATTGTCTACTCTGGGACTCTCTTTATAGATTTAAGTTATGATCATGAATCCTTATCACATTACCAAGTATAAAATGAGCTTTTCTTTAGATCTGATAATGAATGATTAAATATGTAGGAAATTTAGAGAATCTTTTGTCTTTATTCGAGGTTCTTCATCGATAGAGAATCATCTGTATTTATTAGAGATTCTTGGTCAATGGTACCCTTCGAAACATTTATATAGAATTCTCTTGGTCATTATGATAACCATGCTGGTTTTAAAGCCACTTAGTGGGGCACTTGAAGTTTATTTTCATTCAGAAGGACATCGATTATTTTAGAGTTGGGATCGAACCCGTAGATGGGCTACCTACGCATCCTTTGTTTAGAAAAGGAATCAGAACCCACATAGTTCGAGTAAGGGAGTATGATGTTTAGGATTGATGGCTCAAAGAAGGATGTCACAATTACTTTTACACTCTAAGCTCAAGTGAGTCATTCTCGGTGTGAGAAACAAGAGGTATTGGTAAAAAATTAGACAATTGTGCCATGAAAGATGCAATCATAAGAAATAATGTGGGGATTATGTATGTATGACTGCCCAGATAAATGAAGGTTAGGATTTACTTTAGGGATGAAATCCAGGAACAAGGTCCATAAAGGTATATGTGCTTCATGGAGATTTTGAATACTCTAACTTGGGGCTTACTCTTGAAAAGGAGGCCCAAATTAGGAGAAGACTTATGATTGGGTTTTACTCCTGAAAAGGAATCCTAGATCAATGGTAAATTACAACTGGTTAAAGGAAATTAATACTAGGGATTAATCCTGAGGAGGATACCCAAATTAGGGGACTGGGGCTTACTCCTAAGGAGGATGCCCAGATTTGAGACTTTAAGAATTGGGGCTTACTCCTAAGGAGGATGCCCAAATTAGAGGACTTGGGGTTTACTCCTAAAGAGGATGCCCAAATTAGAGGACTTATGACTGGGAATTATTCCTGAAAAGAAGACCCAGGTTAAGGATTATCTCTTCTTAAAGGATGAGGTTGAATGAATGAAATCTCAATCTTTAGTGGCATAAAGATGTGTAAATCACTAGGTTTTGAGAGATATTCCGCAGAATTAATTTCTGATAAGGAAGTCAAATCAAGAAATCATGCCATAAATGGCTTTGAAGAGTGTCTTGAAGACTGAATCTTGAATAGGAAAGGTGTAATGGCTTAAGAGGGGTGAAATGGGAAAGAAATGCACCCAAAAAGGCAGGGGAACGCATGTCCTGGCAGGCGCGCATGTACTGCATGGGCGCGAAAGTCCTGGTCACGCAGGTATGCCTCTGCGACACATGGTGTACTTGCGCGATGTTTAACAAGAAGGGTAATACTTGAGCAACTCTTCATTAAATCCTTTAGAATCCTCTTGAGGTTCTTCCAGAAGAGGGGCGTGCAAGATCTATTGAAGGAGTAAGGCGGCGCACAAGTGTGGCCCTTTTCCCTTAAGGGCTTGGCACTTAGGCGTGCAAGTGTTGATGTGTTTCAACACTTATTCCTTCCTCCCCCTCTTTAGATCTTCCGTTCTAGGTAAGAAATTACCTTAGAAGTGTTTAGGAAGCTTTTATAAGATACTAGGGCTCCGGGATCTCAAATATGAGTTTCTGGAAAAAATCCTCTTCAAATGGGGGGCCCACAGGGTCTATTTATAGGTAGGAGAAGACCCTGGGCGGTTATCACTTAGGTCGCGCAAGTCACTTGCGCGACCATAATGCATCGCGCAAGTGGACTTGCGCGACTATGAGGAAACTTGTGCGACTTATGGGAAATCTTCTCCTTGTTCATCCCTTTGTCGATTTTTGATATTTTCTTCAAAGGATGAATGAATTTGTGCTAAGTCATTCCCCTTTTCCGATCGTTAGATTCTGTGACGAAAGGAGCGTCAATGGTCATCCTCTAGGATTCCTACATGAAGGGTAGGTACAGATTGCCTCCTCAACACTCTATATCCATCAGTCTCCTCTGTGTACCGACTCATCGTGAGGTCTATCTCAGGGTACCATCTAGTCCTGGTACTCTCAGCCTCAGTCAGTGTTGTCTATCGTATACAACCCACACAACAAGGTGCGGGCATAACCCATGCAGGGGTGAGTATAACGATACTCAATAGGGACCCTGAGACCCTCAAGGTCTCACAAAATACAACAAGGATAAACCACAAAGTATGAAATAAACTGATAACCATACATAGGTATATGCCCATACATATACCTAAGTTATCAAGTGATCCATCTTAATCATGAGAAAAACACAAAAGTAATGAATCAGCTCAATCTAGGATTTATTCTAGGGGTAAAAACATTTCGAATCCTCGACTGCTGGAGAAATCCTCATCTATGGAGTACAGTGGGCCTGCCGTGTCACATAGAGGCACTTCCCACTAACCTTGGACTATTGAGGTACTCCTTATATTGAGTACCGTGGGTCTACTGCATCACACAGAGGTGCCCCCACCGTGGGTCTACTGCCACAACCAGGCGCACCCCCTCATAGCCTACAAAGGTACTCCTCCTATCGACTACCGCAGGTCTGCCACCACAACCAGGCTCTCCTACACCATGGGTCTGCGGCCAAAACGAGGCTCTCCCCACTAGGCTAGTCGAGTTACTCTGAGTCAATCGGTCAGCAGTCATCAAGTCTCATCCAGCTACTACGTTCCTGCACAAATGATCACTCATCTCCAGAATATCCACCCCACAAGATACTGGTTGATGAAACAACTACCTTTAAGTTTCATGAAGAAGTTTCCCAAAGCTCCTCCATGTCATAGGGGTCTTAATGCAGCTGACTGCATGTCAATATGATGTCTGGCCTGTGAGTTATTAGCCTTTTAGTCCCGAGGGACTGGTTGGATTCGTGCACTATCCAACCTGACTGTATCTTAACTATACCCCAAACTCTAGTGGGGGTATACTCAAAGGGACCATCATGCTCCAAGATTACCAGCGTCGTTGATGGTTCATCAAACGGACATCCAGTGCCAATGATATGGACAAAAAAAGTAAAGGGTCGTAGTGGGCCTGGGTCCAGTCCGACCCGGTTAGACCGACCCGGCCCAACCCAGTCTGAGCCAACCCAGTTCAGGTCAAACTAACTTGAAAAATTGGGTCTGGCCTGGCCCGTTGGGTGGACCATCCCGTTGGGTTCGGCTCGGCCCACTGGGCCCAGCCCAGCAGGCCGTGAGGGGCCGCGGAGAGCCGAGAGGGTGCAGACCATCGGCAAGGGCATGGACTGTCCGCGGGTCGGCATGGGGGTGTTTCAGCCCAGAGGGAGCCATGTGGGTGGCTCAACCTGGAGGGCACCACGAAGGCACGAGCTGGTTCGGCTGGGGCGCCGCGAGGGGCGCGGGATACAGGCTCAGCCAGGTTGTTGCGAGGGGTGCAGGAGGCTAGCTCATCCGGGGCTCAGGAGGCTGGTGGATGGAATTGCTGTGGAAGCTTGGGAGGCCGCCGCGAGGCCGGCGCCATGGGGTGCCTGGGGAGCACGTATGGAGGATCTGTGGGGTGCATGGACAGTGGAGCTGCGGGGTGCGCGGGGCATGCGGACGGTGGAGCAACGGGGTGCACGGAGCCATGAGGAAGTCGTGAGGGACGTGGTAAGGCAACAGTGCCGTGTGGCGGTGTCGTGCATTGTTTCCTTTATCGTGGCTGGTGGTGGTGCCAACCACCATTCATGTGCTTCTCCATGCAGGTTTCTGTCCTTATCTATCACGAAGAACACCAAATGAGATTGGTGGAGGGGTTTGGCCATGTTAGTTTGGCCTGAACCCTCCGTGTTTAGAGTGGTAGGAAGTGGCTCAATAGAAGGTAAGAATGAAGAACATCAAGCCCTTCCCACAACAAATTATTCCCATCCCGCAAGGAAAACATCCAAAACGATTCATTGTTTTAGAAGGGATGAATCCAGGGAATAATACTATATTCAAAATAAAATCCCTACCTTGATCGAAGTTAGTTGACGTTGGCACAATGATGCGGACATCGATTCGTTGTAGATGAACACGTCCTATATCGAAGGAAGCTCCGAGAAAGGAAGCCAAAGTCGAGGTCAACGTTCTTCATTGGTGGAGCGTTATTCATGGAGGAAGTGTTCTTTGTTAAAGACTTTTCTCCCAAGAGTTTTAATCCTACTTTGCCAAACTTTTTCCAACAAATGAATAGATAACCCCTCCAAATAATAGATTATCTATTATCAATTTGATGGGTTTAATATTCAAATTGAAGCCATTAAATAAATGATATGGCTCAATTAATGACTCTCCCACATTTATGAGTGAGTAGAGAGGTTTTCCTCAACTAAATGGGGGGGGGGGGTTTAGTACCGGGTGGTCTCCACACCGTAACCTCTCGTGGGAGGTTAGGTTCTTGTGGGCCCCACCACCATAACCTCTCATGGGAGGTTAAGGTGTTGTGGTCACCACCTCCAACTTCCAAATGGGATGTTATAATATATAAAATAAAATGAAACATGCATTTATTTTATTTTATTATTTCCATGAAAAACTCAAAAACTAACTTTCACCCTTGACCAACTGCCGTCGAGGTGAAATTTTTTTTAAGCGAATACCGGTGCTGCGAGTACAATAGTGCCTTCAGATTTCAATTCTGAGCACCGGTTCAAATGTTAAGAAAAAACCGCTCGCACGTTTACTGAACATACCAAAAAAACTTTATAAATTGATTCCAGGCACACTCGGCCTCAGAATCATGCACCGTCAATTTTCACAGTCTTGTAAAATTCCCATTTAATTAAAAATAATTACATGGAAATTCTGGTTCTTTACATATTAAAAATACAAAAATACTATATAGGTAAAATAGGGATGTTAGAGAACTATATATATATGTATTATTTATTACTAAGGAAGATAACATGTTATTAGTTGAGAATGAAAACCTCATATCCTGTAAGGAATAAATAAATAAAACATAAACTAAAAGACAAAAAACATCTATTTAAAAATGTATTATAGTTACAAAATCAAGTTTTAAATATTATTAAATCCTTCTATTGGAATGAATCATATTGGACACAAAGTTTTGTTAAATAAAAACTAAACATATATGGAAACATTAGTACCTATAGTGTATAATTATTTGATATTTTTTTATGAAATTTAATATTATTTACTATGATGAGACATTTTAAAAAATTTATATGATTAAATCAATTATAATTATATATTCAATAATATGTTTCCATGATTATGATATTTGAAATATGGATGTTAAAAACACATTACTAGATGGGAATCTAGTGGAATATTTATAAATGACACAACTTGAAAGGATTTTGACACAAAATAAAAAAATAAGGTAATATATATATATATATCCATTCATTAGGTAAATCATATTTCAAGATTATGGAAAATTATTTTTTTCTATGATTGAAGTGATTTTAGTATCAATAAAAGTGAATGTTTGTGTTATAAAAAATACATTGTGAAGGGTTCTTATGTTTTATTTGTTGACAACATTGGTGAATGAATATCCAAAACAAAAATCACACGGTTGGGAAGAAATAATAATCTAGAGATTGAAGGTGTGCTAGAGAGATTATGAAGTGTTTTAGTTTGATTTGAAATTTAAAATGTTTTTGAGTTTTTTCTAAGTCCATACTCTAAGGTACATCCAAGATTACTATGGTTGATCAGAATTTTATAAGGATCATTTTGTAGATAATTCATACGCATATGGGTCATTTTATGGAAAAATATCTGGGTAAGGTTTTATGAAGAATTCATAAGTTTCACCATAAGGTTGAGATATCTTAGAATGGTTGGTTTTTGAACTTTTTATGGTTAATATATGATCATAATAAGGCTTATATGAAGTTTATAAGGTTTATCTAGAGTTTTTAAGGATATTTCTATTATTTAATAAGGTTTAAGGAACTTCGTAAGGTTAATTGGCTTGTGAAATCTAGTGGTATGAAGGCCATTAAAGGGAAACTTCATAAGGATAATTATCTTAATATTTCTTGATATAGGATTAAGTAGAGTAGTAAAGAATAATTTTATTAATCACTAAACATTATTAATGAATTTTTCAATTATGTGAAGAAAAAATCTACTGTATATTGAAGTGATATTATTCTAGGAGATCCTATGAGATTTAAATGAATCATCTATGTAGATTTTATGGATCAAAATCAAAGTTAATGTTAGGAGACCATGCTGTGAATATCAACATGCATGGGAATATTATTAATAATACATTATGATTAATAATTTGGTTAAATATGAAGAATGAATCTTTTAATTTTTTTATAATTAAACACTGAGAATCATGAGAGTTTAAATTTTAATCCTCATGAACAATATCATATAATAATACCCATATTCAAAATATGGAATAATATTTGACATAAATATTTAATAAATATATAAGAATAGGTAAAATGGGAAAATAGAAAATATTTTTCATCATAATACAAAGATAATATATATATTATTTTTATTTGAAGTAACTAAATAATAATTCTAGGATCACACTAGAAAGTTGACAAGAAATAAAAATGAGAAGGAATTATAGACCTTTAATAGAAGAGATGTAGAATTTCATTCTTTTATTAAAAGGTTTAAAATGAAAAAGGATGTGTTACAAGAGTTAAAATCACAAGAAATTTATGAAATTCATACTAACTATAACACTATTATTTGTATCATTTATTATCCCCCTTTTAATAAGAACAAGGTGATTTTAGGGGTAGTAGTGAGTTATATCCTCTTGGAAGAATAAAGAGTTCTTCATTTCTCATTGAAGGTTGTAATCTATGAGGGATATTGCAGTCAATAAAACAAAAATATCAATTATATTATTTTGAGTGCATAGGTACATTTCCACGCATGGTCCTTTGATTATCCTTTTTGGGTGAACTAAGTAAAATCACTGTGTATCCCTTTTACTAATCATATTTCTTAATATTATTTTTGTGAGAGATAAGAGTCTCTATTAAAGGTTATACATGGTAATTGTAAAGTGATAATTTAAAATTGAAATAAAATGATTTTCCCCCATCAATGTATTAATCTTATTTGAGACTAAAATGTGGTATCCGAGTAATGGTTCTTGTTTTACTTTTATCTATCTATACTTATGGGGTCAATTTTTAACCACAAGGGATTTCAAATATTTGAATGAAACAGTTGTAAGTAATAGACAAACTGAATACAGAAATAATTCTAGTTACTACCAATGGATGTGTACATGGAGTCTATGCATGGGATCTTAGATAATATGGACAGTTTATATCTATTATATAGGGACCACAAATACTTAGATGTCGATTCCAAGGCAATTAATTATTTAAGGGGAGCCTGGGATGAACCTATCTATATGAATTCTACATCATGTAAAACCTATCATTCCATGTGGTAAAATCTTATTAACATTTATGATTTTTATTTAAAGGTTTATAAAGAAAAGATATAGGTATTGTGGAATAAGTATAAAGAATTAAGGATGGGACTGAACGAGATAGTTGATATATTATTTGATTTTGTGAAAATTATTATAGAATATATACATGAAATTAGATAGAACCTTGATGATATAAAAACTCCTGAAAATAATCTTCATAATATTTTCAGCATATTTCACCAAAAAAGTGTTAGTTCATGAATATAAATATATAAATGAGGTGATGATGGGTAATATTCATAATAATCTTGTTTTATGTGTAGTGAGGAACAAAGATAATGTGTCAACTATAAAAAAAATATCAAGAGGTATAATTCTAGGATATTAAGAGAATATCAATGATATATGATCCCACAGATGAAAAATTTGATGAGGTTATGTATTTTATTTCCTCTAATCTAGAAATAACAAAATTGAAATTCAAGAGAAATACTTACTTTAATTTTTCTGTGGAAAAGTTAGGAATTTCACTGAAAGGTTTCAAAATAAGTTTTTACATAATGTTTAAGTTAATAACACATGTATTATAATTTTAAATACAAAAAATAACAAATAAATCAAGAAAATAGAGTCTTCAAATTATCTCAATAATTTGAGAACCAGGAGGAGACAAAATTAATGGAGGTCCAGGACTATAGATACCTCATTTAAGAAGTCATTATGGATATTTTAGATAATTTTATAGTGAAGGAAAATGATGATGAATATGATGAAATCAAGTGAAGAATTATCATTGATTCTAAACTTGAGGATTCTATTTTTTTTTAAATTTGGATGACTAAAATTAATAAAGATAACAATATGGTATGTGATTACAAAAATTATATGCTACAATAAAAAGAGGATAATTATGTGCTTAAATATTAATTTGAGTGGTTTAAATTTATAATTTTTTGAATTTAAAGAAATATGTTGAGCTTAAGATAAAATTTAAAGATAATTTACAGATTAGTTATAGGATAACTAGTTTAGTGAAATATAAAGTTAAAATCATTGAAAAACCCAAAGGTGAAGTCATGGGATTATAATGGGATATTAACAACCAAGAATGAATCTTTAACCTTGTAATGACATTGGGGAGTTTGAATGGACAAGATAATATAGTAACACACTAAATTTATGATGATTTTACTAAAAATGTTATTAAATTATGAAAAGTAATGAATTTTAGAGGTAAAATAATAAATTATGTAGGGATCAATCATAAGAATAAATAATTGGTGGTTATAAAAAACCTCAAACAACCACACGACACATGAATGTTTAATTTGATGACTCAAAAAAAACTCAAACAACTACTCTTAGTGCATTAAAGATAGACAATAATATTACATGGATTAAGATTTTTGTGTGTGGAAATGTAAGACATATGGACAATGTCTGTTATGTAGTGAAAATATATTTCATGTTTTAGGAGAATAAAAAATAGGTATGAAATTATTTTTACAATCAATATATTTTTAATGGAAATTTATGTTGGTGTGAAGGTAAAGGACATAAATGCATATACTTATCATCAAGGGAATAATGAAATGTTAAATTAGAGATGCAAAAAAGAATAAAATGAACCTTTAAGGTTCATTTAGAAGTATGAAAATAGAAAATAGATACATATACTAATAATATGTGGAAGAATCTATAGATATGGAGGTGGAACGATATGATTTATCACCAATGGAAGTGAATTAGTGGATGCGTATTAAGAAAGAAAATTCTAATAAGTCCAAAATAACTTAAATTACATTGAGTGGAACTAATAAAGAAAAAAACATGAATTTAGAAAGCTAGTGTACTTCCCATATGATTGGAAATAATGATATTGTTATAAGAATAAAGTTTTAAAAAATATTGTGTCGTTTGATTTAGATATGATGAGGGGATGATGATCTTTAGATCTTGGAAGGATAAGATAAACAGAAGAGACATGATCCATAAAAGTGTCTTGTTGGTTGAAGGACATAGTGACAACATACTAAGTGTACATAAGTTGTGTGACTTGGGGAGTGTGATAAAATTCAACAAGAATACCTAAATAATTATAGGAAAATACGGTATACAGTTTATACAAGGTATACATACCAAAAAAAATCTATAATATTAATATAAAAGATGATATATGTTTTCTATCTAGGGAGAAATAAAATATGTTCTAGAAATTAGGTGAAATGGAAAAATCACCAATGGAATATAAAGGGTATTCCAAAATTTAATAATTTAATGTGGATGAGAAATTTTCACCCATATCCAAGTTGGAGACTATATGACTATTTTTTCCTTGAACATAGAAATGATATTAATTTTATATCAAATGGATTTTAAATTATTATTCTTCAATGGATTACTTGAATAAAAATAATATATTTCCACACTTGATGATGTTCTTATGAAAAAATGTGATAAAATTGTTTCCTAGTTAAAAAATGAATTATATGGACTAAATCATAAACTGAGTAATTGTTACTCTTAGATTAATTAATATCTGAAGATGTATGGGTTATAATGCAGTTTAGTTTATCATAACCTATAAATTAAGAATAAAAAATATTAAAGGATTTTGGTGATCATTTATATAGGTGACATAATTTTTGGGGGCTATAATGTTACAAAATGTTGGATGTTTGTAGATTACACATGGTAAAAATTCATGATGTTTATGATAAGAGAAATGTAAAGACCCATAAAATTCAAGGAAAGTTTTTTCTTAATTTTCTTTGGGATTTTACAAGAACACACTTTCTGACAGCACTTGTTTCCGATACCCGGTGTGCCCAGAATTCCTATCCGAATTTTAGCTCGGGTACGTTCAGTGAACGAACGAGCGGGAATTTATAACTTTTGAATCGGTGCTCGGAATCAAATTCTGAGGGCACCGATGGAACTGCAACACCGATAATTGCTTAGGAACACCTTTTCCGGAGTTGCGTTTTCATTAAAGAAGTTGATAAAAATTGTGGAAGTTAAAATAAAAATTTAACTACAATTTTTATTTTCCAAGTGGTTAAAACCTTTGGGTGGAAGTTGGGGGAAACCACCCAACTTCCCATGGGAGGTGATGAGGGTGGTGGGGCCCACACAAACCCCACCCTTTCATATTATCTAACTCCCTAAACTCACCATTAATTTGATAACTTAAGTTATTTAATTAAGTGAGTTGTTTTTGTTTGTTTGAAATTCAAAAGTTTAAGTTATGTTAATAAAATAATTGATAAACTTATTTTTTTGGGGTTGGAACCTTGTTGTGTAAAAAGCTTGGGAGAAAAAGAGAGGACTCCCATTCTTCGACAAAGAACGCGAAGAACGTTCCACCGCCAATGAAGAACGTCAACCCCCGACGGAGGACGACGGCGAGTGACGCCCTCCTCAGAGATCACCTAATGGCAACGACGGTTCTCTCCTTCCACGACGCCTCTTCCCGAGACGGTTATTTCCGTGACGAATCCTCGTTCGACGAACCTCCGTTCAAGATACGCTCAAGGTTGGGTATTTATTTATTCTTAGTTCATGATTACTACCTTGACGTTCTTCGTGGAATATGACCAATTGCTATCGATTAATGAGAGGGGTCTGGAACGCACAAACACGGCCGACCCTACTCCATTATTGATGTTGTTACTAATATGGTTTGGGACGGAAATGGTGTGGTGCCGTCGCACCACGTGGGATCGTGTGCCAAATAATGCGCGGCGCCGTCGCGCAGCGCCGTGAAATCGAACAAGGACGCGACGCCGTCGCACCGCGTCGAAGAAATCCGAAGACACCATGGCCAAAGCAGGGTCGCGACAGAGGGGCTGGGTGCCGTTGCGCCGTGCCAGAAGAACCAAGGTCGCGGCCGGTTCCGGGCCGCGGAAGAGCAGGGTGACCGGCGGCCGGTACCGGGCCACCGGTGTTGGAGCAGGGAGGGGACCGACCATCGCCGGTCCCATGGTGGCAGAAACCGGCCAGCCGGGGCGGGCCGGCCATACAAGGGGAAAGCTAGGGGTTGAAACCCCCGGCCAGCTAGCTGAGCAGCCCCCATTAAGGGGGGCAACGGTTACAAACCAGGGGGCAGGCGCCCCCCCCCCCCTCCGCAACGGCTCGGCCTTTTGGCCGAGCACCTGGCCAGCGTGCCCAGGTCGGGCCGGGCCGGGCCGGGCCGCGCCGGCCGGGCCAGGATGCGCCCAAACGGGCCAGACCCGAACCCGGTTCGGGTCGACCCCAGGGGTATCGGGCCGGGTCGGACCGGGCCCGAACCCCTTAATACCGATTCTCTTCCGGTCGAACGCTAATAACTTGTGCTACGGGCCTCCGATGAACGTACCGTCAGTTGAGATGCAATCCTTGGATCGAGACTATCGTTTCGGTATATCACACTCAAGGATTAGGAATATTTTGAGTTCGGCCGAGTTGGTTCGTACACGAAACCAAACGGGCCCTCGGAGCAGAAACGCTCATATCTTGAGCTCCGGACGTCCGATTGATGTGACGTCGACTTTGTTGGATTCCTCTTAGTGAGACAGATCTTTTGGATTACTCCTCCTGAGGTTTGGACGCAGGTGGAGTACGGTCGGGTTGGTTTTGACTTAAAAACTAACCGGGCCCCTGTGACGAAAAAGCAAATATCTCTCAGACTGGGCGTCTGATTGACGCGCTGTTTGCGACGTTGAGTTCTTATTGACGATACAGAACTTTTGGATACATTAACTATGGACTATGTGTCAGTTGATGTATCATCCTCTTGGCTCATGGAGCGGACCCTCCGAAACGAGCTTGCTGTGCGCGGGAACACTAGAGCTAGCTGCGTTGCGACTTTGACGACGACGACGACTGTATAGAGATCCTCAGTGGATTTGACGGTGACGACTACAAAACTCAGCGATCCTACGCGAATCAGTACTACCGATCCTGTGTGGGTCATATCCTATGTGGGTCAGTGCTCAGCGGTTCTGTGTGAGCCAGCGCCTACAGATCCTATGTGGGTCTGATCCTGTGTGGGTCTTTGCGGGGGTTAGTTACCTATCGATCCTTTGTGCGTCAGATCCTATGTGGGTCATTGCGGGGGTTAGTACCTATCGATCCTTTGTGGGTCCGATGGTTTAGAAGAATCAGTGGAAATATCTGATCATCTCTATCATCTTTTGAAGAAGTATACCTGTGTGAGATGAATCCTGTTTTTCTTTCCTATACGAATTGTGTTGTGCCATCCTGTGTGGATTTACGTTCTACTTCCCTATGTGGATTGTGTTGTGCTATCCTGTGTGGATTTACGTTTTTCTTTCCTATGTGGACTGGGTTGTACTTGGGCTCGGATGTTGGAGCCGAACGGGAATTGATGACTTAGGTATATGTATGGTCATATACCTAAGCAGTGTCGGATGTTACTTCCTGATTGTATCTTTCATTTGTGGATTATCATTTGTGGATTTTGGGAGACCTTTGGGGGTCTCGGGGTCCCTACTGATTAGCTTATACTCACCCCAACATGGGCTATGCCCCCACTACGATGTGTTGGTTGTAGACGACAGACAGCGTTGATCGTGGTTGAGGCTTGCAGAGCAGGACAGTACCTGGAGGTGGACCACTGGGCGAGACATACTCAGAGCGGACGGCTGGACCCGATTAGATGTGGAGGCTATCTGTACCCACCCTTCAGGTGGGAGTTCCAAAGGACGGCTCGACGTTGCAGCTTTACTTTTCAATTGCTGTTTTCCCTTCCAGTTGTACTTTACTTTCAGTTTGGGTTGGTATACTGGCCAACTTAATTTTCCGCACTTACTATTGTACTCAGTTTTTACTTAGTGTTTACTTCTACTGCTTGCTTGCACTGTGGTGTTTGTTTACTTTACAAAGGCAATGCCTTCTATTTTTACTGGGATTCACGCCTTGGTGCTAGTCGCCAGCCCCTAGCCTATGGAAGGTGGGCTTGGGGTAGTCACGGCACGAGCCCTGAGGACGGGTCGTGACAAATTGGTATCAGAGGAGTTCAGTTCTACCGCAGAACTCTGGACTCTGATATTTTTCTATGTGAAGCAGTAGTGTTACGTGTATTGAGTGTGGTTATCAGTCCAGGGAGTCCAGTGTCGGTGCGGTGGCCAACATATCCGTACACTAGGACCCTGACTTCTGATTTCGGACTTAATGCACGAAAACATTGATTACATGTGTGTTTCAAGTTTTCTTTGTGATTACTTTGTGTCAGCTCACCAGGTATACTGTTCTGACCGTGGCACACCTGTTTCCTTTTCAAGATGGCCCCACGATGACAACCAGCTAGCATTCCAAGAGTTGAGCTTAACGACAGCCAACCGAGCGACGAGGCCTCGGTGCAGCGCCCTTTGACAGCTGAGGCACCAGCAGTACCTTTACCCGCCGAGCCACCGATTCTTCCTGTCCCAGCCGCTGACGATGCACATCGCCTTAGTGCACTGCATGAGTTCTAGCGGTAGCGACCGCCAAGGTTTCGCAGGGAGATGGACCCCCAGGCAGCCGAGGACTGGCTGGATGCAGTGGTACGAGTTCTCCGGTTAGTGAGGACAGCAGAAGACCTCATGGTGATCCTCGTTGCGAGCCTATTGCACGTGGCAGCAGGCAAGTGGTGGAGCATGATGCTCCAGGTGGACGATGAGGCATATCTTATCTGGATGGACTTTGAGAGCCTCTTCTGCTCGGAGTTCTTCCCAGCCACCCTTCGTGCGGTGCACATCCAGGAGATTCTTCAGCTGCGGCAGGGTAGCTTGACAGTCACCCAGTACTCGGCGGGATTTACCGATTTCTCGTGCTACTCGACCGACATGGTACGGTACCCATTCTTCCGGGCCCGGACCTTTGACCAGGGATTGAGACACGAGATCAGGGCATCGCTGATCTCCCTCAGCATTCCGACCCAGACAAGAGTATTGGAGCGATCCCTTTTGATCGAGAGCTTTCTTGTTGAGTCTACACCAGTGCCGAGACCCACCACAGGGTGGCATATAGTAGAGTATTCTACAGTAGGCAGTCGACGAATGACTCATGGGTCCAGGCAGACCAGACCCTCAGGCAGACGACCTCAGGACACTGGCTCTGTAGTGCGGGGAACACAACGCGGAGCCAGTCTTTCGAGAGGCAGGAAGTGCTACTCATGCGGCAGGTAGGGCCACATGGCTCGTGACTGCCCGACCCGCCGTAAAGTAGAGCAGCAGACGATTGAGGGACCACCCAGGCAGAGGTAGAGGGTCAACCGTGGCAGTCCGTAGGGAGCAGGAAGATGAGTGAGAGGAGCTGGCCGAGCAGCAGGTGGTGGGCGACGCTTTGAGGCTCTACCACCACCACCACCATCAGGAGGTCCACCCCGGCCACAGGGAGCTGGCGGGCAGAGACAGGCACAGCTCCAGGCAGCGGAGGCCTACGACCACAGTGCACCCGAGATGATTCGAGGTACTATCTGTGTCTATTCCACCCTTTCTGCAGTTCTTATAGACACAAGAGCGAGTCATTATTTTATAGCTGCTGCCCTTGTTCGGAGCTCAGAGATTCTGATAGAGCCGTTGGCTCAGTATTTACGACTAGAGACTCATACGAGAGCAGACTCGACGATTACGGACTGGTGCCAGCAGTGTGTGCTTACTCTAGGAGGCTAGAGCTTCAGCTGGGATCTTCTTGTAGCAGCGTCGAGGCCTTATGACGTCATCTTGGGCATGGATTGGTTATCTACAGTCCATGCTCAGATCGACTATATTAGGCGCAAGGTGCGATGTGTACGCACCGACAGGAGTAGGTTCACCTTCACCGGCGAGAAGGGAGCCTTTGCAGCATAGGATGGACTCTCGCAGAGGATAGGACATCCCATCACTCATCAGTTGTCTAGCATCATCCTAGGATCAATTGATGTGTGGAGTCCTGGTTTTCCTATAGAGGTGGATCAGTATGCGGACGTTTTCCCCGACGACGTTCCAGGAATACCTCCTCGCAGAGAGGTAGACTTTCATATTGACCTGTACCCCAGGACAACGCCGATATCGACTCTAGTGTATCGGATGGCCCCTGTTGAGCTTCAAGAGCTACGGGTACAGTTGTAGGACTTGTAGGGAAAGGGGTTCAACCGACTAAATGTTTCACCCTGGGCTTCCCTGATTTTGTTCGCCAAGAAGGCGAGCAGGAGCTTGAGACTTTGTGTCGACTATCGTCGCCTGAACCAGGTGATAGTAAGGAACAAGTATCCGCTACCGAGGATTCATGACCTCTTCGATCAGCTCAAGGGATCACGGTGGTTCTCAAAGATAGACCTCAGGTCAGGCTGTCATCAGCTCAGAGTTCGGGATGAGGACGTGCAGAAGACGGCCTTCAGGTGTCGGTATGGCCACTATGAGTTCTTGGTTATGCCAGTCGGCATAACCAATTCTCCAGCAGTGTTCATGGCCCTCATGAACAGGATTATTCATCCATACCTCGATCGATTTGTCATGGTCTTCATCGATGACATTTTGATTTACTCGACGACTGAGGAGGAGGACGCCTATCACTTGCGGGTTGTGCTAGACACACTCTGAGAGCACCGGATTTATGGTAAGCTCTCTAAGTGTCAATTCTAGATACACGAGGTCCACTTCTTAGGACACTTCATCTCTGAGGTGGGAGTTGCAGTGGATCCTGCGAAGATCGAGGCAGTGCTAGCTTGGGAGCCACCTAGGAGCGTGATGGAGGTGCGGAGTTTTTTGGGACTAGCTGGATACTACCAGAGATTTTTTCCAGACTTCTCCAGAGTTGCAGCACCACTCTTAGCTTTGACGAATAAGGGTAAACCCTTTGTGTGGTCAGACAGATGTCAGCAGAGCTTCCAGGAGCTGAGACAGAGATTGACCAACGCCCCTATCTTGAGGTTGCCTGAGGAGGGTGTAGGGTACGTAGTCAACTACGATGCATCAGGGACCAGACTTAGATGTGTCCTGATGTAGGAGCAGGTGGTGATCGCCTATGGATCATGTCAGTTGAGGCCGCATGAGCAGAACTACGCTACCCATGACCTGGAGTTAGCAGCAGTGGTCTTTGCTCTGAAGACATGGCGACACTAACTGATGGGAGAGCGCTTTATAGTCTTTTCTGACCATCAGAGTCTCAGGTACATCTTCACTCGGAAGGACCTGGACCTAAGACAGCGGCGATGGACCGAGTTCCTCCAGGACTATGACTTTGAGATAGTCTATACTCTTGGGAAGGGGAATGTAGTAGCTGATGCTCTCAGCAGAAGGACGGGCATTCAGCTACTTGAGGAGGCGACAGAGCAGCTAGCCTCTTTGCAGATATCCTTCGTGGATAGAGATGGAGCAGCCTTCCTTCAGTCTCTCACAGTCACCCCTCCACTACTACAGCGGGTCAGAGAGGCACAACGTGGGGACACTGACTGTGAGACGCGGCGTGCACAGATATCCTCAAGATAGGCACCTGATGGTTTCTCCTTTTGAGCAGAGCATGACGTCCTTTTCAGAGGACATACCTTGGTACCAGTTGCATTACGGGAGGAGGTGCTGAGAGATTTTCACACTTCTCCCTTGGCGGTACATCCCGGAGTGGCGAAGATGTACCAAGACCTCAGACGACAACACTGGTGGCCTGGCATGAAGAAGGCTCTGGCGGAGTTCGTTTCTCGATGCCTCACCTGCCAGCAGGTGAAGGCAGAGCACCAGGTACCAGCAGGTTTGGTACAGCCCTTGGAGGTCCCATAGTGGAAGTGGGATGGGATATCTATGGACTTCGTGACTGGAATTCCACGCACTTTCAGAGGTCACGACTCCATTTGGGTGATTGTCGACCGACTCACCAAGTCGGCACACTTCTTACCCATCAGAGAACATGGCTCAGTGGAGAGCATGTGGAATCTCTACGTTCAAGATATTGTACGGCTTCACGGTGTGCCATCATCTATAGTCTCCGATCGAGATGCTCACTTTACTTCCCAGCATTGGAAGGGGTTGCAAGAGGCGTTTGGGACATAGATACGTCTGAGCACAACCTTTCACCCTCAGACAGATGGTCAGATGGAGAGGACCATTCAAACACTCGAGGACATGCTCCGCGCATGTGTCCTTGACTTTGGTCGCAGCTGGGAGGACCACCTACCCTTGGTGGAGTTTGTGTACAACAACAGCTACCACTCCACCATCGGGATGGTACCATACGAGGCATTGTACGGCAGACCATGCATATCTCCTTTGTGCTGGACAGACCCTGGGGAGTCAGCACTTGTGGGATCAGAGATGGTCCAGGCCACGATAGAGAAGGTCCAGGTCATCCAAGAGCGGATAAGGATAGCTCAGAGCTGGCAAAAGTCTTATGCTGACAGTAGGAGGAGGCCACTAGAGATCGAGGATGGAGACCACATATTCTTGCGTGTCTCACCTGGACGTGGATTACGGAGATTTGGCCGAGGCGGAAAGATGTCTCCATGCTTCATCGGACCATTCCAGGTCCTCATCAGGATTGGCGAGGTAGCTTATCGCCTGGCTCTACCACCTCAGTTGCACTGAGTCCACGATGTCTTCCACGTATCTCAGCTGAGGAGATACGTGCATGACCCGCCACATATAATTGATCATGGGGAGCTGGACGTTGATGATGGGGCGGCTTTTGCAGAGGTCTCGGTGGAGATTGAGGATCGACAGGAGCAGGTCCTACGTGGACGGTCGATCCCTCTAGTGTGCATCAGGTGGCAGCACGGGAACCTCCAGGAGAGCACTTGGGAGCGGGAGGCTCAGATGCGTGCTCAGTATCCACATTTTTTTCCCTAGTTTCGATGTATCTTTACGGGGACATAAAGCCATGAGGTGGGAGTAATGTAAAGATCCGTAAAATTCAAGGAATTTTTTTTCTTAATTTTCTATGGGATTTTAAAAGAACGCAGTTTCTGACGGCACTTGTTTCCGAGACCCGGTGTGCCCGAAATTCCTATTCGAAGTTTAGCTTGGGTACGTTCAGTGAACGAACGAGCGGGAATTTATAACTTTTGAACAGGTGCTCAGAATCGAATTCTGAGGGCACCGATGGAACCGTAGCTCTGGTAATTGCTTTGGAACACCTTTTCTGGAGTTGCATTTTCACGAGAGAAGTTGATAAAAATTGTGGAAGTTAAAATAAAAATTTAACTACAATTTTTATTTTCTAAGTGGTTAAAACCTTTGGGTGGAAGTTGGGGGAAACCACCCAACATCCCATGGGAGGTTATGAGGGTGGTGGGGCCCACACGAACCCCACCCCTTCATATTCTCTAACTCCCTCAACTCACCATTAATTTGATAACTTAAGTTATTTAATTATGTGAGTTGTTTGTGTTTGTTTGAAATTCAAAAGTTTAAGTTATGTTAATAAAATAAGTGATGAACTTATTTTATTTGGGGTTGGAACCTTGTTGTGAAAAAATCCAGGGAGAAAAAGAGAGGACTCTCGTTCTTCGACGAAAACGTGAAGAACGTTCCACCGCCAACGAAGAACGTCAACCCCCAACGGTGGATGACGACGAGTGACGCCCTCCTCGGATATCACCTAATGCCAACGACGGTTCGCTCCTTCCACGACGCCTCTTCCCGCGATGGTTATTTCCGTGATGAATCGTCATTCGACGAACCTCTGTTCAAGCTACGCTCAAGGTAGGGGATTTATTTATTTTTAGTTCGTGATTACTACCTTGACGTTCTTCGTGGAATATGACCAATTGCTATCGATTAATGAGAGGGGGTCGGACCTCACAAACACAGCCGACCTTCCTCCATTATTGATGTTGTTACTAATATGGTTTGGGACAGAAATGGAATGGTGCCATCGCACCACGCGGGATTGTGCGGCAAAGAATGTGTTGCGCCGTCGCGCCGCGCCGTGAAATCGAACAAGGACGCGACGACGTCGCGCCACATCGAAGAAATACGAAGACACCACGACCGGAGCGGGGCCGCGGTGGAGGGGCGGGGCGCTGTTGCGCCACGCCGGATGAACCAAGGCCGCAGCCAGTTCCGGGCCGCGACGGAGCAGGGTGAACGGCGGCCGGTACCGGGCCGCCGGTGTCGGAGCAGGGAGGGGACCGGCCGTCGCCGGTCCCGTGGTGGCAGAAACCGGTCGGCCAGGGTAGGATGGCCGTACAAGGGGAAAGCCGGGGGTTCAAAACCTCGTCCGACCAGCTGAGCGGCCCCCATTAAGGGGGGCCGCGGTTACAAACCAGGGGTAGCCCCCCCCCCCCCCTCCGCAACGGCTCGACCATTTGGACGAGCGCCTGGATAGCACGCCCAGGCCGGGCCGGGCAACGCCGGCTGGGCCGGGCCCCCCCCAAGTGTGCCGGATTTGTACCCGGTTCGGGTCGACCCTAGGGGTATCGGGCCGGGTCGGACCGGGCCCGAACCCCTTAATACCGAATCTCTTCCGGTCAAATGACCATAACTTGTGCCACGGTCCTCCGATCGACGTACCGTCAGTTGCGATGCGATCCATGGATCGAGGTGGTCGTTTCGGTATATCGCATTCAAGGTTTCAGAATACTTTGAGTTTGGCCGAGTTGGTTCGTACTCAGAACCAACCAGGCCCTCTGAGCGGAAACTCTCATATCATGAGCTCGGGACATCCGATTGATGTGCCGTAGACTTTGTTGGATTCCTCCTAGTGAGATGGATCTTTTGGCTTACTCCGCCTGAGGGTTGGATTCAGGTGGAGTACGGTCGGTTTGGTTTTGACATAAAAACCAACCGGGCCCCTAGGACGAAAAATCCAATATCTCTCAGACCGGGCGTTCGATTGACGCACTGTCTACGACGTTGAGTTCCTGTTGATGATACCGAACTTTTGGATACATCAACTCTGGACTATGTGTCAGTTGATGTATCAGCCTCTCGGCTTGTGGAGCAGACCCTCCGAAACGAGCTTGCTGTGTGCGGGAACCCTTGAGCTGGCTGCGTTACGACTGTGACGACGACGACGATTGTACAGAGATCCTCAGTGGATTCGACAGCGACGACTACAACACTTAGTGATCCTACATGGATCAGTGCTACCGATCCTATGTGGGTTTGATCCTGTGTGGGTCAGCACTCAGCAGTTCTGTGTGATCCAACGCCTACAGATCTTGTGTGGGTCCGATCCTGTGTGGGTCGTTGCGGGGGTTAGTTACCTATCGATCCTTTGTGGGTTAGATCCTATGTGGGTCATTGCGGGTGTTAGTACCTATCAATTCTTTGTGTGTACGACGACTTAGATGAATCAGTGGCAATATTTGATCATCTCTATCGTCTTTTGAAGAAGTATACCTGTGTGAGTTGAATCCTGTTTTGCTTTCCTATGTGGATTGTGTTGTGCCATCCTGTGTGGATTTATGTTATACTTCCCTATGTGGATTGTGTTGTGCTATCCTATGTGGATTTAAGTTTTTCTTTCTTGTGTGGACTGGGTTGTACTTGGAATCGGATGTTGGAGCTGAATGAGAATTGATGACTTAGGTATATGTATGGGAATATACCTAAGCAGTGTCGGATGTTACTTCGTGATTGTATCTTTCATTTGTGGATTATATTTTGTGGATTTTGGGAGACCTTCAGGGGTCCCGGGGTCCCTACTGAGTAGCTTATACTCACCCTTGCACGGGATATGCCCGCACTATGTTTTGTTGGTTACAGACGATGGACAACGTTGATCGTGGTTGAGGCTTGCGGAGCAGGACGGTTCCTGGAGGTGGACCACTGGGCGGGACGTACTCGGAGCGGACGGCTGGACCCGAGGAGCTGTGGAGGCTATCTGTACCCAAATTTCAGGTGGGAGTTCTAGAGGACGGCTCGATGTTGCGGCTTTACTTTTCAGTTGCTGTTTTCCCTTCCAGTTGTACTTTACTTTCAGTTTGGGTTTGTATACTGGCCCACTTACATTTCCGCACTTACTGTTGTACTCAGTTTTTACTTAGTGTTTACTTCTACTGCTTTCTTGCTCTGTGGTGTTTGTTTACTTTACAAAGGCAATTCCTTCCCTTTTTACCTGGATTTACGCCTTGTTGCTAGTCGCCAACCCCTGGCCTATGGAAGTTGGGCTTGGGGTAGTCACGGCACGGGCCCCGAGGATGGGTCGTGACAAGAAATCAAAATTTTCCCTTTTCATATATGTTGTTTAAGGAATGGATTGGAATTTTTTTATCAACTAAAATATTCTAAAGAAGTTCATAAGAGGGTTGGAATGGATGATTCTATACCAATGATAGCTCTGGTGGCTACCAATATGAAATTATTAAGGTACGATTGTGGAATGGAGGTTGATGTTCTATAATATTGACATGTGATTGGGAGTATACTATATCTAGAAACTATATAGTGTTTCCCAATTTCTAAGATGCATGATAAAAAATCTATCCCAAGGATATTTATATTATATTATTGAAGAGAAAAAATCAATTATATAAAAAACACAATGTAATTTTTTCTATTTTATTATAGAAAACCACTATAGGAGTTACTTTATTATACATATACATATTTTTTAGGTTTAGTTTATGATTTAAAGCTATCCTTAGGTGGTATTTTTTATCTTAAATTAATTACATTTCTTAGTTGAGTAACAATCAAGAATTAATTTCTTTAGGAATCATATATGTTGAATAAATTTAGCTACTCAAGCATATAATCAGTTACTATGGATGAAAAAACAACTTAAGAATATTTGTGTTGATGAGAGATATCACATTTCTTTCATGTGTGATAACTTAAGTGTAAGAATCTAAATTCATCTATTATAATGTAACTATAATTTATTCAAGTGTATAATAAAATTCATTATATAATTTAATTAATTATTAATAATTTTTATGAATTAATGAATAGTTTTTTAATTATATACATTCTATAAGAATAAAAATGAGAAGGGTTTTTGATATTTAAGAACCTAATGCATTATTTTCAAATAAAAAATTATTTTCCTTTAATAATAAAATTTCACATAGAAAGAGAGTTATTTTCCTAAAAATAAGTTTAAATTTGGAATCAACATATTTAAATTATCCAATGGTGATTTTTTTCATAACTCACTAAGATAGTGTAATTTTTGGGTAAAAAGTAAAAAATAATATTAAAATGTAGTAACTATTATAAAATCATAATGAATTGGAAAAAATGATGTAATAAGTAATATAAATTCAATATTGAAAAAAGGTTTACTCGTTGAAATAATTTATTTTAAGGTAATAATAATAAATTTTCAAAGCTAAAATTAATTTTCTAAAACCTAAAGTATATTATAATATTTTAAATGAAATTATTTATTAATAATGATTTTTGACACTTCTAGATTAATATATATTAAATGATTTTATGTCATTGAACAATTAATAACCCAAAACCAGTCTATACATGTCAAGGTAAAACCATGGGAAGGCAAATGAAATCCAATTTGTCTTACAACCTAGGGTCTAAGGACCATGATTAGAAATTAATATTCAAATCCTCCTCATTTTCTATAAATACCCACCATTTATCTAATTACTCTCCAGTGTAAAATACATTTAGTCTGATTTACCTCTTATTTTATCTCCAAAAAGAATCTCCATGTAGTTTATAAGGTTTTAAGTTACTTTTCTCATGGTTTAAGAATATAATTTTCAAGGTAAGGGTTCTTAACCTCTTTTCTACCATTTTTGTTTCATTCCATCAAATACATTTTATTTTCATTGAGAAATTTTTTATTATTCATTATCATAAAATACTTATTTTATTATCAATGATTGATTACCATTTACCTCTCATTATACATCCTTCATAAGACATTATAATTATTAAACATTATTGTAGCCATAAAAGATTCTAAAATTTTGTTAAAGAGTGTGCAGTTTCCTAACAGTGAAATACATTTATGGACAATAAAATTGGATATAGGATCTTACTCAAAATAAACTAGGGGTTATAACATTGAAATATGTTGGTTAATTATTAAATTTATCATCACTCAGTGAACAACTACTGAGCCTAACTATACACCTAGTTTTACATTCACATGGGATATGTTTTAGTAGATTAATAATATATTTATGAAAAATAATGAAGGATTATTTACTATTTACATCCATAAACCATGAAATTACTCTTCCCTAATACCTTTTTATCATTTCTTTGATAAGGGTACGTTCTATTATATTGTTAATATCCTATTGGTTTTATGTATATTGTGGGATATGAACCAAGATAGTTATATTGTTCCATTGAATTGAGTAATATTGATATTTTATATATCCATATCATATAAGAAAAACTATTTATTAATTATATGAGATTATATATGAGGTTCTTTAAGAAACATTATGAAATGTATTATTTATCCATTATATTCATATGATTGATGCATTGGACTTATTATGTTACTGGTGGGGACCATAATTATATATCCCCTAGATGGATCAGTAGGTCTCATGAGACAAACTAGTTGGTTGTTTTGTATAGTCCTTACCATTTATATATTGTGTCTTCGAAATATTCGTATATTCTATTTTTATGATGTCTAGCATTATGATGTCAATCACAATGAGATCAATTATTCTTATCCATGGATTTATTTATTATTATATATTCCATGAATATTTTATGTTATATAATTTAATTATTTCTATCATATTATTGATTCTAGGATTATGTATGATAGATTCCACTTTAAACTACCCTTTATGGAGAATTAATGCTCACCTATTTATATTTTTTCTAATTTACCCAGGAAACTATGAATATTACTACATGTGACATATGTATTTTCCAAAGAAATAAAACATTTTCATGTATTTAGATGATGTTCCTTATGATTCATGTTTAATTTAATGTTCATTTATATATCTAGTTTTCTGAGATTTCTAAACCGTTAAATCCTATTTATTTTGAATATTTATTCCATAACATTTTAGTAAAAATACCACTGACTTTGGGGTATTGGTATCGGGGTGTTTCATTGAGTGGTATTAATCTCAGAAAAAATACCATCTATAATTCAAGGAAAAATGACATCAAGATAAAGTATGACTTTATCAATGAGATGGCTGATCTAAAAATAGTGATTTTAGATCCTCTTTACAAAAAAATCATGTGGAATATATTATAAAAATAGGTGTATTATATTATGAAAATTTAAACACCCAAACAATATTTTTAATGGAACCAATTAGCTATTGGAGTCCTACCAAATCTCTCTGACTAGATGGTTTATAAAAGGGATCCATACTCCCTAATATGATTTTAAATTTATATTAAAGGTTGATAACTATAAATTTTATTTAATAATTATATTTTTAACCCTCCCCTTTGAATTTTTTGAGATAGTCTCTTTGGGTTCATCAATAATGGGGGATAACTTGTTCATGTATTTAGGATTGATGTTTTCCAAGAATATATTTTTGAAATGGGGCTATGTGTGTTATTTTATATTGAAAAGGTAAATAAATCATATGATAGTGACTTTTAGGGAGTGAGATAATTTAATTTTTCAATCAGTGGTATAATCTTTATAAAAGAGTTTAATATTATGATAAACCAAGAAATTTTTTCATGAGGTTCATTTAATTTAACTCTTATTACTCACACCAAGATTGACTCAAGTGGGATTAGAGTTGGTGATTAGTGAAAAATTAATATATTCCTTGGAGGTAATATGTTAATATTGAGTTTTATTATTAGATATGGTTATTTGTTATTTTTTTGATCGAATAAGTGATTAATCTATTTTAGATTAGTCTATAATCCCAAAGAGAAGGATTTTTGGAAAACATTATAGGTAGAGTGTCATGAAATTATGTTTATTGATAATTGTGGGGAATTAATGTCCAAAATAACACATAAGTAAATATGTAAATAATAATGTTAAGTATGAGGGCATGCTTGATATATTATAGAGTGTTCAGGTGGAATTTCATGTTTTACATGATTCCAAATTTTGGTTTTAGTCCAAATCATAAGTTATATCCTAGTTTTCTCGTGGCTGATAATAATTTTATATGTTTCAACCATATTTGATATGGTTAATTTTTTATCAAAATTATGAAGTCACCCTATACATGTAAGGTTCCTTTTATAGTAAAGTAAATATTAGTACGGTTGGATGAATAATTTGTACAGTTCATCATAAAATTGAGTGAACTTTATGAGGCTGGTTTGTGAACATTTTGAAATCCATAATAATTTTTTAAGGTTTAAATGGAGTCATGAATATTATTTCTACTATTTTTTTAAGGTTTACTTACCTTAGTAAGGTTGATTTCATTTTTGAAATATACCAATCTGAATGATGTTCAAGGGAATCTTCATAAGGATAATTACCTTAATATTTCTCAAAAATGGACCAAATAGATTAATAGATAATAATTTTATTAATAATAAAACATGATTAATAACTATTTCAATTATGTGAATATAAAATATAGATAATATTGAAGGGAGATTATACTATGAGATTATATGATATTTAAATAGAGAATCTGTAAAGATGATACAGATTTTAAATCCTACCTAAAGTGAGGAGATCAAACTGTGAATAATAACATGCATGGGAATATTATTAATCACTTATTAATATTAACAATTCATTAAAATATAAATAAGTTATCATGTGTATTTTGGGTAAAATTGAAGACAAATAATTATGGGAGATTAAATAAAAATCCTCAGGATTGAGATCAAAAGAGGATTTCTATATTTTAAATATAGGATAATATTTAATATAAATATTTTGTGAAATTATAATGATAGGAAAAAGAATAAAAAGATAAAATATACATCAGTATAACAATAAGAGGGAAGAGAGATATTATTTATAATCAAAATTACTTAAGAATAATTTGACTGTCACAATAGAAATTTGAAAAGGAATAAGATTGAGAAGGAATTTCAGTTGTTTATTTGAAGGGTTGAATTATTTCATGATTATAATGGAAAGTATAAAATGAAAAATGATGTATTCTAAGAGTTCATACAACTAGAATATCATGGAAATATGTGATGATTTTCACACAGTTCCTAGTATAATTTTCACCTACTATTCATGAAAAAGGTAATTGTAGGGAGGGTAGTGTGTTTCATAATGATTAAATAAAAAGGATTTAATCATTTTAAGGAGTTTTATAAATAAGGAGGGATAGTGTGACCAATACAAAATTATAATAAATATATTTTAGTTTAGTGATTTGGGTGTATACACAAATATCTTTGTATGCTCCTTAGATTATCCCATTTGGCTGAACCAAGTAAAAAATGTTTTGACTCAATTTTAATACCTATATTACATCATATAATCCATGAGAGAGATATGCGTCTCTACTAAATGTGGTACAAGATCATCATAAAATGAATATTTAAAATTTACATTCTCAGATTCACCCCTGTTAGTTTATTAACCTTGTTTAGGACCAATAGTAGGACTTATATCTAAATAGTTTAATGGGAGTTCCATAGTTTTCTTATTGGTATATGTCAATGTAATATAGAAAATAGATCCAAGTCTTATAGTCAATTAAAACATGAACATTTTAATTATTCTTCAAGAAGAACTTAAGTATAAAACCTATGTTCCATAAATCAAGAATTATAAAGATAAATGTAATATTATTCTTGGATGAAGTCAAAATAAAAACAATGATAAGGTATTGAAGAGATAAAAGGTAAACCCATCTAAGAGATTATTGTTTCCCATGTCATATGGAATAAAAATTTCCAAAATACATGTCTTAAAAAACATGATGAGGGACACAAAATAAATAAAATACCAAACAGTTTAATGATAAAATATATCATGTATGTCAAACTATATATTAGTAAATCATTGATAACTACAATATGGTATAATTAAATTTATCCTAAGGCACTATAGATGTACACGAGCAAGGTTTTTAATTTATTGAGTGTATGGTGAGATAGTATATTTAAGTGATAAACATATGCTAGTGTCAAAATAAATTAGCTTAATTTTACATAATCATTAGTATAATGGTAGTTAGATAATGTAAAAAGTATTAAAACTACACATGGTCACTAATTATGTAAATACAACTATATCAATGCTTAAAATGCAATCCAAAAAGAAATATAAATATGCTTATGATATATTATCTTCTGAGATGTTTTACTCAATGATTATAATCTTTATTTAGAAGATTAATTAAAGAGTGAAATTTGGAAAACCTATTGACTAAATATACGACTACCAAAAAGTAAGAATATTAATTGAGAGCCGATTGATTGGGATAGTTATAAGTTTTCTCTAGAGCTTGTGGGAAAATGTTAGAGTTTATTCCTTATATATAACCTTTTTATAGACACTATATTACCACATCACATATAAATATGTATATATAATTGGATACAGAGATGTTAAAAAGTATACGAGGCTTGGAGGAGGGAATCAATGAATCAAATGTGTTATGGTTTTCAATATAAAAAATCATCATCACTGGTTAGTTTCAATGAAAATATTATTGAATTATCATTATTAATTTTGAAATAATAAATTTTAATTAATATAAACACTTAATTCATAAATAATAAACCCAAAGTAGTGATAATATTGTGGGTGTAGTGATATTCAAGGTCCAATATTTAATATGAGATGCTAAATCCTTGGTATAATATGGTAAATGAAATAATAAAAAATTCCAATAAAATAATCACATTGAATAAAAATGAAAAGATTATATCATTAAATTGTATTACATAAATATTTATCCCAATTTATTTAACAGACTCCTATAAAATATAAATAAAATACATAATTTAATATAACAAAAAGTGTCTTCAATATCCACAATGAAACTCTATTTGGTTATAGATGAGTACCAACTTGAAAAATATTATTCTCGTACTAAAAAATTTGATAGAATAGTGAATGATATCCATCCTTTACAACAGAAAATATTTTTTAACAATTCATTGATATTTCTTGATGAACAAAAAAACGTTTAATCTAAATTAGTATGATGAAACTCACAACTTCATTGCACATGTCATAATTTTCTTCATCCTCTTTCACGAGAAACTTTAATCTTCAACTCTAAGAGGATTAATATTGAAAATTGTTTTTATAAAGATAATATACTATCAATAATTTGATTATGTTTCTTATAACTTTTCAATATCTATTAATAATTGAAAATGTTCTTGCAACACCAACATAATACCTTTTACTTGAACTCTTATTAATAATTTTGAAATTAAAATTCAAAAACTATATACAAACTTCAAATTTGATCCATTATATCAATCCAATACTTTTTATAATCTAAATTTTTTCAGGGGATGTTGTAGTTATATTTGGATGATCTTAGGTGTCACCAATTATTCCACATCATAAAATGAAATGTAATTAGTGTTTTCTATTTAATACCACCAGAACCCTATTTAGAACCATTGAAAGTACATTTGAAGAAGCTAATCATTAATAAATGACCCTATATATAACCATAACTTTTGTTTAGGGTCATTGAAACTCTGGTGGGTGGAATTTTTTCCTCTTTTAAAAAATTTATCTGCTATTGGAACTTTGGTTACCATCACTAATACTCCATTGTTCAAGTAGTTCCTAATCCATTCCCCTCAATAACCTCAACTTCTTCCATCTGCATGATTTAGAAAAAAAATAATTATAATGATCTTATAACAATATCAAATAGTTTCCCTTCAATTTATTATTGAGGAGAATCAAAATTTTGTTATTTTTTACATTTATTAACAATAAAATATAACACACTCTTTATTGAATCAATACACACTTCAAGGCTTAAAAAATATCTCAAGTTCAATAAAAAATTCATGGAATAAACAATTTTCCCTTTGTATATTTTTAATATATTCAACACACTTATCCTTCTGATCAGATTATCCCATTTTTAGAAATGAGATATATTTTAATATATTGTAAACCTATGTTACCATACTTATAGTAGGAAAATAGAATGATAGAAAGATAACTCTTAAAGTTTTATATAAATACACACACACACCTTTCATTCCACTTTCATTTAAAAGATTATTATTTTTGTCAATAAATATCCCAATATACGAGATAATTTTTTTTACACACATAATAAAAAATACATAAGAATATATAACATATAAAACACACACACACAGACACACTAAATTCATAGCATTCCCCTTTTTAAAAAGCATTTAAAAACATTCTTCCCCTTAAAATAAAAAACATTATTTGAATTCATATTATTATCTTACCATTTTAAAAAACTCCAAAATAAAATATGATATTTTATGGGATATTATAACATAAACATGAGTTGAATGAGGTTAAACTCACACTAATAACCTCAAAAATTAAAAATAATCCTTTTTATATTAGTTTGGTAAAGAAATATGCTTTTTTATCCTTGTAAAGGAATAAATCCAAGATCAATATACATTTCACCACTATTAATTTTATAAATTTATATTTAATATCTATTCAATTTGATTGAGAATAATGAACAAGGTTACTGGAAATATTGATAACACTATTATTATCATATAACATTGAAAATGTTAACTTTACCACCAACTTAAGTTCTTTCGGTCAAGTTATCATCCACATTAAATATGTTTTGGCTTGAGTTACAACTATATACTCTAATTGCACCATACTCAAAGTAATGGATCATTATTTATTTGTGTTCTAATATATGAAATTATGTCTGAAGAATAAAACACCCTGAGAGGCATAATTCCTTTAAACAATAATTCTTGGCCAAGACACATCAAGAAATCCACAATAGTTTAAATTTTATTTTGTATAATATATTATCGTATAATATAATGTACCTTAATATATATATTTTTGAAATGAATTGAGATTAATTATATGTAAATTTATAATAATTTTTTTAAAATAAATTTGATATTTGACAATGAAGTAATCAAAATTTGAAAACATACCATAAGTTTACTGAACTCCATTTTATTTAACTCTTTTCCTTGAACACCTTTGGAAAGTTTAGTTTCCACTATACTTAGATTGTACACTACCTTATAATAATTTATTTTAAACTTCATAATAATATCATAAGGGTACTTTGTGTTCATGGAGGATATCATTTAATCCTTCTTCCAAATAAATTTATAAATTTATAAAAACCCAGACTACAGTGACTACTAGAACATAGAATAGTGGGATGGAGGGGTTAACCTCACGAGGAAAAGGGTTATATGATCCAAAAATTTAATCATTTTATTGATTTAATTAAACTAAATTATATAAAATATATTAATATATGTGGAGGGTAATGACAAAAAAATAGTTAAAATAAATGAAAATATTAGAGTTGATATCATGGGATGGTTTACATAAATTAAAAAAAAATCAATCATTACACATGTGATGACATAATATTTAGAGTCGCGAGACTTCTTGGAGTATCTATTCTAGAAACTTTTCATCACATAGGAAAACATAATATAGAATAATATTCTCACCATGTATGTATTTAACCATATTATGTACATTAAGATTAATCGTTAAAAAAAGGCGAAGTTTAGTCAATTCTCGCTCTCCACTTTTTTCAACTACATTGGGGTTCGTCCAATAATTATCATCACTCTATCTAGGAGATTATGGGTGTGATTAAATTAATTATTAATATAAGACACATTAATACTAATAATAATTTAAATGTAATAAAAAATAAAAATAGTTTGTACACATACCTTTCTATCGGCTTTACCCTCTCCCACAACACCATGCCACCCATAGTTACTCTCATGAAAATGAAGTAATTAATATTTAATAGAGAGGGAACCAAAAAATCACACAAGAATGAAAAAAATACTTGAAATTAAATACAAAGAACACTAAATAAATAAATTATTACAATATTAAAGGAAAAAAAGGAAAAAATGTCCCAAAAAATGTCTATATAATAGGTGATTAAGATCCTCATCCTTTCACTCTCGTTGTGGGTGTCAGACACTGATCTCTACCTAGAATAGAGAATCTCCCCACAGAGTGGTATATTCTTTACTTCTAATTTCTTAGCACAATCATCCTAAATTTATAGAGACAATTATCTCCAATCAATTCCAAATATACGATATATCTATTAAAAAATATATTATTGTTTTTTAATCATATTAGTTTACTGAGACTTTTTGTGAATTTTTTTTATCTTATATATTTTTATGAATTGGTTATATATTCTCTTATTTTATGTATTTTTTGACTCAATATTTATAGGTTAGGCCCCCATAAACATGTTTCTTGTTAAAACTACCCAAATATCTCATTTACCATACATTTATCCTAAAGATATCAAGTCAGGGAAATTATGTGTTGAATAAAACCCTATATCATGGGATATACCATTCTAGAGTAGCATCAATTCCATATGGTTTGATCCTTGAATTAAATTCATTAAAATGATGTAGAGGGTGAAACAAAACCATAACCTCATTCATCCTCATTTTCTCATGATGACCCTTTTGGGCCTCTCCACGGTGTAGCGAAACCCTATGTGCTATAACTTATTACTTTACCTATAAATAATTTACTTCATATTTTCTATGAATTAAGAGAAATTTTCATAGCGCAACTTATTATCAAGTAACAATAGCCACAATATAGAATTATATACAATGGAAAAGGCTCTTAATCTTTATTTCGTCTCCCAAGGCCTTCCATAGTGCATGGATGGCCTATGGTATGGATTTAATTGAATCTACAATAGTACTTGAGATCTATCTATTTAACCCATGTAAGATTAATAATGTAGAATGGTCATAATGAAACAACAATTTTGTTCTGTGACATAGTTTTTAATCGAGTAAGTAGACACGGAAGCCTGGCTCAAAATGCAGTATTTTGGTATATATATAGTTCCCCTGGACAAATGTTGTATCCTAAATTGATCATTTCAGAGGAAAAAATTCTCTATATAAAAAATATCATGCCTAAACTAGAAATAAAGTCACATGGGATCCAGGGGAACCCCTATGTTGTTTTTTCCTCCCCATTCTAATGAATCCATCATATTTACATTGTATATACTGTCCTCCAATGTGTAAATGTGTTTCTATGTCAGTGTGCACTTCAAATATGTGATATTTCCCCTCATGCTACCCCATTAGGCTCACCATGTTAGACTTATTGGATGGATTAACCTCTTTATGTTTATATGTATCTTTCACCATATGGTTTTATGGATGTCTATAGTTGGATTTTTTTACAGAAACATATAAAAACATTTAAAAAATTATAAATTATTAAAACTTGTATTTTATTTATTTTAACTTATTTTTCAGAATTTCTATTCTAAAATAAAAAAAATACGGATTACTGATTTTTACCAACAAAAAATGGTTATGAAAAATAAAAAAAACATTTACCAAATAAAAGTTTTAACATTATTGTTTTAAAATTTGTTCACCAAATCCCCCAAAATTAAATCAGGATTTACCTCAAGCATTAATATTAAAACATATAATTAAAATTGAAACCCCCATGATTCTTGTATTCAAAATTATAAATTTATGTACTATATAATTATCAATTTTGGATAAAGAATTTTTATTTTTTACATATGAAAAATGAATCCAACTCCTCTCTAGACACAATGTAAATGACCTTTCCCATAGAAAATGATGGATCCTATCCTCTCTTATATTCAAGAATCATAATTTATCATTAATAAATATAATTTTTTGATTTAACTCACCATTTTCAATCTCTATCCTCACTCAAGTTAACAATATATATATATATATATATATATATATATTCTCATACCTTGACTACATGAACTAAACATTTATATTGAAAGGGACCTACATTCTCTACTTTATAGAGACAAAAAATAATAGAAATAACAAGGGTTTTGAAAATTAGGATTATATGACTCTAAGGATTATAAATGATGGGTAATTGATTAATAAAAAAATTAAATATAAAAAATAATGTTTATATATAATTATAGTAAATGATAACAAAAATAAATTCCAATGGAATTCTCATATCCAAAAAGCGATAATACTATCTTCCCCAATATAAAAATAAGGACATGAACAATGAAAGCATAATACACGAGTTACCTATCCTATTTTTAAATATAATCAAGTATAAGTCTCACATCCATCACCCAATCCTATATGATAAATATCAATGGTTATGTGGTGGTGATTTTTAGCCCTCCAAAACTCAACCCATTTTTATATATACTTTTTCTTTTTATATAGGGGTAAAAATAAATACAATGAATAGTTACATGAATCTACTAAAAAACCAATAAAAAAACCGGAACATTTTTATCAAAAAATTACAAACCTTTTATATGAAATCTCTATCCTCTATACTAGAACTCTTATAAACCTGAAAGATATTAGATATAGAGTTGGAATGGATAATATTGTCTTGTAACATGGATACTTCATATCAATGTCCATTCAAAGTCCATAAGGTATAAAATTATTATCAACATAAGGTAGGTATTAAATATAATTGATAAAAAAATAAAAATCCCTCAATCATTTTAATAAAAAATTTGTAAAATCATCATTTTGACCAGATCAAAAACATATCTCATTAGGTAACATGTTCCATGTTATCTCAAGGAATTTAGTTATAAGGATTAAAAATTTTTGGTTTAGAAAACTCTCAGGAATGGGATCATATTATATTGAAGAAAATTACACATGGTATGTGTCGTAATGATAAATTAATAAACTAGAAGTTATAAAATTCAATGTATGAAAAATGGAAGGGGAAATTATTTCTTCATGTGTCTAAAAAGAAAAATCATGAATCATTGAGTTCAATTTCCAATGTTCTAATATAATTATCAAATTACACAATATTATTTATTTAATTTTATCAAATTTAATATTAAAACAAGGAATTATATTGTAACTAAAAATTCGATGTGTCATTGATTAGATCAACGTCACAAATCTATGTGGGGGAATTATATTTTTCCTAAAAAAACGAAAAAAAATTCTTAAAATAAGAGAGTATTAATGAATAATAAATTTTGAAGTTTAGTACCCTTTTATTTTGAAGTTATTTTCCAATTTTATTTTTTATTTATGACTTTTTTTAATATAACTATAAAAGTGATAAAAGTAGTGAAATTAATAGGATTAAGTAATAAAAGTTCAAACATTATGGGTGGGGGAGGTGTCACTACATCCTAAAATGATGTTTTAAACTACTTCCTAAGAAATAAAATAAATGTAAAATTTAGTTTCATCTAGCAATGATCATTTGTTATGGTCCTTTGGATTTAACTTAACTCATTAATAACCTTACGATAGTAGTGTATAGATCCAAACATATCATATTGAACTAATTTATCCTTTGATAAGTTTATGTCCCATCTCTTATATTATTTATTCTCTTTAGGAATATTTTCTCACATGGTGGTCAATTATTACAGCTATAAAACCCCAAGGATTGGAATAAATGTTCATGGTATTTCCATACCTTATAACACTCCAAAGTTTCCTAATTTAGTGGGTGAATTTCATCAAATTATACACTTATTTCCTCTAGTTAAACAAATAATATTTATTATTATTATTATTATTTTTATTTTTATTATTCTCATTCATCTTATTTTTATTTGTGATACTAAAGAATATGATACATAGTATTGTCCCATATTTTATTGGACCTAATATCTTTCTCCTAATCTTGGTCTTGGTTTTTATTAGTGAAGGTTTTTTATTCTTCTTTTTCTTTATCCCCAGAACATAGTTAGATTTTTTCCATATAAAAATATGAAAAATCATTAGAATTGTAACTTTTTTTTCGATTTAATGACATATTTTTCTGTGATTATAATTGGATATTCAATCTATGTTTCATCATTGGCCCCTTTCTCAAATTTAATATCTTCATTGGTTGTACTCTATAGAAGAAGAATTCCTTTATTGAACTGACATTCCATGTTTCAGAGTGATTCTTCCAAACATGGGTGTGTTTGTGTTTCCCATGATTTGTCTTGATTAGACCGTATTTTTATTTTAATTTTAATCCTAAATTTTTAGTTATTTATAACATGTTTTAAAAAATAATTTTCTAATGGATGGGATCCTTAATTCTTTCTGATTAATGAGTTCACAAACCAAAAACACCAAGTACATAAAACAGATTAAAATAAATATAAAATAACTTAATCTAAAATGAAAAAATAGAAATGTGTGTGTGTGGGGAGGGGGGTGGGGGTTATTGGGTAAATATTTATTTGACAATTGAATTTATAATCCAATCATTCCCTAAAATAGGAGATAGAAATATTATGAAGACAAATGACATCATTGAAATATTTAGCTAAATCAATGTAGAAATTTATAAACACGTGAACTAAACCAACTACTAAAAAAATATAATATTATTAATTTGGGGTTGATTATAGAAGGAAAAGGGTTATATGATATAGTAGTTTTGACTCTATAAAAATTAAAATATACAAAATTATCTAAACCAACTAAAGATATATGGAGGTGACTAACTCCAAAAGAATGAAAAAAAGATGAAAATAGAAGAGTTGATATCAAAGGATGGTTTGTCATAAATTTTTAATAACGTTAAATCATTACACATGAGATTAAATTATATTTAGAATCACATTCATTCATATAGTATCTAGAATATCCTCTCAGCATCATCTATAAAAACATAATACAACTAACCCCTATCTTGGTAAGTCTATAACTATCTTAAGTGAGTTAATTTTAATCTATAAACAAAATGATAATTTTAGTATTATCACATCTTTTACTTCCTTAAAATTCATTTGGTTTCCTCACAAAATTAACATAACTATCACTAAGTAACTATGGATGTGATTAAATTTATTATCAATATTGTACACATTGATTAAAATAATTCCAAATGTAAGGGAAAATTAGAATAGCTGGTGCACATTACTTTCCATTAACTTTTCCCTCTCCCAGACCACATAACAACCCATAATTTCTCTCATGAACAAAAAGTAATTAGAAATTGAGAGAGAGGGAAAATAAAAAAATAATTCAATAATAAATACTTACATGAATTGAAAGACACAACCCATTTAAGAAATACACTATTAAAATATGAAATAGAAAAGGGAAAAAATCATAAACTATGAACACTTGATCTATGATGATGATTTTCCTACCTCCACTGTTAATTTGGGTGTTAGATACCAATATCATCCTAGTTTAGGGAATATTACCCATCCCTAGTGGGTCAGACTTGGCACTCTATTTCATAAAAACATCATCCCCAATTTCTTGTAAGAATACACCCTTATCAATTTTTAGATCTCCCTTATCTCAAAACAAATATCTTATTTTTTGTTAAATTTATAATTTAGACAATTATTACATGTTAATTTGTTTATATTAATTATTTTCATGACTCAATTGAATCTCCCCTTATTTTATGTAGTGTTTTGACTCCCCATTTTCAGGTGAGATGTCACACACATGTTCATTATTCAAGCTCACTGAAGCTTTCCATCACCATGTGTGTAGCCAAAAGATACTGGGTAGTTGAAATTATATAAAGAAAAATAACCTACGACATGGGATGTACCTATATTGAATAATCTCTATTATTTATTCTTTTCTCTTGGAATAGATTTCACGGCTATGATTTAGTGGGTGACCAAGGACCAAAACATCCTTCAGACTCATTTCCTCACCACTTCATTTTGGGCCTCCCCAAGGTGTACCCAAACCTCATAAACTGTATATTATTAATTCAACCACAACTTATTTTACTTATTCTTTACCTATATCATATGATACCTCTTCATGCCGTAGTTTTTTCTCATGTTATATCCATGATTTTTTGATAATGATTATTCATTCTCTTCCTCTTTATTTCATCCTCTGGAGGATTTTGTGATGCTTGGATGGTCTGTGGAGAGGCTATACTCAAATTTTTATTTGCACTCGATCTCCCCAATTGTGAGAAATGTATGGTTAATAGAAAGGTGAGAATAAATGGTGCGGTCTTCGGTGTTGTTTCAGTCAATGGAAGGAGACATAGAAGTTAAAATCAAAATTTAACGTTTTGATAAGTTAACAATGCCTCATGTAAAATATATTATCCCACACAAATTATTTTGGAAGATACCCTTTTATATAAAATAAATCTTATTTCTAAATCATAAATAATGTGTGATGGGGGATGGAGGACCCCCACTACCACCATACACCACCTTAAAGAGGTGAAGCTATCCACCCTCCACAGTACAGACCACCACCATGCATCATTGTGCTTATATTCTTGTGCATTCTACATCCACAAGCTATACTCCCTCCCACCACCCTAAATAGCTCTACATGTAGGAATAGATAACTAGATGACCCTATTAGGTTGTCTATGTTTCTTACACTCCATGGGATAAGGGTTATCTAGGCTTGGATAACCTCTTTTACCAAAATATACTAAATTTACCTTAAAAAAACTATAAATTCGTAAAAATTTTACTTTAATTACATTAATTTAATTTTTTAAATTGTCATTATAAAATAAAAAATAAAAATAAATAATGATTAACAATAAAAAATCGGGTATCAACAATTAAAAAAAATTAAATTTAATAATTAAAATTTCAAAAAAATACATAAAAGTTAGTTAATCAGAGGCTCCACACTTAAATCATGATTTAACACAATTATATATATAAACTAATAATAAAATAGGAAACCTCCATGTTTTTGGTATTAAAAATTATAAATTGATGAACTAAATAACAATGAATAGTGGAGAAACAATTTTCAAATGTTACTTATGAAAATTGAATCCAACTCCTCACTAGAAACAATATAAATCATCATTCCTATAAAAAATTATGGATCCTCTCCCCTATTCCTTTCGATCCTCTAAATTTTGATTTCTTAAATGTTCCATATTTTGATATACTTCATCATTTTTTCTATCTCACCTCACTCAAGGTAAAAATATAAATATGTAGTTTTATTCAAACATTGAGTATATGTACAAAATAATGAATTAGAAAATAATATACATTATCCATTTTTTGAAGAATAAAATCATTATAAATCATGAGGGATTTTAGAATTAGGATCACATGACTCTGAGGGTTAAGGATGTTGGGAAATTTATTAATAAAACAATTAAAAATCATAAAATTAGTTTTATCTCTGCGTATAGTAGATGCTAATAAAAATAAAACCCAATGATTTTCTCCCCTACAAAAAGTGAAAATTGATGATTTCAAAAATTTAATGTAAGGCAATGAAAAATGAAATCATAATGAATTACCCCACTTTTATCATTTATAATTTAATTCAACTTTTCAAAATTAGATCAAAGGAAATTATCACATCCCCCACCCAACCCAAAATTATAAAAATAATTTGTCACGTGATGGTGATTTTGACCCTCCAAAAAACTACCCTTTTTTCCATTTTTTTACATTAATTGAGGGATACAAAAAACTATGATGAATAATGATATTAATATTAGCCAACACCCAATTAGTAAACCAAATAGTTTTAATGAAAATTTATATCTCCTTTAAATGAATCTCTCTCTAACACTTAAACATTAATAATCTTGAAAGACACTAGAACAAGGGTAGGAATAGATAATATTGGCTTGTAATGTGGCTCAAATTACGAAAGTTCATTCATGGTATCTAAAGGTTAAAATTATATAAACAAAAGGTGGGTACCAAGGATAATCGATAAATAAATAAATATACCTCAATCATTTTCATAGTGAATTTGTACAATCATTGTCTTGACAAGTTCACAAAAACCCCATGTAGGTAACATGTTCCATGTAATCTTAAGAAATTTACAATGAATGATTATTAAAATTTTAACCATATACCTCTATATAATGTAAGCATATTATATCTAATACAATCAATCATGTTATATGAAATAATGAAAAATTTATCAACATGATCATATGGAATTAAAAGTATAAAAAATAAAAGGGGTAATTTTATCTACATGTGACTAAAAAATGATTTATTCAATTCACCCATATTACATATTTAATTAAATTAGTTTTAAAATTAATTAATGGATTCTTGGGGTTCTTAAAAGTATCAACTATCACTGATCAAAACTATATCACTAATCTAATTGTGGGCATGTATTATTTTCTTCAAAAACTGAAACAAATTCTTAAAATATGGGAGTAGAGATAAATATAAGATTTTAATTTTTACTCCCCTTTAATATTGAAGTTATTTCCCAATTTTACCCATAATCTATGCCTTCACACATCATTGAACTATAAAATAAATGAAAGAAGTGAAAGGAAAATATCCATGTAATTATAGTTGAAAAATTATGGGTGAGGGAGGTTTCACAACATCCTAAACTAAAGTACTACACCTTGTCTTAATAAAAGAAAATTATTGAAAAATCAGGTTTCCTCCCACAAATTACTTTGGTTATAGAAATTCAGCTCAAAATTACCTCATCAATCCCATAATATGTGTAAGGTATAGATCCAACAGTCTCATACTAAACTAATTATTCCTTGTATAGGTATTTGGTGTGGATATTCTAATTTTCTTCTTCTTTGTGATCATTTCTTCACTTAATGTTGGTTTAATTAGGGTGTAAAATCCCAATTATTGGGGTAGAAGTTAATGGGAAATCCATAATGTGTACCAATTCCCTTTTTTCTTTCTTTAGTGGTGGTATTTCATCAAGTTTTACACTTAGGTCCTCTACTTCAGTATCCCATATTTATTCTTCTTCATTATTTTTCTTATTTTTTTATTTCATAATCTACCATAAGATCAAAATTATAGTCTTATACCTTTTCAACCTAATCCACTCCTTCTCCTCTTATTAATACTTTTTAGTAGTTTATGGTTCCTATTCTTCCGCCTCCTCATCATTTAAGTTGGTTTAATCTAAGTAAAATTTAGAAAAAGAATCAAAAAATAACTTAAATCAGAGAAATCCTCATGTTGAGTTGTGATTCAAAATGGATATTCAATTTGGACCTCATAAAGCTACTTTTTATATGTTATTTAGGAGTATCAAGCCTCTATTAAACATTGTTTCCATGATTCAGAGTGATTCTTTTGGACTTGGTGGTTGTTTTGGTTCCCATGGGTTTTCTTGATGCTCCCAATTTTGGATTTGAATTTCCCCCTTATATTCTTTAAATTGTTTCATGAGGATTGGAATACTAATTTACAAATGGATATGGGCTGTCATTCCTAATTATTCTTGAGTTCAAAAAAACCCAACATGTAAAATATAATAAAAGAAAAATGAAATCACCTAATCCAAAATCAGAAAATATAAACGTGGGGGTGGAGTAAAGCTTTGTCTAACTATTTAATTTATAAGATAATCATTTCATAGTAACAACCGTAGAAATGTGATGCACTCATAGCTAAATGTTGAATCCTTTTGTAAAATAATTATAGAATTTTTATAAAAACAAAAAATACAACAACTACTAGAACATTGAATAAATATAATATGTGGTTGATCCCAAAAGAAAAAAGGTTATATGATCCCATAGTTTTTACATTATAATGATTTAAATATTCCAAATTTTCTAAACTATCTTAAGATATGGGGAGTGGAAGGAATAAAAAATAATGAAAAAGGAATGTAAAGATGAAATTTGACATTCAAGAATGGGTTTTCATAAATTTATCCACCTCCATCATTAATCATGTGATTAAATAAAATTTTGATTCACAATAATTCTTGGAGTGTTTATAATACCCTCTTAGAATCATTTAGAATAAACTAAGACAGTATAAAACTCTCATGAGGGTTGTCTATAAATAGTTTATATACATTATGTCTAATCTTTATACAAAATGATATATTTATTCAACTCTCACTCTCCACTTAAGTAAACTACATTGGGTTTCAACACATAATTAAAATCAATATACCTAAGTAATTAGGATTTTTATTAATTTTATTATCAATATAATAAAAATTAATATTAATAATTAATTTTTAAAAAATAAAATAAAAATAATTGTAAAAAATCCTTTTTCATTGACTATACCCTCTTCCAAAACACCTATCTATCCATATTCTCTCTAAAAAGAATTATGTAATTTGATGTTGAGAGATAGGTAATATAAATATTTCATAAAGAAATGTACACTTACTTTAATTGAAAGAAACAACACAGGTTGGAAATAATCTATTACAATATGATTGGAAAAGGGAAGAGAAGTCATAAAATATACTGATTTGATAGGTGATAATAATCCTCCTATTTTCAATTTTTATTTGGGTATCAGATTCCAATCACTTTCTAGGTCAGGGAACCACCCTTCCCCAAGTGTACTGGTCAAGTCTTTCCATTACATGGTATAATCCTCTATAATTTATAGAGACAGATCTCTCATATTAATTTCCAAATATCCCATTTATACATTAAATATATATCACTATTTTATAATGAGTTAGGTTAGATGAGTCTTCTATATAGATTTGTTTATCTTTATGATTTTCTAAAATCATAAATATCTACCATTATTTAATGGTGTTTTTTGACTTCTCATTTTTAGGTGAGGCCCCTACACACATGCCCCATCTTTAAATTCCCAAATGTTTTCCTTTACACTACATGTATCCCTAAGATATTAGAATGTTGAAATTCTATGAAAAAAACCCTATGGCGTGGGATGTACCTATATAGTTGAGCCTATATTATGTATGTTTTTCTCTTTACAAGTCTTACATGTTTACAATAGAACTGGTGAAATGTAACCACAACCTCCTTCTTACTAATTTCCTCACTACTACATTTTAGGGTCTCTCCATGGAATAGCCTAACCCAACATGCCACAACTTCTTCATTTATCTACAAATCATTTTCTTTATTATTTTACTACAAAATAGGATACCAATTCATTCAAAAGCTTGTCCTCAGGTGACACTAACTACGACATGACATTTCACAAGACGACACAACTATTTCATCAACCGGGGGCTTCCAAGAAATAAGGGTTTCCTACAACTTGTATGTGCTGAAATATAAAGTGGCACCTGAGCTCCCACTTCATAGTTTATGGTAGGTTTTTTATTTTGTAATGGTGGAGATTAAAAAAAGGTTCTGTTCTATATTAAAACATGTTTTTGAGGAATGTGACATGGAATATGGACTCAAAACACAACATTTCGGTAAGTGTGAAATTCCCCAAGTAAACTACCACACCCCCATAAATTATTTGGATGTGAAAATTTTTATATATAATAAATCCCATGTCTAAAAAACCATCAAGTTATATGGGGGTGGAGGACTCCCTACTCCACTATATTCCACTGGACACATGTGAAGCTATCCAACCACCACCATACAGACTATTCTCCCATGCAACGGGTCACTCCTATGTTTGTGTGCATAATATGTATGATCAATGTTCCCTTATGTAATATTAATTAGATCTGATTATTTTAATTTTTTTCCAATTGACTCTGTTGGGTTGGCCATGTGGCTTTCACCAAATGAGTTGATTTCTTTCAAGGGTTGTTCAATTTTTTCTACCTAAACATAAAAAAAATATTTTGAATAAATTATTAGTTCATAAAAATGTATTTTAATTATATTAATTTATTTTTCAAAAAATTAATTCTAAAATAAGTTATCCCCATTAATGATGATTAACAAAAAAACAACTAAAAATTTTAAATTAAAATTTTAAATGTTATGAATAAAAATAAGTTTTTCAGTACTTCTTTTATAAAAAAATGAGATAATTATATTGAGGAATTTTTATAACTAAGAGATACCTCATTTCCCAAATAATATATATATAAAATGAATCCTTAATTTTAGTTTCAAATTATATGAAAAAAATATTAATTTCCAATAAATAAATTTTCATCAATATAACTAAAAAATTGGTGATGCCTCATAACTTTTTATTATGAATAGATAGTTGTCCACTTTTCCCTTATTGATTTTTATAGGCTCAAAAAAAGTATCTAACAAAGAATAAAATGACATTCATTATTTTTTAATCCATATTGATAATTATTTAACCTATGAAAATATCCATTATCATATTTAGGAAATAATAATCTGGGTTATCGAATATAGACTTAATCTTGAAGGTCACTATTTAGGAATGATTACCTAACATCCATTATGAAAATGTTGAATAGTGATTCAGTAGTGACAAAAAGAAAAATAATTATTGTAAAAATCCTTCAAACAAAAGAACAAAATCTCTTCATAATTATTCAATTAAATCTAATAATAACCCTTAAAAACTAGTCTGTATTTATTCTTCATCCCTTCGCCTTTACTAGTCAAATTTTTACAAAACTCCCATTTTGGCCAAATATAAATCTTGATTTTTATATTAGGATCTATAATTAATGTGTTAGAGTTCTCAATTTGATCCAATTATTTTATCATTTCATCCACCCAATATTTATTCATCAAGGAATAATTTACATTTCTTGGTTCTACTTGAGAGATAGTTGAGGTATATGATGATATCATTAAATTTCTCCAGGTTTGAGAAACTTTTTTTGGACCACCAATGGTATTTTATACCTAAATTGTCTTCAAAAAACATGTATGATATAATTTTTTTGTTATTTATAACATGATAAGGATGTATTATCATATTTGATATGAGATTCAATATAATCCTCAATTTTATTGAATTTAAAGCATGTTTTCTAACAAATATTTTATTTTCTACATCAGTCTTGGATTTTTTTTAACTTTCCACATCAATGAAATAATTATTCTAAATAAATTACGTTATAACTATCAAAAATATTCCCCCTTTAATTATTATATAAGTGATATCTCTTTCAATTTGGAGGATAAAACATCTTTTACAATGCTGCCCCATGTTTGTATCATTAAATTTGATAAAACAAGGGATGCTAAATACTCTTAAATACATAAATATAGGGGAAATAATATAGTATATTTCATAAGGATACATGTATAAATTAGGGTGGTATAAATATTAATTTTGGATATTCACCACTACCTAACAACTTGTCTCCAAAAGAAACCAAAAGTAATATACTTCACAAACATTGTTCAAGTCATCTACACCATGATTTTATCCTTCATAGTAATGAAACCATTTTTTGTGGGGTGTATTGTTTGATATACTAATATAGGATACCATGATTCTCCAAATAATCATCAAACATAAAACTCATATATTCATACCCATTATTAGTTCTAATTCACTTCAAATAATACCAAATATTTTTTATGATCTTCTTTTGAAACATTTAATCATATCCAAGGACTCTAATTTATATTTCATATAAATAATACAGGTAAGATGAGTAAATTAATTAATAAATATAATAAAATACTTATATTTATTTATTTAATTCCCATTTATAGACCAAAAAATATGTAAATAAATAAACACCAATGGTTTTACAACTATGAATTTGTACTCCCTTATATTAAGAGTTAACAATATTCACTTATTGGAATGTGAAAAATAAAATAAAATTAGTCTATCTCTTCAGTATAGGAACATCACAATCATTGTCTCATAAAATTATCTTAATAATGTTATTTTTACTAATATAGTAAACCCATTGGTGTAAGAATTTAATTTCTCTCATTAAACCTCAATTAATAATAACTTTCAGCATCAACCACTTGAAAAAAATTACATATTATTCCCTATATTATTATCATAACATGAAAATATTTAATATTTTCACCAAAAATTAAAAATTTCAAAATATCAATTTGTTACCTTTATAAAAAAGTTGGAGTCACACCAAAAATATTTATTTAATCCATCAATATAAAGCATGTTCTTAAATTTTAGCAGGTTTCCTCCAAAGTCAATTGAGTTAAATATTTTTATTTTTGATTGAACCATAATTTTTTATAGTTATTTAGGCCTATTTAAAATTTTAAACATATTTCATAATATTTATATCACTCATCATATAAATATTAACAATTTCTATTCAAAATCTAAGGATGTTTCATTTATGAAAACTTTATGAGTTTTCAACTACAATAGTCTTATAATTTCATTTTCATTTATTATTCTAATTATTTTATGTATTATGATTCATAATCAATGTATTTCTAAAATATTGAGACAATTATAAGCATTATGACATGGTTGGCCATATATCTCACAATTTTTTTAGCACCTAGAATTTGTTCCCCATTTTCTATAATAGAATATCATATGTTTTCTAACTTTTTTTTCATTTGTCAGACTCACCCCCTCAATTTATACCTTATAATTTTTTGTTTCCAAATAAATACCTTTAATTATAGAAAAATATCCTTGAAAAAAACCTTAATCTATCATATCACCAATAATAACTACATGAATAATTTTTTCTCACTCTGACAGCTTGCTATCCAAAAAACATCATTTGATGTATTTCACCAATTGGAACACACTTTTTGTATCCTATTATTTATTATTTTTGGAATGCTCCTAAAATGTTACCATATATTATACCCATTCCATGAATTTTTCCATTCCATTTTTTCCAAAATATTCATTAAATTTTACTTCTATATAATTTCTATATTTCAAAAAATGATTCTTATATTTTAAAAAACTACACTTCTATTTGATTTAAATCCAATTCATCCATTCCATAAATAAATAATATAACTTTTTTAATAATTGAGTTTTATATTTATTATTTAAAAATTCTAAAAGTTTCTTTGTAGATTCAATATGTTTTATACTTACCTTCGATATTTCACCAAATTGTTACACAAAATTCTAAATATTAAACATGAATTCATTCAAGTGATTTTATAATTAAATAAACAATTTATAAAATATTTCATCTTCCTTTTATTTATCTTTAACCATATTTTCCATATCCATTTTAAATTATTCTATTTGATAAGAATCACCTAAAAATATTTTTTCTGTTCAATAACATTGATTCCTTTTCAGTATAAATTGAATCAATTCCATTTTATGTTTGAGAGTATTTAATTAAGTTATTATTATCATTTTATTAATTTTATAATTTTTAAAGAAACTCCATCAACTATAACTTTAGAATGAACTCTATTTTTATATCATCATCATTTACATTTCCATCATCTTCATTACTATGAATTTTATCTTAATTCACCAAAGCAATAAAAATATTCTCTACTTCATAACTCAGTTACAACTTTACATTTTTCATCACCCCATTCACCAATATAAAAATATGATAAGAAATATTTATTTTTGATTATTAAAAAATTTATAACTTTTTTCATTGAATGAAACTTTAATATTGTACTTTGATTTGTTTATCAATTAATAACTTCCCTTAGTATAATATTATTCTTGAATTTAGAATTCATTTATCCTTCCAAAATTAGTAGTATAATTTCAATTAAATATACATTAAAAACACTTCATAGTGATCTCTCATAAATACAATCATTTTCTTTTCCAAACACTCCTTCAGTTAAATGAAATAAGTTTGTCAATTTTATGTCAACATCCTATTCTAAACTTAGATATTCATTTTTTTTCTTTATTTCCTTCCAATTATTTTAATTATTTAATTATTTAGAATATATTTATTTATCATCCTTACTATTTATCTTAATATTCCTTCCATTACCCTATTTATAAGAAATCAATATTCTATGAAAGTTATACAATAGAAAAGTGTTAATGTCATGATAGTTCTAATTCTTTGGTACCAATTATTTCTAGAAAAATATGATGATTGTTCTTGATTATAATGAAATCTTTAAGTTTCTCATGAAATACCCTATTAGTTCTCACTAATTCATAGATTCATTTAAATTATTCCTTAATGGATTAATTATCATTAATTTAAAATATATTAATAGGTTAAATGATAAATTTAAAACTTTATTATTTGTATTTTACATTTCCTTCAAATATGTTCAATAACTTATCTCTATTCATTTATATATATTTATCCTCCAAAATTTTATAAAAATTGTTTTATTGATATGAAAAAAAATTAATTTACTAGTATGATTATAATTTTCAAAATTATTTCAATCAACTTTTGTAATCAAAACACCTTCTATATAAGGAACATGCCCATCTGTTTTCATTTTATGCACATTTAATAGAATTGATAAAGGTTATGGAAGCATCTTATTGTTTAATATATTATAGTCATTATCATTAAAAATCTAAAATCCATTTAAATTATTTAAATTGATTCATTCATTTGTGAAAATAAAATTTAGAACAAACCTCAAATTCAAAATGGATAATACACTACACACTCGACATCACTATTTTATTCAAAGGAAACATAGAACATAGATATAATACCAATTATTTATACCCATATTTTAATATGTATTGGGATATTTAATAATTCACCATGGGTGGTAAATTATTGAATAATAATTTTTCATATTTAAATCCAAAACCCATTTCCCACCAGTTAGTATAATTGAAAATATTATTTTTAGGTTTTTCTTCCTTATCCACTACTGAAATTTATTTAATTTAATCACATAATTATGTAATCAAATAGTAAAAAATTGTAAATATGGTGGAGAATGTTATTTATATGGTTCACTATTAAATAATAATTCTATTCTTCGATGCACGATGAAAAATATGATACATATTCTCATGGTGAAGTATTTCTCATTAGGTACACTTTGAGTTGTTTAATGTAAATTAAAGGATAACGATATATTATTTATCTTCATAGTTATATAAGAATATTTTATGGACTTTTAATTGAGATAGAAGCGCCAAATAAAATTCAATGTCCATGAAGAATATATATAGGTTTATATTCGTTATTCATGGTATGATAAATCAAATATTAAGGGATGATGTTGAAAATATGCACCAACCTTAAAAAAATTTAGTTATAAAAGAGACTACATTATATAATTGTATTTTCAGAAGGTTTTTATTGATCTAATTTTTTTCCTTTATAAGTTTTTGATGTATTACTTGATACTGCTATTTTTTCTAGGTTGAAACTATAAAGCCCCGACCTTAAACCTTACTTAATATAGAATTAAATTAATAATTCACATTGAGGATCTTTTCATGTTTAGAGTTTTAGAGAATTAGATCATAAATCATGAATTACATTCCACATTTAAATAAAGTGGTTACATAAAAGATAGTATTCATATTTTCCCATCAACGGAAACATATTTAAAATAAAACATGGATTGTTTCTTGAAACTTCCTTGACACTATCATCATATCATGCACCTTTCCCTTGACCTGTGAAAAACATTAAAAACAAGGGATGAGGATAAAAAGCTTAGTAAGGGATATAAAAGTACGAAAAGAAAACATTAGTCCACGTATGAAATCATACTTTAATAATTTTAACATACCTAATAAAATCATGAATAAATCATAGAAATCATAAGGCATAAAGGTAACTTGAGGCATTCATAACATTCTTACGTAGGGAGTAACCCTCTTGGTTACATTTGGAATACCCATCACAGTATATTCCCTAAATCTTTTTAGATAAACCTTAACATTTAACCCCTTCACGTTACCCAATGCATTGGAGAGCTATATCGGGCTCACCCGCCCTTAGTTTATCACGGAACCACCCGTCTTCATAACAATTCCCAAGAACCATAACATAATCGTATCACATAAAACATGCAAAAAAAGAAACATAACATTTCCACATTTCAATCACAAGATATCACTACAACACATTGATATAATAAAAACATTATGAAAACCATTTTCAATACCAAAATAAAATAAAAGTAAAACATGGTATTTATTTTTCATTAAAAAAAATGTATGTCTTATAGAGGAAGTTGAAACTCAAATAACGGTCACGACGGTGGAGAAGTCATTGTCGCCGCATACATATGACAAAAATTTTCCCTTTTTTAATTTAGTAAAACGCTTCGTATAAAAAAGATTCCTTTTGGATAAAAATAAAAGTCAAAGGGATTTATACACTGTATAAAATAAGGTTGTGTATAAAACAAAATATGCCTCAATGAAAGGAGATTGAGACGAAGTCCCATACAAAGACGGTATCCTTAGATTAAGGATAAATCAATTACATAATTATGTGTGACAAATGAATACACCAAATATAATTGGATATTAAGTGTAAAACAATTAGAGGTCATTCAAATATATTCATATAACGACATATTCAAGGTGTACAAGTTTATCCCAAAGAATCAAAATTGGGTTAAGAAGTTCCCTTGCAAAAATTCGACAGCCTAACGTCGTCACTTCAAAATTCAGAAAATGAGTTGATGAGAGATAAAAAAGTTTTCTCATCACTTGGACATAAAATTTACATCAATAAGGATATAGGATTACATATCCATACATTAAAATATGTAAATTAAAATACCCAACAAAAGAAGTTTTTTAAAAGAGGAGGGTGAAAGGTTCCCTTACCGACTTGGGTATCTTTCGAAACATACACCCCATAAAGAAGGACAATACAACATTGATGTAAATACTCATAAAAAGGTATATTACACAAAGAGTTGAATAATGGGTAGAACATATACCACACAAAGGAAATGGTGGAAAATGTAGCATAAATCTCACGGGAATAAAAGTGAGATGAAAAATCCCTTACGAAAACTCGGCTGCCTAACGACGCCACTTAAAACATCCAAAAATGGATTTATGAGATAAAATAGGGTCTATCATCATATTAACATAAAATTTACAGAAAGATGAATATAAAAGAAAATCCCCCAACATAACAAAGAGGATATTAAAAGAATTGACATAAAGGAGAGTACTTAAAAAGAAAGAGAGAGGTTGGATCTCTTACAAAACTTCAGCTGCCTAACGATGCCACTCAAAACATCCAAAATGGATTGATGAGAGAAAATAGGGTCTCTCATCATATGAACATAAAAAATTATAGTAAGAGTAATATAAAATAACATCTCAATAATAATAAACATGAGCTTAAAAGGAATGACATAAAAGAGTGTACTTAAAAAGAAAGAGAGGGGTATGATCCCTTACCTCGTGTCTGACATGACTCGATCGTTTTTTAATCTCATAAATAATACAACTTGGTCAATTTATAATTTCTTAAGGACCTCCTTTAAAGATTATTATTCATCTCATATCACATATTATAATGTTATAATAATTTGTTAATAAAGTGAGTTCTTATCAGACGTTTTTGTCGATGTTCGGTACATGAGTAAAAATTGAACTTGTTGGAAAAGAATTTTCCATGTAGTTATAGGTACATCATATACAGAATAGTATTGATGTTTTAAATATCATATATATCCATTATATATTCATTTTATACTATTCCATAGCATTTTGAGATAAAAATTTAAAATCACCATTCATGGAGACGGTAGGTCATACGTACGCATGAACACTACTTTCATTTTTTGTCATATTAATGGAATTAAAACAAAATGAGAGATATATATATTATAATTACAGAATTATATCCACAATTTAGATGTAATATATTACATATATATCCATTATATATATATTTACTTATAATAGTACATAACATTTGGAGATAAGAAATGAAATGTACCGTTCATGGAGACGGTAAGCCGTACGTACGCATGAATGCTACTTTCATTTCTTTTTTCGTGTGTATTAAATGGAATGAAATAATAATTATATAAAGGTATATTATAATTAAAGTAGGATATCATATGTAATACCATTAATTCCATCCTTTATACGTCCCACATATGGCATTAACGAATCAAATCACTTGGAGGGGGCGGTAGTCCGCACTTCCTAAAATGAAGATATCACGTTTATCCATAATGGAAACCATAAAAGTATGCAATAAATGAAAAATACATAAGATTAAGGAAATAATAAACATATTATATATCATATATAAATATAGTGACATCTTAATGGCAACCTTTAAAGGTGTTAAAATAATATTGAACAATCATCATTTCGTGATGCAATATTTTTCCATCCACAGAAACAGTATGTTCTTTTACCATTAAATGGAGGTGTGTGAAAGTGTAGCTCGAATAATTATTATAAAAACATCCTATTATATTTAATATACTGGTGTTGTTACAAAAAAAAGTAATAAAAAGAGTTCAGGGGTTTGGAGAAGCAAAATAAAACAAAAGAACACAAGGGAAGACATTACCTTTAAATCGGGTAACTCTCTTTGATTTGAGCTCAAAGGTTTCCTTGGAAAGGATTCTGCCCAAAGTGAGGATTCAATGATGAATATAGGGATGTGGAAATATGAAATGGTCAGGGGTTGGCCGAGCCAAAGGCTCGAGAGGTGTGTGTAAGGTGGTAGAGGTGGGGGCCTTTTATAAGAGGAGAGGAGGGGTACTCTTGGAAAGTTATAAAATATTACTTTATTATAAAATTATTTTTGGATTTTAAAGGTCCGAAAAGGATATATTTCGAGTATAAGGTGATACGGTTTCTAAAGCCACCCATACAATAGGTTTGTGACAAATTTAAGACTTATATTTCACCCTATCTTCTCATTTTATTTAAATCGTTCATTTATGAGGTAATCACTGCATAATCAGAGTGTCATAAATAAATTAATTTATTTAACGTTTAAAAATTATAAAAAAATTATCATGATATAGGATATATTTTTATCTTTCTAATGAATATTTATAGTCAAAAATATGACTTATATAACCCCATGTAAAAATTGCATTAGTAAAACAACACATGTTTGTGACATTTTAATTTTAACTTTAAATAAAAAGGTATTAATGTCATTTTCCAACCAAAGTGGCTCCATGGGGTCTCCAAGTTGAACCATGGATTTTGATGGTCCTCCATGACTCATAAAATAAGGGTATAACATGTGTCAAGGTCAATTCATATTATTATAACATTATCTTTACCTTAAATTACACTAATTACCTCTAATCGCGATTAAAAACTTAAGAGTTACTATTAACCAAAATATTATTTTAATCCCATTGAACCAAATTTTACATCCTAATGATGACCATGTATGTTGGATTTTTTAAATTCAAACCACAGAAGTGGTAAAGTTTCATTTAAACGAAAAAAAGTTTTTAAACTACCACTTAGTGGTTTCACTATTCATCAAAAATTGATGTTTTTCAGAATAATACCAAAAATTTACCCTAAGATATATTTAATATTCCGAATTCAAAAATGATGTCAATTTTAAAAAATTGAAAACATATAATTTGAATTAATTAATTTAATAATTAATTCCCGCTGTCAAAACAAATAGCGTGTTTTTAAGAAACAATATCTATTAAAAGATTGACACTAGTTTAAGTCCAATTTCAAAGTGAAATGACTTCCAATGACCACTATTGAATTAAATGGTAAAAATATATTATAATTTCACTTTAAATACAATTCAAAATATAATATAATCATATAAATAAATTAGATTAAAAAGAGTTTTTGGATTAAAATACAACAGTTTTCACTATTCATTAAAAATGAACTTTATCGGAAAAATACCAAAAATTTACACAAAGTAAATTTTGATGCCCTCATTCTAAAGAAGAATTTTATTTTGTCAAATATAACACATAAAATTTTCAAAAATTGGATTTAAAAGAGGTTCTCCATCAAAAGGTGGTTAATCGACCTTTTAAAGAATATTAGAATGTTTACGCTTAAAATTGGATTCATTCGTATTTTTAATCCTCTAACATTTATTGTAAAAAGAAAAAATATTTGACAAACATATATAATCATTTTGTAGTTATTTCTGTTCATTCCCTCCATTACAATGGCTAGGCGTTAACTACCATTTAAAATAATATTATTTTATTATTAGTGTGCAACATAAGATTCCCAAGAAACTCGTTGTTGCGTATTGGGTACGCCATCGAGCATAGCGTCCACTTTAAAGTAATATTAATATTTTATTCACAAAAATGGATAAATGTGAAAATTTCATATTCTTTATTTACCAGGGGCATTACATCCTTCCCCCATTTTGGGAATTCCGTCCTCGCAATTTTAAAATTGGGCTTGGAAACTTCATTGAAAATCCCAAATCGGAACAAGAGTCAGTAAAACAATAACTTTAAAATAAAGATAGAGAAGTAAAAAGGTCACCCGAGTTAACCCATACTAGGATTCCATGTATAAAAACATGGATATGGTGAAAAAAAAGGTTCATGTTCTGAGGGAGAGAGATAGTAAACATGTCTAGGAGAAAGTTAACCATAAGAAAATCACAAACTTGTGATGGGTTAAATGGTATTCGATTCCCCAGTAGGAAAAGTTAACATAAAACCTTTTTAATTTACGTTACTCTTCATTGAGGAATTTATTTTTGAGCTTAACTAAATCATAATGAAACATACTTACTTGTCACATAGACTTTCAACTTTTACTAGATTCTTTAATCAAACTCATATTTCTCCAAAAATGAGTATTTAGGAAGACTTGTTCGCATTAAGAGTACTATAATCAACTTCTTGAGAATCACCTAATCTAAAAAAGAGAACTATATATTTCTCATGTCTTTAGACAAAAACAAAAACCAAAATTTTTAGTATGAGATCATATAATCCACAAAAGTATAATCGTTTATAAAAATAAAATCTATTCTAAATCCCCAAAATTTGTCCAAAAAACCCCAAAGATCAACGAAGACCATTCGATAAACATTTGTCCACAAAATTATTCAAATTTAACCAAACTACGATTGAAACTCTAATATTTAAAGGATTTAATCACATAGTTTTCCAAGGTACAAATTAACTGTTATCTCCAAATAACATCAGTTGCTCTTAAATTCTCATATTGAAAAGTAATTAACCTAATCACATATCCTCTATGATAGGTTAATCATTTCCATAGATAAACCAAAATAAACTTACTATTGATTCCTAAAATCATCTAACTAAAAAGAATTAGTCAAACTAACCAGGGACTTCACGTAGTCCAGTGGAAGGTGATAAATACTAGCCGCACTTTGGTTGTGGGTTCGATTCCCGCAGCTTTGTCCGACGCGACGGGTTGTCACACGGTCTGCGTGTTGTCCTTTTTCCAAAACTATATAATTCTTAAAACATTCCCCAAAACGAGATAAAATCTTCAAAAATAATCATAACATATTTTAACCTCAAGTTTATCTCATGAAATTCATTTTCCATCATAACATATGATAACTCAAAATTACCTCAAAAGTAAGGATAATAAAAACTCTAATGGTTAACTTTATAATTATTATCTAAAATTCCACATCGATTGGTCATCTTGTACATGATGCATTACAGAACAGACAAAGGTTTAGGTGGTTGATCATGACTCCTTGATAGTTGGTTTAGAACAACCACGAGTTTCCTCATTGAATCCCCCATTTCATCCAGTCTCTTAATAAGAGAACCAGCACAGTTTCCTTCAAACCTGTTGTCACTTTGGTGCCGGCTAGATCCTTCCATTCACTAAAAACAGAAATTTCAGTGTGAGTATATCAACAAAACAATCATGTACTAATGAGGAAGATAAAGACTAAGATATACTTACTTATTCATTTTATATGAAACTAGGACTCTTCCTAAAATCCTAACAATTATCGTAATGTCACTTATGCTTAGAGAATACCCTAACCTCTAAAGTGATCTAAACCGACCTTTGATACAAACTATAAGGCCCCGACCTTAAACCTTACTAAATATTGAATTAAATGGATAATTCACATTGAGGATCTTTTCAGGTTTGGTGTTTTAGAGAATTCGATCATAAATCATGAATTACATTCCACATTTAAACAATGTGGTTACATAAATGATAGTATTCGTTTTTCCCATCAACAGAAACATATTTAAAATGAAACATGGATTCTTTCTTGACACTTCCTTGACACTATCATCATATCATGCACCTTTCCCTTGACCTGTGAAAAACATTTCAAAAACCTGGGATGAGCATAAAAAGCCTAGTAAGGGATATAAAAGTACGAAAAGAAAACATTAGTCCATGTATGAAATCATACATTAAGCATTTTAACATACCTCATCAAATCATGAATAAATAATAGAAATCATAAGGCATTAAGGTAACTTGAGGCATTCATAACATTCTTACGTAGGGATTAACCCTCTTGGTTACGTTTGGAATACCCATCATAGTATATTCCCTAAATATCTTCTGAGAAACCTTTATGTTTAACCCCTTCACGTTACCCAATGCATTGGAGAGCTATATCAGGCTCACCTGCCCTTAGTTTATCACAGAACCACCCTTCTTCATAACAATTCCCAAGAACCATAACATAATCGTATCACATAAAACATGCATAAAGGAAACATAACATTTCCACATTTCAATCACAAGATATCACTACAACACATTGATATAATAAAAATATTACGAAAACCATTTTCAATACCAAAATAAAATAAAAGCAAATCATGGTATTTATTTTTCATTTAAAAAAATGTTATGGCTTGTAGAGGAAGCTGAAACTCAAATAACAGTCACTGCGGTGGAGAAGTCGTTGTCGACGCATATGTACAACAAAATCATTCCCTTTTGTCATTTAGTAAAACGCTTCGTATAAAAAAGATTCCTTTTGGATAAACATAAAAGTCAAAGGGGTTTATACACCATATACAATAAGGTTGTGTATAAAACAAAATATGCCTCAATGAAAGGAGATTGAGACGAAGTCCCATACAAAGATGGTATCCTTAGATTAAGGATAAATCAATTACATAATTATGTGTGACAAATGAATACACCAAATATATGTGGATATTAAGTGTAAAAAAATTAGAGGTCATTCACACATATTCATAGAACGACATATTCAAGGAGTATAAGTTTATCCCAAATAATCAAAATTGGGTTAAGAAGTTCCCTTGCAAAAATTTGACAGCCTAACTACGTCACTTCAAACTTCAGAAAATGAGTTGATGAGAGATAAAAATGGTATCTCATCACTTGGACATTAAATTTACATCAATAAGGATATAGAAGAACATATCCCAACATTAAAATATGTAAACTAAAATACCCAACAAAAGAAGTCTTTTAAAAAGAGGAGGGTGAAAGGTTCCCTTACCAACTTGGGTATCTTTCGAAACATACACCCCAAGAAAGAAGGACAATACAACATTGATGTAAATACTCATAAACGAATGTATATTACAAAAAGAGTAGAATAATGGGCAGCACATATACCACTCAAAGGAAATAGTGGAAAATGTAGCATAAATCTTACAGGAATAAAAGTGAGATGAAAAATCCCTTACGAAAACTCGGCTGCCTAACGACGCCACTTAAAACTTCCAAAAATGGATTGATAAGATCAAATAGGGTATCTCATCATATTAAAATAAAATTTACAGCAAGTGGAATATAAAAGAACATCCCCCAACATAAAAAATAGGAGATTAAAAGAAGTGACATAAAGGAGAGTACTTAAAAAGAAAGAGAGAAGTTGGATCTCTTACAAAAATTCGACAGCCTAACGACGCCACTCAAAACATCCAAAATGGATTGATGAGAGAAAGTAGGGTCTTTCATCATATGAACATAAAAAATTACAGTAATAGTAATATAAAATAACATCCCAATCATAAGAAAGATGATCTTAAAAGGAATGACATAAAAGAGTGTACTTAAAAAGAAAGAGAGGGGTATGATCCCTTACCTCTTGTCCGACATGACTCGATCGTTCTTTAATATCCTGAATAATAAAATTTTGTCAATTTATAATTTCTTAAGGCCCTCATTTAAAGATTATTATTCAGTTCATATCACATATTATAATGTTATAATAATTGGTTAATAAAGTGAGTTCATTTTAGACGTTTTTGTCGATGTTCGGTAGATGAGTAAAAATTGAACTTGTTGGAAAAGAATTTTCCATGTAGTCATAGGAACATCATATCCAGAATAGTATTGATGTTTTAAATATCATATATATCTATTATATATTCATTTTATACTATTCCATAGCATTTGGTGATAAAAATTTAAAACCACCATTCATGGAGACAGTAGGCCGTACGTACGCATGAACGCTACTTTCATTTTTTGTCATATTAATGGAATTAAAAAAAATGAGAGATATATATATTATAATTCCAGAATCATATCCATCCTTTAGATTTATTATATTACATATATATCCATTATATATATATGTACTTATAATAGTACATAACATTTGGAGATAAGAAATGAAATGTACCGTTCATGGAGACGATAAGTCGTACGTACGCATGCACGCTACTTTCATTTCCTTTTTTTGTATTCAATGGAATTAAATAATAATTATATAAAGGTATATTTTAATTATAGTTGGATATCATATGTAATACCATTAATTCCATCCTTTATACGTCCCACATATGGCATTAACGAATCAAATCACTTTGAGGGGGCGGTAGTCCGCACTTCCTAAAATGAAGATATCGCGTTTACCCATAATGGAAACCATAAAGGTATTCCATAAATGAAAAATACAGAATCTTAAAAAAACATAAACATATTATTTATCATTTAAAAATATAGTGACATCTTAATGGCCAGATTTGAAGGAGTTAAAATAATATTGAACAATCATCGTTTCGTGAGGCAATAATTCGCCATCCACAGAAACAGTATGTTCTTTAACCATTCGACGGAGGTGTGTGAAATTGTAGCTCAAATCCTTATTATAAAAAAATCTTAGTATATTTAATATACTGGTTTTGTTAGAAAAGAAAAGTAATAAAAAGATTTTAGGGGTTTGGAGAAGCAAAATAAAACAAAAGAACACAAGGGAAGACATTACCTTTAAATCAGGTAACTCTCTTTGATTTCAGCTCAAAGGCTTCCTTGGAAAGGATTCTACCCAAAGTGAGGCTTCAATGATGAAGAGAGGGACTTGGAGAGATGAAATGGGCATGGGTTGGCTGAGACAAAGGCCTGAGATGTGTGTGTAAGGTGGTAGAGGTGGGGGCCTTTTATAAGAAGAGAGGAGGGGCACTCTTGGAAAGTTATAAAATATTAATTTATTATAAAATGATTTTCGGATTTTAAAGGTCCCAGTATAATATATTTAGAGGATAAGGGGATAAGGATTCTAAATCAACCCATCCAATAGGTTTGTGACATGTGTAATACTTAGATTTTACCCTATCTTCTCATTTTTTTTAAATCGTTCATTTATGAGATAATTACTACATCATCACGGTGTCATAAATAAATTAATTTATTTAATGTCTAAAAATTATAAAACAAATATCATGATGTAGGAAATATTTTGAGATTTATAATTAATATTTATAGTAAAAAATATGACCAATATAACCCCATGTAATTTGTTTTAGTAAAACAACACATGTTTGTGACATTTTAATTTTAACTTTAAATAAACACGTATCAATGTAATTTTCCAACCAAAGTGGCTCCATGGGGTCCCCAAGTTGACCCATGGATTTTCTTGGTCGGCCATGACTCATCCAATAAGGGTAGAACATGTTTAAAGGTCATTTCATATTATTATAACATTATCATTACCTTAAATTACACTAATTACCTCTAATCGCGACTAAAAACATAAGAGTTACTATTCACCAACAATTTATTTTAATCCCATTGAACCAAATTTTACATCCTAATGAAGACCATGTATGTCGGATTTTTGAAATTCAAACCACAGAAGTGGTAAAGTTTCATTTAAATGAAAAACAGTTTTTAAACTACCACTTAGTGGTTTCACTATTCATCAAAAATTTAAGTTTTGCAGAAAAATACCAACAATTCAGCCTAAGCTATATTTGATATTCCAAATTAAAAAATGATGTCTATTTTAAAAAATTCAAAACATATTAGTTGCACTAATTAATTTAATAATTAATTCCTTCTATAAAAACAAATAGCGTGTTTTGAAGAAATAATATCTATTACAAGATTGACACAAGTTTAAGTCCAATTTCAAAGTGAAATTAATTCCAATGACCACTATTGAATTAAATGGTAAAAATATATTCTAATTTCAATTTAAAAACAATTCAAAAGATAATATAATCCTATAAATAAATTATATTAAAAAGAGGTTTTGAATTAAAATACAACATTTTATCACTATTCATTAAAAAATGAACTTTATCGGAAAAATACCAAAAATTTACACAAAGTAAATTTTGATGTCCCGATTCTAAAGAAGAATTTTATTTTGTCAAATATAACACATAAAATTGTCAAAAAGTGGATTTAAAAGAGGTTCTCCATCAAAAGGCGGTTAATCGACCTTTTAATGAATATTACAATGTTTACGCTTAAAATTGGATTCATTCGCATTTTTAATCCTCTAACAGTTATTGTAAAAAGTAAAAATATTTGAAAAACATATATAATCATTTTTTAGTTAGTTCTATTCATTCCCGCCATTACAATGACTAGGCGTTAACTACCATTTAAAATAATATTATTTTATTATTAGTGTGCAATGTAAGATTCGCAAGAAACTCGTTGTTGCGTATTGGGTACGACATCAAGCATAGCGCCCCCTTTAAAGTAATATTAATATTTTATTGACAAAAATGGATAAATGTAAAAATTTCATATTCTTTATTTACCTGGGGTGTTACAGAAACAATTTCCCTTGAGAAAATTATTTTGAGGGATCTATATTAATATTACTTATAATATCATTATATTTAGTTGAATCTATTTGTTAGAATAAAATTTTTATTCTTTTCTGGGTCAATGTATATTCAAGATATATTGATCATAATACAATCAAAATGTTAATATGATCAAGTTAAATTTACATTTATCATGTTTCTAAAATTTATCCATTTAGGAATAAGTGAAAATATATTTAATAGAGATATTGGGACTATTTAATGGTCTATATTGATTTAATAATTAATTATTTTTTAAAATTATTATTCATTGCTGTTTAATTTTAATTTCATATAAATAAATATTTATTTATGAATTGAAATGTTAAATAAATATTTTTTTTGAAATGAGATTTATTAATGTATCAATTAAATAATTATTTATTTAAGAAGTGATATACTAAATAAAATTTTAACATTGGGGAAATTTAATATTTAATCTAAAAGGAAATGGACTATATATATTCTATTAAAACAAAAACCTACATATATAAGATAAATTAAATATATATAAAAATCCAGATGAATAGATCAAATTTCTTACTTTTATTTAATATATAAGGAATTAATGATATATTATCCCCTACCAATTGATAATTGGGGAGACAAACTGGATAGATATAAACACGATTGAAACTGGAGAGTGGAACACTTGTTCTATTTTCATTAGAACCCAAATTAATCAACATTAATATCTAGAGTTTTTTCAGATAATTTTTGGATGTAATTAGATAAAATAAAATCTATATTCATAATAAAATGATAATGAAAATTATGATCATAAGTTATTCTAGAAAGAAAAAACATTATATCATCACTTTTAATTATATTTACTTATTAATTGTGTGTGTTGATTCTGGATAAAAATTATGATACTATACATTTAAATATTAAATTTCATCTAGATATTTATAAGGGAATAATTTTATTCATGCATCCTATCACCTGATACTACAATTCCGGAATCCTGTAATGTAATAATGATAATGGTATGGTTATTCAATCATGTTACTAAGCATGATTTTATAAGAGTAATATTTCTAAGGAAAAGTCAACCATAAAGTTGATCATGATCAACTAAGAGTTTTTTCTGAGTTAAATCAACCAAAAGTTTGTCAAAATTAATTAGACATGTCTAGAAATATTCATTTGAAATAATTTAGGTTTAAATTTTTATAATTTTTTTTATATTTTGTTAAATATATATTGTATATTTACAGATTATTTGGATAATTGAATTATAGTTAGGGAAAATGGGATAGTTGATAAGCACTAAGAATTTATATAATTATCTTAGTTCCTTAATAAAGAATTTTATGATCACGTACATTTAATGATTGATCATGGAAGTATCAAAATATAGAAAAGGTGAATAAATAGATACTAAGAAGATTTTTAAAGATTAATATGGTGTCTATTTTAACAATATATATTTATGCATTGATGAATCATGGTTAGTAATTAAAAACATAAAAATTAATATAAGGTTCCAATTTTCTATACATTTATTGTGAACAATAGTCATTACTGATGAATAGTATAAAGTGAATAATTTTATGGAAGATTTATTTGGATAAAATAATTTCAATTATATTGGATGCAGTTAAAGACTATAATAAAAAAAGAATAATAAAAAATCATTAATATCAAGAAATTGAGATGGGTATTACTAATCATTTTTAGTAATTTTTTATTCAATTTATAAAAGATATAGATTTTTTTAGGATAATAAAAAAATATCTTATTGAGTTATGTATAATATAATTCCATATATAGTATTATTTATGATATTGTTGATTTTGTGTGTATTATATGATATTAAACACATCAAGGATTTAGTCACTAATACTAAGATGAAAACATGTATATTTTTTTCTAATTGAAAATAATTATTTGTATTCTACCATTAGAGTCAAATATAAAATAATATCCAGATTCATCACTTAAGTACATAAAAAAAAGTTCAAAAGGATTTTGAAAATTGGGCATTACTGATTCTGCCTTCCTCTCAGTGATACATCCTTTTCCATTTTCAGCTTCCCAATTGGTGTAAAGGAAGAAAGTTTCCTCTATATAATCTTAAGATATCTATTTTTTATCATTTTTTATAACTATTATTTATATTTTTCATATTATACACATAATGATTAAATTATTTGAATAAAAAATATATTACAACCATTACATAAAAAAATATCTTATATTTTAAGAAACAATATATCCATATTTTTATTCATAAGGTTTATAATTATTGATATAAATAATAATTGAAATTATATCTCTTGATAAAGGATCTTTAATGGCTATAATTGATAAAAACATCTTGAAAATTATGGTAGAGAAAGAAATTTTCTTATCAAATTTTCATCCTATAAAGAGTTTACAAAAGTGGTCTTCTAAAGAACTATATACAAAATATGATATAAATAAATGAATAAATAAGAATAAAATAAAAATATAAATGAGTAAAATTTGTAAATTTGGAGCACCTAATTTGAATGAGAAAGTATATTGAATAATAAAATTATTAATGATGACTTTATTCTGAATAATGAGATAGTAAGAACCCTAAAAATCAATGGAGAAATTGTATAATAGTCCATAATTATGAAAAAGTTATTTAAAAAATTAATAAACATTTTTAATTGAATGTAATTATATTTGGAGAATAAATCTAATGGCCTGCATAATTAGGGGTTGTGAAATTCAGAGGAAATTTGATTTTTTTTGTCATGGGGAAGGGTCGGGTTGACCCCATTGTAAATATTTTTTTATTGGTGGATCTCCACACCATGATGACAGAGGGTTATTTCATAGCGAGTTGATTATATAGAAATCATGACATAATGAAGGGGAATCAATATGCTGTTATGGTAGAAAGTCAAGTTATGATCAGTATAGGTCACAAAGTGGTGGATTTCGTGAATGAGATTTTATGTTTTGTATATTTAAGCACCAGGAGAAGTAATACTCTATTAAAGGTTTTCATTCAGTAGGGATGAACCTTATTTATTAAATTATCCCTATGGGAAATTAGGATCATGCCATGGTAATGGTAATTAAGCCATAATGGTGAACATTATATATGGGTTAGAAAATCCCTTATGTATGTCCTTATGAAATTTTATAGGAGGAAGGTTGGTTATTTCATGATACTTAATGTCATTGTGTGAGATTTGTATAAGGGGTATTTTATGGAAATAAAGGGCACATTATGAAACTTGGTCGATGGCTGGCTGTTGTGCTGTAAAGGGGGAATGTCATGCCAAGACGATTTGAGGTGTAGAATTTTGGTTCTTCATACAAGTAGGATACTATGTGGCAACATAAGGGCCACATTATGAGGGGTGTTTTGGAGACAATGGTTTTTGTATATTGTTGGTTGTTGTTCATGAAATTGAGTATTATTCCATATAGAAATAGATGGATTGGGGTAGACGTAACTCCATGATCTAGTGGGTCACACTAAAATGCAATCTCAAAGGAGGATTGCTAGACCGTGACCCCTATGAGTCATGTTGTAAAGGAAATATAGGATAGTTTTTTTTGTAAATCTAGGGTTATACATATATTTTCTAAGTTAGAACCTTCCATGATTTAAGAGTAAAATGGGTATGGGGAATGAATATTTTGATAGATTCCCCACTTTCATTGTCTCTTTCATTACCCTTGGCGAGGAGTGTTTTATAGGAAATTCCCTAGAAATTCAAGGAAAATTGATTCATCCAATTACTTCATTACTCTTCCCATTTGTTGGATACTAAAATTTTCTATCTCTGGGATAATTTTTGATAATGATTCCACCAGATAATTTTGTAATCATATCTATATGATGTGGATTTATATTATGTTGGATTTTAAAAATTGTAGAAGGGGAGATGCCACACATTTCTCACCATTTCATTATAGGTTCATCAATAAGTTTATTTTTAGGGTTTTCAGAATTTTTAAAATGAATTATCCCCTGATTAGAAATAATATAAAGGTTAGTTTTTTATTAGGGTACCAAGAGAATCTCATAGGACCCCATCTTGTTTTTTCACAATTTTTTAATAAGTATATTCTGACAGGTTAGTTTTTTTTCATTAATCATCTTCAGTTTAGATGTTATAATTAATTATGAATTTTTGAAAATTAATAATTTGGATGTGGTTTCTTATGTTAAGGGATCATGCATTAGTTTTAAATTGAAATAGGTTTGTATAGGATTTCCTAAGGATGATAACTATGTGTTTGAGGTTGGTGATCCCAATAATACAGAATCATATTCATATTGATGCACGATTTTTAATATTTTTATGAAAATATATGTTCAGGTAAAATGGATAAGGATCTAAAGCACCCTAGGAAAAGTTAAAGGGTGGTATTGAGCCTCCGAAATTTGGAGTAAGATCTCCTAGTATGTTGGGAATTTTAGAATTACATGGTGACTACATTGCCAAAGGAGAGAGGAAAATAGATAACTATATGAGGGGACTATGATAAGTCTTTGGGATTGATATGAAATTTAGGTAGCCTAGTGTAGAACTCTTACGACAATTTGTGTTGGCATTAGAGTATTAAGCCCTTGGATGATGGGAGAGAGAGTCATATATATCACTTATTATTGAGAAGAACCTATAAAGGGTATATTGAAGACTTAGAGTGTTTGATGTTAGAAATAAGTCCTTCATGTATTAGTGTAGTGTGAAATGGAGGGTTTCAATTATATGAGGTTCTTGAGATCTCTCTTATGGGAGATATGATATAACAACCAGACATGGTTCAAGTGAATTTTTTTAATGACTTTGAATTCGGTGGCCATGAAGCTTTGTGAGAGTTATATTTGGATGTCATTTGGTTATAATGAATGAGTTTTGATATTGAAATTTAAAGACTGTATGGATAAATATCCTTAGGCCAAGGTAAGTTAGGGCCTGTGTGTTGTGGGGTCACCATGGGTTGACAAATGTATGTTGGTATTAGTGAGCAGTGACTCGATAGGGTCTAATAAACCTAATGGATTCCTTTATAGGTGTGGTGGGAATACTTATGAGCTTTGTGTATTATAAAATATTGTATTTTTTTTCAAGCATGATGATATTATCATCTGTGACTATTTTGGTATGATATGGGATTTTGGTGGGATAGGCTAACTGAGTGGTAGGTCTAGTTAGGTGAGTTTTTGTGAGTGTATGAAATGGTCCATATTATAATTTTGTTCTTTATATGTGCATGTTATCCACCACAATTTTATGATCTCCAATGGGATTTGATGTTATTACATATGTTTAGTGAGTGGAAATTTGTATATTTCATCCTGAGTGAGAAGGTACTGATTTAATTATGTATGTGATACCCCCCATAAGTGTTGGGAGTGGTTAGTGTAATGTGCTTGATGATGGGGATGGATACATGACCTTGATCTATGTGACAGTGTCCTGGAAGACACTAAATAGAGTGAGGGGGAATTGGTTTGATTTGTACATGTTTGTCCCACCTTGAGAGTGTGTAGTTTAAGCAAATCTTGTTTTTCTATTATAACCTTTAGAATATTTTGTATAATAATTTTTTGATGATTCATTGAATCTTCATGGAGTTATAAACATTGATGTGCCTGAAAATAATAAATTTTTTAGTGAGCATGTTCATTTTCATGATAATAATTTATTTCTATTTAAATAAATCATTATATGGGAAATCTAAGACTATATTTTCATCTATAATAAGGGGTTTAACCGAGGAGTGATGAATTTTGATATGCATTGGAGATCTTGAGGTCGAGATACCATGGGTGGATTATTTAAATCATTTAATTGAATTAATTAATTAATTAAAAATATTACCCAATTAAATTATTAATTGATCTTGGTAGGGGTTGATGTAAATCACACATCTAAATCATTTATTAACCCACTCTTTCAAGGGATAGTTTCAAGACCCCAATTTGAGAGGGAGTATGAGATGAGGAGATCATGGGGTGATCAAGGAAAGATCCAAAGAACCTAAAAAACCCATGGAATGAAATTCTTTATTGATATTTCCATTGACACTTGACATAGATAAATTGTTCATCAAAGAACAATCTAAGATTGTGGTAGAGATTTTTTTAATTTTTTTCTCCACATGGTGATTTTAATTATGTACACCCATTTTTCTGATAATTCTCCCCATACAACATGGACATATAAACTTATGACTTAAAATTTATCCTAGAAATTTATATATTCTTTGTGTTATACCCCTTATTCTATGATTACCATACCAAAGATTGTTGTTTAGGCCTCACTTTGACCATTATTTATTGTTACCATTGTTTTTATTTGGTTTCCCTCCATTTTTCTTATCTTCATCACCTAAATTTATTTTTGGATAGGGCTTTAAAAGACAATAGTTTTAATTAATCCGAATTCAAAATTATGGACCACAAGTGTTTTCTTGGTGATCAATATCTAGGATCTAGGTCTAAACAGGTTTATCAGGTGATAATGAAACATGGTATGAGGAAACAGCAGGGTCCACATGATAGTGGTGAGCAGGCTATGCAAACCAGTGAATAAATAATTTCTCACAATATATGGTTGTAAATCAAGAATTAGAGACACTAAATACATAGAAAAAAAATCTAATAAAAGATTATACTTGATAAAGGGTGAGAATATTGATGCCGACATGATTTTGGGAAAAAAATGAATCAGAGATCAAATAAATGAATCTAAGAAAAGCAGTTTTGAAAAACACTTACCATGTACTCCATGATTGTGGTACTTGGATTCCTAGACTATTATAGATATCACATGATTAATTGAGTGGATTCACACACTATTTAGTCTATAGAATCTAGGTATCACATGGTGTGCATTTATGGAGTCATTTCATGTTGTCTGAGATTACATGACTCAACTAGATGGAAATACATGCCAAGTACCCACACAGTTGTCACATGCCATGTAACACCTTGGACACATCATACTCCCTGAGATAGGAGGAACCCAAATATTTGAGGTACATTACATGTTTAATGTTTATCGCACACACAATTTACCCCATCATACATGTTTTGTATCCTATTACACATGTCATGTATGTATACCTTTACATTCTATGTAGCGAAGCAGTACACAACTAGGAAATTACCAAGGGGTTACATACAATATGTTTCTACAGTACAATCTATGCACAATTACATCCTTGATGTAATTTCATATCTCCTTACATAAGACTTGGATTCAGATGTGCAATTTTTCATTCCTGAGAATTTTTATATATAAGATGATATGGTGTAATATTATTCAGTAATAAAGGAAATATGTGATACAATACAACCAGAATAGATTGTTTTTCTCTATAGGTATGTTGACGAGGATCATGCATAAATATTAAATAACTCTAGGCATTGATATTACCCTAATAATTTTTTAGGCTAGGGTGTGTATCCATAACATATTATATTTGGTTTGGTACTCCCCCAAATACATGTGGCATGGGTTATCTATCTAGGGATTATATACTCCCCTATGTAATAGTTTATGTAGGTTATGGGCCCTCCATTGGAGTCATTACTACATCGAAAAATTCTTATCCAACAGTAAGGATTGGGTACCCCATTATAGTTTTAGAGAGGGGATGTGGGCTATTAGTTTGTTAGTTTGGATTCTTAGAGGATCTTACAGATTCTCTTTGGGCTTTCTTATGAATAATTGTACTTTATCATTTGTCCTGAGTTCCCTATTTTAAATAGTATTTGAGTTATTTTATTATGTACATCCTTACTTATTTCGCTATGGTTTGAGCTACCTAATTTTCTTTCTATTCCTAGGTGGTTTTAGTAGTATCCTACTAAGTATGTATGTACTCAAACCTATATAGGAATATTTTACCACATATGTTATATGTTATGAATATGGTAGAAATTTTGGTGGTGAACTAGATAGAGTAGTAATTATTAGAGATTATTAGTACTCAGAGGTGGTGGTAGTGGTCAGTGATCATGTCCAGATATTATTCTCTAGGGGGATATTTACACCATAGCTGTTAGGTTGGGTTTTCTCTTTTCTTTTGTTATGAATTCACCTTTTCCTCTTCTCATTATGTGGTATGCTCTGTTGGCCTCTATAGATCTTAGTAGTTGTATCATGTATTTTTATTTATAAATTATAGTTTTCTTATTTTATTTATTTTTCATTATTATGTCCCATCAAAAGGCTTTCATTGAGTACTTGTGAATAAGTATAAGGATTCAAATTATGTATGATATTCTTACTATGTTCTAGCAATGAGCCTCTGTCCTATTAGAGGCAGGCTTGGGGTGGTACGTTCAACTTAATACCACCTAATAGGGATTCTAGTGGGTTGGGTATTGTAAGAGTGGTATTAAAACTAGTATTTCATAGGAAATGAATTTTGAGTAATATCTTATGTGGGTATTAGTTTTGGGAATTATAAAAACTATGATAAAGGGGTATAATGTTTAGATTTTATCTAAGGAACCCAGTGATGGAACAACAACTAACATATCCACTCACTAGGTCTCTGATAACCTTCCCATCGACTTATTACACTAATGAAGTAGTTATAGGTAACAAATAAATGGGTAATTCATTATATTGGAATTGTTCATTGATTTCTATTTCCTCCTTGATTCATCTTCTTATATTTTTTTATTAAAGATAGTCTACCTATTGAAATTATACGATATCTCTACAAAGATATCGTTATTAGATTCTATGATTGGGTTTTGACATGAACATGCCAATGATTATTTCATTTTTGAATAGAAAGTTGAGAAACATGAATTTTATATTGGTTTAGGATCATGCGGTGTTCCACCAAGAATGATAGGGGTGGTACCCACTCTGATTTGGAAGTGATCAAACCAACATCCCCATAGTGTAGAATTTTTTTTCACTCCATATTGATAAGATAATTATACTTTTAGGAATGTATGAGGATGAATGTTGTTTCAGTGTGTTTCATGGGTCTTAGTGGAAAGGAACACCGAGATTTCATGGTGATATTTAACCTCATATAGCCAAAGAGAGGCTTGGGATGGTGGTTTGAGTTTTCCACCTTGTTTGAATGTCTACAGATTAGATGGAAATTCTACAACAAATAATCTCCCTCAATGAGTCACTATTGGTGGTTAATCAACTAGACCCATGATGAAGAGATTCTTATTTAGAAAATAATCAAGAACCTATTACACTTTACACATTACTTGATGAAATAGAAATACATGTTGATTAGGAGTAACACCATGGAATAATGTCAATTAATGAGTATGAATCAAGAATTTTCAATCTGATAAGGTACTACCTCGATATGTTTCATTATGTATTCTTCTATGCGTGGATGTTTGAGCATAAGATACATAGTTATATTCAATATAGAATTATTCTCTATTGTATCCCCACTTATGATAGGGTACTAGAGAAAACCTTAATGATGGATAGTTTTCATGAAAGTGGTAGTTGAAAACAAGTGTTAACAGTGGTTATTCAAGAGTATAGTAATTAGTGGTAACTATATGGAAACAAAAACTATATTCAAGAAACTAAATGTTGTTGTATGTTTAATATCATAACTGAGGATTAGTAGCTCAGGGGTTTTATAGAATATTATGTAACCCGTGGGACATGAATTATTATTAATCTTAATGATGAAGTCATTTAGTATATAGCATCCGAATTCATCATGCATCAGAGGGCTGTAATGTGGTTGATGGAAACCCATAATAGAGAAATATATGTCACTATAGACCTTTTAGGGGCCGAGATGGTGGTCCTTGGAAAGGTGGATGGAGTAGAGGAGTGGGTGGTACCCTAGGAGGAGGATCTAGAGGAGGACGAGACATTGATATGCTTCCATGAAATCTACCAGTAAGAGATCCACACTATGATCACAAGTCCAGAATCTAGGTACATAAGTAGATATTAGTGATTATGTTTTATGAACTGGATATACCTAACACGGTCTGAGGTATGATATTTTTCTTTTCTACACTAACACACAAATTTATACACATCATTATGATCCATTCATTCATTATTGTATCCTCAGTTTGAGAGATAGAGATTCCCATGGATCTATTAGCATGACCCATTAAACTATTGAATCCTACTCGGTGTGATACCACAATCACTCATATATTTTGGTGATGTGAACTTGTTATTATGGGTTAATGGTTTTTATGGGATCTCATGGTGGATTCGACTAAACCATAAAACATCATCCTTAGTAAAGACTAGTAATCTATAGTGAAATACCAAATCTACTACTACAATCATAGAGTGATTTTATTTTTATTTTATGGATTTATATTCTCTTTAGAAGGAAATGGGGACTTTTAGTTAGGATGATATGATCCTTTGTGTGATAATTTATCAATAATCACCCTCCAATTTTTTATTTTAGCTTTCTGTATGGTAAATAACTCAAATGATTATCTATAAAAAATTATCAATGAGAACATGAAAATTTTCCATGAGGATGTTCCATGATTTCCCCATTTTTATGAGGTTTGATTCAATATCAATTTTCACCCCAATACCACTATAATATCTTATGAAACATAGTATATGGCCCTGATTGAGCTTAGAGAATTGAGGGTGTAGTTGGAGGACCTTATAGATAAGTGTTTTATTAGACAAAGCATACCCCAAGGTATCCACAATATTGTTTTCTAAGAATAAAGATTGTATATTTAGGATTTTGTTGACTATCACAACCTAAATTAAGTGAAATTTAAGAATAAGTACCCTCTACCATGTTTCAACAACCTATTTTAACAACATATGGGAGTTAAGGGGTTTTTTTTAAGATTGATCTCATGTCTGACTATCACCACCTTTGTGTTTCTGAGAAGGATATTCTGATTATAAGATAATGACACTATTACGACCCTTACAATTTTTTGATGATTCCCTTCCATATGAAAAATTCCCTATCAATGTTCACGAGACCTATAAACTAGATCATTTAGCATTTCATGGATCTGTTCATAATTTTATTCATTTCCAATATCCTCATCTATTTAGTATTAGAGGAAGAGAATTTAGATCATCTAAGGATAATATTTTACTTAATTCAGAAGAACCATTTATATGAAAATATCCCAAAGTTTTAGTTCTATATTATAGAGTCCCAATTTCTAGGTTATTTAATATTACAATAAGGTAGAGTAGTTATGGGACCAATAAATACCTAGGTAGTGTTAGTTTCAGAGCCACCCAAGAGAGTTATTGATGTGTGAAGCTTCTTTTGTTTGGTAGGGTACTACTAGATATTCATTGAATATTTAATTATAATTTTTGTTTTTATTGACTCACTACCTCAAAAGGGATATCCATTCATTATGTTTGATTGATGCTACATATATTTTGATGAGACAAAGAAGAGGATGGTGAGTGATCTTGTCCTAAGGATGTTAGAGAAAAGTACATAGTATTAAATTACACCTAAAGAGAGGATCTTAGATATGTGATGATGCAATTTAATAAAATTATTACCTATGGGTAAAGATATTTTAGACATATCTAGTAGAACTACATGAATAATGATTTGGAACTATTAGTGATAGTGCTCTACAAAAAGACATGGAGGTACTATCTTCTTAGAGTGTGGTTTGTAGTCTACATGGATCACTAGAGGATCTGGTACATCTTTAATAATAGGGATATTAACTTGAGGTAGAATCATTGGTTGGATTAAATATATAATTATGACTTATTATGTGTTATTTACTCTAGGAATGTTAAATTTAGTGGATGATTCCCCTAGCAAGAAGTCCAAAAATCCGTTTTTGGGGTGGCATCTGAGTATCTAAACTCATAAAACTATCCTTAGTGGAAGAGGGATATATGAAATATCTTAAATTGATATTGGTTTCCACTCCAATTAATTAGTGTTCAATATAGGTTCATATGGGAGACATCGATTTTGATGTTTTACATTTCCAAATAAATTATTAGGAGACTCAACTAATAGATATTTCTGAGGTGGAGGGCACACTATCCACCTTATAGGATGTACAATGAAACCAATATTTAAATTTGAATAAATGATTAGGGAGTTCCATTATTACCCATTGGTGGTATATCCTAAATTTATGATGTTAAACAATGGTCTTTGATATAATTTTTGTTGGGTAGGAAGGAAGAGATGTGTTATTGAGTTATTTCTTGATGCCCCAGTAGTTAGTATGTAAAGGTAGAGAATTGGGCCCCATATTATTTTTCCTAACCCCCTATGGATCTATAGTGGGAGTGGGATATCATATCAATGTATTTAATAAAGTTTCTTCCATTATTAGAGAGTGTAATGAAATATACATAACTATCCCATAATTTTTTATTTATATAAATATTACATTATTTACATTCCCATGACCTTCTACGATAATAGTTTTAGAGAATTATAAAATTACCTTATATAATAGAGCACATATTTTCTTTCCAATGGATATTTTCTCCACCAAAAATATATTTCTTAAATAATAGACCAACTTAATTCAATGTTAAAACCAAATAACAAGAACTTTGACTTAATAATAATTCCTACTCTATCCTCAAAACCTATAAAAATTATTTTAAAACATGGGATTTGAACATAAATCTTACTAAGGGGTATAAAATAAAGAGAAAACTATTTATAACATTGAAATACTTTATAACCTTTAAAAAATAATTTACATTAAATATATAACCATGAGCTCAAATAAAAACACATTAAAACATGAAATAAAATTCATTTCTCAAAAGAGTTTCTTAAATAAAAATCAAAATAATGAATAAATTAATTAATATACAAAGAAATATCCATGATAAAATATGAAAATTTTAAATCTTTATAAATCATAAAAATTCCATAAAATAAAAACATTTACCTTTGAAATGATCGAAACATTTATTTGTTTATATGATCAAATTATTGTTTCTTAAAATCTATATATTTCCTTTTAAAAACAAAATAAATAATAGAAAAAACATGGTGGAATCTTGGTACATTATATTAATCACCATTTTAATCAAATAAAATTACCAGAAATTTCCATTTACTAGTAATGGAATAACATAACCATCAAATCCCAACATCTGTTTCTCTTGAGAATAAATTGTTGTCCAATGCTTGGGAGAGATATATCCGATGATCACCCATAATATTCTATTAATTCTCTAGTACCATAATCTAAAAAATAAATTCAAAGATTTCATTTAGTATTATAAAAATAATTTGAAATCCATTTTCAATCAAATTTTAATCCAATTCATAAAATAAAATTATTTCATAGAAACCATAAAGAAAGTAAGATCTTGGGAACTATTTGTAGAGAAATTAAGAGAAATTAATTAATTCTAATAAAGTATATTTTAAAAGATAAAAACTCACCTAATTTTTTAATATTTATTTCAATGGAAATAATTAATTAAAATTAAATAATAAAAATTAATTTGTAAAACCATGAAAAATCGGAGAGGAATCATTATAAAGAAAATTGATGAATATGATGGGATAATTTTATCACGATAAAAATATTGAAAAATAAATCTTTTTCACCCTTTTATAAATAAATTCAAATTCAATAGATAATAACATGAATCAATCCTAGAATTATAGATTAGAACATCCATAAAATAATTAATATGGAAATGTGGGAAAATAAAATAAATGGGGTTTTAGAGAGAAATAATATAAAGTCACTAGAAAAAGGAATTTAGTTATAAATGACCTCAATTCAATGTTAGATTGAAAAAAAACCCTTACAACGATCATAAAATGTGAATTAAGAATATATCAAGGAGGGGATTATGTGAAAAGAATTTAAATCCACATAAAACAAGCATAATTATAATAAAAACAATTAGAGTTTATATCACACATAATCATAGAATAACATAATCATTGAAGAAAGGATAAAACTTAATGAAATGAAATTGAGTTAAGAATCCCCTTACCATGAGTTCTATAATATATTTTAATATTCCTTTAAGGTTCACCTTTGGGACAGAACCATAGTTAATCTTCTAAAAATCAAATATTTCTGGATGGGAATTTGGATTATGGGAGGAGTGTGGGTGGAATATATAGATGAAAAACTAAAAATTATATTTTCTCTAAAAGGATGAGGAAAGTTCCCTTTTATAGGTAAAAGACCAGAGGAACATCCATAATTAATTATAGTAAAGAATTGAAATATTACCATGTTTCATGTAGGAATAGTACACATGAATTATCAATATTTTTCACTCATAATATTCTTATTCAATATTATTAATAAATTTATTTTCTATAAAATATGAACTCTTATTTCACACCACACTAACTGATTTATATAATAATCATATTTATATAACTAAATATCAATATTTATAAAAATACAGATAGAATTTTCCTCTTATTATCTTTATCATATGATGAATATTGATATCCTACTAAAATCATATTTAATGTGACTATCAGGTTTTTCTTAAAATATTACATATGATTGCAGACTTTTTTAACTTGAATGTAAATTTCATGAACAAAAATGCTTATGAATTTATATGTAATGGGTTTAAAAAACCCTATACTATGTATCCTCCCTTAATATGATTTCTAGTATAGTAATTATTAACTTCCATAATGATCTATATGCATTTTCATCATCGTACCTTTTGAATTTTAAAACCACTATATGTTGATTAATCTATTACATTTCCACCTATAAAAAATATTATTTATTCTAAATCATATTTCTGAAGGTAATTATGAATTATAGAAACTAGAAGTGGTGCATGAAAAAAATGACCCCCAATATTTATAGAAGTTGTAATTTAGAAGTTATAGGTTGATTCAGGATTTCAAGGTAAAAAATATCCAATAGTTATGTATTAAAATGTTAAAGTACTATGAGCTGGAGGTGGATTCAAGGTTGAAAGTATCATAAGCTAAGAATCAAATATTTTTTTGATGACTATAGGCCAAAGATAAGACGAAGGATTGAAAGGAAGTAGTTGTGAGTACTGAAGATCTGAAGAACATGACAATATGAAGAGAGGCATGATCAAACATTGATATGTCACTTGATACTATACTATAAAGATGATTAGAAACCGAGATGTACATGAAAGAAATTACCAAAGTAATATTTCAGATATTTTTTCATTAGGATGGTATATATGTAATTTAAACCCTGTGGAGTATATAATGAAATATAGAAAAGTAAAAATCCTTATGCAATGTGTATGTTTTTTAGAATATTTAATAAGTAATTTTTTGAGGCCCATTCAAAAGTCTAGTAAAGGGAAAACATTACTTAATAAATAATATTTTTTTCATAATTAATGCAATTCATAATATATATTCTGTTACTAAATTATTAAAAAGTAAAATAATTATTTTTCATAATATATTTTTTATAGAAAATTCTATAGATACATAATATATTCTAATTTACCACAATACATAAAATGCATAATTTTATTTATGTTTTGAATATACGTGTTGTTTTTTACATTACAAAGTTATTAAATATTAATATTAAATATAATTCAACCTTTTTATATACATTATCATTCTTAATTATATTTCCAAACTAATAGTGGGTATGATATTTATATTTATATGTATGTTTTTCAACTGAAACAGATTTTCTAAATGTAAGATATATAATGTATTTCAATTAAAACATATTGGTTTATACTTAATGAAAATTAAAATTATGTACAATTTTTGATTGATACATATAATATTATACATAACAATATTTCTTTCATCTTAAAAATATAAAAAATAGTATAATGATAAATAATAAATAAAAATAGGAAAATTTAAAAATATATTTTTAAAATTAAAATACCTTCAATAGATTAATAATCATGAAAATTTAAAACTTTTTTTATAATTAATCTTCAAAATAAAAAATCACAATGTACCATTTTAAAAAAATTTATTATAAAAACCCATACTACATAATAAAATATTAAAAAAAAGTAAAACTAAAAATCAAGTATCCCTTAAAATAAAATATAATTTTTTTTTAAAATCACACATAATATTTTCAAAATCATAATTAGTTTTCAATTGATAATACTCAATATTTTTAGTTATATAATAAAAATACACATATTTTATAATTTATGACATAAAATTGATTTATTCAAAATATCTAACCAAATATTAGCCTGAACATGAAACCAAATTATAACTTATATCTTATTTTTATGGATATCATATCTAATTCATTTAAAGGATACATTTTTGAAAATATAATAATTACACATAATGGTAATTTTTGTACCTATAAATAACCATTCAATTAATTCACTCAATATATACTTAAAATTCATTCCATATTTACTATTATTTTCCTTCTTTATATTATCATGTTTAATAGAGTCGTATTTATAGGAGATCTTGACAACACATACTTCAACCTTACAGTTACGTGGTTTAATTTTTATTATTTCCCCACAGTACTTGTACTCATGTTATTTAATGTTATATTTTCATATTATTATTTATTATCTTATTTTATAATGGATCTGTTCCATTTTATGGTATTTTTAAAGATAATAATTTAATTTCAACTGAAATATATTACATGTTAAAAATGGGGTTTAAGCATCCCCCCTATTAGAAACCATTTCCTCAAAATTTTATCTTTTAAGAAAACATGTAAATGGATCACTACACACTATTATTTTCAAATACTTGGATTCAGGGTCTCAATTAATAATATTTTTCATTTAAGAAAGAATAATATAATGTTACCATTGATTCAATATCAAATTTAATTTAAGAAACTATTATTATATAATTATTCCCTTACTATATTATCTCATAATATTAATGGTTGTGTTTCTCCTAGAAGGAGAGGGTATATGAATTATAATAGCACTTTAAATAATTTTCAAACTCTTCTACTTATTTTCTATAGATAAAATTTAAACAATCAGGTCTAAATTTGCCAATAAACGATTTAATTCTTTAAAAGTGATATCCAAGACATATAATTTTAAATCAAATGGGTGAAATTTATTTTTATTATATAATCTATCATAATCAGATTTATTGTTTCCAAAATTCTATTTTTCCAAAAAATTAGATGTAATTAAAGAAAACTAAAAATTATAACTGAAAACATATAAACTTCTCAATAATTACCCTTCTCCACAAAAAGACTGATATCATTATGTTCTTCATAGTGTCGTGGTAGTGTAAAATATTTTTAAATTCAATGATGAAAATTAACTTATTGAAAAACATAAGGATGATGGGGTTTTAAAAATTGATCATAAAAAATCCATGTTCCATGGAAATTTCAAGGCATAGAGAATGTGTTTGGTATTTCATAAAGCTATTAAAATGTGAGTAGAATATTATAAAATGACTAAAAAAATTTGAGCCAAAATTTTCAATAGTAATTACAAGTATGTCATTTGGAGAGGATATGGAAGTTGGGTGTGGTTTCCCTCTATCTTGATCCCAATATTTAATCAATTACTATCACATAACATTATTTGAATTATCCATACCATGATAAATTTTAACTCTTAAACATATATATATTTATATTTTTAAAAAATTAAACTTTTATAATATTTTTTTCTATTTTAATACAAAATGTTTAGTAATGAAAAGTCATGGTAAACCATCTTATGAAAAATTAAAAATATAACATTCAGAACAATGACATCACATTTACAACTTAGACTCTCTAATTATTATTTTAAACCCACCCAAAAAAACTGTATCCTAGGAATTATAAAGAATTATTTATACCAAATTTAAAACTCAAAAATCCTAAAAACCTAGATGTAATGGTTTGTGACTTCCCAATCTCTTACTTTAATGGTTTTGTGGTTGGAGTGTTCTTGGTGGAGGATAGACGAGGTTCAATGGGGTATAGAGTTGTAGTAAAAGTGAAGTTTGATTTTTTATGATATTAAATATTGGTTTACATTATAATATGGTGCTTTATATCTTGGGTGGATGAAAATATTAAATATTATTTGTGGTGATGGGAAGAGAGTGAAACATTTTTAAAGCATATTATAGAAATTTATGGCATAAGTTAATTCAAACCTAAAGAACATTATTTTTTTTGAGTAAAATGAATTTAAATCCTAAAATATGGTTTTAGGAATTATGTTACATATACCTATGGATTTTATAATGTAATTATATATGTTATGGTGTAAATTGGTTTAGGTATATGATATTTATCAACTTAGTCTATCCAATTATTAACTCATTCATCCAATCATATATTCACTATTATATCCAAACCCAAATAGCTTTCTTGAGACTTTCTATCCCATCTTCTCTTTCCTTGATCCTTAGGATTTGGTTTTTGATAATTATTGATCCATGGTAAGTTATTCTCATTCCCCATTGTTTCCCCAATTTTCCTCTTTGGTAAATTTCTTCAATAGTGTTTCCTTTATTTAGGGTGAGTTTTTTGTGAAATTTTTAGGTGCCCTTGTTTTTTGGTTTGTGCATCATTTCCTTATGTCCTTGTGGTTTGTGGGTTCCTCCTTCTTCAACTTATAGTGAAATACTAGATCATAATGCTTTAATTGAGGAAGTATATCCTAGTTCTCAATTTTTTATGTTCTATACATGGTGACTTCATGGTTTTTCTCTTTGGGTGGATAGTAAGGTTTGATGTGATAAAGATAATTTATCAGCATGACTAAAATTGATGGGGATGGGGAATAATCACATGTTTTTAAGATTTTTTATATGTACCTAATAAGTTTATTCAATGTTGTTTCCTTATTGAAAATAATAGCTGCTGGGAGTCTTGTTCTCACTATATAAGATAAGATGTGATGACCCATGATGTATTTTTTATGATAAAAAATTTAATAAAAGTAAAAATAATGTACATTTGGATTCTAAAATTTCATCCCATGGAATCTACGTTGGGTGATAATACACATTCTAATTTTAAATGTAACACGAGGAAAGAAACTGGATATATTATAGTAGCTTGAATATAATGTTATTATGTGTGGTTGCCTTTTTGTGTTTTCCTTGTGGGATTTATACTATTGTGTATTAATTGATATAAACTTCTTTGTTGTGTGATATGTGAGGATTTGATGACGTGGCTAGTTAGCATGGATAAAATGTGATAAGTTGCATGATGGTGATGTTGTGTGGTAGTGTTGCGCCTTGGGAAAGCATTACAAAATGTCATTGTGGTGTGTAGTGGTTGTGGTGTACAATGATGTGATGCACGATAAATTTTTTTTGGGAACATTTTATGTTTTACAGTTGGTGTGGTTGTGCGATGGTGGTATGCAATGGAAAATATGGTTTTGTTGGTGTGGCGTGGTGATGGCGGTTAATGTGAGATGAGAAATATGTGAAGTGGTTGTGTTAATTTCCCAGTTATCCATGGAATAAATTATCATGATAAAAAACAAAATAGGATGTGAAATAAATGAGATTGGATTGAAATATTTTGGCTTAAATGGATTAAATTAATTGAAATAAGAATTAATGAGATGTGTATATATGAATTAAATATGTTGTAAATGAAATTGGTGATACCTATAATTAGCAGTGGGAATATGTGTTTCTTGTGTGGTGGTTACTGGGTGTTTCATGTAGAGGTGGTTCTTAGTGTGAGGGTTGATGATTGGTGTAGTGGTGGATGCGATGTAGTGTACCTTGGTACTATTTATGTGAACCCATAAGTTGGGTAATGTGTTCAATCTATATGAAATATATTATATATTTTTTCTACATATACCTAATCGAGTTAGAATTTTTTTGCAATGATCAAAGGTTCTGGGTTATGGGAGTTTTCACAGATATCAAGAATGGTGGTGATATAAATGACTATCTACCCCCTCATCCCTGCTCTTCCTTCCATAGCTATGATGTCACAAGTTTGTATTAGAGATATCCTAGAAGATTTGGACCAGGTGTTTTTTGGTGATATGTGATGTGATGAGGCAGTAACGTGATGTGAGATGTGGTGGGGATCATGCATGGTTGGATACAAAATTAGGTTTATGATCGTCACATTCATGATACACTATTACTTTGGTTATATGAGAATATTTGTTTGGATGGACAATGTGTCATTATACGAGATGTGAAATGATGTTTCCATATTATATTAGCATATTCTAGACCTTGAAAGGGTGGGGTTGGAAGGTATGAATCCAATCCAATAATAGATATGTCCTAGGGTTCGTTGGGTGAGATGTGATATGATGTGGTTGTGATGTGGAATTTATGGAAGGGATGAGAGGAAATGACATTTGACATTAGGGAATGAGAGTGGAAAATCAGTAGGGAAGTGTGAGAAGGGTGCCTTTCATTGTTATGATTTGTTTTTATATTATTATATTTGATTCTTGATTTAGTGAGTGATCCATAGTGAGGATGGGTTCTGTTATTCGACCTCTTTAGGTGCTTGTTTTTTTCGATGTGTATTTACTATCACATTAGTGTTCTATTTTTACATATGCACTTGAGACCATGATTATGATTCAACATAGTGTAGTTGTATTCAAAACGTTAATATATAAACTATTTTTTTATGTTTAAAGGGGGAATTTTGGGACCAATATGGGCATTACTATCTTGGGTTTTGTAATTTCTTTTGAGTCACTACTATATGACATGTCTTTGGGTACTTTATATTGGATAATTTTATTTGTATTGGTTCATCTCTATTCATACGTTATGGTATAGTTAAGGGTTTTATTTTATATAAGTTTTGTAATTTTTTTAGTTTTTTATCTTATCTCCCAATCTCGTTTTACTTATAGTGGGTATTACCTCCCTTGTGTAAGATTTTTTAAATACTCGCAGTGATTGTCTCAAACCCATGGTCTACGAGGGGTGTGAGATGAAGTTCATTATCTATATCCCTTTATTTCAGTATCTTTGTAGGGAGGGGAAAATGACAGAGTGGTATAATATCATTACAGTAAAGAGATAAGGGAATATTTGGAGTTAGGAATGGTGAGGATTTTGTGGGTTGGTGGGGTTACAATGCCAATAGATCTGGGTTTGTGACATAGGATCAAGAAACCTGCTTTGTCATGGGATTTTTGGGCCCCCATGATCCAGTATATGGACTATGATATTATTGGTTGACCAAGTGAAGTGGACCTATTTTCTTGGTAAAGACCAAAGGGGATTATATGCACCATTATTGATTGTGATCACATTTGAATTGGGTTGTTCTAGAAAATAAAATGAAATAAAAGAAATATGTTTATTTAAAATTCAATGCTACTTGGAATTGGGTGTTTCCATGAATTATAATAATGGATCTTGGTCACCATTCATGAGAAAATTTGGTATTTTAGGTTTATCAGAATGATCTAGCTGATTTTCTAAGGATAAAACTAGTAGACGAGGTTGAGGCAAGATAATTGAATTTGCATGAATTTTAGTAGAGTTTGGGTAAGTATGATGGGACCATCTTAAATATAGAGATAGGTAATTGGATAGAAGATTTAAAGGAATCTTTTTTTCTAATAAAATAACATGATGAGTTATTAGTTCCATTGTTAGTTAGTTAGTTGTGGGGAGTTGTGCCTTAGTGGCATACATTGTTTCTTGGTAATAGTGAGAAGAAATATGTGTTATGGAATGTATTTATGAATGAGTTCCATTCATAATTATTATTATAGAGAGTGAGGGTAGAAAATGATAAGGATATGATCTCCCTTATAGTAAAGAAAATTAATTATATGGGATATTGGGATTAGGTTCAAGGACCTTATGCACTTGTATCCAGATTTTCTTCATAGTTAAGAGTCTAGAGCGTAACTTATGGAGGATGATTTTTACCCAATGATCAGTTATGCGAGAACTCCATTTAATCTTCATACATATCTGGAGTTATAAAAAAAAGGTTAGGTTATTATGTAGATGATTTCTTTGGGAGTTTATCCACAAGTGACTTGCCATCTGGGTGCTTAAGGGAGTGAAGTCTCAAGATGTGTCCCATTGACATTCACACAGTTAAGGGTTTCGATTAGTAAAGAATCCACCACGGTATAGAAATTTCATTATTTAGTGGAAGGTGGATACAAAATCAACACCATATGTTTCCCATATTCATTTCTTGTCTATAGAGGAAATGTTAAGAACTTTAATTGATTTTTAACTTCCCAAGAAGGCCAATATTTGGGGGGTGTTCAGACCCCTTTTCAGCAGCATTTTCAGTTTCCTATAATGTATTTTTAGCGACAAGGAACACCAATGTTTGTTTATTAGTAGAGAGTATACGGTATTGGTATGGGGAACCCTCATGATGGTACCCTTCTATAGAGACCCATTCTAAAGCATGGCTATGTAGGTAGAAAAAAATTTGGAAGTGGAGACGAGAAAGGTCAGATGCATGCATTAGAGTCATCAATGTTTGTAGGGATGGGGGGTTTTCAGGGTATTATTGGATTATCATATACACTTTTGACTGATTTGTTTTATTTGGGAGCCTAAAAATCATTTTTTCTACCGCATTGGTCCTTTATTTGGGATTGTATGTGGAGAGGATTCCAATGCCCCTGTTGTGATAAAAACCGATTAGAGGTTAGGATTATTTGTTGGATGTGTTCAAGGGATGAATACTAGTGATTGGGTAGTACCGGTAAGTGGGAGACTTATTATTTCTATAAATATATCCATACACTATTATCCTCTACATTAATTAACTATATTCCATGATTTTATTTAAAAAAAACTTCCAAAGAAGAGTTTCATTTTCTGATGTGGAGAGTCAATGAGTGGAGTTTGTCGGTGACTGAGGTTATCAAATGGGTGGTAAGAAAGCGGAGCCTCTTTTATAATAGTTGGTTTGTATTTTAGTGGAAGATCATGTTCGGGATATTCCCAGGGTTGTGGAGGAGTTCCAAGATTTCATTACTAGAGATGGTTATGACCCCTCTACATCAATGTAACATCAATTTTGTGATTGAATTATAACTAGGGGAATCTATGATTTCTATAGATCTCCAATAGATGGTTCCCATGGAGATAAAAAAGATGAGGTTTCAAGTGGATGATCTAATAAAGAGGGGTTTTTTTTACCTAGTGTGTCACTATGGGGTTGTTCAATGTCATTCACTAAGAAGGGATATAATAGTTTGAGGTTGTGTATAGAATAATGAATTCTGAATCAGGTGATAGTAAAAATTGAGCACCCAATTTCAAGGATAGATTATCTATTCAATAAACTTAGAGGGGAAAGTTTTCTTAAGGTCAATCTAAATTTAGATATCACTAGTTTAGGTTGAAGTATTAGCATATCTCAAAGACTTCATTAATGTGTAGGTATGAGAACTTCGAGTTCATAGTCATGTTGTTTAGTGTAATGAATGCCCCAACTATTTTTAGGGGGCACATGAACTCCATGTTCCATGAGTTCCTAGACCCGTTCATCATTATATTCCTTGATGATATCTAAATATTATTGAGTTTATAGGTGGAGCCTTCCAAGCATCTTAATTATTTTTTCAAGTTCACCAAAAAAACAAGCTATATAAGAATTTTTCCATGTGAGAGTTTTGGATGAAAGAGGTATGTTTCCTTGAACATGTGGTATCTCATTAGGGTGTGTTAGTAGACCTGTCAAAGATCGAGGTAGTTTTTTCATGGTGAGAACCCAATAATAGAGCGTAGGTATATAATTTTCTCAGTACAGTTAGTTATTGTAGAATGTTTGTTCTTGAATTCTCTCAATTTTTATCCCCAATAAAATCATTTACTAAGAAAAATACTAGGCTTCTGTGTATATTAATGAGTTATAAAAAACATTGATTTAATTTCATGAGAATTTGGTTGGTGATTTGGTGCATTAATTTCTTAAGGAGGGTGTATTGTTTGATTTTTTTTCAGAATTATCCCATATTGGATTGAGATTCATATTGATGTAGTAGAGAGAGAGGATATTATATGCACTTAAGAAGTTATGTCCTCAAGAGTGTAACTATGCCACCCATAATCTGAATCTAGTAGTAGTTGTGTTAGAGATAAACTTGTGGTGACATTACCTCATTGGTGAGTACCTTATGGATTTCAATGACCACATGGTCTTGAATAATGTTTTCTCTTAGAAATATAAAAATATATTCTAGCTGATGTTAGATGAAATTTCTCTAGGATTATGATTTTTATATATCTTTCACCCTAGGAAAATGGAATTTGGTTAGAGATTCCTTGATTGATAATTCTAGAGGAGATTCGATTTAGGAATATGTAGATGTTTGGATAGGGATGGAAGAGCTCACAGTGACAAATCTTGACATCAGAGAGGGAAATAAACATGTTTGAATTTATAATATTAAAATGGATTAATCCTTGATGAATTATGTGGAGGATTCTCAAAGGGTAGACTAAAATTCGTAGGTGATTCATTATCATGTTGGTCTTGAAGGTTCTCTAGAGGGATGGTTAGAGGATGGTCAGAGCCATGAGTTGTTTTTGGGAAGGCTGTTGTTTCCATATGCGATGGATGAGGGAGTTATTTGTTAGTTACAAAACTCACCTTTCATAGTGAATCCATGTTTAAAAAAGATGTATCAATTCTTGAGGACCCATCTTTGGTGGCCATGTATGAAATGTTCAGTGTCATATTTTATAGATCTATGTCTGGTTTTTCAGTAGGTGAATGTAGAATATCATTTTCATGGAGGTTTATTGCAATCCTCAGATGTTCTTTAGTGTAAATGAGAATAAATATCGACGGAATTAATCATCAAGTTACCATGAGATTAGGGAGGCTGTGATGCATCATGGGAGATATTGGACTGACTGATGAAGTTAGCTCACTTTCTATTAATCCACGTGTCGAGTTTCATGGATGTTTTTGCAAGTCATTATGTGGATGATGTATTTTGGATTCATGGGGTACTGAGGACCTTCATATTTTATTGGGATCCTCATTTTCTATTATGATTATATACTGTATTTAAACAATCTTTTATCTCATAGTTTCACCATATCAATGATTTCTACCCTCGGTGACATTTATCCATTTGAGGCATCATATATAAGTCTATGTCATTCTCTATTCGGCTAGATGGTGGTGGGAGAATTTGTACTATTTTGGTGAAGAGAATGAATGATAAGATCCATTTGGTTTAAGAGAGGATGAGGGTGGTACATGAACTTCATAAGGAATTTGATGATCATAGGTAGAGGACTTTGGAGTATGATGTCAGGGACCCAATATTCCCTTTAATCTTCCCTCAATGCGGGATGTAGAGATTTGGAATTAGAAGCAAGATTTTTACCTAGTGTGTTGGGCCCTTTGAGGTGTTGGAGAATATTGGTGACATGATGTATCAGTTGGAATTTCCACCATGGATAGAGAGGGTCTAAAAAATATTCTATATGATTTAGCTTTGCTGGTATCTTCACGATGAATCCCATTTCATTGACTAGGGAGATTTGGATATTTTGGATGAAGTCATGTTCATAGAGTGTCCATTAGAGATGAAAGATTAACAAGATAAGGTGTATCTTGGAAAAAATCATATTGGTTTTTGTGTTTTGTAGGAATGGTGTCACTAAGGATAGTACTTAGGAGAAAGATACACAGATGTACACCCAATACTTGGAGCTATTTTGATTTTTTCATTCCACTATTATGTATTGATGATGTGATGATTAGATCGTACCATTTTAGGAGATGTGGTTTTTATTGGTGCGGGATGTGTTAGAATTATTTTAGAATATGGAAAAGGTAAAACATAATTACCAATAAAGAAATGTTATTCCTTGAAATGATTAATACCATGTGTGAAGTTAGTGCATCCCAAAGTTGATAATACCATGACATGGAAGATGAGATTCCATGATTTTTTTGATTGGGGAAGTGCTATGTGTTAGTTGTGGTAGTGGTTGGTTTAGGCTATTTGAATATTTATATGTCAATGTGGATGTATGTGGAGAATGTAGAGGCTTATATATGTTACTGGAAGAGTGGTGTTGTTCATATAAAGAGTTTCTTATGTGGTTGTCTGAGGTGTTTTGTAGGCTTTTGGTTTGGATTGTTTTGATAGTGGTAGCATTAAGGTCTAACGAGAACCCTAATAGGTATCTCATGGGGTTATTTTTTAGACCCCTTCCATTTAATTGGACTTGGTTTTTATTATTGAGGGAAATAATCATTAAATAGGTATATAATGTAATGGTCCATGACTTCCTGACATGTTACTTTTCTAGTTTTATGGTTGGAGAATGCTCAAAGGACGATAGAAGAGGTTCAGTTGAGGTTGGAGATATGAAATAAATATAGAAGGATTAATATAATATAAAATAGAAGTTCATGACATAAGATGGTGGTTTATGACTTTTTTGGCCATTCGATTTACACATATTTTTCATTGAGGGGAAGATCATGAAAATGTATGTATAAGTTAATTCCAACTTGAAGTTCCTTGTTTTTGGAAAAAAAGAAATTTACATCCAAAAAAGTGGTTTTATGGTGTTTGTTTTTTAGACCCACTGATTTTATGATTTAAATACATATTTTTGTCATAAATTGGGTATGTTATAGGTTGTTTATAAAATTATTTCTCTGGATTCTCATCTCATTCGGCTACTCAATTCCTCATTGTTTTGGGTGAACCCAAGGTGATTTTGGGATAATTTCTAGTCCTTATTCCCTGTTCTTTATCCTTAGGTTCTGGTGGTTACATGTTGGGGATCCCCTACCTGTTATTCTCCCATATCAAATCTTCCTTGTTTTCTTCTCTGAGAAATCACTATAGTTGTGATTCCTTGGTTCTGGGTGAGTTTTGGGTGACTTGTTTTGATGATCCATTGACGGGGTTTAGGTTGATCTATCATTTCCTTATGCAATGGTGTTTTTTAGATGTTTCATATTTTCCCAATGGTACATAGTGATACCAAACAACTTTGTTTATGTATGGGGTCATCATTCATATTTATGTTATATGTTAGAATATTTCAAGGATTTATATCCCTTTAGGTGGATAGTAAGGGTAAAAATAATAAAAATAATTAAATTGAATATTTGAAATTGATGGGTATGGAGAGTAATCGCATGTTTTGATGGTTCAATACATATTTCTGATGATTTTATTCTCAATTTTTTCCTTTCAAAAAATAATTCATATTAGGATCCTTGTATCCACTTTATATGAATAATGTGATGACCCATATTGTGTTATTGTGTGATCACATACTAAATAAAAGGATAAAGAATATATATTCCGATAATAAAATGGTTTCCCCTGGAATATGGTTTGTGTTATGATACCCATGATAATTAAAGAAATAATATTTTGAAATCCCTTGAATAAATTTTGGAAGCCGAAACATTTTTCTACTGTGTGAGGTTTCCTTGTTTTTTTGTATTGTGTGGTTTGAGATATTTTTCAATGATGGAGGTGATTGATTGGGATTTGGGTTTTGTGTGGCTATGAATGTGTAGTTGGTTGAAATTTATGTGATGTGGGATGTTGTGTGATAGTTATTAAGCATTAGAGTATTTTTTTGTGTGGCAACATTGTGAGATGGGGTTGTAGTGTTTAGTTGTTATGGTGCATAGGTCTATGAATCATGGTGATGTTTTCTGGTGTATAATTGATGTTTTATGGTGTTTGTGGTTTTTTTGGTGGTTTATGGTGGGTGATATAGTTTATTTGGCGTGGTGAGATGATGATATTTTATGTGAGATTGGTGACTTGTGTGGTAGTTGTCTTAATTTCTTGGTGTTCTATGTAATAAATTATGATTATAAAAAGTGAAATAGACTAGTAAATAAATGATATGGTCTTGAAATAGAAGTTGGGTAAATGGATTAAGTGGAATGAATTATAAATGGACAAGCTATTTAAATATGAATGAAGTGTCTTATAAATGAATGTTGTGAAACTAGAAATTTAATGTAGGAATATGTGTGGATTGTGTGTTGGTTTATTGGTGTTTCATATAGTTGTGGAAACAATTTTGATGACTGTAATGTGTTGTAGTGGTGGTTTTTATTTGGTTTATTTTGGTTCAATTGATTTTAATGCATAGGTTGGATAATTTTTGATATCTATATATCATGTATTTTGTGTTATTTCGATATTCTCTCCTCACAATATGGATAAACCTACCAATGATTAGAGGTTCTGGGTTTTGGGTATTTTTTCCAATATCCTGGATGGTGGTAATACAAATGAATATATACCCCCTTTTCCCTACTCTTCTTTTAGTATAAGTGATTATATGGGTTGGTGTTAGATATTACCTATCAGAATTGGTCCAGTTTTTTTTGGGTGAAACACGATGTGATGAGGTAGTGCAATGATATGTTATGTGGTGGGGATCATGTATAGTAAGAGAAGAAAATGAGGATGATATCCTTCAAGGACATGATTCCATACTAGTATAGTTATATGATGAGATGTGTTGATTGGGAAAAAGTTTCTTCAGGCGATATGTGACATGATGATACATGATGCTAGAACTATATTCTTAACCTTTGGGGGGATGTAGTGATGCATCCCATCCCACATCAAAAAATTCGCAGGTGTATTTTAGTGAGATGTGATACGATGTGGTTGTGATGTGGAATGTATGGAAGGGATGGGATCACAATACGTTTGACGTTGGAGAATAAGAGTGGAAAATTAGTGTGGGTGTGGCAAGGAGGTTACTTTATTTGTTATGATATTGATGTTATATTATTATATTTAATGAATTATTTTTTGAGAGAGCCATAGTGAGTCTAGGTTTGGTTAGTTGATTTGTTTATGTTTTTGTTAGTTCTGTTTTTTGTTCACTAGCACATTAACATGATCTTTTCATATTATCAATCGAGAACTTTTATATTATCCAATTTGGTATATTTTTATGCCCACCTTACATATATAAACTATTTTTTAGTTTTCTAGGTGGACTATGGGTAATGAGTTTGGAATTACTAGCTTAGGTTTTGGAGCTGCTATTGAGTCACAACGATAGGACTTGATTTTTGGTACATTATATTAGAGACTTTTTTTATTGGATTATCTACTTTAATTCATTATGGGATGGTTTTGGGTTTAGTTTTATATAAGTGCTAGATATTTTGGTTATTTTTTATCATATCTCTATGTCATGATTTACTTATATACGGTAATACCTCCCATGTGTGAGAATTTTTATGACCTTCTTACTTGTCGCCAACTCAAGGCCTAATAGGTTTAGGACCTAAGGGTCCTGATCTCTCTTTTGTAATTATGATATATATGGTCCCTCTAAAAAATGAACTCAACCTTTATACCATTAATTATTAAACAATAAATATCACAAAAAATATTCCTTAATATTCCCTAAACACTAAATAAATTTATATTCTCATACATGAAACCATTAAAATCTATACATGTGACAAATCTGTCATAGGGTGGTATAAAACAATATTTATTTTCATAACGTGATAGTGATACTGACCATGTTTTTCTCACATAAAGATCTTTGTAGTTAATTAATCTCTTATTCCAATTCACAGAATCTTCTACTATTGGGGATTTTATTTATTTATTAATGAAATGAAATTTTGGGGAAAATATTTAATTTTAAATTTAAAAGAATATTAAAATAGAATAAAGGTTAGGTAGAAAGATATTGCTCCTATGGTGTGGATATATGTGTTTATTTATTATTTATTTATTTTTTTAAATTAAATTTGTGAATTTATTTCTGAAACCTTGATAAGAAATTATTATTCATTAATTTTTTGAGTGTGGAATGTAGCATGCCTTTGGCACACCAAACATCACCTCTAGAAATATAAAGGTATGATAAGAACTTGAAAAAGAATAAAATTTCTAAAATTTCCAACTCTTCCATATTCTATTTCAACTATTTAAGTATCTTCAACTCTACTATTTGAAGAGTTTACACTAGTAAAGGGAGGTAGAAGAATTAAATTAACAAACATGGTTGAATTTAAGATCCATGCTGTGGAAAAATATTTCCAAACCCAAGAAGTTCTGTCATGTTATCCCTAAATAGAGTATAAAAAATTAATAATTGAGTCATAATAATTTAGATCATTGTGAAACCTCCTAAAAGGACAAGCAAAGGGTTAATCAATTTCCATTTCAATGTGAAAGATGTCATGATAGATAGATTTGAGGAAATTAAATTTGGATAATAATGTAAGAATAAATGGGAAACTCTTTTTTAAATCATGAATTTGTTTACATCATAAAATAAATTAAAAACAAAATTATAGAAAGCACAAAGTATCACTAAAATCCTTATTCAAAATGAATCAACGAATTCCTTCGATTACATAATTTCTTTCTGAATCCCCCAGTACTCGTTTAATGGGCCTAAATAAAACTTGGGCAATCATAAATGGAATCATTAATGTGTATTGGGTCATAATGGGTATTGATGGAGAGTTTAAAGGGTCGCCCATCATTTATTAAATTGAACTTTCTCATTTATTAGTTCATTTGATTAATTCAAATCAATAATTGTGATTTCACATTGTCAAATGTGTGAATATTACATTCTCATTAAATGCATTCAAGATATTAACATTATTTCCTTTATTATATATTTCTTGGCATCACTAAATGTGGCACACCATGGAACATATTTATTTCATGTGGAAATCCTTTTTTCCTCTAGGCCTTCATTTCACATCCTGAATTCCTTTGAGATTCATGTTGTGAATAGATTTCATGATGCGAATTGGTGTTTTCAAGTATTTTTCCCATTTTTATCCAAATTCTTAATTTTTTATCCTTATACGTGGTCCATTAATTTTCTTTTATCATAGAAAACATTATTCATATCATCAATTCAATGCCATTTAGTCTCTTTTTTGATCATTTCTTATATCCTGCAAAAAAATAATGAACAATTACATACTAGAATGAATAATTTATTAATGTTCATAAAAAGGTATTTTATCATAACATATTCAGAAAAAATATGACTCTTTCAATTCTCCCACACTTAAAACATTATTATTCTCAAGAATGTAGTTACACCAACATCATAATAGAACTTCACTCTAACAATATTTAAATTTCAAAATCTACAAAACGAAATGTTTTCCAAGTGATAATAAATACATGAATATCACAAAAAATAATTATTTCAACTCTTTATTCTTTAACTAAGTAAATCTAATCATCCATTTTAATTTTCTTCTTTCTAAATAACTATGCATATCGTTTATTTGAATTTATTTCTTAATTAATTATTAATGTGTATGTCACTTGAAATGTATATAATTTTAGATTCCTATTAATCATATATCGAGGTAAAACATTTATCTATAATTGTGCTCATACATCAAGTACATGTCACTTACCATAGGCTTTCAAGGAATCTAGAATCTCCAATGCATAAAGATAGTGATAATATTTAATCATGTGGGATTTTTTAAGGTTCAGATGTATTAGATTCTTAAGGTAGGTATGTGATGAATAAAAATATATCTCCAAAATGATGTTTCACTCTTTATCATATGACATGAAGTCAAAAGATAATCATAAAGATATAATCCTAAAAATTCCATCTCCAACTTCACTAGATCTCAAAGTGGTGACATGATCTAAGTAAGAATAATGAATGAATCACACTCGCATTATTTTTACTTTATATATATATATATTTTTATTATTCAAAATTTCTGGTATGGTAAATCTCATAGCCACCACCAAACCTCATATGATAAAAATCATCGGTCTAGAAACAATATTTTTTTCCTCCTGATGCAAAATTGAATATATAATTATTATTTTATTTTTTTATCAATAGAGGAAAGTAAGAAAGTAAAAATTATGATTACATATCCTCTATCATAATTTAATGAAAACCATAAAAAATTATCTACAATGAATCACATCACTGACCGTAATAGAAAACCTCCCCCAAACCAAGTCCTTTGAATATGAGGAAACACACTATGTATTGGTTTGAATGGATATAATAGGCTTGTAACATATATCATTTCCTAACAAAGTAATTCTTGGATTCTAAAAGAAATAGTAGGATTCAATATCAAGGTGGTTCCATTGAGAAAGGGATCAAAAATAAAAAATCCTCAATCATTTTAATTGTGATTTTGTATAATACTAGCCTCCTTAGTATGCCAAGAATGTTCTAAAAGAGAAAAATCTCAAATCTCTCAGGAAATATATTATAGAATCCAGTGTGAAAAATTTCATTTATAAATTTTATTACGGATGAGAATATATTATTTGGGAAAATTACACATGGAAATACACAAAAAACCAATCCATATCAATTTTATTAAATTAAAACGTTCATAATGCAAGAATAATTCTATATACAATTATCAACTTATTTCCAAAAGTAAAAATCTGTTAATTTTTTTTTCATGGTTATGTATAATAATTAAAAACAAATATTAAACATCTAATCATGTCAAAAATAAAATTTAAAACTAGGCATAAGGATTACTATAAGAATGTTTTATGTCTCCATGATTGAAACTAGTGTTAAAGAGTTCAATGTGGGGAAGAAAATTTATTTTTAATAATATAATAAATTAAAATTTACAGGGGAAAAATAATTAATTAAAACTCATGCTTTCATACTTATGTTACTTTAATTCAGGTCATATTGATTTTATTCATTCTATTCTACTATGCAACAATCCATGAGGTTAATCTTCTCATGGCCCAAATTAAATTTTCATGGATTTTCTTATAGAATATTACATCATGAATTTTACTTTTACAACATGAATCATTTTCATGATGTGAATTTCCATTCCAAATTATGAATCGACTGTGGAAAACCTCTTTAATCTCTTCTTACTGATTTTTTCATTAGTATGATAGACCTATAAAAATAAATCATTATAGTGTAAGTACTAGGATCATGTCAATTAAGTTAAAAAATATATAGGGATAAGGATATATCTTAATATATTCCTAAACTAGGAATGAAAATTTAAATTGAAAACTAAATACATAGAATTAAAATAAATGAAATAATATATAAATATTGGTTTAATTTCCCCATATAGGCATGAGATTTTGAGTACCTTTAGAAGGACTATAGCGACTATTATTCATTGTTTTTTTGGTGAGTGGAGTTTCTTATAATTTAACAACTAGATGTTTTTCCATACAAATTTCAATTATTTATTCTTGTTTTGGATGACTCCATAGATAGAGTAGACAAGATCCACTACCTTAACAATGTTGTACATATTTTCATAGTGGTGTTAAAATGAAGTATGCATCCTCCAATTCATTGGTTTACATTTATAAAACTTCTTCTTTATTATCTGTAACACCCCAAGATTTCATAGTACATTATCTCATTAAAGTAATTCAATAGTTTGCGCTACATGTGACACCGAGTTCAAGCACACCGCAACATACCAAACTAGTCGTTCAAAAAATATTTATGAATTTTATTAACTTAATTTTGAATATAATATGCTCTATATATATTTAACATCCATATTATGTGTTTCTAAGACATAATATAAGAAAAAATACATTTTTTAGATAAAAGAGGTATATTTAGAAAAATGAAATTTCACTACCTTTTAATGGTGAGCTCTTTTTAAAACCAATATTTGAAACTTTTATATATTCAATTTAATGAAATTAATTTATTATTTAGAAGTGGGACATAAAAATTTAGATTGGAAAATGTTTTGTTACTTTTCTGATTACTTTCATATTTTGACGAATAGTGAAAAGTACTATATTTTAATTTAAAAAACTTTTTAAACAAAATAATTTACTGTGATAAATAATACATTGGAATGGTATTGAAGTATAATTACATTATACTTATATCATTTAATAAAATTTAGGTAATTATAAGTAATTTAATATTTAAATTTGACATAAACACATGTAAATCTTTTGATAGTTTTTACTTTTTAGAAGACCCAATTTTGGGTTTCGACAACGAGAATTAATTTTTAATTAATAAATAAAACTTTTTTGTTTTAAATTTGGTAAAATTGACATCATTTGTGAATTCATAATATCAAAATTATCTTATGGTGAATTTTTGGTATTTTTCTGAAAACTTACAATTTTTGATGAATAGTAAAAACACTGCGTTATTATTTAAAACTGAATTTTTTATTTAAATAAGTATTTATTTTTTAAAATTTATTTTAAGTAAAATTCATTATATAATATCTATATAAGTTCAATTTAATTCATTAGGGTTATTTTATAATAAAATTAGATGTATAAAATTTTATTGAAATTTTTAACCTCTTTTACCCACCTTCTAGGTACATTTGCAAATTTGCATAAAACATAATTTTACCACTTCTGTGAGTGGAATTTCAAAAATATTAGAGACACAGTTGAAATCATTATGTAAAATTTGGTTCAATAAGATGAAATTTTTTTTGGGTCAATAGTATTTTTTGACTTTTATTTACCACGATTAAAAGTAAATAGAATAATTAAGCGTAAAAATGATATTATAATTACCCTAAAACATGTAATAATTCTATAGGATAAGTTTAATTCGACCAAAAACAATCTTATTAATAATATATGATCCTATTTGGTCCTCTTGGATTAGATTAGGACATTTATTATTATTTTAACTAAAGAAGAGTTAAAAGTGTTTAATTCAATGTTTAATGACAATACCATTTTTAATATAAGGTTAAACACAATATAAATTAGACTATAAATATTAATTATAAATCTAAAATTATTTTCTACATAATGGTATTTTATTTATAATTTTTATAAATTAAATATTTTAATTTATTTATGATACAATGATGATGGAGTAATTATCTTATCAATAAAATATTAAAATAATTGATATTATAAATATCCTAATAAATGTAAATTGAGACTTATGATGAATTAGACTAATTTTCTAGGATAATATGACATTTTAGGGTTGATTAGATATATTTTTTCTAAGTGATAAGGTTTTTATGACTTTCACAAAATAAAAATACCAAATAGTGTCGAAATTGACATAAATTAATTTTTAAAATTGATACTATATTATTGGTTGATATAATATTTTTAAAAATCTAAAGATCGGCCAAAAGGAATAAATAATATTATATATGTCATTAATGAACCACTTGATGTTCTCTTGTAATTTTAGAGTAAGTTTATTAACCATAAAGTTTAAAAATACAAGAAGACACGGTAAAAGTTAATGTATTTAACTAAGAGTTAAATAAAAAAGATAATGTTAAAATGGTAACTGAAACTTGTATAAAACCTATTTTTTGAGAGGTTTTCCAACCATATAATCCTTATCCTAGAAATAAATAATTTTTGAGACATTAGAAAAGGGAATTTTTTTTATTATAAAATAATATTTCAAGTTATTTTTAATGTGACCCTCACCTCTCTTATAAAAGGGTATTTCCCCTTCTCTCAAAATAACACCTCAAAACTCTTTTTTACTTGGCCAAAACCTACCCAAATATCCTCCCAAATTTTTTGACTTCGACCTAGAGGACTTAATTCAATTATAAAGCCAACCTAAGGAGCCATTTTTATCAACTCAAAAAGAAACACTTGAAAAAGAGTTAATAATATCACCATCCTCTTTCATGTTCTTTTCTTCTTACACTTCCTCTTTCTTTGTTGTTTACATAACAAAATAATAACTCCAGTACCTTCTACATAATGTTATGTTATTATAAATATGGTACAGACATATTTCTTTTATATCCATCCTATAAATGACAATGTCACCATACGTGTGTACGTACAACTTACCGTCTCTATGTCGTGGTGTAGTTTGTTATTCAAATACTTCATTATTTGGATGGGTAAAATAATGAGTATAAATGATGTAAATAATAAATATAACATGTTAATTATTCGTTATATATGATATAACATCAAATTACATATGATTTAACTATCAATATTATGATATTGTTGCTCGTGCGTATGTACGGATTACTGTCTCCACAACGCGATGAGATTTATTTACACATTCACCATTAAACGATGACTATAAAAATATATTTTATTAATAAGTATGTAATATATGAAATAATTATGCTAATGGATATATATATATATATATATATATACTTACATATATCTTATTCACTTACTTCTGTTCAATACGATATGAAAATGGAAACAATGTTTATGCGTACGTACGACTGACCATCTCCATAAACCGTGCCTTCCATTTCATATATCTATATATTATAAATATTTTTATTCTAAATATATAGGATATATAAATCATGTTTTATATTATATATGTATTTAAATCATGATCGAAATGATATTATCAAGAATAACAAGTTAAAACAATTACGATAAAGAAATCATTTATTAGCCAAAATGTTAATTTAACATAGAAATCATTATTAAATGGGTAGTATAAAGTCATAAATGAATAAATTATGGTATAATAAATATGAATATGGTTTTGGTTTAATTTAATAACATACTATGTTCATTATACAGGAGGTTAAACGTACCCACGATCAAAGCAAAGTGCAAGGGAAGGGTTAATTCCTCAATCTCATTATTATCTAAGATTGTTTATGTGTATGTTTTTACTGGGACATATTTATTATCCATGTCCATGTTTCAAAAAAGAGTTTTATAAAGTATCATTTTTAAGGGTCTCTTTAACTAAAAAATCATTTTAAATGTTTTAAAGATTTATTCTTCTAAACATTTATCATTAATGTCCATGTTTTCAACATGATTTTAAGGATTTATTTATATGGACATGAATGTTTCAAAATTTTAATTCCTTTCAAAAGGTTAAAAGTGGTATGGGACACATTGACTCAAAAATATCTTTTAAATGACTTCTTCTATAAATTGTGTTACTTTTAAAATGATTTCATGAAAAAGGGATATTTCCCTCAAAGAGTTTTAATGATCATTTTCAACAATGTCATAATCCTTTACTAGATATTATTCTTCATCGAGGTTGAATTATTATGATAAAAATCTTCCATATTGTATTGAATGTTTTTTGATATTTGTGATTGTGGATGTGTTATTTTTATACCATTCATGGTTTATAGATAAAGTATTGACATTTGGAATACTAGTTTTAATACGAATGTTTATGTTATGTTTAATCCTTTTCATATGAGGAATGCATTATACTTACTAAGTGACGGGTGGAGCCTTCTATAGCTCCTCAATGCATTAGTAGGTCTCATGAGACAAACTAGTGTGTTGTAACAAGGCCTCGACAAAATCATATTTTCATTCTTAGCACAAGGACTTGAATATGTGGTTATGAAGTTTGGAATTATGCATTCCATCATTATGAAATTGGATATTGATATTGCATGTGATTATTAGACTAGTAGAATATCTATGTGACTAAGTAAATGGAATTTTTTTATTTATATTTTCCATATTATTCTGACGTTTATGTTTAAAAGACTTTTGTTTTAGATTTATACATTTCCTTAAATGTTTATGCTTATTTGTGAAATTTTCTGCTATATTGTTATCCTTACTGAGCATCTGAGCTCACCCTTTTCTTATGTTTTATTTTCACAGGATTCTAAGAAGTGTATTTTTATTAATAAGAAGGGTTATGATAGGGGATTAATGGCATTATCAGAGGACCATTTATATTGTGATTTATTTTCTAATGTGTAATGTAACGTTCATAAATGTAATATATTTTTCAAGACTGCTAACCCGGTCGGTATTTTGGGACTTGATTTCTTGTTATCGTGACGATGTATTAAAATAATGCACCGACTCTAGGTAATTTGGGTCGGGGCGTTACAGTTTGTATCGGTGGAATTTTTTCAACAACCTTGTAAATAGATTTAGATAAACTCTGATTAGAGAAAATTACCCTAATATAGAATTTGTGGATTAGTGTAGAAGAACTTCCTAATGTAGAGATTTTGTGTATTTTCCAAGAAATACAAACCTGTCTGGATACGAGAAGGTAGAGGCGGCTCTAGAACAAATATACCTAGGAGTGAAAACATTGACAAGGAGTTTCAGGCTTGACCCGGGGTATCCTGGTACATGACAACGGGACTTTCTACCCTATTGGTTACGACACTCTCGGGGGATATGCTTAGGATAATTCACATTTTCATTACAATCCATTATTAAGGATTTAGGAGTAAATAATTCATCAAAGAAAACATTTTATGATTATAGAATATAAGAATAATCTTTTTAATTTATGTTAGGTATTTTAATAGTTTGGAATTATTCATATCGATTCATAAACTTACCTAGTGTATGCCATTGTTTAGAAATGGCACCTAGTAGAAGGAATGATAATTCCAGCAATACACATGATCAAAAGATTAAAAAGGATCATATCTTTCATGGTATTAAGAAAACATTTACAAGGTAAGTATTCTCCCACGTATTCTCATCATATGAAGAAATTGTATCATTTTTTAATAAGATAAGTAAATAATTTTCTGAGTCTTATGGCTTTAAAGGGAAGTAAGAGATGAAAAGGATGGAAGAGAGAAAGATGGATAAATAGAAGAGGGGAAAGAATAATTTTCCAATATGTGATAACTGTGGAAAGAATAACCTTGGTAAATGCTTGAAGTTAATGAGAGTTTCTTATAAGTGTAGAGAAAAAGGACACAAAGTACGTGATTTCAAGGGTAAAAAGGTTTTAAATGTACAATGATTCATCTGTAAGGAGTTGGGACACTACACGAATCAATGTCCAAATAATCAGAGTATACCACAAATAATGTTGTTGGATAATAATCAAGTTATGATATTACCATAGATGAGTAATAATAACTAGTGTTCTTATGTTTATATTAAATAATTATATCATTTGAGTATTGTAACAATGATGCACTGGTTATAATAATTACAGAGTATATAAGGATTATACTGTAGTACTATTTCATTAAGGACATAAGATTGTGTGCCACCAGGAAAAGTGAATCAATTGTAGGTTAATTTTTTTTGGAAAATATAAGGTGGAGAGATAGATAAACCATAATATGGTTTTGAAACTGAGGTAGTGATTTTGGAATAATATATGATTGATTTGGATAAATTATATTGGATATTCTTAACTACCTTGAAATAGATTAATGATTTGTATATTCCATTATTGTTGGAGTTTACAAATTTTTTGATAGGAGTATATCCAGTATTCTATAATTAATTAAGGAGCATGAATGTAATCAATATGGTTTTATGGGAATTCAGGGTGTTATAGTGTTTAAAATAATACATGATGAAGGTATTCACAAGTTATTACATGGGAAAAGGATCTTCATTGTGTTTAACTTCCTTATAAATTTTGGACTCTGAGTTTGGAATGAATTATTTTGGATAAGTCTAAAGGTTGGAATCAATTAAGTTTTACATTGGATACTATTGTTAGGGTTAAATGATTTCTTGAGATTATTTTTGGATTTTCATAAAAAGGACACCCCAGAGGTCGGGCGACAACCCCTCACATCCGGCAAGGCCGCAAGACTGGAACCCGCAACTGAAGGGCGACAAGGGTGGATCACCTACCACTGGTATACGTGATGTCTGAGTTTTTATAATATAGGTTTTTAGATAGTCTAACAAATTAATTATAAATTCATTATTTTTGGAACCCTATACAATTAGGATAAATAGAATATTTTTATATTATATTATCTTTTGGAGTGAACGATGAGTTTGTGGTTGGAATTAGTTGAAGGATGAAACTCTACTTTTAAAGTATATTTTTTCACTTTATTCTATGAATAAATTATTTCGTAAAATTTATGTAAGGGATATTAAATCAAAAAAAGAATTATCTTAATACCATATGTTTTTTTGAACTAATGATATTTTAAATCATCATAGATTGATGGATTTGAGGCCCTCAATTTTACACTTGTTTGTGATTGATGACCTCAATAACTCCCTATAAATATTTACATTTTCCCGATAATTATGTGTCTCTAATGTACCCCAATGTTATACTAATTGAGAACATAATTAGTTGTTGAATTTTTCAATTCCCTTCCCCTCTTATTAAGGCTAAATTTTATTAACCCAATTTCAGATGTGGGGTTTCCACAAAGGTATTTTTCTATTTTAAACCTTTTATTTTGCAAGAAAAATTTCAAATTTTGAGGATGTAATTTATTGAAGGAGGGGAAAATGTAACACCCCAAGATTTCATAGTACGTTATCTCATAAAGTAAATCAATAGCTTGCGCTACACGCAACACTGAGTTCGAGCGCACCAGAACATACCAAACATGTCATTTAAAAAACAGTTATGAATAGTATTAAAATCATTTGGAATCTTATATACTCTATATAATTTTAATGTCCATATTATGTGTTTCTTAGATATAATATAAGAACAAATTCATTTTTTCAGATAAAAGAGGTATTTTTCAAAAAATGCAATTTTACCGCCTTTTAATGGTGAAACCTTTTTAAAACAAATATATGACACATTTATATATTAAATTTAATGAAATTAAATACTTCATTAGAAGTGGGACATCAAAATTTATTTTGGATAATGTTTTGGTTTTTTTCTGATATATTTCATATTTTGACGAATTGTTAAAAATACTATGTTTAAATTGAAAAAAACTTTTTTAATTGAAATAATTTATATTTTTAAATAATGCATTTTAATGGTCATGATGTATAATTATATTATATTTTTATCATTTAATATAACTTAGGTCATTATAAGTAATTTCATATTTAAATTTGACATAAACACGTGTCAATCTTTTGATAGGTTTTACTTTTTAGAAAACCCATTTTTGGTTTTGACAATGGAAATTAATTTTAAATTAATAATTGAAACTTATATGTTTTAAATGTTGTTAAATAGAAATTAATTTGGAATTATTAATATCAAAATTATCTTAAGGTGAATTTTTGGTATTTTTCTGAAAACATTCAATTTTTGATGAATAGTGGAAAACACTATGTTATTATTTAAAGCTAAATTTTTATTTAAATAATTATTTATTTTATTTAAATTTATTTTAAGTCAAAATAGATATATAATACCTATATACATTAAATTTAATTTATTTGAGTTATTTTATAATAAAATCAGATGTATAAAATTTTATTGTACGTTTTAACCTCTTTTACCCACCTTCTAGGTACATTTGCATAAAACATAATTTTACCGCTTCTGTAAGTTGAATTTCAAAAATCTGAGAGACAATACTAACATCAGTATGTAAAATTTGTTTCAATAATATGAAAACAATTTTGGGTGAATAGTAACTTTTGACTTTTATTTACCACGGTTAGAAGTAAATAGGGTAAATAAGGGTAAAAATAATATTATAATAACCCTAACACATGCCCTTATTCTACTGGATAAGTGTAATTCAATCAAAAACAGCCTTAGGATTAAAATATGATCCTATTTGGTCCACATATATTAGATTAGGACATTTACTATTATTTTATTTAAAGAAGAGTTAAAAGTGTTAAATTCATAGTTTAATAAAGAAACCATTTTTAATATAATGTTACACACAATATAAATTAGACTATAAATATTAATTAGAAAGATAAAAATATTTCCTATATAATGGTATTTTTTATATAATTTTTAGACAGTAAATAATTTAATTTATTTATGATACAATAATGATGCAGTAATTACCTTATTAATGAAATATTAAAATAATGTATATTATAAATATCCAAATAAATTTAAATTTAGACTTATGATGAATTTAACTAATTTTATAGGTTTATATGACATTTTATAGTTGATTATATAATTTGTTTCGAAGTTATAAGGTTGTTAGGACATTCAAAAAAACAAAATACCAAATAGTGTCAAAATTGACATAAATTGTTTTTTAAAACAAATTCTATATTATTGGTTGATATAATATTCCTAAAAATATAAGGTTCTGAAAAGGCACTTAAATAATATTATATATGTCATTAATGAACCACTTTAGGTTCTCTTGGAAGTTTAGAGTAAGTTTATTAGCCATATGGTGTAAGAATACAAGAAGACATGGTAAAAGATAAACTATTTAACAAAGAGTCAAATCTAAAAGATAAGGTTAAAATGGTAATATAAACTTGTGTAAAACATATTTTTTGAGAGGTTTTTAACCCATACCCACCTTATCCTAGAAATAAATCATTTCGGAGCCATTAGAAACTGAAAATGATTTTATTATAAAAAATCATTTCTAACTTTTCCTAAAGTGATTGTCCCCTCTCTTATAAAAAGGTACTTCCCCTTCTCTCAAAATCACACCTCCAAAGCCATTTGGCTCGGCCAACCCCTTCACAAATCTTCTCCCAACATTCCTCCCTTCGACCTAGTGGCATTAATTTGATCAGAAAGCCAACCTATGTAGCCCTTTTGATCAAATAAAAAAGAAACACCTGAAGAAGAGGTAATAATTTCACCACTCTCTTTCAAGTTCTTTTCTTCTTACACTTCCTCTTTCTTTGTTGTTTCCATACCAAAATAATAACTCCAGTAACTTCTACATACTGTGGTGTTATTATCAATATGGTTCAACCATATTCGTTTTTCTATCCATCCTATAAATGACAAAGTCACCAAATGTGTGTATGTACGGCTTACCGTCTCCACATCGTGGCGTAGTTTGTTATTCAAACACTTCATTATTTGGATGGATATAATAATGAGTATAACCTATGTAAATGATAAATATAATATGTTAATTATTCATTATATATGATATAACATCAAATTACATACAATTTCACCATCAATATAATGATATTGTCGCTCGTGCATACGTAAGGATTGTCATCTCCACGACGTGATGAGATTAATTTCCACATTCACCATTCAACGATGATTATAAAAATATATAGAATTAATAAGTATGTAATATACAAAATAAAAATTCTACTGGATATATATATATTTGTATAGTTACATATATCTTATTCACTTACTTCCCTTCAATATGATATAAAAACGGAAACAACGTTTATGCGTACATACGACCTACCATCTCCATAAACGGTCCCTTGCATTTAATATATCTATCTATTATAAATATTTATATTCTAAATATACATGATATATAAATCAATATTTATAATCTGGAATTATTTAAATCATGATCTAAATGATACGATAATGAATAACAAGTTAAAACACTTTTGATAAAGAAAGTTATTATTACCCAAAATGATAATTTAACATGGAAATAATAATTAAATGGTTATTATAAAGTTATAAATGAATCATGTTTGATATAATAAATATGAATATGGTTCTTGTATAATTTAATAACATACTACAGTCATTATACATGATGATGAACATACCCACGACCAAAGGAATGTGCAAGGCAAGGGTTAATTTCTCAATGTCATTATTATCCTAGATTGTTTATGTGCATGTTTTTATTGGGAAATATTTATTATCCATGTCAATGTTTCATAAAATAGTTTCAAAAGGATTATTTTTAAGGGACTCTTTAACTAAAAAATCATTTTAAATGTTTTAAGTATTTATTCTTCTAATCCTTTCTCATTAAAGTTCATGTTTTCAAAATGATTTTAAGGACTTATTTTTATGGACATGTATGTTTGAAAATGATAATTCCTTTCAAAAGTTTCAAAATGGTATGGGACACTTTGATTCAAAAATATATTTTAAATGAATTCCTTAATAAATTTTGTGACATTTAAAATGATTTCATGAAAAAAGGATATTTCTCTCAAAGAGTTGTGCGGATCATTTTCAACTATGTCATTATCCTTTACTAGATATTATTCTTGATCGAGGTTGATTTATTATGATAAAAATATTCCATATTGTATTGAAGGTTTTGTGAAATGATCGACTGTGGATGTTTTATTTTTGTACCATTAATGGTTTATGGATAAAGTATTTACATTTTGTATGATAGTTTTAATGCAAATGTTTATGTTATGTTTAAACCTTTTTATATGAGGAATTCATTGGACTTAGTAATTGACGAGTGGAGACCACTATAACACCTCCACGCATCGATAGGTCTCATGTGAAAACAAGTGTATTGGCACAGGGCCTTGAAAAAATCTAATTTTTAGTCATGGAACAAGGCCTTAACTATGTGGTTATGAAGTCTGGCATTATGAATTCCATCATATTGAAATTGGATATTGATATTTCATGTGATTATTTGACTAGTAGAATATCCATGTGAATAATTAAATGGAATTTTTTATTTATATTTTCCATATTATGCTGAAGTTTAAGTTTAAAAGTCTTATTTTAGTTTTATACATTGCCGTAAATGTTTATGCTTATTTATGAATGTTTCCACTATATTTTTATCCTTACCGAGCATTTGAGATCACCACTTTCTTATGTTTTATTTTTCAAGGATTCCAAGAAGTGTATAATGATTGATAAATAGGGTTAAGCTTGGGGATTAATGGAGTTATCAAGGGGTCATTTATGTTTTGTTTAATTTTTTAATATTTAATGTAACATTCATATATGTAATCTATTTTCCAAGTATTCTAATTTGATCGGCCTTTCATGACATGATTTCTTTTAATCATGCCGATGTATTGAAGTAATGCACTGACTCTGGGTAACTGGGGTTAGGGAGTTACATTATCTACCATTTTTTGAAGTTACAATGTATTATACTAATTGTACAAGGGAATGTTTGAATTTAATTTTATTTAAAAGAAATTAAAATTTTAATGATTAATAGAAAAATATTCCCCTTCTGTGTAGGAATATTATTCCACTGGTTCTTTATACAATGCCACTTAGATTACTTCATGAAATTCCTATAAAAAATGTTCAATGTATTTGGGGAGTTCCCTATGTTCTTCCTTAGTTGCATCATCATTTTCATTATCTTCCTGCAGGGAAAAATAAGATTCATATAAATATGAAAATTCAAAAAATAGAATGGGGAGATAATAAAATGTGTGTTCCTAAAAATAAATGAGATAGATTTTAATAGAAGATTATCTCCATATTTGGGTTCAGCATTAATCACATTTTAGTGGAAATCTCCTCTCAGATTTTTTTTAATAATAGGTGCAGGTAGGAATTTTGAATCATCAATCTTCTATTTGAATTCCACCACTTGGTTGGTGTCTTCATCTTATGTAGATAAAGTTAGATATAATGATATTGTGTCTTTTTCCTTATAGAGAGGGAGATCTCATTGAATTTAATTATCTACCCAGTCACTTAAATATTGATCTGGCACTTTTTGATCTCTCATATTTACATCAACATGCAATTCTTCATCTGAATTCTCTATCTTTTTATTGTATATTTTGATTTGATATCTAGATGGTTTGTAATTTTATTAAATTAATGTATGAACTCAACGTATTTAGAAAGATTCGGTAGATCTAGCAGTACTTATTTCAGGGACATTAATTCTAGTTCAGGTTTCTCAAGGTATTCATTGACATATATAGTTATACATTCCATTTTTTCACCACGTCAACCAATGTGTCACACATCCTTTAAAAGTAATCATTTAAATCATCTTCAACTGCTTTTTTTCCTTTAGGATAAACCTATGAGTATTCACTCCATGAAAAATAATTGTAGCTCAAATAAAGCATAGAAAAAAAAATATTATTTTTCAAATTTTTCATGTAAAATAATGAAAATATTTAAAAAGAGCTTGAAAAGGAAATAAGAAAAATAACATCCTCTTAGAACCTCAAAAACGACAACAGTTTTGATGCACCAATTATAGGGTGGTATAAAGGCTAATTTATCTTCCTAATGCATCACATACAATAACCTTAGTCCTCTCACTTGTGGATCTTTTATGTTAATCACTTAATAATTCCAATTCACCAAATACACTTATTTTTGGGGTTTTATTTATTTATAAAAATAATGCTTTTTTTTCGAAAAAACTTTATTTTAAAATATAAATAAATATATAGAAAGAATGAAGGTTAGGGGGAAAGGTCTTGGTTATAGTGTTTGGTTATGTGGTTTCATTCATTATTTACCATTTATTTAAATTCAATTTTATAATTTATTTATACAACATCATTAATAAATTAATATTATTTAATTTGTTGAGTGTGGAATTTAGTATGACTTTAATAAACATAACCTCACCTCCTCCAATATCCAAGTTGGATAAAACCATGAATGAGAATTAAATTACAAAATTTACAGGCTCTTCCATATACGATTTCATCCCTTTGAGTATCCTCAAATCCACCATATATATATTTTAATATAGGAATGGGAGGATAAATAATTAGAGTAAATAATAGTGATTAATTTATGATTCATTTTGTGGTGGAAAATTTCCACACCCATGAACTCATATCATGTTCACCGAAAATAGAAAGAACATTATAGAATTGAAGCATAATAATTTATAATGTTGTGAAACCTCCCCCAAGTCCAAGAATAAGGGTATTTAATTTCCATCACAATGTTCAATAGATCACAGACAAATATGGGAAGATTGAAAGAAATTAAATTAGCTGATGAATGGTAGAATAAAAAGGGTAAAATTTTTATTGAGACATGAATTTGGTTAACATTGAAAAATAAATTAAAAACAAATGAAAAGAAAGCATAAAGCACTGGAAGAACCCTCTTCCTCAATGCATTAGTTTATTCCTTAGATTAGCTAATTAATTTCTCACCCCATGACCTCGTTTTATCGGTTTAAATGGCACTAAACCTATCATAAATTTTAAATATCATGACCCTATTATACCAATATTTGTGGTTACATAATTATGTTGGAACTAGATAAAAATAATACTACCCTGAATGATTAAATAGATTATTAGTCTAGGAAAACATGATACATACAATAATCTCAAATTATAATTTTGAAAATAAAATATAACTTAGTATTTTATTTATGTACACCATTATTCCTTTTGGCATATCCATGTATGTCAATCATAATACACTTTTGAAATTCATAGGGAATAAACATAATAAAGGGGTGATCTCTATTGTACTATAAGGGAATACATATGAAATAATATATCACAAATAATTCTGGAATAATAAAAATGTAATGGAAAATAAATAAAACACATTACATTTAATCGATAACATGAACATGAAAAATAGTATTTTATAAATAAATAATGACCAAGTAATGATATATAATTAATAAAATGTTATATAATCTTATCCATATCTATTCTAACTAATAAAATAATCACAAGGAAATCAATAACTAATCTCATAATAATGGGACACATAGGGCCAAAAATCATAACCATAAAATGAAGTCCTCATGCCAATAAATCATGAATAAATGTGTAAATATTGTGCTAAAAAACCGAGATATTTTGTCTCATGAGACCTAATGATTTATTAAGGGGATATATATGCCCCCTCCCATCACATACTACATCCTATTCATTCCTCAACTAAAAGGGTTTAAGAATAATCAATGTAAAAAGTCTTATTAAAAAACTACCTTACAAAATTTTAATACATTCCTTAATAATTTTACATAATTATAAACTATTCAATGTAATATGGTGAATGGTATCAAACTAGTATTTCCCCAGTCAAACTGATGATAAAAAATCTAGATAAATAACAAGTAAGGAATTATTCTAATATATTTCTAATGAGTAATAAGTGAAATAAGGGTTGTTGTCATTGATGAATTGAAATATCATAAAAATTCAATTAAATCATTCTTGAGGAAAATATAAAACTCACATTAAAAATCAATTTTGAATACAAAAGTTTTAAAGAATAACATGAAAACGATTTTCATTAAAAATATCATTACAAACCTTAAAATCAAGCTTCAAATAAATAAGTGGTAATGATGGTGGGTAGTTCCATACATGAGGTATAATTTAAAAAAATATTCCTTTCATACATTGTTAAAAAGGATAAAAAGTGACCTATTTGGAAAATGAAAATAATATTAATTATAAATCATATTTTTAAAATTAAAATAGGTGTAAAATTATATTTAATATATCACATGAAAATTTTTAAAAAAAATATTGATTCTTTTAGAAAACATGGGTGTGGATGAAAAAGGGTTTTCAACCAAAGAGTGAAAAAAGTAATTTTTTTTAAAAACATTACCTTGGTCGCATTTGTTCATAAAGAGAGAAAAATTGAAGGAAAAAATTTATTTTTCAAAATTATCCACATGGGAATAAAAATTATGTGTTTATTGATGTTTAGATCATTGGAAACTTAATTATGAATAATCCCATAAATAATGAGATTGTATGATGAACCTTTACTACTTTGGAAACTTCTGATTCATAAGCCCCATTATAGAAACAACATAAAATATAACTCTAAATAACAAGATTATAAAGGTATTAATGATGTTACAAATTAAATGTGATGTAAATACACCACATAAAATAACTAAGTGCTGACTATGGAATACATCTCAAAGAAGTAAAATTAAGACGAGAAACCCTAAAATGAGGTCTGATTTCCCTCATAGGTGTTCGTACATCCTATATAATAAAAATTCATTTTTTATAATTATATTATAAAACCATTATCTTATATTTTAATCCTTAATTTATTTACTTATATTATTTTATGACATGTTTATTAATAAGACTTTGTTAGAATCACTAGTTCAAGTGATAATTTCGTTATTTTTAAGTATCTTTTTGTTTGGTAAATTCAATACTTATAATTTGATCATGGTTGAATCATAAAATCAATATTATAAATAATATAAATATCATGTATAATTTTTTTTATAATTTTTTTTAATATTCCATAAATGTTAGAGCCTATAAAATGAGTTTCACTGTTTATGGAGATGGTAGGACGTACACACACATGAGCACTGTTTCTTTTTCCAGAATCGATGGAATGTAAGAATGATAAAAAATATTTAAACTCTATAAAACCATTATTATATCAAAAATTCCATATTTATTCAATAAATTTATAATTATTATCATCCATGTCAAAATAAAAAGAAAAATATTTCACATCGGTATGTGGGGGCAGTAGTCCACACGTATGCTCGAGCGACATTATTTTTTTCCAAAATATTGGAAGGTATTAAGGTATATATGATTTGAAAAATAAAAAATTATTTTAAATTAATAAACATCATATAAATTTATTAAATCCTAAATTATATATATCTGTGAGATAGAGTAATGTAAAATGAATAACATTGTCTTACGAGGCAATAATACTTTTTAGATTGGATTTATAATAAATAATGTGTTATCCCAAGTAGGTTAAATATATTGAGAGGGAGGGGGATTGGGTAAATCACGGTATGCTAGATTAAAGAAACTCCCCATTTGGATCTTTTTTGGTCATTAAAAAAACTATTCTATCCCATTCCCCAAACAATGTATGGATAGAAATGAAAGAACACATGAGACACAACAATTATACTTGGTTAACCCCCATTGGGATATCTACAAGGATCATAAAGTGGTAATGTACCAATGTACCAAATATATTAAGTCTCATCTCCAAAAGAAATGTTTTGGGCTAGTTAACTTCAATGCCTTGTCTCACTACCTTTAAAATGTTTAGGGTCAACCCACTACTTTCGCAAGGGTCACACCCTAAATCTTTTTTGATAGCTCACTACTGGTGGAAATGGTCACCATCTTCCTCTTTGATTTATCACTAATTTGTAATGGATCCACATAGAGTTTATGGACATATTGGTCCCTTATTATAAATAATAAATTCATCCTTAATTTTTGGTAGAGGCTCTATTGAAGCTGTTTTTGGGTTTCCCCTTCACTTAAACAAAAACACATGAATGCAACACTTCCAATTTCTAGACAACTGAATTAGACGCCTCTTTACTCAATAAAATAAAATTACCTCCACTTTGGAAAGATGAAAAAGAGATGATAAGTTATTATTTCACTACCTTAAATATAGCGGTGAATAAGATCCTTCATTAAGTTTTGTTGAATGGTGTAGAAAATATGTCTTTTTCTTCACCATTAGAATTCATATATGAAAATGAAACTATTCATAGGGAAATTTAGGAATTTATACACTTTAATAGGATTTTTTCAGGATACCCATATGTGAGATCCTGAATCATATCCACTTATGTAAGATCCAAGAACATACCTTTACGCAAGATCCTAGAGTGAGGCCCTTCCATGAGACCCTACCATGAGGCCCTGACACAAGAACCTTCCACGAGGCCCTAACATGAGACCCTAGAATGATAATGATTATTTTCATGAGACTTTTTTAGATCATGTTCAATACTTATCTGATGTCAATCACATATACTCATTCATGATATCTCTATGAACGTATCTTGTGAAATATCACAGTGAACCTATTTATTGAGATCTCTTTAAAAATCATCTTTTGGGACATTTATATAGATAAATCTTTTAGGTATAATTTAATTAATGGTCAAGGATGGGTTAGGGAGAATTTATCGGCATAAAACCACCACCTTAAATCCAATATTCATAGATAACCATCTGTTCCACTACCTTTGTATCACGTGATTTGTGTGATCCTTTCACGAGATCAAAATTCAATCTTATGATTTTCAATGATTTTTTCTTTAAGTGATTGGTGTGATCCATCACGAGATCCAAAGAAAACCATGAGCACTACATGAGATATAATTATGATATCTAAATAAAATTATGCTCTTCATGAGATACAATCACAAGTTCCAAAGATAATTATTTGTTTTTATCATACACTTCACAAGATATTGAATGACCGTGAGATAACTCCAAAATTTCAATATTTTTATTTATATTCATGTGCTTTCATGTGATCAGAGAGCAAGCCCTATTTAAACTCTATGTGTGATCTGAACACGAGATCCAAAGACAATCAGGAACAATGCGTTAGATCCAAATAAAATCATGAACAATGCATGAGATCCCAATGTGATATCCAACGATAATCATGAGTGATGTGTTTGATCTCATCACAAGACTCAAAGAAAATCATGTGTTTCATGAGATCCAAAGACAATCATGAGTGCTATGTGAGATCCCATCATGAGACTCAAATACAATCATGTTCTTCACAAGATCCCATCACGAGATCCCATGTAAATTTTGTTATTGTTAGTTTTTTGTCTTCCAATGCTTGGCGTGATCCATTTCATGATCAAGAATTAATGCTTTTATTGAGATCAACCATTCACTATTTTCACAAGATCATAAAATCACTATTTTTGTTATATCATACATTCGTGCATTCCATAAGATCCAACATTTGTTATTTTCAAGACTTAATTTATACCGAACATTCATCAATAACCTCAATCCATGTCAGCAAACATAATCAACCGAAAAGCACCATCATGAGGTATTTTTTCTTAACAATCATCGAATTTGGGTTTGTTGAAAACTCTTCACATTTTTATATTTCATTAAAGATTATTCCATCATTTACTAAAAATTATATTCTTAATATTCTAACAGTGATTATAGATTCACTCGAAAGACAATATAAGACTACACGAACCATGGTTGGAATGATAAAAAATAGCGCAATGTATGGTAAATTTATGAATCACATCATTCCAAAACCCACTCAACTGCATTCATCATGAACATCATCTTTCATGATATATAACCTACTATTGATAATATTTAGAATTGTTAGATTTAAATCTCCCCCTACCTTGTTTATCCCCCTATCAAATTCTACCCTGTCTAGATTAACTAATTTTATACCTATTTATAGCCACAATTTATCCTCATTTTCAACGAAACTGAAGGTCACATCATTTTGGTTGAAATAGGGAAAAGAATATAAATCAACACATTATGTTAAAATCACATCATACCTCAGGGATAGGGGCTCTCACATCCCAGCTTTTTCAAGTGAGGGGAGTGGACTAAACTCTATGATCCAAAAGATGACATTAAATTGAATTTCTGGGTAAGGCCTTTCTTAGAATTTCTGCAACCTATAGTTCTATAGGTACATACTCTATATTTACATGACCTTTCTCAACCTTCTCCTTGATAAAATGATACATGATTTCATTTTGATTTTTCCTTGAGTGATGGAATATATTCTTACTATGATTTAAAGAAATTTATTTTTCTCCATTGATCTCGATTAGATACTTAATTTATCCACAATAACTATGTACACACTTGAGTAGCCAAAATGTACTTAGATTTTATAGTTAACAATGAAATGAAATATTATTTCATGCTTAGCCAATTAATTAACAATTCACACAAATATAATACACCACCTAATTTGGATTTTCTATAAATAGCTAAACCAAACCACTCTTAATCTCTATAACTCAATAACTCATACTAATATTTTTCATTATACAACAAACTAAAATACACAACCCCCTTGATATACTGCAATATTCATTTGAATGAAATTATGTGTATTCTTTTTGTATTTCATTGAAATCCTACTACTTGGAATGTGGAACAAAATATTAGGTCTTCTCGTTGTCATGTAAAATAGACTACAAATGGTTTGTATGTATTATGTGACATTAACTGCATTACCTTGATTATGTCATGGTAGTTTCATTTGAGTAACCTTCAAAGTCATTATCTACTTGTAATTATCCATTACAAATATTATCAAAACCTCCATGGAATATTTATATTGATAAATTAATGTAAAATTATTTCATTCTGTGACTTGTAAACTAAGAAAAAATGTTATGTCACCAAGAATAGATATTTAAAAATCACTTTTCATGAATTTTGTGAACTGATTACATCATGATTTATATGATCCAGCAAATATTATGTCATTGACATATACCAACACCATCATCCATTTATTAATTTCATTATTGACATATATATTGTAATGAGCTCCACCATTCTGAAAAATGAGTTTCTTCCAAAAATTGATCTAGTCTTGAATACCATTCCCTTGGTGCATCAATCCATATAGAGCCTTATTAAGCTGAAACACCGTTTTCTTAACTTCATGAAAGAGAAAACCATATGGCCACTTAATATAAAATTCTCTTTCCAGAACACCATTAAGAAATTATAACTTGACATCCATTTTGAAAACATTGAACTATCATCGCACTAAAATGGCCAAGAATAATCTAATTTTCTCTATCCATGCAACAAGTAAAAATGTTTTATTAACATTGAAACCTACTATTTGGGAGTACCATTTAAATACTAGTCAGGTTTTGAATCAAATCACTGCATCATATTTATTCATCTTATTATGAAAAATGATTTTTTCTTAATGACATGCTTATTTTTTGGTCTCGAGAAAATATATAATGTATGATTATTCTCAATTTTGTGATTCTCTTAATTCATATCCTCAATCTAGTTAACACATCTAGATTCATCCTAATATAATTTTGGCTCTACCTTTGACAAGAATAATGCTTTATATAGTGTCTTCATCCTTCTTGTCTACACTAGAACTTTCTGATCATAGATTACGTTCAATCTATCAGTTTAGGATCTTCTATTAGATATTATTGTAGATACTAGTTTATGATAATCCTTTTAATTATCATAATCTTATTTTGAATCATCCAATGAAACCAGAATATACTTGGATCTGATTATATCTTCATCACAATCCTCCTGAAATTTATCATGTATTTGATGAAGAGTATTCTCATTATCTATTATAGTTAAATAATTTTTTAACTACATTTTTTGATTACTTATTGAATAATTTATAAGCTTTTATTTTTTAATTATCCAATAAATATCCATTAATCTACATGGGATTCAAAATTCATGTGTTTCTACTTAATGAGAATGAAAAAATTACTTCCAAATACATGAAAGTAAATTAATGTTAGCTTGTTGCTATACCATAGATCATATGGATTCCTCTATTATTTTGGACATAAAAATGGTATTTTTGATTTTTTGACTGATGTCATTACTGCTTCTTTCCAAAAATTTTCTAGAAGATCTTTCTCAATGAGTATTATTCTAGCCATGTTGTTTATAATTAGATTTCTTCTCTCAACTAGTACTTTAACCCATTTGTTACTTACTATTGAAACTTTTTCCCTTATCCAATGTTTCTCAAGATAATCATCAACATGTATATTTGTAAACTTGTTTCCATTATCTATTTGAATTTTCTGATTTTTTTGAACTAAAATCTTTTCAACTTCCTTTCGATAATTTTTTATGAAACTGAACACCTTAGATTTATTAGTGATGACTGAAATCCATGACATTTTGCACTAATTATCAATGAATAGAACATAATATCTCCTCCCATTAATATATTTTTGTGAAATTGGTCCACACACATCAATATTCATGAACTCGATAATTTTTGTTGATCTTATCTCTCTTTCCATATATATTATTTCGAATTTTCTTCCTTTGTGGACAAGCATCACACATATGAGTATGATCACGTGATAACCTAGGGTGTTCTGGATAAGAATCAAATTTCACTAAATCTTACAAGTACATTTTCATCAAATTTTTAAGATGTTTATTCCATAACATGTATTCTTTTTCCCTGGGTAGAAAACTAATATATTCTTCAACACATTCAATGTAGATATTACTTTGATACACTTTCCCTGCAAAACAACTACACAATATTTTTCATTGATGACACATAATTTATTAAAAAAATTTATGGAATGAATGGAATCACATAATATACTAACACATAGTAAGTTGCAGCTGAGACCTTAAAAAATGAAGGCATCTCCATGTATCATGTCTTTTCCACCAAAATTTTCTTTTCTCAAGCCAATAGTTTTCTAGCATTCATAATTACCAAATGTAAAAATAAATCCATTGTCATATCGGATTACTATCAATATTTATTTGTTTTTAATCATATGGGAGGTTCATCCAGTATCAATGTTCTATATTCCAATGTGATATCATGCTTTGAATGCAATTTTTTCAATCGCTACATGTTTGTCTATCTTCCGTTTGATCTATGATTATAACTCCATACCTCGTACATATTGATATTTTATATATTCCAAGGATTATGATGGACAAACATAATTTTCTAGAGCTGAAAATTGATTTTTCATTTTCATTTCATTTGATGATACATTTAGGTACTTCTTATGATCATATTCATTCTACTTCATTATATTGATCTTCATTATTGATGATAAATACATTTCTATGTGTCAAAACTATCCACCCTATAAATAGTGATAATCAAATGATATTATTGAATATTTATCATTTTATGTATTCATTTGTTGGTTTTGTTCCCTTAGACACCTCTTGGTAGTGGAACTGACATTTTGTGAGTGTCTAATATTTCCACAAAAATAACATCTAATGTAGGGCTCATTCATGTGTGTCAATATTGAACTAATAGTTTTCACATGGGTTCTCTTAATCTTATATTTTTGATTAATAATAATATAAATCATTAATCTCTAAGCATGTTCCTATGGCCTGACATCAAACATTACTACTTTCTATTTCTGAATAAGCCCCATACCAACTGTAACATTCAGATCTATCATTTTCTACTCCTAAAATTCTTTTTTGGTTTCACCAATTATTTGAACCATATATTACCATTTTCTACTTCCTTTGTGACCTAATTTTCTAGAGTCTTATATTTCTCATTGCCTTCCACTTTCCTTCATAACTTGACAACCTCCTCCACAATATTTTTGATGATTTGTTCTTGATCCTTTACTGTATTATTTAAACCATCGATATAACGACCCATACTTTACATACATTGTTATTACTTCAGGGTTGAAGCACACTTATTACAACATATAACAAAACCAGGAAAGGGCCGTATAGGTATAGAGTCTTTAGAAACTAGGAAACATAAACAACTGGTTCATAAAGCATCTACTTTGCCTCCCATTTATTTCATCATATCTAGAGTCCCTTTTGGCATATCCTACTTAATAACCTTCTTCCTTACCTGGGGAAATACAGCATACAAAAGGGTGAGCTCAAATACTCAGTAAGGGTAAAAAAAAGAAATATCAATCACATCATATACATAAAAACCTAACTTTTGGAAATCTTAACCTGCAAAAGAGATCATAATTTCATAACATTGGATAAATCATTATAGTGAAATGTAAACCCAATAATCATAACATAAAACATGAAACTTGGTGGCATGCACACATAGTCATAGAGAATCATTTCTTATTAGTCAAGACTCATTGCCAAGACTATCTTAGTGGACAAAGTCCATTTCTGAACCAAGTTCATTCCTCATTTCAGTCCTGTTTCACTGAACCAGTTTAACATACTGTTCCAGCCATGTCTATCTCATGAGATATAAAATCCTTACCCAATGAATTGGAGGGAGATATAGGTCCCACCCATCTTATAATGATACCATTCTTATGTGTGCCAGAAAATCATAAACCATACATCATAGCATAACCCATGTAATAAAAATGAGATTCTTAAACATTGTGACATCATAAAACAATTCATATAAGATAAAGGAATTCATAAAAAATAATTCCATAACAACATAATCAAATCAATGTAATAATAGGGATAGAAACAAAACCCTTTATTATCTTAGATGGAAAATAATTTTGATAAAACATTTGAACTCCATTCTTGAGGAAAATATCCTTTCTACTTCAAAAACACTTTTCATTTCTTAACATGTCATACGATTCTAAACTAAAAGAAGTTGATTAAAAATAAAATTTAAAACATGTAAATGAATCTTCTTGGAAATAATGTTCTAAAAATCCATTCATGCCGTATAAGTTAAAAAAACATCCTTCTCGTACTTTTTTCGAAAAAGTCAAAAAGTACCTCGTACGAAAAACGACAAAAGATTCCTTTCATATATTTTACTAAAAACTCACTGAAGGGTAAAACTGGATTTAAACAATTTTATGTGGATGGAAATAATATTAAATATTGAGGAAACATGTATGTGGATGATAAAATACATCCTAGTAAATACCAAAGTATAAACAATCTCGGATAAAAATGAGATTGTGATATTTTCCTTAACTTAGGTCCGATTTGCTTCGTAAGTGTCTGAACCTCCTGTATAATGATTTAAATAATGTTATTGACTTATTCCAGAATCATAATTATTTTTATGATATCATATATGGTCATATTCTTAGCTTATTATTAGTAATATTTCATTACAACTTGTTATTCAGGTGTTTATTACTTTTTGTTCCTATGCGTGTTTTGTCGAAGAAATTATTATTATTCTTTTTAGGTTATAGATGCCTCATTTACATAATGTTATTAGTGTAATATATATCATATTCATTAATTCAATTCATTTATATAATCATTATGCAATGAAGATCATGTAGAACGAGTCACATCACATCGTGGAGATGGTATTCCGTACGTACGGACGAGCGATGATATCGTTCCCATGATCGTGAAATTGTAATGGAGTTTATGTATACAATTTCAGAATCAATATAAATTTACAATAATAATTTATAGTTATTATTTACACCATTATACCCATCCAAGTAAGGTGGTGGTGGAAAATAGATTACACCACGGCGTGGAGACGGTATTCCATACTTACGCATGCGCGGTGATTTTGTTTTCTGTAGGATGGATATATGGTGAAATAGGGTTGTTTCATACTTATAATAACATATCAGTATATGAGTGATACTTTTTTTATTAATTCAAAATGAAACAACTAAAGAAGAATAAGTGGAATAAGAAATAAAGTTGAAAGAATCGGTAACGGACATTACCTCTTCTTTGAAGCGCTTCTTTGAGACCTCCTTTTAGGGAACTAAAATTGGTCTTTGAAGAAGACCAGGACCTCTAGGATGTTTCTAGGGAAGTGGAGAAGAGAATTTGGAAGGGTTTGGACGAGATTTAAGGCTCCAAGTGGTGTGAGGAAGAGAAGGAGGATGTGCCCTTTTATAAGGGAGGAGAGGGGCACCTTTGGAAAACTAAAAATATTATTTTATAATAAAAGCATATTCGGTTTTAAATAGCTCCAAATTGATTTATTTCGAAGATATGGTGGGGATGGATCAAAATACTCTCATAAAATATAATTTAGACAAGTTTAGGTTCCTATTTTAACCTTATCATTTAGATTTAACTTTAAGTTAAATAATTTTACTTTTACCATGTCTTCTTGTGTTCTTACACTATAAGGTTAATAAACTTACTATAACAAGAAAAATGTACCCCAAGTTGTTTATTATTAATATATATATCCTTATATAAGTCATTTGGCCGAACCTTATATTTTTAGGAATAAAATAACAATTAATAATATAATATTTTTTAAAAAAAAAACTATTTTATGTCAATTTTGACACTATTTGGTAATTGATTTTTGTGAAAATCATAACAGAATTTTTAGTTCTAAAAAAATTAATTAAATAAATACTAACATGTCATATTAACATATATAATTATTTTAATTCATAAAAATTCTCAAATTACATTTATTTGATTATTTATAACATCAATTATGCCAATATTTCATTAATAAGATAATTAAAGCATCATCATTGTATCATAAATAAATTAAATTATTTTAAGTCTAAAAATTAAAAATAAAATATAATTATGTAGGAAATATTTATAGCTTTATTATTAATATTGATAGTCGAATTTATCTTATGTATAACCCTATATTAAAAATTATTTACTTATTAAACTTTGATTTTGACTATTTTAACCCTTCTTTAAATAAATTAATAATAAATGTCCTAATCTAATCCAAGTGGGCCTAAATGGTCATATTTTATTCCTAAGGTTGTTTTTGGTCGAATTACACTTATCCAATAGAATTAGGACATGTGTTAGGATAATAATAATATCATTTTTACCCTTAATTACCCTATTTACTTTTAACCGTGGTAAATAAAAGTAAAAAGTTACTATTCACCAAAAATTATTTTCATCACATTGAACCACATTTTACTTACTGATATCAACCGTGTCTCTCTGATTTTTGAAATTCCACTCACAAAAGTGGTAAAATTAAGTTTTATGTAAATTTGCAAATTCTCCTAGGAGGTGGGTAAAAGACGGTGAAAAGTTAAATAAAATTTTTATGTCTAAAATTATTATAAAATTACTCAAATTAATTACATTGAACTTATATAGGTATTATGTATCAATTTTTACCAAAAATAAATTTAAATAAAATAAATAATTATTTAAATAAAAAGTCAGTTTTTAAATAGTAACCCAGTGTTTTCACTATTCAAAAAAAATTGAATGTTTCCAGAATAATACCAAAATTTCACCCTAGGCTAATTTTGATATTCCGAATCAAAAAATGAAGTCCATTTTGAAAAATAAAATTTAAAATATTTCTAAAAGTGGTTATTACTATTCATAACGGCTAGTTTTAATAATATTTTAATAGCATATCGTTGTTTAGTGAAACTCGGTATTGCGTACGACGCAAGCTATCAAGGAAGGTAACGATTGAGTTTCAAGCAAGACAAGCTAGTGTTGTGTGTAGTGAAATATTTATTTTATGATTTATATAAAAAAATATTTCTTATAAAAGTCTCGAGTGTTACATTCTACCCCACTTAAAATGAATTTCGCCCTCGAAATTCATCACTTTGTAACAAACAGATGATGATACATCTCCCTCATCATATCCTCAAGATCCCATGTATCTTTTTCTAATTGGTGGTTCCTCCATAAAACATTCACCAAGTGAGTGGTTTGGTTCCGTAGGAATTTTTCACTACGATCGAGAATCTCTATCAGTTGTTCTTCATAAGAAAGATCTTGTTCCAGCGGTACAACTTCTGAGCTGAGTACATGTGACGGATCAGGTATGTACTTTCTCAGGAGAGATACATGGAACACATCGTGAACTTGAGAGAGATTTGGTGGAAGCTCCAATCGGTAAGCTACCTTCCGAACACGATCCAGTATTTTGAAAGGACTTATATACCTAGGGCTTAGCTTTCCCCTCTTTCCAAATCTCATTACTCTCTTCCAAGGAGATATTCGTAAGAACACTTTATCACCCACTTCAAACTCTAAGTCTTTTCTTCGGTTTTCGGCATAACTTTTTTGTCGACTCTATGCTTCTCTTATGTGTTGTTGAATAGATCTGAGCTTTTCTTCCATCTCATCAACAAGATCAGGTCCTAATAGCTTTCTTTCCCTAACTTCATCCCGGCAAGTTGGAGTCCTGCATTTATTTCCATAGAGAGCTTCATAAGGAGCCATCTGAATACTGGAGTGAAAGCTATTATTATAATAAAATTCCACCAAAGGTAGGTGTTGATCCCAACCACCTTTTAAATCCATAGATCAATCTCTCAACATATCTTCTAAAGTTTGAATCATCTTCTCAGACTGACCGTCTGTATAAGGATGATAAGAAGTTCTGAAACTCAACTCTGTATCCAGAGTATGCTGAAGACTCCGCCAAAACATTGAGGTAAACCTCGGATCCCGATCAGTTATAATAGAAAGTGGTACTCCATGCAATCTTACCACTTCCTTTACATATATCCTAGAAAGCTGATACAGAGAGAAATCCTCTCTAATAGCAATGAAGTGTGCAGACTTTGTAAGACGATAAACTATGACCCATATAGAATTATTGCATTTGGATGTTTTAGGAAGTCTAGTGACAAAGTCCATAATGATGTTTTCCCATTTCCATTCAGGTATGGGTAATGGTTGTAACATTCCCTTAGACTTCTGTCTCTTGGCTTTAACTTGCTGATAAACCAAGCATCGAGAGACATATTCAGAAACATCTCTTTTCATGCCATCCCACAAGAAGTACTCTTTCAGGTCCCTATACATCTTCGTGCTTCTAGGATGAATAGAGAATGAAGAACTATGAGCCTCATCTTGCAGGTCCTTCTTTAATTCGGGGATGGGAGGAACACAAACCCGATTCCTGAACTTTATTATCCCATCACAATCAAGGTTGAATTCAGGAACATTTCTCACCTTCTTTTGTAACTCTACATCTTCTTTCTGTGCCTCTTTAATCTTCACATGTATAGATGGTTGAACATTCATTTGAGAAAGATAAGATTTTCCCCTTCCATTATAATTCCAAGATCCATCCTTTGTAAATCCATAAATATTGGATCTTTTGTGATTCTCATCATGGATAAACTAGCATGTTCTTGTCGACTTAATGCATCTGCCACCTTGCTTGCTTTCCCAGGGTGGTAATGAATTGAGCAGTTGTAATCCTTAATCAGCTCCAACCATCTTCTTTGGCGCATATTCAACTCATTTTTTGTGAAAATATAATTTAAACTTTTATGATCAGAATAAATGTCACACCTTTCTCCCTGAAGATAATGGCTTCAAATCTTTAATGCAAAGATTACCGCAGCTAACTCCAAATCATGAGTTGGGTAATTTTGCTCATGTATTTTCAACTGTCGTGAGGCATAAGCTATCACCATATCATTTTTCATAAGAAAACACCCCAATCCCTTCTTGGATGCATCACTGTAGATCACAAACCTTTCTCCACTACAATGTAGTGTGAGCACATGTGCACTGAATAACCTTCTTTTCAACTACTTGAAATTCTCTTCACATTCCTCCGTCCAAACAAAATTAACTCCTTTCCGAGTCAACTTGGTGAGAGGATTAGATAATCGTGAGAAATCTTTCACAAAATGTCGATAATATCCATCCAAACCAAGAAAACCTCGGATCTTAGTTACTATTGTTGGTCTCGACCATCTTTCGATAACCTCTATTTTTGCTGGATCCAAAGATATCCCCTCTTTTGAGATTATGTGACCCAAAAATGAAACTTTTTGAAGCCAAAATTCACACTTGGTAAATTTGGTATAAAGCTTCTCCTTTCTCAGGGTCTTTAATATTATTCTCAAGTGATCTTTATGTTCTTCCTCTCTATTTGAATGGAAAAGAATATTGTCTATAAAGACTACCAAAAAATGATCAAGATAGTCTCTAAAGACTCTATTCATTAGATCCATGAAGATAACAGGGCATTAGTAAGACCAAATGGCATCACTATAAATTCATAGTGTCCATACCTTGTACGGAAAGCCGTCTTTGGTATATCCTCCCTTTAGACCCTTAATTGATGATACCCTGAATGAAGATCAATCTTGGAAAAGTATTGAGCTCCGTGTAGTTGGTCAAATAAGTCATCAATGCACAGGAGAGGATATTTGTTCTTGATAGTTTTCTTGTTAAGTTCTCGATAATCAATGCAGAGTCTCATTGATCCATCTTTCTTCTTAACAAACAGAACAAGTGCCCCCCAAGGTGACGCACTAGGGCATATGAATCCCTTATCAAGATTCTCTTGGAGTTGCTTCTTAAATTCCTACAAATCAATTGGGGCCATTCTATAAGGTGTCTTTGAAATAGGCAAAGCACCCGGTATGAGTTCTATTGAAAACTCGACTTCACGATTTGGTGGAAGACCCGACAATTCCTCTGGAAAGACATAATAAAACTCCAGTACGACAGGCATATTCTTAATCTTGAGTTTATCACCAACCATTTGAGATAAATAACCTTCATTTAGTGGAATCAAGACCCATAGGATGGATGAAATTTCCACAGGAAGGTTATGTTCATCCTTGCATCGATAGATGATCATAGATTGATCTGGAATATGAAATGTGACTTCCCTTCTTTGGAAATTGATATGAGATCCATATAAATAAAGCCAATACATGCCAATAATCTCATCAAATTCCACTATAGGAAGAATCACAAGATTTTTAGGAAGCATTTTCCCACAAACTTCAATCAGAGAATAATTATAAACTTTTGATGCGACTGTTGTGCCATTAGGGGTTGTCACAGCTAACTCAACATCTAATTGTTGAGGTAATACGGTGATACTCTTATAAAATTCTTCATAAATAAAAGAGTGGGGGGATCCAGAATCAAATAAAACATTTGTTACTTTAGAGTGGATGATAAGTGTACCTTTCAACACATCGTTATTGTACTCCACATCACTGATAGAAATTGCATGTGACTTTCCTTTTTCTTTAGCCTTAAGAGTTTGTTGACGTCGACCATCATTATCAACCCTTGGATTTGATCATTGATTGGCATAATGCCCCATCTCCTTTCACTTGAAACATTGAAGTGTAGTAGGTTCATTCTGTGTATCCCTTACTTTTTTTTCATCATTAGATATCTTCTTCCCATAATTGCGGCATTCAAATGCCCGATGACCTTCCTTTCCACAATTGAAACATTTACTTGTCCCTTGAAGACAACTCCCTCCATGTTTCTTTCCACACTTTGAGTATAAGGGAAAGCTCATCTTCTTTTCAGTGTTCTCTTTAGATTTTCCTTTGAATTCCATTTTCCTCATCTTATCAAACCCATATGACTGATGGGTTACTCCAATCTCCATCTCAACTTTTAGAACAAATCGAACAATTTCCTCGTAGCTATTGAAGTCCCTTATGGCTAACACCCTTAGAAGACTTGGTTTTAAGCCACTAATGAATCGATCCATCTTACTCTTAGGTTTCATAATAATACCAGAAGCATACCTTTCATGTCTTGTAAAATTTGATTCATAGGTACCAACAGATTCATCAACATTTTTCTTTAGGTCAAGAAACTCCTTCTCCATCTTTGTTCGAAGAATAAGAGGGAAGTACTTATTGAAAAATAAGTTCTTGAACTCGTCCCATTCCATGGACTCAATTTCATCTCTTTTCCTCGTATTCTTGATAAGATTCCACCATTGATCAACATCACCTTCCAAACGATACACTGCTAAGATGACTTTATCATGTTTAGAACATTGAAGAACTGAAAATATCTTTTCCGTAGTACTAATCCATTATTCAGAAACTAATGGATCTGTAGACCCACTGAATGAAGGTGGATGCTGCCTCATGAAGGATTAAACAGAATGTTGCTCCTTCCTTTGCTCGTTTGGAAGTCCTGTATGATTCATAGCTTGAGAATGTTATGTGAGCATGGCTATAAGATTTTTCATTCCAGTTCCCATAATGTTTGGTTGCTCAGGGGGACAATTATTGAATTGGCCGTCGCATTCCGCATTAACACGGTTCCTTCGGGTTCCAGCCATTGACTAAAACCAAGAAGAATAGTGTGAAAAACACTAATTATAATAGGAAAACCACATAATCAAGAATAAAATTTCACACTTAAGGTCTTATCCTAGGTTATTCATCTCCACTTCTAAAACACTAATATTGTGTTCTATGCTTAGACTTATCCTTAGGGTTCTTACTAAGGCTTTCACATCCTAGTTTCCAAATGGTGACTATACATTTCCTCTTATACCAACTATAACGACCCATACTTTACATAAATTGTTATTACTTCAGGGTTGAAGAACACTTATTACAACATATAAAAAAACCAGGAAAGGACCGTATAGGTATAGAGTCTTTAGAAACTGGGAAACATAAACAACTGGTTCATAAAGCATCTAATTTGCCTCCCATTTATTTCATCATATCTAGAGTTCCTTTTGGAATATCCCACTTAATAACCTTCTTCCGGACCTGGGGAAATAAAACATAAAAAGGGTGAGCTCAAATTCTTAGTAAGGGTAAAAAAAGAAATATCAATCACATCATATACATAAGAACATAACTTTTGGAAATCTTAACCTACAAAAGAGATCATAATTTCATAACATGGGATAAATCATAGTAGTGAAATGTAAACCCAATAATCATAACTTAAAACATGAAACTTTGTGGCATGAACACATAATCGTAGAGAATCATTTCTTATTAGTCAAGACTCATTTCCAATACTATCTTAGTGGGAAAAGTTCATTTCTGAACTGAGTTCATTCCTCGTTTTAGTCTTGTTTCACTGAACCGGTTTAACCTGCCGCTCCAGCCATGTCTATCTCATGAGATATAAAATCTTTACCCAATGCATTGGAGGGAGATATAGTTCCCACCCATCTCATAATTATACCATTCTTATGTGTTCCACAAAATCATAAACCATACATCATAGCATAACCCATGTAATAAAAATGGGATTCTTAAACATCGTGACATCATAAAAAAATTCATATAAGATAAATGAATTCATAAAAAATAATTCCATCACAACATAATAAAATCAATGTAATAATAGGGATTGAAACATAACCCTTTATTATCTTAGATGGAAAATAATTTTGATAAAACACTTGAACTCCATTCTTGAGGAAAATATCCTTTCTACTTCATTTTTTTTTCATTTCTTAACATGTCATACAATTCTAAACTAAAAGAAGTTGATTAAAAATAAACTTGAAAACTTGTAATGGAAGATTCTTGGAAATAATGTTTTAAAAATCCATTCATGCCGTATAAGTTTTAAAAAACATTCTTCTCGTACTTTTGTCGGAAAAGTCAAAAAGTACCTCGTACGAAAAACGACAAATGATTCCTTTCATATCTTTTACTAAAAACTAACTGAAGGGTAAAATTGGATTTAAACAATTTTAGGTGGATGTAAATAATATTACATATTGAGGAAACATGGATGTGGATGATAAAATACACCCCAGTAAATACAAAAGTATAAACAATCTCGGATAAAAATGAGATTGTGATATTTTCCTTACCTTAGGTCCGATTTTCATTGTAAGTGTCCAAACCTCCTGTATAATTATTTAAATAATGTTATTTAATTATTCAAGAATCATACTTATTTTTATGATATCATATATGGTCATATATTTAGCTACTTATTAGTAATATTTCATTACTACTTGTTATTTGGGTGTTTGTTACTTTTTGGTCTTATGCGTGTTTTGTCAAAGAAATTCTTATTATTCTTTTTGGGTTATAGATACCTAATTTCCAGAATTTTATTAGAGTAATATATATCATATTAATTCATTAAATTCATTTATATAATCATTATGCAATGAAGATCATGTAGAACGAGTTGCATCACATCGTGGAGACAGTATTCCATACGTATGCACGAGCGATGATATCGTTCCCATGATCTTGAAATTGTAATGGAGTGTATGTATACTATTTTAGAATCAATATCACTTTACAATAATAATTTATAGTTATTATTTACACCATTATACCCATCAAATTAAGGTGGTGGTGGAAAATAGATTACACCACGGCGTGGAGACGGTATTCCGTATGTACGCACGCGCAGTGATTTCGTTTTCTATAGGATGGATATATGGTGAAATAGGGTTGTTTCATACTTATAATAACATATCCGTATATGAGTTATACAGATTTTATTACTTCATAATGAAACTACTAAAGAAGAAGAAGTGGAAGAAGAAATAAAGTTGAAAGAATCGGTAACAGACATTACCTCTTCTTTGAAGCGCTTCTTTGAGACCTCCTTTTAGGGAACTAAAATTGGTTTTTGAAGAAGACAAGGACCTATAGGATGTTTCTAGGGAAGCAGAGAAGAGAATATTTCAGGGTTTGGACGAGCTTGAAGGCTCAAAGTGGTGTGAGGAAGAGAGGGATGAGGTTCCCTTTTATAAGGGAGGAGAGGGGCACCTTTGGAAAAACTAAAAATATTATTTTATTATAAAGTCATATTCGGTTTTAAATAGCTCCAAATTAATTTATTTAGAATATAAGGTTGTTATGGGTCTAAATACTCTCATCCAATATAATTTATACAAGTTTAGGTTCCTATTTCAACCTTATCATTTAGATTTAACTTTAAGTTAAATAATTTTACTTTTACCGTGTCTTCTTGTGTTCTTACAATATAAGGTTAATAGACTTACTATAACAAGACAAAAGAACCCCAAGTTGTTTATTATTAATATATATAACCATATCAATGTCATTTGGAAGAACCTTATATTTTTAGGAATAAAATATCAATTAATAATATAATATTTGTTTTAAAAACTATTTTATGTAAATTTTGACACTATTTGGTAATTTATTTTTTTGAAAATACTAACAGAATTATTAGTTCTAAAAACATTAATTAAATCAATACTACCATGTCATATTAACATATAAAATTATTGTAATTCATAAAAAGTCTCAAATTACATTTATTTTGGTATTTATAACATCAATTATGCTAATATTTCATTAATAAGATAATTACTGCATCATCATTGTATCATAAATAAATTAAATTATTTTAAGTCTAAAAATTACAAATAAAATATCATTATGTAGGAAATATTTTTAGGATTGTAATTAATATTTATAGTAGAATTTATCTTATGTATAACCCTATATTAAAAATTATTTACTTATTAAACTTTGATTTTAACTATTTTAACCCTTCTTTAAATAAATTAATAATAAATGTCCTAATCTAATAAAAGTGAGCCTAAATGGTCATCTTTTATTCCTAAGGTTGTTTTTGGTCTAATTACACTTATCCAATAGAATTAGGACATGTGTTAGGGTAATAATAATATCATTTTTACCCTTAATTACACTATTTACTTTTAACCGTGGTAAATAAAAGTAAAAAGTTATTATTCACCAAAAATTATTTTCATATCATTGAACCACATTTTACGTACTAACATCAACTGTTTCTCTCGGATTTTTAAAATTCCACTCATAGAAGTGGTAAAATTATGTTTTATGTAAATTGGAAAATTCTCCTAGGAGGTGGGTAAAAGACGGTGAAAAGTTCAATAAAATTTTTATATATCTAAAATTATTATAAAATTACTCCAATGAATTACATTGAACATATATATGTATTATGTATCAAGTTTTACCAAAAATAAATTTAAATAAAATAAATAATTATTTAAACAGAAAGTCGATTTTAAATAGTAACCCAGTGTTTTCACTATTAATCAAAAATTGAAAGTTTCCAGAAAAATACCAAAATTTCTCACTAGCCTAATATTGATATTCCGATTCCAAAAATGAAGTCCATTTTGAAACATAAAATTTTCAAAATTTCAAAAAGTGGTTATTAATATTCATAACGGCTAGTTTAATAATATTTTAATAGCATATCGTTGTTTAGTGAAACTTGGTATTGAGTATGACGCAAGATATCAAGGAAGGTCACGATTGCGTGTAAAGAAAGCCAAGATAGTGATGTGTATAGTGAAATATTCCTTTGATGATTTATATAAAAACAAAATATTTCTTATAAAAGTATCAGGTGTTACAATCGATCACCCTTTTACATTCTTTAACATTGATCTTGTAGTCACTGGTTGTATATGGATTCTTTGAATTTGAAGAATTAAGATAATAAATCTAATATATCAGCCCATAATTCTCATATTTCTTCTCATTAATAAAGATTTTGGAATCACAAACCACCATGTTGGATTTCATTATTTTGTATCTGAAAACATTTATGACTTCATGTGTATCTTCTAATTTCACATGAAGGTAAACTATTCCTTTGGAATCTCCTCCATAATTATTATCTTAGGGTACCTCACTGAAATATTTCCAACCTTTCCACATTCAAATCCTGCAAGTGGGAGTTTCCCCTTGAACTTTCCCTTTCCACTTTGTAAATTTTATGAAAGGAAATACATGTCATTATTTATCTCTTCTTATTCATGCACATCTTTAATATTGATATTTTTCATGTACTTCAATGGAAATTATATAGAAATACCATTTTCCATTGATTCATTATAATCATTTATTATCTTATATGAAATAAGAGTACTTTTCAAGCTATCCAATGTCAGTTCCATTAGATCATTATCTTCCAATGTAAAAAAAATCAGACTGAACTGAGGTGGAAGTATTTTGAAGATACACATGAAAATATTTACATATTAAATAATTTATCTAAGACCATTCATGTATTCCACTATAATATTCAACCAGTCAATGAATTCATCAACAAACTCGTTAGGGTGCATTCTTAGATCCTCATACATGTTCCAACGAACCTCCAACTTTGCTTCCCGAACTTTTGATTCACCCTCATAAATATTCAGCACATTTTCACACATATCATTTGATGACTTACACAACATACCATTAATAAATATATATAATTAGATAAGGCTCCCCCTAAAGCATTTATTTCATTAGAATAAATATCCAACTCCTTCGTTCATCTTCTAATAAAGTACCACTATCAATAATAGCTGAAATTCCATACATCACTAACATAAATACACACATTCATACCAATCATAAGTACCACTACATCCTATTATTACACAATTGTAAATTATTTCAATTGAATATTAGAATCCCTTTGTGATTGAAAACCACAATTTCTTCTACTAAGATAAAAACAATGAATTTCAACCACTATCTATGATAGAAATTGTTATCCCAACTTGTATGAGTTCCCTAAAAGGGGGGTGAATCAGGGTATGAATGATTAAAACAGTACCCACTCCATATATTATTTATTCATTAAACTAAACAATATTCTCTCACTTTCTTATAGAAATTTATGAACAAAACTAAAATCATGAATGAGAAAAATCAATTTTACTTTGTTTAGCCTCACTTGGATACATCCAAGGAGCATACAAGGGAAATTTTTTGAAGTACCAAATCAACTAAAGATCACTAATAAAATTAATTATTTGGGATAGATTACTTATATTCCTAGGATCACTATCTTTAAAATGTTTAGGGCCATCTCGATACATTCCCAAGGGTCACTCCCTAACTCTCATTTGATGTCTCACTATTAGTGGAAAGAATCACCTTATTCCTCTTCCTTTGATCACTACTCTAGAACGGATCCACACACAATTTATGAACATATAGGTCCCTTCATTATCGATAATGAATGAATCCTAAATTATACCTACATTCTCTCTTGATGTTCTTTCTAAGTTTCTCCTTCACTTATATGAAAACACCTAGATAAAACACTTCCACTTTCATATTAAATGGAATAGAGTCCTTTTTACTGTAGAAATGAGAATTACCTTCTCTTTGGAATGATCATCAAGAGATGACAAGTCTTCCTTTCACTACCTTGAATATAGTAGGGAATATTATCCTTCTCCAAGTCATGTCAAATAGTGAAAAACCTATGTCTTCTTATTATCCTTTATAATTCATATATGAGAATGATAATATTCATAGGGAAATTTAGGCATGCATATCCTTCTGTAAGGTTCTAGTGTGATACCCCTATGTGAGATCCTAGCTTGTATGCCCTTGTGTGAGATCCAAGATTGTAACTTTTTACAATATTATGGCGCTGGATCCTTTGTGTGAGACACTAACACTAGACCCTTTGTGTGAGACCCTACCATGATGTCCTAGCGTGAGACCCTATTGTGAGGTCTTGGTGTGAGACCCCTCCATAAGAACCTGGCACGAGACCCTCACATGGGACCGTAGGGAAAGTCCACTTCTTAGTATGAAACTTTTTTCAGATCATGCACAACACTTAAACGATGTCAATATAGTGTAATCACTCATGATATCTCTCCATGAACAACCTATTTCGGGATATCTCTTAGTGAACCTTTTTCATGAGAACTCTCTGTGAACCTTCTTCATTAACATTTATTCAGATTCATATTTTAAGAGAAACTAAATCATTGTTTAAGGATGAGTTAGGGGGTATTTATAGGCATAAACCCACCAACTTAACTCCAAAATTCATAGAAAAACATAAGTTCAACCGCTATGGTGTCATGAGCTTCATGTGATCCTTAATTGAGATGAAAATTATTTCTTATGATTCTCAATGATGTTTTTTTTTCAGTGATTGGCATTATCCATCGCAAGATCAAAAGACAACCTTGTGTACTGTGCGAGATCTCATTGCAAGATCCAATGAAAATAGTGCACTTGACGAGATCCCATCATTAATTCCAAATAAAATAAAACAATTTCATCATGCGCTTCTCAAGATATCAAAATACCAAAACGTACCTCCATCATTTCCATCGTTATCTTTTTCTTCATGTGCTTTTGTGAGATTCGAGAGTGAGCCCTATTCAAAAATCGTGTGAGATTTGGGTGCAATCTACAAAGACAATCATGAGTGCTACATGAGATCCCATCATAAGATCCAACGAATATCATGAGTTCAATGAAAAATACCATTATGAGACTCAAAGTTAACCATTAACTTCACAAGATCCCATCGTGGGATCACAAGTCATTCTAGAGATTGTCAGTGTTGTTGTCTTCTAAATCCTTGCTTGATCCATCATGAGATGAGACATTTACAATTTTCATGAGATCATACCTTTTTAATTTTCACATGATCAGAAATTTTCACTTTTCATGACATTAAAAATTCACACTTTCTACAAGATATGACATTCACTCTTTTTATGCCTTCTTTGAAAACCATCCTTTATCAATAACCTCAAACCTTGTCAACCAAAAATGATCAACTCAAAATCACCATGATGAGTTATTTTTTTCTAAAAAAGGACTCTAAGATATGTGGATGGATCTGAGTAATATTATTGGGTAGTTATTCACCATAAAATATTTTTATAGTGTCAATATGAGAGGAGAGGGGGTGGATTTTTGAATGTGGGGGAAAGGACACACAAGTAATTTTTGAAAATAATAAGTGGCACCCATGTTTTTAACAAGTTAAAAGGCCCCAAAATGCCTCATTATCAAACCATTGATGAGATAAGGTATAAATATTTCCATAAAATAAAAATTATACCTATTTTTTGGTCAATTTATCCATATATTTTTAGTTTAACTTAAGGGTAAATCTGTTTTTACCATAACCATAGTAACTAATTTTTACAGTTTTTACTATTTATGATGACCAAAATATTAAGTTATCATTATTATATAATATTAATTATAATGATTTAGAATACTGAATCTATTTATCAAAATAAAATTACCATAATCGGAAGAATCTAATTTAAAATTAATCCCACAATTGAAATAAAAATGATGTTTTCCAAAGTTAAATTTTAATAAGTATAAATAGTTTTAATATCAAAATTCAATATGAAATTGATTACAATAAAATAAATTGCTTTCATTATAAAACAATATAACAAATGTCACTTTTAAATAAAATTCAAATCAAATGAGACATATAAATTAATTAACTGAAAATGATTTTTTTTAATAAAAACCAGTACTTACACTATTCAATGAGAAATTACTATTTTCAGAACATTATCAATAGATTTCTCTATGATTATTTTGAAATTATGATTTCAAAAAATATTTTATGTTTTTAAATTTTTTCTTCTAAATATAGAAAAAATTATTTATAATATAAGTACATAAAATATATTGAAACCATTTTTAGAAAAAAATTATTATTTTTTCATAAAAAAATTCAATTTTTTTAAAATGAATTTTTATTAATAATAAATTGATAAATAATAAATTTATTCACCATATAGTTTTCATAATTTAATAAATTGTATTCATAACCACAAATTCAACAACTATTTTATATCATTATACTATATTATAGTTCAATTAGGCTAGGGGTAATGTGTACCACAACCTACAAGAGAGATTAAATTTAATGAAATATATTTCATTGGTTGTTTAAGCATAAGGATTAGTATATGATACTTTATCAACCACAATGTTATTATTTTAGAATATCAGGATGTTGAATTCTCACCACCTTAAATAAATTACATTCTCATAATTTGACATTACACTTAGAAATAAAGGGTTTACTATATAAAAATAATTTTTTTGAAAACCCTAGTTCTAAAAAGGGTTGAAAAAAAATCATTCTAAATGAGAGAAATTGAAATAAAAAGGTCACATAAAAGAAAAAATAACTAGGTTCCCAAGTATGAGAAAATTGGAGGGAAGTGAAATTATGGACATTGAATAAAATAATAAATAATTATGTATAGTGATATAGGTCATTTACCAAAAGAAAGGGAATTCTTAAGAGAAAGTCAAGGACCACAAAATAATAAATTACAGATTAGTTAAAAGGCCATTTATTCCTTGGATAAAAAGGTAAAGGATAACATTTCTATTTTAAGATACTTTTCTTAGATTTTAGGGTTTCTTTTACGACCATGATAGTGAACACCAGAAAATATACTGACTATTTCTTTCATTGGATGGGCATAAATCAATTTTCACATGATTTACCACTACATGAAATGAATATCCAAGATGATTTTTTAAATAACTGAATCATCAATATTAAATTTTAATGGATTATACATTCTATAAAATGTAACTAGTCCTTTTGTATGTATCTAAATATTTATAAAAACCAAAATGGTTAGAATGAGTTATCCAATATAATACATTAATCTATAAACCTCAATAATAACACCCAAATTTAAAATTAATTTATTCTATAAGTTTTTATTCACCCATTTTTATGTAAAAAATTCATATCAACAAAAACATCAGGTAGGCTAGTGGTAGGTGTTCCATGCCCTTCAGCCTTCGGTTGTGGGTTCATGACCCACAAACTTTTTGGATGTAATAGGTTTTCCCCAAACATTTGAGCTATCCTTTTTCTAAAACCAATTCAATATAATTCTTATAATGTTCCAAAAAAATATTATGAACATACTCAAAAATAGCATTGGCTCTCAAATAAATTTATAACCGCAAGGGTTTCTATATGAATTATTATTTTTCCAAAAAATGAAATAATCCTAATTGATTATTATTAATTTTATGTAAATAATCATATTGATCCTAAATGTTATTAAATAATCTAATATTATGTCCAAAAAATAAGTGAAATAATTTCTTAAATAATTTTTTTATAAAACATATAATAAACCTATGAGTTTAAATTCTATAAATGGCCCTTAAAATATCCTTAATATTAATAAAAAGTCATCCATAAAACCTTAAAACGGTTTACGGAGATATTGAACTTATGATCTTCCTTAAACTCATAAACCCATGATTTTATCTATAATTACACATTTAATCTTAGATAAATACATCTATGATTCCAAAAATTAACATAATCTTTAGATTATAAATGATTATTAAAACTGATATACCATTGGTAAAAATACTTCTACAACATAGTTCATGAATCCAGATACCAAAGTACATCAATCATTAAACTTTTCCCATATTAATAGCATAATCTTAACCTTGATACCATAAATTATTCTAAGGTTTATTCCATTTATGCGAGGGGAATTTTTTTGTTTAGTTCTCTATATCATTACAATTGAAACACAGAACATTAAAATATTATTTCTTTCCCTTGAAATCACAAGCCTAATGTTCTTTCTATCCACATTTAATGAAAAGTCTCATTCCATTGAAACAAGTACAAAGGTATTTCCTTCCAAAAATATAATATGTATGAAATTCCTTCATTTCCTTCTCCTAATATATTTTTTTCTATACCATCCTATTATATTTTATTCCCCTAAGTGAAATAAGCGATAAATAATTCTTTCTCTCTCTTGATAACACATGGTACTATGTCCTCATATAATGATATGGTTTGGGAGACTAGTTCCCTTTGAAGAATTTTCTTTAATGCATCAATGAAATGATCAATATTTCTATTTGGTTTACATTCATATTACACTATATACCTTGATAACCATTTACTATTAGATTTATTCTTAGAAACATTTTTATCTTCCTTTTTTCTTAGTCTCAAGAATTCTCTCCCTATATCATATCTATACTCATGACGAAAATAGTCATCCAAAAAGAGTTCCATAAAATCCTTCCACTCCATGTTTTATATTCCTTCCTAATATATAGTTTTTAATCAATGAACACCATTTATAATCATCTTATGAGATATTAGAAACTTCCATGAAAACCTTTAACCTTTCATTACATCCCGTATCTTGAAATATATTCTCTAAGGAAATTTTCCCTTTCTCAGATAGAATTGGATTTATATATTTTTTTGAATGATGAAGGTTTATGATGCATGAAGTGTTCTAGAATTGTTACACCACATGGTGAATCAGTAATCTAATCCACATAGGCAAGGTTATTTATCATAACATGAGAAATAATCCCCAATATGGTTATAATCTATTTAGTTCTAGCTGCAGCTCCATCTCCAACTTCATTATCTTTCTCTAGAGGGCAATCTCTATCTAGGGTATGTGAATTGATAAAATTCCTAGTTCTTCTTCTGGTATCCATTTCAAAATAATGTAACAAACTATATTAGATTATAACATTACGAAATATAATCTATAATTCCAAAACTAGTGAAATACATAACAAAAATTGAAAAATATATGCATTGTTTATCTCATAATCATAAGTCAGGTTTCTTTGGGAATATTTTCAAATCATAAAAATATTTTCAAATCCCTAATTATGGTTTGTAAGGAAAATTTAATTATACTAATAATATCCCCCTAGCAGTGTCAAAATAGGTGTGCAATAAGGTTTGTTTTCATGCACATAGTGAGAATTAAGTCAAAGTCACATTCTCCATTTTATATATGATTACCCCAAGGTAAAGCAATTCCAAAACCAAACCAATGTGTAGTATCTATGTAGGGATGTATTTATTGGAAATAAAAAATATCCCTTCCTCACCAAATATTTATGAAGTTTTTCTTACTTATACTCAAAGTATATCATAGGGTTATGTTTCCTAATCTATTTTTTCTTAAATCTAGCTCCCACATTATGTATTAAAAATTATCATATACCAACTATAAAGTCCCTGACCCTTGTAGACTATAGTTTGAGGTTACTTTATTAAACATGAAATAGATATAAGGAATCACATATTGATGGAATTAATATCATAGTGGTCACGGTAAACTAGATACATACTTGAATACCACATTTTAATTTAAAAAATAAAATGGAAAAAGTATTTTCCTTTTGTACACCATTATTACCATTTTAATATCCCTTCATATCAATTATAATACATTTTTTGGAATCATGGGGAAAGTAAACATAAGAAATGGATGAGATCTAATAATTAGTAAGGGTTTACATATAAAATAATCTATCATGAATAAATAAGGAATAATTAAAATGTAAAGGAAAATAAATGAAACACAATCCATTTAATTAGTCATGTGAACACAATGAATAATATGGAAGGAATATATGATGTTCAAATAATTCCATATAAATAATGACATAAACTCTAGAGTTATCCATCGATATTCTAGCTAATTGAATAATAACACAGATACCAATAACTATTCCCATAATGATGGAATGCATAATTATAGACATTATAACAATACCATAAAAGCCTCACTCTTGGAAATCTAACATAAATAGGTATGACCTCATTCAAATACCCAATCTAGTTTGTCTGATGAGACCTACCGATGAATCAATGGGATATACAGGGATCCACCCATCAAATACCAAGGCAAATGAATTATTAATATGAAAGGGGTGAATAATAATCAACATAAAAAATATATATAGAAAAATGTTATTACAAAATGTTAATACATTACCCTGACAAAAAAATAATCACAAATAATTAAAAGTAATATGCTGAAGGGTATCGAAAGAGAACATACCCAGTCAAATTGATCATAAACTATCCAAATAAATAATAAGGAGGGTAACATTGCAACAATTTAATAATGGGTAATATATCAAATAAGTGTTTTTTCATTGATGAATATAAATAATATAAAATTCCATTACAACATTTTTGATGAAAATATCATTTTCACATTGAAAAAAAATTTCAATAAAAAGATTTCAAGAATAATAAGAAAACCATTTTCTCAAAATAAAATTGTAATGTTATAAAGGAATATTTTTTAAATAGTGTTCATGATTATACATAATTATATACACATCGTATAAGTTAAAAGAACATTCATTTCACACTATTTTAGAATGGTTACAAAGTGACTCGTTCAAAAAATGACATGAAGATTAATTTCAAAACATTTTGTAAAAAGACAATAATGGATAAAAATTTCATTAATAAATTTTTTTCATAATTATAGAACATTATTTAAAATATTTTTAGAAAAATTTATATGGAAAAAAAAATTTACTGAAGAGATAAATTAATTTCGTTTTATTTAGGAACATCATTTTGGTTACTTTTGTTGTTAAAGAGAGTAAAATGAATGAAAAAATATTATTCACATGAAATAACTATAGTACAATTAAATTCATGTGTTTCATGAAATATGCATCCTTGTATTTCATCATTGTAAACATAATCATGATCAATCCTAATAAACAATGAGATTGTTACATAAAAATTTTCCACTTTGGTAACTTCTGAATCATAAGACCTCTGAAAGAAATAACATAAAAGTGGTAACTTATAAATCATAAATGAAATATTAAACACCATTAATATAGATGGATTCATGATATAACATATCAAATTAGTAAAATATATAGAAAAAAATAACTAATTGGTTAATATGGAGTATGTCTCGTGAAAGTACAAGTGAGAAGAGAAAACCTAACCTCAGATTCAATTTTCATCATATATGTCCACACACCCTTTATAATATATATAGTTATTATAAATATATTAAATACCCATAATAATAAATTTAATATGATATTTTATCTACTTATAGTCTTTTTAAGATCCATTTATTAATAATTCATTGTCAAAATCACTATTTTAGGTGATAATTGCAGCAGTCTTCATGTATGTTTAAGTTTGGTAATTTTAGTCTTTTTTTCTTTTTTCACAGTTCCATAATCAATTGAATGTTAAAAATGATATAAATATCATATTTAATCATTATATAATCACATAAAATAGTCAATAAAATTTAGGTATCTTAAAACGAGTTACATCATTAATGGAGATAGTTGGCCATACGAACACATGAACACTATTTATATTTTTCCAACAAATGAAATGTAATAAAGGTAAATGATATTATAACATTATAGAACCATTATTATATAAAATAAATTATTCATATTAAATATATATATCCTTATTACCCATCATGTCAAAATAAAATGAAAAAAAATTCACATCACTATCCGGAGTTGGTAGTCTGCACGTACACACGAGATACATTATTGTTTTTGAAAAGGTTTGATGGTAAGAAGGTATATTTTATACTAAAATTAAATAATATTTTAAAATAATAAATAAAATTTAAATATTTAAAATCCATCATTATTTCCATTCTTTAGAACTGGTGATGGAAATCGACTTACATAAGTTCATGAGGCGATAATCCGCCGTACACACGATCGACAATTTCATTTTCTATTTGGTGTAATAAGAGATGAATATAGGTTATTAAATTAAAATTATAACATATTATCACATACTATATTCTATTGTTTCTTCTATTCGTAGTTGGATAAAATTTTAATGATTTATAAGAATAAGTAAAATAAAAAATGCATTGTTAAGAACTTTACATCTTCATCAAACAACATCTTTAGGATTATAAAAAAAATACATACTAGATTGCCTTTATGATAATAAATTCCAATAGGATGTGGGGACTTAATTAAGGAATATATTTTCGAATATATTTAATGGAAATAAATTGATTAAGAGTTTGAATAGTTGGGGAGAGGGGGTGGACTTTTACAATTGGCTGGAAAAGAAAAAGCGATACACACATTTTTTACTTCCTTAAAGGATAAAAGATGGGTCATTATCAAACCATGGATAAAATAATGTCATAATATGGACATAAAATTGTAATTAAATATTTTTTAATATAATATTAAACCATAAAATGTTATTTTATCCACTAATAAACCCGTTTTAACCTTAAATGTGGTGATTAAATTTTACTATTTTTTGTTATTAATCTTGAATAAAAAATTATATTGATGTTATTATACAACATAAATTGTTATAATTTGAAATATTGAATACTTTTTTAGAAATTTAATTCATATAATTGACATAATGTAATTTAATATTAATCCTATAGACATTATGGAAAAGTGGTTTTCTAAAGTAAAAGTTTTAATATGTGATGAATGGTTTAATATAAAAAATTAGATATTAAATCTATTATAATGAAATAAATTATATTTATTATAAAATAATTAATATAATTTTACTTTTATTAAAAATATATCATTTAAATTCTTTAAATGAAAGGTAGATTTCCAAAAATTCCATATTATTAAAAGTTCAGCAAAAAATTAAGGTTTTTGGATAATTCTCAAAAATTCACTGTATGTTATTTTTTTAAGATGATTTAAAAAATGAATTTAGTTCTTTGAAATAATTTTTATAAAATCGGTAACAATTAATTTTAACAAAATTATTCAAAATACGATAAAACATTTTTTTAGAAATACATTTTTTAGAAATTATTTCTTTTCCTTTCAAATGATTTCTTTATTTCAACTCAATTGATAATTAATAAATTTATTTACCATATAATTTACAGAATTTAGTTATTCCTATTAATACCATCCAATTTGAAGACTATTTTATATTGGTGTACTATATTATAGTTTATTTAAACTCATGGTTGCATGTACCACCAACTATCAAAGAGATTGAAAGTAATGAAATATATTTCCTGGATCGTTTAAGCTCTATTTTGTATGTCAATACCCTATAAAACAACATGTTATTATTTTAGAATATTGCGGTGTTACATAAATTGACTCATTAATGGATCTTGGGTCATAATGGGTCTTCCTAGGGAGTCAAAATGGACACCTGTCATTTATTAAATCAAATTTAATCTTTTCGTAGTCTGTCTAAGAGATTCACTTTGTTAATAGTGATTTCTGGATGTCAAATATGTACGACTGACCATATCAACAAATTTATTCATAGTGTAATCATTTACGGGCCATCATTGGATGTGTTAGAGTGTGACTATATGTGTTACACCATGACACATGTAGTCTTCATCTATAAATCTTTTTCCCATCATGTGATCACATCAGGCGATGAATTCATTTAGTATTCAAATTGTGAATAGAATTAACAATGTGAATTTGCGTTTCCTGTCAGTTTTTTTGATCTTTTATCCCAGTTCAACATTTTTAAGTCATAGACTCAGTATTTTACATTTACTTCATCACAGACCATTATGTCCATCATTAATTCAACATTATTTAGCATTTTTTTGATTATTTTCTACATTTTTCTGTAAAATAAATAAAATTAATACATTCATGAATATTCAATTAATGTAAATAAAACAAGGTGTTTTATATTAAAATAATAATGAAAATTAATACACTATCACCATGATTCTAGAAATTAAATCAATATTTGTCCCTCAAAAATTATTTTCCAATTTAACATAAAATCTCATACTAAGAAATAATTTCATATATATACCATAATCATATAATGTTCCAAAACTGCATAAAAAAATTAAAATGATCCAAAAAATATATTAAAATTATTTGACACTTTCTCCAAATAAATTTTCAATACCAAAGGACATTTTTAATACCAAATTTATATTGTTGAAATCCACTAACCCTTAGCCCTAAATAAATTAAATTACCTCAACATCAAATCGGTTATCTATTTTTTATACTTATAATACTAATATATAATAAACATATTGTGAAATAAATTTCACAAAAATACACCTATTAACTCTAAAGGGTTATATAAATTCATCAATTATTTATTCTTCCGAAAACCTAATAAACAACACCTAGACTATCATAAATCATCACAAAAATTCAATCACAAAAAAATTAAATGAATTTATATACCTTTTAATTGTGATTACCCATTATCTTATTAACCAATGGAGATATATGCAGCTCCAATATTATCATCAAATAATAATATCTTAACATGTAAAATTATCAAACCCCCATTTTTATACCAATTGTATGTTTTAGAGAAAACCATAACATAATTATATTTTTAACAGAAAATATGGACTGAAATTTCATTTTTTGTTATAAATAAAGAACAAAGTACAAGAAAACATGGGGGTCGAATGTGATAAAATCCAAGATTATCTAGGAATATAAAATATTACAATATTTACATTCACATGAGATTTTATGTATAGAGTTATAATTAATTAGAAAATTTATTTACATAAAAAAACATTAATTTTCCTAATAAATGGGGTTTTTCACTAAACCAAGATTCCTTAACCAATATACTTACGTTATTAGTCTTTGAATTAATAATCATTTCTAATAATCCTTATATCCGGTGAAAATAAATTTAAAATATTTTTTGGGAACTTAAATCTTAGTAACGATATATAACAAAGATAAAGCCTATTAGAGTGTCAAAATTCTTTAAAACCTAAAGTATTTATTTTAAACATAAAACCATGAATTTACCTTAAATAATTTTGAAACATGAAATAAACTTGTTTTTTTCAAAATATTTTAATAAATAAAACTCATAATAAAGGGTAAGAAATGAATTGAATTTTAATGTTCCTAGAGAAAAAAAATGAAAACTTAATTATTTTATCTTTATATGGTTATAAAAATTATTTCAAATATAAACCTTTACCTTTTAAAAGATAAAAATTGCATTTTCTCATAAAATCAACATATTATTTCATTAAATCCAAATATTTCCATTTAAAATACATAAGATGTTATGAAAAAACTAGGGAGGCATCTTAGGACATTATATGCATCACTTTTTCAATCTAACATTCTATGGAATAACTTAAATAAGTATTTATAATAACCCATTAATGTAGTAACTTTACAATCTAATACAAATATAATTTCCTATAGAGATCAAATAATTACCCAATGAATTGGAGAGTAATATCATGGCCTTACCCATCTCTCAGATATAATTCCAAAGTACTATAATTTGAAAAATAATATATATTTATAATTGAATTTGGAATTATAAAACCCATGTAAAATTACTTTTTAATAAACCTTTAAAATAACCTATAATATAATTTTCTATCAAATAAATGATAAAAATAATGAATGTTATTCAAAAATATTTATAAAACACTTAAGAGAAATAATTTAAGAATCAAAATAATAAAATTTGAAGGTAATAATTTAAATTTGTTTAATAAATTTTATTTTAAAGGAAATAGTAAATAAAAATAGAGGAATGTAAATTAATTTGGAAAACCATGAAAACAAGGAGATGAAGTTTATTAAATTAAAATAAAAAGTTGTTGAGAAAATAAGATCATGCGGAAAATGTTAAAAAATAGTGTCCTTTAAAACTTATTTAAAGAAATTCAATTTAAAAAGAAAAATATTTTTAAAAAATATAAATATAGAGAATAGCTTCCATAAAATAACTAATAAGAACATGATGGATAGAAAATGAAATGGGGGTTTATAAATAAATAAATAACATCTCAAAATAATAATTTAGATATAAACAACCTCAATTCAATGTGGGATTGAAATAATAACCCTTAAAATGATCATAACATGTGATGTAAGAATCTATCAAGGAAGTGATTATGTGAACGGATTGTGAATCCAAATAAAAAATCAGTTCTTATAATGCACACAATCATATAAAAACAATGTCAATGAAGAAACATATAACTCAATGAAATGAAATTGATCTTGAAACACTCTAACCTTGAGTACCATAATAGATTAGAATCTAACCTTAAATGTTAAAATGGTTACAAAAATCTATTGAATATTCCAAAAACCTAAAACCAATAGATGTGTATTTATATTATGGAGGAAGATGTTTTGAAAGAAAATATAGATCGGAAACTTTACCTTAGATATCAAGGAAAACGATGAATCAAGCACCCCAATTATACGAAAAACCTATGTGGCCCTTCTATAATTAATTAATGAAAGGAATTAAAAATATCACTATGTTTTATGTAGGAATTATTCTCACCCATTATCTACAATCATCACCAATAACAAACTCATTTAATATAATTGAGGGTTTTTATAGAATATCCCCCTTATATCTCAAACTGCACTACCCTTCATTGTATAATCTATATATGAAAATCTCTAAATATTGAGCTGTCTACAAGTATGGATTGACTTGGCCTCATCCTAACCTTCTCATAAGATGATGATCAAGATCCATCTAAAATATGATGCAATATGACATTTTGTTTCATAAAATATCTCATAAGATTCTATATTTTTCAACCTCAATAAAAATATCATGTAGAAAAGGGTTCACATATACATAAGAAATCGTTTTAAATATCGATATACAGTACGTATCTAGCTTTAATTTGACTGATCATATGCTAATTTTTAAATTCCTTTCTGATCTGTAAGAATTTTTATTTTTATCCTTATCATGTTTTAAAACCATTTTATATAGACTAATCCATAATAACATTTAAAACATTAATTTTCTATACTTATTCTATAATACCCATCACTCAATTTCAAAAAATAAATACCCAGCCAAAATTCATATTCACAATGATAAAATTTTGAAAAGTAAATATGAATTATGGAAACCAGAAGTGGTGATTAATAAATATGACCCATATCTTGTTGAAAATTTTTAATTTATAAGTTACAAGTTGAATTATACTTTCAATCTAAAACATATTTGGAAGTTATATATTAAGAAGTTAATGTACAATTCATTTGAGTCATAGGAAAGTGTGAAATAATATTGAGATAAAATTTGAAATATTTTGGATGAATATAGTCTAGAGGTAAGGATACATATTTAATAGAAATATATATGAATACTAAAGAACAAAATCATAGGATAATCATAAAAGAAACATTATTGAATAATGATAATGTTCATAGGACTGAAAGATGATGATGATTGAAAACTAAGAAGTAAATTGTAAAAATTAACAAAGGCATTAAATAAATAAGTTTTCCCTTAAGATGATACATATGAAATTTTATCCAATCTAAGTATATTCTAAAATAAGGTAAATTGAAAATACTTACACAATAATTATGTTTTTTATATCAATCTGGATTTTTCTTGAGGCTCATATGGAAGTTCAAAAAATTGAAATACTTTTCATAAAATGAAATATTTTTTTGAAACTCCTTGTAAAGAGTAATATACTTTCCTTCAATAAATTTTTAATATTCAAATAAAATAAATTTAATAATATTTTTAGAACATTTTCAAGACACATAATATAATATTCCTTACCAAAATACATATAAAATATATTTTTTAACATCTAATGAAACATAAAGTTGGGTACTTTCCAAAATTTCTCTATTCTTCATAAGCAATATCTTTCATCCTTTATATGTAATTTTTTTGTTCTAAGTAGAATTGAAAAAATTCAAGGATTGTGATATTTAAATTGATACATATGATTTTATACTTAATTTTTTTCCAAACATAATATATTTAATAAAATTATATAAAAAACCAATGTTTTATATTTTATAAAAATTATAGCTAAAAAGTGTTCTATCTCAAACGTATGCCTTTTCAGTTAAAAATAATTTTTTCACTCTTAAAAATTGAAAATCATCATATAATGGTAAATAATAAACAAAAATCAGAATAATAACCAATAAATATTATTATTAAAATACTTATAATATATAAAAAATCATGTAAATTTAAAACATTTTTATGTTAAAATTAATCTACAAAACAAAAAATCACAATTTATTATTTTAGAAAATTCTATATAAAATCCTAAATTACACATTAAAATATAAAAATAATTAAAACTACATTTTATCCTTCCTTTAAAATATTTTTTTATGCATAAAAAATTCCTTTTTAATGCAAATTTAGTATTCAATTAACTTAATAAATCCATTGGGTCATAAAATAAACATACATAAATTTTACAATTCATGAAATTATTCAAAATATATAAATAAACCTCATCTAAAATATCAAACCATATCATATATTATCACCATTATTCATGGATCTCATATTGACCACATATAATGACTACTTTATCAGGTATATAACAATTACCTTCAATTATCATATATGTCCATATAAATAACTAAACCATTAATACCCTCACTACATTATCAAAATTCATTCAATATTTACTCTTATCTTTCTTACTTATATCACCACATTTGGTGAATTTATCTTTATGGGGGATCATAATTATGCGTACATCGACCATGTAGTTTTTTTTATTTACTTGTCATTATTTTCCCATTGTACTTTCACTCATTGTATTTACTGTTTTAATTTCATAGTAATATTTATTTCTCTTGTTTTATACTATAATTATCTATTTTATTTTAGTTAATTTGAAAAGGGAAACATTTAAATTTTATGAAATGATATTAGATGCTAAAACATGGGTTGTAATGTAGAGAAGGTTGAGCACAATTTAGGAATTCATGGACCAAATAACAATGTTAACCCAATTATTTACTATTAAAAACCATAATTTTACAGAGAGATTTGGATACTTATTTGCTTATTGGATCATCTGGATTCATTGGATACACTTAATTATAGTTTTTTACTGAGACACTTGATTCAAATACCAATTTTGGAGAGTCTTGTTTCATGTATTGAAGACTTAATTTTGGATGTGTATAACATCCGACCTCTAGATTTATGGTCATAAAAAGAGAAATATTTAGTTAATGTAGGATATAATGAGGGTATTATTTGTATTTTTAGTGGATATTTAAGGATCACTTACTTTTAGTAGAGTCACATATAATAACATCTACTACAACACTACTGACATTAAAACCCTTAGAGCCATATATGAGAGACATTTGTATACACACATATGATAGAAAGAGATAGAAAATATTTTGTTGATGATTTCAGAGTTTGTATGTGATACGACAGACAAGGTTTATGTTATATAAGAGTGTATAGGGACTGCAGAGAGCCATTATAAGTGCTACATGGACTGATGAAATAGGCATTTAGAGTTTTATGGGGAGGTCATATGTTTCTGAAGGTCTCTTTAAAGAGAATTTTTCAAAGATTTAGCTTGGTATCAAAGATAATTTATTACTAATTAGTCTATTCCAGATCCATTATAAAGTGGGAGAGGTTTTTATCACCTATAATTTCCCCTACAAATGTAACTAGCACATGATATTTTTCACGCATCACAGTTGGGTAGATAATTTCTTAACTCATCACATGTAATTGGTTGGGGTGAGATGAAAATTCATAAAGGAGCCCCATTATTGGATTATCTAGTGGTGGTTAAGGATTGGAAATAGTGGATCCTTTTTGAATGATCCATTTCACTGGTTCATGTCCTTTTATTGTAAGAAAACATCCAAGAGAGTTTGTGGTGGTGTGATAATTAAATATAGGCTTAATACGATCAACTTTTTATGTAGGTTGTCCATTTTAGGGTGAAATTACTTGAAGGTGGGGAGGATGTAGTGGATATAGTTTTTCAATTAAATCATTAGATGAATTAAAAATTTTTTGTGATGATTCGATGATTCAATATAGAGTTATAGGTATTTTAGTGCCTCTAAAATAATATATAAAAAATAATTTATTATTTTTACTTTGTGAGTTCGTGTTCCTTAAAATAATAAATTTCCATCTAAAAATTCCTCATAAGGTAAATATAATACTATGATTGTTCCTGGAACATGGGTTTTACCCTAGGAGCTGTTTTTTTACATGAAACATTGTTTCTATGGTAAAGCTAACATGGGTGGACTAATTAATTATTGAAATTGAATGAAAATTTTAAATTAGATGTTTAATTTAACTAATTATTGTTTATCTTAAATCAACCATTTAAATGATTCATTTTTCATCTCTCACTAGCGTAATCCATTAGACCCTAGCTTGAGAGAGAGAGAAAGTGAATATGTAGATGATGGGGAGATTGAAGAATGATCTAGAGAATTTGTGAAACCTGATTAATGAAATTCATCATTAGGATCACCAATGATTCTTAACGTGTAGGAATTATTCATCCATTATTAATCCAAGATTAGTTTAGGGATTTATTATTGTGTTTTTATTCACTCATTGAAATTTTTTATTGGAATTATCCATTATCAATTGTTTCTAAAAAATATCATGGACCTATAAACTTATTCCTTTTAATTATAAATTTTAATTTATGGTTTATGTGTGGTATACCCGTTTATCCATGAATCATAATCCAAATATTATTTTTTGAGCCTAACTATGACCATTTTTTATTCTCACCTTTGTTTTTATTTAGTTTTCTCACCCTTTTCTCATGAATTTTTCATTAGCCTTTGTTTTAACTGGAAGTTCAATGTATAATCATTTAATTCAACATGTCATCAAAGATTGGGAATGTGGTTTTTTATTTAGGGATAAACTTTAAAGATAGAGTCCAGTGGAAGTTTCTTAAGGTGATTATAGAATATAATGGATACCTTTAGAAAGTTTATAATATGATTATTGAATGTGATATGGTGAAATGGTTTGTGAATAGAATGGTAGTGGTGAAAGTGGTGTGAAGAAGTTGTTAATATGAGTGAAAATTCATTTTTGATGATAGATTTCTAGAAATCAAGATTCAGAGGATCTAAATATATTAGCTAGGAATTCAATGTTTGTTTGGTCATGATCAATGGAAGTAATTAAGATGAAATAGTTATTCTTAGGAGAAGACTAAATATTAAATGACTATATGGTGTGGAACATGGAATAAAATATGGTGTGTTTCACCTAGATATGATGATAAGGTTTCTAGAGGATTATAAATATGACATTCAATGTAGATTAGATCCACATGATATTTAGTGCATGGAATTCATGTATCACATAACTTGTATTATCATAGGTATTGTTTGTAATTAGAGACTACAATAATCAGTTTTGTGGAATTACACACCGAGTACCTATGTGGGCGCCACATGCCATGCACCAAAGCTATATACATTGAGACAAGAATAAATAGTGTACTAATGATAGGTAATGATTTTTCTAATGGACCCATGAACAATATACCTTATGATACATATTGTTTACCCCATCATACATACAATTTATGTTAACCATTACACACCATGTGTAAATGTATTACATGACTAGGTTGTTATTGAGGGGAAATTTTCCATATGCCCCTTTAGAACATGTGGTGTACTATTCCATCCTGGGTTAACTTTTTTATCTCCTCTCTTAATAATTGGTCTTAGATGCATGATTAGAATATCCTGAGTGGTTTTTAACAGAGGATATGATGGTGTGATCCTCTTAACAACATAGGATAAACTAAAGGTAACACCAATAAATCAAATTCCATATCTCTTTAGGGTTAGTGATAATGATCGAATGTGATGATTATAATTTTCTTAGGGTTGATACTTTCTTGAAGGTTTGTTTAGTCCATCTTACGAGTCACCCACATATCTGATGGGTTTTTTGTACCCACCATAATGACATGATTATTTTTCAATCAACAGAGTTGATATTGCCTCATTAAATAGATCTGTAAGAGTCAAGTCCTCCAACGATGATTTTCCTTTAATGAGGTGAGAGTCCCCCAATATAGCTCTAGATAGGTGACAAGGGTTACTATTTGGGTAGTTCATATTCTTGGTTTTTCTTAATAATTATTTTGTGGCTGGGCAGTATAGAGTGAGAATTTCTCTTATATCTAGAGTTCTCATAATTTTAGTACATCTAGGTTCTTTTATTTGGTATTTCTTTAATTATTTCACTATTGTTTTATATAACCTATTTTTTCTATTCTATTAGTATTTTCAGATTGTCCTACTTGGTATGCATATATTCAGCCCTTCATGGGTGCATTTTCATACACGTGTCATGTATTATATAGATAAATTGAAGTTCAATAGTCACCATTATAGATTGAGAATTGGTGGATAATAGTATAACAAGAAAGTGGTGGTAGTGGTAAGTAATTATTTTTAGATCTTGTTTATAATGGGTATTTTGCACATCAATTTTAAGGTTGGGTTTTCTCTTTCCTATTAGTGGGAATGTATACTTCCCTCTAGTCATTATGGATTATTATTTGTTAACTTCTGTAGATCTTAGTGGATACCACATGCATTATTATTCACATATTATAGTTAGTTAATTGTATTGATTATGAATTATTATATATTATGTGGAGGTGTGAATTCCATACAAGTGCATTAATCTATGTCCTCCCATTATGCACAATATTCTTACTCAATGCTAATATCCTGAACTTAGATTATTTGAGGAAGTCTTAGGGTGTAATGAAAAGATTATAACCCACCAAGAGGGTTCTTAGTGGGTAAGTTCTTGTCAGTAAGAGTTTGTGATATATGGCTGATGACAAAATGGATGATTTTCTTATAATGAGAGATAATATATTGATAATATCCACCATTATTGAGACATAACTAGTCCATGATGTGATGTGTTACATGGGATGTAATGTAATGTTGAAACATAACTTGAGTGAGAGGGGATGGGTTAATATGTGATGGAATTATATGAGAGAGAATATAGTATTGGGACATGGTTGGGAGACTATTTTGATTAATTGGGTACTTGTCATGGTATGGTATGACACCCTTCCTGGAATATTCAGGTATGGGTTAGAACTTATATCATGAGGTGACTTCTTCATAGGCAAAGGAGAAGTTGGTAGTTACAAGAGTAGTGGTGTCCAGGTTAACAGGTAATGAATCAATAACTATACTTGTGTGTAATTATTTTATATTATATAGTTTCATTTTATGTACACATGTAAATTAGGGAATATATTACGTCCACTTGTTGAAACTGTACTAATATGTTTGTATCAAACCCATCATTGGACACTTGGTGTGATTAAAGGTTTTATGTCTATTATATAGGATTAAGTGCATGTTCTGTCTTGGATCAGGATATAGTAACTCAATAGGTATTAGAGATAGGGTTTATGTGTGACACATGGTTAATAGAAAACCATCCTTGAAATTTATTTCTTTCGTATATGTGATCTGATCAATGAGAAACCATTTGGGATGTAAGACTATATGATTGTAATTACATTTTTATAGCAATGTTGTGTTGTATATTTCTACGTACTTTGATTATTTATTATGGATGTTTTTTTGTTTATTGCTAATTTTTATGATATTGGGGGGATTGTCTTCTCATCACATGATCTAGATTATCACTACTAGTCGATAGATTTTGACAAATGTAGAGGCAGGACTAAGGTCATGCAACACTGTAGTTAGGATATTGTTAAGTAAATTTTACTAGAGAATTTCAATGATCTATGAAGGAATATTTTTATTTATATCATAGTTCTAGAACTGGTTGTTTGAGATATGAACATGTCAGATCTTGGGATAAACCTCATACTGGCGATTCATGAACACCATTCTGGTGATCAGTTCATGTTATTAGGGTTATGAGATTGATATTATTGGTTTTTAGGTTATATTTGAGATGTTTATTCTAGTAGGATGTCTTTATTTGGGATTTTTATTCATGGTTTTGGATCTTATCCCACAGTGGAAAGAGGAATGACCACATTTATAATATTCAGAACATTAAATTCATGTAACATTTATATACATGTTTTTAAATGATTTTACTATAAAAAATGGTTTAGTTTTTTAAATGTTCAATATTAACATATATAGTGTTTTTCTATATAAAATTTTAGTAGATTTCAATTTATACAGACCATTGTTTTGACTCAAAATCAGTTCTCTAATGATAGGTCATGTGAATCTAATAGACAGATGATCTCTAATGATGAATATATAATCTATTCATATAAGTTATTTATAATGAAATTTGGTGGGTTGGTTTTGGAATTGGATTCCGTGGTCATGGTTCAATATAGGTGAGGTATTCTTGAGGGACGGTTTGAAAAGGGATCATGATTTTATGAGTATATGGAGACCATTGTTAGTGTAAAGAAATTTAATATGGGGTGGATTTTTTTAAGATATGAAACACACAGAGTTCTTTTGGCATTGAGTTCGATTTTTTAATATGGTATTATTTACATTCATATCCTTGTTGATCTGGGTGTTGTTTTGGATGGGATAGTAAATAGTGATCCTAGGTGGTTAGATTAATGGTGGGTGGAGTATGAGTATAAAATTTTGGGTTTTGAATGATGCTCAAGGAGTGGGTGATCATGTGGTAGGACAAGCCATGAATTTTATGCCTTATTCTATTATAAAGGAATCATTATATGTGATTTTTCTATAGATTTGATTGATATACAAGAGAAGCATGTTTAGTTTTTTATGCATGTCAACCTTGATTTGATGGAATGAGACTTAATAGAGCAAGATTCATGTAGTGGGAATAGGTGGTACAATAGTCTACACCCATCGGGTTCATATTATGTTGAGATAGATATCATAATAAGAAATAATGATAGGGTTCTTAGGGTACCACTATACCTTGTAGGAGGAGAGTAAGGGATAATAATATTTTTTTGAGGGAAGCTTCAATGTCAGAGGGATAGTGAGAACTGGTTATACATAATGATCTTTTTAGTTGGTAGATTTTTATTTTGGTCATGAATGGTTTATAGAGGATATTCTAGATTTTAGAGGGACTCCAGAGGTTCAATGATTATAGTGTAATGATGAATACCCTTTATTCTATATTTCTCAAAGGACATATACGGGACCTTAGTGGGGATTGGTTTAGAGGTCACCCATGGAATGAGGGAACTAGGGTGATTAGTGAGATTCTTGAGATCATGGTGGCCAATGTTTTTGCTAAGTAGGGGAGGTTAATCTCTATTTTATGATGGTATATTAGGGATAGATTTTAGTATCATGGTTTTTTTGGTCATGCATACTTCTTAATAGGTGTATTTTGGAATTGGTAGAGGGTGGCTTGGGATTAAAGACACACATATGATGTTGTAACATGTTGAGTGTTAAACGGAAATGGTAGTGTAATGAAGGTCATTTTTTAGAGAGAGCACAATTTTTCATCAGAGGATTTGTCCCTTATTACAGATGGATTTTAGTTAACATCAAGGATGAAATTCCTAATATTTCATTAATGAGTAAATATTAGTGTTTCAAGTGGTTTATTGGGTATGAATAGGGTGGTTATGACCAATCATTATATTTGGTAATGGATATGGTATTTTCTATGGAGATCATGTATTATGATTCATAAGGGTGATGATAATTATACTCTTATGGTGGGGATAATTATATTAATCATGGGTGTGTGACCCTCATTGAAGAGGGGTCATGGATGAGTATAGGCCAATTTAAGAATGGTTGATATTGAAAATGGATTCAAGTGAGAAGGTATATATATATTTTTTGGATCTTTATAGAATACCATATTGGGAATTCAGATGCAGTTCCAAATGCATTCTAAGTTTCCACATCATGATCTTAATGTCATTTTTTATAATCTGAGAGTGAGTCAGATTAGAGATGAATCGATCCAAAATGGTGGGGGTATGATGATTAATATTTTTGGTTGAGAAGCCAACCAAAAAATTATACCAAGTGTTAGGTTTATGATTTAATTGGATATTTATATGATCTAATGATGCCGTTGAGAATTAAGACATAGTGACCAGTTGATGTGATTATATTATGGCTTGTGAGATCAAAATTTTTTGTGGAAATTAATCCAAAAGAGGAGGGACCACTAATTGTTTATGTACGATTGGTTGTAGTGAGGTGGAAACCACATAAAATTCCACATATCAGATATAATAGATTTGTTTTGATTATTGAGCCATGAAAATATTGATATGTTCAGTATTGGATCATAAATAGTTAAAACACAAGTGGTTCAGTTAGGAATCCAAAACATGGAGAGATAGTAGATTCTGATGAAAATATTAGAATTATAATGATATTCCAATGTTAATTTTGGGGTAAAAAAGTATTATGGTGGAGTGTTTGTAATGTCTCACATCATTATGGGTTTTAAAATTATTAGGAAATTTAAATTTTTGGTCTTGGAGAATGGTATAGGTAATCCCATTTTAGAGATTTTGATGTATGTGTCAAATCATTATATGATGGGGAGGTTCACACTATGACAAGGACTCGATAGATGAATCACAACATATATAAAGGGGGTCACCAAGGTAAGAAGATTGCAGGTCACATTGTGAGAAGTGGGTCTCTTAGGATGAAAGTAATTGTGTTTAATATTTATTCATATATATACATAGGAGTTAGTAGAAGTTGCATCATGTAAAAGGGTATCACACTATGAGGATAACCATTACATACTGGTTTAGCTTTGTGTGGCTTTAGGATCATGTCACAATGAAGGGAGTCATGATGTGATGATAACCCATATAAATGTGATAAGAGAACCCTTATTAATTCCTTTGAAAAGTCTTATATGAGGAAGGTTAGTTAGACTATGACCCATAGGGTCACATTGTGAGGGTTTTCAAGGGGCTATATCATGGTGGGGATAGCCATGTCATGTTTACTACTCATTGGGAAGCCATTTCATTTCGAATGTTGAAGGACACACTATAAATGATTGGGGTGTCAGATTTTGGATCTTCTAGTTGGATAGATTCTATTCAGTTACTAAATGTCCATGATGTAAGTGGTGTTCATGAGACATTGGTATATGGATACTCTCTGTTGGTTTTCATTCCATGTATCATTATAACATGCTCTTGTGGATGGTCGAGGGGTATATGTTATTCCACAACATAGTTGGTTATACTGTAGTGAAACCCCAGATGAGTGGAGTTATACCATCACTCCTATTGGTTATGCCGTAATGGGAATTTAGGAATAGTTTTATTTAAAAACAGGTGCATGGTAATGTTTTAGAAGTCATACCTCTAAGGATTTCAGTAGGAAATGGTTATGGGGAAGGTCTATTCAGCCGACTCCTCCCCCCTCCTTCCCTTATTTTGTTCCCCTTAGTTATGTGCTTTTTAGTGGTGATTCCATAGTGGTTAAGGAAAGTTATTATACATGATTAACTTATTGTTTCCCCCCTTTGTTAGCATATGATTTTAGTATCTAAAAAATTTGGTTTTATGACGATTCCACTACAGCATGGGGAAATCATCCCGATAAGATGAGGATTCATGTTGTAGTGGATTTTCGACATCCAATGAGGGGATATTTCACATTTTCCTCAATTTTTATTTTTGGTATATCACCTGGTTTATATTATATGGGTTTTATCATTTTGGTATGGAATATGTTTTTTAGTGGAAATCTTGTGATGAGGATTTTGTTTAATGGAGTATTGGGACCATGCTATAAGATTTGGCATTCTGTTGATCAATGCTTTATTGAGCTGATGCAACTTGGCGAGTTTGTTTTCATTAAACATCTTCAGTTTCGATTTTATAAATAATTTTTATTATTTATAGTTAATTAATGTCTATGGTTTATTGAGATAAAAGACTTGATGTTGGTATGTTTCTAAAAGAGGCATGTAGGAGTATGATTAACGATGGTAACTTAATATTTAAAGTTGGTGATACCTATAATACTAAACCATATACATGATTATTCATGATTGCAGATGCTTGAACGAGAATATGGGTTTGGATAAAATGCATAGGGAATGAGAGTGCCTCCATTTTTGAGACATGGTGGCCCAAAGCCATCCATTTATAGATAATGTGCTTGTTTTATGTTCAGAATCTTTTAATTTCGTGGTGACTACATTTCAAAAGTGGTGAGGATTCCAATTGGCCTTATGAGGAGCCTGATATAGGTTTATGGGCTTGATATGTGATGTAGGAAGCCTAGGATAGACCCAATTGGGATATTCGGGCACACATGAGAGGATTATACCCAGGGTTATTGGGAAATATAATATAATGTCTCACTTATGGTTGAGAATACCCTATAAAGGGTAGATTGAAGACTTACTATGTCTGGAAATTGGACTAAGACTATAGTGTATTGGTGTAGTCTGACATGTAGTGATTCTTCTTGATGATGGAATTGATCGATTTCTTTGCAAAGATGGGATATCACACCCAATTTTCGGATGTTGAAATTATTTTTATGACATGTAAATAGGTGTCCCTAGGGAATAGTGTAATTTATATTTGGATATTCCTCAGTTAATAGGACCAAGTTATGATACAAAAATTGAAAGAAGAAATGGATTGGCCTTTATAAACCAAGGTCTAGTATGGAATATGGGATGTGGGATTATCATGGAGAAACCCATTTGGGTTAGTATTAAATATTAGGCACCATATAGTGTATAAGGAATATAGTAGATGACTTTATAAGAGTGGTGGGAATACTGAAAATAACAATGTATCATACTCTATAAGATCTTGTCAACCATGAGGAGATAAACTAATGGGGCTATTTATCTATGATATGGGATGATGGTTTGAGAGGTTTTATGAGATATATGTATAGTATGGTTAGTTTTCTTGAGAATATGTGATGAAACATTGTATTATATAGTTTTAGTATGTTCATGTTCCCTACCATGATTCGATGATGGAAGATATAAATTTATTATTAATCCTTACCCTGGGTGAGAGGGTCTTAGTAGTGATTTCAGTGAGTGATTATTAATCGAGTTATGTATGTGAGATCCACCATAAGAGATGTGGTTGGTTGGTGTGGTGTTTTTAAATGTAAGACTATATGTATGACCTCATTCTAAGTTATAGAATACGATAAGAGATCACCTTCAATGAGATGTTCTTGTTCAAGGTTTTACTTATAAGACCCCCCCAGAGAGATGGGAGATAGACATTGTTAATGATGTACTGGGTGTTAATATTAGGATTGAGGGGAAAGTGTTGGCATGGACCACCATGATTGAGAGAGAACTCATCTAGGATGTGATGTGTCACATGGGATGTGACGTGATAGTGAGACCAACCGTCAGTGATAGTTGAGTAGTCACGATGTGGTTGTATTAGATGAAATTTTGACCACACCAAAAGTGAGTGGGTGGTTTTATGATTATGATACAAGATAGGATATGAGGTCAGGACTTGGTACAAGACCCTACCCTTAGAAAAAAGGTATTTTTTATCATATGGTCTGAAACCCCTCCTTATATTTTTAAGTATAGATCAGGACATGTATAATAAGGTGACTTCTTCTTCCCTATTGGTTGAGCCTGGTAGGGTTAGGTGTGATGGTGGAATAGTTTTCAAATGATGACATTATATGCATGTTTTAGTTCATTTTTTTATTTCCCTCTTGTATGAACACATATATCATGATGTATATTAGTAAAAGTTCATAATACCCTAACGATATGTATTTATCACACCCTAAAGATACCTATGGTGCATGAAAAAACCTTATTTACATTATGAATCCTCGATCATTAGATGTATAGTAGATTGATCAGAAGTAAAATGATTGGTATTTGAGATGAATTGAAACTATTATCAATGATACAGTATATCCTAGTTATATTTTTCGGTATATTCCATTATAATGGTGGGAAATCCATTAGGATACATGACTTGAATTTATATTTTTTGTGTCTTAAATGTGTTTTAGATTTATGTATACTCTATTTATCTATTGTTTATATTGATTGATTATTTTTTTTCTTTTTTTATGGTCAGGATATCAAGGGAATAGTTTCTCTAACATATGATTATGGACCTTTCCATTAGTTTATGACCTTTATCATATGGGGAGGCACACATGAGGTGATGTGATGCTCCATTAATTTTATTCAAGAATTATAATAAATACCAAGACATGTTTTCATTGAATCTAATACAAATCATAATCATTTCATTTGAGATTAGAGCACACATGTTTTTAAATGGAAACCTAAAAGGAATATGAATATTTTATTCAAGGAAATAAAATATCTAAAATTGAAGTAAAAAATGGATTTTTCAAAATATTTTATTGAGAAGTAAAAATATATTCTTGAATATATCATGTCACTCATCTATGTGAATTTAAAAAAAATAAAGGTAATTAAAAATTGAAATGACATTTTATAAGATTCTTATCATGGTCTCACAACAAACTTTTCTTGTATTTTTTTCTGAAATGAAATGATTAAAGTGAAGATTAAAATAATTAAATTATGTTCCTAGAAAAAAATAAACATGTAAGTAAAGTATAAAAGAAAATAATAGTATTTATTGATAATAAATACAAGGATATCTATTTTAATGAAAGGGAGTCAAATAAAGAAGTTTTTTGAGTGAAAAATAAAGTGAAATTATTGTTAATATTGATAATGGATAAGAGTCTTCACTAAGTGGAGAATATAATGAACCATATTAAATGATCATGCTAGAATAAAATATGTATGATTACCTTATTAAAAATTTTAATATATGTGTGAGATCAAGAAAATTAGTAAAGAATCTAAATGTAGTAAGAATACTGAATCTAAATTATTATAGAAAGAATCTATTTTCCAAAAGAATACTAAAAAATAAAAAATCCCTATTTTTAAACATGATAAAGTTTCAGATTATTTTAAATTAAAGTAACATTAAAATAATTATTATTTTATGGAGAGGAAATCAGTTAATTGTGAGGATGAAAAGACATTGAAGAAGAAGAAAATTTACTTTAAAAAATTCATGTCTATTTAAGAAGAATATTCCAAGGCTATAGAGTTAATAATTAATGAATACGAGAATATTCAGGAGTGTATTAAAACTAATATAACTCATTCAATGTGAAATTAAGATTTGGATTTTTTTTATAATTTTTTTGCACTTGTTCGATAAAGGAAGAGACAAATAAATTATCATACAACCAAAAATTAGTGAATCTATTTTCAATAAAAATATATTTTTATAATCATTAGATAAAAAAATATAGTTTAATAAAAATGAAAATATCACCCACTTAGGTGTTAGTGTAAGGTATACTTATACCTAAAAAATTAAATTATTATAAATCATGTAAAGTATGTAACTCTTCCTACTCTAAATAAATAATATAAAATAATGGATAGTTAATGCTCTATGGATGAAATTCTATATCTAATAATAATTATCTGTGTTTCAGATCTTATTTAAATTAAGAGATTATTTTTTGTATAATATATCATTTTAAGGAATAAATATATGGAAATAATAATGGGGAGTAAAATTTAAATGATTATAAAAAATATATAAATTTAAACTCATATGAAAATAAGCACAATTAGGAAAATCCAAAATACATTCCACCACATTAAAGAAGGATATATGAGAAATGATAAAATTAATTAAAATATTGAAAATTATTTAACAATTATACCATTATAATTTTATTAAGGATGGTTCTGAAGTCACACCTATAGAAAAAAAGGTGTTGAGAAGGATATGGTTACAATTTTCATGTTGAAATATTATAACATAAAAAAACATGGATTTTAGACATTGGTCATTATGTATATATGATCAGGGATAAAAAAATTCTTATGAACATAGGGTGAAATAGTTTAAGATTAATTAACATTGTAAATGATATTTATTTTAAAATTAAATGTATAAAAAATATTTAAATTTAAGATCAATATATAAATTCAAAAGAGTTTATTATTTTTTGAAGTACCAAAAATGAATTTATTGAGTTCAATATAACTCTATGAGGACGGAAATTTAATAATTTCCATAACAAATTATTACATCATGTGATAATAAATGGATGTAAATTTATCTTTATTATAGGTTAAAGAACAAATGTCAATTTATTTTAAATTGAAAACACACAATACCCATAATATTACAATGAGAAAGAATAAAATAACCTTTAAAATAAAAGATATGTACATCTTGGATAAAATAGTATGTATAAGATGTAATTAGAATAAGTTATGAGAAATTTTCCCAAATAAAAATAGGAGGAGATATAATTTTTGATAAATTTAAAAAGCTAATGATATTGTAATAAATTTAAAATAGTTTGAAAATTGAATCTAAGTGGCCACTAAAATTATGTTACATAGATACGTGTAAACCAATGAGAGGTCATTCAAAACTAATAAACCTTTATTTGATAATGTCATTTAATTATTACAATGAATTAAAAGTGAGATTTTTATAAACCATAAATCATATTCTAGTAAAAGTTATGAATAACTTATGCATTTATGGCCATTAAAATTGTTATCAAGTTCCATGGATAATCTATCTATATAAATAAGAATTTAAAAAAATATTAAGATGGTCTATACAAAATGACAATCATGAGACAAATGTATTAATTTTCCTTGAGAAAAATAATTTAAACCTTACCAAATTCTATAATATTCATGACAACATGATTAATTCGTAACTGCGATTTCCATGCGTAGAAGTAATTTGGGTTTAAATGATGCACATAATTTCTCACTAATCAAGGAATAGAGATTCCTAAAAAAATGTCAATATATTCAGTGATTTGGTAGTGGTAACCTTTCTTTGAGAGAAATCCATATATGCAATTCATTGAAAAATATTGTGTCTCTCTAAAGGATGATGAACACATTCAATATCGTGGTATGATCATTAAAATCTATTGAGTATTATTTAAATTATATGCGTTTTTTTAATGATTGGAAATATCATATATTAAAGAGAGTATATGGAATTGATTGAGCACAAATAGTCTTTATTGATGGATATGTGAGTTTTATATAAAAAATCAATTAGTGATTCTGTGGGTAGGAAAACATGTGTTGTATCTACCAATAAAAATGTGGATGAGATTACATATAAACATCATAAGGAATGTTTATTCAAAATACATGGACAAAAAATTAGAAAAAAAAAGGAAAAGTAAAAAATCAAGTGTGTATAAAAAAATGGATGCCAAGAGCATCCCCTCTAAAAATACTTACATTTTCATTGGGACTGTATCCCATTCTATTAAATGAAATTAAAGAGTGATCATGAGAATATATGGAATATATATGGTCTGATGATTGATTCCCTTTATGCCATGTATGAAGGATCTCTATCCTCTCAGTGATTGAGTTCTTATAAGGAAAAATGTGGTATAAAATATCCCAAGGTATTAATATATTCCTTGTAACAGTCTCGTGAATGTCTTGGGTATTTTTCAAAGCAACTTCCAAGTTGATGTTCATTAAAATGAACTGATTCCATCCATTCGACATGGTGCATGCCTCTACCATGAGGGAGTCACCTCTCTTGAAGGAAGTAGTGAACATAAAAACAATAGGACTACTTTTATGAGAACAATACATCCTACCTGCATTCTCCTTGAATAATGTGAACTATCAAGAATGAGTTTGAGTCCATTGGTTAGAGGCTTCCAAAATACCCAATGAACCTGTGGGAAGGATTTGATAGTGTTTGAATCAAGGTTTCTTCTAGTCATAATAGTTCTGAGTATTGAATCATGATGCCAATGTTTGAGAAGGATAACTAAATTTGAAACTAGGAATCTAGTCTTTATATCCTAGGCTAGGCTAAAGAAACCAGTTCCTTAAATGTCGGATTTATTTATATTACCCTAGGTACAACAATAACTATCAGAAAAGAGGATGGAAATTTATATTGATTCATGGAGATTATTTTCAGTTCCTTTAAACCATTACTACATGAAATCATAACTCTTGGAAACATGGGCTGCCATTTCCATTAAATCACCAAATAAAAACCACATAGTGTTTTCCAACTCACCTAAATAGAATAAGAAAAATATTAATTAAACATTGGGGTTGTTTCAATAGTAACATTTTGAATCCATATGGATCCAATGTTGTTGCTTTCCATCATCAATTGGGAATGAATTTTTATGAACTCATCAGAAAATTATATTGAACTTCTGTACAATCTCCTTGTACCAAATTCACTCTCCCTATATATGATGAGTATTTTTTACATATAATATTCTACATTAAGACTTGGTCATAATGTTCAAAGAGATATATTTAGTGAAAATACATTTATCCCATTTGGATTTCTTGGAAATAAGATTGATGAACCCCCATTGATCATTGATTAGAATGTCCTGAATGAATTCACAGTAAGAAAAAGCTTCCTTTAAGGACAAGTACATCATTGGGAATCCAAAAAAATAAAATCAGTTACTACCCAATTATCATCCTAGAATTTGATATCTCTCCATATAATTATCCACTGTCCGAGGAACTATATAATTGGATTATGATTTTGATCATGCACTAAATAATGGAAGCATTTCCATTGGTGGTATGTGAATTCCTCTCTTAATTTTCATCAATGAATCTATCCCTTAGGTAGCTACCTCAAATTTTATCCTATTATAGCCATAAATTTAAGCTATTCCTTAACTCCTTGATGTACCCAAGATTGATACCTCCATCATTATAGGGGATTTCCATCATAGTCCTTGATTCCTAGATGGAATTCCCCTCAAAGTGGGCATCCCAAATAATATATAACATTATATATTCAATATATTCAATAATAGATCATGAAAGCCTGAGGAATGATAGAATATTAATTGGGTTCTAAGAAAGAATAAAATTAACCAAATTTATTCTACCTCCAAATGATAAGAATCTATTCTTCTAATTGTTAGTATGATTCATGATCTTTTCCACCACCTTTAAATGTATGTATTGGATATTTTTAATAGGACCTTGATCATATATGGGCCATTCTTAAAGATCCACTGACACACAATGAAGAGGGTGAATATAATATTTTAAGTGTAAGTGTTTGAGTGTCTAGTTGATCTTGATTCCTACATTCTTTTGGTGATGAAATATTCTTAAACCACTAGTATATGTCTAAAAATATATTGGATATCAATAATGGAGCAAAGAGAATGTTTTCTAAAAATTAATGATTAATATATACATGAGAAGAAGGATAAAAAAGATTGTTCACAATGTGATGTAAGATAAATTGTATTCACTATTGAAGAAATAATTCAATGATTATTTATGATTATTTGAAGAACCTATCACACTCAATAAGAATAAGGATAGGGTTTCTCATGATTGGCCTTCCAAGACACATCAAATAAACATTGAAAAATACAAGATACGAGATGTTTGATCAAAATATATTTCCCTAACTATTTTATTGGTTGAAATTTAGGTATATAAGTATATAACCATCAAGGTTTATGAATAAGAGTGCATAAAACACTAAGGAACTCATGATAAGGAAATAATTATTACTATAGTGACCTGATGAGTCTTATGGGTAAAAAAAATTATTTACAATCATTATTTGTACCTTTATAGTGATTCCTTAAAATTATGTAACTGTTAGAGATATATATTATTTTCAATATATTCTGGGACTCTATTTTGGTTCTAAGGCACTTAAATTGATAAGAAAAAATACTATGTGTGGTGGGATATCATAAAATCATCACTAAGGAAAAGCTACTCATAATAGATGCTGAACATTGTATGTTTTTTATTTCAATCTAAATATGTTATTTTTTATTTCATTTAGGGGTATAGAATTAAAAACAATTGAGTTATTTAAGAACCATTAATTTAAAATAAGAAACTATAAATAATGGAAAGTAGTTTAAAGACAAAAAATTAAATATGATAATCAATCTTGGATTCACCCCTCTCTTAGTGGTCATCATAACTCCAACAGACCTAATAACCTGTATCAGAGCCACACCCATTTTTGATATCAATCACATAGATTCTTATTAGCTTATATAGAATCCATGAGTTATGATTAATTTTCAATACATTTATTATAATTTTTTTAATGTGGTAGTTAGGTTAGTCATCATTGTCCTCATGATACAATATATTAGATCCTTCCCTTAAGTAATTGTATTTGTTCATCGGTTATAATTATCATTCAGTATCTATTAAATAAAACCCTTCATACTTTGTACTATTTTACATGTATATAGTTTTTATAGTTATCTTTAAAGAAAAAGAAATTATTTTTGGAACCATCTGTAATATATTTTGAAAATTTTTATTGAGATAGTGGAGAAAATTTCTAGAATTTCATATAAAAATAAGAAATAGAAAGTGGATAATAAATCATGAATGTTATCCCTAAATGAAGAAGGAATAATTTCAGTACACATGATCTATGAGAAATATCATATTCATATTAGTGTAACTAAAATAAAACTATTAGATAAATTAAAAACTATTAAAAATACTGAAATATTTATTACTTCAAATTATAAATTTTTGAATCATGATGAAGGATAAACTAAAGTCTTACATGATGATTTCCCTCATGTGGAATAAAAAATATAATGTTATAATTATTTATACATAGACTCTGATAATGATATAAATAATTAATTTAAATATTTCATAAATCAATTATCATTAAACATATTCACATACTTGAGTGACTCATTAAAATAATTTTAACAAAGTTTAAAAATTGATATAAAGATATAATTTTATAATTAAAGAATAAAAATAGTTTGTTTAAGAGTTATAATTAAAATATTAAATTTTAGTTCCACATAGATCAATAAGAAATGTTAAATTTATTTCTTATAACATTAAATATTGAAAGAGAATTATACCTTTGAAAAATAATATTTTCATTTTATCAAGATTTCATCAAGGGGATTCAAGGATAAGTTATATTGAGTTTGAAAAAATCTAAGAAGAATTGGAAGGATTAAAGGAATAAAGAATAATATTTATTAATGGATATGTTGAAGGAATAATATATCTTGAATTAAAAATGATAATGAGAAAGATGTAGGTAGATGATCTAAAGCTTCAAATTTCCACATCTCTAGAAGTGGATAGTTCTTTGAAGTCTTCCAAATTAATTGAAATAAATTTAATGATCATGAAATAATTTTATATAATGATAATTCTATACAAATGGAATAAATTCCATGAATAAAAATAAACATCACCAAACATAGTGCCTTACTAAAAAATGAAACCCCCAAGGAAGGGAATTATATAACTATATGGGTCAAGAAGAAACATGGGGAGAAATTATATAGTTTAAAAATTATGGAGAACCACAAGTTTGAGAGGATAAGAAATAAAAAAATTGATAAAATACCACCTCCTGGATGAAAAATGCCACATCTACCAAGGAATGTAAAAGAGATGTTGTAACGCCCTGACCCTAGTTACCCAGAGTCGGTGCATTATTACATAACATTGGCATGATCACAAAATATCAATTCTCAAAAGACTGATTAGTTTACTAGCCCTGGAATCACTAGATACATTCATAAAGTTTACATTACATCATAAAATGAACACTACAACAACATAGTATCCATAGTCCACAATAATATCCCCTCATACTATCCCTGCAGGTTATTTATAAAATACTTCTTCAAATCCTGGGAAAAATAAAACATAGAAAGGGGTAAGCTCAAATGCCCCATAAGGATAACAATATAGTGAAAACTTTCATAAATAGGAATAAACATTTATGAAAATGTATAACTAAAACAAAATCCTTTTAAACTTAAAATTAAGCCTATTTAGGAAAAAATAAAATGAAATAATGTCAGTTACTTATTCACATGGATATTCTACTAATTGAACAATCATATGCAATATCAATAACCACTTTTATAATGATGGAATGCATAATGCCAGACTATCATAACCACAGAGTCAAGGCCTTCTGCCAAGACTAAAAATAAGATTTTGTCAAGGTCTTTTGCCAAGACACGGGTTTGTCTCATGAGACCTACCGATGCATCAATGAGCTATAGCAGGCTCCACCCGTCACTTATTAAGTCCAATGCATTCCTCATATGAACAGGGTTAAACATAACATTTACATATGTATTAAAACTAGCATATGAAATGTCAATACATTCTTCATAAACCATGAATGGTATAAAAATAAAAAATCCACAGTAAAACATATCACAAAACCTTCAATACAATATGGAAGTTTTGTATCATAATAAATCAACTTCAAATAAGCTTAAAATACATCAAAGGATGTTGACATAGATGAAATCAAAACTATTTTAGAGAAATATCTCTTTTTTTTAAATCATTTAAAAGTAACATAATTATAAAATAAAACATGTACTTTGAAAATATTCTTATAATCTTGTAAGGGAAGATTTGTCGATTTTATAATGGCAGAAAATAGTCTCACCAGCCGTATAAGTTAAAAAAGACATTCTTACCTTAATTCTGTCGAAAAGGTTAAAAAGGACCTTGTTTGGAAAACGACGAAAATATTCCTTTCAAACCATTTTATAAAAGTTAAAAGGGTATAAATTACTTTAACCCATATTCTATAAAATAGTAATAATGGTTTGAAATACATTTTTTAGAAACATGGATGTGGATGATAAAGAGGTCCCAATAGATAATTACGTATAAACAACCTCGAATAATGAAGAGATTGTGACATAAACCCTTACCTTGTAATTTTCCTTGGTTGAGGGTAGGTTAACCTCCTGGAAAATGGTGAAATTATTGTTATTAAATTAAACAAGAATCATATAAATTAATATGATATCATATATGATCTTTTAATATTGCTTTGTTAATAATATCTTAGTATTATTGTAGTTTCGGGGGTTAACTTACTCGTTTTATTTTATATGTTATGTTACATAAGTACTATTTGTTATGGATAGGTTGTATCTTATTCATATACAGGATGATATAAAGTCCTTAAAAATTATTTTTAATCATCAAATGAAAATTATACATGAATGGATATGAATGGGAATGAATCTCATCGCATTCATGGAGACAGTAGTCCGTACGTATGCACGAGTGAAAATATCATTCTTTTGATATTGAAATAACATATAATTGGATGGTATATCATATATACATAATTATTATCATGTTATATTTATTATTTACATAAATTAAACATCACTATCATACCCATCCAAATAATAATGTTTTGAATAACTATTACGCCATTATGTGGAGACGGTAAGCCGTACGTATGCACGTATGGTGACATGTCAATCAAATGATGGATAGAATACTGAATATGGTTGTACCATATTTATAATAATGTCAAATTATATAGAATATACAAGCGTTATTATTTTATAATGTGAATAAAAAATAATGAATAAGTTGAAGAAGAAAGGAACTTGAAAGAGGGTGGTGAAAACATTACCTCTTCTTTGGGTTCTTCCTTTTGATTTTATCAAAAGGGCTCTTTAGGTTAGATTTCTGATCACACTAAAGACTATAGGTTGAAGTGAGGGAAGTTGAGATAATATTTGGGCAGGGTTTGGCCGAGCCAAAAGGATTTTAAGGTGTGAATTAGAGAGAAGTGGGAGTTCCCTTTTATAAGAGGGGTGAGGGTCACCTTTAGAAAGGCTAGAAATATTATTTTATAATAAATTCATATTCAGTTTCAAATGGCTCCAAACTGATTTATTTCAAGTATAAGGTGGATATGGGTCTAAAAAACTCAACCAATAAGTTATAGATAGGTTTGTGTCACTTTATTAACCTTATCTTTTAGTTTTTACTCTTAGTTAATTAGTTTGACATTTATCATGTCTCTTTGTATTTTTTTATTATATAGTTAATAAACATTATGTATACTTCAAAGAGACCCCCAATGGTTCATTAATGATACACCTATCATTATATAAGTCCTTTTGTAGAACCTTATATTTTTAGGAATATAATATTAATTAATAACATAATATTTTTTTTAAAAACTCTTTTATGTCAATTTTGACACTATTGGGTATTTTGTTTTTGATAAATTTATAACAGAATTATTACTTCAAAAAAAATTCATATAACTAGTCCTAATATTTAATATTAACCTATAAAATTAGTGTAATTCATAAAAAGTTTCAGATTACATTTATTTGGATATTTATAATATCAATTATTTTAATATTTCATTAATTAGGTAATTACTGCATCACCATTGTGTCATAAATAAATTAAATTATTTAATGTATAAAAATTATAAATAAAAAACCATTATATAGTAAATAGTTTTATCTTTCTAATTAAAATTTATAATCGAATTTATCTTACGTATAACCCTATATTAAAAATGTTTTAGTAATAAAACTTTGATTTTAACTCTTTTAACTCTTCTTTGAATTAAATAATAATAAATTTCCTAATCTAATCCAAGTGGACCTAAATGATAATATTTTATTCCTAAGGTTGTTTTTGGTCGAGAAAAATTTTTCCAATAGAATCAGGACATGTGTTAGGGTAATATTATTATCATGCTTACCCTTAATTACCCTATTTACTTTTAACCGTGGTAAATAAAACTAAAACGTTACTATTCACAAAAAATTATTTATATCCTATTGAACCACATTTTAATCCTTGATATTAACCATATCTCTAATATTTTCAAAATTCTACTCACAGAAGCAGTAAAATTAACTTTTATTTGAATTTCCAAATTCTTTTAGGAGGTGGGTAAAAGACGGTGGAAAGTTCAATAAAATTTTCATATATCTAAAATTATTCTAAACTAAATCCAATGAATTACATTAAACATATATAGGTATTATGTATCTATTTTGACTTTAAGTATATTTAAAGAAAATAAATAATTATTAAAATAAAAATTCGGTTTTAAACTATAACTCAGTGATTTTTCATTATTCATCAAAAATTGAATGTTTTCCGAAAAATAAAAAAAATTCACCCTAAGCTAATTTCGATATTCCGAATCCAAAAATGAAGTCCATTTTGATAGATAAAATTTATAAAATTTCAAAAATTTGGTATTACTATTCATGATGGCTAGTTTGATTGGTTGCGGTGTGTGTTAAAACTCGAAGTTGCGTAAAACACACGCTACTGTATTATTCAAAGAGAAGCGTACCGTGGAAGATTGGGGTGTTACATTCTCCCCTCCTTCAAATAATTTCATCCTCAAAATTTTTAGAATATTACTGCATAAAAATACTCAAGTGTTTCTTTATCATAAGTTCCTCAGGTTCCCAAGTTGCCTCTTCCATCTTATGGTTTCTCCATAGAACTTCTACCAGACGAGTCATCCAGTTTCTCAGCACATGTTCTCTTGTATCAGGAATCCTCATGGGCTCTTCACAATAAGGAAGATCGAGTTCCAGTTCTAATTCCTCATAAGTAAGTACATGTGTTGTGTCAGGCATGTATTTTCTCAACAATGATACGTGGAACACATCGTGAACTTTGGAAAGATTTGAAGGAATTTCCAATTGATAAGCTACATCCCCAATTCATTCTAGAAGTTCAAAATGTCCTATGTAACTGGGACTCAATTTATCCTTTTTACAGAAACATATAACTCCCATCCATGGATATTCCTTCAAGAAAACATGATCTCCTACTGAAAATTCCAAATCCGTCATTCAGTCATCGTCATAGCTCTTCTGCCTAATTTGAGCTGCATTGATGTGGTTTTGGATTACCTTCCCCTTTTCCATCATTTCCTCCATCAGTTCTGGGCCTAAAAGTTTTCTTTCACCAACATCATCCCAACAGGTTGGTGTGCGACATCTCTTTCTGTATAATGCTTCATACGGTGCCATCTGAATACTTGAATGGAATCTATTTTTATAGGAAAATCACACTAGAGGTAAATATTGATCCCACATACCCTAAAAGTCATGTGATCTTGATCTCAACTGTCTTCTAAGGTTTCAATAGTCCATTCTGATTGTCCACCAGTTTTGGGGTGGTAGGAAGTGCTCAAACAAAGCTCAGTATCCAGGGATTTCTAAATACTTTTCCAGAACCTTGAAGTAAAACATGGATCACGATCAGAAACAATTGATAGGGGTTCTCCATGAAGCCTCACAAATTCATTAATATATAGTCTTTCTAGATGTTCAAGTTGTAGATCTTCTCTTATCGCAAGAAAATGTGATGACTTGGTAAGACGATCAACAATGAACCATATCGCATCGTTCCTTCTAGGAGTCATTGGTAGTCCCATGACAAAGTCCATTGTGATATTATCCCATTTCCACTCAGGTATGGAAAGAGATTGCATGAATCCTCCAGGATTTTTCCTTCCAGCTTTCACTTGTTGAAAAACCATACATGTTGACACAACATCAGTAATCTCCCTCTTCATGTTGTCCCACAAAAAATGTTCCTTTAAATCTCTATACATTTTGGTGCTCCCAAGGTGTATATAGAAATTGGAACTATGAGCATCGTCTAACAATTCCCTTTTTAGATCAGTTATATTGGGAACACAAGGTCTCTTACCAAATTTCAAAATTCCATCTTCATACACAAATTCACTCAATCTCCCATCATTCATAGCATTAATCTTCTTTTGAAACTCATCATCATCATCAGTCTGATAACTCTTTAACCTTTCTAGTGAAGATGGATTGGCAACCATTCGAAAAATCATTGATGTTTCACCTTCCATGGTTATTCCCATATCCGAATTTACTAGATCCATGAAAATATGATCCCTCTCAACTCTCATCTTGTTCAAAACTCCATGATATTTTCTACTCAAAGCATCTTCCACCTCATTTTCCTTCCCTGGGTGGTAGTGTATCATGCAATCATAATCCATGAGTAGTTAAAGACATCTCCTTTGCCTCATGTTGAGTTATTTCTGTGAGAAAATATGCTTCAAACTCTTGTGATCAGTATAAATCTTACATTTTTCACCATAGAGATAATGTCTCCATATCTTCAAAGCAATGATTACAGTAGCTAACTCAATATCATGAGTGGAATTGTTTTGTTCATGAATTTTCAGCTGTCATGATGCATGGGAAATAACTCTATCATTCTGTATAAGGACACAACCATGTCCTTTATTTGATGCATCACTATAAATAATGAACGCATAATTCCATGATGGTAGAGTCAATATAAGAGAGTTAACTAATCTTCTCCTCAGTTCTTCAAAAAATTCTTCACACTCTCTTTTCCAGACAAATTTATCCCCTTTAAGTGTGAGCTTTGTTAATGGGTTAGCCAATCGGGAAAAATTCTGGACGAAACGCAGATAATAACCTACTAAATCAATAAAACTACGTACCTCAGTTATACTCGTCGGGGCTGGACATTCTTGGATTTCATTTCCCTTAGAAGGATCAATAAATATTCTATCATTAGAGACAATATGTCCAAGAAAAGAGATCTCCTGAATCCAGAATTCACACTTGCTAAACTTCCCATATAATTCATGTCTTCTAAGAGTCTTTAGGATAATGCGCAAGTGATTTTCTTGATCTTCATAGCTTTTGGAGTATACTAAGATATAATCAATAAATACCACCACAAAATTAACGAGATATTCCTTGAAAACTATATTCCTTAGATCCATGAATACAGAGGGTGCATTATTCAATCCAAAAGGCATTACTGTAAACTCGTAATTCCCTTACCTGGTTTGAAATGCTATCTTCGGAATGTATTCCTTCTTCACACACAAGTTATGGTATCGAGATCAAATTTCAATCTTTGAAAAGTATTGAGATCCATGCAGTTGGTCAAATAAATCATCAATGCGAGGTAGGGGATACTTGTTATTTATTGTTATATCATTGATTTCACTGTAGTCAATACATAACCTCATAGATCCATCTTTCTTCTTAACAAAAAGGACAGGGGCTCCCCATGGAGAAACAATAGGGTGAATAAATCCCTTATTACTCAATTCCTCTAGTTTTTTCTTTTGTTCAACTAATTCCACAGTGGCCATTCTATAAGGGGTATTTGATATAGGGCTTGAACTCGGAATTAAATCAATGGAAAACTCAATTTCTCATTCTGGAGGATGTCCAGGTAAATATTTCGGAAACACATCTTCATATTCTTTCACAATAGGCACACCCTCTATTTGAACATTCCTTTCCTTACCCACAGTTATTTCATTCTCTTCCTACCCAATAATTTAATTTATTTGAGCTATTGGGGGTGGATCTAGGTAAGAATCATGTGACGATGATTCTGCTCTAAAGATAAGGTGTTCCTTATCATCATCATCAAAAATCATAACCTCCTTCTTCTTACAATAAATTTTTACATCACGGTCCAAAAGACAATCCATGCTGAGGATTATATCAAATTCAATCATGGGTATGATGATGAGAATATAATATTAAGAAAATTTATATTCTCTAATGGGAACTGATCCACAAAAAATTGTAGCAATGATACTTCCCTTATGAGTTTTAACAGACAACTCCCTTGTGAAATAAAATTGGAAATATCTAATTTTCATAGAAAACTAGGTAGATATGAAACAATTAAATGATCTAGAATCAAATAAAGCATTGGATAAACTTGAGGAAACAATTAAATTACCTGCCACCACATCTTTCGGAGATTCAACCTCAGCAGTAGGGATCGCATAATCTTGGCCTTGATCCCTTGGTCTTTTCTGAGGTAAGTTCCTCTGACGCTAAGGACATTCATTTGAATAATGTCCCATATCCCTGCAATTGTAGTATTGAACATCGGTAGCTTCTTTATTCCCCTTGCAATCACGAGTTTGGTCGCCTTTTTCACCACACTTGTAATAGAAACCCATTCCATTCAAGCAAGTACCAGGGTGTTTCTTCCCACATTTAATGTAGGATGGATATTCAAATTTTACCTTATTCCCCTTATTTCCATTCCCAGAGTGATCGATAGGTCTCTTCATCTCTTTCTTTGCTTTAAAGTCATAAGACTTAAAGAATTCGTTTTCTGTATTGATAGCACATGAGAAAATATCTTCGTATGACGAGAAGGATTGTGACACTAATACTCAAATAAGATATGGTTTTAACCTATAAAATAAATGATAAATATTACTTCTTGGGATACGTATATAATCTCCAACATAACTTTCTAACCTTGTATAGTTAGCCTCATACTTTGTGACATTCTCATCCTCCTTTTGTCTCAGACTCAGAAATTTTCTTTCCATATCTGCTCGATGGTCACGAGGAAATTATTTTTCTAAGAAAATCTCTTTGAACTCCCTCCATCCCATATTTGATACTTCATCATCTTCCTTTGTGTTTTGAATCAATGACCACTATTGATCAGCATCTCCAGTGAGGTGGTAAACTGCCATGATAACTTTTTCCCTTTCACTACTCCCCAAGGCATGAAGTATTTTCTCTAAAGAATTTATCCATTGCTCAGCTACTAAGGGATTTGTACTCCCATAGAATGTTAGTGGTTGTTTCTTAATGAAGAGGTATAACATTGATACTCCACGCTATGGATCAGGTTTCTCCATATGGGTAAGGTTATTATTCATAACCTAAGTGAGTTGCCCCAGTATGGTGATTAGCTGATCAACACCAGTTGCATCACCATCTCCACTATAATTATCTTGAGCAGGAGGGAAATACCTACTCGGATTTTGTGCATTGATATAGTTTCCATTTCTTCCACTAGGCGCCATTTATAGACAATGGCATAAACTAGATCAGTTTATGAATCAAAATACATAATTCCATACTTGTAAAAAACTTAACATAAATTGAACTATTTATGGATAAAATCCACTACCATAAAAAAATTTTCTTTGAGGAAGTATATACTAATAAACCCTTCATAATGGTATCCAAATAGAATGATAATTATCCTAAGAATATCCCCCAGGAGTTTCGTAACCAAGAGTGCAGCAAGGCCCGTTGTCATGCACCAGTTCCCGTTCGAGTCTACCTCAAAGTGGTGTTTTCGGGTTTTACCCCTAGGTACATCTGTTCCAGAGCCACCTCTACCTGCTCATATCCAGAAAGGGATGTATTTCTCAGAAAACTCACAAAATCTTAACAATACAAAAATTCTAGGAAGTTATTCGGTACTAATACTCAAAGTCCATCTTAGGTCTATGTGCTCTAATCAGAGTTTATCTAAATCTAGATCCCAAGGTTTGTACTAAACTTCCTTTGATACATACTGTAATGCCCCGACCCTAGTTACCCAGATTCAGTTCATTATTACATAACATCGGCGTGATCACAAAAGATCATGTCTCGAAAGACCGATTAGTTTAGTAGCCTTGGAATCATTAGATACATTCATAAAGTTTACATTTAATCATAAAATGATCACTACAACAACATAGTATCCATAGTCTACATGAATATCCCCACATACTATCTCTGTAGGTCATTCATAAAACAATTATTCACATCCTAGGAAAAATAAAACATATAAAGGGGTGAGCTTAGATGAACAGTAAGGATAACAATATAGCGGAAACTCTCATAAATATGCATAAACATTTAAGGCAATGTATAACTAAAACAAAAGCCTTTTAAACTTGATCTTTAGCATAATATGGAAGAAATAAAATGAAATAATGTTATTTAATTATTCACATGAATATTATACTAATCGAATCATCACATGCAATATCAATAACCACTTTCATAATGATGGAATGCATAATGGTAGACTGTCATAACCACATAGTCAAGGCCTTGTGCCAAGACTACAAATAAGATTTTGTCAAGTCCTTGTGCCAAGACACTATTTTTTCTCACAAGACCTACCGATGCATCAAGGAGCTATAGTGGGATCCACCTGTCACTTATTAAGTCCCATGCATTCCTCATATGAATAGGTTTAAACATAACATAAACATTCATATTAAAACTAGCATACGAAATTTCAATACTTTCTTCATAAACCATGAATGGTATAAAAATAACACATCCACAGTAAAAAATATCACAAAACCTTTAATAAAATATGGATGTTTTGTATTATAATAAATCAACATCAAATAAGCTGAAAATCCATCAAAGGATGTTGACATATATGAAATCAAAACTATTTTAGAGAAATATCTCTTTTTTTAAATCATTTAAAAGTCACATAATTATAAAATAAAACATTTACTTTGAAAATATTCTTATAAGCTTCTAAGGGAAGATTCGTCGATTTTATAATGGCGTAAAATAGTCACACCCGCCGTATAAGTTAAAAAAGTCATTCTTACCATAATTCTGTCAAAAAGGTTAAAAAGGACCTTGTTTGGAAAACGATGGAAGGATTCATTTCAAACCATTTTATAAAAGTCAAAAGGTTATAAACGACATTAACCCATAGTTAATAAAATAGTAAGAATTATTTTAAATATATTTTTAAGAAACATGGATGTGGATGATAAAGAGGTCCCAGTAGATAATTACGTATAAACAACCTCAGATAATGAAGAGATTGTCAAATAAACCCTTACCTCGTACTTTTCCTTGGTTGAGGGTGGGTTAACCAAATGTATAATGGTTAAATAATTGTTATTAAATTATACAATAATCATATAATGTAATATGATATCATATATGGTCTTTTAACATTGCTTTGTTAACAATATATTAGTATTGTCGTCGTTTCAGGTGTTAAATTACTCATTTTGTTTTATATGTTTTGTTACATAAGTCATGTTTGTTATGGATAGGTTGTATCTTATTCATATACAGGATTATATCAAGTCCTTAAACATTATTTTTAATCATAAAATGACAATTAGAATTGAATGGATACGATGGGGAATGAATCTCATCGCGTTCGTGGAGACGGTAGTCCGTACATACGCACGAGTGACAATATCATTCTTTTGATATTAAAATAACATATAATTGGATGTTATATCATATATACAGAATCATTATCATTTTATATTTATTATTTACATCAATTACACACCATTATCATACCCATCCAAATAATAATGTTTTGAATAACAATTACACCATGACGTGGAGACGGTAAGCCATACATACACACATATGGTGACATGTCATTCAAAGGATGGATATAATACTGAATATGGTTTTAACATATTTATAATATTGTTATATTATATATAAGACACATGAGTTATTATGTTATAATGGGAATAACAAAGAAAGAATAAGTTGAAGAAGAAATGAACTAGGAAGAGTGTGGTGAAAACAATTCCTCTTCTTCGAGTTCTTCCTTTTGATTTGATCAAAAGGGCTCCTTAGGTTGGATTTTTTTATCAAACTAAGGCATCTAGGTTGAATTTGGGGAAGTTGAGAGAATATTTGGGTAGGGTTTGGCCGATCCAAAATGTTTTGATGGTGTGAATTAGAGATAAGGGGGAGTGCCCTTTTATAAGAGGGGTGAGGGGAACCTTTGGAAAAGCAAGAAATATTATTTTATAATAAATTCATATTCAGTTTATAATTGATCCAAACTGATATATTTCTAGGATAAGGTGGGGATGGGTCGAAAACAACTCAACCAATATGTTTTAGATAGGTTTGGGTCACTTTATTAACCTTATATTTAGTTTTTACTCTTAGTTAATTAGTTTGACGTTTACCATGTCTCTTTGTATTTTTATATTATATAGTTAATAAACATTCTATATACTTCCATGAAACCCCAAAGTGGTCCATTAATGATACATCTATCATTATATAGGTCCTTTGGCTGAACATTAGATTTTTAGGAATAGAATATCAATTAATAATATAATATTTCTTATAAAAACTCTTTTATGTGAATTTTGACACTATTGGGTATTTTGTTTTTGATAAATTAATAAAAGCATTATTACTTCAAAAAAAATTAATATAACTAGTCCTCATATATCATATTAACATATAAAATTAGTGTAATTCATAAAAAGTTTCAAATTACATTTATTTGGATATTTATAATATCAATTATTTTAATATTTCATTAATTAGGTAATTACTGCATCACCATTGTGTCGTAAATAAATTAACTTATTTTATGTATAAAAATTATAAATAAAATACCATTCTGTTGGAAATCTTCTTAGATTTACAATTAATATTTATAATCTAATTTATCTTATGTATAACTTTATATTAAAAATGTTTTAGTAATTAAACTTTGATTTTAACTCTTTTAACTCTTCTTTAAATTAAATAATAATAAATGTCCTAATCTAATCTAAGTGGACCTAAATGATAATTTTTTATTCCTAAGGTTGTTTTCGGTTGAGATACACTTTTTCAACAGAATTAGGACATGTGTTTGGGTAATATTAATTTCATTTTTACCCTGAATTATTTTATTTACTTTTAACCGTGGTAAATAAAAGTAAAAAGTTACTATTAACCTAAAATTATTTTTATATTATTGAACCACATATTAATCCTTGATATTAATTGTGTCTTTAAGATTTTAGAAATTCTACTCACAAAAGAGGTAAAATTATGTTTTCTGTGAATTTCCAAATTCTTCTAGGAGGTTGGTAAAAGACGTTGGAAAGTTCAATAAAATTTTTATATATCTAAAATTATTCTAAACTAACTCCAATGAATTAAATTGAAATTATATAGGTATTATGTGTCTATTTTGAATTTAATTAAATTTAAATAAAATAAATAATTATTTAAATAAAAATTCGATTTTAAACTGCGACTCAATGTTTTTTCACTATTCATCAAAAATTGAATGTTATCAGAAAAATACCAAAAATTCACCCTAAGCTAATTTTGATATTCCAAATCCAAAAATAAAGTCTTTTTTGATAAATAAAATTTAAAAAATTTTAAAAAGTGGGTATTACTATTCATAACGGCTAGTTAGATTGGTTGTGGTGTATGTTAGAACTCGAAGTTTAGTACAACACACACTACTATATTATTCAAAGAGAAGCATGCCATGGAAGCTTGGGGTGTTACATTCTCCCCTCCTTCAAATAATTTCATCCTCGAAATTTCTAGAATAATACTGCATAAAAAGACTCGGGTGGTTCTTCATCATAAGTTCCTCGGGTTCCCACACCGCCTCTTCCATCTTATGGTTTCTCCATAGAACTTTTACCAGACGAGTCATCTAGTTTCTCAGCACTTGTTCTCTTGTATCAAGAATCCTAATGGGCTCTTCACAATAAGGAAGATCAGGTTCCAGTTCTAATTCATCGTAAGTAAGTACATGCGTTGGGTCAGGCATGTATTTTCTCAACAGTGATATGCGCAACACATCGTGAACTTTGGAGAGATTTGGCGGCATTTCCAAAAAATAAGCTACAACCCCAATTCGTTCTATAATTTCGAAAGGTCCTATGTACCTGGGACTCAATTTACCCTTCTTACCGAAATGTATAACTCCCTTACATAGAGATACCTTCACGAAAACATGATCTCCTACCTGAAATTCCAAATCCTTCGGTTATCAGCATAGCTCTTCTACCTACTTTGAGCCTCTTTGATGTGGTTTTGGATTACATTCACCTTTTCCATCATTTCCTCCACTAGTTCTGGGCATACGAGTTATCTTTCACCAAAATCATCTCAACAGGATGGTGTGAGACATCTCTTTCAGTATAACACTTCATACAATGCCATCTGAATACTTGAATGGAATCTATTGTTATAGGAAAATTCCTCCATAGGTAAATATTGATCCCACATACCCTGAAAGTCATGTGAGCATGATCTCAACATGTCTTCTAAGGTTTGAATAGTATGTTCTGATTGTCCATCAGTTTGGGGTGGGGGGGGGGGTAGGTAGTGCTCAAATGAAGTTCAGTATCCAGGGATTTCGGAAGAATTTTCCAGAACCTTGAATTAAAATGTGGATCACGATCAGAAAAAATCGATAGGTGTACTCTATGAATCCTAAAAACATCATTAATATATAGTCTTTATAGACGTTCAAGTGGTATATATTCTCTTATAGAAAGAAAATGTGGTGACTTAGTAAGACGATCAACAATGACCCATATTGCATCATTTCTTCTAGGAGACTTTGGTAGTCCCAGGAAAAGTCCATCGTGATATTATCCAATTTCCACTCAGTTATGGGAAGAGGTTGCATTAATCCTCCAGGCTGTTGCCTTCCAGCTTTCACTTGTTGACAAACCATACATCTTGACACAAAATCATCAATCTCCCTCTCCATGTTGTCCCAAAAAAATTGTTCCTTTAAATCCCTATACATTTTGGTGCTCCCAGGGTGTATAGAGAAATTGGAACTATGAGCATCATCCAACAATTCCCTTTTTAGATCAGGTATATTGGGAACACAAAGTCTCTCCCAAATTTCAAAATTCCATCTTCATATACAATGTCACTCAATCTCCCATCATTCACAGCATTAATCTTCTTTTGAAACTCTTCATAATCAGTCTGAGAACTCTTTATCCTTTCTATTAAAGATGGTTTGGCAACCATTTGAAAAATCATTGATGTTTCACATTCCATGGTTATTCCCATATCCAACTATACTAGATCCATGAAAATAGGATCCCTCTCAACTCTCATCTTGTTCAAAACTCCATGATCTTTTCTAATCAAAGTATCTGCCACCTTATTTGCCTTCCCTGGGTGGTAGTGTATCGTGCAATCATAATCCTTGAGTAGTTCAAACCATCTTCTTTGCCTCATGTTGAGTTCTTTCTGTGAGAAAATATACTTCAAACTCTTGGGATCAGTATAAATCTCACATTTTCACCATAGAGATAATGTCTCCATATCTTCAAAGAAAATATTACAACAGCTAACTCAAGATCATGAGTAGGATAGTTTTGTTCATGAATTTTCAGCTGTCATGATGCATAGGCAATAACTCTATCATTCTGCTTAAGGACACTACCAATTCCTTTCATAGATGCATCACTATTAATAACGAACCCATCATTCCCCGATGGTATAGTCAATATAGGATAATTGACTAATCTTCTCTAAAGTTCTTAAAAACATTCTTCAAACTCTTTTGTCCAAAAAAATTTAACCCCTTTATGTGTGAGCTTCGTTAATGGGTTTGCCAATCGGGAAAAATTATGGACAAAACACCGATAATAACCTTCTAAACCAATAAAACTGCATACCTCGGTTATACTCGTCAGGGATGGCCATTCTGGTATTTCCTTGGTCTTAGAAGGATCAATAGAGATTCCATCCTTAGCGACAATATGGCCAAGAAAATAGATCTCCTAAAGCCAGAATTCACACTTGCTAAACTTCCCATATAATTCATGTCTTCTAAGTGTCTTTAGAACAATGCGCAAGTTATTTTCATGATCTTTGTAGATTTTGGAGTATACCAAGATATCATCAATAAATACCACCAAAAAATCATCAAGATATTCCTTGAAAACAATATTCATTATATCCATGAATACAGAGGGTGCATTAGTCAATCCAAAAGGCATTACTGTATTCTCATAATGATCGTACATGGTTCGAAATGCTGTCTTTGGAATGTCTTCCTTCTTCAGTCAAAACTGATGGTATCCAGATCGAAGTTCAATCTTTGAAAAGTATTGATCTCCATGCAGTTGGTCAAATAAATCATCAATGCGAGGTAGGGGATACTTGTTCTTTATTATTATAGCATTGATTTCCCTATAGTCGATACATAACCTCATAGATCCATCTTTCTTGTTAACAAAAAGGACAGGGGATCCTCATGGAGAAACACTAGGGAGAATAAATCCCTTATTACTCAATTCCTCTAGTTTTTTCTTTAGTTCAACTAATTCCACAGTGGCCATTCTATAAGGGGTCTTTGATATAGGGCTTGAAACAGGAATTAAATCAATGGAAAACTCAATTACTCGTTCTGGAGGATGTCAAGGTAAATCTTCATGAAACACATATAAATATTCTTTCACAATAGGCACGTCCTCTATTTGAAAATTCCTTTCCTTAACCAAAATTTTTTCATTCTCTTCCTCCCTAATAATTGAATTTATTTGAGCTACTGGGGGTGGATCTAGGTAAGAATTAGGTGGTGATGATTTTGCACTAAAGATAAGGTGTTCCTTATCATCATCTTCAAAAATAGTAACATCCTTCTTCTTACAATAAATTTTTTCATCATGGTCTGAAAGCCAATCCATACGGCATATTACGTCAAATTCAATCATGGGTTTGATGATAATATCAGATGATAAAGAACATTTATATGCCATAATGGGAACATATCCACAAAACATTGTAGCAATGATAATTTCCTTAAGAGTTTTAACTGACAACTCCCTTGTTAAATAATATTGGAAATATATAATAGTCTTAGAAAACTGGGAAGATATGAAACAATGTGATGATCCAGAATCAAATAAAGAATTGGCTATACTTGAGGAAACCATTAAATTACCTGCCACCACATATTTCGAAGCTTCAACCTCAGCAGTAGTGATTTCATAAGATTGGCCTCGATCCTTGGCCTTTTCTGAGGTAATTTCCCTTGAATCTTATGACATTTATTTTCATAATTTTCCATCTCCCTGCAATTGTAGCATTGAACATCAGTAGCTTATTTCTTCCCCTTGAAATCATGAGTTTGGTTTCCTTTTTCACCACACTTGTAACATACTCCAATTCCCTTCAAGAAAGTACCTGGGTGTTTCTTCCCACATTTACTATATTATAGATATTAAACATTTCTATTATTCCCCTTATTTCCATTCCCAGAGTGATCAGCAGATCTCTTCTTCTATTGCTTTGATTTAAAGCCATAAGACTTAGAGAATTCCTTTTCTGTCTTGATAGCACATGAGACAATATCTTCGTATAGTGAGAAGGACTGTGACACTAATGATCGACGAAGAAATGGTTTTAACCCATAAAAGAAATGATCAATCTTACTTCTTGGGTTATGTATATGATCTCTATCATACCTTTCTATCCTTGTAAAGTTAGCCTCATACTTTGTGACATTCTCATCCTCCATTTGTCTCAAACTCAGAAATTGCATTTCTATATCTGCTCGATGGTCACAAAGAATGTATTTTTCAAGAAAATCCCTTTGAAATCCCTCCATTCTATATTTGATACTTCTTCATCTTCCTTTGTGTTTTGAATTGATGACCATTAGTGATCAGCATCTCCAGTGATGCGGTAAACTGCCATGATAACTTTTTCTCTTTCACTACTCCCCAAGGCATGGAATATTTTCTCTAAGGAATTTATCCATTGCTCATCTACTAAGGGATTTGTACTCCCATTTAATGTTGGTGGTTGTTGCCTCATTAAGTGGTCTAACATTGATACTCCACACTATGGATCAGGGTGCTCCATATGGGTATGGTTATTATTCATAACCTGAGTGAGTTGTCCCAGTATGGTGATTATCTGATCAGCACCAATTGCATCACCAGCTTCACAATAATTATCTTGAGTAGGAGGGAAATGCCTACATGGAGTCTGTGCATTGATATAGTTTCCATTTCTTCTACTAGGTTCCTTTTCTAAACAATGGCATAAACTAGATCAGTTTATGAATAAAAATACAGAATTTCATACTTGTAAAACTCTTAACATGAATTGAACTATTTATGGATATAATCCATAACCATAAAAAAATTTATTTGAGGATGTATATACATATAAAAACCTCATAATTTTTTTTAATGAAAATGAGAATTATCCTAAGGTTATCCCCCGAGAGTGTCGTAACCAAGAGTGCAGCAAGGCCTGTTGTCATGCACCAGTTCCTGTTCAAGTCTAGATCAAAGCGGTGTTTTTTGTTTTTACCCCTAGGTATATCTGTTCCAGAGCCACCTCTACCTGCTCGTATCCAGACAGGGATGTATTGCTCGTAAAACTCACAAAATCTCTAGAATACCAAAATTCTAGTATGTTATTCTATACTAATCCTCAAAGTCCATCTTAGGTCTATGTGCTCTAATCAGAGTTTATCTAAATCTAGCTCCCAAGGTTTGTACTAAATTTGCTATGATACCAGCTGTAACGCCCCGAACCTAGTTACCCAGAGTTGGTGCATTATTACATAACATTGTAATGACCAAAAAATATATAGTCTTGAAAGAACGATTAGTTTACTAGCCTTGAAATCACTATATACATTAATAAAGTTTACATTACATCATAAAATGAACACTAAAACAACATAGTCTCCATAGTCCACACTCATATCCCCTCACATTATCCCTTCAGGTCATTCATAAAATACTTCTTCACATCCTGGAAAAAATAAAACCTTGAAAGAGGTGAGCTCAGATGCCCAATAAGGATAACAATATAGAGGTAACTTTCATAAATAAGCATAAACATTTCAGGCAATGTATAATTAAAACAAAAACCTTCTAAACTTTAAATTCAACATAATATGGAAAAAATAAAATGAAATAACGTCATTTACTTATTCACATGGATATTCTACTAGTCTAATAATCACATGCAATATCAATAACCACTTTCATAATGATGGAATGCATAATGCCGGTCTATCATAACCACATAGTCAAGGTCTTATGCCAAGACTAAAAATAAGATTTTGTCAAGGCCTTTTACCAAGACACTAGTTTGTCTCATGAGACCTACCGATGCATCGATGAGCTATAGCGGGCTCCACCTGTCACTTATTAAGTCAAATGCATTCCTCATATGAACAGGATTAAACATAACATAATCATTTGTATTAAAACTAGCATACGGAATGTCAATACATTATTCATAAACCATGAATGGTATAAAAATAAAACATCCATAGTAAAACATATCACAAAACCTTCAATACAATATGGAAGTTTTGTATCATAATAAATCAAATTTAAATAAGCTTAAAATCCATTAAAGGATGTTGACATAGATGAAATGAAAACTATTTTAGAGAAATATCTCTTTTTTTTAAATCATTTAAAAGTCATATAATTATAAAATAAAAAATGTACTTTGAAAATATTCTTATAAGATTGTAAGGGAATATTTGTTGATTTTATAATGGTGGAAAACAGTCTCACCCTCCGTATAAGTTAAAAAAGACATTCTTACATTAATTCTGTCGAAAAGGTTAAAAAGGTCTTTGTTTGGAAAATGACAGAAATATTCCTTTCAAACCATTTTATAAAAGTATAAGGGTATAAATTACTTTAACCCATAGTCTATAAAATAGTAAGAATGGTTTGAAATACATTTTTAAGAAACATGGATGTGGATGATGAAGAGGTCCCAGTAGATAATTACATATAAACAACCTGGAATAATGAAGAGATTGTGAAATAAAACAATACCTTGTAATTTTCCTTAGTTGAGGGTAGGTTAACCTCCTGTATAATGGTGAAATTATTGTTATTAAATTATAAAAGAATCATATAAATTAATATGATATCATATATGATCTTTTATTATTGTTTTGTTAATAATATCTTAGTATTATCATCGTTTTGGGTGTTAACTTACTCATTTTATTTTATATGTTATGTTACATAAGTCCTGTTTGTTATGGATAGGTTGTATATTATTCATATACAGGATGATATAAAGTCCATAAACATTATTTTTAATCATCAAATGACAATTATACTTGAATGGATATGAATGGGAATGAATCTCATCGCGTTCGTGGAGACGGTAGTCCGTACGTATGCACGAGAGACAATACCATTCTTTTGATATTAAAATAACATATAATTGGATGGTATATCATATATACAAAATTATTATCATGTTATATATATTATTTACATAAATTAAACATCATTATCATACCCATCCAAATAATAATGTTTTGAATATCAATTACGCCATGATGTGGAGATGGTAAGCCGTACGTATGCACGTTTGGTGACATGTCAATCAAATGATGGATATAATAATAAATGTGGTTGTACCATATTTATAATAATGTCACAGTATATAGAAGATACAAGAGTTATTATTTTATAATGTTAATAACAAAGAAAGAAGAAGTTTAAGAAGAAAGGAACTTAAAAGAGGGTGTTGAAAACATTACCTCTTCTTTGAGTTCCTTCTTTTGATTTGATCAAAAGGGATCTTTAGGTTGGCTTTCTGATCACAATATACATTATAGGTTGAATTGAGGGAAGTTGAGAGAATATTTGAGAAGGGTTTGGACGAGACAAAAGGCTTTGAAGGTGTGAATTAGAGAGAAGGGGGAGTGCCCTTTTATAAGAGGAGTGAGGGTCACCTTTAGAAAGGCTGGAAATATTATTTTATAATAAATTGTTATTCTGTTTCAAATGGATCCAAACTGATTTATTTAGCATCTAAGGTGGGGATGGGTCTAAAAAAACTCAACCAGCACGTTTTAGGTAGCTTTGTGTCACTTTATTAAACTTATCTTTTAGTTTTTACTCTTAGTTAATTAGTTTGACATTTATCATTTCTCTTTGTATTTTTATATTATATAGTTAATAAACATTATGTATACTTAAAAGAGACCCCCTAGTGGTTCATTAATGATACACCTATCACTATATAAGTCCTTTGGTAGAACCTTATATTTTTAGGAATAGAATATCAATTAATAATATAATATTTTTTTAAAAACTCTTTTATGTCAATTTTGACACTATTGGGTATTTTGTTTTTGATAAATTTATAACATCATTATTACTTCAAAAAAAATTTCTTATGAATAGTCCTAATAAGTCATATTAACCTAGAAAATTAGTGTAATTCATAAAAAGATTCAAATTACATTTATTTGGATATTTATAGTATCAATTATTTTAATATTTAATTAATTAGGTAATTAATGCATCACCATTGTGTCATAAATAAATTAAATTATTTAATGTATAAAAATTATAAAAAAAATACAATTATGTAGGAAATAGTATTATCTTTCTAATTAGTATTTATAATCGAATTTATCTTATGTATAACCCTATATTAAAAATTGTTTAGTAATTAAACTTTGATTTTAACTCTTTTAACTCTTCTTTGAATTAAATAATAATAAATGTCCTAATCTAATCCAAGTGGACCTAAATGATAATTTTTTATTCCTAAGGGTTTTTTGGTCAAGATACACATTTAAAAAGAATTAGGACATGTTTTGGGGTAATATTAATATCAATTTTACCCTTAATTACCCTATTTAATTTTAATCGTGGTAAATAATAGTAAAAAGTAACTATTCATCAAAAATTATTTTTATCTTATTGAACCAAATTTTACTCCTTTATATTAACTGTGTCTCTAGGATTTTCAAAATACCACACACAGAATTGGTACAATTATGTTTTATGTGAATTTCCAAAATCTTCTAGGAGGTGGGTAAAAGATGGTGGAAAGTTCAATAAAATTTATATATATATATAATTATTCTAAACTAACTCCAATTAATTACATTGAACTTATATAGGTATTATGTATCTATTTTTAATTTAATTAAATTTTAAAAAAATAATTAATTAATTAAATAAAAATCTTGTTTTAAACTATAACTCAGTGTTTTTTCACTATTCATCAAAAATTGAATGTTTTTAGAAAAAGACCAAAAAATCACCCTAAGCTAATTTTGATATTAAGAATCCAAAAATGAAGTCAATTTTCAAAGATAAAATTTATAAAATTTCAAAAAGTGGGTATTACTATTCATAACAGCTAGTTAGATTGGTTGTGGTGTGTGTTAGAACTCGAAGTTGTGTACAACACACGCTACTGTATTATTCAAAGAGAAGCGTACCGTGGAAGCTTGGGGTGTTACATATGTTTTTTTTGAGTGAATCAAATTTATGAAAAATTAAAGAAATTATATTATATTTTCAATAAATATAAAAAATAAATTATATTTCAAAAAAATGTTCACACTCAAGAAATAACATTTTTTGAAAGGGCTACAAAATAAAAAATATACCCCAATAATTCTCACATGATTATTTGATATAAAATGATAACTCAAAATATATCAACATAGAAGAATATAGAAGTTAAATATATTTCTCATCCTTTAATATAATATATAATTAACAATATATGTAGGAATTAAAAAGTATATAGACATAAATAATATTATCTCTGGCATAGTAAAAGAACGTCTGAGAGAATAAAAATAATTTTTAAAGGGAATGATAACCCATGAAAAATAATTACGTAGAATAAAAAGTTGAGAGTATTATATGAATAAAAATATTAATATAATGATGAACATATAAAAAGAGATTTTTAACCAAATATGAGGGAGAAATTGTGGATCAGTATACAAATATTTTCAATTCAAATCAATGTTTTACAATGAGGTTAAATGGAAGATTCAATTTGGCGATAAATTCATAACAACTGTCATAAAATTTTATATTGATCTTCCAAAATTAAAAATGTGATTAGAAATTTATCTTCTATTAATGATTCATCCATATTAATAACAAATGATTCTAACCACCTCCCCTCATATCCTATTTTAATTTTGTTATTAAATGGGAAAAAATGTAAAATAAATGTAAGAAAAAATTTAATATAAGGGGGGGGGGGGTAAATGTTTATCTATTAAAGGGGATATTAAAAAAATATGATATGAGTGCATTGATATAATCATTAAATTTAATATTTTTTCATGTATATCACAAAGAAATGTAGTGTTTAATATTTATATATATATAAAAAAATCCATATTTGGAGATTAAAGGATATATTAATTCATGATTTTTGGATTTTTTGTTAATTTTTAGGGAGATCCTATATATATGAATGTAAAAAAAATAGGAATATATACAAACAAATATGATAATTATTATATAATTTTTTTAATTACTATGAGATTAATATGGGAAATTCTTATCCAAGTACATAATATTGAAAATAACATGACTTTCTATGAGAACAATCAATTATGGTTTCTGTGTATTTCAATGACCCAAATTATTTTTGGTTGTTGGAAATCATATGAAATATGAATTTTTGGTCTCCAAAGAGAGTGTGTTTGAATATTTGGGTATCAGGTCTGAAATTTCTATGTGATAAAATCTTTGGGAAATTTTTTTATACATGTTTTACTGTTTTGGTGGAGTCTTTAATTTAGTTATAGAGAGTATTAATTAGTATGGGAGTTGTTTTTTCTATAGGTTAAAGATCATGATACAACATGTGGGATTTTAACATGGTGATGGGGGAAAATCATAAAAGAGTGTAGAAATCCATTGTAAGGTGTTTCAAGGTGATGGGTTTTTAATATAGAAGGTGGATCATGAAACCAATTGGGTGTTGTTTTATTATGTATATTTAGATGAAGATTAATTTATAGATCCATGTTATATGAAACCATACCCTAATAATTATTCCATAAAGATTTAATGATATGGATGTGTCATGCCATCACCAAAGGGTTGTTCCATGAATGTTGTTTAAGGGGAGTTATATCAGGTTGAACCAAGGTGGTTGTATTTACTATGAAGTGATAGGCCTTTCCACATAGGGGAATCCATTGGTTTTAGGTGCAACTATAAAAAAATGTCATTGCACCATGACCCATTTGGTCATATCTAATGTTTTCCTGAAGAAGGGGATTTATAATATGAAACATAACATCATAACACAATATGACTCTTTTCTAGATTTTAAAATTTGGGGTAGACCTTTATTTTCTTGTTCAAAACCCTCTTATTCCATCAATACAAGATAACTCAAGCGGGTATTTTGGCCAACCCTTCTTCCTTTTCTATCCTTTACCCCATGTTTCTCCATTGGATTTATAGTTTATAGAGAGTTTTTTTACCATGTCAGAGCTAGGTAATTACAAAATGCTTCAAATTTTGTGATTCTATCTTGGTTTACACTAATTTATATTTTTATTGACTAGAGTTCATGTTAGATTTTATAATGTAATAGTGAAATCCAACTAATATGTTTAGTCTTTACGGTTTGGTATATTAAGGATTACAATAGATGAGGAATGTTTCCCATTCCTTTTAGTTTTGATGGAGGTATTTCAACTGATGAGTTTTCGTAGATTTTTTTTATAATTGGCATTGATTAAATGATTACTTGGGAATTGATTGATGTGGATTTTTTTCATAGTTGTTCTAGAGGATTGGAATGGGTCATTCAAATTCCATTTCTTTAGGTTTTATCCATAAAAGGTAAATTTTTGAGTTTATGAAAACTATGCCTCCTTGAATTAAATTTTGTAACTAATAATACAATCCTATAATTATTTTTTAAGTCCTTATATATTGATATAGGGTCTCATGAGTTCAAAATGAATTTTTTGGATATTGGACAGCTATAAAAATCTTTATATTAGTATGATAACTCTATTATTAAGGTTATTGGTCCCTTAAACACTTATCCATGTACATATAGTATTGTTCATGACATGAATCTTTCCCAATTTTGGTTTTGTAAAATATTTACAGGGGTATGGTGAGTTTGATATTTTGAAGTTAGAATGGGTTAAAAAAATTGTATTGATTATGTGTACCATGCAAGAGTTAAATATTTGAGATCAATTTTTTGGATATTCCACCAAGGGGCATGATATTGAGAATTTATTAAGGGACCCTAAAGTCATCTGGTAATGCCAATTAAATTTTGAATGGAATCAATTAAACATAAGTGAGTTATTCCAAAACCTTTAATATGGTGAGAACCTTTGTTATATGTCATATTTGGATTTGGGATTTGGGATTTTTATGAAAATGGTTATGGAAATAATCATAGAACATCAAATAATCTTATGTGAGATGAGTGTAATAATTAAATTTATCATAAAAACCTATTATTAGTTAAGGGTATTATGATATATGTGTGATTAAATAGTATAATTGGAAACTAATAACTCTTAGGAGTGACTGATGGAATGTATTGATGTTAAAGTGGGGATTGGGAGTCCTTGAGCATGAGACTCCCATGTGCATGGGATTAGAGTGTGAGAAAAATAATGGTAGAAAAAATGAATCCATGAAGGGATTTTATAGTTATGGAAAATGAAAAAAAAACATTTAATATCACTCCTCAGGGTGTGTTTAGGTACTATCCATGTGATAAAGTTTGAATTTGATGTTGTTATGTGTTTCCAAGGGACCCTTTATGGTTGTATGTGTCTTATGTGATAGGTTTTGTGTCCAATGAATCCATGTACACCTTATTGGGAAATATTATAAGATGGAAATGGAGTAAGGTATAAGCTATGTATGTGGATGAAGATGTTGCTCATGGTGTTTGTGAGGATGATCTATATATTCCATCCATTATGAGAGAGATAGGGTGATTCATGTGCCACCTAATACAAGTAATATTTTGGTATTAATTTCAATAATTAAATTATATAATAAAAATGTGTATACATCTAATGATGAGTTTCTTTATATGACCTCAAACTTCGTGAGAGGGTGTGGGTTCTATGACATTAGGAGAACTAAACCTCATTGAGAGGGCCCAAGAGTGATACTTGGTGATTGAGACTCACACAGTATGAGAGGGTTTTATCATGAGACATAGTATTAGACCTCACCCTGAGTGAGAGGGTATTGGCATACATCATGGTATGTGATGTTTCATGAGGTTTAGTATGAGATATCACTCTGATTGAGGGTTTTTTTGGTATGAATTGTGGTATGGGATTTTGTGTGGAACCTCTCCCTAAGTGGTAGTGTGGGTTTACGATACTTTATATGAGATTGTAACATAGTACTTGACCCTATCATAAGTGAGAGGTTAGTGGTCAAGTCTCAGTTGTAGGTCTGTACCTTGTGTAATAGAGCATGGGGATAGGTTTCTTTGCAATATAACCTTTCCACTAGCTCTGGGTGAAGTAGGTTATATTAGGTATAATGGTGGCCTAGTTAGAACATATTGACCTAAAATATTTTTTTTCATATTATATGTTGATTATTGATTTAATTTACTATACATGATTATACCACACATATTGTTAAATATAAGATATGTGTTAGTGTAACCCTACTATGTTATATTCTCACACATAACATGGACACCCTAGTGCATGTGTACACTTTATGTTTAGTTGTCAAGTGAATGGTTGTGTAAAAATCATATTATATTAGCTGGATGGAGTTTTGGTGACTAGTCCAATGAGGGACCTGAGGTTGTGGTAATGCCTCTAGCACACTTGTTGTCTTCTGTTTATTTTGTATTGGTCATCTAAGTGGGTGATAATTGATGTATATATATGTTCATGTTGATAGGGGATAGATTTTAATACAATATATTAATATTATTCTTTATTCATGTCTGGAACTTAGTTATTATCACTTCAACTTACACTAATGTTATAGGTTGATTTTGTTTATTGAACTATTATTATATGTGATGGTAGAGAGACTATACCATCCTCATGTGGTTATAAACCCTCACCACTTGGAGGCATCCTCTATCATTTGGGGAGGCATTCTTTAGGTTAGGTGGTTCCCCAGTCTCAAAATGATAGTTTGTTTATTGATATTAGGATTTAAAAATATAAATCAATGTTTTTTATTGGATGAATTTTCATTTGGGACTGGTAGTTGGAGTTGGGATGTAGTATGATCAAAGGATGGATATTATTCTTGGTAATAACTAACCTATGTATTAAAATATATATGACACTAATAATAAGATTATTGTAAATGGTTTTTTATACTATGATTGAGGTTTTACTAGAGGATGATGTTTTAGGTGGGATTATTATATTTTTTTACTCATTTATTGGGGTGTAAATTGAGCCTTATTTCATCCATTTTATTAGAAATGTAGTTTTCATACACATGTGAATGAATGGGTGTTGATGAAAAATAGTTTTCCAAAAGTTAAAATGATTTGGAAAAAATGATAAAAAGAAACTTATTTGAGAAAAAATGTTTAGAAACGAGTTTTCAATTAATTAAATCATAAAATATTACTTATTATTTGTTTTTATATGTAACTTAATAGTGGTTTCTTAATTAATTAATAAATTTATGATGATTTTTTTGTGATTTTGTTTTCTATTATGATCCTTCTAGCTGTTCTATTTTTAATGCAAACTTATACTATACTGCCTACGGTATGTATTTACATCTATATAGTGGTTTTAGGTAATTATATACCCTTGAGTGAGGTCAAATGATTATAATTGTACCTTTAAATAGAGAAAGATTCCTTTTGTGAGGTGAGGATAGTGCCTGTACTAGTTAATGTGGTTGGTTATAGTTGGATAACATGAATTGGTAGATCATTATTTTATCCTTTGTGTCAAGTGATTGAGTTTTTATATTATGTTAGGTGGATTTAAGGACATTTACATGGTTTATAGGATCATAGGTAGATGCTTTAGATGTAGATTAATTGTCATGATTGGTTTGATATTGAGCATTTAGTGTGGTTTTGGCATTGCCTTACCTATAGTAGAATGAATGTACCTAGGGTTCTTCATAAGGGGTAGATTATCCTTTTTGGATTGTGTAGATTTTCGTAATCTCATGGTTTAATTTGAGAACCCAAAGTAGTGTTTTGTTTTGGGTTGGGTCCTATATTATTACATTAGTATTTGAATAAAAAGTGAGAAATGGTGGTTTGAGTTGTTTGGAGAATTAATTTCTTAGGAAAAATCTATTTTAAAATGATAATGGGTAGTTGTGAGGGTGATTATCTTGATATTGGGGGTTCTATGATTCATTATATCTCTAGATAGTGTGTAATACCCCTACATATAAATATAATACTATGTTTGATAGCATACATGACAGGAAATACTAAGTATAAACAATCCATGAAATAATGTTATTTAATGATGACTATTATAACATGGTTATTGAATTGGTGGGTATGAATAAGAGAAACCTTAATATTAAATATAAGTAAAATAGTCGTAAAAAATAAAAATTCATTGATTAATTTTTAGTAAATAAGTACTCAATATTTAGGGAATCCATTTTATGCTACCAAAAACATTTTTCAACAAAAAATGTGTTTCCATGATTATCATGAGAAATTATTATCATTAATTTATACCAATTTAAAATTTAATTTTATGAAAAAAAACATTTTTTGAAATCATTATTTCAATGTTATATTAAGGTTAATTTTATATATTTTCAGGAAAATATTAATTTTTAAGTGAATATTGAAAAATACAAATTTTATAAAAAATTGTCTATTCCATTCACGTATTTAAAAATACCTATTTAATAATATTATTTAAATTTAATTATAATTTTTATTAAACATAATATAATTAATTTCATTGGGATCATCATTAGGATTTATTTTTTTATAGAAACATTTTTATACATAAAAATGTATTTTTTTTGAAAATTATTTAGCATCTCATTATGTAGATTTAGTTTGAAATTAATTTTTTACAATTATATGGAATAGAATTTTATAAAATTGATTTTATATTTGAAATCAAAATTTCTAAATTTCTAAATTTTCATCACTATATTTTTTATCATAATGAATAATAACCTTGGTAAAAATGTTTTCACCACGATAATGGTAAAATTGGTAAAAAAGGTTAAAACTATGAAATCAGGCATACAAATTATCCATCCAATTTCTTATATTTCATTTTATTAGTTCAATTCAACCATACCCCTAATATATTGTTAATTATTGTATTTTATTATATTTTTGTATGAAAAATATATTTATATTATTTTAATTAATTGAAAATTCCAAAATGTCTATTATTTATTTTAATATGTATAATATTATATGACATGGTTTAAAAAGTAATGATTGGTTCTTACAATTTCTTTTTAAAATCAATAATTTTTTTATAGTAATTTTTTTAATATTTAGTGATGAAATAGTTACCTTAAATACTTTCGCAATGCAACACTGACACAATACTTGTGAAAATAGTAGAAATATAAGGTAAATCATTTTATAAACATTAAAACTAATATTTTTTTTGGTGAGTAATAGAGTTACATGATATTTTAATAAATATAATGTATTATTAATTTGATAAAAATTTATATTCATATTATATTACTGTTTTATTATTTTTTAATTTCAAAATATGAAAATAGTCCCAAAAATGACATTAATGATATTTTATTTTAAAAATATTTAATTAAATGATTTAAAATTATTAAAAATATTATATTTATCAAATTTAATCAGATATAGTTTATAATATCAAACAATTTTATTTTTTGATTTACTTTTATTTATAATGTATATTTCTTAACCCCTAAAGAGGAAAAAACTCTAATATCATGATAATCTTCAAAAGCAATAATAAAGGATTAAAACTAAGAGATAAGGCATAAAAAACATAATTTTTTTTAACTGACATTAAATGATATTATTTCAAAAATCCTCATTCTACCTTCCAAATATGATAATTATTCCCTTTCCCTTTAAAATTAATTTATATTATTTTAATACTTTATGTAATTCCAAGTATTCCCCTCCCCTCACTTATATAGGATACCACCACTCCTCTATTACTCACACTTAAATATACTCTATGGTGAACAAAACCCTATTAAAAAAATTTATTAACATCTTTATATACAACAATATTTTTTATTCATAAAATACCATCCATAAGGTCTTTAAGGTAAGATAGAAAAAAGTGACTTCAAAGTGAAGGTAATCGTCTTAATAGAGAATTTTCATTATATTTATCCTTACATATAAATAAATTATATCATATTAATTAAAATATAATATAATAAGTCTCTAAAAAATAATTATATGTTATTATTTAAATTTCCTAAACTTATTCATATCCATTTTCTATCAAATGGGAAATGAAACCAATATTTTTGCGTATGTTCAGACTACTTCCTTACGAACTGATGAATCATGTTTCTCATAATAACCATTCATGGATGGTTTTTATGAATAATATAATGTATATATATGATATTAATTAAATATTAATATTTTTAAAAAAATTTAATCTATCATTTATCATCATTCTATTTGAAAGGTCAAAAATGGTATAATCACGCATACATACGTATGAACTACCTTCTCCATATACTGATTTACATTGTTTTTTGAAACATAACATATCATGAGTGTTCATGGAGATTTATTTAATGATTTTATTATTATTTTTATAGTATTATAAAAAATATTTAAAGATAATAATTTATTTTTTCTATATTTTCGATATAAAAAAGGAACAACATCGCTTGTCTGTACATGTTGAATATCACCTCGCGAGCCGATGTATTTTATTTTTCATGAATGAATTTCAAGGATGAATCCAAAATTATATTATATATTTAAAAAACTAATATCAAAAAAATATTTTCATTCTATAGATTATGGAAGAATGACCCCCATTACCACAGTTATCCAACAAATTTCATTTATAAATTTTGAACCATACGTCCTAAAAATATTAAACATGAATTTAAAATGATTTTTTAATCATGTATTAAATTAAAATAAATGAGATAAATGTTTTAATGCTAAATTAATAAAACTATAAAATGGTCTTAAAAAGTAAATAATTAATATAATTTTTTTATATAGAAGTTTGAAGAAATATATATAAATTTTGGACACGAGGCAAATGATTTCTAATCTCAATTTTCATTTCATTGAGTTATAAAACTTCTTCGTTCAATTTTTTATTCCATTATTATGTGTGAATTGATAAATAAATTGTTTTATGACATAATAAAACTTTTGTATATGGATTAATATATGTTAACATAATCACTTCATTGATCAGTTATCCCTTCAAATTATATTATGTTAAAAAGTGTTTTTATATATCAATATCATTTTTAAGAGACATATTTCATGTTGTGCAACATGGAATTATTATATATTGTACTTACCAGCCGATGAATTAATTTTGAAACATTAATTAATACAATTCACTGTATTTGTGGATCCATATAATATTCTCAATATTAATGATTTTTTATTTTAAAGATACCAAAGTGGTAATGGATTTATATAACAATCTCATTTATTTTTAATAATTTTTATGTTTAAGGATTATTTGGAGGAAATGTTATGATATTATTTTCCTGAAAAAATATCCAACATAATAATTTTTTATTTATGAGGTTTATGTTATTTCCTTCCAATTTTATCTATTTGTTATTTAAGGTGATCAAAATATGTTTTTAAGGAAGAACTATTTTTATTTATATTTTTGGGTGGGATTTTTTTTTCTCTTACACATTCATGATATATAAAATGTTTTCAAGAATTTTATTCTATATTATTAATTGATCGACTAATTCATTTGAAAATATATTTTAATTTCATTACAACTATTTTAAATTAATCATTTTATCATTTAATGGACATGATACTTTTTGTTTTTACTGAAAGTGTAGATGGGATGTTTGTTTTTACATTATTAAATGAATGTATTTTCTCACCATCATTAATATTATTTTATTTCTGGATTCAATTACCAGTTCTAATGGTAAATTTTCCAATAAAATATATTTATCAATATCCATGGCTTTTTTATTTAAAATTTTATCGAAAGAAAAGGATATTTTTCAATGTTTCATAGATATGTCATAAATATTATTTTAAATGTATTTTTAATTTGTGGAAATATCCATTATTATCATCCTATAGTCTAATAGGATATATTTCAATGATAAGATACTTAATATTTCTCAATAAGGTTTTTTATTTTTTTAAATATATTATCATGGAACTTGTTTATTTAAAATGGGTTAATCATGTCAAAATCGAAGGATGGGGTTTTAAGGGTGTTATATAGAAAAGTGAATTATTCTAAATGTTTGTCTGTTATAAGAACTTAGAGATATATATAGAAGATTTAAGGATGGTTGAATTATAAAATAAGAAAGGGTGGTTACATTATAAACCATGTATGTGTGGTTAAATTATAAAACAAGGATGGTTGGGATCGTTATAGCCCTCCAATTAATTTTTTAAAGTGATTTTCCAAACTTATTATATGTTAATCTTAAGAGATTACATTTCATACTAGTTATAGGTTACTCTTAAGAGATATGATAATTATATTATTTAGTGATTCTATAATCAATATTTGATATTATAAGATACCTATATAGTTTTTCAATGATATCTACAAGTCCTAATGAAGCCTTTTCTCAAGGATTGTTTTGGCATAGATCATGATTATTAACTTATACGACTCTAGTCTTATGTTAAATATCTATTCCATATCTCATGATTTATGATCCATGTTTTGATGGTGTGGATTATCTTATGTTATGATCAAGAACTTTCATTATGTAATCACACCATTATTCTCATTTTATAATCATTGATGACATTTAATTGTTAATAATTATGTTTAGTCTTAATGAGAGTTTTATATTAACCTTATTTTGTTTTACATTCCCAAAGGTTTTAAAGAATGATGTTATGTGAATTATGTCAAGAAAAGTTTCTTGTGTGGAGAATTTTATGGGGGATTTTGAATAATTAATTTAAAATAATGAATGTTGGGAACCTTTTAAAAAATGGTCACGTAAAGATATTGGTATTATTATATAAGAGTTTGTAATAATACATTATAAAAGTCCCCTAGGTATGTAAGTGATTAAATATTCCTATTTTTGTAATTATTTTTTTAGCTAAAATTGGGTTATAATTATCCATATCAATGATTGAAATGTAAATATTAGGATTTTAATCATTAGATTAGGGAGTGTGGGTTTAGGGATATTATTTAATAGGTTCATGAATAGAAAGTGATAAAACTCACATGAATTTTTTTAATGGGAATTTATGCTTATAAATGGTTAATTTCCATTGGATAGTTGTTTATTAAAAATAATACATCAGCTAGGGTGATCATGTACAATAGAAGACATTTCTTGGATCCTTGGAGGTGAGATGTGTTTTACCACCAAGGGATCTTATATAATTAGGAAAACAATGACATGGGAACATTTTTTAGAATTCTTACTGGTTATATGGATTATGTTTATGATCTCAAAGATACCATAAAGATAATTGAAAGCATTATTCATGATATCATCCTCCTTCACCCTCATATGATGAATTCTATAGTGTAGGTAGGTCTTTAAAAACTAATTGAATCACATTAATTGATCAAATAAATCATCTATCCATAGTAGGGATAATAATTCAATAAAATTTATTAACCTTATTTTCATTTAATATTTTGTTGATAATTTTTTAAATAATTTTCCCACATTGATATTTATTTAAATATTTAATGGAAATTTGTTTTTTGATATTGAATTAGAATGTTTCATGACAATTTTATTTTTACCCATTTAATTTCACTCGAGTAATTTCTCTATAAACTATTATTTTATCTAAATTTTGAAAATAAATTTTATATACGTATTCCATGAAAATTGGGATATGTTTTTTATTTATATTTTAAAATAAGAGTCATTATTTTAAATAGAGGAATGTAGATATATTGAAAGGTTTAATTGGATTCTATAGATTGTATATTTCTTTACCATTTGGACCACAATATTTTCATCCAATAATGTATTAGGCTTAAATATTTAAATGTATTTTGGGATCCATTTTCAATAACATAATTCAATTGGAGTGACAACTGGTTCTAGTGGGAACTTGGTCTAAAAGGATGCTAAATGTAGACTAAAATTTGGAATCAGAATTCCACTTGTAACATTTATGGTATTTTAAACCCTATCCATAACCCATAGTATTTAATTTCATTTTTAATTATTGGGTAACATTTATTTTATGGATTAAGGTGGGTGTGGACAAAGAGAGTGGTCCCCATAAACTTATCATACAATTTTTAAGCAGGAAATCATATATAAAGGATTTCATAAAGTAGACTCTTATCCTGTTTTTATATTTTTCATTTATTAGATTTTGTGAATGTAACATCATGTTTTTTGTATTAAATCCTATTTTTTATTTCCCTTCTAGATTTTTAAATCTAAGGGGAGAGAAAAGATTAGGTTTTACTATTTTGATCTGTTTCATAATGAAATTATCTCCTTGATGAAAAATTCTCCCCTGAAAGGGAAGTTTAAATTCACAGTAGACTTAATTCACACTCTCTTAATATTTTTTTAATAAAATATTTATTAATTTATATATTTTTATTAATTAATTGAGACTGAAATTTAATTTTACCAGATCAATTTTCACTTTGGGGCTATGTTTTTGTGAATCATGAGAGAGAGACTTAATCATCAAATAGTAGCAATTGAGGATAGAAATATAGGGTTAAAATATAATCCAAAATACCAAAAAATTCATATTTACTTGGTATAAATGATTAAATAAATTTCCATTGATATAATTTGGATTTTAGAAAATAATCCTTGAAGGGTCTTGTGATTGAATGTTTCTAAGTCAATCTAATGTTCAATTCTTCCCATATTTTTTGATTTATTAATTTTCATAGGTTTTTGGGGTTTAAATGTTTAGGATATCACAAATAAATTTATCTAAATATAAGGTATAATTATTAATTAATAATAAAGGGGTTAATTAGATCAATTATATCTTCTTATATTGGTTTTTTAAGAAATTATTAATTTTATTATCTACTTTTTTTCTAAAATCACTCAACTTCTGCTCCTTTTTAATTTCATAACTTGTTTCATAAAACCCATTAGGGAATGTTTAACTCACTACCTACTTATGATAATTACCTAGGTAATCTACCATGATGAACGTAGAAAAAAATCAGATATACTTCGAGCGCGTGCATGAAAATGCTAATCAAATTAGCATAGTTTATAATGTGGATAAAAAACCATTTCCGGATGAGTTAATTAGATCATACCAAATTGTACTATAATATATTATAATATCATTAATTATTTTTTTAACCTATTTCATAAGGAAATCAAATATCCCATAAAAACAATTTATCAATAGAGGTTTGGAGAATTAATAGAAAATTTATATAGATAAAAACCACTAGTTTCATGTATGATGCATCAAATAGATAACATACCACATTAATTACAAAATATTAAATATAAATCTAAACTACTCATTTATGTTATGTTATGGGAGATTTGGGGAGGATATAAAATTAAATTTCTTAAACCAAAAAAATTTATTTGTGAAATTGAAGAGCCAAATTACAGAGATGACCAATTCTATCCATTAATTCCTAAGAAAAATTGAGAATCAAACAAAAGAACTACATATGATGGATTAAGAAGAAAATTTTGATTTTATTTTTTCTGATGAAGAACTATTTGATTTTGATGTCACTTTCGATAAAAAACTTATTATCTATAATTTGTAACAACTTTTTTCTGAAGGATTTCTTAAAGAAAAGGAGATAATAATTAAATATTTTATGTGTCATTTTACACACAATAATTTTTTTTATCATTACTATTTTGACATGGAAACTAATTTCACTTATTTTTAAATATTTATCATGAAAAAACTATTTCTTGATATTGTTAAAAAATAGGATAGAACATAAGGTGTGGTGTATTTGGAAGAAAGGATGGGGAACCCTATATGTTATTCAATGAGGAAATTGAAGAAGTTGGAATAAAATTGGAATATACTATGAAACCAATTTTAATGAAAAATTTTGAGAATATATATTTTATATAATTTCTATTAAATACATACTGGAAAATACCATTCCACATAATGAAGAGATGATGAAAAAATCACACATTCTGTTTCTACCCCACTAATCTATAGGTGTATATCGACCAAAGCATAATGTATATGATAATTGCATCATTTTTTCAGAATAATTAAAACATTTAATTCATTAAAAAAACACACACCCAAAGGATATATTATTTTAGAGAATTTGGAAACTTTGAATCATAAAAAACTTATGCATAACACATCAAATCCTTCATCTGCCTTTTTGATCATAATAAAACCATTTTTGAAATATCATACATAATAATTTTATTTGTATTCATGGGAAGAGAAACATAAAATGTGGTGAGGAGAAAAGTGATAGATATAGAGACTCACAGCCAATCTTAGGAAATGGGAAGGATTATTTACTTGTATTTGGATTAAGGAAGGAGAAGAAAGGGAACCTCATGACTGGGAACATTCCACTTCTCTATGGGAAAAAACCAAGACCCCAAAAAGATTACTGGAACACCCGAACTTCAATTTTAACCTGCTCTTCAATCAAGGAAATGTGTAATGGAATAGAGGTTACACTAGGGGAATATTTATTGACAAAAGGAGAGGACATGGTTTCCGGAGTGTCTCACAAGAAGACACCATTTGAGGATGGAAATGATCCTACAGGTGGATCTGGAGTGTACCCGAAGGCGAAGGTGTATTTAAGCTCAGAATAAGAGGAAGAGAATTTGGGAGTGATGAGGGAGGAACACTTAAAATTGGATATTTATTATAAGGAGGTAATGGTTGGGTTATCTAGAAAGGAGAATTAAATTAGTGACGATTCATTGGAAAGAACAGTTGGACTATAGTGGGTAGAAGATGCAGATGTCATAGAAAATTCATGGGACCTTTTTATGAACTCTGAGGAAGAAATCCTAGTGATGGTCGTGAACAATCATTCTCTTGATGAGGTTGTATAAATAATGAACGAGAGGACAATTAAATTGAATAAAACCATAGAGAATGGTGATTTGGTTGACAAGATACATTTAATTCTGACAAGATGCTTCAATGAGAAGAATATAACATTAGTGGAGTTCTTATAAATGTGGGACAAATTGGCATACCAATACAATGATATTATCAAATATGAACTGGTTAAAAAGGTAACTAATCAATCCTGTAAATTTTATAGGGAGGTCACATCTAATAATTTAAAATTTACCTTTAATATTTCTCTTATTTTATTTAATTTTTTTGGTCTTGGTGGAAGATGAAGTTTTGACACATTTTCCAAAAATTTGGGTTTTATAATAAAAATTTAATTTTTAGTAAGAATATCACACCCTACATATCAAAGTTCATAAACATGAATCTTGGAATAAAAATTAGTAGTTTATAAAACATGAAACATAAGGGAATAAAGAGCGTAATCCATGAAATGATAACAAGGTAATAATAAATAGAATTATTTCATATAGAAAAACATATAAAAATTACTTCCATAGTAGTCAAGGAATCTCTGCCAAGGCCATCTCAGTAGTATGGGTTAAGTCCATATACTATTTTATTAGTAATGGTTCACTCACATAGAAATCATTTTAGTCATGTTTCACTCCCATAACAATATTGGAAGTTATGTTTCACTCCCATAACCATCATTATAGTCCTGATTCACTCCCATAATGATCTTAGTAGTCAAGGTTCACTCCCAAGACCATCTTATCAGACAAGGTCCTCTATGTCTATCACATGAGGTATAAATATTTAGACAATGAATTGGAGGGAGATATAGGTCCTCACAATATAATAATATAATAATACATATATATACCACAATAATTTAAATCATGTATCATATCCGAACCAATGGAATGAAATGGGCTTCATAAACATCGTTCAATCATAAAATAACCCACAAAAAAAAGATGGGTATCAGAAATATCATTCCATTATAAACATAAAACATTAATATGAATGACATAAATTTTAACATTGATCCATATACTCAGTAGTAACATCAACTAATTTTATCTTATATGGAAAATAATTTTAAGAGATCACTTGAAAACAATTCTTGAGGAAAAAATCAATTCTTCTTTGAAATCGTTATATTTTCATAAAATTACATTAAATTAAAAAAAATATCGTTTAAAATAACCTTGTCATATTTTGAGGGAATATTCAATGTATTAATGAATCATGAAATCATAATGATCCATTAATTTCATTTTAAGTAAAAACCATTCTTCTTATACTTTTTTTTGAAAAAGTTAAAAAGTACACCATTTGGAAAATATCAAAATATTTCTTTAAAATAGTTTAATAAAATTAACAAATGGGTAATAATGAATTCAAGATATTGTATAATAATAGTAAAAATATTTTTAAATATATTTTTTAATAAATATGGACATGGTTGATAAATATTTCCCAACAGATACTTTCGTATAAATAGACCCGATAATAATGAGATTGTGGAATTAACCCTTACCTTAGGTTTGATTCCTTCTGTTCATGTTCGAAACTTTAGTATAGTGCTTTTAAAAATATTATTAACTTGTAAATAAATACTAAAAATATTTATTATATCATATATTTTTAATTTATGACTTTATATTACACATTTATTAACAATTCTATGTTAAAGAAAAATTTTGGGTAATAACTGCTTTGTTTATCGTATGTGGTTTCACGTGTTATTATGAACATCTTACATAGATAATGGTCTAAATAATTACATAATTAAAAAATTAATTATATATCATATTTATTTATTATAAAAATTTATGTCAAAGATACATATATGAAATGGAATACACTTTTCATGGAGATGGTAAGACGTACGTACGCAAGAACGTTGTTTCTGTTTTCTTATCATACCAAATAGAAAAAGGTCAGTGAAATATATGTGTATATATATTATTAAATTATAATTAATATGTCATATTTTTTATTTTAATTCATTTTATATATTTTATAATTATTATTGAAATGGTTAACATGGATGATTAATGTCATCGCATCATGGAGACGGTAGGCCGTACATACGCATGAGATATGGTGTCATTATCTTAATGGTAAAAGGGTGAGGAATTAGATTATATATTAATTATAAATAATCAATATCATGTAATATTTATTATTTATATTGACTATATCCATCATTAAACACATCAAAATTGAGTACTGATGAAAAATAGATTACAACACAATGTGGAGACGGTAAGTCGTACGTACACACAAGTGGTACTTTCATTTTTCATATGATGGATAAAGGGTGGAATACGATTGTCAAATAATCATAATAAAATATCAGAATACAGGGTATTTAATATTTAATTATTTATAATGGAATCAAAAATTTAATAGTTTGTATAAGAAGAATCAATTTGGAAAGAGTTGGTTATGAGATTACCTTTTCTTCGACAATCTCCCTCTAGATCTCCTCTTAAGAACACTAGTGTTGGTATTTTGAGAAGAAAAACACATATATAAAATAAATATTTATTTTTATAAGTTAAATGGGTAGGTTATGTATCTATTTTATGGTTCAATGTGGTGTGAGTAAGTGAGGGGGGATGCACCCTTAATAATTGAGGTGAGGGGCTCTTTTGGAAATCCAAAAAATTTTAAAATACAATAAGGCTATTCTAGATCCAGAAACATAAAAATGAGATATAAATGAATGGTTTGTGACATTATAGACCATATCATATTCCCTTTGTGATTATTTAATATATATTTTTATTTTTAAATAATTTAATAATATATTAATTCAATAAAATATCATCATTTTCAAATTTTATTCTATTCATTTAATTTGGAATTCAATACATCATGAAAAAGTGGGAATTAAAATATAATGGTTTCCCACATATTTAATTTATCTCATAGATATATAAAATTAGTGATAAACTTTAATTCATCGAAAATATATCAAATTTAAATTTATTAAATTTAATTATTTATTTTTCTATTAATTAAATAAATAATTTTTTAGCATCGAAGATGCATATAAGGTAGTTATATAATTTCTAAAAATTAAAAATGAAATTATAAAATTAAATTAATTTCATTATGATCAAAATAGACATTTATATTTGTTAATATCTTGCTTTCATCTTAATTTGGACAAGTAAATGATATTAAATACAAGGGAGTGATATTTTGTAACTACCGCAGAATTTAAATAATATATAAATTTTTTTAATGGGCTAGTGTCCATTAAATAGACTCAATTAGATATTAAGATGACCAGGGTCTAATTCAATTCATACAATTATTTCTTGACAAGTTTTGGTTTTATTTTAAACCAAATCATTTTGATTTACCCATAATTAATATATGGAAATTTTAATTATGGTCACCAATGTTTAAATATTAAAAGGATATATGTTATTACCTGTATTGGGTAAATTGTCCAAAAATTGACACTTTATAAATTTTATAACTTATAATAATATAATAGTATTTTTAATGATTTTTATGATTAATAATTAATTTAATAAAATATTATTTTTATAAAATACCATTAGTGTCAATTTTCACACTATTCAAAACATTATATTTAAATAATATCTAAAAAGAATGGTAATTTCGAACCAAACCATTTGAGACACTACTAACATGTCATATTCATCAATGAAATTTGTGTATCACCTAAATTCATTCAAATTATATTTATATTTATATTTTTAATATCATTTATTTAATCCTATTATTCATTAAAATATTACTACATCACCATTGTGTCACAATTTAAGTTAATTATTATATCCCTAAAAATTATGAAACAATTATCAGGATGTAGATAAAATATTTGGGTTTCAAATTCAATTTTAAAGTATAATTTATATTATGTATAACCTAATATAAAAAATGTTATTTTTATTAAAAATATGAGTATGAAAATTTTAACTTATCTTTAAATAAAAAATAATAAATTTCATATTATTTCTAAAGTGGATTAAAAGGATATAATTTTATATCAATGTTGATTTATGTCAAATATCACTTATCCTTTCAAATTATTACATGTTTTATGGTAATTTCATAATATTATTTTTAGCTTTAATTATCAAATTTACCCTTAACCATGTAATATAAAAAATTACTAAAGTAACAGTTTATAATATAAAAAATATTAATTTGATCATATTATACTGTAAATATCATGCTTAATACAACCATGTATTTTCATTAATCAAAAATCAATTCACATAATAAAGAAATTTAAGTTTAACTCTAATCCCATAGACAGGTGAGAAGGTGGGTAGAAGGAATGTTCAAAAGTTCAATAAGTTTCTATATCTAATTTCAATATAAAAATTATTCCAATGACCTAAATTGGATCAATATAAGTATAATTGACCTATTTTTACTTTTATAATGAATTTAAATTATAAAAATTATTTAATAAAAATAGAGAATTTTTTACTATAATGTAGTATTTTCCAGTATTCATCAAGAAAATAAATTTATAATAAAAAAAATATTCACCCAAATTTAATTTTGAATTACCAAATTAAAAAAATGATGTGTATTTTATCAAATTATATTTATTAGATCATCTAAAATTCGTTTTTTTATTTTTTACATAAGGACATAAAAAACAGTTCCATTTAAAAAATAGTATTTATAAACATTTAAAGACTTTACCCAACATTATACATTTCATTCTAAATATATTTTATTTATGTGAAATTATAAAAATAAGTTATTACTACTCATATTATTATGTTTAATGGAAAGGTTTTTACTATCTGATTTGATAATCCTAGTACTAAAGTGTGGTTTCATAAAAACTCAACATTTCATGTAACATAAGAAAAGTCAGTGTTGCGGGTAGTGCAACATGAACTGGGTGTTGTGTACAAAAAAATCCAAACTTAATGTTTTTATATAATTAAAAAACCTTATTCAGTGTTGTGTAATGTGGAAAAATAACAAAAAGGTTAAATTAATTCAAAATCTCATGATGTTACATTATAGCCCCCTTAAAATTAATTTCTCCCTCGAAATACATCTGTGATATCAAAAGAAACTGATGTCGTAAAAATGAATAATAAAAATCCATTTAAAAAGGGAAATTTGGAAACATAATAGTAATACAGATTAACTCATAATTAGATTTCCAGATAGGAAAATATAGGTGAGGATTTGGGAATGAAGGAAAGTCATAAATACTGATTGAGATTGACAAAGATCACTGATCATAAGAAAGTGGGTGATATAGGGAAAGTTAAAAAACAAAAAACTATAAACTAAAGATTCGTTAAATAGGTCATTGATATCATCAATAATGGTGATAATATAAAAATAATTTATATCCATATAATTTTTCTAATGTTGAATAATTTTCAAGAGGGTATATATATAATTTATTTTTGGACAACATCACCTTTTATTATGCCCTGAACAATTTCCACATCATCTCATATACAAATAAATGAAGTTAAATATTTTATTCCAGAAGTATTAGCAGATCGTGAGATCCATAAATATAAATATAAGTTATTCCATCTATCATAACATCACATAAAATGGTTAACATAGATTATATAATATGTATAAATCCTTATAAGAAAATTTAATATTTAATATCTAAAATCTCATCCAAATTTTAATGTAAAAAATTTCATAAATGTTTACCTTTGTGATCATTCTAAAATACTAAAATCTAAAACATTATAAGAAGGTCAAAAAATTTACAAAATAAACTTATCATTAATACAAAAAATAACTTAACGTATCTCTTAATTGTCACACACCAAACATGTGAAAAATATTATCATGTATTCTCATAAAACATGTTAATAACATAAATGACCATAAAACCATCATGATAACATGCATTCATTCTAAATGTAACTATTTACACATACAATAAATCCTATAATTCCATAAACTCTATGAATGATATCATAAACCATATTATCATCTTATTAGTCCCAAGGTAATCAATACTATCCCATATATAATAAATATTATATTTATATAATTATCTTAAAATCATGTGCATATTAAGGTTTATCCATACCTTACTCGCATGTTTTCCAAAAATATAACCTTACCACCTCAATAACGTTTCATGGATACTAGTATCATTTAGTAAATGTTTCTAAATACTTATGTAAAAACTATAGGGGACCAATCCATAAATGTTTCTTTATTGCTTAATTCATTAGAAATATATCTATAATATTATTCTTTAATTCCAATGCATCAAAAGTCAACCATTGAACGAATTTGATTTTATACACCACATCACCAATAGGAATAACATGAGACTTCCATTTTCTTTTTGACTTAAGAGGCTACTGATGTCGATCATCATCATTAACCCTTGGATTTAGGTACTGGTTGGAATAATGTCCATTTTCATTGCACTTTAAACATTGATTTTTTAGAGTTTCACTCTTTGGAGCATCCTTTTTATTCGCATTAAATCACTAGTAAAATGTAGTATGGCCTTATTTCACAGAAATAAGACATTTATTTATCCCCTTATGAAAATTTCCTCCATTTTTCCTTCTAAAAATTGATAATAAAGTAGTTCTAATGTTCATTTTTCAATAACTATTAGAGGTTACTTTGAATTATGTCCTTATTTTATGATCATAACCATGAGATAGATGGGTATCATCAATCTCCTTTTTTAAGAAAAATATGTTGAAAGTTCATACATAAAAATATGATCATGAACTTATCCGAATTTATGGATTTAATTTTATTTTGTTTCCTCGTATTTTTGTTATATTTCCACCATAGATTAACTTTTTCGTCCAATAAAAAAGTTACCAACATAGTTTTTTTTACATTTTGAACAATGAAGAATCAAAGATATATTTTCAATAGTAAAAATCCATTTATCAAAAAATAGTGGATCAATATCCCCACTAAAATAAGGTGGATGTTTCCTTAAGAACAATTCAACAGAATATTGTTCCCACCATTGGTCATTTGAAATCCTAGTAGTATTCATGGAATGATAAGGATTTTTGGTCAAAGAAACAATATTATTCATTCTATATCATATATCATTCTACTGATTAGGAGTAAAATCAATTCATTTCCGATCTCATCTAGCATTAACAAGGTTCCATTAGGTTCCATCCATTGACTAAAACTAAGAAGTAGAGTGAGAGAAACATTAATCATAGTGTAAAATTACATAATCAAGGTAAATAACTTGTAGGTTGTCTAAATAATGATACTTATTTTTAAATATGTTACACTATAGTCTTATCCTTAGAGACATTCCTAGAAATATCCTTAGAAATATAAATTTGGATCATACTTAGTTTTCACATCCTATATCCCTATGGTTTACTAAAAATTTTCTCTGATACCAACTATAATGAACCAAAATTAAAATACATTAACTATAATTTTTTTTCAAAATGCATAACACATTTCATACATTACAAAAACACAAACCTAAAGGCTATATTAGTTTAGTGTTTTGGGAAACATGGAGGCATAAACAAATGGTTCATAACACATCTACTTCATCTTCAACCTATTTATTCATAACTAGACCACTTTAGACATATCATTCTTAATACATTTTTATGTATCCCATAGAAAGGAAACATAAAAATGGATGAGCTTAGATGACCATTAAAGGTAAAAAAGGGAGATATGTAAGCATAATCATGAGCATAAGGGTATGAAAAAGACCATACCCCATATATAAATATCATAAACATGAATCATGTAATAAAAATTAAGAAGTCCGTAAAACATGAATCATAAAGAAATAAATAAAAAAATCCATGAAATAATAACACAGTAACAATACACCGAATTTTGGAATATAAAAAATAATATAAAAAGAATTTCCATTATAGTCAAGGAATCACTTCCATGACCATGCAAGTAGAATGGGTTGAATCCCAATACCATTTTGGTAGTCAAGGTTAACTACCATATCCATATTGGTAGTCATGGTTCACATCCATAAACATCTTAGTAGTTTTGGTTCACTCCCATAAACATATTGGATGTCATGTTTCACTCCCTTAACCATTTTTGTAGTCAATGTTCACTCCCAAGACCATCTTAGTAGACAATCTCCTTTATGTCAATCACATGAGATATACATCTTTGTCCAATGCAATGAAGGGAGATATTGGTCTCACACATCTCATAATGACATCTTGCATATATGTTCTACATGAATATAAATAAAGTACAATATCATAAACCTTGGAATGAAATGGGTTTCATAAACTACATTTAATTATAAAATAACCCATGAAAAAGAGATGGGATTTATAAATATCATTCCATCATAAACATAAAAAATTCATGGAATGAATAATAATGGTCAAATTAAATCATATAACTAGTAAAACACATGTAAAAGAAATAATGTTATCTTAGAAGAATAATAATTTTGATAGATCACATGAAAAGAATTATTGAAGAAAATATCATTTTTATTTGAAATTGTTTTATTTTCTTAAAATGTTGCATAAATTTAAATTGAAATTTTTTCCTTAAAAATAAAATATTATGATTTTAAAGGGATCTTCAAATAATTAAGGCATCATGAAAGTGTAAAAGTATCTTCATGTTCTATAATTTTAAGAAATATTCTTATCATACGTTTTCTAGATAAATTAAAACGTAACTTATTAGGAATACAAAAAAACATTCCTTTTAAATATTTTAATAAAACTTCATACATGTGTAAAACTGAATATAAAAAATTGCATAAGAATAGTGATAATTTTTTTGGTGACATTATTTTATGAATCCAGGACATTGATGATAACTATTTCCCAACAGATACTTACTTGTAAATAATTCTAATAATAATGACATTGTAGAATTAACCCTTACCTTAGGTTTAATTCCCTTCAAATGCATCTTCAAATAAATTATAGTGGTTTTAAAAATATTATTAACTTATAAAAAAACAATAATAATATTTATTATATCATATATGATTTAATAAGATTTTATATTTCCCATTTATTAATAATTCTTTGATAAAGCAACGTTTTAGGTAATATTCACTTTGTTTATCGTATGTGTTTTGAAATGTTATTCCTAATCCTATTATATAGATCATTATTTAAATAATCAATTAATTTAAGAAATTATTTATATTTAATATATATTTAATATATACATATATATAAAAACTAGTTAAGAAAACATTTTTTATGGCGGTTATTTTTTATTTTTTATGTCATCTTTTGGTTGAAGTTATTATAGAAGACATTATAAATATTATTTTTTACGGTGGTTATTTTAAAACTGATGTAAAAACAATAATTCGAAGGGTTTTTCCTGTCGGTTCCTCAAAAACCAATGTAAAAAACACTTCAGAGTCCTGATTTATTACAGTGGGTTTTAAATGAATGACATGGTATCTACCTTTTCAAGTCTGTTCAAGAATAACTAACATAATAAACTACACCTTCAAAGAGTTTATCACGTCGGTTATGTTCATAACTAACATGATAAATGAGTTTGCCTAGTGTTTTTCATGTCGATTAAATGATAATGAATGTGAAAACATATATACTACATCAGTTATTAAATAACCAACGTAAAAACCTATTTCATTCCATTTATTACGTTGATTATCAAATAACCAACATATAAACTTATTTTCGTTTCATTTTTTACATCGGTTATGAAATAAACGACGTAAAAACCCATTCACATGTATTTGTTACGTCGGTTTTCAAATAACCGATGTTAAAACCCATTAACATGCGTATTTTACATCGGTTATAAAATAACCGACGTAAAAACCAATTTTTTAAATAAAACAATTCAACCACAACTATGTCCTTCATAAGAAAACCTGAAACAGACAAGAAACAAAACAAAAACTGAACAAAATAGGACCAAAACTAGGCCACCCCACTGGATAACCCTCCCACACCCTTGGAACCCCCCTCCGCCCCACTGGACACCCCCACACCTCCGGACAACCCCACCCTTATGAACAACCCCACCCCATTGGACAACCCTCCCACACTCCTGGAAAACCTCTAAACCACTGGAAATCCCCCACACCCCTGGATACCCACTAAACATCCCCCCCTTCCTGGACATCCCCCACTCCCCTGGATATCCCTCCCAACCTCCTGGACACCTTCCCATCCCCCATGGACACACTGGACACCCCCAACCCCACTGGACAACCCTACCACACCCATGGAAACCATTCACCCCACTAGACACCCCCACACCCCTAGATACCCTCTTAACATACCCCCTCCTAGACAACCCCCACTCCCACAAATAGCCCTCCCACACTCATGGACACCATCCCACCCTCATGGAAACCCAGGATGACCCCCACTCCACTGGACAACCCTCCCACACCCCTAGAACCCCCACCACATTGGACACCCCCTTGAGATCCCCCACCCCTGGATATCCCCCACTCCACCATCCTGGACACCCTTTCACTAGCATGGAAACCCTCCCACCACTATAGGCACCCTCCCACCCCCATGAAAACCCTAGACACCCCCACCCCAATGGAAATCCCTCCCACACCTCTAGAAACCCCCACCCCATGGACACCCCCAACCCTAAACACCCCCTTGACATCCCCCACCCTTCTGGATATCCCCCGCCCTCCGAGACACCCTCCCACCCCCATGGACAACCTAGAAACCCCCACCCCACTGTACACCCCTCCCACACCCCTGGAAACCCACCACACCACTGGACACCCTGAAAACCCCTGGATACCCCCAGCACAACCCCCCTCCTAGACAACCCCACTCCCCTAGACAACCCTCCCACCCTCCTGGACATCCTCCCACCCCCATGGAAACACTGGACACCCCACCCCACTAAACACCCCCCCCACTAGACAGCCCTCCCATGTCCCTAGAACACTCCCCCACCCCACTGGTCACCCCCAGCCATGGACACCCACTAGATATCCCCCACCCTCCTGGACATCCCCCACCCCCATGGACACCCCAGACACCCCACCCCACTGGAAAACCCCCCACACCCCTGGAAAGCCCTCGCACCCTCCTGGACATCCCCCACCCTTGTGGACACCCTCCCACACCAATGGACACCCTAGACACCCCCACCCACTAGAAAACCCCCCCACACCCCTAGAACCCCCATCCTTCTGGACTCCCCCAACCCCACTTCCCTAGATAGCCCTCCCACCCTCCTGAACACCCTCCCACCCCCATTGACACCATGGACACCCCCACCCCACTGTACATCCCCCCACACCCCTGAAAACCCCCCACCCCACTAGACACCCCCATACCCCTAGACACCCCCTGGACATCCCCAACCCTCCTGGACAACCCCCTCTCTCCTGGAAAACAACCCACCCCCATGGACACCCCGACCGCACTAGAAGACCCTCCTATGCCCTTGGAAACCCCCCACCCTACTAGACACATCCCCACACCCCTGGACATCCCCCGGACATCCCCCACCCTCTTGGATAGCCCCCACCCTCCTGGAAACCCTCCCACCCCCATGGACACCCTCCCACCGCATGGACACCCTCCCACCGCATGGACACCCTATACACCCCCACCCCACTGGACATCCCTCCCACACCCCTGAACCCCCCACTAGACATCCCACCCCTAGACACTACTTAGACAACCCCCGACCTCCTGGACATCCCCCACCTTCCTAAACACCCTCCCACCCCCATAGACACCCCGATAACCCCACCCCACTAGACACCCCTCCCACACCCCTGGACCCCCCCTACTGGAAACCCCACACACCCCTGGATACCCCTGGACATCCCCCCACCCCTCATGGACATCCCCCACTCCCCTAGACAGCCCTCCCACCTTCCTGGACACCCTCCCACCCCCATGGACACCCTAGAAACTCCACACCCTAGACAACCCTCCCACACACCTTGAACCCCCACCCCACTGGACACCCCCCACCACTGGACACCCCTAGATATCCCCCACCCTCCTGAATATCTCCCCACCTTCCTGGATACCCGCCCACCCCCATTGATACCCCCACCCCACTGGAAAACCCTCCCACTCTACTAGAACCCCCCCATCCCACGGGACACCCCACACACCCCTGGAGACCACCCCACCCTTCTGGACACCCTCCCACCCCCATGGACACCCCAGACACCCCCACCCCACTGAACGAGCCTCTGACGCTCCTGGAAACCCCCACCCCACTGGACACCCCCACACCCCCTAGACAGCCCTACAAGACACGAATCCATATGAGAAAAACCATCAGAACTAGACCAAAACAAGAAGTAGACCAGAATTAAACATTCACATATACAACATTCAAAATGTACAATGTCAACTAAAAAACCTAAATCCAACCAAAACTACTAACAAATACAAAATTATAATTACAATATTAAAAATTACATTTTACACTACAAAAAAACTAAAATCCAATCAAACCTATAAAGTAATTTGACCATTCCACTTACAGGTGTTTCAAATCTTGAGCAGTATAGGGTTGAGGGTCATCAAATAGATACAAAGTAAAAGGATATTACTTAACATGTATAATGAATAAATAAAATGAAATATTATGGGAAAGTTTAAAATGAAATATTACTAGGTCAAAGTGCTCAAGTGTTATAGTTGTAATTATTTGATACATAAGTCGTAACATATAATATCCACATTCGAGAATGCCTTGTTGTTCACGACAATTCTGTTTAATTGAGTGTAACTTAAAAATATTATTTTTATGTAAGACATAAAAAAATACACATTATAAATGGATATTTACCTTTAATTTTACATATTTGATCTTGGTACTCCTTTTCTTTGTGTTTTTCTGAAAGTAGACCCATACCCTGTTAGAAAATAATACGAATGGGATAAATTTAAAATGAATTAAAATATATAAAACTATTAAGAAATTTAAACATACTTTTCCAACATATTCTTCAAACTTTCCTACACATCACCATGGACAAGTCATATCAAATAAAGTGTTTTCTCCCTTTGAAAAAAAACACCTAACATCCAATGATCACTGATAAAAGAAAAATTAAGGTTAGTGGTTTTTTATGATAAAAGATAATGAACTCTTTTCCAGAGATATGCTTCATACCTTTCACAAAAACACATCATCCAACACTATGTGATTATATTGTGTTCAAATATTTTAGCAATATAAACATTCTTTGTTCCTCATTCAATGCATGTGCATCATGGGAAATCAAATGCGGGTCCAAGAATCCATATACATATGTCCGCTCATTCTTCTCACACATGTTATAAAGATATATAATAGAAAACTGACATAAGTATACATTTTTAATAAATATAACATAGGGAAAAGGTGTTAAGACCTACATGTAAAAAAATTTCACCATGTTGATGCCCAAATTATCTCCAGTAACAAGCTCCATGATATCATTTTTCAGAATCCCCACATTTATTGAACGTCTACAAACACGATCTTCCATTGGAAACTCATAATGATCCGTTATAAAATTTGAATATCTTGAAAATCAGTCAAGTCTACTAGAATCTGTATCTAATGTCATATCCATTTGTCTTTATTTTTTTCTATACAATATTTCTTTTCTTTTAAAGTATTCCTAAAAAAATAAATAGAAAAATAGGTTAGTTTTATAATGTTAAAACAACTTTAATAAAAAAATTACATACAAGATATAACATACATACCTCTATGGTAATGAGTCATAGAAGTCTGGATGGCCAAATTAAAAAATTGTCAATACTATGTCCAACTTTTTTCACCTCATTTGTAGGTAATGGTACTCGAGCTGATCAATCTATAAAATCTTGTACAATGACCCTATGATGCTCTACCTCTAACTGTTGATGATGAACTGTATATCCTATACAATATACCATCCCATATGCAACTATATGATGTTGAGGATCATCAACACACAACTCATAATAAGTAGGAAGCTGCGACGAAGAAGTAGGATAAAAAATGGGGTCCACAGGCTGAGGTGGGGGAGTAGGAGTTATTGGCGGAGGTGGAGGATAAATAATGGGGTCTGCAGGGGGAGGTGGAAGAGTGGGATCTGCAGTCTGAAATTTCCTTTGCAAGTTTGAAAACATATACTCTATCGACGATCTAATATTTTCCTCCATCGTTGAATAAATATTATGAACTTCAGCCTCCAAGGATTCTATTTTTCTATAAACTCCCTCAACAGAAGAAGATGAAGAATGTGGAAACATTTTTCTTACTGATACACCTATCAGATATCCTCATTCATGACTAGGATGTTCGGGATTTCCCAATACTGCAGATAAAATATCTTGCCTCCCAACATTTTTAGATTCCCCGTGTGAGCTCATCTCTTCAAGGGAATATTGTATTAATTAATTGAACATTTCTATAATGATTCAAATTATATAAAGAATATAGTTAAATTAAATAAATAAAATAAATATCTTATAATATTCTCAGATATGATTCCCAAATATTCAGAAAGATATTTCCCCTTTTTTCCCATCTGATGTCTCTTCCATTTTTCATGTCTAGATGGAGGGGATGGAGGGGAAACCTCTCTAGATCTTGAAGAATCAACTATCTGTTTTTGTAATTTTTTCACCATCATGTGTTCTTCCAATAATGTATACCATCTCCATGATAAACTATGAGGGTATACATTTTTGGATTGGATATCCTGATGAGATGTCCTTGTTTTCTGTAAATTAAGAATGAGAACTCATTAACAAAACATTAATAAGATCATTTATATAAGAAAGATTATAAAAGATCACATCGCCCTTAAAAAAAATAAATCTTTTCTTCTACTTTCAAAAAAATGTCTCCATGTCTCTTCATATACGAAAGGATATATATATATGACATGGATTATCATGACTCCTATGACCAACAATGAAATCATATGAGAGGGTTGATTTGAAATCCCTCCATCTCTTAGTAGCAATCGATAAGCATTTCTTCCTAACTCCTTCAGTGTCAGGAATATCAAATGTAATCTGATAAAGAAGAGGTAAAATATATTATACTAGAATCGTTTAAAGAATAGGAAAACAATTTCAAAATATCTTACCAAAATCTTCTCCCACAAATGATATATTATTTCTTTTTCCAGAATATTCCAAGCATAATACAAAATGCTTACTTTTCTCTTACACTGAGTTGATACAAAACTCTTAAAATATTTTTATTTGGACATCTATGGACATCATTCTCATAAAACTCAACGAGTATCCTCTGGTCCTACATATGGGAAAGTGATAGTTTTGTTAAATGTGTCCACCCTGGTTTACCAACTCTTAAACTCTTCTTTTTCATTATGGGAGCACATGAAAAATATTGGGGAACATCAAGAGGTGCATGTGATTGTTCTTCCCAAAAGGTATGATAATTATGATCTTCATTAGAATCATGTGGATGACCAACTGATTGATCATTCAATATCCTTCAAATAAAAAAAACATTAGTTCACAAATATAAAAATTCTAACACTACAACAATAATGTAAATAGAAAATGGAAAATTTAACTAAGTTACATAATAGTAAACATGGTTAATATGTAAGCATGTTAAATAATGGTAAAAATAGTAAACTATGGTAAACTTGGAAGTTTAATTTTCATTCAACAAAATCAGTAAATATATAAGTTACATAAAGGTTACCTATGGTAAACTATGGTAAATACAGTAAACATGGTAAACATGGTAAACATGGTAAAATGGTAAACATGGTAAACATGGTAGACATGGTAGACATGGTAAACATGGTAAACATGGTAAACATGGAAAACTTGGTAAACATGGTAAAGTAATTTTCATTCAACAAAAATAATAGATTTGTAATTTATGTAATGTTAAACATGATAAAATAAACAAAAAAAAAATAAAATGAGCAAGAAATTCTACTTATTTGTTTTAATACACGTTTTAATAAAGAAAAAAAATTATAATATCTATTATTTTATGAAAATAATGAATTTAAACAAGAAATAAACATATGTTACCTATAATATAAAAATGTATAAATGGATTTCTTTCCCAAATTTCTTCGTCGTGATCATTCTTTATGGGACAAACCATGTCTTCGACATGGTCATCATTATGTTCTGCTAATCATTACATGGAAGTAAAGATCCCATATAAATAAGCATCTTCATCAAGTTGATCCTCACCAACATTTTGTTTTTTCCCATGTAAAACAACAGACCACTACATATCTGATTGATCAACTACACAGAAAATCTATTTTGCATGTGATTCTATTATAAAAGAATATGTTGTGTCTTCCAATCTATTCAGATTAACAACTGTCATTCCAAATTCATCATTTTGGAAACTTTTGTTATCGATAAACCATTTTTATTTTAAAATAAGAACATTAATTTTAATGTAATAAATCTCACATATTTCTTCAATGACTCTATAATATGCAGTTGATGCAGAAATTGGGTTTTTGTCTTTAGAACATGAAAAATACCCTGATTCTGCAAACACCAATACACCACTATTCTGAATTAAATTTCTGTTGTCCTAAGATTTCGTATGAAAAGTATAGCAATTAATATCATAATCGGACCATGTTATCACATTTAAACATGGACCACCCACTAACCATCTTAATGTCTCACATACATCTGATCTAATAAGAAAGGTCTTTTTAAACCATGACAAAAATGTTTTCTTGTGCTCATTCAAAATGAACATTTCTTTCTCCTTTAGATGACTTTGTTTCAACTCATTAAAATGCAATGTGATATATGGTTGGGCATCAAATATGTTAATCAAGATGTAATATTCTAACTTCTTCATCTGTTCAGCTGACAATAATTTTACATTCATGCCACAAATCCCATTTACCTCATGATTAACTCATCCATGGTGAGATGGAGGGAAACCTATGTGCTACGCCACAACCAATTAGCTCATACAAAACTTTGTAACCTCCTTAGAAATATAGTTTTAATTAAGGGAGGATTCAGGTCGATATGGATTCTTAACATACCCTTAAATATTTTCATATACCATTCAAAAGGATGCATCCAATGAAAATATACAGGCGCACAAAGCTTTATTTCTCAAACCAGATGAATCATTAAATGCACCATTATATCAAAAAAAGATGGAGGAAAATACATTTCCAATTAAAAATGTATATAAATTGCATAATTTTCCAAAATGTTCAAAGCATTCACATCAATCACCTTATTAAAAATTGAATTGAAAAAATAACACAACTTTATTATAGTCTTTCTGACATGGACGGGCAATATTCCAAGCAATGCAACTGGTAGAAGTTTTTGCATCATGGTATGACAATCATGAGATTTCATAACTATCAACTTCAAATCCTTTAAAGATACAATTTTTTTTTCATTTTAAGAATAACATTGAGGAACTTTGATATCATGAAGACACTGAAAAAATTTAATTTTCTCCCTCTTGGATAATTTATGACATGCCAGGGGAAGAAATTTTCATCTTCTATTAGAAGTGGGAGCTAACTCCAAATTTATTCCCATTGATAGTAAGCCTAATCTTACATTCAACCCATATTTTTTCTTTCCTTTATTATCTAGAAATTTTACAATCAAATTATCATCGATATTCTTCTCCATGTGCATGACATCAATATTATGTTTCACATCATGATATCCCCAATATGGTAGCTCAAAAAATATTGACCTTTTCATCCAAATATTCCTATCATTACCAGATTTCTGTGTTTTTCCCAAAGTCACATCAAGGTTTTCCACCCTCTCAAAATACTCATGAAGGGATATTGGATTTGGAGCAATATAAAATTCTTGTGAGCCATTAAATACCATTTTTAGTCTTTTATAATGGTGATCCATAGGCAAAATATTTAGATGAACCATGTACACTATTTTACTTACATGATGCAATTGACAATATAAAGTCTATTATTCGCAAATTGGACATGCTTTATGCCCCTCAATACTATATCTAGACAGATTTCTATATGCTGGGAAGTTATTTATAGTGATCATAAGAACTGAATGTGGTTGAAAATATTCCATTTTATAAGAACCATACACCCTAAAACCATCCTCCCATAAAAGTTTCAAATCATTAATCAATGGTTATAAGAAAACATCAATATCATTTCTGGGTTGCTTTGGACTAGAGATCATTATACTCAAAATGAAATATTTGTGATTTTTACAAACTTGAGGAGAGAGGTTATAAAATACCAATAAAATAGGCCATGAACTATGTGTGCTACTGAGCGTTCGGTATGGATTCATTCCATCTGTGCACAACCCTAGTATAAGATTTCTAATTTCATTTCCAAATGAAGGATACTACTCATCAATTTTCTTCCATTGTGGTCAATCATCTGGATGACATATTTTTTCCATAACATATCCACTCAACATCATGCCATCTTAAACTTTATACATCATGTGAATTAAAAAATAAATGTTTCAAACGATGAATTATAGGATGATACCAAAATACTTTGGAAGGTATCTTTGTAATCTCTATATCAGCCTGTGATTTTTTGGTCAACTTATTCAGTGATGTCCTACATTTAGGACACTCAGATTGAAATTTATTTTCCTTCTTATATATCATACAGTCATTCGAACATGCATGTATTTTTTTTGTATCCCAATCCCATCGGGAATATTATTTTCTTGTCCTTATAATGTGAATCTGGAAGATCATTGTCTTTTGGAAGAATGTCTTTCAACAATTGTAGCTGCACTATAAAACTTCTGTCACTTCATCAGTTTTTCGCCTTCAGGTTAATCAATATTATCTCTACCGAAAAAACCATAAAATCCGTACAACCTAGATACAATGAGTTTTCATCATCACCATATAGATGCACAACTATCGGTTCGATCTCAATTTGTTCTGATACAATATCACAGTTTATTTATTCAATTCCATCGAAGTTACCATCTTGCATACCATCATCATCAGTAGATCTGACATTCTGTCTAGTTTCACTATGCCAAATCCAAGGGTTGTTACTCGGATTAATACCATGTCAAATCAGATGATCTTTGATCTCTCTACTTTTTAACTTCTTTATATTCAAAAAATTCAGGTGTGGACAAAAAAATGTCACTGCTTAGAACATTTCATTTAGAAAATTCCAAAAAGTAATCAACACATTCCACATATTCATTACTCATTCTATTTGCTATAATCCAACGTTGAGTCATTATTACCTATAAAAAATATAAAAATTACACATCTATTTAATATAAGACAAATATATTTTTATATGAAAAATATCATAATTTGAATGTAATTTTTTTTGAAATATAAAACAAATATATGCGTATTTGAAAAAAAATATGCATGAAAATGATTTTAGAAAGAAAATATAGTTAGATATAATAGGTTTAAATTCATCTTAGATCTTTTCTTCTTAAGGTACACAATGAATACATCCTAATGCAACTGGATACCAAATTCACCCTTCTGTAAAAAAAATATGAAGTGTAAATATTAAAATACGTTTACATTCACTACTAAAAATTACACATATCCCAACAATTTGAAACCATTGGGATATACCCAGAAACCATTGGGATAGAATACCCCAACAGTTTAACACACTATTTTCATGATGGTCATTGCAATAGCCCTATACCAATGATTCTACAGGAACCATTGGTATAGAATACCTTAAGTTAAAATATTCCAACGGTTTCAATGAACCCATTCAGATATATATATACCAAGGGGTGCCCAAGGGGGTAGGGGGTTGTCCAGGGGGTAGTGGGGGCTGTCCTAGGGGGTAACGAATGTCCACGGGGGTAGGGGCTATCCAGGGAGTCCAGGGGGTTGGGGGTGTCTAGGGGGTAGGGGTTGTCGCTATGCATTTCATTTAAATAAAAGATTCATTTGCTGATAGTTTGAAATATAGAAATATAAACACAGTTTTTCAAAATATAATCCTAATGAAAACATTTAAAACTAAGCATTCAATTTTACAAAATAGACACACCACAATTAGGGAGCATAATCAATAATGACATAATGAGGGCAATGGTTAAGCAGTATTCAAGTAACCATACCAGAAGAGGCAACTAGATTATCCTCCCTGAATAAAAAATTTTCAGAGAATATGGTAATTCCAAAGATCTTAATGAAAAATCTAGAACATATTGTAACTTAATCCATCCTTTTGGCATTCCTGATGTAATCAAAGAGCCCTAATGCATGTGGGGAACCATCCCCAAAGCAGAGCATTTTTATACTAAGGGTCAATTATCCAGAGCATAATTTTAAACTAGTGTAGCAAGAATTCTCAAATAATCCACTACCAATTCTAGGTTACCATATTTTGTCTTAAATGGGTGTGATTGAAGGAGTATAAAATAATCAACCATATATAAAGAATAATAACAAGACACACATAAGTCATAGAGGCAGATGAATCACCCCAGAACACTACTACAAGGAAGTCCCATTTCCATAGGGCCATCAACGCACAATATAAGTCCCATACTGAGGACATCTCCATTACATTTAATAATGATAAGGAAAGATAAACATTACATGGAGATTTTTCCAAAGAAAAACCACTTTCTGAAAGTTCCAATCGGGACACACCGATTCCTTTAAAAGAAAAAAGTTTTCAAAATTTTCTAAACACACCATTTAGGAATCCGTGAAATATTTGATACAATTTGAAAAGGCGCAACATCATTTTGAAATCATAAACTTCTTATAAGGGCCAACCAGGCTTTTAGTCAAACACTTGTTGTGGAGGGCTATATAAAATAATTCCATAAAATTTAATTCAATGGGAATGAAACTTGATTTAATTCAGGTAATCTTTCATAAAATTTTATATTTTTAACATGCATAAAATCAAGTTATAAACATCAATAAATCAATGATTCTTAAATTTAAAGGCCAATAAACAGGGAAACCTACCACAATTGAAGACACCTTCAATGATGACCACTCAAAATGTCTTCAAGAATGTCCAAATGAGAAAAGAATACCAAGAAGAACCATAACATGAAAAAACCATAACTTTATAGACAAAGTAACAAGAACTTTATACAAAAGGAACCAATGAAGAAGAACAACTAAGAAGAAAAATGAAGAAGGAAAAAGAGGGAGGAGGAGGATATTATATATAAAAATAACCCCCAAACATGTAAAAACCACTTGGAATAAATATTGGAAGTAGGTGAGAGGCATTGAGAAGAGGTAGAGGATACTCCTTGGGTTTCATGTTCCAAATGGGGGATAAAAAGTCATTTTGGTGTTAAAATTAGATAGGGGAAATGGTAAAAAAACATTTTTAAAGAACTCAGACACTGAACATGGTTAGGCTGCACCCCCTGGACACCCCCACCCCCTAAGAAGCACCCCTACCCCCGTACGGACACGCCCAACCTCCTAGACACCCCACCTCCTAGATACCCCCTACTCCCTTGGACAACCCACTCACCCCTGGACACCACCCCCAACCTCTAGACACTCCCCACTTCCCTTGGACACCACTCCCCACCGCCTACCCACTTGGACACCACCCTGGACACCCCCACCCCCCCCCCCCCCCAGATAGCCCCCTCACCCCTAGAAACCACTCTATACTCCCTACCCCCTTGGAAACCCCCTGGAAACGCCCACACCCCTGGACACCCCCACCTCCTGGACAACCCCATTACCCCCTGGACACCACCCCTACCACCAGGACACCCGAGCCCCCATGGAAAGAACTCTAACCCCCAGAAAACCACCCCACCCCCTTGGACACCCCCTGGACACCACCACCCCCTTCGACAGCCCCCACCCCCTAGACATCCCCCACCCCCTCTAGACAACCCCCACCCCCTTGGGAAGCCCACTCACCCCCACCCCTAGACACCCCAACCCCATGGACACCACCCCACCCCCTACACTCTTAGACACCCCCTGGACACCCCACACCCCTGGACATTCCCCTCACCCACCTTGACACCACCCCCACCCTTGGACACCCCTACCTCATAGAAAACCCCCTTACCCCCCCCCCCCCAGACACCCCATACCCCCTAGGAAAGCCCACTCACCCCCTGTACACCACCCCCACCCCATAGACACCCCACCCCCAGGGACACCACCCCCACCCCCTACACTCTTAGACACCCCCCAGACACCCCACACCCCTGGACATCCCCCTCACCCCCCCTCGACACCACCCCCACCCTTGGACACCCCTACCCACATAGGAAATCCCCCTAACCCCCCCCCCCCCCCCCTGGACACCACCCAAACCCCCTTGAACACCCCCTGAACACCACCACCACCTTGAATATCCCCCACCCCTCTGGACATACACCACACAATAGACAGTACCCCAACCATCTAGACAGCCCCCACCCCCTGGACAACCCCCATCCCTCTAGACTTCCCCCACCCCATGGACACACCCACCCCCATGGAAACCCCTACCCCCTTGGACAACCCACTCACCCACCTGGACACCCCCACACCCCTGGACACCCCTACCCCCTGGGACAACCCCCTCACCCCTGGACACCAATACCACCCCCTTGGACACCCCCTTGACACCACTACTCCATTGAACAGCCCCCACCCCACTAGACAACCCCCACCCCTGGATAGCAATCCAACCCTCTGGACATCCCCCACCCCCTGGACAGCCCCCTATCCCTCTAGAAAGATCCCCACCCCCATTCCCATGGACACCCCCACCATCTGGACACCCATGACCCCTTGGACAGCCCACTCACCCACCTGGACACCACCCCCACACCCCTGGACACCCCTACCCCTTTGGACAACACCCTCACCCCTGGACACCACCCCCACCCCCTTTGACACCCCAATCCACTTGGATAGCCCCCCGCACCCCCATGTACACCACCCCACCACCTTTGACACCCCCTAGACACCATGACACCCTTGGACAACTCCCCAATGCCCTGGAAACCCCCACCCACTTGCACAGCCCCCACCCCCTTGGAAATCCCCTGTACGCACACACACACATGACAGAACACACAAAAATCATAAAATTTCATGATATCACTTCCATAGGTTTATTTTACCAAAAAATAATTTAGCATGGTATAAACTAACACTATGAAACATACCATGATAGCATGAACAAAGAAAAATAACAACTAAAAAAATTAGTTTTGGGCATCACGAAAAATAAAAACTGAAACTGGGCTGTGTGAGGCTAAAATTTGAGTGTTGTGAGTCGACCTGATAGATTTGATGATTATGAAGAATGATGTTTGGTAAAAAAAATCTGGAGGGTATGCCTTCACAGAATCATTTCAATGTTTTCCACAAAAGGGAGATGAGTCACATGTCGCCCGATCGAAGAAAACAGAATGACTGAATACGGAGGGCGATAAATCATTTTAAAGCTTTATCACATCGGTTATTTAATAACTAACATGGTAAACTATTTTTTTAATGTTTATAATGTCAGTTATTTAATAAAAAATGTATAAAACAATTTATCACGTCAGTTATGAAATAACCAATATGATAAATGTCAATTTATCACGTTGGTTCTTTTTCTAACCAACGTCATAAATTGCTGAGATTAGCATTGTCATGTTAGTTATTTTATAAACAATGTGATAAAGCACAGATATTCGATATATCACGTCGATTTTAAAATAATTAACATAATAAATCTAATATCATTTTATATTATGTCGATTATAGAATAACCAACATAAAAAATTGATTCTCATCGATTTATCACGTCAGTTTTAAAATAATTGACGTGATAAATCGATTTTTACAGTTTATATGTCGGTTATATAGAACTGACGTGAAAATACCGACGTGTTAATTTTTTTTCCACTAGTGAAAAGATAGATTTATAAAATGGAATTCACAGTTCATGGAGATGGTAAGCATTACATATGCATGAAAATTGTTTTTGTTTTCTTATCATACAGAATGGAAGAAGTTAGATGAAATATATATATATATTTATTTATTTATGTATACAATTAAATTAGAGTTATTATTTAATATATTTTATATTGATTCATTATATATATTTTTATAATCATTATTGAATTGGTTAACATGGAAGATGAATCTCATCGCGTTGTGGAGACGGTAGGTCGTACGCACGCAGGAGCGATGATATCATTCTCTTAATGGAAAATGGTGAGAAAATAGATTGTATATTCATTATAAATAATAAATATAAAGTAATATTTATTATTTATATCCATTTTACCCATAATTATTTCAATTAAATTAGTGTATTGATGAAAAAAAGATTAAACCACGACATGGAGATTGTAATCCGTATATACACGCGTGTGGTACTTTCATTTTTCATAGGACGAAAATGGTGAAATTTGATTGTTTAATAATCATAATAATATCTAATAATATAAATGAAACTGTATTTAATACTTTACATGTGAATCAATATATGAATAAGATTTAGAAGAATTAACAATTGTGAATGATTCTGTATAGAGATTACCTCTTATTCAACGATCTCTCACTATATCTCTTAATAGGGACACTATAATTAGACTTTTGAGAATACCATCTCCTATAGAATGTTACTAGAGAATTTAATAAGATAAATGGGTATGGTATGTTCGATATTGAATTTTCAACATTGTGTGAGGTAGTGAAGGAGGAGGATGTCTTTTATAACTGAGGTGAGGGGCAGTTTTGGAAATCCACAACATATTAACATACTATAAGGCTATTATAGATCCAAAAACTTATAAATGAGATATAAAAGATTGTGGTGTTACATGATCGAGAAAATCTTATCCCCTTTTTGATTATTTATCATTTTTTATTTTTAATGAATTTAATAATATATTAATTCAATAAAATATCATTATTTTCAAATTTGATTTGATTCAATGAATTTTTCTTTAAATACACCTAGAAAAAGTTGGAATTATAATATAATGATTTAAAAAATCTATAATATATATTATAGATCTATATAAATCATTATACACTTTAATTAATAAAAATATATCAAAATTTATATTTTTAAAATCAATTATTTTATTTTTCAATATATTAAATAAATACTTTATTAACATTAAAGTAGCTTAAAAAGTAATTATATAATTTTAGAAAAAAATTATATAATTAAATAAATTATATTATGATAAAAATATACATTTATGTTCATTGATATCTTGATTTTGTGCCTATGTGTACACATAAAAGATATTAAATACAAGAGAGTGATATTTTGTAACTATCGTTGAATTTAAAATATATGTAAATTATTTTTATGGACTGGAGTCAATTAAACATCATGAATTCTACATTAATGTTATAGGGGTTGAATACTATTCATCCAATAATGGATGGACATTTTTTGGTTTTTATTTTAAACATTATCATTTTGATTTACCCTTAGTCAATCTATTGTAATTTTAATTGTATTAACCAAATTTTAAATATTAATAGGATATAAATTGTTAATTATATGGGATAAATTTTCCATTTATAGAAAATTTAGGACACTTTCGACCATATCATATTATATTTTAATTGTTTAAATAATTTTATGAATATAAATTATTTTTAAATAATACCTTTAATGTAAGTTTTGACACTATTTACAACATTTTCTTTAAATAAAACTTAAAACACAAGATAATTTCGAACAAAAAAAATTAAAGACACTCCAAACATGTCATAATATCATTTAAATTTCACAGAACACATTAATTAATTAAAATTATATTAATTTTAATAGTTCTAAATTCATTTATTTGATCCGTTTATTAATGAAATTATTAATATATCATCATCATATCACCATTTATGTTAATTATATTATCAATAAAAATTATAAATAAAGAATGATGATGAAGATTAAAATTTTATATTTCAAATTAATATTTATTTTCAAATTTATCGTCTTTATAATCCTATATTAAAAATGTTAAGTTATTAAAAATATGAGTCATTTTTAGATTATCTTTAATAAATGTCATATTCTTAACCAAGGGTCTTAAAAAGGTTAGAATATTGGCCTATGGTTTATCTTTGTTAAATAACACTAATCCAAAAAAATTATGAAATGTGTTAGGGTAATTACATAATATTATAGTATTATTTTTACCTTTAATTATCTAATTTATCAATACTCATGGTAAATAATAAATTACTATTCATAATATCCAAAATATGAAGTCGACCATGTTAGACTTTAAATATCACACTTATTACAACCATGTATTAAGTTTTTTTAAATCTATTATTTAATGTAGAAAATTTTGGATTAACACTAATCCTAGAGAGATGGCGTTTAAGCAGGTAAAATGAAAATTCAAAAGTTCAATAATGTTTTATAGATAATTTCAATATCAAAACTATTCCAATGAAATAAATTGGATAAATATTTTTATAATTGATCTATTGTGACTTTTAAAATCAATTTAAAGTATCATAATTAGTTAAATGAAAATTGATGTTTTTAACTATAATGAAATATTATTCACTTTTCCTGAAAAAATAAAACTTTTCACAAAAATAATAAAAATTCACCATAAGTTAATTTTTAAATAAAAAATAAAAAATTACGCTTATTTAATAAAATTAAAATTTTAATATTATCTGAAATTAATTTTCCTATTGTTCACAAAAGGTTATAAAAACTATTTTATTTAAGAAAATAGTATTTTTAAACATTTAAAGACTTTACCAAAAATTATATATTTCAAAATAAATACGTTTTTTAATGTGAAAATATTTTAAAAAAATGTATTACTATTCATATAACTATTATTCATGAATATGTTATAACTATCCCATTTAAAAAATTATAATAGTGATGTTCTATTTCATAGGAACATAGTGTTGCGTGTTACATAAGCCAATTTTGTGTTTTATTTAGTGAATGATTAAATTGGTGTTGCGTATAACATAATACAAACATAATATTTTTATATAATATAAGAATATATATTTAATGTTTTGTAAATTTAAAAATATCAAAAAGGATAAATTAGTTCAAAAAGAAAAAAAGTTCAATAAATTTTGTGGTGTTACAATGTGTATCCTTAAAATAGTGGAAATATATTCCATTAGGTTTTCATAGTAAATGAATATAAAATAATTTTGGATGATCACCAAATTTACCAAGTTATAGTGGTTCAAAAAAATATCCACCCACCTGCCAAGCCATAAATAGTACATAATGTATGTTTAGCTATTATAAGAAAAAATCAGTTACTTATGGGGATGAGAACCCAGTTTCTTTTATTTTTTCCTATATTTTTATAGTAATTTCATTCATATTTTACTATTAATTTTAGTTTAAATTTTTCTTATAGTTATTTTGGATTTTGTTTGAGGAGCCTATTTTTTGATAATTTGGATATAATCATCTCATTTTTTCTTTCCATCATACATGTCTTATTACTGTGGAAATATTTTCATACTTTTAATTAGTATAAAAATTGGAATTTTATTAAGGATAATGTAAAATTTCATGTTTCATTGTGGGATTAAATTTTGGGAAGCTGCTTTAGGATTTTTATTTTGTTTGTGCTTTTCATATCTAATTGTTTTTTATTTTTTAAAAGTACATAATTTGTTTCCACAAGATTATTAATTATTCTAAAACAATTTAATATATATATATATATATATATATATATTATTTTATCTAATCTAATAGGATGCATGTTTCGAATGGGTATGTGTATATCTATAGATGTTTATTTTTCTGAAAATATATTTTTTTCAATGATATTATTTGTTGTTTCTTTATGAAACCATTGATATTTTTACACCATTCGATTAGGGGATGTTGGGAAAAAAATGATTCATTTAATATTTCTACACAACTTCATAGTAATAATTAATTGGGATTTGTTATTAACCAATTGTAAGTATAATCAATTTATAAATTTTTAACATCTTAAAAGAATGGTTTTTCCATATATTCAATTATCTCTTAATTAATTTCATTAATATATCGGATTATCCTATGAATATGTACATGAAATATGAATATTTCACACCCTAAAAAAATAAATAGTGGACTAATAAAATGTACAACAAAAGTGGATATCTAGGTCATGAGGTTAAGGTTCAAATTATGAAATTTCATTAGTGAGTGGGTTTTTTAATTCATTAAAAATGATATAGAATCAATTAAGTTGAATAGAATCATATATATAGGAAAGAATTACTTGACCATATTATACTGAATTATGTCTTGAGAGATGAGTTTCAAATGTTTTTTATTCAAAAACATGGGAAATTGGTGGCATAATGAAATCTTGACCAATTTACACTTTATTATTAACACTTCTATTAATAGATTTTATTTTCATTTCATTTATAACACAATAATATTAATTTTTATTGAGATCGACTCTTTTTTTGTGACTATTTATTTTATCTTATTGCCCTTATGAATTGTGAAGTGTCAAAAAGCACCATTTTGGAGATTATATGTCATATGATGTTTCTTAGGAGTCAAAGAGGTAAGATTTGAGGAGTTTATAAATCATTTTTTTTTATTATTTTTGATATAATTTCCAACATTAATATTTATTTGAATATATAATAGGATTTTTTTAATCTTTTATTTTAAAATTACATGATAATTCTATTTTTACACTTTTAATTAAACTCTTGTAATATTATAATAACATATTATTTATAAAAAAATTATCATTAAATTTTTTGACTTACTTAAAAAAATTAGGAAAAATTTTCAATTAATATCATTCAATATGGATATCACATTTAAAGGGTAGAAATTAAAATTTAATTCAAAGAGAGACCATATTTAAAAGATTGAACCTTACCTCATAGTTTGGGATATAAATTTTTCTTCTGAGACTGAATTGGCATAAATTTTTTCCATATGTTGCATAATAATACATGAAAATTTCATTAAAACATAGTGACAGTTTATTCTCGTGGAAACATTATCTAAATAACAACTCTATATGTAGTAAATTTTGGGGGTAGAATTCCACTTATACCCGTGATGAAATATCCAAACCTAGAGGACCCCAAATATATTTGATGAATTTTTACAAACACGTGGAGGAGTATTAGTGGAATAATTAGGGGTTAAATGATGATAATGTTCCACTTATACTTTTCTAAAAATTTGGAAAAAGGAAGGATTGTGGCAAGGATTTCTTTAAAGAATTATCTCATCCTCTTCTTCTACTTTTTATTTATTTTATATTATTATTTTAATATCAAATTATATTTTATAAAATATATTTTTTATTGTATAATTAATTTTTTCAATAATTTATTGGTGACAGAATCTAATATTGGAGATTATATTGGGTTTTAACCTTTCAAAACATTTCTTATAAAAATAATATCCACAATAAAAAATCTACACAAGGATGAGTAATTTCCATTCATAATTTTCCAAATTATTACTCCACTAATTTGTTTATTTTTTAAACCCTGAATAAATTTTATCTCATAAATTGGGATATATTAATTTATTTCTATTTTATAAATAAATTGATCTGTTTTCACTTTGAATATGAGGTCAGGCTTATGCAAATCTTGAAAGAGAAAACTTAATCACTAAATTTAATAAATCTGGGAATAAATTACAGGGTTAAAATCTAATAAAACTATATACTAAATTCCAATCTAGAGTATATATAAGCTACTTTAAATGGACAGTATCCGTAAGTTTGATTTTGGACCATAATCAATGAATGGAGTTGCAATGGTAAGTATCAAATTGTACACATGTTCTATTTCTTTCCTTCTCTCTGATCATGTTAATTTCTATAAGCTTTACAGGTTTACATGATACGGGAATCATAAATATAAATATTTAATCATAAGGGATAATTATAAATGATTAATAATGTTTGATATTTGAAGAATTAAATATTCTCATATTGGGGTTTTATGAATTTTTTTCTTGATTATTTTCTTTTGTTCCAAAATCACTATATATAACCCCCATATTTTTTCCAATTTTAATTTGTATTCATTAATTATTAATTCATATTAGGGGATATTTAATTCATTTCCTCTATAAAATAATTACTTGATTAATCCATTTTTCTTCCCATATAAAAAATTCAAATATTTTGGGCGTGCACATGATAATGCCCATCAAATGTTACCATGTTCACCAAATGGTAGTCTATAAACAGTTAGAGTTGGTGTCTAAGATCAAAATATTTGTATTATGGGTTACATGTATGTTAACATGATTAAATATTTCTTAGACATATTATTATATATTTTACATTATTACACATGAATTTAATTTGATTATGTCATAGAGTATCTATCACATTGAGAAGGTAATGAGATCTCCCCTTTTGGATAAGAACCTTAGAATTCTATGATGATATTCCTAATCATATATCTATGTCCAGATAACATTCTATAATGGGGAATATAGTATGTTGAATTTTATTTGTGATTACTCATAATTGGATGTGACTTCATCTCATGAATTTAACGCTTATTAATCTATAAAACGAGAGATTATGAGAACATACACTCCAATAGGAATTACACATGTTTATGTGCCACCAGATATTCTTATCAGTAATTGTGTGTGATGGTCCATAGACTTTAAAATTATGATTAATGAATTTCATGACTCCCACGCTAATATTTAATAACCAAAATCATAATGCCATATGGTCATGTGAAGTAAGATATGTTGGGTGTGTCCCGAATGATATGTTATTAATGAATAATCTATGGAAGTATTTTTAACATTCATGTTAATGTAATATGATATTTTTTTCCCTTTGATAGAAATAGAAATGTCACGTTAAATTCCATGTCTATGGTGTCATTATGAGTTTATTTCAAATAGTCAAAGAAAGATGTGTGAAGCATATCAGTTGATGAAAGATGCACACAACCTGGTAGATGAGACATTGTGAAAAAAAAATTATATTACACAATAAGAAATCATATATGGTTTTCAATATTGGGAAATTATCGTCTTTCTCATGGGTTTGTTTATCAATTTCGAGATAGCAACATTAGACATTAGGCAGTCCCACCTCATTCTATTGAGAAAGAATCCTTGAGGGTCCTACACTATGTTTTTTATTTATCTCAATTAAATTATATATGAAATTAATTCATGGAATAAATATTATTTTTTGGATTGAGGAAGAATTATTTTTAGGATTACTGAATAAAAATATTATGTAAATATTTATTCTCCAGACTGTGAATATAATATTTATTTTATTTATTGAATACTGAATAAATATTTATTAACTAGATTGTGAATAAAATATTAATTTTATGAATAAATTTTTAATTAAATATTTATTCAGGATTTTGCTAAATGATGAGGAGGATGTTTTGACAATGATATTTTCAAGTGATAAATATTAATTTGCAAGCTGGCGAATTAATATTTATTATTTCTCCAATATGAACATACAATGGAATAAAAATAAAAATATTATTTTTTATATATGACATGGGTTTACACAAGAATTTATCACATTATTAAGGGAACATGTAGAGACCCGTATCCTGACGTACATTGACATTACATTACTTTTGCGGAATACTTAGTACATAACAAAAACACACACACAAGGATCGTAATAGTTTAGTGTCTTTGGAAACTCGGATCGTAATCTTCTAATCGTGATGAAAGGTCTTCAATATCTCCCATAAAGATCTTCCCCTTTTTTTTTACCTAAAAACCTTTCTTTATATCCTGGGGAAAAGAAAACATAAAAGGGTGAGCACAAATGCTCAGTAGGGGTAAACAAAAGAAATATCAATCACATCATATACATAAGAACATAGCTTTTGGAAATCTTAACCTGCAAAAGAGCTCATAATATCATAACATGGGAGAAATCATAGAAGTGAAAATGAGATCACCATAATCATAACATGAAACTTGAAACTTTGTGGCATGCACACATAATCATGGAAAATCATTTCTTGTTAGTCATGACTCATTGCCAAGACTATCTTAGTGGACAAAGTCCCTTTCTGAATCGAGTAACCCTCGTTTCAGTCCTGTTTCACTGAACCAGTATAACCTACCGTTCCAGCCCTGTCTATCTCATGAGATATAAAATCTTTACCCAATGCATTGGAGGGAGATATAGGTCCCACCCATCTTATAATGAATCCTTTCTTATGTGTGCCACATAATCATAAAACATACATCATCGCATAACACATGTAACAAAAATGGGTTTCTTGAAACATCATGACATCATAAAACAATTCATATAAGATAAAGGAATTCATAAAAATGTTTCCATCACAACATAATCAAATCCATGTAATAATAGGGGTAAAAACAGAACCCTTTTATTATCTTAGATGGAAAATAATTTTGATAAAATACTTGAACTCCATTCTTGAGGAAAATATCCTTTCTGCTTTAAAAACATTTTTTTTCCTTTCATAACATGTCATATGACTTTAAAATAAAAGAAGTTGATTAAAAATAAACTTGAAAACTTGTAAAGGAAGCTTCTTGGAAATAATGTTTTAAAAATCCATTCATGCCGTATAAGTTAAAAAAAACATTCTTTGTACTTTTGTCGGAAAAGTCAAAATGTACCTCGTACGAAAAACGACAAAAGATTCCTTTCATACATATTACTAAAAACTCACCGAAGGGTAAAAATGGATTTAAGAAATTGTAGGTGGATGGAAATAAAATTACATTTTGATGAAACATGGATGTGGATGATAAAATACAACCCAGTAAATACTTACGAATAAACAATCTCGGATAAAAATGAGATTGTGATATTTCCCTTACCTTATGTCCGACTTGCTTTGTAAGTGTCCAAACCTCCTGTATAATGATTTAAATCATGTTATTGACTTATTCCAGAATTATATTCATTGTTATGATATCATATATGGTTCACTTATGACATTATATTACCCGTTCTTTTGTAAATTCCATGTTAAAGAAGCGTTTTGGGTAAAATTGTTTCATTTATCTTAGGTGTTTTGACTTGTTGTTCTTGACATCATTATTACTTATATCATGATTTACTTACTTCCAGAATATAAAATATGATTTATATACCATATATATTCAGCATATATATATATATATAATAGATAGATAAATAAAATGAAAAACACCGTTCATGGAGACGGTAGTCCGTACGTACGCATGAACGCTGTTTTACTTTCCTTATTGTCTTGAAATGGAAGTAAGTAGATGACATACATATATATATATACATAAATCCAGTAGCTTTATAATGTCATATATTTCATTATTATTTCTTATATATACTTTATAATCATTCTTAAATGGTTAACATGGAGAATGAATCTCATCGCGTCGTGGAGACGGTAGTCCGTACGTACGCACGAGCGATGATATCATTTCCATAAATATTGAAATGAATTGGAGTGGATTATACAATATATCAGAATCAATATGATGTTGTAATAACTATGTATAGTTATTCTTTACACCATTATACCCATCCATGTAAGGTGGTGGTGGAAAATAGATTACACCACGGCGTGGAGACGGTATTCCGTACGTACGCACGCGCGGTGATTTCTTTTTCCGTAGGATGGATAGATGGTGAAATAGGGTTGTTTCATACTTATAATAACATATCAGTATATGAGTGATACTGATGTTATTACTTAATAATGAAACAACCTAAGAATAAGAAGTGGAAGAAGAAATAAAGATGAAAGAATTGGTAACGGTAATTACCTCTTCTTTGAAGCGCCTCTTTGAGACCTCCTCTTAGGGCACTAAAATTGGTCTTTGAGGAAGACCAGAACCTCTAGGATGTTTCTAGGGAAGTGGAGAAGAGATTTTGGCAGGTGTTGGCCGAGATTGAGTGCTCAAATTGGTGTGAGGAGGAGGGGGAGGAGGTGTCCTTTTATAGGGGAGGAGAGGGGCACCTTAGGAATTCTTAAAAATATTAATTTATAATAAATATAACCCCACTTAAAAACCTCCAAAAATGACTCATATTCGAAGATTAGATGCGATAGGGTTGTAATCTCATCAACCAATCAAATTTAGACATGTTTGGATTTTATTTTAAACCTTATCAATTAGATTTAACTCTAAGTTAAATAATTTAACTTTTACCGTGTCTTTTTGTTTTCTTTCACTATATGGTTAATACACTTACTATAACATGCCAAACGAACCCCAAATTGTTTATTATTAATATATATATCCTTATCTAAGTCATTTGGCCGAACCTTAGATTTTTAGGAATAAAATAACAATTAATAATATAATATTTGATTTAAAAACTATTTTGTGTCAATTTTGACACTATTTGATATATGATTTTTGTGAAAGTCATAACAGAATTAAATGTTTGAACCAAGTTGATTAAATCAACATTAATATATCATAGTAACCTAGAAAATTAGTGTAATTCATAAAAAGTCTCAAATTACATTTATTGTGGTGTTTATAACATCAATTATGTCAATATTTCATTAATAAGATAATTACTGCATCATCGTTGTGTCATAGATAAATTAAATTATTTAATGTCTAAAAATTATAAATAAAATACCATTATGTAGGAAATATTTTTAGCTTTCTAATGAATATTTATAGTCGAATTTATCTTATGTATAATCTCATATTAAAAAAGATTTACTTATTAAACTTTGATTTTATCTATTTTAACCTTTCTTTAAATAAATTAATAATAAATGTCCTAATCTAATCCAAGTGGGCCTAAATGGTCATATTTTATTCCTAAGTTTGTTTTTGGTCGAATTACACTTGTCCAATAGAATTAGGACATGTGTTAGGGTAATAGTAATATCATATTTACCCTTAGTTACCCTATTTACTATTAACCGCGGTAAAAAAAAGGTAAAAAGTTACTATTCACCAAAAATTATTTTCATCTCATTGAACCACATTTTACTTACTGACATCAACCGTGTCTCTCGGATTTTTGAAATTCTATTCACAGAAGTGGTAAAATTAATTTTTATGCAAAATTCAGTTTTTAACCTACCACTTAGTAGTTTCACTATTCATCAAAAATTGATGTTTTTCAGAACAATGCCAAAATTTCATCCTAAGCTATATTTCATATTCCGAATTCAAAAATGAAGTCTATTTTACCAAATTCATATCATATAAGTTGCATTAATTAATTTTATAATTAAATCCCGCTGTTAAAACAAAGAGCGTGTTTTTAAGAAACAATATTTATCAAAAGATTGACACTTATTTATGTCTGGTTTAAATGTGAAATTACATCCAATGACCAACATTGTATTAAATTGTAAAAATATATTCTAAATATACTTTAAAACCACTCAAATTAATAATTTATCACTATTAATTATTTTGATTAAAAAAGTTGTTTTTAATTATAATTTAGTAATTTTCACTATTCATCAGAATATGAAAGTTATCCGAAAAGTAACAAAATTTCACCTTAGGCTAAATTCGATACTCCGAATCCAAGAATGAAGTTCATTTTGAAAAATAAGATTTACAGAATTTTAAAAAAGTGGTTATTACTATTCATAACGGCTAGTTTTAATAATATTTTTTATAGCACATCGTTGTTTAGTGAAACTCGGTATTGCGTATTACACATGCTATCGAGGAAGGTCGTGATTGCGTGTAATGCAAGGCAAGACAAGGATGCGTGTTGTGCAAGCTCCTTTTGGTGTAGCGTACAACACAAGACATTAATAAAATTAAAAAGAATATTTTTTATAAAATCTTGGGCTGTTACATTCTACCCCCCTTAAAATGAATTTCACCCTCGAAATTCGTCGGGGTTATAAATGGTTTACTATTCGAAAGTTTCTTTAATAGAAACCCACATCGTAAAAAGGAATATCAAAACCAATCTTTAAAAACAAAAGTATGAAACGTAAAGGTTACCCAAATAAACTAATCATTGGGTTTCCACATAGGTGAAAATATGGATATGGAAGAGAAATCTAACCATCATGTTCTGATGGAGAGTGGTAGAGAACATGGCTATGGAAAAGCCAGTAATCACAAATCCATAGATTTGTGATGATATAAGGTACCATCTGATTCATCATGTATAAGATCACTAGGACAACATTTTTGGTTTTCAAGATCATTTCCCCTAAAGTTGAAAATTTGAATTTTAATAAATACTTACTTTATTTTGGTACAATCTCACTGTTGTTCGTTCCTTGAACAATTTCCACTTCATCTCTTAAATAAATGAAGTTGAATTTGTTATTCGTGAAGTGTTAGCAGATCATGTGATAGAATGACGGGTCATTCCATCTGTCTCAAACAAAAGGTTAGCAGAAATTATATGCATAAATCGATCTATAGTGAGATTAATCATATATGGTTTCTAAAATGGACTTATACTTCATATATCATACTGCTTAATATAATAAAACTAGTTTCTACTAAACAGGGACTTCCTGTAGGCCAGTGGTAGGCGATAAAGGCCAGTCGCACTTCGGTTGTGGGTTCGATTCCCACAGCCTTGTCCGAAGCGATGGGCTGTCGCCCGTCCTGCAGGTTGTCCTTTTTCTAAAACTACATTACTATAACATCCCATCAATAATATCAAAATTTCTAACTTATGTCCAACATAATCCATTCCAATCTTTAGGCTTATTCATAATACTTCAGTCCACTCTCATAATATAGTGAAAACGATTACCAGAGATTTAATACCATCGTTGATCCCCATATATCATAAGATATGTTTTGTTGGTCACATTCCAAACATTCAAAGTCCTTAATCGTGTATTCTCTTGAATACCTTAGTGAAAACATGAGTGCTGTTAAAAGTTAACACTTTCCACATACCAAAATCCTCAAAATTCTATATACTCAAACCATGATATCACTTAGTTCCTTATATCAATCATGAGATCATGAATACTTTCAAACATTTCATTTTCTCTTTATCCCTTCATTATGCACATATCATCTACATTCCAAAAATATCTGAATAACCTTTCATGGATACGTGTACCATTAATCATACACTTTCAAAACCCAAGGAAGGACAACAGTGTAATAATCCTTAGATGTCTCTTTATTCCATGGTACCATGAGATTACTTATACAACATTACACATGATAAACATGTCATCATTCCACTACATTCTTAAACCATTGACCAAGCTTCAACAATTCTTTCATCTCACATATCATTTGTAGTCTCTTCATCATCATCCACATAAATACTTCCCATACGACCATACTGATTATCTTCATGAGACTTTCCCTTAGGGCATTGGTTTGCATAATGCCCGTACATTCCACATTTAAAACATTTAACCATTGTTGATGTCGTAGCAATACCATTATCCTCATCCATGTTGTTAACTGAACCTTTTCCATTGCATTTACTTGCTTTGTGTCCTTCTTTTCCACACCCAAAGCATCTTCCAGTTCCTTTGAAACATTCTCCTTGATGCCTCTTCCCACATGAATTACATAGGGGAAATTGAACTTTCTTTCCTCTATGATCATCACGAAACTCTATCTTTCTCTTATTAGCCGAGTCAGGAAACTTACCAAATTTTACTTTATTGATCATATTATGAGAGTGCTGATTCGGCATAATAATTATGTTTGGACTTCCAAATCCCATTTCATTATGAAGAATATCATTCCATTGTCCATCATGTCCTCCATTATCGTGAATCATCTTGTTTCCAGCCATTCTCTAAAACCCAAAATGAATAGTGTGAGAGGCAAAAATCATGCTAGGAAAAACAACATAATAAAGGGGGAGTACCTTCAATATCTAACATCTTAGGTTTAATTATATGATCGTTAGCGTAATTCTAGTACTATAACCTATACGTATACTTAATCGTAGGGACATCCCTAGACATACCTTAGAAATATCTCTAGGGATCTCACTAAAGTTCTCGCATCCTAGTTTCCAAAGGTTGACTAAACCTTTCCTCTGATACCAACTGTAGAGACCCGTATCCTGACGTACATTGACATTACATTACTTTTGCGGAATACTTAGTACATAACAAAAACACACACACAAGGATCGTAATAGTTTAGTGTCTTTGGAAACTCGGATCGTAATCTTCTAATCGTGATGAAAGGTCTTCAATATCTCCCATAAAGATCTTCCCCTTTTTTTTACCTAAAAACCTTTCTTTATATCCTGGGGAAAAGAAAACATAAAAGGGTGAGCTCAAATGCTCAGTAAGGGTAAACAAAAGAAATATCAATCACATCATATACATAAGAACATAGCTTTTGGAAATCTTAACCTGCAAAAGAGCTCATAATATCATAACATGGGAGAAATCATAGAAGTGAAAATGAGATCACCATAATCATAACATGAAACTTGAAACTTTGTGGCATGCACACATAATCATGGAAAATCATTTCTTGTTAGTCATGACTCATTGCCAAGACTATCTTAGTGGACAAAGTCCCTTTCTGAATCGAGTAACCCTCGTTTCAGTCCTGTTTCACTGAACCAGTATAACCTACCGTTCCAGCCCTGTCTATCTCATGAGATATAAAATCTTTACCCAATGCATTGGAGGGAGATATAGGTCCCACCCATCTTATAATGAATCCTTTCTTATGTGTGCCACATAATCATAAAACATACATCATCGCATAACACATGTAACAAAAATGGGTTTCTTGAAACATCATGACATCATAAAACAATTCATATAAGATAAAGGAATTCATAAAAATGTTTCCATCACAACATAATAAAATCCATGTAATAATAGGGGTAAAAACAGAACCCTTTTATTATCTTAGATGGAAAATAATTTTGATAAAATACTTGAACTCCATTCTTGAGGAAAATATCCTTTCTGCTTTAAAAACATTTTTTTTCCTTTCATAACATGTCATATGACTTTAAAATAAAAGAAGTTGATTAAAAATAAACTTGAAAACTTGTAAAGGAAGCTTCTTGGAAATAATGTTTTAAAAATCCATTCATGCCGTATAAGTTAAAAAAAACATTCTTTGTACTTTTGTCGGAAAAGTCAAAATGTACCTCGTACGAAAAACGACAAAAGATTCCTTTCATACATATTACTAAAAACTCACCGAAGGGTAAAAATGGATTTAAGAAATTGTAGGTGGATGGAAATAAAATTACATTTTGATGAAACATGGATGTGGATGATAAAATACACCCCAGTAAATACTTACGAATAAACAATCTCGGATAAAAATGAGATTGTGATATTTCCCTTACCTTATGTCCGACTTGCATTGTAAGTGTCCAAACCTCCTGTATAATGATTTAAATCATGTTATTGACTTATTCCAGAATTATATTCATTGTTATGATATCATATATGGTTCACTTATGACATTATATTACCCGTTCTTTTGTAAATTCCATGTTAAAGAAGCGTTTTGGGTAAAATCGTTTCATTTATCTTAGGTGTTTTGACTTGTTGTTCTTGACATCATTATTACTTATATCATGATTTACTTACTTCCAGAATATAATATATGATTTATATACCATATATATTCAGCATATATATATATATATAATAGATAGATAAATAAAATGAAAAACACCGTTCATGGAGACGGTAGTCCGTACGTACGCATGAACGCTGTTTTACTTTCCTTATTGTCTTGAAATGGAAGTAAGTAGATGACATACATATATATATATACATAAATCCAGTAGCTTTATAATGTCATATATTTCATTATTATTTCTTATATATACTTTATAATCATTCTTAAATGGTTAACATGGAGAATGAATCTCATCACGTCGTGGAGACGGTAGTCCGTACGTACGCACGAGCGATGATATCATTTCCATAAATATTGAAATGAATTGGAGTGGATAATACAATATATCAGAATCAATATGATGTTGTAATAACTATGTATAGTTATTCTTTACACCATTATACCCATCCATGTAAGGTGGTGGTGGAAAATAGATTACACCACGGCGTGGAGACGGTATTCCGTACGTACGCACGCGCGGTGATTTCTTTTTCCGTAGGATGGATAGATGGTGAAATAGGGTTGTTTCATACTTATAATAACATATCATTATATGAGTGATACTGATGTTATTACTTCATAATGAAACAACCTAAGAATAATAAGTGGAAGAAGAAATAAAGATGAAAGAATTGGTAACGATAATTACCTCTTCTTTGAAGCGCCTCTTTGAGACCTCCTCTTAGGGCACTAAAATTGGTCTTTGAGGAAGACCAGAACCTCTAGGATGTTTCTAGGGAAGTGGAGAAGAGATTTTGGCAGGGGTTGGCCGAGATTGAGTGCTCAAATTGGTGTGAGGAGGAGGGGGAGGAGGTGTCCTTTTATAGGGGAGGAGAGGGGCACCTTAGGAATTCTTAAAAATATTAATTTATAATAAATATAACCCCACTTAAAAACCTCCAAAAATGACTCATATTCGAAGATTAGATGCGATAGGGTTGTAATCTCATCAACCAATCAAATTTAGACATGTTTGGATTTTATTTTAAACCTTATCAATTAGATTTAACTCTAAGTTAAATAATTTAACTTTTACCGTGTCTTTTTGTTTTCTTTCACTATATGGTTAATACACTTACTATAACATGCCAAAAGAACCCCAAATTGTTTATTATTAATATATATATCCTTATCTAAGTCATTTGGCCGAACCTTAGATTTTTAGGAATAAAATAACAATTAATAATATAATATTTGATTTAAAAACTATTTTGTGTCAATTTTGACACTATTTGATATATGATTTTTGTGAAAGTCATAACAGAATTAAATGTTTGAACCAAGTTGATTAAATCAACATTAATATATCATAGTAACCTAGAAAATTAGTGTAATTCATAAAAAGTCTCAAATTACATTTATTGTGGTGTTTATAACATCAATTATGTCAATATTTCATTAATAAGATAATTACTGCATCATCGTCGTGTCATAAATAAATTAAATTATTTAATGTCTAAAAATTATAAATAAAATACCATTATGTAGGAAATATTTTTAGCTTTCTAATGAATATTTATAGTCGAATTTATCTTATGTATAATCTCATATTAAAAAAGATTTACTTATTAAACTTTGATTTTATCTATTTTAACCTTTCTTTAAATAAATTAATAATAAATGTCCTAATCTAATCCAAGTGGGCCTAAATGGTCATATTTTATTCCTAAGTTTGTTTTTGGTCGAATTACACTTGTCCAATAGAATTAGGACATGTGTTAGGGTAATAGTAATATCATATTTACCCTTAGTTACCCTATTTACTATTAACCGCGGTAAAAAAAAGGTAAAAAGTTACTATTCACCAAAAATTATTTTCATCTCATTGAACCACATTTTACTTACTGACATCAACCGTGTCTCTCGGATTTTTGAAATTCTATTCACAGAAGTGGTAAAATTAAGTTTTATGCAAAATTCAGTTTTTAACCTACCACTTAGTAGTTTCACTATTCATCAAAAATTGATGTTTTTCAGAACAATGCCAAAATTTCATCCTAAGCTATATTTCATATTCCGAATTCAAAAATGAAGTCTATTTTACCAAATTCATATCATATAAGTTGCATTAATTAATTTTATAATTAAATCCCGCTGTTAAAACAAAGAGCGTGTTTTTAAGAAACAATATTTATCAAAAGATTGACACTTGTTTATGTCTGGTTTAAATGTGAAATTACATCCAATGACCAACATTGTATTAAATTGTAAAAATATATTCTAAATATACTTTAAAACCACTCAAATTAATAATTTATCACTATTAATTATTTTGATTAAAAAAGTTGTTTTTAATTATAATTTAGTAATTTTCACTATTCATCAGAATATGAAAGTTATCCGAAAAGTACCAAAATTTCACCTTAGGCTAAATTCGATACTCCGAATCCAAGAATGAAGTTCATTTTGAAAAATAAGATTTACAGAATTTTAAAAAATTGGTTATTACTATTCATAACGGCTAGTTTTAATAATATTTTTTATAGCACATCGTTGTTTAGTGAAACTCGGTATTGCGTATTACACATGCTATCGAGGAAGGTCGTGATTGCGTGTAATGCAAGGCAAGACAAGGATGCGTGTTGTGCAAGCTCCTTTTGGTGTAGCGTACAACACAAGACATTAATAAAATTAAAAAGAATATTTTTTATAAAATCTTGGGTTGTTACATTCTACCCCCCTTAAAATGAATTTCACCCTCGAAATTCGTCGGGGTTATAAATGGTTTACTATTCGAAAGTTTCTTTAATAGAAACCCACATCGTAAAAAGGAATATCAAAACCAATATTTAAAAACAAAAGTATGAAACGTAACGGTTACCCAAATAAACTAATCATTGGGTTTCCACATAGGTGAAAATATGGATATGGAAGAGAAATCTAACCATCATGTTCTGATGGAGAGTGGTAGAGAACATGGCTATGGAAAAGCCAGTAATCACAAATCCATAGATTTGTGATGATATAAGGTACCATCTGATTCATCATGTATAAGATCACTAGGACAACATTTTTGGTTTTCAAGATCATTTCCCCTAAAGTTGAAAATTTGAATTTTAATAAATACTTACTTTATTTTGGTACAATCTCACTATTGTTCGTTCCTTGAACAATTTCCACTTCATCTCTTAAATAAATGAAGTTGAATTTGTTATTCGTGAAGTGTTAGCAGATCATGTGATAGAATGACGGGTCATTCCATCTGTCTCAAACAAAAGGTTAGCAAAAATTATATGCATAAATCGATCTATAGTGAGATTAATCATATATGGTTCCTAAAATGGACTTATACTTCATATATCATACTGCTTAATATAATAAAACTAGTTTCTACTAAACAGGGACTTCCTGTAGGCCAGTGGTAGGCGATAAAGGCCAGTCGCACTTCGGTTGTGGGTTCGATTCCCACAGCCTTGTCCGAAGCGATGGGCTGTCGCCCGTCCTGCAGGTTGTCCTTTTTCTAAAACTACATTACTATAACATCCCATCAATAATATCAAAATTTCTAACTTATGTCCAACATAATCCATTCCAATCTTTAGGCTTATTCATAATACTTCAGTCCACTCTCATAATATAGTGAAAACGATTACCAGAGATTTAATACCATCGTTGATCCCCATATATCATAAGATATGTTTTGTTGGTCACATTCCAAACATTCAAAGTCCTTAATCGTGTATTCTCTTGAATACCTTAGTGAAAACATGAGTGCAGTTAAAAGTTAACACTTTCCACATACCAAAATCCTCAAAATTCTATATACTCAAACCATGATATCACTTAGTTCCTTATATCAATCATGAGCTCATGAATACTTTCAAACATTTCATTTTCTCTTTATCCCTTCATTATGCACATATCATCTACATTCCAAAAATATCTGAATAACCTTTCATGGATACGTGTACCATTAATCATACACTTTCAAAACCCAAGGAAGGACAACAGTGTAATAATCCTTAGATGTCTCTTTATTCCATGGTACCATGAGATTACTTATACAACATTACACATGATAAACATGTCATCATTCCACTACATTCTTAAACCATTGACCAAGCTTCAACAATTCTTTCATCTCACATATCATTTGTAGTCTCTTCATCATCATCCACATAAATACTTCCCATACGACCATACTGATTATCTTCATGAGACTTTCCCTTAGGGCATTGGTTTTCATAATGCCCGTACATTCCACATTTAAAACATTTAACCATTGTTGATGTCGTAGCAATACCATTATCCTCATCCATGTTGTTAACTGAACCTTTTCCTTTGCATTTACTTGCTTTGTGTCCTTCTTTTCCACACCCAAAGCATCTTCCAGTTCCTTTGAAACATTCTCCTTGATGCCTCTTCCCACATGAATTACATAGGGGAAATTGAACTTTCTTTCCTCTATGATCATCACGAAACTCTATCTTTCTCTTATTAGCAGAGTCAGGAAACTTACCAAATTTTACTTTATTGATCATATTATGAGAGTGCTGATTCGGCATAATAATTATGTTTGGACTTCCAAATCCCATTTCATTATGAAGAATATCATTCCATTGTCCATCATATCCTCCATTATCGTGAATCATCTTGTTTCCAGCCATTCTCTAAAACCCAAAATGAATAGTGTGTGAGGCAAAAATCATGCTAGGGAAAACAACATAATAAAGGGGGAGTACCTTCAATATCTAACATCTTAGGTTTAATTATATGATCGTTAGCGTAATTCTAGTACTATAACCTATACGTATACTTAATCGTAGGGACATCCCTAGACATACCTTAGAAATATCTCTAGGGATCTCACTAAAGTTCTCGCATCCTAGTTTCCAAAGGTTGACTAAACCTTTCCTCTGATACCAACTGTAGAGACCCGTATCCTGACGTACATTGACATTACATTACTTTTGCGGAATACTTAGTACATAACAAAAACACACACACAAGGATCGTAATAGTTTAGTGTCTTTGGAAACTCGGATCGTAATCTTCTAATCGTGATGAAAGGTCTTCAATATCTCCCATAAAGATCTTCCCATTTTTTTTTACCTAAAAACCTTTCTTTATATCCTGGGGAAAAGAAAACATAAAAGGGTGAGCTCAAATGCTCAGTAAGGGTAAACAAAAGAAATATCAATCACATCATATACATAATAACATAGCTTTTGGAAATCTTAACCTGCAAAAGAGCTCATAATATCATAACATGGGAGAAATCATAGAAGTGAAAATGAGATCACCATAATCATAACATGAAACTTGAAACTTTGTGGCATGCACACATAATCATGGAAAATCATTTCTTGTTAGTCATGACTCATTGCCAAGACTATCTTAGTGGACAAAGTCCCTTTCTGAATCGAGTAACCCTCGTTTCAGTCCTGTTTCACTGAACCAGTATAACCTACCGTTCCAGCCCTGTCTATCTCATGAGATATAAAATCTTTACCCAATGCATTGGAGGGAGATATAGGTCCCACCCATCTTATAATGAATCCTTTCTTATGTGTGCCACATAATCATAAAACATACATCATCGCATAACACATGTAACAAAAATGGGTTTCTTGAAACATCATGACATCATAAAACAATTCATATAAGATAAAGGAATTCATAAAAATGTTTCCATCACAACATAATCAAATCCATGTAATAATAGGGGTAAAAACAGAACCCTTTTATTATCTTAGATGGAAAATAATTTTGATAAAATACTTGAACTCCATTCTTGAGGAAAATATCCTTTCTGCTTTAAAAACATTTTTTTTCCATTCATAACATGTCATATGACTTTAAAATAAAAGAAGTTGATTAAAAATAAACTTGAAAACTTGTAAAGTAAGCTTATTGGAAATAATGTTTTAAAAATCCATTCATGCCGTATAAGTTAAAAAAAACATTCTTTGTACTTTTGTCGGAAAAGTCAAAATGTACCTCGTACGAAAAACGACAAAAGATTCCTTTCATACATATTACTAAAAACTCACCGAAGGGTAAAAATGGATTTAAGAAATTGTAGGTGGATGGAAATAAAATTACATTTTGATGAAACATGGATGTGGATGATAAAATACACCCCAGTAAATACTTACGAATAAACAATCTCGGATAAAAATGAGATTGTGATATTTCCCTTACCTTATGTCCGACTTGCTTTGTAAGTGTCCAAAACTTCTGTATAATGATTTAGATCATGTTATTGACTTATTCCAGAATTATATTCATTGTTATGATATCATATATGGTCCACTTATGACATTATATTACCCGTTCTTTTGTAAATTCCATGTTAAAGAAGCGTTTTGGGTAAAATCGTTTCATTTATCTTAGGTGTTTTGACTTGTTGTTCTTGACATCATTATTACTTATATCATGATTTACTTACTTCCAGAATATAAAATATGATTTATATACCATATATATTCAGCATATATATATATATAATAGATAGATAAATAAAATGAAAAACACCGTTCATGGAGACGGTAGTCCGTACGTACGCATGAACGCTGTTTTACTTTCCTTATTGTCTTGAAATGGAAGTAAGTAGATGACATACATATATATATATACATAAATCCAGTAGCTTTATAATGTCATATATTTCATTATTATTTCTTATATATACTTTATAATCATTCTTAAATGGTTAACATGGAGAATGAATCTCATCGCGTCGTGGAGACGGTAGTCCGTACGTACGCACGAGCGATGATATCATTTCCATAAATATTGAAATGAATTGGAGTGGATTATAAAATATATCAGAATCAATATGATGTGGTAATAACTATGTATAGTTATTATTTACACCATTATACCCATCCATGTAAGGTGGTGGTGGAAAATAGATTACACCACGGCGTGGAGACGGTATTCCGTACGTACGCACGCGCGGTGATTTCTTTTTCCGTAGGATGGATAGATGGTGAAATAGGGTTGTTTCATACTTATAATAACATATCAGTATATGAGTGATACTGATGTTATTACTTCATAATGAAACAACCTAAGAATAAGAAGTGGAAGAAGAAATAAAGATGAAAGAATTGGTAACGGTAATTACCTCTTCTTTGAAGCGCCTCTTTGAGACCTCCTCTTAGGGCACTAAAATTGGTCTTTGAGGAAGACCAGAACCTCTAGGATGTTTCTAGGGAAGTGGAGAAGAGATTTTGGCAGGGGTTGGCCGAGATTGAGTGCTCAAATTGGTGTGAGGAGGAGGGGGAGGAGGTGTCCTTTTATAGGGGAGGAGAGGGGCACCTTAGGAATTCTTAAAAATATTAATTTATAATAAATCTAACCCCACTTAAAAACCTCCAAAAATGACTCATATTCGAAGATTAGATGAGATAGGGTTGTAATCTCATCAACCAATCAAATTTTGACATGTTTGGATTTTATTTTAAACCTTATAAATTAGATTTAACTCTAAGTTAAATAATTTAACTTTTACCGTGTCTTTTTGTTTTCTTTCACTATATGGTTAATACACTTACTATAACATGCCAAACGAACCCCAAATTGTTTATTATTAATATATATATCCTTATCTAAGTCATGTGGCCGAACCTTAGATTTTTAGGAATAAAATAACAATTAATAATATAATATTTGATTTAAAAACTATTTTGTGTCAATTTTGACACTATTTGATATATGATTTTTGTGAAAGTCATAACAGAATTAAATGTTTGAACCAAGTTGATTAAATCAACATTAATATATCATAGTAACCTAGAAAATTAGTGTAATTCATAAAAAGTCTCAAATTACATTTATTGTGGTGTTTATAACATCAATTATGTCAATATTTCATTAATAAGATAATTACTGCATCATCGTTGTGTCATAAATAAATTAAATTATTTAATGTCTAAAAATTATAAATAAAATACCATTATGTAGGAAATATTTTTAGCTTTCTAATGAATATTTATAGTCGAATTTATCTTATGTATAATCTCATATTAAAAATGATTTACTTATTAAACTTTGATTTTATCTATTTTAACCTTTCTTTAAATAAATTAATAATAAATGTCCTAATCTAATCCAAGTGGGCCTAAATGGTCATATTTTATTCCTAAGTTTGTTTTTGGTCGAATTACACTTGTCCAATAGAATTAGGACATGTGTTAGGGTAATAGTAATATCATATTTACCCTTAGTTACCCTATTTACTATTAACCGCGGTAAAAAAAAGGTAAAAAGTTACTATTCACCAAAAATTATTTTCATCTCATTGAACCACATTTTACTTACTGACATCAACCGTGTCTCTCGGATTTTTGAAATTCTATTCACAGAAGTGGTAAAATTAAGTTTTATTCAAAATTCAGTTTTTAACCTACCACTTAGTAGTTTCACTATTCATCAAAAATTGATGTTTTTCAGAACAATGCCAAAATTTCATCCTAAGCTATATTTCATATTCCGAATTCAAAAATGAAGTCTATTTTACCAAATTCATATCATATAAGTTGCATTAATTAATTTTATAATTAAATCCCGCTGTTAAAACAAAGAGCGTGTTTTTAAGAAACAATATTTATCAAAATATTGACACTTGTTTATGTCTGGTTTAAATGTGAAATTACATCCAATGACCAACATTGTATTAAATTGTAAAAATATATTCTAAATATACTTTAAAACCACTCAAATTAATAATTTATCACTGTTAATTATTTTGATTAAAAAAGTTGTTTTTAATTATAATTTAGTAATTTTCACTATTCATCAGAATATGAAAGTTATCCGAAAAGTACCAAAATTTCACCTTAGGCTAAATTCGATACTCCGAATCCAAGAATGAAGTTCATTTTGAAAAATAAGATTTACAGAATTTTAAAAAAGTGGTTATTACTATTCATAACGGCTAGTTTTAATAATATTTTTTATAGCACATCGTTGTTTAGTGAAACTCGGTATTGCGTATGACACACGCTATCGAGGAAGGTCGTGATTGCGTGTAATGCAAGGCAAGACAAGGATGCGTGTTGTGCAAGCTCCTTTTGGTGTAGCGTACAACACAAGACATTAATAAAATTAAAAAGAATATTTTTTATACAATCTTGGGCTGTTACATTCTACCCCCCTTAAAATGAATTTCACCCTCGAAATTCGTCGGGGTTATAAATGGTTTACTATTCGAAAGTTTCTTTAATAGAAACCCACATCGTAAAAAGGAATATCAAAACCAATCTTTAAAAACAAAAGTATGAAACGTAACGGTTACCCAAATAAACTAATCATTGGGTTTCCACATAGGTGAAAATATGGATATGGAAGAGAAATCTAACCATCATGTTCTGATGGAGAGTGGTAGAGAACATGGCTATGGAAAATCCAGTAATCACAAATCCATAGATTTGTGATGATATAAGGTACCATCTGATTCATCATGTATAAGATCACTAGGACAACATTTTTGGTTTTCAAGATCATTTCCCCTAAAGTTGAAAATTTGAATTTTAATAAATACTTACTTTATTTTGGTACAATCTCATTGTTGTTCGTTCCTTGAACAATTTCCACTTCATCTCTTAAATAAATGAAGTTGAATTTGTTATTCGTGAAGTGTTAGCAGATCATGTGATAGAATGACGGGTCATTCCATCTGTCTCAAACAAAAGGTTAGCAAAAATTATATGCATAAATCGATCTATAGTGAGATTAATCATATATGGTTCCTAAAATGGACTTATACTTCATATATCATACTACTTAATATAATAAAACTAGTTTCTACTAAACAGGGACTTTCTGTAGTCCAGTGGTAGGTGATAAAGGCCAGTCGCACTTCGGTTGTGGGTTCAATTCCCACAGCCTTGTCCGAAGCGATGGGCTGTCGCCCGTCCTGCAGGTTGTCCTTTTTCTAAAACTACATTACTATAACATCCCATCAATAATATCAAAATTTCTAACTTATGTCCAACATAATCCATTCCAATCTTTAGGCTTATTCATAATACTGCAGTCCACTCTCATAATATAGTGAAAACGATTACCAGAGATTTAATACCATCGTTGATCCCCATATATCATAAGATATGTTTTGTTGGTCACATTCCAAACATTCAAAGTCCTTAATCGTGTATTCTCTTGAATACCTTAGTGAAAACATGAGTGCAGTTAAAAGTTAACACTTTCCACATACCAAAATCCTCAAAATTCTATATACTCAAACCATGATATCACTTAGTTCCTTATATCAATCATGAGCTCATGAATACTTTCAAACATTTCATTTTCTCTTTATCCCTTCATTATGCACATATCATCTACATTCCAAAAATATCTGAATAACCTTTCATGGATACGTGTACCATTAATCATACACTTTCAAAACCCAAGGAAGGACAACAGTGTAATAATCCTTAGATGTCTCTTTATTCCATGGTACCATGAGATTACTTATACAACATTACACATGATAAACATGTCATCATTCCACTACATTCTTAAACCATTGACCAAGCTTCAACAATTCTTTCATCTCACATATCATTTGTAGTCTCTTCATCATCATCCACATAAATACTTCCCATACGACCATACTGATTATCTTCATGAGACTTTCCCTTAGGGCATTGGTTTGCATAATGCCCGTACATTCCACATTTAAAACATTTAACCATTGTTGATGTCGTAGCAATACCATTATCCTCATCCATGTTGTTAACTGAACCTTTTCCTTTGCATTTACTTGCTTTGTGTCCTTCTTTTCCACACCCAAAGCATCTTCCAGTTCCTCTGAAACATTCTCCTTGATGCCTCTTCCCACATGAATTACATAGGGGAAATTGAACTTTCTTTCCTCTATGATCATCACGAAACTCTATCTTTCTCTTATTAGCAGAGTCAGGAAACTTACCAAATTTTACTTTATTGATCATATTATGAGAGTGCTGATTCGGCATAATAATTATGTTTGGACTTCCAAATCCCATTCCATTATGAAGAATATCATTCCATTGTCCATCATATCCTCCATTGTCGTGAATCATCTTGTTTCCAGCCATTCTCTAAAACCCAAAATGAATAGTGTGAGAGGCAAAAATCATGCTAGGGAAAACAACATAATAAAGGGGGAGTACCTTCAATATCTAACATCTTAGGTTTAATTATATGATCGTTAGCGTAATTCTAGTACTATAACCTATACGTATACTTAATCGTAGGGACATCCCTAGACATACCTTAGAAATATCTCTAGGGATCTCACTAAATTTCTCGCATCCTAGTTTCCAAAGGTTGACTAAACCTTTCCTCTGATACCAACTGTAGAGACCCGTATCCTGACGTACATTGACATTACATTACTTTTGCGGAATACTTAGTACATAACAAAAACACACACACAAGGATCGTAATAGTTTAGTGTCTTTGGAAACTCGGATCGTAATCTTCTAATCGTGATGAAAGGTCTTCAATATCTCCCATAAAGATCTTCCCCTTTTTTTTACCTAAAAACCTTTCTTTATATCCTGGGGAAAAGAAAACATAAAAGGGTGAGCTCAAATGCTCAGTAAGGGTAAACAAAAGAAATATCAATCACATCATATACATAAGAACATAGCTTTTGGAAATCTTAACCTGCAAAAGAGCTCATAATATCATAACATGGGAGAAATCATAGAAGTGAAAATGAGATCACCATAATCATAACATGAAACTTGAAACTTTGTGGCATGCACACATAATCATGGAAAATCATTTCTTGTTAGTCATGACTCATTGCCAAGACTGTCTTAGTGGACAAAGTCCCTTTCTGAATCGAGTAACCCTCGTTTCAGTCCTGTTTCACTGAACCAGTATAACCTACCGTTCCAGCCCTGTCTATCTCATGAGATATAAAATCTTTACCCAATGAATTGGAGGGAGATATAGGTCCCACCCATCTTATAATGAATCCTTTCTTATGTGTGCCACATAATCATAAAACATACATCATCGCATAACACATGTAACAAAAATGGGTTTCTTGAAACATCATGACATCATAAAACAATTCATATAAGATAAAGGAATTCATAAAAATGTTTCCATCACAACATAATCAAATCCATGTAATAATAGGGGTAAAAACAGAACCCTTTTATTATCTTAGATGGAAAATAATTTTGATAAAATACTTGAACTCCATTCTTGAGGAAAATATCCTTTCTGCTTTAAAAACATTTTTTTTCCATTCATAACATGTCATATGACTTTAAAATAAAAGAAGTTGATTAAAAATAAACTTGAAAACTTGTAAAGGAAGCTTCTTGGAAATAATGTTTTAAAAATCCATTCATGCCGTATAAGTTAAAAAAAACATTCTTTGTACTTTTGTCGGAAAAGTCAAAATGTACCTCGTACGAAAAACGACAAAAGATTCCTTTCATACATATTACTAAAAACTCACCGAAGGGTAAAAATGGATTTAAGAAATTGTAGGTGGATGGAAATAAAATTACATTTTGATGAAACATGGATGTGGATGATAAAATACACCCCAGTAAATACTTACGAATAAACAATCTCGGATAAAAATGAGATTGTGATATTTCCCTTACCTTATGTCCGACTTGCTTTGTAAGTGTCCAAAACTTCTGTATAATGATTTAGATCATGTTATTGACTTATTCCGGAATTATATTCATTGTTATGATATCATATATGGTCCACTTATGACATTATATTACCCGTTCTTTTGTAAATTCCATGTTAAAGAAGCGTTTTGGGTAAAATCGTTTCATTTATCTTAGGTGTTTTGACTTGTTGTTCTTGACATCATTATTACTTATATCATGATTTACTTACTTCCAGAATATAAAATATGATTTATATACCATATATATTCAGCATATATATATATATATAATAGATAGATAAATAAAATGAAAAACACCGTTCATGGAGACGGTAGTCCGTACGTACGCATGAACGCTGTTTTACTTTCCTTATTGTCTTGAAATGGAAGTAAGTAGATGACATACATATATATATATACATAAATCCAGTAGCTTTATAATGTCATATATTTAATTATTATTTCTTATATATACTTTATAATCATTCTTAAATGGTTAACATGGAGAATGAATCTCATCGCGTCGTGGAGACGGTAGTCCGTACGTACGCACGAGCGATGATATCATTTCCATAAATATTGAAATGAATTGGAGTGGATTATACAATATATCAGAATCAATATGATGTTGTAATAACTATGTATAGTTATTCTTTACACCATTATACCCATCCATGTAAGGTGGTGGTGGAAAATAGATTACACCACGGCGTGGAGACGGTATTCCGTACGTACGCACGCGCGGTGATTTCTTTTTCCGTTGGATGGATAGATGGTGAAATAGGGTTGTTTCATACTTATAATAACATATCAGTATATGAGTGATACTGATGTTATTACTTCATAATGAAACAACCTAAGAATAATAAGTGGAAGAAGAAATAAAGATGAAAGAATTGGTAACGGTAATTACCTCTTCTTTGAAGCGCCTCTTTGAGACCTCCTCTTAGGGCACTAAAATTGGTCTTTGAGGAAGACCAGAACCTCTAGGATGTTTCTAGGGAAGTGGAGAAGAGATTTTGGCAGGGGTTTGCCGAGATTGAGTGCTCAAATTGGTGTGAGGAGGAGGGGGAGGGGGTGTCCTTTTATAGGGGAGGAGAGGGGCACCTTAGGAATTCTTAAAAATATTAATTTATAATAAATCTAACCCCACTTAAAAACCTCCAAAAATGACTCATATTCGAAGATTAGATGAGATAGGGTTTTAATCTCATCAACCAATCAAATTTAGACATGTTTGGATTTTATTTTAAACCTTATCAATTAGATTTAACTCTAAGTTAAATAATTTAACTTTTACCGTGTCTTTTTGTTTTCTTTCACTATATGGTTAATACACTTACTATAACATGCCAAACGAACCCCAAATTGTTTATTATTAATATATATATCCTTATCTAAGTCATTTGGCCGAACCTTAGATTTTTAGGAATAAAATAACAATTAATAATATAATATTTGTTTTAAAAACTATTTTGTGTCAATTTTGACACTATTTGATATATGATTTTTGTGAAAGTCATAACAGAATTAAATGTTTGAACCAAGTTGATTAAATCAACATTAATGTATCATAGTAACCTAGAAAATTAGTTTAATTCATAAAAAGTCTCAAATTACATTTATTGTGGTGTTTATAACATCAATTATGTCAATATTTCATTAATAAGATAATTACTGCATCATCGTTGTGTCATAAATAAATTAAATTATTTAATGTCTAAAAATTATAAATAAAATACCATTATGTAGGAAATCTTTTTAGCTTTCTAATGAATATTTATAGTCGAATTTATCTTATGTATAATCTCATATTAAAAATGATTTACTTATTAAACTTTGATTTTATCTATTTTAACCTTTCTTTAAATAAATTAATAATAAATGTCCTAATCTAATCCAAGTGGGCCTAAATGGTCATATTTTATTCCTAAGTTTGTTTTTGGTCGAATTACACTTGTCCAATAGAATTAGGACATGTGTTAGGGTAATAGTAATATCATATTTACCCTTAGTTACCCTATTTACTATTAACCGCGGTAAAAAAAAGGTAAAAAGTTACTATTCACCAAAAATTATTTTCATCTCATTGAACCACATTTTACTTACTGACATCAACCGTGTCTCTCGGATTTTTGAAATTCTATTCACAGAAGTGGTAAAATTAAGTTTTATGCAAAATTCAGTTTTTAACCTACCACTTAGTAGTTTCACTATTCATCAAAAATTGATGTTTTTCAGAACAATGCCAAAATTTCATCCTAAGCTATATTTCATATTCCGAATTCAAAAATGAAGTCTATTTTACCAAATTCATATCATATAAGTTGCATTAATTAATTTTATAATTAAATCCCGCTGTTAAAACAAAGAGCGTGTTTTTAAGAAACAATATTTATCAAAAGATTGACACTTGTTTATGTCTGGTTTAAATGTGAAATTACATCCAATGACCAACATTGTATTAAATTGTAAAAATATATTCTAAATATACTTTAAAACCACTCAAATTAATAATTTATCACTGTTAATTATTTTGATTAAAAAAGTTGTTTTTAATTATAATTTAGTAATTTTCACTATTCATCAGAATATGAAAGTTATCCGAAAAGTACCAAAATTTCACCTTAGGCTAAATTCGATACTCCGAATCCAAGAATGAAGTTCTTTTTGAAAAATAAGATTTACAGAATTTTAAAAAAGTGGTTATTACTATTCATAACGGCTAGTTTTAATAATATTTTTTATAGCACATCGTTGTTTAGTGAAACTCGGTATTGCGTATTACACACGCTATCGAGGAAGGTCGTGATTGCGTGTAATGCAAGGCAAGACAAGGATGCGTGTTGTGCAAGCTCCTTTTGGTGTAGCGTACAGCACAAGACATTAATAAAATTAAAAAGAATATTTTTTATAAAATCTTGGGTTGTTACAGAACAAGTACAACAAATTATCATTAAAAACTATACTATATGTATATAATACCTTTTATAGATTCCAATATAGGTTAATCGAAAATCATTGCGTACAAAATATTACTCTCTAGAATTTCTCTCTTCCATCTCACATCCTCTTAATAATGAGAATATCTATTTTTTAAAGATCAATGAAACATTAAGTAAAATATATGAATAAATAAAGATGATTAATTGACATACCTAGTACCTAGAGATTCATCATTGTCATTTTGATATCATAGAAGCAAATGTGAATCACCACTAGAGGGATTCTACACTTGGTTCCTACAAGTGAAACTAAGGATTACCGAAAAGGGGTTTCAGATGATCAACATGTACAATAAAATAAGGATCAAAAGAACTAGATAATATTTCTTCTAATTTAAATAAAATAATATTACGCTTTATGTGAAAATATATCCTCATGGTTTCTGAACCTTTATTTTCATTATTCAGTTTGAAAAATTTCCTTGGTTGTGACATTAACATATTTTACAACCGAAGAATGATCCATTGATTTCAATTTTTTTAATTTGTGATTTTCCACAGTAAGAGCTTCCTTTTAAATTGAAACCCTTAAGTGTTATTATAATAGTCATGTTCAGATTTATGAATTTTTTTATTGTTAATAATTTCATATTTAAAACATTAAAGTTCATTTCATGATTTATTGATTCTTGATATGTTATCAAAATATATTCATCCTCTAGTTCATTTCTCACTCATTTCACCAATACCAGTTAATAATTAAAAAAAGTACATATCTGAAGAAAAAATCTAAAAGTACAATGAATTATAGATAGATAATACAAGATTACATGAAATTCACTCGTTTATTACCTATTTCATGTCATTGTTCATTGCACAATGACACCTGTGTGGATTTTGAGTCATCATATAATTAGTGTAAAACATGTGAAATAAATGAACCATGTGTATTCTAGCTTGGGTGGTGCAAAAAATCTCAAGAGTTTATGTTGTGTTTAATAACTACATGATATATAGACCATATGATTTTGATAAGGGAATAATTTAGTCAAATTGTGTTGTGTAATTAGTACACTATGTGTATTTAATACCTAAAACATTCTTTCTGGATATCTAGTAACATTAAGCACAAAAAATATATTCATTATACAGTATGTGTACTTTCAAAATGTTCATGATAATTACATTCGAAGTTCATATGTGTATACTACATATATCTGGTGAAGATAAGTACAAAACATGTGGATAGCTTATGAAAGATGTGTAATTTACATGTATATGTTAAAATATTAGATGCAACTACTTTATCTGTTAAACCACCTCATCCTGAGTTATATGGACCATTATGTTGATAGTATGTTACACTCATTATGTTTTATTTTATATTAAATGATCAATTAACCCCTATTAATATTTGTAACCATGGACCATTTATTATTGTCTTATAAAAAGAGACTCATGAAATTAAATTATACAGTATAATTTTTTTGTTCTGAGAGACATTAAATTAGTAGTACAATGTAAGAAATTATAACACATTCTATGTAACAAATATGTATTATGAGTTCATTTGTTATTTCTAAAACCATAATGATTAGTTCACATAAGTAATCATTGGGTTATTCCCAAGTACAAATTTTTGTACTATTTAATTGAGTTCTTAAATAAAATAAAATAAATTTTTTTATTTAAAATCATAGAGGATAGTAATTTCATGATGGTTGGATGAAATAAGATAAAATATATTAATTAATTAATAATATAATTAATTATATTAATTCATGAATGTTTTCTATTATTTAAGAATGAATTTAATTGAATGCTAGGTAGTTATTTAAAATGTAAAATAATGGCATGTTCATATATGATCATTTTCTTGACCTGGCCTATGAAAGTTTTTTTAAATTTAATTTAATTTTATTACTTCATTTTTCAATGATATTTTATTAAGTAAATTGTGATGGTCTGTGAGTCAACCATCCTTATTATTTATTTTTTATTTTTCATGTCCTCGGTTTTTTAATGTAATTCACCATAACCAATACATTGGTTCGCCTCACCTTTTATTGAGTTATAAAACCTATGTAAAAAATAGAGTCCCCAAACGTGCATGGAGTGAGTTCATGATTGAGATGAGGTAGAGGTAGTACCCGATGAAACCATGATTTAACAAACATAGAAGACACATTAGTTCATAGGAGGGATGCTACAATCTTGTTCCATGAACAATATAACGAGTTTCTCCGTATGGTCTTAAATTGACTTATTATTCATTGAATAAATGAACAGTTAGATAATGCTCATGATAATTTCATTTATTTATTTATCTTATTTATTTCTTATACATGATATATTTTATCAATAGAAGACCATGATCACATAAATAAAAGGACTAATATGAAAATATAGAATTATACTAAATGGTTAAGAATAAATGTTTTATCAGAACATGATTATTCCATAACATAAAATCCACTTTATATTAATAAGGAATGATAAAAATACAATAACCTCATTTAAAAATAATAAATATATCCATCAACATAATATTCATTCAGACTAAGCATCCCATTACTTTATTAATATTGTAAACCAAAGAACTAAGTGTTTTACCAACCCACATAAAGACACCTACTTTTATCAGAGGGTTCTTATGAATTTTTTGTGTTGATATAACCAATTTACACCAAGATATGTACCCAATTATAGACTTTATTTAACTTGTAAGATTTTTTTGAGGATATACAAGTAAGGGTTTCTAGATTGGGGAGTCTACTCAAGAGACCATGGAGTTAGAAGCCCACAATTGGAAGAAACTAGCCTATCTAAACACTGTTAATTAATTGATGGATCCCATTATTTAGATATGAGAAGAGGAATATATATCTTTTCCACTAGAATGTTTTAGTAACTTCAAATATCTTATTAAATGTGGATGTTTATTATTACTTGATTAAATAAGGTGATACATAATAAAATTAAATTTATTATTTTGTATCACATTAATTGTAATTAGGAAACATATTAATAATCTACTCTTTATAAATGTATTATAAAGGAAATTGGAATGTACAGATTATCCATTCAATAAATTTTGTTTAATGACTACATTATTATTTGTATTAACTTTTATTAATGGTTAAGATGCCTATAAGTTTTGTTTCACCATGATCTAATATATTATGTTCTAGAATCGTCACTGCCAGATCCGCCTACTAAATAGACTTGTGGGTCATAGTTTCTTGCCTATGATAAACACCTGAGTAACATGGTCAATATTCAATGTATAATGCTTTTATCCACGTATAGTGAACTAATGAAGTCACATATAGTCAATGATACTTATTACATGATCCAACACCGTCACTTTAAATATTAGGAGATAGATTGGAAGGAACAGAATGAGATATCAAAGGAAGTATTTAATATTAATCTTAGAGGAAGTGTTCTAACTGGGCCTTATATAGTCAAACTCATTATCTACATTGAACACCTATAGATTATAAGGTTCAATATACCAGATATAAAAAACACTGAAATCATTCTTTATTCACTCCCTAAGATATTCTTCATCTTTTGTTACTAATTTCAATATGAAAAACATAGAGAATTATCTCCAAGATCTTTCCAATACATATTTCCAATTATTCAAGGATATAACATGTGAAAATACTTCCATCATTATGTTTAATAAATAAAAAGGTCCGGAATTGATATCTACATCCAAAAAATTTTCTGATCACCCTTCCAAGAAGAGAAAGATAAATGGGAAATAAAGAAAATACAATGCTATCTATTTTTCATGTTGATGGAAGGGCTACAGGAAGAAAAACTATACCTAGGAAAATAAAAAAGGGAATGCTCCAGGTGAATTTTATATCATGTGTAATTTATCTTTATTTAAAAATTCTGTATTAGATACAAAATGTGTTTCTTACATATATATATTCAAATACTGGAACCAGGTAAATTAAAAAGAATCCCGAGGGGAGGTAGATCTATGAGAATAAAATAAATCCAGACATTCCATTATTCCTATTGGGTATTATCACCTCTCATTATCGAGATTAATGATCTTGGTTTTAAAATATTTTTATTATTTTCCTTTTACCACCAAGATCTTTTTTATATGTCCAAAATTGATATAAATGGATTTATTTTCATAGTTGGGAGTACATATTTATTATTTTAAAAATAAACCATATGTTATAGTATTATGTCTTGAAATAATGGTCTTTACATGTTGGATTACACAAACCATGTAATGAAAATCGATAATGAAACTAGTCCCCATGAATCATATAATACCCAACTATGGAATCACTAACAAGGTCATGTGAACTACAAGAATTTGGCCAATTTACACCAAGATGGATATTTAGAGTCAACTTAAATGAAACCAAATGGTTTATGTTGAAATTCTTTATAAAGAAAAAGTACGAATCATCCATTTAGTGGAAAAGGTGATAGGGATAAAGAGATTCTTGAATTATTTAATCCTAATATTTTTTGACTATTTCCAACATAATAAATGGGTGGGTAATCATAGTTTATAATTTTTAATAATGACTTTAGTAGATAAGATTATTTTTACTTAATCAGGTATAAGTTAGGATTCATTGATATATTCATGGAATATAAGAATGATGTTGAGAACAATATTGGTAAGAATATTAGGAAGATATGATCAGACCGTAGTAGAGAATATATTAATCAAGAATTCATTGACTATTTATGGGAGTTATGGATTCTATCCTGAATCAGTCCTCCTCATGCACTGAAATTGTACGATGTAAGTGAAAGGAGGAACCACACCATATTACACATAGTGATATCAATGATAATCCATGTTAGTATTCCATTATCCTTTTGCAAGTACCCATTATAGATAATAACATATATAAATGGGATGGTTTGAGAGAGAAATACTTTTATGAAGTCCAAGTTCATGGTATAAAAGAGTTGGAAAAAAGAATAGATTTTATAAAGAACAACATAAGAAGAAATTATAGGGACAAAGTACTACATAGGAGTATAAGAGAGGTTAGAGAACCTTAATGATATGGTTTTTTAGAAACCAATGATGGTGAATCATTATTATTTGATAATAATGATACAGTAACCTACCAGGAAGTTGTAATTGTCAAAATTTTCTATAAGTGATAACAAATATTTGAACTCTGAAATGTATCCAATCCATCGAAACTGTGAATTTATTTTGGTAGACCCTCCAATGTTTGTAAATCCCATTTGATGTAAATTATTATTTAAGAATAAATATAACATGGATGGACAAGTAAATACTTATAAGGAAAGAGTAGTTGTAAAAGTGTTTAAAAATAATCAATGAATTGTCTATGACAATACCTTTTCACTACATTTTATATTTAAATCCATCAGAATTATACTTTCCATAATAGATTACCGTGACTATGATATTTGGAAAATTTATTTCAAAATAAACATCCTTAATGGGAACCATAAAAAAGATGACAATATGACACAAACCAGAGGGACTTTAATTCAAAAAGATTCAAAAAACGTATGAAAATAGTAAATATCCATTTATGAATTAAATCATGAATCCAAGATAAGTAATATTTGGTTTGATGAAGCCATAATATAATTTGGTTCAAAAAATAATTAATGTTATCCTTGTACCAATAAGAGGTTTATTGAGACTATATTCATTTTCTTTTTAGATTATGAAAATTAAAAAAATAATTATTGGAATCAAAATAATACTCTCACATTATATTAATGGAAGGTTAAATACAATCTTTTCTATGAAATATATATGATTAATAACATATATTCTTACAGTCAAAGCACATCATGATAAATCTAAGAGGATGGTTTGTCTAATTCGAAGTACGTATATTGAAAAGACACTGAAGATATTAAGTATAGAATAATCTATTAGTGGATTCATATTAGTGTCACAGAGAATTCATATTTCTTCAAAAACGATTCATTAGACTCCCAAGGAATGGAAATGGATGGTAAGGATTCCATACATGCCAGTTATTGAGTATGTCATGTATTCTATGCAATGTATCGTGATAAATGTTTCCTATGAATTAAGTATGGCAAGAATATATCGAGCTGAACTAGGTGACCACTATTGGATGGTAGTAAATTCTATCCTTACTTATCTTAGATGAACTAAGGATATGTTCATGTACTAGGAAGGAGATGAGGATCTATTCCTTTGAGGATATAAAGATGATAGTTTCCAAATAGATCACGATGATCTAAAATTGTATTCTGAATACATATTTAATTTCATGTATGTGATGTGAGATGGAAAATATTAAATAAATCCATGGTCACATATTCTACAACATATTTTAGTTTTGATGAATATTTTTTTAAAGTTAAAAAAATAGTTGAGATATAAAAAATCATCCATGATCTTGATGTTTTCCCTAGTAGTAAAGATCTTATTAGTCTCTATTGTCACAATATAGTAATGGTGGATCCTAAAGAAGGTACAATATAAAATTAGTAGATGAAGAATATACATCATATGTACAGTCTATCGAGATATTTTTCTCAGAAATTAAATTTCTATTGACCAAGTATTCCATGAAACACAATGTCGTGGAACCCTTGGACAAGGCCTTAACTTAGTAAAATATAGAAAATCATATGTGGTCTAGGGGAATGACACTCCTACCATTGAGATGACATGGCCTATTAAGTGCACATCATTAATCTATAAAATGCATTTGGTTAGATTTTCATAAAAGATATACTCTCTCAATCTACTCAAGATGGTGTCAAGATGTTTGGCATGATAATTAAGTGATTGTAAGTACATGAATATATTGTCAACAAAAACCACCACATATGAATCCATAGAGGATGAAAGATCTTATTCATTGAGGCCATGAATAATGTAGGCGCATTATTCAACAAAAAAAACATCACTACGAATTCATACATGTTTTACCATCTCCTAATAAAATTTATTGGTATCTCTAATACTATCACCATTAAATGATGCTATCCTGATGTCATGTAAAATTTGGATCAAAACTTATCACCTCTCATATAATTAAAAAGGACATCAATGCGTGAAAGATGATATGAGTTCTTGACCATCAGTTGGTTCAAACTCCTATAATCTACACATAAGCACAAAGATCCACAACCTTTTTGGATAATTGAATAGGATAAACCCAAGGAGGTGTACTCAACCATATGAATCTTTTATATTCTAGTTCTTACAACTAAACATTCAACTCATAAATCTCTTCTTGTTCCATTCGGTAAGGTGACATAAAAAATGGCTCTGATCCCAAAACAAAATTGATCATGAGATCAACATATCACTTTTGAGTTATGCTGTAGAAATAATTACGAAATAAATTTTAAAAATAGTTTACCACTAGAGGAAAATAGTCTAGCAACATTACACCACTATCTAGAGCAGGACCATTAATTTGAGTAGTGAGACAATCCAATCTGTACAGAATTGGTCCCGTATGGACATCCTGAAATTACCACTCATATGGTTAACTGATTCATTTTAAATCTTTTTATGAAACTATCCTATTGTAATAGTATATTATATATATATATAGAAATAAACAGTCCATACCATGAATAAAGATGAAGCCTGCCATTTAAAGCATGAATGGTGTCCAAAAGAAGTGAAAACCTCCAATCTCTAGAGAACAAACCTTGCAATCTTAAATATTATTTGTCTGCACTCCCAACCCTGTATAAATTGTTAATATACCATATAGGATTTCAATATCCCAGACCAAACCATTTTAAAAAATAGAAGATAGAAAATAATTTCATGCTCATGTATCAAACAAAACACAAGCTACGATAGAGGATAAAATAATCATACCTTCGATGGTAGAGAGTACTGCATCAACATTAGTAAGAGAGGTCTACATAATGTGAAACTATCTTTCCCATATACCATGGGCCCCTGGCTGACTACCCTGATACACATCCATTTTTGGGTACTGTTGCTCATGCACTATGGTACCACATACCCTACCTCGGCCTAAATGACTTATGTAACTCCTACTACCAGCCTACAGATGGGTAGCTAAGATATTTCATATCTTCGGTGTCTATCCTGATCCTATGCCGCTGTTATACTATGTGAATTTCACAACGAACTTATGAAGATGACTCAGTCTACCACAAATATGACACTCTATTGTGGGGTAAGGAAACTATATGATGTTGTTCCCATACTTTGAACTCTGATAGAACTAAAACAGAACATGATCTTGAGATGGTTGTCGAATAATGTGATTGATATTACCACTACTTTTTTGGCGGAATCTATCATAACAAGGCATCTTACCACTCAAAGAAGAACTCCCATATCACCCTGCTAAAATATCATGGTCACTACTGGATACCTCTCTAAGTTTCCCTTATTTAATGAGTGCATGATTCATCATGTCTTCAAATATGAATAAATGGAAGAAGTTTACCAACAAGGCGATCAAATAATGAAGAGAATCCTAGAAATGTTTCACCCTGGTGATCTCATCATCTTCCAATGATGGTGAAAAATATTATAGATTGGTAAAACATTCACTATAGTCCATCATAGAATAATCCTTCTGCATTAAAATTAGGAAATAGAGATATTTTTCATCCCTCAAGTTAACGGGATAGAAATTTATCATAAACGTCATTTCAAAGTCTTTCCAAGATAGATAATCCTACTTCCCTACTTCCCTACTTCCCTAGAATATCCCACCAACAACTTGAAGGTCTGTGAAGCATATAAATAACAATATTCAACCTTTTATCCATAGGTTTCTTGAGATACTTGATGATCATATGGACTTACACGATCAAGAACTTGGTTTCCTAGGCTCCACCTTCCCTAGTAAAAATAGGTGAATGATACAATTGAAAATCTCACTTTATATAAAATATCGAAGGAATTGCATGAACAATAACCCTTTATTGGGTTTTGAAGAACCTTAGGAAGCTTCTGTCAAGCTGAACATTCATATGCTTCTCTAGAACATTAGGAAGATCTGATTCTTCTATGTTAGAAGCGTGAAGATTTAAACTATCAAATCGCTCAGGTCGAATGCAATGATGGGGAATTTTCTATACAATACAAACAACAACCTTGGTTAACTATCTTGAAACAAGTTTAGCCCTATTGGTGATTGTAATAGAAAACCAAAAACTCTTGGTCACTATAGATATGGATTACAAGTATTTTACCTTGACAAAAAAATCATTTCATTTATCTAGTGAAGCAGATATGTGATATCATTGTTATAAAAGAACGTATATATCACATGGAAATATAGATTTTCTCTTATCATGAACAATTCATGTAAATATATCTCTATATGAATATTATGATGCTTGAATTATCTTTTCATTCCATACAGAGTCCTAATTACAAATATCATGAAACAATAACATCCTAAAAATATATCCACACACAACATGTGAATCAAGCAATGTGAAATAACCTCAAATGTAAGAGGAACACAATATAAAAAACATTCCCATCCAAGGAAAACTAGATTTCCCCTGTATATATGTTAACCACTCTGATGAAAAAACTCATTACAATGTCAGGAAACATTCTAGTCTCTTTTCTATATTTACTAAACTGTAAAGAAAGAATGAAAAGTAAACCTACTTGTTTGATAACAATTTCTAATGTCCACCAATCCAGAACTCTCTCACATGGATAGAAATGGTTGGTAATGAGATATCAAGCACTCCTCCCCATTCACTATAGGATTCCGACTAGAATAAAGGGTTTGAAATGTATATTGGGTAGACTATACCATCTGATATGAAGTGTCATTGTAGTAGAATTTTTTTAAGAACAAAAATATAATAAAATAAAATTCATAGCATAAGAAAAAAATAAAATCTAACTGAATAATCCAACAAATAAATAAGTAATAATATAATGATTTGATGGAATGCATCTAAATGAAATTCTTGAAAAATACTTGACAAAGAATAGAAGACTCAAATATAAGACTCAAGGTCTCATGTCCCAAACCCCATATCGATACCATCTCCAAACTCCATCTCATCAAAAAATAAGAAATCAACATCAAGGTAATTTTCTATTGTCCAAACTTTCACCCACATAGTCTACTTGGTTACAAAATCAATTATAATCATTGTTCTCTCACACAATGGGAATCCATGAGCCAGTTAATAATATATTGGAGATCAATGGACATAAATGAATAAATCCATTCATTTATTTAATTATTTTGGATGCATAACACAATGGTTCAATAATAACATTTCATAAACATGTCAATAATCAAACCATAGGGTCAATATTTAGGTGGCATAACTTTATCTGATGATCCAATAATTCTTTAAACAACCAAAAACTATGAGGAAGATGGCGTAGAAAACTTCAAATAGTTTTATAGATAAAAAATGATCATGATCAAAACCAACAATGCAATAGCTAATGGATTTCACTTTAACGTTTGGATAAGAATGAAGAGAATGAAGAAAACTAAATAAAAATACATATACAGGATGAATAACCAAAATAGGGCATCCAGAATAGAAGTTGGCACCCCAAAATTTCTTGGTGAAAGCCATAAGGATGCGTAGAGATGAGTTTTAATCAAGAAAATTGAGAATTCATCCACACAACATGTTTAAAACTACAGGTAAGAAATTTACATAGTGTGTAATGTTATTACATGTTGTGTAAATTTAATTAATGGAATACACCAAAACCCCCATCACCTTATATATATTTTATTAAAAACCTTGAACAAACACAAAAATTTTAATCCCATTACATGGCGTGTAAATGTTTCATAGTTTATTATTAATCCCATTTTTCTTTTAAATGAACTGAACCACTTTTAATGTTTCTAAACTAACCAAGAACCCAAGAAACACATAACCCATTTATACCCAAAATCCATTAACAAAAACAAACACAAATCTCCAAATTTTATATCATTTTCTCCAACAAGATCTCATAATGGATACTCTCTAGTATTTTTCAAGTTTCTTTGAAATATAAGAATATGTTTTTTAAAATGACATGCTTTCATGATTAAAATATAAAGGAAACAAAATATTAATGAAAAAATTAGAGGGAGATGTGCCTGAAAAGATATGGGATCTTATAAATGCATAGATCCATCATAAGTCTTATGATGACTGATCATAAAGTCCTTTGGAGTTCGAGGAGGGAGGCCACATGTTTCTTTGGGTTTCACCTCGATAAAGACTAGAATATATTTCATAGGAAACAAGAAATACCCAATATTCATTATCCCTTTCTATATATTGTGTACAGTTGGTGAGGTGGCATACCAATTAGCTTGAAAACTACAGTTAGAACAGGTATACATCACCTTCCACATGTTGTAGTTGAAGAGTTATGTGTATGACCCATCCAATATTATAATATAGGGAGATGTATACATTGAGGATGGAGCAACATTTAATGAGAACTCAGTAGATATTGAGGATCAGTAGAATTGGATCCTTCAAGGTAGAGATATTCCTTTAGTGCATGTTTGATGGTGGCTCAAGAATCTCCATGAGGGAACCTAGACATGGGAGGCTCAAATTCAATATCAGCACCCACATCTATTTATGTCACCCATGTTTTGACTTTTGAATAAGTAAATCCCCAAGGTGGTAAGAATTTAATGACTTGGATTCTTCAATGTATTATTTTTTGATATTGTATGGATTTTTTTTTCAGAACTAGGAGTTGAGATGGAATGTGATTCCAAGGCCTGATATTCCTGAAGTAAATATTTGATATATATTAAATATATTGAACAACACATGTGAAAAAGTTTCCTTAAATTTTTTGATACCAACCAAATAGGGGATGGAATTAGAAATCTAAAGGCACCATCATGTTTAAAATGCATGTTTTACCCTATACATGAAATAATTTTTTTCATCAATTTAGGGAATTTGTGAAATGAACACAACATGTGTAAAATGAATAAAAAAATTAAATAAATTATTTTCCTTCAATCATTGAAACAAAAAAATAATTTCATCTATATGTATATGGTTTTTATAAATTCTTAGGGTTAGCTATATAACCCTAGATCCAATGAAGAGTGAACGAGAGCATCTCTGTTAGATGACCACCAACTGGATCGTCGATCGACCATTGATGTGAAACGGGATTTAGATATCTCACCAATGTTGATGAATCTGGCTCATTATTCATAAGAAATCGACCCATATCGAGGACAAAAGTTCTTTTTTTGGATTAATTCCTGGTTATATATTTCTATGGCTAATGAGAAATAATCAACCTATATATTGACATGTGGATCAGATGTATTGTTAAATGGGTTATCTATGGGGATATTTTGGGGAATTGCTTTGTGTCTATTAGTTTCTATCTTTATTAATCAATATAGAGGAAATAAATCAAGTCCAACAAGAACATTGGTCAAGGTTTATTTCTCATGGATTTCATCATGATTTTTTCCCTTGATTATTTATTCATCATGGGTTATTACCTTGTGTCGTGGTAAGACTATACCAGAAAATAAAACATTTTACACCCATTTCTTGGCATAACATTTTGATATCATAGATCCATGGTCAAAAAGACATGATGATTTTGTGAAAAAGGATGTGATAGTGGATTGGATAGAAGTTAATGGCCTGATTTTTTTCTTTGATATGTGATAATAGTTTTATGTATGAGGCTATTTTCTAAATGTATTCAAGGGATGGATCCAAATTTTCAATGACAGAAAGTTTGGATGAATCTAGATTTATGATTTTCAGAAATGTGGGAGGCCAAATCACTATCTTGGGAAACATGAGAAGATGAAGAATCTAGATATGTATTTAAGGTAAATACCAAACAAAACGGCATGTACTAGTGATCTGCGCTCTGTGAGGTGCCCTCTCAGTGGTGGTTAGGGTTTTAGGATGATTTTAAGTATCCCACAAAGTTTGACCCATCTCCCATGGTGTGTGACCTTGAATAGTTATATCAGTGTGCTCCTTAGAGGCAACAAAAACAAGAGTGAATTACACAGGCTCAAACACACTGTGTACTCCCACATGGACACAACCATGGCAGATATACATTATAATAGTTGTGTACTTGGACACAAGAATATGTATAAGGGTTAGGTAACATCTTATAATTCTACATTGACATGGGAACATATTTGTGCCAAAGGGACACTCCATGTATTCCTAGTGCATGTCATGTACTCCTTCAATGTTGTTTTGGATCCCTCTTCCTTTATATCTTGTAAATTTTTGGTTTGGGCCGATTCCCTATATCCTTTACCCGAGGGTTATTATGGAATCACGTCCTACACATAATATAGTCATCCCTTCAACATGAATTCTTGGATAGAGTTATTTGAATCCCTCTATGAGGCCTAAAGTGAGATCCAATATCATATTCTTGAGTTAGGTGGAGTTATTGGTATCATCACGGCCAACACTACATGGACATTGATCCTATACATAGTGGGTTGTTCTAAAATTATTTGTTGGTATACCACATGGATTTTATAGTGATCATCATCTGTGTATATCATATCTTCAGACTTATAGTGTATTCATTTAATGATAATACTCAATGAGAATGACCTTTAAGAAGGACGTCATCAATGCTAAGAAAACTTGTGGAGTGTGTTCTCCAAGATGTATTCTTTGTGGAACCTTCGAGCAGGAATCCTAGGTTGGAATTGCAGTTACGAATTTACATTGAGAATTTATTTCTTAGATGAGTATATATGGATATTATTTTTAAATGTTTTATAGACATATACATATATATATCTTTTGGTATTTTTTTTGTAAGCTCTATGGTTTCACAGTGTCCTACTAGGCTTTATTCTAATCACCCCTATATGGGAATTTTACACACAGATTGTATCTTTTTAGGATGATCATCCTTTTTATAGATTCCTAGAGGGGCCAAGAACACGACATGTTTAGTGATACTAGATAGGCCAAGTGGTGTTTCTTCAGTATCCTGATAGAAGTCCCCATATATACATTCAGGTTGGATTCTTTTAAGACTCATTTTTGTTGTCTAGTATTTGACCCTATTTACTTTTCATTCCTTATTTTCGTACTTTGGTTGTTAGACTAGATGTATGCATGCATGGTTTATTTCAGTAGTTTTATATTTCGTAATTGTTTGGGATTTGTAGATTTGTGCATGTGTACATATACATTAGGCTAAGGCCACCCAAGTTAGTGATATGCTTACTTGGGGCAAGTCACTGGATCCTGGACTATTGGAGGTTGGCTTGGGGAGTCATGGAATGGGACCCATTTTGACAGGTCAAGAAATTCAACAAAAATTTAAATAATTTACACGCACCTACCAACTATATTGAAAAGGGTTGATGTATCATGAATGGATTAATGGATGCCAAATTAATCTTGGAATGCTTAAAAAATTATAATTTTTTTAGGATAGGCTTGAGTGAGTTTGTTCATGGAATTTTGGATAGTGATGACTTTGGGTAATGTTTATAATTTGGTTCACAGTTGGGAATTGAATGAGAAAAGATTTATGAATATCCTGAGAACCTTGAAACTCCCTAGGTGAGAGGAATGAGATGATTATAATTTTCTTAGTGATCTATGAAAATCTATGGGTCTTGGAATGTTAGTGGAGAGGGTAACAACTCTCTATTGGGGGTGTTGAGAGTAACCTTCTATTGGTAAAGTGAGGTTTGTTATTTTTTGAGTATGGAACCCCATTATGAACATGATTGGATTGTTTCATGGATATGGGTTTCTAGATGGGAGATGTATGAGGATTTTACATAAATGGTATGATGTTTGATCATCCACTGGAAAAACTCAGTATGAGTTTAGGCACTAGCTTTGTGATAGGGTGGAAATTTTATGTCGACCTGTGTTTCCAAGTGGACCTTTAGGGAAGTGTATTGTAACCCTACATTTATTACATGACTATTACATAATTTTATTGAAAAAAATATAACTGTGTTACAAAATTAGGATCCAAATGTTTAGTGTCTTAAAAAAATTTGGACAAAAAATAACCTTTAAATAATAAGACACAAATAATATTTAATTCTTTCTTTTCTAGAATCTCAGTGGTCCTCATCCACTCCTTCGTATACATAGTCATATGAGGATATACAAAAAAATAAAGGGGTACTCTAAAATCCTAGTAAGAGGATAGATAAAAACATTAATTTAAATAACATGGGTGAGCATAGTTATCATCAGAATAATATAAGTAGGGTATCATCATCATAATTATAAGTGAGAGCATTTGATAACGTCATAGAATGTGGTAATACAAAAAAATGAAACATCATATCATAGTGGTCAATGAAACACATAGTTTTGAACAAATATAACAACATGTTCATGCATAACATGTGTGCATAATCAAAAAATTCTCATTGTGATAAAATATAGAATCTTGTTCATACATATTTCACATTATCTCATGAGATACATCCCATTACCCAATTCATTTGAGTGGGTTATAATTTCGATCACACCCATCACATCATAACATTTACATAATCATACATTCCACTTAGTACATACATCAATCAATGTCATGAAGTAACCCATGTAAAGAAATGGGTTTCATAAGGATTTAATAAATCACGAATAAACATGGGGTTCCCAGAATATATAGCAAAAACATCTTTGGTGTAATATTATTCATTATTGTGAAAATAAGAAACAACTCAAGTGGAGTATAAATGTGATTTGGATGGAAGATTTATTTTGGAAATACATCTTATTTTTCATAAAATTATATTGGAAATATGAATATCCTAGAAATGAAAAGGGAATAACAATGAAATTATATATAAGGAACATTTATGGAAATATCCAGATAGAATCTTGTAATAAAATAGTGATAACCCAAAGAAATGGAGTTGGTTTTTTGAGTTCCACTTTCCTTATGTTAGATTGCTTTCGCCACTTTAATATCTTTGATAATAAAATTAGATTAATTATTCACAAAATCTAGAACTAATTATGAATTTATTTGATTATTCATAATTTAATAAGTATTTTTGGATATTTTTATGAGTTATAGCATGTAATTTTATTGTTCGGTAGTGATCGTTTTCTTGGGTTTCATAATCGGTTCACTTATACACATTTAGAGAAGATCATGTAAAATGTGTAAAATTATCTATAATTGAAAATATATATTATTAATGAACTTATAGAAGTTTAACAGGACTAATAATTGTTTTCTAGATATGAGGATTATTCATTAGATAAAACATTAATGATAATCATTTAGAATAATTTTTTGCGGTTTTCAATCATAATGAAATTATTTAGTTTTATAATTTAATATTATGTATATATGTTAATTCCAGAACATAAAAAAGGTTATAGAATAAATTTTTAAATAAATTTAAAAAATTTCAAATGGCACTATGTCCACCATTGATGGCCTTAATGGAAAATTAAAATGCCTCATCCACGGTGGTGGTAAATCGACCATCACTAATGATGTTCTCATTTTTAGAATAAAAGGGATAGGAGAAGAGGATTGATAATGGATTATTTCATTAACAAAATAAAATAAAATTTTATATAAGATACATGATTTCTCATTCCACTTGGATAAGGGGAAGTTAGTAGAGAATAATAAAAGAACACAAATTTACAAGAAATTAAAAGAAAACAAAAGGGGATTTTACCTCTTGAGTTTCTTCTTTATGAGAACCTACTTATACAAATTGTATTTTTTATTTTGTTGAGAACAAATAATCCTAGACGTGGGGGAGGATATTAGGAGGAGTATTGGAATGAAATTTCACACGATTTAGGGCTTCTAATGTGTAAATATAAGAGGCGGTGATGGGATGTATTTATTGGGGAAGAGATAAGTGTTTTTTGATTAACCTATTCATTAGTTTATTTTTTTGTAGAAGAATATGAATCATTTTGATTCCTAGGACTACATAGAGTAAATGGAGAATGACTGTTCAAGATTATTGTTCTTATATCATACATACATCATACATGACTCAAAATTTCTTTTATTTGATGAATATAGTAAATTACCGTATTTCACTATTCAAAAAAATTCTAATATTTTTTAAAAATACCAAAAAATATCCCCCACTAATTTTTGAATTATAGATTTTCAAAAATAAATCCATTTTAATAAAACAATTTTTATATATGAGAAATTTAATTTTAATTAAAACCATCATTTACTTGGAATATATAGATTGTAAAATTATAATTGATTTTATAACACTTGGAAAACTTATTTAAGGAATCTTAAAATTATAATATATTAATAAGAAAACAAAGTATAAATTTACAAATATATTTTATGAAATTAAAGTTTCTTATAAACCATTATATTATTTTAAAATTGTAAAAAAATTAATCTTTTAAAAAATACCACCAGTTATTTTTTTAAACATCTATTTACTTATACTATGATATAATTAAATAAAATAAATATTTATTTGATACCTAAATTGTATTCATACATCCATAGATGAATTTATTACTCTATAGAAAAACTTACAATTCATAATTTTCAAGTTACTATTCTAAGGGTCTGGTTACTATTCTGTCATGATATGTTCCTTTATTTATTTATATATTACTTAGTTTATTCTTCATTTATGAGAATAATGTTTTTCTAAGGTTCTCCAGGTTATTTATGTTTTATATACAACATAAAAAAAAATTAATAAGGGAAACAATTATATTTTTAAATGTTTGGTTCATTTCATTCGACCCCCCTTTTGAAATTTTTCCCTGAAGACTTTATTTTACATAAATAAGAGAGGGTATTTGTTCTAAATCACTTCTTTCAGTTCCCATGTTCCCTATTCATACTTATTAGACTGATTTTATTTAATTATTTTATTTATATATTTTACATATGATTATATGATATATGGAACTTCCTTCCTTCTTTCCTTTGAATATGACCCATATAACAGGTTATGTAATCAACAAGACAAAAAAAATACTTTTTAACTTTTAATATCTATAAATCCTTCGAATAGGGACAAAAAACAACATTATTTCTCTTATATATATAATTTTTTAAAATAAATTAGTATTTATTTATCATGATATTTTTTAAATTTTCTCTAAGATGAAATAATTATTTTATATTCTTGTGAAATGCCATCATAGAAATTATTTAGGTTACGAATAAAAAAAATGAAGTGACACTAAAATTATTAAACACGATGTAAATTGAATGAATTACATTGTAAGATTATTTTTTAAATGAATATTTATTTTTAATATGGTTTATTAATAACATATTATTAATCCTTGATTATCATGATATTTTTAAAATTTAATTAAAAAGAATAATGAAAAAGTTACATTAACATTATTTTATGATAAAGATTATTTTATGAAAAGATTTGAAATTACTAAAAATTATATCTTATTTCTCGTTATTTTTAAATTTTAATAAAAACCAAAAAAATCCTATTTATGGACTGATTTATATTTTTTAATTAATATATAAAAACTTAAATAGTAAAAAATATTTTATAACGGTTAAGGTTGAAGTGGTTTCTTTTCATGTTATATGTGCTTATGTTAAAATAAATTACCAAAACACATAGGATTTATATTTTATAAATTAAATATAATATATATTATCAATTCCTCTAAATTATACCTTAAATAGAACTCTAATTAAGACTTAAATGACATGTTAAAAAGGCTAGAAAACTAGTTTTTGAAGTTAAGAAAACCAAAATTCTAAAAATAGGGACACATCGAAGTTACGAAATATAAGGTTTAAAACATGTGTTGAATTATATAGTAGATGCGTGTATTGATCATATCATAAGACCAAACCACTAATTTTTATATTTGGAGCCACTTGAGGCAGTATTGACCTCCAAATAATGAATTCTTTGGAGTATTTACAAAAATACCACTCATCCTCACCTATAAAATGGAACTCACTCTCCCCACTTATTAAAACATATAAATACATTTGGTTCTACACACACACAAACACACAAATATATATATATATATATAACTTCCTAGAATCCTTAAACTCATCCTAGAAGCCTCAGTTTGGACAAAAATCCAACCAAGAAGGGATTTAGTATAAACCTAAGGAGGATACGTGAATAGAAACATTCATTAACAATTGTTTTCATTTTATTTCAACCTACACTTCATCAATTATTATTATATAAGTTTTATAATGACATTAGTATATATCATATTTTAATATTTTTTTATGTTATGGTAATGACCTAAAACTACATAAAATTCCTTTAAATGGGTTATTAAATCATCATTTGTGTGTTTGACAAATTGCTGCCTCATGAACTGATTTCGTTCATTTCTCCATTACCAACTTTCATGGTTGGTAATAATAATGGATTGATTGTATATATATGGAATATATGATATTTAAGATTTTATTTTTATTTTTAATTGTTATATCACACATAAATTAATCCTTTCATTTTTTTGGCAACATGACAACATTGATCATGTGTAGGACAGATTACCGTCTCACGAAGGGGTATGATTTGTTTAGATTTTATATAGAATATTTAAAGGATGTGTTTAAACAAATATGTGATATATAGTACATAAAAATTATTCTATATTAACTCTAATGATAATATATATATTTTTCTTTTCTTTCTTTCAACATGATAAGGAAATGGGAAAATGTTCATGGGTATATATGACCTAACGTCTCCATGAATGATGTATTTCATTTCCCATTACTAAATATTATGGATTAATATAAATAAATATATACTGAATATATCTGATATCTATATCATGGATTACATTATCATTACTATTAGACCATAATCAAAGTAATAGGACCAACAAATAACGTGTTAAAACATATGCAAAAAAAGAACTTATTTCCCAAATTTTGACTTTAATGTCCAATGGTTAATAAAATGGTAATAAAATGGAATAAAAAATAATATATTACATGATATATATTAATAGTGTAATTTAATATATTTTTAATATACGTATATTTATTATATATTATGTTTTAATGATAATGATGGATGTCAAGATTTAAGGTAAGAGATTTCTATCTCAATTTCTACTTTTTTGAGACATATGCTATATTCACCAACTATTTCTTATATATGGTTTTTGTACTAACAATGACTGTATTTTTTGATAATTCTACTAAATCTTATTTTTATTTACATATCCATTGGAGGATATCTCTTTCATGTTATTTAGGGTTCAAAAGTTATCAAATCTCAATGGTATTTTTGTCTCAATTTTTCTTCTTTGAGACATATATTATGATATGAACCTATATTATTTCACAAGGTTTATATGGATCTAATTTTAAATTTAATATCATGAATTTATTAATTCTAATGATATTTTAAGTTCCATTCTATGTTATTACTTCATGGCGTTATGATTCATAGTTATCGAAGTTGTATTAAATTTGTGTTATAATCTCACCGTTTATTGAGATTGTTTATGATTCTGATTCTGATGATATAATATTTGATCCATCTCTCAAAAATTCTCATTAATTTTATCTCATATATTTATTCATTACATCTTCAATTAATGGTAAATTTTTTACATGCTTTGGTACTTAAAATAATTAAATAAAATATTTTAATAAAATGTGACTTTATTCCTCTACTCGTCTAGAAATACATTTTCATCCAAAGTAATGTTTTCCAAAAAATGTTTTAAAAAAATTTTTTAAATGAAATTTTAAGATCATTATCAATGAAAAGGGTTATAAAAAGTTATGTTTACTTTTTTTAAAAAAATTACATCTAAATATTAATTTTTATGTTTTCAATGTTATTCTCAAAGAAAAAGGGTTTCAAAATTATTTATTTTTTAAAATGTATCTTTCAAAGTGGTAAGGATATCTTCCTTAGGAAATGTTTTATATTATTGATCAAAATAATTATCCATATATTATAACACCCATTTACATTACTTATTCTTTAATGGGAATATGTTCCAAGGTTAACATTATTCTTCTTTATCTGAATGGTTAATGGTTATGATGAGAAGTTATTTATGAAACCCATATATCCTCTATGGGTAATACCATAATAAAATGATTATTAGACCTTCTTTTTTTCATGGATTATACTATGATGATATCATTATAAAACGTTTCTATTTTATATAGGATATTATATTGTTAAATGATTATGAAACATGTCTTTTTTCAATAGGTTGCGATATGATTAAATTTTTATGAAACTCATTTAAATTCATGGTTTATGATATGATGAATGTTTTATGATATCGTGTCACAAAAAAAAATATTTTTCATTATGAGATGGGTGAGACCTATATCTTTTCCCAATTCATTTATTAAAAATAAATGATCTTTAAGATTAGATGGTACATGGGTGGTCATCCCAAACCTAAAAGGGAGGGTACATGGGTGGTCAACCCATGCCTGAAAAGAAGAGTACATGATTGGTTAGTACAAGACTGAAGTAGGTACACATGTGATTATCCCAAGTCTAACATTTTATGAATTTATTGGGGGTTATCCTTGATGTAATATTTTCAATTCTTATGAGTTTACCAAAAATATATGTTTTATACCCATGTCATCCTCTCATGGCTCATTTTATTGATTTATTTATGATTCATGTCTTACAGACATCTAATAATTAATCCATGACATAGTATAATGTTCTATGATATACAGAGTATGATTTTAAAATTTTATGCTCAAGTCCTCATACCATTATGTCAATGTTATTTTAATTTATCTCCATTTTTTTCCCTTACCGAGAATTTGAGTTCACCCTTTCTTATGTTTCCATTCCCTAGGTTTTGAAGAAAAGTTTTATATAGGGAATTTTTATGAAGAGAAAAAATGGGATAATATTCAAGGGATATTTTTAATATCTTCTACCACGTTCAAATATTACGTATCCTATTTTCTAAATAAACTAAAATATTACAGTCTTGTATGTTTTTGTTGTATAATAAATATTTATTTAAAATGATTTAATATCCATGTATGAAGATATGGGTTCCCTCTAAATAGATTGATATTTTATTATATATTATCAATTTAAATAAATTTGATTTCTTCGATAGATTGTGATACATGTAACCCTGAGTCTAAATAAACAATAACATAGAATATAATTATAACATAAAAGTTAAATTATTCGATTGAATAGGAATAAAAATTATATTTTAAATATTTATAAATGATTTATTTAAAACATATATATTGAAAAAAAATTAATTAATTGATCATAAATTCATTATATGATTCCAAAATAAATTTTCCCTTAAAATATTGGTTATTTTTTAAGGGAAAATATTATAATTAATTTATGACCACATTAAACAATTTGTTTGAAAAATTAAAAATAATTTTTCAAATAAGAATGTAAAAATTACCTGAGAGTGAATTTTATAGAATTTCTAAAATAGTTTTTTTCCCTATATAATGAAAAATAATGATTTTTACTAATAAAATTATTTTTTTGAAGCATTGAAAGATGTCCAATTTGGATTAAAATTGTTTTAAAATTAATTTTATTCAATTTTTATTAATAATAATCAAATTTCAATCATTTAAATTATTTTTATGATTAATTTTATTATAAAACATTTTAATACTTTTGAAAAAAAAAATTTCTAGAAAACTGAATTTGGTCTTGTTTGATGGGATTCATTTTTAATTATATAATACTAATTCAAGGAATATAGTTTTGAAAATTGGATTCAGTATATTCAATATTGAGATTAAAATTTGGTAAATAATATCCTTTTATTTTTGGTCATTATGAATAGAAACCATTGTAAATATTTTCCCCCTTGGTAAAGGTAAAATGTGTAAAACATGTTTAAAATGATGAGATATGGTCTGAAAATAATCCCCAAGCATTGATTTATTTAATTTTATCTCTTAAATTAGATTATATATATTAAAAATTCAAATATATAGAATTTGGGTTCCATTCTACACTCATAATGGAATTTAAATTGTTTTATTTAAAAAGAATTAAAAATGTCACACTCTTGTCATTAAAATCTATAAATTTTTTATGTAAGTATTAAAAGATGATAATTTTGGTTATACATGTTTTTTTGAATATTAATTAATTTTCTATCATGGTAATTTTTTTTGTGATTGAATAATTACTATAAATTATTACACAACGTCGAGATAGAGCTTTTGGAAGATGTATAGAAACATGCAAATTATTTTCAAAACTCTAAAAGTAATATTTTTGGGGGATTTATATTTCCCCATTCACTTTATTGATGAATAAAAAATATTATTGATTTTTAAAATTTTATATTTGAAATAAATAACTATATTAATTTCATTAAATTTAAATTAAGTGAATAATATCAAAACTTTCATTAATGATGTTTTAAGAAAAATAATATTTTTTTAAATTATATAAAAGATCATGAAAATATTTAAATAGGACATATATGGAGATAAATAGTCTGTAATTTCACCCCTTATCAATTTATAATCCTTTTATTATCACAAATGTAAAATTATAACCCTTTATGATTGAAAGGTCATCATAATAATTAATCTTAATAATTGGTTAACGAAGGGGTTAAAGACGAAGATAAATTTTAAAATGACACAAAAACCTATATAAATTTCATTTTATAATGATATGTATACTATAGAATCTTATTATTTTAATTCATATATATTTTTTGGCATTACACTTGAGAAATATATTAATTATATTTAAATATTATAGGGAATTTCACATGTGTCAATTCCCTATCTTATAAAAGGACACCCATTATCTCTTTTATTTACACATAATTGAGAAATATAATTTAAAAAACCATAAAATATATATTATAAACTTTAATATATATTAGTTTTAGATTCTGTTTTTTTTTTGGAATACCATTCCAAGGGTTCTTAAAAAGGTATCAAAAGGGGGCCTACCAAATAAGGGGTAATCATTTTACCTGAACTCTTTCAAATTATTTCTTATTTTACATCCTTTAAAAATTTATTATTCATAATAAATAAAGTAATTCAGTATCATAAGGTCACTAAAATGTTATTATTATTATTGAACCACCATTATCCACCCTATATTCCATCAAATTGGAAGTCAATGTATTACTCGTGCGTACGTGTGGATTACCGCCTCCATGTATCGAAACAATTAATTTTCCATGAACATCATTCATCAATAGTTATTATGTTGGGTTTATTGTTTATATATATATGTGATATTTTTTATATAATTACACTTTTAAATTTATAATGTCATATTGTCCTTCCAAACTTTCTATCCATTTGAAAAAGATTACATCAGCCATGCATACGTGATGGTGACCACCTCTACAAAGTTATGGGATTCAATTTTTAGTTTTGAAATGCATTGATGGTTATATGGGTAGATTTTATAAACATATATGATATATATGATATTATAATTATTCTCTAAGGTGGATTATTATTTATGTTTCCTTCATTTCATCTGTCAAAAAGTGAAAACATCATTCATGTGTACATACGACTTACCATCTCCAGGAATAGCATAATTCATTTTCCCATATATTCAATTTTTGGATGACTCTACATATATATATAATTAATATATAATATTGTTATAATGATCAAAAGAATGAAGATTTTTGTACCCCGATCAATGTACACGAACTGTGACTGCCAAACCGAACATGAATGAGAAACAAAACATGTATCACCTAGAATAATGAATTTAATAGAAAATTATTAATAAATGATTGATAAAATTTTATAATTAATAAATATATAGTATTATATATATAATTATAGTAATTTAATAAATTTATAAAAAATAAATATTGATTATATTGGAGGATCAAACACATATGAAGAAATAAAATACTTGAGGTAAGGGATTTATGTTTCAATACAATTTTTATTGGGATTATTTATGCTTTAATTTATATCAGGAAAAATATATTATACATATTTTATAAATATATTTATTTTTTATCTTTATTTTATTCGAGAAATTTTTAAGCAATAGTTCCTTTTTCCTTTCTTTGGCATGTAAAATTAATGGGGAAATATTTATTACAAAAATAGAATTTATTTCCACTTTGGTCAGGATAATTTTTTTTATATCCATGATTTATATTATAGTATGATCTTTTAAAGACATTTTTAACCATGATTTAACTTTAATTTTTTTTAAAGGAACCTTCATGTTGTTTTCTAAGTGATAAACTTTTCACTTTTCACTAATAATATAAAATGAATATTTTTTAAACATACACAACACAAATAATAATTTAGAGAATTATGAATACTCAATACATTTTAGATTCCATTAAAATTTTCCATGTTTATTTTGAAATAAAATATTTTCATTAATATATGGGAAATTTTTAAATTTTAAATTACCTAATTCAAATTGAAAAGTGTATTTTCATCAAGAAATGATCTCGTGATATTTTAAAGGGATTTTTCATCTATAATAACTTCTTTTGATGTTAAATATAATTTACTAGGAGTATTATCCAATGATACCATCCAATTTAATTGTTTGTATGGATCACTGTGATTATGATTTAAGGAATATCCTGTGAATCCATTTTTATTCTCAAAGGTTTATTAGGTTATAATGAAACCATTATAAAACCTGTTTATTTTTCATGGGTTATTCTATGAAAAAATGATGAAATTTACATGAAATATATTTATTTTACATGTGTTATGATATATGCTAAATGATATATGATATTTATTAGACATATAAATGGATTTGATTTTTTGATGGGTGTAACTGAAATTATACATCCCTCCAATGGGTGGGAGAAGGAAGTATATATCATGAGATAATAAGGAATGGAATTGGGATTAAAACCACTTTAATAATTGAATTTTTCTACTTCACTGTCTTTTTTGTAAATCTTGAGTAAGGATAAAATGTAATGGGGAGTGAACTCAATCTACTATGATATCCTTGGAAGTGATCCTTTAATAGATAAATGATTTTTGATGATTATGTGTGTGCTACAAACTTTTATATTATTCTAGTTTAATTATCTTAGGGCTTATGTTATTTGATTATATTATGATTCTTATCTTATGAGATTCCCATAATTATACCATGACTAATGGTTATGATCTATGATATGATGGTAATAATTTTTCTAATTTTCATCTCATATCCATATACCCTTATGCTGATATTATTATTAAGAGTATATTGATTTCTCCCTTGTTTACCTTTTCTGAGCATCTGAGCTCACCTTATTTTATGTTTCCTTTCACATGGTTGTGAAGAAAGTTTTTAAGTGTGGAATGTCAGTAAGAGTACAAAGTGAGGAAAAAAGTATGAGAGATGATGAAGAATGTATCTGGTTAATATTTTTATTTTTCAAGAATCCAATGACCCAAAACCATTATAGTTATTATTTGGATCACAATGATATGTATTGAATATTTATTTAGAAAGATGTATTATTTTTGCTAAAAAGCTAAGGATACTAATATTGACACCAAAGCATAATGTATTTAATCTTTGGATAATAGGGTTATTACAATTTTGGTGGAAACCATGGACATAAGTCTGAACATAAGATAACATTCTAATTTTTTGGAAATGAATCTGGATAACGTAGGTTAAACCTCAAGTTCCCTATATTGAGAAATATGCGTAATGATTAATATATCCTATGAGAGATTTTAATAATAATATGATTAAAAAAATTATTAACAGTTATAGAAGGTCATGATAACTATTTTTTTAGAAATTGATTGAAGATAAAACAATCAAGTTGAGGTGGTGATAGACACTTTCAAATATTGAAGTATCTTATTTGAGATTCCTTATATTAATCCCATTATATCATTTAAAGTAATTGGGAATTTTAATTCCTAATATCCATGATTATATGTTGAGGTAGAAGTTAAAACATCTAATGGTTTGTTAATAACATCTCTTGTATAAGATTATTCTCTAATCGAATATTGTGTGAATGTGATTCCTTTAGATCTCTTTATTCTTCCACTAGTTGAATTTAATATTGTCTCGTGTATGGATTGAATTTATCTACATAAATCCCAAATCAATTTCTATGGAAGGTAAGTCACGTTTATTTTTCTAACTAACCTATGATCTTTTTATCGATGTGATGATAAATATGATCTTCTAATGAAAATCGCATCTATTATATGGGTCCTGATTTCTATTTAAAAAGTTTTTTTCACATATGATTATAGTGAAACTAAACATCTAATATTATTTATTGATTGAGAGTTTTTCGGTTTCATTAAAAAATAATTTCATAGTATTTATCTTAATATGGAATTTTATTTTTTAAATATAGCTCATAAATAGTAATAAAACTATTTTGGAATCTCCTTTTAAAATGTCATCTATTGAGTTGTAGTAATTAATGAATAAAATCTAGGAGAATCTGGATAATGTATTCATTCAGAAAAGCACATCGCCCTGGAGTGAACCTATATTTTATGAAGAAATATGGGTCAATGAGACTACATCGTGATTATTAGGATGTAAATAATAACACAATCAGTAATAAGTTTCAAATTTCTCATATTAATGATTTTTTTGATCATTTACAAGGAGGTCAATATTTTTACAAGATCAATATTTTATATGGATACTATTATTAATGGATAAAAAGTGAAAATATACCCATGAAATCCTTTTCTATCAAGTATATATAGTAAGAATTTATAGAGAATCAATTTAATATTAATAAAATGACTACTGTATTCATATATTTAATTATTAGTCTCTTTAGATATTACCTTGATCAGTTTACGATATTCTTTATAGATGAAATTCTTATATATTCCAAGAGCATTAAAGAAAATGAAGATCATTTTGGTTTGTAATAAAGACCGTAAGCATGGATAACATGTATTTAAAATTTACCCATTATAAATTTTGGACACAAATTTTTTTAGTTTTAGGTCATATAATCTCAAGAGAGGGTATATCAATGGATCCATAAAAGATGAAAGTAATTGAATGTTGTTCTGGGACAAACATCATGACTTAAATACACAAATTTCATGGTTTAATGAAATTTTCATCAAATTAAAGAGAATTTATCATTGACAACTAATCCATTCACCATGGAATGTTAGAAGAAGACCAAGTTGTTCCACCACCATATTTTATGAAATATTATTAATTAAATTTAATATTTTAGATATTTTTCATTACACAGAACACTGATTTTAGATTTTTTTACAAAAAACAGAGTATATATTTAACTATATAACACACTGAGTTTATATTGTGTTATAACCAACAATGATAACATACATGAACCATGAAAATGGGCTTTAGTGAACCACGAAATAATATTATTTTAAATATAACCATTATAACCTATATGTTAAATAAGAACGTATAAATATTATTAAATAAATTATGAAATATAAATATTATTTTCTCCATCAATATAAATTTATTTATATGCTCTTAGTAAAAAATCAAGCAATTTTTTGTAAATTTGTTATATTCATCAGAAATATGTTTTCCTAACAAATTATTGTTGATTCCTTATGTGAGAAAATATTATAATTAATTTAAATATCTATTATATAATGTATTTGATAAAATTAAGTTATTTTTTTAAATAATTCTTTTCAAAGAAACATATGGTGAATATTTTTGATTTTTCAGAAGATATTTTTATTTTTAGTGAATAGTGAAAAATTCTGATTTTTGTAAAACAATCATCTATTTTAGATAAATTAAGTATTGTAGCCTGAATGGCCTGAAGGACTTCATGTTTATTGATTTTCTATTACCCCCCCTTTCAAGGGATGAGGGGGAACCCTTACAAGGCCCGTAGGCTCAAAGATTACATGGCCCGTAGGCTTAGGAGATTACATGACCCAATGTTCTTAGGAAATTCAACTAGACTATCTACAAGTAACTGCCCCTCCACAACATCTGCTTCATGATAGTAGCTCTCCATATTCACATGGCCATCTGGTTATGCATCCCATGAAAGCACAGGCTGGTTCCGATGTCATATCCATACCCTCTCATTCTGAAAAATCCATTTCGCTCTACTCTGGTGAGTGCACTTGCTCTGAATCCTCTTTTGGGGCTACTCCTTTTTTTGTATTCTGTCTGGGGCAACTGCATGTGGCCGAAATGCCTTGAGGTGGCCAAATGGCCTTAAATGTGGCTTGAAATCCCTACTAACTTGAAGGTTTGGGTGGCCTGAAACCCTTATGGGTTTAGTAATTTTTAATCAATATTAATTTTTATGTTAGTATAAGTTTATTTTAGTGTTTAGAAAAGGGTTATCAGAAAAATCTTTTAATATGCATAATGTTTACCCATTTTATTTAATTAAAATATCCTCTAATGAGGATTTTTAAAAAATAATTTTTTATATTATATATCAATAAATTTTAACTAATATTCATAAAAATTTTTTTATTGTATATAGAGTTAATATAAAATCATTTTATGCTTGAAAGCTACACATTATGAAAACCTGTATTTTCATTGATGGTGCATGTTTTATGTAAAATTTATTTTTTTCCAAATATATAAAATTTATTTAAAAAACATTAATTTTTAAAATCAACATTTAAAAATAACATGATGTTGAATTTTTGTGGTTTTTTAGAAATGTTTCATTTTTTGATAAATAGTGAAAAATACTCAATTTATTTTAAAAATTTATTTTTCATTTAATTTATTTATAAAGGTAAATTATGTTTTAAATTATTTTTAATGTCAAATGTGTCCAATTAAAATCCAATTAATCCAATTTATTTAATTGAAATGAATTTCTTATAAAATTTTGATATAAAAACATTGTCAAATTTTCAACCTTTTCTCTTTAAAAACCAACTTTCTCATCCTATCTACATGATGAATTTGAAATTAATATTTTCAACTGCATTTGAACGAAATATATAAAAATGGAATTTATATTTAATATTAGAATAATTTTTATTATTTAATAATTTCAACCTAATTATTTACTAAAATGAATTGTGAATGTAGTAAAAATATATTGCCAAGGTTAAGATAAAAATGGGATTACTAGGGGTTAAACTAAAACGATAAGGGTAAAAATTACAAATAAATAAGTAGTAAAACTAAATAATTCCAAATTTTATACTATTAAACATATAATGTTATATAATAGTCCATTTTTTACCCTTGTTAAATATGAAAAATGTGGGAGTACTTAATTCTTGTCAAAAATACAAAGTGTGTCCTTTCCCCCAAATCTAAAAGGCCAACCCTATCCTATATTATTTACACATTCAAAACCATTTGGTTAGGCCAATACCTGCCCAAATCACTTCCCAAATTCAATAAACCAATACTATAAGCCTTATTTTTGGCATAAAGACCTCATATATAGGCTTTTAGTGAAAACCTAAGGAGGATACCCAAGGAAGAGGTAACATTCATGAATAAGAATTTTTGTTTTATTTAATCCTCTACCCCATCCAATTATTATTATTCCACGACTATATAATAAATTCAGTATATTAAATATAAATATATTTTATTTTGTTATGTTAATTACATACAACTGTCACTACTACTATCAAATGAGTTACCAAATCATCATTCATTTTCACGGTGGACTACCACCTCCTGAACAGATCTCCTTTGGATTCCCATTACAACCTATCGAGGATAGAAGTAATGATGGATTTATTTTTTATATAGGAAAATTATTATTCTATTATTATTATCTAATTAATATATCACAGTAACATTTATTATTTAAATTTTTTGGAATATGAGGACATCACTTGTGTGTATGGAAGACTACGGCTTCGTGAAGCGATATGATTCGTTCACACATTACGTGAAATTTATTAAGGGTTTAAAAAATATGTGATATATATGAAAAATATTATAACTTAATAATAATATATATAATTTACATTTGTTTCTTCAACCAATCAAGAAGGTGGAAACAAATGTTTATGTGTAAGTATGACCTATAATCTCCATAAACAATGTATTTCATTTCCCATCACTAAATTTTATGTATTAATATAAATACATTTATAATTAATATATATGATTTTTATATAATTTTTATCATTCAATATATTATGGGACCTTGGTCAATATAAGAGGTACAGAAAATAACAAATAAAAACATATACGAAAAACAAATCGGTTATTACCCGAAACATAACTTTAATATGGAATTGTTAATAAATGGGTAATAATAGGTCATAATAAAATCATATATAGTATGAAACATATTAAAATGGTTCTTTAATTTATTAATAATAAACATATATTTATAACATAATACTTTATATTGGTTAAGATGGAATTCATAACTTAAAGTTAGAAGATTTCTTTTCTCACCTTTATTTACGAGATTATTATTTCATATTAAATATTAGTTTCTATTTTATGGTAATTATTAAAACTTATGATATTATATATACGGATTCCACCTCATTTAATAATTATTAATTTTTCTATTGATGTTATTCTTTCATTGGGCTTACGATTCAAATTTTACTCACACAGTAAGGGGTATTGCCCCAATTTGACTTCTTGGATATGTACATTATGTTACGAAACTATATATTTTTTAGGAGGTGTATATACAGACCCTTTGACATGTAATATGATGAATTTATTATCCTCGTGATACATTGACTACCATTTTCTATTATTCCTTCATGGGTATTATGATTAAATATTATCAAATTAGTAATGGCTTTATGTTACAGTCTCATTGTTTATCAAGAATATTTATGATTATATTTCTGATACTAAACTCCTATATTCCATATCTCAAGAAACTGAATAATTTTTTCTAGTCTATTTATTCATGATATTTTAAAACAATAGAACCATTTTTACACTCATTGGTACTTAATATCCTTGATAAAACATTTTTAAGAAAACCTGACATTATTTATCTCTTTGGTTAGAAATCCATTTTATTATAAAACCATATTTTCTATAAAAATTCAAAAAAATGTTTTATTAATATCCAATAATTTTTAAAATACATTTTTACACAATTTTGTGTTGTTTTTAGGATTTTTAAAAAAAATAATCTTCATGTATTTTTCCCCAATAATCTCCATTTGGAATTTACCAAAAAAGTGAAACGAATATTTGTTTTTAACATGAACAAATTAAAAAATATTTATAACTCTCATGACTGATAACATATTCAAATATTACTTTAAAATATCCAATTTTATTTTTAATGAAACTTTTCTTAATATCAGGAAATTTTATAAAATTGAAATAAATTATTTTAAAGCGAAAAATATTTTTAAACAGTTTTTTGTTTTGAAAAATATTTTTCTATGAGGAAATGTTATTTTTCTCAAAAATATTTTAAATTATTTTTAAAAAATTCCTTTACATCTTTTCAATGTTATTTTCGAAGAAAATTATTTTCATATTGATTTATGTTATAAAAATTGGATATATAAGAAAATGTATTTTCCTCATGAAATTTCTTATGTATTATTTTAGAAATATTTTATATCTAAGATGACATTATTGGATGTTATATATACTTTAATGGGTAAATGATCCAAGTATAAAATTTATATGATTTTTTTAATGGTTTATGACTATGATTACACGATGTTGATGAAACTTGTTTCTCTTCCATAGTTTATACCATGATAAAATGCTTGTGACAACAGATTATTTTTTCATGGGTTATGAATCGATTAAATGAGGAAATGATTGTGAAACCTATATTTATTCCCCAATTTATTATATGATGAAATTTTTTGGTATACCCATTTCATTTCATGGGTTATGATGTAATGAATTTTTATGATATTTTAGACTACATATGTAATATTTCATTATGTGATGTTTGGGACCTATATCTCCCTCTAATGCATTTCGTAATGATATATATCTCATGAGACATATAGGACTATAATAGGGAGTGAACCCAATTCAGTAACTCAAAACTTGAATGGGTAGTGAACCCAATTTAGTAAGACATGAATGAAATTGGGTATGAACCCACATCAGTAAGACGTTTTTGGAATGGGTATTGAACCCAGTTTAATAAGGGGATTTCTTTTCACTATGATGGTATTGGGAGTGGACCATTACTAATATGATGGTTTTGGGAATGAACCCAATCCAATATGATATCTTTTTATGTGATTCTTGATTATTATGGAAATAATTTTTTATACTTATGCTCTCATGTTTCATGTTCTTTGAGTTACTAATGATTCATGTCTTAGGAATTTCCAATCCTTAGTCCATGATTCAATATTTTGATCATTCATATGTTGGGTATGATTTCAAAAATGTTATTCTCATTCTCTATTATCCTTGTTCTTATATAATTATTATATGTATCCTTTTTTTACCCTTATCACCCTTTTTATGTTTCCTTTCTAAAGTCTTTGAAGAATGGTTTTATATAGGTAATGTCTAAGAAGTGTACTAAATGGTAATATCTTTATGTTAATAATTTAATATCATTCACCCAATTAGAATATATTGTTCTATTATTCCAATGGAACTAAACTATTATGGTCCTAAGACATGTGTTTGTGTAAAATATTGAATATTCTTATAAAATATGTAATCTCCATGCATGAAAATCAAGGGTCACAATAGTTGGAATAAAAGAAAATATTTAGTTAACCATTAGAGAATAAGAGGAGAAAACTTTAGATAAACACCCTATTATATTTCAATGGGTATATCTAGGTATTCCTTTAATGATAAGTATAAAGATGATCTAATATATAGGAAAATGTTAGAGAATTTTGGTAAAGGATATAGTTAGTGGTGTCCAAGAAATTACCTCCCATCCAGATACTAAAAGTTGATCTGACTATGGAATATTTGTAACTATGGGTAAAAACCCCAAAAAAATACATTGATTTATAATTGATTAAGAACTAGTGAAAAAAATAGGCCTTGCTGCACAACTGATTTGACACTCCTGGGTGATAAGCTTCAAAAATTCAGAAACTCATTATGAACCATCATGAAGGCTTTAAATATATGATGACTATAAATTACATAGGATAAACCTAAAGGGTCATAGAATAAAAAATGTATCGTTATTTATAAATCATATATCTGTTTTCCATATTATGTGGTTACCCATCATTATTATTATTTGTTATAAAATTGTTTAGGTTTTAGAAAATGGATAGAATGAGAATGACTAATGTTAACAATAAATATACTATGAAATTCCAAAACATTAAAAAAAATTGGATGATGACTATAGAGAAATATATTATGATTATTCTTATTTAGATAACATGAAATATGATTAAAAAAGTGAACTTCATTGAGATTCCTAACACATTGAATTAGAGGAAGATGGGATTTTATAAATGATTATATGGTTATGTACATAGAGGAAAAATGTTCCGTCTTCCTTCATATTAAGAATATGGGAAGATGATCCTACATGAATATCTCAAATAGAGGGTAAGATGTTACCTATATGAAAAGTTAGGTCATAAAGTGAAAAATTAACCAGGTGATTAATGTGTGATGTGTGGGGAACATTGGTATTTCCAACTCAGTACCATGATCCATGTATTAACATCTATATCAAAGAACAACGTATTCCATTCCCATAATTGATGTGGATGTATTGACATATTTATTTATTTGGATTCATGAATTTTGTTATATGAATTGTGAATTATTTAAGGAATGTTTATTATAAGTTTTTCATTAAAGACTTGAATTAATGTGTTGAAAGATATTTATGACCTATAATATTTATTTAATGGAAATGTGATAGTCATGGTAAATATGATTAAGGGATACTTAAAAATTAATATAATTTTGATGTTGATATTATGGTGTTGGGATAAAGAGATGATTAATTTGGATAATGTAAATTGTATAGTATTGATGACCTAAGAACAAATAAAGGATTTTTTAAAAAAGAGGTTTATATTATCACTGATGGAGTTTTCAACATTTTTGTGTTTATGGAATATATAGAAAGATCTCTGTTTCATGTGAGGAATGGGGAATCATGTCTATTTTCAATAAGTATATATGGTAATTAATGTTATTACTATGTTTTATGAAAATAAATGATGAATGTATTCACATGTTTTTTATGGGACAATCAAGTGATACTTTCTGATATTTGGGGGATTAATGTTATGTTTGTTTTAAGAAATCTAGTAACCTTATTTATTACATATTAATTTTGGATTGGTTAAAATGTTAACAATTTATATTATGTATTGAGTTAAACATAATATTTTTCAAAGATTAATGTCTTACTTCACCAAATAAATAATTATCCATATTAGATAGCCATTATTACCATTTTTAGATATAAGGAAAGAAATATTAATCTATTAAGGATCTTATTTAGTGGTTCATACAAATAAAATCAAATCTTAGGGTAATATATGAAGTGTAAATTTATAAAAGAATAACTAATGGATCAAATTGTGCTGTAAAATAAAAATATACCAACTAAGTACATTTTTATAGGTTCTCAGTCTAGATGGAAATGAAATTCCAAAAATTAAGAAAATGATTGTGAACCAAATTTTTTTTATTATATTACCTTTATTTTTTATGATAAAATATTCCTCTAAATCTTCATAAGTATTGCAGTCGTTAACCTTATCTAGATCACCCAATTTCATGTGATCATTTATCTCTATCTGCGGAAGGGACCATCAATGCTTGTTTAGTAGATGTAATTAGATGATGTTTGTAGGGGTAACCTCATGATGCTACCCTTTCATAAAGACCTAGTCTAGAGCATTGGTAAAAAGGTAGAACAGTGATAGGTAGAGGATCTAGGAATTATCTGATGTAAAAGCTAGAGGTAGAAATATCAATTGTATTGGAAATATTTCAAGGTATCATTACCTTATCATCTACCCTTTTGTGCGATTTTTTTGATTTGGGAGCCTCACACTACTTTTTTTCTCCAAAAATGTTCCTTTATTTGGGACTAGACATGGAGATTCTCCCAAATCCCCTGGTGTTATGAACACTAGTTGGATGATTGGATTATTTCCTTGTTATGTGCTTGGGATGAGGACTAGTGATGGGGTAGTATCAGTTAGTGGGGGACATATTCTTGCTATATATTTATATATCAATATGATAATATCCCCAGTATAAATTAGAAATATTCATTGATAAAAAATTTCAACTATTTCTGATGAATAATTACATTTTTTGATGTAAGGGACAAAGTAGTGGAATTTTTTGGCAAGAATGGTTATCAATTGGGTGGTAGGAAGGTGGAGCCTCTTTTTTCACAGTTGGTAGGGATGTAGGTGAAATATCAGATTGGGGATATTCCCAACATTGTGGATTATATCCTAGATGTTTTACTAGAGGATGTTATGCCCCTTCCAGGTCAGTGCAATATCAATTTTTGGACAGAGTTATAGCTAGAGCAATATCTAATATTTATGGATCTCTATCATATGGTGGCCATGGTGGTACAAGAGTTGTGGTTGTAAGTGGATGATATGATGAAAATATATTTTATCAGATCTACTGTGTCATTGTACGATGCTCCAATGTTTTTACCCAAGAATGAAGACAATAGTATGATATTGTGTATGGAATACAAAGTGTATAATCATGTAACTGTCAAAAACTGTTACCCTCTTTCAAGGATAGATGATCTCTTCAATCAGTTGTGAGGATCTAGTTGATTTTAGAAGGGTAATTTATATTTTTGATACCACCAATTGAGGGTGGAAGATGAGTGTATCCTAAATACTGCCTTCATATGCATGTATGGGGACATCAAGTTAAATGTCCTATTCTTTGGGGTAAATATTGAACCAACTGTGTTCACAGGGATCATAAATTCCTTGTTCTGTGATTTTATTGACCGATTCATCATCATATTCAACGATGATATCTTAATCTACTCAAGGTCATAGGAGGACCATTCTAAGTATCATAGAGATTTTTTATAGGTCCTTTAAAACCACTCTCCCAATAAGAAGTTATCCAAGTATGTGTTTGGGATGAAAGAGGTACATTTATTAGGATGTGTGGTTTCTCTGTAGGGTGTGTTAGTAGAAACATATAAGATCAAAATTCTCGTTTAATCAGAATATCCAAACAATGCGGAATAATATTATAGTTTTCTCAGTCTAGTAGGTTATTATTGGAGGTTTGTTCTTGATTTCTCTCAAGTTGCTGCCCCACTAATATATTTTACAAGAATGTAATAGACTTTTGTGTAGATTAATCAGAACAAGTCAACATTTAGGTACATAAGTAAAATTTGGATAGTGATTTAGTGTTTCAATTTCATATTGAAGGGTGTCTTGTTTGAGGATTTTTAGACCTATCCCACATTTGATTGAGAAGCATATAAATGCTCTATTGAGATAAGATCTCATATGGGCCTATAAGTTTATTTAATCATGATTTTAATTAACCCACTTATAATTTTTAGTGGGTGGATGTTGTGTTTGCACAAATGTTGTGGAGTTATTACCTCATTGGTGAGTGAATTGTTGTTTTCAATGACCACAGGATCCTAAAATATTTTTTATTTCATAAATATCATAATACACGATACGAGAGGTGGATGAGTCATTTCTAGGATTATTATTTTTATATCTATCACACCCTGGGAAAAGAAAATTTGGTTGGTGATGCCTTGATTTTGAATTCTTAAGGATATTAATTTCGGGAATATGTGGATGTTTGGATAGGGATGGAGGATCATGAAGTGAAACATCTTGAAAATAAATATGGGAGTATCCATGGTTAAATTTATTAGATTTAAGTGGATTTATCCTTGATGAATTTGGTGGTGGTGTCTCAATGGAGAGACTAAAAGGTTGAGGTGTTTCATGATCATGTTGGTTATGATGTTTCTCTTGAGGGATTGTTAGAGGATAGTCTAAACATGGTTTTGTTTCATTGGATGATGTTTTTTACACTTGTGATGCATGAGTGAGTTCTTCATGTGTTACATAGATCACCCTTTGTAGAGAATCCTATATTGATGATGACATATCATGGCTTGAGGAAAAAACTTTTGTGGGTGAGTATAAAATGGTTAGTGGTATAGTTTTTTGTGAGTTTTATGAGTTTTAATAGGTTTAAGAATAATATCATGTTACAAGAGTTTTATTGAAGTCCTTAGATGTTACCTAGTTCAAATGGTAATAAATATTTGATGGATTTAATCATTGGGTTCCCTGGGATTAGGGAGGTTTTGATACAACTTTTGGTGATAATGGCTGAAAAATGAAGTCATCTTATTTTCTGGAAATCCATGTGTTGTGTTTCATGGATGTTTTTTTGAGGCGGTATAGGGATTATGTGTGTTGGATTTAAGGGATAATGTGTAACATCATATTTCATTGGGATCCTAATTTTCCCTCGTTATTCTATAAGGTTTTGTAGCATTATTTCTTCTCTAAGTTGTTCCATAACATTACTTTCCACCTTTATAAAGATGGGAATATGATGAAAATCATCTAGATGGTAGAAAAATATTCATAGATATTGAATATTATACTTTTTTGGATCATGGGTTAGTTGGTTTCCTCTAGTCAAGTTTGAATAAAACAAAACATTTGACTCATCCATCACCATGGATCCATTTGGAGCGTTGTATAAATGTCTGTGTCAGTATTTATTTTTCTAGATAGTGTTTGGGAATTTGTAGTTCATGGTCTAGATGCAGAGAAGAGAAAAAAGAAGAAGGTCCAGTTTGTTTAATAAGGTATTACAATTGTACAAGACCTTCATAAGGTCTATGATGATCATTGGTAGAGTTCCTCAAAGTTGATGTTAGGGACCATATATTCCTATTAATCTCCCCTTAACATGGTCAGTGGAGGTTTGTAAGTGGAAGTATGTTTTCCCCTAGTTTTTTTGGACCATTGGGGTGTTAATTCATGTTGGTGATATGGTTTATCAGTTTTAGTTTCCACCATGGATAGATAAGATCCACTACATCTTCAAAATGTTTCATATTTTTGGTTATCTTCATGATGTATCCCACATAATTGAGAAAGTAGAGTTGGATGTTGAGTATGATGCAATATTCATGGAGTGGCCATTATATATCTAGGATCATCAAGACACCGTGTATCATGGAAATCTATCCCCTCAGATCATGTGTTCTGGAGGATTGGTGGTATTGCTTATAGTACTTGGGAGTAAGAGATGCAGATGTTCCCCTAGTACATGGAGAAGTTTTGAGTTTTTCCTTGCTCATTTTTTTGATTATGTGATGTTTAGATCGTAATATTTTATGAGATGTCTCTTTTTCTTAGTGTGTGATGTGGGATAACGATTTTGGCATATGAGAAAATGAATTCATAATTCCTAATCAATTTATATTATACCTTTACATGATTAAAGCCATATGGATGAGTTATTGATGACCAAAGTGGATAATATCATGAAATGAAAGATCATATTCCATTATTTTTTTAGGGTAGTGTTTTGTGTTATTTATTTTAGTGGTTATTTTAGGCTATATAATTTTTGAAATATTGATGTGGATGGAAGTACAGAAAGAAGAGTATTGTGGATGGTACTAGGTGAGTGTTATTGAGCCAAATGAGATTTTTTGAGGTTCTTGTGTGAGGTTTTTTGTGCAAATTTTAGGTTATACTCTTTGGATTGTGGTAGTGTTGAGATGTAATGAGAATTATAAATGTTATCGAATATGGTGGGTTTTTAGACCCCTTCCGTTTCATTATAATTGGTTTGAATTCTAGATGGAAAAAATCATTTAAGAGGTATATAATGTAACATTACATTCTTTCCCAACTTGCCACATTTCTAGTTTTATGGTTAGATAGTTCTTAATGGATTCTAGAGGAGGTTTAGTGGAGGTTTGATCTATGGTGGAACTATAAAAACTTATTTTTTTTATTAAAGTAGAGGGTTAAGGTGTAAGATTGTGGGATAAAACTTATGTAGAAAAATGGTTTAATGATTTTTTGTAGTAATAGGAATAGCATTTACATTTTGGAATATGTTAATTCTATTATAAAGTACCATGTTTTGTGAAAAAATTAATTTACACCCTAAAAGGTGGGTATTTTTGGTTTCGGGTGCAAAGGAAGCATGTGATGGGAAGTGCCCAACTATAATTTTTTCCAAAACCAATTATCAATCCGATCTCTATAAAATGATGAAAATAGTAATGCACAAAATTGAGTAAAATAAATAAAGAATAATTGCACTGGAACTGTGAGAGAATAGGTCAACACATATTTTTTATAAATAATTTAATTAGATAATGAATTACTTATGAGGAATTATTTATTTTTTGATGAATTCGATGATAGATCTATTTTACGCCATTGTTTCATTGTAGAAACCAATATTATATTTCTACTAGTGGTGATCCACACATGTTCCAGGAATCTTCAGACATCACTGGAGGAGTCACCAGGTGCTATAACAAAGGATCCTTGTGCTTGCGTCATCTTCTATGATCACCTCGAGAATTACTTCCAAATCATTCTCATTGATTGGGTGGAGGAGGATTTCTCATCGTTCTTGGGATCATCCTTAGAGAAATGGATCCCTATAGGCTTGATTGGATTATCCATGATTTTCTTTTCAATACACAAAAAATTAATTTGATATATTGATAAAATAACATAAATGGGTATCTATATTTTTCAAGTTAGAAAAAATAATTCCAAAAGGTCCATTAATTATTTATTTAATTCTAGAAAATCCCCAAGTGAAATAATAATAATAATAATAATATTTCTCTACATGCACTTTGATTTTGAATTAGAAATAAATATAATTTAATAATATAATATTCAAAATTATTATTTCTTACCAGACCATTAAACTTGGTCCTCCATTCTTCCACAATATTTATCAGAAATTTTATAATTTCTATGTTTTTATTAAATAAATATCACAACATTATTTACCAATAAATAAATAAATTTTTTGTTTTATGTATATAAAATTAATATTTATATGATATTGGACATATATATGAATTATTATTAAACAACATATGGGAATGATATTTATTCAGCCTATTAAATAATAAATAATAATACATTATTTTACTAAGATACTAGATAATGTTAATGTGTGTCCCTTTAGGCCTCTTTCTCAGTGGCATTTCGTGAAGTATCCTAATGTGCAAAGTTAGAATCTTACAACAAACCAATGCACCCACAGATAAATAATTCAATGTCTTAATGACATGTCATCTCATACGAATTCTTTCCATGCAATATATTCTATTCATCACAAAATATCAAATAGGGTAGGTTGCATGAGATTTCCATCAACATATATGCTCGATATCTATTTATTTGACTTTAAATAATTAGAACATGACTATTGATCAACATGGCCATGGATTTATTTAGGATATATCATTTCCATCAAAGAGCCTGAGATATTAGTTTCCTTCAAAGAACAGAATGGATAAATCTTTTTTGGAATTAATCATTGTTGCAATATTACTCGTGACACACCCATCATATCATACCTTTCCACAAACATCTATAATCATGGTTTTCATCAATAAATCTAATTTCACAACTCATATTACTCATTAATAATAATATACATGTTTAAGGACTAATACACATGCCTGTAGATAGAAACATCCAGTAAAACATATAAATCTGGATTTCATTTTAGTGGGTCTTGTTCTCATAACATCTTATAAGATATTACCAAGAGAGTATACCCTGAGAAGGTTCTTCAAAGTGTTATGAGTCTCCACCAATGATAGAATGTATCATTTTATCCCAAAAATGATATCATTAAGATAAAAATATATATCAATATTAGTGTCATAGCATTTGCATGTTCTCATCATATCAGGGAACTACTATGACCATTTAGTGTGAAAAAATCTCTTAAAACATTATCACATACCATGTCAAAATGAATAAAAATAAATATGTGATGACTAGTTTATTAATATTAAAATTAATTAATACATGTTTATCATAAAAAAAAATGAAGTTGGCTCTAGGGAACCAACTCCAATAGAATCCCAATTGCACTAGAGCCAACTACTAACAAACTTTAGACTACTAGTTCACACATGATACTCATGCTTCTGTTGATATAGGCCTTTAGTCATGGGGTCCACCATGTTCTCTCCCATGTGTACTCTGATTACTAAAACATTAACCTTATGATATAAATCACTCAATATGTGATACTTTAGGAGTATATTTTTTGTTTGTTGGCATGACCTGGGCTCTTTTGAAAGATCAACCACTGAATTATTATCACAATACAATATGATAGGTTCCTCATTTCTATGCCCAACATTTATCTCCTAGAAAAAGTTCTGAATCTAGATGGCTTCCTTGGATGCATCAGAAGACACTATATACTTAGACTCTTCTATTGAATCAACAAAAATTGGCTTCTTTGAACTCTTTCGACTCACAAAACCTCTATTGTGACAGAAAATATATCCTGATTATGACCATATATTATTCTTCTCTATTTGAAAACCATAGGCAATATAACCTCTGAAGACCAACTCCTCATCTCGTCCATATACCAGGAAAGCAACCTTAGTAATTCTCAGATACATAATGATAGTCTTAACAGTTTTCCAATGTTGTTCTCCTAGATTATATTGATATCTTCCAACCATGCTCATTTCTAGGCAACATCATGTCTATTCGATAACATGGAATACATGATTCATCCTGTTGTAGAAGCATTTCAGATCTTAGAAATTATCTCTTTCTCTTATTGTACATGAGGACAATTTTTCTTAGAAATATGTAAACCATGTGACGCTGGAACCAATCCTATCTTGTATTGTTCCATACTAATCCTTTTTAGTATTTGGTCAACATATTTACATTTACCTAGTACAAGAATCCACTTGGATCTACCATGAATTATCTTAATCCTTATAATATAGGTTGCTTCACCTAATTAATTCATATTAAAACACTTTTTAACCAGTTCTTAACAGATTATATGAATGGTATGTTGTTTCTAATAAGTTATATGTGATCAAAATATACTACAAGTATAATGACTTCATTCCAACTAAACCTCTTGTAAACTCATGACTCACATTCATTCTTAATGACACCAAATTCTTTTATGGTTCATTTAATCATATGTTCCATGACCAAGATACATGCTTCAATCCATAAATGGATATTTTTAACTTAAAAATCCTTTTGGTATCACTTGGAGTCACACACCCTTCTGGTTGTGTCATATATAATTCTTATAGAAGGATCCCATTATGGAATGCAGTTTTGAAATCCATATGCCAAATCTCATAGTCATGGTAAGCTATTTTAGCAAGTATAATACCAATGGATTTAAAGACAAAAATAGGAAAAAGGGTTTCATTATAGTCAAGTCCTTGATGTTGTTTAAACCCCTTATCCACTAGCATTTCTTTATAGGTACTTACATTTATTCCATGTTCAGTTTCAACTTGAATACCCATTTACATCCAACATGCTTAAAATCATATGGCGCATTGACCAGAACCAAAACGTTTTTCATATACATGGAATCCATTTTATAATTCATGGTTTCTTACCATCTTTCATCTTATGAACTCTCTAATACAACCTTATAGAAGATAGGTTCATCATTCTCAACCAATAATGAATTACTATATTTGGTGACTAGAAAACCATATCTCTTGGGTTCTCTTAGCTATCACACACTCTTACAAAGTACATGTGTTTTAAGAACCAATTATTCCATGAGGACCTACAAAATATATCCATTTAACAACTCTTGTGTATCTTATGCATCAACTTCATCGAATTCAATCTCTCTCCCCACTATCCTTTTATTATGTTATCCCTCTCAAGAAAAACGATTTCTCTCAAAACAATCGCTTTCTAGTATGAGGGGTTGTATAGGTAGAATCCCATTGTTTCCTTGGGATACCCTTTACATATACACTCCATATGCTACAATGATAATTTATTTCCTAATAAGGCCTTATAACACTCCTTGCAACCCCATACACCTGTATGTGATAAAACTTGTTTCTTTCCACTTCATAGTTCAAAGGGAATTCCATTTTCCACTTTTGTTTGATCCCGGTTTGACTTGTATTCCAAAGTTGGATAATGGAAGATATTAATGAATCATCATCAACCATACCATGTCTTAAAATGTATGGTTCCTTCTTTCACTAACACCATTCCACATTGTTGTATAATGTGAAGTGAGTTGAGATAAAATCCAAAAATCCTGTAGAAAGTTGATGAACTATTTGTTAAGATATTCACCACCTCAATTCGATCGATGATTCTTTATCTTCATACAAAGATAATTTTATACTTTAGTATTTAATTCCTTGAATTTCTTAAAGGACTCGTACTTAAACCTCAGCATGTAGATAAATTCATGTCTAATCAATTCATCAGTAAAATTTATGAAGTAAGAATTTCACCCTCTACCTTCAACCAGAAATGGTATACAAAAACAAGTGTGTGACAATCCTGGAAGCACTGTGGCCCATTAACCCTGTCCACCAAATTTTGATTTTGTCATTTTTATTCATAAGGAATCATTTCATTTATCAAGATGTTTTAGATTAGAGGAGTCTAAATAACCGTATTGATTGAACATTGTAAAACTCATCTAATTTACATGAAAAATTAGGTGATGCCACAACTGGGTGTTATACGAGTCATGTGAACATGATACATAATGAATTTATAACACTATGTCTTCATAATTTAATTCATAAGGACCATTATTTACGTATTCCATACCATAACATATTTTCTCCTTGTAATGGAAACATATTTTATTTCTAAACATTAAAATAAACGCATTTGTACTGAAACATGACATAAAAATTATATTTTTGGTAACTGTAGGTACATAATAAAAATCTCTTAAAACCAAAATCATTATCACAGGAAATGAAAGGTGGTAGCCACCAATGTCCAAAGCATCTCACCTCGCACTATTGGAAGCTCTTAGATCCACCTATCATTTATAAATCTTTCGGAATCTACTTTGTTCCTACATTTTGATATACATGTGAGAACCACATGTTGTATCTAAAATGAAATGTGTATAAATGGAAAGATTTAACTTGATAACAAATGAACCTTTAGCTTTACCTTGCTTCTGGGTGCATTTCCTCTTCTAGTGGTTTGGATTGGAACATGAAAACCATAGTGTTTCCTTTTCCTTTCCTTACAAATCGATATTCCTCTTCTTGGAAGGGCTGTTCTCAAGAGATTTAGACTATTTATATGCATTGAGAGTCTATTACTTGTTCCTCATTTTCTTTTTCACCATATGGACCTTCTTTTTATCACACCCCATGACCTTATCCACTTGGTGAATCTAGGGAAGATGTTCTAAAAGACTCTTCTCATTATTTCTCATATTATAATTTATTTTAAAAATAGATAGGCTTTGGGTAATGAGGTACGTATGATATTTGAATGCAAATCATCTAGTAATTTAATCTTTATGATGTATAAATGTTAAATGTATCTGATAATCTTTACTACATGAGGCCTAGATGGTGTAGACTCTCTAATCTTAGTTATGAACAATGCATTTGAGATTTTATACCTATGTTATTTTTCCTTCTCTTGATAGTGATCCTGAAGGTGAGACATTATGCTACAGGAATCCATATCCTCATGTTTCATAAAAATCTCATTGGACATGGTTGATATCATGAATCCCTAAGAAACTGTTACATCATTAATATGTTTCTCATAAAGATATATTTTTTCATCACATGCCTCATTTTCATGTGAAACTGGTTAAGGTTCTTCTAGAACATACAATTCAATTTTTTGGTGATGGATGATGCATAAAGGCCTTTTCTATTCATGGAAATTTATTTCCGAGAGAAGGTTTTCTTTTTCACATATGGTTCAAAATGATATGTTGGATTCAATTTTATTGTTGTTTCTACAAATTAAGATAAGAATAATTTTAGTACTTTATATTATAAATAAATATTATATTTATTAGTCACCAACTATTTTATCAAAACACAATATCCATTACTATTAGCTTTATGATATCTTGTCTATTGGATATTGTAGTAGAAATTATCAATATTCAACATATCTTTACCCTAAATTTTTTTGGTCAAGAAACATGACCGGTTTTAGGTAGGTATTTAAAATTCCAACTGCATTAACATACAGTTCATTGATCTACTGAGTGGATTCCCCAAGCCAAAAATCATTAATTTATATTTCCTCAATATTTTCCCCTCAGTTACACCAATTTAGATTTCCTCAATATTTTCCCCTCAATTACACCAATTACATATTTGGACCATGTTAAGTCTACCCAAAACCTAATGTTAGAATTCCCTAATAATTGAAAGCAACACAACATTTTCTGGTCAAGAACATTTAACTATAGTTCGATTTTAAATGATGTAATATAATGCTATATCAACTTAATATTTTTCTGAATGATTTTATCCTTTAATGAATAAATTGAAAATTATTATCTTTATCACATGCTTTTTAATATTATGTGGAATTATTTTAGAGCTTAACCATGTATCAGACAATAGTTATGCATAAGCTAGTTTATTTGAGTTCTATATTGCATCATTGTTAATTAATTAATTATGTTATCACGACATGAAATACATAATGAAATAAACATGAAACATATAGAAATAATATAAATGGTATGATCAAGAGCTTATACTAATGGTCATTTTTTCAAGCAGTTAACAAATTATCTATTGACCTAGGGGAGAAACACCTTAAACCAATTGAGGTTCAAGTTTACATCTTTCCACCTTTCCACCTTTGTATCTACTTGGATTGGTTTCTCCTAGGCTCTTTAGATGAACTTCCACAACTAGATTAGAAGCTCCATTCATTAAATATTACTTTTACTCACACAAAGGTTATGGGAAAATGGGGTTTACATATATAAAACCCTGGGCACACAGAACCAATATAATAATGAAGAGAGAATGTTCATAAGACAACAATTTATTTTAATAATAAATTTAATGTATCCCAGCAAATAAAAAATGTCTAGTCAATCTTATGATCATCCACATTCATGTAAAAAATTGTACATTTAATAAAACTAGCATTCAATTCTTAATTGTTATTATTTAAGATAAATTACGCTCAGAAGGATTAATTACTATCTTTAATTAGTCAATACTTTTATCTTAATTATTATGTATATTTCCATGAGATTATCATCCATTACAAATTTTAAAAAAATTAAATCAATTAATTTAAAATTAACTATATATGTAACATAAAACATGTAGGTAACACAATGAATACTTCTCTGATTTTTCCTAACATGTATTACAATTCTATATAGTTTTACACTTGTGCCATATGGAATGCATGATTTGTCACTTACATTATCAACATTTAATTTATGGACGATTACATGTATTACATGATTTTTCATTCACATGTTATATTAAAATGCACATAGAGTAAAACTTTACAATAAAACTCATACGTGATTTTAAGATCTAAAAATTTCACATATATTCATTAAACATTTAAATATTTTTGTATATTAGAACCAATCACATGGTGTGTCTTGTAATTATGACCACAAGAAAGTACATGTCTCATGGTTATAAATAAATTTTAATTTTTTTTAACTTTTTATAATTACATGGCATGTAGATCCAATCAACATGGTGTGTACACCTCTTACAATCTATTTGAAACACACGCCTAGGGACTTGGTGTGTAGTTTGTGCCTTGGAATAATTGGAGTGAAATATGTGTCCAATGTGCCACATGCCGTGGGGAATAATTGTTTCATATTCACCAGTCAGGTAGGTTATGTACGGAATTCATGACTCTTCTCTGACCCAAAGGGTCTACATGTCGTGTCCAATATTCCACACAGTGGGTAGTTCGGCCAACCATGTGCCATTTAATCATTTTCAACAAGTAGTGTATAAATGGTGTAATTAATGTCAAAATCAATGAATAATCTAGAATTGATCTCCAAATAAAATATAATGTGTTTAATGTGATTACATAGCATGTAACTCTGGTTACATGTTGTGTAATCCTGTGTCTTCCATCCAGAAACCTTAGCATATCCATATGAGTTCCACAATTTTATTTTAATCATAAAATTAAACGTCTCGATTATATCTACGAGAAACAAATGAAAAAGAAGTAGATATATCAATTTAGATTAAAATAACTATTAAAGATGAATTGAAAAATGAAATTAAAATGTGTAAATCACCAATGATTTTTAAATAATTATAAATAATAATGTGCTCGCTCTGATACTATGTGAAGGTTCCAGGCATAGTGTAAGTGTGAGATGGGTGGTGAAAAAATTTAATTTTTTCTATAATAAATGATTAATCTAAGATCAATAAAATTATTAATGTCCTGATATATATAATTTATTCAATGAAATAGACAAATAATAATTTAACCGGAACCGAGAGAGAGGATATCAACAGATATTGTTTATAATTAAATTATTTAGATAAATAATTACCTCTATGTAATTGTTTATTCATTGATGAATCTGGCGATAGATATTCTATGAAACATCATTTCATCATAGAAACCAAGTGTAGATTTCCTCTAGAGATGATCCACACATGTTTCAGGATTATCTTGATTTCACCAAAGGATCCTCCAGGCGCTATCACAGAATATCCTCATGTTTTCAACGTCCTACCTAATTTCCCCAATAATCGCTTCCAAAGTATTCTTCTTGATTTAGTGGGGAACATTTCTCATCATTCTTGGGAGTGTTCTTAGAGAAAGGGAGCTCTCTTGGATTGGAAAGATTCTCTAAGATGGTTGTTCACAACACACAAAATGATTTGGATCACTTGAGAAAATAAGATAATTGGGTATTTATATTTCTATGGTTAAAATAAAATAATTTCACAAGTGCCATTAACTATTTTTTTAATCCTAGGAAATCCTCATGAAAAATAATAATACTAATATTATTATTTCTAAACATTACCCCAGCTAGAAAATTATAATTAAATATTATTTAATCAAATAATATTAAATATTATTATTTCTCAATGGTCCCTTAAACTCGTTCCTCAATTCCTCCACAATATTTATTTAACCTTGAATAATTCTTAATTATTTATTAAATAAATATCACTACACTATTCACCAATAAATAAATAAATATTATATTTTATAAATTCAAAATATATATGTATATGTGATGAACCACATATATGAATAATTATAAGACCACATACAAGAATAATGTTTATAAAACATAATAAATAATGAATAACAATATATTATTAAATATAGATATTGGATACAAATAGTGTGTGACCATTTAACCATCATAATCAATGAAAATAGGAAATGAATCCTAAATTTCATGGTTAGCATCTAGTGAGACACCAAGGAACCCATAGATAATGATGATAATGTTGTAATTACATGTCACCTCATACGAATTCTTACCATGTAATATAATCCATTTTTTATCAAAATATCTCAAGTAGAAAATTCCTATTGATCATAACGGGTATAAATTTATTTAGTTTATATTATTTTCATAAAATGGAATAGGATAGTACCTTCCACTAAGAAAAATAAGGACAAATCATTTCTCACATTATTTATTAATGAAATACTAATCATGTTGCACCCAACATATCCTACACCTCCACGAATATCTGTCGTCCCGATTTTTTTCAATACATCTAAGTGCACAAATAAAAATATTCATTAATAATAATCATAAATTATAAGTACCAATACACACATCCATTGATAGGAACATCAAATGACACATATAAATGTGGATTTTCTACTAGGGGTTCTTGTACTCATAGTATACTATTGAATATTACCAGCGTACACTATGAGAAGGGTCCTCAAAGTCCTATGAGTCTCCACCACCAGTATCCTAAATCATTTTTGTCTATCAAATGATATAATCCATATATAGAACATATATTCAAGAATAGTTTTTTAGTACTTCCAGGTTATCATCATAGAGGGGAACTGATATGACCTTTCAGTGAGAAAAAAATGTTAATACATTATCACCTACTTTGTATGGTAGAATAACAGTCAGGATGTGATAAGTAGTTTTTAAATATTCATAGAAATGAAGACATTTTTATCCTAAAGAATAAGGAATTTGTTTCTAGGGAACTAACTCTAATAGTTTTATGGTTTCATTTAGGAATAATCTTTAATTTTATGATGTAAATATATATTTTACATCATAAATTGGGTGAGTTTTTTTTATAAAACTATTTCACTAGATTATCATCGCATTCACATGCTCAATTCTTCATTTTTTGGGGAAAAAATAAGTGATTTTGTGAGAATTTAATATCTGTATTCCCTATCCTTGATCCTTAGGTTTTGGTGGTTACTCATTAGGGTTCCACAATAAGTTTATCTCTCTTGTCCATTTATTAACATGGGTTTCTCTTCGGGAAATCACATTAGTGGTGTTTCTGTGGTTCATGTTTATTTTTGGGTGAATTTTTTAGGATCCCTTGTTATGGTTAGGTTGATCCATCATTTCGTTTTGTGGTTGTGGTTTACAAGTTGTTACTTATTTTCCTTGTGATTTCGATCCATAGTGGAAATATATCTTTGAGGTAGAGGATCCACATTATCACTTAAATTCATTATATGATTGGATATTGCATGGATTTTCCCTTCAATTGGATTGTAAGAGTCCATATAATAAATATAATTAAATATAACAACAAAAATTTACATGTATATGGAGTAATCACATGTTTTTTCCTTTGTTATATGTTGCTGATAAGTTAATGCTTGGTTTTTTTCACTATAAAAATAATGGTTGTTTAGATACTTATTTCTACTATATTTGATATAATGTAATGTCCCTTAAAATGATATTGGGCATATATATATATTTCTAATAAAATTGTTTCCCCTGGAATTTGGTTTCCATGATAACAACCTTTCTATTTAAAGAATTAATTTTAGTAAATCCCTTAAATAATTTATGGAAGCCATAATTTGTTGTGTGATGTTCCTTGTTCTGTTTTCTTTGTGATGTTTAGGATATTTTTCAGTGATAAAGGTGAATGGGTGGGTTGTGTATAACGTGAGACTATAATGTGTTTTTGGTTAACATGGATGTGATGTGGGAAGTTGTGTGATAGTGTTGCTTCAAGGTAGTGTTGTGTTGTGTGGATGCATTATGTAATGGTGTTATGGTGTACAGTGGATACAGTGCACATCGATGTGATGTTCGGTGATATTTTTTGGTGCATAGTTGATGTTTTATATTGGATTGGGTTGTGTGGTGGTGGAATGTAGTGGGATAAATAGTTTTGTTGGTGCGGTGAATCATTTATGTTTTATGTAATATGGGGAACGTTTTTGGTTGTTACCTTAATTTACATGTTTTTTCACGAAATAAGTTTTGATGATAATAAAGGAAAAAGATACTAAATAAATGATATAGTCTTGAAAAATATGTTTGGTAAATGTATTAAATTAAAATAATTCTAAATAAATGGTTTTTGTAAATATTATAAAAGTGTTTTTTAAATGAATGTGGTGAAGCTTGTAATTGAATATGGGAATATGAGTCTCTTGTGTGATGGTTGTGTGGTGCATCATATATTTGTGGAAACAGTTGTGATGATTAGTGAGTGGTGTAATGGATGTTTTGTTGTGGTTTATGTTTTTGTAGTTGATGTGATACCATAGGTTGGGTAACATGTGCATTCTATATATCATGTATTTTATGTTATTTTTATAGGCTTCCCTCTAAAGTTTGATTACCATAGCAATTCACATAGGTTATATGTTTTGATTTTATTCCCCAACATCTAGTATGGTGGTGATATGGATGATTGGATACCCCCTTTTCCCCACACTTCCTTCAGTAGTAGTGATTATATGAGTTGGTGTTAGAGATTACCCAGTTGAATTGACCCCATGGTTTTTAGGTGAGACACAATTTGATGAGGTAGTGGTATGATGTGATATCTAGTGGGGATTATGCATGGTAGGAGGAGAAAACGTGGTGGATGTTCTTCAAGGTCATGATACCTTATTAATATGGTTATATGATGAGATGGATCAAGTGTATTTGGGAAAGACATGACATGATGGTACATAGTGCTAGAACTAGATTCTAGACATTTTGGGGGTGGGGTAGGTTAGAATGAATCCCAACCCCCATAAAATATTTTCTAGATGTCTTTGAGTGAGATGTGATGTGATGCGGTTGTGAAGTGGAATGTATGAAAGGGATGGGGTCAGAAGACATTTTATTTTTTTATCCTTATAGTGTAAATATAGTATGGATGTGGATATTAGGTTCCATTCTATGTTATCATTGTGATGTCATATATTTATATTTGACTTCGGATTTGGTGAATGAGCCATGGTGATGTTATGTTGGGTTAGTTGACCTGTTTGGTTTCATTTTAGTTCTTCTGTTTTTTCACTAGCACATTAAGATTCCCTTTTCACATGTGCAATTTATAACATGGTTATTATCCTATACAGTATACTTTTATACTCACCCTATATATATAAGTTTTTTTTGGATTATAGGAGGAAAATTAAAACTAAGCTGAAAATTACTATCTTAGGGTTTGGAGATAATATTGTGTCACTTCTATAGGACATGACTATTATTACATTATATTGGAGACATTTTTTGTAATGATTAATATATTTTCATGAATTGTGGGATGGTTTTGGGTTTAGTTTTATATATGTGCTATAATATTTTTGTGTTTGATTATCCTATCTACCAATCCTATTTTACATATAGATGGAAATTAATCCCATGTGTGAGAAATTTTTTATAACCTCAGTGGTTGTCACAAGGTCGAGTCTTAATAGAGTTAGGAATCTAGGATCGTTATTTATCTTCTTTCATTGTGGTATCTTGGAAGGGAGAGATTTGTGACACAGTTTCACATGTTCACTCCAAAAAAATACACTTATCCTTTATACCAATAATTATTTAACCTTATATATCACTAGAAAATTCCCTACCTGTCACTAAACAAAAAATAAATAGAAAATCAATGACATAAAAGAATAAAAAACTATACATGTTGAATGACTTTTATAGGGTGGTAAAAAAGATAATATATTTTCCTAATGTGAAAAATATGATAACCAGGGTTATCTCAATTGAACATATTTGTAGTTAATCAAACACTAATTCTAATTAAAATAGTTTAATACATTTTAGTTTTCATTTATTAATTAAATCAATTAAATTTTAGGAAAACCATTTAATTTAAAATCTATATTTTCAATAATATAATATAATTATTTAAGAGAAAGGTATTTCTCTAGGGGGTTGGATACATGGGTTACTTCATAATTTATTTATTTTTATAAAATTTATTATGTTAATTAATTTATGAAACCTCATTTGAAAGTTATTATTATTTCATTTTTTGTGAGTGTAATTTATAATTAATTTTTTACAACAAACATGACATCCTCTAACTACGATGCATGATAACACCTTGACTGAGAATGAAATTCATAACTATCTTAGATCCACCATATGCCATTTTATCAACTTGGGTATCTTCAAATCTACTGTATGAATCATTTGTCCCTAGAAAAGGAGGTAGATGAATTAAATTAAAGAATAGGGATGAATTTAAGATCAGTTTCGTGGTGGATAATATCCAAACCCTTATTGTAATCTCGCATTCACCACAAATTGAATAAAAACATTTTATATTTAAATAATAATACTATAGAACACAGTGAAACCTCCCCTAAGGAAAATACAATGGTAAATAAATTTCCATTGGAAAGTGAATGGTATAATTGAAAATATATGAAAATATGGAATGAAATTAAATTTGGGAAATGTAGGAAGTTGAAATGGGAAACAGATTTATTAAAACATGAATTTAGTTACATAAAAATATCAAAAACAAAATAATAGAAAACCTAAAGAATCACTTGAACCCTTTTCTACAACACATCAACCAATTCCATATATTATCTGATTCCTTTCTCAATCCACATGCCTCCTTTTATTGTCATAGTTGATAGTCATGTTGTCATAAATGTCCTCATTAATTCGTCATGGGTCATTATGGGTCACTCTAGAGAGTTAAAAGGGTAATCATTCATTTATTTCACTAAATATTCAAATTTTTTGGTTCATTCGAGTAATTCACATAATAAATAGTTATTTAATGATGTGAAATGTGTGCGGATTACATTCTGATGACATGAATTCATGCTATGAACATTTTTTCCCTTGTAGGATGTGTCTTGGCATGACTATATGTGTCACGCTGTGAAAAATGTTGTTTTAAGCTTGAAATGATTTTTTCTTCATGTATTTACTTCTCATCCTTAATTACATTTAGATTCATATTTTTAATAGAATAAATAACATGAATTGGGGTTTTCATGATGGTTTTTCCCATTTTCATCCCAGTTCTTCATTTTCAAGCCTTAGACAAGGTCCATTACTTTTCAGTCACTATAAAATAATATTTTTATCTTCAATTTAACGTCATTATTTTATTTTTTAATCATTTCTTATATACTATAGTTAAATAAAAAATCAATTAAAAACGGGCATGAATAATAAATTAAAGGTTCATAAAAATGGTATTTTATTATATAATATTCCAGAAAAATATAACTCCCAATTCCCCCTCACTAGGAACTTTATTTTCATAAATAATGTAATCTCAACATCCTCATAGAGGATATTTAATCTGCCAATATTTAAATTACAAAATAAAAAAAACCAAATTATTTTCTAGGTAGAATACTTCCTTGAATATCAAAAACATAATTCCCCCAACATCTGATTTTTCATTGAAATAAATCCAATATTTTAATTTAATTTTCCTTTTTAGAAATAAAAATTTATATCCTTAATTCAACATCTATTTCTTAAATAATTATTAATGTTCATACCACTTTAAATTTAAATCATATTTAATTATTTTTACTCATATATCAAGCTAACAATTAAAATTATAATTATACTGACACTTCATGTACATTTCACATACCATAGGCTAGTAATGAATATATAATCTCCAACACATAAATATTGAGATTAAATTTAATCATGAGGGTTTTTCATTATGGTTCAAATGTATCTGTTCCCTATGGTAGGTATGTATTGAATAAAAATAATTCTCTAATGAGAGGTTTGACTTTTTATAATACTCTAGGATATAAAAGGATAAACATAATTAAATACTCTAGAAAATGTCATCTCCCCATTCCAAAAATCTCGAATTAGGGACATGATATAAGTAAGAATAATGAATAAATCACCCTCTCTTTATTTTTTATTTTTTAAAATTTTGTTTACTTTTTTCAAAAGTTTTACTTATGTTAAATCTCAAATTTTCTAGATAACTCTATATAATAAAACCCATCAGTCTATAAATGGTAAAAAAATTCCTCTGAAGACACAACCAAATATTTTATTATTAGTATTATTATTTCCTTTTTTTAAAATGTAGGTAAATAATAAATTATAATGAATGATTACATTTTCTTTATCAAAGTCTCATGAACACCCCAAAAGTCTCCACAATGATGTTCATACCTAACCTCCATAGATAGCCTACCATATAATCGGTCTTTTGAATATCACGCAACATTATATGTGCAGGGTTTGAAAGGATTTAATTGTCTTATAAAATGTATCATTTCCTAATGAGGAAATTCCTAGATTCTATAGTAAACAATAGGATTCAATGTCAAGGTTATTCCATGGTTAAAGGGCTCAATAATAAAAATTAATCAACCATGTTAAAGTGATTCTATATATTCCTAGCCTCAATAACATTCAAAACATGTTTTAGAAGATAACATTATCAATTCAGCCATGAAATATAATTTATAAAAGAATGAGAAATATTTTGTTTATAAATTTTATTACTATGGAGAACATTTGATTTTGGAAAATTACACATGTAAACTAACAAAAAAACCAATATATGCCAATTTAATAAATTTAAATCATTTTAAATGAATGATGAATTTTATCTACCATTATCACATAATTATAAAAAATAATCATTTTTTAATTTTTCTTATCCTTTTTAGGTTTAATAATTGATTTATCATATTACACAAATAATTTTTTCAGTAATGAAATTTAAAATAGGGAATAATTATTATCATAAGAATGTTCTTTTTATATTAGATCGACAATAGAGTTCAATATTTAAAAGTGGGGATCCTAATTTATTTTGAATCTTATAAAAAAATTTAAATTTAAATTGGAAATATAATGAATTGAAACTTATAATCCCTTTTTTATGATGCATCAGTTTAGGCAATGTAGTTTTTATTCACTATATTCTATTATGTAACAATTTATGATGTTAATCTTCTTTATAGAATTAATTGGGGATTTATGGATTTTTTTATAGCATTTAGCATCATGAATTTTAATTTTACAAATGAATCATTTTGTGATGTTAATTTCTATTCCACATCTTGATTAAACTATATGAACACTATTTAATTTATCCTAGATTCATGTTTACATCAACATGATGGACTTATAAAAATAAATGGTCAATGTTTAAGTAATATGATCAATTAAATTGTGTTAAAAACTATAGTGTAATAATGATTCGTCGAAATATATTCTCTAAATAAGAATAAAAATTTAAATTGAGAAATAAATACATAAAATTGAAATAGAATAATTAAGTGATAAATATTGGTTTAATTCACCCATGCGGGACCATGGTTTTGAACACCTCTAAAATTGAATTATCTTATGTTACATATAGCTTGATAGTGGTTTGAGTTTCTTGTATTAGAACCACCATATTTTGATCTTTCAAACTTGAAATTATTTGTTATTTTTGTGGAGGACTCCATGGATAGAGTGTATAATATCCACTCCCTTCACATTGAGGAACACTGATCATAGAGGGGGTGGGACGAAGTATGGATCCTCAAATTCATTGGTTACTACTTGTGAGACATAATATTCATTATACAGAGGTTTCTTAAGCTTCACTAAATTCAAATAATATTCTAAGGGAATGATTGAAATAAATTTTTTTTGAATGAAATTTAATTTTTTTGAATTAATAGCAATATCATCCCATTTAGTGTAAAAAGCATGTTTCAGTGAATATTTTGACAGATCCACTTGGATATCATCATGGGATTCCTCTAATAAATGTTCAATGTCTTCAAGAATATCTATGTGTTCCCCTTCAGGTGTATCGTCAATTAAATCATCATCCTATAGGTAAAAATAAGAGGCATCCAAATATGAAAATTTTAAATTGTAGATGGTGATACTCAAATATATTTCAATAAAATTAAGTGAGATATATTTCAATAAAAGAACCATATACATCATTTGATTTTGGATTAATCATTATTTTAGTGGAATGTGCATCTTGGATTAGATTTTTAATAGGTGGAGGTAGGTATTCGGGTTCCTCTATCCTCTCTTCAAATTCCACCACTTGGTTTATGCATTTATCTTAAATTAAAAGACATAGATATAGTGGTATTGTCTCTTATTCCATATATATAGGGAGATATAATTGCATTTCATTATCTACCTAGTCACTCCAATATTGATCTTGGCCTTTTTCATCTATCAAATTCACAACACTATGTGAGACTTTATATTAACTCTCTAGCTATTCATGGTAGGTTTGGATTTCATCTCTAGATGGTTTGGAGTTTTATGGTATTCATGTATGACCTGAACCACTTGGATGTATTTAGATAAATTGGGGAGATCCAATTATACATCCTCCTTGTACATTAGTTCTGGTTTAATTTTATTAAGGGATGAAATGATATATGTAGTTATCCATTCTATTCTTCTCCCCTACTCATCCAGTGTTTCACTTATCCTTTACACCATATCATTTAAATTAGTGTGAGATTTTTCTTGTTATTAAGGATACACCCATGATTAATCACTCAATGTATAATAATTAAAATTTTCATAAATCATAGAAAAATATATATATTTTTACTGAATTATTTAAATAAAATATTTAAAATACTTACAAATAGTGTGAAAAGAAAAATATAAAAATAATTACCGATTATAACCACAGAAATGGTGCTAGTTTTGATTCCCTAATCACAAGGTAGTATAAAATCTAATATGTTTTCCTAATATATCACATAAGATAACCTAGGTCATATCACCTGAGGGGATTTTTAGTGAATCACTGACTATTTACCATTCACCAAATCCAATTATTTTTGGGTTTTTATTTATGTATGAAAACAAAGAAAATTTGAGAAAAAAATTTATTTTAAAATCTTAATGAAGATGTTGACCAAATGAAGGTTATAAATAAAGGAATTGGTACCAATTTTTGGTTTTTTGTTCCCATTCATTATTTATTGTTTGTTTAAATTCAATTTTATAATATATTTATGAATCCTCGATAATGTATTTCAACTATTTAATTTTTTTAGTGCTTTATTTTACATTCCTTGAGTAAACACGACATCACTCCTCCAATATCCATGTATGATAACACGTCGACCAAGAATGAAATTCCCAAAGTACTAGGTTCCACTATATTCAATTTGATCCCTTAAGGAATCCTCAAATCCAATATATAATGATTTTACCCAAGGAACGATAGGGAATATAATTAAATTAAATAATAGGGATGAATTTAGGATCCATATTGTGGTGGAAAATCTCCACACAACTTTTCTTCTCTCATGTTCACCAAGAAAATAAAAAATGAAATTTTGAATTAAATCATAATAATTTAGAAATTAATAATAACTCCCATTAGTATAAGGATTTGTATAGTCACTTTCCATGACAATATATGTTCTCTAACCTTTTACACATATTATTTCACAATTTTAAGCATAATTAAACATAAATTTACAAGCCAATGATTGTAATGTCCATTGTCTTGGACGATTAGGTATCGAATTAAACATCATGAAATAAAATTAAAAAATAATTTATTTAATATTAATAATAAGATTATTACCCTATTTTATTCCTTATATATTCATAGGATAACCTAGGTAATACATGAATAAAAGGTATGAGATAAAAATCATAGTAAGGTAATAAACATAAGAATAAAACATTGCACATTGGTTAAAAGGTATAACATGATTACATAAAGGTATATAACATGAATAAACATATGAAATAATAACATGTAATAAATTGGAACATATTACCATGATATCATAGGAATTTAGAAACAATATATGACAAGACATAAACACAAGTCAAGGCTAGCTACCAAGACATGGTGTACAATTCCCATAATGGAATCATGTTCACTCTGTGTTCCAACATGATGTATCATGTCACTAAATATTACCCAATTCATTAGAGGGATAAAAACATTCACAACATGTTCCTGATTTTTTGTTCCACAAGAAGAATCATTCAAACGGTATCAAAAAAAATATAAGGGTTACCCAAAGAAATAAGTGGGCATCCTAATTATTTTATAAGGCATTGAAAATGCATTCATCATAAAAGTGTCCATGAAAGAATGGATTTATAACCTAAATGTACATTAATAAAGGAATTTAGTAATGTTACATGTTAAATTATGTCCAATTGAAGTTAAATAATTTTAAAAAGTGTTTAGAAATCTTTATAAATTAGCAACTGTAGTGTGATTTTAACGGAAAATATTGAAGGCAATTTAATAAAGAAAATGAATAATTGTTTGAAAAAAGTAGAAATTAACCAATGATGTTTTTTATTTAAAAATATTTATATCCTATAAAATATATTATATAATAAAACATATTATGGATAGAATATGATAAATGGTAATAAATCAAAAAATTCTAATTAATCGGGCTTCCTTATCAGGAATATTTGAGAATGGAACCTTTTAAAAACATATATTTACAATTAAAATAAAGATGATTTGATATGGATAAAAGAGTTTGTAACATATTAAAAAACAATATGGACACAAAAATAAAGAATCATTACATTAGGGTAAATAGATAGAAAGAGTAACCCGAAGGAAAAAAGTACTTTCGAGTAATATCTCTAACCTTATGTTCGAAAATGTTCTAAAATTGATCTTAATTTCATTGAAAATAAAACAAATTTCATAAATTAATTAATTTAGAACCTTTTAAACATGTATTTTATTTATTATAATTTTATTACATTCATTTATGGTTCTTTTGATGAGTTTTAATAGACAATTTCATCATTTGGGAGCATTCATTTCCTTGGTTTCCATGATGAGTTACTTTTATACATCCATGGAAAATCATGTAAAATGATAATTATTGTCCATAATTGAAGATATATGTTATTAATTAAAATAAATAATATTAAGTGTTCATATAATTAATTTGGTAATTTTTGGTGAGGATGAATCATTAGATAAGACGTTAATGACAACCATTCAGATTATATTAACGTTTCTTCGATTATAATGAACTAGTACTGTCTTATTAAATAATATTATGTATGTATAATGGTCACATAAAATTAAAGAATCTTTAATATATATTATAATATTTTCTTACAATATTTTTTTTATGAGTTGTCCTTAAGAAGGGAATGGAAATTGAAAACATTTTCATTCTTGAAAATAGTAAAAAATCACATGATGAACAATGATTTCATTATTAGTAAAAAATGTGAGGGGAAGGAAAATTATGATGAATTATTCCATTAGAATAATAAAATTATAGTATATTCAAGGTAATATAGTTTTCATACCATTTGGATTAGGGGATGTGAGGAGAGACTAAGAAATGAAAATAACATGAAAAAATTAAAAGAAAAGATAAAGGATTTTACATCACGAATCATTGTTCTTGAGAACCTCCTTATAAGAATTGGTTTTGGTATTTTTATAAGACTATAAGATCATGGGCATGGTAAGGGTCTTGGGAATATATTTTAGTTTAATTTGGACACAGTTCAAAGTCTGATATGTGTGAGGAGGGAAGGCAGTGATGAGTAGTATTTATAGTGGGGGAGATGTGTGTTTTCCCATTATGTTATTCATTTGTTTTTTATTTTGGATCAATACTATGAATAATTTGAGAATTATCAATAATTATATTAATATAATAAAGGTTAGTTCATGATTATAGTATTACATTATCCATAAATCGTTTATGACTCAATAAATCATGTATTTAGCATATACCATAAATTATTTTATTTTACTATTCATATAAAATTAAAGAATATTAGAAAAAATAATAAAAAATCTCCCTAACAAATTTTAAACATATATAATTAAAAAACAACCTCAATTTTCTGAAAATAATTTTCTAAATATAATAAATTTAATCTTTAATAAAAATCACAAATTACATGGAAAATACTTATTTTAAAATTACAAATGATTTTATAACACATTGAAAAATTAATTATGGTATCATAAAATTATCTTATAGATATATTATAAGGAAAGATTAATTCTAAATAAATTTTATTGAAATAAAATTTCTTTTAAAACATTATATTTATCATAACATTGAAAAAAAACCTAAATTTTATAAAAATATCAACACTTAATTAATAAATTATAAAATGTTTATTAACTTATACTATGATATAACTAAATCTTGTTTTCATTAATAAGATGGAAAAATTGTATTTATTCCTTAATAGGTGATTTTACTTCTCTATTTTATGGTATACTATTCATAAAGGTCTCATATTATTATAATTTTCAAGTTAATAGTTCATCGGTATAGGTTTCATAACATCTATAAGTACCCCTTATTTCATAAACTATCCATTTATAATGTTTTTATTGTCTTCGTAATGTGATTCTATATTACTATGAAATAATTATATGAAGTTAAATTCTATCGATGAAAATTTTGGGTTGTCAAATTCTTCCCCCCTTAAGAAATTTCATCCTCAAAATATCATTTTACATTATATACTGAGAATAAGTAAGGGTACCTCTCCTTCATCGCTTCCTTTGTTTTACATGTTGCCTCTTTATACATATGATTCAGACATATTACATGGACTAGGTGAGTAGTCATATTGTGTAGAACTCTATCTATATGACCCAATATCTTCAATGTATTCTCCTTGTACGCGTGATCATTTCCAACATTACCACCTCTAAATTTAGTACACGGGAAGGATCTGGTATGTACTTCCTCTAGATGGATATGTGGAATATATCATGTACCTAAGACATGGTAGGTGGATTTTCAAGTTAATAGGAAATATCTCCAACATGATCAAGAATCTCAAAAGGGTTAATGTACATGGGACTTATATTTTCTATCTCCCCAAATCTTATGATCCTCTTCCATAGAGATATGTGGAGGTAACCATGTCTCCAACCTTAAACTCATGGTCTCTTCGACGATTGTTTTTATAGCTATTTTGTCAACTATGGACTACCTTGATGTGCTTCTGAATGGTTTTCACCTTTTCCACCAATTTTTTGACTATTTCATGTCTGGTAATCTTACATTCACTAACCTCATCCCAGCATGACAATATTTTTCACCTTTTACACTATTGTTTTTTATAAGGGGACATTTAGATGCTCGAGTGGATAATGTTGTTGTAGGATAATTTATCCAGTGGTAGATGTTGGTCTCATCTTCCATTGAAGTCCATAAAACATGACCTAAACATGTCTTCTAGAATTTGAATCATATGCTTATATTGGAACCATGTTTGAGGATGATAGGTTGTACTGAATTTCAGCTCAGTGCTTAGATCATGTTGGAAACATTTCTTGAACATAGTGGCGAATCTTGGATCTCGATTAGATACAATTGATAGTGGTAATCCATGAATCCTTACCACTTCTATGATGTATATTATTTTTAATTGACCTCATGATAAGTCTTTTAAAATTTTTATAAATCAAGTTGTCTTTATATGATGATCCACAACAACCTATATAGCATTACCTCTTCTAGATGTCTTCTGATTTCTAGTGACGAACTCCATGGTGATGTTTTCCCACTTCATTGTTATTATGGGTAATGGTTTCATCATCCCATTAGAATTTTTCCATTCATCCTACACTTACTGACATTCCATGATCTTCTATGTATATTTAGTGATGTCATTTTTCATATTATCCCAAGAATAGTTCTCCTGGAGATCTTAATACATCTTGGTTCTCCCTAGGTGAATAGAGAATGTTGAGCTATTTGCATAATTAAGAATCTATTTATTTATCTCTAATTTTGATTGTAGAAAAATTCATGACCCAAATATTTAGACTTCAACCACATAATTATTTAACTCAATGGTTTTCCAATTTCTGGTAGCTTCCAACCTTTTCTAAATTTCTACACCATTCCATTTAAAATCTATTATATTCCTCATCAGAGACGTTTGAGAAATAAGTTGAAAAAGGATTATTGATGTTCCTTCTGTAATTATTCCCATGTCTATCCTTTTATGGTCTAAGAAGATTGGATCCTTATCAATTCTCATCATTGATAATGATATTGTATCCTTTCTACATGTTGTATATACCACATTATTGGCCTTACAAGGATGGTAGGAGATTGAGTAATAAAAATCCTTGATAAGATATAACCATATTCACTATAACATATTATGATCTTTATTTGTTAATATATATTTGTGACTCTTATGATCTATATATTTCTGATACTTCTCCCTATAGATATAATGAATCTATATTTTCAATGCAATGATCATTGATGACAAATCTAGATCATCTGTGGAATGTTTTTTCCATTAATTTTCAACTTCCATGAGATGTATACTATCACCTTTTGATTTTCCATCAGTATAAATCCTATGACTTTTTTTGAAGAATCAATATAAACCATAAAGAGTTCCCCACTTGTTGGTAGTATGAGAACTAGTGTAGTGATAAGACTCTATTTCAACACTTTTATGAAGTCTTTACATTCACTTTTCTAGAAAAACTTTTCTCCCTTCCGAGTCTGTTTGGTTGTTAGGTTTTAAAATTATGAGAAGTTCCTCACAAATTTCTTGTAGTGCCTATTGAGACCAAGGATTTTATGAATCTCTATCATAGATTTTGGGCTAGGACACTCTTCAATTTCTTTTTTATTTGAAGGGTCCATTGATATTCATTTTCTATTAATAACATTCCCCTATAATGATGCTTCCTCTATCCATAACTCACATTTACCATACTTTTCATCAGATTTATACCTTCAATAATTCATTAACATATTATTGTAATTATTCTCATGATCCTTCTAACTTTTGGAGTATATCATATTATCATCAATAAATACAACCCAAATGTTGTCAAGCTAATATCTAAAGACACTATTCATTAAGTCCATGAATATTTCTGGAGCATTAGTGTGTTTGAAGGGAATCCCTATGAAATCATTGTTTCCATATAATTTTCAAAAGGCAGTTTTGGTAGTATATTCCTTCCTCTCCTTTCTTTGGGGATATCCTAGCTGAAGTTCCACCATAGAGAAATAACTATCCCCATATATCTATTCAAACAATTCATCTATCCATGTAAGGGTATACATTTTCTTTATCGGGATTTTCTAGTGATCATCTTAATTAATTTATATGCACATTGATCCATCCAACTTCCTGATGAAGAGGATTAGTTCACCCTATGGTGAATAACTCAGGAATATAAAACCAGGGTATATATTTTCCTTTAACTACTTCTTCGGTTATTCTAGCTCAATAGTGTCCATTCTATAAGGTGTCGTTGTTATAGACAGAGATCCATGAGATATGTTCAATTGAGAGGTCACCCTATCGATCAGGAAGAAGCCAGGAAATTCTTCAGAGAATAAATCAATGTAATACCTCATGATAAGAATTCAATCAAGGATTATTATCTCCATTGTCACAAGTATTTTATCTAGATATGATTTCTCATAATGCAAAAATATCCATAATTGAGATGGTGATTCTTGAAGGTGATTCATCTTCCTCCATAAAATTGTACATTACTGGTGGTTTTCATAGGATGTGAAGAGTGATCTCCCTTTTTAAATAGTTTTTATTTTTATTTATATAATGATAAAAAATTTATTCAAAAATATAGAATCAAACTCTACCAAATACATTATGCTAACATTTTCCTAGAGGTTCAGTCCACAAGCATTAACTAGGGAAGAGTTATAAAGTTTGTACATAATAATTTTTGAATTTGTTGTTCTCACAGATAACTCAACCACAATATTTCAAGGTGCTGATTGAATAGTTATTCTAAAATTGAAAGATATAGAATAATTTGTAGAACCATAATCAAATAGTAAGTTTGATATTCTTTAATGATTAACCAGCATACCTATACCTCATTATTATTTGTCTCTACCTCAACAGTAGTGATTTTATATGTCCTTCTTAGATTCTTGGATTCCTGGGAGGTTGTTTCTATTTATTGCCTCCATAAAACCTTGTATTAGGAAAATATATTTCATAATGACCATGTTTCTTGTAGTTGAAACACTGCACTAAAAGTTGAGTGTTGATCAAATCCTTCCTTTTTTCTTCTGAATTAGTTGGATTCATCATTTACCTTATGCATTTATTAGACATGTTCCTTAATATTACACATTTGAATAATTTATTGGTTCTCTTTATGTAGTTTCTATGATGCTTCTTCTAAAACATTTAACATGTTGGATTTTGGGTATTCATTATATCATAGGATCTATCTGTTGATCCACCCATATTAAACTATATTTTACTTTATATTTTTCATCGGTCCAATGAGACCACTGAGAGTATGTGATATCCATTTCAACATTAAGGGCATGCAATAAAATATTCTCATGACCATTGAAATCTTGAATCACCAAAACATTTCTTATACTCCACTTTAGTCTACTAAATAAGTGATACACCTTGATTTCATTGCTCATAACAAAGCTAGTGGCATATATTGTAGGAACCATTAATTTTTCATCATTTTCTATTGTAGATACATCTTCTTTCTATTTTAGTTCGAGGATTTCACTTTTTATATTCACACAATGGGTTCAGGAAAAATATTTATTGACAAATATTTTCTTCAATTCCATCCAATACATGGGATCAATTTCTTATTTTTTAATGTTTTTTATTTATCTTTGGCCCCCACTGATCTTCTTCCCTATCAAAATGAGAGACCTCTGTTACAAAATTCTCTTCTTATGAGAACTGGATGATAGGGAATATCATCTCAATTGAGTTAATCCATTGTTATGCGAGGAGGGGATCAGAAGATCCACTAAACGTGGGAGGTATTTTCCGTATAATGTATTTGATGGAAACATGATCTTTTTTAGGTGAATGAGGGTGTTCCCCCGGATTCAAGTTATTATTCATAACTTCATCCTGCTGACCAAGGACCACCATAAATTTTTTATTTCCCATCATATTTTTAATATCATTAGATAAATCATCACATTTCTTATCACATTAATTATTTCCACGAGTTCTTATATTTTAATCCAGTAACTACGATAAATAACGTACAATTAGGGGGATTGAATACATAGATAATAATAATTTAAAGAGAAATAATTAAACATAGAAGTATACAGGTGTAAATAAAAATTATATCATAGCATGTGATTCCCTGTGTTTCATTCTTTCTTATCGATGGTGATATAAATTCATATAGTGTTATTTATAATGTGTTCTGGTCATAATATCCGAAAATAACTAGAACTGGATGTGATACCAACTATAACTCACCTATCTTTATATATATATATATATATTATTAAATTATTTTAAGCATAATTTTGCATCAAATTACATTCCATAGATCATAATGCCCTGTGTCTTGTATGATTAGGTACTTAAAAATCATCATGAAACCAAAATAAAAGAATTTTTTATTTAATCTTCATAAGAACTACTAATTCTATTTGAGACCTTATATCTATATAGGATAACATGAGAAATTCAGGAACAAAAGGGATGAGCTCAAATAACAATATGAGAATAAGAATAAGAATAAAACATTGCACATGGGTTAGAAGGTATAAAATGATGAAATAAATAAATAGAACATGAATAAACCAAATTAGGAATAAAATGTATAACATGAGAACATATATCCATGACAGCATGGAAACGTGGAAACAATATATAATAAGACATAAAAATGATCCAATAATACAGGATAAGACATGATGGACAATGTCCCATAAACGAAATTATATTCATTCCTTGTCCCAGCATGATGTCTCATGAGACTAAACATTACCCAATGCGTTGGAGTGCTATCAGGGTGCACCCATCATAACATGTTTATGAATATTTTTCCACATGAAAAATAATACATAATGAATGAAACATAACATAAGGGTTACCCATGGAAATAAAAATGTATCATAATAATATGATAAGGAATTAGAAATGGATTTATCATAAAAGTGACCATGAAAGAATGTACATACATGGACATTCATAAAGAAAGATTGGAATATAAAATGAAAAATTGTGTCTAAGATAACTGAAATCATTTTAAAATTGTATTTTAGAAATAATAGAAGTTATCCACTTAAGTGCTATTTTAAGAGAAATTATTAAAGATTCTTTGAATTGAAAAAAGAATTTTTTTTGCAAAAAATAAAAAATTAACCATGATTGTTTTTATTGATAAAAACATTTATTTAAGAAAAATGGTGTCTAAAAAAATTTTATGGATGGAACGTGAGAATGGGTAACAAATTAGGTAATTCCCTTTAATCAGGATTTCTTATCAAGAATATTTTAAAATGGGTCATTTCTAAAACATATATTTTTCATTCAAAGAAGAATGATATGTTATGTATAAAATATTTTGGACCATATAGGAAAAATTTAAAATAAGTACACAAAAATAAGGAAGCATTAAATTGTGTAAAGTGAGAGAAATAATAACCTGAATGAAAAATGGAGGTTTGTGTAAAATCTCTCACCTCATGTTTGATTTTATTCACACTATCTTACAGTCTTAGATAATAAAATTAAATCCATTAATAAATTAATTTAGAACATTTTTACATGAATTTTTATTTATAATAATTTTATTAAGTTCATTTAAAATTATTTTTATGAGTTATAAGATACAAATTCATCATTTGGGATCATTTGTTTCCTTGTTTTTTATGATCAATTACTTGAATACATGTATGGAAAATCATATAAAAGGATAATGGTTTTCCAGAACATAAGTTAAATTTAATTAAAGAACATACATAATATTAAGAGGTTATATAATTCATTTGGTAATATTTTCGGGGGAGGAATTATTAGATTAGACGTTTATGATAACAATTTAGATTATTTTGGAATTTTTCAATCATCATGAACTGGTTTTGTTTTATTAAATAATATAATATTATTATTATAATTCCAAACCATTTCCTAGGATTGAATTCATATTTTTAATCCTTTTTTACTATAAAAATAGTTTTATGAGCACTCTTGAAAGAGGGAATCAAAATAGAAATCTTTTTTATTCTTGAATGTGAAAAATTAACACATCAAGAAGGATGTTTTCCTTTTTAGTAGAAAAGGAGTGGGTAAAAGAAATTATGATGAATTATTAAATTACAAAAAAAAATCTAGTGTAAATAATTTAATGGATTCATCATACCATTTGTATAAGGGTACGATATAAAATAATAGGAAATGAAAAGAACATGAAAATAAATAAAAAGAAAAGATAGAGGATTTCAACTCTAGATTCCTTATTATCAAGAACCTATCTAGGGGGATTGGTTTTGATATTTTTTAGGACACAAAACATTGATGGAAGAGGGGTAGTGGATTTTAATTATATTTTATAATAATTTTAACATGCCTCAAATCTTGATTGGTGTGAGGGAAAGTGGTAGAGAGGGGTGATATTTATAGTGGAGGAGAGGGGTGTTTTCCAATTATTTTATTCATTAGTTTATTATATTGGATCAAAATTATGAATATATTGAGAATTAAAAATAAATATATTAAAATAATAAAATATAGATTTATATTTTGGGCTTACACTAGGAATACATCATCTATGACACAATAAATAAAGTATTTAGCTTATACCATAAATTACTGTATTTCATTATTCACAAAAAATCAAGTAATTAAAAAAACCCAAAAAATATACATGAAAATTGATTGGTGAGATGAATTAAAAAATGGAATATATTTTCATGAAATAATTTTATATATATGAGAAATTTAATTTTTCATTTAAATCTTCATTTACATGGAAAATACTAAATTTAAAATTATAACTGATTGTATAACACATTGAAAAATTAATTTTGGGATCATAAATTTATATTATAATTATAAAAATAAACTTATATTAATTTATGAATACATTTTATGGAAATAAATTTTCTATTAAACCATTATATTAATTATAAAATTGTGAATAAACATTATGTTTTCCAAAAATATCAACACTTAATTAATGATTTTTAAAACATTTATTTACTTATACTATGATATATTTAGATCATGTTCTCATTTATAAGATGGATAAATTTTATATATACATTATTATGTGAGGTTAATAATCTATTATACCATTTACTATTCATAAGGGCCACATTTCTATTCCAATGGTCAATGTACTATTTTATCGGTATGGGTATTTTAACTTCTATAAGTACCATTATTTGATTCATTCTTAATTTATAAATATTTTATTTTTCTCTTAATATGATTTTATATGTTTATGAAACAATTATAAGAAAGTAATTTCCATCGATTAAAATTCTAGGTCATTATGAAAATGGGAAATAAATCACAATAAAATGATAGAATGATAGAAAGAAATTAAATTGGATGAATAATAGAATACAATAATGGAAATACTTTTATTCATACATGAATTAGGGTAACATCATAAGATAAATTTATAATAAATTAAATGAAAAAATAAAGTATCTATAGAACACTCTTTCCCAATGCTTTGGATGATTCCTTAGATTATCCAACTCATTCCTCAATCCCCTTGACCTCGTTTTATAGGCCTAAACAACACCCAACCTGTTATAAATTGTAAATATCCCAAACCCAGCAGGACAATATCAGTAGATACATTATTATATTAGAACTAGATACAAGTAATCACAACTTGAATGACTAAATAGTTTATTATTATTTTAAAACATGACACTTACTTAAATCTCACATTACAATTTTAAAAATAAAATAAAAAATAGTATTTTAATTTTTTATGCCATTATATTGTATAATAAATCCCATAATTTCAATAATAATACACTTACTGATATCCTTGGTAAATGAAACGTAACATATGATGTGCTATAATTCATAGCAAGGGAATCCATATGACAAAATCTATCATGAACAAATAATTCATAATAAATATAGAAATGAAAATAACTGAAATACATTTAATTTAGTCAATAACATGAAAATGAAGAATAATATTGTAGGAATAAATGATAATCATATAATTCTTTATAAATAATCAAATTATCATGAATATTATCCATGATTTTCTTATATAATTGATTAATTACATGCACATTAAAAACTAATCTCATATTGAGGGAATTCATAATTCCAAAAATCACAATCATACCATCAAGGCCTAATTCCAACACAAATTACATAAATCTGTATGGCCTCTGCCAAAAACCCAAGATAGTTCGTCTCATGAGACCTATTTTTCAATGAAGGGGATATAGTAGGCCTTGACCATCACTTAATAATTCAAATTCATTCCACATTTGAAATGTATGAATCAAAACCAATTTAGGCATTCATATTAAAAAACAAGATTACAAAATTTCAGTAATTTCAATAATGAATAAACATAATTATAAACCATTCAATGTAATACGGTGGGTGGTATCAAAATTGTACACCCCTACCAAACTAATGATAAAACATATAGTTAAATAATATGGAAGGAATCATTAAAAAATATTTCCAATGGGTACTAACTGAAATAAGGGTTTTTGTTATTGATTAATTGAAATATCACAAAAATTCTGTTATAATTTTATTGAGTAAAATATAATATTCAATTAGAAAATCAATTTCAAAACAAAAATATTTCAAGAATATCAAGAAAAAATGGATTACAAATGTTCTTGTAAAAATAAGAAAGCTTCAAATTATTTAGTGGCCATGGTGGTGGGAAATTCTATACAAGACATATAATTCAAATAAACATTCCTATTACACTTTTTAAAAGCTTATAAATTTACTCTTTTTAAAAATGACAATAATATACCATTAAACCCATTTTTAAAATGTAAATCATTGATAAATATTTATTTAATAAATCATAGCAGGAATGTTAAAAATCATTAAAAACATTTTTCGAAAACATTGAACTGGATGAGAATGGTTTTTCGAAAAAAGAGTGAAATGAAGTTAGTTTTTATTAAAATCATTATCCTGGTATATGTCATCATAAAAGAGAAAAATGAGAGTAAAACATGTACTTTATGTAAATAGACATAATATAAGAAAATTTTGATATTTCTTGAAATATAGATCATTGGAAACATAATCATGACCAATTCCATAAACAATGAGATTGTATAACAAACCATTACCACTTAGGTAACATATGAATCATAATACCCATGAACGAAATAACAAAAATTGATACATTAATTAACATGAAAATAATGGTATTAATTGTGTGACATATCAATTTTTTAGTATATACACCACCCAAAAGGAGTTAGTGGGGAAAATGACATACATCTCTCAGAAGTAAAATTGAGACAAAGAATCCTTACCTGAGGTCTGATTCTCCTTATACATGTACATAAATCTTATATAATAAATATTTATTTATAGTAAGTCTATTAGAGAACCATTATCATATATTTAACACCATAATTTATTTACTTAATCTCTTTTTATATCCTATTTATTAATAATTCATTATCAAAATCACTTTTTTGGGTGATAATTACTTCATTTTGTGTGTGTTTTGGTTTGGTAATTTAAATCCTTAATGTTTTATCAAAGTTAAATAATCAACATAATGTAAATAATAATATAAATATCATGTATAATAATTATATATGTATTTTGTAAGAACCCAAATCGTTATTTTCAGATATGTTTTCCTTTTTTGGTCGTTTTTGAGGAAAAGAGAAATTATTGGAAATTTTCAAAGTACACACCATGTACTTTCTGAGTACACACCATATACTCAGTTACCACAAATAGCCATGTGTTGGCCGTGTAGCATCCTTGCACATGACCATGTAGGGTTGACCTAGATTCTGCCTAAAGCGGAGTACCGAAACAACAATTACACATTGTGTGCTTCTAAAGTACATGCCTTGTATTTTCTTTTTCTTTCATTAAATGTACTGAGGTCATGTATAATCTCTAGAAACAACATCTTCTAGGTTTGGTTCTGTCTATAGATCACACACGGCCATGATCTTCCTCTGAGCCCCCAACATAGCATCTGATCTCTGATTCAATCATCATCGATTACGTTGGGATCACCTTGGTAAGCTCTCTCTTCTGCTTGAGTTTCGTTTCCCAATTCTTCTTATTTCTCAAGTAATCATTTGGTGAATGTTTTAGACGTTTTTGTAGATATTAGGATTTTTAAGGTGATTCAAGACATGAGAATCATGTATATTGATCTTCTAATGCTAAGGTAGGTGGTTTGTGCCTTTCTGTTAAAAGTATTTGAGTTATATGTTCAATTTTTCCTGATACCCGTGAACGGGGTAACACGTGTTTACCTTTTTTCCCTATTGTTTGTCAGTGATATTTTTATTCTTGAGTAGAGGTTAACTAATGTCAATAGGGTTAACTTCTATGATTAGTATGTTTTTTTCGCTTGCATGATTTATTTTTTTGACCGTTCGGTCGAGTTTGACGGTTTGACTACTGTTTACCTTCCCATGCCTAGTTGTAGGATGGCGTGATTGTTCTGATATGATGATATGTAGTAGACAGCTAGAAAAGTAGTTCATGAGTTTTACATTGTCCGATACACGTTGCTATACCTACTTGACTTACACAAGGCTGTGAGAACTTGGTGTAGTAGACCATAGAGAGAATGGATGTAAGGGATTCTCCAAAGTGTCTGTTTTACTTACGATGTGTGACCATAGGGGGAATTGACGTAAGTGATTCTTTAGAGTATCTGTAGATCCTAGACATAGGATACAGATGTAATAGACATTGAGTGCATCCCTAGAGAACCTTTAGTTACCTATGTGATACTATATGAGGAATTTGTGGTGAGTTCTTCCTCCGAGAGTCTATGATTAGTCTAAACTAGAGGGGTTAGACTGAGTGTACTTCCAAGAGGGTTGCTTGAGTTTATAGTTAGTACAATAGGGGATCAGTTTTGAGTAATTCCCATAGGGTTAACACTTTTTGATTACCTGCTTTGTCTAGCTGTTCCTTGATATATGTTACTGAATGCATTAGAAACTGTTAATTATTTACCTTGGGTACTTCCTTGTTTACTGCATTTATTTTATTGCTGCCTTCCATATATTCACTGACTATTATGCAAATATATCATGGTGGTTACCTACTAGGATTTAGTCTCACACCCTATTTGGGCCATGTTTTTGGGCCCAAACAGATTATATTGTTGCAGGTATATATAAGGGAATGCTCCCTTATACTTCAGATACATGATTTACCGTGGAGCTGGAGAGCATGGGACTAAGCTATGGCTTGCGATGGAGAAGAGTTGTTTACTTTATTTCTTTTTTACTCTCGTTTAGTAATGGTGTATTCTAGCAGTGTGATTTGTTTGGATGTTTTCATAGGCATATGTTTCATGCATCATTCATATATATGTGTGTGCTCTAGTTTATTATTTTCAGTCTTCCACTGTTTACTTTGTATGGATTATTCCTGCTTCCTCTACTGCTATTTGTTTTACTTCTGCCATGTTACTCTGCCAATGAGTTCATAGTTTCCCCAACAGGACACCCAAGGCCCTCCCTGCTAGTCGGCAGCCTCTGGCGTTTGGGGAAATGCGCTTGAGGCCATGTGACCAACCAGGTACGGGGCGCCTCTGGGTGGATTCCGGAACAGGGACATTACAATCTTGTATCAGTGGGATTCTTTTCTTCTTCACTTACTGTTAGGAGCATATAGTCAGGGATATGATGGAATAGGTACTTGGTAATAAGTTGTGCCCTGGTGTAGCTAACCAATGTATAAGAAAAAGCCAATCTACCTTGTTATTGCAAATTTTATGGTCTTTCAAATTTACAATTGATTTTATTTCACCATTGGGTGATTCACATGTTTTCTGCTGTTATTATTGAAGTTATTGAGGTTCTATTTCTATTTTAACCTAATGAGATGAGGCTAAGTCATCTCATGCATCATATAGTAACTTTCTAGAAACCACATGTCATGCATTCTTTCCATGCCATTTAGGGTGCATTAGAGATTGCATGTTGTTATGATTGATGTTGTGATAGAGATGCATGTTGTTGTGATTGTTTCCTTGAGAAAATACTTGTTGTTTGATAGGATATCGTTTTTGATGTGTTTTTATTGAATGAATGCAAAAATTTGGTTCTTGAGGTGTTATGGGCCCTAATTGACTAGAATTTGGTTGATCATTGAATTGTTTACCTTGTTTATAACATGTGTAAGATGCCAAGCATTGATTCGTGGGGAGTATGGGCCCTCACAAATCCGAATTTGGCACTTTGATGTTCATTTTAGAGTTTTTCTAGGACCCGATGTAGTTTCTAAGGCTTACTGTCTAGAAAAACCCAGAATACATGGCGTGTAATGTTAACTACATCCCATCTGTTCTTCTGTTCGGGATGAAACTGTTTATCTTATGTACATGTTGTGTACTGTATGTACACATCGTGTAGTCTCTAACCGTGTTTCAGACTATGTGGGCAGGGAAACAAGGATTGGAATCTTTGGTAATACATTCCATGTAGAGTATGTACATGTCTTCTCGTAGAACCATGTAATAGGCCATCTCACTAACAACATGGCTCATAAAAATCTTCTTAGTACACACCGTGTCCGCCTGGAACACGCCGTGTAGTGTGAGACGTGTTACCGGTCGTGTATCTAACAACATGGGTCGGTGAGGTTTGTCTAGTACATGCTGTGTTTGGAACTAGCACGCCGTGTAGTCTCGTTCTATGGAGAACTATGTGGCTTATCCATGTAGAGGGAGCAGAGGAAGTGGATTTAATTACACACCATGTGTTAGGTGAACACACCTTGTGTATGGTTTTTTATATGACCAGTTATGGCAGGATTACATTCCCATGTAAATGGCTTAAGGGAACACACCGTGTAAGGGTTATATACGTCCTGTAGTCATGTTTTGGAAGAAAAATCAATGATTTATGTCTCCTATTCCCTTCATACTATTTCAGTTTTTAGTCCTTGATAATCTTGATCTAAGGTGTGTGTTTGACCTTGTAAAGTCCTGCCACCGAGACGTCATCTGGTTGTTCACCAGTTACAAGGCAGTGATCGAACACTTGATATGGCTGACTAGGGACTACCTGTAGACCCTCCAATTTTGGCAGTCTTGGATCCAGCCATTATACAATATTCTGGTGCTGATGCACAGTTTAGGGAAGGCTTTACGAGGATGATGCAGACCTTTCAGGGAGAACCGCCTCCTGTCCCATTGATGGAAGAATTGACGTGGGTCTTTCAGCTACAACATCCTCCCACATTCTCAAGGTATAGAGGACCCCAGGCTACAGAGTCATGGATGGAAGCCATGCTTATGATCTTCAAGCATCTAGAGATGCCTCTAGAGAGGCGGGTCATGAAAATTACATATATGCTTTGAGACTCTACCAAGAGATGGTGGGATATGATCTCACATATGGGACACCAGCAGGTCATGACTTGGGAGGAGTTCCAGCATATCTTCTATGACAACTTATATCTAGAGACCTTGAGGGCTGATCAATCCCGAGAGTTTAAGAGTCTCGAGTAGGGTACTCTTTCAGTTATTGAGTATTCCTCTAATTTTACTGAGCTACAGCGTTTCATGCCTATTTCAGGAGGTGATCAGTTATTCATAGAAAGGATGTTCAATGATGGTTTGAGGCACGACATCTGATCACAGCTGAACATCTTCTAGTTGACTTCTATCACTTCTATTGTCAACCAGGCACAGATCACTGAGTGAAATCTGAGGGGTTCGGGAGTTGTGAACCAGGGCAGCTTGGCATCTGGAGTTTGTATCCCTCCTACTGATAGCAGGAAGCTCCATAGGGAGTCTTCTCATGGTGATACAAGGAGGAGAGACACTTCTTCAAGTAGCCATGTGGTGTGCAACCAGTGCAGGAAGAGCCGGCATACAAGGCCACATTGCCCGAGAGACCCATTGTAGTACTGATCTTGTGGCAAGATGGGTCATCATTACTGCTTATTTAAGTTCTTCTCACCATAGCTAGTGACATGTGTTCTTCTATGACTCCTCATTCAGGATTATCGCCACCATTTTCTCACCAGTTTGGGAACATGAGTTCTTCCGGCCGTTCAGGTTGAGGTGGAGGTCATATCCATGGTATCCAGTCACCCATTATTCAGCAAAAATAGGGTGCATTAGCTCAGGGTGTGCAGATAGGGTCATAGGGCCGCAGTGCAGGTTAGAATTTGCAGTGGAGCAGACCCAACTAGAGTAGGATCTCGGACCCTCTATAGTGTGAGGTAAGATCTTAGTTCCCTCAGTTTCATCTTCTTCCCTTTTCGATACAGGGGCTTCCTATAGCATTATATACGCTTTGGTTGTGGAGAGCCATGGGCTCTGCATATTTTCTTTTGCTAATATATTGACACTAGACACTCCGTTGTGGACTATAATGGAGAGTTAAATCAGTTCAAGGAGTTCCCTCTAGAGGTTTATGGGTGTCACTTTTTATGGGACCTCTATGTCCTAGAGATGACAATCTATGATGTCATTCTCAGAATAGACTGGCCAATTTCTTTCCTGGCAGTCATCGACTGTTATCGCCATAGGGTGAGTTTCATATCACCAGAGGGTGGATCTTTTCTTCATAAGGGTGAGTGTGATGTCAAGGTGAGTAGAGCGGGACCCGAGCTTCATGGGTAAGGAAGAGTTGCAGCCTAGATTTCTAGCCTATATCTGGATGACCAAGGGACTTCACAAGTGCACATTTCTACAATGGTGGATCGTTTCAAGGATGTCTTTCCAGAGGACTTTTCAGGTTTTCCTCAAGAGAAATATGTATAATTATCTATTGATCTTGTTCCAGGAGCAGTACTGGTGTCCATTCCTCCTTATAGGATTGCTACGCTAGAGTTACAGGAGCTCAAGAAGTAGTTAGAGGAGTTGTAGGGAAAGGGTATCATCTGACCCAGTACTTATCCTTGGAGTTCGCCCATCCTGTTTTTGATGAAGGTAGATGATACCCTTAGACTTTTTTTGAACTATCAGAATTTGAAACAGTTTACAGGAAAGAACCGATATCCCTTGACAAGGATTGATGATCTCTTTGATTAGCATCGAGGAGCCCGGGTGTTCTTGAAGATTTAATTAAGGTCTGTTTATCATCAGTTGCATATTAGAGCATCTAATATACCTCTCATAGCCTTCTAAAGCAGTTATGGTCAATACGAGTATGTGGTTATGGCGTTTGGTCTCACGAATGCGCCTACTGTTTTCATTGAACTGATGAACCGAGTGTTCTATCCATACTTGTATTCCTTCGTGGTGGTTTTCATGGATGATATATTCGTGTACTCTCACACTTGACACGATCATGCCACACATCTTTAGATCATTTGGAGTACACTGAGAGGGCATCAATTATATGCTAATCTCTCAAAATGCCATTTTTTGAAGGATCAGATTCACTTATGGGGTCATGTTATCTCAGATACAAGATTATCAATGGACCCATAGAAATTCAGAGTAGTAGTTTTCTGGTAGTATCCGAAGAACTTATTTGAGGTAAGAAGTTTTCTAGGGATGGATAGATACTACAGACATTTTATTCAGGACTTTTTACATTTAGCAGCACCACTAAAAAGTCTGAATAAGAACGGTGTAATGTTCTTGTTGTCATATTATTGTGAGTCATCCTTTTAGGAGGTTAAATGGAGGTTTACTTTACCACCGATACTAGTCTTTCTAGAGCCAGGTAGGAGCTATACTATTTTCTATGATGTTTTATGTATCAGACTAGGAGTTGTAATTATGCAGGGAGAAGGAGTCGTTGCGTATGGGTCTCGGCAGTTGAGACCAAATGAGAGGAATTACCTGACACACGATCTCAAGTTGGCTGTAGTTGTTCATGCCTAACACTGTTTGTGACATTATCTTCTGGGAGAGCATTCTATGGTTTTCACTAACCACAAGAGTCTTAAGTACATCTTCACTCAGTGTGATCTGAATTTGATACAGTGAAGGTGGGTTGAGTACCTTCAGTCTTTTGACATTGAGCTTGCCTATATTCCTGAGAAAGGCAACGCAGTGGTTGATGAGTTGAGCAGGAGGACTCAGATACAGGTAGTTCAGGAGGCTAATAGTGAGTGGAAGCTTATGAAACTATTATATGAGATGCATTTATAGGTGCACGAAAGATAGGGGAAGACGTTTTTTTCTTCTGTGGCTGTTACCTCTACTCTTCTTGATCGAGTGCGAATGAGGAAGCATTTATATTTATAAGGCCCAGTACTACGAGAGAGCATGTGAAGAGAGGACCCTATTCCAGGATAAACCATAGGTGAGGATGAGATCTTGCATTTCCAGGAGCACGTATGGGTGCCAGCAGACATAAGCGAGGAGCTGATGTGGGACTTTCATTCCTCAGTTAGAGATGTTCGTTCTGGTGTCACTAAGATGTATCGTGATCTACACCATTGGTACTATTGTCTAGGTATAAAGAGAGATGTTTCTGGTTTCGTTATGAGGTGTTCCACCTTTCAGTATGTGAAGGCGGAGCATTAGTGACAAAAAGGGATTTTACAACAGTTCCCCATTCTTATGTGGAAGTGGAATAATGTGGTAATGGATTTCATGATAGGTTTACCGAGGTTGCCTTGAGGGAATGATGTAGTTTGGGTTGTCATTTACAGACACACGAAGGATTCTCAGTTCTTGCCGATCAAGGATACCATCAGTGTCGATGAGCTTGGACTATTGTATATCTGTGAGATTGTGCGCTTACATGGAGTTCCACAATCCATTTTTTAGACAGAGATGCACATTATATCTTCTCGGGTCTGGCAGGGGATTTAGAAGGCTTTGGGTAATAGGTACTTTTGAGTATAGATTACCATCCCAGATAGATGGCCAGTCCAAGCATACGATTCAGGTGTATGAGTACAAGATTCGATCATTTACTCTATAATTTTGAGGTTCTTGGGAGAATCACATACCTCTTGTGGAGTTTTCCTACAACAATAGTTTTTTACGAAACTATTCAGATGGATCCTATTGATCCTTTGTACAGTAGGCCATGCCGATCTCCGTTATGTTGGCTGGAAGCAAGAGAGGAACCTATGTTGGGACTTCATCTTGTACAGGAGACCACAAAGTATATTGAGTTGATTTAGAAGATAATGGCTACTGCATAGTGTCGATAGAATTCTTATGTTGATCAGCGGAGACAACCTCTGGAGTTCGAGGTCAGGGATCAGTTTGTATTCTAGCATGTCACACTGAGGTTAGGACACAAGAGGATTAAAAGACATGTTAATCTTGCACCAAGGTACATCAAGCCATTTGAGTTATTGGAGAGAGTTGGGCCGGTTTCCTATCATTTGTAGTTACCTCAGATGTATTGTTCTATGCACGATGTTTTCCACATTTCTCATCTTTGATGTTACTTCTTAGACATGTCTCATGTTTTCCAACCTGAGGAGATTGAGGTTGAAGTGGATGAATTGTTCAAGGTGAATCCTATAAAGATTGTTGATTGTAGTATGAAGTTTCTTAGTGGATGGTATGTCCCGTTGGTATGAGTGCTATGGCAGCACAAGCGAGTACAAGATGAGACTTGGGAGAGGGAGGCTGATGTATGAACCCTGCGGCCAGAGCTATTTAGGGTTTCTACTTCTACGCCGCATTTCCAGGGAAATTTGGGGATGAATTTCTTTAAGGTGGGAAGTTTGTAAGATCTTGAATCTTTTCTTAGGTATGTTTTCCTTTTCTGGTTGTTATTGAGGAAAAGAGAAATCACAGGAAATTTTTGATGTACATGTCGTGTACTTTCTGACTACACGTCGTGTACTTTCTGATTACACGCCGTGTACTCGGTTACCAAGGGTAGTCGTGTGTTGGTCATGTAGCGGCCATGCACATGACCATGTGGGGGTGACCTAGAGGCCACCTAAAGAAGAGTATGGAAACCGAAAGTACAGACCATGAAATTCCAAAGTACACACCGGGTATTTTATTTTCTTTCTTCATTAATTATACTCGGGTCACGTATAATCGCCAAAACACCTTCTTCTAGGTTTGGTGTGAATGAGAGCTCCCATATGGCCGCAATATTCCTCTGATCCCCCTAATGAGAATCTGATATCCTATAAGACCACATTTGATTGTATTGGGATCACCTTGGTAATCTCTCTCATCTCCTTGAGCATCGTTTCTCAATTCCTCTTCTTTCTCTAGTTATCCACTATTGAATGTTTTAGCCATTTTTTAGGTCTTTGGTATTCTAAGGTGAACCAAGACCTGAGACTCAAGTATATTTATCTTCCAATGCCAATATATGTGGTTTGTTCCATTTTGTTAAAAGTATTTGAGTTATATGTGCAATTTTTCCCGATACCTGTGAACGGGGTATTGCGTGTTTTCCGTTTTAGCCCTATTGTTTGTCTGCTATGCTTGTATGCATGATTAGTGGTTAACTGATGTTAATAGGGTTAATTTCAATGCTTTGGAAGTTTTTTACAATGGATGATTTCCTGTTTTGACCATTGGGTCTAGTTTTCCTGTTAGGCAGCAATTTACTTTCCCATGCCTAGTTATAGGATGGTGTGATTGTTTTGATATGCTGATATGCAGTAAACTGCTGTCCATGTAGTTCTTGAGGTTTAATTTTCTCGATATGCATTGCTATACCTACTTGAATTTAAAAGGGCCATGAGAACCTAGTGCAGTAGAGCATAGGGAGAATGGACGTAAGGGGTTCTCCAGAGTGTATGTTTTACTTACGATGCGAGACCATAAGGGGAATTGGCGTAAGTGATTTCTCAGAGTGTCTGTAGATCCTCGATACAAGACACATGGGAATAAATGGTGCATGCTTCCCCAGAGCACCTTTACTTACCGATACGAGACTATATGAGGAATTTACTGTGAGTTATTCTTCATAGAGTCTATTCTTTAGCTGAACCAAAGGGGTTAGACTGAGTGTACTTCCCAGAGGGTTGCTTGTGTTGCTAGGTAGAACGAGAGGGGATATTCTATGAGTACTTCCCAGGGGGTTACCTATTTCTGATTACCTACTTTTTTAGCTGTGTCTTGATATATGATACTGAAAGCGTTGAAACTATGAATTGTTTACCTTGGATACTTCTTTGTTTAATACATTTATTTGCTTGATACTTTCCATATATTCATTGACTATTAGGCACAGATCTCGTGGTGGTTGCCTACTGGGATTTAGTCTCACACCCTATATGGGCCATGTTTTTGGGCCCAAACAAATTATATTATTATAGGTATAGATAAGGGACATAACCCTTTTACTTCAGGTAGTTGATTTGTTGTGTAGCTAGAGAGAATGTGACCAATCTAGGGATTTTGATGCTGAGGAGTTATTTACTTGATTTATTTTGTACTTTGGTTTAGTACTATTGTATTCGTGCATTGTTATTTGTTTGGCTATTTTACAAGAAATATGCGCCACACATCATTAATATATATATGTGTGATCTAATTTATAATTTATAGTCTTCCACTGTTCACTTTTGTATGGATTTTTCTAGCTTCCACTACTACTATTTGTTTGACTTCCACTGTGTTACATTGCCAATGATGGCATAGTTTCCCCACTATCACACCCAAGGCCCCCACTTCTAGTCTGCAGTCTCTGGTGTTCGAGAAAATGTGCTTGATTTCATGTAAACAACTGGGTACGGGGCGCCTCTGGGTGGCTTCAGGAACTAGGATGTTACATATTTATAATTTTCTATAAATTTTAGAGTTGAGAAAATAACATGTTCCAATTATAGAAATTGTTAGTCATAGGCACGCATGAAGGTTTTATCTATTTTTCTAGAGGATGAAATGTAAGAAAGGTAAATAATATTTCAACTTTTAGTTCCATTATTATATAAAATATTCAATTTATATTCATTAAAAATATCCTTATTTTCATATTTATCATAATAAAATGAAAAAAATTCACGTCACTATGTGGAGGTGTTAATCCACAAGTACGCTTGAGTGACATTGTTGTTATACAAATGATCAGAATTGGTGAGAGTATATGTGATGTTATTATTAAATAAGTATATTAATTTCATAAATATCAAATAAATATGTTAATACGTAATTATATCTATCCATGGGAGGAAGTGATTGAAAATGAATTACATCAGTTCATTTGATAGTTGTCTATCGTAAATAAGATCAACTATTTTGTTTTCCATTTAATGAAATATGAGATGGATATAGGGTGTTAAATTAAAATAATAATGTCTTAGTATATATTATATAAAATTTTAATTATTTTATATTGTTTTATAAAAATTTCATGGAGTTATAAGAATAAGTAAAACAAAAAACTTGGATAGGAACAATATCTCATCTATGGAAAAACTCATTAATTTTATACCAAAAGCCTTCCTATATTGGATTTTTGATATAAAAAAACAGACTCTATGACATGGGTATAGATATAAAGAATAAATTTGAGTAGTTATTGGCTTAAAAATGTATTTATTAGTGTTAATATGATAGGAGAGTTTTTGACCTTTCATAAGTGTTGGAGAGGACATACAATCAATTGTTAAAAATAAGAAGAGATACATAGGTTGATCACATGATTCAAGGATACAAAATGAAACATTATAAAACCATTTAATAGAAAAGGTCAATTTATGTACATAAAATAATACTTATAAAAATTTGTAGGTCATTTCAACCCATATCTTTTTATTTTAACCTGTAGGTAAATAATTTTTAACTATAACCATGCTAATTGATTTTTACGGTTTTCACTATTAATTATGATTGAAAAATTATGTTCACCTTATTATATAATATTAATTTTGATGATTATAAATATTTAATCATATAATCTAAATTTAATTAACATAATATCTAGATATAATTTTAAATTAATCCCACATATCCGATAACTAATATGTTTTCAATGAGAAAATTTTCATAAGTATAAACAGTTTTAATACCAAAATTTAACATGAATGTGATTAAAATTATGTAAATTTTATTATTTGTAAAATTATTTAACTGATATTACTTTTAATGAAATTTTTAAATCAAAATATAACTTTAAAATTCATTACATCAATATGAAGTTTTCAATAAAAATTGAAACTTTCACTGTTCAATGAGAAATTAATCATTTAAGAAATATCTTAAATATTCACCCCAAGATTATTTTAAAATTATGATTTCAAAATTTAGGTTAAATTTTTAAAAATAGATTTTATAAATGTGGTAAAAAAATTAATTTTATCATTAGTACACAATACATGATGAAACCGTTTAGAAAAAATATTGTTTTTCCAGAAATTTTTATTTTTCTTTCAAATGATTTTTTTTATAATGAATTGATAATAAATAAATTTTCCCCATAATGTTTTCATGATTAAATTAGTCATATTCAAAAACACCAATTTAACAACTATTTTATAATAATATACTATTTTATGATTCATTTAGACTGGGGGTTTTGTGTACTGTAATCTACTGAAATGATTAAATTTAAAGCAATAATTTTCTTAGGTTTTTTATGCTCAGAGTTTTTTGTCACATAGACTATAAAACCCAATTTTATTATTATATAATATAAGGGTGTTACATTCTCCCAACATTTAAAAAATTTCAACCTCATAATTTGATCATACACTCTTAACTAAAGGGGTTTGCATCTGAAAATAACTTTTTTGAAAACCCACATTGTAAAAAGGGTTTCCAAAACATCATGTAAGAATAGGTAAATAAAAACATTAATTTCATCTAGAATAAAACATAAATATGTTTCCATGTAGGGGAAAATTGGAGAAAATTAAAATAATCAACATATTAGAAAAGCATAAATAATTATGTAGAGTTATAGAGATCATTGATCACTAGAAAGTGAATGATCAAGATAAAGTTAAGCATGAAAAAATATTAAATATATGATGAGTTAAAAGGCCATTTATTCTTTGGATACAATGGTAAAATTAAAAAATATCTTTTTCTTTATCGTCTTTCTTGATTTGAGGTATTCCTTTAGTATCATGATAGAGAACACCAAAAATTATACTTACTATCTCATCCTTTGGTAGTTCATAGCTCAATATCTACATAATCTATAACTCCAAGAAATAAATATCCAAGATTAATTTTTTCAATACACAAATCACTGAAATTAACTTTTAATAGATCATAAATTCTAAAAAAAGAGACAATTACATCCATATTTTTCTAAATATTTTTAAAAATTAATATTGTTAATATGAGTTTTAGAAACCCAACCACAGAAACCCAGAGTCGATGTCTAATGAGATTACCTTGGTATGTTTACAAGTAATCAAATTCAAAAGTAACAAAGTGTTTAGTAGTCTTGGTAAACAAGATATGAATAATATACTTGTATTAAAAATAAAAAAGCTAATTACAACATAAATTTTATTTTTTCATGGATAATTTTTTTTCCACTTGATTTATACTTTCAAAACCTTCTTATCATACATGGTGGAATCCTATGGAAAGTAAACTTAGTAAGGGTGAGATCAAATGAGCAGTAAGGTTTATGTGTAGCGTAAGAAATAATTAATACATTATAATACTCAAATTTTCATGGTAATAACTGAACACACATACCATATAATTAATTAACTGAATGGATAAAAAATATGGAAATATAATAACCAAAGACACATACCATGAATTCAATCAACTGAGAAAGGAGTGTGTAAAGAATATGGAAAAGTAAATAACTAAAACCAAATTCCATTTAATAAATAAAATGAGAATGAAGTGAATCTATGGACTTTTTCATAGTGAAAATCTCATGGATAATGAATACATAATCAAAATAAAGGTAATGATTAATCATTTCACATTATGTCTCAAGAACATAAAAAACTATATCATTAATAACTTTAACTAGAAGGTTTAAAACTATAAGAAAGAACCCATTTAATTTTCATAGCTAAATTGTCTCGCGAGAACCCTTTGACGCATTGAGAGCCTATATAAAGCTAGGTCCCCACCCTTTATTTCCAATCTAAACAATTCCTCATATCAAATAATCGAAATAAATAATATGCCTTATCAAATTTCAATACAGAATAAAAATTATGAATTTATCAATATTTTCCCAGATAATAAAATAAATGTAAAAATAAAAACAATATGTGAAAATGATATATGGTTTAGGAAATAAACTTATCCATAATAAATTATATGGATAATTAGGTTAAATTCAATGTTTTATGATCATAGGAAATTGAATATTTCAATGGAACTATTAATGGAACCAGGGATGTGAACGTGAATACTATCATTGGACAAATCAATCATAAACAATACATAGGATAAATAAGTATGGTATCAATACAAATTATCCCATTTCCCATAGAAACAAAGGGTTTCTGATACTATTGATTAGAAATAGTATAAAAATATATTTTAAAAACATTCTTGCAGAAAATATCATTTTATTTTCGAAAAAATATTCAATATCCTTTTCATTGAAAATAACTTTTAAAAACACATTATTTTTAAAAAGTATCCTTTAATATTATAATGGAATATTCTAATAAATAACTGTGGCTAAATCTGTACATGTCATATAATGAAAAAAGAACGTTCATTTTATATGGTAAAAGGTTAAAAAAATTAATTTTTTGGAAAGCAATATGTAGATTTATTTGAAAACACATGTAAAAAATATAAAGGGAAATCATTTCATTAAAATTTCTTTTTGAAATTTTAAAAACATTTTGGAAAATCAGTTTATAAAATTGGTTTTTATAAGAAAACATGTTCTATATCGAAATATAGAAATGTTTTCAGGTTTTCTTGAATACATTTTCTTAAACATTTTAATTACCAAATAGTATAAAAATGGAACTATTACATAAAAAAGGTGATAAATAATTAGAAGAAAATAAAATGGAAGGTTTTATTAGATAATGATCAAGTAATTTTCTCTAATGAAAATTGAGGTGTATAAAATCCTGAAAAAATTGTATTGTCATGTAAACCCTTGGAAATATTTTTACATTTAAGTGAGAATCAATAAATGAGTTGGTTATGTGTATCAAAAGTATATCCACAGAAGGAAGTGGAAATAAATAAATAGATACTCAGTGTCATTATACACATAATCATTGATTATTAACAATAATTAAGTAATAGTATAATCCAATGAAAATAAATCGGGATAAGTGATTATTTTTCACTTGGTGGTGTTTAACTCAAATCACCTTAGTTGAAAAAATTCAAATTGATCTCAAAATATCATGAATAATGAACAAATCATGATATTGTATAAAAGAGTGCCAATATATATAACATATATATGAAATTAGGTTCACAAAAATAAATTGATTGTTTCAAGATATTTCTAACAATCACAAAATTAAGTGAGATTGAAAAGATAGTCATTAAAATCGTTCTTGATGAGAATAATCATTAAACATTCTAAAGTGTCCTATATGACTTCGAAATAAGGGAATCATAATATAAATGAATTAATAATATAAAATAACTTATAATATAATTATAATAAATACAATCAAAATATAAAATTTCAAAGGGTAGTGTATATATGATATAAAAGAAATGGAGTGTATAACAACAAATAAGTATCAATGGAATGTAAATTTAGTGGAAATCCATTACATTGTATTTCCATTCTGTTGAAAATCATATTAATTATAGTATAAGAGTTTTACGACTGATAAGAACTTACTAAAGAACCATATTCATGTATATGATATCACAAATTATCTTACTATAATATATTATTACCCATTTGATAATAATCTTTCATTATTTTAACTATTTCGGGTGTTAATTGCCTGGTTTATTCGAGTATGTTTTACCATGTTACTTATTGTTACTATCTTGGTTTCATCATATATATTTTAAAAAATGATTTATATATAATATATAATCATTATATATATATATATATTTATTTATAATAACCAATAATTTTTTGAGATAATAATTGGAATTCCCCATTTATGGAGATGGAATGTTGCACATACACATGAACGCTACTTTCATTTCATTTCTATACGAAAATAATGAAAATTAAATGATATATATTTATATTGTAATTATATTATCATATTTATGTTATATATATTAATTTTTTTGATTAAAATAATCCATTATATGTTCCATTTATACTGTGAATGAGTCACGTCGCTCAGAGGGGATGGTGGTCCACACTTCTTGAATTGGTGTTATCGTATTAAAAAATGGTAGTCATATAGTATGTGTTATAAAATAATTAATAAAGTATTAAAAAATTATAAATATCATATATAAAATATATAACAAGTGTTTCCATCATAATTACGATCCATGGGAGTTTGTAAAGGAAAAATGAACAACTTTGTTTCGTGAGGTGGTAGTTCATCAAACACATAAATGGTATGTTCATTAGTGATTAAAAGGAAGTGTGTTTAAGTGTAGGTAAAAAACAAAACATAAAAATACCTCAGAATTTTGAGTATATAGGTTATGTTATATAAATATGGAATTATATTAATTGGATGAGTGGAGAAAGAAATAAAACTAAAAATTTTGAGGGATGAGGTAACCTCTTATTCGGGTAACACCTTTTGGTTTGCTCCAAAGGAATTCCATGGATGAATTTATTCCCAAGGTCAGTCATATTGGATGAAGTTATGAATATTTAGGAGATTATTTTAAATATATTATTTGAGCTAATATGTCTTGAGATATGTGAGGATGTGAGAGGGGTGAGTTCCTTTTTATAGTCGAGGAGGAGTAGCACTCTTGTAAATTTTGGAAGAGGGAATTACAGATATATTTTTACCCTTTTCGATGTCTTGAATAATTGACAATATTAGACCCAATATATTATAGGGTATAAATATGTCCAACCAATGACTTTTGGGAATGTTTTATGTTATTTTGGCCCCTATGATTACAGTTTAGTCCCTTATTAAGCTAATGTTTATCTTAATTGTTGTAATTAATGTTAATCACTTTCACTAATAGTTTTTTTGCTAAAAAAATAATTTGAACTTATTATAAATTATAATTTATTTTATTTTTAAATTAATAATACGTTTTTTCATTTAAATGACATATGTTGCATAAATAAATTTTAAAAAATCCTACCTTGATAAAAATACTAGTTTTTATATGTAAAATAAGGTTTGGTCTTATCATATGTATATAAAATAAATTAGATGAATATAAAAATATTCGGTTGAATATATGTAATATATATTTCATTAATATCATACAATAATTGTAATTAATTTAATTTATTATGTTAAATAGATTTCTGGGAATATAAATAGTTTTTAATAAAAATATTCTCATTATGTTAAATTGGATTTTAAATTAATTTATAATTAATTCATAACAAACATATTAATTTTATAATTTTTGTAAACCATATATTTCCATATGTTATTTAATACTATTCATAATGACTAATTTAATGGCAAGGTTATATATGATTATATTAAATAATAATATTTTAATAATATATTGTTGTTCGGTAGAAGTCAGTCTTGTGTGTAATGAAAGAAATTTAAAAAAATTGTTGATGTGTGATACATATGAAAACTAAGTGTCACATTCACTTAAATCTATATAATATAATGATTTTTTAAATGGAAAATATATTATTAATTATCGGGATAATATATTTCTTTACTCACTTGGAGTTGCGTGCCATACACTATATCGAATAAAATTTTCCTACTTTAGATTTTTGGGGAATTACATTATCCCCATCATAATTAAATTTTTTCCTCAAAATTTATACTCTATATTGGTGATATATTATTTAAAATTGTTTATATTTGAAATTCAAGATCATGAGAAGGGTTTGTAAAACAATCCCAACATAATAGTGAATGGGAAGTAGAAAGGCCACCTAGACAACAATATAACATGATCTTTAAGTAAGAGAAAATTAGTTGAAATTGAAGATACATACTTGGAGGAAAAGTATAAATATTTAATGGGAGTTATTGAGGTTATAAATCACAAAAAAGTGAGTGATCACTGGAAATTTTAGGGTCTCAAATCCATAAATCTGTGATGATTTAGAAGACCATTGGTTCAACAACAATAAATGTATTATGAACCAATTTTTGTATTTTATATTTATTTCTTAGGATCCTTTTCCTCATGGTAAGAGATTCATTTATTGCCTAGGAATATAATTAAATTTACTTATATAATATGTTTTAATATCATATGAATAGTTCCACCATGATTTTGTGCATCGATCAAATTCTAATTCATCCATTAATTCATGAAATGGGTATTAAAAAATTATCATTAATCCCTGAAGATTTAAATCAAACATTTAATGCATCATAAGTCCCATAAAAGAGTGAAAATTATTTAAATTTGTCTCTAATAATTATCCAAATCCAGTATGGTCAAGGAATTAAATCTCTAATCCTAAAAAGTTACAATACTTCTTCGTCATTAATATTTATTTATAAAATTGTTTGACTAAAAACGTTACATATTAAATTGGATATTGCATATGTCAGTAGTTATCATGAAACCTTTATCATCCTTCGGTCATGGGTTCAAGACCTTAGGACTCTATAGACATTATTGGTCTTCACAGAACCTAATGGTTTTCCTTTTCTGAAATCATATTAATATAATTTCTGAAACTAATATGATAGACATCCTTGAAATAATGTTAATTAATAAATATTATTTTAACAAAATTTTCAACAAAAACCCTATATGTAAATACTTCATCCACTTATTTTCACATATAATCCAACGCTGGCCTAGTGTTTATCCTCTTGTAGAGGGAATTGACTTAGGTAATGTCCATGTTCACCACATTTATGACTACAAACTACATAGGATTCATTAGGATGAGTTTAATTTATTTTCAAGATACTCTTCATTTTTTTATAGAAATTATTTGCATTATATATTTATTTCTCATAAATAATGAATTTCTCTATTCCACTGAGAAACCTACTAGGTGTCTCCTTCCACATTTAATTCATATGGGAAATAAATAATTCTTCTCTCTATGGTCTCCACCAGTTGAGATCTTGGAAAACTCTTTACTTCTCTTATTTGGTTAGTTCAGGAGTTGGATAAGGTATACGTTGTTAATATTATTTCAGGACACTGATTAGGTATAAACATTACATAATTCACTCATATTAACACCTCATTTTCATTATCATTTTCACCACCTGGTCCTTCATGTTCAATGTTAACTTGAATCCTTTTGGTGCCATCCATTAAATAAAACCAGAAAGCATAGTGTGAGTAACAATAGTCATAGAGAAATGTATAAGAATTTATAGAATATCTAAATCAATACACCTTATTATAAATCTAAAACACATTAGGTTTAACTAAGGCTATTAATTTTCAAAATACTTTATAAATTTTTATAAGGAATTTGGGAATTATCGTAATCATATCCACCAGGAGTTTCAAACTATGTGTATAGTTTGGAATGCTTATTTATAGAAAATTATGTCTAGTTAGGCTTGGGGAACCTTGTCAGAGTTGTTATGCCTAGGAACATCTATGCAGAACCATGTCCACTTAGAGTATCCAAACAGAGATGTATTGATAGGAAGACCCAAGAAGTCTCAACCTTGCAAAAAATCTAGTATGTTTACCTATACTTTTTCTAAAATTATACTTTAGAGACATGTTTTATATTTGTTTTTTACTAAATCTTGTTTCCAAGGTTTCTAATAAACGTCATTTGATACCTACTTTAGCGACCAAACCCCAGAAGACCAGATCCAGTTTATACTACCCTTAAACTGGAATTATTATAAGGAATAAAATTTTTTAGTACTAAATAAATTATTAGTCTTTTTAATACCTAGAGATTTTTTGTAATATTTTTTTTAAATTTATTTAATATTTTTATATTTTCTATTTCACACAAAAAATGAAATATATTTTTAGACTAAATCACCAAGTCAAAAATTAGTTTCACATGAAACCAGCTTGGTGTATGTTACATGAATCAACTATTTGGTGAATGTTACACACAACAACAACTTTTCATACGTTACACACCAAACCGAGTTTCTACGAAACATCATTCTATTGTTCTAATTATTAAAAACTAGATTCATATAACACATCCATCAAAATTGTTATAGGAATCATAATAACTAATTTTAAAATATTTTTTATAATAGGATTATATAAAAAACATATAGATAATGAAATATATAATTTTTGTTAAAGTACTAATATGTTTGAAAATATTATTTTCTTAAATAAACTATTTTAATGTCCTTCTATGAAAAATAATTAAATTAATTTTAAAAACATTTTGAAATTGAATTTTAAAAAATAAATGAGATTTTTTAATTTTGATGTTCAAAATTATCTTAGGGTGATTTATTTTTTCTAATAAACTTCATTTTTTGTAAATAGTGGAAAATACTGTATTTTAGAAACAGTTATTTTTCATAAATATTTAATAATATTAATTTATATTATAATTTTGGTTTTTACAATCAAAATAGGTAAATTTAAAATATATTAAACCAATTGAGATAATGGGAATATTTTTTATTTGGAAATTTTTCATAAAAACATGTTGAACTTTTGAATTTTTTTACTTTAAAAATTTTCTTTATCGCTACATCTGTTGGATTAGCCATAAAATTAATTTTACCACTTTTATGACTTGAATTTATAAAAATTTAATTACAAGGTTGTTATAAGAATGATATTTTTAGTCTAATAAGATAAAATTGTTTTTTACTAAAAATATTAGTGAAATTTATTAAAATTAATCACAATGAGTAAGGTAAGATTAAGCTTAATTTGGGAGGAAAAGATAATCATAAGGACCAAAATGACCTGGAACATTGTCAAAAATCCATTTTCTTCCATTAATTTGACCTTATACCGAATGTTTTCTAATTTTATCGGTTATTGGGATATTTTTAAAATGAAATTTTCTATATAAAATGTTATGTAACGAAAAAGACAAAATTGGAACTTTGCTTACCTTAAAAATTTATAAAAAAATTAAAGATGAAAAAAACATCATATTTTTAGTTATACATATACTTTTGAAATATAAATTGGTAATTTTTTTAATAATAATTTATCAATAATTTTTAGGTATGATTTAGTTAGTTAAGATGCTTAAGAAACACAAACATAATAATTATTTAGTTAATACATAAGTAAATTAAATGACACTATAAATATTAAAAGTGAAGTAAATTGATTGAATTATTTTATTTAATTATTTTTGGAGACTATTATATGATTTTAAAAATATGTAAAATTAATTGATTTTAATTCCAATATTATTTTTATATTATCAAATTAAAATCAAATAAATAATTTCAAAATTAACATTATCGTTATTTTACGATAAAAGATATTTTATTAATTGATTATTAAAGGTGATTTTTAAGTCTCATAAAAAAATAATTATATTATATCAGTGGAAAAGTTAGGTTATATAATTAACATATTGACCCATATTTTGTGAAAACATTTTTACCACGATCCAGGTTTACGGAGTGTTTTTGTGCTTCACATGCGCTTGTTTTAATATTAATGTCCAAAACACATGAGATTTTTTTTCATTAACATAGGTAAATTTTTTATAATTTTGTTTTTATATACTGTAAAGTTAATCTCACTTTAATTTATTATTAATGGTTAAACTAAATAGGTTATAAAACAAGTGTTTTTAATAAAAAACAAAAATGATAAAATTATGTAATCTTAAGAGGTAAGGAACCAAATTATTAAAATGCACATATTTTTTGTGTGGGAGTTTTTTATCCACCACTATTCCCATTTAATACATTATTTTACAAATTTGGAGGAAAATTAGGTAAAGTATATATCACATTATTGAATACCTTTTCATATTTACAAGAGTGACACATCCTTCCACTTTATGAAGCCAAGAACTCCCCCTTCCTCAAACATATTAATCCACTTTTTACCATAAAAAATCAACCAAAATTGTCTTTAAAAATTATTCCCTTCATTATATAAGAATAAAATTATGATGAAATCAAACCAATTAATCCTTTCAGTCAAAGTAAAAGTAGTTACCAGATTAAGAGTTAACATCTTCTATCAAGATATTTTTTGTTTCATTCATTCTCCTTCCCCACCCTCTTTATTACATGATTTTATAAAAAAAGGTCCTCCATATTCTCAAATATTTTTATACTAATGGTTGTACCTACACTTAGACACAACTGCATCTAATGGGTGATGACCGTACAGTTTATGTGTATAGAAAACTACCACCTCACTAAATGAAGATTGTTCATTTTTCCTTTACCACCTATCATGGTGGAAATTATGATAGACACTATATTTATATATGTAATATTTTGAAATTATCAGGTTTTTTAGATTATTTATTCTTTTTAAAACACATATCTTTTTTACTTTCCCTTTTTGTAAATATGAATATTTCGTTTGAAGTAGTGTAGAGTATTTCCACCCTCAATGTGATCTGATTCATTCAAACACTCCATGGAATGTACTAAGGATGGTTTTTGTAAAATTATATGACACATATTATATAATAATGAAAATTTTTATAATTATATATATATATATAATTAAATTTCATTTACAATCATTCTTTCAATAAAACTATTAAACAAAAACAACGTTCATGAGCATGTATGACCTAACATAACCATGAATGTTGTATTTCATTTCAGAATTATATATTACATAGATTATTATAATTCAAATATAATTAATATAATTTAAATTTAAATCATGTTTTATATTCTTCAATGATAATTTAAGTATAATTACCATAGATATAACAAATTAAGGCGTATGTGGAAAATAGAGCGAATATTTCCCAAAGCATAACTTTAGAATGGAATTATTAACAATAGGGTCATATAATGTCATAATAAAACCATATATGGAATTAGATATAAGAATATGGTTATGTGATAAATTTATAATAAATTTATATTTATTATATTGGATTTTTTATGAGCACGATGACATTCAACACACGAGGTAAGGTGATTTCATCTCGCATTTTAAATCTGTGAGATTTATACTATATTCACAACCATTCCTTTTTATTTGTTTGTTTACTACCAATGGATGTGTTATATGATTATTATAATTAAATTTATTTTTATTTACAATTCCATTTTATTAACTTTCTTTCAAGGGACTAATGTTTCAAAATTTAGCAAATCAGTAATGTAATTTTATCTCAATTTTTCTTGTTTGAGACACATTTCATGTTATACACCTATATTTTTCTATGAGGTGTATATAATACCATTTAAATGTTATATCACGAAAATAATTATTTTAATTAAATTTTATGCTTCATTAATATAATTTTCCTACATGATTAATGGGTTTCAATGTTACTAAGTGGTAAGAGTTTGTAGAAACAATCTCATTACCTATCGAGATTGTTTATGTTTAAGAATCATTTGATGGAATATTATGATCTATCTCTCAATAACATTCATGAATTTTCAAATCCTCTTCTTATTAATTATTTATTTATGTATTGGAACCATTTTTCTACTCTATGTACATAATATAGTTAAGAATGATTTTTTAATAAAACCCAACATTTCCCTATCTTCAATCCAAAATCTATTTTATTTAAAAACCATGTTTTATAAAAAGGGTTTTCACCAATATTAAACTATTCTCCTATAATCATTAAAATAAAATTTCTATTCTTTTCTTATAAGGATTTTTTTGAAGAAATCTTTTTATTGCTTTCCGAACAAAGAATTTTTCAACTATTTTTACTATGAAAGATGAATGTTCTTCTTTCCTCGTATGACATATATTAACTTACTTGTCATCATTTATATGAAGCATTATTATCATGTACAAAAGAATAATTTTTATGAATGTTTTTTTAAAATTTGTCTTAATAATTTGGTTTCAAAACATTTTCATGTTTCTTTCATATGTTTTCAAGTAAAAAGGTTTTCAAAATATTTTCAATATTAAATTACATGTATTAAAAAATATTTTAAGATAAATAGTTTTCAAATAACTTTCACGGTTATTTAATATGTTTTTATATAAAAATATTTTCAAATAAATATAAATATTTCATTATATGTTTTCCTTTTTTAAAAAAATTAATTGGTTTCAAAAACATTATGTTTTTATAGGGTTTAAATTAAAAGGGTTTTGAAAAAATTTCCAATATTTGTTTCATAAGTTTTCAAGTAATAATTTTTTGAAAACATTTTCATGATCTATTTATATGCATTAAAATTTATTTTAAAATAAATTTTTTTGAAACAATTCCCAACATTTCTTTATATATTTTCAATATAATTTCAAAGAAAAGGGTTTTTACAATTTTTTGAAGTCAATTTTATAATTTTTCAAAGAAAACTGATTTTTAAAATGATTTGAATATTAATTTATAGTTTTTTAATTAAATGGGTCTTCAAAATGTATTTAATCCAATTTTATGTGTTTACATGGAAAAGGGGTTTAAAAATGTTTTCATGTATTGTTTATATGTTTTGAAGGTTTTTTCTAAGAAGTATTTTTTTTCAATTGATTTATTTATTAAAATTTTATTTTCAAAAATTAATGGATATTTTCTTAATTAAATGTTTTTAAGTAAATTTCAAAATTATTTTCCATCTATGATGATAACTATTGATGTTAATTATGACTTTATATTAAATGATTTAAATGTTCCATTTATATTCTTTTTTAGAATGAGTTATTCTTAATGGCATAGTCTTTATGAAACTAGTTGCTCTTTTATGGGTTATATGTTTAAGAAATTATTTTCTCTTTCACAGGATATGATTTTGATGAAATTTTTATGAAACTTGTATCTTTTTGTATAGGTCATGATATGATTGCTTGTTTATGGTGCCCATTTAATTTAATATATTAAGATATGACTGATTATGAGTTTTTGGAATAGGTGTGTCATATTTCATTATGAGATTGTGGGACCTATATCTCCCTCCAATGCATTGGGTAAATATTTATATATCAATTTATAGACTAAGAATGTATTGTGATTGAAACTTGACTACTAAGATGGCCATGAGAATGAACCAGGACAACCAAGATGGTATAAAGAGTGAACTCTTGCCACTATGATGGCCATCAGAGTGATCCACGACTACCAAGGTGGTTTGGGGAGTGAACCCATAATACTAAGATGGTCTTGGTTTTGATCACATGGATAACATGGAAATCATATTATATGCATTTTTGTTTTCCAAAAATATTTGTTTTTACCTATGTTATACTTTCATAGATTATGTTTATTATTTCACTATAATTCATGTCTTATGAACTACAAAGATTTATGACATAATACATGTTTATGATCCTAGATATGTAGGGTATAATATTCTATTTTCCTGATAATGTTCTCATACCATTATGATCGTGATTATTCTTATATATCTCACTTGTTTACCCTTACTGATCATCTGATCTCAAAATTTTTGTATTTCTTCACATAGGTTATAAAGATATGTATTATGTTTGATGTTTCTATGATGGGTTCTAGTCATGAAGAATCTAGTGGGATTTGATGTAGATGATTTATGTACCGTTGTTTATGTTTCCATGTTTCTAAAGGCACGCGACTAGTACAAACTTTGGGGGTCTATTTGTATAATGTTTTCTGTATTCTATAAAAGTGATGTAACATTAATGTATACCAAGATAGGTTCATTGATCAAAAGTTTACTTAAGCATTGGAATTTAGTATCAGAAAACTTTTGTGATATCCCTAGGTATATTTCTAAGTATATATCTAGCGATATCTGTGAGGATACGTATAAGGATGATTTAACATTTAGTAAAATGTCCTGGAATTTTGGAAAATTATAGAGTGTGTTTTTTCCTAGAAATGCATTCATGTTTTGATACTATTAGTGGTTTTTAATCTGGAACAAATGTTCCTAGGGCTAACAACTCTAATAAGATGTTCTTGGCATGACTCGGGGTAATCTGGTTCACAAAAATGGGGCTTTCTACACACCTTATTTGACAATACTGAGGGATATGATTTGGGAATTCCCAAAATCATTACAAAAATCATAAAGAATTTAAATAGGGAATTAATATGAATAACCTAGGATAAATCCAAAGTGTTGTAGATCAATGAAGTAGGATAAATGATTTTGGCACCCTATAAGTAATTTTTAATGTTTATATGGTATCACAGTATGATAAATGTTACTACACTATGAATTCTAGTTTTATTAAATAGAGAGAAATAGAAGGATGATGTTTAAAAATTAATATTTTAGATGAGGAAATCACGGAAATTATGATAATATATTTCCCAAGTTGAAATATCATAAATATAATCGGGAAGGTGATACGAGTATTGAGTACACTTCTTAAGATAAATAGATCTAAAACGGCATGTGGATGGTATGTGATGTTGTTCCTGTATTGTTTGTATTAAGCATAAGAAGCATGATTAGATTGAGTTTTAGGAACCTTAAGACATGATTTATATTTTATATTAAATTAAATAGGTATTAAGGAATATATTGATGAATCCGTAGTAGTATTTTAAGAATAAAGTGGGATAAATAAAGTATTTATGTTTTGGAATTCAAATATTATATTATTTGAATCATGACATATATAATTATTATTAGTACGTTTTTATTAAGGAATGAAAAGGAAATGTTGAATGGTGATTTCATGGAAATGTGATATTTTGATTAAGGGATGGTAAAAATTAATTAATGCTTGAAATTGAAATAATGATCTTTGGATAAATATATGTGAGATGTGAATAATTAAATTAGATGATATAGATTACCCTGGATTTGATTATTGAAAAAGTGGTCTATGTCATCAAGGATAAAGTTTACCACTTCATTGCTTTAATGAGTGTATCTAGTAATCATTAGAATAAGTAATCAGGCTTGTTTTCCAAAATTATTTATGGTAATTGAGGTTATTATTAGGTTTTAAGGGAATATATGATGAAGGTGTAAACATTTTTGGAATGTGACAACTAAGATAAACATTGTGAAATATGGGGGATCAATGTCAATTTGATTTCAAGTCATTATTTATAATGAATTGAATTTTCAATTTTATAAGGGTTATAAGGTTAAACATTTATGGAATTATTACATTAATGTTCTGATGAATTCAGTAAGATTAAAGTGTTATCTCTATATATGAATATTTATTCATATTGGACAACTTTTCAAAATACATTGGGTTGATGATAACTGATATGATAAAATATCATGGGTCTAATTATTTTTTAGTACTTAATGAATGAAAAGGTCACCTTATTTTTGATTGAAAAAGTTTAATTGGATCCATGAATAATAAATAAAGATGTTTTCCTCAAATAATTCAAGTGTATATTTTCATGAAAATTCATAAACTTTTGGAAAAAGAATCTTAAATCCAAAAATATTATTATAGTACCTTCAGTTTAGATGAATCATAAGGCCCCTTAGGTCATCATATATTTGTGGTTTGTGATGGTTAAATTTATCCTGACCTTCTTCTATATCACTTTCTATAATAACTTCATGGTGATATTTCTCTTCCAGGAACATGTTTTCTGTTCCCACATATGTACCCCTATGTGGGAATCTTGTGATTATTTACTCTAGGAAACTATTATTGTTATAAATTTCCCTTTAGAAGTAATGTATCAGTATTCACTTTTATGATATGGGTTTATATTAATGAAACTTTCATGTTTTAAATATTTGATAACCTAGATGAATTTTGAGGGTGACATTTATTTTAAAGGGGGGTATAATGTAAAACCCAATGATTTTGTGATATAATTTTTTTGAATTAATTTAAATTTTGATACTTTTAATTTCACACAACACTAAAAATAGTTTTTTATATTAAATTACTTATTCAAACATTCATTTTAGACGTGACTATCTTGGTGTATGTTACATGCAATACTGGCATGACATACGTTGTGCGCAACATTGGGTTTCTACGAAACATCATTTTATTATTATAAATATTAAAAACAATATAATTATAACCTAGACATTAAACATAGTATTGTGAATAGTAAGAAATACTTTTAAAATATTTTTTATAATATTTTTATAAACATATTGATAATGAAATATATAATTTTTGGTAAAGTCCTAATATGTTTAAAAATACTATTTTCTGAAATGAAATGATTTTAATGTACTTTTGTGGAAAATGATAAAATAAAATTTAAACACATTTATTAATATAATTTGAAAAAATAAATATCATGTATGAATTTATAATATTAAAATTATATTAGGGTAAATTTTGGGGATTTTTTTGAGAAACGTTACTTTTTGGTGAATAGTGAAAACACTGTATTTTAGTTAAAAAATAAATTTTTATTTAAATAAATATTAACATTAATTTAAATTTTTATTCTGGTTATAAATGTAAAATTATATAAATTACACATATGTTAAACCAATTTAGGTAAATAGAATCATTTTTATTTGAAAATTGGTTATAAAAACATATTTATTTTTTGAATATTTTTACTTTTAAAAACATTCTTTCTCACCATGTCTATGGGATTACCATTAAACTTATTTTTCCCTATATGTTTTACCAATTTATAAAAATGGTCTTAAATTGATGTAATAATTATGTTATTTTTAGTCTAATATGTTCAACTTATTTTTTTCAGCATCAAGAATAGTGAAAGTGATTAAAATTAATCACATCAATTAAGGTAAGATTAAGCTTAATTAGGGATGGAATTATAATCTGAAAGACCAAAAGGACCTTGAAACTTGTCCAAAAGCCATTGGATGCTAATAATTGTTCCATATCACATATTGGTTTAAATTTTATGTGTTATTGAGATATTATTAAATGTAATTTCTTTATAGAAAAGGTTGAGTAAGGAAAAAGGAAAAAAACAAAACTTTTATTACCTTTATCATTGATAAAGCATTTAAATATGTAAATGATAATAATTTCGGTTATAAATATAAGTTTTAATGATATGAGGATTATTTTATCAATGTAATTTAACAAAAAAAATTAGATATGATTTAGTTACTTAAAGTGAATAAGAAATGACAATTTAGTGTTTAGTTAGTTAATAATAAACTAATATAAATGATATTATAAATATAAAAAATTAGGTGAATTGATTGAATTTTTTTTAAGATTAATATATCATGTTAAAAATCTTGAAAATTAATATATTAAAATTCCAACATTAGTTTGATATTTTGAAACTAAAATTTAATAAATAATGTCAAAATTAACATTATTGTAATTTTAAAATAAATGATATTTTATTAAATGATTTTCGCTGTGATTTTTAACTGTTAAAAATTTTAAATATGGTCTATCAATAGAAAAATTTACCTTTTATAATTAACATATTTACCCATTTTTATAAAAATAATTTTTAGTATGGTTTGAGTTTATGAAGTATCTAAATCAAGTCACCATATCATTAATCTAGAACACCATAGGTTTAATTGAGGTTATTAATTTTCAAAATCCATCATATTGTTTTGTAAATAAAATTTTAATTATCTTATGAATATACAATAGTGTTGACCTTACCTGTTTTTATAATCCCAATTATGATTTCACATGCTTTATTAATCCCAATTAATGTTTATCTATATATCAATTATTTCAATCTATGATATTCTATTATCAAGATGATAATAAAATTAAAATAATCCATGAAATATGTTAATCAATGTTTATCCATGTTTGTATGAGTTCTGAAATAATTATAACCCAATCAGATATGTTTTTCACAAAACAGATAAGTGTTAGTCACTGATCTGCATATAGCTACTGATACAGAGCTACGGATACTTTGTCTACCTATAGACTTTAGTCTACCGATAGACAGACAGTCACTGATATGCAGAGTTACTGATATGTACAAATCTACCGGTAAGCATAGGACAAGGTCACTGATGTAGATATCTAACAATATAACAAGTTTTCTGATAGTACAGAATGGAGCTACCGATGTGCATAAGTCTACCGATACTCATAATCACCGGATCTAAACAAGAGCTACTGATAGACCAGAGCTACCGATAGACCAGAGCTACCGATAGACCAAGATTGACTGATATAGACATTTAATGATAGAATTGAGCTACCAATAGAACAAGTCTAACAAGCTACTGATAGAGTAAGTCTGTCGATAGAAGGACTTACCGATACCAAGAGCTACCGACGCAAAGAGCTACCGACGCAAAGAGCTGCCGATACAAGTTCAAAGAGATACCGATAGAAGGTCACCGTTACCCAAAATCCACTGAACATGTCTACAAACAAGAGGCTACAAATGGTTGACCAAATAGTCAAGCTCTATACTCTAAATAATATTTATTAAGCTAATTGTTACATTTGATGTTTTTAATGTAGTTAATGTTTTTTAATGATTTCTGTTGCCATGTCAGGAAAACATACCTAGTACCTATGCAAAAGGTAATCCTTCCCATTTTCTGGTGTTGAAATCTATAAAAGGGAAGATAAAGACCTAGATGAAATAGAGGAATGAAAAAGGTGAACACGATCACGAATACAAGAGAGAATCAAGGAACTCAGAAGGAACACGATGGGTGAAAAAGAACAAGGCTCAACAGAATTCAAACGTGGTGCATTCACACAAGGCTACATCCATACTCCAAGAGCACTGGACATACATGAAGGCTACATTCACACAAGCTACATCTTGAGTGAAGAACTACAACAAACACTTCATGCACTCAGGCTGATAAGCTGAACTTGGAACCAATGAAGAAAACAACACTCTGTTTTTCAATCAAAAACCAGAGAAGGACTCAAAATATTTTCTGACCAATCAAATGAGTCCAGAGCTGCACTTCCAGTCTCTAAAGATTTTCTATACTCATTTACACTTACATTAGTGATTCTTTCATTTACATTTCAAGTAGTGTGTGTAACCTGTTTATTTTACACACACACTATCCCCTGAGCTATGCTGGAGGATTCTATAATCCTTATTCCAAACTCCATACATCATACTGTGTCCCACTATGGATAGTGGTAGAGGTTGAGTAAGACCTATACAACTGTGAGCTATTGTTTGTTATCCCATGAAGAACTGTGGTAGAGGTATTTGAAACTGAAGAGTCTTTTCACTGTGGTTTACCTCGATCCAGGGTGTGGATCAATTTATATATATTTTTTGAGAGGACTAAGTCTTTGATTGAGACTGAACCTCTTGGTTACATCTGCGTTTCATTTTAGTTTATATCATAGGTATACTATATATTTCATATTCCACTACTATTACTTTTAAATAAAAATCTATTTTAAAGTTACTTTAATAGTTAAATTAGAAAGTGTTTATACTTATTGTAAACCAGTAAGTTAGCTTCAAAAGTTAATTTTATCTTCAGATTAAATCAACTGAGACCTAATCAATCTTTGTGAAACTAATCGAACATTTACAATCTTTATAAAATCACTACAGTTTAACTTTGGTTTTAAACTGGGGGATATTAAGAGAAATATTTTTAACAGAAATTTTTATTGGGACTAAATTCACCCCATCTTGAGTATCCACTCCGACCAACATTTGGTATCAGAGGTTTTGTTTATTAATACAAGTTTTCAAAACATTCTGTTTTTCAACTGTGATTGTAGTTTCATCTTTAAAGATCTTAAATTTCTTTTAGTTCTAAATTTTTTCTCTTTAAAACTATTTTCTAAAATCTAGTTATTGACAATAGACTAGAGGGTGTTGCAACTAACATGCCACCTTTCTTCAATGGTACCAAATATGCCTAGTGGAAACTTAAAATAAAAATTCATTTGGAAACTATGGGTTTTGACATTTGGACTACTGTAGAGTTACAATACAAAATTCCAGAAACTGAAAGAACAACATGGGATGAACCTACAAAGACTGCTTACAATAATAATAACAAATCTATGAATTCCCTGTATTGTGAATTAGGAGATGAGGAATTCAATAGAATATCTGTTTGCAAAACTACTTATAAAATATGGGACACTTTTGCTATTTCACATGAGGGAATGACCAATGTTAAAGAAATGAGGCTGAATACATATACGATTAAATATGATAATTTTAAAATGAAGACTGATGAAACTATTTTTGAAATGTATCTCAGGTTCAATGAGATAGTCAATACTATGAGCTCTCTTGGAATGGTTGTTCCAACAAAGGAACAAATCATGAGAATCTTGAGATGTCTACCAGACCGATGTAGGGGCACTTCTATTTCAATCAGAGAATCATGTGACATTGGAGCTCTGCCTGTTAAAGAGAATAATAGTAAATTAATGATGTATGAGGAAGAACATAAAGTGAAAAAAGAATAAGATGATGAACCCAAGAGAAAATTTGTGGATTTCATGTATACTTCTTCAAAGATAAAAGGCAAGGAGAAAATGCATGTACCTACTGAATGTTCAAACAGTGAAGATTTAGATTCAGAATGTGATGCTGAGATGCCTCAAATAGCTATAATATTTATGAAGTTCTATAGGAAGAAGAAATTTTTCAGAAAATAAAATTATAATGGAAAGTATGAAAATAAGGGAAATTGGAAGAAGGATTGGAAAAAGCCTAATAAAAGTGATGATATTGTATTCTCAGAATGCAAAAGAAAAGGATACATCAAGGCTTACTGTAAGAAGTTAATATTCAAAAATAAATATGACTACAAGGACAAGAAGTACAAGAAAGCTATGAATGCAACTTGGAGTGCTTCAAAATAAAACACAAGTGAATCTGAAGTTTCTAATTCTGAAAAGAATCCTGCCAACATGTGTTTCATGACCAACACATCTGAGGTAACCTTAGACACTCATGTTTTAAATTCCTATTATTATGGATATGGTGCAGAATCTGATTCTGATTCTGAAAACATGACTAAAGCTAAATTACTTGAATATTTTAATATTCTAGAAGAAAAATGTAATGTACTTAAGGATAAATATATGTCACTAAAGAAACATCATCCTCTCACTGCCAATGTCACATCTGCCTTTGATATAGAAATAGAAAAGAATGCTCAACTATTAAAGGAAAATACTGAACTGAAAATGATTAATGAGGAACTTAGAAATGAATTAGAAATATTTACAAAGGGAAAGTATACTCTAACACAAATGTTAGGAAATAAATTTGTACCAAAATACACTACTGGTTTGGGATACCAACCTGAAAAAAGACAGTTCACTAAAACTCAATTTATCTCTAAATCTGGACAACATTCTACTAGTTCCAGTTCTAGAAATTCGTATGCTTCAACTATTTATTCATAAGGTTATAGATAAAATAATGTTTATCTTTCAAAATATATTGATTCTATAAATTATATGAGACCCATAAGACAAATTTGGGTACCTAAAGATTTGATTTCTAACCTTTCTGGAACCAAGAAAATCTGGGTACCAAAATCATTTTCCATCTAAATCTTTTTCGTTGGAAACCTGTCTGAAGATTTCTCACAAGAAGATATGGTACTTGGACAGTGGATGTTCAAGGAACATGTCTGGAGATTATTCATGCTATAAGAGTCTAATCAAAGTTGATGGAGGCCATGTCACCTTTGGTGATAATTCTAAACGAAAAATCATCAGCCTAGGCCAGATTGGTACCACTGATTCAGTTTTGATTTCTAAAGTTTTATTTGTTGATGGACTTAAGTATAACCTGTTGAGTATTTCTTAGTTATGTGATGTTAGATTTAAGGTGAAATTTGAAAATGATTCATGTAATGTTTTTAACTCTAAAAATTCTTTAGTGTTCTCTACTTTGAGGAATGAAAATGTTTATGCTGTTGATTTAAATTCTTTAGCTAAGAAAAATGTTACTTGTTTAAATGCTTTTCATAAAGAATCGTGGCTATGGCACAGAAGATTAGGACACTGCAACATCTATTCACTTAGAAAATTGACTAGGAAGAAATTGGTTAGAGACTTACCTAAACTTGAATTCCCAAATGACAGAGTTTGTAATCCCTATCAAAAGGGAAACCGACATAAAGTTTCTTTTAAATCAAAGAAATAAGTCTCAACTTCTCAACCTCTTGATTTGGTTCACATGGACTTGTTTGGACCATCTAGAGTTTCTAGTTTAAATGGGAAGAAGTATGTCTATGTCCTAGTAGATGGCTTTTCTAGATATACTTGGGTATACTTCATGGATCACAAAAGTGAAGCTTGTTCTTACTTTGTTAAATACTCAAAATCTGTAGAAAACCTTAGTGGACTTAAGATTAAAACCTTGAGAAGTGATCATGGAAGTGAGTTTGAAAATAAAGATTTTGAATCTTATTGCTCACACAATGGCTATAGTCATGACTTTTCTACTCCTAGGACACCTCAGTAGAATGGTGTAGTAGAAAGAAGGAACAGAACCCTTCAAGAAATTGCAAGAACAATGCTTAATGAGTATGACTTTCCTATTTACTTTTGGGATGAGGCTATGAATACATCATGTTATGTTATTAATAGAGTATTGATTAGACCTGTTCTCAAGAAGACCCCATATGAATTTTGGAATAATTTGAAACCCAATGTTAGTTACTTTAGAGTCTTTGGTTGCAACATTTTCATTCTCAATACAAAGGATAATCTGGAAAAGTTTTCTTCTAAGAGTGATGATGGGATTTTTCTTGGTTATTATTTAACTAGAAAAGCCTATAGAGTCTTTAATAAAATATCTAAATGCGTGGAAGAATATGTTCACATCAAGTTTGATGTAACTAATCCACATGAGCCTAAAACCTCTCTTGAAAATCTTGAAGAAGATTTGACTGTTCTGGACCTTAATGATAAATCTAAATAACCTGCGGTAAAAATATCCAGTTCTCGACATATTCCAAAATCTACTTCTGTTGAACCTGAACCTATAGATGTACCTGAAATTTCTAGTCCTACATTTTCTAGATCAACTACGATTCTAAAGAATCATCCTTCAGATTCTGTTGTTGGTAATCTTGATAGAGGGACAGAGACTAGAGCTTCTCCAAGAAACCAGGTTGAACATCAAGCTTTTCTTTCACAGCTAGAACCTAAAAATGCCAATGATGCTAACAATGAAGAATTTTGGGTAATGGCTATGCAAGAAGAGTTAAATAAATTTGAAAGAAACAATGTCTTGGAATTATTTGAAAGACCTGAGGACACTATAACAATATGCACTAAATGGGTTTTTAGAAACAAATTTTATGAATCTGTAAATATAGTTAGAAACAAATCTAGGTTAGTTGCACAAGGATATATTCAAGAGGAAGTTATAGACTATGAGGAAAACATTGCACCTGTAGCAATATTAGAATCTATTAGGATCTTACTTGCCTATGTTGCTCATCTGAATTTCAAGCTCTATAAAATGGATGTCAAAAGTGATTTTCTAAATGGATTTATAATTGAAGATGTTTATATTGAACAACCACCTAGATTTACTAATCCTCATTTTCAAAATCATGTTTTCAAACATTATAAAGAATTATATGGTTTAAAACAATCTCCAAGAGCTTGGTATGATAGACTTAGTAATTTTATTATTTCAAAAGGTTTTATTAAAGGGATTGCTGATCCAAATCATTTTATTAATAGAATTTATAAAGGTATTTTAATAGTACAAATCAATGTTGATGATATTATTTTTGGATCTTCTAAAGATTCTTTATGTACTGATTTTTTAAAGAGTATGCAAAATGAATTTGAAATGAGTTTAATGGGAGAAATCAAATAGTTTCTTGGATTTCAAGTTTTTGAAAATGAAAATGGTATTATTTGAATCAAAGTAAATATAAAAAGGATCTTTTAAAACGTTTTGGCATGGATAGTATTAAGGAAAGTCAAACACCTATACGTACTGTTTGTAAATTGGATGTAGATGAAACTGGGAAACCAGTGGATCAAAACAATTAAAGAGGTATGATTGGATGTCTACTTTAACTTACTGTTAGTCGACAAGATATTATTTTTAGTGTGTGTATGTGTGCAAGATTTCAAGCTAATCCAAAATAATCTCATTTTCTTGTTGTTAAAATAATTTTTAAGTATCTTAAACACACTGTAAACTTAGGTTTCTTTTACCAAAAAAGACAATCCTTTGAGTTAATGAGTTATTCAAATGCTTACGTTGCTGGTTGCAAGTTGGATAGAAAAATCACATCTGGAACATGTCATTTATTTTGAAAATCCTGGGTATCTTGGTGTAATAAGAAGCAGAATTCTGTAGCTTTGTACACTATCGAAGCAGAGTATATAGCTGCTGGTAGTTGCTATGCACAAATTTTGTGGATGAAACACACTCTTTTGGACTATGGATATGATTTTGAGCATGTTTCAATCAAATGTGACAACACTAGAGAAATTAACATTTCAAATAACCCTGTATCACACTCTTGGACAAAACAAATTGATGTAAGGAACCATTTCTTGAGAGATCATTACCAAAAGGGTGATATTACTCTTGAATTTATTGGTACTGAACATCAAATAGCTGACATTTTCACCGAAACTTTCAGTTCGGATAGGTAAAGTTACATTAGACATGAGTTAGTAATGATTAACCTTGATCGGTAGATACCTCACTGATGTGGATACCTCACTGATGATACCTCACTGATGTGAATACCACACCGATGTAACCTCACCGATGATAGCTCACCGATGATACCTCACTGATGATACCTCACCGATGATACCTCACTGATGTGAATACCTCACCGATGTAACCTCACAGAGGAATTCTCACTGATAGACCCTACTGATGAGTGCACTATTTTAAACTTTTGTCTGCCACCAGAATCTGAATTATTTTTACTTTATTTCATTTCATTTATTTATTTTGTGATACCTAAATGATAAAAACAAAATCATAGCTACTTCTTAATCCACCGAGCCTTCAAACCATTACCCTCAAACATTAGCTCCCGAATCTCTCGAGAACCCTAAATCCCTCGAACCAGAGATGGAAAAAAACCAAAATTCCTACCAATAGAGATGATACTGATGAGCCGAATGAAAAAAAGTATAAGTCCAAGCCAGAAGCAAGTGGTAGTTTTGGTAGAACTAGGTCGGGTAGGCGACCGGTGAACCCTCATTTGTAGAATGGATTAATTGTTATTGAAAAAGAGTTGTGCGTGGAATGGTTGCTACCTAGAAAATCATTAGTGCTCAAAGTGTTGGAAGACCAAAAGTGGGTAGATTTATTTTCGAACAACAATGGCCCCTACTTTCCGAAGCCAGTGAATAAATTTTACGAATTTATGAGTTTTGAGAAATCAGAATATGAGAACTGAGTGACTTATTTTATGAATGGAAAGGAGATATCTTTTTCATCCGTTGAGTGGGATGAATGATTGAAAGTTCCACATGAAGGTGTATTTGGATATGTCTAGAAATCCATAACATATACAAGTGAGATATTCGATTATGAGACTGCCTTGGAGGACCTCACCGGTGATGGAAATCAAAGACATGTAGTGGCTGTTGAAATGGATGGAGAGAACCGATTGTTGTTCAAATTTGTTCAGCATGTCTTAATACCAATGAGAGGAGACATTGAGAATTTAAGATATCAGGATATCTATCTCCTACATCTCTTGAGACATTGTGTAAAAGGGAATCTGTGCAGATTGCTGGTGACTCAAATGGAAGACATGAAAAGGCCAAAATCAAATACTAATGCCCTATTCTTTTCCAAATTGATCTCAGTGATGATCAAAGTGAAAGGGATGGCTGAATCTCAAGATGAGATAGTGGTAGTAAGGAATAACTTTTGTATCACAACCACAGTTTGAAAATACATGAAGATAAATTGGAACCCATGGAGAGGATTGTGGGTTAATGATGACAAGAAGGGGTATGATAAATTTAATCCTGTGGATAATCCTTCAAGACCTAAGGATGTGATGGATCCAGTTCTAGGACCTGATGAAGAAGAACCTGAATACAGTGATGAAACTATAGAATAATGGACATCTATGGATAATGGAAGAGATCCGGACTTACCTCCAAGTCCTGCTACTGAATTTGTATCTTCAGAAAAGGAAGCTTTAGTAGAAGAAGAGACTCCTGCTGATGAGGAAGACCATCCAGCCCCTGAGTATAGAGAAGTAATGTAGAATGAATCTAAAGCCTCAGATTCTATCTTTTTAAGTATGCGTCCATTAATTGGAAGCTCATTTTTGCCTACTGAGGATGTAATATGAGAAATGGAAGAAGTTGTACCTAATCTAGAGGACCCTCAAGCTGTTGCAGAGATAGAATTGATAGTGGAAGATTCTTCTAAGGAAGAACGACCTGCTGAGAATGCTGTTGTTGTACAAGTAGATGCACCCATTGAGGGGGAGCATCAAACAAAGTTTTGAAGTGTTTATGGGGATGTTGAGATTGAGGACTGGGTAGAAGACCCGGTTTTTGTGGTTTGTGGATTAGACTATCCTAATTATTATAATGAGGCATCTCTAAATAGACTAAAAATCACTTATGATGTTGAGTATGAGTTTCTACCTGAAGATGTGGTCAGAATGCATGACCTGGATATTTTGAAGAAATATCTTGAGGAAAGTCTTGTGGAAGAGACAAGGAAGATAGAATATTCACTAGTTTCATCAATCCAATCGATTATGAGTGACTCAGTGGCTATCATAGCATCTGGAAGAGCATCTGTTGTGATTTCTCCTAATAATATGATCACTGGGGCTAACCTTGAATCCTTAAAGGATGAGCTGAAAGAGTCCTTTAGTGCTACTGTTGCTGAGATGAAGCACTGCTTTGTTGGAGAGATTAGTAATTTGGAAAAATCTTTTGAGCTTTCTATCGATTGTAATTTGTCAACCTTTGTGGAAGAAATAGTTGAAGAAGTTATGGACTTCCATACTCAAGTTTCTAGACTGGAAGCTGATGTTAAAGCTCTAAAGAAATTGGTTATCTCTTTAGAAACTTACATGAGTTCAAAATCTCAAGCAGATAAAGACTTGACCTATGTCAAAAGTGTTATGATCCAGATGGTTTTAGTGTTTGATGGTTTTAAAACCTCGATGAAAGATCATGTTAAAACCCAGGACTCCCAAGACCAAAATCTTATTAGAGGGTTAACCAAAAACTTCAAGGAAACAGTAACCTTCTATATTGGTTCTGTTGCTTCTAGAAATTCAGTGAATTTGGATCAGATCCGAGCTGTGATGAAGGAGGAGCTTGGTTCAGCTTCAACCAGTGGCTCTGTGGACTCATCCGAACTGAGCAATGTTGTGCTTTCTACTATAGATTTAGCTAGGGAAATAATGAAGATAGTCCAAGACTATATGATAGAATCTTCTTCCTCTTAGAAAGAAGTGAAAGAAAAGGTGGACTCCTATTTCCACAAGATTTATACCAAGCATCAACTCAACAATCACTTCAAACTTCTGTTAGAAAATCTAAATTTACCCCCTTTTAATCAAGTCTTCAGGGAGAAAGTTAGTAAACTAAGGGAATTGACTCCAGCCTTGGACAAATTCATGGAGAAAAAGGATGACTTCATATCTTCTATGGAGGGAGGATGAGGAATAATGATGGATTTCAGAAATCTTTTGTTGCCTTTCCTGCATGTCGATGCTAGGCCAGTGATTATACCTCCTGATTTACCTGCCTCTAGCTCTAAAACTGCTCTTGTTCAGATGACTCCAGCCCAAGACATTCGAAGCCTTACACCTATGATCACTCAGAGAACTCCTCAGTATAGGCCAGGCACAGTTTCGGTCGCTCATCCTCCTGTGATCATCTCTGGTGTTCCTAAGCCATCACATGCATCCACATAGTCTGATTCCTCTTCTGATCCAAAGACCAAATCACACATTGACTATGTGGATTGAATAAGTGGTTAAGATGTTTGATAGGAATACCTTGTATTTTTATGTTCTGTCTATGTACCTTTTTGCAAAATCTAACACAATTGGATTTATTTTCTGTCTCATTTTGTTCCTCTTCTTTTTATTGTTTCCCACTTTTTGATTATCACAAAGGGGGAGAAATATTATCAAAGTGTCAAAGAGGGAGAAATATTCTCACAGGGGGAGCAATATTATCTAAAGAAGAGCTACCATGCTTTCCCCTCTGATATCATTGCAATCAATTCTACCTCTGATACATTATGTTCTATAATATACTATTTCCTCTGATACAATTGAATTTAATGATATATCCTCTGATACAACTACTCACTTTTTTAAAACTGTAATATCATAAGTTGTGATTATCAAAAGGGGGAGATTGTTGACCTCACCTATTTTGATAATCCCAATTATGCTTTCACATACTTTTTTAATCCCAATTAATGTTTATCTATATATTAATTCTTTAAATCTATGATATTCTATTTTCAAGATGATAATAATATTAAAATAATACTTGAAATATGTTAATCAATGTTTATCCATGTTTGTATGAGTTCTGAAATAATTCTAACCCAATCGGATATGTTTTGCATAAAACATATAAGTGTTAGTCATTGATCTGCATATATCTACATATACATATCTACCGGTACTTAGTCTACCAATAGACATTAGTCTACCGATAGACAGACAATCACCGATATGCAGAGTTACCGATATGTACAGATATACCAGTAAGCATAGAATAAGGTCACGACGCATATAGCTATCAATAGAACAAGTTTTTCGATAGTACAGAATGGAGCTACAAACGTGCACAAGTCTACTGATACTCATAATCACCAGAACTAAGAAAGAGATACCGATAGACCAGAGCTACTGAAATACCAGAGCTACCGATAGACCAAGAGCGACCGATACGGACAGTTACTGACAGAATTGAGCTACCAATAGAACAAGTCTACCGAGCTACCGATAGAGTAAGTCTGTCGATAGAAGGAGTTACCGATACCAAGTGCTACGGATGCAAAGAGATACCGATACAAGTTCAAAGAGCTACCGATGGAAGGTCACCGTTACACAAAATCCACCGAACACGTCTACCAATAAGAGGATACTAATTATTTACCAACCATTCAAACTCAATAATATCAATACTATTTATTAAGGTAACATTTACATTTGATGTTTTTAATGTAGTTAATGTTATTTAATGATTTTTGTTTCCATGTCAGGGAACCGTACCTAGTACCCATGCAAAAGGTAATCATTCCCATTTTCCAGTGCTAAAATCTATAAAAGGGAAGATATAGACCTAGCTGAAATAGAGGAATGAAAAAGGTGAACATGAGCGCGAATATAAGAGAGAATCAAGGAACTCAGAAGGCACATGAAGGGTGAAAAAGAACAAGGCCCAACAAAATTCAAATGTGGTGCATTCACACAAGGCTACATCCATACTCCAAGAGCACTGGACATACACGAAGGCTACATTCACACAAGCTGCATCTTGAGTGAAGAACTACAACAAACCCTTCATGCACTCAGGCTGATAAGCTGAACCAGTAACCAAGTTAGAAAACAACCCTCTATTTTTAGAAATAAACCAGAGAAGGACTCAGAAGCTTTTCTGACCAATCAAATGATTCCAGAGATGCACTTCCAATAAATAAAGCTTTTCTAAACTCACTTACACTTAATTTAGTGATTCTTTCATTAACATTTCGAGCAGTGTGTGTACCCTATTTATTTTACACCCACACTGTCTCCTGAGATAAGCTGGAGGATTCTAAAATCCTCATTCCAAACTCCATACATCATACTGTGTCCCACTATGGATAGTGGTAGAGGTAGAGTAAGACCTGGACAGCTGTAAGCTGTTGTTTGTTTTCCCACGTAGAACTATGAAAGAGGTCTCTGAACCTAGACAGTCTTTGTAATGTTGTTTACCTTGATTCAGGGTGTGGATCAATTTATATAAATTTTTTGAGAGGACTAAGTCTCAGCTTGAGACTAATCCTTTTGGTTACATATGTTGGGAATTTTAGTTTAAGTCATAGGTATACTATATATTTTATATTCCGCTACTATTACTTTGAAATACAAATCTGTTTTAAAGTTACTTTGATAGTTAAATTAGAAAGTGTTTATACTTATTTTGAACCAGTAAGTTAGCTTCAAAAGTTAATTTGATCTTTAGATTAAATTAACTTTGACCTAACCAATCTTTGAGAAACTAATTGATCATTTACAATCTGTATAAATTCACTATAGTTTAACTTTGGTTTTAAACTGGGGGATCTTAAGAGAAATATTTTTAACAAATTTTTTTATTGAAACTCAATTCACCCCCCTTTTGAGTATCCACTCCAACAAACAAAAAGAAGTGTCAAACTAGGTGCATAGTAAGGCTCGTTTTCATGTACCAAGTTTTGTTGAGTTAGGCCTGACACACCTTATCGGAGTTGATACCCTTTGGCACATCTATGCTAGAACCACATCCACTTGGAGTATCCAGACATAGATGTATTCATAATAAGACCCCCATAATATCTAAATTACCAAAATTCAAGGATGTTCATCTATACTTATCCTCAAATTATTCCTTAGGTCTATGTTCCCTATTCTTTTTTCCTTAAATCTAGTTCCCAAGGATTCTAATAAACTTAATTTGATACAAACTTTAGAGACCAGGCCCCCAAATCCCAAAGAAATTTTTTAATACCATTAAATTTTAACGATTACAAGGAATAAAATTCCAAATGACCAAAGAGTTTACTAGTCTTTATAACACCCCATGAATTTTTGAAATAATGTTTTTTGAATTAATTCAGTCTTTTTTATTTTCCATTTCAAGAAACATAGAAAATATTATTTTTATGTTAAATCACTAATTAAAACAATACATTCACATGAAATTGTCTTGGAGTATGCTAGAAGAAACACCTAATTGGGACAATTTAAACACAACACCGACTTGTCGTACGTTCCATGAAAGAATGAGTTTCTATGAAACATCATTTTATTATTATAACTATTAAAAATGGGATAATTATAACATATCTATTAAAGAATGTAATATGAATAGTAATATATAATTTTCAAAAAAAATTATAATGGGTTTATATAAATAAAACATATTTATAATGAAGGGTATAATTTTTGGTATTGTTCTTATATTTTTAGAAAATATTATTTTCTTCAATGAACTATTTTTTATGTGCTTCTTTAAAAAAATTAAATTATTTTTAGAATAATTTTGAAATTGAATTTAATAAAATAAACCACATTTTGAATTTTTATTTCAAAATTATATTAGAGTGAATTTTTGGGATCTTTTTTAGAAACACCATTTTTTGGTGAATAGTGGAAACTAATATATTTTAGTTAAGAAAATCCCTTTCATCTAAATAATTATTATTATTAATTCATATTTTAATTTGGGTTTTAAAGTAAAAATTGGATATTTTATAAATATATTAAACCAATTTAGTTAAGTGGAATCATTTTTATAATGAAATTGTTAAAAAAACTTATTGAACTTTTGAACGTTTTTACTTTAAAAACATGTTTTATCACCACGTTTGTGGGATTAGTGTTAAAAATAATTTTCCCACTTATGTGATTTTAATATTGAAAAATGGACCTACATAGTTGTAATAATTATGATATTTTTATTCTAATAAGATAGAATTATTATTTTTGAAAAAAATATTAGTGAAAGTGATTAAAATTAATCGTAAATATTAAGGTAAGATTAAGCTTAATTAGCGATGAAACCTTAATCTTAAGGAACAAAATGACTCAGAAACATATCCAAAATAATTATATGCTAATACTTACACCATATTAGCTATTTTTTCTAATTTTATTAGTTATTGGGATATTATTAAATTTAATTTCACTATATAAAATTAATTAAGTGATATGATAAAAATATAACTTTCCTTAACTTTAACATTTATAATACCTTGAAATATGTAAAAAATCATATTTTTGCTTACAAATATAATTTTAAAATATAAATGGATAATTGTTACCATAATAAATATCAATAATTTGAATATATGATTTTGTTACATAAAATTATTAAGAAATTCCAACGTAGTGATTATTCAGTTAATAATTAACTAAAATAAATGACACTATAAATATTAAAAGTGAAGCTAATTGATTGAAATATTTATGTTATTTATTTTTAATTACTATTATATCTTTTTATACATATTTAAAATTAATAGTTTCTAATTACAATATTATTTTGATACATTAAAATTAAAACTAAATAAATAATGTCAAAATTTACATTATTGTTATTTTATAATAAATAATATTTTATTACATGATTTTTCAAGAAATTATTAAGTGTAAAAAATTAATAAATAAATTATATTAATGGAAAAAATTTATCTTATTTAATTAACATATTGACCCATAGAGTGTGAAATCATTTTTACAACAGTCCAAGTTTAAGGTGTGTTTTTGTGTGTCACATGCCCTTGTCTCAAAATTTATTTGCAAAACACAAAAGATTTTTATTTTTTAATTTATGTATAATATTTATAATTAAGTCCATATATATTCCAATTAATATCACTTTTATTTACTCTTAATATTCTAACTATAATGTTTATAAAACTAGGTTTTTTAATAAAAACCAATATGATAAAATTGGGGAAACATAGAAGGTAAGGAACCAAATTATTAAAGTGAAATTATTTTTTATAGGGGAGGTGTTTCTATAACATTATTACTATTTGAGACATTATTGTTTCATTTTGGAGACACATTAGTTAAATAAGAAATACCATTATTGAATACCTTTTGGTATTTACAAGACAATCACTCCCCTTCCACTATAAAAAAGAAAAGTAATCTTCCCTATCATCACACCTTTTAATACACTTTGGATCATCCAAAATATACCCAAATAGTCTCAAACATCCATACGTTTATAATTGAATACTAAAATTATGATTAAATAAAATTAATCAGGTATTTGGCAAAAAAAAGGAGTTACCTGGTAAAGAGGTAATGTCTTCTCTCAAGATCTATTATTTTATTTTTGTTCTCCAACATCCATTCTATTTATTCAATAAAAAAATAACAAAACAGGTATAATTAATATAATAATATGTTTTTGTGAGATGGTTTATACAAATACTTACACACACCCCAATATAATGGGTTACAAACAAACTTTTTACATGTGTGGAGAACTACCGCCTCACTAAATGACAATTGTTCATTTTTTCTTTAATACTTCCCATAGTGGACATTATGATGCAAAATATGTTTATATATTTATTATATTATATTTATTATGCCATTAATATTTTTTATTATGTTTTAAACACATATATTTTTACCATCCATTTTATGTAAATTTGATAATATCTTTTGAGGAAGTATGGTATATGTCCCCCTCAAAGTGATATATTTTGTTCACAGACTGCATGGAATGTATTATGGATGGGTTTAGTGAAATTATATGATATAATAATGAAAATATAATAATAATACATATAAATATACATAAATTTATTTCATTTACATTCTTTCTCTCAAAAAATAATTAAACGAAAACAACATTATGCACGCGTACGACCTACCATCTCCATAAATGGTGCATTCCATTTCATACTTCCATATTATATAGATTATTATAATATAAATATACAGAATATAAACAATATTTATAATATTTTTTTATATTTTTTAAATCATGATTTATGTATAAGGACCAAATATACCACAAATTGAGACACATGTGAAAAACAAAGAAAATATTTCGCGAAGCATAACCTTATCATGGAATTTTTAACAAGCTGGTAATATAAAGTCATAATAAAACCATATATGGTATTAGATATAATAATATGTTTATTTTATATATTTATTACAAATTTAAATTTATTTTATAGGGTTTTTACAAGAATGATGAGATTCTAGACATAAAGTTAAGGGGATTTCATGTCTGATTTTATTTCCGCGAGATACAGGCTTTATTCACCACTCATTCCTTTTGAGTGGTGTGTATATTGAAAATAGATATATTCTATGATTCTTATAATTACAATTATTGGTATTTATATATGTATTTTATGATATTCCTATCATGGGACTTATTTTTCAAATGCTACCAAATTTATAAAGTAATTTTGTCTCAATTTGTCTTTTTTGAGGCACATACCATTTTATGAACCTATATTTTTCCATGAGGTCTATATACATCCTTTGAAATGTTATATCATTAATATAATTCTTATCATTATATTTTATTCTTCATGTAATCTTATTTTTCTACATGAATATTATTGTCGAATTTACCAAGTGGTAAGCGTTTATTGAAACATTTTGATCGCTTATCGAGATTATTTGTGTTTACGCTTCCTTTGATGAAATTATATGATCCATATATCGAGAACATTCATGAATATTATTATCCTCTTCATATTCATGATTTATTAATTATTTGTACCATTTTTATACTCATTGGTACATAAGATAGTTAATAAACTGTTTTTTTAACCACACTTTATTCTATCTTCATTTTGAAATCTTTGTTCCTTCAAAACCATTATTTCTAAAAAGGGATACAATAAATATACTATCATTATCCTATAACCATTAAAAATAATATTCTACCTTTATTATTTTACAAATTTTTTCAAATGATTCATCTTTTACCTTCCAAAAATCCATTTTACTACACCTTTTATCATTCAAAAGTAATGTTCTTTTTACCTCGTATTCCATGTATAGATTTACTCATATTAATTTCTATGAAGCTTATTTTTCATGTCTAAAAGTTCATTTTTAAGAATTATTTTTTAGAACTATTTTCAAGAAATGGTTCCCAAATGATTTTTAGGCGTGTTACATAAAATTTTCATGTAAAAATGTTTTTAATAAATCTTCATGATTTATTTATTAGTTTTCAGTGTTATTTTAAAAGAAATGGATTTCAAAACATTTTCGTGATTCTTTTATATGTTTTAATGTAAAAAATTTGTCAAAATATTATCATGAATTCATTATAATATTTAAATGTTATTTTAAAAGAAATTATTTTTAAATTATTTAAACAATTTTTTATTTCTTTTCATGTACAATTATTTTCATGAAATTTGAAATATTTATTTATTTGTTATAAATTTTATTTTAAAATAAATTGTTTTAAAAAATACTAAGCTTCTTCAATTTTAGTATTTTTTTGATTTTATGAAGCTTTATTAATAAATTTTAAATTTAATTTTAAATAAAATTGTTTTCAAAAAAATCAAATGAATCCTTTATTGTTTTTCAACTAAAATGGGATTTAAAACATTTTCTATATTTCATTATATGTTATCAAAGTTATTTTAAAATAAATGGTTTTCAAAACATTTTACAGATTTCAGGCTTAGTTTTATAAATATTTTCAAATAAAAATGTTTTTGAAATGTTTTAATCTTAGTTAATATGTATTACGAGAAACAATTTTTGAAAATGTTTTGAATAATATTTTATAAGTTTTCAAGGAAAAATGGTTTCAAATTGTTTTCATGATTATTTTAGAAGTTTTCAGGGAAATGGTTTTCAAAATAATTTCATGTATACATTATATTTTTTCAAATTATTTTCTTCAAAAATTATTTTGAAATGTTTTTATGTATTTAAATTAATTTTTCAAATAGGAAAAGGTATTTTCCAAGGAATAATTTTTTAAAGATATTTTAAAATTATTCTCCATTTAAGATTATATATGTTGATGTTACTTATTCCTTTCAAGGAAATGATCTGACGGTTATATTAATATTATTTCTATAAATGCATTATGCTTAACGTCTTGGTCTTTATGAAACCTATTACTCATTCACGAGTTATATGTTTTTGAAACCCATTTCTATTTCTAAGGTTATTATTTTGATGAAATGATTATGAAACATGTATCCTTTTCCAAAGGTTATGAAATGATTGCATGTTTATGATACCCAATTTGTTTAATGGTTTTTTATATGATTTTACATGATTTTTGTAATATGTGTGTGTGAATTAATTATGAGATGGGTGAGACATATATATCCATCAAATTCATTGGGTAACGATTTATATATCATGAGATAGAATAAGATAGTATTGGGAGGGAACATTGACTACTCAGATGGCCATGGGAGTGAACTATAACTACCAAGATAATATGAGGAGAGAACTCATGATACTAAGATGTCCATGGGAGTTAACCATGACTACCAATATGTTATGGGTATTGAACTCTTACTACTAATATGGTCTTGGCAGTGATGTCTTGGCTAATATGGAAATAATATTCTATGCTTATGTGTTTTACATAATTCCATGTTTTATTCCTATGTTATGATTTCACAGAATATATTCCTTATTTACATATGATTCTTGTCTTATGAAAATATAAGATTTATTCCATGATACATGTTTATGATCTTTGATATATAGGGTATGATATTCTATTTTCATGATCATGTTCTCATATCATTATGCTCATGATTATGCTTATGTATCCCACATGTAAACAATTACTGATCATCTGAGTTCACCCATTTTTATGTTTCCTTCCCTTAGGTAATGAAAATATGTATTATATTTGATGTTTATACGAAGGTTTCAAGTAATGAAAGGTATATTCGGAGATGAAGTAGCTCATTTATATACCGGTGTTTATGTTTCCATGTTTCCAAAGACCCTATGATACTACAGTCTTTGGGTATCATTTTTTAAAATGTTTGAAGAATTTTGAAAAAGTGATATAATGTTTATATATGTCGATATAGGGTCATTATAGTCCTCATAAACCATATTTTTTATACATAATTACTTTGAAAATAAATAAACATACTAAAAAATATTTTTTCTTTCATAAATAATAATTTTTTCCTATCTAGATTATCCTTTCATAACATTATTAGAATTCTTTATATAATTTAGTGGAAATAAAACAAAATATGTGTGATCTCAAATACTCAGTAAGGGTTAACTGTAGTAGAATAAAAAATGAATCAACGAGAATAGGCTATATAGAATAGTAATAACTGCACACACATGCCATATAATCAATAAACTGAATGGATAAAAAATAAGGAAAGGTAATAAATGACAACACATGCCTTATAATCAATAAAATATGATAGGAGTGCATAAATAATATGCAAAGGTAAATAACTGAAAAAAGATTCATTTTAATTAATAAACAGATAATAAAATGCACCCATAGACTTTATTATAGTGAAAATCTTAGGGATAATGAACAAAAGATCCAAAAAAGGTAATCATTAATTATTGGAAACCATATCTCAAGAACATGAAAATAAACATCATAAATAGATTTCAAATGATGATTTAAAACAATAGTTAGAAAATCATTTAATTTGAAAAATTAAATTTTCTCATGAGAACCCTTTGTTGCATCGAGGGGATATATAAAGTCTCAGCCCCACCTGTCATTGTTAATCCAAATGATTCCTCATATCAATTAATATAAATAAATAATATACCATATCAAATAACCACATGGAATAAATACTGTGGATTTATCAATATTTCCCCAGATAACCAAATTATTATCAAACCAAAAAGTGTATGTGAAAATAAAATATTGTTTAGGAAATAACCATATCAATGATAAATTTTATAGATAATTAGGGGAAGTATAATGTTTTTTATAATAAGAAATTTAATTTTTCAAGGGTATTAATAAAGGATTAATGGAATTGAATATAAACACTATCCCTGGCCAAATCAATCATAAACCACCTAGAGGAAGACTAAGGATGGTTTCAATACAATAAATCCCAATTGGAAAATAAATAAAGGGTGTTCTCATTGATGAGTATAAATAATATAAAAAAATTTTTTAAAAAAATTTTAAATAAAAATAACATTTTTGAAAAAAAAATGAAAATACGTTTTTAAAAATATCACTTAAAAAAATTCCATTCAAACATAAACTTTTAATATTTGAAAGTAATATTCATTGAATTGATAGTGGGTAAATCCATACGATCCATATGAGGTAAAAAGAACATTCCATTTTTATGCTAAAGAGGTTTGAAAAATTACGTGCACAGAAAGTGATGAGATGATTCATTTGAAAACATTAGTAAAATAGAAAAAGGGAAAAATATATTTAATAAATAATTTTGGAAATGTTTATTTTGTTAACCACTTTGAGAAAAAGAGGTTTTAATATAAAAAATATTTCTCTATGTAATGATAGAAATGATGTCGGGTGTTCATGAAAACATTTTAATTACAAAATAATGTATAAATGGTATTAATACATGAAAAAGACCACAAAAAATAGATAAGAAGAAAATGATACTGTTTATTAGAAAATTATCAAATAATTTCCTCTAATAGAATTTCATGTGTAAAAAATCCCAAACAAAATGATATTGTAATGTACACCCTTGAAAATATTCTAACATTGAAGTGAAAATCAATCAATTTACAGATTATGTGTATCAACAATAAATCCATATAAAGAAGTGGAAATAGATCTGCAGATAGAAAATTTAATTATACATATAATAATATAATATTAACAATAATGGGGTAGTATTTTAACCTAATTAAAATGAATTGTATTAGGAAATTATTTTCTTCATGGTATCTATTAACTCAAATCCCCTAAGATGAAAAAATTCAAATTGAAACTCAATAATATCATTTATAAATAATTAATAATGATATTTTATGAAAAACTAGAAGTATACACACCATATATAATAAATTATTTTCACAAAAATAATATAATTATTTCATGATAATATTAACAATCACAAAAGGAAGTGAGACTTCTAAGATAATCATTAAAAAAATTCTCAAGGAGAATAATCTCTAAACATTTCAAAGTGTCCCATAACACTTTGAAAATTTTAAATCATAATATAATGAAGTAATAACACTAAATGAAACTAATAATATCATTATAAAAAGATATTAATTATATGAAATGCCAATGGGATGTATATAAAACATATAAAAGAAACTATTTCCATAATAACAAATAAGTATCAATGGAATATAAATTGAGATAAAATACCTTAACATGAATTTCCTATCCTCAAAAAACCCTTTAAATTAATGTATATGTATTTTAAGAGTTTTAATAACCTATAAAATAACCATATTCATGTTTATAATATCATACATTATCTTCTTATAATATCTTATTATCTATTTGATAAAAGTCATTCATTATTTTCACTATTTTGGTTATTAATTGCCTAGTTTGTTGAGTATGTTTTAACTAGTTAATTTCCATTAGTATAATGGTTTCATCATCTCTAAAATTTAATATATTATGTAAATATAATATATATTTAGTAGATATGTATTTAAAAAATTCCACAATATTTGGAAAAAATAAATGGAATGAACCATTCATGGAGATGATATGTCATACATACTTATGAATACTACTTTCATTTATTTTATATATTAAAAGAATAAAGAGTAAATTATACATAAGTATATTATTATAAGATTATCATATATATTTCATATATATTACATATTTTTACAAAAAAATATTATGTGTGTTCAATGTATTGTAAGAATGATTCACATCGCTTTAAGGGGTGGTAGTGGGCACTACCACAAACGATGTTATCATATTTACCCAAAATGGTTATTATAATAGTATGTGTAATAAATTAATTATATAAGTATCAATAAATTATAAATATCATATGTATTGTACATAAAATTAGTGTCCATATTAATTACCAACCATGATTGGTGGTAAAGTAAAAACAAACTACTTTGTTTCCTGTATTAGTAGTTCATTATACACATAAACGATAAGTTTTTTATTTATTAGATAGAATAATATTTTTGATTAGGTATAAAAAATAATATAAAAAACATTATATTTATTATATAATTGATTTTATATAATAATAGAATAATAAAAATTGAATGAGTGGAGAAATAAATAAAACTATAGAGCTTGAGGGAGGATGTTACCACTTATTCAGGTAACACATTTCGGTTTGCACAAAAAGGCTTCCATGGATGGATTTATTTTTAATGTGAGGCTTATAGGATTATGTTAGTTATGTTTTTTAAATATTTTGAGGAATATTTTTTTAGCTATAGTTTCTTGAGAGGTGTGAGGAAGTCAGAGGGGTGGGTTCTTTTTTATAGTGAATGAGGAGGGTCACTCATGTAAAAAATTTAAAATGAAATTACACCCATATTTTTTTCAATTGAAGGTGGATCCAATAATGAAAAAAATTAGATAAAATGTAGGATAGTGTCAAAATATTTATAGAAAATATATTTTTGACATGTTTCTATGTCATTCTTGTCCTTACGATTATGGTTTGTTCCATTGTTAAGCTAATTTTTTCTCAATTGTTGTAATTAATTTTAACCACTTTCACTAAAAATGATTGTAAAAAAATAATTTTAACATATTATACATTATAAATTATTACGATTAATAATGATGAAATCATTTATCTAAATTCCAATCAAATAAGTGGTAGAATTTAAGTTAAATTTAATCCTATAGACATGACGATAATGTGAGATTTAAATTAAAAGTGTTCAGAAGTTTGATATGTTTTTATATGAAATTTAAAATCCAAAATGTTCCCAATGACATAAATTTTATTAATGATTATAAATTCATAATTTTAAACCCTAAAATAATTTTAAAATATTATCAATCTGTATAAATAAATTTGGAAAAAACAATTTTGAATTAAAATTCATTATTTTTTACTATTCATTAAAAAAATTATACCTCACAAAAAATGCCTAAAATTAACCATAAGCTATTTTTATGTTTATATTTAAAATATAATGTTTATATTGACATAATAAATCAATAAAAGTCCCAAATTTTGGGTTTAAAATAGGTTCCCCCTTAAAAGGTGGTAAAACTGCCTTTATAAAAATCTCAGTTTTTATGTGTAAATTTTGGTTTGTTCTTATCTAATTCCTATAAAATATAACAGATGAATAAAAAAATATATGATTTAATATATAACATATATATATAATTAATATAATTCTCTAATTTTAATTAATTTAATTCATTAAAATAAAATGGATTTTTGGGAAAATCAGTATTTTTTTATAAAAACCGTCCCTCTATTTTAAATTGGTTCTTATATTCATTTATAATTAATTTATAACCAATTAATTCATATTATATTTTTAAAAACCACATATTTAAAAAGTTCAGTGAATTATATCCATAAATTCTAATTTATTTCTTAGGTTATATCTTATTATATTAATAAATAATATTTTAATAATATATTGTTGTTCGAAAAAAATGATTTTCTTGTGCGCAAGATTTTGAAGAAACTCATCGTTGCATGTGACGTATACTAACTAAGTTTCACACTTAATAAAATTTAAAGAATATACTGAATTTATTTAAAACATTACATATTTTATAAAATTCTTGGGATATTATATTCCCTTAAGTTTTTTTGTTTTGGTTCCATACATGCTATCAAATACAATGTTTGTAAATTTGATTTTTGAAGCGTTATATGATTTATCAAACATAATACATTAATAAATTGAGCAGCATATTAACCAAAAATTTAAACTTAATCCATTACATAAGTATTTATCCATCAATTTGTTTTAATTAAAAACAATTTCATATCAATGAGAACATCACATTGGATAGTGGAAGGTGTTGCACGCTTTTCAGCCTTCAGTTGTGGGTTCAAGACCCACAATGTTGCCAGATGAAATGGGTTTTCATTTTATATGCATGTTATACCGTTTTTTAATCCATAATAATATAATTCTTATAATACACCAAATATATATGAAGAATATCGTTAAAAATAACCTTATGCCTCAAATATGTTTTTAACCCCATGGTATTTTTATACAGTCTATTCTTTTTCCAAGAAAAATAAATAATCTAAATTCACTATTATTAATTCAACATAAATAATCATATTAACCCAATATATTATCAATTTATTTAGTTTTATGTCCAAAAATACTAAAGGAATCATTTCCTAAATAACTTATTCATAAACCATATACTAAACCTATGGGATTTATTTCCATAAATGTCCCCTAAAACAGCCTTAATCGAAATAAACTCCCATCACATAAAACATAAAAAATGGGTGTTTAAGAAATTTATCTTGTGATCATCCTTACATTCATAAACCCATGATGTTTTCTGTAATTATAGAGTTAATCTTCAGTAAATTCATATATGCTCCTAAAAAACAATCACAATCCTTAAATGTTTCATGATTATTATAAACAAAATACAATTGGTTAAAATAATTTTAAAAAAATAGTCATTTAATACAAATAAAAAATTACTTATTCATTACACTTTGTCCATATTAATATACTAGGATTAAACTTGATCCCTTAACGTCTTATAAGGTATATTCCATTTATTATTAGGGGTATTTTTTGGGTAGTTTCCCCTCTCATTACAATTGAAACACTGAACATTAAAAACGTTTTTATTTCCCTTTAAATATTGTGTTTCATGGCTTTTATCTCCATACATAAAGAAACGTCCCATTCTAATGAACCATGTACAAGGATATTTCTTTCCAAAATTATCACATGTATGAAAAGCCTTTATTCCAGTCTTCCCATTATACACATTTTTTTACACCATCCTCTTATTACTTTCGATCCCATCAAAGACATAAGAGATAAATATGTATTTTTCTGGATAACACATTATATGATTTCCTCATATGATTATATGGTTGGGATGACTATTTTACTTCTATGAAATGTTTTAACACATTAAAAATATGACCACTATTTCTATCCAGGTTATAAACATATTCCTTTTTATACCTTGATAGCCATTTAAAGTTAGATTTATACTTAGAGACAAATTTATCTACCTTTTTTCGTAGTCCTAAAAATTGTATTTCCATATCACATCATTACTTGTGAGCCAAATATTCCACCATGAAAAGTTCCTTCAAATCCTCCCCCTCTATGTTTTCTATTTATTACATATCTATATTGTTCTAAATAAATTACCATAATTTATCCACATATATTGAAAGATGATACAATTCCATGAAAACATTATACCTTTTATTACTTCTTAAATTGTAAAATATCTTCTCTCAGGATCTTATCAATAGATTAGATACAAATGGATTTGTAGTCCCATTTAATAATGGAGGTTTTTGAGGATTGAATCATTCTTATATTGTCACACCACATGGTGCACAGTAAGATACTCCATGCAAAAAATTTATTGTTCATAACATGGGTCAGAAAACCCAATATTTTTATAATTTTCTCAGTTTTAGCTATAGACGTTTATACAGATTCATTATCTTTCTCGAGAGGGTAATCCCTATATGGGGTACACACATTGACACAATTAATATTTATTCTTCTTGGATATGTTTCTAAAAAATTGGATACACTTGATTATATCATAACATTATGAAACATAATTATTAATCCCTAAACAGGTGAAATAAATAATATAAATTGGTTTTTTTCAAATTGTTATCATAATCATTAACCTGGTTTATTTGGGAATGTTTCCAAATCATAAATTTATTTCCAAATCGATCATTATGATTTGTAAATAAAAATTGAATTGTATCATGAATATCCCCTAGGAGTCTCAAACCAGGTGTACAGTAAGGCCCATTTTCATACACCAGGTGACGTTTGAGTTAATTTCCAATTCTCCCATTTTGATGTTATTACCCATATGTACAGTAGTTTTGGAATCAAATTTATTTATATTCTATAGATAGAGATGTATTTCTTGAAAAAAACAATCACTTCCTCACCAAAAATTTAGGATGTTCTTTTACACTAATCCTCAAATTATATCATAGAGTTATGTTCCTTAATATATGTTTTCCTAAATCTATTTCCCAAGTTGGATATTAAAAATTATCATAAGACAACTACAAAGAAACTAAACATAGTAGTTAATAGTTTATGGTAACACTATTATATGGGAAATAGATACATAGAATCAAATATTAAAGGACTAAATATCTTTATAGTCATTATAAACTAGATTTAAACTTGAATATCACATTATAGTTGAAAACATAAAATAAAAAATTTTATTTTACTTGACTACAAAATTATTCTATTTATTATATCCCTACATAAAAAACATAATACACTTCCTTGAATCCTGGGGAAAGGAAACATAAGAAAGGGGTGAGATTTAATTCTTAGTAATGGTATCCAAATAAAATAATCTATTATTAAGAAATAAGGAATAATTTATATGGAAATATAAATAAATAAAACACATTCCATTTAATTAATAACATCAACATAACTAATAACATGAAGAAGAAAATGATTATCAAATTATTCCATATAAATATTCACATGAACATGAAACTTATCCATGGATATTTTAACTAACTAAATAATCAGATAGTCACCAATAACTAATATCATAATACAGGATGAAAAATTATAGACATCATCACCATACCATCAAGGCCTCATTCAAATAAATATTATATAAATGCGTAAGACCTCATCCAAATACCCAATATGGTTTTTCTCATGAGACCTACTGCGGCATCTATGGGATGTAGTGTAACATACATACATTTTCAAAGGTTTGGAAGATTAATATTTTGTTCTAATTCCTGTAACAGGCCATAAATATGATGTCTAAAAGGATCATGTAGGTTTTGGGGGCGTCTGGGGATCATTCGAGGAGGGATCCTCAGAAAACAAGAATAAAATTTGGATGTATATTTTTCTTGCAACTACCATCCCTAGTGCATGGCCATACAAGATGTGTGAAATCCGCTACAGATATCTTTTTCATAGTATGCAAATGGTTAGTCAAACTATGAAAAAAACTGTGCCATTTTCACTTAGTAGCTGTGAATGAAGAAAAAAATTTCAAAAACATGCAGCCAATTCGTGTGCAGAGTAAAAATCGATGAATTTCTTGAAATTACCCTCATAAATGAATTAAAATAATCATATGCTTCCTCCTCCTTTATTTCGACAGCTGTAAAATCATTCTCCCATTGAGAATAAAATTTCTCTTCTAAGCTAGGAATTCTTACAAATACATCATCTGACATTTTATTCATCCACCATTGGATCCTACAGAAACCCATAGGTATGATCTATAATCATCTCCAATCTATTTCAAGTCATTATTCACATAAATTTCATTTTTTTTGTGCAGGCTCATTTTTCTTTTTTCAGGGAATTTAATGGTTTCTTTGATTGATTCAAACCAATATTGGATCAAAGGTTAATACTAGATGAGGTATTCTCTCTGAGGATAAGGTAGGTGTTCCATGGATTTTCCAGTCATTTCACTGAATTTCGTAATTTTTTTAGTTCTTTCGCTCTCCGGGCCATTCTGGAAATTCCCCCAAAATGAAAATTTAATTCTTCCAAGTGGGTTCGTATGTGTGTCATGATCCCATAGAGAGGAAAATAACATCTTTGGTCAATATCATTGAGTTTGGACATCCAATATGGTGTGTTTTACCTATGTTTCTTAATTTTCCATTTTTCCATGGCTAGTTGAGAATTCTAAATGGGTCTTTATTTTTATTAAATAACTTGAGATATGTATTATATTGGTAATGGTGATGAACCTGGTGACTAGAATTTCACCCACACCACTTATGAATGGGTGGAAAAAAGGTAAATTTTCCAAATGATTATCTCGTGTTCATTATTGGTTAAATGAATTATGCCCAATTGCATGCCTGGCCAATTTTCCATGTATAGACTAATGGCTTGAATTTAAATGAAATTGACTCTTATTATAAATTATATATATATTCATTTCTTTATTAGTTACCATTTCATTAGTTATGAGGGTGAACGAAGCGTTTATGAATTAAGGACCCCTTGGATGGACTCTTGTGCCTTAGTTAGATTCTGTAAATGCCTTGTAAATACACTATTGGAGGCATCAACTATGCCCGAGATGCTCTCACCATGTGTTATATATTTTTCCTCTAGATGAGGGACACCAATTCCCTTAGGGAGACCTCTTAGATGGTCTCTATGGAATGATTGATTGTTCCATGTCATTAGAGAGACTCAGGACCCTATGTGTGATACTAGGTACAAAATTAGAGGATAGTTCATGATGTTTTCACGCCATTCTAGAGTGACACTTGGGACTTTTTACTTATGTCACCATGTATGGACTCATTGAAATTGTACTTTTACTGAGCCCTATGTGTCTTGAATATTGTATAAGTGAAATTATCAATATATTTTCAAATATAAATAAATGTTTTCAAATGATAATTTATCAGGTATTTTAGAAGACATAGGAATGTTTCCTTCAATTCCAAGTACTATCATGGGGACAATCCATTAGCCGACACCTTAATCATCTCACATTACCATTGAAGGTCCCTTAGTTTTAGACTCATCGTATTAGGTTGACGAAGGTAGATTGAGTGGGTGTCCATGTGGAACATAGTCCATTGTAATTAATTATCTCATTATATATGAGTATTTAAAATGTAAAGGCACAATTATTATTTATTATTACTCAAAATAGAAAGTCCTAGAAACCAAGGGTGTCAGACCACTGATATTTTACCTCTCTCCCTGCTTGGGAACCTCTGGTACCTGAGTTGAATTTATGATTTTAGGTGTATACAAAGTGAATAATCTAGATTCCAATGTTTTATTTATTTCTCTAGGATGGTGCTGGGAGTAGCGGATCAATTCTATGTTCATGATGATTGTTGTTGAAGTTTTGTATTTTTATTATCATGATAGAATGTTGTATATTCTTTTATCCCCTACCCTATTGAATTTTTTTATAACAAATGACATACTATCATCATTAGTTGATTCTATTTATTTATTTACCTTATGTAATTTATCTCTTTATATTTTATATTTAGGCATTTGGGATCTGATTATATTTTAATTTTTTCATTTCTTATTTTATTTCTTATATTTATATTGCTCTATTATACTCTTACCAATGAGGGAATAGTCTCCCTAAACAATTACCCAAGGCATAAATTCTTGTCGGAAGACTCTTGTTTTTGGGAAAGCGCACTTGAGGTCTTGTGGCCAACCATCATGGAGAACTATTGAGTGGAATTTGGGGTGAGATACTGCACAGTTGTATTAGAGATGGTTATTCATTTAACTGAATATTTGGTGTATACATGATATTGGGATATAGGAATTTTTTTAAGATACTATTACTTGGATAAACATCCCCACCTAGAGGGGAAATCTAAAATTACATGGTATTGGTAACTACTCGTATTGATTCTACTGTAATATTTTCCTGGATTTAACCATAGGGTAACACACATGCTTTGTTTTGTTATTTTCTTCATATGGTATCTATTTTTTATCCTGATTAAAAGAGGTCACATTAAAATCATTTTATATTATAGGCACAATTGGACTTTAATTTCCATGCATTATGTTATGCCATGCCTACTTTCTAGGTGAATTATATGTATATATTGTGATTTTTGTTTGTTCCTTATTTTTTATGTATTTTAGTATGATGTAACTATCAATGATAGCATAATTGGTTCAATTTAAAAGTAATTCCACATAGGTTGGATGATTGGAGAGTGCCTATGGTAGCTCATTTGATCAAACCACAACCATGGCATATTACACATGTTTTCTAGTTTAAAGGTCAAGATGTCGTTAGGCATCACACCAATTTCAATGTATAAGGAGTATGGAACCTTAATAATTGGAATTGGTGAAATAATTCACTATATATTAATTCTAATAAAATATTAAATAATAATGAACCTAAATGAATTAATTTGAATATGGATCTTTAAATGAAATGGATTCCTTCTATGTGCTACCTAGACCCTATTCTTACTAGGTAGTGGGCAATAGGACTTTTCTCTTTTGGTTTCCTTATGAATCATTCATATCACCCAGACATGGATCCTGGAGCAGGAAGAGGGCTGTGATTATTTAGTAGGATAACATTATGTCTGCCATATATTACAACATTCCGTATCTATTATAAATATTGTACGATTATTATTCATGGAATTTGTAGAGTTATTCCACCATAATCCCCTTGTGTTGTATGACAAGAGGGTGGAGATGAGAATACTTATGATTTGGTGGGCTCTGATCCACCCACAATACCAAATGTAGTGAAATGTGAGGAACCTCATGAAGATCCTCCACTAGCTGTTGATGCCCAATTATAGGACATCCTACTACGATTCATGAAATCAGTTCAGGGTGCACCTTGAACTTCCCATTCCCTGGGAGATCTAACCCACGAGTTTCAGAAGCAACATCATCCCACCTTCTCTGTTATAGGAGGACCTCAGGCTACAAAGTAATAGATAGAGGTTTTGGTTTCAATATTCTTTCACATAAAGATTCCTCTAGAGCATAGATTCATTCCTGTAACCTATCTATTATGTGACATAGGCTTGTCGAAATTAGGGGATGGTCTAGATTATTTCATGGTAGCCTTCTTCAAATTTATCTTTCCTCAGAAATTTTAGCATTTTACACTATCCTTGACTGGTAATGACCTAACTAATGTGAGGATGTTGGAGGAAAATCTTATTCACACCATCTGATCGCAGGTGAATGTCTTTTGGTTGACCACTATTTTTGGGATAATGAACTAGTACCTCATCACTGAGTGGAACTTGAAGGAATCAAGAAACACAAAGGTGGGAATTTTATCCTCCAAGAAGACTATCAATGGTTTATCCAGTTTAATGTAGTGATGTTTTGATGGTACATGCAATGGTAGTAAAATCTAGGTGGAACACACTAAAATATTTATGTTGTGTCATTAGTGTGGAAGGCTAGGTCACAAAAATCCCCATGTACATTGAACCCAATTGAGTGTTTCTCTTGTGGTAGAATGGGTCACCTCTAATATTTCTAACAATCTATTACATAAGTGACATTATATAGGGGTTCTATTATAGCAACACCTTTAGTTGTAGGGTCTATGACACCTCATTAGGCATGAATCTAGTCTCGTAGAGGCTGTTCTGGCTAAGTAAGTTGTCATGACCGAGGCAGTCAGGCTTCATAGTTCCATCCTTAGAAGAGTCGACATGTTTAAGACACTTAAGAAGCATCTTAGGGACTCAGTTCAAGACATATGTATATATTACATCCTATGCCAGTGGAGCAAATTCTAGGGTCAACTATGATTAGAGGTACTATTTTGGAATCTTTATATTATTATATTCTTTATTTGATATATGTGAATCACACTCTTTTCTATATAATGTGACTATGTAAATTATAGGGTTAGTGATTGAATACTCCAGTGGTTTTCTGACCCTTGAAATGACTTTTGGAGTCCGAGGAGAGGGATCATGCCAGTACAAAGGGTTCCCCTTTAGATAGACGAGTACCATTTTATATGATGTTTCCTCATCCTCAAGATGAATGAATTTTAATTTGTTATGGAAATGGATGGGCTTCTGACTTATCAATCACAGGTGGGTAGATATCACTAATGAGTGTTATTCACATCACCGAAGGAAAAATGTATATCCATAAGGGATAATGGGATCTCAAGGCCGGTCGAGTTGGAATTAAGTGTACTAGGATGGGATGTGTGACAACTCATATGGATAGTCTCTTCACGAGCGGTCATACAATGAAATTGGAAGAATTTCCTTCTATTGTGGATCATTTCATGGACATTTTCCCTGATGATTTCTCTAGCATACTTCTAGAGAGATGGAATGATTTCACCATCGAGATCATGCATAGTGCAGCACCAGTTTCCATTCCTCTATATAGTATGGCATCTACAGAAATTCATAAACTCAAGAAGTAACATGAGTACATAGATACTAAGGGTTTTATATAACCCTAAAAATCACAATGGGGTTCACTAGTACATTTCACCAATAAGGTCGAAGGATCCCTTAGATAATGAATGGATTACCATCGACATAACCAACTTATGATGATTAACAGGTATCCACCACCACGAATAGATGACCTCTTTGAATTGATCATTGGAGAAAATAGATTCTGTATGATTAATTTATGTTTGGGATACTATATGTTGCATGTAAGGAAATCAGACATACCATGCACAATATTCTAGAGATGGTATGGATTTTATGAGTATATGGTTATTTCATTTGGTCTGACATATTTTATTCCAGTCTTCATGGAACTAATGAATCAGGTTTTCCACCAGTATCTTGATTCCCTTGTGAAAATCCTCTTATATGACATCATAGTCTATTCAAACTGCATATATGAACAATCCAATCAACTTGAGATCATTATAAGTACAATGATAGAGAACATGATATATGAGAATCTCCATAAATTACACTTTTGGATCAAAATGGTTCACTTCTTGGGTCACATAATATTTATTGAAGGATTTTCAGTTGACCTAGATAAGTTGATCTCCATGACTTCCTAGGAGAATCCCAAGAATGTGTTCAATATACACAGATTCTTAGGGATAGGTTACTGTTATAAGTGATTTATTCTAGACTTCTCATGCCTGGGATTACCTATTACGGGCTTGAACAATAAGGGTGTGAAGGTTGATTGGACTGATAATTAATACATTTATTTACCATATACATTACATAATTTATTTATTCCTATTAATAACATTCAATTCGACTATATGTTTATAATGTTATATTATATTATGGTTCACTTAGGCTCAGGGTTTTGTGTACCACATGCAGTCAAAGAGATTAAATTTAAATAAATATATTTTTTGGGTAGTTTAATCTCTGTGTTTATTTGTCACATACCCTATAAAATACTATGTTCTTATTTTTTAATCTTTTGGCGTTACATAAATGGCCTCATTAATGGGACTTGGTTCATAATGGGTCTTCATGGGGTGTCAAAAGGGACATATTCCATTTATTATGTCAAATATAATATTTTATTGGTCTTTCAATGTGATCAACATTTTGAATAGTGATTTCAAAATGAAAAGTGTGGTAATGATATTATAAAAGTTTTTATTCACACTCTAAACATTTTTAGGCCTTCATTGGATGTGTAATAGTGTGACCATATGCATCACACAATGACACATTTATACTTTATCCAGAAATATTTTTTTCCATAAAATCATCAATTCATGTCCATAATTCCATCAAGATTCAAATTGAGAATATTATTCATTATGTGAATTGTTGTTTTTCATTATGTGTTTCTGAGTTATATCTTGGTTCATCATTCTCAAACCCTATACTTGATCATTTACTTTTCCATAATCACATACAATGTTGTTGGGGTCCTAGACTAGTGGTAAAATATACCCATATGTCTCCATTAAATAGGGTTCAATACCTAGATGCCCTATTGTACCACCCAGACCAATGCTTTATTTTATTTTAATTATTTTGGGTTTCTTTTTTGAGTTACAGGTTATGATTATTTTAATTTATAGAAAATTTTGTATCATACCCAGGTGTGCGGTTGTGCCTGCGATCATGTGTAGTTCCCATCATTAATTAGGGAACATTTTATTATTAGATGTGTTATTATTTGGGTGTTCAACCTTGCGCATGATCGTGCACGTAGTATAGCCACAATAATAATGATATTATTATTAGTTTTGTTGTTTGTATTATAATGGTTGTTATTATTTTTTGTTTTATTATTTGTATTAAAAAATTATTATTATTATTAATTTTAAATTTGTTTTATTCTTCTATTTGTATTTTATTTTTATTGCTTATTTTTTTATCCTCTCTTATTTTCTTTTATTTCCTTCCATTTTATCTTACCTCTTATTTTATTTTATTTTATTTTTCATCTCTACCTCTTTTTTTTTTTCTTCTCCGTTTTTTTCTTCTCATTTTCTCCTGGGCTCCACCCTTCCCCGCACGGACCTCACCTCCCCTCCTAATCCTACCTGAGCCATAAGCCCTCTCCCCTTTCATTCCTCTTCTGGTGCAGTCTCTATCGGCACGACATCAATCGGCCCGGCCTCCTCCGACATAGCCTACTTCGACGTGGCCTAATCCGATGTGGCCTACTCTGGCGCGACCATCTCTAGTGCGAGCCCCCCTCCCCTTCTCTCCACATCGGATTAGCTACCAGCAAACCAGCCATCGCCCACTCTCTGACCACCTCGCACTGCACAACCCCCCTAGCTGGGAACCCTCCTCACCGGATATCCTTGGCTGCACCCCAACATCACAGTTGGACCCTTCAGTAACCCCCCTAGCATGTGGCACACCTCCAGAACCTCTCCGACGAGCTTCGCCAGCTTCCGGAACCCTCACCACAGGTGTGTTTCACTTTAGTTGTGTGTTTCTTCTCTTGGGTAGAATTGTGGGGGTAGGGTTTCATGTTATTTTTTGTCCAATTGTGATACATTTGGTTTAATTCTTTAATTAGGATATAAATGTGGTTTCTCGTTGTGCGATTAGTGTGTGGTGTTGGTTTCACAATAGATTTTTTTTGAGTTTCTCCACACCGAGGTAGGTGGTTTCAAATATATTTATTGTTTAAAGAATTAATTTACGATTTTTATTAGTTTAGCAGGTTTATTTATTAGTTTTACTACTATGAATTTTGTTTTTGTTTATATCTAATGTGTAATTGATTTGGTAGTAGCATGTTTATGTTGTATGTGGGTAATTCTATCTGTGGGAAACCCGTGTTGAACTATTTAATAGTGGTTTATAAATTGTGTGGATTATTTTTTAGGATGGGAAAAGGGTACGAATGGTGTTTTGGGCGTAGTGTCGATATGCGTGTTTCCATAAATGAACATTGAATGAGTTTTTCATGTTTAAAGGCATGCGATGTATTTAAAAATGGGTATAATTTTTTCTAACAGTCTGTTTAATTATAGTAATTTTATTTTTTACTATGTGGGTGATGTCTTTAATTTTTTACGTGATGAAGATTGTGTTTATGGGGTGGTGAGGTGTACGTATGGTCGTGTGAGAGGGTTTGGTTCTGTCTAGAGGGTGAAGCAGTGTCTAGTCCTTAAAATTTATATGTGAAAAATTTTAATTGATTCATTAAATAATTATTAAGTGTGAAGAATTTTTTTTGTTTAAATTGTGTAAAAAATTTGAATCTTAAATTCATGAGTTATGTGTGGAAATTTTTCAGTAAATTATTCTAATGGTGGGCATGTCGATGAAAGTGTTTTATTTTTTGTGCAGTTTTTTTAGTTGGTTGTGTAAGTATTGTGGGTTTAGTTTTGTGATATTTTTAGTATTTCTGTTGTTTCAAATGTCCTTTGGGTGAGCAAATGGTGGTTTTGGTGTGTGTAGTGTCTCTTTGGTTTGATTATATGATAATTTCATGTGACGTGAACTCTAAACTACTTGAGCACAAACAGGAAGCCTTGGTACTAGGTGGGAAGACTAGGACTAGTGTGCTAGTGATATAGAAGTGGCATCAGCCCAGTTTCACATAGTTGGATTTTACGACTACAACACTAAATAAACTTTTGGATGATGTTGGGAGACCAATAGGTTATGTATGTGTTTCCCTACTAGGAACACGTACATGAGAACTTATATTTTTGTGTTTCTATACCATTTTTCACTGAGACGAGATGGTCTAGGATCCAACTTCTCGCTAGTATCTTTAGGGCCTCTCACATGTTTTGTGCTCCTCTTCTGCTTTGCGCTCACCATCGTCATACGATGTGACTTTGGGACTTTCATGAAAGTCTATGTGTGTGTGTGTTAATTTAATTTGTTTTCCTTTTAGAGTTGTTTTCCCTTATTATCTGTTTTCATTAAAATTGATTAAGTACTTATTTATTTTTATTCCGTTTAATTTCCATTGTATTTATCATTTAATAATTATGCGTGGAACCTTTTATCAGTGGAATCCTGCTGGTATTTTAGTTCACACCCTACATACACCTTTGGGTGTATGTAGATCCTGTTTCTATTGTAATTCAGGTTGAGGCATCGTGCACGTTATTGGTGGTTTTCATTGGAAGCAGCATCCTCGTGTTGTTTTGGTGAATGTAGATTGAGGTTGATGGACCTCACGGTGCATGGAGGTTTGAGTTAGTGTTTTTAGTTTTTCCTTTATTGTCATTACTATTGGGTTTTTGGTTCAAGGTGAAAACTTAAATTTTAACTGTAGATTAAGGTCATGTTTGGTTGTCTATTTTATGTTTAAAGTTATTCATCTTGTAGTTTTTTATGTCTATGTATTTGGGTAAATCGTTCCCAAGTTGTATTTAGTACCCGAGCACTTGTGCAAGCCCATGGGGATCGAGAACACCCTTCGGGCCTTGCTGTGGACCAGTTTGGGCACCGGGTTGGGTGGCTACCAGGCATGGTTCGTGATAAAATGGTTTCATAGCAGGTTTTTGTGTTCTTGTTATTTGTAATGTTAGGTAAATCAGGGATAAGATTATCGGTACTCGAGGGGTAGGTGCGCGAAGAGTGTCGCAAACTATTTCTCATTCCGATCCATGAGTAACTAGGGGTAGTCCAGTATTTTTGTTTTTGGATTTTCTTTATATGGAAGGGGGATGACAATAGGAGTAAAACAGTTCTCTGTGCAGTCTTATATGGAGTAGAGACCCATGTGATGCCCGAGAGTATGGTTCAACACTCCGTGTGGTTGGTTCTTTCCTAGGGAATGGTCTTCTAAACCATGTAGTTGTATTATACAGGACCACTAGTCCATCATCTAGGTGCATTAATGTGTGCGATATCTTTCCTCAGTTTTGGGATTGGAATGAAATTTTTTTCCTTTAAAAAGGGAATTTAAATTTGGTGTCGTGATTAATTTATTTTGGTGTGTGGTTGGCACGATTTTTGGGATGCGTTTCTCTTGGACCTTGTTTTTGGAATTTGGCGTTGATTTGTCAACGTTGAATTTATAAAAGGATGTCTTGGGTTATTTGAAATTGAAATGGGTTGTTTGATAAATTGAAATCATTTGAGAAATTTGTCTCGTGTTTTTTAAATAGATTTGGAAAATGGTATTTTTGGAATATTGGGAACATTTTGTTTTGAAAACGGAAGAGCCTTATTTTTTTCAGTTGTATTTCTATGGTTGATCGCATGTGCATGTCGAAGTTATTAGTTGATAGTTGGTGGATCATGTGGATGGGTGCCTGAGTGGCCCAAATATGCATATTTGTGAGGCATTATAGAATATCAGTGGTGATGGATTGATTTTTAAGGCAGCTTCTTATTTCCTAAAAAGTGGTTTTTTTTCAAAAATATGTTTTTTTCCTCAAATGGTTTTGGAAATTGGAAAATGACACCGAGTTTAAAGTGAATAATACTTTTTCAAAAAAATATTTTGGGATTGTTGTGCAGGGCTTGGTTTTTCAAGCGAGTGATATTCTTTAATAATGAATTGATATTTTAAATTGGAATTATTGGAATTGTATCTGAGGTGTGGATATTGTATTCTGATGTGTTTGGATTTGTAGAAGACTATTTTGTGTTTCTTGTTCGGGATATGCCGCTAGAAATTTCCCATGGGTTTCCAGCATGTCTTTTAGTTTTTGACATAGCCCAGACTCCCAATGGAGTGGTAGAGTTGGGTTCTTCTCGGTGGTGTCAACTGTTCGTAGATGTCGATGTTAGGTGAATATCATTGAGTTTTTTGAGAATGTTGGTAGTGCCTCCAGTTTTGGAGGAACTTCGAAAGTTGTGTGGTGTTAGTTGTATCGAGTATGCTTGGTGGAGTGACACTATACCAGTAAATGAAGATCGCTATGTTTTTTTCACAAATAAAGATGTCTTGATCTATCATTAAGACTGACCTCATCCCAAGGTGGTACCTAAGGAAGTGAGGGTTCCTCACCTGATGAGGAGTGTGAAATGAAGGGACCTGTTCTTGGAGTGATCCTTCCATCAATTCATGTTGCGTGTCAAACAGACTACTCAATATTCTATCTCTAGTGTGGTCAGTCAGACACTCTATGTCATTCACTACAATTCTCGGTTGATATGTTGACAGAGTTTCCATTTGGGACTTGAGGATAATTATGTAGGTTTCTTTTCTTGTGGAAGAAGTTCCAATTATTTTTTGTCAGCTTATGACTGTGAGGCAGTAGAAGATTCAGACATCCGGGCCCTAGCCATATGTCTCGGGGTGAAGCTTTCGCCTAGTCAAAAACTCATCAGACATGGGATGGGCTTGATTTGACTTAATTCTGTAGTGATGGGATAAGGGCAGCTTAAATTTCCCTATTGTGGTATCTCCTCTGAGGGCTATATTTTTTTTCTGATGGGTATTAAGTTCACGTATCTTTGTTACAGTCTTAGTTTTTGCGAGTTCCTCTTGGGCCTTAAGAAGGTTTTGGAAACCCGTATTCTTGTAAAGCCAGTGGACACGCTTTATGAACCTTCTTGTGGTTGGTTATGGATCAAAATTATACTCTTCTTGGAGATACTCATGCCAAGTCTAATTGACGAGCACCTTTCCCAGTTGCCTCCTGGTTGGGGGTTTCTGCTATCAAATCCATCTCTTGTGGTGGATTTTTGTCCAGTGTAGGAGTCATCCGTGCAGGTTGGCCTGTTTTGGTGGGTTCGTGAGGAGATGTTTAGTATGTATCGCTCAAAGTAATCTTGGAATACATGCGCAGGTGTTGTGGTGTTAAGGAAATTCCAAAATGGCGGGGAGACCCACCTCAGTTTTTTTCATCGTCCCATCCTATGTTGGTTGGTTAAACATAGGGAGCTTGGATGTTCAAGACAGAGTTATAGGTTTGTCTGGTTTGTGAGTCATTTTGGTTTGGATAACCAATGTGTGACAAGAATCCTAATATGGTGGGGAGACCACCATAGGATAAACTTGTGAAAAACTCCATCTTCAATGTATGTTTTGTGGGGTAATATTTTTCACCCTCTCCGCCTAACCTTTACCATGGTAATTGGATAGCTTGAGTAGTGGGTCTCTTAACGAGAATTTTTGGAGATCTCGAGTGGCCTCGATTATCCCTAAGTCAGGGGCCAGGGTGTTCCCTATTGTAGATCTAACTGAGGCGAATTTCTTGTTGCGGTTTGTTTTGCTTGGTGATTCTGGTTTTGAGACCTTTGAAATTTCAGGTCATGGCCATTTTGAAATCTCGGTCTTCAGGTGATTGAATTGTTGTTTTAGGTATCTTCATGCTCTTGTTGGACTCTTCGGTTGACTAAGTCTTTTGGGTATTTTTGGGGGCAGAAAGTGTCATGGTGGGTAGAATTGTCACATCCTGACAGATGCTTTATTTTATTTTAATTATTTTGTGTTTCTTTTTTGAGTTGTGGGTCATGTTGATATTAAATTAATGAAAATTTGGTGTCATACATGGGTGTGCGTCCGTGTGCACGATTGTCTGTAGGGCCCATCATCAATTAGGGATCATTTCATTATTAGATGTGTTATTATTTTGGTAAGCGAACTTCACCTGACCGTGCGCATAGTCCGGCCACAATAATAATTATATTATTATTAGTTTGGTATTTTGTATTATACTGGTTTTATTATTTTTAGTTTTATTATTAGTATTTAAAAAAAATTATTATTAATTTGAATTATTTTTATTATTTTATTTGTTTTCTTTATTTTTTATCCTCTCTTATTTTATTTTATTTCCTTCCATTTTATCTTCACTCTTATTTTATTTTATTTTTTACCTCTCTCCCTCTTTTCGTTTGTTTTTTTTTCTTCTCTCTTTTTTTTCTTCTCCTTCTCTCTTGCGCTCAACCCTTCCCCGCATGGAACTCCCCTCCCCTCCTAACCCTACCTGAGCCACAAGCCCCACCCTCCCCTTTTCTTCCTCTTCCGGCGTGGCCTCCTCCGGCACAATCTTCTCTGATGCAGCTTACTCCGGTGTGACCTACTCCAGTTCGGCCTACTTCAGTCTGACCTTCTCCGATGCGAGCCTCCCCCTCCCCTATGCTCTTCACCAGACCGGCTACCACCGAACCATCCACTTCTGGCTCTCTGACTACATCGCATCGCACAACCCCCTGCTCGAAACCCTCCTCACCAAACAGCCTTGGCCACACCCCACCTTCACAGTCAGACCCTTTGGAAACCCCCCAAGAATGCAGCGCACCTCTAAAACCTCTCTGTCATGCTTGTTCAGCTTCACGAACCCTCGTCATAGTTGCGTTTCACTTCAGTTCTATGTTTATTCCATTGGGTAGAATTGTGCGGTTAGGGCTTCATGTTACTTTTGGTCCAATTGTGATACATTTGGGTCAATTATTCAATGAAGATATAACTGAGGTTTCTCATTCTATGATTGGTGTGTGGTGTTGGTTTCACACCTAAATTTCTTTGAGGCTCTCCACACCAAGGTAGGTGGTTCCACAAATATTTATTTCTTGGCGAATTAATTTTCGATTTTTATTAGTTTATCATGTTTATTTATTAGTTTTACTATTGAAATTTTGGTTTTTGTCTAGATCTAATACATATTTGATTTGGTAGTAGCTTTTTTTGCTATAAGTGGGTAATTTTGTTTGTGGAAAACCCATGTTGAACTATTTAATAGTGGTTTATAAATTGTGTGGATTATTTTTTAGGATGTGTAAAGGGTGAGAATGGTGTTTTGGGCATAGCATAGATATGTGTGTTGTCATATATGAACATGGAATGAGTTTTTGACATTTAAAGGGGTGTGTAGTATTTTAAAAACGTTTGAAATTTTTTTATGGTAGTCTGTTTAATTTTAGTAATTGTTCTTTTAACTATGCGGGTGATATATTTAATTGTGTATGTCATTCAGATTGTTTTTCTGGGGTGGTGAGGTGTGCGTATGGTCATGTAAGAGGGTTTGGGTCAGTCTACTGGGTGAAGCAGTGTTTGGTCTTTAAAATTTATTTGTGAAAATTTTTAATTGATTAATTAAATAATTATTAAGGGTGAAGAGTTGTTTTGGTAAAATTGTGTAAAAAATTGATGCTTAAAGTCATGCGGCATGTGTGGAAATTGTTCAGTAAATTATTCCAATGGTGGGCCTATCGATGAAAGTGTTTTCTTTGATTGTGCAGTTTTTTTAGTTGGTTGTTTTAGTAATGCGGGTTTAGTTTTGTGATATTTTTAGTATGTTTGTTGTTTTAAATGTATTTTGGGTGGGAAAATGGTGGATTTGGGGTGTTTAGTGTCTTTTTGGTTTGATTATATGATTATGGCATGTGACATGAACTCTGATCTAATTCAGCAGAAATGGTAAACTTGGGTACTAGGTGGGTGGGCTAGGACTAGGGTGCTAGTGATATAGAAGTGGCTTCAACCCAGTTTCAGTTAGTTGGGTTTTATGACTACAACACTAACTAAACATTTGGATGATTTTTGGAGACCAATAGGTTATGGATTTGTTTCTCTACTAGTGGCTTAGGAATGAGAATGTATATTGTTGTGTTTCTATACCATTATTCACTGTGATGAAATGTTCTAGGGTCCTACTTATCGCTAGTATCTTAAGCTACTCTCACATGTCTTATGCTCCTCTTTTTCTTTGCGCTCACCATCGGCACATGGTGTGATGTTGGGGTTACTAAGAAAGTGTGTGTGTGTGTGTCTGTGTTAATTTATGTTTTTTTTCCTTTAGGAGTAGTTTTCCCTTAAAAACTGTTTTCATTAAAAAAATATAAGTACTTATTTTTGTTTATTCCATTAAATTTCAAATGTATTTGTCATTTAATAATTATGTGTGGAACCTTTTCTTGGTGGCATCCTACTGGTATTTTAGCTCACACCCTAAATACACCTTTGGGTGTATGTAGATTCATATTATTTTTTATTCTAGGTTGAGGTATTCTTCACATCATTGGTGGATCATATTGTCAGTGACGTCCTCTTGTTGGTTTGGTGAATGTAGTTTGAGGTTGTTGCACCTCAAGGTGCTTCTAGGATTTTGTTAGTGTTTTTAGTTTTTCTTTTATTGCCATTCCTTTGGGGTTTTGGTTCAAGTTGTGAACATAAATTTTTACTATAGATTAAGGAAATGATTGTTTGTCTGTTTTTTGTTTTAAATTGTTCATCTTTTTATTTGTTTTATGTCTATCTATTCAGGTAAATTTTTCCCATGTTCAATTTTGATACCAGAGCACTTTTACCATCCCGTGGGGATCTGAATCGTCCTTCGGGACTTTCCACGGACCTGGTCGGGTGCTGGGTCGGGTGGCAACCCAGACTGGTTCATGAAAAAATGGTATCAGAGCAGGTTTTTGATCTTGTTATTTGGGATGTCAGGTAGATCGGGGATATGATTTTTGCTACTCGAGGGGTAGGTGTGAGAATAGAATCATTGACTCTTTCTCGTTCTGATCCTCGAGTAACCAGGGGTAGTCATGGATTTATGTTTTTTTTAATTTCTCTGTATGGATGGGGGATGAAAATAGGAGTAAACCGGTACGGTGTGTGGTCACATGGTGTAGCGACCCATGTGATGCCCAATAGTATGGTTCAACACTCCTTATGTCTGGTGGTTTCCTAGGGAATGGTCTACTAAACCATGTAGCTAGATTAGACATGACCACTAGTCCTCTTTCTAGGTTCTTTAATGTTTTCATTGTCTTGCCTTAGTTTTGGGATTGGCGTGAAATTGTTTTCCATTAAAAAGGGAAGCGGTCTTGGCATTGCGCTTATTTTATTTTGGTGTCTGTTTCGCTTGATTTTTGGGGTACATTTCTCTTGGACCTTGTTTTTGGAATTTGGTGTTGATTTGTCAAAGTTGAATTTCTAAAAAGATGTCTAGGGTTACTTGAAATTGAAGTGGTTTTTTTAATAAATGGAAAGCATTTTAGAAATTTGTGTCTAGTTTTCGAAATAGTTTAGGAAAAAGGTATGTTTGGAATATTGGGAACGTTTTGTTTTGAAAGTGGAAGGGCCTTGTTTCTTTTCCAGTGGTATTCTTATGGGTGCTCATATGTGAATGTGGCAGTGATTAGTGGATATTTTTTCAATCATGTGGATGGGTGCCTGAGTGGCACATAGATGCCTATTTGCGGGGCATCATAGAATATTAGTGGCGATGGATTTATTTTTAAAGATGATTATTATTTCCTATATAGTGGTCTTTTTTCTAAAATGGTTTTTTGTGCTCAAATTGTTTTGGAAATTGTAAAATTAAATCGAGTTTATAGTGAAGACGGATTTTTCAAAAGAGCTTTTAGGCTTGTTTTGCAGTGTTTGGTTTTCCAAGCGAGTGTTTTTCATTAAGAATGAATTGATGATTTAAATTGAAATTACTGGAATTTTATATGAGGTGTGGATGATGTTTTGTGATGTGTTTGGATTTATCCAAGACTGGTTTGTGTTTCTTGTTCGGGATATACTCCTTGAAAATGTCCCATGGGTTTCCAGCAAGTATCTTGGTTTTTGGCTCAGTCCAGACTTCCAGTGGAGTGGAAGAGTTGGGTTCTGCTCTATGGTGTCGATTGTTTATAGATGTCGAGGTCAGCTGGATATCCTTGAGTTCTTTGAGAAAGTTGAAAATGCCTCAGGTTTTGGAAGAACTCTGAAAGTTGTGTGGTGTAAGTTGTATCAAGTACACTTGGGGGAGAAACGCTAAACCAGTAAACGACTATTGCTCTGTTTTTGTTATGAATAAAAATGTCTTGAGTGATCCTTAATAATAACCTCATCCCACAGTTATACCTAAGGAAGTGAAGGTTCCTTATCTGATGAGTAGTGTGAACCGAAGGGGCCTGTTCTTGGAGTGCTCCTTCCATCAATTCATGTTGTGTGTCAAACAAACCACTCAATCTCATATCTCTAGTGTGGTCGGTCAGATACTATATGTCATTCGCTACAATTTTTAGTTTGTATGTTGATGGAGTTTCTATTTGGGATACGAGGATAAGTATGCAGGTTTCTTTTTCAGTGGAGGATGTTCTAGTTAGACGAGGTCCACTTATGACTACAAGGTGGTAGATGCCTCAGACATCAGGGCCCCAACCATTGGTCTCGGGGTGAAGCCTTCACATAGTCAAAAACATGTCATACATGGGATGGGCTTGATCCGACTTAATTCCGCAGGGATGGGATGAGGACATCTTAAATTTCCCTATTGCAGTATCGTCTCTGAAGGCTTAATTATTTTATGGGTATGAAGGTCATGTATCATTTTTGCAGTATTAGTTTTTGGGATATCCCCTTGGGCTATAATGATGTTCGAGAAATTTGAATTTCTGTAAAGCCAGTGGGTGTTCTCTATGCACCTTCTTGTGGTTGGTTAGGGATCGAAATTGTACTCGTCTTGGAGATACTCATGTCATGTGTATGTTTCGCACGCCTTTCCAGGATTCCTTCGAGTTTGGGGTTTCTACTGTCAAAGACATCTCTTGTGGTGGAGTTCTGTCCAGTGTAGGAGTCATCCGAGCAGGTCGGCCTATGTTGGTGGGTTTGTGAGGAAGACTTCAATATGTATCACTCACTGTTAATTGGGAATACCTGTGCGGGTGTCGTGGTGTTAGGGAAATTCTAAAATGGTGGGGAGATCCACCTCGGGTCTCACCGTCATCCCCTCATGTGTTGGTTGGTTAAACATAAGGAGCTTCGATAGTCAAGCTAGTGTTAGAGTTTTTTCTAGGTTTGTGAGTCATTTTGGTTTGTATAACAAATGTGTGAAAAAATGCTAATATGGTGGAGAGACCACCATAGAACGAACATGTGAAAAAATCCATCGACAAAGTGTTCTTGTGGGGTAATCTTTTTCTCCTGCTCCACATGACCTTTACCATTTTAATTGGATTGCTTGAGTAGTGGGTCACTTGACAAGCGTTCTTGGAGATCTAGAGTGGCCCTGATGATCCCGAAGTCAGGGGTTGGGGTGTTCCATATTTTAGTTATTTCTGAGGTGAATTCCTTGTAGTTAGTTGTTTTTCTTGGTGATTCTGGTTTTGAGACGTTTGAAATTTTAGGTCATGGGCGTTTTGAAAGCTCGGTCTTCGGGTGATTGAATTTTTTGTTTATGTATCTTCATGTTCTTGCTTGGACTCTTCGATTGACTAAGTCTTCTAAGATATTATAGGGGAATAAATTTTCATGGTGGGAAGAATTGTCACACACTGACCGATGCTTTATTTTATTTTAATTATTTTGGGTTTCTTTTTTGAGCTGTGGATTGTGCTTCTTTTAATTTAAAGCAAATTTGGTGTCATACACGGGTGCCTGGCCTTGCACGCAATCGTGTGTAGTTACCATCATTAATTAGGTAACTTTTTTTATTATATGTTTTATTATTTGGGTGTGCGACCTTGTGCATGACCGTGCACGTAGTCCGGCCCCAATAATAATGATATTATTATTAGTTTGGTTGTTTGTATTATTTTTTTAATATTTTTAGTTTTATTATTAGTATATAAAAAAAATTTATTATTAATTTGAATATTTTTTTATTGTTTTATTTTTATTTTATTTGTTTTCATTATTTTTAATCCTCTCTTATTTTCTTTTATTTCCTTCCATTTTATCTTCCCTCTTATTTTTTTATTTTTTTTATTTTTTTTCCTCTCTCACTCTTTTCTTTTCTTTTATTCCTTCTCTTTTACACTCCACCCTTCCCCGCATGGACCTCCCCTCCCATCTTAATCGTACACGATCCGCAAGACCCCTCTCCTTTCTTTCCTCTTCCGGTGCGGCCTCCATCGACACGACCTCTATCAACACGGCCTCCTCCGGCATGATCTTCGCCAGCGCAGCATACTCCGGTGTGACCTCCTCTAGCGTGGCCTACTCTGGCATAGCATTGATATGCGTGTTTTAATAAATTAACCTTGAATGAGTTTGTTGTGTTTAAAAGTGTGCGGCGTATTTTAAAATGTGTTCAAAAAAATTTCTTGCCACCCGTTTGATTATAGTAATTGAATTTTTAATAGTACAGGTATGTCTTTAATTGTGTGCGTTATAAAGATTGTGTTTGTGAGGTGGTGAGTTGTGTGTGTGGTCATGTCAGAGGGTTTTGGTATGTTTAGTTGGTGATAAAGTGTTTGGTCTTTAAAAATAATTTGGGAAAAATTGAATTGATTCATTAAATAATTATTAAGGGTGAAGAATTGTATTGGTTAAATTGTGTAAAACAATTTATGCGTAAAGTCATGCGCCAAGTGTGGAAATTGTTCAGTAAATTATTCTAATGGTGGTCCTAGTGATGAAAGTGTTTTATTTATTGGTGAAGTTTTTTTAGTTGGTTGTGTAAGTAATGCAGGTTTAGTTTTGTGATATTTTTAGTACGTGTGTTTTTTTTAAATGGATTTTGGGTGTGAAAATGGTGGTTTTGTAGTGTGTAGTGTCTTGTTGGTTTGAGTATATGATTATGGCATGTGACATGAACTTTGACCTACTTAAGAACAAACAGGAAGCCTGGTTACTAGGTGTGTCGACGAGGAATATTGTTCTAGTGATACAGAAGTGGCATCGGCCCAGTTTCACTTAGCTGGATTTTACGACTAAAACACTATCTAAACTTTTGGATGATGTTGGGAGACCACTAGGTTTTGGATGTGTTTCCCTACTAATGTATCATGCATGAGAATGTATATTTTTGTGTTTCTATACCATTGTTCACCAATACATGATGATCTAGGGTCCCACTTTTCGCTAGTATATTTAGGGCCTCTCCCATTGTTTTTCCCCTATTTTAGTTTGCACTCACCGGCAGCACACGGTGGGACATTAGGGTTACCAAGAAGGTGTGTGTGTGTGTGTGTGTGTTAATTTATGTTTTTTCCTTTTAGAGTAGTTTTACCTTAAAATGTTTTCATTTAAATTATTTATGTACTTATTTATTTTTATTCCATTAAATTGAAAATGTATTTGTCATTTAATAATTATAAATGGAACCTTTTCTCAGTGGCATCCTACTGGGATTTGAGCTCACACCCTATATACACATTTGGGTGTATGTAGATCTTGTTTCTTTTGTATTTAAGGTTGAGGCATCGTGCACAACATTGGTGGTTTGCGTTGTCAAAGGCATCCTCATGTTGGTTTGGTGAATGTATCTTGAATTTGTTTCACCTCATGGTGCTTGGAGGTTTGAGTTAGTGTTTTTAGTTTTTCCTTTATTGTCATTCCTTTTTGGTTTTTGGTTCAATTTTTAAACTTAAAATTTTAACGGTAGATTATGGGCCTGTTTGGTTATCTGTTTTTAGTTTTAAATTATTCATCTTGTTGTTTGTCTTATGTCGATCTATTCGAGTAAATCGTTCCCGGATTCTATTTTGATACTTGGGCACTTGTGCCAGCCTGTGGGGATCAGAAATTCCCATTGGGCCTTGCAATGGACCGGGTCGGGTGCCTGGTTGGGTGGCGACCCAGCCTAGTTCGTGACACCCATATTTAAGGATTCAATGGTACACAACGGGGCAAAGGAGGAGGTGATAGTGAAGGCGGATTTCAGGGGAATTTCAAGGCCCGAGGGTGGGGGGTTTCCACCTCAGTAGGATTTATCGGGTTGGTCAACAATAAATTGAAGGCACGAAAGAAGGCATATAATGGTTCGATTCATCGACGGTCGGGCGGATGGGAAGACAAACAACAGTAGAGCGATTCATTGACGATTGAGGTAGAAAAACACAATGGAGGTTAGACAGTTTGGGGAAAAAAATGTTTTTGGAGTTGGTAGAGCCACAGGAATCAGTGGGGTGAAACGCATATAATAGACCGAATCTTGACGTACATGGAAATTACATTACTTTTACGGAATACTTAATACAAAAAAAATATCCAAAGACAGTATCAGTTTAGTGTCTTTGGAAACTCGGAACATAATCTTCTAATCATGGTGAAAGATCTTCAACTTCTCCCATAAAGATCTTCCCCTTCTATTTTCTTAACTAAAAACCTTATTCAAATTTTTGGGAAAAGAAAACATATAAATGGTGAGCTCAAATTCTCAGTAAGGGTAAGCATGGAGAAAAAAACCATGAACATTTGAACATAAAAACCTGACCATAAAGTTTAAACATCAAAATCTTGAGTCGTGAAATAAATTTTGGTAGTACATAAGGCATAGATCACAAAGGAACATTAATCATGATAAAATAACATGGAAATAAAACATTTAATTGTGGAAAACCAATAAGAATATGATATGACTTCCATAGTGGCCAAAGCATTGCTTCCAAGATCATCATAGTGGACATAGTCCATTACTAAACCGGGTTTACTTGTAATTCCAGCCCTGTATTACTGAACAATATTTACTTTCCATTCAAGACATGTCTATATCATGAGATATAAATCGTTAACTAATGCATTTGAGGGGGATATAGGTCCCACCCATCTCATAATTGAATCACTCTTCTTTGTTCCAAAAAATCATAAATCATACATCATAGCCTAACCCATGTAATAAAATGGGATTCTTAAACATCAAACCATCATAACATAATCTATATAAGATAAAAGGACTTCATAATAATAATTCCATCATAAAATAATCAACTCAAAGTAATAATCATGATAGAAACAAAACCCAATATCATCAAATATGGAAAACACTTTTGATAAAAGACTTGAACTTAGTTCTTGAGGAAAATATCCTTTCTTCTTCAAAGACATTTTATTTTCTCAATATGTATGGATTTTTTTTAAAAAGAATTTAATTTAAATTAAACATGAAAACTTATAAATGAAGATTCATGGAAATAATTCACTATGAAAGGATAAAAAAATACCTTCATGTCGTATAAGTTAAAAGAACCTTTTCATCATACTTTTACCAGAAAATTCAAAAAGTACCTCATTTTGTAAACAAAAAAAAAGATTCCTTTAACACCACATAGTAAAAGCCAAAAATATAAAAACATGACATAAAACATACTTGTAAGAATAGTAAATACTTTATGAAATTGTTTTATAAAACATGGACATGGATGATAAATATAACCCCAGTAAATATTTACATATAAGAAATCTCAGATAAAAATGAGATTGCAAAATTATTCCTTACCATTTATGATCGATGGAATCATTAATGTCATAAAATAAATAAAATTACATGAATATGTAAATATCATATACTTCATAATAAAAATAATAAAACATTCATGGGAAGCATAAGAACCATACCAATGAAATAGATGGTGATTAAGGCATATGTCTCACACCAATAAAAGTGAGACGAAATAATCCATTACCTTAGGTCTGATTTCTTATTTATGTGTCTGAACCTCCTGTATAATGATTTAAATAATGAAATTGAATTAATCAAGAATCATATTAATTTTTATGATATCATATATGATTCACTTACAACTTTATATTACCCTTTCATTTTTCAATTCCATTTTGAAGCTACGTTTTGGGTAATAGTCGTTTCATTTATCGTACGTGTTTGGACTTGTTGTTCTTGATATTATTACTTATATCATTATTTACTTACATCCAGAATGTAGAAAATGATTTATATATCATATATATATATATATATATCCATTGTCTATATATATATAATAGATAGATAAATGAAATGAAATACACCGTTCATGGAGACTGAAGGTCGTACGTACGCATGAACGCTATTTTCCATTCCTTATTGACTTGAATGGAAGTAAGTAGATGAAATATATATATATATACATAAATACATTAGCATTATTATGTAATATATCTCAATATTATTCATTATATATACTTTATAATCATTCTTTAATGGTTAATATGGAGAATGAATCTCATCACATTGTGGAGACGATAATCCATATGTACGCACGAGCGATGATATCAATCCCATAATTATTGAATAGAATTGGAGTGGATGATACAATATCTCATAATTAGTATCATGTTATAATAATCATTTATTGTTATTATTTCCACCATTATACCCATCCAGGTATGGTGGTGGTGGAAAAATGGATTTCACCACGGCGTGGAGATGGTAAGTCGTACGTACGCACGCGCGGTGATTTTGTTTTTGAAAGGATGGATAGATGGTGAAATATTGTTGTTTAATAATCATAATAACATATCAGTATACATGTTATATTGGAGTTATTACTTAATAATGAAACAAATTATATAGAGGAAGTAGAAGAAGAAATAAGTTTCAAAGAATCGGAAAAGTATATTACCTCTTCTTCGATGTTCCTCTTCTAAACCTCCCCTTAGGACCCTAAAGTTTGTATTTGAAGAAGACAACGACCTCCTATATGTTTATAGGGAAGTGTATGAGAGAACCTTACAGGGATTGGCCGAGTTTGAAAGCTAAAAGTGGAGTGAAGAGAAGAGGGAGGAGGTTCGCTTTCATAATAGAGTAGAGGGGCACTTTTGGAAACCTACAAAATATTAATTTTTAATAAACTCAAACCCTACATAAAAACATCCAAAGTGACTAAAATTAAAATATTATATAATATAGGGTTGTAATATCATCAAAAAAATTAAATTTAGACTTGTTTTGATATTATTTTAAACCTTATCATTTTGATTTATCCTTATTTAATCTATTTAATTTTATTTGTTGTAAAAATATTATAAATTTTAAATGGTTATATATACATACTAATGTGTTTTTAATTTATCCATAATTGGATACTTTATGACATTTTATAACATATAAATTTCAATTTTTAATTTTTAAATATTTTGATGATTTTTAAACAATTTTATAATTTTTTATTTTTATAAAATACCAATAGTGTCAATTTTGACACTATTCATTTATATGAATTTATATAAAAACCAAACCGGTGATAGAGTCAAACCAAAATATTTAATAGATTTATAACATGTCATATGAATTGATAAAATTCTAGGATCATATTTATTAGTTCATATAATATTTATTTTAATATTTTTAAAACCATATATTTGATATTTCTCTTATTTAAATAATTACTACAACATTTTTGTATAATTATTTAATATACATATTTGTTGCATAAAAATTAAAAATAAAATACTATGATGGAGATAAATTTAGTATATTTTATAATAATACTTTTATTATAATTTAACTTCTAAAACAATCAGCTTTTAAAATGTTATCTTTATTAAATTATGAAGGTGACAACTTTGACAACATTTAAAATAAAATAATATAGATGTCATAATCTCTTTTATAAGGATCAAAATGGCCCAAAAGTCGACAGTTGGATGATTATGGGTTATATATACATTACTAATAAGGTTTTGTCAAGTTTTTGTTCATTTTTATGGGTATTATTATTTTAATAAAAACTTTGTTATTGATTTTTCACTAAATAAATAATTGCTGCATCATTAAAGAATAAGCTATTAAGGTAAATATATATTTATTAAAAATTACAATTAAATTAAAATGATAAGTAAAAACATTTTAGATTTCAAATCAGTATTTATAATCTAATTTATATTACATTTAATTTTATATTAAAAATAATTTAATTATTAATGTTTGAGGGAGACATATTTCACTTTCCTTTAAATAAAATAAATTAAAGGTCTTAATCTCATCCAAGTGGGTTCCAATAGATAAAAATTCAACCCAAGTATATTTTAGGATGATTTATAATCATAAAATTATTTTAATAAATGTTTTTGGGTAATTTTATAATATTATTTTTACATCTAATTACCCAATTAACTTGTAATATGGTAAATAAAATTTACCATAGTTGCTGTTTATAATGCCAAAAAATAAAAAGTATCATATTAAAATAATTTGGACCTAATGATTCAAAATATGGCATCCATTTTTCCAAATTCAAAGTATAGATGTTGTAGTAATTAATTTAAGATTAATCCCGTTTTTGAGAAAACGGGTTTTAAAATTTAAAACACAAAAAAAAGATTGAAATGTTTTTACAGATGAATTCGATGTAAAATTGATGATAATGACATAAATTATATTAAATGTTAAAAATATATTCTATTTATACTTCAAAATCATTCAATATTATAATTTAACCATTTAAAATATCTCGATGAAAAAAGTTGTTTTAAATTAAAATTTAGCGTGTTTTTACTATTCATCAAAACATGATGTTTATCAGAATAATGTCAAAATTTTATCCAAAGTTAATTTTGATATTTTTATTCAAATTAATAAGATTAATTTGTCAAATTTAACTTATAAATTTGTCCAAAATTAGATTTAAAATGTGTGTGCCATCAAAAGGAGACAAAACTGCATTTTTTTAAAAATACTTTTTTTATCCAAAAAATTAGTTTTGTTCTCATAACACGTTCTATAAAATATATAAGATGAGTGATAATGTTTTAAAATTCAAAATTTGGTTAATACTATTCATAACGTCTAGTTCATAATAATATTATAATAATATATTGTGGTTTAGTTAAACTCGGTATTGCGTATAATGCAAGCCATTGAGGAAGGTCAATTTTTCATGTAACACAGGCTATGTCAGTGTTGCATGAAACATTTCTTTGGTTTTTCATATAACATAATATAATATTATTTAATTTAAAAAATCAATATTCAGTATTTAATTCTATCAAAAGAACTATAAAATTAATCGTAAAACAAGACAATAATAGTGTTGCATATACTGCAAGCTAATACAGTGTTGCGTATAGTGAAAGATAATATTGGTGTAGCATAGAACACAAGACATCAATAAAATTAAAAAGAATAATTCTCATAAAATTCCATGGTGTTACATTCTACCCCCTTAAAATGAATCTCACCCTCGAAATTCGTCTGGTTTCTAAATCGTTTACTACTTGAAAGTTTCTTTCATAGAAACTCACATAATAAAAAGTAATACTAAAACATAATTTTAAAAAGGAAAGTTAAAAACATAATGGTCACCCAAAGTAACTCAACACTGGGTTTCCACATAGGATAATATACGAGAAAATATCAATATGGATGATAAATCTAACCATCATGTTCTGATGAAGAATGGTAGAGAACTTGGCTATGAAAAAGCAAACAACCAAAATGCCATAAATTTGTGATGATCTAAGGTTCTATCTGATTCATCGGATATGAGGGTAATAGGACAACATTTTTGGTTTTCAAGATCATTTCCCTAATTCTGATGATATTTTGTATAAGGATAAATACTTACATGATTTCAGAGTAATATAATTGTTGGTCATTCCCTGAACAATTTCCACTTCATCTCTTATTTAATGAAATGAAGTTTAATTTATCATTCTTGAAGTGTTAGAAGATCATGTGATAGAATGATAGGTCATTCCATCTGTCTTCATTACAAAAAGGATAGCAAAAATTATTAAATATACATAAGTCCATATATGGTGATATTAACCGTATATGATTCCAAAAATGGACATATACTTCATCTATCATACCGCTTAATAAAATTAAACTAATTTCTAATAACCAGGGACTTCTTGGAGGCGAGTGGTAGGTGATAAAGGTCCATCACACTTCCGTTGTGGGTTTGATTCCCGCAACCTTGTCCGATGTGACGAGTTGTCGCCCATCCTGCATGTTGTCCTTTTTCAAAAATTATACTATTATAAAATTATAGAAAAATGTTTTAGCATTAAAAAATACTATCTGATGTACAACTTAATCCATTCTAGTCTTTAGGATTATAAAAAATACTTCTATCTGATCTCATTATGTAAAGAAAATGATTACAATAAAGGTCATCTACCAAGCATTGAATACCATCATTTATCCCTCGTATATCCTAAGATATATCTTGTTGGTTAAATTCCAAACATGTGAGTTAATTAATCATTTATTCCTTTGAAACATGAATTACCATAGAATATTAGTGAAATCATGAATGATGTCAAAAGATAACTCTTTCCACATACCAAAATCCCAAAATTTCTATATACTCAAAACATGATATCACTTTGTCCTTATATCAGTCATAATCTCATTAATACTATCAAACATTTCATTATCTCATTATCCCTTCATTATATGCACATTGGGTGCTTTCCAAAAGTATCTGAATAACCTTTCATGGTTACCAGTACCATTCAACCTATACTTTTAAAAACATAAGGAAAAACAATAGTTTAACAATCCTTAGATGTTTCTTTATTCCATAGTACCATGAAATTACATATACAACATTACTCTTGATAAAAATGAAATCATTCTACTACCTTCTTAAACCATTGACTGAGATTCATCATTTTATTCCTCAACACTTCTTTCATCTCATATATCATTTGTAGTCTCTTCATCATCATCAACATAAATACTACCCGTGTGACCATTCTGATTATCTTCATGAGATTTTACCTTAGTTTATAGGTTTGAATAATGTCCATACATTCCACATTTAAAACATTTAACCATTTTTTATGTCTTAGCAATACTATTATCTGTGTCCATGGTGTTAACTGAATCTTTTCCTTTGAAATTACAGGCTTTGTGTCCTTCTTTTCCACACCTGAACCATCTTCCAGTTCTATGTAAGCATTCTCCATAATGCCTCTTCCCACATGATTTACATAAGGGAAATTGAACTTTATTTTCTCTATGATCATCATGAAACTCCATCTTTCTCTTATTAGATGAGTCGGGAAACATACCAAAGTTGAGATTATTGATCATATTATGAAAGAGATGACTAGGCATAATAATGATGTTTTTATTTCCAAGTCCGGTTTCATTTGGTTTCTCGTGAAGAATATCATTCCATTTTCCATCATATTCTCCATTAACATGAATCTTCCTATTTCCATCCATTTTCAAAAACCAAAAAAGAATAGTTTGAGAGGAAAAAATCATACTAGGAAAACAACATAATTAAGGAGAATTACATTCAATCTCTAATTTATTAGGTTTAATCCTAAGTTATTCATGATCGTTATCATAATTCAAGGATTGTAACTTATACTTTATACATAAACTTATGGACTTCCCTAGACAAACCTTAGATATATCTCTAGGGATCTCACTAAAGTTTTACATCCTAGTTTCCAAAGGTTAACTAAACCTTATCTTTGATACCAACTCTAATAGAACAAATCTTGACATACATGGAAATTACATTACTTTTGAGGAATACTTAATACATAACAAAAACAATTGACCAAAGACTGTATTAGTTTAGTGTCTTTGGAAACTCGGAACATAACCTTCTAATCATTGTGAAAGATAATCAAAATCCCCTATAAAGATCTTCCACTTTTGTTTTCTTACCTAAAACCCTTATTTAAATCCTAGGGAAAGGAAACAATATAAAGGGTGAGCTAAAATTCTCAGTAAGGGTAATCATGGGGAGAATAAACAAACAATAGACATTTGAACATAAAAACATGAACATAATGTTTAAACATAAAAAATCTTGAGTTGTTAAATAAATTTTGGATGTACATAATGTATAAATCACAAAGGAACAATAATAATGAAAAAATAGTATGGGAATAAAATATGTAATTGTGGAAAACAATTAAACACATGATATGATTTCCATAGTATCCAAGGCATTTCTTCCAAGACCATCATAGTGGACAAAGTCCATTACTAAACCGGGTTTACATGTCGTTTCAGCCCTGTATTACGGAACAAGATTTACTTGTTTATCCAGCCATATATATCTCATGAGATATAAATCATTACCCAATGCATTGGAGGGAGATATAGGTCCCACCCATCTCATAATGAAACAATTCTTATTTGTGCCACAAAATCATAAATCATAATTCATAGCATAACCAATGTAATAAAATGGTATTCTTAAACATCATTCCGTCATAACATAATACATAAATGATAAAAGGACTTCATAATAAAAATTCCATCATAACATAATCAAATAAAATTAATAACATGGATATAAAAATAACCTTATATAATCATAAATGGAAACTAATTTTGATAAAATACTTGAACTTAGTTCTTGAAGAAAATATCATTTCTTCTTCAAAAACATTTTCTTTTCTCAATATGTCATGCAATTTTAAAATAAAAAAAATTAATTTAAATTAAACATGAAAACTTTTAAAGTAAGCTTCATGGAAATAATACTCCATTAAATGATAAAAAAAATCCATTCATGTCATATATGTTTAAAAAAACATTCTACTCATATTTTTACTGAAAAAGTTAAAAAGTACCTCAGTTTGAAAACAAAAGAAAGATTTCTTCCATGCCACGTAGTAGAAGCCAAAAATAAGTAAACATAAATTTAAAAATACATGTAATAATAGTAAATAATTTATGAAAACATTTTTATAAAAAATGGGATTGGATGATAAATAAAACCCCAGTAAATATTTACATATAACCAATCTCAGATAAAAATGAGATCACAAAATTATCCCTTACCATTTATGATCAGTGGAATCATACGTGTCATATAATAAAGAAAATTAAATTCATATGTATATTTCATATCCTTCATAATAAAAATCATAAAACATTCATGGGAAGCATAAACACCATACAAATCAAATAGATGGTGATTAAGGCATATGTCTCACAGAAATAAAAGTGAGACAAATTAATCTCTTACCTTAGGCTTGATTTCTTCCTTATGTGTCTGAATCTCTTGTATAATTATTGAAACAGTGTCACTGACTCATTGAATAATCATATTCATTTTTATGATATCATATATGAATCTCTTACGACTTTATATTACCCATTCATTTGTCATGTTCATGTTGAAGCAACATTGTGGGTAATAATTGTTTCATTTATCGTACTTGTTTGGACTTATTGTTCTTGATATTATTACTTATATCATGATTTACATACATCAAGAATGTAAAACATGATTTATATATCATATATATATATATTCATTATATTAATATAATAGATAGATAAATGTAATTAAATACATCATTCATGGAGACGGTGGACCATACGTACACATGAACAATGTTTTCCTTTCCTTATTAACTTGAATGGAAGAAAGTAGATGAAATATATATATATATACACATAAATACAGTAGCATTATTATGTCATGCATTTTATTATTATACATTATATTTACTTTATAATCATTTTTCAATTGTTAACATGCAGATGAATCTCATCGCTTTGTGGAGACGGTAATCCGTACGTACGTATGAGCAATGATATCACTCCCATAATTATTGAATAGAATTTGGGAGGATGATATAAAATCTCATAATTAGTATCATGTTATAATAATCATATATTGTTATTAATTCAACCATTATACCCATACAAGTAAGGTGGTGGTGGAAAAACTGATTACACCAAGGTGTGGAGACGGTAAGACTTACGTACACACGTGTTGTGATTTCATTTTTCATAGGATGGATAGAAGGTGAAATACGGTTGTTTTATGTTAATAATAACATATAAGTATACAAGTGATACTAGAGTTATTACATAATAATGAAAGAAATCATATAGTTGATGTAGAAGAAGAAATAAGTTTGAAAGAATATGTAAAGGATATTACATCTTCTTCGACGTGCCTCTTATAAACCTCCTCTTAGGACACTGAAGTTGGTCTTTGAAGAAGACCAGGACCTATATTATGTTTCTATGGAAGTTTATAAGGGAAATTTACATGTTTAGGACGAGTTTTAAAGCTCAAAATGGAGTGAATAGAAGAGGGAGGAGGTGCTCTTTTTTAAGAGAGTATAAGGGTACTTTCGGAAACCTCTAGTATATTAATTTATAATAAACTCAAAACCTAATTAAATATTTCCAAAGTGACTCAAATTAGAATACCAGATATGATAGGGTTGTAATCCCATCATCCAATCCAACTTAGAGATGTTTTGATTTTATTTAAAACCTTATCATTTTGATTTATCCTTATTTAACCTATTTAATTTTATTTGTGGTAATAATATTCTAAATTTTAAATGGATATAAATACTTACTTTTGTGTTGTTAATTTTCCATAATTGGATACGTTATGACATTTTAGACCATATAATTTTTAATTTATAATTTTTAAAAATTTTTGAAATTATTAAACAATTTAATAATATGTTAGTTTTATAAAATATCAATAGTGTCAATTTTGACACTATTCATTTATTTGAATTTAAATAAAATCCAAAAAGATTATAGAGTCGAAAAAAATCTTTAATATATTCATTACATGTCATATTAATCTATAAAATTCGTGGAGAAAAATTATTATTTCATATAATATTTATTTTAATATTTTTAAAACAATTTATTTGATATTTCTCTTAATGAAATAATAACAAAAACATTTTTGTATAATTATTTATTATACATATTTGTTGAATTAAATTTAAAAATAAAATACTATGAAGAAGATAAATATAATATATTTCATAATAATTATTTCAGTCAAACTTCTCTTCTAAAACACCAAACTTTTAAAATATTATCTTTATTAAATTATGAAGGTGACAAGTTTGACATCACTTAAAATAAAATAATATAAATGTCATAATATATTTTATAAGGCTCCAAATGGACCAAAGGTAGATAATTGGATGCTTATGGGTTATACATACTCTACCAAAAAGGTTTGGTCATGTGTTTGTTCTTTTTTCTGGGTATTATTATTTTAATAAAAACTATATTATTGAATTTTCACTAAATAAATAATTTCTGCGTCATTAATTTATATGCTATTAAGGTAAATATATATTTCTTAAAAACTAAAAATAAATTAACATGACAAATAATAAAAATTTATATTTAAAATTAGTATTTATAATCTAATTTATATTCTGTTTAACTTTATATTAAAAATAATTTAATTTTTAAAGTTTGAGTGAGACATATTTCACCTTCCATTAAATAAAATAAATTAATGGTCTTAATATCATCCAAGTGGGTTTCAATAGATAAAATTTGAACTCAATAATATTTTATGATGAAGTATAATTATCCAATTATATTAAGACAAGTGTTAGGGTAATTTTATAATATTATTATTACTCTTAATTACCCGATTTACCTTTAATTGTGGTAAATAAAATTTACCATAGTTACTATTCATAATGGTAAAAAATAAAATTATCCTATTAAAATAATTTGGAACTACTCATTCCAAATAAGGAATACATTTTTCGAAATTCAAAGCATGGAATTTATAGTATTTAATTTAAAATTAATCCCATTGTTGAGAAAACGAGTTTTAAAATTTAAAACATTGAAAAAGATTGAAATGTTTTTACCTATGAATTCAATTTAAACTTAATGCTAATGACATAAATTATATTAAATTGTAAAAATATTTTCTATTTATACTTTAAAAAAATTTAATATTATAATTTAACCATATAAATTATCTAAATGATAAATGTTGTCTTCAATTAAAATTTTGCGACTTTTTAATATTCATCAAAATATGAACGTTATTAGAATATTGTCAAAAATTTATCCAAGATAAATTTTTATATCCTGATTCAAAAAAAAGAAGTATAATTTGTCAAATTTAACTTATAAACTTGTCAAAAAATAAATTTAAAATGGGTGCGCCATTAAAAGGTGACAAAACTCCATTTTTTTTAAAATACTTCTTTTATCTGAAAAGTTAATTTTTTTCTCATACCATGTTCTAGAAAATATGTAAGATGAATGATAATGTTATGAAATTAAAAATGTGGTTAATACTATTCATAATGGCTATTTCATAAAAATAATATAATAATATATTGTTGTTTGGTGAAACTCGATATTGCATACAACGCAACCCATCGACAAAGGTCATTTTTGCGTGTAACGCAAGCCAAGTTAGTGTTGTTTGAAATACTCATTTGGTGTTGTGTATAACATAATTAAATCTTATTTAATTGAACAAATTCTATATTCAGTGCTAAATTCTATCAAAATAACTTGAAATTGTGCGTAAAACAAGCCAATAATAGTGTTGCATATACTGCAATCTAATACAGTGTTGCGTATAGCGCAAGCTAATATTGGTATAGAATACATCACAAGACATAAAAAAAATTAAAAATAGTATTTCTCATAAAATTTCAGGGTGTTACAACACATCTTTAGTCAGAAAGGGTTTAGTTGGGTGGAAAGGATGATACAACATGGAACAGATGAAAAAATTACTATATAAATATTGGGGCCTTTTACTAAGGTGTTCTCCCATATGAGTTCCAATCAAGAAGAAGCCTACTGTAATTCTCTCAGATTTGGATGAATGGGAGGGTATGTATTTCTCATCAGAACCAGGCCCATGTAGTTTGGCACTGGGAATTCTCACAATGCAGATTTGTAGGTAGGTTGTTGTGGTACAAAAAAATTGTATCATATGGGTGGGGATTGATGTTCGGTGTTTGATCCTTGGGAATGTACTGGCCATGTAGTAAGGTTTAGTTCCTCTTTGCCTAATGAACATTTTAAGGTTTCCCCTCAACCTGTATAAGGGGACTATTGGAAATTAAATAAAAATATAGGCCTTCAAGTATTTAGGAATAGACCATTAACTACATTATTAACTCAACAAAATTTAGCATTTCTCCAATAATTTTCAATATCCTTCAATAAAATTAAAAAAAATTAAAACTTTGTTGGATATTTAATTAATGTTCATAAATATGGGGTTTTATCATAAAATATTGATGAAAAATAAAGCATTGTCAACATGATTATAGAAATTACCACAATCTTTATCCCTGAAAAATTATATTCCACTATAACATAAAATCCCATGCTAGAACAGACTTTCCTTTTTATATCTTAATGATATAATGTTCCAAAAAATATCATAAAAATTTTCTAAATTATTTTTACAAAAATTTCACTAAATAACATTTCAATACCTAAAGATATTTGTAATACCGAACTTATATTCTTGAAATCAACCTACCCTTAGTCCAAAATAATAATTAGCTTAATATCAAATCACATACCATCCCAAAAGGTTATTTATAACCTAATTCTTATTATCCTAGTATTTTATAAACTTATTATAAAATTAATTTAACAGAAATCCACCTACTAACTATAAAGGGTAATATAAATACCACAATCATTCATTCTTCCTCAAACCCAATAAACATCTCCTAGACTATCATAAATCACCCCAAAATTTCAATCACAAAAAACAGAAAATAATTTATATACCATTGTATTATGATTACCCATTAGATTATTAACATATGAAGGTATCTACATCTCCAATAATATCCTCAAATAATAATATCATAACATTTAAAATTATTTATACCCCATTTTGATATCAAAAATAATGTCCTAGAGATAACCATTCCATAATTAAAATAATAATACAAAATAATACAATATTTAAATTCCAATGAGTTTTTATGTTTAGAGTTTTAGATAAGTAGAAAAATTATTAACATATTAAAACCCTTAATTTTCTAACTATAAGGGAGTTTTTTCACTGAACAAAAATTTCTTAAACAGTAAACCGACTTTATTGAAGGTCAAAACCTCATAAAAAAATATTTTAATTCATAACCATTTCTAATCATCCTATATTACTATAAAAATTATATTAAAATGTGGGATGAATATATAAATCTAGGTTAAGGGTATAAAATAAAGATAAAACATAATATTCCGAAGAAATAATTTTAAACCAGAAGTATTTAATTTAAACATGTAGGGTCTCAGAATTTCAATGTAATTTTTTGACAAATTATTAGGAATAATTTTGTGACTACATGATAAGACGAAACATTATTATGAGGCCCGGTGAGACTGGAATAGAATTTTGAACTTTTTAATTGTACATTCATTAAATTTGTGAGATGGTTTTTCTATCTTTTGAACTGGTGCTCAAATTGAAAATCTGAGGGAACCATTGAACACAAAATGCCCGGATTCTCCTAGAAAGGACTTAACTTCAACAGGAAAGGGCCGAATGGAAAAGTTAATTTTCAGACCTTTCGAAACAAATAACATTAAAAATAAATTTTATTTATTTCCATCAATTCAAAAGAGGAAACAAGATGACACTGCGATGCGGTGAAAAGGTGAGGACGAGGCGCATTAATGGGCCTCATTAATGGATCGTAAAACCATAGTGTAATGATCCACTAAATGGCGTGTAATAGAAATGCTATTTAATAAATGAAACAACATAACAAAACTGCATCGAAGTGTAACTAAAATGTTGCGACATGTTTTCATCTTATTTGTTTGAAGTGTTGGAGAGATAGAAATTAATCGGAAGACCATTCTTTTTTGAACCACCAGAGTATTTCCACTCCAATGAAGAATAAAATACATCATCGATGAACGGAGATGAATTCTATTAGGTCAAGGATCGATGATGGCTCAGAGCTTCTCCCCTTGTTATAAAAAAATCCTCAATCCACGTAGGGGTTGTGTTTACATTTGCTTTACCAGTTCATTAAATTAATGGAAAATATGGATCAAACCATGAATAGTGTGATCCACGGATCATGCGTTCTTATTAGAGGGTGATTTTTTTTGGGATTTATTTATCAATGTTTAAATTATAAATTGTTTTATTGAACTACAATCCCCAACCATCCCCATATTTTAAACCTTTAACGCAGAGGGTGCGGGTTGACATGAAAAAGGCTTGGGTCCCTCCAAATGTGCGCTTTTTTCGTATCATCATGTGGTGGATAGAGTAATATGGGGCCAAGGTAGTGGCGGCGGTGACCCAGGAGGCCCCATGGCGCAGACAGATCAAAGAACGGACCACCAAAGCGGACCATGTGGCCTCGGAAGCTGCCACCAGTGCGAAACCACTAGTTGGGTGGCAGGCCCTCACTGGTGGATCTAGAGGAGGTGGTGCCCCTTGTTGCGCTACGGTGTAAGAGATTGTGGCCCATCAGTCGTGGAAGAGATGTCGCCATCCTGGGGCCACGTAGAGGCAGCCACACTCTTCCAGGATGACCGCATGATCTGGAAAGATGTGGTCACTCGTCCACAATAGGAATGAGGCCCTGTGTCCATGGGGCTATAGAGGAGTCAGACATGACATCTGTCCACATCCCGGCCAGGCACACCAACAGTCTTCCCCAAGCGGATCGGGCTTCTACTAGTGGTTCACGCCCCCACCCAGCGGGCTAGGCCGGACCCACACCGGGGGGCCGAACCCTCGCCCAGTTGGCCAGACCTGAGCTAGTAGGCACAACCCAATCCGATGGCCCAAACACACACCCAGTGGGCCAGACCCATGTGAAACCTTCGGGTAGGGCCAGATGTGACTAGGTCGATGGGTGACCCGACAGGTTGGATACCTGACCAAACTGGGTCGAGCCAAGCAAGGCCCATTGGACATGGCCCATTATCCATAATAGACCAGACCGACTCAGACCCGAAGTAGGTCAACTCATGTCGGTCAAATTAAACCTAGGTATGTGGGACCCCTGGGCGGGGTTGGTCGGGTATGTCCAACTAGGTCAAACCGAGCCCAGACGAAACCGACCCCTGTTTACTAAAACAACAATAACATACATAATGGGCATATGGTTGACATATCGTTTGTGGTGTTGGGACCCTCTCGATGAGGAGAATCTTTTTGTGTGATCTAAAAAGACTTTAAGGGGTGTTTAGAAGGAAGAAATGTCTTGAGGAGAAGTTCTCCCAAGCATTCTATGTACGGAACCCTTTGGTTGGATGAGACCTGAAGACTATTGGCGAGCAACTCTGTGTGACTTGACTATGGCCTAGTGGGAAGAACCAATGTGTTGATTTTCAGGACCATAGTTGGAGAGAGACCATGCGACTCCACAGACCCACGGTATGTGATGGGCAGGAGTACCTCAGTAGGCCATGGTCGGAAGCACCTCTGTGTGACTTTCCAGGCCCACGGTGGGAGAAAGACTATGTGACTAAGAATACCCATGGTACCCATCAAGGGTAAGTAATAAAATGGTCTAGTGTTATTGGGAAGTAGCTTCTATGTGACCCAGTAGGCCCACTATTCTAATAGTGGAGGATTTATCCTGTAGACAAGGTGTTTAATGATGTTATTGATGATTCTTCAATCATTACCAAAGATTTATACCTGGAGTGAGTTGTCTTGTTCTTCATGATTGTGCTTCATGCTTATGCTTCATGATTTTAATTGAGGATTACTTTATGGTATTTCCTTTTTGTTTCATGGTCCCCTACTGAGTATATTTTAACTCACCCATGCACGGGCTTCACCTACACGTGTTGTGTCTGGTACAGATGATCGATAATTTGATAAAGGACTTGGTGGTCTTGGGAAAGGTGGGGACCAATAGGATTAGAGGGACATAATGTACTACATCGTCTTTCTATAGCTACACTACTCTTACCATCAGGTGGGGTTTTAAATGGATGGATACTTAAGTGCATTTTTTTACTTTCCTCTTTTCAGTTCTATTTGTTGGTTTTATATTCTGGCCAAATTGTTTTCTTTTGTACTTGTAATCACCACCTATTTCAGTATACTTATTTCCCCTTTTAGTATGTGGGACGTGGTTGGGCATGCGTGTGTGTATAGGTACTAAGTAAAATCTCTCCCACATGTAGGTTGAGACCTTTGGTGCTAGTATCCATCCCCTGGACTTTGGGGGGCAGGCTTGCGGTAGTCACGATTATGGCCCTGGGGGACGAGTCATGACATTGCGGTATCAGAGGGTGGTCGGTTCCACCTATAAGATCATGAGTCTATTTTTTTGGGGAAACAATGATATGTGTTTCAAGTCTGACTTTTAGAATTGGGGTGTCCAGTGTTGGTGCAGCGGCCAACATATCCGTACACCAGGAACATGAATTCTGCCTTTTAGCTTTAAACGTGAATTTTTTTGCATAAGTGTTTCCTTATGTTATTTATAAATAAGAGTCATCTCACTAGGTATAAACATTTGACTATTGTACATCATTATCTATCTTAGGATGCCTCCATCTGAATGACCATCCAAAATCCTGATATGTGACCATGTGGACAGTCCGCCTAATGATGAGGTGTTAGTTCAGAGACGAGTGCTAGAGATGGACCCACCGAGTGGTGCACTAGTGTTTCCACTTCCCGTTGATCAAAATTTACTACCATCATTACTAGTAGAGGACGTGTGTAGGATCATTTCCATGAACGAGTTCCTAAGATAGAGACCTCTCAGGTTCAAGGGAGAGACAGATCCTGAGGATGCTATGGACTGGTTGGAGGTAGTGACGCGGGTCTTCCGGTTAGTGAGGACACTTCATGACCAGATAGAGATATTGACATAGAGACTTATGTAAGGCATGGAATGAAGATGACGGAATTTTACTATCTAGATGCCTGATTATGATACCCATTCGTGGTCAGACATCGAGAGACTTTTCTAGGAGGAGTTTTTCCCTGCGACCTTGCACTTTGTACGCATTCAAAATCTAATTCACCTTCAGTAGGGCAGTATGATGGTGGAGGAGTACTCATCAAGTTTCAAAGAGTTCTTTCGATACTCCACAGACACGGTTCAAGACCCTTTCATTAGGGATCAATCATTTAAACAGGGACTCATATGGGATATCAGAGCATCGATGATGTCTCTTAGCATCCCCACTTATGCTGGAGTTCTGGAGCGATCCATTCTTGTGGAGAGATTATTGGTAAAGCAGAAGCCGACACCCAAAGATACTAGTAGACCCCAAGTGGAATGGAATTCAAAATTTAGAAAATAACGGACATGAGGACCCAAGCATTCTAGGTCTTTTTAGGGAAGACCCCAGGACTCAGGGTTGGTAGTACGGGGCTCCTAGACCAGAGGGAGTCAGCCGAGAGTCGAGAATTTCTTGTCGTGTGGAAGGTAGTGACACATGGAACGTGACTTCCCAACCTACTATATAGATGACTAGAAGATGGTCGTGGGACTGCTTAGATAGAGGAAGTGGTTCATGAGAGAAGGCTTCCAGGGATGCAAACGTGGTAGTGGAGTAGACCGGGTATTAAGTATTGGGAAAAAATTTGAGGTACAACCACCACCACCCCTAGCTGGTCCACCCTACCCTCAAAAGAAAGAATATATGGGAAATCATAGCTTCAGGTATAGAAGTATTATCACCATGGAGTTTTAGATATGATATGAGGTATGATTTGTGTCTTCTCAACTCTAGATGCAGTTCCTCTAGAAACAAGTGCTAGTCACTCTTTCCTTGACACAACTCTCGTTCAGAGCTTGGAGATTCCAGTGGAGCCTTTAGTTCAATTCTTATGTCTAGAGACTTCGTATGAGAGGGGATACGACAATTAGACACTAGTTCTGGTAGTGTGATCTTACACTATGAGGCAAGAGATTCGGCTGGGATATTCTAGTAGCGACACTGATTCCTTATGATTTCATCTTTAGAATGGATGGGTTATCCACACTCCATACTCAAATCAACTATTTTAGGTGTGTCATGTGGTGTTTCCGTAGATATGTGACTAGGTTTTCCTTCACTGGTGATACAAAAACCCTTTTAGTATAGGAAGGAATTTCTCAGAGGAGGTTGCAGCAGATAAATAAAATGTTGGCTATCCTTGCGCTCAGTGGAGTGGATGAGAGGATTACAATCAATCCCATAGTGGTGGACGATAATGAGGATGTTTTTACAATGGATATTATAGTACTACTTCCTCACAGAGAGGTAGAGTTTTTCATAAACCTATTCTCCATGATGACACTGATATCCAAACCCACATATCAGATGGATCATGTAGATCTTAGTGATTTGAGGGTACAGTTGGATGACATACCTGAGAAGGGGCTTATAAGGGCCAGTGTTTCCCCATGGATACCCCGGTGTTGTTTTCCAAGAAGACAGATGAGAGTTTGAGGTTGTGCGTGGACTTTCAGTGCATGAACTAGGTGATAATTAGGAACAAGTATCCACTACCAAGAATTATTGACCTCCTTGATCAGATTAATGGAGCGAGGTGGTATTCAAAGATAGACCTCTGATCAAGCTATCATTAGCTTTGGGTATGGGATGAGGACATACCAAAGATAAATTTCAGATGTCGATATAAACACTATGAGTTCTTGGTGATGCATTTTGTAGTGACCAACACCCTAGTAGTGTTCAAGGGACCCATAAATAAGATTTTCCATCCTTACCTTGACCAGTTTGTCAAGGTCTTCGTTGATGACATCTTGGTGTACTCACCATTGGAGGAAGAGCACACTACACACCTATTGATAGTCCTGGATACACTCTGAGTACACCAACTTTATGGTAAGATCTCTAAGAGACAATTATGGATTTAGGGGGTCCACTTTATGGGACACATCATCTCAGTGGCTGGAGTTTCAGTGGATCCAGTGAATATAGAGGCATTACTCTCTTGGGATCCACCCAAGAGCGTGACTGAGGTGAGAGCTTATTGGGTTAGGCTAGTTACTATCGAAGGTTCATGTCCAACGTTTCTAGAGTGAAATTACCCTTATCTTCTTTGACAAAAAAGGGAAATTCCTTCGTGTGGATGGAGAAATTCCAACAGAGTTTCCAAGATCTAAGGCAAAGACTAACTAGTACCACCATCTTGAGACTACCGGAGGAAGGAGTTGATTATGTAGTTTTCTACAATGAATCAGGGACCGGTCTAGGTTGTGTTCTGATGTAGGAGTGAGAGGTTATCACCTATGGATCATGGAAGTTGAGACAACATGAGAAGAAATACACGAACCCTGACTATGAGTTAGAAGTAGTGGTCATTTCCTTGAATATGGGTCGGAACTACATGATCGATGAAAGATTTACAACTTACTCTGACCATAAGAGTCTTAGGTATATCTTATCATAGAAGGATCTAAGCCTGAGATAGCGTCAAGGGATAGAGTTTCTATAGGAATATGACTTTGAGATAGACAATACTCTCGAGAGGGGTACATGGTAGCAGTCTCACTTAACAGGAGGACCGGTTCATAGCTGTTCAGTGAGGCGATAGAGAAAGTAGTCTTGATGTATATATTCTTTGTGGATGTGGATAGAGCAAATTAACTTCAGTCGATGAATATTACTCCCCCACACATACAACGAGTTAGGGAGGTATAGCTGGTGGATGTTGACTGCGAGGCCCAACGTGCTAAGTTATCCACATGGCATGCTCCTTATATATTTTTTATAGGTGGAGAGAATGTCATCCTTTTTAAAGGGCGCACCATTGTACCAGTGGCGTTGGGGGAGGAGGTGTTGAGGGAGTTCCATACATCCCCTTTTGTGGTATATCATGGAGTGGGAATGATGTACTGGGACCTCCGACATCAGTACTGGTGGAAAGGAATGTAGAAAGAAGGGGTTGAGTTCATCTCACGATGCCTCACTTGTTAGAAAGTGATGGCCGATCATTAGGTTCCAGTGGGCTTGGATCAACCACTTGAGGTACCAGAGTGGAAATGTGATGTTATCTCAATGGACATAGTGATGGGGTTACCACATACATCAAAAGCCCATGATTCAATCTGAATGATGGTTGACCAACTCACGAAGTCAGCTCACTTCCTACCCATCTGGGAGAAGGGTCCAGTAGAGGTATTAGGTTTTCTCTATGTCTAGGAGATAATGAGGCTTCATGGGGTTCCTTCAATGACCATCTTAGAATGAGAAGATCAATTTACGTCCCATACATGGAAGGTATTGAAAGGGCATTCAGGATGCAACTGCATTTGAGAACAACCTTTCATCCCCAAAATGATTGTCTGATGGAGCAGACCATATAGACACTTGAAGACAAGATTTGTGGTTCTGAGCTATATTTTTGTCAGAGTTGAGAGGACTACCTACCACTGGTAAAGTTTTCATTTAAAAATATTTGCCACTCCATCATTATCAGTAATCGTGCGAGGCCTTATACGAGGGTATTTCAGATCACCCCGATAATGGAAAGACCTAGGAGAGTCAACACTCATGGTTCTAGAGTTGGTATGGGATACCACTGAGAAGGTGTAGATCATCCAAGAATGGATGAGGACTATGGAGAGAAGGCTGAATTCTTATGCTGACAGTAGACAGAGACCCTTGGAGATTGAGGAGGGAGACCATGTGATCCTTTGGGTCTCACCCTAATGAGGATTTTGAAGATTTGACTAGGGTGGAAAGTTATCTAGGAGGTTCATCAGACCTTTTCAGATCCTAAGAAAAGTTGTCGAGGTGGCATACCACCTTGTTGTACCCCGTTAGATGCATCAGGTACATGATGTATTCCACGTGTTGTAGATGAGGAGATACATGCATGATTCATCACACCTCATAATCTGGGGAGAGCTGGACATTGATGATGGGGTGATATTTGTAGAGTTCTTAGTGTAGATAGAGGGTTGAAAAGAGAGAATAATTCATGGGAGGTCAATTCCTTTGGTGCATATTTGATGAAAATACGGGAATCTCTAAGAGAGAGAATGGGAGTAGGAGGCTTAAATTTGTGCTCGGTACCCCATTTCTTTGATTAGCCCATGTTTTGGATTTCAAGGACGTAAATCCCTATGGTGGGTAGAATGTGATATCTAGAAATTTGAGTGGTTTTTTTTAAATTATATGGAATTATTTTGAGAGTACATTCTCTAAAACTAGATGATTCTGATGCCTGCTGAGGATAAAATGGAATTTTGAACTTTTCATAAGGTTCATTTAGTAAACATATAAGGGGATTTTTCTAAACATGGAACTGGTGCTCGAATAAAAAATCTGAGGGAACCATTGAACATATAATGCCAAGATTCACTAGAAAGGTCATAACATTGGCCATCAAGGTTGGAATAGAAAATTTAATGTTCAGACATTTTTAGAAAAAATTAAAATATCATTAAAAAGATATTTTATTTCTTTTCCTCAACCTAAAAGTGGTGACATGGTGACACTGCAATGCGGCGATGAGGTGAGGAAAAGGCGCATTAATGGGATTCAATAATGTCTTGTAAACCGGAAGTGTAACCACACATTAAATGACATGTAATAGCAATGCTAATTCATAAATAAAATAGCATAATGATGCACCATTTCAATGTAAAAAAATTAGTGAAATGTTTTCTTTTAATTTGTTTGATGTGTTGGAGAGATATTAATTAATCGGCAAAAAATTTTTTGAAGAACAAAACACTACTGGAAAACTAACCTTTACCAACGGTTTGGAACCATTGGTATAGGCCTCCAAACCCTTAGTATAGCCTATACCAACGGTTTGGAGAACCGTAGCCAAGTAAGCCGTTGGGATAGGTCTATACCAACGGTTTTCCAAAAACCGTTGGTATAGACCTATACCAACGTTTTTGGAAACCGTTGGTATAGGTAATATGAAATCTATACCAATGGTAATGGAACCATTGGTATATAAATTCCAAAAATAAAACATCCACTGGGATTTGATCCCAGGACCCCTCGTTTATAATTGAACGTCTTAACCACTAAGCTAACATCACTTTTGTAAACATAATTTCATAAATATATATATGTATTATCTTAATTATTTAAAATTTTGATTTATATAATGCTCTCGGTTAGTAGATCTGGAAAAAAATCAATGAACATATCCCAATGGTTGTCAAAACCGTTGGGATAGACCTATCCCAACGGTTTTCAGAACCGTTGGGATAGGTTCTGGGTGGTTGTGTTTTTAGTTGGGTGGATGCTGGTTTTTTTTTTGCTCTTTTTCCCAATGGTTCTTGAGAACCGTTGGTAAAGAGTAACATTTCCCAACGGTTCACCAAAACCATTGGGAAAGGGCCTAAAAACACACCCTTTCCCAATGGTTTTGGTGAACGGTTGGGAAAGGTCACTCTTTCCCAACGGTTCACTAAAACCGTTGGGAAAGGGCCTCAAAAACACACCCTTTCCCAACGGTTTTGGTGAACCGTTGGGAAATGGTAACTATACCAACTGTTTTTACAAACCGTTGGTATAGAAGTTTTGGGAAAGATCATGTTTCCAGTAGTGAAAGATTGATTTCATATCCAAGGAAGAATGAGAAATTCCATAGATTAAAGGTGATAGATGCTATCATATTGAGGATTGGTGATGGCTCATATCTTTTCCCCCTGTTAGTGATAGATCCTCAATCTTGGTTGGGGTTGTGTTTATGTTTTTCCCAATTATTAAATTCCATGATGAAAGTGGATCAACCCACGGACAGGTTGATCCATGGATTGTGTGTTCTTGGTGAGGGAGGAATTTTGAGGATTTATTTATCCGATATTAAATTATTACTTGTTTTATTAAACTACAATCCCCAAGACTCCCCTTGTCTTAAACATCTAACGTGGAGGGCGTAGGACGACATGAACAAGGCACGAGTCCCTATGCATGTGCATTCTATGTGGCCATATCATCATGTGGCGACAAGATGAATCTGGGGCCAAGGCATTGATGGCGGTGACCTAATTATCCTGTAGTTGTAGAAGTATCTAAGATAGGACCACTAGAGCAGACTCGGTGGCCCGCAGAATGTGAAACCATCACAACTCCGCCGACGACGTGGCTGACCCTAACCAGCTACGTGGAGGAGGCGACACCACCCCGGGTACCACATGTTGGATGAGGTGGCCAGACCTCACTGGATGCAATGGGGGAGGCGGCATGCCTATGTTCACTACTATGGAGGAGACCATGACACGTCGGCTGCGACAGAGGTGTCGACAACATGGCACCACATAAAGGCAACAACCTATAACAACCCTACTTTTTATTACACACTTAAACCTGATTTATTACATAAAATATTCACTTGATATAACTTAGAAAATAGAGAGGTATAGTGTCTTTGGGGATAAGGAAAATTACATAATAGGTTAGAACATAAAACAAACATTATCTTTATTGAAAACTTCATTTACATTACCACTACATTCCCTCATACTTAGCATTGCATGGGATAAACTGAGGACATCCATAAGAAAAGGGTGAGCTATAAAGCCCAGTAAGGGAATATAAATGGAATAACATTGGGAATACAATAATTTTTAGACAATAGGCATATCAATGGAGAAAAAGATAAACATGAACATTAAGGCATGATAAAACATGATAATCATAACATGGAAATATGGAAACAACACTTAACATGAAATTAGCATGAGCCAAATCTCATTACACATGGAGCATGGGTAAACCATCATTGCACATGAAGAATGAGTAATACCTAATTGAACTTGAATTATCATGAGTCAATACAAATTCCTCATTATTTATCATGATACTATACTATACCCAATGCATTGGAGCGCTATCAGGGTGCACCCTTCTTAATCATTTCATTTCATGCATAAGTGAGCCACATGGATCATATAACATGGAATCAATCAACATCATAAGTTATTCCATGATTAAGTAATGTGGAGTATATAAATTAAAGTTACATTAAATATGTATATGTGAATAAAGGTGAATACCCTTTATAGAGACATGGTTACAGTATTAACTATACAATGATCTTGGCTTGAAAAAATGCGGTGCAATTTCGACAGCATAACAACGCAACCTAAGGATTGATGAAAATGGTTGATGAGAGAGAAACGCATGTATCATCATATGTTCAGGAAATGGACAGTAAGGGTTTCATATAGATACATGTCTCAACAAATGTAATGAAATTTAGATGCATAATACAAAATAATTACTATGATGTAAAAGAGAAGAGTGAAATCCATCACGGAATTTCGGCATGGTAACGGGTATACGTGGGAGGATTTAATGAGATAGAAAGGGGTCTCCCATCATCATAACATAAATAGGACAGTATGGGGTAGTGTGAAATCATACCCCAACATTTTTAATTGAAAACAAAAGGGCATAATAACTTAAAGAAAATTAGACAAAAATGATAAAGGAAGAAATACCTCACTAGGAAGTGAGATCCCAAAGGCTTGGGAGAGGCTTGAGAGAGGCTTCCTGAGAGAATGGGGCACCATGGGAGGATTCTAGAGATAGGACAACAGGTTTTGGTCAATCTCAGAAGGCTTTGAGTGAAGAGGAAGTGGGAGATTTGGTGGTTTTATATAGGAAAGGAGAGGGAATTCTTTATTATTTAGGTTTGGGACACCTCAAATTAAACTTATCAATACCACAAACCAGCCCATGGATTTTTCTCATGGTTTTTTCCAACGGGTGGTGAAAAAAATAATTTATAATTCCAATGTCCGAACATCTTAGAATAATAGGGTTTCTTATGTCGAGGTGAGTCACACTATCAAGGAAAAAATTAAAAAAACAAAATGTTTTATAAGTCTTAAAGGGTCCACAAAAGCTTTGTAAAAGAAATAAAGAAAATATTAAATCACATTATTTTAATTATAAAACATATATTTGCCTACCATAATGTTTTTAGTATTTTTTTACCTCACTATTAGGTCATTATGATGTTATAAAACACATTATATATTTAAACAGTATTTAATTTTTACCTAAAAATTTGACTGTCTTAGAAAATTATGAAAAATTCACCATTGTATAAATTCGATATCCTGATTCAAAAAATAATATTCATTTTATCGAAATAATTTTATAAATTTTTGAATTTTTACTTTTTAACTAAAAAACAACATTTACCAAAAATTTATGGGTTTTCACAAAAACAGTTTTTAAAGCGTAATAAAAATTAAAATTGTATTCATAAAATTATATGATAATTTATAGTTAATAAAAAGTAATTTTATAATAATATTTTATTAAAATATTATTTAATTAAAAAATCCATTAATTCATCAAAATATATTTCTTAGATTAATATTAATTAAAAATACTATTTGTGCTTAAAAAATATTTACAAAATAACAATAATAAAATTAATGCACATTCTTTATACAAAAATAATGTACATTGTCATAGAACTAGGTTATTATTACATAACCTTTTATATCACCCACATTAGAATGAAGGGTAAGGTGTGCGATGGTGACAGACTCTTGGGTTAGCTCAGATAACATCGTTCGGGTGGTAATCTCTATTAACTTCCACTTCTCCCATAGTCGGTTCCTCTCAAGCTTAATGTGTTCAAGCCCAGCTTCATCTTGGTCAAGAGTGAAGCCCAATGATGCCACCTCCTTTTCGAGCTCTAGAAAATGGGCTTCGTATGGGGCAAGTCTATTGGATGAGGATATCGCTTCCTTTGTCCAAGTAAATTGGATTTGGTAAAGCCCTGTATTTATACTAATCATTTGATCACTATTAAACGAATATATTAGCAACGATCACAATTCATAATAATATTTTAATATACAGAATCATAAAACCATTGAAGTTAAAATTTTATATAACCATAATAAGACATTTAATTAGACTAAGAGGAATTTTCATTAATGAATGTTTGGGTATTTACAATCTTCCCCCCTTAATAAATTTCCAAGTAGAAATTTCCTTTTCCCACACTAAAACAAATGCGGGTGACTTTTGTTCATCACTTCCTCCAATTCCCATGTTGCTTCATCAAACCTATGGTTTCCCCACAACACCTTGATGAGGGGCATTGTCTTATTTTCTAGAACTTTTTCTCTATGATCTAAGATCTTCACTAGTTGCTCCTCGTAAGAAAGATCATACTCTAGTTGTACTACCTCTAAAGAGAGTACATGTGAAGGTTCTGGTATGTACTTCTTTAAGAGGGATACATGAAAGGAATCTTGTACTTTGGCCATGGTAGGTGGAATTACTAGTCGATAGGCCACCGCCCTAATACGAACAAGAATCACAAAGGGGTCAATGTACGTAGGACTTAACTTCCCTTTCTTTCCAAACCTCACGACTTTCTTCCATAGAGATATGCATATAAATACCATGTCTCCAACTTTAATCTCAAGGTCTCATCGATGGTTATCTGCATAAATCTTCTATCAACTATGGGCTACCTTGATATGATGCTGAATGGTTTTCAACTTCTCCACCAATTCTTCGACCATTTATGGTCCTAGCAGCTTACACTCACTGACTTCATCCGAACATGCCGGTGTTCTACACCTCTTCCCATATAGGGCTTCATAAGGTGCCATTCGGATACTCGAGTGGAATCTATTATTGTAGAAGAATTCAACCAGTGGAAGATGTTGGTCCCACCCTCCATTGATGTCCATAGAACACGCTCTCAAAATGTCCTCAAGTGTTTGGATTGTCCGCTCGGGCTGGCCATCATTTTGAGGATGATAAGCCGTACTGAAGTTCATCTCAGTATCTATATCATGTTGAAGACTCTTCAAAAATTTATATGTGAATCTTGGATCTCCATAAGATATAATAGATAGTGTTACTCCATGTAGACTTACCAATTCCCTGATATATATTTGTGCCAGTTGTTCCAATGAGAAATCATCCCAAATTGAAATGAAGTGTGAAAACTATTTAAAATGATCCATAACAACCCAGATTGTATTTTTGCCTTTGGATGTCTTTGAAAGTCCTGTGACAAAGTCCATGGTGATGTTCTTTCATTTCCATGCTGGTATAGGAAATGGTTGCATAATCCCCTTAGACTTCTGTCACTCTGCCTACAATTGTTGACACACCAGACACTTTGATGTATTCTTAGTGATCTCTTTCTTCATATTATACCACCAATAATGCTCTTAGAGATCTCGATACATCATTTTGTTTCTTGTATGCATAGAGAAATATGAACTATTCACATCATCCAAAAGTTCCTTCTTCAGTTCCAGACTTGATGGAACACATATTATTTTCCCAAATCTCACAATTCCTTCTTCATTAACATTGAAATCTGAGGATTTATCTTTTCTGATGCTTCCAGTCTCTTCTAAATTCCCACATCTTCCTTTTGAGCATCATTTAACCTTTCCAAAATATACGGTTGAGAAATAATTTGTGAAAGGATTGATGATGTTCCATTCTTTATGATTCCCGTGTCCATCTTCATCAAATCTAAGAAGATTGGGTCCTTCTCAATTCTCATCAATGATAGAATTGTTGGGTCCTTTCTACTTAAATCATCTCCCACCTTGTTAGCTTCTCTAGGGTGGTAATGGATTGAGTAGTTATAGTCTTTAATCTTCTCTAACCATCATCGTTGGAATATGTACAACTCTTTCTGTGTAAATATATACGTGAGGCTTTTGTGGTCCATGTATATTCCACACTTCCCTCCCCACCCAAAGAGATAATGCCACCAAATTTTTAAATCTAAGATCACCACAACCAAATCCAAATCCGGTGTAGGATAATTCTGCTCATGAAATTTAAATTTTCTTAAAGCTTAGGCAATGACTTTTTCATTTTTCATCAATGCATAACTGAATCCCTTCTTCAAAGCATCACTGAATACCACAAAAATTTCTCCACTTATGGGTTAAGTGAGCATTGGTGTAGTGATAAGCCTCATTATTAACTCCTTGAAGCTTTCTTCACATTCATGACTCCAAGAAAACTTTACTCCCTTTTGAGTTATCTTAGTAAGAGGGTTGTAAAATCAGGAGAAATTTCTCAAAAATCGTCGATAATATCCAGCTAACCCCAAGAATCTACAGATATCAGTTACAGATGTGGGCATCACCCATCCCTCAATTTCATCTATTTTGGAGGGATCCAAAGATATCCCATTGCTTGGCATGATATGACACAAGAATGAGACCTTCTACTATAACTCACACTTGTTGTACTTTTCATAGAGATTCTCCTACCGCAAGGTCTCTAGTATAGTTCTTAGATGCTCCTCATGATCCTCCTTGGTTTTGGAATATATCAGAATATCATCTATAAATACTACAAAAAATTTGTCGAGGTAATTCCTAAAGACTCTATTCATCAAGTCCATGAAGATTGTTGGAGAATTAGTGAGTCTGAAAGGTATTAATATGAATTCATAGTTCTCGTATCTTGTTCGAAAAGCAGTCTTGGGGATATCTTCCTTCTTCACCCTTGCTTGATAATACCTCAACCAAAAATCCACCTAGGAGAAGTATTGTTCCCCCCACAATTGATAAAAAAAAGTCTTCAATTTGTGGGAGAGGATACATGTTCTTTGTTGTGATTTGGATAAGATCATGATAATCAATGCAATGGCGCATTGACCCATCCTTCTTCCTGATTAAGAGGACCGGTTCACCCTATGGTGAAGCACTTGGGCGTATAAAACATTTTTCTAGATTCTCTTGTAGTTATTTATTCAGCTCCTCATGCTCCACAACTGCCATTCTATAGGGAGTCTTGGATATGGTAAATTCCCTAGGTAAAAGATCAATTGATAATTCAACATCCCTTCTAGGAGGAAGACTAGAGAATTCCTTAGGAAACACTTCAGAAAATTCCCTTACAATAGGCATCTCATCATGGATGGTTATCTCCTTAGAATCAATAATCTGAGCCAGATATGCATTCTCATAGGGAAGTAATATCCATGCTTGAGATGAAGGAGTTAAATAAGATTCATCTTCCTCCTTGAACATGTATATAATCAGGGGTTCATTCTCTACATTTATTGTGATTTCCCTCTCACAACAATTTATGTTGGCTCTATATAAGGAAATCCAATCCATGCCAAGAATTACATCAAATTCCACCAGAGGATATATGATGAGGTTCGCTCAGAAATTCCATCCACAAAGTATGACATGGGAATATTTATATTCATGGGATGCGATGATTGCCCCCTTTTAGTACTCACTGACACCTGTACTTCAATGATTTGTGGTGGTGTTGGGACTATTCTACACAACTTTTGGGATATAAAAGAATGCATAGAACTTGAATCAAAAAGTATGTTTTCTATTCTTGAATGAATAACTAGCATACCTATCACTGCTTCATTGTCCGGGTTCACTTGGGTATTAGTGATGGAGAATCTCTCCCTTGGTGCATTGGAGGTTATTGGTTGCCTCTGAAAACCCTTGTATTGGGGAACTGATTTTCAAGATTCCCTATTTCTTTACAATTGTATCAATGAAAAACACGTTGAGGTTTGATCAAAGCCTTCCTCTCCTCTATTGCAGCTATATATTTTTCCTATCGGCATTTAATAGCCTGCTTCCCTTCACATCCACACCTAAAGAATTTCCTCATCCCTATCAGGAAATTTCCGGGGAGCTTCTTTCCGCACCTTTGGAAAGTGGGGTGATGGATCTTTTTAGCACTATCGGGCCTCCAGCATTAAATTACACCTTACCCTTCTTATCCCCATGATACCCATGTGATTCTCCGATCTCCATTTTGAACTAGAGGGAACATCAGAAAATTTTCCCATAACTATTGAAGTTGGGGATCGCTAGCGCTTTCTGTAGGCTATGTTTCAACCCACCAAAGAAGTGGTCAAACATGCATTCGGGGGTAATGATAAAGCTGGAGGCATATCGTGAAAGCCTTTTGAAGTTTTCCTCATATTCTCTGACATATTCGTCGCCTTTTTTCTTGAGGTCAAGGAAGTCCTTTTCAATCTTACGTTGGAGGGTGCATGGAAAATATTTATTGAAAAACATCTTTCAAAAACCCTTCCATTCCAACGCCTCGATCTCTTCCTTAGGATTCATATTTTTGATCAACGTCCACCATTGATCAGCTTCACCTTCCATATGATAAGAAGCTAGAAGAACCTTCTCTTGTTCGGAACATTGATGGATGGAGAAGATCTTTTAAATTGAGTTGATCCATTTTTCAGGGATTGAGGGATCAGATGATCCATTAAAAGTAGGTGGCCTTTGTCTCATGAAGCTCTCGATATCGACAAGTTCTTTATTGAGTGGGGGGGTGGGGGCTGAACATTCTTCTGAACCATTGTTTCTATTCAAATATTTAGTTAACTAGCAGAGAAGCGTGAAAATGTTCTCAATTCCTACTCCCATCAGATTGGGAATCTAATTTTCATAGTCATCACATTGATCTTCACATCGGTTGTTAGCCCAAGTCCTCCTATTACCAACCGTTGGTTGGAATAAAAGGAAACATATGGGTAACACATAAAGGTTAATCAAAGGAAAAAAACTGATGGCTTATAAATAACTTTTATTTCCTTAACTTATGAATCCATAGGATTCAATATATGTTATCCCTGATCTACTTTCTAACATATATTCTTAGGGGTATATTTTTTAATTCCCTTAATAAGGGTCCATACTAAGCTTATTAATTTACCGACGCATATCCCCCTGGAGTGTCATATCCGAGAGTGCAGCAAGGCCCATTGTTGTTCACTAGTTCCTGTTCGAGTCTAGCTCAATGTGGTGTTTTTTGGGTTTACCCCTTGGATACATCTGTTCCAGAGCCACCTCAACCTGGTTGTATCCAAACAGGGATGTATTTTCTTGGTAAACCACTTAATCAATACTTACCAATACTTAGGGTTGTTTTTATTATCCGTATTATTGTCTCTAATTCTTCACTATGGTATTCTAATCCTAATCCCAGAAATAACTAAACTTATCCTATGATACCAAATATAAGAACCCTGCATTTTATTACACCCATAAACCAAATTTATTACATAAAATCGTCACTTGATACAACATAGAAGATCATGAGGTCTAGTGTCTTTGGGTATTAGGAACATTAAACCACAACTTAGAACATAAAACAGACAACATCTTTATTGAAAACTTCCTTTACATGACGACTACATTCCCTTGTACTTAGCATTGCATGGTATAACCTGATGAAATGCATAAGAAAAGGGTGTGCTATAATTCCTAGTAAAGGAATAAACATGGAATAACATGAGGAATATAATACATGTTATAAAATTGGAATATCAATGGGGTAAAAGAGAATCATGAATATAAAGTTGTGATAATGCCTGAAAATCATAACATGGAAATGTGACAACAACACTTAACATGGAATTTGCCTGAGCCAAAGATCATTGCACATGGAGAGTGAGTAAACCCTCATTGCACATGAAGCACAAGTAAAACCTTGTTTCACATGAATTAGCATGAGTCAACACCCATTTCACATGATGTATCGTGATAAAATACATTACCCAATTCATTGGAGCGCTAACAGGGCGCACCCTTCTTAAACATTTCATTTCATGCATAAGTGTGCCACATGGATCATATAACATGGAATAAATCGACATAATAAGCTATTCCATGATTAATAACTGTTGAATAGATACATGAAAGTACCATTAAATATGTTTATGTTCATAAAATAGAATACCTTTGATATAGACATGGGTATGGTATTCGCTACACAATGATCTTGGCTTGAAAAAATGCGGTGCAATTTCGACAGCATAATGACACGACATAAGGATTAATGAAAATGGTTGATGAGAGAGAAAAGGGTGTCTCATAATATGTATATGAAATGGACAGTAAGGGGGTAATATAGATACATGTCCCAACTAACGTAATAGAATTTGGATGCATAATACAAAATAATTACTTAGATGTAAAAGAGAGGAGAGAAATCCCTCACAGAATATCGGCATGGTAACAGGTGTATATGGGAGGATTTAATGAGAGAGAAAGGGGAATCCCAAAATCAAAACATAAATAGGATAGTATGGGAGAGTTTTGAAATTATACCCGAACAATTTCAATTGAAAACTAAAGGGCCTAACAACTTGATGGAAATTAGACAAAAATGAGAAAGGAAGAAATCTCTTACTTGGAAGTGTGATCCCAAAGGCCTGGGAGAGGCTTGAGAGTGGCTTCATGGGATCTTGGGGAACCTTTGGAGGATTCTAGATAGAGGAGGGAAGGGGTTGGTATAACTCTAAAGTCTTTTACTGAAGAGGAAGTGGGATCTTGGGTGGGTTTATATAGGAAAAGTGAGGGAATTCTTTATTATTTAGGTTTGGGACACCTCACATTAATCTATTCAATACCACAAACCAGCCCATGGTTTTTTTCTAATGTTTTTTTACAAAGGTTATTGGAAAAAAAATTTATAGGGACAATATACTATCTTCTTAAAATAATAGGATTTCCTATAAGAAGGTGAGACGCACTCTCAATGAAAACAATTGAAAAAGACAAAATATTTTACAAGCCTTTGAGGGCTCAAAAATGATTTGTAAAATAAATCAAACAAATCTAAATTCAAATTATTTTAATTCTAAAGAATATACTGGCCGAAAATAATGTTTATATTATTTTATTAACTCAATATTGGGTCACTATGATGTCATAAAACACATTATATATTTAAACGGTATTTAATTTTTACCCAAAAATTCGACTGTCTCAGAAAATTATGAAAAATTATCCATTGGATAATTTGACATCCTTATTAAAAAAATAATATTCATTTTATCTGAATAATTTTATAATTATGTGAATTTTTACTTTTAAAATAAAAATCGACATTTACCGAAGATTAATGGGTTTTGACAAAAACCACTTTCAAACCTTAATAAAAATTACAACTACATTCATAAAATTATATGATCATTTATAGTTAATAAAAAGTAATTTTATAATAATATTTTATTAAAATATTATTTAATTCCAAAATCCATTAATTCATCAAAATATATTTCTTAGTTTAATATTAATTAAAAATACTATTTGTGCTTAAAAACTATTTACAAAGTAATAATAATAAAATGAATTCACATTCTTTATACAAAAATAATGTACATTGTCATAGCATTGGGTTCTTATTACATAACCCCTTATAACACCTGCATAAGACCGAAGGGTAAGGTGTGTGATGGTGACATAATCTTGGGTTGGCTCAGATAACATCGCTCGGGTGGTAATATCTATTAATTTCCACTTCTCCCATAGGCGGTTCCGCTCAAGCTTAACATGTTCTAGCTCATCTTAGGCTTGGTCAAAAGAAAATCCCAAGGGTGCCACCTCTTTTTCGAGATCTAAAAAATGGGATTCATATGGGGAAAGTATACTAGATGAGGATATCACTTCCATTTTCTGAGTAAATCTGATTTGTTAAAGCCCTGTGTTTATACTAATCATGTGATCACTATTCAATGTCTATATTAGCAATGGTCAGAATTCATAATGGTTTTTTAAAATATAGAAACATAAAACCAATGAAGTTCACATTTTATATAACCATAAAATGCATTTAATTAGATCAGTAGAAATTATCATGAATGATGTTTAGGGTTATTACACAACCCGCATCCATTCTACCTGGGTGATCTGGTGAGCTGTTGTCGCTTGACCCCGACAGGAGGGAGGCCCCACATATGCGGGGAAGAGGAGGAGCCGAATGTGGCATCTGTCCACGTCTCTGCTAGGAGCACCATTGATCTGCCCCTAGAATACCGATATTCTATTGGCAAGCGGTGCCCCCAGCCAACAGAATGGTCCGAACCCACACCGGCGGTTCGGACCCTCGCCCTGCGGGCAGGACCCGCACCGGCAGGACAGACCATCACCAAGTGGGATGAACCCGCGGACAAACTAGGAAAGCCCCAGCAAGGCCCATTAGGCCTAGCCTATAATCCAGGCCATACCAAACTAACCCAGAACCAAACAGAGTCAGGTCAACTCATTCAAATTAAACTGGGGTATATGGGACCCCCAGCCCGGGTTCGTTAGGTCGGTCCGACTGGGTCGGACCAGGACCAGACACAAACGACCCCTGTTTACTAAAAAACTAATAACACGAAAACCAGATGTTTGTTTGATGATCCATATGTGGTGTTGGGACCCTACTGAGAATTAGTATCTTTTGGAATGATATATGTAGATTTTCAAGAATGTTTAGATGCAATGAATGGCTTGAGGAATCGTTCTCCCAAGCACGCTATGTACAGAACCCGCTGGTTGGTTGGGACCTGAAGACAACTGACATTCGACTCTGTATGACTCAACTGTGGCCCAGTGGGAAGAACATAAGTTTGAATTTGTAGGAACACTGTGGGATAGAGATTGTGTGACTCGACAGACCCACAATACGCGATAGGAAGCAGTACCTCAGTTGGCCATGGTGGGAAGCACCTCTTTGTAACGTTGTAGGCCCACAATGGGACCAAGATTGTATGACCCAACATACCCACAGTACTAATTAGAGATGAGTACACCAACAGTCCAAGGATAGTGGGAAGAAGTATCTTTGTGATTCGGAAGACCCACTGCACTCATAGTGAAGGAGTTCTCCAACAGCTGATGTGTTCGTTGATGAGACTAATGATTCTTCCATCAATACCCTAGATATATACTTAGAGTGAGATTTCTTGTGCTTCGTGCATGTGGTTCGTGCTTATGCATTGTGATTTTTTTGATGATTTTTTTGTGGTATTTCCTTTGTTTTTTGGGGTACTCTACTGAGTATTTTGTTACTCACCCCTACATGGGCCTTACCTGCCCATGTTGTGTCTGGTGTAGATGATAGACGATTCGATGGAGGAATTGGTGGCCTAGGACCATGTGGGGCCCAGGAGGATCATGGTGAAGGACGTACTACTTATTATTCTAGTAGCTACACTACTCTTTCAACTATGTGAGGTTTTCAGCAGATGGCTACTCGAATCCCGTTGTACATTCCTATTTTCAGTTCTTTTTATTGGGTTTGTAGTTTGGACGACTTGTTTTCAGTTTTACTTTTACTCATAACATGTTTCAGTATAATTTTCTTCCCCTTTTAGTTTTTGTGACGTGGTTGGGCATGTGTGCGCGTACAGGTACTCAGAAAATTGAATTCCAGTTAAACATTGACACCTTCAGTGCTAGTCTCCAGCCTTGGGCCTTCGTGAGGCGGGCTTAGGGTAGTCACGACACGGGTCCCGAGGAATGGGTCGTGACTAAACATAAATCATGATCCTATATAAAATAAAATTCAAACATGAAATATACATCTTTTATGAAAATAATTTGATAATGAAAATTTATAATAAAGTATAATTTAATGAAAAATATTATAACATTCCTTGAGAAAACATGAAAACTTATGAAAACTTGTAATATTTTTATGATCATAAAAATTCCTGAAAACAGAGAAATTTACCTTTGAAAAGATAAAAATATCCTTTTTCCCATTAAGTAAACTTATTATTAAATATAATTTAAAATTTTACATGTAAAACCAATAAGACACCAAAAAAATCATAGTGGTATCTTGGGACAATATTACCATCACCCTTTTAATCACAATTTCAATAAAATACCATAAATTATTTTTTATGATAACCCTTTTTGGAATAAAGAAACAAATTCATTCCAATATAATTTTTCCTAGAGAATAAATAATTATTCAAAAACATAGTGAGATATATTTTATGCTCACCCATCTTTCAACTACAAATAAATAGTACCATAGTTTAAAAAAATGTATAGAAAATTTTATTTGGCGTTATTAAAGTCATTTAAACATTCTTTTTAATAAACAATTAAACTAAACTATAAAATAATTTTATTTCAAATAAATAATAGAGAAATAATGTTCTTCAAAACTATTTTAGAAAAATTATGAGAAATAATTTAATATTTAAAATAGTAATTTTTCACAGTAAATATTTTCCATTATTTTTTGTAACATTTATTTTAAAGGAAATAATTTATAAAGAAATTGGAATAAAAATTACATTTTCAATCCATGAAAAGAAGGAGTGGATGTTTTGTAAATAAAATTGAATAAGTCGATCATAAAATGTGATCATAAAGAAAATGTTAAAAATAGGGACTTTTCAAACATTTGAAAAGAAATTAAATGTAAACAAAAAATGACTGTAAAAACTCATAGAAGTATTCAGAATAAAATCCATAAAATAAAGGATAAGGACCTGAAGAAGATGAAAATAAATTTTATTTTTGAGATAAATAGAATAGAATATCCCCAAATAAGAATTGAGATACATAAAATCTATATTCTAGGGGTTATTGGAAAACTAATCGTTTTCTTTGGTCTTAACATGTGATGTAAGAATATATCAAGGAAGTGATTATGTAAATGTATATTAATTTTAAAAAAATGTGAAAATAAGGAATAAAAATATATATGGATATAATTCTAATAATCATATAATAACAAAGTCAATTAAGAAAAAATATAACTCAATGAATGGAAATTATGTAATGAATCCACATTCCTTGAGTCCCGTAATAGCTTTGAATATTCCTTTAATGTTGAACATTATTATTGATCCCTATGTAATTTTCTAACAAACTAAATCCAATAGATGGATATTTGTATTACTCATGAAGGAGTTTCGAAAGAACATATAGATGGGAAAATACACATCAGATATCTGGGAAATGTATAAGGAAAATGACCATTTTAGGGGAAAAACCTCAGTGGCCCCTCAATAATTAATTAATTAAAGGAATAAAAATATCACAATTTTCCATGTAAGAATGATTCAAAATCATTATTGACAATCATCACCCATTAGAATCTAATTTAGTTGGATTGATATTATTTTTCTATAATATATTCCCCTCTTATCTCACTTTGCACTACCCAACCTTGTATAATCTTTATCTTGAAATCATTGAATATCGATCCATTTACAAGAATGTATAGACTTGACCTCCTCTTATCGTTATCATATGATAGATATCGATATCAATAAAAAATATCATGTAATCTGACTTTATTTCTTTTTTTTTAAATATTACAAATGATTCTAGATTTTTCATCCTAAATTTTAATTTCATCTAGAAAATGGTTCACTTCTTCATAATACATGGGTTAAAATTCAACTAATAGTTCCTAGATTCCTTTAATTTGATTGATTATATACCAATTTTTAATGTCAATTCCTATCTGTAAGAATTTGTATTTATATCCTTGTCATATTTTAAAACCATTTAAAGTTGAATAATCCATCATAACATTTTAAACCTTATTTTATCTATATATTAAGTAAGACCTCTATATCCATTTCTGCACATATATAACCAACCAAAATTTATATTTTGATGAATCAATGTTTGATAGGTAAATGTGAATTCTGGAAACTAGAAGTGGTACTTATCAAAGATAACCCATAAGATATTAAAAACCTATAATCTAGAAATTAAAAGTTGAATCACACTTATAGGCTATAACATATTTTGATTTTATGTATTTTGAAGTTAATGTACCATCCATTTGAGTCATAGGAAATGGTGAAACAATCTTAAGATAAACTATGAATAATTTTGGATGAATATAGTCAAGAGGTAAGAATAAATCATGAATAGAATCAAATATATGTACTAAAGATCATGAGAACAGGATAATCAGAAGAGATAAATGATGTAATTTCAATGACGTTCACATGATCAAAAGAATAATATGATTTAAAAATAAGAAGTAAACTATAGAAATTAACAATGGTGTGAAATGCATTAGTTTTTCCCTCATGGTTTTATATATAAAATTTAACCTTTATGAGTATTTATTAAAATATAGTAGATGGAAAATACCTAAAAAATTCATATTCTTTTTAGAATAATGCATATTATATATTTTGAGGCTCACATTGAAGATCATAAAATGAAAATAAATTTGTAAATTTTTTCTCTCCATCTAATGAGTAAAATACATTCCTTTACTAAATTCATAATATGAGAAATAAATTTGTTTCATAATATATTTTTTACATAACATTATCAAGTAACATAATATAATCTACATTATCTAAATCTATATGTAATATATATTTTTAACTTATAATGACACATAATGTTTTTACATTACAAAATACCCCATTACTCGTACCTAATATCATTCATAGATAATACATAATTTTCTTGACATAAGTATATTTCCAAAAATTCACAGAGCATGATATTTAAATTGATACATATGTTTTTATACATAGAAATTTTTTCAAAACATAAGATAAGTATTATATATTAGTAAAATATAAATATTTCACACCTAATACAAATTTCAATTATAAAATGTTCTTCTCCCAAACATATGGTTTTATAGTTAATTTTTTTTATTCATCTAGAAAATTTTCACAAAACTAAAAAATATTAAATAAAAAATAAAAAATTGGAACAATAACCAAAATATTTAAAAATGAAAATCACTTTAATATATAAAAAATACTGTATATTTAAAGAATATTTTTTTTAAAATTAGTCTATAGAATAAAATCCCAAAATGTACTATTTTGAAAAATTTCCAACAAAATCTTATATACCACCTTAAAATAATAAATAAATAAAAACAATAAATTATTCTTCCCTGAAAATAAATTTTTAAATATAGAATATAATTTTAAAAGAATATTTAGTCTTAAATTGACTCTAATAAATCTTTTAGGACATAAAATAAACATATATATTTTAAAATTCAAGAACTTTATTCAAAATATCTAATTAATTTGTATCCTGAATATAAAAAAAATAATACCCAATCTTTTTTTTTCGTGGGTCTCATATCCACTATATATAATCACTACTTTATCATGTACATAAATATTATCTACAATGATAAAATATCTCCATATAAATAACCAAACTGTTATTTAACTCACTACATTATCAAGATTCCTTCAAAATTCACTCTTATTTTTTATTTATATCATCATATTTGGTGGATTCATCTTAATAAGAGATTATAATGATAGTTACATCAACCTTACAATTATTTTATTTATATATAATTGTTTCTCCATATTACTTTCACTCATTATTTTAAATTTTTTATTTTCCCTATAAAATTTATTACTCTTTTGCTATACTATAATTGTCTATTTCATTTTAAGTAATTTCAAAAGATAAAAAATTTTAAATTCTATGAAAGGATATTAAATTATACATATTTGTTTGTGATAGAGAGAAGGTATTGTATATTCTTGGTGATCACGGGCCAAATGTTGTTGTCGATCCTCTTCCTTTCTATTCAAAACCATATTTTGATAGATAGATTAGGATTAATGTATGTGGATGGTATCATTTATATTTTAGGGATACCCTTGAATATTTTTTCTAATTTATACACTTGATCCATTTATATGTTTCTAAGAGGCATGTGGTATGCATTCAAGACTCAGTTTTGGATGCATATAACATCCCACCTATAGACCAATGGTCCGACCAAGAGAACTATTTAGTTTATATAGGATTTGATGAGGGTTTCTATGTTGTATTTTTACTAGATAAAAAAGGATCACTTAATATTGGTACAACCTCATATAAAAACATATTCTACTATACTATTAACATGAAACCTTTTGTTGTCTATATGAGAGACCTTTTTAAAAACCCATATGTAGGAAAGGGATATAAAATTATTTATTTATGAGGTTAGAGTTGGTATTTGAGATGATGTATAAGTTCAAGGTGTTCTAGGAGTGGATGGGGAATTCATGGAGGAAATATAAGTCCTATATGGACGGACGATGAAGGCCTTTGGAGTTCGAGGGGGGGAATCATGTTTTGCTTAAGGTATATTTAATTATAATTTCTAAAAGATTTTTATGGGAAGGAATTCTATCCTTAATATTTCTTAGTTTTTTCTAGATCCCACATAAATTTGGGTTGGATTTTTTCTTCAATTGGAATTTTCCCTGCTTATGTATCAGGTGCATGATTTTTTTCACATATCATAGCTGAGGATATAATTGAATAACTCATAACATGTCAATGGATAGAGTGAGATGGACATTGTGAAATGGTCCCCATTCTCATAGTATCATGTGGTGATTAGTGACCGGTAGGAGTGGATACATTGTAAATGATCCATTTCACTTGTCTATGTGCTTTTCGAGCATGAAAAATTCCAAGAGATCTTGTTGTGGCATGAGAATCAAATACATGCTTAATATCATCACCCTTCTATGTAGGTTGTTATTTCTAGGGTAAAATCACATGATGGTGGGGAGGATTTAATTACTATTTATTTTCTATTAATACCGTTAGAGTACATTAATTTTTTAGGACGATTCTTTGAACCGAAATAGAGTTACATTTTTTTGTAGTGAATCTAACATACTATATTAAAAATAATATATTATTTTTAGTATGGGAATGTGTGTTCATAGGAATATTTAATTTCATTATACAAATACTCATGTGGGTAATATAATAATTTTTTGTGTCCAAAACATGGGTTTTACCCTATTAGTGGGGTATTTTTCTAATGTAATAGGGTTTCCATATTCAATATATCATTGGAAGATTAATTCATAAATTTAATTTAATTAATTTATTAAATTAGAAGAGTAATTTAACTAATTAGGGGTTTTTATAAATCATTTATTTAAATAAATAATTAACCCATTATTAATAGGATTATCCAGAATACCCTAGCTTGATAGAGAGAGGGTGAGTGAGTGAAGGAGGAGATCATGGGGTGATCGATGAATGATGAAGAGGATTTACGATTCCCAAGGAATTAAATTCATCATTGGGATCACTGATGATTATAAAAATGGATTAATAATTCATCTATGAATAATCCAAGGATGTGGTAGTGATTTATTATTGTTTCTTTATTCACTCATATGGGACTTTAAGCATGAATTTTCCATTTCAGATTTTTTTTCCTACAAAACTACAAGAACTTGTACACTTATTTTTTATAATGTGCCAATGAAAATCATGGATTATGTGTTGTATACCCACTATTCCATTAATCTTATTCCAATTATTATTGCTCGATCCTAACTACAACCATTTTTATTCTCACCTTTGTTTTTATTTAGATTTCTCTCCCCTATTTGTCGTGAATTATTCACCAGCCTTTGTTTTTAGGAGGTAGTTTTAAAAACTATAGTACAACTCAACATGTGATTGATATCTAGGAAGGTAATTGTTTAATTGGGGAGAAAATGTAATGATAGAGGCTACTGGAATGTTCATAAGTTGATGATATAACATAATAGATACATTTAGAATCTTCATAAGCCAATGATAGAATGTGATTGGGGGAAACAGTGTGAGAATGGAAAGATAGTGGTGAATGAAGTCTTTATAATATGTGAATATGAGTGAAATATCCATTTTTTATGATAGTATTATAGGAATCTAGATTTATAGGAATTAAATATATTAGAGAGGCATTAAAAGATGTATTTTTCATGATAAATGGAAGTAATGGCATCAATAGTGTAACTCAAAGGAAATGAATGAATGTAAAATGAAAAAATTGTGTGTACTTTGTAATAAAACATGAAGTTTATTACTTGCATGAGATGATAGGGTTTCTAGAGTATTTTAAATATAATATAAAATTTTAAGTATATTCACGTGATTTATTGTGCATGAAATTGATGTATCACATGTCTCGTTCCCTTAGAGGTATGCTATTTAATCTGAGAATACACAAATTAGCTTCCTAGAAGTACACAGTGAGAACCAAAACGGGTTCCACACATAGTTTACCACTATATATAAACTGAGACAACATGGGACAGTGTATGCATGATATATACCATTTTTCTTAATGTCACAACACATAGTGTACCTTATTTTACATATTTTTACCCTATCATACATACCATTTGGGTTTACCTTTACAAATCATGTGGAAAATACATACATGAATTGGTAGTTTTGAGGGTCTATATTCCATATGTACCTATAGAGCATGTAGTGTACTATTCAATCCCTGGTTAACATTTGTATCACCCTTCTTAAGAATTGTGTCTAGATGCAGGTGTATTATATCCTCAATAGTTTTCCATATAGGATGTGGTAGTATGATCTTCATAAACAACACAGAAGATACCCAATATGATACATACAGACCATATTCCACAGCTCAATACGTCCAATGATATGGATCTGGTGTGATATTTAGAGTTTTTCTAGGAAAGATACTCCTATAATGGGTTTTTAGGCCATGGAGTGAGTTTCCCACATCTTAGATAGGGTTCGGTACTCCCCCACACACACATGAAATAATTTTTAGTTCTATAGTGGTGATATTTCCACATCTAATAGCTAAGTAAGGATCATGTCCTCTACTGAGGTTAAAACTCCCTTAACTACTTATTGTCCTTTAATAATGTGAGTGATCCCTACTAAACATCTAGAAAGGTTACATGGGTTACTTGTTGGGTTGTATAGATTCTTGGTGCCACCTACAAATTCATTTGTGCTTGGGAAGTCTACAGTGAGACCATCTCACATATCATGAGCTCTCTCATTTGTAGTATATAATGGTTTTTTAATTGGTTCTTTCATTCTTTATTCCCATATTATTTTATATCTCTAGTTTTTTTCTATTTCATTATGTTTCTTTGAGTATACTACTAGGTATGTATGTACTCACCCCTATGTGTGGGAACATCCCCACACGTGTCATATCTTATGTAGATAACATGAAGTTAAATATTCCCCTTTATAAACTAAACATTGGTTGATCATAGTATTACTTTTATGTTGTGGTAGTTATCGGTAATTATGTTTGGAGATTTATTATCATGGGCATCTTCCAGCTCAATTTTTAGGTTGGGTTAACCCTTTCCTATTGGTGGACCTGTATCTTTCCCTCTGGCCATTATTAATTACTCTCTATTAATATTTATAGATCATAGTGTCTATCACATCCATTATTATTTACATATTATATTTGGTTAATTTTATTGATTATGTATTGTTATGTACTATGTGGAGGTGTGAATTTAATACGAGTGAATTATGCTAAGGCCTCCCATTATGTGTGATATGCCTACTCATTGTTACTCATCCGACCTTAGACTATAATAAGACTTATTATGGTGGAATTACATGATTAAAACCACCAAGGAGGGTTCTTAGTGTTCCAGATCATGTTAGTAGTTGTTAATGATATGTGTCAAATGACAGACTGGATGTTTTGCCTTATAATGAGTGAGAAGGTGAAGACAGGGTCCACCATGAGTGAGAATGAACTTGTCCAAAATTTGATTTGTTACATGGAATGTAATGTGGTTGTGAAACTCTATCTAAGTGAGAGGGGAGTGGTTATTGAGTGTCAGAAAAATATGAGATGTGGATTTCACCCCAAGTGAGAGGGTGGTGGGGGTATTACTATATAAAAAAGAATATAATTTGGGAGTTGGTATGGGATAGTATTTGGATTTTGAGGGTAGTAATCACGGTATGGTATGAAACCCATCATTGAATCTTTGTTTATGGGTCATAAAATATAACATGAGGTGACTACATCATTATCATTGGATAAGTTGGTTGGGTCAGCATCCATGGTGGACAAGTCAGTAGACAATGATTTGATAACCATACTTGTGTGGAATAATATTAATGTATTTATTTTCCTTTATATAGATACTTATATGATGGAATATATTATGTCCACTTAGAGAAACCATACAAAGATGTATTTATCACGCCATACATGGGAACTCTGGTGTACATGAAGGCCTTATGATTGTTATATAGGATTATGTGTAGGTTGTGTAGTTGATCAGAATAAAGTATCTTCATAGTTATTATATATAGGGTTTAAGTGAAAAACAATGATATAATAGAGCCTATTTTTACTATATTTCTTTTTTATATGTGATCATATCAATGTGAGATTAGTTGAACTGTGTGAATATATTATTTTATTTACGTATTTTATAGAATGGATGTGTTATATCTTAAGGATAACTATGATTCTTTTTATTGCGTTTTTTTATTTTTTTATAGTTTATGGTTATGATATTGAAGGTATAGTCTCTCCATTATATGATCTAGGCCATCACTTCTAGTCAGAAACCTTTAACGTATATAGAGGTATGCCTAAGGTCATTTGGATCTCCAGTTAGGATAATGTTGAGGGATTTTACAAGATAATTACAAAGTTTTATCAAAGTATATTTTTACTTTTATTTTGGTGTCGGAAATGTTAGTTTGAGATATGAACATGTACGATCATCAAATGGACCTTAGATTGGAAATTCATGAACACATTTTTTGCAGAATTTCTAGGATACTAAAGTAATGATATTTCTATCATGGGGTTTAATATTATAATTGAGATGCCTATTAAATTATGATGAATTTATGTGGAATTATTATTTTTGTTTTAGGATCTTATCCAATAGAGTTAAGAGGAATGAACACATGTATCATATTTACAACAATAGATTCATGGAACATTTACATGTGTGTGAGTGTGACTGATTTAACTACCGAAAACAACAATGATTTTAAAGTGTCAATATGAACTTATATAGTGTTTTCTATATAACTTATTATCATATTTTTATGTATATGGACAATGGTTATGAATCATGATCGGTTTTATAATGACATGTAAAGTGGATATAATAGAGATTTGTTCTTTGGTAAATATTATATAACCCCTTCATACAGTGGATTTATAGTTACCTATTTTTGGTTAGTTTAGTTATTGGCTACCATGGTGATGGTCTGATACAAGTGTGGTACTCCAGAGGTATGTATTATATGGTAACATTCTTCAATGATTATATAGACACCATTTCTAGGGTTGATGAAACGAATATTGGTTAAAGTTTTCGTTTGAGTTGTAAAACATATGGGGTGATGTTGGTATTGAGTTTAGGTTTGTAATATGGGATTAGTTTTATTACTATCCTTGTGGTTTTGGCTATGGTTTTCTATGGGATTGTGGATTGTGATCCTAGATGGTTGGATTTATAGTGGGTAGATTATGATTAGACAATTGTGGTTCTCAAAAGAAACTCACGTGGAAAGAGATTTTATGTTAGGCCTTTCCATGAATATTCAGACTTAGGCTATTATAAAGGAAACCCCATGGGTGCTTTAGGATATATTTGATTGAAATACAATGGAAGAATTATTAGTTTTTTATGCATGTGATCATTGGTTTGATGAAATGAGACTTATTAGAGCATGAGTTAGGTTGTGTGATTGGGTGGTACAATATTATACACCCACTGGGTTTAAATGTGCTTGAGATAGATACATAATAAGAACTAATGACAGGTTTCTTATGGGATCACTATACCTTTTTGTAGGAGAGCAATTGTTGGAAAAAAAATCTAGGGAATATTTGATGCTAGATGAAAAGTGCACTCAATTTATACATAATGAACTTTTTAGTAGGTGTATTAGTATATGGGTCATTTATGGTGTATTGGGGATATTATATATATTATAGGAACTCTAGAGGTATGAAAATTATGGTGTATTAATGAATACCCCTTAGTCTAATTTATCAAATGAGATACGTGGGACCTTAGTGGGGATTTATTTAGCGGTCACCCTTGTAATGAGGTGACTAGGGTGATTAGTGAATTGCATGAAAGTATGGTGGATATTGTTGTTAATGAGGATGATAGGTGACCCTTTATTATATGATGTTATATTTGGGGTATATTTTAGTATTTTGGTATGATTGGTCCAATCATGGACCTTAATAGGGTTCCTTCTGGAATGGGATGAGTGTGGATCAGGAAGAGAAACAAAGATATGATGTTTGAACTTATTCCATCTTAAAATCATGTGGTAGTGTAATTAATATCATTTATAGGGAGAACACCATTTCCTATCAGAGGATACAACCCTTTCTGAAGATCGATTTTAGTTAAAAAATGATTACATACCATATTTTTCACGAATGAGTAAAGATTAGTGTTTCATATTGGTGATAGGTTAAAAAAGGGTGTTCATTTCCAATTATTATATTTTCTAATGTACATTATATTTTCTATAGAGATCATTTTTTATGATTCATAATAGCGATGATGGTGATATTTTTTTTGTAGATCATTGTATTAGTCATGGGTGTGTGACCCTAAATCTAGAGGGGCCGTGGACGAGGTGAGAAAAATTGGATAATTCATGATATTTCATATATATAATAATGATAAGGTGGATATTATTTTATTTACATCTATAGAGAATAATAGATTTGGAATTCAGATGTAGTGTCATATGAAGTCTTGGATTCAACATTGGGCTCATAATTTCATTTGGAGTAATTTAAGATTGATTCAAATTATAGATGAATCGATACACAATGGTGGTGGTATGATGATTAATATTTTGGATAAGAATATAACCACTAAATTACACAAAGATTTAGGTTTATGATTTTTTTGTGGATGTCTATATTATTAGATGATGTCATTGATAATTAAGACATAGTGACCAGGTGATGTTATGATAAATTGGCATGTGAGATCCATCATTTTAGGGAAATCTATTCAGAAGAAGAGTTCCCAATAATGTTTTGTGTATAATTGGATATAGTGAGGTGAAACCCCAACAAAATCAACATATCAGATAAAATTGATGTGTTTTAAAGATCAATCTAAGAAAAAATGGTGTATTCAAGATTGTATCCTAAATAGTGAAAGCACATCTTGTTCGGTTTATAATTACGAATGAGGAGAGATATTTTACTTATACTGATTTATTAGATGTTGAAAAATATTCTCAAGTTTTTTAGGGTCAAAAAAGAATATGGTGGAGTGTTTTTAATCACTCTCATCCTTATGGGTTTTTTCAATTCAATGTAAATATAAATTTCATGTCATGGAGAAGGGTAGTGGTAAACCCATTTATAAGATTTTGATGTAGGTGGCCCATAATTCTATGATGGGGGAGGTTTAAACTGTGATGATTCCATGATATAAGAATCAAATCGAATCAAAATTGGGTCACCATGGTATGGAAAAAGTAGTTCACATTGTGACCAGTGGGTCTCTTGTCATGGAGGAATTTGTGTGTATCATTTAAGGGTGTATATACAAAAGGGGTAGTAGATGTCGCATCATGTATAAGGATGTCACACCATGAAGACAACCCTTATATATTTTTTTATATCTATGAATGTTTAGGATAATGTCACATTTAAAGGAGTATTGTGATGATGATGACCCATATATATTGGGTATAATAACCCTTCTATATGAATTAGAAAAATATTATACAAGTAAAGGTAGTTAAAAATTGACCCTAAGGGTCACATTGTGAGGGTTTTCAAGGGGTTATATCATGGTGGGGAAGGCCATGTCATGGGGATTGGTCATTGGGAGTCCATTTCATTTAGAATGTTGATGTTCACACTAAAAATGATCGGGGTGTGGGATTTTGGTTTAATCTAGAGGTTGGATACAATTTCATTGCTGAAGTTCTATCATGTAAGGGGTGATCAGGAGAAAGTGGCATCTGGATACTCTAAGTAGGATTTCATTCCATGGATCATAGAACCATTCTATGGTGGATAAGATATGGGTATATGTTATTCCAAGGCCTAGTTGGTTACATCACGGTGCAACCCTAGATGAGTGGAGTTGCACCATCAACCCTACTATTTATGATACAATGGATCTTAAGGCCTACTTTTCATTAAAAATAGAGTCATTTTAATCCTTTACAATTTACCAATCTATTTATTTAAGAGGAAAATGGATATTTGGAAGGTCTGTTTGGCCAAATCCTTACCTGTTTCATCCTTTCTTTGGTTCCCATTTGTCATATGTCTTTGGATAGTGATTTCATAATGATTTCAGGTAGTTATTTTCTATGATTACATCATTATTCTTCTCCTTTGTTTGCCTCTGATTTTTTGTATGCTAACAATAGGGTTTGATGATTATTCCTCTAGATCTTGGTAAAATCATCCTAATAAAATGATTCTTTATGCTACAGTGGATTCTATACATCAAAGGAGGGGATGTTTCATCTATTTATCATTTTTTATTACAGGAACATGAACTAGTTGATATTACAGATTTTTTTTCATTTTTCTAGGAGTTGGTTCTTTAGTGGACATCATGTGATGGGAATTCTGTTTAAAGGCTTATGGGAACACACTATAAGATTTGTCATCATATTTCATAATTTTTTAGTGAGTAGATTCATCTTGGTGAGTTTTTTCCATTAAACTACTTCATTTTATATTTTATAATTAATTTTTATTATTATTAGGTAATTATTTTGAAATGTGGGATTGAGATAGGGGATCAGGTTTTGGAATGAAGTTTGATGAGGTATGGATGGGAATGGTCAAGGATGGTAACTCCATGTTTGAGGTCAGTGGTCCCAATAATACTAAAATATATACTTATTTATGCATGATTCTGGATTCTTGAATAAAAATATTTGTTTGGGTAAAATTGATATGGAAAAATAGTTCCCTAGTTTCTGATAAGGGGAGTCTTAGAGCTTTCTGGGGTTAGAGAATGTTCTCATTTTTGTCAATAATTTTGGAGTTGCTTGAAGACTACATTCCTAAGGGTGTGAGGATTCTATTTAGCTTCATCAGGTTCCTAATATAGGTTATTGGGATTGAGATAAGATATAGGAGTCCTAATTTAGGCCACCTAGGGATATTTGGGAACACATGATATGATTAGGCTTTTGGTTGATGGGTGAGATTATTTTCTGTCTCACATATAGTTTATAATACTCTAGAATGAGTAGATTGAAGACTTAGTGTTTGTGATTACTATAATAAGACCTTCATGGATTAGTGTAGTGTAAAATGGTGTAGTTCCTCTATATTATGATATTAATTTAAATATTAGGGGAGATGGGATATCAGTTCCAATTATGGGCTCTGAGAATTATGTTGGCTACATGGAAATAGGTTTTCAAGGGTATTAAAAAATTTATATTTGGATAGTAATTGGTCAACGGAACCTAGTTGTGATACAAAAATTGAAATAATAAATAGATAAGACATTATAGGAACAGGTACTGTTAGTCATGAGGGATGTGGGATTATCAGTTGGTGACCCATGTGGAATAGTATTAATGTTTTGTATCAATATTGTGTATAAGGAATCTATTGGATTCCCTCATAGTAATGGGTAGAATACTAATTGATATAATGTACCGTTCTTTTATGATTAGGTCTATCTTGAGGAGATAATCCAATAGGGATAGTTATCAATGTGATTGGCTAATGGTTCAAGACTCTTTATGAGATATAGTCATAAAGTATTGAGTTTTCATAAGGATAAGATATGAATCAAGCTAATATGTTTTTGTTTATATGGGCTTGTTCCCTACTATGATTTGATGGATAAAGATGAAATTTAATTTTAGGAATTACCCTATGTGAGAGAATTTTAATAAATATTTCTTTGAGTGTGAGGGTGTTGATTCAGTTAAGTATGTGAGACCCCCCATAAGATATGGGACTAGTTAGTGTGATGTGGTAAATGGTAATACTATAGGTATGAACTCATTCTATGTGTGAGGGTACTCGAAGAGATATCACTGAGTGAAAAGGTCCTAGTCTAGGTTGTACTACTAGACCCTCCCTAGGAGAGGGGAGAGAGATTTTGTTGATGATGAGCTAGATCCATAGCCTCATATTGATAGAGAAAGTGTTGGTAGAGACAACCATGACTGATATTGAACTGGTCCCGGATGTGATGTGTCACGTTAAATGTGGCGTGACGGGGATACCAACCCTCAGTGAGAGGGAAACAATCACTATGTGGTTTTATTTGAAGAAATATTTATCTCACCATAATTGAGTGGGTGGTGGTATGATTATGATATGAGATAGGATATGCGTTCATAACTTGGTATAAGTCCATACCCTTTCTAACAGGGTAGTGATAATCCTTAGGTTGGAAATTTTTCCCAACATCATCAGGAATGGATAAGGACTTTTGACATAAGGTTACTTATTCTTCCATAGAGGTTAATCATGATTGGGATTGGTGTCATGGTGGTCTAGTTTTCACATGATGAATGGACGCATATGATGGTGTGCATTTTTTATTTTATTTTCCACATGCACACACACATACAAGTTGATGTATGTTATTGGTTATTGGTAAGAACCTAATGAGTTTTATTTCTCACACCCTACATGAAAACTCTGGGAATGTGAAGACATTACTTATAGTATGCATGATTGAGCATAGGCTATGATGTGGCTTGATCTAGAGTAACTCAATGGGCATTGTAGTTGAATTGAATATGGGATCAAGGAAATAGTAGAGCCTCCTTATATTTTATTTTTTTTATGTTTTATTATCCTGGTGGGTTATCCATTTCAATGTATGACTTTTATTTATATATTTTATTTTAAATGTGTTATTTATTTATGCATAATATGCTTTTCTATTATGTGTGTTGATTTAATATTTTTTCTTGCTGATGGTTATGATTTTTAGGGAATAGTTTCCCCAATTTATGGTTCTATCCCTTTTCACAAGATGAAAACCATTATCATATGGAGAGTAACTCATGTATTTTTTTGGGTATCCATTAGTTTTATTCAAGGAAGTATAATAAATACTATGCATAATTTTTTTAGAATTTAATAAAAAAATACATAATCATTCTATATGAGATTATAAAATAGCAGTGTTTAAGAGTATACCTAAAATGGTTATGAATAAATCCTTCAATGAAATTAAATATCTAAAATTAAAGGAAAAAATGGATTTTACAAATTATTTTGAAGAGAAATTATTCCCCCCACCATAGGGGGCTGGCGTGGCACATGGATGGGGTGTGGGGCACTGGTTGTAGGGTCAATTCCCCTTGTCGTTTTTCTTTTAGAATGCATACTAATGGAACCCACCACTTAGGAAGAAATTCTTGAATTTATTATTTCACTTATCTCTATGAATTTTATTAAAATATAAAGGTAATTACCAAAAGAAATTACCTTTTGCTTTTTTTTACCATGGTCCTATAAAATAATATTATAAGAAATATAATAAAAAATAAATGTTCAATTTGAAGAATAACATCATAAGATTATGTTCATATAAGAAAAATAAATTTTTAAGTGAAATATAAAATAAAATAATATTATTTATGAGTAGGTGAGATGAGGATATCAATTTTCATGAAATTGAGTTTGATGAAGATTAATTTATAGTGAAAAATAAAGTGAAATTAAGGTTCATGTTGATAATGAGGAATATTTTTCAATAAGAGAAGAATATAAAAAACAGTATACAATGAAAATTCTAGAGGAAATTTTGTAATATCATATTTATAAAAATTATCTTCTATGTGTGAGATCAATAAAATCAATAAAGAATATATAATTAACAATACTTTTAAATATAAATTCTCAAAGAAGGAAACAATTTTCATTAAAGATAATTAAAAATAAGAATTTACTTATTTCAAAACTTGATAAAGATAATTATTATTTTAAATTAAAGGATTATGAAAATAAAAAGTAGTTTTTTATGGTTAAATAAATTAATTTTGTGGTTGAAACTAAATTGAAGAAGAGAAGTGTTTTTCAAAAATTCACGGAATCATTAGAAGAATATTCCAAGGATATTGAGAAATGAATTAGTGAATATAATAATATAAAAGGTTATATTAAATACAATAGATATCATTATATATGAAGACATGTTTGTATGTTATTTTTAGTAATTTTTAATTAATATGTTTGATAAAGGAGGAGTTAAATATTGTTTTAGACGAAAAAATTAATGAATGTATTTTAGATAATAATATATTTTTATAATAATTTTATAGTAAAATCCAATTTGATAAAAAAGAATATAATCCCACTTAATTGTTATGGGAACAGAGATGTAGAATTGAAAAATAAGATTACATTATATCAGGAAAAAAAGGTAACTCATCATACTGTAAAAAAATAATATAAAACAAATAGGAAGTTATTGTTCTATGGGGGAACTTCAATTTCTAATGAAAATTATTTCTTTTTTATCATATTTAAATAAATAAAATATTTTTATTATATAATAATTAATTCTAATATACAAATAGAAGGAAATAATCCTGTGGGAGTAAACCTGAAATGATGAGAAACAATATAAAAATTTAAAATCGTAATTAAATGAACACAAATATGAACATTAAAAATAGATTTCTCTACATTAAAATACTATGCGGGATATTTGATTAAATTTATTACAATTTGGAAAATAATTTAACAACTATAGGATTCCTATAAAGTCCCGTGTTTTGAACCAAATAAAATTTCTAGGGGAATTTTTTTTCATTTACTGGATGAGTTGTTTTTATGATCGAGTATCATAAAGTATTTCTGAGGGTAAGACCTTCTCCTACCTTGGCTGGGATTTTTTTTCCTATTTTCTATTGATTTTGATGTGGAGGAACTCTAGGGTTTAGGATAATCCAATTTTTTTTCTTCTTCGAGGGGTAGGGTTTGCAAATCATCTCCTACGACTCCCTTATTCGTGTTCTGGAATTCACTATCGTAGGTGAAATGGTTTAGATCATCTCATTCTTCTATCATTAATTTGTGTTATATTTTTTAACATTCCTTCATTTTCATTCAATTTATAATTGGTTTTAATCATAATTTTTCAGGTGATGGTATTTTTCCTATGGTGTGTTGGTCCTTACCGCAGTGACATTGAGTTCCCTATATTTTTTTAGTGTGTTTGGTCTTTCCTGAGGTGGGTTAAAGTTGATTTTGTCAAAGGGGACGTGCTTTCATATGTATAGGTATCCATATATCTATATTAGTTCCCCCATTATATATATGTTCTCCCATGGTAGTGATTATATTTATATGGGGATAGGTAAGCTCATATATGAATATGAAAAATGCATATGGGGGTATGCAGAGATCGGTATATTCATATAAGCATATATTTAAGGATCCCGTTATATATATTCATGGACATGAGAATATTTACATATGGTCTAGATATACTTATTTATACTTGATGGTGAATATTCTTGGAGGAGGGAGGTTGTAGATTATAGAAGTCGTCGATAATAATGTCAAGGGACAATGTTTTTAGTCTGGTCACCTTATCTTTGATTTGGGATCCCTTTTTTCTCCATAAATTAATGTATACATTTAATTACTAATTTATGTACTTTAATTTCATTTAAATAATGTATCTTGGTTTCTTTATTAAATATTTAAATTATTCAAAATGATTTTATTGATAAATAAATTCATGGTTTTATTCTAAAACCCATCCAATGGAGGTGCACTGTCTTAAAAAACTCACATTAATGATTATTAGTGTATTCGTGATTGACATATTTCATTTTTCTTTGATTAATTAATTGTTTAAAGCACATTTTCATGATTTTATAATAAAACCCCTCAAAAATAGTTTTGTTTTCTTGTAATCCAAAAATTAGTGGTTTAGATTGATATCATTATTTGTTATGGTTTTCATTTTTCTTTATACCTTCTTGTTGGGACTTATTTTGTTAAAAGTTCTCATTTTACAAATTGAATAATAAGAATTGGATTTTCATGATTGATTAGTATAAATTGAATTTTTTTGGTTTTACCTTCTTGATGTTCTTAAAATTCTAGGCCCTCCTTAATAAAATAAACTAATTGTATATAGGATTCCCCATTCTAATGAAACCTCATTAGAGTTATTTATGTTAATTAAAATGACTAGAATGAATTTACATGTTTGTAGTGACCCTCGGCGGGTGAAAGATCCTTTCTTATGGTGTTATCCTTGCATTTGTCCACCCCTTTGTGTATGCCATCTTCTTCAGCTTGAAAAACCTTAAAATTTGGGTGTGCCAACCTAAATTGAATATGATTCCTCATGTATTGAGATGTGTTTAACCTTGGTTTAATGACATAAATTTGATAAATGGTTTTATAATTATTAATGATCCACGAATTGGATCCCGTTGAAAATGGACAAGTTTTATTCTTATTGTTCAACCCCATGTGTTTATTATATTGAACACCATACTTCATACGCAGTACTTGGAAAATTATTTTAATCTATGTTACTTGACCTTTTGGTGATTATGTATCGAAGAATATGTAAAGACCCGTAAAATTCAATGGAAATTGTTTCTTAATTTTTTTTGTAATTTTACAAGAATGCGGTTTCAGACGGCACTTGATTCCGAGGCCCAGAGTGCTCGGAATTTCTATATGATGTTTAGCTCGGGTACGTTCAGTGAACGAATGAGCGGGAATTTCTAAATTTTGAACTGTTTCCCGGAATCGAATTCTGAGGGCACCGATGGAACCACAGCGCCGATAATTGCTTAGGAACTCATGTTCCGGAGTTGCGTTATCACGGGTGTGGATGATAAAAATTGTGGAAGTTAATTTATTATTATTCTACAATTTTTATTCTAAGTGTTTAGTTATTGATGGATGTTGGGTAACCACCCAACCTCACTTTGGAGTTTATGATGGTGGTGGGTCCCACACGAACCCCACCCCTTCATATCCTCTAACCCCTCTCAACTCCCATTAAATTTTGATAACTTAAGTTTACATAACTTATGGAATTAATGTGGTGAGTTAAATGTATGTTTTTGAAATTAAAACCCTTGAATTTTCAGAAGGCTTGTTGTGTTAATAAAATAAGAAAGGAGATTATTTTATTTTGTTGTTAGAGTTTTGTCGTTGAGAGGTTTTGGGAAGAACATCTTCTTCTTCGAAGAAGAACGTGAAGAACACCTCAGACTCCGACGAAGAACACCGTTCTTAAACAAAGAACATCTCCGCCGAAGAACGCGGAGAACTTCTTCCACGACGTTCTTCTTCCGCGACATTTCTTCTTCGGACATACCTCGAAGACAACGGAATCGACATTCGTTCTCCGCGACATCGACCCACGACGCGACGTCTCTTTCCGCAACGGTTCTTCTGTGACGCCGTTTCCGTGACGTGACTTCCTCCTTCCAAGTCGCCTCTTTCTGTGAAGATTTTACCACGACGTTTTCTCTTCGACGAACCTCTGAACAAGCTCCGCTCTTGAAACCAAGGTAGGGGTTTTTATTTTATTTAATTACTTTCGTTCATGGTTTTAGTTTGTCAATCTTCGTGGATCTTCGACTAAATGTTATCGTTTAACAACAGGGGGCCGGACCGCACAAACATAGCCGACCCTCCTATTTATCCTTGTTGATACTTTGTGGATTGGACAGAATGGCGTGGTGCCGTTGCACCACGCGTAAATCGCACAACAAGTACTTCACATGGCCGTCGAGCCGCGCCGTGAAGTTGAACAAGACGCGACGCTGTCGCTCCGCGTCGAAGAAAACCGAAGACGCCATGGCCGGAGCGGGGCCATGACGGAGGGGCGCGGTGTCGTCGCACCACACCAGATGACAAGGGCCGCGACCAGTTCCAGGCCGTGGCGGAGCAAGGTGACCGGCGGACAGACCGGGCCACCGGCATTGGAGATGGAAGGGGACCGGCCATCGCTAGTCCCGTTGAGCAGGAACCGGCCAGCCAGGTTGGGCCGGCCGGACAGGGAGGAGCCGGGGGAATTAATTCCCCCGGCCGGACATCAAAGCGGCCCCAATTAAGGGGTTGCGGTTACAGAAAACCGGGAGGCAGCGCCCCCCCCCCCCCCCCCCCCCCGAGCACCGACCAGCGTGCCCAGCGCGCGGGTCGCCAGTCTGGGCCGCAGGGCTGGGCCGCGCCTGCCGGGCCGGGCAGACTCGGGCCCGGGGCGGGTCAACCCGGTTCGGGCCAACCGGGGGGTCTCGGGCCGGGTCGGTCCGGGCCCGAAACCCCCGTTTTCGGACCGTTTGGGTTCAATTGCCTATAACTCGGGCTACGGACCTCCGATCGACGCGCCGTCAGTGGAGACACGATCCTTGGAAAGAGATGGTCATTTTGGTATATCACACTCAAAGTTTCAGAATACTATGAGTTTGGCGGGGTTGGTTCGTACACGAAACCAACCGGGCCCTCGGAGCAGAAACGCTCATATCTTGAGGTTCGGACGTCCGTTTGACGTGCCGTCAACTATGTTGGTTTTATCTTAGTGATACAGATATTTTTGCTTACTTTGCCCGAGGTTTGGATGTAGGTACGGTCGGGTTGGTTTTGCCTTAAAAACCAACCGGGCCCTTGGGACGAAAAAGTCAATAACTCTCAGATCGAGCGTCCGATCGACGCGCCGTCTGCGATGTTGAGTTCCTATTGACGATACGAAACTTTTGGATACATCAACTCTGGACTATGTGTCAGTTGATGTATCAGCCTCTCAGTTTGTGGAGCGGACCCTCTCGAACGAGCTTGTTGTGTGCGGGAACCCTAGTACTGGCTGCAACTACTACTGTGATGACGACGACTGTACAGAGATCCTCAGTGGATTCGACGACGACGACGACTATAGCACTCAGCGATCCAGTGTGGATCAGTGCTACCGATCCTGTGTGGGTCCGATCCTGTGTGGGTCAGAACTCAGCGGTTCTGTGTGAGCCAGCGCCTATAGATCCTGTATGGGTCCGATTCTGTGTGGGTCATTGCGGGGGTTAGTACCTATCGATCCTTTGTGGGTCCGACGACTTAGATGGAATAGTGATCATCTCCATCGTCTTTCGAAGAAGTATACCTGTGTGAGCTGAATCTTGTTTTACATTCTTCTGTGGACTGTGTTGTGCTATCCTGTGTGGATTTACGTTTTGCTTTCCTATGAGGATTGAGTTGTTTTTTCCTGTGTGGATTACGTTTTGCTTCCTGTGTGGAACACGTTTCTTTCCTGTGTGGACTGGGTTGTACTTGGGCTCAGATGTTGGAGCGGAATGAGAATTGATGACTTTGGTATTTGTATGGGCATATACCTAAGCAGTGTCGGATGATACTTTGTGATTGTATCTCTCCTTTTTGGTTTATCCATTTGTGTATTTTGGGATTCCTTTGGGGGTATCGGGGTCCCTACTGAGTAGCTTATACTCACCCCTACACGGGCTATGCCCGCACTACGTTGTGTTGGTTGCAGATGACGGATAACACTGATCGTGGTGGAGGCATGTGGAGCAGGACGGTACCTGGAGGTGGACCACTGGGTAGGACGTACTCGGAGCGGTAGGCTGGACCGAGGAGACGTGGAGGCTTTTTGTACCCACCCTTCAGGTGGGATTCCCAGTGGACAGCTCGTCGTTGTGGCTTTACCTTTCAGTTGATGTTTTCCCTTTTCGAGCTGTACTTTAATTTCAGTTTGGGTTTGTACTGGCCCACTTATTCTTCTACTTGCTTACTCTGTGGTGCTTGTTTACTTTACAAAGGCAATGCCTTCCCTTTACCGGAATTTATGCCTTGGTGCTAGTCGCCATCCCCTGGCCTATGGAAGCCGGGTTTGAGGTAGTCACAGCACGGGCCCTGAGGACGGGTCATGACAAATTGGTATCAGAGGAGTTCGGTTCTACCGCGGACTCTGATCTTTTCTATGTGAACCAATAGTGTTTAGCGTATTGGGTGTGGTTATCAGTCCAGGGAGTCCAGTGATGGTGTGGCGGCCGATGTATCCGTACACCAGGACCTTGACTTCTGATTTCCGACTTAAAGCACGAAAACACTGATTGCATGTGTGTTTCAAGTTTTCTTTGCGATTACTTTGTATCAGCTCACCAGGTATATTGTTATGACCATGGTGCACCTATTTCCTTTTCAGGATGGCCACACGACGGCAGCCTGCTAGGGTTCCGGGAGTCGAGCGTGACGATAGCCCACCGAGCGATGAGGCCTCGGTGCAGGGCCCTTTGTTAGCAGTGGCACCGGCGGTAGATCTACCCGCCGAGCCACCGATGCTTCCAGCACCAGCCACTGACGATGCACGTCACCTCAGTGCACTGCATGAGTTCCAGTGCCAGCGACCGCCTAGGTTCCCCGGGGAGACGGACCCCCAGGCAGCGAGGACTGGCTGGAGGCAGTGGTGAGAGTTTTCAGGTTAGTGAGGACACCAGCAGTCCTCTTGGTGATCCTCACAATGAGCCTACTGCATGCAGCAGCAGGCAGATGGTGGATCTTGATGCTCCAGGTGCATGATGAGGCATCTCTTCTCTGGACGGAATTTAAGAGCCTCTTCTGCTCAGAGTTCTTCCCAGTCACCCTCCGTGCGGTGCGCATCCAGGAGCTTCTTCAGCTGCGGCAGGGCAGCATGACGGTTGCCCAGTACTCGGCGAGATTTACTGATCTCTCACGATACTCTACAGACATGGTACGAGCCCCATTCTTTCGGGCCCAGACCATTGAGCAGGGATTGAGACACGATATCAGGTCATCACTGATCTCCCTCAGCATTTCGACACAGACAGGAGTACTGGAGCGAGCACTTTTTATCGAGAGGTTTCTTGCTGAGTCTACACCAGTGCCGAGACCCACCGTAGGGTGGAATGTAGTAGAGTCTTCTGCAGCAGGCAGTCGACGGATGACTCTTGGATCCAGGCAGACCAGAACCTCAAGAAGACGACCTCAGGACACTGGCTTAGCAGTGCGGGGCACACAGCATGGAGCCAGTCTTTTGAGAGGCACACAGTGCTACTCGTGCGGCGGGTAGGGCCACATGGCTCGTGATTTCCCAACCGGCCGTGCCGAGGAGCAACATACGGTTGAGGGACCACCGAGGCAGAGGTAGAGGGTCGACCGTGGTGGTTCGCAGGGAGCAGGCGGATGAGGCAGAGGAGCTCTCCGAGCAGCCGGTGGTGGGCGATGCTTTGAGGATCTACCACCACCACCAGGAGGTCCACCCCGACCACAGGGAGCTGGCGGGCAGAGACCGGCACAGCTCTAGGCAGCAGAGGCCTACGACCACGGCGCGCCCGAGATGATTCGAGGTACTATCTGTGTCTATTCCACCTTTGCTGCAGTACTTATAGACACAGGAGCGAGTCACTCTTTCATAGCCGCTACCCTTGTTCGGAGCTCAGAGATTCCGACAGAGCCGTTGGCTTGATCCTTACGGCTAGAGACTCCTACGGGAGCAGACTTGACGATTACCCACTGGTGCCGGTAGTGTGAGCTTACTCTAGGAGGCGAGAGCTTCGGCTGGGATCTTCTTGTAGCAGCGTCGAGGCCTTACGATGTCATCATGGGCATGGATTGGTTGTCTACGATCCATGCACAGATTGACTATTTTAGGCGCAAGGTGCGATGTGTACGCACCAACGGAAGCAGGTTCACCTTCACCGGCGAGAAGGGATCCTTCACAGCACAGGATGGACTTCCACATAGGAGAGGACATCCCATCACTCATCAGTTGGCGAGCATCATCATAGGATTAGTTGATGTGTGGAGTCCTGGTATTCATGCAGTGGTGGATCAGTATGCGGACGTTTTCCCTGATGACGTTCCAGGGATACCTCCTCGCAGAGAGGTAGACTTTTATATTGACCTGTACCCCAGAATAGCCCCGATATCGACTCCAGCATATCTGATGGCCCCCGCCGAGCTTTGAGAGCTGTGGGTATAGTGGGAGGACTTGCAGGGCAAGGGATTCATCCGACCCAGTGTTTCACCCTGGGCTTCCTCGATATTGTTCGCCAATAAGGCGGACGGGAGCTTGCGACTTTGTGTCGACTATCGTCTCCTGAACCAGGTGACAGTGAGGAACATGTATCCGCTACTGAGGATTGATGACCTCTTCGATTAGCTCAAGGGAGCACGGTGGTTCTCAAAGATAGACCTCAGGTCAGGCTATCATCAGCTCAGATTTCGAGACAAGGACGTGCAGAAGACGACCTTCAGATGTCGGTATGGCCACTATGAGTTCTTGGTTATGCCTTTCGGTGTAACCAATGCTCTAGCAGTGTTCATGGCCCTCATGAACAGGATCTTCCAGCCATACCTCGATCGATTTTTCGTGGTCTTCATCGACGACATTTTGATATACTCAACGACTGAGGAGGAGCACGCCTACCACTTGTGGGTTGTAGTAGACACACTCCGAGAGCACCAGCTTTATGGTAAGCTCTCGAAGTGCCAGTTCTGGATACGTGAGGTCCACTTCTTGGGACACGTCATCTCTGAGGCAGGAGTTGCAGTGGATCCAACGAAGATCGAGGCAGTGCTAGCTTGGGAGCCACCTAGGAGCGTGACGAAGGTGCGGAGTTTCATGGGACTAGCTGGATACTACCGGAGATTCGTACCAGAATTATCCAGAGTTGCGGCACCACTCTCATCTTTGAAGAAGAAGGGGAAACCCTTCGTGTGGTCAGACATATGTCATCAGAACTTCCAGGATCTAAGAGAGAGATTGACCAGCGCACCTATCGTGAGGTTTCTTGAGGAGGAAGTAGGGTATGTAGTCTACTGCGATGCATCATGGACCAGACTCGGTTGTGTCCTGATGTAGGAGCTGGCAGTGATCGCTTAAGGATCACGTCAGTTGAGGCCGCATGAGCAGAACTACGCTGCCCATGACCTGTAGTTAGTAGCAGTGTTCTTCGCTCTGAAGACATGGCGACACTATCTGATGGGAGAGTGCTTTACAGTCATTTCTGACCATCAGAGTCTCAGATACATCTTCTCTCAGAAGGATCTGAATCTGAGACAGCGGCGATGGCTCGTGTTCCTCCAGGAGTATGACTTTGAGATATTCTATACTCTTGGGAAGGGGAACGTGGTAGCCAATGATCTCAGTATGAGGACGGGCATTCAACTACTTGAGGAGGCGACAGAGCAGATAGCCTCTTTGCAGATATCCTTCATGGATATAGATGGAGCAGCCTTCCTTCAGTCTATCACAGTCACTCCTCCACTACTGCAGCAGGTCAGAGAGGCACAGCGTGGGGACACTGGCTATGAGACGCGGCGTGCACAGATATCCTTAGGACATGCACCTGATGGATTCTCCTTTGGAGTAGAGCACGGCATCATTTTTAGAGGACGTACCTTGGTACCAGTTTCTTTACGGGAGGAAGTGCTGAGAGAGTTTCACACTTCTCCCTTAGAGGTACATCCCGGAGTGGCGAAGATGTACCAGGATCTCAGACGACAGCACTGATGGCCAGGGATGAAGAAGACTGTGGCAGAGTTCATTTCACGATGCCTCACCTGCCAGCAGGTGAAGGTAGAGCATCAGGTACCAGCAGGCTTGGTACAACCCTTGGAGGTTCCTAAGTGGAAGTGGGACGGAATATCTATGGACTTCGTGACTGGACTTCCACGCACTTACAGAGGTCACGACTCCATTTGGGTGATTGTCGACCGACTCACCATGTAGGCTCACTTCTTACCCATCAGAGAGCAGGGCTCAGTGGAGATCTTGGGACGTATTTACGTTCAGGAGATTGTGCGGCTTCATGGAGTGCCATCATCTATTGTCTCCGATCGACATGCTCTATTTACATCCCGGCAATGGAAGGGATTACAGGAGGCGTTTGGGACACAGCTATGTCTGAGAACAACCTTTCACACTCAGACAGATGGTCAGACGGAGAGGACCATTCAGACTCTCGAGGACATGCTCCACGCATGCTTCCTCGACTTTGGTCGCAGCTGGGAGGACCACCTACCGTTGGTGGAGTTCGCGTACAACAACAACTACCACTCCACCATCGGGATGACACCATACGAGGCGTTGTACGGAAGACCTTGTAGATCTCCTTTCTGCTGAATAGACCCTGGGGAGTCAGCACTTGTGGGACCAGAGATGGTCTGGGCCATGACGGAGAAGGTCCAGGTTATCCAGGAGTGGATGAGGACAGCACAGAGCCGGTAGAAGTCTTATGCTAACAGGAGGTGGAGTCTACTAGAGTTTGAGGATGGAGACCATGTCTTTTGGTGTGTCTCACCTCGACATGGATTATGTAGATTTGGCCGAGGCGGCAAGTTGTCTCCACGCTTCATAGGACCATTCCAGGTCCCCAGCAGGATTGGCGAGGTGGCTTATCGCTTGGCTCTACCACCTCAGTTGCATCGGGTGCACGACGTCTTCCACGTATCTCAGCTGAGGAGATACGTGCACGACCTGACGCACATAAATGACCATGGGGAGCTAGACGTTGATGATGGGGCGACTTTTGTGGGGGTCCCGGTGGAGATCGAGGATCGATAGGAGCGGGACCTACATGGACGGTCGATTCCTCTAATGCGCATCAGATGACAGCACAGGAACCTCCAGGAGAGCACTTAGGAGTGGGAGTCTCAAATGCGTGCTCAGTACCCTCATTTGTTTCCCTAGTTATGATGTATCTTTATGGGGATGTAAAGCCCTAAGGTGGGATTAATGTAAAGACCCGTAAAATTCAAGGGAAATTTTTTCTTAATTTTCTTTTGAATTTTACAAGAACGCGGTTTCAGAAGGCACTTGATTCCGAGGCCCGGAGTGCCCGGAACTTCTATCTGAAGTTTAGCTCGGGTACGTTCAGTGAACGAAAGAGCGTGAATTTCTAACTTTTGAACCGGTTCCCGGAATCGAATTCTGAGGGCACCGATGGAACCGCAGCGCCGGTAATTGCTTAGGAACACCTGTTCCGAAGTTGCGATATCACGGGTGTGGATGATAAAAATTGTGGAAGTTAATTTATTATTATTCTACAATTTTTATTCTATGTTTTTAGTTCTTGATGGAAGTTGGGTAACCACCCAACCTCCGTTGGGAGGTTATGAGGGTGGTGGGGCCCACACGAACCCCACCCCTTCATATCCTCTAACCCATCTCAACTCCCATTAAATGTTGATAACTTAAGTTTACATAACTTATGGAATTAATGTGGTGAGTTAAATGTATGTTTTTAAAATTCAAACCCTTGAATTTTCAAAAGGCTTATTGTGTTAATAAAATAAGAAAGGAGCTTATTTTATTTTGTTGTTAGAGTTTTGTCGTTGAGAGGTTTTGGGAAGAACATCTTCTTCTTCGACGAAGAACGTGAATAAAACTTCAGACTCCGACGAAGAACACCATTCTTCAACGAAGAACATCTCCGTCGAAGAATGCGGAGAACTTCTTCCACGACGTTTTTCTTCCGCGACGTTTCCTCTTCGGATGCACCTCGACAACAACGGAATCGACGTTCGTTCTCCGCGACATCGACCCGCGATGCGACGTCTCTTTCAGCAACGGTTCTTCCACGACGCCATTTCCGCGACGCGACTTCCTCCTTCCATGTCACCTCTTTCCGCGATGGTTTTACCGAGATATTTTCTCTTCGATGAAGCTCCGAAAAAGCTCCGCTCTTGAAACCAAGGTAGGGGTTTTTATATTATTTAATTACTTCCGTTCATGGTTCTAGTTTGTCGATATTCATGGATCTTCGACTAAATGTTATCGTTTAACGAGAGGGGTCCGGACCACACAAACACGGCTGACCCTCCTCTTTATCCTTGTTGATACTATGTGGATTGGACGGAATGGCGTGGTGTTGTCTCACCACGTGCAAATCGCATGGAAAGTACTTCGCGGCGCCGTCGAGCCGTGCCGTGAAGTTGAACAAGATGTGACGCCGTTGTGCAGCGTCGAAGAAAACTGATGACGCCACGGCCGGAGTGGGGCCGCGGTAGAGGGGCGTGGTGTCGTCGCACTGCGCCGGACGACAAGGGTCGCGGCCGGTTCCGGGCCGCGGCGGAGCAAGGTGACCGGCGGCCGGACCGGGCCGCCGGCGTCGGAGCTGGAAGGGGACCGGCCATCACCGGTCCCATTGAGCAGGAACCGGGCCGGCAGGACAGGGAGGAGCCGGGGGAATTAATTCCCCCGGCCAGACATCAAAGTGGCCCCAAATAAGGGTTTGCGGTTACAGAAAACCGGGGTGGCAGCCCCCCCCCCCCCCCGCGCGAGCCAAAACGGCTTGGCCGTTTTGGCCGAGCACCGACAAGCGTGCCCAGCGCACGGGTCGCCAGTCCGGGCCGCCGTGCCGGGCCATCCCCAGGCCGGGCCGGGCCAACCGGGGGGTCTCGGGCCGGGTCAGCCTCGGGCCCGAAACCCCCGTTTTCGGACCGTTTGGGTTCAATTGCCCATAACTCGGGCTACGGACCTCCGATCGGCGCGCCGTCAGTGGCGACACGATCCTTGGAACAAGATGGTCATTTCGGTTTATCGCACTCCAGGTTTCAAAGTACATTGTGTTCGGCTAGGTTGGTTCGTAAACGAAACCAATCGGGCCCTCGGAGCAGAAACGCTCATATCTTGAGCTTCAGACGTCCGTTTGACGTGCCGTCAACTATGTTGGTTTTCTCTAAGTGAGATGGATCTTTTTGCTTACTCTGCATGAGGTTTGGACACATATGGAGTACGGTTGGGTTGGTTTTTCCGTAAAAACCAACCGGGCCCCTGGGACGAAAAAGCCAATAACTCTCAGACCGGGCGTCCGATCGACGCGCCGTCTGCGACGTTGAGTTTCTGTTGATGATACAGAACTTTTGGATACATCAAATCTGGACTATGTGTCAGTTTATGTATCAGCCTCTCGGCTCGTGGAGCGGACCCTCACGAACGAGCTTGCTGTGTGCGGGAACCCTAGTTCTGGCTGCGACTGCTACTGTGACGACGACGACTGTACAGAGATCCTCAGTGGATTCGACGACGACGACTACAACACTCAGCGATCCTGTGTGGATCAGTGCTACCGATCCTATGTGGGTCTGATCCTGTGTGGGTCAGCACTCAATGGTTCTGTGTGAGCCAGCGCCTACAGATCCTATGTGGGTCTGATCCTGTGTGGGTCATTGCAGGGGTTTGTACCTATCGATCCTTTGTGGGTCCGACGAATTAGATGGAACAGTAATCATCTCTATTGTCTTTCGAAGAAGTATACCTATGTGAGATGAATCCTGTTTTACTTTCTTGTGGGGACTGTGTTGTGCTATCCTGTGTGGATTTACGTTTTACTTTCCTATGTGGATTGAGTTGTTCTGTCCTGTGTGGATTACGTTTTTCTTCCTGTGTGGAAGACGTTGCTTTCCTGTGTGGACTGGGTTGTACATGGGCTCGGATGTTGGAGCCGAATGAGAATTGATGACTTAGGTATATATATGGGCATATACCTAAGCAGTGTCGAATGATACTTCGTGATTGTATCTTTCCTTTGTGGTTTATCCTTTGTGGATTTTGGGAGACCTTCGGGGGTCTCAGGGTCCCTACTGAGTAGCTTATACTCACCCCTTCACGGGATATGCCCGCACTACATTGTGTTGATTGCAGACGATAGACAGCGCTAATCGTGGTGGAGGCTTGCGGAGCAGGACAGTACCTGGAGGTGGACCACTGGGTAGGACGTACTCGGAGCGGTAGGCTGGACCGAGGAGCAGTGGAGGCATTCTGTACCCACCCTTCAGGTGGGATTCCCAATGGACAACTCGTCGTTGCGGCTTTACCTTTCAGTTGATGTTTTCCCTTTTTGAGTTGTACTTTACTTTCAGTTTGGGTTTGTACTGGCCCACTTACTCTTCCTCTTGCTTACTCTGTGGTGCTTGTTTACTTTACAAAGGCAATGCCTTCCTTTTACCGGAATTTACGCCTTGGTGCTAGTCTCTAGCCCCTGGCCTATGGAAGGCGGGCTTGGGGTAGTCACGACATGGGCCCCGAGGACAAGTTGTGACAGAATATTCTTGTTTGGAAATGAATATACTTTCTTTGCATGATGGTTCGTGTTTTTGAGATGTCATTGACGACATGCGATTTAAGACATGATTATTCCATGTGCCTTTGTTTATATTCCATTGCATATTGATGTTCCAAATGCTTATGAACTATTTTGATGGATTGATTTATGTTCTATGCTTTAGTAATCTTTATTTCTTGAGGTATTAAAATGATAATGATGACATGTAATTTTTACATGATTTATTTTGTGATATATACTTTATTCCATGTAGATTGTTTGATTGCATACTTTGTCTAGCTTGATAAGATGGGATCCATCCATTCTCAGGATGGAATAAGATGTATAATTAAGGGATTGAAATAATATATTCTTGATTTATGTTAAGTGTCTCACTCGATTGGATCACCTTTTATTGGTCATGAGATAAAATGGATTCCATTTTAAGAATTCATGTATGGAATCACCGTTCTTATTTGGGATACACCACAACTTATTGGTGGTGATGATTTTTCATTCCAAGAAAGGGATTCCTAGGTGGTTTGTTATATTTTTGATTGATACTGCTTCCCCATGGGAGAAACCATAGATGAACCCATTAGAAATATGGCTACACCATTCAATGGGCGATACTCTATCCCATAGGTGCAATTCCAAGGACGGACTCAGAGTCACGACGCCTCAAGTGATACTAGGGATTATTTTGGATCACCTTAGATGGAATCAATAGTATTGTATTATCTGATGTTCCCATTGTGATACTTGGGATTATTTTTAGATCACCTTGGATGGGAACAATAATACACCTCTGTATTTGAATGGTTGATTGTTTTCACCTATGAGATGCATCATTTATTATTAATATGATCTCATTTGATATATTTTTATGCATCTTACTTATACTTATTCTTTCTCAGGAGTTGACTTGTATATCATACCCCAAGATAGAGTAAAACATTGTGGAATTCTTTTGTTAGTAATATTGGTGACATTGGGATATGTTATATGTGTTACAACTTGCAAGGATGCCTCTTTTCTGATATTAGGGTTAGGTCCAAGCATGTTGTATGGTAAGGATGTCCATTTTGGATCTTGTAACATAGTGTTGTCATTATAGTTGACATTACTCCACACTTATCATATATGGAACACTGTCTAAATTTAAATTGCCCTGTCTGGATTGGGCTAGACACTACTGGTGTTGGACTTCTAAGATTTATATCTCACACTCTTCTCTGTCCACCATTCCACTAGGGTACATGATGAGTCCTACATGTTTTATGGTCTTTGGATTCATATATTTCGATGTGTTGTATTGTGTACATGAGATCTAGGGATCACAGGATTGTGATCATTCTCAAGATGATTGAGGAGTTGACCATTTTGTTTTTCTTTTCTTTTTTTATATTGTACGTATTGTACCTTGTTGTGAAACATGACATTACATGCATCATTATATATAATTTTCATTACACGCTTTTATATACAATTGTTATATTATTATTTTATTTCTTTATCACTTCTTTATATACTGCATCCACTATGCAACTCTGATAAGAGGACCTATTTTCCCAACAGTCACCACCCGAGACCCTGTCTTCTAGTCAATACCCTCTATAATACAAGGAGATGCGCTTAATTCCATGTGACACATAAGTTCGGTTTTATATTTAGTGGTAATCCAGGATTGGATGTTAAAAGTTGTATAAAATCTTATTCTTTGTTTGTCTTATTGTTTTGGTCTGGGAGAAAGGAGAGTAAGAATGCATTATCACATGGTAAATAGTCATTCCTTGGAATGATCATCCCACGTATGGGAAAATGACCAAGTATCCAGGGTTGGGATGGATGTACATTTTGTTGTTATTATAGTTGAAATGATTTACCCTTGACTTAATGTTGTATGTTAAGCTTATTTATGTTTTATTGAATTTATATAATTACATCATTGGCCTGGTATGGCTAGGAAAAAAAATTACCTGCATCAAAATAGGGACATAGAAATTAACATTCCCTATATATACCATTCCATGTAACTTCTTTTATAGGTTTAATGTAGAAATGATTGTGTTCCTTCAATGTTATTCCATGATTTTATGACGATATCATGAGTATCTTCTCTATGTTAGATGCTTGTAATGGCTTGCTAGTTTGGTTTTGATGAAATTTATTGACTGGGATAAAGGGATTGGATGCAATTAAATGGGATCTAAATTCCATCTTTAAAGTGTATGGGTGGTTTATGGATTGGTAAGTGGACACCCATACCACTGAACAATGATATATGACCATGTGTTCTATTTTAAATAGTTTTAAATGTAATGTATTTTCAATATTAATTTTAAATTAAATGTATACTTTTAGAAATGCACAAATAGACCTAACTGGGTCAGTTGGGGCATGTTCTTTATGAAATAACCCGGAATCGATGTTGAGAGATTTAATAAATTAGAAACTTCTATTAGGTTTCATCGTAATTCACTCCAATTATTATAGTGGACCCTTGTATGTTGAATTATCTTTATTAAATTATTTTTGAATTTATTTTGGTAAATTTACCTATTATGGATGAAGTGATATTAATGTTAAATGATTAAAAAAAAATTTTAATGAAACATTCTTGTTTTGTTATGAGATGATTGTTAAAATAAATCTACAGGTGTTTTTTTAAGAATAGAAATGATGTTTTAAATTAAATTTTTAATATGTTTAAAGATTTAAATGTGATTAAATTTAAAGGGATTTGAAATGGAGCCCTCTATGGCGTCTCCTATTTAGAAACCTCATGTAATAGTAGTTTATGTTTCTCCTTTGAGTTTACTTGGAAGGGAAGAATGATCATTTTCTATAGGCATTATTTTATTTTTAGTTGACTTAGATTGTCGAATTTTGAGCCTACTGGCTTTAGATGGCATGACCCAGTGTTAGGGTCAATGTTTTTTTGTTTTTAAGGGGATATCCCATTGTTGGTAGCACTATTATAGATTAAACTACATTCTAAATCTTCTGAGTTTCTGATGTTTATTTTCATTCAGGTGTTTATTTCTATATTAGGACCCCCCCTACTTTTAAATTAATCCCTTGTTCGGATAGGTGATCAAGTCTTTGTTTAGCCTTTGACGTGGGAGTGATCATTGAGAAATTCTCAGTTTTAGTAGGTTAGGCTTGCCTCGGGCATGGTCAGCTACTCAGAACGTTACATGAGCCTTTCATCTTCTTAGGTGATGGATGATTGGGTATGTTGTCACCTAGGATAATGGTCATATGGGAAAATATGACTTGAGAATAAATCTATTTTATGGATTATCTGATTCTTGAATTCATAGTGGGGTCATAATTTGGATATTATTCATGATGTGATAGTAGCTCGTGAAATCATGGGGTAGTATGCGTCGGCATACTCGGTACCCATCGAGTGTCTAATGATGTAATAAAATGGTTGAGTTTGATAGGATTGTTGATCCATTAACCATTTATTATGCACTTGGGTCATCTAAGGAGTATATCTCCCTAATCATTAATTAAAAAATTCATCCCAATACTCAGTATGGATTTTTAGGAATAATCGGTTATTTTTACATGACAGTCGGGTTTTCATTCATTCTTATGATGAATAACTTTTATTTATGTTTACTGTGAATCCAAACTAGACTGATTGGGAGTTTTTGGTATATGTATTCTTTATAAGGATCAGACACTCGTAAGGTAGGGTGTGTCATGTTGAATTTGGTGAAGGTTTCCTTACAAGTAGATGGAGTACATCCAAGGAGGACCATTTTGAGATGGTCAGGTTCAGCATTAATACCATTGATGCTTGCATATTTTAAATACAAGTTTGAGATTTCAAAGTAGAATGACATTGATGGGTTTGGATATGAATTGAACTTATGATAAACAACATTTTTCTTGTATGGACTTTTGTGGTAAATATTGAATGAACACCAGATGCCTTGTGTGATTAAGGCATCATGGTTTGGGCATTGGTGTGTCAGTAGGTATAGGTGAGCTTCTTCATCGAAGTCAACCGACTATGGCTTGATAGTTTATAATTTTATTTGTCAGTTATTATTGATTGGAAAGTGTTAAAACCCTCTTAGTGTATTCCTCTAGGTGACAAATATGTTTCTTTTCTGTACATCCTCCTCGATTCATTAAGAAAGCATTGTTCTTACGCCGAACTAAAACATTAAAAGTTATTGGTATTTTCTGGGTGGTTTTACATATGATACACATCAAATGTTTAGTTCATATTTAGACATGGTTAGTAATAAGTTACCATGGGGTTTTAATGCAAGAATTCATTGGGGAGACATTTGGACACCATACATCTCTTCTGACTTGATCTCCATGCAGATCCTACTTTGAGCATTCCCATTGATCATTTGTGGATGTTTTGGCTTTGTACCAACATCTCTTTTCAAAATATGGAATGTGTAATACCATGAAATAGTCCATTGTACTTCAGTTTTGATGAATATGAGGTTATACACAGATAGTTTTTAGGCTCATTGATTCATGAATCAGTGAACATCACTAGAAGCTAGATGTAGGCTTTAGTGAGCATCCTCATTGCGAATGCATGTTTCCATGGTAGAAGGAATTGAAGTTCTATTGTAAGGAACTGACCTCAAAAGATGAGTGTTTCAGGATAATTCAGAATAAGTAGCTCATTTTTTGTTCTTCTTTTTTGATGGGTACAGTTGGTGAATGACTATTCCCAAGACATCGTCAGCTCAAGATGTGAGCAATTTTTGTCGGTCAATGCATTTCATGAGGTGTTGTATTGGCTTGATTATGTATGGTCAGTGGGAAATCGACCGATATACTGTTCTCAAAATCATGTGTGGAACATCGTTAAATACTTGTAGGTTTCCTTTGAATGGATGTTCCAATGGTGGAGGTGTTTTGTATTGGATATTTTATTCCATAATGATAAAGCCTAATATGTAGAGTACCACCAACCATATGATTACATAGAAAACAACATGATCATGTCTCTTGTTAAAAACGGGTGGGTAAGCATCGTCTTGATTTTTTAGTTTGGAATTTATAGTTGGCTCTAGTTTTAATGGATTATTTGCCGATTTCTTGAGAAGGGCTGAAAGGTGTGTAAGGTGTTAAGAAATTCAATACAACCATTTGAGTGTGACTCCATGAACCTTGTGGGTTCCATGATGTTTTCGTTGTTCCTGAAGCCTTCTCTGGGATGAGAAGTTTTTTGGTGGGTAGGTGGTAACATCCAATGTTTTGAACTAGAAATAAATTCAATGGGAATTTGAATTTTTTTATTGGACGAGCTATTTTTAAGACTGAGCAACAGAAATCATTTTCAGGAGCTTGAATGCTACAATGTGTTTTTGTTATGGAAATTAAATTAGATGGGTAAAATGAGAAAAAAAATTAATAATAATATTAAAATAATAATAATAATAATAGTAATTTTTTTATTATTTATTTTTCTTATGTTAGGTTTTGAGAAACCGAAAGGGGTCTCCCCCTTCCTCTCCTATTTATCATCACGTGTGTTGACCTCACCTGTTTTGATAATCTCAATCATGTATTCATATGTGTTGAAAATCCCAATTATGTTTTCATTCTCTATGATATTTTTAAGTATCATTGATCTATACTTTAATTCTTTCAAATCTGTGATCAAACAAATAATAATTTTTAAAATAGTCTTTGGAATATGTTAATCCTCTTTTATCCATGTTCATACAAGTTATAAATTGATTCTAATACAATCGGATGTGTTCTGCATAAAACAGATAAGTAATCTGCCTATAGCTACTGATAAAAGAGCTACCGGTAACCAGTCTACCGATAGACTTAGTCTACCGACAGACAGAGTCACCGATATACTTAACACAGAGCTACCGATGTACTTATAAATGTAAGCTACTGACTTACAGATAGCTACCGATACAAATATAGAGCTACCGGTGCAAGTATAATTAGCTACCGATGGAATAAGAGTCACCGACGCACAGAGCTACCGACGCATGGAGCTACCGACGCATGGAGCTACCGACGCACGGAGCTACCGACGCACGGAGCTACCAACACATGGAGCTACCGACGCATGGAGCTACCGACGCATGCAGCTACCGATGCATAGAGCCACCGATAGAGTCAAAGAAACTAATGACATTGAGCTACCGATGTTCAAGCTACCGATGTTCAAGCTACCGATGCTGATTACCTACCGATCACTCGACTCACTGTTTGAATTTCTTTATTTATCTTTATCTATCTAACGGCCATATCATTCATTTTAATGATTTGTCAAATATCTGATAAAGGTTGTCGGATGTCAGGAATCCGTACCTCGTACCTACAGAAAGAAATCTTTTATGTCCCCTGTTGCACGTGACATAAATACAAGAAGACTCTGCTGAAGAGAAAACAGGAGACAACACACACAGAGACAAGGAAGACATACGATATACTCAAGAAAAGCTCTGTGCATACAAGACGAACCAATCAAGAACACAGAGAAGCTCATATACAATCAAGACTACTCAAGAAGAGTTCTGTGCATACAAACAAATATCGAAGAGCTTCATCGACTACATTTTTCACTCTGTGAACCTGGAGCATACGACACTCTGTTTCTCAAACAGAAACGAGAAGAGGACTCAGACTCACTTCTGATCGAATCCAAAGGAGTCCAGAGCTACACTGAAATCACCAGAACAACTTCTAAACTCTACATATCTTGTTCTGTGATTTATTACTATAATTTTCGAGCAGTGTGTGTTATCTGCTATATCTAACACATACACTGTCTCATGTACTCAAACTGAAGGATTTGTAAATCCTTACCAAACTCTTTCATTCTTTCTTTCCCACGAATAACAGCGGTAGATGTCGTGTGTGACCTGAACAGCTAGGTGCTGTTGTACTGTTTCCCACGAAGAACAGTGGTAGAGGTCTTGGACCTAGACAGTTGTAAACTATTGAACCCCGATCCAGGGTGTGGATCATTTTTATATAAACTTTTGAGAGGACTAAGTCTCGGCTTGAGACTGAACCTCTTGGTTACATTGTTGTGCCATCTCTTTCAAAGTTTTATTCCGCTGCTAATCACTTTAAAACCAATATTGTTTTTAAAGTTACTTTGATAATTAAATTAGAAAGTGTTTATGTTAAGTGTAGATTAGTAAATTAGTTTCAAAAGATAATCACACACTCTTGTGTTGATTAACTGGGAATTAATCAATCCCTTGAGAATATAACAGAACCTCTACTTTAATATAAATTCACCACAGTTTAATTTATTATTTTATTTGGGGGTCTTTAAGACACTTTTTAAATACAGAAATTTTAATGGGTACTCAATTCACCCCCCCCCCCCCTCTTGAGTAAACCACTCCGACCAACACTTGGTATCAGAGGGTTGAAAATAATTTCTAAAAGTACTCTGCTTTTGAACTGTGATTTTAGTTATATTTTAATGTTCTTAAAATTTCTGTTATATCTAAATTTTTATCCCTTTAAAATTTTCTCATCATGGACAATAGACTTGAGGGTGCTGATACTAACCGGCCACCTTTCTTCAATGGAACTAATTATGCTCAGTGGAAACTGAAAATGAAAATTCATCTAGAAAGCATAGGTTTTTATATTTGGACTGCCATTGAATCAGAATACAAAATTCCCACAACTGCTAGATCTACTTGGGATGAACCTACAAAGACTGCTTACAATAACAACTGCAAAGCTATGAATGCCTTGTACTGTGCTCTAGGAGATGAAGAGTTTAATAGAATTTCTTCTTGTAAAACTGCATATGAAATTTGGGATACCTTAGCTGTTTCTCATGAAGGAACAACGAATGTTAAAGAAATGAGATTGAACACTTATAATATCAAGTATGATAATTTTAAAATGAAGCCTGACGAACCCATTTCTGACATGTATCTCAGGTTCAATGAAATTGTCAATACAATGATCTCGCTGGGAAAGGATGTCTCATCGAAGGAACAAATTATGAGAATTTTGAGATGTCTACCTGATAGATGGAGAGGCACATCTGTCTCAATCAGAGAATCATGTGACATTGCTGCTCTACCTATCAAGGAACTAATTGGCAAGCTGATGATGTATGAAGAAGAGCTTAAAGTGAATAAGGAGGAAGAAAATGAACCTGCAAGAAAGTCTGTCGCTTTCAAATCCTCAACTTCAAAGAATAAGGACAAAGAAAAGCTTCAAGATGTAGTTGAAAGTTCAAGCTGTGAAGATAGTGAAAGTGATTCTGACAGTGATGCTGAGATGGCTCACATTGCTAGAATATTTAAGAAATTTTATAGGAAAAAGAAGTTCTTCAGAAAAACAAACTATAAGGGTAAGTATGATCACCATGGTAAATGGAAAAAGGACAGGAAGAAGAATGACAAATCAGATGATGTTGTCTGCTATGAGTGCAAGCGAAAAGGACACATTAAAGCTGACTGTCCAAAGCTGAAGTATAAAAAGAAATATGAATATAAGGACAATAAGTTTAAGAAAGACATGAAGGCTACTTGGAGTGCTTCAGAAGACAGCACAAGTGAAGCTGAATCTTCAGACTCTGAAAGGAATCAAGCCAACATGTGTTTTATGACAAACACCTCTGAGGTAACTGCTGAAACTCCTGCTTTAAATTTTTATTACTCTGGAGCTAATGCAGAATCTGACTCTCATTCTGGAACAATGTCTAAAAATGAATTGTTTGAGTACTGTGATATGCTGGAAGAGACACGTAATGAACATAAGGATAAATACAAGTCATTAAAGAAACAGCATGCTCTCACCACTACAGTTAAAACCGAACTCACTATTGAAAAAGAGAAAAATGCTCAACTGTTAAAAGAAAACACTGAACTGAAACTATCTAATGAGCAACTCAAGAAAGACATAGAGAAGTTCACCAATGGCAAAAATACACTAACACAGATGCTAGGAAATCAAATAGCACCTAAATATACTACTGGTATAGGATACCAACCTGGACAAAGGAAAATTGCCAAAACTAGATTCATTTCTGAATCTGGACAGAATGAAGGTAATTCTGGAACTTCATATGCTTCAACCAGTTATATACATAGCTATGGATCTAATAAAGTTTATCTTTCAAAGCATATCAATTCTACAAATTATATGAGACCCATTAGACAAATATGGGTACCTAAAGTGTTATTGGCTAACCTGTATGGACCCAAGAAAATCTGGGTACCAAAATCATCTCCCATCTAAATCTGTTTTGTAGGGAACTTGCCTGAAGAGCTCCTGTAAAGAGACCTGGTATTTGGACAGTGGATGTTCAAGACATATGTCAGGAGACTTTTCTTGTTTCAAGAGTTTAATAAAAGTTGATGGAGGCTTTGTCACCTTTGGTGATAATTCAAAAGGAAAAATCATCAGCCTAGGCTAGATTGGTAACACTAATTCAATTTTGATTTCTAAAGTTTTATTTGTTGGTGGCCATAAATACAATTTATTAAGTATTTCTCAGTTATGTGATGATGGTTTTCATGTTAAATTTGAAAATGATTCTTGCAAAGTTTTTAATTCTAGGAATGTTTTGGTATTTTCTGCCTTAAGAAATGAAAATGTTTATGCTGTTAATCTGAATTCTTTATCTAAGAAGAATATTACTTGTTTGAATGCTTTTCATAAAGAATCTTGGCTATGGCACAGAAGATTGGGACATTGCAACATTCACTCACTTAGAAAACTCTCTAGAAAAAATCTAGTTAGAGACCTACCCAAATTAGAATTCCCAAATGATAGAGTGTGTAACCCCTGTCAAAAGGGAAAACAACACAAAGTTTCTTTTAAATCAAAGAAAGAAGTTTCGACTTCTCAACCACTTGAATTGGTTCACATGGATTTGTTTGGACCATCAAGAGTTTCTAGTTTAAATGGGAAGCACTATGTTTATGTTCTTGTAGATGACTTTTCTCGATATACTTGGGTATATTTTCTAGCTCACAAAAGTGAAGCTTGTTCTTCTTTTGTTAAATACTCTAAATCTGTAGAGAACCTTAGTGGACTTAAGATTAAAACCTTGAGGAGTGATCATGGTCGTGAGTTTGAAAATCAAGATTTTGAATCTTATTGCTCACACAATGGCTATACTCATAACTTCTCTGCCCCTAGAACACCCCAACAGAATGGTGTAGTAGAAAGAAGAAACCGAACCCTTCAAGAAATTGCTAGAACCATGCTCAATGAATATGACCTGCCTATTTATTTTTGGGCTGAAGCTGTAAATACAGCTTGTTATGTTATTAATAGAGTCTTAATTAGACATGTTCTTAAGAAAACCCCTTATGAATTGTGGAACAATAGAAAGACTAAGGTTAATTACTTTAAAGTTTTTGGTTGCAAAGTATTTATTCTGAATACTAAAGATAATCTGGATAAGTTTGCTTCCAAAAGTGATGAAGGAATTTTTCTGGGTTACTCTATTTCAAGTAAAGACTATAGAGTATTCAATAAGAAAACTAAATGTGTGGAAGAATCTGTTCACATCAAATTCGATGAAACTGATCCACATGAGCCTAAAACTTCTCTTGAGAATCTTGAAGAAGATTTGTCTATTCTGGACCTTAATGATAATTCTAAAGAATCTATTATAAAAGTATCCAGTTCTGGACTTTTTCCAGAATCTGCTTCTGTTGAACCCGAACCTATAGATGAACCTGAAATTTCTAGTCCAACCTTTACCAGATCAACGAGGATTCTAAATAATCATCCTTTAGAAGCTGTTGTTGGTAATCTTGATAGAGGAACAAAAACTAGAGCTTCTCTAAGAAACCAGGTTGAACATCAATCTTTTCTTTCACAGCTGGAACCTAAAAATATCAATGATTCTATCAATGATGAATTCTGGGTAATAGCTATGCAGGAAGAATTAAATCAGTTTGAAAGAAACAAAGTCTGGGAATTAGTTGACAGACCTAAGGACACTTTGACAATAGGCACAAAATGGGTTTTTAGAAATAAAGTAGATGAATTTGGAAATATAGTTAGAAACAAAGCTAGACTAGTTGCACAAGGATATAGTCAAGAAGAAGGTATAGACTATGAGGAAACTTTTGCACCTGTAGCTAGACTAGAAGCCATTAGGATCTTACTTGCATATACTGCACATCTGAATTTCAAGTTATATCAAATGGATGTGAAAAGTGCAATTCTAAATGGTTTTATAATTGAAGATGTTTTTGTAGAACAACCACCTGGATTTACTAACCCCCATTTTCCAAATCAAGTTTTTAAACTTTCTAAAGCTTTATATGGTTTAAAACAAGCTCCAAGAGCTTGGTATGATAGACTTAGCAATTTCCTTATTTCAAAAGGTTTTACTAAAGGGATTGCTGATCCAACTCTTTTCATTAAAAGAATTTCTAAAGATGTTTTAGTTGTACAAATATATGTTGATGATATTATCTTTGGATCTTCTAAACACTCTTTATGTACTGATTTTTCAAAAAGTATGCAAAATGAATTTGAAATGAGCTTAATGGGAGAACTTAAGTACTTTCTTGGATTTCAAGTATTTCAAAATGAAAATGGTATTATTTTGAATCAAAGTAAATATACAAAGGATCTTTTAAAATGTTTTGGTCTGGATAGTATCAAGGAAAGTGAAACTCCTATGAGTACTACCTGTAAATTGGATGCAGATGAAACTGGGAAACCAGTTGATCAAAAAAATTATAGAGGTATGATTGGTAGTTTACTTTATCTTACTGCTAGTCGACCTGATATTATGTTTAGTGTGTGTATGTGTGCTAGATTTCAAGCTAATCCAAAAGAATCTCATTTGCTTGCTGTTAAAAGAATTTTTAAATATCTTAAACACACGGTTAACTTAGGTTTGTTTTACCCAAAAGGACAATCCTTTGAGTTAATGAGTTATTCAGATGCTGACATTGCTGGTTGTAAGTTAGATAGAAAAATCACATCAGGAACATGTCATTTGCTTGGAAAATCCTTTGTTTCTTGGTGTAGTAAGAAACAGAACTCAGTTGCATTATCTACTGCTGAAGAAGAATATATAGCTGCTGGTAGTTGCTGTGCACAAATTCTGTGGATGAAACACACTCTTTTGGACTATGGATATGTTTTTAAACATGTTTCAATCAACTGTGATAACAACAGTGCAATAAACATCTCTAAGAATCCTGTATCTCACTCTAGAACCAAACACATAGATGTAAGACACCATTTCTTAAGAGATCACTATCAAAAAGGTGATATTTCTCTTGAATTTATTGGCACTAAACATCAATTGGATGATATTTTCACTAAACCCTTAAGTTCAGATAGGCTAAGTTACATAAGACACGAATTGGGAATGTTTAATCACAACCGGTGTGAAAATCCTCATTGATGTGAAATTCTCACCGATGTGAAACTCTCACCGATGTGAAACTCTCACTGATGTGAAATTCTCACCGATGTGAAATTCTCACCGATGTGAAATTCTCACCGATATGAAATTCTCACTGATGTGAAATTCTCACCGATGTGAAATTCTCACCGATGTGAAATCCTCACCGATGTACAATTCTCACCGATTTGTTTTTCTCATCGATGATTAACTCACACCGATGCAAGGTTTTTAAAACTTCTGTCTGCCGCCAAGAATATGAATCGTTTTATTTTATTTTACTATATTTTAGTCATTTATTTAAAATTCCTAAATGATAAAAACTAAGTCTAAGCCACTTCCTACCTCACTGAGCTCAAAACCTCTCACCTTCGAACCTTTGCTCCCAAATCGGCCAAGAACCCTAAATCCCCGATGGCAAAAACCAAGCTTCCTATCGTCAGAGATGAAAGTGGAGAACCTAAAGCTAAGAAGCAGAAGACACAGCATAAATCCAGTGTTAGTGAAGTCAGAACTAGATCGGGAAAGCGACCAGTGAATCCCCACTTGCAGAATAGAGACATTGTAATCGAGAAGGAACTGTGCGTGGAATGGCTACTGCCTAGAAAATCATTAGTACTCGATATTCTGGAGGACCAGAAGTGGGTGGATTGTTTCTCGAATAACAATGGCCCATACTACCCGAAGTTGGTAAAACAATTCTATGAGTTTGTAACCTTCGAGAAGGCTGAAAATGAGAATTGGGTAAGCTCGTTTTTAAATGGAAAAGAGATGTCTTTTTCTTCAGTAGAGTGGGATGAGAGTTTGAAAGTACCTCATGAAGGTGTATATGGGTATGTATCAAGAGCAATGCCATCTAGCAGTGATATCTTTGATTATGAAACCGCCTTACAAGAGCTGACTGGTAATGGGAATCAAAGGCAAGTGGTTGCTGCTGAAATGGATGGAGAAAATCGGCTGCTCTTCAAGTTTGTTCAGCATGTGTTGATACTGAGGCGAGGAGATTTTGCAAATCTGAGATATCAAGATATCTATCTTCTTCATTTGCTAAGACATGGTGTAAAAATCAATATGTGCAGATTGTTGATGCTTCAAATGGAAGACATGATTAGACCAAAGTCAAAGACTAATGCTTTGTTCTTTGCCAAGCTGATTTCAGTAATGATAAAAGTGAAAGGAATAGCTGAGTCTCAGGATGAGACAGTTGTAGTCAAAAACAATTTCTGCATCACCTCGACTGTATGTAAGTACATGAAAATTAATTGGAACCCATGGAAGGGAGAATGGGTCAGTGATGATCAGAAGATATATGATAGGTTTAATCCTGTGGATCATACCTCAAGACCAAAGGATATGAGAGATCCAAGTCTGAGACCTGATGAAGAGGAACCTGTTTATAGTAGTGATGAAACAGAAGAAGAAGAAGAAACTCCTATGGATGTTGGAGGAGATACAGTGTAACGACCCGAAATTTTTAAATAAATTTTGTTTCCTAATTTTATGTGTTATTGTTATACTCAACAAAAATGTTTTATTTGATAAACATGATTATAATTAAAATGAGATCAGTGGGTTTTGACTATTATATAACCATCGGTCAACATGACCGCTGTGAACAAAATGTTTTGATTATTGTCTCTAAATATAAGTAATCTTGGTTAATTATTATAGAAAGAAGATTCGATGGCCTCACCTAGTAGTCTTGGACCGATCGAAGCCCATCTAACAGAACTTGGGAAGGAGGTAGCACCACTGGGCTTTGCTCTGGATCAAATCCAAGCCGAACTTCATCATGTGAAGCTGGAACGAAATCGCCTTCGTGAGAAGTTCAAACTGATAGAAATTACTACTCGAGCAATGTTGACTGAGCCGCCCCAAGCTTCTATCACCCTAGCACACCTTACCCTTAGGTCCTATGCTGGTATTATAAGGGGTTATGTAACGAGACTGTAACTACCTTGTGTAATCCTTGTTTTAAATAAAAATTGGGATTTCTTCTTATGATGAAGTTTATGAATTTTGAAATGACCGGATAAATATAGTATGCATATTTTTGATGAATTTTAGAAAAAGGATATTTTAAATATGTTTATGTAAACCCTAAATAATTAAAAATGTGTAATGATTTTCGAAAAATGGTCTTCTGCAATTATGTTCAGTACTAAATTTAGAGTCTAATAAGATCAACTTGATTTTTGATGAATAGTAAATTATGAATAGTGATTTTATGATTAGGATTAGTAATATGACCAAATGGATTAGTAATCTCACTTAAAGAAAGTTTTAAAATAATCTAGGCACCTTGATTAAGTAATGTGATTAAATAAAATAGTTAAATAACGGTTTCATTAATTATTATTCAACTATTAGTTTTTTCGGGTGAATAGTGTTTTGTAATTAAAAATTTAATTAAAAATAATTAGAAAATTATTTTTAAAAAAATGACTTTATTTTTGAACTCAGAGCGTCGATATTATGTTATGGTAATTTTTGGGGTTTTTTCTGAAAAAATGAATTTTCGATGAATAGTGTTTTTATTTAAAAATTAAATTAAAAATATTTAGAAAATTATTTTTATAAAATGAATTTCATTTTTGAAATCAGAGCATTGATATTTGGTTAATGTGAAATTTTGGGATTTTTCTGAGAAAGTTGAATTTTCAGTGAATAGTAAAAATACAGTTTTAGGGTTTCGGTATGTTTAATGACATCATAACGGTGTCATGAGGATGTCATGAGATCTTTTGAGGGTTGGCCGGCCAAGGGTGATGAATTATTGTTTTTGGGGCCCCATGTGGCCTAACTCCATGATAAATGACAAGGGAGAGCACATGGGTTTGAGAAAAGCACATGTGAGGTGTCCCTTGGCCATTAATGCCTTGTCCCCTCACTTTCCCTATAAATACCAAGCCCTCCTCTCATCCATTCGACTCCCCACTCATTCCCAATGAATTTATGGTCTCATTACCTCCCAAAGAGCCCTCCCAAGGTTCCCCCAAGCCCTCAAGGTCCCAACCTTTGAGGTTTAAGAGTTACATTTTAAGGTAAGGGATCTGACCCCTCTCTTTCTTTTCAAGTAATCTCTTTTATGTCTTTTCTTTTATACTCCATGTTCTTATGTTGGAGGATGTTCTTTTATATTCATCCTACTGCCTATTTCATGTTCATATGATGAGAGACCCCCCCTTGCTCTCATCAATTCGTTTTAAGAATGTTTAAGTGGCGCCGTTAGGCTGTCGAATTTTTAAGGGATTCTTTCACCTTCCTCGTTTTCAAGTTCTATTTTCATTGAAGTCTTTCATGTTCCTTTTTGTTATATTGGGGTATGATCTCTATATATATCATACTGGACTCTTATGTTCATATGATGAGATACCCCATTTGATCTCTTCAATTCAGTATTTTGATGTTTTAAGAGGCGCCGTTAGGCTGCCGAATTTTTAAGTGGTTCTTCACCCTTCTCGTTTTGAAGTTCTACTTTCATGTCAATTATTTAAAGTTCCATTTTGTTATATTGGGGTATGATCTCTATATATATCATACTGGACACTTATGTTCATATGATTAGAGACCCCATTTGATCTCTTCAATTCAGTATTTTGATTTTTTAAGTGGCGTCGTTAGGCTACCAAATTTTTAAGTGGTTCTTCACCCTTCTCGTTTTGAAGTTCTACTTTCATGTCAATTATTTCAAGTTCCTTTTTGTTATATTGGGGTATGATCTCTATATATATCATAATGTACTCTTATGTTCATATGATGAGAGACCCCATTTGATCTCTTCAATTCAGTATTTTGATGTTTTAAGTGGCGCCGTTAGGCTGCCGAATTTTTAAGTGGTTCTTCACCCTTCTCATTTTGAAGTTCTACTTTCATGTCAATTCATTCAAGTTCCTTTTTGTTATGTTGGGGAATTATCTCTATATCTATCATACTGAACTCTTATGTTCACATGATGAGAGATCCTATTTGATCTTTTCAAATCATTTTTGTTGAGGTTTAAGTAACGCCGTTAGGCTGCCGATCTTTCATAAGAGAAATCTTTTTTTTCTTCCTTCCATGTTTTTCATTTCAAATGGTATGTCCTTGAAATCTAATTACCATGATCATGTATCCTTCTTATTCTGTCCATGTACTATTTTATGGGTCATTTATGAATGTTTTACCCATTTTACCTCTCTTTTAATGTCTTCTAAATCCTCGGAACATTGCCGTTATGCTGCAGAATTTCTGTCTCAAAATGTCTATCTCTTTTTCTAAAGTCTTTTTATTTTATTAAGTGAATACTCAAAGCTCTTTCTTCTAAAGGGGTATTCACATATATACCAAAATGTTCTATTTTAAATTCTGGGATTTACATACATGAGACCCACCTTCCTTTTCTGTGGGTTTTAAAGTGATATAAAGATCATGTCTTTAAAGCAGTTTTTAAAAAGTTATGATTATGAAATGAAACCCATTTCCTTTATGCTATATGGGTTAATTATGAAATGTTTGATGATGATATATGTGGCTCACATTATAATAAAGGCAAATTTAAGGGTGCTCCCTGATAGCGCTCCAATTCATTGGGTAATGATGTAACCACTAGAGATTACAATTTGCACGATACCTTAGTGAATAACCTTGGTAATTTTAAAACGACACCTTGGGGATGGACCTTGGTGATATGTTCATGATTGTCTATGTTAAATGATGTAGCCACATCTTCAAGTTATGAAAAAGTTTTATTTTTATTATGATATGCCTCATGATTTCATTTTCATGCATTAAAGTTCTTTTCATGACTTTATTGATGTATCTCAAGGTCATATGTAAAATGTTTCACTTGTTTCCCTTGCTAGGCCTTCTGCTCACCCTTCCTTTTGATGTATGTCCCCAGGTTATGAGATGCAGTAATGATCCTAGGGTGAACATGAGGAGAAGCCTTTCAAGTGTTTAAGAAGAATGTTTTTTTTCTTTCATGTTTTATGTTCCTTGTTTCCAAGACACTAAACCTTAAAGATCCTCAGTTCCGTGTAATGGAATGAAAAGTTATGTTATAAAAAGACGGGATGCTATAGTTGGTATCAAAGGATGGTTTAGTTATTTGTGGAAATTAGGATATGAAAACTCTAGGAGGAACCCTATAGAAAAGTTTAATATAGGAAATCTTCCTGGTATTTGGTGAGTATTGAGTAAGGGGTTGCCAAGCAAATACATCCTTGTCTGGATACGAGCAGGTAGAAGTGGCTCTGGCACAGATGTACATAGGGGTAAAACCCGAAAACACCGCTTTGAGCTAGACTCGAACGGGAACTGGTACACGACAACGGGCCTTGCTGCACTCTTGGTTACGACACTCCTGGGGGATATGCTTTGGTAAATTCATAAGCTTGGTATGAACCATTGTTAAAGGAACAAAGATAAAATAAAATAAAGGTTCACATAAGAATATATGATCATTCATAACCTAGATGGGAACCTAGGAGATCACAAGTTAGGGTATACCTTTCATATACAAGTTATCCTTATATGCTTTCAGTTCCTTTTCATGATTATTAGCTAAGTACTTAAGCCCCTAATTATGCTTTCTCTTCTTAGTTAATGGTGGGAAATGGAAGAACATGTTCTGACAACCAATGTGATAGGAAATGCGACGATTTTCGTATTAATACGGCAGGGATGATTAGGGGATTAAAATATGATTATTATTTTGGAAGACGTTCATTATTTTGGGAACCATATTTGATCGAGGTAAATAGATTACTACGGTATTTTCATTAAGGAGTAAGGTTGACTTATATTTTGAAGAATCGATGAATTTAAGGTGAACTTATAGTAATTTAGGTTACTTATGGGAATGACTAACCTATCTTGGGTAAAATATGTTTAGGTTAGCTACTTTTTTATAAGATGTTAGGAGTGGTTGATGTTGTCTGGAGATGAACAATGAAGTTGTTTTGGAAGACTATGTTATCAAATCCTTATTGTATTTGGGTTTCAATCTTAGTTTGGTTTGTTTTGAGGAATTTTAAGGACCGTTATTTATGGAATGGTCTATGATGAACTTTGGGTAGTACCATGGAACTTTGATGATTTAAAAGTAGTTTCCATTCCTATGGGATTCTTTCTTTTTGAAGAGTTGTTTTACCTTAACCTTTCTGTTTTTGGGATAATGTTTAAAGATATAAGAAATAGATAGTTAATCTTTTGTAGATTATGTGATTCTATAGAAGATGATTCTTGTGCTTTTATGAGACCAAGTGTTTTTGAATTCTCATCATTTGGAGAAAAGATTAGTGTTGGTAGGGACTTGTTAAAGGATGAAACTCTACTTTAAGGTAGGTATATTTTCTTATGTTTTTGTTCTATGTAGTAAATGAAATCCTCAAAATTATGAAAAGAAACGTAAAAAAAATGTTGTTGGTTTACGTTTCCTACTAGGTAATCAAAGACCGTTTACACACATCATAAGTTTGGGATTTTCTCATGGTTGACTTTCTCCTAATCATGTTCTCTATCACTCTCCCTCAGAACTTGACCCTTTGTTTTTTCCTCCATGTCCATGTTTTCCTACATAGAACCCTAGTGTGGGTTAACTCGGGTGACCATTGTACTTCCCTTTCTTTATTTTAAAGTAATAGTTTTACTGAATCCTTTTACGATGTGGGACTTTCAATGAAATTTCAAAACCCAATTTTAAAATTGCGAGGACGCAATTTCTTAAGGGGGGAAGATTGTAACGACCCGAAATTTTTAAATAAATTTTGTTTCCTAATTTTATGTGTTATTGTTATACTCAACAAAAATGTTTTATTTGATAAACATGATTATAATTAAAATGAGATCAGTGGGTTTTGACTATTATATAACCATCGGTCAACATGACCGCTGTGAACAAAATGTTTTGATTATTGTCTCTAAATATAAGTAATCTTGGTTAATTATTATAGAAAGAAGATTTGATGGCCTCACCTAGTAGTCTTGGACCGATCGAAGCCCATCTAACAGAGCTTGGGAAGGAGGTAGCACCACTGGGCTTTGCTCTGGAACAAATCCAAGCCGAACTTCATCATGTGAAGCTGGAACGAAATCGCCTTCGTGAGAAGTTCAAACTGATAGAAATTACTACTCGAGCAATGTTGACTGAGCCGCCCCAAGCATCTATCACCCTAGCACACCTTACTCTTAGGTCCTATGCTGGTATTATAAGGGGTTATGTAACGAGACCGTAACTACCTTGTGTAATCCTTGTTTTAAATAAAAATTGGGATTTCTTCTTATGATGAAGTTTATGAATTTTGAAATGACCGGATAAATATAGTATGCATATTTTTGATGAATTTTAGAAAAAGGATATTTTAAATATGTTTATGTAAACCCTAAATAATTAAAAATGTGTAATGATTTTTAAAAAATGGTCTTCTGTAATTATGTTCAGTACTAAATTTAGAGTCTAATAAGATCAACTTGATTTTTGATGAATAGTAAATTATGAATAGTGATTTTATGATTAGGATTAGTAATATGACCAAATGGATTGGTAATCTCACTTAAAGAAAGTTTTAAAATAATCTAGGCACCTTGATTAAGTAATGTGATTCAATAAAATAGTTAAATAACGGTTTCATTAATTATTATTCAACTATTAGTTTTTTCGGGTGAATAGTGTTTTTTAATTAAAAATTTAATTAAATATAATTAGAAAATTATTTTTATAAAAATGACTTTATTTTTGAACTCAGAGCGTCGATATTATGTTATGGTAATTTTTGGGGTTTTTTCTGAAAAAAATGAATTTTCGATGAATAGTGTTTTTATTTAAAAATTAAATTAAAAATATTTAGAAAATTATTTTTATAAAATGGATTTCATTTTTGAAATCAGAGCATTGATATTTGGTTAATGTGAAATTTTGGGATTTTTCTGAGAAAGTTGAATTTTCAGTGAATAGTAAAAATACAGTTTTAGGGTTTCGGTATGTTTAATGACATCATAACGGTGTCATGAGGATGTCATGAGATCTTTTGAGGGTTGGCCGGCCAAGGGTGATGAATTATTGTTTTGGGGGCCCCATGTGGCCTAACTCCATGATAAATGACAAGGGAGAGCACATGGGTTTGAGAAAAGCACATGTGAGGTGTCCCTTGGCCATTAATGCCTTGTCCCCTCACTTTCCCTATAAATACCAAGCCCTCCTCTCATCCATTCGACTCCCCACTCATTCCCAAAGAATTTATGGTCTCATTACCTCCAAAAGAGCCCTCCCAAGGTGCCCCCAAGCCCTCAAGGTCCCAACCTTTGAGGTTTAAGAGTTACATTTTAAGGTAAGGGATCTGACCCCTCTCTTTCTTTTCAAGTAATCTCTTTTATGTCTTTTCTTTTATACTCCATGTTCTTATGTTGGAGGATGTTCTTTTATATTAATCCTACTTCCTATTTCATGTTCATATGATGAGAGACCATCCCTTGCTCTCATCAATTCGTTTTAAGAATGTTTAAGTGGCGCCGTTAGGCTGCCGAATTTTTAAGGGATTCTTTCACCTTCCTCGTTTTCAAGTTCTATTTTCATTCAAGTCTTACATGTTCCTTTTTTTTATATTGGGGTATGATCTCTATATATATCATACTGGACTCTTATGTTCATATGATGAGATACCCCATTTGATCTCTTCAATTCAGTATTTTGATGTTTTAAGTGGCGCCGTTAGGTTGCCGAATTTTTAAGTGGTTCTTCACCCTTCTCGTTTTGAAGTTCTACTTTCATGTCAATTATTTAAAGTTCCATTTTGTTATATTGGGGTATGATCTCTATATATATCATACTTTACACTTATGTTCATATGATTAGAGACCCCATTTGATCTCTTCAATTCAGTATTTTGATGTTTTAAGTGGCGTCGTTATGCTACCGAATTTTTAAGTGGTTCTTCACCCTTCTCATTTTGAAGTTCTACTTTCATGTCAATTATTTCAAGTTCCTTTTTGTTATATTAGGGTATGATCTCTATATATATCATAATGTACTCTTATGTTCATATGATGAGAGACCCCATTTGATCTCTTCAATTCAGTATTTTGATGTTTTAAGTGGCGCCGTTAGGCTGCCGAATTTTTAAGTGGTTCTTCACCCTTCTCATTTTGAAGTTCTACTTTCATGTCAATTCTTTCAAGTTCCTTTTTGTTATGTTGGGGAATTATATCTATATCTATCATACTGAACTCTTATGTTCACATGATGAGAGATCCTATTTGATCTTTTCAAATCATTTTTTTTTGAGGTTTAAGTAACGCCGTTAGGCTGCCGAACTTTCATAAGAGAAATATTCTTTTTCTTCCTTCCATGTTTTTCATTTAAAATGGTATGTCCTTGAAATATAATTACCATGATCATGTATCCTTCTTATTCTGTCCATGTACTATTTTATGGGTCATTTATGAATGTTTTACCCATTTTACCTCTCTTTTAATGTCTTCTAAAACCTCGGAACATTGCCGTTATGCTGCAGAATTTCTGTCTCAAAATGTCTATCTCTTTTTCTAAAGTCTTTTTATTTTATTAAGTGAATACTCAAAGCTCTTTCTTCTAAAGGGGTATTCACATATATACCAAAATGTTCTATTTTAAATTCTGGGATTTACATACATGAGACCCACCTTCCTTTTCTGTGGGTTTTAAAGTGATATAAAGATCATGTCTTTAAAGCAGTTTTTAAAAAGTTATGATTATGAAATGAAACCAATTTCCTTTATGCTATATGGGTTATTTATGAAATGTTTGATGATGATATATGTGGCTCACATTATAATAAAGGAAAATTTAAGGGTGCGCCCTGATAGCGCTCCAATGCATTGGGTAATGATGTAACCACTAGAGATTACAATTTGCACGATACCTTGGTGAATAACCTTGGTAATTTTAAAATGACACCTTGGGGATGGACCTTGGTGATATGTTCATGATTGTCTATGTTAAATGATGTAGCCACATCTTCAAGTTATGAAAACGTTTTATTTTTATTATGATATGCCTCATGATTTCATTTTCATGCATTAAAGTTCTTTTCATGACTTTATTGATGTATCTCAAGGTCATATGTAAAATGTTTCACTTGTTTCCCTTGCTGGGCCTTCTGCTCACCCTTCCTTTTGATGTATGTCCCCAGGTTATGAGATGCAGTAATGAGCCTAGGGTGAACATGAGGAGAAGCCTTTCAAGTGTTTAAGAAGAATGTTTTTTTTGTTTCATGTTTTATGTTCCTTGTTTCCAAGACACTAAACCTTAAAGATCCTCTGTTCCGTGTAATGGAATGAAAAGTTATGTTATAAAAAGACGGGATGCTATATCCAGACTTACCCCCAAGTCCTGTTGCAGAATTGGTCTATTCTAGGAAAGGAAAGGTAGAGGAAATTTTGTCTACTCATGAGGAAGACCAGTCTGTGCCTCACCAAGAAGAAGAGGAAAAGGAAAATGTATCTGAATCGCCTGCTTCTGGTAGTTTAAGTATGAGTCCTTTGATTGGAAGCTCAGCTATGATGACTGCTGAAGTAGAAAGAGATACAGAAGAAGCTGTACCTGTATCAGAAGATCTTCTAGATGCTGCACTGGTGGAACTTGTAGTAGAAGATTCTGATGAAGAGAATCCAACACTGAATGCTGTTGTGATACATGAGAATGCACCCATTGAGGGGGAGCATCAATCTGTTCTTGGAAATGTTACAGTAGCTGTTGAGCTTGGAGACTGGGTAGAAGACCCAAGGTTTATAGTCTGTGGATTGGATTATCTGGATTCTGATAATGAGATGACTGTGAATAGACCGAAGACCAATTATGATCTTGCTTCTGAGTTGTTTCCAGATGATGTGGTCAGATTTCATGATCTGAATAAGCTGAAAGAGGACCTCAAATCCAGTTTTGTTGAAGAAGTGAAGTTAATGGAAACCTCCCTTGCATCCTCAATTAATTCAATAATGACTGATTCTGTAGTTAGATTGGCCTTAGCAAGAGGATCTTCTGCTCCAAATGATTTTGTCTCTAAATCTGATCTTGAATCCATGAATAATGAGCTGAAAGAATCATTCAGTGCATCAGTTGCTGAGATGAAGCAAAGCTTTTATGAAGAAATGAAAATGTTGGAGAGATCCTTCAAGCTATCTCTGGCTTGTAATTTAACTTCCTTTATGTCTGAGCTTATGGAAGAAGTGAAAGAGTGCCAGACTTAGTCTTCTAGAATCGAAGCAGATCTTGAAGCTCTCAAGACATCAGTTGTTGCTTTCGATTCTTATATGAGCTCCAAGTCTCAAGCTGACAAGGACCTAGCGTATGTGAAGAGTGTAGTAAGCCAGTTTGTCTCGGTGTTTGAAAGTTTCAAAACCTCAGTAAAGGATCATGTTCAATTGCAAGACTCTCAAGTTCAAAGCCTAATCAGTGGTTTGTCTAAGAGTTTCAAAGAAACTGTTTCCTTCTCTCTTGGCCCTCTCACATCCAAACTATCAGTTGATCTGAATCAAGTTCGAGCAATGTTAAAGGAGGAGATTGGTTTTTATTACAGCCAGTGGATCTGTGGACTCATCAGAGTTGAGCCGAGTGGTGCTTTCTACAAGAGATTCTGCGAGAGAAATAATGAAGATTGTTCAAGATTATATGAGAGAAGCCTCTGCCTCTTAGGAAGCCATAAAGAACAAAGTGGACCACTACTTCACCATAATTTTCACCAAGCATCAACTCGATCACCACTTCAAGATGATGTTGGAAAACATGAAGCTACCACCAGTCACTCAAGCTTTCAGAGAACAAGTGAGCAAGCTAAGAGAATTGACTCCTGCCTTAGAGAAATTCATGGAGAACAAAGATGATTTCATCTCTGATATGGAAAGAGGAGGAGGAATTATTATGGATTTTAGAAATCTGCTGCTGCCCTTCTTGCATGTTGATGCTAGACCAGTCATCATCCCTCCTGCTTTGCCTGCTTCTGCCTCAGCTGCTTCCACAGTCCAGCTGACTCCTGCTCAAGCTATTCGAAGCCTCACACCAATGATCACCCAAAGATCTTCAACCTACAGGCCTAACTCTGTGTCAGTGGCCTAGCCTCCTTTGATCTTTTCTGGCATTCCAAAACCTTCACCTGAATCCTCACCACCCGAACCTTCTACTGATCCCAAAGGAAAATCTCACGTGGAAGAGGTGGAATGATCCAGTGGCCAGGATTTTTGATAGGAATTCATTTGTATTCTGTTTCTGTACTTTTTGACTACTCTAATACAGAAGAACTCCTTTTACTTCTCATGTTTTATTTGTCTTCTATATATATGCATTCCCACCATTTGATTATCACAAAGGGGGAGAACAAATTGAGAGAATAAAAAAAATAACAAGCGGTGGAGAACAAAATGAGAGAATGAGTGAAAAATATTTTCATTGGAGAAAAATAAGGAATAAGGGGAGACACATTACCCTTTTGTTCTTTTTTACCTCTGATACCTTATGTCTATTTAGTACCTTATGATTGTTACATCTGATAACTTATGTCTATATCATACTATTTCTATTATCTATGATGGTGTTTTCAATGAGAAAATTGTTTTCAATATTATACTCTTTACTATTATATTTTCACTATGTTAAATGCCCATATCATAAATTGTGATTATCAAAAAGGGGGAGATTGTTGACCTCACCTGTTTTGATAATCTCAATCATGTATTCATATGTGTTGAAAATCCCAATTATGTTTTCATTCTCTATGATATTTTTAAGTATCATTGATCTATACTTTAATTCTTTCAAATCTGTGATCAAACCAATAATAATTTTTAAAATAGTCTTTGGAATATGTTAATCCTCTTTTATCCATGTTCATACAAGTTATAAATTGATTCTAATACAATCGGATGTGTTCTGCATAAAACAGATAAGTAATCTACCTATAGCTACTGATAAAAGAGCTACCGATAACCAGTCTACCGATAGACTTAGTCTACCGACAGACAGAGTCACCGATATACTTAACACAGAGCTACCGATGTACTTATAAATGTAAGCTACTGACTTACAGACAGCTACCGATACAAATATAGAGCTACCGGTGCAAGTATAATTAGCTATCGATGGAATAAGATTCACCGACGCACGGAGCTACCGACGCATGGAGCTACCGACGCACGGAGCTACCGACGCACGGAGCTACTGACGCATGGAGCTACCGACGCATGGAGCTACCGACGCATGCACCTACCGACGCATAGAGCCACCGATAGGGTCAAAGCAACTAATGACATTGAGCTACCGATGTTCAAGCAACCGATGTTCAAGCTACCGATGCTGATTACCTACCGATCACTCGACTCACTGTTTGAATTTCTTTATTTATCTTTATCTATCTAACGGTCATATCATACATTTTAATGATTTGTCAAATATCTGATAAAGGTTGTCGGATGTCAGGAATCCGTACCTCGTACCTGCAGAAAGAAATCTTTTATGTCCCCTGTTGCACGTGACATAAATACAAGAAGACTCTGCTGAAGAGAAAACAGGAGACAACACACACAGAGACAAGGAAGTCATACGATATACTCAAGAAAAGCTATGTGCATACAAGATGAACCAATCAAGAACACAGAGAAGCTCATATACAATCAAGACTACTCACGAAGAGTTTTGTGCATACAAAAGAATATTGAAGAGCTTCATCGACTACATTTTTCACTCTGTGAACCTAGAACATACGACACTCTGTTTCTCAAACAGAAACGAGAAGAGGACTCAGACTCACTTCTGATCGAATCCAAAGGAGTCCAGAGCTACACTGAAATCACCAGAACCACTTCTAAACTCTACATATCATGTTCTGTGATTTATTACTATACTTTTCGAGCAGTGTGTGTTATCTGCTGTATCTAACACATACACTGTCTCCTGTACTCAAACTGAAGGATTTGTAAATCCTTACCAAACTCTTTCATTCTTTCTTTCCCACGAATAACAGTGGTAGCGGTCGTGTGTGACCTGAACAGCTGGGTGCTGTTGTACTATTTCCCACAAAGAACAGTGGTAAAGGTCTTGTACCTGGACAGTTGTAAACTGTTGAACCCCGATCCAGGGTGTGGATCATTTTTATATAAACTTTTGAGAGGACTTAGTCTCGGCTTGAGACTGAACCTCTTGGTTACATTGTTGTGCCATCTCTTTCAAAGTTTTATTCCGCTGCTAATCACTTTAAAACCAATACTGTTTTTAAAGTTACTTTGATAATTAAATTAGCAAGTGTTTATGTTAAGTGTAGATTAGTAAGTTAGTTTCAAAAGATAATCACGCACTCTTGTGTTGATTAACTGGGAATTAATCAATCCCTTGAGAATCTAACAGAACCTCTACTTTAATATAAATTCACTACAGTTTAATTTATTATTTTATTTGGGGGTCTTTAAGACACTTTTTAAATACAGAAATTTTAATTGGTACTCAATTCACCCCCCCCCCCTCTTGAGTAAACCACTCCGACCAACAACGTGATATCCCCTCAACTGAACCCTATGGGCGCACGACCTCCTTCCATGTCACAAACCTCCACACAACCTCCCTCTTCATGACCTCCCTCCTCAATTCCTCCTCCGGTGTGGCGATCAATAGTTTTACATTCCATTCTTCAAGGTATACCATTCCAATCTATAGGTTGGTGATTTTTTTGTCTCTTCATCCCTCAATTCTGATGAGGCCGAAGCCCAGTTTTTTGGATAAATTTATTTTTGGTTCTTATTTCAGTGTTAGGGTATTAGAAGCATCCCTCAGGGCTCCCTTGTTCATGTTCTAGAAACTACCAGAGAAGGTGAAGTAGTTTAGATAATCTCGATCTTACATCATCAATTTGGGTTCTATTTTTTCTATCATTTCTCAATTTATAATTGGGTATTTACATAATTTTTTAGTTTTGGGTATTTTTCCCTGGCATTGTTGGTCCCTACCATAGTTATTTAGAGTCCTTAATATTTTTTTAGTGAGTTTAGTCATCCTTGAGGTAGGTTCATGTTCCTTCTATCAAAGTTGACATCCCTACATATGAATTGGTAGACATATATCTATACGTGTTCCCTCATTACATATATATTCTCCCATGGGAGTGATTATATATATTTTGGTCTAGGTGTTCTCAATTCTGAATATGAAAATGAAAGCATGGGTAAGTAGGAAAGGTATATTCATATAAAAAAATATTAATGGATCCCCATGTACATATTGCAGGCTATGATAAAATTTAAATATAGTATTGGTATACTTATAAATATTTGAAGGTGAAAATGCTAATAGGAGGGAGGAAATAGTATAGAGTGATCATCTATAAAAATGTCATGGGCCAATGTGGTTGTCTATGTCATATTCTCCTTGGGCTTGGATCCATTTTCTTGATCCTTAAATTAAATTAATAATTCAATTACAACTTTACAATATTTACTTGAATTTAACTAATGAAAATTAATTTATAGAATAAATGATTAAATTTTTCTAAATGATATGTTTGACAAAAAAATTAACTATTTTATAATAAAAACCCCCTCAAATAGAGTTGTGTTGTCCTCTAAAACTCATATTAATGATTACACATTTATGATTTATTAACTTTTTGTTTTCTCTCTAATTGATTAATTTTTTGAAAGATCGTTATTTTAAAATAAAACCCCTCCAATAGTGGTGAACTGTCTTCTAAACCAAAAAGTTGGTGGTTTTGAATGATATCCTTCCTAGTTATGGTTTGATTTTTCTATATGAATTATTATTAGTGATTTTTTTGACATATTTTCATTTTTTTCATTTGAATAAAATGAATTTTATTGTTATGCTTGATTAGTATAGATGTCATGTTTGTGATTTAACAATCCTGTTGTTCTTAAATGGTTATGAATTATTTAATATAAAATCTAATTATATATGAGATCTCCCCTTCCAATGACACCTACTATGAGATCCTTATGTTTACTAAAATGACCAGAATTAATCTCCATGTCCATAGTGACCCTCTCTTATGGAGAAAACCATTCATAGGGTTTCACCTTTCCTTTGTCCACCCCTTGGAGTGTTCCATCTTATTTTTCTAAAAACACCTTATGTTATTTGTGAGCCAACTTAAATGGACTATGTTTCCTCATGACATGGAATGTGTTTAACATTGGTTTAATTCCTTAAATTTCATAAATGGATTTATAATGTGTAATAATCCATGAATTGGATCCCTTGGACTTTGTACATGTTTTATTCTTATTTTTTCCCCATATTTGTTAATTATATTGAACATATTACTTCATTCCTTATGATTGGAACATTATGTTAAGATATGTTTTGTTCTCATTTGGTGTTTATAGATTAGACTATATTCCTAGTTGTAATGGAATTATTTACTTTCCAATATCGAGGGATAAGGGTTTTAAGATGTAATTTGTGAAATCTGTTTCAAGGAATGATGATTCTTTGTGCCTTTGTTTATATTCCATTTCTTTTACAAGTTCTCAATGATTATGACCAATTTTTGTGGATTTTTTTTTGTTATAAACTATGGTATCCTTGTAAGCTTGATATACTAAAATGCTAATGATGAAAATTTATTATTACATTCTTTCTTCTGTGATAAATGATTTTTTCCATGTTGATGGTTTGATTGTATCCTTTGGCTAGCTTGGTATCATGGAACATTTCCATGCCCTTTATGGAATTATATGTTTAACTGATAGCTTAAAATAATAAATTCATTCTTTGTGTTATGTTACTCACTTCACTGGATCACCTGTCATTGGTTGAGAGAGATCATGGATTCAGTATTAAGGATTCATGGAAGGACTCAATGTGATTGTTTGGGTTACAACCCAACTCATTGAGGGTGATTCTTTGGATTTCATATCATGGTCTTCCCTGGTGATTTATTATACTCTTGATTGATATTAGTTCACTAGGGGAGAACTGTGGACAAAACCATATGAAAAATTTCTACTCCATTATAAGTGTAATACTTGGTCCCCGATGTGTGATACATGCGATGAAATCATTGTCAGCATGCCTCGAGTGATACTCAAGATTCCTTTGGATCACCATGGAAGGAGTCAGTGGTATTGGATTATCATATGTTTTACTTGTGATAATTGGGATTATTTTTAGATCGCCTTGGATGGGAACGAGACTCGACCAATAGATTTGAATTATTGGTTAGTTTCTATTATAATATGTATCTTTTATCATTTTTATGATCCAGTAGTTATCTATCTTAATAATTCTTAATTATAATTTTTCTTACTCATGTTTTTACATGGTTATGATTCAACAAGATAGATTACATACTTAGTAAATGATTTTGTTAGTTTTCATTATTACATTGGAACTTCTTATATGTGTTATGACTTCCACATATACCTTCTTTCTGATATTTGGCTGATGATGAAGCAGGTGGTACGGGATGGGGCTCTATTTTGGAACCCAGACCAAGGTGTTGTAATTTTATTTGTTATTTCATGATGCTTAACATATATGATACATTGTCTAAATTTATGTTTCACTATCTAAATAAGGTTAGATATTGATGGTTCCATCCTACTAAGATTTATATCTCACACCTAGATCAGACCACCATTGCACTGGGGTAACCGAGTAGTCCTACAGGATTAAAGGTCTTTGAATTGATTGATTGGGTTATGATGTGTTGAATACATGGGATCTAGGGAGCACAGGACTGGGATCATTCTATAGATGCTCGAGGAGTTGAATTTTGGGTTTTTTTTATTTTGTGATATTGTATTTCTTGCACCTTGTGGTAATTCCTACCATTACATGCATCGTTATATAGAATTGTAATCACCCACTTTTATATTCAATTGTTATATTATTCTTTTGCTACTTTTTCACTTCTTTATATAGTTATTCCACTATCTATTATGTTTATTATCTGATAATTCCACAGTGAAACTCTGATATAAGGGTATAGTCTCCGCACTATCACTTCCCATTACCCTCACTATTATTAAACAACCTCTTCGATATAGGGCGATGTTCTTGAGTTAATGTGATCCACTAGCCCAAATAAAATTTTTATTATTACATATTGTTTTCTCTATTTATATAATTATTTATTGTGTATTACTTTGGAAAGGTAGTATAGTCTCCAAATGTGACATATCAGACTCTCTATGATAGTAAAAAACCTTTGGTATATGGGGAGACGAACATGAGGTGATGTGGAGACTGGAATTAGAGAACTGGTTTAAAGGATTCTTGGTCCGGGATATTATAAAGTTCTATTGTAGGAAGTATTTTGTCTGGTCTTATTATTTTTGGATGGTAGACAGGAGGATAAGATTTTTTTGGTCTTGGTAATGAGCTTGTGCTTGGGAGTGGCTAACATATGTGTGAGGGATAACCTAATTACCCTAGGGTGGGATTTTTTGTAATTGATGTATGTTGTTCTAGTTCAGGACATTATAATTACAATTTCATTATGGATAGTATTCAATTTACACCTATAGAAGAAAAATAGTTGAGTGGGACATGGTTACAAGTTTTTATTTTAAATATTCTACGATAAAAAAATACAAGGATGTTAGACTTTGGTATATATATATATGAATAATGATTTTTTTGAAGAACATGGAGTGACATAGTGAATGATTAATGATTTTTAAATGATATTTAACTTGTAATTATATTTATACAAGTTATATAAATTAAATATCAATATATAAATTCATAATAGTTTTTTATTTTTGAAATTACCAAAATAGAATTTTTTGAGTCTAAGATAACTCACTGAGGATGGAAACAAAATAGTTTCCATAAAAATTATTACATCATGAGATAATAAAAGGATGGAATATTATTTTTATGATAAGTGAAAGATAAATTTTCATTTTATTTAAAATGTAAACAACCAAATAATTATATTATGTTATATAAAAAGAATAAATTAACGTAAAATACATGGATATATTAGAGAAAAGAGCATGTGTAATGTTTCATTTTAATAAGTTGGGAGAAATTATCCCAAACTAAAGAGAGAAAGATATATAATTCTTGATAATTTTTAAAAGTTAATGATATCATAATAAATATATAAGAGTGTGAAAACTTAATTCCAATTTACATTGTACTTAATTTACATATATATGACTAAAAAATGAGATATCATTCAAAAATAAAAAACATTTATTTGATCATATCATTTACATGTTATTTAAGAATGAAAGGTAAGATGCCTATAACCCATAAATCATATTCCATTGAGATGTTTTAAGGAAAACATGCATTTATGGTCTCTAAATTTTTCTGCATTTCTCATAGATATTATAGCTATATGAATAATAATTTAGAAGGATATTAATATGGCATTTAAAAAATGATCATAATGAGGCAAATTCAAAATTTTCCATGATTAAAATATGAGAAATGATTACTATATTCAATGATATTTAAGATGAAATAATGACTATAAATGTGATGAACCAGACTCTCTTGGTCCTTCCCTTTGCCAAAATCTGGGTTTTAAAGGAGTGGCGTCTCGGCGAGACCGATCGGCGAGACCGATCGGTGAGACAGATCGGCATCACCCGACCTTGTCAAGTTCTTTCCAGTAGAGCTCCTTTGCACAAATAGGTTTTTAAACCCTATTCTGACTCATTTAAGCGTGTTTTTAAGACCCGTAATGTCCATAAGAGTTTTAATTAAATACTTCATCAATTCATGAGTTAGCTTAAACCACCCGCGTGGTCAACCCACGACCCCCGCGCCTTACGCGGTTTCGCGTTTTCACCTCAACCGTCCTCGGCTCTTATAAACTATGGGTTAGCCATGGTTTCTCCTTTCCTCGATCGTGGCCTTTCACAAACAGCTTCTGGTGCATCGGGCCCGCTGCATCGTTTTCCGTAAAGTTCCGCGCCCCCAGCCTAAACGTTGATCATCTATCAACAAGTAGGGAATTTCTCCTTCACCTCTCTCTTTTGTGTATCATGCGGGGTGGGATTGCTTTTGATTCTGTAGAATTGGGTAAACCAGATCTAAATAAGATAATGAACGAATTCTATGAAGAAAGAGGGGGGCTATGATTGTTGATGTTGTTTTATATTTTGATGTTGTTTCTTCTATGACCATCTTGCTGAGTTGTGCTGGATTATGCCTCCTGAAAATCGAGGCCGTTGGTGGTCGTTGTTTGTGCACTAATAAACCCTACTGATGTTTTAAATGGCTTGTTTGTGGTTGTAAACTCCTGCTATGAAAAGTGGATTGGTTAATCACGTATATCCATCTGAATAAATTTAAAGCACCATGATCAACCCTTCTGTGATAACTCCCGGTTAGAACACATGGATTTTGAAATCATGGAGTGTGTTAAGTCGTTTAAATCTGAAAATACCTGACTTGTGATGGTGGTGGTAGTTGGTTGTTTTCCTTTCGGGCCGATTGTTGGAAATGTGGGAGGGGATGGGATCCTCTGTTCTTTTATACTCTTGGTGGTTGTGTGAATCTGGGGATGGGATCTCCTGTTGGTATGGATTTAGTGGTTGTGAGTTTTAAATCCGGGTGGTTACTTGTTTATGACACAAATTGCGGTGGAATCCTCTGTTGTTGAGAACCAGTTGTGGGCGTCTTGGCTGATGCTTTACTGTTTACCTTCCTGGACTTATGCATATGCCTACTAGTTTCCCAGTAGTGCTTAAACATAAACATTATTAATGAACATGAAATAATAAAAGGGATAAACGGGTTGTTAGCGTGAGTCGTGACTCGGACTTGAGTGCTGTTGTGATCTGTAGGCTGTTTGAAGAAAAACCTAGCTTGGGTGAGTGATTGTTACCCTATATATACATACTTGTAGTTTTGTGTTTCTTATTTGCACCCCACCCAAGTTTAGCACTTAGTTCCGAACACCCCCATTTCATGGGGGAGGGTGTTTTTCCCAACACTATTCATAGTGGATGGTTATTAGCTCCTTTTCTGCTCCCTTTCCTGGATAGCCCAAGTACCTTCGGGCAGGCTATGATGGCTTGAGGTCCATTATTAGCCCAAGAACCTTCAGGCGGGGTAGTGTGGTGGTTGTCCAGGTGTGTGCGGCAAGTGGTTTCCCAAGTGTCTTTGGGATGAGGCCCAGGTGTCTTCGGGCGTGGCAGTGGATCCTTTAGCCCACGTGTCTTCAGGCGTGGTGGTGGTTGTTCTAGCCTAGGTGTTTACAGGCATGGTTACATGTGATAGTTATGGCCCAGGTGTGTGCGGGCGGGATTTCGGCAGTGGGACTACGTGTGGTTGTGGCCCAGGTGTGTGCGGGCGGGTGCGGTAGTGGGACTGCGGTGAGAATGGTGGTATTGGTCCGATGCGTAGGATGTCTCAATAACCAGTGGGAAAGTGGCACGGGGTACCCAAACATCGATGTGGTCCTATTATATATATTATTTGAATTTCTTTATTTGGAGAGTGTGCCTTGGTGAGGCCTGGGGTGGATAGTTTACAATGATAGGTGTTTGGTTTACTCCTTTTCTCATGGGTCTTTAGTACGTTCCCCCACTTGTGCACAAGAGTCTTTTGTTTTCCCTACTGAGTGTACTTGTATTCTCACCCTACGTATATAGAACTGCTTTCAGGTTTCCAGGAGGACTTCGGGGATCACGCAGGACCTTACTAGCTCAGACCATTGGAGCAGTTGTATTTGTTGTTATTCTTTTCCTCTTCGGTACTTACCTTGTAGTCACCTTTTGTACTTTGTGGATTTTACTTTTGGAACATGCCTGTGGGAATGGTTTAATTTTGGATTTACTTTTCTTTCTACCTTGCTGTTGTTGGTTTTTCTTCTCCTTATCTCTCGATCCTATAAAATAAAAAGGGTAATTCCTTCCATTTGTGAGAAATTTCTATACCCTTGGTGCTATTCGCCACTCCGGGACCTATTGAAGGCAGGTTTCATGGGTCATTATCTCTCCTTCAACTGAAAAAAGGAAGGTCCTAGAAATCTGCTGACCCTTCCCTCCTTTTGGTGAAGGAGGGTCGTGACAAAATGGTATCAGAGCGAGGTTGGTTGAGAGATAGGATGGAGTATGGAGTTAGGCACAGTGAATATTGCATGGGATGGTAAGGAAACGGTGTTGGGTGACCTTGGCATGTGAATTAAGCCAGGGAAGACCGGTTAGGACACGAGATTTTAGGTCCCCCGTGATCCGATGCAAGGACTCTGGACCTACCGAACGACCAAGTGAGGCCACACTGATTGAAGGGTAGAGACCCAACAAAGGTACATGCATCATAATGACTTGTGTTCTTGTGTTTCTGGGATGTCTTGGGAGTTAAGAATAAATAAAATTTTAAGAAGTTTTAAGAATGATATTCTGCACTACTTGGGCTTAGGCATTCCTTGTTTACCTTGCAACTATGGCACATGGAAGGCGACCACATGTGGTACAGGCGACAGAGGCCCTGGAGACTACTTTGGCCAGTCGGCAGTGATCTGAACGAGAGGAAGAGGACGACTAGTGGCAGAAGACTCTTCGAGCCTTCCACCGATAGGCCCTCGAGAAGTATGATGGCAGCACCTCCGATATGAAGATGGAAGGCTGGCTAGAGGAGCTAGTTATAGCCTTCGGCCTGATTCGGGCCCCGACCGAGTACTGGGTTCCTCTGGCCGTTAGCCAGATGCGGGGAGCGGCACATCAGTGGTGGATGCTTTACCTGGGGGAGAGGAGAGAGTCTGAGGTGGCTTGGGTGGATTTCGAGAAGGAGTTCTGGGCGGCATTCCTCTCCTCGATGATGAAGTCAGAAAAAAGGCAGGAACTACTCTCCCTCCAGCAGGGGAGTATGTTTGTGAGGGAGCTAGGGATCAAGTTCAAGGACCTCCTACGTTTTTCTCCAGACCTCTTTCCCGATGAGGAGTCTCAGGCAAGACGTTTGGAGGAGGAACTCCGACCCTCCCTCCAGTATGTTTTTACCCCCTTGACCCTACAGACGTACTTGGAGGTCTAGAAGAAGTCAGAAGTGGTGGAGCGGATGCATGCTCTAGGGGGAGTGTCGCGAGAGGGGATCCAGCTGGGACCATCGAAGGGGAAGGCTGTCAGTACCAGGCCTCCGACGTCAGGACCCTCTAGGTTCCGACCCGCAGGGAGCAGGTCGCAACAGTTTTAGTTTCGATCCCTCGGCCCTCGCCCTTTTCCTATGGGCCCGGGACCGCGGTGCTTCATATATGGGAGCCCTGGGCATCTCCGGAGTCAGTGCCCCGACCGGGTGCAGTATAGCAGTGGCAATAATCCCCAACACCCGCCCCAGTAGAAGCTTCCAGCCAGACCTTTCCAGCAGCAGAAACAGGGACAGCGAGCTCCCGCTCCTCCGAGGGCAGACGTAGGAGGAGGAGGCCGACCCCAGGGAGCTCCACAGGGACCTCGACCAGGGCGTGGTCGGGGAGGTGGCTGACAGCCGAGGGGCAGGGGAGCTGGGCGTGGACAGTTGCATGCTGCAGAGGCAGCAGTTCCAGCAGGGCCAGAGGTTGTTCGAGGTACGATCAGTCTGTTTAGAACTCTTGCTTATGCCTTGTTCGATACCGGAGCTTCACACTCCTTTGTTGCACCCAGTCTAGCCCGTTCCTTGGGTCTATATTCCGAGAGACTTCCAGTGACCCTAGTGTTGAGCACACTAGTCAGAGGTCAGACCGACTTGTTGTTCGTTTTACGGGGATGTAGACTGATGATAGGGCCACACCAGTCAGTTAGGGATCTTCTTCTGCTATAGATTCAGCCATACGATGTCATCCGAGGCATCGACTGGATATTTTATGTGTCCGCCTTCATCGACTGTTTTCGAAGAAGGGTGGTGTTCTCAGACTTGGATAGCCGGCATGTTACCTTCACCGGCGAGTAGAGTAGTCCAAAGGGAAACAGGAGAGAGGAACCTCTCCTCTCCTTGTTGACCGAGCTGACAGTGGAATCAGTAGATGCTGAAGTGGTGGAAGTACCAGAGATCGTCCGTGAGTTTATGGACATCTTTCTTGAGGAGGTGACAACTCTACCCCCTCGACGTGATATCGAGTTCAGGATAGACCTGCAGCCCGACGCTCGTCCAATATCGATGGCTCCTTACCGGATGGAACCTTCAGAGCTACGAGAGTTACGGATACAGATTGATGATCAGATGAAGAGGGGTTATGTTCATCTGAGTGCGTCACTGTGGGGTGCTCCGGTCTTGTTTGCAAAGAAGGAAGATGGTGGTATTAGGTTGTGCATAGACTACAGGAGGCCAAATCAGGTGACGATCAAGAATCGCTACCCTCTCCCAAGGATAGATGATATTTTCGACCAGCTGAAAGGGGCATGATGGTTCTTGAAGATCGACCTGCGGTCTGGGTACCACTAGCTGAGGGTGAAAGATAGCGACATTCCGAAAAAAGCGTTCAGGTGTAGGTATCGACACTTCGAGTTCGTAGTCATGCCCTTCGGTGTTACGAATGCCCCGACTGTGTTCATGGGACTTATGAACTCCATCTTCTGGGAGTACCTGGATCGGTTCGTGGTTGTGTTCATCGACGACATCCTGGTCTACTCTAGATCAGAGGAGGACCATGCAGAGCACCTGAGGACAGTTTTGGAGGTCCTCCGATAGCACTAGATCTATGGGAAGTTGTCAAAATGCAGGTTCTAGACACGAGAAGTGCACTTCCTCAGGCACGTGGTGTCCGAGCAAGGGGTAGCGGTCGACCCATCAAAGGTTGAGGCAGTTGTTTCTTGGGCAGCATGAAAGAATGTGGCAGAAGTCTGAAGTTTCCTTGGGCTGGCGGGTTACTACCGGAGATTTGTACCCAACTTCTCCTGAGTAGCATCCCCTTTGACGGCTCTGACCAAGAAGGACCAGGCTTTCGTATGCAGTGAGCAGTGCCAGTCAGCCTTCAGCTATCTGAAAGAGAAGTTGGTCAGTGCCTCAGTGCTGAGATTACCAGAAGAAGGGGTGGCCTATGAGGTATTCTTTGATGCTTCGGGACAGGGCCTGGGATGCGTGTTGATGCAGCGACGAGGGGTGATCTCTTATGGGTCCAGGCAGCTGCATTCCCATGAGCGTAATTACGCCACCCACAACCTAGATCTTGGTGTAGTCGTTTTTGTGCTAAAGTTATGGCGGCACTACCTCATCAGGGAATGCTTTGTGGTCTTCACGGATCACAAAAGATTGAGGTATATCTTCTCCCAGTGGGACTTAAACTTGCGACAGCGGAGATGGGTGGAGTTCCTCTAGGATTACGACTTCGAAATCTCTTATACTGAGGGCAAGGGCAATGTGGTTGTCGATGCCTTGAGCAGGAGGATGCAGAAGGATGCGGTCCGAGAGTCAGTGGACGCTTGGAAGGCAATGGAAGTGTTGGATGCCTTACACCTGGATGCGATGATGGTTAGAGGCAGAGGCTGCCTATATCAGATGACAGTGCAGTCATCCATGTTTCAGCAGGTGGAGGAGTCTCAATGGGGATACCTAGAGTGTGAGGTGATGCGTGACCAAGTTGACCATGGCAATGCTTCGGAAGGATGGACCGAGGATGGTCAGAACCGGATGCTTTTCGAGGGAAGGTTGTTTGTCCTAGAGGCGATGCGCGGCAAGGTTCTCAGTGAGTTCCACAACTCACCCCTAGCGGTACACCTAGGAGTTTCCAAGATGTACCAGGGTTTGAAGAGGCAGTTTTGGTGGCCCAGAGTTAAGCGAGCGGTGGCAGAGTTTTTGGCCAAGTTCCTAGTGTGTCAGCAAGTGAAGGCTGAACACCGAGTTCCAGGAAGCCTACTACAGCCCATAGATGTCCTCGAGTGGAAGTGGGATTAAATCTCAATGGATTTTTTCATAGTACTACCCAAGTTCCAAGGAGGGTATGACGCCATCTGGGTGGTAATGGACAGGTTGACGAAATCGGCTCACTTTCTGGCAATCAGGGAGTCGAGTGTTGTGGATGCTTTGGAACAAAAGTACGTGGATGAGGTGGTGCGGTTGCATGGATTTCCGAGGTCTATAGTCTCAGATAGGGATGAACGGTTTACCTCGCAGGTCTGGAGGGGATTGTAGCATGCGTTTGGCACCCAGTTACGCCTTAGCACTGCTTTCTATCCCCAGACAGATGGACAAATAGAGCGCACCATCCAAACCTTGGAGGATATGCTGTGAGCATGTGTTCTGGACTCAGGAGGGTCATGGGTGCAATACTTTCCTCTGGTAGATTTTCCTACAACAATAGCAACCACTCTACCATTGACATGGCCCCATTCGAAGCTTTGTACGGGAGGCCATGTCGTTCGCCTGTGTGTTGGACCGAAGTAGGAGAGGAAGGCATCCTTGGTCCGGAGGTGGTGCAGAACACGACAGATAAGGTTCAACTCATACGAGAAAGGATGAAGGCGGCCCAAGACCGACAGAAGTCGTACGCTGATACCAGGAGGAGGCCCTTGGAGTTTGAGGTTGGGGACCATGTGTTCTTAAAGGTCTCCCCTCGGCATGGGAAGTGGAGGTTTGGAAAAGGGAGTAAGTTTTCTCCCAAATTCATCGGACCCTTCCAAGTGTTGCGGCGGGTCGGAAAAGTGGCTTACCATCTAGCGTTGCCACCACCGCTACTAAGGATACATGATGTCTTTCATGTGTCCCAGCTCCGTCGGTATCTGCACGATGATTCACATGTCCTTGATTGGGGTGACCTGGACATCGAGGACGACGTGACCTTTGTGTAGAGACCAGTGGTAATCGAGGATCGCAAGGAAAAGGTGCTTCGCGGACAAACCATTCCCTTGGTTCGTGTGTTGTGGAGACATGGTGGGCTTGAGGAGAGTACGTGGGAAATGGAGGCACAGATGCGTACCCAGTACCCAGAGTTGTTTTAAGCTTTGTTCCATGTTGTACCTGTTATGATAGAATGTTTTGTCTTTTGGCTATGAAATGTAATGGTTTTCTTCCTCTGCTTGTGTGTGAAACGCCCCGGCTATGGGGAAAGAGATAACCCGACCCCTAATCAAGACGCATTAAGGTGGATGCGATTAAACTCATGCGGGCGAGTCAGTGCCGCCCAAAGCGGATAATATCTTGACGTGGGGGAGGAGACTCACCAACCCACATACCCGGGTGGTTTGGCATGGTATGTTGCTTGGATCGTGATAGGAAGGTGTTATTAGTTAACGATGAAGTTCACACTTGAGAGGTATCTTTTGGGGTGGTTGTTCGGATCCGCCCTTTCCTTTTGGGTTGTTCAAATTCTTGAGGATGAGAATAGTTTAAGAGGTATCTGATGTGATGACCCAGACACTCTTGGTCCTTCCATTTTCCAAAATCTGGGTTCTAAAGGAGTGGCGTCTCGGTGAGACCGATCGGTGCGACCGATCGGTGGGACCGATCGGCGCGACGGATCGGTGAGACCGATCAGCGTCACCCAGCCTTGTCAAGTTGTTTCCAGTAGCACTCCTTTGCGCAAATAGGTTTTTAATCCTTATTCTGACTCGTTTAAGCGTGTTTTTAAGACCTGTAACACCCATAAGAGTTTTAATTAAATACTTCATCAATTCATGAGTCGGCTTAAACCACCCGCGTGGTCAACCCACGACCACCGCGCCTTACGCGGTTTCGTGTTTTCACCTCAACCATCCTAGGCTCTTATAAACTGAGGGTTATCCATGGTTTCTTCTTTCCTCGATCATGGCCTTTCACAAACAACTTATGGTTCATCGGGCTCGCCGCATCGTTATCTGTAAAGTTCCACGCCCCAGTCCTAAATGTTGATCATCTATCAACAAGTAGGGAATTTCCCCTTCACCTCTCTCTTTTGTGTATCATGCGGGGTGGGCTTGCTTTTGATTCTGTATAATTGGGTAAACTAGACCTAAATAAGATAATGAACGAATTCTATAAAGAAAGAGGGGGGATGTGATTGTTGATGTTGTTTTATATTTTGATGTTGTTTCTTCTATGACCATCTTACTGAGTTGTGCAGGCTTATGCCTCCTGAAAACCGAGGCCGTTGGTGGTCGTTGTTTGTGCACTAATGAACCCTGCTGATGTTTTAAATGGCTTGTTTGTGGTTGTAAACTCCTGCTTTGAAAAGTGGATTGGTTAATCACGTATATCCGGCTGAATAAATTGAAAGCACTAGGATCAACCCTTCTGTGATAACTCCCGATTAGAAGACACGGATTTTTAAATCATTGAGTGTGTTAAGTCGTTTAAATCTGAAAATCCCTGACTTGTGATGGTGGTGGTAGTTGGTTGTTTTCCTTTCAGGCCGATTTCTGGAAATTTGGGAGGGGATGGGATCCCCTGTTCTTTTATACTCTTGTTGGTTGTGTGAATTTGGGGATGGGATCTCCTGTTGGTATGGATTCGGTGGTTGTGAGTTTCAAATCCGGGTGGTTACTTGTTTATGCCACAAATTGGGGTGGAATCCTCTGTTGTTGAGAACCAGGTGTGGGCGTCTTGGCTGATGCTTGACTGTTTACCTACCTGGACTTATGCCTATGCCTAATAGTTTCCCAGTAGTGCTTAAACGTAAACATTATTACTGAACGTGAAATAAGAAAAGGGATAAATGGGTTGTTAGCATGAGTCGTGACTCAGACTTGAGTGTTGTTGTGATCTGTAGGCTGTTTGAAGAAAAACCTATCTTGGGTGAGTGCTTGTTACCCTATATATACATACTTGTAGTTTTGTGTTTCTTATTCGCGCCCCACCCAAGTTGAGCACTTAGTGCAGAACACCCCCATTTCATGGGGGAGGGTATTTTCCCCAACACTATTCATAGTGGCTGGTTATTAGCTCATTTTATGCTCCCTTTCTCGGATAGCCCAAGTACCTTCAGGTAGGCTGTGATGGCCTGAGGTCCATTATTAGCCCAAGAACCTTCGGGCGGGGTAGTGTGGTGGTTGGAAAGGTGTGTGCGGCAGGTGGTTTCCCAAGTGTCTTCAGGATGAGGCCCAGGTGTCTTCGAGCATGGCAGTGGATCCTTTAGCCCGGGTGTCTCCGGGCGCGGTGGTGGTTGTTCTGGCCTAGGTGCTTGCAGGCATGGTTATATGTGATAGTTGTGGCCCAGGTGTGTGCGGGCGGGATTTCGGCAGTGTGACTGCGTGTGGTTGTGGCCCAGGTGTGTGCGGGCGGGTGCGGCAGTGGGACTGCGGTGAGAATGGCGGGATTGTTCTAATGCGTAGGATGTCTCAATAACCAGTGGGAAAGTGGTGCGGGGTACCCAAAGATCGATGTTCTCTTATTATATATTTTACTTGACTTGCATTATTTGGAGAGTGTGCCTTGGTGAGGCCTGGGGTGGATAGTATACCTTCATAGGTGTTTGGTTTACTCCTTTTCTCACGGGACTTTAGTACGTTCCCCCACTTGTGCACGAGAGTCTTTGGTTTTCCCTACTGAGTGTACTTGTATGCTCACCCTACGTATATAAAACTGCTTTCAGGTTTCCAAGAGGACTTCGGGGATCACGCAGGACCTTACTATCTCAGACCATTGGAGCAGTTGTAGTTTTTGTTATTCTTTTCCTCTTCGGTACTTACCTTGTAGTCACCTTTTGTACTTTGTGGCTTTTACTTTTGGAACATGCATGTGGTAATGGTTTACTTTTGGCTTTACTTTTCTTTCTACCTTGGTGTTGTTGGGTTTTCTTCTCCTTATCTCTCGATCCTATAAAATAAAAAGGGTAATGCCTTCCATTTGTGAGAAATTTCTATACCCTTGGTTCTAGTCGCCACTCCGGGACCTATTGAAGGCGGGTTTCGGGGGTCATTATCTCTCCTTCAACTTAAAGAAGGAAGGGCCTGGAAATCTGCTGACCCTTCCCTCCTTTTGGTGAAGGCGGGTCATGACAATAAAACACCACATTACATGATAAAGAGTAATAATGGTTTCAATATTGAACCTAATTTCTCACCAATAATGAAAAGTGAATTGAAAAAATAATTCACCCTATTTAGTTTTGTGGTAGTGGGGACCTTTGTTTGGGAGAAATCCATGTAAAAAATATAGTGAAAATGAATGAATCTATGTGAAGGATGATGAAAAAATTCAATATCATAGTCACATCATTATAATCTATTGAATATTATTCAAATAATATGTGTTTTCATAAAGAATTGGAAATATATTATATGAATGAGATTATAATGAATTAAAATAGGACATATAGACTAATTTAAGGGCTATATACACTTTCATATCTAAACTCCATTAGTGATTCCATGTGTAGAAAAACATGTTTTGTATCTATGAAAAAAATTGATTACTATTACATAGATACCCAATAAAGTACTTTTATTAAAAACACCATGAAAAAAACATAAGAAAATAAAAAAAAATGTATAAAATCAAAGGGGGTCTAAAAATAGAGGCTAATAACATCCCCTCTTATAATACTCAGAAATTATTAGGGAAGGTATCCCAAAATGCTAAATAAATATAAACACTGATCTTGAAAATATATGGATAGCATATGGTCTACAAATTTATTACATTCATTCAATGTGTGAAGGATATCTATACAATCAATGATTAATTGTTTACAATTCCAAATGTTTTAGAAAATTTTCTAAAGGATGAAGATATTTTTTATTTGAGACTGATGAATGAATTGAAAATATGTCTCAAAAACCGAAGATTCAATGTTCTTTGAGCAGTATAGATCCAATCCCTTTAGCATCATGCATTCCTTTTCCATTATGTAGTCACATCTCTTAGATGAAGGAATTAACACAAAAACAATAGAATAGATTTTTTCATGAACATTGCCTCTTCCCCGCATTTCCCCTAAGGCACATGAACCATCATCATTAAGTTTGATTCCATCAGTTGGAGGCTTCCAAAAAAACCACTAGCCCTGATGGATGGATATGTTTGTGAATGCATCAATTTTATGGCTAGTCATGAGAGGTATGAGTGATCAAGAATGATCCCATCATTCGATATGGATATCTAAATCCACAAATAGACATCTGGTTCTTATAGTCAAGGCATGACTTGACCTCCTAGTTCCTTTAATGTGGTCATTATTTTTCACACTCAAAATACACCAGTACCTAATAGAATAATGGATGACTCTCGCCTTTGATTCATGGAGATTATTTTTAGTTCTCTGAAACAATTTCTGCATGAAATCATAAGTGTTGGAAACATGGGATACCATTCCCATGAAATCACTAAGTGAACACCATGCAGTCTCTACCCAATAATATAAAAATAATAATTGAGGTTACAATTAATCTTTGGGGATATTGTTGAAGTAAAATTTGGAATGCATATTGATCTACTTGTGTTAATTGAATCATTTGTGGGAAGTTCATTATTTCAAACTCATCAGATAAGAAATATGTACATCCCAAGAATCTCCAAGTACCAATGTATCTCTCCCCATGTATCATGCATATATTTTACATATATTGTTATCTAGTAAGAATTTTTTTGTAATGTACCCCGAATGAGATTAATTGAAAATACATTTATCTTTTTTTATGTCATATAAATAAGATTTAATAACTCATGTTGATTATTGATGAGAATGGACTGAATGAAGTCAGGGTAAGAACATGTTTCTTGGAATGAAAAGTTCTAAATTGGGAATCTGAAAAAAAAATTCTAGTTCTTACCCAATTATCAACTCATAAGTCGATATCTCTACATCCAATTATCCACCTTTCATGGCAGCATAGTATAAGAAAATGATCTTCCAGCATTTAACAAAGAACATAATCATTGGCATTAGTGCACTGAAAATACATCGCATATCACTATACATTGATAATATCCTAGAGGGACTTACCTGAAATGGTATCCAAATATCTCCTTTCTTGTAGGATTTTCATCGATCGGTTGATGCACTCGAGGTTGATAACTTTATCATTATAAGGTTTCTACATCCTAGACCATGATTGAAAGTGGCATTGCCCCTCCAAGTGTGCATCCCAAATAAAAGAGAACATGAGATATTCAATATATTAAATAAAAAATAATGGCATGTTTATTATATAAATAGTACACATTGGGGTCAAAAAAATAACAAAATTGAACGAAGTTGTTATACCTCTAAATGAGAGGAATCTATTTTTCTAGTTTTTAATATGATTCATGATATTTTCCAACACCGTTTAATGTATATATTAGGTATTCTCAATGGAATATTGATCATATAGGTGTAAATATTAAATATCCATTAACACAGAATGAATAGGGTGAAGGAATAATTTGATGCGTACGAGTTCAAATCACTAGTTAGTCATGATTCCTATATTCTTATAATGGTGAAAAGTTCAGACACCATTAGAATATATCTATGAATAAATTCCATAATGATAATAAAATAATGAGATCGTGTTCTACAAATCAATGATCATTATATACATGAGAATAAAGTGAAAGTATTATTCAATAATGTTATGTGAAATTAATTCCATTAACTATTGAAAAATTTATTTAGTGGTTATTTATGATTATTTGAAGAACCTATCACCATTAATAATAATAAGGATAAGGTTTTATAGGGTTGGACAATCAAGAGACCACACACACAAAATAAAAAATAAAGGTGAAGAGAATTTTGATTGAAAGATAATTCATAAACTATTTTAGTGGTTAAAATTTAGGAATATAATCATATTAGAATAAATTTTTATGAACAAGAGAGCATAAAAATCCAAGGTACTCATGGGCAGGAAATTCTTATTACTATAGTGACATGACGAGTCTTGTTGGTAAAACATATTTTCAACATAGTTTTTTAAAATTTTATATTGTTTTATGGAAATTCTGTATGTTTCAATGATACATATCATTTGAAAACTATTCTGGGACTATACGTTGGTTCTTAGTGACTTTAATTTATAAGAAACAAATATGATGAGTGGTGGGATATCAAAAAATCACCACTAAGGGAAAGCTACTCACAATAGTTTATGAACATTGTAAAATTTATTATTTCAATCTTACTAATTTATGTTTTGGTTCATTCAAGCATGTTTAATTCAAAGAAAAAGAGAGTGGTTGAATGATCATTAATTTAAACCTAGGGACTATAATTAAAGGGAATTAGATTAAGGAGAAAATGTTAAATATGGGAATAAATCAGGGATTCACCCCTATCATAGTGGTTAATGCACCTCAAGTGTACCTAAAAAGTCATATTATAGAAACAACACCTTTTTTATTTCACTCACCTAAAATATAAAATATTTATATAGAATCCATGATTTATAATACATTGTTAATACATTAATTACAATATGTTTTAATGTGCCATAGAATTCAGTCCTCATTGATGTCATTATACAATATATTGGACTTTATTATTTAAATATTATCATTTTTTCAATGGATATAATTATAATTATATATCTATTTGGAAACACCCTTCAAAAATTGAATTGATTTCCTTGTATATAGTTTTTCTAATAATTAGTTTTAAACAATAAAGTAGTTATTTGAGGAACCATATACAATATATTTTGAAATTTTTGTATCGAGATGGTATAGAAAATTAATAGAATGAACATTGAATATAAGAAATATAACGTAAATTATGATTTTATCACAAAATGAAGAAAAAAAAGATTAAATTTTGTACGCATGAGCTATGATATAATTCATATTCAAATTAGATTACCTAAAATAAAAACTGGTGGATCAATCTTTAACTATTAAAAATAACGATATATGTACTACTTCACAAAATAATTTTTTCAATCATGATAATGGAGAAACAAAATTCTTACCAGAATATTTTTTACTAGTGGATGTTGATAATTATTTATTTTCAGACTTTGATAATAATCTAAATAATGAATTTGAATATTTTAGAATGAAATTATCATAGGAAGTAGTCATTTATTGAGTGACACATCGAAATTATTTTAAATATGTTTTAAGAATTAATATGAATTTGAAATTCAATTATTAAATCATAAAGAAACACTTTTAATAATTAGAATTAAAATCATAAATTTCAGTCATACATGGAAAAATAAAAATGAAATTTTTTTCTCTTATAACGTAGAATACTAAAACATAATCATCTTCATTAAAAATATTTTTTTTTAAAATTTTATCATTATTACATTAAAGGTATTCAATTATAAATTAAATTTATTTGGAAGAAATCAAAAAATAATTGGAAATATCAATGTAATGAAGAATAATATTTATTAATGGCTATATTGAAACAATAATATGTCTTGAATAAAAAATGATAATGAGAAATAAAAAGTAATATGATATCAAGATTCAACTTTCCATATCTCAATAATAGGATGGTTCTTTAAAGTCCTATATAAGAATGGAAATAAAGGAAATGATCATTAAATAATTGAATATAATTATAATTCTAATAAAAATTAAAAAATATTGGAAGGAAAATCAAATTCATTAAATATTGTTACTTAAGGAAAAATTAAACCTGCATTGATGGTAATTCCAAAACTATGTGCGTTAAGAAGAAAAATGGGGATAAAAATCCCTCTAAAATTAATGGGAACCACGAGTTTGAGGGGAGAATAAATAATAAGAAAAATGGTAAAAGAATACCCTTAGATGAATAAGACCACATCTACCAAGGAATCTAAAAGATAGTATTATCTACAAATGAAAATGTAAGAAAACTTAAATAACTCATATTCCATTTTCCTGAAAATTGTATACATACATTATTTTTCAAAAAAAAATCACGATAAAGAAATCACATTTCATAGATGGGATTTGAAATAAAAAATATCTCCCAATAATTCTACCATCATTTTTGGATCTAAATTGATAACTCAATATATATCCACATAATAGAATATAGAATTTATATATATTTCTTATCCTTCTAGAAAATATAATGATTACAACCAATGTTAGTGTTAAGATTTTTGTAGACATAGATAATATGATTTTTGGTAATCTAAAATAGTATTTGAAGGTATGAGAATCATTTTTAAGGGCAATGAAAATACCTAAAAAATAATAATGTTGAATAAAATGCTGAGATATATAGATGACTAAACATATTACTGTCATGATGAACATCGATAGGGGGATTCATGACTGCAACTAAGTAAACAATGATTGATCAAAATATAAATTTTCCATTGGTATAAATGTTGTATACTAAAGTGCAAAGGAAAAATCAATGGGTTGATAGATTCATATATAAATAAAGAAAATGTTAAATTGATCTTCCAAGAGAAAATGTAGTTAGAAATTTGTCTTCAACAAATGATTCCTCCATGTAAATATTGAATGATGTTAATAACAACCCCTCATATCCTATATGAATTGTGATTTAAAAGGATGAAAAAAGAGAATATAAATATAAATCTATAATATAATATAAAGGGGGATTTAAATGTTCATATATAAAAGTGGATATTAAAATAAATTAGAGAAGAGTGATTTGATATAATAATTTAATTTGAAGTTGTTTCACATGAATCATATAGAAAATAATTATTTCATATTATTATATATTAAAATAAAAATCAAAATGGGGAGATTAAAGTCTCTATACTTTCATGTTTTTTATATTTTTGTTAATTTTTTTGAAAACCTAACTCTATGAAGTTTAATGAAAGAAAAAGATGAATATATTCCACCCAATATGGTTATTTTGATATTAATTTTTCAATTTTCATGAGATGAATATGGGAAAGTCATATAAAATTTATATAATATTTAAGATAACATTACTCTCCATGAGAAGAATCAATTACAGTTTATATATATTTCAATGACCCACGTCATAATGGATTGATGAAAATTAGGGGGAATATGGATTTCCAGTCCCAAAATACTGTTTTTTTGAGATATGGGTATCATATTTGAAATTTTAATGTTAAATAATAATGGTTAAATGATTTTATACACCTTATAGTGTTTGGGTCAAGTCCTTGATTTATATATTTAGAGTTTTAATTGGTGTGAGAGTTGGATTTTATATAGGTTAAAGATCCTAAAACAACAAAAAATATTTTCACATGGTGGGGAAAGACTAAATCATGGATGTTTAAACCAAGCAATAGTAGGTGTTTAGGGTGATGTGTTTTAATGTAGGAGGTGATCAAGAAACAACTTGGGTTTTGTCTCTTGATGTATAGGTAGTGTAATATTCAATTATAAGTCCATGTTAGATGAAACAACAAACCCTAAATTTTACCATGATGGCTAACTGAGCTGAATGTGTCACACCATAACCAAATGGTTATTCCTTAAATGTTGTTGAAGGGGAGTAGTATCAGGTTTCCCAAAGGTGGTAGGATCCTTATTTAAGTGTTAGTTCTTTCCACACAAGGAGTCCATGTGTATTAGTGATGTTTTAAAAAGTTCTATTACACCATGATCCTTTTGGTGGAATCGAATGTCGGTCCTAATCAATGGATTTTTAGTGAGAATATTATTGTCACAACATAATATCCCATTTTATTACTTTTAAAAGTATGGATATAACTACATTTTTTAGTTGATCACCCTCTTGTTCCATGACAAAGAGAAAACACAGGATGGTATTTTGGCCAAACCAACCCACGTTTCCCCTTTTGTTCTCCCATGTTTCCCCATTGGATTTGTTGTTGATCAATAGTTGATTCACCTCATTAGAGCTATGTAATTCCTCTTTTATTTTTTTGGATTTTCCCCCTTGGTTTCCTTTAATTTCCATTTATATATACTAGAGATCATCTTATATTTCACAATGGAATGGTGAAAAACAACTACTATTTTGAGGCTTTATGGGTTTGATTATTGAGGATTATGATAGGGGAGTAATGTTTCCTATTTCTCAAATTTTTTATGGAGGTATGTCACTCGGTATGTTTTCCTAGTTTTGTTTCATATTGGAATAGAATAAGAGATTTATTAGGAGTCAATTAATTTGTATTTTGGTCATAGGCTTCCTTGAAGAATGGAATAGGTAATTCAAATTAAAATTTCTATAGGTTACATTAATAGGAGGAAACTTGTGGATTTTATGAAAATTATTCCTCATTGAATGAAATTTTTTAACTAATCATACATTATTATAATTAGTTTTTGATTCATGATGGATTGAGATAGAGGATCTGGAGGTCAATATTGTTTCTTATTTGGTTGGATAGAAAGAAAGGTATTTCTATTAGGATTATAACCTTATTATTTATGTTGGTGTACCCTTTACTACTTATCCATATACATGTAGTATTGGGTATTACCTAAATTTTCCCCAATTTTGGTTTGGTAAATCTGTATAGGTGTTTGGTGAGTTTTGGATTTTTCATTAGGCTTGGGTTATGGCGTTGTATAGTGACTATGTTTACCTTTCATGAGTAAATAATTTGAGTGATGGTTTTTAGATATTCCACCAAGGGGCATGATATCATTAATCGATTAAGGGACTCCAAAGTATTCTTGGATTATTGGGTAAATTATTAATGGACTTAGTTTTTCCCGAGTGAGTAATTTTATGACTGTTTATATGGTGGGGACCTTCTCTAGAGGTAATATATTATATTGAGATTTTTGAATTTATGAGAAATGAAATTGAAAAAACCTTGGAACCTCGTAGATACTCATGTGAGATAAGTGGAATGTTTAGAATAAGCCTAATAATCTATCCAATTTTATGGTGATTATTTTATTTGTATAATTAAATGAGGGAATTAGAAACTAATCACTCTTTGGAGAGCCTAATGTAATATAGTGATGGTAAAGTGGTTCTTATGTATCCTTGTGTATGGGAATCTTGTGGGAATAAGATTGGAGTGTGAGATAAATAAGAGTAGATAGCTTGAATCCATGTAGAGATTCATTAATGATGGAAAATGAATTGAGCATGTGATAAGAATCATCAGGGTGTGGTAAGGAACTATCCATGTAAAACCCCATGTTTTTCTAAAAATAAATAGAAATGCATGGAACTTTGTTTTTTGTATATATTTATAACTATCCTTTAAAACATAACTTTTCCACTTATATGTTTTGAATTTTAAGAAACGGTCATCTACAATTGTGTTCGGTATGTTATATGAAGTCTATTGGAACCAACTTGTTTTTTAGTGAATAGTAACATACCCTTATGAATATTTATATGAATAATAATATGAACCTAATGAATAGTAAATTTTATTATTATTTTATTTTCTTAGGGCTTTAAGATAATGACATCATGATTAATTTTTCAATTAGATATAAAAGCAATTATAGTTTTTAAATAATTAATTTTTGAATTTTGTATGATATTATTTAAAAATTAAATTAAAAATATTGTGAAAATTATTTTCAAAAAATGGATTTCATTTTTAAAATCTACTCGTCGATAAATGGTTAGGGTGAATTTTGGGAATTTTTCTAAAACAGTTGATTTTTCGATGAATAGTAAAAAAAATACAGTTTTTAGTTTCAGTGTGTTAATGATATCATTAATGATGTAATAATGATTTCATAACTTTGGAAGACTTTTTTATAGTTAAATAATATGTGAGGTGTCCCATGTGGCTTATACCATGGGCAAATACAATGGGAAAGCCCATGGTTTTGAAAATACCTCCCATGAGGTGTCCCATGGAAATTATTAAAATATTCCCTTAATTTCCCTATAAATACAAACCCATTCATCCATTAAATTCATTTTAAATTCCTCCTCAATGAATCTATGGCCTCCATACCTTCCTATTGGTCCTCTCAAGGTTCTTAAATCCCCCAAGGTCCCAACCTTCATGTTCAAAGGGTTACTTTACAAGGTAAGAAAATTCTCAATTTCTTTCATTTTCCATTCAAGTTCTCTTTTTTGTGGTATAACATTCAAGTTTCCATAAAATGTTCTTATTTCCTTATTATTCTTGATAAACAATATATTATGATTCATTTATGGATGGTTTACCATTGTCCACGTTTTTTAATATTTTCTAAAACCATGCTGTGTAGCTGTTAGGCTGCAGGAATTTTGTAAAGGATTTATTAATTGTTATTTTATTTTGAGTTATTTTATTATTTTTACATCATCTCTTATTACCCAAGAGGAATTAAATCTCAATAAACAATTTATATTATGGATGTACTCATGTTAATGTAAAATTAAACATCATTATATTTCTTCTCTTCCACTTATTCAAGGAATAAAAACATTTTCCGCGATGAGTCGAATTACCGACATCGTGGATGATGTGATTTCAATTTTCATTAACTCTTTCAAGTATGCTTATGAAACCATTTTAATTATCGAACAATGTTTTAATATATGTATTATTTATCATCCATTATTCTTTAATTCTTTTGTAATCATGGTTTTAATTTATAAAATAAAATGAGGTCGTTGTTTTCAAGGAACTGCTAAAATGATCTAAACGAACATCATTAATTTTTTAACTTATGAATCATCCTCATATAAAACATAAAATTGATAAATAGTATAAATTATGGTACTATACATATGTAAATACATTTCCATTACAATTTTGGAGTTTCACTTCAAATTCACAAGAACATCTATCAGGAACCGATCATGAAAATCATTTAAACAACTCACCATAAACAATGAAAGGAACTAAATACTAATAATTAGAAGGTGAAATAAAGTTATGAGATGATCATATAAGATTTTATAAACATGAAAATGTTTCTGAAAAATATTAATAACACTTGTTTAACAATTATACAAGATGTTTAAACAAATTGGAAGTAAGACAAACTAGAGGTAAGGGAATTCTTAACCCGATTTTCATTCTTTTGGGTAACATTCTACCTAATTATTTATGTGATATTTAAATTGTTTGTGTGATGGGTTCAGTTTTTTTATGTTTTATTATGTGTATTTACAGTATATACATACACCATACACTCTATTAAGTCACTCTTCAATTGTATGATATTTATAAGGGGATTTCCTTTAAAATCATCTTTTTAAATTTGGTTTTACGAAATGTTTTTATGGAATTATTCAAGTTGTATGATTATGTTTTGGTTCTTGAGAATTATTTATGATGAAGGGTGGGAACTATATCTCCCACCAATGCATTGGGTATGTGTATGTTGGATTTTGTCCATATTGTTACTCAAAGTGTAACTGTGATGGTTACACAAAGTTAGGTAGTTGCGAGGGTTACAAATTAAAGGGTAACCAAGATGGTTACAAGAGAATGTAAGTAATGACCCAAGATACCTATATGATTATATTTATGTTCTAATGTTTTGTGTGGATCTTGTGTAAATCTTGTGTTACACAAAGTAAGTATAAGGACTCAACCTTAAACCTTACGTAATATTGAATTAAATGAATAATTCACATTGAGGATCTTTTCAGGTTTTGAGTTTTAGATAATTAGGACATAACTATTACATCTCGAATGATTACAAAGTAGACACTTCTACACAGTTTCCATTTTTTTCATAAAACAAGAACTCTTGAAAAAAAAGTCGTGTCTAGTTCCATTTTAAAGACAACATGACTTTTCCTTGATCCCATCCTTGACCCTATTCCACATTATGTCCTGTGAAAAACATTTCAAAAACTTGTGATCAGCATAAAAAGCTCAGAAAGGGATACACAATGAAGGAAAACTGTTAGTTTTCAAAACAATAAGTAAACCATGAATACTTTAACATAAGTAATACTTTTCACCTTTATGAAGTAGTAAATACTCTTCACTGAATAAAAGATTACAACTTACCCTTTTTGTAACCAAAATATTACCCATATAAAGAACACATAACATATAAAGGTAACATAGGACATAAAAATACATAAATTAAATAACCATATGGTCGACTTTCACACATATCACTAAATGTAATAGCCATACAACCGACTTCCATACCCAATGCATTAGAGGTTATAATGTAACCACCCATCCTGGTATTCACGGCACCACCCGTCATATGGTTTATCACGTAACCACCTGTCAAATGTCCAAGGACCATCATTACACATAAAATATTTCAAATATAATCATTTCAATAAAAAAAATTCATTTGAAATCATAAGATATATTTTCAAGATATTGAAATAAACAATCAATTTTCAAAAACCATTTAAAAATTTTATTTTTGAATCAAAGTGACCCATACCACTTTGAAGAATTTAGAAGAATTATCATTTTAAAACATTAATGTCCATATAAATAAATCCTTAAAAACAATTTTCAAAACATGGACATTAAAGAGAAATATTTAGAATAATAAATCTTTAAAACATTTAAAACTATATTTTAGTTAAAGAGTTTCTAAGAAAATGAGAGACTCTTGAATACAAATAATTGAGGAGAAACATATAATAAGTAATTTATAATATCATGATAATAAAGGGATTAATGATATAATATGTAAAAGGATAGTATATACACCATATAAAAGTGAATTGGAGCATTACAATAAATAAGTCTCAATGGAATGTTAATTGAGACAAAGTCCCTTACAAAGACGGTATCCTTAAATTAAGGATAAATCAATCAGATAATTATGTGTGAAAAATATAAATACACCCAATATAATTGGATATTAAGTGTAAAACAATCATAGTTAATTCACACATATTCATAGGATGACATAAATAATAAATAGGAAATCAACCCAAATAGTGGGAATTGGGTTAAGAAGTTCCCTTACCAATTTGGTAACTTACAAAACATATGCCACATGAAAGAAGGATCATCCAATGAAGATTTAAATAATCATAATTGAAAGTATATTACACAAAGAGTACAATAATGGGAAGTAAATACTCCACACAAAAGGAGATAGGGTCAAATATATCATGAATCTCATGAGAATAAAAACAAGTGAGATGAAGACCCCTTACCACGTTGTAATTCAATCGAGTCGTATGACCAAAAGATAATAACCACCAAATGAATCATATAATACCATGAATATAATTATAATCATGATAATATATATCAAATTTAAGTACAAAATACATCACATTCAATGAATAAGTGGCAAACAATGAAAATTTCATGGAATTAAAAGTGAGATAAGAAAATCCCTTACATCGTGTCTGATTGACTCGATCATTCTTTAATCTCTTAAATAAATAACTAAAGTTAATTTATAAATTCTTAATAACATTTTTCAAGTTTATTATTCCTTTTATATCACTTATTACCATGTTATATACATTTTGTAATCATTTAATTTAACAATGTTCATTTTGTCGATATTTGGTACTTGAGTCAAAAATGGACTTCTTATAATTACATGTTGTTCATGTGGTAAATGATTCATTATATACAGAATGATATTCAGGATTTATATATCATCTAAATCATATATATATATTATAAACATGTATTTATAATAGTACATAACATTTAGAGGTAAAAAATGAAATGCACCGTTCATGGAGACGGTAAGACGTACGTACGCATGAACGCTACTTTCATTTCTATTTCCTATTTTAATGAAATTAAAACCTACTGATACATAGGTATATTATAATTCCAGTATAATTTCATATATAATATCATATATAATATCATTAACTCCATCCTTTATACGTCCCACATATGTAATTAACGAGTCATATCGGTTTGAGGGGGCAGTAGTCCGCACTTCGTTTAATGAGATTATCGTGTTTACCCATAATGGAAACCATAAAGGCATGATATAAATGGATATTACAGAATAATAAAGGAAACATAAACATAATATATATCATATATAAATATATTTCCATCATAATGCCCAACATGAGAGGTAGTTGGAGATATTTGAACAATCATCTTTTCGTGAGGAATTAGTTTTCCATCCACAGAAACATTATGTTCTTCATCCATTAGATGGAGGTGTGTGTAAGTGTAGTTTGAATCCTTCTAATTAAAATATCCTAGTATATTTTGTATACTGTTGTTTCTACAAAATAAATGAATAAAAATAGTTTAGGTGTTGGATAAGTAAAATAAAATAAAATAATTTAAGAGAAACTATTACCTTTAATTTGGGTAACTCCCTTTGATTTGAACCAAAGAACTTCTTGAAGTTCCTTCTGCCTAAGTTAAGGCTTCTAGGAGGAGGAGAGGGATGTAGGGAGTTTAATTGGGTAGATTTTGGATGATCCAAATGGCTTTAGAGGTGTGAGGAATTGGTTAGAAGTGGTCTCCTTTTATCAGGGGGAGGAGGGGCTCTTTAGGAAAGTGTGAAAATATTATTTTATTATATAATGATATTCAGTTTCAGAAGGTCCAAAAAATCATTAGAGTCGAAGATAAGATGACTAATGGTCTAAATAAAATCATCCAATAAGAATTGGACATGTTTGGGATAATATTTTAATCATTATAATATTATTTATTTAAATGATTTATTAATGAGGTAAACATTGCATCATTATTGTGTAATAAATAATTTAAATTATTTGATGTCTAAAAATTATAAAAAAATACCATGAAATAGTAAAACTGTTTATATTTCCAAATAAATATTTATAGTCAAGAAATAATTTATATAACCCCTTATAAATATTAATTTACTAAAACATATTTGCTTTTGTCATTTTTGCCTTTACTTTAAGTTAATTAATCTAAATTGTCATTATTACTCCCAAGTGGCTCAATAGAGTCCAGAAATTGACCCAATGTTGCCCATGGTCATTAATGACTCAGGAAATAAGTTTTTAACAAACCTTAAGGTAATTTTTAATTATTATTATAATATTATTTTTACTTAGAATTACATTATTTACCTTTAACCGCGGTAAATAAAAGTCAACAGTTACTATACACCAAAAATCATTTTCATCTTATTGAACCAAATTTTAATTCTTGATAAAAACCAAGTATGTAGGAGTCTAGAAATTAAATTCACATATGTGGTAAAATTTCATTTAAATCAAAAAGTCAGTTTTTTTAACTACTACTAAGTGGTTTCGCTATTCATCAAAAATTGAAGTTTTTCAGAAAAATACCAAAAATTCAGCCTATGATTTCTTCGATAATCTGAATTCAAAAATGTTGTTTATTTTCCCAAATTCAAAAAAAAGTGTCATTAATTAATTTTAAAATTAATTCCCGTTTTTAAAACAAATAGCGTGTTTTTAAGAAACAATAACTATCAAAAGATCGACAATTGTTTATATCCAATTTCAAAGTGAAATTTATTCCAGTGACCAACATTGGATTAAATGGTAAAAATATATTCAAATTACACTATAAAACCAATTAAATGATAATATATCCATATAAATAAATTATATTAAATTCCACTTTTTAATTAAAATACAATATTTTCCAGTATTCATTAAAAATGAACTTTATCCGAAAAATACCAAAAAATTACCCAAATTAAAATTTAATGTCCCAAATCAAAAGAAGAATTTTAGTTGTTCAAATAAAACATATAAAAATGACCAAAACTAGATTTAAATAGGGTTCTCCATTAAAAGGCGTTAAATCGACCTTTTAATGTAAATTATTCTATAAATTAGATTCATTCACATTTTAAGCCTCTAACTTTTATTGGATAAAAGTAAATACATCTAACAAACATGTATAATCACATTTATTTGGTTTTCTTCATTCCCGCCAACAAAACAGCTAGGATTTAACTTCTATTTAAAATAATAACATATTATTATTAGTGTGCAACATAAGATTTTATAGAAACCCATTTTTCTTATTGGGTATGCTATCGAACATAGCAACCCCTTTAAATTAAAATTAATATTTAATTCGAAAATATTAATCAATATGAAATATGTATTATTATTTATTTACCTGGGATGTTACAGTAAGTATATATGGTTGACAATCATGTCTTTTGTAATTTTTTTATACGTTACGAGTATTCATGGACTAATGTGCTCTTTCCTAAGCTTCCATACCATTCTGGGATTTTGTGCTCATCCTAGGTTTCTAAATTATTTTCATAGGTTAATGGATTTGTAAGGAAAGGAAGGAATCCATGTTAAATTTTGAATAATTGTAAAGGAGTCATGTTTATGTTTTAATTTTTTATATTTTGAAAAAAATGGAAACTATTTTTATGGTATCCCTTCTGTAATAATGTTTAATTTTATGAATGTATTGTCCCAATTCTCTAAATCTATAAACTTGAAAAGATACTCAATGTAAAAGGAGTTGTTTTCTTGACTAATTACAAGATTATGTATGTAATAAGGTCGGGTTCTTATAGTTGGTGTCACAGGATGGTTTAGATAACATTAGGGGTTTGGGTGATGTTAATAGAATACCATAAACTATTTTCACTCTATGTTTAATTTGAAATGTTTTAGTATTTAAATATTATAATGTTGATTCATCTAATATATGTCTGTTCAGAATGGTTGTACGCATAAGGAACAGGGATGCTGAAGAGGAGAGGCATCGACAGATTGACATCCTTCTGGAACAACAGCCCGGAATGGTAGGGATTAGAACCTAGAATTTAGTGACAGTAATGGCTCAGCTAACACAGGAAATAAATGGTGGTGTAATCCATTAAAGATAACCAGTATAGGTTCCACAACGAAACATGACAGTAGTGGAACATTTTATGAGAAAACATCCTCCTATATTTAATGGATCTTATGACCTAGTAGCAACTGAAGGATGGATCAAAGACCGTGAAAAGATATTCGATGTTATGGGATGTTCAAAAAATCAAAAGTTAAGTCTTTCCACTTATTTTTTTGAAGGGGAAGCTGATCAGTTGTGGTCAATGGTAATTAATATCAGTGGTAGAGAGAATTTTTGTACCTTAGAGTGGGATGAATTTAAAAGTCTTTTCCTTGAAAAATATATTCCAAAAGTGGTGCGACTTAGAATGGATAATAAAATCCTTGAATTGATATAGAAGGAGGAAGATTCAGTGGTTGTGTATGAATAAAACTTCACCCAACTCGAGAGGTATGCTCAAAATATTATTCTGGATCATGATAGAAAAATCCACCTCCTTTACTCAGGACTAAAGCCAAGGTATCGAGGGGTGTCGGCCTCCCATTAATTCAAAAGTTATGAAAAATTTTCTGATGTGATGAGAGGGTGGAGATGGAGTTTGGTGATGATCTCATGCATTTTGGAAACAAAGAGAATTAGTGGTCCAGATGGAAAGCAATGGGTAAGAATCCACTAAATAAATCTGATGGTAAGAAAGTCCAATTTCCAGCTTGTGAAAAGTGTGGCAAAAACCACCCTAGGGAATGTCTTATCAAAACTAGGATGTGATTTAAATGTGGTATGTTTGGACATATGTCTCATGATTGCAATGAAAATGATCCTAAAGATAATCCTGATAAGAAATGTATAAAGTGTTTTAAATGTGGTGAAATGGGTCATTATGTCAATGCCTTCTCAAAGAGAGATCTGAATGATTCAAAGAAGCCAGACTATAGGAAGAAAGCTGTAGTGATATCCTTTGCGACTATGTCAATAGATTTTAGACCGTCCAATGAAGTTGTATCAGGAACATTGTTTTTTCACTCAAGTTTTGATAACGTTTTGTTTGATATGGGGTCTACACATTCCTTCATCTCTGAGAAATTTTCTGGTAAATTGGAAATATCACCTCAACAAATGAGACCCAAACTTCTTGTTAAAACAAAAGGGTGGAATGTTATGCCAAAGAGGAATTATAAGAATATTTATATTATAGTCTTCAGAAAGACTTTACCTGCAAACCTTGTTGTTTTACCCTTAGTCGAGACTAATTTTATTCTAGGAATGGACTAGATTTCTGATTATCATGCTAAGATTGACTGTATAGCTAAAGAAGTTGTTTTTAGAAAGAGTTTCAGTTTGTATACAAGAATTAATCCATATAATTGATAACATATTAGGAAGCTATGATACTATTGAAAGATGGAAATTAATGTTATCTTGATCATATTGTTGAAAACAAGTGAACTATTCAAATTAATGATGTGTTAGTGGTAAATGAATAACTTGATGTTTTTCCTGATGAGTTACCTAGGGTCATACCTGATCGAGATGTCAAATTCACAATTGAATTAGTTCTTGATTCTAATCCAATTTGAAAAACCCCTTATCGTATGGATCTAATAGATCTTCTTGAATTGAAAAATCAATTTCAGGATTTTCTTGACAATGGATTCAATCATCTCAGCACTTCACCATGGGAAGCCCCTATTTTGTTTGTTAAAAAGAAATATGGTTCCATGAGACTTTACCTTGATTATAGAGATTTTAATAACATCACTATTAAAAACAAGTATCATTTGCCTCATATCGATGACTTGTTTGATCAGTTCCAGGGATCTCTATACTTTTCCATGATTTACTTGAGATCCAGATACCATCAGCTGAAGGGGAAGGAGGATGACATCCCAAAAACAGCATTTTTTACTACATATGGGCATTATGAATTTGTTGTTATGAAATTTGGATTAACTAATGCACCAATTGTATTCATAAATCTTATGAATAATGTATTCCATGAGTTCTTGGATAAGTTTGATGTTGTATTTATTGATGACATTCTCGTATTTTCTATAAATAAAGATAAGCATAAAAACATATAAGGGTTGTTTTTTAGACATTAAAAGAAAAGAAAATGTATGGAAAATTCAGCAAGTGTGTTTTTTGGTTACAACATATATCTTTTCTTGGGAACATTATATATAAGGATTGAATAAAAGTTGATCTGAACAAAACAAAAGTAGTTGACGAATGGCCAAGACCCACAAATGTTACAGAGATTCGTAGTTTTTTTGGGTTAGTAGGTTATTACCGACGGGTTGTTATGAACTTTCCAAGGTTATCTAGCTCGATAACTAAGTTAACACGGAAAGGAGTTAAATTTGTTTGGACAGATGAATGTGATGTTTGTTTTCAGGAACTAAATAAGAGATTATTTAATGCTCTAGTTTTGTCCTTTTATTCCCAGAATGGTGAGTTTTTCATCTACAGTGATGCTTCTTTGAAGGGACGTGGATGTGTTTTGATGTGAAATGATCAGTTAATTTCCTCTACTTCGAGAAACATTAACCCTCATGAGCTAAATTATCCCACACATGATTTGGAATTGGCAGGTATGGTTTTTTCATTGAAAATTTGGAGGAATCGTTTATACGAAACCAAATTTCAAATATATACTAACCATAAAAGTCTGATGTATATATTCACTCAGAAGGAATTAAATATGAGGGAGTGAGGATGGCTAGAACTGATAAAAGATTATGACTGCTTGATCAATTACCATCTTGGTAAAGAAAACATAGTGGTAGATGCCTTAATATGGAAACATCATGCATCATTAACCATGATATGTTTGGAACATGATCCCCTGATTAATGATTTTCTGAATTTTGGTTTATAAGTTATTGGTGTAGGGAATACTTCTATATTGTTTTAGGTTTCAGTGCAGCCTTCATTGTTTGATAGAATTAAGCTAGCACATAAAAAGGACGTTGATCTACAGAAAAAGGTAGAATTTGTTAAAATGGATAAGTTTCCAGAATTTAATCTTGATAAATATTGAGTTTTATGATTTGGTAAACGGTTGTGTATTCCTTGTGATTCCCAGTTGAAGAAAGAATTTTTGTGTGAAGCTCATATTTCTCTATTTTCTGTTCATCCAGGAAGTACAGAAATGTATAGAGACCTTCAGGGGTATTATTGGTGGGATGAAATGAGAAAAGATATTGCTGATTTTACCATGAAATGTTTGACATGTAAATAGGTTAAAGTAGAGTGGTAGTCACCGAAGGGGATGCTTTAGCCTTTACCAGTTCCAAAGATGAAATGAGAGAATGTTTCCATGGACTTTGTGGTAGGACTACCAAAGAATTCTCGAGGTAACAATGCTATTTGGGTTATAGTTGATCGGTTGACAAAATATGCACATTTTCTTTTTATTCGAGATACAATTCCTTTAGATCATCTTTCTTTATTGTACCACAAGGAGATTTTCCAGGTTACATTGAGTTCCTATTACCATTATATCTGACTGAGATCACAGGTTCACTTCTAACTTTTTGAAGGGACTTCAGAAGTCATTGGGCATAGAGTTAAATTTTAGTACAACTTTTCATCCTCAGTCATATGGGTAGTCAGAACGAATGATTAAAACTATGGATGATATGATTTGAGCTTTTTCAATGGACTATTAGGGAAGTTGGGATCAACATCTTTCAATATTTGAGTTTTCTTATAATAATAGTTTTCATTCTAGTATTCAGATGGAACCTTTTGAGGACTTGTATGTGATGGGGTGTCTGAATCTAGTGTTTTGGGATGAAGTTGATGAAATAAAGTTGATGGGTCCAGAATTAGTAGAAGAAGTGGATGAGAAAGTAAGGATGATCCAGCAGCAGATGAGGACAGCTCATAGAAGGCAGAAAAGTTATGCAAATAATAGAAGGAATGACGTCTCTTTCAAGGTTGGTGACCATGTTTTCCTTAGAATATCTCTTTAGAAAATTGTGATGAATTTCTATAATAAAGGGAAGCTAATTCCATGGTTCCTCGGTCCTTTTGAAATCTTGGAGAAAGTTGGAATAGTTTCATACCACCTATATTTTCCTCTGATTTTGTTTCAGGTACAAAATATTTTTCATGTTTTGATGTTGAGAAAGTATGTTCCAGATTCATCACATGTCCTGAGCCCAGAAGACGTTTTGCTAGAAGAGAACCTGTCTTATGAAGAAAAACCAATTCGGATTCTTCATCAAAGGGAACAAGTTTTGCGGAATAAGGTAATCCACTAGGTAATGGTTTTATGGAGAAACCACATGGTTGAAGAAGCAATATGGGAGTCTGAAAATGCTATGAGGGAAAAGTACCCTCAGTTGTTTAATAAGTAAATAAAATTTCGAGGACGCAATTTCCAGAAGGTAGGGATAATGTAACACCACAAGTTTTTCTATAAAAAAATAGTAAATGCATGGAACTTTGTTTTATGTAGATATTTATATCCATCCATTAAACCATAACATTTCCACTTCTAGGTTTTGAATTTCCAAAACTGTCATCTACAATTATGTTCGGTATGTTATATGGAGTCTATTGGAACCAACTTGTATTTTTGGTGAATAGTAACATACCCTTATGAATAGTAATATGACCCTAATGAATAGTAAATTGTATTAATATTTTGTTTTATTATGGATTTAAGATAGTGACATCTTGATTAATTTTTCAATTTGATATAAAAGCAGTTATAGTTTTTAAATAATTAATTTTTGATTTAAGTATGATTTTATTTAAAAATTAAATTAAAAATTATTTATACAATTATTTTCAAAAAAATGGACATAATTTTTGAAATCTAGATGTCGATAAATGGTTAGGGTGAATTTTTTTAATTTCTCTAAAACAGTTGATTTTTTTGGTGAATAGAAAAAAATACAGTTTTTAGTTTTGGTGTGTTAATGACATCATTAATGATGTAATAATGAATTCATAAATCTGGTTGACTTTTGTATAGTTAAATAAGATGTGAGGTGTCCCAAGTGGCTTATACCATGGGAAACACCGTGGGAAAGCCCATGGTTTTGCAAATACGACACATGTGGTGTCCTTTGGAAATTATTAAAATATTCCATTACTTTCCCTATAAATACCAACCCATTCCCCCTTTAACTTCATTCCCAATTCCTCCTCAATGAAGCTCAGGCATTATTACCTTTATAGTATTCCTCCCAAGGTTTCCTCATGTCCCCAAGGTCCAAACCTTCATGTTCTTAGGGTTACTCTACAAGGTCTGAAAATTCTCAATTTCTTTCTTTTTCCATTCAAGATCTCTTTTTTTTGTTGTATAACATTCAAGATTCCACATCATGTTATTATTTATTTATTATACTTGATATACTATATATTATGATTCATTTTTTTATGGGTGACCCTTCTCCCCCTTTTTTAATATTTTCTAAAACCATATTGTGTAGCCGTTAGGCTGCCAAATTTTTGTAACAGATTTCTCAATTATTCTTTTATTTTGAGTTATTGTCTTATTCTTTCATCATCTCTTCTTAACAAAGAGGCATGAAATCTCCAGAGATAATGTATATTCTGGATGTTCCCATGTTCATGGAAAATTAATCATCATTATTTTTCTTCTCTTCCACTTATTCAATGAATAAATAAATTGTCCATGATGAGTCGAATTACCGACATCGTGGATGATGTGGTTTCAATTTTAATTAATTCTTTCAAGTATGGTTGTTAAACCATTTTTATTGTTTAAAAAAGTTGTAATATATGTATTATTTCTCATCCATGATTCTGGAATTTGTTTTTAATCATGGTTTTAATTTATAAAATGAAATGAGGTCATTATTATCAATGAACCGCTAAAATGATCTAAACGAACATCATTAATGTTTTAACTTATGAATAATCCTCATATAAAACATAAAATTGATAAATGGTATAAATTTTGGTACTGGAAATATTTAAATACCTTTCCATTACAATTCTGTAGTTTCACATTAAATCGACAAGAACGTCTATCATGAACCGATCATAAAAATCATTTAAAGAACTTCCCCTAAACAATGCAAGGAAAAAAATACTAACAATTAAATTGTGAAATGAAGTTTTGAAATTATCATATAAGATGTTATAAACATGATAATGTTTCAGAAAAATATTAATAACACTATTTTTACCATTATACAGAAGGTTTAAACAATTTTGAAGTAAGAAAAACCTGAGGTAAGGGAATTCTTAACATGATTTCAACTCATTAAGATAACCTTCTACTTCATTATTTATGTGCTATTTAAATTTTTTGTGTGATGGGTTATGTTTTTATTATGTTTTATTATATCTATTTACCATATATATACATACTCCATCCACTTTATTAAGTCTCTCTTCAATTGTATGATATTTATTAGGGGCTTTCCTTTAAAATCCTATTTTTAAATTCGGTTTTTGATATGTTTTTATTCAATTATTCATGTTTTATAATTATGTTTTGGTTCTTGGGAATTATTTTTTATGAAGGGTGGGACCTATATCTCCCACCAATGCATTGGGTATGTGTATTTTGGAGGTCGGCCACATGGTTACTCCAAGTGTAACTGTGATGGTTACACAAAGTAAGGTAGCCATGTGGGTTAAAAATTATAGGGTAGACAAGATGGTTACAAGATTATGTAAGTAATGCCACAAGATACCTCTATGATTATATTTATGTTCTCATGATTTGTGTGGATCTTGTGTAAATATCATGTTACACGAAGTAATATATATGGGTGACAAGCATCTCTTATATAATGTTTTCATACATTACGAGTATTCAGGGACTAATGTGTTGTTTCGTTCTTTTCCATCCCTTACTAAGGTTTTGTTCTCATCCCATGTTTTTAAATGATTTTCATACGTTAATGGATGTGTAAGACAAGGAAGGAAGCCATGTTAAATTTTGAATAATTGTCAAGGAGTCATGGTTATGTTTTTATGTCTTATATTTTGAAAAAAATGGAAACAGTATTTATGGTATCCACTCTGTAATAATTTGTAATGTTATGAATTTATTTTCCCAATTCTCTAAATCTATAAACATGAAAATATCCTCAATGAAAAAGGAATTTTATTCTTGACTAGATTCAAGATTATGTATATAATAAGGCAGAGTCCTTATAATCCATGGGTTATGGTTTGAAATTAGGTTTGGTATGTGTTTCCAAGGGGCCTTGTAGGGTAGTATGTAACTTGAGTGAGAGGTTTTGTGTTCCACGAATCCATGTATAACATATCGGTATGTTATATAAGATGATAAATGGACTATGTGATTTGGATGATTGTGCGTGTTATGTGGCTATGATGTTATCTATGTAAGTGGATGATGATATTTGTCATGGAATGGGAGGGTAATATATATTATTCTACCCTCTAAAAGTGAGATGGGGGATGCATGTTCCCCTTACTAAGTTCTATTTTTAGTATTTACTTCTATGATGATATTATATTCTAAACATATTCATGAAGATAATGATGTATTTTTTATAAGGCCTCACACTGAGAGAGAGGGTGTTGGTATTAGGAAATTATGATACATCAACCTTAGTGAGAGGGTTAAAGAGGGAGACATGGTAATTGGGTATCACTACAAGTGAGAAGGTGTTAGCATGAGACATGGTATTATACCTCACAATGAGTGAGAGGGTAGTGGTATGCGTCATGGTACATGTTGTAACATGAGGTTTAGTATGAGATAACACTATGAGTGAGGGTTTTGTGGTATTAAATGTTTTATGGGATGTGGTTTGGTACATCTCCCTAGGTTGAAGGATAGGATCATTAGAATAGATATGAGATTGGGACTCACTAATACATCAATTTCAAAGAGAGAATATTGTGGTGAAGTCTTACTTTTATGTAGTTACCTTGAGTAATGGAGTAAGGGGATATGTTTCATTGAAATATTACCTTTCCATAAGCATTTTATGAAGCATGTGAGGTAAGATGGAATTATTTACTACATAGAACATAATTACATAACAAGATTATTTTCATCCTATATGTTGATTCTGATTTTCATTCCCAGAAATTATTTTACCATATATATTGGTGTATATAAGAGATGTGTTAGCATCACCCTAATAATCTATATTATCATTCCATACATGGAAACCCCAATGCATGTGAATAATTTATGATTGGTTTTTAAGTGAATGATTGAATAAAAAAATATTTGTATATTAGTTGGATCGAGTTTGGGAGATTGAACAATGAGGGACCCAATGTTGTGGTTATACCTCCATTGTAATTATTGTATTATTTTTATTTTTTATTGGTCGTCCAGATGGGTGATCATCTATGTATGTATATATTTATGTTGGAAGGATATACATTTCAATATAACAAATTAATATTATCTTCTATTGATCGATGGAACTTATCGATAATTACTCTAACTTAATATAATGTTACATGATTATTTCTTTGTTGAACTACTATTTTATGTGATGGTAAAGAGATTGTAGTATCCTCATGGTGTCATAAACATTCACCACAATGAGGCATCCCATGTCATGTTGGTAGAAATGATAAGGGTTATGTGGTTCTATCATTTCAAGAGGATGGTTTGGTTCTTAATATAAGGAATTAAAAAGTTCATTCAAAGTGTTTTTTGGGTTGAATTCCTATTTTTTACTAGTAATTAGAGTTGGGATGTTCTTTGATGTTAGTATTTAAATTATGTTTGGGAATACCTAGCCTAAGTCTAGGGAAAATATAATCCACTAATAATGGGATTATTGTTCACTTTTTTCGACTACGAGTGAGGTTTTTACAATAGGATGAAATTACAAGTGATATTGTTATATTGTTTTACTCTTAGATCGAGGGGTCAAGAGAGAATGAGTACATCTATCATCATAGACATATAGGTATCCCTAACATGTGAATGACTTTATGTAGATGAAAAATAATTTTCATAAAGTGAAAATGGTTCTGGAAAAATGATAAAAAGGAAATGTTTTGAGGAAAAATATTATAAAAGTGGTTTCAATTAATTAAATCATAAAATATAAATTATTTTGTGTGTTACCTTGTAACTTATCGGAGCTCCCTTATTTAATTAAGATAGATATGATGAATTTTTTGTGATTTTATTTTTTATTATCCCCATTCAATTGTGGTTATTATAGAAGAATACCCTATAGTGGATAGGTATACATATGAGATTCCTTAACATGTTATTTATATTTTAGTGCCTATGGTATGATGTTATATCTATATAGCTATTTTAGGTAATTATATAACCTTGGGTGGGTTTAAATGATTATAATTGTTCCTATAGATGAGGATATGTTTCTCTTGATGAGGTGATGATAATGCTTATACTGGATATGGTGGTTTGTTATGGTTGGGTAGCATGGGTTGGTAGATCTATATTATTTCATTAAGTCAAGTGATTGGGATTTTTTTATTAGGTTTGGTGGATGGAAGGTTGTTTCCAAGGATGATTGGGTCATAGGTAGATGTATTAGATGTAGATTAATAGTCAATAATGGTGTGGTATTAATCATTTGGTTTGGGTTAAGAATTTCCTTGGGTGTGATAAAATGAATATAACAACCCTAGTTGAACATTTATGGATATTACATCATTTTAGAGGAATATTCAACTCATTAAAAATTTTATTCTCCAAAACTATGATAGTTTAGTGTATTTGGAAACACGGAAACATGAAAAAATAATATTATATCTTGGTGAAGGATTTTATACATTAACCTTAATGATATTCCCCTTTATTACACCTACTTAAGAACATTTTTCATTACATGGGGAATGGAAACATAAAAAAGGGGTGATCTAAGATGATCATTATGGGAAAACATTGGTGATATGTAATAATAACATGTGTATAAAGGTATGATAATGTGATAGTATCATTATAAGACCATACCATTAATAAAGAAGTTCATAATCAAGAATCATGGAATAAATATTAGGGGTTCATAAGATGTGAATCATAACGAAACCTAAATACAAGAGTCATGAGATGATAACATTGTCATAAGATATCGACTTGTGGAATACACATCAACTTATAACATTGTGAACATATGTAAATTGAAATGGGTCACTCATTAGGTTTAGGAAATGAAATCAATCACTCACAAAAACTTATGGACCTACACGTAGGTCCATGCATAACATTTTGAACATGTAATCAAGTTTATTCATAAAATTTTGAACATGTAATCAGGTTACCATATAACATTGTGATCATTTAATCAGGTTCATGAATAAAATTTTGAACATGTAATGAGGTTCACACAATAAATTGTTAACATGTAATTTGGTTCACATATATCATTGTAAACAAGTAATCCGGTTCACCCATAACATTGTGGACATGTTATCAGGTTCTGAGATAACATTGTGAACATGTATTTAGGTTTACACATAAACTTATGGACATGAAACTAGGATCATGAATAAAATTTTTAACATATAATATGGTTTATTCATAACATTGTGAACATGTAATTAGGTTCAGAAGTAAAATTATGGGCATTAAACAAGGTCCATGCATAAAATTGTGAACATATAATTAGGTTAATGCATAACATAGTGAACATGTAATAAGATTCAGTCATAACATTGTGAAATTGTAATGAGGTCCAAAAATAACATTGTGATCATGAAATTATGTTCACACATTACATATATACTCATGATTCATCTATCATTTCCTAATGCATTGGAGGGAGATACAGGTCCCACCTTTCACATAAGGAAATCATACATATGTGTCCAAAAATATCATAAACATTCATAATATCATATCCCATGAAATGAAATGGTTATTATAAAAACTTCATCATATCATTACAAGTGGAAACGATAGAGGATTCAGAATAATTTAGAAATAGAGTAACCCATGAAAGGAAGTGTGCTTTATAAGTGTTTTACCAGGGTATAACCCATGGTATAGAAAAGATCTTCAAAAGAATCTTTTCATCATAAACATAAATCATTCATAGAAAACATAAGAATGGTGTACTTGGATTATATCCACAATAAAGAGTAAATTATACCAAGTGGTTTCATACTATATAGTGTAGGATTTTTAAAGATAAATTTGAATATTTCTAAAGGGAAATAACCTTTCTTTCAAAATCATGAAATACTTTTAAAAACATTTCTTAGAAAAACACTTTGAAAAATTATAATATATACTTTAAATATAATTTAAAATATTTCTTGAGGAAAATATCATTTCTTTTTTGATTTTTTTTGAAACATAACATTTTTTGAAAATCATTTTCTTTTAATAATTCTTTGAAAACATATAAAGTAATCCTTTAAATCATTGAAATCATTTTATTTTAAAATAACATTTGAAAAAATATGAAGGAATATTTAAAAATCATCATAGACACATCATAAAGATAAGAATTTTTTGGAAAACAAATTCTTTCAAAATAACAATTAAAACATAGAAACTAATCTTCAAATAAATGATAATTTTTATGGTCCTTAAATATGTACATTCTATACATTCTATATACATCGTAAAAATGATTTGAAACGGGATTTAATAGGAAATTGAAAAGAATATTCCTTTTTAAAAACCATATTCTTATAAAATTAAAATAATGGTAAAAATGCTTATTAAATATTATTTGATAATACTATAACATATGTTAAAATATTTCTTTATAAAACATGGTTTTAAAAGAACACATATCTCTATTCGAAGAGAGAGAGTCAATTTTTTTAAAAACACTTCCTTAGTTATCCTAATTACCAAGTAGTGGAAAATGATATTTTCACTGGAATATATTGTGAATAACCCTAGGAGAAGAAAATTGATGAATCTATTTATGATATTAATCATAATATTTCATTAATAAAATCATAATAAAAAACATGCCTGATAAATTATGAGATTATAACAATAAACTATTAAATATTTGGAGACATTAAATCATAATCACCAATAAATAATAACATTAAATGAAGTATAAAATATCATGAAACTAAATATATTCGTAATATAAAATGTAAAAGGATAGAATATACACCTCATTGAAGAATATAGGTTTTAACATGGAGTTTATCTCAAAGAATTAAAATTGTGATAAAATTACTTTACCGATTTGGTAAATTTTGAACCATAAACCTCCTCATTGAGAAATCATCATATGGATATTTAAATACCCATAATGTTAATTATATAATCATATAATAAATCTATGGGAAATATATTTAATAGAAAAAATAAATTAGTGGAGAATATGACATATGTCTCACCGAAATAAAAGTCTGAAGAAAAAACACATACTTTATGTATTGACATTTTTCTTACACATTCAATCCTATTGTATAATAAATATAAGTTTATTATAAAATAAAAAAATAAAATTATTCTCATTTATCATATGTTATATTATTTTATTATGACTATAAATTACACATTTGTTAACAACTCCATGTTAATATTATGTTTCGGGTAATAATCGCTTCATTGTTCATATGTGTTTTGACTTTTTATTCTTGATATTACTATGTAAAACATTATTTACATCATAAATAATGTATTAAATTATATAAAAATAATATATATTTAGTATATATGTATTTAAAATAATCTATAAAGTACATAAATATGAAATGGAATACACTATTCATGGAGATTATAGGCCTTACTTACGCATGAAAGTGGTTTTCATTTTTCTCATTTTGAATGAAAGAAAGTAAGGGATATATATTTATATATATTATAATTACACTAGAATTATTATTTTATATAAATCACATTTGTTTTCTAAAACCATATTTAATTCATTCTATTTATAGTGTGAATGAATTATATCTCATTGAGGTGGCGGTAGTCCACACGTCGACCAACAATGTTATTATACTTCCCCAAAATGGAAAGAATGAAGTTATGTGTTATATAATATTTATAGAATCATATATATATCATAAATATATTATAAATCATATAAAACCATATTTTCATCATAATTATGAACCATGAGAGTCGGTATAGGAAAAATGAATGACATTGTTTCGTGAGGCAGTAGTCTATCGTACACACGAATGGTAAGTTATTTACCCAATTGATGTAACATTTTGTTGGTGTAGGTAAACAATTATAATAAAATAATATAAGTATATTGATTATATTTATGTTATTAAATATTCATTTAAGAAGAATAATTTAATGGTTGGAGATATAAATAATGTAGATATTCATGCTAAAAAACATTACCTTTTTTGCATAACTCTTTTTGATTTGAACAAAAGGGATTCCATGGTCAGATTTATTCTAAAAGGAAGGACTCTTGGATTAATTTATGGATGTTGGGAGGTGATTATTTTATTTTTTTCTTTGATCAAAATATCTTTATAAGTGTGAATATTTGGGAGGATATAAGGTCTTTTATTAGTGGGGAAAATGACACGATGGGTATTCGAGAAAGGATTTAAGTGGTTCTAACATTTTACTTGTCCCAAAATGGTTAAAATGGACCATTATGGATCCATATATTGGAAATCATAAAAATAGGTCCATGAAATAATTTTTAGATAAGTGTAGGTCATATTTACACCTTACAATCTAAGTTTATTCATTAATTAAACTCGTTTTTACCTTAATCATTGTAATTAATTTTAATTTCATTCAATAATATCATTGCTCAAAAAATATATTGACCCAATTAGAAAATATATATTATTATTATTACAAATATTGAATCCATTTTTCTAAATTATAATCACATAATTAGTAAAAATTATTTTAAAATTAATTCCATAGACGGGATGAGATGATAATTTTTTAATGTGAAAAAAGTATAAAATGTTGATATGTTTCTATATCCAAAATAAATTTGAATATGATCTCAATTATCTAAATTGGATTAATTGAGATATTATTTATATAAATATATTGTAATAAAAATTTAAAGTACAATTTAACTATATAAATAAATTAGTTGAAAAATCATTTTTCTATTAAAATTCATTGTTTTTTAGTAGTTTATCAAAATTTGAAACTTCTCTAAAAAATAAAAAAAATTATCCTAAAGTAAATTATTTTATCTATATTTAAAAAATTAATTTTTGATATGAAATAAAAATTAAAAAAGTTTCAAAATTATATTTAAAATTTTTTCTCTATTAAAATGTGGTAAAATTACCTCTTATAAAAATATATAGCATTTTTCATAAAATTGGTTTTATTATTCTATATTGTCAAGAAAACAAATAATATGAAAGATAAGTATTTTAATTAATAATATATATATATATATATTAATTAAAATACTACAAAAAAATGGTTTAATTAATTTTTTGTAAAATGTGTCTGATTTTATAAAAAAAATTCCAGCAAAAGACTTCCTATATTTTTAGAAGGATTCTATTTTCATTTGTATTTAATTGGACACCAAATAATTATTCATATATAAATATGTAAACAATATTATCATAATTAAATTAGTACATGATTATCCACTAAATGAGGCTAATATTCATTGTTAATATACATAATATTCATGTTCTTTATTATTCATAAACACCATTTTAGTGCATTTTACACTTTGATCATTATTTCACATTATGATTGTAATACCTTCTTAAAATGCACTATTATGTGGTACATTTTTTAACAAAATTTGAAGTACCCAATGATTCATCTAATTTTAAGGAATATAATTATAAATATTTTAATTTGATATTATTTTGAACTGGATATTCACTTCAAGGATTAATGAAATATTCATAAAGGATGATGGAGATATTTGGAAATGAAAGGAAACAATTCTGGAGAAGGAAGATTACACACCAGCCCACTGATGGGAATGTGGGGCTAACATACAATCCCAATGAATCCCAAATTTCATGGAATGATATAAGACATGTATAGAAACAAATATCTCTTTAGGATCCAATGCTAATTCGACGTCCATGGTGTCCATTTAGGTGGCCCAAATTAGAGATAAAATTCTGGGCTAGATTCTGTGGCCCAGAAACACATCCCACTAATAGGATCATCTCCCAGAATCAACAATTCCAAATGAGCCCAAATTGTAAAGGTGGTTAGAAGACATCCGGAGCTCCATTTTATTCTTTTATGGCCCACTCAGATTCGGCCACCTAGAAGGTCTTCCAAGTGCATCTGTTCGGTGAAGGAAAGCTGGCTGCCACCTTGGGTCATGGGTGGAAAAGTCAACTCTCCCTTACTTTCCACCCACCTATGGCCTACCACAATTAATTGAGGAGACTTGGACTATTGGAGGCTCGACCCAAGGGCTCAAAAATGCCTATTTAAGTTAGTGGTGTTGGAGTATTGAAGGATCTTTGGTGCTTTGTTCAATTGTAATGTTATGTGGCAATTTTGTTGTCTCAAATTTGTCTTTCACATGTAAGTTGTTCAATTCACTTTAGTTCCTTAATAAAAGTTCTTATTCTACTCTTATTCTGTTGTTATTCATATCAATTTTATACTGTTGGATCAAGTTGTGAATTTATTCACACCAAACCTTGTGAAATTATTCACAAAATGGTGGATTGATCATTTTATTTTTGTTGTTTTTTTTACTTCTCCATTTCCTCCCTCGTGAGTCTACTTTCTTATTCCACTGAAACCCTAGGATCAATGGAGGGCTAATCCACTTATGGGTTGATACAAGGGAGTAGAAAGGGGATGGATTGGATGTTATTTATCACCCCATTAATGTATAATCACTTCTTTAATTGAGATTTTTATTTGTTGATTTTTAAACTCCATCATCTTGTTGAATTTAAGGCCAGACACTTCAAGTGCTAATACGAACCTTTACCTTGAAGTGATCAAAACATTGATCCTTAAAGTGTATAGGTGATTAGTATTAAAGTATGTAGGAATTAAACCAGTAATTGATGATGTTCTTTTATCTCCTTAAATGAACCCATCTCAAATATAAGAAATTGAAATCATTGAAAAGGAAATACGTCTAATCCACACCGAGCAATGACCTAGGATCAACTCATTCTTTTAAATTGAATTCACTTAAGTCTCTTAGTATTCCTTTAAACCCATCTAAAATAAACCCAAGTTGGCCACTTCATAGACAAAAACAGTCCATAGAATGTACGTGTCTATAGGTTACTTCTTAGGTCTCTGAGGATTCGACAACCCAAGCTAAACTACAAGGACCGTCCTACCTTCTTCTCTTAGGTAAATTTGAGCGTTAATCAGTACTATTCATAACTACCATTAAAATTTCTAAGTGACCGCTATAATAATATTTTAATATTATTATTAATATTACATTGTAACTTGTTAAAACTAGGTCTTACGTGTAGTTCAAGCTATGAAAGGAACTTAGAATTGCTTATAACACAAGAAAAAATATTTTTGAGTTTATCTCAAGTAAATATATGTGTTTATTACTATGAGATATTGAAACGGTGATGTGTATAATAGAGAAATTACCTGGTGATTTCATATGATGGAAGCTATAATATGTTTTGTGTGAAATAAAGAATATTAAAAAGATATAATTATTTCAGAAAAATAATTTCACAAAATCTCATGGGATTAAATTACATTCCACATAAAATGAAATTAGAACTCGATAATATTCTGGGTTACTGATGTTTTAATACCTGAAAGTTCTTTTCTTAGAATCCCACATTGTATAAATGATCACTAAAAATCCATTAAAAAAATTTGGAACCATGTTGAATACCTAGAGTAACTCATAACTAGGATTACACATAGGATAACATAGGTGGTATTTAATGATTGGACATGGAATATAAGGATACATAATTATATATATTGATAAATATCAATGTTCAATGACATGTGAATGATCAATTGAATGTTAAGGGCCTTAAAACCATAAATCTGTGAGGATTTACAAGAACATCTATTTAAAAAGAAGTTATTAGGATAAATACATTCCAATATCACTTTCCTAGAGTAGAATATTTCTCCTTATATATAATAACATAACGAAATTTACTTTATATGTTTTATCTATTTTTATATAGAGAATCAAACCCTCTGGTTGTGCCCTACTAAATTTCTACATTAACTTTTACTCCAAATCATGAAGGTGAATTGGTCAATCCTGAAGTACAAACATATAATGTGGTAGGATGATAAGTTATTCCATATTTATAATATATACCATAATAAAAAAATCGTTATAACAAGATATCAAATATTCATAAGTCCTGATATTGTGAGATAATACATTAATATCTAAAAACACATCTGATGTTTATATTAAACCATTCCATAAATGGTTATCACTGTGACCCTTCAAGAAGATGAAAAAACAATTCTTTTGAAATAAGGTCAATTAATTTCTAAAAATAATTATAACATAGATCCCCCATATATCATAAAGGATCTATTGGTTGTAAAATAAAAAAAAATGGGAATATCATTATCATGTATTCTCTTAAAACACAGTAATAACCCAAATTACCATAAAACCTTATTGTAATGATGCATTATTTCTTATTACATAGATTATTAGATATATTCCTTAAATCAAAAAATTATTTTTAAACTTCATCCCCGATAACATGGACCTATTTTTGAAAAAATCAATATGCACATCCATGGTAATAAATCCTATCCTTTTTAAATTATCCATACAAATAATCTCCTTATAAATGTTAAACACAATTTGCTTAACATCAGGAACACATTAGGGTATAACTTCTCTTAAAAAATACCTCCATTACACAAAATAAATTCTCTAGGTAATAAAGTCCATTAAATATATATTTTACTATCCTTAAGTAAAAAAATATACTTCATGATTCGTATAACAATATTATTAAATTCCAAACCATATACACTTGAATCATCCAACATTATACATAAACCATTACATATAATTCATAATCATATTCCTTAAAACACCTTTTATATAATTTGAGTATGAATCATGTATTTAGGTTCCTCAGCCTAAATTTTCAAGTGATTCATATGTTTAATGTGAACAATAATTTTAGAACTTATCATACATTTCACATGTCATTTTTAGTATCTTTATCATTATTAGAATAACCAATAAAAATTCCAGCTTCCTGATTCACTTCACTAGATTTACACATGGAAAATAGATTTTTTTAATGCTAATAAATTCAATATCTAAGTCATTCAATATTAACCCAGTTACTTCTAGTTCATTCCATTGAATAAATCTAGAAATAATAGCATGAGAAACACATATCATAAATAAAAACCACGTAATCATGAAAAATTTCTATTATGATGTATAAATATTGACACATTATTTAATGTATAACACCTTAGGTTCATCCTAGGTAATTAATTTCCCCATTATATTTAAATCCTTCAAGAAAGTTCATAAATTGTTTGAATTACTAAATAGTATACCCCCCAGAGTGTCAAACCACAAGTACCGCTAGTCCCATTATCATTCACCAGTTCCCGACCGAGTCTATCTCAATACAGTGTCTTCAAGTTTTTTACCCTTATATACATATGTTTCAGATCCGCATCCACTTGTAGTATCTATACATGGATTTACTGCAAGGAAACCACTCACTCCAACCTTTATAAAATTTACAGGACATTTTCTGAAACATTAACTCATCCGTAGATATATCCCATAAACATCGATAAAAATATCATTAGAAATATCTGTAGGGGTATCACTAATGTTTTCTTATCTTAGTTTTTGGAGTTTCACTAAACCTTTCCTTCGATACCAACTATAGCGATTTGGTCTTAACATAAATGGATATTAAATTATTTCATGGGAATATTTACCTCATTAAATATACACTTGATTGAGTACTATAATAGTTTAGTGACTTTGGAGTCTTGAAAACATAATCATCAATATTGGTGAAGGATCATCAATATTTCAGTTAAAGAACATCTCCTTTAGTACTACTACTTAAAACCATTCTTTGTAACATGGGGGAATGATACATAAAAATATGGTGATCTCAGATCCTCAGTAAGGGTAAACAAGGGAGACATGTATCGCGGAAATTAATATATGGTATTGAGAACATGATCTTATAATTATATGACTGTACATGGGAAATCAAAGTTCATAACACAAATCATGGAATAAATCTTTTCAATTGATAAGACACAAATCACAAGTAAATCAAAGAACATTAGTCCTGAGGGCATAACAATGGTTTAATATATAGACTCATGGGATACACATCGACTTATAACTTTGTGAAATGTGTAAATAGGAATAGGTTCACCCATTAGGTTTATGATAAGAAATAAGGCCCTCACATAAACATATGTACATGAAACATGTCCTAAGCATAAAATTGTGATCATGTAATTTGGTTCACACATAACATTTTGAGCATGTAATAAGGTTCAATCATTACATTGTGAACATATAGGCATGTCCACACATAACATTATAAACATGTAATCCAGTTCATGCCTAAAATATATACTCATGAGTCACCTATCATTACACAATGCATTGAAGGGAGATATCATTCAAACCAATCACATGACGAAATCATATATTTGTGTCCTAAAAGATCATAAATATTAATAATATCATAACCTATTAAATGAAATGGGTATTATAAATACATAATCCTATCATTATCATTGGAAAAGATACAGGTTTAATAATAATTTAATAATATGGTAACAAATGAAATGAATTTTTCTTCATATGTGTTTTTTCATGGTATAACTTATGGAAGAGAAACATGTTTCAAAAAACAACTCATCACCATAAAAATAAACCATTTTCATAAAGAATATGAATGTTTTATTTGAATCATATACTCAATTAAGCATAAAAAATTTCTAGGTATTTCATCTTGGATGGAGGAGGATTTTGAAAGACAGAACAGATCATTTATTAAAAAAATAACATTTCTTAAAAAATCAATAAATATTTTCAAAATCCTTTCCTTTGAAAACCACTTTTGACATGTATAAAGTATGAATAAAAATAATTTAAAAAATATCATGAAGAATATATATATTTTACTTTAAAAAATATATTTTTAAAATAAAAAAAATTAACAACTATTTTCTTTGATTTTTTTTAAAAACATTTAAAGGATGTTTTGAAATGATTGAAATCATTTTATTTCAAAGTAACCTTTTGGAAACATATAAATTAATATTTTAAAATAATTTAAAACACATCATAGATGTAATTTGTTTGAAAACATTTTTATTTGAAAATATACTTTATAATTTACAATTTATTCCTCAATGAAATTATGGTCATGATGATAGATAAATTTGTATATGCTAAACATTACTTCTTCACCATAAAAAATTTTAGAAAAGAGCCTCAGATATAAAAAGGAAATTATATTTCTTTTAAATTATTTTAAAAATGAAAAAAATGGTAAAAAGTAATTTAAAATATCATATGAGAACATTAAAACATTTTTTAAAATAGTTCTATACAAACCATGGTTTTTAAAGAACATAGTTTTCTGACCTAAGAGAGAGATAAAGCCATATTTTCTTAAAAATTAATTATAAATTATCCTATGTAAAAATGAGTTGAAAAATTGTATCGTAACATGATGATATAATGACTAACCATATGAGAATAAAATTATTTAGAGTTATTATGATATTAATCATAATATTTCATCAATGGAAGTATAATCATAAAAAAAATTCCCGATAAAGGGTGATATTTTAGTAATAAACGGTTACCAATTTGGTAACATAGAATCATAATTCCCCTGAAAAAATTACATTTGATGAAAAACAATATTCATGAAAAGAATTAAATTCATGATATAAAATTTCAATGGATAGAATATACACCTTATTGGAGAATATACGTACATAACATTACATGTATCTCAAAGAAGGAAAATTGAGACAAAATTACATTACAGATTAGGTAACTCTGGAAATATAAAACCATAAAAAAGATATTATAAAATGGATAAGTAAATAAAAATAAATTTAATTATGTGAAAAATATAATAAATTCATGTTCAGTATGTACAAAATAAAAAATAAATGAGTGGTGAATATAAAACATACCTCATATAAATAAAAAGTGAGATGAGATACACCTTAAAATAATTATTGACTTTCACCGTACACATTAAAATCTCATTTTTTATAAATATAATTTTATTATAAATATTAAAAATAAAAATATTATTATATATAATACCTTATATTATTTTAATATGGAAATATATTACCTATTAATTAAAAATTCAAGTTTATTATAATGTTTTAGGTAATAATGGCTTTGTTTTTCATATATGTTTTACTTTTTTATTCATGATACTTTTATAAAGATAATGATTTAATTCTTTAGATAATGTAAATAATTATATAAATATCATATATATTCAGTATAAAATTACATATAATAATAAATTAATGATATAAAAATGAAATGAAATACATCATTCAAGGAGACAGTAGGTCATACGTACACATGACCATTGTTTTCATTTTCATGCTATATTGAAAGAAAGAATCTAAATGGAATATATGTATATATACACAATATAATTATAGAAGTATTGTTATTTCATATATATCTTATACTTTTACTGACCCCATTTTTAATACATTAAAGGCAGTGTGTTAATGAATCAGATTGCATTGAGTATACAGTAATACACACATCCACAAATTAAATTATCGTATTCACAAAAAAATGAGAGCACAAAAATATGTGTAATATAATAATTTATGAATAATAAATAAATAATAAATATCATATAAAAATATTTTTACATCATAATTCGTAACAATGAGTTATGTTAAAGTAAAAAATTAATGACATCATTTCATGAGGTAGTAGTTCTCCATACACATGAACTGTATGTTCATTACCCATTTATTGGATGTGTTTGCAACTGTAGATATATCACTTAGAAAAATATATATATATATATTGAGGATAAATATTTTATTATATATTAATGGTATAAGACTAATTTAATGGTTTGAGAAAGAAATAAAATAGAAATGTATGTCAAATAATGATACCTTTTTTCAGGTAACACTTTTTGGTTTCCTCTAGAGGGCTTCATTCTTATGAAACATAGAATTTTAGGATTAAGGGAGGTAATTTGGGAGGATATTTTTTTGGGTTTGGGGGAATAAAAATGATTTATAGGTTCCAAGATATTGGAATGATAATTGGTCTTTTATATGTGGGGAAAAGGACATATTTGGTATTCTTGAAATGATTTGAGTTATCCCCATGTTTTACTTATCCAAAAAGGGTTAAAAATGGAAATTTTTATATATTTAGAGGTGTAATGGTCTAAAAATTTCAGGAAAATAATATTTAAACAAATGTAAGATCATTTTTACACCTTATATTCTAACTGTAGTCATTAATTAATTCATTTTTATCCAAACCACAATAATTAATTTTAATTACATTCACTAATATATTTTGGTAAAAAACTAAGTTGAAGTTATCATAAATTATAAATTATTCTAATTCCAAATATGGAATACATTTTTAAAAATTCAAATAATAAAAGTGGTAGAAATTAATTTAAAAATAATCCTAGAGACCAGATGAGACGACTAGTTTTTATAATGAAAATGTCCAAAAGATTGAAAGGTTTTTATATCAAATTTCTATGTGATATTGATGGTTATGACCATAATTGGATTAATTGATATATAATTGTAAAAATATAATTTAATAAAATGTAAAATATAATTTAACTATATAAATAAATTAGATTGAAAGTTAGTTTTCCATAAAAATTCAGTGTTTTTCACTTTTTATAAAAATATTAATATATCCTAAAAAATAAATTAAAAAATCATCGAAAAAAATTGATGTCCCAATATCAAAAATGAAGTTTATTTTTAAAATGAAAATTTTAAAATTTTAAAAAATTATATTTTAAATGGTTTTCCGATTAAAAAGTAGTAATATTTTATTTAATAAAAATATATATATTTATATGTAAACAAGGTTTATACTTATCTCTTTTCCATAAAACAGATAATATAAATGATAATTAATTTAAATAATATAATATATATATATATATATATATATATATATCATTAAAATAATTTATCGAAAGTTGTTTAATTAATTTATTGAGATAAAACATACTTTATTTCATATATATAGATTTCCAGTAAAAGATTTCCAATACATTCTAAAGGGTTTTATTTTCATTTGTAGTTAAATGGTCAAAAAATAATTCTTCTTATATACATATGTAAACCCTATTATCATAATTAAATTAATCTTATTAATAACCTCTATTCAAATAGCTAGGTGAAAACTACAATTAAATTTTTATAATATTATTAATATTACATTACAGTTTGTCAAAACATGGTTTTCCATGTAATGTAAGCTATCAAAAACTATAAAAAGGGAATTAGTGGTGGTTTATTCATGTAATAGAGGCAGTTTGAAGAACCACCTAATAATACATCACTAGTTATAAAAAACACGGAGTATTTCATTGTCTCTAGTAATTTATTCACAGTTTCTTTAATTTTGTGGTGGTTTTTTATGTATTGTTTTTTTGTAGTATTTAGTGGTATTCTATTATTTATTTAGTGACAGTTTTTTAAAGAAAATTATGGGTGGAATATAAAAGAAATAAAAGTAACCACTGGTGAACATATTGGGGGTGGTTTTTTTAGCACTGGATACACTTAACTGATACTAAACATATTTTAATTAATATATTTAGTATTGGTTAATTAAAACCGATTCTAAATCCGAAATATTTTTTTTATTAATATAGAAATGAAAAATATAAATTTAAAAAATCTCACATGTAATAAACTGAAACAAGAATATATGATAAACCCATCATACATACTTTATACATCCATATGCATATATACAAACATCAAGATTCATCATAACAACAATCATAGTCAATGAATACATCTATCAACCAATACCTCAATCATTAATATATATATATAAAATATGTCCAACAATAAACCATGCCCAATATAAATCAACATGAAGACCCCAACTACACTTTTCAACTACACAAAATCTCATAAACCGAACCAACCACAATATCTCATCAACAATTGAAAAAAATAAAACAAAAAATAAAACTTCAAATAATAAATGAAACCTACAATAGAATAATTGATGAAATTTTAACATACCTTGGGAACTATGAATAATAACAACCATATTCTAAATAATTCCCAAGATTAGAATGTTCAATATCTTTCCTAATTCTCACATCTTCCCCCGATAAAGGAAACAATGACATATAAAAAATGAATGAATAAGTGAAAAGAAAAAAAACATATTCAGAATTCGACACATAAAATATGTCATTTTGTTAACCAAATAGATTAAATTTTAACATAAAAAAATAATGTATAATTAAAAATACGTTGAAAACATAAAAAATCATATATAATATGAGATTCAACACTTGAAGCTGAAAATGGAAAATTTAATATTCTAATTATTTTTTAAATCGACGTACGATGTGCTTAAAATTTATGTAATAAACAGTTTTTAAAGACATAAATATCCAAAAAAGTACTATATTTCAAAAAAGACACTCAAAAATGGATTTCCAATGATTTCATGTCAATATGATGTCATTTTAAATAGCTTTGACCCTTCCAAACACATTTTAGTGTTTTAAAACACTAAAAATGAATTTACAACTATCTTAGGAGAACCATAATTCATAATGACATGTTTCCAGTTCCTACGTTTCATAATTCAGTGTATGGTCATTGTACCCTTCTTTTATGTCAATTTGATGTTGTTTTCTAGGTTTTGGCCCTGGGCATTTTTTTAAATGCTTTTGTACCTTTATGAAGTATTAATCTACGATCATTTTACATTGATTTCAAGGTAGTATGACACAGTTTTCTTAGTTTTGACCTCCAGACACATGTTTTAAAGGATTTTATACATTTAAGAGGTGTTGAAACTATAAAAACAGCTTATACCAACAGAAATTTATTGTCATATGACATATTTGTTTGTAAAAATGTGAATTTCCAACAGATAATAAATTTTATTGGTATAGATTTTATGTACCAACACTTGTTTTTACCAACAGTTATATCTGATGATATTGATCATTTAACAACAACACATCTTTTACCAACCGTTAAATCTCTTTCTTTATCACATCAATACTAACATTGTTTACCACAAAATAAATCTATTGTTATTAATTGTTATTATCAACAAATTTTTTACCAATATAAAAATATGTTACAATAAATTATCCAATAACATAATATATTTTACAATGAAATGAATATATATATATATATTATTTTCAATAAATTTTATAAATTATAAATAATTTAATAAAATCATATAATCATATGTTTTCATTGCCGCATTATATGTTTATGATATATAGTGTGTGTGTGTGTGTGTTTATGATATAAAATTATCGAAAAATGACAAATTTTTGGATTCTTTAATAAGAACGAATGTAGTAAAAACTAAAAAAATAGTCACGTATATATGATTTCACTATATATAACTAATATAATTTTTTATTCAGAATATATATAAATTTGAAACTTTTTTAATTATATATAAATTTATTATACATCATGATATTTTTTAAATTATACCAATAATATGACACTCACTTCCCTAAATTAAAAGTCTCGAGCCAGAGTGATCATATCACCATTACTGTGTCTTCCATTGTCACACCAAACCCAATTAATTTTATTTTCTTGGAAAAAAAATGTTGTTGTTGTTGTTGATGTTGTTGTTCTTATTATTATTATTATTATTATTATTATTATTATTATTATTATTATATTATATTTTTAATTTTTACATTTTTGTTCTCTCTCCCCCACATCGACACACCCCATCCCACTTCCTGTTTTTGTCGGATGCACCAGCTAGGAGGAACCCCAGCAGCGCACGCCACCCTCCTCCATTGACCATGGAATCTAGTCATCTTTTCTTCTGATTTCGCACACCGGTAAGCATTCCTTCTCCTCCAATATCTTATTATTATCCTTTCACTGTGATTTTCCCTTTCTTCCTTGTGATGTGCGTGACCCATTTGTACCCTAATCGGATTGCAAATTTGCAATGGCCATCTACTCTGATGTCTACATTCTTCTCACTGAATCACTTTTCTCGCCATCATCACATCCTCCCCCGCCGTTGTTATCACGATTAGCCCCCGAGGTCAAGAGTTTGATGTTCAGATCCCTCATCTGGAGTATCCTCATGGAATCAATGGTGTTTGTCCACTGCTATCATTCTCAAATTCCCCATCCCCACTACTATCATATCTAGATATTCCCAGCCTAAATATTTATCTGCTTTGATAGGTAGTTACTCACCCCCTGTACACTTCAGGTGATCCAATAATTCTGTCACTAATCGCGATCTCTAATATGTTGTTTCCCCTTTTTGAAATTTGGTGTAACCTAATGGATTTGGAATTCATTATTCAAGAATGATACAACTGTAGTTCATCAAGAAAAAAATTCCTAGAAGAATATCCAAACAAGAATTACAAAAAGAATTTGACTCAGAAGATGTCACCTTTAGTTTTCATTCTCTGATAACCGCAATTAATTTATCCAAGATTGAAACTCCATCTCCCTTTCTCACTACTCTCACTCTCTCTGTAAAAAATATTGTCTAGTTACTAATTTTTTGTTAAATGAATTAGAAATTATTTTTAAATACACCTTCAAGAGGTACCTCAATTTCACATCCTCTTGATTTATCATTAGAAAAAGACACATTGCATCTGTCACTTTTTATTATTCTCCCCGATAGAGACTTTTTATAATCCCATAAAACTTTCTCCTATAGGTAATTCCATATAAGAAAGTATCTAAACATATTTCTAGCGTGATTTCAGTCTCCAGAAAATTGTGGGTTTAGCTTCTGTTCTTGGGTTCACTTCCAATCCTAAAACAATCACCCCCCAAATTCATAAAAATATACCCATTTTCAGTTGGAATTTTTTCTCCCCCCCCCAATTCTTTCTTTTAACTAGTTACTTACCTCAGCAATAGAGGTATCCAACATCATCATTTGTTCTATTAGACTTCGGATATCAAAACAATCAACTTCAGACTCAAGTACCCTTCACCATTCATTTGGAGTATTGATTCCTTGATAATACATTTCTAGTAATTCATTGAGCACACACAATTCATCATCTTTTATACAAATGGCCATAATAAGCAGTATAGTGTAGACCGGAATATGTATACTAAAAAATTGAAACAAGCCATGATATATCAAACACAGTCGTCAACTTGACTCATATTCTCATCATAGATTCATAAAAGAAGCAGATTCGATTCAGCTGTGGTACACTGACATAGTCATATACCTACTACGCCATACCTTCACGGGATCTATATGAGAAAATTATATTCTTCAAGCTATCGAATACCAGTTCAGTGAATCAGCAACTGAGTTTCCATTATCCTAATAATGTTTATGCAAATATCTTCAATTTTCTTTTCAGTTCGTCTTCGCCCAGCTTAAATATTCCATCGGTTCACCATTTTTCTTCACCTAAGATACATTCAACGCATATTTGTTATAAAATCCTTCCAGTTTTCTTGATCTCTACCTCTTCGATGCATCTTAGACTTATTGATTTGACCAAAACCTTGACAATCGAGTTTATTTGATTGTGATTAGTTAATATTCCTACCCTAGTGGATATCCTTGTTGGATTCACATCCCCATTCCATTGATTTTTTAGGATGTTTGGTTCTGTTCATTTTCCATGTTTTTTTGGGTCTTGTTCGAGTCATCAACTATAGTTCTTTGATAGTTTAGTAAGTTCAATTCTCTCTGAAAGCGCTGATGTTTCTCATTCTAACATTGATCAGTTTGTTCAGAATTCAGTTCCAACAATCGGTAGTGATACCACCACTCCATAAGGTGAGGTCCAGGACACAAACTGAGACAAATACATCATCTTTATTCTTTTTCAGATAAGGTGAAACAACATAATTCTGTTTCTAGTTTTTAGAGCCTTCTCTTATGTTTTATACTGCTTATGTGTTATGTTCCCCACATACACGTGTTGAACAATAATGATAATGGAATAATAATAACTCGCATATCTTCCCCTACTTGATTTTGGATTCCTTATAGAGTTTTTTAATGTTCTAAGAAGTTTGAAACCTTTCTATATTTCTATGATTTTGGTGTGATGATCTCTGTTTGTGTAGTTTTTATATTTTTTGTTGAGGCTAATCCAGGGTTCAGGTTTTTCTAAGTGAGGAAGCCACATCAAGATCCACTATAGGGATTGAAATTTGGTTTTCAAGTTAGACTCCCTTATTTTCCATGACTCATATGGTCTTTTTGGGTTTATATGTTTGCTAACTAGTCTAGGATGTTAGTCTTCTTCATGGAATTCAATTCCCTTAACAGAAATCTATTGGGATGATGAGAGTTGTTGTTTGATCTACGGTGACTTGGTTTCTTCTCTTCTAGAATTACTTCTCTTTAAGAATTGTTTCTCGTCTAACATATGCGATGTGGATTGACTAGAATGGTATAGTTTATTGGATATTATGAGTCATCTTTTTCTGTAGAATGGTTGTGATGCTTAAAATAGTGACCTTAAGATGCTTAAAAGGGTATCCTTTCATTCTCTCTGATATGTGTGATATGTGTGTTAATGTCATGTATACATGAAATTTTTATCAATTCCTTGATGGTGATATTCCACCTTGTGTACGCACAACAACATTCATTTTCCTTAATAAATTTTTCAAGGGTGTGGGGTTGTAAACAAACTCATGTCTCATATCGTTTGGACTAGATTATAGAATTTTGAGTTATGTGTAACTCTTAATTGAAGTTAATGCCATTCTAAATGGTTTGTGGTCACATGTTAGATAATATTCTTATTAATTTTATAACCAGCGTTTTTATTTTCAATTGTTCTCATCACTAGATATCTTCTGTTATTGTGGTAACTTGTATTTTTTTGGCAGCAATCGACTCTTCTTGTTGTGCTCACTTGCTATTTTTATATCACTCATTATAGAAATTGTTTTGGTATTCATTATATATTTCTATTATGGTCAAGGTGGATAATTTTATGGTTTTTTGTATGATTTAGATTGTCTTATGTTTGTTGTTTCTAGTGGTTAGATTATCCTCTTGTTGTGATCACAAGATGATAGTTTTTTATCATGTGATATTATTATTATATCATGCATTTAAATGAAAACTATTTTCCAATTGTTTTTTTGTGATCAGAAGGTTTCTCATGATGGTGCATGTCTAAAGTAGAGGGAGCAGGGATAAGTGCCGCTTCAAACATAGAAGGGTGGTCCACTATAGTCAAAGGGATGATGGTGAAGTTGTGCATGTCTTGATCCACTATAGTAGATAATATCTCATGTGATGTTATGGGGATTCGATGACAGTGACGTCTCATGATTGAGATAAATAGATTGTTGATGACATTTCATTGAGTTCCATGTAAATTCCATTCATGTTTGGATATATTTAAACATGATTGTAATACGATTCTTGAAGCTTCTTGTCTTTTCATGAAGTTTGAACATGTATTTAAATTATATTGGAACTTGTTTCTCAAATAAAGTCTCATTTTTTAGTGTTTTATGTAATCTAATTTTATAATTATTATAAAATAAATATAATAATATGTTATATATAATTATATTAATAAATATAATATAAAATTTTAACAATAAATATTGGAATACAAACATTTACAGTATAATTTACAAAAAAACTATTAATTTTTGATATTGTTTATAAATGTCAATAATATTACGAAAAGATATATTAGTCATATTAATCTGTTGCTAAACATTTTTACCAGTATATATATTATCTGTTGGTATTATTATAATTTCAACAAGGTCATTTTATCTGTCGCAATAACATTTAATGACATAGTTTTTACCAACAGTTTAGTGACATGATTTTTTTTGGTAAAACGTTTTAACAATATAAAATTAACTTTTACCAACTGATATACCCCTGTTGGAAAAAGCTAATATCTTTGTAGTGTGACCAAGTCATTCCAACCACACTGCACATTGAATGGGAATTTTTTCAATGTGTGTATGTCAAAAATTACATAGCGGTGTCTTTCTCATGATTTCACATCAATATGATGTTGTTTTATATCTATTTGAGTGTTCAAAATTTGTTTTAATGTTTTAAAACACGAAAACCACATTTAAAACCATCATAGGAAAACCATAATTCATAATGAAATCCCATTAGTTACTATATTTCAAAATTCAATATACTATTGTTGTACCATCATTTCAAGTCAATCTGATGTCGTTTTTCTAATTTGGAAACCGAACTACTTATTTTAAATGGATTTTTACATTTAAAAAGCATTTACCAAGTAATTCTGACCAAAACATACTTCTTATTAACATATTTTCTACATATAAAGTTCAAAAATAATTCATCGATTGGTTCTCCATGATTTAAAATCAATATGAGGTCTTTTTTATGATTTTTACCATTGAATGCCTGGTTTACTATTTTAAAACACTTAAAATGTATTTTCAACCATCTTGGGAAAATATAATTATGAATGACATTATGTTATTTATTGCCTTTCCAAATTCAATCTACGGTTGTTTTCCCTTATTTTCCAGGAAATCCAATATCATTTTCTTAGTTTTGACCCACAAAATCTATTTTTAATGTATTTTATACCTTTAAGAAGTGTTTACCAAGTCATTTTGACCTCAAAAAAGTCATATTTATGTTTTGTATATTTTTACTCTTAAGAAATAACTGAAAAGTAGTTTTCTCACCATTTCACATCAATACCTAGTCATTTTATATGGTTTTTCACCATTCCATGCATAATTTTTTGTTTTAGAAGAAAAAATGCATTTACAACCATCTAAGTAAAATCATAATTTTTAATTATGATACATTAGTTCCTACAATTAAAAATTAAATATATAGTAATTTCACCCTTGTTTTGTTGAAATCAATCCTTGTTTTTTGGGTTTTGATCAAGAAAAATATTTTTTAAATGATTTTGTATCTTTAAGAAGTGTTTACAGAGTAATTTTGACCATATCACACAACATATTGACATGTTGTCCAATATAATAGATTAAAAAAACCCACGAGTGTTTTTACAATAATTGCAAATCAACATGAGGTTTTTTATATCACTTTAACAATTAAATTCACTTTTTAGTGTTTTAAAACACAAAAAACATGTTTAAGACTATCATTGGAAGACTATAATTTATAATGAAGTTTCGTTGGTTCCTAAATTTTACAATTCAATCTAAATAAATATTCCCTGGATTTGAGGGGAATTAGATGTCATTTTCATTGTTTTTACCCCCCAACACATGTTTTTAAAGGATTTTTCACCTTTAAGAAGCATATATGAGTCATTTCAACAACACCACACATCATGATGATGTATTATCTATGTGTACACATAAAAACTAACTCATATGTGGTTTTCCCATGATTATGCATGAGTCTAAGGTTGTATTATATAGTTTTTGACTGTTTCAATCATGTTTTATTGTTTTAAAACACTAAAAACACATTAATTTCTGTTATAGTAAAACCACAATTTAGAAAAATGTGACCTCAGTTCATACATTTCACAATTCTATATATCAGTTTTTCTATTCATTTTATGGCCATCTAACATCATTTTATTGGTTTGGACCCTCGATAATTTTTTTAATGGCTTTTGTACCATTAAAGAGTTGTTACCTAGTAATTATGAGCACGCCTCAAATTAGATTGACGTTTTTATTGTGCATACATATCAAAAATAACTCAGTGGTGGGTTTTCCATGATTGTACCTCTATCTGATGACATTTTATATGGTTTTTAATATCCCACACACGGTTTAGTGTTTTAATAAATGAAAAAATCTTTTATGCCCATCCTAAAAAAACCATAATTTGGAATGATGTGTTGTTAGTTCCTACATTTTAAAATTAAACATTGAGTCATTTACCCGTAATTTTATGGAAATTTGTCATCATTTTCTTGGTTTTCACCCAAACACTTTTTTTAAAGGCTTTTATTCATTTAATATGTATTTAATGAGTTATTCTGACCCCAATGCACGTCATGTTCACATTTTTTCTGCACATACACATAAAAAATAACTCAAATGTGGTTTTATGCTTATTCCACATCAATATGATGTCATTTTCTATAGTCTGACCATTCCATAAATCATTTAGCATTTTCAAACACTAATAACATGTTTATGAACATCCCGAGAGAATTTTAATTTGAAATGATTTTTCATAAGTTATTCCATTTAAAAATAAAATATATAATTATTTATTATGTATTTTGGGAAATCTGATACTGTTATCAATGTTTTGACCACCCCCAAAACTATTATTTTTAAAGGATTTTGTACCATTAATAATTTATTACAGAGTAACCTACAACACACGTCAGATGGAAATTTTTTTAAATGTACAAATAAAAAATAACTCATCAGTGGTTTTATCACGATTACCCAAAAATTTAAAGCCTTTTCATATTTTTTTGACCATTCCACATAGGTTTTTTATTTTAAATCACTACAAATGTAAAACCCAAACATTTCATAGTAAGTTATCTCATTAAAGTAATTCTATAGCTAGCGCTACACGCAACACCGAGTTCGAGCACAACACAACTTATCAAGCCAGCCATTCAAAAAGCGGTTATGAATAGTATTAATTTCATATGGAATCTTATATGATGTATATAATTTTAACATCCATATTATGTTTTTCTTAAACATAATATAATGAAAAATTCATTTTTCTGATTAAAGAAGTATTTTTCAAAAAAATGAAATTTTACCATCTTTTAACAGAGAATCTTTTTTAAAAGAAATATTTGACACTTATATATGTTTAATTTAATGAAATTAAATTCTTCTTTTGAATAGGGACTTAATAATTTAGTTTGGATGAATTTGTGGTACTTTTTTGATAACTTTCATATTTTGATGAATAATGAAAAATACTAAATTTTAATAAAAACATCTTTTTTAATCAAAATAATTTATAGTGTTAAATTATACATTTGAGTGGTTTTAAAGTATCATTAGATTATTTTTTTATCTTTTAATATAATTTTGTTCATTTGATGTAATTTCACATTTAAATTGGACATAAACAAGTGTTAATCTTTTGATAGTTGCTATTTCTTAAAAATGCGCTTTTTGTTTTGACAACACGAATAAATTTTAAATTAATTTATTCCACTTCTATATTTTGAATTTGAAAAAATCGATTCAATATTTCTAATCTAGAGGTCCAAATTGTATAAATTGGTAATATTTATTTTTATACATTATGTATATTTACTTTAGAATATATTTTATTTACCATGGTTAAAGTTAAATTTGGTAAATAAGGGTAAACCAATATTTATATAATAATATTAAATTACTCTAACAAGTTTCATATTCCTATTGGTTGATACATTTTCAACCATGGGCATCCATTGGTCGATTTTGGGACCACCTGGAGCCGATTGAGAGTGATAATGAAACTTTATATTAATTAATTTAAAGTAAATACAAAAATGACATAATCAAACATCTTTTAATAAAACAATTTTTACAAGTTGTTATATAAGTTATATTTTCGACTATAAATATTAATTACAAAGATAAAACAATTTAATACATAATGGTATATTATTTATAATTTTTTGACATTAAATAATTAAATCTATTTATGATACAATGATGATGGAGTATTACATTATTAATGAATGAATCAAATAAATGGTATTATAAATAATAAAGTAATTATAATGTCAATGTTTCTACGACATCCACGAATTTTTCAGGTGAATATGACATGTTATTATTCATTAAATGTATCTTGTTAGAATTAATCATGTTGTGATGAATTTCACAGAAACCTAATACTAAATAGTGTCAAAATTTACATAAATGAGTTTTTAAAATAAATATTATATTATTAAATTATATAATAGTCAAAAAATATAAGGTTCTAAAAAAGAACTTATATAATGATAGGTCTATCCTTAAAGAACTACTTTGGGTTCTTTTGGAATTTTATAGTATGTTTATTAACCAATTATTATGATAACACAATAATACATGGTAAAAGTTAAACTATTTAACTAAGAGTTAAATCTAAACGATAAGGTCAATATGGTGACTAAAACATGCCGAAAACCTATTGGTTGTGAGGTTTTCAAACAATAACCTCCTTATACTCTAAATAAATCATTTTGGAACCATTATAAACTGACTATGAATTTATAATAAAATAGTGTTTCAATGTTTTCCTAAGGTTCCTCTCACCTCTCTTATAAAAGGGCACTTCACCTTATCTTAATTTCACACATACAAAGCCTTTTGGCTAGGCCAAACCTTGCCTAAATAATCTATCAACTTCCCTAACTTCAACCTATAGGCCTTAATTTGATCAAGAAGCCATCATATGGAGCCCTTTTGATCAACTCAAATGGAAAAACCCAAAGAAGAGATAATAATTACACAACCTTATTTAAAGCTATTTTCTTCTTACACTCCCTCTTTCTTTGTTGTTTCCATAGAAGAAATAATAAATATAGTACCTCCTACATGGTGTGACATTATTATAAATATGGTACTACCATATTAATTATTTTATCCATCCTATAAATGACAAAGTCACCATACATGTGTACATACGGCTTATGGTCTCCACGTCTTGGTGTAGTTTGTTATTCAAACACGTCATTATTTGGATGGCTATAATAATGAGAATAAATGATATAAATAATAAATATAAAATTTTAATGATTCTGTATATTTTATATACCATCCAATTACATATTATTTCACCATCAATATAATGATATTTTTGCTTGTGCGTATGTATAGATTACTGTCTCCACGACGCGATGAGATTCATTCCCACATACACCATTCAATGATGATTATAAAAATATATATTATTAATAAGTATGTAATATAGGACATAATAATGCTACTATTGAGAGATATATAAAAATATATTTACTTACATATATCTTATTCACTTACTTCCGTTCAATAAGATATGAAAATGAAAACTACGTTTATGCGTACGTACGGCCTACCGTCTCTATAAACGGTACCTTCCATTTCATATATATATCCATTATAAATATTTATATTTTAAATATATATGATATATAAATCAAGTTTTATATTCTGTTAGTATTTAATTCATGATCTAAATGATACGATCAAGAATAAAAAGTTAAAACACGTATGATAAAGAAAGCGATTATTACCCCAAATGTTAATTTAACAAGGAAATCATTATTAAATGGGTAGTATAAAGTCATAAATGAATAGTGTATGACATAATAAATATGAATATGTTTCTGGTATAATTTAATAACGTACTATGGTAATTATACAAGAGGTTAAACGTACCCTCAACCAAAGGAAAGTGCATGGTAAGGTTTAATTTCACAATCTCTTTATTTTCCGAGGTTGTTTTTATGTTAGAATATATTGGGTCATATTTACTATCTATGTACATGTTTCATAAAATAGTTTTCAAAGGGATACTTTTTAAGGAACTTTTATTACTAAAACATCATTTTAAATTTTTTAAATATTTATTCTTCTAATCCATTCTCATTAATGACCATATTTTCAAAATGGTTTTATGGATTTATTTATATGGACCTGAATGTTTGAAATTGATAATTACTTTAAAAAGTTTCAAAGTGGTATGGGACACTTTTATTGAATAATATCTTTTAAATAGATTCCTTTATAAATTATGTTACTTTTAAATGTTTTCATGAAAAAGGGAAGTTTCTATCAATGATTTTTACTGATTATTTTCATCTATGTCAACATCATTTGATTGATTTTAAATTTGTTTGAATTTTATTTATTTTGATAGAAATATTCCATATTGTATTGAAGGTTTTGTGATATATTTGACTTTTCATGTGTTATTTTTATACCATTCATGGTTTATGGTTAAAGTATTGACATTTCGTATGCTAGTTTTAATACGAATGTTTATGTTACGTTTAAACCTTTTCATATGATGAATGCATTGGACTTAGTAAGTGACGAGTGGAGCCTGCTATCGCTCCTCAGTGTATCAGTAGGTCTCATGTGACAATTAGACATGGAATTGGCCAAGGCCTTTCCCAATTTGATATATGGTTTTGGCCAAGGCCTAAATCATTTTTTGACGTCTTGGCTGAGGCCTTGACAAGATGTTTCAGAATTTTTGGCATTATACATTCCCTCGTCATGAAAATAATATTGATGGTTAATGTGTTTATTCGACAAATAGAATTCCCATAACTATGTTTTATTATGGAATTATTTACTCAGATCCTATTCCTGCCATAATTTGTTCATGGTTATTATTTTTAAAGACATGTGTTTTCAGTTATTCACCATGCATAATATTTATGTTATCTTTCGCTATATTTCTTACTCTTACTGAGAATCTAAGGTAACCCCTTTATATGTATTATTTTTCCCAGGATGCGAAGAACTATATTTTGACTGACCTACAGGGATAGTCTAAGGTATATGAATGTGGTCAATGAAGATAATGTTGTTGTTGTTTTTTATTTTATAATGTAGTGTAACATTCATGTATGTAATATATTTTCCATGATTGCTAAAATGATCAGTATTTCGGGACCTGATTCCTTGTAATCATGGAAATGTGTTAAAATAATGCACCGACTATGGGTAACTGGGGTTGGGGTGTTACAATTAGTATCATGAGAAGTTTAGAGATAACCTTGGAAACTAGATTTAGAATAACTCTGATTAGAGAACATTACCCTAAGATAGGCTTTGAGGATTTGTATAGAATAACTTCTTAGAATTTTTTTAATGTAGAGATTGTGTGAATTTTCCCAGAAATACATCGCTATCTAGATACGAGTAGGTAGAGGCCACTCTGACACAAATGTACCTAGGAGTGAAAACTCTAACAAGGAGTTTTCGGCTTGACCTCGGGTATCCTGGTACATGACAATGGGTCTTGTTGCACTCTTGGTTATGACACTCCTGGGGAATATGATTATAATAATTCAAATTTTCATTACAAGCCATTAAAAAGGATTTAGGAGTAAATAGTTCTTTAAAGAAAACATTTTATGATTATAGATTACATGCATAATAATTTCAATTTATGCTAGGTATTTTATAAGTTTGGAATTATGCATTGTGATTAATAATCTAACCTAGTATATTCCATTGTTTAGAAATGGTTCATAGTATACGGAATGAGAACTCCAACAATACGCATGATCCAAATATTAATAAGAATCATATCTTTCATGGATTAAGACAACATATAGAAGGGATATAGTCTCCCACGTATTCTCATCATATGAAGAAATAACATCATGTGTTTATAAGATAGTAAATAATTCTCCAAGTCCTATGGATTTGAAGGGAAGAAAGAGAAGAAAAGGATTGAAGAGAGAATGACGGATAAAGGGAAGAGGGGAAAGAAATATTTTTCCATATGTATTAACTGTGGAAAGAATCACCTTGGTAAATGTTTGAAGGGGAGAGAGTTTGTTATAAGTGTGGAGAAAAATTACACCAATTATGTGATTTAAAGTGTAAGAAAATGATTTCAAATGTACAATGCTTAATCTGCAAGGAGTTGAGACACTACATGAATCAATGTCCAAATCATCAAAGTATACCACAAATGCTACTATTGGATAATATTCAAGTTATGATAATATTGAAAATAAAGAGGAATGATTATACTTCTTATGTGGTTATTAAAGTATTGTGTCATTTGAGTATTATATTAATGATGTACATGTTATAAAAATTATAATGTATATAAGGATTGTACTTTAGTACTATTTCATTAAGGACTTAAGATTGTGTGGAACCAAGAAAAGTAAATCAATAGAAGATTAATTTTTTGGAAAGTATATCGTTAAGATGTAGATAAACCATAATATGGTTCTGATACAGAGGTAGTGATTTTGAAATAATATATGATTGATTTGGATAAATTATATTATATATTATTGACTACCTTGAAACTGATTAATGATTTGTATATTCTTTTTTTGTTGGAGTTTACCACATTTTTTTATAGAAGGAGTATATCTAGAATTCAATAAGTAATAAAGTATCATGAATTTAATCAATAAGTTTTTATATAAATTCAAGGTGTTTTAATGTTTTAAAAGAATATATGATGAAGGTATTCACATGTTATTACATGGAAAAAAGGATCTTCATTGTGTTTACCTTATAAATTTTGGTCTATGAGTTTGGACAGAAGTGTTTTGGATATGTCTAAAGGTTGGAATTAATTATTTTAGACATTGGATACTATTGTTAAGGTTAAATATTTTCTTGACATTATATTTGGATCGTCATAAAAAGGACAATCCGGAGGTCGGGCGACAACTCTTCGCGTCCAGAAAGGCTGCGAGACTAGAACTTGAAACCGAAGGGCGATAAGGGTGGATCAACTACCACTGGAATATGTGATATCCTAGTTTGTATAATGTAGTTTTCCTAAATAGTATTACATATGAATTATAAATTAATTATTTTTGGAACCCTATATAATTAAGATAAATAGAATATTTTGGAATTCTATTTTCTTTTGGAGTGAAAGATGAGTTTGTGGTTGGAATTAGTTGAAGGATGAAAGACTACATGTAAAGTATATTTTTTTCCTCTTATTTTATGAATAAATTAATTCTTAATCTTTTTGGAAGTTATTTTAAAACAAAAAATATTTTATCCTAATACCTTATGTTTTGTTGAAATAGCGATATTTTAAATCATCATAGATTAATGGCTTTGAGGCCCTCAATTTTACACTTGTTTGTGATTGATGACCTCAATAAGTGCCTATAAATATTTACAATTTCTTCCAATTATGTGTCCTTAATTTCCACCAATTTTATCCTAATCAGGATCATAATTTGTTGGTGACTTTTTCATTCCCTTTTCCTTGTATTCTGACTAAATTTTATTAACCCAATTTCTGATGTGGGTTTTCCGCAAAGATATTTTTCTATTTTTAACCTTTTATTTTCAAAAAACAATATGAAATTTTGAGGATGAAATTTGTTAATTGAGGGGAGAATGTAACACCCTAAGATATCATAGTACATTATCTCATTAAATTAATTCAATAGCTTGCGCTTCACGCAACACCGAGTTTGAGTGCACCACAAAATTACCAAACCAGTCATTCAAAAAGAGGGTATGAATAGTAATAATATAATTATGAATCTTATATAAAATATATAATTTTAACATCATTATTATATGTTTCTTAGACATAATGTAAGAACAAATTCATTTTTTCAGATAGAAGTAGTATTTTAAAAAAAATGAAATCTTACCACCTTTTAAAAAAGAAACCTTTTTAAAACCTATATTTTACACTTTTATATAATCAATTTAATGAAATTAATTTCTACAATATAATCGGGACATAATAATTTATTTGGGATTAATTTTTGGTACTTTGCTGATAACTTTCATATTTTGATGAATACTGAAAAATACTAAATTTTAATAAAAAACGTCTTTTTCAATCGAAATAATTTATAGTGTTAAATTATATATTTGAGTGGTTTTAAAGTATCATTAGATTATATTTTTATCATTTAATATAATTAAAGTCATTTTATGTAATTTCACATTTAAACAGGTCATAGACAAGTGTTAATCTTTTGATAGTTATTATTTCTTAAAAACACGCTTTTTATTTTGACAACACGAATTAATTTTAAATTAATTTATCCCACTTATGTATTTTGAATTTAGAAAAATGGATTCTATATTTGGAATTAGGAGGTCCAAATTTTATAAATAGGTAACTTTTATTTTCATACATTATGAATATTTACTTCAGTAAATATTTTATTTACCACAGTTAAAGGGTAAATCTGGTAAATAAGGGCAAACAAATATTATAATAATAATAATAAAATACCATTACATGTGTCCTAATCCTATTGGTTGATACATGTCCGACCATGGGAATCCATGGGTTGATTTTTTGACCACTTGGATTCGCATGAGATTGATAATGACACATTATATTAATTAATTTTATATAAAGACAAAAATGACATAAACATATATCTTTTAGTAAAATAATTTTTAACAGGTGTTATATAAGTTATATTTTTTACTATAAATAATAATTAAAAATATAAAACGATTTAATAAATAATGGTATTTTATTTATAATTTTTAGACATTAAATAATTAAATTTATTAATGACACAATGATGATGCAGTAATTACCTTATTAATGAAATAATCAAATAAATGGTATTGTAAATATTAAAATAAATATAATTTCAAAGTTTTTTTGACATACAAGAATTTTATAGGTTAATATGACATGTTATTATTGATTCAATAGATCTTGTTCTAAGTAATCAAGTTTTGATGACTTCCACAAAATCCAAATCTTAAATAGTGTCAAAATTGACATAAATTAGTTCTTAAAACAAATATTATATTATTAAATTATATTATAGTCCGAAAAATATAAGGTTCTAACAATAAAATCATATAATTATAGGTATTTCATTAATGAACTACTTGAGGTTCTCTTTGAATTTTATTGTATGTTTATTAACCAATTATTGTAATAACACAAGAATACATGGTAAAAGTTAAACTATTTAACTAAGACTTAAGTCTAAACAATAAGGTCAATATGGTGGCCAAAAACTACATAAAACCTATTGGTTGAGAGATTTTCAAACCATACCCACCATATCCTAGAAATAAATCATTTTGGAACCATTAGAAACCAAAAATGAATTTATTATAAAATAATATTTCAAACTTTTCCTAAGGTGCCCCTCACCTCTCTTAGAAAAGGGAACTTCCCCTTTTCTTAATTTAACACCTCCATAGCCTTTTGTCTCAGCCAAAACCTAAATAAATATTCTATCAACTTCCCTCAATTAAATCTCGAGGCCTTACATTGATCATTAAGCCAACCTATGAAGTTCTTTTGATCAACTCAAATAGAAAAACCCAAAGAAGGGATATTAATTTCACTACCTTTTTAAAGTTATTTTCTTCTTCCACTCCCTCTTTATTTGTTGTTTCCATACAAAAAATAATAACTCCAGTAACTCCTACATACATTGATGTTATTATAAATATGGTACAACCATATTCTTTATTTTATCCATCCTATAAATGACAAAGTCACCATACGTGCGTACGTACGGCTTACCGTCTCCACGCAGTGGTGTAGTTTGTTATTGAAAAACTTCCTTATTTGGATGGGTATAATAATGAGTATAACTAATTTGAATAATAAATATAACATGTTAATGATTATATATATAGATATACCGTCCAATTACTTATTATTTCACCATCAATATAATGATATTGTCCCTCGTGCATACGTACAAATTATTATCTTCACGACGTGATTTGATTTATTCCCATGTTCACCATTCAATGATTATTATAAAAATATATATTATCAATAAGTATGTAATATATGACATAATAATGCTACTGTATATATATATGTGTGTGTGTGTGTGTGTGTGTGTACTTACATATATCTTTTTCACTAACTTCCGTTCAATAAGATATGAAAACAGAAATAGCGTATATGCATACGTACGGCCATCCATCTCCATCAACGGTGCCTTCCATTTCATATATATATCCATTATATATATTTATATTTTAAATATATATGATATATAAATCATGTTTTATATTCTATAATTATTTAAATCATGATCTAAATGATACGATCAAAAATAACAAGTTAAAACACATATGATAAAGAAAGCGATTATTACCCCAAATGTTAATTTAACATAGAAATAATTATTAAATGGGTAGTATAATGTTATAAATGAATATCATATGATATAATAAATATGAATATGGTTATTTTATAATTTAATAACGTACTATGGTCATTATACATGAGGTTAAACATACCCTCTACTAAAGGAAAGTGCAAGGTAAGGGTTAATTTCACAATCTCTTAATTATACAGGGTTGTTTTTATGTAAGAATATATTGGGACATATTTATTATCCATGTCCATGTTTCATAAAAGAGTTTTCCAAGGGATTATTTTTAAGGTAATTTTTTACTAAAACATTATTTTAAATGTTTTAATGATTTATTCTAATAAACCTTTCTCATTAATTTCCATGTTTTCAAAATGGTTTTAAGGATTTATTTTTATGGACATGAATGTTTTTACATGTTAATTCCTTTCAAAAGTTTCAAAGTGATATGGGACACTTTGATTCAAAAACTCTATTTTGAATAGATTCCTTTATAAATTATGTGAAATTTAAATGATTTCATGAAAAATGGATATTTATCTCAATTATTTTTACTGATAATTTTCATCTATATCAACATAATTTGATAGATTTTAAACTTTTTTGAAGTTTATTTATTTTGATACAAATATTCCATTTTGTATTGAAGGTTTTGTGATATATTTGACTTTTCATGTGCTACTTTTATACCATTCATGGTCTATGGTTAAAGTATTAACATTTGGTATGCTAGTTTTAATTCGAATGTTTATGTTATGTTTAAACTTTTTCATAGGAAGAATGAATTATACTTCTTAAGTGATGAGTGGAGCCTTCTATAGCTCCTCGGTGCATTGGTAGGTCTCATGAGACAATTAGACATTGAATTGGTCGATGCCTTTCCCAATTTGATATATGGTTTTGGCCGAGTCACAAATCATTTTTATAAATTTTGGCCGAGGCCTTGACAAGATGTTTCAAAATGTCGGGCATTATTCATTCCCTCATAATGAAAATAATATTGATGGTTCATGTGTTTATTCGACTAATAAAATATCCATGGCTATGTTTTATTATGGAATTATTTACACAACTCATATTCCTAAAATAAAGTTTTCATGTTTATTATTTGTAAAGGCATGTGTTTTCAATTTTTCACCATGCCAAATGTTTATGTTATCTTCAACTATATTGCTTACTTTTACTGAGAATTTGAGCTCACCCCTCTCTATGATTTATTTTTCCTAGGATGCAAAGAAGTATATTTTGACTTAACTGCAGGGATAGTATAAGGGATATGAATGTTGTCAATGGAGACAATGTTTTTGTTGTCTTTCATTTTATAATGTAATGTAACGTTCATGTATGTAATATATTTTACAAGACTGCTAAACTGATCAATCTATAGGGACTTGATTCCTTGTAATCATTCCAATGTATTAAAAAATGCACCGACTCATGGTAAATGGTGTCAGGGAGTTATAATTGGTATCAGAGGAAGTTTATAAATAACCATGGAAACTAGATTTAGAATAACTCTGATTAGAGAACAATACCCAATGATAGGCTTTGAGGATTAGTATAGAAGAACTTCCTATAATTTTGGTAGCCTAGAGATTTAGTGAATTTTCTAAGAAATACATATCTGTCAGGATAAAAGCAGGTAGAGGCGGCTATGACATAGATGTACCTAGGAGTGAAAACTCTTACAAGGAGTTTCAGGATTGAACTGTGGTATCTTGGTACATGAAAATGGGCCTTTCTGCACTCTTGGTTATGACAACCCTGGAGGTTATTCTTAGGAAAATTCACAACTTCATTACAATACATTATGAAGGATTTAGGGGAAAATACTTCCTCAAAGAAAACATTTTATGATTATAGATTATGTGCATAATATTTTCAATTTATGATAGGTATTTTAATAGTTTTGAATTATGAATTATGATTCATAAACTAACCTAGTGTATGCCATTTTTTAGAAATGATTCATAGTAGAAGGAATTAGAACTCTAGCAATACGCATGATCCAAATATTAAGAAGGATCATATCTTTCTTGGATTAAGAAAACATTTAGAAGGGATATAGTCTACCATGTATTCTCATCATATATAGAAATAACATCACGTGTTAATAAGATAAGTAAGGAATTCTCTGAGTCCTATGGGTTTGAAGGGAAGCAAGATAATAAAAGGATGGAAGAGTGAAAGATGGATAAAGGGATAAGGGGAAAGAAGGATTTTACCATATGTGATAACTATAGAAAGAATCACCGTGGTAAATGTTAGAAGGGGATGGGAGTTTTTTATAAGTGTGGAGGAAAATGACACTAATTATGTCATTTCAAGTTTAAGAAAATGATTTCAAATGTACAATGCTTCATCTGCAAGAAGTTGAGCCATTATGTGAATCAATGTCCAAATCATCAGAGTATACCCAAAATGCTGCTATTGGATAATAATCAAGTTATTATACTACCAAAGATGATGATGAATTATTATAGGTCTTATGTGTTTATTAAAGTATTGTTTCATTTGAGTATTTTATTAATGGTGTGCATATTATAATAATTATATATTATATAAGGATTGTACCGCATTACGGTTTCTTTAAGGACTTGAGATTGTGTGGAACCAAGAAAAGTGACTCAATAGCAGATTTTTTTTTGAAAATATAAGGGTAAGAGAAAGATAAACCATAATATGGTTCTGATACTAATTTAGTGATTTTTGAATTATACATGATTGATTTGGATAAATTATATTGGATATTCTTGACTACCTTGAAACTGATTAATGATTTGTATATTCCTTCCTTGTTGGAGTTTAAAACGTTTTTGGATAGAAGGAGTATATCCAGTATTCAATAAGGAATAAAGGAGCATGAATGTTATCAATAAGGTTTTATTGAAATTCAAGGTGTTAATGTGTTTTAAAAGAATACAAGAAGAAGTTATTCACATGTTATTACATGGAAAAAAGGATCTTCATTGTGTTTACCTTCCTTAAAAATTTTGGACTATGAGTTTGGATAGAAGTATTTTTTATTATTCTAAAGGTGGGAATTGATTATGTTTGACATTGGATATTATTTCTAAGGTTAAATATTTTCTTGAGATTTTTTTTGTATTATCATAAAAAGGACAACCCAGAGGTTGGGCGACAACCCATCATGTCCAGAAAGGTCGCGAGACTAGAACCCACAACCGAAGGGTGACATGGGTGGATCACCTACCACTGGCATACGGGATGTCTTGGTTTGTAAAATGTTTCTTTTTTAAATACTCTAACAAATGAATTATAATGTCATTATTTTTGGAACCCTATATGATTAGGATAAATAGAATATGTTTGAATTCTATTATCTTTTGGAGTGAAAGATGAGTTTGTGGTAGAAATTATGTTAAGGATGAAACCCAAATTGTCAAATATATTTTTTCCCTTATTCTATGAATAAATTAATTCATAAACTTTTGGGAAGTGATCTTAAAACAAAAAATTCGTTATCCAAATACCTTATGTTTGGTTTAACAAACGGTATTTTAAATCATTATAGATTAATGGCTTTGAGGCCCTCAATTTTACACTTGTTGGTGATTGATGACCTCAATAACTTCCCATAAATATTTAAAATTTATTAAAATTATATTTCTCTAATTTCCACCAATTTTCTCTTAATCAAGATCTTAATTTGGTGGTGACTATATCATTCACTTTCCCTCTTATTAAGAATAAATTTTATTAACCCGATTTCTGATGTCGGTTTTCCACAAACATATTTTTATATTTTTAAACATTTATTTTCAAAAAACAATTTCAAATTGTGAAGATGAAATTTATTAATGGATTGGGGAATGTAAAACCCCAACATTTCATAGTATGTTATCTCATTAAAGTAATTCAATAGCTTGCACTACACGCAACACTGAGTTCGTGAACACCACAACTTACCAAATCGGCCGTTCAAAAAAAGGTTATGAATAGTATTAACATAATTTTGAATCTTATATAAAATATATAATTTTAACATCCATATTATATATTTATTATACATAATATAAGAACAAATTCATTTTTTAGATAAAAGTAGTATTTTTTTTAAAAACTGCAATTTTACCGCCTTTTAAAGGATAACCCTTCTTAAAACCAATATTTTACAATTTTATATATTCAATTTGATGAAATTAAATTCTTTTTTATAATCAGGACAAAAAAATTTAGTTTAAATGAATTTTTGGTACTTTTCTAAGCACTTTCAAATTTTGATGAATAGTGAAAAATTCTATGTTTTAATAAAAAACTGCTTTTTTAATCGAAATAATTTATAGTGTTAAATTATACATTTGAGTGGTTTTAAAGTATAATTAGATTATATTTTTATCATCTAATATAATTTAGTTCATCGGATGTAATTTCACATTGAAACTGGACATAAACAAGTGTTAATCTTTTGATAGTTATTATTTCTTAAAAACACGCTTTTTGTTTTGACAACACGAATTAATTTTAAATTAATTTATCCAACAAACATGTTTTGAATTTGGAAAAATAGATTCTTTATTTGGAATCCGTAGGTCTAAATTGTAAAAATAGGTAACTTTTATTTTTAGACATTATGAATATTTACTTCGGTAAATATTTTGTTTACCATGGTTAGAGGGTAAATCTGATATATAAGTGTAAAAAATATTATTATAATAATATTAAATTAAACTAAAATGTGTCCTATTTTTATTGGATGATACATTTTCGACCATGGTCATCCATAGGTCTATTTTAGGACCACATGGATCCCCTTGAGTGTGATAATGACAGTTCATATAAATTAATTCAAAGTAAAGTCAAAAATGACATAAACATATATCTTTGAGTAAAAAAAATTTACAAGGTGTTATATAAGTTATATTTTTGACTATAAATATTCATTACAATTTAAAACGACTTAATAAATAATTTTATTTTATTTATAATTTTAAGACGTTAAATAATTAAATTTATTTCAGACACAATGATGATGCATTAATTACCTTATTAATGAAAGAATCAAATAAATGGTATTAAAAATATTAAAATAAATATAATTTCAATTTCTTTATTGAATCGACGAATTTTATAGGTGAATATGAGATTATATTATTAATTAAATGTATATTATTATAAGTAATCATGTTTTTATGACTTTCAAAAAAACCAAATAATAAATAGTATCAAAATTGACATTAATGAGTTTTTAAAACAAATATTATATTATTAAATTATATAATAGTCTTAAAAATATATTGTTCTGAAAAAGAACATATATAATGATAGGTATATCATTAAATCACAAATTGATTTTCTCTTGGAATTTTATAGTATGTTTATTAACCAATTATTATAATAACACAAAAAATACATGGTAAAAGTTAAAATATTTAACTAAGAGTTAAATCTAAATGATAACGTAAATATGGTTACCAAAACTGACCTAAAACCTATTGGTTGAAATTTTTTCAGCTCATACCCACCTTATCCTAGAAATAAATCATTTTGGAACCATTAGAAATAGAAAATAATTTTATTATAAAATAATATTTCAATCTTTTCCTAAGGTTCCCCTAACCTCTCTTATAAAAGGGATCTTTCTCGTATCTTAATTTCACACATCCAAATCCTTTTGGATCGGCCAAACCCTGCCCAAATATTCTTCCAACATCTCTAAATTCCACCTAGAGGCCTTAGTATGTTTCTAAGGCCAACCTATGTATCCCTTTTGATCAACTTAAATGTAAAAACCCAAAGAAGATATAATAATTTCACTACCCTCTTTCAATTTTTTTTCTTCTTCCACTCCATATTTCTTTGTTGTTTCCATACCAAAAATAATATCTCCAGTACATATAGTGAAATTATTATAAATATGGAACAATGATATTTTTTATTCTTTCCACCCTATAATTGATAAAGTCACCATACGTGAGTACATACGGCTTACCGTCTCCATGTTGTGGTGTAGTTTGTTATTCAAACACTTTATTATTTGGATGGGTATAATAATGAGTATAACTGATTTAAATAATAAATATTACATGTTAATGTTTTTTTATATATGATATATCATCCAATTACATACGATTTCACCATGAATATAATGATATTGTCGCTCATGCATACGTACTAATTACCATCTTCACAACGCGATAAGATTCATTCAAACATTCATCATTCAACGATGATTATAAAAATATATATTATTAATAGGTATGTAATATATGAAATAATAAGGATACTTAAGAAATATATATATATATATATACTTAGATATATCTTATTTACTTACTTCCATTCAATAAGATATTAAAACAGAAACAATTTTTATACATATGTACGGTCTACCGTCTCTATAAATGGTGCCCTTTATTTCCTATATATTTCCATTATAAATATTTTTATTTTAAATATATAAGATATATAAATCATGGTTTATATTCCAGAAGTATTTAAATCATTATCTAAATGATATGATCAAGAATAAAAAGTTAAAACACGTACGATAAAGAAAGCGATTATTACCCCAAATGTTAATTTAACATGGAGATAATTATTAAATGGGTAGTATAATGTAATAAATGAATCATGTATGATATAGTAAATATTAATATGGTTTTGGTATAATTTAATAACATACTATGGTCATTATACAAGAGGTTAAACATAACCTCGACCAAAATAAAGGGCAAGGTAATGGTTAATTTCACAATCTCTTTATTATCTGAGGTTGTTTTTATGTAATATTCTATTGGGACATATTTATTATCCATGTCCATGTTTCATAAAAGTGTTTTAAAAGGGATTAATTTTAAGATAATTTTTTCACTAAAACATCATTTTAAATGTTTTAAATATTTATTCTTCTAAACCTTTCTCATTAATGCCCATGTTTTCAAAATGGTTTTAAGGATTTATTTATATGGACATGACTGTTTTAGATTGTTAATTCCATTAAAAGGTTTAAAAGTGGTATGTGACACTTTGAATCAAGACAATATTTTAAATTAATTCCTTAATAAATTATGTGACTTTTGAATGATTTTAGAAAAAGGGATGTTTCTATTAAATATTTTTATAGACCATTTTCATCTATGTCAATATCCTTTGAAGGATTTTAAATTTGTTTGATGTTTATTTATTATGATAAAAATCATCCACATTGTATTGAAGGTTTTGTGATATATTTGACTATGTATATATTATTTTTATACCATTCCAGTTTATGGATAAATTATTGACATTTAGTATGCTAGTTTTAATATGAATGTCTATGTTATGTTTAAACCATTTCATATGAGGAATGCATTGGACTTAGTAAGTGATGGGTGGAGCCCGCTATAGCTCTTGCATGCATTAGTTGGTCTCATGATACAATTAGATGTGGAATTGGATGAGGCATTTCCCAATTTGATATAAGGTTTTGGACGAGGCCTAAATTATTTTTAGACATCTTGGCCAGGGCCTTGACAAGATGTTTTAGAATGTCTGGAAATATACATTCCCTCATTAAAAAAATAATATTGATGGTTCATGTGGCTATTCGGCTAGTAGAATACCCATGGATATGTTTTATTATGGAATTATTTACTCAACTCATATTCCTTCCATAAAGTGCTAATGTTTATTATTTTTAAAGGCATGTGTTTTCAATTATTCACCATGCCTATTGTTTATATTATCTTCTGCTATATTGATTACTCTTACTGAGCATATGGGCTCACCCCTTTTTATCTTTTATTTTTCCCAAGATGCGAAGAAGTATATTATGACTGACCTATAGGGATAGTCTATGGGATATGAATGCGGTCAATGGAGACAATGTTATTGCTGTTTTTTATTTTATAACGTAATGTAATGTTCCTGTATGTAATATATTTTCCAATACTATTAAATTGATCGGTCCTTTGGGACATGATTCCATGTAATCATGCCAATGTGTTAAAATAATGCACCGACTCTAGGAAACTGGTGTCCTGGCTTTACAACAAAATAAGTTAGCAGGAATAATGGGAAAACTATCAATTAGAATGAAATTTTTTCAGCTCCAACATTTCAAAATTAAATCTAGGGTCATTTCCCCCTGATTTCCAAGAAATATGAAGGTATTTTCTTATTTTGACCTCTCTCCACTTACATTTAAAACGTTTTTTTAACATTAAGAAGTTTATATTGATTCAAAACCAATATAAAAATCTCAAATTGTTTTCAAAATTATGTATTATGATATAAAATTCATTTTTTACATGTATGAATCAACCGTATGTGAATCTAAAACAATACGTTTTTAGAATAACACAAAATGAATTTTTTTATATGAAAGTAACATTTTTGTTTAATTTATGGATTTTGTATATATTCTTTAAAAATGTTTGAATGGTCTATAAGGATTTGAATTTACCTCTGTGGGATGAGATATAAAGAAGAAAATGTTCTTATGGATCATGCCAATCATCCACTAAAATACAGAAACTAAAGAATTTTCAATTTTTAACTACCACTGATCTTTTTTTTATTTAGGAGTCTTGATCTTGTAATTTTTATTTCAATATAGAAATTTATATTTATGATTCTGGATCAATGACACTACTCAAACCCCCACCAGGACTACTAGTAACTGATGATATTACCCTTCTGAAGACAGCAGATAAAGTATCCCAAGAACCTATCCCCCATATACGTATGATAAGATCCTTAAATGATTCCGACGAAATTGTTTTGGGAAACTGATGATGATTGTGAAGGTTTCTCATCCCACACTTCTTTTATATTAACCTATTAATAAAAAATGATAACAATTTTTTTATTAAATATATGAACATCATAATATTATCTAATTTATAAATTTTTAATTACTATCTATTATTATTTCATTAGTATAAAAACTTGAGAATGAAAATACTATTATAAGAAAAAAATAGTCTTTAACACCACAAGGTTTTGAAAATAAATTCATTTTATAATATATCCATTAAATACAACTTTTTTTATTCTATGTTTTGAATTTTGAAAAAAAAGGTTATCTAGAGTTGTGATCAGCAAGTCATTTGGAGGCTGATTGAACAAACTTGATTTTTTGGTGAATATTAACATACCCTTATTAATAGAAATATGAATAGTAATATGACCCTTATGACTAGTAAATAATGATATTAGTTTATTTACTTAAGGTAATAAGATAATTAGATCTTAATTAATTTTTCAATGTGATATAAAACTAATTATACCTTTTAAATTGTTATTTTTCTAATTAAATATTATTTTACATAAAAGTAAAATTTAGTAAAATTTAGAAAATTATTTTTAAATAATAGTGTTCATTTTGGAATTATACAGTTGAAAAAAGGTAGGGGTGAATTTTTGGTATTTTTTCGAAATTCTTTAATTTTTTATGAATAGTGAAATACGGTAAAATGTTGTATATTCAAATTGTCAGTTAAATACACTATTTAAGACATCATAAGTGATTTAATTCCACTTGGTTCAAACTCAAATTCACTTATTACTATTATGGGTCACATGAAACAACACTATTGGTTGTCTTGATGGAAATAATAAAATAATGAATAAAATATTCATAATTAACCCCTCTCCTCCACTATAAACCCCCCTCACTCCCTCTTCTCTTCACTCCTCTAATCGTTGAAGGTCCTCAATGTTCTTCCTAATTACCCTTCCCTAGTCACTCCCTATGTCTAGGAAGCTATTGGTTTTACCAAAAGACCAAAATCCCTTCCCTTAAGGAGGTTATCAAAGAAGTTATTTCAAGTTGTAAAGTACCGTTCTTTTTCATTTAGTTTCATTTCAATTTATATTCTTTTATTATCCTTTCCGCACCTCCTCTATCCAAATGACCATGATAGATCCAGTATCATCTATATACAATAATTACATCATGTGAATGGAAGAATCATCATCAATATCCTTATTCTCTCTCTCATTTATTTTTAAAACGAAATCAATGTCCATAAGGTTCCAATTGATATCCTTCATGGACGAAGAAGTTTTGTTCTTCAATTTATCCTTCATTATTAGTTATAAAACCATTTTTATGGTTGGACCTGACTATAATATATGTATTATAACCTAATTAATATTCAGTAACTATTATACAAACACATTATTAAATCATGTGACCAAACTATTTAATAATAATCAAAATACCGTTAAAATAATCGAAGTGAATGTCAAAAATATTTCATCTAATGATTCATCCTATTTAAATGTAACCAAATGAAAAAATTTCCATTAACACTTCTGTATGGTCATCAATAATATTTAAATTCAATTCTGGGGATTTTCATCCATTCCACATGAACTCCATTACTTATGAACAAGAGAACTGATTATGAAAATAACGAAAACGAACTCCCCAGAATGACAAAATTCAATATAATAACTTATCACTAAATGCATAAATGAAAATAAAAAAATAATTTTAATCTAATAATTATATAATGGGTTCTGAAATAATTTATTTACAAGTCTAATTTCATATTCTAGGAGCTTAATTTCAATAGCATAACACATTCAAGCTTAAGGTAAGGGTTTTTCCTCCAAAACATCAATTTTTATTCTGGTTACTTTCATTATCTAATTACTTAAATGAAATTCTTATGTATTATTATGTAATACTCATATATTCTATGTGAGTATTCTATATATTTACACCAACCATAATCTTTCATTATTTTATGGATGGTGACACGTTTTAAAAAGAAACATTCAAAATTGCTTCCAAATTACAAGCCTGATTCAAGGGAATTTCTCAAATTTATTCCTATTTTAAAGGGCACTGTATAATCTATTTTTGGAAACAATTATAATTATAAAATCACTCATTTCATTATGAAAATAGTATCTAACTTCACCTATGGTTTTATTGAAATATTTTTTCCTAAAGAACTCTTCTTCTTAATATTTAAGAGTATTTATCTCAAGAATTACTTAATTATTTTATCAGAGTATTTTCATATAATTCAACACTCTTGTTGATTCATTTTTATTATTGGGATTAATCATTTATTAATTCATATACCATATTTTATTAAATGGTTTATGACTAGTTCTATTGTGTATATCTATCCTAAAACCGTTCACCATATTAATCGGAATGGTTAGTGTTTTATGCTTAATGATTGGGGAAAGTTAGTTACATTTCATATGATAGTTTCAATATGAATGTATATGTTGTTCATGTTTATCCCCGCTAATATGAGGAATTAATTGGACTTATTATGTGATGGTTGGGGCCCTCTATATCACCTCGATGCATCAGTATGTCTCATGAGAGAAATAAATGTTGAATTTGTCGAGGCCTTTCCCAATGTGACATATGGTTTTGCCCGAGGCCTTGAAAAAATGTTTCAAAATATCCAGAATATGAACTTACCTTATTATAAAGATAGTAATTTAATGTTCATGTGGTTATTTGAATAGTTTAATACCCATTATTATGTTTTATCATGGAATTATTTACTCAGCTCATATTCTGGGCATAATGTGTTCGTGTTTATTATTTTTGAAGGCATGAATTTTCAATTATTCACCCTGAATAATGTTTTTGTTATGATATCTTACACTATATTTATTACCCTTACTGAGAATTTGAGATCAACCCTTTCTTAATTTTTGTTTTCTTAGGGCCAGAAGGATTTTAATAATATTGATATGCTGAAATAACCAAGGAGATATGGATATTGTCAAAGGATATATTATGATGTTTCTCTTTTCAAGTTGTAATGCTAAACATATGTATGTATCTTGTTTCCAATACTACAAAACTAATCAGTATTTTGGGATGCATATTCCTTATTTATATGTCAATGTAATCAAATAAGTCACTGGCTTTGGGAAATTGGGGTCGGGCCCTTATAGTTTCTATCAAAGGACGTTTTGTATAAAACCTGGAAACTAAATTATGAAAACTTAGATTAGAGAAGATTATCTAATATAGTCTTTGAGGGTAAACATATAAGAACTTCCTGGTATTTTGGTACGGAATATAATATGTAGATCTTTCTAGAAAATATAACCCTTTTTAGATACAAACTAGTAGAGGTGGCTCTTCACAAATGTACCTAGGAGTGAATGCTCTGAAAAGGAGTTTCGAGCTTGACCGTGGGTATCCTAGTACAAAAAAATAGGCCTTGATATACTATTGGCATTGAAACTCCTATGGGATATGCTAAGGATGATCCACATTTTCCTTCCAATCAATTATGACAGATTTAAATATAAATTTTTCTTCAAATAAACCATTTTTTGTGATTATGGGATTATCCACACGTAGGATCTCAATTTATACTATTTATTTTTTTAGGTTAGGATAATACATTATGAATCAAACCCTAATCTAGTGTATTAAATTCTTTAGAAATGATTCATAGAGGAAAGACTGGAAACTGCACGAGTACACACGACCCCTCTAGGGATTCCCTATAATTCAAGGGGACTACAAACCCATTTGTTGATGAACAGTGGATAACAGCCCTATAGAAGATATTTCTCACTTTGGGATGTAACTAAATAGAGATGGTCTTTATGTTAGTTTATTGTCTCTCAGGATATGTAGATCAGTGGTGGTAATTAATCAAAAACACAAAGGAGGAGGAAGAGATACATGACATGGAATGGAGGGTATTTAAAGAAATATTCCTAGAGAAATACTTTCCTTATGAACAACAAGCAGATATGGAAAGGAAGTTTCTGAATTTGAAGAAAAATGAAGATAAAAATGTCACAATCTGTGAATCTAACTTCAAAAGGTTAGCAAGGCATGATGTGGACTATATAAAAAATTCGAGGAGCAAGATTTATCAATTTATTGATAGACTAAAGTCATTCCTCCAGTGTGAACTTGTCTCCCAATGTATTTCATCCTATAACGATATACATTCATGTGCAATCGAGATGGAAGGGGAATTATATATGTCTTATGACTTTAAGGGAAATCGAGAGAGGAAGTGGGCTGTTGAAAACTCATGGAAAATAAAATATGGAAACAGGGAAGAAGGGGAGATCTGAATTTCAACCCTATTATAATTGTGGAAGGAAACACCTTGGTGCGTGCTCAATGGGAAAAAGAGTACTCTATAATGTGGATAGAAATTCCATCTTGTTGGTGATTTCAAGGGGAAGAAATAATCTATTAATGTTCAATTATATAATTGTTGGGAGTTGGGGAACTATGCTAATGATTTTCCAATGCATCAAGGAAACATGCCACAGAAAAGGCCAAGGGTGCAAGTCCAAGCTTATGCGATCACAACTGCAGAGGTTGATGTTACGAATGACATGGTGGAAATTACATTAATCATTTCCTCAAAATTAGCCACTGCATTATTTGATTATGGATCATCACATTCCTTTATATCTTCCCAGTTCTCCAAGAAAATTATATATTTTTAATTTGACTTATTATGTGAGTTTTCAGTCAAAACTCCTAAGGGAGGTATCATTGCAATAATGTTTTGTGAATAAGTTACCATTATGTCATATAAAATATGCTTTATCTTCATATATTATTGTCATACCCATGATTGATTTTGATGAAATCCTCAATAAGGATTGGATTTTGGATCATGATGTGAAAATTTATTTTAAGTAGATGGAGATTACATTTTTTGATGATGATAATCAATTTCTTATCTTTAGAGCAGAAACATCACCATATGGATCTCATCTAGATCCACCCCCAGTAGCTCTACTAAATTCAATTATTAGGGTGGAAGGGAGTGAAATAACTATGGGTGAGGAGAGGAATGTACATATTGAGTATTTACATGTTGTTCAAGAATATGTTTATGTGTTTCCATTGTATTTAATCGAACATCCTCCAAAATAGGAAATTGAGTTTTTCATTGACTTAATTTCTTGTTCAAGGACCATTTCAAAGACCCCTTATATAATTTCCACTGTGGAGTTAGTGGAACTAAATAACCACTAGTGGAATTGAGTGATAAAGGATTTATTTTTCCTATGATTTCTCCATGGCAAGACAATGCTCTTTTTCATAAGTAGAAATATAGGTCTATGAGGTTGTGCGTTGACTACAGGAAGATTAATGCTATAAAAATAAAGGACAAGTATCCCCTACCATGAATTGACAATTTGTTTGATCAACTTCATGGTGCCAATTTTTTTGGAAGATTGATCTTAGATCTGGATATCATTAGTTGCTTGTAAGGAAGGAAGGCATTCAAATGAGAGCATTTCGATCTAGGTATAATCATTATGAGTTTACTGTAATGCCTTTTGGACAAACTAATGCACCATCTGTTTTCATAGATCTGAATAATAGAGTTTTCATGGAATATATTGATGAATTTTTAGTGGTGTTTTTTGATGATATCCTAATATACTCTAAAATCTATGAAGATCATGAAAATCACCTACGCACTATTCTGGAGACTCTAGGAAGAAATAGATTATATGGGAATTTTAGAAAATTTTATTTTTGGCTCCAATAAGTTTCCTTTTTGGGATACATTGTCTCTATGGATGGAATATCATTAAATCCTATGAAGAAACGACTGTGCAGAAATGGCCTACTCCAAGGAACATAACTAAGGTATGTAGTTTAATTGGATTACCAGGTTATTATTGGTGTTTCATTCAGAACTTCTCCCATTTAGCCAATTCAATGTCCAAGATCACTTGAAATGGGGTTATGTTCATATGCACAAAGGAATGTGAAGAAATTTTTGATGATTTGGAGAGGAGGATAGTGAATGATCCTACCCTAACCCTACCATCAGGTAACAATGGGTTTTTTTATCTATAGCGATACATCAAAGAACGGACTTGGTTATGTCCTTATGAAAAATGATAGAGTGATTTCCTATACATCTAGGACACTAAAAATTAGTGAACAAAACTATCCAACTCATGATTTTGAGTTAGCGTTTGTAATCATTGCACTAAAGATTTAGAGACATTACCTCTATGGAGAAAAATTTGAGATATATACAGATCATAAGAGTTTGAAATATATATTCTCAGAGAAATAACTCAACATGAGACAAAGGAGATGGATAGAGCTACCCAAAGACTATGATTGTACAATACACTACCACCAAGGGAATGAAAATAAGGTGGAAGATGCTTTGAGAAAAATGAACAAGGAATTCCGAACAAGATGAGAGTTGAAAGAGATCCTATGCTCATGGATCTAGTAAAGATGGATATGGGAATTATCATGGAAGGTAACAGATTACTACTTTTTCAAATGGTTTCCAAACATTCATTACAAGAATGGATAAAATGTTCTTAGGTTGATGATGAGGAGTTTCCAACGAAAGTTAAAGCTATAAAATATGGGAAGTCAATTGGCTTCTTATATGAAGGTCAATTTCTGAAATTCAAAAGGAGGATTTGCGATCCCACTATTCTCGAGCTAAAGAGAAAACTATTGGATGATGCTCATATCTCTAATTTCACTATACACCATGGTATCACAAAGATGTATAAATATCTAAATGAACATTTTTGGTGGGAAAACATGAAGAGGGATATTTCTGATTATGTGTCGAGATGTTTGGTGTGTTAGCAGGTGAATGCTAGAATACAGCGTCCTGGAGGATTCGTGCAACCCCTTCCTATTCCTATGTAGAAATGGGATGATATTACGATGGAATTTGTCTTAGGTATACCAATGAATCCAAAAATGAATAATAAAATATGGTTCATTGTTGACCATCTTACAAAATCGTCAAATTTTCAGACTATAAGAGAATATTTACCACTAAAATGTTTTGGAAGACTATATATTAATAATGTAGTAAGACTTTATGGTGTACTTTTACCAATTGTTTCTGATCGTTATCATCATTTTACATCACCATTTTGGAAAGGTCTTTAGAAGGACCTAGATACTGGTCTTTGTTTGAGAACAATATACAACCCAAAAAATAATAGACAATCAGAACAGAATATTCAAACATTGGAAGACATGTTGAGCTCGAGTTCACATAACATTCAAGGTATGTGGGATCAGTATTTACCTCTCATAGAATTTTCCAATAACAATTGCTTCTATTAAAGTATATTTATTGCACTATATGAAGCATTGTCTGGAAAGAGATGCCATACACCAACTTGCTGGGATGATGTTGGTGAAAGCAAGCTCGTAGGCTCAAAACTTGTTGAGGAAACAATGGAAAAGGTGAAGATTATCCAAACTCCTATCAAAATAGCTCAAAGTAGGGAAAAGTTCTATTCTAATAACCAAAGGAAGGATTTGGAATTTGAAGAAGGAGACCATGTTTTCATAAAGGTATCTCTGTGGAAGTGTTTTATATAATTCCGTAATAAGGGAAAATTAAGTCAAAGGTACATCAGACCTTTTTATATTCTAGACTGAATTGGATCCATAGCTTATCGCTTGGCAATTCCACCAAGACTCTCCAAGGTTCAAAATGTGCTCCACATGTCAAGGTTAAGGAAATACATGAAATACCCAACATATGTACTCACCTATGAAGAAATAGAACTTGAGTCTGATCTCTTTTATTATAAAGAGTCAATCATGATTCTTGATACTAGATAATAAGTATTGAGAAATCAGATAACTCATTCGGTAATGTTTCTTTGGAGGAACCATAATTTGGAGGAAGTAACATGTGAGATTTAGGAGCATGTGTTGAAGACATACCTGAATCGTTTTAGGTAACATTTTGTGAATTTTGAGGATGAAATTTTTCTAAGTGGAGAATGTAACAACCCAATGTTTAGAAAATAAATTCATTTTATAATCTATCAATTCAAAAAAACTTTGACTCTTCTATGTTTTGAATTTTGAAAAATGGTCATCTAGAATTGTGATCAATAATTCATTTGGAATCTGATAGAACAAATATGATTTTTGGTGATTAGTAACAAAACATTATGAATAGTAATATGAATAGTAATATGCATAGTAATACGACCCTTATGAATCTTAAATAATGATGTTATTTCATTTTCCTTTGTTAATAGTATAATGAGATCTTAATTAATTTTTCAAAGTGATAAAAAAATAATTATACCTTTTAAATTATTATTTTTCGAATTAACTCTGATTTTATTTAAAAATTAAATTAATAATATTTAGAAAATTATTTTTAAAAAATGAGTTTATTTTTGAATTCTAAACATTGAAAAATGGTATGGGTGATGTTTTGGTATTTTTCTAAAATTCTTGAATTTTTTATGAATAGTGAAATACGGTAAAATACCAAATATTCAAATTATCAGTTAAATAAAGTATTTATGACATCATAAGTGATGTAAGGCCACTTGGTATGAAATCACATTAACTTATTACTATTATGGGTCTCATGAAATAACACTATTGGTTGTCTTGATTGAAATAATAAAATAATGAATAAAGTATTCAAAATTTACCCCTCTCCACCACTATAACCCCCCCCCACTTCCTCTTCTCTTCACTTCTCTAATCCTTGAAGATCCTCTATTATCTTCCCAATTACCCATCCCTAGTCACTCCTCATGTCTAGGAATCTCTTTTTCTAACTAAAATACCAAAATACCTTCCCTTAAGGAGGTTCTCAATGAAGTTATTTTAAGAGGTAATGTACCTTTCTTTTTCATTTAGTTTCATTTCAATTTATCTTCTTTGATTATCCTATCCTCAACTCCTCTGTCCAAATGACCATGATAGATTCAGTATCATATATATACTAGAATTATATCATGTTAATGGAAGAACAATCAACAATATTCATACTCTCTCTTTGTCTCTCTCTCTTTTATTTTCTAAATGAAATCAACGTCCATGAGGTTCCAATTTATAACCTTCGTGAATGATGATGTTTCGTTCATCAATATATCCTTAATTAATGGTCGTAAGAAAAATTTTATGGTTGAACAAGACTATAATATATGTATTATAACCTAATTAATATTCAATAACTAGTATACATACATATCATTAAATCATGTGACCGAACTAGTTCTTAATAATCAAAATACTACTAAAATAATCTAAGTGAATGTTTTAAATATTTCATCTAATGATTTATCCTATTTCAATGTATAAAAATGATATAAATGACCATTAAAACATCTATATGTTCATAAATAATATTTAATTTTAATTCTTGGGATTTACATCCATTCCACATTAACTCCATTACTTATGAACAAGAGAACCGATTATGAAAATAAAGAAAATGAACACCCCGGAACGATGAAATTCAATATAATAACTTATCACTAAGGGAATAAATGAACTAAAATTTTTAATTTTAAAATAAATAAATATCTAATATGTTCTATAAGAAATTATTAATAAGTCTACTTTAATATTATAGGAGCATATGTTCAAGAATGGAACACATTCAGACTTAAGGAAAGTGTTTTTCCACCCGAACATCCATTTTCATTCAGGTTACTTTAATTGTTTAATTACCTCAATGAAATTATTATGTATTATTATGTATAAATCATAAAATCTGTTTCATTAATCTATATATGTACACCAACCAGAATCATTCATTATCTTATGGATAGTGACACATTTTAAAAATAAACACTCAAAAAAATTCCAAATTACAACCCCGATTCAAGGGAAATTTTCAAATTCTTACATATTTTCAAGGGCACTCTATAATCTATTTTTGGAAAAAATTATCTTTAATAAATCACTCATTTTAGTATTAAAATACTATATTATATCACTTCTGATTTTATGAAAATATTTTTTCCAAAATAGCCCTTCTTTTGAAAATAAAAGAGTATTTATCTCAAGAATTGCATAATGATTTTAAAAGGGCATTTTCATCTAATTCAACAATATTGTTGATTATTATGTATTATTGGGATTAATAATTTATGAAGTTATCTACCATATTCTATTTAATGTTTTATGACTAATTCTATTGTATAAGATCTATCCAAAGACCATTCACAGTATTACTCAAAATGGTTAGTGTTTTATGCTTAATGATTGGGGAAAGCTAGTTACATTTCATATTATAGTTTTAATATGAATGTATATGTTGTTAATGTTTATTCCCACTCATATGAGGAATTAATTGGACTTATTATGTGATGTTTGGGGCCCTCTATATCCCCACTATGCATCTTTAGGTCAAATGAGACAAATTAATGTGGAATTGGCCGAGGACATTCCCAATGTGACATATGGTTTTGGATGAGGCCTTAATCATTTTTAGAAGTCATGGATGAGGCCTTGAAATTTTTTTAGAATGTACAAAATATGAAATTCCCTCATTATTAATCTTTTAATTGAATGATCATGTGGTTATTTAATTAGTAGAACACCCATGATTATATTTTATTATGGAATTATTTACTAAGACCGTATTCCTTCCATAATTTGTTCCAGTTTATTATTTGTGAAGGTGTGTGTATTCAATTATTCACCATGAATAATGTTTATGTTATTATATCTTCTGTTGTATTGTTTTCCCTTACTAATCTTTTGAGATACCCTCTTTCTTATGTTTCATTTTCTCAGGGCATGAAAAATTGTATTATGATTGACATGATGAAATAACCTAGGAGTTATAGATGTTGTCAAAAGAGATTATATGTTGTTTTTATTTTCAATTTGTAATGTTGAAAATATGAATGTATGTTGTTTCCAATACTAAAAAACTACTCTATACCTCACGATTAATATTCCTTGTTTATATGCCAATGTAATCCAATAAGGCACCGGCTCCAGGAAACTGGGGTTGGGTCCTTATAGTTGGTATCAAATAATTTTTAGTCAATAACATGGAAACTAGATTTAGAAAACATAGATTAGAGAAGAGTACCTAATATATTATTTGAGTATTTACATACAATATCATCCTGGTACTCTGGTAAGGAATATATTATTTGGATTTCTCTAGAAAATACATCCATGTCTATATACAAACAGGTAGAGGTGGATCTGGTACAGATGTACATAGGAGTGAAAGTTCAAATAATGATTTTCTGGTATGACCTGGGGTATCCTGTTACATGAAAATAGGCCTTAATGCACTCTTGGTAATGAAACTCCTTGGGAATATTCTATGTATAATTCACATTCTCTTTACAAGCTATTATGAAAGTTTTAAATGTAAAATTTTCCTCAAAAAACCATTTTTGTGATTATGGGATTAGCCATGTATAAGATCTCAATTTATGCCAAGTATTTTTTTATGTTAAGATTATACATTATGATTCATACCCTAATCTAGTGTATGCAATTATTTATGAATGGTTCATCATGGAACAAAGTGAGACCACAAATATTTGTGTTTCCCCTATAGGGATTTACCTCCGATATAGGAAAATGATGTCGGCTCGGGTGATGTGACAGGTGGTAAGGAAATTATAACTATACAGGGACAAATTACACCGGTAATGAATAATAACCTTCATCATATGGGGCATCTAGATCCACCACGGGGAGGATATTTACTAGGCTGATTTATGTGACAAGAACCACAATCATTTAAGGGGACTACAAACCCATTTGTTTTGAAATAGTGGACAAGTTTCCTAGAAAAGTTATTTCTCACTTTGGGATGTAACGAAAGAGAGAAGGTTATCATGGATATTTATCATCTATTGGGAGATGCAGATCAGTGGTGGTCATTAATCCAAAACACAAAGGAGGAAAAATGATAGAGGACTTGGAATGGAGGGACATTAAGGAAATATTCCTGCCGAAATATTTTCATCGTGAACAACAAGAAGATATAGAAAGGCAGTTTCTGAATTTGAAGAAAAAAAATGATAATGTTACAAAGTATGAAGCTAACATCACAAGGTTAGTAAGGAATGTTGTGGACTACATACAAAATATAAGGAGAAATATTTATTGATTCTTTTATGGCCTAAATCCATTATACTAGTGAGCACTGGTCTCCCAATGTTTTTCATCATATGAGGATATAGTTTCATGTGCTATCAAGGAAAAAAGGGAATTCCTTATGTCGTAAGACATTAATGGAAAGAAATAGGTAGAGAGGGATACTAAAAACTTTGGTAAAGGAAATAAGGAAACTAGGAAGAAGGGAAGAGTGTAATTTCCACCCTATGATAATTGTGGAAGGAAACACCCCGGTGTGCTTAGAGGGAGTTGGAGTATGATAAAAATGTGGATAGAAAGGCCATCTTGCTGGTGATTAAAAGGGGAAGAAAAATGATATTAATGTTCAATGATATAATTTTCGGGAGTTGGGGCACTATTCTAATGATTGTCCAAAGCATCAAGGAAACATGACACATAAAAATCCATGAGATAAAGGCCAAGCTTATGCGATCACAATCGAATAGGTTAAAGTTCCGAATGATGTGGTGATAGGACTCTAATCGTTTCTTCAGAATTATCCAATGATTTATTTTATTCCAGACCATCACATTACTTAATATCTTTCAAGTTTTCTAAGAAAATTAGATATTTTTGATTTGACTTATTAAGGGAGTTTTCAGTCAAAACTTCTAAGATAAGTATCATTGCAACAATGTTTTTTGAATCAGTTGCCTTTATATAATATAAAGGTTCTTTATCTACTGATCTTATTTTCATAACCATGATCAAATTTTATGCATTCCTTAGTATGGTTTGGCTTTCAGATCATGATGTGAAAATTTATTGTAAGAATAAGGAGGTTACAATTTTTGATAATGATAAGGGATTTCTTATATTTAGAGAAGAAACATCACCACATGGTTCTCATCTAGATCCACCCCAAATAGATCTATTAAATTCAATTATTGGGGGGTAATGGAGTGAAATAACTACGGGTGAGTAAAGGAATGTACAAATAGAGGATGTACCTATTGTTCAAGAATATGTGTATGTGATTATAGAGGATTTACCTGGACATCTACTAGAACTATAAATTAATTTTTCCATTGACTTAATTCCTGGTTCAAGGCCCATATCAAGGACCCCTTATGGAATGGCCACTATAGTGTTAGTAGAAATAATGAAACAATGAGAGGAATTTAGTGATAAAGGATTTATTCACCCTATAATTTCTCCATGGGGATCCCATGTTCTTTTCAATAAGAAGAAAGATGGGTCTATGAGGTTGTGGAATGACTATAGGGATATTAATGATATAAAAATAAAGAAAAAGAATCCCCTACCTCACATTGAAGTTTTATTTGATCATCTTCATGGAGTCTAATATTTTTAAAAGATTGATCTTCGATCTGGATATCATCAGTTGCTTGTGAGGAAGGAAAAAATTCCAAAAAACTACATCCTGAACCAGGTAAGTTCATTAGGAGTTTACAATAATACCTTTTTGGAACAACTAATGCCCCATCTATTTTTATAGATATGATGGATTGAGATTTTATGGAATATCTTCATGATTTTTTGGTAGTGTTTAATGATGATATCCTAGTATAATCTAAAATCAATGAAGATCATGAAAACACTTGCACACTATTCTGATGATTCTGAGAAGAAATGAATTATATGGGAAGTCTAGAAAGTGTGATTTTTTACTCCAATCAGTATCCTATATGGACCACATTGTCTCTAAGGATGAAATATTTGTTGATCATGTGAAGACAAAAGCTATGAAAAATTTACTATTCCAATAAACATAATTGAGGTATATAGTTTTTTTTGGTTTAGCGGGTTATTATAGGTGTTTCGTTCAGAACTTCACCCATTTAGCCAACCCAATGACCAAGCTCACACAAAAAGGGGTTATGTTCATATGAAAAAATAAATGTGAAGAATGTTTTGATGAATTTAAGAGGAGTTTAGTGAATGTTGTGATCCTAACCCTGTCATTAGGGAATTATATGTTTGTTATCTATACCATTGAATAAAATAAATGAATTGGTTTTGTACTTATGAAAAATTATTGAGTGATTTCCTCTGCATCTAGGAAGCTAAAAATTCATTAAAAAACTATTCAATTCATGATCTTGAGTTAGAAGTAGTAATCATTGCTCTACAGATTTGGATACATTTCCTCTATGGAAAAAATGTGAGATATATATAGATCATAAGAGTTTGAAATATATATTCTCACAGAAATAACTCAACATGAGACAAAAGAGATGGGTTATTCTACTCAAAGATGATGATAACACAATACACTACCATTTGAAGAAAGGAAAATAAGGTGGTAGATTCTTTGAGTAGAAAGAACCATGGAATTATGAACAAGATGAGAGTTGAAAGAGATCCTATGTTCATGGATCTTGTAAAGATGGATATGGGAATTATCAAGTAAAGCAACACATCAACAATTTTCAAAATGGTTGCCAAACCTTCTTTACTGGAAAGGATAAAATGATATTAGGTTAATGATTAAGAGTTTCAAAAGAAAATTAAGGCTATAAATTATGGGAAGTTGACTGAATTTGTATATAAAGGTCGAATTTTGAAATTCGATAAGAGGAATTTTGTTCCTTCTATTGCTAAGCTAAAGAGGGAACTATTGGATGATTCTCATTACACTAATTTCTCTATACACCTTGGTAAGAAAAAAATGTATAGAGATCTAAAGGAACATTTTTTGGGGGGAAACATGATGATAGAGAATTTTAATTATGTGTTGAGATGTTTAGTGTGTCAACAGGAGAAGGATGGAAGAAAATTCCCTGGAGGATTCCTGCAACCCCTTCCTATTCCTATGTGGAAATGAGATGTTATTACAATGGAATTTTTCATGGGACTACCAAAGACTCCATGAAAGAATGATGTGATATGGTTAATTGTTGACTCTCTTAAAAAATCATGACATTTTCTTGCAATAAGTGAAGATTTACCACTTTAACATTTATTAAGCCTATATATTAATGAAGTTGTAAGACATAATGGTGTACCCTTATCAATTGTTTATGATCATGAATCCCATTTTACATCACAATTCGAGAAATGTCTTCAGAAGGCCTTAGATAATGATCTTTGTTTGATCACTACCTACCACCAACCAACTAATGGACAATCAGAGTGGAATAGTAATACATTGAAAGACATGTTGATGTCTTGTTAACATGACCTTCATTTTTAAGTATTCAGATGGCACCATATGAAGTGTTTTATTGAAAGATATGTCCTATACCAACTTTCTGGGATGATGTTTGTGAAAGATATCTCATAAGCCCATAATTTTTTAAGGAAACAATGAAAAAAGTGAAGATTATCCAAACTCAAAAAAAAGATCAATGAAGGAAAAAGAGCTTTTTTCATTAATGAAAGAAGGATTTGGAATTTCAAGAAATAGATCATGTTTTCTTAAAGGTATCTTTAAGGAATGTTATTATACGATTCGGTATGAAGAGAGAATTAAGTCCTTGTAATATTAGACCATTTGAAATTCTTGCATGAATTTGAGCTATAGCTTACCACTTGGCAATGCCGACAAGTCCCTCCAAAGTTCACAATGTGTTCCATGTGTCAATGTAAAGGAAATACACGATATACACAACACATGTACCCACCTATGAAGAAATAAAACATGAGCTTCATTTGTCTTATTGTGAAGAACCTATCAAGATTATTGATACTAGAGAAAAAGTATAGTGAATTCAGATGACTCTTCTGGTAAATGTTTTTTTTCAGGACCTATAAGTCGGAGGAAACAACATGGGAGCCTGAGGAGCTTACATTGATGACATACCCAAATCTTTTTTGGTAACATTTCATAAATTTTGAGGATGATATTTTTGTAAGGAGGGGAGAATGTAACACCCCACGAGTTTGAAAATAAATTCTTTTTTAATCTATCTATTAAACAGAACTTTTCCTCTTCTATGTTTTGAATTTTGAAAAAATGGTCATCCAGAGTTGTGATCAGTAAGTCATTTGAATTTTGATAGAACAAACTTGATTTTTGGTGAATAGTATGATAACCTTATATAGAGTAATATTAATAGTTATATGACCCTTATGAATAGTAAATAATGTTATTATTTTATTTTCCTAAGGTAATTATATAATGAAATCTTTATTAATTTATCAATGTGATATAAAACTAATTATACCGTTTAAATTGTTAATTTTTGAAATAATTTTAATTTTATTTGAAAATTAAATTAAAATTATTTAGAAAATTATTTTTTAAAAATTTATTTTATTTTTAAATTGTACACATCAAAAATGTTAGGGGTGAATATTTTGTATTTTTCTAAAATTATGGATTTATTGATGAATAGTGATAACGGTACAATATCGTATAATCAAATTATCAGTTAAATACACTATTTATGACATCATAATTGATGTAAGGACAAATGGTTAGAATTAAAGTGCACTTATTACAATTAGGGGTCACATTAAGCAACACTATTGGTTGTCTTGATGGAAATAATAAAAAAATTAATAAAATATTCAAAATTTACCCCTCTCCTCCAGTATAAAACCCCCTCACTCCCTCTTCTCTTCACTCCTCTAAGCCTTGAAGATCCACAAATATCTACCCAATTAACCTTTCCTTGTCACTCCCAACGTCTATGATGCTCTTGGCCTTTCCAAAAGATCAAATTCCCTTCCATAAGGAGGTTCTAAAAGAAGTTATTTCCAAAGGTAAAGTACCTTTATTTTTCATTTAGTTTCATTTCAATTTATCTTCTTTTATTATCCTTTACTCACATCCTATGTCAAAATGACCATGATAGATATATTATCATCTATATACAGGAATTATATCAATTTAATCGAATAAACATCATTAATATCCTTATTCTCTCTCTCTCTCTCTCCCTCTCTCTTTTATTTTAAAAATGAAATTAACGTCCATGATGTTTCAATTTATAACCATCGTGGATGATAGAGTTTCATTCTTCTATTTCTCCTTTATTATTGGTTTTGAAACCATTTTTATGGTTGAAGTAGAATATAATATATGTATTGTAACCTAATTAATATTCAGTAATCAGTATTCATACACATTATTAAATCATGTGACTCTACTAGTTCCTAATAATCAAAATACCGCTAAAACAATCTTAGTGAATGTAATAAATATTTCATATAATGATTCATCCACTTTACATGTTACCAAATGATATAAATGACAATTAAAACTTTTTGATGATCATAAAAAAATATTTAATTTCAATTTTGTGGATTTATATCCATTCCACATGAAATTCATTACATAAGAACAGGAGAACCGATTATGAATATATAGAAAACGAACACTCCAGAACGAAAAAATTCAATATAATAACATATCACTAAGGGCATAAATTCAATAAAAATTATGTTAAACTACATAAATGTTTAATAGTTTATTAAATAAGTTATTAATAAGTCTAATTTCATATTCCATGAGCTTACGTTCAAGAGTGGAACACATTCGGACTTAAGGTAAGGGTTTTTCCACCCAAACATCCATTTTCCTTCGGGTTACTTTCAATGTCTAATTACCTCAATGAAATTCTTATGTATTATTATGTACTCATCATAAATTTTGTGTGAGAATTTTATATATATACATAAACTAGAATATTTCTTCAAGTTATGGATAATGACATGTTTTAAATAGAAACTTTCAAAATTCATTCCAAAATACAAGCCCAAATCAAGGGAATTTCTCTAATTCTTACCTATTTTCAAGGGCTTATATAATATATTTTTTGGAAAACAATATATATATATAATCACAAATTTTTTTATCAAAATACTATCTTACTTCACTTATGGTTTTATACAATTTATTCTTCTAAAAGAACTCTTCTTTTCAAAATAAAAGAGTATTTATCTCAAGAATTGCTTAATGATTTTAAAAGTGTATTTTTGTCTGATTCAATAATCTTTTTGTTTCTTATGTATTTTTGGGATTAATCAATTATGAAGTAATATAATGTATTTTATTTTATTGTTTATGAAAAATTTTATTGTGGAAGATCTATCCTAACACCATTCACCATATTACTCAGAATGGAAAGTCTTTTATGCTTAATGATTGGGGAATGTAAGTTACCTTTCATATGATACTTTATATATGAATGTATATGTTTTTTATGTTTATATCCACTCATATGAGGAAATAATTGGACTTATTATGGGATTTTTGGGGCCCACTATATCCCCTTGATGAATCGGTAGGTCTCATGAGACAAATAGACGTGGAATTGGCAGAGGACTTTCCCAATAGGACATGTGGTTTTGGGAGAGGCCTAAATAATTTTTAGATTTCTTGGCCGAGGCCTTGAAAAAATGATTTTGAATGTCCGTCAAATGAATTTCCCACATAATTAAGCTAGTAAGTCAATGTTCATGTTGTTTTTTGACAATTATAATACCCATTAATATGTTTTATTATGACATTATTTACTCAGATCATATTTTTACCATAATGTGGTCAAATTTATTATTTTTGAAAGTGTGTGTTTTCAATTATTCACAGTGACTAATGTTTATGTTATTACATCTTCCATTTTATTTCTTACACATAATGATAATTTGAGATCAATCCTTTCTTATGTTTCATTTTCTAAGGGCACGAATAATTTTATTATGATTGACATGCTGAAATAACCTAGGAGTTATAGATTTTGTCAAAGTAGATTCTATGGTGTTTTTATTTTCAAGTTGTAATGCTGAACTTATGCATGTATCTGGTTTCTAATACTAATAAACTACTCAGTCCTTCAGGATGCATATTCCTTGTTTATATTCCAATGTAATAAAATAAGGAACTAGCTTAGGGAAATAGGGGTCGAGTTCTTACATAGTCTATAAACCAAATTAATTAGGGATCGACAAATGATTCAAATGAAATCAAATTAACATATTTTTATCCATGTATATGGACCCATTTAATCGGGTTTGAGTCTTGTAAGTTGTTAAAATATATTTTTCATTATTTCTTTATAGTAATGAAATAATTGAAATGGTAAGGAAAATTACTTACTCCAACATCTTTGGTATTTCATTTAAAAAACTACCGTTGGGTTACCTACAAACATTAAACAAAATCATTGTTTTCACAATAGAGTGTCCAAATTCACAAAAAATTACCTAAAATATAAGAAAGATATTGAAACCTTCAGTTATTAAAAAATGTTATAAATAATAATGAAGAAAATATAAACCAAAATTTTCCTATTTCTAAAAAACATATGAGACCCAGTAATGTGAGAAATGAATTACATCTCATGAATCACAATAGTTTCATAGAAAATTCCTCCAAAAAATAGAAACATTAAAAAAATTATTGTCTATACATTATTAATATACTATAAAATACAAAATCACCTCATGAGATACATCTCTGTTAATATCGAAAAATACCATCCATTCCTCATGAAAAATTCATCCAATCACTTTATCATACATCTATTAGGAGATTATAAAAGTATCATTAAACTCATTCCATAATCTCCATTTAAAATCTCACTATTTCATTCACAAATTTTTCCAAGTCTATGGGAATGATTTGGAGTTAGGGACATAAAAATTAAAAACATCTGGAAATAAAAAAACAACACTTTATAGTATATTAAAAAAATTACTCATGTATTTAAAAGTATTTATCAAGGAATATTAATTTAATATTACCTTTTCTTGAGTATCAATGATCTATTTTTTCCAAGATGTATGAATATGAATCAAATATTTTTATTTTATGGGAATGATCATCATCTCATAATAATGCATCCTATGTATCTATAAAAATATTTTGGTTACATCACTAGTACAGACCCTGAAGTCATAAAATGGAATAATAACCTTGAATTATTTTTGGACTCATAAATCTTCCATGTTTTTATATTTATCCCTTATATGGTTGTCTTTATCTATTTTAAAAATGAATTAAAAATTTAATAAAATATAATTTTTTAAAGAATGATATACATACACATAACGATAACACAGTAATATCCTATAGATGTAGGGGTGACCAACTGCTATATTGTCAAAGGTGAATCACGAGGTAGGATACCAAATAAATATGTAGAAATTTATCACTCTCTAGTAGTCTTGAGTAAAATAGATTCTCCATGATCCATATACGATGATGGTAGTGGGGGAGTTCTCTGAGATATTGATTGTATTGTATCCAGAAATATTTTTACCTCAATATTACAACATTTCCAATGGTTATAGTATATTAAATGTAAAAAACTAAAAAAAATTCAAAAAATAACTAAAAAACTATAACAATTTATATATATATGAATCACTTATCCATGATAAATAGTAATATATTTTCATTACCAAGAGCATGGTATTTGATATAAGATACATGCTTGAAATAAATAATTTTTAATGATGGAAGTGTGGAAAACATCCTCTACCTTAAAGATGATAGATATGTATCAATTTTTATTATATTAAATGTAGATTTTATTATTTTTATTGAAGTAAAGGAAATAGTTATGGAATATTCATCCATAGAAATGAAAGAGTTACTTGAAATTTCGAAGATATGAGAAATGAGAAAATTTTTTGGATAAAAATATTCTCATGAATAAAGTCACATAATGGTTTATAAAGATAAAAATTATTCATAGTTTATGAGAGAGTTTGGAATAGAGGATTTAATTTTGTATTATTCACCAATTTGATTTGAAACAATTATTTTTTAAGGATGAATAGTAAAAGGGTGATGATCCAAAAATATTCATGTATATTATTTTATGTTATTAATATTTATATCTTAAAGAATGGATATTATATATGAGGTAACATTTTATGCATTGTATAAAAGTTTTCATGATCCAATTTCATTTATCCACTTATATAGACACTTAATTATTGATGAGACCAACCATGTTAGAATTCCTAATTAGCTTGATCTAGAATCCTGGGAGAATGAATCTGATATATCATAGTGGGAGTTATTTTATGTAAAAAATAAAATTTAATAATCAGTGACACATCCTAAATAATTGTTACATGAACACTGCAAACATAAGAGGTCAATTCTCTTATAGAACATCCATTTTTTAAAATACACAAAACACAATGTTGGAAGAAAATTAATATATAAATCATTTGATGTAAAAATAAAATTATAATTAAATAAATGATGAACAATGTAACAGAATAAAACTAATCAAAAATACAACAACTGGTCTTTGTGTCAGAGTAGTAGTTGGAAGGGGATTTGCAAGACAGAGGTTACTGGTAGGTGAGTCTGGGTTAGGCCAGTCACAAATAGGGGTGTTAGGGTTAGGGCGTTTACCTTTAGGGGGTCTCCACAGTTGATGGGAGGGTAAGAGAGAGGTCATAGGGGATATGGGGTTTCTCGAAAGGGGGATATAGGGAGAGAGAGGTATATGGGGTTGGGGTATGGGTGTGGGGAGTGGGTGTTATGGGTCTCTTCTAAGGTGGAAGAGGGGATTGGCATTGCCGATGAGGAGGATATCTGAGCTGGGGAGAAGGAGGTCGAGGGGGGTGGCTGACGTGGGTTGCTGCTGAGGTGGGGGGGGGGCTCTCCACTTGGGATAAAGGAGTTAGGTCAGAGGGGTGGGGGATCGAGGGTGTTGGATGAGGTGGTGTGGTCGGGGTTATCATTAGGGAGGGGAGAGGAGGGGGTCGAGGGGTTAGTTTTAGGGTCGTATTGAGGGAGTAGATGTGGGGGAGGAAAATTATGGCTTTTTAAAAACTTTAAGGGTGGTTTAATTTAATGTTCTTCTAAATATTAAAACAAAAAAATTATTATTTGATTAAATATCTACAATATTATATTTTTTAATATTATTTGTTTCTTATTGGTTATGAGAACCACTACTATGCGGATATCTTTCATTAATGAAAGGAACGTTCTATTATCTATAACACAATACAAACATAGTTTTCCATGTACCTCAAGTTCGTCTAAGTGTTTTGTGTAGTGAAATCTCAATATACTGTTTCAAGAAAATCAATAATAGATTGTATCTTTCATATTACGTGATTTATATTCATTCTTTCTTGAAAACATTAATATTTAAAAGATTAAATTAATTCAAAAAATATATTTCACAAAATGTCGTGGTGTTGCAACAAATATTCCATGAGTTCTTCGTATGGGGTAGGTTAACATTCTAGGACTAGAATGATTTTGTTTATCCCATGGTTTCATTTGAGAACCTGAGTTTTTCTTATGGTATGGGTGGGGCCCAATTATAATTTTGTTATTTTATGAAATCAATTTGAGAAGTAGTGGTTTGTGTAGTTTGAAAAAGTAACATTCTTTGAGAAGGCTGTTTTTCAATGCCAATGGGATGTTCCTGATGTGATTAAATTGGGAGTATGGGTTTTATGATTCACTATATATCTTGAAATTGTGTAATACCAATATATTTTAATATAAAACTATGTTCGATACCATACATTTCATGCAACATAGAGTCTAAACAAACAATGAAATAATATAATTTTAAAGATGACCGTTATAACATAACCATTGAATTAGTGGGTACGAATAAGAGTAGCCTTATTATCAAATAATTGTATAATTGTAATACTAAATAAAAATATATTGATGAATTATTTGGAAATAAGTACTCAATTTTTAGTGAAGATATTTTATTCTTCCAAAATACTTTTTCTCCAAAAATGGGTTTCATTTATTTTCATTAGAAAATATTACAATTAATTTATTCCTATATTGAATTTTTTTTATAAAAATAATTATATGATTTTTTCAAAAAAAAATATCATTGATATCATATGGACAATGTTTTTTATTCATTTTGAAAATATTAATTTTTCTACAAATATTGAAATAATATCGATTTGATAGAAAAATTTATATTTCCATCATGTATTTACAAAGTAATATTTTTTTATGTTTATAAATTTTATTATTTTTTTATTAAAAATAATGTTATAAATTTCATGGGGATGAACATTATAATTTTTTTTACAAAATCATTTTTATATCTAAAAATTATTTTTTTGGAAAATCATTTTGGATCTCATTTTATGGTGATTTATGGTGTTCCATGACTTTAAAATAAATATATTATTACTAATGTGTTAAAATTTTAGATTCTTATTATATAATAGTCTGGATATTTTTAATGGAAAATCACACAAATAGTCCAAAAATGACTATAATGGTATTTTCAATTAAATATTATTTTATTAAATGATATAAAATTATTAAAAATATTAATATTAACCAATTTAATTTTATATGGTTTATAATATATAAACAGTTTCTGTTATGTGTCACTTTTCCTTCTATATTACCACTCTTGACCCCAAATGAGAAACAACTCTGATATCATGCTAATCATAAAAAGGGCTAATAGAGGATTTAAAATAAGTAATATGGGTTGAAACATCATATAAACTTGTTTGAATAATATAAAATGTGATAATTTTGAAGAATCCCCATTATATGTTTTAAATATAACATTTTTCCCATTTCCATGAAAATTAATTTATATTATTTTAATAATTTACTTAATTTCCAGGATGCCCATCCCCTCACATATAAAGGGTCATAACCCCTCCACTCTTTATCACACTTAAATATCACCTTATCTAAACCAAAACCTGTAAAAACATTTTCATAACTTCATTAGATAGATTCAACGGTTTTTTAATTCGTAAAGTACAATCCCAAGGGTCTTTAAGGAGAGATACAAAGGAACTTATTCAAAGAGAAGGTAATCATATTAATCGATCATTTTCATTTTACTTGTTTTTCTAACTCATTCAATTACTTTCTTGTAAATACAAAATAACTAATTCAGTATCTACCATATAATGATATGTTATTATGTTCATGGAATAAAAAAATCATTCTATTTTCTATCAAAAGGGAATTGAAACCATTATTAGGGAATAGGTTCAGGCTACCTCCTAACAAACTGATGAATTTTGTTTCATTTCATCACCTTTAATGGATTATTTTTATGATGAATATAATTAATATATATGATATTAATGAAATAATTCTGATTTTTTAAATAGAATATATTAGTTTTCCTCATTATATTCGAATCATCAAATATATAATCATTGTGAAAGCGTACGTGTGAACTACCATATATATATAGTGATTTAAATTTTTTTTAAAGCCACCTCCTTAGGATAATAATGCGGATTTATATAATGATGTTTGTAATTTTTATGAAATTATAATCATTATTTTAAGATAATAATTTATTTATTTCTTTATTTTATCTACAATGGAATGTAAAAAGCCTCGCTTATGTGTAAATGAAAACTATCTCTTCATTAGACGGTGTATTTTCATTTTCATGAATTCGTTTCATGGATTAATATAAAATTTTATTTTATTTTCTAGAAATTAATATTATCTAATTAATATAATTCTATAGATGATGTAATAATTACCCTCGTTAACGTTGTCAACCTACCAATTACATTTTTTAATTATGAACCTAACATTCTAAAAACTCCCTTCACGAACCTAACTGATTAAGTAATTAAACATTACATTGAAATAAATGAGAAAATGGTTTAATGATAAAGTAATAAACATATAAAATGGTCCTAAAAAGTAAATAATTAATATAATTTTCTGTTATAGTAGTTAAATGACATACATATAATTTATGGACTCGAGGTAAGAGACTTCTTAAATCAATTTCAATTCATTGAGTTATAAATCATCTTCATTGACTTTTTTATGCCATGATTATTTATGAATTGATATCAAAAAAATTAATGATATAATTAAACTTTCATATTTCTACTAACATATATTCATAGAATAAATTCAAGGATTAATTATCACTTCAAATTTTATTACCTTCTAGAGTGTTTTAATATCTCAATCCAATTTTCGTGATACATTTCTCTTATCGTGAAACGTGATTTCATTGTATGGTGTACTTAATATCCCCTGAATTAATTTTTAAAAATTACATTACGTAATTAATTTCATTTTTATATCCATATAATATTCTCACTTTCAATGAATTTTTATTTTAATGTTACAAAAGTGTAAAAGGAACTTAGAAACCATCTAATTTCATTTTGGGATTGTTTATGTTCACGATTCCATTAAGGGAAATTGTATTATATTATTTTATATAACAAAATATATATTTTTATCATTTTTTTATTTATGATGTTTACATGATTTCCATTCAATTTTATCTCTTTGGTTTTTAAGGAGATCAGAAAATGTGTTTATGGAAGAATCAACCGTATTTATTATTTTAGGCAAGATTTTTTTCTCTTACAAAACACACGATATTTTAAATGTTTTCAAGATTTTTATTTTCAATGAATAATTTAATTTTAATTTAATTTTTAAATATATTTTAATTTATTAATAATGGTTTGAAATTAATAGTTTTAATATTTTACAAATTGCGTAATTTTGGATGTTACAAGAAGTGTGAAAGGGATCATTGTTTTAACATTTATGAAGTGAATGGATTTTCTCACTGTAATTACTAATATTTTTTTGGAGATAAAATTATAGGTTTAAATGGTTATTTTCACATAAAATATTTTTCTCAATATTCTAGGATTTTTTATTTAAAATATTATCTTAAAAACATATATATCCGATGTTTTCAAAGAGATGTATTAAAGATAATTTTGAATGTATTTTTAATTTCTATGAATATCTTTTATTATCATCTTATTTACCAATAGATATATATTCCAATTATACCATAATTACTCATTATTTTATGGTTTGTGGTTTATTTTATTTTTAATGATATTATCATGGATATCATTTCATTTAAATGGGTTAATCAAGTTAAAATGGAACGATGGGTTTTTTTGAAAGGTGTTATGATGAACATTGAATGATCCTTAATGTTTTGTTTATTATATTTTACTTTGAAATACTTATGAATGATTTAAGGATGGTTATGTTATAAAAAAATAAATCTTTTTTAATTATTGACCAATTATGGGTGGTATAATTATAAACCAAGGATGGTTGGGTATGTTATATCCCTAAAATGGATTGGGTAAAGTGATAATGATAACTAATTATAGTATAATCCTAAGAGACAAAATAACTTACTAGTTATAGGTTACTCCTAGAAGATATGAGAATTATATGTTTTGGTTATGCTTGATCAATATTTGATATTATAAGATTCCTACAAAAATTTTCATTTCTTTCTATGAGTAATAATGAATCATTTTATCCAGGAATATTTTGACATGGATCATGATTATTGAACTATATGAATCTTATATTATGTTAAAGATATATATCATGTCTCATGATTTTTTATCAAAATTTTTATTGTATGAATCATATTATATTATGATCATTCACTTGGAATATGGAATCATATTTTTATTCTCATCTTATGATCACTGATGAAATTCAATTGGAAATTCCTATGTTTAGTCATAATGAGAGTTTGAGATCACCATTATTTTTTTTTACTTTTTCATAAGTTATAAATAATCATGTGTAATTAATAATGTCCTGAAAATATTCATGTGTGTATAATTTTATAGGCGGGTTGAAATTTTTTTGGGAAATAATATAAGATGTGTTCAGTAGAAAAAATGATCACTTGAAGATATGGATATTATTACGTAAGAGTTTTTACTAATTATCTAAAATACTAAAAATGGTATATGGGTATTAAATTGGTACACAATTTTTTATTTTATGTTTTATGTTTTTATGTCTAAAACTAGGTTACACATATCAATGTTAATGATAAAAATTAAATGATTATTTTTTAGCACCTGATTAAGGAATGCAAGTTTAGGGTTTTTATTCTGAGGTATTATAGAGAGGTAGCTACGACACTAAAATGATTTGTTTGAAATGTGAATTGAGTATCATTTATGATGAATTAAAATTATTTAGTGATTTATCAAAATGAATGAATTATATTTGGTTATATGGGACAATGTTATAGGTTTTTAGGCTCGCTGTAGGTGAGATATGTTTTACCACTATAGTTTATTAGGGAATTTTGAACACAACGACTGGGGAACATTTATTAGAATTGATATTGGTCATATTTATGAGGTTGAAGAACTCAAATACCCCATAAAGATAATTTAAATTAGCATTAATGGTATCCTCCTCTCTCACACTCATATGATAAAAACCACAGATTGTGTATATCATTAAAAACTAGTTAACTCCATTTAATTTATTAAACAAAGCATCTATCCTCAATATGAGTAATAGTTCATAAATATTTATAATAAATATTTTATTTAAATATTTTTTTTGATAATTATTGATATAATTTGTCGACATTGATATTTATCTGATTATTTAACGTAAATTTGTGTCCTGAGATTGAATTTAAAAATTTCATGAAAATTATGTTTTTACCCATTTATTTTTACTCTGGTGATTTTATTATAAAAAAATTCAATTTCCCATTTTTTTAAATTAAATTTTATGTACATATTATAATATAATTGGGATAATTTTTTTAGATTATAAAATCCAGATCACAATTTTAAAGGGATGAAATTAGATATTGTTGAAAAGTATGGCTGGATTTGATAAACTGGACCATTCTTTATCATTTGGACCATAAAATTTTCAATGAATCCTGGACTGGGATTAAATATTAAAATTTATTATGGGATCCATTTTAATGATTCCAATTCCACTCATGTGATAACTAGTTCTAGAGGGAACTCAGTATTAAAGGCAGCTCAATGTAGATTAAAATTTGGAATAAAAATTCAATATGTACCCTTGATGAAATTTAAAACTCTATCCCTACCCTCACTCTATTTAATTTCATTTATCATTTATGGGTATAGTTTTATTATCACTTAAGATGGGTGTTTCCAAATATAGTGGTCCCCAAAATATTATCATAATATTTGGAATAAGTAAATCTTGTTGTAAGTATTTCATCCAAGAATGCTCTCATTATCTTATTAATCATTTTCTTTATTTTCTTTTGTGATTGTATTATCACATTTCTATTAGTAAAACATCTTTTTTAGTTTATTAATATATTTTTATTTATCTTCAACTTATTGGAATTTAATAGAAGATATAAAATTAGGTTTTATTCTTCTGATCTATTTCTTACTGAAATTATCTTCATAATGAAAAACTCTCCACTGAAATTGTACTTTTCATTCATAATCATTCTTATTTATACTCATTTAATATATTTAATTTTATTTCATGAATAGTATTTAGTTCATAACATTTTATCAATTAATTCAGTATAAATTTTTAGGTATCATGATTTATTTTCACATTGACTGAGGGGCCGACCTAGTGTGAATCATGAGAGAGAGAGAGAGAGACATTAATCACCCAATCTTAGAAACATATGACCCAATTGTGGGGATAAAATCTAATCCAAAACCCAAAAAAAAATTATTAGGCACTTCTTTTAAATTATTCTCTAATTTTCTATTGATAAATGTTTTCATTTAGATAATAACCAAATCATGGTTTTGTGATTGGATGTCTCTAAGTGAACCTAAGGTTCAATTCTAACGATATTGTTGGATGTGTTAATTTTCATAGGGTTTGGTGGTCGAAATTTTTTGGGGATCATATATAAATTATTCTAAACATAATGATTAATGATTAATTAATAATTAAGGGGTAGATTAGATCCATTATATCTTCATTCATTGGGGTTTTTATGAAATTATTTTTTTGGTTGTTTACTTTGTTCCGAAATCTCTCAACCCGACAAAGATATTTTTTTACCATTTATTATTTTATTAAATTGTTTTTAAAACCCAATATGAGATGTTAAACTAACTTACTACATAATATATTGACCTAGGATATCTACCATGATATACTTAGTAAGAAAAATAACAAATATTGTGAGAGAATGCATGAAAAATATTATCAAATCAACATCATTTTGAGTGAGGCTTTAGTCCATTTTCATGGAAAGTTCATTAGATCAAACCAAATTGGCCTATAATATATTATAATATATTCAATAATCATTTTACCATATTTCAAAAGAAAAACTCAAATCCGCCACAATAATAATTTCTCAATAGAGTATGGGAGAATTACTAAAGATTTTTATATTGATAAAACCAATCAAATGATTCATGTATGGTGTATAAAATAGAGAACATTACACATTCATTACACAAATTAAAATAAAATCCAAACTAACCATTTATGATAATTTATAGAATATTTGGTGATAACTACATGTTGAATTTATAAACCCTTAATGTCAATTTTTGGAATTGATGGTCTAAATTAAAGAGACGAAGAATTATATCCTTTAGTTCCTAAGACAAATGGGGAATCAAACCTAATAAATAAATAAGGATTATTATGAAGAAAATGTATTTTTCTTGTTTTTAATGAGGAAATATTGAATTTGGAGAACTATTTTGATAAAAAAAATTGTTATCTATAATTTTGAATATTTATTTTTCCAAATGATTATTGAATAAAATGATATAAAAACTAATGAATATTAGGGATATTTCACACACCTTCACAAAAAGACTTTTGAACTTTCCAATGATAAAATGGAAACTAATATCCGGAATTTTTTAAAAATATACATTAAAATTTTATGAATGATCTAGGTAAAAATGATCAGAGAATAGATGGTGTTGTGTATTTGGAAAAAAGGGAGAGGAACCATTTATTATATTAAATAAGGTACTTGAAGTATATGGCATGGAATTGGGATATCACGTGAAAACAATTTAAAGAATGAATGAGAGAATATCTACTTCATATAATATTTATTCAATATTTACTGAAAAATAAAATTCCACCTGATCAAGAGAAGATGAATGAATCATTAATTATCCTTTTAACCCAGTAATTTAAAAGTGCATCATTAAAGAGGTGAAAATATATTAACTCGAGTGTTTGTAATTCTAGAAGATAAATTAAATTTTTATGGTCATTGATTTTACTATGTTATATTGGTTAAAAATAAAGTATCAGTCCCCTATTGAGCCGTAGAAAGTCAATAATGTCTATTTATTTATTGATAGTGTAAATATAATACTTCTAGGGAGGATACCCTAGATTATTTAACTTTTTCATGTAATTTTATATTTGTTTCATTCATATATTACTATTACCTTTTTTATATTTTACTGATTGATATTTCAGAATTTGTTGGAGGATATTAACATTTAATAATTTTGAGAAAACCATTTTATTGTCTACTTCCATTATACTTGTCTCGTTATCATCTAAATTTCTTTATAAATTTAATTAGTATAATAAAATTTATGTTTTATTCAAGACAATGTTAAATTATATGTGTTTTGGGGGGGTGGAATTTTGAGAAGATTATTTAGGTTTGTTATTTTGTGGATTTTTCCCATATATATATTTTTTAAATAAATAAAAAAACATTCCACATTCCCATTAAATCTATGGAATCTTTTGAAAATAAAAGTTTTATTTCTTCTAATCTCATTGTAAGCATGTTAGTAATGGGGATGTTTTCATCTATAATGGTTGATTTTAGTGAAGATACATTTTTCCAATGATATGATTAATTGAGTTTTTGTGAAACCAATGTAATTTTGAAAACATTCACTATGGGGATTCAATGAAAAAACTGTGATATTCAATCTCTCTACTCAAATTCACACACAGTCATTACTTTTTTTATTACAGAATTTAATATATAATCATGTTTTTATCATAAAATAATGGTATTTCCATACAATTGTTTCTATCTTGATTAATTTAATTGATTTATTGGATTAACCTATGCATGTGAACATGAAATATGAGTATTTAACACCCTCAAAAAAATAAATAAATGATAAACATGTGGGGAGTGATTAAATGTACAACATAAGTGGATATCTAATATGAGGGATAAGGGTTTTAATTCCACAATTTCATTAGTTAGTGGGTTTTGGAATTTTATTTAAAATGATATAGAATAGGTTTAGTTTAATATAATAGTGTAAGTAAAAAAGTATTACTTGACTACAATGTACAAAATAAAGTGTGTAGGTATAAGTTTTAAATGGTTTTCGTATAAACAAATGTTTTTTTGGAATAATATACTCTTGAATTGTTTTCACAAGATTATTTACATTGATCTTATAAGATTTTATTTTCATACCATTTATGATGAAATAACTTAACTTTTTTTGAGATTTATTCCTTTTTGTAATTGTTTATTTACTCATATTTCCACCGCAAATTGGGAACTGTTATCATGTATCATTTTTCTAGATTATATGACATATTATGTTTCTTAGGTGTCAAATGGTTAAGTGTGTGGGAGTTAATAAATCATGGTTTCATTTATAATTATTGACAAAATTTACCCACATTAATATTTATTGGAATATATAATATAATTTTTTGTTTTGATATTCAATTTTAAAATTAATTGAAAATTCTATTTATACTCTTTTAATTCAACTCTTGTAATATTATCATAAAATATTATTTGTAAAAAAATTTACATTAATTTTATTTGATGTATAGAAAACTAATTTGGAATTTTTTTATTAATACCATTCAATATGGATCTCACTATTAAAGGGAATAAATAATAAAATAATGCAAATATGGACTGGATTTGAAATATTTAACCTTGCCTCACTATTTTGAACATAAATATTTCATCCAAGATTTTATTCAGATAAAATTTTAGCATATGTTAGAATAATAATGGTTGATGATTTCATTAAGCCAGACTGATAATTCTTTATCATGGAATCATGGTCTAAAAACATCTTAATATGTTGTAAATTGTTGGAGTTCAACTTTGCTTGTACCCATGATGAAATTTTGAACCCTAGACCACACCATGTTTATTTAATGGAATTTATGAAACTTTTATAGGGTTTTAAGTAGAATAAAGATATATTTTATGAATATTTTAGTCTTTTTACAATTCTCATGCCATTTATAATAAAATGGATTGTGGAAAAGATTTTTACCAACAAGGTTCTCATCCTATTCTTTTACTTTTTATTTCTTAACTTTTGTGATTGTAATATCACATTATCTTTAATTAAACATATTTATACTAATATTATTAATGTAATCATTTATTTATTTGTATATAATATAATAATGTATTTGAGATTGTGGTTAAACCTTTTGATCTATTTTTTAAGAATATTTCTCCCACAATAACGACTCCACCAATAGATGAGTTGTTTCCATTCATAGCCAATCAAATTCCTTCTCTATTAATTCATTTATTTTTAAATAAAGGAATAAATTTTAATTCAAAAATTGTGATCAATTAATTGAATTTCAATTTATAAAACAAATCTATCAATTTTCTCTTAGAATATTAGGTCACGCTTATGTGAATCATGAGAATGAAAATTTTTTCACCAGATTTAATCTATCTAAGAATAAATTTTAGGGTTATAATATGATCACTAAACAGAATTAATTCCCATTTATAGACTATATATTTTTTCTTAAATGTAAACTAACCATATGATGGATTTTGGAGCCTAATCAATAAAGGGCATCGTGATTGGAAGTCTCTAATTGGACATAGGGTATATTTCATTTGATCATTATGGTCATGTTAATTTCTATTGAAATTATAGCTTGAAATGATTTGGTTATCATAATTAAATAGACCATAACATAAATAAAAATTATAAAAGAGTAATTAAGGGGTATATAATATAAATTTAATCTTATCATATTTCTTTTTTAATAAATTACATTGTTATTGTTTTAATTTATTCTAAAAATCATCCAATACAACCAATATATTTTATTCCACCATTTCATTTATTTTCATTTTTACTAATACTTATTAGGGGATATTATATTCATTTACAATTTAATGTAATGAAATAATTCATCTCTTTTTGATTCCCTTAGTTAAAAAACACGAAATATTTTGAGGGCATACATGAAAATGATTATCATCTATCACCCAGTTCACCTACTCATAGTCTATAAAATATTAGAGTTTCTTTCCAATATCAAAATTTTTGTACTATGGGATAAATTTATTTTCATATGATTAAATATTAATTAAAAACCTTATTACATATTTATCATTATTCCACAAGACTTTAATTTGATAATTACATAGATTACATCTCCCTTTGAAAAGGGTATAACATCTATCATTAGTGATAAGAACCCTAGAATTACATTATGATACTCTTAAACATAGATCTAGGTTTAGATAAAATTCTATGATAGGTAATATTGTATATTGAATATAAATTATACATAATCATATGCATATGAGACTTCATCACATAGAGTTCATGCTTTGTACTATCAAAAATGAGATATTATGAGAACATACCTGCTAGTAATAATTCCATATGATTGTGTTCCATTTTATATTCTTGTTTTTGATTGTGTGTAATGGTCATTGGACATTAATATTACTATTAAATATTGTCATGACTCACACACTAATAATTATTAACCAAACTTGTTATGCCATTGTTTATGGGAATTGAGGTTTGCTTGGTGTGTCAAAAATGATATATTATTAATTAATATGACACTGAAGGATTTTTTCTTTCCATGTTAACGTATGATGATATCTTTTCCCTTTAATAGAAATAGAACTATCATAATAAATTCTATTTCCATAATGTAATGACGAGTTTATTTCAAATAGTCAAAGAAAGGAGTATCAAGAATACCAATTGATGAAATAGACATACAACATGCATGACAATAAATTGTTAGAAATGGATTATATTATAGAATAATAACTCAATTATAGTTGTAATTATTGGGAAATTAACATATTTCTCTTATGTGTTTTGACCCATTAGTAGATATTAATCTTGGACAGTATGAATGATGACATGATTCCAATGAGAATGAATCCCTGAGGGTCAAACTCTACATGTTTTCTTATCTTAATTAAAATTTTCTGAATTTAATTATTGGAATAAATATTATTCTAAAGGATGAGGAATAATGTTATTCAGGTTTATTGATAAAAAATATTTAGTAAATATTTATTCCCCTGGATATGAATATGATATTTTTTTATAGAATAGTTAATTAATATTTATTAACCAAGCTGTGAATATATTATTTTATTTTTGAATAAATATTTAATTAAATATTTATTTAGTTATTCGATAAATTATGGAAATCATGAGTGGAAAATGATAGGGTTGGGTGATGAATATTGATTTTCAAGATATTGAAATAATATTTATCATTTATCTCATTAGCGTATTCCATGGAACAAAAATTATAATATTCTATTACATATTGATTGGGTCACCCATGAGTTTATTATTTTATTAAGGAATCTTGTAAAATTAATTTACATTAAACCCCTAACCATAAGTATAAATATATAACTCTTATATAATGTAAGATAGGTTAATCAAAAATTGTTTGGAAAAGTATATTACTCTATAGAATTTTCATCTTCCCTCTCGCATCCTCTCAAAAATGGGAATATTTTTTTTATGTTCAACAAAAAATGATGTAATATAGATAAAAAACATATGATGATCAATTGACTTCTCTAGAACCTTATGATTTATTAGTTCCATTAATATATCAAAGAATCAGACCTGGATCATCAAAATATGAATTTTATACTTGGTTATGACCAGTGCAACTTTAGATAACCAAAATGGGGGTTTGGAAGATAAAACTATACAATGAACAATGATATTAAGAACAAGTTAATATTTCATATTATTTAATGAAATAAATTATAAATTTTATGTGAAAATATGCCATTGTCTTTTTAGGACCTTTCTTGTTAATATTTAATATGAAAATTGTCATTGGTTAGGACATTCACATGTTGTACAATCTGAGAATGATCTATCAAAGTCAACATTTATTGATTTTTCATCGATCCGATAAGTGATTCAATTATACTCAAAACCATTAATTGGTATCATAAAAATCATATCTAAATTTATAAAAATTTATTTCATTTTTTAATTTTTCATATTTAAAAGGTAAAGTTCATTTAACGGTTTATTGATTCTTAAAATTTAATGAAAATATATTCTTCCTATAGTTCATTTCTCACTCATTTTACCAATACTAATCAATAATTAAATTGATAATATATCTTAATATCCCATAGAGAATTTATAATAATTTGAGATAGATAACACATGACTACATGACAGGTTCTCTTTTATTACATTTCTTGTGTAAAAGTTTATTGCACAATGATGCCAATGTGGATTTCACAAAATCATGTAATTAGTGTAAAACATAGGAAATAGATGAACCATGTGTAGAATAACAAGTGTGGGACAAAAAATTACTATAGTGTATGCAATAAATATTAACTAAACACCTTGTATTACATATGATTTAAATATTGGAAACATTGTGTCGAACTATCTTGTGTAATTAATACACCACATGTATTTAATAAATGACACATATAGTTTCACATGAATTTCATGCTATATATTCTTTACACACTCCGTGTACATCAAAAATATTCATAATAATTACATATCTTGTACTTATGAGTGTACTACAAATTTTTGGCCAAGAAAAGAATGCATAATATGGATGGATTTCACATGCAGGTACATTATAGATTTATGTGAAAAATATTAAATTAAATTAATTACACTCTTAAACAACATAAATTTGAGATCTATTGATCTTTATGTTGATAGTATATGAAATTCGTTATGTTTTAGTTCATATTAAATGCTTAATTAATTCCTCTTAATATTCAAAACTATGAATCATTGATGATTATCGTATACAAAAAGACTCAACAAATTAAATTATACATGATAAATAATTTTCATGTGTTCCATGAGGCATCAAATTATTAGCACAAAATAATAAATTATGACACACTCCATGGAACCAATATGTCGTATGAGTTAATTATTCCAAACTAAAATCTCAATGAATAGTTTAGATAGGTAATCACTGAGTTACTCCAAAGTACAATGTTGTGTTCTACTCTATTAAGTTTTTTAAATAAAATAAATTATTTTATTTTATTTAAAATCACAATGTATGGGAATTTTAGGATGATTTGATGAAATAAGATAAAATTCATTAATTGATTAATAAGATATTTAATTTTGTTAATTAATTATTTTTATATCTTATCGAATAATGAATTGAAATTTAATCTAGATAATTATTTTAAATTCACAATCATTGTAAGTGTCTAGTTGATCATGAGCTTGACCAGACCAAGGATAGTGTTGATTAATTTTATTTAATTTTATTTATTTAGATCATTTTTCAATTAATTTTTACTAAATTAAATATTATGATCTTTGAGTCATAAATCCCTATTTTATTACTTCTGAACTGAATGACAACGATTGTTTTATGTAATCCCTCTAACCAATCCTTTGGATCACCTCGCCTGTATGTGAGTTATAAAAAATATGTAATCAAAAGGGTATTTGAAGGTGAATGGAGTCAGTTAATGATTGATTTGGGTTGGAGGCTATAGAATATGTAACCGATGTGAAAGTTTCCCATGAAATACATTGGTGCATAGGTGGGATTCTATAATTTGTTCCAATACCGACATAATGAGTTTATCCCTAGGTTCATATGATGATTTATTATTTAATCAATAAATTAACTATTAGAGAATAATCATGATTTGTTTCATATAATAAGAATTTTATTTCATTATTATGCATGATATGTTTGGTATATAGAAGGCCACGACCACATAATAAAATAATTTCATATAAAGAGGTGTAATTATAGTAAATGGTTATAAAAAATGTTTTATCAAAACATAGTTATTCCCTAATGTAAAATCCACTTTATATTAACAAGACATGTTAAAAATACAATAATCTAAATTAAAAAAACTAAATAAAATCCCACAACTAAATATTATTCCATACTAAGACTCCCATATATTTATTAGGAATGAAAACCATAGAACTATGTGTTTGAACAACCCACATTCGTACACATACTTTTATCAAATATTTCATATGAATGTTTTTTAATAAATTAAAATTTTAATCTCGGAGAAGTACCACCTTTAAGAATTGATGTAACATTGATTAAAGTATTGAGGAAATATAAATAAGTGTTTCAAGATTTAGGAGTCCACTCAACATATCATAGATTATTGAGAAAAAGGATTGATTAGAACATCCTATCTAAATACCTTTGAATAATTGACTGAGAACATTCTTGGGTTATGAGAAGGGGAATATGTATCATTTCCAATATAATGTTCATGTAACTAGAAATAAATTGTCCAATATTGATGGCTATTCGGATATTATAAAATAGATTGAGATGTAATAAAACTAAATTTATTATTTATCTCACATAAATTATAATGAAGTGATGTATTAATCACATACTCTATATAAATGTATAATAATGGAAGGTTAAACATCTTAATTATCCTTACAATCAATTTTGGTAAAATACCATATCCTTATTGGAAGTAACATCAAGGAATGGTTCATATTTGTACATGTAGTGTTTTTCCATGAATGGAAATATTATGTGCTAGAAACTTCACAACTTGATCCTTCTTTTGAGGTGATGAGGGCTGATGTGTTATCTATATAAGATAAACTCTTGAGGGATATGGTCATTGATCAAATTTTAATGCTTTAATCCATGCCTATTGAAATCATGGAGTCACATGAGGAGAAGGATTCTTATAGCATGCTCCAACAACCTAATTTACTATATCAGGAGTGATATTGGAAGGAATATTTTTAAATATCAAAGAACTATTTCAAATTAAACATAGAGAAGGTGTTCTATATGTGACTCATACAGCCCAAATCATTGGATACATTAAAAACCAAGAGGTTCAATTGTTTAAATAACTTGATTTACATCAAACTGATATCATTCATCAATCACTCTCCTGGATCTTTTTTATATTCATTATTAATTTAAATATGAATAACATGTATAGGTATCTCGTATATATTCACACTCTACATTCCCAATTTGACAAGGATAAATTTTTTGAAAATAATCCCATCATTATGGTGAATAAAGGTAAAGTTCAAAAAAAAATATCTAAGTCTAAATAATTTTTGAGACAAACTTCCAAGAAGAGAAATACAAATTGGCAAGTTTGAAAATATGATGCTTCATATATTTCATTTGGAAATGAGGGCCACTAGAAGAAAAATTTTACATATGAAAATAAAAATTTGGAATCTTCATCTGAATTTATTATCAATTTTTACTTATATTTATATAAAAAGTAGTTATTATATATAGAAAATGGTGTTAACCTTTGTTTTCAAATAATTTAACCATGTAGATTCCAAAAAATATAATGATGTGAGGTAGATCTATGAGAATAAAATAATGATATACTTGTTACTATGTTTATTGGAGACTACCACCTCTCGTTATTGAGACCAAAGATCATGGTTTTAAATTATTTTTATTATGTTCCTTCTCCCACCAACAACATCATATCATTGTCCAAAATTGATAGAAAATGATATATTTTTAAATTTAGGGATACATATTACTTGTTTTATTAAGAAATAATATGTTAGGGTGTAATGTATTGAAATAATGGTCTTTACATGATGGACTACAAAAACCAAGTAATGGAAATCTATAATGAAACTAGTTCCCATGACTCATACGATCGAAAACTATGGAATCACCAAAAAGGTCATGTAAACTAAAATAATTTGGACAAATTACACCAATATTGATATTTAGATTCATTTTATCTAAACCCATTTGTATTATATAGAACATGATTATAAGGAAAAATTGATAAATCCCAATTTAGTGGAAAAGGTGAAAGGGATAACCAGATTCTTGAATTACTTCATACCAATTTTTTAGAACATTTACAGTTGAAGGAATGGGCATCACAAATACTTTATAACATTTAATGATGAATTTAGTAGATAGTAATATGTTTTATTAAGGATATATAAGTTATATTCCTATGAGATATTCAAGTAATATAAGAATTAATTTGAGAACCATCTTAGTAATAAGATTATGAAACTATACTATGATCCTAGAGGAGAATATCCTATTCAAGAATTCAATGGTTATTTATTGATGTTTGGTATTATATATGAACTTAATCCTCTTTATTCATCATAATGGTAAGGTGTATCTGAAAGGAAGAACCACACCCTTTTATACAAGGTGATATCAATGATGATTTATTCAAGTATTTAATTATCCTTTTGGAAATATACATTATAGACAATAACATTTAAACTATTCTGAGTTCTAACTAAATATAAAGATAGTAATCTATATGATTTTTGGAATAGAAAGAAACCTATTTTTATACATACATGTTTGCGTATGTGAATTATTCTTTAAGGGATATTCAAGAATCATACTTGCACCTTAGAGAAAACAGTGTATCATTATACGATACCCTAAAGAGAGACAAGGATATTTGATATACAACCCCTTATATAAAAAGATATATATGGAAAGACACTCCATATTCAATGGGAGGGAAAAATATCCTAAAGTGTTTTTTGGAGAGATATATACTTTTATGATGTCCAAGTTGACAGTATACAAGATTTGACACACAAATATAGTCCATAAAGCCTCATAGAATAATAAATTATAGGGAAAATGTAATATATAAGTGTACAAGATATGTTAGAGAACCTGAATATTATGGTTTTCTAGTAACCAATGACGATGACGCATAATTAGTTGATAACGATGATCTTGTAACCTACAAGAGAGTAGTAAGTGTCACAAATGTTTCTATGTTACCAGAGATATTAATTCATAAATGGATCTCATTCACCAAAACTAAGTCAATATTTTGGTAGATCCTTTAATGGAAGTAAATTAGAATGGTTTTAAATTTTTTTTGAGAACGAATAGGATATGGATGGAAAAGTAAGTAAGTGCAAGGAAATAAAAGATGAAACAAGTTTTAAACAAAATCATGCAATTAAATATGATGAAACTTTTTCACAAGTTTCTATAATAAAATACACCATAATTCTATTTTCTTTAATAGATTACCATGAAAGTAATATTTTGAAAATGGATTTCAAAATAAACTACCCTAATGGGAACTATATAAAATATGTAAATATAAAATAAACGGAAGGGGTTTTAACTCCAAAGTATTCCAACAATGTATGAAAATTGTAAATATCCATTTATGGATTAATGAAAGTATCCATGACTTGTAATATTAATTTTAATGAAGCCATAAAATACATGTTTCATTAATATTGAATGTGGTACTTGTGTCTGTGATTGGTTTAGTGGTAGTGTAGTCTTTTTCTTAATATTTAAGCTCAATGACATACGAATTATTGGAAATGAAATAGTATTCTTACATTATGATAAATATGGGTTAAATTAATCACACTTTATGAAATAAATAGGTTCAGTAGCATATGTTCATGGGGTCCAGATCAGACGTGATAGATATAACAGGATTATTAGTCAAATTAAAAGTATATATATAGATAATATAATGAATATATTCAATATAAAACAATCCAGGAGGGGATTACTTCTAGAATCACATGGAATACATATTTCCAATTAACTACGTCCTTAGACACCTATGGATTTATAACAGATGGTATGAAATCCATACATTCTGACGATTAGGATAGTCATGTATATTATGCTATGTACTATGATTGTTGTTTACAATGAATTATGTATGGTATGAAGATATCGAGAAGACCTAGGTGAAACAATTGAATAGTAAAATAGTATATCTTTAATTATCTTTGATTAAATAAGCTTATTTTCCATGTCAATTGTGGAGATGATGACATGGTCATTGGAGGATATGAAGATTCTTGAATACAAAAATATCAAGATGATGTAAAATCATAATGGGGACACATAGTCACCATCATAGTGGTTATGTGAGATGGGAAATCTCAAAGAAAGCAATGGTCATAGACTATACATGATATTCCTAGTATACTGTGAAATACTTTTGTTGCTAAATATGTTTTTTGGATACAAAAATTTCATCCAATATCTTTACATTTTACCTGGTATTAAAGATCCTATCACACTCTATTATGATAATAATACATTGCTGCGTCATTAAAAAGTGAAAATTTTACATAAGAAGATGAAAAATATACATCAAATGTATCAAATATTAATATAGTTTTCTTATAGTGGTGTGGTTATAGTTAATAGAGTTTCCACAAAACTCAATGTGGTGGACCCCTTGACCAAATCCTTAACTAAGATAAAACATGATCATTATGTGTGGTCTAGGGGACTGAATGTCATTATTAGTTATATCTACTCTTACTATAAGTATATTTGAGTTGGATTCTAAAAACCAACCATATTTTACATTGGGATACATTACTATTAAAATAATTGAATATTTGTTAATCATCTTATGAAATATTATTCATTATCGTACATTACACTAATGTAATAGTGTCGAAATTATCTATCACATTGAAAATTGTTTAACTATTTTCCACTATGATGAGAACCTTGAAATTCAGTGCCATTATTCTTAAAAATATTTCTAAAATAATATAACATTATATTATGGGTTATATAGTTTGTTTAATTTTAGGTGTGAGTAATCATAAAAAGATGAGAGCTCATATCGTGACGTTATTACATGGTAATATCCAAGATGATAGATTGTGAGGATTGATCCGGAGGTAGGAATTATTCATGTTTTTGTGTCATTGGATATTCCTATAACTGAGTGTATGTAATGTTACATATACTTTTATATTATTATTAATTCATGTCAGGACTCACACACCTAGAATTACTAACCATAACTTTGAATCCTTCTATCTATGGGAAGTATGGTCCATCGGTTACGTCCCAAATGACATATTATTAATGAATATAATGAGGAAGTATTTTTATCTTCTATATTAATGGAATTTTATATATTTTTCCTTTGGTTTAAAGAGAAATCTCACATTAAATTACATGGTCACAGTGAGATGATGAGTTCATTTTAGACATTCAAAGAAAGACGTATCAAGTGTATAGGTTTATGACATAGGTGTGAAACATTATTGATGAGGTATTTTGAAAAAGGGATTATATTGTATATTGAGCGCTCATATGTGGTTTTTTATGATGTAAAAATAACATATTTATATTTTGTTTCTTAACCTATTACTAGATATTAATCTTGGATTTTACAAAACCTGTATAATTCCATCGAGAAAAAAGACAAAATTGTAACACACAAAGTCGTTTCGCTGATCTTGAATAAATTATATTTTAATTTAATTATTATAATAAATATTAATTTTAAGAATGATGTATAATTTTATTCATGATTATAGACCACTAATATTAAATCAATATTTATTTATCACTCTGAATATAAAAATTATTTTATTAAATGATTATTTATGAAATATTCATTTTCGAGACTGTGAATAGAAAATTTATTTAATGAATAAATATTTACATAAATATTTATATATGGGTATTTGATAAATACCAATGTTAATAAGAATACCATGATAGTGTTTGAAGATAAATATAAATTTTCAGGCTATTGAAATAAATTTGATGATTGTGCCAGTTGCTACACACCATGGAATAATAATAATTACATTATATTCTTATACATGGTATGGGGTCAGACATGTTTTCAAAATTTTATTAAGGGAACCTATGAATCTAATTAAATTTAAAATCCTAACTCGAGGTCTATATATAGATCAATTATAGTTTCTAGGAGAGGATAATCGGTAATCATTGTTCACAATGGATTGCTCTCGAGAATTTTACACTTCCATGTCACACCATCTCAAGAATGAGAAGATCAAAATAATTTCTTCAAAACTAAATAAACATGAATCAATGTATAAGAATAATTTAATATGATCAATATACAATTGTATAACCCAGTGATTCATTAGTTTCATTTACAGATCATAGGGGAATGTATGGATCACCACAAGAGGGGTTGTATACATAGACCATACAAACTCAATAAAGGATTACCAAAAAGTGTTTTTATATGATAAAAATATTCAATGAAGAAAGATCCAAAAAGGTAATATTTATTTTAATGTAATTAAATGAATAATTTATTTTATTTGAAATGATCTCCCCTTGGTTTTGGAACCTTTTTTGTAAATATTTGATAGGAAAATTTTCATTGGTCAGGATGTTAATGTCTTGTAAAATATGTAAAAAATCCATCATATTTGAAAATTTTATAGTCAAAATATCACCAATATGTTCATCTTATACCAGAATAACCATTATAAAAAAACCTAAAAACTACCATCCATCTTCTTATTGGACAATAATAGAGAAACCCATGCTGACACACTAATTCAGATTAAACCCTTCTACATAAAATCGTCAATTTCATCATCTCTCTCATAAATAAAAAGGTTCCATATTATATGGATACATTGAAAATAGAGACACATCGAGATATAACTCTATATAGAACACAATATCATGTTTATGGGTAATTTACTAATATATTTAAAATAAGAAACTAGAAACTCCTAAAAAACATAACAAAAACATCTTCCTAATCCTCTATCAATAATAACATCAAATCATATAACTAGTCAGAAAAGGGTTCCAAATTCCAATAACCCATCTCATATCACCACTCACCAATAAACACAACATTTTTTTCTTACACATCAATGATCTCTACTCTCTTTTGGAAGCAATCCATGACCAGACACAAAATTAAAACTAGTCCCAATAAGAATGACATTGTATTGATATATTTTCAACTACAAGAAATAGCTTAATGACTAATGTCACCCCATAATTATCTTATAATACCAACACACATCAAATATAATTAATTGACGTCAATCTAATGTAATCAACACCAAGGTCATTTGAATCCCCACCACACTCAGTCCTAAAGTACATCCTATGGTGGGTAGAATAAAAGAATATGAATCTAAAAAATAAAATAAAGTGGAATACATTGAAGAAAATAAGATGATGATACTTCAGAAAGTCTCTATCCTAGTAATTACTGACATATCAATAATATGTAATTGAACACATCGTACTCCCCAACCTCACTGGCCTTGTTGGTATCCACCTTTTGAAACATGGTCGACCCTATATCCATGATGATGATGGATGTCAAATGGTTGTTTTCTACCTATCGTGTCTCTCCTTGATAGATCAAAATTACATTGGTCTTACTGTGGATAAGGCATAAGAGGAAACTATTATTTTTGTTGTACAATAATTTAACCAACCATCATATGTATACCACTAATGATTTTATGAATGTGACACCCCGACATGATAATTTAATTATTATTTTATTATTCATTGGATCTGAGTTCTCGTGCCACGGTTTGGGCTGGGTCTCGACTTAAAATTTATGTCATTTAATAATTTTAGTGGTTTCCAGACCCGTGCGCGGTCACCGCATAGTGGGCAGTAGCCCCGCGGTCATCCCGGGTGACTGCGCAAATGTTTAACGTTTAGACTAAATAAGATTTTATGTAAATAAAATTATTTTAAAGTTTAAATAAAAATAATTATAAGAACATTGTGTAAATAATAAAAATTTTATTATTAATAATTGTTAATTCTATTTTTATTATTTAAAAATTGTAGTTAATATAATTATTATTAAATTGTTATTAATATTATTATTTTTAAATAAATAATACTATTAGTATTTAAAAGAATACTATCATTATTATAATTATTATTATATTATTGGTCTTATTATTGTTATAATTATTACTATTTTTTTATTACTTTTATCATCATTATTATTATAATTATCATTTTTATTACAAAGAATTTTATTATTATTATAATTTTTATTTTTAATATTATTATTATTATTAAATTATTATGAGAAACTAAAAGGAAAGAAGTCAGGTGATCCCTAGGGGCATCCCCCCTTTCTCCCTACTCCAGGACACTAAAGAGCATACTAGGTCGAGGCCACCTTTGACCTACCCTCGCTACCTCACTCCCTCAAAAAATCTCTAGTGTGACCTGGATCTACCAACAAACAACACTCTCTCAACGCCCTCACCCCCGACTAAAAGGCTTGCCCTTACCCTCACCCAACGCCTAGGCCCTCACTCCATGCTCATGGCCTCCATACCCCGGCCACCATGCCACCTTCTACAGGTCCACCTTCTCCTCTCACTGAATTCTAGCCTCCTCGAACAACAACTGATAGCCTGCACACCCAACACCCCCATCCTTCCTCTCCCTGCATCTCTGACCAATCGCCTCGCCCTACGACACCTCTGGCCAGACCATGCTCTGACCACTTCACCACTTCCCTTCTCAAGCAGGACAACCCCCCCCCCCAATCCAGCGTGACCTCTTACTCTGGTGTACCCACCAATTTCTACCTCTCCTCTTGTATGGCCTCCTCCTCACCTTCGAGCACCCCGATCGACCCATCTTTGGTCGTGAACCCCCTCATCGGTGCATTTTTATGTCATTTTTTAGGGATTTTATTCCATAAACAAACCCTAATTCCGCAAATTGTAATTCATTTTATATTCTCATTATTTTAGGTGTGTGTTTGGTTTGTTGGGGGTTATTCCTCTTTTTGTTAAAGCGGTTTTGGGGTTTCTCACCGTTGAGGTAGGTGTTTCCAAACGTTTCATTTCCGAAATTATTCATTGGCACTTTCATGTTTTCAATTGATTCTTAAAAGTTAATTGCCCATATATTATATCTATTTCTTTATGTTATTAGTGTTTTTTTCTTGTTAGAATTTACTAAAAATGAGTTTCTCTAGGGGATTGTGTAAATTTCCCATGTCAAGAAACATAGGATGTTTATTTTAAATGTTTTTGTTATTCAAAGTAGGATTATGGGTTTCCACTAAATTGTTGGTTCTGTTTATAAATTTTTTTATAAATTGTTTTGTATGTTTATAAAATTACTTTCTTTGTTTATAAAAGTTTTTATAAATTGGTTGTGTTGTTCATATAATTTTTTTATAAACTAGTTGTCCTGTTTATAAAATCATTTATAAACTATTTGGTTTGTTTATGAAATTATTTAAAAAATGTTTGGTTAGTTAATTAAACGAAATTTACATTTTTGGGAATATAATCAGAGTTTCTCTCGGGATGTTTCACATGACACTAGATGTTGGCACATCATTGTTTTCACTAGGTTCAGATATGGATGTGTCGTCAAATGAAGGTGGAATTTTAAATTGAAATTTGCTTGAATATTTGGTTTTATAAATAGTTCATGCCTTCCAGATGAGGTTGGGTCTTTTGTGTGGTTCTTAAATTGGTTTTAAATTTATTCCTTAAGGTTTTCCCATTTTTCCTTGAAACATGATTTGGTGTGAGTTTGGAAAGAACCATGTCTATTTGTCTTTGAAAATTTAAAATCAGTATTGGTAAGATGTTTTGGGTAAAGTAATTTTGACATATTTACTCAAAGGCATGTTTGGAACTTTATATTCGAAGGTGGTTTTTGGGTAATTCTTTTAGAGATTTTGGACTTAAAGGCTTGTTTGGAACTTCCAAATCATGGGTGGAGTTGTGCTAACTTTTAAAATGGTTGGTGTTTAAAATTTTTGTGTGCCTGGTCAGAGTTTTAAATGATTTTTAAAAAATTATTTCAACATGGATGTGACGTGATGGCATGTTTGGCACTTTTAGCTTTACTGTAATGTTTGTGTCGATTCTTTGAAATGACATCTTTTTTATCATTCTGTGCCCATTTTACAAATTTAATATTTTGAAAAAGTTATCAAATGGTTTTAATGATTTTATGGAATGACAATTCATTTGGAACCTTTGATGATTTGATGAATTTATATTTATGGGGTACCTCTATTGCAGGAATATCTTTTCTGGGTTATCGTATGGAGTGTCTATGTTTGGGATAGTCAAGTGCTGTGAAATGAGTCATGCGTGTGAGGGCATCCTAAAAACATACAATTATTATAACCACAATGGGTGCCTGGGCATCTTTTAGATGATCGATTTATGGTTGCTGACCAACCTCGATTAGGTGGGTCAATATCCCCATAGATTTTTTGTTAGTCCAGGTGGGATTTTCCACTGGATTGGTCAGTTTAGGGTGGCCATTTGGCAATAGACTTAGGAGTTTCACCATACACCAAAAGGTGGTTCTGAAACCGAGTACATCCAGGGTTCTTCTAGGGATGTTTATTATCACCCATGGTTACTTATCTATTTATATTCCTTGTTTAATTTCTATCATACTAGTTTATTTCTAGCTTTCCTTGTTTACCTATTTTACATTAGACCAACTTTAGTAGACATTGTTTGGTTTTTTTATAAAATAAAAAATGATTTTGGTAATGGTATGTTGCATGTGTTGTATTTTTAAATGAAAAAACATGTTGATTATTTTTGAATTTGAAAACCGTACTTTTATATTTTATTTAAAACATGTGTTAATGGATGATTTCGGGAAAGGAGACATTGGATTTTTTTGTTTATCTTGGAAACCATACTGAGAATTTTTAATGCTCACACCTATTATTATCATTTTACTTGATGTATTCTTTTACTAATCTTTTCTTGGATGAGTTTCTCATTATTGGATCAAGGTAGGCCAATGGTTGGGAGGTGACCTGGAAGTTCATGGGGAGGTATGTTGAGTTGTTTTGTTTATTTCTTTTCTACATCTAGAGACCAATTTTATTGTTTTGTATATTCTTGTTTATTTATTTATCTTTTATGTAAAAATCATTCACATTGTTTGAATTTTGATGCATGGCACTGGTTGCAAACCCATGGCGATCAGGAACGCCCCTTGGGACACGTCACAGGCAAGCTTAAGTGAGTGGTTCCGGGTTGACCCAAGTTGGTTTGTAAAAAAATGGTATTAGGAGAGACCTTGTTATTTGGGATGTTCAATAGATGGAGATTAAGACTATTAGGACCCAATAGGTAGGTATAGGAAGGAAATCATGAACCCCCATCCATTCCGAACCTCGAGTCGTCGGGGGTAATCAGGAAATTGAGCCCTTTTATTGTTTTCTTTTGTTTTTTAGTGAAGGATGACAACAGATGTTGGCCGATGTTACTTTGTTATTTCAGATGGAGTAGTGAACCATGTGGAGTTTGAGTACATGGTTTAAGTTTCTCCTTGTTGTTGACGCCTTCTTGTGGTATGGCCTATTACCATGTCCCCAGGTTAAGCATGACTACTTGTCCCGCACTCTTATAGTTTGATGAAATTTTAGTGTCTTCTTGGTGCTTGTTGGTGTAAGTGAACTTTTAAAAATGAAAAAGGGGTTTTGAAATGAGAAATATTTCTTTTAAGTGGATTTAAATTCATGAAATGGGTTATAAAACTGAATGTTCTTGGTCTAAAAATCTTGTGTTTTCATGGAAATGGTAGAGAAATGGTTTTGGTGAAACCTCAAGTACTTTTTATGAACATTTTCACATATAAAGGGATGCATGGGAATTGACTGTTAGTGATTATGTATGAAAGTCGATAAAGACAAGTGAAATGGTTCATGGGATTACTGGGGTGTGTACATAGAATTAAAGGCTTGACCTTGTTTTTCTAAAGTGATTTATAAAAAGTGAAAATGATTTTTGGAAATTGAATTTGGTTTGAAAAGTGGGTTTGGTATTTAGAAAATGGACTTTAAGGTATACAGTATTTAAATATAAAATGAAACAGGTTTTTTAAAAAAAAGGAATTTTTTGTCGTGTTTCTATTTGATTGTTTTTATTTTTGACCTTGTTTTTTTCAGATGATGGCGCTCTCAATGATGTTGCTTCAGCTTGATTTTGGTTTTGGATCTATATTTTATATGATGTCAAGAAAATGCCACCAAAAAAGGGTCCCATGGTTTTTGATAAGTTATGCCCAATTTTTTGTCCTTCTCGGACATTGTATGTATTTAACAGTGATCAGGGTCCATTAAATGAAGTTATGTGGTTTGAGGATAACGAGTGTGTTTTTAGGATGTTGGGAAGTCCCAATTCTATTAGAGTTTGAGATGTCTTATGATTTTTTGAGGTTATGGATCTGGACAAATGAGAGTTTTTTTCCTCGCCATCAATGCAAGTGTGAATGACATGGGATGTCCTTAAATCCACCTATATCTAATGGTTTTTACCTGAAAAGGTGATGATGAAGAAAATGGAAGAGTTCATCCGTATTAAACACGGACATTGGAAATTGAATACCGATGTTGACCACTTCAAGGGACTTGTTTCCTATTCCTCATAGGTAGTTTTACAAGATTCCATGAAGAATTAGGTCTTCATCGAGGGGTATTTGACTAGTTACTAAGTAGTGGGTCCTCCCTTCAAGGGACCATCATTTTGTGAAGATGGTGGATGAGAAGTTTTATTTGATTTGTTATCTGAAGAATAGATGGTTGGTAATCTATCGTATCTGATTTCTTATAAAGGTTCCCCATCTGGTGGGAAGAGTGTGCCAGATGGACCTATGTCAAAAGAGTCATCTACAGTGGTTCTGGATTCTAGTTTGTCAGACCATTCAGTGGTGTGCCACCAGTGTGTCCAGTTTGGGCACATAAAGTCATTATGTCTCATCCCTCCAAATATGTTTTATAGTTGTGGGTGTTTGGGTCATCTAGAGATGTTTTTAAGGATGTGTTTCTTGAATAAGATGTTATGGAAAAAGGATTCCAGTGCCTGACTATGAGGCTGTAGATGCTTCAGCCATCATATCCCCATGCACAGCTCTTGGGGTGAAGGTCTCATGAAGTCAGGAGTTGTTGGGGGTGTGTAGCCTTGGTCTAGGATTGGTGTTATGTGTTGGAAGTGGAACATTTAACATCTTTTTGTTCTTGTTTCTCTGCTGTTAATGTTTTGACGTTGTTGAATGTTCATTGTTTCATCATGGAGTTACGACAAACATGGTTTATTGTAATCCAAAGAGTTTTGTTTGCCTAATTAGGGTTTTATGAATCGTGTGGTTTTCTTTAAAGAGTGTTTATCCCATGTACGGGTTGATCTAGTTTTAGCGGTGTTCATTTGGAGATGTAAGTTCCTGCAGGGTAGTCAATGATGGTATTTATGCTTAGATTTACTGCCAGGATTCTGTTTTTCTTGGTGGTTTTTCTCCAATGTTTGGGGTTCTTGGTCTGGATTGTTTTGGAGTTCCCGCATCGCTCCCCCCTTCCCAGGGGGATATGTTTTCAGGTTAATTTTCCTCTCTTGTTGAATAATTGTTGTGGGGATAACCATCATGTGTTCTCCCATTCTATTGTGTTGTGGTGATTTCATTTTCAATTAGACATGGATTCATGATTTGTCTATTTTTTGGTAGGGTGAATTTCTGGGGGAGGAAACTGTCTGTGGTGGGGAGAATTTTCACACTCTAAAATTGTAATTTATTGTTTATTTTATTATTTCTTGGATCTGGGTTCTCACGCCAAGGTTCGATCTATCTCCCGACTTAACATTTTTGTCGTTTAATAATTTTAGTTGGTTTTGGACCCATCTTCGGTCACCGCATGGTGGGCGGTAGCCGCACGGTCGGCCCCGGTGCTCAAACAATTGTCTAAAGTTTAAAATAAATAAAATTTTTTGTAAATAAAATGAGTTTAATGCTTAAATCGTAATAATAATAATGTTATTGTGTTAATAATAAAATTTTTATTATTAATAATTTTTAATTCAATCCTTATTATTTAAAAATCATTGTTAATATAATTATTATTAAATTTTTTTTAATATTTTAATTTTAAATAGTAAGTACTATTAGTATTTAAAAGAATAAAATTATTATTATAAATATTATTATATTATTGGTATTCTTATTTGTATTATTATTATAATTATTATTATTACTATTATCATTTTTATTATTAAGAATACTATTGTTTTTATTATTATAATTATTTGTATTATAATAATAATAATTATTAAATTATTATGAGAAATTTTTTTTAAAAAAAGAAAAGAATTCAGGTGAACCATAGGGGGCATCATCCCCCCTCTCCCCTTCTCCCTACTCCAGGCCACCAAGGAATAGACTAGTTTGAAGCCACCTCCAACCTGTCATCGTCGCCTCCCTCCATCATAAAAACTCTAGCATGACACGACTCACCCCACACCCAGCACTCTCCCAGCATCCTCTCTCTCTCCCAACATCCTCGGCCTCGCCCAACGTCGAGGCCCTGGCTCTGTGCTCCTGCCCTCCATTCCCCAACCACCTTGCCGCCTCCTATCAGTCTGCCTTCTCCACTCTCCCTCCCTGCATTCTAGTGTCTTCGAACCCCAGCCGAAGACCAGTTCACCTGACACTCCAATCGGCCTCTCCCCGCATCTCCGGCCAACCACATCTCTCCACCATACATCCATCTAAGCCATTCTCTGACCCCTTCACTGCTTCCCTTATACGACTGGTCACACCCCCCCCCCTAGAAAGTTCTGCCTCTTACTCCAACGCACCCACTAGTGGCCGACTCTCCCATTGCATGACCTCCTTTTCAAGCACGACCACCCTATCAGACCCATCTTTTGTCGTGAACCCCCTCACCGGTGAGTTTTTCTATCAGTTTTAGGGATTTTATTCCATATCCAAACTCTAGTGGCATGAATTGTAATTTTCATATTTTTCTCATTATTTTAAGTGTGTGTTTGGTCTGCAGGGGGTTATTTCTCATTCAGCTAAAGCAGTGTCTCTGTTGCTCGCCATTGAGGTAGGCATTTCCAATATTTCCTTTCCTAAATGATTCAATGGAACATTCATGTTTTAAATTTATTTTAAAAGTTTAATTGAACCACTACTATAACTATTGTTTGATGAGATTAGTTTCTTTTCTAGTTATAATTTACTCAAAATGCGTTTTTCTAGAGGATTGTGTAAATTTACCATGTTAAGATACCTAGGATGTTGGTTTTAACTATTGTTGTTCTTAAAAGAGGAATTAGGGGAGTCTACTAAATTTTTTGGTCCATTTACAAAGTTGATTTTAAATTTATTAGTCAGTTTATAAAATTGTTTCGTTTGTTTATAAATGTGTCTATAAATTTTTTTTATGGTTCATAGAATATTTTTATAAACTAGTTGGATTGTTTATAAAATCATTTATAAATTGTTTGGTCTATTTATGAAATTATTTACAAATTTTTTTGTATGTTATAGTTTAATGGAAATTTTGGTTTTGTGGAAATAGAACCTGAGTGTCTCTTGGGATGTTTGGGGTGGAACTATATGTGGGAACATCCATGGGTGCACTAGATGAACCCATGGATGTGCCGTCAAATGAAGGTGGGGTTTTAAAATGACATTTCCTTCAAAGTTTTGTTTTCTAAATAGTCAATTCCTTCCAGATGAGTTTGGGTCTTTTGTGTGGTTAATAAAATGGATTTAAATGTTTTCCTTAAGGTTTTCCTTTTTGGCCTTAAAACATGATTTTGTGTGATTTTGGAAAGAACCATGTCTATTTGGCTTTAGGAATTTAAAAGTGGTATTGGTACGATGTTTTGGGTAAATGAATTTAGACATGTCGAATCAAAGGCCCATTTGGAACTTTCAATTTTAAGGTAATGTTTGGGTAATACTTTTGAATAATTTGGACTTAAGGGCACGTTTGGATCTTACAACTAGTGGGTGTAGTTGTGTTAAAATTTAAAATTCTTTGTGATTGGATGTTCTTTTTTCCAGGTCGGAGTTTTAAATGTTTCTAGAAAAATGATTTCGACATTGATGCAATGTGATGGCCCATTTTGCAATTCCATCTTTTGTGTAATATTTGTGTTGATTCTTTGAAATGAAGACATTTTGTTAACTTTGTGCCCATTTAAGAACATTAATATTTTGAAAAATGTATCAAATGGTTATGATGATTTCATGGATTGTCGGTTCGGTTGGGACCTTTGATGATAAGATGATGTATGTATTTTTGGGGAACCACTATAGGGGGGATATCCCATATGGGTTATCGTGTGGAGTGTCCATGTTTTTTGTAGGAAATTGTGGGTTGATGAGTCACATGTACGAGGGACTCCTACTTAAATAGTATTATTATAACCACCTTGGGATCTTGGGAATCTTTTAGATGATCGAGTGACGGTTTCTGACCAACCCTTATTAGATGGGTTGGTACCCCCTAGATTTTTTGTCAGGCCAGGCGGGTTATCCACTAGATTGGTCATTTTAGGGCGGCCAGTTGGTTATAGACTTAGGAGCTTCACCATATGCTGGAAGGTTGTTCCAAAACCGAGTACATACAGGGGTCTTCTTGGGATTTTTAGGATCACCCATGGTTACCCATCTATTTATATTGATTTTTTACTTTCTATAGTACTAGTTTATTTCCAACTATCCTTGTTTACCTATTTTACTTTAGCCTAGATTTAGTATACATTGTTTTGGGTTTTGTTTATAAAATGAAAAATTATTTTGGAAATGGTATATCTTATGTGTTGGATTCTCATTTTAAAAAAATGTTGATTATTTTAAAAAATAAAAACACAAATTTTATATTTTTAATTAAAACTTGTGTTAATGAATGATTTTGGGAAAGGAAATGTGGGATTCTATGGTTTATATTGGAAACCCTACTGAGAATTTTTAATTCTCAAGCCTATTTTTATCCTTTTAATTATAGGTTTACTTTAGTCCATTTTTCAGGGATGAGTTGCTCATTATTGGATCAAGGTTGGACATCTGTTGGGAGGTGACTTGGAAGGTCATGGGGAGGTATGTTGAGCTATTATGTTTATTTCTTTTCGGCTAGTAGAGTTCAGTTTTATTCATTTGTGTATTCATGTTTATTAATTTATCTTTTATGGTCTAAATCATTCCCTGTGATTAAATTTTGATTCCCTTCACTAGTTTCCAGCCCGTGGTGATCGAGAACGCCCCACAGGACATGTCTCGGACCAGCTCGGGTGACTGGTTCAGGGTCGACCCAGGTTGGTTTATGAAAATGAAAATAAAATAGCTAAAAAACATGACTTCTATAAAAAAAATATCACCCAAATGGATATCTTAGAAGAGGCATCAGAACAATATACTCCATAGAGGACGAAAAAGGTTACTGAGATTAAATCCCCACTAAGAAAAACCCACAAATATATATATATATATATATATATATATATATATATATATATCCACAATCTTCAATCTACATCTTTAATAATTAGGATGTTCTGATGAATCTACTCTCAAGATTACCAAGACTACAATTTTATTTTCCCAATCACCTTTTCCTTCGTGAATACCTCTAAATTCCAAGGAAATTTATTTAGGGTAACATTATAATAAATTTTTGAATATAATTCATCTTAAAAAATATATTTTATGACCTCATAACTAAGAAAATATATTGGGGAAAAAGTTGACGGTCTTGGATTTTATTCCCAAGAATCCACATTCTCTTGATCCCTTGATGGGGAGAATGAAACTTCTATCAATTAAATGTATTCATTATCAATGAACATTATATTTCATGGATTTGATTCTAGAAATATTATTACAAAACTACTAACTCCTCACACTCACCAAATAACATAATAAACCCATTAATTTATATATTCCCTCAATTGAATAATATCCAATGGGATTTAATGCACCCTCTTAGCATAGATTAGACTAAAAAAATATCCATATCATAAAAAATTATCTATCTATATATTAGTGAAACTTACCTCATACACATCCTTGATTTTATGCAAATAATAATACATTTTATTACTATAATAATATTACACTATATGGTTCAACCCTCCTAATGTAAACTAGATCATCCCGCTAAAACTCTCCAATCAGAACTTCACAAGGATGTAAACCACAAGGCATCTAAAAAAGTAACGATTAAAATATTTGTTCCCTGATCATATCAAACTTATTAAATATAATTTATTTCAATTCATTTTTTATTCCTAGAATCATAAAAATTCAAACAAAATGGGAATCAAACATAATGTATTTACCACTCATAGAACTCTACCCAAAAATCATAATTTAATTTCTATAATTGTTGTCAAGCATGGGATCATTACATAAATTCCAAGGGGTAATGATCACCTATTTCATATTTTGTTTCCCTTACTAGGTCAAATTATATGTTTTACTAGTACTATTAATCTAACAACCAATGAAATAATCACTGTTCAAAAATCTAATATCCACCTAAAACTATCATCCATAGCTACGATATAACTTTATCATAACCATCCCCACTGAGAACTCTTATTGGGCCCTCATTAAAGAATATGTGACCCCTGAATCTCACCTCAAATAAGATATGGTTTAGAGACTGGAATAGAGGGTATAATCACATTTAATGGGAGGAAATACACTCATGACCATGCGAAAAGTAAAATAGACCACCAATCTACTTCATATAATATATAATAAATCCCAATCCATAGATCATGTAAATTTAATATTTAATCAGGTTCTATAATAATTTAACACTAGGAAGTAACTACGATGGTAGATGAGAAAACATCAACCGACAACATTATTATGCTTGTACGACCAGAATCAATCACCAAATCCCTTTTGGAAACTTGTAAAATAAATAATTAAATATATTCAAAGATTGAGATATTAGAATAAAGGTATTATTTTTAGATTCCTACTCAAATCCTCCAATGAAAATGTGTAAAAAATTAAAGAATCCCACATTGAATAAAAAAAGAACCAAATCAAATTATATTGATTCATTTTTTACCAATCCTAACTAAGGATAAATTAACTAAAATAAAATCAAAGTATTGTAATATAGTTTTAAAAGTGTGTGTCAATAAGGTACCCCACATCCACCGACACACTGATCTAATATATCTCATTCCCCAACAACATATGTTCTACACTTCAAAAACATCCATATAACTACTTTTCCATATATTCTCAAATCAACATATCATAACCACATTATGAAAACCATAAACTCAACTAATAAATGAATCCCAATCATAGTTGGTTATCATGAAGATAAAGAAAAATAAAATTATTCCCTCCTCCTTCAATGAATTCCACTTATGTATCCACATCAAAAATAAATAACCATGTCCCCAATATATATATATATATATATACACAAAAAAATGGTACACCATTATAGCCTGTATATATATATACTTACTATGATCCATCATGATGTATAATATATTTGATGGAGCATAAAGGAACAGGGGAAATCAACCATTCATTTCTTCAACAACCTAGATGTTAGGGAAAACACCCTGAACCCATGTCCATATATGGTCTTTTTTAGTTTACTTTACTTGAGTTTTTATATGAATGAAATAACAAAAAAAATATAAAAAATATCATGTATCCACACAATAACAACCTAAGGGATTACAGAAAACTCACACCCCACCACCCATATAAACTACCACATAATCACCACTTCCCACTAATAACCGCTACCATAAATATTACACAATCCAACCCCATTAATTCAGAGAAAAAACCATAAGAAAATGATCTATTAACAAATTTCTTTACATTAATAAATTTTAGAGTAACCATTTAATGTCAGATTTCATATATTTCACCCAATAAAATGGAAAATAAATCATTAAAAATATTTTTTATTCAAGTTATTCATTAATAATTAATCACATTTTATTTAGTACCTATTATTTATCAACTAATTTTACATTGGCCATAATCATATACCATTAAATAGCTCACCATTTACCAATTTCCATACCATCACCCATTTCTATTTTGACTACTAAAAATCCTTATTCCATGTCAACTGTAATGTTTAGAAAAACTCGAAATATTTTAAACCATCACTACATTAAACACAACATAGCCTAAGACAATACTCCTAATAAAAAACAGGAAAATGTTTACTTCACACACAACTATCCATGACACCATTTTAATAATAGAACAAACCCACATCCATTACTCCTACATCATTAATAAAACCACATCATCCTAACCAAAAAAATTATACATTACCTTTTAATCATACTGGTAAATACCCCATACATAGTAGTATGAAAAGGTAATCACAAAAAATTCGGCCGAAGAACGTCACCTTAAAAATTACTTCATATTAAAACATATTTTCTTTTATAAAAATTGACATTTTAATACTATATTTACTCACAACAAAATAATAGCCAGCTATAAGTGATTAACCCATTATGAAATGTGACTATAAAAAAATAACATCATATAATTCATATCACAACATCAAAGATAGATCCATTATTTGAAAAATTAACAAAATCATCAACATGTATGAAATATCAAGGTATTATGTAAAGTACATGTGAATCTGAATCTTCTTTTAATTTTGTTATACTATATCATTATAATATTCTTTCTAATCCACACTATCCACTCAAATAAAGAAAACCAATAATAATTTTAAAATTAATAGCATAACCTGAAGGATAATTTATAAATCCCCAACCTCAATCGAATATTTAAAAACAATTATATGGCATGATGAAAAAAATCCAATACAAACCACCCAAGACATCAAGAACAAAAAAAGGCCTATTTGTGACTATTACTCCACAAAACTATGACTCAAAACACAAATATAGAAAAAATATTGTTTTCTTAACCTATCTTATAGGAAAATAAAATAATAGAATTAGGAGGGGATGTGGAATTTACCATATATCATATATATTTTGTGTGAAAACCCCATAAAATTATTGTTTAGGATCTCCATGTATGCACCGTTGATTATATAGGTTTTTATGTAAGTAATTAAAATAAGAGAGGATGTGAGAAAACTTCATGATTTATAATTACTATGAAAAAATAATGAATCATGGTGTGAAAGGGGTCATCACTTCATCATGAATATTTTATCCAATACCATCCTCCTGTAAGATAAACTCATAAGAATTAAAATTATATTAACCCAATGACTTTTATATATATGAATAATCCGAAAAACATTTACATCATAACCAAACATTTTCATTTTATAAATATAATTCCACCTTTAAAAAATGAGAAACTGAAGCCATAGAGATCACATCCCTTGTTTCAACATAATAACCAAAAAAACCTAACACATCTTGGTATAACACATAAAACCACCCCACAACACATCCCTTCCATCAAAAACATTAGCTCCAAATATCACATACCTTTCTCTAGACTCCAATCGATTCCTCCAATATCCAAAAGATGCAATTTAAAAATATAAGAAGATACAAACAATTGAAATTAGATACCTACCAAATTTTAATAAACCTTAAAGAAAAACCAACTAAAATAGAAAATATCTACCTAAAAATCTAAAAAAATTGAAAGATACCTCTCAGAATTGAACAACACCATTACCAAAATATAATGTAATGTAAGGATAAATACTATCAATAAATTCCAAAAAAATAAAGAAACATATCATCAATGTAAAAAGGATTCTATACAACATGGGAAACAAAGCATGCATCTATGACTCATGTTCTCAGGTATACTCTTCTGATCCACCACACCATTAGCAGAAACTGAACAAGGGAAGGATTAACCAAGGAAACTCCTTCCCCCTGATAATATTAAATTTTAACTGGTCTCTCAATCTCTTATAAGGGTGGGTGGAGTCTTCTTATTAAGTTTTGCAAGGCCTTACTTGCCCAATCAGTTATCTTTCCTCCATGACTATGCCCCTCCACAATCTCTCCTCTTCAAAGAATTAGTGACACATCCTCCAATTCGTAGAACCTCAACTCATCATCTCTTCTGATCAGTGGAATAACAAGTACTTTTTAGATTTGAGGAGGTTTGCAGTCGACCTTTCTTCTTAAGAGGTGGTTAAACTAGACATCGTTAGGTTCCTTCATAGTGGTTATATATTTGGTAAGGGATTGATTTGTAGTGGGGTATTGATTTTCCAGATTAGTGGCTACTTCAATTTGGAAATAATGTGAGGATAAATTGATATTTTAGTGATGTTAGTGAGTTAGACTAGAAGGGTAACAAAATCTGGTTTTGAGGCCTATGAAAATGATTGGTCATATGTGTTGTGAATTAGTAGCTAGATGAGGTAGTGTTGGTAGTTCATGGGAGATCGACAAGTATTGGTAAGTGAATATAATGTTGGTGCAATGGATGAAGGAAGGTCATCGGTAGATAATGGAGTGACAGTAGAAGGAGTGAGGGGAGTGTCAGTAACTCGCTGTATAGGGAAATGGTGAGTGGCCTGTTAATGAGTGCATGAGAGACCAACTGAGATACGTGCATTGGTAGGTTATGAGATACTGACATAGCATCAATGAATTAATAAAAAATCGAAAATGAAGAGGTATTGGAAGCTCAATATACCTTTGGACTACATCGGTTGGTCAAGGACTTACTGATGTTTTATTAGCGACTAATATTCAGAACAACCATAAAAATATAAATTTAGTATTGAAAAAAAAATTAAAATCAAATAATTAATAAAATAATAATAAATCAAAATTGGAATAAATTAAATAGTTAATTAAAAATAAAAACTAGATCAAAATAAATACTAAAACTAATTGATTAATTAATAAAACTAATTAAAAGAAAATACAAGAAATAAAAGTGCAGATCAAATTTGTATTCCTAAAATAGATTAATGATTTGAACTAAAAATGATAACATTATAATAATTAAATTGATAGTTATGACCTAATTAAATAACAAATAAATAAATTAATTCTAAAACAAATAACTATAAAGTAAAATATTGACACAAGGTATAGTCTTAATAAATATAACAATATATTATAAGGGAATTCAATGAATTTACAAATTGAATTAAAAACATAAAAATAATGTAATTATATTGAATTAATTAACAATGAAAATTAATTTTAAGAAAACATAACCCCAATATTTAATGTTAAATTAAATAATCGATAATTATATTAAAATAAATTGATTCAATGTTAAATGTAAAACTAATATTATAAATGAAATCATATGTAAGAACCCAGTTTTTTCCTATAAAGGACTATGAAATAATCTTGATATTATTCCAGAGCAGCGCCTTTTGACGGCGTGCGATTCCGAGCCCCGATGTGGCCGGAATTAAATTTTCAGTGCGTTCACACTGAAAATGCCAAATAAAAGGGATAACTCCTAAATGGTGATCCGGATCAGAGATCTGAGTGTACAAATGGGTCTGTAATGGGGTGTTTACCCTAGGAATGACATAAAACTTATCAGAGCAGGATGTTTGGAACCCTCGTCCGCTTTCAGAACGTTAGAAGGATAATTAAATTAATTAATTAATTCGTTCAATGCCTTAACTCAAGTATCTCTTAAACGGTGGCTCGTATTTGGAAACCGAGGGCACCATTGACTTCAGAGTGTGCCGTTTACCCTAGGAGGGGTGTAAGTTTCACGGGCACGACCCGTCTGTGAAGAATGGCCTCAGGGGCATTTTCGTAATTTGGTAGCTTTGGGCACTAAATTTTATAACATTTGAACGGGGCCTTGGATTAAAATTCCTAGACCTCCGTTGTGCTCAGAGCGTGGTTTTTAGCCTAGCGAACGCTTATTCCTGACCCTGTCGGGAGTTCGGGTATGGGACCATGGGAGGGTGTTTAAGTTAATTAATTTATTTAATTAACCTAACCCCCCCCCCTTTCACTTCTCCATCATTTCCCCCTCCCCCCTGGTGAGCTTCTCCCCTATCCTCCTCCACTATGGCGAGGCGGCTTCGGCGAGGCGACTTCGGCGAGGCGTGGCCACCCCGGCGGGTTGACAGCGAAGCGACGAGCTTAGTCCCACGAGTTAGGAGTCGTTTTTGTTCATTTTATTTCCCTCACCTTGTTTGTCCTAATTTTTCATTGTCGAATTGCTGCCCAATCTTCTATCTAAGCCCATAGTTGCGTAGATCCTGTTCTGATCTTTCCATAATGCTATCCGGATCAAATTTTCAACCACCAGATCGTTTTCGGTGTTCCTCTATATTTTTCCGTCCACGAGGCCGGTTTCCGGTGAGCTTCGGCGGTGGAGCGGCTCCAGGCGGTGGCTCCGACAGGCGGCGGGCTCGGTGGCGGTGAAGGAGGCCGACCGTTCGGTCGGTCGGGTGGCACCTCGCCGGTGTGGGTTGGCATAGGAAGACCGGCAGAGGGCGCCGGCCGAGGGCGCCGGCGATGGGGCATCAAGGTCACAGACACACGACCCCGCGGGGAGACCCGGACCCACCGATGGCGGGTCTCTGCGTGGATGCGACCGGCCAGCTGGAAGGTCGGTGGAGGAGCCCTCGTAGGCTCACGGGCCTCACGAGAAGAGGAAGGCAACGGTGCAACGACCCATGGGTTCGGCTGGACCAGGCCCAGCGGCTGGGCCGCGGGTCAGCGGGCTGGTCGGAGCGGGTCGGCCCGAGCGGGGCAGACCGGCCGGACGGGGTCGGTCCGGCCCAGGGGTAATCCCCCTTAGACCTTTGGACGCCTGTATTTTGAGCTATGGGTGTCCGTTTTGTGCGTCGTCTATGGTGGCGCAGACCTGACGTCGAGGCGGACTTTATGAGGCGGTTTCGGAGGTTTTAACTTCTGAGACGAGGTGCTCGGGGGCACGACATGTGCGTAAAGCAGCTTAGCGGGCTTCCTGGGAGTTCTTGTTTTTGGCGACGCAGACACATCTGGAGTCCGTTGTGGGCACCATCAATGGCGTTGCGACCCTGGAATCAAGGCAGAGTTTTCCAGGGTTGTTTCGGGTGTTGAAGCTTGATTTGAGGCATGGGCCCCACGACCCGTCTTTTGATATGTGAGCAGCATTCAGCAACTTTCTAATTGGGCGTCTGTTCGGGGCGTGTGAGTAGTCGATTGTGGATGTTTTTCCGAGGGGATTGCAATGGTGCAATCCACCCCCTCTAATTCTACATGATGATGTGGTCCCCCCGAGGGCCATTTGGAAGATGACGGTGATTTTCCATCTCTATCACTAGGCGACCATTTTGGACAAATGAATAGTCCAACTTGTGTACTTTTTCGAGAGGATCGCAATGGTATGATCCGTTCGTTGTGTTTCTAGACCGGGATTCAGGTCCCACGTATCACCACTCGTGTGCGGTGCGCCAGAATGCATCTTTTTCTCCGGATATCCATTCCACTCAAGTGAGCATTCCTTTTGATGTTTTTTCCCGAGGGGATCGCAATGGTACGATGCACCCGACTGTTTTCGGGGCCGAGGCTTAGGATCATAGGACGACTTTCGTGCATGAGGGGGTGTTGGTGACTTTTCCATCAGATATCCGTTTGAGGTGAGTAAGTAGTCGATCTTCTTAAATGTTGAATGTGAAGGTCCCCTGGTGGCGGTTCTTCTACTGTATTTTTAACGGACCCTTGGCGTGTGATCACGTGCACTACCGTGTGAGTGGAGTAAATTCTTAGTGATATGTGGTTGGCCGTTCCTGGGCTGATGAGGTGTAAAGTTTGCGAGGTTACGTTTGCGCCCTTTGCGTTGATGTTGGGGTGTTGTGTGCATGATAGACTTAGGGCTGGAGACGTGGTATACTCTGGGAGTATACATGAATGCTTGGGGGTACATGTTGGGGATGTTTGTACCTGAGAACGTTTGTGCGCTTGGTTGGGGTTGAGATGAGGCCACACGTCGTGTGGGACCCACATGCGTGTCGTGCTCTGCTTTGCGTACTTTGACCTCTCGCGACATAGAGGGTCCCTCTGTGCTCGTTTTTTTGAACAACAGGGTTGAGTGGTCACACCTTGGTTCTGTTCTTGATGGATTGGCCGGTAGTGGTGCTAGTGACACCTAGTGATGGAACAGGCGCTGAACTACTATTGGGTGAGTTGTTCTGGAGTTGGGTGGTTGAGCGTTACCCACTCAGTTCTCGGTTGGCCAGTGTTTTACCATTCAGTAGAGATGGCCAGAGTAGTCCCAGGCTTACCCTCCAGTGGGGCTGGGCAGTGGGTTGCTTATCAACTTCTTCAGGTTTACCCTCCAGTAGAGACTGGGCAGTGGGTTGCTCATCCACATCTTCGGGTTTAACCACCAGCAGGGCTAGGCAGTGGGTTGGTCATTGACTTCTCATGGTTTACCCTCTAGTAGGGACTAGGCAGTGAGTCACCTGACGACTTTTTAAAGTCTACCCTTCAGCAGGGCTAGGCAGTGGGTCACTCGTCATCTTGATTCAGGTCTACCCTCCGGCATGGCTGTGCAGTGGGTCTCCTATCGACCTGTTCCGGGATTACCCTCCAGCAGGGCTGGGCAGTGGGTCCCTCGTCGACTTCTTCTAGGTCTACCCTCCAGCAGGGTTGGGAAGTGGGTCGCCTGTCGTTTTATTCCAGGTCTACCTTCCAGCAGGGTGAGGTAGTGGGTCGCATGTCCACTTATTCTAGATCTACCCTCCAGGAGGGATGGGCAGTGGGTCACCTGATGATGTATTATGGTTTACCCTCCAGCAAGGCTGGGCAGTGGGTCACCCGATATCTTATTTTGAAATACCCTCCAGCAGGGTTGGGCAGTGGGTCACCTGTTGGCATTCCAGACTCAGCCCTTTCTACTATACTAGTATGTGGATTTCCTCCATGATTACCGGAGTGGGACCCTTGTTTGTATGTGTCAGTGATGGAAAGACCATGACTTTGAGGAGACCTCTCGACTGCGGGGTAATGATGAGATGTGGTTTGACTCAACCTGGAACTCTCAAGCACGAGGGGCGCTTTCCCCACCGAGACGCATCCTTGAGACGTGACCTAAAACCATGCGGGCGAGTCAGTGCCGCCTAAGGCGGATAGTGTCGAGGTGCGGTGAGTTGAGCCCCTTGACTTGCAGTTCAGGACAGACGTGTGGGATGCTGGTCATTGATGGTGGTTATCTCTGGGACTTTTGGCTACTCGTTTCATGGGCTGAGCTACGGGATAGAGATCCCCTTATGACTTTGTTCAGGCTTCTAATTGAGCATATGTATTTGTATATACCATGTTTCTGGTACCCATTTTCTCGGGTTTTGGTTACTCTCCTTCCAGGAGAGGTGAAGACGCGCAGGGTATTCCACGTGCTTTCCATGTCTAGCTTCTTGTGGTTGGATGAGTCTACTCTCCTGCTATAGGTAGCGAAGACTCGATGAGAAGCTCATCTCCTCACCACTTCCAGATCCTTGTGTCTGGACGAGTCTATCTCCATTCTCTAGTTGGGTTGAGATAGACTCTTTACTATTACTTTATTGCAATCTCAGTTGTACTCATTTACTATTCCCTTTTGCTCTACTGCTCACCTTTTGGTACATCCTTTGTTTCTCCCTCGAGCCTTCGGGGTATCCTACTGAGTATTTTTATACTCAGCCCTGCTTGGGCTTTATCCACACATGGTGTGCCCCTGTAGACGATGGAAAAGTGGAGCATGACTTCAGAGGATCTTAGGAGCTTGGAAGCTTGGACCGCATGTGGTGGTCGGAGTCGGGTTCCAGGTGGGGGACCGTTCCAGCTGTTTTTTTAATTACCTGTTGTCGGGTTGTCGTACTTTTCTAGTTGGGCGCGTGTTTTTTCCTTTTTCCTTTTTAGTTAACTTCAGCTTGCTTTGTTTAGTTTTGAGGTCGATGCACATCTGGGGTTTATTTATAGGAGTTTTCTATTACTTTACTTGTCTTTTCTCTTTTACTTTGAACTTTTTCATTGAGTGTGTTGCGTGTGTGTACATGTACTTAGGTAAAGGCCTCCCTGAGTTATTGTGCCTTCGGTGATGGTCGCCAGCCCCTGTCCTATGGAGGCAGTCATGGGGTAGTTGTGGCTCGATCCCGAGTATGGTCGGGTCATGAAAAAGTGGCATTAGAGGTGGTTCTTTCCTTGGGAAGTTGTTCGGATGTTCCTAAAAATGAATTGGTTGGGATTTTGGGCAAAAATGTTAACGTGTCTTGAGAGCGGCTCTCAGGCCAGGGAGTCCAGTGATGGTGCGGTGGCCGACATATCCACTCACCAGGACCATGATAACCCGCTTGTCGACTCGGCAAGCTGAGACACTCGTTGCAGGTAAATTGGTTTGTGCATCACATATGATTGAGTCTTTGACTGTCCTTCTTGAGTCAGCTCCCCATCGTTTTTGTTATTGGTATATACATATATTCTCATTTGACCACAGAACTCCTTGATAATATTCAGGATGTCTCCATGAAGACATCTAGCCTTGATACCAACTTTGGTTCGTGACGACGACCCTGTGAGCTATGAGGCCACAGTCCAGGACCCATCATGCGAGACCCTTTCTCCAGGTGGGCTGGTAGTAGCACCCCCACCTATTGAGCAATAGATAGCTTCAGTAGTGCATACAAGGTTTGAGTGCAGGTTGAGCCTGCTTCGCGAGTTCCAGCAGCAGAGACTACTGAGGTTCAGTGGTGAGCCAGATCCTTAGGCAGCAGAGGTTTGGCTAGAGACAGTGGTTTGCCTTTTTAGGCTTGTGCAGACGCCGACAGATCAAAGAGTGGATTTGGCAGCCAACCTTTTTCGTGGATTAGCTTGGCATTGGTGGATTCTGGTGACTCAATCTCTTGATGAGTCATCTCTTTCATGGGCCGACTATCAGTTTTTGTTCTATGAGGAGTTTTTCCCCTCCTGTTTATCTACATTCAGATTTAGGAGCTCATGCAGTTTCAGTAGGGAGGGATGATGGTGTCCAAGTACGCGGCTAGTTTCGTAAACCGTGCACACTTTTACCCGGACTTCGTCCATGACGACAACATCCGAGTGCGGAAGTTTGAGTAGGGTCTCCGTCGAGAGATTCATGCTGTCATAGTACCCTTGGGCATTTCCACATATGTCGGGGTGTTAGAGTAGGCGCTGGTGATAGAGAGATTCATGTCACGTTCTAGAGTTGGTGGTGGCAGCATGCACATTGGAGTTGCGATGTCTACCGCGGCTAGCGGGAGTCGGAAAGCAGAACCTCGACGCATGTTGTTTTCTGACAACTGGACTCAGGGGCGTCGTTGTACACCACAGTGGCACTGGAGGGCACCAATTCAGCCCAAAGAGATTCGGTGCTATGCTTGCGATGGGCGAGGTCACCTGGCACGCGACTGCCTGACCAGGCATGCAGATAGCTTCGGGCAGGCAGCAGGTGCGCCACAACGATAGAGGCAGTGCCGTGATCGGAGTAGTTCCCAGAGAGGTGGTGCTATCAGTGGAGCGGGAGGTTCTGCTAGTGGGGGATGGCTTTACGATGTCTTCCCATCACCACTAGGTGGTCCACGTCAAGCTCCGGGAGCTGACAGTTGGGACCATGGATAGCAGTGAGCTTTGGATTTCTAAGATCCTGTGGAGCATGAGGTGATAAGAGGTATGCTCTAGAACTCTTCTACTTTTTTCAGTATAATTTCCAGACTCTGTGTGTGGAATGCTTTCCTCCCTGCCCCTTTTTTTGAGGCATTACCAGGGTGATATGGGGTGTCATTGTAACCCAGTGTTGCTAAGGTAAAAGGTGTGGGCCTTTCTCTTTAGTCAATGGTGTTGACTCCTTCTCTTATGAGCTTGTAAGAGAGTCTTGGTTGCGAGACGTCGACTGTGAAACCTTGCGTGACCAGATATCCTTGGGTGTTTTACCATATATATACTCTGAAGGAGGGAATCACTGGGCCTTGTTTCAGGTGAGGGCGGTGATTTCAGTCGCGACGTGCGACGTAGGGGTTTGGTCGGGGAGGTTAGCTACCCCCGAGGTTCTTCAGACGTTTGAGACTGTGCATAGGGATGGAGAGTTTCCCTACCACCTTGCCCTAACCCCAAAGGCTGGTTTGGGTGCATGATGTCTCCCATGCGACTCACCCGATAAGAGGGGTGCATGCTCCTATGCACGACATCGGTGGGGGAAGACCTCGCATGAATAGATCAAATCCTTTGGTCTGTGTTCGGTGGCGTAGAGTTGTGCGAGAGTTCTTCTGGGTACGGGAGAGCCAGGTTTGGGCATAGTACCCTGAGTCATTCCCTGGTTTTTCTTTTCGGGGATGAAAAGATTCAAGGAGGGAATGATGTAAGAACCCGGTTTTTGGCTGTAAAGGACTGTATAATAATCTTGATATTATTCCAGAGCAGCGCCTTCCGACGGCGTGCGATTCCGAGCCCCGGTGTGGCCGGAATTAAATTTTCAGTGCGTTTACACTGGAAACGACTAATAAATGGGATAACTCCTGAACGGTGATTCGAATCAGAGATCCGAGTGTACATATGGGTCTGGAATTGGTTTTTTACCCTAGGAATGACAAAAAAAAATTCGGCGTAGGACGTTTGGACCCCACACCCGCTTTCGAAACTTTAGATGGATAATTAAATTAATTAATTAATTCGTTAAATGGATTAACTCAATTATCTATTAAACAGTGGATCAGATTGGGAAACAGAGGGAACCATTGAGTTCGGAGCGTGTCGTTTACCCTAGGAGGGGTGTAAGCTTCGCAGGCGCGGCCCGTCTGTGAAAAATGGCCCTAGTGGCGTTTTTGTAATTTGGAGGCTTTGGGCGTTAAGTTTTCTAACTTTTGAATGGGGCCTCAAATTAAAATTCTGAGACCACCGTTGCGCTCAGATCATGGTTTTTATCCTAGGGGAGGCTTAATCCCGACCCCGTAGGGAGTTCGGGGTACGAGGCTGTGGGGGGGGTGTTTAAGTTAATTAATTTATTTAATTAACCTAACTCACCCCCCTTTCACCTCTCCCTCATTTCCCCCTCCCCCTGGAAAGATTCTCCCCTATCCTCCTCCACTCCGGTGAGGCGGCTCCAGTAAGGTGACTTCGACGAGGCGCGGCCAGCCCGGCGGGTTGACGGTGAAGCGACGGGCTTAGTCCCATGAGGTAGGAGTCGTTTTTGTTACGTTTTATTTCTCGCACCATGTTCGTCCTAATTTTGCATTGTCGAATTGTTGCCCGATATTTGATCCAAGACCATAGTTGCGTGGATCATGTTCTGAGATTTCTAGAATGCTATTTGGATCGAATTTTTGACCACCAGATCGTTTCTGGTGGTCCTCTGAATTTTTCCGGCCATGTGGCCGGTTTCCGGCGAGCTCCGGCGGTGGAGCGGCTCTAAGCGATGGCTCCGGCAGGCGGCGGGCTTGGTGGCGGCAAAAGAGGCCGATCATTCAGTCAGTTGGGAGACACCTCGCTAGTGCAGGGCAGCATAGGCGGACCAGCAGAGGGCGCCGACCGAGGGCGCCGACAAGGGGGCATTGGGGTCGCAGGCACGCGACCCCACGGGGAGACCGGGACCCGCTGATGGCGGGTCTCCGCGTGGACGCGACCGCCCAGCTGGCGGATCGATGGAGGAGTCCAAGCAAGTGTGCGGGCCTCACGAGATGAGGTGGTCCGCAGTGCAATGGCCCGCGGGTTTGGCTGGACCGGACCCAGCGGCAGGGCCACGGTTCAGCGGGCCGGCCAGAGCGGGCCTGTCCGGCCAAGGGGTAATCCCCCTTCGACCATTGTATGCCCGTATTTTGAGCTACGGGTGTCCGTTTTGTGCACCGTCTGCGGTGGCGCGGACCTGAGGTCGAGGAGGATGTTATGAGATAGTTTCGGATGTTTTACCTTCCGAGGCGAGGGGCTCGGGGTCATGACACGTGCGTAAAGCAGCTTAGCGGGCTTCCCAAGAGTTCTTGTTTTGGGCGGTGCGGACACATCTGGAGTCTGTTTTGGGCACCGTCAGTGGTGTTGCAACCCTGGCTTCAGGGAGGAGTTTTATAGAGTTGTTGAGGGCGTTGAAGCTGAATTTGAGGTGTGGGCCCCACACCCCATCTTTTGAGCTACGAGCAGCGTTCAACGACTTTCTCATCGGGCGTCTGTTCGTGGCATGCGAGCAGTCGATTCTGGATGTTTTTCCGAGGGGATTGCAATGGTGCAATCTGCCCGCTCTAATTCTGCACGATGGTGTGGGCTCCACGAGGGCCGTTTGGGCGATGACGGTGATTTTCCATCTCTATCAACGGGTGACCGTTTTGGACAAGTGAATAGTCCAACTTGTGTACTTATTCGAGAGCATCGCAACGGTACGATCCATTTGTTGTGTTTCTGGACCGGGATGCAGGTCACGCGTAGCACCACTCGTATGCGGTGCGCCGGAATGCATCTTTTTCTCCGGATATCCGTTTCACTCAAGTGAGCAGTCCTTTTGACGTGTTTTCCCGAGGGGATCGCAATGGTGCGATGTGCCCGACTGTTTTCTGGGCTGAGGCTCAAGATCACGGGATGTCATTCGAGCGCGAGGAGGTGTTGGTAACTTTTTCATCGGATATCTGTTTGAGGTGAGTAATTAGTTGATCTTCTTAAATGTGGAATGGGAAGGTGCACCGGTGGTAGTTCTTCTACCGTATTTGTAGCAGACCCTTGGTGTGTCATCGTGTGCACTCTCATGTGAGTAGAGTAAATGATTAGTGACATTTGGTTGGTCGTGCCTGGGCCAATGAGGTGGAAAGTTGGAAAAGTTACGTTTACGCCCTTCACATTGACGTTGGGGAATGCTTGGGGGGTACACATTGGGGATGTTTGTACCTGAGAACGTTTGTGTGCTTGGTTGGGGTTGAAATGGGGCCACACATCGTGTGGGCCCCACGTGTGTTTCGTTCTCTACTTTGCGTACTTTGACCTCCTGTGACGTAGAGGGTCCCTCTATGCTTGTTTGTTTGACTAGCAGGGTTTAGTGGTCTCCCCCTAGTTCTGTTCTCGATGGATCGGCCGGTAGCAGTGCTAGTGACACCCAGTGATGGAACAGGCGCTGAACCTCTATTGGGTGAGTTGTTCTGGAGTTGGGTGGTTGCTCAGTACCCACTCAGTGCTTGGTTGGCTAGTGTTGTACCATCCATTAGAGATGGCCATAGCAGTCTTGGGCTTACCCTCCAGCGGGGCTGGGCAGTGGGTTGCTCATCGACTTCTTCAAGTTTACCCTCTAGTAGAGACAGGGCTATGGGTTGCTCATCGACTTCTTTGGGTTTAACCTCTAGTAGGGCTGGATAGTGGGTTGCTTATTGACTTCTCAAGGTTTACCGTTTAGCAGAGACTAGGTAGTGGGTCACTCGAAGACTCTTTAGAGTCCACCCTCCATCAAGGCTGGGCAGTGGGTCACTCGTCATCTTGATTCAGGTCTACCCTCTAGTAGGGATGGGCAGTGGGTCGTCTGTCGACCTGTTTCGGGTTTACCCTCCAGTGGGGCTGGGCAGTGGGTCACCCGTCGACTTCTTCTACGTCTACCCTCCAGCTGGGCTGGGTAGTGGGTCGCATGCCGTCCTATTCTAGGTCTACCCTCCAGCAGGGCTGGGCAGTGGGTCACCCGATATCTTATTATGAAATACCCTCCAGCAGGGCTGGGCAGTGGGTCGCCTATTGGAATTCCAGACTCAGTCCTTTCTATTAGACTAGTCTATGGATTTCCTCAGTGATTACCAGAGCGGGACCCTTGGTTGTACGGTTCAGTGATGGAACAACCTTGACATTGAGGAGACCTCTCGACTGCGGGGTAGTGACAAGGTGTGGTTTGACTTAACCAGGAACTCTCAAGTACGAGGGGTGTTTTCCCCACTAGGACGAGTCCTTGAGATGCGACCTAAAACCATGTGGGTGATTCAGTGCCTCCCAAAGAGGATAGTGTCGTGGTGCGGTGATTTGATCCCCTTGACTTGCAGTTTAGGTAATATATGAGGGATGTTGGGCATTGATGGTGGTAATCTCTGGGACTTTTGGCTAATCATTTCTTGGGCTGATCTACGGGATGGAGATCCCCATACGAATTTGTTCAGGCTTCTTATTGAGCATATGTATTTGTATATACCTTGTTTTCAGTACCCATTTTCTCGGGTCTTGGTTACTCTCCTTCCAGGAGAGGCGAAGATGCACGGGGTATGACACGTGATTTCGGTGTCTAGCCTCTTTTCGTTGGACGAGTCTACTCTCCTCCTATAGGTATCGAAGACTCGATGAGAAGTTCATCTTCTCACTGTTTTCAGCTCCTTGTGTCTGGATGAGTCTATCTCCTTTCTCTTGTTGGGTTGAGCTGTACTATTTACTATTACATTACTTCACTCTCGGTTGTACTCCTTTACTTTTCCCGTTCACTCTAGTGCTCACCCTTTGGTACCTCCTTTGTTGCTCCCTCGATCCTTCGGGGTATCCTACTGAGTATTTTTATACTCAACCCTTCTTGGGCTTTGCCCACACTTGGCGTGCCCTTGCAGACGACGGACATGTGGAGTGTCACTTCAGAGGAGCCTAGGATCTTGGGAGTTTGGACCACACGCAGTGGTCGGAGTCAGGTTCCTGGTGGGGGACCCTTCCAGCTGTTTATTTTGTTTACCTGTTGCCAGGTTGTGGCCTTTTTCTGGTTGGGTGCATGTTTTTCGATTTTTTTCTTTTTAGTTTACCTTCATCATTCATTGTACTGTTTAGAGGTCGATGCTCATCTGTGGTTTATTTATAGCAGTTTTTCTTTACTTTACTTGTCTTTTCTCCTTTACTCTTAACTTTTTCATTGACTGTGCTGCGTGTGTGTGTGTACAGGTACTTAGGCAAAGGCTTCCCCAAGTTATTGTGCCTTCGGCGTTGGTCACCAGACCCTGGCCTATGGAGGTGGGCTTGGGGTAGTTGCAGCTCGAGCCTGAGTAGGGTCGGGTCGTGACAAAATATGATAAAATTAAAAGAGTAGATAAAGAACCTAAAAAAGGAAAGACGAAAAAGATAACTTGAGAGAATAAAAATGCACAAATTATTAAAAAAAGTAAACAATAAATTTTATTATAACAATAAGAAAGTGAAAATATTTTGTAAAAAATATTATATGAATTATTTAAATCATTAAAAACTTAAATAAATGATGTGGAAAATTCACCAATTTTATGGCCATATCTATTCACCAACAAAACTCCTTCCCTTAATAATCCAAAATACTAACTGGTATCCCTATGAATGTTACATCATATTCAATATATAACTCACCCAAACAAATGAAATTTTAGTCATTAGGAAGATAGAAATTAATTTTCTACACATAGAAGTCATCGTTGATCCAATCCAACTTTGGAGGAATGGATAGTTGTTAGAGAACCTGACTAACATACTACAACTCCTAAAATGGAGAAATAATCCAAAATTAGAGCTTACTACTATGGACAATCCTCTATTACGTATGAAGAGTAGAAAATCATGGTAAAACATTGTTACCATCCTCTACATCTAGAGGTATTCTTATATGATTTATATATGACTTATGATAGTCCTATCCCACCTTTATCCACATTTGAATAATTTCCCCTTTCGTAGCCCTACTCTACACCGCATATTGTACAAGGAAAAATAAATCTCCAACATTGGTACAACAAAATAGAGTTATATATGGTATCCCATAAAACACCTAGAATATAGTAATGAATAAGGATGAGTAATAATAATTTTTATAAGAAAACATAAAAAATCAAGGGTTTTTCACTAAGGATCCTCCAAAATCTAAAGTAGAAGCTTGAATGATGTACCATAACATTTTAATGGATAACTTTTCATGACCATACATCTGAGTATGGAAAGAAGTGCTAAGGAGTAAATTGAATCCAAAATCATTCTAATGATATCCCATGACATTTAAGTAAAACCCCGGATCCCAATTAGAGATAATGGTCCTTGGAACCCCATGGTTCTTCACTATCTCATCCATATATTTCCTCTCAAACATATCAATTATAATAAAATCCTTAGTTAATATAAAAATATTATACATCATTAATCGGTCTATGATCACCCAAATAACATAAAATACACCTTGATATTGAGTAAATACAATGATGAAATCTATCAAAATATCATATAAAGTTCACATGGGGACATAAAATAGCTGTCAAGAACCTCCAAAAACATGAAAATATATTTTCACCTATTAATAAAGAAATCATTATGACAAAAACATAACCATTTCAAACTTCATATCAAGCCACCAAAATTTACTCTTAAAGGCATGATAAATCTTGGATATACTTGAATGCACATCCAATGGAGATATATAAAACTCATGAGGAACAATATTTCACATTTTTTATAGGATGAAAAACTTATATTGAAACAAAAACCAATGCTAACAATCCTTTAACCTTCCCTCAAAGGTATCACTATGTAAAATGTGTTATAAAGACACCTCAGCACATGATTTTTCCTAATGAGGCATCACTACACGCTATAATAGGATAATTTTAACTATAATATGGAATAATAAATCTACATCACTAGTACCCTCTATATCAAGATGTATCATTGAAAGATCCACCATCATTCTCCATACATCTCCAAACTCATGGACAAAATATCCCTGTAATTACTTACTCAACGCATCAATAACTACGTTTATATAAAATGGGGTGTAGGAGATCTTGAAGTCATTTTCCTTAAGAGATACCTCATCCTATACTAAAACAAAGAAAAATCTTACTTAGAGATTATATTCCTAAATATATTTTGATATATAAAGGTCACAAAGAAATCATTTATTAGTTAATGTTGCTATAGATTTAGAGAAAAAAATAGTGATGCAAACTCAAGACCACAAGTGAACCAGTTATGATCATTATGGCATAAATTCATAGGCCGATATGATATAAAAAAGCTCTATTTTATTAAAATTCAACCCATTCTAAGATGAGAATCATTACAGAAACCCTAAAAAATCCACATTACTCTAAAAACTAAATATTATAATCTCGTTTAAGTTCTAAAAATCATCTCTACCATGATCAGTCCATATGAGGGCATGGTCCTTCATATTTAGGGTTGTCAAAGTGTCCAAAAAATAATGAGAAATCATACATCAACCCCTTCTATGTTTCTATCATAACATGAAAATTTTCAATCTATATAGAATTCTTGGGCACTTCCCAGTATAAAAATACATTAATCATTAAAGGATTAATTTCCACTACCTACCAAGAATGAACATGTCCAATAAAATTCACCTCATGAATTCAAAACCATAACATGGATAAATTATAATAATTTTTATGGTTCTAATTTCCATGAAAAGTAATTCTCAGAATCTCGGTGTGATCCTCCTATAACTTTGTAAACATGAGAATTTAATTGATTAATACTACCATGAACTGATTCAGGGACTTGTGAAACATTATGTTCAGGAGTCCCAGGAAAATAGATGGGGAGATAATGACACTAAATTAAATAGTGATGAACTCTTAGATCCCATAATTACAATTTAATGTATTCTTTGGGATATTTTCATTATCTATAATATTATAAAGATATCTAAATGGCAGTTAAATATCCCAAAAAAGGTGGATATATTTAATGAACTAAACACCTTATCTAACCTATGGAGTGGGAATTATTTCATTACTACAACATGGTTTATCCACCAATAGTCTATACACAACATGGAACTACAATTTATCCTAGTAAAGAATAATATTGGAGTACCATATGGTGATAAACCACACAAAATGAAACCATTATGAACCGAATCATTTATATGAATACTTTAAACCTATAACACATAATTTGGTTTAAAATAAAGATACATCAAAACCATATTGACACCAAAATGTAAGAAAATACTCAACTCGATAACAAATTGAAGAGTCAAGAATAAAAACTATTTAGTAAAATCATTCAGAAAATCCTTAAAAAAGAAAAAAAATCTTCCTAAACCTCCAAAAAGATCAATATCAACTCCACTACTTATGAAGAAATGATTTCAAACACCCATTAACCATATGATAGTCCTTCTTGAAAATAATAACCATACGATTCATCACATAATATCACTATTTTCCAAAAGTAATAAATTGAATCTGGAGAGAGTAAAAATTATACATGCAATGATTGAAATTTTATAGGTTAGACAATAACTTGAAGAAATGACCCCATTACGGATGCAACAACATCATCATTTTAGAAAATTTTAAACATAAAATATATTAGAATAACCTCAAACTAGAAGATTCAAGACTAGTGGTTTTGGAAACCTCTCCACCTTGAGTCCCTAAGATTTTTCAAAGGTAGTTTCAACAAAGAATCAAAATATATAGAATAAAATAATGAGAAAGAAAAATTATAATATAATTTAATGGGAGCTTATATAATCTCATCCACACATAGTTCTGGAATCTCTATAGAATGCAATTGACCATGCACTACACTAGTGCCTTACTAGCCTTTCTAATGACCACCTCCTTGAGAATATGATGCCCTATGTTATTGAGGAGATGTTATGTCAGGATGTTTTCCACTAATTACTCTATATTCACAAATTTAACCAAAAATAATACTGAAATTAATAATAATAAGTCATCATACATAATTACTAATTAGGATAAACTAGAATATAAACACTAATCCAAAGTTGACCACCAAGGGAATTCTCGAACTGAAGTACTTAATTAACGTGACATCTAAAAACAAAGAACCTTATAATGGAGATATCAATAAAGGAGTGATAACTAATGGCTACAGAGAGGGGTCAATAGTAATTCTTAGACCGATTCCCCAGGGGTTAAAACCTCTACTTCATAGACATCCTAGAACCTCCATCTATAGGTATGCACATTCTAAATTGACGATGAATTCCAAATTGAAAGAAACCATAATTTTTTAGTATCGTCTAAATCACCTATACCATAGTAATAACCTACATATAAATAATAAAACCAAATGGGGCAAACTAATTTTAAATGTAGGAACATAACACTTCTTAAAAATACAATTCATTAACCTCATATTCTAGAAATGATTAGGGGTATATGGATTATGTCCTTGAAATAAATCGGTATCCCCCATAGGATCATTCTACCATGATCAAGAAAAATAACATCCCCCTATTTACCTTCTTTATCATAGAAGAAATAAAACAATTCATATAACTAATTTAATAAATCATCACATTAAACTACTTACTCCTCACACTCATCATGGAATAGAAACCACCATTTATATAATGATTCCATCAACATAATGACACACATTGATATCCATTACTCTATCATAACATTGGTTAGACTAAAATCAATTTGTAACTCCTTTTAATAGTCCACCATCACCTAATTATAGATATTTCACTCATACTCATCCAACAACTATCTTTGAAACTCATACTATGATTTCCTCTTAGGCTCATCCACATCAGTTTTTTTCAACCGTCATGTAGTGAAATATATTTTACAATTTTTCCTCATTGATATTAACCAAACACAGACTATGAACATCATAAACTTCTAAAAAAAATCAAAATTCTAAACCTAGGAACTTGTAATTTATTAAGTATCATTTATTTATATCCATTTAGGTTCCTAGAATCACCCCAATTAAAACACAAGAATAATTTTGCATAATACGTATACCTCTCCTGGGTCTCTACCCTAGGGTCCGAATCATATTTCCTAATACGATTGGTAAGATTAAGTTATTTACATTAGATCACAATGGTCCTTATTATCATATTTCTTATCAATTATTCATTTTTCTGTCACATAATAAGTTTGGTAATACTATTTCCCAACAAAACTATAAAATTCCCACAAGTTTATAACTTTAATATCCACCTTAACCCTCAACCATGTTTTTTCCCAGTTTGATAAGACCCTACCCAACTAGGAACCCCTCATGGGATGTTATTAATGAAATGTGTAAACCCTAAATCCTTCCTTCAATAACCTAGGGTTTGGTGACAATCACTAAGGGTAATATAAGACATAAAATGGGGGAATCACCATAAAAAATATGAGGATCAATAAAATATAAGAATAAACAATTCTATATAATATAATATAAATACCAATCAATAATTTATGTAAATTTCATACACAACCATGGTTATAAAAAATATAACATGAAGTATTAACACCTATGGAAATAATGAATCGACTGAACAAAAACATCAACGAGATAGTATGAACCAAATTAATCTCTATCTCTATCTTGAATCCAATAAAAAATATTTACATTTATGGGGTTGAAAATATTGTTATTCATAATATAATCCTCTATAAAACAACTCATGAAACCTACGAAACATCTCACTTAGCCCCATGTATATATGTATATGAACCAACTCGCACCAATATCTGATCATATATAACCCAAAATCACCCAAAATAAATCAACCAGTATCATATCCATTTATTGTAATATATTATAAAAAATATTTCTCAATAACATACCTTACAAACACTTTCCCATTGATCTAGTCACTATCATTCCCTAAAAACATACACAATTTTTTTCAACCAACTTCATATTACTACATATCCAAACATCAACATATCCACATATCATAAACACAAATAGTAAACTACAACCAAAAAAACAATTACACATCACATTTCCAATTATATTATGGTGTCCCAAACATGAAGGACTTAAACATTGTTCCCTACTTTAACCAAAAAATATCCTCATGTTACATCCAAATCATAAATAGATCACAAGACCATCCAACACGTATATACACCAATATCACAAGCTACTCAAATATCTGTCTCATATATATATACAGCAACCATGATACATCGCACCCATAATAAATATGAAGGGAGATTAGGGATGAGAGGTTGGTTGGCTATCCTATTCCCCATTAACATGGATGATTGGGAAACACCCAGATTCCATGTCCTTCTAATGTTGTTAGTTAGGTTACTCAACATGGGTGGTGCTGCATATGAAGAAACATGTAAAATATAAAAATCATATATCCAAAAAATCAAAACCTAAGGGTTCAAAAAAACATACACTGTCATCACCCACATCAACCACCACATCATTATAAACATCCACTAAAATGTATTTGATCAATATTCCCCAGATCAACCCCATTAACTAATATAAATAACTATATAAACATTATTTAATTCCCCTTTCATTTATCTTAATAATTTTTTTAGATACATTTTCTAGAAAAAAAATTCATGCATTTATCCATATTTAATGTAAAATGATTCATTAAAACACTTTTCACTCCAATCAATTCATTATTCAATAATCAACATAACTAGAGCTATTATAATTCATTGGTTTTAATAATTCCCCCCATTATAATATTTCAATTAACAAAGCACCATTTATCAATTTCTATCCCATCACCCATTATCAATTTTCATTTTTCCAACAATATTCCATGAAATGAAGAGAATCATACATAACTCTAGAATGATGAAACCCATCACATTGTGGAATACAACACATCCCAATATAGAAACCACCATAGATACAAAAAAAATTATTTCCATACAACCATACATTCCAATACTACCGTAACTTCACAAAAATCTATCCTTCACTACCGCATCAACAAAACACCACATCCTCTCAATGAGAAATAAAATTAATTCATCACTTTTTTAATTAGTGTGGGAATGTACCCATACATAGAAGCAAGAAAGTGAAAGAAAAACCATAATTCACACCGAAATAGCCTCCTGAAACATTATTTCATATATAAGATGAGTTTTTACATCTAAACACCAACATTTTAATTCCATATTTCAAAATAACTAATTTATAACCAATAATGATTGATTAGAAAAATCTACTAGGATATTATACGGAAACAATAGTTGAAGATTTGTATATCACAATATAAAATAGAAATCCCTATATAGAAACATTAATAAAATTTTTAACATTTATGTAATATAAATAGATTACATATATTATTTATGAATAAATATCATCCCTTAAATTTTTATTTTTTTTCAAATATATTATATTATTTAGGGTAATTTATAATATCCACGCAATGAAATAATACACATGATATATATATATATATAATTTAAATAATATTATGATTTATAAGCCTAGAATCCCTTGCCTAAACGAAATCACTAATTACCAAAGAATTAGATGATGAGAAAAATTATATAAAAACCACCATACATATAAGGATAAATCAAAATTCCTGCAAAAAATTATTCAGAATGCAAAAAACTACACAATAAAACAAAAACAAAATCATCACTACTATAAAAGTCTCCTTATGAATAAAGGACATAAAGAGAATCTAGAATAAATTTTGTAATAAATACATAATATAGATCACTATAAGTTTATGACTTGAAGGTGAGTGAAAATAAAATAAAATAAAATGATGGCTAAGGATCACTAAATATTTCCTACCAATCACCTAGGGTTATAAAGAAGTTAGAAAAATAAAATTGATATGAATAAAAGTCCAAAATTTATAATTACTATGTAAAAATATTGAATCAAGATTTGATAGACGTACTCACATTTTGATGAATATTTTATCGGAAAACCATGATGTTATATCAATTAAATAGTATTGGTTAAAATATATTAAAAACAATGAATTTAATGTAATTCATGTTGTAACACCATTGTTCATGTTATAATTGAAAAACTTATGAGGATTATAATAAGATCCATAACCTCTATCATTCTATTATATGAACCCCAAACCAACCTATAATGAAATAGAAGGAACCCTGACACAAACACCTACAGTATATAGACGTAAGAAACCAGTCACCCGTGGTTACCTTTCATAATGATAATATTATCAAAAAAATATCCCTTATGGAATATTAATGTAAAGGATCACATTAGAAATATAAAAATCAATATCACCACACTATTAAATGAAAACCCATGGGGATGCCACCCTTATATATATGAAAAAATCATATTAATTCACATTATATCACCCTTGGGACGTTATAATATAATAATAATCCACTAACCTTCACACTATAAAAACAATTTCATTCTAGAGCTATACTATTTACTCAAAACAGTGTGACATCAATCCTTAGAGATCACACCCCGTGTTAAAAGACATAATCCAAACTGAAACCCATCACAAAATTATGATATAAATACATCAATCCTCCATGAAACAAAACATCCCTATTAGTTAAAATCATGTATCCAAATACACCACACATTCTATATCCTCCTACCGAAACCTCTAACAATTTAAATATAAAAGGTCACATTACAAGATTTTCTAGGAAGTTTCATTCATTGTGTTGGGTTTTTGGGCTAGTGGACGATCATTCCATTATGTGGTTTTTATGGAATGACATTAAGGTTGTGTAATATTAAATTCTAGAGCTATGGGATCCCATTACACAACCCATTCATTACACCACAAGGGATTTATTAAAGGTTTGTGTCACATTTAATCCAAAATCATATTCTATGAACTGTGTGCGGGGGAGTAGTATTCTCATACTCCTAGATTTTTTGTTTCCAAATAATGATCTAGGTCATCCCAATGAGGGAAAACTGTTTATTTTTTGGTGTGTCTTTGACACGTTTCATTATGCTGGAATCATTTAGGTCTTGATATGAAATGAATATGTTAGGGTAATTATTTTATGAAACCTAATTTCATTATATAATGTGAATCCTTTCTAATTTTTACAAAGTATAATTAATCCTTTGTTTTTTTGGTTATATCCATCTTCCTCCTTAGACAAGAGGGAACATAAGAGGGGATATTGTAACATTCTCAATATCATCATATGCATATTTTTATTTTATTCACGTGTTAAAGGGTGTAATAAAATGATCTAAGTAATTTTAGTTTTTTTTGGAGAATTAAAAATCTCATGGATTAAAATTATCTACATGTGTAGTTCACACTGTAAATGAAAATACACTTAATGAATGTATTCTTGGATGAACCCAAGTATGTTTTTTCATTAATTCAAACTCATTGATGATGTGGACCTTAAAATAAAAATTTTCATAGGGTTTTTGGGATTTTATTCAAGGGGTTTTGTTTTTTGTCTTACAGGTATCATCATGAATTAAGGATGTGAATCCTTAATTAATATCATGAATGTAGTTGGTTACGAAAGATTTAATGATCCATGGTCATTCTATTTTCTCATAAGTATCCATTCTCACATCTATGAATCCTAGGATATCTGTAGAATTTTTTGGCCTCTCATATACCATTCTAACTCCTCCCTTCAATGCTCGAATTCCTTTTCGATCCTACATACCCAAACTGATAAGTTATTTTTTGATTATAATCAATTTAATCTCATTTTATTTTATCAAAATCAATGTGAACATCAACATGATGGTCTGATATAAGGTTTTTTGAAAGATCTATTATGGGGTTCAATTATTTTTTATATAATCATCATGGAAATTTATGGATTTTGTGTTTATCAACTACATGGACCAATACCATTTTCAAAATATTATATTCTTTATATCTAGTTTGTCTTTGAGACTTGGATGGAGACCCTAACTTTTATTTTCAGATTTACTTGAGGTAAGCATCCATTTACATTCAATCATGTCTTAAACTATTTATCATCTTTTTTGGAATGTGACAGTAGCCCTGAGAAAACTATGTTTGATTCTTGATTACATTGCTTGTGAATATGTAGCCTTAACTTATTATTGATTTGTAAAAATATGGATTGTCCAGATGATGATACCAGTTGACATTACATGATTTTTGATCTATCATTTCCATCTTATATCATATATTATTTTCTTATATCTTAAATAGTTTAGAATTTAGTTTGATAACAGGGGGTTATCTCCTAATAGGTATGTGTTAGAAATTAGGTCATCGTGAATTAGAAAATACATTGAAGAAGGATTGTGTCATCCATGTTTGAGAATATACTTTATTAGGGGGATTTTTACAGCCTACAACTAATTTTCCTTCGAGAATTAATTCCAAGAAGGTATAACTTGTATCTAAGGAACAAACATATGTTTTAGACTCTTTTGAAATATTTTTGTTATATATAATCCCTATTTACTTTCATGGAATGAACTTCTATATGTTATGAACATATGTTAAGGGTCATTAGTTTATTTTATTAATGAGACTTTTAGTGACACTCTACTTGGTATTTTTTTTGTTTGTGTTATTCATGCTCAGGGTTCCGATGAAGGGAAAAGGAATTATGGGGGATGATTGAGCATGTAGGTAGAAGGATGTGTATGTTCCATGATGGATTTTAGACTGGATGTCTACAGATGAAACATTTACTTTTCTACCTCATCATAATTTGGATCCTTTTGGTTAGTTTTGGTATGTGTATATGGAATTCCATACTACTAATGCATGGGTTATACTTTTAAATACTACTACACTAATGTGTATTATTTTATAATTTGTTGATTGATTATTATTTATTATTAGTTTATATACTCTAATTTTCACTTGGTAATGAAGTCATGGTCTCCCTAGACCAGTCCATAGTCCCTCTCCACTAGTTTGAAACCTCATGCATATGTGGAGGAACAAATGAGGTCTTATGAAACCCCATCATTTATCCTTGGGGATTGGTTCTAGATGCTAAAAAATGGTATCAAAGCACATGGTTCAATAACATGTTTCACCTCTTGACCTTGATTTTGGAAAGGTTAGATATGAGATATGATGTTTGGGGCTTGGGAAAGGGAACTATGTTGTTTCTTGGAAAGCACCATATGGTTGACTACTGAAAAACTATAAAGATGGATTTTTTTACTCATTAATGTTTACATGATTAAATTTACCTTACATGATGCACATGATGTTGATACCATGATTTCTCAAATTTGGTGTGTGTTCATGCATCATTCGAGACACATCAGTTTATATTCCATATATATATATATATATCTTTGTGTGTGTGTTCCTTTCATTATATATATCCCAAATAATTAAATTCCTAAATAAATAATTTTATTTTATTTGGTAAATTATTTCATTCATTCCTTATTTGAGCATGTTGTATTATATTCTAAGTGTATACAAATATAGATGTGACTAGCATGTAGATATTGGAGGCTTAAAATGGGATTTGGGAAGTTCTTATGAATTTATTCCTTGTTATTAAGTTTATTATATTAGGTTTAACCTTGTTATGAAACATTTTATATTCTACTGTTTGATTATCAGTTTTCTTTTTTAAGATATTGGACTTCTCTATGGTTTGTTCTATTATTTGAGGAAATTATACCCCATAGACGTCTCACAAATATATTTTATTCACCTTTTTTATGTGGATGGAATTTATCAAGTTACCTTAATCAATACAACATGTTAATAAACAAAACTATTCCAAACCTGACTCTTTTGAATGGTTATTATTCCAAATGAATGAGAACATAAGAGCTGGTCAACGATGGGGGATTACTCACACGACTTCCATCTCCCACACCCCCATCCTTAGAGTCAATTGGAGTGCCTAAAAATATGTAGGACTAGAAATAGGTAACTAAGAGGATATAAAACATGTTTGACACCCAATAATATTTAATAGTTATGCTTATAACCTTTGTGCATCAATATACAGTTGGAAGATGGTGGGATTTCATGTTTTAGGCCGGTATATGTGATGTGATGATTTGTGAAAGCTTCATGGATAACTTATTCAAAAAATTATTTATATATTCATTGAATATGGACTACGATCAAGAGATTTCTATGATATATCAAGAGATGATGATAATTTATGCCACCTGTGATGCTTTATAGAGATTATTATATTTTCACCTCTTCTTGAAGGGGAAAATCTCAGAAATAATTGATGTTTGAGATTTACCATCACATAATCTTGTGGGATCAGTTTAGGATCATTGATCTAATAACATATACTAAATTTTCATTGTAAAGAAATAATGATAGTTAAGGTAATCAAAGAGGAAAGAGATACTGGTCTTCTTCCATCAATCTATATACCAAAAGGAGCCTTCTCCAGATTAGTACCAACCACCCATTGTCGGAGTAAGAAGAGGATGTAAGAGGATAAAATATCAGGCAGTGTTCAACAGTTATTTTGGATCCAATATACTTTAACTCCATCCATGGGGATCGACTCTCCTTGGTGGTATACCTATTGGTAGAAGAGAAACTTTATTTAATAACTACAACTTTTCTCTCATGACTTATCACCAATGTGGAAAGATAATTAAAATAAAGTATTTTTTTATATGACATATTGGATATTATTAGATAATTTAGTAATATACCCCATTAGTATGTGAATATATTTCAAGGGTCTATGAACTAATTGATTCATAAACCTATAGGGCATCAAGGGGCAGTGGATTGTTAGAAATATTTGGTTGATCAGGATTTTGATTATGGTTGAGAGGGAACTTATGTAGTTTGAGGTATTGTATTGATCTCTTCAACTATATCTATTTGCTTGTTTGGAAAAGGACCATATTATTCATTTATACATTATAAAGTGGTTATTGGTTTAGATTACCAGATAATTTATCTTTTAATATTCTATATGTTGGTACAAATATGGTATGTAAGGAAGATTTTCCTCATATCTATATAGAAATTTTGTTGGTGGTTTCTAGATTTGATCATGTATGGAGCATGAAAATTTTTAAAAGGATAGGTATCAATGTGTTTCTTAGCGTGAATTGGATGACTAATTTCAATGCACACATCGATTTTTATATGAAATGGGATACCTTCTCTTCACCTAGGTGGTAAAAGAATGTGATGATCGATGAATGGGATGTTAACGCAAGAATTATAGGACAAAACCATATCATAGAGATGTCATTTCAGCGTAGTTGGATTTTGTGATACCTATAGTGGATCAGATGGTGACTCCCTCCTCTTTCCCCTTGGTTGTGAAGCTATATCGAGATGTATTTCCAAACAAATTCTTGGGACCCCACCACACATGAGAGTTTAATTTGGGATTGAGCTTGTGTTCAGTTCATTCTGGATATTAATTGAACCTTATCTCAGGGAACTGACTTGATTAAAAGAGTTTAAGGTGTAGTTTGATGATCATACGGTGAAATGCATCATCATATTGAATATGTCCCCTTATTTTTCTTCAATATTGTTCTACTAAAAGGTAAATGATAGTCATCAACTTTTTGTGGGCTACCAAAAGTTGAATAAAATCATGGTGAAGAATATGTAACCATTTCTAAGAATATATGATTTGTGTGGTCAATTTATTGGAACACTGTGGTTTTAAATGATTTATCAACAAAATGGATGAAAATAAAATCAGTTCAGAGCGGAATACTCCCCAAAGAAAAAATATAGTGGTAGTGATTGGTTTCATGAGAATCTCGTTATACAATTTGTATAGAATAATTCTCTAATAGCTTTCATGGAACTCATTAATAAAATATTGGACCCTTCGTTTGATTAAATTTTCATTGTATTTGTTTATTTCATCGAAATATATTCCAATATGTCTGAATAATTTGATAAAAACCTTTATATCAGGTTGAGTACACTCAAAGAACAACATAATTACACCAAGAACATGATTTTTTACATTTGGATATAGGAGGAATGTTATCATAGTCATATGAGGTTTTATGTAAGAATATCAGTTGACCTAGACAATGAAGAATCGGTTATCTCTTGGGATTCATTGAGGAATGAATTCAAGATTTACATATTTCCTTGATTGGGTGGGTACTAAAATATATTCATTCAAGAATTATCTCATCTATAGGTTCCCATGACCATTATCACTAATAAGGGAGTCATGAATGAATGGTGTTACTTATTTGATGATGTTTCTTAGAGGAAAATATGAGGATTACATCAACCATGAAATTGAACCTTTCTGAGCATAGAGTTGTCTATACTGTGTATATAAATTAATATGATGTTGTATTGAGATATTTTCTAATTAATGGTTATAAGGTAGTCACTTACGGGTCTCATTAGTGATCAATCCATAATAATAACTACTATTGTCATGACATTAAGTTGGTAGTCATTTTGTATGCATTGAACTGTTTTTTAAAAATTCCTCTTCAATGTGAAATGTTTCATGTATATGGATTAAAATATTCTATACTATATCTTATTCCAACAGAATCTAAATATTCATCATATGAATTGGTTTTATTATTTATTGATGTTTTACTTAAATAAGGATTATTCCCCAAGGATGGATATTATTGTTGTAGATGTTCTAAGAAGAAAATGAAGGAAGTTGGTGAATGAGAGTCTAAAGATGGATGCAATAACATTCTTTGGTTTACTATCTAGAAGAAAAAATAACAAAGGATCAATGATAAATAGCTTTTCCGACATTATTTACCATTTCCCCATTGGTTCCGTGAGTGAAGACATGCTAGGATATTGATCTAGTGTATTGGTGATATGTGAGAGACAGGTAGAAGGTGGTTCTATTTCGGTTTAGTCTTTGGATAGACATGGAGGTCTCCTAGTTTATGGTGAGGTGATGGTTTTATCTTTCATGACTGTGGAGCTGATAAGAGCCTCCCACGATTCATATTGGGTAGTGTACCCATGATTTTCCAAGATGTATCACAACATTAAGTGACATTTCTGGTGTCCCAACATGAAGATAGATATTTCTGTTTTTTCCTCCCATTGTCTAACTTTTCAAAGAGTTAAGGATGAACTTAAATTATTTAGAGGGTTAAAAAGAAATTTCCTTTTCCTTTAGAGATTTGGGATGTGGTAACCATGGAATTAATGATAGGGGTTTGCAATGGATGAAATGGAAAGGAAGCAGTGTGGATGGTAGTGAATTAGTTAACTAAGATGTATCATTTCATACCGATCCAAGTGATAAAATTAGTGTATAAGATAATAAAGATATATATTTTAGAGATTTTGATTTATTTAATAGTTCATTTTAGTACAGTATCTAACAAGGGATCCTTTTTCACCTCATAGTTTTTCAAGGTCTATAGACGTCTATGGGTACCCAGTTGAAGCTTAGTATAAAATTTTATATTTAGATCAACATAAAGACATAAATAATCATCCAATAATTATAGAATATTATATAAGAATGTATTTTGTATTTAGGATGATATTTTGATGATAAATTGGATATGATAGAGCTATAATATTATAATATCCTTTAGTTTTTTATTTAAATGAATTTATTTAAGGTCATGTGTGGAAGACCTTGTTGTCCACCTCTCTAGTAGAATGTGACAAGTGAGTCTTTAGTTTTAAGGATGAGTATGGTATATGATACCTTGGTATGGGAGAAGTTTATATGGAAATGGGTGGTTATTTTTAATAACATGTAGTTGTCTTATGATGGTTGTAGGAGAAAACTCATGGGGTGTGCGGTGATTGAAAAGGTTTTTTTACGAGTGTCCCCTCAGTTATGGAATAGATGTATTAGGAGGAAAGGTAATTTCCCATGAGGTATGCTGTGTAATTTGATATCATTCTATTTATTAGGATTGTGTGCTATAAATTTTAAATTACTCTAAGGTATCATGGTATGCACAATGTTTTCTATATATGATAGCCTTAGAAGATCAAGTTCGATCATGCATAAATGTTTGACTGTGTGGATATTGAGATTGAGAAGGATATATCCTATGTGGAATGACCCATTCAAAGAGTGGAACACTGTGAAAAGGTTATAGAAGAAAATTCAATTCAACAAGTTATAGTTTAATGAAATTATATGTATTTTGAGGAAGAAATGTGACATCAAGAGGCAAACCTTCATGAGCAGTGGCCTGAGTTATTCACAGAGACCTTGAGGGATAATTATTGGGGACTATAAGTTATTATAGGGGGATATTTTTAATATACTAAATATCATGTTTTTTCTCTTTTTATGTTTTTATACTTCTTTAATGGTGTAATTTAAATGATATATTCCTTCATAGGGGTGTTCTGAGAGGGAAATGGCTCAATGATGGAAATTGGCTACAAGAGTGGTTTACTCCATGAATGTACATTCACCATGTGAAGGAATTTTGGGATAAATCCTTGAATATATTTCTTGATGTAATGTTAATTCAAGATATTAATGTCATATACATTTTCTGAATATGTTTTTTGTAATTTTATTCTAAGAGGATGTGTTTTTGTATGTATCAGTTTTTCGGGGAATTCACGATGGGGATCCTTAATTCTTCACAGGAATGTAGTTGTTTACTAAAAATATAATAACCATGTACCACTAAAATTTATAATCTACCTTCCATCATACTTATCTGAACCTTATGCTCTATCCAGATTAAATTGGGACCTCCTCTCCCCTTCCAACTCCTCTCTTCAACACCTGAATTTTTATTCAATCATGTGCATCCAATCTGGTAACTTCTTTTTCAATGATAATGAATTTTATCCTCCACTGCATGATTAAAATAAATTAATATTTTTATGTTTTCAATATATATAAGGGGTTTGGGATGATATAATTATCTTTTTTATCATCATTAACAGAATCAATATCTATATTTAAGGATTTTGATTATGCACAATGCTTGGATTAGGCTTGTTGTCTACATGAGATATTCTTTAGATTTAGTGGTTCTTTGGGACATAGATAATATCCATTTATTTTATTTTCATTGTTTCAATTATTGAAGGGAAACCATTATATTTTCACATAATTTATATCAATTATTGGACTATTTTTGAGCATGTGATTATAAACCTAAAAAAACCAAGTCTAATACTTGATCATGAAGTGTGTGTGTGGAGGATTAGACTGTTCTTGTGTTTCTTGAATATAGATTATTATGGTGATAATATTTCATGAAAATATGTGATGTTTAATGTACCATTTTCACCTTGAATCTCATATTTTATTCTTCTGTCTTATATAGTTGTGCATGTTGGTCAATCCTAGTGGACTATCCCTTGAGATGGATTTATTAGGCGTGGCATTCATATGATTTGGACTATTACTTGAATAAAGGATGTTTCATCCATGTCAGGGACTCTCCATTTCTTGATGGGGATTTGTAATATAAATGACCAAAGTTACTTGTGGAATGTATCTGAAGAAGATAGAGTTAGTCTCCGAGTACCCAATATAAATTTTGGACCTGTGTAATATATTGTTAAGAGATATGTATCTTATTTACATTCATAGAATGAATATTTTATGTTATTTATGTATGTTAAGGGTCATTTTTTATTTCCTATATAGTCTTTTACTCACAACCTACATTGGTATTTTAGTCTACCTACAGATTTTATGCTTAGGGATCTATTGATGGGGATGGGCCCTATGGTAGATCATTGTGCAGGTTAGAAGGAGCATAAATATGTTTATGGAAAGAGTTTGGATCAAATTTATGTACAATTTTTTTTTAAAATTTCTATCTTACCCAATATTGGATCCTTTTTATTATGTTTGGGTCATGTATATATTATGTAATACTTGTACATAACGGTTTACACTTGTATATTATGCTACTTTAATGGTGTTTTATTCTTTGTTTTTTTTCATTTTTAATCACTCTAATTATATACTCTGATGTTCACATAGTACTAAGGGAATATTTTCAATTTGTTGTTTTGTAGGTACTCACCAATATTTTTAAAACATTTTCCTATGTGGAGGTGCACATGTTGTAGTGTAGAACCCCTATCCCAGACCCAAGGGTTAGGTTCAAGGTGTTCAAACCATTTTCTGACACCTCCCCCTTTTCCTCCATAATAGATTCCCTTGATTCCCCCTTATATCTGAGGCTGACTATGAGTTATTTTTTCCCCCAAATCTGGGTAATTCCCCTTCTTTCCTCTAATATTCTTCCTCCCTTGGTCTTCACTGATTTCTATTTATTTGGGTGAGGGCTTATATAAAATTTCCCTATGATATAGTGAAATATGAATTATATTTTAAATCTTTATGACCAAGTGTGTAGATTATTGTATGTGATATGGAATTCCACTTATTTTTTTACATTTTATTGGAGTAAATTCAATAGATGATTTTTCCATGGTCTTTCTATAAATTCTATTGGAATCGATGATCAATTTGTAATTTTAAATAGTGATTTTTGTGGTAGGAATTCATGAGGTTTATCATGGGTCTATCACATGTTGTTGCTCAAGGATTCATACCAGGGACGCTACTCAATGAGTTAATAATGATTAGGACACATTTAATTAAATATCTTTATTAATTACACATTCTTAAAATTAATTATTAAGGACTTGTATCTTGGGATATGGGATCAAGAGCATGATGGGGCCCAAATCAAGATTGAATAGTGATGGTGAGTTTGTTATAAATATTTTAACTCTATTGTAGAAGCATGTTTCCTCTATAATACATAACAATATTTTTTTTTAATGTTCATTGCATGCCTGCACCCTAGGTTTATGTTCGCATAATATTTCAATTGGATGGGTGAGTCCAAAATTTTTAATCTTCCTCGGAGAAATAATTTTTTTTAGTTACTAAGTGTTTCATGTAATGGCCCTTACTTTTCCATGTGTTACATTTAGACATTTTATGGATTATTTTTGAGACTAGGAATTGACACAACATGCGATACTAAGGCTCAGTGTGCTATGAATATATTTTTTAATTAAATTAAATATAATTAATATCATTCAAGTTGAGATTCTTATAAAATATGAATAACAACTAAACAGGTGGACCAAATTAGAAATATGAGAACACCATTTATTTTCGAACACAAGTTTCACCCTAGGTGGGACATAACATTTTTCAATGCAGGGAATTTGTGAAAAAGTATCTATAGACATAAAATTAATAAATTATTTAAGAAATTATTTTATTTCATTCATTTAAACAATGAAAAAATTTATTATACAAGTATAATGTTATTATAGATTCTACGGATATTCCATATAACCATGGAAACATTGTACCGAGCATTAGAGGATCTCTCTCAAACAAAAATCAACTACATCTTAGATCAATGATTAGTGTGTGACTGGATTCATAGATCTCACCCAATAAAATTATGCAACCTCATTCAAAATTAGTGTTCTATCTATCTCAAGTTAGGATGTTTGTCTTGATTGGTCTATTTCCCCATTATCTATTTCTATTATGAACGACAATCAATCAGACAATGGATTGATCTACAGATTAGTTATGTTATGGTATGAGTTATCTACAGGGATTGTTTTTGAGAACTGGTTCATATTTGTTTTTCATCTATTCATTCACCATTATATTGGAAATGAATTACGAAAAACATGAACATTTGTTATGGATCATTACTCAATGATACAAATTTTATTCTCTCCCCTGATTCTTCATTCCCCACCAGTGATTCCCCAGTCTCACGGTTAGACATATACAGGCAAATAAAATGGTACACTCATGTTTCATAGAACAATGGTTCAATATTGTAGATTCTGTATTATAATGATGCATTTATGACGAAATAATGAATGTGGAAGTATATCAGATTGCTTCGACATACAAAATTCATGTTATTCAATGTGTAAAAATATTTTGATGTAGTAGGCCATTTTCTGAATGGATTCAAGGGATGAATCCTATTGTTCGATGATAATAAGGTAGGACGACTGGATATTCCTATCTTTTGGCAAGGTAAGTGACCAGATCAGTGGATGGAGTCACAGAACTAGACTAATATTCATGATCTAGATTTCTTGATTGTTGGGATTGGCATGGATTATACTATAGAAAAATAAGGAATGTGGGGCCCTCTTAATAGAAGGGATGGTTTTTGGATGATGTTAGGGATCAAACATTGGGTGACGCCTAGCAAAAAACATGTGACCCTTATTGGATGCCTTGGAATTTACATGGAGGGTTCACAGACATGGGATGTGGAACACTGGATCTAACATGTCATATACTCCCACATGGACATAGTCAAGGAGATATACATTAGTATAGCTATGTACATTAACACATATAGAGAAACATCGTCAAGGGTACATGATGTACTTCGACATTGACATAATCACATTTCATTTAACAATGGCAGGACCAATTGAATAAGGGACATGATATGTACTCATAGAACATGACTTTTACTCATTAAATGTAGGCTATGAAACCTAGTCCTCTTTATCATAGAAAAGTTTCCTTTGATTTCATTCGCTATATCCTTTCCCTGAGAGATAGTATGGAATACTAAATTACAAATAAAATGGTTATCCCTATAGGAGGAATTATTGGATATAGTATTTTAAACCCCTCTATAAGGCCTAGAGTGATATCCTCAATCATATTCTTGTCCATGGTAGAGTACATATTATCGCCATGGTCATCACTATGTGGGAACTGATCCTTTACATAGTGTGTTTTTCCAACATGATTTTTTTGTATACCTCATGGCCTTGGGTGTGATCCTCATATTTGTATCATATATCTTTAGTCTTATAATGTATAATTATAAAGGAGAGACCTGAAAAGAACAACCTATCATACTGACGTCATCAATGCTAATATGAATCATGGTGTGTGTTATCCTAGACGAGTGCTATGTGGAACCTTCGAGTAGGAATCCTAGGTTGGAATTACCATTAAGACTTTAACTTGAGACTATGTGTCTCTATTGAGTATATCTAGATATTCTTATTTTATGTGTGGTAGATATATAATAGTGTAAATCTAACTGTTCTTCTTTTTTATACTCTTTTTGGTTTTAGGTGACCAATTGGGTATTTTTATAATCACCCATACATGGGATTTTACTGTATGTGTCGTGACATTTATAGATGATCAATCTATTTACAGAGTCCTAGAGGGATCTGGACCAGGCTGTTTATAGTGATACTAGACATACCGATGTGTGTTCCAATGGTTACATGACAATAGTCCCCATGATTATATGAAGGATGATCTTGTTTTCAGACTATATTTAGTTGGGATTGTATTCTGTCATGTTTATATTACATTTATCATTGTCCAACTCTAGATGGGTAATTACATGTATGATTGAATTGTTACATTCACCATTTTAACATTTTAGTATTTTTTTGGGCTTTAAGATGTGTTCATGTGCATATGCACATTTTCCTAAGGACTTCTATCTTAGTGATACACCTACTCAGTGATAATCTCCTGCCCTTAGCCTATTAGAGATGGGTTTGGGGTGTCTTGGAATAGGTCCCATTAAGAAGGTTATTGATATTGTGGTATTATAGGAATCAATTTTACCTTAGGATTAGAGTATATGATATTTTTTGGGGGAAATAATGTTAAGTGTTTCGAATTTATCTTTCAGGATAGTGACATCAGTATTGGTACAACATACAATGTATCCATACACAAGGACGCTAATATTATACTTCATGAATTGGTAAATGGAAACTTTTGTTGTAGATAATAAAATTGTATATTCATCCTATAAGAATGAGTATATGTTTCCATGTTCTGCTCAAGTTTCCCCTCCAAATATACTCATTGACCATTGTATATGATTTTTATTTTCAAGATACCTCCGCGTTGTATACTAGCTAGGATTATAAAATAGGATTATGCAGATGATTCCTTCAAGGATGATCCATCAATAAAGGGACTAGATTTAGAGATGTTACCTACAAGTGGTGAACTGGATATACCACAAACTATTGATCAGAAGATGGAACTTGTAGTACTAGTTGATGGGGTGGATAGGATGATAGAACATCTCGAGTTTCAGTGATAGTGACCCATTAGGTTCCGAGGTGAACTCGACTCCTATACGACTGGGGAGTATCTTGAGGATGTCACTTGAGTTTTCCATATGGTTAGTACACTATAAGATCAAATTGTGGTTCTTGAAGGGAGTTGTATACATGTATAAAAAAGATGATTATGAGGGTTAGTGACCTAGTATTAAGATGAGGAATGTTTAGCATGATCAGAGTTTATGATCCTTTTTGGATATAATTTTTCTTTAGTCATGTTGAGGGCTATATAAATACATGAGATTCTAAAACTTCAGTTGGGTAACATGAAAATAGATGAGTCTTCATCGAGGTTCACCAACCTCTTTAGGTACTCGATGGATATGGTTCACAGTCAATTCTTATGGGTTCAGACCATTGATAAAGGAATGATAATATACATATGGGACAATGTTATAACATTTTGAATTTCTACTAATGATGGGGTTCAAGATAGTGTTTTTCTGGTTTTGAGTTTCCTGGATGACTAGACACATATAGTGGTTGTTGACTATGGGAATACCACAGTATAGACATCAGCAGTAGGGAGCCGATGTCATCCTTGGTGACTTCGATGTGAAAGGTGTTTCTAGAAGAGGTACCAAGCTAGAGGTTCTTAGGATTAGGTCTCGTATGATGGATCTAGTCAACCCAAAGAGTGGAAATAATACTCATGTGATGGTATGGGTCATCTTGCATGAGATTGTCTAAACCACCGTATATTTGAGAGGGATATCGTGAATGGGATATTGAGGAAAAATTAACAGTTTGAGTATTCATGTTCGTAAGATAATAGAAATGGCATACGATATGGGGGATAAGATCAAGGTAGTAGACACTTAGATATGTTACCACCACCACCACCTAGGTGTTCTGCTCAAGGAGCTAGAGGAAAGGATTGGGGCAGCTACATGTGGTTGAGGATTATAACCCAGAGGCTCTAAGAAGGATACAATGTACGATTTTGTATTTTCTCCCATACATGTAGTACTAAATAACATAGGTTCTAGTAATTCCATAAAAGCCACATATCTGGATCAAGACATGGAGATTCATGTTGAGAACTTGTCTTGGCACATACACTTAGAGACTATTAATAGTGATAACTCAGTGGTCTCACACATGTGCCAATAGTTTGAAATGACACTTGGATGTGAGTGTTTTTATTGGTATCTCTTTTTTGTAGTGATGAGGCCTTATAGATTCCTATTAGATAAGGAATAGATATCTATAGTTTCTTCCCTAGTCGATGGATTTAGGTGGAGGATGTAGTGCGTCTGTAGTGATTTCACTATGTTTTCATTTTTGGGTGAGAAGGAAACCCATGAAGTGTTGGATTAACACATCCATAGGTTGGTGTAGCCAATTAATCACTAGTTTTACAGCGTGAACCTTGGTGTAGTGGATGTTATAAGTTTTCAGTTTACCATAGTGGTGAAAGAGTATGAGGATGTATTCTCAGAGTATGTTACAGGATTACATCCCCACCAGGATATAAACTTCTTCATTGTTCTACATAGTAGGAAGACCTCAATATCTAAGCCAACATATGATATGGCTCCAAAAAAGCTTCACGAGATGAGGGTGTTGATGGAGGATTTATTGAGGAAGGGATTTATTTAACATGGTATTATACAATAGGCATTCCCAATTTTTTATGCCAAGGAGGTGTGTGGGGGATTGAGGTTTTGTATAGATTTCTGATGATTGAATCAGGAGATTGGGAAGAACATGTATCCAATATGGAGGATCTATGACATCTTCGATTAGGTGAGAGGGGAACAATGGTTCTCAATGTTTGACCTCAGGTGGGGCTTTCAATAGTTGTGAGTAGGGGATGAGGATATACTAAAAGGGGAATTCAGATGTCTATATAGTCACTATGAGTAATTGGTGATTCCATTTTTCATGATGAAAACCCTAACTTTGGTCATGGGAATCATCATATTGATATATCTCCCTTCTTAGGCTTCTTTTTGGTAGACTTATTTGAAGATATCCTTCCATACTTAGCATCCGAGGAGGATCATTTGAGACAATTGATAATGGTTTTCTACATAATCTAGAAGAACCGTATTTTTGGGAAGCTATCTAAATGAGATTTATAGATTCAATATGACTACTTTCTCAAAACTGTTATCTCAACTGATGGTGTTGTAGTGGAATCAAAAAAGTCAAGACAATGTATGCTTGGGAGCCACCCAAGTGGGGGAATGAGGTGTAGTGCTTCCTTTGGTTGGAAGGCTATTAATAGATATTCCTACATGATTTACCCAAGATATCATCTCCCTTTAAATCTTTGATCTGAAAGGGGAATCTTTTTATGTGAATTGACCAGCACCAACAGGATTTTCAGATGCTGAGGTAGATATTGATGGGCGCTCCCTTATTGATTTTTTAGAGGAGGTTGTTGAGTACATAGTGCTCTATAATTCATTAAGAACTATCATTTTTTTTGTTTTGATGCTGAGGAAGTATGTAATTTTATATGGACCTTGTCAGTTGAGACCACATGAGATGAACTATGAGACTGTCAATCTTATGTTGGAAGTGGTAGTGTTTGAACTAGTGATTCAACGACAAGGCCTGATGGGTGAGAGGTTTATTATCTATTATGATAAAAAGAGTATCAAGTGTATAATATATTATAAGGTTCCTAACTTGAGATAGAGGTGATGGCAATATTTTTTCTAGGACTATAACATTGATAGATTCAATACTCATAGGAAGGGGAACGTGGTAGTAGATTCTCTCAGTAGGAGACCATGTTCGCAGTTGCTGGGAAAGGTGTCAGAGTAGGTGGCATCATTTCCATAATCCTTTATTGATGTTGATGTAGTATCATACCATTAGTTGATGGTTGTAACCTATATAATTCTATATAGATTCCAAGAGGCATGAAATTAAGATGAAAACTATGAGACCCTACATACACAGATAGGTCCTAAACATGATCCTGATAGAATTTATGAATGTTGGGAGAATATTTCTATTTTTATAGGACTCACGATGGTATGAGTTATATTTCTAGAGGAGGTTCTATATGTTTTTCATACTTCCCATTTAGCATTACATCCATGTTTGTAAAATATGTACTAGGATTTACAATGTCAGTTTTGGAGTCCAGGGATGATGAAGGGACTTTCCAAATCTGTCTCTTGATGCATTACTTATCAGCATGTGTAGGCGGAGTGCAATGATCCAACAGGTTTTGCTTAACCCCTCGAGGTTATTGATTTTTAATAGGATGGTATATAAATGGGTTTCATGACATTATTACCATGTATATATAGGGGAAATGATGTCATCTGGGTGATTGTAGACCGACTCACCGTGTCATCCCACTTCGTAGATATCAGAGAGCAGATTTCAATAGAGAGATTGCGATGACTCTATGTGGAAGAGATAGCCTAGATCAATGGAGTTACATTTAATATAAACTCTAACTAGGATGCTTTCTTCAAATTTCAGTTATGAATGGGACTTAAGGAGGCTTTTGGGATGTTGTTTCATTTGATAATGGATTTTCACCCCCAGAATGACTATCGGACAGAGGTAACCATTTAGATTATAGAGGATATGTTGCAAGAAAATATGTTAGACTTTATCCATATTTGGGAGGATCAACTACCACTGGGGTAGATTTCATACAACAACATCTACCATTTGACCATTGGTATAACACAATTGGAGGACTTATAGGGGTGATACGACATGTCACTAATTTGTTAGACTGATTGATGAGTGTTCTCATTTATTTGATAAGAGTTGGTTTGACCACTATAGATATTGTGGTGATAATATAGGTGGAGATGGGGACTACACAGAGCTTTTGGAAGTCATATTTTTACCGAAAATAGAGGCCTTTGGAGTTCAGGGAGGGAGATATTGTGTTTCTATGGGATTCACCTTGATAAAAATTATAGATATTTGGATGAGGTTACAAGATACATGTGAGATTCATTTTCCCTTTCTAGATAGAATGTATAGTTTGTGAGGTGTTATAGCACTTATCTCTACCACCACAGTTACATCATGTACCCAATGTCATACCCTAGTCTTATATGGGGACGCATGTGCATAACCCATCGCACGTTATAGAATTTCGTGAGAAATTAATTCGGGATGTATATACCACAATTGGGTACCTAATATAGATTAAGAACCGATATGAGAGCATATTGTGGGTGGGAGTTTGATTTTGTGCATGTATTTTGGAAGGATGAAATCTGTAGTGGAGGAATAGAGAGTGGGATGCTAAAATTCATACTCAGTACCCACACCTATTTGTGTAGCCCTGGATTTGTATTTTTGAGATGTAAATCCACAAGGTGTAGAGAATTTAATGACTTGGATTATTATTATTTTTTTATATTGTTTGGATTATTTTTGAGACCAAGAATTGAGATGATGTGGGGTTTGAGGCTTGATGTTCCCATAATAAATGATTTAATTATATCAAATATATTAAATATCACATTCACATAGTTATCATGAAAAATTACAATAAATTATAAATAATGGCTCAGATATAAAATCAAAGGTCTCCCTTGAGTTCATAATATGATTTTTACCCTAGGTGCGACATATCATTTGTCAGCGTGGTGAATTTTTGAAAAGTTATTCATCTTTATAAAATGAATAAAATAATTATATAAATTATTGTATTTCATCTATTGAAAAAATTAAATAAATTCAACTATAATTATATGGTAATGACAAACTATCGGGGGTAACTATATAACCCTAGAGGAATTAGATATATAATTGGAGGTTCTCTCACAGATGATCATCAACAGGATCATAGATCTATGATTGGGATGCAATGAAATTCATTGATCTCTCCAATGAAATTGATATAAGATCCATCTTCATCATAGATCAATCAAATTTGATATGTGTGTGTGTGTACATGTACATTTGGATATGGCCACCCATGTTTTTGATATGACTACTCGACACTAGTTACCATCCCTTGGAATTTTGTAAAAATACATGGGGACTCTTGTCATGGGATCCATAGGGATGGGTCATGATATTCCACTTAAATGTTAAATAAATTATGGACACCTAATGAATAGATTGATAATTGGTGAAGTTTCAATAATATATTAGGGGACTATAAATTAGTCCAATAATGTTGAGTAAATAAATATTTTTCTAGGTTATTCCTATGTGTGTTAGTTCATGAAATTTTAGATAACGAGGAATTTGGGTAAAGGTTATAGTTGGGGTCACACATTGGAATTAAATGATAAAGGCATTTTGAATATCCTTATAACCTTGAAACACCCTTGTTGAGAGGAGTTGGATGATGATAATGTTCCTAGTGATCAATAAAAATACAAGGATCTTGAAATGTTAATGTTATTAAGTAGTATATAGGGTAAACAATATCTCTTGGGGTGATCAGTGGATCTCTGTAATGGTAAAGTGAGTCTTTATTATCTTTGAGTATAGAACTCCCATATGATTTGTATTGGATTGTAAAATGGATATGGGTTTCTAGAGGGAATATGTATGAGGCTTGGCTAGAAAGGGGAAGGAGATTGATCGTACATTGGGAAACCTCATGGTATGGTTGGGATCTATCTATGTTTTAGGGAAGCGAGTTTAGGTTGACATGTGCTTTTATGAGTCCTTTTAGGGTAGTTCATTGCCTATTTTAGAAAATTATTAATCAATGTATCGAAGTATTACCGATGGGTCATACCAATGAGGGGGAATGAACTAAGGGTTTATAATGACCGTGACTGTTGTGGGGTTATGGTAAAGGTGATGTAAGGGTACAATGAGGGTGTGGATAGGGTTCTTGAGGTTGAGATATATTGTTTCACCCTCATGTATAGAGCTCGATGGTGACACAAATGCTATCAACTAATCGATATGTTATAATATATTTTACTATTTTTTATAATATTATTACCATAAAAATATATATGATAAATTTTTTTATATGATACTTCACCCAGAGTGATACAGTACTAGTGAGAGCCCTATATGTGACCTCACTCAGAGTGAGAGGGTGTGGGTGAAAAACATAGTAACGGGGTCTCACATTGAGCTATATGGTGTTTTCATGAGATGTGGTTTGAGAACTATCCCTGAGTGAGAGGATTGTGGTACACAACAGGGTATGAGATATGGAATGATGTTAGGTATCAAACCCCATTCTATGTTATAGGGTAGTTATATATTATGAGGTGTAGAACCTCACCCATTGTTACAGGGTGGAGATTCAAGATTATATTCGATATTTGGAAATAAGATGAGACCCTTCCATAAGGGAGTTATAAATACTATGTTTCTGATACCTTATCTGCTAATTAGGGTATGAGGATGCGTTATATTTTTAGTATATATTTCTACCGACATTGGCCAAAGGTGGCGAGGTTATGTGACATGGTAGACTGGTCAACACATGATGACCTCACATGTTTGTTTTCTTATTATACATAGCTTATTAATTTACATTCATATACATGAATACACAAAATATAATATAACATACAATTGATACATTCTTAGTAACCTAATAAGTTATACAGTCACACAATATATAGGTTTCCCAGTGCATGTGTAAAATTCAGGTTAGTTTTTGGTCAAAATATAGTATAAAAAATATAGCTGGATAGACTGAATGGAATTTGTAAGACTAGATTGAAGAAGGAAATTAGGATATTGATATTTCCCCAGTATATTTTTTTCCTTTTTTATTAGTAAAATATTTTCTCAATATATTATATATTCATGTATATATGTTTCATGAGACACTTTTAGATGTGACATGTCAATATTATCTGTTATCGATGGTTTGATATTAATTTAAATTTTATTCTATTTATACAATTTTATATAATGATTAAATTATTTATAATATATTTAATGGGATAATAATAAAAATATTATCTCTCCTTGTTGGTTAAGGACCACCATCACTAGTTAGAAGCCTTTAACATAGGAGACGAAAACCTGGGGTCATATTACATTCCCCAAATTGGTCTAGCAGATAGGTTTTTGGGTTAGTTAGTTACATTTTCCATATAATTTTTCACTAAACAAGGAATTTATATTACTAAAAAATCACACATACTAATTATGTAGTTTCATGAATAGCCTTTTATGAGTAGTCCATAAACACCATCAATTGATGAGGAGTGAATCAATGTGAGGAATTCCATGGACATTAAACATCATGGTTAAATAATTGTACCCAATTAAATATTATTTTAATAATATTATTTTTCTTTCAATGTTGATAAGAGTATATATTAAGGTCTACATATTGAATTAATTGACCAGATATGGGATTATTTGTAGGCAATTTGAGTTTCATTTAAATTTTTTTAATTCTTCCATTTAAAGGAAAACATGTATTATAAATATAAATAATAATTTGTATGATATTCTATATAAATTGTGATTATCCGGGTTCGAAAGTATAATAACTATTTAAAATAGATGTCCACACATTGAATGATAACCTATACTAAGAATCATATCGTGACGTATCAAAGATACGATTCACGAAGTATCAAAGAATGGAGAGTGTATTTTCAATTCATAACACTTAGTGGTTCACTTATAGTGAATGAAAATTGATATTTTTTATTGTCATAATGGGGCAGATATAAATGGTATAGGAAGGTTGTTTCTAGAAACATCGGATGTCCTTAAGATTTTATGACATTTTAGTGTGAACATCATTGTAGTCAAACATTCCAAAGGAATGTGACAACTGGGGTTTCATACCAACAATGATTTAAAATGACTATTAGATTAGAGGATGAGATTTTAGGCCCATATCCCTATTTTTGGGTGAATGATTGCCTTCTCTATGACATTTTTATATATTTAAGATGTTTTTTTAAATCCTTTCACAATATTAGAATGGTATTATTTACCATCCATGATAATGGATAAATGATACCATATTTAGTTTCATAAAACTATGTATATTTTAGGCTCTAGATCTTTAATTTATTTATTAATAAATAATAATTTGTCATTTTTTGGTTTAAGTCTACAAAACTAGGTTCCCTAATGTTTAGTTCCATATTTGGGGTTAATACTTCCTGTGAGGTTAGGATTAGGCCCCTGGAAGGGGCTTTCTATGCATCAATAAGAAGCAAATTAGAACCCATGTAGTTCAATTTATTTTAACTGGATATGAATTACCTTTTAAGAACATGTGATAATGACTGATTTTGTAGAGTTTAATGTTGTTCAGAATTGTCTTCATGGAGTAATATTCTAATATATGTCTAGTTTGGGACTTAGGTTTGGGTGGCCCTTTCTAATTGGTCTTAAATATTATATCGGCCATTGAGAGTGCGTTTAATTCACAAGGAATATGAAATCATGTGAGATGTATAGTTGGATATTCTTATAAGAATATATCCCATAAAAAATATTATAGGGGGTATAAACCAAATAAGGATGATATGATGATTATCTAGATGTAATATGGATCTTAGGGTGATGAAATTGTGTCATATAGAATGTGGTCCAGTTAAGGGGTGAGAATTATACATTTCGTCAAAATAAGGGATTATACATATCCAATTAAAGTGTGGATAAAATATCATGTAGTTTGAGTTACATAATTTTATTCCATGTGACCAGAACATACCATGAAGCTTAATATCACAAAAAAATGATTTTTTTCAATTTTTTATATTATTCATCTAGAAAACATTCCATGTTGTTTAATATCATGTTTTAGGGACATCGTTTTAATTATCAACATGATAAAATGACTGAATTGGTATTTTACATATTTTCTTAACCATTATTATAACATTTATCAAGGAATGGAAAAAATATATCATTGATCTTGAAGTTTGGACTTACACCATGATGAATCCCACCTTCTCATGATTTCTTGACTAGAATCAGGTGTCAACTAAGTTCTTATGGAGATCTAGTTCTAGCCTCAGTCATCTAAGATAAGATAGGTGAACCATGAGAGGTTATCCCAAAATCCTTATGATTGAGTCCTTCATTTTCAAAGGAATACAGGATTGTGATAACTTGAGGGTCTTATCTATAATGGAGGAAATCCAAAAAGATTAATTTTATCAATGGAATACATGATAGAAGGGATTTATAATGGTCTGAAGGGACCTATCATGTTTGTAGAAAGTCTTTAAAGGTATCTTTATGATGTCCTCTTAAGGGTTCTAGCATTGGATAAAAGATCCATGGGGGTATTTCGGTTTCCCTATATCTGATTTTTTGGAAAAAAGGTAGTGATATGAAATACGTATTATATCCCATTTTATTAGTGGTTAGTGGAAACAATGTGGATTAATTATTCATTACCAGTGGCATGTGGTCTATAAGGAACACACCATCTTCATAGAATGTTTCACTCAGGATTATTCATAACAAGTTTGTGGGATGCATTTCTCCATGTCCCATATTCATAGCTCACCTATGAGGTTATCTCATGTGGTAATGACTCATGAACAATCACAGGAAGACAGTTCTAGGCCCAGTTACCTTGTAGTGAAATTTATATACGGTGAAGTTCACCTTGTGATGTTCACAAAGTGAGGTTATCCAAGTAGCCACTACTAGGATTATTTCCATTAAAAATAATTATACAAGGGTATTACCTTTGAATTTCTCCCAAACGGATCGAGAAAATTATTATTATCATTTAATTTTTCTCCATTCACTCTTTTCTCAATGTTTATTTCTAAAAGAGTAATCATTCTCTTTATAGGAAAGTATGGTGTATATGGTCCCCAAAGTTAGTGGTCACACTAAGAATCAATGGGGGATGAATAGAAAATTTCATGAAATTCCAAAATATTAATCCCATGTAGTACTACGTATGTTACCACTTAGGAATTACCAATAAATAATTCATCAATCAGGTATAGAATGAAAATTTGTGCAAGTGTGAGCTGTTATGTACATCATATAGGTAGTTATTCTTGTGAAGACCATAGAGTCTTTCAGAGGTGTTTGTAAATTGAAAACTTTATGCTCACGGCTAGATGAGGCCACATTGTCCAATATAATAACATTGGTAGGTGAATTAACCTCTCATGAAAACTACTCCATCATCACTATGTTGATATAATTAGTTTCACACAGTCAACCATGTGAGATTATGTAGTGCTGTTAGGTGATAAAACATTTCACCAATAGGGTAAATGATTATACAGTTTATAGGTGGTCTGATGTTATGTTGTGTTTGTCTTTTACATACCTTGATATCATTGCGTTCTATACCAGGTGTGACTATGTGGTGTCATCAATGGAAACATGACACATGATATGGTTGTAATTCACACCATTACTTAGCAATCTTGCACTAGGTGACCATCCATGGGGTATTCATGCAAAAAATATGTCATTTTTAAAATGACTATAATGTCATATTTGTAAGTCCATTTTGTACCCCAAATAAATCAAATTTTTGAATGTGAAAAACAACCTAGGTTCCGTGGTTTACCATATAGGAGGGTTTCCCAATGCCACAATGTGTTATAAGACACTTGAAAATGTTTCATTGGACTTGAAATACATTTGATCATAAATGGATGAAATACATGACCTATATCCATAGAGAGATTCTTGCTAGCACACTCTCATATCATGAACCACTTTTAGTGTAGCATATCCATGTGTTTGTTAGAAATCATGCAACACATATAGGTATAATTTTCATCCCCATCCGACTTGAACATACCTTCATACTCAAACATCAATTCTAATTTTTATGTGGAGAACATGCCATTTCATCCCTGGTAATGTTCACAGAACAACTTTTTAAGATCCAACAATGGTTATTGGAAGGTGGAAAAAATTATTCTTAGGTGCTGCATTACTTGATATGTTTTTAGAAGAAACCAATTACCAAAATACTCTATATATTAATTAAAAAAGAAAAAAGTGATATGTAAGTTAATATTTTTATATATTATTGTATTATATATGAATGTATGTCAATATGACCTTTTTACAAGATGTCCAGGAACAAGGCATGAGTGAGAATACACTTTTCATAATGAAATTTTATTTTGAATCATGGTGTTGAATAAAAAGAAATAACTTATTAGTTTTTCCGAAAATATTAATTTAAAAACATATTTGAGGTTTAAAAAATTTATTAATTACTAATACACTAAAATAGTATTTTGGAGGATTAGAAATTAATAGAAAAAACAAAAAATACCTATGAATGCATTTCGTAGCTGTAGTTTTCCTTCAGCAAGAAAGAATGTGTTTTTTATAAATGATTGGGATAATAAAGTTTTTTATGTATAATTATAAAAATATTTCCACTAATTTTAACTTTCCAAAACAATTTGAATCATCCCAATCAATGGTATAAGTTAAAAGATATCATTACATTAAGTTTCTAGTAATAAATATTTTGGAAAGAAGATGACATAACATTAAAGACATATTTTATTATAGCAGACGAAATGTTTCCATGATTTACTATTTAAAATAAATATTTTGGATATTTTATAAGAGGTATAAAACATGTTTGTATTTTTTATCTTAATTTCATCTCTATAATTCATGTCTTTTCCAATAGAATTTAAGAGTCACAAAAATTATAGTAGTGTATAGAACAATTTAAAACAATTTTTAAATAGATAGTTTGGGCCTCCCAATTGATGACAAATCTATACCAAATATCTAATAAATATATTTAATGGCATAAAATCCATTATAAGGATTCAATGACACCATTTGAATAATGTAATAAAATGTTATATTTAAACTATGATTCTATCCAGTAGATGAACTATAGAAGATTTTAGTGTGTATGAGATAGAAAAATGTATTTTTATAATTAAAAGAAGATAAATTTATGTTCTGAAAATATCTAATAACATTTTATAATATTGTTATATTTATTTATAATTTAAAATCAAATCTATATGATCTATATTGAAGGGATTACAGAAAAAATAGCATATCTATTCAAAAACTATAACACCAAATTTCAAATTCATATAGTTGGTGTTGTTTTCTAAATAGTTGGTAAAATTTTCATCCATTTAATTTGATTATTATTTTCATGGTTTTTATGATTTTGAAGGAATATAAATTTATATAGAATAAATAGATAAAATAAAATGCAGTTCATGGGATCTATGAGATTGTGAATTTAACTATATTAAAGATTATTTCTCTATAAAAAAATAAATAAAAGAGAAATCTATTGTTTGTTTTAATTTTTACCATTTATATTATTGTAGAATTATCATATTTACTGGTAATATGCTTCAGAAATACAAGATTTTTATAATGTATTATTTGGAATTTTTAATGGATTACTGGTCATATGTGTTTTATTCATAGAGATCTATTTACATATAATGAATAAGTTATAAGGATTTGCTGATGTGTAAGAGTATATGTCATTAAGTTTCCTAAAACCTCCCAATCATGAACCCATACCAACCCTTGAAGAGAGCTAAAACATAATCCTGATAACCATGAGCTGGTGAATATTACTATGAAATCAAAATAAACTTAATAGGAATGATTTTTCATTGATATTTAATATTTAACAAGTAGTGGGATTTTATCTAGAATTAGGTATGGTACATCCATAAATTGGATGCCTATTCATAAAAAAATAAATATATTTTAATAGAAACAATCCAAACATTGAATATCAAATAAAAATACATTAACTATAAGTAAATGAAAACATGGAAAAACTAGAGATATATTAGGGTTGATGAATTGGATAGTATAATCATAATACAAAAGAAAACCAAAATACCATAAAAGATATCCATGAGACTCTAGGACACCATCAATCCTCAAAACCCACATGACTACTCCATGGTCAATCAAAAACCATAATATGAACTGGTAATTAAGATACTCAGTCTATAATCAATGAGTGGTGTATATAGGGTGTGACCATAAACAACTAGTTCTGATTTATCTAACAATTCCATGCTTGTCATTTTTCATAATATTCATGAAACATTAGTTTTTAATATAGTAAATTAAAATAAATTATTTTTAATTTTGAGAAATATAACTATCAAAATATTTTAAACTCCCTTTAACGACATTTTCATTAAAAATAATTTATAAGGGACTCAAATAATTATCAAATAAACATTTAACTATATAACTAAACACAAATTTAAAGTCTTATATCAAACTAGAAAAGAGTATAAATGAGGACACACAACGTAGTGAAAATTAAAAAAATATAAATAGTTTTTTTATATAAAAATGATAATTAAAATTATATGATAATGTGAATATCTTAAACATCTAGAGAAGAAATCCTACAATCACTCGCATGGATTCATTTATTGTCTTATTGATGCATTCCTTTTCCAAAATCAAATAGATTCTCTCAACTATCCTCACTTGTGGAACTCTTCCATGGGCAAGGCCCATGCCATACAATGGGTTATCTAACTAGTATAATCATGACTAGACAGTAACCACATCTCAATCTCTTACTATGATTCCTATGACACCCAAGATAATATTAATAGAGATTTAGGAAGGATGGATAACATATAAGGCACAAACCAGTAATAAATTATAAACCCATAAAAAATTAACACATAATTTATAAGGTAATTACTATATGTATTCCCAAAAAACAAGTATAGCCAACATAATTCATAAGTTAATTAAATACATAAAGAATTCAATTCAGAATTTAGGGGGTTGGCTTCTGTTCAGGGGTTTGGGGTTCCTGTCCAAGGGGGCGTAGGGGGTGTCCGTGGGGGATGGGTGTGTCTGGGGGGATAGGGGTGTCCAGGGGTGGGGGCGGTCCAGGAGGTTGGGGGCTATCCAAGGGGGCGGGGTGGTTTCCAGGGGGTGGTGTAGGTTGTCCATGAGTGTGGGGGTGTCCAGGGGTGTGGGGTGTCTAGGTGGTGGGGTGGTGTCTAAAAGGGGGGGTGTCCAGGTGGGGGGGGGGCTTTCCATGGGGGTGTCCATAGGGGTGGTCTAGTTTCTAGGGTGTCCGGGGGGGGCTTTCTAGGGGGTTGGGGTGTTCGGGGGGTGGGGGCAGTCCAGGGGGTTCGTGGGGCTTTCCAAGGGGGTGGGGTGGTGTCCAAGAGGATGCGGGTGGTCACAAATGGGTGGGGGTGTCCAGGGGGTGGGAGTGTCTAGGTGGTGGGGTAGTGTCTAGGAGGGTTGGGGTGCCGTTTAGGGGGTGGGGTGTCCAGTGGGGGGGGGGGTCGGGGGGGGGGGGGGGTTGTCCAAGGGCGTGTCTAGGGTGGTGGGGTGTCCAGGGGGTTGGGGGAGATTTCTAGTGGGCGGGGGTGTCTAGGGGTGGGTTGGTGTCCAAGGGGTTGGTGGGTCTATGCATGGGGGTTGAGTGGTGTCCAAGGGGGTGGGGGTGTCTGTCCTTGGCGGTGGGGTGCCCAGGGGGGTGGGGGAGGTGTCTAGGTGGTGGGGTGGTGTCTAGGGGCGGTGGGGGTGTCCAAGGGTTGGGGGTAGTCAAGGGGGTTGGGGGTCCATCCATGGATCATTCTCCTAAAGTATTAACACAATCCTAATGTGTTTTATCAGATTTTCATACGTCAATTGTTGTTTTCACTTAAAATTCTATCCATTTTAAATGAAAGAGAGGCCCTTTGAGTGATATCGGCCACATTGTGCCTCAAAATGAGGAAGGGTTGACTCGTACACATCAAAAATGACCCAGGGATCATTCTCTTAAAGTATCAACACAATCTGAATGTGTTTGGTTGGATTTGCATATGTATTTTGTTGTTTTCACGTAAAATTTTGTCCATTTTAAACAAAAGAGAGATCCTTTGAGTAATACCGGCCACACCGTGCCTCATATTGAGTTGGGGTTGACTCATACACATCAAAAATTACCCATGGATCGTTCTCCTAAAGAATCTACATAATCCGAATGTTTTTGGTCGGATTTGCGTACGTTAGTTGTAGTTTTCACTTAAAATTCTGTCCATTTTAAACGAAAGAGAGACCCTTTGAGTGATATCAACCACACCATGCCTCAGATTGAGGTGGGGTTGAATCTTACAAGTCACAATTGACCCATGGATCATTCTCCTAAACAATCAATAGAATCTGAATGTGTTTGGTTTGATTTTCATACGTTATTAATTGTTTTCACTAAAACTTCTATCCATTTTAAATGAAAGAGAGACCCTTTGAGTGATACCGACCACACCGTGCCTCGGATTGTGGTGGGCTTGACTCATACACGTCAATAATTACCCATGGATCGTTCTCCTAATGTATCAACACAATCTGAATGCATTTGGTCAGATTTCTGTATGTCAGTTGTTGTTTTCACTTACAATTCTATCCATTTTAAACAATAGAGAGACACATTGAGTGATACCGGCCACACTGTGCCTCATATTGAGATGGGGTTAACTCGTACATGTCACCAACGCACCCATAGATCATTATCCAAAAGGATCAACACAATCAGAATGCATTTGGTTGGATTTCCGTAAGTCAGTTGTTGTTTTCACTTAAAATTATGTCCATTTTAAACGAAAGAGAGACCCTTTGAGTGATACCGGACACACTGTGCCTCTAATTGTGGCATGGTTGACTCTTACACGTCAAAAATTAACCATGGATCGTTATCCTAAAGGATAAACACAATCCTAATGAGTTTGTCAAATCTTTGTACGTGAGTTGTTGTTTTCACATAAAATTCTGTCCATTTTAAACAAAAGAATGACCCTTTGAGTGATATTGGTCACACTCGTGCCTCGTATTGAGGCCGGGTTGACTCTTACACATCACCAATGCACCCATGGATCATTATATTAAATGATTAACACAATTTGAATGCATTTTGGAAGATTTTCATACATCAGTTGGTGTTTTCACATAAAATTATGTCCATCTTAAACAAAAGAAAGACCCTTCGAGTGATACTGTCCACACCATGCCCTAGATTAAGGCAGGGTTGACTATTACACATCACCAATGAACCAATGGATCTTTCTCCTGAAGGATCTAAACAATACGAATGTGTTTTGTCGGATTTGCGTACGTCATTTATTGTTTTCAATTAAAATTTTGTCCATTTTAAACAATAGAGAGACACATTGAGTGATACCGGCCACATCATGCCTCAGATTGTGGCGGGGTTGACTTGTACACATCACCAATGAACCCATGGATAGTTCTCTTAGAGGATCAAAATAGTATGAATGCGTTTGGTCAGATTTTCGTACAGTTGTTGGTGTTTTCTCCTAAAATTCTGTCCATTTTAAACAAAAGAGATACCCTTTGAGTGATACTAACCACACCATGCCTTATATTGAGGCGGGGTTGACCTGTACAAGTCTCCAATGCACCCATGGATATTTCTCCTAATTTATCAACACAATCGAAAAGAATTTGGTCATATTTCCATACGTCAGTTGGTGTTTTCACATAAAATTATGTCTATTTAAAACAAAAGACCGATCCTTTGTGTGATACCGGCCACATCATGCCTCAGATTGAGGTGAGGTTAACTCTTACTTGTCACCAATGCACCCATGGATTTTTCTCCTGAAGAATAAACTCAATCCAAATGTGTTTGGTCGGAATTTTTTACATCAATTTTTGTTTTCACTTAAAATTCTGTCCATTTTAAACAATAGAGAGACACATTGAGTGATACCAGCCACATCGTGCCTCAGATTGAGGTGGGGTTGACTCGTACACATCACCAACGCACCCATGGATCATTATCCAAAATGATCAACACAATATGAAATTTTTTTATTATATTTTTGTATTTTAGTTGGTTTTTTCACTTAAAATTCTATTCGTTTTAATTAAAAGAGAGACCCTTTGAGTGATATTGGCCACAACGTGCCTTGGATTGAGGTGGGGATGACTCGTACATGTCACCAATGCACCCATGGATCATTATCATAAAGTATCAACACAATCCAAATGCATCTGGTCAGATTTCTATACGTCAGTGGGTGTTTTCACTCAAAATTATGTCCAATTTAAACAAAAGAGAGACCCTTTGAGTGGTTCATCATTCTTTCATGATGCTGGTGCATTTCATCTGTTAAAATGGGAAAATGAATCATTGGAGAAAGGATATTTTATTTAATAACAATTACAATTTTCCTATGAACATTTACATACAACAATGTTTCATCTTTTGATCCCCTTAACCCCTCTCAAAAATGACCGCCAATTATACACGTCCCCAAGTCAGATCTTCTTGCTATTTGTGTACAATATACCATCAGGTATGTATCCCACTCGTTTCTGAACAAATATATACCATCTTGTGAGTATGAGGCTTTTTGACAGTCAGAGTAGTACTAGAAACTAAAATAATAAAGATTTAATAAATAAATTAAATGAAATAGTAGTTGTTTTTTAAAATAACTCTTTTGGGATGCTAGTTTGTTGATGAAAAATGATCTCTTTCGTAAATTTACAAACATAATAAACACAATCATTATCGTTTGGTTGTTTTCGACACTGTAAAAAATTTGATCATTAAGATAATAAGTAACTTGTGTTGATATGTGTTTGGATAGTAAAATTTTATTATATATTCCCTAATATTTGTCCAGAGATAGTACTTTATCACCTCTTTATGATTAGCCCCTGCCCTCATTCCTCTTTTTAGATGATAATGATACACCGCCCTATCATCAAATAATCCCCGGTAAAAGATAATTTAAATTATATTTCATGATGTTTAGACATAAAACATAGGATGTAGTGTCTTACAGATTCACAAACTCCATCATGTGTGGTCGGTTTGATGGATATCCCTACTGTGAATCCATAAAACAAATCTTTGGAGTATCTATGTTCAACAAAATTAGCAGCCAATTTTGCCTAAAAAACAGAAAGGAATAAGTAATAAAATAAGTGAAAATATAATTGATTATCTTTAATCGTAGATTTTTACCCCTTCATGGTTGGAATTAGGAAGAGTCTTTCATCTACAATCTTGCTTTCAAATGGTTTGAGCAATCCATTCACTATTTTATCATTTTTAGGTCTCTAATTTCGTTATATGTGTTGATGTAGTATGAGGACTAACGAGTCCGATTTTTGGCTCATGGGTAAATTCCTTTAATTGATTTTCATATATATGTCTTTCAACAATATAAAATGAATTTAGTCATAATTATCACATTAAATCAGCTTTTAGAAAATCATTTCATGAAAACATAACTCATATATATATTTACAACTAAGACGCCTATCCAACTGTTTTCAAGGATCTCATTTACATTTTCAGCAGCAATGATATCTTGATTGTCCTCTTCATATATATTTTTTTTCAAAAACCACTATATGACTACTACCACCTCTTAGCTTTGTATCCACATGAGTCTTCAGTGCTAGTAAATGTGGATTGAGGATAGGTGATGTTATTAGGCTTTCGGTAGATCTTTGGTATCGTTTGGTTAATCCTTAAATGGTTTGGAGCCGATGTTTGTCACCCACTTCCCTTTCTACATCTATAATAACATTAATTGGTTCAGACCCATTTTTCATTAATTGTTAAAGGTTTATCTTGAAAAAAAGGAAATAAATACTTATTTGTCTGCATGTACTCTTACATGTTGTGATGGCTAGGTAATGAATGTCCCAATAGCCTTTTTGGCAGTATGAATATCATCGTCATCAGGTGTAATAGGTAGCCCTACATTCCACTCATGAGCTATAGAAATTGTCACTTTCAGATGATCTTTTGGAAGTGGTCTATTACGAAGCTTGTTATCTGAGATGTTGAACACTATAGCCCTTGCTACAAGTTGATAGGTGGGTGTTGACAGATATAAATCACAATCATTATCACCTTGTAGAAGATGAGTATAGGAAAAGTATCAGTGTTTTTCTAATACACATTACATGGGAACAATTATTAGAATATTGATTACCGCATCTAAGACATCTCTTTGAGTGGAATGGCTCACCTCAAAGATGGTGGGGGGTGGGGTGGGATCTTCACACACTGGTTTTTCCTAAGTTGTGTCTTCTCCTTACTTCCCACCAATAAATGTTGCCAGCAACTCTCCATGCCATTTCAATCGTTCATTAAGAGTTTCTTTTCATTCGCTCATTTGTTTCAATTTTTCATCTCTATCATCTGTTTCTTTTTTTATCAAAATATACTCAGGGTGTCACCCCAGAACCCACACATCTGACATGACCATATTGTTATGGCTGCTTCAAAGCCATCGAAAATAGGTCTGCATCCTCTATAGGAGTAGCTGATTCTTGGGACTATCGGATATAGGAATATAACTAATTATTTTTATGTAATAGCAATTTAAAACAAATATTTTTATCATTGTGTCATACTTACACATATTTCCCACACGTTTTGTGTGTCCTCATCTAATAGCTTCCCTTCTTTATTTACACATGCCTCCTTCCATAGAACATGACATGGGAAGGAATTGTCTTTGGTTTTAGACTCATCAATCTACATATAAATATAGAAAGATAATTATGATGTTGTTTATTGGAACACAACAATATTACTAAAAATTTAAAATACATACAATTTTCTTATCTAGTGAAGTGTACCCCATCATTGCTTTATGACTAGGGTATGTTGGTTCTGAAGCACGTTCCTTATTTTCAGTACAGAATTGTTGTTTCATAAATGAAGTATTGACAATCAAAGTGATGAATACATGTATCCTCAAACAACGTATTATCACCCACAATGTACCTGAAACTTTTCATCTCCACGGTATCAAATAAATGCATCCCATGCTTCTTGGGATATCAGGTGAGCATAGACAATGGGTGGGTGTGGGTTTATTTTACCTTTGGAATCTTTCAGGTGAAATTTTGTTAAAATAGTTCGAAAACCGTGATGAATTCTTCCTCCAAGCCTTAGTACATAATTCTTGTGTCAGTCATCTACTATAAATGTACTCTACAAGATATTAATAAGAGTAATACACTGTTTCTTTATTTTATTTTTTGGTAAATTAAATAAATATTATCATAATCTTAACGTATTTTCATCCTAGATTACAACCTTCAGCCTGGACACAACATGGTGCCATGAATCTATGTCAATCGGCACGCGTTGCTGAGTGAAAACTCCAATGTAACTACTAAACATAGCCTTGTTGGGACTCACATGTTGGTCTCATGCATTCCATCCAACATCAAATTTTATTCCTTTGCTTTTCCCCCTATGAACATTGGCTAACATCGTCAAACTACGACGCACCTGTGTTTTTTGCAACGTCGGTCCTTCATCCCTAACCATTTCATCGATATCAACATCATCTATATGTTCATCTGAAATGGGACGAAAGACATGTGCTGATGGTTGTTGGACCTCAACACTAGGAGAAAAAATAGGTTTAGAAACATGTTGTTGCTCTGCACTATGAGTAGTCGCAGTAGGAGCAGTAGCAACAACAAAAACAACAACAACTTGAGAGACGGGTTCATCCTCAAGGTTAGAAGCACTAAAACACTTAGAAGCCATTATCTACAAAATTGGTTGAATATTTAATTTAGATTAAATAAATTCAGTAATGATAAGATAATAACATGAGATAACAAGATCTATATTACAAACAAAATATAACATGTTTATTGAACTCCCTTTATTTTTTTCAAAGGCTGAAGGTATTTTACACCTCTATCGATTATCCAAATTCCATTATTGTGGCCTCCTCTAACAAACAGAACATCATATACATTGGAGAAACTGTGAAAAGATTGTGACGTACCACTGAAAGGATCATCCTCAACAGAATTTTCATCATACCATTCTGTAGTTATGGATGATAACAGAACAATTGACCACTTTTAGTTTGTGGGATCTGGAACATAAAAAACATTTACCACTTGTGATGCCATTATAAAATATTCGTCTTTGTACCCTTCTTTACTAAAATCAACTTTCACAAATTCCCATTCATCTATTTTAACACCACTATTGTTATCAACCCATTTGCATTGAAAAATCCACAATTTGAATGTCGTATAATCCAACTCCAATATTTGTTTGCTAATTTCAAAGTATGATATATTTTCATAAATTGGATTTCTGTCCTTACTACCAGAAACATGCATCACTTCAGCCACAAGTGTAACTCCACTATTTTTTATGGTACTATGTTCATCATGTTCATATATATAGAATGTATAACCGTTAATTAAATAACCATTGCAAGATTATACATACACAATTGGTCTAGCGGCTAGCCATCGTAGTCATTCTAAAATTGAGTTCGGATTTTCATCCAACTCCTTTAAAACATGGTCCTAAAACCATCCTATAAACTGGTGACTATGAGTATTTGATATCCATTTTTTATCCCTTTATAGATTCAACTGACTAAGAATTTCTTTGTGAGTTTAATTATATGGATCAACCCCCCAACTATTATGAAAAACATAAAGGTGGGCCTGCACCTGATCTGTAATACTGATTGTCACAACATCTCTTCCAGAAATTCCCTCACCCTCAATGTGTCTAGTGTGACAAGTGTTTGGTAGACCAATTATTTCCACATAAAATAGGTATTTGGAACAAAATTCAATGTCTTCCTCAACAATATATCACTCCACTATACAACCCTCTGGTCAAAATTGATTTTTGACATACCCTTTCAAAATCATCATATACCGTTCAATAGGGTACATCCATTTATAGTGCACAAGACCACAAAGTAAAATCTCTCCCACAAAGTGAATCATCAAATGAACCATCATATCAAAGAATTTTGGTGGGAAGAACATTTCTAATTCACATAATATGATGATAATTTCTTTATCCATAGCTGGAAATTTCACCGGGTCTAAAACTTTTCTACATATAGCTTTGAAAAAGAAATGAAGTTTGGATAACATATGAAGAAAATTCTTGGAAAAATGAAAATTAAAGCTATAGGAAATTGATCTTGCATCAAAACATGACAGTAATGTTGTTTCAAACCTTTTAACTTCAAATCGTGAATTGAAACAATGTTCATGATATCTGATGAATACCCCTCTGGAACCATTAAATCATTGAAGAAGTTTCAAAAATGATTTCTCTCCTCCCTAGAAAGAGTGTAAGAAGTTGGAGGAAGAAAAATTTGATTTTCACCCTTCACAGGAGCAAACTCTTTTCGTATTCCCTTGTCAACCATGTCCAACCGTGCCTTAGTTCCATCGTTTGTTTTACTAGGGGAATTTAGAAATGTTCTAATAACACTGTCACATACATTTTTTTCCACATGCATCACATAAAGAAAATTCCTGACATACAAAGAATTCCAGTATGGTAATTCAAATCAAACAGATCTCTTTTTCTAAACAATTTTCATAAGGTTTTTAAAAAATGGTTTACCAAAAACAGTGTTAACATCTTTCACTTTCTCAAACAGCTGATCACCTGTTAGTGGAGACGATGCACCGTGTTGTTCTGAACTTCAATTGAATGATGTCATCCAATATCATTACTTATGCTGACGAGGTAGAAATCTACGATGTCCAAGAAACATAGATTTCAATGAATATTTCAATATAATTGATTCTGTATATTTTTTGCACACGGGAACCCCTTGAGTTCCTTCAATGCTATAGCCTGAAAAATTTCCATAAGAAAGGAAATAATTTATTGTTTCATACAACATCTCTCTCAATGTGAAGTATTCACTTTTATAAGCATCATTCAATATAACACTTTAATCCCACAATAAATTCAAATCCTCGATCAAATGAGCCAGATAAACATCAATATTGTTACCTAGTTGTTTTGGTCCTGATATAAGCATAGATAAGAAGTTGAATTTCTACCTCATGCATTACCAGGGGGCAAGTTATAATTTACCAATATAACATACCATGTACTGTGAGTGCTGGTTTGAAAACCAACAGGATTCACTCCATTTGTAGATTACACAAGATGATGGTTTCTCGGCTCTTTTCCAAATTCAGGATACTCATGATCAGTTTTCTTCCATTGAGGAGAGTTAGCCGGATGACTTAATTTCCCATCTTTATTTCATTTATCTACATGCCACGACAATTGTCTTGCAGTTTCTTCACTTCCATATAGATTCCTAAACCTTGTAATGATTGGAATATACCATACACCATTTTTAGGTTTGGATTCATCTTTCTTGTATCGAGAAGCACCAAATTTTGGGCATTCTGTAAGTGATTTGTTCTCCTTGTGAAACAATATACAGTCTTTTGGGGAGGCATGTATTAATTCATAAATCTTACCCATCGAGCATAGCATTCGTTTAGCTTCATATGTCTGGCTTTGGAGCTCATTATCTTCCAGGAGCATGTCATTGAAGGGAGCAAGTTGTTCAGTAAAACTGACATCACTCCATCTGTTGACGTCTTTCAATTTATACAACTTCAGTACAACTGACATTGCTATATATTTAGTGAAACCAACATACAATGGCATCTTTACAAAACTCTTTAACATCTCAAACAATTTTGGGCAATCATAGAGTTCATCCTCAATTGCCTTTGTCATTTACTGAATATGATCTTCTTTATCATTAACATATGTCATCACATCCTCTAAATAGTCATCTTCATTACCTATATTTGTATTCATATCTGATGATCCATAAAACGCAGTTTTATCCCAGCTAGTAGCTACATTCTCTTTTTCTCCGTGTTTATTCAAACATTTATAACTCCGATCTATTCTGTGACAAATCAAATGTTCTTCCAACTCCTCTAGAGTAAGTAGTCTAGAATAACAACAACATAAACACAGAAAAATGATTTGAGAATAATACTTTGCGTGATACTTTGCAAATTTGATGTACTCTTTCACTCCGTTCTCATACTCTATTGTTAAACGATAAGCATCCATCCAATATTTATTCATCTCCATGTTATTTGAATATCTAATATTAGTATTTATGGTTCAAATACACAAAAAAGACTTCCAAATACAGTATAAGAGAACCACTTCCTTATAAAAATATAGATTAATAGAGTGTAACCATTTCCAATAAAGATTTGGAAATCAACAGAACCAGGATAGAACCCCATCAAAATCAACACTGTTTCCAAACAAAAAGGGGTTCTTAGGGATAATCACTTGTGTAATAGATGGTAAAACTCACACAACATCATCCTCTATGGCTCATCCTCCTCTATTGGGTCAACCCTTCTATGGTCAACTAGTCCATCCTTTTATACCTCACCAACCAAAAATACATATGGATGAAAACCGATAACCAGATCTATGAGTAAAGAAAGGATTCTCATAATATCTACAATATGAAATTCATTAAATATAACTACTTTAGATTCATTATAGTTTCCTCTTATCACCCCAGTCCAAGCACTAGAATAATAAAAAATGATACCTTTACCACTTCTAGGTCTCTTCCCTACATTCAATATCTTCACGCCAAATATTTTTAGTAAGATCAATTTACATACTTTAAATCACAAGGGGGATGATCACTTGTGTCAAAGATGGTCTCACATGTTATTCCATATGAAAATTTTAACAAATATTATTGACCTCTCATCCCATTCAATCCTCATCATTGTCTAATTTCAAACTCCATCTTAAGTGTGATTTCAAAAGAATATATATTAATAAATTACCCCACATCCATTTCCCCACTAATCTGGTCATTCTCACACTCTAATGGAATATTTCTTATGCTTCAAACCCTTCTATATAATCTCATAATTATATATCCACACATACACATGTCACAAACACAAAAAAACCATATCCACATCACATCCACACATCACATCTTCATCACAGTATGATATCGTTAACATGAAGGACATAAACATCATACTCTCCTACTACAATGCACAACCCCCACTATGTATCCACACCAAATACAAATAATCATCTCAACAAGAATATATTTACACCATAACCTAAAATCGTTTTAGGTCGTATATATACACCCACTGTGGGCCATTACAACTCATACTAAGTGTGAAGGGGGAGAAGGGAAGAGGGAGTGGTTCTATATGTGCTCCCTCTATAACCTAGATATTGAGAAAAACACTCAGATCCAAAGTACCCATATGGATTTCAATCAGGTTACTCGACTCAAGTGGTGGTGCGTAATAAATAATAAGAAAATATAATAAGTATATAGTCAAACATAAAACATTCCCAAGGGTTTACACCAAACTAACACTAAAAACACCCTCTTAAACCATTGCCTTGTTACTACCACCCTCTTATAACCACTACCATTATAATTCGACAAATAATCCCCAAGAAATCACATAAGCATCCATATCAACATTACCAACTTCTCATTTCATTTAACATTATAATTTCTTGGATTTTAATTACCATATGCATTTCAATTGTTGATCATTTTAATGTAAAACAAAACATTAAATCACAACCCACTACAATCAATTCATTAATCATTAATAACATTTACTCTACCTTTAACCATTTATTAAACATAATTATTCCAATAATTATCATTAATCATTTAACAAACTCTAATTTATCATTTCCAACCCATCACCCATTACTATTTTCATTTATTCCAACCGTATTCTATGCCAAAAGGAAACTATAACACAAACCAATAATAACTAAATTTTCATTACATAAAATACAACTAAACACATTATAAAATCCATAAAACCACTTATTTTATGCCTAAATATCCATATCATTGCTATCATAACCACACAATAATCCATCCATCAATACTATATTAATTACCACACAACATGCTCCCAACCGCATCAATGAACCATCACCCTTATAATAATAGTGATAAATACCCCATAGTAGCATGATATGGAAAACATATAATAAACTCACACTAAAAACTACCCCTTAAACACTCTATCGTATTAAAGTAGAATATATAGTTTAAATATAATACTTTAATTACATATTTCCATACAACCAATTCATTACCTACCTTAAGTGACTAGAAAACAATGAAAGGTGATTATGACATGTTATTAGGGGTAATAAATTTCTTTCACAACATCAAGATTTAATCACTTAGCAACAATAAATCCATAAATATATAAGAAATTTTATGGAACTTCATAAATCACAAGCAAAAGTCCCTCTTCACATTAATTTCCATTAGTGTAATTCATTATAGTATTTAGGTAAATTAGTACAATCTATCCAATGGAAACAAAATAACATGATAATTACACAATTTAAACATAATAAAGAATGAGAAATTTCATATCCCCAACCTCAACTAATTATTTAACAAATATTTCATAGCAATGAGACGAATATTCAAATAAAACATGACTTAACAGATGAGGGTAATCTAAAAGTCCTATGTATGACCATTAAACATTAAAACCATAACATAAAAACAAAAAAAACGAATCTACATTGTTGTCACATCCTTCCTAAGAAGAATTTTCACAAAGAGAATCAAGAATAATTGAAAATTAATTCACCATAGAGGAGGAGAAGTAGGGAGCCTTCTGCGCTACGTCGGGAGGGGAAGGCTTTACTACCAGATGGGGTGATGCATGGGAGGAGCTTCCAACTATTGAGAAATGGATTATGGTCAAGCGGAGAGGAGGAGAAGTGGGGTTTGTGGGGAGGAGGATCCACCGAAGAGGTTCGAGGGGTTCGAGGGGGGGGGGAGAAATCTGGCATGCAAAATCGGGGTTCGAGGGGTTCGCTGGGAGAAGAGTAGAAGTAGGGTTTGGGAGATCCGCCAGAGGGGGAGGTGCATGCAAAGATCGGGGGAAGTGGAGGTATGTCAACGTGAACATCGGGGGCAGTGGAGGTCCAGGACATGAAGATCAGGGGGGAGGAGGAGGTCTGACAACAGGAAGACCAGGGGAGGAAGTTGTCGTAGGGGTACAATACCGCGAGAGCTTTAGGGCGCGATTAACAGAGGACATTGTGTGACCGATTTTATAAAATATGAGACTATGGTTTTACCAGTGCTAAAAAGTTGCTGATAAAGGATACTCTAGTTGAGTAATTACATGTATTCATGAATGGGATCATTCAATTGTTTAACATTTTAGTATTTTTTCCACTTGGAGATCTGTGCATGTGCATATTCAAATTGTGCTAAGGACTCCCATGTTTGTGATATGCCTACTCAGTGATAATCTCTAGCCCCTAGACTATTGGAGATGGGTTTGGGGAGTCTAGGAACATGTCCCATTAATAAGGTTATTGATATTGTGGTATTAGAGGAGTCAATTTTACCTTAGGATAAGAGTATGTGATATTGGTTTAGGAAAATATTGTTATGTATTTTGAGTGTATATTTTAGGATAGTGACATCACTATGGTACAACAGACATTGTATCAATACACAAGGAATCTAATATTATACTTCTTGAATTGGTAAATGGAAACTCTGGTTGTAGGTAATAAAATGGTATATTCTTCATATAAGAATGTGTATAGGTTTCCATGTTCTACTCAAGTTTTCCCTCCAGATATACTCATTGAAAATGGTATATAATTTTTATTTTCATGATACCTCCACGGTGTATTATAGCAAGGATTATACAATAGGACTAGGAGGATGATTCCCTCAGTGATGATCCATTAGCATAGGGACTAGATTTAGAGATGTTACGTCCAAGTGGTGAAATGGATATACCACAAACTATTGATCAGAAGATGGTACTTGTAATACTAGAATATGGGGTGCATAGGCTGATTTAACACATTGAGTTTCAGTGACAATGACCACTTAGGTTTTGATGAGAACTTGACTGATATAAGAATGAGGAATATCCTGAGGATGTGACCTGGGATTTCCATATGGTTAGTACACTAAAAGATCAAATTGTGGTTCTGGAAGGGAGCTGTAATCATGTATAAAAAAAAGATGATTATGAGGGTTAGTGACCCAGTATTAAGATGAGGAATGTTTAGAATGATCAGAGTTTATGATCCTTTTTTGATATTATTACTCTTTAGATATGTTGAGGGCTAAATAAATACATGAGATTCTAAAACATTAGTTGGGTAACATGACAATAGATGAGTATTCATTGAGGTTCACCAACCACTTTAGGTACTCGATGGACATGGTTCATGAAAAATTCTTCTGGGTTCGGAGCTTTGATAAAGGAATGATAAGATACATATGAAAAAATGTTATAACTTTTTGAATTTCTACTAATGATGGGGTTCTAGAGAGTGTTTTTCTGGTTTTGAGTTTCCTGGATGACTAGACACATATAGTGGTTGTCCACTATAGGAATATAAGAGTATATACTTCAGCAGTAGAGAGCCTATGTCATCTTTTGTGACATCGATGTGAAAGGTGTTTCTATAAGAGGTGCCAAGCTAGAGGTTCTTAGGTTTAGGGCTCACATGATGGATCTTGTCAACCCAAGGAGTGGAAATGATACTCATGTGATGGTATGGGTCATCTTACATGAGATTGTCTTAACCACCGTATATTTGAGATGTATATCATGAATGGGATGTTGAGGAAAATTCAATAGTTTGAGTATTTATGTTCGTAGGAGAATGGACATGGCATACGATATGGGGGAGAAGATCAAGGTATTAGACACTTTGATGTGTTACCACCACCACCTCGGTGTTCTGATCAAGGAGCTAGAGGAAAGGGGTGGGGGTAGCTATAGGTGGTTTAGGATTTCAACCCAAAGGGTCCAGGAAGGATACAATGTATGATTTTGTATTTTCTACCACACATGCAGTACTAAATAACATAGGTTCCAGTCATACCTTAATATCCATATATATGGATCAAGACATAGAGAATCATGTTAATCACTTGTCTTGGCACATTCACTTAGAGACTATTAATAAAGATAACTCAGCAGTCTCAAACATGTGCCAACAGTTTGAACTGAAACGTGGAGGTGATTGTTTTTATTGGTATCTCTTTTTTGTAGTGTTGAGGCCTTACAAATTCATATTATATAAGGAATAGATATCTATAGTTCCTTCCCAAATCGAATGATTTAGGTAGAGGGTGTAGTGTGTCTCTAGCGATTTGACTGTGTTTTCCTTTTTGGGTGAGAAGGAAACCCCTAATGTGTAGTATTAACTCATGCATAGGTGGGTGTAGCCAATTAATCACTAGTTTAGTAGCATGAACCTTGGTGTAGTGGATGTTATGAGTTTACAGTTTACCATAGTGGTGGAAGAGTATGAGTATGAATTCAAAGAGTATGTTACAGGATTACCTCCCCTCAAGGATATAAACTACTGAATTTTTCTACACACTGGGATGACCTCAATATCTAATCCAACATATGATATGGCTCCAAAAAAAGCTTCACGAGATGAGGGTGTAGATGGAGGATTAATAGAGGAAGGGATTTATTTGACCAGTATTATACAATAGGCATTCCCATTGTATTATTCCAAGGAGGAGGGTCGGGGCTTGAGGTTTTGTATAGATTTCTGATGATTGAATCAGGAGATTGTGAAGAACATGTATCAACTATTGAGGATCTATGACCTCTTCAATCAGGTGAGAGGGGAACAATGGTTCTCGATGTTTGACCTCAGATGGGGCTTTCAATAGTTGTGATTAGAGGATAAGGATATACTAAAATGGGAATTTAGATGTCTATATAGTCACTATGAGTAATTGGTGATTCTATTTGGCATGATGAAACCCTAACTTTGGTCATGGGAATCATCAGATAGATATTTCTCCCTTCTTAGGCTAGTTTTTGGTAGACTTCTTTGTAGATATTCTTGTGTACTCTGCATCGAAGGAGGAGGATATGAGAAAACTGAGAATGGTTTTCTACATAATCTAAGAGAACTGTATTTTTGGGAAGCTATCTAAATGTGACTTATAGATTCAAGATGACTACAATCTCAAAAATGTTATCTCAACTGATGGTGTTGTAGTGGAATCAAAAAAGGTCAAGACAATGTATGCTTGGGAGCCACCCAAGAGCGAGAATGAGGTGTAATGCTTCCTTTAGTTGGAAGGATATTACTAGATATCCATACATGATTTCTCCAAGACATAATCTCCATTTAAATTTTTTATCTGAAAGGGGAATCCTTTTATGTGAATTGAGAGGCACCAATAGGATTTTTAGATGTTTAAGTATATATTGATGAGCTCTCCCATATTGAAAATTTTAGAGGAGGTTGTTGGGTACATAGTTCTCTATGATTCCTTATAAACTTGGATTTTTTGTGTTTTGATGTTGAGGAAGTATGTAATTTTATAAGGACCATGTCAGTTGAGACAACAAAAGATGAACTACGAGACTGACAATCTTATGTTGGAAGTGGTAGTCTTTGAACTAATGATTCAATGACAAGGCCTAATGGGTGAGAGGATTATTGTCTATTATGATCAAAAGATTATCAAGTGTATATTATATTGTAATATTCATAACTTGAGATAGAGGTGATGGCTATATTTCCTCTAGGACTATGACATTGATAGATTCAATACTCCTAGGAATGGGAACGTGGTAGAAGATTCTCTTAGTAGAAGATCTTGCTCACAGTTGTTGGGAAAGTTGTTAGAGTATTTAGCCCCATTTCTGTTATCCTTTATTATTGTTGATGGAGTATATTACCTCTAGTTGATGGTTGTAACCTGTCTACTTCTATATAGATTTCGAGAGGCATGAAATTAGAATGCTAATTGTGAGACCCTACATACATAGATACATCCTAAACATGATCCTGATAGAATTTATGAATGTTGGGAGGATGATTCTATTTTTATAGGACTCACGATGGTATGAGTTATATTTCAAGAGGAGGTTCTATGTGTTTTTCATACTTCCCATTTATCATTACATCCATGTTTTTAAAATATGTACTAGGATTTACAATGTCAGTTTTGGAGTCTAGGGATGATGAAGGGACTTTCTAAATGTGTCTCTTGATGCATTACTTATCAGCATGTGAAGGCAGAGTGCAAAGATCCAACAGGTTTTTCTCAACCCCTCAAGGTTATTGAGTTGCAATAGGATGGGATATAAATGGGTTTCATGACATTATTACCATGTATATATAGGGGAAATGATGTCATCTGGGTGATTATAGACCGACTCACTATGTTGTCTCACTTCTTAGATATCAGAGAGCAGATTTCAATAAAGAGATCAAGATGACTATATGTGGAAGAGATAGCCTGAATCCATGGATTTACCTCAATAAAAAATTCTAACTAGGATGCTTTATTAAAATTTCAGTAATGGATGGGACTACATGAGGCTTTTGGGATGCAGTTTAATTTGATAATGGATTTTCACCCCCATAATGACTGCCGAACTGACCAGGCTGAGGGAACCATTTAGATTATGGAGGATATTTTGTGAGCATAAATGTTGGACTTTATCCATATTTGGGAGTATCATCTACAACTAGGGTAGATTTCATACAAAAAATATACCATTTGACCATTTGTATAACACAATTCGAGGACTTATAGGGGTGACACGACAGGTCACCACTTTGTTAGACTGATTGAAGAGTGTTTTCAATTATTTGATAAGTGTGGGTTAGAGCCACTGTAGATAAGGTGGTGATAATCTAGGTGGATATGGGGACTGCAAAAAGCTTTTGGAAGTCTTATATTGACAGAAAATAGAGGCCTTTGGAGTTCAATGGGGGAGATCTTGTGTTTCTATGGGATTCACCTTGGTAAAATTATAGATATTTGGATGAGGTTACTAGATATGTGTGAGATTCATTTTCCATTTATAGATAGAATGTATATTTGGTGAGGTGTTATAGCACTTATCCCTACCACCACATTTACATCATGTACAAAACGTCTTACCCTTGTCTTATATGGGGAGGTACGTGCATAACCCATTACATGTTATTGAATTTGGTGAGAAATTAATTCGGGATGTATATACAGTTTCTTAGTACCCGATATAGATTGATAACCGACATGAGAGAATATTAAGGGTGAGAAATTTCTTTTTTCCATGTATTTTTGAAGGATGAGAATCTTTAGTGGAGGAACAGAGAGTGGGGGGCTCAAATTCATGCTCAGTACCCACACGTATTTGTGTAGCCCTAGATTTGTATTTTTGAGATGTAAATACACAAGGCGTCAAGAATTTAATGACTTGGATTATTCAATATATCATTTTTTTATATTGTTTGGATTATTTTTGAGACCTAGCATTGAGTTGATGTTCTGTTTTGAGGCCTGATGTTCCCATAATAAATTATTTAAATATATTAAAGATATTAATTATCACATGCACACATTTATCATGAAAAAATAAAATAAATTATAAATAAGGGCTTAGATATAAAATCAAAGGGCTCTCTTGAGTTCTGAATATGACTTTTACCCTAGGTGTGACATATCATTTTTCGGCGTGGTGAATTTTGGAAAAATTCTTCATCTGCATAAAATGAATAAAATAATTATATAAATTATTGTATTTAATCTATTGAAAAAAATAAATAAATTCAACGGTAAGTATATGGTTATGACAAATTATCAGGGTTAACTATATAACCCTAGAGGAATTAGAGATATAATTGGAGGTTCTCTCTCAGATAATCATCAACAGGATCATAGATCTACGATTGGGGTGCAATGAAATTCAATGATCTCTACAATTAAATTGATATAAGATCCTTCTTCATCATCAGTCAATAAAAATTGAAGTTGGTTGTTTGTTTTGAATGTATTATTTCTCTTTTATATATTTATATGTCATAGGAGAATCGATCAACAAATATTTTGATCCATGGAACAGATTTATTATGAGATCAGTTATCTGTGAGGATTTTTGGGGAATTTCATTGGGTTTATTTGGTCATTTATTCATTTTTATTCTAATGGAAATGAATTGAAATGAACATGAAATTTTCCAAGGTTCGTTCATTTTGGTTTTCATTGTTCTTTTCTCCACCAATTATTAGTTTATTATAGGTGACTTTCTCAAACCATGGTTTGAAATATAATAGCAAATAAAACATTATAAAATTATTTCATGGAATAATCATTCGACATTGTAGATATGGTATCAAAACAAAATAATGATCATGTTACAATGGAGGCTTTACTGGATTAAATGGAATCATGATACCTTATTTTTGATCTATGATGTGAATCAATGAATTGATGTTTGAGGGTGTTTTCCAAATGGAATCAATGACTGTATCATTGTGTTTGACGATGACCAGGTCAAACGACTCGAGATTTGGGTTTTTTGGAATGGCGGGTGGCCAGATCATTGGCCTAAGTCATGAGAGAATATATGGAATCAAGATTTGGATTTATGAAAAATGTTGAACAACTTGTCATGTACTATGGTTCTACACATTGTGTGGATCCCTCTAAGTGTTGAATAGGTTCGTAGGATAAAGTTAAGTATCACACAACATGTGACCCATATCACATAGTGTGGGACCCTTCCCAGTTGTCTCAGTGTGTACCTTAGAGTGAAAACAGACATAGGAAGGAGTGCACAGGCTTGGACATGTCATGCAATCCCACACAAACACAAAATGTCTAGATATAAATGGATATATCCATGTACATGGACATAGGTAGAATTACATGGTCAAGGTATTTCTGTGTACTTTCACATGGACAATGGGACAATAAATTTTTCATTTGAAGGACTCGGTGTCTAAGTGACACATCATTTAATCCTTGTAAATGTCATTTACTCCTTTAACGTAGGCCTTGATCCATCTTTCATTTTATCTTGGACATGTTTCATTCAACCGAATTCCCTAAATCCTTTTCTCTAAGGGTTATTAAGGAATCACATCCTAAACATTGGATGGTGATACCTTCAAAAATTAATCTTAAATATAAATGTTGGAATCCCTCTATGAGGCCCAATGTGGGATCATGTATCATCTTCTTTCCCTAGGTGGAGTTCATGGTATCATCATGGAAAATACTACATGGGCATTGATCCTCTACATAGTGGGCTATTCTAGATCAAGTTGTTGGTATACCCCATGGACCTTGGTGTGATCCTCATCTGTGTATAATATCTATTTAGACTTCAATTGTATACATTTAAAGGTGATGTTCAATAAGAACTACCTCTTAGATGGATGTATTTAGTGACAATCTAACTCGTTGAGCGTGTTCTCCAAGACGAGTGCTATATAAAACATTCAAACTAAAATCCTTGACTGGTGTTTTAACTATGAAATTACATTTTGTTTGTGTGTGTTTGTTGATTATATCTAGATATTCATGTTATATTTGTTGTATACATATACCAATGAATACCTTTTAGTTATTCTTTTGATAGATTCTTTTTGGTTTCATGGTTCCCTATGGGGTATTCTTATACTCACCCCTGCATGGGATTTTCCAACATGTGACATGTATTATGAAAATGATTGACCTTTTGATAGATTCCTAGAGAATGTGGGACTAGGAAATGTTTAGTGGGACCAAATAGAATATGATGCGTTTCAATGGTATCCTGACTTTAGTCCTAATAATTACTTTCATGTTGGAATTATTTTCAGACTCATTGGTATAATATTATTTGGCCATTTTACCATATATTTCATGTTATACTACTCTACTTGCGGGGTTAGATTTATGCATTCATGGTTTCTTTAATTTGTTTTATATTTTATTATTTTTTGGTATTGGATGTGTGTGTGTGAGTACATATACATTTGGATAAGGCCACTCATGTTTGTGATATGACTACTCGACACTACTCACCATCCATTGGAATTTTTTACAAATACATGGGGAGTCTTGTCATGGGATCCACAGGGATGGGTCATGATATTCCACATAAATGTTAAATAAATTAGGGACACATGATGACTAGTTTTATAATCAGTAAATTTTCAATAATAGATTAAGGGACTACAAATTAGTCTAGAAATGTTGAGTAAATAAATATTTAGCTAGGTTATTCCTGTATGTGTTAGTTCATTGAATTTTAGATGATAAGGAACATGGGTAAAGGTTCCAATTGGGGTCACACATTAGAATTAAATGATAATGGCTTTGTGAATATCCTTATAACCTTGAAACACCTTTAGTGAGAGGAGTGGGATGATGAAAATGTTCCTATTGATCTATAAAAATTAAAGGATCTTGAAATGTTAGTGCCATTAAGTAGTATATAGGGTAAAAAACTATCTTTTTGGGGTGTTTAGTGGATATCTGTAATGGTAATGTGGGTATTTTTGTATCTTTGAGTACAGAACTCCCATATGATTTATATTGGATTGTAAAATGGATATGTATTTTTAGAGGGAAGATGTATGTGGCTTGGCTAGAAATGGGAAGGGGATTGATCGTACATTGAGAAACCTCATCGTGTGGTTGGGCACTATCTATGTTTTAGGGATGGGAGTTTAGGTTGACATGTGCTTCTGAGTATCCTTTTAGGGTAGTGCATTGCCAATTTTAGAAAATTATTATTCAATGTATTGAAGTATAACTGATGGGTCATACTAATGAAGGGGGAATGACCTAAGGGTTTAGGATGAATGTGACTATTTTGGGATTAGGTAAAGTTTATGGAAGGGTACAAAAAGGGTGTGGATAGGGTTCTTGAGGGGGAGATATATTGTTTCACCCTCATGTATAGAGCTCGATGGTGACACTGATGCAATTAACTGATGGATATGTTATGATATATTTTACTATTTTTTGTAATATTATTACAATAAAAATATAGATGATAAATGTTTTTATATGATACTTCACCCTGAGTGAGATAGTACTGGTGAGAGGCCTATATGTGACCACACTCTGAGTGAGAGGTTGTGGGAGAAAAACATAGTAATGGGATCTCACATTGATCTATATGATGTTTTCATGATATGTGGTTTGACACTTATCCCTGAGCGAGAGGATTATTGTACAGACCATAGTTTGAGATATGGCATGATGTTATATATCAAACCCCATTATATGTGAGAGGGTAGTTATATATTATGAGGTGTATAACCTCACCCAATGTTACAGGGTGTAGATTCCAAATTAGATTCGATATTGGGAAATAAGATGAAACCCTACCATAAGGGAGAGTATTTTTATAAATACGTAGTTTTTGATACCTTCTCTGGTAATTAGGGCATGAGGATGGGTTATATGTTTAGTAGATATTTCTAACAACATTGGACAAAGGTGGCGAGGTTATGTATCATGGTAGACTGGTCAACACATGATGTCTTAACATTTTTGATTTCTTATTATACTTAGCTTATTAATTTAATTTCCTACACATTAATAAACTAAATAAAATATAATATGCAATTGATACATTCTTAGTTACCAACTATGTTATATAGTCACATAATTTTTGGGTCATCCAATGCATGTGTAAACTTCATGTTAGTTTTTTTTGAAAATGTAGTATCAAAAATATAGCTGGATTCACTAAATGGAATTTGTAACACTAGTTTGAAGAAGGACATGAGGATATTGATATTTCCCAAGTATATTTTTTTACTTTTTAATTAGTAAAATATTTTCTCAATATATTATATCTTCATGTATATATGTTTCATGAGACACTTTTAGACGTGACAAGTCAATATTATCTATTATCGATGGTTTCATATTAATTTAAATTTTATTATCTTTCAATAATTTTATATAATGATTACAATAATTATAAGATATTTCATGGGATAATAATATAAATATTATTAATCCTTGTTGGTTATGGACCACCATCACTAGTTAGAAGCCTCTAACATATGAGAGGAACACTTGGGGTCATATTATATCCCACCAAATTTGTCAAACAGATAGGTTTTTGGGTTTGGCAGTTACATTTTCCATATAATTTCTCACCAACCAAAGAATTGATATTACTAAAAACATCACACATACTGATTATGTAGTTTCAAGAACATCCTTTTAGGAGTACGCCATAAATACTATCAATTGATGAGGAGTGAATCAATGTGAAGAATTCCATGGACATTAAACATCATGGTTATATAATTATACCCAATTAAATATTATTTTAATAATATTATTTCTCATTCAATGTTGATAAGAGTATATATGAAGGTCTACATATTGAATTAATTGGCCATATATGGGATTATTTGAAGTCAATTTGAGTTTCTTTTAAATTTTCTAAATGTATCCATTTAATGGTAATCATGTATTATAAATATAAATAATAATGTGTATGATATTATATATAAATTATGATTATGCAGGTTTGAAAGTAAAATAACTATTTAAAATAGATGTCTACACGTGGAATGATAAACTATACTAAGAATCATACCACGGGGTATCAAGGATACGAGTCAAAAAGTATCAAAGAATGGAGAGTGTATTTTCAATTTAGAACACTTAGAGGTCCATATATAGTGAATGAAAATTAATATTTTTTAATGTTATAATGGGGATGATATAAATGATATAAGATGGTTGTTTCTTTTACAAACATCATATGTGCTTAAGAGTTTATGACATTTTAGTGTGAACATCATTGTAGTCAAATATTCTAAAGGAAAGTGACAACTGGGGTTTCATACCAACAATGATTTAAAAAGACTATTAGATTAGAGGATGAGATTTTAGGCCAATATCTTTATTTTTAGGTGAATTATTTCCTTATCTATGACTTTATTAAATATTTAAGATGTTTTTTCTAAATCCTTTCACAATATTAGAATGGTATTATTTACCATCCATGCAAATGAATGAAAGATTCAATGTTTAGTTGCGGAAAACTATGTATATTTTAGGCCCATGATCTTTAATTTAATTATTAATAAAGTATAATTTGGGATTTTGTGGTTTAAATCTGCAATACTAGGTTCTCTAATGTTTATTTCCATATTTTGTGGTAATACTTCGTGTGAGGTTAGTATTAGGCCCATGGAAGGGGATTTTTATGCATCAATGTGAAGGGAATTAGAACCAATATAGTTCAATGTATTTTAATTTGATATGAATTACAATTTAAGATCATGTTATAATGACATTTTTTGTTGAGTTTAATGTTGTTCATAATTGTCTTCTTGGAGGAATATTCTAATATATATCTAGTTTGGGACTTAGGTTTGGTTGGCCCTTTCTAATTGGTCTTAAATATTATATCGGTTTTTGAGAGTGGGTTTAATTCAAAGGGAATATGAAATCATGTGAGATGTATGTTAGGATATTCTAACAAAAATATATCCCATCAAGAATATTATAGGGGGTAATAACCAAATAAGGATGATACGATGATTATCTATAGGTAATATGGATCTTAGGAAGTGAAATGGTGTCATATAGAATGTGGTCCAATTAAAGGGTAAGAATTATATATTTCATCATAATGAGGGATTGTACTTATCCTATTATTGTGTGGAGAAAATATCATGTAGTTTGATTTTCATAATTTTAGTCCATGTGACCAGAACATACCATGAATCTTAACATAATGAAAAAATTATTTCATTCATAGTTTTATATTATTCAACTAGAAAACATTCCATGTTGTTTAATATCTTGTTTTAGGGACATCGGTTTCATTATTAACATGATAAAAGGATTAAATTGGTATTATACATATTGTCCTAACCATTATTGTAACATTTCTCAAAGAATAGAAGAAATATATCATTGAGCATAAAGTTTGGACTTACACCCTCATGAATCCCACCTTCTCAGAATTTCCTAACTAGAATCAGGTGTCAACCAAGTTTCTATGGAGATCTGGTTATAGCCTCAGTCAGCTAAGATAAACTGGATGAATCATGAGAGGTTATCCCAGAATACTTTTGATTGAGTCCCTCATTATCTAAGGAATATAAGATTTTAATAACTTGAGTATCTTATCTATCTTGGAGGAAATCCCAAATGATTAATTTTATCAATAGAATACTTGATATAAGGGGTTTATACTGGTCTTCATAGCCCCATAATGTTTGTATAAAGTCCTTGAATATATCTTTATGTTGTCCTTTTAGGGGTTATAGCATTTGATAAAAGATCCATTGTGGTCGTTCGGGTTCCCTGTATCTGAATTTTTGGACAAAAAGTTAGTGATATGAAATAGGTATTATATCCCATTTTATTAGGGGTTAGTGGAAACAATTTGGATTAATTATTCATTACGAGTGGCATGTGGTCAATATGGAACACACCATGTTCATAGAATGTTTCACTCAGGATCATTCATAACTAGTATGTGGAATGCATTTCTCCAAGTCCCATATTCATAGTTCACCAATGAGATTATCTCATGTGGTAATCACTCATGAAAAATCATGGGAAGATTGTTGTTGGCATATCTATAATAAAGTGAAATTTCTATGTGGTGATGTTCACCATGTTATGTTTACAAAGTGAGGTTCTCCAAGTAGCCACTACTAGGATTATTTCCATTAAACATAATTCGACATGGGGATTACCTTTGAATCACACCCAAAGGGATCGAGAAAATTATTAGTTTCATTTGATTTGTCTCCTTTCACTATTTTCTCTTTGTTTATTTCTAAAGGAGTAATCTTTCTCTTTATGGGAATGTATGGGGTATATGGTCCCCAAAGTTGGTGGTCACACTAAAAATCAAGGGGGTGAATAGATTAATTTCATGAAATTCCATAACATTAAACCCATGTAGTACTAACTATGTGACCTCTTAGGAATTCCCAATAAGTAATTCGTTGATTATGTATATAAGGAAAGTGTGTGCAGGTGTGAGGTGTTATGTACATCAGGTAGGTAGTTATGCCTGTTACCACAAAGGATTCTTTCAGAGGTGTTTGGACATTGAAAACATTATGCTATTGGAAATGTGAGGCCACATTGTCCAATATAATAATATGGGTAGGTAAATTAACCTCTCAGGAAAACTACTCCATCATAACTATGTTGATATTATTTGTATCACATGGTTAACCATGTAAGATTATGTGGTGATGTTAGGTGATAAAACATTGCACCAATGGGGTAAATAATTATATAGTTTATTGGTGGTCAGATGTTATGTTGTGTTTGGGTTTTACATACCTTGATATCATTGCATGCTATCCCATTCTTGACTATGTGGTGTCATCGATGGAAACATGACACATGATACGGTTGTACTTCTCACCATTACATAACGATCTTGCACCGGGTGACCATGCATGGGGTCTTCATGAAAAAACTGAGTCATTGTTAAAATGACTATAATGTCAGATTAGTAAGTCCATTTTGTACCCCAAATAATTGAATCAAATGTTTTCATGTGAAAAACAACCTAGGTTTTGTGGTTTTCCCTTCAGAAGGGTTTCCCAAGGCCACAAAGTGTTTATAAGACACTAAAAAATGTTTCAATGGTCTTGAAATACATTTGGTAATTAATGGATAAAATACATGGCCTATATCCATAGGGAGGTTCTCTCTAGAACACTACTAGATCATGAACCATTTGTGATGTAGCATATCCATGTGTTTGTGAGAAATCATGCAACACATGTAATTATAATTTTCATCCCCATCCGACTTGAACATACCTTCATACTCAAACATGAATTCCATTTTTTATATGGGGAACATGCCATTTCTTACCAGGTAATGTTCACATAACATCTTTTCAAGAGCCATCAATGGTCATTGGAAGGTGGGAAAAATTATTCTTAGGTGATGTATCACATGACATGTTTTTAGAATAAACCCATTACCAAAATACTCTATATATGAATTAAAAAATAAATAAGTGAGATGTAAGTTAATATTTTTATATTTTACTGTAGTATATATGAATGGATGTCAATATGACTTTTTTACAATAGGTCTTGGAACAAGGCATGAGTGAGAATACACTTTGCATAATGAAATTTTATTTTGAATCTTTGAGTTGAATAAAAAGAAATAACTTAATAGTTTTTCATTAAATATTAATTAAAAAACATATTTGAGGTCAAAAAAAATTATTAATTTGTAATACACTAAAATAGTATTTTAGAGGATTATAAACTAAGGTAAAAAAGAAAAATTAGCTATGAATACATTTCGTAACTATAGTTTTCTTTCAGCTAGAAAGAATGTATTTTTTAGAAATTATTAGGATAATAAAGATTTTATGTATAATTATAAAAATATTTCCACTAATTTTAACTTTCCAAAACAATTTGAATCATCTGAATCAATGGTATAAGTTAAAAGATATCATTACATTATGTTTCTAATAGTAAATAGTTTGGCAGGAAGAGGACATAACATTAAAGACATATTTTATTATAGCAGACCATATGTTCCCATGATTTACTATTTAAAATAATAATTTTGGATAGTTTATAAGAGGCATAAAAGATGTTTATAATTGTTGATATTAATTTCATCCCTATAATTAATGTCTTGGCCAATAGAATTTAAGATTCAAATAAAATTATAGTAGTGTATAGAACAATTCAAAAAAAATTAAATAGATTGTTTTGGCCTCCAAATTAATGACTAATCTATACCAAATATCTAATAAATATATTCAATGCGATAAAATACATTATAAGCATTGAATGAAACCATTTGGAAAATATAATAAAATTTTATATTTAAACTATTATTATATCTGGTAGATGTACTATAGAATATTCTATTGTGTATGGGATAGAAAAATGTATTTTTAGACTTAAAAGAAGATAAATTTATGTTCTAAAAAAATATAATAATATTTTAAAATATTGTTATATTTATTTATAATTTAAAATAAAATCTAAATGATCTATATTGAAGGTATTACAGAAAAAATAGCATATCTATTCGAAAACTATAACACCAAATTTCAAATTCATATGGTAGGTGTTGTTTGGTAAAGAGTTGGTAAAATTTTCAACCATTTAATTTGATTATTCTTTTCATGGTTTTTATGAGTTTGAAGGATTAAAAATTTATATAAAATAAATAGATAAAGTTAAATGCAGTTCATGGGTTATATGAGAGTGTGAATGTAATTGTTTTAAAGTTTCTTTCTCTATAAAAAGAACAAATAAGAGAGAAATCTATTGTTGGTTTTGATTTTAACCATTTCTCTAATTGAAGAATTATCATATTTGTTGGCGCCAAAATATTGGATGAAAAGAACGAAGAAAATAATTCCTCACGGCCTGCCCCGCAAATCCCCAACACGAAGCCCCCCCAAGCAACGCGGCCACCTCGAAGCACCAGAGGTGGGAATCCCCACCAACGCCCCTGACGTTCGCGAACCCACTGCAAAAAACAGAGGCGGGATTCCCCACAAATTCCCCTAACGTTTGCAAACCCACTGCAAACCAACAGAGGTGGGATGCCCCACAAATTCCCCTGACGTTCGCGAACCCGCCGCGATGCAAAGGAGGCGGTACCCCTCCATGATCTCGGATGACGTTCGCGACCCGCCGCGAAGCAACCCAAACCCTCTTCACACCGAATTAGCTATGCTTCACGGCGCCCCTTGCCTATAAATATCGGGCTCCCCCTAAGCCTCCAGGGGGACAATCCGACCTTTTGGATTCTCAGCTCCCAAATCGCGAAGCACTCTTTGCTCTGGGAATCATGAGCTCCATGAGGTATTTTTGCTTCATGAGAGGCCTCCGTCTTCTCCCATTTTGAGCCCCTCTTCCAAGGGGGATTCCCTTTGTGAATCCTAATGTCATTCGTGAAGGAAGGGTATCCCCAAGGGGACCGGGGCAGTTGTTGAGCGTTTATGCTTTACGAAACACCCCTACTGTACACGTGATCCACATGCCAAGGCAGGGTCAATGTACTTCGCGAAGCACACTACTTTGAGGCACATTGCTTCACGAGGTACCACTGTTTCGTGAGGTAGTGATCCATGAACACCCTTCAACTTTGCGAAGCACCCCCCGCTTGCACCTCCACATTATGCTATGGCTAAGGTACCCCACTTCGCGAAGCACCCCTCTTCGCAAGTACCCTCTACTATGCAGAGTAACAGAGTTTCACAAGGCCCCTACCTATGGACCCCTCTGTTTGGAAATTCCTTTTCCCGTGTGACCCTCCTGGTTTACACGATGTGATTTCAATGTCCCCTAGATGATATTTCCCGTAGCGCTACTCCGCCTAATGCTTCTTCCCATAGGCACGCTAAATGCTATTGCTTCTTCCTATAGCCACGCTAACATGGACCCCTCGATGGTTTGCTCTATGACCCCCTTCCCCACGGAATTGCGGGTACCTTCCCTCCCACAAGGAGCAGAGGGTACTGGTTATGTATGTCCTAGGGTTTCAGAGTAAACCCACCTCGTTCGAGCTGAAGGACATAAAACTGCCAAGCACTTCGTCCTCAACACATGACGTTAAAATGTGATCTAGCCACGTGCCTCGCATGCAGGGTCCCCCCAGCTCGAACATTCTTTATGCCCATTCGTCTCCATGGGGATGGAATCACCCCCACATGGGATGATATCCTCCTTTTAGGAGTGGTGTTTGTCAGCAGTGGAAGGGCAACCTCTTTGGTGTAAGTCCCTAGAAGGGAAACCTCCTTGGTGTACGCCCCTAGCCCCTCTTGCGGAAGGTAGCACCCATGAACCTCCGTAATTCCTCACTACCAAGGCCAGTGGAGGGCATGATAGGGAACGGGGAACCTCATTTATTCGGTCCCAAATCCCTCTCCCTCTACGCTTTTCACTCTCAGGCCTCCATCCTATAGTATGTCCCAGTACCATGGGTGGCCTAACGTGTAAGTCCCTATTCGATTTTCACGGACGCACCCTTCACGATGTGATCGTTACGTCCCTGCAACCTCTTGTCTCTCCCACCGAGCATGACTCCCGTGGGTATAGAGTGAGCACTGACCATGACACACCTTGGTCTGCCTCAGAATGTAACCCCAAAATTCCCCATCTCGCATGACGTTAAACTGAACACCCGATCTAAGGGGAATTTGATCCATGTCAAGACTTGGTATGTAGGAAGCCTACATGAGGTTCAATCCCACCACCAGTGGACCCCCCGAGTTCACTTTCACATCGGCTCATTGAAGAAACCCCACCTGAACTACGAGGACTTTGATCCATGTCAGGTCGTGGTACGTAGGAAGCCTCCACAATGTTCACGCCCACCACTTGGTCGTTCTAACCTCTTTCACATCGGATCACCCCCATCCAACATGACATTAAACTGTATTCTACACCACCTGAACTGTGAGGACATTGATCCATGTCAAGGCATGGTACGTAGAAAGCCTCCCTGAGGTTCAAGACCGTCACCCATCGGACCAAGGTCCTTCTTCACGTTGGTTCGCTGACACCCTCATCCCTTCTGAACTACGGGGTCTTTGATCCATGTCAAGGCATGGTACGTAGGAAGCCTCCACGAGGTTCAAGCCCAACACCCAATGGACCAAGGTCCCCTTTCATGTCGGTTCTCTGACATGCCCTCATCTCGCATGATGTTAATCTGTATTCTTTTCAACCTGAACTATGGGGTCTTTGATGTATGTCAAGGCATTGTATGTAGGAAGCCTCCCTGAGGTTCAATCCCCCACCACCATTCATCTGGGCCAAGGTATTTCTTCACATCAGTTCACTGGTGCCTCATCCCGAACTACATGGACTTTGATCCATGTCAAGGCATGGTACGTAGGAAGCCTCCACGAGGTTCAAGCCCACCTCCCATTGGTCGCTTCAACCCCCTTCACGTCATTTCTTACCAACTGAACTACGTGGACTTTGATTTTCTACCATAGGGATACAGAGGATGTCTTTTCGAGGCTCAACCCCATCATTACTGTCATCTCCATGACGGTCTCATCTCATCCCTCCTCCACTCTATTCAATTTTCCATCACCCATCCTGATTCGTACTCAGGCCGCCACATCCCAGTAAGATCATGCCACCTCATTCCCAATTCCATAGCATTTGGGTAGTCGCCCATTTGCTGGACATAATATCAGTGATCCCTGAAGGGGATTCTTCAATCTGATCCACTCCAGCTAGTGTTCTGATCATCTCGACCCATCTCTGTTGGACGTTAAACATGCGGCATACCCCATGTTAAACACAGGAAGTTGAGGAAAAATTTAGATACATGCCAATGGAATATGATTACCCGCACTCGATGTGGGATTCCTAGGGCTTCCACACCCTCAAGAAGCCCTATAATAAAGGAAAAAAAGACAGACATGCCAATTCCCTAGCAACCAGACACACCAGTGATGTCTCAACTTGACTACTCCCCCAACTGAAGGTTTCTGCCCTGACTGGACCAATTGGAATGTCCTGAAAGAAGTAGTGTAGTTAACCGGCGACCATGGAAACATGGGACTGGGAAGAGTTTCACAAACAAAGTATTAAATCTATGATGGAGATACGAACTAGGTGACGAGTTCCAAGGAGGAATCCCAGAAGGAAGAACTGACATCCCATTATCCCAGTTTTGATCAAGGAGCAGACATCCCTGAATAAGGAGCGAATGTCGCCCGCCTTTGGAAAGCGGGAATGCAGGGAAACAAAAAGCCACGCCTATCACGCCCAAGCGGACGGATGTGCGCGCCCCGGAAAAAGTGTCAGAAACAAAAATGTTGAACCCGACATGAAGTTCTTCTCCTCAATATGGAGATTAGTTGTGCTTGAGACATCAATAGATTGACGTGTCGCCAGATCCAGATATCCGGTGCCGGGTCCCGCCAAGAAAATAGCGAGCCTGGAATGAAACTCACCAGAAGTTGGGGCAGTAGAACGTGGGGAATTCCATTCTGAAACGTTCTCAACGTGGATCCCTCTTACTGGCCTTGGAAGACGGAATGGCGTTGGGGCACTGGTTGTCGATTTCTTTTTCTCACAGTGCTGATGAGTTAATCTCCTTTCTTCTCAAGAATCAGGTTGCTGCTACAGGGACACGATGACCGCCCACCTGCCTACACAGGGGCAGGGGAAACACCAGCACATCCGCTCCGTGTGGCTCCATTACTGCCACAACAACATCTGCATCAACGAATGGGGGGCACCCACGCCCCATCTTGCCATCAGAGGTCATCCAAAGAAGGGTGATTAACGACCTTGTATGCCGTTAGGAGGAGAAGGGAATAATCCCAACTCAGGATATGGCCTTCCTAGACCTGGAGGCATCTAGGACCCACCGCCAATGCTGCCCTTGAGGGCTGTGCAGGGAGCCCCTTCTCCCCACCCCAACATTCAATTGTTTCGGGAACCTGTCTGTGGAATGCCTTGATGACTCCCTACCTTACGCTGGTGAGGTGGGTGACGTCTGGCTCAGCCCGGTCAGAGCCCCGATCCAAGGGCTCCAAGCAAGGGCCCCCACCCCGCCGCATCAACGCCACTGCCTGGCCTTTCCAGAGATGCAGGTAGGCTATGCACCTGCACCACCCGCACCGGCTCACCTGACCCGACGCCAGCGTAGGTCCCAAGCTAAAAAATCCCGCCAAGCGGCGTTAACATCGACAGCTACTGTGGCCAGATCCACCACTGACGTATATCATAAATTCCCTGAACACACTGAGCAGGGGAGCTCCTATGACAAACTGGGATTGAGGCCCCAACCGCCCCATGGGAAATCTGGGTTGACTCTCTAGGTCGCAGTCATGAGTGGTGATCACCGCGAACCAGTCCGCGGTGATGTCACCTCGTACGGAGGCCCTCCCCGTACCATTACTCCATAGAATTTAGGCCTTACATGCTCCAAAGCTCATCATGGAGGTATGCCCCATGCTTCCCCCAACCCAAAAGAAGGCCTGACCCGTGGCAGTGACACTCGGTGTGGAAGCCTTTCCCGTGCCCACAACACCAGGTATGGAATTCTGCCTCCTTCCCCTGACCGTCGATGTAAAGGCATCGCCCATCTGGTCCCTCTCCAACATGTGGATCCTCCCTACGTTTTCTCTATAGCTGGAGAAGGTACTCCTCGCCCTGGAAACCAAAGGGGTGAAGGTCAACCTCGCTCCGTCCGCACTAAGAATGGAGGTCCTCCCCATGCTCCCGCCAGTTCCAGTGGAGGTTTCGCCCACTCAGGTTCTATTCATGGGGGTCCTCCCCATGTTCCCTTTTCATTTTCCCCAGTTCCCCTCGCACCCTGGCTGTCTCGAGTGGAAGTCCTCCCCACCCAGACACTAGTGCGGCCCCAAGACTACATGTTGAGAATCATCCTTGTCCCGATGAGCCACCTAGAGGCAGGAAGGCGGGTCATCGCCACCACAAGAAGAATCCTGGGAAGGCCCATACGGAGATTAAACCGTCCCACTTCTCAGATTCTGAAGCAGAATACGAATCAGTAGGGGAACCCTTCCCTCGGTCCTCCATGTCAAGGACCGGGGCAGGAACAAGGCATGTTAGCCTCATCCTTCTAGAATGTGAAGTCCACCGGATTCTCACCTCTCTTCGTAGGTAAATCCTGAAGGAGGAAATTTTGGGAGTCCCACAGGTTCCGACTGTTAAGTCACCACCGTCATCACCAGAAGTGCCCTCTACCTCGGCTAGAGATCACGGAGAGATATTTTGGGGATCGATGGCGGTGGAGCAACAGTGTGACCCATCTCTGGTAACCACGATCCCTGCACTAGAAGCTGCGACTGTCATCCCATCGTATCGCAATGTTGTGGTCAGGTCACCGCACTCTTCGGAGGATGGCCCAGAATTCGGTGGCCAGTCGGCTCGTTCTCCGTATTCTCTGCCACTCAGTTTGTTGTCCCAGTGGTCTGCCTCAGTACCGCTACTGGTTCCTCATCCACCTCCGGTTGACGAGTGGGGAAATATGGGTCCATACCCTGAATCCGATCCTAGGAGCTTCTCGAACATTCTCCTAGGGGATCACTTCCCAGAAAAGTTCTGGCCTGCGGCAGCATTGAACTTTCGTGCGTCAGAATACCTCACCCCAGCAGAAGTCAAGTGCTTCTGTCAAACCCTATGGGTGACACACTTTGGCCTTCGTTTTCATTAGGTGGTGTACCCCAGGAGCCAAGTTCACTTTGAGGTAATCAGCGAGCAATGTCGTCTGGTCGATTTGGTCGCAATCCCTATGGCCTAGAGCCCTGAGTCACTAGGTTTCCAGAACACCCTCCAACAAAAATGTGTTCATAGTTTCAATGTACTCCGAAAAATCATCAGGGAAGCACCCCCCCCCCCCATGAATATCCGTGGCTGGGAACAATATTCCACCCTCCTCTTCAGTCATATCTGACAACAGCCTAATTCGTTATGCGACATTGAAGACATGCCTTGAAGAAGGGTTGTGGTCCACATGGCTGACATAGTGGACTAGGAGGAAGAGCTAGAGTTTCTTGATGGATACTTACCCCCTGAGGGTATACCACCACTGTTGGACCCATTAGGGAGGATTACTCATTAGAAGAGGAACCTCCTAGGTCTCCCTGCACCCACCGAGTCGCTGGTACTCAGTCGGAATGCCGGTAAGGGTAAAGAACATGTCAGAGCATTCAAGCACTCCGACCCGTCCGCCTTAGTGCAGAAGATGGACGAAGACCCCAAGAATACTGCATTGTGCCAACAACTTGCGGAGCAGAAAAGGTTGTTAAAAAGACACCTGGACGAACGCGCTATAGAGAGACGACCCAATTATGGTAATCCTAAGCCGGGGTAGTAGGGGCAAGAACAATTTTCCCCGGCAAGATGCCTTCGAGAAACCCCGATCATGCTACTCCCACAAACAGGGAAGAAGCCGGAACTCATGGCAAGAGGGTGCAATAATTCTCGAAAAACCCACTAAAACGGTGTGACAATATGAGGAATCCAGCCAGGGTTCCCCCATCTACCCCACGGGCCGTTCCTCTAGTCACCCCACGAGCCGTTGAAGCCGTCTACCATGTCAAAGAGCCCGGAAACACACTCGTGGTTAGGGATCCCCGTCAAGACAGGGACCCCCACCCGGATGATCCAATAGTAGCACTCATCGCCCGCCTTGAGGCATTGGAAACACGGTAGGTGGTAGTCCCACCAGATGGCAAGCCATATCCCGCGTGGGTGGATGATATGTACGCACCTCCGGGTTTTGGGAATCCCACCTTCTCTCCCTTTAACAAGACAGTGAACCCGCTACAGCACCTCGTCGACTTTTCCTCCAGGTGTGGCCCCATGTTGGGAACCCCAGCACAACAGGAAGCCACCAAGCTCTGATGTTTTGTGCAGACATTAGAGGGCCCTGTGTTCGTCTGGTATAGCCAGCTCTCAATCGGATAAGGGACCAGATGGTAAGATCTTCGCCGGAAATTCCTATATCAGTTCAGCTCCACCACGCGAAAAGCCGGTATCTTAGACCTCTTCAAGGGAAAAAATGCCTGATGAGAGAGTCACAGACTTCAGAGCCCGGTGGAAAGGGCTCACATACTCCCTCGATATGCCACTATATTAGGATAAATTACTGACGATGTGCGTAGGGAATGTTAAAGCAGAATTGGATCCTTCCCTGATCACTCATAACTACCCTGAAGGGTTTTGAGATTTCTCAGATAAGGCCCAAAGCCTCGAAGAAGCTCTGCAACAGGCTAGTCAGGCGCGTCTGATGCCCCCTATGATCCCAGGAAGGAGGGTTGCTAGAGACGAGCCCACCTCGGTGGCCCAAATAGAGGCCCCTAGGAAGCTAGAATTTATTCCAGAGGCACCAGCTCCACAACCTCAAAGAGTCCCTCCACCTCCGGCACAACCTCCTACTAAGCAGCGACCGCCTCAAAATCAGCAGGTTTCCCCGTACAATGCACTATCACCACCTAGGCGGGACAATCAGGCTCTGCCGCCTCAGTAGGCCGCTCCAGTCCCTCGTTAGGGCCAGGCTCCCAAATCCCCCTATCTAGAAAGAAGGCACCCAACTTACTCGTTCAATGAGATTCAGGTCACTGGTTACTTCCGTAGTGCCCTAGAGGATGGGATTGTGCGCTTAACCGAGTATAGAAGGCCAGCAGAGGCGAATCTTACCGATCGCCCCAACTACTGCCCCTATCATTGAATCCCGGGGCTCAACCTCAAGCAGTGCTATTTTTTCAAAGACTGGATCCATGACTAGGTCAATAACAACATAGTCAGGTTGGGCCTGACCCCGACGCTAGTGGCGGGTGTCTTTGTGAAGTCAGAAAGCGGTAGCAACGATGAAGGCATGTGGCAGCAGGTTCCCAGCCGCGGATCCCAGAAGTTTGATAACTGGATGGATCATAAAATAGTCGCCCTCACCCACGGTATTATTCGGGCAGGCCTGAATAAGCTGGAACCTTCAGAAGATGTGACCATTACCTCTACGTCATCATCTCAGCTGGCCCCTTCCCAGAAGGGCAAGCAGTGGTGGTGCAAGAAGAAGAAACACGCTCCACCACTACCATCATCATCCCGCACTCTCAGTGACTTCATGCCCCCTGAGATGGGGATGTCACGACCCGTCCTCGGGGCCCGTGCCGTGACTACCCCAAGCCCGCCTTCCATAGGCCAGGGGCTGGCGACTAGCACCAAAGGCGTAAAATCCCGAAAAAAGGGAAGGCATTGCCTTTGTAAAGTAAACAAACACCACAGAGTAAGCAAGCGGAAGTAAAACACTAAGTACAAAAAGAAGAGCTGAAAAGTAAAAAGGGTCCGGAAATACAAGCCCAACTGTAAAGTACAACTCGAAAGGGAAAACAGCGACTGAAAAGTAAAGCTGCTACGCTGAGATGTCCACTGGAAATCCCACCTGAAGGGTGGGTACAGATAGCTCCTCTGCTCCTCGGGTCCCGCCATCCGCTCCGAGTATGTTCCGCCCAGTGGTCCACCTCCGGGTACCGCCTCGTCGTATAGTCCACCTCCAGGTACCGTCCAGTCCTTGAACCTTCGGCTACTGACAGCACTGTCCGTCGTCTGCAACCAACACAACGAGGTGCGGGCATAGCCCGTGCAGGGGTGAGTATAACGATACTCAGTAGGGACCCCGAGACCCTCAAGGTCTCACTAAAACCAACAAGGATAAACACAAGAAGATCTCAACAGATAAACTCTACTTAGGTATATGCCCATACATATACCTAAGTTATCAAGTAACCCATCTCAATCATGAGGAAACACAAGGATTGTGAAAACGACGGATAACCACTACTCGGGTATATGCCCATACATATACCAAAGTTAGCAAGTGACCCATCTCAATCATGAGGTAAACACAAGGTCAAAAGTCTCAGCTCAAACCAGGATTTTCATTATCGAAACCGTAACTGCTGAAGAGCTCCGTCTCTGGAGTGTGCAGTGGTCCTGTCACGACTCCGAGGTACTGCTCACTAACCTAAGACTGCTGAAGTACTCCTCCTGTCGAGTACTGCGGGCCAGCCACCCAAACACAGTAGTGCTTCCCGCCGAGGTATGTCACCCAAACTCCGTAGTGCACACCCCCTAGTAGCCTGCTGAGGTACTCTCCGGACGAGCACCGCGGGTCTGCACTGTCACACAGGTAGTGCTCCGTCCGCCATGGGTCTGCACCTCAGAAAGTAGTGCTCCGTCCACTGGGCTAGTCGACTCACTCCAAGTCGAGTCGGTCAAGCAGTCGTCAGGTCTCAGCCAGCTACACGGTCTCCGTACATCGCACGCTCGTCACTGGGAGGGTCCGCTCCACGAGCTACAGGTCGGTACTCCAAGTATCACAAAGTCCCACGAAGAAGTGTCTCAAAAGTCCATCTCGTCACAGGGGTCTCAACGCAACAGACGGCGCGTCGATCGGACGCCCGGTCTGTGAGTTATTAGCCTTTTCGTCCCAGGGGCCCGGTTGGTTTCGAGAGCGAACCAATCCCGGCCGTATCTCAACTGTACCCCGAACTCCCATAGGGTATACTCATAGGGACCGTTACTAAACGTAAACACCAACGCCGCTGACGGTTCGTCAAACGGACGTCCTGTCTGAAAGATATCAGCTTTTCCGTTCCAGGGGCCCGGTTGGATTTCGGGTACAATCCAACCCGGCCATACTCCGACTGTATCCAAAACTCGGGCGGAGTATGTCAAAAGTTCCGTCTCATCAAGAGGAAGTCAATGAAACAGACGGCGCGTCAATCGGACGCCCGGTCTGTGAGTTATTGGCTTTTTCGTCTCCGGGGCCCGGTTGGTTTTTAAGGCAAAACCAACCCGACCGTACTCCACCTGCGTCCAAACCTCGGGCGGAGTATGCCAAAAGATCCGTCTCATTAAGAGGAACGCAACGCGACTGACGGCGCGTCAATCGGACGTTCGTGCCTCAAGATATGAGCGTTTCCGCTCCGAAGGCCCGGTTGGTTCCGTGAACGAACCAACCCGGCCGAACTCAAAGTAATCTGAAACCTTGAGTGCGATATACCGAAACGACCGTCTCGATCCAAGGATCGCGTTGCCGCAGACGGTTCGTCATTCGGAGGTCCGAGGCTCAAGTTATGAGCCAAAAACTAATTCTGGTTCGAAACGGGGGGTCCGGGTCCGGGCCGACCCGGCCCGACCCCCCCTGGGTGGCGCGGTGGCCGGCGGTGGCGGGCGGCGGCGGTGCGGCGGCCGGCGGCGGCGCGCGGCGGCGCGCGGAGGTGGCGCGGCGGAGACGGCGGTGGGCCGCGGTGGCGGCGGGCCGCGGCGGCGGCGGGCTGGGGCGGTACGGCGGCGCGCTGGGGCGGCGCGGCGGTGCGCTGGGCGGCGCGGCGGTGCGCTGGCGCCGCTTAAGGAGGCCGCACGGGGGATTTTTTTCCCCCTTTGAAGATCTGGCGGCGCGGCATATAGCCGCGCCTCTCTTGCAAAACCGCCCCCACGTGGGGGCCGGTTTATTTAAGGGAACCAGGGGGGCCGGCTGCCCCCCTCCTTCAAGAGCCGCCCCCCCTCATTAAGAGGGGGGTTTCTGCGGAACGCTCCGGGGGATTTATTCCCCCAGTTTTCAGTCATCCGGCCGTCCAGCTGGCCGGCCGGTTTTTACCAACGGGACCGGAAATTCCGGTCCCGCCTTCGACTTCCGACGCCGGCGGCCCGGCCGGCGGCCATCTCTTCCGCCGCGGCCCGGAACCGGCCGCGGTCTCCTCATCCCGCCGCGGCCCGGAACCGGCCGCGGCGTTCGTCGTCCGGCGCGGTGCGACGGCACCGCGCCCCTCCGCCGCACTTTAATTTCTTTCAACGCGGCGCGACGGCGTCGCGTTCTTCATGTTTCTTCCATGGTGCGTGCGACGGCATCGCGAAGATATTTGCACGTTCATCCGCGTGGTGCGACGGCACCACGCCACTTGCTTCCTCCCGCAAGATAAATCAACATAAACGTTGGAGGGGGGTTCGGCCGTGTTCAAGCGGTCCGGCCCCCCTCACGTTAAATAAAAACTCAACATGAACATTCAAAGACTCATGTTAGACATGCCAGATCCACGTTCAAGAAATGGAATAATTAAAGAATGAAACAACAAACCCCTACCTTGGTATAAGGTTCGAAGATCGTTCTACGTTCCGCGGAGGACGACGTCGCGGAAGTCGGGCGTCGCGGTCGTCGTTCGTCAAATCCGTTGACGAAGAGATATGCCCGAAGAGATACGTCGTTGGCGAAACTTGCACGCTGACGAAGGTTGTCCGAAGAAGAGATGGCGTCCCCTTCGTTGTCACGGTGAACGAAGAAAGGAGGTGCGGCGTTCTTCGTCGGAAAAAGAGCGTTCCTCGTCAAGTCTTGAAGAAAGTCAAATTATAAAGAGAACAACGAACTCAAGAACCTCTACCTCGATAGTCGCACGTTGACGGAGTCGTGGAATATCGATGTCGATTCCTTTGACGTCGGAGGAAGAGTCGTTGTCGATGGCGTTCGTCGCGGAAAACTGTCGCGGAAGAGATGACACGGAAGAAGTACGTCGCGTCGCGGACACGGCGTCGCGGATGGATCGTGTTCTTCGGCGAAGAAGTTCTTCGTTGAAGAACGGCGTTCTTTGCGTTCTTCGTTGAAGTTGAGCGTTCTTCGTGATCTTCGTCAGAGATGAAGAAGAAGAAGAAAGTGATGCTCTCCACCTCTCAAGAAGACAAACCATTCAACCAAAAATAAAATAAGACAACATCTTATTTTATTATCACATAACACATTAGAATTTCAAAGGTTTGAAATTCAAAATGGATAACTCCAAAATTAACTCACTTATTTAATATACATGAATTGTATAATTAAATAGAAGTTAACTTGTCAAGCCATTAAAAGGGAGAAAGGGGAGTTTAGAGGGGTTAGGGAATTTGAAAAGAAAAAAGGGGTTCGTGTGGGCCCCACCACACTTAATCCTCCCAAGGGAGGTTAAGTGGGTGTGGGTCCCACTTCCAACCACCTTTGGTAGGTTTTTAATAAGTTAAAATAAAATTTGTCTTACACAAATTTTATTTAACTCAACTGAAAACCCCAAAACTAAATTTCAACTCGCAACAAACGCAAATCCCGAAAAGGTCTCTTTAAGCGAATATCGGCGCTGCGAGTTCATCGGTGCCCTCGGATTTCAATTCCGAGCACCGGATCAAAAGTTAGGAATTCCCGCTCGTTCGTTCACTGAACGTACCCGAGCCAAACTTCGGAAATTAATTCCGGGCACTCCGGGCCTCGGAATCAGGTGCCGTCTGAAACCGCGCTCTTGTAAAATTCTAAAGAAAATTAAGAAAAAAAATTTCCTTGAATTTTACGGGTCTTTACATTACTCCCACCTCAGGGCTTTACGTCCCCGTAAAGCTACATGAAAAACTAGGGAAACAAAAGAGGGTACTGAGCACGCATCTGAGCCTTCCGCTCCCATGTGCTCTCCTGGAGATTCCCGTGCCGCCATCTGTTGCGCACAAGAGGAATCGATTGCCCATGTAGGACCCGCTCCTGTCGATCCTCTATCTCCACCGGGACCTCCGTAAAAGTCGCCCCAACGTCAACGTCAATCTCCCCATGATCAAAGATGTGCGTCGGGTCGTGCACGTATCTCCTCAGCTGAGACACGTGTAAGACGTCGTGCACCCGGTGCAACTGAGGTGGTAGAGCCAGGCGATAAGCCACCTCACCAACCCTGCTGAGGACCTGGAAGGGTCCGATGAAGCGCGGAGATAACTTGTCGCCTCGGCCAAATCTCTGAATACCACGTCGAGGTGAGACCCTCAAGAAGACGTGGTCACCATCCTCGAACTCTAGTGGCCTCCGCCTCCTGTCAGCGTATGACTTCTGCCGGCTCTGTGTTGTCCTCATCCGCTCCTGGATGACATGGACCTCTTCTGACGTGGCCCGGACCATCTCTGGTCCCACAAGAGCTGCGAGATTTCTTCTTTGCCGATAAGAGAAACCCGGTCTCATCCCCTGGATGAACCACATTGTTTGCCTAAAACAGTCAATCCTAACATGGATGATACTAATCCATACCAAGGATGACGTCGTAAGGCCTCGACGCTACTACTAAGAGATCCAACCGTTACTCTCGCCTCCAAGGGTTGAGTCACACTGTCGGCATCAGTGTGTGGTAACTGGTCTCCTCCAGTAGATGTCTCACAAGTGAGGGTCAAGTCAACAGTCAACTGGAACCTCTTAGTAACATCACGAAAAAGGACAGGAATGAAAACATTACAAAGGATGCGTCTTTTATTATTGTAGCTCATATTACAAGACGCTACACAAAAGCAACATCAACATGGAACTAGAAGTACAAAAGACGTATCCACTAGTTCCTCCCCTGTCCACCTGTTCCCAGAGCTCCAGCATTTGTCGCTGCCTCAACCTCGGTGGCTCCTCAAAAGCCTATGGATCAACTGTACGAGGAGTCGGACAGTCACGTGCCAGGTGCCCCTTTCCACCGCACGAGTAACACAGTCTGCTTCTGGCACGCCTGGCTCTGACCCCACCCCGGGTGCCCCGCACCACCGGTCCTAAAACCCGAGATCGCCCAACTGCTGGTCTGGTCCTCCTGGACCTCTGCATCATCTGTCTACTTCCCACAGATGACACGGCTTCTGATCGAAAAACACGCGGCAAAGGCAGAATCTCCTGTACACGCTCGGGGTGTAGAGATACTGGCACAAACTCCACCCTGAAGAAGGTCTCGAAGTCTTCCCATGCGAAGTTCATATCATCGCAAAACTGAAACAAGTGGCTCCACCACCTACCTGCTGCTGCCTGAAGGAGGCTGGTAGCAAAGATCACCATGAAGTCTGCCGGCGTCCCCACTAGCCTGAAGACTCTCACCACAGCCTCCAGCCAAACCTCAGCCGCCTGCGGGTCCGTCTCTTCCCGGAACCTGGGTGGCCTCTGGCGCTGGAACTCGTGCAGCGCGCTCAAGCGTCGTGCATCGCCTACTGCTGGGGCTGGTGGCATCGGTGGCCCAAAGTATGGTAGTACCGCTGGTGCCTCCGCTGGTGCCTCAACTGCAAGAGGGCCCTGTACCGAAGCCTCGTCGCTCGACAGACTGTCAGCACGCTCATCCCTCCGGGCTCTAGCTGGTCGTCTGAGAAAATACATCCTGAAAGAAACAACGTAACACGATCAAACGATTATACCTGGTGAGCTGACCTGGTTTGAGCTGTTTTAAGGGGAAAACCTTTGAAAACACACACGCAATCAGTGTTTTCGTGCACAAAGTCCGAAATCAGTTGTCAGGGTCCTGGTGTATGGATACGTCGGCCGCCCGCACCAACACTGGACTCCCTGAACTGAAATCCACACTCGGTACTCTCAACACTATTGCTTCACAGAAAGAAACATCAGAGTTATAAGTTCTGCGGTAGAACCGAACCCCCTCTGATACCAATTTGTCACGACCCGTCCTCGGGGCCCGTGCCGTGACTACCCCAAGCCCGCCTTCCATAGGCCAGGGGCTGGCGACTAGCACCAAAGGCGTAAAATCCCGAAAAAAGGGAAGGCATTGCCTTTGTAAAGTAAACAAACACCACAGAGTAAGCAAGCGGAAGTAAAACACTAAGTACAAAAAGAAGAGCTGAAAAGTAAAAAGGGGCGGAAATACAAGCCCAACTGTAAAGTACAACTCGAAAGGGAAAACAGCGACTGAAAAGTAAAGCTGCTACGCTGAGATGTCCACTGGAAATCCCACCTGAAGGGTGGGTACAGATAGCTCCTCTGCTCCTCGGGTCCCGCCATCCGCTCCGAGTATGTTCCGCCCAGTGGTCCACCTCCGGGTACCGCCTCGTCGTATAGTCCACCTCCAGGTACCGTCCAGTCCTCGAACCTTCGGCTACTGACAGCACTGTCCGTCGTCTGCAACCAACACAACGAGGTGCGGGCATAGCCCGTGCATGGGTGAGTATAACGATACTCAGTAGGGACCCCGAGACCCTCAAGGTCTCACTAAAACCAACAAGGATAAACACAAGAAGATCTCAACAGATAAACTCTACTTAGGTATATGCCCATACATATACCTAAGTTATCAAGTAACCCATCTCAATCATGAGGAAACACAAGGATTGTGAAAACGACGGATAACCACTACTCGGGTATATGCCCATACATATACCAAAGTTAGCAAGTGACCCATCTCAATCATGAGGTAAACACAAGGTCAAAAGTCTCAGCTCAAACCAGGATTTTCATTATCGAAACCGTAACTGCTGAAGAGCTCCGTCTCTGGAGTGTGCAGTGGTCCTGTCACGACTCTGAGGTACTGCTCACTAACCTAAGACTGCTGAAGTACTCCTCCTGTCGAGTACTGCGGGCCAGCCACCCAAACACAGTAGTGCTTCCCGCCGAGGTATGTCACCCAAACTCCGTAGTGCACACCCCCTAGTAGCCTGCTGAGGTGCTCTCCGGACGAGCACCGCGGGTCTGCACTGTCACACAGGTAGTGCTCCGTCCGCCATGGGTCTGCACCTCAGAAAGTAGTGCTCCGTCCACTGGGCTAGTCGACTCACTCCAAGTCGAGTCGGTCAAGCAGTCGTCAGGTCTCAGCCAGCTACACGGTCTCCGTACATCGCACGCTCGTCACTGGGAGGGTCCGCTCCACGAGCTACAGGTCGATACTCCAAGTATCACAAAGTCCCACGAAGAAGTGTCTCAAAAGTCCGTCTCGTCACAGGGGTCTCAACGCAACAGACGGCGCGTCGATCGGACGCCCGGTCTGTGAGTTATTAGCATTTTCGTCCCAGGGGCCCGGTTGGTTTCGAGTGCGAACCAATCCCGGCCGTATCTCAACTGTACCCCGAACTCCCATAGGGTATACTCATAGGGACCGTTACTAAACGTAAACACCAACGCCGCTGACGGTTCGTCAAACGGACGTCCTGTCTGAAAGATATCAGCTTTTCCGTTCCAGGGGCCCGGTTGGATTTCGGGTACAATCCAACCCGGCCATACTCCGACTGTATCCAAAACTCGGGCGGAGTATGTCAAAAGTTCCGTCTCATCAAGAGGAAGTCAACGAAACAGACGACGCGTCAATCGGACGCCCGGTCTGTGAGTTATTGGCTTTTTCGTCTCCGGGGCCCGGTTGGTTTTTAAGGCAAAACCAACCCGACCGTACTCCACCTGCGTCCAAACCTCGGGCGGAGTATGCCAAAAGATCCGTCTCATTAAGAGGAACGCAACGCGACTGACGGCGCGTCAATCGGACGTTCGTGGCTCAAGATATGAGTGTTTCCGCTCCGAAGGCCCGGTTGGTTCCGTGAACGAACCAACCCGGCCGAACTCAAAGTAATCCGAAACCTTGAGTGCGATATACCGAAACGACCGTCTCGATCCAAGGATCGCGTTGCCGCAGACGGTTCGTCATTCAGAGGTCCGAGGCTCAAGTTATGAGCCAAAAACTAATTCTGGTTCGAAACGGGGGGTCCGGGTCCGGGCCGACCCGGCCCGACCCCCCCCCCCCCCCCCCCTGGGTGGCGCGGCGGCCGGCGGCGGCGGTCGGCGGCGGCGGGCGGCGGCGGTGCGGCGGCCGGCGGCGGCGCGCGGCGGCGAGCGGAGGCGGCGCGGCGGAGACGGCGGTGGGCCGCGGCGGCGGCAGGCCGCGGCGGCGGCGGGCTGGGGCGGCACGGCGGCGCGCTGGGGCGGCGCGGCGGTGTGCTGGGCGGCGCGGCGGTGCGCTGGCGCCGCTTAAGGAGGCCGCACGGGGGATTTTTTTCCCCCTTTGAAGATCTGGCGGCGCGGCATATAGCCGCGCCTCTCTTGCAAAACCGCCCCCACGTGGGGGCCGGTTTATTTAAGGGAACCAGGGGGGCCGGTTGCCCCCCTCCTTCAAGAGCCGCCCCCCCCTCATTAAGAGGGGGGTTTCTGCGGAACGGTCCGGGGGATTTATTCCCCCGGTTTTCAGTCATCCGGTCGGCCAGCTGGCCGGCCGGTTTTTACCAACGGGACCGGAAATTCCGGTCCCGCCTTCGACTTCCAACGCCGGTGGCCCGGCCGCCGGCCTTCTCTTCCGCCGCGGCCCGGAACCGGCCGCGGTCTCCTCATCCCGCCGCGGCCCGGAACCGGCCGCGGCGTTCGTCGTCCGGCGCGGTGCGACGGCACCGCGCCCCTCCGCCGCACTTTAATTTCTTTCAACGCGGCGCGACGGCGTCACGTTCTTCATGTTTCTTCCATGGTGCGTGCGACGGCATCGCGAAGATATTTGCACGTTCATCCGCGTGGTGCGACGGCACCACGCCACTTGCTTCCTCCCGCAAGATAAATCAACATAAACGTTGGAGGGGGGTTCGGCCGTGTTCAAGCGGTCCGGCCCCCCTCACGTTAAATAAAAACTCAACATGAACATTCAAAGCCTCATGTTAGACATGCAAGATCCACGTTCAAGAAATGGAATAATTAAAGAATGAAACAACAAACCCCTACCTTGGTATAAGGTTCGAAGATCGTTCTACGTTCCGCGGAGGACGACGTCGCGGAAGTCGGGCGTCGCGGTCGTCGTTCGTCAAATCCGTTGACGAAGAGATATGCCCGAAGAGATACGTCGTTGGCGAAACTTGCACGCCGACGAAGGTTGTTCGAAGAAGAGATGGCGTCCCCTTCGTTGTCACGGTGAACGAAGAAAGGAGGTGCGGCGTTCTTCATCGGAAAAAGAGCGTTCCTCGTCAAGTCTTGAGGAAAGTCAAATTATAAAGAGAACAACGAACTCAAGAACCTCTACCTCGATAGTCGCACGTTGACGGAGTCGTGGAATATCGATGTCGATTCCTTTGACGTCGGAGGAAGAGTCGTTGTCGATGGCGTTCATCGCGGAAAACTGTCGCGGAAGAGATGACGCAGAAGAAGTACGTCGCGTCGCGGACACGGCGTCGCGGATGGATCGTGTTCTTCGGCGAAGAAGTTCTTCGTTTAAGAACGGCGTTCTTTGCGTTCTTCGTTGAAGTTGAGCGTTCTTCGTGATCTTCGTCAGAGATGAAGAAGAAGAAGAAAGTGATGCTCTCCACCTCTCAAGAAGACAAACCATTCAACCAAAAATAAAATAAGACAACATCTTATTTTATTATCACATAACACATTAGAATTTCAAAGTTTTGAAATTCAAAATGGATAACTCCAAAATTAACTCACTTATTTAATATACATGAATTGTATAATTAAATAGAAGTTAACTTGTCAAGCCATTAAAAGGGAGAAAGGGGAGTTTAGAGGGGTTAGGGAATTTGAAAAGAAAAAAGGGGTTCGTGTGGGCCCCACCACACTTAATCCTCCCAAGGGAGGTTAAGTGGGTGTGGGTCCCAATTCCAACCACCTTTGGTAGGTTTTTAATAAGTTAAAATAAAATTTGTCTTACACAAATTTTATTTAACTCAACTGAAAACCCCAAAACTAAATTTCAACTCGCAACAAACGCAACTCCCGAAAAGGTCTCTTTAAGCGAATATCGGCGCTGCGAGTTCATCGGTGCCCTCAGATTTCAATTCCGAGCATCGGATCAAAAGTTAGGAATTCCCGCTCGTTCGTTCACTGAACGTACCCGAGCCAAACTTCGGAAATTAATTCCGGGCACTCCGGGCCTCGGAATCAGGTGCCGTCTGAAACCACGCTCTTGTAAAATTTTAAAGAAAATTAATATAAAAAAATTCCTTGAATTTTACGGGTCTTTACAGGGGATTCCTCCCAAAATCCACCCAGTGGTGGATGATTCTTCAAGCGATAATCATGGATATGCTTCGGTTAATACTGTGGGGTTGGTAAATCCCTATATGACTCCCTACGAGGGGGAACACCAGGCGAACCTACCCAATGTCCCCGGTCGACGTCAAAGTCAGTAGATCTGTGACTACATGGGTCGTCGGGGTGAATGAATTGGAACCTCCAGCCAGGCCACGCACGCTACTGAAACCAGACAGTAGGCCCAGCGCAGATCTCAGCACACGCAACCTCCTCATCTGGTGCCCTCGGATCTACCTTCACCACCATTTGTGCTACTAGATTAGGAAGAGCTGCCCCATCCGTACTGTGGCCAGTCTCTCCCTAATACAGGCTAATCTCAGTTGTCTTGTCCTCATTCGGTAGATACTCTTCATACTGTGACTAGTGCATAATAGGATGCACCCAGTACCAACCAGTCGCCGGTCCAGCCAGCAGGGTTCATCGTCCCTCCAATTGTAGAGCAACCTCCTATAAGCAGAGGCTCACATATGGCCCGGAAGTATGATGTTATAAAGCACCTTTCCAGCATTCCAGTGAGGCTTTCTATCCTTGAGGATCTCCTCCTGTCATCTGAAATGTGTGAGGCGCTTTTCGAGGCCCTAAAGAGACCCCTCCCGTTCAATACGGAGGTAGCAGCTATAGAAACCTTCCATGCTGAGGCAATTGAGAACGCCGAATTTCAGGAAGTTATCTCATTCTCTGGTAAAGACAAAGCCCCTCCCACATAGGGGCACATTCTCCCACTATACATCATTGTCCAGTTCAATGGCATTGATGTCTGTTGCTGTCCTGTTGACATGGGTTCTAGGATTAACTTAATCCCAACTCGGACACTTCAGAAGCTGGGTTTGTCTGAGGATGATTTTACTCCCTCCGACCTCAGAATACAGGGATACAACAAGACCAAGCAGACTTCGGTCAGCAAGATCCGTTTGAAGACCCAGTTCAGTGGCCTGATTTCCAGTACTGATTTCCTGGTCATCTCCCAGGACACCGCGTATAATGCATTGATGGGAAGTCCATGTATCCACCTGCATGCAGTGTTCCCTTCTTCATATCACAAATGCCTCAAATACTCCCTCAACGGTCAAGTAGTTGTGCTCCAAGAAGATGTGTCTCCTTTCACCTCTTGTGAAGCCCGTTATATGTACGGTGACTACTACAGGAGAAAGGATAAGCAGATTCTAGCAAGTGAGGTTGAACCCGCCCCAGACACAAGTGGTCCCTCGGCAGGTCTGGATGACGGCTATGATTACCCAATCCATCGACTGGAGGCCACGACCCCCGACATGGGTAAATTCTTTGTCATTTCAGGTACAAGAGGAGGGCATATTCTCAGGTCCAAGCGACGGTGGAAAATCACCTCGTACTCCTACACCAACCAGGCTCGGGTGATCCCGGAACCACCTACCCTTATACATTATCGAGATGTCAGGATCCTGGCAATGGCGGTACGTCATACCTGTCTCTTCTGCCATGCTGGAATCAACCGGCTCAAGCTAACGTGCCTCTACTGTTTGATTTCTTCATGTGTGGCCCCATGGGCCGAAGACCGGATGAGATTGGATCAATTGCCTTCATCGCTTTGGTCTGAGTGTTGCATGAGTCTTCTAACGTGATGACCACTACCGCTCAGGCCGGCACCAGCCTCCTATCAGAGTCTGGTGGCTCAGAAACAACTCCCCCCATGGAATAACCCTCCACAAGTGGATAAGAGGACCTAGAGGATGCTCCCCCACCTTTGAAGAATGCATCTCTACCACAGTCAATGAACTGGTACAGGTGAACCTTGGTAGCGAGGCAGATCCGAGACCCAAATTGATTAGTGCTGCCATGTCCCTCAAGGAGTAGCAGCGGTATGTGGTCTTTCTCAAAAAGCACCATGATGTGTTTTCTTGGAGTTATAGTGAGATTCTAGGATTGGATCCCAAGGTATCCGTCCACTGCCTTGGTCTCCTGAAAAACCATCGCGGGTTCAACCAACCTCCCATAAAGATTCACCCTTCTCACGGTGCCCTGGTTCATGCCGAAGTTCACAAGCTTATCAAAGCCAAATTTGTCCAGGAAGTCCAGTACCCCAGGTGGATAGCCAACATTGTGCCAGTCAGGAAGAAGAACGGGCAGATCAGAGTCTGTATCGACTTCTGTGATCTCAACCACCACTGTCTGAAGGACGATTTTCCCCTCCCAGTGACAGAATTGTTGATTGATGATACGGTCGGGTTCCAAGCCCTCTCCTTCATGGATGGGTATTCTGGGTACAAAAAGATCCGGATGGCCCCCGAATATGAGGATTCCACTACTTTTAGGGCTCCTCAAGGTACTTTCTATTACCAGGTTATGCCCTTCGGCCTGAAAAATGTAGGTTCCACCTAACAGAGGGCCATGCACCGCATATTCAAGCCAATTCTCGGGATGTTGGTGGAGTTCAATGTAGATGATCTGGTGGTCAAATCTTATTAGCGCCGGGACCATCTCAAGGAACTTGAGAGAGTGTTTGGTTTCCTCCATTCCCACCACCTGAAGATGAAATCGCTTAAATGTGCCTTCGGGGTCACCTCTGGGAAGTTTTTTTAGCTTTTTTGTCAGATATTGAGGCATCGAGATCGACCTAGAGAAGATCAAATCCATCACCAGATGCATCCCCTGAGAAATATTCGGGATCTTTGAGGTCTCCAAGGCCACTTAGCCTACATACGTCGATTCATTTCAAATCTGGCTGGCAAGTGTAACCCCTTTTCCCAGCTCATGAAGAAAGGTTCCGTCTATGAATGTGATGAAGGGTGTCAGGCCACCTTCAAGGAAATAAAGCATTATCTGCTCCAGCCTCCAGTCCTGATGCCACTCATCGTCGGAAAGCCACTGGTCCTTTATCTGACCACTCTAGAATGGACTCTCGGTGCCCTGCTCACCCATAAGAATAATGAGGGGACAAAGAATAGCCTCTATTACCTCAGCCGCATGCTCCTCGATAAGGAGACCAGATACTCCCCCATCAAAAAGAGATGCCTTACGCTCATGTTTGCTGTACAGAAATTGCGACACTACCTGCCGCACCATGAGTTATAGTTGGTCTCTCGGGTGTACCCACTGAAGTACATCCTAAACCACCCCATGTTGACTGGTTGGATGGCGCGGTGGGTGGTAATTCTCCAGCAGTTTGACATCAGGTTCATGCCTCAAAAGGATATCAAGGGTCAGGTATTGGTAGACTTCCTATCTCCCCATCCAACCTCCGTGGATCAATCCCTGGACCTGAATTTTCCTGATGAGGCAATCCTCTCAGTGGATAGTTCTTTCTCATGTTGGAAAATTCACTTCAACGGTACCTCCTGGAGCCCCATCGGTAGGAGGATAAATGATCCTAGGCTCAACAGAGTGGGTCTGGGTATCATCTTCATCACCCCGGTGCAAGACGTTCTACTATACTTGTTCCTGTTGTCATAAGGTTTCACCAACAACGAGGCAGAGTATCAGGCTCTCATCACTGGCCTCGAGCTGTCCCTTGAGATCGATGAGCCCCATTTTCACATGAAAGGGGTTTCCGAACTAGTCATCAAGCAGGTCAATGGTGACTATGTCATCAGGAATCCAGAGCTCATTCCATTTTTGGAGTGCACCCTACGTCTAATGGCCTAGTTCCCTTCTCGACTAGAGGTTACTCCTGTCCCTCAATCACAAAATGGTCGAGTGGACGCTTTGGCCGGTTCAGCTGCATCACTTACAGAACCCGAGCAAGATGATCTTATTTTACATTTGGCACACCGAATAGTCATTTCCCCCATCACCCCAAAGGATGATGACGGACCGCGGGTAAGCCATCTAACTACCGGATCCTCCACGCTGGGAGCCCCAGGTTCTTCAGATGCAGTGGTTGAGGCTACTTCTGACTGGAGGGAACCTTTTTTCGAGTATCTCCAAAATGATTACCTCTCAAATGATCAGGCCGAGCGCAAGCTAATCTGATGTCGTGCACTGCAGTTTACCCTCCATAGTTGTCCCATTCTTGAGAATATCCTCTATAAATGGGGTTTTGATGGTGTTATCCTCCGTTGCATTCAAGGAGTTGAGATTTCTTAGGTCATGCAAGAGGTTCATGCTGGTTCCTGTGGCACCCACCAGGCTGGGCCAAAGCTGTCCCATCAGATCAGGAGACTGGGGTACTTCTGTCCCTCTATGATCCATGATTGTATTGAGTTTTTCAAGAGATGCCACACGTTACAAGTTCATGCCAACTTCCTGCATCGGCCGCCAGAGCCTCTCCACTCCACCAAGTACTCTTGGCCATTTTCGGTGTGGGGACTCAATGTCGTGGGACCATATCCACCGAAAACAGCTCACTAGTGTAGGTTCATCCTAAACACTACAGATTTCTTCTCCAAGTGGGCAGAGGCAGTTCCACTCAATGAGGTCAAGGCCCATTCCATCTTTGACTTCATAAGCTCCAATATCATCCACCGGTTTGGAGTACCTCATGTTGTACTCACTGATAACGACACCAACTTCCAAGCAGCCGAGCTGAAGAAATTGTATGCCAAGTACAATATCCGTTCGAACCATACCTCTCGCTATCATACGCAAAGAAAATTGGACAGATCAAGGCATTCAAAAAAACCCTTTCTAACCTTTTGAAGAAAATGGTTGGTTAGAATAAGAAAAGCTGGCCGGACAAGATCCCCAACACCCTATGGGCATATCAGACGATGAATCGCAATTCCACCCAATTGACTCCATATTCCCTGGTGTATGGGGCTATGGTCATCCTGACCATCGAGATCTTGCTTCCATCATTATTCACTGTAGTCTATAACCAGCAGGCGCCGGATAAGGTGGCTGAAATCCGTCTAGCTGAATTGGAAGCACTGGAAGAGAACATTCTCTTTGCCCTGTACAATCTGGAAAGGCATCAGAATAAGATAGCCAGATCCTTCAACAAGAAGGTTTGCCTTTGCTCATTTCTTCAAGGTGACCTGGTATTGGCCCCCCGAGCGCCAATGATCCCCGATAGGAAAACACCCAAGATGGAGCCCAAATGGGAAGGACCTTACATCATTCATAAGTTATACCCTAATGGAGCATATTTCTTGGTAACCATGTATGGGGATCACAAAACTCCTCCCACCAACGCTAGGTTCCTCAAGAAATACTTTTCTTGAGCCTCTGGGTCTTGCATGAGCCTAAACTGTACCCCAGTCCCGCATGAACTTAAACTGTATGGTCCTACACGACCTTAAACTGGACGGTCCTGCATGACCCTAAACAGCACCCCAGTCCCGCACGACCATAAACTGTATGGTCCTACACGACCGTAAAATGGACGGTCCTGCATGACCCTAAACTGCACGATGGTCCTACATGACCTTAAACTATCCAGTCCTGTATGAATTTAAACTAAAAAAATCATCATGCATGACATCAAACTACATCATCATTCTGCATGATGTTAAACTACTCATCTTCATCCATCATGATGTTAAACTGATCATTATCATCCTGCACTATGTTAAACTACATCATCGTCCGTCATAACGTTAAACTGCTCATTATCATCCCACATGATAATAAACTACAAAATAGTCCGAGTTGTATGACCCTAAACTAAAATCACCCTCATCCTCACTACAAGACATTAAACTGCAAGCTGGTTAGGCCATCTTGACCATGGGCCAACCTCAGGCCCCATTGCCTTCCCCGATCCAGGCTATCTTGTGGGATTGTGAGATGTGGTATGGGATTATGTCCACATTCACATCGGGTTACTCATCGTACTATACACATCCCCAGATGAGATGTGTTTCATCATCCTACATGACGTTAAATTTTTCTTCTAGAACTACGTATTTCTTGATTCCCAACCTCATGGGATACGTAGGAACGCTCAGACGCTTTGTTTTGAGCCCAGCCCCAAACTCTTCTCTTTGACTATCCCCCTGGGTATAGCTTCCTCGGAGAGTCCTCGCATGATGTAGAGTAGGATTCTTTATCCCCACTCATATGAGGATTATAATGGTCGCACCATGTGCCCACTCCCGTTCTTCTATCCCCCCCCCCCATCTTCACCGCACGACGTTAAACTGCATGGCCTTCAAGAACTACGTATGACTTGATTCTCATCCTCATGAGATATATTGGAACGCCTGGACATTTTGTATGTTGGCCCAACCCAAAATCCAGATTCTTCCCCTTGGGTCAAGACATATGGTAGGGTGCATAATTTTTCCCCCAATTCATGTCGAGCAACCCTCGATCTAGTTGTACGTCCCCCCTCCCGGGAGATGATCGCCTCTATCGTAGATGGGTACAGCTATGCTCCTCCCACTCCCTGATCGGGATTCCATCACCTTCCCCATCTAGGAGGGCCACTAAACGGTAGGGATACTAGGCCCAAGGGCTCTTCTTAACATTTCAGGCCAATGCCCTCGGAGATGCAAAGCAACAAGCCGATACAATTCCCACGTTTCGAATGTGGTCAGCATTCGATGCTCATTTGTCGCTCCTATCTCAGGTCACCATAGGGGCGCTCTGTTTCGAACATGGTCAAGAGCCGCCCTAAATTTTTGGGTCCACCCCATAATGTCCCAAACACCGAGTGTAGTTATTTGTTTTGCCCCGTCCCAATGCGAAGAGCTCCTTCTCAGGCCCCTGGCCCCCGTCCTTACTGCAAGATGTTAAACCGCAAGCTGGTCAGGCCTTCCTGACCAAGGCCCAGCCTCAGGCCCCTTGGCCTTCTTAGGCCCCTTAGCCCATGTTCATACCCGGAGTGTACTGTGTGGTGTGGGACTATGTTCTCATTCCCGTTGGGTTACCCTCCGTGCTGTACACCTCCCATGTCCAAGGAATCCTATTCCCCAACCCTCGTCCTCACTGCAAGACGTTAAACTGCGAGTAGGTTAGGTCTTCCTGACCAAAGCCCAACTATCCAGCCCCTTGGCCTTTTCGGGCCTCTGGCCTAGGTTCTCTCTTATGGGACAGTGTAGCATGGTATGGTATTATGTCCTCATTCACGTCGGGTTACTCACCACGCCGTACATGTCCTCATTAAGGTATCCTTCCCCCTGGGTGTCTTCTAGGACTACGTGTTGCTTGATTCCCATCCTTATAGGATACATAGGACCACACGAATGTCTATGCTTCAGGTCCAGCCCCATCTCTCAGAAATCTCCATCCCACCTTGGCCCCTTGGCCTACCTCTCCTGAGCCATTTTGTTTCCCCTTTTTGGAGGTCCACCAATGTGCCTAAGGGTACTCTGGTTTGGGGCTAAGAATGTCGGACTCTACTCGGACATTTTCTCACCCACTTTTCAGGATTTTTCCCCTTCATCAGGGCTTTCATCACCTTTCATATCTAGAGGGACCCCCAAAAAATGGCCTGAATACCATGCCTAAGGGATCTCCTACCGTTACGGGCCAATGCCCCTAGGGTTTTTGGACAAAAAATTGATACAAACCCCACATTGCGAACATGCTCAGTTGTTGATGCTCATTCATTGTTCCCACTTCCAGCTAACACGATATAGATATTGTTTTTCTGCCACGATTAATAGTTATCCTCCATCACCACGCCAACCCCATTAATCCCAAAATGTCAGTTACACAATTCACATCCTTCTACACCTTCTCATCTCCAAGTAGATATTCGACACTCTTGATGCTATTCTTTATTGTTCATCTGCGTGTCAAGGGAACAAAGTTGCGTTAAGGGAATCCTACGGGGCTCTGCATTGATTTCCCTTTGATGGACATTCCAAGTATTGCAATAAAGACCATCCTCTATTGTTTCCCACACCGATTTTGACTCACGTGGGCTTAGGGATGGGGTCGATGTCTGCGCTTACTTGGATTGATGCCATCCATTCCTGGTCTGAGCTCTAACACGCCAAACTAAGATCATCGTAAAACTATGTTTGTCTTGATTTCCATCCTCATGGGATATGTTGGAACGCTCGGACCTCCTGTCTTTGGGTCCATCTTGAGTTCTGATAATTCTTCTTATTTGTCCCTCCTTCAGGACGTTGATTACGAGACTGTGTGGCTTGGTGTGGGACCATGCCCTCATTCACGTCAGGTTTGCAATGGCCGCACCATGTGCACCCCATTCTAAAAAAAATTAGCCCTCGTATTCCCTGTCCCGCATGACATTAAAAGGCACCTTTCTAGAACTACATGTGTCTTGATTTTCATCCTCATGAGATACGTAGTACCACCCGAATGTCTAGACTTCGATTCTAGCCCCACCTCTTAGAGACCTCCGGATCTTATGGTCGCCTAGGCCCCTTGGAATGTCCCTCTCCACGAGGGGGATATATAGGTGTGGTATAGGGTTTTTGGCACCATGCCTCCCTTCTCCCGAGAATCCGCCATCTCTTGGCCGCCCTCAAGTTGATTCCCTCAACCCCTTGTGGTGGTTCTCCCATGTGTTAAGAGTAATCTGGTCTAGGACCAAGAGTGTCAGATTCAATTTGTTCAACTTCCTTCCACTTGTCAAGCTTCGTGTTCCCCTGAATTCAGGCTTCCATTATCTTTCACACCCAAATGGACCCCCAAAAACGGCCTGGATACCACACCTAAAGGATCTCCTACCGTTACGGGGCAATTCCCCCAAGGGTTTTGGACAAAAAAATTATACAAGTCTCACGTTGTGAATAGGGTCAGTGATCGATGCTCAATTGTTTGTCCCCATTTCATGCTAATGCGACAGGATGTTGTGTTATGAACATGGTCAGCAGTAATTCTCTATCATCAAGACAGTCCTTTCAGACCTTGAATGCTGGTGGAATGATTCACATTATGTTCCACCCCACCATGTCAAGGTGGAATCTCGACACTCTTGGCGCTATCCCTCAGTGCACCTCTGCACGTCAGGGGGACAAAGCTGCAATACAGAATCCTTTGGGGATCCCATGGTCTGAGCTCTAAGACCATAAACTAAGATCTTCATTAAGGGATATGTGCGGCTCGATCCTCGTCCCCTGTGGAATGCGATGGGTCACCTGGACATCTTGTTTCCGAGTCCATCTCAGCTGGGAGCTAGTTCCTCATGCCCCTTTCACTCTCACCCCTATTTAGGCCCCTTGGCCTGAGGTCTCCCCCTTGGAATTGCGTACGGTGTGATGTGGGATTATGTCCCCATTCACGTCGGTTATGTCGAACAACACCGAACACATTACCTGCCTAGAATTTTCGCTGCTATATCTGCGTTGCGTGATGTTAAAATGCATGTTTGGTCTTATCACATGACCCTAAACTGTGAAATTATCATCCTGGCCGCACGACGAAAAATGGTACTGCATTGTGATGACCTCGTTGTAGAGCTCACGTTGGGTATTGGTCACAAGTTATACCATTTTTCAACACATACTACAGCTTGATTCTAGTGGTGACCCCAGGGCTTGCTACCCAAGGCTCGTCGCTTCACAAAAAAAAACCACTCACCTTAAAGGAAAAAAAAGATTTATCAAATACCGCTTCTCTTGGTGCGAGGGCTAGACCCGCGTGCCCCTTTCATCTTCAAGAACTATGTGCAGATTGATCCCCATCCCCATGGGGTATGTAGGAACTTCTTTTCACTTTTCCTCAGGCCTAGCTCAACTCTCGTTTTTGATCCCTTGACCTAAAACCTCTCCCAAGGGGGGTTGTGCGGTATGGTATGGGATTATGCCCTCATCCACGTTGGGTTGTTTACCGCGCCTTACACATCCATGGTTCCCATCCACGCCGGGTTTTTGTAATTACCCGCCACATGCCTCATGTGTTTCCTCTCATCCGTGGTCTAAATTCTACGACCCTAAACTAAGATCTCCCTATGGGAAAGGACTCTACTCCCTCTATCTAATACATCTCGTTGATGTATTCAAATGCGTTTTGACAAAGATCTCGGAGTGTGGGATTTTCTTGGGGACATTCCCCTCATCCAATGACCAAGCTTCGTGAGCTCACTATTTGGATCCTCATCCTCTTCCACATCCAAAAGGACCCTCATATGACATTGATGCTAGGCTTAAGGGATCTCCATGGATGATGGTCCTAAGGTCTCTTCAATTGTTTTAGGCCAACATCCCTATGGATCTCTGACAACATTTGTGACATGGTCCCGTGTTTCGAACATGGTGAATGGTCGACCCTCATTTGTTTGTCCCCATTCTAGGCTAATGATATATGGATGCTGCGTTTCCGCCACGGTCAACAGTTATCATCAATCATCACGCCGCCATCATTGTGATCTAGATAGTGAGAATCATGACTCACACATTTCCACTTCCTCATGTTCAAGTGGAATCCCATTATACTCGGCTTTATCTCTTCACGCGTCTTGGTGCGCTACAGATACATGTTAGTATCATTTGGCTGGTATTTATCAAGCGTCCCTTTTCCCTAACCTTCCCCATCCTGTGTCGGCAAAGTCCCCCATTACTTCTTGTTTCCCACATCAAGCATGACTCACATGGGCTTAATAGTTTTGGTAGGATGTGTACCAGCACAACTAGGCTTCTTTCTCATCCTGCAGGACGTTAAAATGTTCTTCCAGAACTACGTGTGGCTTGATTCCCATCCTCATGGGATACATTAGGACACCATGGTATTTTTCCTAGGGTCTAGCCCACAGGAATCATAAGTCATGTTCCTCCCCATCATCTGGCCCATGGCCTGACCCCTCGTAGGGACCATACAACTATAACTCTTCCCTGAACACGTTCAAGATGCCCCAAGATGACATTGTGAAGCGATAGACCCCCTTGCCAGAGTGGCCCTGTCAGAAAGAAGGAATGATCCCTGATCAAACTGATGCACCCACCTAGCGTATTCCCACCATGGTGTCATAATTTCAGGAGTTTTGAATTCTGTTCGAACAAACTCTCACTCCACATTCCACGATTTGAGTTCTACCTTTATTTAGAGCCTCATCCCATTTCATGTCGGGAGGAACCCCCTAACAGTATGGATTCCTGACATATGGTCCACCTGATGTTCTGGGCCAATGTTTTGGAAGACTGGTCTTGTATGGAGGGACCCCCTAATAGAATAGATGTTCAACTTATGGTCTGCCTTCTGTCCTGGGCCAACGTCCTGGAAGACTGATCGACGATATTTGAGTTAGGCCCCATGTTTTGAACATGGTCAGCGGTCAACCATCATTTTTTATCCCCATTTCAGGCTAATGCAATATGGATGCTATTTTTCTACCACGGTCAACAGCTATCCTCCATTGTCGTGCCACCCCATAGTGTTCTGAATCTTGGTTATCGTGATTCACAATTCCCATTCCCATCTGTTCGGACCGATTCCAGCGCCCTTGGCGTTGCACCGTTCGTGCACAAGAGCACGCTGGAAAAACGGAAATTCGACTGTTCTGAGAACTTCTTTCTCCAGTCAGGTCTCTCCCATTTCCCGAAAATTTGGACCGGTTATCTAAACCCTGGATTCCCGAATCTTGGTTTTCACTCCTATGTTTGGATGGGGTGATGAGGCGACTATCTCTTGTTTCTCACATTGGGCCTGACCCACATGAGCTTAGGGAATTGTCACTGGACATTCTGCAAACGTTGTAAGGATGCAATGAACTAGGGAAAACAACAGAACTCGTGCATGCAACGACATCCAAAAAAAATAAAAGCCTGAATGTACGTTTAAGGGTTTTTAATCATTATAGTACATGGGGTTCAACTCCCCCCATAGACAGATTCACCACATCAAAAGAGCATTGCAGCTCCACCACCCTTAGACTCGTGGCATCCAGTAATTGCTACCACTGACTCAGCTCCCGGTCCACCTCAACAGCAATGGGGCGCAGTTCATCAGCCTCATCTCAGGCCCGCTCTACGTTAGCATGAATGACGACCATCTCTTCGAAAGCCTGCCTCATACACTCTTCCACATTTGCTTACTGGGCCTTCAATTGCAAGATCAACTCAGATTAGGCATTGAGATAGTCTGAGTGCTCATCTGCCCGGATCTGTAGGTGTTGGACTTCATTTTCATCCTCCTGTAGCTTCTTGATTTTCATCGCCTTCCTTCACTACCAGCCCCCGCTGAGCCCGCGATCATACTCCTGGGTCTTCTCTACCATAAGATCCCAGATGAGCATATGAGGGAACTGGGCATCCACACCTCCAGCAAAATGTTCACGCAATTGTGAGCGAATTTTTTCCATTTCGTCCAGCCATAGAACTTGGGGGTTTTATTGATTAAGCACGTGATCAACTTCCACGATCGACGACAGACTATTTTGTTGTCCTCTTCATCGAAGGCCATCTCATAAGAGTCTGTTCGATTAGAAGGCTCGTATGCAGGGTACGACTTCAAGAAGTCTACAGAGGGATCTGCATTTGGAGTGGGTTCAGGCACGACATCTGGTGTGGGATCAGGAGTGACATCTGACATTGGATCAGACGTGGCGGGACATGGGTTGACTGACAGATCCTCATCGTCGGACCGCACCTCGATGAACTCAGGCACGACCCCACTGGTAGTCCCGCCAATGATAGGGGAAGTTGTAGCTCGGGTGGGTGGGATAACTATATCCATGATTACTGGCATGTATCTAGGAGGGGCACTGCCGGAAATCCCAACCAGCCTCGCCGTAGAGGCCAATTCCAGTCAAATAACTGTATGTAACAGAGAAGGGAATGGACATCAGTTAGCATGATCAACTTGTGGTAGTAATGAATTTAGTAGAGAGGAATTACAGAGATTGAACTCCTGGTACTGCTCCTAAGTTGATCCTGACGGGACCCTGAAGCGTGGCCCTCCATATATTGTCAGAAGGTCTGGAGATTCTGGAGGAGCCACCTCGGGTGCCCTAGCCCCACCAGACACCGAACTGGATGCATCCACAAGCACAGGTTCCGAAGGTCCTACATAATCACCCACCATAGGGTGAGAGTGAGGTTTATGTACCTGGTCCTCCTGCATGGTTCAGATGTTGGTAAGAAGTCCATAATGGCCTGAGAGCAGACCCCGAGGAACAAAACTTGGAATGTTACCTCGAGAGCCTTTGTGAAATCGTCGAGATTCGAGTCTTGATCGCCGACTTCGCCTTCCTCCAATGGGATCTCTTCATCAGCCTCGTCGCCCCGAGAGGATTTGTATGAATATTATGATAGGGGAAGCGCTCCCGCAACTCAGCGGCCGACAGTTGTGGGGGGACCGTCCGATCCAGCAGTACCCTCACCCGGTCTGTCATTGGATGCGAGGCACCAGTGGAATGTACGTAGTCCTCCAACTCATCCAGATTTTTCTCTACCTCTGCCGAAGACACCGCAATACCGGCCCGGACAGGGCCTATACCCAGTAAATCAATCCCGAGACGGTTCAGGTGTTCCCACATCTCAGGAAAACTATGGTGTTGCCGATTGACATCCCAAATGTGCCAGGCCTCTGGGAAAACAACATTCTCTGGCATGTCTATATAACGCAGCTGCTTCCACAGAGCCTGAGTGGATATTCTACAGAATTCCCTCAGTGGCCGCCCCATTGGATAGCCTTTCTCTTCTGGGACCACCGGGTCCACTGCCACTTTTGGACCCACCGCCACTGCCTCACCCTCAGTTGGTGCAGGTCTCACCGCCACGATTGTCCTGCCACCGCGAGAGGCCCTTTCTTCCCTCCTACCCTGACCTCGGGATAGGGGAGGCCCACCGACACCAGCCCAAATAGCTGGCTGCTTCAGCATTTCCCCTGGATAAGCTGCCTCCCAGCTGATGGCATACTCTTTCACCGGTCTAATGGAATCAGTGGATGGAGGCAATGCATTTCGCATTTTCCCATATTCTCTTGTGAACATTGGCCACAATTGCGTCATTACACGTGGGTTCTCCTCGTGGCGCACCTCCCAGTAGACTTGCAAGGTCTACCGCTGCAGACACCTGAATTGCCTCGCGAACCGGTGCAGGGTGTAAGGGTCACAGAGCAGCTCGCGGTCCACCCTCACCACCAAAACTCCACCTCGAAGGGCCAGGAGATAGGACCGGTGCTCTTCCTTTCCTTGAACATTGTAGGTGAGTACCCCCTTCAATAATGGAAATGGGTTGAAATTAAACTCGCCTGCCTTTCTCACCCATTTGAGTACCAACGGCACAGTTAACTTGGCGAGAAATCTCCCGGTAGCATTCAGAATGGATGGGTGGAAGTTTGATCCCAGGGGCGAGATAGGGTTCAGATATTCATAAACCCCTCTAATGTGTGCCGCAATCCACCCATACAGAAGGTGGAAGGGCCCTCATATCCTCAGCGGCTTCTTTCCCTCGCTAACTTGCCGGAGCATCTTGTACAATCTGAAGAGCATCAGAATCCCCAGATTGACCCGCCTTCCCATGGCTAGCAATGATTCCATGATTAATGAGCTAGTCCGCAGCCCCATGTTGGTATCCCTCACCACTAGGATCCAACCGTAGATAAGGGCCGCGATAAACTTCGCCATCCTGATTATCGGTTGTAGTTCAGTTCTGATGCTGAAACCCCAGGTCTTCCATTGGCTATCCTCCAAGAGCCGCCAATACGAGTTCTCCTTGCCCCGTCAAGGCCCCTTCGGAAAATGTTCGAGTCCTTGAGGGAAACTCTCGGTTCACTGAGAAGTTCAAGAACTACTTGAACCACTTCTTTAAGTGGACATCCCTCACCACTTCTTTGTCTTCTCTAGGGTCCAACCCCATCAGTGCCAGCACCAGCCACGACATCTTCTTCGGATCCTCCCACGCACTCATGACATGTAGGAACTCATCATACATATCCCCCAAGATTGGGACCCCTGAGATCTGATGGAAATCCAACAGACTGATGCCAACCTCCCCATGGTGCAGGTGAAAAGTGTTGGTCCGAGACGACCATCTACTCAACAGCTCCAGCATCAACTGTTTTGGTTGATAAATGTGGAATTGGGAAGCCCATGCCACCTCATACAATCCCACTCTCTTCATCTCGGCTCCAAATTCTTCACATAAGGCACCTACCCAGTAGGCCCATGCCAAATCATTAGTGAAGTTGTCACCCTGGCATAGGTCCCATTCATCTGACCACCCCTTCTTCGAATCCCTCAATGTTTCATTCAATATGTTGTGGTACATGAGATTGGACATCTCTGGTTGCAATGGCTTCCCATCAATGTTGTTCAGATGATTGTACAGGCAGTCAGTGGTGACAGGTGTGAAGTCCTCCCACGCATGACCATCGGCCGCCCTGAACCATTAGTGCTGGAATGAAGTACTTATGAACCAGTAAGCTAGTTCGTCCCTACATGCCTCAGGAATGAAGACGTCTTCCCTTAGCCCGAATCTACACAAGGGTTACTTCTTGCATAGCAGGTAGTTCTTTTGGCTCTCTGATAGCAGTTCTGTCAATGAATTATGGTCCGAGTGGCTTCCGACTAGCTCCCCAAGGCCCAGACAGTTGGCCATCTCATCCCTCTAGTTGGCATCTGTGAGCACCCCCAGTGTAGCTTCTTGATGGGATATTGGGTTTCAGAACTCGGAAAAATTTCAGGTCGGGTCGCAAAGCTCGTCCGCGGAGCTCATTCGTGGAGCTTGGCCTCGGCTTGCAAGAAGACGTTCGCTTGGCGCAATGGCGGAGTCGGAGACTCGCGGTTCACCGTGAAGCTCGATTCACGATGAGCAGTCACGGAGTACGCAGAGCTTCGCGAATCGAGAGCTCAAAAACTACAAAGTCATAGAGAAGGTAAAGGAAAAAAGAGAGGTGAGCACCCCCTATATATAGGTGGCGGCCCACGAAGATTTGTGGTGCATCCAGCACGCATGGAGCTTCACGGAGCGTCCGGACCGCGCAACCCCTGCCCGCCTTGAGCTCCCGCTTCATGAGCCAACACCGTGAACTACCAATAATTTTGGCAATTTCCCTAAAAAAATTGACCCTTGATCCCTCCACGGATCCAAGTCTATGGGGGGGCATTTGTTGGTGCCAAAATATTTGATGAAAAGAATGAAGAAAATAAGGCCCTGTGACCTACCCCACAAAGCCCCGATGCGGAGACAACCCAAGAAACACGGTTGCCACGATGTACCAGAGGCGAGAATCCCCACGAACACCCCTGACATTCGCGAACCCGCTGTGAAGAAACAGTGGTGAGACATCCCACGAATGACCCTAACGTTCGTGAACCCGCCGCAAAGTAATAGAGGCAGGACACCCCGTGAATTCCCATGAAGTTTGTGAACCCGCCATGAAGCGAAGGAGGCGGTACCCCTCTGTGATCCCGGTTGACGTTCGCAACCCGCCACGAAGCAACCCAAACCCACTTCGTGTTGTGTGAGATCTGATTCGCGGTGCCCCTTGACTATAAATACTAAGCTCCCCCTGAGCCTCCTAGGGGACTATCTGACCTTTCGGCTTCTCAGCTCCCAAATTGCAAAGAAATCTATACTCTGGGAATCATGATCTTCATGAGGTATTTTTGCTTCGCAAGAGGCCTCCTCCTTGTCTTGTTTTGAGCCCTCTTTCGAGAGGGATGCCCTTCGCAAATCCTAAGGGAATTCACGAAGGAAGGGGACCCCCAAGGGGACCCGGTCAGTCGTGGAGTGTTTATGCATCACAAAACACCCCTTCCTATACACATGATCTACATGCAAAGGCAAGGTCACTGTACTTCGCAAAGCACACTGCTTTGCGGAACTTTGCTTCGTGAGGTACCTCTGCTTCACGAGACAGGGCTCCGCAAACACCCTCCCACTTCACGAAGCACCCCCCCACTTGCACATATGCCCCATGCTAAGGCTAAGGCACCCCACTTCGCGAAGCACCCCTCTTCGCAAGTGCCCTTTACTACGCAGAGTAACCATGTTCTACAGGGCCCCTGCCTATGGACCCCTCTGTTTAGAAATTTCTTTTCCCGTGCGACCCTCCAGGTTTGCACGATGTGATTTCAATGTCCCATGGTCGATAATACCTATAGTGCTACTCCACCTAAGTCTTCTTCACATAGGCACGCTAATGGTATTGCTTCTTCGCATAGCCACGCTAATGTGGACCCCTCGATGGTTCGCTCTGTGACCCCCCTTCACCATGGAATTTCTGGTACCTTCCCTCCCACAAGGAGCAGAGGGTACTGGTTATGTAAGTCCTTGGGGTGAGGAGTAAAGCCACCTCATTCGAGCTAAAGGATGTTAAACTTCCAAGCACTTCGTCCTCAACACATGATGTTAAACTGTGACCCAGCCCCGTGCCTCGCACGCAGGGTCCTCCCAGCTCGGTCATTCTTTACGCCCATTCATCTCCACGGGGATAGAATCACCCCCCACATGGGATGATATCATCCTTTTCAGAGTGGATTTTTTCCACGGGGGAAGGGAAACCTCCTTGGTGTAAGCCCCTAGAAGGGCAACCTCCTTTGTGTAAGCCCCTAGCCCCTCTTACAGAAGGTAGCACCGATGCACCTCCGTACTTCCTCACTGCCAAGTCCATTGGAGGGAGTGATAGGGAATGAGGAACCTTCTTTCTTTGATCCCAAATCCCTCTCCCTCTGTGCTTTGCCTCTCTCAGGCCTCCAACTTGGAGTATGTCCCCGCACTATGGGCCGCCTAACGTGTAAGTCCCTCTTCTCTTTTCACGGACGCACCCTTCGCGACGTGATCTTCAGGTCCCTGCAACCTCTTATTTCTCTCACCGAGCATGACTCCCGTGTGATTAGAGTGAGAAACGACCATGACACACCCCGGGCCGCCTCAGAATGTAAGCCCCAAAATGACCTATCTCGCACGACGTTAAACTGCACACCCGAACTATGAGGACATTGATCCATGTTAAGGCATGGTACATAGGAATCCTCTAAGAGGTTCAAGCCCACCACAAGTCGACCCCCGGGTTCACTTTCATGCCAGTTCGCTAAAGAAACCCCACCCGAACTATGACGACTTTGATCCATGTCAAGGCATGGTACATAGGAAGCCTCCATGAGGTTCAATCCCACCACTCGGTCGTTCTGACCTCCTTCACGTCTGTTCACCCCCATCCCGCATGATGTTAAATTGTATTCTATACCACCTGAACTACGAGGAATTTGATCCATGTCAAGGCATGGTAAGTAGGAAGCCTGCCTGAGGTCCAAGCCCGTCACCCATTGGACCAAGGTCCTTCTTCATGTCGGTTCACCGACACCCTCATCCCTTCTGAACTACAGGGTCTTTGATCCATGTCAAGTCATGGTACGTAGGAAGCCTCCATGAGGTTTAAGCCCAACACCCAATGGACCAAGGTCCCCATTCACATCGGTTCTCTGAAAAACCCTCATCCTACATGACATTAAACTGTATTATTTTCAACCTGAACTACCGGTTCTTTGTTCAATGTCAAGTCATGGTACGTAGGAAGCCTCCCTGAGGTTCAATCCCCCACCACCATTCATCTGGGCCATGGTCATCCTTCACGTCGGTTCACCGGACCCTCATCCCAAACTACGTGGAATTTGATCCATCTCAAGGCATGGTATGTAGGAATCCTCCACGAGGTTCAATCCCACCACCCATGTGTCGCTCTGACACCCCTACATGTCAGTTCTTACCAACCAAACTACGCGGACTTTGATTCCCTACCACATGGATACGTAGGAGGTCTCTTCGATGCTCAAACCCATATTTACCTTCATCTCCATGACAGTCCCATATCATCCCTCCTCCACTACATTCAATTTTCCATCACCCATCATGATTCTTACCCGGGCCTCCACATCCTGGTAAGATCATGCCACCTCATTCCCCCCTCTATAGTGTTCGGGAAGCCGCCCACATGCTGGCCCCAATTTCGGTGATCCCTCAAGGGGGTTCATCAATGTGATCCACTCTAGCTAGTGTTTTGATCAGCCAGAACCATCTCTGTTTGATGTTAAACTTGCAGAATACGCCATGTTAAACATAGGAAGCTGAGGAAAACCTCAGATACATGCCAATGGCATATGATTCCACACACTCGATGTGGGATTCTTCGGGCTTCCGCGCCCTCAAGATGCCCTATAATAAGGGAAAAAAGACAGAAACCCCAATTCCCCAGTGCCCAAACATGCCAGTGATGTCTCAACGTGACTACTCTTCCAACTGAAGGTTCCTTCCTTTACCGGACCCCTTGGAATGTCCTGAAAGAAGCAATGTAATTAACCGGAGACCATGGAAACATGGCACTGGGAAGAGTTTCATGAACAACATATTAAATCTATGAGGGAGCCCCAGACTAGGTGACATGTTCCAAGGTGGAATCCGTGGATGGAAGAACCGACATCCCATCATCCGAGTTTCGATCAAGGAGCAGACGTCCCAGAATAAGGAGCGAATGTCGCCCACTGTTGGAAAGCAGGAATGCGGGGCAACAAAAAGTCGTGCCTCTTGTGCCCATGCGGACGGATGCGCGCGCCCTGGATAAAGCATCAAAAATAATATTTACTGATAATATTAATCACAAATACAATATTTTTCTAAAGTTTTAGTTGGAATTTTTTAACGGATTACCGGTCATTTGTGTTTTATTCATCGAGACCCATTCATATAAAATGAATAAGTTATAAGGATTTTTTATGTGTAAGAGTACATGTCATGAAGTTTCCTAAAACCTACCAATAATGCACCCATACCAACCCCGGAAGAGACCAAAAGCATGATCCTAATAACCTTGAGCTGGTGAATATTACTAAGAAATCAAAATAAACTTGATAGGAATGATTTTTCTTTGATATTTAATATTTAACAAGTAGTGGGATTTTATCTAGAATTAGGTATGGTACATACATACATTGGATGCCTATTCATAAAAAAATAAATATATTTTAATAGAAACAATCCAAACATGGAATATAAAATAAAAATTCATTAACTATAAGTAAATAAAAACAAGTAAAAAATAAGAGATATATCCAGATTGAATAATTGGATAGTATAACCATAATACAAAAGAAAACCAAAATACCATAAAAAATATCCATGAGACTCTATCCCACCATCAATCCTCAAAACCAACATGACTGATCCATGGTCAATGAAAAAGCATAATATTAACTGGTAATTAAGACACTCAGTCTATAATCAATGAGTGGTGTATATAGGGTGTGACCATAAACAACTAGTTCTTATTTCCCTAACAATTCCACGCTTGTAATTTTTCATAATATTCTAGAAACATTATTATTAATATAGTAAATTAAAATAAATAATTCATAATTTTGAGAAATATAACTATCAAAATATTTTAAACTCCATTTCATGACATTTTCCTTAAAAATAATTAATAAGGGATGCAAATAATTATCAAATAAACATTTAACTATATAACAAGACACAAATTTAAAGTCCATTATCAAACTAGAAAAGTGTATAAATGAGGTCACAGAAGGTAGTGACAATTAAAGAAAACATAAATAGTTTTTTTTAGGTAAAAAGGAGAATTAAAATGTATATGATAAAGTGATTCTCTTATACATCTAGAGAAGAAATCCTACAATCACTCGCATGGATTCATTTATTTTCTTATTGATGCATTTCTTTTCCAAAATCAAATGGATTCTCTCAACTAGCCTCACTTTTGGAACTCTTCCATGGGCTAGGACCATTCCATACAAAGGGTTATCTAACTAGTATAATCATTAATAGATAGTAACCACATCTCAATCTCTTACTATGATTCCTATGACCCCCAAGATAAAATTAATAGAGAGTTGGGTATGACGGATAACATATAAGGAATAAAACAGTAATAAATTATAAGACCATACAAAATTAACACATAATTCATAAGGTAATTACACAAGTATACCCATAAAACATGTATACCCAACATAATTAATAATTTAATTAAATACATAAAGAATTAAATTCAGAATTAAGGGGGTCGGGTTCTGTTCAGGGGTTTTCGGTGGCAGTCCAAGGGGGGGTAGGGGTGTCTGGGGGATGGGGTTTTCCGGGGGATAGGGGTGTCCAAGGGAGGTGGGGGCGGTCTAGGAGGTTGGGGGATGTCTAAGGGGTGTGTGGTGGTGTCCAAGGGGTGGTGGGGGATGTCCCTGAGGGTTGGTGTCACGACCCATCATCAGGGCCTGTTCTGTGACTACCCCAAGCCCACCTTCCATAGGCCAGGGGCTGGTGACTAACACCAAAGGCGTAAATCCTGATAAAAGGGAAGGCATTGGATTTATAAAAGTAAACAAACACAACAGAGTACGCAACATAAGTAACCACTAAGTAATACTGAAACAAAAAAGGTAGTGCTGAAGGTAATGGGGGCCAAAATACAAGCCCAATATTAAAGTAAAGTACAAAAGTAAAGCTAGTACAACTGCAGTAAATTAAAATAGCCACCATTGAGTCGTCCTCTGGGATTCCCACCTGAAGGGTGGGTACAGATGGCCTCCTCAGCACCTCGGGTCCGACCGCCCGCTCCGTGTACGTCTCGCCAAGTGGTCCACCTCTGGGTACCGTCCAGCTCCACAAGCCTCCACCTCGATCAGTGTTTTCTGTCGTCTGTATCCAACACAATTTAGTGCAGGCATAGCCCGTGCAGGGGTGAGTATACGATACTCAGTAGGGACCCCGAGACCCCCGATGGTCTCCCAGAATCAATGAAGGATAAACCATAGAAGAAGAAAGATACAATCACGAAGTATTAACCAACCTTACTTAGTTATATGGCCATATACATACCTATGTTATCAATCCTAGTTCAGCTCCAACTCTCGAGCCTAAGCACAACCCATTCCACACAGGAAAGAAGTCAATCACATCGATGATAAGGATTGAAAGTCAAGACTCTGCTCACACAGGTATACATATTTCGTATAGCGATAGAGATGATCAAATGTAGTCACTAATTCATCTAAGCTATCGGACCCACGTAGGATACAAGACCATCTAAGCTGTTGGACCCATGTAGGATACTAGACCAGTAACTCTGTCAGACCCACGTAGGAGACTAGTACAGAAGTCAAACTGTTGGACCGACTTAGGATACAAGTACAGTAGTCATAAATGTCGAACCCACAGAGGATTCTAGTACAGTATTCGTCATCATCGAACCCACATAGGATTATAGTATGGTAGTCATCGCCGTACAACCCACAAAGGATTCTAGTATGATTGTTGTTGCAGTCGCAGCCAGCTCTACGGTTCTCGCACACAGCACGATCAATTCCAGGAGGGTCCGCTCCTCGATCCAAGGGGTTGATACATCAACTATCACGAAGCCAGATTTGATGCATCCCAAAGTTCTGTCTCGGCAAAAGGAACCCAATGTGACAGACGGTGCGTCAATCAGACGCCTGCTCTGAGAGTTATTGGCTTTTCTGTTCCAGGGGCAGAGTTGTAAATATGCTCATTCCAAACCCGGTCGTTTTCCAAAGTTGTCCAAAACTCTCTTAGAATATCTCTAAAGGACCGTATTGTCGTAAGGGTCCCAGTTCCATAGATATCCCATCGATCGGACGCACGGTCATGAAGTTATTCGCACTTAAGCGTAACGGACCCGGCCCGTTAAGCCCAGTGGCTGAAGAGTCAGGTCGACCCAGTTTTGGCGGGTCCGACCCGGCTGGTGTCGGACCGGACCTGTGAAATGTGCGGCGCGGCGCGGCCCGGCACAACGGGGTGTGGCACGGCCTGGACTGGCTGGCCGCAGCTCAGCCTGGGTGGCCTAGGGATGCGGGGGGGGGGGGGGGGACTTCCCGAACAGACATCACCAAGTGGCCCGCTTGGGCAGGCCGCTGTCCACCGCATGCGGCACCAACCGACACCGTGGCCTCCTCCAACCCATTTGACCGATGATCCAGCCTGTTCACTCTCTGAAGCGGCCCACAGGTGCGGGCCACAGACCTCCGCAGCGCAGATCCCCTTGTGGAGCCATGGTCTCTTCCATCAGGCCGCCTTTAGTCGACCAGTTCTTCATCGGCCGAGCGGCCCACGGTTGTGAGTCGTGGTCTTTCCCTCTTCATGCGGCACCCAGTGCCGCACTCCTCTCCTGTCACCGCCACCTCTTCTGTCACCATCTCCATCGAAATAAAATGAGGATCAATGGAGGGTCATCGGGCAGTGTTCATTCGGCCCGTTCCCTCTGTGTTAGGCAATATCAAAAGGCCAAAGAAAAAACATGGTTTCAAAGAGGGGCGAAGAACAATTTTATTCAATTAAAATTTAAACAAACCCCATACCATGATTAAGGTTCATTCGTTGATGAGCCGCAGAAGACGAGTGTCGCGGTGGTCGGCCATCGTGGATGATGGTGTCGTTCCGTCAACATTGGAGGAAGAGGGAGGTAGGTAGCATTCTTATGGCGTCGCCTCCTTCCTTGCCCCAATTTAAGTAATGGAGGAAGGTGATTGTGTCCCTTTCATTCTTCGTTGGAGTTGTTCATCATTGAAGAACGGTGTTCTTCATCGAAAGAAAAACAATATTCTTCTCTTGAGCTCTCCCAAAATTCTCCCAACACAACAAGTGCCAAAATAAAATAATAGATAATGCTATTATTTTATTCACACATGTAATTCAGAATTCAAACACTTTAATTAATTAATTGAAGAGTAAATTTCATTAAATAAAAGTGCTGGAAAATATTAATGTGTGAGAGAGAGATAGGGAGGTGAAGAGATCACATTCATTAAGGGGGAGTTTTCAAATTAATTAAAGGGGGTGTTAATGGGGAGTAGAGGGGAGGTGATAAGTTAGGGATTTTGTGGGCCCCACCTCACAAATATCCCCTCATGAGAGGTTATGTGGGTGTGGGATCCACCAATAACATCCCCTTGTAGGATATAACTACACAAGATAAATAAAATTGTTCAAAATAATTTTATTTAACCTTTTTATTAAACCCCCAAAATTTACTTCTCATCCCGAGCAAACGTATCTGCGGTAAAGGTCCCCTTAAGAGAATGCCGGCGTTGCGGGTTCATTGGTGCCCTTGGATTTCAATTCTGATCACTAGTTCGAAATATATAAAATCATGCACGTACATTTACTAAACGTACCTGAACAAAACTTCAGAAATTGATTCTAGGCACACCGGGCCTAAGAATCAACTGCCGTCAGAAACTGCAGACTCATAAAATTCCAAATTATTTATGAAAAAATTTTCCTTGAAATTTATGGGTCTTCAAATTACTCCCACCTTAGGGATTTACGTCCCCGTAAAACTACAACACACACTAGGGAAACAAATGGGGGTACTAAGCTCGCATATGAGTATCATATACTCACCCCAGCATGGGCTATGCCCGCACTACATTGTGTTGTATACAGGTGACATACAGAATTGATCAAGGAAGAGGCTTGTGGAGATGGACAGTACCCAGAGGTGGACCACTTGGCGAGATGTACATGGAGCGGACGGCTGGACCGAAGGTGTTGAAGAAGCCATCTATACCCACCCTTCAGGTGGGATTCCTGAAGGACGACTTAGTGGTTGCTATTTTACGTTACTATAGTTGTACTAGATTTTTTGTTGTACTGTACTTTACTATTGGGATTGTATTTCCGGACCCCATTACTTTCAGCACGACCTTTTTTATTTCATTATTACTTAGTGTTTAATTCTATTACATACTCTGTTTTGTTTTTTTACTTCTATTAAGGCAATGCCTTCCCCTTTATCAGGATTTACACCTTTGGTGCTAGTCGCCAGCCCCTATCCTATAAAAGGTGGGATTGGGGTAGTCACAACATGGGCCCTGAGGATGGGTCATGAAAAATTGGTATCAGAGGAGTCGGTTCTACAGTAGAACATAGGACTCTGATCTATCTTACTATAAAGCAATAGTGTTAAGAGTATTGAGTGTGGTTTTCAGTCCATGGAGTCCAGTGTTGGTGCGGCAGCCGACATATCCATACACCAGGACCCTGACCTCTGATTTCTGACTCAGTACACAAAAACACTAATTGCATGTGCCTTTCAAAAGTTTTCATTGTGATTACTTTGTGTCAGCTCACCAGGTATACTGTTTTGACTGTGGCACACTTGTTTCTATTCATGATGGCCCCACGAAGGAAGCCATCTAGGGTTTCGAGTTACGTACGGGATGGTATCCCACTGATTGATGAGGCCTTGGTGTAGGGCCCCATCACAGCAGAGGCACCAGTGGTACCACTACATGCTGAGCCAAAGATACCATTAGCCCCAGCAGCAGAGAGTGCACACCATCTTAGCACGTTGCACGAGTTTCATTGATAGAGGCTGCCCAGGTTCTGTAGAGAGATGGACCCACAAGCAGCTGAGGACTGGATGGAGGCTATCGTTAGAGTTTTCAGACTAGTAGGGACACCAGCCGATCTTATGGTGATCCTTGTCGCGAGTCTCCTGCACGTAGCAGTAGGTAGATAGTGGAGCTTGATGCTTCTGGTGCATGACGAGGCATCTTTACTATGGACGTACTTCGAGAGTCTCTTCCACTCAAAGTTTGTTCTAGCCACCTTTCGTACAGTGTAGATACAGGAGTTACTACATCTATGGTAGGGTAGTATAACAGTAGCTCAGTACTTAGTGAGGTTCATTGACCTCTCATGATACTCCACGGATATGGTACATGACCCATTCTTCAGGGCCCGGACCTTTGAGTAGGGACTCAGACATGAGATCGGGGATTTGATGATCTCCCTCAGCATTCCAATGTAGACATGAGTGCTAGAGTGATCCCTTCTTGTGGAGGGATTTCTTACTAAGCCGACACCAGCAACGAGACCCACCGCAGGGCGACACATAGCAGGGTCTTCTGCTGCCGACAATAGACAGTTGACACAGATGTACAAGAGGAACATACCATCAGGTGGATGACATCAGGATACAGGTTTGGTTGTGCAGGGCACACAAAACATATCTAGCTATACATGGAGAAGGTAGTGTTATGCATGCGGCGGGCATGGTCACATGGCTCGAGACTACTCGACCCGCCATGCAGATGAGAAGTAGACAGTAGAGGGACCTCTTAGGAAGAGGTAGATGTTCGACCATGGCAGTTCGTAGGGGGTAGGCGGACGAGGAAGAGGAGCTAGCCGAGTAGTGGGTAGTGGACGATGCTTTGAGGATCTACCACCACCACTTACAGGAGGACCACCCCGACCACAGAGAGCTGGCAGACAGGGGCGGGCTCAGCTCGAGGCAGATGAGGCCTACGACCACGGCGCACCTGAGTTGATTCGAGGTACTATCTGTGTCTAATCCAACCTTCTTGCAGTACTTATAGATATAGGTGCGAGTCATTCATTTGTTGTCATTACCCTTGTTTGGATCATGGAGATTCCGATAGAGCCGTTGGCTCAATCCTTACATTTGGATACTCCTACGGGAGCAGAATCGATGATTACGCACTGGTGCCAGCAGTTTGAGCTTACTCTAGGAGGTGAGAGCTTCGGCTGGGATCTTCTTGTAGTGGTGTTGGGGCCTTAAGACGCCATCTTGGGTATGGAATGGTTGTCTACAATCCATGCCCTGATCGACTACATTAGGTGCAAAGTGCGGTGTGTCCGCATGGATGGGACCAGGTTCACCTTCACCGGCCAGATGGGAGCCTTTGCAGCATAGGATGGACTTTCGCGGAGGAGAGGATAGCTGATCACACATTAGTTGGCTAGATTCATCCTCAGAGCGGTTGATGTGCGATGTCTGAGTTTTCCTTTTGTGGTGGATCAGTATGCGGATGTTTTTATTGACGACGTTCCAGGACTACCTCATCGTAGAGATGTAGACTTCTATATAGACCTATATCCTGGGACAACACCAATATCTACTCCAACATATCAGATGGATCCCACTAAGCTTCGTGAGCTATGGGTACAACTGGAGGACTTTCAGAAAAATTGATTTATCTGACCCAGTGTTTCACCCTGGGCTTCTCCAATTTTGTTCGCCAATAAGGCAGATGAGAGCTTCAGACTGTGTGTTGACTACCATCACCTGAATCAGGTGACCATGAATAATAAGTACCCACTCCCGAGGATTGATGACCTCTTTGATCAGCTCAAGGGAGCACGATTGTTATCAAAGATAGAACTCAGGTCAGACTATCACCAGCTCAGATATTGAGATGAGGATGTGCAGAAGACGGCCTTCAGGTGTCGGTATGGCCACTATGAGTTCTCAGTTATGAATTTAGTCATAACCAATGCTCCAGAGGTGTTCATGAGTCTCATGAACATGATCTTCCAACCTTACCTCGATCGATTTGTCATATTTTTCATTGACGACATACTAATTTACTCAACTACTGAGGAGGAGCACACCTACCACTTGCGGATTGTAATGGATACACTCCGAGAGCACCAACTTTATGGTAAGCTCTTAAAGTGCTAGTTCTATATTTGAGAGGTTCACTTCTTGGGACACATCATCTCAAATGTTAGAGTTGTAGTGGATCTAGCAGATATCATGTCAGTGCTTTCTTGGGAGCCACCCAGGAGCGTGACGGCGGTGAGGAGTTTCCTGGGTACGGCTGGATACTATCGGAGATTTTTGCCAGACTTCCCCAGAGTTGCAACACCACTTACAGCCTTGAAGAAGTAGGGGAAACCCTTCATTTGGTCAGAGAGATGCCAGGAGATCTTTCAAGAGCTAAGGCAGAGATTGACCAGTATGCCCATCTTGAGGCTACCGGAGGAGGGCGTAGGGTACATAGTTTACTGTGACGCATTAGGGACCAGACTCGGGTGTGTCCTAATGCAAGAGAGAGCAGTGATCGCGTATGGTTCATGATAGTTGAGACAACATGAGCTGAACTACGCTACCCATGACCTGGAGTTAGCAGTAGTGGTCTTCACCTTGAAGATGTGGCAATACTATCTGATGGGTGAGCTCTTTACAATCTATTCTGACCACTAGAGACTCAGGTACATCTTATCATAGAAATACCTAAACCTGATACAATGACGATGGATCTAGTTCTTCCAGAACTATGACTTTGAGATAGTGTATAATCCTGGGAAGGGGAAAGGTTGTAGTTGATGCTATCAGCAGGAGATCGAGCATTCAGCTGCTAGGAGAGGCGACGAAGAGCTTTCCGCATCACAGATATCCTTTGTGGATATAGATGGAGCAACCTTTCATCAATCTCTCACAATCACTGATCCACTTCTTCAGCGATTCCAGGAGGCACAACGTGGGGACGTTGACTGTGAGACACGATGTGCTCAGATATCCTTAGGGAAGGAACCTGTTGGATTTTATAAAGGAGGGGATAATGACATCCTCTTCAGGGGACACACCATGGTACCAGTTGCACTACAAGAGGAAGTGCTGAGGGAGTTTCACACTTCACCTTTAGCGGTACATCCAGGAGTGGAAAAGCTGTATCAGGAACTCAGATGACAGCACTGGTGGATAGTTATGAAGAAGGATGTAGCAGATTTTGTTTCACAATGACTCACTTGTCATCAAGTGAAGGCATAACACCAGGTACCTGTAGGCTTTGTACAACCCTTAGAGATCCAAGAGTGGAAGTGGGATGAGATATCCATGGATTTCGTGACGGGGCTTCGACATACATCCAAAGGGAACAACTCTATTTGGGTGATCGTAGACCGACTCACCAAGTCGGCCCACTTCCTACCGATCATAGAGCAGGGCTCAGTAGAGATATTGGGATGCCTCTACATTCAGGAGATCGTACGGCTTCATGGTGTGCCATCGTCTATCATTTCCGATTTCTTGTCTATGGAAGGGATTACTGGAGGCTTTTGGGATGCAGATTCGCTTGAGCACCACCTTTCATCCTCAGACATATGGCCAGACTAAGACTACCATTCAGACTCTCTAGGACATACTCCGTGCATGTGTCATCGACATTGGTCACAGCTGGGAGAATCACTTACCCTTGGTGCAGTTTTCGTACAACAAAAGTTACCACTCTAACATCAGTATGGCCCCTTACGAGGCACTATACGACCGGCCTTGCATATCACCTCTGTGATGGACTGATCCAGGGGAGTCAGCACTTGCAGGGCCAAAGATGGTTTAGGCTATGCCAGAGAAGGTGCAGATCATCCAGGAGCGGATGAAGACTGCACATAGTAGACATAAGTCCTATGCTGATAGGAGACGGAGACCACTAGAGTTCGAGGATGGTGACCGTGTTTTCTTAAGGGTCTCAACTCGACGAGGTCTATGGAGATTTGGCCGGGGAGCAAGTTATCTCCGCGTTTCATCGCACATTTCCAGGTCCTCTGCAGAGTAGGAGAGGTGGCTTACCACCTGGCCCTTCCACCTCAGCTGCATCGGGTGCATGACGTCTTCCATGTATCTCAGCTGAGGAGATATGTGCATGACCCAACCCACATCATCGATCACGGATAGCTAGACATCGATGACGGGGCGACATTCACGGAGGTCTTGGTGGAGATCGAGGATCGACAGGAGAGGGTCCTACATGGACAGTCGATTCCTCTGGTACGCATTCTCTAGTAGCAAGGGATCCTCTAGGAGAGCACTTCGGAGTGGGAGGCTCAGATGCAATCTCAGTACCCCCATTTGTTTCCCTCTACCTGTGGAACTCGTTTTCGCGGTCCTCTTCGATTGCCGCCACCTCTTCCGTCATTGTCTCCATCGAAATAAAATGAGGATCAACGGAGGGTCGTCGAGCCATGTTCGTTCGGCCCGCAACCTCTGCATTAGGTGGTTTCAAAAGGCTGAATATAAAACATTATTTCAATGAGGGATGAAGAACAATTTTATTCAATCAAAATTGAAACAAACTCCCTACCTTGATTAAATATCGTACGTCGACGAGCTGCGGAAGACGAGCGTCACTGTGGTTGGGCGTCGTGGATGACGATGTCGTTCTTTCAACGTTGGAGGAAGAGGGAGGTAGGTAGAATTCTTGTAGCTTTGCCTCCTTCCTTTCCCCGGTTGAAGTAGTGGAGGAAGGTGATCATGTCCCTTGCATTCTTCGTCGTAGTTGTTCATCATTGGAGAACGGTGTTCTTCATCGAAAGAAGAACACTATTCTTATCTTGAGCTCTCCCAAAATTTTCACATCACAACGAGTGACAAAATAAAATAATAGCTAAGTATATTATTTTAATCACACATGTAATTCAAAATTCAAACATATTAATTAATTAATTGAAGAGATCAATTCATTAATTAAAAAAGTTAGCAAATATTAATGAGAGAGAGAGGGAGGTGAAGAGATCACATTCATTAAGGGGGAGTTTTCAAATTAATTAAATGTGGGTGTTAATGGGGAGTTGAGGGGAGGTGATAAGTTAGGGCTAGTGTGGGCCCCACATCACAAATATCCTCTCATGATAGGTTATGTGGGTGTGGGACCCACCAATAACTCCCCCTTATAGGATATAACTACCCAAGATAAATAAAATTGTTCACAACAATTTTATTTAACTTTTTTATTAAACCCCAAAAATTTACTTCACCTCCCAAGCAAATGCATCTACGGTAAAGGTCCCCTTAAGCGAATACTGGCGTTATGAGTTCATCAGTGCCCTCAGATATCAATTCTGAGCACCGGTTCGAAAGATATAAAATCCCGCACGTACGTTTACTAAACTTACCCAAAAAAACTTCTGAAATTAATTCTGGGCACACCGGGCCTCAGAATCAAGTTCCATCAGAAACCACAGACTCATAAAATTCCAAAGTATTTAAGAAAAAATTTTCCTTGAAATTTTTGTGTCATTACAGTTGGGGTGTTTGGGGTGTGGGGGTGTATAGGTGGTGGGGTGGTGTCTAGGAGGGGGGTGACTAGGTGGGGGGGTGTCCAAGGTGGTGGGCTGGGGTCCAGGATGTTGGCGGGGGGGGGGGGGGGGGGCTTTCCAACGGGTGGGAGGGGGTGTCTGGGTGGTGGGGGCAGTCCCGGGGGTTACTGGGGCTGTCAAAGGGGGGTGGTGTAACACCGGGGACTTTTATGAGAAATATTTTGTTTTTATGTTATATAAATCATCAGAGGAATCTTTCACTGCACACAACACTAGCTTGGCTTTCTTTACACGCAACCACGGCCTTCCTCGATAGCTTGTGTCGTACGCAATATCGAGTTTCACTAAACAAAGATATGCTATTAAAATATTATTAAAACTAGCCGTTATGAATAGTAATAACTGAATTTTTAATTTTATAACATTTTAATTCAACTTATACATTTTCTAGAATGAGGTATAAAAGCAAAATTAGTTTTTTTGGATAAAAGAAATATTTTTCATAAAATACAGTTTTTCCACCTTTTGATGGCGCACCCACATTAAATCTAGTTTTTAAAATGTTTATAAGTTAAATTTGATAAAATAAAATTCTTCTTTTGAATCAGGGTATAAAAATTTACTTTGGATAAATTTTTGATATTTTTCTGATAACTTTCATATTTTGATGAATAGTAAAAATACACTAATTTTTAATTAAAAACAACTTTTTTCATTGAGATAATTTATATGGATAAATTATAATATTGAATGGTTTTAAAGTATAAATAGAATATATTTTTACAATTTAATATAATGTATGTCATTAGCATTAATTTCACATTTAATTCATAGGTAAAAACATTTCAATCTTTGGCAATGTTTTAACTTCTAAAACCCGTTTTCTTAACAACGGGATTTATATTAAATTAATTACTGCAACTTATGTGTTTTGAATTTTGAAAAATGGAATCCATATTCAGAATCAGTGTGTCCAAATTATGTTAATAGACTACTATTTATTTTTGGGCATTATGAATAGTAACTATGGTAAATTTTATTTACCATAGTTAAAAGTAAATCGGGTAATTAAGGGTAAATATAAGATTATAAAATTACCTTAACACCTGCCAAAATACTATTTGATGACTAAAAGTCGACTCATATCTCCTAAGGGTTGGATTAGATACATTTAATGGACTTTTGTCCATGAAAATAATTTAATTATTATTAAAACCAAAGAATGTGACAACATGTCACTTTCTTAAACTTTATAAGTATAATAATTTTACTTTGATGATAAACTTAATGAAACTTCGAACATGAATAGTCTCCAGAAAGCTAATACAATTATCTACATCATAGGAATTTATTTATAATTTTTAGGGATTAAATTATTATAATTAATTATGACACAATAGTGATGTTGAAATTATTTTATTAATTAAAATATCAAATAAATTGTTTTAAAAATATTAAAATAAATATTATATTAACTATTTAATGTGCTACACTAATTTTATAGATACACATGACATTTTAGGAATCTATTAAATTTTATAGTTCGAACATATCTTCTGTATATATTTTATTTAAATTCAAATAAATGAATAGTGTCAAAATTGACACTATTGTTATTTTATAAAAATAACATATTATAAAATTGATTAAAAATCACAAAAATATTTAAAAATTATAAATTAAACTTTATATGGTCTAAAATGTCATAAAGTGTCAAATTATGGAAAATTCACAACACATATGTAATTATTTATAATAATTTAAAATTTAGAATATTATTACCACAAATAAAATTAAATTGATAAATAAGGATAAATCAAGTTGAAAATGTTTAAAATAAATTCCTAACATGTCTAAATTTTATTGGTTGATGAGATTACAACCCTATATCATCTAAGCTTTGGATATGAGTCATTTTGGAAGATTTTAAGTGGGGTTGGGATTTAATATAAACTAATATTTCTTATATTTCCAAAGGTGCCCCTCTCCTCCCTTATAAAAGGGCACCTCATCCCTCTCTTCCTCACACCAATTTGAGCCTTCAAGCTCGGCCAACACCTGCCCATTTCACTTCCCCACTTCCTTAGAAACCTACTATAGGTACTGGTCTTATCAAAAGACCAACTCTAGTGCCTTAAGAGAAATTTTAAAGGAGGCACTTCGAGAAAGAGGTAATACCTTCTACCGTTTTCTTCAAGTTCCATTCTTCTTCTACTACCTCTTCTTTAGTTGTTTCATTACGATTTAATAACATCAGTATCACTCATATAATTATATGTTATTATAAATATTAAACAACCCTATTTCACCTCTTATCTATCCTACGGAAAACGAAATCACCGCACATGCGTACGTACGGAATACCGTCTCCACGCCGTAGTGTAATCTATTTTCCACCACCACCTTACATGGATGGGTATAAGGGTGAAATTAATGAATATATATATTTATTGTAAAGTGTTATTGATTATGAAATAGTATACATACACTCCAATACAATTCCACGATAATGGGAACGATATCATCGCTCGTGCATACGTACGGAATACCGTCTCCACGATGTGATGTGATTCGTTCTACATGATCTTAATTGCATAATGATTATATAAAGGAATTGAATGAATGAATATGATATATATTACACTAATACCACTCTGGAAATGAGGTACCTATAACCTAAAGAGAAGAATAAGAATTTATTCGACAAACACGGATAAGAACAAAAAGTAATAAACACCCGAATAACAAGTAGTAATGAAATATTACTAATAAGAAGATAAGAATATGACCATATATGATATAATAACAATAAGTATGATTCTGTAATAAGTCAATAACATTATTTAAATCATTATACCGGAGTTTCGAACACTTACGAAGCAAATCAGACCTAATGTAAGGGAAAATATCACAATCCCATTTTATCCGAGATTGTTTATACATTGGTATTTATTGGGGTGTATTTTATCATCCACATCCATGTTTCCTCAATATGTAATATTGTTCCATCCACCTACAATTGTTTAAATCCAATTTTACTCTTCGGTGAGTTTTTAGTAAAAGATATGAAAGGAATCTTGTGTCGTTTTTCATACGAGTTACTTTTTGACTTTTCCGACAAAAGTACGAGAAGAATGTTTTTTTAACTTATACGGCGTGAATGGATTTTAAAAACATTATTTCCAAGAAGCTTCCTTTACAAGTTTTCAGGTTTATTTTTAATCAACTTCTAGTTTAAAATTTTATGACATTTTAATAAAGGAAAATGTTTTTGAAGTAGAAAGGATATTTTCCTCAAGAATAGAGTTCAAGTGTTTTTTTTCAAAATTATTTTCCATCTAAGATAATATAGGGTTCTGTTTCTATACCTATTATTACATTGATTTGATTATGTTGTGATGGAATTATATTTATGAATTCCTTTATCTTATATGAATTTTTTTACAATGTCATGTTGTTTAAGAGTCCCATTTTTATTACATGGGTTATGCTATGATGTACGGTTTATGATTTTGTGGCACACATAAGAATGATATTATTATGAGATGGGTGGGACCTATATCTCCCTCCAATGAATTGGGTAAAGATTTTATATCTCATGATATAGACATGGTTGGAACGGTAGGTTAAACCAGTTCAGTGAAACAGGACTGAAACGAGGTGTGAACTCGGTTCAGAAATGGACTTTGTCCATTAAGATAGTCTTGGAAATGAGTCTTGACTAATAAGAAATGATTCTCTATGATTATGTGTGTATGCCAAAAGGTTTCATGTTTTAAGTTATGATTATTGGGATTTAATTTCACTACTATAATTTATCCCATGTTATGAAATTATGCCCTCTTTTGCAGGTTAAGATTTCCAAAATGTAATGTTCTTATGAATATGATGTGATTGATATTTATTTTGTTTACCCTTAATGAGCATTTGAGCTCACCCTTTTGTATGTTTTCTTTCCCCAGGTCAGGAAGAAGCTTATTAAGTAAGTGTAACAACCCGAGATTATATAAGATACATTATTTTTAATTTCAATCATATCTTCTATTGTACAACACACCAAGATTGTCTTGCGCTATACGCAACACCGTATTAGCTTGTAGTATACGCAACACTTTTCTTGGCTCTTGTTACACACAATTTCAAGTTCGTTTCATAGAAGTTATTCTACGCAACATTGAGTGTATATATATATATATTCAACGTATAAATAAAATATGGTTGGATTCTATTATACTCAACAACAAAGGAGTCATGAACTACATGCATCCCTGACTTGGCTTGCATTACACGCAATCGCGACCTTCCTCGATAGCGTGTGTTGTACGCAATACCGGGTTTTAATAAACAACGATATATTATTATAATATTTTCATGAACTAGCCATTATGAATAGTATTAACTAAATTTTGAATTTTATAACATTATTATTCATCTTACACATTTTCTAGAACAATGTATAAGAACAAAATAAATTTTTCGGGTAAAATAAGTATTTTTCAAATAATGCAGTTTTGCCGCCTTTTGATGGCGCACCCACTTTAAATATAGTTTTGACATGTTTATAAGTTCAATTTGAAAAAATAAAATTCTTCTTTTGAATTAGGATATAAAAATTTACATTAGATAATGTTTTGATATTTTTCCGATAACTTTCATATTTTAATGAATAGTAAAAACACGCTATATTTTAATTAAAAACAACATTTTTCATCGTAATATATTATGTGGTTAAATTATAACATTGAATGGTTTTAAAAAATAAATATAATATATTTTTACCATTTAATATAATTTATGTCATTAGCATTGATTTTACCTTGAATTCGTAGGTTAAATCAATTCAATCTTTTGCAATGTTTTAAAGAAAAACCCGTTTTCTTTCGACAACGGGATTAATTTTAATTTAATTTCTGAAACTTTTGTGTATTGAATTTGGAAAAATGGATTCCATATTTGGAATCAGTGGATCCAAATTATGTTAATAAGCTACTTTTTATTTTTGGGAATTATGAATAGTAACTACGGTAAATTTTATTTACCATAGTTAAAGGTAAATCGGGTAATTAAGGGTAAATATAATATTTTAAAATTACCCTAAAAAATGTCAAAATTCTATTGGATGACTAAAAGTCGACCCATATCACCTAAGGGTCGGATTAGATTCATTTAATTAAATTTTTTCAATGAAAATAATTTAATCATTATTAAAACCAAAGAATGTGACAACATGTCACTTTCTTAAATATTATAAGTATAATAATTTTAATCTAGTGATAAACTTCATGAAACTTCGAACATTAATATTATCCAGAAATATAATACAATTATCTACATCATAGGAATTTATTTATAATTTTTAGGGATTAAATAATTATCATTTATTATGACACAAGGATGATGTAGTAATTGTCTTATTAATGAAATATTGACATAATTGATGGTATAAATGACCAAATAAATGTAATTTGAGACTTTTTATGACTTACACTAATATTCTAGGGTAATATGACATGTTATTGTTTATTTAAGTAACTTGGTTCAAACATATCATTCTGTTTTGAATTTCATAAAAATCATGTACCAAATAGTGTCAAAATTGACATAAATTAGTTTGTTTTTAAAATATTATATTATTAATTGTTATTTAATTCTTAAAAATCTAAGGTTCGTCCAAATGACTTATATAAGGATAGATATATTAATAATAAACAACTTGGGGTTCTTTTGTCTTGTTATGGTAAGTTTATTAACCATATAGTGTAAGAAAACAAAAAGACACGGTAAAAGTTAAATTATTTAACTTAGAGTTAAATCTAATTGATATGGTTAAAATAATAACCTAAACTTGTCTAAATCCTATTGGACGAGAGAATTCCGACCCATCCCCACTTTATCTTCTAAAGAATACCCTTTGGAACCATTATAAACCGATTTTGACCTTAAAATAAAATAATATTTTGAGATTTTCCAAAGGAGCCCCTCTCCTCCTTTATAAAAGGGAACCTCCTCCCTCTCTTCCTCACGCAACATTGAGCCTTCAAGCTTGGCCAAACCATGAAAAAATATCTTCTCCACTTCCCTAGTATCATCCTAGAAGTCCTGGTCTTCTTCAAAGACCATCCTTAGTTCTTTAAGTGGAGGTTAAGTGAAGTCGCGTCAAAAAGAGGTAATATCCATTACCGATATTTTTCAATTTCTTTCTTATTCAACTTCTTCTTCTTTATTTGTTTCATGATAAAGTAATAACATCATTATTTCATATATAATGATATGTTATTATAAATATGAAACATCTCTAATTAACCTTCTATCTATCCTACGGAAAAGGAAATCACCGCGCGTGCGTACGTACGGAATACCGTCTCCACGCCGTGGTGTAATCTATTTTCCGCCACCACCTTAATTGGATGGGTATAATGGTGTAATTAGTAACTATATATGATTATTATGAAGTGATATTGATACTGAAATAGTATAAATACACTTCAACACAATTCCACGACCATGGGAACGATATCATCGCTTGTGCGTACGTACGGACTACCGTCTCCACGATTCGATGAGATTCATTATCCATGTTAACCATTCCAGAATGATTATAAATTATATATAATGAATAATAATGAAATATATGACATGGTAAATCTAATGGATTTAAGTATATATATATGTCATCTACTTACTTCTATTCAAGACAATTAGGAAAGGAAAACATCGTTCATGCGTACGTATGGACTACCGTCTCCATGAACGGTGTGTTTCATTTCATTTATCTATCTATTATATATATATATATATATAATGAATATATATGATATATAAATAATATTTTATATTCTGGAAGTAAGTAAATCATTATATAAGTAATAATAATTTCAAGAACAACAAGTCCAAACACCTCCGATAAATGAAACGATCTTACCCAAAACGCTTGTTTAACATGGAATTTACAAAAGAACGGGTAATATAAAGTCATAAGTGAACCATATATGATATCATAACAATGAATATGATTCTTTAATAATTTAATTACATTATTTAAATAATTATATAGGAGGTTCGGATACGTACAAAGCATATCGGACATAAGGTAAGGGAAATATCACAATCTCATTTTTATCCGAGATTGTTTATACTTTGGTATTTACTGGGGTGTATTTTATCATCCACAACCATGTTTCCTAAATATGTAATATTATTTCCATCCACCAAGAATTTTTTAAATCCAATTTTACCCCTCGGTGAGTTTTTAGTAAAGGATATGAAAGGAATCTTTTGTCGTTTTTCGTACGAGGTTCTTTTTGACTTTTCTGACAAAAATATGAAGAATGTTTTTTTAACTTATACGGAATGAATGGATTTTTAAAAAATTATTTCCAAGAATCTTCCTTTACAAGTTTTCAAGCTTATTTTTAATCAACTTCTTTTAGATTAAAATTGTATAACATGTTAAAAAAGGAAAAATATTTTTGAAGTAGAAAGGATAGTTTCCTCAAGATTGGAGTTCAAGTGTTTTATCAAAATTATTTTCCATCTAAGATAATAAAGGGTTCTATTTCTATCCCTATTTTTACATTTATTTTACTATGTTGTGATGGAATTATGTTTATGAATTCCTTTATCTTATATGAATTGTTTTATGATGTCACGATGTTTAAGATTCCCATTTTTATTACATGGGTTATGCTATGATGTATGATTTATGATTTTGTGGCACACATAAGAATGGTATCATTATGAGATGGGTGGGACCTATATGTCCCTCAAATGCATTGGGTAATGATTTTATATCTCATGAGATAGACATGGCTGGAATGGTAGGTTATACCAGTTCAGTGAAATAGGACTAAAACAAGGGTGACTCGGTTTAGAAATGGACTTTGTCCACTAAGATAGTCTTGGCAATGAGTCTTGACTAATAAGATATGATTCTCTATGATTATGTGTGTATGCCACAAAGATTAATGTTTTATTTTATGATTATTGGGATTACATTTCACTACTATGATTTATCCCATGTTATGAAATTATGATCTCTTTTGCAGGTTAAGATCTCCAAAGGATATGTTCTTATGAATATGACGTGATTGATATTTCTTTTGTTTACCCTTACTGAGCATTTGAGCTCACCCTTTTATGTTTTCTTTTCCCCAGGACATAAAGAAAGGATTTAGGTTTAGAAAAAAAAAGAAGATCATTATGGGAGATGTTGAAGATCTTTCACCATGATTAGAAGATTATATTCTCAGTTTCCAAAGACACTAAACTATTACGGTCCTTGTGTGTGTGTTTTTGTTATGTAATAAGTATTCCGCAAAAGAATTGTAATTTCCATGTACGTTAAGCTTCGGGTCTCTACAGTTGGTATTATAGGAAAGGTTTAGTCAAACTTTGGAAACTAGGATGTGAGAACATTAGTGAGATCCCCAGAGATATTTCTAAGGTATGTCTAGGGATGTCCCTAAGGATAAGTATACGTATAGGATATAGTCCTATAACTATGGTAACGATCTTTGAATTTAACCTAAGATGTTAGATATTATGGGTACTCCCCCTTTACTATGTTGTTTTCCCTAGCATTATTTTTGCCTCTCACACTATTCTTTTTGAGTTTTAGACGATTGCTGGAAACCGAAGGAACCGTGTTGATCAATGCAATGGACAATGCAATGATTGTCCTCATGAGAAAACAAATGTTATGGGAGATGGAGTGAAAAATCTTATTGCTATTCTTGCACAAGCTATGAATCATTCTGGACTTCCAAATGAGCAGAGAAGGGAACAATATTCTGTTGAGTCCTTCATGAGGCAACGTCCACCTTCTTTTAGTGGGTCTTCCAATCCACTTTTTGCTGAACAATGGATCAGTACCACTGAAAAGATATTTTCAGTTCTTCAATGTTCTGAACATGATAAAGTCATCTTAGCAGTATATCGTTTGGAAGGTGAAGCTGATCAATGGTGGAATCTTATCAAGAATACGAGTCCAAGAGATGAAATTGAGTCCATGGAATGGGACGAGTTCAAGAACTTGTTTTTCAGTAAGTACTTACTTCGTATTCTTCGAACAAAGATGGAAAAGGAGTTTCTTGAGATGAAGCAGAAGGATGATGAATCTGTTGGTATATACGAAGCAAATTTTACAAGACTTGCAAGGTATGCATCTGGCATTATCATCCAACCTGAAAGTAAAGTTGGTCGATTTTTCAGTGGCTTAAAACCAAGTCTTCGAATGGAATTAGCTATAAGAGACTTCAGTAGCTATGAAGAAATTGTACGTTGTGATATCAAGGTAGAAATGGAAGTTGGTGTTACATATCCATCTCATGGTTTTGACAAGAAATGAAAGATGGAGTTCAAGGGGAAATCTCAGAATAATGGTTAAAAGAAGATGAATGTTTCCTTATGCACAAAGTGTGGAAAGGAGCATGGTGGAGATTGTCTTAAAGGGACTAGAAAATGTTTTAAGTGTGGAAAAGATGGTCATCGAGCAGCTGAGTGTCGAAGTAATGGAAAAGGGTTTCTAATGATGTGAATAAAGCGAAGACTGCAGAGAACCCACCACCAACACTTCAATTCTTCAAGTGCAAGGAAATGGGGCATTATGCTAATAAATGCCCTAATCCAAGGGTTAGTGATGATCGAAATGAGCAACCGCTTAAAGAAAAGGACAAAGGGAAGTCACATGCGATCACTATTGGAGATGTTGAATATGAAAATGATGTGGTGGAATGATTAAGTGTTTATGTAATGGGATTCCAAAATAATGTTGTATCATGGAGTATTGGAATATTTATGTATTGGTCTAATTTGGTATTCAAATGATTGAGATATTTTTGGACATAAGATGATATGTGAATAATGAAGGGAAAATGAGAAAATGAAATGTTTAACAGTATTCATGAGCTCATGATTTATATAAGGACTAAGTGATATCATGGTTTGAGTATATAGAATTTTGAGGATTTTGGTATGTGGAAAGAGTTATCTTTTGACAGAATTCATGTTTTCACTAAGGTTTAATGGGTATTCATTTTTCAATAGAATACAAGATTAAGGTATTCACATGATTGGAATGTGACCAACAATATAATGGGGGATAAATGATGGTATTCACATGCTTGGTTGATGACAATTCAAGTAATCATTTTCTTTATACTATGAGCTTGGACCTAAGTATTTTAGATAATCCTAAAGATTGAAATGAATTATGTTGGACATAAGTTAGTATTGTTTAAGGATATAACTTTTTTTTCTATATTATTGATGGGATGTTATAGTAATGTAGTTTTAGAAAAAGGAAAACCTGTAGGACGGGCGACAGCCCATCGCGTCGGACAAGGCTATGGGAATCAAACCCACAACCGAAGTGCGACTAGCCTTTATCGCCTACCACTGGCCTACAGGATCTCCCTGTTTAGTATAAACTAGTTTTATTTTATTAAGCGGTATGATATATGATGTATAAGTTCGTTTTTGGAACCATATACAATTAGTCTAACCATAATATGGACTTATAACTTTTGCTAACCTTTTGTTTGAAACAGATGGAATGACCCATCATTCTATCACATGATCTGCTAACACATCACGAATGAAAAATTCAACTTCATTTCTTTAAGAGATGAAGTGGAGATTGTCCAAAGAACGACCAACGGTGAGACTATACCAAAATCACGAAAGTATTTCTTCTAATTTCAATTTCATCAAATTTAAGGAAACGATCTTGAAAAACAAAAATGTTGTCCCAGTGCTCTTATATCTAATAAATCAGATGGTACCTTAGATCATCACAAATTTATGGCTTTGTGATTGCTGGCTTTTCCATAGCCATGTTCTCTACCACTCTCCATCAGAACATGATGGTTAGATTTCTCTTCCATATCCATATTTTCACCTATGTGCAAACCCAGTGATTAGTTTATTTGGGTAACCGTTATGTTTCATACTTTAGTTTTTAAAGCAAAGTTTTGGTATTCCTTTTTTACGATGGGGGCTTCTATTAAAGAAACTTTTGAATAGTAAACCATTTATAACCCCGACGAATTTTGAGGGAGAAATTCATTTTAAGGGAGGTAGAATGTAACAAACCGAGATTATATAAGATACATTATTTTTAATTTTATTCATATCTTCTATTGTACGACACACCAACACTATCTTGTGCTATACACAACACCGTATTAGCTTGCAGTATACGCAACACTTTTCTTGGCTCTTGTTACACACAATTTCAAGTTTGTTTGATAGAAGTTATTCTACGCAACATTAAGTGTATATATATATATATTCAATGTATAAATAAAATATGGTTGGATTCTATTATACTCAACAACAAAGGAGTCGTGCACTACACGCAACCCTGACTTGGCTTGCATTACACGAAATCGCGACCTTCCTCGATAGCGTGTGTTGTACGCTATACCGGGTTTTAATAAACAACGATATATTACTATAATATTGTCATGAACTAGATGTTGTGAATAGTATTAACTAAATTTTGAATTTTATAACATTATTATTCATCTTACACATTTTATAGAACATGGTATAAGAACAAAATAAATTTTTCGGGTAAAATAAGTATTTTTCGGGTAAAATAAATATTTTTCAAAAAATGCAGTTTTGACGCCTTTTGATGGCGCACCCACTTTAAATCTAGTTTCTGACATGTTTATAAGTTCAATTTGACAAAATAAAATTCTTCTTTTTAATCAGGATATAAAAAATTAAATTAGATAAAGTTTTGATATTTTTCCGATAACTTTCATATTTTAATGAATAGTAAAAACATGCTATATTTTAATTAAAAACAACTTTTTTCATCGTAATATCTTATGTGGATAAATTATAATATTGAATGGGTTTAAAGTGTAAATAGAATATATTTTTACCATTTAATATAATTTATGTCATTATCATTGATTTTACCTTGAATTCGTAGGTCAAATCAATTCAATCTTTTGCAATGTTTTAAAGAAAAACTCGTTCTCTTTCGACAACAGGATTAATTTTAATTTAATTTCTGCAACTTTTGTGTATTGAATTTGGAAAAATGGATTCCATATTTGGAATCAGTGGATCCAAATTATTTTAATAAGCTACTTTTTATTTTTGGGAATTATGAATAGTAACTACGGTAAATTTTATTTACCATAGTTAAATGTAAATCGGGTAATTAAGGGTAAATATAATATTTTAAAATTACCCTAAAAAAATGTCAAAATCCTATTGGATGACTAAAAGTAGACCCATACCACCTAAGGGTCGGATTAGATTCATTTAATTAAATTTTGTCAATGAAAATAATTTAATTATTATTAAAACCAAAGAATGGGACAACATGTCACTTTCTTAAATCTTATAAGTATAATAATTTTAATCTAGTGAAAAAATTCATGAAACTTCGAAGATGAATAGTATATAGAAATATAATACAATTATCTACATCATAGGAATTTATTTATAATTTTTAGGGATTAAATAATTATCATTTATTATGACACAAAGATGATGCAGTAATTGTCTTATTAATGAAATATTGACATAATTGATGTTATAAATGACCAAATAAATGTAATTTGAGACTTTTTATGACTTAAACTAATTTTATAGGTTAATGTGACATGTTATTGTTGATTTAAGTAACTTGGTTCGAACTTATCATTCTGTTATGAATTTCATAAAAATCATGTACCAAATAGTGTCAAAATTGACATAAATTAGTTTTTTAAAAAAATATTATATTATTAATTGTTATTTAATTCCTAAAAATCTAAGGTTTTGCAAAATGAATTATACAAGGATATATATATTAATAATAAACAACTTGGGATTCGTTTGTCTTGTTATGGTAAGTTTATTAACCATATAGTGTAAGAAAATAAAAAGACACGGTAAAAGTTAAATTATTTAACTTAGAGTTAAATATAATTGATAAGGTTAAAATAATAACCTAAACATGTCTAAATCCTATTGTATGAGAGTATTTAGACCCATCCCCACATTATCTTCGAAATAAGACCCTTTGGAACCATTATAAACCGAATTTTACCTTAAAATAAAATAATATTTTGAGATTTTCCAAAGGAGCCCCACTCCTCCCTTATAAAAGGGCACCTCCTCCCTCTCTTCCTCACACAACTTTGAGCCTTCAAGCTCGGCCAAACCCTGAGAAAATCTCTTCTCCACTGCCCTAGTATCATTCTAGAGTTCCTGGTCTTCTTCAAAGACCATCCTTAGTACTTTAAGTGGAGGTTAAGTGAAGGCGCGTCAAAAAAGAGGTAATATCCATTACCGATCTTTTTCAATTTCTTTTTTTCTTCAACTTCTTCTTCTTTAGTTGTTTCATGATAAAGTAACAAAATCAGTATTTATTATATACTGATATGTTATTATAAATATGAAACAACTCTAATTAACCTTTTATCCATTCTACGGAAAAAGGAAATCACCGCGCGTGTGTACGTACGGAATACCGTCTCCCCACCATGGTGTAATCTATTTTCCACCACCACATAAATTGGATGGTTATAATGGTGTAATGAGTAACTATACATTATTATTACGAAGTGATATTGATACTGAAATAGTATACATACACTTCAACACAATTCCACGACCATGGGAACGATATCATCGCTCGTGCGTACGTACGGACTACCGTCTCCACGACACGATGAGATTCATTATCCATGTTAACCATTCCAGAATGATTATAAAGTATATATAATGAAGAATAATGAAATATATGAAATGGTAAATCTACTGGATTTATGTATATATATATGTCATCTACTTACTTCCATTCAAGACAATAAGGAAAGGAAAACAGCGTTCATGCGTACGTACGGACTACGGTCTCCATGAACGGTGTGTTTCATTTCATTTATCTATCTATTATATATATATATTGAATATATATGATATATAAATCATATTTTATATTCTGGAAGTAAGTAAATCATGATATAAGTAATAATAATGTCAAGAACAATAAGTCCAAACACCTACGATAAATGAAATGATTTTACCCAAAACGCTTCTTTAACATGGAATTTACAAAAGAACGGGTAATATAAAGTCATAATTGAACCATATATCATATCATAACAATGAATATGATTCTGTAATAAGTTAAGGACATTATTTAAATCATTATACAGGAGGTTCGGATACGTACAAAGCATATCAGACATAAGGTAAGGGAAATATCACAATCTCATTTTTATCCGAGATTGTTTAAACTTTGGTATTTACTGGGGTGTATTTTATCATCCACAACCATGTTTCCTCAATAAGTAATATTATTTCCATCCACCTAAAATTTTTTAAATCCAATTTTTCCCCTCGGTGAGTTTTTAGTAAAGGATATGAAAGGAATATTTTTTCGTTTTTCGTACGAGGTACTTTTTGACTTTTCTGACAAAAATACGAAGAATGTTTTTTAAACATATATGGCATGAATGGATTTTTAAAACATTATTTCCAAGAATCTTCCTTTACAAGTTTTCAAGCTTATTTTTAATCAACTTCTTTTAGATTAAAATTGTATAACATGTCAAGAAAGGAAAAATGTTTTTGAAGTAGAAAGGATATTTTCCTCAAGAATGGAGTTCAAGTGTTTTATCAAAATTATTTTCCATCTAAGATAATAAAGGGTTCTGTTTCTATCCCTATTTTTACATTGATTTGAATATGTTGTGATGGAATTATGTTTATGAATTCCTTTATCTTATATGAATTGTTTTATGATGTCACGATGTTTAAGATTCCCATTTTTATTACATGGGTTATGCTATGATGTATTATTTATGATTTTGTGGAGCACATAAGAATGGTATCATTATGAGATGGTTGGGACCTATATCTCCCTCCAATGCATTGGGTAAAGATTTTATATGTCATGAGATAGACATGGCTGGAATGGTAGGTTATACCGGTTCAGTGAAACAGGACTGAAACGAGGGTGACTCGGTTCAGAAATGGACTTTGTCCACTAAGATAGTCTTGGAAATGATTCTGGACTAATAAGATATGATTCTCTATGATTATGTGTGTATGCCACAAAGTTTCATGTTTTATGTTATGATTATTGGGATTACATTTCACTACTATGATTTATCCCATGTTATGAAATTATGATCTCTTTTGCAGGTTAAGATTTCCAAAAGATATGTTCTTATGAATATGACGTGATTGATATTTATTTTGTTTACCGTTACTGAGCATTTGAGCTCACCATTTTATGTTTTCTTTTCCCTAGGACATAAATAAAGGATTTAGGTTTAGAAAAAAAAGAAGATCTTTTTGGGAGATGTTGAAGATCTTTCACCACGATTAGAAGATTATATTCCAAGTTTCCAAAGACAATAAACTATTACGGTCCTTGTGTGTGTGTTTTTTTTATGTACTAAGTATTCTGAAAAAGTAATGTAATGTCCATGTACGTTAAGCTTCGAGTCTCTACAGTAAGATATGCCAAAAGGGACTATAGATATAATGAAATAAATAGGAGACAGTGTAGACACTTTATGAACTAGTTGTTTATGTTTCCTAGTTTCTAAAGACACTATACCTATATGGTCCTTTCATGGTTTTATTATATGTTATAATATGTATGCTTAAATTTTTAAGTAATAACAATGTATGTAAAGTATAGGTCGTTATAGTTGGTATGAGAGTAAAGGTCTAGTAAACCTTTGGAAACTAGGATGTGAAAGCCTTAGTAAGAACCCTAAGGATAATTCTAATCATAGAACACAATCTTAGTGTTTTAGAAATGGCCATGAATAACCTAGGATAAGACCATAAGTGTGAAATTTTATTCCTGATTATGTGGTTTTCCTATTATAATTAGTTTTTCTCACACTATTCTTCTTGGGTTTAGTCAATGGTTGGAACCCGAAGGAACCGTGTTAATGTGGAATGTGACGGGAAATGAAATGATTGTCCCCCTGAGCAACCAAACGTTATGGGAGATGGAATGAAAAATCTGGTAGCCATGCTCACACAACTTTCTCAAGCTAGGAATCATGCAGGACTTCCAAACGGGCAAAGGAAGGAGCAACATTCTGTTGAATCCTTCATGAGGCAGCGTCCACCTTCTTTCAGCGGGTCTACTGATCCATTAGTTCCTGAACAATGGATTAGTACTACTGATAAGATATTTTCAGTTCTTCAATGTTCTGAACATGATAAAGTCATCCTAGCAGTGTATCATTTGGAAGGAGATGCTGATCAATGGTTTAATCTTATTAAGAATATGAGGCAAAGGGATGAAATTGAGTCCTTGTAATGGGACAAGTTCAAGAACTTATTTTTCAATAAGTACTTCCCTCGTATTATCCGAACAAATATGGAGAAATAGTTTCTTGAACTGAAGCAAAAGGATGATGAATCTGTTGGTACCTATGAAGAAAATTTTACAAGACATGCAAGGTATACTTCTAGTATTATTATCCAACCTAAGTGTAAGATCGATCGAATATTTAGTGGCTTAAAACCAAGTATTCGAAGGGCGTTAGCCATAAGGGACTTCAATATCTACGAGGAAATTGTTCGATGTGCTCTAAAAGCCGATATGGAGATTAGAGTAACCCATCAGTCATATGGGTTTGATAAGAAGAGGAAAATGGAATTCAAAGGAAAATCTAAAGAGCACACTGAAATGAAGATGAGCTTTCCCTTATGCTCAAAGTGTGGAAAGAAACATGGAGGGAGTTGTCTTAAAGGGACAAGTAAATGTTTCAAATGTGTAAAGGAAGGTCATCGGGCATTTGAATGATGCAATGATGGGAAGAAGATGTCTAATGATGCAAACAAAGGAAGGGACACACAGAATGAACCAACTACACTTCAATGTTTCAAGTGAAAGGAGATGGGTAATTATGACAATAAATTCCCAAATCCAAGGGTTGTTGATGATGATCAACATCAACAAAATCTTAAGGCTAAAGACAAAGGAAAGTCACATGCAATTTCTATCAGCGATGTGGAGTACGATAACGATGTGGTGGAAGGTACACTTATCATCCACTATAAAGTAGAAAATGTTTTATTTGATTTTGGATCCACCCACTCTTTTATTTCTGAAGATTTTCTAAGGGTATCACCGTATTACCTCAAAAAATAGATGTTGAGTTAGCTATGACAACACCTAATGGCACAACAGTCACATCAAAAGTTTATAATTCTTCCCCGATTGAAGTTTGTGGGAAAGTGCTTCCTGCAAATCGTGTGATCCTTCCTATAGTGGAATTTGATGTGATTCATGGCATGGATTGGCTTTCTTTATATGGATCTCATATCAATTTCCAAATAAGGGAAGTCACATTTCATATTCCAGATCAATCTATGATCGTCTATCGATGCAAGGATGAACATAACCTTCCAGTGGAAATTTCTTCCATCTTATGGGTCTTGACTCCACTTAATGAAGGTTTTTTATCTCAAATGGTTGGTGAGAAACTCACAATTAAGAATATGACCATTGTACGGGATTTTGATGATGTCTTTCCGGAGGAATTTCCGGGTCTTCCACCAAATCGTGAAGTTGAGTTTTCAATAGAACTCGTACCAGGTGCTTTTCCTATTTCAAATACACCTTATAGAATGGCCCCAATTGAGTTGCAGGAATTGAAGAAGAAACTCCAAGAGAATCTTGATAAGGGATTCATACGCCCTAGTTCGTCACCTTGGAGAGCACTTGTTCTATTTGTTAAGAAGAAAGATGGATAAATGAGACTCTGAATTGATTATCAAGAACTTAACAAGATCACTATCAAGAACAAATATCCTCTCCCACACATTGATGACCTATTTGAACAACTACACGGAGCTCAATACTTTTCCAAGATTGATCTTCATTCAGGGTATCATCAATTAAGGGTCAAAAGGGAGGATATACCAAAGACGACTCTCCGTACAAGGTATGGACAATATGAATTTATAGTGATGCCATTTGGTCTTACTATTGCCCCTGCTATCTTCATGGATCTGATGAATAGAGTCTTTAGAGACTACCTTGATCAATTTGTGGTAGTCTTTATAGACGATATTCTTGTCTATTCAAAGAGCAAGGAAGAACATGAAGATCACTTGAGAATTATATTGAAGACCCTGATAAAGGAGAAGCTTTATGCCAAATTTACCAAGTGTGAATTTTGGCTTCAAAAAGTTGCATTTTTGGGTCACATAATTTCAATGGAGGGGATAAATGTGGATCCAGAAAAAATAGAGGTTTTTGAAACATGTTCGAGACCAACAACAGTAACTGAGATCTGAAGTTTTCTTGGTTAGGCTAGATATTATCAATGTTTTGTGAAAGATTTTTCACGATTATCTAATCCACTCACCAGGTTGACTCGAAAAGGAGTTAAGTTCGTGCGGACGGACGAATGTGAAGAGAATTTCAAGGAGTTGAAAAGAAGGTTATCTAGTGCACCTGTACTCACACTTCCTTGTAGTGGAGAAAGGTTTGTGATCTACAGTGATGCATCCAAGAAGGGACTGGGATGTTTTCTCCTGAAAAATGATATGGTGATAGCTTATGCCTCACGACAGTTGAAAATACATGAGCAAAATTACCCAACTCATGATTTGGAGTTAGCTGCGGTAATCTTTGCATTAAAGATTTGGAGGCATTACCTTTATAGTGAAAGGTGTCATATTTATACTGATCATAAAAGTTTAAAGTATATTTTCACACACAAAGAGCTGAATATGCATCAAAGAAGATGGTTGGAGATGATTAAGGATTACGACTGCTCAATTCATTACCACCCTGGGAAAGCAAACAAGGTGGAAGATGCATTAAGTCGACAAGACCATGCAAGCTTATCAATGATGAGGATCAAAAAAGATCCAATATTTATGGATTTACAAAGGATGGATCTTGGAATTATAATGGGAGGGGAAAAATCGTATCTTTCTCAAATGAATGTTCAACCATCTATACATGTGCAGATTAAAGAGGCACAGAAAGAAGATGTTGAGTTACAAAAGAAGGTGAGAAATGTTCCTGAATTCAACCTTGATTGTGATGGGATAATAAAGTTCAGGAATCGGTTTTGTGTTCCTCCCATCCCCAAATTAAAGAAGGAGCTGCTGGATGAGGGTCATAGTTCTTCATTCTCTATTCATCCTGGAAGCACGAAGATGTATAGGGACCTGAAAGAGTACTTCTGGTGGGATGGCATGAAAATAGATGTTGCTGAATATGTATCTCGATACTTGGTTTGTCAGCAAGTTAAATATGAGAGAATTAATTCTAAGGGTATGTTACAACCATTACCCATACCTGAATGGAAATGGGAAAACATCACTATGGACTTTGTCACAGGACTTCCTAAAACATACAAAGGCAATAATGCTATCTGGGTCATAGTTGATCGTCTTACAAAGTCTGCACACTTCATTGTTATTAGAGAGGATTTCTCTCTGGATCATCTTGCCAAGATATATGTAAAGGAAGTGGTAAGATTGCATGGAGTACCACTTTCTATTATATCTGATCGAGATCCGAGATTTACCTCGAAGTTCTGGCGAAGTCTTCAGCATACTCTGGATGCAGAGTTGAGTTTCAGGACTTCTTATCATCCTCAGACAGACGGTCAGTCTAAGAGAACAATTCAAACTCTAGAAGATATGTTAAGAGTTTGCTATATGGATTTCAAAGGTGGTTGGGATCAACACCTACCTTTGGTGGAATTTTCTTATAATAATAGCTTTCACTCCAGTATTCATATGGATCCTTATGAAGCTCTCTATGGAAATAAATGAAGGACTCCAACTTGCTGGGATGAAGTTGGGGAAAGAAAGCTATTAGGACCTGATCTCATTGTTGAAATGGCAGAAAAGGTCAGATCTATTAAACAACACATAAGAGCAGCTTAGAGTCGACAGAAAATTTATGCCGACAACCGAAGAAAAGACCTAGAGTTTGAAGTGGGTGATAAAGTGTTCTTACGAATATCTCCCTGGAAGAGGGTCATGAGATTTGGAAAGAAGGGGAAGTTGAGCCCTAGATATATCGTTCCTTTCAAAATACTGGATCGTGTTGGGAAGGTAGCTTACTGATTGGCGCTTCCACCGAATCTCTCTCCAGTACACGATGTGTTCCATGTATCTCTCCTGAGAAAGTACATACCTGATCCTTCACATGTACTCAGCTCAGAAGTTATACCGCTGGAGCAAGATCTTTCTTATGAAGAATAGCCGATAGAGATTCTGGATCGTAGAGAAAAAGTCCTACGAAACAAGACCACTGGCTTGGTGAAAGTTTTATGGAGGAACCACCAATTAGAAGAAGCTACATGGGAGCTTGAGGATATGATGAGGGAGAGGTATCCTCATCTCTTTGTTACAAAGTGATGAATTTCGAGGGCAAAATTCATTTTAAGGGGGGTAGAATGTAACACCTGAGACTTTTATGAGAAATATTTTGTTTTTATGTTATATAAATCATCAAATGAATCTTTCACTACACACAACACTAGTTTGGCTTGCTTTACACGCAACTGCGGCCTTCCTCGATAGCTTGCGTCGTACGCAATACTGAGTTTCACTAAACAACGATATGCTATTATAATATTATTAAAACTAGCCATTATGAATAGTAATAACTGAATTTTTAATTTTATAACATTTTAATTAATCTTATACATTTTCTAGAAGGAGGTATAAAAGCAAAATTAATTTTTTTGGATAAAAGAAGTATTTTTCAAAAAATACAGTTTTGCCACCTTTTGATGGCGCACCCACATTAAATCTAGTTTTTGACATGTTTATAAGTTCAATTTGACAAAATAAAATTCTTTTTTTGAATCATGGTATAAAAATTTAATTTGGATAAATTTTTGATACTTTTCTGATAACTTTCATATTTTGATAAATAGTAAAAATACGCAAATTTTTAATTAAAAACAACTTTTTTCATTGAGATAATTTATATGGATAAATTATAATATTGAATGGTTTTAAAGTATAAATAGAATATATTTTTTCCATTTAATATAATGTATTTCATTAACATTAATTTCACATTGAATTCATAGGTAAACACATTTCAATCTTTGGCAATGTTTTAACTTCTAAAACCCGTTTTCTTAACAACATTATTTATTTTAAATTAATTACTGCAAATTATGTGTTTTGTATTTTTGAAAATGGAATCCATATTCAGAATAAGTGGGTCCAAATTATGTTAATAGACTACTTTTTATTTTTGGGCATTATGAATAGTAACTACGGTAAATTTTATTTACAATAGTTAAAGGTAAATCGGGTAATTAAGCGTAAATATAAGATTATAAAATTACCCTAACACCTTCCAAAATCCTATTTGATGACTAAAAGTCGACCCATATCACCTAAGTGTCGGATTAGACTCATTTAAATGACTTTTTTCCATGAAAATAATTTAATTATTATTAAAACCAAAGAATGTGACAACATGTCACCTTGTTAAATCTTATAAGTATAATAATTTTAATTTGGTGATAAACTTAATGAAACTTCAAACATGAATAGTATCCAGAAATATAATAAAATTATCTACATCATAGGAATTTATTTAGAATTTTTAGGGATTAAATAATTATCATTAATTATGACACAATAGTGACGTTGAAATTATTTTATTAATTAAAATATCAAATAAATTGTTTTAAAAATATTAAAATAAATATTATATGAACTATTTAATGTGCTACAATAATTTTCTAGATACATATGACATTTTACGAATCTATTAAATCTTTTAGTTCGGACATATCTTTTGTATATATTTTATTTAAATTCAAATAAATGAAAAGTGTCAAAATTAACAGTATTGTTATTTTATAAAAATAACATATTATAAAATTGTTTAAAAATCACAAAAATATTTAAAAATTATAAATTAAAATTTATATGGTCTACAATGTCATAAAGTGTCAAATTATGGAAAATTCACAACAAATATATAATTATTTATAATAATTTAAAATTTAGAATATTATTACAACAAATAAAATTAAATTGATAAATAAGGATAAATCAAGTTGATAATGTTTAAAATAAATTCCTAACATGTCTAAATTTGATTTTTTGATGATATTACAACACTATCTCATCTAAGATTTGGATATGAGTCATTTTGGATGTTTTTAAGTGGGGCTGGGATTTAATATAAACTAATATTTCTTATATTTCCAAAGGTGCCCCTCTCCTCCCTTATAAAAGGGAACCTCCTCCCTATCTTCCTCACACCAATTTGAGCCTTCAAGCATGGAAAAACCCTGCCCATTTCACTTTCCCACTTCCTTAGAAACCTACTAGAGGTACTGGTCTTATCAAAAGACCAACTCTAGTGCCTTAAGAGAAAGTTTAATGAAGGCACTTCGAGAAAGAGGTAATACCTTCTACCATTTTCTTCAAGTTCCATTCTTCTTCTACTACCTCTTATTTAGTTGTTTAATTATGAGGTAATAACATCAGTATCACTCATATACTGATATGTTATTATAAATATGAAACAACCCTATTTCACCTCTTATCCATCCTACGGAAAACGAAATCACCGCGCGTGCGTACGTACGGAATACCGTCTCCACGGCGTGGTGTAATCTATTTTCAACCACCACCTTACTTGGATGGGTATAAGGGTTAAATTAATGAATATATATGATTATTTTAAAGTGGTATTGATTTTGAAAAAGTATACATACACTCCCATACAATTCCACGATCACGGGAATGATATCATCGCTCGTGCGTACGTACGGAATACCGTCTCCACGATGTGATGTGATTCGTTCTACATGATCTTCATTGCATAATGATTATATAAATGAATTGAATAAATGAATATGATATATATTACACTAATACCATTCTGGAAATGAGGTATTTATAACCTAAAGAGAAGAATAAGAATTTATTCGACAAACACGCATAAGAACAAAAAGTAATAAACACCCGAATAACAAGTAGTAATGAAATATTACTAATAAGAAGCTAAGAATATGACCATATATGATATCATCAATAAAATTATTTAAATCATTATACAGGAGGTTCGGACACTTACGAAGTAAATCGGACCTAAGTTAAGGGAAAATATCACAATCTCATTTTATCTGAGATTGTTTATACATTGGTATTTACTAGGGTGTATTTTATCATCCACATCCATGTTTCCTCAATATGTAATATTGTTCCATCTACCTATAATTGTTTAAATCCAATTTTACCCTTCGGTGAGTTTTTAGTAAAAGATATGAAAGGAATCTTTTGTCGTTTTTCGTACGAGGTACTTTTTGACTTTTCCGAAAAAAGTACGAGAAGAATGTTTTTTTAACATTTACGACATGAATGGATTTTTAAAACATTATTTCCAAGAAGCTTCCTTTACAAGTTTTCAAGTTTATTTTTAATCAACTTCTAGTTTAAAATTGTATGACATGTTAATAAAGGAAATTTTTTTTGAAGTAGAAAGGATATTTTCCTCAAGAATGGAGTTCAAGTGTTTTTTTTCAAAATTATTTTCCATCTAAGATAATAGAGGGTTCTGTTTCTATCCCTATTATTACATTGATTTGATTATGTTGTGATGCAATTATTTTTATGAATTCCTTTATCTTATATGAATTATTTTATGATGTCATGTTGTTTAAGATTCCCATTTTTATTACATGGGTTATGCTATGATGTACGGTTTATGATTTTGTGGCACATATAAGAATGGTATCATTATGAGATGGGTGGGACCTATATCTCCCTCCAATGCATTGGGTAAAGATTTTATATCTCATGAGATATAAATGGCTGGAATGGTAGGTTAAACCGGTTCAGTGAAACAGGACTGAAACGAGGAGTGAACTCGGTTCAGAAATGGACTTTTTCCATTAAGATAGTCTTGGCAATGAGTCCTGACTAATAAGAAATGATTCTCTATGATTATGTGTGTATTCCACAAAGTTGCATGTTTTAAGTTATGATTATTGGGATTTCATTTCACAACTATGATTTATCCCATGTTATGAAATTATTCTCTCTTTTGCAGGTAATGATTTCCAAAATGTTATATTCTTATGAATATGATGTGATTGATATTTATTTTGTTTACCCTTAATGAGAATTTGAGCTCACCCTTTTGTATGTTTTCTTTCCCCAGGCCAGGAAGAAGCTTATTAAGTAAGATATGCCAAAAGGGACTATAGATATGATGAAATAAATAGGAGACAGTGTAGACGCTTTATGAACCAGTTGTTTATGTTTCCCAGTTTCAAAATACACTATACCTATACGGTCCTTTCATGGTTTTGTTATATATTGTAATAAGTATGCTTCAATTTTGAAGTAATAACAATGTATGTAAAGTATGGGTCGTTATAGGTGGGGTGGTGTCCAGGAGGTTGGGGGTGGCCGTCCATGGGTGGGGGTGTCCCAGGGGTGGGGGTGTCTAGTTGGTGGGGTGGTGTCTAGAAGGGGTGGATGTGCCATCCAGGGGGGTGGGGGTGTCCAGGGGGGTCTGTCCGTGGTGGGGGGGGGGTGTCCATGGGTGTGTCCATGTGGTGGCGGTGTCAAGGGGGTTGGGGGGGGGGGCTTACAGGGGGAGGGGGTGTCCAGAGGGGTGGGGTTTCTAGAGGGTGGGGTGGTGTCTAGGGGGTTGGTTGGGATGTCCAAGGGGGGTGAGGTGGTGTCCAAGGGGGTGGGGGTGGCTGTCCATGGGGATGGGGGTGTCCAGGGGGTGGGGGAGGTGTCCAGGTGGTGGGGTGGTGTCTAGGGGTGGTGGGGGATTCCAGGGGTTGGGGGCCTCTAGGGAATTCGGGGGGGGGGGGGGGGGTCATCCATGGATTGTTATCTTAAAGTATTAACACAATACGATTGCATTTGGTTGGATTTTTGTATGTCAATTATTGTTTTCACTTAAAATTATGTCCATTTTAAATGAAAGAGACGCCCTTTGAGTGATACTAGAAACACCATGCCTCGGATTGATCCAAGGTTTACTCTTACATGTCAAAAATGACCCATGGATCTTTCTACTATAGGATCAACACAATACTAATGAGTTTGGTTGGATTTGTGTACATCAGTGGTTGTTTTCAATTAAAATTTTGTCCATTTTAAACAAAATAGAGACCCTTTGAGCGATACCAGCCACAATATGCCTCAGATTATGGCGAGGTTGACTCATACACATCACAAATGACCCATGTATAATTCTTCTAAAGAATCAACACAATACAAATGCTTTGTGTCGGATATTCATATGTCAGTAGTTGTTTTCACTAACAATTCTGTCCATTTTAAATGAAAGATATACACTTTTAGTGATACCAGACACACCATGACTCAGATTGAGGCGTGGCTGACTTATACATGTCAAAAATGACCAATGGATCATTATATTAAAGGATCAACACAATCCGAATGTGTTTGGTTGGATTTGCGTACGTCTGTTACTGTTTTCACTTAAAATTATGTCCATTTTAAACGAAAGTGAGACCATTTGAGTGATACCGGCCACAATATGCCTCATATTAAGGAAGGGATTACTTTTACACATCACAAGTAACCCATGGATTGTTCTACTACAGGATCAACCCAATACTAATGTGTTTAATCATATTTATGTACGTCATTTGTTGTTTTCACTTAATATTCTGTCCATTTTAAAAAATAGAGAGACACATTGAGTGATACCGGCCACATCGTGCTTTGGATTGAGGCGGGGTTGACTTGTAAACATTACCAACACACCCATGTATCATTATAATAATGTATCAACACAATAAAAATGTGTTTGGTCAGATTTCCGTAAGGCAGTTGTTGTTTTCACATAAAATTTTGTCCATTTTAAACGAAAGAGAGACCCTTTGAGTGATACTAGCCACACCATGCCTTAGATTGAGGTGGGGTTGACTAATACATGTCCAAAATGACCCATGGATATTTCTCCTAAAGGATCAGAAAATGCCGAATGAGTTTGTTCAGATTTGTGTACGTTAGTTGTTGTTTTCACTTAAAATTCTGTCCATTTTAAATGAAAGAGAGACCCTTTGAGTGATACCGGCCACCTTGTGCCTCAGATTGAGGTAGGGTTGACTCGTATAGGTCACCAACAAACCCATGGATTATTTTCCTAAAGGATCAATGCAATATGAATGCATTTGGTCAGATTATCATACATAAGTTGGTGTTTTCACTTAAAATTATGTCCATTTTAAACAAAAGAGAGACCCTTCGAGTGATACCAGCCATACCATGCCTCGGATTGAGGCGGGGTTGACTTGTATACATCACCAACGCAACCATGGATCGTTATCCTAAGGGATAAACACAATACGATAGCGTTTGTTCAGATTTGAGTATGTCATTTGTGGTTCTCACTTAAAATTCTGTCCATTTTAAACAATAGAGAGACACTTTGAGTGATAACAACCACATCGTGACTCAAATTGAGGTAGGGTTGACTCATACACATCACCAATGCACCCATGGATCATTATCCTAAAGTATCAACACAATCCTAAAGCATTTGGTCGAATTTTCATATGTTAGTTGGTGTTTTCACTTAAAATTTTGTCCATTTTAAACAAAAGAGAGACCCATTGAGTGATACCGGCCACACCGTGCCTCAGATTGAGGCAGGGTTGACTCGTACATGTCACCAATGGTCCCATGGATCGTTCTCCTAATGTATCAACATAATATGAATTCATTTGGTCATATTTTCATACGTCAATTGGTGTCTTCAATTAAAATTTTTGTCTATTTTAAACAAAAGACAGACCCTTTGAGGGATACCGGCCACACTATGCCTCGTATTGAGGCGGGGTTGACTCATACACATCACCAACACACCCATGGATCATTCTATTAAAGGATCAACACAATCCGAATGCATTTGGTCTGATTTGCGTAAATCAGTTGCTGTTTTCACTTAAAATTTTGTCCATTTTAAACAACAGAGAGACACACTGAGTGATACCGGCCACACCGTGCCTCAGATTGAGGCGGGGTGGACTCGTACACATCACCAACGTACCCATGGATTGTTCTTAAAAATGATCACTACAATCTGAATGTGTTTTGTTGGATTTTCGTACGTCAGTTGGTGTTTTCACTTAAAATTCTGTCCATTTTAAACAAAAGAGAGACCCTTTGAGTGATACCGGCCACACCGTGCCTTGGATTGAGGTGGGGTTTACTCGTACACATCACCAATACAACCATGGATCGTTCTCCTAAAGTATAAACACAATACAAATGCATTTGGTTAGATATCCGTATGTCAGTTGGTGTTTTCACTTAAAATTATGCCCATTTTAAACAAAAGAGAGACCCATTAAGTGGTTCATCCTTCTTGCATGTTGTTGGTACATTTCATCTATTAAAATGGGAAAATGACTTATTGGAGAAAGGATGTTTTATTTAATAACAATTACAATTTTCCTACAAAAATTTACATACAACAATGTTTCATCATTCAATCCCCTTAACCCCTCTCAAAAATTACCACCAATTGTACACATCCCCATGTCAGATCATTATGCAATTTGTGTACAATCTACCATTAGGTATTCAGCCCACATGTTTATGAACAAATCTATATCATTTTGTTAGTATAAGGATTTTTGGCAGTCAGTGTAGTACTGAAAAATATTAAAATAAAGAATTAATAAATAAATTAAATGAAACAATATTTGTTTTTGAAAATACCTTTTTAGGGATGATAGTTTTTTGATGAAAAAGGATCTATTTCATAAATTTACAAACATAATAACCGCATTCATTATCGTTTGTTTGTTTTGGACACTGCAAAAATTTTTATCTTTAGACGAATAATTAAATTGTGTTGATATGTGTTTGGATAGTGAAATTTTATTATATATACCATGATATTTGTCCAGACGTAGTACTTGCTCACCTCCTTATGCTTATCCCCTGTCCTCATTCCTTTTTAGATGATAATGATACACCACCCTATCCTAACAGAATCCTCAGTAAAAGATAATATAAATTATATTATTTTATGTTTAGACCTAAAACGTAGGATGTAGTGCCTTACAGATTCACAAACTCCATCATGTGTGGTCGGTTTGATTGATATCCTTGCTTTGAATCCAGAAAACAAATCTTTGTAGTATCCAAGTTCCCTGCAATTAGCAGCCAATGTTTCCTAAAAACACAAAAAGGAATAAGTAATAATAGAAGTGAAAATATAATTGATATTCTTTAATCGTAGTGTTTTACCCCAGCGTGGTTGGTATTAGGAAGAGTTTGTCATCTGAAATCTTTCTTTCAAATGTTTTCAACAATCCATTCACTATTTCATCCTTTTTTGATGTCTCTAATTTCATTAGATGTGTTGATGTGGTATGAGGAAAAATAAGTTCGGATTTTGGCTCATGGGGAAATTCCTTCAACTGTTTTTCATATATACATCTGTCAATAATATAAAATGAATTTAGATATAATTTTCACATTAGATCACCTTTTTGAAAACCAATTCATGAAAACATACCTCATATATATATTTACAACTGTGAGGCTTAACCAACCATTTTGAAGGATCTCATTTACATTTTTAGTAGCAAAAAAATATTGATTTTCCTCTCTGTATATATTCTTTTCGAAAACCACTATATGACTACTACTACCTCTTAGATTCGTATCCATATGAGTATTCATTTCTAGTAAATGTGGATAGAGAACAGGTGGTGTTATTGTTCTTTCAGTGGCTCTTTGGGATCAGTTGGTCGATCCTTTAGAGGATTTTGAGCCGATGTTTGTCACCCCCTTCCCTTTCTCTATCTATAATAACATTCATTGGTTCAGACCCTTTTTTCATTAATTTTTAAGGGTTTTTCTTGAAAAAAAAAGAAATAAATACCTATGTCTCCTCATGTACTCTTACAAGTTGTGATGGACATGCAATGAATGTACTAATAGCCTATTCAATCATAGTAATATCAACGTCATCAAGTGGAATAGGTAGCTCTACATTTGGATCATGAGCTACAATGATTTTCACTTTCCGATGATCTTTCGGAAGTAGTCTATTATGCAGCTTGTCATCCGGGATGTTGAACACTGCATCCCTCGCTACAAGGTGATATGTGGGTGTTGAAAAATGCAAATCACAGTCATTATCACCATGTAGAAGATTAGTATAGGAAAAGTATCAATGTTTGTCTAATTCACATTTCATGGGAACAATTATTAGAATATTGATTACCATGTCTAAGATATCTCTTTGAGGGGAATGGCTCACCTCAAAGCTAGTGGGGGTGGGGTGGGATCTTGACGTGCTGGTTTTTCCCGAGTTTTGTCTTCTCCATGCTTCCCACCCATAAAAGTTGCTATCAACTCTCCCTACCATTGAAATAGTTCTTCAATATTTTCTAGTCTTTCGCTCATTTGTTTCAATTTTTCATCTCTATCATCCATTTCTTTTTTTCTCAAAATATACTTGGGGTGTCACCCTAAACCCCTCACCTCTGACATGACCGTATTGTTCTAGCTGCTTCAAAGCTGTTGATAATAGGTTTGTATCCGCTACAGAAGTAGCTGATTCCTAGGACTTTCGGATATAAGAATATAACTAATTATTATGTAATAGAAATTTAAAACAAATATTTTTATCGTTTTGTCATACTTACACATATTTCTAATAGTTTTTGTGTGTTTTCACCTACTAGCTTCCCTTCCTTATTCACACATGCCTCATTCCAAAGCACATGAAGTGGAATGGAAGTGTCTTTGGTTTTAGACTCATCAATATACATAAAATATAGAAAGATAATTATGATATTTTTTATTGAAACCTACAATATTATTGTAAATTTAAAATACGTAACATTTTATTTTCTAGTTAAGAATACCCCATCCCTGATTTATGATAGGGGTATGTTGGTTTTGATGAATGTTCCTTATTTTCTATATAGAGTTTCTGTTTCATAAATGAAATATTGACATTCAAAGTGATGAATACATGTATCCTCAAACAACGTATTATCACCCACAATGTACCTGAAACTTCTCTTCTCCACGACGTCCAATAAATGCATACCATGCTTCTTGGGATATCAGGTGAAATTAGATAATGTGTGGGTGTGGGTTTATTTTTCCTTTGGAATCTTTCAGGTGACATTTTGTTAAAATAGTTCAAAAACCTTGATGAATCCTTCCTGCAAGCCTTAGTATATAATTCTTGTGTGAATCGTCTACTATAAATGTACTCTTCAAGAGATTGAGAAGAGTAAGCCACTGTTTCATTATTTTATTTCCTAGTAAATTAAAGAAATAATATAATAATCTTACCATATTTTCTTCCCAGATCATAGCCTTCAGCCCAGACACAACATGGTGCCATGAATCTATGTCAATCAGCATGTGTTTCCGAGTGAAAAATCCAATGTAACTACTAAACATAGCTTCGTTTGGATTCAAATTTTGGCCTCGTTCATTCTATTTGAAATAAAATTTGATGCCTTTCTTTTCACCCTAAGAAAATTGGCTAACACCGTCAAAATATGATGAACCTATGTTTTCTATGATGGCAGTCCTTCATCCCTGACCATTTCATCGATATCAACATCATCTATATGTTCATCAAAAATAGAACAAATGGCATTTGCAGATAGTTTTTAAACCTCAACACTAAGAGTATAAATTGGTTCAAAAACATTTTGTTTCTCTTTACTATGAGCAGCTGTAGTAGGAGAAACAGCAGTAACAACCACAACTTTAGAGACCTATTCAGCCTCAAGGTTAGGAGCACCCGAATGTGCAGAAGTCATTATCTGAAAAATTTGTTAAAAAGTTAATTTATATTAAATTAATTCAATACTGATAAGATAATAACATGAGATAACAATATCGATATTAAAAACATAATATAACCTATTTATTGAACTCTATTTATTTTTTTCAAAGGCTGAAGGGATTTGACACCTCTATCGATTATCTAAATCCATTTATTGGGGTCTGATCTAATATACAAAACATCATCTACATTGGGACCGCTACAAAATTATTACAACATACCACTGAAAGGATCTTCCTCAATAGAATTTTCATTGGACCCTTCATTAGTTTTGGATGGTAACAGAATAATCGGCCACTTTTGGATTGTGGGATATGGAATATAAAAAACATGTACCGCATGTGATGCCATGGTAAACTATTCGCCTTTGTACCCTTCTTTACTAAAATCAACTTTCAGAAATCCCCATTCATTTTTTAACACCATTGTTATTATCAACCCATTTTCCTTAAAAAATCTTCAATTGGAATGTCATATAATCCAACTCCCATATTTGTTTGATAACGACAAATTATGACATATTTTCATAAATTGGATTTATGTCCTTACTACTAGAAACATGCATCGCTTCAGCCACAATTGTAACTCCACTATTTTACATGGTACTATCTCTATCATGTTCATCTGTATAGAATGTATAACCATTAATTACATAACCATTGTATGATAATACATACACACTTTTTCTGGTAGCTAGCTATCATATTCGTTATGAAATTGAATTCATATTTTCATCCAACTCCTTAAAAATATAGTTCGGTAACCATCCTTTAAACTGGTGATTATGGGAATTTGATATCCATTTTCAGACCTTGATGGATTCAACTAATTAAGAATTTCTTTTTGAGTTTTAATATATGGAGCCACATCCCAATTGTTATGCAAAACATAAAGGTGAGCCTGCACCCGATCTGTAATGCTGATTTTCACAACATCTCTTCTATAAATTCCCTCACCCTCAATGCGTCTAGTGTGATGAGATTTTGGGAGACAAATTCTTTCCACATCAAATAAGTATTCGGTACAAAATTTAATGGCTTCCTCAACAATATATCGCTCCACTATACAACCCTTTGGACGACTTCAATTTTTGACATACCCTTTCAAAATCATCATATACAGTTAAACGGGGTACATCTATCTATAGTGCATAGTTCCACAAAGTCGAATCTCTGTCACCAAGTGAATCATTAAATAAACCATCATATCAAAGAATGTTGGAGGGAAGAACATTTCTAATTCACATAATATGATGAAAATTAATTTTTCCATAGCTATCAATTTAGATGGGTCTAAAACTTTGCTATATATAGCTTTGAAAATGAAACAAATTTTGGATAAATTATGAACAACATTCTTGGAAAAAATGCAATATAAAGCTATAGGAATTAGATATTGCATAAAAACATGGCAGTGATGGGATTTTAATCCTTTTAACTTCAAATTATTCATTGAAACAATGTTCTTAATAGTTTATGAATACCCCTATGGATCCTTTACATCATTGAAGAAGTTTCAAAATGGATATCTCTCATCCCTATAAAGAGTGTATGCAGCTAGAGTGAGAAACATTCGATTTTCACCCTTCATGGTAGCCAACTCTTCTAGTATTCCCATTTCAACCATGTACAACCTTGAATCAAATCAATCCTTTGTTTTTCCAAGGGCATTTAGCAGTGTTTCGATAACATTGTCACATACATTTTTTTCACATCCATCACATCATGAAAATGTCTGACATACAAACAATTCTAGTATGGTAGTTCCAAAAAAAACTGATCTCTTACTCCAAATGATTTTTGTAAGGTTTTTTTAAAATGGTTTACAAAAAATAGTGTTCACATCTTTTACATTCTCAAATAGCTGATCACCTATTAGTGGAGATTGTGATACGCGTTGTTCTAAAATTCCATTGAATGATGTCGTCCAAGATCGGTACTTATGCTGATGAGGTAGAAATCTACGATGACCTAGAAACACAGATTTTGATGAATGTTTCATCCTAATTGATTCTGTATCATCTTCGCACATGTGACAACCTTGAGTTACTATAATTCTATAGCCTGAAAATTTTTCATAAGCATGGAAATCATTTATTATCCCATACAACATCACTCTCAATATGAAGTATTCACTTTTATAATCATCATACAATATAACACCTGAATCCTACAATAACATAAAATCCTCGATCGAATGAGCCAGATAAACATCAAAATCATTACCTGGTTGTTCTTGTCCTTATATAAGAATAGATAACATGAAGAATTTCTGCTTCATGCATAACCAGGGTGGCAAGTTATAACTTACCAACATAACAGGCCATGTACTATGAGTGCTGGTTTGAGAACCAAAAGGATCAAATCCATCTGTAGATAACGTAATAAGAATGTTTCTCAGCTCTATTCCAAATTCAGGATACTCATGATCAATTTTCATCTATTGAGGAGAGTCGGCTAGATGACTTAATTTTTCATCTTTATTTCTTTAATCTGCATTCCATGACAATTGTCTTGCAGTTTATTCACTTACATATAGATTCCTAAACCTTGGAATGATTGGAAAGTACTATAAAATATTCGTAGGATTGGATTCATATTTCTTGTATTGAGTAGCACCACACTTTGGTCATTCTGTAAGTGATTTGTTCTCCTTGCGAAACAATATATAGTTTTTGGGCATGCATGTATTCTTTCAGAAATAATACCCATCGAGTGTAGCATTAGTTTAGATTCATCTGTCCGGCTTGGTTGCTCATTATATTCTTGGAGCATTTCATTCAAGAGAGAAAGTAGTTCTATAAATCTGACATCACTCCATCTGTTGCCTGCTTTCAATTTATACAACTTCAATATAGCTAAAAATGTTGTATATTTAGTGAAAACAACATACAATGACGTCTTTGCACAACTCTTTAACTTCTCAAACAATTTTGGGCAATCATGGAGTTCATCATCAATTGTCTTTTTCATTTCCTTAAGACTATCTTCATCATCATTTATATCTGTCATCACATCCTCCATACTTTCATCTTCAATACCCATATTTGTATTCATATCTGATGATCCATAAAACGTTGTTTTATCCCAGCCAGTAGCTACATTCGCTTTTTCTCCATGTTTATTCCAACATTTATAACTCTGATATATTCCATGACATGTCAATTGTTCTTCCAAATCTTCTAAAGTCAGTAGTCTAGAATAACAACAACATAAACACAAACAAATGATTAGAGAAGGATAGTTTTCTCAATACTTTTCAAACTTGATGAACTCTTTCACTCTATTCTCATACTCTATCATCAAAAGATAAGCATCCATCCTATCTTTATTCATCTCTGTCCTATTTGAATCTTTAATATTAGTATTTATGGATCAAATAAACAAAACAAGACTTCTAAACATAGTATAAGAGAACCACATCCTTATAAAAATATAGATTAATAGAGCCTAACCATTTCCAATAATGATTTGGAAATCAACAGAACCAGGATAGACCCCCCATCAAAATCAACACAGTTTCCAAACACAAAGGGGTTTGCGGGGATAATCACTTGTGTCATAGATGGTAAAACTCACAGGGTATCATCTTATATGGATCATCCTCCTCTATCGGGTCAACCCTTCTATGGTCAACTAGTCCATCCTTTTATACCTCACAAACCTAAAATACATGTAGATGAAAACCAATAGACATATCTATAAGTAAAGAAAGTATTCTCATAATCTCTACAATATAGAATTCATTAAATATAATAACATTAGATTCATTATTGTTTACTCAAATCACCCCAGTCCAAACAGATGAATAATCAAGAATGATACATCTACCACTCCTAGTTCTCTTCCCTACATTTAATATCATAATGCCTAATAGTTTTGGTAAGCTCAAGTTATATACTTTAAATCACATGGGGGGTGATCACTTGTGTCATAGATGATCTCCCATGTTATTCGATATGAAAATTTTAACAATAATTGTTGACCTATCATCCCATTCAATCCTCATTAGTGTCTAATTTCAAACTCCATCTTAAGTATAATATCAAAAGAATATATATTAATAAATTACCCCAAATCCAGTTCCCCACAAATCAGGTCATTCTCACACTCTAATGGAATATTTCTTATGCTTCAACCCCTTCTATATAATCTCATAACCATGTATCCACACATACACGTGCCACAAACCCATAAAAAACCATATCCACATCACATCCTCATCATTGTATGATATCGTGAACATGAAGGACATAAGAATCATACTATCCTCCTACAATGCACAACCCCCACTATGTATCCACACCAAATACACATAATCATGTCAACAAGAATATATATACACCAAAACCTAAAATTGTTATTGGTCGTATATATACACCCACTGTGAGCCATTACAACTCACACTAAGTGTGAAGGGGGGGTGGGAAGCGAAGAGGGAGTGGTTCTATATATGTTCCCTCTATAACCAAGATTCTGAGAAAAACACTCAGAACCAAAGTACCCATATGGATTTCAATCATGTTACTCGACTCAAGTGGTGGTGCGTATGAAATAATATGAAAATATAATAAGTATATAGTCACACAGAAATAATACCTAAGGGTTTACACCAAACTAACACTACAAACACCCTAATCAACCATTGCCTTGTTACTACCACCCTCTTATAACCACATCCATTATAATTCCACTAATAATCCCCAAAAAATCACATAAGAATCCATATCAACATTACCAACTTCTCATTTCATTTAACATTATAATTTCATGGATTTTAATTACCATATGAATTTCAATTGTTAACCATTTTAATGTAAAACCAATCATTAAATCACTACCCTCTATAATCCATTCACTAATCATTAATAAAATTTATTCTATCTTTAACCATTTAATAAACATAATTATTCCAATCATTATCATTAATCATTTAAAAAACCATCATTTATCATTTCCAACCCATCACCCATTACTATTTTCATTTATTCCAACAATATTCCATGCCAAAAGGAAAATATAACACCAGCCAAAAAAACTAAATTTTCATGACATAAAATACAACTAAACACATTCTAAAATCCCTAAAACCACTTATTTTCTTCCTAAATAGCCATATCATATCTATCAGAACCACACAATAATCCTTCCATCACTACTATATTAATTACCACACCACATTCTCTCATCCACATCAATCTATCACCACCCTTATAATCATAGTGATAAATACCCCATAGTAGCATGAAAGGGAAAACATATAAGAAATTGACACTAAAAACTACCCCTTAAACACTCTATCGTATTAAAGTAGAATTAATTGTTTAAATATATCACTTTAATTATAGATTTCCATACCACCAATTTTTTACCTACCTTAAGTGACTAGAAAATAATGAAAGGTGATTCTGATATATTATTAGTAGTAGGAAATTTATTTCACAACATCAAAAATAAATCACTTAGCAATAACACTAGTAAATCCATAAATATATAATAAATATTATGTAACTTCATAAATCACATGAAAAACTACCTCTTCACTTTAATTTCCTTTAGTGTAATTTATTATAGTATTTATGTTAATCAGTACTATCCATCCAATGGAAACAAAATAACATGAAAATTCCACAATTTACACATAATAAAGAAGACGAAATTTGATGTTCCCAACCTCAACTAAATATTTTAAAAATATTTCATAAGAATGAGAATAATAGTCAAATAAAACATGACTTAACACATGAGGGTAATATAAAAGTCATATGTATGACCATTAACCATTAAAACCATAACAAAAAAACACAAAAACCATATCAGTATTGTTGTCACGTCCTTCCTAAGAGGAATTTTCAAGAAGATAATCAAGAAGAAGTGAAAAGAAATTCACTTTAGAGGAGGAGAAGTAGGGAGCCTTCTGCACTACATCAGGAGGGGTAGGTGTGACCATCAGAGGGTGAGGTGCATGAGAGGAGCCTCCAAACATTGAGAAATGTAGTAGGGTCAAGTGGAGAGGAGGATATGTGGGGTTTGTGGGGAGGAGGATCCACCGAAGGGGTTCCAGGGGTTCAAGGGGGGGGGGGGAAATATGGCATGCGAAGATCGAGGATCGAGGGGTTCTTGGGGAGAAGAAGAGAAGTATGGTTTGGGGGATCCGCCATAGGTGGAGGTGCACATGAAGATAGGGGGTAGAGGAGGTATGGAAACGTGAAGATCGGGGGGTGGTGGAGGTCTGGCATGCAAAGATCAGGGGGAGGTGGAGGTCCGACAATGCGAAGATCGGGGGGAGTTGTCGCAGGAGTACAGTACATCGAGAGCTTTAGGGAGTGATAAACAGAGGACACTATATGATCGATTTTATAAAATATGGGACTACAGTTTGATCAGCACTAAAAAAGTGTAGATAGAGGATACTCTAGTTGGGTAATTACATGTAATCATGAATGGTTACATTCAATTTTTTTTTTAACATTTTAGTATTTTTTTGGTCTTGGAGACGTGTGCATGTGCATATGCACATTGTGGTAAAGACTCCCATGTTAGTCATATGCCTACTCCATGATAATCTCCAGCCCATAGCCTATTGGAGATGGGTTAGGGGAGTCTTGGAACATGTCCCATTAAGAATGATATTGATATCTTGGTATTAGAGGAGTCAATTTTACCTTAGGATAAGAGTATGTGACATTGGTTTGGGGAAATAATGTTTAGTGTTTCGAGTTTATCTTTCAGGATAGTGACATTATTATTGGTACAATAGACAATGTATCATTACAAAAGGACTATAATATTATACTTCTTGAATTGGTAAATGGAAACTTTGGTTGTAGGTAATAAAATGGTATATGCATCATATAATAATAAGTATATGTTTTCATGGTATGCTTGAGTTTTCCCTCCAGATATACTCATTGACCATGGTATATCATTATTATTTTCAAGATACCTCTGCAATGTATTTTAGTTAGGACTATACAATATGATTATATGGATGATTCCCTCAGTGATGATCCATCAATATAAGGACTAGATTTTGAGATGTTACCTCCAAGTGGTGAACTAGATATACCACATACTATTGATCAGAAGATGGTAAATTTAGTACTAGTAGATGGGGTGCATAGGCTGATAGAACATCTCGAGTTTCAGTGACAGTGACCACTTAGGTTACGAGGAGAACTTGACTCATATATAACTAAGGACTATCCTGAGGATGTGACCTGAGTTTTTTATATGGTTACTACACTAGCAGACCAAATTGTGGTTCTAGAAGAGAGCTCTATACATGTATATAAAAGTTGATTATGAGGGTTAGTGACCCAGTATTAATATGAGGAATGTTTATCATGATCAGAGTTTAAGATTCTTTTCAGATATTATTTCTCTTTAGTTATGTTTAGGGTTATATAAATACAAGAGATTATAAAACTTCATTTGGGTAACATGATAATAGATGAGAATTCATGAAGGTTCTCCAACCTCTTTAGGTACTCGATGAATATGGTTCATGATCAATTCTTATGGGTTCAGACCTTTGATAAAGGAATAAGAAGATACGTATTAGATAATGTTATAACTTTTTTAATTTCTACTAATGATGGGGTTCTAGAGAGGTTTTTTATAGTTTTGAGCTTCCTGGATGACTAGACACATATAGTTGTTGTCGAATATGGGAATACAGGAGTATAGACTTCAGCTGTAGGGAGCCAATGTCATCCTTTTAGACATAGATGTGCAAGGTGTTTCTATAAGTGGTACTAATCTAGAGGTTCTTAGTATTAAGGCTCACATGATGGATCTAGCCAACCCAAAGAGTGAAAATGATACTCATGTGATGGTATGGGTCATCTTTCATGAGATTGTATAAACCACCGTATATTTGAGAGGGATCTCATGAATGAAATGTTGAGTAAAATTCAATAGTTTGAGTTTTCTTGTTTGTAGGATAATGGACTTGGAATACGATATGGGGGAGAAGATAAAGGTAGTAGACACTTGGATATGATACCACCACCACCACCTAGGTATTCTGCTCAAGGAGATAGAGGAAAGGGGTGGGGGAAGCTACAGGTGGTTGAGGATTACAACCTAGAGGCTCCATGTAGGATACAATGTATGAATTTGTATTTTCTACCATACATGCAGTACTAAATAACATAGGTTCTAGTAATTTCTTAATTTCCACATATCTGGATCAGGAAATGGAGATTCATGTTGAGAACTTGGATTGGAATATACACATAGAGACTATTAATAGAGATAACTCAGTGGTCTCACACATGTGCCAACAGTTTGAACTGACACTTGGAGGTGAGTGTTTCTATTGGTATCTCTTTTTTTAGTGATGAGGCCTTACAAATTCATATTAGATAAGGAATAGATATCTATAGTTACTTCCCAAATCGAATGATTTAGGTGGAGGATGTAGTGCATCTGTATCGGTTGGACTATGTTTTCTTTTTTGGGTTAGAAGGAAACCCTTGAAGTGTAGGATTAACTCATGCATAGGTGGGTGTAGCCAATTGATCACTAGTTTTATAGAATGAACCTTAGTGTAGTGGATGTTATGAGTTTTCAGTTTACCATAGCGATGGAATAATATGAAGATGAATTCTCAGAGTATGTTACAGGATTACCTCCCCTCCAGGATATAAACTTCTAAATTTTTCTACACCCTGGGATGACCGCAATATCGAAGCCAAAATATGATATGACTCCAAAACAAGCTTCACGAGATGAGGGTGTAGATGGAGGATTAATAGAGGAAGGCATTTATTTGACCCAGTATTATACAATAGGAATTCCCAATTTATTATGGCAAGGATGTGGGTGGGGGATTGAGGTTTTTTATAGATTTCTGATGATTGAATCAAGATATTGTGAAGAACATGTATCCACTATTGAGGATCTATGACCTCTTCAATCAGCTAAGAGGGGAACAATGGTTCTTGTTGTTTGACCTCAGGTGGGGATTTCAACAGTTGTGGGTAGGGGATGAGGATATACAAAAAGTGGAATTCAGATGTCTATATAGTCACTATGAGTAATTGTTGATTCCATTTGGGATGATGAAAACACTAACTTTGGTCATGGTAATCATCAGATTGATATTTCTCCCTTCCTAGGCTTGTTTTTGGTAGACTTCTTCGAAGATATTCTTGCATACTCTACATCGAAGGTGGAGGATATGAGACAATTGAGAATGGTTTTCTACATAATCAAGGAGAACCGTATTTTTGGGAAGCTATCTAAATGTTACTTATAGATTCAAGATGACTACATTCTCAAAAATGTTATCTCAACTGACGGTGTTGTAGTGGAATCGAAAAAGGTCAAGAAAATGTATGTTTGGGAGCCACCCAAGAGCGTGAATGAGGTGTAGTGCTTCCTTTGGTTGGAAGGATATTACAAGATATTCATTCATGATTTCTTCAAGATATCATCTCCCTTGAAATCATTGATCTGAAAGGGGAATTATTTTATGTGAATTGAGAGGCGCCAATAGAATTTTCAGATGTTGAGGTAGATATTGATGAGCGCTCCTATATTGATATTTTTGAGGAGGTTGTTGAGTATATAGTGCTCTATTAATCCTTAGGAACTTGGATTTTTTTGTTTTTTGATGCTGAGGAAGTATGTAATTTCTTAAGGACCATGTTAGTTGAGACCACATGAGATTAACTATGAGACTAACAATCTTATGTTGGAAGTGGCAGTCTTTGAACTAATGATTCAATGACAAGGCCTGATGGGTGAGGTGTTTATTTTCTATTATGATCAAAAGATTATCAAGTGTATATTATATTATAAGGTTCATAACATTATATAGAGGTGATGGATATATTTCCTCTAGAACAATGACATTGATAGATTCAATACTCATATGAAGGGGAACGTGGTAGTAGATTCTCTCAGTATGAGATCTTGTTCACAGTTGCTGGGAAATGTGTCAGAGTAGTTGGCCTCATTTCTATTATACTTTATTGATGTTGATGGATTATCTTACCTCTAGTTTATGGTTTAAACCAATCTACTTCTATATATATTCTGAGAGGCATGACATTAGGATACTAACTGTGAGACCCTACATACACAGATACATCTTAAACATTCACGTGATGGAATTTATGAATGTTGGGAGAATGTTTCTATTTTTATAGGACTCACGATGGAATGAGTTATATTTCCAGAGGAGGTTATCAAAGTTTTTCATACATCCCATTTAGCAGTACATCCATGTTTGGAAAAGATTTATTAGTATTTACAATGTCAGTTTTGGAGTCCTAGGATGATGAAGGGACTTTCTAAATGTGTCTCTTGATGCATTACTTTTCAGCATGTGAAGGCGGAACGCAAAGATCCAGCATGTTTAGCTCAACCGCTCTAGGTTATTGAGTGGTAATAGGATGAGATATAAAATTGTTTCATGACATTATTACCATGTATATATAGGTGAAATGATGTCATCTGGGTGATTTTAGACCGACTCACCATGTCGTCCCACATCTTAGATATCCGAGAGAAGATTTCAATAGAGAGATCGAGATGACTCTATGTGGAAAGGATATCCTGAATCCATGGAGTTACCCTAATGAAAAATTATAACTAGGATGCTTTCTTCAAATTTTCGTAATGGATGGGACTACAGGAGGATTTTGGGATGTAGTTTCATTCGATAATGGATTTTCACCCCCAGAATGACTACGAGAATAAGGGAACCATTTAGATTATGGAGGATATGTTGCGAACTTAAATGTTGGACTTTATCCATATTTGGGAGGATCAAATACCACTAGGGTAGATTTCATACAACAGAATCTACCATTTGACCATTGGTATAACACAATTTGGGGACTTATAGGGGTGGCATGATAGGTCAACACTTTGTTAGACTGATTGAGGAGTGTTGGAATTTATTTTATAAGAGTTGGTTAGAGCCACTATAGATAAGGTGGTGATAATCTAGGTAGATATGAGGACTGCACGGAGAATTGGAAGTCTTATATTGACTGAAAATAGAGGCCTTTAGAGTTCAATGGGAGAGATCTTGTGTTTCTATGGGATTCAACTTGGTAAATATTATAGATATTTGGATGAGGTTACCAGATATATGTGAGATTTATTTTCCCTTTCAAGATAGGGTGAATAGTTGGTATGGTGTTATAGCACTTATCTCTACCACCACAGTTACATCATGTACACAACATCTTCCCCTTATCTTATATGGGGAGGTCTGTCCAAAACCCATTGCATGTTATCGAATTTGGTGAGAAATTAATTCTGGATGTATATACCATTTTTGGGTACCTAATATAGATTGTGAACTGATATGAGAGAAAATTATGGGTGAGAGATTCCTTTTGTGCATGTATTTTGGAAGGATAAGAATCCTTAGTGGCGGAACATAGAGTGGGATGCTTAAATTCATGGTCAGTACCCACACCTATTTATTTAGCCCTGGATTTCAATTTTTGAAATGCAAATCCACAAGGTGTGGAGAATTTAATGACTTGGATTATTCAATATATTAAATTTTTATATTGTTTGGATTATTTTTGAGACCAAGCATTGTGATGATGTGTGGTTTTGAGGCCCGATGTTCTCATAATAAATGATTTAAATATATTAAATATATTATATATCACATGCACACTATTATCATGAAAAAGTACAATAAATAATAAATAAGTGATCATATATAAAATCAAAGGGCTCTCTTGAGCTCCGAATATGATTTTTACCCTAGGTGCGACATATCATTTGTCGGCGTGGTGAATTTTGGAAAAATTCTTCATCTCTATAAAATGAATAAAATAATTATAAAAATTATTGTATTTAATCCAATTAAAAATTTAAATAATTTCAACTATATGTATATGGTTATGAAAAATTATCAAGGTTAGATATATAACCCTAGAGGAATTAGATATAGAATTGGAGGTTCTCTCTCAGATGATCATCAACAGGATCATATATCTATGATTGGTGAGAAATTAAATTAATAGATCTCTCCAATGAAATTCATATAAGATATTTCTTCGTCATCGATCAATTGAAATTAAAGTTGGGTGTTTTTTTGAATGTATTATTTCTATTTTATATATTTCTATGTCAAAGGGGAATCGATCAACAAATATTTTGATCAATGGAGTATTTTTATTACGATATTAGTTATCTGTGATTATTTTTGTGGAATTTCATTGTGTTTATTTGGTCATTTATTCATTTTTATTCTAATGGAAATGAATTGAAATGAACATGAAATTTTTCCAAGGATCATTCTTTCTGGTTTTCATTGTTCGTTTCTCCCCTAATTCTTAGTTCATTATAGGTAATTTCCTAAGACCATGGTTTAAAATATAATAGCAAATGAAACATTAGGAAATTGTTTCATGGAACAATCGTTCGATCCTGTAGATATGGGATCAAAAAAAAATTATGATCATGTGACGATGGAGGCTATAGTAAATTAAATGTCATCATGATACCTAATTTCTGATTTATGATGATAATCAATGGTTTGATGTTTGAGGGTGTTTTCCAAATGGAATGAATGACCGTATCATGGTTTTTGATGATGAAAAGGTCAAATGAATTGAGATTCTGGTTTTTTGGAAATGCAGGGGGCCAGATCGTTAGCCTATGTCATGAGAGAATATCTGGAATCAATATTTGGATTTATGAAAAATGTTTAACAACATGTCATGTAATATGGTACTACACACTACGTGTCTCCTTCTAAATGGTGGATAGGGTCTCATGATAATGTTAAGTATCACATGACATTTGACCACTATCACATAGTGTGGGACCCTTCCCAGTTTTCTCAGTATGTACCTTAGAGTGAAAACAGACATAAGAAAGAGTGAACAAGCTTGGACATGTCATGTAATCCCACACAAACACAAGAAGTCTAGATATACATGGTCATATCCATATACATGGACACATGTATAATTACATTGTCAAGGTCATTCTGTGTACTTTCACATGGACAAGGGGACAATACATTTTTCATTGGAAGGACTTGGTGTCAAAGGGACACATCATTTAATCCTTGTACGTCTCATGTACTCCTTTAACGTAGGCCTAGACCCCATTTTAATTTTATCTTGTACATGTTTCATTCAACCACATTCCCTAAATCCTTTTCCATAAGGGTTATTATAGAATCACATCCTAAACATTGGATGGTTATCCCTTCAACAATACATCTTCAATCAAATTTTTGGATTCCCTTCACGAGGCCCAATGTGACATCATGTATCTTCTTCTTTCCCTAGGTGGAGATCTTGGTATCATCATGGAAAATACTACATGGGCATTGATCCTCTACTTAGTGGGATATTTCAGATCAAGTTGTGGGTATACCCCATGGCCCTAGGTGTGATCCTCATCTATGTATAATATCTATTTAGACATAAATTGTATACGTTTATGGTGATATCCAATGAGAACTAACTCTTAGATGTATGTCGTCAGTGATAATATGACTCGTGTAGTGTGTTCTCCAAGACGAGTGCTATATAAAACATTCAAATTGAAATCCCCAACTGGTGTTTTAACAATGACATTACATTGTGGCTGTGTGTGTTTTTGAGTATATCTAGATATTCATGTTATATTTGATGTAGAAATATACCAATGAATACCTTTTAGTTATTATTTTGATAAATTCTCTTTGGTTTCATATTTCCCTATGGGGTATTCTTATACTCACCCCTACATGGTATTTTCCAACATGTGACCTATCTTATGAAAATGATCGACCTTTTGACAGATTCCTCGAGAAAGTGGGACTAGGCCCTAGTTAGTGGAACCGAATAGAAGATGATGGGTTTCAACGGTATCCTGACATTAGTCCCAATAATTACTTTCATGTTGGAATTATTTTCAGACTCATTGGTATAATTTTATTTGGCCATTTTACCTTCTATTTATTCTTATCCTACTCTACATGTGGGGTTAGATTTATGCATGCATGGTTTCTTCCAGTTGTTTTAGATTTTAATAATTTTTAGTATTGGATATGTGTGTGTGTATATACACATTTGGATAAGGCCTCCCATGTTTGTGATATGACTACTCGATACTAGTCACCATCCCTTGGAATTTTGTACACAGACATGGGGAGTCTTGTCATGTGATCCAAAGGGATAGGTCATGATATGCCACATAAATGTTAAATAAATTAGGGAAACTTGATGACTATATTTATAATCGATGAAGTTTCTATAATAGATTAAGGGACTACAAATTAGTCTAGTAATGTTGAGTAAATAAATATTTAGCTAAGTTATTCCTATGTGTGTTGGTTCATGAAATTTTAGTTAATGAGGAATTTGGGTAAAGGTTCTAGTTGGGGTCACACATTGGAATTAAATGATAATGGCTTTTTGAATATCCTTATAACCTTGAAACACCCTTTGTGAGAGGAGTGGTATGATTATAATGTTACTAGTGATCCATAAAAATACAAGGATCTTGAAATGTTAAAGTGATTAAGTAATATATAGGGTAAAAAATATCTCTTGGGGGTGATCAATGGATCTCTGTAATGGTAATGTGAGTCTTTTTTATCTTTGAGTATAAAACTCCCATATGATTTATATTGGATTGTAAAATGGATATGGGTTTCTAGAGGGAAGATGTATGAGGCTTGCCTAGAAATGGGAAAAAGATTGATCGTACATTGGGAAACCTCGTGGTGTGGTTGCACACTATATATGTTTTAGGGAAGGGAGTTTAGGCTGACATGTTCTTATAAGTGTCCTTTTAGGGTAGTGCATTTCCAAATTTAGAAAATTATTATTCAATGTATCAATTTATAATTGATGGGTCATTCCAATTAGGGGGGAATGACCTAAGGGTTTAGGATGACCGTGACTATTGTGGGGTTATGGTAAAGTTGATGGAAGGGTACAATGAGGGTGTGGATAAGGTTCTTGAGGTTGAGATATATTGTTTCACCCTCATATATAGAGTTCAATGGTGACACAAATGATATTAACTGATGGAAATGTTATGATATATTTTAATATTTTTTGTAATATTCTTACCATACAAATATAGATGATAGATTTTTTTATATGATACTTCACCCTGAGTGAGAAAGTACTGGTGAGAGGCCTATATGTGACCTCACCTTGAGTGAGAGGGTGTGGGTGAAAACCATAGTAATGGGGTCTCACATTGAGCTATATAGTGTTTTCATGAGATTTGGTTTGAGACCTATCCCTGAGTGGGAGGATTGTTGTACACGATATGGTATGAGATATGGAATGGTGTTATGTATCAAACCCCATTCTATGTGAGAGGGTAGTTATATATTATGAGGTGTAGAACCTCACCCAATGTTATAGGGTGAAGATTCATGATTAGATTTGATATTTGGAAATAAATGAGACTCTACCATAAGGGAGATTATTTTTATAAATACGTAGGTTTTGATAACTTCTTTAGTAATTAGGGCATGAGGATGTGTCATAATTTTAGTAGATATCCCTACCGACATTGACCAAAGGTGGCGAGTTTATGTATCATGGTAGACTGGTCAACACATGATGACCTAACATGCTTTTTTCATTTTTATACATAGCTTCTTAATTTATTTTCCTATACATTAATACAATAAATATAATATAACATAAAATTGATAAATTCATAGATACCTACTAAGTTATATAGTCACACAATATATGGGTTTTCCAATTCTTTTGTAAACTTCATGTTAGTTTTGGTCAAAATATAGTATAAAAAATATAGCAGGATTCACTGAATGGAGTTTGTAAGAATAGTTTGAAGAAGGACATGAGGATATTGATATTTCCGTAGTATATTTTCTTCCTTTTTTATTAGTAAAATATTATCTCTATATATTATATATTAATGTATATATGTTTCATGAGACACTTTTAGAGGTGACATGTCAATATTATCTGTTATCGATGGTTTGATATTAATTTAAATTCTATTCTCTTTATTTAATTTTAGGTAATGACTACATTATTTATAAGATATTTCATGGGATAATAATAAAAATATTATCTTTCTTTGTTGGTTAAGGACCAAAATCACTAGTTTGCAGCCTCTAACATATGAGTGGAACACTTGGGGTCATATTACATCCCCCCAAATTGGTCTAACATATAGGTTTTTTGGTTAGATAGTTACATTTTCCAAATAATTTCTCAATAACCATGGAATTGATATTACAAAAAAAATCACACATACTGATTATGTAGTTTCAAGAACATCCTTTTAGGAGTAGGATATAAACACCATCAATTGATGAGGGGTGAATCAATGTGAATAATTCCATGGACATTAAACATCATGGTTATATCATTATACAAAATTAAATATTATTTTAATAATATTATTTATCTTTCAATGTTGATCATAGTATATATGATGTTCTACGTATTGAATTAATTGACATGATATTGGATTATTTGAAGGAAATTTGAGTTTTATTTAAATTTTTTTAATGAATCCATTTAATGGAAAACATTTATTATGAATATAAATAATAATTTGTATGATATTCTATAGAAATTACGATTACACAGGTTTGAAAGTATAATAACTATTTAAAATAGATGTCTTGACATGGAATAATAACCTATACTAAGAATCATACCATGGGGTATCAAGGATACGTGTAAAGAAGTATCCAAGACGGGAGAGTGTATTTTCAATTCAGAAAAATTAATGGTTCACTTATGGTGAATGAAAATTAATATTTTTTAATGTTATAATGGGGCTGATATAAATGATATAGGATGAATGTTTCTATTAGAAACATCAGATGTGCTTAAGAGTTTATGACATTTTAGTGTGAACATCGTTGTAGTCATACATTCTAAAGGTATGTGACAACTGGGGTTTCATTACCATAGTGATTTAAAATGACTATTAGATTAGAGGATGATATTTTAGGCCCATATCCCTATTTTTGGGTGAATTATTTCCTTCTATATCAGTTTATTATAGATTTAAGATTTTCTTAAATCCTTTCACAATATTATAATGGTATTATTTACCATCCATGATAATGAATGAATGATACCATGTTTAGTTGCAGAAAACTATGTATATTTTAGGCTCACAAACTTTAATTTACTTATTAATGAAGAAGAATTTGGGATTTGTGGTTTAAATATACAAAACATGGTTGTCTAATTTTTATTTCCATATTTGGTGGAAATACATCATGTGAGGTTAGGATTAGGCCAATGGAAGGGGATTTCTATGCATCAATATGAAGGGAATTAGAACCCATTTAGTTCAATGTATCTAAATTGGATATGGATTACCTTTTAAGATCATGTGATAATGACTGATTTTGTGGATTTTAATGTTGTTTAGAATTGTCTTCTAGGAAGAATATTCTAAAATATGTCTAGTTTGGGACTTAGGTTTGGGTGGCCCTTTTAATTGGTCTTAAATATTATATCATCAGTTGAGAGTGGGTTTAATTCACAGTGAATATGAAATCATGTGAGATGTATGGTAGGATATTCTTATAAGAATATATCCCATCAAGAATATTATAGGTGGTATAAACCAAATAAGGATGATATGATGATTGTCTAGAGGTAATATGGATCTTAGGGTGATGAAATGGTGTCATATAAAATTTGGTCTAATTAAAGGGTGAGAATAATATATTTCATCATAATGAGGGATTCTACTTATCTTATTAAAGTGTGGAGAAAATCTCATGTAGGTTGAGTTACATAATTTTAGTCCATGTGACCAGAACATACCATGAAACTTAACATCACAAAAAAATGATTTTTTTCATACTTTTATATTATTCATGTAGAAAACATTCCATGCTATTTAATATCATGTTCTAGGGACATTGGATTCATTATCAACATGATAAAATGATTGAATTAGTATTACACATATTGTCCTAACAATTATTATAAAATTTATCAATGAATAGAAGAAATGTATAATTGATCACGAAGTTTGGACTTACACCCTGATGAATCCCAACTTCTCATGATTTCTTGACTAGAATCATGTTTCAACCAAGATCCAATAGAGATCTAGTTCTAGCCTCAGTCAGCTAAGATAAGTTGGATGAACCATGAGAGGTTATCCCAAAATCCTTATGATTGAGTCCCCCATTATCAAAGGAATACATGATTGTGATAACTTGAGTGTCTTATCTATCTTGTAGGAAATCCAAAAAGATTAATTTTATCAATGGAATACATGATAGAAGGGGTTTATAATGGTCTGCATGGCCCCATCATGTTTGTAGTAAGCCTTTGAAGGTATCATTATGTTGTCCTTTTAAGGGTTCTAGTATTGGATAAAATATCCATTGGGGTCTTTTGAGTTCCCTATATCTGAATTTTTGGACAAAAAAGGTAGTGATATCAAATAAGTATTATATCCCATTTTATCAGTGGTTAGTGGAGCCAATGTGGGTTAATTATTCATTAACAGTGGCTTGTGGTCTATAAAGAACACACCATGTTCATAGAATGTTTCACTCGGGATCATTAATAACCAGTCTGTGGGATGCATTTCTCTAAGTCCCATCATCTTAGTTCCCCTATGAGGTTATATCATGTGGTAATGACTCATAAACAATCATGGGAAGATAGTTGTAGGCACATTTACCATGAAGTGAAATTTCTTTGTGGTGAAGTTCACCTTGTGATGTTCACAAAGTGAGGTTCTCCAAGAAGCCATTACTAAGATTATATCGATTAAACATAATTAGACATGCAGATTACCTTTGAATCTCTCCCGATGGGATCAATAAAATTATTATTTTCATTTGATTTGTCTCCTTTCACTCCTTTCTCTATGTTTATTTATAAAGGAGTAATCTTTCTCTTCATAGGAAAGTATGGGGTATATGGTCCCCAAAGTTGGTGGTCACACTAAGAATCAAGGGGGGATGAAAAGAGTAATTTCATGAAATTCAATAATATTAATCCCATGTAGTACTACCTATGTGACCGATTAGGAATTCCCAATAAATAATTCATCAATAATGTATAAAAGGAAAGTGTGTGAAGGTGTGAGGTGTTATGTACATCAGGTAGGTAGTTATGCCTGCGACCACCATGGAGTCTTTCAGAGGTGTTTGGACATTGAAAAATTTATGCTCTTGGCCATGTGAGGCCACATTGTCCAATATAATAATATGGGTAGGTAAATTAACCTCTCATGAAAATTACTCCATCGTCACTATGTTGATATAATCAGTTTCACACGGTTAACCATATGAGATTATGTGGTGATGTTAGGTGACAAAACATTGAACCAATGGGTTAAATGATTATATAGTTTATTGGTGTTCATATGTTATGTTGTGTTTGGGTTTTACATACATTTATATCATTGCGTGCTATCCCAGGTGTGACTACGTGGTGTCATAGATGGAAACATGACACATGATATGGTTGTACTTCATACCATTACTTAGCGATCTTACACTAGGTGACCATGCATGGGGTCATCATGCAAAAAACGAGTCATTTTTAAAGTAACTATGATTTCATATTAGTAAGTCCATTTTGTTCCCCAAATAATTGAATCAAAATTTTTAATCTGAAATACAACCTAGGTTCTATGGTTTACCCAACAGGAGGGTTTCCCAAGGCCAAAAAGTGTTTAGAAGACACTAAAAAGGTTTCATTGGTTTTGAATTACATTTGGCCATTAATGGATGAAGTACATGACCTATATCGATAGGGAGGTTATCACTAGAACACTATCAGATCATGAACCATTTTTTATGTAGCATATCCATGTGTTTGTGAGAAATCATGAAACACATATAGGTATAATTTTAATCCCCATACGACTTGAACATACCTTCATACTCAAACATGAATTCTATTTTTTATGTGGGGAACATGCCAATTCATCCAATGTAATTCTCAAAGTACATCTTTTTAAGAGCCAAAAATTGTCATTGGAAGGTGGAAAAATTGTTCTTATGTGCTGCATTACCAGACATGTTTTTATGAAGAAACCCATTACCAAAATACTCTATATATGAATTAAAAAAGAAATAAGTGAGATATAAGTTAATATTTTTATATATTATTGTAGTATATATGAATGAATGTCAATATGACTTTTTTACAAGAGGACCAGGAATAAGGCATGAGTGAGAATACACTTTTCATAACGAAATTATATTTGAATCTTGAAGTTGAATAAAAAGCAATAAATTATTAGTTTTTCATGAAAGCTTAATTTTAAAAAATATTTGAGGTTAAAAAAATTATTAATTTGTAATACACAAAAATAGTATTTTAGAGGATTAGAAACTAAGGGAAAAAAGAAAAATTAGCTATGAATTCATTTCATAGCTATTTCATTTTCTTTAGCTAGAAATAATGTATTTTTTAGAACTGATTATGATAATAAAGATTTTATATATAATTATAAAAATATTTCCACTAATTTTAACTTTCCAAAACAATTTGAATCATCTAAATAAATGGTATATGTTAAAAGATATCATTACATTATGTTTATAGTCATAAATAGTTTGTCATGAAGAGGACATAACAGTGATGTAATATTTTATTATAACTGACCATATGTTCCCATGATTTACTATTTAATATAAATATTTTGGATAGTTTATAAAAGTTATAAAACAAGTTAATAATTGTTGATCTTAATTTCATCCCTATAATTAATGTCTTGGCCAATAGAATTTAGGATTGAAGAAAAATTATAGTAGTGTATAGAACAATTCTAAACATTTTTGAAATAGATAGTTTGGCCTCCAAATTAATGAATAATCTATACAAAATATCTAATAAATATATTTAATGAGATTAAATACATTATAATGATTCAATGACACCATTTGGATAATGTAATAAAATTTTATATTAAAGCTCTGATTCTATCCAGTAGATGCACTATAGAATATTCTAGTGTGTATGAGATAGAAACATGTATTTTTAGACATAAAAGAAGATCAATTTATGTTCTGAAAAAATACAATAATATTTTAAAATATTGTTTTCTTTATATATAATTTAAAATCAAATCTTTATGATCTATATTGAAGGGATTACAGAAAAATTTCATATCTAATCGAAAACTATAACACCAAATTTCAAATTCATATGGTAGGTGTTGTTTGGTAAAGAGTTGGTAAACTTTTCATCCATTTAATTTGTTTATTTTTTTCATGGTTTTGATGAGTTTAAAGGATTAGAAATTTATATAGAATAAATAGATAAAATTAAATTCAGTTCATGGGATCTATGAGAGTGTGAATGTAACTGTACTAAAGATTCATTCTCTATAAAAAGAATAAATAAGAGAGAAATATATTGTTGGTTTTAATTTTAACCATTTATCTTATTAAAGAATTATCATATTTACTGATAATATTCATAAAAAATACAAGATTTCTCTAAATTAATAGTTGGAATTTTTTAATGGATTACTGGTCATATGTGTTTTATTCATAGAGATCTGTTCATACAAAATGAATAAGTTATAAGGATTTTCTGATGTGTAAGCGTACATATCATGAATTTTCCTAAAACCTCCCAATAATGATCCCATAACAACCCTTAAAGAGACATAAAGTTTGATCTTGATAACCTTGAGCTAGTGAATATTTCTAAGAAATCAAAATAAACTTTAAAGGAATGATTTGTATTTGATATTTAATATTTAACAAGTATTGGGATTTTATCTAGAATTAGGTATGGTACATCCATAGATTGGATGACTATTTATAAAAAATAAATATATTTTAATAGAAACAATCCAAACATGGAATCTCATATAAAAATGAATTTACTATTAGTAAATAAAAACAAGGAAAAAACTAGAGATATATTAGGATTCAAGAATTGGATAGTATAACCACAATACAAAAGAAAACCAAAATACCATATAAGATCTCCATGAGACTCTAGGCCACCATCAATCCTCAAAACCAACACGACTGCTCCATGGTCAATCAAAAACCTTAATATGAACTGGTAATTAATATACCCAGTATATAATCAATGAGTGGTGTATATAGGGTGTAAACATAAACAACTAGTTCTGATTTCTCTAACAATTCCATGATTGTCATTTTTCATAACATTCTAGAAAAATTAGTTTTTAATATATTAATTTAAAATAAATTATTCTTAATTTTGATAAATATAACAATACAAATATTTTAAACTCTCTTTCATGACATTTTCCATAAAAATAATTAATAAGGGACTCAAATAATTATCAAATAAATATTTAACTATACAACTAAACCCAAATTTAAATTCCATTATCAAACTAGAAAAGAGTATAAATGAGGTCACACAAGGTAGTGACAATTAAAAAATCATAAATCGATTTTTAAAATAAAAAGGAGAATTAAAATATATATGATAAAGTGAAGCTCTTAAACATCTAGAGAAGAAATCCTTAAATAACTCGCTTGGATCCATTTATTATCATATTGATTTATTCCTTTTCCATAATGAAATGGATTCTCTCAACTAGCCTCACTTGTGGAACTCTTCCATGGGCTAGTCCCATGTCATACAAAGGGGTATCTAACTAGTATAATCATGACTAAAAAGTAAACACATCTCAATCTTTTACTATGATTCCTATGAACTCTAAGATAATATTAATAGAGATTTAATAAATATGGATAACATATAGGGCATAAACCTGTAATAAATTATAAGCCCATATCTCACCTCAATCAACCGTTACATATACCTTCCTAATTAAATATCCCACTATAATTCCTATAGATAAATATATAATAATCAAACCCACAACCGAACTCATTTCAAGTATAAATCAACGGGTCTTGGGTGAGGGTTTCATGCATTTTTGAATAAAAATTATTTTCATATAGTACCAACCGATCCTTGAGTTATAAACTAGTGGTATGTTTTTGATGAATCCTTTCAAAAACCATTTATAACAAACTATAAAAATATTACAAAATATCATTAAATTCATGCTCAATAAAATAAACTTAAAAAACCACTTTCAAATCTATTTAGAAATCAAAATACTTTTAAAAACACCTTTAAAACTAAAGATATATTTTTTTGAATCCAATTTAACTTATAATAACCATACAAAATAATGAACCAAATCATTAAATACTTAAAAAATCCCTAAAAACATATAAAATCGCTACAAAAAATATAAAAATATTTTCAAATACACACACAAGTCTATTAGAAATGAATTCCCATTTAAAACAACTTATAATTCATATATATAAACTTTATGATTAATGAATTTTGATTTAAAAACACTATATGTTTAAAGATTGAATTTTAATAACTAAAGAGTTTATATTTTAAGTATAATTTCAAGAAAAATAGATTAAAAATACTAAATCATCACATAAAATTTAAAGATAAATTAAGTAACATCAAAAAACCAACTTAGAACCATTTTATATGACAAGAAACATTTATTAATGAAGTTAGGGATACATTAAAAGAAATTTTCATACCCCAGGAACAAAAGACAAAATAAATTTTCACCATATCCCACATTGTGTTTCGATTAGACTAACCAATAATTATATGAAATAAATAAATAAGAAAAGGAAGGGAGGTTGGAGGGAAGAAGAGTGAAAATGCTTAAATAAATCTATAAAAATGTGGAAAGAAATACTAAAATAGAATGGGGTTTCAGGGAGGGTTTTCCAAGTGATCATCTATGAGGAATCATGTGAATGAGGAAGATAGGAGAGTTAAATATGTTTAAAACTCATGGATAGTAGATTGGTCATTTCTTATTTTAAAATTATTTGGTAGGCCACATTGTTTCAAAAATAGTTCACCGATTGTGTTCCCTTTGTTGAAAACAACTAGGCACCCACATAGTTGGGATACAAATTTATTACTAACCATGTATCAGTCTATGAACCATAAACTAACATAACAGTATTATAAAATTTTAATAAAACTCAACATAAATATAAAGTATAGTAACATGTATCAATAAAAAAATAATTGGTAAATTTTAATATAGGATGTGATAATTATCCCCACCATAACACATTGTTCCCCTAAAAAATAATTTAAATACTAAAGGATGAATGAATTTTAAAACATATAATATGTGGTAACATCCTTTAAATTATAGATTATTCCAAATGGGTAAAAATTTATACCAAACCAAAAAACCCGGCATCATGTTTTTATAAGAACAAGTAATAGAAATGGTTTGGAAGGAAGAGTTTGAAGTATGAGACCTTTTATCTGCCTCTCCACTATATCGAGGTTGCACATATTATGATGGGAAAAAAAGATTAATGAACCAAGAGGGATACCCCATAAAATATAACCCAGATATTATAAATTTGTTAATAGAAAAAAATCACAAAACCAATCCCTCATCAATTGTTTCATCTAAATAGAGACAATTATCTTCAAATGGTATAAGGGGTAAAGAAACTATGTAATATACACTATTAAAGAAAGTAAAAAAGATAAAATAATAAAGGGGAGGGATAGATATGAAACTTAAAAGATATCAACATTTATATATTTGAGATCCAAGATAAGATAATGGTTCTTTATTTCACTTATTATGGAATTTACAGAACTTTTGATGATTAAATAAGAGGCCAAACCTATAGAATGTATTTTGGAATTTCAAACATGAAGATATTGAATTCCAATATTGAAAAAACTAATAGAACATAGTATACATCCATTATATGAAAGTATTATAAGAAAAGTAAGATGAATACCCCATGTCATTCTAATTTCTAGATTTGGGTCCATCCCACTTATCCTCATCAACATACATTGATCCTTTACTAACATCAAAAGGAATATGGTTACTAATCCTACTGGGTTGCAACCTAGAGCAAAGCATTGTAACAACCCATATTATTATGAATTATTTTTATTTTTATTAAATTTATTTTTTTGGGATTAAATTACATGAAACACAATGTTATGATTTTATCATATACAACACCATGTTAATCCTGCACTACATGAAACATTAGCTAATATTTTGTTACACATAACACCGAGTTTTTTAAAAACTATCAAATATTTTAATATAGTTATTTTAAAAAAATTATATCCTAGACATTAAAAACCTTCATATGAATTAAAGTAAATAATTTATAAATTTTATTTATTATATTCTTATATAAATAAAACCTATCGATAAAAAAATAAAAAAAAAATCATAAAGAATTTATATGCTTTAAAAATACTAATTTATCAATAAATTGTTTTCATGTTCTTTTGTGAACAATAATAAATTTAAATTTTGAAAATTGTAAGAAAATTAATTGATAAAATAAACTTAATATTTGAATTCGTAATTTTAAAATTATATTTTAGTTTATTTTCAGGATCTTTCGGATAAATTTCATTTTTTGATGAATAGTAAAAAATTATGAATTTTAAATGAAAACTGTATTTTAGTGTAATTAATTTATAAAGTTATGTTAAAGTTTAATTTTTTAAAAGATTAATTAGTTAAATTATAAAAATATTAATAAATTTTATTTCAATAAAATAAATTTAGTTTTGAATATGGATATAAACAGTTTGTAATCATTTGATTATTTTTACAATAAAACTCGATATTATAGCCTTGTCTAAATGATTACTTTTAAATGTATTTTTCCACTTCAATGAAATGAATTAGGAGAAAGTTTTTCAATATTTTGAATCTAAAATATTTATAATTTCTTCTAATTTCCTCTCAATTTACAAATAAAATTAATATTGAATTTAGTAAATATTAATTACATCATTTAATGTAAAAATGTATTTATCAGGGGGTTAAACTAGAATAATATGTGTCAAAATCTCATAAAATAATATATTAATTTTTTTAATGAGATTATTTCAATTTTTGACCTAAAATAACAATAAAAATTGAAATTCATTTCCCATTTCCTTTGAATATAACCCATAAAATAATTTAACTGATGAAAAAGATAAAAAGAGACTTTTTACTTTTAATATATAAAAAGCATTGGGATAATGAAAAAAAATATTTTTATATATAAACATAATATTGAAAAATTGATTTTTTATCATTACAATGTTTTGGGGATGAAATAGTTATATCACATTCTTAAGAAACATCGACATAGTAATTATTTAGTTAACAATAAAATAAAATAAATGACAATAAAAATATTAAATGTGAAGTAAATTGACTGAATTATGGTGTTACATTATTTTATATATGGTTATATCATGTTACAATGGGGAGGACTTAATATTTTTGAATTCCATCATTGTATTTATATTTTCTAAATTCAATTGAAATGAATGATTTCAAATTTGAAAATAATGTAATTTTGTGATCAAGTATATTTTATTAAACTATTAAAATTTAAAAAAATACTATATTCTACCAGGTTATTATTAAATTTTAATAAATTAAAATAATTTCTTATTAATGTACCATTTGATCTTTTATAATTAATATAAGGACTCTTAGATAGTAAAAACTCTTTCAGCGTGGTTAATGTTAAAGTGTTGTTTTGGCATTTTACAAGTGCTTATATTAAAATTAATTTCCAAAAAAATAGATGGTATATTTTATAAATTATATATAATATTTTTAATTATTTTCAAAAAATTATCTAAAAATTATCAATCTAATCTATTGTTAATTTAATAATTACGAAGATTAAAAAATAGTTACAGTAGTGAAAAAATAGTAAAATAGGGATACTTAGAAGTTATGGAATGTAATGATTAAAAGATGTGTTCCATTGTATTGTGGATGTTTTTAACAAACATAAAATCCCTAAACACCATTAATTATCACATTTGGATCCAATTTATGTATTATTTACCCCCCAATATTGAACACCTTTGAGTATTCATAAGAATTCCACTCCTCCGCAATTATTGAGGGCAACCCACCATCCCCATTTATTCACACCTCTAAATCCATTTGGCTCAACAAGGATCATTTCAAATAAATACCATAATTCAATAAACTAATATTAGAAGAATTGGTTTTGAAATAAATCTCTACAAGAATGGATTTTGTTCAATATTAAAGAGGATACCTGAATAAGATATAACATTCATCAATAAGCATTTTAGTTTAATCTCTTCCTCCACCCACATAAATTATTATTATATCATGATTATATAATAAACACTATATATTAAATAAATAATAAATTTTTATGTTTAATTTATATCCTAAAACAATGAATAATTACATCACATTGGCTATGAAATCATCATTCCAGTGTACGGAGGACTACCGTTTTGTGAACAAACATCGTTCGTTTTTTTCTTTACCACCTTTCATGGCTGGGAATAATGATGGATTTATTTTTATTAAATGTCAGGTATATCATATTTACAATTTTATTATGAATATTTAATTTTTATATCATTCATAAATTCATTCTCTCCATTTTTTTGGTAATATGATAACATCGCTCATGTGTACAATATACTACCACCTTGCGAAGTGATGTAATTTGTTAACAATTTACATGGAATGTATTAAAGATAGGATTTATAAAAACATGTTATATATATTAAATTAAAATTATTTTATAAATATAAAATATTTTTTTACATTTTTTATATCAATATTATAAGTAAATGGAAACGACGTTAAGGTGTATGTATGACCCACCGTCTCCATGAACATTGTATTTTTTTCCTATAACAAATTTTTTATGGTTTATTGTAAAAACATTAATAATGAAAATATATGATATTTATACCATTGATTAAGTTTTATATATAATGAAACCTCTGTCAAGGTAATAAGAAAAATAAATATCATGTTAAAAAATATGTGAAGAACAAAGCAGTTATTGCCTGAAATGTTACGTTAAATTGGATTTTGTAATAAATAGTTAATAAAATGGCCAAAGAAAATCATATATGGAATGATATATATGTAAATGGTTATGTAATATATTTATAATAAACATATACAAATTATATAGGATTTTTAATGAGTAATATGTATGTTAGGACTTAAGGTACATGATTTCGGCATCACTTTTTTACTTTTCTGGGTAAATTTATATATTCACCACCTATGTCTTCCATGTTTTGTATATTATAAAAATGAATGTAATTTATTATTATTACCCTAAAATTTATTGGCTTTTAATATCCATTTTAGTATCTCAATTTTATGGGTTTTATGGTTTAAATGTTTTTAAATCGATAAGGGTGTTTGGCTCAATTATCTTTCTTTGAGACGCACGTCATGATATGAACCAATATTCATTCATAAGGTGTATATATAGTCCATTTTGAATGTAATATTATGAAATTACATATTATTATGATATTTTATGTTCTAAATTATGAAATACTTTCAAGGGTCTTATGACTCATAGTTACCAAATAGGTAATGACTTTACGTTACAATCAAACAATTTATTTGGATTGTTTATCATTATGTTTATGATGATAAAATATTTTAATACATCTCTCATTAATTATCATGTATTTTATTATCCACTATTTACTAATTATACCATCAATTAATGGTACCATTTTCCCACTATTGGTTAATTAAAATATTTAAGAAAATGTTTTAAATAAAAATCAACTATATTTTTCTCTGTGGTCATAAATATGTTTTATTAGAAAACCATTTTTTATAAATGTTTTTTTAAATTTCTTTAAATTATATATTTATATATTTTCTTATGGAAATAATTTCAAAAAAAAAAATGTTTAAAAATGGTTTTAAATGACTTTCAATTCTTACTTTATATGTTTTCAAGGTTATTTCAAAGAAAAAGGGTTTTAAAATGATGTTTTCCTAAAAAAAATCAATGTGGAAAGGTTATTTTCCACAATAAATGTTTTAAATGTCCAATAAAAATTTAGTACCCTTCTATGATTACACTGATTCATGTAATTGATTCCCTAGTTTTGATATGATCTAATGATTCCATTTATATTATTTATCTGAATAGTTTATGTTTATAATGAAATCAATTTATGATACCATTATCTCTTCCATGGGTTATAACCTAATAGAATTATTATGAAACATGATTATTTTCATAGTTTATGATATGATTAAATGAATATTAACCCAATAACTTTTCTATAGGTTGTGAAATTTGGAAATTTTTATGAAACCCATTTCGTTTCATGGGATATGATATGATGAATGTTTTATGATTTTTTGTAACTCATAAATATTTATTTCATAATGAGATAGGTAGGACCTATATCTCCCCCCAATTCATTTGGTAATGATAAATGATCTATAAACTCAGAAGGTACATGAGTGGTCAGTCCAAGCCCCAGTGGGAGGGTACGCGGGTGGTCATCCCAATCCAAAAAAGAAGGGCACAAGAGTGTTTAGCCGAAGACCAAAGTAAGTACATGGGTGGTTATCCCTAGACTAAAATTTTATTAATGTCTTGGTGGGTATCTTGGCCATAAGATTTTATATGCCTCTATGAGTGGCACAAATCTATGTTTTATGCCAATATCATTCACTCATTGTTCATGTTCTTGAATTATTTGTGATTTTTGTCTTATGAACTGCAAATATTTATTCCATGACTCAAGATTATGATATTTTATATGAAGGTAATTCTTTTAAAATGATATTCTTAGGTACTTATACAATTATTCTCATGTAATGCTTATATATCTCCCATGTTTACCCATACTGGGCATAAAAGCTCAACCTTTCTTATATTTTCATTCCCCAAGTTATGAGTAAATATTTTATATAGGGCATGTTTTGAAAGTGTTCAAAAGGGTAAGATTAATAAATGATACGTTAAAGATCATTCTCCAAGATAAAATTTTATATATCCAAGTTTCCAATGAATCTAAACTATTAGAGTCCATAAGCATCTATTTTGGTACTGCATTTAATATTCATCTACAATATTATAATATCCATGTATGAAAATCCAAGGATGCTATATTTGGTTTTGAAAGAAATTTTTAGTTAACATTTTAAAACTATGATGATAAAACTTTAGTGTGCTCCATTGGGATATTTCTAAGTATATGTTTACGGATGTCTCTTAGGATAAGTCTAAGGTTGAGTTTTATTGTGAGAAAATGTGCAAGAATTTTAGTGAAGATGGGGTGAGTGGTTTCCATGAAATAAAATCCCTATCTATATACTACAAGTAGATTTGTTTTTGGAGTAGATGTTCTTAGGGGTAATAAACATGAAAAAATCATATTAAGGTAGTCTCAATCTGGAAATAATGCATAAAAATGGGCTTTGCTCGACAACTAGTCTGACACTCCAGGGCGACATTCGTTGCAAATTATCAACCTCTTTATGAGATATTATGATGGATAAAATTGTTGATGATTATGAATAACTGAAGAAATAATTTATTAAAGAAGGTACAATTATTTAATCTTCCAATACGTGATTTTTCATGATTATGTTGTTCTCCACTATTATTTTTGTTTATCACTCTATTTTATTTGTTTTATTCCATGGATGGAACTCGAAAGATCCATGAATATTCTTAGATCAATGAACAATGAAATTATTATCCACCTATGTATCCAAATGTTATGGTATATAGAATAAAAAATATCATTTATTTTTTAAAAAAAGTGTCTCAAGATATGAATCACACTGGACTTCAAAACTGAAAATTAGGGGAACATCATTCTATTTGAGTCCTTCATCTGAAAATAAACACCTTACTTTTATAGATATTCTAATCTTATAGTTTTTAGGAAAAATATCAGTACCAATGGAATAATTGTTTCTGCTCCCCAATGTTTGGATCAGGAAAAGGTCATTTAGTTTTCTTCTGAATGGAAGTTGAAGTAGATCTATGGTGGACTCTTATCAAGAATATGAGGAAACATGACTAAATTGATACACTATATTGGGATTAGTTCAAGAGATTATTTTTTAATAATTAATTTCCTAGTATTATTCATATGAATATAGATAAGGATTTCACGAGTTAAATAAAAAGGATTATGAAACCGTTAATACCTATGAAAAAAAATTTAAAAGACCCATGAGGTACCCTTCTGGTATTATTATCTAACATAAAAGTTAGGATGATCTATTTTTAAGGCCATAAAACCAAGTATTTGAAGTACGTTAGTCTTAAAAGACATATAAATACAATAAGAGAATGTTATATGTCATATAAATGTGGAAATAGAGGTTGATGTTTTCTATCAATCTCATAGATTTTATAGTAAAGGGAAGATATAGTTCATTAGAAAAGCTATTAACTATAGAGGGAATAAGAAAAACATTCCTTTATGTTAATTGTGTGGAATGAATCATGGATGTAATTATCTTAATGGGACTATTAAATTTTTTATGTGTGAAAATGAAGTCCATTGGGCGATTCAATGATGATGTGAAGAGAAAAACATAGCAAATGATGTGAATAATGAGAAATCTGAACTGAATGAACCCCCAACACTTCAGTGTTGCAATTTCAAGGAGTTTGGTCATTATGTGAATAAGTTCCACAATCCAAGGGCTATTGTGGATGATAATCCAAAATAACCTCTTAAGATAGTAAAAAATGGAAATATTATTGTACCTAAATGTTTTAAATTATCCATGATAATGAGGGAATAGTTTTCCACCACTCCTTTTTTGGGAATTTCAGGTTTTATTTTTAATTAATGAAACCAAAAAAATATTATTTTTTATCATTTAGTGAAATTTCATGCAATTATCTATATTTATTTTCGAATAATTAAATCACATATTCTATTTCTATAAGGATAAACCCAAACATCCAACAAAAATGGTATTTTATAAGACAATATGTTATATAAGGAATAAAGAAGAATATATGTTCTCAATATGGATTATGGAAATCTAGGTTATTACCAATTATAAATAGAATAAATGATGAATGTATTCAAATGTTTAGTATGTAAAAATGATGATATATTTTTTGATATATAGGCGATCAATGATAGGATTATTTTGAGAAATTTAGTGACCTTGTATCAAATGTTTTTTAATTTTCATGTTACAAATGGTATGAAAGGATACCAATTTATGAAATGGTTTATGTTGAATTTAGTTTTAGAGATAAATTTATTATATCTCTATATGAATATTTATGAATATTTTATATCTTATGCTAACCATTTTGTTTTGATGGGAACACACAATATAAGGAATTTTATATAATTCTATATTTTGATCTCATGATCTCTTAGTTCTTCATGAGTAATAGATTCAACATCTTTTCTTAAATAAAAGATGATGTTTAAATTTAGCATGGAACAACTACAATGTGATATTGTTATTATGAATTGAAATTAAATTACGTAATTATACAAACATGTGAAAGTTATTCAACATTATGAAAAGATTTTTGAAATTAAATTTTGTCATTTTATCATTATTTTTATGATATAAATAAAATTTTAGCCCTCTTTTGTTTATAGTTTATGTGATTTTTACTTTATTTAGACCACCCATTTTTTGTGATCAGTTATTTATATCACTCTATAATTATCTATGTATTCCTTCCATGTCAAAATCTTTACTTTTGACCTATTTTATAAAATGTGTAAATCTAGTTAAGAGTGACATTGAGTAACAATGATGCTTATAACATTCCTTTCTTAAAATTGATTTTTTTAAATCTTTTTTATGATTTGGAATTATATAAATAAATTTTAAAATTTTAATCATTCGATGAATGAGATGATTTTTGAGGGTGAAATCAATTTTAAGGGGGAAGAATGTAGCAATAATATTTTTTATTGATTTTTTTAAATAAATTGATTTTCATTAATGGATTGAGTAACATGAAAAACTAAGCGAATATTTCATTATATGAAACATCAATTTAGTATTTCGCTGCACAAAACACTAGAATTTATTGTGTTATACACAATAGTGAGTTTTAAAAAACAAATATATATTATTAATTTTGTTATTTAAACAGGACTATTACAACCTAGCTATTAAACAAAGAAATATTAATAATATTAACTAATTTTTAAATATTAATTATAATTTTTTATATTAATAAAACTTATTGATAATAAAATACACAATTTTCAGTAAAATATTTATAGAAACCCATGATTTTCTTACATTAACATTACATAACATTTGGGGAATACAAAAAACTGTATACAATGAGACACCTAAAGACCACACTAGTCTAGTGCCTTTGGAAACATGGAATCATAAACACTAATAAATATGTGACAAAAATTAAATCCCACTAGGTTCTTCTAGAATAAAAACCTTCTTAGACACATCAAGAATAATTCATATGTTCATAACCTGGGGAAGGAAACATAAAATGGGTATGCTTAGATTCTCAGTAAGGGTAAATAAGGGAGATACACAAGAATAATCATTAACATAATTGTATGAGATCATGATCAATAAAATAAAATGATATTTGATGCATATCAAAGTTCATAAACATGAATCATAGAATAATGAATTGAGGTTAATAAAACATGAATCATAAGGTACTGAAGAACATAAGCCATGAAATCATTACATAGAAATAAAATAGAGAATTATGTAATACACGTAAGAATATATAATATGATTTCCATGGTATACAATGCATCGCTTCCAAGACCATCTTGGTAGTATTGATTCACTCCCCATACCATCTTGGTAGTCATAGTTCACTCCCTTTTCCATCTTAGTATCATGAGTTCAATCACCACCATATTGCTACTCATGGTTCACACCCATGTCAATATTAGTAGTAAAGGTTCATTAATAAAATATTTTCATATCTCATGAGATATAAATCTTTACCCAATGATTTGGAGGAAGATATAGGTCCCACATGTCTCATAATGAAATAATAAATTCATGTTCCAAGAGATCATAAATAATCATATCGTAACCCATAAAATGAAATGGGTATTAGAAAAATGTAATCATATCATATCCTATGTAAATAGAAATGATTCATAATCATTTCATAAAAAACATAACCCATGAAAAGAGTGGGTATCCAACGAATATAAACTTTGAAAAAGAAATGAGTTTCATCAACATCATTTCATAAAAAAATAATCCATTCAGAGATAGAATATGAACAGAATCCTGGAATAATTTCCCTATAAAGACACGAGTAACACCAAAATATGTTATCACAGATGATAAATAATTTTGACAGATCTTTTAAAAATTTTATTGATGTAAACATAATTATTTAATCGAAAAAAACTTATTAAAACATAAAATATTATAAAAAATATTCCCTTTGAAAATTGATTTGAAAACATATAAAGGTACCATTGAAAACCATAAATTTTTTTAGAATAACTTATCATTGAAAATGGGCTTCAAATATATATCATGAAGCATTAAAATAATAAACATAAACCCCATTAAATAAAGATAGAAAAAATTGATATGTGAATACACATAAATACTGTACAATCATCATATCCTCTACATGTGTTTTCTTGAGATATAAATTATAATACTTCATTAAAGGAAGCATAAACACAAATAGTCTCAAAAAGCGATTAGATTATCTCAATAAAATCTTATAACTTAGTAACCAGTGATCCCACTCTCCTTGTAATAAAAGGAAATTTCATGAAGCATTAAATATAATAAATCCTGAACATGTGTTTTATTGAGATATGGATTATAATACTTCTTCAAGGGAATCATAAACATAAAAAGTCTTGAAACGCGTTTAGATTACCTCAATAAACTCTTATAACTTGGTAACCTACGATCACACTCTCCTTTTAATAAAAGGAAATTTGATGAAGCATTAAATATAATAAAATTAAGTAAGTTATGGATATAACATGTAAAATGGAAGTATATAAACAATGAAATAGTATTACGAGTCATAACAAAATACAAGTCCCAAAGAGGAAAAATTGAAAAAAAAATATTTTACCGATTTGGTAAAATTAAGAACTTAATCCCCATGAAATAAAGATAATAAAATTGATATGTGAATACACATAAATTTATTTATAAGATACATATTATAAAATTATGGGTTGTAAATACACCGCTAAAAAAGCAATGAGTATTGAACATATAATGTATCTCATGGGAAAAAAGTGAGTTGAAATCCCCTTACCCAATTTCTCGACTCACTTTGTACTCGTTCAAAACACATGTATAATATTTATAATTTTATTATAAAAATTTTAAAAAAATTTATTATAATAAATAATGTCACATATACTTTTATTGTGACCTTATATTACCCACTTGTTAACAATCTTATGTTAAGGTTTCACTTCAGGTAATATTTTCTTCACTATTTGCATGGGTCTTAATTTGTTATAACTTTGATCCTTATACTTGTATCACGATTTACAAAATTTAAAACATTATTTAAATATAATTTATATTTATTATATTTTTAATAGAATAATTCATAGAATATTGAGTTATGAAATGGAATACACTATTCATGGAGACAGTAGGTCGTACGTATGCATGAAAACTATTTTGGTCTAATTGTCGTATGGATAGAAAGAAAGTAAAATAAATATAATAATAAATATAATTATTATAATGTATTTAATGTGTAATATATATCATATATACCATATACGTTCACTAAACCCATCCTTACTACACTCTATGCAGTGTGGGAATGAATCATATTGCTTTTCAGGGGCAGTAATCAACATTTCATGAAACTAAATTATTGTATTAATACAAAATTAAATGTAAATAATATTTGTGGTAAAAATAAAAATGTTGACCTCACCTGTTTTGATAATCCCAATTATGCTTTGACATACTTTGTTAATCCCAATTAATGTTTATCTATATTCTACTTCACTCAATCTGTGATATTCTATTATCAAGATGATAATAATATTAAAATAATCCTTGAAATATGTTAATCAATGTTTATCCATGTTTGTATGAGTTCTGAAGTAATTCTAACCCAATCGGATATGTTTTTCATAAAACAGATAAGTGTTAGTCACTGATCTGCATATATCTACTGACACTTAGTCCACCGATAGACTAGAGCTACCGATAGATCATAGCTACCGATAGACCAAGAGCGACCGATACAGATAGTTACCGACAGAATTGAGCTAGCGATAGAACAAGTCTACCGAGCTTCCGATAGAGTAAGTCTACCGATAGAATGAAGTCACCGATATATAGAGCTACCGATACCAAGATCTACCGAGGCAAAGAGCTACCGATAGAATGAAGTCACCGGTATATAGATCTACCGATACCAAGAGCTACCGACGCAAAGAGATACCGATTGAATGAAGCCACTGGTATATAGATCTACCGATACCAAGAGCTACAGACGCAAAGAGCTACAGATAGAATGAAGTCACCGGTATATAGAGCTTCCGATACAATTTCAAAGAGCTACCGATACAAGTTCAAAGAGCTACCGATGGAAGGTCACTGTTACACAAAACCCACCGAACACGTCTATCAACAGAAGGCTACTAATGATTGACCAACCAGTCAAACTCTATACTCTCAATACTATTTATTTATTAAGCTGACAGTAACATTTGATGTTTTTAATGCAGTTAATGTTATTTAATGATTTCTGTTGCCATGTCAGGGAACTATACCTAGTACCCATGCAAAAGGTAATCATTCCCATTTGCAGGAGCTAAAAGCTATAAAAGGGAAGGTAAAGACCTCGTTGGAATATAAAAAAAGTTAACAATGTGTGAATATGAAGTGAACAAGTAGTGGAACACGAGTGCGAATACAAGAGAGAATCAAGGAACTCAGAAGGCACACGAAGGGTGAAAAAGAACAAGTCTCAACAGAATTCAAACGTGGTGCACTCACACAAGGCTACATCCATACTCCAAGATCACTAGACATACACGAAGGCTAAATTCACACAAGATTCATCTTGAGTGAAGAACAGAACAAACACTTCATGAACTCAGGATGATAAGCTGAACCTAGAACCAAGGAAGAAAACAACACTCTATTTTTCAGACAAAAACCTGAGAAGGACTCAGAAGCTTGTCTGACTAATCAAACGAGTCCAGAGCTGCACTTCCAATCACTAAAGCTTTATTAAACTCATTTACACTTACATTAGTGATTCTTTCATTTACATTTCAAGCAGTGCGTGTATCCTGTTTATTATACTCACACTGTCTCCTGAGCTAAGCTGGAGGATTCTTAAATCCACATTCAAACTCTATAACTCCTTTGTATCCCACTGTGGATTGTGGTAGAGGTCGAGTAAGACCTGGACAACTATGAGGAATTGTTTGTTTTCCCACGTAGAACTATGGTAGAGGTCTTTGAACTAGAACAGTCTTTGCACTGTTGTTTACCCCGATCCAGGGTGTGGATCAATTTATATAAATTGTTTGAGAGGACTAAGTCTCGGCTTGACACTGAACCTACTGGTTACATATGCTGTGCATTTTAGTTTAAGTCATAAGTATACTAAATATTGAATATTCCGCTGCTAACTAATTTGAAATATAATTTGTTTTAAATTTACTTTGTTAGTTAAATTAGCAAGTGTTTATACTTATTGTAAACCAGTAAGTTAGTTTCAAAAGTCAATTTAATCATCAGATTAAATTAACTGATACCTAATCAATCTTTGAGAAAATAATTGATCATTTACACTCTGTATAAATTCACTACAGTTTAACTTTGTTTTTATATTGGGGGATTTTAAGAGAAATATTTTTAACAGAAATTTTTATTAGAACTCAATTCACACCCCTCTTGAGAATCCACTCTGACCAAAATTTGGTATTAGAGGTTGTGTTTATTAATACAAGTTTTCAAAACATTCTGTTTTTCAACTGTGATTTTAGTTGCATCTTTAAAGATCATAAATTTCTATTAGTTCTAAATTTTATCTCTTTAAATTTATTTACTAAACTCTAGTTATGGATAATAGACTAGAAGGTGATTCTACTAACCAGCCACCTTTCTTCATTGGTACCAACTCTTCCTAGTGGAAACTTAACATGAAAATTAATTTAGAAAGTATGGGTTTTGACATTTGGACTGATATAGAGTCACAATATAAAATTCCAAAAACTGAAAGAACAACTTGGGATGAACCTATAAAGAATGCTTACAATAATAATTGTAAAGCTATGAATGCCCTATATTGTGCATTAGGAGATGAGAAATTCAATAGAATATCTTCTTGAAAAACTGCCTATGAAATATGGGATACATTGAGTGTTTCTCATGAGGGAACAACTAATGTTAAAGAAATGAGGCTGAATACATATACTATTAAATATGATAATTTTAAAATGAAGACTGATGAACCTATTTCTGACATTTATCTTAGGTTCAATGAGATAGTCAATACAATGAGTTCACTTGGAAAGGATGTTCCAGCAAAGGAACAAATCATGAGGACATTAAGATGTATACCAGAAAGATGGAGAGGCACTTCTGTTTCAATTAGAGAATCTTGTGACATTGGAGCTCTACCTGTTAAATAGATTATTGGTAAATTAATGATGTATGAGGAAGAACTTGAAGTGATCAAAGAGGATGATGATGAACCTAAAAGGAAATCCATGGCTTTCAAGTCTACTGCTTCAAAGAGAAAAGGCAAGGAGAAAATACCCGCACCTACTAAAATATCAACAAGTGAAAGTTCATACTCTAACAGTGATGCTGAGATGGAATAAATAGCCGGGAGATTTTAAAAATTCTATAGGAAGAAGAAATTCTTCAGAAATGAAATTACAAAGGAAATTGTGACAATAAGGGACAATGGAATAAGGATTGGAAAAAAGCATGATAAATGTGATGAGGTTGTCTGCTACGAATGAAAAAGAAAAGGAAACATCAAGGCTGACTGTCTGAAGTTAAAATTCAAAAAGAAATATTACTACAAGGAAAATAAGTACAAGAAATCTATGAATGCAACTTGGAGTGCTTCAGAAGACAACAAAAGTGAATCTTAAGTTTCAGATTCTGAAAATAATCGTGCCAACATGTGTTTCATGAACAACACATTTGAGGTAACCTTAGATACTCTTGTCTTAAATTACTATTATTCTGAAGATGATGCAGAATCTGAATCTGATTCTGAAGACATGACTAAAGATGAATTATCAGAATATTGTAATATGCTAGAAGAAACATGCAATGAACTTATGAAAAAATATAAGTCATTAAATAAACTACATGCTCTCACTTCCAATGTTACATCGACCTTTGATATAGAAAAATAAAAGAATGCTAAACTATTGAAAAAAAATACTGAACTGAAAATTTCTAATGAGAAACTTATAAAGGACTTAGATAAACTCACAAATAGAAAGGATACTCTAACTCAAATTTTAGGAAATCAAGTTGCACCAAAATACACTTCTGGTTTGGGATACCAACCGAGAAAAAGACAGTTTACTAAAACTCAATTTATCTCTAAATCTGGACAAAATTCTTCTAGTTCCAGTTCTGGAAATTCATATTCTTCAACTAGTTATTCATATGGTTATAGACCAAATAATGTTTATCATTCAAAATCTATTGATTTTGTAAATTATATGAGACCCATAAGACAAATTTGGGTACCTAAATCTTGGATTTCTAACGTTTTCAGACCCAAGAAGATCTGGGTACCAAAATCATTTTCCATCTAAATCTGTTTTGTAGGAAACTTGTCTGAAGAGTTCTCACAAGAAGATATGGTACATGGACAGTGGATGTTCAAGGCACATGTCTGGAGATTATTCATGCTTTAAAATCTTAATAAAGGTTGATGGAGGCTATGCCACCTTTGGTGATAATTCTAAAGGAAAAATCATTGGCCTAGGCCAGATTGGTAACACGGATTCAGTTTTGATTTCTAAAGTTTTATTTGTTTATGGACTTAAATATAATCTATTGAGTATTTCTCAATTATGTGATGATGGCTTTAATGTGAAATTTGAAAATGATTCCTGTAATGTTTTTAATTATAAAAATGTTTTAGTGTTCTCTCCTTTGAGAAATTAAAATGTTTATGTTGTTGATCTGAATTCTTTAGCTAAGAAAAATGTTACTTGTTTAAATGCTTTTCATAAATAATCTTGGCTATAGAATAGAAGATTAGGACACTGAAACAACTATTCACTTAGAAAATTAACTAGGAAGAACTTGGTTAGAGACCTACCTAAACTTGAAGTCCCAAATGACAAAGTTTGTATGCCCTGTAAAAAGAGAACACAACATAATGTTTCTTTTAAATCAAAGAAATAAGTATCAACTTCTCAACCTCTTGAGTTGGTTCACATGGACTTATTTGGACCTTATAGAGTTTCTAGTTTAAATGGGAAGCATTATGTCTATGCCCTAGTAGCTGAATTTTCTAGATATACCTGGGTATACTTCTTGGCTCACAAAAGTGAAGCTTGTTATTACTTTGTTAAATACTCCAAATCTGTAGAAAACCTTAGTGGACTTAAGATTAAAACCCTGAGAATTGATCATGGCCATGAGTTTGAAAATCACGAGTTTGAATCTTATTGCTCACACAATGGCTATAGTCATAACTTTTCTACTCCTAGGACACCTCAGCAGAATGGTGTAGTAGAAAGAAGAAACAGAATACTTCAAGAAATTACAAGAACCATGCTTAATGTGTATGACCTGCCTATTTATTTTGTGTTGAGGCTGTGAATACAGCTTGTTATATTATTAATATAGTCTTGATTAGACCTGTTCTCAAGAAGACCCCATATGAATTATGGAATAATAGAAAACCCAAAGTTAGTTACTTTAGAGTCTTTGGTTGCAAAGTTTTTATTCTCAATACAAAGGATAATCTAGACAAGTTTGATTCAAAACGCGATGAAAGAATTTTTCTTGGTTATTCTTTAACTAGAAAAGCCTATAGAGTCTTTAATAAAATAACCAAATATATAAAATAATCTGTTCACATCAAGTTTGATGAAACTGATCCACATGATCCTAAAACCTCTCTTGAAAATCTTGAAGAAGATATGACTGTTCTGGACCTTAATGATAAATCTAAAGAACCTACTGTAAAAGTATCCAGTTTTGGACATATTCTAGAATCTGCCCCTGTTGAACCCAAACCTATAGATGAACCTGAAATTTCTAGTCCTACCTATACTAAATCAACTAGGATTCTAAAGAATCATCCTTTAGATGTTGTTGTTGGTAATCTTGATAGAGGGACACAAACTAGAACTTCTCTAAGAAACCAGGTTGAACATCAAGCATTTCTTTCACAGCTAGAACCTAAAAATGTCAATGATGCAATCAATGATGAATTTTGGGTAATTTCTATGAAAGAAGAGTTAAATCAATTTGAAATTAACAAAGTATGGGAATTAGTTGACAGACCCATGGACACTTTAACAATAGGCACTAAATGGATTTTTAGAAACAAAGTGGAAAAATCAGGAAATATAGTTAGAAACAAAGCTAGGATAGTTGCACAAGGATATATTCAAGTGGAAGGTATAGACTATGAGGAAACCTTTGCACCTGTAGCAAGATTAGAAGCTATTATAATTCTACTTACCTATGTTGCTCACATGAATTTCAAGTTATATCAAATGGATGTCAAAAGTGCTTTTCTAAATGGTTTTATAATTGAAGATGTTTTTGTTGAACAACAACCTAGATGTACTAATCCTCATTTTCAAAATCAAGTTTTCAAACTTTCTAAAGCATTATATGGTTTAAAACAAGGTCCAAGAGCTTGGTATGATAGACTTAGTAATTTTCTTATTTCAAAAGGTTTTATTAAAGGGATTGTTGATACAACTCTTTTTATTAAAATAATTTATAATGATGTTTTAATAGTACAAATCTATGTTGATGATATTATTTTTTTACCTTCTAAACATTCTTTATGTACTGATTTTTCAAAGAATATGAAAAATGAATTTGAAATGAGTTTAATGGGAGAACTCAAATATTTCCTTGGATTTCAAGTTTTTCAAAATGAAAATGGTATTATTTTGAATCAATGTAAATATACAAAGGATATTTTAAAATACTATCGATTGGATAGTATTAAGGAAAGTGAAACACCTATGAGTACTATTTGTAAATTGGATGTAGATGAAATTGGGAAACCAGTGGATCAAACCAATTATAGAGGTATGATTGGAAGCTTACATTACCTTACTTCTAGTCGACCAGATATTATGTTTAGTTTGTGTACGTGTGAAATATTTCAAGCTAATCCAAATGAATATCATTTTCTTGCTGTTAAAAGAATTTTTAAGTATCTTAAAAAACCAGTAAACTTAGGTTCGTTTTACCCAAAAGGACAATCCTTTGAGTTAATGAGTTATTCAGATGCTGACTTTGCTGGTTGCAGGTTGGATAGAAAAAGCACATCTGGAACATGTCATTTATTGGGAAAATCCTTAGTATCATGGTGTAGTAAAAAGAAGAATTTTGTTTCCTTGTCTATTGCCGAAGCAGAGTATATAGCTGCTGGTAGTTACTGTGCAAAAATTATGTGGATGAAACACACTCTTTTGGATTATGGATATGACTTTAGGCATATATAAATTAACTATGACAACAATAGTGCAATTAAAATTTCAAATAACCTTGTATCATAGTCTAGTACCAAACACATTGATGTAAAGCACCATTTGTTGAGAGATAATTATCAAAAGGGTGATATTACTCGTGAATTTATTGGTACTGAACATCAATTAGCTGACATTTTCACCAAACCATTGAGTTCGGATAGGTTAAGTTACATTAGACATGCGTTAGGAATGATTAACCTTGATCGGTAGATACCTCACCGATGTGAATACCTCACCGATGTGAATACCTCACCAATGTGAATACCTCACCGATGTGAATACCTCACCGATGTGAATACCTCACTGATGTAACCTCACCGATGATACCTCACCGATGTAACCTCACCGATGATACCTCACTAATGTAACCTCACCAATGATACCTCACCGATTTAACCTCACCAATGAACCTCACTGATAAGAATTCTCCCCGATAAACCCTACGGATGAGTGCACTGTTTTAAAATTCTGTCTGCCACCAGAATCTGAAACATTTTTACTTATTTAATTTTATTTATTTACTTTTTGATTCCTAAATGATAAAAATAAATTCCCATCTACTTCTCAATCCACTGAGCCTTCAACCCTTTACCCTCAAACCTTATCTCTCAAATCTCTCGAAAACCCTAAATCCCTCAAACCAGAGATTGCAAAAACCAAACTTCCTACCATCAGAGATGACTCTGATGAGCCGAAAGCAATGAATCAGAAGTCTGAGCTAAAAGAAAGTGATAGTATTGGTAGAACTAGGTTGGGTAGGAGACCAGTGAGCCTTCATTTGCATAATAGAGTTATTGTGATTGAAAAAGAGCTATGCGTGGAATGGTTCCTGCCTAGAAAATCATTAGTGCTCGAAGTGCTGGAAGATCAAAAGTGAGTAGATTGGTTTTCAAACAACAATGGACCCTAATATCCAAATATAGTGAAACAATTTTACGATTTTGTGAGTTTTGAGAAGTCGTAAGATGATAACCGAGTGATTTATTTTGTAAATGGAAAGGAGATATCTTTTTCATCCGTTGAGTGGGATGAATGGTTGAATGTTCCACATGAAGGGGTATCTGTATATGTCTTGAATGCTATACCACCTACAAGTGAGATATTTGATTATGAGACTACCTTGGAGGAGCTCACTGGTGATAGAAATCAAAGACAAGTAGTGGCTGTTGAAGTGGATGGAGAGAACATATTGCTGTTCAAATTTTTTCAGCATGTCTTAATACCAAGGAGAGGAGACTTTAAGAATTTAAGATATCAGGATATCAATCTCCTGCATCTCTTGAGTCATTGTCTAAAACTGAATCTGTGTAGATTTCTTATGATTCAAATGGAAGACATGACAATTCCAAAATCAAAGACTAATGCCCAATTACTTTCCAAATTGATCTCTGTGATGATCAAATTGAAAGGGACAGCTGAGTCTCAAGATGAGACAGTGGTAGTAAGGAACAAATTTTGTATCACAACCACAATGTAAAAATACATGAAGATAAATTGGAACCCATGGAGAGGAGAGTGGGTTAATGATGACAAGAAGGTATATGATAAATTCAATCCTGTGGATCATCCTTGAGGACTTAAGGTTGTGAGGGATCCAGGTCTAGGACCTTGTTTCCTCTAGAATGGTTGATGAACTCGTTGATTTAAGGTTCAAACATTCCAATCGGTTTCTAACGGGTTTTTTTGTAGAACTAGAAATATCCAATGATTCCATATCCATTTGGAGATACTTTCCAAAGGTAGGTGCTCATTAGTTGTAAATTGATAAGACTTAGGAATTTTCATTGGTCAAGAGGATGGGAGGTCAGACTCATCACACCCTTTTTAGGGGAATTATTGTCTACTTTGGGACTCTCTTTATATATTTAATTTATGTTCGTGAATCCTTATTATATTACCAAGTATAAAATGATCTACCCTTTAGATCTGACAATCTATGATTAAATATGTAGGTAATTTAGAGAATCTTTGATATGTATTAGAGGTTCTTAATCGATAGGGAATCATCTGTATTTGTTAGAGATTCTTAGTCAATGTTATCCTTCAATATATAAAAATATCTTCGTCATTATGATGACCATGCTAGTTTTAAAGCCACTCAGTGGGGCACTTGATGTTTATTGTCATTCAGAAGGACATGGATTATTTCAGAGTTGGGATTGTACTCGAAATTGGGCTACTTACGTATCCTTTGTTTGGAAAAGGAATCAGAAACCACGTAGTTCGAGTAACGGAGTATGATATCTATGTACAATTGATGGCTCAAAAAAAGATGTCATAATTACTTTTACACTCTAAGCTCACGTGAGTCATGCTTGGTGTGAGAAGCAAGAGGTATTGGTAAAACCAGACAATTGTGCCATGATAGATACAATCATAAGAAATAATGTGGGGCTTATGTATGTATGATTGCCTAGATAGATGAAGATAAGTAATTACTTCAGGGAAGAAACCAAGGAACAAGGTCTATAAAGGTATATGCACTTTATGAAGATTTGAGTACTCTAACTTGGGGCTTACTCTTGAGGAAAATGCCCAAAATTAGGATGGGACTTATGATTGTGTTTTACTCATGAGAAGGAATCCCAGATTAAAAAGTAGATTAAGATTGGTTATGAGAAATTTAAGACTGGGGCTTACTCCCAAGGAGGAGGCACATGTTAAGATAATTTTAAAAAAAATTAAGGGATTTGGGGCTTACTCTTAATGGATGCCCACATTTGTAGATTTAAAACCGGGGTTTTATTCCTAAAAAGGAAGCCCAGGTTAAAGGAATTATGGTAGGGGCTTAATCCTGAGAAGGATTCCCAAATTAGGGGACGTAGGGCTTACTACTAAAGAGGATACCAGATTAAGAGAACTTCTACTAGGGCTTACTCCTGAAAAAGAGGCCCTGGTTAAGGTAAATTATGACTGGGGCTTACTCCTGAAAAGGAGGCCCATGAATAGGGTTCTCTCATCTTAAAGGATGAGGTTGAATGAATTAAATCTCTAACTTTAGTGACATAAAGATGTTTAAATCACTAGTTTCTGAGAGATGTTCCATAGAATTCCTTTCAGATAAGGATTTCAATCAAGAAGACATGCAATAAATGGATTTGAAGAGTGTCTTGAAGACTAAATCTTGAATAGTAAAGGGGGAATGTCATAAGAGAGGTGAAATGGGAAGGAAGGGAACCCAAAAATTAGAATGTCACGCATGTCCTGGGGGGTCGCGCAAGTGCTGCATGGTCGTACAAGTCTTGGTCGTGCAAGTATACTTGCGCGACACCTATATACATGGGAAAAGTTTAACCAATAGGGTAATACTTGAAAGATCCTTGACCAAGCCTTTAGAATTATGCTGAGGTACTTCCAGAAGAGTGGCGCGCAAGTTTCAATGAGTAGGTAAGGAGGCACACACGTGTGTCCATTTACCTTAAGGTTAAAACACTTAGGCGCACAAGTGTTAGTTAACTCTAACACTTAGACCATATTCCTCTTGTTTAGACCTTCCATTATAGGTGATGAATTACCTTAGAAGTGTTTAGAAGACTTGAAGAAGAGACTTGGGCATTCAGAGCTCTGTATCTGAATTCTGGAAAAAAATCCTCTTCAAATGGGGGGCCCACTGGGGGGTATTTATTGGCTGGAGATGACCCAGGGTGATTTTCAAAGAGGGTGCGCAAGTCACCTGCGTGACCATTTGGGCAGCGCACAAGTATACTTGCACGACCATGCTAGAACTTGCGCGACCTATGGGCAATGTTCTCCGTGTTCATCCCTTTCTATTTTTTTGATGTTTATTCAAAGGATGAATCTTCATTGTTTGAGTTATTTCCCTTTTCATTTCATCTAGAATCTGTGATGAAAAAGGAGCGTCAAAAAAATTCCCCCCTCAGAGTTGGATCCAGAAATGAATGAGGATTTGACTCTGAGGAAAACGAGAAACAAAAGGAAATTAAGGTGCGCAGGGTAAGGCACACAAATTGGCTTCGGGCACACAAGTTCCGACAAGCAGGGGAGCGACCTCTTCTATAAATAGATGGCCTCACTTTTTCCAAAGCACCTGTATCTCGCTTGTTTTGTTTTTCTCTTGGCGCACAAGTGGAATCCTGGCTTTCGCTCATTCGTGCTTCTTGTTTCTTGTGGCACACTTCCATATCCATTTGGACATACTTTCCAAAGGTAGGTGCTCATTAGTTGTAAACTGATAAGACTTAGGAATTTTTATTGGTCAAGAGGATGGGATGTCGGACTCATCAAACCTTTTTAAGGAGAATTATTGTATACTTTGGGAATCTCTTTATAGATTTAAGTTATGTTCGTGAATCCTTATTATATTACCAAGTATAAAATGATCTTTCCTTTAGATCTGACAATCAATGATTAAATATGTAGGAAATTTAGAGAATAGTTTATATGTATTCGAGGTTCTTCATTGATAAAGAATCATCTATATTTGTTAGAGATTCTTATTCAATGCTATCCTTCAATATATAAAAATATATTGGTCATTATGATGACCATACTGGTTTTAAAGCCACTTAGTGGGGCACTTGATGTTTATTGTCATTCAGAAGGACATGGATTATTTTAGAGTTGGGATTGTACCTGTAAATGGGATACCTACGTACCCTTTGTTTGGAAAAGGAACCAAAACCCACATAGTTTGAGTAAGGTAGTATGATGTATATGCACAATTGATGGCTCAAAGAAAGATGTCATAATTACTTTTACACTCTAAGCTCATGTGAGTCATGCTCGGTATGAAAAACAAGAGGTATTGGTAAAACCAGACAATTGTGCCATGACAAATACAATAATAAGAAATAATGTGGGGCTTATGTATGTATGACTACCCAGATAGACGAAGAGTAGGATTTACATCAGGGAAGAAACCCAGGAACAAGGTCCATAAAGGTATATGTACTTCATGAAGATTTGAGTACCCTAACTTGAGGATTACTCCTGAGGAAGATGCCCAAAATTATGAGGGGACCTAAGATTGGGTTTTATTCCTGAGAAGGAATCCCAGATCAAAAAGTAGATTAAGATTTGTTAAGAGAAATTTAAGACTGGGGCTTACTCCTAAGGAGGAGACCCAGGTTAAAGGGATTTGAAAACTGGGGATTGACTCCTAAGGAGGAGGCCTAGGTTAAGGGAATTTTAAAAAAATAAGGGATTTGGGGCTTACTCTTGAAGAGGATGCCCACATTTGTAGATTTAAAACTGGGGTTTTATTCCTGAAAAGGAAGCCCAAGTTAAAGGAATTATGGTTGGGACATACTCCTGAGGAGGATGCCCAAATTAGGGGACTTGGGGCTTACTCCTGAAGAGGATTCACAATTAAGAGAACATGGACTGGGGCTTACTCTTGAAAAGTAGGACCAAGTTAAGGGAAATTGTGACTAGGGATTACTCCTAAAAAGGAGGCCCATGAATAGGGTTCTCTCATTTTAAAGGATGATGTTGAATGAATGAAATCTCTAACTTTAGTTACATAAAGATGTGTAAATCACTAGGTTTTGAGATATGTTCCACAGAATTCCTTTCAGATAAGGAAGTCAATCAAGAAAACATGCCATAAATGGATTTTATAAGTGTCTTGAAGACTAAATCTTGAATAGGAAAGGTGGAATGGCATATGAGAGGTGAAATGGGCAGGAAGGGCACCCAAAAAATAGAAGGGTGCGCAAGTCCTGGGGGGTCGCGCAAGTACTGCATGGTCGCACAAGTCTTGGTCATGCAAGTATACTTGCGCGACACCTATATACTTGGGTGACGGTTAACCAGTAGGGTAATACTTGGGTGATCCTTGACCAAAGACTTTATAATTATCCTGAGGTACTTCCAGAAGAGTGGCGCGCAAGTTTCAGTGAGTAGGTAAGGAGGTGCGCAAGTGTGTCCATTTCCCTTAAGGGTAAAACACTTAGGCGCGCAAGTGTTAGTTAATTATAACACTTAGACATTATTCATATTGTTTAGACCTTCCATTATAGGTAATGAATTATCTTATAAGTGTTCGGAAGACTTGAATAAGAGACTTGGGCGTTCATAGCTCTGTATCTGAATTCTGAAAAAAAAATCCTCTTCAAATAGGCGGCTCACCGGGGGTATTTATAGGCAGGAGAAGACCCTGGGTGATTTTCAAAGAGGACGCACAAGTCACCTGCATGACCATTTGGGCGACGCACAAGTATACTTGCGTGACCATGCTGGATCTTGCGCAACCTATAGGAAATGTTCTCCTTGTTCATCCCTTTCTCTTTTTTTGATGTATATTCAAAGGATGAATCTTCATTGTTTGAGGTATTTCCCTTTTCATTTTGTCTAGAATCTACAATGAAAAAGGAGAATCAACTAAATTCCCCCCTTAGAGTTGGATCCAAAAAGGAATGAGGATTTGACTCTATGGAAAATGAGAAACAAAAGGAAATTATGGTGTGTAGGGTATGGCGCGCAAATGGCCTTCGGGCACACAGGGTTCGGCGCGTAGGGGTACGACCCCATCTATAAATAGATGGCCTCACTTTGCGCAAAGCACCCAACTATCACTTGTTTTGTTTTGATCTCGACGTACAAGTGGACTCCAAGCTTTCGCTTGTCTGTACTTCTTGTTTCTTGCATCGCGCTTCTGTTAAGGTATTTGGACTTGAGCAGTGATACATGTGTGCCAAATACTTGCGCGATCGAAGGAGACTTGCGTACCAACTATGGGACTTGCACACCAAAATGTCTTAGCCAATTTTTCAAATTCCTTCACAAATTTAATGAAAATTTAACTTACTTTTAGAGTTAATTATTAATCTGTTGTGCAAATCCTAATGGATCCCAAGAGAATCAGAACATCTAATGAACTGGAAAGCAATAGAATTGATGATATGATGGACATCATTGGACATGAGTATTATTCCACCTATGAATGTACTCTCCAAGAATTATCCAAGTACTTGAAGAAGAGTCATATTAATTTCCCCCAGAGCATCTATCTGCCTCTGTATGGCCGTGGTCATCTGCAAGATGTCAATATTCCAGAGGCAAATAACTATCTCCCACATTCCTAGTTTCAGTCATATAACAACTTTTCTTCAGAAAATGTCTCAATCGCAGGAACATTTTCTAATGTTGTAATAGTAATTAAAGCCTATATAAAGAATCATAGCTCATGTGCACCAGATCTGAGACCTCACAAACCTGAGCTGCAACCACATTGTTATCCCTCAATCTTTCGAAATTCCCAGATGGATCAATCCAAAGGCTGGAAGGAGAAATTAGAATTCCATTCTAGAATAGGGGTGAAGCCAACTCGAATGTGGGCTCATTGGGTGCGACAAACTTTTGAAGAGTTTGTCATGGATCTGAAGGGGGATTCAATTTATGAAGTCGTCTGGGCTGGGTAGACGTATGTTTATAGGAATGATAATTTTGCACCAGAGTTTCTTAGCCGCTAGAGCCCAGAAACTAATTCATTTCATCTGACCCATGGAGAAGTACGCATTATTTTGTCGGATATCTACAAGATCTCAGGGGTTCCAATTTTTGGTGATATGTATGAATAATTCATCCCTCTAAAGGCAACCTTGAATGATCCGATGAAGACTCCGGATTTGGTTTGAGAATTATTAAAGATTTATCATAAGCTCATAATCTAAAAGGCTTCAAAGACTCATTCTAGAAGGGATATCCATCTAGAGCAATGGATTTATGTGTTTCTTAAGAAGAAGAGGGAAATGGGGCCCACCTGTACTCGTCCTACTAGCCGCCCTAGAGCGGATAAGAGAGGTGCTCCTGGCACATTTTGGCCGACTCTGGAAGCAGGAGGGTTTGAGTAATGTGGGTATGAAGTGAATCATAAAATCCATGAGAAGACCCATCTGGAAGGATTTTTAGCCTTATGGATCAGTGTATATCTTTTCCCAGTCATAGATTTGAAGGGAGGCATTAGGAAATGGATGTTCGTTATTGCAGCCAAGTTGGCTAAGAGGATGATGGTGGGGTTGGCTACCCCAGTTTGGGAAATGATTCACTGGAGCTTACTCCATGTCTATATGGGTAAGTCTCCATTGAGATTAGTGGGACTATTTCATGTTTTATGGGGATGGATCGTCACTCACTTCCAGACATATGCTATTCAGAATGGAATACAGATTCCTAGATGTTCTTTCAGGCCGTATGTTCAGGCCTTCTCTGGAGTTTGTCCTTTGTCCCTCAATGCCTATGATATTAGGCCATGGCTGGGTATGCATAAGGAATTCCACTTCTTTCCCTATGGAAATCCGACGAAAGGGTGATTTTTTGATGATGGATCAGCCATCTTGGAACAGAGGTATTATATGCTGGCCTATAGAGATGGTGTAATAGCCACCCGAATTGATGGGGAAATTATATGTGAGGCCTATGATCCATATCGATTTGCACGCCAATTCAAGTGTCTGCAGAAAAATGTTGTATCTCCTCCAGTGCACGTCAGGTCAGAGTAGCATCCAATGGTTTCCTGAAAACTATGGTTTCTAATGGCTATGGAAAGGACTTAGACAGTTTTTTACTTACTAGATGCTAAAGCGGTAAGAAATTTGGCCATATGGAATGATGAAACCTAGGTAGTGCCATATCCTAAGGAAATATTGAATAAACCTGTTTATCGTGTGGGGAAGAAGAAGATAACCATTGAGAAAGATACAATTCACGTGGCAGGTGATTCTTCCACTCTTAAAGTTGGTTCACAGAGTTATTCAATTGAGGCTGATTCATCAGATTATCAAGAGATACAACATGTGTCATAGCGGCCACGTCCCATATATAATCCTCCTGTTCGAATCAAGAGAGCCACTCCATCAACTCCTGGTGAGTTACTTTATTGAGGCAATTTAATTTCTAGAAACTTTATAGAGTAACAAGTTTTCATTCTCTTTTTATAATTGCATGAGCTAGAAAGAAATTAAAATCCATGGTTGTAGGAACCTCTACGCAGTCTTCTAGTAAACCTACATATCTATGACCAGAGGCCATCCAGACATGGCGGGATGTATACTGCGATACTGAAACTATCTGGATGGAGCTATGTTAAGGGCTTCATCTTCCGGTAATAGAGACTCTTCAGGCTCCTGAAAATATTCATTTCAAGGATAACCTGATGACGTAGGAGCCTATGTTAAAGATTTGAGGACCTATATACCTGCCACTCATGATTCTATCCCTATCACCAAGCGGGTGAAGGAAATGATGGATCACGACGCCACTGATGACGAGTGGCATGAGTACGTGGCTCCGGAAGATGTAATTTTTCTTTCCTTATTTACTTTGCAACTTGATTTCAGTCAAAGATTTGTTACTGAAGAAAATTAATTTCTTTATCATATATCTTGCAAGGAAAGGAACTACTAAAGTTCCGTCACCATAGTATAGCCCTGGTGGTACTTCCATCGAGACTGCTGCTAAATCTCCTCGTGAGTCGGGTGAGATATCTCCAGGCTAGCAGGCCATGGATGAGGAGTTGGATGCAGCTTTCCATTCTTTGGTTCAGGTAACTATAAGGGAGACTGCAGACACTCCCAAAAAACCAAAGGGACAAAGGCGTCAGAGGAAGAAGTCCACAACTAAATGCTTCATCAGTAGTGGTAAGTCCTTCAGATAATCATGAGTCTTAAACCATGAAAATATTTCCCATTTTCCTTGGGATTGCAGGGCTTCTTCAATTTCCACTCTGAGGGAGAGGATTGATCCTCCTTTGAGGACCATGGAGGGTGCTGTGGAACAAACACAAATTCAGGATGACTTGGCTGATTCTGAAAAAGAGCCAACATTTATTCCTAGTACTACTTCTATTGCTGCTACAAGTAGAGAAGAACCTGCTTCTGGAAATATAACAATGCTTTATACAATGCTTCATTAAATGTTGAATGAAAACATAAACTAACTTCCGTTCTGTGATATTTTAGGTATAACACCTGCACCAGAATCATTGGCGGCCATGAAAACTAAATATGCCATCCTTCCTGAAGAAGCCGTCCATGGTCAGGGGCCGCAGAATGAGGGTCACCAAGAAGACACATCAAATGCTCCCACTGGTGAGACTAACCAAGATTCTGAGATATCATTGGATGAAATGATGAATCATGGCATGTCTTTTGAAGAATTTTTTATCATGCTAATTTATCATGTGATTTAGAAGATCTTGGGCATGAGTGTTATCCTTTATATGGTAAATTTTCTTATAATTTACACATCTAATCATTACTGAAAATAATATACAGTTCCATACAAAAAAGCTGTTGAACTGCCAATTCCTGAAGAGGGTGTGGACATTGATGTCAACCCTACCATTTTAGAAACATTATCTCAAGTGGAGCTAAACCCAGTAAACCCTCATGAGACCCATCTTTAAGATCCTGTTGAAACTGGGAAAGATGGGGAGGAGTCTTCTCAAGCTGTTGATCTACTGTTAGGTAATGATTGTACTGATTTTTCAAGATAGACAACCAACTTACATTGTTTTATGAAACTAACCATAATTTTAACTGATCAAATAGGGCCATCAACTTCAATGGCTAGATTTGGAGGTGAAGTCTCAATATCCTCCCAAACAGTAGTAGATAGCGAAGCAACTAGGGTTAGGGGGGAAGGAGGAGAACATGGAACTTCCTTAAGTGCATTAATCCCAGATTACAATCCCCCTGTGATGATGATGTCGAATCAGAACCAGTGGTGCTTAAGACGCTCAACTTTTCACGATGCAAGGCATGGAACAACAAATGGAAAATCATATCTGAAGTGCCTCTTGAAGAGAAATCATCAAAGATTTCCTGATTGTCGTCCTTATTCGTCATACTAGGACTTGGCAGTTTTGGATATCAAGAGATCCATACCGCGGTGAAAAAGGTCATCTTAAGATGGTAGAAGGATCAAAAGTGCCCTGAAGATCTGACCATGGTGAAGTTGTTAGTCAATATCAGCGAATTTGAGGCTACGGTATCCCGAGCTGAGGCTGATTATGCTACCAAGATGAAGGCGCTGAAGCATATGATCAAAGATAAAGTCATCCAGCAGATGCACCTTCAGCAATAGTTAAATGCAGTTATTGGGAAATTGACCAACCCAATAATTCACTAGAGGGAGATCAAACGAATGGTATAAAAGCCATTGCAGATGCCAAGAAAGCTCTCCATCAGGCTAAAAAGAGTGAAGTTGGTCGAGTGCATGAGCTTTAAGTGGCTGCTGATGAAGCCCGAGATGCTGTAGATCAAATGAAGACTTATGTTGACAGCCTCTTGTAATTTCTTAGAAAAGATTAGAGACTCCAGTATGTGGATGTTCTTCTAACTTTTGTACATCAAATGAAATGAATGCTTTTATCTTCAATCATTTGTGCACGTATTTTCCTACTAAATTCTTTAAATTTTACCTAAGCCAATGGGCCTAGTAAGCATATTTTGAGTTTTTTCTAGGATTATATAAAAATAACCCTAAAAACTTTGAATCTTTAGATTGCTCAACTTACCTAAAATCACACAAAATGAATGTTTAGTGAGCTGGAACTTGACTTTTATTCAGAGTTCCCTTGTCTTTTGTGGGCAGTTTAAATTCATGCACGTCGGACATAAAAAGGCTAATATTTAAGGTCGAAATAGCTTTGACTGAATGGATTACAAATTTACTCAATTCCTTGAAAATTTATCTGAAAACATATTACCACACTCAAGTATGAGGGAAAATATGTAAAATATGACTTAAGAAAATTTTAATCTGAGGAATGATATGAAAAAGAGCTAAAAGGAATTAGAATAAGTAGTTCCCAAGAATGAAGTTACCATTATTTAACAAACCTGTTATGGGGTTGAATTATGTAGGGCCACCTATGGGCATTGGCTGCATAGTCAAATAAATAGCATCTTTTGGCTGACAGGTCCATTATGTAGTCTACTTATGCAAGGCCGCCTAAGGGCACGTGCTGCATAGTCAGGAAAAATAACTCTTAGAAATTTACTTTTCTACTGCTAAGAATCCAGTGAAAGTTTATGGGGATTCATCTTTTCCAATGTATAGAGTTTTCTGTATGGAAATAGGTTCTTGAATTTGGAGAAAATATTTCCAAACAAGATTATCAAAGAACTGGATGAATATCACTCCTATGATGGTTTGACCCAAACGTAGGGAAGGAAAATATAAACCATATACTTGAATACTTTTAGATCATGAAAAATGATATGGGACAAATATGTTAAGGAGGGTTATTTTTCTGGATCCCTACATATTGTCATTAAGGAAAATAAGGAAAAAAGAGGTTTTCCTCCCAAAAATGAAGTTACCACTATTTAACAAACCCATTAGTGGGTTGAATTATGTAGGGCCGCCTAAGGGAATTGGCTTCATAGTCAAATAATAGCATCTTTTGGCTGATAGGTCCATTATGTAGACTACTTATGCAGGGCCTCCTAAGGGCACACACTGCATAGTCAAACAAAAGAACTCTCAGAAATTGGACATTTTGTGACTAGAAGTCCAGAGAAGGGTTATGAAGATCTGAAAATATTTAAGGTTAGGATTATGACACATAAAAAATGGGTATTGTCAAATGTATGTATAGATACACAGATCAATGCTAACCATAATCATGTTTTAGTTGGGTCCTGAATTGAAATACTGGACTTCACTACGTATCTCATACGGATGGGAATAAAGCCATACGTAGTTCTTGAAATATCGTTTAACGTCATGTTGGATGAAAGTATGAGAGATCTTAGTTTAGGGTCATAGTGATCGGACCATTATAAGAAGTACACAGTGTGTGTTTTCATGGGGATTTTTCAGCCAGGGGACTGAAAGTGGAATTTGGGGTTAGGCCCAAAAGACTTGGGGCTGGATTCAAGGGACACTCGAACATTCCTGCGTATCCTATAAGGATGGGAATCAAGCCCATGTAGTTCTAGAAATACCTTCTGTACAAATTTGGTTCATACATGTGAAGGGTGAAAGGGGACTTTAGTGAAATGATGGTTTAACCCAAGATAAAAGGTTTAGGTATTTCCATGTATGCACATAATTTTTTTTAAATATAACATGATGGAAAATAAATGTAAATAATGATTCCCTCTCAGGTGAGGGTATCAAATAATATTGTATTTTATTGTCATACAGGACAGAAATGTTGTATATTTTAACGTCGTATAGCAAGGACAAATGTGAAAAAATGTAATGATATTGATTCTGGGAGCGGTTTCACCTATCAACATCATATGAGATGAAGGTGAACCGATGTGAAGAGATTGGTTTTGGGCTTGAACCTTGGGAGGTTGCCTACTTACTTAGCCTGGAAGGAAATGATCAAAGTCTGCATAGTTCAATTAAATAATGAATTAGTGATCAAGTTGTTTTTGGGGACAACAACCTAAAAAATGATGTTGGGAATTATGTGTGGTTAGCGGCCCAAAGAGGGTGTTATGGTTGAAATTTTCTCTAAGCTCATGTGAGTCATACTCGGTGTGATAAATAATTGGTAACAACAACCTTAATGATGCACAGTTTAATGTCATGTAGGACATATGAAGGGACTATGCAGTTTAAAGTCTTGTAGTTAAGACTATTTGTGCTGCACAGTTTAGTGTCATGTACCAGGGACAAAAATACAGTTTAACATCATGTAGGACATATTAAGGGATTTCTGTATAGTTTAGCATCATGTAGTTAGGATGATGGGGACAATATAGTTTAACGTCATGTTGGACAAAAAGAGGACTGTGCAGTTTAATATCATGCAGTACGGACAAAAGAGGACACATTTTAACGTCATGTTGGATGTATTAGGGAGTTTTTCACAGTTTAATGTCTTTTTGGATGAAAAAAAGGACGATATAGTTTAGCATCATGTTGGATGAAAGTGCAAATATTTTAAGGTCATATGCATGGACCATTGGTTATGCAGTTTAACGACTTGCTGGACGTAAGGGACTTATGTACAGTTTAGTGTCATGTAGTCTAGATGTCACCGTTTAACGTCATGTTGGATGTATGTTCCAATTGTTTAAATTCATATGCATGGACCCTGGATGGTGCAGTTTAACATCGTTCTGGACATAAGGGAAATGAAAATAGTTTAAGGTCATATGCGTGGACCGTTGATGGTTTATTTTGTGTTTATAAAAAATTCTTCTTCTGAAATCTGGCACTGGTTGGAGTAGTGATGATTTCTCCATCCATTGAGATTAAAGAATAAGCTCCATTGGAATAGAACTTATGTATTGAATAAGGTCCTTCCCACTTTGGTTCAAGAATATGAGGTTTATTTCCTGGTATCATTGGAGTTATGCGAACTAATACCAATTCTCCCTGAACTAATGAACAAAGACGAACTTTTTTGTTGACAGATTATTCTATTTTATTCTGATAGACTTCCAAGTGGTGCTAGGTGCACATTATTTTCTCATCTAACCATTCCAATTCATCCAATCGCTTTTGATTTTGATTATCTGTAGATGATTGATCACAAATGGCTACTATAAGCGAAGGTAATTTAATTTCAATGGGTAAGACTGCTTCCGTTCCATATACCAGTGAATATAGAGTTGACCGCGTTGCAGTGCGGGTGGTAGTTCGATAAGTCCATAAAGCATGAAAGATTTTATTAGGCCATGACCTCTTATCTTTATCCACCATCATTTGAAGTATATTTGACAGAGTATTATTGAAGGCTTCTATCTATCCATTGGCCATTGCATGATACCGAGATGAATGCTTGGATTTGATGTTGTATTCTTGATACAACTTCTTCACCTCGGATGAACAGAAGTTGGTGCCATTGTCCATCAATATGGTATGAGGGAGACCAAATCTGGTAATAATGTTAGACTTGATGAAGCTAACAATTCATTTAGAACTGACTTCCTTGATAGGTATTTCCTCTTCCCATTTGGAAAAGAAGTCAGTAGCAGTAAGAATATTCTTAATCTGCTTGACTATAGCTGAAGGATAAGGTCCCACCACATCCATTCCCCATGTGGGAAATGGACACGATTATTTAACTGTATGAAGTAACTCTGGGGGCTGATGAAAGTAGTTGGAATGTACTTGGCATGAATGACACTTCTCTGTGAAATCAACACAATCTTGTATCATTGAAGGCCAAAAGTATCCAATCCTTCAAATCTGATCAGACAGTCTATGTCCAGACTTGTGGGCACCACAGACTCCTGCATGCACTTCATTCATGATAACCATTGTCTCTTCACCATCAATTTATCTGAAGAGAACTCCATCAAAACCATGCTTGTAGATAATTTTCTCTAGGTGATCTTGGCGATCATAAAGAGTAAAATTGACTACAGGTCGCCAGATTTTTTCTTTCCCGAACATATCAGGTGGAAGTGTTCCATTTTGAAGGTATTCACTGATAGGTGTCATCCATACCGTAGTATGTCCATATGGTTTAGATATGGGACAAATTTCATTGATTTTCTCTGTTCTGATTTGAAAATAAGGTGAAATTGTACGACGATGGGCAATATTGATGGTTGTCTAATCCCGATTTGGATCTGCCAAAGTTGTGGCTATATTAGCCAGTGAATCAGCTTGGGCATTTTGTGATCTCGAGACATAAGAAAATGTCAGTTCTGAAAGAAATTCCTCCATTAACTCTCTGATGTAATCATACAAAGGGATTAATTATTCTTTTCTGATTTCCCAATCCCCATTGACTTGTTTTATTACCAGGTCTGAATCAACTTTCACCCTTAAGTGATTCACTTATTCTTGAAGATCCAACTATAATCCTGCGATGTGGGTCTGGTATTTTGCTTCATTATTGGTACCACCTCCCAACAATAAGAAAGAATAAGGTAACACTGCCTTTTCTGGAGAAATGAGCACAATTCCTAAGCCAACTTTGTTGAATTTAGGATTTTCCATTTTCTTCCCTGTTGGACTTCTGGAAGCACCATCAAAGTACATTTCCCATACCTGAAGACTATATTTAATAGAGAATAATTCCTCAATAGGAAGTTCAATATCTGAAGATGTTTCCACTGAAGGGTGATCAGCCATGAAATCAGCCAGAGCTTGGCCCATTATTTCCTTTTGAGAAACATATTGAATGTCGAACTGCTGCAAAATAACTGCCCACCTTGCCAGACGTCCTGTAAGAATTGGACGACTAAGGATGGATTTGAGCGGGTTATTGCGAGATAACAATTGGACCTCATGATGTTGTAGGTAGTGTCTCAATTTCTGAACTACAAAGATTAATTCTAGGCATCACTTCTCAATACTTGAATATCGGGTTTCTGCTTCAAGCATAGTCCGAATGAGATAGTAGAGGCTGTTCTCAATCCCAGCATCATTATTCTAGGCAAGAGAGGCACCTAATGATCACTCTAAAGCTGTCACATAGAGGATAAGTGGTCTTCCGTCAATAGGTTTCATAAGTACCGGTGGACTCAGGAGGTATTTCTTGAGAATATCGAATGCCTCTTGACATTATTCAGTCCACTGGTAAGTGACTCCCTTCTTCATCAATTTGCTGAAGGGTAAAATTTTTCCTGCCAAATTTGAGATGAAACGCCGAATATAGGCTAAGTGTCCTTGAATTACTCTTAATTCTTTCAAATTTCAAGGAAGGGACATACCAAGGATTGACTTGGTCTTCTCAGGATCGACTTAAATACCACAATGGCATACAAAAAAGCCGAGAAATTTTCCTGAGGTTACCCCAAAAGCACATTTTAAGGGGTTCATCTTCAAATTATGTTGTCAATGCTTACAGAATATGACTTCAAAATCAGCCAAGTGATTAGAACTTTGTTTGGATTTAACCACCAAATCATCCACATAACATTCAACAAACTTACCTAAGAAGGGTTTGAAGATATGATGCATGGAACGTTGATATGTTGCGCCTGCATTCTTTAATCCCAAGGGAATTACCCGATAGAAAAACACACCCAGAGGGGCTCTGAAGGCTGTAGATTCTTCATCTTCTGGATCCATTCGGATTTGATTATACTCGGAATATCCATCCATGAAGGAAAGTGAATCATAGTCAGCTGCTGCATCGATTAAAAGTTTTGTGATCGGAACTGGAAAATCCTCCTTAGGACAATGCCAATTAAGATCTCTAATATCAATGAAAACTCTAATTTTCCCATTCTTATTTTTCACTGGGACAATATTATCCAACCATTTGGGATATTCAACTTCTCTGATGAAGTTATATTTGATAAGTTTATCCACTTCAGCCTTAATTTTGGAAGCATAGGTTGGGTGTGTTCTTCTAGCAGCTTGTTTGAATCCTCGATGTTCTTCTGGAAAACCCAAATGATGAGTGGCAACATCAGGATCAAGCCCAGAAATCTCTGTATAGTTCCAAGAAAATATGCCTCGATTTTTCATTAAAAATGAAATATACATATCTTGTTCTTCAAGAGTCATGGCCGCACTAATTAAAGTGGGGAATGGATCTTATTTTGTACACAGATTGATTTCTCCTAGTTCATCCACAGTGGTAGGGATACCCTTTTCAAATGCTGGAGGAGCATCTCTGAGATCTTCCTCTTCTTCTTCAACATGTGTTACTTCTTCTGTTTCTACTTGCATAGTAGATGATGAAGAAGAATTTCCATGATCGGAAGAGATGTTAAAATTTGCACATCTTGAAGAAGAAGCTTCCATTTCCGAACAGATTGATGATGAAGGGTCTTCTTAGGGTAAGATAGAGGAGAGGATGGATCACGAATTAACATCGACGTTTAACTCTGACATTTCTATAACTTCTTCTGATCTGATTGGAGAAGTATAGACTTTCTGGATTTCTGCGGATGAAATGAAGACATATCCATTTGAGCTTTCATTATTTCTTGGTGGATCACCACTTTCTCCCATGTTGTCTGGATTGATTGTCATGATTGAAATTATAGAGATTCACATGTCTTGAATGCGGCCTTATCACCATACAATGCCCCAACTTGACCATCGAAACAATACTTGAGACATTGATGGTATTATGAAGGGATAGCTGCATGTTGGTGTAGCAAGGGTCTTCCATGAAAGATGTTGAAGGCTAAGTCTTGATCAACAACCATGAAATATGAATTGGATACAATATCTCCAAACTGATTTCCGAGTGTAATTTCACCCAGTGTTTCTTGTTCATTTTTATCATATCCTTGTAACATCATGGTAGAAGGAGATAAATCAGATTCTGTAAGGCCCAATCGATGAAGTGTATGAATGGGCATGAGGATGACTCCTGAACCATTATCAATGAAAGATCATTAGATGTCTACACCAATGACCTTTCTAGATAAGTACAAAGGTATAATATTCCCATGAACGACATCATCTTCATCTTCATCTGTTAAAGATATCACTGCATGGCATTCTGTAGAATTATTCTCTACGTGGTAGACTTCAGCTATAGGAATTTGAGTTTCAAACTCCTGAGGACTGGAAAAAGCCTCAATGAGTGCCTCCTGAAGATACTTTGACAGATTCAAAGCATCCATAATTGATAACTTGGCCGGTACATGGTCCAGGGGTTTCAATACATCATACTTTTTATCCAAAGGTCTGTGTTTCCCAACAGGAACATGTGGTTTAGAAGGTGCCTTGGGAGTTGATGCTTTGGAATTTGACGGATCTTGTATCAGGATAGGAGTTGATAATAATCTTGGATTTTGAATATTAGACCTATTAGGTCTATTTAATTGCTGAGAGTAAGAAGATGGAACCTTTAACCGATCTTCCATAATAATTTTTCCAAGACTGAGTCAACCTTGTGTGGAAGAACTTTCTTGTTCTTGTTGAGCTCGTTGAAGGGATCTTCCATGATTTTCTTCTGCATACACAGTTCTAGAAGGGGTATAATTCAAATATTGGACTCTGAATGATCCATGTCTTCCCCTGTATCCTAAGCCTCTGGAACATCCTCTGATTCCTCCGTCTCATACAGGGAACTCTGGAACATCAAAATCGAAACTGTGACTGGAATACAGATCTGTTAATTGAATCATATTAATAGAACTGAAGATCAACTCTTCATTAGATGAAGACTCTGCCTTATTAGCCTGTTTATGCTATGGTGTTTGGTGGGGCGGTGCCCATTTCTTTGAAATAGATGGCATAAAATCTACCAAAGTCAAAGACAACTTAGGCTTTGACACATACTCATCTTCTTCTGATTATTCCTCTTTCTTGGAATTGTGCAGTTTCTTTGAGGATTTTACCTCTGATGAAGAGGATTTTGTGGTGGCATTCATGGCAGAAGGCACAATTGGTTTCTTCAATTGTGTTCGGAAAATAGAATGAGTTCAGTTTATTTTCTTTCTGACCATCCAATCATCATATTTTTGGGCATTTTTGTTCTTAAATTCTTTCCACTTGCCTTACTCCTCTAGAACTGTAGCAGTAACACATGCTACCTGAGCTGAAGAGCCTTTTAGTTTTACTTGTCCCGAGTCGACCATCTTTTCTAGGAGGTCCTTGAAAACAAAACACTCCTGAATGGGATGCCCCAACATTTGATGAAATGGTCAATAGTTGGGACGACCTTCATCTCCTTCCTTGTTTGGCCTCTTGGGCCTTGTAAATTGAACCAAATTATTTACTAGAGCCGAAATGAAGTAACCAGAAACTTGTTCATTTCGGAAATAGTAATCTTTTCTTTTCAAATCCTCAAATTGTTTTCGACTTTGATATCTTTGATCATATTGACGAAACGGCCTCTATTGTTGGCGCTCAGGAGGTTGAGCCCTTTGAGAAGATGAAGGTTTTGAATTAGAAGAAGGTACGGGTGCTTGTTTAAGCATAATTGTAGCAGTTTCTGCTATACCCATTCTCCTTCCTGGAGCTGATGGAATTGTACGAGCTTTATCCTTAGTCTTTATAAGATAATCTTCAATCTGTTGAGTCATTGAAGTAAGGTCTCGAAACACTCCTGTGTATTTCACATGGATCAACGGTGTGCGCAACTCATCACGCAAATTTTCCACACAGATTGGAATCAATTCCTCTTGAGATAGTGCTAAGCTTAGGGAATATGTTAATCCCTTCCAACAAGCAATGAAATCTGAGACCCTTTCATTCTCCCTTTGCTTAAAGTTTGTAAGATCAAAAACTGTTGTCTTTGGCAACGTTTAGCTGAATTGGAGAAGGAATATTTGGCGAAGATCCTCCCATTTGGTAATTCACTGGGATTGAAAGCTTGTGTACCATACAAAGGCTGGTCCTTGCAAGGTTCTCACAATGCATCTGAGTTTCACTACTTCTTGTTGTTCCCGAGTTCCCATAATAGGATTGCAACAAGTAACATAATGCATCAAATGCTGTTCAGGATTGCCTGATCCATTGAAAATAGGGAATACAGGGTTCTCAACACTTGATGGGGGAGGGATTGAATCTATCCATTCTGGGTAAGCTCTCTTTTTTGGTTGAACCTGCACATTCTTCTCTTCCATAGTCCCTAACTGATTTTTTAATGACTCAATGGTAGTAATTAACTTTTGAGAAACATCCGGTTGAACTTGGACTTGGGAATGTGAAATAATTGGAGTCTGGACAGGTATGGTGGTTTGTACTGCAACTGATGGTAGCACCACTGAATGTTGTTTCACATGACTCAAAGGTTTAGACCTATAAGGGTGTACTGATAGAGGAGGATATTCTTCATCCATCTCAGTAACTGCAAAAAACTCACTTTGTTGACTGACTCCAACACGTTTAGGAAGAAGACTACCCATAAGTAGTTCTGCATTCATCTTCTTTAACTCCTTCATTTCATCATCTTGTTGCACAAATATTTTCTCTAGTGAGATCGATTTACCTTCTCTAGAAGAAGGATATGTAACCTGAGTCTTTCCCCTCCATTTGTTGGATCCCTTTCGGAGCGGGGGAAGTGGGTTTTTTGAAGAAACTCCCAGATTCTGGGTAATCCTTTGACTTCGTGTACGCACACCTTCTTCATTTGTGTTTGTGCGTACAAATTCTTGAGCAGGAACCTCTTCATCTGAGTCCCCTGAGTGTGCCTCATGTTCTGGAGGATCAGAAACAATGGCATTAATGACATTAATTGATTCATAATTCATCACATCCCTTCTATCAGCATTTCTATGATATTGTCTTCTTCCATGCACCTGACGAGACATTGCCTTTTGTTGATTTGATCCCTCAAGAACTTCTTGGAGAACCATAATTTAGAGAGAATATCCTGATAATTTGGCTATATATTCCTCTTCTGGCTTCTTTCCCAATCGAGAGAAGACCGACTTTCGCTGAGGAGGGGATTGATGATTTGAAAAAGTCCCCAGTCTAGTGGACTGGGGATGTTCCTGCTATTCCCTATCAACTCCTCGAATACTATTTGTTGATTCTAAGGGTTGGTTTAAAAGAGACCCTAGTCTGGAAAGCTAGGGTGGCTCTTGACATGATATGTCTGAGACTTTCTTAAAATCTCTCCTGATGACCTTGGTCCAAAAATTAGCTGGATGCATCAATCGACATCCACTCTTATCACTCAGTTCAAAAGACTGTTGGATGATTTCTGACACGTCTTTCACTTGATGATGTGCTTGCTCCATACGAGAGGCATGTTCAATATTCTTTTTTTTTCTTGATGTAGGAGTAATTCAACAACTTGTTCTCTGTATTCTTGATTTTGAGAAGAACTAGTTGAGGCCTGTTCTTGGGTAAGATTTTGATTACAAACAAAACCCATTGACTGTGGCCGGCCATGAGCAATAACATTGCATGAGACCATTTTCGGCAGGCTTTGCTGGCTGAAGAGTATAGTGAAATTTAGTTCTCCATGAACACCCCATCCCCTGATATGAATACCAGATGGAGAATTTGTAATTAATTGGCGTAATCTTCTTAGTGCACCAAGGCATGAAAGTTGAAGGTATCTCTGCTACTTTTCAGCCTTCGGATATCGAGAGATTGATAGAGATGCCAATTCAATTTGGAATTGTATCCCTTCTATTATCATAACATGATTTTCATATTCATCATAAGATAATACTTTCTTTTTGAATTGACAATGAGTTTTCCATATGTTGAGGCGATTATCATGAATTCCATCTTCCGTCAACATCTCTGAAATATCATACTGAGAGTTGGCCAAAGGCCCAAACATGACTGGCACTTCACCTTTCGCCAGTTATTTTCTCATGTTCAGCATTTCCTCTTTATCATTCAATGAAGATTATTCTACCTATTTAGACTATATCTGGTGCTTTCTTGTTGCTTCATCGGATTCAACAAGACTGGTAGAGAATCCACTGATCAAACTGGAAGATGAATGACCCAGGGGTGGTTCAGATAATGACCTACACCCCGGGCTATCTTCTTATTAAGAAAGTATTTCACTTGTTGATGGTAAAGCATCAGACATGACTGGATTTACTTTTGCAAGTGCCTTAAGATAAGAGGGATTTCTCATCATTGCATTGTCTTCTGAAGAATTTTACAGACAATGCGAATTACTACTGCGGAGAGGGCTTTCGCAGCTTAATTCATCATCATGGGAAGGACCACCGTGATGGGTTACATCAAAAGATGAAATCTCTTTCTCCTTGATATTATGACCACACAGAGGGTTATTGTGGCTCTCATCTGAAGATGAAACATCAAGATTGATCGAATTGTCATGAAACAAGCCTTCATGAGGAAGTGTCTGATGTAGACTTCCTAAATTAATATTCCCACTATTGGGAACTAAGGCAGTTGAATCTTGAATTCCAACAGATAATTATCTAAGGGCTTCATGAACTCCAGCATCGAGTAAGGCCTTGTCATAGATGGGACTTTTATTTCTTGACTATGCTGGGTTGGTCTTCTTCTTAGATGCCTTCTTACTCAATTTGGAAGGTGTATGTGCCTTCTCAGGAGAAATCATCAGGTTAGGCCTATTATCTCCACTCAAAACAAGTATATGTGCCTGACTTGGTTATCCGTATGATATGGGGGAGTACGCCCCACAACCCAATGGGACTGTAACAGATGTGTGTGTCTCTTCCAGAGTGACTGTTGATGTGAAACTCCACTGGTAGGGATAGATTTATGTGTCTTTCCCTGAGATGCTGCTGAATTTGTTATAATATCCTAGCAGGCATCCAGAATATGAGCAGGGGTTTGCTTCTGCTCTTTTACCATTGATACAATATGCTTGGTGACTTCAGCTGCCGGAATGGGGATATACATCCATTTCGTGCTTGGAGTAGGTGTGTGTTCCTGCTCCTGTCCTCCTTTTCCTGTCAGTCAATCTGGACAGTACTCAATTGTGGGGGCAGAGAGATGAGTCTGCCTCCTGTTTTTCACCGATGATTTCTGACTGACTTCTCTGAATGCTACCAAACAAGACTGTTGGAAGGCTTGATCAATACTAGCAGGTTTATGTGCCTGCTGATTGCACTCTGCCGAACGTGGTTAACGAGCCTCCTTCAACATTGACAGATGAGGTTGCTGGCAGGATTGATGAGTATAAGCATATGTATGTTCCTATTTACTAGTTTTCAACACATTGGTTTGGCGGGCTTCATCACATGTTGTCAGACAAGCCTGCTGACTAGCCGATGATTTATAAATGGGTGTATGTTACTATCTATAGTACTCCTCCAGAATTTCCTGGTGATATTGGCATGATGTTGTCAGACGAGTCAGCTGGACAACAGAATTAAAACGGACGGGTGTGTGTGCCCGCTCGTTGCTTGCGACCAAGTTAGGTTGGTGGACTTCTCCGGAGATGGCAGAGATGAGAACCTGCTCATTGTTAACCAGTTGTCGCCTCTGGTGGTTTGTCTTTCCTGCTCAGGTTCAAGGAACCTGAGCGGAATGCCTGGAGACGACACCCTCATCATGTTGGGGGAACACTACCACACGAGTCTGGCGGCGATTGTTGATGGGAGCCCTCGGTATAGACTCTTGTCTCCTTGAATTAAGGCTCTGAGGGGACTGCTCATTCACATCCTCAGAATATGGGAGGGACTGGTTGTAACACCCCGAGATTTTATGAAAAATATTCCATTAATATCATTGATGTCTTCTGTTGTATGATACAACAAGATTACCTTGCGCTACATGAAACACCGTATGAGCTTGCAGTATACACAACACTATTGTTGGATCATGTTACACACAATTTTGATAGTAGTTATTCTATGAAACATTGAGTGTATATATATATATATATTCAATGTATAAATGAAATATGGTTGGATTCTGTTATACGAAACAATGGAGGAGTATTGCACAACACGCAACCCTGACTTGGCTTGCATTACACGCAATCACGACTTTCTTTGATAGCGTGTGTTGTACGCAATACCAGGATTCACTAAACAACGATATATGGTTGAAATATTATTAAAACTAGCCGTTATGAATAGTAATAACCACTTTTTTAATTTTTTTAAATTTCATCTTTCAAAATGGACTTGATTTTTGGATTCGGAATATCGAAATTAGCCTAGGGTGAAATTTTGGTATTTTTCTGAAAACTTTCAATTTTTAATGAATAGTGAAAACACTGGGTTACTATTTAAAAACCGACTTTTTATTTAAATAATTTTTTATTTTATTTTATTTTGGGTAAAAATTGACACATAATACCTATATATGTTCAATTTAATTCATTGGAGTCATTTTATAATAATTTTAAATATATAAAAATTTTATTGAACTTTTGACCGTCTTTTACCCACCTCCTAGGAGAATTTGAAAATTTACATAAAACTTAATTTTACCGCTTTTGTGAATGGAATTTCAAAAATCTGAGAGACACAGTTGATGTCAGTAAGTAAAATGTGGTTCAATGAGATGAAAATAATTTTTGGTGAATAGTAACTTTTTACTTTTATTTACCACGGTTAAAAGTAAATAGGGTAATTAAGGGTAAAAATGATATTATTATTACCCTAACCCATGTATTAATTCTACTGGATAAGTTTAAATCAACCGAAAACAACCTTAGAAATAAAATATGGCCATTTAGGCCCACTTGGATTAGATTAGGACATTCATTATTAATTTATTTAAAGAAGGGTTAAAATAGTTAAAATCAAAGTTTAATAAGTAAATAATTTTTAATAGAGGGTTATACATATAATAAATTCAACTATAAATATTCATTATAAATATAAAAATATTTCCAACATAATGATATTTTCTTTGTAATTTTTAGACTTTAAATAATTTAAATTATTTATGACACAATGATGATGCAATAATTATCTTATTAATGAAATATTGACATAATTGAGGTTAAAATATACCCAAATAAATGTAATTTGAACCTTTTTATGAATTACAATTATTTTATATGTTAATATAACATGTTAGTATTTATTTAATTAATTTTTTCGAACTAATAATTCTGTTATGATTTTCAAAAAAATCAATTACCAAATAGTGTCAAAATTGACATAAAATAGTTTTTAAAACAAATATTATATTATTAATTGTTATTATATTCTTAAAAATCTAAGGTTCAGCCAAGATACTTATATCATGATAGGTGTATCATTAATGTACCACTTGGATGTCGCTTGTATGTATATGGTAAGTTTATTAACTATATAATATAAAAATACAAAGTGACATGGTAAATGTCAATCTAATTAACTAAGAGTTAAAACTAGAAGATAAGGTTAATATAATGACCTAAACTTGTCTAAATTCTATTGGATGAGAGGAATTAGACCGATACCCACCTTAGCTTCGAAATATATCAATTTGTAGCTATTAAAAAACCTAATTTGACTTTATAATAAAATAATATTTTTAGTTATTCCAAAGGTGCCCCTCTCCTCCCTTATAAAAGGGCACCTCCTCCCTCTCTTCCTCACACCATTTTGAGCCTTGAAGCTCGGCCAAACCCTACAAAATTCTCTTCTCCACTTCCCTAGAAACATCATAGAGGTCCTGGTATTATTCAAAGACCAATTTTAGTGCCCTAAGAGGAGGTCTCAAAGAGGTGCTTCAAAGAAGAGGTAATGTCCATTACCGATTCTTTCAACTTTATTTCTTCTTCTACTTCTTCTTCTTTAGTTTTATAATTATGAAGTAATAAAATCAGTATCACTAATATACTGATATGTTATTATATGTATCAAACAACCCTATTTCACCATCTATACATCCTACGGAAAACGAAATCACCGCGCGTGCGTACGTACGAAATACCGTCTCCACGCCGTGGTGTAATCTGTTTTTCCAACACCACCTTACATAGATGGGTATAATGGTGTAAAGAATAACTATACATACTTATTATAACATCATACTGATTATGATATATTGTATCATCCTATCCAATTCAATTCAATAATTATGGGAACGATATCATCGATCGTGCGTACGTACGGACTACCGTCTCCACAACGTGATGAGATTCATTCTCCATGTTAACCATTTAAGAATGAATATAAAGTATATATAAGAAATAATAATGAAATATATGACATTATAAAGCTAATGGATTTATGTATATATATATTTATTTAATCTACTTAATTCCATTCAATTCAATAAGGAAACGAAAACAGTGTTCATGCGTACGTACGGCCTACCGTCTCCATGAACAATGTATTTCTTTCCTTTTATCGATATATAATATATATGTATATGATGAATATATATTATATATAAATCATGTTTTACATTCTGGAATTATGTAAATCAGGATATAAGTAATAATATCAAGAAACGACAAGTTGAAACTCATACGATAAATGAAATGATTTGACCCAAAACGCTACTTTAACATGGAATTTACAAAAGAACGGGTAATATAAAGTCATAAGTAAAACATATATGATATAATAACAATGAATATGATTATTTAATAAGTCAATGAAATTATTTAAATCATTATACAGGAGGTTCGGAACCATACGAAGCATATCAGACCTAAGGTAAGGGATAATTTTGCAAATCTCATTTTTATCCGAGATTGCTTATTCATAATTATTTACTGGGGTTATTTCTATCATCCATGTCCATGTTTTATAAAAGTGTTTTCATGTATGTTTAAAGTCCTTTTTACCCATTTTTGACTTTTACTACATGGTATGTATGGAATCTTTCTTTTACGAGGTACTTTTTGACTTTTCCGTCTAAAGTACGAGAAGAATGTTTTTTAACATATACGGCATGAAAGTATTTTTACGGTTTTATAAAGCTTTATTTTCATGAAGCTTCCTCCAAAATATTTCATGACTATTTTCAATAAAATCGTTTTCTTTTAAAATTTCATGACATTTTGTAAAAAGAGAATGATTTTGAAGAAGAAATGATATTTTCCTCAAGAATTCATTTCAAGTGTTTTATCAAAACTATTTTCCATCTTAGATGACATTATTTCATATGTGTATGTTTCAAGTATAATGTCTCTATGATTTACATGGTTTCAATTTTATGATAACCATGTCTTATATATGGATTATGTGATGATGGGATGATTTTTATGAAACCCATTTTATTTGTTGGGTTATTATGAATGATTTATGTTTATTTTTGTGGCACAAGTAAGAATGGTTTCATTATGAGATGGGTGGGACATATATCTCCCTCCAATTAATTGGGTAAAGATTTATATCTCATGATATAGACATGGATGGAACATCAAGTTAAACCGGTTCAGTAATACAGGACTGGAACGAGGAGTGAACTCGATTCAGAAAGGGACTTTGTCCACTAAGATGGTCTTGGCAGCAATGCCTTGGATTCTATGGAAATCATATCATGTGCTTAATGTTTTCCATAATTGCATGTTTTATTCCCATTCTATTTTATCATTATTAATGTTTCTTTATGATCTATTCCTTACGTACTTCCATGTTTTATGTCATTGCTCATGTTTTTTATGTTTAAACATTATGTTAATGTTTTTAAGTTCAAATGTATATGGTATGTTTTATTTTATCCATTGTTACCATTACTGAGCATTTGAGCTCACCCTTTTTATGTTTTATTTTCCCCAGGATATAAAGAAAGGTTTTAGGTATGAAAAAAGGGGTAAGATCTTTATGGGAGATGTTGAAGATCTTTAACCACGATTAGAGGATTATGTTCCAAGTTTCCAAAGACACTAAACTATTACGGTCCTTGTGTGTCTGTTTTTTTATGTGTTAAGTATTCCGCAAAAGTAATGTAATTTCCATGTACGTCAAGCTTCGGGTCTCTAGATATGGTATCAGAGGAAAGGTTTAGTCAACCTTTGGAAACTAGGATGCGAAAATGTTAGTGAGATCCCTACAGATATTTCTAAGGTATGTCTAGGTATGTCCCTAAGGATAAGTATACATATAGGATATAGTCCTAGAAATATGATAACAATCTTAGAATTTAACCTAAGATGTTATATATTGAAGGTACTCCCCATTTATTTTGTTGTTTTCCCTAGCATTATTTTTGCCTCTCACACTATTCTTTTTGGGTTTTAGATGATGCCTGGAACCCGAAGGAACCGTGTTGATCAATGTAATGGAAAATGCAATGATTTTCCTCCTGAACAAACAAATGTTATGGGAGATGGAGTGAAAAATATTATTGCTATACTTACACAAGCTATTAATCATTATGGAGTTCCAAATGAGCAGAGAAGGGAACAATATTCTATTGAGTCCTTCATGAGGCAATGTCCACCTTCTTTCAGTGGGTCTTCTGATCCACTTGTTGCTGAACAATGGATCAGTACCACTAAAAAGATATTTTCAGTTCTTCAGTGTTCTGAACATGATAAAGTCTTCTTAACAGTATATCTCTTTGAAGGTGAAGCTGATCAATGGTGGAATCTTATCAAGAATACGTGTCCAAGAGATGAAATTAAGTCTATGGAATGGGACGAGTTCAAGAACTTATTTTTCAATAAGTACTTCCCTCGTATTCTTCGAACAAACATGGAGAAGGAGTTTCTGGAACTAAAGAAAAAAGATGATGAATCTGTTGGTATATAAGAAGTGAATTTTACAAGGCTTGCAAGGTATGCATCTGGATTTATCAGCCAACCTGAAAGTAAAATTGATCGATTCTTTGGTGGATTAAAACCAAATCTTCGAAGGGAATTAGCTATAAGAGACTTCAGTAGCTATGAAGAAATTGTGCATTGTGCTATCAAGGTAGAAATAGAAGTTGGTGTTACATATCCATCTCATGGTTTTGACAAGAAACAAAAGATGGAGTTCAAGGAGAAATCTCAGAATAATGGTGAAAATAAGATGAATGTTTCCTTATGCTCAAAGTGTGGAAAGATGCATGGTGGAGACTGTCTTAAAGAGACTAGAAAATGTTTTAAGTGTGGAAAAGAAGGTCATCGAGAATCTGAGTGTCTAAGTAATGGAAAAAGGGTTTCTAATGGTGTGAATAAAGAAAATACTATATAGAACACAGTGCCAACACTTCAATGCTTCAAGTGCAAGGAAATAGGGCATTATGCTAATAAATGCCCTAATCCACGGGTTAGTGATGATCGATATGAGAAACCACTTAAGGAAAAGGACAAAGGGAAGTCGCATGTGATCACCATTGGCGATGTTGAATATGACAATGATGTGGTGGAATGATTAAGTGTTTATGTAATGGGATTCCAAAATAATGTTGTATATAGTATCATGGAATATTGGAATATTTATGTATTGGTCAATTGTGGTTTTCAATAATTTTATAGTACCGGTAACCATGTAAAGTGATTGAAAAATTTTGGTAAGTAGATGATATGCTCATAATAAAGGGATAAGAAGATAATGAGATGTTTGATTATATTCATGAGCTCATGATTGATATAAGGACTAAGTGATATCATGGTCTGAGTATAAAGAATTTTGAGGATTTTGGTATGTGGAAAGTGTTAACATTTAACTGCATTCATGTTTTCACTAAGGTTAAATGGGAATTAATTTTTCAAGAGAATACATGATTAAGGTATTCAGATGTTTGTAATTTGACCAACAAGATATATATTATGATATATGGGGGATAAATGATGGCATTCACGTGATTGTTATGTGACATTTCAAGTAATCATTTTCTTTATACTATGATCTTGGACCGAAGAATTTTAGATAAGCCTAAATATTGGAATGAATTATGTTGGACATAAGTTAGTATTGTTTAAGGATAGAACTTTTTTTGATATTACTGATGGGATGTTATAGTAATATAGTTTTAGAAAAAGGACAACCTGCAGGATGGGCGACAATCCATCGCGTCGAACAAGGCTGTGGGAATATAACCCACAACCGAAGTGCGACTGGCCTTTATTGCCTACCACTGGCCTACAGGAAGTCCCTGGGTAGTAGAAACTACTTTTATTTTATTACGCGGTATGATATATGAATTATAAGTTCATTTTTGGAATCGTATACGATTAACCTCACCATAGACGGACTTATGTATATTTGATAACTTTTGCTAACCTTTTGTTTGAAATAGATGGAATGACCCATCATTCTATCACATGATCTGCTAACACTTCACGAATGACAAATTCAACTTCATTTCTTTAAGTGATAAAGTGGAAATTGTCCAAAGAACAAACAACGGTGAGACTGTACCAAAATCACGAAAGTATTTCTTCTATTTCCAATTTCATCAACTTTAGGGAAATGATCTTGAAAACCAATAATGTTGTCCTAGTGCTCTTATATCTGATGAATCAGATGGTACCTTAGATCATCACAAATCTATGGCTTTGTGATTGATGGCTTTTTCGTAGTCATGTTCTCTACCACTCTCCATCATAATTTGATGGTTAGATTTTTCTTCCATATCGACATTTTCACCTATGTTCCCCTACGTGGAAACCCAGTGATGAGTTAATTTGGGTAACTGTTACATTTCATACTTTAGTTTTAAAGCCAAGTTTTGGTATTCATTTTTACGATGTGGGTTTCTGTTAAACAATCTTTTGAGTAGTAAACCATTTAAAACCCCTATGAATTTCGAGGGAGAAATTCATTTTAAGGGGGGTAGAATGTAACACCCTGAGATTTTATGAAAAGTATTCTTTTAATATCATAGATGTCTTTTGTTTTATGCTACAACAAGATTAACTTGCGCTATACGCAACACCGTATGATCTTGCAGTATACACAACACTATTATTGGATCATGTTACACAAAATTTTGATAGTAGTTATTCTACGAAACATTGAGTGTATATATATATATATAAATATATATATATATATATATATATATTCAATGTATAAATGAAATATAGTTGATTATGTTATACGAAACAATGGAGGAGTCTTTCACAACACGCAACCCTGACTTGGCTTGCATTACATGCAATAGCGACTTTCCTCGATAGCGTGTGTTGTACGCAATACCAGGTTTCACTAAACAACGATATATGGTTAAAATATTATTAAAACTAGCCGTTATGAATAGTAATAACCACTTTTTGAAATTTTGTAAATTTAATCTTTCAAAATGGACTTCATTTTTGGATTCGGAATATCGAAATTATCCTAGGGTGAAATTTTGGTATTTTTATGAAAACTTTCAATTTTTGATGAATAGTGAAAACAATGGGTTACTATTTAAAAACCGACTTTTTATTTAAATAATTATTTATTTTATTTTATTTTAGGTCAAAATTTACACATAATACCTATATAAGTTCAATGTAATTCATTGGAGTCATTTTATAATAATTTTAAATATATAAAAATTTTATTGAACTTTTGACCGTCTTTTACCCACCTCCTAGGAGAATTTGCAAATTTACCTAAAACATAATTTTACTGATTTTGTGAATGGAATTTCAAAAATACTAGAGACATGGTTTATGTAAGTAAGTAAAATTTGGTTCAATGAGATGAAAATAATTTTTAGTGAATAGTAACTTTTTACTTTTATTTACCACGGTTAAAAGTAAATAGGGTAATTAAGGGTAAAAATGATATTATTATTACCCTAACACATATCCTAATTCTACTAGATAAGTGTAATTCTACCAAAAACAACCTTAGGAATAAAATATGACCATTTAGGCCCACTTGGATTAGATTGGGACGTTTATTATTAATTTATTTAAAGAAGGGTTAAAATAGTTAAAATCAAAGTTGAATAACTAAATCATTTTTAATATAGGGTTATACATAAGATCAATTCGACTATAAAGATTCATTAGAAAGATAAAACTATTTCGTACATAATGATATTTTATTAGTAATTTTTAGACTTTAAATAATTTAAATTATTTATGACACAATGATGATGCAGTAATTATATTATTAATGAAATATTGACATAATTAATGTTATAAATACCCAAATAAATTTAATTTGACACTTTTTATGAATTATAATTATTTTATATGTTAATATGACATGTTAGTATTTATTTAAATAATTGTTTTCGAACTAATCATTCTGTTATGATTTTCAAAAAAATCAATTACCAAATAGTGTCAAAATTGACATAAAATATTTTTTAAAACAAATATTATATTATTAATTGTTATTATATTCCTAAAAATATATGGTTCGGCCAAGATACTTATATCATGATAGGTGTATCATTAATGGACCACTTGGGGGTTTCATGTATGTATATGGTAAGTTTATTAACTATATAATATAAAAATACAAAGTGACATGGTAAATGTCAATCTAATTAACTAAGAGTTCAAACTAATATATAAGGTTAATATAATGACCTAAACATTCCTAAATTCTATTGGATGAGGGGATTTCGACCCATACACACCTTATCTTCTAAATATATCAATTTGGAGCTATAAAAAACAGAATTTCACTTTATAATAAATTAATATTTTTAGTTATTCCAAAGGTGCCCCTCTCCTCCCTTATAAAAGGGAACCTCCTCCCTCTCTTCCTCACACCATTTTGAGCCTTGAAGCTCGTCCAACTCCTGCCAAATCATCTTCTACACTTCCCTAGAAACATACTAGAGGTCATGTTATTCTTCAAAGACCAATTTTAGTTCCCTAATAGGAGGTCTCAAAGAGGTGTTTCAAAGAAGAGGTAATGTCCATTACCGATTCTTTCAACTTTATTTCTTCTTCTACTTCTTCTTATTTAGTTGTTTCATTATGAAGTAATACCATCCGTATCACTAATATACTGATATGTTATTATACGTATGAAACAACCCTATTTCACCATCTATCCATCCTACGGAAAACGAAATCACCGCACGTGCGTACGTACGGAACACTGTCTCCACGCCGTGGTGTAATCTGTTTTTCCAACACCACCTTACTTGGATGGGTATAATGGTGTAAATAATAACTATAAATAGTTATTATAACATCATAATGATTATTATATATTGTATCAACCTATCCAATTCAATTCAATAATTATGGGAACAATATCATCGCTCATGCGTACGTACGGACTACCGTCTCCACGACGCGATGAGATTCATTCTCCATGTTAAGCATTTAAGAATGATTATAAAGTATATAAAAGAAATAATAATGAAATATATGAAATTATAAAGATAATGGATTTATGTATATATATATATATATATGTATTTCATCTACTTAATTCCATTCAATTCAATAAGGAAACGAAAACAGTGTTCATGCGTACGTACGACCTACCGTCTCCATGAACGATGTATTTCTTTCCTTTTATCGATATATAATATATATGTATATGATGAATATATATTATATTTAAATCATGTTTTACATTATGTAATTATGTAAATCAGGATATAAGTAATAATATCAAGAAACGACAAGTCGAAACACATACGATAAATGAAATGATTTTACCCAAAACGCTACTTTAACATGGAATTTACAAAAGAACAGGTAATATAAAGTCATAAGTGAAACATATATGATATCATAACAATGAATATGATTATGTAATAAGTAAATGACATTATTTAAATCATTATACAGGAGTTTCGGAACCATACGAAGTATATCAAAGCTAAGGTAAGGGATAATTTTGCAAATGTCATTTTTATCCGAGATTTCTTATTACTAATTATTTACTGGGGTTATTTATATAATCCATGTCCATGTTTTATAAAAGTGTTTTCATATATGTTTAAAGTCCTTTTTACCCATTTTTGACTTTTACTACATGGTATGTATGGAATCTATCTTTTACGAGGTACTTTTTGACTTTTCCATCCAAAGTACGAGAAGAATGGGTTTTTAATGTATTTGGCATGAATAGATTTTTACGGTTTTATAAAGACTTATTTTCATGAAGCTTCCTCCAAAATATTTCATGACTATTTTCAAAAAAATCCTTTTCTATTAAAATTTCATGACATTTTTTAAAAAGAGGATGATTTTGAAGAAGAAAGGATATTTTCCTCAAGAATTCATTTCAAGTGTTTTATCAAAACCATTTTCCATCTCAAATGACATTATTTCATATGTGTATGTTTCAAGTATAATGTCTCTATGATTTACGTGGTTTCAATTTTATGATATCAATTTCTTTTATATGGATTATGTGATGATGGGATGATGTTTATGAAACCCATTTTATTCGTTGGGTTATTATGAATTATTTATGTTTATTTTTGTGGCACAAGTAAGATTGATTTCATTATGAGATGGGTGGGACCTATATCTCACTCCAATGCATTGGGTAAATATTTATATCTCTTGAGATAGACATGGCTAGAACGGAAAGTTAAACCGGTTCAGTAATACAGGACTGGAACGAGGAGTGAACTCGATTTAGAAAGGGACTTTGTCCACTAAGATGGTCTTGGAAACAATGCCTTGGCTACTATGGAAATCATATCATGTGATTAATGGTTTCCACAATTGCATGTTTTATTCCCATGCTATTTTATCATTCTTAATGTTTTTTTATGATCTATGCCTCACGTACTTCCATGTTTTTTGTCATTGCTCAAGTTTTTGATGTTTAAACATTATGTTCATGTTTTTAATTTCATATGTATATGGTTGTTTTATTTTATCCATTCATACCCTTACTGAGCATTTGATCTCACCCTTTTTATGTTTTCTTTTCCCCAGGATATAAAGAAAGGTTTTAGGTAAGAAAAAAAGGGGGAAGATCTTTATGGGAGATGTTGAAGATCTTTAACCACGATTAGAGGATTGCGTTCCAAGTTTCCAAAGACACTAAACTATTATGGTCCTTGTGTGTCTGTTTTTGTTATGTATTAAGTATTACGCAAAAGTAATTTAATGTCCATGTACGTTATGATTCGGGTCTCTACACTGGTGATTGCGTTCCGGGGATAACGACCCGAAATGGTTGGAGACGGTGGTTGGCACCACCTGCTTCTTGATCGCTGGTTGGTGCTGTCTGGACAACCAGGTTGAATTATTAACTTGGAGGGCTTGTCGGGCAGCCTCCAAAGTCGGAATAGTACCATTTAGATGGTACTCCTTAACCAGCACATTTGATACCCAGTGTTGAAGATGCTGAGTAGGTGATGTCATCCTCAGAGCGGACGATGATCCATCAAGAGTAATAGTAGTGGAATTTATAGCAGAGGTATTCGCAGATGTGGACTTAAGAAAACCAATCCCCATAATGGAGAAGATCTTGAAAAAATGTGCCTATTTGATAAAACAAACATAATCAAGATAAGTTCGGCTGCTAAATCTTTTGGATGACCACATCTGTTATTGATTGTTTTGTTGGCCCTCTTATTTAGTTTTAAATAGGGGCCTATCAAATAAGTAAAACATATTTTTAACTTGGTTAAGGATTCACGTCGGGTTCACCATTTTTTTTCCTCTCTAATTGGGGATGAATTTGTTGATTTAACGTTCAAGCATTCCAATCAGTTTCTAACGGGTTTGTTTGTAGAACCAGAAACATCCAATGATTCCATATCCATTTGGACCTACATTCCCAAGGTAGGTTCTCATTAGATGTAAACTGATAAGACTTAGGAATTTGAATTGGTCAAGAGGATGGGAGGTCAGACTCATCACACCTTTTTTAGGGGAATTATTATCTACTCTGGGACTCTCCTTATAGATTTATGTTATGTTCGTGAATCCTTATTATCCTACTAAGTATAAAATGAGCTTTCCTTAAGATCTAACAATCAATGATTAAATATGTAAAAAAATTAGAGAATCTTTTATTTGTATTCGAGGTTCTTCATCGATAGAGAATAATGTTTATTTGTTATATATTCATAGTCAATGGTATCCTTCAATATATAAAAATATCTTGTTCATTATGATGACCATACTGGTTTTAAATCCACTCAGTGGGGAACTTTAAGTTTATTGTCATTCAGAAGGACATGGATTATTTCTGAGTAGGGATTGTACCCGAATATGGGCTACCAACGTATACTTTGTTTGAAAAAGGAATCAGAACCCACATAGTTTGAGTAACGACGTATGATGTCTATGTACAATTGATGGCTCAAAGAAATATTTCATAATTACTTTTACACTCTAAGCTCATGTGAGTCGTGCTCGGTGTGAGAAATAAGAGGTATTGGTAAAACCAGACAATTGTGCCATGACAGATACAATCATAAGAAATAATGTGGGGATTATGTACGTATGACAACCCGGATAGATGAAGAGTAGGATTTACATCAGGGAAGAAACCCAGGAACAAGGTCCATAAAGGTATATGTACTTTATGAAGATTTGAGTACTGAAACATGGGGATTACTCCTGAGGAAGATGCCCAAAATTAAGAGGGGACTTATGATTGGGTTTTACTCCTGAGAAGGAAGCCCAGATCAAAAAGTATATTATGATTGGTTCAGATAAATTTAAGACTGGGGCGTACTCTTAAGGAGGAGGCCCGAGTTAAGATAATTTTTAAAAAATAAGGGATTTGGGGCTTACTATTGAATAGGATTCCCATATTTGAATATTTGAAACTAGGGTTTTATTCCTGAAAAGGAAGCCCCGGTTAAAGTAATTATGGTTGGGGCTTACCCCTAAGTAGGATTCCCAAATTAGGGGACTTGGGGCTTACTCCTAAAGAGGATTCCCAATTAAGAGAACTTGGACTAGGGCTTAATCTTGAAAAGGATGTCCAGGTTAAGGGAAATTATGACTGGGGATTACTCCTAAAAAGGAGGCCCATGAATATGGTTCTCTAAGATTAAAGGATGAGGTTGAATGAATGAAATATCTAACTTTAGTGACATAAAGATGTGTAAATCACTAGGTTTTGAGAGATGTTCCACAGAATTTCTTTCAGATAAGGATGTCAATCAATAAAACATGCCATAAATGGCTTTGAAGAGTGTCTTCAAGACTGAATCTTGAATAGGAAAGGTGGAATTTCATATGAGAGGAGAAATGGGCAGGAAGTCCTAGGGGGTCGCGCAAGTACTGCATGGTCATGGAAGTCTTGGTCGCGCAAGTATACTTGCGCGACACCTATACACTTGGGGGTGACAGTTAACTAGTAGGGTAATACTTGGGTGATCCTTGACTAAAGCCTTTAGAATTATCCTGTGGTACTTCCAGAAGAGTGGCGCACAAGTTTCAATGAGTAGGTAAAGAGGCATGCAAGTTTGTCCATTTCCCTTAAGGGTGAAACACTTAGGCACGCAAGTGTTAGTGAATTCTAACACTTAGACCTTATTCCTCTTGTTTAAACCCTCCATTATAGGTAAAGAATTACCTTATAAGTGTTCAGAAGACTTGAAGAAGAGACTTGGGCATTTAGAGATGTATATTTGAATTCTGGAAAAACATACTCTTCAAATGGGGGGCCCACCGGGGGTATTTATAGGCTTGAGAAGCCCCTGGGCGATTTTCAAAGAGGGCGTGCAAGTCACATGCGTGACCATTTGGGTGGCACACAAGTATACTTGCACGACCATGCTAGAACTTGCGTGACGTATGGGAAAATTTCTCCTTGATCATCCCTTTCTCTCTTTTTTTGATGTTTATTTAAAGGATGATTCTTCTTTGTTTGAGGTATTTCCCTTTTCATTTCATCTAGACTCTATGACGAAAAAGGAGCATCAACAGAACTAATGAAGAAGAACCTGAATACAGTGATGAGACTGAAGGAGAAAAAACTTCTATGGATGACGGAAGAGATCTGGACATACCTCAAAGTCCTGCTGCTGAAATTGTATCTTCTAGAAAGGAAGCCTTAGTAGAAGAAGAGACTCTTGCTAATGAGGAAGACAAGCCAAACCCTGAGAATAAAGAAGAAAATGAGAATGAATCTGAATCCTCCGATTCTTTCTGTTTAAGTTTGAGTCTATTAATTTGATGCTTAGTTGTGCCTACTGAGGATGTAGTAGGAGAAATGGAAGAAACTGTACCTAATCCAGAGGACCCTCCAGCTGTTGTAGAGATAGAATTGATAGTGGAAGATTCTTATGAGGAAGAACGACCTGTTGGGAATGATGTTTCTATACATGGGGATGTACCCATTGAGGGGGAGTATCAAACCAAGTTTGGAAGTGTGTTAGTGGCTGTTGAAATCGAGGACTGTGCAGAAGACCCAGGTTTTTTGGTTTGTGGATTAGACTATCCTGATTCTGATAATGTGGCATCTCTAAATAGACCAAAAATCACTTATGATGTTGAGTATGAGTTGTTACCTGAAGATGTGGTCAGAATGAATGACCTGGATATTTTGAAGAAAAAGATTAAGGACAGTTTTTTGGAAGAGACAAGGAAGATGGAAGCTTCACTGGTGTCATCAATCCAATCAATTATGAATGACTCAGTGGCTATCATAGCAACTAAAAGTGCACCTGTTGTGATTTCTCTTGCTCAAATGATAACCAGGGATGACCTTGAATCCTTAAAGGATGATCTGAAATAGTCCTTTAGGGATTCTATTGCTGAGTTGAAGCATTGATTTGTTAAAGAGATGAGTAATTTGGAAAAATATTTGGAACTTTATCTCGGTTGTAATTTGTCAACCTTTGTGGCAAAAATAGTAGAAGAAGTTACAGACTACAAGACTCAAGCTTCTAGACTGGAATCTGATGTTGAAGCTCTAAAGAAATAGGTTATCTCTTTAGAAACTTACATGAGTTCAAAATATCAAGCAGACAAGGAATTTGACTATGTCAAAAGTGTTTTAAGCCAGATGGTTTCAATGTTTGAAGGTTTTAAAACCTCGATGAAAGATCATGTTAAAACCCAGGATTCCCCAGTCCAAAATCTTATTTGTGGGTTAACCAAAAACTTCAAGGAAATAGTAACCTTCTCTGTTGGCTCTGTTGCTTCTAGGCCTTCAGTGAATTTGGATCATATCCAAGCTGTGATGAAGGAGGAGCTTGGTTCAGCTTCAACCAGTGGCTCTGTGGACTCATCCAACCTGAGAAAAGTTGTGATTTCTACTAGATATTCAGCTAGGTAAATAATGAAGATAGTCCAAGACTATATGAGAGAAGTTTCTTCCTCTCAGAAAGAAGTGAAAGAAATGGTGGAATACTTTTTCCAAAAGATTTATACCAAGTATCAACTCAAAAATCACTTCAAACTTCTGTTAGAAAATCTGATGTTACCTCCTGTCAATCAAGCCTTCAGAGAGCAAGTCATAAAACTAAGGGAATTGACTCTGGCCTTGGAAAAATTCATGGAGAACAAGGATGATTTTATATCTTCAATGGAGATAGGTAGAGGAATAATTAAGGATTTCAGAAAATTATTGCTGCCTTTCCTGCATGTCGATTCTAGGCTAGTGATTATACCTCATGCTTTACCGGCCTCTGCCTCTACTGCTGATCCTATTCACATGACTCCAGGCCAATCCATTTGAAGACTTACTCCTATGATCACTCAAAGAACACCTCATTACAAGCCAGACACAGTTTCTATAGCATCCCGCCTTTTTATCACATAATCTTTCATTACATTTTACAAAACCGAGGATCTTTAAGGTTTAGTGTCTTGGAAACCAGGAACATAAAACATGAAAACATAAAAAATTATTCTTAAACACTTGAACAGCTTCTCCTCATTTTAATCCTAGGTTCATTACTTCATCTCATAACCTGGGGACATACATCAAAAGAAAGGGTGAGAAGAAGGCCAAATAAGGGAAACAAGAGAAACATTTTACATGTGAACTTGAGATACTTCAATAAGGCCATGAAAAGAACTTTATGGCATGAAAAATAAATCATGAGATATATCCTAATAAAAATAAAATTTTTCATAACTTGAATATGTGGCTACAACATTAAATATTTACAATCATTTAGTTTCACCAAGGTCCATCCCCAAGGTATCATTAAAAATTACCAAGGTTATTCACCAAGGTATCAGTCTAAAAGGTCATCTCTAGAGATTAAGTATTTACCCAATGCATTGGAGTGCAATCTGGGAACACCCTTGACATGTCTTTATTTTCATGTGATCCACATATATCATCATCAATAATTTCATAAACAACCCATATAGCATAAAAGAAATGGGTTTCATTTCATAATCATAACGTTTTAAAAACTTCTTTAAAGACATGATCTTTATGTCACTTTAAAACCACAGAAAAGGGAAAGCGGGTTTCATGTATGTAAATCCCAGAATTTAGAATAGAAAATTTTGATATATATGTGAATACCCCTGTAGAAATAAGAGCTTTGAGTATTCAATTAATAACATAAAATAATTTTGAGATAAAGAGGGAGGCATTTTGAGATGAAAACTATGCAGCATAACGTCTATGATACATGGTTTTAGAAAACATTGAAAAGAGAAGGGACATGGGTCACCCACTCAAAATGATACATAATAAAGTAGGGGAACAGAACATAAAGTATTTAAGAACATGATAATGAAATTTGAATGATATACCATATGAAACAAAGAACTTGAAAGGAAGGAAAAAAATAAGATTTCTCTTATGAGAATTCGGCAGCCTAACAGCGTCACTTAAAACTTCCAAAAATGGATTGACGAGATCAAATAGTGTATATCATCATATAAAAATAAATGTTCATTATGATATATATAGAGATCATACCCCAACATAATAAAAAGGAACTTTAAAGACTTGACATGAAAATAGATCTTGAAAACGAGAAGTGTGAAAGAGCCCCTTAGAAATTCGGCAGCCTAACGACGCCACTTAAAACTTCAAAATACTGAATTGAAGAGATCAAATAGGGCCTCTCATCATATGAAAATAAAATATAAGTATGATAGATTTAGATATCATACCCCAACATAATAAAAATGAACTTTCTAGACTTGACATGGAATTAGAACTTTGAAAAAGGAGAAAGGTGAAAGAACCACTTAAAAATTCGGTAGCCTAACGACGCCACTTAAAACTTCAAAACACTGAATTGAAGAGATCAAATGGGGTCTCTAATCATATGAACATAAAATATCAGTATTATAAATTTAGATATCATACCCCAACATAATAAAAAGGAACTTTCAAGACATTACATGGAATTAGAACTTTGAAAATGGAGAAAAGTGGAAGAACCACTTAAAAATTCGGCAGCCTAACAGCGCCACTTAAAACTTGAAAATACTGAATTGAAGAGATAAAATGGGGTCTCTAATCATATGATCATAAAATATCAGTATGATAAATTTAGAGATCATACCCCAACATAATAAAAAGGAACTTGCAAGACTTGACATGGAATTAGAACTTTGAAAAAGGAGAAAAGTGAAAGAACCACTTAAAAATTCGGCAGCCTAACGACGCCACTTAAAACTTCAAAATACTGAATTGAAGAGATAAAATGGGGTCTCTCATCATATTATCATAAAATATAAGTATAATAAATTTAGATATCATAACCCAACATAATAAAAAGGAACTTGAAATACTTTACATGAAAATAGATCTTGAAAAATTAGAAGGGAGAAAGAATCCGTTACAAATATTTTGGCAGCCTAATGGCGCCAGTTAAAACTTCATAAAACGAAATTATGAGAGTAAGAGGGGATCTCTCATTATATGAACATGAAAAGGGAAGTAAGAGGAGTATAAAATAAAATCCTTTAACATAATAACATGGAGCATAAAAGAAATGACATAAAAGAGATTTCTTGAAAAGAAAGAGAGAGGTCAGATCCCTTACCTTAAAAAGTAACTCGAAAAACTAAAAGGTTGGGACCTTGAGGGCTTGGGGGCACCTTGGGAGGACTCCTTGGGAGGTAAGGAGACCATAACTTAGTTGAGAATGATTTTGGAGACCAAAGGATGAGATAATGTCTTGGTATTTATAGGGAAAGTGAGGGGACAAGGCATTAATGGCCAAGGGACATCTCACAAGTGGTTTTCTCAAAACCATGTGCTCTCCCATGATATCTCCCATGAAGCTAGGCCAAATGGGGCCCCAAATACAATATTTCATCACCTTTGGTCGGCCAAACCTTAAAATATCTCCTGACATCACCATGACACCGTTATAATGTCATTAAACATACTAAAACCCTAAAACTGCTTTTTTTACTATTCACTGAAAATTCATCTTTCTAAGAAAAAACCCAAAATTTCACCTTAACCAAATATCAATGCTATGATTACAAATATAAACTCAATTTTATAAAAATATTTTTCTAAATATTTTTTAATTTAATTTTTAAATAAAAACACTATTCACTGAAAATTCATTTTTTCAGAAAAAACCCCAAAAATTACCATAACATAATATCGGTGCTCTGAGTTCAAAAATGAAATCCGTTTTATAAAAATAATTCTCTAAATATTTTTAATTTAATTTTTAATTAGAAAACACTATTCACTCGAAAAAAACTAATACTTGAATAATAATTTATGAAACCGTTATTTAACCATTTTATTGAATCACATTACTTAATCAAGGTGCCTAGATTATATTAATACTTTCTTTAAGTGAGATTACTAATCCATTTGGTCACATTACTAATCCTAAGCATAAAATCACTATTCATAATTTTCTATTCATCAAAAATCAAGTTGATCTTATTAGACTCTAAATTTCATACTGAACATAATTGTAGAACACCATTTTTTGAAAATCATTACACATTTTTATATATTTAAGGTTTACATAAAATTTTTTAAAATATCCTTTTTCTAAAATTCGTCAAAAATATGCATACTTTATTTATCCGGTCATTTGAAAATTCATAATCTTCATCATAAGAAGAAATCCCAATTTTTATTTAAAATAAAGGATTACACAAGGCAGTTATGATCTCCTTACATAGCCCCTTATCACACCAGCATAGGACTTAAGTGTAAGGTGTGCTATGGTGGGAGAATCTAAGGGAGGCTTGACCAACATCGCAAGAGTAGTAATTTCTATCAGTTTGAACTTCTTGCAAAGGCGATTCCGTTCTAGCATGACACGATGATGTTCAGCTTGGGTTTGGTCCAGAGCAAAGCCCAGTGGTGCTACCTCCTTCCCAAGTTCTGTTAGATGGGATTAGATCGGTCCAAGACTACTGGGTGAGGCCATCGAATCTTCTTTCTATAATAATTAACCATGATTACTTGTATTTAGAGACAATAATTGAAACGTTTAGTTTCCAGTGGTCATATTGACCAATGGTCTTATAATAGTAAAAACCCAACGGTCTCATTTTAATTATATTCATTTTATCAAATGAAAAATTTTTGTTGAGTATAAAAATAAAATAAAATAACACATAAAATTAGGAACTAGATTTATTCAAATTTTAGGGTCGTTACAATCATCCCCCCTTAAGAAATTACCTCCTCGCAATTTTTAAAATTGGGTTTTGAAATTTCATTGAACGTACCACATCGGAAAAGGAGTTAGTAAAATTATTACTTTAAAATAAAGAAAGAGAAGTACAAAGGTCACCCGAGTTAACCCACACTAGGATTCCATGTAGGAAAACTTGGACATGGAGGAGAAAACAAAGGGTCAAGTTCTGAGGGAGAGTGATAGAAAACATGATTAGGAAAAAGTTAACCATTAGAAAATCCCAAACTTATGATGTGTGTAAACGTTCTTTGATTACCTAGTAGGAAGTGTAAACCAACAACGTTTTTGTTTTACGTTCCTTTTCATAATTTTAAGGAATTCATATACTACATAGAACAAAAACATAAGAAAATATACCTACCTTCATGTAGAGTTTCATCCTTTAATAAGTTTCTACCAAAACTAATCTTTTCTCCAAACGATGACCATTCAAAACAACTTGGTATCATCAAAACACAATAATCATATACTAGAGAATCACATAATCCACAAAAGATTAACTATATATTTCTTCTATCTTTAATCATTATCCCAAAAACAGAAAGGGTAAGGTAAAACAACTCTTCAAGAAGAAATAATCACATAAGAATTAAAACTACATTTAAATCTTCAAAGTTCCATTGTACTACCCAATGTTCATCATAGACCATTCCATAAATAACGGTCCTTAAAATTCCTCAAAATAAACCAAACTAAGATTGAAACCCAAATACAAGAAGTATTTGATAACATAGTCTTCCAAAATAAACTTCATTGTTCATATCCAAACAAAATCAACCACTCCTAACATCTTATAACAAAAGTAGTTAACTTAAACATATTTTACCTAAGATAGGTTAATCATTCCCATAAGTAACCTAAATTAATATAAGTCCACCGTAAATTCATCGATTCTTCAAAATATAAGTCAACCTTACTCCTCAATGAAAATACCGTAGTAATTTATTTACCTCGATCATATAGGGTCCCCAAAATAGAGAACGTCTTCCAAAATAATAATCATCTTTTAATCCCCCAATCATATCTGTCATATTAATATGGCAATCGTCACATTTTCTATCACATTGGTTATTGGGACATGTTCTTCCATTTCCCGACATTAACTAAGAAAAGAAACTATAATTAGGGGCTTAAATACTTAGCCAATAATCGCGAAAATGAAACTTTAAGCATAAAAGGATAAACTTGTATAATAAAAGTATATCACAACTTGTGATCCCCTAGGTTCCCATCTAGGTTATCCATGATCATATATTCTTATGTGAATCATTATTTTATTTTATCTTTGTTCCTTTAAAAATGGTTCATACTAAGCTTATGAATTTACCAAAGCATATCCCCCAGGAGTGTCGTAACCAAGAGTGCAGCAAGGCCCGTTGTTGTCTACCAGTTCCCATTTGAGTCTAGATCAAAGCGGTGTTTTCGGGTTTTACCCCTATGTACATCTGTGCCAGAGCCACCTCTACCTGCTCGTATCCAGACAGGGATGTATTTGCTTGGCAACCCATTACTCAATACTCACCAAAATACCAGGAAGATTCCCAATATATAAACTTTTCTATAGGCTTCTTCCTAAAGTTTTCATATCCTAATTTCCACAAATAACTAAACCATCATTTGATACCAACTATAGGATCCCGCCTTTTTATCACATAATCTTTCATTACATTTTACAAAACCGTGGATCTTTAAGGTTTAGTGTCTTGGAAACCAGGAACTTAAAACATGAAAACATAAAAAATTCTTCTTAAACACTTGAACAGCTTCTCCTCATGTTCATCCTAGGTTCATTACTACGTCACATAACCTGGGGACATACATCAAAAGAAAGGGTGAGCAGAAGTCCCAATAAGGGAAACAAGAGAAACATTTTACATGTGAACTTGAGATACTTCAATAAGGTCATGAAATGAACTTTAAGGCATGAGAAATAAATCATGAGATATATCATAATAAAAATAACATTTTTCAAAACTTGAAGATGTGGCTACAACATTTCATATTGACAATTATTTCGTTTCACCAAGGTCCATCCCCAAGGTGTCATTAAAAATTACCAAGGTTATTCACCAAGGTATCAGTCTAAAAGGTCATCTCTTGAGATTAAGTCTTTACCCAATGCATTGGAGCGCTATCTGGGCACACCCTTGAAATGTATTTATTATAATGTGAGACACATATATCATCATCAATCATTTCATAAACAACCCATATAGCATAAAAGAAATGGGTTTCATTTCATAATCATAATGTTTTAAAAACTGCTTTAATGACATGATCTTTATGTCACTTTAAACCCACAGAAAAGGGAAAGTGGGTTTCATGTATGTAAATCCCAGAATTTAAAATAGAAAATTTTTATATATATGTGAATACCACTGTAGAAATAAGAGCTTTGAGTATTCAATTAATAACATAAAATAATTTTGAGATAAAGAGGGAGGCATTTTGAGACGAAAATTATGCAGCATAACGTCTATGATACATGGTTTTAGAAAACATTCAAAAGAGAGGGGACATGGGTCACCAACTCAAAAATGATAAATAATAAAGTAGGGGAACATAATATAAAGTATTTAAGAACATGGTAATGAAATTTGAATGATATAACATATGAAACGAAGAACTTAAAAGGAAGAAAAAAAAATAAGATTTCTCTTATGAGAATTTGGCAGCCTAACGACATCACTTAAAACATCCAAAAATGGATTGACGAGATCAAATAGGGTCTCTCATCATATGAAAATAAATGATAAGCCTGATAGAAATAGAGATCATACCCCAAAATAATAAAAAGGAACTTGAAAGACTTGACATGAAAATAGATCTTTAAAACGAGAAGGGTGAAAGAACCCCTTAGAAATTCGGCAGCCTAACGACGCCACTTAAAACTTCAAAATACTGAAATGAAGAGATCAAATAGGGTATCTAATCATATGAACATAAAATATCAGTATGATAGATTTAGATATCATACCCCAACATAATAAAAATGAACATTCAAGACTTGACATGGAATTAGAAATTTGAAAAAGGAGAAAGGTGAAAGAACCACTTAAAAATTCGGCAGCCTAACGATGCCACTTAAAACATCAAAATACTGAATTGAAGAGATAAAATGGGGTATCTCATCATATGAACATAAAATATAAGTATTATAGATTTAGAGATCATAACCCAACATAATAAAAAGGATCTTTCAAGACTTGACATCAAATTAGAACTTTGAAAAAGGAGAAAAGTGGAAGAACCACTTAAAAATTTGGCAGCCAAACGGCACCACTTAAAACTTCAAAATACTGAATTGAAGAGATAAAATGGGGTTTCTCATCATATGATAATAAAATATCAGTATGATAAATTTAGAGATCATACCCCAACATAATAAAAAGGAACTTTCAAGACTTGACATGGAATTAGAACTTTGAAAAAGGAGAAAAGTGAAAGAACCACTTAAAAATTCGGCAGCCTAACGACGCCACTTAAAACTTCAAAATACTGAATTGAAGATATCAAATGGGGTCTCTCATTATATGATCATAAAAGATCAGTATAATAATTTTAGAGATCATACCCCAACATAATAAAAAGGAACTTGAAATACTTTACATGAAAATAGATCTTGAAAAATGAGAAGGAACAAAGAATCCGTTACAAAAATTTCAGCAGCCTAACGACGCCACTTAAAACTTCATAAAACGAAATTATGAGAGTAAGAGGGGATATCTCATTATATGAACATGAAAAGGGAAATAATAGGAGTATAAAAGAACATCCTTTAACATAATAACATGGAGCATAAAAGAAATGACATAAAAGAGATTTCTTGAAAAGAAAGAGAGAGGTCGGATCCCATACCTTAAAACGTAACACTTAAAACTCAAAGGTTGGGACCTTGAGGGCCTGGGGGCACCTTGGGAGGACACCATGGGAGGTAAGGAGACCAGAACTTCGTTGTAAATGATTTTGGAGTTCAAAGGATGAGAGAATGGCTTAGTATTTATAGGGAAAGTGAGGGGACAATGCATTAATGGCCAAGGGACACCTCACATGCGGTTGTCTCAAAACCATGTGCTCTCCCATGATATTTCCCATGAAGTTAGGCCACATGGGGACCCAAATAAAATAATATATCACCTTTAGTCGGCCAACCCTTAAAAGATCTCATGAAATCACCATGACACAGTTATGATGTCATTAAACATACTGAAACCCTAAAACTGCTTTTTTTACTATTCACTGAAAATTCAGCTTTCTTAGAAAAAACCCAATATTTCACCTTAACCAAATATCGACGCTCTGATTACAAATATGAACTCAATTTTATAAAAATATTTTTCTAAATATTATTAATTTAATTTTTGAATAAAAACACTATTCACCGAAAATTCATTTTTTTCAGAAAAAACCCCAAAAATTACCATAACATAATATCGGTGATCTGAGTTCAAAAATGAAATCCGTTTTATAAAAATAATTTTCTAAATATTTTTAATTTAATTTTTAATTAAAAAACACTATTCACTCCAAAAAAACTAATACTTGAATAATAATTTATGAAACTATTATTTAACCATTTTATTGAATC